>OY728164.1:789755475-794755475 GCA_963277665.1 Viscum album
GAAGCAAAGGCTTATGGCCACGGTGCGCCAGACATGATCTGTGGTACAATAGTTTTCTTCTCCACACAATCTGTCTTTCTTATAGACACATGTTCTAGTCACTCTTTTCTAACCACGACTCTCGTTGGGAGGTCGAAGATTCAGGTGGAGTTGTTGGCTCGATCCTTATGGCTAGATACTCATAAAAGATATTATTTGATGATTACACACTTTTTCTGGAAGTGTGATAATACTCTAGGAGGCGATAGGTTTGGCTGAGATCTCATAGTAGCAGCATTGGGGCCTTACAATATCATACTGGGATGGACTGGATATCCACAATCAATTCTTAGATCAACTATTTGATGCATATAGTGCGGTGTGTTCACGAATATGGGACCAAGTTTTCCTTCACCAGTGTGAAGGAAACCCTCAAAACACAAGATGGACTTTTTCGGAGGAGGCTGCATCCGATCACTCACCAATTGGCTATCCTCACCCTCAGTGTAGTGGATGAGAGGAGTCTGAGATTTCCTTTATTAGTGGATGAGTAAGAGGATGTTTTTCCAGAGGATGTTTAGGGTCCAAATCCTCGTAGAGGGGTAGACTTTTGCATCGAACTATACCTAGGGACGACACTGATATCTACACCAGCATATCAGATGTCTCCCGTAGAGCTTTGTGAGATGAGGGTACAACTAGAGGACTTGCAGGATAAGGTGTTTGTAATGCCCAGTGTTTCACAATGGAAATCCCTGGTGCTTTTTTTCCAATAAGGCAGATGACAGTTTGAGGTTGTGTGTGGACTTCTAGTTCCTGAAATAGGTGACTATGAAGAACAAGTATCCAATTCTTATAATTGATGACCTCTTAAACCAGCTGAAGGGAGATAAGTGGTTCGCAAAGATAGACCTCATATCAGGCTATCACTAGCTTCATGTACATGATGAGTCTATACCGAAGACAGCCTTCAGGTGCCGGTATGACCACTATGAGTTCCAGGTGCTGCCTTTTGGCATGAATAATGCCCCAATAGTGTTCATGTGCCTCATGAATAGGATCTTTCATCCTTACCATTACTAGTTCACAATGGTCTTCATCAATGACATCTTGGTGTAATCAGCGTTGGAGGATAAAAACGATACACACCTAAGAATAGTCTTGGATACACTTGAAGAGCACCATCTTTATTGAAAGCTCTTGAAGTGTTAGTTTTGGATTCGGTAAGTCCACTTTCTAGGACACATCATCTCAGAGGCTATAGTTATAGTGGATCTAGAAATATAGAGTTGGTTCTTTCTTGGGATCAACCTAAGAACGTGACTAAGGTGTAGAGCTTCTTGGGGTTGGCTGGTTACTATCATAGGTTCGTTCCCGACTTCTCTAGAGTATAAACACCTTTATCATCTTTTCAATGAAAGGAAAAACCATTTGGGTGGATGGAGAAATGTCATTAGAGTTTTCATAAGCTGAGTCAGAGACTAAATAGTGTCCACATATTGAGACTACCAGAGGATGGCGTTAGGTTTGTAGTTTACTTAGATGAATCAGGAAATAGATTGGGTTGTGTCCTGATGTAGCAGCATGCAGGGATCGCCTATGTCTCACGCCAAGTGAGGAATCATGAGCATACCTACATGACCCATGACCTAAAGTTAGAATCAGTGGTCGTTGTCTTGAAGATGTGTTGGCGCTACTTGATTGGTGAGTGGTTTATAGACTACTCTTACCACAATAGTCTTAGGTATATATTCTCCTAGAATGACCTATACCTAAGATAGTGGATATGGCTATAGTTCCTCTAGGACTATGAATTTGAGATATTATATACTCCTGGGAAGGGTAATGTGGTGGCAGATGCACTCAGTAGGACGACAAGTTTACAAATGTTGATTGAGGAAACAGAGTAGTTAGCCACGATGAAGATATGCTTCATGGATGATGGTTGAGCCTCTTACATTGAGTCGATTATTATTACCCCCCCACTCTTAAAGTGAGTCAGGGAGGCAAAACTAGTGGATGTTGACTGTGAGGCCTGACTTGATCATTTATCTTCAATATGGTCTTTTGATGGACTTTCGATAGGTGGGGAGCATGCCATCATTTTCAAAGGGTGAACAGTAGTACCAGTGACGTTAAAGGAGGAGGTGTTGAGGAAGTTCCACTTTTCTCCTTTGGTAGTACATCCTAGAGTGGTGAAAATGTGTCAGGACCGCCAACATCAATACAGGTGATCGGGGATGAAGAGAGAAATGGTCAAGTTTGTGTCACGATGCCTCACTTGTCAGTAAGTGAAGTCTGAGAATCATGTTCCAACAGGATTGACCCAAACTCTAGAGGTATTAGAGTGTAAGTGGGAAGATATCTTGATGGGATTCATGATGGGGTTACTACATATGTCAAGAGCCCATTATTCTATTTGGGTGATCGTTGATCAAGTCACCATGTAGGCTCACTTCATACCCATCATAGAGCTGAGACTGGTAGAGGGCTTGAGACGACTCTATATCCAAGAGTTAGTGCAGCTTCATGGGGTGTCTTCAATAATCATTTCTGATCGTGAAACCATATTTATATCCCAGTTTTGGAAGGTTCTATAGGAGGTGTTCAATATGTAGCTATGTTTGAGCAGAGATTTCCATCCCCAGAAGGATGGTCAGATGGAGTAGACCATACAGACCCTAGAGGAAATGCTTCATGATTCTGTACTTGACTTTGGTCATAGTTGAAAGTACCACCTACCACTGATGGAGTTTGAGTACAACAATAGCTACCACTCCACCATTGTCATGACACCCATCGAGGCCTTGTATGGGAAACCTTGCAGATCACCCATATGCTGGGCATACCTAGGAGAGTCGGCACTCATGGTTCATGTGTTGGTATGGTCTACCACCAAGAATTTGAAGATCATCTAGGAGCAGATGAGGACTACACAGAGCAGACATAAGTTTTATGTCAATAGGATACGGAGACCCTTGGAGTTTGATGAGGGAGACCATGTGTTCCTCCGGGTCTCACCCCGATGAGGGTTATAGAGATTTGGTTGGGGAGGCACGCTACCTATGAGGTTCATCGGACCCTTAAAGATCCTGAGTAGGGTTGGAGAGGTAGTGTACCGCCCAAACCCTCCCCCACAGTTGCACTGGGTGCATGATATTTTCCATGTGTGGCATTTGAGGAGGTATGTGCTTGATCCATCGCACATCATCGAATGGGGAGAGCTAGACATTAATGATGGGGTGACATTCGTGGACTTACTAGTGTAAATAGAGGAACAATAGGGGGGAGTCCTACCTAGGTGGTCGATTCCTCTGGTGTGAGTTTAGTGGAAGCATGGGAATCTCCAGTAGAGTATATGGGAGCGGGAGGCTCATATTCATACTTAATACCCCCATCTGTTTGATTAGTTTTTGTTTTGGATTTTGGGGATGTGAAGCCCTAATGTGGGGAGAATGTAATGTCTCAGAAACTCTACGTAATTTTTTTATTAAAATGATATGGAATTATTCTAAGATCCATCTCTTTAATGACACGGGATTTTAATTCTTGGAGAGCCTAGAATGAAATTTTGAACTTTTTTTAAGGTACATTGAGTAAACACATGAGTATTTTTTATAACATTTGAACCGGTGATCAAATAGAAAATTTGAGGACACTGTTGAACATAGAATACTGGGATTCCACTAGAATAGACTTAACTTCAGCCAACATGGACCGAATAGTGAATTTTATTTTTGGACTTTTCATAAAATAATAAAATAATGCTAAAAATTTATTTTTTTTCTTTTTTAATCTGACGAGGAACGACACATCGATGCTGTAGTGCATCTAAAAAGTAGTGATGGTGCACATTAATGAAGCTCATTAACGGCCCATATCATACAACATAACTATGTAATAAAGGAAGCATAACAACGACATTGTTTCATAAATAAAAAAGTGTAACTATGTGATGTCACAACATAACTGAAATGCTGCAACATGTTTTTCTTTTTATTTTCTGAAGTGTTTGTGGATGGAGATTTAAAACTTGGAGGATTCTATAACGAAACTTTGGAAAATTCTCTCTCCAATGAAGAAGGACGAACTCCAGTTGATGTTTATCATCTTCGACGCACCTTGAAGAATAGATCTGGAAGTGTCAATGTCGAAATATTGAATCCTCGAGGATGAACTCTTCGACATCGAATGTCAAAAAGGAATGGATTTTATTTTTAGTTACAACTTCTTCCCTGATCTTCTTTTTCTACAAACAAAGAACATAGATCAACCCACGAACAAGTTGATTTGAGAATCATGCATTTATACAGGAGGGTAAATTTTCTTGGGGATTTATTAGCTGAGATTCAAAACTTGCATGAAATGATTGAACTCCAATCCCCCTCTATTGATTTAAACCTCTAACGCAGATGGCCCAGGATGAAAAGAACAAGGCCGGAGTTCCTCATCTTGTGCATTCATTGTGGCCACATTCTAGAAGTGGTGAAAATTTTATTATAGGTCATGAGTAGGGATAGAGGTGACCTGAGAGGCCCATAGGTGTATACGAATTAGAAAACAGACCACCGAAGAAACTCTAGTGACCCGCGAAAGTTGTCGCCGGTGTGGAAGTACTAGTGCAGTGGAACTGGAAATTGGAAACAGTGGCCAGCCCACGCAGGCCGTGTGAAGGGGGTGATGCCAATAGGCACAGCAGTGGTAACCGAGGTGGCCGACCCTTGCCAGCCGCACTAGAGAATGGCGGCGTGCCTGTCGGCACGCTGCCAGACCAGGTGGTCATTACCAACCAGCCACAGAGGTAGGAGTCACGATTCTAGGAGAGCATCGAGTGGAGGGATGGCCCATGTCTGGGTAGTTGGAAATCCACGGTCGGTCAATCACAGCTAGAGGAGGCCCCATGTCTGTAGGCCTAGTAGAGGTTAGACATGATCGGTTGTCGCGTCCCGGTCTGGAAACACAACACTAGTTCACCCCCTGGTGAACCTGGCTAAGCATAGAGACCCATGCCCCTAGCCTTATGGCTTAGCGGGCTGGTCTGTGCAATCAGGTCGGTCCCACATCCAGTGGTTCATACTCACATCTTCAGACCTGGCCCACTCCCTTGGGGCCATGCCGGACTAGATCGGGTTGCCGGGTGACTCGGGTGGTTGGACCATCGGCTAAACTGGGCAGGGTCTAGCAAGGTCTATTGGTCCCGGACCACTGGCCTGGATAGACCAAACTGACCCTGACCCAAAACATGTGAGGTCAATTCCATCTAATTAAACTAGGGTATGTGGGACCCCCAAGCCGGGTTGGTTGGGTCATTCTGACCAAGTCGAACTGGGCCCCATCGCAACAGGTCTCCTAGTTACTAAAATTCATGTATCTTGCAAACCATGTGTATAATTGACAAGAATATTGCGGACTTGGTACACTCATGATGAGGCATATCTTTTGGTATTCTTTGTGGCTAATTTCATGGAATTTGAGATGCGACGAATGGATTGAGAAGCAGTTCTACCAAGAGCGCTATGTATGGAACCCTATGGTTGTATGAGACCTAATGACTACTCGATGATGGCCCTATGGGAATTAGATTTTTGTGACCCGATAGGCCCATGGTGTGGAGAGGCTATGTGTTACCTGGTAGACCCATGGTAATCGATAGTAGAAGTACCTTTGTTCAGCCAAGGTGGGAAGTGGCTCTGTGATACCTGGCATGCCCATGGTGGGGAGCGACTTTGTGGGACCCTATATACCCACATTACTTATCAGGGATGAGTACCAAAGTAGTTCAAAGTTAGTGGTAAGCATCTCTGTGTGACCTGGTAGGCCCACTATACTCGATAGAGGAGGAGTTCTCCAGCATCTGAGGAGTTCAATGATATGACTGAGGATGCTACTATCACTACCATATAATATTCCTGGTGTGAGCTATCTTTTGCTTCTTGATTTACATTGAGTATTACTGTGTGGTATTTCGTTTTTATTTTGGGTTCCCTATTGAGTTTCATGTTACTCACCCTTCCACGAGACCTTCCCATGCATTTTGTGTCCCCTGTAGATGATCAATGATTTTTTAGAGACCTTGGTGGATCGGGACCTGGTAGAGCCTAGTGAGATCGGACTGATCGAATCTTCGACATTGGACTTTGTGGCCTAGGACTAGGTGGGGCCCAGAAGGACTAGGAAAACATGACATACTACTTCGGCTTCCAGTAGCTTCACTAATGTTATGATCAGGTGGGGCTTGTCATTGATGGCGATCAGAGTTCCTTTTTGGTCTTTGTTATTTCAGTTCTTTTTGCAGGGTTTGTATTATGGACCACATGATTTCAGTAGTACTTTGTACCCAGTCTTCTATTAGTATACTTTTCCCCCTTCAATGTGTTGGGATTTGGTTGGGAATGTATGTGTGTATAGGTACTTAGGAAAATGCCTCCTACTTGAAGTTTGTCACATTCGGTTCTAGTCACTAGCCCCTGGCCTTCAAGAGGTGGGCTTGGGGTAGTCACAACATGGGCCCCAGGGGACAAGTCATGAAATTTTATAGGTTTTTAGTGTTTTTGTGGTTTTTTGTGTGTTTTAATGTTTTTTTTCTTTTTAGGGCTATTATTGTTTTCAAAATTTTTGGGTTTTAAAGGGTTTTTAGAAATGATTATAGTTTTAGGTTTTTTAATTTTTAGGGGTTTTAATGTTTTTAGGGTTTTTATGGTGTTTTGGGGTTTTAGGGTTTTTAGGGTCTTTTAGGGTTTTTAGGGATTTCAGTTTTTTTAGATTTTAAGGGGTTTTAAGTGTTTTTGGGTCATTAAAGTTTTCTTAGGGGATTTCAGGGTTTTTAGGGGTTTTATGTTTTTAGGGATTTTTAGTGTTATTTTTTTATTTTTAAGTCTTTTAGGGTTTTTAGAAACATCGAGGGGTTTTACGTTTTTTAGGGTTTTATTATAATTTTTTGGAATTTAAAGGTATTATATGTGGTTTTTAGTGTTATAAGGGTTTTAATAAGTTTTTTACATTTTTAGGGGTATAATGGTTTATTAGAGTTTTTAGTGGTTTTTATGTTTTTAAGGGTTTTTGGGTTTTTATGGGTTTTATGGTTTTTTATGCTTTTTTTATTTTTTTGGGTTTTTAGTGTTTCTATATGTTTTTTAATTTTTTAGTTTTTAGGATATTTTACTTTTTGTGGTATTTTTTTTGATTTTTTTAGATTTTTTTGATTTTAAGTGATTTTGAGGGGATTTGCAGTTTTTAGGGTTTTTAGGTTATATGGTTTTTATGTTTTTTTAATTTTTTAGGATTTTTAATGTTTTATAGAGTTTTTTAATGTTTAATGGGGTTAAAGGGTTTTTAGAGGTTTTAGTAGGTTTTAGGGGTTTTATAGGTTTTATGGTTTTTATGGTTTTAGGGGGTTTAGGGTCTTTTAGGGATATTTTATCATTTTATCATTTTTTAGGGGTTTTAAATGTTTTTTTCTTTTTATGGTTTTCTTTGGGTTTTTCAGGGCTTCTAGTTTTTTTATTTTTTTAGGGATTTGTTAGTAATTTATTGGTTTTTAAGGTTTTTAAGGACTTCAAGGGTTTATTTTGTTTTTTGGGTTTTTAGGGTTTTTTTGAGTTTTAGGGTTTTATAGTGTTTATATTTTTTAACTTCTTTTTTGGTTTAATGGGTTTTTACTATTTTAGTGGTTTTTAGGGGTTTTTTGGTTTTTTGGGTTTTTTTTATTTTTAGGTACTTTTAGGGTTCTTTAATTTTTAGGATTTTTAGGGGTTTTATGTGCTTTTTAGTTTTTTTGGTTTTCTAAGTATTTTTAATGGTTTTTATAATTTTTTAGTCTTTAAGGGATTTTTTTGGATTTTTATGATTTTTATGGGGTTTAAAGGATTACGGGGGTTTTTTGGTATTTAGGATTTTTTTGGATTTTATGGTTTTTTAGTTTTTTAGTGTTTTTAAGGATTTTTGAGTTTCTTAATTTTTTTAGGGGATTATATGGTTTTAAAATATTCTCGTGGGTTTTTATGGTTTCTATGGTTATTGGGGATTTTTTAATGTTTTGTATGCATTTTTATGGTATTTAAGGACTTTAGGGTTTTTATGATCTTTAAGAATTTTAATTTTTTTAGGGTTTGTAGGTTTTCTTATGAGTTTTACTATTTTTTATGGTTTTTTATATTTTTATAGATTTTCAAGGATTTTTAGGATTTTATGGTTTTTAGGGTATTTAGGAAATTTTTACTGTTTTCATGATTTTTTAGGGTTTCTAGGATTTTTTTGGTTTTTTGGGTTTTTTATTCTATAGGTGTTTTAAGTGTTTCTTTGTTTATAAGGTTTTCTTTATGTTTTTTGTGATTTTTTGGTTTTTTCATTTTTAGGGATTTTTAGGTTTTTTATAATTTTTTTCATTTTATGTATTTTGAGGGTTTTTATGGTATTTAGGGTTTTATGGGTTTTTTTTGAGATTTGGGTTTATTTTAATTTTTTATGGTTTTTAGGTTTTTTAGATATTTTAATGTTTTTAGGGGTTTAAATGGATTTTAGAGTTTTCAGTGGGTTTTTATTGTGTTTAATGTGTTTTAGGATTATTTATGGTCTTTTGGGGTTTTTATGTTTTTTAGGGTTTTTAGTTTTTTTTGGGGGGGGGGGGGTTAGTGTGTTAGGGTTTTTAGTGGTTTTAAGAGTTTTTGGGTATTTATTGTTATCATAGGGATATTCAAGATTTTTTGGTATTTTAACATTTTTAGTGATTTTAGTGTTTGTTTGTAATTTTTTGCTCTTTTTGTGTTTTTATGAATTTTGAGGGGTTTTACAGTCTATTTGGGCTTTTATGGTGTTTATTGTTTTTTGAGGTTTTTAGGTTTTTTCATTGTTTCTATTTTTTTACGGTTTTTATAATGTTTTAACATTTTTTGGGTTTAAAGGCTATTTATAGTTTTTAATGGATTCTTTTTGGATTCTATGGGTTTATAGGTATTTTTTAAGGTATTTCGGGTATTTATGGTTTTTATGGTCTTTTGCGGTTTTTAAGGGATTGAGGGTTTTTTAATCTTTTAGGGGTTATATGTGTTTTTAGGTTTCTAATTTTTTCTTAGGGTTTATCCTGGTTTTTATTTTTATTATGTTTTTAAGGATTTTTATGTACTTTTATGAATATTTATATATTTTTGGGTTTATATGGATTTTTGAGGATTTTCAGTGTTTTAGGTATTTTTTTAGTTTTTTGGATTTTAGGGTTTTTTTATTTTTATGGTTTTTATGGTTTTTTAGCATGTTTTAACATTTTTTAGTTGCTTAAAGGGTTAGTAGACATTTTAGTTTTTTAGGGTATTTACGGATTTTTTTATGATTGTTAGGGGGTTTTATGGAATTTATGGATTTTAGGGGTTTTAGGGGTTTTTAGGGTTCTTTGCATTTTATAGGTTTTTATGGGTATTAATTATTTTTAGGTTTTTAGGTTTTTTCTTAGGAATTTTTAGGGTTTTACGGTTTTTTAAATATGTTGGGATTTATATCTTTTTTTTATTTTTATGGTTTTTAAGATTTATAGAGAATTAAGGGTTTTTAGCAGTTTTTAGATTTTTTAGAGTTTCTTAAATCATTTTAATGTTTTAAAGATTTTTTCATATTTTTAATTATTTTTAGGGGTTTTATGTTTTTTAAGGGACTTTAGTTTTTTTAGGGTTTTATTTTTTAGAGGTCTTAATTATTTTTAGAGTTGTAAGGTTTTATTAGTGGTTTTTTGGGTTTTGAGGTTTTTAAATTTTTAGGGATTGTTTGTCGTTTTTTAGGTTTTTTGTGGTCTTTATGGTTTTTACAGATTTTGAGGGGTTTTAAGGTTTTTAGGGATTTAGGGATTTATGATTTTAACATTTTTTAGGATTTTAATATTTTGTCGGGGGTTTTCAATGTTTAAGAGAATTTGCGTTTTTAGAGATATTGAGGGATTTTTTAGGATTTTTATTGTTTATAGGTTTTTTTATATATTATAAATTTTTAGGGTTTTTAGGTTTTTTGGGATTTATGGTTTTTTTTAGTATTTTAGTTTTTTTTATTTTTGAGGGTTTTAAAGGTATTTTAGAGTTTATTTACATTTTAATGGGTTTATAGGGGGTTTATTAGTTTTTAGTGTGTTTAGGGGTGTTAGAGATTTTTAT
The DNA here is from genome assembly GCA_963277665.1 of Viscum album. Classification (NCBI taxonomy): domain Eukaryota; kingdom Viridiplantae; phylum Streptophyta; class Magnoliopsida; order Santalales; family Viscaceae; genus Viscum; species Viscum album. Next base: position 789,765,588 of record OY728164.1, read on the forward strand.
AATTTACAGGGGTGTTTATGGTTTTTAATGTTTTAAGTATTTGAACTGTTTGTAGGTTTTTATGGGTTTTTACTATTTTTAGGGTTTTAAGGTTTTCTAAGGGGTTTTCAAGGTTTTTAGTGTTTTTTATATTCTTATGTATTTTTAGGGGTTTTGGGATTTTTATGGATATTTTGGGTTTTTTTGGGATTTTGAGGGTTTTTATGCTTTTCATTTTTTGGGTTTTTTGGGTTTTTAGGTATTTTAGGGCATTTTTTGGTTTTTTTGGTTTTTAGTGTTTTTAGGTAATCTTGGGGTTTTATGTGATTTTAGGTTTTTAAAGTTTTCTTAGGGTTTTTTATATATTTTTTACTTTTTGATGGGTTTTTAGGTATTTATTTGGGTTTTATGGGTTTCTAGGGATTTTGATTTGTTTTGGGGTTTTTAGGTTTTTATCGTTTTTTAGGTATTATAGTTTTTGGGAGTTTTTAGGTTATTTATTTTTTTTAGTGTTTTTAACATTTTTATGGGGTTAAGGTGATTTTAGAGTTTTAGTGGGGTGGGGCGGGGGGGGGGGGGGTTGTGGTTTTTAGGTTTTTATGTTTTTTAAGGTTTTATGGTTTTTATGGTTTTTAGGGGTTTTGGGTTATTATCATTTTTAAGGTTTTTTTGGGTTTTTAGTGTTTTTTGGTTTTTAATGATTTATTAAGGATTTTTAGGGTTTTGGTTTTTATGTATTTATGGATTTTAATAGAATTTTTTAGATTTTTTATGATTTTTAGAGGTTTTCAGGACTTTGAGGGTTTTAGGAGTTTTTAAGGTTTTCAGGGTTTTTATTGTTTACTTGGATATTGATTTTTTTTTGAGTTTTTCGGTGTTTTTAATGTTTTTGGGAGTTTTTTAATGTTTTAGAAGTTTAAAGGATTTTTAGAGTTTTTAGTGGTTTTAATGGTTTTTATTGTTTTTTATGTTTTAAGGGTTTTTTTGGGTTTTATGGATTTTATTATTTTTAGTATATTTTAAGGTTTTTACCATTTTAGGTTTGTTGTATTTTTATGTTAATTTACATTTTTATGTTTTTCTAAGGTTTTTTTCAGGTTTTTAGGGTTTATTTCATTTTTAAAGATTTTAGGAATTTCTTTACCTTCTATGGTTTTTAGGGTTTTCTTTTAATTTTAAGGGGTTTAGGGATTTTTACCATTTTTTTATTTTTACTTTTTTGAATTGTATTTATGTTTTTACAGTTTTCATAGGGTATTTTGGGGTTTCTTCATTTTTTGGTATTTTGGGATATTTAGGGATATTTAGGTTTTTTATGGTTTTAATGGTTTTAAGGTTGTGACTGATTTTTAGGGTTTTTAGGGGTTTTAGGATTTCTATGGTTTTTTTGTGTTTTTATTTTTTTTATATTTTATGGTATTTATGGACTTTTATAGTTTTCTAGAAATTTTAGGGGTTTTATTGGGTTTTATATTTTTAGTGTGTTTTTTGGGTTTTTGTCAGTTTTTAGGGTTTTTAAGGTTTTTCTTTGTGTTTTGGGGTTCTTAGTGGGTTTTAGGGTTTATAGGTTCTTTTAGGGTTTTTTAGGGGTTTTAACATTTTTTAGTTTTCTAGGGGGTTTAAGGGTTTTTAGGTTTTAAATTTTTTCTTATGGTTTTCAGGGTTGTTAGTTTTTTTAAATTTTGACAGATTTTTAAGGCTTTTTTTAAATTTTTATGGGTTTTATGGTTTTTAAATATTCAGAGTGTTTTTATGCTTTTTTTAATTTTTTATGGTATTTTAGGTTTCAATGGTTTTATGTGTTTTTAGTTTTTTTGAGTTTTCTTTGTGTTTCTCTGGTTTTTATGTTTTTAGGGATTTTTGTGATTTTTTGTAGCCTAATGTTTTTAAGGTTTTTATAGATTTTGAGGGGGTTTGGGGGGTTTTATTTTTTTCTTGGTTTTTTTAATATCTTAATGGTTTTTTATGGATTATAAGGTTTTTATAGTTTTTTTTTGTTTTTAGTGGTTTAAAGTTTATTTAGAGTTTTTAGTGGTTTTTATTTTTTTCAAAGGTTTTAGGGGTTTTAGGGTTTTTAGGGGTTTTAGTGTCTTCTAGGGTTTTTAGACCTTTTAGGGTTTTTATGGGTTTTTATGTTTTAATGTTTCTTTATATTTTTTTAACTTTTTAGGGGTTTTTATGTTTTTAGGGTTTTTAGATTTTATTAAAATTTTAATTGTTTTAGGGTTTTTTAGGGTTTGGGGGTTTAAATGTTTTTTTGGGTTTTTTGGGATTTTTTGAGTTATTAAGGTTTAAAGAGTTTTTTAATATTTTTATTTTTTAAAATATTTGTTTGATTTTGAGTGGGTTTTTAGGGTTTTATAGGTTTTTAGGGTTTTTAGGATCTTTTAATGTTTTTATTCTTTTTATATTCTTTTGGGGTTTTAAGTTCTTCTAGGTTTCTAATGTTTTCATAGAGTTTTTAGGGTTTTAGGGTTTTTTATAATTTTAGCGGTGTTAAGTGGTATTTGTAGGATTGTTATGGGTTATTATGTTTTTAGCTATTATTACTATTTTTAGGGTTTTTATGGGTCTTCAGGTTTTTAGCGTTACTTATGTTTTATATGGGTCTTAAATGTTTTTCAGTTTTTAAGGTTCGCTTATGGTTTTTTGGGTTTTTTATGTATAATTTAAATTTTAGGATTTTGATGAGGTTTTAGAGGTTTTAGGGAATTTGAGTTTTTAGGGAATTTGAGGGTGTTTAAGGTTATTTAGGGATTTTATGGTTTTTATGGTTTTCGGCGGTTTTATGGTTTATTGAGTTTTTTTGGTTTTTATGGTTTTTAGAGTTTTTTAACTGTTTAATAGGTTTAAAAGTATTTTATCGTTTTTAGTGTTTTTTAAGTTTTTCTAGGCTTTTTAAGTCATTTTGGAATTTTTATGTTTTTAGGGTTTTTATATATTTTTAGAGATCTTAAGGTTCTTATCATTTTTTATGTTTTAAATGGTTTTAATTATTTTGAGTTTTTTTAGGTTTTCTTTTGTTTATTCAGAATTTTTATGGTTATTTATGATTTTTAATTATTTTAGGGGTTTTTACGTTTTTATGGATTTTGAGGGTTTAGGGTTCTTAGGGTGTTTATGGTTTTTTGGGGGTTTTAGGGTTTTTTTAGATTTTTATGGTTCTTAAGGTTTTTAGAGTGTTTTTATCATTTTTAATGGCTTAAAGGGGTTTTATAGTTTTAGTGGTTTTTATGGGGTTTTAAAGGTATTTTGGGGGTTTTTTATGGTTCTCAGAAATTTTTACGGTTTTATGGTATTTCAGGGTTTTTAAGGTTTTTTAGAATTTTTTAGGTTTTTAGGGGTTTCAAGTGTTTTAGGGTTTTAAATTCTTCATAGTGGTTTTTAATGTTTTTTTTCAGTATTTATATATTTTAGTATTTTATATAATATTTATAGTGTTTTTGGTTTTTAGGGATCTTGAGGGGTTTTTAGGCTTTTTAGGGATTTTGAGGGGTTTTATGGTTTATTGGGGTTTTAAGGATTCTTTAGAGCTTTTTAGGGTTTTTAATTCTTTTATATGTTTTTAATGTTTTAGGAGTTAAAAATAATTTTGAAGTTTTTAGATGTTTTAGGGGTTTTTATGATTTTTAAGGGTTTTAGGGTTTTAGGGTTTTATGGGTTTTTAGGGTTATTATATTTTTTTAGGTTTTTAGGAATTTTAATTATTTTGTGGTTTTATGGTTTCTTTTGAGTTTTTTGGGTTTTTTACTTTTTAAATTATTTTTAGGGTCTTTAGGATCTTTATGCGTTTTTAAGAATTTTAGGTATTTTGTGGGCTTTAAGGGTTTTAGGGCTATTATGGGTTGTGTGTTTCCTGTTTTTTTTAGTGTTTTATGTTTTTTTAGATTTTTTAGATTTTTTTAGTTGTTTAAAGGGTTTCTGGAGTTTTTGTGGAATTTTTATGGTTTTAATGGGGTTTTACAGTTTTAAGGGTTTTAGGAGTCTTAGGGTTTTAGTTTTTTTTTTGAATTTCTAGGGTATTTTCAAGGTTGTTAGGATTGTTATCATTTTTTGGGTTTTTAGGGGTTTTAAGTGTCTTTAGATTTTTAGTTTTTTCTTAGTGATTTTTACGGTTTTTAAGGTTTTTACTTTTTTAATGATTATAATGTATTTTTATGATTTTAATGGGTTTTTAGGGTTGTTAGATATTTTGGGGGTTTCAGGTTTTTTATTGTTTTAGTTTTTTTTAGTTTTAGATTTTTTAAAGGGTTTATAGTGTTGTAGGTGTTTATTGTTTTCTTAGGGTTTTTTAGGAATTTTAGGGTGTTCAGGTAGGGGTTTTTATATATTTTTTTTGTATTTTTATGGTTTTTACAGTTTTTATAGATTTTGAGAGTTTCTATGGGTTTTAGGGTTTTTACGGCTTCTTGGAATTTTACGTGTTTTTTATGATTTTTGGGATTTAAGGTTTTTTAGTGTTTTTAACATATTTAAGAGTTTAAATGTTATTTATAATTTTCATTGTTTCTATGGTTTTTATGGGTTTTAGGGGTTCTTAAGGTTTTATGGGATTCGATGGTTTTTTCGTTTTTGGCAATTTATGGGTTTTTATAGTTTTTTAGGGTTTTGAGGCGTTTTAATTGTTTTATGGTTTTAATGTTTTTAGGTGTTTTCAGGGTTTTTTACATTTTTTTTGATTTTTTGGAATTTTTATGATTTTTATGATTATCAGGATTTTTAGGGATTTTTATGGGTTTCTTGGTTTTTAGGGATTTTGTATTTTTTAGTCTTTTCATAGATTTTAGAGTTTATTAATGATTTTATGGTTTTGAAGAGGCTTTAAAGTTTGTAGTGGTTTTTTGGGATTTTATACGTTTCTATATTTGTTAATATTTTTAGGGGTTTTAAGGTTTTAGGAGTAATTAGGTTTTTTGGTGTCATTTTTTGGAGTTTTAGGGATTTGTGTCTTTTTGGTTTTTTAAGGATTTTATGTGTTTTTAGGTATTTAATGTTTACTTATGTTTTTTTTGTTTTGATAAATGTTTACATTTTTATTGTTTTTAGGTCTTTTTTAGTATTTTTATTGATTTTTTGAATTTTTAAGTATTTTTATGGTTTTTATGGTTTTAGGGATTTTTGTTTTTTTAGGGTTTTAGTGGGTTAAAGTGTTTTTTTCCTTTTAAGGATTTATTATGGTTCTTCAAGGATTTTAAGGTTATTAAATTTTTTAATGATTTTTAGCGATTGTTAAGAATGTTATGGTTTTTAAGGTTTCTCGGGATTTTGAGGGTTTTTAGGATATTTATGGGTTTTGGGGGTTTTAGGGTTGTCTTTGAGTTTTTTAGGTATTTTGAGGATTTTTAGAATTTTTAACATTTTATGGTTCTAAATGGTTTTTTATTTTTTCAATGTTTTTATGGTTTTTTAATGTGTTTATGGGTTTCAATGGTTTTTAGGGGGTTTTAGGTTTTTTAGAATTTTTATTATTTATTGCTTTTTCGATGTTTTATATGTTTTTTGGTTTTTAAATTATTCTTAGGGGTTTTAATGTTTTTATGGCTTCATTGGGGTTTTAGTGGTTTTTGAGTTTTTTATGGGTTTCAATGTTTTCTAGAGTTTTTTAAAAAATTTAGGGGTTTAAAGGGGTTTTTGATTTTTTAGAGTTTTTACGGTTTTTTTTGTATTTAGGGTTTTAAATTTTTTAGGGCTGTTAGATTTTTTATATTCTGTTTAGGTGTTTTTAGGGTTTTTATAGTTTTTTAATGGTTTTAGGTTTTTTTAGGTTTTTATGATTTTTTCTCTTTTTTAGATTTTATAGGGGATTTATATTTTTTTTGGATTTTTTGGTACTTTTAATATTTTTATGGTGTTATATGGATATTATGGATTTTGAAGGTTTTTAGGGTTTTTAGTGTTTTAGGGTTTTATGGTTTTTAGGGGTTTTAGCATTTTTGAGGTTTTTAGGTGTTCTATGTATTTTTATATTTTTAATATTTTTTAAGGTGTTCAAGGGTTTTTGGTTTTTTTATCTTTAGGGGGTTTTAGGTCTTTTAATTAATTTTATGGGAATTTGGGGTCTTTTGGGATTTTATTTTTTTTATATATTTTTTGGTTTTTTTGGTTTTTATATTTTTTTTGAGTTTTTTTGGGTTTTAAACATTGGTAGATTTTTTAATAGTTTTTAGGGGATTAAAGGGTTGTTATATTTTTTTGGTGTCTTTTTAGTGTTTTTATGGGTTTTTAGGGTTTTTTTGTTTTTAGAGGCTTATGGTTTTTAGGGGTTTTATGGTTTTTATGGTTTTTTGGGTTTTAGTGTTTCTTAGGTTTTTACGGTTTTTAAGTGTGTTTAGGTTTTTAAGGTTTTCTTATGGGTTTTTAGTTTTTTATGTTTTTTTCATTTTGAGATATTTTTATGGTTTTATATGGATTTTTATGGTTTTTGTATTTTGAGTCTTTTTGGGGTTTTAAGCATTTTTTTTATTTAAGGGGGTTATGTGATTTTAGGTTTCCAAGGATTTATTGTTGGTTTTTCAGGGTTTTATGGTTTTTTACGTTTTTGGGGAATTTTAAGGATTTTTTAGGATTTTATGGTTTTATAGGGGTTTTATGGATTTTGACGGGTTTTAGTGTTTTATGGTTTTTCTGAGTTTTTTAATGTTCTAATTTTGTTTTAGATTTTTGTAGTTTTTTTAACATTTTGAGGGGTTTTACGGGTTTTCATATTTTTTTAAAAAAAATTCGGGTTTTATGGGTATTTATGTTATTATGTTCTTAGGGGTTTAAGTGGTTGTATCATCTTTTTAGATTTTTTAGGGGTTTTTCATTTTTAGATTTTTAGGGGTTGTAAGTGTTTTCAATTTTTATATTTTTCTTAGTGTTTTTTAGTGTTTTTATGGTTTTTTTGATTTTATGGATTTGTAGGGATTTTTAAGGATTTTTATGGGTTTTTTGGTGTTTAGGGATTTTAAAAATGTTTAGTTTTTAGGTTTTTTATGGGAGTAACATCTTTCAGGTTTTTTGTTTTAATTATTATTTGGGTTTTAAGATTTTCTTAGGGGTTTTCAGGGGTTTTGGGATATTTATACATTTAAGGAATTTTTTATGATTTTTTTTTATTTTCTGGATTTTTGGGAATTTGAGAGTTTTTAGGATTTATTATAATTTTTAGGAATTAAATGTTTTTTTTTTCATTTTTATGGATTTTTATTTTCTTTTTAGGTTTTTATGGTTTTTAGTGTTTTATGGGTTTTAAGTATTTTTAGTATATTTCATGGTTTTAGGGTTTTGATAGTTTTTTACATTATTTAGGTTTTTTAGGTTTTTTAAGTGTTTTTATGTTTTAAAATTTCTCTTAGTGTTTTTTAGTTTTTTCAATGTTTTTAATGTTTTTATGGATTTTTAGGTGTTTTTAATGATTCTTATCATTTTTTAGGATTTTTAGGGATTTTGAGGGTTTTAACGGTTTTTAGGGTTCTTTTTTGTATTTTTAGGCTTTTTGGGGATTTTTTTTGATTTTTTTGGGATTTAAAGGTTTTTAGATTTTTTATAAATTTTTAGGTGTTCAAAGTCTATTTATATTGTTTACTGTTTTTTAGTGTTTTTACAGGTTTTTAGGGGTTTTATGTTCTCAAGAGGTTTTTATGGTTTTAGGATCATCTTGGGTTTTAGTATTTTTTACATTTTTATGTCGTGTAAGTTTATTTAGGTTTTTAGGATTTTCTTAGGGGTTTTCCATGTTTTTTATGGATTTTTACATTTGTTGTTATTTTTATGGAATTTTTCAGATTTTACTAATTTTAATGTTTTTTGGATTTTTATGCTTTTTAGGGGTTTTTGGGTTTTAATGGTTTTTAGCATTTTTATTGTTTTTAGTGATTTTAGTGGTTTTAATTGTATTTAATTTTTAAGGTTTTCTTAGTGTTTTTTGGTTTTTACATTTTCCCACAATTGTAGGGCATTTTAGGTCTTTTTTAGGATTTTTATGGGTTTTAAGGATTTTTAGGGGTTTTAGGGTTTCTATTTTTTTGGGTTTTAGTGTTTTTTGAGGTTTTAGGGGTTTTAATGTTTTTTAGTGTTTTTTTAATGATTTTAGGGGTTAAAAGGGGTTATGGAGTTTTTATTTGGTTTTTAGGTATTTTATGGGTTTTAGGAGTGTTTAGTGATTTTCTGGGATTTTTAGGGTTTTTAGCATTTTAGGTTTTTGGGGGTTTTTAGAGTTTTTACATTTTTAAGGTTTTCCTAGGGGTTTTATGGGTTTATATGATTTTTATGTTTTTAGGGATTATTAGGGACTATTAATGATTTTAATGGGTTTTTAAGGTTTTTAGATATTTTGAAGGTTTCTATGGGTTTTTAGGGTTTTTTAGGTTTTTTGGATTTTTATATTTTTTAGGGTTTCTGGTGTTTTATGTTTATTAATGATTTTATGGATTTCTTATGGTTTTCATGAATTTTAGGATTTTTTTAGAATTTTTGGCCTTTTTTCTATTTTTATGGGTTTTAATGGTTTTAATGGTTTTTGATGGTTTTATTGGGTTTTTATGTTTTTTAGTGTTTATATAGTTTTTGGGTTTTTATGGGTATTTTAGAGCATTTTAGGTTTAAATGGTTTTTTCAATGTTTTTTTGTTTTTAGATTTTTAAAGGGTTCTTAGAGTTTTTTATGGGTTATAAGTGTTTTTCGGATTTTTTTGTTTTAATGGGTTTTAGGGGGTTTGGGTTTTTAGGTAATTTATAGGGGTTTTAGGGTTTTTATTATTTTTAGATTTTTTAGGGGTTTTTGTACTTTTAGGTTTTAAATGCTTCTTTAGGGCAAAGAAGATGTGAGGGTCGGGCTATTCCCGACCCCCCCAAATTATAATAAAGAAAAGAGACTCAGCAGACAAGGGAGGGGAGGGGTCAATCGACCCACACCCAAAAACCCTTAACGACCCAAGACAAAAGACCCAAAAAAAGAAAATTCAAGAACGAAAAAAGAAAACACACAAGGGAAAGCAGCCACCACCATCATCCAGCATCCCAGCATCGAGCACCTTGGAGCATCCAAACTCAAAAAACTAGCATCCAGCACCTCCCAGCCAAACAACAACCAGCGCAGCAAATATCGATTAGCACCAACAGCACCATTTCAAACCACCACAACCATTCACCATCAGAAAAATAGACAACAACACCATCCAGCCAACCAGCACCAGAACAGCATCCAGCACCAACACCGAAACATCACAGCCACGCAGCATAACCATCCCATCCGATCAAGCTCTCCCCAGACAACCATTCCATCAAACCAACTCGCCAGCACCCACATCAAATAAAATCCTCCATTGAATGTCAAAAACTAGTGGCATTTTAGGGTTTTTATGGGGTTTTTTTTTGTTTTTAAGGTTCATAGGTGTTTGGTGTGTTTTATGAGTTTTTATGGGTTTTATATGTTTTTTGTTCTTTTTAGGGTTTTATGATTTTTAGCGTTCATTAGGATTGTTGGAGTTTGAAATGTTTTTATGTATTTATGGTTTTCTTAGTCTTTTCATGGTTTTTGGTGTTGTTTTATATTTTTATGGATTTTTAGGATTTTTGACGATTTTAAAGGGATTTTATTGTTTTTAGGGATTTTGAATGTTTTTATGGTATTTTTGGGCTTTTTGTGTTTTAGGGATTTTATAATTTTTTGTTTTTTTTGGGGGGGGGGTTTAAGTGTTTATAGTTGTTTAAGGATTTCTTGGGGGGTTTGGGGTTTTCACAGGTTTTTTTAGAGATTTTTAGTGACTTTTTAAGATGTTTATGGGTTTTAGGGTTATTATAGATTTTTTTAGGGTGGGGTAGGGGTTTTCTAGGTTTTAACAGATTTAAGGATTTTTATGGTTTTGAAGGTTATTTATAAAAAAATTTATGGTTTTATTATTTTTTTCATATTTTTGAATGTTTTTCAAAGGGTTTTAATGTTTTTTGGGGGGTTTTAGAGTCTTCATGCGTTTTAGGGGTTTCAAGGATTTTATGTGTTTTTATGGTTTTTAGGGTTTTAGGGTCATACTTGGATTTTTACCTTTTTTAGATTTTTAGGGGTTTTAAGTGTTTTTCGTTTTTTAATTCTTTCATAGGTTTTTGCCAATTTTTAGGGGTTTTCATGTTTTTTTAAAATTTTTAGGGTTTTTAGGGATTTTGAGAGGTTTGGGGTTTTTTTGTGTTACCAATTTTTAGGTTTTGGTTTTTTTTTAATTTTTAGGGGATTAATGCATTTTTAGATTTTTTAATGTTTTTTCGGTTTTAAATGGATTTATAGTTTTTTTATAGGTTTTTTATGTTTTTTATTTCTTTTAGGGGTTTTACGGGTTTTAGGGTTTTTAGGGGTTTTAGATTTATTTAATGTTTTTTTTGCATTTTTAGGTTTTTAAAGGTTTTATGTATTTTTATGTTTTAAGGATTCCATTTTGTTTTCCTTGTTTTTATGGGTTTTTACATTTTTAGATATCTTTATGATTTTTTCAGGTTTTTAGGAGTTTTAGGTTATATAGGTATTTTTTGGGTTTGGGGGTTTTTAGTGTTTTTATGGGTTTTGGGGATTTTTGGGGTTTTTATGTTTTTAGGGTTCTGATGGTTTTTAGAGTTTTTTTATATGTTTAAAGGGTTTTTAGAGTTTCAATATATTTTTTAGCGTTTTATGGGTCGTTATGGTTTTTACAGTTTTAGGGGATTTGTGGTTTTTTAGTGTTTCATCGTTTTAATATAATGAAAGGTTTTAAGTGTTTTTTAGATTTTTAAGGTTTTATTAGGAATTTTCAGGGGATATACTTTATATATTTTTTTGGGTTTTTTAGAATTTTTTGGTTTTCAGGGGTTTTAAAAAAATTAGGATTTTTAGTGTTTTTAGGTTTTTAATAGTTTTATGTTTTTTGGTTGTTATCATTTTCTTAGATTTTTCTTCTTTTTAGGGATTTTTAAATTTTTAACATTTTAGGGGTATAAATTTTTATTGTTCTTTTTGTGGGTTTTATGGTTTTTTGGGGGTTTTATTTTTTTTAGGAGCTTTAATATTTTTATGGATTTTAGGGTTTTTAGAAAATTTTTAGATTTTTATGTGTATAATGTGTTTTAGGTTTTTTCGGTTGTATTAGGGTTTTTCTGGGTTTTTAAGTGTTTTTAATTTTTAGGTTTTCTAGTTATTTTTATAGATTTTATTGGGTTGTTTTCATTTTTTTGGGATTTTGAGTGTTTTAGTTTTTTTAGCGTTTTAATGGGGTTTTTTTGGTTTTTCAGGGTTTTTTTTTTATTTTTGTGGGTTTTAAGTGTTTTTAGAGTTTATTATGTACTTAGGGGTTTAATTTGTTTAAATTTTTTAATGGATTTTATGTTTTTATGGTTTTTATGGTTTGTAAGGCTTTTAGGTGTTTTTATATGGTTTAGGGTTTTTAGGGATTTTAGTATATGATAAGTTTTTGGGGGTTTTAAGTGTCTTTAGGTTTTTAACTTTTTCATTGTGTTTTTCATGGTTATCATATACTTTTATGTTTTATAGATTTTTTTCGGATTTTTATGATTTTAATGGTTTTAAGGTTGTTAGTGATTTTGATGTTTTTTATTTTTTTAGGGTTTTATGGTTTTCTTGGGGGTTTTAATGATTTTTTAGTTTAATAATGTTTTAATGGATTTTAGGTTTTTTATGGGTTTTAGGGTTTGTTATGGTTTTTTGGGTTTTTTGGTTATTTATAATATTTTAGATATTAATAGGGATTTTATCATATTTTTAGGTTTTTAGGTGTTTTTATGTTGTTATGGGTTTCTTATGTTTTTCCATGGTTTTTGGGGTTTTTACGTATGTATGTATTTATGTATTTTTATAATTTTTATGGTTTTTATGGTTTTTAGGGGTTTTGAGGGTTTTTGAGATATATTGTGTTTTTAGTGTTTTATGGTTTTTGTTTTTTAAGAATTGTTTTTGTTTTTAGGGGTTTAAATATTTTTAGTGTTTTTATCATTTTTTAGAAAATTGAAAAAATTTTAGGGGTTTAAAAGGTTTTTATATTTTTTTAGCGATTTTAGAGTTTTTAGTTTTTAATATTTTATAATGTTTTTAGGGGTTTTATGGTTTTCTAAGATTTTAGGGTTTTACTGGTCTTTTGGGTTTATAGGGGTTTCATTGTTTTTTGGTTTTTTGGTGTTTTTTTTGTTTTTAGGTTTTTATATTTTCTTCTGATTTTTAGGGGTTTAAATTTTTTTTTACATTTTTAGGTATTTTTAGGTGGTTTTTAGAATTCTTAAGGTTTTTACGTGTTTTAGGTATTTTAAAAAAATCATGTTTTATTGGTTATTTAGAGTTTTCTATATTCTTTTATGGTTTAAATAGGTTTTAGAGTGTTTAGTCGTTTATAGGGTTTAAAAGTTTTTAATGGTTTTTAATGGTTTTATGTTTTATGGTTTTTTATAGTTTCTATTATTTTTTACATTTTTAGGGGTTATATGTGTTTCTAGGACTTCATGTTCTTCTTAAGGTTTCTTAGGGTTCTATATTTTTTGGGATTTTTTAGGTTTTTTGATTTTCATGGGTTGTTAGTTTTTTGATGAAAATAGAAGGTTTTTCATGTTTTTATGGTTTTTAGGATTTTTACAGACTTTTTGAAATTTTATGGGGTTTTATTGTGTTTTATGATTTTTCAGGGGGAGGGGTAGGGTTTTTTTCTTTAAATTATTTTTTAGGATTTTTAGGGGTTTTAAGTGTTTTTAGATTTTTAAGGATTACTTATGGGTTTTCAAGGATTTAAGGTATTGTGTATGTTTATAATATTTTTATGGATTATTTTATATTTTTATGCTTCTTAGTGTCTTTAAATATTTTAAGGGTTCTATAGTTTTTAGGGTTTTTTAGTTTTTATTTGTTTTTAATATATTCTATAGTTTTTTCATGTTTTTTTTTTGTTTTTTAGAGTTTTTAATTTTTTTTAGGATTTTAAAGGGGTTTTTTTGGATTTTTTGGGGTATTTAGGGTTTTATTTTTTTTGGGGGTTTTATGGGATTTAAGTGTTTTTAGGATTTTTATAGTTTTTTTCATTTTTAAGGTTTTTATGAGTTTAAATTGATTTTTTCATTTGATGGATTTCTTAGGATTATTTTGTGTTTTAAGGTCTTTTACGTTTTTTTTTGGGATTCTAGGGTTTATTTTAGGTTTCTATAGTCTTCTTTGGTTTTTAGGGATTTTGTGGGTTTTAATTTTTTTTAAGGTTTTAAGGTTTTTTTGGGTTTCTAGGGTTTTTTATTTCTTACTGTTTTAATGGGTTTTTAGCGTTTTTAAATCTTTTAGGTGTTTAATGTGTTTTAAAGGTTTTTAGGATTTTTATGGTTTTTAGTATTTTTTATGGTATTTAGGGTCTTTTAAAGTTAATATGGGGGTTTTATAAATTTTTAGGTTTTTAAGGAGTTTTATGTGTTTTAAGGTTTTCTTATGGGGTTTTAGAGTTTACAGGATTCTATGTTTTTAGGGATTTTAGGGATTTTGAGGGTTATTTTGTGTTTCTAGGGTTTTTATGTTTTTTTAGGGTTTTTTTGAGTTTTTTGGATTTTGATGGTTTTTAGAGGTTCATGATTTTTAGGGGTTTAAGACATTTTTAGAGTTTTTAGTGGGTTTTATGGTGTTTATGTATTTTTAGTGTTTAGTGAAGATTTTTGGGGGATTTTATGGTTTATTGGTTATTAGCTTTATAAGGATCTATTAGTTTCTTTAGTGTTGTTTTGGTTGTTATGGTTTTTAAGTGTTTTTAGGTCTTTATAGTTTTTTAGGGATTTTTATGGTATTATATGGTTTTTTACATTTTTAGAGATTTTTTTGGAATTTTTATAATTTTTATGGGTTTTACCATTTTTAGGGATGTTGAAGGTTTTGATATATTTTAGGGTTTTCGGTGTTTTATCATTTTTTTAGGTTTTTGGGGTTTTATGTGTTTTTTGGGTTTTAATTTTTTCTTAGGTTTTTTATGGTTTTAAATTTTTAAATGTTTTTAGGGATTTTTATTGTTTTGACAGGTTTTTATGGTCTTTATGGGTTTTATGGATTTGGAGAGTTTTAAGAGATTTTAATGTTTTATGGTTTTTTGTGGTTTTTAATTTTAATATTTTATTTTTTAGTGTTTTTAGTATTTTTTACCGTTTTACGGGTCTAAAGGGTTTTTATAATTTATTATGATTTTAGGGTTTTTAATGTTTTAAGGTTTATTTGGGTTTTTTGGGTTTTAGGGGTTTTAGAGTCTTTTAGGGTTTTAGGTATTTTAGTTTTTTTATATTTTAAGCTTTATAAAGTGTTTTTAAGTCATTAATGTTTTCTTTGGGGATTTCAAGGATTTTAGTTGTTTTTATTTTCTTATAGATTTGAAGTCATTTTTAAGGATTTTTATGTCTTTTAGGGTTTTTAGGATTTTTGAAGGGTTTTTTGGGTTTTTTGGGTTATATTGTTTTTTTTTATTTTTGGGTATTAAATGAGTTTTTTAGTGTTTAAGGGGTTTTATAAATTTTTTAAAGTTTTTAGGTGTACAAGGGTTTTTAATATATTTAGTGGTTTTTATGTTTTTTAAGGGTTTCTATGTTTTTAAGGGTTTTATTGGTTTTTATGGTTATTACAATTTTTAGGGTTTTTATCATTTTTAGTGCTTTTGGAATTATTTAAGTTTCTAAGGGATTTTACCTTTTTAGTTATTTTTTGGTATTTTTTGGTATTTTTTTGTTTTTATGGATTTTAAGGGGATTTAGGGTTTTTTAGATTATATGGTTTGTTTTAATTTTTTAGGTTTTTTAATGTTTTTTTGAGGTTTTAATTCTTGTAGGGGTTTAAAGGGTTTCTAGTTTTTAGTGGGTTTTTTTTTTGGTTTTTAAGGTTTTTATGGATTTCAGGCCGTTTTATGGTCTTTTAAGGGTATTTTGGGGTTTTTAGCATTTTTTAGATTATTTAGGAGATTTGAGGGTTTTTTAGTTTTTAATATTTTCTTAGGGTTTTTTAGGGCTTCTAGTATTTTTACTTTTGTAGGTATTTTTTAGGATATTTATGGGTTTTTATTATTTTTATGTATTTTGATGATTTTTAGGGTTTTTTGGTTTATTGGGGTTCTAGTGTTTTTTTGAGTTTATAGGGCTTTTATGGTTTTTTTAACTTTTTAGTGGTTTAATGGGTTTTTACTATTTTTGGTGGTTTTTAGGGGTTTTTTATGGTTTTTCTTCTAGGTAATTTTATGGTTTTTAGGGTCTTTTAGGGTTTTTGAGGTTATATCCTTTTAGGGTTTTAGTGGGTTTAAGTGTTTTTTTGGTTTTAACAGTTTTCTTCATGTTTTTAATGGTTTTAAGAATTTTTTACTCTTTCAGTGATTTTTAGGGATTTTTTATGATATTTACAGTTTTATAAGGATTGTGAGGGGTGTTTATGGTATTTAGGGTTTTTTGTTTTTTTTTTGGGGGATTTTATGGTTTTTTGATATTTTTAGAATTTTTAAGGTTTTTGGGGTTTTTTAATGTCATTAAGGGTTTAAATGGTTTAAATATTTTTAGTGGGGTTTTGGGGTTTTATGATTTTTTATGGTTTTTAATTTTTTTGTATGGGTTGTAGGGGTTTTAGGGTTCTTATGGTTTTTTAGGATTTTTAGTTTTTTAGGTTTGTATGGTTTTCTTAGGGGATTTTAGGTTTTTTATGATATTGTATATTTTTACAGATTTTCATGGATTTTAGTTTTTTTTTGGGTTTTTAGGGATTTTGAGGATTTTCAATATTTTTAAAAGTTTTTATGATTTTTTTCAGGTTTTTACTGTTGTTTTTTTTTCTAATGGTTTTAAGGGTTCTTGGTTTTAAGGTTTTCTTTATCTCTTAGTGATTTTAGGGTTTTTTCATTATTTGGTATTTTAGAAAATTCTAGGTTTTCAAGGATTTTTCCTATTTTAATGATTTTGAGGGATTTTAGGGTATTTCAGGTTTTTAAAGTTTTTATGGTTTTTTGATAGTTTTTTGTTTTTTCAGTATTTTAGGGTTTTATTCTTTTTAGAGATTTTAACATTTTTAGGGGTTTAAAGGGATTTTAGATTTTTCAGTCGTATTTTATTATGTTTAGGGTGTTTGAGGAATTTTTATAGACTTTTGGAGTTTTTATGGTTTTTAGGAGTTTCAGGGTTTTTAGGTATTTTTTGGGTTTTTACTATTTTTAGATGTTATAGTTTTTTATAAGTTTTTAGTAATTTTATGTTTTTGAAAGGGATTTTCAAGATTTTTTAGTTTTAAACATTTTCTATGATTTTATGGATATTTATTATTTTTATGCATTTTTGGGTTTTTAGGGATTTTGAGTGTTTTTATTGTCTACTATGGTTTTTATGACTTTTATTGTTTTTGGGTTTTGTAGTTTTTCCCCATTTTTATGGTTTTTATGTTTTTTTAGAATATGTGAACATTTTTTGGGATTTAAAGGTTAATCATAGTTTTAGTTGGTTTTTTTTTATTTTATTGGTTTATAAGGATTTTTATGGTTTTTAGAGGTTTTAGGGGTTTTAGGGTTTTTTAGTGTTTTTTGGGACTTTTACGGTTTTTAGGGATTTCGAGTTTCTTAGGTTTATTAGGGGTTTTAAGTCTTTTTTGGTTTCTAATTTTTTTTCTTAGGGTTTATCAATAGTTTTATTTTTTTTTATGTTTTTAAGGATTTTAGGGGGTTTTAAATTTTTATAGTTTTAGGGTTTATATGGATTTTTTTGTTTTTATGGTTTTTAGAGATTTTTTTAGACTTTTTTGGGTTTTTAGGGTTTTTATATTTTTTAGGTTTTCAACAGTTTTATAGTATTTTATTAAAATTTACCAGTTTAAATGGGTTGTAGGCTTATAAGTTTGTTTTAGGGTTTTTATGGGTTTTTATGTTTGTTTTCGATTTTTAGGGGGGTTTATGGTATTTAGGGATTTCAAGGCTTTTAGGGGTTTTATGGTTTCTTTCATTTTATAATTTTTTATAGGTATTAAGTGTTTTTATATTTTTAACTTTTTCTTAGGGATTTTCAGGGTTCTTTTGGTTTTATAAGTTGTTAAGGATTTCTTGGTATTTTTATGATTTTAATGATTTTTTTAGGATTTTTTGGGATTTGAGGATTTTTAGGTTTTTTAGGGTTTTCAGAGTCTGTCAACTCTTTTTAGGTTTCTAGATAGTTCAATATATTTTTAATGGTTTTAGGTATTTTATGTGTTTTTATGGGTTTTAATATTTCTAGGGGTTTTATGGTTTTGGGGTTTATTATATTTTTTAGCGTTTTATTTTTTAGAGGTTTTAAGTGTTTATTGGTTTTTAAGGTTTTATTAAGTTTTTTCAATGTTTTTGAGGGTTTTAACATTCTGAGGGTTTTTAATATTTTTTTGGTTTTAGCGTTTTTAGTATTTTATAGCTTTTAAGGGGTTGTAGGGATTTAGGGATTTGAGTGGTTTTAGGGTTTTAACATTTTTAGGGTTTCTAGTGGTTTTAAATGCTTTTTGGATTTTAATGATTTCTTGGGGGTTTTCAGGGTTTAATGGATTTTGTGTCTTTAGATATTTTTAGGTATTTTTTATAATTTTTATGGTTTTAGGGTTTTTATATATTTTGAGGGTTTTTAGGGTTTTCAGGTTTTTAGGTCTTTATGGGTTTTTTGTTTTTTTTTGTTTTTATAGTTTTTATGGTTTAATGTTTTTTTATAGTTTCTTAATATTTTAAGTGTTTCATAGGGTTTTTATAGTTCTTAGTGGCATTCAGTGTATTTGGGGTGTTAGGGTTTTTTTTGGTTTTAGGGGTTTTAAGGTTTTAGGGGTTTTTAAGATTTGAAGTCTATTTAGGTTTTTAGTGGTTTTAAGTGTTTTTAGGTTTTTAAGGAATTCTAAGGGGTTTTCATTGTTTTTATGGTTATTTATTTTTCTAGGTATTTTTGGGTTTTTTGGATTTTTATGGATATTTTGCATTTTGTGAGATTTTGAGGTTTTTTATGTTTTTTATTTGTTTAGTGTTTTATTGTTTTTAGGGATTTTAGGGTGTTTTTTGGGGGTCTTTTTAGTGTTTTTAGTTTTTCTAGGGGTTTTATGTGCTTTTAGGTTTTCAGGGTTTCTTATGGTTTTTCTAGGATTTTATATTTTTTTAAAATTTGTGGTATTTTTTAGGATTTTTTTGCATTTTTAGGTGTTTTTGGGATTTTGAGGAGTTTTTGATTTTTTAGGGTTTTTATGGGTTTTTGGGGTATTATAGTTTTTTGGATTTTTAGGTATCTAATGGTTTTAGAGTTTTGATCATTTTCAGGGGATTAATGTGATTTTATAGTTTTATTGGGTTTTTATTGTTTCTATGGGTTTTTAGGATTTTATTATTTTTATGGGTTTTAAGGGTATTATGGTTTTTGTGGTTTTTTTGAGTTTAGGGTTTTCATCCTTTTTACGGTTTTATTGGTTTTAAGTGTTTTTTGGTTTTATTATGGCTTTTCAAGGTATATATTCTTTATGTTTTTATGGATTTATATTGAATTTTTTATAATTTTTATGGTTTTTAGGGTTTTTTATAGATTTCGTGGGTTTTATGAGTTTTTAGGGTCTGTTGGGTTTTTTCTAATTTTTTGGGGTTTTAAGGTTTTTTTAATTTTTTGGGGTTTTTAATGTTTTTTAAAGTTTTAACGTTTTTAAGGGTTTAATAGTTTTTAAGATTTTTTAGTGGGTTTTAAGGGTTTTTAGAGATTATATGATTTTAAAGGGTTTTATGGTTTTTAGGTATTTTATTGTTTTTTGTGTCTTTTAGGTTTTTAGCTGTTTTAAGTATTTTAATGCTTTTATGGTTTTCTTAGATTTTTTCAGGTTTTTAGGGTTTATTACATTTTCAAGGAATTTAGGAATTTTTTATAATTTATTTGGTTTTTAGGGTTTCTTGGAATTTTAAGTGTTTTTATGGGTTGTTATCATTTTTAGGTTTTATGGGTTTGAAGTGTATTTATGTTTTAATGGTTATATTAGTGGTTTTATGTTTTTATGATTTTTTAGGTTTTTTGGGATTTTTAGATATCTTTATGTTTTTTACTATTTTTAGGGCTTTCAGGGATTATTAGGGTTTTTAGGGTTTTTAGGGGTTTTAGGATTTTAATGGTTTTTTTTGTTTTTTGTTTTTTTTTTGGTTTTTTGGGTTTTAGGATTTATTAAATTTTTCCAGAAAATTTAGGGGTTTAAAGGGGTTTTAGTGTTTTTAATGTGTTTTTGGTTTTTATAGATTTTTAGGGTTTTAAAGGTTTTAGGTGTTTTGTGGGTTTTAGTGTTTTTAGGGTTTTTAGGGTCTTTTAGGGTTTTTAGAATTTGTATAATTTCAAGGGGATTTAAGGGTTTTTAGGTTTTATAGGTTTTCTTATGGATTTTCAAGTTATTTGGGTTTTTTTATATTTTGATGGATTTTTAGGGATTTTTAATAATTTTTATGGGTTTCACTGTTTTTAGATATTCAGAGTCTTTTTAAAGTATTTTTATGATTTTATTGTATTTTAGGTTCCAAAGGTTTTGAGTGTTTTTAGATTCTTTAGGTTTTCCTTGGGGTTTTCAGGGTTTTTATGTTTTTATGCATTTAGGATTTTTTTTGGATTTTTGAGTAATCTTATGTTTTTAAGATTTTTAGAGATTTTGAGGGGTTTTAAGGATTTTTTGTTTTTCATCATTTTTTGGATGCCTTAAAAGATTTTTAGTGGTTTTAAGGTTTTTAGAGTTTTTTTATGTTTTTTGGGGATTAAAGTATTTTTAGTGTTTTTAGTGGTTTTTACTTTTTTATGGGTTTTACGGTTTTTTAAGATTTTTAGGGTTTTTAGTGTCTTCTAGTGTTTTTAGGAACTTGTAGACTTTTTAGGGGTTTTTAGGTTTCAAATATTCTTCAATAATTTTTCAATTTTTATGTTTTTTTACGGATTGTTTGGATTTTTATGATTGTAATGTTTTTTAGGGTTTTTTGGGATTTGGGGTTTAAATGTATTTTTTAGTTTTTTTTATAGTTTTGAAGTTATTATGGGATTTTAAATATTTTTATGGGTTTAAAGGGTTGTTTGATTTCGAGTGGGTTTTTGGGTTTTTATGGTTTTTAGGTTCTTTAGGATTTTTATTATTTTTATGTTTTTAGGGGTTTTATGTGTTTTTAGTTTTCTATGGTTTTGTGAGAGTATTTCAGGGTTTTAAAGTTTTTATTATTTTAGGGGTTTTATGGGCTATTTTGCAGATTGTTAGGAGTTTTTATGTTTTTTAAGGATTGTTACTGTATTTAGGATTTTTTAGGTTTTTCAGGTTTTTATATTTTATAGGGTTTTTACGGGTTTTAATTGATTTTATTGATTTTAGCCTTTTTTGGATTTCATAGGGTTTTTTAGGAATTTTAGGGGTTTTAATGTTTTTAGGGATTTTTACAGAATTTTTACGAATTTTAATGTTTTTTGGGATTTTCAGGGTTCTATGTGTTTTAGAGTTTTTATGGTTTTTTGGGTTTATAGGTTTTTGTTTTTAGTTTTTATAATTTAATG
This sequence comes from Viscum album, assembly GCA_963277665.1. Classification (NCBI taxonomy): domain Eukaryota; kingdom Viridiplantae; phylum Streptophyta; class Magnoliopsida; order Santalales; family Viscaceae; genus Viscum; species Viscum album. The sequence continues at coordinate 789,786,041 of OY728164.1, forward strand.
GTTTTTTAGAGTTTTCTAACATTATTAGGGGTTTAAATGGTTTAAATAGTTTTTATTAGTTTATAATGAGTTTTACGCTTTTTATTTTTTAGGGCCTTTTATTGGTTTTAGGGGTTTTTAGGGTCTTTAGGGTTTATAGTGTTTTTAGGTTTTTAAGTGTTTTAAGTGTCTTTCGGTTTTTATGGTTTTCTTATGAATTTTCCTGATTTTTTGGGGTTTTTATATATTTAGTGAATTTTAGGGATAATTCAGGATTTTTATGGTTTTTAGGTATTTTGAGAGTTCTATAGATTTTTAGGGATTTTTGGGTATTTTGGTTTTATTTGGGTTTTCAGTTTTTTGAGTTTTTTGGGTTTTTATAAAATTTTATTGATTTTTTACATATATAAGGTTTTAATGGGTTTTTGTTGTTTTTAATGGTTTTTTGGTTTTTTTTGGGGTTTTAGGGGTTTTTAAGGTTTTTATCATTTTTTAGGTTTTATTATGATTTTAAACCTTTTTAAGTTTTTAAGGTTATCTTATGAAATTTTTGGCTTTTTATGTTTTTTAGGATTTTAGTAATCTTTTAGGATATTTATGGGGTTTGAGGGTTTTTAGTTATTTTCAGGGTTTTAATGATTTTGAGTGTTTTTAGGGTTGTTTAGGCATTTTTGTGTTTTATATTTTTTAAGTGTTTTAATGTTTTTTGAGTTTTCTAGAGCTTTATGGTTATTATATTTTTTTAACAATTTAATAATTTTAAAGGGTTTTTATATTTTTTAGTGTTTTTTAGGGTTTTATGGTTTTTTTAGTCATTTGGGGATTTTTATGGGTTTTATGGTTTTTAGATATTTTTAGGGTTCCTAGTGTTCTTAAAAAAATTTATGTTTTAAATATTTTAATTTTTCTGGTTTTTAATAATTTCTTAGGTTTATTTTGGGGTTTTCAAGGATTTTTATGTTTTTAGGGAATTTAGTTATTTTTTATGTTTTCGGGGATTTTATGGTATTTTGTATTTTTATTTCTTTTTATAATTTTTAGGGATATTGAGGGTTTAGGGTTATTAGGGTTTTTATAGTTTTTTGGGTTTTTAGATTGTTTTGGTTTTCTATGGTTCTTAAGGTTTTTAGAGTGTTTTTAACATTTTTTTGAGTTTAAAGGTGTGTTATTGTTTTCAGTGGGTTTTAGGATTTTTTGGTGTCTTAGAGGGTTTAAAGGTATTTTGGTGTTTTTATAGTTCTTAGAATTTTTTTATGGTTTTTAGGGTCCTTTAGGGTTTTAAATATTTTCGAAATTTTGAGGTTTTTATTAGTTTTATGTGGTTTTAATGTTTTATGGTATTTATAGTGGTTTTTAGGGTGTTTTTCAGATTTTATGTTTATTTCGTATTTTTTATATTTTTTTGGTTTTATGGTTTTTAGGGATTTTGGGGGGTTTTCGGGTTTTCGAGGTTTTAGGGTTTTCATGTTTTATTGGGGTTTTAGAATATTCTTAGTTTTTATGCATTTTATGGTTTTTATAGTTTTTAACATTTTTAGGGGTTTAAACGGTATTAATACTTTTTTATGGTTTTTGAGTTTTTAGGGTTTTTAGATTTTTTAGGTTCTTCAGGATTTTAAGTGTTTTTTGGTTTTTTGGGTTTTCATATGGGTTTTCAGGGTTTCATGAGGTTTTCATATTCTTAATTACTTTTGGATTTCATTTAGTATTTTTATGGGTTTTTAATAATTTTAGGTATTTTGTGGGGTTTTTGGGTTTTTAGGGTTATTTTGGATTTTATGGGTTTTCAGTGTTTCTTAGGTTTGTAAGTGTTTTTTGGTTTTTTATAGTTTTTAGAGGATTTAGGGGTTTAACAAGTGTTGGAATTTTTATTGGCATTTTTAGCATTTTTATGGAGTTTTAAGTGTTTTTATGGGTTTTAGGGGTTTTATGTGATTTTTGGATTTTTATGGTATTATTAGTGGTTTTTCGGGTTGTTAGCATTTTTTAGGGTTTTAGGGGTTTTAAGTGTTTTCATATTTTTATGATTTTATTAAGTTTTTTACTATTTTTTATGTTATTTGGGATTTTAAATGATTTTTATGATTTTAATTAGTTTTTAGGTTTCTATAAAAAAAAATTTTGAGGGGGGGGGGGGGTTTAGGATTTTCTGGTTTTATTGTTTTTGTAGTTTTTTTATATTTTTTTAGGTTTTCTGGTGTTTAAATTTATTTAGGTGTTTATTTTTTTCTTATGGTTTTTAGGCTTTTATGGTTTTTAGGTAGGGGATTTTAAGGATTTTTTTTGTATTTTTATGATTTTTAGGGTTTTATGGATTTTGAGATTTTTTAGGGGTTTTAGGGTTTTTTTGGTTTTTTGGGTTTCTATTGGTTTTTTATTTTTTTATGGTTTTAAGGTTTTTTAAATTTTTTTTAACTATTTTAAGGGTTTAAAGGGTTTTTATTTTTTTAGTGATTTTTAGGGTTTTTGTGAGTTTTAGGGGTTCTTAAGGTTTTATGTGTTTTTATTGTTTTTAGGGTATCAGGGTTTTTAAATTTTCTTATAGTTTCTTAGTATTTTGATGTGTGTTTAGTGTTATTAGGTTTTTAATGATTTCATTTGGGGCTTTTAGGGGTTTTTAAATTTTTTATGTTTTTTAGGAATTCTTAGGATTTTAATCATTTTTAGGATTTTTAGGGATTTGGAGGGACTATGGGTTTTAAGGGATTTTCTATTTTTTAGTGTTTTAAGGTAGTTTAGAGTTTTTTAACATTTTTAGGGTTTTAAAGAGGATTTATAGTTTTAAGTGATTTTTTTTGGGTTTTTTATATGTTTTTATATTTTTAAAAATTTTTAGGAGTTTTATGGATTGTGTAGTTTTTATTTTTTTTAATGTCTTTTTAGGGGTTTTTAGGATGTTTTTATTTTAGGTTTCTTAGTGATTTTATGTGTTTTTAGGTATTTAATGTTTTCTAAATGGTTTTCTAGGTTTTCAGATAATTGTTCATTTTTATAAATTTTTATTTATTTTTTATTATTTTTATGGGTTTTAGGGGTTTTTATTTATTTTTATGGTTTTTTGGATTTTAGGGTTTTTTATGTTTGTAGGTGGTTAATGTTTTTTATATTTTTAATGTTTTCTTATATTTATTCAATGGTTTTATGATTTTTTAAATTATTACAGATTTCTAAGGATTTTTTCAGATTTTCTGGATTTTATGGTTTTTAGGGATTTTGAGGGTTTTAGGGTTTTTAGGATATTTATTGTTTTTTTGGGTTTTATGGTTTTCTTTTATTTCTTTGTGGAATTTATGGATTTTTAACATTTTTAACACTTTAATGGTTTAAAAGTTTTTTATATTTTTTTGTGATTTACAGTTTTTTAATGTCTATATGAGTTTCAATGGTTTTTAGGGGGTTTTAGGGGTTTTATAATTTTTAGGTTTTAGGGGTTTTATATGTTTTTATGTATTTAATGTATTCTTAGGGGTTTCAGGTTTTTAGGGTTTTTACATTTTTAGGGATTTTTTATATTTTTTTAGATTTTATGGTTTTTAAGGGTTTTTAGATTTTTATGGGTTTTTTTGTTTTTATTTTTTTAGTATTTCAATGTTTTTAGGGGGTTTAATTTGATTGTAGGTTTGTAATATTCTCTTAGGGTTTTTTATGATTTTATATGGTTTTTATGTTTTAGGTGTGTTTTGGGATTTTTAGGATTTTAAGGAGTTTTAAAATGTTTAGGGAATTTCTAATTTTTTAGAGGTTTTGGGGTTTTATGGTCTTTTTGGTCTTTATGGGTCTTATTCTTAAAATATATGTCTAACATTTTTAGGGGTTTAATAGGTTTTTATATTTTTTATAATTGTTTAGGATTTTGTTTTGTGTATTTAGGGTTTATAATTTTTTTAGGGGTTTTATGGGTAGTTTTGGAGTTTTTAGGGTTTTAGGGTTTTTATTTCATTAGGGGTTTTCGTTTTTTTAGGTTTTAAATGATTTTTAGTGTTTTTAGTTTTTTTGGGGTTTTACATTTTTTGAATTTTTAGGGATTTTTTGGATTTTTATGGTTTTATATAGAATTTATTGATTTTGATGGTTTTAGGGTTTTAGAGTTTTTATGGTTTTTAGGGGTTCTATCATTTTTTAGTTTTTTATGGGTTTTGTGTTTTTTTAGGTTTTTATGGTTTTATTAGCATTTTTTAGGGGTTTTAGGGCTTCTTTGTTTTTAGTGTATTTAGGATTTTAAGAATTTTTGTGGGAATTTAGGGTGTTTTTTTATTTTGATGGTTTTCAGGGGGTTTTAGGATTTTAATGATTTTTATGGTGTTTTGGATTTTAGTTTCTTTTTTTTATTTTTTTGGGTTTTAAACATTGTTATATTTTTTAATTGTCTTAGGGGTTTAATGGGTTGTTTTATTTGTTGGTTTATTTTTAGGGTTTTTATGGGATTTTACATTTATTAATGGTTTTTGGGGATTTTATAGTTTATAAGGGTTTTAGGTTTTTATGGTTTTAATGGTTTTATCATTTTTAGGTTTTTAGGTGTTTTAAGTGTGTTTAGGTTTTTAAGATTTTCTAATGGTGTTTTTATTTTTTTGGGGTTTTTTCATTTTGAGAGATTTTTTGTGGGATTAAGGATTTTTATGGGTTTTTGGGATTTTGACGGTTTTTGGGGTTTTTAGAGTTTTAAGGTTTTCATCATTTTTTAGGGGTGTAATAGTTTTTATGTGATTTTATGTTCCCAAGGTTTTCTTATGGGGTTTTGAGGTTTTTTAAGATTTGTTACATTTCTAGGATTTTTTAGGGATTATTTAGGATTTTAATGGTTTTGTAGGGATTTATGGATTTTGAGGGATTTTAGGGTTTTTATGGATTGTGGGGTTTCTAGTTTTTAAGGGTTTCTTTTAAATTTTTTGGCGTTTTAATGTTTTTTTAGAGTTTTGTATAGTTTTTTATCATTTTGAGGGGGTTTAATAGTTTTCATATTTTTTAACTATTTTTAGGGTTTTATGGGTTTTTAGGGTTATTATGTTTTTAGGGGTTTAAGAGGTTTAATAGTCTTTTTAGGGTATTTCGGGTTTTTTAATTTTTTTTTGGATTTTTAGGGGTTATAAGAGGTTTAGATTTTTATGTTTTTCCTATTATTTTTTATTGTTTTTTTGTTTTCTTATATTTTGTGGATTTTTACAGCTTTTTTAGGTTTTTTATAGTGCTTAGGGTGTTTGGGGATTTTAATGGTGTCTATGTTTTTTAGTGTTTTAAGAGTTTAACATCTTTCATGTTTTTTAAGGGTTTCATTAATTTTTAGTTTTTAGCATTTTCATAAGGGTTTTATGGTTTTTCAGGTTCTTTATGCTTTTAGGGATTTTCTATGATTTTTCTATTTTATGGTTTTAGAGAATTTGATATTTTTTAGGGGTTTTATGGTTTTTAGGAGTTTTACAGATTTTTCTAGGACTTAGGGTTTTTTTAATTTTTTGGGAATTTAAGACATTTAGAGTTTTTAATGGTTTTTAGGGGTTTGATGGGATTTTATAGTTATTGTGGTTTTTAAGGGTTTTTATTGGTTTTTGAGGATTTTTGAGGGTTTCATGATTTTTAGGTGTTTTAGTGTTTTTGGATTTTTTATGTTTCTTAGGGGTTTAAGGGGTTATTTTTTTTAAGGGTTAAATAGGTGTTTTAAGGGATTTTAGGGTTTTTAAGGATTTTTAGGGGTTTTAGGCTACTCAGAATTTTAGGGTATTGACAGTTTTTACCAATTTTTTGGTTTTTTAGGGTTTTTAAGTGTTTTTAGGTTTTTAACGTTCTTATAGTGATTTTTAGTATTTTCACTGATTTTAATGTTTTTATGGATTTTTAGGGCTTTTTAATGAATCTTAATTTTTTTTGGGTTTTTAGGGATTTTGAGGCTTTTTAGGGATTTTTGGGTTTTTTGGGTTTTTTGGTTTTCAGGGGATTTTATGAGTTTTTAAGGCTTTAATGGTTTTTAGAGTTGTTTAACATTTTTATGGTTTTATATGATTTTTATAGTTATTAGTGATTTAGGGTTTTTAAATGGTTTTAGGGGTTTTCTGGTTTAAAGAGGTTTCTAAGGTGTTAGGGACTTTTAGGGTTTTAGGTTTTTTAGTGTATTTTAAGTTTTTGGGGGTTTACTATTTTTTATGTTTTAGGATTTTCTTAGGGGGTTTTCATTGCTTTTAAGGTTTTTGACATTTGTAATTATTTTTATGGAATTTGTAGGACTTTCTTATTTTTAAGTTTTTTACGGATCTTTTCGGTTTTTAAGGTTCTTTTGGGTTTTAATGGTTTTTAGTGTTTTTAGATTTTTTAGTGTTTTTAGCAGTTTTAATTGTATGCAGTTTTTAAGGTTTTCTTAGAGTTTTTTAGGTTTTAGGGTTTCTCGTGTTTGTAGGGATTTTTAGGACTTTTGTGATTTTTATGGTTTTAGTGATTTTTAGGGTTTTTAGGTTTTCTAGGTTTTTTTGGTTTTTAGGGGTTTTTTTTGAGATTTTAGGGGTTTTAATGTTTTTTAGAGTTTTTTAATGTTTTTAGGGGTTTAAATGGATTTTAGAGTTTTATTGGGTGTTTATTTTTTTATTGCTTTTAGTGGTTTTTATGTTTTTTAGGGTTTTATAGTTTTTAGGGGTTTTAGGGGTTTTACTGTCTTTTTTTATCAATTTTAGGTTTTTAGGGGTTTTTACAGTTTTTAGGATTTTTAAGGTTTTCCTAGGGGTTTTAATGGTTTTTATGATTTTTAATGTTTTTAGTATTGTTTAGGGCCTATTAATTATTTTTATGGGTCCTTAGGGTTTTTATATATTTTGAGGGTTTTTATAGTTTTTCAGGCTTTTGTGGTTTTAGTATTTTTAGGTATTTATGGGTTTTAAGAGTATTAAGGTTTTTGTGGCTTTCTTATGGTTTTTCATGGTTTTTTGGATTTTTTTTACTTTTTAGGCATTTTTTCCCTTTCTGAGTATTTTTATGGGTCTTAAGGTTTTTTAGGGATTTTGAGGATTTTTTGGCTTTTTATGTTTTTTTGTGTTTATATAGTTTTTTGGTTTTATGGTTTTTTCCATGTTTTTTAGGTTTTAAATGATGTTTTGAGTGTTTTAATGTTTTTAGAGTTTTAAAGGTTTTTAGAGTTTTTAGTGGGTTGTAAGTGTCTTATGGGTATTTAATGTTTTTAAGATTTTTAAGGGGGTTGTTTTTTTAGGTACTTCATAGGGTATTTATTATTTTTAGGTTTTTTGGGGTTTTAAGTAATTTTAGTTTTTTAATGTTTTCTTAGGGGTGGTTTGGGTATTTCGGGTTTTCTATATTTTTAGTGATTTTATAGAATTTTTGGTTTTTATGTCGTTTATGGATTTTAGGGATTTTGAGGGGTTTTATGGTTTTTTAGATATTTTGTGTTTGTTAGGATTTTAATGGTTTTTTAGAGTTTTTTTATGTTTTTAGTGGATTAAATATTTTGTCTAGATTTTATGGTTTTTTTGAGTTTTTAAGGGTTTTTTGGGTCTTTAAGGTTCTCAGGTGTTTTATGTGTTTTAGGGGTTTTAGGTTCATTTTAGGGTTTTTTGGGTTTTTAGCATTTATTAGGTTTATAGGGGTATTAAATGTTTTCAGGTTTTTTAGGTTTTTCTTAGTGTTTTCAGTGTTTTTAGGGGGTTTTTTATGTTTTACTATTTTTTAGTTCTTTTTTATAATTTTTATGGTTTTTAGGGATTTTGAGGATTTTAACATGTTTTAGGGTTTTTAAGGGTTTCTGTTTGTTTTACAGGGTTCTTAGAGGTTTTTAGGGTTTTGGCATTTTTAGTTATTTTTTTGGTTTTTTATGTTTTTAGGGTTATTAGGGATTGTGGGTAAGGTTTTTCATGTTTTTATGGAATTTTTGGTTGGTAAGGTTATTTTTTTAACTTTTTCTGGTTTTATGTTTTTTTCATGTTTTTTAATGTTTTTATGTTTTAATGGGTTTTTATGTTTTTTGTAGGTTTTTAGATTCTTTATTGTTTTTTATAGTTTTTAAGGATTTTAAGAGTTTTTAAGGTTTTAGGGTCATTCTTGGGTTTTTAACATTTTACGGTTTTTAAGGGTTTTTAGGGTTTTTCGTTTTTTAAGGTTTTCATAGGATTTTTCCATTTTTTAGGGTTTTCATGTTTTTAGGTATTTTTAGGGATTTTTAGGATTTTTAATATTTTTAGGGTTTTTAAGGTTTTTAGGTATTTGGAGGATTTTTGTGTTTTTTGGGTTTTTATAATATATTAATTTTCTAGCGGTTTTAATTATTTAAACTATTTCAAGATTTTCTTAGGGGGTTTCATGGTTTGATTGGTTTTTAATGTTTTTATGGATTTTTAGGTGATTTTAGTATTTTTGTAATATACCAAACATCCCCAGTCCATTACATTATGAAAATGTGATATTAGAAGTGTTATGGGAGGTCATGGTGACTCATTTCAAGAGTCTTCCAAAATTCAAGTTTTTAAATGGTAGGTCACAATGGTGATTCGAAATGGTGACTCACACTGGTGGGTTGTGATAGTGATTCTCAACCGCGACTCACACTAGTGGGTTGTAATGGGGAATTGCACCTGTGACTCACACGAGTGAGTCAGAACGGTGACTCGTACAAGTAGCCAGCACCTATAACTCATCAAACAGGGATTCACACAAGTGAATCACTCTGGTGACTCACACCAGTAGCTCACAGAATAGTGACTCGAACTGGTAGCTCATCGAATGGTGACTCACACCATTGACTCACACCAGTAGCTCCCACCATTATCTCACTAAACGGTGAATTACACCGATGACTCGCCTAATGGAGAGTCATTTCCAACAGTTTTCCATTTTTATTTTTTCCAATTTCCTGAATTTTATCCCCTTTAATGTTTTATTTGACATAAAATCAGTTTACAACCTTATTTAATGGTTTTTGGAGCCATTAAAAATCATATCTATCATCCAAAAACATAATGATTCTTTTGACATCTAAATCATGTGGTTTTGGTCAATATTTTCCTTTGTTGTATTTTAAAAACTGTTTCTCCCATTGATTAATTATATTTCCTTTATAAATTTGAGATATTCTTTTCCTTTTGTGTTTCCCTTTCTCTTTATGAGGTGCCCAGAACCTTTCTTCCTCAATGAGTCGTGCATTGTGTTGTAGCATTTGGATCGTGTTTTCCCTGGAGGTTCATCCTGCTTCACGTGTGCCCCTATTTTGGCTAAATAAGGAAGTAATGATTGACTGTTCTTCAAGGTAGGGATCCCTATCTCTCTCTTTTATGTGTGTAGCTTGTGGGGTGTCTGTATGAATGTCTCCTTCATGAAGATAGAAGAATACCAAATTAGAAAAGATAACTGAATCGGTTAAGATCAACATGTGGGGATGGGGAAGTGTCGAATGCTTATATTGTTTTATTAATATTTTGATCAATATTGTTAATTGTAAGGGATATATGCCTACTAAAAATCATTGTCATTAGTCGTCCTTATTTGTGCATATGTGATGGCTTGTTAATTATTATTGTTGGCCTTCTATTGAATGACTGTATATACATATGAAATTCATTAACCATGTATAATCGGTTAAATAAATGGATTCCTCCGAATTGAACTATTTCTGTGATTAACCTTGAATTAATGAGAGGAATTAAATAAGGGACGCCTTATTAAATTTATAATTTTTACCTTGTGTGGTTTCTATAGTGTTTCAATTGTGGGAATGGTTGTGTGATGTGGGATGGATCAGGTGGTGAAATGGAATCTAAAGTTGAGAGACTATTTGATTGTGGAATGGGTGTAGTGCGGTTATGCAGTGGGATGCTGAGAATGTTTGTAATGGGTGTGCTGTATTTGTGATGATATTTGTTTCTGGGTGTGGTTGTGAGTTGGGGTTTTTTTGTTGAGAGGATGGATTGGGTGAAATAACATTGAAGAATTATGATGGCAGTGGTTGGTATGGGTAATTCTCCTAGGGTTTCTCTATGAGTAGCATACAGAAAGCTTCACCCAGTGTATTGAGATCGATGTATGTTATACCGTGAATGGGTGTTAAAAATAGATGAATGTTAAGTGAGTTAATTTACCATGGATCTCTTTCCTTTGTGTGACTTCTTTGTGCTTCTTTTTTTGGTATGTGTTAATTAGTTTCCCAGGGAGTGGTAGAGAAAATAAATACTTAACAATGTTGAGATTTCATGATTTGGTTCCGTAAATGATAAGATGTTTTTCAATGAAAGTCAAACAATGGGTTTCATGGATAAATGTGGTAAAATATAAATAATGGATAGAATGGGTGATGAGTGTAAGGGATTTGTGAAGCCTCTTTTATTTTATCAACTTTCAAAGTGACCTTTACTGATATTAATAGTGGTAGCAGTTGTTTTTAATCCCATAGATTGGGCTTGAGTGCTTGATATTATATATATATATACATTGTGTATTCTTTTTATTTCTATATACACCCCACCCTAGTTGAGAAGAATGTGTTGAACACTCCCATTTTAATAGGGGAGGGTGTCTTTCCAAAAAAATCCCAGTGGGAGGATAGATATTTGGCCACCTGATCTTCCCTTCTCCCTCTTCCAGGTGGAATATCCCAAGATTATTTGGGTATTTTGTGGTTCGTGAGGCCTAGGTGTGTACGAGAGAGTTGTGTTTCCCAAGTGTCTTTGAGATGATGTGTGGTTGTGGCCCATGTTTATGCTGGTGGGGTGTTTTGTGGTAGTGGCCTAGGTGTCTGCGGGCAGGTTGTGTTGTGGAAAAGGTACATGTGTTTACAGGTAGGATATGTTGTGGTTGTGAGGCCCAAGTGTGTGCAATATGGATGTGATTTTTCTTATTCAGAAGACGTGGTATCGCTAGGATATTTGGTGTTAGGGTGTCAGAGAAGCAAATCATCAGGAAAGTGGTACAAGGTACCCTATCATTAATGTGCATAGTATACTAATTTAATTTAATTACATTACTTGATGAGTGTGCCTTGGTGAGATTGGGATAGATAGTATACCTTGTTAGGTGTATTTGGGTTACACTATTTTCTCAAGGTAGTGTTAGGATGCTCCTATCACTTCTGCATGAGATACATTGGTTTTTCCTACTGAGTATACTTGTATGATCACCCAAATTATATAAAATGTTTTTCAGGTTTCTAGGACGATTTTTGAGACTATGATGGAATCTACAAGCTCATACTTTGCTACAGTAATTGTGTCACTATTTATCTTTAGTATTGGTACTTACCTTGGTGTTTTTTTGCATTTTTAATAGTATTATTTTTAAATATTCATGTGGGATTTATTTTAGATTATATTTATATATGTATATTCTAGAGTTGTTGTGGTGATAAATATCTTATCTTCTGATCTTGTTTACTATAAAAAGGGTAATGAATCCCATTTTGTGATATTTTTATACCCTTGGTGATGGTCACCACGTCGGGGCCTATTGGAGGTTGGACTCTAGGTTCATCATACCCCTTTGTTCATTGTCATCCCAAGAGGGGTATCATTAGAGGGATGGTGTTGTGCCAGAGTGAAAGGTCATTAGGAAGCCACTTTAATTTTTTCAACTTCTGAAGTGACCGTTGCAGATACTAATAGAGGAAGTTGTTGTTGTGAATCCCAGAGGTTAGGATTGATTGATTGATACAATATATATAAATACACTATACATTGTTATGATTTCCATATGCATCCCACCCTGTTTGAGCACCCTCTGCAGAACACCCCCATTATCATGGGGGAGGGTGTCTTTCCCAAACATCCCAATGAGAGGATGTATGGCTGGACACCTGCTCTTCCATGTTCCCTCTTCTAGGAGTAACAGACCATGAATCTTTGGGTAGGTTGTGGTTTGTGAGGCCCAGACGTGTGCGAGCGAGTTTTGATTCCCATGTGTCTTTGGAATGATGAGTGGTTTTGGCCCATGTGTCTGTGGGTGGGATGTGTTGTGGTGGTGTCCTAGGAATCTATGATCTGGATGTGTTGTGGTAGTAGCCTAGGTGTCTTTGGTCATGATGTTATGTGGTTGTGAGGTTCATGTGTGTGTGTTCAGGATGTCGTTTATTTTGTTAAGAAGAGGTGGGAGCTCCATGATCACTAGTGCAGAAAATGTTTTTTACGTCACCATTTTTTTACGTCGGTTATATATAACCGATGTAAACAGTGCGGTGAGTAGATTTTTAACGTCGGTTATTATAATAATCAATGTTACAAATCGCGTCTGTTCGGTTTTTACGTCGGTTATCCTATAACCGACGTAAACCCCCCCCCCCCCCCGCGCATTGGTTTTTTATGCTGGTTATCTTATAACCGACGTAAAAAATGAGATATCTACGTGTTTGTTACGTCGGTTATAAAATAACCAACGTAAAAAAACAAAGCACTGTGGGTTTTTTACGTCGGTTATAAAATAACCGACCTAAAAAACCAAAGCGCAGAGGCTTTTTTACGTCGGTTTTAAAATAACCGATGTTATAAATTTAAAAAATAGTTTATAACGTCGGTTATATAATAACCGATGTTATAAAACTTTTAAAGAAATTAAAGCCCCGTGTACTGTCATTTACGATTTTTCGATTGACAGTCCGCCGACTCATCTCTCCCGCGCGGTAAACCCTAATTGGCTCGTCGATCGACCTGCGTTAAACTCATTTTGGCTTCATTGTTTATCTTCTTTACCCCTCTCGGATCTATCATCTCAACTCGCAACATTCAGGTAAGCCTTCCACGAATTTATTTCGTTCATTTTTTTTCACGGATATTCTATAATTATGTTTTGCGATTTTTGTACATTTAATGTAAACAAGATGTAGTGGTTTCCAAGTATGCACCTCATTACTATTTTGATAAGATGGTGATGAGATAATCTAAGATACATATGATTCATTGATGGAAGTGATACAATTTCACATGGTGTAGGATGATTTATGGGCGGGGTGAGACCATGACATTAGCATTGGGGTGTGAGAGGAAAACTAGTGGAGAAGTGGTATCCGAGAACCTTAATTTTAATATATATATATATATATATAATTTTTTATATGAAAAGGTTTATTTATATGAATTATTTTGTGAGTGATCCATAGTGAGTATATGAAACTATTTTTCCATGTTTAGGTGATGATTTAGATTCCTTTTTTCATAGGGCTTTAGTGTGCTTCCTCAACATTTTCATGAGATGTTTTAGGGAGGATCTTACTATGTATACATGTTATGCCCACCATACATAAATATAAACAATTTTTTTGGTTTTTAAAAGCAATTTTTAGTTTTTTATAGATGTTAGTAGCATGGAAGTGTTGTGGAGTAGCGCATTGGGGTGTGAGAGGAAAACTAGTGGAGAAGTGGTATCCGAGAACCTTAATTTTAATATATATATATATATATATATAATTTTTTATACGAAAAGGTTTATTTATATGAATTATTTTGTGAGTGATCCATAGTGAGTATATGAAACTATTTTTCCTTGTTTAGGTGATGATTTAGATTCCTTTTTTCAAAGGGCTTTAGTGTGCTTCCTCAACATTTTCATGAGATGTTTTAGGGAGGATCTTACTATGTATACATGTTATGCCCACCATACATAAATATAAACAAATTTTTTGGTCTTTAAAAGCAATTTGTAGTTTTTTATAGATTTTAGTAGCATGGAAGTGTTGTGGAGTAGCTTTCATGAGTATATAGAGTTTATGGTTTCTTCCTAGTTTTACTTTTAGTACTAATAATCTTCTTTTTGGTTTATGTACAACAATACATGTATGAATTCATGCATAATTATCTAAATTTATTCATTTCGAACTAGGGAGGGTTACTTTTGGTGGGAGCAGATCCTAAATGATATGGTATGAATTCATTCTATCAGAAACATAAATAAAATATAGTTGTATTTTATTTATCATATACATTAACTTATACTCTTCTTTTTCATCACACACCCTTTGAGAATAAAAAACCAAAATAAGGGCTTTTGTATCCACATTTCCTTTTGTTATAGAATATGGGACATCAAAATCAAATGATTGACCATATTCCTCCCAAAAACACTTCCATTTATTTTTATAATTGTGTGAAAATATTTACCAAATGGATTTAGGGTCTACAGAAACCATTAATAACATGTTAAATAGGTAGTTTATCTAATATATTAAAACATCAAAACCGCAATCAATATTAAACTATGTAGGCGTCATGGTTTTCTTTGATTCAATGAAATTTAAAACTGTTATATAAAACTATATTTTGTTTTAAAAATAATATTCAAGAATATTTTTTTAAATACCTATAGATTTTTTTTATATTTTAAATTGTTTTACATTCAAATTATGATTTTTTTCATATAAACATATATTTTTCTTATCTTAAAAATATATATTTTTTGTTGATATTTATTATAGGTAATAATGAGTTGATGTTGGATTATGGCACATCGAATGAGCAATGAATTTGAGGAAGGTGTTGATGCCTTTTTGGAATTTTCAAAACGAAATGTTCCAAGTAGTGACATTTTTTTCTGTCCATGCCTGAAATGTTTGAATATGAAGAAGTTGAAAAGTAGAGAGATAAAAGATCATCTGATTTGTCATGGTTTTAATCCGAGTTACATCCCTTGGATTTTTCATGGTGAAACTAGACGGAATGTCACTGATGATGATGATTCGCAAGATGGTAACTCTGATGGAATTGAAGAAATGATTCGCGATATTGTAGCAGATCAAATTGAGATAGAACCGACAGTTGCGCGTCTATATGGTGATGTTGAAAAACCATTATATCCTGGTTGTACAGATTTTACGGTTTTTTCGGTTGTGTTAAGATTGATTAACCTAAAGGCGAAGCATGGATGGAGTGACAAAAGTTTTACAGAGCTGCTACAATTGATGAAAGACATTCTTCCAAAAGATAACGATCTTCCAGATTCATATTACAAAGCCAAGAAAATATTATGCCCGATGGGATTGGGATACAAGACAATACATTCCTGTCCGAATGACTGCATTATATATAGGAAGGAATATGAATTTCTATCATAGTGTCCTAAATGTGGGACATCACGGTATAAGGTGAAAGAAAAATCACAGGATGATGTAGAGATTACAAAGCTCCCTTCAAAGGTATTTTGGTATCTTCCTATAATTAATCATTTCAAACGTTTATTTGCTAATTCACATGATGCAAAAAGGTTAAGATGACATGCTGAAGAGCGGGTATGTGATGGAAAAATACGTCATCCAACTGATTGTCCACAATGGAAGAAAATTGATGCGCAGTATTCTACATTTGGAAATGAAATTAGAAATCTCAGAATAGGGTAGTGAACAGATGGAATGAATCCATACCGAACACTCAGTAGCACACATAGTTCATGGCCAGTTTTATTGGTAATTTAAAACCTCTCTCCTGAAGTTTTTATGAAGCGCAAATATGTCATGTTGAGTACAATGATCTCTGGTCCAAAGCAACCCGGTAATGATATTGATGTTTACTTGTCACCGTTGATTGATGATTTCAAACTGTTATGGGATGATGGTATTAGGGTGTATGATTCTTATAAAATGGAATATTTTCAACTGTATGCAGTGCTTCTGTTCACTATAAATGACTTCCCAGCATATGGAAATTTGTCTGGATACAGTGTTTAAGGGCATAAAGCATGTCCAATTTGCGAACAACAGACGTCATATTGTCAATTGCATCATGGGAGGAAAACAGTGTACATGGGTCATCGAAAGTTTTTGCCTATGGAACACCCTTCTAGAAGACTAGAAAAGGCATTCAATGGCTCACAAGAATTTTATACTGCTCCAAAACCATTATCCCCTGATGTATATTTTGAGAGGGTAAAAAACCTTGACGTGACATTGGGAAAGACACAGAAATCTGGTAATGATAGGCATATTTGGAAGAAAAGGTAAATTTTTTTTGAGCTACCATATTGGAGGTATCATTAAGTTAAACATAATATTGATGTCATGCACGTGGAGAAAAATATCTATGATTCTTTGATTGTAACATTGTGAGATATTAAAGGAAAGACTAAAGATGGGTTGAATGCAAGATTAGACTTACTATCAACGGGAATACGTTTGGAGTTAGCTCCCACTCCTAAAGTAAGACGAACATTTCTTCCCCCGGCTTGTCATACATTATCGAAGAGGGAGAAAATTATCTTCTGTCAGTGTCATCATGATACCAAAGTGCCTCAAGGTTATTCTTCTAATGTAAAAAGTTTTGTCTCATTGAAGGACTTGAAGTTGATAGGTATGAAATCACATGATTGTCACGACATGATGCAACAAATTCTAGAAGTTGCATTGCGTGGAATATTTCCCATTCGTGTCATAAAGACTATAATGAAGTTGTGTTATTTTTTCAATTCAATTTTAACAAGGCGATTGATGTGAATGCTTTGAACATTTTGGAAAAGGATGAATTTTTTATACTTTGTCAATTCGAAATGTATTTTCCTCCATCTTTTTTTGAAATAATGGTGCATTTAATGATTCATCTGGTTCGAGAAATAAAGCTTTATGGACCTGTATATCTTCGTTGGATGTATCCTTTTGAAAGGTATATGAAAATATTAAAGGGGTATGTTAAAAATCTATATCGACCTAAAGCCTCCATTATTGAAAAGTATATTTCTGAGGAGGTAGCAGAGTTTTGTTCGAGCTACTTGGCTGCGGCGCAACACATAGGTTTGCCTCCATCTCGCCATGAACGAGTTAATAATGAGGGAAAGGGGATTCGCGGCTTGAAAGTCAAATCATTGTCAGCTGAACAGATGAAGAAGTTAGAATCATACATCTTGAATAACATAGCTGATGCTCAACCGTATATCACATTGCATATTAATGAGTTGAAACAATGTCATCCAAAGAAGAAAGAAATGTGGATTTTGAATGAGGACAACAAAACTTTTTTGTCATGGATTAAAAAGACTTTGCTTGGTAGATCAGATGTATCAGAGACATTAAAATGGATAGTGGGTGGTCCATGTTTAAATGTGATAACATGGTTCGGTTATGACATTAATGGTTATACATTTCATAAAAAAGCTCAGGACAACAGAAGTGCATTTAAGAATAGTGGTGTATTGGCGTTTACAGAACCAATGCATTTTTCGAGTTCTAAGGACAACAACCCAATTTCTACATCAAGTGCATATTATGGAGTGATTGAAGACATATGGGAGGTTGATTACTTTAAAATTAAAGTTCCCGTTTTTAACGGTAAATGGTTTAACGGTAACAACAGTGTCAGACACGATGAATTTGGAATAACACTTGTTAATCTGAATAGATTGGAAGACACAGCTGATTCTTTTATAATGGCAGCACATGAAAAACAAATTTCTTATGTAGTAGATCAATCAGATATGCAGTGGGCTGTTGTTTTACAAGGGAAAAAACAATATGTTGGTGAGGATGAACTTGATGAATATGCGGATTTATGTGAGATCCCTACTTCTATGGAAATAATAACATAACATAATGATGATCATGTTGAAGACATAGTTTGTGCCATAAGGAACGATCACGACAATGGAATTTGGGAAAACAACCCATTTGGACATTCCTAAAATTACAGGTAACATATGTTTATTTCTTGATTACATTTATTTTTTCCATAAATGTTAGATATTTTAAGTTTTTTATTTATTAAAACATGTTTTAAAATAAAATAAGTATTTGTTTTTGTTTGTTTTAAGTTTTTTTAGT
This sequence comes from Viscum album, assembly GCA_963277665.1. NCBI lineage: Eukaryota > Viridiplantae > Streptophyta > Magnoliopsida > Santalales > Viscaceae > Viscum > Viscum album. Next base: position 789,803,721 of record OY728164.1, read on the forward strand.
TTACATTATCATGTTTATAACCATTACATGAATTTTAAAATGATTATTTTTGTTCACTGACAATTACTTTACCATGTTTACAATGTTTATCAGGTTTACCATTTTTACCATTTTTACCATCTTGACCATCTTGACCATCTTTGCCATCTTTACCATTGTTTAACATGCTTACCATATTACCAATGTTTACTATTATGTAACTTAGTACACTTTTCTATTTTCTGATTACAGTAGTATTAAAATATTTGAATTTGTATATTTGTGAACTGACGTTTGTTTTTTTTATTTGAAGGATAATGACATATCATGCAGATGATCAACCACATGATTCTGGAGAGGAGCATATTTCTGGTCATACCTCGGGGGATGAAAATTCACATGCTCCTATTACGACAAAGAGTTCAAAGGTTGGTAAACGTGGGTGAACACGTTTACCAAAAATATCACTTGCTCGTACGCAGGATTAGAGGATAGTCGTTGAGTTTGATGATGATGATATTCCTAGAGGTCCAAATGCCAAAGATTTTAAGAGTTGTGTTGCAACTCAGGCTAAGACCAAAGTAAGAATTCTATATGATGATTGGAGAGGTTTGGATAAAGAGATTATCTCTCAGTTATGGGAGACGATTTTGGTAAGATCTTTTGTCATTGTTTGACCATTATTTTAATGTTTCTAGTATATATAATATGTTTAACCTCTTCTATATCAGATGACATTTGATATTCCTGACACTAGAGGAGTCAGGAAGAAATTTTTATCATTGGCTACCAGGAGATGGAGGAATTTCAAATCAACCCTCTCATCTGATTTTATTTATGTTCATAGGAGTCATGAAAATCCATGTCGTATATATCCATTTATAGATGAAGACACATGGAGAATGTTTTTTGAAAGTAGAAAAAAAGAGTCATTTCTGGTAAGGGCAATGTAAACTTTTATAAACTTTCTTATATAAATGATTTTATTAATGTTTTGTTAATGATTTCTTATTCTTAAATTACAACAAACAAGGAAAGCTCATCAGGAGATACAATCTAAAAATGTATACCATCATAGTTTATCTTGGTGAGGGTATGAATTATTGGAAGAAAAAATGATGGCGGAAAAATTTCAATAACTAAGAGTTGAATCTTCAAGCTCTGGAGAGGTGGCCCCTCCATCCCCTCCATCTAGACATAAAAAATGGAAGAGAGCTCGGAAGGGAAAAAAAGTGCAATATCTTTCGGAAGAATCGAGAATCGTAGCTGAGAGGATTATAAGATACCTATTTAATTTATTTAGGTTAACTTTTTTCTTCATATAAGTTTCAATAATTACAGAAATGTTCAATTAATTAATACATGACTCTCTTGAGGAGCAGAGTTCAGAGGGGACATTTACAGATACTGGGAGGGAAGATATTTTATTTGCAGCATTGGGAAGGCCCGAACATCCTGGTCGTGTAAGAGGATATTCGGTAGGTGTATCGGTAAGAAAAGTGTTTCCACGTTCTTCAACTTCTAAAATTGAGGGGGTTTATAAAAAAAATAGAATCCTTTGAGGCTGAAGTTCAAAATATTAATGCGATGATGGAGGACAAGATTAGAGAGTCGGTGCAGTCTATGTTTGCAGAAATGCAAAGACAATTTCAGAATGCAGCTCCCACTCCTCCACCTCCCCCTGTATACCCCATTATTTATCCTCCACCTCCGCCAGTAGCTCCCACTCCCCCACCTCAGCCTGCGGACCCCATTTTTTATCCTACGCCTCCGTCACAGCTTCCTACATATTGCGAGCTGTATGTTGATGATTATCAACATCATATAGTAGCATACGGGTTGGTATACTGTATAGGAGATACAGTTCATCATCAACAATTAGAGTTAGAGAATCAGAGGTTCACTGTAATGGATATTATAGATAGATTAGCTAGGGTACCAATACCTACAGTTGAGGTGGCGACAGTTGGACAGAGTATCAGCCATTTTTTAGTTTGGCCATCCAGACTTCTTCGACTCATTACCATATAGGTATGAATGTTATATCTTTTATTTTATTCTATTTATTAAAGTTGATTTATCATTTGAAAACTACTATATTTTTCAATTTTTTTCACATGAATACTTCAAAGGTAAAGAAATACTGTATAGACAACAACAAAGACTACAGGCTATGACATCAGATACAGATTCCAGTGGTCTTTACAGATTGTCAAGATATTCACATTTGTTGTTGGGGTTTTATGAGTTTCCAACGGAATCTCATGTTTGTGGACGTGAAATAAGTGCGGGGATTACAAAAACTGATATCATGGAGCTTGTTACTGGAGATAAGTTGGGCATCAATGTGGTGAATTTTTTTCATGTAAGTCTTAACACATTTTACCTGCGTTATATTTATTAAAAATGTATACTTATGTATGTTTTGTATTAGGTATCTTTATAAAATTTCTGAGAGGAATGAGCTGACAGAATTATATGGATTCATGGACCCACAATTGATTTCCCCTGAAACATGTGCATTGAATGTGGAACAAAGAATGGTTTATATTGCTGAAAGATTTGAAAAGAATATAATCACACAATGTTGGATGATGTTTTTTTGTGAGAGGTATGAAACACATTTCTCTCAAAGAGTTAATTATATTTAAACATAAAAAACCACTACCATTAAATTTCCTTTTATCAGTGATCATTGGATGTTAGGGTTTTTTTCCAAAGGAGAAAGATCTTTATTGGACATGCTCTGTTCATGGTGATGTGCAGGAATGTTTTAAGAATATATTGGAAAAGTAAGTTTCAATTTCTCAATAGTTTTATATATTATAATGAATTTTAAATTTACCCCATTTTGTATTATTTTCTAACAGTGCATGGTCATACTTTCGAAAAAACACAAAGAAAAGAAATACAAAGATCAAATATGTAAATGCGAAGGTAAATTTCCATTTATAATTTGTAATTTTTGATTTATTACATAAAAATAATATATTGAATTTACACTCATTCAAAAAGAATTGTCATGAACAACAAGGCATCATCAAATGCGGATATTATATGTTAAGATTTATATATGAAATAATAACAACTAGGAAAGTTGTGAATTTTGACCTGGTACGATTTCCTCTTAAACATTGCCATAATATTTCAATTTGATTTATTCATTATACACGTTAACTATCTTCTTTTTCATTTGTAGCTTTTTGATGACCCTCAACCCTATACTGTTGAAGACATCCAACACGTACAAGTGGAGTGGTCAAATTATTTTACATGTTTGATTGAATTTTAGTTGTTTGTAATGTAAAATGTAATTTTGAATATTGTCATTTTAATTGTGTATTTGGTAGTTTTTTAGGTTGGATTTAGTTTTTTTTGAAGTTGACAGTGTATGTTTTGAATTTTATATAAGTGAATGATTAATTTTGCTCTACTTCTTGTTTTGATCTACTTTTTATGGTTTTTGTGGTATAGATTTGGGTTTGTGGGGGAGGGGTTCCAAGGGTGTGGGGGTGTGTTCAGTGGGGTTGGGGGGTGTCCAGCGGTCTGGGAGGGTTGTCCGGTGGGGTGGGGGGACAGTCCTGGGGGTGTCAGGGATGTCCAGGGGTGTGGGAAGGCAGTCCAGGGGTGTGGGAGTGCTGTCCAGGGGTGGGGGGGGGGGGTTGTCCAGGGGTGTTTGGGGCTGTCCAGGGTTGTGGTGGGGGCTGTCAAGTGGGGTGAGGGGGGTTCTCTTCAGGCGGGTGGGGGGTTTTCGAGGGGTGTTTGGGGGTGTCCGAGGGTCGGGGGTAGTCCAGGAGTGTGGTGGGGGCTCCAATGGGGTGGGGGAGGGTTGTCGAAGGGGTATACATGAGGGTGGGAACTCCAATGGGGTGGGGGAGGGCTGTCCAGGGGGTATACATGAGGGTGCGGGCTCCAACGGGGTGGGGGAGGGCTGTCCATGGGGTATAAATGAGGGTGGGGTCTATATAGGGGGTAAGTTGTATATGTTATCAATTTACATGCTTAATTTTGATCTACTTCTGTTTTTGTGGTACAATTTCTTGATTTGTTTTCTGGTTGATTCTGGTGGAGAGAAGATGAATGCATTCTGTTTAAAAAAAATGGGTTTATCATGTCGGTTATTAAATAACTAACGTTATAAAATGCCTGGAAAATAGTTTATCACATCGGTTATTTAATAACTGACGTGATAAAAGTCCTGGAGAATGGTTTATCACGTCAGTTATTTAATAACCGACGTGATAAAAGGCATGAAGAATGGTTTATCACGTCGGTTATTCAATAACTGATGTGATAAAAGGCCTAGAGAATGGTTTATCACGTCGGTTATTCAATAACCGACGTGATAAAAGGCCTGGAAAATGGTTTATCACGCCGGTTATTCAATAACCGACGTGATAAAAGGCCTGGACAATGGTTTATCACGTCGATTATTCAATAACTGTCATGATAAACCCCCCTCCCCTGGTTTTTCACGTCGGTTTTATAAGAACCGACTTGATAAACCCCCCTCACTGCTTTTTATCACGTCGGTTGTTTAATAACCGATGTGATAAACCATTTTCTAGGCCTTTTATCACATCATTTGTTAAATAACCGACGTGATAAACCATTCCCATTTTCTTTATCACGTCGGTTCTAAAATAACCGATGTGATAAACATCATGATTTTATGTTTTTGACGTCGGTTTTTAAATAACTGACATCAAAAACCTTATTTATAACGTCGCACGTATTAACGTCGGCTAGAAACCGACGTAAAAAATGAAAAATAACCGACGTAAAAAACGTTTTCTACACTAGTGGATGTTTTTCATTAGTGTTTGAGAGCAGCTAATTAGTGAGAAATTGGTGTGGGGTACCCTATCATCGATAATCTTACTATATTAGTTTACATGACATGTGTAGATTGGGGAGTATTCCTTGGTGTAGTTGGGATGGATAGTATACCTTGTTAAGTGATGTTGGGTTCTCATGTTTTCTCATCGGAGAATTAGTATACTTCTCTCACTTATGCGCTAGAAACTTTTGTTTTTTCTACTGAGTTTACATGTATGTTCACCCTACATATATAAAACAATTTTTAGGTTTTCAGAATGATTTTGTAGATTGTGCTGGACTATACTAGCTCAGAATTTGGGAAATTTGATGTGTCACTACATAGCATTAATTTTGGTACTCACCGTGTTGTTTTATTTCATTTGTAATGGTTTTCTAAACATTCATGTGCGATATATTTAGTCTTTATTTAATATATGTATATCCTGGAGTTATTTTGGGGTGAAATATAATATCTTCTGATAGTGTTTACTATAAAAGGGTAATTCCTTCCATTTTGTGAGATTTATATACCCTTATCATTGGTCACCACCCTGGGCCCTACTAGAGGTGGGACTAGGGGGTTATCATATCCCTTTCTTCATTGTCATTCTAGGAGGAGTATCATTGGAGGGAAGGGATATAACAGAATGGTATCAAAGGTGATAGTTGAATGATTTGATGAAGTTTGGAGTTAGGAACAGTTAGTATTGGATGGGTTAGGGTGGGGAATGTTTCAGATGATCTTGGTGCTTGACATAGGATAGGGAATACCAGCTAGGACATGAGATTTTAGGGGCCCCTGTGATTTGATGCAGGTAGTCTAAGCCTACCAAATGATCTAGTGTGGCTACACCGTTTGTAGGGTAGAGACCCTAGGAAAGGTACATGCATCATGATGACTTGTGATCCTATTGGAATCGAGCTATTTTGGGGAATTTTAATTGGATAAAAAATGAGTTAAATGAGTTAAAATGAATCATAAATAAAATATCATACTAATATTTCTTTGGAATTCCTTGAATACTTTTTTAAACTATGGTACGTAGTCTATGTCTGCGTGTATCTCAAGCAGTTGAGGCTCAGTAGGATGATACATTTGATTGGTGGAGGGTTGATCTAGTGGAGGAGGATGACTAATGGAAGAGAACATTGCATGCATTCCAGTAGCAAGAATTGGTAATGTATGAGGTAATTGTTTCAAATATGAAGATGGAGAGCTGGTTCAAGGAGATTGAGATCACATTCAATTTGATCTGGGATATGAAAGAGTATTAAGTTCCTTTGGAATTAATCCATATGGGGGGATTTTCATGTCATTTGTGAATGCTATACCTATGGTAGAGGAAGGAGGCTGAAATTTTATGGGTTGATTTCAAGAAGGTGTTCTAAGCAGTATTACTTACATTGACCACTAAGGTTGAGAAGATGTAGGAGTTACTCTACCTCCATCAAGGGAGTATGTCGGTATGGGATCTAGGGATTAAGTTCAAGGATCTCATTCTATTTATTATGGATATCTTTCTGGATGAGGTGTCTCATGTGAGGCTCCTAGAGGAGGCACTTCATCCTTATATCCAGTATCCAGTTACCCGATTTACATTTTCCACGTACTTGGAGGTTCAAAAGAAGGTAGAGATAATTGATCTTATTCACTTGTTTGGAGGTCTACCATGAGAGGGGATCCAGTTGGGTTCTTTGAGATGTAGGGTTACTAGTAGTAGGTCTCAAGCTCTAGGGTCATCGCAGTTTTTACCATTAGGGAGTCGAACTCCGTAGTTATCATTTAGAACTTCTAGTCCTTGTAACTTTCTTATGGGATTGGGGATGATGTGATTTCTTTTTAGGGTTTTTTCATATTTATAACCATTTCCCAAAAGCGATTCAAGGTTAGTTTCTGGTCATCTTCATAACCATTTCCCAACATCTATTCAAGCTCAGTTTAGTGGAGGTGGGTAGGTTCTACACTAGCCTCAGTAGATGTTGCCCGCTAGGTAGTTTCAACAACAGGTAGAACAAGATCATGCTCCACCAAGGGGAGATAGAGTTGGTAGAGGTCAACCTCAGGGAGTTCCTCATGGACCTCAACCCAAGCATAGTCGTGATGGAGGTCTTCATCATAGGGGAAGTTGAGCTGGACATGTATAGCTGCACACAACAGAGGTAGCAGTTCCGGCAATACCATAGATTGTAATAGGTATGATTAGTTTTTTAGTACCCTTTCTTCTAATTTATTTTATTTAGAAGCTTATTACTCCTTTATTTCACCTAGTATGGCCTATTATCTGGGACTAGACGTAGATAGGCTTCACGTTACCCTGGTGTTGATTACTCTAGTTGGGGGTCATACTAGCTTTTTTGATGTGCACCGGGGATGTAGACTGATGATGGGACCACATCAATCCCATGGGGATATTTTCTTACTAAAGATGCAACAATATAATTTCATTATATGCATCGACTATTTGTATTACTTGTCTGATATTATCTAATTCTGTCATATAAGAGTCGCGTTTTAAAATGTGAATGGTCAGCATGTGGCTTTTATTGGCTAGAGGAGTTTTTAGGTGGGTAGTTGAAGTGTGGAGCCCCTTCTCTCTTTATTGGGTGAGCTGTTAGTGAAATAAATTGATTCTGAGATATTGGAGGTTCCCAGATTTGTTTAGGAGTTTCTAGATGTTTTTCCGAGGAGGTTTTGACTCAAATCCCCTTTACATGACGTTGATTTTCTTGATAGACTTGTAGTCTAAAGCTAGTTTGATTTCAATGGTTCCTTATTGGGTAAAACATTATGAGTTACAGGAGTTGACAATCTAGATAGATGACCTAATTAAGAATGGATTTATCTATCCTAGTGTTTCACCGTGGGGTACTCAAGTGTTGTTTTCCAAAAATGAAGATGGTGGTCTAAGGTTGGTTATCCACTACAGGAGGATGAATCAAGTGACGGTCATGAACGGTTACCCTCTTCTGAGGATATATGATGTTTTCCACCAAATAAGAGGGGTGAGTTGGTTTTATAAGATTGATAGGAAGTCTGAATATCACCAGTTGATCATAAAGGAAGATGATATCCTAAAGACTTCATTTTGATGCAGGTATGGGCACATTGAGTTCGTTGTCATGTTGTTCGATGTTACAAATCCACCAACTATTTTCATAGGGTCTATGAACACTGTATTTCATGAGTTCCAATACCGGTTCATCATTGTATCCATCGATGAAATCTTTATGTAATCGAAGATAGGGAGGAGGATACCAAGCATCTCATGACCATTTTACAGGTTCTATGACACCACCCACTCTATGGATTTTTGTCCAAGTGCATCTTTCGACCATGAGAGGAACATTTTATTGGGCATGTGGTATCCCAAAAAGGAATGGAAGTGGACCCATAAAAGGTTGAATTAGTTGTTTCTTGTGCCATACCCAAGAATATGGCAGAGGTTCGTAGTTTTCACGGCCTTAAGGACTATTACTGGAGGTTTGTACCTGATTTATCTTCAGATGAATCACCTTTTACTGCTTTGACCAGGAAAGACCAATATTTTGAGTGGAGTAATGAGTTCTAGTATTTTTAAACTATCTGAAGGGGGAATCATTCAGTGCTCCAGTTCTCTAGTTTCCAATGGATGGGGCAATGTTTGAGGTGTTTTTTGATGATTATCATATGGGTTTTGGATGCATCTTGTTGTAGAAAAAAGTAGTGATATTTTATGGGTCTAAGAAGTTATTTCAACATAAACATAAATATGACACCCATGATCTAGATCTAGCAGCAGTTGTGTTTGGGATGATGTTTAGGTGACATTACCTTACTGGGGAGTGCTATGTGGTCTTTACAAATCACAAGAGTTTGAGTTATATATTTTCCTATAGAGATCTAAATATGAAAAATTGGAGGCAGATAGAGTTTATTCTTGGATACGATTTTAATATCTTCTATACCATAGGAAAGTGGAATGTTGTAAGTGATTCCTTGAGCATGAAGTCACAGAAGCAGGTATTTTTGGAATCTAAAGATGTTTGGAAAGTGATGGAGGAGTTAACATCCTTGCACTTGGAAGTAGAGGTGGAAAACGATAGAACATTTTTTATTCATAAGAAATTGTAGTTCTCTATGATGAAGCAGGTGTAGAAGTCTCAGTGGGGAGACTTAGAGGTAGAAGTGATGCACGATTGTGTTAGCCATGGTGATGCTCTAGAGGGATGGCCAGAGGATGGTCAGAATTAGATGTTGTTTTGTGGAAGGATGTTTATTATAATGGAGCTATGTGAGGGAGTAATTTGTGAGATTTATAATTCAAAATTATCATTTCAACCAAGAATTTATTTGATGTACCATAGAGTGGGGGTGTATTATTGGTTGCTCAGTATAAAGTAGGAAGTGCGGGAGTTTGTGGTGAAGTGCTTAGTGTGCCAACAGGTGAAGTCTAACCACCATGTTCTCAGTGGTTTGTTACAGACCTTAAATGTACTGAAGTGGATGTGGGATGAAATATTGATGTATTTTTTCACAAGGTTACCCAGGTCATAGGGAGGCTACAATGCTATCTGGGTAGTAATCGATCAGTTGATGAAATCGGCTCACTTATTAGCTATCAAGGAGTCAGACATAGTGGATTACATAGAAAAGAGTTATGTGGATGAGGTGGTGTGGTTTCATGGAGCTCTAAGATCCATTATCTCAGACCAGTATGGACGACATACCTCACTAGTCTGGAGGGGATTACAGCATGATTTTAGCACCTGATTACGCCTCAATAATCATTTCCACCCATAGAAAAATTGGAAGATAGAATGGTCTATCCAAACACTGGAGGATATATTGGAAGAATGCATCTTGGACTTTGGAAAATCGTGGGTATAAGCTTTGAACATGGTTGAGTATTTTTACAATAATATCTATCATTCTTCCATTGGGATGGATCCATTTGAAGACTTGTACGGAAGACCATGTCATTCTATTTTGTGTTGGAAAAAGATTGGGGACACAGTTGTTCTTGGCCACGAACTAGTACAGAGCACGACGGAGAAGGTTCATCTTGTTTGCGAGAGGATAAAAGCGGAACAAAAATGGATTAAGTCATATTTCAATCACAGGAGGTGTCCCTTGGAGTTCATGGTTGGGGACCACATGATCTTGAAGGACTCTCCTCGATATGGAAAGATATGGTTTGGCAGGGGGAGTAGGATTTCTCTTAGGTTCATCGGATCCCTTGAAGTGTAGGGGAGAGTTTGCATAGTGGCATACTAGTTAGAATTTACACTGTAGTTAGAGATAATCCATGACATATTTTAAATATCTCAACTCCACAAATATATTCATTATGAATCTTATGTCATAGAGCGGGGAGAGTTGGATATCGAAGATGACACGACACACATGGAGCTTCTAGTAGAGATCCAGGATCTTCAGCAGAAGGTTCTGGGTTGGTGGACCATTCCATTGGTTTATGTCTTGTGGATGCACGGTGTCTAGGAGGAGAGTACATGAGAACAAGAAGCACATATGTGTTCCCAGTACCCAGAGTTGTTTTTAGTTTTTTCCTATTATATGTTTCCTTGTGATGTATTATTTTAACCTTGTTTGTTAGGAGATTATTTAATTCCATGTTCTGTAATGTGTGATTAACTATTGACACATCAAGAGGGGAGGTCCCGATTCATAATCAATATGAATTAATTGATATGAAATTAATCCCAATAGATAAAGTTATTTCTACCCAGAGTGGATAATATCTTGACCTAGAGGATGGGATTCCTTGTTTCATGTGTTTGAACAACATGGTTTTTGGGATTGTGTGGTGAGTCTTCTAGTTCGTTGGGATTAGTATATGTTAGAGGAGGTGTTATTGGATGAGGAGGTGTTATTGGATGAGGAGGTGATATTGAAAAATACAGGGTGGTTTATCATTGGATGTTGATCTTCTTGGTTGTTAACAATATTTCAATTGTAGTGGGATCCTTGAGAGGTATCTTGCGGTGTGGTTGTTCAGACCCTTTTTTCATTCTGGGTTTGGTTTTGGATTCTTTATGATAAGAACAATTTTATAAGAATATGAAGTAATGACATATACCTCCCTAGTATATTAATTTGTGAAAATATAGTGTCAAAAGTGTTTAGGGAGGTCACAGTGATTCATTTCACGAGATTTCAAAAATTCCACTTTTCCAATAGTACATCCCGACTGTGATTCACAATGGTTACTAACACCTATGGGTCGTGATGGTGAGTCACAACAGTGACTTGAACCGGTGGGTTTTGATGGTGAGTTGCAATGGTTACTAATACTGATGAGTCAAAATGGCGACTCACACTAGTATCCATCACTAGTAGCTCACTGAAAGGTTAATCACACTAATGGCTCACATTAATGACTCACATCAGTAGCTCACCAAATGGTGAGTCACACTGGGAACTTACACTAGTAGTTTGCACCAGTATATCACCAAACAACGACTCACATTGGTGACTCTCAGTAAAATCTCACACTTGTTTCTCATCGAATGGTGACTCACACTAGTGACTCACATTGGTGACTCACATAACGGTGATTCATTTCCAATAGTTTTCTGTTTTTCCATTTTCCTACAGTTTTTCAACTTTAACATTTTATTTGACATAAAATGAGTTTAAAACCTTATTTAATGGTTTTCAGAGCCATTTCAAATCACATCTATCTTCTAAAAACCCGATGCTTTCTTTTACTTCCAAGCCACACGTTCTTTGTCATGATCTGCCTTTTATGGATTTTAAAAACCATTTCTCCTATTTATTTAGAATATACCCTTTTTAAATCCAATATCTTCTCTTGCTTGTGTGTTTCTATTTCTCTAGAAGATTCATTGATAACATTTCATCCCCTTGGAGTCAGGAATTGTTTTGTAGCCTTTTCATCACATTTTCTTTGGATTTTATTCCTAAAACATGAACACCCCTTACTTTGGAACAATAAGGAAGTGTTGATCATCTGTTCTTTAAGGTAGGGATCCCTCTGTCACTCTTTTATTTGTGTATCATACAGGGTGGGTGTATGAATGTATCCATTGTGAATATGAAAGGATACCAAATTAAAAAATATAATTGAATCTATTGAGAGAAAAATATGAGGATCGGAAAGTGTCGAATGATCATATTGTTTTATTGATATGTTGATCAATATTGTTAATTGTATTGGCTATATGCCTACTTAAAATCTTGGTTGTTGGTGGTCCTTGTATTCACACTATGTTGTATTTTTAATTTTTATTATTGGTATTCTATTGAACTAATGTATATACATATGGAATGGATTGATCATATATATTCAGATAAATAAATGGATTCCATAGGATTGATCTTGTTATGTGATAACCTATGAAATAACGAGTGAAATTAAATAGTGTATAAATTATTAAATCTCTAATTTGTAAATTGTGTGGGTTTTATGGTGTTTCAGTTGTGCGTATGTTTGTGTTATTTGGGGTGGTATGGGTGGTGAAACAGAATCTCGGGTTGAGAGAATATTTTATTGTGAAATGGGTGTGGTGTGGTTATGTATAAGGGCTGCTGAGAATTGTTTTCATGGGTGTTTTTTTAATAGATTTGTTTCTAGGTGTGGCTGTTAGTTGGGTGTTTTCCCTATTGAGATAATGTATTAGGAAAATGTATTTGAAGAATTATGATGGCAGTAGTTTTTATGGGTAATTTTCTTGGGGTTTCACTATGAGTAATATGCATAAAGCTTCAACCCATGTCTCAAGCATGATGTATTTTATAACATTAATCTGTGTTAAATAGAGAGGAATTTGAATTTGGTTAATTTAACATGGTTCTACTTCCTTTGTGTGACTTCTTTGGGCTTCTTGTTTGGTATGTGTTACATAGTTTCCTAGGTAGTGATGGAGAAAATAAATAATTAATAACACATAGATGGCTTGATTTGGTTTAGTAGGAAGAAGTTTTTAAATAAAGGTTAACTGATGGGTTTCAGGGTTAACTATGATTAAAGCTAAATAATGAAATGAATGGTTGATGAGAGAATGTTCTTTGTGAAGCTTCTTTAATTTTATCAACATCTAAAGTGACCATTAATGATAATAATAGAGGTAGCGATTATTTTTAATCCCATAGGTTGTACTTGAGTTCTTGATTCTATATATATACATACACTATATGTTATTTTGATTTTTAAACGCACCCCACCCTAGTTGATCACCATGTTCCGAACTCCCCCATTTTCAAGGGGGGGGGGTGTCTTTCCCAAACATCCATGTTGGAGGATGGATGACTAGCCACCTGCTCATCCCTAATCCCTCTCCCATGTGTAATATTAAAATATTCTTCAAAAAGGTTGTGGTTCATGAGGCCTTGGTGTGTGTGGGTGGGTTGTGTTTCCCAGGTGTCTTCAGGATGAAGTGTGGTTGTGGCCCAGGTGTCTGGGGGCAGGTTGTGTTGTCGTAATGGACTAGGGGTCTGTGGGAATGATGTGTTGTGGTAGTGGACCAAGCATATGTGGGAGGGATGTTCTATAGTTTCATGCCTAGGTGTATGCGGGCGGGCTGTGGTGTTTTTGTTCAGAATTGGTGTGAGAACCAGGACATTTCCCATTAGGGTGTGATAGAGGCTAATCCATGGGAAAGTGGTGCAGGGTACCCTATCACTGATGTGCTTAATATAATACTTTACATGAATTTTTTTACTTGGTGAGTGTGCCTTTGTGAGGTTGTTATGGCTTTTATACCTTGTTAGGTGTTGTTGGGTCATGTTATTTTCTCACAGGAGCATTAGTATACTTCTCTCACTTATTCATGAGAGACTTTTTTTATTGAGTATACTTGTATCATCACCCAATGTATATAGAACTATATTCAGGTTTTAATAAATATTTATTTAACCATGATGGACTCTAATAGCTTGAAATTTGGGAGAGTTTTTTTGTCACTGCTTAAGTTTAGTTTGGGTACATACCATGGAGTTTCATTACATTTGTAATAGTTTTATTTTTAAACATGAATGTAGGATGTATTTTGGATTTTTTTAATATATGTATATACTAGAGTTATTTTTGGGGTAAAATATCTTATCCCCTGATCTTCATTGCTATAAAAGGGTAATGCCTCCCATTTTGAGATACTTTTATACCATTCGTGTTGGTCTCCACCCTGGTGCCTACTGGAGGTGCGTCATAGAGGTCATCATCTCCATTTATTCTTTGTCAGCCCAGGAGGGGTATTTTTGGTTGGAGGGGTCATGAAATTTTTATTGTTTTTAGGGGTTTTGGTACTTTTTGGGTTTTATGGGGTATTTTTTATTTTTTTAGGGTTTTAAGGTTTTTTTAGTATTTCAAGTTTAATGGTTTTTTGGACTTTATTAAAACGTTTTAGGGGTTTAAAGGTTTTTTATAGTTTTTAATGCATTTTTATATTTTTAGGGGCTTAGTGTTTTTTTAGTTTTATAGTTATTTATATTGATTTTTAGGTATTTTATGGTGTTTGGGGTATTTTTAGTGTTTTTTGGGATTTTAGATTCTTTTTATTTTTCTTATGGTTTTAATAAATTTTTAGGATTATAATGTTTTCTTATATATTTCTAGGGTTTTTATGGTTTTTAAATTTTTAGTAATTTTTGGGAATTTTTGAGATTTTTATGGTTTTTAGGCTTTTTGTGGATTTGTAGGGGTTTTAGGGTTTTTAAGGTTGTTATGGTTTTTTTGGGTTTTTTTTTGTTTTTTATGTTTATTAGTGTTTTCTAAAATAGGGTTTTAGAGGGGGTTTAGTGTTTTAATTTTTCATTTAGTTTTTTATAGTTTTTTTACTATTTTTGCAGTTTTTTAGGATTTTTATGGGTTTTTAGTTTTTAGGGCATTTATCATCTTTTTAGGGTTTTTTAGATTTTTAGCACTTTTTAGGTTTTGAGGGTTTTAACTATTTTTAGTTTTTGAAGGTTTTTATAGGGACTCTCTAGGTCTGTATGGTTTTTATTTTTTAGGGATTTTTAAATAATTTTTAATATTTTAATGGGTTTTTAGTGTTTTTATGGATTTTGGGTTTTTTTATGGTTTTTTTAAGGATTTTAGCGTTTTTTATGTTTTTTAGGGGTTTAAAGTGTTTATAAGGTTTTATGTCTTTTTGAGGTTTTTTCTGAGTTTTTATGTTTTTTTATGTTTTTTTGTATTTTTAGGTCTTTTTTAGGAATTTTATTTTTATTTCTGGTTTTTTAGGGATTTTGAGGTTCTTAGTGGTTTTTAGGTATTTAGGGTTTTTATGGGTTATTTTTTAGTTTTTAGGGGTTTTAAGGTTTTTTAGAGCCATTTATCCTTTTTAGGGGTTTAATGGGTTTTAGGGTTTTTAGTGGTATTTTACGGTATTATGTTGTTTTAGGGTTTATTTCAGTTTTTAGGGGTTTTAATGGTTTTAGAGTTTTTATGATATGTTTAATGTTTTTTAAGGTTTTAGTGATTCTATGTTTTTTGAGGATTTTATGAGTTTTTAGGTTTTTAATTTTTTTAGGGGTTTTCATGTTTATTTAGTTTTTTCTACATTTTATGTCTATTTAAGGTTTTTTTATATTTATTTTTTTAGGGATTCTAGGGACTTTGAGGGGTTTTAGGGGTTATCAGGGGTTTTTATCATTTTTTAGGTTTTTAGGGGTTTTAATGTTTTTTCTATTTTTAAGTTTTTCTTCGGGTTTTTTCAATGTTTATATGGGTTTTAATATTTTAGGGATTTTTAGGATATTTATAATTTTTAGGGTATTTGTTTTTTAGGGTTTATTTTTTTGGTTTTAGGGTTTTTTGGGTTTTTTGTGCTTTTATGGGTTTTAGGGTTTTTAGATTTTTTAACAGTTTTAGGGGGTTATAGGTATTTTGGATTTTTTTAGTGGTTTACAGTTTTTATGGGTTTTTATTGTTTTCAATGGTTTTAGTTTATTTTAATGGTTTTATGGGTTTATATGGTTTTTAGTATCTTTTACTGTTTTTAGGGTATTTTATATTTTAAATTTTTTAGGGTTTTATGTGTTTGGGTTTTTTATGGTTTTCCTAGGGGGGTTTCAGGTTTTTTTTTGTTTTTATTTTTATTATGCATTTTTTGATATTTTAATAATTTTATTGGGTTTAAATATTTTTAGTGATTTTGAGTGGTTTTTGGGGTTTTTATGGGGTTTTATCAATTTTATGGTTTTTAGTGGTTTTAATTATTTTTAGAGTTTTATGGTTTTATTAGCATATTTCATGATTTTTTAGGTGTTTTATGTTTTTAGTGAGTATTAGATCATTTTTATGATTTTTACGAGTTTTTAGGGTTTTCGGGATTTTTATTATTTTTACAGTTTTTTGGGTTTTTAGGGTTTTTAGGAGGTTTTAGGGGGTATTTTTAGTTTTATTTGGTTTTTGAGGTTTTTTTCATTGTTCTAACATTTTTAAAGGATTAAAGGGGTTTTAGTGATTTTTTAGAGTTTTTATTGTTTTTAGGGTATTTAAATATTTTTAGGGGTTTTATGATTCTTTAAGGGGGTTAGAATTTATAGTGTCTTATTAGGGTTTTTATGGTTTTGAGTGTTTTTAGGTATTTTAAGGTTTAAGTGTTTTTCTGGAAAGGAAGGCTCAGGTACAGTCTATTCCTGGCACCCCCCAAAATTTATTAATAGAAAATACACAAAGACACTGTAGACAAGGGAGGGGAGGGATCCACCGATCCACACCCAAAACCCCTTACGACCACCGCCCGAAGGCCACATAAAGAAAGGAAAAAACAAAAACAAAAACAAACAAGTCAAAAAGTCCAAAATGGAGATCACACAAGGGGAGGATCAATCAACATCGCCACCAAAATCTTCCAGCTCCCACATCCCTTGACAACTAGGGCCTCTTCACGAGTGTTTCTCTGGGATTAAGTGTTTTTAGTTTTCTATGGTTATTATAGTTTTTCAAGATTTTAAGGGGTTTTACCTTTTTTGTGAGTATTGGATATTTTATAGGTTTTTTATTTCTTTTTTGGGGTTTGGAGTTTTTAAGGATTTTTAGGGTTTTTAGGGTTTTTATCATTTTTAGGTTCTTTAGGCGTTTAAAGTGTTTTTAGGTTTTTACAGTTTTCATTGAATTCTTCAGGATTTTTTTTAAAATTTTAGTGGTGTTCAGAATTTTATAGGATTTTTACGATTCTTTACAGTTTAATCAATTTTGAGAGTTTTAGGGATTTTCAATTTTTTGTAGATTTTTATGGTTTTTTGGGATTTTTAGTGTTATTTAATGTTTATAATTTTTTAAATGGTTTTAAAATTTTTACTGGTTTTATATTTTTTGGGTTTTTATATGGTTTTAAGGTTTTTAATGGGTATTATTATTTTTAGAGATTTTTGAGCTTTAGGTTCTTTTAAGGATACTAGTGTTTTTATGTTTTTTAGGGGTTTTAATTATATTTAGGTTTTTATGGTTTTATAAAGGGTTTTCTTAGTTTTTAGTGTTTTTCTGTTTTTAAGGATTTTTTGTTTTTTTATGATTTTTTGCATTTTTAGAGTTTTTAGGGGTTTCTGATTTTCTAGAGTCTTTTAAGGGGATTATTGATTTACTTTATTACTAGGGGTTTTATGTTTTTTTCATTTTTAGGTTTTTCTTAGGGGTTTTTAGGGTTTTTATAATTTTTTATGTATTTATGTAATTGTAAGGATTTTTATGATTTTATGGTTTTTAGGGTTTTAATGATTTTTAGGGTTTTAAGGTTTTTGTTGTTCTTTTTGGTTTTTTATTGTATTTTAGGTTTTTAGGGTTTTTAGAGTTTATTAATGTTTTTAGGGGTTAAAGGGTTATTAGAGTTGTTAGTGTCTTTTAGTGTTTTTTGAGGTTTTTTTAAAATGTATTTAGGGTATTTTTATGGTTTTAATGTTTTTTAGCATTTAATTTTATTTTTTAGGGTTTTAAGTGTTTTGTGGTTTTTATGGTTTTTGGGGCATTTAAGGATTTTTTTTTACACTTTTAGTGATATTTAAGGATTTTTCATATTTTTATGGTTTTTAGGATATTTATGGATTTTATATGTTTTTTTGGTTTTTAGCATATTTATGGGTTTATTAGGTTTTTAGGGTTTTTTATTTTTTTTATGTTTTTTATGATTTTTAGAGTTTTTTGATATTTTAGGGGTTTAAAGGGTTTTTTAGTTGTTGGTGGTTTTAAGGTTTTTAGGGGTGTTAGGGTTTTTATGGTTGTTAGGATTTTTATTGTTTGTAGTTGATTTTGTGGTTTTCTGGGGGGTTTATTGATTTTTGGATTTTTTGTTTTTTTAGGGTTACTGCCTTTTTTAGGTTTTTTGTATTTTTAAGTGTTATTATTTTTTTAAATTTTTTCTACGATTTTATAGGTGTTTTTTACATTTTTAGGGATTATTATATTTTTTTATGAATTTTATGGGTTTTTAGGTTTTTTAAGGATTTTGAGGGATTTTACGGTTTTAGGGTTTTTTATGGTTTTAAGGGTTTTAAGTGTTTTTAGGTTTTTAATTTTTCCCTACGGGTTTTCAAAGTTATTATGTTTTTTTACAATTTATGGGATTTTGAGGGATCTTTTAGGATTTGTATGGTTTTTAGAGTTTTAAATGGATTTTGAGGGGTTTAGAGTTTTTTGGAGATTTTTGGGTTCTACGGTTTTTAGGTTTTTCTGGTTTTCCGCTATTTTTAGGGGTTTTACTGTGTTTAGAGTTTTTTTAACATTTTAGTGGTATAACGGGTTTTTAGAGGTTTTATTAATTTTTGGGTTTTTAATTTTTTTAGGGCTATTGTCTTTTTTAAGGTTTTTTGTCTTTTTATGTAATTTTATGTTCTTAAGGTTTTCTAAGAGTTTATAAGGGTTTTGGGTTTTTTTACATTTTTAGTGATTATTATATAATTTTTATGATTTTTATGGTTTTTAGGGATTTTGAGGGTTTTTATGTTTTTAGGGGTTTTAGTGTTTTAGTGTTTTTATTTTTTAGGTTTTTAAGGGCTATAATTGTTTTTTGGTTTTTAATTTTTTCTTAAGGGTTTTCGAGGTTCTTACGTTTTTTTACAATTTAAGGGATTTTTAGGGATGTTTTAGGATTTTTATGGTTTTTAGAGTTTTAAAGGGATTTTGAGGGGTTAGGGGTTATTTAGATATTTTTAGTTTCTATAGTTTTTAGGTTTTTAGGGTTTTTTCTTATTTTTAAAGGATTTAATTTTATAGAGTTTTTTAATATTTTAGAGGTATAAAGGGTTTTTAGAGGTTTTACTATTTTTACTATTTTTATTTATTTATTTGGTTTTTAGTGTTTTAGTGGTTTTTATGATTTTTAGAATTTTTACTCTTGTTTATAGTTTTTATAGTTTTTATCATTTTTAGGTTTTTATGGGATTTATGTTTTTTAGGTTTTAAATGCATTCTTAGGTTTTTTTGGGTTTTTACTATTTTATGTTTTTACGGGTTTTTATGTATTTTTTATGATTTTTGTGTTTTTTTTAAATTTGAAGGATTTTAGTTGTGTTAGGGTTTTTATGATTTTTTTAGGGTTTTATTATTTTTGAAATTAATTTTTAACCATTTTATTTCTTTGATGTGTTTTTAAAAGGTTTTAGTAGTTTTTTGGAGTTTTTAAGTTTTTTTTGGTGTCTAAGGATTTATGGTTTTTATGCGTTTTTTTCGTTTTTATAATTATGTAGGTTTTTTATGGATTTTATGTATTTTTAGGTGTTTATGGTTTTCTTAGGGTTTTATGGGGTTTTTATGTTTTTAATGATTTTTGAGGATTTTTATTATTTTTGGGGGTTTTAGGGTTTTTTTGGGTTTTAGGGTTTTTAATGATTCTTATGTGTTTGAGGTGTTTTAAGTGAATTTAGGTTTTTAAGGTTTTTTAAAATCCTTTCAGGGTTTTTATGGTCTTCTATATTTTTAGGTATTTTTAGATATTTTATTTATATTTTTATGGTTTTTAAGGTTTTAAGGGATTTGGGGGGGGGGGGTTATAGGGATTTAGGGGTTTTAAGCTTTTATGTTTTTTTTGGTTTTTAGGGTTGTTTTGCTTTTTTTGTGTTTTAAAGGTTTTTAAAATATTTTAATTTTGTTAGGGGTTTTAAGGGTTTTTAGATTTTTCAATTGTTTTTGGGTTTTTTATCATTTTTGAAAATTTTAGGTGTTTTTTTGGTTATAGGGGTTTTATTGTTTTTAGAGACATTAAGGGGTTTTTAGGATTCATAGAATTTTTTAGGTTTTTAGGGTTTTTATGTTTTTTTAGGTTTTTAAGCTTTCTTATGATTTTAGGTATTTATTATAATTTTTATTCATTTTTATGGTTTTTAGGGATCTTTAGGCTTTTTGATATTTTAGGGTTTTTTTATGTTTTTAGGGATTTTTAGTTTTTTTTAATGTTTTGGATTTTTAGGATTTTTAGGCATTTTTATGGTTTTTAATGGTTTTTAGTTTTTAAGGTTTTTTAGGGGTTTTAGTGCTTTCTGTGAGTTTTTTAGGGTTTTTAGTTTTTTATTGTTTTTTAACATTTTTAGGGGTTTAAATGATTTTTATAATATTTAGATTTCTTAAGGGTTATTATATTTTTTTGGGTTTTATGGTTTTTAGAGTTTTGTGGGTTTTCTAGGGTTTTAGATTTTTTTAGGTTGGGGGGGGGGGGTTAAATGTTTTCTAGTTTTTAATGTTCTCTTAGGGGTTTTCAAGGTTTTAAGGGTTTTTTTTACATTTTTGGGTATTTTTATGAATTTATTTGGTTGTTTATATTTTTTAGGGGTTTAAGGGGTTTTTTTGGTATTTTGATGGTTTTTTGGGGGTTTAAATGTTCTTACAGGGTTTTTGGGGTTTTAAGGGTTTTTTATTTTTTAGAGTTTTCTTGGTTTTTAGAATTTTTTAATTCTTTCAGAAGTTTAATTTTTTTAGTGTTTTTAGTGTTTTAGGGTTTTAATTGGGTTTTTTGGGTTTTATGGGTTTTAGGTTTTTTAGGGTTTTTATCCATTTTAATATTTTGGGGGGTTTTAACTATTTTAGGTTTTTGTGGTTTTCCTAGTGAAATTCGGGTTTTTTTACATTTTAGGGATTTTATGTATTTTTACGGGTTTTTAGGGGTTTTAAAGAATTTGTGGGGATTTAGGGGGATTTAGTCATTTTAGAATATTTAGGATTTTTCTTGGGGTTTTAGGGTTTTTTTTGAGTTTGTTAGTTTTTTATTGTTTTTCTTATTTTGTTAATGTTTTTAGGGGTTTAACGGGTTTTTAGAGTTTTTAGTGGGTTTTAGGGTTTTATGGATTTTTAGTGTTTTTATTGTTTTTAGGGGGTTGGGTTTTTTGGGTTCCATGTACTTTTATGTTTTTTTTTTGATTTTTTAGGTTATTAGGGTTTTTAAGTGTTTTATGTTTTTAATTTTTTTCTTGGAGGTTTTCTGAATTTTTAAGGGGTTTTATGATTTTAGGGATTTTTAGGTTTTATTTGGATTTTTTTGATATGTTTAGGGTTTTTTGTTTTGATGTTTTTTGTGATTTATGGTTTTTTTAGATGTTTTAAGGTTTTTTAGAGTGTTTAACTTATTTAAAGTTTTAAAGGCTTTTTAGAGTTTTTAGTGGATTTTAGGGTTTTTATTGGTTTCTAGGGGTTTTATGGTTTTAATGTTCTTAAGGGTGTTTATGGTTTTTAAGGCATTCTTTTTTTTCATTTTTATTATTTTTAGGGTATTTATGGGTTATGAGGATTTTTATGGATTTTATCTATTTTTTGGGTTTTTCGGGGGTTTAGGGTTTTTATTGTTTTTCTGGGTTTTTTTAATTTTTTTGAGTATTTTATGTTTTTAATGGTTTTTTGGAGTTTTTATGGGTTTAAAAGGTTTCTAAAGTTTTAGTGTTTTTAGGGATTGTATGGGTATTTAGGATTTTTGATGTTTTTTGAGGTATTTAGGGTTTTTTTATGGTTTTTAGCATTATTTAGGTTTTTAGGGGTTTAAAATGTTTTCAGCTTTTTTTACAGTTTTTTAGGTATTTAATTTTTTTATGTTTTATGTAATATTAGGGATTTATTATGATTTTTTTGGGTTTTTAGATTTTTTAGAGATTTTTAGGGGTTTTAGTGTTTTTATAGTTTTTAGGGTTTTTATAGTTTTATTGGGTTTTGGGATTTTAGATGTTTTTTATAGTTTTATAGTTTTTTAGTGTTTTTAAATTTTATAATATTTTATAGTTTTTTTGGTGGGGTTTTAAGGTTTTTATTGTTTTTATGGTTTTTAAGGTTTTATGGGTTTTTTATTTTTAGGGTTTTTCTTGTGTTTTTGGTGGTTTTAAAATTTTTAGGTTTTTAGTTGTTTTTTGTGTTTTAGTGTTTTCAGTTTTTTATGGTTTTCTTATGGGTTTTCATAATTTTTTAGGTTTTATATATTTTTAGGGATTTTTTTGAGATTTTTAGGAATTTTAGGTCGTTTTAGGGTTTTTTTGGGATTTTCATGGTTTTAGGGTTTTTTTATTTTTTAAGGATTGTAAGGTTTTTTAAATATTTTAAAAAATTTAGTGGTAGAAAGGGTTTCTATATTTTTAGTTGTTTTTATGGTTTTTATGGGTTTTATAGTTTTTTATGGTTTTTAGGGTTTTATGGTTTTTAGGATTTTCATTTTTTCAGTTTTGAGTGGTTTTAAGTGTTTTTAAGATTTTAATGTTTTATTAGGGTTTTTTTTTGTGTTTTTGGGATTTTTAGGGTTTTTTAGAGTTTTATGGGTTTTAGATTTTTTATGATATTGAGGCTTTTAGTGTTCTTTTCGAGATTTCTATGGGTTCTAAAGATTTTTGGATTTTTAACATTTTTAGTGATTAAAAACGATTTTAGTGTTTTTCGGGTTTTTTGGGATTTTATTTGTTTTTATAAAATTTTAATGCTTTACTGGTGTTTTTATAACATTTATGTGGTTTAGGATCTTTTCAGGTGTTTTATATTTTTAGGTGTTGCTAGGTTTTTGAGGAATTATTAGGTGGTTTTAGTGTTTTTAGTGTTTTCATGTTTTTAGGGGGTTTAAGGATTTTGTAGGATTTTGATGGTGTTGAGGGTTTTTTTGGGATTATTAGTTATTAGGGGTTTTATGGTTTTTTTTGGTTTTTTTGGGTTTTTAAGGGCGGTGGTTTGATATTTTATGGTTTGAGGGTTTTTATGCGTTTTAGTGATTTATGGTCTTTTGGTTTGTTTAGTTATTATGTTTTTTAGGAAATTTATTTTATTATTAGTGTTTTTAGGGGGGGTTTATATATTTATGTATTTTAAGTCTTTTTAGGATTTTTATGGTTTTTATGGGTTTCTAGCGATTTTGAGGGTTATTTTTGGGTTTTTGGATTTTTAGGTGTTTGATTATATTTTATAATTTTTATGAGGTTTAAGAGTTTTTGTGTTTTTAAAAATTTCATAGGGATTTTAATAGTTTTTTGGATTTTTTTTAGGAATTTGTTGGTATTTTTTGGATTTTAATGTTTTTTAGGTTTTAGATAAATTTTGAGGGTTTTTAGGGTGGTTAGTGTTCTTATGGTTTTAATGGGTATTTGGGATTTTTATGGGTAATTTAGGGTTTTTAATATTCTTTACTGTTTTTTAAAAAAACTATGGGTTTAATGTTATTCTAGAGTTTTAGTGGGATTTTAGTATTTCTATCAGTATTTTGGGTTTTATATGGTTTTTATGGGTTTTTAAGGTTCTATTATTTTATGGTTTTAAGGTGTTTTGGGACTTTAGTGTTTCTAGCCTTTTTATGTTTTTAGGGATTTTAAGTCTGTCGGGATCTTAAGGTTTTCTTATGGTTTTTTTGGGGTTTTTAGGTTTTTTATGTTTTTATGTAGTTTTTGTGTATTTTTGAGGTTTTTTATGTTTTAATGGTTTTTAGGGATTTTGAGGGGTCTTATGAGTTTTTTGGGTTTTAGATTTTTTATTGTTTATGTATTGTTTATTTCTTGAGTTTTTAAGGGTTTTTAGGTTTTTAGAGTCTTTAATGTTTTTTGAGGATTAAATGTTTTTTAGATTGATTAGTGGTTTTTCAGGGTTTTTATGAGTTTTTTATAGTTTTTAATGTTTTTAGGGGTTTTTATTGTTATTAGGGTTTTCGGTTTTATTAAGATTTTTTGATTTTTTCAGTTTTTAGGGGTTTTATGTGTTTTTAGGTTTTTAAGGATTTCATAGTGTATGTCATGTTTTAATTGTTTTTATTTTTTTAATAATTTTTATGTTTTTTAGGATATCTATTATTTTTAGGGTATTTAGGAATTTCAAGGGTTTCTAGGGGTTTTTTGGATTTTTTGGGTTTTTTGAGTTATTTGAGTTTTTAAGGGCTTTAATGTTTTTTATAGTTTTTAAAATTTTTATTTGTTTATATCATTTTTATACTTTATAGTAATGTTTAAGGTTTTATGGGGTTTTTTTATTTTTTTAGGGTATTTCTGGGTTTTTGTGGGTTCTATGGTTTTTGGTTTTTTTGGGTTTATAAAATAATTATGGTTCTTAAGTGTCATATGTTTCAATGGTTTCTTTTATTTTTTAGGTATTTATGTTTTTTTTTAATTTCTAGGTTTTTATAGGGATTTGTTTTTGATTTTTTGGGTTTTTTTGTTTTTAAGGGTTTTTTGAGTTTTTTAGTGTTATTTATTTATTTATTTATTTATTATAGGATTAAATGTATTTTACTATTTTTTTCAGGGTTTCAGGGTTTTTTTCAGGGTTTTATGATTTTTTATAGATTTAGAGGTTTTATGGTTTTTAGGGTTTTTATGATTTTTATGGTTCTAGAGTTTTTAGGTTTTTATGGGTTTTCATTGATAATATATTTTAATGGTTTTCATATGTTTTTCATGGATGTTTTTGTTTTTATGGATTTTTAAGACTTCTGTGAATTTCATTTTTTTTTTGTTTTTATGGATTTTGAAGAATTTTAGGGGTTTGTTGGTTTTTAGTGTTTTTATGGTTGTGATTTTTGGTGTTTTTATGTTTTTCTAGTGTTTTATGTTTTTTTGAGTTTTAAATTTTTTATGAGATTAAAATGTTTTTATACTTTTTAGTTGTTTTAGTCTTTTCCTGGATTTTTTTTTTAAGGGTTTTAGGGGTTTTAGGGTCTTTAGGGGTTTTAGAGTATTTTAGGTTTTTAGCATTTTTTATGTTTTTAATTGTTTTAAGTGTTTTTAGGTTCTTATATTTTTTAAGGTTTTCTTGGCTTTTAGTATTTTATATGGTTTTATGCATTTTTATATATTTCTTAGGATTTTTATGGATTTTCAAGTTATAGAGATTTTTTGGATTTTTTGGGTTTTCTTGGGTTTTTATGAGTTATTTGGGGTTTTAGCGGTTCTTTTATCTTTTATGTGTTTTATATTTTATTTATTTTTTTAACTTTTTTTAGGGATTTAATGATTTTTAGATTTTTTGTGGGGATTTATAAATATGTTTGGGTTTTTTTTGTTTTTATGTTTTTTTGGGGGTTTTATTTATTTTAGGGTTTTATGAGTTTTTAGGGGTTTTAGGGTTTTTATAACTTCTCAAGTTTTAGGGTTTTTAAGTGTTTTTAGGTCTTTAAGAATTTCCTAGGGGTTTTTTTAGGGTTTTAGCATTTCTTACATTTTGATGTATTTTAAGAGATTTTATTGGATATTTATGGTTTTTAGGGTTTAAGTAATTTTGAAGGTTTTTATATTTTTTTATGGGTTTTATAGTTTTTTATGGTTTTTATGGTTTTTTTCTGTTTTTTATGGTTTTATAAATTATTTTAATGTTTTTAGTGTTTTAATGAATTTTTATAATTTTAGTAAGGTTTTAGGTATTTTATGGATTTGGGGGTTTTATGGTTTTTGGGTTTTTCTGGGGTCTTATGTCCTTTTGGGGGGGTTTTAGGGATGTTATCACCCTTATATTTTTGGGGGTTTTAAGTATTTTTAGGATTAAAAGGTTTTCATAAGGGTTTTCAAGGTTTTTAGGGATTTTATGCTTCTATGTATTTTTATAACATTTTGAGATTTTTATGTTTTTAATTGGTTATTGGTATTTTAAGGGGTTTTAGGTTTTTTTTTATTTTTATGGTTCTTTTTGGTTTTTAGGGTTTTTTGTGTTTTTTACGATTTTTATTTATTTATTAATGTTTTTATTTGTTTAAATGGTTTTTAGAGTTATTAGTGGTTTTATGGTTTTTAGGGGGTTTTAGGATTTTTTATTGTTTTAGGGGATTAATGGTTTATGGGTTTTTTTGTTTTTTTAAAGTTTTTTAGAGTTTAAAGAATTTTATAATTTTTAAAGTTTTATGTGTTTTAGGTATTAATGTTTGTCTTAGTTTTTTCTAGATTTTTTAATATTTTTTAAATTTTTAAGAATTTGTAGTTATGTTTTTTGGATTTTTAGGGTTTTTATAATTTTTAGGGAATTTTCAATATTTTAATGTTTTTAGGGTTCTATGGTTGTTTAGGACTTTTGGGGTTTTTTTTGAATTTTATATGGTTGTAAAATTTTTTAGGGTTTTTAATTTTTTTGTGGATTAAATGGGTTTTTGAGGTTTTAATGGTTTTTGGGTTTTTATAGTTTTTTGGGTTTTTAAGGTTTATATTGTTTTTGATGGTTTGTAATGTTTTTAGGGTTTTAGGGTTTCTTATGGATTTTTAGGGTTTTAGCATTTTTATGTTTTTATGGTTTTAAGTGTTTTTATGTTTTTAAGGATTTCTTAGGGGGTTTTAGTGTTTTTAATGTCTATAGGGAATTTTGATTTATTTTAGTATTTTTATGATTTTTTACGATTTTTATTGATTTTGAGGGTTTTAGGGTCCTTTGGTTTATTAACACATTTCTAGGTTTTGAGTTTTTTTGTTTTTTAGGATTTTAATATTTTCTAGATATTGTCAACATTTTTAAATGTTTAAAGTGTTTTTAGAGTTTTAGTGGATTTTTTGGGATTTATGGGATTTATGGTTTTTAAAAAATTTAGGGGTTTTGAGGTTTTGAGGTTTTAAGTGTTTTTAGGTTATTTAGGGTCTTTATCATTTTTAGGTTTTTAGGGGTTTTAAGTGACTTTATATTTTTTAGTTTCTCTTAGGGTTTTCAGGTTTTTTACATTTTCGGGATTTTTATGGATTTTTTAGGATTTTTATGTTTTTTTATTTTATAAGGTTTTTCGGGATTTTGGTGGGTTTTAGGTGTTTTTAGCTTTTTTTGATTTTTTAAAGTATTTTTTGGTTTTTAACATTTTTTAGTTATTATGGTTTTAAGGAATCTTTAAATATTTTTAAGCGTTTTATTGGTGTTTATGTTTTATAAGTTTTATGGGTTTTTATGGTTTTTATGCGTTTTTAGGGTTCTTTGTGGGGTTTTTAGGGTTTTTATCATTTTTAGGTTTTTAGGGGTTTTAAGAGTTTTTAGGATTTTTATGGTTTTCTTAGTTGTTTTAATGGTATCTAGGGTTTTTAATAATTTTGAGATTTATATGAATTTTTTGGGTTTCGTAAGGGTTTTTAGGGTTTTTATATATTTTATGGAATTTAGGGGTGTTTATGGTTTTTCATATTTTTAGGTTTTTTAGGATTTTTTAGGCTTTTAGGGGTTTCATGGGTTTCAAGGTTTTTATGGTTTTCATAGTTTTGTTGAAGGTTTTTAGGGGTTTGAATTTTTTAGTAATTTTAGTGCTTGTTTTATGATTTTTATGGTTTTTTTGTTTTTAGGGATTTTGAGGTGTTTTATTGGGTATTAGGGGTTTTATGGGTTTTTTTGGGTTTTTGGGTTATTATTGAGTTTTTTAATGTTATTAGCGTTTAATGGGTTTTATAGTTTTTTTTGGTTTTCATGTTTTTATGGGTGTTTAGGTTTTCTAAGGTTTTTAGTGGCATTATGGTTATTAGAGTTTTTAGGGCCTTTTAGGGGTTTTAGGTTTTTTTAGGGGGTTTTAGTGTTTTTAGGTTTTTAAGGATTTCTTAAGGTTTATAGAGTGTTTTAGGGTTTTGGGTTCTTTACATTGTTTTGGTATTTTTAGGTATTTTTTAGGATTTTTATGGGTTTTAATATTTTTTGGGATTTTGAGTGGTTTTAGGGTTTTTTAGGGTTGTTAGAGTTTTTATGGTTTTTTTGGGTGTTTAGGGTTTCTTTTGAGTTATTATTGATTTTATGTTTTTTTAGATTTTTAATATTTACATGTGTTTAGATAGTATTCATAGTTTTTAGTGATTTTTATGGTTTTTATGGGACATTAGTGGTTTTTAGGTTTTAATCAATTTTTATTGTTTTAAACATTTTTTAGGTTTTTAGAGGTTTTAAGAGTTTTTATGATTTTAATGTTTTCTTCATGTTTCTATGGTTTTTAGGGTTTTTTATATTTATATGGATATTATGGGTTTTTTATATTTTTTGGGATTTTAGGGTTTTAAGTGATTTTGAAGGTTTTTTAGGGTTTATATAATTTTTTAGATCTTTAGAGGTTTTAAGTGTTTTATGTTCTTAAATTTTTTAGTAATTTTTAGGTTTTTTAGGGGTTTTAACTTTTTGCAGGTATTTAAGAATGTTTTTTTTATTTTTTTGGGTTTTTTAGTTTTTTTAGGGGTGTTGGTTATTTATAGGGTATTTGGTTTTTAGGGTTTTGTTTCGAGTTTTATAGGGCATTAAGGTTTTCTAGAGTTTTTTAAAATTTTATGGGGTTTAAAGTTTTTTTATATATAGTATTTTTAAGGGTTTTTACAGGGTTTTAAGGGTTTTAGTGTTTTTAAGGGTTTTAATGGTTTTTTGTAGGGTTTTTTGGTTTTTCGCAATTTTTAGGGTTTTAGGGGTTTAAGTATTTTATGTTTTTAATGTTTTATTATGGGTGTTTAGGGTTTTTAGGGGTTTTAATTTATTTTGGGGATTTTTTTGTGATTTTTTAGTTTTTATGGTTTTTTGGGTTATTTTGGATTTGGATGGGTTTTATGGGCTTTTAGGCTTAGTTAGGGTTTTTAATGTTCTTTTGGTTTTTATGGGTTTAAGTGTTTTTAGTTTTTTATGTATTTCTTAGGTTTTTTTGGATTTTTAGGTTTTTCTATGTTTCTAAGGGGTTTTAATTCTTTTCTATGATTTTTTTGTTTTTAGGGTTTTTATGGATTTTTAATATTTTTAGGGATTTTCAAGGATTTTTTGGTTTTTTGGGGTTTTAGGTTTTTTTTTGGTTTTTTAGTGTTTTTATGGTTTTTAGAGTTTTTAATGTTTTTAGAGTTTTTAGTGTTTTTTGGGGTTTAAATGGTTTTTATTGTTTTTAGGGGTTTTTGGATTTTTCTTTGTTATTAAGCTTTTTATGGTTTTAGGGGTTTTTTGGTTTTCATGGTTTTAGGGTTTTAGAGTATATTAGGTTTTTTATCGTTTTCAGGTTTTTTTAGGTTTTAAGAGTTTTTCAATTTTTAAGGTTTTCTTAGGGTTTTTTGGGTTTTAAGGGTTTTTTTGTTTTTAGGGATTTTTAGGGATTTTTTAGGATTTTATGGTGTTTTAGGGTCGTTAGGGATTTTTTGGGATTTATTGGGCTTTAGGGATTTTTGGTTTTTTGGATATTTAAGGTTTTTTTATCTTTCTAGGGTTTTAATGTCTTTTATAATTTTTTATCTTTTTATGGGTTTATTGGTATTTCATTGTTTTATTGGGATTTTACTGTTTTTAGCTATTTTTTAGTATTTTTAAAGGTTTTTAGGTTTTTGTTTTGTATTTTTGGGATTTATAGTTTTTACTATTTTTTAGGGTTTTAGGTGTTTTGAGTGTTTTGAATTTTTTAAACTATCTATCATGAGTTTTCTATATTTTTAAGGGTTTTTAGTTTTTTAGTGAAATTTTGGGGATTTTTTTGGATTTTTATGGTTTTTAGCATTTTTCAGAATTTTTAAAGTTTTATTATTTCTATGGGTTTTTGGGATTTTTGGGGTTTTTTTGAGTCTTTTACTGTTTTATAGGTTTTTTCGAGTTTTTAGAATTTTTAATTGGTTTATAGGGTTTTTATAATTTTTAGTGGGTTACTAGGGTTTTTATGGGTTTTAGGGTTTCTAATATTTTAATTATTTCTATGGTTTTAGGGTTTTTTAGGGTTTTTAACATGTTTTAGGTTTTTAAGGGATTTAGGTGTTTTTAGGTTTTTAATGTTTTCTTAGCGGTTTTTAGGGTTTTTACATTTTTAGTGATTTTCAAACTTTTTATTGTTTTTATGGTTTTGTAGGGTTTTTAGAAATTTTGGGAGCCTTTAGGATTTTTATTGTTTTCATGTTTTTTATGGGTTTTTATGGTTTTTATGTTTTTTTTAATTTTTAGGGGTTTTATGGTTTTTGAGAGTTTTTTAAACTTTTATGGGTTTAATGGGTTTTTTCTATTTTTAATGGTTTTTAAAGTTTCATAGGGGATTTTATGTGTTTTTAGGGGTTTTATATGTTTTTATATTTTTTGGGTTTTTAGGGATTTTAGTGTTTTTAGTGTTTTTAGAAATTTTTTGTGTTTTAGGGGTTTAATTATTTTCAGGTTCTATGGTTTTCACCATGGTTTTAGAAGGTGTTACCTTTTTTGGTAATTTTTTGGGTTTTTTAGGTTTTTTTAGGTTTTTTAGAGTTTTAAGGGTAGTTATAGTTTTTTGGTTTATTAAAGTGTTTAATGTTTTTATGTGTTTAAAGGGTTAATAAACATTTTAGTGGTTTTAGGATTTTAGGTATTTTTAGGTTTTTAAACATTTTATGGCTTCTTATGGTTTTTATGTTTTTTTGGGTTTTTGGAATTTATTAGGTTTTTAGGTGTTTTATGTGTATTATCTTTTAAAGGATAATTTGGGTATTTCAATGTTTTTATGTGTTTTTATGTTTTTAGGGATTTATTGGTTTTTTTGATATCTATGTTATTTTAGCGTTTTTAATGATTTTAATGGATTTTTAGGGGTTTAATGGTTTTTGGGTTTTTATGGGTTTTTTAGTTTTTAGGGTTCTAAGTGTTTTAGATAATTTTAACATTTGGGGGATTTAAAGGGTTTTAGATTTTTTAGTGGTTTTTATGTGTTTTTATGAGCATTTAGGGTTTGTTAAGGATTTTAACGGGCTTTACGGTTTTTATGATTTCTAGGTTTTTAATGTACTTTTATGTTTTTAGGGTTTCTAGCATTTTTTAGTTTATTAGGGGTTTTATGTGTTTTTAATTCATTAAGGTTTTCTTAATCTTTTTGAGGTCTTCTTTGGATTTTACATATTTTTATGAATTTTTAAGGTGTTTTATAGGTTTTTGGGTATTTACAGATTCTAAAGGTAGTTTTTGTTTTAGGGTTTTATTTTTGGGGGGTTTTATGGGTTTTTTGAGTTATCTAGAATTTTAAGGTTTTTTAGAGTTTTTAAAAAAAATTGGTGTTTAAAGGTTTTTATACTTTTTCATGTTTTAAGGGGTTTTATAGTTTTTATAGTTTCTTAGGATTTTAAGGGTTTTATATTGTTTTGGGTTCTTGGTTTTTTATAATATATTTACTTTTTAGGTGTTTTTTGGGTTTTTTGGTTTTAAAGGGATTCTTAGAGGGTTTCTAGGTTCTTGGGATTTCTTACGTTTTTATGGATTTTGTGGGATTTTTCAATATTTTTATGGTTTTTTTGGTTATTAGGGATTATGATGTGTGTAATGTTTTTAGGGTTTCAGGGCAATTATGGGTTTTTGGGTTTTTTGTGGGTTTTTGGGTTTTAAGTGTTTTTTGAGTTATTTAACATTTTTAAGGATTTATAGTGTTTTTAAAGTTTTTAGCAGTTTTTAGGAGTTCTTTTTGGATTTTTAATATTTTTAAGGTTTTTAGGTGAATTTTAGGTTTTTAGTGTTTTTTAAAAAAATTATCATTTTTTAAGTTTTAGTGGTTTTTTGGGTATTTTGGTTTTTAATGTTTTTTTAGTTTTTTTCATTATTTTTACAGTTTTTTATGTTTTTATGGATTTTACATAATTTTTAGGATTTTTATTATTATTATTTAGTTTTTAGAGGTTTTGAGGGATTTAGGGATTTATGTTTTTAAGGGTTTTAACGGTTTTTATAGATTTTTGAGCCTTTTAAGGTATTTAAGGTTTTTTATATATTTTTGATTTTCTTATGGGTTTAAATTGTTTTGAGTGTTTTTAGTGGTTTCATGTGGTTTTATGGTTTTTTATATTTTTTGGAGGTTTTTATGGGTTTTTATGGTAATAATGTTCCAATGATTTTTATTTATTTTAGAGTTTTTAGGGGTTTAATTATTTTTAGATTTTAAGGATTTCTTTGGGTGTTTGGGTTTCTTACATTTTAGGGATTTTTAGGATTTTTTTCATTTCTTTGATTTTTATAGTTTTATGGAATTTTAGGGTTTTAGTTGTTTTGCGGTTTTTATGGTTTTTAGAGTTTTTTAGTGTTTTTTGAGTTTTTATGGTTTTTTGTTTTTTATATTTTTTATCAATTTTAGGGGTCTAAAGGGGTTTTAGAGTTTTTCTTAGGTTTTTTGAGTTTTATTTACTTTTTATGTTTTTATGGGTTTTATGTTTTTTTGGTTTTTATGGTTTTCTTATAGGTCTTCTATATTTTTAGTTCTTTTTATGTTTTTCATGATTTTTAGGGACTTTTAGGATTTTTATGTGGTTTTAGGGTTTTTAGGATTTTGAGGGGTCTTTTATTTAGTGGTTTAATAGTTTCATTTAGTGTTATGGTATTTTAAGTTTTTAGTGTTTTAAATCTTTCAGTGCTTTTAATGGGTTTATATGTTTAAAGAGTTTGTAGTTTTTTTTATTTTTTAGGGGTTTTATCCGTTATTACCTTTTTATGGTTTTAGGGTTTTTATAGTTCTTCGGGGTTTTAAGGGATTTATGGTTTTATAGTTTATTTTATATTTTTTAGAGTTTTTTGGGTTTTGAAGTTTTCTTTGGGGTTTTCCAGGGGTTTTATAGTGTTTTTTACTTTTCTATGGATTTGAGGGATTTTTCAGGATTTTTATTGGTTTTAGGGTTTTTAGGGATTTTTAGGGTGTTTATGAGTTTTTAAGGGTTTCATCATTTTTTTTATGTATTTAGGGGTTTTATTTTTTTCTTAGGTTTTTAAGGTTTTTTGGGTTTCTGAGGTTTTTGGACGTTTTTAGTGATTTTTAGGGATTTTAGTATTTTTACATTTATTTAGGGTTTTTATTGATTTTGAGAGTTTTATATTTTTTAGGGGTTTTGTGGTTTTTTTGGGTTTACGTGGGTTTTGAAATTTTTAGGTATTTTGATGTTTTTTTTGAGTTTTTAAACTGTTGTAGAGGATTAAATGGTTCTTAGAGTTTTTGTGGGTTCTTTGGATTTTTATCGGTAATAAGGTTTTTAAAGGTTTTTAAGGGTTTTAATGGTTTTATGGTTTTAGGGTTTTAGAATTTTTTTATCTTTTTTAGGATTTTCTGGGGTTTTATGTTTTTTATGGTTTTAGGTTTTCTTATGGGTTTATAGTGTTTTATGGGTTTTTATATTTATATGAATTTTTAGGATCCTTTAAGGATTTAGGGTATTCTTGGATTTTGATGTTTTTGGGGGGTTTAGGGGTTTTTTGAGTTTTTAATGATTTTAAAAGATTTTTGGAGTTTTTTAACATTTGTAGGGGTTTACAAGGTTCTTATAGTTTTTAGTGGTTTTCAGGGGGTTTAAGGGTGTTAGGTTTTTAAAGGTTTTAGGGGTTTTTTGGTTTTTTGGGGTTTTAGGGATTTGTAATATTTTAAGGTGTTTATAATTTATTAGGATTTTCGTGTTGTTAAGTGTTTCAAGGTTGTATGGTATTAGTAGGGTTTTATGATTTTAATGGAGTTTTGTTTTACTTTTTATGGGTTATTATGGATTTTTAAGGTTTTAATGGTTTTCAGGAGTTTGCTGGATTTTAAGGGGTTTTGTGTTTCTAGGAATTTATGGGTTTTATGGTTTTTTAGGACATTAAGGATTTTATTAGTTTTTTTATGGTTTTAAATATATTTAGAGTTTATTAATGTTTTTAGGTGTTTAAAGGGATTTTAGAGCTTTTGTGGTTTTAGGGTTTTTATGGGGTTTTTGGATTTTTTATTATTTTTCGGTGTTATATATATATATTGTTTTTGGGTTTTTTAGAGTTTTCTGTGTTTTTAGTGTTTTTTGGTTTTTTGGGGTTTTAAATGTTTTTAGTTTTTAAATTATTTTTAGGGTTTTTTTGTTTTTAGTGATTTTTAGGTCCGTTTTAGGAATTTTGCATTTTATTTCATATAGATATTTTTAGGATTTTTAGGGTTCTTTTGGTTTTTGGGTTTTTGGGTTTTTATATTTCCTTGGGGTGTTAGGGTTTTTTGTAATTTTTCTAGGTATTATGGGATTTTAGAGTTTTTAGCGTTTTTATGGTTCTTAAATGGTTTTAAGAGTTTTTTGTGGTTTTTAGGGTCTTTTTTGGTCTGGTTTCTTAAAAGGTTTTAAGTGGTTTTATTGTTTTTTTGGGTTTTATGGTTTTTAGGGGATGTATCATTTTTTAAGATTTTAGCGGTTTAAGTATTTTTGTATTTTATAGTTTTTATAGGATTTTTTAGGGTTTTAGAGTTTTTACATTTTTAAGAATTGTTTTGAGATTTTTATGATTTTTAGAATTTTTATGGATTTTAAGGGATTTTACGCATTTTAGGGTTTTTATTGTTTGTTTGTGTTTTAGAGTTGTTATATTTTTGTGATTTTATAAGGTTTTATGAGTTTTAAAATGTTTTTGGGGCTTTAATTTGTTTTTTGAGTTTTAAGTGGGTTTTTAGGGGTTTAATAGGTTTTAAGATTTTTTTATGGTTTATAGGGTTTTCAGGTTTTTTAGGGATTTTAAGGTTTTTATGGTTTAATCATTTTTATGTTTTAGGCATTTTATGTGTTTTTAGGTTTTTATGGTTTTATTAGAGTTTTTTGCGGTTTTTAGATCCTTTTATGTTTTTAGGGATTTTTAGAGATTTTTTACGATTTTTGTGCTTTTTATGATTTTTAGGTATTTGTGGGTATTGATCATTTTATGGTTTTTGATGGGTTTTATATTTTTTATGTTTTTATGTGGTTTAAGTGTTTCTAGTTTTTAAAGGTTTACATAAAATTTTTTATATTTTTAGGGGTTTCTATGTTTTTTTGGATTTTAGGGATTTTATAGGATTATATTGTTTTTAGGGAATTTTTGGGGTTTTATGGTTTTTTAGTGTTTTGGGGGTTTTTAGGGTTTTTATGGATTTTTTTAGCTATTGGGGGGGGGGGTTCAATTTTTTAGGGTTTTGATGTTTTTTTAAAAAAAATTAAATTTTTAGGGGTTTAAAGTGGTTTTAGAGATTTTCGCGGGAGTTTAAGTGTTTTATGTGTTTTTAGGGTATTTAAGGTTTTTAGGGGTTTTAGTGTTTTATGGGTGTGGGGTTGAGTTTTTTTAGGGTATTAATGTTTTTTAAATTTTTAGGGGTTTAAAGGGGTTTTAGAGCTTTTATATGGGGTTTAGGGTTTTTATGTGTTTTTAGTGGGGTTTAATGTTTTTAGGGGTTTGTATGGATTTATGGTTTTTGGTGTTTTTTTTGGATTTTTTGGGATTTTTATTTTTTTGGGTTTTATGTGTTTTTTGATTTTATGGATTCATTTGGGATTTTTATCATTTTTAGGTTTTATAAATATTTTAGGGATTTTTATGGATTTTTTAGTATTTTTATGGTGTTTACTCATTTTATGTATTTTCAGTTGTTTTAGGGGGTTTTTATGTATTTATGTTTTTTTGGTTTTTTTGGATTTTTAGTTATTTTTGGGTTTTTTGGGGGTTAATGGTTTTCTATATGTTTTTAATCTTTTTAGAGGTTTAAAGGGTTTGTGGTGTTTTTAGTTGGGTTTTATGGTTTCATTTTTTTATTTTTTAAGGTTTTTAGAGTGTATTAGGGGTTTTAGGGTTTTATAGGGTTTTTAACATTTTTTTTGGTTTTTAGGGGTTTAAATTATTTTTAGGGTTTTATGGTTTTCTGATAATTTTTAGGATTTTTAGTTTTTTTCTATTTTTAGGGATTTTTATTGCCTTTTAGTATTTTATAGTTCTTAGGGTTTGTTGGGGTTGTGATTGTTTTTTTTTTGTTTTTATGGGTCTAGGATTGTTGTGGTTTTTTCGGGTTTTAGATTTTTTTGAATTTATTAGGGTTTAAGGTTTTTATGGGTTTATGGTTTTAATGGTTTTTAATGTTTTCCTGGTTTTTAAAGTTTTTTTCTCTTTTTTGGTTATTTTTACGGCGAGTTTTAGGATTTGTATTGTTTTTTATGTTTTTTAGGGATATTGAGGGTTTTTTCGGAATTTTTTTGGGTTTTGGGTGTTTTTTGAGTTTTTAGGGGTTTTATGGTTTTTTAGAGTTTTTAAGGTTTTTAGGGGTTTAATTTTTTTTTATAGTTTTTAGTGGGTTTATGGAATTTAGGGGTTTAGGGTTTTTATGGTTTTGATGGGGTTTTATGAATTTAAGGGGGTTTGGGTTTTTAGAGTCTTTAGGGTTTTTATGTTTTTAAGGGGTTTATGTTTTTTTAAGTTTTTAATGTCTTGATAGGAGTTTTATTGTTTTTTTGGGTGTTTTATATTTTTAGGGATTTTAACGAAATTTTAGGGATTTCTGGGTTTTGAGGGTCTTAGGGATTTTGAGGGTTTTTATGGTTTCTAGGAATTTATTGTATTAGGGGTTTTAAGTGTTCTATGTTTATTAAGTCTTTTAAGGGGTTTTCATAGTTTTTAGTGTTTTTTACATTTTTGGGGATTATTAGGTATTTTTTTGTATTTTTATGGGTTTTAGGATTTTAAGGGATTTTGAGGATTTTCATGGTTTGTAGGGTATTAAGTGATTTATGGTTTTTTTTATATTTAGGGTTCCTTAGGTTTTTAGGGATTTTTAGGGGTTTTGAGGGTTTTTAGAGTTTTGAGGGTTTTTAGATTTTTTGACGTTATTGGGTGTTTAAATGGTTTTTATAGATTTTAGTTATTTTTTGGGTTTATGGGTTTTATCGTTTTTAGTGGTTTATATGGTATTTCATGGTTTTTAGGGTTTTTAAGGACTTTTATGGTTTTTAAGATTTTTATTTTATTAGTTGTTTCAGGTGTCTTTAGGTTTTTTACGTTTTCTTAGGGTATTTCAGTGTTTTAGGGTTTATTAAATTTTTATGTATTCTTTGTGATTTTTATGACTTTTATAAGTGGTTTTAGGGAATTTGAGGGTTTTATGGGTTTTATGGTTTTTAGGTTTTTTGAAATTTTTTATGTTTTTAGTGGTTTTAGGTGTTTTTACCTCTTTTCTTTTTTCTTTGGGTTTTATTGATTTTTGGGTTTTTTATGTTTTTCAGGTTTTTAGGGATCTTTCAAGAATTTTTTTTGGGTTTTAATGATTTTGATTTCATGTGGGGTTTATAATTTTTTTTTGAGTTTATGGTTATTTTAAATTTTTGTGGTTTTTAATATTTTAGATGTTTTTATCATTTTAAGTGTTTAAATAATTTTTAAGAGTTTTAGTATAATTTTAGTGGTTAATAGGTTTTTTGGGTTTTTTTTGGGTTTTAGGGGTTTTCATGGGTTTTTTGGGTTTTCAGTGTTTTTAGGGTCCTATATGGTTTTTAACATTTTAGGTTATTTTGTTTTTTTGTGGATTTACGATTTTAAATCTTTATTAGTGGTTTTTAGGGTTTTTAATGCTTTTAGGGATTTTTATGGATTTAGGATTTTTAGGGTTTTTAGCGATTTTGAGGGTTTTTTTTGTTTTTTTTTTGTTTTTTAGGGTTTTTAATTTTTTGGGGTAATTTAAAATTTTTATTGGTTTTAAGTGTTTTTAGGTTCTTCTAGTTTTCTTAGGGTCTTTTAAGTTTTGTTATGTTTTTGGGATATTTAGCGATATTTTAGGATTTTTATGGGATTTATGGGTTTTATAAATATGAGGTTTTTTAAAAAAAATTGAGGGGTTTTGGGTTTTTTTGGGTTTGGGGGAGGGTTAGGGTTTTTTTTAATATTTACAAGTTTTGAGTTTTTTAGTATTTTAACATTTTAAGGATTTAGAAGGTTTTATTTTTTACTAGGTTTTTTGGTTTTTTGGGTTTTAGGGTCTTTTAGGTTTTTATCATTTTATTTATTTTAGTTGTTTTAAGTATTTCTAGGTTTTTAAGGATTTTTTCTTGTTTTTAAGGGTTTTATGGTTTTCATGTTTTAAGGGTGTTTTAGTAATTTTTAGGATTCTTATGTTTTTTAGGGTCTTATAGATTTTGAGTTTTTTGGGGGCTTTAGTGTTTTTAGTGTTTTTGGGTTTTCTATGTTTTCTGGTTTTTTTGGGTTTTCTGTATTTTTATGTTTTCTTATGGTTTTTGGGTTTTTTAAGTGTTTTTAGGGATTTATTAAGATTTGAATGTGTTTTTAGTGTTTTATTGATTTTTAGGGTATTTAGTGGTTTTATGGGTTTTATTTATTTTTCGGTTTTTTTTTTGTTTTTTTGGTTGCTAAGGTTTTTAGATTTTTTAAAATTTTTAGAGGTTTGAAGGGGTTTTATTTGTTTTAGTGGTTTTTAGGGATTTTATGGGTAATTAATTTTTTGTGTTTCTAGTGGTTTTATTGTTTTTAGTGGGTTTTAGGGTTTTTAATAATTTTAAAATTTCGTAGAATTTAATTGTTTTAGTTGTTTTTAGATTTTTATGTTTTTTAGTGATTTGCAATGGTTTTAGGCGCTTTAAGTGATTTTTTGTATTTTAATGGGTTTTAGTGTTTTTAGGGATTTTTGAGGTGATTTAGTTTTTTATGGTTTTTTTACGGTTTTTAGAATTTTTTTGGGTTTAGATATTTTATATGTTTTAGGTTTTAATCGTTTTCATAGTGTTTTTTAGAGTTTTTCAGGTTTTCTTATGTTTTTAGCAATTTTTATGTAATTTTTGGATTTTTATGGGCTTTTACAGTTTTTCATGATTTTGAGGGTTTTAATGGTTTTTTTGGGTTGTTTGGATTTTTAGGTTTTTAGTTTTTTTAGTTTTTATGGGATTTATATATTTTAGATTTTTAATTCTTTTTAGTTTTTATATATATTTTTAGTGTTTTTAAGGTTTTTAGGGTTTTTGTGTTTTTTTGGGGATTTCAGGTTTTGATTTATTTAAGTGTTTTTAGTGTTTTTATGTTTTTGAGTGATTTTAAGTGGTTTTACAATTGTTATATTTTCATATAGTATTTTAGGTTTTTCGTTTTTCTAATGTTTTTATGGGTTTTTTGGGTTTTTAAAATTTTTAGAGGATTTAAGTGTTTTTATGTATTTATGATCTTCTTAGGATTTTTTATGGATTTATGGTTTTTATGTATTTTTTTTACTTTTTATGTATTTTTTATGAATTTTCTTATTTTTTATTGATTTGAGGGATTTTGAGTATTTTAGTTTTTTTGGGTTTTTAGAGTTTTTATGTTTTTTGGGTTTTAAGGTTGTTTTTTTAGTTATTGATGGTTATATGGTTTTTTTAGAGTGTTAATATTTTTAGGGACTTAAAGGGTTTTTAGAGGTTTTAGTAGATTTAGGGGTTTTATGGGTTTTTAGGGTATCTTAATGTTTTAGGGGTTTTATTATTTTTACTGGTTTTTATGTTTTTAGTGTATTTTAGGGTTTTCTACATTTTTTAGTTTTTTAGGGGTTTTAATTTTTTGTGTTTATTAATGTTTTTATTAAGGGTATTCAAGAGTTTTAAAGGTTTTTATGTTTTTATAAATTTTTAGGGTTTTTTAGGATTTTATTTTTTTATGAGTTTAAGGTATTTTGAGGGTATTTAGGGGTTTTCAGGTTTTTTACAATTTTAGGTTTTTAGTGATTTTAAGATTTTTTAGGGTTTTTAATTTTTCTTTGGTATTTTCATTCTTTTTACATATTTATTGGATTTTAGGGAATTTTAAAGATTTTTATGATTTTTTTAGTTTGTTGGGATTTTGAGGGTTTCTAGGGGTGTTTAGTATTTTAGGGGTTTAATGATTTTTTCGGGTTTGATGGTGTTTGTTTTTTTTGAATTTTAAGGGGTTTTAATGTTTTTGGGAGTTTTTAAATGTTTTTAGGGGATTAAATGGGTTTTTATAGTTTTGGTGATTTATATTGTTTTTATGTGTATGATGGTTCTTATGGTTTTTAGGGGGTTTTATGGTTTTTAAGGGATTTTATGGTTTTTAGGGTCTTTTATGGTTTTTATATATTTTTAGCTTTTTATGGGTTTTAAGTATGTTTAGGTTTTTATGGTTTTCTTTGGGGTTTTCAGCAATTTTTGGGATTTTTATGTTTTTAGGGTTTTTTAGGTCTTTTTTAGGATTTTTATGGTTTTTTTTGTTTTTAGAGATTTTAGAGTTTTATAGTGTTTTTAGGGTTTTTTTTAATTTTTTTTAGGTTTTTTAGTTGTTTAACGTGTTTTTAGGTATTTAATTTTATCTTATAAATTTTTAGGGTTTTAGGGTTTTTAGGTTTTTTTATATTTTAGTATTTTTGGGTTATTTTTGATTTTTTAGTTTTTTAGGGGTTTATGGAATTTAATGGTTTTTATGTTTTTAAGATTTTATATTTTTTGTGTTTTTAGGGGTTTTATAGTTTTTTATATATTTTTAACTTTTTAAGGGTTTAAAGGGTGTTTAGGGGTTTTAGTGGTTTTATGGTTTGAGGGGGGGTTGGGTGTTTCAGGGGTCGTATGGTATTTATTGTTTTTATGCTTTTTAGGGTTTTTAGATTTTTTTATGTTTTTAGGGTTTATATGTTATTATGTTTTTAGGGGTATTAAGGATTTTTTGGATTTTTTGATTTTTAGTTATTTTTTATTTATTTTTAGGGGTTTTTATTGTTTTTAGGGATATTGATATTTTAGGGGGGGTTTAGGGTTTAAAGAGTTCTTATGGTCTTTTGGGTTTTTACAGGTTTTGGGGGTATTTTTATGGATTATATGTTTTCTTAGAGTTATTAAATTATTTAGGGGTTTAATGTGTTTTTAATGTTTTTAGTGGGGTTTGAGGATGTTTTGAGTTCTTATGGGTTTAATTGTTTTTATAATTTTTTATGGTTTTTAGGGATTTTTATGGTTTTTAGGGTCTTTATGGTTTTAAGATTTTTTTTGATGGGTTTTAAATTTTTTTTGTTTTCAAGGTTTTATTTATGTTTTTATAGTTATTTTGGATTTTTTTAACTTTTTAGATATTTTTATGTATTTTTATGTCTTTTAGGGTTGAAAGGGATATTGATAGTGTATTGGGTTTTTTAGGGGTTCATCATTTTTGAAGGTTTTTAGTGATTTTATGTATTTTATGGTTTTAGGGTTTTTAGGGGTTTCAAGGTTTTTATGGGTGTTTTTATGTTATTAAGGACTTTAGGGTTTTTTAGGATTTTTATCATTTTTAGTTTCTTTATGGATTTTGAGGGTTATTAGTTTTTTTCTGGTCTTTTGGGTTTTTATTGTTTTTTTAGGTTTAGGTTTTTTATTTGAGTTTTTAGGGTTTTAAAGGTTTTTAGTATTTTTAACATGTCTAGGGTTTTAAATGTCTTTTATATTTTTTTTGTGGATTTTTGTGTTTTTTTTTATTTTATGATTTTTATGTTTTTTAGGGATTATTATGGTTCTTGAGGGTTTTTGGTAATCTAAGATTTTTTTAATTTTTAGGATTATTTGGAATGTAATTGTGTTTTAGGATTTTTGGTTCTATTATGGGTTCTTAAGGGTTTTAGGGGTTTCTATGTTTTAGGTACTTTTATTGGGTTTTTGGAATTTATGATTTTTTTCATATTTTAAATGGTGTTTAGGGTATTTAGGGTTTTGCAACTTTTAGGTTCTTTAGGGATTTTATAATTTTTAATGTTTTTAAGGATGCCTTCGTATTTTTAGGTATTATCTGAGTTTTTAGGTTTTTTTGATTTTTTTGATTTTTTATTATTTTATTGGTTTTTATGATTTTTAGGGATTTTTTGGATTTTTAGTGTTTTTATGGTTCCCATGGGGATTTAAGAGGTTTTTTGTAATTTTTTGGGGTTTTAAGGGCTATTATGTTTTTTAAAATTTTTAGTGCTTTAAATGGTTTTTATATTTTTAATAACTTTTCTAGTTTTTAGGGGTTTCAAGGATCTTTTGGGTTTTTAGTGATATTTTGGGTTTTAGGGTCCTTTATGTTTTTAGAATTTTTTTTAGTTTTTAGGGTTTTTAAAAGTTTTTAGTTTTTATAGATTTTCTTAGGATTTTTAGTTTTATTATATTTTTAGGTATTTTTTGGTTTTTTTGGGTTACTAGGGTATATAAGAAGTTTGAGGGTTTTTGGGTTTTTATGGT
Source organism: Viscum album (assembly GCA_963277665.1). Lineage (NCBI taxonomy): Eukaryota > Viridiplantae > Streptophyta > Magnoliopsida > Santalales > Viscaceae > Viscum > Viscum album. The sequence goes on from OY728164.1 coordinate 789,845,707, forward strand.
TTTTATAGATATTTATGGTTTTTAGTGTTCTTAGTATTTTTAGGGGTTTTAAGTGTTTTAGGTTTTTAATGTTTTCATAGTGATTTTTAAGGGATTCAGGGGATTTATTTATTTAGGGTCTTTTAGGGAATTTTTTGTATTTTAATTGTTTTTAGGGATATTTAGGTTTTTTAAGGTCTTTTATGGTTTTGGTGATTTTTATGATTTTTTTGTGTGTTAGATATTTCATGAGTTTTTAAAGATTTCAAGATGTTTTAGATGTTTTTTTTCATTTTTTGGGGTCTAAATGGTTTTACTATTTTTTATTAATTTTATAGTATATATGGGTGTTATGGGTTTTAATAATTTTTAAGGGTTTCATAGTTTTATGGATTTGAGGTTTTTATGTTCTTTTAGGGGTTGTAGAAGTTTTTCTTTCTTTAGTAGTTTTAAGTATTATTATGTTTTTAGGTATTCTATATGTGTTTTTGGATTTTTTTTGGGTTTTTATGTTTTTAGAGATTTTTACAACATTTTTGGATTTTTATGGTTTTGAAGTTTTTATTGTTTTTTGGGGGTTTTTATGGTTTTCAATGAGTTTTAGTGTTTTTATGTTTTTATGGGTTTTATGTTTTTTATGATTTTAAGGATTTCATAGGGGTTTTTTGTTTATTTAGGGTTTTTTTATATTTTTAGTAACTTTAGGTATTTTTTAGAATTTGTATGGGTTTGTTGGGCTTTGAGGGATTTTGAACATTTTTATGAATTTTTAGGGTTTTATTATTTTTATTATTTTTTAGGATTTGTTTGGATTTTTAAATTTTTTATGGATTTCATGGTATTCATATTTTCTAACATTTTTCATGGTTTAAATGGTTTCTAGAGATTTTTTGAGATTTTTAGGAGTTTTATGGGACTTTAGGATTTTTATGGTTTTAGGTGTTTTTATGATTTTTATGTGTTTTAGGGATTTTAAGGTTTTTAGGTTTTTTTAGTTTTTTACAATTTTCAGTTTTTAGGGTGTTTTAGGTTTTTATGGGTTTCTTACTATTTTTTAGTTTTTTTAGTTTTTTTAGATTTTTATGGTTTTTTAGGATTCTTTTGGTTTTTTAGGTTTTTAGGGATTCCGAGTGGTTTAAGAATATTTTAGGGTTCTAGGGTTTTTATAGTTTTTAGGGTTTTTATAATTTTTAGGATTTTTAAGGGTTTTATACTTTTTTAGTTTTTGATGGTTTCTAAAGGCTATTTAGGGTTTTTAGTGGTTTTTATGTTATTAGTGATATTTATTTATTTTTGGAATATTTAGAGGGTTTTTAGGTATTTTTATGTTTTTAGGTTTTCTAGGTTTTTAGGATTTTTATGGGTTCTAGCATATTATTGAGTTTGTAGGGGTTTTAAGTGTTTTTATGTTTTTATGATTTTCTTAGGTTTATTCAAGGATTTTAGTGTTTTTAAAATTTTTAAGGGTTTTAATTTTTTTTGGAATTTTTATGGAAATGATGTTTTTTTTGGGATTTTGATGAATTTTAGGGTTTTTAGAGCTTTTAGGATTTTTTTAGAATTTTTTTATTTTTTTGATTTTTTATAGTTTTTAGGGGTTTAATACTTTTCTATTTTTAGAGTTTTAAAGGTTTTTTAGAGTTTTTAGTAGGTTTTTGTGGGTTTTATCAGCTTCTAAAGTTTTTATGGTATTTTGTGGTTTTTTGTATTTATTATCATTTTTTAGGGTTTTATCATTTTTATATTTTTTTAGGAATTATAAGTGTTTTTAGGTTTTTAATGTTTTCTTAGGTTTTTTCAGGTTTTTTATTGGTTGTTGTGTTTTTATGGATTTTTAAATAATTTTAATTAATTTTATGGGGTTTTTTAGGTTTTTAGGGATGTTGACATCTTGTAAGGTTTTAGGGATTTAGGGTTTTTATTATTGTTTTGGTGCTTTAGGGATTTATTGGAGATTCTAGGGTTTTATTATTTGTATAATATTTTATCCTTTTAAAATATTTAATGGGACTTTATATTTTTTTACTCTTTTAAGTTATTATGGGGTTTTTATGGTTTTTATGGTTTCTATGGTTTTTATGGGTTTTGGGGTTTTTTTGGTTTTTTTGGTTTTTTTGGATTTTCTAGGTTTTTGATGTATTTAAGTGGTTTTTGGTTTTTAAGGTTTTCTTAGGGGTATTTAGAGATTTTATGGGTTTTTATGTGCATCAGGATTTATAGGGATTTCTTAGGATTTTAAAGTTTTTTACGGTTTTAGGTATTTTGTGTGTTTTTAGTTTTATTATAATTTCTTATGTTTTTAGGGGGTTTTAGTAATTTTTTTGTTTTTAAGGTTTTGTTAAGGGTTTTTTTGGGTTTTTTGGGTTTTTTGGGTTTTTCATGTTTTTAGGGATTGTTATGTATTTTTTTTAATTTTTTTATTTTTTATGATTTTTACTGATTTTCAGGGGTTTTATAGTTTTAAGGGGTTTTTTTTGTTTTTTGGGGTTTTAGTGTTTTTGTATTTTTTAGTATTTTTCAAATTTTTAGATTTTATTAGTGTTTTTAGACATTTAATGAGTTTTTAGTGTTCTTAGAGAATTTTTAGTGTTGTGTGGGTTTTATGGTTTTTTTATGGTTTTAGGGGTTTTATGGTTCCTAGGGTTTTTTGGGTTTTTTGGCTTTTTTGGCTTTTTTGGCTTTTTATTATTTTTTCTATTTTTTAGGTACTGTATGCGTTTTTAGGATTTTATGAATTTTATAGGGGTTTTCAAGTATTTTAGGGTTTTTTTGTGTTTTTGGTATTTTAGGGATTTTTTTTTGGATTTTTTTGGGTTTTTAGTGGTTTTAGGGATTTGGGGGGATTTTAGGGCTTCTTAGGTTTTTAGAATTTTTTCTATTTTTGTGGTGTTTAGAGTTTTTTTTCAAGGTCTTATTAAGGGGTTTTAGGATTTTTGTTATTTATTTTTATTTTAGGGATTTTTATGTATTTTTATTTGTTTTATTATTGTTTTTTAGGCTTTTTAGGGATTTCGAGGGGGTTTAGGGATTATAGGGGTTTTTTTGATATTTTTTGGTGTTTAAAGGTTTTTTAGAGTTTTTATCTTTTTAGGGGATTACATGTTTTTATGTTTTTAGTGGTTTTAAGATTTTTATGTGCTTTTAGGGTTTTTAAAGGTTTTAGGTGTGTTTATTGTTTCTTGGGGTTTTCAAGGTTTTCAGTTTTTTTGGTGTTTTAGCATTTTTATGGATTTTTGAGGGGTTTTATGAATTTTATGGTTTTTTTTTGTTTTTATGTGTTTTGAGTTTTTTTGTTTTTAGGGGTTATTAATGATTTTTAAGGTTTTATTATCTTTTATGGTTTTTATATTGTTTTTGGTTTTTAATAGGTTTATGTTTTTATAAGTTTTAAAGGTTTTCTTATGGGATTTAGAGGTTGTTATGGTTTTTTAATTTTTTTGGGGGAGTTTAGGGATTTTTTGGAAATTTTAATGTTTTTATGGTTTTTATGGTTTTGAGAATTATGGGATTTTCAGGTTTTTAAGGGTTTTATGGGGTTTTATGTGTTTTATGAGGTTTATAAGTTTTAGAACCTTTTAGGGGTTTTAGTGTTTTATGGATATCAAGAATATTAAGAATTATTAGGTTTTTAAGTTTTCATTAGGGTTTTCAATGTTTTTCATGGTTTTTAGTGTTGTTTATGTTGTTAGGGATACTTACAGATTTTTTGGTTTTTTAGGGAATTGGGGGTTCTTTGGGTTTTTAGTTTTTAGGGGGTTTATCATTTTTTTTATGTTTTTAGAGGCTTTATGTGTTTTTAGGTTGTTAAGGATTTCATAAGGCAAGGAAGGCTCGGGTCCAGGCTATTCCTGGGACCCCCCAAATTTTATTGAAAGAAAATACACAGACACTGCAGACAAGGGAGGGGAGGGATCCAGTTAAGGATTTCATAAGGGTTTTTAGGGTTTTTAGGGATTTTTCATTTTAGGGGATTTAATGGTTTTTTATGTTTTGTGGGTTATTAAGGGGTTTATGGATTTTTTTTGGGTTTTAGGGGGTTTTGTGTGTTTTTTGAGTTTTTTTAGGTTTCTAGTGTTTTTTTGATTTTTTAGGGGTTTTAAGTGTGTTTATATTTTTATGATTTTCTTATAGTTTCTCATTTTCATTAAGGTTATTTTAATTTTATGGGTTTTTTGGGATTTTTTTGGATTTATATGGTTTTTAGGTATTTACGGATTTTGAGTGGGTTTAGTGGTTTTTATGGTTTTTATGGCATTTATATATATTTTTTATTTTGAGGGGGTGTTTGAGTTTGTTAGTGTTTTTTGGGTTTTTAGTGTTTTTTTACAGTTTTAGGGTTTTAAAGGATTTTGAGAGATTTTTTGTGGTTTTATGGTTTTTATCTGTATTTAGGAGTTCTAATGGATTTTAGGGGTTTTAGTGTTTTTCATTGTCATTTTAGGCATTTTCAGGTTTTTATCGATTCTTAGGTTTTTAGTATTTTTAAGTTTTCTTAGATTTTTAAGGTTTTAAAAGTGTTATTCAACTGTTTAAGATTTTTTTATATTTATTTGGATATTTTTTTTTGGGTTTTTATTGTTTATTATTTTTCTGAATTATTTTTAGGGTCTTTATTGTATTTAGGATATTTTTTCGGATTTTATAAATATTTATCCTTTTTCTGTTTTAAGTGGTTTTATAATTCTAGGGGTTTTTTTATGATTTTCATGGTTTTTTGGGTATTTACATTCTTAGGGAATTTAGATCTTATGTAGGATATATATAGTTTTAAGGGATTTTAGTTATTTTTCATGTATTGAGAGATTTTAGGGATTTTAGGGTTTTTAGGGGCTGTATGATTTTTGTAGTTTTAGGGTCTTTTGAGTTTTTATGGGTTTAATTTTTTTATGATTTTTAAAGATTTTATGGGATTAAATGTTTTTTAGAGTTTTTAGTAGTTTTTAGGGGTTTTTATTGGTTTTTTGGAGTTTTTAAGGTTTTTAGGGGTTGTTAGGGGTTGTAGGGATTATTAAGGGCTTTTGGGGGTTTTTTTATGGTTTTTAGCATTTTTTATGGTTTTTAGAGGTTTTGAGTGGATTTGTATTCCTAATGTTTTATTAGGGGTTTTAGGGTTTTTTATATTTTTTGTAATTTTTTGACATTATAAGGATTTTTATTATTTTTTAGGGTTTTTGGGTTTTTGATGTTTTTATGGGTTTAAGGGGTTTAAGGGATGTTATAGGTTTTGGTCTTTTTATGGGGGTTTTATTTCTAGGGATTTAATGTTTTTTATATTTTTTAAAAAAAATTAGAGGTTTAAAGGGTTTGTAGTGTTTTCATTAGAGTTTTACTATTTTTATGGGGTTTTGAGGTTTTTAATGTTTTAGAGGTTTTTTGGTTTTATTGGATTTTTAGGGATTTTTCCGTTTTTGAGGGTTTTTTTTCATTTTTGTGGTTTTTAGAGAATTGTTGTGTTTTTTTGTTTTTAAGGATTTCTTCTGGTTTTCTAGTCTTTTTACGTTTTAAGGTATTTTTAGGGTCTATCTAGAATTTTTATGGGTTTTTTGGTTTTTTGGGATTTTTAGGTGCTTTATGGTTTTTAAGGGTTTTAGGGTATTTAGAATTTTTATATTTTAGGCTATTATGTTTATTTATAGTTTTAAGGTTCTCCTAAGCATTTTCATGTTTTTAATGATTTTTGAAATTTTAATTGATTTGTAGGTTTTTTTTGTTTTTTATGATTTTTAGGGTTTTGAGGGGTATTTCTTTTTTTTTGTTTTTTAGAGTTGTTCTGAGTTTTTTAGCATATTGAATGTTTTCATAGTTATCAAAACATTTTGGGGTGTAATGGTATTTTAGTGTTTTGGAAGGTTTTTAGTGTTTTTTAATGTTTTTAAAGGTTTTATTGTTTTAAGGGGTTTCTAGTGTTTTAATGTTTTCTTGTATTTTCAGGTTTTTCATTTTTTTATGACTTTTCAGGGTTTTAGGGGTTTTTAAGTTTTTAAGGATTATTTATAATTTTTATGGTTTTAATGGCTTCTAGGGATTTTTAGAGTTTTTATGATTTTTAATATTTTTTATGGTTTTTTTATGTTTTTTGTGTTTTTAGAGTATTAGAGTTTTACAGTTTTTATGGACTTTTAGGGTTTGTAAACGTTTTTAAAATTTTAAAGGTTTTTTTAGAGGTAGTAAATATTTTTCTTATTTTATGGTTTTCTTAGGGGAATTCTGTGTTTTTTGGGTTTTTTATGATTTTAGGGACCTTAAGTATTTTTTTGGAATTTTTATGTTTTTGGTCTTTTTAGTGATTTTGTGGGTTTTTTGGTTTTTATAGGGGTGGGGTTTATGTTTTTTTAACTTTTTAGGGATTTTTGGGTTTTTATATTTTTTTTAATTATTTATGGGTTTAAAGATATTTTATAGTTTTTGGTCGGTTTTAAGGTTTCATTGGTCAGTATTTTTTTTAGGGTTATAGGGAATTTTATAGTATTTACTGGTTTTATGGTTATTAGGGTCTTTAATATTTTTATCATTTTTTATGTGTTTAGGGGATTTAAGTGCTTCGAGTTTTTATTTCCTTCTTAAGGGTTTCAGGGGTTTTATGAATTATTATGTTTATGGGATCTTCTTGAATTTTTATTATTTTTATGATATTATTGATTTTTTAGAGTTTTTTCTTTTTCTAGAGTTTTTAGCATCTTTTGGTTTTTAGTGGTTTTAAGTGTTTTGGGGTTTTAAAGTTTTATTAGAGGTTTTTATGTTTTTTATGGTTTTTTATGTTTTAGTTACTTTGAGGTATATTTTATAATTTTAGTGTTTTTAGGGTTTTTTTTGGGATTTTGATATTTTTTGGGTTATTAAGGTTTTTAAGGTATTATGGGGTTTTGGGTTTTTAGTGGTTTTTGAGTTTTTTGTGGTTACATGGTTTTTTATATATTTTTCAACTTTTTAGGGGTTTAAAGGAATTATAGAGTTTTTAGTGAGTTTTAGTGTGTTAATTTGTTTTTATGTTTTTAGGGGTTTTATGGTTTTTATGGGTTTTTAGGGTTTCATGGTATTTTAGGGGTTTTTAGGGTATTAGGGGATTTAAGTGTTTTAAGGTTATTAAAATTTTATTTTTTTAAAAGTTTTATGTTTTTTATGTTTTTACGTATTTTTAAGGATTTTAATGGAATTTACAATTTTTTAGAGTTTTGAAAGATTTTGAGGGTGTTTCACATTTTTAGGGTTTTTAATGTATTTAGTATTTTTATGGTTTTTATGGGTTTTAAGTGTTTTTAGGTTATTAAGGATTTATTGAGGGTTTTCATGGTTCTTCTGTTTTATTTACTTTTTTGGGGATTTTAAGAGATTTTTTAGGTTTTTTTATAGGTTTTTAAGTTTTTAGGGTTATTCAGGGTTTTCAGACTTTTTTTAAGGTTTTTTGGGTGTTAGGGATTTTTTAGATTTTTTGGGGTTTTTATGTTTTTATAATTTTTTATGGTTTTTCGGGTTTAAATAGTTTTAAATATTTTAGTGGGTTTAAGGTTTTTAGGTACTTTTAATGTTTTATGGTTTTTAGGGGTTTTTATGGATTTTAGGAGGGTTTGGGGTTTTTATGGTCTTTTCGGGTTTGTAGTTTTTTACGGATTTAAAGAGATTATAGGATTTTATGTTTTTCATAGGGGTTTTCAAGGTTTTTATGACTTTTTTATATTTTGAGGGATTTTATAGTCTCTTCAACGATTTTTTTGGTTTTCAAGATTTATGGGATTTTAAGTAGTTTCACCGGTTTTATGGGTTTTAGCATTTTAGATATTTTTAGTGTTTATAGGTTTTTAAAGAATTTTAGGTTTTTTAAAGGTTCTTATGGGTTTTTAGTTTTTTTTTGGAATTTTAATGAATTTTTTGGAGTTTTATGGGTTTTTTGATTTTTTGGGATTTTGACAGTTTTCATGGATTTTATGGTATTTTGGATTTTTATTGTTTTTTATGGTTATTTGAGTATCTATGGGTTTTTAGGATTCTTATAGTTTTTAACATTATTTTGTGTTTAATGGTTTTTTAGATTTTTTAGTTATTTTTTGGTTTTTTATGGGTATTGGGATTTCTATGTTTTTCTATGGTTTTTATGGTTTTTGGGGGAATTTTTTATGATTTTTAGGGGTTTTTATGCTTTTTATGGACTTTTAGGGTTTTTATAATTTTTAGGTTTTTTGGTGTTTCAGGTGTTTTTAGGGATTTTAGGTTTTCATAGGGGTTTTCAGGGTTTTATGGTTTTTTTGTTAGATATTTTTTGTTCTTTTAATGATTTTATGGGTTTTTTGAGTATTTAAGGATTTTGATGGGTTTGGGTGGTTTTAGGTTTTTTAGGGTTTCAAGGTTTTTAGTGGTATTTAGGGTTTTTATCATTTTTTAGGGTTTTAGGGGTTTTTATATATTTGATTTTTATGTAGGGTTTTTTCTAGTATTTTGGGTTTTTTATGTTTTTCCTGATTTTAGGGATTTTTAAGGATTGTTACGGTTTTTAAGGGTTTGATGGATTTTGATTGCCCTTGGGGGTTTAAGTTTTTTTGGGCTTTAGGATTTTAATTTATTTTTTATGTTTTAAATGTTTTTTTTGACATTTTAAGGGTTTAAAATGTTTTAAGTGTTTTGGAAGATTCTTTTTGGGTTTTAATTGGTTTTTAGGGGTTTTAATGGTTTTTAGGAGTTTTAATTGGTTTTAATGGGTTTTTGTGTTTTTAGGGTCATATAGGTGTTTTATTGTTTTAGGTTTTTCGGTTTTTTACGTGGTTTCAGTTTTTAAGGGTTTCTTAGTGGTTTTCATTATTTCTAGGGGTTTTATGTTTTGTGTATATTTAGGGCTTTTATGTTTAATAGGGTTTTAGTGATTTTTAGGATTTTAGGGGTTTTATTATTTTATTAGTTTTAGGGTTTGTTATGGTTTTTAGGGTAAATTAGGTTTATTATGGGTTTATTCATTTTTATGTTTTTCAATTTTTCTTAGGGTTTTTAGGGTTTTTATGTTTTAGGGATGTTTGGAGATTTTTTAGGATTTATATGGGATTTATGTGTTTTAGGTAATATGAGGGGTTTATTTAGAGGTTTAGGATTTTTTGTTTTTTTGGAGGTTTTTAGGAGGTTTTAGGTTTTTTTATTTTTTACGGGTTTTACGGTTTTTTTCTTTTTAAACATATTATGGGTTTATATGGTTATTTGAGTTTTTATTAGGTTTTATGGTATTATGGGTTTTAAAAGTTTTTCTGGTTTCTATGGTTTTTAAGGGTTTTTAGGGGTTTTAGTGTTTTTAGGTATTTCTGGGGTTTTAAGTGTTTCTATGTTTTTAATGATTTATTATGGTTTTTAGGTTTTTGTGGGGTTTTTATATTTTAATGGAGTTTGAGTGATTTTAAGATTTTTATTGTTTTATTGGGTTTTTAGCGATTTTGAGTGTTTTTTTTGTTTTTATTGTTTATGGGGTTTTATAGTTTTTACAATTTTTAGGGTTTTATGGGTTCTATGTGTTTTTAGTGTTTAAGGTTTTCATAGAGGTGTCAGGGTTTTAGGTGTTTTTAGGAATTTTTTATAATTTTTATGTGTTTTAGTGCTTTAGTGATCTTGAGGGTTCTTAGTGGCTTTTAGAGGTTATGGGGCTTCTATGGGGTTTTTAAGTTTTATAGAGTTTTTTATGGTTTTTAGGGTTTTTATAATTTTTAACATTTTATTTGTTTAAAGCGTTTTTAGAGTTTTGAGTGATTTTTAGTGGTTTTATGGGTATTTAAGTTTGTTATTGTTTTTAGGGGTTTTATGGTTTTAGGGAGTTTTTAGGATTTTTATGGTTTTAGGCATTACTTTGGATTTATGGGTTTTAAATTTTTTTTAATTTTTGTATAGGTTCTTTTAGTGGTTTTATGCATTTTTAAGGATTTCTTGTCTTTTAAAGGGTTTTAGTGTTTTTAGGTAGTCTTTTTGGGGATTTTGTTTTTTTTTTGTTATTTTTTATTTTTTAGTGTTTTTATCATTTTTTAGAGTTTTAGTTGTTTTAAGTGTTTTTGGTTTTTATAATTTTCTTAATATTTTTTTATTTTTTTCAGGGTTTTATGTTTTTAGGAATATTTATGTTTTTTTGGATTTTTTTGGATTTTTTGTGGTTTTCGAGATTTTGATGGTTTTTTGGGTTTTTAGGGTTTTTTGGTTTATTAGGTTTATAGGTTTTTTTAGTTTTTTGGGTTTTAATTGGTTTTTAGAGTTTTTAGAATTTTTTAGTGTTTTATGGGTATTTTAACGATTTTTAGGGTTTTTAGGGTTTTAGGGTTTTAATGACTATAAGGATTTTTAACATTTTTTTATGTTTTTGAGGGATTTTAAGTTGTTTTAGGATTTTAAGGTTTTCTTGGTGTTTATTTGGTTGTTAGTTTTTTTTATGGTTTAATGTATTTTTAGTGATTTTTTATTTTTTAATGGGTTTTTAGGGTGTTTATTGATTCTGAGGGTTTTAGGGGTTTTATGGGTTTTTATGGTTTTTAGCATTTTTATTTTTTAGGGGTTTTACGGGTTTTAATGATTTTAAAATTTTCATAGGGTTTTTATTTTTTTAGGATTTTTTATGTTTTAGAGATTTTTTTTGTTGATTTGATAAGATTTTTATGATTTTTAAGGATTTTAGGGTTTTTAATGTTTTATAACTTATTTATGGTTTTTAGAGTTTTTATGCTTTTTGGGGATTTTAAGGATTATTTTTTATAGTTTTTTAGGGTTAAAGGTTTTTTAGTGTTTTTAATGTATTTAGAGGATTAAAGTGTTTTTATATTTTTAGTGGGGTTTATCTGTTTTATGTTTTAAGGGTATCTTAATGCTTTTAAGGGTTTTATGGGTTTTAAATGGTTTTGGAGGTTTTAGGGTCTTTTAGTGTTCTTAGAAACTTTTTGTGTTTTTAGGGGTTTTAAATGATTTTAGTTTTTTAATTTTTTCTTGGGGGTTTTAATGATTTTATAGGTTTTTAAGTTTTAATGGATTTTTAGGGATTTTTGGCTTTCTATTGTTTTTTAGGGTTTTAAGGGATTTTGAGGGGTATTGGGTGGTTTTAGGATTTTTAAACATTTTATGTTTTTATGGATTTTAGAAGTATTTATGGTTTTTAGGTTTTATATGGGATTTTTCAGGGTTTTTACATATTTATGGATTTTAAGGATTTTTTTTCATATTTTTATGGTTTTTAGAATTTTTAGGGATTTTGAAGGTTTTTAGGGGTTTTAGAATTTTTATGGATTTTTGGGTTTGTTGGGGTTTTATGATTTTTTAGGGGTGTTATAGATTTTTAGAATTTTTAAATGTTTTTAGGAGTTTAAATGTGTTTTTATTGTTTTTATTAGTTTTTATACTTTTTATGGGTTTTATGGGGTTTTAAGGTTTTATTGGGTTTCATGGTATTAGGGGTTTTTAGGGGATTTAGTTTCTTTTATGGTTTTTATTGTCTTTTGTGTTTTTATTGGTTTTATGTGTGTTTAGGTTTTCAAGGTTTTCTTAAGGATTTTTATGGGTTTGGGGGCATTTCATGTTATTAGAAATTTTTAGGTTTATTTTAGGAATTTTATGGTTTTTATTTATTTGGAAAGGTTTTAGGGTTCTTAGGGTTTTAGGGATTTTGTTTTCATTTTTAGGTTTTTAGTTTTTTTTAGTGTTCTTAGTTTTCATGGTTTTCTTATGATTTTTTATTTTTTGGTGGTTTTATGTTTTAGGGATTTTTTGGGGTTTTTTTGGATTCTCAGGGTTTTTAGGGGTTTTAGGGATTTTGAGGATATTTTGGATTTTAGGATTTCATAGTATTTTGGTATTTTTTGAAATATTTATGTTTTTATGGTTTTTAGATTTTTTAATGCTTTTAGGAGATTAAAAAGTTATTGTCATTTTAGTGGTTTTTATGTGTTTTCTAGGTTTTGGGGGTATGGTTTTTATGTTATTTAGTGTTTTTAGGGTTTTAGAGTTTTTTTAACAATTTATGGGTTTTAAGTGTTTTTTGGTTTTTATATTTTTATTAGGGGTTTTAAGGGTTTTTAGGTTTATTCAATTTTTATGAAGTTTTTGGGACTTTTTAGGGGTTTTATGGGTTTTTATATATTTTGATAGTATTTTTGGGGTTTTACAGTTTTTTGAGTTTTTTTTGTATTTTGGGGGTTTTATAGTTATTTTAATTTTAATGGATTTTTATATATTTTCATATTTGTTAACAATTTTCGGGGTTTAATGTATTTTCAGAGTTTTTAGTGGGTTTTAGGGGTTTTAATAGTTCTTAGGGTCGGTTGACGCTCCTTTCCATCACAGAGTCTAACAAATGAATAAGGGGAATACCTTAAGCACAAAGAGATTCATCCTATGAAGAAACATAAAAAATTCACAAAGGCATGAACAAGAAACTCTTTAAACATGGGTCGCGCAAGTTTTATTATGGTCACGCAAGTATACTTGCACAACCACATATGGGTCGCGCATGTCACTTGTGTGCCCTATTCATTTTTTCGTCCAAGCTCCTCAATGACCTATAAATACCCCCTACGGGCCCGCTATTTTGAGGATGAAAAGTCCAAAACAGATATTTAAGCTCTGGTCGCCCTAGTCTCAGCTTGAAGTCTTCCGAACACTTATAAGGTAATTTCTTTCCTAGAATGGAAGATCTAAAGAGTAAGAATAAGGCCTATGTGTTAGAACTCATCAACACTTGCGCGCCTAAGTGTCTATCCCTTAAGGGAAATGGATGCACTTGCACGCAGCCATGTCCTCTCATGGAGACTTGCGCGCCCTCATTATGAAAACATCTAGGGATAATACTAAGGGCATGCGCCAAGTCTCGCCCAAGTATTACCCTACAGGTTCTTCATCTCCCAAGTGAACACATGTCGCGCAAGTATACTTGCGCGACTTGGACTTTTTTACCCGAACAAGACATGCGCGCCTGAATAGGACTTGCGCGCCTGCTTCTTTTTGGGTGCCTCTCCTGCCTATTCACTTCCTTTCTTCAAATTCACCTTTCCTCTTCAATGATCTAGCCTTCAAAACCCTCTTCAAAGAAACTTATGGCATGGTTCCTTTGTTGGATTACTTATCTGAAAGGAATTCTGTGGAACATCTCTCAAACCTTGTGATTTATATAAATTTATATCACTACAGTTAGAGGTTCCTTTCATCCAACTTCATCCCTTAGGATGAGAGAATCTCTAATTTGGGCATCTTTTTCAGGAGTGGGTCCCAATCATAAGTCAAATACCCCTTTAAATCTAGGCATCCTCCTTAGAATTAAGACCCAAATTAAGAATCTAAATATCCATAAATCATAACTACCTTTATGGACCCTATTAATGGGCATCATCCATAGGAGTAAGCCCCAAGTCCCCTTTAATATTGGTCCTCCTTCTCAGGAGTAAGTCCCAAGTTATAAGTCCCCTTTAACTCTGGGCCTCCTTCTCAGCAGTAAGTCCCAAGTTATAAATCTCCTTAACCTGGGCCTCCTTTTCAGGAGTATGCTCCAGTCATAATTTCTTTAATTTTGGGTCTCCTTCTTAGAAATAAGCCCCAATCATAAGTCCCAACTAATTTGGGCATCCTCCTCTGGAGTAAACCCCAAGTTAGAGTATCCAAATCTCCATAAAGCACAAATACCTTTATGGAACGTGTTCTTAAGCTTCTTCCCAGAAGTAAATCCTAGTCTTCATCTACTTGGGCAGTCACACATACATTAGCCCCATATCATTCCTTGTGACCACATCTTTTGTGTCACAAACCGTCAGGTTTTACTAATACCTCTTGTTTCTCACACCGAGCATGAATCACGTGTGCTTAGAGTGTAAAAGTAATTATGACTCCTCTATTTGGGCCGTTAATAATACATAAGCCCCACACTTCTTAATCGAACTACGTGGACTTTGATCTCTACCTTAAAAGTAGAGTACCTAGGAAGCCTTTCTATGGTTCAATCCCATCACCCATTAATTCTCATCCATCCTGCATGACGTTAAACTATATCTTAATTCCCGAACAACGTGGGTTCTGATTCCTTTTATAACAAGGATACTTAGGTAGCCTATCTGCAGGTACGATCCCAACATTAAAATAATCAATTCCCTTATGAATGAAAATAAACCTCAAATTCTCCACTGAGTGGCTTCAAAACCAGTATGGTCATCATAATGACCAAGAGATTTCTATATAATGTATTGAAGGATATCATTGAATAAGTATCTCAAATACATACGGATGAATCTCCATCGATGAATAACCTCAAATACAAATATAAGATTCCCTAAATCTCATACATATCAATCATTGATTTCCAAATCTAAAGGAAAACTCATTTTCATGCTTGGTAAATTAATAAAGATTCACGAACATAACTCAAATCTATAAGAGAGTCCCGGAGTAGACATTAATTCCCCCCAAAAGGTGTGATGAGTCTAACCTCTCACCCTCTCAACCAATACAAATTACTATGTCTTGTCAGTCCACAACTAAATGGAACGTACCTTTAGAAAGTAGGTCCAAATGGATATAGAATCATTGGATGTTTCTGGTTCTATGAATAAACCCATTAGAAATCGATTGGAAAGTTGTAACCTTAAACAAACGAGTTCATCCCCATTTCTAGAAGAAAAAAAATGGTGAACCCAACATGAATCCTTAACCAAGTTACAATGATGGTTTACTTATTTGTTAGGCCCCTATTTAACTCAATATGAGGGCCAACAATGTAATCAATAACATATGTTCTCATACAAAAGATGTAGTGTGGCCAAACTTATCTTGATTATGTCTGTTATATCAAATATTCACTCTTTTCCAAGATATCTCTACATTACAGAAATGGCCTCTTTAAAATTCACACCTATGAATGCCTCTGCCTCTACTCCTACTGAATCCTCGTCTGCTCTGAGGAAGACATCAACTACTCAGCATCTGCAACACTGGGTCTCAAATGCATTGGTTAAAGAATACCATCAACACGGTACCATTCTGACTCTGGAGGCTGCTCGACAAGCCCTCCAAGTTAAAAATTCACCCTGGTTATCCGGACAATGACGACCAGTGATCAAGAAGCAGGTGATGCTAACCACCACCTCCAACTGTTTCGGGTTGTTATCCCCAGAATGCAACAACCAGTCCCTCCCATATTATAGGGAAGTAAATGAAGAGGTCACTCAAGGCCTCGGTTCAAGAAGACAGGAGTCATTCCCGAGGGATCCCATCATCAATCGCCGCCAGACTTGTGTGGTAGTGCACCCTCAACATGATGAGGGTACTAGCTTTAGGGGTTCGGCTCAGGTTCCATAGACCCGAGAATGCAAGACAAACCATCAAAGGTGAAATCCAGTCAATAAGGAGTAGGTTCTTACTTATGCCCCCTCTGGAGTAGTCCATCAAGCCAACTTGATGGCATGTAACGAGCGGGAACATACCCCCTTCAGTTCTAATCCCGTTGTCCGGCAAACTCATCTGGAGGTAACCCACCAATCCCGTTAGGCAATTCCGATGGAGTACTATAGGCAGGCACATATACCTGTTTATAATTTATCATCCAGTCAGCAGGCTCGTCTGACTACATTCAAATGAGCCCGCCAACCAAATATGGTGACCACTGATAAGCAGGGACATACACCTGTTTACAATCAAAAATTCTATCAGCAGTCTTGTCTGCCAGTATTGAAGAAAAATCATCAACCATACTTGATGAAGAATACACAACAGTCACATACACCTGCCAATGTTCATCAAGTCTTCCAATCGTCTTGTTTAGTAGCACCCAAAGAAGTTCGTCAGAAAGCTCCGACGACAAATTTGGAGCAGACTCAACTCTCTGCCCCATCCATAAGTACTGTCAATATCTGTTGACTAGAAAAGGAGGAAAGGATCAGGCACATAAACCTACTACATACACGGAATGGACATATATTCCCGTTCCAGCAGCTGATGTCCCCAAGCACATTCTGACAATGGTGAAGGAGTAGAAGCAAATCCCTGCCCATATTCTGGATGACTGTCAGAATATAATAACAACTTCAACAGCATCAGAGGGAAAGAAACATGAATCTATACCTATCAGTGGAGTGACTCATAATCAAGTCACTCCGGAGTATATACAGACCTCTGTTCTAGTCTCGGAGGGTCGTGGGGCATACTCCCCCATGTCATGCAGACAATCAAGTCAGGCACATACACCTTCCCATAATAACCACTTTCTTCACCAAGTGGTTCCCAAAGAGTGTAAGAAGGCGTCTTAGAAAAAGACCCATTCATCACATTCAAGAAATCAAGATCCAATCTGCAATAATTCTTTGCTCGATACTGGAGTTATTGATGCACTTAGAAAATTATTTGTTGCAACTCAAGATTCTACCCTCTCACTTCCCAATAGTGGGAATAATAATTCCGAAGTTCTTCATCAGACACTTCCTTATAAAGGCTTGCTTCATGACATTTTAGTTGTTCTAGAAGTATCATCTTCATATTAGAGCCACAATAACCCTCTATGTGACCATAAGATCAAGGAGAAAGAGGTTTCATCTTTTGTTGTAACCCACCAAGGTGGTCCTCCCCATGATGATGAATTTAGCTGCAAAAGTCCTCTCTGCAGATGTAATTCGCATTGCCTGAAAAAAATTTCAAAGGACAATGCAGTAACGAGAAATCCCTCTTATCTTGAGGAACTAGAAAATGTGAATCCAGTCATGTCTTATTCTTTACTGCTAGCAGGTGAAATAATTTCTCAATCAGAAGATAGCCTGGGGTGTAGGTCATTATCTGAACCACCCCTAGGTCATTCATCTTCTAGTTTGATAAATTAATTCACTACCAATATTTTTCAATCTGATGAAGCAACAAAGAATCACCAGCGTTGGTCTAATCAGGTAGAACAATCTTCATCGAATGATAATGAGGAAGTACTGAATATGAGAAAACAACTGGTGAAAGGTGATGTACTATTCATGTTTTGGCCTGTGGCTGACTCTCTGTATGATATTCCAGAAATGTTGACAGAAGATTGTATTAACGATATTCATCTCAACATGTGGAAAACTATTTGTCACTTGAAAAAGAAAATATTATCTTATGATGAATATGAAAATCATGTCAAGATAATATAATGTTTACAGTTCCAAATTAATTTGGAATCTCTCTCAGTTTCCCGATATCCAAAGGGTGAAAAGAAGCAGAGAGCCCTTCAGTGTTCATGCCTTGGAGCACTAAAAAGATTGCACCAGTTAATTTCCAATGCCCCATCTGGTATTCATATCCGGGGATGGGGTGTTCATGGATCACTATATTTCACTATTCTCTCTAGTCAACAATGCCTGCAAAAAGTGGTCTCATTCAATGTCATTGCCCATTGCCGGCCACAGTCAACTGGTTTTGTGTGTAATCATATTCTTGCTCAGGAACATTCCTCAACTAGTTCTTCCCAAATTCAGGCATACAAAGAACAAGTTGTTTAATTACTCTTGCATAAAGCAAATGAGAATATCGAACATGCTTCTCGTTTAGAGCAGGCACATCATCAAGTGAAAGAAGTGTCAGAAATCATCCAATGGTCATTTGAGCTAGGTGATTTGAGTGGATGTAGGTTGATGCATCTGGACAATTTCCAGACTAAAGTCCACAAAATCAGTAGATATTTTAATGAAGTCCAAGATGTAGCAGCTCAAGAGCCAACTCATCTTTCTAGACTGGGGAATCTTTTAATTCAACCCTTGGGATCAACATATAGGATTAGAGTATTTGAACAGGAACAACCCCAGTCCACCGAACTGGGGACTTTTTCAAATCCTCAATATCTTCCTTAGTGAAATTCAGTCTTCTCTCTATTAGGGAAGAAGCCACAAGTGGAACGCAAAGCCGAATTATCAGGAGATTCCCTCCAAATTATTGTTCATGAAGAAGTTCCTAAGGGATCAAATCAACAAAATGCAATGTCTCATAAAGGACATAGAAGAAGACAATATCACAGAAATGCCGATAGAAGGGATGAAATGGGTTATGCATCGATAAATTTCATCAATTCCATTATCACCGATCCCCCAGAATATGAGGCTCACTCAGAGGAATCAGATATAGTAGTTAATGTTCAAGAGGTTGTATGCATTGAAACAAATGAAGAATGTGTGCATACCCGAAATCAAAGGCTTACCCAGAATCTAGGTATTCCTTTAATAACCAACTCCACCCACTCCGAAAGGCGTCCAACAAGGGAAAATTCAAAATTCAGGTTACATTCCACCCTACCTCTAGATAATGCCAATATCTCTCATTAGAGGAAAGGTTTGCACAACAAGAGGTTGTAATGAAGGACTTAAGGAGGTTGAAGGCAGAACTACATCAATGTAGTCTTCCTCATAAGTGTGCTGGAGTTAGTCATTCAATGGAATTTTTTGCAACTACTGGGATGGATCAAGAATATCCCCCTTTACCAGTACACCCTCACAGGTCCAATCCTATGGGTTATACGCAACAACAACAGGCAATACTACCATCAGTGGTTGTCCTAGTCGTCACACCCGTCCAAACTCCAGCTCTTGCACCTGCACAGGTCCAATCCCAACCCGATGTTTCTCAAAAATTAATGACTACCATTGAGTCATTAACAGCTTGGTTGGAAGCTATGGAAGGAATGCATGCACTAGTTCAACCGGAGACGAGAGCTTACCCTGAATGGGTAGATGCAATTCCTCCCCCATAAAATTTTGCAAGTACCACATTCCCAATTTTTAATGGTTCGGGAGATCCAGAACAACACATAACACATTTTGTTTCTCGTTGTGATCCCATGATTGGAACTCCTCAACAACAAGAATTAGTTAAGCTTAGATATTTTCTACAGTCATTACAAGGGCCTGCTTTTTTCTAGTATACAAGATTGAAATCCTGGTCAATTAATGGGTGGGAGGATCTCCATCAAAAATTAATTTCTCAATTCAGCTCAACATTGCCAAAGATGACAGTTTTTTATCTTACCAATTTTAAACAAAGGGAGAATTAAAGAGATTCATATTTCATTGCTCGATAGAAGAGATTAACATATTCCTTAAGCTTATCACTCCCTCAAGAATAATTGTTTCCAATCTATGTGGAAAATTTTCATGATGAATTACGCACACCGTTGATCCCTGTGAAACAAACAGGGGGTTTCAAGACCCTACTTCAATCGCGTAGAAAATTGAAGATTGTTGTATGAAGACTAAAGAAAGAACTCATGTAATTCCACCAGTTCTAGGAAGGAAAATAGGGAAAGCAGAGACTACTACAGTTATGCTTAAACAGGCACCTATACCTGCTTCCACTTCAAAACATTCATCATATCGAAGGGTTCTACCTCCTGAGCGTCAATAATAATGGAAGCCTCGTCAAGATGATCAAAGAGTTCAAAGGCGGAAATAGTTTGAGGATTTCAAGAACAATGTTTATTCTTTCCGAAATGAACAAGTTCTTGGCTACTTCATTTCGGCCCTAGAAAGTAATCTGGTTTAGATTCCAAGGCCCAAAATGCCGAACAAGGAAGGAGATGAAGACCTTCCCAACTATTTCCAATTTCATCAGATTATTGGGCATCCCATTCAGAAGTGTTTTGTCTTCAAATACTTCATGCAAAAATTGGAAGACTCAGAACAAGTCAAACTAAAAGGTTCTTCAACCCAAGTAGCATGTGTTACTGCTATAGATCTAGAGGAAGAAGGCGAGTGGCACGAAGTAAAAAAATGCGCAAAAATATGATGATTGGATGGTCAAGAAAATGATCAACTGAACTCATGCCATTTTATGAACGCAATTGAAGAAACCAATTGTGTCTTTTTCTATGAATTCCACAACAAAACCCTCTTCATCAGAGGGAAAATCCTCAATGAGGTGGCATAATTCAAAGAAAGAAGAGCAGTCAGAAGAAGATGAGCTCGTGTCAAATCCCAAGTTGTATTTGACTCTGGCAGATTTTATGCCATCTAATTCAAAGCCATGGGCACCGCCCCACCAAATGGCACACCCTAAACTGGCTAATCAGGTAGAATATTCATCAGATGAAGAGTTGATCTTCGATTCTGTTAACATGGTTCCCTTAACAAATCCTTATGCCAATCACAGTTTCGATCTTGATGAACCTAAGTTACATGTATCAAGTAGAGGAATTAATGGGAGTTCCATAGGTCTAGGATATAGAGGAAGACGTGGATATCCCAGAAGTAACTATTTCAATCCTACCCCTGCTAGAACTGTCTATTCAGCAAAAACATGTGGCAGAGCCCTTCAGCGGGCTCAACAAGAACAAGATAGTTTTTCCACCCATGGAAGATTCAGTCCTGGCACAATTATTCAAGAGGATCGGTTAAAGGTTACACCTTCTTTCTCTCAGTAAATAAATAGACCTAATCAGTCTAATCTACCAAATCTAGGAGTATTTCCAACTCCTACCCCGATACAAGATGCATCTACTTCCAAAGCATCAACTTCTAAGGAACCTATGAAACCACATGTTCCTGTTTGGAAACACAGACCTTTGGACAAAAAGTATGATGTCTTGAAACATTTGTCCCATGTACTAACCAAGTTATCAATTCTAGATTCCTTGAATCTATCAAGGATCTTCGGGAGGCACTCATTGAGGCTTTGTGAAGTCCTCAGGAATTCAAAACTGAAATTGTTGTGGCTGATGTCTAATATATAGAGAATGATCCTGCAGAATTCCATGCAGTGATATCTTTTACATATGAGGATGAAGATGATGTTGTGCATGGACATATTAGACCTTTGTATTTATATGGAAAGGTCAATGATTTAGATATCCAACAAGCTTTCATTGATAATGGCTCAGGAGTCAACCTCATCCCTATTCGTATACTTCGTCGATTGGGACTCATCGAATCTGATTTATCTCCTTCTACTTTGATGTTTCAAGGATATGATAAAAATGAACAAGAACCTCTGGGTGAGATTACACTGAGAACATATTTTGGAGACCTTGTATCTAATTCAGATTTCATGGTTGTTCGTCATGACACAACCTTCAAAATTTTGCTTGAAAGAACATGGCTATATCAACATGCGTTCATACCTTCTTCATACCATCAGTGTCTCAAATATTGTTTCAATGGTCAAATTGGGACATTTTATGGTGATAAAGCCCCATTAAAAACATGTAAATCTCAATACATTGAGGCATTATTCTATCACATGGAGGGAAAGGAGTAATCCACGATGTAGGAGGTTACCAAAATTAATGCTCCATATGGTTTGGAAAAGATACCAATAAACCCATTCATACATGTGAGTACAAATTATGTGTTGCCTATTAGTCAAATTGAAAAGGTAGACCTAAATCCAAATACTCTTATAGAAACTTCCATAATGTTGATTATGAAAACCAAGCCAGAAAGCATGGTAGAAATTATTGATTCATCAGAAAATGATGAAATCTCAAATGGATATTTCTTCATTCCATCTGCTGAAATCCAACAATTCTATACTTCATCAACTAGGACAAAAGAAGTTATATAAATTTCATAGAAGAATGATGATGTCGATTCTCAATACATCATCTCCTCTTTATTACCCAAGGAAGACCCTTCATCATCAATAGGGTTAGAAATGGTTGCCTCTTCTTCAAGATGTTCAAATTTTAACGTCTCTCATGATCATGGAAATTACACTTCATCATTTACTATGTAAGTAGAAATAGAAGAAATATCACATACTGAAGAAGAAGAAGAGGAAGATCTCAGGGATGCTACTCCAGCATTTGAAGAGCATATATCTACCATTGTGGATGAACTTAGAGAAATAAATCTGGGTACCACAAAAGATCCACACCCGACTTTAATTAGTGAGGCCATGACTCTTGAAGAGTAAGAAATGTTTAATTCCCTTCTAAAGAAAATTTGAGATGTATTTTCTTGGAATTAAAAAAAATTCTAGGTCTTGATTCTGATGTTGTCACTCATCATTTGGGTTTTCCAGAAGAACATCGAGGATTCAAACAAGCAACAGGAAGAACACAGCCAACTTATGCTTCCAAAAATGAAGCTGAAGTGGATAAGCTTATCAAATATAACTTTGTCAGAGAAGTTAAATATCCCAAATGGTTGGCTAATATTGTCCCTATGAAAAAGAAGAATGGACAAATTAGAGTTTTCATTGATTTCATATATCTTAATCGACATTGTCCCAAGGATGATTTACCAGTTCCGATCACAGAACTCTTAATTGATGCAACAGCTGGCTATGAAGAAATCTTTTTCATGGATGAATATTCTGGGTACAATCAAATACGAATGGCCCTAGAGTATGAGGAGTCTACAAATTTCAGAGCCCCTCAAGTTGTTTTTTGCTATCGGGTAATTCCCTTTTTCCTGAAAATGCGGGTGCAAGGTATCAACATGCCATGCATTGTATCTTAAAACCCTTTTTAGGGAAATTTGTCGAATTTCATGTAGATGACTTGGGGGTTAAATCCATACAACATTCTAATCACTTGGCTGATTTGGAAATCATATTTCACAAACTTCGACAACACAATTTAAAGATTAACCCCTTGAAATGTGATTTCGGGGTAACTTCGAGAAAATTTCTCGCCATTTTTGTATTCTATCATGGTATCGAAGTCGATCCTGAGAAGAAATATTCAATCCTTGGTATGTCACCTCATCGAAATTTGAAATAATTTAGAGTACATCAAGGACATTTAGCCTATATTCGGCATTTCATTGTCAATTTGGCAGGAAAGTGTTTACCCTTCACCAAATTAATGAAGAAGGGAGTCACCTACCAATGGACTAAATATTTCCAAGAGGCATTTTATATTCTCAAGAAATACCTCTTGATTCCATCGGTATTAATGCCACCTGTTTAAGGAAAACCAATTATCCTCTATGTGATAGATTTAGAGTGATCATTGGGTGCCTTCCTTGCCCAAAAGAATGATGCTTGGAATGAAAACAACCCTTACTATCATATTCGGACTATGCTTGAGGTCGAAACTCGATATTCATGTATTGAAAAGTGCTGGATAGCATTAATCTATCCTTTTCAGAAATTGAGACACTACCTGCAACATCATGAAGTTCAATTGTTATCTCATAATAACCTGCTCAAATTTATCCTTAGTCATCCAATTATTATAGGACATCTAGCAAGGTGTGCCGTTATTTTTCAGAAGTTTGATATCCAATACGTGTCTCAAAAGGCAATAATGGGCCAAGATCTGACTGATTTCCTTGCTTAACACCCTTTAGTAGAAGATACATCTTTATATACTAAACTTCCTGATGAGGAAGTCTTCTCTATTCAAGATAATCTTCAAACATGGGAAATGTACATTGATGGTGCTTCCAGAAGTCCAACAGGGAAGAAATTGGAAGATCCTAAATTCAACATAGTTGGTTTAGGAATAGTGCTTATTTCCCTAGAAAAGGCAACGCTACCCTATAACATATTATTGTTGGGAGGTGGGACAAATAATGAAGCAGAATATTAAGCTCTCATCGTAGGCTTGGAATTGGCGCTTCAGGAACAGGTGAATCACTTAAAGGTAAAAGGTGATTTAGACTTGGTAATCAAACAAGTCAATGGGGATTATGCCATCAAAAAAGAAGAGTTAATCCCTTGTGGAATTTCCTTCAGAACTGACATTTTCTTATGTTCCGCGATCACTAAATGCTCAAGCTGATGCACTGGCTAATGTAGCCATAGCTCTGGAAGATCCAAATAGGGACGAAAAAATCATCAGTATTGCCCAATGTCGAACATTTTCACCTTACGTTCAAATCAGAATAGAGGAAATCAATGAAATTAGTCCCATTTCTGAACCATATGGTCATACTACATGATGGATGACACCTATCAGGGAATACCTTCAAAATGGAACACTCCCACTAGATAGAGCCTAGAAAAAACAAATTCAGCGATGTGTGGCCAATTTTACTCTTTATGATAGCCCAGATCACCAAAAAATTCCCTACAAGTGATTTTTTGATGGAATTCTCTATAGATGTAATGATGGTGAAGAGAAAATGGATATCATGAACGAAGTACATGCAGGAGTCTGTGGTGCCCACCAGTCTGGACATAGACTGGTTGATCATGTTTGAAGGCCTGGATACTTCTAGCCAACAATAATACAAGATTGTGTTGATTTCACTAAGAAGTGTCATTCTTGTCAAGTATATACCAATTTTATTCATCAACCCCTAGAGTTTATCCAAACAGCTAAATACTCAAGGCCATCTTCCATATGGGGAATGAATGTAGTAGGACCTTACTCTTCGGCAACATTCAAGCTGTTTAAGTATATTCTTACTGCTACTAACTTCTTTTCCAAATGGGCTGAGGAAATACCTCTCAAAGAAGTTAGTTCAAAAAGAATTTTTAGCTTCATCAAGTCTAACATCATTACCAGATTTTGTGTCCCTCATACCATATTGAAGGACAATGGCACCAACTTCTGTTCATCCGAGGTAAGGAAGTTGTATCAAGAATTCAACATCAAATCCAATAATTCATCGTGGTATCATGCAGCGGCCAATGGCCAAATATAGGCCTTAAATAAGACTCTTTCAAATATACTACAAAAGATGGTGGATAAAGATAAGAAATCATGGCCTGATAAACTTTTTCAGGCTGTATGGGATTATCGGACCACCACCCGCACTACTATGCGGTCAACTCCATATTCATTGGTATATGGAATAGAAGTAGTCTTGCCCATTGAGGTTCAATTACCTTCGCTCAGAGTATCCATTTGAGATCAATCATCTACAGATGAACAATCTCAAAAGAAATTGGATGAATTGGAATGATTAAATGAAAAAATATTTTGCGCCCTACACAACATGGAAGTATATTATAATCGAATAGCACGTGATTTCAACAAAAAAGTTCATCTTCATTCATTCATTCAAGGAGAATTGGTATTGGTCCTCATAACTCCAATGATTCCAGGAAAGAAGCCTCCAAATCTTGAGCCAAAGTGGGAAGGACATTATTCAATAAATAAGGTCTACTTCAATGGAGCATATTCTTTAATCTCAATGGATGGAGAACTCATTACAACTCGAACCAATGAAAGATTATTGAAGAAGTATTTTGTATAACCCAAATGTCGCCAACTCCCTAACTACATGATGCTAAACTGTGCAGCACTGGTCCATACATATGACCTAAAACTATTTTAGTCCTCACTGTAAGACTTTAAACTACATAGTCCCCATAATACATCCTCTATGACGTAAAACTGTATTATCCTACATGACATTAAACTGTTCACATGTTCATCCTATATGATGTAAAACTGAAAAAAGTCCCTTAATACGTTCTACATGACGTTAAACTGTATTTTTTCCCTACTACATGACACTAAACTGTGCAGAACCAATAGTCCTTACGACAAGACTTTAAACTGCATAGTCCCCTCATTCGTCCAACATGACATTCAACTGTGTCCCCTTTGTTTTTTCGTCCAACATGACGTTAAACTGTTCACCTGAGCCGCAAGATGTTAAACTTCCAAGCACCCCATGTCTGTGACACATGTAATTTAAACTGTGAAACAGTCCCTTTTATGTCCTACATGAAATTAAACTGTGCATCGTTAGGGTTGTTGCTACCTCTTGTTTCTCACACAGAGTATGACTCATGTGAGATTAGAGTAAACTTCAACCATAACACCCTCTTTGGGCCACTAACTATGCATAAGTCCCAACACCATCTTTGGGTTGTCCTCAAGTACAACTTGATCATCAATTCATTCTTCAATTGAACTACGCAGACTTTGACCCTTGCCTTCTAGGGTGGGTACATAAGAAACCTCCCAAGGTTCAAGCCCAAAACAATCTCTTCACGTTGGTTCACCTTCGTCCCACACAACGTTAAACTGTGTACGTCCCTTTTGTCCCTACTACATGACACTAAAATGTGTAGTACCATCATCCTTGCAATACAATGTTAAAATATACAGTATCCTATTGTCCCTTTCCTGAGAGGGAATTATCATTAACATTGATCTCCAATCATGTCATATTTCAAAAACTACGTGCCTACATGGTAATGCCTAAACCTTTAATTTTGGGTCAAACCATCATTTCACTAAAGTCCACTTTCACCCTTCACTTTTACGAACCAAATCTGTAAATAAGGTATTTCAAGAACTACGTATGGATTGATTTCTATCCTTATGATATACGTAGGAACGTTAAAGCATTCCTCGAATCTAGCCCGAAGTCTTTGGGCCTAACCCAAAATTCCACTTTCAGTGCCTGGACTGAAAAGTCCCCCTGTGAGCACATGAATGTGGTATGAAAACCCTGATCATTATTCACATCAGGTTTATAACAGACACACAAGGTATCTCCCTCATTATGGTTCGAACTCTACGACCCTAAACTAATATCTCCTACATTCTTGTCCCACATGACGTTAAACTGTATTTCAAGAACTACATTTGCCTTGATTCTCATTCTAATGAGATATATAGTGAAGTCCAGCATCTCAATTCAGGACCCATCCACAACATGATTATGGTCAACATTGGTCTATGTATCTCCTTAATTCACTGGACAATACCAATTTTCATGTGTCATACTCCTAATCTTAAATACTTCTAGATCTCCATAACCCTTTTCTTGACTTCTGGTCATAAAATGTCTTATTCCCGGGAATTATTTTTCCTTACTATGCAGCACGTGCCCTTAGGCGGCCTTGCATAAGTAGTCTACATAACAGACCTATCATCCAAAAGATGTTATTATTTGATTATGCATCCAATTTCCTTAAGTGGCCCTATATAATTCAACCCCTTAATTGGTTTGTCAAATAGTGGTAACTTCATTCTTAGGGGGAAAACCTATTTTTTCCTTATTTGTCTTAAGGAAAATATATAGGGATCCATAGAAATAGCCATCCTTAACATATTTGTCCCATACTCTTTTTCATGGTCTGTAAGTATTCAAGTCTATGGTTTATACTTCCCTTTCATACATTTGGGTCACACCTTCGCAGGAGTGAAATTCAACCAATTCATTGATAATCTTGATTGGGAATATCCTCTCCATATTCAAGTGCCTCTCTCCATACAGAAAACTCTATGCTTTGGAAAATTTGTAATTCTATAAACATTCACTGGGTTTTTAGAAATAGAAAAGTAAAATTTCAGAGAGTTCTTTTGCCTGACTATGCAACACATGCCTCTAGGTGGCCTTGCATAAGTAGTCTACATAACAGACATATCAGCCAAAAGATGCTATTATTTGACTATGCAGCCAATTCCCTTAAGTGGCACTACATAATTAAGCCCCCTAACTGGTTTGTTAAATAGTGGTAACCTCACTCTTAGGAAATACTTCCTCTAATACCACTTAGCCCTTTTTTCATATTATCCCTCAGATTCAAAATTTCTTATGTCACAGTTTAAAATTTTCCCCTCCATACTTGAATATGGTAATAGGTTTTCAAACAAATTATCAAGGAATTGAGTCAATTTTAATCCATTCGGTCAAATCTATTCAAACATTAAACATTATCCTTTTTTAGGTCTGATGTGTATGACGTTAAACTACCCACACAAGACAAGGGAACTCAGAACAAAAGTTAAGTCCCAAGTCACTAAACATACATTTTTTATGATTTAGGTAATATTAGGCAATAAAAAGATTCAATGTTTGTAGGGTTATTTTTATAATCCTAGAAAAAAATCTAACTATGCTTACTAGGCCCATTGGCTTAGGTAAAAATTTAAAGCAGGTAGTAAGAGAATGAAGGCA
The DNA here is from genome assembly GCA_963277665.1 of Viscum album. NCBI lineage: Eukaryota > Viridiplantae > Streptophyta > Magnoliopsida > Santalales > Viscaceae > Viscum > Viscum album. The sequence continues at coordinate 789,873,423 of OY728164.1, forward strand.
CAATTGATTGAAGATGAAAGTGGTTTTCATTAATGCACAAGAGTTAGAAGGACATCCACATACTAGAGTCTCTTCTCTTTTTCAATAATTACAAGAGGCTTTCAACAGAACACTTCATTTTATTTACGGCATCCCGAGCCTCATCATTAGCCACTTGATGTTCATGCACTCGACCAGCTTCACTCTTTTCAGCTTGATGGAGTGCTTTCGTGGCATCTACGATGGCTTTCATACCATTTTTTTGAACTCCATCTAGTGAATTTTTAAGCTGGTCAAGTTACCCAGTAATAGCATCCAACTGTTGCTGAAGGTGCATCTGCTGGACAACTTTCTCCTTGATCTTATGCTTCAGTTACTTCAACTTTGCAGCATAATCAGCCTCAGCTTGGGACACCGCAACCTCAAATTCGCTGATATTGGTCAATATTCCATCTCTGGTCAAATCTTGATGATATTTTTTCTCATGATCCCTCCTTAAGATGACTTGTTTCACTATGGTATGGATCTATTGAAGTCCAAAACCACCATGTACTAACATGAAAAACAGGGATGATAGTCGTGAGATCTTTTTAGATTACTCTTCAAGAGGAACTTCAGATATGATCTTCCATATATTCTTCCATGCCTTGCAACGTGGGAATATGAGGGCCTTTTGTACCTCCGAGTCTGATTCAGCATCACTATCACAGGGTGAATATATTCCAGGATTAATGCACTTAGAGAAGTGCCATGTTCTGCACCTTCCCCCTTGACCCTTGTTACTTAACATTCTATTCCCGTTGGGGTGGAGGATGAGGCTGCACCTCCAGATTTAGCCACTGAAATTGACGGCCCTGCATAGTCAATTGAATGTTTTGGTTAGTTTCAAAGGATAAAAAAAGTTGATTAAGTTGTCTTGAAAATTAAGTGAAGCCACAAATATTATCATCTCTTACCCAATAATCGATCAGTAGTACGAGAAGGCTCATCCCTGAATATCCTAGCTTCAACAGGATGTTCAGGACGGATTTCAGAAAGTTCTACCGGGTAAAGATCCACTTGAGCTAGCATCTCTGTAATGATAGGGTTTTCTATACCCCCTTCAGGCATTGACAGGTCAGTAGCTTGTTCAGATGGAGCTACACATTTCAACCAATCATGGTTAGATATGTAATAAGAAAATTTTAATAGGAAGATGGATAACACTCACATATAAAATCATCTAAATAACACGGTAATTTTACATGATCTAAAATTTCTTCAAAAGATGTGCCGAGTTTCATCCTATCATCCAGTGATATCTCATATTTCTGGTTAGTCTCACCAGAGGAATCATTTGATATGTTTTCTTGATGACCCTCCTCCTACAACCTCTGACCCTAGATAGCTTCCTCCGAGAGAATTGCTGAGTTGGTTGCACTGATCGCCAAATGTTCTGGTACAGGTGTTGAACCTAAATCATCACATAATGGCAGTCAGTTGATGTCTTCATTCAACATTCTATGAAGTATGGTTAATTTACCAGAAGTAGGTTCTTCTCTCCTTGTAGTATAAACATGATTAGTACTGGGAATAGAAGCTAGCTCTTCTTCTCTCATCATTTCATCAGAAGAAGCCAAGTTAGCATGAATTTGCGACTGTTCACCGACACACTCCATCATCCTCAGAGGAGGGTCAGTCCTCTCCCTTAAAGAGAAAATTGAAGAAGCCCCTACAATCCCAAGAAGTATGAGCAATCTTTTCTTGAGTTAGGATCATGACTATCCGAAGGACTTACCACTACTGATGAAGCATTTAGCTGTAGACTTCTTCCTTCAATGCCTTTACATCTTTGGCTTTTTGGGTGTGTTGACATCATCATATCCAAATACAGTAATTGGAATTTGAAAATCCCTTTCTGACTCTTCGTCCATGGTTTGTCGGCCTGGAGATACTTCTCCCAGTTTACGGGGAGATTCAGAAGCTCCGATGGTAGTGCCACCAGGGATATACTATGGTGAATAAACCTCATCAGTACCTTTCTATGCAACCTACAGGATGAAGAAAGTAATTTCATTGATTAACAAATCCTTGACTAAAATCAAGTTTCAATGAAAATAAGTAAAGAAACTTACATCTTTAGGATCCACGTAATCGTTCCACTCCTCACCTACGGAAGCACCAATCCCCTCAATAGTACCACAATACATCATTTCCTTCACCCACTTGGTGATAGGAATGGAATCATCAGTGGAATATATGATCATATCCAGCTCTCTGATGTAATCTCGTACTTCATTGTGGTTATCCTCGAAATAGATATCATTAGAAGACCGAATATTCCCTACTCCAGGGATGTGTATCCCTTCGCATAAGTCCAGCTAGGCGGTTTCAGCATCACAATATAAAATCCACCATGTCTGAACAGCCTCTAGTTGTAGATATTCACCATGTGAAGCAGAAGGCTGGGAGGAGGGTCCTACAATATTGGACTTCAACTTTTCCCCAGCTCCTGTAATTGCAGATAAGGGATAAGAAAAGGAAACTTGTTGCTCCATAAAATAATGGCGATTAAATTGCCTCAATAATATAACTCACCAAGAGTCGATGGATTCGGTCTCTTAATTCTGACAGGAGGATTATATCTGGCATGAGGCCACTTTGACGCATGTCGTGCCTCATCATCCCCATCCTGGGAATTTGGTAAATCAGCCCTGGGTGAGGAACCTAGTGAATCAGATCCGGGTGTGGAAGAGTCACCTTCATGATGAAGGGTTTCTTTCTCGACAGTTCTCTTCTTTTTGCCCACCTGAGGAACCAGATGATTTAGTACCACTTCAGGGTATGATTCTACCCAGTTCTCGGCATACCATGTAGTCAAGTTACCCGTAATTCCAGAAATTGGTAGATGAAACACAGCCCTGGTCTTCTCCATAGATGTCAAAAACCATAGTTTTCAGGTAACCATTGGATGTTTCTCTGACCTGACATGCATAGGAAGGGATACAACAATCTGCTGAAGACACATGAATTGACGTGCAAATCTGTATGGAGCATAGGCCTCACATATAATCTCTCCATAAATTATAGAGGCCAATACAACATCTCTGCAAGACAGCCAGTAAGACCTCAATTCTAGTCTGGATGTTCAATCATCAACAAACTGCCCGGTTGGCAGGATTCCATAAGGGAATAAATGTAATTCCATGAACATGCTCAGCCTCACCTTCATATCATAGGCGTTGAGGGACAAAGGAAAAATTCCAGAATATTCCTACACTGATGGCCTGAAAGAACTTCCATGAACTTGTACTTTGCTCTGTACAACATATGTCTTGAAATGAGTGGTGATCCATCCCCACAAAACATTAATGGTCCCACTATTCTCAATGGAGACTTACCCATATAAACATGGAGTATGCTCATGTGAATCTTTTCCAAAATAGGGGTGGTCTACCCAACCATTTTCCTCTCAGCCAACTTGGCTGCAACAATGAAGGTCTTTGTCCGTACACCTCCCTTCAAATCCCTAACTGGCAGAAGATAAACACTAAGCCACAAGGATATGAATCCCACCAGACAGGTCTTCTTTGGGATTCTTTGATTCACTTTGTACCCCCATATTTCAAACTCTCCTGATTCTAGAGTCGTCCAGAATCTGCCAAGGGCACCCCTCTTCTCTATTTTGGGGCAGCTAGTAGGACAAGTATAGGTGGGCCCCTTAACCTATTTCTTGTAAAGAAACATATCCATCCACTCCTCTGGAATAATATCCTTTCTAGAATGATTTTTGGAGGTCTTTTAATTCTTGATCTTGTGGAAAATTTTCCATAACTCTCAAGCCAATGCCGGAGTCTTCTCCAAATCATTCCAAGTCACCTTGGGGGGTGAATTCATCATACATATCTCTAATAATTGGAGCCCCTGAGATCTTGTAAACATCCCACAAAATGATGCCTACTTATCCATGAGTCAGATGGAAAGAATTAATTTCTGGGCTCTAGCAGCTGATTAGCTCCGGCAAAAAGTCATCATTCCTGTAGACATATGTCTGACCAACCCAGACGGCTTCATATATTGCGGCTCCTTTCAAATCCTCAACAAACTCTGCACAGTTTTTTCGCACCCAATATGATTATATCCAATTTGACTTCACACCTCCTCCAGGACGGATGTCCCAACTCTTCTTCCAGCCTTTGGATTGATCCATTTGAGAATTTCGGAAAATGGAGGGATAACAATGCGGCTGTAACCCAAGCTTATGAGGTTTCAGATCTGGGGCACATGGGGTATGATGCATTATAAATGCCTTCTATACTGTTTCAGCATTTACAAATGATCCTCCAACTGATACATTTCTTGAAAAACGTTGGCATAAGTCTAAAACCAGGAATGGGGGAGATAGTTCTTTGCCTCTTGAATATTGACTCCTTGCATATGACCATGGCCATATAAAGGCAGATAAATGCTCTATGAGAAATTAAGATGATATTACTTCAAGTACTTGGCCAAATCTGGGAGAGTGATATCACAGATATTATAGTAATCATGGCCAATGACGTTCATCATGTCATCAATCCGCTTGCTGGCCAGTTCGTCAGCCATACCAATTCTTTTGAGAGCCATTTAATCTGCACAAACATCAGATAAATAAATTTTAAGTAAGTTGATTTTTCATAAAATTTGTGAAGAAATTTTAAAAAATGTATAAGGCATTAAGGTATGCTAGTCCCATGTTGGCACGCAAGTCTAATCCAGTCACGCAAGTATAGATGAGCAGATGTCACAGCACAAGTCCAAACACCTCTGTTGAAGTGCAACACAATTTAAAAGAGGCAATGAACTGCGTGACAAGAGCTACATGCATGCCGAGAACTCAGGAGAGTTTGAAACTGAGTGTTTTCCGTGAAGTGTTGCCACATATTTATAGGCAAGGCCATACCCCTGCATGTCGTACCATGCACGGCTCGCACCTGCGCACCAAAACTTACATTCTCAAACCTGCACGCCCAAAATTCCATGGTTTTCTCCTTTACCTCAGAGTCAAATCCTCTTTCCTTTTTCAGATCCAACACTGAGGGGGGAATTTTTTTGAAACTCCTTTCCATCATAGAGACTAACAAATGGAAAAGTGGAATACCTTAAGAACAAAGATATTCATCCTTTGAAGAAACATAAAAAATTAACAAAGGCATCAACAAGAAACTCTTTAAACATGGGTCACACAAGTTTTATTATGGTCGCACATGTATACTTGCATTCCACATATGGGTTACACAAGTCACTTGCGCACCCTATTCATTTTTTCACCCAAGGTCCTCAATAGACTATAAATACCCCCTGTGGGCCCCCCATTTTGAGGATGAAAAATCAAAAACTCAGATTTAAGCACGGGTCGCCCTAGTCTCTGCTTGAAGTCTTCCGAACACTTCTAAGGTAATTTATTACCTAGAATGGAATATCTAAAGAGAAATAATAAGGCCTAAGTGTTATAACTCATAAAAACTTATGTTCCTAAGTGTCCATCCCTTAAGGGAAATAGATGCACTTCCGTGCCGCCTTATCCTCTCATGGAGACTTGCGCGCCCTCCGTCTGAAAAAATCTAGGGATAATACTAAGGGCTTCAGCCAAGTATCACCCATGTATTACCCTACAGGTTCTTCATCTCCCAAGTGAACTCATGTCATGCAAGTATACTTGTGTGACTAGGACTTGTGCGCCCCAAAAAAGACTTTCACACCTAAATAGGACATGCGCGCCTGCCTCTTTTTGGGTGTCTCTCCTGCCTATTCACTTACTTTCTTCAAATTCACCTTTCCTCTTCAATGATCTTTCCTTAAAAACCCTATTCAAAGCCACTTATGGCATGGTTCCTTTATTGGATTCCTTATCTGAAAGGAATTTTGTGGAACATCTCTCAAAACCATGTGATTTATATATCTTTATATCACTATGGTTAGAGGTTCCTTTCATACAACCTCATCCCTTATGATGAGATATTCTTTGATTTGGGAATCTTTTTCAAGAGTAAGTCCCAATCATAAGTCAAACCCCCCTTTAAATATGGGCATCCTCCATAGGAGTAAGCCCCAAATTAAGAATCTAAATCTCCATAAATCATAACTACATTTATGGACCCTATTAATGTGCATCCTCCCTAAGAGTAATCCCAAAGTCCCCTTTATTTTTGGGCCTCCTTCTCAGGAGTGAGTCCCAAGTTATAAGTCCCCTTTAACTATGGGCCTCATTCTCAAGCGTAAGTCCCAAGTTATAAATCTCCTTAACCTGGGCCTCATTTTCAGGAGTAATCCCCAGTCATAATTTCTTTAATTTTGGGCCTCCTTCTCAGGAATAATCCCTAATCATAAGTCCCACCTAATTTGGGCATCCTCCTCAGGAGTATGCCCCATGTTAGAGTATCCAAATCTCCATAAAGCACAAATACCTTTATGGACTTTGTATCTAGGGTTCTCCCCAGAAATAAATCATAGTCTTCATCTACTTGGGAAGTAACACATATATAAGCCCCATATCATTCCTTTTGATCACATATTTTGTGTCACAAACTGTCAAGTTTTACTAATACCTCATTTTTCTCACACTGAGAATGACTCCGTAATCTTTGAGTGTAAAAGTAATTATGACACCTCTCTTTGGGATGTTAATCATACGTAATCCCCACCCATATTAATATAACTACATGGAATCTGATCTCTATATTAAAAGTAGAGTATATAGGAAGCCTTTCTAAGGTTCAAGCCTATCACCCATTAATTCTCATCCATCCTGTATGACGTTAAATTATATCTTAATTCCCAAACTAAGTGGGCTTTTATTCCATTTCTAATAAGGATACATAGGTAACCCATCTTTGGGTACGATACCAAATCTAAAATAATAGATGTCTTTCTGAATGACAACAAACTTCAAGTGCCCCACTGACTGGCTTTAAAACAAGTATGGTCATCATAAGGACCAACATATTTCTATATAAATTATTGAAGGATACCATTGACTACGAATCTACCATACATACGGATGATTATCCATCGATGAAGAACCTCAAATACATATAAAATATTCTCTAAATCTTATACATATCAATCATTGATTTCCAAATCTAAAGGAAAACTCATTTTCATGCTTGGTAAATTAATAAGGATTCACGAACATAACTCAAATCTATAAGAGAGTCTCGGAGTAGATAATAATTCCACCCAAAAAGGTGTGATGAGTCTGACCTCAAATACTCTTGACCAATGCAAATTCTTATGTCTCATCAGTCCACAACTAATGGGAACCTACCTTTGGAAAGTAGGTCCAAATGGATATAGAATCATTGGATGTTTCTGGTTCTATGAATAAACCCGTTAGAATCCAATTGGAATGTTTGACCCTCAAACAAATGAGGTCATCCCCATTTCTAGAAGAAACATGGTCGTTAAGGGTTTTAGTGGTTTTAATTCTTTTTTGAGATTTTTAGGGTTTTAGGGTCTTTTAGGTTATTTATAATTTTTTCAATTTCTGACGGTTTTAAGTGTTTCTAGGTTTTAAAAGTTTTCTTTTTGTTTGTCTGGTTTTTAGGATTTTTTTACATTTTTTGTTATTTTTATGGATTTTATGTTTTTTATGTTTTTTAGGGTTGAACGAGATTTTGAGGGTGTTTTGGGTTTTTAGGGTTTTAGCATTTTTGATTTTTAATGGTTTTAAGTGTTTTATGGTTTTATGGTTTTCTTATTGGTTACATTTTTTTAGGTTTTTTTATATTTTTAGGGTTTTTAGTTGTTTTTAGGAGTTTTATACTTTTTTAGGGGTTTTGGGGAATTTATGTGTGTTTAGTAATTTTTATGGCTTTAGTGTCTTATGGTATTTTTAGGGGTTCAGGTATTTTTTGAGTTTTTAGGGATTTTTAGGGGTTTTAGTGTTTTTTATATTTTTAGCAGTCTAAATGGTTTTAAGAGTTTATAATGGGTTTTTTGGGTTTCTATGGGTTTTTAGGATTTTTGAGGTTTTAGGGGTTATTATGTTTCTTTGGAGGTTTTTGGGTTTTTTAGGTCTTCTTGTATTTTTAGTGTTTTTTTATTTTTTAGGAATGTTAAGTGTTTTTAGGTATTTATGGTTCTAATTTGGGTTTTCAAGGTTTTTAAGGGTTTTAAATTTTAGTTATTATTATTTCTTTTCTTGGTATTTATAATTAATTCAATACTTTTAGGGTTTTTAAGGGGTTTTAGGGATTTTAGGTGTTTCTAGGTCTTTATGGATCTCTTAGGGTTTTTCATGGATTTTAGGTATTTTTATTTTTTAATAACTTTTTGGGATTTTTATGATTTTTATATGTTATTTGGGTTTTTAGGAATTTTGAGTATTTTTAGGATGTTGTTGGTTTTATTGTTTTCTTAGGGATTTTAGGGGTTTTACTATTATTTAGGGGTGTTTATTCTTCTAGAATTTTTTTAACATTTTTATGAGGGTTAAATGGGTTTTATATCTTTAGTGGTTTTTTGGGTTTTTTGGTTTTATGGTTTTTTGGTATTTTACGTATTTTAGGGTATTTTATGTATTTAGTGTTTTTTAGGCTTTTAGAAGATTTAAATATTTTTAGGTTTTAAAGGTTTTCTTAGTATTTTTATGGTTTTTATGTTTTCAATGTTTTTAGTTATTTTTTCATATTTTTATGGTTCTTAGTTAATTTATGAACTTTGAAGCTGTTTTGGGTTTTTTAGGGTTTTTATTGTTTTTTAGGATTTTAGTGTTTTTTGGATTTTTAGGAGTTTAAAGTGTTTTTGGGTTTTTATGGTTTTATTAGTGTTTTATTATTGTTTTTAGGTGTTTTTATGTATTTAAGGAATTTTAGAGCTTTTTTATAATTTTCTAGTTTTTAGGGATTTTTATGGTTTTTAGGATTTTTAGGATTTTTTAGGAGTTAGGGATTCATTGAGTTTTTAGATATCTTAATTTTTTTTTACGTTTTTTAATATTTTGGGGATTTAAAGGGATTTTAAATTTTTTACTAGGTTTTAGGGTTTTTATGGGTTTTCAAGTTTGTAAAGGTTTTAAGTATTTTTATATTTTTTAGGGTTTTAGAGTTTTTAATATATTTTTAGGTTTTTATATATTTCAGTTTTTTAGGGGTTTTAATTGTTTTTTGGTATTTCTGGTCTTTTTGTGGTTTTTCTATGTTTTAACGGTTTTTATGTATCTAGGGTTTTTAAATGATTTTTAAGATTAATGGATTTTTTGGTTTTATGAATTTTGAGGGGTCTTAGGGGTTTTCGAGAGTTTTAGCATTTTTATATTTTTTAGAAGTTTTAATCAAATCTTGGTTTTTAAGGATTTCTTCATTGCTTTTGGGTTTTTAGGGTTTTTACATTTTTAGAGATTTTTTATGATTTTTATTGGATTATAGGTCTTTGAGGAATTTTAAGTGGTTTTAAGGCTATTTTAGGGTTTTATTATTTTTATTGTGTTTTGGTTTTTAGGGCATTTTTAATTTTTATGGTTTTTAATGTTTTTTGAGATTTTTTCATTTTTAGGGGGTTAATGGGTTTTTAGAGTTTATAGGGTATTTTTTTGGGATTTTATGGGTCTTTATAATTTTTATGGGTTTTTAGGGTTTTATGGTTTTTAAGGATTATAGGTTTCTCGTATTTTGTTTTTGTTTTGGGGTTTATATGTTTTTATGGTTTTGTTAGTGGTTTTTAGCATTTTAAGTTATTTATGTTTTAGGGATTTTTTAATTATTTCTATGGTTTTTTAGGTTTTTATGTATTTTGTAAGTTATTATGGTCTTTTGGGGTATTTATGGTTTTCAGGGTCTTTATCATTTTTTAGGGGTTTTCAGGGTTTTATTATTTTTTAGGTCTTTAATGGTTTCATAGAGTTCCTTTAGGTTTTTAAGGGTTTTTATGTTTTTAGGGATTTTAATTGAATTTTTTGGGATTTTTATGTTTTTGAAGAATTTTTATGGATTTAGGGTTTTTTGGGATATTTATGTTTTTAGGGGATTTAGCTTATTTTTTTGTTTGTAGTTGTTTTATGTGTTTTTAGGTTTTTAAGGTTTTCTTTCTGTTATTCAAGGTTTTTAGGATTTTTGAAAATTATTATGGATTTTTAGGGTTTTTTAGAATTTTATGGTTTTTAGGGTTTTTAGAGTTTTAATGTTTTTTTTAGGATTGTGGGTTTTTAGATTTTTTTATCTTTTAAGGTTTTAATTTTGTTATTGTTTTTAGGTTTTTAAAGGGTTTTTATATTTTTTAACAAGATTTAATATATTTAGTGGTTATTAATATTTTTTATGATTTTTATAAGTTTTTAGAGTTTTTAGATTATTTAGTGTCTTTTGTGGAATTTTAGATTTATTATCATCTTTTACATTTTTAGGGGGTTTAAGTGTGTTTATGTAATTAAGGTTTTCTTAATATTTTCAAGGGTTTTAGGGAGTTCAACAATTTTTCAATTTTTACATATTTTTAAGGGTTTTTTGGTTTTTTGGTTTTTATGGTTTTTGAGGATTTTAATGCTTTTTTATTATTCTATGGTTATTTAGGGTTTTAGGATTTTTAGGTTTTTATGTATTTTAAGTGTTTTTAGGTTTTTAAGGTTTTATTAGGGTTTTTTAGGTTTTTATGTTTTCATGTATTTTAGGTATTTTATCCATTTTATGGGGTTTTTTAGGTTTTTAGGGCAGAAGAGGTGTGAGGCCAGGCTATTCCCAGCCCCCTCAGAATATATTATGAAAAAAAGAAACAGCAGAAAAAGGAGGGGATGGGTCAATCAACCCACACCCAAAAACCCTTACAAACCAAGACACAAAAGACCCCAAAAAAAGAAAAACACACACAAGCCAAACACAACAGCAACTCCAGAACCACCAGCATCATCATCCATCGCCTCTTTGTCAGGAAGATTCACCACTAGCATCACAGAACCAACAACATCATCACCTTCTCCACCATGCAGCAAAACAACAACCAACACCAAGAACCAAAAACTTTTACCACAATCCATCCAAGTAGCATCCATCACCCAACAACCTAGAAATATGCACCTCCTATCCAGTCAACTTCAATCATTTCACACTATGTATCATAACAAAAAATATACATCCAGCACCACTCATCAACACCAAAATCCAACACCTGCAACAATTCACAACCAAATAAGCCATTACCCAAAAAACCACAGTCGAACATAGTATCCAGAATGCGACATAACTTATCAAGCCCAAAATCACCAAAAAACGCTCCATCTCGTGCATCAGATCCATCATCCAGATCAAGCATCATCTCACAACAAAACCATCCATACACAGAACCAAAAGTACCACTTTGGTACTCCAGAAAACCACAAAATAACAAATAACCCCAATCGTAGTACACCTTAAACTATCCCGCATCAACAATATGAAACAAAAACAAAGCCGAGGAACTAGGAAAACAGACTTGCATCTTCAGAGCACATCGTTGACCAGTAGATCAGAGAGCTTGCACCACAGAAAAATCGATGAAAATCCTTCCAAAACCATCATCCTTCGTCACAAATCCAAACAGCCACCAAATCACTCTAGACCTCTGATCTATGAGCATCTGCATCACCGAAGTCCAAGAGAATGAAAGAATCACGTCACCCCACTTCCGAAAACTGACTCTGTGGAAGCCAAACACCCAAGAGGAAGCCACTAAAGAAGTCCGAACTAATACCGTCAATGAGCCCCTTTCTATCAATGATACCCTCGCCATCGTCGACCAGGCCACTGCAACCTTTTATGATGAGGTACATGACCCCGTTGACACATCTTCAGACACATCAGAACTACAATCACGCCCCCGATCAGAGGCTGAAAACCAGCATCGACCAAATCTCGAATCCCGATCTAGACCTGTAGCTGGAGGCGCAAACACAGCCAATCGGGGAAGTCAAGGCTGCCAAAGCATCGAGAAAAACACCACAAAGGGACCGAAGAGTGCATCCTACATCTTCTTCATGAATCAAAGAAAAGATCAGACCAGAAAACCGAACATACCTTCTACATCGTAAGATCGAGACTCTGAGAACTGAAACGAGGAAAAACCATTGATGCCTGCCGCCTTTGGTCCAAAGAACACTACTGAAGTCCGAAGTCGCCAAGATCTCCCCCCGCAAGCACTAAAGGGCAGGGCCACTAATGGTTTCAAAACCCCAATCGTCACTTCTGTTGAGGAAATGCAAAGCCATCGAAGAGAAGCATCAGCACCAAAGGACTCTGCATCAACCCACCACCAACACGAGTGCCTCCCACAAGGATAAGAGTGTTTTTATGGGTTTTGGGTTTTTATGGGTTTTGGTTTTTTAAGGTTTCTAGGGTTTTTATGGGTTCTTTTAGGTTTTTAGGGATATTGACGTTTTGTATGGTTTTTGGGTTTTAGATTTTTTATTGTTTTTTGGTGCTTTAGGTGTTTTTTGAGTTTTTAGGGTTTTATGGTTTGTATAATATTTTATCTTTTTAAATTATTTAATGGGTTTTTATATTTTTTATTGTTTTAAGTTATTATTTGGTTTTTATTGTTTCTATGGGTTTTATGGTTTTTGGGTTTTTTTAGGGATTTCATAGTTTTTTGGATTTTCTTGGTTTTTGAGGTATTTAAGTGGTTTTTTTATTAAGGTTTTCTTAGGGGGTTTTAGAGTTTTTATAGGTTTTTATGTTCTTCAATATTTATATGGATATCTTATTATTTTAAAGGTTTTTATGGTTTTAGGTATTTTGTGTGTTTCTTGGGTTTTTATCATTTTTTTTATTTTTAGGTGTTTTTGGTGTTTTTTTTGTTTTTAATGTTTCCTTATGGATTTTTAGGGTTTTTTGGGGTTTTTATTTTTTTAGGTATTGTTATGGATTTTTTGTTTTTTATATATTTTATGGTTTTTAAGGATTTTTAAGCATTTAAAAGTTTTAAAGTTTTTTTTGTTTTTTGTTTTTTGTATTTTTTAGGATTTTGAAAATTTTTTAGAGTTTCTTAGAGTTTTTAGAAATTTAACGAATTTTTAGTGTTCTTAGTGACTATTTAGTGTTTTATGGGTTTTAGGGATTTTTAATGTTTTAGGGGTTTATGGTTTTTTGGTTTTAATGGTTTTTTATGGCTTTTTTGGCTTTTTATTATTTTTTATTTTTTAGGAATTGTAAGTGTTTTTAGGTTATTATTATTTTCATTTTATTTTTCAATTGTTTTAGGGTTTTTTATATTTTTTTTATTTTAGGGATTTTTAGGACTTTTTGGGTTTTTAGTGGTTTTTTGGATTTTGGGGGCTTTTAGGGCTTCTAGGGTTTTTAACATTTTTTCTGTTCTTAAGGGGTTTAACGTGTTTTTTGTTTTTAAGGACATATTGGGGGTTTTTAGGAATTTTATTATTTATTTTTCTTTTATGGATTTTTATGTATTTATTATTATTATTATTTATTTTTTGGGTTTTTACGGATTTTGAGGGGGTTTAGAGATTTTATAGGTTTTTTGATATTTTTTTGGTGATTGAAGGTTTTTTAGAGTTTATAACATTTTAGGGGATTAAAAGGTTTTTATATTTTTAGTGTTTTATGGTTTTTATGTGTTTTTAGGGTTTTTAAAGGTTTTCAGGGTGTTTATTATTTCAATGGTTTTCAGGGTTTTTGGATTGTTTGGCATTTTAGCGTTTTAATGAATTTTTGGGCGGTTTTAGGAATTTTATGGTTTTTATGTGTTTTGGGGATTTTTATTATTTTTAACGGTTTTCAATGAATTTTAGGGTTTTATAATCTTTTATAGGTTTTATATAGATTTAGGTTTTTGAGATATTTATGTTTTTATAGGTTTTTACGGTCTTCTTATGGGTTTTTAGGGTTTTTTAAATTTTTAATTGGGATTTTAAGGAATTTTTTGGATTTTTTAATATTTTTAGAGTTTTATGAATTTTAAGGGTTTTTAGAATTCTTTAGGGTTTTTATGGTTCGTAAAACTATGGTAATGTCTTGTTTTTAAGGGTTTTATGGGTTTTTTTTGGGTTTTTTGGGGTTTAAAAGTTTTAGGGCCTTTTAGTGGTTTTAGTGTTTTATAATTTTCAAGGGTATTATGAATTATTAGGTTTTTAATTTTTCTTTATGGTTTTCCAGGTTTTTCATGGTTTTTAGGGTTGTTTATGTTGTTAGGTATTCTTAGGGATTTTAAAGATTTTATGGGTTTTTAGGGTTTTTAGGGATTTGGGTTTTTTTTGGGTTTCTAGTTTTTTAGGTGTTTTAGCCATGTTTATCTATGTAGAGTATTTACGTGATTTTAGGTTGTAAATGATTTCATAGGGGTTTTCAGGGATTATATTTTTTTTTACATTTTAAGGGATTTAAGGGTTTTTTATGATTTTTGGGGTTATTAGGGGTTTTATGGACTTTTTTTGGGTTTTAGGGTTTTTTGTTTTTTTTTGAGTTTTCTTTGGGTTTCTAGTGTTTTTTGATTTTTTAGGTGTTTAAGTGTGTTTATATTTTTATGGTTTTCTTATGTTTTCTCATTTTTTATGGTTATTTTCATTTTATGGATTATTTGGGATTTTTTTTGGCTTTTAATGGTTTTTAGGGTTTTATGGATCTTTAGTGGGTTTTGGGGTTTTTTAGGGTTTTTATAGCATTTATATATTTTTGTATTTTGAGGGGTTTTTTTTGGGTTTGATAGTCTTTTTTGGGTTTTTAGCGTTTTTTTACATTTTTAGGTTTTTATAGGATTTTGAGAGATTTGTTGAGGTTTTATGGTTTTTGTCTGTATTTAGGAGTTTTTATGGTTTTTAGGGGTTTAATGTTTTTTCTTGTCATTTTAGGGGTTTTTTGGTTTGTAGTGATTCATAGGTTTTTTAGTGGTTTAAAGATTTTAGATTTTTAATGTTTTCAAAGTGTTTTTACATTGTTTAAAGTTTTTTTACATTTTTGGGATATTTATTAATTTTTTAGCTATTTTTTTTTTAGGTTATTAGTGATTTTTTAGGTCTTTATAGTTTTTAGTATATTTTTCGGATTTGAGAAAAATTTCATCTTTTGGGGTTTTAACTGTTTTTATCTTTTTAGAGGTTTTCTTATGATTTTTCAAAGTTTTTTGGGTTTTTAAATTCTTAGTGATTTTAGATCTTTTGTAGAATTTATATGATTTTTAGGGATTTTAGTGATTTTTCATGTTTTGAGGGCTTTTAAGGATTTCAGTGTTTTTAGGGGTTGTATGGTTTTTGTAGTTTTAGGGTTTTTTGAGTTTTTAGAGGTTTAATGTTTTTTATGATTTTGAAGGATTTTATGGGATTAAATGTTTTTAGAGGTTTTAGAAGGTTTTAGGGGTTTTTATTGGTTTTTAGGAGTTTTAAAGGTTTTTAGGGCCTGTTATGGGTTGTAGGGGTTGTTAAGGATTGTTGGGGGGTTTTGTTGTTTTTATGGTTTTTAGCATTTTTATGTTTTTAGGGGTTTTGAGTGGTTTTGTATTCCTAATGTTTTATTAGGGGTTTTAGGATTTTTTATATTTTTTGTAATTTTTTGTCATTTTAATGAATTTTATTATTTTTTAGGGTTTTTGGTTTTTTGAAGTATTTTAGGGGTTTTAGGGGATTTGGGATTTTATTGGGTTTTTTTTCGTTTTAGGGGGGGTTAGTTTTATTGGGATTTAATTATTTTTATAGTTTTTAAAAAAAATTAGGGGAAGGAAGGCTCTAGGCCAGGATATTCCTGACACCCCCAAATATTTATTAAAAAAAAGACACAACGACACTGCAGACAAGGGAGGGGCGATGTCAATCAACTCACACCCAAAAACACTTAATAAAAACACACCCAAGGAAAACAAAAAAATAAAAACTAAAAGAAGAAAAAACACAAAAAGTAGAAAAACAAAAAAAGTCACCAGCATCAGCTCCTAGCACATCAGCAAGCATCCATTAGCACCAAGACCAACAATCATCCACTAGCCATTTAGCAACCAGCATCTGTCAGCATTAAAACCATCATCAGCAACTTCAACAACCCAACCTCACAGAACATTCCATCTCACAGCAACATACCAACCATCACCAAGAACCAGCAACTTTTATTACATCCCATCCAAGTAACAGCCATCTCCCAGCAACTTAAAAACCAGAATCCATCACCACCCATCTCCCATCTGCAGCACCATATCCATACACAACGACTTCATTAGAATAATCAACACAATATCAGTAGCACCATAGAACCTTGTCATGTCACCACCATATAGAATCACCACCAGTAGTAAATCACCAACCTCCGCATTAAGCAGTGCCACCATATAAGGCATTTCAATCACCAGCCACACAAAACCGTTAGTACCAGAGACCGAACCACCAGCAACTAAATCAGGAACTAGTACGTAGCTGAAACATCCCTTCTAGTAGCCCAGAAATTACAATACATAACCATAACACATCACCTCAAAATCATCCCAGCGAATAGCATCAACATCAGCCCATAGAAGGACCATCCACCACCACAAATAGATCCATAACTGAATAATACAACCAGAAATCAAAACCAGAACGCCAAAAACCACAAATAGGCCAAGATAATTAACATGACTCAAAGATCGGGCTAAGAAACAAAAATGAAAATTCAGCACAGACCGAAAACAAGAAGAATCAAAAACCCAGAAGACCGGAACAAGAGCATCACCACCAAGCTGAAACCACGCCTTCTGCATCCAACGATAAATGAAGCAACGCCAAAGAGGCCACCTAAAACCTCCCAGGAATAGCACTGCAAGGGTATAATAAATAATCGACGACCTAGGAAACCAGACCCCCTCATTTCATCGATGAAGAGGCCATAACCCATTCTGCCGAAGAAATCCCGTACGCCGCTGTAAAAGTCGAAGCTGTTGACCCATCCGTGGAGGCCCTATCTCAGCAAACATGATATGGAACGGCAACCGAAGAATGATTGGGTTTCCAAATTTCTAGGAGTTGACCACTTCACCATAAGCTGAGAAGATCCAATCCAAAACCACAACGAGAGTCACAACCTCTGAATCCACCACATCCCGAGAAAATGGTGAAAGAAGCCAAGAAAAGCTTGAATCTGGAGCTGGAGGCCCATGAAAGAACATCTCTCTAAAAAACTGAAGCCACATAAATAAGGAATCCACCACATCCTCAGGTTTTAAGATCACATCAAGGGCACACCTCCACTAAGAGGGACAAGGTGAAGATTCGTATCCAAATCCCCAAGCAAGATCCAAGGGAAGACCTTGAAGTCCTGATGAGCGGGAGAGAGAACTAGGGGAGTGCGCCACCATCTCCTCAGGGGGTTTCTCTTAAAAAATTTATGGGTTTAAAGGTCTTGTTGTGTTTTCATTAGGGTTTTAGTTTTATATAGGGTTTTGGGGCTTTTAATATTTTTATGGTTTTTTGGATTTTTATGGGTTTTAGGGTTTTTTAGGGTTTTTTTCATTTTTGATGTTTTTAGGGAATTGATGTGTTTTTTTTAATTTTAAGGATTTATTTAGGTTTTTTAGTCTTTTTACGTTTTTAAGGTCTATCTAGGATTTTTATGGGTCTTTAGGGTTTTTTGGGATTTTTAGGTGTTTTAGGGATTTTATGGGTTTTAGGGTTTTTAGAATTTTTTTTGTTTTAGGGTATTATGTATATTTATAGTTTTAACATTCTCTTAGGGGTGTTCATGTTTATCATGATTTTTTATATTTTTATTTACTTTTAGGTTTTTATGTTATTTTAGGATTTTTAGGATTTTTGGGGTGTTTTTTTTTGGATTTTAGAGTTTTTTTGAGTTTTTTAGAATCATTAATGTTTTTATAGTTTTCAAAAAAATTTAGGGACATAGTGGGTTTTTATTTTTTTGTTGGGTTTTAGGGTTTTTTTGGGTTTTTATGGTTTTTAATGTTTTTAAAGGTTTTATTTTTTAAGGAGGTTTTAGTGTTTTAATGTTTTTTCTCATTTTTAGATTTTTATTATTTTCTTATGATTTTCCACGGTTTTAGGGGTTATTATGTTTTTAAGGATTATTTAACATTTTTATGGTTTTATAGGTTTCTATGGATTTTAATAGTTATATGGGTATTTAGGGGGTTAGGGATTATGTTTTTTTTTATTTTTTAGGGATTTTTAGGTTTTTATATTTTTTTACAAGTTTTATGTGTTTAAATAGGTTTTATAGTTTTTGGAGGGTTTAAAGGTTTTATTTGTTCATACTTTTTAGTAAGGTTTTATGGAATTTTAAGTTATTTATTGGTTCTAGGGTTAATATGGTCTTTAAGGTTGTAAGTATTTTTTCGGTTCTTAGGGGTTTTATGTGCTTCAAGTTTTAATTTTTTTCTTATGGGTTTTGCAGTTTTTAGGAATTGTTTTGTTTATTGGATCTTCTATAATTTTTAGTATTTATATGGTTTTTCGTATTTTTAGAGTTTTTTACCGTTTCTAGTGTTTTTAGCATCTTTTGGTTATTTAGAGTTTTCAAGTGTTTTAGGGTTTTAATTTTTTATTATGGGTTTTTATGATTTTTAGGATTTCTTTTGTTTTAGTGACTTTGAGATATTTTTTATGTTTTTAGGGTTTTTAGTGTTTTTTGGGATTTTGATGTTTTTTTATGTTTTTAAGGTTTTTAGGGTTTTATGGGGTTGTGGTTTTTAGTGGTTTTTGAGTTATTTGGGTCTGAATGTTTTTTATATTCATTTATATTTTTAGGGGTTTAAAATAATTATTGAGTTTTTAGTTAATTTTAGGGTGTTAATGAGTTTTTAGGTTTTTACGAGTTTTTATGGGTTTTATGGGTTTTAGGGTTTTATGGTCTTTTAGGGGTTTTTAGGGTTTTTAGGTTTTTAGGGTATATAAGTGTTTTAAGGTTATTAGAGTTTTCTTTTTTTTCAAAGCGTTATTTTTTAGGTATTTTAAGGGATTTTAAAGGATTTTATGATTTTTTAGAGTTTTTAAGGATTATGAGAGTGTTTCATACTTTTAGGGTTCTTAGTGTTTTTAGCATTTTTTTTATTTTTATGGGTATTAAGTGTATTTTGGTTAATAAGTCATTTTATGGTTTTCATGATTCTTATGGTTTATTTAGTTTTTTGGAAATTTTAAGGGATCTTTAGGATTTTTATAGGTTTTTAAGGTTATTCAGGGTTTTTAGGCCCTTTATAGTTTTTCGGGGGTTAAGGTTATTTTAGATATTTTAGGTTTTTAAATTTTTTAGTATTTTTTTTATGTTTTTAGGGGTTTAAATGGTTTTAAATGATTTAGTGGGGTTTATGGTTTCCAGGTGATTTTAATGTTTTATGGTTCTTAGGGGTTTTTATGGATTTTATGAGGGTTTGGGGTTTTTAAGGTCTTTTAGGGTTTTCAGTTTTTTACGAATTTTTAGTTTTTTTAGTTTTTTTTGTTTTTCATAGGTGTTTTCATGGTTTTTATGTTTTTTTATATTTTGAGGGATTTTATAGGATTTTTATCAATTTTTTTATTTTTAAGCTTTATAGGATTTGAAGTGGGTTTACGTGTTTTATGGGTTTTACCATTTTTGGGATTTTAAGTGTTCATAGGTTATTAAATGATTTTAGCAGTTTTAAAAGATTTTATAGACTTTCACATTTTTTTGGAATTTTAGTGATTTTTTAGGCGTTTTATGGGTTTCTAGTTTTTTTTGGGATTTTGACAGTTTTTCATGGTTTTTAGGGTATTTTGGGTTTTTATCGATTTTTTGGTTTATTATAGTTTCTATGGGTTTTGAGGATTTTTATATTTTTTAACATTATTATGTGTTTAATGGTTTTTTAGATTATTATTTATTTTTTTGTTTTTATGGGTATTGAGAATTTTAAGTTTTTCTGTGGGTTTTTATGGTTTTTAGGAGTTTTTATGGTTTTTTTAAGACATTTTGGGTTTTTATAATTTTTAGGTTTTTAGGTGTTTCAAGGGTTTTTGGGTTTTCAGTGGGGTTTTTAGGGTTTTGTGGTTTTTTTGTGTTGTTAGATATTTTTAGTTCTTTTAATGATTTTAAGGGGTTTTTTGAGTATTTGGGGAATTTGATGGGTTTGGGGGGTATTAGTGTTTTTATAGTTTTAGGGTTTTTATTGGTATTTAGGGTTTTTATTATTTTTTAGGGTTTTATGGGTTTTAGGTGTTTTTATATTTTTAATTTTTTATGCATGGTTTTTCTAGTATTTTAGGTTTTTATGTTTCTTATGATTTTAAGGATTTTTAAGGATTGTTATATGATTTTTGGGGTTTTAGTGATTCTGATTGACTTTTGGAGTTTATGTATTTTTGGGCTTCAGGGTTTTTATTGATTTTGTAGGTTTTTTAATTATTTTTAACATTTTTATGGTTTAAAGTGTTTTAAGAGTTTTAGTAGATTTTTTGGATTTTGATTGGTTTTTAGGGGTTTTAATGGTTTTTTGGAATTTTAATGGGTTTTAATGGTTTTTAGTGTTTTTAGAGTCATATAAGGGTTTTAGTGTTTTAGGTTTTTTGTGGTTTTATGCGGTTTTAGTTTTTTAATGTTTTCTTATTTGTTTTCAGGGTTTCTAGGATTTTTTTACGTGGTATAATATTTAGAGATTTTATGATTTTTAGGGTTTTAGTGATTTTTAGGGGTTTTACTATTTTTTGGGTTTTAGGGTTTGTTATTGTTTTTAGGGTAAATTATTTTTTAGGGGTTTATGTGTTTTTAGGTTTTTTTGGTTTTCATAGGGTCTTTTAGTGTGTTTATGTTTTAGGGATATTTTGGGTTTTTTTATTTTTATGGGATTTATGGTCTTTAGGGAATATGTCGGTTTTTATGCTTTTTAGAGGTTTAGGATTTTTTGGTTATTAGGGGGTTTTAGGTTTTTTTATTTTTTTACAGGTTTTACAGTTTTTATAATTTTTTAACATTTTATGGGTTTAGAGGGGTTTTTTAGTTTTTATTCGGTTTTATGGTTTTTATGGAATTTTGGTTTTTAAAATATTTTTTGGATTTTTATAGTTTTTAAGGGGTTTTAGGGGGTTTAAGGTTTTTATTGTTTTTAATTATTTTAGGGGTTTTATGTGTTTCTAGGTTTTTATTGATTTATTAGGGTTTTTTGGGTTTTAGGGGTTTTCATATTTTAAGGGAGTTTTAGTTCTTTTTAGATTTTTTTATTGTTTTATTGGGTTTTTAGGGATTTTGATTGTTTTTTGTTGTTTTTATTGTTTATTGGGTTTTATGGTTTGTAGTGTATTTATGGTTTTTGGGGTTCTATGAGTTTTTAGTGTTTAAGGTTTTCATAGGGGTGATAGGGTTTTTAGGGGTTTTTAGAGATTTTTTATAATTTTAATGTGTTTTAGTGTTTTGGGTATTCTGAGGGTTCTTAATGGTTTTTAGGGGTTTTGGGGATTCTATGGGGTTTCTAGGCTTTTAGAGTAATTTATGGTTTTTTGGGTTTTTATAATTTTTTTTAAAAAAATGGTTTAAAGTGTTTTTAGAGTTTTGAGTGACTTTTAGGGGTTTTATGGGTATTAATGTTTTTATGGATTTTAGGGGTTTTATGGGTTTTAGGGAGTTTTGAGGTTTTTTATGATTTTTAGCATTAGTTTGGTTTTATGGGATTTAATTATTTTTATATTTTTAATTTTTTCTTAGATTCTTTTATTGGTTTTATGTATTTTGAACGATTTTTTCTTCTTTTAATGGGTTTTAGTGTTTTTAGGAAGTTTTTAGAGGATTTAGTTTTTTTTGTATTTTTGATATTTTAGGGTTTTTAGAAATTTTTAGGGTTTTAGCTATTTTAAGTGTTTTTAATTTTTATAGTTTTCTTAATATTTTTTATTTTTTTTGGGTTTTATGTTTCTAGGGTTATTTATGTTTTTTTGGATTTTTTTGGCTTTTTAGTGGTTTTTGAGATTTTGATGGTTTTATGGTTTTTATGGTTTTTGGATATTTGGGTTTTTAGGTTTTTTTAGTTTTTTCGGGTTTAACTATTTTGTATAGTTTTTAGTCTTTTCCCTGTTTTAGGGGTTTTTAAGGTTGTTAGTGTTTTTAGTGTTTCTGGATTTTAAGGACTTTAAGGGTTTTTTACATTTTTTACATTTTTTAGGGTTTTTAAATGGTTTTAGGATTTTAAGGTTTTATTGGAGTTTTTAGGTTGTTAGTGGGTTTTTATATTTTTATGGGTCTTTAAATAATTTTTATGTTTTAATGGGTTTTTAGGGTGTTTAGGGATTTTGAGGTTTTTAGGGGTTTTTATGTTTTTTAGTATTTTTATGTTTTAAGGGGTTTTAATTATTTTAATGTTTTTAATAATTTCATAGGGTTTTTATGTTTTTTAGTAGTTTTTATATTTTAGGTACTTTTTATGTATTTGTTAGGATTTTTAGGATTTTTTAGGGTTTTTAGGGATTTTGAAGTATTATAGCTTTTTTAGGGTTTTTAGAGTTTTTATGCTTTTTGGGGTTTTTAAGGTTTATTTTTTATAGTCTTTTAGGGTTCAAATGTTTTTTAGATTTTTTTAATTTCTTCAGAGGATAAAAGTTTTTTTATATTTTCAGTGGGGTTTATGTGTTTTACATTTTTAGGGTATCTTAAGGGTTTTAGGGGCTTTATGGGTTTTAAGGGGTTTGGGGGGGGTTTAAGGGATTTTAGGGATCCTAGAAATTTTTTTATGGTTTTTAAATGTTCTTTGTTTTTTAATGTTTTCATAGGGGATTTCATGATTTTTTGGGTTTTTACGTTTTTATGGATTTTTAGGGATTTTAGGCATTTTATTGTTTTTTAGGGTTTTAAGTGATTTTGAGGTGTATTGGGGTTTCGAGTTTTTTAAACATTTTAGGTTTTTATGGATTTTAGAATTATGTATGGTTTTTAGATTTTATTTGCGATTTTAAGGGTTCAACATATTTTGTGTTTTTTAGGGATTTATTTCACATTTTTATTGTTTTTAGAGTTTTTAGGGATTTTTAAGGTTTTTAGGGGTTTTTGAGTTTTTATGGTTTTTTTGGGGTTGTTGGGGTATTTTTATTTTTTTAGGGGTGTTAAAATTTTTATAATTTTTTAATGTTTTAGGTGTTTGAATGTGCTTTTAGAATTTTTATTGGTTTTTATACTTTTTATGTGTTTTATGGTATTTAAGGTTTTATAGGGTTTTTATGGAATTAGTGGTTTTTAGGGGATTTAGGTAATTTTATGGTTTTTAGTGTTTTTTATGTTTTTATGGGTTTTAAGTGTTTTTATGTTTTTAAGGTTTTCTTAGATATTTTCATGGGTTTTTTGTGATTTTTTGTTTTTATAGATTTTTAGGTCTATTTTATGACTTTTATGGTTTTTGTGGTTTTTATGTATTTGGAATTGTTATAGTGGTTTTAGGGGTTTTTTTTTCATTTTTAGGTTTTTAGGGGTTTTATTTGTTTTTAGTGTTTTATGGTTTTCTTATATTTTTTAAGTTTTCAGGGTTTTATGTTTTAGGGATTGGGGGGGATTATCATGGTTTTTAGGGGTTTTAGGGATTTTGAGGATATTTTTGTTTTTAGGATTTTATAGTTTTTTGGGATTTTTTAAATATTTATTTTTTATGGTTTTAGAGTTTTTAATTCTTTTAGGGGATTAAATGGTTATTATAATTTTTAGTTTTTTTTACGGTTTTACAAATTGTGGGGGGGGGGGGGTTATGGGTTTTATGGTCTTTAGGGTTTTTAGGGTTTTTATAGTTTTTATGCATTTTGGGGTTTTAAGTGTTTTTTGTTTTTTATATTTTTATTAGGGGTTTTAAGTGTATTTACATTTTTTCAATTTTTACGATTTTTCTGGAATTTTTCATGATTTTTATGGGATTTTATAGATTTTGATAGTTTTTGGAGGTTTTACAGTTTTTTTAGTTTTTTTTGGGTTTTTTTGGGGTTTTAGGGTTATTCTATTTTTAATGGATTTTAATATTTTTTTTATATTTTATAACATTTTTAGGGGTTTAATGTATTTTCAAAGTTTTTAACTGGTTTTATGGGTTTTATTAGTTCTTAGGTTCTTTAAGGATTTCTATGGTTTTAATTTTTTTTGGAATTTTTAGGGTTTTTAGGGTCTTTTCTCATTTTTAGCATTTTTTAGTTTATGAGGTGTTTTAAGTGTTTTTAGGTTTTAAAGGTTTTCATTGTGTTTTTATGGTTTTTTAGGGTTT
Organism: Viscum album; assembly: GCA_963277665.1. NCBI lineage: Eukaryota > Viridiplantae > Streptophyta > Magnoliopsida > Santalales > Viscaceae > Viscum > Viscum album. The sequence continues at coordinate 789,897,492 of OY728164.1, forward strand.
TTAACATTTTTTGGTATTTTTTGGCATTTTATGTTTTTTATGTTTTTTATGGTTGAAAGAGATTTTGAAGGTGTGTAGGGGTTTTTAGTGTTTTATCATATTTGATTTTTTTTAGTGGTTTTTAGGATTTTTTTGATTTTTTAGGGATTTTGGTGATTTTAGGTGTTTTTAGTAATTTTTAGGACTTTAGGGTTTTATTGTTTTTTTAGGTGTTTAGGTTTTTTTGAGTTTTTTGTGGTTTTAGTGGACTTAGTGGTTATTGTATTTTTTAGAAGTCTAAATGGTTCTAAGAGTTTATAATGGTTTTTTGGGGTTTCTATGGGTTTTTAGGATTTTTAAAGTTTTAGGGGTTATTATGGTTTTTTGGAGTTTTTTTAGTTTTTTGTGAATTCTAGTAATTTTAGTGTTTTTTAAATTTGTTATGCATGTTAAGTGTCTTTATGTTTTTATGGTTCACTTTTGGGTTTTCAAAGTTTTTAGGGGTTTTAAATTTTAGGTATTATTATTTCTTTATAAGGTATTTATAATTTATTCAAGGTTTTTATGGTGTTTAGGGTTTCCATTTTTTAGGGGTTTAAGATATTTTAAGTGTTTTTAGGTTTTTACAGCTCTCTTAGGGTTTTTAAAGGTTTTTAGGTATTTTTATGTTCTTATGAATTTTTGGGATTTTTATGATTTTTATTTTTTATTTGGGTTTTTAGGAATTTTGAGGATTTTTAGGGGTTTTGTCAGTTTTATTGTTTTTTTCAGGATATAAGGGGTTTTACTATTATTTAGGGGTTTTAAGGCATCTGGTTTTTTTTACAATTTTATGGGGCTAAAGGGGTTTTATAGTTTTAGTGATTTTTTGGGTTTTTTGGTATTATGGTTTTTAGGTATTTTAGGTTCTTCAGGGTCTTTTATGTTTTAGTGTTTTTTAAGCTTTTAGGGGTTTTAAATATTGTAAAGGTTGTCTTAGTATTTTTTATGGTTTTTATGTTTTTAATTTTTTTAGATATTTTTCATATTTTTATGGTTCTTAGTTTATTTATAAATTTTGAGGGTTTTTTGGGGGTTATAGGGTTTTTATTGTTTTTTTGGCTTTTAATGTTTTTTGGATTTTTAGGGGTTTTCAGTGTTTTTAGGTTTTTATGGTTTTATTAGAGTTTTATTAGGGTTTGTAGTGGTTTGTATATATTTAAATAATTTTAGAGTGTTTTTTAAAAAAATTGGGATATTGAGGGTTTTTAGGGATTTTTATGGTTTTTAGGATTTTTAAGATTTTTTAGGAGTTAAAGATTCTTTGAGTTTTTAAATAATTTATGTTTTTTTGGAGTTTTTAAATATTTTTATGGGTTTTAAGAGTTTTAAGAGTTTTTAATATGTTTTAGGGTTTTATGGGTGTTCATGTTTTTAAAGGTTTTAAGGGTTTTTATAGTTTTTTGGGTTTTAGAGGTTTTAATATATTTTTATGTTTTTAGATATTTCAGTTTTTTTAGGTTTTTTAAGTGTTTTTTTGATTTTTTAGTTCTTTTTATGGATTTTCTCTATTTTTCTGGTTTTAATGTTTGTAGGGTTTTTAAATGATTTTTAAGCATTGTGGATTTTAGTTTTTTATGAATTTTTAGGGGTTTTAGTGGTTTTTGAGAGTCTTAGCATTTTTATGTTTTTTAGCAGTTTTAATCAATTCTAGGTTTTAAAGGATTTCATTGGTGGTTTAGGTTTTTAGGGTTTTTACATTTTTTGGGATTTTTTATGATTTTAATTGGATTTTAGGGAATTGAAGAATTTTAAGGGGTTTTAGGGATATTTTAGGGTTTTATTATTTTTAATGTGTTTTGGGTTTTTGGGGCTTTTTTAATTGTTATTATTTTTAGAGTTTTTATATATTTTAAATTTTTAGAGGGTTAATCGGTTTTTGGATTTTTTTAGTGGATTATTTGGGGTTTTATGTGTCTTTATAATTTTTATGGGTTTTAGGGTTTTATGGTTTTTAGGGATTTTAGGGTTTCTCGTATTTGTTAGGTTTTTGGGGTTTTTTAGTTTTCTATTGTTTTGTTAGTGGTTTTTTGCATTTTCTTTAGTTTTTATATTTTTTTTAATGATTTTTATGGATTTTTATGGTTTTTGGGATTTTGAATGTTTTTATTGTTTTATGGTTTTTACCATTTTTAGGGGTTTTCGGGGTTTTATGATTTTTTAGGTCTCTAAGGGTTTCATAGAGTTCCTTTGGGTTTTATGGGTTTTTTTTGTTTTAAGGGATTTTAATGGAGTTTTTTTGGATTTTTAAGTTTTTATGAATTTTTATGGATTTAGGGTTTTAGGGTTTTTTATTTTTCTAGGGGTTTTAGCATATTTTTTCGTTTCTAGTTTTTTTATGTGTTTTTAGGTTTCTATGATTTTCTTATGGTTATTCAAGGTTTTTAGTATTTTTCAAATTATTATGGATTTTTAGGGTTTTTAATATTTTTATGGTTTTTAGTTTTTCTATAGTTTTAAGTGTTTTTTGCAATTTTGGGTTTTTTAGATTTTTTTTCTTTTAAGGTTTTAATTTTTTTTAATGTTTTTAGATTTTTAGAGGGTTTTTAGATTTTTTTAACTATATTTAATATATTTAGTGGTTATTATAGTTTTTATTATTTTTATCAGTTTTAAGAGTTTTTAGTTTCTTTTAGGTATTTTAGGATTTATTATCATTTTTTACGTTTTAGGGGTTTTAAGTGTGTTTATGTTTTTAAGGTTTTCTTAAGATTTTCAAGGGTTTTAGGGAGTTATACATTTTTTCAATTTTTTCATATTTATAAGGGTATTATGATTTTTACGTTTCTTAAGGTTTTTGAAGTTTTTAATGATATTTATGGTTTTATTCTTTTTTAGGGTTTTAGCATTTTTAAGTTTTTAGGTTTTTAGGTATTTTTATGTCTTTTTATAAATTTTAATTGGTTTTTTAGGTTTTTAGGGATATAGAGGGTTTTTGGGTTTTATTAGGTTTCAGGGTTTTTATTGTTTTTAGGGTTTTAGAATGTTTATTGAGGTTTTAGGGTTTCTATGATTTTTTAGAGTTTTTACCATTTGTAGGTGTTTAAAGGGTTTTTATATTTTTTTTATAATTTTAAGGTCTTATAGGTTTTTTAAGGTTTCTAGTGTTTTATGGGTATTTTAGGTTTTTAATGATGTTGACATTTTGTAAGGTTTTGGGGTTTTATCGTTTTTATTGTTTTTTGGTGCTTTTGGGATTTTTGATTTTTTTGCGTTTTATGGCTTCTATAAAATTGTATACTTTTAAATTATTTAATGGGTTTTTATATTTTAAAATATTTTAAGTTATTATGGAGTTTTTATGATTTCTTTGGTTTTTATGGATTTTAGGTTTTTTAGGGTTTTTATGGTATTCTAGATTTTCTAGGTTTTTTAGGTATTAAGTGGTTTTTGGTTATTAAGATTTTCATAGGGGTTTTTAGAGTTTTTATGGATTTTTTTGTTCTTCGGGATTTATAGGGATTTCTTAGGATTATAAAGGTTTTTTGGGTTTTAGGTATTTTGTGTGTTTTTAGGTTTTTAATCATTTTTTATGTTTTTAGGGGTTTTTAGTGTTTTTTAGTTTTTCAGGTTTTCTTATGGGTTTTTTGCATTTTTGGGGGTTTTCTTTTTCTTTGGGATAGTTATTGATATTTTTTATTTATTTAGTTTTTATGGTTTTTAAGGATTTTCGTGGGTTTTATAGTTTTAAGGGTTTTTTTTGTTTTTTTGGGTTTAAGGGTTTTTTATTTTTTTGGATTTTCAACATTTTTTATAGTTTCATAGTGTTTTTAGGCATTTAATAAGTTTTTAGTTTTCTTAGTGACTTATTAATTTTTTATGGGTTTTAGGATTTTTTAACGTTTTAGGGGTTTTAGGGTTTTTAGGGTTTTATGGTTTTTATGGGGTTTTTGCCTTTTTCTTATTATATTTTGTTTTTCAGGTATTCTAAGTGTTTTAGTTTTTTATGATTTTTATAGGGTTTTTCAGTTTTTTAGGTTTTTTATGTTTTTTGGTATTTTAGAAATTTTTAAGTAATTTTTTTTGGGTTTTTAGGGATTTTGGGGATTTTGGGGGCTTTTAGGGCTTCCTGGGGGTTTAGCATTTTTTCTATTCTTAAGGGGTTTAAACTATTTTTTGTTTTTAAGAAATTATTAAGGGTTTTTAGGATATTTATTATTTTATTTTTCTTTTAGGTATTTTTAGGTCTTTTTTTGTTTTATTATTAATTTTTTGGGTTTTTAGGGATTTCGAGGGGGTTTAGGGATTTTGGGAGTTTTTGTTTTGGGTTTTTATGGTTTTTTTAGAGTTTTTAACATTTTAGGGGTTTAAAAGGTTTTTGTATTTTTAGTAATGTGTTTTTAGGGTTTTTAAAGGTCTTAGGGGTGTTTATTGTTTCTATGGGTTTTCTGGGTTTTTATCTTTATTTTTGTGTTTTAGCAATTTTAGGGATTTTTGGGGGGTTTTAGTAATTTTATAGTTTTTAGTGTTTTTGTGTGTTTTGGGTATTTTTATTTTTTAGTGATTTTTAATGATTTTAGGGTTTTATTATCTTTTATGGTATTTATATTGTTTTAGGTTTTTTAGAGTTTTATGTTATTTATAGGTTTTCAAGGTTTTCAAATGGGTTTTCAGAGTTTTTTATTTTTTTTGGGGATTTTAGGGATTTTGTTATATTTTTTTATGTTTTTAGGGTTTTATATATTTTTAGTTTTTTTAGAATTTTTAGGGTTTTATATTTTTGAGAACTATGGGATTTTCGGATTTTAAGGGTTTTATGGAGTTTTATGGGTCTTATGGGTTTTATAGGGTTTAGAAGTTTTACGGCCTTTTAGGGGTTTTAGTGTTTTATGGTTTTCAAGGGTACTAAGAATAATTAGGTTTTTACGTTTTCTTTATGGTTTTTAAAGATTTTAATTGTTTTTTGGGATGTTTATGTTGTTAAGGATTCTTAGGGTTTTTTAGGAGTTTATGGGTTTATAGGGATTTAGGGTTTTTTTTTGTTTTTAGTTTTTTAGGGGTTTTAGACTTTTTTTATGTTTTTTTAGGTTTTATGTGTTTTTAGGTTGTTAAGTATTTCATAGATATTTTTAGGGTTTTTAGTGTTTTTACGTTTTAAGGGATTTATGTTTTTTATGTTTCTATGGGTTATTAGGGGTTTTAAGGATTTTTTGGGTTTTAGGGGATTTTTTTGAGTTTTGAGTTTTTTTGGGTTTCTAGTTTATTTTTATTTTTATGGGTTTTAAGTGTGTTTATATATTTATATTTTTATTATGGTTTCTCATGTTTTTTAGGGTTATTTTCATTTTATGGGTTTTTTAGGATTTTTTTGGATTTATATGGTTTTTAGGGTTTTATGGATTTTGAGTGGGTTTAGGGGATTTTTAGGGTTTTATGGCATATATATATATTTTTTATTTTGAGGGGTTTTTTGATTTTGTTAGTGTTTTTTGGTTTTTTATAGTTTTTAAAATTTTTAGGGTTTTATTGGATTTGTATAGATTTTTTTTGGTTTTATGGTTTTTATCTATATTTAGGAGTTCTTATGGTTTTTAGGGGTTTTAGTGTATTTTCTGGTAATTTTATGGATTTTCAGGTTTGTAGTGATTCTTAGGTTTTTTATTGGTTTTAATTTTTTTTAGATTTTAAGGGTTTCAATGTGTTTTTCTAGGGTATATGGTTTTTTTACATTTTGTGGGACATTTATCAAATTTTTTTTGGGTTTTTTAATGTTTTTTACGGTTCTTAGTGATGTTTAGGGTCTTCATTGTTATAGGATATTTTTCAGATTTTAGAAATATTTAGTCCTTTGTAATTTTAAGTGTTTTTAGAATTTTAGGGGTTTTCTAACGATTTTTCAAGGTTTTTAGGGTTTTAAAATTCTTAGGGATTTTAGATCTTTGGTAGGATTTATATTGTTTTTAGGGATTTTAGTGATTTTAAGTGTTTTGAGTGATTTTATTAATTTTAGTGTTTTTAGGGGTTGTATATTTTTTGATGTTTTAGGGGTTTTTGAGTTTTTATGGGTTTAATGTTTTTTTATGCTTTTAATGATTTTATGGGATTAAATTTATTTCAGAGTTTTTAGAATTTTTTTAGGTGTTTTTATTTTTTTTTGAGTTTTTAAGTCTTGTAGGGTTTTCTATGGGTTGTAGGGGTTAAGGGTTTTTGGGGTTTTTTGTTTTTTTATGGTTTTTAACCTTTTTTTATGGTTTTAAGTGTTTTGAGTGCTTTTTTCTTCCTAATGTTTTATTAGGGGTTTTATGTTTTTTTTATATTTTTTGTAATTTTTTGGCATTTTAAGGATTTTTATTATTTTTATGTTTTTTTGGTTTTTTGATGTTTTTAAAGGTTTTTATGGGTTTTTGGGATTTTATTGGGTTTTTGTCTTTTTTTGGGGGTGGGGGGTTAGTTTTATATATATTTAATGTTTTTTATAGTATTTTAAAAAATTTAGGGGTTTAAAGTGTTTTTTGTGTTTTCATTATGGTTTTATTGTTTTTATGGGGTTTTGGGGTTTTTAATATTTTTAGAGGGTTTTTTGGTTTTTTTGGATTTTTAAAATTTTTAGGTTTTTTTTGGGTTTTTATCATTTTTTTGTTGTTTTTAGGGAATTGATGTGTTTTATTTAAAGGTTTTCTTCAGTATTTTTAGTTTTTTAGGTTTTTAGGTATTCTTAAGGTCTATCTATAATTTTTATGGGTTTTAGGGTTTTTTTTGGGATTTTTAGGTATTTTAGGGTATTTAGGGATTTTATGATTTTTAGAATTCTTATGTTTTAGGTTATTATGCGTATTTATAGTTTTAAGGTTCTCATAAGGGTATTCATGTTTTACATGATATTTGAAATTTTTATTGTTTTTTAGATTTTATGTTTTTTTATGATTTTTAGGTTTTTTGAGGGGTTTTTCATTTTTTTTGGTTTTTATAGTCTTTTTTTAGTTTTTTAGAATCTTTAATGTTTTTATAGTTTTCAAAAAAATTTAGGGGTGTAAAGGTTTTTAGCGTTTTGTGGGGGTTTTAGGGTTTTTTTATGGGTTATTAGGATTTTTTAATGTTTTTAGAGGTTTTATTATTTTAAGGGGGTTTAGTGATTTAATGTTTTATTGAATTTTTAGGTTTTTAATATTTTGTTATGATTTTTCATGTTTTAAAGGTTTTTATGTTTTTAAGAATTAGGTATAATTTTTATGATTTTTAAGTCTTCTTGGGATTTTTAGAGTTTTTATGTTTTTTTTTGTTTTTAATGTTTTTTATGGTTTTTAGAGTTTTTTAGAGTATTAAGGTTTTATGGTTTTTTATCAATTTTTAGGTTTTGTTAATGCATTTAATGTTTTTATGGTTTTTTTGGGGTATTAAATATTTTTTGCATTTTATGGTTTTCTTAGGGGTATTCTATGCTTTTAGGGTTTTTTATGTTTTTAAGGACCGTATGTATTTTTAATAATTTGTATATTTTTTTGTCGTTTTAGTGATTTTGTGGGGTTTTTTGTTTTTAGGTGGTTGGGGTTTATAATTTTTTTAGGGATTTTTAGGTTTTTATATTTTTAACATTTTAATGGTTTAAATAGGTTTTATAGTTATTGGTGGGTTTTAAGGTTTCATTGGCTCGTATTGTTTTTTAAGGTTTTAGGCAATTTTATTATATTTATTGGTTTTATAGTTATTAGGGTCTTTAAGGGTTTTATCATTTTTTAGGTTTTTAGGGGTTTTAAATGCTTCAAGTTTTAATTTTTATTCTTAGGGGTTTCAGGGTTTTTTATGAATTATTATGTTTATTGGATCTTCTTGAATTTTTAGTATTTTTATGGATTTTTGGATTTTTAGAGTTTTTTACCTTTTCTATAGTTTTTAGCATCTTTAGGTTTTTTAGAGGTTTTAAGTGTTTTAGTTAGTAAAAGTTTTATTTGAGGTTTTTATTTTTTTAGGGTCTCTTATGTTTTATTTATTTTGTGGAATTTTTTATTATTTTAGGGTGTTTACGGTTTTTCAGGATTTTGATGTTTTTTTGGGTTTTTAATGTTTTTAGGATTTTATGGGGTTTTGGGTTTTTAGTGGTTTTTGAGATTTTTGGGTTTGTTTGGTTTTTATAATTTTTTAAATTCTTTAGCGGTTTAAAGTAATTATTTAATTTTTAGTGAGTTTTAGGGTGTTAATGAGTTTTTATGTTTTAGGTGTTTTTATGGTTTTTATGGATTTTTAGGGTTTTATGATCTTTTAGGGGTTTAATGGTTTCTAGGTTTCTAGGGGATTTATGTGTTTTAAGGTTATTAGAATTTTATTTTTTTTCAAAGTTTTATTTTTTTTATGTTTTTAGGTATTTTTATTGATTTTAAAGGATTTTTCGATTTTGTAGAGTTTTAAGGATTTTAAGGTTATTTCACATTTTTAGGGTTTTTAGAGTTTTTATCATTTTTTAGGTTTTTAGGGGTTTTATTTTTTTAGGTTTTTAAGGATTTTTTGAGATTTTCCGTCATTCTTATTGTTTATTTACATTTTAGGGGATTTAAAGGGATTTTTTAGGATTATTATAGGGTTTTATTATTTGTAGGGTTATTCAGGGTGTTTAGGTTTTTTATGGTTTTTTATGGTTTTTTGGGGGTTAGGGTTTTTTTTATATTTTTTTGGGGCGTTTAATGTTTTTAGAATTTTTTTATGTTTTAAGGGGTTTAAATGAATTTACATTTTTTAGTGCAGTTTATGGTTTTTAGGTTCTTTTAAGGTTTTTTTGGTGTTTAGGTCTTTTATGGATTTTAGGAGGGTTTGAGGTATTTATGTTCTTTTAGGGTTTTTAGTTTTTTATGGATTTTAAGAGTTTTTAGGCTATTATGTTTTTCATAGGGGTTTTAATGGTTTTTATGGTTTTTTATATTTTGAGGGATTTTATAGGGTTTTTAATGATTTTTTTTTGTTTTTAAGATTTATGGGATTTTAAGAGGTTTTACGGGTTTTATGGGTTTTAGAATTTTAGGGATTTTAGGTCTTCATATATTTATAGAGAAGTTTAGGTGTTTTAAATTTTTTTAGGTATTTTTACAATTTTTTGGAATTTCATGGATTTTTTAGAAGTTTTATGTGTTTTTGGATTTTGGGGGATTTTGACAGTTTTCATGGTTTAAATTGTATTTTGGGTATTTATTATTTTTTAGGGTTATTTGAGTTTTTATGGGTTTTGAGGATTTTTAGATTTTTTGACATTATTGTGTGTTTATTGGTATTTTTATATTTTTTAGTAATTTTTTGGTTTTTAATGGGTAATTGGATGTTTATGTTTTTATGTGGGTTTTTATGGTTTTTATGTGTTTTTATAGCATTTTGGACTATTATGGTTTTTAAAATTTTTAGTTCATTATGTGTTTCAATTTTTTTTAAGTTTTTTAGGTTTTCATATGGGTTTTCAGGGTTTTATGGTTTTTTGTGTTGTTAGATATTTTAAGTTCTTTTAATGATTTTAATGGTTTTTGAGTATTTAGAAAATTTGATGGGTTTGGGGGTTTTAGGTATTTTAGGGTTTCATGTTTTTTTTGTGGTATTTGGGGATTTTATCATTTTTTAGGGTTTTAGGGGTTTTAGGTGTTTTTATATTTTTAATTTTTTATGTGGGGTTTATCCAGAATTTGATATTTTTTATGTTTTTCATGATTTTAAAAATTTTTAAAGATTATTACGGTTTTTAGGGGTTTTATTGATTATGATTGGATTTGGGGGTTTATGTTTTTTGGGCTTCAGTGTTTTTATTGATTTTATATGTCTTTTAAAGGTTTTTAACATTTTTAGGGTTTAATGGGTTTTAAGAGTTTTAGTAGACTCTTTGGTTTTTAATTGGTTTTTAGGGCTGAAGAGGTGTGAGGCCAGGCTATTCCTGACCCCCTCAAAGATTATTATGTAAAAATAAAGAAATAGCATATGAGGGATTGGAGGGGTCAATCAACCCACACCCAAAAATCCCTCACAACCCAAGACACAAAAGACCCCAAAAAAGAAAAATCCAAAAAGAAAAAACACACAAAGCCAAACAAGCATAAAAACAACGAAGTCCTCGACATCACCTCCTAAAAATCTGCAACAAACATCCATCCGCACCAAATCCAGCAATCATTAACAATCATCCAGCAACACCAAAATCATCATCAGCCGTTTCACAAGACCAACTTCAGTACCACAAAGTCACAACCATCAACATCCATCATATCCAAGTCAAACACCATCACCACAACACCAATCAGCAGCAACATATTTTCCCCCAAAAGACTCACCACAAGCAACATCGAACCACCAGTGGCAAAATCACCAACCTAGCAGCACAACCATGGGAAGAGAACTGCCAGCATCCAAAAAAGAACTATTGTGCTGACCAAGCAGCCCTTCCAGCAACCCAAGAACCACAACGCATAACCAGAATGTAGAACCTCATATCAATTCCAACAAATATCACCAACATTGATAGAAATACACAGATAGAAGCCAAAATGCAGCACATATGCATCTCCTGCTCAGAATTCCAAGACAATCCCATCTTCCCAAGAAGCCAGCAGCAACCTCTAACAAATGAAAACACCGAAACACCAACATCAACAATAAAATCAGCACCTCTTCCCATCCAACCAGCTTCTATCAACATGTAGCTCATAAAACAACAACCACCACATCTGAACCCATCATCTCCCAAGGAATCATAGCTCAACATCTATTAATCAAGGCCTATGGGCCAAACAAAATTCACCATTCCACACCTCGTAGCATAGCTAACCGCATACCACCAGCAATTGAACATAAAAAATTGCCTAACCCATATCAGCAAAACCAAAAACTAGAACCCATGATGATTCATTACCAAAATCACAACCAGGAAATTGTAGAACACGGAATGCCAAAAGGTCTGACCGAATCTACCATCAACAGCATGGAACGAAGACAAAGCTAAGAGACAAGGATGAGTACGCACCAACTGCTCCTTCAATAATAGAGGAAAGGATTGAAATATAACATAGAACCAACCTTATGCAACGTGATATCGAGAAGGGCCCAACCAGCACCGCCAGACCAGATCGTCGCACCATCTGCAGAAACGAAGCACCTTCCAAGGAGAAACTAGACACCAAATAAGATCAGAGTATATGACCATCCATCTAGTATTCAAGAACCTATATTGCTGAAGCAACCAAATCTACCATTGATCCCCTTGACCACGTTGACCCTCCTGCAGAAACCCCAAATCTGAAAAAATAACCCCGATCTGTGGTAGCTGGTAGATGTCGACTTCAAAACATTCCAGATCTAACCGATCTTAAGACCTTGCAACCACCATATCCATCATAGATCAGACACTCCATCAATAGAGGAAAGCGACATCAATGTTTGAAATCCAGAGAAAAGAAGCTTGGGGATGTCAAAGCCACAGAAGCACGAAATCCACCACCACCTTGAGGCCGAAGAGCACATCTCGGGCATGCCATCGCCAAGATCTAGGAAGAAGCAAGGATCCAATGCTGAAGCTCTGATCTGGATCTAGGGGAAAACTTCGAAGAGGCATTGAGCGAGAGAGAGTCCCAAGGGAGTGTGTTGCCATCCGCATTAATTGTTTTTATGGGTTTTAATGGGTTTTAGGAGTTTTAATGGGTTTTAATGGTTTTTAGTGTTTTTATTGTCATATAGGGGTTTTAGTGTTTTAGGTTTTTTGGTGTATTATGTGTTTTAGTTTTTTAATGTTTTCATAGTGGTTTTCATGGTTTCTAGGGTTTTTTTATGTTTTATGTATATTTAAGGATTTTATTATTTTCAGGATTTTAGTGATTTTTAGTGTTTTTTGGGGTTTTACTATTTTATTGGGTTTTATGGCTTGTTATGGTTTTTAGGGTAACTTAGGTTCATTAGGGGTTTTGTGGATTTCAATTTTTCGGGTTTTCATATGGTCATTGAGGGTTTTTATTTTTTAGGGATATTTGTGGAATTTTTTGGATTTTTATCGGATTTATGGGTTTTAGGGAATTTGAGGGATTCTATATTTTTTAAAGGATTATGAATTTTAGGTTTTTTAGGAAGTTTTAGGTTTTTTTATTTTTTACGGGTTTTGTAGTTTTTTGAAATTTTTAACATTTTATGGGTTTATAGGGTTTTTTGAGTTTTTATTAGGTTTTATGGTTTTTATGGTTTTTTGGGTTTTAAAATATTTTATGGTTTTTTATGGTTTTTAAGGGTTTTAGTGGGTTTAGGGTTCTTAGTGTTTTTAGGTATTTTGGGGGTTTTAAGTGTTTCTAAATTTTTAATGATTTATTTGGATTTTTTTAGGGTTTTAGGGGATTTCATATTTTAAGGAAGTTTTAGTGATTTTTTATTTTTTATTGTATTATTGGTTTTTTAGAGATTTTGAGTGTTTTGGGGGGTTTTAATCTTTATTGGGTTTTATGGTTCTTAGTGTTTTTAGGGTGTTAAGGGTTCTAAGTGTTTTTACTATTTAAGGTTTTCATAGGGGTTTCAGGGTTTTTTTTGGGTTTTTAGGGGTTTTTTTTATAATTTTAATGTGTTTTAGTGTTTTAGGTATTTTGAGGTTTCTTAGTGGTTTTTAGGGGTTTTTGGGCTTCTATGGGGTTTTTTGTTTCTTTAGACTTTTTTATGGTTTTTAGGGTTTTTATAATTTTTACCATTTTATTGGTTTAAAGTGTTTTTAGAGTTTTGAGTGATTTTAAGGGTTTTTATGGGTATTTAGGTTTTTTATGGTATTTAGGTGTTTTATGGTTTTTAGGGAGTTTTTTGGATTTTTTATGGTTTTTATCATTACTTTGGATTTATGGGTTTTAATTATTTTTATATATTTAATTGTTTATTAGGTTGTTTTAGTAGTTTTATGTGTTTTGAAGGTTTTTTTATCTTTAATCGTTTTAGTGTTTTTAGGCATTTTTTAGGGGATTTATGTTTTTTTGGTATTTTGGACTTTTTAGGGCTTTTAGCAATTTTTTAGGGTTTTAGCTGTTTTAGCTCTATTTGGTTTTTATAGTTCTCTTATGATTTTTTATTTTTTTAGTTTTTTTTACGGATATTATTATTTTTTTGATTTTTTTGGATTTTTAGTGATTTTCAAGATTTTAATGTTTTTATGCTTTTTTAGGGTTTTTGGTTTTTTGGGTTTTTAGGTTTTTTTAGTTTTTTTGTGGTTAATTTAGTTTTAGATTTTTTAGTCTTTTTAAGTGTTTTATGGGGTTTTATGGTTTTTATGGTTTTTTAGGGTTTTAAAGTTTTAATTACTTTAAGGGTTTTTAACATTTTTTACATATTTAAGGTACTTTTAGTGGTTTTATGATTTTAAGGTTTTCTTGTATTTTTTTAGGTTTTTAGTGGTTTTTTATGTTTTTATATATTTTTAGGGATTTTTATGTTTTAATGGGTTTTTAGGGAGTTTAGGGATTCTGAGATTTTTAGGAGTTTATAGATTTTTTAGCATTTTTATGTTTTTTGGGGTTTTAAATGTTTTTATGTTTTTATGATTTTCATAGGGTTTTTATGTTTTTTAGGATATTTTATGTTTTTGGGACTTTTATGGATTTTTTAGTATTTTTATGATTTTTAGGATTTTTAGGGATTTTTATGTTTTATAGATTTTTAGGGAATTTAGAGTTTTTATTATTTTTGGGGTTTTAAGGTTTGTTTTTTATAGTTTTTTTATGGTTCAAAGGTTTTTAAGAGTTTTTTAATCCCTCTAGAGTATTAATGTTTTTTTCCATTTTTAGTGGGGTTTAGGTGTTTTACGTTTTTTGTGTATTTTAATGGTTTTAGGGGTTTATGGGTTTTAAGGGGTTTAGGGGTTATAGGTTCTTTTAGGGTTCTTAGAAACTTTTTTGTTTTTAAGGTTTTTAAATGTTTTTAGTTTTTTAATATTTTCAAAGGGGTTTTCAAAATTTTATGGGTTTTTATGTTTTTATGGATTTTTAGAGATTTAGGATTTTTATTATTTTTAGGTTTTTAAGGGATTTTGAGTGGTATTGGGGGTTTTCACTTTTTTTAAACATATTATTTTTTTATGGATTTTAGGAGTATTTATGGTTTTAGGTTTTATTTGTAATTTTTAGGGTTTTACATATTTCAGGATTTTTAGGGATATTTTTTTCATATTTTCATGGTTTTGAGAGTTTTTAGGGACTTTGATGGTTTTTAGGGGTTTTAGAGTTTTTATGTATATTTTGGTTTGTTGGGTTTTTTTGATTTTTTAGGGGTGTGAGGGTTTTTTAGAAATTTTTAATGTTTTTTGAGGTTTAAATGTGTTTTAATAGTTTTCAGTGGTTTTTATACTTTTTAGGGGTTTTTTGGTTTTTTAAGGATTTATAGGGTTTTATGGTATTAGTGATTTTTAGAGTATTTAGGTTATTTTAGGGTTTTTAGTGTTTTATATGTTTTTATTGTTTTAAACGTTTTTAGGTTTTTAAGTATTTCTTAGGGATTTTCATAGGTTTTAGGGAATTTTATGTTTTTTGGGATTTGTAGATCTATTTTAGGAATTTTATGGTTTTTATGTTTTTTATGTATTTGGAATGTTTTTAGGGTTTTTAGGGTTTTTTCAATTTAGGTTTTAAGGGGTTTCAAGTGTTTTTAGTTTTTCTTGGTTTTATAATGATTTTTTAATTTTTTGGGGGTTTAATTTTTAGAGAATTTTGGGGGGTTTTTTGGATTCTCAGGGTTTTTAGAGGTTATATGGATTTTGAGTATATTTTGGTATTTAGGATTGTATATTTTTTTATTTTTTTGTAAAATTTATATTTTTTATGGTTTTTAGAGTTTTTAATTCCTTTAGGGGATTAAATGGTTATTATAATTTTTAGTTATTTTTATGGTTTTTCTAGGTTTGGTGGGGGGGGTCGGGTTATGGGTTTTATGGTCTTTAGCGTTTTTAGGGATTTTAGGGATTTTACGTATTTAGTGGTTTCAATTGTTTTTTGTTTTTATATTTTTATTAGGGGTTTTTAGGGGTTTTAGGATTTTTCAAATTTTACGGACTTTTTCGGATTTTTCAGGATTTTTATGGATTTTTATAGATGTTTAATGTTTTTGGGGTTTTACAGTTTTTTAGTATTTTTTTGGTTTTTGGGGGTTTTAGGGTTATTATAGTTTTAATGGATTTTTATATTTGTTTTATATTTCTCAAGTTTTTAGGGGTTTAAAAACTTTTCATAGTTTTTAAAGTGTTTTAGGGTTTTTTTATTAGTTATTAGGGTCTTTAAGGGTTTTAGTGGGTTTAATGGTTTTTTTGAGATTTTTAGGGATTTTAGGGTATTTTAGTATTTTTATCCTTTTTTTAGTTTCTAAGGGGTTATAGGTGTTTTTAGGATTTAATGGTTTTCAATGTATTTTTCTAGTATTTTAGGTATTTTTTACATTGTTAGGTATTTTTAAGGATTTCATGTTTTTTAAGATTTTTAGGGTTGAAAGGGATGTTGAGGGTGTTTATGGTTTTTTAGGGTTTTAGAATATTTTATTTTTTAGTGGTTTTAAGTGTTTTAATGTTTAATAGTTTTGATAGGGGTTACATGGTTTTAGGATTTTTTATGTTTTTAGGGATTTTAGTGGCTTTTAGGACTTTTATGATTTTTTAGGGGGTTTGGGGATTTTATGTGTTTTTCGTAATTTTTAGGACTTTAAGGTTTTATGGTTTTTGAGGTGTTTAGGTTTTTTTGTTTTTAGGGTTTTTTTGGGTTTTAGTGGTTTTTATATTTTTAGAGGTCTAAATAATTTTAAGAGTTTATTATGGTTTTCTTGGGTTTCTATGTGTTTTTTGGATTTTTAAGGTTTTACGGGTTATTATGGTTTTTTTTAGTTTTTTGGGTTTTTTGGGTCTTCTAGGATTTTTAGTGTTTTTTATGTTTTTAGGCATGTTAAGTGTATTTAGGTATTTATGGTTCTCTTTTTTTTTCAATATTTTTAGAGGTTTTAAATTTTACGTAATATTATTTCTCTTTTTGGTATTTATAAATTCCTCAAGGTTTTTAGCATTTTTAGGGTTTCATATTTTTTAGGGGTTTTAGGGATTTTAGGTGTTTTTAGTTTTTGAAGGCTCTCTTAGGGTTTTTCATGTTTTTTAGGTATTTTTTATATTTTATGAATGTTTTTTAGGTATTTTTATTTTTTATGAATGTTTTGGATTTATGGTTTTTAGGTATTTTAGGGTTTTCAGGGTCTTTTATGTTTTTAGTGTTTTTTAGGCTTTTAGGGGTTTTAAATATTTTTAGTTTTTAATGGTTTTATTAGTATTATTTATATTTTATATGTTTTTAATGTTTTTTGGTATTTTTTTATATATTTATGGTTCTTAGTTTATTTATGAATTTTGAGGGGTTTTTTGGGGTTTTTATGGTTTTTATAGTTTTTTAGGATTTTAGTGTTTTTTGGATTTTTAGGGGTTTTAGCTGTTTTTCAGTTTTTAAGATTTTATTAGAGTTTTCTTATGGTTTTTAGGGGTATTTTTGTATTTAAGGAATTTTAGAGAATTTTTACAACTTTATTGTTCTTAGGGATACTGAAGGTTTTTAGGAATTTTTATGGTTTTATGGACTTTTATGATTTTTTTGGAGTTAGGGATTCTTTGTGTTTTTAGATATTTTATGTTTTTTTGAAGTTTTTTAAAATTTTTAGGGGTTTAAAGGGTTTTTATATTTTTTAAGACGTTTTAGGGTTTTTATGGGTTTTCATGTTTTTAAAGGTTTTAAGGGTTTTTATAGTTTTTTGGGTTTTAGAGTTTTTAATATATTTTTAGGTTTTAAGATATTTATGTTTTTAGGGGTTTTAAGTGTTTTGGTTTTTTAGGTCTTTTTCTAGTTTTTTGGGTTTTAACAGATATTAGGTTTTTAGGGTTTTTAAATGCTTTTTAAGCTTTATGGTTTTTAGGTTTTTAGAAATTTTGAGGGGTTTTAGAGGTTTTTGAAAGTTTTAACATTTTTATGTTTTTAGTATTTTTAATCAATTATAGGTTTTTAAGGATTTCATCAGTGATTTTGGGTTTTTAGGGTTTTCACATTTTTAGTTATTTTTTAAGATGTTTATTAGATTTTAGGGCATTGAGGAATTTTAAGGGGTTTTAGGGCTGTTTTAGGGTTTTATTATTTTTATTATGTTTTGGTTTTTTATGACTTTTTTAATTTTTTTAGTTTTTAATGTATTTAGAGATTTTAACATTTTCATGGGGTTAATGGAATTTTGGAGTTTTTATTGGATTTTTTTGGGGTTTTATGGGTCTTTATAATATTTATGGGTCTTTAGGGTTTTATTGTTTTTAGGGATTTTAGGGTTTCTCAATGTTTTTATTTTCTTGGGGGTTTTAAGGTTTTATGGTTTTGTTGGTGGTTTTTATCTTATTTATTTTTTTATATTTTAGGGATTTTTTAATGATATTTATGGTTTTTTATGTTTTTAGGGACTTTGACAGTTTTTAGGGTTTTTAGGGTTTTTATGGGTTTTATGTTTTTTATCATTTTTAGGGGTTTTCAAAGTTTTATGATTATTTAGGTCTTTAATGGCGTCATAGAGTTCCTTGAGTTTTTTAAGGGTTTTTTTGTTTTTAGGGATTTTAATTGATTATTTTGGGATTTTTAAGTTTTTTATGAATTTTTATGGATTTAGTGTTTTTGGGATTTTTATGTTTTTAGGGGATTTACCTTATTTTTTGGTTTGTAGTTATTTTATGTGTTTTTAGGTTTTTAAGGTTTTCTTTTGGTTATTCAAGGTTTTTAGGACTTTTTCAAATTATTATTCATTTTTAGGGTTTTTTAGATTTTTTTCGTTCATAGGGTTTTTAGAGTTTTAATGTTTTTTCAGGATTTTGGGTTTTTTAGATTTTTTATCTTTGAAGGTTTTAATTTTGTTATTGTTTTTAGGTTTTTAAAGGGTTTTTTGATTTTGTAACGAGATTCAATATATTTAGTGGCTATTATGTTTTTTATGTGTTTTATCAGTTTTTAGAGTCTTTAGAGTTTTTAGATTCTTTTAGGGATTTTTATATTTATTATCATTTTTTACGATTTTAGGGGTTTTAAGTGTGTTTATGTTTTTAAGGTTTTAATAATATTTTCATGGGTTTTAGGGAGTTCTACATTTTTTTTATTTTTTCAAAATTTTAAGGGTTTATGGGTTTTATGTTTTTTAATGTTTTTGATATTTTTATGGGTTTTTTTGGTTTTTTTGGGTTTTAGCATTTTTAGGTTTTTAGGTATTTTAATTTTTGTTAGTTATTTATGGTTTTATTTGGGTTGTTTAGGTTTTTATTATTTTTTATGTTATCATGTAAATTTTTTGTCTTTTTATCCATTTTATGCGTTCTTTTAGTTTTTTAGGGATATAGAGGGTTTTTTGGGTTTAATGGGTTTTAGGGTTTTTATTGTTTTTAGGGTTTTTGAATGTTTTTTTGAGCTTTTAGGTTTTCTAAGATATCTTTATATTTTTTTGCTATTTTTAAGTGTATAAAGGGTTTATATATTTTTTAGGATTTTAAGGTCTTAAAGGTTTTTTAAGGATTCTAGGGTTTTTATGTGTTTTGGGTTTTTAGGGTTTTACAGCTTTTATAATTTTCTTGGGTTTTTAGGTGTTTAACGATTTTGAGGGTTTGAAGGTTTTGTGTGGTTTTTATCGTTTTTAAGGTTTTTAGGGATTTTTACTATTTTTTTGTTTTTATGGTTTTTTATTATTTTTCTTGGTTTATAGGGGTTTTCACATTTTTAAGGATAGTTTGGGATTTATTTATAGTTTCTGGGGGTTTTAAGGATTTTGAGTGGTTTTATAGTTTTTTGGGTTTTTTGGGTTTTTTTTAGGATTTTAAATGTTTTTAGGTGTTTAAAGGGTTTTTATAATTTTTCGTGATTTTGTAGTGATTTATGGGATTTTTTTATTTTTTTAAGGTTATTAGGACATTAATGGTTTTTATGGTTTTAGGGTATTTTATAGTTTTTTTGGGTTTTTATTATTTTTTTATGTTTTTAGGGGGTGTAATAATATTTCTGTTTTTTAGACTTTTAGAGGCTTTTTCAGGATTTTTAGTAATTTTTAATTTTTAATTTTTAATGATTTTTCAGGATTTTTATTGGTTTTTAAGGATTTTGCGGGGTCTAAGGAATTTTTATTGATTTTAGTGTATTTTAGATTTTCTATGGGTGTTAGTTGTTTTCTAGTTTTTAATGTTTTATTAGGGGTTTTCAGGATTTTTTGGACATTTTATGATTTGGTGATTTGTTAGAGTTTTTTGGATTTTAGTGTTTTTTTGGGTTTTAAAGGTTTTTTAGTGTTTTTAACATTTATAGAGTTTTAAAGGGTTTTTAGATTTTAGTGGGTTGGGGTTTTTATTTTTTTAGTGTTTTTAATGGTTATTATGGGTTCTTGGGGTAATCAAGGTTTTTTTAAAGTTTTTAGACATTTTAAAATTTTTAGGTTTTTAGGGGTTTTAATTCTTTTTTGTCTTTATGGTTTTCTTTTGGGTTTTCAGGGTTATTTGCAATTTTTTTTATGTTTTTATAGATTTTTTGGGGTTTTAATTATTTTTATGGTTTTTAGGGAATTTGAGGGGTTTTATGGTGTTTAGTAGTTTTATGGTGTTTTGGGGTTTTATGGGGGTTTTGTGGAATTTTTAGCAGTTTATTGTTTTTCAGAGTTTTTCAAAAAAATTTCAATATAATGGTTTTTTTTAGTTTTTGTTGGTTTTAGGGTTCTTGTGTGTTTTTTTTTGTTTTTATGGGTTTTAGTAGTTTTTAATGATTTTAAGGGTTTTTAGGATCTTTTTAGGTTTTTGGAATTTCTTAGTTTTTTTATATTTTTAAGTATTTTTAGGTTTTTATGGTTTTCTTAGGGATTTTCAATTTTTGACAGTTTTTTACTTTTTTGGGATTTTGAGGGATTTAATTTGATTTTTATTTGTTTTAGGGGTGTTTATGGAATTTGGGGTTTTGTAGGGTTTTTAGTGTTTTGGAATTTTTGAGCACAATGGTATTTTTTGGGTTTTAATGTTTTTATAGGATTTTATGATTTTTAGGGGGTTTCAAAGTTTTAGGGACTTTGGGGGTTTTCAGTGTTTTTAGGTTTTAAGATCATTTACGCATTTTTAGGTTTTCAAGTACTAATTTAGGGTCTTGAATGGTTTTCCTGGTATTTTGGGATTTTAGGTATTTATATATTCCTAGGTATTTATAGTATTTTTATTTGTCTCTAGGGTTTTTGGAATTTTTATGGTTTTCTGAGATTTTATGTTTTTAGGTTTTTTTTCATTTTTTAGGATTTTAAAGGTTTTTTGTTTTTAGGTTTATAAGAATTTATTAGGGTTTTTTAGGGTTTAAATAATTTTTTATATTTTAAGTGACATTAGGGGTTTTTATGTTTTTTTTTTGGGTTTTTATGTGTTTTAGGGATTTTGTTGGTTTTCATGGTTTTTGATTTTTTTAGTGTTTTTAGTATTTTTTTGAGTTTTTTCTGGGTTTTATGTGTTTTTATATTTTTATGGTTTTCCAAGGGTTTTTATGATTATTCTCATTTTAGGGATTTTTTGGGATTTCTTAGGATTTATATAGCTTTTAAGGTTTTATGGATTTTGAAGAGTTTTTTGGGTTTTTTATAGTTTTTAGGTTTTTTCTATTTTTTTATTTTAAGGGGTTAATTTTTGATTTTTTATGGTTTAAAGGTATTTTTATATTTTTAAATTTTTTACAGGTTTAATGGTTTTTTAGGAGTTTTTTAGGTTTTAGTGTCTTTTTTTGGGATTTTAGGGTTTTTAGCGGTTTTTGGTTTTTTAGTGGTTTTATGTGTTTATAGATTTGTATGGATTTCTTAGTGTTTTCAATGATTTTAAGAATTTTTTTTGGGATATTTATTTATTTATTAGGACTTTAATTTTTTTGTGGTTCTTAGTGTTTTTTATGGTTTTTAGGGTTTTTATAATATTTTTTGGTTTTTTACAATTTTTATTTTTTTGAGTGTTTTAAGTGTTTTTAAGTTTTAAAGGATTTCGTATGATTTTCTTGTTTTTTATGGTTTTTATATTATTAGAGATTTTATCTCTTCTTTAGGATTTATATTGTTTTTTGGGTTTTTAGTGATTTTTAGGGTTTTATGGATTTTTTTGTGTTTTAATGGTTGTATGGTATTTTTTATTTTAGGGTTTTTTAGTTATTATGGTTATTTAGGATTTTTATAGTTTTTAACACTTTTCCAGGATTAAATTCTTTTTATAGTTCTTAGTGTGATTTAGGTTTTTTAATTATTTATAGGTGTTTTTAAGGTTTTTAGGGGTTGTTATGGTTTTTAGCGGTATTAGTGGTTTTTAGGGTTTTTAGCATTTTAATGTATTTTAGAGGTTTTGAGTGGTTTTAGTTTTTAATGTTTACTTAAGGTTTCAAGGTTTTATTATGGTTTTTCAAATTTTTAGGTATTTTTAGGATTTTTATAGTTTTTATAGTTTTTGGGGTTTTGAGGGTTTTTTGGGGGTTTTAGGGTTTTTATGGTTTTGTATATTTTTAGGGGGGGGGGGGTTTATTTTTATAGAGTTTTATGGTTTTTAAATTTTTTATAATTTTAATGGGTTTAAAGCGTATTTATGGTTTTTAGTGGGTTTTTTGTGTTTTTATTGTGTTTTAGGTATTTTTAATGTTCTTAATGATTTTTATGTGTTTTTAGATTTTTATGGTTTTTAGTGTCTTTGAAGTTTTTTAGCATTTTTTAGGTTTCATGGGAATTGATGTGTGTTTATTTTTTAAATTTTTTCTTTGGTTTTTTAGGGTTTTAAAATTTTATGGATTTTTTGGGATTATCTAAGATTTGAATGGTTTTTGGGACTTTAAGCATTTTTATGGGTTTTTAGGGTTTTTTAGGATTTTGGGGTTTCTATTATTTTCATGTTTTTAGGGGTTTAATTGTTTTATTTTGGTATGATTTTCTTAAGGGTTTTTATGGTTATCAAATAATTTTTAAATTTTTATAATTTTATAAGATTTTTTGTTTTAAGGGTTTTTATGGATTTTGAAGGGTTTTAGGTTTTTTAGGGTTCTCAATGTGTTTCTAGTATCTTAAAGTTTTCAGTGGGTGTAATGGGTTTTTAGTTTTTTTTGGGGGGGGGGGTTAGTGTTTTTGTGGGTTTTAGTGTTTTTATGGGGTTTTAGGGTTTTTATGGTATTTTTGTTTTTTGGTATTTTATGGGTTTGAAGTGTTTTATGTTTTTAGTGTTTTTTAGGGGTTTCCAATGTTTTATGGTTTTTTATATCATTAGGTATTATTTAGTATTTATGGTTTTAAGGATCGCTAGGGATTTTGAGGCTTTTAATGATTTTTTAGGTTTTTCAAGGTTTTTTTATTTTTTTAATTTTTAGGGGTTTGAAGTGTTTTAAAATTTTTAAGGCTTTCTTAGTTGGTTTTCAGGTATTTTAGGGTTTTTTATATTTTAGGTATTATAATTTTTTTACGATTTTTAAGGGTTTTGATGTTTTTTAGAGATTTTTTTGTTTATTGCATTTTTAAGGGTTTTAGGGGTTTTAAGGTTTTTATTGGTTTAAAGTGATTTTATGTTTTAAGATTTTATAAGTGGTTTTAATGGTTTTTTGTGTTTTTATTTTTTAGGGATTTCTAGGGATTTTTTAGGATTTTTTATAGTTTTTGGGGTTTTTAGGGATTTTGAGGAATTTTCAGGATTTTAGGGTTTATAGGGTTTTTATGGGTTTTTGGGGATTCCCTATTGTTTTTTGGTTTTTAAGGTGTTTCATATTTCTAATTTTTTAGGTTTTCTTATGGTTTTAAGGGGTTTAGAAGGTTTTTTGGGGTTTTAGGGTTGTTTAGGTGGTTTTTGATTTCATAGTTCTTATGGAAATTAAAGGGTTTTATATTTTTATGGTTTTATTTGGGTTACTAGGGGTGTCTGTGTTTTTTAAATTTTTAGGTATTTTTAGGGGTTTAAAGATTTTTATGGGTATTATGGTTTTTTGGGATTATGAGGGGTTTTACTATTTTTTGGGGTTTTGAGGGTTTTAAAGGTTTTTAGTGTTTTTTAGGTTTTATGGGGTTTTGAGTGTATTTATAATTTTATGGTTTACATAGGGGTTTTCAGGGTTTTTGGGTTGTATTATATTTTTAGGGATTTAAATATTTTTTTGGATTTTTTTGGTTTTTTAGGGTTTCTATGGATGTTGATGGAATTTAAGATTTTTAAGGTTTTATGGTTTTTAAGTGTTTACAGAGTTTTTAGTGTTTTTTAGATTTTTTGGGGTTTTATATGTTTTTAGTTTTTTATGTTTTTCTTAGGGTTTTTTGGGGTTTTCTGGTTGGTTTTTATCATATTTTTGTGTTTTTAGGTTTTTTGAGTTTTTTGTGCATTTTGTTTTTTTATTTTTTTTAAATTTTTTTACAGTTTTAAATTGTTTATTGTTTTTTAGTGTATTTTTGAGTTTTTAGTGATTTTTAAAGTTTTTAGAAATTTTATGGTTTTTATGGAGTATTAGGGGTTTAGGGTATTTTAGGTTTTTTAGCCTTTTTAGATGATTTTATGTTTTTAGGGGTTTTAAGTGTTTTAGGTATTTAAGGTTTTCTTAGGGATTTTAGATCTTTTTAGGTTTTTTATGTTTTAGAAATTTTTTTGGATTCTTATGGGGTTTAAAGGTTTTTAAAGATTCTGAAGTTTTTTAGGTTTTTTAGGGTTTTTAGGTTTTTAAGGGATTTTACATTTTTTTACCTTTTTAGGTTTTTTATGTGTTTTCAAGGTTTTTAAGTTTTCATTGGGGTTTTTAGATTTTTTAGCAGTTTTATTATTTTAGAGAATTTTGGTGGTCTTTTATGGATTTTATTCTTTTTAAGGGTCTTTAGGGGTTTTGACGGAATTTAGGGTTTTTAGCATTTTTTTTGTTGTTTTGGGGTTTAAGGATATTTTTTAGTTTTTTAGGGTTTTATTTTTTTTTAGAATTTTTTTAAGATTTTAGGGGATAAAATGGTTTTTATATTTTGAGTTTTTTTATGTTTTTTAGGTTTTTAGTGGTTTTATAATTTTTAGGGTTTTATGGTTTTTATGTTTTTTAGTTTTTTTAAGTTTTTAGTGGTTTTAAGTGTTTTTAGGTTGTTAAGATTTTCTTAGTTAATTTGTGGGTTTTCATGTTTTTTTTCATTTTTATATATTTTTTAAGAATTTTTTTAGGATTTTTATATGATTTTACTGTTTTCAGTGGTTTTTTTGTTTGTGTGTTTTTTTCATATTTTTTGAGGTTTTTATGGGTTTTAGTGTTTTTAAGGACGTAGAGGTTTTTTATAATTTTGAGCAGGTTTTTATGTTTTATGGGGTTTTAGGGTATTTTAAGGTTTTTAGGGGTTTGTAGTTTTTAGATTTTTTGGCGTCTTATGATTTTTTATCTTTTCAGAGGTTCTTAGGTTTTTTATGGTTTTTTGGTTTTTTAGTATTTTTTGTGTTTCTTGTGTATTAATGGGTTTCTAGAGTTTTTTATAATTTTTAAGAGTTTATTTGGTTTTTAGAATTTTTAGTTGGTTTTTAAGGGTTTTAGGGTATTTAAGGTTTTAGGGGTTTTAGGGTTTTAGAGTTTTTATAGGTTTTTAGGGATTTTAGGGTCTTTAATGTTTTTAGTGTTTATTAGGTTTATAAGGGTTTTAAGTGTTTTTATTTTTTTAAGGTTTTCTAAGGGGTTTCATGGTTTCATGGTTTTTTACCTTTTTAGATATTTTATGGTATTTTTAAGGAATTTTATGGTATTGAGAGTTTTTTATGATTTTGATGGATTTTTTGGGGGTTTTAGGGTTTTTAGCATTTTTTCGGTTTTGTGGTTTTTAAGTGTTTCTTGGTTTATAATGTTTTCTTAGGGTTTTCTAGGGTTTTTAGGGTTTTTTACCTTTTTAGGGATATTTAAGGATATTTAAGGATTTTTATGGATTTTTTGGGATTCTGAAGGTTTTAATGGTTTTTTGTGTTTTAGGGTTTTTATAGTTTTTTTGTCATTTAGGGTTTATCTTCTTTTTTTAAGGTTTTATTTGTTTTTTAGAGTTTTTTATGATTATTAATATTTGAATGTGTTTTATAGTTTTTAGCTATTTTTTATGTTTTTATGGTTTTATTGGGGGCTATAGGTTTTAGGGTTTTTAAGTTTTAAAGTGTCTTTAGGTTTATAAGGATTTATTAGTGTTTATATGGTTTTTTCTGTATTTACGTTTTTTATGTATTTCATAACTTTTTTATATTTTCTTTTTGAATTTGAGGGTTTTTAAGGACTCCAATAGTTTTTAGTCTTTTTAGGATTTTTATAGTTTTTTTATGTATATCTATTTTTGAGGTTTTCATAGGGGTTTTCATGTTTTTTAGTTTTTTTCATTTTAAGATATTCATAGTGATTTTTAAGGGTTTTTATATTTCATAAGTATTTAAGGTATTTTGAGGGATTTTAGGGGGTTTTATGTCTTTATTACTTTTTAGCAGTTTTTAGGTTTTTAGGGATTTTATGTTTTTTTAGGTTTATACAGTCTTATTAGTGGTTTTCAATGTTTTTAATGTTTTTATGGAATTTTATGTATTTTTTAGTATTTTAGATATTTATATTTAAAGATATTTTGAGGTATTTTAGGGTTTTTATAGTATTTATGATTTTTTTGGGTTGTATAGTTTTTTTAGTATGTTGGGGTTTTAATTTTTTTAGAGTTTTTTATCATTTTTAGGGGTTTTAAAGGTTTTTAGAGTTTTTAGTTATTTATTGGGATTTTATGGGTTTCTTGTTTTTTAAAAGGTTTTTATGGGTTTTTATAGACTGTAGAGTTTTTAGGGTTTTTAGCGTCTTAATGGGTTTTTATCATTTGTTATGTTTCTTAGGTGTTCTTAAGTGATTTCATTTTTTTAAGAGTTCTTATAAGTTTTCCTTTATTTTAAATTTTTATGATTTTTATGGGGTTTTTTGGGATTTTTATGAGTTTTTTGGGTTTTTATGAATTTTTAGTGTTTTAAGATTTTTTTAGTTTTTTGGGGTTTATAATTATTTATATTTTTTATGATTTTTATGAGTTTTTATGTTATAAGGTTTTATTAGGTGGTTTCAGGGTTTTTTTACTTTTTTAAGATATTTTTTCGGTTTTATAGGATGTTTATGGTTTTTATAGATTTTGAGGGTGTTTGGGTTTTTTTATGGTTTTATCGTTTTTATGGTTTTTTGGGTTTTTAGGGTTTTTAGGGTTATTTAGTTTCTATAGTTTTAATGATTTTTTATAGTTTTTAATGTTTCTAGGAGTTTAAATGGTTTTTATATTTTTTAGTGTGTATTTTTTTCTTTTATTAATTTTTTGAGTGTTTATTATTTCTAGTGGTTTTTATGGATTTTTTGGTCTTTAGTGGTTTTAGGGTCTTTTTTGGATTTTTATGGGGTTTTAGTATTTATCATGTTTTTAGTTGTTTTATGTGTGTTTTTATGTTATTATAGTTTTTAGGTGTTTTCATGTTATTTAGGGTTTTTTACATTTTTAGGGATTTGTAAGGATTTTCTAGGATTCTTAGGGTCTTTTAGAGTTATATGGAATTTTAATAATTTTTTGGGTTTTTTAGAGTTTTTTAGGGTATTGTCATTTTTTAGGTTTCTACGGGTTTAAATTGTATTTATGTTTTTAATGATTTCTCAGGGGTTTGAGGGTTTTTAAGGATTTTTATATTTTTATGGATTTTGTTGGTTTTTTTAGATTTTTAATGTCTGTAGACTATATAGGGATTTTGAGGGTTTTATGGGTTTTGGGAGTTTTAGTGTTTTTTGTGTTTTTAGATTTCAAGGGTATTAAGTGTTTTAGGTAATTAGGGTTTCATAGGATTTTTCTAGGCTTTTACGTTTTTTTAATTTTTAATGATTTTTCGGTATTTTTAAATATTTTTATTGTTTTTTTATTTTCAGGGATTTTGACGGCTTTTTGGAGGTTTTCTGCGTTTGTGAGTTTTTAGTGTTTGTTGAGTTTTTATGATTTGTAGGGGTTGGATTTTCTTTTAGTTTGTTAAGGTTTTCATAGGGTTTTAAGGGTTTTTAATGTTTTTAGTTATTTTAGGAATTTTTTAGGATTTTAGGGTTTTTAGTGATTTTTACGATTTATTAGGTTTTTATGATATTGGGGGGGGGGGGTTATGGGTTTTTCTGAGTTTTTTTAGGTTTAACATGTTTTATTGAGTTTTATATCACTTTTTAAGGGGTTTTATAGTGGTTTATTGGTTTTTAGGGTTTTTTGTATTTTAGGGGGTTTAACGGTTTTTATGGGTTTTATGGTTTCTATGGTATTTAGGGTTTTCATTGTATTTTATGGTTTTAAATTTTTTTATGACTTTATGATTTTTAAGTTTTTTTAGGGGTTTTATGTTCTTTTAGGGTTTTTCCGGATTTTCAATGGGTTTTATATTTTTACAGATTTTAGGGATTTTTTTCGGGTTTTTATGGGTTTTTTGGGATTTTAAGGGTTTTTAAGTTATTTTATGGTTTTTTGGGTTTTTTGGGTTATTAACATCTTTATGTTTTTATAGGGTTTTAGGGGTTTAATGTTTTATTAGAGTTTTATGGTTTCATTAGTGTTTTTACTCGGTTTTTATGGTTTTTACGCCTTTAGGGATTTTTTTGGATTTTTTAGATTTTTATGGTTAGTAGAGTTTTTGAGGGGGTGTTGTGTTTTTTTGGGAATTTAAGGTTTTGATAGATTTTTTAGATTTAGAGTTTTTTATTTTTTGGGGGTTTTAATGGTTTCTTATAATTTTTTATCATTTTAGGGGTTCAAAGGGGTTTTAGAGTTTTTAGTAGTTTTAGGGGGCTTAAGGGTTTTTTTGGGTTATAGGGGTTTATGGGTTTTAAGGATTTTTATGGTTTTAGGGTCTTTTGGGGTTTTAGTTTTTTTAGGTTTTTTTGGTTTTATGTGTATTTAGATTTTTAAAAAAAATTTACATTTTTTCATGGTTTTAAGAGTTATTACATTTTTTATTTATTTTTTAGGTATTTTTTATGAATTTGTTGTTTTTTAGTGTTTTGTGGGATTTTAAGGGTTATTAGGGTTTTGGATTTTTAGTGTTTTGTGCATTTATTAAGTATTTTATTGCTTTTAATGTCTTTTACTTTTTTATAGTTTTCATAGGGTTTTCAAGGTTTATAGGGTTATTTATGTTTTTTTGGGATTATTTTGGATATTATGATTTTAAGGAATTGTGAGAATTTCTAAGGATTTTGAGTTTTTTGGGTTTTTAGGGATTTTATTGTTTTTTTATTTTTTAGTATTTTTAGTTTTTTGGGGTTTTTAATTTTTTTAGTGTTTTAAGGTATTCATAGGTTTTTCATGTTGTTTAGGGTTTTTATATATTTATGGTTTTTATGGATTTATTAGGATTTTTATTGGTTTTTAGTTTTATTTAGGATTTTGAGGTTTTTTTGGGTTTTTATCATTTTTCAATATTTTGGGGTGTTAAGTGTTTTTATGCATTTAAAGTTTTCGTAAGGGTTTTCCCAATTTTTAGGGATTTTTATATATTTAAATATTTTATGTTTTTTTATTATTTTATAACTTTTAGGTTATTTAGGTATTTTGATAGTTTTTAGGTTTTTATAGGTTTTTTATATTTTAGGTTTTTTATGATTTCAGGGTTTTATTGTTTATCTTATTTTTTTTAATATTTTTAGGGGTTTTAGAGGTTTTAGATTTTTTTAGTGGATTTGAATATTTTTATGGGTTTTTAGGGGTTATTAATTTTTTTAGTGGGGTTTATGGTTTTTAGAGGTTTTAGGGAATTTTTGGGTATTTTATATTTTTTAGGTTTTTATGTGGATATATGTTTTTATGTTTTTATGGTTTTATCCAGGTTTTTCAAGGTTATTAGGGTTTTTAATGTTTTCAGGGTTCTTTTAGTATTTTTATAGATTTTCAATGTTTTTAGTTTTTTATGGGTTTTATGTTTTTTAGGTTTGCTAGGGTTTTGTAGGGATTTTATCAATTTTTATGTTTTGTGGGTTTTATGGATTTCTTATAGATTTTCAGGGTTTGTAGGTTTTTTTATGGTTTTAGGTATATTTATGGATTTTTAATTTTTTATATTTTTATGGTTTTTTTAATTTTGTGGGGTTTTAGAGTTTTATTTTTGTGGTTTTAGGGGTTTTATAGTTTTTTCGGGTTTTAGTGTTTTTTGAGTATTATTATTTTTAGGAATCTTAGAGTTTTTAAAAAATCTAAGGGTTTAAATTATTTTTAGAGAATTTTGTAGTTTTTTTATGTTTTTTATGGGTTGTAGGGTTTTAGGGTTACTATGGTTTTTAGGATTTTTAGGGGTTTTAGGATTTTTAATGTTTTTTGGATTTATAGTGTTTTTTGGGGATTTATGTTTTTTTAGGTTTTTAGGGATATTTAATGTTTTTTAATAATTTTATGGTTTTTAGGGGTGTTTGATATTTTAAGGGTTTTTAGGGGTTTTTTCTAGGGTTGAAATGGTTTTTTTGCAGTTTTTGGTATATTTTTTAGTTTTTAGGGTTTTAAAGGATTTTTAGAGTTTTTATCATTTTTAGGAACCTAAAGGGTTTTTATAGTTCTTAGTGTTATTTACGGTTTATTATGGATTTTATGGTTTTAATGCTATGAGGTATTTTTTTGGCTTCTATGTTTACTATGGTTTTTAGGGTTATTAATGTTTTTAGGTTTCTTAGGGGTTTTAAATGTTTTAGGGTTTTAAGGATTTCTTTGGGATTGGTAATGATTTTATGGTATTTTTTAGGGATTTTAGGGTGTTTTTATGATTTTTATAGTTTTTTAGAGTTTTTATCTATTTTGAGTGTTTTAATGGTTTTTTCATTTTTAGGGTGTTAAGGTTTTTTGTGGTTTTATGGGTTTTTTAGTTTTTTGGAGTTTATGTTTTTTTAAGATATTTTTAACCATTTTAGGGGGGGTGGAGGTTTTTTTAGAGTTTTTAATTGGTTTTTTGGGTTTTTAGTGGTATTATTGGCTTTAGGGTTTTTATCATTTATTGGTTTTTTAGTGTTTTAATGTGTTTTTAGGTTTTTAAGGTTTTATAAGATTTTTTTGGGTTATCATGGTTTTTTATGCTTTTAGATATTTTTGTGGATATTTTGTATTTTTTTAGGGATTTTAGGGAGATTCATGGTTTTTATGGGATTTTAATGTTTTTAAGAGTTTTTTAATTTTTTTTTAATTTGTGGGATTTTTAGTTTTTGATGTTTTTTAAGGGTTTATAGAGTTTCTTAATGTTTTATGGTTTTAAATATTTTTTAGATTTTTTAACAATTTGTGAGGGTTTTTGAGGTTTTCTGGGGTTTATTAAAAATTTTATGGTCTTTATTGTATTTAGGTTTTTTAGGCTTTTCAGGATATTGATATAGTTTTTATAGTTTTTTAGCATTTTTTAGTTTTTTAGGGGTTTTAATTGTTTTTAGTTTTTTAAGGTTTTCCTATGGTTTTCAAGGATTTTAGGGTTTTTTATGTGTTTGGGGAATTTTGGGATTTTTATATATTATTGAGTTTTTACAGTTTTTGGGATTTTGATTATTTTTATGGTATTTATGGTTTTTATAGTTACTTTGGGCTTTTAGGTTTTTTTTACCTTTTAATGATTTTTATATTTATTTAGTGTTTGTAATGTTTTTAGGGTCTTAAATGGTTTTAGATTATTTTTTTGTAGTTTTTAGGTTTTTTGGGGGTGTTAAGGTATTTGGGGGTTTTATAGTTTTAAGGGGTTTTTAGGGTTTTAGGGTCATTCATGGGTTTTAGAATATTTTTAATTTTATGGGTTTTATGATTTCTAGGTATTTTAATTTTTGTTTTGGGTTTTCAAGGCTTTTAGTATTTTTTATGTTTTTAGGGATTTTTATGGATTTTGTAGGATTTTAATAGGTTTTGGGGTTTTTTGGATTTTTAGGGTTTTTAAGTTTTTATGGGCTTTTTAGGAATTTTAGAGTTTTCAAAAATTTTATGCTTTTTAATGTTTTAAGTTTTTTTAGGATTTATGGATTTATTAGTGATTTAGGGGTTATTAGGGTCTTCTGTTTTTATGATTTATGGGATTTTAGGGATTTTTATTATTTTTAAGGTTTTAGTATTTTTAGGGTTTTCTTTAACTTTTATCATTTCCAAGTTCTTTTTATCTTTTAATTTTTTTTGGATTTAGGACTTCTTGTGATTTTTAGGGTATTATGGAGTTTTATGTTTTTAATTATTTTTATGTCATTCCAAGGAATTTTTTGGTTTAAGTGTTCGGAGGGAATTGTACGGTTTTTAGGGTTTTATGGATTTTATGGGGTTTTTAAGAACATTTTATGTTTTTTAGAGTTTGAAATTTTTTGGGTTTTTTAATTTATTCAGAGTTTTGATGTTTTTATAATGTTTTTAAGATTATTTTGATTTTTTAAGGATATAAATTTTTTTGTGGTTTTTACGGTCTTATTGTTTTTTAGTGGGTTTAGGGTCTTTTTAGTGTTTTATATGTTTTTTTATGGTTTTAAGGGCTTTAATTTTTTTAGGTTTTTACGATTTTTTGACGATTTTTCATGGTTTTAGGGGTTTTATATTTGTAGGATTTTTAGTAATTTATTTGGTATTTTAAGGATTTTAAGGATTTTTATGGTTTTTAGGTATATTAATTGCTTTAGGGGTATCTTGGGATTTTATGGGTTTGAGCATTATTAGAATTTTAATTTTTTTCATTTTAAATAATTTTATATTTTTATGTTTTTCATATAGTTTTCAAGGATTTTTTGATTTTACATTTTTATGAATTTTTAGGGAATTTGTAATAATTTAATGGTTTTTAGGGTTTTAGAAATTTTTATATGTTTTAGGGTTTTAGGGTTTTTATGGTTTTTTTGATTTTTTGGGGTTTTAGTGTTTTTTGAAATTTTAGGGTTTTTATAGTTTTTAACATTTTTGGGATTTAATGGTTTTTTAATCAATTTTTAGAGATTTTATCTGTTTTTTGAGTTTTTAGGGAAAGGAAGATGCGAGGGTAGGGCTATTTCTGGCCCCCCAAAATTTATTAGAAAGAAAAAGGAGACATAACAGACAAGGAAGAGGAGGGGTCAAACGACCCACACCCAAAAACACTTAACAACCAAAGATAAAAGACCCCAAAAAAAGAAAAATCAAGAATGAAAAAAGAAAAAACACAAAAAGAAAAGAAGCCACCACCATCATCCAACATCAACCAGCATCCAGAAGCTCACATATAACCAATGAACGGCATCTAAACTCAAACAGAAATCAACATCCAGCAGCAGCACGACCATAAACCACAGCTTCAGCACCTCCCATCCAAGAAGAAACAAGCATCCAGAACCACCAGCATCAAACATCACAAAACCACCCGCATCCAACATCATAGAACCATCAGCATCAAAATCACAAGCCTCACCATCACCAGCATTCAGCAGCTCACCACCAAGAAGCAACCAGCATCCAATCTCACAAAAACCAGAATCCATCACCTTCACACCAAAACAAGCTACCACCAACAGCACATAACCATCATCACCAAAATCACACACCCACCAGTAACCAAGGGTCACATCCATACAAAAATCATCATCCTTTTTCACAAAAACCACTAACCAGCACCTCCCTACCAAGAAGTTTCTCCGAAAGCACCACAGAACTCGCACACCAACATCATCCAATAGCAGAACCATCCCCCACCGTGAAAAAATCCATAACAGAAAGATCCAACCAAAAAATTCAGCAAAATAATCAGGACCAAATGGATTGCTTTGCCACCACTGGAATGTAAGGACTGAAACCAGAATGCCGCAAGCCACAAATAGGCTAGGAGAAATAGTATGAGTCAATGATCGGGCTGAGAAACGAACCTGGAAATTCTGGAACATCTGTGCAGGCTGAAAACAAGAAAATCTAAAATCTCCCATGCTCAGATCTGTTAGCTGATGGGAAGATCACATGATCAGTGACCGAGAAATCCAGGCCAATGCATTGCGTCATCGAAGAGGCCAGATCCTACGCCGCCAACGAATCCCCCTCCACCGTTGAAAACTCTATGGTGGTCCCCTTTCTGTGAATGTGATTTGGAAATACAACCAAAGACCGCTATAGTTTCCAATCACCAAAGCTTTGACCTCTTCACCTCTTGCCAAAAAAATTTGATCTGGAATCACAACATGACTCGCATCTTTTAAAGCTGCCAAATCCTGATCACAAAGGAAAATAATCCAAGAAAAGCATGAATCTGAAGCTGACGACCCATGAAAGTACATCTTGCTGGAAAAACAAAGCCGCCAAAAGAAAAGGACCACCGCGTCCATTGATATATAGATCACTTTAGGGGAACGCTACCACCAAAGGGACTATGATCCATGAATGAATCACCATGAAAGGTCCTAGGGAAGATCTTGAAGATGCGATGAGCGGGAGAGAGAGCCAGGGGAGTGCGCTGCCATCTTTCCTTGATTTTTTAGGGGTTTATGTGTTTTTATAGTTTTCATGGTTTTAGGGTCTTTTATGGGGTTTTTAGGTTTTCAAGGGATTAAAATATTTTATAGTTTTAATAGTTTTCTTTGGGTTTTTCAGGTTGGTTAGTGTTTTTAATGTTTTTATGGATTTTTAGTGATTTTTTTGGATTTTATCATTTTTAACGATTTTCAGGGATTTTTATTGTTTTTAAGGATTATTATGGTTTTAGGATTTTTAGGTGTTTTACTATTTTAATGGTTTTTAGGAAATGTATGTGTTTTTATGTTTTTGATGTCTACATATGGATTTTATGGTTTTCATTTTTTTACATTTCTAAGGATTTATAGGGTATTCTATGATTTTTTGGGTTTTTTAAGGTTTTTAAGGAATTTGATGGTTTTTAGTGATTTTTGGGGATTCTAGTTTTTTTGTGTTGTGCGTGTTTTTTTGAGATTTTTAGGGTTTTAAGTTCTTTTAGAGTTCTCTAATGATTTTGAGGGTCTAAAGGGTTTTTACAATGTTACTGGTTTTTTGGGGGTTTTATAGATTTTAGGGTTTTAGGGGTTTTAATTGTTTTTTGGGGTTTTTAGGGTTTACAGGATATTTTAGGTTTTTATGGTATTGTGTTTTTAGGTTTAATTTTGGTTTTACGATTTCTTGGTTTTTAAGGATTTAATAGGGGTATAGATGTTTTTTAGGGGTTTGTATTTTTTTTGGGATTTTTAGGGAATTTTTAAGATTTATATATATTTTAATATTTTTAGAGATTTTCATGGTTTTTAGTGTTTTTTGGGTTTTCTAGTTTTCTAACAATTTTTAGGGGTTTTTTTGGGAATTTTACATTTTTATGGGTTTTAGGGGTTTTTTTGGTATTTTTATAATTTTTAGGGGTTTTAAGGATTCTTTAATAATTTTTAGTGTTTTTAAGATTCATATGGATTTTTATGTTTTCAGGTTTTTTTTATTTGGAGTGTTTTTTATATTATTAATGTTTTTATTGGGTTTTTTGGGATTTATGGTTTTCATTTTTCTTTAGATATTTTTATGGCCTTAAAAGATTTATATTTTTTTTGTTTTATGGATTTGTTTATTTTTTATGGGTTTTAGTGTTTTTTGGGTTTATTGGTTGTTTAAATTTTTTGGGGGGTTTTAAGTAATTCTAGAGTTTTTTTTATCAATTTTATTTGTTTATTGGGTTTTTATATGTTTTAGTGGTTTTAGGGTTTTTATGGGTGATAATATTTTTTAAGTTTTTGGTTTTTTAAGGGGTTTTTTTGGGTTTTAGGGTCTTTTAGTGTTTTCAGTATTTATTTGGAATTTTATGTTTTTTTAGGTTTTTAATGTATTATTATGGGTATCTATGTTTTTTGTGGTTTTCATATTTTTAGGGATTCTCAAAATTTATTAAAATATATATGGGTTTTTATGTTTTTTGGGATTCTGAGGGTTTGATGTTTTTTATAGTTTTTAGGGGTTTTTGGAATTTTTAAATTTTGTTAAGTTTCATGGGATGGTTTTATTGTTTTTATGTTTTGATATTTTCTTGGGGCTTTTAGAATATTTTCTGTTTTAGGGATTTTTAGTGTTTTTAATATTTTTATTGGTTTGTTGGGAATTGTATGTTTTTTGGGGATTTAGGGTTTTTCAGAATTATTTGGCTTTTTATATGTTTTAGGGTTTTTTTATTTTTTTTATTTTTTTATTTTTTAGAGTTTTTTTAAAAATTTTAGTTTTTAATGAGTTTTTAACAGTTTAGTGGGTTTTATAGTTTTTTTGGGGTTTTAGGGTTTTTATAGTTTTTTGGGGTTTTATGGTTTTTATGGGTTCTAGGGTTTTTACGACCTATATGGCTTTTAGGGTTTGTAGCATTTTTTATTTTTTTTGAGGATTTTAGCATCCGAACTAGTTTTAAGGTTCTATTAGTGATTTATTGAGTTTTTATGGTTTTTTACAATTTCTGGGATCATAGTGATTTTTAGTATTTGTATCAGTTTTAGTGGTTTTGCGGGGTTTTTTTTGTGGCTCTTATGGTTTTTATGGCTTTATGATTTTTTTTTCGAGTTTTTAGGGGTTTTTCAGTTTTTCAGTTTTTTTATCATATTTAGGGGTTTAATGGATTTTTATTTATTTTAACGGTTTTTAGGGTTTTATGGGCTTGTATGGGTTTTAAGTTATTTATGGGTTTTATGGTTTTATGGATTTTTAGTGTCTTTAGGGAGTTTTCATGTTTTTATCATTTTTTAGGTGTTTTAGGGGTTTTAAGCGTTTTTAGTTTTATAATTTTTTCTAAATATTTTAGGTTTTTTTAAGGTTTATATGATTTGTTGGCTTTTTAGGAATTTTTAATTTATCAGGGTTTTAGGGATTTTGAGGATTTATTTGGGATTTTACAGGTTATTTTTCTTAGCATTTTAAGGTTTCTTAGGTGTTTTAAATGTCATTATGCTTTTAAAGTTTTCTTAGGGGTTTTAGGGTTTTCAACATTTTTAGGTATTTTTAGGATTTGTATGGTTTTGTGTGTTTTTACTCACTTTAAGGTGTTTTTTGGATTTTTATGGTTTTTTGGGTTTTGAGAGTTTTTTTAGTTTTTAGGGATTTTAAGGTTTAGTAGAGTTTTTATCATTTTAAATGGATTTAAGGGTGTTTAGAGATTTTATTGGGTAGTATGGTTTTATGGGTTTTTGGGATTTTTTATTGTTTTAGGGAGTTTTAAGGGGTTTAGGGTTTTCATGGGTTTTTCAGTTTTTTTGGGTTTTATGTGTTTTCAGGTTTTTATGGTTTTCTTAGGTTTTTCTTTTTTTTAGGTTTTTTATTTTTTTTTTAATTTTTTGGGTTTTATGATTTTTATGGGGTTTTAGGTTTTTTAGGGAGTTTTAGGGTACTAGGTCTTTATATTGTTTTCATAGTTTTTTGGGTTTTTCTTTGGAATTTTAACAATTTTTGGGGTTTAATTTGTTTTTATATTTTTTAGTAGGTTGTAAGGATTTTATAAATTTTATAGTTTTTTATGATTTTTATGGGTTTTTGGGTTTTTATGATCTCTTTAGGTTTTTTTAACGTTTTTAGCATATTTTATGGCTTTCAAGGTTTTTATGTATTTTTAATTTTTTAAGGTATTCTTAGGGTTTTTCTGGTTTATTTGGTTTTTTACATTTTTAGGGTCTTTTAGGGCTTTTCTAGGATTATTATGGTTTTTTGGGGTTTTCTGGATTTTTAAGGGTCTATGGATTTTTTTTGGTTTTTTGTGTCTTTTATTGTTATTAGCCTCTTTAGGGGTTTTAAGTGTTTTTAGGGTTTTAAAATTTTCTTAGGGATTTTAAGGGGTTTTACATTTAGGTATTTTTAGTTATTTTTTATAATTTTTAAGTATTTTTGGGTTTTTAAGGATTTTTATGTTTTAAGGGTTTCTTAGCATTTTTATGTTTTCTCTGGTTTTTTAGGATTTTAGGATTTTGTGGAGATTATTGGGTTTTTTAACCATTTTTTTGGGGTTTTTAATGTTTTGAAGGGTTTACAGGGTTGTTATATTTTTTTAGTGGGTTTTTAGGGTTCTTTTGGGGTTTTGGGGTTTTGGGGGTTTTAATGTATTTCTATAGATTATTAGTGGTTTTAGCAAATTTTAGGGTTTTAAGAGGTTTTAATTGTTTTTAGTTTTTTTATGTTTTTTAGGGTTTTAGGGTTTTTTATGTTTTCATAGATTTTTTGGATATTTTAGATTTTTTTGAATTTTAATGTATTGTTAGAGTTTTTAGGGATTTTGAGGGGCCTTTTGGGATTATGTGGGATTTTATGGATTTTATGGTTTTTAGGATTTTTTTATTAATTTTAGTAGTTTTTTGAATTTTTATGGGTTTATAGTTTTAATAGGGTCTTTATGTTTTTAGGGATTATCTAAGTTTTTGGGGTTTTAAAAAAAAATTTCACTAATTTTTGTTTTTAAATTTTTTAGTGTTTTTAGAGATTTTTGAGTGTTTTAATGGTCTTTAGGGTTTTTTAGGTTTTATAGTTTTCTGAATTTTTTGGGTTTTTTGAGATTTTTTATTTTATGGTTTTTTAGGATTTTTTAATGTTTTTAGGGGTTTAAAGGGTTTTTATAGTTTTTCAATATTGTTAGGGTTTTTAACGTTTTTAGCGGTTTTATGGTTTTTAGGGGTTTTAGGGTCTTTTACGGTTTTTAGCGGTTTTAGTGCCTTTTTGGTTTTTAGGGGTTCTATGTGTTTGTAGGGTTTTAAGGTTTTCTTAGAGTTTTTTTATGGATTTAAGTGTATTGTTTTTTGATTTTTTGGGTTATTTTATGTTTTTAATGGTTTTTAGGGTTTTTATGGATTTTGAGTGGTTTAGGGTTTTTAGGGTTTTAAGGGATTTATGGGTTTTTTTGGGTTTTATGGGTTTTTTGAGTTTTTGTCGTTTTTATGGTTTATTGATTTTTTTTAAATTTTATATGGGGTTAGAAGTGTTTTTATAGTTTTTAGGGATATTTATGGTTTTTATGGGATTTAGAGTTTAAATGTTCTTAGGGTTTTTTTGGTTTTATGGAGTTTTAGGTTTTTTAGTAGTTTTATTGTTTTTATTTTTATTTTTTTAGGTTTTTATGGTTTTTACGTGTTTTTAGATTTTCATGGTTTTCTTAGTATTTTTTGGAGTTTTAGGGGGTGTTTTAGTTTTTAGGTATTTTTAGGTATTTTTTGGAATTTTTTTATTTTTTGTGATTTTAGTGATTTTGTGGGTTTTAGTGTTTTCTGGTGTTTTAGGGTTTTTTGAATTTGTACATTTTATGGGTTTTAAGTGTTTTTTGGGTTTAATGTTTTTTAGGGGTTCTCTTGTTTTTTTATCATTTTAAGAGTTATTTAAAAAAATTTATTGCATTTTTATTGATTTTTATGGATTTTATAAATTATGTGGGTTTCTAGGGTTTTATGGGTTTTAAGTGTTTTTTAGGGTTGTATGTTTTTTAAATGTTTTTAGGGTTTTTATGGGTATTTTATATTTTAGAGATATTTAGGTGTTTTTTAGAATTTTTATGGGTTTATAAGATTTTTAGGTTTTTGAGGGTTTTATGTGTTCTTAGGGTTTTGTGGTTTTTTGGGGATTTTATGGTTTTTTTATTTTTTTTGGGGTTTAATGGTTTTTTAGTGTTTTAAAAAAAATTAGGGGCTTAATGGTTTTTTTATGTTCTTTGGTTTTTTTGGGTTTTGTGGATTTTAAGGGATCTAAATGATTTTAAGGGGTTTTATAGTTTTTAGGGTATTTAGGTTCGATAAGATCTTTTAGGATTTTACCATTTTTTATGCTTTTTTGGTTTCAAGTTATATTTGGTTTTTAATGTTTTCTTAGGATTTTTAGGGTTTTAATTTTTTTTATGTTTTGTATTAATTTTCAGGTCTTTTTTTAGGATATTTATGGGTTTTTAGGGTATTTAGAGATTTTGATGGTTTTTCGGGTTTTTGGGTTTTTTATTGTTTTTAGAATTTTTTTATTTATATTAATCGTGTGTAGGTTTTTAATTTTTTTGTAATTTTTTCAGTATTTTTAGTGTTTTTTATGTTTTTAGGGATTTTTTATGGTTTTTATTTTTTAGTGTTTTTATTTATTTTGGGGGATTTAGTGTTTTATGGGTTTTAATGTTTTTTACATTTTTAATTACTGTTAATGTGTTTTTGGGGTTTTATGGTTTTTACAGGGTTATTATGGGGTTTCAAGGGTGTTTATGTTTTTTGGGATTTTATAGGATTTTAATGGGTTTTTATGGTTTTTATGGATTTCGACGTTTTTCAGGGTTCTTTAGGTTTTATAAGGATTTTTTGGGGGGTTTTTTGAGTTTTTAGGATTTTAATGGGGTTTTAGAGCTTTTTAATGTTTTTAGGGGTTGTAATAGTTTTAATAGTTTTTAGTGGTTTTAGGGTTAGTATGGGTTTTTAGGGGATTTATGGTATATAGGTGGTTTTTTTTTATTTTTATGGGCTTTTAGAATTTTTATGATTTTTTCTATTTTATGGTTTTTAGGGTTTTAATGATTTTTCAGGTGTTTATGTTTTTATACTTTTTTATGTCTTCTTAGGGGTTTTTTAAATTATTAGTTATATTCAAGGTTTTTAGGGTTTTTATAGTTTTTATGGTTTTGATGGGGCCTTACGATTTTTTTAAGTTTTTTAGGTGTTTTAAGGCTTTTCAGATTTTTTATGTGTTTTTATATGTTTGAATGGTTTTTGGAGTTTTCCATGGTTTTATGGTTTTTTGGGTATTTTGGATTTTTATGTTTTTAGGGGTTTTGTGAATTTTTTTAGTTTCAAGGTTTTTAGGACCTTTAGGGGTTTTAACGTATTTTGGGTTTTTAGGCGTTTTAAGGCTTTTTACATTTTTAATGTTTTCTTTTTGTTTTTCAGTGTTTGCAGGGGTTTTTTTGTTTTCATAGATTTTTTTTTTGTTTTTTAGGATTTTTATGGTTTTTAGGTTTTTAAGGTGTTTTTAGGGTTTTAGGGATTTTTAGGGTTTTAGGGATTTTAGGGCTTTTTAAATTTTTTATGTTTTTTAAGGATTAAGGTTTCTTAGGTTTTTTAGGTTTTCCTATGTTTTTGTGGATTTATATGTTTTTTGTGATTTTTTCTGTTAGTTATTGTTATTTTCAGTTTTTAGGGATTTTAAGGGTTTTTAGGGTTTTATGTGTGTTTTGGGTTTTTATGGTTTTTTATTTTTAAGGGTTTTAATTTTATATAATGTTTTTTAACATATAAGGGTTTAATGTTCTTTTTATAGTTTTAGTTGTTTTGGGGGTGTTATGTGTTTCTAGGTGTTTTTAATGTTTTTAGGGGTTTAGGGGTTTTAGTGTTTTTGGAATTTTTAAGGCATTTTAGGGTTTTTAGTGTTGTTTAATTATTTATGGGTTTTGAGAGTTTTTTTTAATGTTTTCTTAGTTTTTTATAGGGTTGTATGGTTTTTATCTTTTTAGGTATTTTTATGCCATTTTTTGGATTTTGATAGTTTGTTTGGGCTTTTTGGATTTTGAATCTTTATAAGGGTTTTAATGTTTTGGGGTTTTAAAAGTTTTTAGAGTTTTTAGATTTTATGGGTTTGAAGTGTTTTTAAGGGTTTCTTAGTTTTCAGTATTTTAAAATTTTTAGGGAATTTTTTGGTTTTTTATGGATTTTTAGGGTTTTTAGTTATTTGTATGGTATTTAGGGATCTTATATTTTTTTCGTGGTTTTTTATTTTTTTTGTGTTTTCAATGTTTTTAGGGTTTTAAAATGTTTTTTTTGGTTTAAAAGGTTTTTAGTGTTTTTAGTGGTTTACGGTTTTTAAAAATTTTTAGGATTTTTTATGGTTTTTAGGAGTTATATGATTTTTAGAGTCTTTTAGAGTTTTTTGGATTTTTAGGTTTTTTGGGGTTTATCTGTTTTTAGGTTTTTATGGTTTTATTAGGATTGTTTAGTGTTTTTATGTTTTTCTTATGTATTTAGGGATTTTGATGGATTTGTTATTTGAATTTTATGGTTTTTAGGGATATTCAGGGGATTTAGGTTATTTACGGTTTTTAGGGATTTATAAGCTTTGGGGGGGGGGGGGATTTAGCAGTTTTTAGTTTGTAGTGTTTTTAAGGATTTTTAGAGTTTTTTATCATTTTAATTGTTTAAAGGGTTTTAATATTTTTCTAGTTTTTTAGGGTTCTATGTGTTTTATGTTTCTTAGTGTTTTCTTATGGTTTTTAAGGTTTTTACTTTTTTATAATTTTTAGGTAATTTTTTGGAGTTTTTGGATTTTTTGTGTTTTTTTGGATTTTAAGTGTTTTCTAATTTTATGTGATTTTAGGGGTTTTAAGTGTCTACCTTTTATGGATTTCTATGTTTTTTTCATGGTTTTTCATGGTTTTTATATTTTGCTGAATTTTTAGGATCTCTATAGTCTTTTAGGGGTTTTAGGGATTTTGAGGGGTTTTAGGGTTTTTTAGTGTTATTTGGGGTTTAGGGTATTTTTCTATTTTTTATAATTTAAGGGTTTTTTGTGTTTGATAACATTTTACAGGTTTAAAGGGTTTTAGTGATTTTATTTATTTTTAGTGTATTTATATGTTTTTAGGGTTTTTAATGGTTTTTAGGGGTTTTTATGGTTTTAGGGGGTTTACAATTTTTAGAATCTTTAGGGGTTTTACTGTTGTTTAGGTATTTAATGGATTTATGATATTTTAGGTTTCAATGATTTCATAGGGTCTTTAGGGTTTTTAGGG
The DNA here is from genome assembly GCA_963277665.1 of Viscum album. Taxonomy (NCBI): domain Eukaryota; kingdom Viridiplantae; phylum Streptophyta; class Magnoliopsida; order Santalales; family Viscaceae; genus Viscum; species Viscum album. Next base: position 789,939,094 of record OY728164.1, read on the forward strand.
GTTTTTTGGGTTTTTATGGGTTTTTACTTTTTTTATTTTAGAAGATTTTTAGGATTTTTATGGTTCTTAGGGTTTTTTAGAATTTTTACGGGTTTAATGGTTAATAGTGGTTTTAGAGTATTTTATGGGTTTTAGAGTTTTTAGGTTTTTATTTTTTCCATAAGGGTTTTTATGGTTTTAGGGTTTTTATATTTTTAGGGTTTTTAAGGCTTTATTTGGATTTTATAGGGGTTTAAGGGGTAACTGGGATTTTGTGGGTTTTTACGGGTTTTTAGGGTTTTTGGGTTTTCAGTGTTTTATATATTTTTTATGGGTTTTATTATTTTTTAGGTTTTATGGTTTTCTTAGGGTTTTTATGTTTTTATGGGGTTTTATGTTTATAGGGAATTTTAAATCTTTTATGAATTTTATGTTTTTAATGGTTTTTTGGGTTTTTAGGGATTTAGAGGTTTTTTTAGGTCTTTATGGTTTTTAGAGTTTTAGGGGTTTTTTCGGTGTTTTAAGTGTTTTTTAGTTTTAAATATTTTCTTAGAGGTTTTCAGATTTTTTTAGGATGTTTTATTTTATTTTTATTTTTAGTTATTTTTTAGGATATTTATGTTTTTTTAGGTTTTTAGTTATTTTGAGGGTGATTTTGTGTTTTGGGGTTTTGGGGATTTGGGATTTTATAATTTTTTGGGGGTTTTAGTTCTTTTCAGTTTTTATGGTTTTCTTAAGGTTTTCTGAATGTTTATTAGGGTTTTAAATTTATTATTTTTTAGGGATATTTAGGTATTGTTTAGGATTTTAGGGCTTTTTGGGTTTTGGTGATTTTGAGGGGTTTTAGTGATTTTAGGGGTTAATGTTTGTTTTGGTTTTAGGGTTCTTTTTTGTTTTTAAGGATTTTATGGTTTTATGGAATTTTTGAATTCTTTTTAGGTTTTAATAGTTTTTTAGAGTTTCTAATGGGTTTTTAGGTGTTTAAGAGTTTTTAAGGTTTTCTTGGGTTTTTAGGTGTTTTAGGGTTCTCTCGTCTTTCAGGGTTTCTTTGAATTGTTAGGTTTTTAGGGGTTTAAAGTGTATTTAGTTTTTCAATGTCTTCTTTGGGTATTTGATGTTTTCATTTTTTTAGGATCTTTATATATTTTTGATGATTTTTATGGTTTTTAGGGATTTTTTTGGTCTTTAGAGTTTTTTATGGTTTTATGTTATTTTAGGTATTTATTGGTTTTAATTGTTTGTAAGTTTTTTATGTTTTCTTAGGAGTTTTCAAGGTTTTTAGGTTATTTAAATTTTAGGGGTTTTAATGGAGTTTTCAAAAAAAAATATTTTTTATTAGGTTTTGTAGGGATTTTGAGAGTTTTTAGGGTATTGGGGTGATTAGGCTTTTAGCGGTTTTTAGATTTCTACAAGTTTTAAGTGTTTTTAGGTTGTTAATTTTTCTTAGGGGTTTTCACGTTTTTTAGGTATTTTAGGTATTTTTATTGATTTTTTAGTATTTTTTTTGGTTTTTAGGGTTTAAATTGATTTTCATGGATTTTAGGGTTTTTAGGATTTTTATGATTACTTTGGGTTTCTTAGATTTTTTATTTTTTTGGGTTTTAATGGTTTTTAAGAGTGTTTTTATTTTTTTAGGGGCGTTATGGGTTTTTAGAGTTTTTATGGTTTTTTAGATATTTTATAGGTTTTTAGGGTCTTTATGTTTTTAGGGGTTTTAATGGTTTTTTGGGGGTAGTAGGGTTTTTAGGATCTTTTAGGGTTTTCTAATTTTTTAGGATTTAAAGGGTTTTGTGTTTTTTAGATGTTACATTTTTTATAGGGGTTTTTAGGTTTTTTGTGTTTTTAGGGATTTTTAGAGATTTTATATGATTTCTATGTGTTTTAGGATTTTATGAACTCTGAGTGTTTTAGGGTTTTTAGTATTTTTTAAATTTTTTACTAGTATTTACCATTTTTTAAGGTCTTATTAGGGTTTTTAGGGTTTTACAGCTTTGTATAGATTTTTAGATATTTTTTCAGATTTATTTTTTATTTTTTATAGTTTTTATGTATTTTGAGGATTCAATATTTTTAATGGTTTTTAGCGTTTTTAGGGTTTCTTTAGTATTTTGGGGTTTTATGATTTTATAGAATTTTTAACATTTTTAGCAATTCAAAGGGTTTTTTGAGTTTTAGTGGGTTTTTAGGGTTGTTTCCCAGGGAAATGTGACTTCGTTGGGGAAATCATTATTTTTGAACAGTTTCCATCAGGTTTATTCATGGAACCAAAAACACCCAATGGTTTTATTTCCATATGGACCTACCTTCCAAAGGCAGGAACTTGTTAGGGATTTTGACCTACAATTCTTAATAACTCTCATTAGTCGAGAGGATGGGAGGTTGGGCTCATCACACCATTTTCTAGGGAATTATTACCTCCTCTGGGACTCTCTTATAGATTTAATATTTGTTCATGAATCCTTAATTAATTCCTCGGAATGATGTTGGTTACCCCAATATTAGCAATAAATTATTATCATATGTGGAATTTAGAATCATACATATGCATTCAAGGTTCTTCAACAATGGAGATATTTGTATGTATCTCAGGTTTTCCATTGATGGTATGCTCTTATATGCTACTTAAAGATTCATTGGTCTTTATTAGAACGATGATGGTTTTTTATCCATGCAGTGGCGAACTCTAGAGTTTATGGTCATCCAGGTAGACTAATTTCACTCTAGGATTTATCGTCTTCCTGGGTGACGAAAGTTGTTATGATATTGGGATCAAACATATAGGTGGGATTCCTATATATTATAGTGAAAGGAATCAGAACCCACATAGTTTGGTGTCACTTAATATGAAACATCCTACCCTATAAAGTCATTTGATATGGACCCAACCGTATAGTTTAACATCATGTGGTTAAGAAGACTAAGTGGAAGGTACTTATTCAATTTTTGGTGTGAGACTTATTCCAAAATACCCCAAGAAACATAGAAGGGATATTAGTTTCCAATTTGAATTAGACCATGCTGGGGATATGGCCTAGAAGAAGAGGGTTGGTTTAGGGTGTTGGGTTTGAACATTAGTGAGGTTTCATACATATCTCATCTAGATGGTAATAAAATCCCACGTAGTTTATTGGTGAGGACCCACACTTATGAAGGCCTCAATTGTATGTCTTACTAGAGAATATGGATTTTTATGATGATAGGTTGGGGTTGTTCCTGATATGGATATCCTATATGAAGGGACCCTAAGGGATGTTTTAAATCATGGTGATATGAGGTCTTAACTTGGAGTCTATTCCTAGGGAGGGTACCCATATTAAGGGAATTATGATTAGGGATTATTTTTATGGATGGTGCCCATTGAGCTCAGTCCCTATCTGGGCTTCGTACGTATCATTTTTAATAGGAATAAATGTTCTTATAGTTCATTACATTAGGCGGGTGGTGTGTTTTTTGTGATCATCATTAACCTCTAAGCCCACGTGAGTCATAGTCGGTGAGATAAATGAGAGGAAGCAGAATATTTAAAAAATCACATGCTTTTTCTCTTTTGTTGGTTGAAGAGGATGGGGTAATGGTGGAAGATTCCATGGCTATGATGCTTCCCTCTATTCAATTTACATTGGAGGAGGGACAAATTTAACGAAAGAATAGAGGTGAAGGATATAGATAGGAGCAAAACCGAACCCTACTATGTTAAAGGCTAGGGGATTATAATAGGATGTTCACCCTAAAAATTGTTCTACAATAGAAATAGGTTCTCATTCCATGTAGAAGGGAAAAACAAGTGCGATACTTACCCTCACTACTGGGAATAAGAGGCTTCATGTCTTAGGGATGAGAAGGGGAAGATGTAGTCATATCCCCTGAATCGAGGACTGGCACTCCGCAACATTATCCATGGGGTGAGTTTCCACGTGATTGTAGATATACAAACATACAGATGTCCCAAGGATCCTTACCCTTTAATAGGACAAGTGTGGGAAACCTATAACTATAGAGAAAAAATACAAATAGGTGACACACTTTTGTACCTTTCCATGTGGTTTTGTAAATAAATAATTCTTGGTGGAGGTTTCTACATGGTCCTTTTTAGGTAAGGTAGATAATTAAGGATAAGCCTCTCCATGAGTGGATTTGAAGGAGGCTTCATGAAAGGCTCTAATAGGATGAAGGGTAGGGAGAACCAATGAGGGTAGTGCAAGGGTGGTCCATGAATGTAGGATTGGGTGAACTAATAGAACCTTAGGTGACAAACAACCTAGATGACCACACATTTGTAGAGACTTGATCCAATCCCTCAAGGTTCTTCATAGGTATTCCCAGAAGTGAGTTGCGTAAGTTCTTGTTTTTGGAAGGGTGGTCGCGCATGTCCTCTTAAATTAGGGGGTTGGGAAAATGATTCGTTCAAGTGTTATTTATTTTTAACACATAAAGGACTTAAGTCTCACTATCTTCATTTTATTCATTCTCCTTAGGAATTAGGAAAAAGCATGGAGATTTCAGAGGAACTGAGTGAAGTAGTAGGTTAATCCTTGCAGTAATCAAACTTTTGGAAAATTTGTCCATACAAATGAAGGCCCCAATAATCTATTTATAGAAAAAATATGAGACCCTGGGGGGTGGTGTTTGGTCATTCAAGATGGTTAGAACATGGGTAGGTCGCACGCAGGTACATTGCACACCGATGGTTTTTTGGGGAACTTAGAATAAATAACTCCTCCATACCGTGGGGCATGTGCCCACACACCCCTTCCCTGGATTAGTGTCAACTATCATCCCAGCCCTTTGGTACCATCAGTAACCCTCATGAAAAATGAATAATCTCATAGAAAAATTTTCAATCTCAGTTTTTTATGTTTTGGGTCGTGGAATATGAAAATCCAATCTTCTCCTTATTCCAGCATAAAGATATATTTATATATAAACTCAACATTTGGAGTTAATGTGACATTAACATCTTCAATTTTTTGGATAAATTCATTTAACACATTTCATGGTGTCTAAAAAATCATCCCCATAAAATTATATTCATTTGGAACAAATAGAATCTGGTTCTATGGTATCTTTAGGGAACTTTAACACATTCCAACATCATTATACAGGTTTTAGAGCAACGTAAAGTTTGGAATGATGCTCTAATTTCTTCCCCAGTCCATAGGGGCTAGAAATCATAGATTTATTTTTACTAAGGTATATGTAAAACACTATAAACTTTGTGTCTTTTCTGTCATCACCCTAATTTTAACGTAAGTTCTATATGAAATAAACTTAGAGGGTGAGACCTAGATTTATCTTAGGATTCCCTTTTGGGGTTTTTGCCTAAATTTTTTTGTTTTTATTCATTTTAATTTTCATGATTTTTTCTAATCCATATAGAGTGTAGGTATTGTGAGCTTTGTCTTGACTTCTTTTAGGGTTACCTTTACGGGTTTTCATTATGGTGAGTATTGTGTCACTTTTTGTGGGTATTTTAAAGTCATGCACTTCATACTAAGAAAGATAATGTTTTAGGTTGAAAAACCTTGACCATGAATTTTGAGATGATAGCTCAAACAAGGCTTGATGGATTATAAATTTTCGGATATTCTTTAAATAATTCCATTGGGAATCTCGAGATATGATTATATAGTCTCTAAATCTAAAAAGTGGTATTCAAGAATAGAGATGGCATCTCCTACGAACAAAGATACCACTGGTTGAAACCCCTATATCAGGGCTATTTTATGCAAGGCCAACTGGGGCACATACTACATAGTGAAGTAGTGGCATCCTTAGGCTACCATTCCCGTTATGTGGGTAAATTTATGCAAGGACAACAATGGGCATGTACTGCATAGTCAGGTAAAGAAGGTTTCAAGAATTCTGACATTCTCTTACTAATTAACATGGGAAGATTAAAATTTGGATATCTTAAGACAACTGTGGGTATATTTTCCAAGGAAATACATATGAGAATAATGAAATCATTCATTCCAACTTAGGAAATGAATATCAATACACTCTTATATGAATTTTATGTGTGGAGGGTACATTTTTTCAAAAAGGGGATTATTGATATTATTTTGTGCAATTTAAAGTCATGTATCAAGGAAAATATTCTACGTAATTTAAATTCATGCAGTAAGAACATTAGGGTCTGTGAAGTTTAAAGTCATGTATCAAGGAAATTAGGGGATGTGTAGTTTAAATTAATTCAGTAATAACTTTAGGGGTTGTGTAGCTTAAAATCATATAGCAAAGACATTAGGGGTTATTTAGGTTTCAATTCATGCAGTAGGGACATTATAGGGCTTTTAATTTATGGTCTTTAGCTTTGACCAAGAATTTGATGGTTCTCCAATTATCAAAAATATTTCCGAAAATATAAAAATATATTATGGTAGGGAAGGGGATAATTATAAGATTTGATTTGGGGTTTCTGGGTCTAATGAATGGTATGGGGAAAAGGGATAGTGGCATCAGAGGAGGTCTCTCCCAACAATTAAGTTACCATTATGGGACAAACCCGTTATGGGGAATGTTTTATGCCTGGAAAACTGGGGGACGTACTACAAAGTCAAATACTGGAATCTTTTGGATGAAAAACCATTATGGGGGTGACATATGCAAGGACAACTTGGGAACTTACTACATGGTCAGGAAAAAGAGATCTCTAGAATTATGAAATTCTTTCACTGAAATCCAATGGATGTTTATGGAGATTTGGATTTTCCTAAGCACAAAATTTGGTTTCTGGTGAATGTACCTAAATACAAAAGGGGTATTTCAAGTTGTAATTTACAATGAATTAGAGAAATGGATGCTCTACATAGTTTTTCCCAAACATAGGAAGTATAGGGACTGTATTTTGAGTCATATGTCTAAGACCATAATATTATAGAAAAAAATGAATGATACATGGTCAAATAACCCAAATATTATTTCAGTATTCATTGAACAGACAATAGTAGAAATTTAAACTAGGGTCTTGGAGAATTTTAGTCCATAAGAGAGGATATGGGAAAAATATGAAAAATATGATTGTTGATTTTAGATTTTGGGTCCCAAATACCATCCTCAAAATATTAAAAGGGGAAGAAAATGGCTCTCCCAATGGAAAGTTACTACTATTTGAAAAACTCTTTATGAGATATGCTTTATGCAATGCCAACGAGAGAATGTACTCTATATCCAAATAGTATAATCCTTTGTCTAAAAAACCCATTATGGTGGTGAAATATGCAAGGAAAATGGGGGTGCATACTACATGGTTAGGTAAATGAGCTCTTAGGTTTCAAACATTTTTACACAAAAATTCAAGGAAAGTTTATGAAGATATAAATGTATTCATTATTAGGAGCATAACATGTGAAAAATGAAATGTATAGTGTACAAGGGAAGTATTTAGATTGATATTGGACATGAGTTTGGATTCCCTTGCGTATATCAAACTCATACATTAAATGGGGACATATCTTATTTCCTTGGGGGATATCTATGTAAAGGACCCAAACTAAAATATCTTAAATTGATTTATGATTTTATGTAGAAGAGGGTGGATTTTTTTGAACTCATGTATGTGGCTAGAGTTTAAGGGCTAGGATTTACTACGTATTTCAATGGGTTGAGAATCAAGCCACAGATGGTTCTACAGGTACCATGTAGTTTGAATTAATACAGAAAGGACATTTTGAATGCACTTTAATATCTTATGAAAAGGACATGGGTGATTTTGACATGAAAAGGAATATTGTGGCTAGGACACGACGTATATCACAAGAATCACTACATATCTTGTTTCAAAGAAATAAAGTTGCATATAGTTCTTATAGATACGAGTTCATGCATAAATTTGGAACTCTTATCGGATCTACCCTTGTAGATCTAACTCATACATTAGATATTTGGGGCTTTTCTATGTTGTGATGCAGCTGGGCCCATGATTGAGAGTTTGGTAATCACAACGTATCTCAATGGGATGAGAATCAAACCACATGTAGTTCATAAATAATGGTCCCTCACCCTGATTGAATTCATAAGTGGATGATAATGGGGGTTTCTTTAAATACAGGTTCATACATAAGATGAGAACTCATATAGAATCTCTTCATATATATCTGACTCATATATGGGATAAAAGGGGAAATTTTTGCATCATGTTGTGACTACTCCCAATATTGAGAGTTTGGGTGTCACTACATATCTCATATCGGTGATAATCAAGCCACACATAGTTATTTAAGAAGTTCCTCATGCAGGTTTGATCCATAGATAGGTACTGGGGGATTTTAAATTATTGATGGACTAGGGGATATGACCGAAGTTTCACTATGTATCATAATAGAATGAGAATCAAGCCACATGTTGTTCTTGGAATTCCATTCAGTATAACATCATACAGTAAGGAAAAAGGTGAAGTGACATGAATTAATTGAAATATTGTGGTTGTGACAAAGAATAAAAGTTTGGGTGTCACAATGTATCTCATAGGGGTGAGAATCAAGCCTCATTTGGTCCTTAACAGGCTTCCTATGTAGATATGATTCATGCATGGTAATTAAATGGGATTTATTATTTAATCATGGTTGGGACTAGGATTAGAGATTTGGGAATTACTACATATCTCAATTGGATGAGAATCAATCCATGCGTAGTTCCATAAAGTTGATTCACACACCAATAAAAATTAGATGTGGGAAATAATAAATTTGATAACTTTAAAACTAATGGGGCCTAATGCATGAATTCTTGGAAAGGTTCTACATATAGAGCGGGTTCCTACATGGGTAACAGGAAGGGGAATTTTCTTTTCCAAAATCATAGCTAAACCTAGGATTAGAGATCCCAGTGTCACTGCATATCAAAATTGTGTGAGAATAAATATACACATAGTTCATAAAAATGATCCCTATGCAGGTTTTATTTATGTGCATAGGGGGCAAAGGGACTTTCAATAAACATTACAGTTGGGCTCGAGATATGAGATCTAGGTGTCACTATGTATATTATTGGGGAAATAATCAAGACACGCCTATTTCTTTCTAATGGTTCTCATAAACAACTGAGGTTTGATATGAGGAACAAAGCTTTAATATTTTTTGAATATTTTATAGAATAATGGTTGTGTTCAAGACACAAATTGGTCTGAGATTCAGGCCATATGTTCTAGAGGAATTCCAAATATAATTTGGTTCATACACAAGGAAAAGAGAAATTGTTTCATTATGGTTGTGGATAGACCTAGGATTGGAGATCTAGTCATTACTACATATCTCATTGAAATGATAATCAAGACACACATATTTATTGGTGAACTGTGTAGTTTATCATCATGGTGAGAGGACATGAGGTCACCTATCATGAAAGAATCATTGTGGATGTACTAGGGGATAAGACCTAGGTTCAACTACGTATCTTGATGGGGTAGGAACCAATCCATATGTTGTTCTTGACAAGTATTCCCCATGCAGTTCTGATCCAAACACAAGGATAAATGGGGATCATGTTCTACTAGGGAGTGACAATGAGGTTAGTGAGGTTTTCACATGGAAGTTTCTCATCTTTTGGGGGACCAAAAAGAGTTTCTACTCATGGTATATTGGGGATTTATTAATGTAAAATAAGGTAGATGTTAACCATAGAGTTTAATGTCATTTGGAGAGGAAAATTGGTTTTATGAAGTTTAACGCCTGGTAACATGGATCAAATGTCATGCGGTTTATCATCATGCAACAAGGATGATGATGCTACATAGTTTATCTTTATGCAACATGGACGCAAATGGTGTTATGATGTTTAGAATCCTATAACTAAGAATTTTTTTATTATTATAAAAAGTAATTCTTTAGTAAAATTTCATTGGTTGGAGTTGTAGTGAGATATCCATCCATCAAAATTAAAGAATAAGCTCCATTAGAGTGGACATTATGTATGGAGTAAAATCCCATCACTTTGGATCAATATTAAAAGGCTTATTTCATAGTACCATCAGAGTCCTAAGGATCAATACCAATTCTCCTTATAGGAATGAAAAAAGGAAGACCTTGTTAAAAGCCCATGTTATCCAATTCTGATACACCTCCAGGTGATGCAAGGTGTGCAATATTCTTTCATCCAGTTGTTCTAGATCATTCAGTCATTTATCGGATTGCTCATTTGAGGATATCTGGTCACAAATGGAAATAAATATTGATGGAAACTAAATATAAATTGTAAAGATAACTTCTATTCTATTCACCAATGATTATGGGGTTACTCTCATAGTAGTACGAGTATTAGTTAAATAAACCCATAAGGTATGAAAGATCTTATCAGACCATGATTTCTTATCTTTTTTCACCATCTTATGGAGTATGTTTGATAGGGTCTTATTAAAATACTATAAATTCCCATTGGGAACTGCATTATAGAGGGATGAATAATGGGATTTGATATTGTATTCCTGATATAGCTTATCCACCTCAGTTAAAAAAAATTGGTGTCATTTCCCATAAAAATGGTATAAGGGACACCAAATTTGGAAATGAAGCTATTTTAAAAAAAACTAATAATGAATTTGTCTTTAACATATTTTTGGGGGTATTACCTCAACCCATTTAGAGAAGAAATTGGTAGTAGTAAAGATATACTTAAACTAATTTTCCATAACTGAAGGATATGGTCCAACAACATCTATTCCCCATGGGGTAAATGGCCAAGAGTATTTAGATATATATAGCAACTCTGAGGGTTGGTGCATGAAGTTATCATGCACATGGAAAGGGATGAAATTTATTAGTGAATTTTGCTCAATCCTATGTCATCGAAGTCCATAAGTGTCCAAGCCTTTATATTTCATCAGAAATCCTATAACCCGATTGGTGGGAACCACAGGATCCTGCATGTACTTATTCCTTAACATTTGTATTCTCTTATCCAGCAACATATATAAGAAGGACTCCATAAAAGCTTCATTTTTTAGGGAATTTTGGTAATTTGGGACATTATAAAGGGTGAAATTAGACTCTTGTCACCAGATCTTCTCTCTTATAACATTGTCTGGTGGAATTACTCTATATTGGAGATACTCCATGATGGGTCTCATCCATCTCATTATAGGAATATGTGGTTCAAGTATGGGAATAATTTCATTGATCTCTTCTGATCTGGTTCAAAAAAAAGTGAAGCCATTCATTGGTGGGAAATTCGGATGAATTTTTCATCCCAATTTGGATCTTCCAAAGTTGTAGCTATATTTTTCAACACATATGCCTGAGCATTTTGTGATCATGGGATGTTGCTCAATGTTGTCTATGAGAGAAATTATGTAATTAACCCTCACACATAATGACATATGAGGATTATCTCTTTATTTCTAATGTAATAATCCCCATTTATCTATATGATTATAAATTTCGAATCACCCTTCACTTATAGGTAGTTCACTGGTACTTGGAGTTCCAATTCTAGGCATATAATAAGAGCCTGATATTCCACTGCATTGTTGGTTCCATTTTCTGATAATAGGAAAAAGTATGGTAATATTTCTTTTTCTTGGTAAATAATAAAAATTCTTAGCCCAACATTGTTGATTTTAGGTTCTTCCATTCTTTTACCTGTTGGACTTCTAGAATCACTGTCAAAATACATTTCCCATGTTCGAGGGTTTTCCTAAATGGAGAATATTTTTTCATCAGGTAGTTCAGTATTTAATGATGCCTCTTCTATAGATGGGTACCCAGTGAGGATGTATGATAAGGATTTTCCTTTCCCTTATTTCTGAGGTAAAAAATGTATATCAAACTATTACAGGATAACTGCCCACTATTCTAGATGTTCTATCATCATAGGATGTCGAAGGATAAATTTGATCAATTTATTATGAAAAACCAAGTGGATATCGTGGCACTATAGGCAGTGCCTCAACTTCTAAATGAAAATGATTAACACCATGAATATATTCTCAATATATTAATATCTTGTATTTATGTCGAGCATGGTTCTATAGAGATAATAAATGATTTTTTCATTCCCAAAATCATTATTTTGTACAAGGAATGAACCCAATGATAGATCCAAAGCTATTATGTATAGAATGAGTGCCTTTCCATCAATAAGTCAGTGGGATCAAGAGTTATTTCCTGAGGGAATCAAATGATTCTTAGAATTAATTAGTCCACTGATAAGTAACCCCCTTATTCAACAATTTTATGAAGGTTAAATAGTTTCCTATGAGGTTGGATATGAAGCATCGAATGTATGAAAAGTTTCCTTGAATTCCTCTCAACTCATTCAAGTTTAGAGGAGGTAGAATGGAAAGCATTAGTCTTCTCATAATCAAATTCAATTCCACGATGGTGTACAACAAAGATGATAAATTTTATTGAGGTTACCCTAAAATCACATTTCAATGGGTTAATCTTCAGATTATGTTTTCAAAGAATGCTTAAGATGGTTTATAGTCCAGCCAAGTGATTAGAGCATTGTTATTTTTTTACCACTAGATCATCAATATAGAATTCAAAAAAAACATTCCCAAGAAGGGTTTTAAGATGTGATACATAGCATGTTGATATGTGACACTAGTGTTTCTTAAGACAAATGGAACTACCCAATAATAGAATATAATTTTAGGTGATATAAAGTCTATATATTATTCATCTTTTGGGGCCATCTAGATTTTATTGTACCCATAATATCCATCCATGATCGAGAGGGTCTGATAACCAGTCGTTGCATCAATCAGGAACTCTGTAATTGGAAATGTGAAGTTATCCTTGTGAAAAATCTAATTTAGATCTTCAAAATCAAGGGAAAATATGATTTTACCATTCTTCTTTTTCACTAGGACTATATTTGTTAGCCATTTTGTGTATTTCACCTCTTAGGTAAAATTGTCTTTGATGAGTTTTTCCACTTCAGCATAAATTTTTGACGCATGAGACGGTTCTGTCCTCTTGGATACTTTCTTGTACCACATAATATCTTCTATAAAACCCAAATGAATGGTGGCCACATCAAGTTCAAGGCCTGGAATCTCTATCTCATTCATGGAAAACACATTGTGGTGCTAATTTAAAAAGGAGGTGTGTTCCTCATATTCTTTGGGAGTTAAGGCCACAATAATTAGAGTGGGAATGGATCTTCTTTTATAGATATATTTATTTATTTGAGTTCATCCACTGTGGAGGGATTCCTTTCTCAAATAATGAAGGGGAATCCCTATGATCTTCTTCTTTTCTTCTTCCTCATGCTCCACTTTTTGTGCTTCTTCCTATGATGGTGATGATAAAATAAACTCCATGGAAGTAAGAGGGGATTCACTATTCATAAAAACACAGGATGAGGTAATCATTTCATGCTTAATTGTTGGAATGATGTATTCTTGGAGTATTGAAGGGTAAATAAGGGTCTGATAATGATTCTCTCTACTTTCCCCTATAATCATGATGTCTTATTCCGGTCTAGATTTCAGAATCGGGATTTTTTGAAGCTCAGGTGATTGAATAAAGACACATTCATTTAGGATTTAATTATCATTTGGAGGGTTGATAACTTCTTTATAATTTTTGTGATCAAATTTCATTATTGACACTATAGAAGTTTCTGAATGAATTTTTTAATTCCTTCCCCCATTTTAATTTGATTAATAGGTATCGCGTAACCTTCACTGAGTTTCTGGAAAGGTTTAGCTCGAATTATCTCCCAGACATTTGGGGAATTGATTTAGGTTGCATCATTATACATTGATTAGTTCCCATTATTGTGATAGAACTCTGAATCGATGTATTTTGTTTTATAGGATTTTAATGGGGCCTATCACCATATAATATACCAATATGACCATTTATATAACATTTTATACATTGGTAGTATGGAGAAGGAATGAATACATGATGATGTAGCCAAGGTATTCCTAGAAGAAGATTAAAATTTGTGTCCTATTAGACTACAATGAACCCTAAGTCAAACAAAAGATATCCAAACTGAGTCCTGAGTATAATCTCACCAAGAGGTTCTTTCTCATTCTTGTCAAAAACCTGTAACATCAATGTGGTGGGAGAAAAGTGAGATTTATTGAGACCCAATTGATGAAGTGTCCAAACTGGTAGGAGGTTGACTCCTGATCCATTTTCAATGAAGTCTCATTAGACATCAATGTCATTTAAAATATTGGATATATTCAAGGGTCTAACATGTCATTGTATAATAGTATCATCATCTTGTTCGGTGAAGGAAATGACAGAATGTCATTCTTCAGGATCATTTTTCGCATGCTATAATTCAATATCAGTGACCTCAACTTCAATTTTTTTAGGGCTTAAAAATGCCTCAATGAGTGCTTCCCAGAGGTATTTTGACAGAATCATAGCATCCAAGATTGATAAATTAGTCGGCACATGGGATAGTTTCTTTATCATATCATATTTTTTTCCAAAGGTGTATGATTTATGGAATGAAGATTTTATTTTTCATGAACCTTAGGGGCTGATGTTCCTGATGTGGATGGATCATCTCCTGGGGAAGGAACCAGAAGTTCTCTTGTTATTGGTGGATTAGTTCAGCTTGGTTTTCCCACCTACTGAGGAGGTGGAGGCATATCCTTTAAACATCCTTCCAAGATAATTATATTAGGGAAGACCATGTCATGTGTGGATGAAGAACTCCCTTTTTCTTTTTGAGCTCACAGAAGAGAATTCCCATGAGTTTCGGCCATGTAGATGCTTCAAGAAAGGGTTTTGTTGAAGTAATGGCTCCTAGAATGACCATGTCTTCCCTTGTATCCTCAACCTTGATGAACTATTCCCCAGTTCCCCAATAAAATGTATGTAAATCATGTTTGTAATTAGAATAATCATTTTATTAGGGATCTGTTAAGTGAATAACATTAATGTAACTAAAGACCAAATCTTCATCAAATAACGATTCTTCCTGGGGTTGAATTTTTCTCTACCATTTGGTGGGGTGGTTCCCTTGATTTTAATATCATCAATATAAAATCTGCTAAGGTCAAAGAAAACATTGAGCTTATCACGAGCTCATATTCTTATATTTGTTTCTTATCCTTTAGGACATGTCACTTCTATGAATATTGTAATTCATAGGATGGGGATTTTGATGAAGCTGGATTTGCAGCAGTATAAGCAGCATGAGGTGCAATTGGCTATTTCAATTGTGTTCATAGAATGGAATGATTTTGAATGTTTTTTTCTAACCAGCTATTCATAGAACATATATGTATTCTTTCATTTAACTTCTTTCCCCTCACCTTCCTCCTCTAAATAGGTAATAGTAATATATGCCATCTCGGTTAGAAAATTAATCAAATTCACCTTCACATAATCCAACATCTTTTTATGAGGTATTTGAAAACAAAACACTATCAGATGGAGTTCCCCATTATTTTATAGAAAGGTAAATAGTTTGGGTGATTCTTTTCAACTTATTTGTTGGGCTTCTTGGGCTTTGGAAACTAAACTAAATTGTATTCCAAAGATTATATGAAGTATCCAGGGGCTTTGTCATTCTAAAAGGAATACACCTTGTTTTTCAATCTCCTCAAACTATTTATACCTATGATATCTTTGATCATTTTGATGAGTTGGTCCTAGATATTAACTTTCATGAGGTGGATACAAATCGTATAATGTAGGATTTTAGGTAAGAGAGGTTACAAGGGCCTGCATAAGAGTAATTTTAGTAGCCTATACCTTTCCCACTCACCATCCATAATGTGGTGGAATTACTAGAGACTTGGCTTTGGTCTCTACAATGGAGTTTTCTAGTTGTTGAGAAATTGTGGCTAGATCCCAAAACCCTCTTGTGTATTTCACATGAATCAATGGTGTTCTCAATTCATCATGGAGATTTGATACACAGATAGGTGAAAACACTTCTTACGAGATTGGTAGTTTCAAGGAGAAAGTCAATCCTTTTCATTGAGAAATGAAGTGTAAGACTCATTCATTATCAATTTGCCTTCAGTTTGTAAGATCCAATACTATTGTCTTCTACAACATTTAGATGAACAAGAAGAGGAACTTCTGATAAATATCTTACCATACAATTATTTTTTGGGACTAAAAACTCGTATATCATACAAAGGATATCCCTACAATGATTTCATGAAGAGTTTGAGTTTCACTTCTTCTTGTTGCTCATGGGTCCACATCAAGGGATCGCAACAAGAGACGAAATGTGACAAGTCATACTATAGATCTCCAGAGCTGTTGAAAATTAGAAATGTAGGATCCCAAAGATTTTTGGATGATGTATAGGATCCACCCATTCCAGATAATCATTCTTTTATGGTTTTAATAGTGCATGTCATCCTTCTATAGCTCCCAACTGATTTTTTTAATGAATTAATTGTATTCATAATCATTCAAGGAGTATCTGGATTAGTTGGGACCTGAATTGGTGTGGTGCCTAGAGCCTGAATAGTTGAGATGACTTGAAAGACCATTGGTGGTGGAACTAAAAGTATCTATTATGGGTAGACAATAGGGGTAGGCCTGTAAGGATGTGCCTGACAAAGTTCTTGTTGTGTAACCAATGGTGGGAGTTTTTGATTTTCTATTGTGGGATCCAAATATAATGGTGGTTGACATCCCATGTTGAGCGGATATTCACTTTCTACATCATTTGTTGCGGAAAACCCTCTTTGCTAAGGTTCACCAACTAGAAGTGTGAGTTGAGTGTCTGCTTGAAGAGAATATCTGTAAGGAATATTACATCAGAGTAGCATCGCATTGAGTCCTCTCAACTCTCTCATTTCCGACCCCTGCTATGAAAATATTTCCTCTAATGAAAGGGATTGTCCTTCTCTTAGGGGAAGGAGAGAAATGGTATGACCCTTGCCTTTTCCCCTATTAGGTGCCTTCCAAGGAGGTAGATTTTTATTTTTTGAGTGGATACACAAATTTTTGGTGAGTCTATTGTCTTAACTATACACACCTTCTACATTAATTTTGGTTTGGGGAGTCTCAGGAACTCAAACTTTTTCTCTAGAATTCTTTGAATTGTTCTTATGTTCTAAAGGGCCTTTAATGATGGCATTGATGACATTCAAATATGTATAGTTCATCACTAGAATTTTGTTGAAATCTCTATGAGACCTCCTTCATCTGCGTCCTACACAAGACTTTGTCCTATTCTTCATTGGTTCCCTTGGTTTTTTTGATGGATTATGACCAGAATGGAATCCTCAAAGAGTTTAGTTGTATGTATTCTAATTGATTTCACCGGATCATGCTATTAGAAAAATTGGGAGGATTAAATCTTAAAAATCTTTCCTAATCAAGAGAAAACAATTTTCCACTAAGGAGGTGATTTTGAAGGTGAAAAATCTCCCATCTCTGAGGGTTGGGGATGTTCTTGTTCTGTCATTGAATCCCATTAGGCTTGGTTGGCTGATCTCAATGGATGTGTTAAAAAATTCCCCAACCCTACAGGTGTGGGTTATTCCCAAACATTTGTGGCTAAAATTACAATACACATTCTTTTGATTTTATGGATTCCTATCTGAATGTTGGATGGGTGAAATATTCAGGACTCAATTAAATCGCCTGTTTTAGAAGAATATTAATATATTTTCAACATTTTCTCAATTTGATGGCTGGAATAATTGAATAGGGATGACTACTCAATGTTATTAGATTCTTGGAGTAAATGTATCTCAATATCTTGTTCTCTCTCATCGTGATATCAATGAAATTTTTTTGGGGCCTATTATTATTGAGCATATCTCTACTCATGAACAGATTTTGTTTGTTATAGTCGGCCTGAGGAAATAACATTGTATGAGACAACTTTTGGAAGTATTTTTTGGATGGGGAGTATAGTTAAATGAAAATCCCCATGTACACCCCCACCATTGATATGAACACTAGATAGGGTGCCCACCACCAACTTTTGCAACCTCATTTATGCATTAAGGCATGCACGTTTAAGGGATCCCTATTATTTCTTGATCTTTGTATATCGGGAATCTATGATAGATTACAAGTTAATTTGGGATAGTAACCCTTCTAATACCTTGAGATGAATTTTATACTCAGCAAAGGGTAAAAACGTTTCTTTTATGTGTGGGGTAGTTTTTCATATGTTGAGGCAGATTTCATGCAAACAATATTCCCCCAACACCTCTGGAATGATATATTGAGAGGTGGATAATGTCCATAACATGACTGCTATGTCATCTTTAGCTAATGTTTCATCATGTTTATTAGATCTTCTTATTTTTCACATGATGTTCCTCAACCTGGTCTGAAAAAGTGGACACTTCTTGATTTTTCCATCACAATAAATGGGACCAGTTGAGATTTCCAGTACTATATTAGATAGAAAATGGCCCAATGGAGGTTCAAAGAATAACCATTTCCATGGGCTATCTTCTGGCTGAGAAAGTATTTCATATTCCAGTGACAAGGCATCATACATGACACTCAGGGTGGCTCATCATCATGTCACTCGGGTATGGGGACAAAGTTATGTGTCCATCTCTTGGGTACTTCTATCACCACCATTATTATATCCTGACAATTCTATAGGATATGAGAAGGGATTTGTTCTTTCCCTTTCACCATCTCTAGGATATGATTGGTGATTTCAGTGAATGGAATGGAAATATGCATCCATTCCATATCTAGAGTAAATGTATGTGCCTACTCCTATCCTCTATTTTAATTTGTGCACACTGACAGTACTTGTGGGTAGAGAGTTGATTCTTCCCTCTTCTTATAATCGATAATTCCCAACCGAATTATTCATATGATACCAGATGAGGCTATTGGAAATATAGAGAAATATTTTCAAGTGTGTGTATGCACATTTTTTCCCACCAAACATGGTCGAAAAACTTCTTTAAGTGCTTCTAGATGAGTCAACTAGCACGCTTGGTGGGTGCAGGAAGGTGTATGTTCATACTTGTTGGTTGTTGTTGTATTTGGTTGAATATCTTCTTTGAATGCTGCTAGGAGAGTCTACCAGATGGCTGAATAAAGGCAGATAGGTATATGTAACCACTCATTGTTTGCCACCAAACTGGGTTGGTGGGATTCTTTGGTGGGGGAAATGTATGAACCTACTTTCTATTGAATGATTTTCATCCTCATAATTCCGTCTTGCATGCTCGGGTGAGGGACCTGAGATAGATAGATAAAGGTGACACCATAATCATGTTGAGGGTTTACTGCCATCCTACATACACGATAATGATTATTATCAAGATCTCTTGGGAAGGAACCTTGTGTCTTCAGGATGAGGCGAAAAGTGGCCTCCTGATCCACCTCCCTAAAATATAAGAGGGATTGTTTATTGCATTTCATGGATAAAATCATGAAATGTTTAAAGAAAGAAGTTGGTTTAGCCTACTTCAAGACCACCAGTTATTGGTTACTAGATGACCAAATGTGATTGATGATATGGAGGACCTGTCGGGAAGCCTCTAGGGTTGGTACGGTACCTTACTGAAGTAGTCTTGAACCAGTGCATTGGAGACCCAGCATTAAAGACATTGAGTCAGTGATAGAATCCTTCATGAGGATGATGATTTATCATGAGATATTTTTTGAGCATTCATAGGTGTAAACTTTAAGGAATACATTATATTGAATGGATTTATTGAAAGGAATTTCCTATATATATATCAAATATAAACAATTAAATCAAAAAAATATCTTTTGGATTAATACATGCATGATTGATTACCTTGTCTAGACCTCATTTCCATTGAGAATGGAAGGGGCCTAATAGGTAGGTGACACTATCATCTTGGAAATAGATTCACATTGGGTTATCCATTTTGTATTTCCAATAGAAATTTGACTTCACTGTGGAAATAATTATTTTTGAATGGTTTCTAAAAGGTCTGTTCAGAGAACTAGAAACACCCAATGGTTCTGTATCCATGGGGACCAACTTTCCGAAGGTAGGATCTCATTAGGGATTTCGAACTTATGATTCTAAAGAACTAACATTGGTCGATAGGATGGGAGGTTGGCCTCATCACACCCATTTCGGGGGGATTATTGACTACTCCATGACTCTCTTATAGATTTATGATATGTTCATGATTCCTTCATTAATTCTCATGTGTGATGTGGGTTATCCAAATATTAGCAATAAATTATTACCATACGTGGAATTCAAAATCATCCGTATGTATTTGAGGTTCTTTATAAATGGAGATATCTATATGTATTCATGGTTTTCCATTTACGGTATCCTTTACTATACTACTTATATATATTTTTAGTCCTTATTATGATGATGCTGGTTTTCTAGCCACATAGTGGGGGCACTGTAGAGTTTATGGTCATCCAGGTAGACACATGTCACAATAAAAGTTATAATCATCTATGGTGAAGGAAGTTGTTACTATGTTGGGATTAAACCCAAAGATGGGATTCATACATATCCTTGTGAAAGGAATAAGAACCCACAGAGTTCAGTTTCACTTAATAGAAGACATCATACCTTTAATGATCATGTGATAAGGACCCAACCATATAGTTTAATTTTAAGTGCTAAGGATGTCTAATAGAAAGGTTCCTAGTCAATGTTTGGCATGATACATCCAAAACAGCCAAAATAACCTAGATGGGAGATGAGTTTCCAAGTTGAATTTGACCCAGTTGGGGATATGGACCAAAAGAATAGGGTTGGTTTAGGGTGTTTGGTTTGATCCTCATGGAGGCTTCCTACGTAACCCATTTGGATAGGAATCAAATCCCATATTGTTCATTGGTGAGGCCCCACACCTAAGGAGGCCCTAAAGGGTATGTATTATAGAATAATATGGTTAATTAAGATGATAGGTTGTGGTTATTGATGACAAGGATATCCCATGTGAAGGGACCATGATGAATGTATTAAATTATATTGATATGGAGGCTTCACATTGGGTTTAATCCTAAGGAGGTACCTAGATTAAGGGAATTATGAGTAGGAATTATTTCTAAAGAGGATTCCCATTGAGATCCAGCCCTGAGTGGGATTCCTATGCATCATGGTTAATAGAAATCCAAGTTCACATAGGTCATTCCTTCAGGTGGATGGTGTGGTTTTCATGATCATAACTAACCTCTAAGATCATACGAGTCATATTTGGCATGATAATCAAGAGGAACAATAATATTGGACAAATCACGCACTTTTTCTCCTTTTCTAGTGGATGTGGATGAGGTTATGGTGGAAGATACCATGGATACGGTGCTTCTCTATCTTCAATTTATATTGTACATGGGTCCATGTTAAGGAAGTAATAGAGGTTAAGAACATATAGATGAGCAAGAAAAAAAACCTCCTACATGAAAGGTTGTGGCCTTACAATTCGATGGTTTCTATAAAATTGGTTCCAAAGAGGAAGGAGGAACTCATTCCATGGGGAAGGGAAAAAGAAAGTGTGATCCTTACCCTCCCTATTGGGAAGCTAAGGCTTCAAATCTTAGGGAAGAGAAGGTTTGGATAGAGTTCTATCCCCCAAAATCCAACACTGGGAACTCCACAACACTTTACATGGGTTAAGGGTATATGAGACCGTAGATATTCAAATATATAGTCACCATTAGGATCCTTTACCTCTGGTAAGACAAGTGTGAGAAACCTCTAACCTTATAAATATAAATACAAATGGGATACATGCTGATGTTCATTTCCTAATGGTTTTGTTAATCAGGAGGTATTGGTGGAGGTTTCCATGTGTTCCCTTTTACAAAAGGGATACAGTGAAGGGTAATCCTTTCCTTTAGTGTCTTTGAAAGAGGTTTCATAAAAGGCTTGCGTAGGATTAATGGTACGGAAAACCAAGGAGAGTCATACAAGGGTGATCCGTGAATGTAGTCTAGGGTGAACTGATGGAATATTAGGAAAATAACAACTTGGATGACTACCCTTGGGTGAGACTTGACTCAAGTCTTCAAATGTCTTTATATGTATTCCCAAAAGTTAGTAGCGCAAGTTCCAGTTTAAGGAAGGGTGGTCACGATAGTCCTCCTAAATCAGGGGGTTGAGCGAATAAGTTGCACAAGTGTTATTTATTTTTAACACTGAATAGACTTAAATATCACTATCCTAGTTTTATTACCTCCTTTTAGGAATTTGAAAACTTCCTTGGAGGTTTTAGAGGATTTGAGAGATGTGACATAGAAATCAGAGCAACAATCAACCATTAGAGAAATTCATTCATACAAAAGAAGGCCTAAAGTGTCTATTTATAATAAAATATAAGACCTTGGGAGGAGTCTGGTCATGAATGTTGTGTGGCACACAGGTAGGTCATGTGTAGGTACCTTTTGCACCAATAGTGTTTTAAGGGACATATGAAAAATAACTCCTCCATACAGCGGGGCCTACGCCCAAACAACCCTACTCTAGATCAGTGTCAGGCTTCCATCCTAGCACGAACCTTTAGTCTGGTCCCTTTTGTTTCATCACTAACCCCCATGAAAAATGAAAAATTTCACCATGAAAATTTTTAGCCCAGTTTAGGACATTTTGGGATGAGACACATGGAAATCCAATCTGCTCCTTCTTCCAGCATAAAAATGTATTTTGAATAAAACTCAAAATTTGGTGTCTACTTGACATTCAAATATTTAATTTTAAAGAGAAGTTCATGTAACACATTTCATGGTGTCTATAGAGGTTTTTATGGGTTTTGAGGTTTTAAGGGGTTTAGGGGTTTTATGGGTTTAGGGGGTTTTATGGGTTTTAGGGTATTTTTAGGATTATTTAGTGTTTTTAATGTTTTTTAGGTTTTTAGGGGTTTATTTTTTTTATGTTTTTATATTTTTCTTAAGGGATTTTATGGTCTTTTTTAGATAATTTTAGTTATTTTTTATGATTTTTATGATTTTTTAGGGTTTTAATGGATTTTGAAGAGTTTTTTTTGGGTTTTTTTGGGTTTTTTGGGTTTGTTAGAGTTTTAGAGTTTTTAGATTTTTTGGGTTTTAAACTGTATTTAGGGTTTCTACGGTTTTCATAAGGTTTTTAAGGTTTTTAGGGCTTTAGGGTTTTTTGTTTTTATATATTTTTATTTTTTATGGTTCTTATTGTCTTTTAGACTTTTTGGAAATTTTGTGGGTTTTTAGGGAATTTCAGGGTGTTTAGAATATTTTAGGTTTTTAGGGATTTTAAGTGCTTTTAGATATTTATAGTTTTCTTATGTTTTTTCTAGCTTTTTAGGGTTATTTATTTTTTAGAGATTTTTAAAATTTAATGGTTTTTGAGGATTTTAGGATTTTGAGTGTTTTATGTTTTTTTTGGGATTTATGGTTTTTAGGGTTTTTAGAATTTTTTAATTTTTTAGAGGTTTTCTGTGATTTTATGTTTCTAAGGTTTTCTTAGGGGTTTTATAGTTCTTTATGCTTTTATGTATTATTAGTACTTTTTAAGGATTTTTGTAATTTTTAAGATTTTTAGGGATTTTGCGGTTTTTTTGGATTTTTAGGGTTTTTAGGGTTTTATGGTTTTTTAGAGTTTTAGGGTTTATTTGATTTTTTTGGGTTTTAATGTTTTTATTGATTTTTTTGTTATTTTAGGGGTTTAGAGGTTTTTTTGAGTTTTTATAGGTTTCTAGGGGTTTTTTGGATTTTTAACATTTTTAATGTTTTAAGGGTTTTATATTTCTTAGTGTCTTTATGGTATTTTAGGATTTTATAGTTTTTTAGGTCTTCAAGTGTTTTTATGGTTTCCTTAGGGGTTATAGGGTTTTTAGGGGGTTTATGTTTTTACGGATTTTTTGGGATTTTATGAATTTTATAGTTTTTTAGGTTTTTTAGGGATTTTAAAGGGTTTTAGGGTACTTTAGAGTTTGTAAGGTTTTTTGGGTTTTAGGGGTTTTTATGTTTTTAGGGTTTTTAAGTGTTTTTAGGTTTTAAAATTTTTCTTAGATTTTTTTCTAGTTTTTAAGAATTTTTATGACTTTATGGATTATTAGTAATTTTATTTTTTTATGGTTTTTAGGTTTTTGAGGGTTTAAATATGTTTTTAGGGTTTTAGGGATTTTACGAGTTTTTGGGTTTTTAGTGGATTTTATAATTTTTTAACGTTTTAAAGGTTTTTTAGAATTTTTTATCATTTTATATATTCAAATGGTTTTAAGATTTTTTAGTGGTTTAGGGATTTTATGGGTATTTAGGGGTTTTAAGAGTCTTGGGGGGTATTATGGGTCTTAATAGTTTTTTTTGTTTGATGGTTTTAAGGGTATTTTAATGGGTTATTAGGTTTTTTATCATTTTTTAGGTTTTTGGGGGTTTCATTTGTCTATAGGTTTTTATGGTTTTCAAAAAAAAATTAGGTTTTTTAGAATTTCTTACATTTTTTTGGTATTTTTTCGGATTTATTTAGGATTTTTATGTTTTTGAGGGTTATTTAGGATTTTGAGGAATTTTAGGCATTTAGGGTTTTTTAGTTTTTTGAGCATTTATTTGGTATTTTAGTGGATTTAAGTGTTTTTAAATTTTTAATGTTTTTCTTATGGGGTTTTCATCATTTTCAGGGATCTATCAAATTTTAGATATTTTTATGTATTTTTATATATTTTGAGGTTTTCTAGGGATTTTGGGGGGTTTTATGGTTTTTAGGGTTTTTAGGATTTATATTGTTTTTTGGGTTTTTAGTGTATTTGGGGTTTTAAGTGTTTTTATGTTTTTAAGGAATTCTTAGGATTTTTAGTGTTTTAGTGTTTTTTATTTTTTTACTTTTTTTGGAATTTATTATAATTTGAGGGGGTTTTATATTTCTAGGTATTTTGAGGGTTTTAGGGTTTTTAGCGTTTTTAGGGGGGTTTAGGGTTTCAAAGTTTTTATGGTTTTTTGGGTGTTAATTGATTTAACACTTTTAATGTTTTCTTATGTTTTTGAAGGGGGTTTTAATGGTTTTTTACTTTTTTTAGAGATTTTAAGGGCTTCTTTATGATATTTATCGATTTTAGGTTTTTTGGATTTGAAGGTTTCTAGTGTTTTAAGGTATTTAAGGTTTTGTTTGTTTTTTTGGGTTATTTATATTTTAGGGGTTTTAATTTATTTAGTTTTTTTAACATTTTTATGGGTTTAATGGTTTTTTGTGTTTTTAGTGGTTTGGAGGATTTTTATGGGTTTTTAGGGGTTTAGGGACTTTTAGGGCTTCTAGAATTTTTTATTTTTTAAGGGTTTTAAGTTTTTTTATGTTTTTAAGGTTTTCTTATGGGTTTTAAATATTTTTATGGTTTTTATGATATAAGAGAGTCTTTAGGGATTTATTATGATTTTTATAGCTTTTAATGTTTTTTAGGATTTTTAATGGTCTAGGGTTTTTTATGGTTTTTATAGTTTCTAATGGATTTTAACATTTTTTTTGTTTCTTAAGTCTTTTATGTTTTTTAGGTTTTAATGGTTTTCTTATGAATTCTTAGGTTTTTAAGGGGTTTTTTGTTTATAGGGATATTTATGGACTTTTTAGGTTATTAATAGTTTTTAGGGTTTTGATGATTATAAGGATTTTAGGGTTTTTGGGGGTTTTTTAGATTTTTATGGCCTTTGGGAGTTTAAATGTTTTTTTGATATTTTATGGGTTTTTAGGTTTATTATATATTTTAAATATTTTTAGGGTTTTAAAGGGTTTTAAGTGTTTCTTATCATTTTTTTTGTTTTATGTGTTTTTAGGTGTTTTTTTGTTTTAAGTTTTTAAAGTTTTTATGGTTTAATGGTGCTTTTACTATTTTCAGGGATTTAGGGTTTTCATAAATTTTTATTGGTTTTTAGGATTTTCATTGTCTTTAGGGATTTTAAGGGATTATGTTTTTGGGGATTTTTAGATATTTTTTTAGGATTTTTATGATTTTTTGGGTTTCTAGGTGTTTTCATTATTTTTAAGGTTTTCTAGTGTTTTAGGAATGATATTGATTTTTGGGTTTTAGTGTTTTTTTTCAATTTTTAGGGTTTTTATGGGTTTTAGTGTTTTTTATCAATTTTGGATGTACAATAGGTTTTTATAATTTTAGGGGTTTTATTTTTTTTATTAGTTTTATGGTTTTTAATGTTTTTAGGGTTTTTAGGTTTTTAGTGTTTTTGGGTTTTTAGATATTTTATTATTTTTTAGGTTTTTAGGTGTTTTAAATGTTTTTAGGTTTTAAATGTTTTCTTTTGTTTTTTATGGATTTTAGATTATTTTATATTTTTTAAGGATTTTAGGGATTTTTTTGGATTTTAATGCACTTTAAGGGGTCGTAGGTTTTTTAAGGGAATTGATTGTTCTTTAGGTTTCTAAGTCTTTTAGGGATTTTTTTGGGTGTTTTGAATGTTTTTTTAGTTTTTAGGGGTTATAATGTTTTTTAGTGGTTTTTATGTTTTTTCATGTGTATAAGGGTTTTTAGAGTTTTTAGTGGGTTTTATGGTTTTTATGGGGTCTTGGGGTTTTTATAGTTTTTTGGGGTTTTATTGTCTTTAGGGCATTTAGATATTTTTTGGGAGTTTTTAGCGTTTTGATGGTTTTTATGATTTTTAGGGATTTTTAGTGTTATAGGGTTTTTTGGGGTTTTTTGGTTTTTTGGGTTATTATAATTTTTTTAGTTTTTATGGGTTTTCGAGTGTTTTAGTGTTTTTTAACATTTTTTAGAGTTTAAATAGTTTTTAGAGTTTTTCATGGTATTTAGTGTTTTTAGTGTTTTTTAGGTTTTTAAGGTTTTTAGTGTTTTAATGGGATTTAGTGGTTTTTACAGTTTTTAGGCTCGTTTTATGGTTTTAGAGTATTTTTTATCATTTTTTATATTTTAGGGGTTTTAAGTGTTTTTAGGTTTTTAAGGTCTTATTAGGGATTTTAGGGATTTTAGTGTTTTTATGTATTTAGGGATTTTTATGTTTATTTATATTTTTATGGGTGTTTGGTTTTTTTAAGGATTTTGATAGTTTTTGGATTTTTAGGGGTTTTACGGTTTTTAGGGGTTTTAGGGATTTTATGGTTACTTTTGTATTTTTAGGTTTTTTTGAATTTTTTTGGGTTTTATGTTTTTATAGGTTTGTTATGTTTTTAAGGACTTAAAGAGTTTTTATAGTATTTAGTGGTTTTTTGGGTTTTATGGGTATTTGGTGTTTAAGGGTTTCTGGGGGTGTTTAAAGTTTTTAAGGCCTTTATGGTTTAGTGTTTTTTAAGTTTTTAGGGGGTTTAAGTGTTTTTAGGGTTTTATGATTTTTTAGTGTCTTTAGGGTTTTTTTATGTTTTTGGGGATTTTAAGGGTTTTTAAGATTACTATGGGTTATAGTTTTTTTGGGGGGTTTTGATGGTTTTTATAGTTTTTTGGGATTTTTATGGATTTTTAAGGTTTTTATAATTTTTATGTTTTATAGGTTTTATATTTTTTTAGGTTTTTGAGGTTTTCATAGTGTTTTCAAGGTTTTTTAGTTTTTTGGGGGTTTTTTTTGGTTTTTGGGGATCAATTTTTATTTTTATGGGTTTTAGGGTTTTAGGTATTCTGATGGGTTTTAGGGTTTCTTTATGATATTTATTGTTTTATTTGTTTTTTTATCATTTTTTAAGTTTTTATAGGTTTTAAGTGTTTTTATTTTTTAATTTTTTTCTAAGGATTTTTCAGGGTTTTTGAAGTTTTTTACTTTTGTAATGATTTTTAGGGTTTTTCAATATTTTTTATGGTTTTTAGGGTTCCTAGTGTTTTTTTAGTATTTTTAGGGTTTTAGGGTTTTTTTGGTTTTTATGTGGTTTTATTGTTTTTTAAGGTTTTTATAGTTTTTGCAGTTTTTTAAATTTTTAGGAGTTTAAATTATTTTTAGAGTTTTTAGTTATCATTTAGGTTTGTTCTGGTTTTAGATTTTTTGAGGGGTTTTATGTTTTGTCGTGGTTTTATATATTTTTTAGCATTTTTTTATACTTAAGGGATTTATGTGTTTTTAGATTTGTAAGGTTTTCATAGTTTTTTCCACGGTCATGTGGTTTTTTAAGATTTTATAATATTTAGATCGTTTTTAGGATTTTTATATATTGAAGTGTTTTTAGTGATTTATAAGGATTTTGGGGTTTTTGGGTTTGTTAGGGGTTTTTGGGTTTTTACCTTTTTTTAGTGGCAAAGGTTTTTATGCTTTTTGAATTTTTTTTCTCAGGGATTTTATGAATAATTAAACTTTTATGGATTTTTAGGAAATTATAGGATTTTAATGTTGGGTTTTTATGTATTTTTATGGTTTTTATGGAATTTATGGTTTTTAGAGTTTTTTAGAGTTTTTTAGGTTTTCATTAATTTAGTAGTGTATTTTAATGTTTCTAGGGGTGTAATGGTTTTTTAGTGTTTTTAGTGCTTTGTAATGTTTTTTGGGTTTTTATTGGTTTTTTAGGTTTTATAGTTTTTAGGGGCATTTCAGGGTCTTTTATGGGTTTTTAGTTGTTTTATTGGATTTATCTATTTTAATGTTTTTATAGTTTTGTTAGGGGTCTTCAGATTTTTTAAGTGTTTAATTTTTTTTGATTTTTAGGGATTTTTTATGTTTTTATGGTTTTCAGGGTGTAAAGGGTTTATTAGTGTTTTTAATGTATTTTGGGTAAAGATTTTAGGGGTTTTATGGTTTTCTTAGGATTTTTATGTTTTTTAGGGGTTTTTTTAATTTGTTTATAGGTTTTAGGGATTTTTTGGTATTTTTATGGTTTATAGGTTTATAGGTATTTAAAGGGATTATAGTGTTTTAGAGGTTTTTGTATATTTAGAATATTTAGGTTTTATGGGTTTTAATTTTTTTTATGTTTGTATGGTTTTTATAAGGTTTTTGGGTTTTTTATGTTTTAGGGATTATTTTGGAGAATTTTAGTATTTTAATGGATTTTAGGATTTTTAAGGATTTTGTGGGTTTTTATGGGTTTTACGGTTTTTTTTTGTTTTATGTGTTTTTAATTATTTTTGGTTTTAAAGGATTTCTAGGTGTTTAATCATTTTTATGGGATTAAAGGGATATTATAGTTTTTAGTGGTTATCAGGGGTTTTATGGGTTTTATTGTTTTTTTTCATTTTAGATGTTTTTTTTAGTTTTATTGTCTTTTTGGTTTTTAGAGGTTATTAGGGTATTTTAGGGTTTTTAGTAATTTTGGGGTTTTATTGTTTTTATGTTTTTATGGTTTCCATAGAGTTTTAGGGTGTTTTTACCTTTTTTACGATTTTAGGTATTTTTTTAGTATTTTATTGGTTTTTTATGTTCTTAGGTATTTTGAGGGTTTTTAGGGTTTTTAGGGTTTTATGGTTTTTTATAGTTTTTTTTGTTTTTAAAAATTTTAAGGGTTTTAGGTGTTTTTATTTTTGAAGTTACTCTAAGGTTTTTTTTATGATTTTAGGTTATTGTACATTTTTAGGGTTTTTTAGTGCTTTTTATAATTTATATGTGGTTTTGGTATTTTTTGGATTTCTCAGGTTTTTAGGGTTTTCATGGTTATTTTGGTTTTAGTGTTTTTCTATATTTTTTTATTGGTTTTAAGTATTAGATCTTCGTAACGTTTTTTTGGGATTTAATGGGTTTTTAGAGTTTATAGTGGGTATTTTTGTTTTTCATTTCATTTTATTGCTTTTAATGTTTTTTAGTATTTTTTTGGTTTTTAGGGGTTTTGGGGTTTTTAGGGTCTTTTATGGTTTTTTGATTTTTTGTTTTTTTTAGATTTTTAGAGTTTTTTGGTTTTTGGGGTTTCATAGAGATTTTTGAGGTTTTAGGAGTTTTTAAATTTTCAGGTTTTTTTAGTTCTTCTCAATATTTTAAGGAGTTTTTTTGTGTTTTTAAGGATTTTGAGGGATTTTTGGGTTTTTTGTCTTTTTGGGGCTTTATGATTTTTTTGAGTTTTTTAGGGTTTTTATTTTTTTTCTGAGTTTTTATCATTTTTAGGGGTTTGATGGGTTTTTAGTGATTTTAGTGATTTTTATGGGATTTATTGGTTTTTAGGATTTGTTTAGTTATTTAGGGGTTTTTATGGAATTTTGGGGGTTTTAGGGTCTTTAGTGAGCTTTTGGGTGTTTAGTGTTTTTAGATATTTTATGGGTTTTGAAGTGTTTTTATTTTTGTAGAGATTTCTTAAGGGTTTTTAAGGGTTTAAGTTTTTTTTTCATATTTAGGGATTTTTATGGATTTTTTAGTGTTTTTTAGTTTTTTAGTGTTTTAGGGATTTTGAAGGATTTTTAGGTTTTAGGTGTTTTTGAGTTTTTTGGCATTTTTTAGGTTTATTATCAATTTTTAGTGTATTTAGGTTTTTAAGGTTTTATTAGAGGGTTTTAGAGTTTTTTAAAATTTTAGGTATTTTTAGAATTTTTATAGTTTTTTGTGGTTTTGAGGGGTTTTAGGGGTGGTTTGGGTTTTTATGGTTTTTTGTATTTTTAGAGTTTTTTAGAGTTTATTAAGATTTTTAATGTTTTTGGAAGTTTTTAACATTTTTTCAGGATTAAAGGGTTTAGAGATTTTAGTGTTTTTAGAGGTTTAAGATATTTTATGGATTTTATGGGGTTTTATGGTTTTTATTGGATATAGGGTTTTTATGTTATTTTTATGGTATTTTAGGTATTCATTTTTTTTAGTTTTTAGGGGTATTAAGTGTTTTTAGGTTTTTAATGTTTTCTTAGGGATTTCAGATTTTCTAGGGGTATTTTTTTTGTTTTCATAGATTTTTTGGGGTTTTTAGGAATTTTAGGGCTTTTTATGGATTTATTGGGTTTTAAGGTTTTATAAGGGTTTATAAGGTTTTTTGGTTTTTTGACCTTTTTAGGGTTTTCTATGATATTTTTTTGAGTTTTTTAAAAAATTTAGGGGTTTAAAGGGTTTTTTATGTTTTTAGTGGGTTTTTAGGTTTTTAGAGGTTTTAAGAGCTGTAAGGGTTTTTATTTGTTTTTTGGTTTTTGTCATCATTTTAGTGTTTTACGAGTTTTAGCATATTTTAGGGGTTTTAGTGGTTTTAATTATTTTTAGTTTCATAAGGCTTTCTTAGGGGGTTTCAAGGTTATTATGGTTTTTTAAATTTTTGGTATTTTAGGTCTTTTTAGGATTATTTTTCTTTTTTAGTGTTTTTAAGGATTTTGATGTATTTTAGGTATTTTTTGGGATTTTAGGGTTTTTATCATTTTCTTGTGTTATTAGAAATTCTATGGGTTTAATGTGACTTTATATTTTTGATGTTTTCTTAGGGTTTTTTGTGGTTTTTACTTTTTAAGGTATTTTTATGGTTTTTATAGTATTTTTTGTTTATTTGTATTTTTATTGATTTTGACATTTTTTGGGGTTTCTATGGTTTTTTGGGTTTTTAGGGGTTTCTTAAGTTTTTTAGGGTTTTAATGTTTTTTAGGATTTTTTATATTTTTAGAGTTCTAAAGGGTTTTCAGAGTTTTAGTGGGTTTTTAGAGTTTTTATGGGGTTTTGGGTTTTTATGGGTTTTTGAGTTTTTTGTGTTTTGGGGTCTTTCAATTGGTTATAGTGTTTTTAGATTTTTTTAGTCCTTTTAGGGTTTTATGTGTTTTTATGGTTTTAAGGTTTCCTTAGGGTCTTTCAGTGTTTTAGGGGTTTTAACATTATTAAAGGCTTCTTTTATCATTTTTAGGATTTCTATAGTTTTTACAGGTCTTAGAGTTATTGAGGGTTTTAAGGGATATTTGGGTTTTTAGGTTTTTTTATTTTTTGGGGTTTTACGGTTTTTTAGTGTCGTTATGATATTTAGGGGTGAAAATGGTTTTTACAGTTCATAGTTATTTTAATAGTTTTTAGGGTTTTTTATTTTTAGATGTTTTATCATTTTTAGGTGTTATAGGGTCTTTTAATGTTTTTAGGGGTTTTAGTGTTTTTTAGGTTTTTTTGGTTTTAAGTGTTTTATGTTTTTAAGGTTTTATTTGGGGTTTTCAGAGATTTTAGGGGTTTTTTCATTTTTTGAAATTGTTAGGGTTGTTTTTTGTTTTTTATTGTTTTTTAGGTTTTTAGAGATTTATAGGGTTTTAGGGTTTTTATTATTTATTTTTGGGGGTTTATGGTATTTTAATGTTTTTAGGGTTTTTAAGGTTTTTTTTTGACTTTTGACATTTTTATGGGTTTAAAGGGTTTTGAGAGTTATTAGCGGTTTTCAGGGTTTTTATGGGTTTTTAGTGTTTTTAAAATTTTTAATGGTTTTATGTTTTTAAGGGGTTTAGTGGTTTTGTTTTTTTTTTTACATTTTTTTTCATTTTGAATGTTTTTAGGGGTTTAATGTTTTTAGGGTTTAGGGTTTTCTTAAGGTTTTTACATTTTTTAGTGTTTTTTCAATTTTAGATATTTTTTAGTTTTTTTATTTTTGGTGGTTTTAGGGATTCTGTGTGGTTTTTAGGGCTTTTTTGGTCTTTTATGATTTTTCTGAGTTTTTCACATTTTTAGGTTTTTAGTGATTTTATGTGTGTTTAGGTTATTTAGTTTTTCTTAAGGGTTTTCAGGTTTTTTTACATCATATTGTATATTTTGGAATTTTAAGGCTTTTTATGGATTTTTAGACTTTTTTGAGATTTTGTGGGTTTTAAGGATTTTTGGGTTTTTATTTTTTAAGGGGTTTTAGGTTTTTTTTTGGGTTTTTAGGGTTTTTAATTTTTTATGTTTTTTAATGTTTTAGGGATTTAAAGTGTTTTTAGTGAATTTTAATGTTTTATGGGTTTGGGGGGGGGTTATGGTTCTTAGGGGTTTTAAGTGTTTTTAGGGTTTCTTTGGGTTTATAGGTTTTTTATGTTTTTAGTGATTTTTAGAGAATTTTTATGTTTTTATTGTTTTTTTGGGTTTTAGGTATTTTTAGTATTTTTACGATTTTTATGGTTTTTAGGGATTTTTGTGGGGTTTAGTAGTTTTTATATATTTATGGTTTTTATGGTTTTTTGGGTTTTTAAGGAATTTTTTTGATTTTTTTGGGTTTTTTAGTTTTTTAGTGTTTTTATCAACCTTAGGGGTTTGATAGGGTTTTAGAGTTTTTAGTGGGTTTTAACGATTTAAATTTTTTATATGTTCTACCATTTTAGGGTTTTTATGGTCATTTTAGGGGTTTTATTGTTTTATTTTTGGTTTTTATGTGGTTTTAATCTTTTAGAATTTTTTGCATTTTTAGTGATTTTTTGGGATTTGTTTTGGAATTTTATCGTTTTAGGGCAAGGAAGATGCGAGGATCGGGCTATTCCCGACCCCCCAAAAATTTATTATGAAAAAAAATGCAGCAGACAAGGGAGGGGAGGGGTCAAATGACCCACACCCAAAAACCCTTTACAAACCCAAAACACAAAAGACCCCGAAAAAAGAAAGATCAAAAAAGAAAAACACAAAATGCCAAGCAAGAAAGGTCCAGCAGCAGTTCCAACCAAGCAGCAACCAACATCTAGCAGCAGCAGCACCATCACCATACTCAGCAACTTCATCACCTCCAAAGCATCAGCAACATCACTTCTCAGCCAAGCAGCATCCAACGTCCAGCCCATCAGATTCCGACAGCCAACATCCCACTTCCACCTCAGCAACCAGCAGCACCAACACCAAGAAACACCACCATACCAGATTTCCAGCACCCACCACTTCCACTCAAGGGAAGTGGTATCCAAAGACCAGTAGCTCATCATCCAACAACTCAATATCCAACCAAAATTCAGCAGCAACTTATGAAGGAACCAACAACCAGCAGCAAACTTCATATAAAAACTCAGAATCCAACGACCATCATTCAGTAGTAACAGCAGCTCAAAACCAAACCAGCCACAACATAAGAACACGCCGGCCAGCATATCAGAACGAACATAGCACAATATGACCATACCTTCATCAGCAGCAAGATCCAAGAACAAAAATGCGGAAACAGGAAAGAAAACCAGCATTTTTTCCATTTTCGTCCACCATGACCCATCGAGATGCCAGAAAGGCCAGCAAGACCCTCCTCGGGTCCAAACAAGAAGCGCAGATTTGAGCACAGAACCGAAAACACCATCTCCAAGAAGTCGCAAAGCCCGAAAAACCGACTTATCACCAGAACGAATCCAAATCTCTCCCAGACGAAGCCACCGGAGCGTCTTGCCGCACCAAAGATGAGATCCACAAACACCAAGAGACCTGAACAGATGAGATAAAACCCAGATCTGATAATCAAACCTGAAAATCGGTCCAGGTACCCCTCTGTCCAGTCGTCGAGACATCCATCGTGCCTTCTTTGACTTCACCCTCGACCTCTTAGACTTTTCCCAGATCATTGTAGAGCCATCATCGTCGTCACCAAGGAGCAACAACGTCGACGCCCGAGGAGAAGCAGGAACCAGATCTAACAAAACCGATCCAAAACGAAGCAAAATCCAGACCAAGCCATTACCGCCATTTCCTGAAGCAAGCCACCAAATCCCAGCGCCATCAACCATCCGCTTCGATTTCCACCATCGTGCTAGGGGAGGAAGCCACTCGAACAGATAGTCATCGGCATCACAAAACCCGAGCTGGAAGAGATCGACGAAGCTGATGAAGAGGATTCCAAGAGGGAACCCTAAAGATCTCCGCGTCGGGAGGGAGAGACCAGGAGAGAGCGCTTATCGTGTTGTTGGGTAACGAGGTATAGGGCTTAGCCTTGCCCACCTGCGCGCCGCACGTCCCCAGATAGGCCCAAGGTGGCCAACCCATGGGCTTGGGCCAGTTCCACACGGGATGAAGGGGACTAGAGGTTCGCTGACAAATGGTGCGCGTTGCCTTTGTGAGGACTCGAACCCGGAACCTCAGCGACGGGTCGCCACCACCTTGAACCAACTCACCCAGCCCCCGCGGGCTTACGTGTTGTTGGGTAACGAGGTATAGGGCTTAGCCTTGCCCACCTGCGCACCGCACGTCCCCAGCTAGGCCCAAGGTGGCCAACCCTTGGGTTTGGGCCAGTTCCACACGGGGTGAAGGGGACGAGAGGTTCGCTGACAAATGGTGCGCGTTCCCTTTGTGAGGACTCGAACCCGGAACCTCAGCGACGGGTCGCCACTGCCTTGAACCAACTCACCCAGCCCCCGCGGGCTTATTGTTTTAGGGGTTTTATAGATTTGAGGGATTTCAGGGGATTTAGTATTTTTATGTTTTCATTATTTTTTTGGGTTTTTGGTTTTTTAATGTTTTTAGGGTTTTTATTTATTTTACTATTTTTAACATATTTCGGGGTTTAAAGGGGTTTAGTGTTTTTAGTTGGTTTTAGGGTTTTATGTTTTTTAGGGATTTTAAGTGTTTGAGGAGTTTTTATGTTATTTAAGATATTTTACCTTTTGAGGTTCTTTTAGGGTTTTTGTGTTTTTTAGATTTTTAGAGGTTGGAATTATTTTTATGATATTAAGGTTTTCATAGTGGTTTAGAGGGATTTTAGTGTTTATACATTTTTAGAGACTTTTATAGAATTGTTTATTATTTTAAATGTTTAGCGTGTCGAGGTATTTTAAGTGTTTTTTTGGGTATTTATGCTTTTGAAGGTTTTTTTTTACTTTTTTATGTTTTTAGGGGATTTAATTTATTTTAGTGTTTTATGGTTTTTGTATGGTATTTGTAGTATTTTTATATTTTTTTACATTTTTAGGCTTATTTAGGTATTTTTAAGGATAATTTTTGTTTTTTAGGGTTTTTGAGGGTTTTTATGGTTTTTATTGTTTGTTTGGGTTTTTGGTTTTTTTATTTTATTATGTGTTTTATGTTTTTTTAGAGTTACTAAAGTTTTTAGGGGTTTAAAGATGTTTTTTTAGTTATAATGTATTCCTTAGGTGTTTTATAAGGTTTTAGGTTTTTTAAGTTTTTAGTTTTTTTTTTATTTTTTGTGGTTTTTCATGTTTTAGTGTTTTCTTGGGGGTTTTTAGGGGTTTTATCATTTTTTAGGTTATTTGGGGTTTTATGTTTTTTTGTTTTTTATGTTTTTATTCAGGTTTTTTGGGGGTTTTAGGGTTTTTTTTATGTTTTTGTGGATTTTTATGCGTTTCTTTGGATTTTTATGGTTTTTACAATTTTAAAGGATATTAGGTGTTTTAGGGTTTTTGTTGGATTTTTAGTATATTTAGGGATTTTAGTTTTTATATGGGTTTTCAGGGTTATTAAATGTTTCTACTTTTCTAAGGTTTTATTTGGGTCTTTCAAGGTTTTTAGGGGTTTTTATGTTTTGAGGGATTTTTTAGGAATTTTATGGGTTTTAGGGATTTTTCAGGTTTTAGAGTTTTTATGGTTTTTTGGGTTTTTTTTTGGGTTTTATGGTTTTTAGAGTTTTCTAAAGTTTTTAGGGGATTAATGGGTTTTTTAGAGTTTTTAGTGGCATTTTTGGGTATTTATGTGTTTTTTGTGTTTTTTAGGGTTTAGTGTTTTTATGGTTTTATGGGGTTTTAGGGTGTTTTATGATTTTTATCGTTTTGATGTTTTTAGAGGTTTAAAGTGTTTTTAAGTTTTACATAAGGATTTTTTGGATTTTTACATGTTTAGATATTTTTAGGTGTTCATTATAATTTTCATGGGTTTTTTGGGGATTTTTTTTGTATTTTCAAGGTATTAGAAATTTAGGTTTTTTAGTGGTTTATGTTTTTTAGGGTTTTTAACAATTTTTTGTTTTTATGGGTTTTATGTGTTTGTATGAATTTTATGTTTTCTTAAGGGTTTTTTTGTGTTTTTTAGGTTTTTTCACATTTTTTTTTTAAAAATGGTCTTTTTAGGGTTTTATGGTTTTTAGGGGTTTTAGGGATTTGAGGGTTTTTGGGGTATTTGGGGTTGTGGGTATTTATATATTTTATGTGTTTTTATGGTTTGTTGAGTTTTTTAGGGTTTTATAGTTTTTTGTGTTTTTAACTTTCTTAGGTGTTTAAATGTTTTTTAGAGTTTTTATTGGGTTTTTTGGGTTTTTTGTGATTTTTAAGTGTATTATTGGATTTTTGGCTTTTTAGGGGTTTTAGGGTTTTTTTTATTTTAAAGGGGTTTTAGTGTTTCTTACAAGTTTTAAGGGTTTTATGTATCTTGAGTTTTTAATGATTTTTTAAGGGGTTTAAGGGTTTTTAGTGGTTTTTACATTTTTATTGATGTTTAGGAATGTTTAGGGATTTTTTAGGGTTTCTTGGGTCTTTAGGTATTTTGTGGGTTTTCTACGGTTGTTAGGGTTTTAATCAATTTTTTTATATTTTTTAGGGTTTAAAGTGTTTTTAGGTTCTTAAGGCTTTCTTACGGTTTTTAGGGTTTTTACAATTTTTATCTTTCTATGGATTTTTAGGGGTTTTTTAGGATTTTAATGCATTTTTAGGGGTTTTCATGATTTTGAGGGTTTTTTGGATTTTCTGTTTTTTATGATTTTTTTTTGTTTCAATGGATTTTTTGGATTTTTAAGGGTTTTTATGGTTTTCTAGAGTTTTTTTAACATTTTAGGGGTTTGAAGGCATTTTATAATTTTATTGCTTTAAACGGTTCTAGGGTTATTTAGGGTCATTATGGTTTTTTGGGTTTTAGTGTTTTTAGGCACTTTTAGGGTTTTAAAAATACTATTATTTTTAGGGGTTCTATGTTTTTTTAGGTTTCTATTATTTTTTTAGTGTTTTATAGAGTTTTTAGGGTTTTTTATATTTTTAGGAAATTTTCGGGAATTTTAGGATTTTTATGATTTTTAGTGTTTTTAGGGATTTTTAGGGTGTTAATAATATTAAGGGTTTTAGGGTCTTTTTGGTTTTTATTTTTTTTTATTTTTTAGGGGTTTTATGTATTTTTAGGTTTTTAAAGGTATCTTAGGGGTTTTTAGGGGTATTAGTTATTTTTTATTTTTAGGGATTATTTTTATTTTTTTGTATATTTATGGTTTTTATGGGTTTTAGTGATTATGAATGTTTTTATGGTATTTCTGGGCGTTTGGGGTTTTAGGGTTTTTTTATTTTTTATGGTTTTTATGGGTTTTTATAGTTTTTCATGTTTTAAGGGGTATAATGGGTTTTTGGAGATTTTAGTGGTTTTTAGTGTTTTTATTTTTTTAAGGTTTTTGGGGATTTTTTTCTATTTAGAGATTTTTAATGTTTTTGGGTATTTTATATTTATACGTATTTATTTTGATTTTAGGGGGTTTGAGTGTTTTTTAGGTTTTAGGGTTTTCTTTGTATTTTAAGGTTTTTTAAAAGAATTTATTGATTTTTATAGATTTTTTTAAATTTTTTACGAGTTTTAGAGTTTTTATATATTTTGAGGGGTTTTTGGGTTTTGATAATTTTTTGAGGTTTAAGGGGGATTGTGATGTTTTTTTGGGGTTTGATGGTTTTTTTGAGTTTTTTTTCATTTTTAAGGGTTAAAAGGTTTTTAGATTTTTTAGTTAGTTTTTTTGGTTTACATTTGTTTTTAAGGGGTTTGTGGTTTTTAGGGGTTTTAGGGTTTTTAGGTTTTTTTAGGGTTTTTAGGATCTTTTATGGTTTTCAGCGTTTTTTGGTTTTTACGGGTTTTTAGTGTTTATAGGGTTTTATGGTTTCTTTAGGATTTTTTTGGGATTTAGTGTTTTTTATATTTTTATGGGGTTTTAGGCTTTTTTTGGATTTATTTTTTCATTTCTAGGTTTTAGGGATTTTTAGGTTTTTAGGTTTTTAGTGTTTTTAGAATTTTTAGGGGTTTTATCATTTTTTAGGGGGCTTAAGTGTTTTTAGATTTTTGAGGTTTTATAGGTTTTTTTCAAGGTTATTAGTGTTTTTTATGTTTTTAAGGATTTAAAAAGGTTTTATAGGATTATTATGGTCTTTTAAGGATTTTTTGGATTTTGATTGTTTTTCCGTTTTTTAGGGTTTTTTTTGGCTTTTGGGTTTTAGGGGTTTTTTTGTTTTTAAGGTTTTTATTTTTTTTATATTTTATTAACATTTTTACAGGTTGAAAGGGTTTTTTAGAGTTTTATTGGTTTTTTGTTATTTGCAGGTTTTTGGGTTTTTAATATTTTTAAGTGGATTTATTATTTTAAGTGTTTTTAATATTTCAGGGTCTTATGATTTTTAATGTTATTTTGTTTTTAGGGGTTTTATGTGTTTTTAGGTTTTTAAGGTTTTTATACGGGCTATCAGTTTTTTAAATATTTTTTTACTTTTTAAGGGATCTTTATGGATTTTCTAGGATTTGTTTTGGTTTTTTTATATCTTTAAGGATTTTGAGTGTTTTTTCTTTTTATGGGGTTTAACTATTTTTAGGGTTTTTAATATTTTATTGGGGGTTTTTAGGGTTATTTATGAATATGGTGATTTTTAGTGCCTTTATATTTTTTTATGGGTTTAATGGTTTCTAGGGATTTTATGATGTTTATGGATTTTTATCAGGGTTTAAGGTTTTTAGATTTATTTAGGTTTTTGGGGGTTTTAAGTGTTTTTAGGTTTTTTTTATTTTTTCATAGGGGTTTTCAGGGTTTCTAAATTTTTTATGTTTTTATGGATTTTTAGATATTTTTTATGATTTTTTTTGGTTTTTAGGGTTTTTAGGGATTTTGATTGGTTTTGGGTTTTTTGTGGAAATTAGGATTTTGTTTGGTTTTTTGGGGTTTTTAGTATTTTTAGTTTTTATGATTTTCTTATAGGTTTTCAACATTGTAGACATTTTAATGTTTTTATTGATTTCAAGGGATTTTAAGGATTTTTATTCTCTTTCTATGTTTTTAGGGATTTTGATGGGTTTTCATGTTTTTTAAGGTTTTAGGGGTTTTTTAGGGTTTTCGGGGATTCTTGATTTTTAGGTGTTTTAATTTTTTTTTTATTTTTATTCATTTGTTATGGTTTTTAGGGTATTTAGGTTTTTTATGTTTTTATAAATTTCTAGGCATTTGTTATGTTTTTATGGTATTTAGGGTTTTTGGTATTGGGAGGTTTTAAGGGATTTTTTTTTTGTTCTAGGGTTTTTAGGTTTTTAACATTTTAAGGTTTTTAGGGTTTAACTTGTTTTTAGGGTTTTATGGTTTTATTAGGTTTTTTTAGGTTTTTTACATTTTTACGTATTTTTAAGGATATTTTAGGATTTTTTGGGTTTTTTGGGTTTTTAGGGTTTTTTAGGATTCTTGGGCTATTATGGGGTTTTTTGTGTTTTGAGGGCTTTTTTGAGTTTTTAGGGGTTTTAATGTTATTTATAGTTTTTTAAAAATTTTAATGGTTTAAATAGTTCTTAGATTTTTAATGGGGATTTAGGTTTTTATGGGTTTTATGATTTCTATGGTTTTTAGGGGTTTTAGGGTTTTAGGGTCATTTAGGGTTTTTTGGGTTTTTGGTTTTTTATGGGTTTTAATTATTTTATGTTCTAAAGGTTTTCATGTGGTTTTTCAAGTTTCGTTGGTTTTTTAAATTTTAATATATTATTAGTTATTTTTTCAGGTTATTATGGTTTTTAGGGTTTTTAAGGATTTTGAGGGATTTATGGTTTTTAGGGTTTTATGGGTTTTTATGGGCTTTATTGTTTTTATGGGTTTTAAGTGTGTTTTGGTTTTTAAGGTTTTCATATCGAATTTAAGGGTTTTATGGATTTTTTACATTTTAAGGGATTTTAAGCTATTTTATAGGATTTTTATGATTTTTTGGTTTCAAGGGGTTTTCAAGTGTTTTAGGGGTTTTTTTTGGTTTTTTTGGTTTTTTTGGTTTTTTTGGTTTTAGGGTTTTTTGAATTTTTCTTATTTTAAGGATTTTTATATTTTTTAACTTTTATAGGTGTTTTTCTGGTTTTTAGATGTTTTTTTGGTTGCTAAAGTCTCTATAGACTTTTTTTGTTTTAAATATTTTAGGGGTTTTATGGGTTTTAGGGGTTTTTAGGTTTTCAGGGTCTTTTTAACGTTTTTAGGGTTTTTATTATTTTAGATATTTTTTGTTGTTTTTTAGGATTATTAGTGTTTTTATCATTTTATGGGGTTTTACGAGTTTTTATATTTTTAGGGATTTTAAGGGATATTTTAGTTTTTTAATGTTTCTTTGTATTTTAAGGGAATTGAAGGGGTTTTGGGGTTTTTTATGTTTTTAGTGTTTTTATGGGTTTTGGGGATTTATGGTTTTTTATGTTTTTAGGGTTTTAAGGACTTCAAGAGTTTTTTATCATTTTTAAAGGATTAAATAATTTTATAGTTTTTAGTGGATTAGGTATTTTTTTTGGGTTTTTAGAGATTTTATGATTTTTAGGGATTTATATGGTTATTTGATTTTTTAGAGTTTTTAGGTTTTTATCAATTTTAATTGTTTTTAGGTTTTGAAGGCTTTATTAGGGTTTTTAGGGTTTTAATGGGTGTTTATGTTTTAAGAATTTTTAAGAATTTTTATTATTTTTTGTTGTTTTTAAGGTCTTTTAGGGATTTTGAGGGTTTTATGGTTTTTAGTGTTTTGAAGATTAATTGGGGTTTTAGGGTTTTTTTGGGTTTTTAGTGTTTTATGGTTTTTTATATTTTATTAACGTTTTTAGTGGTTTGAATGGTTTTTAGTGTTTTTATTGGGTTTTTATGGTTTTTATTGGTTTTAGAGGTTTTCATGGTTTTAGGGGTTTTCTGGTTTTAAGGATTTATAGGGTTTTTAAGATTTTTTAGGGTTTTAGAATTTTGTATGATACTTTAATGTTTTTATGTGTTTTAAGGTTTTAATGGTTTTCTGAGGTATTTTTAGAGTTTTTAGGGTTTCTTAGTTTTTATGGATATTTATGGGTTTAGGTTTATTAGAGATTTTAAGGGATTTATAGTTTTTTTGGGTTTTTTTGTTTTTTTATGGTTTCTTATTTTTGAGAGTTTTTTAAAACTTTTAGCTATTTAATGGGTTTTTATATTTTTTGTTTTTTTATTAGATTTAGGGATTTTATGTTTTTATGGGATTTTATAGGTTTTTATAAGTTTTAAGGTTTTAGGTTCTTTTTAGGGTTTTTAGGATTTTTTAGTTTTTCGAGGTTTTTTTGGGTTTTTGGGTTTTAAGGGTTTTTACTATTGTTTGGATTCTTATTGTTTCTAGGGGATTTTATAGTTTAAGGTTATTTTAATATTTTTACTGTTTTTAGGTTTTTATGGTTTTTAAGTGTTTTTAGGTTTTTTAGCTTTTCTTAATTTTTTTCAAGGGTTTAGGGTTTTTCATGATATGAGAGATTTTTAGGATTTTTATGGGTTTTTTGGGTTTAGAGGGATTTTGAGGGGTTTTAGGGATTTTAATGTTTTTTGGTTTTTGAAGGGTTTTTAGAGATTTGAGGGATTTAAAGGGTTTTTAGTGTGTGTGTTTTTTTGGTTTTTTGAAGTTTTAAGTATTATTGGGTTTTAAGGTTTTTTAAGGTTTTCTATGGATTATTCAGGGGTTTTCATTGTTTTTTTGGGTTTTCAAAATTTTTAGAGGTTTGAGGGATTTTTTAGGATGTTTAGGGTTTCTATGGATTTCAGGGATTTTGATGGTTTTGTGTGTTTTTAGGATTTTTAGGGTTTTAAAGGTTTTTTAAAAAGTATAAGGTTTTTTAGGGGTTTTATGTGTTTTTGGTTTTTTAATATTTTCTTACAGTTTTTCGAGGTTTTTAGGGTTTATTTATATTTTTAGGGATTTATGTATTGTTGTATATTTTTATGGATTTTTATGGTTTTTAGTGTTCTTATGGATTTTGAGAGTTCTGAGGGGTTTTCTCATGTTTTAGGTTTTTACAAGTTTTAAGTGTTTCTTGGTTTTTAAGGTTTTCTTAGTGGTTTTCATGGTTTTTAAAATTTTTTATGTTTTTATGAAATTTGTTTCTTTTTCGTTTTCTTCTTCTTAGGATTTTATGGTTTTTAAGGGATTTTGAGGTTTTTAAGGGAATTTAGGTGTTTTAATGTTTTTTCAGGTTATTAGTGTTTTAATGATTTTGATGGGTTTATTTTTTAGGTTTTTATAATTATTTAAGGTTTTTCAAGTATTTTTATGTTTTTAGGGATTTGAGGGATTTTTTTTGTTTTTTATGGTTTTTTTGGATTTTTAGGTACTTTGAGGGGTTTTAGGGGTTTAATAATTTTTAGGTTTTTGTGGTTTTGTGGTTTTAGTGGGGTTTAGTGGTTTTATAGTGTTTTATGGGTTTTTATGTACTTGGGATTTTTTATGGTTTTAGGGTCTCTTTGTGTTTTTATTTTTTTTAGCATTTTTATATTTTTATTTGTTTAAAGTTTTTTTGGGGTTTTTAAGGGTTTATTAATGATTATCATGTTTTTAGTGTTTTTACATTTTTATGTATTTTGGGGATTTTTTATGATTTTTATGGATTTTTAATGATTTTATAGATTTTGAGTGTTTTAGGTGTTTTTAGGGGTCATAGGGGGTTTTAGGGTTTCTATAATTTTTATTTTTTAAGAGTCTTATGAGTTTTTATGTTTTTAGTGTTCTCGGATGACTTTTGAAGGTTTTTTTTGGTTTCATACATTTTTATGGATTTTAGGGATTATTTTGGATTTTTATTGGTTTTTGGGTTTTTAGGGATTTTTAGGGTTTAAAAGGTTTTTAGGGTTTCTTGGGATTCTATTTGTCTTTTAGGTTTTTTTTGATTTTTTATGGTTTTAAATATTTTTTGGTTTATTTAAACGTTTTTGGGGTCTAAAGGATTTTTAGATTTTATTATTGGTTTTGAATGGTTTTTACGGGTTTATAGGTATTTAAAAGTGTTTTAGCAATTTTTATGGTTTTTAGGGGTTTTTAGGGTTTTTAGGGACTTTTTAAAGATTTTAAGGCTTTTAGCATTTTTTATATGTATTATCTGTTTTTTGTGTTTTTTGTTTTTTAAGGTTTTCTTATGTATCTTCAAGGGTATTAGGGGTTTTACATTTTTAGTGATTTTTTTAGGCTTTTTATGGTATTTATGGTTTTTAGGGATTTTGATGGTATTTAGTGTTTTGAGGTTTTTTAGGGGTTTTTTGGTTTTTTGGGTTTTTAGGGGTTATTTGAGTTTTTATGTTTTTTAATGTTTTTTAGAGTTTTCTAACTTATTTATGTGTTAAAGGGTTATTATAGTTTTTTAGTGGATTTCTATGGGTTTTAGGTGTTTTTTTTATTTTTTTGTGGTTTTATGGTTTTTAGGGGTTTTAGTTTCTTAAGGGGATTTAACATTTTTTGGGTATTTAGGTGATTTAAGTGTTTTTAGGTTTTTAAGGATTTCATATGGGTTTTTAGGAATTTTTTTGTTTTTTCTTTGTTAGGGATTTTTATATAATTTTTTAGGATTTTTATAGGTTTTTAGGGATTTTTAGGATACAGAGGGTTTGAGG
This sequence comes from Viscum album, assembly GCA_963277665.1. Taxonomy (NCBI): domain Eukaryota; kingdom Viridiplantae; phylum Streptophyta; class Magnoliopsida; order Santalales; family Viscaceae; genus Viscum; species Viscum album. Next base: position 789,983,158 of record OY728164.1, read on the forward strand.
TTTTTTGGGATTTTAGGGTTTTTTTCGATTTATGATTTTTAGGATTTTAGGAGTACTAATTGATTTTTGGTTTTTATATTTTTATTATGGTTTTTCATGTTCTTTATGTTTTTTGTGATTTTTAGGTCTTTTTAAAGATTTTATGGGGATTTTAGGGTGCTTAGGAATTTTTAGGGTTTTATGGGGGTTTAGGGCTTATTTTGGGGTGTTAATGTTTTTATGGTTGTTTTGGAGTTGAAGGGTTGTTTTGGTTTTACGATTTTTATGGTTTTTTTAGATTTTTAAATTTTTTTATCAGTTTAAATTATTTTTACCGATTTTTGTGGGTTATAAGGTTTTATGGGTTTCAAGGGGTTTTTATGGTTTTTAGGGATTTTAGTGTTTTAAGGGTCTTTAGGGTTTTTCGGGTTTTTTAGTGATTTTATGTTTTTAGGGGTTTTAAGTGTTTTTAGGTTTCTAAAATTTTCTTATGGGTTTTTAGTATTTTTAGGGTTTTTTATGTCTTTAGTAATGTTTTGATATTTTTTTATAATTTTTATGTTTTTTATATTTTTATGTTTTTAGGGTTTTTAGTCTATTTTTATGGTTTTTTGGGTTTTCTGGTTTTCTGGGTTTCTAGGTTTTTTTGAGTTTTTTATGGTTTTAATGGTTGTTTAGAGTTTTTAAAAAAATTAGTGGTATTTGGAGTTTTTCATGGGTTTTTATGGTTTTTACTTTTTTTGTGCATTTATGGTTTTCAGGGGTTTTTATAGGTTTAGGGTCATTTTATGGGTTTTAAGGTTTTTATATTTTTAGGTTTTTAGGGTTTTTAATTTTTTTTGTTTTTTAAGGTTTTTTGGGGGTTTCAGAATCATTAGAGTTTTTTTTACATTTATAGTGATTTTTAAGGCTTTCCATAGAATTTTATTTATTTTTAGGGGTTTTATGTATTTTGAGGTGTTTTTTTTTGCTCCTTTGGCGTTTTGGGGGCTGTTTAGGGTTTTCTGCGTTTTTAGTGTTTTTATGTTTCTTCTTGTTTTTAACGTTTTTTGAAGTCTAAATGGGATTATACGTTTTTAGTGATTTTTAGGGTTCTTATGTGTTTTATTGTTATTTAATGGTTTTAATATTATTATGTTTTTTAGGGGTTTATAGGACATTTTAGGTCATTTATGGTTTTTAGATATTTTATGTTTTTAGGTTTTTAAGTGATTTTAGGCATTTAAGGCTATCCTAGGAGTTTTCAGGATTTTTAGGATTTTTATTATCTTTAGATATTTTTAGGTATTTTCAGTATTTTTTAGGGTTTTAGGGTTTTTAATGGTTTTTAGGGTTTTTAGGGGTTATAGGGTTTTTAGGGTCTTTTGGGGTTTTATGTGTTTTAACATTTTTAGGTTCTTTAGGGGTTTTAAGTGTTATTGGGTTTAAATGTTTTGTTAGGGGTTTTCAAGGATTTTAGGGTTTTTTACATTTATTGGGATTTTAGTTTTTTTAAGTCTTTTTATTCATTTTGGGGGTTTTTAGTAATTTTTAGTGGTTTTATAATATTTTAGAGTTTTTAGGGGTTTTATGGTTTTTTTATGTTTTGGGTCGTTTGAAGTTTTTTAAGTCATTAAGGTTTTTTTTCATTTTTTTAATGTTTTAGGGGTTTAAAGGGTTTTTAGTGTTTTATTGGTTTTTCAGATTTGTTCTAGGTTATTATTGGGTTTGAAGTTGTTTATGGGTTTTATAGTTTTCAGTGGTTTTTGGGGTAATTTTTTTTATGTTTTTATCATTTTTTAGGTTCTTAGGGATTTTATGTGATTTTAGGTTTTTGTGTTGTTTTTTAGGGATTTTTCCATTTTTATGTATTTTTATGGTTTTTTATGATTTTTTATTGTTTTTAGGTTTTTCGGGTTTTAAGGGTTTTCCGGGATTTTAGGGTTTTTTGTGTTTTTAGCATCTTTTTGTTTTTAAGGGTTTAAAGTCTGTTTATGTTTTTAAGGATTACTTCATTTTTTTTCTGGGTTTATGTTTTTTTATGTTTTAATTCCTTTTAGGGCATTCATGATATTTATAGGTTTTTGTGGCTTTTAGATATTTTGTGGAGTTTTAGGTTTCATAGGGTTTTTATAGTTTTTTTGACTTTTAGTGTTTCTTCAGTTTTTTAGGTTTTTAATGTTTTTTAAAAAATATAGGGGTTTAAGGTTTTTTATACTTTTCATTGGTTAGTTAGGGGTTTTATGTGTTTTTTTGGGGGTTTAAAATATTTTGGGATTTTTATGGTTTTTAATGGTTTTTTATACTTTTAGGTGGTTTTTTTTCAGGGATTTAAGTGTTTTAATGTTCTTAAGGTTTTCAGCCTTTAAATGTTTATAGGGTTTTTACATTTTAAGGATTTTTAGGTATTTTTTGGATTTCTATGATTTTTATAGGTTTTGGGTATTTTTTGGGTATTTTGGTTTTATGGTTTTTTATGGATTGTAATGTTATTTAAGTATTTTAACATATTTAGGTTTTATAAGGGTTTTAAGTGTTTTTAGGTTTTTAATGTTTTCAAAAGGTTATTTAGGGTTTTAATAGTCTTTTTGTTTTTAGTATTTTTAGGTCTTTTTTGGATTTTTACTCCTTTTAGGGTTTTAGATATTTTTATGGGTTTTAGGGTTTTTAGTTGTTTTAGGGTTTTTATGTTTTTTCGGTGTTTTAGGGTTTTTTTAGAAATTTTTAGTGTTTTGATGGTTTTGGATTTTTTAATGTGTTTATGGGTTAATAGTGTTTTTTTATTTTTAGAGAGTTTTTAAGGGTTTTTAGGTTTTTTAATGGGTTTGAGGATTTTTCACAGAATTTTTGGGTTTTAGGGTTTTAAGGTATTTTTAGGGGTTTTAAATGGTTGTAGATTTTTTTGGTTTTTAGGGGTTTAAATCTTTTTTATATTTTTTTCTTTTTAGGGTTTTTCATTATGTCTATGTTTTTTTATGTTTTTAGGGAATTTATTATTTTTTGTGATTTTTATGGTTTTTAAGAGTGATAATAGATATTGAGGATTTAAAGGTTTTTATGGGTTTTTTAATTTTTTTCGGTTTTTAGGGGTTTTGTGTGTTTTTTAGGTCGTTAAGTTTCTCTTAGGGGTTTTAGGAATGTAATGTTTTTTTAATTTTTTAGCAGTTTTAAGTTTTTATAGGATTTTAATGTTTTCTTAGCGATTTTTTGGGTTTTTATAAATTTTTTTATTTTTAGGGAGTGTTGGGGATTTTTAAAGTTTTTTTATGGTTTTTAGGGTTTTAAGTGATTTTGAGGGTTTTTAGGATTTTTGGGTCCTTAGGGATTTTATGTTTTTTTGGGTTTTGGTTTTTTTTATGTTTTTAGAAGTTTTATGGGTTTTTAAATTTTTTATTGTTTTAAGTGGTTTTCAAGGTTTTTAGAGTTTTTAGTCAATTTTTAGGGTTTTATGGGTTATATATTTTTTATTGGTTTTAGCAGTTTTATGGTTTTTGCGGTTTTAGGGCCTTTTAGTGTTCTTAGAATTTTAAGGTTTATTAGATGTTTAAAGTTATTTTAGGTTTTTATATTTTTCTTAGGTATTTTCACTAATTTTAGGGTTTCTTACGCTTTTCGAATTTTAAGGGATTTTTTAGGATTTTTTTGGTTTTTTAGGTTATTTTAGTGTTGTTATCATTTTTATGTATATTGGTGGGTTAAAGCATTTTTTATATTTTTAATGTTTTTTTAGTGGGGTTTCTTGGGTTGTAAGGTTTTTTACATTTTTATGGTTTAAGGGTTTTTTAGAATTTTTATAGATTGTAGGGATTTTAGGGATTATTAAGGTTTTTAATATTTTTAGAATTAAAGAGTTTTTTTCATTTTTTTGCATATTTATGTTTCTATGGGTTTAAATTTATTTATGTTTCTAGGTTTTTCTTAGGGTTTTTTAGGGTTTATGGGTTCTTTACGATTTTAGGTATTTTTTGGGATTTTAAATGTTTTTATGGGTTTTTAGGGGTTTAAATGATTTTGAGGGATTTAGGGATTTTTTGGGGGTTTTAGGATTTTTTGGGTGTTGTTTTTTTTTCATTGTGTTTTTAGTATCTATTATTTTTATTAGGTTTCTGGGTTTTTAGGAAATTTAGGGTTTTAGGTTTTTAGGGGGGGTTTATGGTTTTTAGGGGGTTTGGGTTCTTTTTGGGTTTTTATCATTTTTATGTTTTTTAACGGTTTTATGTTTTTTGATTTTTTTAGGTATTCTTAGTGTTTTTCTTGGTTTTTTTGGGTTTTTTACATTTTTAGGGATTTTTTAAAGATGTTTTAGGTTTTTTGTCATTCATTAGGATTTTTAGGGATTTTTAGGGTTTTTATGGATTTTTAGGGTTATTGTGGGTTTTAGGATTATGGGTGTTTTTTAGATTTTTTGGGGTTTTATGTTTTTTCTTTATGTTTCATAGGGTTTTTTAGGGTTTTTATGTTTTAGATAATTTTTCCACGTTTTAGTATTTTTATGGTTTTTATGGTCTTTTGGGAATTTAAGGGTTTTACAGTTTTGAGGTGGTTTTTTTTTTCTTGGGTTTTAGTGTTTTTTTTTTGTTTTAATGGGTTGAAATTTTTTATTAGAGTTTTCTAAGGTTTATAGGTTTTAAATGGTTTTAGATTGTTTAGTGGGTTTTTGGGTTTCATGGGTTTTTAGTGTTTTTTAATGTTTTTAGGGGTTTTAGGGTCTTAGGATGTTAGGGATTCAATTTTGTTTTAGCTTTTTACATTTTTAGGAATTTATAGGTTTTTAGGGTAACCTTAGGTGTTTTAGGGTTTTTATGGTTTTTTAAATTTTAGGGATTGTTAGGGGTTTTTAGGATTTTTTGGGATTTAATGGTTTTTAAGGATTTTGAGGGGTAATTGGATTTTTGTAAGGTTTTTTGGTTTTTTATAGTTCTCTTGTGTTATAGGTTTTTTTTTATTTTTTAGTGGTCTTTATGTTTTTCAGTTTTTTAGCGTTTTTAGGTTCTCAAAGGGGTTTTAGAGTATTTAGTTTTTTTTTGCGGTTTTACGAATTTTTAGTGTTTTTAGATATTTTTATCAATTTTCAGTGTTTTTAGGGTCTTTTCAGGAGTTTTGGGGTTTTGAGAATTTTTCTAGGTTTTTTAGGTGGTTGAAGGGTTTTTAGATTTTTATGGTTTTCTTATTTTTTTCAATGTTTTTACGGTTTTTTACATTTTTATGGATTTTTAGGGACTCTTACGATTTTTATGATTTTTAGTGTTTTTAGGGTTCTTAAATATTTTGAGGGTTTTATGGTTTTTTAGGGTTTTAGGGTTTTTATAATTTTTTGAGGTTTTAGATTTTATTGAATTTTTAATGGTTTCAATGGGTTTTAGAGTTTTTTAAGTTTTTATGGTTTTAAAGTGATTTTATAGTATTTACTGGGTTTTTTTGGGTTTTAAGTGTTTTTAGAGTTTTAAAAGGTTTTTTGGAGTTTTATGGTTTTTTGGGGTTTAGGGGTTTTATTTTTTTTAGTTTTTATGGTTTTCGTAGGGTTTTTCATTTTTTTCAGGTTTTTTGAATTTTTAGGTAGTTTTAGGGATTTTATAGATTTTTATGGGTTTTTAAGGTTTTTATGGATTTTTTAGGATTAGATGGTTTTTATGATTTTTAGGTTTTTCTATTTTTTATGTTTTTAGGGGTTTTTAGTGTTTTTAGTTTGTTATTGTTTCCTTAGGGATTTCTTGGGTTTTGGAGTTTTTTTACATTTATATGGATTTTTAGAGGTTTTTTATGTTTTTTAGTTTTTAAAGGATTGAAGGGATTTTGAGGGTTTTTATGGTTTTTTGAATTTTCTGAATATTTTTTGGTTTTTTGGATTTTAGGGTTTTTTTTATTTTTTTTGTGTTTTTATGGTTTTGAAACATTTTTTGGGGTTTAATGGTTTTTTTAAAAAAAATTTGGTTTTTAGGGTTTCTATAGTTTTTTCGTGTTTTAAAGTAAAATTCGGGTTTTTATAGTTTTAGGGTTTTTATCATTTTTTTGTTCTTTGGGGGTTTTTATTATTTTTAGGTTTTTTGGGTTTTGTTTTGGGTTTTGATAGTTTTTAGGATTTTTACATTTTTTGTGATATTTAGGTATTTTATATGATTTTTATTGATTTTATTGGTTTTAAAGGATTTTAGGGTTTTTAATATTTTTATGGGTTTTATTGTTTTTAATATTCTTTTTACTTTTCCTGTATATTTAATGTTTTAGTGTTTTTTATCATTCTAAGGGTTTAAAGAGTTTCCATAGTTTTTAGTAATTTTTTTTCGTTTTTATAGGGTTTCATAGTTTTCTGCAGTTTTATGGTTTTTAAGGATTTTTTGTGTTTTAGGGTCTTTTAGTGGTTTTTATAGGTTTTAGCACTTTTTATGTTTTTAGGGATTTTAAGTGTCAAGGTTTTTTTAAGGTTTTATTATTTTTTTTCATGGATTTTAGGGTTTTTTATTTTTTTGAGATATTTAGGGATTTATTGGGATTTTTATGTGTTTTAGGGGTTATATGTATTTGGATGGGGTTTTTAGGGTCATAGGGGTTTTTAGGTTTTTTAGGGTTTTTATGGTTTTAGATATTTCTTATGTTTTAGGGGTTTTAAATATTTTTATATTTTTACAGTTTTCTAATTTTTTTAGGGTTTTTATGTTTTTTGGGATTTTTAATTATTTTTGGGATTTTATGGGTTTTTAAGATTTTTAAAGATTTTTAGAGGTTTTAAGGGTTTTATTGTTTTTATGGTTTTTATTTTTTTTAATGCTTTTTTGGTGTTTTAGGATTTTATTTTATTTTTAGAGTTTTAAATATTTTAAGATTTTATTTAGTTTTTTGGGATTAACGGGGTCTTTATATATTTTTTGGTTTTCTTGGGTTTTCTAGATTTTTAGGGGGTTTTGTTTTTATGGGTTTTATAGTTTTTATAGGATTTTAGGGGTTTTAAAATCTTTTTTAGATATTTTTGTGTTTTGAGTGATTTTAAATTTTTTTGTTGTTTTAAGTGTTTTTAGTTTTTTAGGGATTCTTACAGTTTTTAGGGGTTTTACATTTGTATGTATATTTAGGGTGTTTTTAGGATTTCAAATATTTTATGGTTTTAGGGATTTCTGGGGGTTTATGATTTTTAGGGGTTTTTGGTTTTTTTGGGTTTTCATGGGTTTTTTTAGTTTTTTAGGGTTTTAAGGTACTTTATAGTTTTTTAACATTTTGGGGGGTTTAATGGGTTTTTTAGTTTTTGGTGGTTTTAGGGTTTTTATGGGGTTTTGGTGTTTTTATGGTTTTCTAGGGTTTTTATTATTTTTTTAGTGTTTGGGCTTTCAGGGTATTTAAGGGTTTTAGTTTTTTTAGGTTTTTAGGGGTCTTAAGTGTTTTTTTGTTTTTACTGTTTTTATAGGGGTTTTAGAGGTTTTTATGGGTTCTTATATCATTTTCAATTTTTAGGGTTTTTACTATTTTTAGGGTTTTAATGTTTTTTATATTTTTAGGGATATTAGGTGTATTTAGGTATTTATGATTTTCTTAGGATTCTGTGGTTTTAAATATTTTATTTGTATTTTTAGGGTTTTTATGGTTTTTATCATTTTTGGGGGTTTTCATGTTTTTTTAGTTTTTTTGAATTTTTATTTGGTCTTGCGTGTTTTAAGGGTTTTTATGTTTTTTTATTGTTTTAGGAATTTTTATGGTTTTAAGAGGTATTTAAAGTTTTTATAGTATTTTTAGTGTTTTTAGGTTTTTAGTGTTTCTATTTTTTCGAAGGATTTATGTTTTTTATGTTTTTATTGTTTTCTTAGAGTTTTTAAGGTTTTTAGGATTTTTTTTAGGGATTTTAAGAGATATTTTGAATTATTATGGTTTTTAGGTTTTTTAGTGATTTTGAGGGGTATTTTAGTTTTTTATGGTTTTTGTGGTTTTTTGAGTTTTATAGGGTTTTAATGATTTTTAGAGTTTTTGACATTTTTAATTCTTTAACATTTTTTAGATTTTTAGTGCATTTTTATGGATTTTATGATTTTACAGGGTTTTTATGCTAATTGGGGATTTTTATGGTGTTTATGGGCTTTTGGTGTTTTAGGGTCTTTTAGTGTTTTTATTATTTTTTATATTTTTAAAGGGTTTTAGGTTTATTTTAGGATTATTTTAGGTTTTTTTAGTCTTTTTTTGTAGTTTAGGGTTTTTTACATTTTTTTGGCTTTTTAGGGGTTTTTATTATTTTTATGGTTTTTTTCGGTTTTTTAGATTTTGAGGGTTTTGGTGGGTTTGGGGGTTTTTTTAGTTTTTTTAGTTTTTTTCTGATATAATCATGTTTTTGTTTTTAAGATATTTTTTGGTTTTTTCAGTTTTTTAGTGTTTTTACATTTTTAGTGATTTTTTTGGGACTTTTTAGGATTTTTATGGATTTTTAAGGGTTTTACTGATTTTTATGGTTTGTAGGGTTTTTTAGGTTTAAGGTTTTTTGAGTTTCATAAGGTTTTAATATTTTAATTTTTTTTATCAATTTTAGGTGGTTGAAATGTTTTAAATGTATGTAGTGATTTTTAATGTTTTTATGTTTTTAGTATTTTTTAGTGTTTTATGGGTTTTTATGATTTTAGGGGTTTTTATTTTGTTTTTGGGTTTTTAGGGTTTTTAGATTTTTTAGTTTTTTAGGGGGATTAAGAATTTTTTATTTTTTATGGTTTTCTTAGGGGATTTAATGATATTTTGGGTTTTTAATGTATTTATGGATTTTTGGGGCATTTTTATGATTTTTATGGTTTTTATAGTTTGAGGGCTTTTTAGGGTTTTTTGGGTTTTCTAGGGATTTTTTTTTGGTTTTTAGGGTTTTTCATTTTTTTGGTGTTTTTAGTGTACTTTATATTTTTAATGTTTTTAGGGGTTAAAGGGTGTTTTGGAGAATTTAGTGGATTTTTAGGGATTTTAGAAACTTCTTAGGGTTTTGGGGATTTTTATCTTTTTTCTTGTTTTTTGGGGTTTTATGCATTTTTATGTTTTTTAGGTTTTCAAAATATTTTTCAGGGTTTTTATGTTTTTTTAACTTTTTTGGGACTTCTAGAGATTTTAAAGGATTTATATGTATTTTTAGGGTTTTTAGTGATTTTGAGGGATTTTTAGAGGTTTTATTGTTTTTATGGGTTTTTAGGGTTTTATCATCATTATTTTTCAGGGGTTTCAGTTATAATTTCTTTTTTATGTTTTTCATAGGATTTTTTATAAATTTTTGGGTTTTTGAAACTTTTTTATATTATTAGGTTTTTTAGAATTTTAATGGTTTTTTTGCTTTAGAGATTTGGATGGTTTTTTGGGAATTTAGGTTTTTTATGGTTTATTGGGTTTTAGGATTTTTTTGACTTTAGGAATTTTTATCATTTTTTAGAGTTATTAATGATTTTTGGGGTTTAGAGGGTTTTTAGTGGGCTCTTATCATTTTTATGTGTTTTTAGGATTTGGGGGGTGTTTATGGTTTTTAAGAGATTTAGAAACTTTTTTTCTGTTTTTTACATTTTTAGGTTTTTTTGGGTTTTAAGTGTTTTTAGATTTTTATTTTTTTATATGGTTTTTAAGATTTTTTACATTTTTAGTGATTTTTAGGTTTTTTATTATTTTATTGTTTTTTAGGATTTTAGGGAATTTGAGGGTTTTTACTGATTTTAGCTGTTTGATGGTTTGTTGGGGTTTTGGGGGGTTTGTTTTGAATTTTTTAGGGTTTATAATGTTTTTATACTATTTTAATATTTTTATTGGTTTAAAGAGTTTATATATATTTTAGTACATTTTTGTAGTTTTAATGTTTTTTATGTTTTTAGTGATTTTTATTGATTTTTTAGTTTTTAGATATTTTATGCACTTTGTGGGTTTTTGGATTTCTTATGGTTTTTTGGATTTTTAGGGTTTATGTGTTTTTAGGATTTTTAGTGGTGTCAAATGTTTTTATGTTTTTAAGGTTTTCTTATGGGTTTTCAAGGGTTTTTTATGTTTTTAGGGATTTTTAGGATTTTATTGGGTTTTTAGTTTTTTTAATTATTTTTATGGTTTTAGGGGTTTATGGATTTTACTTTTTTTTCTGGGGTTTTTGGTTTATTTTGATTTTCTTTGGTTTTTTAAGTTTTTTATATTTTTCTTACGTTTTTAGGGGTTGTTTCGTTCTTGATTTTAGACCGCAAAACGCCCAACGGCTCCGTATCCAATGATTGATGGACCTGCTTTCCAAAGGTAGGCGTTCGCCGGATGGTCTGACCAGCGACTCTTAAGAACTCACATTGGTCAAGAGGATGGGAAGTCGGCCTCATCGCACCCTTTTTGGGGGGAAATTATTGCCTGTTTCGGGACTCTCTTATAGATTTAAGACGTATTCATATGTTCGCGAATCTTTGGTTTATACCCAAACATAGTATCCATGGATTCAACCCTGGTGGGCAACGGTCAACTGGACGCAGGGGTTTGGAATCATTTATGCCCGAGGGTTACCATCCCTCGCTGGATTAATGACCCCGAAGGGTTGGAAGTCGCTTGAGACGACACTAGGGGTGGCGCGGTGAACCGATATGGAGATGATCGGATCGACCGGTTGTTGGGCTTGAAACTCCTTGGAGGCTTCCTATATACACTGTCTAGGAGACAGGGATCAAAGTCCACGTAGTTCTCTTAGGTGTCAGAGAGCCGACGTGAAGAGAGACCAGGTGGAACGATGGGTGGTGAGCTTGAACCTCATGGAGGCTTCCTACGTACCCTGTCTAAGAGGCAGGGCTCAAACTCCACGTAGTTTGCATAGGCTTGGGGCTTACGCTCTGAGGCAGCCCAGAATGATGGATTGGGGCTTACACTCTGTGGAGGCCCATTGTAGGATGTCTTGGTCGATGCTTACTCTAAGCCCACGTGAGTCATGCTCGGTGTGAGAAACAAGAGGTAGCAGGGACCAGACAATCACGTCGCGAAAGGTGCGTCCATGAGAAGTGGAGTGGTGCTTACGCATGGAGCGGCCCGGGATAATGAATTGGGGCTTACACTCTGAGGAGGCCCATAAGGTCAGGTCTTACTCCGAGATGGACGCCCGGGGGGTCAAATCCCAGAGGGAGAGGGAAAGGGGGTACTCCTATGCCCATCTCCTCTCTTGGAGTGCATGAGGGATTCCTTCCGATGGGTATTTTACCATCTTCGAGGAACCCTCAGCAAGTGGAGGGGCAGAAAAGGGATTCCTGAGCCCAGACTCCACATTACCGTGGGAATGTGAACCCAGGAATGCTTCGGGAATCTTCTCAAGGGTCGGGGTGACCCCTTTTCCCCTGTTTACAGTGGCTATCTGAACTCAAAATGGTGTGCTGATGCGCCTGAAAATCATACCACGCGGATCCGGCGGATCTGGCGGAGGCCTCGACTCGGGGCTGATGAATTGTCCAATGAGGGAGTTGCAGATGACGTGACTAGATCGGAAGGATTTTACCTGGCTCTGGGAATGAGAACACCTAAGTATTTGGCAAACCACTGAGAGGTATAGGTGGTGGCGCCCTTCGCGTGGGAAAGTGACAGGTGGCTGGAGAAGCCGTCTGCGAACCAAGGTGGTCCGCTGACTGATTGGCATCCCACGAACCAGGATGGTTCGCGGCTTCGGGTTCAATCTACAAACCAGTGTGGTTCGTGGCTTCGGGTTCAATCCGCGAACAAGGGTGGTTCTCGGAGGGTTCCAGGCGGGCAGCGGCGGCCAAGGGTGACGCCGGTCGAAGGATCGTCGGTTGGGGCTTCGCCCGCTTAGGAGGGTGTTACGCGGTGCAAAGGATGGGAAAAGAGGCATAAACTCCTTGGTTCGTAGGGAATTCATCCGCAGAGGGGGTATGGTTTGCGGTTCTCCTTTTTTTGTTATTTTAGGTTCGTGGATCACAAATTTATTATGCGTTTTCCAATTCCTTCTTAATTAATATACCTGTTGTGGTTAACGGATGGGAATTTCGCTGTTTGCGAAATCCGAAGCCTTCCTTCAACAGATCTCCTATCCCTTCGAATCTGATTCTTGTTCTGTGATCCCCTTTTCTTTCCCCCTCAGTCTCCTTTTATAGAGTGGGGAAAGGAATGTATCTGCGACCACGCGACACCCTTTTCACAGGCCCATAACCCGATTCACAGCTGACTTGGTCAATTCGAGATTCGCGGTGGGTATTGAATTCCCCCCCCCCCTCCGTGAGGCAAACTCAGGGAGTACTCCACGGCTACGGAGGGTTCCGCCTCCATTCTGCGAATGACAGCAGGTGCGGCTTGGACCGGTCGACACAGTCCGCAGTTTGGGCGGTTCATGACGGTGAACTGGACTGGCGCCCATCCTGCTTCGTGACCGCAGAGGCTCTCCGCCTCCATTTTGCAAACGACAATGGTTTGCGGAGGGGGTTCCTCGTGGAGCCTGGCCACGTTACGCCTCCATGGACCAGTTCGAGGAACGATCCCCTTTTTTTGTGTCTCTTCTTTGATTATTTTCCCCAATTCTTTTGGGGGATTTGGGTAAAAATTTCTTTACGGATTTTTCAGGACCCTACAAATGCCCCCCTTCGGAATGGGGTCCGATCAGAATGAAGAGGAGGCCATTCTGATGAAAATTGGTCGTGAAACTGAGATGGTTTGCAGTAGAATGGTGGAACTGGTAGGGGACCACACCTATAAATACGGGGAGCCCTCACAATTTTCCTTTACTGAATTCTTCGCGAAACCAGAGCTCCTTCACCTATGCGCGTTTGCTACTTCGTGAAGTTCCTCGTCCTCGAACTGGCAGAAACATCCATGAACCATTCCTTCTTTTCGGTCGCCTTCATTCGCGAACCAACTTCCCGACTGCAAACCATTACTCTTAATTAATTAAAAATTAAGTGATGGCGGGATGCAGAGGAACTTGCTTCGTGGTTTCGATGCTCCATAGACTAAAATCTCTTGAACATTAAAAAGTATCTGAGTCTTTCGAATAAACTCAGGATTGAGATTCCACGGAGCAACTTGGTTCACGTTTTTCTGGCCAACGCTCCGTAGGACAGAGCTTTGCGGACTGATTTTGTGAAGGGTTGGTTTGCGGGATGATGTCATCATGAACCATCATTCAAGGCCTCCTTGTGGATTTGATTATGAAGGCTCCATAATCATTCATTTTGTCCAGAATTTTATTCCGGACTGATTTCTCTCATTGTGCATGGAGAAAATATGGTTCCCCCTTATTCTGTGGCAAGGCCTGCTACAGAGCCCCTCTTAATCGGCTCAGAGAGACGTTCAGTTATGATTTGCAGAGCGGAGGGTGTCAAAAAGGACCCTAGTCGATCTATCATTCCCGATGACAGTGCATTGAAGAACCTGATCTCTCTGGAGCTTCTAAGTTATCTTTTATCCAATCGTCTCCCGCTCTACATCTTCGGTCTTCAGGATGACATCCCTATCCCCCTTACTTTCACAGGTCTCCCTTCTCCCTTCCTAGAAGAGCCTTCAAAATTCATTCAAGCACACCTTACCCAATCTAGGGAGATAATCTCTAATTTTGGTCCGAACGACACATTTATTCAGAAGGGCTCTATCTGGACCCAAAGAGATCAGTGTACCCAAGACTTTTCTCAGAAATTTTTCCTTAATGACTACACTTCGATTATCAACCTTGCTCGAAGGGATCCTGAAGCGTGGTGGGTCCCCAGATGGGATCTTCGGTCTGGTGGGCTCTTCTCAAACGATTGGGCTTGGGCTTTCTGGGTCCATCATCATTTTCGGGAGTCTCCTGATTCACTGGAAGCGGTCAACCTATACTCTGTAGTGTGGGCTTCCAATTTTCTGTTTACCCACCATCTTCGATTCTACCCGACCTTTTCATCCGCTGGTTTTCAAGTACTAATACTTTCCACCTCACTCACGGGGAAGTCGGCATTACTCTGTGGGACATCTACAAGATAGGAGGACTACCGATTGCTGGAGAGATGTATGACGAATTTCTCCCCACTCCCGACTCATGGGAAGATGTTGAACATATGCTTTTATTGGCGAAAGAGATGCTGCCCATGGCAGAGCAGTCACTGGGTCAGACCTTACGTGCCCGTTCGCTTATTCCTTATAACACTTGTCTAGGGTTGTTTCTGAACACCATTGGTCCTATGCCAAAGATTAAGCATCCTAGGACTCATCCTTCCCAACAGTCCTGAAACATTCAGGTCTCTTACTGGGTGGTTCTTGAAGCAGGCAACTACCTTTCATGGGGTTACGAGGTGCGCCCTAGTGTGTCTCCTATACTCCGGTTGGTCGGTCTGTTTGCTATGTTTTTGAGCGGATGGCTATTTCCTTCCTGGGATGTTAACCTAGGAATCCGGGCCTATACTTTGATTATGGAGGCCGAGTTAGTAGAGGGCCGCTTGGTGAATTTAGTCGTTCCCACATTGGCCCGTGTCTATTAGCTACTGAGCCACGTGCAGGTGGGCGGGTCACCCTACCATCTAAGCGGGCCATTTCAATTTTTGTACGGCTGGGTGGCTGATCACTGTCGTTGTTATGAATATCATTACAATACGGCAATCCCTCTTCTTACCTTCCGGCCTACCCTATTAGATATATCCAGACTTCACTTGAAGTCGCTCAGCTCTAGTGAAGTCTTAGAGCTCCTGTGCGACTTCTCCCAGTTCATCTTCACTCCCTACCCCACCCCTTCTGGTGTCTTATTTGAGAACCGCCGGGGTAGCCTAGAGAAGAGCTCTTACATGGTCTCCCTGAGGGACGGGTTTCTGTCCGCACAGATCGATGGTTTTTCTTTGTGTGAGATGTACGTCCCATATCGCTTTTCTCGCCAGTTCGGGTGCATGCAAGTCCATGTTTCCCTTCCCCCTTCTCAGGCTCAAGGACTACATCCAGCCATTCTTCATTAGTGGTGGCAGATGCTGACGTGGGAGGGATCTGACACAAGCGTTCCCCTGCCTGATACGGGCGTGGCTTCCAGCCTTTCCTTGGAGCATGCAAAAACATGGGTAAAATGCTATCCTAATGGGATCCTAGGGAAGGTTGTCTGAAAGGTTCCCAAATCAAGAGGTATGGTGGCTGCTGCATCCACTACACCTTCCTCATTTGTTTTCAGAGAGGACCGACTAATGGCTCGTCGATCAAAGCGACTCAGAGAACTTCCCTCTCCCAACCCTACAGTGGCCGCAGTTCAGGAAAATTCATCCTTCTTGTGCGTGGATGAGGACGACCCTGTGGAATCGGGTCCCAGCGAGACCATCTCGGAGGTTCCACTAGTCGATATCGGGCTTAGCAACTTGGTCCCCAAGCCTGAACCAGGGTTAGGGGCTCCAGACATTCCAGCTTCAGGGTCAACTTCTAGTGAGCACACGTCCACATGGGCTGCCATGCCAGACATTGTTCTCGTGTCATCCAGCGAGGATACCAAAGATCCTCATACCATGGCGGACCACCGGGCAGTGCGCAGGTGGGCCTGGCCTTGAATCTGTGAAATCATCACTGAAACCCCCTTAGCTGAAATGGAAATGAAAATCGAAGCTCTTCATCAGCTCTTCCTGGGTTTGGGGTCGGGTGGCTTTGACTATTGGCAGTTCCATTCTCTTGCTTTCCAAGTTTTCATGGTCCATGAGAAAGCTGTCACTAATGAACGCAAGCTTTCTCACATCGAGACCACTCATTGTGGGGCCCGAACCTTGGAGGAAACCTCAAAAAATCTCCATAAACTGATAACACTGGAGGTGATCTCTCAAGATCAGGTGGCCATCCTATCCTCTGAGCTGCATGCATGCGAAGAACGGGCCGCGATGCTGATGGATCAGTTATCAGCCATGACTGGTCATCTTGATGTTACATGAAAAGGTATCAAAGATCTCCAAACCGCAGTAGAGCATATCTGTCCAGTGGCTGAGGCTGAAACCAGGGAGAAGGCAGTGTTGGAACAATCTTGCAATGACCTTCGCCGCACAGTCGCTGATCTGGTGGGGAGAGAAAATAGAGCTCCTTTATAACTATCAGAGCTACTTTTGTATCCCCTATTTTACTTACCCCTCTATCCCCCCCACTTTTTTATTTTGTGTGAAGGAGAGACCCTGGCTTGTGAACATCCTCCCTTTTTTTGTTTGAATGGAAGACGGTCTCTATTAATCACTCGTTGTTGTGGAATTTGATTGTTACTTAGAATAATTTTTGTGAGAATATCAATTCACTGAATCAGAACTAATCGTAACTCAGGAAAATAACCTCTAATTTTTGCCTAGACCATGGGATCTAGCGAGCGTAGTCTGACTATTGCTAGGGTTTTATAGAAAAACCATATTAACTTTTTGCCGTTTTTTCTTCTTTTATTGCCCTGATTTTTCCTGGGCCCATTCGGTATGGACCTAGCGGGTATAACCCGGCTTTTTCTTAGGTTTCCCTTTTCGGGTTTTTGGCCTAACAGGCTTTGTACCTCTTTCTTCTGTGAGTGGTTTAAAGTCCCGGTGACATGACTATCACTACTGATGTTTTAGGTCAAACATCTTTGACCAAATATGGTGGGGCAAGGGCCCCAATGGGGTTCAACTGATTAAAATATGTCTTAATATCCTTCAGACGCACGTGGGGAAAAAATTATTTGGCCGACATGCAGGGCATGTCTCAAGGAATGGGAGCTGCATCAGTGTACAGAGGTAGGAAGGGAATTGCCTAAGGAAGTCTTGTCTTTGGTAGATGGGATAGGGGAGATCAATATGCAGTGCCGCTGAGGGCATGGTATGCATAGTCATGCAAAGGTGTCCTTAAGTCAAATACTTTTCCATTTCTGATGGCCAGGGGACTTCAAGGAAGTCCGTCTTATGGGAACCATGATGGGTGGCTTGGAAAATTAAGAAAACCACCAGGGGTGGCTCAGATGGGAAGTGTAACATCTGAAAGGGTTTTGGGATCATCCGTACTAATCTGGAGCGTGGTCCAGAGACCACATCCCTACGCATTATTTAGCATAAGGGATGGTTGAGGCTTGACGTAGTTTAAAGTCATGCAGCTGGGACATCATTTTAAAATGGAAGGACTTCCCCTAGTTCTTAGTAATCTTTTCAAAAACATTCCTCCGCATTCAGGTAGAATTGTGGAAGAGGTTGGTAAACTGTAGCTCAGAGGGTTTCCAAATCCCAGGATAGAAATGGGTGCTTAGAGGCCAAGAGGTATACGAAGAGAAGCATTTCCTAATGAAATATTTCCTTTTGTAGATGGGCCAGGGGCGATCAATATGCTGAGCCGCTAAGGGCATGGTATGCATATTCATACAAAGGGGTCCTTAAGTCAAAGACTATCCACATCCGATAGCCGAGCACCTTCAGGGAATTTGAGGTTTGGAACCACTAGGGGTGGCTTACGAGAGTTCGGCTTCTTTTTTTCTGACTACAGAGTATGGTTTATGGGGATAGGGTGCCTGAATATGGGAAAAAAATCTGGACTAAACTTCCTATGAATGGGTGAAGTAATTCTTTCTCACGCTGGTATGAGGCGGTGGTTCATGCAGGTCTGACTCGTGCACTAAAAGATGAAGAAAAGCCTCTATTTCTCATTGAAACTATGACGAGTATGACCTTATAGTTTATCGTCATGGGGTTGGGACATAATACATGCAGTTTGGAGTCATGTGGTAAGGACAAGAGGCATTTTTAAAGGTTTCTATATATTTTAACATCATGCAGTGAGAACGGATTTTGTGCCATTTATCATCATGCGGTAAAGACAGGGATATCTTTAAAGGTTGTCGTGCAGTTTAACGTCATACAGAGAGGACGGTGGGAATTTTTAAAGTTTGTCGTGCAGTTTAACGTCATGCGATGAGGACGAGGGGCATTTTTGCGAAGGCTGCTCTTCATCAGAATATAACTGGGATTTAATACCTCAACATGTCCCAGACGTGAAAGGGGGGTTGATGGTGTAAATCATGGTTCTGGGCCTCTTGGATCAGGAGAGGTGATATGGGGGCTCTGAGGCCGGTAAGCATACAGAGCTAGGAAGAGCATCGCCTGTGGAAATCATTCCTTTGATGGACGAGTCAGGGGATATCATTATGCAGAGCCGCTGAGGGCATGGTATGCATAGTCATACAAAATGTTTCCATAGATCGATGGATTTCCACTTCTGAAGGCCATGAATGGTTATGAGGATCCGCAATTATCCAGTCCATGAAGTCTTTCATTTGGCAAGGGAATGTCTGGACATGTCGGGGATATCCGTTCCTAGTTGCTTGTTGATTTTCAAAGAGCCCCCTGCGCTGATCTTTTCTCTTTTTTTGCACGGGGGTGTGCCATCATTCCATGCAGTTTCACGTCTTATGGTAAGGATGAGGTACTCCTAGTTTTTCGGTCATAGAGCTCGGACCATTGGGTGACTATTTCTGCAATCACTCGAAGGATAAATGAGTCAATTTGTTCTGATATACTTAGGACAAGGTGAGGGATGAAGGTCGTAAACTGCAACTTTGATTCTTTCCCGGATCAGGAGGTATGGTGTGGGGGCTCTGAGGCTGGTAGGTGTAGGGATCTAGGAAAAGTACCGCCCGAGGAAATCTTGCCTTTGATGGACGAGCCATGGGCTATCATTATGCAGAGCCACTGAGGGCATGGAATGCATAGTCATACAGAGGAGTCCCCGGGTCGATAGCTTTCCACTTCCGATGGCCATGAATGATTATGAAAATCCGTGATTGCTCATAGTGCAGAGTTCGACACGTGGGGATAATGGTGTCTGGGTATACAAGAAACATCTTCACCGCAATTTTCCATTGAGTCAAAGTAGCCTAGTCCTGGATTGATGTTTGTTGATGCAGGTCGCTATGTGAACCACTGGCAGACACATAGGCTAGCCAGATAGGAAAACCCTGGAAACACCTGAATGTGAAAAGGGGAACGAACTTGTAAACCACTTCGTTGTAAACTTCTGGATCAAGAGGTATGCTATGGGGGCTCTGAGGCCGGTAAGCGTACGAAGCTAGGAAGAGTGTTGCCTGTGGAAATCTTGCCTTTTGTAGACTGGCCAGGGGCTATCAATATGTAGATCCGCTGAGGGAATGGTATGTATAGTCGTACAAAGGTGTCCACAGGTCGATGAATTTTCACCACTGATGGCCATGAATGGTTATAAATGTCCTTAATTATCCGGACCGTGGAGTCTGATGTATGGAAAGGATGTATCCAAATGTGCAAAAAGTATCTCCACCTTGTATAGCCATGTGTTCTGAGTGGGTCAGGATGAAGTCCGTGCAGTTTAACGTCATGCAGTGAGGACAAAATCCATGCAGTTTAATGTCATGCGATAAAGATGAAGTTGTCCCGACGTGAAAGAAAAAAAGGGGGGTCCGCGTAGTTTAACGTTGCACAGTGGGGACAACTTTCATGCAGTTTAACATCATGAGGTAAAGATAAATATATACACCCCATGCAGGTCTGGTTCGTACACGGGGAAAGGGGCATTTTTAACATCATTGTCTGCGCAGTTTAACGTCATGTGGTAAGGATGAGAAGTACACCCCATGTCGGTCTGGATTGCACACGGGGGGAAAGGGCATCTCTTTTTTTAAGGGGCTAGGCCAGGACTGGGGATCCTGGCATCGCTACATATCCTGCGAGGGCAGGAATCAAGCTGTACCTAGTTCTATGGAATAAGTACACCCCGTGCAGGTCTGGTCCATACACAGGGGAAAGAAGGCATTTTTATCCTTAATTCTGGGGGCTGGGCCAAGACTGGGGATCTTGGCGTCACTACGTATCCTGCGATGGCAAGAATCAAGCCATACGTAGTTCTCTGGAATCTGTGTAGTTTAGCATCATGTGGTGAGGACGGAGTCCATACAGTTTAACTTCATGTGGTTAGGATGATGGGCACACCCCGTGCAGGTTTGGTCCATACACGGGGGATGGGAATTTTTGTTTTTTTGTTTGGGTTTTTTTTTATTTAGTTTGAGGTGGCTGGGTCAGGGCGTGGAATTCTGGCATCACTATGTATCCTATGAGGGTAGGAATAAAGCCTCACGTAGTTCTCTGAAAGACGATATGCCCTATGCAGGTCTGGTCCGTACACATGGGAAGGGGGTGGTTTTAAATCACCTTGTCCGGGAAGTTTATCATCATGTGGTAAGGATGATCTCCATGCAGTTTAACGTCATGCGGTGAGGATGGGACCATACAGTTTAACGTCATGTGGTCAGGACGAAGGGGAATTATTAGATTCCATGCAGTTTAACGTCATATGGTGAGGACAAGGTTCTTGGTAGTTTAGTGGCATACAGCTCGGACAAAGATTCTGTGCAGTTTAACGTCATCTGGTAAGGATGAAGTGCTTGGAAGTTTAGTGTCATACAACTCGGACGAAGATTCCATGTAGTTTAACGTCATGCGGTAAGGACAAAGTGCTTGGCAGTTTAGTGTCATATAGCTCGGACGAAGATTCCGTGCAGTTTAACGTCATGCGGCAAGGACGAAGTGCTTGGAAGTTTAGTGTCATACATCTTGGACGAAGATTCCGTGCAGTTTAACATCATGCGGTAAGGATGAAGTGCTTGGCAGTTTAGTATCATATAGCTCAGTTGAAGATTCCATGCAGTTTAACGTCATGCAGTAAGGATGATGTGCTTGTCATTTTAATGTCATACAGCTCAGACAAAGAGTTATCTGTCTCTTTGCAAAATAATTCTATTGGAATCTCGCATTGGTGGGAGCCGTGGTGGATTGCCCGTCCATGGAGATCAGGGCATATGCTCCGTTGGAGTAGACCTTGTGTACAATATAAGGTCCCTCCCACTTGGGCTCCAGCTTTGTAGGCTTTTTTCCGGGTATCATTGGGGTCCTGAGGACCAGCACTAATTCTCCTTCCAAGAAAGACTAGAGGCTGTCCTTTTTGTTGAAGGCTCGTGTGTGCCGGTTCTGGTACACTTCCAGGTGGTGCAGAGTGTGAAACCGCTTCTTGTCTAGCTATTCCAATTCCCCTAGCTACTTTTTTGACTGATGATCATCAGATAATCGATCCCAGATGGAAATGCGGAGTGAGGGAATTTGGAGTTCAATAGGCAGGACCGCCTCCAAGCCGTACACCAATGAGTACGGGGTAGACCGAGTAGCAGTGCAGATTGCGGTTCGATAAGCCCACAATGCATGGAGGAGTTTATCTGGCCATGACTTCTTATCTTTGTCCACCATTTTCTAGAGGATATTGGATAGGGTCCTATTGAAAGCTTCTATCTGTCTATTGGCCGCTGCATGGTAGCTGGATGAGTGACTAGCCTTGATACCATACTCGTGGTATAGCTTTTCCAAATCAGTAGAGCAAAAATTGGTGTCGTTGTCTGTCAGTATAGTATGAGGTACACCAAATCTGGTGATGATATTTTCCTTCATGAAGCTGACAATATTTCTTGCCCTGACTTCTTTGAGGGGTACGGCTTCTGCCCATTTGGAAAAGAAGTCGGTCGCCGTGAGGATATACTTCAGCTGTTTGGCCGTGGCGGGAGGATATGGTCCCACGACGTCTATCCCCCAGATGGAAAATGGCCAGGAGTAATTATCTTGATGAAGCAAATCCAGGGGCTGGTGTATGAAGATGGCATGAATCTGGCATGAGTTGCATTTTGCAGTAAAATTCTCATAGTCTCATGCCACTGTTGGCCAATAGTACCCAAGCCTTCGAACCTGATGGGAAATCTTGGTCCCCGGTTAATGTGCTCCTCACACTCCTGCATGTACTTCAGTCATGACGGCAGCGGTTTCTTCTCCATCAATGCATCTGAGGAGCACTCCATCAAGGCCTCATTTGTAGAGGACCTCTTGCTAACCCGCACCACCATATAGAACAAAATTGATTGCCCTTCTCCGTATTTGCTCTCGTTTAGCCCTGTCTGATGGAAGCTCTCCCCGTTGAAGGTAGTTTGTGATGGGGGTCATCCAGTCGGTAGCAGGAGCATACATCTCAGGGACAGGGCTGACTTCGTGGATCTCTTCCTTCTTATCTTGAACAAATGGCAATACCATTCGACGGTGAGCAATATTGATAACTGTTTCATCCCGATCTCGGTCAGCTGGGGCTGTGGCCGCGTTGGCTAATGCGTCTACCTGAGCGTTCTTGGACTGGGGAATATAAGTCAATGTTGGTTCTATGGATAACTTGGACATTAACCCTTGGACATGGTCAAACAAGGGGATCAGCTCCTCCTTTTTAATATCATAGTCACCATTGACTTGCTTGATGAATAGCTCCGAGTTCCCTTTTGCCTTAAGGTATTGTACTTGTGCCTGGAGTGCGAGCTCCAGGCCTGCAATGAGGGCTTGATATTCGACTTCATTGTTCATACATCCCTCTGACAGGAGGAAGGAATACGGCTAAACTACCTTTTCTAGGGACACGAGTATTATTCCCAGACCCACTTTTTTAAATCTGGGATCCTCCATCCTCTTCCCGGTGGGGCTTCAGGATGCGCCGTCAAAGTACATTTCCCATGCTGGGAACTCCCCTTGAACCGAGAAGATATCTTCATCAGATAGTTCAGCGTCTGGTGAAGTGGTCCCTATTGAAGGGTGCTCTTCCAGAAAGTCTGCTAATTCCTGGCCCTTGATGGCTTTTCGAGGCACGAACTGGATATCGAATTGTTGCAGGATGACCACTCATCGTGATAGGCGTCCGGTTAGCATCGGGTGACTAAGGATTTATTTGAGCGGGTTACTCCACGAGATCAAATGGACCTCATGATGTTGTAGATAATGTCACATCTTTTGAACTACGAAGACCAAGGCCATACATCTGTTCTCGATATTTGAGTATCGAGTCTCAGCATCAATCATTATTCTACTGAGGTAATAGAGACTATTTCCGCTGTCGGCGTCATTCTTCTGTACGAGGAAGGCTCTCAATGACCATTCTAGGGCCATCACATATACAATGAGAGGCCTTCCTTTGACTGGGGTCATGTGCATGGGTGGGATTAAGAGGTACTTCTTTAAGTTGTCGAACGCCTCTTAGAAGTCATTTGTCAATTGGTATGTGAACCCCTTCTTCATCAACCTGGTGAAGGGAAAACATTTTCCTTCCAGGTTGGCTATGAACCACCTAATGTAGGCTTGGTGTCCTTGGAATCCCCTTAGATCAGTGAGATTTAAAGGGGGCGGTAGGCTCAGGATAGCCTTCTTTTTCTCAGGGTCGACTTCGATGTCGTGATGGCATACGACGAAGCCAACAAATTTCCCTGAGGTAACCACAAAGGCACATTTCAAAGGGTTCATCTTCAAGCTATGCTGTCGGAGCTTGTTGAAGATGGTCTCAAGGTCCGACAGGTGATCTGAGCGCTGTCTGGACTTGAACACTAGGTCATCCACATAACATTCAACGAGTTTCCCCAGGAATGGCTTAAAGATCCGATGCATGGCACACGGATACATGGCGCCAGCATTCTTGAGACCAAAGGGCTAGACCCTGTAACAGAATACCCCTTGAGGGGCCCTGAAGGTAGTGGCTTCTTCGTCTTCTCTGGCCATCCTGATTTGATTATATCTGGACTAGCCGTCCATGAAGGATAGAGCCTCATACCCAGCCGTCGCATCAATTAACAACTCAGTGATTGGAACTAGGAAGTCATCTTTCGGACTATACCGATTAAGGTCTCTGATGTCAATGGAAACACGGATTTGCCCGTTCTTTTTCTTGATAGGGACGATGTTTTCTGACCACAGTGGGTACTGGACTTCCCTAATGAAGAATTATTTAATGAGCTTGTAGACTTCAGCCTCTATCTTGGGAGCATGTGAGGGGTGCACCCTTCTAGTGGCCTGTTTGTAGCCCCGGTGGTCTTCTGGAAGGCCCAGGTGATGCGTCGCTACCATGGGATCGAGTGCTGGAATTTCCATGTAATTCCATGAAAAGATATCCCGATTTTGCCTTAGGAAGGAGGTATATACCTCGTGTTCCTTGGGAGACATGGTCGTGCTAATGAGAGTGGGCCTCGTGTCTTCTTCAGTACCAAGGTTTATTTCCCTGAGCTCATCCACAGTGGTGGAGATACCCTCCTCAAATGTGGGAGGTAAATCTCTAAGATCTTCCCCCTCCTCTTCTCCCAAGTCCTCATCCTCTTGATCTGACGAGGAGAGAGTTTCTAGTCTGAGCCTTCAATGGTTTTAGGGAGAGGCATCGTGGGCATCCCTGTTTGAGAATTAGTCCCCAAATCGAGGGTTGGTAGACATTCTCGCACTGTCATGCTCGACCATCTTGGCTGAAGTCATGAGGACATCTGAATGCATGTCTGGACTCAAACTCCTACTCTCAACATGGTTGATGGGAAGGACGTAATCTCTGCCATGCTGCTCGAGGGGGTCATCGGGGACCATTTCCAGGCCATTTGGAGCGGGGATCCAGTCGATACCGTCAACCAAAGGCTTCTTCTTCATTTGCTCATAGATCCCTGCATTGATGTAATGTGACTCCGAGAGCTCGAAAGGGGCCCTATCAGCGTGCAATGTCCCGCTTTGTCCATTTACACAGTACTTGATACACTGGTGGTAGGATGAAGGAACGACCATGTGCTTATGGAGCAATGGCCTTCCCAAGAGGGCATTGAATGTTGTGCTCTGACGGACCACCAGGAATTCAGTGTAGGCTACTAGGTCACCAAAATGGGTCTTTAGCTTAATCTTTCCCATTGGTTTCTACTCACTCTTATTGTAACCTAACAATATTTTGGCTGAGGGAATTAGATTGTCATCACTGTAGCCCAACTTACGGAGTGTCCGTAGGGGAAGGAGTATAACTCCAGAGCCATTGGATATAAAGAATTTTCAGATCTCAATACAATTCAGTGTGCCGGACACATATAGTGGTCTTATGTGTCCTTTCATGACGGCATCTTCGTCCTGATCGTTGAAGGAAATCACCACATTGCATTCAGCCGGGCCAGTCTTTGCCTGGTAAATCTCGGCAGCAGCTACCTCAGCTTGGAATTCCGGGGGGCTGATCAAAGCTTCGATAAGCACCTCCCTAAGGTCGGCTGACAAACTCAGGGCATCCAGGATGGATAGCATGGCTGGTAAAGATGCCAGCTGCTTAAGGATGTCATATTTTTTCTCTAGCGGTCAACGCTTCTCCATTGGCGGAAGAGTCTTAGTGGGTGCTTTGGGAGCTGGAACATTTAACGAGGAGGGACCAGCCGCAGGGCCGGACGCTGATGGCGTTCTTATGTTTTGAGGACATGGCCTAGCCGGTCTGTTTGTACGTACTATGTGGCCAGACACTTCCTCCTCCTCTGGTGGGTATCGCATAATAACAGGGCCAGAGTGGCTACTTGTGGAGGTGGAGGGGCATTCTATCTCTTGTTGAGTCCACTGAAGGGCTCTCCCATGGGTTTCCTCAATATTGACGGTCTGGGATGGGGTCCAACTGTAGGTGTGCTTCCGGCCGCAGCTGCGCCTTCCCTGGTATCCTCTGCCTCTGCGATTCCTCCTCCCGGCTCCTCGTGCAGGGAACTCAGGTTCGTAGTCATACCCTTTGTTCGGGAATGATTCCATGAGATGGATGATGTTGATAGAACCAAATATTGGATCCTCATACTCTGACAGGTCAACCTGGTCGGTTGTCTCTGATGGTGTCGTTTGGTGGGTCGGTTCCCGAGGTGCCAAATTTGAGGCCACGAAATCTTCCAGGGTCTGGACTAACCATGTCCCCACCGCGGGCTTCTCCTCTTGTGATTTTTTCCTCCTGTGACTCCATCTGGATGGCTGGATCGTAGAGGAGTGTGTGGCCGATGCTATCGGATCTGCGGCTTTAGGGGATGTTGGTGGCAACACCGGCTGCTATAGTTGAGCTCCGAGTATGCCCTGGGCTCAGTTGATAGTCTTCCGAGTCATCCAGTTATCAATTTTCTGCCCCTATTTGCTGGTGACTTTCTGCCACCCCTCCTCTTTTGCGGAGTCGGTGGTAGAGATAAATGCTACATGTGCCAGGGGTGGTCCCAGCTCAACTTGTTCAGAATCTACCATCCTCTACAGGAGGTCTTTGAAGACGAAGCATTCTCGGATATTATGCCCCAACATCAGATGGAAGGGGTAGTAATCTGGCCTGTCATCGCGGCCGAATTCTTCAGGTTTCCATGGTTCTAGGAGGCGGAGAATATTATAGTTCATGGTGGCAATGAAGTAGCCACGAACTTGATCGTCTCAGAATGAGTATACTTTTTGTCTTCTCTCCTCAAACTGGTTTTGCTTCAGTCCTCTCTGATCATTCGGTTTAGGTGGGGGCAGCCGCTGATATGTAGGGGGCCCATGACGATTTGGTGGAGGGATAAGCAGCGGAATGGGAACAGGGGCTGGCATGAGTGTGACAGCGGATGCTTCAGCTCTAGGAGCTCTCTTATCAAGAGCCTACGAGGCTATTTGGGACTTTGAATTACTCTGCTGTAGGGAGTCCTCAATTATCTGGGCAATGGATGAGAGATAGCGGAAGCCAGTGGTGCACTCTACCAGTATGAGTGGTGTCCGCAGCTCATCTCTAAGATTATCGATGCATATGGCTAGCAGATCATCTTGAGGCATTGACCTGTTCAAAGAATAGGTCAGACCTTTCCATCTAGCAATGAAATCTGAGACCCTTTCATTCTCCCTCTTCTTGCAGTTCATGAGACTGATGACCATTGTTTTAGGCAGTGTTGAGATGAAGTGGAACAGGAACTGCTGCCAGAGGTCCTCCCAACTCTTTATCGACTAGGCCGGCAGACTCATATACCAGACGAAGGCAGATCCTTGCAAGGTCCGTACAAAGCATCTGATTTTCACTGCTTCTTGTTGTTCCAGAGTCCCCATCATAGGGTCATAATAGGATGCGTAGTGCATCAAATGCTACATCAGATCGCCTGATCCATTGAATATGGGGAATACAGGGCTCCCAAAATTGGGTGGAGGTGGTCTGTTGGTCACCCAATATGGGTAGGGTTTCCGCTTTGGCTATATCTGAGCGCTTCAACCTTCCATCGCTTCTAATTGAGCTATTAATACCTCGATGGTATTGGTGAGTCCCTGGTTTACATCCCTTTGGGCCCAGCCCTGGGTAGGCGTAGCCCGAGGCATTGCCTGAGGGTTCGGGTTGGCTGGCACCAAGGTTTCATATTCCGTTCGGAGTACCCTCAGAGGGTTCGGGCGTACTTTCTCTAGTTGCCTCCTAAGTGGAGGGAAATCCTGGTATTCGTCCGGATCCACATCTAGGTAGTTGGACGGGCTAGGCGCCTCATTAGATGGGAGCCCTGAACATGCTTCATTTACCAGGGCCAGCCTTAGCCTTTAAGGTTCACTTGCCGAGAGTGCCTGACGTGGATCTTCTTGGGATGCACTTTCAATAAGGCAGTTCCTCTAGAGTAGCTCGACGTTAAGCCGCCTCAATTCTTTCATCTCTTCTTCCTGTCGAGCGAACCTCTCTTTGAGTGTGAGTGTATCATTTTTATTAAGAGAGGGGGATGGGTTAAGGGTAACTGTTACTTTGTTATTGTCCTTGTTGGAAGCTCGCAGGGTAAGTGGAGGGAGGTTAGCTGAACGGGCGGCCATATTTAAAGCGTCCCTCTGGTACCGGGTGTGCACACCTGGGGGTTCATTGTGAGCCACAGCCTGACAGGAACTGTCGTCTCTTGATACATCCAGATTTTCATTTTCCCTAGTGTAACACATTGGGTTAGCCTCTATAGTGTTGATGAACGCATATTGCAGAGTGGAGGGGACGTCGTCTTCCAAATAGAAAAAGGATCTCCCGCGTATTCTGTTGGACATCCCTCTCATGACCTAGGATTGCCCTCAGAATTCATGGAGAAGGGTGACATGGAGAGTTCTTTGATGCGACCTTATGGTGCGCCTTCCTCTCAGAGGGGATAATGATTCATATGACAGGATTGGATGGGAACCTCCTCTCCTGACTGTCCTCCCTAGACGAGAGAATACTGACTCTCGTGGCGGAGGTTGTTGTTGAGGGGGTAATAATGCCCCCAGCCCTGAGGGCTGGGGTTGGCTCCGTTCCCTGGATGTTGAGTCTCTTCCCTATTTTATTAGTCTTACGGGGGAATTTGTTGTTAAAATTTCCCCCAGCCCTACAGGATGGGGTTGACCCTGGATTGCGGCAGTGGTTGTAGCTATCATGACCTGCCTGATCTCACGTGCCCCCATCCCAGGGTGAACGAGATCTGGTGCCGAATTCACCTATGAATCAGTCCCTTCTAGGGAGGCAGAAAAAGATTGTGGATTGGCCCATCTTAGGCGAGCGGCCTGCTGGATTCTCTCGGTGGCCAGATTCATGAATTTTTGAATGGAACGTTCCCACCGGGCCTGACGCTTCGGGGACTTACTTGAGGCCCGACTCTGTTGGGTGTGTTGTCTTTCCTGAACAGGGGGTCCACTCGATTTCCATCTCGATGTGACGACATTGCAAGACACCATTCCAAATGGGTTCTTCTGTGTGGGGAGCGGAGTGAAATGCAGAGCTCTGTGTTCCCCCCAGCCCCTGATATGAACTCCCACTGGAGCGTCATCGATGAGGCAGCATAGTTGGTGCAGTGCGCGGAGGCAAGCTGCCTCCATATTCTCTTTTTGCCTCTCGGGGTGTTATTGTCGCATCGGGGAAAGGGCCTCCAGGTCGATGTGACGCAAGAGGTCCCCTATCGTCTTTACGTAGTCTACATACCCTTTATAGGGTAGGAAGCTCGATTTTACCCAGTGGAGGGTTGTCCATATATTATGGCAGATGCCGTGCATGCATTCTTCTGACAACTCTCTGGGTATGTCGTATTGAGAAGTGGCCATGGGCCAAAACATAACTGGTATATCATTCCTGGGTAGTCATTTCCTCCGGTGTAGCATATCGGCATATTCATCCCCTAGTGATTCTTCTACCTACTCAGCCCAACTAAGGCTCTCACTGTAGTCGGAGGCAGTGGGACCGGTAAGTATCGAATTGTCTTGTGGGAGATTCTAAGGTGGTTTAAAGGATGAACGTGGCCCTCAAAAGGTTCATGATCAAAGAAGGGCGTCGTTAGTGACAAGCTGGAAATTTGACATGCTCGATCTCGTTCTTCTGAGTACCTCGGCATACGAGGGCTTTTCGGTGCTTGATTTGGTAGGAGGAGGACCTTCCTGTCGATAGAATATGTCATCGTGGGAGGAACTTCACAATGATGGCCGTAATGGTGAGGACTACCATTACTGCTTGATTCCTCACAGCATAGAGGACTTTTGTAGTGCACACCCTGGGGAGGACCTTCAAGGCATGTTGCAGCAAGGGGAGGACCTTTTGGCTGCGTCACGTTGTTACGGGGAGGACCTTCTCAACAACTGCCATTATGGTGAGGATGACCATCATGGCTTGGCGTTTGACGCGCATCCTGGGGAGGACCTTCAGGACATGTCGCGATAAGGGGAGGACCTTCTTGTTACTTGGGGCCACTGTGGGGAGGACCTTCGCAATGGCAGCTGTGGTGGTGAGGGCTACCATCACAGCTGCGGAAATGGCGAGGAAGACCATTATTGCTACCACAGGGAGAATATTTGCGGGATACATCCTAGGGAGGGCCTCTAGAATGTACCACAACGAGGGGAGGGCCTTCTCATTGCTCGACGTCTCTACGGGGAGGACCTCCGTTAACAGGTTGGCGAGGACTACCACCGTGACCTGATGCCTGGCTGCGTGGAGTTTCGTTGCAGCGTAACGCCTGGGGAGAACCTTCAGGGAAGGCCACGACAAGGGGAGGGCCTTCTTTTCATGATGAGATGTCACTATGGGGATGACCTTTGTAGTTGCGACTATGATAGCGAGGACTACCGTCATAATCTGTGGTCCCACTGCATGGAGAGTGATTGTAGTGTATACCCCAGGGAGGACCTTCAGGGTGGACCGCAGTAAGTGGAGGACCTTCTTGTTGCACGATCTTCTGGTCACTCAGAGGGTTTTCATGACTCGAATCAAGAGAGAATCTCTCGTGACCGATTGTTATATGCCCGCGGGCGAGCCCCCCACGGGTGCTCTAGGGAGGACCTTCAGAGCTGCTGGTAGCACCATTGTGGGGAGGACCTTCGCAACTTCTACTGCCACTCCCATAATATGGTAATGGGTGGGAAGGGTCTCGATCCTTTGATGCGTGATTAGTGGCATCGGAAACCCCAGCTTCCAGCAGAGCGGAGTCCCTAAACCCGCTCTTTATTTTTAGGCTGCCTTCGGCGCGTTCGGGATGCTCTTTTGCGGGCAACGGGGACCGTCTGCTACTGAAAATGACCTTCACCTCTTTGGGTCCCTATATAATTCGGTCTTGTGATGCTGCCGGGATATGGTGACGAACATCTTGACTTTTAGCCGGGATATATGCCTGCTCTGGAGCATCCACCACGATGGATGGGAGTCCCCTAGTTGGAACGAGTGAAGCTGCTCAATCCAGTTTCCCTTGCATCGCGGAAAATGGTCGGCGACCCTCCTGGGCAGAAGCAGGGATGAAGATCTACTCTGAGGTGGCTATCACATCTCTTAGATGAGTCACTTCAATTGGGTAGATGGGCTCACGGGCCCGAGTCCTTGTTGTTTCCGCCGATGCGATTACATACTGGCAGGTCTGCAAGATATGATCTAGGATCGATACCTGCTCCTCCATCATTGCCAGGATATGTAGAGAGTCATCTTTGGATGGAACGGGTATGAAGGCCCATTCCGGTATCGGAGTAGGAATATCCTGCTCCGATCCTCCATTGGTCAGTGGGTACTGACGATTCTCCTTTGTCAGGGCAGGTGAAAGAACCTTCCCTTGTACTGGGATACACCGGTTTCTCTCTCTGTTTTCCACCACATCGGGGTGGCGGACTTTACATGCATCTACAGGGAGCTGGCCCTGCATATATTGGTTTCCCACCGTATCGAGTCAATGGCCTTTGTTGGTGGGAAGACGTGCCCGCCTATGATTTTCCGCCACATCTGGGTGGTGGGATTTGTTGATCGCCACCGTATCAGGATGACTAGCATCTGAAGAAACTACCGGGAGCTGGTCCTAGAGGTGCCGGGTCGCCACCATGTCAGGTTGGTGGGCTTCATGACCCTGGGCAAGGAGAGGTTCCTGCTTAGTAAGTGTCGTCCTACATGAGGGACGGGCTTGATGGAGCTCAGCAGGGATGCGCACCGGCTTGTATGATGTCGTCATGTCTGGATGGCGAGCTTGGGAGGAGTGAATAGGTGTAGGTGCCTGTTCGTGGTACGTCTCCGTGGCTAGGCAGCAGAGCTCCTCCTCAGAGACCAGGGTGATAACTGACCCCCACTTGTACATCTACCGCCCTCGTCGGGCGGTCCGAGGGGCCGGAGCTCGGGGAGCGTGGGCCTGAATCCATGGGGAAACATCCTCCTCGACGCGAGGATGTTGAGTCGCGGCGTGACCGCGATGGCCCCTTTCGTTGGGGGCCTAAGAACGGAACACCCATTCCATAGGGATGAATTCCTCAACGTCAACCTCATCTACCTACCTATGATAAGGGAGGTATGCATTGTCCCGTTCCAGGGATAGACTCACGAAATGGTTGGAGACAGCGACAGGGGCTGTCTAGATCCGCCTTTGTGGTCGCTGCTGGGCAGGCGACCGGTGAATTCTTGCAGATTGGAGGGCGTGCATGGCCGCCTCCACCATTGGGAGAGTACCGTTCGCGTGGTACTCTCAGATCAACGCGTCTGAAACCAAGCTTTGAAGATGCTAGGTGGGTGACGAGGTCCTCCGTTATTGAGGAAGCCTTGTCCTTGCATCGTTGGAAGCGTGCACTAGTGAGTTCCTTTGCGATGCCATTGGATCGAAGGGAGTTCTAAAAGTAGTTCCTGCAAAACATTTTAGAAAATACAAGTAGCAATCCATCAATGTAGCATCTCATAATCCCATGCGTAATTAATGACCTCGCTTGGCCCTCCTTTAGATCGTAAGGGGGCACTGGGTGAGATTAAGTTGAATCTGTCATGTTTGGTTAAATATTCATGACGGGTTCATCATTTTTTGTTTCATTCTTGGTTTTTGACAATGAAATACCCAACGGATCCGTATCCAATGATTTGATGGACCTGCTTTACAAAGGCATGCGTTCACCGGATGGTCTGACCAGCGACTCTTAAGAACTCATATTGGTCGAGAGGATGGGAAGTCAGGCTTATCGCACCCTTTTTTGGGGGGGAATTATTGCCTATTCTGGGACTCTCTTATAGATTTAATATGTATTCATATGTTCACGAATCTTTGGTTTATACCCAAACATAATATCCATGGATTCAACCCTGGTGGGAAATGGTCAACTGGACGCAGGGGTTCATAATCATTTATTCCCAAGGTTTACTATCTCTCACTGGATTAATGACCCTGAAGGGTTGGAACGCGCTTGAGGCGACACTTGGGGTGGCGCGGTGAACCGATATGGAGATGATCAGATCGACCGGTTGTTGGTCTTCAACCTCCTTGGAGGCTTCCTATGTACCCTGTCTAGGAGACAAGGATCAAATTCCACATAGTTCGCTTAGGTTTCGGAGAGTTGACGTGAAGAGAGACCAGGTGGTCTGATGGGTGGTGGGCTTGAACCTCATGGAGGCTTCCTATGTACCCTGTCTAGGAGGCAGGAATCAAAGTCCACGTAGTTTGTAGAGGCTTGGGGCGTATGCTCTGAGGCAGCCCGGAATGATGGATTTCGACTTAAACTCTAAGGATTCCCACTGTAGGATGTCATGGTCGATGCTTACTCTATGCCCACGTGAGTCATGCTCTGTGTGAGAAACAAGAGGTAGCAGGGACCAGACGATCATGTTTCGAAAGGTGCGTCCATGAGAAGAGGAGTGGGGCATATGCATGGAGCGGCCCAGGATGATGAATTGGGGCTTACACTCTAAGGAGGCCCAGAAGGTTGGGGCTTACTCCGAGATGGATTCCTGGGGTGACAAATCCTAGAGGGAGAGGGAAAGGGGGGGGGGTTCTCCTGTGCCCATATCCTCTCATGCAGTGCACGAGGGATTCCTTCCGATGGGTATTTTACCATATTTGAGGAACCTTCAACAAGTGGAGGGGCAGAAAAGGGATTCTCGAGCCCAGACTCCACATTATCGTGGGTATGTGAACCCAGGAATGCTTTGGGAATCTTCTCAAGGGTCAGGGTGACCCATTTTACTATGTTTATTGTGGGTATGTGAACTCAAAATGGCACGCTAATGTGCCTGAAAGTCATACCACGCGGATCCGGTGGCTTTGACGGAGGCCTCGACTCGGGGCTGACGAATAGGCTAATGAGGGAGTTGCGGAGGACCTGGCTAGATCGGAAGGATTTTACCTGGATTTTGGAATGAGAACACCGAAGTATTTGGTGAACCACCTAGAGGTATAGGTGGTGGCGCCCTTCACGTGGGAAAGTGCCACGCGGCTGGAGAAGCCGTCCGTGAAACAGGGTGGTCCACGGACTGATTTGCATCCCACGAACCAGGACAGTTCGCGGCTTCAGGTTCAATCTGTGAACCAGGGTGGTTCGCGACTTCGGGTTCAATCCGCAATCCAAGGTGGTTCACATAGGGTTCCAGGTGGGCAGCGGCGGCCAAGGGCGATGCCGGTCGGAGGCTCGTTGTTCAGGGCTTTTCCCGTGTAGGTGGGTGCTACATGGTGCGAAGGATGGGAAAAGAGGCATAAACTCCCTAATCCGCGGGGAAGTCATCCACAGAGGGGGTATGGTTCGCGGTTATTTTTTTTTGTTATTTTAGGTTCACGGTTCACCAATTTATTATGCATTTTCCAATTCATTCTTAATTCATATACCTGCTGTGGTTTATGGATGGGAATTTCACTATTTGCGAAATCTAAATCCTTCCTTCAACCGATCTCCTAACCCTTTGAATATGATTTCAGTTCTCCGATCCCTGTTTCTTTCCCCCTCGGTCTCCTTTTATAGAGTGGGGAAAGGAATGTATCTGCGGCCACGTGGCACCCTTTCTGGAGGCCTATAACCCGATTCACAGCTGACTTGGTCAATTCGCGATTAGTGGTGGGTATTGAATGCTCCCCCCCCCCCCTCCGCGAGGTGAACTCAGGGAGTAATCTGCGGCTGTGGAGGGTTTCGCCTCTATTCTGCGAACGACAGAAGGTGCGTCTTGGACCAGTCGACGCAGTCCGCGGTTAGGGAAGTTCGTGACGGTGAACGGACTGGCGCCCATCCTGCTTCGCGACCACAGAGGCTCTCTGCCTCCATTTTATGAATGACAATGGTTCGCGGAGGGGGTGCCTTGCGGTGCCTGGCCATGTTGCTCCTCCATGGACCGGTTCGCGGATCGATCCCCTTTTCGTTGTGTCTCTTCTTTGATTATTTAACTCAATTCCTTTTGGGTATTTGGGTAAAAATTCATTTTCAGATTTTTCAAGATCCTACAGGGGTTAACAGGTTTTTAGAGTTTATAGCGGGTTTAGGGTTTTTATTGGTTTATAGGGTTTTTAATTATTTTTCATATTTTTTATGGTTTTTAGGGGTTTTGGGGGTATTAGGGTGTTTGTAGAGGTTTCAGGGTTCTTACCATTTTTTCAGGTTTTTAGGGGTTTTAAGTGTTTTTAGGTTTTTATGGTTTTCTTAGGGTTTGTCCTGTTTTTTCGGATTTTTTTTTATTTTTAGTTATTTTTAGTGGTTTTTAGATATTTTAAGGGTTTTTAGGTATTTTATCGATTTTGAGGGTTTTAGTGTTTTTTATGGTTTTAAGGTTTATATGGTTTTGATTGATTTTTAGGGGTTTTTTGGAGTTTTTAATACTTTTTTTATAGTTTTAAACGTTTTTAGGGGTTTAAATTGTTTTTGGAGTTTTTAGTCAGTTTTTATGGCTTTATGGGTTTTGGGGTTTTTAAGGATTTTATGGGTTTTATTGATTTTAGGGGTTTTAGGGTTTTTATATTCTTTTATGATTTTTATTATTTTTATGTTTTTTTGGTGCTTTGATTGTTTTGAGTTCTTTATGGTTTTTGTAGGGGTTTTATAGGTTTTCTGGGTGTTTTACATTTTTAGGTATTCGTAGGGAATTTTTAGGTTATTTATTTTTTAGGTTTTTTAGGATTTTTAGTGTTTTTACGGTTATTTAGAGTATTAAGGGATTTTAGAATTTCTATGTTTTTAGGGGGTGTAAGTGTTTTTGGGTTTTTATTTTTTATTGGGGTTTTTCTAGATTTTAAGGGTTTATATGTTTTAGAGATTTTTAGGGCTTTATTGTAATTTTTAAGGGTTTTAGGGTCTTTAGTGACATTGAGGTTTTTTTATAGTTTTTAGAATTTTTATGGTTTTTATTGTTTTTCTAGGTTTTAGGGTTTTTTGTGTTTTTTTATTTTTTATGTTTTTTATAGTCTTTTAACTTTCTTAGGGGCTTAAATAGATTTAAATGGTTTTACTAGTTTTTGGGTTTTTTTGGTTTTTAGGGTTTTCAACGGTTCTTAGGGTTTTTAGGGTTTTTTGTTTTTTGGATTTTTTGGGGTTTCAGGTCTTTCTATGATTTTTACGGATTTTTAGGTTCCTTAGTGGTTTTAATGGTTTTATATTTTTTAAGGTTTTTTGAGGGGTTTTCTTGATTTTAGGTGTTTTTATGTTTTTAGTTTTTTAGGTTTTTATGGGTTTTATATGTTTTTATGTTTTTAAGGGTTCCTTAGGGTTCTTCAAGGTTTTTGGGTTTTATGGATTTATGGGGTTTTTTGGGATTTTTTATGATTTCTATGGGGTCCATATGGATTTTTAGGGTTTTTAGGTTTTTAAAGGTATCTATGATTTTTTTTGGGATTTTATGTTTTTTAAAAGTTTTTAAGGGTTTTAAGGGGTTGTAGGGTCCTTAACATTTTTATGGGTTTAAAGGGATTTTAGAGTTTTTATTTTTTTTATTTTTTATTTGGTTTTAGGATTTTTTAATATTTTAATGTATTTTAATGTTTTTAGGGTTGTTAGAATTTATAGTGTCTTTTGGGGATTTTAGAATTTTTAGGTTTTTAGGGGTTTTAAGTGTTTTTATATTTGTAAGGTTTTCTTAGTGTTTTCATGTTTTTTTTGGGTTTTTACATTTTTGGTATGTTTACTTCACTTTTAGGATTTTCAAATATTTTAGGGATTTTAATGATTTTGTGGGGATTTATGGTTTTTCTGGATTTTTAATATTTTTAGTGTTTTAAACTTTTTTTTTTGGATTTTCAAGGTTTTAAGTTATTTTAGGATTTCATTGTTTCCTTAGGGGTTTTAAGGGTTTTAGGGTTCATTATGTTTTTTATGGATATTTATATTTTTTTAGGTAAATTATGTATTTTTTGGGTTTTTATAAATTTTTATGGGTTTTAATGTTTTTTGGGGTTTTTTGGGGATTTAGGGTTATATTGATTTTTATTTATATTTTATGGTTTTTAGAGTTTTTTTACGTTTTTAGGGGTTTATAGGATTTTTTGAGTTTATAGTTTTTTATGGTTTTTATTATTTTTAGTGGTTTTAATGTTTGTAGGGGGTTTATGGGTTTTATGGGTTTGGGGGTTTTTAGGGTCTCTTTAAATGGGATTAGGGTTTTGTTTGTTTTTTATGCGGTTAAATGGATTTAAGGGTTTTTATGTTTTGAAGGTTTTCTTTATGGTTTTATGGTTATTTTGAAATTTTGAGTGGTTTTAGATTTTTATGGGTTTTAGAGTTTTTATGGGTTTTTTAGGGGGTTTTATTAGTTTTTTAGGTTTTAAATTGTTTTTATAGTTTTTTATTTTTTTTTGGTGTTTGTAGTGTAAAAAATAGTTTTTAGTGGGTTTTGGGTTTAAGGGTTTCATGTTTTTTATGGTTTTAGGAGTTTTATGGTTTTTTGCAGTTTTAGGGTTTTTAGTGAATTTTCAGGGTTTTTATGGTTTTATAATTTTATAGTTTTAAAGGTTTTTTAAGTGTTTTTTTTTGTTTTTAAGTATTTCTTAGGGTTTTTAGGGTTTTTAGGTTTTTAGGGGTTTTTTTATGTTTTTATATATTTTTAGGGATTTTATTGGGTTTTTAATTTTTTAGGGTTATTAGTGATTTTGGGGTTTTTGGGTTTTTTATGGTTTTTTCTGGTTTTTAGCATTTTTTAATTTTTTTTGGTTTTTAAGTGTTTTTAGGTTTTTATGGTTTTCTAATAATTTATATAGATTTATTACATTTTCAATTATTTTAGGGATTTTATAGGATTTTCAATTTTTTTGCGTATTTTGATGGTTATTGGGTTTTTAAAATTTCAATTGGTTTTTTAGGGTTTTAGATTTTTTTTATTTTTTATAGATTTTTTGTTTTTTATAGTTTATTAACATTTTAATTTTTTAAAAGGTATTTTAGAGTTTTTATTGGTTTTTAGGGTTTTTATGGGGTTTTAGGGGTTTTTAAGGATTTTGAGGCTTTTATGGGTTTTTGATGTTTTAGTGTCTTTTAGGGTTTTTAGTTTTTTTAGTTTTATAGGTTTTTTATGTGTTTTTACGTTTTTATGGTTTCCCTCAGGTTTTACACTATTTTACGGGTTTTTACGATTTTTAGGATTTTTAGGTACTTTATAGGAGTTATTTTGCATTTTTTCGGTTTTTAGGGATTTTGATGTTATTTATGGTTTAATTGATTTTTATGGGTTTTTTGGGTTTCTAGGGGGTTTTTTGAATTTTTAGGGCTTTTCAGTTTCTATAGATATTTTTAACATTTTTAGAGTATTAATACTTATTTTGAGTTTTTAGTGGGTTTTAGTGTATTTATGGGGTTTTATGGGTTTTTAGGTTTTTAGGGGTGTTAATGGTTTCATGGGATTTTAGGGTTTTTTTCATTTTTAATATTTTTAGGGGGTTTAAGTGTTTTATGTTTTTATGTTTTTCTTATGGTTTTTCTGTGGTCTTTGGTTTTTTAAATATTTTTGGATTTTTAGAGATATTTAAGGATTTTTATGGTATTTAGGGTTTTTATGATTTTGATGTGGTTTAGCGAATTTTAGGAAAATAATCGCAAATCATTTTTTTTTCTTTTTATAATAGCCAGATTAGGGGTGTATAGCTTAGCGAATTTTAGGGTTTTTAAGGGTTTAATAATTTTTAGGTATTCTATGGGTTTTTAGTGTTTTTAGGTTTTTTATGGTTTTCTTAGAGGGTTTTCATCTTTTTTAGGGTATTTTACCTTTTTAGTGATTTTTAGATCTTTTTATGTTTTTTTATTGGGATTTTGGGTTTTTAGGGATTTTGAGGGTTTTTTACGGATTTAAATTTTTATGTGTTTTAGGGGTTTTTGAGTTTTTTTATAGTTTCTACGGTTTTTTGATATTTTTAACATTTTAATAGTTAAATGGATTTTAATGTTTTTAGTGGGATCTTGGGATTTTATGGTTATTTGGGTCTTTTAGGGTTTTTTTAGGTTTTCAACATTTTTTGGGTATATGGGTTTTTAGTGTTATTATGTTTTTATGTTTTTCATATGGGTTTTCAGGGTTTTATGGTTATTTTAATTTTATGAGGATTTTTTTGGGAATTTTTATCATTTTTAATGTTTTTAGGGTTTTTAGGGATTTTGAGGGTTATTTTTTTTTTTGGGTTTTTAGGTTTTATATGGTTTTTTGATTTTTTTTTGAGTTTTTTTATTTTTTTATGTTTTTAGAGTTTTTGACATTTTTCTTTATTTAAAGGGTTTTTGGAGTTTTTGTTAGATTTTTAGGGTTATTAGGGGTTTTATATATTTTTAGATTTTTATGGTCTTATATTGTTTTTAGTGTTTTTAGGCTTTTTAAGGGTTTTAATTATTTTTAGGTTTTTATGTTTTTCTTTCAGGTTTTCATGTTTTTAAGTATTTTTAATATTTTTTGGGATTTTTATGAAATTTTAAGGATTTGTTTGGGTTTTAGGTTTTTTATTAATTTTGTTGGTTTTTAGTGTTTTGTAGGATATTTAGGATTTTTTAACGTTTTTTGGTTTTTTTGGGGTTTTCATTATTTTTTGGTTTTTAAGGTTTTCTTAGAGGTTTTTAAGGTATTTTGGGTTTTTATGTTTTTAAGTATTTTAAGGGATTATTTAAAAAATAACTATTTTTAGAGATTTTAGGAATTTTTAGGGTTTTATGGTTTTTATTGATTTTATGGTTTTGTTAATTTTTTAGGGTTTATTGATTATTTATGGATTTTATGGTTTTTAGTGTTTTTTGACATATTGCAGGGTTTAATATTCTTTTGAGTTTTAGTGGGTTTTTAGGGTCTTTATGGGTGTTTATTGATTTTATGGTTTTATTTTATTTAGAGGGTTTTAGGGTTTTAGGGTCCTTTATGCTTTATACAGTTTTTAGCATTTAATAACTTTTAGGGTTTTAAGTGATTTTATGTTTTTAATGTTATTTTATATTTTTTCATGGAACATAGGGTTTTTTATATTTTTAAGTATTTTTAGGGATATTTTGGGATATTTAAGGTTTGTAATTGTTTTTTTTTTGAATTTTTAGGGTTTGAGGTTTTTTTTGGGTTTTATGGGTTTTATGGTTTTATTGGGTTTTTGGGGTTTTTTGTGTTTTTAGGGGTTCTTAGGGTTTTTGTATTTTTTATCAATTTGTGCGATTTAGAGGATTTCTAGATTTTTAATGGTTTTAATGTTCATTAATTGTTTCTGGGGTTTTAAGGTTTTTAGGGATATTTTTGGTTTTCTAAAAGTATTTAGGAGTTTTAGGTTCCTTTTGGGTTTTTAGCATTTTTTATATTTTTAAGTTTTTTTTGTTTTTGTTTTTACTGTTTTCTTAGTGTCTTTTGGGTTATTTTAGTAATTTATGTTTTTAGGGATTTCCAGGGATTTTTTAGGATTTTGTTTGGTTTTTTGGGGTTTTAGGGATTTTGATGGATTTAAGGGGTTTAAGGATTTTTAGGGGTTTTTAGGTTTTTGAGGTTTGGGGGGGGGGTTATTTTTTGGGTTTTTTGGGTTTGTTAGAGTTTTTAATGTTTTTATGCATTTAAATTATTTCTAGAGTTTTTAGTTTTGTTTGCTTTCCAGGGGTTGTTGTGTTTTTTACAGTTTTTAGGGGTTTTATTTTTTGGGAGTATTTAGGTTCTTTTGAGGTTTTAGTGTTTTTATGTTTTTTATTTGTTTCAAGTGTGTTTTAGTTTTTTATTGATTTTTGGGGATTTTGGGGTTTTAATGTTTTTATGTATCTTTAGTCCTTATTTTAAAATTTTTATGAGGTTTTTTTTTGTTTTTTTTGGATTTTTTGGTTTTAATGTATTTTAGATTTTTTTTAAAAATATTTTTAAGGGTTTTAACGATTTTTATGGTTTCTTAAGTTGTTTCGGGTTTTTAATGGGTTTTAGGGTTTTTTAGGGTTTTTTTGAATATTTAGGGGTATTTTGGATTTTTATAGTTTTTTAACTTTTTTGGGGGTTTAAATGGGCATTCCAATTTTAGTAGATTTTAGGGTTTTATAGTTCTTTCAGTATTTATGGGTTTTTATTATTTTCAGAGGTTTTAGGGTTTTTATTGTCTTTTAGGGTTCTTAG
Organism: Viscum album; assembly: GCA_963277665.1. Lineage (NCBI taxonomy): Eukaryota > Viridiplantae > Streptophyta > Magnoliopsida > Santalales > Viscaceae > Viscum > Viscum album. Next base: position 790,023,550 of record OY728164.1, read on the forward strand.
AATTTTTAAGGGTTCTAGGGGTTTTAATTTTCTTTAGATTTTTAATGTTTTTAGAGGGTTTATAATAATTTTTAGGATCTTTTCTATTTTTAGGGATTTTTAGGTCTTTTTTAGGATTTTATGGGATTATAGGGATTTTACGGATTTTGTGGTTTTGTAGGTTTGTTAGAGTTTTTAGGGTTATTCTAGGGTTTGTCATATTTTTGTTTTTTATGGGTTTTAATTATTTTAAATTTATTAATGTTTCTTTGGGTTTTTAGGTTTTTAATGTTTTAAGGGATTTTAGGGAATTTTTACTGTTTTATGGGTTTTTAGTGTTTTTATGGATTTTGATGGTTGTTTTTTAGTTTTTAGAGTTTTTTTGGGGTTTTATGATTTCTTGATTTCTATTGTATTTTAAATATATTTTAGAGTTCTTTTAATGTTTAAGTATTTTAAAGTGATTTTATACGATTTTTGGTTTTTAAGTGTTTTTTGGGGTTTTAAGGTTTTTTGGGGTTATTATAGAATTTAGGGTTTTTATGGTTTTTATGAGTTTCTAGGTTATTAGAGGTTTTATGTTCTTTTCCTTTTTTAAGGTTTTATTAGGGGTTTTTAGGTTTTTAGGGTTTTTTATATTTTTTGGGATGTTTAGAGCTTTTTTAGGATTTTTATTTTTTTAGGGTCCTTTGGGATTTTTAGGGTTTTCTATCATTTTTAGGGGTTTATCATTTTTTGTGTTTTTTAGGATTTTATGTTTTTTTTTATGTTTTTATGGGTTTCCTTAGGGTTTTCATGGTTTTTAGGGTTTTTCACTTTTTTAGTGTTTTTATTGAATTTTTATGATTTTTATGGTTTTTCGTGATTTTAGGGATTTTGGGGGTTTTTAGGGTTTTTTTGTTTTTTGGTTTTTTGGTTTTTTATGGTTTTTTTACTTATTTATGTCTTTTATGGTTTTTTTTGTTTTTTGACATTTTTAGGGGCTTAAAATGTCTATATAAATTTCATTTCTTTTTATGGTTTTATGGCTTATATGTGTTTTAATGGTTTTAAGTGTTTTAGGGGGTTTTATTATGTTTCGTGTTTTAATGGGGTTTTAAGGGTTTTAGTATTTTTTAGTTTTTAGTTGTTTATGTGTTTTTAGATGTCAATTTTATTCTTAGGGTTTTTAGGATTTTTATTTTTTAGGGACTTTTAGGTATTTTAGATAATTTTTTATTCTTTTTAGGGTATTTAGGAATTTTGAGGGTTTTAGGGTTTCTTGGTTTTTCATGGTTTTTATATTTTTTATTTTTCTTGTGGGTTTTAAGTGTTTTTTTGGATTTTATTATTTTATTATGTTTTCTTAGTGTTTTGGGGTTTTTTTCATTTTTATGGATTTTTAAGGATTTTTTTATATTTTAGTGTTTTTAGGGATTCTAAGGGTTTTTAATGATTTTAGGGGTTTAAAGGGTTTTTAATGTTTCAGTGGTTTTAATTTTTTTATGATTTCTAAGGGTTTTATTTTGTTTTATTATTTTATATTTTAGGGGTTTAGGGTTTTTTTAGAATTTTTAGTGTTATTTTGGTTTTTAGGGGATTTATATTTTTTAGGATTTTATGGTTTTCTTCTGGTTTTTAGGGTATTTAGGGTTTTTTACATTTTTGGTATTTTTAGTATTATTTGTATTTTTATCATTTTTTATGATTTTACAGAATTTTAGGGTTTTTAGGTTTTTTAGGGCTTTTAGGGATTTTTTTGGTTATTTAGTGTTTTATAGGTTTTTGGGATTTTATGTGCTTTACAGTTTTTAATGTTTTCTCAGTGTTTTCTATGGTTTTTAGGGTTTTTTTGTTTTTAGAAAGTTTTATGGATTTTTTTAGGATATTTATGTTTTTTAGGGGTTGCAGGGATTTGTGGGTTTGTATGGGTTTTTAGAGTTTTATAGGTTTTATGGTTTTTTTTGTTTTTAGGGTTTTTAGGGTTTTTTTTTGAGTTTTTAGGATTTTAAGGGTTTTCTGGACTTTTTTTGAATATTTAGGGGTTTAAGGGATTTTTAGTGTTTTTAGTGGCTTTTTTACAGTCTTTATGCGTTTTTAGGATTTTTTTAAAAAACATAGAGTTTTATGGTTTTAGGGGGTTTTTGGGTATTTTTAGGGTATTTGGTGGGTTTTTTGTGTTTTTAGGTTTTTAGCGGTTTTAATTGTCATTAGTTTTTTATGGTTTCTATATTGTTTTTTAGTGTTTTTTATGTTTTTGAAAATTTTTAGGGATTTTATATGATTTTAATATTTTTATGGGTATTAGGGATTTAAATGGTGTTTCTGGATTTTTTAGGTTTTTGGGGTTTTATGGTTTTAGTATTTATTATATTTTTTCTGGGTTTTAAATTTTTGGGACTTTAAAGTTTTTCCAATGTTTTTTCAGGGTTTTAGGGGTTTTTTATATTTTTTAGGATTTTTAGTTCTTTTTTAGGATTTTTTTGGTTTTTTTATTTATTAAGGGATTTTGATTTTTTTGAGAGTTTTTAGTGTATTTATGAGTTTTTGGGTTTTATTATTTTTAGGGTTTTTTAGCATTTTAGAATTTTAATGGTTTTTATAGGTTTTATCGTTTTTAATTATTTAAATCATTTTTAGAGTTTTTTTAGTTTTTTGGTTTTTTATGGGTTTTAATTGGTATTTAGGTTTTTAGGGGTCTTTATGGTTTTAGGGGTTTTAGTGTTATTAGGGTCTTTTAGGGATTTTAGCATTTTTAGTTTTTTAGGAGTTTTAAGAGTTTTATGTTTTTATGTTTTCTGAGGGTTTATCCGTGTTTTTTTGGGTTTTTTTTAATTTTTTAGAGTTTTTATCCATTTTCATGATTTTTTGGGATTTTGAGGGTTTTTAGGGACTTTTTAGGTTTTTAAGGGTTTTTAGAGTTTTTTAGGATTTTGGCAAAGGCATAGACCTGGCCCTTCCTGAACCCCACTCAAAATTTATTAGAAAAAAGACACAGTAGAGAAGGGAGGGTGGGGTCAACCAACCTACACCCAAAAACCCTAGACACCCCCACAAAACCCAAAATTCCCCAAAAACCCCAAAAAGACTCACAAAACAAGAAAAAACAGAAAATCAAAAGCAACTCTAATAACATCTACTAGCCAAACCTCGACTGACATCCTGTAACACCATTTTCATCCTACAGCATCTCCATTTCAAGCGTATCCATCACCGTCATCACTAAAACACCAACATCAATGTCAATAGTCTCACCTTCTCCACCTCAGCAATGCTACAACCATCACCAAGTACCAGCATATTTCATCACATCTCCACCGACCAAAAACCAGCACGCACATCGATTCACAACCAAGCCATCCACAACACAGATGACCACAATCTAACATAGAAGCTATTGTGCAGCACAATTTACCAATCAGTTCACTAACAAGATGAAATAGATCCAAAAGAGTATGAACCTGCATCTTCTGCACAAACCAGTTCCACAACAACACAGAATCGCCAGCATCAGCGACATCAACACCTCCAAGCCAAACAGCTCTTATCATTTTGTAGCTAATGTTTTATCTTCCAGCACCTCCTAAACCATCAACTCCTAAGAGGTCATAGTTCAACCTCCAACAACCAAAACCTTTGTACCGAATACCTTTCATCTTTCCACACCTCGCATCATAGCTAACAACGTATGACCAGCAACCATAGCCAGTTCCAAACCACATCACCCAGTACCCCTCAGGCAGAACAAACTTACACAGCATCACCAAACCATGCCTAAAACCTTTCAGTAGATATCATATCCAAAAATCATATTAACTCACAATCACAACCACAACCAAGATCATGAAGTGCCAAAAAATCCAGCCAAATCTAGCATCCACAGCATAATGTGGAGACAAAGCCAAGGGACCAGTTCGAGCATACACCTATATATTCTTCACAAAAAGAAGACAAGGCCGAACCAAAGCACAATAAAAATGTTCATATGTATCGCGAGATCAAGAATATGAAATCGGAAATGAGGAAGCAGCACCATTGCCCGATGTCCAAATCCAAACCGAATCTATAGCTTGCCGCGCTTCCAGGGAGGTCGGAATCTCGAGCAACACCACCACTCAGAAAGGAGGAATCTGTCAAAGAAAACCTCCCATTGGTGGTCTAGATAACACAATTTAGGCCCACTATCACTAAGATCTCCCCCACAAGAGCGAGAGGGTAGTGCCGTGAGAGTGTCTGTTGACGAAAACCTAACCAACTCTGCCGCTTGGAAAACACAAAGTTGCCGATGAACCACTGCCGCATTGAATAATTCTACACCAACCAACCATCACCAAGAGCTCCCCCAAGAGCACAAGAGAGTAGGGGGAAATATCTATTGCCACCATCACCATAGGAACTTAGAGGAAACCCTAGAAATCACCTCGAGAGGGAGAGAGAACCAGGGGAGAGAATCGTTATCCTTCTTAGAAGTTTTCTTTAGGTTTTTAGGGGTTTAATGTATTTTTATGGTATTAATTTTTTCATAGGGTTTTTATGGTTTTTTATTTTTTTCATGATTTTTAAGGATTTTTAGGGGTTTTATGGGTTATTTGGGTTTTTTTTTTGAGTTTTTAGGGTTCTTATGGTTTTTTTTAAAAAATTAACATTTTTATGGGGTTGAAGGGTTTTTATGGGTTTTTTGGATTTTTTTTGAGTTTTTTGGGGTGCTATGGATTTTTTTAAATTAAAATTTTTATGGGTTTGAAGTTTTTTTAAAAAATTTCTATGGGTTTATAGGGTTTTATGGATTTTTATGAGTTTTATGTTTTTTGGGGTTTTATGATTTTTAGCGGTTTGGGGGGGTTTGGGGGTCCTTTAGGGGTTTGACATTTTTTAGGATTTTTAGGGCCAAGGCAGATGGTGGAACTAGGCTATTCCTGTCCCCCCCCCCCCCAATTTATTAAGAAAAAGAGGAAACTGCAGACTGGGGAGGGGAAGGGTCAAGCAATTCATATCGAAAAAACAAACCTCAAAAGGAAAACAGAGAAAGAAAAAAGACAGAAAAGACAAAACACAGTAGCAGCTTCAGCACCTCTCATCCAACTCCAGCATTCGACAACTCCAATACCCTTCCCAAGTAGTAACTAATTCCTACATCATGCTTCCTAGCATTCGGTATCTTCACCTCGTAGGCACCCACTTCATCACTACTCATCCAAGAAGTAGTTACCATCTAATTTCTTAGCTTTCAGCTGTTAGATCCTCCTTCAATAGTTCTCAACCAAGAAGAAACAATCAACCAACAGTTAAGTCTCCAGAAGATATTAACCAACACCCAACAGATCAGATTCGAACAAGTGATAACTACAAAACATTCAATTCCCAAAGCAAACCACAACATCCAATGCCCCAATTTCAAAATCCAACACTAGAAGTGGTTCTCATCCATTCCAGCCACAACCAAAAAACAAAGAAACTTGTAATGAAAAAACTTTAATCCAAAAAATCTATCAAAGAAACCATTAACCACAAAATGGACCAGATCGCAACAAGACCGAAGCAAACCTGCAACAGCGGGGGGTGATCGGGAATCCGTCGAAGCAGCTCGAGAAAAAAACCATACCAGAGCGCATACATGGGGTTTTTAGGATTTTTATGGGTTTTTATATTTTTGGTAATTTTAGGAATTTTTTATTATTTTTCTGGATTTTTGGGTTTTTAAGGATTTTTAGTTTTTTAGGGTTTTTAGCGTTTTTACAGTTTTAAGGGTTTTTTGGGATTTTAGAGTATTATGAGTAATTTAGAATTTTAATGTTTTTAGAGTATTTTAATATTTTTAGGGGTTTAATTTTCTTTAGTTTTTAGATGTTTTTTAGGGTTTTATAGGGATTCATGGTTTTTATGGTTTTTTGGGGTTTTATAGTATTTAGGATTTTTATGGTTTTTTGGATTTTGGGGGATTTTAGAATTTTTTGGATTTATTGTGTCTTTTAAGTGTTTCTAGGTTTTTATGTTTTTCTTATGGTTTTTAGCAGTTTTTATGATTTTAGTAATTTTATAGATTTTTTAAGGTTTTTTTGGTTGTTAGGGTTTTTATGTTTATTGAGGGTTTTTAGGGTTTTAGGGTTTTTATAATATTTACGTTTTTTAGGTTTTTAGTGGAATTAAATGTATTCTCATTTTTAAGGTTTTCATTAGGGTTTTAAAGGTTTTTACATTTTTTTGGGATATTTATAGATTTTTATTTATTTTTTCGGTTTTTAGTATTTTTAGTATTTTATGGTTTTTTTGAGTTTTAAGGGGGTTTATTTTTTTTATGGTTTTTATAGTTTTCAATGTTTTTAACGTTTATAAAGGTTTAAAGGCTTTTTAGTGTTTTTAATGGGGTATTACGGTATTTTTAGGGTTTTAATAATTTTTTAGGTTTTTTTCAAGGATAAAGTATGTTGTATAAAAATAAAAAATTAGTTAAAAACCTATTCGAATGAATTTGAGAATATGGTTAACCTCATAGAAGCTCCATGACCAACCAATCATAAGATAAATAAGGACGGACCCAAAAAAACCAACCAGCCAAGAAAATTGAAAGACATGAGATGATCATGAAGCCCTATAGTTAGTATCCAAACGACAATCACCCACACTAAGAACCATTACCATGCCATCATAACGCCACACCAACCAAGGTAGAAGCAGATAAAATAACAAAAAAGTCACATCCTCTATCAGGGCATGAACCCACACACTAGTGACTCCAGATAGCTTCCAACAACACACAATCCAGTGAGGAAACCGTCCATAATCCGTGAGTAAATGATCCTAGCACAAGATACCTAATGAACAAGTATAATAAAAAATAACTGCTAACAAACATGATCCAATGAGACATTGAGGATTAGCACAACCAAGAGCATCAAAGATGGACCAAGGAAAAAATCCACCCCAAAATCCATGAATGATAGCCCAAGAAACACCCACACACCTGCACGCACGCACACACACACATACCACCTAATAGCATTTTTTAGTTTTTATTTTTGTATGATTTTTATGGGTGTTATGATTTTATTTGGGTTTTTATGGTTTTAGCATTTTTTACATTGGATTTTTAGGATTTTTATGTGTTTTTAGTATTTTAGTGATTTATATTATTTTTAAGGATTTTCATAGTTTTTAGGTGTTTTAATGTATTTATCATTTTTATTATTTTTATGGGTATTATGTGTTTTTAGGTTTTCAAGGTTTTTATTATGTTTTTTCATGGGTTTAATAGTTTTTATCAATTTTATGGGTTTTTTTATTTTTTTATTATTTTTAGGGTTTTTTGGATTTTGATAGTTATTTAGGGTTTTAGTGGTTTATTTTTTTCTTGGGGTTTTATTATTTTTTTAGTTTTTTTGGGTTGTAAAGGTTTTTAGATTTTTTAACGTTTATAGGGATTTAAATGGTTTTTATGAGTTTTAAGGGGTTTTTATGGTTTTAGAGTGTTTTATGGATTTCGGGGGATTTAGGGGCATTTTAGGTTTTTCACATATTTTAGCATTTTTTTGGGTTTTTTGGGGTTTTACGAATTTTAGGTTTTTATGGGTTTTTAGGTTATATCTGGATTTTAGGGTTTTTTCAATTTGTAGTTATTTTGGGGGGTTTTTTTTTGGATTTTATGATTTTTATGGTTTTTAGGGATTTTGATGGATTTTAGGATTTTTAAATTTTTTAGGGGTTTATGGTTTTTTGGGGTGTTTTGGGGTTGTTATGAGATTCTTAGGGTTTTTGGGATTTAATTTTTGTTAGGGGTTTAATGGGTTGTTAGATTTTTTAGTGTGGTTTCAAGGTTTTTATAGGTTTTTGGATCTTATTAGAAGTTTTATCATTTTTTGGTCTCTTATGGGATTTATGTGTTTTTAGGTTTTTAAATTTTTTATTGGGTTGTTAGGGTTTCAAGGGGGTTTTATGTTTTAGGGTTTTTAGGGATTTTTTAATGATTTTTAAATTTCTTAGTGTTTCTAGGAATTTTGATGGTTTGTAGAGGATTTTATGGTTTTTTGGGGTTTTAGGGTTTTTAGGGTATTTTATTTTTTAGGGGTTTTATGTGTTTTTAGTTTTTTAGGGTTTTCTTATGGTGTTTTAGCTTTTTTATCTTTTTTAACATTTTAGGGATTCTGATAGATTTCTAAATTTTTTTTTGGATTTTATGGATTTTTATTGTTTTATGGATTTTATGGGTTTTAGGGTTTTATGATATTTTGGGGGTTTTATGGTTTTTAGTTGATTTGGGGTTTTAAAGGTTTTTATAGTTTTTAATGTTTTTAGGGGTTTAAAGGGTGATAATATATTTTAGTGTGTTTTTTGAGTTTGAGGGCTTTTATAGGTTTTTAGGGTTTTTAGGGATTTTTATGTTTTTTAGAGTTTTTATGGTTTTTAGGGTTTTTAGCATTTTTTAGGTTTTTAGTGGTGTTAATTGTTTTAGGTTTCTATGGTTTTCTTAGGGAGTTTCCATGTTGTTAGGGGTGTTTATGTTTTTAGTAATTCTTAGAGATTTTAATGATTTGTTTTATATTTTTATTATTTTTTAGGGTTTTAGGGATTTTGAGTGTTTTAGGGTTTTTATAGTTTCTTAGGGTTTTAGAGTTATATTTGGTTTTTAAGGGTGTTCAGTGTTCTTAGGTTTTTAATGTTTTATTTGGGGATTTACAAATTTTTATGTTTTTTTATGTTTTTTGGGATTTTAGGAATGTTAGATTTTTTATGGTTTATAGGGTTTCTTGGAATTTTGAGTGTTTTTAGAGTTTTTTTTGTGTTTTTAGGGTTTTAATGATTCTTTTTTGGGTTTTTGGGTTTTATTTTATTTTATGGGGTTTTAATGTATTTAGAGTTATATTAACATAGTTAGGGGTCTATGTGGTTTTAAGATATTTTAGTATTTTTTATGGTTTTTATGGGTTTTTAGTGTTTTTAAGGTTTTTATTGTGTTCAGAGTTTTTAGTGTTTTTATGGTTTTTAGATTTTTCCACATTCTTTAGGGGTTTTACCATTTTTAATTTTTTAGTGTTTTTAAGTTTATGCTGGTTTTTAATGTTTTCTTATGGGTTTTCATGGTGTTAGGGTTTTTTATTTTTTAGGTACTTTTTGGTATTTTTTATGAATTAAAGGGTTTTTAGGTTTTTAGATCTTTTTAGGATTTCTGGGATATTTATTGGTATTTTGGGTTTTTAGGGTTTTTTGAGTATTCAAGTGTTTTAAAGGGGGTTTTTTGTTTATAAATGATTTATGGATTTATTTGTTTTTTAGAGTTTTTGTGATTTCTTTAAGATTTTTATGGGTTTTCAGTGTTTTTATGTATTATTGGGGTCATTATGGGTTTTATGATTTTTAGGGTTTTTAGTGTTTTTAGTATTTTTATTACTTTTTAGGTTTTTAGCGGTTTTAATTGATTTTAGGTTCTTAAGGGTTTCATAATGTTTTTAGAGGTTTATTGTTTTTTACATTTTAGGGATTTTATTGATTTTTCATATTTTTATGCATTTTTCTGTTTTTATAGCTTTTTAGAGTTTTAGGGTTTTAGGCTTTTTAAATATTTTAGTGTTTTTGATATTTTTAGGTTTTTATTGTTTTTATGTTTTTAGGATTTTCTTATGGGTTTATAGGTTTTTTGGGTATTTTAAAATTTTAGGGTTTTTATGCATTTTTTTTATTTTTTTGGGTTTTTAGTGTTTTTTGGGATTTTGATGAGTTTTTAGGGGTTTTTTGATTTTTTGGTTTTTGGTTTTTAGGTTTTTTTAACTTTTTTAATGGTTCAAATAGAATTAATATTTTTTAGTGGATATAAGGTTTTTATGGGTTTATATCCATTTTTTAATGTTTTAGGGGTTTTATGGTTTACAGGGTTTTTTTAGGGATTTTATCTTTTTGTTATTTTTTTGGTGTTTTAAGTGGTTGTTATGTTTTCTTATGATTTTTGGGTTTTTTCATGTTTTTTATGTTTTTAGGGATTTGTAGGGATTTCTCTGGAATTTTATGGGTTTTATGGTTTTTTATAATTTTGATGGTTATTAGGGGGTTTTAGGGTTTTTTGGTATTTTGGGGTTTTTGGAGTTTTTTTAGGTTTTTTAGGGTTTTATGTATATTTAGAGTTTTTTAGTGTTTTTTGAGATTTAAATAGTTTTTAGAGTATTTAATGATTTTTTGGGTTTTGTGTATTTTTTTGGTTTTTTGGGTTTTTTGGGGTTCTTAGGGTTTTTTAGTTTTATAGGGGTTTTAAGTGTTTTTTGGTTTTTATGGTTTTCTTATGGGGTTTTAGGGTTTTTATTGATTTTTATGTGTTTACTGATTTTTATGTGCTTTTTAGGATTTATATGTTTTTAGGGTTTTAATGATTTTGAGGTATTTTAGGGATTTTATGTTTTTTTGGATTTCAAGCAGGTTTTAGGTTGTTAGGGGTTTTATGTGTTTTTAGGTTTTTAATGTTTTCTTATGGGTTTTTTTGGATTTTGAGGTTTTTTTTGTATTTAGGTATTTTTAGTTTTTTTATGATTTATAAGGGTTTTTGGGTTTTTGGGAATTTAAGTGTTTTTTAGGGTTTTTAGGTTGTTATTTTTTTTCTTTTTAGGTATTTTTTTTCAGTTTTTTGGATTTTAAGGTTTTTATAGCATTTTAATAATTTTTGGGGTTTAAAGGGTTAATATATTTTTTAGTGGTGTTGTGGGATTTCTATGGGTTTTTTAGGTTTTACTATTTTTTATGTTCTTAAAGTTTTTAATGTTTTTAGGGTTTTTTAACAATTTTACGGGTTTATGTTTTTTGGAGGTTTTAGTGTTTTTAGGATTTAAGGCTTTCTTATGGGTTTTCGTGGTTTTTATGTAATTTTAGTTTTTTTTAGAAATATTTTTCTTTTTTTTTGGATTTTAATCATTTTGAGGGTTTGTAGGTTTTTTTAGGGTTTTAGGGTTTTATGGATTTTTTGGGACTTTAGGATTTTTTTTGGGGTTTTTAGGGTTTTATGGTTTTTAAGAGATTTTTTATGTTTTAAGGGTTTAAAGGGTTTTTAGAGTTTTTAAAGGGATTTTATGGGTTTAGGGGTTTTTAGGGTTTTAATGATTTTTATGTTTTTTGGGTTTTTTATCGTAGGGGTTTCAATGGTTTTATGTAGTTTTTTGGGTGTTTCGGGATTTCTTTGTTTTTTTGTTTTCATGGATTTCATTGGTATTTTCAGAGTTTTCTACAAATCCTGAGGGTTTTAGGGTTTTTTGGTTTTTAGGGTTCTTCATGTTTTATAGGTTTTTAGGTGTTCTAAGTATTTTTAGGATTTTAAGGATATCTTGGGGGTTTTAGGGTTTTAGGGTTTTTCATTTTTAGGAATTTTTAGGGAATTCATATAACTTTTATGAGTTATAGTGTTTTTTTTGGTTTTGTGATTTTTATTTTAGTTTTTAGGGTTTTAAATGTTTTATATTTTTAACATTTTTATGGGGTTTTATGATTTTTAGGGGTTTTTTGGTTTTCAAGGTTTTTAGGGTTTCTAGGGTTTTTAACGTTTTTAGGTTTTTTCGGGTTTTATGTTTTTTATGTTTTTATGTTCTTCTTTGGGTTTTACCTGGTTTTTAGGTTTTTTTAAAATTTTGTTGATTTTATGGATTTTTTTATATTTTTATCAGTTTTTAGAGTTTATATTGCTTTTGATTATTTTTTTGGTTTTAGGTTTTTTATGTTTTTTATAGTTTTAGGGGGTTTTCTATGTGTTTATGGATTTTATGGATTTTTAGAGTTCTTTGACATGTTTTAATGTTTAAATAGGTTTTAGAGTTTTAAGTAATTTTTATGCTTTTTATGATTTTTGGGGTTTTTATGTTTTTTAGATGTTTTGAGGATTTTTTAGGATTTTAGTGGTTTCTGGTATTTTTTGGGTTTTTTCGTTTTTTTGTTTTATGGGTCTTTATTTTTTTTAGTTTTTATGTATTTGTATGGGGTTTTCAATGTTTTCAAGGGTTTTTATATTTGTTGGGATTTTTAGGATATTTATGGTTTTTTTGGGTTTTGGGGATTTGGAGGGGTTTCTGGGTTTTTTAGGTTTTTTAGGGTTTTCATAATTTTTAAGATTTTTAGTGTTATCAAGTGTGTTCATGTTTTTAGGTTTTTCTTTGTGTTTTTTAATTTTTTGGGGTTTTTTATATTTTTTGGGGTTTTTTATATTTTTTGGGGGTTTATGTGATTTTTAAGATTTTATGGTTTTCCATATTTTGAAGGGTTTTAGGGTTTTTTTGTTTTTTTTGTTTTATGATTTTTTTAGATTTTTTAGAGTTTTTAAGATTTTTAGACTATTTAATGTTTTAAAGGTTTAAAGGGTTGTTATATTTTTCAATAGTATTGTAGGGATTTTACGTGTTTTTGCCTTTTTTCTCAAGTAAAATAGAAAATAATATATAAGATAAGGAATTAAAGTACAATACAATCTCTTGAAGGGTGAACCAAAAGGCATAAAGGCCCTTAAAAATTAAAAAAATGGAAAATGGATTTGTAAAACCTCATGAATCTAATCCAAAAAAAATTCTAGAAAAGGGCTCAAGAAACCTCATGAATCCCAACCAATCCTCACCTGAAAAAAATCTTCATATTCCTCATGAATCCCATCCAAAAAAATGTCTGAATAAGGCCTAAGAATCCTCATGAAGCCAAAAAAACCGAACATCAATCTCACAACACCCAAATCCATCACCAACGCAAGCAGGAAATATCTTCTAGTAACACCCAACACTCTAAAAAATCTCCCATCACCTTGTAAAGATCTCCCAACACCAGTATCTACCAGCAGGATCAATAGCTTATAACACCCCTATTAAAGTCTTAGGACAACATTTACCACCCAAAAAAAGTACACCGCCTTGTAAAATCCCCCACCATAGCTCCCAATAGTCTCAGCCCAAGCTCTAGCTATAAAAAACAGCACAACAAACCCCACGACCAACCACCCCAAGTATCCAACAACCAAAACCATCTCCAATATAAAATATATCCCATCAACCAACACCAATCAATTTCCTTATATCCAAAGGACTAGCCCCAACACCAGATAAAAAATTACATCCCCCAACACCAATTTTAGCACCAATAACCAGAATTGAGGAATGCTTGGCCTCCAACCTAACCATCATCCCTACAGCCCATGTATCCCAGTAGATGCTTCATCCCAACCGTATCCCATCCAAAACCAAAACCAAAACCCTCCCACCAAGCCTTCCTTCGCTCTATCAATCCCAACACCAATCCATCCTATAGGTCTCCAAAGCCTAAATTCAATGAGAGAGATTCTATTCAAAATCCATAACTAAAGAAAAGACCCATCCACCCACCACCTTTCTATTTTTCACCATATCTCATTATAATACCAAGTCAAGGTAACAAAATGACACCACCAAAACCAAAAAATAGTCCAATACCCTCAACTGAAATGACACCTAGAAACCCAAAAAAACTAGAGGCTTCAAAAAGAGAAATGAAATTCAATCCAAATAAAGCACCAATCCACTAAAACTGAAGCATCCCAACATCATAGTGTGATATTTTTGATGCTACTGCAGAAGCCATAGACACCACAAACTAACTCCAACCAAGAGAAATGACCACACATACATTGGAAAATGAATAATCATCCAGTAGACTGAGACAAAACAATGACCAATAGACAGTGGAAAGCGTGAAGCCATCATATAAAAGGGATGTCCTAGGATCCACCATCCCTTCACTAGATATTTCTAAAAAAAATACCATTATAGGGTAAGGAAACAAAATGAAATTCTAAATAGAGCCTCAATCATACGTCTTGAAAGAACCTGGATGGTGTAATCGGTCAAAAAACCTTCTACCAACAAGACAAGGAAAAAGGTTTGATGTTGGTTAATGGGAAAAACAAACTAGGAATTCCAAAAAATCATCAGATGAAGGAAATGTCCAACATGATAAATGCCAAACAAATAAAAACCACATAACACCTCTAACCAGTAAAATAAATAATAACAACCCAATTTCCCATAAAGCACTGACAAAATCCTCAGCAATAATACAAGAATTTGAGAAAAGAAATGAAATCAAATCCACCTGCCACTGACATGAATCACATTGTATCTAATGCACACCATTCATAAGAAAGGATGAAAAAACCTATCATCATCATCACCAACAAGAATAACACATAACCTACATTGATGTCTAGAATACTACAGATAATAGAACAAGCCCCCATCTCAAGAATCCTTTAGAAATAATAAAGGATGACAAACTAGCGGCCCACAAAGCATCGAAAAACCCTCCAACAATACCATCATCAATAAAAAACTAAAACGGACCCTAGCACTTATAGAACCTCCAACATTGAAAATACGATGATTAACCACAAGACCACCTTCTACCTGAAGAAGTTGTATCCCAAAAAAATGGTGATCCAGGAGCAAGAAAAGTAAAAAAAATAAAGTTCACCTTCCCAAGAAATACAACCCATACCATGCCACATGCAACGCCTCAAGAACTATGACCAATAAATAGATTATGATGGTTTTCAAACCAACAATAGACCAACTAAACAGCTCATTATCCACCAACCTAGTGATGAAACCAATTTTTAATAAACCTGATGAACGATGATCTATAGTGATCGACATACCCAAGCTAGAAATCTAATGAACTAGAAGCAATGTAATCAAAATAATCATATCATCACCGAAAATAAATGAGGAGGCACTCCTTTATCCAATAATCTGGGACCAGAAACTTATGTCCTAAATAAAGAACTCCTATAATTAGGTAGAAGAAAGAAAAAACCAAAAGAAAATATTTTGGTTGCTACAACCAACCAAAATCACCCACAAGCCGAACCATATGCTTGAACCCAGAAACCATCCATCAACCAAGAATAATCAAATTGAGTCATCATGCTGAAACATCAGGAGAACTTTGTTCCAAATCACATGACTAAATCCACCATGAACATGGGGCTTCCGAGAGATTACAGAGTTCAATTGAGAACCTTCTAGGCTATTTTGGTTTTATTTTTAGGGTATTTCGGGGTTTTATTGGTTTCAAGGTTTTCTTGGGTTTTGGGGGTCTTTTAGGATTTTTTGGGTTTTTTTTTGTTTTAAATGTGGTAAGGTTTTCAAGGTTTTCTTAGGGTTTTTATAATATTTAAGGGTTTTAAATTTTTAGGTATTTTAGGGATATTTTGGATTCTTATGGGTATTTATTTTATTTTATGGATTTTACAGTTATTTGGATTTTTATGGTTTTTCTGTTTTTTAGAGGGTTTAAGTATTTTTTTTAATTTTTTATTAGTATTTATCTAGGTTTTAGGGTTTTTTTATGTTTTTAGGTAATTTTTAGTATTTTTATGGTTTTAGGGTTTTTAGTGATTTTTGTGGGTTTTGGGGTTTTTAGAGTTTATAGAGTTTTTATGATATTTAGGAGTTTTTAAGATTTAGGCTTTTTAAAGGTTTTTAAATGTTTATAGAATTTCAGGGGGTTTTAGATTTTTTTTTCATTTTTAGAGTTTTTGTGGTTTTAGGGGTTTATAGTTTTCAAGAGTTTATGGTGTTAGGGTTTTTAGGGTTTTCGATGATATTTAGAGTTTTTGAGGGTTTTTAGGTTTTTAGGTGTTTCAAGTATTTTTAGTTTTTTATGGTTTTCTTATGATTTTTATGTTTTTAGGGTTTTTCATTTTTATGGATTTTTATGTTTTTTAGGATTTTTATGGTTTTTAGGGTTTTAGCGACTTTAATGGTTTTTGGGTTTTTTTGGGTATTCATGGTTGTTTTGGTTTTATAGGGTTTTTTTAGTTTTTATAGATTTTAGGGTTTTCTTTAGTTTTTGAGAATTTTTTTTATTCTAGAGGGTTTCTATATATTTTAGTGGTTTTTTTGGTCTTTATGAGTTTTTAAAGGTTTTTACATGTTTTATGATTTTTGGGAGTTTTACGGTCGTGTAGGGGTTTTCAGGGTTTTAATGTTTTCATTTTTTATGTTTTTATTGTTTTTCAGGATCTTACGATTTTCTTAGGAATTTTAAGTGTCTTTAGGGTTTTTACCATTGTTAGGGATTTTTATGATTTTTATGGTACTTATCGATTTCATGGAATTTGAGGGTTATATACTGTTTTTTTGGGTTTTGAGTTTTTAGGTTATTTATAAATTTTTTTTTAGTGGTTTTAAGTGTTTTTATATTTTTAAGGTTTTCATAGTGGTTCTCATATATTTATGGATTTTTACGTCTTTAGGTATTTTTAGGGATTTTTTTACAATGTTTATTTTTTTTAAGGTTTTTGTGTATTTTGAGGGGTTTTAGGGTTTTTAGTGTTTTGAGGTTTTCATGGTTTTTTTGTATTTTTAGGTTTTTTGAGTTTTTAGGGGTCATAAGGTTTTTCATAGTTTTTAAATTTTTTAGGTCTTTCACAAGATTATAGAGTTTTTAGTTGTTTTTTAGGGTTTTTATGATTTTTTAGGGGTTTAATTGGTTTAGATGTTTGTATGGTTTTTATGGGTTTTTATAATTTTTAACATATTTTAGGGTTTTATAATTTTTATGGTTTTTAGAAAATTTATGTGTTTTTATTATTTTATGGTTTTCTTATGGGTTTTCAGGTTTTGTATATGTTTTTACGTTTTTATAAATTTTTATGGTTTTTAGCATTTTTGTAGTTTTTTGTGATTTTATGGATTTTGTGGGATTTTTATTTTTTATTGTTATTGGGTATTTTTTTGATTTTTTGGGGATTTTCGGCGTTTTTATATTTTGGGGTTTTTATTTCTTTAGGGGTTTTATGGTTTTTAGGGTTTTAGGGTTTTCTAGGGACTTTTTATGGTAATCTAGTGTTTTGAGAAATTTGTAGGTGTTCAGGGATTTTATGTTTTTTTTTATTTTTAAGGTTTTATTAGGGTTTTTTTTGCGTTTTAGGGTATTTTATGTTTTTAAATATTTTTATGGTTTTTTAGAATTTTTATGGATTTTTTCAGAATTTAGGGATTCCTAGGGATTTTTGTGTTTTCAATGATTTTAGGGTTTCTAGTGTTTCTCTATGTTTATGGTTTATTATGTATTCTTATTATTTTTAATTTTTTATGATCTTTTATGGTATTATATATTTTTTAGGATTTTTATTGTTTTTTAGGGTTTTTAGATATTTTAAGGGTTTTAGGGGTTTTTTTGGTTTTTTTGGTTTTTTTGGTTTTTTTGAGTTTTTTTCATTTTGTAAGATTTTTTAGAGTTTTAAAAAATATAATTCTAATGAGTTTTTATATCTATTTGTGGTTTTTAGGGTTATTATGTTTTTTTTTATTTTTAGTGGGCTTAAAGGATTTTTAGTGATTTTTATGGTTTTACTGTTTATAGTATTTTTAGTGTTTTTAGTGTTTGAGCATTTTTGGGATTTTTAACGATTTGAAATTTTTTAATTTTTTTAGTTTTTTATGGTTTTCTTAGTTTTATTAGGTTTTTATGCTTTTAGGAATTTTTTGGTATTTTTTAGGATTCTTAAGGTTTTTAGGGATTCTGAGGGGTTTGGGGCTTTTTTGGCTTTTAGAGTTTTTTAGGATTTTTATCATTTTTTACTTATTTTATGGATTTTAATTATTTTTATGTTCATATGTTTTTCTTATAGGTTTCAGGGATTTTAGTGGTTTTTACCTTTTTAGGAAATTTTAGGTTTTTTATGCTTTTATGGTTTTTAGGGCTTTTAGGAATTTTGAGAGTTTTGCGGGGTTTTAGTGTTTTTAATGTTTTATGGTATTCTTCTATATCTATAGTTTTTTGAGGTTTTTATGTTCTTTAATATTTTTTAGAGTTTTTAACATTTTTACTGGTTTAAAGGGTTTTTTAGATTTTAGTGTTTTTTGGGTTTTTAGGGGTTTAAATGTTTTTATGGGTTTTAAGGTTTTTAGGGTTTTAAGGGGTTTTAGGTTTTTTTGGGGTTTTAATATTTTTTAGGATTTTTAGTGTTTTTATGATTTTTAAGATTTTCAGGTTTACTTATCATTTTTATGTATTTTTATGGTTTTTTACATTTTTAAGGATTTTGAGGGATTTTCAAATATTTTTATGGTTTCCTGTATTTTTAGAGATTTTGAAGTTTTTTATGGTATTTAGGGATTTTATGGTTTTTTTGGTTTATAGTTTTTTTGGGTATTGTGGGTTTTTATGGATTTCTGGTGTTTTTTTAACATTTTTAGGTGTTTAAAGGGTTTTTAAAGTTTTTAGTGGATTTTAGGGTTTTTATGGGTTTTGGGGTTTTTTTATGGTTTTAGGGGTTTTTATTATTTTTTATATTTTTAGGGTTTTTAGGGGTTCGAGATTTTTTTGTTTTTCAGGGTTTTAAGAGTTTTTATGTTTTTAAGGTTTTCTCTTGGTTTTTCAGGTTATTAAGTTTTTTTACATTTTGGTATTGTTAGGGATTTTTTATTATTTTTATGGGTTTTTAGGATTTTTAGGTATTTTAATGGGTTTTGGGTCTTTTAGGGTTTTTAGTGGTTTTTATCATTTTTTATGGTTTTAATGTGTTATTATGTTTTTATGTTTTTCTAAATTTTTTCAGGGTTTTATTGTTATTTATGTTTTTGGGGATTTTTTGGGATTTTTTTTATTTTTAGGGTTTATTGAGATTTTTTGGGTTTTATGATTTTTGGTTTTTATTGTTTTTTTCTATTTTAGGGTTTTTTTGGAGTTTATAATGGTTTTAATATTTTTTATTGTTTTTATTTTTTGGGGGTGTTAAATGGGTTTTTAGAGTTTTTAATTTTTTTTATGTATTTTTATGATTTTAGGTGTTGTTATGGTAGTTAGGGGTTTTTGGGTTTTTAGGGGTGTTAGTTTATTTTCAGTTTGTAGGTGTTTAGGTTTTTATGTTATTTTTGGGATTTTGGATATGTTTATGTTTTTATGTATTTTTTAGGATTTTTATAGTTTTTGTGGGTTTTTAGGAATTTTTAGGGTGTTTATGGTTTTTAGAGGTTTTCAATCCTTGTTAGGTGTTTAATGGGTTATAGATGTTTTATTAATTTTTAGGTTTTTTATGGTTTTTATGTTTTTTATGAATTTAGTGGATTTTATGGTTT
Organism: Viscum album; assembly: GCA_963277665.1. Taxonomy (NCBI): domain Eukaryota; kingdom Viridiplantae; phylum Streptophyta; class Magnoliopsida; order Santalales; family Viscaceae; genus Viscum; species Viscum album. The sequence continues at coordinate 790,042,569 of OY728164.1, forward strand.
TTAGTGTTTTTTAGGTTTTTTAACATCTTTTAGGGTTTTTATGGGTTCTTATTATTTTTTCTTTATTGTGGGTTTCTTAGGATTTTTAATGATTTTTATGTGTTTTTATGTTTTTATTGGTTTTTAGTGATTTTTAGGATTTATATGTTTTTTAGGGTTTTAGGGATTTTGAAGGTTTTTAGGGGCTTTAGGGATTTTTAATGTTTTTAGGGGCTGTATGATTATTATGGTTTTTTGGGAAAAGTAGGTGTAGGTCCAGGCTAGTCTCGACCCCCCATACATATAAGAAATAAAACATAGAAATAGGGGAGGGGAAGATTCAAATATCACATACCCAAAGACATACCCAAAAGAGAAAGCAAAGAAATAATCTACAAATCAAAATGGTCATCCTCCCCAACATCCCCATAGGGGTCTCTGTCAGCACCATATCCTAAAGATGCAACTAACTTTGTCGCCTCCCACTCCACTACAGCTTTCCTGGAATTTTCCATATCAAAAAAATGTTTGGTATATATTACTCTAAGCCTCTACTGCTCTGCAGACTGAGAGGCCTTAGAGGAGGCTCTTGTGGAAAATGGATTGGGTAGAGTATAGTAGTACCTTCTTGTCCTCCTCCTCCATAGGGCATGGGAGAGAGATCCACCATCCACCTTCCTGCCTTGCAACACTCCATCTGCACTCAACTTACTAGTCTTGGAATTACCATCCTTTTCAGGCTTAGCAGCACTAAGATCAGCCACATCTGTCTGGATACCAGATCCAAGTGTACTGATAGCCCTCAGCTTCCATTTTTAGGGCATGAATTTAGGCAAATAGAACCAGGTTCACCCATCATATCCTTCTCCCACCTTATCTGAGCTATGTTATCATTGGGGATGGAATCACAATTAGAAAATATTTCATCAAGCCTTGCTACTTCTTCTTCATCAGTCCAAACAAAGTGTACGTCAAGATTAATATCTAGCTCCTATAAGATGTCCTTTTGATGCTACTCAAATAATATTTATGTGTAGTCTAGATTAATCTTTTTAGACAACTCAACATAGAGGGGTATGGTCTCATACAACCCTATCAAGGCTTTGATGCTCTTCAGTCCTCATACTCATAATTTCAGGCTACTCTTTATCAGCAACAGACTGAAATCCCTCTGCCACTCTATCCCCAGTCCTAGTAGCAACAACCACCACTACTTGCTCTGAAACTTTCTTGGTGGGAGGTAATGGATTCTACACCACTTCTTATTCTGGAACATATTTAGTGTGAGGTAAAGGATGATCCACCTTCTTTCTCCAAATTCCTTCACTGGAGGTGAGTGGACCCCCCCCCCCCCCCCGAGTTTTAGTGTATTTTAGTGTTTTAGTGTTTTTAAGGACATTTAGAATTTTTAAATTCTTTTTGGTATTTAAGTGGTTTTAGAGTTTTTTATTGGGTTTTAGGGTATTTATGGGTTTTTAGGGTACATATTAGTTTTAGGTATTTTATGTTTTTAGTGGTTTTTAGGGTTTTACGGTCTTTTAGGGTGATAAGGTTTTTAGAAATTTTCAGATTTTTAAAGGATTTAATTTTTTTAGGGTTTTTATATTTTTATATAGTTTTTACAGTTTTATTGGGTATATTATGATTTTAGAGATTTTAATGGATTTATTTAATTTTTATGGTTTTTACGGTTATTTATATTTTTAGGGATTTTGATAGTTTTTTGGGTTTTAGGGGTTTTAGTGTTTTTAGGGTATTTATCATTTTTAGGTTTTTATAGGTTTTATGTTTTTTAAGTTTTTAAGGTCGTCTATGTTTTTTCTTCTTTTTTAGAGTTTTTTTTACATTTTTATAGATTTTTAGGTATTTTCAAGATATTAATGCCTTTTAAGGGTTTTTCGAAATTTTGAGGGGTTTTAGGGTTTTGTTGTTGTTTTGGTATATTTAGGGTTTTTTGGAGTTTTTAGGGGGGTTTATGGTTTTTAGATATTTTTATGTTTTAAGGGGTATAAAGTGTTTTTAGTTTTTTAGTGGGTTTTTTGAATTTATAGGGTTTTTAAGAGTTTTAGGGTATTTGTATTAGGGTTTTTTAGGTTTCTTAATATATTTCAGGGATTTTAGGGGGTTTATGTTTTTTTTAGGTTTTTAATGTTTTAGTAGGGATTTTTAATGTTTTAGGGTTTTTTTTTACTTTAGGGATATTTTTGGATTATTTATGAATTTTATAGTTTTTTAGGGTTTTTTGGGATTTTGAGGGGTTTGAAGGTTTTTATAATTTTTATGGTTTTTAGGGATTTTGAGAGTTTTGAAGGTTTTTATAATTTTCATGGTTTTTAGGGTTTTTATGGTTTATAGCGTTTTTATGATTTTTAGTATTTTTAATTATTTTATGGTTTTTATGGTTTGAATAGGGGATTTATGGTTTTTTAGGTTTTTTACATTTTTATGGATTTTAGGGGATTTTTTATTTTTATGGATTTTAGGGGTTTATATTGTTTTTTTGGTTTTTTGGGGTTTTTATTGTTTTCATGTTTTTACTATATTTTAGGGTTTTAAATATTTTTAGTGTTTTTTAATGTTTTTATGTGTTTAATGGGGTTTTATAGTGTTTAGTGTATTGTTTGGGTTTTTATATGTTTTTAGAGTTTTTAAGTAGTTAATTACTTCTAATGGTTTTTAAGGGTTTTTAGTATTTTAAGTTTGTAAGGTTTTCCTATAGTTTTTCATGGTTTTTAGGGTTTTTATTATTTTAAGGATTTTTAAATATTTAAATATTTTCAGGGGTTTTAGGGTTATTTAAGGTTTTAGTGGTTTTTAGGGTTTTCAAGGTTTTTCTTGTTTTTATAGGTTTTATGGTATTGTTAATTTTTAAGGGTTTAAAGGTTGTTTAGTGTTTTATTACATTTTTAGTGAAACCATACTAAATACCATGAATGTCTAATGCCCCAAAATTTATTAAAAAAGAAAAATAATTGTTTTATAAGGTGGTTTTACAAATACGAGTGTGTAATTCACCCCTTATATCAAATTCCATGATGGGTGAACAAAACGAAAGTGTGAAAAAGGAACACATCAAGCTCATTTCCACAATTTACATCTTGGTTAAAGATTCTTCCATCGAGTTCACCTTTTAATAGGCATGTGTGACATTGAGAGTGAGAGTCTGTAAAAGGACAACACATTCAATCCATCGTGGGAGAAGTCTCAAATTAAATCTCCTATACATGTTCTTAATGAAATCCACTGGAATCATCGAGTCAGATTCAAGCAATGAATCTTCCAGCCAAATTGAACCACAAATTTGATCACCTTCATCATTACCCTATTTTCAGATTCATATGCACATCCACTTCTAATAAAATAATAGATGAAACCGTTCAAAAATACTCTCTATGTATGGAATATTCATCCACACCTCGAGGGGCTAGGTACCCCCAAGGTTGTGCCATCAACATTGACTTTAATTCATGATGTAACTGGGGGGATCCAGTGATAAGATTTCTAGGGGTTTAGTGGGGTTTTAGTATTTAGTGTTTTTATGGGGTTTTATGGTTTTTTAGGTTTTTTAGGTTTTATGTTTTTTAGGGTTTTTTAGCATTTTTATAAATTTTTAGGGTTTTTAGGTGTATTATGTTTTTAAGGTTTTTATGGTTTTCTTAAGGGGTTTCAATGTTTTAGGGTCTTTTCTTGTTTTTAGTAATTTTTAGGGATTTTTTAGGATTTTACCGATTTTTATGATTTATATGGATTTTGAGGGTTTTTAGGGTTTTTATGGGTTCTTTAGGATTTTAGGATTTTTTTATGGTTTTTAATGTTTTTTAAATTTTAAAATTTTTAGGGTTTTGAAGGGGTTTTTGAGTTTTTTCTATGGTTTGTATGGTTTTTACAGATTTTGGGGGTTTTAAAGGATTTTAGTGGTTTTAGGGTTTTTAGTGTTTTTTTAATTTTTTGTATTTTTAGGGGTTTTAATTGTTTCTGTGTTTTATGGGTTTAATGGTTTTCTGGGTTTCTTAGGGATTTTTACATTTTTAGGGACTTTTTATTCTTTTTTAGTATTTTATGGTTTTTCTAGTTTTTTGAGATTTGTGGAGGTTTTAGGGTTTTTAGGGGTTTTATGGGTTTTTAATATTTTTAGAGGGTTTTTTGAGTTTAAAGACTTTTTATTATTTATAAGAGTTTTTTTAACATTTTAGATGATTAATGGGGTTATAGAGTTTTTTGTTTGTATTATGGTTTTTACGGGGTTTAGTTTTTTGTATGTTTTTAGGGGTTTTATATTTTTTAGGGGGTTTTAAGGCTTTTAATGTCATTTTAGTGTTTTTATAGTTTTTAGTATTTTTTAGGTTTTTAATGATTTTAAGTGTTTTTAGTTTTTAAAGATTTTATTAGGGTTTTCAGGTTTTTAGGGGTTTTTTACTTTTTTAGATTTTTTTGGGATTTTTATATTTATTTATAGTTTGTAGGGGTTTTAGGGATTTTGAGTGTTTTTAGGGTATTTAGGGCTTTAAGTGTTTTTAAATGTTTTTATTTTTTTAGGTTTTACGTGTTTTAAGTGTTTTTTATTTTTTAAGGGTTTCTTAGGGGTTTCTATATTTTTAGAGTATTTTTTACATTTTTAGGGTTTTTAGGGTCCTATAAGGATTTTAGATTATTTTTGGTTTTTAGGAGTTTTAAGTGTTTTAGGTTTTTATATTTTTATTAGGGTTATTCATGTTTTTTATAGTTTTTTATATTTATAGGTTTTTTTAAAGAATTTTTAGTTTTTTAACGGATTTTAGGATTTTTATGGTTTTAGGTGTTTTATGGAATTTTGAGCTTTTTAGGTTATTTTTTGAATTTTTAGTGTTTTATGTTTTTTTTACATTTATTTAATATTTTTAGAAGTTTATTGGGTTCCTATAATTTTTATTATGTTTTATATTTTTTTGGTTTTTATGGTTTTTGATGGTTTTAGGGGGTTATATGGTTTTTAGGGTTTCATAGGGTTTTCATTGTTTTTTTATTTTTAATGGGTTTATGTGTTTTTGGGTTTTCAAGTTTTTTGATGGGTTTATAGGATTTTTTATGTCTTTATAGTTTTCTAGGTGTTTTTATGGTCTTTTAGTTTTTTTTTAGTTTTTATTGTTTTAAGGGTTTTTGGGGGGTTTTTGGGTTTTGTCGGGTTTTTTTGGGTTTTATGGTTTTTTTGAGCATTTTATGGTTTTAATGGTTATTTATAGTTATTAATGTTTTTTGGGATTTAAAGTGTTTTTAGTGGTATTCATACTTTTTATCTTTTTAGGGGTTTTAAGGTTTTTAATGGTTTTATGGTTTTTAAGTATTTTAGGGTTTTTAGCATTATTAGTTTTTTAGGGGTTTCAACTGGCTTTAGATTTTTATGCTTTTCATAGTCATTTTCAGGTGTTTTTTAATTTTTTATGTTTTATGGATTTTTAAGGATTTTATCCTCTTTTAGGGTTTTTAGGAATTTTTGTAATTTTAAGTGTTTTTTTTTATTTTTATGGTTTTTTGAGTTTTTATGGATTTTGAGGTTTTTAGAGTTTTTTGGGTTTTTATTATTTTTATGGGTTTTGGGTTTTTAGGTGTTGTTTTGAGTTTTTAGGTATTTTATGGGTTCTTATAGTTTTTAATGATTAAATAATTTAAATGGTTTCTAGATTTTGTTTAGTGGGTTTTATCATTTTTATTGATTTTTAGTGTTTTTATGATTTTGGGATATTTTTGGTTTTTTTGAGGTTTTAGGAGTTTTTAGGCATTTTTAGGGTTTTTAGTGTTTATAGGTTTTAGGGGGTTTTAAGTGTTTTTATTTTTTATGATATTCTGATGGTGTTTCATGTTTTTTATGTATTTTTACATATTTATGGATTTTTATGGTTTTTTATGTTTTTTATGGTATTTTAGGGTTTTAGGGATATAGAGTTGTTTTAGGGATTTTAGGGGTTTGAGGGATTTTTATAGGATTTATGGTATTTTTAATTTTTTAGGGGTTTTAATTTTTTTAGATATTTTTAATATTTTTATGAGTTTAAATGATTTTTAGAGTTTTTTGTATTCTTTAGGGTTTTATGTGTTTTTTGGTTTTTTAAGGTTTTTAGTGGTACTTATATTTTTTTTATTATTTTTACGGGTTTTATGGTTATGTAGGCTATTTAGAATTTTGATGTTTTTAGGGGTTGTATGTATTTTTATGTTTTCATAGGTTTCTTCAGGATTTTTATGTTCTTTTTAAATTTTTAGTAATTCTTATGGATTTTTGGATTTTTATGTTTTTAGGGGTTTTAGGAATTTAGATTATTTTTAGGTTTTTATGATTTTTTCAGTTTTCAGGGTTTTTTTATTTTTTTATGGGATTTATGGGTTTTTAGAGTTTTTAACATTTTTATGGATTTAAATTTTTTTAGATTTTTTGTGGTTTTTAAGTGTTTTTTAGTTTTATTACGGTTTGTATGGGTTTTATGGTTTTAAGGGGGTTTATGGTTTTTAGGCTTTTTAGCATTTGCTGGGTTTTTAGGAGTTTTAATTGTTTTAAAATTTTAATGTTTTCATATTGTTTTTCAAGGTTTTTATGGGTTTTTACACTTTTAGTTATTATTAGTTCCTTTTTAAATTTTTAGGGTTCTTTAGGGTTTTTATGGATTTTGAGAGGTTTTATAGTTTTTTTGGGTTTTTAGGGTTTTATGTTTTTTTGGGGGTTTTACGTTTTTTTTTGATATTTTTAGGTTTTCTTGAGTTTTTTAACATTTTTCAGGGATTAAAGGGTTTTTATAGTTTTTAGTGATTTCGGATTTTTATTGGTTTTAGGGGCATTACGATCTGTAGGGTTTTTATGGTATTTTAGCATTTTTGGGTTTTTATGGTTTAAAATGTTTTTATGTTTTTAAGGTTTTTATAGGGGTTTTCCGGGTTTCTTGGGGTTTTTAATGTTTTTAGGGTTTTTACGGATTTTAGAGGATTTTTATTGTTTTTAATGATTTTAGCGCTTTTGATGTTTTAAGTGTTTTCAGGGATTGTAGGGTTTTATAGGGGTTTTAGGGTTCTTAGGTTTTTAGGGGTGTTTAGTGTTTTTTGGTTTTTGAAGTTTTCATAGGGGGTTTTAGATGTTTTAGAGATATTTTTATGTTTTTAGGTATTTTAGGCCTTTTTAGGATTTTTATGGTTTTTAGGGTTTTTAGGGATTTTGAGGGTATTGGGGGTTTTTAGGGTTTTATGGATTTTCTGGTTTTTAGAGTTTTTTTTTGTGTTTTTAGGGTTTATAATGGTTCTTATAATTTTTTTACAATTTTTTTTTGATTTAATGGTTTTTAGTGTATTTTGTGAGTTTTGTGGTTTTTATGTGGTTATATGGTTTTTAAGGGTTTAAGGGTTTTTTATGGTTATTAGGGTTTTTTTGGGTATTTTTAGGGTTTTAGTATTTTTTAAGGTTTTTAGGGTTTCTAAGTGTTTTAGGTTTTTAATGAATTATTATTGGGTTTCACTATCTTTAGGGTTTTTTTTACAATTTTAGAGTTTTTTTTATTTTTTTTGGATTTTTATACGGTTTTAGGGAATTTGTGGGGTTTTAGGGGTTTCATGATTTTTGAGGGTTTTTTTGTGTTTTCATGTTTTTGGGTGATTTTTTACTAGTTTTAGGATTTTAAGGGTTTCTTTGGGGTTTTCATCATTTTTTGGGGTTTTTAGATTATTTTGGATTACTTAAGATTTTTAGGGGTTGTAGGGTGTCTTGGGATTTGAGGGTTTTGTGCACATTTCAGAGTATTATGGGTTTTATAGTTTTTTTGGGTTTTATGTTATTTTTAGTTTTTTAGGATTTTTTAGGTTTTTATAGTTTCTTGATGTTTTAGTGGTTTGAAGGATTTTTGGAATTTTTGGTGTTTTAAATGTTTTTATGGGTTTTTAGAGTTTTTAAGGTTTTTATGGGTTTTTTGGTTTTTTTGGTTATTTGGATTTTTTTCAGGTTTTTAGGGTTTTCAGTATTTTTTTTATTTTTAGGGGGTTCTATGTATTTTTTCTATTTTTATGATTTTCTGAGGTGTTTTCATGGTTTTTAGGTTTTTAATTATTTTATGTATTTTTAGTATTTTTTTGGATTTTTAGTGTTTTTAGGGTTTTTAAATATTTTGAGGGTTTTTGGAGTTTTTTGGGTTTTTATGGTTTTTTAGTTTCTTGGGTTTTTTGAGTTTTTAGTGGTTTAAAATATATTGAATGTTTTTATCCTTTTTTGGGATTATAGGTTTTTAGAGTTTTTATTGGGTTTTAGGTTTTTATGGGATTTTTTGTTTTTATAGTTTTTAGTTTTTTCTGGTCTTTAGGGGTTTTATTGTTTTTAGGATATTTTTTGGGTTTTATAATTTTTAAAAGTTTTAGGGATTTTAATTGTATTTATCTTTTTGATGATTTAGTTGTGTTTTCATGGGTTTTTAGGGTTTACTTCATTTTTAGAAATTTTTTGGGCCTTTTTAGGAATTTTATGGATTTTTCTGGTGTTTGGGATTTTGATAGATTTTATGTTTTTTTATTGTTTTTAGGGTTTTTAGGATTTTTATCGGTTTTTAGGTTTTTAGGTGTTTTAAATGTTTTTCTTTTTTTTTATGGTTATCTTTCTGTTTTTTATAATTTTAGGTGTTTTTTGGTTTTTTTGGTTTTTTGGGATTTTGATGGTCTTATTGTTTTTTAGTGTTCTTAGGATTTTTAATGCTTTTCTTAGGTTTTTATGGTTTTTTTAAAGGAAAATGGAATGTGTATATAAATATGGAAAGGGTAATTGATGTGTATGTGGATCACCAAAAGGGTTGAACACTTAGCCTGAAGGATAACAACTACAAAAAATAATGAAGTGAAACTCATGCCCAAGACATCATTCCACACTCTACCACCCCTATCCATATGAAAGCATAATAAGAAATCATGGGTTAAAATCACTCCCCACCACAAAATAGATAGAACCCCCAACCAATAAGATCAAAGAATCCAGAGCACATAAAAAGCCTCAAGAAAGCTAAGAGAACAACCTAAATCCACTAGGAAAACTAGCATACCCCTCTTGCTCCATTACCACTAAACCCTATGCTCTCACCACTAAACCATAAAATATCAACTTTCAATCAACAGACATACCTTAGTAGAACCATCTCACCAACAACAACATCACACCAAACCACACCAACTGCACTCCCCTAAAACTATCTACCCGATCCACTATAACAGAACTGGCCAACAAAACCTGTATTGGTGAAAACCCTACAATATACACCACATCAAAAGTAACCCGATCAATAGAAATATCACCAACATATTCTATCAAAAAACAACATCCATCCACCAGTAATGGTCCCAAAACAATAACACTATCCATAGGCACCAATCTATGCCACTCCCGCAACAAAACCCATCAATGTAGTTGCCAGTACCACACCAATAAAGCCATCCAACATCCCTCACACCAGCTCACAGCCCCAAAAACAACCAAGATTTAGTAGCAACACAACCTTTAGCACCTCCTATCCAACATTGGTCAGAGATGCGGCCACTTCACCCATTTAAATTTAATCATACCTCTTCTTTTTCGCTTCCAGTAGCTCCCAACGCACCTCAACAACACCTCCCAATATCTCTAGAACCCCAAATAATAACCTTGAATCTTGGAAAAACCTCAGCAGCCACACCAACTCCCAGAACCTACACAGTTCCCATCACCCTGCAACACCAGCTCCAAGCAACACATCGGTCCTGAACTAACATCAATACCAAGAAACATCAACAAAAACAACTTCCACATACTCCACTTCAACATCACTCCCAACACACAATATCCACAACACCAACACTCAGATCCCAACTCCTGGAAGCCAGCGTTATCATCCTCAAAATAAAGTATCCTCAAGCCTCACTAACTGCAACATCAGACCATAAATTTAAATCCACCAGCACAGACATCCTATAGCACCACTAGATCTAAACCAACTCCCAACAAGCAATCCCCACCCCTCCATATGAGATAACTATAACCCACAAAACAAACCAACAATAAACCAAGCCCCCCACAAATTATCACAGCCATCGAAACAAGGCCACCTACATCACCCAATAGAATGTAGCTTGTAGATTTGAAACATCCCGTGACAACTGAGGACCCCTACATGTGGATACAGAAGAGAACATTAGCCAGGAATCCATCTATGAGTGAATCACATATCCATCACACTATTTACAAAGCAACAAAATGATTGGTGAAACCATTTCAAAAACCAACCAAGAGGATGAGATGAAAACCCAATTAAGAAGACTAACGAGCATCAGCGACCCCAAAACCAAACTGAACAACCTACAAACCAAACAAACCATCCAACAGACCATAAAACTAAAAAAACAGGAACGGCGTCCGCTGATTTACCCTCAACCAGACAACTAGAGAACCAAAAGCATTAAAATCTGATAGATAAGATGACAAAAATGCACACTGATCCCAAATCCAGTGCCAAATAGTATCTGACGAACTAATGTGGAACCACTGCATAATGGTCTGATGGGAAACCACCACCGTAGGTGACATGGACTGTTGAATAGGAGCATTGATGAACCTGAAAATATGATTAAACTTTAGAAACATCATCGAAGAAGTTATGCTAATGAATTTAGTCGAACTAAAATCACAAAATAAGACACAATAATCATATAGCCCCAACCCCATGATAAAAATTGAGACGTCTTGGTCCAAAAGACGTCAAAACATGAACCCCTGATAGGATAAGAACCCCTCACATGTGTTAGCATGGGGAAAAGTCTAGAACTAACACAAACCTCAAATGCCAACTATGAACCCACATTTCGTTGAGGGATGCCAACCTCAAATCCCCACACCAAGCCAAAAAAATCCATTAAACCATGAAATCATTCTTTTGACAAATCTACTATTAGTGACAGATGAACCCTAACAACAACTTTGACCTGACACAACCAAGAAACCCACTACGCCCACATGCTTATGATGAACTACTAGGAAAGAGAATATATACTAAAAACCGCAACCCCTAGAAAACCATCAGCAAACCTAAAAAACCAGCCACTTCCCTCCATAAAAAAGGAATGATAGTTGTTAATTAACCAAAAACCAGATGAACCCAAGATAATCCCTACCGACGAGTAAAAACAATCAAGAAACCTAGATAACTAATAGAACCAACGGTGATGATGAAGGCAAATTGTGAGCCCCACCACTTACTATAAACCATCCTCAAACTGAAATCGGCTTGACCAAAAACCCTTATTAATGAGACCATCAAAGAACCCTTCAATGAAGGAAAGAAATATGAAGCCACCATGAATCCTGGTACCCAAATAGTATAGTGAATCAACTGTGTACATGGGGCTCCCAAGAGCTATGAGAGCTCAATTGACATCCCTTTGTAATTTTTGTGGTTATTCTGAGTTTTTATGTTTTTAATGATTTACAGTTTTTAATGTTTTTAGTGTTTTTAGTGTTTTTACGTTTTTATGGGTTTTTTGTGTTTTTAGGTTTTTAATATTTTATTAGTTTTTTTAAATTTTTATAGGTTTTTACATTTTTGGAGATTTTAAGGGAATTTTTTAGTATTTTTATGGTTATTAGGGTTTTAGGGATATTGAGAGATTTTAGGGTTTTAGGGGTTTATTGGTTTTTTAGGGGTTTTTACCTTTTTATGGATTTTTAGTGATTTTTTAGGATTTTTGTAGGTTTTCGGGTTTCAGGGATTTTCAGAGTTTTAGGGGTTTTCAATATTTTTAGGGGGTTTTAGGTTTTTTAGCATCTTTAATGTTTTTAGGTGTTTTAAGTGTTTTTTTATTTTTATGAATTTATTAGGGGTTTGAGGGGTTCTAAATTTATTATCATTTTTAGGTATTTTTAGTGTTTTTATAAATTTATTGGTTTTATGGTTTTTTTTAATTATAGTTTTTTTGTGTTTTTAGGGTTTTTTGGTTTTTTTTGATTTTTTAACATTTTTGGGGCCTAATGGGTTTTTTGATTTTTTGGGAGTTTTAGGGTTTTTTGCATATTTAGGATTAAGAGGTTTAAATTGTTTTTAGGTTTTTAAGGTTTTATTTGGGTTTTTAATGGTTTATAGTATTTTTTATGTTTTTAGGGATTTTTAGTGAATTTTTAGAAATTTTATATCATATAGGGAGTTTGAGTGTTTTTAGGGGTCTTTTGGTTTTTTGGGGTTTTTTGGGTTGTTTGAGTTTTTTTGGGTTTTAATGTTTCTTTGAGTTATTTTTTTAAATGGTTTAATGGGATTTAAACATTTTTGTGGGTTTGGGGGGGGGGGGGGTTCGGGGTTTTATGGTTTTTAGGGGATTTTAGTTTTTTTGGGTTTTTTGGTTTTTTGGTTCTTTTAGGGTTTTTTAGCATTTTAGTGTTTTTAGGTTTTTAGGGATTTAAATGTTTTTAGGTTTTTAATGTTTTCTTAGTGTTTTTAGTGTTTTAAGGGTTTTTATATTTTTACGTATATATGGTGTTTTTTAAGATTTTTTCCATTTTAGGGTTTTGAGGGATTTCAGGGTCTTTAGGGTCTTGAGTTTTTTTGGGGTTTTTAGGGTTTTTATGGATTTTAAGTGTTTTTTTAAATTTTTTCTTTGGACTTTTGGGGGATAAAGTGTTCTTTTCATTTTAGGGGTTTTGATCCTTTTTTAGGATTTTATGGTTTTTTCGGAATTTTGGGGAATTAGGGATTTTTATGGTATTAAGGGATTTTATTGTTTTTTTGGGGTTATAGGGGGGTTTATTGCTTTTTAGTTTTTTATTGTTTTTTATAGCATCATAACATTTTTTGGGTTTAAATGGGTTAAATAGATTTTACTGGGGTTGTTTTATGGTTTTATGGGTCTTTAGTGTTTTTAAATGTTCCTAGAAATTTTATTGTATATGGGGGATTTATGGCTTTTAGGGATTTTTTATAGTTTTTAGGGTTTTTAGCATTTTTAGATGCTCTGGAGGTTTGAATTGTTTTTAGGGTTTTAAAGTTTTCTTAGGCATTTTAGGTATTTTTTATCTTTTTAGGGATTCTTTGGATTTTTTTGTTTTTGGAGTTTTTAGAGATTTGGAGAGTTTTTAGGGATTTTTTATGAAATTTATGGGGTTTGTGGTTTTTTATAATATTGAGTGTTTTTAGGTTTTTCATGGTTTTTATGGTTTCTGGGTTTTAGTTTTTTAAATTTTTTAGCTCATTTAAGGGTTTTTATATTTTTTAATGTTTTTATGGGTTTAAATAGTTTTTAGAGTTTTTAATGTTTATTAGAATTTTCTGTGTTTTTAGTGGTTTCATGGTTTTTGGTAATTTTTATGGTTTTTAGGTATTTTAGGGATTTTATTGTTTTTTAGGGATTTTATGGGTTTTTAGGGTTTTTAGTGGTTTTTATGTTTCTTAGGGGTGTTAATTGTTTTTAGGTTTTTATGGTTTTCCTATGGAATTTAATTGTTTTTTACATTTTAAGATAATTGTTGGTGTTTTAGGGGTTTAGGGTTTTTAGGGTTTTTGTGGATTTTAAGGAGTTTAAGGGGTTCTTTTGTAGTTAGGGTTTTTATGGTTTTCATGGTTTTTACTATTTTTTTGATATTTTAAGTTTTTTATTATTTTTTATAATTTTTTTCACATTTTTAGGCATTTAAAGGGTTCAAATTTCTTTAGCGGGTTTAAATGTTTTTATGGGGTTTTAGGAGTTTTTGTCATTTTTTTGGGATTTTATTATTTTAGTGGTTTTTAGGTATTTTAGGGTCTCTTAGGGTTTGAGAGGATTTTTTGTTTTTAAGATTTTTAGGGGTTTAAGCCTATTTAAGTTTTTAAAGTTTTATTAGAGATTTTTAGTGTTTTTATGGTTCTTATATGTTTAGGGACTTTAGGTCGTTTTTAGGATATTTGTTGATTTTTGGGTTTTTTTGGGATTTTGAGGGGTTTTAGTGGTTTTTTAGGGTTTTAGGGATTTTATGATTTTTAATGTTTTTAGGTTTTTTAGGGGATTTATTTGTTTTTAGGTTTTGAGGTTTTCTTAAGGGTTTTCAGTGTTTTGGGGGTTGTTTTACGTATTCATGGTTTTTTGGGTAATTTTTAGAATTTTTATTTTTTTAGTGATTTTAGTAATTTTTAAGGGTTTAATGGTGTTTTAGGGTTTTATGGTATTTATGGATTTTTTGGGGTTTTTTTGTTGTTTTTTTGTTTTTATGGTCCTTTAGGTTTTTAGTGTTTTTAAAAATGTTATTTTTTTTAAGAGTTTTTTTATTTATTTAATCATTTTTATTGTTTTTGATGTGTTCTTAGAGGTATTTAAATTTTTTTGGGGATTTATGGATTTTAGGGATTTTAGGATTTTTTAATATTTTTATGGTTTTTAAAATTTTTAGGGTTTTTAGTGGTTTTATGTTTTTTTACGTTTTTAGGTTATTCCTAGTTTTTTTAGGGTTTTTAATGTTTTTTTCATTTTAAAGTATTTTGAGGTAATTTTTTCAAATTTATATGTTTTTAAGTTTATTTAGTGTTTTTTATCAAGTTTAGGGGTAGAAACGGTTTTTATAGTTGTCTGGGAATTTTAGAGTTTTTATGGATTTTTAGTTTATTTAAATTTTTTATGGGTATTTTTTATTTTTTGGGTTTTGACGTAGTTTTATAGTATTTATCAATTTTATGGTTTTCGGGGGTTTTAATTGTTTTGTGGTTTTTAGGTTTTCATAGGGTTTTAAGGGTTTTAAGATTTTGTAGGTTTTTATGGAATTTTTTGGAATTTTTTAGGATTTTTAAGTTTTTTATCGTTTTTAGGGATTTTTAGGGAATTTAAGGTTTAATCATTTTTTAGTTTCATAGTTGTTTTAACTGTTTTGGGGTTTTAAGATTTTCATAGAGGTTTTCATGAATTTTATGGATTTTTAATTTTTAAGGGATTTCTAGTTTTTTATAATTTTTATAGTTTTGAGGGTTATTAAGGATTTTCAGGGTTTTTAGTGTTTTAGGGGTTTTATCATTTTTTTGGGTTTTTAGGGATTTTTTAGTTTATTTGGTTTTATAAGTTTTTTATATTTTTTAATGTTTTTTGTTGTTTGAAGGTGTTTTAGGTTTTTTACTGGTTTTTAGGGTTTTTAGGGTTTTTATGTTTTTTGGTTTTTAGGAGTTTTAAGTGTTTTTAGGTTTTTATGTTTTTTATCATTCTTCAAGGTTTTAGTGTTTTTACATTTTTAGGGATTTCTAGGGTTTTTTTGGATTTTTATGTATTTTTAGGATTTTTATGGATTTTGAGGTTTTTTAGGGTTTTAAATATTTATATGGTTTTTTGGGATTCAGGGTTTTTTATTATTCTAAGGCTAATATCATTTTAGAGATTTTAATATTTTTAGGGGTTTAAAGTATTTTTAGAGTTTTTAGTGGATTTTAAGGGTTTTATGGGTTTTAGGATTTTCAATGTTTTTATGGTTCTTTATGGTTTTTATTGTTTTTCGGTCTTTTTAGTCTTTTTTAGTTTTTTTAGATTTTTTAGTTTTTTAGGGGTTTTATCTTTTTTTGATTTTTTTGATTTTCTTATTGATTTCAGGGATTTTAGGGATCTTTCCATTTTTGTGGATTTTTTAGGATTTTTATGATTTTTATGGTTTTTAGGGTATTAAGGTATTTTGAGGGTTTTAGGGTTTTTAGAGGTTTTCAATATTTTTTGGATTTCTTAATTTTTATTGATTTTTAGGTATTTTATAAGATTTTTACTATTTTTTATGGTTTTATGGATTTTATGGATTTTAGGGTTTTTTAATGTTTTAGGGTTTTTAAGGTTTTTATCGTTTTTTGTTTTTACTATTTTTAGTTTTTGGAGGTCTTCATTGGGGTTTTGAGGATTTTTTTGGGTTTTTTACATTTCTATAAATCTTTGGGATTATTTATGATTTTTATGGGTTTTTTTGTTTTTAGGGATTTTAAAGATTTTTGGGGGTTTTATAGTGTCTAAGGTTATTTATTAGTGTTAAGGGGGGGTTTTTGAGTTTTTAGAGTTTTTGAGATTTTTCATAGTTTTTAAACATTTTAGGGGATTAAATGGTTTTAAGAGTTTTTATTGGGATTTTAGGGTTTTATGGGGGTTTTAAAATTTTAGGATTTTATATGATTTTTAGTGTTTTATGGTTTTTTTTGTTTTTAGGGTTTTTAGTATTTTTAGGTTTTTTAGGGTTTTATGTGTTTTTAGGTTTGTATGTTTTTAAGGCGGATTCATAGTTTTTAAGTTTTTTTATGTTTTTAGGAATTTTTTGGATTTTATTTTATTTTTATGTTTTTAGGGTTATAGGGATTTTGAGGTTTTTAGGGTTTTAAGTGTTTTTAGGGTTTCAATGTTTGTAGGTTTTTTTGGGGTTCTAAGCGTTTTTAGGGTTTTAAGGTTTTTCTAGGTTGTTTTCACAGGTTATAGGGGTTTTATGGTTTTAAGGATCTTTATGTGTTTTAGGGTATTTATGGATTTTCAGGGTTTTTAAGGTTTTTTTTGCATTTTTAGGGTTTTATGGTTTTTATGGTTTAAAAGGTTTTAAGTGGTTTAAAGTTTTTTAAGGTTCTTAACATTCTATTAGGGGTTTTTAATATTATTAGGGTTTATTAAATTTTTGGGATTTTTATGTTTTTTTAATTTTTATTGGTTTTACGGTTTTTAGGGATTTTGAGGGTTTTTAGTGGTTTGAAGGGGTTTTTTGTTTTTTTTGTGTTTATAGTATTTTTTTTTGTTTTAGAATTTTTTGTTATTTGGGGTTTTATATGTTTTTAGGTTTCTAAAGTTTTCTATGTTTTTCGGGGTTTTTTAGGGGTTTATATGCTTTTTGGGATTTATAGAGATTTTATTGAATTTTTATAGATTATTAGGGTTTTAGGGATTTTTATTGTTTTTTGGGTTTTAGGGTTATAGGGGTTTTCTAGGTCTTTAGCATTTTTTATGTTTTTAATGATTTTAAGTGTTTTAGATTTTCAATGTTTTCTTAGGATTTTGTAGTGTATTTAGGGGTTTTTATGTTTTTAGAGACTTTTTGAGATTTTATATCATTTTTATGGTTTTTAGGGTTTTTAGGTATGTTAGGGTTTTTAACGTTTTTTTGTTTTTTTGGGATTTTAGTGTTTTTAGGTTCATTATGGTTTTATGTTCTTTAATTTTATTAACGATTTCTGAGTAATTTTTAGGGTTTTAGGGTATTAAAATTATTTTTGGGATTTTTTTGTATTTTTAGGATTTTTATAGTTTTTAGGTTATTTTTTTGATTTTGAGGGTTTTTATGACTTCTAGGGTTTTCAGTTTTTTGGTACTTTTTTTGGTTTTTTTTTTCTTTTTGGGTTTTAATGGTTTTTTGAATTTTTTTTAATGTTTTTTTGGGTTTAAAGGGTTTTTAGAGTCTTTATTAGGGTTTTAGGGCTTTTATGGGTTTTTATAGTTTTTATGGTTTAATGGATTTTTGTGGTTTTTAGGGATTTTAGGTATTTTAGGGATTATAGCATTTTTAGTTTTTAGGGGTTTTATTTATTTTTAGGTTTCTTAATTTTTTCTTAGGAATTTTTAGGGTTTTTTGGGTAGTTTACATTTCTAGGAATTTTGGAGGATTACTTAGGATTGATAGGGTTTTTTGGAGTTTTATGGATTTTGAGGGCTTTATATTGTTAGTGTTTTTGAAGTGCTTAGAGTATGTAGTATTTTTTAGATTATTTAGGGGGTTTAGGGGATTTTATATTTTTTAAGTTTTCATAGGGTTTTTAAGGGTTTTTACGTTTTTAAATGTTTTTGGAATGTTTAGAGATTTTTAGTATTTTTTTTTGGATTTTATGATTTTTAGGTTTTTAGGAATTTTTTGATTTTTAGGTTTCTTTGGGGTTTCTAGTGTTTTCATGTTTTTTAGGTTTATAATTTGGGTTTTTAGGGTTTTTAAGAACCGTTTCATTTTAATTATTTCCAGGATTATTTAGGAATTTTATGTGTTTTTAGTGTTTTAAGGTATTTGTGGGTTTTTAGGATTTTTTAGGGTTTTCTTGGATTTTATGGTTTTTTAGGGGTTTTAGGGTTTATTTTTTGTTTTTTATGGTTTTATGTTTTTTTGGAGTTTTTAACATTTTTTGGTTTTAAAGGGATTTTGGAGTATTTTGTTATTTTTAGGGATTTTATGGTTTTTTAGGAATTTTTATGGTTTTATGGGTTTTTTATTTTTTGGGGTTTTTAGTTATTTTTGTTTTCTTAATATTTTTCTAGTATTTAGGGGTTTTTATATTTTATGTATTTTTAGGTATTTTTTATGATTTTATGGGTTTGTAGGGTTTTGGTTATTTTGAGGTTTTAATAAGTTTAGTGTTTTTAATACTTTTGGGGGTTTTAAGATGTTTTTATAGTATTTTTGTACTTTTATGGGTTTTTAGAGTTTTTCCATGTTTTTATTGTTTTAAAGTTTTTTTATAGTTTTTATTGGTTTTAGGGTGTTTATGGGGTTTTTAGGTTTTTTAATATTTTGTAAGGGTTTTATGGTTTTTATAGGTTTTAGTCTTTTTAGGGTCATTTTAGTGTTTTTAGGGTTTTTTACATGTTTATAATTTTAGGGGTGTTAAGTGTTTTGGTATTTATAAGGTTTTCTTGGGGGTTTTCAGGGTTTTCAGCGTTTTTTATGCTTTTAAGGGTTTTTTTGTATTTTTTAGGGGTTTTATGGATTTTTAGTTTTTTTAGTGTTTTTTTTACATTTTTATGGAATTTTATGCTTTTTTGGATTTTTATGGTTTTCAGTTTTTATTGATTTTGTTGGATTTTAGATTTTTTAGGGTCTTTTGATTTTTTTTGGTTTTTAGGTGTTTTAAGTGTTTTTTGGTTTGTATGATTTTCTTAGGATGTTTTGGGTTTTTTTGGTTTTTTACATTTTAGAAATTTTAATGGTTTTTAGGATTTTTATTGGTTTTTAGGGATTTTGAGGGTTTTACGTGTTTTTAGGTGGTGTTTCAAGGGGTTTTTTTGAGTTTTTAGTATTTTAATGGGAACATGTTTTTTTATTTTTTAAAAATTCTATGGGTTGAAAGGGTTTTTAGAGTTTTTACTAGTTTTTAGGGTTTTAATTGGTTTTTACGTGTTTTAAAGGTATTTAGGGGTTTAAATGGTCTATTGAGTTTTAGAGTTTTAAGTATCTTTTAGGGTTTTTAGCATTTTTAGTTTTCTAAAAGCATTAATTGTTTTTTGGATGTTAAATGTTTCTATGGTTCTTTATTGTTTTTTAGTTTTTAGATTATTAGGGATTTTTAGGGATTTTTTAAGAATATTATGGGTTTTTAGGGTTTTTAGGGTGTTTTAGAGTTTTCAGGGTTTTTAAGGTTTTTATATTTTGTTATAGGTTTAAGTATATTTATGTTTTTAAGGTATTATTAGGGTTTCTCAAGGTTTTTGGGGTTTTTACATTTTTGTTATTTTTTGGATTTTTTGGATTTTAATGGTTTTTTAGGGATTTTAAGGTGGTTTCGTTGTTTTTGGGGCTTTTACGATTTTTAGGGTATTTATCATTTTTCGGTTTGTCTGGGGTTTTAAGTATTTTTAGGATTTTAATGTTTTTTTAGGATTTTCAAGGTTTTTAGGGCTTAAATTTTTTTACGAATTTAAGAAATTTGGGATTTTTATGGATTTTAGGGGTTTTATGGATTTAGAGGTGTTTAAATTTTTTTAGGGGTTTTATGTTTTTTTGGGTAATTAGGTTTTTTGTGCTTTTAGAGGTTTTATGGTTTTAAGAGTTTTTTAATGTTATAGGGGTTTAATGGGGTTTTGAGTTTTTAATTCTTTTTATGGTTTTTATAGGGTTTATGGTATTTTACACTTTTAAGGGTTCTTATGGTTTTTAGGTATGTTAGGGTTTTTATTATTTTTAGATTTTTAAGGGTTTTAACTATTTATAATTGTTTAAGGTTTTCTTAATGGTTTTTACGATTTTTAGTGTTTTCAAATTTTTAGGAATTTTTAGTGGTTTTTAGGATTTTTATGTGGTGTTTGGGTTTTAGGGAAAGGAAGATGCGAGGGTCGGGCTATTCCCCCCCCCCCCCCCCAAATTTAATAGAAAGAAAAAGAGAGACACAACAAACAAGGGATTGGAGGGGTCAAACGAACGACACCCAAAAACCCTTTACATCCCAAGATGCAAAAGACCCAAAGAAAGAAAAATCAAAAAATAAAAAATAAAAAATAAAAGAAAACCCAAACAAGCACACCCATGTCCAAGCAGCAACCATCACCATCATCCAGCAGCATCCAACATCCAGTAGCTCACTACCAAGAAAAGACCATCTTCCAACCTCACATGTACCAGCATCTAGCACCTTCTCACCAAAATGAGCAACCATCAGAGCACACAACCATCAGAACCAGAATAACACAAAAGGCAGCAACCATAGATCACTTCCATACAACAACCATCATCCATTCTTGCAAGATCCAGCATCCAGCACCTCCTCACCAAGAAGGTCCACCGTAAATAGCACAGAGCCAATAAAAACAAATTTCAACCCACAAACATTATCACATTCCAGCTAAACATCAGCCATCCATCACACCAAAGAAAACCAACAACCAGTAGAATTCCACCTTCACCATAGCTCAAACAAAAAACACACACCCAACACCATATTTTCCAAAAACCACCAAAACCATTCATGCCTTGTACACAACCAGAAATACACAAAAACCATCTCACCTAGGCGCATATCAAATTCAATAACCAATAGTAGACTTGGTTCACATCTAGACCAGCCACACTCACAAACAGCAAAAACTGTAATGCAAGAACATTGAACCAGAAAATACAACAAAGAAGCCATTGACCTCCAAACAGACTAGATTACAACAGGACCAGAGCAAGCTGGCAATAGTGGGAGGCGACCGCAGATCCGATGTACCAACTCGAGCAAAGAACTAGACCAGAGCACATAGCTGAGAGCAATAGGGACCTGTAACAGCATCAATCCACCACAAGAGGGTAGATCTGGTCATGAAACAGCAACATTCGACCAGATCAGGACGGATCTAGATCGTCTCCTTCGAAGGTGCCAAAAACTGCCGTGCCACAAATTGCTGAACAACTTGACGAAGATGCCACCACCCGCTGAGGATGACTCCACATCTCCTGCATTGAATCGCCACCATAACCTCATCGTAGTGCCAGAGCGACATGACGCTAAGGAAAAACAGCCAGTAAGACAACTTCTGAAAAAGTCGTCCTCCAGATCCAGAATCCCGAGATCCAGGTTATAAAAACCTATAACCACACACCAATGGATCACTGCCATGAATAATCCTAGAAGAGTGCCACTAAAACCGCACTGCCACACCCGAGAAAGAGCAGGACAACGACGCCATCAAGGGGAAACCCAGGAAAAAGCATGGAATCGCTGGGGGAGGGACCCCATGAGAGAACGGCGCCATCTATTCATTTCATCTATTTACTTCATTGGGTTTTAAGGGATTTAGAAGGTTTATAGGAATTTTATGGTTTTTGGGTTTTTAAGGTATTTGGGGGGTTTTAGATTTTTTAGGGTTTTTAAGTGATTTTAGGTTTTTATAGTTTTCTTAAGTAATTTTATGGTTTTTAAGGTTTTTTTAATTTTTTGAGATTTTTTAGGATTTTTATGGTGTTTTTAGAGTTTGTTTGGGATTTTTAATCTTTTTAGAGTTTTTTAGGGATTTATGTTTTTTGGGTGTTTTATGGTTTTTTCTTATTTAAGGTTACAAGTTTTTTATAGTTTTCTGATATTTTAAGAGTTTAATGGGATTTTAGTGTTTTTAGTTGGTTTTAAAGTTTCTATGGGTTTTAGGATTTTTTTAGATTTTTAGGTGTTTTATGGTTTTTAGGGGTTTTTAGGGTCTTTTATGGTATTATAAGGTTTTTAGCATTTTTTAGGTTTTTAGGGGTTTAATGAGATTTTAGTTTTTTCAAGATTTCATAAGGTTTTTTAGGGTTTATCGTTTTTTTATACTTTTAGGTATTTTTAGGGTATTTTAAGGGTATTTTTAGGATTTTTAGGTTTTTTTCAGATTCATAGGGTTTCTGGGTTTCTTAGGGGTTTATGGTTTTAATGGTTTTTTCGGATTTTTAGTGTATTTTTGAGTTTTCACTATGGGAAACAGGGTTTTTGCAACATGTTATTTTCAATGGGTGCCTAACTCGTCATAAATATTTCATTGGCATAGACTATTTGTGAGGGAAATCATATCCCATCACAAATAGTTGATAAAAAATACTATTTCTAATGAGAATTGTTCCTTATCGAATATACCTTTAGAATTTGATACGCGCCAAATCGCAGGAAGACTATTTGCAATATTTATATACCCCCATCTCAAATACCATCCCATCTTTTATTTCTATTTGAGATGGGATTTTACTCTCATTGCAATGAAACTGTTGGCTAGAAAGTAATTCTGATGGTTCCTGACATAAATACTTTCTTTCATTTTAAGTTTTTTGTGATGATATTTTCTCCCATCACAAATAACATGTCAGCAGGGGGTATTTTCAGTGGGGTCTATCACAAATAATCTATTTTACCATTGTTATAATTAATAATAATGGTACTATTTAGGACGGGTCCCATCAGAAATACCCCCATCGCAAATAATCTAACCTTTATACCCCCTCCCCCTGAGTTTTTTCCATTTCATTCTTTTCTGAACTCCTCTCTCTAACTCTGCTCCCATATTATTCTGTTAAAACTTTTTTAAGTTCTAAACTATATAGGGGAGAAACATTCAAGATTTTCATTTGCTGAAAGACTATGTAATAAGGTATTTAGTTATTTTTTAAATTATTTTATTTTATTTTATATGGGTCATTATTATTATTAATTTGCAACAATTTGATTTAATTAGAATTAGTTAGTTTTATTTTTCATTAATTGGTTTCAGAAATATTTAGTTTTAATTTATAGTAATGTTTTTAATTAAATGTGAATAGTATTAATTTGCAGTAATTTCTATTAATTATAAATAATTAGTAAGACATAGTTTTAATTACTAATAATTAGTTGAAATTACTAATAATTAGCTGTAATTATTAATAATTACCAGTAATTAGTAATAATTAGCAGTAATCGGTAATATTTAATAGTAATTACTAATAATATGTAAGAAATTATTAATAATTAGTAGTAAATTATTATAAACTAAATAATAGTAAATTGATATAAATTATTTTTAATTTATAGTATTTATAAAATTTATAAATAAATAAACATAATATTTTTATAAATAAATAAAAATATTACATTATTCATAAATTGATATAAACTAAAAAAATAATAAATTGATATTATTTACAATAAATTTATATAAAATACTATAAATTTTTAATTTGATATAACTTACAATAAATTTATTTAAAATAATATAAATTATTATGAAATATTATAAATTAATAAAAGAATTATAAATTAATTTTTTTTAATTAGTGGTAATTAGTAAAAATTAGCAGTAATTAGTAAACCTTCATAATAATCAGTAATAAATTTTAAAAATTATTAACAAAATTGTTATAAACTCATAAAAATTAGTAAAAATAAGTACTAATTGGTAATAATTATTAGTAATTATTAATAATTATTAATAATTAGCAATAGTTAGTGATGATTAGTATAAATTAGTTATAATTAATAGTAATTAGTAATAATTTTTAAAAAATTGTTATATATTAATAAAAATAGATAAATTAATAGAATTGACAATAAATTGATATAAAATAGTATAAATGTGTAATTTGATATAATTTATAGTAAATTGATAAAAATTATTATAATTTATTATAAATTACTATGAAATAATAAAAAAATTTATAAATTACTAGAAAGTGAAATTAAAATAGGTTGTCAACTTCTAGGTCCTGAGAAATGATAAATTTGGATATGGTTGACACAAATTGGACATTTCGCATGACCAGAAAGTTGAAAATTCTATGATTTACACCATTTTGGTAATTTATAATATTTTTTTTAATTTATATTAATTTATAATTAAATTAGTATTAATTACTATTAGATATCAATAATTACAAAATATTAGTGATAATTTGAAAAAAGTGGTATTTAGTAATAATTTATGTTAAATAGTACTAATTTATGGTAATTAGTAGTGATTACTAAAAAAATGGTTGTCAATAAAAATTATTTTTAATTAGTAAGAATTAGTGATGAATTAATATAATTATTTTAAATTAGTGGTAATGAATAAAAATTAGTAAAAATATATGGTAATTAAAAAATATTATTAGTAAAATAAAATAATTATTAAAAATTAATAAAAATAAGTAGTAATTAGAAAAAATTAGTAAAAATTATTGGAAATAACAAAAAATTAGTAAAAATTAGAGATGATTAGTTAAAATATGTAAAAAGTTTCAATAAAACAGTATAATTATTAATAATTAGATGTAATTAGAAATAGTTAATAATAAATAAGTATAATAATTAAATATTTTTTGAAATTATTAAAAATTATTGTTAAATCACGTTAATTATTAAAAATTACATGTAATATGTCAAAATTAATAAAAAGTACCAATAATTAGAAAATTTTTTTAAAAATGAACATTAAGTAACTATAATCAGTAAAAATTAATCTTAATTAGTAAAAATTAGCCGTAAATAGTAAAAATCAGTGATAAATCACTGTAATTATTAAATATTGATGGTGATTAGTAAATATTTGTGATAAATTACTATAATTATTTTAAATTAGTGCTAATTACTAAATTTTATTAAAAATAAGAGGTAATTAGTAAAAATTATTAAAAATTATTGGTAATGACTAAAAATTTGTGGAAATTTGTGATGAATAGTTAAAATTAGTAAATAGTAGTTGTAAACCAATATATATTGTAATAATTAGCAGTAATTCATAAAAACTAATGCTAAATTTCAATAATTATTAAATATTGGATATAATTTTAAAAAAATAATGTTAAATGACTTTAATTATTAAAAATACATGTAATTAGTCAAAATTAGTAAAATTCTACAATTAATTGGTAAAAATTAGTAAAAATGAACATTTGATCACTATAATTAGTATAAATTAGTAGTAATTAATAAATATTAATCATAATTTATTGTTATGATTATTCATTAATTGTAAATAGTAAAAATTTCTAATAATTAGCTTTTAATAACAATAATTGAGTAAAAATTAGTAGTACTTAGAAATAATTAGTGGTAATTAGTAATAAATAGTTGTTATTAGAAATAATTGGTAATAAATAGTAGTAATTATTGGTATATAGTAATAATTAGTGGTAATTAGTATTCTTTAGTAATAATTAGTATTTTTTAGTATAAATTACTATAATGATGAAAATAAAATATGTCATCAATTAATATATTATGAGAAATGAAAATTTTTGAAAATTTTGGCATTAATTGGTGCAATGAAAAATTTTGATACGGTTGGAATAAATAAGTTTCATCACCTAAATATTGTAAAATCTATTATTTTCACCTATTAGGTAATTTATAATATATTTTATTACTTTATAATACATTATACAACAAAATTAGTGGTAATTATTTATAATTACCACTAATTACTATTACTACTATGAAAATTTTATATCAATTAATAAAATATATTATAAATAACTAAAAAGGCATAAATCATTGATTTTATGATCTTTAGGTGACTAGAAATGACTAATTTATGCCAACCATGTCAAAAACAATTATTAGGTCACCAGAATTGTGGTGCGCAGAATGTGACGTGTCTATGGCAGTAGCAGTAACAGGAAGAGCAGATGCATCAATGATAAAACATGGTTGTCATAAATTGGTGCAATGAAAAATTTAGTAATGGTTTTCATAAACTAGTTTCATCACCTGAATATTGTAAAATCTATGATTTATACCTTTTTAGTACATCATAAAATTTCTAATCTTTAGTAGATTAGAAATGACTAATTTTTATTGACCATGTCCAAATTTCTAATTTGGTCACCAGAATCGAGGCAGACATGATTTGATGCGTTAATGGAATCAGCATTAGGAGGAGTAGGAGATGCGTCTATGGTATGAGAAGCATTATAAGTAGACGATGGAGTACATTTGATAGTTATTGTCAATTAGAAATATATATTTTCAGTTAATAAAAAATAGTGATAAATTAGGAAACATTATCGATAAATTTGTATAAGTTAATGGTAAATCACTATAATTATTAAAAATTAGTGGTAAATATAAAAAAATAGTAAAATTTATTAAGAATTAGTAAATATTAATAAAAATTAACATTAAATAACTATAATTTTTGAAAAGGAACAATAATTTTTTAAAAAGGTAGTATTTAGTAAAAATAAGCGGCAAATAGATAAAATGGACAATATTTACAAGTAAATAACATTTTTTTAATTTTATTCTATTTTTAAAATTTAATTTTTATTATATTAATTTATTCATAAATAATTGATTTATTTTATATTTTTTATAAAAATATAGAACAAGTCTATAAAAGTCTTTTATTAAATTATCACGATTGGATAAATCATCACATGAATCCAAAATGGTTCTAGTATAAATCATGTATATATTGAGGCTATTGAAACGTTTTTATCATTTTCATCATCAAAAACAAAAAAAATTATAAGGAAAAATTAATTTTATATATAATAAATTTGATTTGATGAGGACTCACACATTTTAAAATGTTAGTGGTCCTCTATTGTATTTTGGTTTTTGAAAAAATCATGTTTTTCTATCAATATGGTGAATGTTATTCCAAATAAGATACTAATATTTTGGTTCTAGATTTATCATGTTTTAAAAATTTAGTACATAATGTTCTTTTTCTATCTTTTCAAGAAACTAAAACATAGAATGATATTGATTTAACTCATGATTCAGAACAATCTTAATTTTATGAGTTGTTGAAGTCGGCTAAAGATGCATTATATCCAAGTTTCAGGATAATTTTTTTTTGAACAATTTGAAAATTTTATATCTATTAATTCAGATAATGGAATTTCAAGTTCCTATTTTGATCAGATATTCTATTTGCTTAAAGCACTATTACCTTAAGGAAAAGTGTTGTTAATAAATTTATATGAGAGAAAGAGGTTGGTTTGTAATTTGTGTCTTGATTATCAAGAGATTCATTCATGTTCAAATGATTGCATCTTATATTATGGTGAAAATGAATCATTATTCAGTTTTTATCCATGTGGAAAACTAAAGTACAAATATGCTCTACTAAGGATGTCTCGATTTATTACTGAAAAACATTAGATGTATTTCCCAATTAAACCCATATTTCAGAATTTATTTATGTCTCAAAACATAAGGTCATTTTTTCATGGAAAAAACAAATATTTCCACTAGTAAAATCCTAAATCAACTTTGTGATGCTAATTTATGGAAAACATTTCACCAAGTATATCCTTCTTTTACATCAAAAGCCCGAAAATTGAAATTGTGTCTTTCTACTAATGGTTTCTATCCATTCAGTTCTTATAATAGTCAGTATTATTGTTGGACCATCTCTATCATTGCATACAATTTACCTCCTTGAAATATTGATTAATGGGTCATATATTTTTTTTGACCTTATTAATTGACTGAAAATCCAAAAAAGAGTATTGATTTATATTAAAAATCCATTGATTGATGAGTTAAATTTATTTTTAAGTATTGGTGTCAGTACATATGATGTCATTAAAAAAATTCTTAATGAAGGTTGCATTAATATACACAATTACCGACTTCACAGAATATGGCATGTTATATGGCTGGAGTAAACACAGTCCAAAATCTTGTCTATACTGTATGAGTGAAATAAAATCATTTATTATCATCAATGGAATAAAACCTTGTTTTTCAAATTTCATCAAATATTTATTCCTACCAATAATCCTTTTCAGAGGAACATATATCATTTTAGAAAAGAAATAATTGAAGGAGATGTAACTCCATCAATGATCTCACGTATTGAGTTAAAATCTATTATATCTTCATTAAATTCCATTACCATTGTACATACTTTATTCTGATAATAAATATATGTATTTGGGAAGAAAACAATTGGATAAAATGGATCATTCTTTGGATCTACCATATTGGCCTGATTTTTTGGTCTCTCACATGTTGGATGTCATAAATATTGAGAAGAACTATTTTGATAATATATTTTATACCATTTTGGAAACACCTAATAAAACACAAGATATTTTAATGGAACAAGTAGTTCTTTGCCAAATTTTCTAATGACCAGAACATGAATCATTTGGAAATGACAGATCATAGAAGACAATGAATTCAAAATGGGCTTGTACAGTTTCCAAAGAAAATTGTTTAATATTTTGTCAGTGGATTGTAGATTTGTGGTTTTCAGATGGTAAAGTTTCCAATTTGGATACATGTGTTAGAAATTTTTATACTATTGGATTAAAAATTCATGACTTTCATGTTGTAATAAAAATACATAAAAAAATTATATTTATAGATTTCTTTAATTATATAGTTTGGGATGTGCTAACATAAATATCATATTTTTCCTGAGACATTTTTTGATTGACTAATGACATTTATGAACTAAGTAGACTGCAAGAAGGTGTTTTAATTTTATTTAAATTGGAAAAAAATCCACTATATATAGTTGATGCAATGGAACATTTGATATTAATTTTTTTACATTAATAAAAATATAGAGGGATGATATAGTTTTGATTGATGTACCCGTAAAAGAGATTCATAAATAAATTGAAGAAAAGGGTACATAAAAAAGAATAAATTGAAGAATAAATTATAGAATCTTATTTACTGGATGAAATTTATTTTTTCTACTCTCATTATATTCTATATGAATATCCCTCAAAACATAACAGAAATATCTGTAATGAGGGAAATGTTGATAACGAAATAGACAATAAATTATCAATTTTAAATCAACCCGAACATCGATTTCATGGAGTTCATGAATGATGGATTTTAGATGATGAACATCATATTGCTCACACATATGTTCATCTCAACTATTAATAAATGACACAATGTGTATAGTGAGTGATACTATCACTTATTATATACAATGTTATTTAAATTTATATTATTTTATTTGTATGTTAATTGATAATAATATCATGAAACAGTTTCTACAAATTATAGTTTATTCTCTTGAAGAACATAGAGAAATAACTTTTTCTTCTGGTATAAAAAAATAGTAAGTAAATTGTTTATAGTTTAACATATAAAATCAATTTATTACTTATTAAATTGATAAATTTTACAATTTTTCATCTATCTCAACATTCTAAAAAACTAATAATCAATTGTGTGTATTGATTAACCCACTATCCAAAATGGTTATGTATTATAATGCATATGTGGTGAATGGTTTTTGATTTCATATATGTTCATTTTGTAAATCACAAAAAAACAATGAATATTGAAAGACGATTGCGTTTTTATATGTTACATGAAATCATTGATATTAAATATAAAATTATTCTTGCATTAAATGAACATTTTTTTATTGGATCGTCAGGATCATAAAATTTATAATACAAATTATTTTGTTTCTTCAACAGAGCTAAGTGATTGATGGAGAATAATAAAACTGAATTTTTTTAAAAATTAGTTTATCCAAAGTGAATTTGGATTCACTAAAGTGCAAGGAATTAAAAATTTTAATGATACAACTTCAACTACATATTTCCCATAAAGAGGTATCAATATCGGTGATGATATCCCAAAATTATAGGTCTATAGTGGTGATGGTGTTATTGATTTAACAAATGAATTTGAAATAATAATAGAGGATGAAGCTAAAACTCCAATGGAAATTGATGATACTGTAGAGGAATATGAAAAATATTGACACCATTATTTACAAATATGAGGATGAAGATGGATAATGACATAAATACTTATTAGTTACTTTCAATATATATATATATATAATAATATTTAATTATTTGATGATAAATTTGTGTTTGTTTTTCAGATGGCCTATGAGAATTATGATGAAATATTTTGTGATGTTCGGGTGGCTTTACTATCTGGTGATGAGCCTAGTGATATGTCATCAGACCCTTAGGTTCCTAACGTTTCCTCATCAACTTAGATGGGTTGGGGTCTTGCAAGATTGATGATTCATGGCCATATTCTCAAGTGATGTCACACCTTGAATTTTATCCACACATTCAGAGTTATATTCAGTTGCGTATTTTTTTAGTTTTTATTATTTTTAATTAATTTATTTATGTATTAATTATTTGATTATTTATTCTATTTTTTCACTAATTTTTTCATATATTTTTTGGGAAGGGGAATGATATTTTTTAGATAGTTTTTATAAGTCTTGGGGGATGTGGGATCATGTTCCTATTGATATATTATAGCACATGTTTGACCACAATATTTTAGGTAATTAAATTATAGTTATTATGAAATTATTTAATTTTTAACTTTAAATTATTAAACAAATATGGGGTATTTTGTTATCCCTTTAATGATAGGACTTTGTGTTATTTATAAAGGTGTGTGAGGTGTGAATGCACGAGTTATATCATCTATTTTGACCAATTTGAGGAGGATAATGATGAATAATGTAGGAGTCATAGATTTTGATTGGTCTTGTTGCACCCATTGACCTGATTATATCTCATATCAGTCTTGGGATGGATTATGTTAATATTTGGGATAAGAGGTAGTTTTCATAGGAGAGTGTCATTAGGTTGGTAGAACTAGGGAAGGCATAAGGTGACACATCACATTGGTAGTCGTACATTCAGTACGAATCGATGATATATGGTATATACTTTTTTTAATAATTTATATAAATTTAAATGTAACCCTTTTATTTTATACTAATATAGGCAGTTGAAAATCCTGATATTATGGAGTTCGATGTTTTTAAGAGAATGTATGATGATCCTATCACTGGAGAGATTAAAGGTGGTCACCAGTGATATATTGTGGTAAATATAATTTTTTAACTTTAAAAATTAACTAAAAATAATATTTTAACTGTTTGAATTTAAAATTGTAATTGATGGATTCATAAGATGTTATTACTTCTCTGACATAAGATAAGAGTCAGGATAAGACTCGGAGTCATACCATCAGAGTGAAATGATTCAATGATACAACTTACATGAAGGAGATGCATTATGATTCTGAGAAGCGTTGAGTGAATGGTATCAGTTCTTGGTTAATTCTTGGTAGATTTTATAGTACCACTGTATGGTCGACGTCCAGATGGTGGATAATCATCGTCATCATTCTCATAGTGGGAGTGCCAACTGTGACTTGAGTGTGAGGTTATTAAGTCCATGAATAAAAATAGTGATAAGCTCCATCTATAACACCAATATCAGCAAGAGGAGATGGGATGATGTTAGGAGCATTAAATTATGTACATGTTGAAGTTTGTTTAGGGATTAGGGATGGAATTCCTTCCTCCTCTGTAGTGATGGATATATTATTAAAATATTTATTATTTTATAATATAAATATAAATATTCTATTTATTATTTTTATTATTTTATATGTTTACAATTTAATTTTTTATAATTTTTTATATTATATTGATATTTTTTAAATTTTTTATAATTTGTATTTTTTTAAATTATTTTTGATGGCTCTATCACCCATAACAATTAATAATTTTTATGGGATAGGTAATACATCACAAATTATTACCTATTTAATAAATTATTTATGATGAGAAACATCCCCATCGCAAATGATAGTTTTTTTTGACTATCCATCAAAAAATACCATTAAAATGTTATTTTCAATGACGAGTTATTTATAATGAGACCCCATTTCAAACAATCTATTTTATTTTTGTTTTTTAGGGTTTTAAATTTTTTATAGTTTTGAACATTTTTAGGGGTTAATTTTTTTACATTTTTGTGTGGATATTTATGGTTTTATGGGTTTTGGCGATTTTATAGTTTTTAGGGTTTTTTAGGGTTTTAGGGATTTTAGTGTTTCTTGTATTTTTATATTTTTTTTGTGTTATTAGTTATTTAAGGTTTTATTGGGGTTTTTTAATCTTTTTAGATATTTTTATATTTTAAAGGATTTGTAGTTATTTTTTAGGATTATAATGGTTTTGGGGGGTTTTAGGGATTTAAGGGTTTTAATGGGTTTTTAAGGTTTAATGGTTTTTTTGGTTTTTAGGTTTGTTTTGTGTTTTTAGGTTCATTATGGTTTTTATATTGTTTGAATGTTTTTTTTGTTAAAAGGGTTTTAGTGTTTTTAATTGTTTTTAGGGGTTTTATTATTTTTTAGGGTTTTTATGATTTTTTGGGATTTTCATGGGTTTTAAGTGTTTTTAGGATTTTTAGATTCTTTGATGGTTTTAGATTTTTTTTGTTTCTATAAGAGTTTTAAGTATTTTTAGGCTTTTAAGGTTTTTATATTGTTTTTCATGGTTATTAGGGTTTTTGTAGATATTTTTTGTATTTTATATTTTTTAGGGATTTGGGGATTTTGATGCTTTTAGGGTTTTTAAGGTTTTTAAGTTTTTTAAGGATCGTATCATTTTTAGGATATTAGTTATTTTAAGTGTTTTTTGGTTATTAATATTTTCTTAGGTTTTTTAGTGTTTTTGTGTTTTTATGGATTTTTAGGGTTTTATGGTTTTATGGGTTTTTATTATTTTTAGGGATTTGAAAGGGTTTTATGGGTTTAGGGTTTTTATGGTTTTTTGTGATTTTATATTTTTTTTAGTTTTTATGGTTTTTATCAATTTTTAGTGTTTTTAGTATTTTTTTGTGTTTAAAGTGTTTTTAGAGTTTTTAGAGGGTTTTAAAGTTTTTATAGGGTTTTAGGTGTTTTAATGGTTTTAGGGGTTTTAGGGTTTTTAGGGTTTTGGGATTATAGGTTTTTTTAGTGTTTTTAGTGTATTATATGATTTTAAGTGATTTAAGTGTTTTTAGGGTTTTATAGTTTTCCTGGGTTCTTTTAAGATTTTTTTGGTTTTTTAAAGTATTTATGGATTGTTGGGGATTATTTAATTTTTTTATTAGTTTTTTTTGGATATTTAGGGATTTTTAGGATTTTTATGTTTTTAGTGTTTTTCTAGGATTTTGGGTTTTTTGGTTTTTTTTATTTTTAGGGTTTTTAGGGTTTTTAAAAGTTTTTTATCATTTTAGTGGTTTAATGGGTTTTAGTGGTTTTACTTATTTTTATGGTTTTATGAAGTTTTAAGACTTCTAGGGTATTTTATGATTTTTAAGGTTTTTAGGGGTTTAAATTTCTTTTTAGGATTTTAGGGTTTCTAGAGCTTTTTTATGTTTTTTGAGTTTTTTGTGTTTTTAGGTTTTTCTGGTTTTATTAAGGTGGTTTAGAATTTTCTGGTCATTTTTTAGGGATTCCACTGTATTTTTGATATTTTTATGGATTTTTAGTGTGTTTAGTGATTTTTAGGGTTTTAGTGGTTTAGGGTGTTTCTCATTTTTAGGTTTTAGGGTTTTTAAGTGTTTTTAGGTTTGTAAGATTTTCATAGGGTTTTTTCTAGGTTTTTTGGGTGTTTAGACTTTTTAGGGATTTTGGGCATTTTTTTGGTTTTTTGGGATTCTGAGAGTTTTTAGGGCTTTTAGGGTTTTATTGGGGTTTTTGGGTTTTTTTTTAGTATTTTAGTGTCTTAATGTTTTTTTAATGTTTTTTATGTTTTAGTGATTTAAATTGTTTTTAGTTTTTTAGTGATTTTTTAGGTGTTTTTTGGGTTTTTTGTGTTTTTATGTTTTTAAAATATTTATAGATTTCAAGGTATTATGGATTTTAGAATTTTAGGGTTTTAGTTGTTTTATGGGTTTTTTTATTTTTAGGTGTTTCTTAGAGGTTTTAATGATTTTTAGAGTTTTTTACAATTTTAGGATGTTTTGGCACTTTTCATATGATTTTTATTGATTTTAGGGTATTTTGGGATTTTATGATTTTTTGGAGTTTTATGATTTTTAGGGATTTTAAGTATTTTATGGGTTTTAAGTGTTTTTATAGTTTTTAATAATTTTAGGTGGTGAAATGGTTTTTTATTTTTTAGTGGGTTTTATGGTTTTCAAGGGGTTTTAGTGTTTTTCTAATGTTTTTAGTTTTTTTATTTTTATGATTTTAATGGTATTTTGAGTTTTTGGCATTTTCTAGGTTTTTAGAGGTTTTAATTGTTTTTTGCTTTTTAATGTTTTCATTGGATTTTTAGGGTTTTAGTTTCTTTTAATTTTTAGGGATTCTTTTTTATTTTTTAGTATTTCAATATATTTGTAGTGGTTTAGGAATTTTGACTGTTTTAAGGGTTTTCCAGTTTTTTTCTGTTTTTTGGGTTTTTTGTTTTTTTGGGGTTTTATTGGTTTTTTTAGTTATTTAATTATTTACAAGATTAAATGGTTTTTAGATTTTTTTTGGATTTTAAGTGTTTTATGGGGATACAATGTTCTTTTAATGTTTTTAGGGGTTTTAATGGTTTTTACGATTTAAGGGCTTTTAGCATTTTTAGTTTTTTTGGGGTTTTAACTGTTTCTAAGTTTTTATGGTTTTCTTTGGTATTTTCTGGGATTTTATTTTTTTTGTAATTTTTAGGGTATTTTATGATTTTGATAATTTTTATTGACTTTAGAGATTTAAATTCTTTTTAGAATATTTTAGTGTTTTTAGATTTTTTTTGTTATAGTTATTTTTATTTTCTTATTTGGGTTTTAATGGTTTTTTAGAGTTCCATAATGTTTTCAATGGTTTAAACGATTTTTATAGTTTTTATTGGTTTTGAGATTTTTTAGGGTTTTTAATATTTTATTTTATTTTTTTTATGGTTTTTATGGTTTTTAGGTGTTTCAAGGGTTTTAGAGTCTTTTAGTATTTTTAATGTTTTTAATTTTTTTATCATTTTTAGGGGTTTTAAGAACATTTTGGTTTTTACAAATTTATTAGGGGTTTTCAAGGTTTTTAGAGTTTTTATTATTTTAGGTTTTTATAAGGATTTTTAAGTATTTCTATAGTTTTCAGCTTTTTAGGGATTTTGAGGGTTTTTAGGTTTTTAAAGGTTTTTTGTGAGTTTTAGTTTTTTTTTGTGGTTTTAAATGTTTATAGGTTTTTAAGGTTTTCTTAGGGGTTTTAAGGGTTTTTACATTTATAGAGATTTTTATGTATTTTCGAGGATTTTTATTAGTTTTAGGTATTTTGAGTGATTTTGGTGGTTTTTACTTTTGATAGGGTTTTTGTGGGTTTTTGGTGTTTTGTGTTTTTAGGGTTTAAAGGTTATTTAAAGTTTTTATCATTTTTAGGGGTTTAAAGGGTTTTAGAATTTTTAGTGGTTTTAGGGTTTTATTGTTTTTCATAGTTTTTTTTATTTTTAGGGGTTTTATGGTTTTAATGGATTGTAGGTTTTTATAGGTTTTTTAGTGTTTTTTTATTTTTCATGGGTTCTAAGTGTTTGTTAGTTATTGAGGTTCTTTTAGGTTTTTTGGTTTTTAGGGATTTTTACCTTTTATGGATTTTTGGAGATTTTTAGAATTTTGATGGGTTTTCAGAGTTTTAGTGATTTTGTGTATTTTTAGGGATTTTAAAGTTTGTTTTAGTTTTTTTTGAGTTTTTAGGGATTTTTATGATTATTTTCTATTTTAATGGTATTTTCATATTTCCCCCCCTTTTAGTGGTCTAAATGTTTTTTTTAAATTTTAGTGGTTTTTGAGTTTTTGTGGTTTTTTAAAGTTTTTAGTGGTTTATATGGATTTTAGGGTCTTTATAGTTTTTAGTGGTTTTATCATTTTTAGTTTATTTTTATAGGTTTTAGGTGTTTTAAGGTTTTTACAGTTTTATTAATGATTTTATAGTTTTTTAGTGTTTTCATTCATTTATTGAGTTTTTTTAAGGATTTTATAGCTTTTAGGGTTTTTAGGGATTTTGAGGGTTTTTAGAGATTTTATGTTTTTAGGGTTTCTATATATTTTTAATGTTATATGTGTTTTTTTATTTAAAAAGGTGTTTTGAGTTTTTTTAGAGTTTTTAACTTTTTAGGGGTTTAAAGAGTTTTTATAGTTTTCACTAATTTTTAAGATTTTTACCAGTTTTTAGGATTTTTTAAGGTTTCTAGGGGTTTTATATTATTTATTGTTTTATGGGTTTTTAGGTTTTTTAGAGTTTTTTGGTTTGTATAGGTTTTATTAATTTTTATGTTTTTAAGTTTTTCTTATCGGTTTTTAGGGGTTTTAGGGTTTTTTACATTTTTAGTGATATTTTGGGCATTTTGGGATTTTTATGGGTTTTTAGGGATTTTGAGCGGTTTTTGGGTTTTTTAGGGTTCATAGGTTTTTTATGGTTTTGGGGGGTTTTAGAGTATTTTTTTTGAAAGTTTTAGGGTTTTAAGGGTCTTTAGAATTTTAATATTTATTAGTTGTTAAAAGGGTTTAATTGTTTTTTGCGATTTTTAGGGGTTTTATGTGTTTTTAGGGTTTTTATTTTTTAGGGGTTTTATGTTCTTAGTTGTTTTACAGTTTATGGTCTTTTTAGTGGTTTTTACCATTTGTATTTTTTTATGTTTTTAGAGGTGTTAAGTGTTTTTTGGATTTTAAGTTTTTCTTATGGGTTTTCAGAATTATTAGGGTTTTTTAATATTTTACTGGTTTTTAGAGTTTTTTAATGATTTTGGTGGTTTCTAAGGTTTTATGGTATTTTATGTTTTTTAGCATTTTTTATTTTTTAGGGGTTTTAGGTGTTTTTAGGTTTAAAGGTTTTCATAGATATTTTTAATATTTTTTGGGTTTTTAATGATTTTAGGAATTTTTAGGTATTTTTTGGATTTTTTATGGTTTTTATTGTTTTTAGGGATTTTTTGAATTTTGTACGGTTTTAAATATTTTTTAGAGTATTTTAATGGGTTTAGTGGTATAAATGGGGTTTAGAGTTTTTAGTGATTTTTTGGGGGTTTATGTGTTTTTTGGGTTTTTGTGTTTTTTATGGATTTTAGAATTTTTATGATATTTATGGATTTTAAGTGTTTTTAGGTTTATAAGATTTCTTAGGGTGTTTTAGTGATTTTAGGGTTTTCATATATTTAGGTATTTATTTTGTATTTTTTGGATTTTTATTGTTTTTTGGGGTTTTAGGTATTTTGAGGATTTGATGGTTTTTATGGTTTTTATAGTTTTTTGGGGTTTTAAGGTTTTTAATGTATTTTGGGGTTTATGGTGTTTTATAATTTATTAATGTTTTTAGTAGTTTAAAGTTGTTTTATAGTTTTTAGTGTTTTTAGGGGTTTTATTGGGGTTTTAGTGGTTTAATGGTTTTTAATTTTTTTTGGTGTTTTAGGGTTTTTACCGATTATTAGGATTTTCAGGGGTTTTAAGTGTTTTAGGTTTTGAATATTTTTTATGGGTTTTCAAGGTTTTTAGGGGTTTTTACATTTTTATGAATTTTTAGGGATTTTTATATTTTAATAGTTTTTATGGTTTTTAGGGACATGGTGGTGTTTGGGGTTTTTAGTGTTTTTAGAGATTTTTTTCAGTTTTTTTGGGTTTTCTACTATTTTTTTAATTTTTTAAGGATTTTTTAATTTTTTTTCTATTTTTTAACATTTTTATGTGTTTAGAGGGTTTGTAGAGTATTTTTGTGAGTGTTAGGGTTTTCATGGGTTTTTAGGTTTTTAGGTTTTTATAGTTTTTACGAATGTTTATGGGTTTTAGGGGTATTAGGGTTTTTAGCACTCTTTAGGGTTTAAGGGGTTTTAAGTGTTTTTCAATTTCTAAGAGGTTCATTGTTTTATTTTCAAAATTTTTTAATGTTTTTTGTGGTTTTTAGTGATTATTTAGGATTTTTTATTATTTTTGGTTTTTAATTTTTTTTTTTGAGTTTTTAAGGTTTTAATGGTTTTTAGAGTATTTATCTGTTTAATGGGTTTTCAAATTTTTGGTTTTTAAGGGTTTTTATTATGTTTTAAGGTCATTTGAGGTTTTAATGAATTTTTAAGGTTTTTATAGTTTTCAGTGATTTTTTATGGTTTTTAAAATTTTTAGTTATTTAGGGGATTTAAGTGTTTTTCGCTTTTTTGGGTTTTGTTTGGGTTATTCATAGTTTTCCAGTTTTTTATGATTTTTATGATTTTTAGGGAGTTTTATAATTTTTTTATTGTTTTTAAGGGTTTTTGAGATTTTAAGGGGTTATAAGGTTTATTTTGTTTCGGGGGGTTTTAGGGATTATAAGGTTTTGTTATGGTTTTTTGAGTTCTTTAAGGTTTTTAAGGTTAAATCTCTTTTAAGTTTTTTTAGAGTTTTTTATAACATTTTTTGAGGTTTAAAGGGTTTTTCATGTTTTTAGGGATTTTTAAGGATTTTATGGGTTTTATGGTTTTAATTATTTTTAGGATTTTATGGTTTTTAGGATTTTTGGGGTTTTAGGGTATTTTTAATATTTTTTAGTATTTTTAGAATTCTTTTAGGTTTCTGGGGTTTTAAGTGTTTTTAGGTTTTTAAGAACTACTTATGGGTTTTTAGGGTTATTAGGGTTTTTACTTTTTAGGTATTTATAGGTATTTTATTAGGATTTTTATTGTTTTTTTGGGCTTTAGGGATTTGAAATATTTTTAATGTTTTTACCATTTTTAGGTTTTTATGTTTTATAGGAGGTTTGAGGGGTTTTTTTTTGAGTTTTTAGGTTTTTAAGGTTTTGGAGTTTTTAATGTTATTAGGGGTTTAAATGGTTTTTATTGTTTTTAGTGGATTATTGGTTTTTTATAGGTTATTTTGGAATTTAAGGGTTTTAGGGGTTTTTATGGTTTTTTTATATTTATGGTTTTTAGTTAATTTATAAATCTTAGGTTTTTAGGGGTTTTAAGTGTTCTCTGGTTTTTAATGTTTCATATGAA
Source organism: Viscum album (assembly GCA_963277665.1). Lineage (NCBI taxonomy): Eukaryota > Viridiplantae > Streptophyta > Magnoliopsida > Santalales > Viscaceae > Viscum > Viscum album. The sequence continues at coordinate 790,081,359 of OY728164.1, forward strand.
TTTTCACGGTTGTTTAGTGTTATTTCTCATTTTTAGTAATTTAATGGATTTTTAGTTTTTTATATATTTTTTATGGTTTTAGGTATTTTTAGGGTTTTTATAGTTTTGGGGGTTTTGTTATTTTTATGGTTTTTGGTGTTTTAGGGGTTTTTGAGTTTTTTATGGTGTTACTATTTTTTTAAACATTTTTAGGAGTTTAAAGGGTTTCTAGACTTTTGAATTGTTTTTATTGCTTTTATGGGTTTTTATGGGTTTTTAAGGGTTTTGGGGAATTTATAGTTTTTAGGGGGGTTTATGGTTTTTAGGGTCTTTTGGGGGTTTTCAAGGTTTTTAGCGGTTTTTATGATTTTAGGGATTTTTAGGGGTTTTTATAATTTTTAGTGTTCTATGGTTTTGTTTGTTTTTTTTCTGGGTTTTTAGGTTTTTTTGTTTTAGGGATTTTTAGGGATTTTTTATAGATATCTAGGGTTTTTAAGGTTTTTAGAATTTTTTATGGTTTTTGGATTTTTTATGGTTTAAGGTTTTTTGGGGATTTTAACATTTTTAGGTTTTTAGGGGTTTTATGTTCTCTTAGGTTTGTAAATTCTTCTTAGGTATTTTCAATTTTATAATGGGTTTTTATGTTTTGAGGGATTTTTATGGATTTTTTTATTTTTACTTATTTTTAGGATATATTTTCTATTTTTTTGGCCTTTTGAGGTTATTTCAATTTTTAGGGATTTAGAGTTTTTAGAGTTTGTTAACATTTTTAGGTTTTTGAAGGGTCTTTTACCTTTTTATTGATTATATGGGTTTTATGGGTTTATATGGGTTTTAGGGATTTTTATGGGTTTTAGGGGTTTTAGGGTCTTTTGTGATTTTTTAATGTTTTTATCTTTTTTACGTTTTAGGGATTTTAATTAATTTTTGGTTTCTAAGGTTTAATTAGGGGTTTTCTTGGTTTTTTTGGGTTTTTAAATTTTAAAGGATTTTTGTTATTTTTTAGTATTTTAATGTTTATTAGGGTTTTTAGGGTTTTTAGGGTTTTTATGGTTTTTAGGTTTTTGAGGGTTTTTAGAATTTTTAGGTTTATTAAGGGTTTTTTGTTTTTTTATTTTAAATATTTTTTATTATTTTTAATGGTTTTTAGTTTTTTTTACATTTTTATCGATTATTTTGGATGTTTAGAATTTTTTTGGGTTTTAAGGGGTTCTAGGGATTATAGGGTTTTATTGGGTTTGGGATTATTTTTGAGTTCTTAAGGTTTTATGGTTTTTAGAGTATTTTAAAATTTTAAGGGGTTTAAAGGGTTCTTAGAGTTCTTAGTGGATTTTATAGATTTTTCTGTTTTTAATGTTTTTAGGGTTTTTTGGTTTTTTGGATTTTTATGAGTTTTTATGGTTTTTAGCATTTTATGTTTTTTAGGGTTTTTAAGTGTTTTTGGATTTTATGTTTTCCTAAGGGCCTTTGAGGGATTTTAAGGATTTTAATATTTTTAGGTGTTTTAGGTATTTTTATGGTTTTTATGCTTTTTAGTGTTTTTGGGATTTTGAGGGGTTTTATGGGTTTTTAGTTTCTTGTTTTCTTTAGTTTTTATGTGTTTTTTCTGTTTTTAGGCCTTTTAATGTTTTTAGGGTTTTTTTTAACATTTTTGGGGTTTAATGGTTTTTTATAGTTTTTAATGGTTTGGAGTTTTTATGGCTGTTAGGGTTTTTGTAAAGTTTTTATGGGTTTTTATTGGTTTTAGTGTTTTGGGATATTTGTTGAGTTTTTTACTAGTTTATAACATTTTTAGGATTTTAGGGTTTCTAAATATTTTTAGGTTTTTTGTGGTTTTCTTAGGGTTTTTCATGGGCTTTTCATGACTTTTAGTGTTATTTACTTTTCTATTATTTTTTAGGTTTGTTTTAGAATTTTTATTGGGTTTTGTTGGTTTTTATAAATTTTTAGGGGCTTTAGGATTTTTTAGTTTTTTAGGTTTATAGAGATTTTATCATTTTTATATTTATTAGTTGTTTTATGGTTTTTAGGTTATTATGGTTTTATTAGGGATTTTTACGATTTTTAGGTTTTTAATATTTTTATGTATTTTTAATGTTTTGATAATAATTTTATGAATTTTTGGGTTTTTTGGGATTTTTAGGTGTTTTTTATTTTTTAGGATTGTTATTGATTTAGGGTGTTTTGGATTTTTAGTGTTTGTTTTTAGTTTTTTATGGTTTTTATCATTTTTTAATGCTTTTAAATTTTTAAAGATTTAAAATGATTACATATTTTTCAGTGGTTTTTTGATTTTTTCTAGTTTTTATGGGTTTTAAAGGTTTTTAGGGGTTTTATGGATTATAGGGATTTTTTAGATTTTAGGATAATTTAGGGTTTTTTGTTTTTTTAGGTTTTTCGGGGTTTAACATTTTTAGGTTTTATGTAATTTTTAGGGATTTTTATTAGTTTTAGGGTTTTTATGGTTTTTATAGTTTTTTGGGGTTTTTACATTATTTTATGAGTTTTTTAGGGTTTTAATTTCTTTAGAGTTTTTTAACTGTTTATTGGGTTTAAAGGTTTTAATTTTTTTAATGATTTTTAGTTTTTTATAGTTTTTAGGAGTTTTTATGGTTTTATAGGGTTTGATGGGTTTTAGGGTCTTTTATGAATATTTTGGGTTTTCTACAGTTTTTTATCTTTTTCAAAGATTTAAGTGTTTTTAGGTTTTTATGTTTTCTTAGGGGTTTTCAATGTTGTAAGGATTTTTTTGTTTTTAAGGATTGTTAGGGATTTTTTAGGTTTTTTATTTTTTTAGGGTTTTTTGGTATTTCGATGGTTTTTTTGAATTTTAGGGGTATTTAATGGTTTTAGTATTTTTTTACTTCTTACGGGTTTTAAGTATTTTTATATTTCTGAGTCATTCCAATGGTTTATCATGGTTTTTTGCGTTTTTTATGTTTTTAAGGATTTTTTATGATTTTTCTAATTTTTAGGGATTTTATGGTTTTTGGGAGTTTTTAGAAAATTTATGGTTTTTGAGTTGTAGGGTTTTTACAGAATTTTTGAGTTTTTTTTTAAATTTTGAAGGGTTTTCAAAAAATTTAGGGGATTAATGGAATTTTAGATTTTTTTTGGTTGGTTTTTAGTGTTTTTATGGTTTTTAAGGTTTTTTGGGTTTTTATGGTTTTTAAGGGTTTTTAGGGGTTTAGGGTCATTTAGGGTTTTTAACATTTTTATGTATTTAGGGATTTTAAGTTTTTTTTGGTTCTTAAGTCTTTTATAGGGTTTTTTCTGGGATTTTAGGTTTTTTACATTATTATGGATTTTTAGTTATTTTTTTTTATTCTTATGGTTTTGTAAGGTTTTTACGGATTTTGATGGGTTTTAGAGCTTTTAGGGTTTTATCTTATTTATTTTTTATGGGTTTAAAGTGTTTTTAGGCATTTAAGCTTCTCAAAAGTGGTTTTATTTGGGTTTTGGGGTATCTTTTTGTATTTAGTAATTTTTAGAGATTTTTTATAATTTTAAGTTTTTCTAGGATTTTTTTGTTTTAAGATATTTCTTCAGTTTTGTGGTGTTTTTTAGATTTTTAGGTTCTTCGAAGTGTTTTAGAAACTTTTTTTAAAAAATAGTTTTGAATAGTTTTTATATTTTTTAATGGGTTTTTAAGGGTTTATGGGTTTTTATTCTTTTGTGGTTTTAAGGTTTTTAGGGTTCATATCGTTTTAGGGTTTTTTGGGATTTTAAGTGTCTATATGTTTTTAAGTGTTTATTAGAGGTTTCAGGTCTTTTTACTTTCTTATATATTTTTAGGGATTTTTTTAGGATTTTTATTGTTTTTATGAATTTTAGGAATATTGAGGGTTTTATGGGTTTTTGGGTTTTTATGGTTTTGGGGGTTTTAGTTTTATTCGAGTTTTTTAATGTTTTAATATTTTTTTGAGCGATTAATGTTTTTAGGGGTTTAAAGGTGTTTTATATTTTTTTAGCAGTTTTAGGTTTATTTGGGTTTTTTAGTTTTTTATGTTTTTATGGTTTTTATGGGTTTTAGGGGGGTTTAGGTGTTTTAAGGTTTTTAGGGGTTTTAGCATTTAATATTTTTTTTATGTTTTTGGAGTTTTAAATGTTTTTTAGGGGTTTACGATTTTCATAGGATTTTTCATTGAATTTAGCTATTTTTATATTTTTATTTATTTTTAGGGATTTTTGGGATTTTTATGGTTTTTACATTAGTAGAGATTTTGTGGGTTTTTAGCATTTTTAGGTTTTTTACGAGTATTAAGTGCTTTTAGGTTTTTATGGTTTTCTTAATGATTTTCAGGGGTTTTATAGTTGTCACATTTTTAGGGATTTTTTGGGATTTTTAGGACTTTTATTGTTTTTAGGGGTTTTAGTGGTTTTGAGGGTTTTTATAGTTTTATTGTTTTTTTGGGTTTTTAGTATTTTTTTAGTATTTCATGTTTTTAAGTGTTTTTAGTGTTTTAACACTTTTATGGGTTTAAATAGTTTCTATATTTTTTAGTTTTTTTTAGTGTTTTTTTTAGTTTTTAGTACTTTTTAAAGTAAAATGGGGTATTTTTAATGTTTTGAGGGGTTTTTAAAGTTTTTATGGGTTTTATGTGTTTTATGGGTTTTATGGGTTTTTAGGGTTTTAATCATTTTTTTTGTATTTAAGAATATACTAGGGGTTTTAGGGTTTACGTTTTATTTACATTCTTATGAATTTTTAAGTATTTTTAAGGATTTTTATGGTTTTAGGAATTTTTATGGTTGAGAATACTAGGGTTTTTAGGCGTATTAGGTTTTTTATCATTTTTTGGTTTTTTGGGGTTTTATATGTTATTCGGTTTTTAAGGATTTCTTAGAGGTTTTAAAGGATTTTAGAAATTTTTTATATTCTAAGGTATTTTTATCAGTTTTGTAGTATTTTAATGGTTTTATAGTATTTAGGGATTTTTAGGGGGTTTAGGGGTTATCATGTTTTTTAGGATTTTTGGGTGTTCTTTGTGTTTTTATGGGTTTTCTGTTCCTTTTTAGTTTATAGTTTTTTAGAGTTTTTATTGTTTTATTGGTTTGAAGAGATTCTATATTTTTCAAGGGTTTTTTAGTCTTTTTAAAGGTTTTTATTATTTTTAGTGTTTTATGGTTTTCTAGGGGATTTAAAATTTTTAGGGTTTTTATTGTTTTTAGGTTTTTAAGGGTTTAATAAGGTATTTCAAGGTTGTTATAATTTTTTACCTTTGTAATGATTTTTACGGATTTTTAATGATTTTTATAGTTTTTAGATTTTTCGGGTTTTTGATGGTTTGGTAGGGGGTTAAGGGTTCTAACATTTTTATTTTTATTTTGGGTTTTTAGGTTTTTTCTGTGTTTTTTGGGCTTTTCAAGGTTTTATTAATATTTTAATGTTTTTAGGGATTTAAATGGTTTTATATTGTTTTTAGTAGGTTTTAGGGTTTTTATGGTTTTTTAAGGTGTTTAGGTGTTTTTTCTTTTTTTAGAGGCTTTTAGGGTATTTTATAGTTTTAGTGTTTTTTGCATTTTTAGTTTTTTTAATGGTTTTAAGTATTTTTAGGTTTTTAGTGATTTCATAATTTTTTTCAAGGTTTTTAGGGATTTTTATGTTTCTTGATATTTTTATGGATTTCATAGGATTTTTTATGGGTTTGTGGGATAATGAGATTTTTATTTTTTTTAGAGTTTTAGGGAAGAGGACGGTTTGGGGCCAGGTTATTCCTACCCCCCCCCCCAAAAAAAATTATTATAAAAAAAGAGACCCCACGGACAAGGGAGGGGTGGAGTCAATAAACCCACACCCAAAAACCCTGGACACCCCCAAAAAACCCAAAAGTTCCCAAAAAACCCAAAATACATAGAAAACCATACAAAGAAGGAAAACCAAAGAATCTCCGATAGCATCTCCTACCCAAACAACAACCAATTGTAGTTCAAAATCAGCACCTTCTGCACCTCCCATCCAAGCAGCAACCAGCACCTAGCTTCACTGTCTCTAGCCTCCATCACCGCCTCTCCAATCATATACACTGCCAACATCACAGAATAAGCACTAGAATCATAAACAACAGTTTTATCACAACCTATCCATACAACAACCAACATCCAACACCTCATTTTCAGACAACCAGCTCCTCTTTCAAACAAACATCACCCAGCAGCCTGCTTCCACCTTAGCCACCAGCAACACCAATTCCTATCAACCCCACTATAACAAAATTCAAACACCCACCACCTCCATTCCTCAAGGAAAGAAGTATCCAAAGTCCAGTAGATCATCATCTAGCAATTCAAGATCTAATAAAAAATCAGCAGCAAGTCATGGAAAAACCAACAACTGGTAGAAAAAATCATACAACAGCTCAGAAACCAGCAACCATCTCTTCCTGGCCAAATGGGTTCCGTCATCCCACCATATCCAGACACACAAGACCACCAACACCCACGCCTAAACCCATTCCGCACCATCCACAACTCCTTAAACTCATCATTTAGCAATAGAAACAACTCACAACCTAACCAACCACAAATCAAAAACCCCCAGTCTAGAAAATAAAAAGGATCACAACACAAAAAGGTCATACCTTGCTCAGTAGTAAGACCCAAGATCAAGGATGAGGAACCAAAAAATTGGAACTCCATTTTCACCCTTTTCATCCACCATGACCCATTGCAAAACCAAAAAAACCAGCAAGATTCTCCTTGGGTCCAAATGAGAAGCGCAGTTCTGAGCGCAGAACCGTGAACACAACCTCCAAGAAGCCACAAAGCCCATCGTATCCACCATTAATCGAAGCGAATCCAAAACTCACCTAGAAGAAGCCACTAGATTGTCCTTCTGCACTAGATATGAGATCCAATGAACCGAACAACAAGAAACCTGAACATCCTAGACAGAACCTAGATCTAATAAGCATGCCTTAAATTCGGGCCAAACACACCTCTTCCCTGTCATCGAATCATTCACCGCACCTGCCTTACACCATCGCGTAACCAGAGAGACCTGTGCAACTTTAGATCTAGAGTCGTCTTTGAGATTTACTTTGTCTTTGATCGAGAAAGGGCCAACCAAGAATGCTAGATCATTCCACCAACTCGCCGACGTGAGTAACCACATATAACCCTGAACCATATAATCTGCCAAGATAATGCCCAAGCCACCGATATATCGACAAAACTTCCAAGGAGAAGCAATGATCCATCCTTTAGAGTTTTATGGGCTTTTTCAATTATTTGGGGTTTTAGTTTTTTTTAGTTTTTAGGGTTTTTATGGTTTTTGTATTTTTAGAATTCTTAGAGTCTTAAAGGGTTTTTAGATTTTTAGTGGTTTTAATGGTTTTCATAGTTTTTAATGTTTGTAGCGGTTTTTATGTTTTTTGGGGTTTTAGGGTCATTTAAAGTATTTACGGTTTTTGTCACCTTTCCAGCTTTTTGGGGGATATAGTGTTTTCTAGGTTTTAAGGATTTATTAGGGGATATCATTGTTTTTTATGTTTTTAGATATTTTTATTGATTTTTATGGATTTTTATGGTTTGTTTGATTTTTAATGATTTTGAGGGTTTTTGGGTTTTTGGGGTTTTTGGGGGTTTAGTATTTTTAGGATTTTTTGGGTTCTATATATTTTTTGGTTTTAATTTTTTTCTTAATGGTTTTCAGGGATTTTAGGTTTTTTAATTTTTAGGGATTTGAAGGGATTTTTGAAGATTTTTATGTCTTTTATGGTATTTAGGGATTTTGTGGGTTTTTAGGGTTTTTTGAGTATTATGGATTTTATGGTATTTTTGGGGTTATAGGGTTCTTTTTGAGTTTTTTTTATAGTTTTTAGGTTTTTAGTGTTTTTATTATTTTTGAGAGCTTAAAGGGATTTTATATTTTTCTTTGGGTTTTAGGTTTTTTGGGACATTTAGGGTTTTTACGATTTTTGAGAGAGTTTATTGTTTTTAGGTTTTTTATGCTTTTTTAGGATTTTTAGAGTTTTTATATTTTTGGGAGTTTTAAGTGATTTATGTTTTTATGGATTCTTAGGTTTTTTCAGACTTTTTATAGATTTTTATGTTCTTAAGTTTTTTTAGGGATTTTAGGATTTTAATTGTTTTTAGGGTTTTTAGGGTTTTTGATGGTATATAGGGTTTTTATTATTGTTATTATTAATATTTTGGGTTTGGGATTTTTTATGATTTGTCTTTTTTTAATGTTTTTTAAGAGTTTTTAACATTTTTTGGGGATTAATGGTATTTTAGAGTTTATGGTGGTTTTGGTTTTTAGGTGTTTTTATAATTTTTATCATTTTTAGGGGTTTTATGGTTTTTGGGATCCTTTTGTGACTTTAGGTTTTTAGAATTTTCTGTGTTTTAGGGGTTTTAAATGTTTTTTGGTTTTTAAGGTTTTCTTATGGAGTTTCAGGGGTTTTATATTTTTAGGGATATTTATGGATTATTTTTTTATTTTTTGGTTTTTTATTGTGTTTTGGGATTTTGAGGGGTTTTATGTGTTTTTAGGGTTTTAAGGTTTTTATGGGTTTTAGGGGTTTTAGTGTTCTTTATATTTTTTAGGATATTTAAGTATTTTTTAGGTTTTAATGATTTCTTAAGAGGTTTTCAGGGTTTTATGGGGTTTTACATTTTTATTGATTTTTTACAATTTTATGGTTTCTTTGATTCTTAAGTATTTTGATAGTTTTTTTGGTCCCTTTAGGGTTTTTATGGTTTTTTTTTGTGTATTTTGGGTTTTTTAGGGTTTTCAAGGCTCTTAGATGTTTTTAATGTTTTTAGGGGTTTGATGGGTTTTTAGAGATTTTAGTAGTTTCATAGTGTATTATTTGTTTTTGGGGTTGTTAAGGTTTTTAATGGTTTGTAGTGGTTTTTATGGATTTTAGGGGTTTTATGTGTTTTATGTTTTTACGTTTTTCTTTTGGTTTTCAATGGTTTAGTATTTTTATTGTTTTCCAGTTAGTATGAATTTGTAAGGATTTTTAGAGGATTTTTGTGGGTTTTTAGGGTTTATATTTTTATTTTTAGACATTTTAGAGTTTTTTAGGGTTTTCAGATTATTTATGTTTCTTTTTTATTTACTGTTTTTTAGTTTTTAGGGGTTTATGGTTTTTTAGAGTTTTTAACATTTTTATGAATTTAATGTGTTTTTAGAGTTTTTAGTGTCTTTTTGGATTTTATGCGTTTTTTATGTTTTATGGGGTTTTATGGGTTTTTGGGGATTTAGGTTTTTAGGTTATTTTTAGGGTTGTTTAGGGGTTATAAAATTTTTTAGGAATTTAAAATGTTTTTTGTTTTTCAATGTTTTATGGATTTCTTAGGTTTTATCATGGTTTTTTGGGTTATTATATTTTATGGATTTTTAGGAATTTTTTAAAATTTTATGGTTTGTAGGGTTCTTAGGGACTTTGAGGGGTTTTAGGTATTTTGATGGTTTTTAATAATTTTTAGGATTTTTAGGATTTTTTATGTTTGTATTGATTTTAATTTTTTATGGTTTTTAAGTTTTCCTTAGGAGTTTTCAATGTTTTTAGGGTTTCCTATGTTTTTAAAGAATTATGGGATTTTTATTATTTTTATGGATTTTTAGGGTTTCATGTATTTTGAGGGGTTTATGGGTTTTTAGTACATTTAGGGGGTTTATGGTTTTTATGATTTTTTTGGGGTTTTAAGGGTTTTTTGAATTTTTTATAGTTTTTATTTATTTCCAATATTTTACAATGTTTTAGGGGTTTAAAATGTTTTTATAGTTTTTACTGGTTTTATGGTTTTATGGGTTTTAGGGGTTTTATGGTTTTTAAGAAATTTTATTGTTTTTATGGGTTTTAAGTGATTTAGGTTCTTAATATTTTCTTAGTACTTTACTGGATTTGTATGTTATTTTCAATTTTATAATTTTTTGAGTTTTTTAAGTATTTTATTGGTTTTAGTAATCTTAGGGATTTGGGGGGGGGGGGGGGGGTTAGGTTTTTTTGGGTTTTGGGTTATTTTGGTTTTTAGTGTTTTTTTTTGATATTTTTTAATGATATTTAGAGTTTTTTACTTTTTTGGTTTTAGGGTTTTATGTATTTTTAGTGTCTTTTGAGTTTTTTTGGTTTTTATGATTTTTTTTCATTTTTATCAGTTTAAAGATTTAATAGGGTTTAAGTGTTTGTTGGTTTTTACATTATTCCTAGTGTTTTAGGGTTTTTTCTATTTTTATTGAATTTTAGGATTTTTAGTTTTTTTTTGGGATTTTGGTCCATTTTAGTGTTTTTAGGGTCTTTAGGATTTTTATAGTTTTCTAGGTATTTTGGTTTTGTTTTTGAGTTTTTATGGTTTTTAATTTCTTTATATTTATTTAACATTTTTGGGGCATAAAATATTTTTAGATTTTTTAGGGGTGTTTTATGATTTTTATTTGTTTTTAGGGTTTTTGGAGGTTTTATAAATTTTTTGGTTAAGGATTTTTAGGGTTTTTAGCAATTTTTGTTTTTTTGGGGTTTTAAGTGTATTTATGTTTTTTCATTTTTCTTGGTGTTGTTCAATCTTTATAGTTTTTTTCATTTTTATGTATTTTTACATATTTGTTGGATTTTTATGATTTTTAGGGGTTTTAGGGATTTTAAGGATATTAAGGTTTTTTATTGCTTTATGGGTTTTATTGTATTTTTGGGTTTCTAGGGATTTTATGAGTTTTTAGGGGTTTAACTGTTTTTATTTTTTTATCATTTTTAGTGGTTTAAAGGGTTTTTAATGGTTATAGTGGGTTTTTATGATGTTTTAAGGGTTTTAAGATTTTAATGGTTTTTATGTGTTTTAGAGGTTTTAGGGTCTATTAAGAGCTATTAAGCATTTTTAGGATTTTATGGATATATTAGTGTTTTCAAGGCTTTTCAGATTTTTGGTGTTTTGGGGTATTTTTATTGATTATTTTGGATTGTAGCGGTTTTTAGGTTTTCATTGGATTTTAAGGGTTTTAGGAGTTTTTAGTGTTTTTTTGTTTTTTAGGGGTTTACACGTTTTTAGTGTTTTGTAGGTTTTAAATGTTTTCATGTTTTTAAGGATTTCTTAGGGTTTTTCTGTGTTTTCTGTATTTTTTACATTTTTATAGATTTTTTATATTTTTATTGATTTTTAAGGTTTTGAGTGTTTTAGGGATTTTGAGGATTTTGATCATTTTTAGGGTTTTTTTGGTTTTTATGACTTTTTTATGTTTTTTTTATTTTTTATAGTTTATAATGTTTTTAAGGGTCTAAAGGGTTTTTAGATTTTTTTTGTTGGTTTTGGGTTTTTATGGGTTTGGGGGGTTTTTATTCTTTTTATGGGATTTATTATTTGTTTGGATTTTTTATGTTTCTTATGGTTTTACCACTTATAGGTTATTCAAGGTTTTAAGTGTTTTTTGGTTTTTTGGGTTTTCTTAGGGGTTTCTAGGTTCTTTATGGATTTTATATTTTTAGGGAATTTATGTGTGTTTTTAGAATTTTTGTGGCTTTTTGGATTTCTAGGGGTTTTAGTGTTTTTTAGTTTTATTAGGTTTTTATGTTTTTTTCATTTAATGGGTTTTTAGTTTTTAAGGGTTTTGAGGTTTTTAGAGTTTTATAATCCTTTTTTTTTCAAGAGCTTTTAGTGTTTTTATGGTTTTCCTGGTTTTTATGGGTTTATTGGTTTTTTAAATATTTTTAAGGGTTTTTACGGTTTTTATCGGTTTTTAGGGGTTTTAGGGGATTTTAGTGTTTTTAGGGTTTTTAGCATTCTTAGGTTTTTAGGGGTTTGTAGTGTTTTTAGGATATTATGGTTTTCATTGGGACTTTAAGGGGGTTTTGGAGTTTTTATGTTTTTTGGGATTATTTGGGATTTTTAAGATTTTTCAGGATTTTCAAGAATTTTGAAGGTTTTAGGGGTTTTTAGTAATTTTAGGGTTTTTATCATTTATTAGTTTTTGGGGATTTAATGTTTTTCATTTTTTAATGTATTCAATGTTTTTCTTTTGAGATTTTGGGTTTTTTACATTTTGAGGTATTTTGAGGGATTCGTAGAATTTTTTTTGGTTTTTAGGTTTTTTAGTGATTTTGAGGGTTATTTGGGTTTTTTAGTGTTTTGGGGGTTTTATTGTTTTTTGGGGGTTATGGTTTTTTGTTGCGGTTTTTATTAATTTAATGTTTTTTTCGAGATTTTAATTTTTTTTACGGGTTCAAAGGGGTTTTTAATTTTTTTAGTGGTTTTTAAGTTTTTAATGGGTTTTTAGAGTTTCTAATGGTTTTTTGGGGTTCTATGGTTTTAGTATTTTTTATTATTTTAAGGTTTTCATGTTTTCTATAATATTTTATATTTTTAGGGGTTTTAAATGTTTTTAATTTTTTAAGCTTTTCATAGGGTGTTTTTGAATTTTTTTAGGTTTTTTTCAATTTTTAGTTATATTTAGGGATATTTAGGGAATTTTTATGATTTTATGTGTTTTATTTTTTTGATAATTTTGAATTTTTAGGGTTTTTATGTTTTTTTGGGTTTTAGGGGTTGTTTTTAACTTTCTAGGGTTCTTAACGTTTTTCTAGTTTTTTAATGTTTTTAGAGGTTTAAAGATATTTAGAGTTTTTAGTGGATTTATATGGATTTATAGGGTTTTAGAGTTTTTATGGTTTTTAGTGGTTTGTAGTGGTTTTTCTATTTATGGTTTTCATAGAGGTTTTCAGGGATTCAATGGTTTTTTACATTTTAGGGATTTTTTGTAATTTTTTGGATTTGTTATGAATTTTATGGGTTTTTATAATTTTTAAAGATTTTTTGGGTTTTGAGTGTTATTTATGGTTTTCTGTTTCTAATGATTTTGTTATTTTTTAGGTATTTAAGGTGTTTCATATTTTTTAACATTTTTAGGCGTTTAAAGGGTTTTTAGAATATTTTGTGGTTTTAATGGATTTTTGGGGATTTGAGATCTTTTAGGGGGTTTAGCATTTATTAGGATTTTAGGTGTTTTAAATTTTTTATGTTTTTATGGTTTTCTTATGGGTTTTAGTGTTTTTAGGGATTTTTATGTTTTTCGGTATTGTAATGGAATTTTAGGATTTTTATAGTTTCATAGGTGTTACAAATTTTGAGGGTTTTTAGTTTTATTTGGGTTTGAGGGTTTTTTTTTGTTTTTTGGGGTTTTAGGGTTTTTTGAGTTTTTATGGTTTTTAGAGTTTTTAACATTTTTTGGGGTCTAAAGGGCCTTTATATTTTTAGTGGTTTTTAGGTATTTTATAGGTGTTTGGGGTTTTACTGGTTTCAGGTGTTTTATGGTTTTTAGGGTTTTTAGAGGTTTTATCATTTTTTTGGTTTTTGGGGGTTTTAATTCTTTTCAGACTTTTAAGTTTTTCTTAGGGGTTTTTAGGGTTTTTTAGGGTTTTAGTGTTTTTTAATTTTCTTTGGGATTTTTAGTTTTTTCTTATGGTTTTTATGGTTTTTGGAGTTTTTAGTGATTTTCAAGGTTTTTGGGGGTTTTCACAATTTTTAATGGGTTTATGGTTTTTCAGGATTTAAAATTTTTTAGAGTTTTTTTTAAAAAAATTATGGTTCTAAATGGTTTTTACATATTTTAGTGATTTTTAATATTTTTATGGGTTATTTTTTTAGGTTTATAGGGGTTTTATGGTTTTTAGGGTTTTATGGGTTTTATGGTTTAAAAATTTTTAGGTTTTTAGGGGGGTTTTTTGTGGTTTTAATGTTTTCTAAAGGTATTTATGGGTTTTTAGGGGGTTTTACATTTTTTTCAATTTTTTTGGATTTTTAGTATCTTTTTATTTTATTTTTTATTTTTAAAAATTTCAAGGGGTTTAGGGTTTTTTACGGTTCTTAGTGTTCTTGTGGGGTTTTTGGGGGGGTTTTGGGGTCTTTTTGAATTTTTACGGTTTTTATGTTTCTTTATAGTTTTTAACGTATTTTTGGGTTTAAAGGGTTTTTAGAGTTTAAGTGGTTTTTAGGGTTTTTAATGGTTTTTAGGGTTTTTTTCAATGTTTTAGGGTTTTTGGGGGTTTTAGGGTTTTTAGGGGTTTTAGGTGTTTTTAGGGTTTTTTCATGGTTTTTAGGGTTTTTAGGGGTTTTAGAGTTTGAGGGGTTTTTAGGTGTTTTGGGGGTTTTAGCATTTTAAGGTTTTTTAATGGTTTAATGTGTTTTAAATTTTTAAAACATTCTTAAGTTTTTTCTAGGATTTTAGTGGGTGTTTAGGGAGTTTATGGTGTTTTAAGGTATTTTGAGGTTTTTAGGTGGTTTTATGTTTTTTAGGGTTTTTTTGTGTTTTTAGGGGTTTTATGGGTTTTCACATTTTTTAGTTTTTAAGGATTTAATGTGTTTTAGTTTTTAATGTTTTATTTTTGATTTTTCAGGGTTGTTATGGATTTTTATGTTTTTAGGGAGTTTTAGGAATTTTTTAGGATTTTTAGGGATTTTTAGAGTTTTTATGGACATTTAAGTGTTTTAGGTTTTTTAAGGTTTTTAGGGATTTATGTTATTTTTTGGGTTTTTGGGATTTCTGTGTTTTTTTGGTTTTTTATGGTTTTTAATGGTTTTTTATATTTTATAAATTTAATGTGATTTTAAATTTTAGTGGTTTTTAGAGTTTTTATGGATTTTTATGGTATTTTAAGGTTTTTAAGAGTTTCAATGGTTTTAATGGTATTTTGGTTCATTTGTGTTTTCGGTTTTTAGCATTTTTTAGGTTTTACAAGATTAATGTGTTTTTAGGTTTTTAGTATTTTCTTATATTTTTTTAGGTTTTTTATGGACTTTACATTTTTAGTTATTTTAGGGAATGTTTTTATTTTTTTATGATTTTTAAGGGATTTTATGGACATTGAGGGTTTTAGGATTTTTTGGGGTCTTAGGGTCTTATGGATTTTAGGGGTTTTAGGGTTTTTTTAAGTCTTTTATTTTTTAAAGATTTTTAAAGATTTTTATCATTTTTATGTGTCTAAAGGGTTTTATAATTTTTTTCATTTTTAGGATTTTTATTCTTTATTAGGGTATTAAATGTATATAGGTGTTTTTATGGGTTTGAGGGGGTTTTTGGGATTTTAAGGTTTTTTGCAATTTTTAGTTTTTAGTGGGTTATTTTTTTTAGGTTTTTAATGTTTTCTTAGGGTTTTTCTTGATTATTTTACATTTTTTAAGTTTTTGTGTGATTTTTTTAGAATTTTATGGGTTTTTAGCGTTTTTAGGGATTTTGAGGGTTTTATGGTTTTTTAATGTTTTTAGGGTTTTTATGGTTTTTTTGTGTTTTTAGGGGATTTTATGAGTTATTTGTGGTTTTAAGGGTTTTTTATTTATTTAACATGACTAGGGTTTTAAAGGAGTTTTTAGAGTTTTTTTTTGTTTTTAGGGGTTTATATGTGTTATATTGGTTTTTAATGTTTTTATAGGTTGTATGGTTACATAATTTTTTTAGGGTTTTTTAGGATTTTTAGGGGTTTTTTGTGGTTTATT
Source organism: Viscum album (assembly GCA_963277665.1). Lineage (NCBI taxonomy): Eukaryota > Viridiplantae > Streptophyta > Magnoliopsida > Santalales > Viscaceae > Viscum > Viscum album. The sequence continues at coordinate 790,096,767 of OY728164.1, forward strand.
ATGTTTTTTATGTGTGTTTAGGTTTTTAAAGATTTCTCAGTGTTTTTCAGGATTTTTAGGGTTTTTTATTTTTGTAGGGAATGATTGGTTTTTTCGGATTTTTAAGGGTTTTAAGGTTTTCAAGTATTTTTATGGTTTTGAGTGTCTTAGGGTTTTGGGGTTTTAATTTTTTTGGGTATTTATGTGTTTCTTTAGTTTTTTTTTGGGTTTTTTGGGTTTGTAGATTTTTTTAACACTTTTAGTGGATTAATTGGTTTCTAGTGTTTTTATAGGGTTTTTAGGATTTTTAGGTTTTTTAGAAGTTTTTTAGTTTTTAGGAATTTTAAGTGTTTTTGGGTTTCTAATGATTTCATAGGTTTTTTAAGGTTTTTTGTGGTTTTATGTTTTTATGTTTCTTACTAGTTTTTAGTATTTTTATGGTTTTTAAGGATTTTAAGGGTTTTTAAAGTTTCTATGTTTTTATGTGTTTTTAGAGTTTTTAATGTTTTTAAGGGTTTAATAATTTTTTAGTTTATTTATTTTTTAGGCTTTTTATGGATTTTTAGGGTTTTTAAGTTTTTTACAGAATTTTAATGTTTTTAGAGGTTTTTAAGGTTCATTGGGGTTTTAGCAATTTTTTAGGGGTTTTCAGTTTTTTAGGTTTTTATGGTTTTCTTATGGGTTTTAATGGGTTTTTTCTTTTTATAGATTTTTTTCGATTTTTTAGGATTTTTATTTCTTTTTAGAGATTTCAGAGATTTTGAGTGGTTTTTAAGGGTTTTTAGGGTTTTTCAGATTTTTACGGTTAATACATATTTTTGTATTTTAAGGTTTTAAATAATTTTTAGGTATAAAGGGTTACTTAACATTTTCTAGTTTTTATGGTTTTTTACATTTTTAAATATTTTTAGGGATTTTTTGGATTTTTTTATTTCTAGTTTTTTATTGGGATTTGGACGGTTTTAGGTTTTTTTGGGGGGTGGGGGTTCTAGGTTTTTATATTTTTAGGGTTTTTAAGGTTTTTCGTGTTTTTTAAGGTTTTTAGGTGTTTAAAAGTGGTTTAGTTTTTTTACTTGTTTTTAGGATTTTTATAGATTTTAGGGTTTGTATAGTTTTATGGTTTTTTTGTTTTTTGCATTTTTTGGTTTTTAGGTGTTTTTAGTGCTTTTATATTTTAAGGATTTATTTGGTTTTTTCAAGTTTTACTATTTTTTATGCATTTAGGTATTTTTAGGGATTTTAGAATTTTTATGGATTTTTAGATTTTTTTGGATTTTTTTTGTTTTTAGGGATTTTTTTTAATTTTTAGGGTTTTTAACGGGTTTTAGAGTTTTTAGCGTTTTTAGGGGTTTAATTGTTTTTTTTGAGTCTTAGTGGGGTTTTTTAGTTTTTATGGGGTTTTAGGGATTTAATTGTTTTTTTGGGTTTTTAGAATTTTTGGGTTTTTTTAAGAGTTTTAATTTTTATAGGTTTTAAGGTTTTCTTAGGTTTTTGTATGGTTATTTTGGTTTTTTATTTTATTTTATGGATTTTATAGATTTTTTAGAAATTTTATGGTTTTAGGCTTTTATTAATTTTGATGTATTTTAGAATTTTCAGGGTTTTAGTGTTTTTTTAGGGTTTTTAGAGTTTTTAGTGGGTTTTATTATTTTTATGGGTTTTAGGGTTTTTTATTTTTTTTTAGTGATTTTATGGAGTTTAGGGTTTTAAGGAGTTTTGTGGGTTTTTATTATTTTTTATGATTTTTAGAGTTTTCATGTGTTTTATGCATTTTATGTTTTTCTTTGGGTTGTGAGGATTTATAGGGGTTTTTATGTTTTTAGTTATTTTTATGGATTTTTTTAGGATTTTTAGGGTTTTTCTGTTTTTGGGGATTTTGATGGTTTTGGGGTTTTTTTGGGTTTAACGGTTTTTATGGTTTTTTGTGTCTTTAGTTTATTTTTTGAGTTTTTAGGGTATTTTGGTTTTTTAGAGTTTGTTTATTTTTTTATAGGTTTAAAGGATTGTTATTTTTTAGTTGTTTATTTGGTTTTTAGGTTTCCTCAACGTTGTTAGGGTGTTTTAGGATTTTTAGGGGTTTTAGGATTTTTATAAATTTTAGGGTATTTTAGCTTTTTTAGGGGTTATAGGGGTTTTAAGTGTTTTTAGGATTTTAATGTTTTCTTTGGGATCTTTAGTGTTTTAAGGTTCTTTATGTTTTTTGTATTTTAGGAATCTTTTTGGATATTTGGGGGTTTTTAAAATTTTTAGGATTTTGAGGGATTTTAGAGGTTCATTAGGGTTTTATGGATTTATGGATTATTTTGATTTTTTTTTGGGTTTTTTAGTTTTTAGTTATTTTGATATTTTTTAGATATTTTTAACATTTACGTGTTTTAAGGGTTTTAGTGTTTTTTGGGGGGTAGGGTTTTTAAGCATTTAAGGTTTTAGTTCTTTTTATGGTGTTTAGTATTTTAGAGTTTTTAACAACATTCTGGTTTTTAGGGGTATTATGTGTTTTTAGGTTTTTATGTTTTTTCAAGATCATTAGTGTGTTTTACATTTTGATGGATTTTTTTATTTTTTAGTATTTTAAGTTTTTTCTGGGGTTTTGGGGACATTGATGTTTTTAAGGTTTTTTTGGGTTTTTTAGTGTTTTTTTAGTTTTTTGGGGGGGTTTTGGTCATTTGGTTTTTAGGGTTTTTAGGGGTTTTTGATTTTTTTAGGGTTTTAAATATTTTTTAGGGTTTTTAAATGTTTTTAGAAATTAAAAATGTTTTTAGATTTTTGTTGTTTTTATGAGGTTAAGGGTTTTTTAGGTTTTTATGGATTTTAGGGTTTTTAGTGTTTTTAGTGTTTTTATATTTTTTTGTTTTGTTGTGGGTTTTTAGTATTTTTGGGTTTTCTAGATTTTTATGGGTTTTTAGGGTTTTTTGGGATTTTGAGTGTTTTTATGATTTTCAGAGCTTGTATAAATTTCAGGTGTTTTGTATTATTTTTCATTTATAGGGGTTTTAAGGAATTTTTGGGTTTTTTAACATTTGGGAGAATTTGATGGTTTTTAGAGTTTTTAGTGTGGTTTTAGGGTTTTTATGGGTATTTTGTTTTTTAATGTTTTTATTGGTTTTTATTATTTTTATGGTTTTTAGGGTTTTTAGAGTTCTTAGGATTTTAGGGGTTTAAGTGGTTTTATTTTTTAAGGTGTTCATAGGGGTTTTCAGGAATTTTTATCATTTTTTATGTTTTTAGGGATTTTATGGATGTTTTAGGTTTTTGTGTGTTTTTAGGGTTTTTGGGGTTTTGACGGTTTGTAAGATATTTTTTGGGTTTTTGAGTTTTTTTTTAATTTTTTAAGGTTTTTAGGTTTTTTAGATCTGGTTAATGTTTTTAGGGCTTAAAGGGTTTTTAGAGTTTTTAGTGGTTTTTTGGGGGCTTTATGGTTTTTAGGGGTTTTAGTGGTTTTTAGGGTTTTAAAGGTATTTAGGGTTTTTTTATATTTTTAGGTATGTTTCTAGACTTTTATGGTTTTTAGGGTCTTTAGGTATTTTATGGGGTTTTTAGGATTTTTTCGTGCTTTTATGGTTTTAATGGTTTTTTTCTTGCATTTTTAGGGTTTTTTCAGTTTTTTGGGTTTTTAGTGTTTTTTACCATTTGGGGGGGGGGTATTAAAGTTTTTATAGAGATTTTTTTTGGGTTTAAGGGTTTTATGAGTTTTAGGGTTTTTAAAGATTTTTGGGTTTTTTATGGATTTTTGGTGTTCAATATTTTTAATGTTTTTATGGTTTTTAGTGTTACCTAGGTTTTTAGGGGTTTTAAGTGTTTTCAAGTGTTTACGTTTTTCTTCATGATTTTTTTTGGGTTTTAGGGTTTTTAACATTTTATTTGATTTTTAGGAATTTTTAGATATTTATGGGTATTTAGGTTTTTTATTTATTTTTAGTGTTTTTATTGTTTTTTATGATTTTTCGGGTTATGTAGTTTTTGGGATTGTTAATGATTTTTGATTTTATATGGTTTTTCAGGTTTTAATATTTTTTAATGTTTTTAGGGAATTAAAGGGTTTTTAGAGTTTTTAATTGTTTTTAGGTTTTTTAGGAGGTCTTATGGTTTGTCATATTTTTAGAGGTTTTATTTTTTTAGGGTTTTTAGGGTTTTTTTCATTTTTAGGTTTTTTAGGGGTTTTAAGTTTTTTATTCTTATATGGGTTTCTTAGTTTATTTTAGGGCTGTTATGGTTTTTTATGTTTTATTACTTTTACGTATTTTCTAGGTTTTTAGGGTTATTAGGATTTTTAGGGATTTTGATGGAGTTTAGGGGGTTTTAAGGGGTTTTTTTGGGTTTTTTTTTTCAGATTTTTGGGTTTTTTGTGTTTTTTCCAGTTTTTTAGTGTTTTTTAGGTTTTGAATAGTTTTTAATGTTTTTAGGGGTTTCAAATGGATATAGAGCTTTTATTGGTTTAGGGGGGTTTTGGGTATATATGGGTTTTTAGGATTTTAGGTGGTTTAAGGTTTATAGGGTTTTAGGGTTTTTAGCATTTTTAGATTTTTGAGAGGTTTTAAGTGTTTTTTATTTTTATGGGTTTTTATGGTATTCGTAGCGTTTTTCAGGGTTTTTCGGGTTTTTTACGTTCTTAATGATTTTAGGGATTTTTTAGGATTATTATGGGGTTTTATGGCATGTAGGTATTTTAAGGGCTTTGAGGGTTTTTTTGGGTTTTTTGTGTTTTTTTGAATTTTTTATGGTTTTTCAGGTTTTTTAGATTTTTTAAAATTTTTATTGTTTTAATAGGTTTTCAATGGGTTTTAGGTGTTTTATGGATTTTTATGGGTTTATTGGTTTTTAGGGGGTGTTATAGAATTTTGGGATTTTATGTGTTTTAGGGGTTTTTGTGTTTTTTATGTTTTTAGTGGCTTTTACATTTTTACGAATTTTTAGGGATATTTTAGATTTTTATGGATTTTTATGTATTTTTAGGAATTTTAGTGATTTTGATAGTTTTAATGTTAATTTAGTGATTTAATGGTTTATATGTTTTATTTGGATTTTTTAGGAGTTTTTAGGGGTTTAAAGTGTTTTTGTGTTTTTAAACATATTTTGGCGTTTAAAAGGGTTTTAAAGTTTTTAATGGATTTTTAGGGTTTTTATATTTTTAGGGGTTTTTATCTTTTTTAGGGGATTTAATGTCTTTTGGAGTTTTAGGTTTTTTAGTGTTTGTTAACGTTTTTTAGTTGTTAATATTTATATGGGTTTTAATTGGTTTCACGTTTTTAAGGTTTTTTTAGTGGTTTTTTAGGGATTTTAAGGGATTTTATTATTTTTAGGTGTTTTAGGGAGTTTGAGGGTTTTAAGGTTCCAAAGGGTTTTTATTGTTTTTCTAGGTTTTACAGTGTTTTTTAGTTTTTAGGGGTTTTAATGTTTTCAGAGTTTTTATTGTTTTTAGTGGTTTAAAGGGGGTTTAGTGTTTTTAGTGGTTTTTTGGTGTTTTATAGAATTTATCATTTTTAAGGGTTTTAAGTTTTTTTAAGTTTTTAAGGGTTTCTTAGGGGGTTTTATGGTTTTTATGAATTTTTATGGGTTTTAGGGTTTTTATAGGTTTTTTTATTTTTCAGGGGGGTTTGAGTATTCCTAGTTTTTAAGGATTTTTATTGTTTGTTAATTTTTTTAGTATTTTAAATGGGTTTTACATTTTTTTTGTATGTTTTGAGGGTTTTAGGGGGTTTTAGTGTATTTTATGCTTTTACGGATTTTATAGTTTTTAGGGATTTTATGGTTTTTATCATTTTTTATGTTTTTAGTTGTTTTAAGCGATTTTTTGTTTTTATGGGCTTCTTAGGGTTCTCAGGGTTTTTTTTTTGGATTTTTTACATTTTTAGTGATTTTTAGTGATTTTTATTATTTTTATTGTCTTTTTAATATTCTAAAGTTTTTTTTTGACCTTTTAGGGTTTTAAAGGTTTCAATAGTGCTTAAACATTTTTAGGGATTTAAATATTTTTTAGATATTTTAGTGTTATTTATGGTTTTATGGATTTTTAATGGTATTTAATGTTTTTATGGATTTTTAAGGGTTATAGGGTTTTAGGTATTTTAGGTTTTTTATCATTTTTTGGTTTTTAGGGGATTAAAGTCTTTTTTTTAAAGGATTTGTTATTTTTTTTCCGGATTTTTAGGGTTTTTACATTTTTAAGGATTTTTTGGTATTTTTTATGATTTTTATGGTTTGTAGGGGATTTAGGGATTTCTAGGGGTTTTATGGTTTTTAGTGTTTTTAGGTTTTATATTTTTTTTTGGGATTTTAATATTTTTATAGTTTTTTAAACATTTTTATAAGTATAAAAGTGTTTTAGAGTTTTTAGTGGTATTTTGGGTTTTTATGGGTTTTAGGGGATTGATTTTTTAGGGTTTTTTATGGTTTGTAGGGGTTTATAGTTTTAGGGTAAATTTTGGGGTTTTAGTGATTTTTTTTAGTTTTTTTTGGGGGGGGGGTTAAATGTATTTAGTTTTTTTAAGTTTTTCTTATGGGTCTTCAGGGTTGTTTACTTTTTAAGGTTTTTTAGGTTTTTTCAGTTTTTTAATTTTTTGGGGGTTTTAGGGTTTCATTAATTTTTAGGTTATTATGGTTTGTAAGAGTTTTTTAACATTTTTAAGGGATTAAAGGCGTTTTAGTGATTCTTGTAGTTTTTGGGTTTTTATTGGTCTTTTGGAGTTTTTATCATTTATAGGGTTTTTATGGTTTTTTAAAAAATTTGGGTTTTTAGAGGTTTTAGGGTTTCTTATGATTTTAGGGGTTCTGAGTGTTTTTAGTTTTTTATGTCTTTATTTGGGTTTTTAGTGTTTTTAGGGTTTTTTACATTTTTTGGGATTTTTAGGGATTTTTTAGGATTTTTTGGGTTTTTAGATTTTTTTTTTGATTTTGAGGGATTTTAGGGTTTTTTTGGTTTTTTTATTTGAGATATTTTTTGTGATTATTTAGGTTTCTATGGGGTTTTATATGTTTTTATCATTTTTAGGGGTTTAATGTTTTTGAGAGTTTTTATTGGGTTCTTAGAGATTTAGGGGTCTTAAGTTTTTTTAGGTTCCTATGGTTTTCTTACGGCATTTAGGGTTTTTAGTGATTTTTATGTTTTTAGAGTTTTTTAGAATTTTTTAAGATTTTTATGGTTTTTAGATTTTATAGAGAATTTAATGGTTTTTAGGGTTTTTAGATTTTTATGGTTGTTTTGGGAATTTAGGGATTTTTTAGTTTTTAGGGGTTAAAGGTTTTTTATATTTTTTATCATTTTAAGTGGTTTAAATGGTTTTTAGAGTTTTTAGTCATTTTTAGTGGTTTCTAGGGGTTTTAGTGGTTTGTTTGGGTTGTAAGGTTTTTAGGGGTTTTCATGGATTTTAGTGTTTTTATTGTTTTTTAGGGTTTTTAACATTTTTTAGGTGTTTTAAAGGTTTTTAGTGTTCTTATTTTTTTCTAGTTTAATTAGGGTTTTCTACGGATTTTAGGGGGGTTTTATGTTTTTTGGTATCTATAGGGTTGTTTTAAGATTTTTATGGTTTTTATGGTTTTTAGGGAATTTGAGTGTCTTTGGGGTTTTAGGGTTTTTGTGGTTTTTTGGGGTTTTAGGGTTCTTTTTTAGTTTATTCGCGTTTTAAGGGGTTTTAGAGTTTTTATATGTTTTGATTGGTTTAAATGGTTTTTTTTTAGTTTCTATTGGGTGTCTATGGGTATTATGGGTTCTTAGGGTTTTAAATGGTTTTGGGGGTTTTAATTTCTTTTTATTGTTTTTATGGGTTTTTAGCTTTTTTTTGTTTTTAAGGGGTTTAGGTGTTTTTAGGTTTTTAAGGTTTTCATTGGAGTTTATAGGTTTTTTTGGTTTTTTTACTTTTTTTGTTGTTAGGGATTTTATGAATTTTATGGTTTCTTAGGGTTTTTCGTGATTTTGATGGTTTTTATGTTTTTTAAGGTTTTATGGTTTTTACGGTTTTTTGGGGGGTCAGATTTGTTTTTATCTTTTATGGGTTTTAATATTTTTTAGAGTTTTTAAACATTTGTATGGGTTTAAGTTGTTTTTATAGTTTCTAGTTTTTTTGTTGGGTTTTTAGGTTTTTAGGGTGTTTTTAGGGTTTTTAGGGTTTTTTTGCACTTTTAAGGTTTTATTGATTTTAGGTTTTTAGGGGATTTATGTGTTTTAGGTTTTTATGGTTTTCTTAGGAGTTTTAAGAGTTTTTATACATTTTTATATTTTTGGTGGTTTTTAACAATTTTTTAGGATTTTAAATGTTTTATTGGGATTTTAGTTATTTTGAGGATTTATAGGGTTTTATAGGGTTTTAGGGGTGTTTTGGTTTTTTGGGTTTTTTTTTGATTTTTTAGGTTTTTTTAAGGTTTTATAATTTTTTTAATTTTTTAGGGATTTAAAGGGATTTTTGGTGTTTTTAGTTGCTTTATGGGTTTTTAGGGTTTTAATTTATTTTTAGGGTTTTTAAGGTTTTTATTGGCTTTCAATTTTTAGGCTTTTTAGGTTTTTAGGGTTTTTAGCGTCTTATAGGTCTTTAGCAATTTTAATTTTTTTATCTTATTAAGGTTTTCTTATTGTTTTTCTGATATTTTAGGGGGTTTACGTTTTTACGCATTTTTAGGGAATTTTTGATTTTTTATATTTTTTCGGGTTTTAAGGATTCTAAGGGTGTTTTAGCGTTTTTTTTTGGGTTTTTGCATTTTTTTCTAGGTTTTAGGATTTTTTGAATTTTCTAGGGATTGTATGGTTTTTTATAGATTTTTAAAAGTTTTTGGGGTTTAAATAGTTTTTTAGATATTACTGGTTTTTAGGGTTTCTAGGGTTTTTAGGGTTTTTAAGTTGTTTAGTGTTTTTATGGGTTTTAGGGTTTCTTGGGGTTTTTAGCATTTTTTTAGGTTTTTTGTGGGTTTAATTTGTTTTTAGGATTTTTATGTTTTCTAATGTAATTTCAAGGTATTTATGGTAATTTTATGTTATAGGTATTTTTATGTATTTTTATGATTTTTATGGTTTTTTGGGTTTTTTGGGATTTTTAGGGTTTTAGTGTTTTTAGAGATTTTAGAGTTTATATGATTTTTTTGGTTTTTAGGTGTTTTTTTAGGTTTTGAAAGGTTTTTAGAGTATTTTAACATTTCCCAATTTTAATATTTTTTATATTATTTAGTGGTTTTTATAGTTTTAACTGTTTTTTAGTTTTTTATGGTTTTTAGGGGTTTTTTTGTTTTTTTGTTTTTTGGATTTTTTACTGTTTTTTAGTGTTGTTATCATTTTATAGGTTTTTAGGGGTTTTATTTTTCTATGTATTTAAGTTTTTATAAGGGTTTTTGAAGTTTTTAGGGATTTATATGTTTTTAGGTATTTTTAGGGATTTCATATGATTTTTTTGGTTTAATAGGGTTTTTAGGGAATTTTTGTGTTTTTAGGGTTTTTTAGGTTTTGATGGTTTTTTTTGGTTTTTTGGGTTTTTAGGGTGTTTGGAGTTTTTAGGTTTTTTAAGGTTTTTTGGATTTATTTATATTTTTAGTATTCTAAATGCTTTTTTATGTTTTTAGTGGGGTTTTTTAATGTTTAAAGGTTTATATTTTTAATGTGGTTTTTTTGATAATTTTAAGGTATTTATAGGGTTTTTTTTAAGGATTTTTCAGGGTTTTATGGTTATTTATGGATTTAGGGTTATTGATAGGTTTTATTTTCTTTAGGGTTTTTGGTTTTTAATGGTTTTTTGGGTTATTAGAGGGGTTGAATTTTTGGGGGTTCTAAGCTTTCATAGAGTTTTTTATGTTTTTATGGGTTAAAAAAATTAATTTTTTTAGTAATTTTATGGTTTGTATTAGTTATTATATTTTTTATGGTTTTAAGGGTTTTTAGGTTTTTAGGCTTTTTTGTTTTTTATGGTTTTATAGGGTTTTTAGCATTTTTTTTGTGTTTTTAGGGGTTTTATGTGGTTTTATGTTTTTAATGCTTTCTTTGGGTTTTATAGAGATTTTAAGGGGTTTTATGTTTTTTGATATTTTTTGTGCTTGTTTAATATTTTTAGGGGTTTTGGGGTTTTTACTGATTTTTTAGGGTTTTATGGTTTTATCGTTTTTATAGTTTTATTATGATTTAGGGTTTTTTAAGTTTCTAGGGTTTTTGGCGGTTTTTATAGTAATTAAATATTTATGGGTTTAAATATTTTTTAGATTTTTTTGGTTTTTATGTTGTTTTATTTATTTTTAATGTTTTAAGGGTTTCAATGTGTTTTATGGTTCTTTAGGGTTTTATGGTTTAAATGGTTGGTTATGTTTGTATGGATTTTTAAGATTTTTTAGGATTTTTATGGTTAATTTTTTATGTATTTTATTGGGTTTTGGGGTTTTTAAGCGGTATTAGGGTTTGCCGTTTTTTTCTTTTTTAGGGAATTATTTGTATTTTTTAAGATTTTTAGAGTTTTTTAGAGTTTTCAAAATTTTTAGAGGATAAAGGGTTTTATAGAGTGATTAGTGGATTTAAAAACGATTTTATGTTTTTAAGAGTTTTATGGTTTTTTCGGGTTTTTTTGGGTTTTTAAAATTTTTTAGATTTTCATAGGGTTTTATGTGTTTTTATGTTTTTATGGATTTAAAATAATTTTTCATATTTTTTGGTTCTTCTTGCTTTTTAGGGTTTTTAGGTCTTTTTATGATTTATATGGTTTTTAGGGTGATTTGGGTTTTTAGGGTTTTTATTTTTTCTTGTTTTTTGGGGTTTTTTTGAGTTTTCTAGATTTTTTATGTTTATTTAGAGTTTTATTTTAAATTATGGGTTTAAAGGATTTTTTCAGTTTTAGTGTATTTTTAGTGTTTTTATGTGTTGTAGGATTTTTAGTGTTTTTAGGTTTTTAGGGTTCTTAGGGTTTTTATGGGTTTTTAGGGCTTTTGGGTTTTTTTAGGTTTTTAGGTTTTTTAGGTTTTTGTTGTTTTCTAAGGGAGTTTTAGGGTTTTAGGGGTTTTTACATTTTTTTTGTATTTTTAGAGATTTTTGGGATTTTTGGGGGTTTTAGGGAAAGGGAGATGCGAGGGTCGGGTTATTCCTGCCCCCCTCCAAATTTATTAGAAAGAAAAAAAGAGACTCTACAGACAAGGGAGGGGAGGGGTCAAACGACCCACACCCGAAAATCCCGTACAACCCACGCCAAAAAAAGAAACATCACAAAATAAAAACCCAACAAGAACACCCAAGTCCAAAACAAGCATCCAGCAACACCACATCCAATCATCACATTGACACAGTAGCAGCAACACATCCAAACCAACCAGCCCAAGCAACCAACCGCACCAAATCTGACATCGCAGCTAATCACAACCACCAACATCAAGCCAAGGCACAAACACTACAACCAAACGCGGCCACCATCACCTCCCAGCAATCAACCAGCAGCAGTCCCAACCAAGCAACAAACAACCTCCAGCAACAGCAAGAACCAGCTAAACAGCGATACCAGGAACCATAACTTTAGTGCCTCCCAGCTAAGTAGTAACCCACATTCAACATCACAAATTCCAGCATCCATCACCATCTCTCCAAGAAAGTTTATCACCAGTAGCATAGAGTCACCACCACCAGAATCAAAATACCACCTTCATCACATCTTAGCCAAACATCAACCATAATCCCGCCCAAAAACATCCGTAAACCAGCACCTCTTACAACAGTTCTCAGTGAAGCAGTAAACGGTACCCTACAGCTCCAAAACCAGCGCCCAGCACCACCTGGCCATTCAGCACACAACAAACAGCACCAATGCCTCACCCTATACCACATAGAATCCAAAAGGAACTCCCGACCTAGTAGGAAAACCATATCGCAGCACAACACTACAATCACACTGTGAAACAAGGCCGAAGCCGGAAGACCGGAACCATGAACCTACATCTCCGGTGGAAACCAATCACAAGAAGATCTCATCACTGAAATTCGAGAGGACTATCCCATCATGCCACTGAGACACCGGGGTGTCCGTCACACCTACCTGAGACCTTCATGAAGCCAAGAAATCCACTTTAGATCTGGATCCAGCATTGAATTCGCCATCGACCGAGGAAATAGCCATGCCCTAATGCCACAATAATGGAGGCACACCCACGGAGGCAGATCTTCCGAAGCCGAGTCGAAAAGCCCCCAGATCAAGAACATACTGTTACCACCCATGCTTGAACAGAGCCGCCAGATCCCATCACCATTGAGCGCGATCCTTGACTCCCACAAACGCTTCAGTGGAGAAGACTGCCGGGGAAGAGCTCCATCCGCATCCGAGGGAAGCAGTAAGAGATCAACGAAGTCATCGGGAAGAAATCCAGGATAAGACCCTGAAGATTTCCACATCAGGAGGGAGAGCCTAAGAGAGAGCGGTGGCATTTTCCTCTTGGGTTTTTTAGAGATTTGTATCGGTTTTTAGTGTTTTTAATGTTTTTATTATTTTTATTGTTTTTAGAGTTTTTAACGTTTTTTGGGTGTCAAAGGGTTTATAGTTTTTATGGATTTTTTACATTTTCTATGTATTTTTTCTATTTTTTATGTTTTTTGGTTTTTTATTGTTTTAGGTTATTTAGGGTATTGTAGGGTTTTTAGCATTTTTAGGATTTTAGGGGTTTTAAGAGTTTCAATGTTTTTATGGTTTTCATAAAGGTTTTTCAAGGATTTCAAGGTTTTTCCTATTTTAGGTATTTTATTGAATTTTATAATTTTTTATGGTTTTTAGGGATTTTTAGGAAAGGAAGGCTCGAGGCCAGGCTATTCCTGACACCTACCAAATTTTATTAGAAAAAAGACACAAGGACACTGCAGATAAGGGAGGGGCGGGGTCGATCAACCCACACCCAAAAACCCTTAACAAACACACACCCAAAGACCGCAAAAAAAGAAAAATCAAAAGAAGAAAAAAACTCAACGCCAAAATCACAGCAGCTTCAGCACCTTCTCCGCAAATTCCAGCAGTTGACAGCTCCATCACCCCTTCATCACTTCCCATACCAGTAGAAACCAGCATCCAAAGCTCAAAGCCAAGCAGCGACCAGCATCCAATCTCACATGTTCCAGCATCCAACACCTTCTCGCCAAGAAGCTCCATCATCCAGCATTCATCTGTAACCAGCAGCTCACAGCCAACCAAAGACTAGCGTCCAAACTAACAACACCCAACATCTAGCACCTTCTCACCAAGAAGATAAACCATCGTCAGCACAGAACCATCAGCAACAAAGTCATAAAACTCCCCATCATCACTTCAGGATGAAGAAGCAGCTCCACTACACCCAAATGAAGAACAAAGTTCCAAACCACTCAGCAGAACCAAGACCCAGCATCCACATCGAACTGCAACCAAACCAGCTTCACCACCTCACAGTAGAACATCAACCATCACCAAGCACTAGCATCCATAACCAAAGACCAGCACCAGCCATGAAACACAACTGAACCAACCATAGAACAGAAGACAACCGATAATAGATAAACTGCAGCACCGATGTAACTCCCACTCAGAATACCAAGACAAACTCATCCACCTAAGAAACCAATAGAAACCTCTGACAAACAACGGCACCAACACTCCAGCATCAACAACAAAAGCATCACCACCTCCAATCCATCCAGCTCCAATCAACTTGCAGCACAAACAATAGCAACCAACACATCCGCACCCATTGTCTCTCAAGTAATTGCAGCTCAGCATCTAGAAATCAAGGCCGTCGGACCAAACCACAATCATCATTCCACACTTTATAGCATAAATAACCACATACCACCAACAAGAGCGCATCAAAAATCGTCTATCCCATATCAGCAAAACCGGATGATTCATAACCAACATCACAACCAAGAAATAGAAGGGCATGGAATGACAAAAGGTCTGACTAGATCTAGCATCAATAGCATGAAGTGGAGATGGAGCCAAGAGATAAGGAAGAACACGCACCTACCTCTACTACACGAACCGATGAGAGGATTGAGCCAGAATATAAAACAAACCTTCTGCAATGTGAGATTGTGAATCGAATAGATGAAAGTAGAAAAAACTGTTGTTTCCCTTCGCCTTTGAGCCGGAGAAACCCGATGAAGACTGTTGCATCCAAGATCTCTCCCTCAGATCAGGAGCTGAGAAGGGATCTGATGTTGACACACCCGTCAATGCCGTCAACACCGAAGCTTGCCGAAGCTGAGGGTTACCTTTCACCTTTGATATAGAGAATGCAGTTGAGGACCTCCGTTGCCGAAACCCTGATCTGCGCCAATATCTCCTTCCAAAAGCATGAGAGGGTAGGTCTAGGAGGATTTCAGAAACTGTGATCCATGCCGCCCCATGTAAACCACCAGACCGCCAAAAAAGAAACTTCCACATCAAGAGAGACTGCATGAGCCCTCCACCGCCACAAGCGCCCCCCGCAAGTCCGAGAGGGAAGGGGAAAAGGACCAGCACCGCCATCTTCCGGGGAGTCCAATGGAAACCCTAGAAGCCTCCTCGAGGGGGAGAGAGCACTAGGAGAGTGTGCCTCCATCCTTTCTTTCTTATGGATTTTTAGGGTTTTTAGGTTTTTTTTGTTTTTTTGGTTTTCAGTGTTTTTTTGAGTTTTAAGGATTTTATGGTTTTTTATATTTTTATATCACTTTATGGTGTTTGAAGGGTTTCTATAGTTTTTAGTGGATTTAGTGTTTTATGGTTTTATGGTATTTTAAGGGTTCAAATGGGTTTTCTGGTTTTTAGGGTTTCTTATGATTTTAGGGGTTCTGAGTGTTTTTAGGTTTTTATGTCTTTATTTGGGTTTTTAGTGTTTTTATGGTTTTTTACATTTTTTGGGATTTTTAGGGATTTTTTAGGATTTTTTGGGTTTTTAGATTTTTTTTTTTGATTTTGAGGGATTTTAGGGTTTTTTTGGTTTTTTTATTTGAGATATTTTTTGTGATTATTTAGGTTTCTATGGGGTTTTATATGTTTTTATCATTTTTAGGGGTTTAATGTTTTTGAGAGTTTTTATTGGGTTCTTAGAGATTTAGGGGTCTTAAGTTTTTTTAGGTTCCTATGGTTTTCTTACGGCATTTAGGGTTTTTAGTGATTTTTATGTTTTTAGAGTTTTTTAGAATTTTTTAAGATTTTTATGGTTTTTAGATTTTATAGAGAATTTAATGGTTTTTAGGGTTTTTAGATTTTTATGGTTGTTTTGGGAATTTAGGGATTTTTTAGTTTTTAGGGGTTAAAGGTTTTTTATATTTTTTTATCATTTTAAGTGGTTTAAATGGTTTTTAGAGTTTTTAGTCATTTTTAGTGGTTTCTAGGGGTTTTAGTGGTTTCTTTGGGTTGTAAGGTTTTTAGGGGTTTTCATGGATTTTAGTGTTTTTATTGTTTTTTAGGGTTTTTAACATTTTTTAGGTGTTTTAAAGGTTTTTAGTGTTCTTATTTTTTTCTAGTTTAATTAGGGTTTTCTACGGATTTTAGGGGGGTTTTATGTTTTTTGGTATCTATAGGGTTGTTTTAAGATTTTTATGGTTTTTATGGTTTTTAGGGAATTTGAGTGTCTTTGGGGTTTTAGGGTTTTTGTGGGTTTTTGGGGTTTTAGGGTTCTTTTTTAGTTTATTCGCGTTTTAAGGGGTTTTAGAGTTTTTATATGTTTTGATTGGTTTAAATGGTTTTTTTTAGTTTCTATTGGGTGTCTATGGGTATTATGGGTTCTTAGGATTTTAAATGGTTTTGGGGGTTTTAATTTCTTTTTATTGTTTTTATGGGTCTTTAGCTTTTTTTGTTTTTAAGGGGTTTAGGTGTTTTTAGGTTTTTAAGGTTTTCATTGGAGTTTATAGGTTTTTTTGGTTTTTTTACTTTTTTTGTTGTTAGGGATTTTATGAATTTTATGGTTTCTTAGGGTTTTTCGTGATTTTGATGGTTTTTATGTTTTTTAAGGTTTTATGGTTTTTACGGTTTTTTGGGGGGTCAGATTTGTTTTTGTCTTTTATGGGTTTTAATATTTTTTAGAGTTTTTAAACATTTGTATGGATTTAAGTTGTTTTTATAGTTTCTAGTTTTTTTTGTTGGGTTTTTAGGTTTTTAGGGGGTTTTTAGGGTTTTTTTGCACTTTTAAGGTTTTATTGATTTTAGGTTTTTAGGGGATTTATGTGTTTTAGGTTTTTATGGTTTTCTTAGGAGTTTTAAGAGTTTTTATACATTTTTATATTTTTGGTAGTTTTTAACAATTTTTTTGGATTTTAAATGTTTTATTGGGATTTTATTTATTTTGAGGATTTATAGGGTTTTATAGGGTTTTAGGGGTTTTTTGGTTTTTTGGGTTTTTTTTTGATTTTTTAGGTTTTTTTAAGGTTTTATAATTTTTTTAATTTTTTAGGGATTTATAGGGATTTTTGGTGTTTTTAGTTGCTTTATGGGTTTTTAGGGTTTTTAAGGTTTTTATTGGCTTTCAATTTTTAGGCTTTTTAGGTTTTTAGGGTTTTTAGCGTCTTATAGGTCTTTAGCAATTTTAATTTTTTTATCTTATTAAGGTTTTCTTATTTTTTTTCTGATATTTTAGGGGGTTTACGTTTTTACGCATTTTTAGGGAATTTTTGATTTTTTATATTTTTTCGGGTTTTAAGGATTCTAAGGGTGTTTTAGCGTTTTTTTTGGGTTTTTGCATTTTTTTCTAGGTTTTAGGATTTTTTGAATTTTCTAGGGCTTGTATGGTTTTTTATAGATTTTTAAAATTTTTTGGGGTTTAAATAGTTTTTTAGATATTAGTGGTTTTTAGGGTTTCTAGGGTTTTTAGGGTTTTTAAGTTGTTTAGTGTTTTTATGGGTTTTAGGGTTTCTTGGGGTTTTTAGCGTTTTTTTAGGTTTTTTGTGGGTTTAATTTGTTTTTAGGATTTTTATGTTTTCTAATGTAATTTCAAGGTATTTAGGGTAATTTTATGTTATAGGGATTTTTATGTATTTTTAGGATTTTTATGGTTTTTTGGGTTTTTAGGGATTTTTAGGGTTTTAGTGTTTTTAGAGATTTTAGAGTTTATATGATTTTTTTGGTTTTTAGGTGTTTTTTTATGTTTTGAAAGGTTTTTAGAGTATTTTAACATTTCCCAATTTTAATATTTTTTATATTATTTAGTGGTTTTTATAGTTTTAACTGTTTTTTAGTTTTTTATGGTTTTTAGGGGTTTTTTTGTTTTTTTTTTGTATTTTTTACTGTTTTTTAGTGTTGTTATCATTTTATAGGTTTTTAGGGGTTTTATTTTTCTATGTATTTAAGTTTTTATAAGGGTTTTTGAAGTTTTTAGGGATTTATATGTTTTTAGGTATTTTTAGGGATTTCATATGATTTTTTTGGTTTAATAGGGTTTGTAGGGATTTTTTGAGTTTTTAGGGTTTTTTAGGTTTTGATGGTTTTTTTTGGTTTTTTGGGTTTTTAGGGTGTTTGGAGTTTTTAGGTTTTTTAAGGTTTTTTGGATTTATTTATATTTTTACTATTCAAAATGCTTTTTTATGTTTGTAGTGGGGTTTTTTAAAGTTTAAAGGTTTATATTTTTAATGTGGTTTTTTTGATAATTTTAAGGTATTTATAGGGTTTTTTAAGGATTTTTCAGGGTTTTATGGTTATTTATGGATTTAGGGTTATTGATAGGTTTTATTTTCTTTAGGGTTTTTGGGTTTTAATGGGTTTTTGGGTTATTATAGGGGTTGAATTTTTGGGGGTTCTAAGCTTTCATAGAGTTTTTTATGTTTTTATGGGTTAAAAAAATTAATTTTTTTAGTAATTTTATGGTTTGTATTAGTTATTATATTTTTTATGGTTTAAAGGGTTTTTAGGTTTTTAGGCTTTTTTGTTTTTTATGGTTTTATAGGGTTTTTAGCATTTTTTTTGTGTTTTTAGGGGTTTTAAGTGGTTTTATGTTTTTAATGCTTTCTTTGGGTTTTTTAGAGATTTTAAGGGGTTTTATGTTTTTTGATATTTTTTGTGCTTGTTTAATATTTTTAGGGGTTTTAGGGTTTTTACTGATTTTTTAGGGTTTTATGGTTTTATCGTTTTTATAGTTTTTTTATGATTTAGGGTTTTTTAAGTTTTTAGGGGTTTTGGCGGTTTTTATAGTAATTAAATATTTATGGGTTTAAATATTTTTTAGATTTTTTTGGTTTTTATGTTTTTTTATTTATTTTTAATGTTTTAAGGGTTTCAATGTGTTTTATGGTTCTTTAGGGTTTTATGGTTTAAATGGTTGGTTATGTTTGTATGGATTTTTTAGATTTTTTTAGGATTTTTATGGTTATTTTTTTATGTATTTTATTGGGTTTTGGGGTTTTTAAGCATTATTAGGGTTTGCCGTTTTTTTCTTTTTTAGGAAATTATTTGTATTTTTTAATATTTTTAGAGTTTTTTAGAGTTTTCAAAATTTATAGAGGATAAAAGGTTTTATAGAGTGGTTAGTGGATTTAAAAACGATTTTATGTTTTTAAGAGTTTTATGGTTTTTTCGGGTTTTTTTGGTTTTTTTGGGTTTTTAGAATTTTTTAGATTTTCATAGGGTTTTATGTGTTTTTATGTTTTTATGGATTTAAAATAATTTTTCATATTTTTTGGTTCTTCTTGCTTTTTAGGGTTTTTAGGTCTTTTTATGATTTATATGGTTTTTAGGGTGATTTGGGTTTTTAGGGTTTTTATTTTTTCTTGTTTTTTGGGGTTTTTTGAGTTTTCTAGATTTTTTATGTTTATGTAGAGTTTTATTTTAAATTATGGGTTTAAAGGATTTTTTCAGTTTTAGTGTATTTTCAGAGTTTTTATGTGTTGTAGGATTTTTAGTGTTTTTAGGTTTTTAGGGTTCTTAGGGTTTTTATGGGTTTTTAGGGCTTTTGGGTTTTTTTAGGTTTTTAGGTTTTTTAGGTTTTTGTTGTTTTCTAAGGGAGTTTTAGGGTTTTAGGGGTTTTTACATTTTTTTTGTATTTTTAGAGATTTTTGGGATTTTTGGGGTTTTTAGGGAAAGGGAGATGCGAGGGTCGGGTTATTCCTGCCCCCCTCCAAATTTATTAGAAAGAAAAAAAGAGACTCTACAGACAAGGGAGGGGAGGGGTCAAACGACCCACACCCGAAAATCCCGTACAACCCACGCCAAAAAAAGAAACATCACAAAATAAAAACCCAACAAGAACACCCAAGTCCAAAACAAGCATCCAGCAACACCACATCCAATCATCACATTGACACAGTAGCAGCAACACATCCAAACCAACCAGCCCAAGCAACCAACCGCACCAAATCGGACATCGCAGCTAATCACAACCACCAACATCAAGCCAAGGCACAAACACTACAAACAAACGCGGCCACCATCACCTCCCAGCAATCAACCAGCAGCAGTCCCAACCAAGCAACAAACAACCTCCAGCAACAGCAAGAACCGGCTAAACAGCGATACCAGGAACCATAACTTTAGTTCCTCCCAGCTAAGTAGTAACCCACATTCAACATCACAAATTCCAGCATCCATCACCATCTCTCCAAGAAAGTTTATCACCAGTAGCATAGAGTCACCACCACCAGAATCAAAACACCACCTTCATCACATCTTAGCCAAACATCAACCATAATCCCGCCCAAAAACATCCGTAAACCAGCACCTCTTACAACAGTTCTCAGCGAAGCAGTAAACGGTACCCTACAGCTCCAAAACCAGCGCCCAGCACCACCTGGCCATTCAGCACACAACAAACAGCACCAATGCCTCACATTATACCACATAGAATCCAAAAGGAACTCCCGACCTAGTAGGAAAACCATATCGCAGCACAACACTACAATCACACTGTGAAACAAGGCCGAAGCCGGAAGACCAGAACCATGAACCTACATCTCTGGTGGAAACCAATCACAAGAAGATCTCATCACGGAAATTCGAGAGGACTATCCCATCACGCCACTGAGACACCGGGGTGTCCGTCACACCTACCTGAGACCTTCATGAAGCCAAGAAATCCACTTTAGATCTGGATCCAGCATTTAATTCGCCATTGACCGAGGAAATAGCCATGCCCTAATGCCACAATAATGGAGGCACACCCACGGAGGCAGATCTTCCGAAGCCGAGTCGAAAAGCCCCCAGATCAAGAACATACTGTTACCACCCATGCTTGAACAGAGCCGCCAGATCCCATCACCATTGAGCGCGATCCTTGACTCCCACAAACGCTTCAGTGGAGAAGACTGTAGGGGAAGAGCTCCATCCGCATCCGAGGGAAGCAGTAAGAGATCAACGAAGTCATCGGGAAGAAATCCAGGATAAGACCCTGAAGATTTCCACATCAGGAGGGAGAGCCTAAGAGAGAGAGCGGTGGAATTTTCCTCTTGGGTTTTTTAGAGATTTGTATCGGTTTTTAGTGTTTTTATTGTTTTTATTATTTTTATTGTTTTTAGAGTTTTTAACGTTTGTTGGGTGTCAAAGGGTTTATAGTTTTTATGGATTTTTTACATTTTCTATGTATTTTTTCTATTTTTTATGTTTTTTGGTTTTTTATTGTTTTAGGTTATTTAGGGTATTGTAGGGTTTTTAGCATTTTTAGGATTTTAGGGGTTTTAAGAGTTTCAATGTTTTTTATGGTTTTCATAAGGGTTTTTCAAGGATTTCAAGGTTTTTCCTATTTTAGGTATTTTATTGAATTTTATAATTTTGTATGGTTTTTAGGGATTTTTAGGAAAGGAAGGCTCGGGGCCAGGCTATTCCTGACACCTACCAAATTTTATTAGAAAAAAGACACAAGGACACTGCAGATAAGGGAGGGGCGGGGTCGATCAACCCACACCCAAAAGCCCTTAACAAACACACACCCAAAGACCGCAAAAAAAGAAAAATCAAAAGAAGAAAAAAACTCAACGCCAAACTCACAGCAGCTTCAGCACCTTCTCCGCAAATTCCAGCAGTCGACAGCTCCATCACCCCTTCATCACTTCCCATACCAGTAGAAACCAGCATCCAAAGCTCAAAGCCAAGCAGCGACCAGCATCCAATCTCACATGTTCCAGCATCCAACACCTTCTCGCCAAGAAGCTCCATCATCCAGCATTCATCTGTAACCAGCAGCTCACAGCCAACCAAAGACTAGCGTCCAAACTCACAACACCCAACATCTAGCACCTTCTCACCAAGAAGATAAACCATCGTCAGCACAAAACCATCAGCAACAAAGTCATAAAACTCCCCATCATCACTTCAGGATGAAGAAGCAGCTCCACTACACCCAAATGAAGAACAAAGTTCCAAACCACTCAGCAGAACCAAGACCCAGCATCCACATCGAACTACAACCAAACCAGCTTCACCACCTCACAGTAGAACATCAACCATCACCAAGCACTAGCATCCATAACCAAAGACCAGCACCAGCCATGAAACACAACTGAACCAACCATAGAACAGAAGAAAACCGATAATAGATAAACTGCAGCACCGATGTAACTCCCACTCAGAATACCAAGACAAACTCATCCACCTAAGAAACCAATAGCAACCTCTGACAAACAACGGCACCAACACTCCAGCATCAACAACAAAAGCATCACCAGCTCCAATCCAACCAACTCCAATCAACTTGCAGCACAAACAATAGCAACCAACACATCCGCACCCATTGTCTCTCAAGTAATTGCAGCTCAGCATCTAGAAATCAAGGCCGTCGGACCAAACCACAATCATCATTCCACACTTTATAGCATAAATAACCACATACCACCAACAAGAGCGCATCAAAAATCGTCTATCCCATATCAGCAAAACCGGATGATTCATAACCAACATCACAACCAAGAAATAGAAGGGCATGGAATACCAAAAGGTCTGACTAGATCTAGCATCAATAGCATGAAGTGGAGATGGAGCCAAGAGATAAGGAAGAACACGCACCTGCCTCTACTACACGAACCGATGAGAGGATTGAGCCAGAATATAAAACAAACCTTCTGCAATGTGAGATTGTGAATCGAATAGATGAAAGTAGAAAAAACTGTTGTTTCCCTTCGCCTTTGAGCCGGAGAAACCCGATGAAGACTGTTGCATCCAAGATCTCTCCCTCAGATCAGGAGCCGAGAAGGGATCTGGTGTTGACACACCCGTCAATGCCGTCAACACCGAAGCTTGCCGAAGCTGAGGGTTACCTTTCACCTTTGATATAGAGAATGCAGTTGAGGACCTCCGTTGCCGAAACCCTGATCCGCGCCAAGATCTCCTTCCAAAAGCATGAGAGGGTAGGTCTAGGAGGATTTCAGAAACTGTGATCCATGCCGCCCCATGTAAACCACCAGACCGCCAAAAAAGAAACTTCCACATCAAGAGAGACTGCATTAGCCCTCCACCGCCACAAGCGCCCCCCGCAAGTCCGAGAGGGAAGGGGAAAAGGACCAGCACCGCCATCTTCCGGGGAGTCCAATGGAAACCTTAGAAGCCTCCTCGAGGGGGAGAGAGCACTAGGAGAGTGTGCCGCCATCCTTTCTTTCTTATGGATTTTTAGGGTTTTTAGGTTTTTTTTTGTTTTTTTGGTTTTCAGTGTTTTTTTGAGTTTTAAGGCTTTTATGGTTTTTTATATTTTTATATCACTTTATGGTGTTTGAAGGGTTTCTATAGTTTTTAGTGGATTTAGTGTTTTATGGTTTTATGGTATTTTAAGGGTTCAAATGGGATTTATGGTTTTTAGGTTTTTTTTAGTGTTTCTAGTATTTTTTTGGTTTTTTGGGGTTTTCATTGTTTTTATGTTTTTATAAATTTTCATGGTTTTTTAGGATTTTTAAATTTTTAGGGATTTTTTGGGAATTTTTAAGAATTTTATGGTTTTTTAAGTTTTTATGGATTTTTGAGTGGTTTTATGTTTTTTGTGTATTTATGGGTTTTTTTAGTTTTGTGGGGTTTTTTTTGAGTTTTTAGGGTTTTAATGTTTTTAGAGGTATTTCCATTTTTTAATGGTTTAATGGGTTTTTAATGTTTTTAGTGGGTTTTTAGTGTTTTTTGGGTTTTTTATGGTTATTTCTGGTTCTGTGGTTTTTAGGGATTTTAAGGATTTTTCAAGGATTTTAGGTTTTTTATGTTTTTAGGGATTTTTAGGGATTATTTTAGGAATTTTATGGTTTTTAGGGTTTTTATGGATATTGAGGGTTTATAGGGTTAATTATAGGTTTTAGGGTTTTTTTATTCTGATGCTTTTCTAGAGGAATGATGTTTTTTAGGGGTTTTTTAATAATTTTTGGGGTTTTTAGTTTTTTTTTAGAATTTTTATGGTTTTTAGGGTTTTTATGGTTTTTTAGGGTTTCAGGGTTTTTTAGGTGTTTTGCGTTTTATTGTTTTAATGCTTCATCAGACTCGCGAAATGAGTAAGATAAGGTAAATTAGAAAAAATTTTCTGAAATAACAAAGTTTTAAATGAAATTCTACTTCCCAAGGTTTTTCCAAGCATAAAGAAAAATTCATCAATAATCAAGATACACCACTAATTTTAGGAAAAGGGAAGAGGATATAGAAAGAAGGATGCATAATAAGATTCAGAAAGTCATCATATTCAACTTCCCCCATTCCAAATGAGTAAAAACACATTATAAAAACAAAATAAAGAAAGGAAAATGATCCAAATTCAATTATAAGTCATGGGGAACTCAAAAGGGACATAAAAATAATAAAAACACTTCCCCATGCTCTTTAATGAACCTACTAAATAAAGTAGTGAAATTCCTTAATAATGATGTTTCGTTTTAGGTTATCTCCCTTATTTATGTGCTACTACGAATTTCCTTCCTTTTTAATGTGAATAATTTATTTTGGCCCCCAAATAAGTGTGTTGTGTACCGCCATGGTGTCAGAAGTTAAAAATTGTGGGCTGATCTAATTTGAATAACAATTGAGCTTCAAATTTTTCTCAAGATAAAAATTATTCTACTGAGGTTAAATATGATCTATATCATTTCCCCATGATTAGAGAATATTTTCCCACAAATCCATGGAATTATTTTCTTCAAAGTATGGAGAGAAGTACCCAATTGTCAAAGTTGTATAAACACCACCAAAATCATTGTGTAAATCAAATTTTTAGTCACTGTTTACCACTCGTTCAAGCACTTTGAATGGACCTTCATCTCATTTTTCAAGCATAATTTTCCATTTGGATGGTAATCTATCCTTAATAAGTTAAATCCTCACCTTTTCTCCTATTTCTATAATTTTCTACTTCTGATGCTTGTCATCTCATCTCTTTTATACTTCATTAAAATTCTCTATTAGATCAAAAATAGATTCATGAGTATTCTTCATCTACTTTTCCTTCTTCTATGCATCAATATTCACCTGAAAATCAAGATTCAAAGAGCACAATTCCATATTAGTTATTGCATTGATTCTATAAACCACTCTAAATGGAGAGTGTATAGTGGTAGCACAATGAGATGTATTATATACAAATTCATATTTTGAAAGATGTAACTCCCAAGTTATCATATTCTTGTTCACCAATGTTCTCTAAATAGTTCACAATGTATGATTGATAACTTCTATTTTCTCATTAGTTTGAGAGTTATGGGATGTTTTGAAAAGAAGCTTCATATTAAATTTCCCCAAAATGTTATCAAAAAACAGATGAGGAATTTAGTTTCTCTCAATAAATTTTCTACGGAATTCCAATAAGGTGAAAATATCTTTGAAAATAAATTCCTCCACTTTCGCTATATCATCATTCTTATTGAAAGGTATGAAATGATCCATATTAGAAAATTAAACAGTAGTAACCATTATTGAATCCTTACCTCACTATGTCTTTGGGAAATCCATTATTAAACCTTGGATGGCATCTTCTTATAGTAGCTCCAAAATTGGTAATGGAGTGTATAAACAATGATTGAAATGACTCATTTCTTTTTAACATTTCCTAAATTTCAAAATAATTTAATGGACATCTAATTTTGTATTAGTACTGTATAAATAATCCTTTAGTATCTACACGGTTTTTTTAATGCTAAAATGTCCAACAAGTTCCCCTTCATGAGCCGCCCGAATGAGAAGTCATTGTAATTTCCATTTGGAACACACAACTTGTTTCTCATATAGATAAAACCATCATTTATAGAATAATACTCTAAAAATAAATTTCAACATAGTTTAAAATATAAATAAACTCTATATCATGCAAATAATATTATTTCATAAGATTATATTCAAGAATTTGAGCATCTATAACGGTACATAATTCATACCTTTGAGATAAATAATATGTTGCTAGGTTATCGTGACCCTTCTAGTATTTTTACACAAATGATAATGGTTGCATGAATTACACCCACTTTGTATGCCTCAAAATCGTATTGTGTTAAACATTAATAAATCTCAATTCTTGATGGTTAGAATGAAGAACAAACTATTTTGGTCTGAAATAATGACATAAATGATATAGGGCTATCAAAATAACATAAATTTCATTATCCTAGGTGTTGTAATTCATTATTTAATCATTCAAAACAATCAAATTTACCATTTTAAATCATCCATTGATAGGTGACATGGTAGTGATGAAATTAGAAAATTAATGACAATAAAATTATTCCAAGCTATGAAAACATCTTATTTCAATGATAAATATTGGTTGTGTCTAAAACATGATTTATTCCACTTTTTATTGATCCACCATGATTCCTTCTTTTTATATTAAAAATAACTCACACTTTCCAATATTTATATATATCCTTTATTCTCTTATAATTATAAATACCTACAGAAGATAATCCATGTGGATCTCCACATACTTTTAGTAATTCAAAATATCATCCAGATAAACAATAAAAAATTTACCAACAAATGGTTTTGAAACATTATTAATGAGTTGCATGAAAGTATAACGATTATCTGAGAGGTTGAATGGAATGACTAGCCACTCAAAAAATACACCTTTAGTTTTGTATATTTTTTTCTACTCATCCTCTTCCTTTATTAGAATCTAGTGGTATCCACTCTAAAGATCAAAATTCTAAAATAACGATGACCCGCGTAATTCATCGAACATATCATCGATTCCTAGAATGGTACACCTATATTTTGATAGTAATATTGTTGATAATTTTACTATCAGTATACATGCGATAATTACCATCTTTCTTCGGCACCAACAATGTTATAACTCAGCATAGGATCATGCTTGTCCTTATAAAACCTCAATCCATCAATTTGACCACTTGCTTCTAAAATTCCTTTGATTCTCTAGGATTGCACCGTTTAAAGGTTTATTAGGAAAATACACACATGGTACAAGATGAATATGTAGTTCAATACCTCTAAAGGGTAGTATTCCTGATGGAATATAATTAGGAAAAACACTATAATATTCCTCAATCAATGAATTAACTAACTGATGGTGTGGTATCTTATCCTCATGGAATGATTTTTCTATCATCAATATAGAAAAAATAGATTTTTATTATTTAATGATTTCTCCAATTGATTATAATTCATAAAGAGGCTATATTTGGGTTATTTTTCAAGATATTTTTCATGATAAGATTGAGAAGGATTCAAAGAAGAAAGTATAATATTATTTTCCCTAGATTGGAAAGAATATGTATTCCTCATCCCATCATATTTCAATTCACTATCAAACCAATAAGGCCTTCCCCAAAACAAGTGACAAGAATCTATAGGAATAACATCACAAAAAACCTAATCAAAAGAATTCTTACCAATGTAAAATAAAATAAGAAACTATTTTTTTTAATAAAATTGTTCTCTCATTGTTCAACCATTACAATATTTATGATCTAGGATGATTATGAGTTAGAAGGTTTAATTTCTACACTATTTTTATTGAAGAAACATTTGCATATATTCCCTTATCAGTAATAACCATGCATACTCATTTATTAATGGTGTAGTGAGTTTCAAACATGTTTTATCAATAATATTCTTCTGAGTAGATTTGATCTTGAAAAACTCTTTGTAGCACAAGCATGTTACCCACACAAACAACTTCCACAACATGATCTTCATTTCTTGATTCTTTACCACCATGTTCATCCTCTTCAATTTACTTTTCAACCTATTAGATATACTTTATAGTAATAATTCGATTGTTATGGAAATTGGCCTGAAAATGACCATACCAATGATATTTTAAAACATTTTATTCCCATGTTCAAAGGAGTTGTATTTTTTATTTGGTTATTTCATAGCCTTATCTTTCTCTATATCTATTATCTTTTTCTATCCAAATTCCTTCTCACCAAAAATAGATTTATTTCAAAAAATGCCTTTTAAAAAATATTTACCTTGATTTTAGTTCTTAAGTGTTGGTTCCTTTGAGGTATAATTTTTCTTTTCGACGATGATATCTAGCATGAAAACATCATCAAGTGAGAATAATGGTTGTAACTCTACTCAATACAAAATTTCATCATTTAATCTTCCCAAAACATTGAAATTATTCCCTTTATGTACTCTAAAATGTCACTTTTTATCAATAAATAACCAAACTTATAAATTTAATATTTAATCTATTTAATTTCATATTGTAATCTATGCATTCTGAAAAAAAGTTGTTTCTTATAATTATCATAAAAAAATTGACTTCTAAAAATAATTTTCATCTTCTCCCATTAGCATATTTTGTCTTTACCACAATGTTACCACTATTTCTTTATATTTTCACACCAAATAGATGTACAATATTTAAATTTCAGAATGGATACCTTTCACTTATTCAAATCAGAACAATTTTTAAATTCAATGAATCATATGATTTCTTGTATCCAATATATAAAATAATCTGGATTCATACTTCCATAAATATATGGAATGGTAATATTCAATCATCTTTCAATATATTTATTGTCACTTATTCTTCACATATCCACCTTTGAATCTCTAGAATCATCTCCATTTGTAATATCTTCATAAAATGGTGGAAGATGTCCCCATTTATATGAATATGGAAGTTGGGGATGCCGTACAGGTGGAGGGGAATCGCGTTGTCATTCTCTCAATAGTTAACCAAATTTCACATTGATTTGAGTGATTGGAAACTATTTATTTTCCTTGGTAATTTCCCATGGAATGAGAGGAGCATGATATTTTCTCTTACAAGACATAGTGGAGGGTAATAAGAATAATTTGATAGAACTTACTCATTGGAAAAAGCTGCTTTGATAACAAACTAATGCGTCACAAGAAGCACAAAATGATTAAGTGAATAAAAATCTAATAAATGTGTCTAAAATGATCCAGGATTAAAGAAAATGACACCCACCAAGTTTAATCTATGATTAAAGACAATTTCACTAGAAATGGAGATGCACCACTAATTTTGGACAAAGGGCAGAGGCTAAACCTAGAAGGATGCACAATAAGTTTCAAAAATTCATTATATTTAACATCCCCCATTATAAAAATAGTAAAAACACACTATAAAGACAAAATAAATAGAGGAATATGAGCCAAATCGAATTAAAAGGCATAGAGTTCTCAAAACACACATGAAAAACATAAAAACACTTCCACGTGATATTTAACTACCCCACTAACAAAGGTAGTGAAATTCATTCTTAATGATTCTTTTTCATATGGTCCCTATATTGATTAATATTATTCTATGATTTTAATTCCTTTTCCATGTAGATAATTCATTTTGGGCCCTAACTAATTGTGTTGTGGCCCACAATGGTGATGGATTTTAAAAAGTGTGGGTAGGTCCAATTGGAATATCAATTGGACTTAAAAATTTTATCAAACTCCAAATTATTCTCAAATGGTTGAATTTGATTTTTATCATTTTATTGGGTTGTTAGATATTTTTTGAGTTTTCAGGGTTTTTATTGTTTTTTAGAATTTTTAATATTTTTCTGGTTTTAAAGGGTTTTTTGTGTTTTTATTGGGTTTTGGGGTTTTTTTATTTTTAAAGGTTTTTTAGGTTATTAGTGATTTTAGTGCATTAATTATTTTAAGGTATTTTGGGGTTTGTATCTTTTTTTTGGTATTTATGGGTTTTATTTATTTAGGTTTTTAATGTTTTCTTAGGGGTTTTTAGGGTTTCTAAGGATTCTTTAGGATTTTTTTTGTGTTTTTTGGGATTTTGAGGATTCTTAGGGGTTTTAGGGTCATTATGGGGTTTTTTTGTTTTTAGGAGATTTATGTTCCTTATAATTTTTTATCATTTTTATTGGTATAAAGGGTTTTTAGAGAATTTAGTGGTTTTATGGTTTTATGGTTTTTAGGCATTTTAGGGTTTTTAGGGTTCCTAATGTTTGTATTTATTTTAGGGGTTTTAAGTGTTATTGGTTTTTAAGATTTTCTTATGGTTTTTAATGTTTTAGTTTTTTAATGTTTTTAGGGATTTTTTAGGATGTTTATGTTTTTTAGGGATTTTTATAGGTTTTAGGTTTTTTTGATTATTTTGGTTATAGGGTATTTTTGAGTTTTTAGGGGTTTTATGGTTTTATGGAGTTTTTATCCATTTTATGGGATTAAAGGGTTTTATTTTTTTAGTGGGTTTTAGGTGATTTATGTGTTTATAGGGGTTGTTATCATTTTTTTTTGTTTTTAAGGGTTTTAATGTTTTGGGGTTTCTAGAACTTTTTAGGGGTTTTAGTGTTTTTTCGTTTTCTAGGGGTTTTAATAGTTTTCAGTTTTTATGGTTTTTACAGGGTTTTTAGGGTTTTTATGGTTTGTTACGTTCTTAGTTGTTTTAAGGCTCTTTTACGATTTTTATTTCATTTAGGGGTTTTATAAATTTTGACAGTTTTTAGCGTTTTTATGGGTTTTTAGGGTTTTTCTTATTTTTTAGGTTTTTAAAGTATTTTTATATTTTTTTAACATTTTTTGGGATTAATGGTTTTTAAGTAGTTTTTTTGGGTATTTTTCGGTATTCAAGGATTTTTGGGGTATAGTTTTTTTTACGGTTTTTAGCATATTTTATGTTTTAGGCATTTAAAGTGATTTAGATATTTTGGGTTTAATAAAGTTTTCAGGGTTTTTATGGGGTTTGGTTTACCTTTTTAGTGATTTTTGGGATTTTTTTAATATTTTTATAGTTTTTATGTTTTTTAGGGATTTTCATGGTTTTTATGGTTTTTTAGGGATTTTAGTATTTCTATTGTTTTTTGGGGTTTTAGGGTTTTATTATTTTTTTAAGGTTTATGATTTTTAGAGTTTTTAATGTTATTTTTTTATTTAAATGTTTTTTAGTGTTTTTAGTAGTTTTTAGTGTTTTTAAGGGTTTTTGGGTTTTGTAGGGGTTTTAAAAATTCTTATGGTTTTTGGGATTTTTAGGGGGTTTTATGGTTTTTTATATTTATTATGTTTTTATGGGTTTTGAAGGGTTTTTAATTTTTTTAGGTTTTCTTAGGTGTTTTAAGGGTTTTATGGTTTTTAATGTTTTTAGGGATTTTTAGGAAATTTTTAGTGTTTTTATGGGTTTTAACCTTTTTTATAGACATCAAGGGGTTTTAGGGTTTTTATGATTTTAATGGGTTTTTTAGGGTATTAGTGTTTTTTAGTTTTTTTAGGTTTATAATGGGTTTTTTGGGATTTGTAATGTTTTTAGGGGATTAAAGGGTTTTTTGGGATTTTAGTGGTTTTAAGCAGTTTTATGGGTTTTATGGTTTTTATGGGTTTTAGGGTTTTAGGGTTTTATGGTTTTAGGTTTCTAGGATTTTTTATGGTTTTTAGGGATTTTAACGTTTTAAGGTTTTTTAGGGATTTTATATGTTTTTAGGTTTTTTTGGTTTTCTTAGCGATTTTTAGGTTTTTTATAATGTTTGGGGTTCTTAGTTATTTTATTGGAATTATGTGGGTTTTTAGGGTTTTTAATGATTTTGGGTGTTTATAGGGATTTTTTAGATTTTATGGTTTATTGTGTACTTTTTGGGTTTTAGGGTTTTTTTAGTTTTTTAGGGTTTTACATTTTTTAGAGTTTTTAAATTTTCTATAGCTTTAAAGGGTTTTTAGAGAATTTTGTAGTCTTTTTTATATTTAATGTTTTTAGGGGTTTTTTGGTTTTTAGGGTGTTATGGGTTTTTAGGGATTCTTAGGATTTTATCATTTTAATTGTTTTAGGGGTTTTAAGAGTTTTTTTGTTATTAAGGGTTTTAAATGGGTTTTTAGGTTTTTTACAGTTCTTTATGATTTTAGGAATTTTTATGGTTTGTTAGGGTATTTTGGTATTTTTGAAGGTCTTTAGGGGTTTTAGGGGGTTTAAGGGATTTTCGGGTTTTTAAGGATTTTGCGGGTTTAAATCATTTTTAGTGTTTTTAGTGGATTTTATGGATTTTTATGGGTATTCAGGGTTTTTATGGTTTCTCAGGGTTTTTATCATTTTTAGGGTTTTAATGGTTTTAGCGGTTTTATCATTTTTAGGTTTTTATGGGTTTTATGTTTTTTTGGTTTTTAATATTTTCTAACTGTATTTCTGGATTTTTTATCATTTTAGGGGTTTTCTAGTTTTTTTTGTATTTTTATGGTTTTTATGGGTTTTTATGGATTTTGAGGTCTTTTAAGGTTTTATTATTTTAATGGTTGTTTTGGGTTTTAGGGTTTTTTTGTTTTTTTGGGGTTTTAATTATTTTTAGAGTTTTGTAACATTTTAAGGGATTGAAAGGGTTTTTAGAGTTTTTAGTGGGTTTTATGGGTTTTTATGGGTTTTCACATTTTTATGAGTTTCTATGGTTTAAGGGGGTTTTGTGTTTTATAATTTTTTAGGTTTTCTTGGTTTTAAGTGTTTTTAGACTTTTAGGATTTCCTAGTGGTTTTAGGGTTTTTTGGTTTTTATGTTTTTTGGGATTTTTATGGTTTTTTAGTATTTTAATGGGTTTTAAGGGATTTTAGGTATTTTGATGGGTTTGGGTATCTTTTATGGTTTTATGGTTTTATTTATTTTAAGGGTTCTATAGTATTTTAGGGTTTAAACTTTTTTTTATTTTTTTAACATGTTATGGGTTTAAATGGGATTTATAGTTCTTATGGTGTTTTTAGGGGTTTTATCAGTTTTAGGGTTTTAAGTGTTTTTAGGGGATTATGGTTTTTAGGGGTTTTTGGCTTTTTTAGTTTTTTTAGTTTTTTAGGGTTTTTAAAAATTTTAGTTTGTTAAGGGATTTATGTTTTCTAGGTTTTTAATTTTATCTTATGATTTTTTTAGTTTTTTAACTATTTTTTACATTTTAGGGATTTTTAGGGATTCTTAGTATTTTTATCGATTTCAGGGGTTTCATGGATTTTGAGGGTATTTAGGGTTTTTAGGGTTTTATAGTTTTTTTGGGTTTTTTGTTTTTTTAGTATCATAGGGGTTTTAAGGATTTTTAGAGTTTTCAAGGTGTCTATGGGTTTAAAGGGTTTTATATTTTTTAGCGGTTTTTGGGTTTTTGGGATTTTATGGTTTTTATGGTTTTTAAGAGGTTTTATGGTTATTGGGGTTTTTAGGGTTTTGATGTTTTTATAATTTTTTTAGGGTTTTAGGGGTTTTAATTGATTTTATTGTTTGAAGGTTTTATTATGGTTATTTAGGTTTTTACATTATTTTTATGTTTTTATGGTTGCTTATCTATTTTTAGGATTTCTATTTTTTAGGGTTCTATGGATTTTGATGGTTTTTATGATTTTTTGGGGGTTTTGTGGTTTTATGTATTTTTTGGGTTTATAGGATTTTTTTTGTGTTTTTAGGGGTTTTAAGGTTTCATAGAGTTGTTATTGTTTAAGGGATTTAAAGGGTTTTTAGTTCTTTTAGTCATTTATTATGGTTTTATTGGTTTTTATGGTTTTTTAATGTTTTTAGGGGTTTATGGTTTTTACGGTTTTAGTGTTTTAAGGTTTTTTTAGGATTTTACACTTTTTTAGGTTTTTAGGGGTTTAAAATATTTTAACGTTTTTAAGGTTCTCATAGTGTTCTTCAATATTTTTAGTGTTTTTGACATTTTTATATATTTTATGACTTTTGTTTTGGATTTTTGTAGTTTTTAGGGTATTAAGGTATTTTGGGGAGTATTAGGTTTTTTAGGTTTTTTTATGTTATTAGGTATTTTTTATTTTTTAAGGATTTAATTATTTTTTAAAGTCTTTAGCATTTCTAGGGGATTAAAATATTTTTTATAGTTTTTAGGGTTTTTAAGATTTTTATTAATTTTTATAATTTTCATTGTTTCATAGTGTTTTAAGGGTTTTTAGAGTTTCTAAAAAATTTATCTGCTTTTAGGGATTTTATAGGTTTTTTTAGGGTCTTTAGGGTTGTTAGGTTTTTTAGGTTTTTTGGAGTTTAAAGTGTTTTTACATTTTTAAGGTCTTATTTTAGGTTTCCATTGTTTTTTGGGTTTTTATGATTAAATTGATTCTTAGTGATTTTTATGCCTTTTGGGATTTTTAGAGATTTTATTGCTTTTAGGGATTTATGTTTTTTTGAGGATTTAGGATTTTTTGTGTTTGTAGTTTTTTAAACAGGTTTTAGAGTATTCAAACATTTTCAGAGGTTTAAATTGATTTTAGAGTTTTTAGTGATATTTAGTGTTTTATTTTATTTTTAGGTTTTTCATGGTTTTTAGTGGGGTTCGTCATTTGTAGGTTTTTCAGGTTTTTTAGGATTTTTAAGCATTTTCAGGTTTTTAGGGTTTAAATTGATTTTATGTTTTTATGGTTTTATTAGTTTTTTAGTGTATTTAGTGTTTTTACATTTTTAGGGAATTTTTATGAATATTTAGGTATTTTTGGTTTTTAGTTTTTTAGGGATATTGGGGGTTATTAGGTGTTTTTATGTTTTTTTTGATTTATGGTTTTCAAAGTTTTTAGGGTTTTTATATGTTTTTAGGGTTTTTTTGGTTTTTATGAATTTTTTAACATTTTTATGGTTTTAAAGGGTTTTTAGAGTTTTGGGTAGTATTAAGGGTTTTTGGGGGATTAGGGGTTTTTATGGTTTTTAGGGGTTCATAGGGGTTTTAGGGTCTCTTATGGTTTTTAGGGTTTTTATCATTTTTTGGTTTTTAGGGTCTTTAAGTGTGTTTAGTTTTTTTAGGTTTTTTTTAGGTTTTTTAGGGTTTTTAGGGTTTTTAATTTTTTTAGGGAATTTTTGGGTTTTTTATAATTTTTATTATTTTTAGGGTTTTTAGAGATTTTGACGGTTCTTAAGGTTTCTTAACGTTTTTAGGGTTCTTGTGTTTTTTTTGGGATTTTTAGGTTTTTTAGGTTTTTTATGTTTCTAGGGGTTTTAAGTGTTTTTAAACTTTTTTAATGTCTCTAAGGGTGTAAAGGGTTTTTATATTTTCTATTTGTTTTTAGGTATTTATGGGTTTCTAGTGTTTTTATTGTTATTATGGGGTTTTATGGGTTTTTGGGGTTTTAGGGTTTTAGGGTTTTAGGGTTTTTTGGGTTTTAGTTTTTTTTATGTTTTTATGGATTTGTTTTGTTTTAATAGGTTTTCATGGTTTTCTTAGGGGGTTTTCAGGGTTTTTATGGATTTATAAATATTTTTGTGGTTTTTAAAGATTTTTAGTTATCTTAAGGTTTCTTACGATTTTTAGTGTTTTTAGGTTTTTTTGGGATTTTTAGTGTTTTTCTGTTTTCACGTTTTTGTTGGGGTTTTTCAAGGTTTTTTATGTTTTTATGGATTTTTAGGGGTATTTTAGGATTTTTTGGGTTTTTAGGGATTTAGAATGTTTTTGGGTTTTTTATGGTTTTTAGGGTTTTTTTGTTTTTTTTTTGGTTTTTAAGATTATTTTTTAGTTTTTACTGTTTTTAAAGTTTTTTAGTGTTTTTTAACTTTTTTAGGGGTTTAAACAATTTTAGATTTTTATGTTGTTTTTATGGGGTTTATTGGTTTTTATGGGTTTTAATGTTTTTAGGGTTTTTTTAATTTTTATACTTTTTAGGTTTTGTTGGGATTTTAGGGTTATGATCATTTAT
Organism: Viscum album; assembly: GCA_963277665.1. NCBI lineage: Eukaryota > Viridiplantae > Streptophyta > Magnoliopsida > Santalales > Viscaceae > Viscum > Viscum album. Next base: position 790,131,596 of record OY728164.1, read on the forward strand.
AGTGTTTTAGGGGTTTTTTATGGTTTTATTGTTCTCTTTGAGGTTTTCAAAAAAAAATAGTGGTTTTTATGTTTTTATGGATTTTTTTATTTTTGATTATTTTTATGGGTTTCTAGGATTTATGAGATTTTTTAGGGTTTTGAGCGTTTTTATGGGGTTTTTTGGGTTTTAGGTTTTTTTTGAGTAATTTGGGATTTTAAATGTTTTTTGAGTTTTTCAACATTTTTTTGGATTTAATGGTTTTTTAGATTTATAGTAGGTTTTTTCTTGTCAAGTTTTAGGGGGTTTAATGGTTTTTAAAGGTTTTAATATTTTTTTTGGATTTAAGGGTGTTTATGGGTTTTCAGGGTTTCAAGGTTTTTATAATCTCTTAAGGTTTCTAGTGTTTTTTGGTTTTTGGGGGTTTTAAGTGTTTTTAGGTTTTTAACTCTTTGGAGTTTTCTGAGTTTTTAATTTTTTTTATTTATTTTGATATATTTTTTTTGGATTTTTATCGTTTTAGGGGTTTTATGGATTTTGAGTGTATTTGTGGGATTTTAGGGTCTTTAGTGGTTTTAGATGTTTTTAGATTTTTAAGGTTTTCTTAGGGTTTTCCAAGGTTTTAGGATTTTTTACATTTTCATGAATTTTATGGGTTTTAGTATTTTTATGGGTTTTTATGGATTTTAGATACTTTGAGGTTTTTAGGTGGTTCAAGGGGTTTTCAGGTTATTTTCATTTTATTATGTTTTTAGGGTGTTTTATATTAAAGTATTTTTATGTTTTTATAGTTTTCTTAGTGTTTTAATGTTTTTTATAGTTTTTTAGTTTTTATGTATTTTTTAGGATTTTTATGGTTTTAAGGGTTTTTAATGGTTTTTTTTGTTTTGGGGTTTTATCGTTTTTTTGTTTTTGGGGTTTTATCGTTTTTTTTTGTTTTTAGTGGTTTTTTGAGTTTTTTATGGTTTCTATATATTTATATCATTTTTAGGGGTTTAAAGAGTTTTTAGTGTTTTTTCAGCTTTTATTTTTTTATGGATTTTAGGGTTTTTAAGGGTTTCAAGGTTTCAAGGTTATTATGGTTTAAATATTTTCTAGTGTTTTCAGGATCTTTTTTCATTTTTAGAAATTTTTATGGTTTTTTTTGGGTTTTGTGTGTTTTTTGTTTTTAAGGTTTTCTTATGTGTTTTCTGGTTTTAAGGGATTTTTCCATTTTTACAAATTTTACAAATTTTTTAGGAATTTTATGGGTATTGAGGGTTTTATGGGATTTTTAAGGTTTTTAGGGTTTTATTATTTTTTCAATTTTAGGGTTTTTTTAGTTATTTTGGATTTTATGTTTTTTTGAGGTTTTTAAGATTTTTAGGGGATTGAATGGGTTTTACGGTTTTTAGTGCGTTTTAGGGTTTTATGGGTCTTCATTGTTTATTAATGATTTTGGAGTTTTATTGTTTTTAGTGATTTTTAGGGTTTTTTGGTCTCAGAGGGTATTATGTTTTTTAGATTTTTTATGGGTATTAATTATTTTTATGTTTTTAGGATTTCTTTTGGGTTTCAAGGATTTTTGAGATTTTTGCATTTTTGGGATTTTTATTTATTTTTTATAGTTTTTATGGTTTCTAATGGTTTTTCAGTATTTATTAAGTTTTATAATTTTTTAATTTTTTGAGATTTTTTAGGGATTTTAGTGTTTTCAGGTTTTTAGGTGCATTAGGTGTTTTTTGGTTTTAAGGTTTTCCTAGGTTTTTACAGGTTTTTTAGTGTTTTTTACGTTTTTAAATATTTTTAATGATTCTTTATGATTTTAGTGGTTTTAAGGTATTTATGGAATTCTGATGGGTGTTTGGATGTTTTTAGAGTTTTTAGGGTTTTATTATTATTATTTCTTTTTAGGGGTTATGAGTATTTTAGGGTTTTTAAGGTTTTTGAGAATTTTTTAACATTTTTATGATTTTTAATGGTTTTTAGAGTTTCAGTGGGTTTTTAGGGTTTTATTGGGTTTTAGGGTCTTTTATTTTTTAAGAATTTTTATTCTTTTGGGGTTTTTAGGGGTTTTTAGTGGTTTTTTTAGAGTTTTAGTATTTATAGGTTTTTTATGGGTTTTATGGGGTTTTTAGGGTGTTTTTTAGAGTTTTAGTATTTATAGGGTTTTTATGGGTTTTAGGTGTTTCGGGTATATTGTGTTTTCTTAGGGTTTTTAGGATTTTTATGTAATTTTACATTTTAATGGATTTTGACACTTTATTTATATTTTTATAGGTTTTATAGTTTTTAGGGATTTGGAGGGTTTTTTGGGCTTTTATGGTTTTTATAGTTTTTATGGTTTTTAGTGTTTTTAGGTTTCATTGAGTTTTTAGGGTTTTTATGGTTTTTAGTTTTTTTTAAATGTTTTTAGTGATTTAAATAATTTTTAGTGTTTTTATTGTATTTTTAGGGTTTTTTGGGTTTTTTGGGTTTTCAGGGTTTTCAGGGTTTTTTATGGTTTTTATAGGTTTTTAGGTTTTTTAGAGATTTTTGGATTTTTAGAGGTTTCAATTGTATTTATGTTCCTAAAGTTTTATTATGAGTTTTCTGGCTTTTAAGGGTTTATTATGTTTCTAGTGTTTTTATATATTATTAGGATTTCAGTGTTTTTAGGGTTTTCTGGATTTTGAGAAATTTTGGGGTATTTTTGGATTTTATTGATTTTTAAGGATTTTAGTGTTTTTTATGATTTTAGGGGATTTAAATATTTTTTATTTTTTTAAATTTTTTCATATAGTTTTTTAGGCGTTTATGGTTTTTATGTTCATAGGTATTTTTTTGGTGGATTTTATGATTTTCATGGTTTTTAGGGGGTTTTGGGATTTTGAGGGTTTATCATGTTTTATGGGTTTTTAGGGATTTTACGGTTTTATTGAGTATTTATGGTTTTTAGGGATTTCATATTATTTTAATAATTTTAGGGGTTTATAGAATTTTTAGACTTTTTAGTGGTTTTCAGGTTTTTTATGGGGTTTAAGGGTTTTTAAGGTTTTTTGTGTTTTTAGTGTATTTAATGGTTTTTAGCATTTTTAAGTTTTTTTGAAGGTTTTAATTATTTTTTTGTTTTTAAGGATTTCTTAGAGTTTTTCTAGGTTTTTACAGGTTTTTTCATTTTATGGGATTTTTAGGTCATTTTTAGGTTTTTTATGAGTTTTTTTGGTTTTTAGGGATTTGGAGGGATTTTCGGGTTTTTATGGTTTCTAGGGTTTTAGGGGGTTTTAGCATTGTTTATGTTTTTAGGGACTTTATGTGTCTTCATGTTTTTATGGTTTTCTTTAGGGTTTTAAATATTTTTGGGTTTTTATTTTTTAGGAAATTTTAAGGATTTTTTAGGATTTTTATCATTTTTAGGTTTTTAGGGATTTTGGGGGTTTTAGAGTTTTAGGGGGGGTTGGGATTTTAGGGTTTTTTTTTGTTTTTTAGGGTTTATGGTTTTTTGTGGGTTTTTAGTGTTTTTTTGGGTTTTATGATTTATTAAGGATATTTGGGGTTTTATTGTTTTTGGGTTTAGTTATAATTTTTTGCATCTTTTAGGTTTTTAGGGGTTTAAAGTTTTTTTAGGTTTTTAATGCTTTCATAGAATTTTACAGGGGTTTTCCGGGTTTTTACCATTTTTATGTTTTAGGTATTTTTAGTTTTGTTATTTTTTATGGGTTTTAGCAATTTTTCTTGGTTTTAGATTTTTTTGGGTTACTACTGGTTTATGGGTTTTTATGTTTTTATATATTTTTTTATTTTTTAGGGTTTTGTGGTTTTTATGGGTTTTTAGGGTTTTTAATATTTTTAGGGGTTTTTGGTTTTCAGGTTTTATAGGTTCTTTAGGGTTTTAAGGGATTTTATTGTATTTGGTTTTTTAGGTGTTTTCAGTGTTTTCAGTTTTTAATATTTTCTTAAGGGTTTCCATGGTTTCTAGGGTTTTTACCATTATAGGGATTTATAGTGTTTTTATACGTTTTATGTTTTTAGGGTTTTAAGGATTTTTTGGGTATTTAGGGGTTTTAAGGTTTTAGGGGTTTAGTGTTTTTTTTGGTTTTAGGGTTTTCTTGAGTTTTAAGGGTTTTTTATGTTTTTTACAGTTTCATAACCTTTTAGGGGTTTTTGTTTTTTTAGTGTTTTTAATGGTTCTTAAGGATTTATTGGGTTTTAAGGTGTTTTTATGGTTTTTGGGGGTTTTATGTTTTTTAGGGGTTTTATGTTTTTTAGGGATTTTTTCATTTCATTGTTTTTTAGGGGTTTTATTTTTTTTAGTTTTTTAATGTTTTCTTGGGGTTTTCAGGGATTTTAGGTTTTTTACATTTTTAGGTATTTTTAGGGATATTTTGTGTTCTTTATCATTGTTAGGGTTTTATGGGGTTTTGAGGGGTTTTACTTTTTTAGGGTTTTTATGGATGTTTTGGGGTTTTATGGTTTTTTTATTTTTTCAAGGTTTCTTGTTTTTTAATTTTTTTAATGTTTTCTTGGTTAAAGGGTTTTTAAATATTTTTAGGGGTTTATTTATTATTTTTTTGGTTTTTTTAATTTTTTTCGGGGGTTTTTCGTTTTTTGGGAGTTTTAGGGCATTTAGGGTCTTTTAAGGGTTTTAGAGTTTTAGCGTTTTTTTAGTTTTTTAGGGGATTTAAGTGATTTTAAGTATTTTTATGTTTTATTATTTTATTAGGGTTTTCATGGATTTTAGAGGTTTTTTTGTTTTTTGGGATTTTTAGTGGTTTTCATTAGATTTTAATGTTTTTAGGGTTTGTAGGGATTTGGTGGGTTTTTTGATTTTTAGGTTTTTAGGTTTTTTAGGGGTTTTAGAATTTTTTATTTTTTAGGGTTTTAAGTGATTTTAGGTTTTTCAGGTTTTCTTAATGTTTTTTATGGTTTTTATGGGTTTGATGTTTTAAATATTTTTAGGGGATTTTTAGGATTTTAAAATTTTATTATGGATTTTAATGATTTTGATGGCTTTGAGGGTTTTTATAATTTTTTTTGGGGTTTTAGGGGTTTCATGGTTTTTTAATGTTTTTAATGTGTTTATATTTTTTTAAAATTTTTAGGGGTTTAAAGAGATTTTAGAGTCTCTGATGGTTATTAGGGTTTATATGGGTTTTTAAGGTTTTTAGGGGCTTTACGATTTTTAGGTCATTAGAGTTTTTAGGGTATTTTTAGAGTTTTTAAGGGTTTTAGAATTTTTTTAGGGTTTTAAGGGTCTTATGATATTTTAGTTTTTTAATTTTTTCTTAGGTTTTTTAGGTTTTTTAATGTTTATTATGTTTTTAGGGATTTTATGGATTTTTTAGGATTTTTATGGGTTTTTTTATGTATATAGATTTTGAGGGGTTTTTTTGGTTTTTTGGGTTTTGGGGGTTTAAGGTTTTTTTTGATTTGTTAGTTTTTTAGTGTTTTTAATGTTTTTAGGGGCTTAAATTTTTTTTATAAATTTTAGTGGGCTTTAGGGTTTTCAAAGTTTTTGTGGGTTTTTATGTTTTTTCTTGGTCTTTTAGGGTTTTACGGTCTTTGAAAGGGATTTTTAGCAGTTTTAGCATTTTTTGGGGTTTTAAGTGTTTTTAGGTTTTTAAGGTTTCTTTAAGGTTATTCAGGGTTAATATGGTTTTTAAGTTTTTTGGTATTTTTAGGGATTTTTAGAATTTTTATGATGTTTTAGTGTTTTTATGGATTTTGTGGGTTTTTAGGTTTTTAGGATTTTCTGTTTTTTTAGTTTTTTGAGTTTTTTGTTTTTTTATAGGTTTTATGTTTTCTTAGGGTTTTAAGGTTTTCATCGACTTTTTTAGGATTTTTTTGGTTTTTTAGTTTTTTTGGTTTATAGGGATTTTTTCGGATATTTATGGTTTCTTACAGTTTTTAGGGATTTTTAGGGGTTTTAGGTTTTGTAGGGTTTTTATGATTTTAATGGTTTTTTGGGTTTTTAGGGTTTTTTAGTTATTTAGGGCCTATAAGGTTTTTTAGAGTTTTTTTAATCATTTTAAGGTTTTTAAATTGTTTTTAGAGTTTTTAGTGGTTTTTAAGGGTTTTATGGGGTTTTAGTGTTTTTTAAGGTTTAAGGGGTTTTTATAGATTTTAGGGGTTTTAGGGTTTTTAATATTTTTTAGGTTTTTAGGGGTTTTAGTTGTTTTTAGGTTCTTAAGGTTTTTTAGGGTTTTAGGTTTTTAGGGGGTTTTATGATTTTATGGATTTGTATGGATTTTGTAGGATTTTTTACATTTTTTAGGGTTTTTAGGGATTTTGATGGATTTTAGGGGTTTTTAGGGTTTAATGGTTTCAACAATTTTTTAGTTTTTAGAAGTTTTATGTGTTTTGATTCTTTAATGTTTTTTTCAAGGTTTTAAGGTTTTGGGGATTTTTTATTTTTTTTTTAGGGAAAGGAAGGCTCAAGGACAGGCTATTCCTGGAACCCCCAAAGTTTATTAGAAAAAAGACACAAAGACACTGCAGACAAGGGAGGGGTGGGTTCAATCATCCCACACCCAAAAGCCCTTAAGAAACACACACCCAAAGATCGCAAAAAAAAAGAAAATTCAAAAAAAGAAAAGACACAACGCTAAACACACAACAACATCAGCACCATCTTAGCCAATTCCAGCAGTTGGCAGCTCCATCACCCCTTTATCACTTCTTATCCAAGCAGAAGCCAACATCCAAAGCTCACAGCCAAGCAGCGACCAACATCCAATCTCACATGTTCCAGCATCCAACACCTTCAGCACCTCCCATACAAACAGTAACCAGTTACCAGCTTCACTATCTCCAGCCACCATCACCTCCTCGCCAATCATATTCACTTCACCGCCTCGTAGTGAGGCAACAGTCAGCACCAAGAAGCGGCATCTTTCTTTACTCCCACCGCCAGGAACACATCCACAACTCCCAAGAGAAAGATAGCATCCAACACCGTTAACCAGTAACAAAAGCCAACATCCACACCAGTTCACAACCAAACCAGCTACATATCCAAAAACACCAGCTCCCACTTTAGCCCACGCCACCACACTGGGCAGGTCCATCTTCATCACACCAGAACCACCAGCAGTAGAAAAAAGATCGAAATTTGCCTCACATTTTAGCCAAGTCCCAACCAACATTCCAGCAAAAGGCACCCAGCAACACAGCTGGGGGTATAGAACAACCAGAATCAAAGATGGGTCAAACCAGAAGTAACATGACCCTAAAACATCTGCATCCTCAAGCACCTCCTCACCAAGGAGAGTCACCAGCTGCAACTTAAAGCCACCAGCACCAGACTCATAAATGACAGTTTCATCATGCCCCATCGTTGTAGCAATTAGTAACCAACGCTACCAAATCTGGCAATCTCCTTCCGCACCACGCAAGCCAGCAAAGGAAAACGACTAATCACCCGCATAAGTACACACTGATTTTCCCAGAATCATAAAATTCATCGAAAATTCCAGAGCCATCTTAACCAGAGACTCGGACAACCCTCTAACCAAAAGGCATTCCCATCCATCAATCCACTCCACAAGTAGAACAAACAGTAGCAGCTTCCCGAACGAACACCCACCAAGCCGTAGCAACTGGAATGCAGAAACCAAAAGTGCACCCAAAATAAGTGGGATCCACAATGCAGGAGATAAAACATACAAGAATGTTCGAGATCTGATCCTCGGCATCTGGGGAAAGACAGAAACGGCATGAACCACAGGCGCCAGCTCGACCCATCCACGCGACATCTCCTCCGCAGATCCAAGAGACCACCAAGGTGCACCGTCCGAAAAACCAGATCTGAGATGAATCGCCACAACCGAGCCAGACCAAAGCCACCTCCTTGAAAACTTGATCTGTGCAATCATCTTCCAAGAACCATCGCGTGAAGTCGTCAGCCACCTCAGATGAGACCCAGATCCGAGTTCCGCAAACGAGGTCGCCAAAACACGTAAACCCTTCCTCTTTGAAAAGTCGACACCATATCCTGCCAAGCTCCAAACACCCATTATCAACCACCATGGACCTTCACTATAAAGGGTTGGATGACCTTGCCAAAGCGGCGTTGAAGAAAGCTGAGGAGAGCCGGCAGGAAGAATGGAACGACGACACCGTGGAGCCCTAGCACGGGGAGAGAGAAAACCAGGAGAATCCATATCCATCCTTATTTATTTTTTTAGGGATTTATATGGACTTTTTAGTATTTTAATGATTTTGATATGTAAGTATTTTGAGAGTTTTAGGGTATTTTTAGGTTTTTGGGGGTTTTATGGGTTTTCCAGGTTTTTTGGGTTTTCCTGGTATTCTTGTTTTTTTGAAGCTTTTTAGGGTTTTATGACTTTTAGAGTCTTCTAACATTTTTAGGGGTTTAAAGGGCTTTTAGAGTTTCTATTGAGTTTTAGGGTTTTTATGGGTTTTAGGATTTTTATGGTTTTTAGGGGTTTTATTGTTTTTAGGGGCTTGGTGTTTTTTGGGATATTTATGTGCTGTAAGTTTTCTATCCATTTTTTAGTTTTTATGGGTTTTATGTTTTTTTAATTTTTTAATGTTTTATTAGGGATTTTCATAGTTTTAAGGGTTTTTTCCATTTTTAGGGATTTTTAGTATTTTTTTAGTATTTTTATGGTTTTTAGTGGTTTTAGGTTTTTTGAGTGTTTTATGGTTTTTAGGTTTTTTAGAGGTTTAAGTGTTTTTATGTTTTTAATGTTTTTTTTCATTTTTCAGGGGGTTTAAGGGTTTTCATATTTTTAAGGATTTTGATTTCCTTTTATGATTTTTAGGGTTTTTAGGGTTTTTTGAGTTTTTTTTGAGAATTTTTAGTTTTTAGGGATTTTATGGTTTTTAGGTTTTTTGAGTTTTTTGGGGATTTAGGGTTTCAATGGGTTTTTAGTGTTTTTTACAATTTTAGGGGTTTAAATGGTTTTTAGATATTGTACTGATTTATAGGTTTTTATTTGTTTTTATGGTTTCTTATGTTTTTTAAAGGGTTTTATGGTTTTTTGTGATTTTAGGGGTTTTATAGTTTTTAGGGGGTTTTAGGGTTTTTTAGGTTTTTATATATTTTTGTGGTTTTAGGTGTTTTTAGGTTTTTAATGTTTTTAGGTATTTTTCATGTTTTGGGGTATTTTTTTGTATAGATTTTAGGGATTTTTTATGATTTTATGGGCTTTGGGTTTTTTGGGATTTTGATGGTTTTTTCTGTTTTTAGAGTTTTTTAGAGTTTTTTTGGCATTTTTTTTATTTTTAGGGGTTTTATTTGTTTTTAGGTTTTTAAGGTTTTCTTAGAGTTTTTTTTTGGGTTTGAATGGGTTTTTACATTTTTATGGATTTTAGGATTTTTATGGGTTTTTTGTGTTTTCCGGAATATTGAGGGTTTTATGGTTTTTATTGTTTTGTTTTGGGTTTTAGGGGTTTTTTTAGTTTTTTTAGTTTTTTATAGTTTTTTATAGTTATTTATAGATTATTAACATTTTTAGGGGTTAAAGGGTTTTTAGTTTTTATAGTGATTTTTTAGGTTTTTGATGGGTTATTTAGATTTTTATAGTTTTTAGGGATTTGGGGGGGGGGGTTATGCTTTTAAGGCCATTTTATGGTTTTTAGGGGTTTTATGTGTTTTATGTTTTTAAGTGCTTCTTAATATTTTTAGGGTTTTTAGAGTTTTATACGTTTTTTTGGATTTTAAGGTCATTTTTTGGTTTTTATGGTTTTTTAGAAATTTTTGGGACTTTGAGGGTTTTTTTGGGTTTTCTAGGGTTTTCTTGGGTTTTTAACATTTTTTTAGATTTCTAGACGTTTTATGTGTTATTTATGTTTTATTTTTTTTGTATTTATCATAGTTTTTATTATTTTTACATTTTTAATGATTTTTAGGGATTTTTTATGATTTTTTTTGATTTTAGGGTTTTTACGGATTTTGTGGAGTTTTGTGGAATTTTAAGGTTTTTAGTTTTTTTTATATTTTTTGTATATTTTTGGGTTTTAATGATCATTTACAGTTTTCTAAAATTTTTAGAGTTTTAAAGGGTTTCAAGAGTTTTTATTGGTTTTTCACAGTTTCAATGGTATTTTAGGATTCATGAAGGTTTTTTGGTGTTCTTATAGTTTTTAAGGGTTTTAGGGTTTGAGGTACATTTAGGGTTTTTTAGTAATTTTAGAATTTCTTAGGTTTTAGTGGTTTTAAAATTTTTTAGGGTTTTTAGATTTTCTTAGGGATTTTTAGTGTTTTTTTGTTTTTTTGTGCTTTTAGGGATATTTAGGGATTTTTTAGGATTGTTACAGTTTTTATGTTTTCTAGGGAATTTGAGGGTTTTTAGTGATTTTATAGTTTTTAGGTTTTTAAGTGTTCTTAGGGGTTTTAAATGTATCTGGGTTTTTTACGTTTTTATAGGGGTTTTCTATGTTTTTTTGGGTTTTTACCTTCTTAGGGTTTCTAGGTATTTTTAGGTTTCTTTTGATTTTTAGGGTTTTTGGGGATTTTGAGAGTTTTAGGGGATTTTAGGGTTTTTATGGTTTTGGGGGTTTTAAGGTTTTTTATTTACTTTTAATAATTTTAATGTTTTTTTATGTTTTTTGGGGTTTAAATGGATATTAGTTTATTTAGTGAGATTTTAGTGTTTTATTGTTTTTAGTGTATTTTATTGTTTTTATGTTTTTAAGTTGTTTTTAGAGTTTTATACTATTTTATTGAATTAGGGTTTTAAGTATATTTTTTGATTTATATATGTTTTAAGTGTTTGTATGATTTTATGGTTTTCTTTGGTTTTTTTAGGATTTTGGGTTTTTTACACTTTTATGGATTTTTAGAGTTTTTTTGGATTTTTTTAATGGTTTTTTGGGTTTTTTGGATTTTTTATGTTTTTTATACATTTTTAGTGTTTCGAGGTTTTTAATTTTTTTATGGTTGTTTATGGTTTTTATGGTTTTATTAGATATTTTTAGTCATTTTTATGATATCTATGGTTTTTAGGGTTTTTATTGTTTTTTTTGGAGTTTTAGGCTTTTTTTAGTTTTTAGGGGTTTTAAAAAAATTTATAGTTTTATAACATTTTTAGGGGGATTAAATGGTTTTTATAGTTTTTAGTGGGTTTTTTAGAGATTTGTGTTTTTTAAGGTTTTTTGAGGTTTTTAGAGCTTTTTATGTTGTAAGGGGTTTTAGGGAATTTATCATCTTTTTATGGTTTTTTGGTGTTTTTAGACTTTCTAGGGGTTTTGTTAATATTTATTTTTTAAAGTATTTCTTTTGTTTCAATAGTGTTATTATGTTTTTTAACATTTTTAGATATTTTTTGGGATTTTTTTATGTTTTTTTATCATTTTTAGGGTTTTAGGGATTTTGAGGGGTTTAAATGTTTTAAAGGGTTTTATGTTTTTTTAGATTTTTATGGGTTCTTAGTGTTTTTTAGGGTTTTAAGGTTTTCTTAAGGTTTTCCTGGGTTTTTATAGTTTTTTCATTTTTACGAGGACCACACTCCTATTCCAATTCGATGTCATCAGTCTACCCTACTATTCACTCCATGGTAGACACACACCCCCATTAAACTTCCAAAGTACTTCCAAAAAAATCCAAGAGTAAAACTGGAGATAATCAGATAAGCTTCATCATATAAAAACTGCTTTACCCAACAAGCATCCCCAGTCACCCGTAAGAAGGAATCTAAAATGAAGCCTCAAGAAAGCGGATTGGAAAATAAAAATTCAAACTAAAATCCCAGTTTTCTTAATGATAGAGTTATTTAATCCCTCAAACATTTATCTTTGGTGAATTAGGATCATACATTTTCATTACTAAATTATGTAAATAGTAGAAACTATTTTGGAGGTCCTCCCCAAATATCATACCATAAAGGATTTATTCTTGAACTAATCGGTCTTGATATCCCATATCTGGATGAGTTCCACGGTATCCCTTCACATGGCTATAATATCAAACAACAAGAATGTACTCACCTGTATATCATCCTCCAAAAGGTCCTCCCCAGGTTATATGCTTTATGAATTCTCCTTACTGTCGAATGTCAAGCCATAATGGTAGTTCTCCCCATGATGGAACTCACTATGAGGGTCCTCATCATAGTAGTGTTTTACTTCGATAAGAAGGTCCTCCCATTGATGATTTAATGATGAAAAAGACCTCTTACCTCAAGGCACTTGGGAAAATGAGGCCAGTCATGCCTGATACTTCATTGTTGAAAAGTGACATCCTTTCTCATTTGAAAGGCAACCCAAGGAAAAGGCCATCCTCTAAACTACCCATGGATCTCTTTCCCTCTTTTTTGATAGAGGAAACAATCCATGAAGATAATTCTATTTACAATAAATGAGTAGGTAAATTTTCAATTTGGTTGTACCAAGATGAGGATCCTCTAAAAAAAGATAAGGAAGACATGTTGTATATTAGGATACAGTTGGTCAAGGAAAATATACTAGTAATGTTCTGGCCTTATGGACTCTATAATACAGCATTCTAGAGGCATTGTCAAAAAAATTAAGCACGAAATTCACATTAATGTATGGAATACTCTTCATAACATAAAATAACAAGTATTACCTTAAAACAAGTATCAAATCCACATCAAATTAATATAAGGAATACACCATCAAATCGACTTGGTTACCCTCCTAGTATTAAGGCACCCAAAATTGGGAAATAATTATGTAGCCAATCAATGAGCATGTCTCAACATGTTAAAATATTTGTGTTGGATGATATTAAATTCCAGATATAGTTTTCACATCAGAGGATGTGGTGATCATGGGGAATTGAACTTCAATTCACTCCCAAATTATCAAATCCTACCAAATGTGACATCATGCAATATCATAGATTCAAGACGAATTCAAAAAATAGAATCGGTCTGTGACACCTAGCACACTCAACAAAAACCATCCCTAACTGACTCTTGAAAATTTTGATATAGGAGAGATCAAGACATCGAAAGAATTTTTCATCATACATCAGAAAATATAATTAAATCCTCTCATTTGAAGGGAGTCAACCATCATATAACACAAATTTTTCAATTATCACAAATATACTTGAAAGTACGTAACTTATGTGTCTGTCTCACCATAAATCCAACCCATTTTCAGCCACAAAACTATAAAATTATAAAATCATTCATAGTATTAATAGCCATGGTAGTCTAGGAGAAACACCATCATGCATGGATGGGGGATTTTACCACAACCTAAATGATTAGAAAAAAAGTCTTGATTGGATGTGAAGAAGAAACAGGCAAATACCCAACCCTCGGGGCTAGAGGATTTTTTACCTCAACAACATTCTCTTTAGAAGAATTCATTCTTCTCTCTATTAAGGGGAACACCGTAAAATATATCTTCCTAGTTAATCCTATCTTGTGATCTGGTGTCCTCACATTGAAATACAAGAGATAAATTTTCCAGAGATTACCTTTGGATCACCCTTTATTAAAAAATAAAAATATAAAAAGAAGGTGGAAGGAGGAGGCCTTATGGAAGATACAAAAAAATCTCTCAAATAAGCTACTAAAATTCCTGTAATGTTTCATTCACTTGTGAATTTTATTAACACCATCCCTACATGTGCTACAGAATATGAGTCCAATATAGAAGTGTATGAGTAGGAAGTTCGAGTTCATAATATGATCCACACTGAAATTATTTAAGGATTTGTGCATACCTGAAATGAGAGACTATCTATGAATTTTGGTAATACGTTAAATGTTCTAGTGGTTTTACATCAATGATCATCATTTAAGTAAAAGTGTAATGGAAAGTAATTAACTAACCCACATCTTGAAGAGGATGAACTCCCCACACTGGAGGAAAGGTTTTCTCATCATTGAGAAGAAATGAATGACTTGATAAAACTCAATTCAGAACTATTCTAAGGAAACATCCTTATTTTGATATGTTCTACAAGAAGAAACTCAAATTGTGCTCAAAACTAGCATACCTCAATTAAGAGGCTTCATCCCCACAATTGAAATAGATCCACAATATCCACTCAATGTGTGGTTTGGACAACCAATATATTTTGATCCTAAAGTAATAGATTGTGAGATCCCTTTTTAGGTACACATCCAAAATAGGGATAGACACATCCTCATAGTACTTCCCCTGTATGTTACCCATGTAATATATCAATAGAACCGCCATAGATGGCTCTACCTATTGATTCCAATGTTCATTATCCTTTTCAAACTGACATTCATCAAGGTCTCAACAATACAACAAAGTCACTAACGGCTCAATTGGAAGCTATAGAGGAGTGGTGTGCACCTGTACAACTGAAAAATAATACTTACATTGAATGGGTTTATCCAACCCCTCACCTGTAATTTTTTTGAAACCATGTATTTCTAATTTTCAATGGATCTGGGAACCCGAAGCAGCATTTGATGCATTTCATGTCCCTCTTTGATCCCATGATGGGGATCCCTATAAAACACAAAGCAGTGAACCTCTTGTGATTCATGAAAACACTATATGAACTATCCTTTGTGTGGTGCACTATTTTAATGGATCTATAAATTTTTGTATGGGAAGATATTTGTATTAAGCTTCTCTTCCAATTGAGCTAAAATTTGTATAAGGCAATGGTCCTCGGCCTCTCAAACATTAATCGTTTGGATAATGAGAGGGTCCCAAATTTTATTACTTGGTGAAAGTGTTTAACATAGTCCCTAAGCCTACAAAAACCTCAAGAATATTTTTTGTCTATAAGTATAGATAATCTTCATGACGAGTTTTAAAAAATTCAGATCCTTGTTAAATATAGAGGAGGGTTTCAAGATCTAGATGAAATTTATCAAAGACTAGAAGTCCATATCTCAATAAACATGGCCATGTCCTGAGTAGTTGCATCAACTTAGGGGAAGATAATAGAAAAATAAATGCTTGCTTCTTTTACACTTAAGCCACCCCCTACACCCTCTCCTACTCTAAATCTCGTTCTATAGCATGAAGATCCCCCTCTCGAGTGTCATAAAAAACACTGTACTTATCAGGATGAGAAAAAATATCAAATGAAAAAATATTTTGAGGAGATAATGATTTTTTTTAATATTTCTAATATGAAAATGTCCTTGTATACTTTATATCGGATCTAGAGAACAACATGATCATGTTTCTAAATCCCAATATGCCAGACCAAGATGTTCTCGATGATCTCTTGAATTATTTCCCCTTACAATGAACATTAGTCAACACTATCCATGAAATCATTATTTTCAAATACATCCTACAAAAAAAGGTGGAATTTGGGAATGTGAAGCTTGGAAAACCACCCATGCAAGTAGCATGTGTTTCTACCACCAATCCAGAGGGGGAGAGTGAATATCGTGAAGTTAACAACAAAGGGATGCACATGTTAAATGATTTTATTGTTAGAAAGAAAATTAAATAGACTTATGGTATTCTTAATGAATATTTGAAGTAACCAACTAGTCCCTCTAATACTTCTATTATTGAACAGTTTACCTCATTGGCACCGTAACCCTCTAAAGGTTAGTCTTCAAAAAAAACATGGCCAGAAGGGTGGGAAACCAACACAAGAAGATGAATATGGACATGAAACTGAATTATCTGCACATTATTATGGAATTAGTGGAAGTGGTTACTGGATATGAGGGTATAGAGGAATACGCAGTTTCAAAAAAAATCAACACTCTGACCACACCCCCTTCTCAGACTATTTATATCATTGGAAATCATGGGAGAGCCCTCCCGTTGGCACAAAAGGAGTGAAAATGATTCCCAAAAAATTTTAGGAGTCACCTTTACCTGATTACGCTAGAAGGTAAACTAGAGTGGATGCAAAATCCTGATAAATCTTAGTAAGAAGTTAGACCTACTTTTCCTAACAACCAAAAGATTGTAATTCCTTCAATTCCAATTTGAACTTCTAACCTTCCCCCATCAAGTACTTTGGCCACTAAAGTGCCTAAAAAGGAAAACCTCATGTCATAAGAAATAGACATCTAGCTCAATAGTATGATATTCTAATGAAATTTACCCTATTTCTATCCAAGCTATTGATTTTGGATACTCTTAATTTGTCAAAAGTCCTCTGTGAAGTGCTCATAGAGGATTTTTGAGCCCTCGTGAGTTTTAAGATTAGGTTATCACATGTAATGCACATCATAAATAGATTGATCTTATATTTTTTGACATTATCATATCATTCATGGAGAAATATTGAGACACCATTATACAGGGTCACATTGGACCCTTGTATGTTTATGGAAGGATTAATGATGTGGGTATCCAACGGGATTTTATTGACAATGGCTCAAGAGTCAACTTCATTCCAGTCCGAAAACTTCATCATATGGGTTATAATGAGGCACAATTACCCCCCTACACTATAATGTTATAGGGTCATGAAAAGTGTGAGAAAAAAATTCTTTGAATAATCAATCTTAGGACCCAGTTCGGGGTCATTATATTCGACTCCGAATTTCTGATTATTTGGCAAGATAAACCCTTCAATATTATTTGGGGAAGGCCCTAGTTACATCAGCATGTGGAAATCCCCTCTTCATACCAAAAACATCCCAAGTATTGTATTAATGGTTTAATTGGGATATTTCATGGTTATAGATCTCCATTCAAAACTTTTGAATTACAATACATTGATTTGGGGTTCTACCATATGGAAGGGAAGCATTCCATGACTGGAGAAAATTCATGAATCAATACCCCAAATGGTATTTAAATAACCCCGGTCAATACCATTAATCATCTAAATGAATTATATCTATTTACAATCAATCATATTGATGTCATGTGCCCACATTCATGAACATGTTTAGTGAAATTCGAGATATCAGTCATGACTGTTGAGCTCAAAAGCACTGAAAAAGCCTTCAATCTCGAGAAAGTGGTAGTATTTCGAATCAAAATTATATAATTTTATCTCCTATGATTCAATGAACACATAATTCATAATCTATATGTAAGGTATATATAATTTCACTAAGATAGAGTGAAGATATTAATTCTCTACGTATCGTCTCTCCTCTGGAGCTTCAAAGACACCCCACAACAATACTGGGGTCAGAAAAAGCTACTTCATCTACTTGATGTCAAAATATTGACTCCTCTCCTAAATTGAAGAAATTTTATTTATCACTGACATCCCCTTAGGAAAATTAATAGGTGGAAGAGGAAGATAAAGAGGAATATTAAGAGGTGGAATACCTCAGGGATTCCCCTCCATCCTTTTAGGAAGACTTCTCTACCACTATTGATGAGCTTAGGAAAATAGATGTGGGTATAGAGGAGGAACCACAACCCACATTGATCGATGAATCAATGTTTTATAATGAATAATATTGTTTAATATCTCTTGGAATGTGTGTTTTGGTTTGGAATCACTACTTCTGGGCAGTTTTTATTAGATTTATTTATGGAACCAGAAACATCCAACAGATCTTTATCAAAAGAGACCTACTTTCCAAAGGAAGGCACTCATTAGGTTTTGACCTAAAATACCTAAGAAAATAAATTAGTCGAGAGGATGGGATTTCGGACTCATCACACCCTTTTGGGAGGAATTATTGCATACTCTGGGACTCTCTTATAGATTTGAGATATTTTCATGAATCCTTATTAATCAAACAAGTATAACGTATGTTTAACTAGGAATTTATAATCAATTATTATCATGTGTGAAATTTAGAATCATCTATATGTATTATTGGTTCTTCATTAATGTATATATTCGTATGTATTTGAGTTTCTCCATCAATGGTATCCTCTTATATAATATATAGAGATTCTTTTAACCATTGTTATAATGATACTAGTTTTTAAGCCACTTAGTTGGGTCGAATGGAATTTATTATTGTCTAGAGAGACAAAAGTTTGTTTTGATTTTGGGATCGTACCCAATAATGGGATACCTATGTATCCTTGTGAAATGAATCGGAACCCTCATAGTTCGGTGCCACTTAATGGGACACATCATACCTTTTATGTTTGTGTGATAAGGACCTAACTATATTGTTTAATGTCATGTTGTAAGGACATATAAGAAAAAGATTCTTAGTCAAATCATGGTGTGGGACTTAAGTCTATGAAGCCCAAGGAACCTAGAAGGGATATGAATTTCCAAGTTAAATTAGACCCCACTGGGAATTTGTCCCTGAAATTACAGGTTTGATTTAGATTGTTGGGTTTGAACCTCAGGGAGGCTTCCTACGTATCTCATTTGGATGAAAATAAAATTGTACGTATTTTGGGTATTCTCGTCATGGTTTATGATTTTTTAAGAGAAATAGGCTGAGGATTACTTCTAAATAGTATTCCTTGGTTATTTATGGGTTTATTTTGGGGATTACACCTAAGGATGATTCCCATTTATGGATGAGATGAGATGGATATCAGGCCTTTGGAAGTATTCCTAAATATCTTGATTTTTATGGGAATCAGAGCTCTCATAGTTTTGAAAATAGGGGATTGCGAAAATGTTGTGATCATCAAAAATATCTAATCCTACTTGAGTCATGCTCAGTTTGAGAAAAAAGAGGACGTGAAAGATTCAACAAACCACACACTCTCTCTTCAACAAATGGAAGAGGGTGGGCTTTTGGTGAAGGAAGACGAGGCGACAGTGGGTGAGGGCATAGAGCAATGAACACTTAAATGTGAAATGAAACTAAATTTCATTTGATCTATCCCAAAAGGCTAGGGTATTTCTCCAAGAAGAATTCCCTAAAATTGGACCTGGTAAGGAAGGGAGACTTTTATTTTTTTTTAAAGGAAAAGTAGGTGTGAACCATACATTTCCTACTAGGGACCTGAGGCTCTAGGTTTTAGACATAATAAGGGAAGGGCATAGCCTGAAACCTAATCCTCCAAATTGGGAACTCCCCAACATTTTTCCTATTATAAATATCCATGTGAATACAGATTTAGAAACTCGTAGACACTATATGAATCTTGGCCCCATTATAAAACAAATGTGGGAAACCTATGACTATGGATATACAAACTCATATGGGAGACACACTAATGTGCCTTTCCCAATGGTCTAGTATGTCAAAAGGTTTTGGTGGAGGATTCAACATAATACCTATCAAACAATGGAGCCAATCAAGAGGAATACTTTCCATGAATGACATTGAAGAATACTTGGTGAAAGACCTGTATAGGCTGAAGGGGTAAGGTGAATCAAAGAGGACAACCCAAGTAGGTATCTGGAACGTAGGTATGGGCATGCAGGTAGGCTTGGGAGACCTGGTATTCACTTAATTAATGAACAACCTGGATGTTAAAATATGGGGAAGTCCTAACTCAAGCCTTCAAGAGTATTCATAGGTATTCTTAGAAGTGGGGCACGCAAGTTCCTTTGAGGGGAATGGGTGGTGTTCAAGTGTTTATTATTTTGGGAGGTTGGGCGCTTTAGGTGTGCAAGTGTTATGGATTTTAATCACTGAAGGGACTTAGGTCCTATGATCCTAATTTATTTTCTCCACCCTTTGTGTTAAAGAACAACATTTATGGTTTTAGAAGACTTGGGAAAAGCCATGGGGTGGCCATAACAACAATTGGGATTTAGGGAAATTATTCTATCCCAATTGAAGACCCCATGGGTCTATTTATAGGAAAAAATAGAACCCTAGTAAAAGGAGACTTGGCATGCATGTGTGGCTCAAAATTTTATGGTGTGAAAGTGTGTGGAGTGCAAGTATTTGGAACATAAGTGGGTGGCACACATGTACTGTCTACACAAGCTACTATATGCTAGCAGTCTAAACATGTAGATGCGTGAAAGCTGTCCACGCAAGCTGATGCCTGCAAGTTGTCCGCACAAGCTGATGCACACATGTTGTCCACACAAGATGATGTGTACAAGATATCCACACAAGCTGATGCATGCAATCTATCTGTGCAAGCTGATGTGTGCAAGTTTTCTCTGCAAGCTGATGCATGCATGTTGTAGGGAATTCTTCTGAATTTTTCGATTTTAAAATTAGGTTATCATGGGGATTTATTTAAATAAATATATAAAACCCTGGGTGAAGGTGACATGGCATAAAATTGTGGCATACAAGTGTGTCATTCAAGTGCAGCATGAAAGCTGATGAAAATCCCTTTACGAAATTTTTCCAACTTCAGAGAGCCATAACTTTTGATCCGTGAGTCCGTTTGGGCTCTACGACTAGTCAAATCAAAGATCTCAAAGATATATACACATATTGAAATGGTTAGTTATAAAAATCAACATATAATAAAATCATAAATCTCATTTTAAAATATTTATACCTTTTTTTCATCGATCATGGAAATCCATGGCTTACTCTTGAGGGGGGGTCTTTCCAACCTATCCCTCATTATGGAGATGTATCATGAAAAGTAGAAATCCAACCATGAATTTTGTGGAAAATTTCCTGAAACGAATTCTACGGTGTCAACAAATTCTACCCCTTAGAATTTGATTCATTAGAAATGAAATGAATCTGTTTCTAAGGTAAATGTAGGAAACTTTGACTCATTCCATCATCATTTTGTGGGTTTAGAGCTATGTCATGTTTGGATAGATGATTTAATTTTTACCTAAGCCAATGGTCCCAATGAGCATAGTTTTACTATTTCTAGGGTCATATAGAAAACCTTAAAAACTTTATGTCTTTTTATTTTGATATTTTTTAAAATTTCTCACAATTTCCCAAACCATATAGAGTGTAGGACTAGTGAGAAAATACATCGACTTTTGTTTAGAGTTAAATTTGTGGGTTTTCAATCTAGTGAGTACCATGTCTTTTTTTTATGGGTAGTTTAGAGTTATTCATATTAAACTAATAAGGCAATTGTTTAAGGTTGAATAACTTTTTCCATAAATCTTGAAATTAGATCCTAAAAAAGGCTTAGTGTCTAGAAATTGCTACAACATTCTTTAGATACTTCCAAGGGGAATCTTGCGTCATGATTTTTATGGTCACCAAATCTAAAATGTAAAGTATAAACATAGAGGAGGTCTTTACCAAGGATGAAGTTACCATATCTTGACAAACCCATTATGGGGGTTGTATTGTATAGGGATAATAGGGAAATGTGATTCATAGACAAATAGTGGTATCCTTTGACTGACTATCATGTTATATAGGTGGATTTTATGCAAGGCCACCTAATGGAACATACTGCATAGTCAGAAAAAGAAGATATAAAAAATTTGACATTTTATTGTTGATAAACAAGGGAAATTAATATTTGGGTGACTCAAGACCACAATGGGTGGTTTTTTCAAGTAAATAGATCTAAGAATAAAGGGCCATCTTTGCTGACATAAGTCGTGAATGGGGAAACCACTCCTAGACAATTTTTTATGTGAAGAATGGTTAAAATTGTCCAGAAAGTGGATTTCGAACATTGTGTTGTGTAGATTAGATTCACATAGCATGGAAATTATGTTGTGCAGTTTCAAGACATGTTGTAAGGACATTAAACGGATTGAATTTTAGGTCTTTAGATTGAACAATGGTTTATGAGTCCACAATTTGTTAATAATTTTTCAAGAAACAAGCTACCATACACAAGTATGGGATGGGAGAAATGTAAATTGTGATTTTTAAATTTCTGGATCTGAATAATGACATAGAAGAAATGGATAATAGTATTTAAAGAGGTCTCTTCCAAAAAAAAACAATGTTACCATTGTTGGAAAACCCCACTATGGGGGTTTTATTATATAGGACTAATAGGGTCATGTGATGTATATCCAAATAATGGTATCCATTGACTGACCTTATTATTATGTAGGAAATTTTTTTGAAATTCCACTGTGTGTACGTACTGCATAGTCAGGAAAAAGATATCTTGAGAATTTGAAATTTTGTTGCTGAAAGATGATGAATGTTTATTAAGATTCAGATTTTCCCAAGAACATAGTTGGTTTTATAGAGAAAGGTATATGAATAAAAAAAGATTATTTCCATTCATGATTTCCATAGAAAAGGATGAATTGGTTCTATACGAAGGTCTTGCCCAAATGTAGGAAGTGGTTTATATAGTTTTATGTCACATGACTATGACCAAAATATTATGGAAACAATAGATGATATGTGGTCAAATGATCCAAGGTTATTTCAATATGCTTTGAACAAATGGAGAGGAAAAATGTGTAAACTATAGTCTTAGGGGATTTTAGATCAAGAGAAAGGTAATGGGACAAATATACATGGGTGACCATTTTATGATACGAAATCCCGTATATTGTCATAAAAGTTTGAAGGGGACAGAAGATGGTTTTACCAAGAATGAAGTTACCATTATTTGAAAAAACCTGTTATGTGGGTTGTATTATATAGGTCCAACTGGGGAATATGTTTCATAGATAAATAGTGGATTCTTTTTAATGAAATTCCTTTTATTTAGCCAACTTATAAAAGGCCACATAGGGGCATATATCACATAGTCAAGAAAAAGATCTCTCAGGTATCAGAAACTCTGCCACCAAAAACCAATAAAATATTATGATGATATGAAAGTATTCAATATTAAGATTGTGAAATAAAAAAAGTTTAATGCTCAATACATCATAGAAATATTTAAATCTATATTGTATATGAGTTTGGAGTCCTTTACATATATCTGACTCATACGCACAATGGGAATACATTTTTTCCTTTGGTGGGATCTCTACGGGGAGGACCCAAAATGAAGACTCCCACATAGATTATTAATTATATGTGGAAGATAGGTAAAAATTTATCCAATGGATAGGAAAAGGATCTAAGGCATAGTTTTCACCACGTATCCCAATGGGATGAGAATCAAGCCATAAGTACTTCTTTGGTTAATTTTCAGTTTAATGTCATACGACAAGGATATTATGTTGTGCTGTTTAGAGTCAAGAAGTGAGGAAATGAATTGATTCTTACATGAAAAGGAATATTGAAACTAGACTAGGGGATAAAACCCAAGTGTCACTACAAATCTTGCAAGAGTAAGAATTAGGCCACACGTAGTTTTTGAGGTTGTTCCCTATATCAATCACATTTTTTCATGGGGAAGAGGGATTTTTTGTGTGGTTGGACCCAATATTAGAGATCTAGGTGTCTCTACATATCCCATTGAAATGAGAATCAAGACAAGCATAGATATTAAGAAAATTTTTCCCCACACCAATTGAGTTATATCTGAGAAATGGGGGATTCTATCATATTCTAGAAAAATGGTTATACTTAAGACACAAGATGGTATGAATATCAAACCATATATCCTAGAAGAGTACTCTGTATAGATTTAGTTCATATAATGGAAGATGAAAAGGGAAATAAATTTCTTTATGGTTGTGGCTGGGCCTAAGATTGGAGATCTAGGTGTCTCTATGTATCCCATTGGAATGATAACTAATCTACACATAGTTCTTGAAATGAGGTCTCAATGCATATCTGATTCAAACATAGGGAGAAAATAAAACTCATGTTCCACTAAGGAATAACAATGATTTGAGTAATTATTGTGCATGGAATATACTCATATTTATTTTAAGAACCACAGTAATACCAATTTCTTGAATATTTTGGGATTTATTAACATTAAAATGAGAAGACATTAATTGTAATTTTTAATGTTGTGTAGAGAGAAAAAATGATGTCATGCAGTTTAATGTCAAGAGGCAAGGAAAAATATTCTACAAATATTAACATTGTGCAGCATGGATGAATATGGTTGTTATGCAGTTTAATATCTTTCAACTAAGACATTATTTTGTGCAGTTTCAACTCATGCAGTGAGGATATTACTCTGTGTGATTACACAAAGTAATTATTCAAGAATCTAGCATTGGTTCAATATGTAATATGTTCTATATCCCTTGAGATTAGTGAATAATATCCATTAGTGTATAACTTATGTATAGAATAATGTCCTTCCCACTTTGCCTCATGCTTTGGAGGATTCTTTCCTGGTATCATTAGAGTCCTGAGAACTAATACGAATTTTCCATGAAGAAATGAGTGGAGGAAAGCTTTCTTATTAAAAGATCATTCTATTCTATTCTGATAGACTTACAAATGATGAAAATTATGCAATATATTTTTTTTAATCATTCCAGGACCTCAAATCGCTTTTGAGACTATTCGTATGTAGATAATTGATCACAGATTTCAACTTAGAGTGAAGGAAATTTAATTTCAATAAGAAAAACTGCTTCTGTCATATACACCAAAAAATATGGAGTTTCTTGAGTGGCAATACGACTAGTAGTACAATAAGCCCATAACGCATGCAAAATTTTATGAGGACAATATTTATTATCATTATCCACCATTTTTTGGAGTATATTTTATAGGGTCTTTTTTTAATATACTATCTTTCCATTGACTGCTATATGATAGCAAGATAAATGGTTGGATTTGATATTGTGCTCCTGATATAACTTCTTAACCTCAACATAACGGAAATCGGTGCCATTTTCTATCAATATGGTATGAGGGACACAAAATTTGGTAATGATGTTATCTTTGAAAAAGATAACAATGCTTTTGGATCTGAAATCTTTGAGATGTATTGCCTCATCCCATTTGGAGAAGAAATCAGTAGCAATAAGAATATAATTAAACTTCTTAGCCATAAACGCAGGATAACATCACACTACATTAATTCCCTGAGTAGAAAATGGTTAGGAGTATTTAACTCTTTGTAGCAACTCTGGGGGTTGAAGAATGAAGTGGTAATGCACTTGGTAGGGGTGACACTTTATGGTGAAATATGATCAATCATGCATCATTGAAGGCTAGAAGTATCCAAGCCTTTATATTTCATTAGAAATCCTATTCCTAGACTGGTGAGCACCACAAGATCTTGATGTACTTATTTTATGACAGTTTTAGTTTCTTCTCCAATAATACACTTAAAGAGGACTCCATCAAAGCCTCATTTGTAGAGGATATTCTGGTGATCTGGGCTATCATTAAGAATAAAATTGACCACTCGTCGCCAAATTTTCTCTTTCCCAGCTTTATTAGGTGGAAGTATTCCATTTTAAAAGTATTCCATTTGGAAGGTATTCCATGATAGGTTTTATCCATCCTATATTATGAACGTATGGCTCAGAAATATGGATAATATAATTAATTTACTCCATTCTAGTTTGAACAAAAGATAAAGCCACATGAATATGGGAAATACTGATGATTGTTTCATCCCAATTTGGATATTCTATGGTTGTAGCTGCATTTTCCAATGCATCATCTTGGGAATTTTGTGATCGTGGGGCATATGAAAATATTGGATCTGAGAGAAATTCAGCTATTAGCCCTCTAACATAATCTCACAAAGGGATTAAATAACTTTTCTAATAGATTATTCTCCATTGATCTGTTTGATTACCAATTCTGAATCACCATTCACTTTCAGGTGGTTCACTTGTACCTATAATGCCATTTTCATGCCTATAATGAGAGATTGATATTCTGTCTCATTATTAGTACAACATTCTAATAACAAGAAGGAATATATTAACACTACTTTTTTGTGGAGATAAGAACAATTCCTAACCCTAATTTTTTGAGTTTAGGATCTTCTATTCTATTCCTCGTTGGACTTCTAGATGCACCATCAAAGTACATCTCCCATATTTGGGGACTATCATGAATAGAGAATATTTATTCATTAGGAAGTTTAGTATTCAAATATGTCTCTTCTATATATGGTTGTTTAGAAATTAATTATTCAATGGTTCTTCCTTTTACCACTTTCTGAGGTAAAAATTGGTTATTGAACTATTGCAAAATAACTGACCACCGTGCCGAACATCCTGTAAGAATTGGAAAACTAAGGATAAATTTGAGCGGGTTATTGCGAGATACCAAGTGGACCTCATGATACTGTAGGTATTTCCTCAGCTTATAAACTATAAAGATTAAAGTCAAGTAGCTTTTCTCAATAATTGAATATTGAGTCTCTGTGTTGAGCTTTGTTTGACTGAGATAATACAAGATGTTTTCATTCCCACCATCATTTTTTGTGCAAGGAAGACACCCAAGGATTGATCTAAAGTTGTCCCATATAGAATGAGTGGATTTCATTCAATAGGTGGCATTAATACTAGTGGGATCAAGAGCTATTTCTTGAGGGTATAAAATGCCTCTTGGTAGTCTTTGGTCCATTGATATGTGATTCCATTCTTTATTAATTTGGTGAAGGTTAAACATTTTCCTGCTAGATTAGCTATAAAGTGCCAAATATAATCCAAATTTCCTTGAATTCCTCTTAATTATTTCAAATATTGAGGAGGTGACATGACAAGGATTGTTTTTTCCTTCTCAAGATCAACTTCGATGCCACTATGGCGTACAATGCAGCTAAGGAATTTCACTAAGGTAACCCCAAAAGCACATTTTAATAGGTTCATCTTTATATTATGTTACCAAAGTTTACAGACTATGGTCTTCATATTGTCCAAGTGATCAAAACATTTTCTGGATTTCCCCACTAAACCATCCACATAACATTCAAAAAATTTCCCCAAGAAGGGTTTGAAGATATAGTGCATGGCACGTTGATATGTTGCACTAATGTTTTTCAACCCAAAGGGCATTACCCGATATAAAAACACATCTTGAGGGGTTATAAAGGCTGTAGAATTATCATCTTCTAGGGCCCTCTATATTTTTTTATACCCATAGTAGCCATCCATGATGGAAAGAGCTTCATAACTAATTGTTACATCAATTAAGAGATCAACGATTAGAACCAGGAAGTCATCTTTGGGAAAAATCCAGTTGAGATCCCTAAAATCAATGAAAAATCCAATTTTCCCTTTCTTATTTTTTACTGGGACAATGTTTTCCCACCATTTGGGATATTGGATCTCTTTAATAAAGTTATCTTTGATAATATTGTCTATTTTATCTTCAATTTTAGAGGCGTGAGTTATGTGTGTTCGTCTTTCCACTTTCTTAACTCCTCAATGCTCTTTTGGAAAACCCAAATGATGAGTGACCACATTGGTATTATGGTCTATAATTTCTATATAGTTCCAATAAATTACATCTTTATTTTTCTTTATAAATGAAGTATACATATCTTGCTATTTAGAATTCATGGCCACACTAATTGGAGTATGGCGTGAATCTTCTTCTGTAGCCAGATTTATTTTTCTGATTTCATCCACAGTGGTGGAGAAACCTTCCTCAAATACTGGAGGGGAATACTTAAGATCTTATTTTTCTTCTTCTTTATCATGTGTAACTTCTTATATTTTTTCTTGAAGGGTAGGTGATGAAGCAAAAATTTTAGGGCTAGGGGAGGAGTCAGTATTTGGAAATCCTGGAGAAGAGGCAACCATTTTATGGCTCTACTGATGATGAAGGGTCTTACTGGAGTATTGAAGATATAATGATGGGTTGGAAATCATCATCCTTGTATTTATTTATTAACACGCTAACTTTTTCTATCCTGACTGATTAAGAAAATACTTTTTAAAGTTTGGTGGATGGGATGAAGACATCTCCATTTAAGCTTTCACTATTAACAATTTCTCTCACGATGTTAGGCTTGATTGCCACAACTAATATTATGGTGTTCAGTGGATGAGTGCTTAGATTTCGGTCTATCCTTTCAATTTTATTAGTAGGAAACATGTAATCTCTACATATATTTTTGAATGGTTTATCTGAGATCTTTTCCAGACTATTCATAACATTGATTCTTGTTACATATTTTTTCACGAGCCTCTTTCCCTTTTTGTGATAAAATTCTTCCTCAATATACTGAGATTAACAAGTTTTAAATGGGACCTTGTCATTGTGAAATGTACCAATATGACCATTGAATCAATACTTCAGACATTGGTGATATGAAGAAGGAATGGAAACATGTTGATATAGCCAAGGACATCCAAGAAGAAGGATGAAAGATATGTCCTATCGGATAACCATGAAATATGAATTAGATAAAAGAACCACAAATTGAGTTCTAATCATAATCTTTCCTAGAGGTCCTTCTTCATTATTTTAATATCCTTGAAACTTCAGAGTGGATGTAGATAATTCAGATTCAGTGAGACCTAATTGATGAAGTGTATGGATGGGAATTAGGTTGACTCCTGAGTCATTATCAATGAAGGATCATCAGATGTTTGTATTATAAACCATTTCAGATAGATACAAGGGCCTAATGTGTCCATTTACAACATCATCCTCTTCTTGATTTGTGAAATATATAACTGCATGACATTTTATGGATCATTCTCTATATGGTAAACCTCAGTAGTAGCAAAAATTGTTTCAAACTCTTGAGGATTGACAAAGCCTCAATTAATGCTTCCAGAAAATCTTTTGATAGATTAATAACATCAAAGATTGATTAAATGGATTGTAATTGGGATAGTTATTTTAAATATCATACTTTTGGTTCAAAGTCCTATGTTTTCTAGCATGGAAATATTGTTTTGCAGGTTCCTTGGAAGTTGACACTTCTGATGTAGTTTTTTCATATGTCGGGGCAGAAGCCAGAAATACTTCTTCTCTTGGTAGATCAGTCTAACTAGGTTTATCTACCTACCTAGAGAGTGATCATATAACCTCTAATATGTCTTCAAAGAAGATCATGTAAGGGTCCATCCGGTCATGTGTGGGAGTTTTCCCTTGTTCTTATGGAGCCTACTGAAGGGATCACCCATGAGTTTCTTCTGCATAAACAGTTTGAGTAGGGGTATAATTAAAATAGTATTTTTCTAATATTCATTTATTACCTTGTATAATCGAACATGACTTATTCCTCTAGTTCCCCAATTAGGTACATGGAATTCAGGTTCATCATTACCAGAATAATTATTTTTATAGGGGGCTGTTAAGTGGATAATGTTAATGGAACCGAAGATTCATTCCTCATCCGATGACGATTCTACTTGATAATTCAGTTCTTTTTGTTCCATTTGGTGGGGAGGTGCCCATTATTTTGAGACATATGACATGAAATATGCTAATGTGATGGAAAAATTTGGCATTTATGTGAGTTACTCCTCTTCTAGCTTCTCTTTATTTTTCTGATCATGTCACTTCTTTTAAGATTGACCTTTAGAGGAGTGTTCTTTTGATAAAGATAGATTTTATATAGTGGAAGTGGTAGGAGGCACAATTGGTTGTTTATACTATGTTCTTGGAATGACATGAGTTCAGTTGGTCATTTTCCTAACTATCCAATCATCATACTTCTATGCATTTTTGTTTTTGAATTCCAATCATCCGCCTTCTTCCTCCGGATCGGTAGTAGTAGCACATGCTACTTGAGCTGATGAAATTTTTAGTTTCACTTTTCCAGAGTCTACCATTTTTCACAAGAGGTATTTGAAATCAAAACACCTCTGAATTGGATTCCCCAACATTTTATTATAGGGGCAATAATTTGGGAGATCTTCATTTCCTTCTTTGTTCGGTTTCTTAGGCCTTGGAAAATGAACTAAATTGTTTCCCAAAGCCAAGATGAAGTAAATGGGAACCTATTCATTCTGAAAAGAAATTTTTTTTATTTAATTACACAAACTATCTCTGCCTTTTATCTTTCTGATCATATTCACAAGGCGGTCATTACTACTGATACTCAGGAGGTAGAGCCCTTTGGTATGATGAAGATTTTGAAGTAGAAGCTGCTACTGGTGATTGTTTGAGTGTGATTGTAGCATCCTACGCATTCCCTGTTCTTCTCCCCAGATATAATTGGATTATATGAGCATTAGCTTTTGTTTCCACAATGGAATCCTATACTTGTTGGGAGATATAATTAAGGTCACAAAACACTACTGTGTATTTTATAAGGATTAGTGGTGTGCGTAACTCATCACATAAATGTGCCACACAAATTGTTAGAAAGTTTTCTTGAGTTTGTGGTATATTTATGGAATAATTTTAACCATTAAATCAATAAATAAAATCAAAAACTCTTTTATTCTTCCTTTGTTTTCAATTTGTAAAATAAAAAAATAGTTGTCTTTTGAAATGTTGAGCTGAATTGGAAAATGAATTTCTAACAGTGGTCTTTTTTTGCATTAATTGATTGTGACTAAAAAATTGTATACCTGACAAAGGATGAACCCATTAATGATTGCATAAATCATCTGAGATTTATTGCTTCTTAATGTTTGGGGGTCCCCATCATGATATCACAACAAGAAACAAAATGTGTTAATTTCTTCTCCGTATCTCCTGAACCATTAAAGATTAGAGATGTGGTATTCAAAAAGTATGGTGGGGGAGAGATCAGATCTACCCATTTTAGGTAAGCTTTATTTTTTGGTTGTACTAGTGCACACCGTTATTCCATAGCTTCTAATTGAGTTATTAATTCCTTAATTGTATTCATAAGCATTTGGGGAATATCTAGATTAGCTAGGACCTGTATAGGTACAACAGCTGGAGTTTGAACTGATGCGATGTCTAGAAAAAACACTGGTGGTGGTGCTGCTAGTATTTGACTTCGATAAATCATTGGGATATGCCTATAAGGATGTCTTTGATCATGTTATAAATGTGTAACCAATAGAGATAATTAATTATACACATCTGTAGTTGCAACAAACCATCTTTGCTAAGGAGATCCTACAAGATGTTCAAGCTAAGGATCTATTTGAGGAGTAATTATAGAAGAAATGCTACTTTAGAGTAACTCTACATTGATTATTTTAAAATTATATTTATCCTCCTCTTACTAAGAAAATATTTTATCAAGTAAAAGATATTGACCTTCTCCAGTGGAAAAGTGAGACATGATCTATCCTTTACCTTTCCCCTTGTTAGATTCCTTTCGCAAAGGTGGGAGTTGGTTACCTGAGGGAATACCAAGATTCTAGGTAAGCCTCTAATTTTAGGTATACACACCTCCTTCATTTTCATCAGTGTGTACCATATTATAAATAATAAGTTCATCCTCTGACTCCCCCTAACATGACTCATTTTCTAGAGGATATTCTATAATGGTATTAATGAAATTCTCTAACGTATAATGCATTAATGGAATTCTGTCATTATCTATATAATATTGTTTCCTTCTATTCCCTCCATGAGACTTTGTTCTTCTATATGCTGATTTCATAGGAACTATTTGATGGAATGTCACCAAAAGGTAATACTTGGATAGTTTAGTTTTGTGTTCACTTTTTGGCTAATTCCTTAATCGGTAGAAAACTGACTTCCTTTGAGGATATTGTGGATGTAAAAAATACACCATTTCTATAAGATGAGTTGGCTCCTATTTTTCTTCTTCAAACCTTTGAACTCTATTTGTAAAATTTGAAGGATGGGATAAAAAGCCCTATAGGCTAGGATGGATCTTGAACTACTATGACTGATATTAGAACAACTTTTCATTTGATTTTATGAATTCTGGTCCAAAAATTGGCTGGGTGCATTATTCAACAAACACTTAAATCACGTATTTCAGATGACATTTGTGATATTTTAGATATTTTCAAAATATGATGGCTGACATTATCTAAGTAGGAGTCCTGCTTAATATTCTCAGATGCTTGATGCAAAATTATCTTAAAAGCTTTCTCTATTTTGGTCTAAATTTGATGAGAGATAGTCAAGGCCAATTCTTGATCATATATTTGATTATAATTAAAATCTATTAATTGTAGCTGGGCATGGGGAATAACATTTCATGAGACCATTTTTGGCGGGTTTTTCTGATTTTGGAGCACAGTGAAATACAATTCTTTGTGTGAACCCCATCCTCTAACATGAACACCATATAGGGTATCGGTAATTAACTAGTGTAGCATCTTTAGTTTATCATGGCATGCTAGATGAAGGGATCTTTGATACTTCTCAGCTTTTGGATGTTGATAAAATGAGAGATATTCTAAGTCAATTTTCTATTTCAACACTTCTATTACATTTTAATGACTTTTATTTTTTTCATAAGGTAATACTTTGGATTTCAGATGAAGAATATTTTTCCATATTTTGAGAATAATATCATGAATTCAATCTTCTAATATCAATTCTAAAATGTTGTATTGAGAGGTTACCAAAGGCCAGACCATGAATGGTATTTCACCCTTAGCCAATTTTTTCTCATTTTCAACAAATCTTCTTTATATTTTCCGATAGGTTTCAAAACATGGTCCAACTAGAGTAAATGCTTTTTAATTGCTTTATCACAAACAATAGGATCAGTTGTTTTGCCTCTTCAATATTAGAAGGAAAAGGACCCAAGGGAGGTTTAGAGAATGACCTTTATCTTAGGATATCATTTGGTTGAGAAATTATATCACTTGTTGGTAGCAAGACATTAGAAATTATCAACCTTATGTTTTCATGTGCATCAAGATAAGATGGCTTTCCCATCACTACATTTTCAATTGGAGAATTATCTTAACAATGCGAAACACTACTTTTGAGAGAACTTTTGTAGTGAATTCCATCATGGGGAGGACCACCATGGTGGATGACAAAAAGGGATAAATCCTCTTACTATTTGTTCTTTAGGACACATGTAGGGTTTCTGTGGCTCTTATCCAGAGATAAGTTCTCTAAATTGACCGAATTTTCATGATGAAAGCCTTCATAATTAAGTATCTGATGAGGAACATCAAAATTACTACTAATACTCCAAAACTTTAGTAATGATAGGGTAGGATATTGAGTTAAAATAGATAATGTCTGAGGGATTCAAGAATTCCAGCATTAAGAGGAGTCAGATCGCAGATTTACTCTTGATTTTCCGACTATGTTTGGTGATACTTCTTCTTCGATGCTCTTTTACACGTAGTTGGGGCCACTTGTTGGGATAAGTGGTTATCATGGGCATTTGTATGTGAATTCCTTGGAGTGGTTATCAGAATGGGCTGATTATCACTATTTAGAAAGGGAGTAAGTTAAAAATATGTTTTTCTATATGGTATGGGGTAGTATGTCCCAAAACCCTCTTGGAATAGAATAGAGGTGTGTATTTTCTCCGTGATGGCATGATGACGAGTTATCCCAGGTGTGGGGAAATAACTATATATTTTTCCCTCTGAAACTAGTGAAGTTGTTATTATGATATTTTGGAATGCTTCCAGAATATGGTTAGAGATTTTTGTCTTCCCTTTCACTATTTCTAAAATATATTTGGTTATTTCAGCGGCTATAATGGGGATATATGTCTATTCTGTATTTTGAGTAGGTCGATGTGCCTACTCCTATCCCCCCTTTCCTATCAATGGATACTGACTGTACTCATGTTTTGGGGAAGAGAGTTGATTATACCTTATGATTTTCATCAGAGATTTTCAACTGACTTCATAGGGTGATGCCAAATGAGAAAGCTGGCAGGACTAATGGATGCAGGCAGGTGTATGTTCCTGCTTACAAGTTCCCACGATGTTTAATTGGTAATATTACTTGAATGCATCCACATGAGTCTGCTAACTAGATGAGAGTTTATAATTAGGTGTATGTGCCTGATCATGGTACTCAACTAGATATAAATTGTAGGAGTGGTTGGGCACCGCCAGACAACTCTATTGGATGGAAGAATTAGGGTAGACGTGTGTATGTTCCCATTCGTTATTTGCCACCAAGTTAGGTTGATGGAATTCTCCTGAGGGGGAAAAGGTAAGATCTTCCTCCGTATTTTATGGATGTTATCATCATTGGTTTATCTTGAATGCCCAGGTCTGAGGGACCTAGTATGAACAGCCGAAGGATACACCCCCATCATATCAGGGGTTCCCTGCCACACGATTCTATTGGCAGTGATTGTTGGTGTAAACCATCAGGAAAGACCCTTGTGTCTTCAAGTTGAGTCCCTAAGTGACCTCCTAATCCTCCTTCCTATAGTATTGGAGGGAATGGTTGTTGTGTTCTAGAGATAAGGACCATAAATAGTTGAAGACAGTGGTTGGCACTACATTCTTCTTGAACACTGGTCGCCACTAACCGAATAGCCGAGGGTTGTTGCTAACTTGGAGAGCCTGTTAGGAAGCCACTAGGGTTGGGATAGTACCATGTTGATGGTATTCCCAAAAAAATACATTGGAGACTCATAATTTAATATGTTTATTTGGTGATGATGTCCTTCGAGTGGATGAGGATCCATCTGGTGCACTACTGAAGCATTCAGAGGTGCAGATATGAAGGAAGACATATTGAGTGAAGGGTGTTCTTGAAAAAAATTGACAAATAAAAACAAATTAATTTCATTAAAGATGTGTCTTTTAGATGGAAAAATTCATGATTTATTCCTTTGTATGTCCTTCCTTTATCAATTGATAGGGGCCTGATATATGATAATACTATCTACTTGGTTAAGGATTCACATTGGTTTCACCATTTTTTGTTTTGTCTCCCCTAGAAGATATGTTCTGGTTTGGAATCACTACTTCTGGGTAGTTTCCATTGGATTTATTTATATAACTAGAAAAATCCAATAGTTATTTATGAAAAGGTACCTACATTCCAAAGGCAGGCATTCATTAGGTCTGGACCTATGATACTTAAGAATATACATTGGTCAAGAGGATGAGAGGTTAGACTCATCACACCCTTTTGGGGGGAATTATTGCCTACTATGGGACTCTCTTATATATTTGATATATTTTCATGAATCCTTATTAATTCACAATGTATAATGTATGTTTCCCTTGTAATTTGAAATCAATTTTTAGCATGTATGAATTTTAGAATCATCCATATTTATTTGAGGTTCTTAATTAATGGAGATATTCATATGTACTCGAGGATCTCCATCAAAGGTATCATCTTATATAATATTTAAAGATTTTTTAACCATTATTGTGATGATACTAGGTTTTAAGCCACTCTATGGGGTACTCTAGAATTTATTTTTGTCCATGGAGACAAAAGTTTGTTTTGATGTTGGGAACATACCCATAAAAGGGCTACCTGTGTATCCTTGTGAAAAGAATCAGAACCCTTGTAGTTCGGTGACCTTTAATGGGAAACATCAAACCTTTTAAGGTTGTGTGATAAGGACCTAACCATATAGTTTAATGTCATGTGGTAAGGAAATATATGTAGAAGGTGCTTAGTCAAATCTTGGTGTGGGACTTATGACAAAGTAGCCCAAGGAAACTGGAAGGTATACTAATTTCCAAGTTGAATTAGACCCCACTGGGAATGTGGCCTAGAAAGGATAGGGTTGATTTTTTTTTTTGAACCTCAGGGAGGCTTCCTACAGATCAAATTTCGATGATAATCAAAACCCACATAGTTCAGGGAGTCTCATAGGGGTGTATGATCCTTTGAGAGAAATAGGTTGGGGCTTACTCCTAAATAGGATGTTCTGGGGATTTGGGGGGTTTAATTTGGGGCTGAATCCTAAGGTTGATTCCCATTTATGGATGATATGAGATGGAGCTTGGGTCATAAGAAGGGTTCATACATATCTCGATTTTGATGGGAATTAGATTTCTCATAGTTCAATAAATGGGGGATTGTGCGAATGTTGTGATCTCTAAAAATATTTATTCCCACATGATTCATGATCGGTGTGAGAAACAAGAGGATGTGAAATATTCAAAAAATCACACACTCTCTCTTCCACTAATATAAGAGGGCAGGCCTATGGAAAAATAAGTCAAGGAAATGGCGGGTGAGGGCATAGACCAATGAACCCTTTAATGTGAAATGAAACTGAAGGTCATTGGATCTAGCCCAAAAGGAGAGAGGATTACTCCATGAGTAATTCCCTAAAATTGGTCCTGGTAGGGAAGGGAGATTTTTCTTTTGTTAAAAATGAATAGTAGGTGTAAACCATACCTTTCCTACCAGGGATCTGAGGCTCTAGGTTTCATAGATGATAAGGGAAGGGAATGTCCCGAAACCTAATCCTACAAATTGGGAATCTCCAACTCTATTCCGAGGAGAAAGGTCCATGTGACTGTGGATATAGAAACCCACATACACTCACAAAATCCTTACCCCATTATAAAACAAATATGGGAAACCTATGACTATAGATATACAAATAAAAATGGGAGACACGCTGATGAACCTTTCCCAAGGATTTAGTAAGTCAGGAGGTTTTGGAAGAGGTTTCAACATAATCCCTTTTAGAAAAGGTATCCAATGAAGAGGAAGACTTGACATGAATTACTTTAAATAATGCTTGATGAAAGTCCTTTATAGGATAAAGGGATAAGATGAATCAAAGAGGGATGCCCAAGTAGGTATCTGGCACGTAGGTATGGGCACATAGGTAGGCTTGGACAACATAATTTTCACTCAAGTGACAAAAAACATGGGTGTTAAATCATGGAAAAGGCTTGACTCAATCCGTCAAGAGTATTAACTAGTATTCCTAGAAGTAGGGTGCTCAAGTTCCTTTAATAGGAATGGGTGGCATGCAAGTGTTTCTAAATTAGGGAGGTTGGTCACTTTAAGTGCATACGTGTTATGGATTCCAAACAAAGAAGGTACTTAAGTCCTATAATCCTAATTTAATTCCTCCAACCTAGGTGTTAAATAACTTCCTTGAAGGTTTTGGAAGTCTTGGGAAAAGAACTAGGGTGGCCAGAGCAGTAATTGGGCTTCATGGAAATTTGTCTGTCCCAAATAAAAACCCCATGGGTCTATATATAGGAAAAAATAGGACCATGGGAAAAGGAGACTTGGCACGCTAGTGTGGTTCTCAAGTTTCTTATGCACAAGTGGGTGGTTCACATGTGTCTAGAACAGAGGTGGGTGGTTCAAAAGTGTTTTCTGTGCATGCTGCTGCACAGGAGCTTTCCATGCAAGCTGATGCACGCAAGCGGTCCACGCAAGTTGGGGGGAATTCTTCTGAATCTTTTGTTCTTCAAATTAGATTCCCATGGGGCATATTTATTGAAAAATATGGGACCCCAGTCAAAGGTGAATTGGCACAAAAGTGTGTCACATATGTGTGGTGCGCAAGCTGATGAAAATACATTTATAAAATTTCTCCAACTTATGAGAGCCATAACATTTGATCTGTGAGTCTCTTTGAGCTTTGTGAATAGTTAAATCAATTATCTCAAAGATATATACAAATATTGACATACTCAATAAACCAAATCATTTCAGAAGAAAATAATAAATCTAATTTTGATATGATGAAACATTTTTTTCATCTATATTGGAAATCTATGGCCTACTCTTGAGGGGGGATCTTTCCAATGTATCCCTCATTGTGGAGCAGTATCATGGAAAATGGAAATCAAACATTGAATTTTGCTGCAAAGTGAATGAAACACATTTTGTTGTGTCAATAAGGATTTATATACCTTCTTTATGAATCGTCATCAAGAAATATTTTCATTTAATTA
The DNA here is from genome assembly GCA_963277665.1 of Viscum album. NCBI lineage: Eukaryota > Viridiplantae > Streptophyta > Magnoliopsida > Santalales > Viscaceae > Viscum > Viscum album. The sequence goes on from OY728164.1 coordinate 790,168,767, forward strand.
CAAAAAAAAATTCATGTCTCGATCCTGAGGTTGCCACTCACCACCTAGGTTTACCTAAAAACTATTGGGGATACAAACATGAATCCATAACGACACACCTGACTCACGCTTTTAAAAATGAGGTTAATGTTGACAGTATTATCAGATCCAATTTTATTTAAGATTTTTAGTATTTGAAATGGATAGAAAAAATAATCCCAATAAAGAGGAAGAATGAGAAAATCAGGGTATGCATTGATTTCAGAGATCCCAACTGGCACAATCCAAAAGATGAATTCTTAGTCCCAATCATAGAACTTCTTATTGATGTTATAATGGATATCATAAAATTTACTTCATGGATGGATATTTAGGGAATAACTAAATATTAATGGCCCCATAAGATGAAGAATCCACTTCCTTCAGGTCCCCCCAGGGAGTGTTTTGCTATCAGGTAATGCCATTTGTCTTGAAGAATGTTAGACCAACATATAAATGCACCATGAATAGTATCTTCAAACCCTTATTGGGAAAATTTATCCAATATTATCGTTATTATTTAGTGTTTATGTTTCAACAACATTATGATCAATTATATGATCTTGAGACCATCTTCAACAAACTATTGTAGCATAACCTAAAGATTAATCCCTTGAAATGTAATTTCGAGGTGGCATTAGGAAATTTCATTAGCTTCATATTACTCCATAGAAACATCAAATTCTACCCTGAGAAGTCCAAGGATATACTCAGTGGGTCTCTTAGAAAATTTAAAAAGTTGAGTGGATTGCAGGGAAACCTTTCCTACACTCAGTGCTTTATAGAAAATCTCATAGGTAAAATTTTTCCGTTCACCAGGTTAATGAAAAAGGGGGTCACATATCATTGGATCGACAACTGTCAAGAAGAATTTGATATTTTCAAGAAATATCTCTTGATTCTACCTGTGCTGATACTTCTAATTGAAGGGAAACCACTTATTTTGTATGTGATAGTGCTAGAACGATCACTAGGTTATTTCCTTACATGAAATAATGACATCATGAAGGAAAATAGAATTTATTTTCTTATTCAAACTATTCCTGACACTGAGAATAATTGTTCAAATATCTATAAGAGTTTTATAGCATTATCATTATGGTTCAGAAGAAGAGGCACTACCTACAATGCCATGAGGTCCATTTTGTCTCGTTTAACAACCCATTCAAATATATCCTCATCCTTCCTATGTTAACTAGACATTTTTCATGGTGGGTGGTGATATTGAAGTATTTTGACATTAATTTTGGGCCTCAAGAAGCGATGAATAGCCAAAATATCATAGGATTCATTAAAAAACATCCTCCTACAGAAATAAAATCTTCATATACTGAATTACCCAATGAATAGATATTCTCTATTCAAGATGACCCCAAACATGGGAAATGTATTTTTCCAGCACATCTATAATCCTAGTAGGTAAGATAATGGAAGACCCCATGATCAAAAAAGTTGATTTTGGAAACATTCTTATCTCGCTGGTAACAGAATTATAGCCTTACTCAATCCTGTTATTAGAAGGTTTCACAAATAATGAGGCAGAGTATCAGGCCCTCATCACAGGGCTAGAACTGGCACTTCAAATACTATTAGAGTTCTTGAAAGTGAAATGTGACATAGAGTTTGTAATCAAGAAGATCAATGGGGATTTTTCATAAAAAATAGGGGATAATCCCCCTGCTTGACTATGTCTAAGGGTTAATGGTAGAATTTAACTTAGATCCAACATTGAATCATGTTCTATGATCACACAATTACCATGAATATGCATTGGAAAATACAAACCATGGCTTTGGAAGATCCCGATTTGGACAAAAACATTCATTAGAATTCCACACCGCTGAATGGTGATACCTTTTTCTCATTTTGACATCGGGTAAATCATTGATATTAACTCCTTCCCTAAACCCAAATTTCTTAAAACTGGTTGAATGTTTCCCACTATATACTACCTTAAAAATGGACTTCTCTCACTAGTTAGATCCAAGAAAAAATAAAATCTGATGATGAGCAACCAACCTTACTCTCTATGATGGATTGAGTTACTAGATGGTGTTTTAAAAAAGAGGATTTTATGGAGTCCTTTTTATATTAATTGGTGGAGAAGAGACTTTTTATACCATGAATGAAGTAGTCATGAGATCTTGCAGTCCCCAGCAGTTATGTTTTAGTATTTCCCATCAAATTTGGAGACCCACATACTTTTGGATTTTAATGATGTAGGATTGAATAAAATTCACTATGAAATTTCATTCCTTCCATGTGAATGAAAACTTTATGCATCAACCCTATGATTTTCTACACATAGCCAAATACTATTGTCCATTCATTGAATGAGGAATGGATGTCGTAGGGTCATATCTCCCCAATATTTCCAATCAGTTCAAGTACATCCTCATAGCTACCTACTTCTTCTCTAATATGGCTAAGGCAATACCCCTCAATGAAGTCAGGACCAAAATAATTTTCATCTTCATAAAATCCAACACCATTACAAGATTTTGTGTCCCTCATACAATATTGATAGATAATGGCACTATTTTCTATTCCACTGGTATAGATAAAAAATATCAGAAGTACAATATAAATCCTAACACTTCTCCCTATATCACACGATGACTAATGTATATATATAGGCCTTCAACAAGACAATATCAAATATACTATAGAATATGGTGGATACGGAAAAAAATTATTGGTCTGAAAAACTCTTTCATTCTGTGTGGGATTACCATAATAAAACCTGAACCACCACTCAAGAAACCCCATATTTTCTGGTATATGAGACATAAGTCATATTACCTATATAATTCCAATTTACCTCACTCTACATTTCCATATATTATTATATATCCACAAACAAGAAATCCCTAAAATTGATGGATAAATTGGAGTGACTCAATGAGAGAAGTTTGTGTACCTTTAATCACTTAGAATTCCACCAAAAACATATTGCATTAGATTTTAACACGAAATAATATCTATTCTCATTACTCTACTGGTAATTCGTACTAGTCCTTAGTTTCCTGATGATACCAAGGAAGAAACCTCAAATGTTTGATCAAAATTGTGGGGGACCTTATTCCATACAAAATTTCCTCTCTAATGGATATTTTTCTTTGATTTTTATGGATGTAGAACTTATCACAACCCCTACCAATGAAGGGTTTATCATGAAATACTTTTTCTGATAAAGAGTCCACATGTCTATGCTACATGAAGTTAAATTTCATAACATCTTTATCCTAGTCGCATGACAATAAACTGCACGACATACACGTCCTCACTGCTTGATGTAAAACTACATGGTTCTTCATCCTTGTCAAATGATGGAAAAATAAATGACACCAACATCCTTTTAACATGATGGTAAACTTTTAAACATAAACAACCTAATCACATGATGTAAAACTACATGATAACTCATCCTTATCATATTATGTAAAACCGTGTGACACCAACGTCCTTTTCATATGATGCTATGATGTATGGTTCCCTTTATCCTGGATGAATGATGTAAAACTGGAAATCATCATGGTCATGGATTCATGACATTAAAAGGAACACTGGATGGTCCTAGTCATATGAACTGAAACTACAAGATGACAAAGTCTAAGTTGTAAAAATCTAAAATACATATCCTAATGTTCAAGTCACAAGATGTTAAACTGTATTACAATTTCCTTACTACATGACATAGAACTGCATAGTTTATTCCATGTTTCATGATGTAAAACTGCATAGAATTTCTATCCATTCTTAAATGGATCACAATTCTTGTTGTTAGTCTCCAATCATACCTCAATTTAGAAATGAGGGTGGCTTGATTATCATTTTCATGGGATACATAGTGATTCATAACCCTTATATCTTGGTCCCAACCAACATTAAAAAAACATTTTAAATATATTTAAAAGTTATTAATGTGGGGAAATAATTCAATAACTATACGTGGATTGATTCATGTCATTACTTGATATGTAGTGATGCCTAGGTCTCCAGTCCTAGGTCCAACCATAATATCCCTTCTTTATGTCGAATCACCTACATCCTTATTGCATGATTTTAAACTGCATGGTTATTATTACTCTAATTTAATGTTAGGGATTCATCTAACTACATATGGATTGATTCACATTTTAATGAGATATATAGAGATTATCGGATCCTATATCCCAGTCCATCCACTATAATATCAAAATGCCCCTCCCCTTTCCTCTGATTTCTTCTCTGTGGTAAAATAAACCTTTAATACTCCTTGTTTCCCACACTGAGCATAGCCTACTTGGACTTAGGAGTTTTGGAAATGGATTCCCCACATGATCAAGGAGTATCAGTTCATGGAAGGGTTAACATGGTCCTAGTTTGAAGTCCTTAAAATTCACACCAAAATTTCGTTACTGTATGACGTTTAATTGTATGTTTTATGTCCTTATTTCATGATGTTAAACTATGTAACATTTTGGTATGTATAAGAGTGGATCAAAATCCTTGATGCTGGTCTCCCACCAAAACTCTTTTTGAGAATTATATTCAGGTTGATTCTCATTTAAATGAGATACCTAGTGAATCCTAGACCTCATGTCCCAGGCCTAACCATTGGGTAAAGAAAAATTCCCCCTCTACTATATACAAAAAGTATCTATGCATGAGATCATAATCTAGGTTCTCTAATTCAGGAGTCCATCCAAGAATCATAAATCTCCCCTCCCATATATTAGTAATATATATGTAGGGGAATCCACACTCTATGGAAAATGATCGTCCAAATGCTTCCTTTTTGCTCAAACATATTCCTTTAACACATCATACTCCTAATCCAGGTCAATTTTGGATCTCTATAAAAATATTTTAGCTATTAGTAAGGGAAAGTCTAATACATGAGGAAGTATTTGTTTGACTATGAAGTAGTACACCCCAGTTGCATGTTCATAATGTTTCATATAAAAAATAGAATTTTAGTTAGAGGATTTCATTGTTTGACAATACAATAATACACCCCATTCATATTTTCATAAATTTTCCCACCAAAGGGTATGTAAACCAGTGACATGTTCTTACTTAAGAGAATCCACTTATATCTCCATAAGTCCCAATGGCATCATGCTGGAACACCCTATTTGAAAATGGGATATGATCATTACATGCATGTGTTTCCCATGATACTTATCCTGATATGATAACCCCCAAGATCTTGTATTACAATTTCCTGCCTCACATATGAATTATATAGGAATATCCTTGGCTGGGTAGGCCTTATATTACCCATCATTTCAATAATATTGTGGTTCTAGTCATATGACCTAAAACTACAAGGTATTATATCATCCTAATCACATGTTGTTAAATAGTATGATTCATATTTACCGCTTGAAATTAAACTACATGGTTGGAATCCCACTTATTTGATGTTAAAATACTCTCTCTTCCTTATTGCATGACGTTAAACTGCATGGTATGTCCTGACAGAAATAATTTAGACTACATGGTTTCAAATAACTTTGTATGGCTTGATTCTCAGTTAGATGAGACTCATAGCGAAGAACATTTCCTATGTCTGGGTCCCAACCATAATAATGGAAAAAAATCATTATTTTCATAAGAACTCAATCAATGCGGGGAGTTTAATTATAATTCTATGTATGGATTGATTCTCGATTTGAAGAGATACATAGTGATGCGTGAATCCTATATCTTACGTCCAACTACAATGAAAATAATTCATCTTCCTTTCATATGGATCAGACCAATGTTGGAAAATTTCCTCTTTATTCTTACTTTATTTTTATATGAAATTCCCCTTCTATAACACAAGAACCTTCCTTACATAAACAAAACTTTTTGTCTGGGAAATCTGGATCTCTATAAACAATCTACAGAAATTGGAAACAAAATGTTAGATTCCATATGACACCTTTGTTTAACTATACAGTAATATGATACAATTGGATTTCCATAATGTTTCCCACCAAAACCGCCTATTAGTCGTAGGATTCCACTATTTGAATATGTAGTAATACACCCAAGTTGACTATACATAAGGTCACCAAAAAAAGGATTTTCAACCAATGACACATTTTTCCCTAGGATATACCTTCTTTATCTTCGTAATCCTCAGAAACAATATTCTATAACCTTCTATTTGAATGTTTTCTATGACGATTCCTTTCATATTTGTCCCATATCACAAAACACCCAGATCATAGCTTACAACCTCCCCCTTCATACCCAAAAATTTTGGAATGTTCTCAATAAGATCAACATAGAATAGCAAAATAATAATACTTTGGTCAAAGCAAAACAATCTTAAATTTTATCCCTCAACATCATTTCCATAGGATGTTAAACATTACGGACCATGTCCTTATCACATGAAATTAAACTACACGGTGCTTTAACCATCACCAGGGAGAAGCCTTTCTTCTAATGTTGGTCATCTACCACATCACCACAAATAACCACAAATGACATTATACTCATTCCATCAAGAAATGTAGTGACACCTAGATCCTCTATTCCATGCCCCACTGCCATAACATCCAAAACATGTGTGTCCGTTCGATTCATGGACCAAACCCAGATCAGGGTGGGAGGTTATAGAAATCTTCTAGGACCCCTCCCTTTCTATATTAAGATAAAAAAAATCCCCCTCCTCTACACATACCAAATTTTTATTGGAATGTCTTCATCATTCATGGACAGTTCCAACACAGATGTTCCCTTTATTCTCAAACCCAATCTCATCATGTTCTTGGGAAATTTGACTCTCTGTAATATTTCTTCATATATTGAAAATATAATGTCTGCATCCCAAGGACTCATTTGTTTAACTATATAGTAATTCTTCCTAATTTTCGTTGAAAAATTCTCCCTCCAAAAAGTTATATTAATCAAAGGATTATGTCATTTGACAATGCAGTAATATTCTACTTTTGGATTTGCATAAATTCACCCACAAAAAAGGGTTTCTCAACTAGAAACACATTCATCACCATGAGAGACCTCCTCTATTCCCAATAGACTTGAAAATATCTTTTTAAAAACCTCTTTTATAATTTTTTGTATTTTCATTCCACACATACATTTCTCATATCATTTTTGAGATTCATGAATCACAAAATCATGACTCAAAATCCCTATTTTCATATCTAGATAATGTCAGAACACTATCGACCCACAATCCTTGTTTGGATCATTAGTAAAAAAATCATGGTCAATGTTATTCATCCCATAATACCATTAAAATTAGTCTAGATTTCAAGACTCTAAACTATATATAAAAATAAACATAATACTCACCAATTTGAAAACCCATAAAGAGAACACTAGATAAAAGTCTAGTCTCAGCACGCTTGACCTAAACACTTCATGGATTAAGAATAATTGGGAAATGAAAAGTAAAAGGAACAAAATATGTTAGGTAGAGAACCCATAAAATGGGGACTAAGAAAAATCCAAGGCTCACCTACTAAGTATTATTCATATCAGACTTAAGAAAAAATTAGTGCGATGCTACAAAAAATACATAGATTTTATAAGGTCTTCCATATGACCCATGTAACTATCAAACTATGATTGTTATGTCCAATGAACAAGGAAAAAATTTGATTACACCCTCACCCCTGTAATGTAATTATAAAACAATGTAATTTAATCAGTTGAGTCATTTTAAATGTTATATTATGACTACAATGAATAAGGGAATTAGGAATAGATGTTCAGGAAAAAATCATAATTAATGTTAAAAAACATGCAAGAACTTCCATATTCTAGAGACTTTCCACCAATTTTTACAAGTTATAATTAATATAGGATTCATGTTATTGGAATGTATAATAAGTATTGTTTAAAGTTTTCTGGAAGCTAAATAATTTTGTAGTAAATAACTCCTCGTCATTATGGATCCTCTCCTACTCCACAAAAACATAATCTCTTCCTTATGCCAATGCCCCCATCAAAGATCAATGGAAATGGAAAATATATTCTTTTATGAAATTTAATTATTCTTTAAGGCACTCCATTTGGAGATATTTTTCATTAATTTCATGTTGATACTCCACCTCCTTAGTGTGGCTGAGCTCAACCTAGGATACAACAGCTCTAAGACCTTAAAACTGGCCTAATAGTTTTTCCTTATCTTGTTGTGATATTTTTCAATCCTTCTGATGATGAATGATTGACTTCACCACATTATGGACCATAAATTAATAAAATCTATCATATCCCAACATGCCAAACATGATTGAAGGTTGGTGAAGGAATTAGGGTAGGTCTTCAAGAGGAATCTTAGATACAATCTACTAGATGTACCGCCAAACAATATGGGGTTTGGTGTGAAGGGTGTATGGTGTCCCCAAGTCAGTCTTGGAACCAATTTAGAGGGAGAAAAATGTTCTGGGTTTGTCATACTTAATAATGCATCCTCATCTTCTCCATCTGAAATAGTGTCCACTATTATTTCCAATTTTGGATGAATGGGAATGGAAGATCCCTTCTAAGGATTAGCCCCCAAAGTCACTGGAACTGGACAATAGAAGACACCCTTCAGTAAAATTAAGGTTTTAATAGGCAACAAAGGTAGTGAAACAACTAGAGCAGTTGGCAACAGTCACCCATTGTTAGATAGATGGATGGAATTGATGCCTCTCTAACACCCCCCAACCTCAATGTTCTAAGTGGGGGTATCCTGACAGGGAATGTCCCCTTGAGTTTGTTCAAAATCCAAGATGGAAGGCTATAGTGAATCTCACACTTCACTTCTCTCATCTATTTATCCATCAGCAATGGGAGTATGATGGAATAGGAATCTTTGGTAATTAATTGCCTTGGTAATGTTTTCTATTGAAAAAACTTCATATACTAATATCCAATGTAATAAATCAAATTAAAGGAGTTCTAATACCTTTGAAAATGCAAGAATAAAATAAATTATGTCCATCCAATAAGCTATAAAATTCATAGAACTCTTCTAGAGAGGTGATGATATTAAATTTTTCCAAAAATTCCTCAAGATCCATTAGTTCATTATAGCATCCCTCATATCTCATCTAATCCTCACCAATAGGGGTTTCCCAGGTGAGTGTATCAAGACCCAAATTGGATCATCCCTCAATTTAACCCACCAGCCTCTCGATAGGCATGAACTCTTTGAACCCTAAAGAATTAGAATTAGCACTGGAACCTTCATCGGACCATCCGAGGTCTCTATCATCACCTTATGGAATAGAAATGGGGCCAATGTTTACTTATACAATGTCATATAGGGAATGTTATAGATATAAAATATCATGATGAAAGAAATTTAGAGACCAATGCATGACACCTTATGATATACATCTAACATTACCGACTCCCTCCTCCCAATATACATTAATGGGAGTTGAAATAGATTCATGTCTTGTCACTTTTTTTCAAAGGGAGAGATTCATCTGCATGAATTTTTTCCTCATCCAAGATGTCCCACACAATCCTCAAATGATCAATATCATAAACCTTAAGGGAGGAAACTAGAGTAGATTATTAAATTGGTAAACATGATCAAATGGGTATATCTATAGAGTCATGATATTAAGTGAAAAAAGGTTTACCATGATGCATATTAATGAATAACTTCTTCACCGGATTTCATTTTGTTTTTTGAGATCATGAGGGGTATATTTTGGTACTCTTGATTATGGGTTCTGGTGGTGGTAGTTGATAAGACCCTCCTTCCATCTCCATCACCATAATCCTCTAACCATAAGATATTTCTATGTACTTTGAAGACTCAATCCCCACTCTGATGGGGGGACTGTGGGCCTATATTTTGTTGACTCCAGTACTTAATCGGTGCATCTTCTCCTCCTCCTTTCAACTTTATGATAATGCCAATCATTGTTAATGATAGTGGATGAGGGAGGAAAGGAACATAGAAAAGAGAGAGATTACACACTAATTTCAATGTAGTCATCCAATTCTTATTCAGATCGACTAGATATCTCTTCAATGGCATCTTAGTATAGCATATTGGATAACCAATTACTGGCTAGGATCTGGTCATCAGTAACTTATATCTGAATTTATAGCTACAAATTATATTTCCCCATCTCATCAAAATTTATTTCGAGGAAAATATTAAAGAGTGGTTAAATATATCCATGATATGGGATATGAAATCAAACTTGGAGAAATTCCCACATATCTTCAAGGTCATGAGTCATTCCCTACTAGGATTAAATAGACAAAGGGTGTACATACTATAATGATAATGAAGTCGGATGCTAGGAAGACCATAGATCTTTTGGATTTGAATCCCTTTGAGCCCTCTCTGTTGAAATAGAACCATGGGTGATTGGAGATTGAGTCTCCTCCTAGCGATGATAACATGAACACCATAAATATGTGGTCTAAACTATAACATGATTCATGGTCCTTTCCCAATATCACTTTGAAGAATTTTAATATTTAACATTATCACCCTCAGGCTGAACCTTCCTACCATGCTTTCTACAACCATCAGTCATCGTAATCGTGACTTGAGGAATTATTTTCATTAACTCCTATCAAGTGTATAAAGAAATCCAAGAACTGGCATACCCAGATTCCAACTCAGTATATACACCTGAAATTGGTATCTAGACTGAAATTTAGGATACCTACAAGGGAAGCAGGATCCAAAATTTCCAAGCTACCATCAGGTGTTTTTAAAGTCGAAGGTGTGTGGGGGAAAGACACTTGGATATTACAGACACTTGAATTTGTGGATAAATCTATATAAATCAAAGGCCTCACATATTATCATGCAATCAATACAGGATTCTAATAATCTGTCTCTAAATGTAATCCTATATAGCCTCAGATCATCTTCAACTTTTCCAATATTAGTGAAAATCCTAGTAGGCATATCACCATATGAGAAGAATTTGAACTCTCCTGATATGTTTATAATCCTCATGGATTTGTCATTATTTAGGGATAAAGGATGGATACCAAAAATAACCTAAATGAATGGGACAAATCATCCTTCATGAACCTGAATTTTGTTCAACAAAACATAAGAATGAATTGTGATATTATCCATCCCCACAACACTTGAAATGGCCTTGAAATTTTGAATGGGTCCTACCAGGAGTACACATGAAGTAATAACTGGTAGAAAATTTCCAAAATAGGGAAAATCAACCCTTTATGAATCCCTTATTTTAGATTGGATCTTATAAAAATTTACCTATTCTCATGTCACCATTGTATTCACAGATGAGAATCAAGTAGGTTCTTATCCACATTACAAGAAACTTATTTTGGTGGGTCATCGTAGAAACCTCAAGATTCACTTTATAGCCCCATCAGTGATACTATCAGTTCTCCAAGGTAGGTCAGAATCTGCTATGAATGCTCTAGTTCTCTAATCTAGGGTATCATGTTTGGTGCGAGCAAGTAGGAACTTCTCTTTATGTCTCGAGTAAGGCCTTAATCCATGATTTTGAATGAATTTTTCCATTCAGATGAGCGTCTACCTTCTTAATTTTATTATCCATTATCAATAGCTCATGGGGAAAGGATGTAATCCTTTCAGTGTCATCCCACATCACCTTTGGTGGGATAAACTCATCATACATTTCTCTAAGGTTGTAGGCTCTCGATATTTTGTAAACATCACCCATGAAAATTTTGACATCACTATATGTCAGATAAAAAGAATTCATTTTATGGATCCATCGATTTAGTAGTTCATGGATGATGTTCATGTTCTGGTAAACATATGACTATTCCACTAAAACAACCTTGTAAATACTGAAATTTTTAAGAAAAGTCTTAAACTCTATATTGGTTTAGCGGAACTAGTATGCCCACATCCATTCAGTCTTGACTCCTCCTCCAGATCAGAAGTCTCAATCCTCATTCAAGACCAAATTTTTTTGTCTTGGAAGTGTGGGAGGTTGAATCATTGTAGTGAGGGTTTCATTCTTGGGTGTGAGGATTCAGATTTAGGGCATGTAGGTTGTGCTGCATGAAAAAATTGATAGGAACCATTCATTCCTTGATAAATATTCCTTTTTAAGAGATTTTGGAAATGGGATAATTGGTATATTCCACAAACTAATAATTTGGAATGTAAATTTGGATATTTAGGATGAATGTGTCTCTCAGAATATCATGGATATAGAGTGTTAGATAATCACTTCAAAGTTACTTGAATTGGTACTTATTTAGATGATTTTATAATTTTTAGAGGGTGGAGTCACACATATATTAGTATTTTGGCCTGGATGTTTTGAGAATGTCTGAAACAAGTGAAGAATATTGTTCATGGGAATCCATTGGAGGTATGTAAGGACACAACAAGAATTTCAATAATGTCAAAATATTAGTCTCAAAAAATTTAGAAATTTTGGCCAAGGGGATGGCCTCCCATAAGTTAATTGCATAGGCCACTCACCCAAGTGACTCACATAGGTCACTCACCTAAGTGACTCACATAGGTCACTCACCTCAATGACCTTGGGTAGGACAATCACTCATAGTTCTATAATGGGTTGAAAAATTCATTCCAATATCTTCCAAAAAAGAGATCCTATAAAAGGCTTGAATGAATGAAGAGTGAGGAAAGATAGTGTGAATGTCTTCCAAAATAAGAAAAGAAGAAATAAAAAGTGGAAGGAATAATTCAATGATTGGTCACCTCTGTTTATATATGAGTTCAACCTACAAGCCATAATTTTGTGGCTAAACCCCATGGATGACCAGTATAGAATTCCTGTGTGACCCTAAGAATATTTTTCTCACTCTACCTTAGGATTAGACCCTCTTCTTCTGATCATATCCAATCCTTAGGGGGGGGGGGATTTTTTTGCACTCATTTATATTTCATGGGGAAAAAATATTTAATAATAAATAACTCAATAAATAAAGAGATGAATATCCCAAAGAAGGATTAATGGCAATCTCCCAAATTGGCCTACATGCACCAGGCCTTCACACCAAGAGGCTCACACAGGCCCTGCGTGTACAGTCCAGAATGGGAAACCAACCTTACACAAATAATATTCATAGAAAACCTATGTAGGGTAACTGTGTGATAAAGTTTCATCATACATGGTCTCATGTTTTTCAAAAAATAGAAACCTGGGGATCCTTATTTGATGAACTAGAGAACCAGAAGAAACCGTAGAGATCTGATCATGAATCCCCTTCACCCAGGCTCTCAAAACCTTTCAAGCACCTCTCCAAAACATGATAGAATAGGTAAAAAATGGGATAAGGGGATCAATATCCCTCTAGGGTCGAAAAATGATAATCCTACAGATGGATCCCCTCCCCCTAGTTGATAATAAATAGTTCAAAGGTCTCTTCCAAAACCTAGGACCATCACAATACCTTTCTAGGGAAACTTTATTAAATCCATGGTACCTAGATAAAGGCCTTTCCAATGTTATATTTCTTATGTTTCCCATCACCCATGGTATTTCCATCTCAAGCAATCCTAACCTCTGTGAATCACACTGAGTTTCTCCCATGTCTACCCTACATGAATCACCATCTACTCACCCAGCACTAACCTATGTGAGACACCTTCTAATCCCTCTTTCAAGCCACTAATGTTAGGGATCTTCTTCCTCTAGATCCCACATTTTAGGGGCACTAAATTGAGAACTCCATTGAAGCCTATGGACATTCAAAACCTTGGATAGAGACACACCAGCATATCTCCCATTTGGTAATTAATTCCTTTGGTCATGGGTTTCCCACGCATCTCCCACTTAATAGGTAGTGTTATTGGGGTGTGTTCAGTTATGATTATGTTCGGTTCATAAGGTCCCCAACCCTAGGGGGAAGTTCCATGGACCTCATAGTCTCAAATGTGAGGGTGAGGATATTCTCCACTTCTCGTCTCTAAGACTAAGGACCTCTGATTTTGGATGGTGAGGGGTGTGGGGATCATGATTTATTTTCCCTTTTATAGTTATTAATATCTAATTCTCCTCTCTCTCTTTAGAACTAGGTGTAGGGAGTCCTATCTATAATATTGTAGTTTCCTTTATTATGGTCTATATTTGGAAAAGTAGATAGATATGACTATCATGGTTTTGAAAATGGGAAAGGATAGTGGAACATCAAATCCCTTTCTTCTTCTCCAATCTCTGATGCATCTTCCACCCACAGAAGAAGGATCGTTTAATTTTGGAATATTTTCCTCTTCATCCTATTTATTATATTTGATCATTACTCATGTGGGATTAGTGGTAGGAAATGATCATGAAATCCACATGGTTAGATTCATGTATTGGAAGAGAATACATTTCCGGATCTTCCTATCTCTTTCCTTTAGAGGGCCTCTATAGACATGGGTCCTCAAATCCATGTATCCATCTTGAGGGTCTCTTATTCAGTTTAGGTCCCAACCATCCTCATCATAATAAAGGTAATACTCCTAATTGTAATCCCAAACCAAACCTATAAATAACCATGATTCAAAACTCTAATCATCGTTTTAGACACATGCGCCCCCTCCAAGGTGTAATCGCCCAAAACATGTCATGTCCGTTTAAAGGGCCACATTAACCTATGATAAAAATATTTAGAGAGACTCCATAGGAATAGGTTCTTAACGATATAAAACTATGCAGGATTTGATTCCCATCTATGTGGGATAGGTATAAAGCCTCTCTAATGTCCAAAACCAAAACCCCAAATCCGCCCTAATCTTCTCTGGGAAACATTCCCAGTAGGGTCTTCACCAACCCAGGAGGCCACAATCCCACTGGGTTCCTTTGTATACTTTGGAATATTCCCCACTCCAACCCTTGGATAGGCATATTTTTCCTAGATTTACTTGTTGTATGATGTTGAACTACATGGATCGGTCCTTGTCACATGACCTTAAAAGATATGATGTGTCATGTTAGTATCACCAAACTATGTATGTTCTTATATATTTCAATAGGATTTTTTGGAATCCCATATGATGGGTTCGATCCTGTTATCAAAACAACTCCCATCTCCCTATATGGCGATAAATTTCAGAGTTCCCCAATGTGTGTCTTAAAACCAACATCTTAATAATAAACAACTAAATAATCTCTAGTATTCATACAAAAGGGTAACATTGATGGAGAACCACATATACATAAATATGCCCCCATATATGGATAAACTCATATACATATAGATTATTCTATAATCAATAAATGCTAATAATTGATTGTTAATATATGGAAACCTGAATTATAATTGGGATTTAATAAAGTGTTAATGAATATGTATTAAATATACAAGAGTCCTAAACTAGGAAATAGTTCCCCCTCAAAATGTGTAATGAGACCAACCACCCATCATATCAACCAATGTGAGTCCCTAAGTGTTGTTGAACCATTACCCAAAAAATTATTCCTCTTGAAATAAGTTTCATGAAATATCTCGAATAAGGTAGCCATTGGTTGTTTCTAGTTCCATGGACAAAACCCATTATAAACCATACCGAGATAATTAACACGACATGAATGATTATAAAAATATAAAACCATGAAAATCAATCAAAAGGGCACAAATATTTCCACATGGAAATAAGGGTTTTTAGGGGTTTTATGTTTTTAGTGATTTTTTTGTGGTTTTTTATGATTTTGGTGGTTTTTATGGGTTTTAGAGAATTTTAGGTTTCTTAGGGGGGTTATGGTCTTTTGGGTTTTAGGGTGTTTAGTTTTTTAGTATTTTTATGATTTTTTCAAGTTTTTAAATTTTTTAGGGGTTTAAAGGGATTATAGTTTATAGTGTATTTAGAGTTTAATGGGATTTATGGTTTCTATGGGTTTTATGGTTTTGAGGTTTTTAGGGTTTTTAGGGGTTTCAGTGTTTTTAGTTTTTTAGTGGTTTTTAGTTTTTTTAGGTTTTAAAGGTTTTCTTAGGGTTTTTTTTATTTATTAAATTTTTATGTATTTTTAGTTTTTTAGGATTTTTATAGGGTTTTAGGGATTTTTAGTGTATTTAGGGGTTTTAGGATTTTTAGGGGTTTATGGTTTTTTGGGTGTTTTAGGGTTTTTTAGTATTTTTGGTTTTTTAAATTTTTATAGTTTTTTAACATTTTTAGGTATTTAAAGGTGTTGGAGTATTTTAGTAGTTTTAGTGTTTTATGGGGTTTTATGGTGTTAAGGTTTTAGTGGGTTTATGTTTTTTGGGGTTTTTAGGGGTTTTCAGGGTTTTTAAAGTTTTTTATATTTTTAGGGATTTAATGTGTTTTTAGGTTTACAAGGTTTTCTTAAGGAAAATTAGGGTTTTAGGATTTTTTTTGTTTTTAGGGCTTTTATGACTCTTTTAGGATTTTTATGGCTTTTCGGTGTTTTGATGGTTTTCATGGGTTTTTAGGGGATTTATGGTTTTTATGGGTTTTTAGGGTTTTTTTTATGTTTTTATGGTTATATATTTTTTTTAAAAAATTACGGTTTTAAAGGCTTTTTATATTTTTAGAGGGTTTTGGGGTTTTTATGGTTTTGAGGGTTTTTTATGATTTTTATGAGGTTTATGGTTTTTATGGTTTTATAGTTTTTAGGGTTTTTATCAATTTTTTAGTTTTTATGGGTTATAAGTGTTTTTAGATTTTTAATTTTTTTCATAGGGTTTTTAGGGTTTTTTATGTGTTTTCGTTATTTTTATGGTTTTTAGGATTTTTTTGGGGTTTTAATGTTTTTAGGGATTCTGTTGGTTTATAGGATTTTTAGGATTTTTATGGGGGTTTTGTGGTTTTAGGGTTTTTTTAGTTTTTTTTGGGTTTTGAAGGTTTTTTAGAATTTTTAAACATTTTTAAGGGTGTAAAGGGATTTTAGAGTTTTTAGTGGTTTTAGGGTGTTTATGGGGTTTATGGGTTTTTATGCTTTTGGGTGTTTTTATGGTTTTGATGGGGTCTTAGGGATTTTAGGTTCTTTTTAGAGTTTTTTTGGTTTTAGCGTTTTTATGTTTTTAGGGGTTTATGTGTTTTCCGGTTTTTAATGTTTTCATAGGGGTTTCTATATTTTTCTTAATATTTATGGATTTTTATGGGTTTTTAGGGTTTTCAGGGATTTGGAGGGTTTTAGGGGTTTTTAGGGTTTTTAAGGGTTCATGGTTTTTTTTGGTTTCTTTCAGGGTTGTTTCGATTTTTAAGTGTTTTATAGTTTTTAGAGTTTTATTTTTCATTTCTAGGTTCATAAAGGGTTTTTTAGTGTTTTTTTGGATTTTTAGGGTTTTTATGGGTTCTTAAGGTTTTTAATATTTTTATGGTTTTTTGGGTTTTTAGAGTCTTTTTTTGGTTTTATGGGTTTTTTGGGTTTTTTGGTTTTTAGGGGTTTTAAGATTTTTTAGTTTTATAAGGTTTTATTAGGGGTTTTAATGTTTATTATGGTTATTATGGTTTTAATAATTTTTATGCATTTTTTATAATTTTTATGTTTTTTAGGTTTCTAGAGATTTTGATGCATTTTTAAGTGATTTTTTTCGGTTTTTATGGATTTTATGTTTTTCAGATTTTTGAGGATTTCATAGAGGTTTTCAATGTTTTTAGGGTTATTTAATTTTGTAGGGATTTTAATGTTTTTTAGGATTTTTATGGTTTTTAAGGTTTTTATGGATTTTGAGAGGTTATAGTGTTGTATGTTTTTTATTTTTTGGGGGGTTTTAGGTTATTTTTATTTTTTAGGTGTTTTTAAAGGTTTTTAGAGTTTTTTTTAAATTTTTAGGGGTTTAAAGGTTTTTTTGAGTTTTTAGTGGGTCCTAAGGGTTTTTATGGGTTTTTATGGTTTTTTGGGATTTTATGGTGTTTTGGATATTTTTAGGGTTTTTATCAATTTTTCGGTTTTTATGGGTTTTGAATACTTTTAGGTTTTATGGTTTTCTTTGGGGTTTTATGGTTTTTAGGATTTTTTTATATTTTTGGAATATTTAAGTTATTTTTACAATTATTAGGGGTTTTGGGGTTTTTTAGGGATTTTGATTGTGTTTAGGGGTTTTCTGGGTTTTTAGAGTTTTTATGGGTTTAAAGTGTTTTAGGGTTTTAAGGTTTTTTTAGGGTTTTTAAGGATTTTAGGTTTTTTATATTTTTAGGGATTTTTATAATTTTTTATGATTTTTATTGTTTTTAGGTATTTTGAGGGTTTTGGAGGTTTTAGGGTTTTTAGGGGTCAATGGGGTTATTAGGATCCTAGGGTATTTTTAAATTTTTAGAGTTTTTCAAGGTTTAGTGTTTTTTAACATTTTATGGTTTTAAATGTTTTTGAGAGTTTTTAGAGACATTTAAGGGTTTCTATGGGCATTCACAGATTTTTATGCTTTTATAGGTTTTTATTAATTTTATTGTTTGTAGTGTTTTTTAGGATATTTAGGATCTTTTAGGGTTTTTCTGGGGTTTTATAATTTTTTATTTTTTTAGGGGATTCATGCTATTTTGTCATTTTATGTATTTTATTAAGGTTTTCGGGTTTTTAAAATTTTTAGTGATTTTTTGGGATTTTATGTTTTTTATTTTTTTATGTTTTTAAGGGATTTTGAAGGTTTTTACTAGTTTTAGGCTTTTTTAGGTTTTTTTGTATATTTTATGTTTTTAGGGATTTTAAATTATTATTATTATTTTTAATGTTTTCTAAGTGTTTTTCATGGTTTTTTTTTCATTTTTATAAATTTATAGGTATTTTTTTGGAATTTTTATGGTTTTTATGAATTTTGAGGGTTTTTTGGGTTTTTAGGTTTTTTGGATATTTATGGTTGCTTGAGTTTTTAGGGTTTTATGATTTTAATATTTAATTAGAGTTTTTATTGTTTTAAAGGGTTTTAGAGTTTTTAGTGGTTTTTAGGGGTTTTATGAGGGTTCGGGGTTTTTAAGGTTTTTTGGGGGTTTTATGCTTTTTAGTTGTTTTAGGGGTTTTAAGGTATTTTTCAAGTTTTAAAGGTCTTTAGTTTTTTTTTCATGGGTTTTAAGTTTTTTTAGGTTTTTAATATTTTAAATGTGTCAATTAAGGTTTTGGGGTTTTTTATATTTTTAAGGATTTTTAGGGTTTAAAGTATTTTTGTGGGTTTTTTTTGGGATTTTTAGGTTTTGAGAGTTTTTAGGGTTTTTATGGTCTTTAGGGGTTTTTTGGTGTATTTTACTATTTTAATTTTTAGGGGTTTTAAGTGTTTTTTGGTTTTTTTGGTTTTGTTAATGGTATTCATGGTTTTTTGGGTTTTTTCATTTTTAGGGGTTTTTAGTTCTTTTTTGGATTTTTATGGATTTATACGGTTTTTATTGATATTGAGAGTTTTTAGGGAATTTTTTGGTTTCTAGGGTTCTTTTGTTTTTTAGGGGTTTTCTTGTTTTTTAGGGATTTGTGGTTTTTTAGAGTTTTATCATTTTTAGAGGTTTAAATGTTTTTGAGATTTTTTTGATATTTTATGGTTTTATGTTGTTTAAAATTTTTTATGGGTTTTGAAGGTTTTTAGGGGTTATTAT
This sequence comes from Viscum album, assembly GCA_963277665.1. Lineage (NCBI taxonomy): Eukaryota > Viridiplantae > Streptophyta > Magnoliopsida > Santalales > Viscaceae > Viscum > Viscum album. The sequence continues at coordinate 790,188,214 of OY728164.1, forward strand.
GATTTTTAGAGGATTTTATAGTTTTTAGGGTCTTTTACGGTTTTTATCATTTTTTAGGTTTCAAGGGATTCATATGTTTTTATGGTTTTAAATTTTTCTTTGGGTTTCATAAAAAGATTATCCTTTTTAGTGTAGTTTTATGTTTTTATGGATTTTTTGGTATTTTTTAAGAATTTTAGACGTTTTCAGAGTTTTTAAAATTTTAGGGATTTTTATAGTTTTTAGTGTTTTCATGGGTTTTTATGGGTTTCAGAGTTTATTAGGTGTTTAGGGATTTTAAATGTTTTTTAGTTTTTATGTTTTTTAGGATATTTCTTTTTTTTGGGTTTTTACATTTTTCTTTATTTTTAGTGATTTTTAGGATTTTTATGGTTTTTTTGGTTTTAAAGGATTTGAATGTTTTTAGGGTTTTTTTGGGTTTTCTAGGATTTTTGAGTTTTTTATGGTTTTATTGTTGGTAGAATTTTAAATTTTTTAGGTATTAAAAGGGTTTTTAAAGTTTTTAGTGGTTTTTTGGGTTTTTTTAATTTTAGGGTTTTTATGGATTTTAGGAGTTTCTTTATTTTTCGGGGGTTTTAGTGTTTTTGGGTATTTTTATGGTTTTAGGGTATTATATCTTTTTATGGAATTTATTGATTTCTTTGGTATTTTAATTGCTTTTTAGATTTTTTATCAATTATGTGTGTTTTTAGTGTTTTTAATGTTCTTAGAGTTATTTTGGGTCTTATCATTTTTAGGGGTTTCAATAGTTTTTAGTTTTTATGGTTTTATTAATGGTTTTTAATATTTTTTTACATTTTTAGGGGTTTTATGGATTTTTATGATTTTATAGTGTTTTTGGGTTTTTGGGGATTTTGGGTTATTTTTTTTATGGTTTTTATGGTTTTTAGGATTTTTAGGTTTTTAAGGTTTTTAATAATTTTTAGTGTTTTTTAACGTTTTTAGGAGTTTAAAGGGTTTTTTGGTTTTTAATTACTATTTATGGGTTTTGTGGCATTCTAAGGGTTTTTAATGTTTTTAGAGGTTTTTTGATTTTTAGGGGTTTTTTGTGTTTTAGTGTCTTTTAGGGTTTTTATCAATTTTTATATTTTTTCAAGTTTTAAATGTTTTTTGGGTTTTAAGGATTTCATATGGTATTTCATGGTTTTATGGTGTTTCAAATATTTAGGTCTTTAGATATTTTTTATGTTTTTCGGTTTTTTTAGGATTTTAGTGGTTTTAAGGGGGTTTAGGGGTTTTCAAGGTTTTTAGCTCTTTTTAGGTTATTAGGGGTGATATGGGTTTTTATGTTTTTAACATTTTCTTTTGGTTTTTAGGGTTATTTAATTTTTATGTATTTTTAGATATTTGTAATATTTTTATGGTTTTTAGGGTTTTTTTGGATTTCGAGGGGTTAACGGTTTTTATGGTTTTTAAAGTTTTTTTTTTTCTGTTTTAGGGGTTTTTTTATTTTTTAGTGGTTTTAATGTTTTCTAATTTTCTTACCATTTTTGGGTATTTAAATGGTTTTTGGAGTTTTTATTGGGGTTTTAGTGTTTTTATGGTTTTTAGGGGTTTTATGGTTTTAGGGGGGTTTATGGTTTTAGGGGTTATAGGGTATTTTGAGGTTTTGCATTGGTTTTAGGTATTAGGGGTTCTAAGTGTGTTTAGGTTTTTAAGGTTTTCATAGGGTTTTCAAAGGACTTTTTTTTAACATTTTTAAGTATTTTATAGGATTTTATGGGTATTATGCGTTTTTAGGTATTTTGATTGTTTTTTGGATTTTTAGGATATTCAGTTTTTAGGGGTTTTAAGTGTTTTTAGGTGTATAATGTATTCTTAATGGCTTTTAGATTTTGTATGGGTAACATTTATAGGGATTTGAAGGGATTTTTTAGGATTTTAATTGATATTTTAGTTTTTAGGGATTTTGAGGGTTTTATTATTTTCTAGTGTTTTTTGTATTATTTATGTTGTTAGGGGTTTTAAGTGATTTTGGATTTTTATGGTTTTCTTAAGGATTTTCTTGGTTTTAGGGTTTTTTATGTTTTTTGGTATTTTTGGGATCTTTTATGATTTTTATGGTTTTTTAGGGTTTTTAGGGATTTGGGTGGGTGTTAGAATTTTTTAGCGTTTTTATGGTTTTTTTGAATTTTTTGGTTTATAGGGTTTTTCTTGAGTTATTTAGGTTTTTAATGTTTTTTATTGTTTTTAATGTTTTTAGGTGTTTAAAGGGTTTTTAGATTTTCTAGTGGGTTTTAGGGATTTTATTGGTTTTTACAGTATGTTATGGAATTTAAGGGGTTTTAATGTTTTCAAGGGTTTTTAGGGTCTTTTATGGTTTTTTATAGTTGTTATAGTTTTTATATTTGTTAATTGTTTTAGTGTTTTAGGTTTTGAAGGTTTTATTAGGGGTGTTTTCATGATTTTAGGGGTTATGTTTTTTAGGATTTTTAAGGATTTTTTTTTGATTTTTATGGGTTTTTAGGCTTTTTAGGGATTATAATGGATTTTATTGTTTTCAAGGGTTTTTTTGGATTTTTAGCATTTTTAGGTGTTTATGAGTTTTAATTTTCAATAGTTTTTTTTAATTTTTCTTATAGTTTTTTTGGTTTTTATGTTTTTTAAATTTTTAAGGATTTTACGTATTTTTTGTATTTTTATGATTTTAGTGATTTAATGGATTTTGAGGGGTTTATGGTTTTTTAGGGTTTTTATGATTTTTTATGATTTATTGGGTTTTTTGGATTTTTTATGAGTTTTTAGTGCTTTTATAGTTTTTAGAATTTTTTAACATTATATAGGTTTAAAAGGGTTGTAGAGGTTTTAATGGTTTTTTGGGGTTTTTAAGGTTTTTAGTGTGGTTTTATACTTTATAGTGGTTTTGGGTATTTTTAGGGGGTTTTAGGGTTTTCAGTATTTTTTAGGTATTTTAGGGGTTTAAGTGTTTTAGGTTTTAAATGATTTGATATAGTGTTTCAATGGTTTTGGGGTATTTATGTTTTTAGGGATTTTTAGTTAACTTTTAGGATTTTTATAGTTATTTAGGTCTTTAGGGATTTTTAGGGATTTTTGGATGTTTAGTGTTTTTTGGGTTATTAGGGGTTTTAGAATTATTTGGTTTTTAAGGGTTTTAAGTTTTTTTATTTTTTATTATTTTCTTAAGGGATTTCATGTTTTAGGGATTTTCAAGGATTTTTTTAAGATTTAAATGATTTTATGGGTTTTAGGGATTTTGAGGGTTTTAGGGGTTTTATGGGTTTTAATGATTTTATGGTTGTTTTGGGTTTTTATGGATTTTTTAATTTTTAGAGGTTTTAATGTATTTTAGATTCTGTAAGGGTTTTAGGGTTTTAAAGGGGTTTTTTAGATTTTTTAGTGATTTTTATGGGTTCTTAAGGGTTTTTAGGGTTTTTATAGTTTTATTGGTTTTAATGGTTTTTTTATGTTTTGAGTTTTTAGGGACTTTTTTAGTGTTTTTAGGGTTTTTGCCATTTTGAGGCTTTTAGGGGTTTTAGGTGTTTTTTGTTTTTTATGATTTTATGAGGTTTTTTTTCAGTTTTTAGGGGTTTTTACATTTTTTGGGATTTTTAGGGCATTTTTTGGATTTTTATGGTTTTTAGGGTTCTAGGTATTTTTAGGGTTTTTAGGTTTTTTATAATTTTTATGTTTTTTAATGTTTTTAGAGTTTTTAGTGTAATTTATGTTTTTAGTGGTTTGATGTTTTTTAGGATTTTAATGTTTTCTAAGAGTTGTAGGGGTTTTTACCTTTTTAGTGATTTTTAGGGATTTTAAAGAATTTTACGAGCCTTTAGGGTTTTTAGGGTTTTTGAGGGATGTTAGGGTTTTCAGGGGTTTAATAGGGTTTTTTTGGTTTTTAGGTGTTTTGTTTTGATTTTTTAGGGGGTTTAGGTTTTTTTATAGTATTTAGCCCTTTTAGGGGATTAAAGGGTTTTATGAGTGTTTAGTGGGTTTTTAAGTAATTTATAGGTTTTACGGTTTTAACAGTTTTGGGGGTTTTAGGGTCTTTTTAAGGGTTTTATCCAATTTAGGGTCTTTTTGGGTTTTATTTTTTTTAGTTTTTTAAGGTTTTATTTTGTTTTTTTTGGTTTATAGGGTTTTAAAAATTTCAGGAAAATTTAGGGTTTTTTATTATTTTTATGTTTTTATGTTTTTATGTTTTTTATGAGTTTTTATTTTGTTAGGGTTGTTAGGATTTTTATTGTTTTTATCATTTTTTAGGTTTCTTAGGGGTTTTATGTGTTTTTTGTTTTTTATGGTTTTCTTAGGGTTTTTAGACTTTCGGGGTTTTTTATATTTTTATTGATTTTTTATTTATTTTATGGGTTCTTGGGATGATTAGGGATTTTGAGGTTTTTTAAGGGTATTTTTGGTTTTAATGTTTTTTTCAGGTTTTTATGGGATTTTCGTATTTTTTAACGTTTTTTGGGGTTTAAATATTTTCTGTGTGTTTTGAGTGAGTCTTAGGGTTTTTAGGGTTTTTAGGGTTTTTATGGGTTTTAAGTGGTTTTATAGTATTTAGGATTTTTAGGGTATTTTTATAATTTTTTGAGTTTTTAGTGTATTTAGGTTTTTAGGGGTTTTAGGTGTTCTTGGTTTTTTAAGGTTTTCTTTGGGATTTTCAGGGGTTTTCAGGCATTTTATGATTTTAGGGATTTTTAGAGCTTTTTTATGATTTTTATGGTTTCTTCAGGATTTTGAGTGTTTTTAGAGTTTTTGAGGGTTTTAGCATTTTTTTCATTTTTAGGGTTCTAACGGTCTTATTAGTGTTTATGTTTTTAATGTTTTTAAGGGTTTTGAGTTTTAATTTTTTTTATGTTTTAATGAATTTTTAGGATTTTTAGGATTTATTATCATTTTTTAAATTTTTATGGAATTTGAAGGTTTTACGTTGTTTTTATGGTTTTTATGTTGTTTTTTGGTTTTTTAGGGTTTTGGGTCATTTTTAGGGTTTTTAGTGTTTTTTTATTTTATAGGGTTTTAACGTATTTTAGGGGTTTTTAACATTTTTATGGGTTTAAAGGGTTTTTATAGTTTTTATTGGTTTTAGGGTTTATGGAATTTTAGGGTTTTGAGGATTTTAGGGGTTTTATTATTTTTTGGGTTTTTATTTTTTTTATGGTTTTTAGGGGTTTTATGTGTTTTTATTTTTTTAACATTTTCTTAGGGGATTTCAGGTTTTTATGGTTTTTAAATTTTTTAGAGATTTATAGGGATTTTTTAGGATTATATGGTTTTCTAGGGTCTTTAGGGATAATGTGGGGTTTTAGGGTTTTTGGTGTTTTAATGTTTTTTATGTTTTTTGGGGGTTTTAGATGGTTTTTTTTGGGTTTTTTTTATTTTTTTCAGAGTTTTTTATAGTTTATAGTGTTTTAAAGTGTTCTTGAGTTTTTAATTGTTTTAGGGTATTTATGGGTTTTAGGGTTTTTATGTTTTTTATAGATTTTATGGTTTTGGGGTTTTTATTATTTTTTAGTGTTTTAAGGTTTTTAGTGTTTTTGAATTATTTAGGATTATAAAGTGTTTTGGGGGTTTTGTGTTTTCCTTATGGGGTTTTATGGTTTTATGGTTTTTTATATTTTATGGATTTTTAGGTATTTTTTTGAATTTTATGTTTTTTGGGTTTTTAGGTATTTTGAGGGGTTTTAGGGTTTTTAGTGTTTTTATGGTGTTTTTTGGGTTTTAATGATATTTTTTTTTGAGTTTTTAGGGTTATTCTGGTTTTTTAGAGTTATAAATTTTTTTAGGGGTATAACTGGATTTTATAGATTTTAGTAGTTGTTTTGGTTTTTTATTGTTATTTAGGGTTTTAAGGTGTTTAAAGGTTCTTATCGGTTTTAGGGGTTTATTGGGGGTGTTAGGGTCTTTTAGGGATTTTAGAATTTTTATTTTTTTAGGTGTTTTAAGTGTTTTTATGTTTTTAAGGTTTTCATAGTGTTTTTAGGGGTCTTAATGTTTTTTTACAATTTTATTGTTTTTTTGGGATTTCTTTAGATTTTTATGGTTTCTTCATTTTTAGGGGTTTTTCAATTTCATGTTATTCATAGGGTTTTAATGGGTTTTTAGGTTTTTCAGTTCTTCATAAGGTTTTATATGGTTTTAGTTTTTTTTATGTTTTTTTGGATTTTTAGGACTTTTTAGGAATTTTTATTTTGATAGGTTTTTAGGGATTTTGAGAGTTTTTAGGGTTTTATGTTTTTTGAGTTTTTTAACATTTTATGGTTTTAAAGGTGTTTTAGAGATTTTAGTGATTTTTAGGTTTTTATGGGGTTTATGGTTTTTTATGGTGTTTAATGTTTTTATGGTTTTTAGGGGGTTTTATGGTCTTTTTTTGGTTTTTATTGTTTTTAGGGTTTTAGAGGTTTTAAGCCTTTTTAGGATTATAAGGTTTTCTTAGGGGTTTTCATGTTTTTTCTAGGTTTCTATGTTTTCAGGGATTTGTATGGATTTTTTTTTGATTTTATGGTTATTTACTATTTTTGTAGAATTTGAGGGTTTCTTAGGGTTTTTGAGGTTTTTAGGGGTTTTAAGGATTTTTAGATTTTTTTGGTTTTTAAGGGTTTTTATTGTATTTTGGTTTTCACTATTTTCTTAGGTTATTTAGTGATTTTTTTTGTTTTTTAGGTTTTTTTATTTTTTTAGGTGTTTCAATGATTTTGAGGGCTTTATGGATTTTTAGGGGTTTTAGCATTTTTATGGGGTTTTTTCAGTTTTTGGTTTTTTTATTGATTTTTCATGGGTTTTAGTGATTTTAGATTTTTTAACATTTTTAAAGGATTAATGGTTTTTAGTGTATATTATGGTTTTATGGGTTTTTAGTGCATTTATTGTTTTAGGGGTTTTATGTCTTTTAGGGGTTTTTATGATTTTTAATGGTTTTAGGGTTTTTATGGTCATTTTAGGGATTTTACGATTTTTTGCATTTTTATGGGTTTTATAGAGTTTTAATTTTTTTTAGGATCTTAATTTTTTTATTGTTTTCAAGGTTTTTTAGGTTTTTATGTTTTAAATAATTTATGTTTTTTTTAATATTTTTAGGATTTTAGGGTTTTTTGATATTTTAAGAGATTTTAGGGTTTTTTAGGAATTTAGGGATTTTTAGGGTTTTTAGATTTTCTAGGTTTTTAATTGTTATCATTTTTTATGGTTTTCTTAGGGGTTTTCATGGAATTTAGTGTTTTTTATTTTTTAGGGGTTTTTATGGTCTTTATAATTTTTTGGTTTTTAGAGATTTTTGGGGTTTTTAGGGTTTTATTGGGTTGTTAATTTTTCGTGGTTTTTTCAGAGTTTTAGGGTTTTTTTTATTTTATGGGGATTTTAAGGTTTTTTAGAGTTTATTAATTTTTTAGAGGTTTATTTTTTTAATTGTTTTTAGTGATTTAACGTGTTTTTAGGGTTTTTAAAAAAATTAAGTATTTTATGGTTTTTAAGTGGTTTTAGTGTTTTTAGGGTTTTTAGGGTATTTTTATCATTTTTACAATTTTTAGATATTTTTAGGTTTTTTATAAGTTTTAAGTGTTTTAGGGTTTTTAAGGTTTTCATGGGATTTTTTTACATTTTTTGGATTCTAGGGATTTTTTATAATTTTAATTTTTTTTATATTTTTTACTGATTTTGAGGGTTTTATGGTTTTTTTGGGTTTTATGGTTTTTTTGGGTTTTAATTGTTTTTTAGGTTTTTAGGATTTTAATTGTTTTTATGTTTTTCTGGGTTTATTATGTTTTTTAATGGTCTTTACGGTTATTATTTTTTAGGTATTTTTAAGATTTTTAGGGATGTTTAGTATTTTTATTGATTTTTAGTGTTTTAGGGATTTGTAGAGTGTTTTTAATTTTATGGGTTTTATAGTTTTTTGGGGTTTTAGGGTTTTTTTAAGATTTTACGGTTTTTATGATATTTTAATAGTTCTTTTAATAATTTTCAGGGTTTAAAGGGTCTTAATAATTTTTTGGTTTTTTGGGGTTTTAGGTGTTTTTTGATTTTAATGTTTTCTTATGGTTTTTAGGGTTTTTTATGTTTTTTTTTATTTTTAGGGTTTTTCAGGAATTTTATGTTTTTTAGTTTTCTTATTTATTTTTAGGGGTTTATGGTTATTTGGGAATTTAGGGGTTTTATAAATTTTAAAGAATTTTATGGATTTCAATTGTATTTTAGGTTTTTAAGGTTATATTTGGGTGTTTATTAAGCATTTTTCTATTTTTTACATTTTTAGGGATTTTAAGGATTCTTTTTGTATTTTTATGGGGTTTTATGGATTTTTAGGGGTTTTAAGATTTTTAGGGTCTTTAGGGTTTTTATGCTTTTATTTTTATTTTTAGGGAATTTTTTTGAGTTTTTAGGTGTTTAAATGTTTTTTAGATTTTTCTAAAATTTTTATTTGTTTAATGTTTTTTATAGTTTTTAGTGGTTTATTGGGTTTTATGGTTTTGAAGGTTTTTAGGGGGTTTTATGTTTTTTTTGGGTTTTTTGGATTTTTAGGTTTTTAGTGTTTTAATCATTTTTAGGGATTTTGAGGATTTAAGGTTTTCCGTGTTTTTTAGATTTCTTATGGTTTTTCTTGGATTTTAGTTCTTTTTATATTTTTATTGATTTTTGGGATTTTAATGGTATTTTGGTTTTTTAGGAATTTTGACGGTTTTTTGGTTTTTTGGTTTTTTGGTGTTGTGAGTTAATAGGATTTTAGGATTTTTAGAGTCTTTTAATGTTTTTTGGGGTTTAAATAGGTTTTAGTTTTTTTAGTTGTTAATGGTTTTTATTGGTTGTTTGGGTTTTTTATTTTTTAGGGATTTTATGGATTTAGGGTTTGAAATAATTTTTAGGTAATTTTAATGTTTCTTTGAGTTTTATTGTTTTTTTCAGGGTTATAAGAATTTTTATAATTTTAATGTTTTCTTATGGTTTTTCTAGGTTATTAGTGTTTTTACTTTTCTAGGGATCATTTGGGATTTTTTAGGATTTTTATGGGTTTTTTAGGATTTTAGGAATTTTGAGGGTTTTTTTTTGGTTTTTTTGGTTTTTTAGTTTTTTCAGGTTTTAGGAATATGAGGTGTTTTTGGTTTTTTTTTGTTTTTTTAGGATTTTTCAATGTTTTTAGATTTTTCATGTTTTTAGTACATTTTAGGTTTTTTAGGGTTTTTAGGAATTTTTGGAATGTTGAGGGGTTAAGTTTTTTTTGTGTTTTTATGGTTTTCATCATTTTTTAGGGGTTAATGATTTTTATAGTTTTTATAGTGTTTTTTGTGTTTTTTAAGGTTTAAGGTGTTGAATTGTTTTTAAAGTGTTTAGTGGGTTTTTATGGGGTTTTAGGGATTTTAATGTTTTTAGGGGATTTATGTGTTTTAGGGATTTTTAGGGTTTTATGTTTTTCTTAGTGGATTTGAGGTTTTAGTGTTTTTTTGTATCTAAGGATGTTTTGAATTTTTAATAATTTTATAGTTTTTTAGGGTTTTATTGATTTTCAGTGGTTTTAGGGGTTTTATGTGTTTTAGGTGCTTTAGGGGTTTTAGGGTTTTTTTGTTTTTAGAATTTTTAGGTTTTTAGTGGTTTTATGTGTTTTTAGGATTTTAATGTTTTATTATGGGGTTTTAGGAATTTTCCATTTTTTATAGATTGGTATTTATTTTTTTGAATTTTATGATAATTTAGGGGTGTTAGGGATTTTGAAGAATATTAGGGTTTTTTGTGTTTTATGGTTTTTTTGGGTTTCTCAGTTTTTTTAGTTTTTTAGTGTTTTTATAAATGTTAGAGTTTTTTATATTTTTAGGGGTTTAAATGGTTTTTTGTTTTTTTCATGTATTTTTAGGTTTTTTAGGGTTTTTAGGTTTTTTATGCTTTTTAGGGGGGTTTTATGGTTTTTAGGGGGTTTTAGGGTTTTTATTGTCTTTTTAGATGTTTTTTGGTTTTTTGGGGGTTTTATTATTTTTAAGGGGTTTTATGTTTTTAGGCTTTTAGGGTTCTCTTATGGGTTTTCAGGGAATATAGAGTTTTTTATGGTTTTATGGATTTTTCGGGCATTTTTATGATTTTTATGGTTTTTGTGGTTTTAATGTTTTTGATGGTTTTTAGGGGTTTTACGGTTTTTAGGGTTTTTAGATTTTTAGGTTTTTAGGTGTTTTAAGTGTTTTTGGGTTTTATGGTTTTTTTGGGGTGGGGGGTTTGGAGTTTTTGGATTTTTTAAAATTGTTGAAGATATTACTATCTTTTTTAGGATTTTTAGGGTTTTTATGGTTTTTAGGGGTTTCATAGGTTTTTTGGGATTTTCATATTTTATAATTTTCTAGGGATTTAATGGATTTTTAGGGTTTTTAAACATATTTTGGGGATTAAATGTTCTTTTAGAGTTTTATTGGTTTTTAGGTTTTTATGGGTGTTTAATGTGTTTTAGAGGATTTAGGGGTTTTTAGGTGGTTTAGGGTCTTTTAGGGGTTTTATCAATTTTTAAGTTTTTTGAGGTTTAATGTTTTTTTGTTTTGAAGCTGTTCATAGGATTTTTCTAGGTTTTTTGTGTTTTGTTTTCATTTTTATGTATTTTTAGTTATTTTCAGGTTTTTTTGGAATTTCGGGGTTTTAGGGGTTTTGAGGGGGTTTTGGGTTTTTTTGGGGATTTTTTAGGTTTTTAGGGTTTTTTATGGTCTTTTGAATTTTTAGGTTTTTAAGGTGTTTTAATTTCATTGATGTTTTTGATGTTTTCCTAGCATTTTTTTACCTGTTTATTAGTTTTTAGTTTTCTCATGATTTTTATCATCTTTTCATAATTTTTATTATTTTAGGGTTTTTAGTGATTTTGATAGGTTTTAGTGTTTTTAGGGATTTACAGTTTTTATGGATTTTATGGAGTTTTAGGGTTTTTTGAGTTTTTATTATTTTAATGTTTTTTTGAGTTTTATAAAACTTTTAAGGGTTTAAAGGATGTTTATTGTTTTTAGTGGGTTTAGGGGGTTTAGGGTTTTCAAGGCCTTTTATGGGGTTTAAGGTTTTTTTTTCATTTTTAGGTCTCTAGAGGTTTTAAGTGTTTTTAGGCATTTAAGGTTTTCTTTGAGACTTTATAGCTTTAGAGTTTGATTTACATTTACATGTTTCTAGAGATTATTTAGTGTTTTTATTACCTTTTAGGGTTTCCTTGTATTTTGAGTGGTTTTAAGTTTTTTGGTTTTTTGGGTTACATAGGGTTTTCATCATTTTTTCTGTTTTAGGGGTTTTAAGTGTTATTTTCTTTTATTGTTTTATTGGGTTTTTTAAGAGTTTTAGGGGTTTTAAAATTTGTAGTAATTTTTAGGATTCTTATGGATTTTTAGGAATTTATGGTGTATTTATGGGTTTAGGGTTTTAAGGTTTTTTGGGTCTTAAAGGGTTTTAAAAGTTTTATTTATTTTTAGGGGCTTCAGTGTTTTTTAGTATTTTTAATGTTTTTATTGGTTTTTATGGTTTTTAAGGGATTAGGATTTTAGGTTCTTTTGGGTATTAAAGGATTTTCTGCATTTTTTAGGGATTAAAGGGATTTAACTATTTTTAGGTATTTAAATTTTTCTTTGGTGTTTTATGGTTTTTATGGTTTCTACGTTCTTATATATTATTAGGTATTTTTTTATGAATTTTATTTTTTAGTTTTTTATAGATTTTGAGGACTTTTTAGGGTTTTTAGGGGTTTTAGGGTTTTTTGTGTTTTTTGATTTTTAGTGGTTTAATTATTTCTACTTTTTATGGTTTTCTTAGGAGTTTTTAGTTTATTAGGGAATTTTATGTTTTTAGGAAAATTTGGCTCTTTTTTGTGATTTTATGGGTTTTTTTGATTTTTAGGGATTTGAGCCTATTTGGGTTTTTAGGAGTTTTATGGTTATTCTAGGTTTTATAGTTTTTTGGTTGATTTGATTCTTTTAAGAGGTTTAATTTTTTTATAGTTTTTTAATGTTTTCAGTGTTTTAACTGTGTTATCTGATTTTTTAGTGGTTTTAGGGTTTTTATGGGTAATTAGGTTTTTATGGTTTAGGGGGTGTTAAGTTTTTTGGGGTTTTAGGGTTTTTAGAATTTTCTGGTGTTTATGCATTTTAAGTGTTTTTAGGTTTTCAAGGTTTTTAAGGTTTTTATGTATTTTGTAGTTTTAGGAATTTTTTATGATTTTCATGGTTTTTAGGGGTTTTAATGATTTTGAGGTTATTTTTTTTTAATGTTTTATTGTTATTTTATTTTTAGAGTTTTTCTAGTTTCTATTGTTTTTTTAGGGTTTTTATTGTTTTTTTAATTTTTTAGGGGTTTTAAGGGAATTTAGATTATTTAGTGGGTTTTAGGAGTTTTATGGGTTTTTAGGGTTTTTAAAGGTTTTTAGTTGTCTTATGGTTTTTATGGGATTTTTGGGTTTTTATGGTGTTTAAGGATTTTTACCATTTTCAGGGTTTTTATGTTTTTAAAGTTTTTAAGTGGTTTTATGGTTTTATGGTTTTCTTATGAGGTTTTAGGGTTATTACAGTTTTTACATTTTTATTGAATTCTGGGTATTTTTTAGGATATTTATTGATTTTTTGGGTTCTTAGGGATTGTGAATGGTTTTAGGGTTTTTAGGGTTTTTCAGTTTTTGGGGATTTAATATTTTTTTAGGTTTTTACATTTTTCTTAAGGTCTTTTGGGTTTTATTTATTTTTAGGAATTTTGAGGTATTATTTTGGATTTTTAGGGATTTTTGGGTTTTTAGGTATTTCAGGGTTTTAGGAGTTTTTAGGGTTCTTAAGGTCTTATTATATTTTTTATGTTTTTAGGATTTTTATGACTTTTTATGTTTCTTATAGTTTTGTAATTTTTAGGGGATGAAAGGGTTTTTATGGTTTTTAGTGGTTTTTATGGTTCTTATTGGTTTTAGGGTTTTTAAGATTTATAGGGGGATTTATGTTTTTAAGGTTTTTTATGGGTTTTTTCCTTTTTCTTGTTTTTAGGGATTTTAGCATTTTTAGGGAATTTAAGAGTTTGTTTGGGGTTTTAATGGTTTATTTGAAATTTTGAGGTTTTCTAGTGTTTTATTTATTGTTTTAGGTATTTTTAACGATTTTTATGTTTTTTTTATTTTTGGGTATTTTGGTATTTTGAGGGCATTAGGGCTTTTAGTGTTTTTTGGTTTTATGGTGTTTAGCTGTTTATAGTATTTTATGGTTTTCTAAGTGGTTTTCAGGGTTTTTAGTGTTTTAAGGGGTTTTTTTACATTTTTATGTATTTTTAGGTATTTTTTAGAGTTTTATTGTTTTTAGGGTTTTTAAAGAATTTTAGGCTATTAGTTTTTTAGGGATTTTTAAATTTTTTAGGTTTTTTTTGGTTTTTAGGATTTTTTTTGAGTTTTTAGGGTTCCTAATTTTTTTTTGTTTTTAACATTTTTATGGGTTTAAATGGGTTTTAATGTTTTTAGTGGGTTTTACGTTTTTTATGGGTTTTCTTATTTTTTAATGATTTTAAAGTATTTATGGTTTTCCAGGTGTTTTAAAGGTTTTTAGGGTTGTTAGAAAATTTTAGGTTTTTTTAGGTGTTTTATACTATAAAGGTTTGGGGTCAAGCCCCTTTATTAAAATAAAAGAAAAAGGACAGTAAAACCTTTTGGAATGGGTAAGGTAAAACCCATAACAAGCCCACATGCCCAGTGGGACAAAGCCCAATCAGAGACACCACCCAAAACATAAGAGCCCAATGGGAAAGCCCATGACAAGTGACCAACGACACCATAAGAGGAAAAACACAACCCGAAGGCAAAACCAGAAGACCCAGCGGACCAAGTCCAAGCTGTCACAACGGAGACACTGCCACCCGAACCCACACGGGTGCCGGAACCAAACCATCAACCCTAGGTTGACGCTCACCGCATCACCACACCTAATCCACCGGCGCGACTGACCGCCGCGACGCGCCTCCGGACCCGCACGAACGACCGCCGGTAGAGCCCGCCGCCCGCAACGGATCCCGTCAACGACGAGGCTCACGGATCCATCCAGATCTATAAATCGTGACCAGAACGGAGCCACCGATCGCCGCTGAACCCCATCACGCCTCCGACACCGTGTCGTCGCGAGACCGAAGTTTTCCATCCAAACTGCCGCTGTCTAAATAGATTTGGTTTGAAACCAATCTAAAACAGATCTGTAATCACTGCCTTCCTACCAGCCTCCGCCGAAGTGAACCCACTGCTTCCGACCTCAAACATGGGCAGGCCTGCAAAGGACCGTGGAACCGATGGAAACCCAAAACAAGTGACCCTCCCCCCTCCACGCCACTCCGAGGCCGAATCCGATCCTTCCCTCCGATGCCAAGCCAAGATCGAAGATGCCTTCGCCGCTGGAACACCTCTGCCCACCCAAAACTGAAGCCACGCACGCTGGAGCCTTTGTCCGCCGAGCATCGCCGGATTCCGCCGCGCCTGAACTGACGAAGCGAGAGGCCTGAAGTCGCGCCCACCGAACTGAGATGCCCACGCCTACCGAACGCCTCCACCCGACCAGATCCAAAACAGGACCGCCGACTGCCGAGCGAGACAGGGCGAAGAAGACGACACCTCGCCTCAGCAGACAAAGCCAGAAAATGCCACAGCGGACCGAGCCGACGCCGAGATGGAGGACTCAGACGCCCCGCTGTTCGAGTTCCGCCGAAGGAGGGGAGGGAACAACTCCGGAAGATGAAACCCTAGCCCCGATAGAGAGAGAAAACACAGCCGCTCACAGGCCTTCCCTCATGGCCGTTTTATAGATTTTAGGTTTTTAGGGGTTTTAAGTGTTTTTAGGTTTTTACAGTTTTCTTATGAATTTTTAGGGGTTTTAGGGGTTGTTACAATTTTTGTTAATTTTTATGGAATTTTTATGATTTTTATTAGTTTTTTGGGTTTTTAGGTATTTTTTGGGTTTCTAGTGTTTTTAGGTTTTAAGGTTATCTTATTGGTTTTCGTGGATTTTTGGGTCTTTTACATTTTTTTTATTATTACATCTTTTTAGAATTTTTATTATTTTTAGGGTTTTTTTGGGATTTTGATGGATTTTTGTGGGTTTGGGGGGTTTTAGTTTTTTTTTGTTTTAGTGATTTTAAGGGTTTTTTAGAGTTTATAACATTTTTAGGGGCTTTATGTTCATTTAGAGTTTTTAGTGTTTTTAATGTTTTTATGGTTTTAGGGGTTTTTATGGTTTTAGAGGATTTCATGGTTTTTATGGTTTTTTGTGTTTTTCTCATTTTTAGGATTTTAGGGGTTTATTTTTTTTGGTTTTTAATGTCTTATTTGGTGTTTTTCTTGGGATTTAGGGTTTTTTTTAAATATTTTTAGGGATTTTTAGGGGTTTTATATGCTTTATGTGTTTTTTTGGGATTTTGATGGTTTTTAGTGATTTTTGGGTTTCTTGGGTTTTTGGGTTTTTTGGGATTTTGGGTTTTTTTGTGTTAAAAAGGTTTTTTGGGTTTTTTAATATTTTTAAGGGTTTAAATGGGGTTCTGAGTTTTTAGGGTTTTTATTGGGTTTTAGGTTTTTTAGGTTTTTATCGTTTTTAGGGGTTGTATGGACTTTTTAGGGGTTTTGACAATCTTTATGTTTCTACAGGTTTTAAGTGATTTTAGGTTTTTATGGTATTCTTAAGGTTTATCTAGTTTTGGAGGTTATTATGTTTTTTGGAATTTTTATGGTGTTTTAGGGTATTTAGGTATTATGAAGGGTTTTAGTGTTTTTTAGGATTTTATGGTATTTATGGGTTTATTTGGCATTAGAGTTTTTTGAGTTTTTTATAATGTTTTTGATTTTTTTTTCAATTTTAGGGAATTGGGGTGTTTTAGAGTTTCAAGTGGGTTTTTTGGGGTTTTTTGGTTTTTTGATATTTTTAGATGGTTTTATAGTTTTTAGGGGTTTTTGGGTTGTTTTAGGGTTTTATCATTTTTTAGTTTTTTTAGATGTTTTAGTGTTTTTAGTTTTTTTATGTTTTCTTAGGGGTTTTTAATATTTTTAGGTTTTTTATGATTTAAGTTATTTTTTAGTGTTTCTATCGGATTTAGTGTTGTTAGGATTTTGAGGGTTTTTTTGGGTTTTGTTTGGGTTTTTTGCACTTTTTTTTTTGTTTTTAGGTGTTTTAATTTTTTTAGGTTTCTATGTTTTTCATAGAATTTTTTAGAGGATTTTCATGTTTTTACAAATTTTTGCCCCTTTTTAATATTTTTTTTATGATTTTAGGTATTTTTATGGTTTTATGTTTTTTGTAGTTTTTTTGGCTTTTAGCAATTTTTAGTGTTTCTAGGGGTTTAATGAATTTTTAGAGTTTTTTATCATTTTCACAATTTTAAATTATTTTTAGTTTTTTTATTGTTTTATAGTTTTGTGTGTTTTAGGAGTTTTTAAAGATTTTAGGGGGTTTTAGGGTTTTTAGGGTCTTTTATGGTTCTTTGGGTCTTTAACGATTTTATGGATTTTAGGGGGTTTTAGGGCTATTAGGGTTTTATGGGTTTTTTATTCATTAATGATTTATCTTGATTTTTTTAGGGGTTATAATGATTTTATAGTTTTTTAATGTTTTTAGGGGCTTTTAGTGTTTTTTACTACGTTTTTTGGGTTTTTATGGGTTTTTAGTGTTTTTATGGTTTTTAAGGGTTGTATGGAATTTAGGGTATTTTTAGTGTTTTTCTATTTTTTAGTGTTTTTAGATTTTTAGAGGTTTTATGTTTTTTAGGTGTTTAAGGTTTTCTTAGAGTTTTTTCATTGTTTTTATAAATTTTTATGTTTTTAAGGATTTTTAGATCTTTTTTAGGATTTTTATTGTTTTTATTGTTTCTTTGGATTTTGAGGGTTTTTAGGGTTATATATTTTAGCGTTTCAATTGGTTTAAAGGTTTTTATGTGTTTTTAATTTTGTATGGTCTTCTCTGTAATTTTCATCATTTTGAGGAGTTTTTATGTTTTTTGGAATTTTTATGTATTTTTAGGATTTTTATGGGGTTTTAGGGATTTTGAGTGTTTTTAGTGTTATTAGGGGTTTTATGGATTTTAGGGTTTTTTTTTATTTTTTAGGGGGTTTAAATTTTTTATTGGGTTTATGGGATTTTACTGTTTTTATTGGTTTGTTTGGTTTTTAGGTTTTTAGGGTTTTTATGGTTTTTTGGGGATTTATGGTTTTTAGTGTTTTAACAATTTTTTGATTTTTAGGGGTTGTAATTGTTTTTATTTTATTAAGGTTTTCTTATTGTTTTATATATTTTATGGTTTTTTATATTTATATGGATATTTTGGATTTTTAGGGTGTATATGATTTGTAGGATCTTTAGGCATTTTGAGGGATTTTAGGAAATTTTTAATGTTTTTAATGTTTATATGCTTTTTTGGTGGCAGGTTTAGTTTTTTTTTATGTTTTTTATTTTTTTTACAAATTTTTTTAAAAAATTTAGGGTTTTAATGATTTTTTCGAGTTTTTAATTTTTTTTATGGTCTTTATGGGGTTTTAGGGGTTTTTATGATTTTTTGGGGTTTTAATGATTTTTATGTTTTTTAATTTTTTTATGGTTGTTATCATTTTTAGGTTATTTATTGGATTTATGTTTTTTTATCTTTTATGGTTTTCTTAGTGTTTTTAAGAATTTTATGGTTTTTTATGTTTTTAGGTATTTTTATGGATTTTTTTATGACTTTTATCAATTTTTAGGTTTTTAGGGAATTTGATGGGTTTTGGAGTTTTTAGGGTTTTTATAGACTTTTTGAGGTTTTAATTTTTTTCATTTTTAATGGTTTTTTTGTTTTTCTAATTTTTTTACGTGTTTAGGGGTTTAAAAGTATTTTAAAGATTTTAATTATTTTTCAGGACTTTTCAGGGTTTTTAGAGCTTTTTAAGGTATTTAGGGTATTTATGGTTTTTACGATTTTGAGGGTCGTTCAGTGTTTTTTTCTTTTTTAGGGTTTTTAGGTTTTTTAGGTGTTTATGGTTATCTTTGACATTTTTAGGGTTTTTAGGGTTTTTTACGTTTTAATGTATTTTTAGGATTTTTTATTATTTTTGTGGTTTTCTCTGGGTTTTTAGGGTTTTTAGGGTTTTTAGGTGATTAAGGTTTTTAGGGTTGTTTAGTATTTTTACCATTTTAATGTTTTTATGGGTTTTAAGTGTTTTTAAGTTTTTAAGGTTTTCTTTGGGTTATACAGGGTTTTTAGGGTTTCTTATTTTTATAGGGATTTTTTGGAATTATTATGTATTTTTATGGTTTTAAGGGGTTTTTGGGATGATATGGGCAGGTAAGATCCCAGCCAGCTCCGGCAGTTTGGTGTTGAGTACATTAATGGACATGTGTTGCAATCCATGCGGAACTTGCATAAATTCATGCAGCAGACTCTTGAGCCAAGGGGTGAACCAACAATTCAAGTTGGATTGCCTCGAGACAGCCTAAGTAGATTGAGATTTGATGTCCTTATATGAGTATTTAACCGATTTCCAGACAGAGGAGAGCATGTACCCAGTATAACCATTGCATAGTTTCCCAGTAAAGCATTCTTTGAGAAAGTCCAAATCACCCTCTCTGTGTGTGAAAATATTCCAAGTGAATTTTTTCAACAAGGCATCATTGAAGATCCTAAGATCCTTAATGCCTAGCCCACCAATTTCAAGTGGTTTGATGCACTCCTTCCAGGAAACAGTGATCAATTTCCTTTCATTAATATAGCATGTCCATGCAACGTTCCGGATCATGGCTTGAAGGGATTTAATTAGGCTAACTGTCCACTTATAGATGGAGAAGGTATGAGCAAACATTGAGGTGACAATAGAATTGATAAGACATATCCTGCCTGCTTGTGAGAGGGTCTTGCCCTACCATTTGGCAAGCTGCTGAGTGATGTTAACAGAGATTCTTTCAAGATGACAACGTTTAACCTTCCCCCAAAATAAGGGAACACCACGATAGTTGAAAGGAAAGGATCCTTTTTTGACACAAAGGCATCTGACAATCTTCTTCGGTCTTGTAGTAGAGCTCCCTTTCCCAAACACAATAGTTGATTTACTCTAGCTAATGGCCTGTCCAGCAACAGCCTCATAATGAGCGAAGATTTTTTGGATAGAAGATATAGTCCACATATTAGCCTGCCCAAAGAGGAGGATATCATCAGCATAAAGTAGATGTGAAGGAACAAATAAATCTCTCACGTCTTTAATAAGGATGTAGTAGACAGCCAACATAGCATTAGTAACAAGGTGGCTTAGGTAGTCCTCAGCAAGTGTAAAGAGAATTCCGGAAATAGGATCACCCTGTCTGACCCCCCGGGAACACTAAAAGAATCCTTTTGGAGCTCCATTAATCAAAACCGAAATTCTGGCACTATTCAAGATGGTGGAAATCATGCAAACAAATTTTTTTTGAGAAACCATACATGCCAAGAATCTTGAACAGGAAATCCCACATAATAGTATCAAAGGCTTTGGATATATCTAGTTTTAAGGAAAAGGACCCAAACTTTGATGCCCTCCTCATGGCATTAACTCCTTCAGAGGCCGTGTAAAAGTAGTTCTGAATACTTCGTCTAGGAAAAAAACCAAATTGGTTAGGTGTAATCAAGTTGCCAACAATCTTCCCTAACCAGATAACAATGATTTTGCTAATAATCTTGTGTATAGTGTTCCCAATGGAAATTGGCTGAAATCACCTATCTCAATTGCAGCTTCCTTTTTAGGAAGCAGGGAAATAAAATTGGAGTTGACTCTATGAGGGATTAACCCCAAGAGAATGAATTCCCTGACAGATTTAGTGATTTCTGCATGAAATATGTCCCAATAAAAGGTGAAGGATTTGTTGGTAAAACCATCCGGGCCAGGAGCACTATCTGAATTGAGAGAGAAAAGGGAATATCTAACTTCATCCTCAATTGGTGGAGAAGTCAGATCATTATTCTGTGAATCATTAACACATTTCTCAATGCATGCATTAAGCGAGGAAGCATAGGGAATGCCATCATCATTGTAAAGTACTTTGAAGTGATCAACAACAGCTTCAGAGAGCTCTTTCTCATCAACAATGGTATGACCATTGATACGAATCTGATTTGGTCCTTTATGAACTCTTTTGTCCTGTTGTAAGCGATGAAAAAACATTGAATTTCTATCACCATCTTTAAGTCAGTGGACATTGAATTGATGTTTTTACAGAATCTCCTTGAGTGCCATGAGATCATCAATCCCTTTATGAAACACAATCTCTTCACTGGTAAGAGTGTTCCCTTGTTGATTATTCTCCTGGAAAGACTTCAGCTGATATTCTGAATCACTAATGTCATCATCAAGCCTCGATAAGGAGTTCATGCTCTAGACTTCTAGGAGGCTTTTGATCTTGCGAAGCTTGGAGGCAACCACAAAGTGATGACTCCCATGAAAAGCAGTGTTCCATCCATCAAGAACGACTTCCCTGCAACCTGGAATTAAGAGCCAGGCATTATTAAATTTGAAAGGTAGAGGAGTGGTCCTCCTGCTTTCCTCCCGAATATTGACAATAAGAGGGTTATTAAATTTCTAGTTTATTTATCAATTTAATGTTTTTAAAGAGTTTTTAATGCTTTAGTGATTTTTAGGGTTTTAATGGATTTTTAGTATTTTTATGGTTTTTAGGGGGTTTTATGGTATTTAAGGGTTTTTATTGATTTTTGGGGTCTTAGGGGTTTGAAATTGATTTTAGGGTTTTGGGAATTTTTATGTTTTTAGAAGTTTTAAGTGTTTTTAGGTTTTTATTTAGGGTTTTTCGGTTTTTAAGGGTTTTTTGTATTTTATTGAATTTTAGAGATTTTTTATGATTTTTATGATTTTTAGGGTTTTAGGGATTTAAGGGGTTTTAAGGGTTTTGTGGTTTTTTCATTTTTTATCGTTTTTTGGTTATTAGGTTTTTCAAGTGTTTTTTGGGTTTTAAGCTTTTCTTCAGGTTTTCAGGCTTTTTAGAATTTTTTATTGTTTAGGGGTTTTAATTTTTTTTTTGGTTTTTTGGGTATTATAGATTTTCAGGATTTTTGGGTTTTTAGTGTTTTATGGTTTTTCATGGTTATAGGGTTTTTTTTAGTTTTTTAGTGGTTTATGGTTTTTAAGATTATGTAATGTTTTTCGGGGTTTAAATGGTGTTTAGTGTTTTTATGGGTTTTATGAGTTTTTATGAGTTTTTAGTGTTTTTTAAAGGTGTTAAGGGTATCTATGGTTTTTAGGGGTTTTAGGGTTTTTAGGGTCTTTTAGCATTTTTAGTGCTTTTAGTGTTTTATGGTTTTTTATTATTTTTATGTTTTTTATGTTTTTATGATTTTAATAGTGATTTTAGGATTTTTTTTACTTTCTTGGAATTTAAGGAATTATTTAGGATTTTTATAGATTTTTAGAATTTTTAGGGATTTGAGGTTTTTAGGATTCTTTAGGGTTTTAATGTTTATTTTGGGTTTTTAATTTTTTTAGATTGTTTAGGGATTTTAATTTATTTGGTTTTTATGGTTATCTTTTTTTGGGGGTTTTGAGGTGTTTTATATTTTTAGATCTTTATAGGTATTTTTTATGATCATTATGATTTTTTTGGTATTTTGAGATTTTTTAGGATTTTTATGTTTTTTTGGGTTTTTAGGGGTATTTATGGTTTTTATGAGTTTTTAAACAATTTTAGGGGATTAAAGTGGTTTTAGGGTTCTTATTGTTTTTAGGGTTTGTATAGGTATTTTTTTTAAGGTTTATTTGAGTTTTTATGGTTTTTATGGGTGTTTAGGGTTTGTAGGGTCTTTTATGGTTTTTAGGGGTTTTAGAATTTTTTATGTTTTTAGGATATTTTGGTGTTTTCGATTCTTAAGTATTTCATAGGAGTTTTCATGATTTTTAAGTTTTTTTTTACATTTTTAGGGATTTTAGGGTTTTTAGTATTTTTATGGGTTTCTGGATTTTTAGGGATTTTGTGGGTTTTTAGGGTTTCGATGGTTTTTATCATTTTTAGGGTGTTTATGGATTTCAATTGTTTTTAAATTTTTTAGGTTTCCTTAGCATTTTTTAGGATTTTTTGGGAATTTTTAGCTTTTTAGGGGTTTTTATATCTTTTTTAGGAATTTTATGGGGTTTTAGAGTTCTTAGTGATTTTTAGGGGGTTTAGGGGTTTTAGGGGTTTTTAGTGTTTTTAGGATTTTTATGGGTTTTTTGGATTATTCGTTGGTTTTTTGAGTCTTTTAGGTTTTTAAAAGTTCTTTAGAGTATATTAAAATTTTATTGGCTTAAAGATTTTTATAGTTTTTAGTGGTGTTATTGGGTTTTTGAGTTATTGGGTTTTATGATTTCTTGTGTTTTTATTGATTTTTTTGGTTTTTTTGTGATTTTTTGGTTTTGAGATTTTTTACCATTTGAGGTATTTTTTTGGTTTTTAGGGGTTTTTATGTTTTTTAGGTTTCCATAGGGTTTTCATGGATTTTAATGTTTTTTACAATTTTAGATATTTTTAGGATTTTAATGTATTTAGGGTTTTTAGGTATTTTGAGGATTTTAATGGTTTTTTTGGTTTTTTTTTGAGTTTTTTAGGGTGTTTGTGGTTTTTAGAATTTTTTTAAAAAATTTACGGGATCAAAGTGTTATTAGAGTTTTTAGTTCCTTTTTATGGGTTTTTAAAGGTTTTCAGGAGTTTTTATATCTTTTAGAGGTTTTAATGGTTTTAGGGTCTTTTAGGGTTTCTTGGTTTTTTAGTTTTCTTAGGGATTTTAATTATTTTTAGGTTTTTAATGTTTTCTTATGGTTTTCTTTTTTTTAGGGTTATTTACATTTTTCTTGATTTTTATGTATTTTTAGTATTTTCATGGTTTTTAAGGTTTTTATGGATTTGGTTTTCTTAGGGGTTTTTATGGTTTTTAGATTTTTTTACATTTTTAGTGACTTTTAGGTATTTTTTAGTATTTTATGGTTTTTAAGATTTTTAGAAATTGTGGGGGATTTTAGGGATTTTTGTATTTTTAGGGTTTTTGGTTATTTTGGGGATTAGGTTTTTTTTATTTTTTAGGGTTTTAAGGTGTTTTTGAGTTTTTATGTATTTAGGGGTTTAAATGGCTTTTAGAGTTTTTATTCGATTTTTAGGTTTTTAATAGGGGTTTAATGTCTTTATGAGTTTGTATAGTTTTTTTGGATTTTTAGGGTTTTGGGGTGTTTTTAGGGTTTTAGTGGGTTTTAGGTTTTTAGGGGTTTTAAGTATTTTTAGGGTTTTAATGTTTTCTTAGATTATTTGATGTTTTTGTGGTTTTTTTATGTTTTTGGTATTTTAGTAATTTTTTGATTTTTATAGTTTTTAGGGGTATTAGTGATTTTTATAGTTTTTTGTAGTTTTAACAATTTTTTTATGGTTTTTTTGTGTTTTCACCATTTTTTGAGGATTTTAGGGGTTTTAAGGGTTCTTAGATTTTTACATTTTTCGTATCATTTTCTATAATTTTATGGTTTTTTTGGGATTTTTAGATGTTTTTTAGTATTTTTATGAACTTTTAGGGGTTTGGGTATTTTAGTGGTTTAGGGTTTTTGGTTTGTTTTTCTTTTTTTTTGGTTTTGCAGATTTTTTAGTTTTTTAGTGTTTTTTATGTTTTTATAGTTTTTTAAAGATTATTAGGGGTTTAAAGAGTTTAAGAGTTTTTCATGGGTTTTTAGGGGTTTTATGGGGTTTTAGGCGTTTTTACGTTTTTTGGGTGGTGGGGGTGGGTTTATTGGGTTTTTAGTGATGTTAGGGTCATTTTCGGGTTTTGATTATTTTTTATTTTTTAGGGTTTTTATTGTTTTCTAGGTTTTTAAGGTTTTCTTAAGATTTTTTATGGATTTTAGAGTTTTTAATGTTTTTAGGAAATATTTGGGCCTTTTCATTTTTTTATTATTTTTATGGGATTTAATTATTTTTAGGGTTTTAGGGTTTTTTAGGGGTTTTTGTGTTTTTAGAGTTATTTGCGTTTCTAGGGGTTTTAGGAGTTTTAGGTTTTTTAGGGTTTTTAGGCTTTCTTAGGGTTTTTCAGGGTTTTTTGTTTTTATTTTAATTTTTCGGATTTTAAGGTATTTTTTGAATTGTTTAGGCTTTAGTGTTATTAGGGTTTTTTGGGTTTTTTTGTTTTAGGGTTTTATTTTGTTTTTGGATTTTTAATGATTTTTAGAGTTTTTTGGTGTTTTTATGGGCTTAAATGGGTTTTAATGTTTTACTGGTTTATAGGGTTTTAAAAGGTTTTAGGGATTTTTATGGATTTTAGGTGTTTTTTGGGGTTTTTGGCTCTTTTTAGGTGTATTAACATATTTTTTGGTTTTTAGGGTTTTTATGTATTTTTAGGTTTTAAAGGTTTTCTGCATTTTTTTTGGGTTTTTATCATTTGTAGGGATTTTAGGGCTTTTTTATGAATTTTATGGTTTTTAGGAATTTTAGGGGGGTGAGATTTTAGTGGTTTTAGGGATTTTTAGTGTTTTTTGAATTTTTAGGTTTGTTATGAGTTTTAATTGTTTTGAGGTTTTTATTGTTTTATTAGGTTTTTTCTAAGTCTTTAGTGTTTTTTATGTTTTTTGGTATTTTTAGAGATTTTTTAAAATTTTTATGGTTTTAGGGTTTTTGTGATATTTATGGTTTTATGGTTTTTAGGGACTTAGTTTTTTTATATTTTTTGGGTTTTAGGGTTTTTTTGTGTTTTTATTATTTTTAGGGTGTTTAGATTATTTAACATTTTTAGCAGTTTAAAGGGTTTTGAGAGTTTTTAGAAGCTTTAGGAATTTTATGGGGTTTTATGGGTTTTATGTTTTTTCAATGGTTTTATGTTTTTAGGGGTTTTTAGGGTTTTTATGGGTTTTTAGGGGTTTTAGCATTTTTTATGTCTCTAGGGGTTTTAATTGTTTTTAGGTTTTTATGGTTTTCTTAGGAGCTTTCCAGGTCTATAGGGTTATTTACATTATTTTCATTTTTATTGTATATTTAGTGTTATTGTTTTTAGGTTTTGTAGGAATTTTGAGGGTTTTCAGGTTTTTTTGTTTTTAGGGTATTTTAGGGTTTTAAGAATTTTTTAGGTTTTTAGGGGTTCTATTTCTTTTTAGGGTTTTAAGTTTTTCTTTAGGTTTTTTAGTATTTTTGGTGTTTTTACATTTTCAGGGATTTTTAGGGCTTTATAGGTTTTTATCGTATTTAGGGTTGTTAGGTATTTTGGGATTTTTGTGTTTTTTGGGGTGTTTTTTGTTTTTAGGTTTTTTTGATTTTTCAGGTTTTTAAAGGTTTTTTTGAGTTTTAAATCCTTTTTAGGTGTTTTAAGGGTTTTTCATGTTTTTAATATTTTTAGGGTTTTTATGGGGGTTTTAGGGAATTTATGATTTTAGGAGTTTTTATGGGTTTTAATGGTTTTTTGGGTTTCAGGGCCTTTTAGGGGTTTTAGGGTCTTTTAGATTTTTAGGGTCTTTTAAGGGTTTTAGGAGTTTTTAGGTTTTAGGGGATTTTAGTGTTTTTAGGTTATTATAATTTTCATTGTGTTTTTCAGGGTTTTATGTTTTTGTCATTCTGAGGGATTTTCAGGTGTATCTAATAATTTTTATGGTTTTTAATGATTTTCATGGATTTTTGGGGCTTTTAGGTTTTTTATCCATTTTAGGTTTTTAAGGGTTTTAAATATTTTTACATTTTTATGGTTTTAAGGGGTTTTCAAGGTTATTAGATTTTTTCATGTTTTTAAGGATTTTTGCATCTTATTTAGAATTTTAAGTGTTTTTAGGGATTTTGAGTGTTTTAGGGTTTTTAGTGTTTTAGGGATATTAAGGGTGTTTTGGTTTTTTTGAGTTTTTTGTGTTTTTTTGGCAGCTTAACTTTTTAATTTTTTTTTAATTTTTTTTGGGTTTTATAATTTTTTAGATTTCTTAGTGGTTTTAAGGTTTCATGGTATTTAGGTTTTTTAAGGATTTATGGTTTTTTTGGTTTTTTGGGTTTTTAGGTTTTTTTAAGGTTTTTTGAATTTTTTGAATTTTTAGGGATTTTTAATGTTTTTAGGTTTATATGGTTTTCTTAAGGGGTTAGGGTTTTTAAGTTTTTTATTTTTTTAGTATTTTTTGGAATTTGGAAGATTTTTATGGTTTTTAGAATTTTTGTAAATTTTGAGAGGTGTTTGTATTTTTAGGGTCTTTTGGGTTTTTATTTTTGTTGGTTTGTAGAGTTTTGTTTTGAGTTTTTAGGATTTTTAAGGTTTTTAGAGTTTTTTAACTTTTTAAAGGTTTTATAGGGTTTTTAGAGTTTTTAGTGGTTTTTAATGGTTTTATTGATTCTTAGAGGTTTTTTAGGTTTTTAGGTATTTTTATTGTTTTTATGGGTTTCGAGGGATTTATGGTTTTTAGGATTTTATGGTCTTTAAGATTTTTTGTGCTTTTATGGTTTTTAGGTTTTTAGGTTTTTAGGTTTTTAGGTTTTTTCGTTTTTTGGTTTTTTGGTTTTCAGGTTTTTAAGGGTTTTAAGTGGGTTTTGGTTTTTAAGGTTTTCTTATAGGTTTTCATGGTTTTTAGGGGTTTTATGTTTTTAGGTAATTTTAGGGATTTTTTAGAAATTTTATGGTGTTTTTAGTTATTAGGGATTGTGGGGGGTTTTGGTGTTTTTAGACTTTTTAAGGGTTTAAAGTGTTTTTATGTTTTTATGTTTTTATTTGGGTTTTAGGGTTTTATATGTCTTTAAGGATTCTTTGGGATTTTTTAGGATTTATCTGAGGTTTTAGTGTGTATAGGGATTTGGGGATTTTTATTGTTTTTGAGGGATGTTAGGGTTTTTTTGGGTTTTTTTTGAGTTTTTAGGATTTTTTTGATTTTTCAGGGATTCTATGGTATTTTAAAGTTTTTTAATATTTTTAGCAATTTAAAGGGTTTTTATATTTTTTAGTAGTTTGTAGGGATTTTATTGGATTTTAGGGTTTTAATGGTTTTTGGGTTTTTTATGGTTTTTAGGGATTCTCGGGTTTTAGGGTCTTTTTAGGGTTTTCAGGATTTTTAGCATTCTTTCTGGTTTCGTATGTGTTTTAAGTGTTTTTTAGTTTTTATGGTTTTCTTAGGGTATTTCAAGATTTTTTGGGGTTTTTATGTTTTTATGGAATTTAAGGCTTTTTTAATGATTTTTTGGGATTTTATGGATATTGAGGTGTTTTAGGTTTTTATCATTTTTTTTAGATTTGGGGGGGGGGTTAAGTGTTTTTGGATTTTTAAGGATTTATAAGGGGTTTTTAGGGTTTTATTAAATTTTTTAAGTATTTTTTGGGATTTTTTTATTTTTATAGGTTTTTATGTTTTTAATGGATTTTATGTTTTTTTATGTTTTTAGGGGTTTTATGGGATTTATGGTTGTTTCGTTTTTTAGGGTTCTTTTGAGTTTTTAGGGGTTTATACATTTTTAGAGTTTTTTTAAAAAATTATTAGTTTAAAGGGGTTTTAGAGTTTCTAGTGGTTTTAGGGTCTTTATGGACTTTTAGGGTTTTTATGGTTTTATGTGTTTTTTATGGTTTTTATATTTTTTAGGTTATTATGGAAGAAGCAGTATGAGGTCAGACTATTCCTGACCCCCTCAAAATTTATTATGAAAAAAAGACGTAGCAGATAAGGGAGGAGAGGGGTCAATAAACCCACACCCAAATACCCTTTACAACCCAAGACGCAAAAGACCCCAAAAATAAAAGAAAAACCAAAAAAGAAAAAAAATACACAAATCCAAGTTGCCACCACCATCATCCAGCATTAACCAATATCCAGTAGCTCACAGCTAACCAACGACCGGCATCCAAACTCACAAAATCTAGCATCCAGCACCTTCTCACCAAGAATATCCCCCGCCAACACCATAGAACCATCAACACCATATTCATAAGTCTCACCTTCATCACTTCGGAGTGAAGCAATAGACCTTACCAAGTACCACCAGCAACAATCACCTTCAAACCAATCAGCCTTCAGCAACTCACACCTAGTAGGACACCCAGAAACAAATCCACAACACCCAAAGGTAGAACAACATCTAACACCACTCAATAGAACCAATAAACAACATCCACATCGAATCACAACCACACCAGCTACAAAACTGAATAACACAGTCCAATGTTACAGCCATAAAACAACACTTAACGTGCCATTCATCTACAACTTGAGGGGAAACCAACACCCATTCATAGAATCCAACCGTAGCACCCAAAGCAGTAGCCAACGCCACTCAACAGAACCAAAATCCAGCATCCGTAATGAATCAAAACCAACCCATCCATAGAACAAAAGATCACAATCCAGCATAGAATCCATAGGGAAACATAAATTAACGATCCCTTCAGCAACAACAGGAAATAGATATGAAAGAGAGAAACCATAAATTCTAACTTGCATCTTCTCCCCAAAACGAATCCAATCCAATCTCATCTGTGCCTCCAATAGCCTCTGAGAAGAACCAAAAGCCTCGCCTGTAATTCTTACAAGCCACTTTAAACCGAGCAGCATAAGAAGTTTCGGTGCCATCTGCATCTTCTCCCACTGTGTCCACCATAACCGATCGTGAAGCTAGAATAACCACAAATCTCTTTCACGACTCAGGTCAAGAAGCACGGGTCCAAGCACAGAACCCTGCCCACCACCGCCAAGGAGTCACAAATCCAACCGCACCCACCAATCACCAAAACGAAGCCTGATCCCTACCAGATCTGGAACCAGCCACCTCACTGGAAACCGAAATGGGCCCATCCAAACCTGTCGGGTCATTTCCTCGCACCATCGACGAGAGCCAAGGCACCAAACACCATGGGAGCCGAATATCCAAGACCGAGCCTAGATCTGACAAATAGATATAAAGTTTGGGACAAGCACGCCACTTCCTAAACGTCGGGACGCCCAACACACCCTTCTTCCACCATCATAAGACTAGAGGGACCATCGCAACTTCATATCTGGAGCTGGCTTTGAGTGTCGCTTCATCGTTGATCAAGAAGGGACCGAATGAACCTGCTAGACCATCCCACTACCTCGCTGATGAGAGAATCTACATCCAAGCCACACGATCTGCTGAGACCACGCCCAAACCACTAAGAGAGCGACGATGCCGCCGTGGAGCAGCGGAGGTTCATCGGGGGAAGGGGGTGGCGGTGAGGAGAATCGCTAAGGGAGACCAGGAGACTCGGTCACCATCTTCCTTCTCTATCTTTTCAGTTATTAGGGGTTTTATGTTTTTTCATGTTTTTTATGTTTTCATAGGTTTTTTCATGGTTTTTTGTCTTTTTATATTTTTAGTAATTTTTAAAGAATTTTTTGGATTTTATGGTCTTCAAGGTTTTAGGGATTTTTAGGGTTTATTGGGTTTCTCATGTTTTTATGTTTCTTTTGTTTTTTAGGTTTTTTTAGGTTTTTAGGGGTTTAAATTATTTTAATGTTTTTAAGGTTTTCTTTGGGTATTTCATGGTTTTATAGTATTTTAGGGATTTTTAGGTTTTTAGGTTTTTTAGGGTTTTAATGATTTTTTACGTATTTATGGATTTGGGGGGTTTAGGGTTTTTTTGGATTTTCATATTTTTTTAGTTTTTTTGGGAATTTGAGGTTTTTAGGGTTTTTAAATGTTTTTAGGGGTTTAATGGTATTTAGAGTTTTTAGCGGTTTTTAGTGTTTTTAGGGTTTTTATGGTTTAGTGGTTTTTAAGGTTATTAGTGTTTTTTAGGGTTTTAAGAATTTCTAGGTTTTTTGGGGTTTTAAATGTTTTTGGGGTTTTAATGCTTTATTAATTATTTTCTTTGTTTTTAGGTTTTTTATGTTTTTAAATAAATTTGGGGATTTTTTATGTATTTTATTAGTTCTAATGGTTTTTATGGATTTTGGGGTTTAAAGGGGGTTTATTGAGTTTTTTAAGGTTAAAAAGATTTTTTAGAGTTTTTAACAATTTTATGGATTTTTAGGGTTTGTAATGATTTTAATGTTTTTATGGGTTTTTGGGGTATTTGGGTATTTTGGGTCTTTTAAAACTTTTTTATGGTATTTTTCATATTTTAAACTTTAGGGGTTTTATGTTTTTTTGGTTTTTTAGTTGTCTTGGGTTTTTTTTCTGGGTTTTATATTTTTTTATGTTTTTATGGATTTTCAATGATTTTTTAAAATTTTATGGTTTTTAGGGTTTTTAGGTATTTTTAGGGATTTTACGGTTTTAAAAGGTTTTATGGGTTTTTGGGGTTGTATATTATTATTATTTTTAGAGTTTTAAAGGTATTTTAGAATTTTTTATCATTTTAGGGTTTTTGGGGGCTTTTAGAGTTTTTAGTGGTTTTTGGGTTTTTCTGTTTTTATGGTTTTAATGGGTTTTGGGGCAGCGTTTTAGTGGATTTTATGGGTTTTAGGGTTTTTTAGTTTATTAAAGGTTTTATGTATTTTTATTTATTAAGGTTTTTATAGGTTTTTTCAATGTTTTAAGGGTTTTTTGCACTTTTTTGTAATTTTAGAGATATTTTAGGTTTGTTAAGGATTTTTTGGTTTTTTATGATTTTGAATATTTTTACTAGTTTTTATGTTTTATAGGGTTTTTATTAGGTTTTTTAGTACTTTTTAGGTTTTTAGGATTTTTATGATTATCTATGGTTTTATGATTTTCTTAGGGATTTTTAGGGTTTTAGGGATTTTCTTGTTTTTAGGGATTTTATCCCCTTTTCAATATCTTTTTAATTTTTATGGTTTTTATGAATTTTGAGTGTTTTAAGGCTTTTATGGTTTTTTTGGGTTTTATGGATTTTTTTAGTTTTTAACATTTTTAGGAGTTTAAAGTGTTTTATATTTTTTTAGATTTTAGGGTTTTATAGGTTTTTAGGGGTTTAAAGGATTTTAGTAGTTTTTATGATTTTTATGATTTTAAGAGTTTTTAGGGTCTTTTAGGAATCTTAGGGTCTTTAACATTTTTTGGGTTTTAGGGGTTTAATGGTGTTTATATTTTTAGAGTTTTCTTAGGGGTGTTCAAGGGTTTTTTTTCCTTTTTATGGATTTCATGGGAATTTTTATGATTTCAATGCTTTTATAGTTTTTAGGGATCGTGAGGGTTTTTATTTTTTGTTGGGTTTTTATCATTTTTAGGAATTTATGGGGTTTAATTGTTCTATTTTTGTAATTTTTTCATAGGATTTTTAGGATTTTTTACTTTTTAAGGATTTAAAGTGATTTTTAAGGATTTTTAGGGATTTTTTAGTAATTTTAAGGATGTTTATGGTTTTAGTGATTTTGCGGGTGTATCAAGATTATTTAGTATTTTAGAGGTTTTAAGTTTTTTTGATTTTTTTAATGGTTATAGGGGATTAAATTGAATTTATAGTTTTCACTAGGTTTTGGGTGTTTTAGGGGTATTTAGTGGTTTAAAATGTTTTTAGGATTTTTATAGGTTTTTAGGGTTTTTGGGTTTTTGGGATCTTTTTCTCTTTTATAGTGTTTACAGTTTTTATGTGTTTTAGTGGTTTAATTTTTTTTATTTTTTTATTGTTTACTTAGAGTTTATACGGAACCTTTTGGGGTTTTTTATCTTTAGGTATTTTTAGTGAATTTTTAGGTTTTTTATTTTTTTGTGTTTTTTTGGATTTTCTACGTTTGTAGAGTTTTTAGGGGTTTTTTGGGTTTTTTGGGTTTTTTTTTTGTTTTAAGTTTTTTTTTATGTTATTCTTAAGGTATTTAAATTTTTTAGTTTTTTGGTAATTTAATGTATTTTTATTATTCTTATGGTTTTTTGTGTTTTAGGGACTTTAAGGGTTTAGAGTTTTACCATTTTAGTGTTTTGTAGGTTTCTTATATTTTTTAGTTGTTTAAACAGATTTTAGGTTTTTAAGGGTTTCGTAGGGGGAGTTTTTTTATGTTGTGGATAGATCAAGGATTACAGATTTCAGTGTCTCTAATTATCTCATTGGGATGATAATAAATCCAAACATAGTTATTAAGAAAAGTTATGCAGTTTATTATCATGTGATGAAGACATTAGTCATGTAGTTTAACGTCTTGTGGTAAAGATATGAGTCACCTGACATTGAAAGCAAGTAGTATTATGAATGGGCCAAAGATTAGAGGTTTTTGAATCACTACATATCCTATGATGGTAGGTATCAAGACACACATAGGTCTTGAAAATAGTTCCCCACATCAATCATGTTTTGATTCAGGGAATGGGGACATTGATGTTCTCCAGAATGATGGATCGGCCCATGACATGAGGTCTATGCATCACTACATATCTCTTTGAGATGAGAATAAATCCATACATAGTTTTGGAATGAATTTGTGTCATGAGACCAACACCAAGAAATGTGACCCACTCAAGAAAAGATAAAAAAGTTATGCAGTTTTACATCATACAACACGGACATGGAAAGTGCAGTTTTACGTAATGTGAAAAGTACATTGTTGTACAATTTAATGACTTTTTTACTTGGACTTAGATGCTATGAAAGTTATTGTCTTATGACAAGGATGATAACTCATGCTTTTTAAGGTCTTTCTATGATGATCGAATATGCAGTATAACATCATGTAGCTAAGACATATACCATGTAGTTTAACAACATATTGTATGGATGACATGCTACGTAGTTTAATGTCTTACAGCTTGGACTATATGATATTGTGTAGTTTAACATCTTACTTCTAGGATTATTTTCATGAGATTACATGAAACATTTCGTCAGGATCCATGCAATGGTTGGGACTGTAATGATCTCTCCATCCATTGAGATCAAAGAATAAGCTCCATTATAGTGGGTGTTGTGTATAGTGTAAGTTCCCTCCCTATTTATCTGAAGATTTGGAGAATTATTTCCTAGTATCATTGGTTTCCTAAAGCTCAGTACCAATTCATCATGGAGGAATTAATGGAGGTGTACATTCTTGTTGAAATCTCACACTATTTGTTTTTTATGGGCCTCACAGTGATGTAGTGTGTTCAATATTTTCTCATCAAGTCTCTCTAATTCATCCAATTGTTTCTGGGTTTAATAATCCATGGATATCTGGTAATAGGTTGAAATAAGGAGTGTTGGAAAATGGACTTCAATGGACAGGACTTCTACTGTCCCATATACCAGTGAATACAAGGTTTCTCATGTGGTGGTATTAGTTGTGGTTCAGTATTCCCATAAGAAATGAAAGAGATTATAAGGACACGACTTTTTATCCTTATCCTTCATTTTATGGATTATGTTTGATAGGGTCTATTTTAAGGCCTTCATCTTTCAATTAGCTGCTACATTATAGTGAGATGAGTGATTAGAGTTGATGTTATATTCCTGATATAGATTTTCAAACTTAGTAGAATAGAAATTGGTGCCATCGTCTGTTAGTATTGTATGAGGAACACCAAATCTAGTATTAAAGTTGGCCTTCAAAAAGCTATGGATTATTTTGGGCCTATATTCTTTGAGGGGTATTTCCATATCCCATTTGGAGAAGAAATTGGTAGAAATTAAGATGTATTTGAATTATTACACTACTGGAAACTAATTTTATAACAATGGTTTTAAACCTTTGATAATGGATGGAAAGATGTTGGTATAACATATACCAATAGTTGTCCAAACTATTGCATACTAAGGTGTAGGGATAGATATATAAAAATAGTTATTTAATAACCATCGGTATATGGAAATGTAAAGCAAATTATACCAACTATTTATAGTAACTGTTGGTATAAATTTTTACCAATAGTTTGAGACCATTGCAATAGTCAAATAATCAGGTCTACGCCAATGGTTTTCAAACCATTTGAATAGAATTTTATTAACGGTTTTATTGAAAATGTTGGTAAATATTTACTTCACATGTCTATACCCATGGTTTACATGAAACCATTGGAATAGAGTCAGTTTTCACATATATACCAATAGTTTTCAATCCTTTGGCATAGACATCCTGCAATTCCAGTAGGATCCAGCATCTTGCCTCCCCCAATGAAATTACATACGAGTATAAAAAACATAATTCAGAATTCAGAAGGTAATTACATGTAATTACCTGTGAAATTGAAATACACTGTATATAATTCAGTGATTTATGTCAGTGTTAATCATTACCACTATGATAGGTGTGTGGATTTGATCAATTTCATGTTCTTCTACAAGAACAATTTATGGCATTGAGAACTAGTAAAATAAATTAGGATTGGATTTGGATTCATGATTCATAGTTTCCCAATATTCTGGATTTTCCTCATTGAAATTCATTGGGATGAGCTTATAGACCTTTTTCAATCTCAATGGGATAGGTGAAACTATGTACAAATGTGAATTGGGGAAGGGCTTATCCTTAGGTGTGGAATAAGAAATCAAGGTAATTGCAAAACATACTATGGGATAGTGTGGTTTTATAGTTGGAAGTGGTATGGGGCATGGGTGATGGTCTTTTGATAGTATGGGGTAGAATAATCTTGGTATATCATAATTTTTAGACCCAATTATAGAGTTTGTGATGAATACATGAGTATGAAATTTGAATATTCAATGGGTGAAAATGATTGGGTGATGATAGACATCTATACTGGTTAGTGCTCAAGGATATTTGTTGAGGGTAGTCAAATTACGAGGATCACACCATAAATTGTTAATGTGTATGACCCATGGTTTAGAATAGATGTGGTGAACATTGACTTAGGCTTGGTTGATAGATAAAACCAAATAATTATTGTGGTTTTTTTTATTTCCCATGTCATCATAGGTGATTCATGTAAAGTTAATAAATTTAGAATCATACTAGATGAAAATGATAGAAATTTGGTAGGGACTGTGAACCATACCAATGGAGAATGTGAAGAGGATGATCATAGATTTATTTGTGTTAGTAAATGAATGATTTTATATTTATACCTTAGATTAAGGTTCTTGGGATAGTTATCACAAGATACTTTAGGCATGTATATGGATTGTTGATCTTCATGGTTTATCAAATATTTAAGTATGGACCTAATGTTAGATAATTTGTGATGAAAGTGTATATTGACCTATATAGCTAACCTATCAAGAGAGTGATAGGAGTTTAGATTTTGGGGATGGATTTGGAAATTATGGGTCATATCTAATTCATTGAAAATACTATATTTTATGATCCATCTATGGTAATTGGATATGATCTGTGTTCTAGGGTGACTAGTGAGTTATATACTTTAATTAATGGATCATGTACGGATCAAGATTTATATATACATGTTCAAAAAAATAATATAAAAATAGGTTCATTAATAGAGGTATTATATGGATGTTAAAATGAATCGTGGTAAACCCTATATAAGGAAATCATGTTTCAGGTTTTGAATATCACATTGTTGTTCATAGGCTTAGGTGAATTTAGATGAATTCAGTGTGATTGAGGATTGAATAACATTTTTCACGTGTAATTAGTTATAGAAATGGATAAATGGATTCAAAATTTTCATTTTAAAAAATTTTGGATTCATAATTGGGATTGAATATGGAATTTTCATTGAAAAATTAGTTTAATGGATTGATTTCACTAATAGACCAATTATCCCTCATCTATAATCATGGTAAAATGATGATATTGGATTTTAGTAGATGGGATAGATATTGAGATATTATTATACATGCATCTAAAGTATTATATGTTTTATGGTTAATATTTTTTTACGTCTCACATTGGTATAGGTTAGTATAAATAAATAAACATTATATTTTCTAGAGTCGTAACCATATTGTGTTTGAATTTTAGATTCTAATGTAATGTATAATTATTTTACATGAAAACAAGGATTTTTTATGATCATGGGTTCAAGATGAGTTTTATAAATTTGACCAGGGTTTGGAGTAGGGTGGTGTTTCTTCTAAGTGTAATAGACACCACCGAGTACCTGGAATTAATAGAAACTATACCTTGTGAGGTCAAGGTGGTCCTAAATTTCCATCATCTTACATATGGAATATAACAGGGGGTTATTAGGTAATTGATATTTTGGACCATTTGGTGACCTTCCATGGATGTTCATTAGGTACTCGGGGGGCAGTATACATGGTACCAAATGCGGTTTATGATTTTTTTTATAAAGAGGAGCATGGACAACATTTCATATTTACCCCACCATTAATTTTATAATGTTGTGGGACAATGTGGAAGTATATTTGGATAGATCCTCATATCCCTATTTCTCCATTAAATCCTCCATGATTAAGGGGGATTTAAGGGGTGTGTATATGTAATTTTTAGGTATGATTCCTCCTCACCTCCCTCAATTTCGATCTCCTCCAAAATCCCTTTGATTTAGTGGTTGTGTATTTAGGAACTATAAGAAAATTCTACCACAACATAGTGTAATCAATAATAGAGGATAGGGATTTTTTGGAGATTGATAGTGGAAGAATGATGATGATGAATACTCATGGTTTATTAATTTTTTATACCGAGTAAATACCTAAAGTGACATGTAGTGGGTTGATAACGATGATATCATTACTCTATGGGTATATTCAAAGGATCTTATAAGGTAATTTATAAACATATGGATCTATTTTCAAGTGAAAGGACTAGGGCCTAAGGGAATAGTGTTGAGTAAGGATCTTGGTGTGACCTTCTAGACCTTGGGAATATTTTACCATGAAGTAAGATATAGTATTATCTCGATGAATGGGATTCCTTGATTCTAATGTAAAACATTGATTTAAGAAAACTTATGCGTTACAGAATCTATCCTAAAGGGGTTAGAATTATTATGAAGTGAAATGATATATATTTCAATTTATTGATACAATCATTGGTGAGGTATTTTTGTGACGTGACATACATGAGGGTGACATATAAAAAATATAATTGACGAATAAGGTCTTAGGAGGAAAATATAGATTCATGTGGTCTGGTTTTCCTTAAGGGAAATGTGATAGTTAATAGGTTTAACATTTATGATTGATAAATCAGTGGTGGGGTTTTGTAGAGATTCCTAGAGTGGTGTGTTGAGTAATGGGGTTAAGATTTAAATAGAAAATATTATGGTAGTAATTACTAGATCTGGTTATGTGATATATTTGGCTACATGAAATTTCTATGTACTGGAAATTCTTACATGAATCTGACAAATTATTTATTTCACTCAAATTCACTCATTGCCTCTCTAGATGACTTCTATCCAACCTCAAAAACACCTTCTAAGATCATATAAAATTATACCATGATGAATCAATTCAAACCTAATCAATAATATTCATAATTTTTTAGAAAATGAAAATATTTTTGGTAACAAATACAACAAGACAAAGTATCAATCACACCATGATATTTTAATGAGACTAGATCAAAAATGGTGTTCTATAATGTAAATAATTAAAAGAAAATGAATCAAAGAAACATGAATATGAAGTTCTGGTAATGCACCCTCACTCAAATTCACTAATTGGATCTCCAAAGATTACCTAACTCCTTTAGACATGCTGGTGGGAACCCTCACCATCAGGGAAATTAAACCGAAGCTAAAAGCAAAATATTAATTCATAGAAATAGAAAAATAATATAATACATTCAATATAGTAGAAATTTCTTACCCATATCTATGTCCAAGCATTATCCTTGACTTCGTTTGGAAACTATCTCCATGAGAGTGGGCCGAAGGGAATGTTGTCAGAGTATTTGGAAAGCGTCTCCAAAAAACTCCAACATTGCTGCCCTATTTTTTCTATCATTTTATTGTCTTAGTTTTTTTTCAACCATCAACTGCATGTGGTGGTTCTACACTGAATGCATGCATGTATGCCCCTCCCCTACCTCCTATCCCGATGTGCTGCGACGCGAACCCTAACTCAAATCCTCACTCTTTCGTGGAAGTGGTTGCTGGGAGAACGAATAAGAACATGAGACCCTCAGCAAATGCTACCAAGGATTCGGAGATTCAAGCTGCTTCTAAGTATTTTTGTCACCGCGGTCAATTAGAGATTTCTTTCTCAACCTCTAAGGTAAATATTCTTTCTGATTATATTTGTTTAGTTCTTGTTGGAAAATTCCTCAAGCACAAACCCTCACTAAAATTTCTACAATCATCTCTTGAAACCATTGGTTATTTGGGATTTCATATTAGCCTCCTCAATTCATCAATTGTTGTGTTTCAGTTCTACTCTGAGGATTACTACTACCATTTTTGGGGAAAAAGTTCATGGTTTTTTGGGTTTTCTCACATGAACGTTCTCAAATGGATCCTGGACATCGATACTATCACTGAATCTCCTATAGTGCCAATCTGGGTAAGTTTTTCTATGATACCATTGCATCTGTTTAAATATCAGGCTTTGTTTCCAATCTCTTAGCTCGTTGGTAATCCTTTGAAATTTTATTTAGCAATTAAATATCTCTCACATCCCAATGTTTCCATAATTTGTGATGAATTTAATGTATCTAAGAATCTTCCCTCTCACATTTGGATCCAAAATAAAGATTATGGCTTCTCTCAAGAGGTTGTGTATAAATGTATTCTAGACTATTGTAACCTTTGATCTAAGAATGGGCATGTCTCATATGTTTGTGGCCAGAAAAATGCCATTCCTGAGGTCAAGAAAGCCTCATGTATTGTGAAGGGAAACCAAAATCCGGGACTTGATGGAACAACTGTTACTGTTGGTCCATTTAGATCTGGTGGAGATCCAACGAATGATGCGAAATAAAGATGGTCATCCCCCTAATAGTAAGGAATTATCAAGCTCTATAGATTCTGTTCTTGCTATCACTGGTATCAATAGTGTTACAGTTTCCATGGAGGAGGATTAAAGGAGTATGCTTGAATTTCTTGACTCAAGGGACAAGGCGAAATGAGACCTCTCTAATGACTCTCTTCAGGGAGAAGAAGACCCACCAGATAGAATTGAGGAAGAGTTCCTCAAATCAAGAACTTGAAAAGGGAAGAAACTGATGGTGGATGCAGATGGATACATTACCCCAAATCCCAAGAATACTAGGAAATTTAGAGACTATTCTGATTTAGAAAGAACAATAGTTACAAGATCCCTTCAATCTTATAAGAATGATGTTGAGCCCCCTAAACAGCCGGTTGAACATGTTGCAAGCTCTGATAAGGAAGAGGATTACAAAAAAGATCCTTTGTATAGAAATTCATATTATATTGGATAGGATTATGATGTGAGTGGTGAGGTTTTTTCATGGATGGAGGAGCAAGATTAAATAACACATCAAATATATCGTTATCATTATATTTCAGCTGACACATACCATGAAATAAGAAAATGAATGTACACAAGGATAGTTGATGAATACAAGAAGAATCCTAACTTCATCTTCAGAGATATACCATGCGTTTGAACTTATTTAGGATATTATCTAATGTATCTAGCTTTGTTGTTTGTTGTTGTTATTCATTGGTTCTCTCAAAATGGAAGATTTTATCTATAGAATAGTACTAGGAGACACTTCATAATTAAAGAAATTAGGATTTGTCCTAAGGCTTAATAATCAAGTGTGCTAGTTTCTAAACATTAACACAAATGAAAACACTAGTCCCTTTACGCCAATAGTAGATCAACCCCTGAAAAAACCGATCAACCCACTACGGTCACCGAAGAGTGTGTCTGTCACAGCACCGTTATTAGATTTGACCCCTCAACGGAGAGTGAAGATAATGATAAGGCCTCCAAGAACCACCATGACCAGATATGAATCCTTTCCAAAGAAAAGCTTCACATCATCCAGAGAAGCACCACACATCCACAGATGAAGTCACATCATCCAAAGATGATTAGATATGGTTAAAGCCAATGTTGGATCTAGAGTACCAAAGGAAGGAAAAACTAGACGTGACCCACTCCTCCAAGGATGAAGCCTTCATCCTATGTATATGCCCAATAATCCCTAGTTTTGAAGGAACCACTGAGTAGGAGTAGACGAACCATCGAGCCAAAAGAGACATACCACGAGAGGAGGGAATGAAAGTGCTGGGAAACCCTAGAGGAATATAGAGACTGAGTCTCCATCTAGGGATTTTTTTTGGATTTTAATGGGTTCAGGGTTTTTTTGGATTTTGAGGGGTTTTTAGGTTTTATGGAATTCCGGGGATTAATGGTTTTATAGGGTTTAGGGTTTTTTTTTGAGGTTTTAATGTTTTTAAAGATTTTTAATGTTTTTAGTGGTTTAATGGGTTTTTATAGTTTTTAGTTTTTTTTAGATTTTTACAATTTTATATGGTCATTATGGGTTTTTATAGTTTTTAATATTCTTACATTTTTATGGATTTGAGGGATTTTTATGGGTTTTTAGGGATTTTGATTAATTTAGGGTTTTTAGGGGTTTTAGGGTTTTTATGATTTTTGGGTTTTTTAGCTATTTAGGGTTTCTTTTGTTTTTAGATTTTTTAATTTTTTAGAGGTTTAAAGTGATTTTATAGATATTACATGTTTTAGGGTTTTATGTTTTTAGGGTATTTAATGTTTTCTTAGGTGTCTTCTGGGGTTTACGATTTTTTATTTTTTTGGGGTTTTAGGATTTTTATGTTTTTTAGGATTTCTAAGGATTTTGAAGGCTTGTATGGTTTTTATGGTTTTTATTATTCTTTTTGGTGTTTAAGGTTCTTTTGAGTTTGTTAATGTTTTAATGTTATTTAGAGTTTTTGAATGTTTTTAGGGGTTTAAATGGTTTTTAGAGTTTTTAGAGTATTTAGTGATTTTCTATAATTTTTATGGGTTTTTATGTTTTACGCTTTTTTGTGTTTTTATGGTTTTTAGGGGTTTTCAAGGTCTTTTATGGTTGTTTAGGTTTTTACTACTTTTTAATT
The DNA here is from genome assembly GCA_963277665.1 of Viscum album. NCBI lineage: Eukaryota > Viridiplantae > Streptophyta > Magnoliopsida > Santalales > Viscaceae > Viscum > Viscum album. The sequence continues at coordinate 790,228,875 of OY728164.1, forward strand.
TTTTAGGGTTTTTTAGTGTTTTTAGGGGATTTTAGGGGTTTTAGGGTTTTTTATGGGTTTTTTTGTTTTTAGGTTTTTTGGGGTTTTACTATTTTTAGGTTTTTATTATTTTCTTAGGTCTTTTTTAAGGTATTAATACTTTTATGTTTTTAGGGATTTTAGGATTGTTTTGGATTTTTATTGGGTTTTAAGGATTCTAAGGATTTTGAAGGCTTATAGGGTTTTTATAATTTTTATTATTTTTTGTGTTCAAGGGTTCTTTGGAGTTTTTAGTGTTTTAATATTTTTATAGTTTTTAATGGTTTTATGGATTTAAAGAGTTTTTAGAGTGTTTATGTATTCTCTATGATTTTTATGGGTTTTTAGGTTTCAAGGTTTTATTGGTTTTATGGTTTTTAGGGTTTTGAAGGTCTTTCTATGGGTTTTTTTTGTTTTAGCACTTTTTCTTAGGGTTATTAAGAGTTTTTAGGGGTTTCATGTTTTTAGGGATATTCAAGATTTTTATGACTTTTTAGGGAAAAGAAGGCGCGTCCCAAGAAGAAAGCTTGGAAACTCAATTAATAAAAATAAAAGCTACAAAACATTACAGGGGGGACTTATACATTTGTGTGCGGGTAGAACCCATCATGTCAGAGGCTACATGAGACGTGAAAAAGGAAGGAGCAATGAATGACCACCGTGAGCAGAATTCTTCAATAGCCTTCTTGGAGAGAGCATCAGCCACCATATTGACTTCCCTATATGCATGAGAGATCCTGAGAGTCAGGTTCTTTGATAGGCTAAGGCATTCAATCCATTGAGGAAGAAGCCTCCATGGAACCTTCCTTGAGTTTTGGCGAAGCGCCTCCACTGCAGGCATTGAGTCTGATTCGATCCATAGATGAAACCACCCAAATTGAATTGCAAAATGAACAGCCTTGATAATAGCCCAAAGATCTGCCTCATAAGCACATACATTCCCAATGTAGTGATAGAAAATACCCTTGACAAATCCTCGACAAGTACGGAAGACCCCACCACAACCTGAAGGGCCTGGTGAGCCTGCCGCCACACCATCAACATTAACTTTGATCCATGACGGGATTGGTGGAATCCATCTAATGTACTTCATCAACATTGGTTTTTTGCACCTTCCAGGGACACCAAGGGTGCAGAGTGTAACAAGATCATTGAAGCAGTTGTTCATCGTACCTGATTGGAGACTCTCAGCCAACCGAACAACACTATGCATGGAAATAATACCCTCATGCGTGGAGCATGATTTGTTCCGAAACATAGCAGAATTTCTTGCAGCCCATAGGAAAGAGACAATGGCTGTCGATGCTGCAAGAAGGAGGTTATGAAGCTGCTCACTGCAGCTAAAATCATTGATAAAATGCATCCGTTGAGAAAAGGTTCTAGGAGGTAAGCAGAGACCAAAAACATCCTGCATGTAGCTCCATAATCTGTGTGCAAGATTGCAATCAATAAAGAGGTGATGTATGCTTTCAGCACCTCGCAAACAGATGCTGCAGACCGAGGCAATCTGCAACCTAGTTTTTTGAAGCTGACCATGCATAGGCAACCTACGCCTCCAAATTTTCCAAAGAAGAAGAAAGTGTCTAGGGGGAATTAATTGACACTTATATTTCAGAAGCCATGAGGGGGGTCAGGACCTTGCTGGCATTCATGCTCGTAGAAACCCCTTGCAGTGAGCTGGCCAATTAGATCTGGCTTCCACAGGAGAGTGTCAAAATCAACGTAGTTGTAACAACGGATCTGGGAGATGATGTGTGATGGCAGAATTCCATCCAGCCCCATCAGCCTGGCGTTGATCTGACTGATAGTCATGTGTAACAGACCTTGTGGAACTTGCATAAGTTCATGCAGAGGACAATCGAGCCAAGGGGTGAGCCAGCAGTTCAGATTGGATTGTCTTGAAACAGTCCAGATAGATTGATAGATAATATTCTGAAATGAGGATTTAATTGTGGTCCATACCGAGGAGAGCATATACCCAGTGTAGCCATTACACAAGTGGGCAGTGAATCGTTCTTTAAGAAAATCCAGCTCACCTTCCTTGTGCACGAAGAGATTCCAGGTGAATTTATCCAACAAGGCCTCATTGAAATCCCTGAGATCTTTAATTCCAAGACCACCCATGTTAATTGGTTTGATACAGTATTTCCATGCAACAGTTACCAATTTCTTTTCACTAATGCATCCTGTCCATGCAAAGTTTCGAATCTTGGCTTGAAGGGATTTGATCAGACTTACCGGCCATCTATATAAAGAGAAGGTGTGAACAAACTTTGATGTGATAACGGGATTGATAAGGCAAACTCTGCCTGCTTGAGACAGATAATTTCCCATCCATTTAGCTAGCTGATGGGTGATATCAACAGAAATTCTTTCCAAGTGGTAGCGCTTTGCCCTCCCCCAGAAGAGGGGAACCCCAAGGTAATTAAAAGGTAGAGATCCTTTTTAACGCCAAGACATCTAATGATTCTGTTTTGCCTCACTGAGGAGCACCCTTTCTCAAAAATAATAGATGATTTACACCAACTGATTTCCTGCCCAGCAACATCTTCATAGTGATTAAAGATTTTCCTGATAGATGAGATAGTTCGCATATTAGCCTGCCCTAATAGAAGGATATCGTCAGCATAAAAATGGTGTGAGGGTACATAGGAGTCCTTGCTGGCTTTGAAAGGGCAATATAATCCAGCCATCATTGCATGTGTAACAATATGACTCAGGTAATCTTCTGCAAGTGTAAAGAGAATTCCAGAGAGAGGGTCTCCCTATCTGACCCCTCGTGAACACTGAAAAAAACCTTTTGGCACCCCATTAATCAAAACAGAAATTCTAGCACTCTCCAAAATAGAAGAGATCCTGCTGATAAAATTGGATGAGAAACCATACATACCCAACACCCTGAAAAGAAAATGCCACTTTATGGTATCAAAAGCTTTGGATATATCCAGTTTAAGAGAAAAGGTCCCATATTTGACTTTCTTTCTCATGATATTCACTCCTTTAGAGGCCATATATAAACAGCTTTGAATGTTTCACCCAGGAACAAAGAAAAATTGATTAGGAGTGATAATCGAACCAACAAACTTCCCCAACATGGTGATGATGATTTTGCTAATAATATTTGGAATGGTGTTTCCAATGGCAATGGGACGAAAGTCACCGATGTCAATAGCAGCTTCTTTTTTGGGAAGCTGAGCAATGAAGTTGGAGTTGGCTCCAAATGGCAATGATCCTGAGATGAAGAACTCCCTGACAACATTGGTAATTTCAGCCTGAAAGATATCCCAATAAAAGATGAAGAATTTGTTGGTGAATCCATCCGGTCCAGGGGCACTTTCAGAATTGAGAGAGAAGATACAAGATTTGACTTCATCTTCAAGAGGAGGTGAGGTCAGATCATTGTTCTGTGAGTCATTCACAAACTGCTCAATACAATCAGCAACAAACGCCGAGGGAGGGGTACCATCATCATTATAAAGAGCTTTAAAATGTTCAACAACATCATCAGAGAGATCTTTCTCCTCAACCAAGGATGCCCCACTGATTCAGATATGATTAGGTCCTTTATAAACCCTTTTCCCCCGTTGTAAGCGATGAAATAACTTTGAGTTTCTGTCACCATCCTTGAGCCATCGAGCATTGAATTGGTGCTTTGCCAGATTCTCTTTGAGAGCAAGAAGATCATCAAGCTTTTTGTGAAACGAAAGTTCCTCATGAGTAGGGATTTAGAGGTATTAGGTGTTTTTAGGATTTTATGTTTTTCTTGGTGGTTTTCAAGGATTTTATGGATTTAATTTTTTTAGTAATATTATGGTTTTTTGGATTTTTTAGGGATTTTGATGGTTTTTAGGGTTTTTAGGGATTTTATATTTTTTAGGGATTTAATTTTTCCCTCAAGTTTTTAAGGTATTCATTTATTACCATTTTTTATTATTTTTAGGGGTTTAATGTTTTTTCAATGTTTTTGGGATTTTTATAGGTTTTTAGGGTTTTAATGGTTTTTAGGGCTTTTTGGGATTTTATCATTTTTCGAAGTTTTAAGGGTTTTTACAGTTTTTAGTTTTTTTAGGTTTCTTAAGAGGTTTAAGTGTTTTTAGTTTTTAATAATTTTCTTATGGGTTTTAGGGATTCTACATTTTTATGGGTTTTGTGGGTTTTTGGGGATGTTTTTGGGTTCTCTTCCTTTTAGGGTTTTTATATTTTTTTTGGGTTTTTGGGGTTTTTTGAGTTTTTAGAGGTTTTAAGGTATTTGGAGTTTTTTGATCATTTTTAATGGTTTAAAGGTTTTTTAGAGGTTTTTATCGTTTTTATGGATTTTTAGGTTTTATGAGGTCTTTATGGGTTTTGGGGGTTCTAAAAGATTTATGTTTTTAATGTTTTCTTAAGGGTTTTCAGGGCTTTTTATTTTTTTAAGGATTTTATGGATTTTTATGATTTTTATGGTTTTTAGGGGTTTTAGGGATTTTGAGGGTTTTGGGGGTTTTTATGCTTTTAGTGCTTTTTTTGTTTTATTGGTTTTTTAGGGATTCTTTTTGAGTTTTTAGGGTTTTAAGGTTTTTTATAGTTTTTTAATGTTTTAGGTGTTTAAAAGTTTTTTAGTGGTTTTTATGGTTTTGTGGGTTTTTATGGATTTTTATGGTTTTTAGGGGTTTTAGGGTCTTTTAGGGTTCTACGTTTTTAATGTTATTTAGGTTTTTAGTGTTTTTATGTTTTTAGGTTTTTATGATTTCTTAGGGTTTCTCAATATTTTTAAGGGTTTATCAATATTTATATATTTTATACATTTTCTAATATTTTTATGGGGTTTTAGTGATTTTAAATGTTTTTAGGGGTTTTTAAGATTTTTTAGTTTTTTACGGTTTTTAGCATTTTTTTAGGTTTTTTGGGGTTTTAAGTGTTTTTAGGCTTTTAAGGGTTTTTTATGATTTTTTAAGGTTTTTTACATTCTTAAGGATTTCTTAGGATATTTATGTTTATTTTGGATTTAGGGGATTTACAGGTTTTTAGTGTCTTAAGGGTTTTATAGTTTTTTGGGTTTTTATAGTTATTTATGTTTTTAGGGTTTTTTATGTTTTTTATAGTTTTTTAAAATATTTATGGTTTTAATGTGTTTTTTTAGTTTTTAATGATTTTTATGTTTTTATAGGTTTTTTGGTTCTTTATGTTTCTTAGGGGTTTTAAGGGTTTTTTATTTTTTTCGTTTTATTTTGTGTTTTGGGGTTTTTTTTGTTTTTAGTCTTATTAAGTTTTTAGGTGTTTTATGTGTTTTTTGGATATCAAGATTTTCTGAAGGGTTCTCAGGGTTGTTATGGGTTTTTACATTATTTTGTATTTTTATTGATTTTTATAATTTTTATTGTTTTTTATAGATTTTAGATATTTTGAGGGGTTTTATGTTTTTGTTAGGGTTTTTATCATTTTTAGGGGTTTTAGGGGTTTTAAGTGTTTTTTTATTTTTTATGCTTTCTTGGTGTTTTTTGGGTTTTTGGGATTGTAATGTATTCCAAGATTTTTATTGATTTTTTAGGATTTTTATGGTATTTTAGGGGTTATATGGATTTTGAGGGTTTTTTTGGCTTTTTAAGGTTTTTATAGGTTTTATGATTTTTTTTGGTTTTAATGTTTATTTGAGTTTTTATTGTTTTTAAGGTTTTTTAGAGTTTTTAATATTTTTGGGGGTTTAAAGGGTTTTTATAATTTTTAGAGGTTTTTAGGGGATTTATGGAGTTTAAGGATTTTTTATGTTTTTTCGTGTTTTATTGTTTTTATTATTTTTGTGTTTTTATGGTTTTTTTTTTGTTTTTTATATTTATTGGTTTTTTCATGGTTTTTAAGTGTTTTTAGTTTTGTGTGGTTTTCTTTGGGTTTTTTATGTTTCTAGAGTTTTTTTACAGTTTTAGGGTTTCTTAGTTATTTTTTACAATTTTTTGGTTTTTAGTGATTCGAGGGATTTTTAGGGGTTATATGGCTTTTTTTTGTTTTTAGGGTTTTTATTGGTTTTTTATGTTTTTGGTTTTATAGAGTTTTTTAGTGTTTTTATAGGTTTATATAGTTTTATAACATTTTTAATGTTTTGATGGGTTTTTAGAGGTTTTATTGGTTTTAGTATTTTTTTATGTGTTTTTAGAGTTTTTTAAGGTTTTTATGAGTTTCATGGTTTTTAGTGGTTTTTAGGAATTTTGAGGTGTTTTATGGATTTTAGTGTTTTTAGTGTTGTTATGGTTTATTTTGGTATTAATGGTTTTTTTAGTTTTTTATACTTTTTATGATTTTTAGAGTTTTCATAACAATTTTAGGGGTTTAATGGTGTTTTAGAGTTTCTAGTGTTTTTATGTTTTTAAGGGGTTTTAGGGGGTTTTCATGTTTTTAGGGATTTTTATGGGTTTTATGGGGTTTAGGGTTTTTAGGATCTTTTTAGGGTTTCTTAGCATTTTTAGAATTTTTATGGTTTTAGGAGTGTTAAGGGTTTTTTGTTTTTAATATTTTCTTAGTTGTTTTCAAGATTTTTTTACTCTTTGATATTTTTTTATTTTTTTATTAATTTTACGGGTTTTATGATTTTTTTTGTTTTTTAGGGGTTTTAGGGTTTTTATGGTTTTTCTGATTTTTTTAGTTTTTTGGGTTATTAGTTTATTAAATATTTTTTGTGTTTTTAATAGTTTTAGTGGTTTGAAGTGGGTTTTAATGTTTTTTTGGTTTTTTAGGGTGTTTATGGGTTTTTAGGTCTTTTTAATTTTTTATGGGTTTTCTATGATTTTTGTGTTTTTTATTGTTATTATGGACTTTTATGGTTTTTAAGATTTTTTTAGTATTTAGGTGTTTTAATTTTTTTTAGGTTTTTAGATTTATATTAGGGTTTCTCAAGGTTATTGTAATTTTTATGTTTTTAGGGATTTTTAGTCTTTTTAAACGATATTTATGGGTTTTAGGGTTTTTAGGGATTTTGAGGGTTTTTAGAGGTTTTTAGGGTTTTTATCTTTTTTTGTTTTTTTTGGGTTTTATTTTTTAAGGTTTTATATTTTTCTTATTGTTTTTTAGGGTTTTAGGGTTTTTATGTATTTATATTTTTTATGTATTTTTATGATTTTTATGGTTTTTAGAGTCTTTATGAATTTTGATTGTTTTTATGGGTTTTATCGTTTTTATCGTTTTTTATGATTTTTTTATTTCTTTTGGGTTTTTAAATTATTTTAGAGTTTTTAGTGTTATTAGGAGTTTAAAGAGTTTTTATATTTTTTAGTGAGTTTTTAGGCTTTTATGGGTTTTAAGGTTTTTAGTGATTTTTATAGTTCTTTGGTTTTTCTGAGTTTTTAAGGATTTGTATGGTTTTTATTTCTCTTATTTTTTATAGGTTTTATGTTTTTTAGGTTTCTTAGGATTTTTTATGTTTTTATGGGTTTTTATGTTTTTATTGATCTTTAGGGTTTTTTTATCATTTTTAGGGTTTTTAGGGGTTTTGGGTTTTTATCCTTTTAGGGATTTTATGGATTTTAGGGTTTTAAGCTTTCATGATTTTAGGGGTTTTCAACGTTTTTTGGTTTTAAAGTTTTTCTTAGGGGATTTCTGGGATTTTAGGGTTTCGTATATTTTAGGCAATATAAGGTATCATTTAGTATTTTTTGGGTTTTTAGGGGTTTTAGATTTTTAGGGCTATTTGGGTTTTTTTGATTTTTTTGGTTTTTAGGGGTTTTTGAGTTTTTAGGATTTTTAGTGTTTTCTAGAGATTTTATATTTTTAGGTATTTAAAGGGGTTTTAGAATTTTTAGTTAGTTTTTAGGTTTTTATGGGGTTTTAGAGTTTTCATGTGTTTTAGGGGTCTTGCTGGTTTTTAGGGTTTTACGGTTTTTATGGCTTTTTGTGCTTTTAGGTTTTTAGGGGTTGTATATTTTTTTAGGTTTTTAGGGATTTTTAGGTTTTTTGGGTATATAAGGTTTTTTTCACCTTTATACGGAATTTTAGGTGTTTTTAAAGATTTTGATGGGTTTTTTATTATTTTTAGGTAATTTGAGGGCTTCTATGGATTTTTAGGTTTTTAGAGTTGTTAGGGGATTCAATGTTTTTTTTTCAGGATTTTTGATTTTTTTAATTTTTATGGTTTTCACCAGTTTTTTCATGTTTTTAAAGGGTTTTACATTTTTAGGGACATTTATTCCTTTATAGTATTTTTATGGTTTTATGTTTTTATGTTTTTTTATAGTTTTAGGTGGTTTTATAATTATTCTGAAATTTTCATGTTTAATTGTTTTTTGTTGAGTTTTAAACGTTTTTATGATTTTTTAGGGTTTTAACATTTTAGGGGCTTAAATGGTTCTTAGCATTTTTGGTGCATTTTTAGGTTTTTTATGTTGTTTTAGGGGTTTTAAGGTTTTATGGATTATATGATTATAGGTTTTTTGGGTTTTTAAAATTTTTAGCACTTTTTAAGGTACTTTAGGGGGTTTATGTGTTTTTAGTTTTTTAAGATTTTCTTAGGGGTTTTCAAGGTTTTTATGGTCATTTTCATTTTTAGTTTTTTTTGGATTTTTAGGGGTTTTTATTTTTTAGGGGTTTTTAGGATTTTGAGGGGTTTTAGGGGTTTTTAATGGTTTAGGGTTTTTATTGTTTTTTGGTTTTTTTAATTTTTAGTGTGTTTAGGTTATTTAGTTTTTTAAAAAAATTAGGGATTTAAAGGGGTTTTTGGGTTTTTTTTTGTTTTTTACGTTTTTATCAATTTTTTTGGTTTTCTAAGGATTTTATGGGTTTCTATGGTTTTAGGGGATTTTAGGTTTTTTATCTTATATTAGGGTTTTTAGAATTTTTTGATTTTTAGGGGTTTTATATGTTTCATTGTATTTTTAAGTTTTTATTTGGGGTTTTCATTTGTTTTTAGGGTTTTTTATTTTATAAGGGGTTTTAGGGATTTTTGGGAATATATTTATTTTGAGGCTTTTCATCGTTTTTATGGGTTTTTTTAGTTTTTATCATTTTTTAGATTTTTCATTGTTTTTATGGATCTTTTGGAATTTTTTCGGATTTTTTGGGCTCTTTGAGGATTTTATGTTTTTTTAGGGTTTTAATGGTTTTGAGGGTTTTTTCAAGTTTTAGGGTTTAATTATTTTTTTGGGTTTTTTGGGATGTTTGATATTTTTAGGGTTTTTATGGTTTATAGTATTTTACTAACATTTATATGGGTTTAAAGGATTTTTTGGAGTTTCTAGTGGGTTTTTAGGGTATTTAGGAGTTCTTAGGTTTTTAAGGTTTTTTTTGGGTTTTATTGATTATAGGGTTTTTAGGGTTTTATAGTTTTTAGGGTTTTCATCATTTTTTAGGTTTTTGGGGTTTTACATGTATTTATATTTCTATGGTTTTCATAGGGGAACTCAAGTTTTGTAAGATTTTTTTTATGTTTTAATGGAATTTTAGTTATTTTTTAGGATTTTTTTAGTTTATAGAGTTTTTAGTGATTTTGATGGTTTTTTGGGTTTTTTGGGGTTTTTTTTTTCAGGTTTCTAGGTTTTTTTTGAGTTTTTAGGATTTTAAAGGGTTTTTATATTTTTAAATTTTTGTAGGGTTTTAATGGGTTTTTATAGTTTTTAGTAGATTATTGGATTATTTGTGGGTTTTAGGGTTTTTAATGTTTTTGTGGGTTTTACAGTTTTGGGGGGTTTTAGGGACATTATGGTTTTAGTGTTTCTAGGTCTTTAGGGATTTTATGTGTTCTTAGTTTTTTAAGGTTATCTTTGGGGTTTTCTGGGTTTTTTTGTTTTTTTGTTTTTAGGGATATTGATGGTTGTTAAGGTTTTTATAGGTTTTAATAGTTTTTAGGATTTTTAGGTGTTTTATGTTTTTTTGGTTTTAAGGTTTAATTCTGTTTTTTTCAGGGGTTTTACGGTTTTTTGGGATTTTTAGTGATTTTTTTTGGATTTTTTTGGAGTTTTAGTGGTTTTAGTTATTGTGAGGGTCTTTTGGTTTTTAGAGTTTTTTTAATGTTTTTAGGGGTTTAAAGGGTTTTAGTGTATTAAGTTGGTTTTAGGGGGTTTTAGGGTTTTTACTTTTTTATGGGGTTTATGGTCATTAGGTTTTTTTATGGTTTTAGGGTTTTTAGTGATTTTAATATTTTCTTAAGTTTTTTAGGGATTTTAAGTATTTTTAGGGTTTTTGAAAAATTTCAACATTTTTTGGGGTTTATGGGGGTTTTAGAGATTTTAGTGTGTTTCAGGGTTTTATGGGGTTTTAGGATTTTTTAGAGTTTTAGAGGTTTTTAAGGTATTATGGTTCTAAGGGATTTTTAGGTTTTTTTTTTCATTTTTTATGTTTATTAGGGGATTTTTTCTTAAGAGATATTTTTTGGGGAGTACACTCTCATTCTTATAGTAAAGAGAGAATTTTTTCCCACTAACTCTCTTCAAACATCAATTCCTTCTTATGTTGTGACTTTATTAAAAGAATATGGTGATCAATGAAGGAATTATTGAAAACATTTTCAATTTTATCTTGGTAGTTTGGTATAGATAAACCTACTAAAAGGGAGGTTCCCAAAGAAATGAAAATCAAAACTTCATCCATGTAGTGATTTACCTTTCCAAGTCTCATAGAAGATCAATGATAATACCTAAAATATAGATTCTCCTAAAAGGTATGTAAATTTCTGTGTCACCTTTAATGTTATTGATCATTCTAACTTTGAATTTCAATTTTTATAATGAATCCTTTTATGGAGTGAGGGGATGATGAGGATCATGGAACACATGTGAATTGAGGGTTTAAAATGGGAATTGATGAAGTGGGAGGAATATACATGATTTCATAAGACCCATTGTGAGGAGTTATTGTCCCAATGACAAGGGAGAATAGCAAGATAATAATAGAGGATAAAAATGGGTTAATCATGTAATTACAAGAGAAGGCCTAATGCCCTTTCTTAGGGAAAACATCTCGACCTACATATTCATTAATAAAGGGAAAAAATTCTTTTAAAACAAATCCCATGGTGTGATATTAATTTCAATCCCCCCACACCGTGGAATCTACAAATTCAAATGTGGGGGGATAGTTTTCATTACAATCCAAAAAGGTAGTGATACATGTCCCTTAAAGTCATGGGAATGTTCCAAAAATTTCAAAAGCATAATTTAGGATTTTAAAATTAAGGAGAATGGGTGTTATAATTTTTTATCACTCTTTAGTTATAAATAGCCACCCTATGTACTCTTTGAACATCATGAATGTAGGTAATGTTATAATTGTGAGTTTTTCTAGGACCCATGGTGTTACTACTTATTTTTTAACTTATTATTGGATTGTTCATACCTTTTGGAGTATTGTGGAAAGTCTTATTATAGAAATGTTCTATTTGTGTTCTACCTTGAACAAGTCTCTCATTTCTTATATAATCTAACCATTTATATCCCTTCATAGTTGTTTTCATGTGGATATCTGGGTGCTCAATGTGCGAATGTAGAATAAGGTTCCTATGAAACTTCAAAGAAGGTATTGGATTTCATAGCAGTGGCTTTAAAAGTTTTTTGGAGGTATTCAAATTTTAGGGATTTTTATGGGCTTTTAGTATTTTAATTTTTATTAGGGGTTTTAGGGTTTTTATGGATTTTAGTGTATTTTTAGTTTTTAGGGGGATTAATGTTTTTAGAGTTTTTTTTATCATTTTTAGGTGTTTAAAGTGTTTTTAGAGTTTTTAGTAGTTTAGGGGTTTTATGGGTTTTAGGTTTTTTATGGTTTTTAGGGTTTTTATGGTTATTAGGGTATTTTATAGGTTTTAGTGGTATTTAGGGATTTTAGAGTTTTTAAGGTTTTTTATGGGATTTTTAGTGTTTTTAGTTTTTTATAGATTTTATATGGGGTTTTAAGGTTTTTTTAAAAAAATTTGGGTTTTTTTAGGATTTTATGTTTTTAAGGATTTTGGGGGATTTTGATTGGATTTAGGGTTTTTAGGGTTTTAGGGTTTTTATGGATTTATTAGGGTTTAGGGTTTTTTATTATTTTATGAGTCTTAAGGTTTTATGTTGGTTTCAACATTTTTATGGGATTAAAGGGTTTTTAGAGATTTAAGTGGGGTTTTAGCAATTTTATAGGTTTTTATGGTTTTTAAGGTTTTTAAAGGTTTATGGTTTATTGTGTTTTTGTAGTTTTATTATTCTTTAGGGTTTTAACATTTTTAGGATTTTAGGTGTTTTAACTTTCTTATGTTCATAAGGTTTTATTAGGTTTTTTTCATTTTTAGGGTTTTTTATGTTTTTAGGTATTTTTAGTACCTTTATTGAATTTTTATGGTTTTTAAGGTTTTACGTATTTTTACCGTTTTTAGGGATTATGGGTTTTTTTTGTTTTTAGAGTTTTATGGGTTTTTAGGGTTTTACGATTTTTATAGTTTTTAATATTTATATGGGTTTAAAGTGGTTTTAGAGTTTTTAGTGGTGTTATGGTTTTATGGGGTTTCAATATTTTTACTAGGTTTTATGTTTTTAGGTTATTTAGGGGTTTTGGGTGTTTTTATAGGTTTTTTAAGGTTCTTTGCATTTTTTTGGTTTTAGGGTTCTTAAGTGTTTTTAGGTTTTTAATGTTTTTTAAAATTTTAGATTGTTTTTATGATTTTTTTGATTTTAAGGATTTTACGGGTTTTTAGGATATTTATTTTTTTATGGTTTTTAGGGATTTCGAGGATTTTATGTTTTTTAGGGTTTTCGGGGGTTTTCATTGGTTTTAGAGGTTTTATTATATTTTATATTTTTTGGTATTTTAGGGGGTTTTAATTTATTTTATGTGTTTTTAGGTATTTTGAGGTTTTTATGTTTTTTACGGTTTTTATGGTTTTATTGGTTTTCAGTTTTCGGGTTTTCTTCTATTTTTATGGGTTTTTGTTGGTTTTTCTAGGTTTTTTACATTTTTTAGGGTTTAAAGGGATTATAGATTTCTTAGAGGGTTTTAGGGTTTTTATGGGGTTTTAGGTTTTTATGGTTTTAGGTGTTTTTAGGTTTCTTTGGGTTTTTAGTGTTTTAAATTATTTTAGCTGTTTATATTTTTTATGTTTTTATGGTACTCTTAGGAATTTTCAGGGTTTTTAGATGTTTTTATGTTTTTAGATATGTTAGGAATTTTTTAATATTTTTTATATGTTTTTCATATTTTTATTGATTTTGTTCATTTTTACAGGTTTTGAGGGTTTTGGGTTTTTTGGGTATAAAGGGTATTTAGAGTTTGTAGTGGTTTTTAGGTTTTTTATGGGGTTTTATTGTTTTTAGGGATTTTTATGTTTTTAGGGGTTTTAGAATATTTTAGGGTCTCTTTACGGTTTTTGGAATTTTTTAGGTTTAATGTCTTCATAGGTGTTTTTTGGGTTTTTTGGATTTTTCATGTTTGGACAGATTTTTCAGATTTTTATATTCTTTTTTCATTTTTAGGGTTTTAGTGATTTTTATGGTTTTTATGGGTTTTATGGTTTCTTATGGTACATAATATTTTTAGGTTCTTAGGGGTATTAAATATTTTTATGGTTCTTAGGTTTTTTGAAGGTTTTAGGGAGTTTTACATTTTAGTAATTTTCTGTTTTTTACAATTTTATTGGTTTTTATGGTTTTTAAGGATAATAAGGATTTTTGGGTTCTTTTAGGGTCTTTATAATTGTTTGGGTTTTAAGTTTATTTTATAGTTTTTAATGTTATAAGGGGTTCAAAGGGTTTTTATAGTTTCAAGTGGGGTATAGGGGTTTTATGAATTAATAAGTTTTTTATGTTTTTTGGGGGTTTATGAATTTTTGGGTTTTTAGAGTTTTTAATGTTTTTATGGTTTTTATGGATTTTAGTGTTTTTAGGTTTTGCGGGTTTCAATTTTTTAATGTATTTAAGGTCTTGTTTTGGGGTTTTAGGAGTTTTTATTTTTTATAGGGACATTTAGGATTTCTTTGGTTTTTATTCTTTTTATGGATTTTAGGGTTTTAGGGTTTTAGGTTTTTAGGGTTTTTAGGGTTTTAAAAGTTTTATATAGTTTTTTAAAATTTTTATCGGTTTAAATGTTTCTAGAATTTTTTGTGGGTTTTGAGAGGTTTTTTGGTTTTTTAGGGGTTTTGTGGGTTTTAGCTGTTTTTTTTGTTTTTGGGGGTTCTAGCGTTTTTAATGGTTTTTTCATTTTTTAGGTTTTTAATTGTTTTAAGTATTTATAGGTTTTTAATGTTTTCTTAGGTGTTTTCCTGAATTTTAGGGTTTTTTTTATGTTTTTGGACCTTTTTAGGGATTTTTTAGAATGTTTAGGGTTTCTAGGGTTTTTAGGGATTTTAAGGGCTTTTATGGTTTTTATGGGGTTTATGGCCTTTTTTTGTTTTAAGGGTTTCTATGAGTTTATTTGGTTTTTTAAGGTGTTTTAATGTTTATTAAATATTTAAGGTGTTTAAAGGGTTTTTTATATTTTTTGAGGACTTTATGGGATTTTGGGATTTTTTAAGGTTTTATGGGTTTTATGGTTTTTAAGAGGTTTTAGGATTTTTTTTGGGGCATTTATCATTTTTATGGGTTTTAAGGTTTTATGTGTTTTTATGTTTTTAATGCCTTCTTAGGGTTTTTCAATGGTTTTAGGATTTTTTTTAGGGATTTTTAATGATTTTTTTGGATTTTTAGGGCTTTATAATTTTTATGGATTTTGAGAGGGTTTAGGGTTTTTTGCGATTTTTTTAGGTTTTTAGGTGTTTTATGTGTTTTTATGTTTTTAATGTTTTGTTATGTGTTTTTTGGGTTTTTTGGTGTTTATATTTTTTTGGATTATTTGGGAATTTTTTTGGACTTTTATTCGTTTTTAGTGTTTTTGAAGGGTTTTTTGGTTTTTTTGGTTTTTTTGGGATTTAGGGTTTTTAGTGTTTTTAACATTTTTAGTGGTTTAAGGGGTTTTTAGAGTTTTTTTTTCATTTTTTGGATTTTTATGGGCCCTTAGGGGTTTTTTTATGTTTTTATGGTTTTTTTATTATTTTTAGGGTTTTTAGTGTTTTTACCATTTTTAGGATTTTTGGGGTTTCAAGTGTTTTTCAGTTTCTAAGGTTTTGTTATGGTATCTTAGTGTTTTTAAATTTTTTTTTGTTTTTAGATCTTTTTTAGGATTTTTATGGTTTTTAGGGATTTTTATGATTTTCAGAGATTTTTAGGGGTTTTAGGTTTTTTAGGATTTTTTATATTTTTTAGGATTTTCTGGGTTTTAATCGTTTTTAACTTTTTAAGGTTTAATTTTTGTTTATTAAGGTACTTAGGGTTTTTTATATTTTTAGATATTTTAAGGGATTTCAATTTGTTGTGTTTTTTGGTATTTTGAGAGTTTTTAGGGTTCTTAAGTTTTTCCAGGATTTTATGGTGTTTTGGGGTTTCTATGAATTTTTTGACCTCGTAAGGGTTTTTAATAGTTTCATAGTTTTTTAAAATTTGTAGGGTTTAAATGGTTTTTAGATTTTTTAGTGGGTTTTAGTGTTTTATGGGGTTTTAGGGGTTTTTTAATGTTTTAAGAGGTTTTATGGTTTTTATGGTTTTTTAGGTTTTTATGGGTATTATCATTTTTAGGTTTTTAGGGGATTTATGTGTTTTTAGGTATTAATGATTTTCTTAGGGGTTTTTAGGGTTTTTATATTTTCTTAGGTTTTTAGAAATTAGAGGTATTTTTATTTTTATTTTTATGGTTTTTAGTATTTTTAGTGATTTTGATTTTTTAAGGGTTTAAATGGATTTTTTGAATTTTTAGTGATTTTTTGGGTCCTTATGTGGTTTTGGGGTTTTTATGGTTTTAGGGGATTTTATGGTTTTGAGGGGTTTTTAGGGTTTTTATCATTTTTTTGTTTTTAGGGGTTTTATGTGTTTTTAGGTTTGTAGGTTTTTCTTAGAGTTTTTTAGGGTTTTTAGGGTGTCTTAAGTGTATAAAGATTTTATGGTTTTTTTGGATACTTATTTTTTTTAATTTTTGGGATTTTGATGGTTTTTAGTATATTGTGGTTTTTTGTTTTTTAGGGTTTTTTTGTTTTAATTTTTTAAGTGTTTTATAGTTTTGAATCCTCTTTAGGGGTTTAAAGTGTTTTTATATTATTTAGTTTGTTTTTACTATTTTTATAAGGTTTTACTGTTTTTGAATGTTTTTAGGGGTTTTTATGTTTTTAGTGTTATTAGGGATATTTTTGGGGTTGTGTCATGTTTTAGGTTTTTAGGGGTTTTATGTGTTGTTTAGGTTTTAAGGTTTTATTAGGGGTTTTTAGGCTTTTAATTATTTTTATGTTTTTAAATAGTTTTAGATATTTTTAAGTATTTTTATGGTTTTTTGGGATTTTGAGGGGTTTTGGGGTTTTTATGGTTATTAGTGTTTTTTTGTTTTTAAGGTATTTTAATGTTTTTAGAGGTTTTATGGTTTTTTAGATTTTTTTAACATTTTTAGGGGTTTAAATGGTTTTTATATTTTTTATTGATTTTTAGGGTTTTTATGGGGTTTTAGGGGTTTTATGATTTTTAGGTTTTAGGTTCTTTAAATGCCTTTAGGCTTTTTAGGTGTTTAGGTGATTTAAGTGTTTTTTGGTTTTAAATATTTTTTTATTGTATTACGGTTTTTAAGGTTTTTTAATGTTCTAGGTTTTTTAGAATTTTTACGGGTTTTTAGGATTTTTATGTAACTTTGAGATTTTTGAGGGTTTTTAGTATTTTTTAGGTTTTTAGTGTTTTTAAGTGTTTTTTGGTTTGTATGGTCTTCTTATTTCTTTTCAATGGTTTTAGTGGTATTTCAATTTTAAGGGATTTTTAAGTATTTTTAGTGGATTTGGTTTTTTTAGGGGATTAGGGATTTTTAGAGGTTTTTGTGTTTCTATGATTTTATGGATTTTAATTTTGTTAATGGTTTCAGGGTTTTAAAAGGGTTTTAGAGGTTTTAGTGGATTTTTAATGTTTTTATGGGTTTTTAATGTTTTTACGGGTTTTATAGATTTTAGTCTTTTTAGGGATTTTAATTATTTTATTGTTTCGTAGATTTTTATGGGTTTTAAATGATTTCAGTTTTTAAGGGTTTCCTGGTCTTTTTAGGGGTTTTTACAATTTTAGGGATTTTTTAGGATTTTTAGTGTTTTTAAGGGTATTTATGGATTTTGAGCGTTTTCTGGTTTTTATGGATTTTATGGCTTTGTTGAATTTTAAGGGTTTTTTGGGGTTTTCAGGTTTTTTAGAGTTTTTAGAGTTTTTAAAGTTTTTAATATTTTAAAAGGATTTAAGAGTTATTATGTGGGGTTTTATGGATTTCTAGTTTTTTTAAGGATTGTTGTAATTTTTATGGATTTCCAGGGTTTTTAAGGTTTGTTACGGTTTTCATGGTTTTTAGGGGGTTTAGAGTTTTCGGAATTTTTTAGGATTTTTAGTGGTTTTATGTGTTTTTACATTTTTGAGGTTTAGTTGGGGGTTTTCAATATTTTTAGTGTTTTTTATGTTATAGGTATTTTTAGGGTTTTTTAGGATTAGTATGGGTTTTAGGGGTTTTCAGGATTTTAGGGGGGGTTTTAGGGTTTTATGGATTTTTTAGGGTTTTTTGAGTATTTTATAGGGTTTAAGGTTTTTTATAGTTTCTTCAAATTTTTAGTGGTTTAATGGTTTTTATAGTTTTTAGTGGTTTTTAGATTTTTTTTTGGATTTTAGTGTTTTTATGGTTTTTAGGGGTTTTAGGGGGTTTTAGGGGTTTTAGGCTCTTTAGCATTTTATTTTGTTTTTAAGGGTTTTAATTGTTTTTAGGTTTTTATATTTATTCTTAGGGTTTTTCAATGTTTTTATGTTATTTTATGTGTATTTTATATTTTATTATATTTTATGTTTTTTTGGGTTTTTTGGTCCTTAGGGATTTTGAGGGTTTATAGGATTTTTTTACTATTTTTAAGGCTTTAAACATTTTTATCTTTTTTGGGGTTTTTGGTTTTTTTAAATTTCAATATTTTTCATAGGTTTTTCATGGTCTAAGTTTTTTTATGTTCATAGTCATTTTAATTGATTTTTTGATTATTTATGGTTTTTATGGGTTTTATGGATTTTGAGGGGTTTTAGGTGTTTTTTAGAGTTCTCAAGTGTCTTTAAAGTTTTTTTTGTGATTTTCATGTTTCTAGGGTTTTAATGGGTTTTTGGAGTTTTTAATGGATTTTAGTGTTTTTAATTGGCTTTTATGGTTTCTTAAGGTTTTTATGTGTTTTTACTTTTTTAGGGATTTTAGATGATTTAAGGGTTTTAATTTTTTTTTATTTTCAGGGTTTTTATGTTTCTAAGGTTTTATTAGGGGTTTTTCTAGGTTTTTATATTTTTAGGAATTCTAGGTATTTTTTTAATTTTTATATTTTTTTTGTTATTGTGAATTTTCATATTATTCATGTTTTTAGAGGGTTTATGGGTTTTTTGGATTATTAAAATTTTTAGGTGTTTTTTGTGTTTTTATGTTATCTTGGTTTTCATAGTAGTTTTTAGGGTTTTCATACATTTTAGAGATTTTTATGGATTTTTTTGGATTTTAATGGTTTTTAGGGGATTATAGTTTTTGATGGTTTTTATCGTTCCTAGGGATTTTACAATTTTGTGGGTTTTTTGGGTTTCTAGGATTTTTATGTTCTTTAGTGGTTTTAATGGTTTTTACATTCTTATTTTTTTAGGAGTTCAAAGGCTTATTAGATTTTTAGTACTTTTTTGGGGTTTTTGGTATTTTATGGTGTTTTTAAGGTAATTTGGTGTTAATTTGTTTTTAGCGTTTTTATGGGTTTTAAGGTTTTTATCAAATCCCTTTTTTTTCAAGATGAAACCACTTTGTGGGGGAGTGGGAACCGTACAGAAAATCATCTAGCAAACAGAACACCAATCAAAACAAACCACCCAAAGACAAGGAAACTAGAAAACAAACGCAGAACAAGAAAGACTGAACCTGCACAACCTCCGATCCCTTGCACAACAAAGACCAAATTTTGCCACTAGCCTGAGGGAGCCCGTCTATATTTTCATGCCAAATCATGTGTAATAATCTCTTTCTTCATTAGATCAGAGTTAAGGTTTTTATAATTTTTTCATTTTGTAGGGGTTTTAAAAGTCTTTAGGATTTTATGTTTTACTTGAGTGTTTTCAGGGTTTTTAGGGTTTCATAAATTTTTAGGCATTTTTGAACATTTTTAGTAGTTTTCTAGTTTTTAGGGTTTTTATTAATTTTTAGGGGCTTCAGGGTTATATGTTCTTTGTTTTAAATTTTAAGGTTTTTTAGTTTTTGTAGTATTTTTATGGATTTTTTTTTGTTTTTTAAGGATTTTAGATTTTTAGGTATTTCTGGGTTTTAGGGTTTTTATGGTTTTCAGATTGTTTTAGGTTTTTAATGGTTTTAAGTGTTTTTTGGGTTTTAATTTTTTTTCTATGGTTTGTAAGGATTTTACATCTTTAGGTATTTTTTAGAATTTTAGGGGTTTTGGGGGTTTTAGGAATTTTTTGGGTTTTGAGGGTTTTTATGGTTATTTTGGGTTTTAGGGTTTTTTTTTGAGTTTTTAATGGTTTTATGGTTTTTAGATATTTTTAACGCATTATTTTGTTTTAAATTATTTTTAGTGCTTTTATTGTGTTTTAGGGTTTTATGGGTTTTAATGTTTTTTATGGTTTTTAGGGGTTTTTGTGTATTTTTGTGTATTTATAGGTTTTTGGTTTTAAAGGGTTTTACTATATTTTTTGTTTTTAGAGGTTTTATGTTTTTGTTAAGTTTTAAGTTTTTCTTAGGGTTATTTAGTTTTTTTTTGTATTTTTGTGGTTTTGGGGGGTTTTATGGTTTTTATGTTTTTTGGATTTTTAGGCCTTTTTTATATTTTTAGGGTATAATGGTTTTCTAGAGTTTTTTACCTTTTTAGGGGTTTAAAAGTTTTTTAGAGTTGTTAGTAGTTTTATGGGTTTTATTGGTTTTTATATGGTTTTATGATTTTAGTGGTTTAGGGGGGTTTTGGGTTTTTGGGTTCTTATGGTTTTTATCTTTTTTTAGGTTTTTAGGGTTTTCAGTGTTTTTTAGTTTTTTAAGTATTTCCTAGGATTTTTTAATGTTTCTATGTTTTTTTATTTTTTTGTAATTTTTGTGATTTTAAATTTTTTTTGGGGTTTTAGGTTTTTTATGAATTTTAGGGTTTTTCATTGGATTTATGGTTTTTTAGGTTTTAATGTTTTTTTATAATTTTATGTTTTAATAGTTTTTAGCGTTTTTTAATGTTTTTAGTGGCTGAATGGGTTTTAATATTTTTTAGTGGGTTTTAGGTGTTTTGTAGGTTTTTAGGGTTTTTTGTTCTTATAGGGTTTATATCATTTTTTAGTTTCAGAGGTTTTTTAAGTGTTTTTCAGTTTTTAGGTTTTCTTAGGCATTTTCAAGGTTTTAATTTTTTTAAGTATTTAGTGATTTTTATGGATTTTGGGGATTTATATGGTTTAAGGGATTTTAGATATTTTGAGGGGTTTTAGTGATTTTTTTGTGTTTTGTGGTTTTAGGGTTTTTATCATTTTTTAGTTTTTTATGGATTTTAATTTTTTTTAGGTTTCAAAGGTTATATTTGTGATTTTATGGATTTTTAGGGTTTTTATGTTCTTTGGGATTTGTATGTTATTTAGGAATTTTATGGGGTTTTAGGTACTTTGAAGGTTTTTGATAATTTTTAGGATTTTTAGAAATTTTTATGATTTTATGGGTTTCAACTGTTTTTAGTTATTTTGTTTTCTTAGGGGTTTTTAGGGTTTTTAGTTTTTTTTACAGTTTTTGGGATTTTATTTCCTTGTTAGTATTTTTATGATTTTTAGAGTTATGGGGGATTTTGAGGTTTTTTAGGGGTGTTTGGGTGTTAAGAATTTTATTATTTTTCGGGTTTTAGGGTTTTTTTATTTTTTAGTGTTTTTTTAGAGTTTTTAATATTTTTAGGGTTTTAAAGGGTTTTTATAGTTTTTATTGGTTTTAGGGTTTTTTTGGGATTTTATGGTTTTTATGGGATTTATGGGTTTTATGTTTTTCAGGTTTTTAGATTTAGGGGCTCCTTAGGGGTTTTATCAATTTTTATGTTTTTAGGGGTTTTAATTATTTTTTGGTTTTTAAGGATTTCATAGGAGGTTTCATGGTTTTTTTGTGTTTTTTCAGGTTTTAGGTAATTTAAGGTCTTTTTTAGGATTTTTATTTTTTTAGAAATTTTAGGAATTTTGAGTGTTTTTAGGGTTTTTATGGTTTTTTTGTTTTAGGGTTTTTTTCTAGTTTTTTTGGCATTTTATGGTTTTTTGATATTTTTAATATTTTTTGGGTTTTAATGGGATTTTAGAGTTTTTAGTGGCTTTTTAGGGTTTTATGATTTTTCAAGTTTTTTATGGTTTTTAGGTTTTTGGTTTTTTATGATTTTTATAGGTTATTAGAGTTTTATTAGGTTCTTTTTAGGGTTTTATGATTTTTTAATATTTTAGGGTATTTTATGATTTTTAGGGTTTTTGTCAATTTTTAGTTTTTTTCATTTATCATAATTTTTAATGTTTTTTAGAGTTTTTTAACATTTTTAGGGATTTAAATGGTTTTTAGAGTTTTTAGAGGTTTTATGATTTTTTATGTCTTTTTAGGGGTTTTGAGGTTTTTATGATTTTTAGTGTTTTCAGTGTTTTCAGTGTTTTCAGTATTTTTATGGGCTTTTATTGTTTTTAGTTGTCAGTTTTTTTAGTGGTTTTAAGTTTTTTTAGGTTTCACGGTTTACTTAATAGTTTTCAATGTTTTTGGGATTTTTATTTTTTTAGGGTTTTTTAGGTTTTTATGCATTTTTAGGGATTTTTTACGATTTGTACAGCACAATAAGAATTTAAGATAATTGCCAAAGGTTATTTATGACATACTCCCATCACAACAAGTCATTCACGGTGGGATTTATCACAAATAACCCATCATAGAAGAAGGCATCACAAATGTGATTATTTGAGACGACCCATCTCTTTTTTTCTTTAAATAAATGATTTGTCGTAATAGATTCTTGTAACATTTTTTCAACTCTTTTGTGACAGATGTATAATCCGTCTCAAATAATAAAATTTTGAAAAGAATATAAAAATTATAAAAAACTAACATTAATCTAAAAAAATTAAAAATAAGGAAATAAAATAAAAGTAATTATTAACATTTAATATATATATATATATATATATTTAAAAATAATTTAAATATTAAATAAAATAAAATTATTTTAAAAAAATTATAAAATTAAAATACTAAAACATAATTAATGTTTTTGAAAATAATTAAAAGATAAAATATAGTGAAAGATAAAAAAAATTATTAAACAATTGAATATTTTTACGAATAATTAAAAAATGTAAAATTAATTATAAAAATTTAAAAACATTAAAAATAATTAATAAATTTACAAATTATTAAAAATCATTAAAAATAATTAAAAAATTAAAAAAAATTAAAAAAAATTAAAACACACATAAAATTAATTCATCATTTCAAACAAAATATGTCAATCATACCATATTAAAAAACCATAGAAAATTCCAAAATCATCAACTGTCATCAGGTGGAGGAAGATCACTCAAAGGGCCAGGGGGAAGAAACTCCATACGAACACCACATGCAAGTCATTGCATATACTCCATTATTTTTTCATCTCTCATATGCTACTACTCAAGCTCTTCCTACCTCTCCATCTACATCAACTTAATCATCTCATCTTGAGTTCTCAACCTCTCCTCATATTCTGTAGTGGAGGACAACATCGATGGTGACTCTCCATGATCTCCCTTTTCAATCACTGATGCCATCATAGATGTTCTATAATAACTATTAGGTGTCAGTCAAGAACAAATATCAACTACTCAACATTTCAAAACACCCTACAAAGTAACTTGTATCCAAGAACCCTCATTGAAATCTGAATCAGTAGTGAAATCTTAATCACTCTCAGCTTGATAGTCACATTAATAAGATTTCACATCCTCATATGATTCCTTTAAATATAATAAAAAATAGGAATTACAATAAAATTAATATTCCTGAAAATTTTGAAAAAATCCCAAACCACAATATGGAATTGTCATTCACCTAAAACTTCTCATATACATGGATCAATATATAACTTCTTATAAACATCAATTTTCATAATATATGGGCCCTTAGTGTCATGTATAATATAACAACAATTTTATAGTCACTATATATAAATTAATAAATAATATAACTTAACATATGACATCGATGCATGTAAAATGTATAAATCACATCCCCATAAGTGACCTCTTGAATCAACTGACTCAGACGTCCAGCTGATGACCTCCTACTAAAAATTTATCCTAAATAGAAGAAGTGTAATCCATCCCATACTAGTGATGATATAGAATCCGGATGATGGGTGACACAATACAGATAAATAACTGCATCAAAAGCCTAATCCATAGCTCATTTTATAATGTTGTGAAACAATTTAAAAAATTGATCATTTATACATCTATTCCATGCCTCTCGTATAAGACCTCTTTGACTATCATGAATTGGAGAAAATAAATTATTCAAGACAATAATAAATTGTTTGTGATTAATTTTTTTAAAAAAGTATATATTATTTAATAATATTCAATCTAGTGGTCGAACATTTGGTAATTCGAGAAGATTGGTACTTGGTACCATGATACCCATGGCTCAAAAAAATAATTCCATTGGATCACACCAACCGACCCAATAGATAAATGTAAAAAATTGTGAAAATAAAAACAAATAATCATAAAATTATTACCAAAATTAAAACACAAAATTAATATAAATTAAATATCCTAAACAATTAAACATACCATCCAAAATGAGGATCAAAATCATCAGCTGGTTGTCTCACTAGAATAGGATCTTAAATCATCAATTGAGAAAGACTGTGACCCCTTCAAATAGGAACACTAGATTGAGGAACAACTAAATTGGGCACATTAGTAGGAAGTACAACATCATTGAGAGAACAAAATAGATCTTCAGGATCATCTTCAGTAAACTGAAAAAAATTCTCACCTATAAGAGATTATTAATATAGATATAAAATATAAAAAACAAATAAATAATAGAATATAATAATCTTACCTATAAATGTTTTTAATAAATATATAAAATACAAAAAAACTAATATATATATATATATATTAGAATATAGTAATTACATCAAATTATATACCTGAATATAAAACATCAATATTCATTTTGTTCATTATTTACATAGAGAATTATGTCTTTATCCTCACATTCTATATTGTTAACATCCATATGAATTTATGTTTTATCATCCCTTATTAATTCACCAATATTGTATATATCATTGGCCCTTAACTGGGGGAATTCATCATCGGTATTTATATATTGTGAGGTAAGAGATACATTTTATGATGTTTCTTGAAAAATTTCAATATTTTTCCCTTCCACAAAACCTTTTACATTTTTGATAAACTAATTTTGATGTGATTTCATTTTTATCACACTTCACCAGTCATTAAAATTTCTCAAAACATCATAGTAATTTTCATATAAAACTTGATGTTCTTGATGTTCCAACATAAATGGTTCATTTGATGCAAGAAGACTGTTATCTTTAATGTCCACGACTCCATGGTGTGGAAGAATTCACCACCCCCAATCAGTGTCAAACCAATGACATTTAAACATTATTACATAATTTGGTCCCATATAACATAGCTCAATTATTTCATCATATATACCATAATAGTCAATTTACATTCCTTATGATGGTATCATTTCAAACAAACACCAATATTCATTTATTTCTTTGAGTTTCTATATTTGCATGTATGGAATTGAAATCCATTAACCATATACCCATTACAATATTTTACTAATTTCAATGGAGTTTTTTTTGAGAAAATATAATTGACTATCAATTTTATTTTCATGTTGAGTTACTTGTAAACAATAGAAAATATTAATAATTGATATCATTGAAAAATTGATGTATTATTCCATCAAAACATACGTAACTTTCCCCTCTATAAAACCAATATAAAAAATTTTCTTGCTGATTTTCTTCTAGAGAATAATGTTTAATTTTTATAAATTAGTTTTTCATATGGTTATCATATAGTATACAAGAAATTAATTGTAAATAATGGTATATTTTATAAATATTTAACAAAATAATTAAAAAAATTATTACTTAATGTGAAATTCATTTCATTTTGTCATAATTAAATAGAAAATATGTATGAGATATGTCCAAGTTATTCATATATAATCTATTGCTCATGATTACCACAAACACTAAGATTAGTATGATTAAAAACTAATAACTTATGGTATGTGACATCATCAAAATTTTCCTCATTGCAACCCATGTCATCATGTTTTGAAGGATATTCTGACTGAAAATAATAAGAGCAGAAAATTTGAAATTTCGACCTGCTTGTATGCTTCTACAATGGACCCATCAACTAATGATTTATAATGCAGTTTCTTCTTTAATTTTTGCATATATATATCAAATTTATAAATCCAATGGAATTGTACTATCCCTCCACATTTATCTTCATATGAAAAATGAAATATTAATTATTCCATTGAATCATAGAATCTTGGTGGGAATATTTTCTCTAATTTACATAAATTTAAAATAATATATTTTTTCTAAAAACAAAATGCATGATAATAATATTTTTCTACATAAATATCTCCAAAAAATATGATATTTAGGTCAAAACATCCCATATGGAAGAATTTAACATTCTTTGAAGACCAAAAAATAGTAATATTTCAATTATAACACGTCAATCATGATTTTTTAACCAGAAAATATTCCTAGTTATGACAAAATGTGAAAAATGAATAGCCTAACAATTTAGTAACTTCAAATCTCTAATACATTGATAGAATAAAAATGGTTTTCCTTTCTAAGTGATTAAACTTTTTTTAGCTTCATTAATTTGTGTGATCATTAATCTTTAAATAAATGAATTTCAGGATATCTACAAATATGAGAAAGATCTAGCTGCGCCTTTACATTATGTTTTATCTTACTAGGTGTATCCAACAAATTATAAAATATTTTATAAAAAACATTCTTCTAAATATTATATACATCTAACATGTGATGAACCAAAAAAATCAGAACAATATGGACGGTCCCAAAAAATACTCTGCTTTATCCAATTTTGTTCTCTCCAATAACCAATTACTTTTTTCTCATTTATGGTTGGTCTAAAAGAAATATAAGGTAATACGAAGATAATATATTTTACTTGATTAATTGTGAGAAATGTCGGAGGTGCGTCTATTTCAATTCAACCTTTTGTAAAATTATTTTTGTTCCTTTGAAAATGGTGATCTGCAGGATGAAATCTACGATGATAGTCAAGATAACTAACCTGTCTCCCATTACCAAGCATAAATTCTTTTTTCTCATCCATGATGTCGGGACATGATTTTAGACTATGTGTGCTCCATCTATATAACATACAATATTCTAGAAAGTCAATAATCATGCATATTAATGCAACCTTTAGTATAAAATTTTGAAATGTGGCTATATCAAATGTTGTCACAACATTGTTCCATAATTAAATTAAGTCATCAATTAGAGGCTTCAAGTAAAAATTAGTATTCTTATTTTAATGTCCTAAAATTAATATCATCAAATATATATATGGTTCCTTAATCAACATCCAAAGAGGCAAGTTTTATAGAGTAATGAAAATAGTCCAACTAGAATTTTGACTATCGTAACCACCAAATGGACAAAAAATCAATAGAAAGGCCCAAACAAATGTTATGAGGTTATGAAGAAAAAGAATGATTCATCTGATCAAAGTGTTTCTATGAATCACCATAACATGGATAATTTAATCTTTTAGTGATGAAAATATTTGATCTATTCCATGTTATCAATCCAGTTATGTTGCAAGACATAAATAAATGATGTAAATGAGGTGTAATTGGAAAATATCTCAATTGTTTTATGAGAACTATAGACTTTTATTGTTATGCCTCTTTATATATCAATTCTCCACATGTTTTACAATTAATCACATATTCATAATCACCATAATATAAGATGTAGTCATTTGAACATGAATGGATCTTCTAATAACTAAGACCCAAATTATGAACCAAAATTTTAATTTCGTAGAAACATGCAGGTAAGGTATTCCTATCATGTAACGATGACTTAATCGAAGATAAAAAAGGAATGGAAAAACTATTTTATATTCCAAAATTTGATTTAATATCCCTAAATTTTGTAATAGATTCAAGTTTTATCATTTGTATTCCCATATATAAGGTATACTCATTCAATTTCAACAAATTATAAATCTTACATGGTTCTGATTGAAAATTTGGAAAATCATTTTGAGTTATTATTTCAGGAATAGATAGATTAGATGATTCATGTAATAAATTATAAAATGATGTATTAGGAACCAAAAATTTGTATTTTCACCATGTTGATGCCAAAAAAATATATTCTTTCCAAAAACAAAAACATAATAGAGGGAGCGTAACATTGTCAAACATCTTCAAAATCCTAATATCACATTTCTCACATGGACTTTAAATTGTTCATTCAGAAACAAAATATGAGTTCAATTATGGAAATGATATAAAGGTTTCAACACCTTCAATGTTGACATGATTTAAACTAGATCTGTTTGGATTTTTACGATGTTTTATCCCATCTCTATCTTGTAATAAATACTAGTGTCTACTTCCTGAGTCAAAAGTTATCTAAAAAACAAAAAAAACGAATAATTATTACCAATAATATTGACTAGTTGATGATTATTATTATATATTAACACCTTAAATTTTTTATGGAATAGTACAAGAGTGAGGTGCTGGGTTAGCACTGGATTATAGTCCCCGTAGTGGCTCAGCGTAGATAAAATTAAAATATTAAATATATGATTTAAAAAACATGGTTTTTAAAATAAAATAATATCTCTTGAACGGTGTCTTATATGAAAAATATGAGACAATACTTAAGTCCGATATATGTGGTTTACCCTAGACACGACAATACATTTATCTATGTCGGGATGTTTAATTACACTGCACATGAGAGTAATTTATTTAATATTTTAATTATAATTTCTTTTAAGAATTTAACATATCTTTTAAACTATGTATCGTATGAAAAATTGGAGACCAACATTGGGTCTAGGATATGGGGTTTACCTTAGGTGTGACATGACATTTGAATTTGTAATAAAATTACTAATATTTAAGATTTACTCATTTTTTTCTTTTAAAATTAATGACAAATTTTTCTAATTTCTACATACATTCAAATTATTGATAACATTTTGTAATTAAATATTATATGTACTTATTATTAAAAATATCTAAAAATTAATTATTAATTAATATAAATTATGTAATGATTATTATTAATGTAATTTTTTATTAATTTTTTAGTTTTTTTTCTTTCATTTTTGTTTTTATATTTTTTTACAAATTATTATTTTGATTTTATACTTATCAGAAATATTAAGAAATTATTAATAAAAATTAATAATTATTTATTAAATATGTAAATTAATATAACATTTTTAATAATTTATATATTTTACTAATTTTTAATAAATCATATAATTATTATATTTTTTATAAAGTATTAGAAAAAATTATCCTATTTATTTTTAACATAGTTTTTAATAAAAAAAATTCATTTATGAAATTTTTATTGGTTCTTCAATAAACTAGTTTTTTAATGTTTTGTAATATAAAAAAATATTATAAATAACATTTACATACAATTATTTCCTTCAATTAATTTTCTCATAATTATTAAAAAAATCATTTATATTTATTTCATACAATATATATATATATATAACACATACATAATAAAATATATTTACATGAAATTATTTTTTTATAGGTTTTTTCAAAATAAAACTATCATGTCAGATCTGTATATATAGATAAAAACATACATAAAAATATACTATATGTTAATAATATTTTAGGGATTTTTTTGGATTTTTAAGGATTTTATGAATTTTTATGGGTTTAGGGGTTTTATGTGTTAAGGGTTTTTGAGGCGTTCTTAGGGGTTTTTGGGTATTTATATTTCTTTATATTTTAGGTATATTTATCAATTTATAATATTTTTATTATTCTTAGAATTTTTATGGAGTTTGAGGGGATTTAGGATTTTTATGTGTATTTTTAGTTTTTATGGTTTCTTTTGAGTTTTTAAGGGTTTCAATGTTTGTAGATATTTTTATGTTTTTATGTGTTTAAAAAGTTTTAGAGTTTTTAGAGGTTTTTTGTGCTTTTATGGGTTTTTTGGGGTTTTATGGATTTAGATTTTTATATTTTTTAGTGTTTCTAGGGTTTTATCATTTAAAATTTTTAGGGTTTTATGTGTTTTTAGGTTTTTAATGTTTTCTTAGGGTTTTCATATTTTTTTTGTTTTTTGGAATTTGAGAGATTTTTTATGTTTTTTATCAATTTTAGGGTTTTTAGGGATTTAGGGGCTTTTAGGGATTCTTTAGGTTTTTTAGGATATTTAGGGTTTTAGAGTTTTTAGATTTTTAAGGGTTTTAAGTGTTTTTGGGATTTAAGTTTTTTTATGTTATTAAGGATTTATTAGGGGTTTTTAGTATTTTTGGGTATTTTACAATTTTATTGATTTTCAGGGGATTTTTACGATTTCTATGGTTTTTAGGGTTTTAGGGATTTTGAGGTTTTTTTGCATTTTTTGTGTTTTTTATGTTTTATTTTGGGTTTTTAGGGGTTTTATTTTTTTTTTTATGTTTGAGGTTTTCTGTAGTGGATTCCATGGTTTTTGGGTTTTTAGTTTTTTATATATATTTAGGAATTTGTTTATGATTTTTCTATTTTTTTTGGATTTTGAGAGTTTTAGGGATTTTATGTTTATTTTGGGTTTTTAAAGTTTTTTTGAGGTCATTAATGTTTTATGTTTTTTAGAGTTCTTTAATATTTTAGTGGTTTATACGGTTTGTAATGTTTTTTGTAGGGTTTAAGGGTTTTTATCATTTTTAGGGTTTTTAATATTTTTAGGGTTTTCAGTTTTTTAGGGGTCTTAAGGTTTTTAAGGATTTTCATTGGTGTTTTTTAGGTTTTTTACCTTTTAGGGATTTTAGATATTTTTTAGGATTTTGGTGGTTTTCTTTGGATTTTTAGGTATTTTGACTGTTTTAAGAACTTTTAAGGGTTTTAAGAAAATATATGTTATAGGGTTTTTAAGTGTTTTTAGGTTTTTAAGTTTATCCTCTGGTTTTTAGAGTATTATATATTTTTATTTCTTTTTTATGATATTTATTATTTTTAGAGTTTGGAGGTGTTTTGATTGGATTTGGGGTTTCATGAATTTTTTTTCTATTTTTATGCATTTTTTTTAATGTTTAGTGATTTTAATTTTCTTAGTGTATTTTATATTCATAGGGGTTTAAAGGTTTTGGAGTTTTTGTGGTTTTTATAAGTTTAATGGGATTAATGGGTTTTTATGGATTTTAGGGGTTTTATGATTTTTAGTGTATTTTAGGTATTTTACTATTTTTAGGTTTTTTTGGGGTTCTATGTGTTTTTGGATTTTAAGAATTCCTTATGGTTTTTATATATTTTTACATATTTCAGGATTTTTAGGGATTATTTAGGTTTTTCATGGTTTTTATGGGTTTTCTTGGTTTAGAGGGATTTAGGTTTTTTAGGGGTTTCATGGGATTTAAGTATTTTTAGCGTTTTTAGGTTTTTTAGGGGTTTTAAGTGTTTTAAGTTTTTATGTTTTTCTTAAGGATTCTTAGGGTTTCTTGGATTTTTTATGTTTTTTTGGATTTTTTGAGATTTAGTATAGATTTTAAGGTTTTTAGTTTTTTTAGGGGTTTATGGTTTTCGAGGTTTGTTGGGTTTTTAGATCTTTTTATAGATTTTATGTTTTTCTATAGATTTTAAATTATTGTTGGGTTTTAAAATTTTTATAGAGTTTTTAGGGATTTTAGGGATTATATTTGTTTTTGGGGTTTCTATGATTTTTAGGGGTGTTTGTATGTTATAGGGGTATTAGGGAGTTTAGGGTATTTTAGGGTTTTTTGGTGTTTTTAGGATTTTTAGGTTTTTAGTGGGATTATGATTTTTTTAGGTTTTAAAGATTTTTTTACGGTTTTATGGTTTTTTTATGTTTTTTGGGTTTATGGTTTTTAGGGATTTTAGGGGGTTTAGGGAGTTTTTAGGGAATTTTTGGATTTTTATAATTTTTATAATTTTTATGGTTTTTAGCATTTTTAATGTTTTTAGGTATTTTAAGTTTATAGGTTTTTAATTTTTTTCTTATGTTTTCCATGTTTTGTATGGTTTTTTATGTTTTAATGGTTTTTATGGAGTTTTAGTATTATATGATCTTTTACAGATTTTTGGGATCTTAAGGGGTTTTAGGATTTTTAGGGATTTTAGGTTTTTTAGGGTATTTAGGTTTTATAGGGATTTTTTATAGTTTTTTATGTTTTTAAACTTTTTATCATTTTTATTGGTATAAATTGGTTTTAGAGTTTTTAGACATTTTTAGGTTTTTGGGGGTTTTAGGGCTTTAGGGTTTTAGGGTCCTTTTGGTTTTTATGTTTTTAGGGGTTTTTGGGTCTTTTAAAGTTCTCTTGGGTTTCTGGCATTTTTTTTAGATTTTTGGAATTTTAAGTTTTTTTATGATTTTTAGGTTTTATTGGGGTTTTTATGGTTTGAATGGTTTTTTATGTTTTTAAGCAGTTTTATTAATTTTTTAATATTTTTATGGATTTTAGGGTTTTTTTACAAACTTTTAGACATTTTAGGGTATTATAGTTTTTTTATCATTTTTTAGGTTTTTAGGGATGTAAGTTTTTTTACGTTTTTTAAGTTTTCTTAGCAGTTTTTCTGGTTTAAGGAGTTTTTACATTTTTATGGATTTTTTTCTTTTTTATGATATTTATTGTTTTTAGGGATTTTAGGATTTTGAGGGGTTTTAGGGATTTATTTTTTTCTTGGGTTTTTAGGTGTTTTTGGGGTGATTTTTTTAAGGTTTTTAGGAATTTTTTTTAACACTTTTAGGTTTTTAATTGGTTTTTATAGTTTTTAGGGGGATTTTGGGATTTTATGTTTTTTAGTGTTCATACATTTTAGGGGTTTTATTGTTTTTAAGTGCATTGGGATTTTAGGGTCTTTAAGGTGTTTTTAAGGTTTTTAGGGTTTTTAGGTTTTTATATGATTTACGTATTTTAACAATTTTAAGGTTTTATTAAGGGTTTTCATGAGTTTTAGGGTTTTTTATTTTTTTATGTATTTTTTGGTAATTTTGAATGTTTATGACTTTTTAGTGTTTTTAAGGATTTTGAGAGTTTTTTGGGTTTTAAGAGTTTTATGAGTTTTTAGTGTTTTTAAGGATATTGAGAGTTTTTAGGGGTATTTAGGTTTTTAAGAGTTTTTATGGTTTTGTGGAATTTTTATGGTTTTTTATGAGATTATTAGGGTTTAATGATTTTTTAGTTTGATAACATTTTTAGTGGTTTAAAAGGGTTTAAGAATTTTTAGTGGGTTTATGGTATTTATGGGTTTTAGGGTTTTTTTGGTATTTAGGGGTTTTATGGTAGATAGGTTATTTTTATAGTTTAAAGGGTATTTAGAATTTTGAGGTTTTTCATGTAGGCAAAAAAGAAATATATATCAAAGGAGTTGGAATTGTTTAGTTTGTTAGGCTTTTAAGTGATTTCTAGTTTTAAGGTTTTCTTAAGTATTTTTAGGGTGTATTTGTTTTTCTTTTATGCGGTTTTTTCATATTTTTATTGTTTTTAGGGTTTTTAGGGATTCTGAGGGTCTTAGGTATTTTATGGTTTTTTTGGATTTTATAATATTCATGAGTTTTAGGGTTTTAACTGTTTTTTATAGTTTATAATCTTTTTTAGGGGTTTAAAGGGTTTTTAGAGTTTTTAGTAATTTTAGGGTTTTGTGGGTGTTATGGTTATTTTTGTTTTTTAGTGGTTTTTATGGTTTTATGGGTCTTTAGGTTCTTTAGGGTTTTTAGGGGTTTTAACAATTTTTTGTTTTTTATGGGTTTTAAGGGTTTTGAGGTTTTGAGGTTTTCTTATGGGTTTTTGGGTTTTTTACATTTTTAATGATTTTTAGGACTTTTTAAGGATTTTTATGGTTTTTAGGGTTTATATGGATTCTGTTAGTTTTTAAGGTTTTTATTGGTTTTTAGGTTTTGTTAGGGTTTTCAACATTTCTAAAGTTTTTACGGATTTGATGTTCTCTTATGTATTTATGGATTTCTTAGGTTTTTTGGGTTTTTATATATTTTTAGCTATTTAAGGATATTTTATGCATTTTTATTGGTTTTTATGTTTTCTAGGGATTTTGAGGTTATTTGGGTTTCTTAGGGGTTTCAGGGGTTTTCAGGTTTTATAGTAGTTTTAATAGATTTTAGGTTTTTATGATTTTCTTAAGGGTTTTCTATGTTTTTAGGGGTTTTTTGTATTTAGATATTTATTATGATTTTATGGGTTTTTACTATTTTTAGGGATTTTTGGAGTCTTACTCAATTTTAGGGTTTTTAAATTTTTATGTTTTTTAAGGATATTTTTAGTTTTTAGGGTTTTTAACAGGTTTACAGTTTTTTAATATTTTTCGGGTTTTAAAGGGGTTTTAGAGTTTTCAGTTGGTTTTTAGGGCTTTTATGGGTTTAGGTTTTTTATGGTTTCAAGGGAATTTATGATTTCTAAAGATTTAAGGATCTTTTAGGGTTTTTATGGTACTTATATTTTTGTAGGTTGTTATGGGTTTTATGTTTTCTTAGGTTTTTATGATTTTTAGGGGTTTTTTGGCTTTTTACGATTTTTTGTTCTATAGATTTTTAACGTTTTTTAGATTTTTACAGTTTTTAGGGAATTTTGGGTTTTTTAGGGGTTTTAGGGTTTTTTAGGTTTTTGAGTGTTTTTTAGGGGTTTTAGTTTTTTACGGTTTTTATGTGATTTTAAGTTTCCAAGGTTTTCTTAGTGTTTTTATGGTTTTTGTAATTTTTATTGATTTTGAGGGGTTTTAGGGTTTTTATGGGGTTTTTGGCTTTTTTATGTTTTAAGGGTTTCTTTGAGTTTATTTTGTTTTTAATGTGTTTTAATGTTTTTTAAATCTTTAAGGTTTTTAAAGGGTTTTTATATTTTTTGAAGTTTTTTGGGTTTTTATGGGATTTTGGTATTTTTTAAGGTTTTATGGGTTTTATGGTTTTTAAGGGGCTTTAGGATTTTTTTGGGGCATTTATCATTTTTAGGGGCTTTAAGGTTTTATGTGTTTTTAAATTTTTAAATCTTTCTTAGGGTTTTTCAATGGTTTTGGGATTTTTATGGATTTTTAATGATTTTTTTGGATTTTTAGGGCTTTATAATTTTTATGGATTTTGAGGGGGTTTAGGGGTTTTTCCATTTTTTAGGTTTTTAGGTGTTTTATGTGTTTTTAAGTTTTTAATGTTTTATTATGTGTTTTTTGGGTTTTTTGGTGTTTAGATTTTTATGGATTATTTGGGAATTTTTTTGGACTTTTATTGGTTTTCAGGGTTTTTGAATGGTTTTTTGGTTTCTTTGGTTTTTTTGGGATTTAGGGTTTTTAGTATTTTAGGGTTTATTTTTTATTTTTTAGGGTTTAATGGTTTTTAGTTTTTTTAACATTTTTAGTGGTTTAAAGGGTTTTTAGAGTTTTTTATTTTTTGGATTTTTATGGGCCTTTAGGGGTTTTTTTAAGTTTTTAAGGTTTTTTTTATAATTTTTAGGGTTTTTAGTGTTTTTAACATTTTTAGGATTTTTGGGGTTTCATGTGTTTTTCAGTTTCTAAGGTTTTGTTATGGTATCTTAGTGTTTTTAAATTTTTTGGGTTTTTAGATCTTTTTTAGGATTTTTATGGTTTTTAGGGATTTTTATGATTTTCAGAGATTTTTAGGGGCTTTAGGTTTTTTTAGGATTTTTTATATTTTTTAGGATTTTCTGGGTTTTAATTGTTTTTAAATTTTTAAGGTTTAATTTTTGTTTCTCAAGGTACTTAGGGTTTTTTATATTTTTAGATATTTTAAGGGATTTCAATTTTTTTGTGTTTTTTGGTATTTTGAGAGTTTTTAGGGTTCTTAAGTTTTTCCAGGATTTTATGGTGTTTTGGGGTTTCGATGAATATTTTGACCTCGTAAGGGTTTTTAATAGTTTCATAGTTTTTTAAAATTTGTAGGGTTTAAATGGTTTTTAGATTTTTTAGTGAGTTTTAGGGTTTTATGGGGTTTTAGGGTTTTCTAGTGTTTTAAGGGGTTTTATGGTTTTTAGGGTTTTTTAGGTTTTTATGTGTATTATCATTTTTAGGTTTTAGGGGATTTATGTGTTTTTAGGTATTAAATATTTTCTTAGGGGTTTTTAGGATTTTTATATTTTCTTAGGTTTTTAGAAATTAGAGGGATTTTTATTTTTATGGTTTTTAGGATTTTTAGTGATTTTGATGTTTTTAAGGGTTTAAATGGTATTTTTTTTGAATTTTTAGTGATTTTTTGGGTCCTTATATGGTTTAGGGGTTTTTATGGTTTTAGGGGATTTTATGGTTTTTAGGGGTTTTTAGGGTTTTTATCATTTTTTTATTTTTAGGGGTTTTATTTGTTTTTTGGTTTGTAGGTTTTTCATAGAGTTCTTTAGAGTTTTTAGGGTGTCTTATGTGTATAAAGATTTTATGGTTTTTTTGGATACATATTGTTTTTTTGAATTTTTTGGATTTTGATGGTTTTTAGTATATTGTGGTTTTTTTAGGGTTTTTTTGTTTTAATGTTTTTTTAAGTGTTTTATAGTTTTTAATCCTCTTTAGGGGTTTAAAGTGTTTTTAGATTATTTAGTTTGTTTTTACTATTTTTATAAGGTTTTACTGTTTTTGAAGGTTTTTAGGGGTTTTTATTTTTTTAGTGTTATTAGGGATATTTTTGGGGTTGTAGCATGTTTTTAGTTTTTAGGGGTTTTATGTGTTGTTTAGGTTTTAAGGTTTTATTAGGGGTTTTTAGGCTTTTAGTTATTTTTATGTTTTTAAATATTTTTATAGATTTTTAAGTATTTTTATGGTTTTTTGGGATTTTGAGGGGTTTTTGGGTTTTTATGGTTATTAGTGTTTTTTTGTTTTTAAGGTATTTTATTGTTTTTAGGGGTTTTATGGTTTTTTAGATTTTTTTAACATTTTTAGGGGTTAAATGGTTTTTATATTTTTTATTTATTTTTAGGGTTTTTATGGGGTTTTAGGGTTTTTATGATTTTTAGGTTTTAGGGTCTTTAAATGTTTTTAGGCTTTTTATGTGTTTAGGTGATTTAAGTGTTTTTAGGTTTTAAATATTTTTTTAGGGTTTTACGGTTTTTATGGTTTTTTAATGTTCTAGGTTTTTTTAGGATCTTTATGGGTTTTTAGGATTTTTAGGTAATTTTGGGAATTTTGAGGGTTTTTAGTAATTTTTTAGGTTTTTATTGTTTTTAAGTGTTTTTAGGTTTGTATGGTCTTCTTATTTCTTTTCAATGGTTTTAATGCTATTTCAGTTTTAAGGGATTTTTAAGGATTTTTAGTGGTTTTGGTTTTTTTAAGGGATTAGGGATTTTTAGAGGTTTTTGTGTTTTTTACGATTTTATGGTTTTTAATTTTTTTAATGGTTTCAGGGTTTTAATAGGGTTTTAGAGGTTTTAGTGGATTTTTAATGTTTTTATGGTTTTTT
The DNA here is from genome assembly GCA_963277665.1 of Viscum album. NCBI lineage: Eukaryota > Viridiplantae > Streptophyta > Magnoliopsida > Santalales > Viscaceae > Viscum > Viscum album. Next base: position 790,265,563 of record OY728164.1, read on the forward strand.
AATGTTTTTTAATGTTTTTACGGGTTTTATAGATTTTAGTCTTTTTAGGGATTTTAATTATTTTATTGTTCCGTAGATTTTTATGGGTTTTATATTTTTTCATTTTTTAAGGGTTTTCTGGTCTTTTTAGGGGTTTTTACAATTTTAGGAATTTTTTAGGATTTTTAGGGTTTTTAAGGGTATTTATGGATTTTGAGCGTTTTCTGGTTTTTATGGATGTTGTGGCTTTGTAGAATTTTAGGGGTTTTTTGGGTTTTTCTGGTTTTTTAGAGTTTTTAGAGTTTTTAATGTTTTTAATATTTTAAAAGGATTTAAGAGTTATTTTGTGGGGTATTATGGATTTCTAGTGTTTTTAAGGTTTTTAGTGGTTCTTATGGATTTCCATGGTTTTTAAGGTTTGTTACAGTTTTCATGGTTTTTAGGGGGTTTAGAGTTTTTGGCTTTTTTAGGATTTTTAGTGGTTTTATGTGTTTTTAGATTTTTGAGGCTTAGTTGGGGATTTTCAATATTTTTAGTGTTTTTTCTGATTTAGGTATTTTTAGGGTTTTTTTAGGATTAGTATTGGTTTTAGGGGTTTTCAGGATTTTAGGGGGGTTTTAGGGTTTTTATGGATTTTTTAGGGTTTTTTGAGTTTTTTATAGGGTTTAAGGTTTTTTATAGTTTCTTCAAATTTTTAGTGGTTTAGAGGATTTTATAGTTTTTAGTGGTTTTTAGAGTTTTTTTTAGATTTTAGTGTTTTTATGGTTTTTAGGGTTTTTAGGGGTTTTAAGGGTTTTAGGCTCTTTAGCGTTTTATTTTGATTTTAAGGGTTTTAATTGTTTTTAGGTTTTTATATTTATTCCTAGGGTTTTTCAATGTTTTTATGTTATTTTATGTGTTTTTTATATTTTATTATATTTTATGTTTTTTTGGGTTTTTAGGTCTTTAGGGATTTTGAGGGTTTTTTTGATTTTTTTATTATTTTAAGGGCTTTAAACATTTTTATCTTTTTAGGGGTTTTTGGTTTTTTATATTTCAATGGTTTTCATTGGGTTTTTCATGGTCTGAGGTTTTTTTATGTTCATAGAAAATTTAATGGATTTTTTTGATTATTTATGGTTTTTATGGGTTTTAGGGATTTTGAGGGTTTTTAGGTGTTTTTTAGAGTTCTCAAGTGTCTTTAAAGTTTTTTTTTGTGATTTTCATGTTTTTAGGGGTTTAAAGGGTTTTTAGAGTTTTTAGTGGCTTTTAGTGTTTTAAATTGGCTTTTATGGTTTCTTAAGGTTTTTATGTGTTATTATTTTTTTAGGGATTTTAGAGGTTTTAAGGGTTTTAATTTTTTTAGGGTTTTTATGTTTCTAAGGTTTTATTAGGAGTTTTTCTGGTTTTTTATATTTTTAAGAATTCTAGGTATTTTTTTTATTTTTATAGTTTTTTGGTTATTGTGAATTTTCATATTATTCATGTTTTAGGGGGTTTATGGGTTTTTTGGATTATTAAAATTTTTAGGTGTTTTTTGTGTTTTTATGTTTTCATGGTTTTCTTAGTAGTTTTTAGGGTTTTCACACATTTTAGGGATTTTTATGGATTTTTTGGATTTTAATGGTTTTTAGGGGATTATGGTTTTTGATTGTTTTTAGGGTTCATATGGATTTTACAATTTTTCGGGTTTTTTAGGGTTTCTAGGATTTTTATGTTCTTTAGTGGTTTTAATGATTTTTACATTCTTATTTTTTTAGGGGTTCAAAGGCTTATTAGTTTTTTAGTACTTTTTGGGGTTTTGGGTATTTTATGGTGTTTTTAAGGTAATTTGGTGTTCAATTGTTTTTAGCGTTTTTATGGGTTTTAAGGTTTTTATCAAATCCATGTTTTTTTCAAGACGAAACCACTTTGTGGGGGAGTGAGAACCGTACATAAAATCATCAAGAAAACAAGACACCAATCAAAACAAACCACCCAAAGACAAGGAAACTAGAAAAAAAAGTAGAACAAGAAATAGTGAACCTGCACAACCTCCGATCCCTTGCACAACAAAGACCAAAGTTGGCCACTAGCCTGAGGGAGCCCGTCTATATTTCCATGCCAAATCATGTGTAATAAGATCCTTCTTAATTAGATCAGAGTTTAGGTTTTTATCATTTTTTCATTTTGTAGGGGTTTTAGAAGTCTTTAAGATTTTATGTTTTACTTGAGTGTTTTCGGGGTTTTTAGGGTTTCATAAACTTTTAGGTATTTTTTAACATTTTTAATATTTTTATGGATTTTAGGGTTTTTATTAATTTTGAGGGGCTTCAGGGTTATATGTTATTTGTTTTAAATTTTTAATGTTTTTTAGTTTTTGTATTATTTTTATGGATTATTTTTTGTTTTTTAAGGATTTTAGTTTTTTAGGTATTTCTGGGTTTTAGGGTTTTTATGGTTTTCAGATTGTTTTATGTTTTTAATGGTTTTAAGTGTTTTTAGGTTTTTAATTTTTTTTCTACGGTTTGAATGTTTATTACATCTTTAGGTATTTTTTAGAATTTTAGGGGTTTTGGGGTTTTAGGAATTTTTTGGGTTTTGAGGGTTTTTATGGTGTTTTTGGGTTTTTGGGGTTTTTTTAGTTTTCAATGGTTTTATGGTTTTTAGATATTTTTAACGCATTCTTTTGATTTAAATTATTTTTAGTGTTTTTATTGTGTTTTAGGGTTTTATGGGTTTTTAATGTTTTTTATGGTTTTTAGGGGTTTTTGTGTATTTTTGTGTTTTTATAGGTTTTTGGTTTTAAAGGTTTTTAGTGTATTTTTTGTTTTTATAGGTTTTATGTGTTTGTTAAGTTTTAAGTTTTTCTTAGGGTTATTTAGTTTTTTTTTGTAGTTTTGTGGTTTTGGGGGGTTTTATGGTTTTTATGTTTTTTTTTGGTTTTTAGGCCTTTTTTATTTTTTTAGGGTATAATGGTTTTCTAGAGTTTTTTTTACCTTTTTAGGTGTTTAAATGTTTTTTAGAGTTGTTATTATTTTTATGGGTTTTATTGGTTTTTATATGGTTTTTTGATTTTATTGGTTTAGGGGGCTTAAGGATTTTGGAGTTCTTATGGTTTTTATCTTTTTTTATTTTTATAGGGTTTTAAGTGTTTTTTGGTTTTTTATGTATTTCCTAGGATTTTTTAATGTTTCAATGTTTTTTGTATTTTTTTGTATTTTTTGTGATTTTAAATGTTTTTTTGGGGGTTTTATGGTTTTTAGGAATTTTAGGGTTTTTCTATGGATTTATGGTTTTTTAGGATTTAATGTTTTTGTATAATTTTAGGTTTTAATAGTTTTTAACGTTTTTATTGTTTTTAGTGGTTGAATGGGTTTTAATAGCTTTTAGTGGGTTTTAGGTGTTTTGTAGGTTTTTAGGGTTTCTGGGTCTTATAGGGTTTATAGCATTTTTTAGTTTCCGGGGTTTTTTAAGTGTTTTTCAGTTTTTAGATTTTCTTAGGCATTTTCAAGGTTTTAAAATTTTTACGTATTTAGTGCTTTATATGGATTTTTTGGGATTTATATGGTTTAAGCGATTTTAGATATTTTGAGGGTTTTGAGGGATTTTTTTGTGTTTTACGGTTTTAGGGTTTTTATCATTTTTTAGTTTTTTAGGGATTTTAATTTTTTTAGGTATCAAAGGTTTTATTTGGGATTTTATGGGTTTTATGTTCTTTGGGATTTTTATTGTATTTAGTAATTCTTTGGGGTTTTAGGTACTTTGAGGGTTTTTAATAATTTTTAGGATTTTTAGCAATTTTTATGATTTTATGTGTTTCAACTGTTTTTAGTTTTTTTTTGTTTTCTTATGGGTTTTTAGGGTTTTTAGTTTTTTTTACAGTTCTTGGGATTTTTTTCTCTGTTAGTATTTTTATGTTTTTTAGAGCTTTTGGGGATTTTGATGTTTTTTAGTGGTTTTTTGGTGTTAATAATTTTATTATTTTTGGGGTTTTAGGGGTTTTTTTTAATTTTTAGTGTTTTTTAGGGTTTTTAATATTTTTAGGGTTTTAAAGGGTTTTTATAGTTTTTATTAGTTTTAGGGTTTTTTTGGGATTTTATGGTTTTTATGGGTTTTATGTTTTTTAGGTTTTTAGATTTAGGGGCTCCATTGGTGTTTTAACAATTTTTATGTTTTTAGGGGTTTTATTATTTTTAGGTTTTTAAGGATTTCATAGGAGGTGTCATGGTTTTTTGTGTTTTTTCTGGTTTTAGGTAATTTCAGGTCTTTTTTAGGTTTTTTATTTTTTTTAGAATTTTCAGGAATTTTGAGTGTTTTTTGGGTTTTTTGGTTTTTTGTTTTAGGGTTTTTTTCTAGTTTTTTTGGTATTTTATGGTTTTTTGAGATTTTTAATATTTTTAGGGTTTTAAAGGGATTTTAGAGTTTTTAGTGGCTTTTTAGGGATTTATGATTTTTCAAGTTTTTTATGGTTTTTAGGTTTTTGGTTTTTTATGATTTTTATAGGTTATTAGAGTTTTATTAGGTTTTTTTAGGTTTTATGATTTTTTAATATTTTAGGGTATTTTATGATTTTTAGGGTTTTTATCAATTTTTAGTTTTTTTTGTTTATCATAATTTTTAATGTTTTTAGAGTTTTTTAACATTTTTTTAGATTTAAATGGTTTTTAGAGTTTTTAGAGGTTTTATGATTTTTATGTGTTTTATGGGGTTTTGAGGTTTTTATGATTTTTAGTGTTTTCAGTGTTTTCAGTATTTTTATGGGGTTTTAGTGTTTTTAGTTGTTAGGGTTTTTAGTGTTTTTAGGTGTTTTTAGGTTTTACGGTTTTCTTAATAGTTTTCAATGTTTTTGGGATTTTTAGGTTTTTAGGGTTTTTTAGGTTTTTATGCATTTTTTGGGATTTCTTAAGATTTGTATGGAACAATAAGAATTTAAGCTAATTGCGAAAGGTTATTTATGACATACTCCAATCCCAAAAAGTCATTTGCGGTGGGATTTATCACAAATAACCCATCATAGAAGAAGGCATCACAAATGTGATTATTTGCAATGACCCATCTATTTTTTTTTGCTATAAATAAATTATTTTTCGTAATAGATTCTTGTAAAATTTTTTAAACACTTTTTTGTTATAGATGTATATTCCATCTCAAAAAATAAAATTTTGAAAAGAATATAAAAATTACAAAAAACTAACATTAATCTAAAAAAATTAAAAATAAAGAAATAAAATAAATGTAATTATTAAAATTTAATATATATATATATATATATATATATTTATTTATTTATTTAAAAATAATTTAAATATTAAATAAAATAAAATTATTTTAAATAATTATAAAATTAATATACTAAAACATAATTAATGTTTTTGAAAATAATTAATAGATAAAATATAGTGAAAGATAAAAAAAAATTATTAGACAATTGAATATTTTTAAGAATAATTAAAAAATGTAGAATTAATTAAAAAAATTTAAAAATATAAAAAATAATTAATAAATTTACAAATTTTTAAAAATCATAAAAAATAATTAAAAAATTAAAAAAAAATTAAAAAATTAAAACACACATAAAATTAATTCATCATTTCAAACAAAATATGTCAGTCATACCATATTAAAAAACCGTAGAAAATTCCAAAATCATCAATTGTCATCAGGTGGAGGAAGATCACTCAAAAGGCCAAGGGGAAGAAACTCCATACGAACACCACAGGAAAGTCATTGCATATACTCCATCATTTTCTCATCTCTCATACGCTACTACTCAAGCTCTTCCTACCTCTCCATCTACATCAACTTAATCATATCATCTTGAGTTCTCAACCTCTCCTCATATTGTGTAGTGGAGGACAACATCGATGGTGACTCTCCATGAGCTCCCTTTTCACTCACTGATTCCATCATAGAAGTTCTATAATAACTATTAGGTATCAGTCAAGAACAAATACCAGCTACTCAAAATTTTCAAAACACCCTACAAAGTAACTTGTATCCAAGAACCCTCATTGAAATCTGAATCAGTAGTGAAATCTTATTCGCTCTCGGCTTGATAGTCACATTAATATGATTTCACATCCTCATATGATTCCTTTAAATATAATAAAAAATAGGAATTACAATAAAATTAATATTCCTAAAAATTTTGAAAAAAATCACAAACCACAATATGGAATTGTCATTCACCTAAAACTTCTCATATTCAAGGATCAATATATAACTTCTTATAAACATCAATTTTCATAATATATGGGTCAGTAGTGTCCTGTATAATATAACAACAATTTTATAGTCAATATATATAAATTAATAAATAATATAACTTAATATATGACATCAATGCATGTAAAATGTACAAATCCCATCCCTATAAGTGACCTCTTGAATCAACTGACTCGAACGTCCAGCTGATGACCTCCTACTAAAATTTTATCCTAAATAGAAGAAGTGTAATCCATCCCATACTAGTGATGATATAGAGTCAGGATGATGGGAGACACAATACAGATAAAAAATGGCATCAAAAGCCTATTCCATAGCTCATTTTATAATGTTGTGAAACAATTTAAAAAATTGATCATTTATACAACTATTCCATGCCTCTGGTATAGGACCTCTTTGACTATCATGAATTGGAGAAAATAAATTATGCAAGAGAATAAAAATGTGTTTTTATGGGACTTTATGATTTTTTTAATGTTTTTGATTTTTTATGGTTCTTAAGGGTTATAGGGGTTTTGGGACTTTAGGGATTTTAATGTTATTCGTGTATTTTTATGTTTTTGGGGTTTTATGTGTTTTTAGGTTTTTAAGGTTTTCTTAAGTGGTTTCATAATTTGGGGTGGGGGTTACATTTTTAAGGATTTTTATGGATTTTTATGTATTTTATGGGTTAATAGGGATCTTAGGGATTTTTGTGGGTTTTCAGGGTTTGGAGAGTTTTTAGGGTTTTTATGGGTTTTTAGGTATTGTTTTTTTTAATTTTTTAGGGTTTTCAGTTTTTTAGAGTTTTTAACATTTTTTTGGGATTTAAAGTGTTTTTAGAGTTTCAAATGGGTTTTTAGTATTTTTAAAGGTTTTTAGGGATTATTTTGGTGTTTTGGGTGTTTTTATGCTTTCTAGGGATTTTAAGGTTTTTGGAATTTTTTTGATTTACTGGTTTTAATTTTTTTTTGTTTTTATGGTTTTATTAGAGTTTTTATAAGGGTTTTGGGGTTTTTTTCATTTATTATATTTTTTTAGGAATTATGGATTTTATGGTTTTTAGGAATTCTGATTGTTTTAGGGATTTTTAGGGTTTTTAGTGTTTTTAGTGTTTCTATAGTGTTTATTATTGTTAGTGTTATTTTAAATTTTTATGGGTTTTATTGTTTTTCAGTGTTTGTTAACATTTTTAGGGGTTTAATGGTTTTTTAGAGTTTTTAGTGGGTTTTATGGGTTTTAAGGGGTTTAGGGGTTTCTGGTTTTTATATGCTTTTATGGTTTGTAGGTTCTTTTACTGTTTTAGCATTTTTTTAGTTTTTAGTGGTTTTATGTGTTTTTATGGTATTAAAGTTTTTGTAGGGGTTTTTAGGGTTATTACAGTTTTTTTCATTTTTAGGTTTTCATATGTCTTTTTTATTATTTTTACGATTTTTAGAGTTTTTAGGTATTTTGAGGGTTTTAAAAGTTTTTTATGGTTTTTAGTGTTTTTTATGTTTTTAGTGGTTTTAAGTGGTTTTAAGTGTTTTTAGTTTTTTAATTTTTTTCTTTGGGATTTTTAGGTTTTTTTTTGTTTTTAGGGGTTTTTTATGTTTTTAGGGATTTTTAGGATTTTTAATTTTTTAGGGTTTTTATGGATTTTGATGATATTTAGCGGTTTTTAAGGTCATTATGTGATTTTTAAAGATTTTAAGGATTTTTGAGTTTTTTATGGTTTTAAAAAGTTTTAGAATTTTAAATTATTTTTAGGGGTTCACAGGGATTTTTTAGTTTTTAGTGGGGTTTTATGATTTTTATGATTTTTATGTGTTTAGGGGTTTCAATGTTCTTATGGGGTCTATATTTTTTAGGGTTTTTAGTGTGTTTGGATTTTTTAGTGTTTTTAGGTTTTTAGGTGTTTCAATTATTTTGGGGTTTTAAGTTTTTCATAGGGATTTTTAGGGTCATTTTGGTTTTTTACATGTCTAGGATTTTTTAGGGTTTGTTAGGAATTTTATTGTTTTTAGGGATTTTGAAAAGTTTTTTGGGTTCTATGGTTTTAATTATTTTTTGGGAGTTTTAGGGGTTTTTTATGTTTTTATTCTTTCAAAAGGTTTTTTGAGTATTTATGTTTTTTAGGGGTTAAAGGGTTTTCACAGTTCGTCGTGTATTTTTAGGTTTTTTAAGGTTTTTATGAGTTTTTATGGTTTTTAGGGTTTTTAGGGAATTTTAAGATTTTAGGATTTTTATGTTTTTAATGGTATTAAGTATTTTTATGTTTTAAGGTTTTTTGGGGGTTTTTAGAATGTTTTGGTGGATTTTATAATTTTATGGATTTTACAGTATTTTTTTATTATTTTTATGGGTTTTTAGTGTTTTTATGGATTTTATGGGTTTGTGGGTTTTTTGGGGTTTCAAGGTTATTCTGGTTCTTTTGGGTTTTTAGGGTTTTTAACATTTTTTGGTTTTTTTATATTTTTTCTGAGTTTTTTTTAAAATTTTATAGGGGTTTAAATGGTTTTTCAAATTTTTAGTAGATTTTTAGGGTTTTAGGGTATTTTTTTAATTTTTAAGGTTATTTAGAGTTTTATTGTTTTTAAAGGATTTTAGGGTTTTTAACTTTCTTAACATTTTTGGGTTTTTTTGGGTTTTATGTTTTTTTAGGTTTTAATTTTATTTTATGTTTTTTCAGTGATTTTTGGGTTTTTAACATTTTTTTATATTTTAGGGTATTCTTTAAGATATTTGTGGTTTTTTGGGTTTTACGGAATTTGAGGTTTCTTAGTGTTTTTAGGGGTTTTTCGGTTTTTTTGCATCTTTTGGGTTTTTAGGGGTTTTCAGTATTTTTAGTTTTTATGGTTTTCTTAAGGTTTTTAGTGTTTTTGGTGTTTTTTAGGGTTTTAGGTTTTTTCTTCTTCAAATTTTTAGGTTTTTTAATGTTTTTAAAGTTTTTTTTCACATTTTACAGTTTTTAAGGGTTTCTAGAGTTTTTAATGGTTTTTAGATTTTTTTTGGGATTTTATTGTTTTTAACGATTTTTAGGGGTTTTAATGGTTTTCGGGGTTTTAGAAATTTTATAGTTTTTAGTAGTTCTTAGGGGTATTAATTTCTTTTAGGGTTTTAATGTTCTCTTAGGGTTTTTCAATAAATTTAGGGGTTTTATGCTTTTAGGGACTTTTAGTGATTTTAGGATTTTTTTAAGTTTTGTTAGGGTTTTTTGTGGATTTTGAGGGCTTCCATGATTTTAGAGGTTTTATGGCTTAATTGGATTTTAGTGATTTTATTTGATTTTTTTGTTTCAAGGGTTTTTAGAGTTTTTTTAATGATTTTAGGGTTTTAAATAGTTTTTAGAGTTTTTAGTATATTTTAAGGTTTTTATGGTGTTTTAGGATTTTTTATGGTTTTTAGTGGTTTCTATGGGTTTTAGGGGGTTTTAGGGTTTCTAGGGTTTTTAGGGTCTTTCTAGAATTTTTAGTGATTTTTTTTTGTTTTTATGGGTTTTAATTGATATTAGGTTTTTATGAATTACTTAGTGTTTTCAAGGGTATTATTTTTTTCTACGTTTTTAGGGATTTTTAAGGACTTTTTATATTTTTATTGTTTTAAGGGTTTTTGGGATTTTGAGGTTTTTTTATGTTTTCTAGTGTTGTTTGGTTTTATGGTTTTTATGGTTTTTATGTTTTTTATATTTTTATGGGTTTTGATGGATTTGGTGTTTTTTAACATCTTAAGGGTTTAAAGTGTTTTTATTTTTTTTAGGTTTTTAGGATTTTTATGGTTTTTGGGTGTTTTAAGCTTTTTGGGTATTTAGTAGTTTCTAGTGTTTTTATGGTTTTTAGGGTTTTTCAGGTTTTCTATTTTTTATGGTTTTTTTGGGTTTTAGGATTTAAATCATTCTTGTGAATTTTAGTAATTTTACATATTTTTATGGTTTTTAGGGTTTCTAGGGATTTGTGGGTTTTAGGGTTTTTACTGTTTTTTAGTTTTTTAGGGTTCTTTAACTATTTATGTTTTTTAAGGTCTTTAGAGTTTTTAAGTATTTTTAAAGCAAGGAAGATGTGGGGGTCAGGATATCCCCCCCCTTCAATTTATTAGAGAAAAGACGCAACATACAAGGGAGGGGATGGGGCAAACAACCGACACCTGAAAACCCTTTATAACCCAAAACCCAAAAGACCAAAAAAAGAAAAACCAAAAAAATCACACAAAACCAATTAAATCATAAAAAATGAATTGTCCCCAACATCACCTCCAAACCAATCAGCAACCAGCATCCAGAAGCATCAAAACCATCAAGTAGAAACTTCAAAAACCCAGCTTCTGCACCTCCTAGCTAAGCAACAACCAGCATCCAACAGCACGATTCCCGTAATCCATTTTCTTCTCTCCAAGAAAGTTCACCACCAAAAACACAGAACCACTAGCACCAAAATCAAAAACACCAACTTCATCATATCTTAGCCATGCAGCAGCCAGCATCCAACCCATCAATTTCTTATAGCCAACACCTCTATCATCAGTTCCCAGTGACTTAGAAATTGTTACCAAACATCTCCAAATCTAGCGTCCATCAACTCTTGGACATTCAACGAATAACATTCCACACCCAACATTACAGACAACAACATAGGACCACTAGAACCAACTCCTTGCACCAATCCGCATCACCCCAGCCACCTTGTTTGGACCCAGATCCATGTTGCAACTCCACCAACCAAGAAATCGCACATCAAGACCAGGAATCACCCAATTTATAACTTCAAAACCATCATCCTGCAACCACATAAAGTCCCAACCAATCCAGACACAACTAGAGATGCGTCCATAAAACAACCACGAAGCAGCCATACATTGCGAATAATAAACATGGTGCATAGAACTCCTACCAGATAGATTGACTCAGCATCTCAGGAATCCCCAGACCAACATCAAAACCATATCGTAACATAACAAAAAGCAACCTACAAAAACACTGTGAAATGATGCTGAAGACAAATAACTAGAACCACAAATCTACAGGTCCTGTTAAAAGTCATCGTAAGCAGATCTGGAATGCCACACACCAGGACTGATAACACCACCAGAAAACCAATTCAGTGCCCTCTGCCTCTATCTTAATCCATCACGAAGCCAAAAAATCCACAAAAACTCTCCCAAAGACAGATCTAGAAGGTACCGTATCATTGAAGACCGAGATGCCTAGTCCATCGCACCACCAAGATATCGGAACACCCGTCGCACCTACCTGAATTCATCTCAAAGCCAAGGAAGCGACTAAAAAACCATATCTCGAACCAGTGTTGACTTCACCATCGACCTATAAAACCGCCATGCCCTCACACTACACCACCAACGAGACTTTCCACGACCATCAACAAGCCATTAGAACCTCTGAGACTGCACCTAGATCACCAGGAAGTCATCGACACCTTCGCCAAGGAGCAACAAAGATCTATCGAGGAGTGGCAGCGCTGGGGATCTTAAAGAAAGAGCACTAGGAGACTCATCCGCCATATTATCTAAATATTTTTATGGTTTTAAATTTTTTTTAGAGCTTTTAGTGGGTTTTGATTTTTATGGGGTTTACAGAGTTTTTAGGTTTTAATGGGTTTTATGGTTTTTATGGATTTTAGGGAATTTATTTTCTTTTAGCGTGTTTATCATTTTTTAGGATTTTATGTATTTTATGTATTTTTATGTTTTTATGATTTTCTTATATTTTTTCTAGGATTTTATATTTTTAGGGATATTTAAGTATTTTTTAATATTTTTATGGTTTTAAGTTGTTTTTGGGATTTTCAAGGTATTTAGGGTATTTAGTGTTTTTGTTGTTCTTTTGGGATTTTAGTGTTTTTTAGTTTCTATGGGATTTTATGTGTTTTTCTAATGGTTTTCTTATGAGTTTTTAGGATACTTTTCAATTTCATTGATTTATAGTTCTCTTTTTAGATTGTTATTGTTTTTAAATTTTTTATAGATTATGTGGGGTTTTAGGGGATTTTTGTTTTTTTTGGTTTTTTGGGTGTTTTGAGTTTTTATGGGTTTTAAAATGGATTATAGTTTTTTAATATTTTTATGGGTTTAACATATATTCAGAGTTATTGTTCATTTGGGGTTTTTATGGTTTATTATATTTTTTTTTGATTTTATGGGTTTTAATCGTTTTTAGGGGTTTTAGGGGTTTTAGGATCTTTTAAGGTTTTTATATTTTTTAATTTTTAGGGGTTTTAATTGTTTTCAGATTTTATGGTTTTCTGGGTATTTTAAGGTTCTATGTGGTTTTCTGTTTTTGAGGGTTTGTATGTATTTTTTGTATTTTTATGGATATTTGGGGATTTTATGAATTTTGATGGTTTTATGTTTTTTAGGATTTTTATCACTTTTTTGGTTTTTAAGAGTTTTTATTATTTTTAGTTTTTATTTGGGGTTTTCAAGGTTATTAGAGTATTTTATATTTTTAGGGTTTTTTAGAGATTATTAGGATTTTTAGGGTTTTTAGGGTTTTAAGATATTTTCAGAGTTTTTAGTGGATTTAGGGGTTTTTAGGTTTTTATATTTTTTAGTTTTTAATAGGTTTTAAGTATTTTATATTTTTAAGGTTTTGTTAGGGTTTTCATTGGTTTATAGGATTTTTTAGGTTTTTAGGGTTTTTAAGGATATTTTAATGTTTTTAGGGTTTATATTTTTTATGGTTTTTAGGTTTTTTTTGAGTTTTTTGGGGTATAAAATATGTCTATAATATTTATCATTTTTTGGGTTTAAAATGGTTTTTAATTTATTTACTAGGATTTAATAGTTTTTATGATTTTTAGGGGTTTTTATGGTTTTTATGGTTTTTATGGTTTTTATAGGTTTTAGTGTTTTCTAGATTTTAAAATTTCAGGGATTTTTAGGGATTTTAGAATTTATATTTTTTTAGTGATTTTGTGTATTTTTAGTGCTTTTAATTGATTTTAGGGTTTTCATGACTTTAATTATTTTTTGAGTTTTAAGGGTTTTTTGAGTTTTTTAGAGGATTAATAATTTATATAGTTTTTAATGTTATTAAGGGTTTAAAGGTGTTTTTAGACGTTTTAGTGGTTTATTATTATTTTATGGGGTTTTAGGGGTTTTATGGTTTTAGGGGATTTTCTAGTCTTTTAGTGGGGTTTTAGGGTTTTTAGGGTGTTTTGGGGTTTTAGTATTTTTTAGGTTTTTAAGGGTTTTTGTGTTTTTAGGTTTTTATTTTTTTTCATTGGGGGTTTTCATGGTTTTTAATGTTTTTTATATTTTTAGGAATTTTGGGTCTATTTTAGGATTTTTACGGTTTTAGGGTTTCTATAGATTTTGAGGTTTTATAATGTTTTTAAGGGTTTTATGTGTTTTTAGGTTTTAAACGTTTTCATAAATTTTTAGTGTTTTTTAAAAATATTAAGAATCTTTAGGGTATTTTCTTGTATTTTATGGGTTTTTAGTTTTTTGGGGGGATTTCAAGGGTTTTTTGTTTTTTTTGGGGTTTTTACGATTTTTGGGGTTTTATTGAGTTTTTTTGTAGATTTTATTGTTTTTTATAGTTTTTTAAAAACTTTAGGGGTCTAAGGGGTTTATAGAGTTTTTAATGGGTTCTTATGGTTTTGGGAGTGTTAATAATTTTTTAAAAATTTTAAGGGTTTTTAAGGGTTTTAGGGTCTTTTAAATTTTTTATCATTTTTAGGATTTTAGGGGTTTAATGTGTTTTTGGATTTTTAAAGTTTTTTATTATGGGTTTTCATGGTTTTTAGGGGTTTATGTATTTTTAAATATTTTTCTATGTTTTTAGGGTTTATATGAATTTTGAGGGTTTTATGGGTTTTTAGGGTTTTATGCTTTTTAAAGGGTTTTATCATTTTTTATGTTTTTATGGGCTTTATGTGTTTTAGGTTTTTAAGGTTTTCTTCTTGTTTATTCAGGGTTTTTACATGTTTTTACATTTTTGGGGATTTATATCGAATTTTATAAAATTTATAGATTTTTTTGGGTTTTTATGAATTTTTTAGGATTATTAGTGTTTTTGGGTATTATGGTATTTTCGGTTTTTATGGATTTTTACTATTTTAGGGGTTTAAGGTTTTTTTGAGTTTCTTAATGTTTTTAAGGTTTAATGTTATTTTTAGAGTTTTTAGTGGATTTTTTGTGTTTTTATGGTGATTTAGGGTTCTTTGAGGTTTTAGTGGTTATTATAGTTTAAAAAAGTTTTTAGGGTTTGTTGGGTATTTTAGGGTTTTTGTAATTTTTAGGTTTTTTGTGTATTTTTTGGGTTTTTAGATTTTTAAGGGTTTCTTTTGGCTTTTTAGGGTTTTAAATTTTTATATATTTTTAGGTATATTTGGGATTTTTATGGGATTTTAGTGTTTTTTGTGATTTTGGGTGATTTCTGGGGTTTTACGTTTTTTAGTGTTTTTAGAATTTTTGAGGTTTTTTAGGTATATTAAGTGTTTTTACATTTTAAGGTTTTCTTAGGGGTTTTTAGAGTTTTTAGGAATTTTTAATTTTTTTGGTATTTGTAGGGATTTCATAGATTTTTTTGGTTTTTTCAGGGTTTTGGGGATATTGACTGTTTTAAGGGTTTTTAAGGTATTTATTGTTTTAATGTTTTTCATAGGGTTTTAGGGACTTTTTAGTTTATTGGTTTTTAAAGGATTTTTAGAGTTTTTATTGATTTTAGGGGTTTAAAGGATTTTTTTGAGTTTTAGTGAGGGTTTTCTGGTTATCTTGGTATTTGTGGTTTTTAATGGTTTCAAGGTGTTTTTCTGGTTTTAGTGTTTTTAGGTTTTTAGGGTATTTAGTATTTTTTGAGTTTTTCATGGGTTTAAACAATTTTTTTATTTTCAAGGTTTTCTTACCGTTTTTAAGGGGTTTTAGGGAAGTTTAAATTTTTAGCTATTTTTGTGGATTTTTTAGGTTTTTATAGTATTTAGGGGATTTTATGGTTTTCAGGGTATTATAGTTTTTTTGGTTTTTTGAATTTTTAGGTTTTAGGTGTTTTATGTGTTTTAATGTTTTTGTGGTTTTTCTTAGGTTTTTTCAAAGGTTTTAAGGATTTTTACATTTTTAGGGATTTTAAGGTTTGTTTTGGTTTTTAGTTTTTTTAGGGATTTTGAAGGTCTCTAGGGTTTTGAGAATTTTGATGTTTTTTTGGTTTTCAATTCTGTTTTGAGTTCTTAAGGTTCTTATTTTTGAGTTTTTTTTAAATTTTCTTAGATTTTTTAATAAATTTTCAATGGTTTTTATTCTCTTCAAGGGTTTTTATGGGTTCTAGGTGATTTTATGATTTTTATGGATTTATGTTTTTTAGGGTTTTAGGGTATTTAGTATTTTTTAAATTTTTTGGTGGTTTTAAGTGTTTTTATGTTTTTACGGTTTTCTTAAGGGGTTTTGGTGGTTTTCCTATTTTTTATGTTTTTATGGTTTTTAAGTATTTTTTAAAATTTTAACGTTTTTAGGGGTTTTATTGATTTTTAGGGGTTTTATGGTCTATTATGGGTTTTATGGGTTTTTTGTTTTAATGGTTTTTAAGGTTTTTTTTGAGTTTTTTTGGTGTTTTAATATTTTTAGATTTTTTTAACGTTTTTAGGGGTTTAAAAGGATTTTCATATTTTAAGTGGATTTTGAGGTTATTATGTATTTTAATGATTTTTATGTTTTATGGGTTATTATTGTATTTTGAGGGTTTTATAGATGTTATGGTATTTTAGGGTTTTAGGTGTTTTAGCATTTTTAGTTTTTTATGCATTTAAACTGTTTTTTTGTTTGTATAATTTTCGTTGGGGTTTTCATGGTTTTTAGGTATTTTATGTTTTGAGTTATTTTTAGGACCTTTTGAGTTTTTTTTAATTTTATGGTTTAGATAGATTTTAGTGTATTTTAGGGTTTTGGTTGTTTTAAGGGTTTTTTTTGGGTTTTCGAGGGATTTTTTGATTCTTTTAGGGATTTATGTTTTTTAGAGTTGTTTTACATTATGTAGGGTTCAAAGGGTTTTTAGGTTTTTAGTGGTTTTTAGTGGTGTTTTTATTTTTTAGGTTTTTACGGTTTTTATGAATTTTTATGGTTTTTATGGTTTAAAGGGTTTTTAAGGATTATGTAGATTTTTTTATCATTTTTTGGTTTTTAATTGTTTTTAGGTTTATAGGTTTTTCTACATGGCTTCAAGGTTTTTATGGATTTTTATTTTTTTAGGAATTTTAGTGTTTTTAGTATTTCTATGGTTTTTATGGTTTTTAGAGATTTTAATGGTTTTGGCGGTTTTTATTCATTCTATCATTTCTTTGGTTTTTAGGGATTTTTTTTTGAGTTTTTAGTTTTTTAAAGGGGTTTTAGTGTTTTATAAGATTCAAATTTGTTAATAGTTTTTAGTAGTTTTTTGGGTTTTTATTGGTTTTTTGGGATTCATGTGTTTTTAAGGGTTTATTTATTTATATGGGTTTTTTGGGTTTTTATCTTTTCTTATAATTTTTTATGTTTTTAGGGGTTTATTTTTTTTAGGTTTTTATGTTTTTCTTTGGGTTTTTATGATTTTTTTTGGGTTTTAGGTATTTTTGGGGTTTTAACGGTTATTTATTGGTTTTAATTTGTTAGCTTTTTTAACAAATTTAGGGATTTTTACGTTTATTTTTAAGATTTTTAGTGATTTTGAGTGTTTTTAGGGTTTTTAGTGGTTTTTGGGGTTTTTGGGGGTCTTAGGGGTTTTTTTAGTTTTAGGAGTTTTAATGTTTTAGATATTTTTTAACATTTTTATGGGTTTAAAAGGTTTTTAGTTTTTTCATTGGTTTTGTAATTTTTATAGGATTTTAGAGTTTTTAAATACTTTTAGTTGGTTTTATGGTTTATGTTGTTTTTAGGGTCTCTTAGGGTTTAAACGTTTTTTATTTTTTAGGGGTTTTATGTGATTTTAGGTTTTAAAGTTTTATTTGGGGTTGTTAAGGTTTTTAGGGTTTTTAAATTTTTTAGGGATTTTAGGGGTAATTTGTATTTTTGGGGTTCGATATAGGTTTTATGACTTTTTAGGTTTTTTAGTGTTTTTTGGAATTTTTTGGATTTTAATATTTTGTAGGTTTATTTTGGGTTTTAATTATTATTTGGTTGTTATGGTTTTTTATTTCATTTTAGGGGTTTTAGGTTTCTTATCTTTTTAGGTATTTTTATAGATTTTTTTTATTTCTAGTGCTTTTAATGATTTTGAGGGTTTTAAGGTTTTTGGTGTTTTTTGTGTTTTTTGTTTTTTTTAGTGTTTTTTTATTTCTCTTTTGCAATTTTTTTGGATTTATTTATATTTTTTGGGTTTAAAGGGTTTTTATATTTTTAATGGTTATTGGATTTTGGTTGTATTTTTAAGTAGTTTTGAGGTTTTCATGGGTTTTTTGACTTTTAAGATTTTTATTATTTTTTAGGGTTTTTAGAATTGTTTTGGGTTTTACAGGTCTAAAATATTTACAGTTGTTTATATTATTCTATGGTTTTATAGCGGTTTTCATGTTTTTATGGTTTTTTGGAATATTTGGTATTTTTTGGATATTAATAGTTTTTAGGGTTTTTCGGGATTTGGAGGGTTTTTAATGTTTTTTAGAGATTTAATATTTTTTATTGTTTTTTTGGGTTTTAGGGATTTCTTTTGTGTTTTTATTGTTTTAAATGTTTTTATAGTTTTTTAATGTTTTTATGGTTTTAAAGGGTTTTTATATTTTTAGTGTGGTTTTAATATATTTAGGTGGTTTTAAGGGTATTTATGATTTTTAGTGGTTTTTATTAGTCTTATTGTTTTTAGGTCTTTTTAGTGTTTTTAGGGAATTTTAAGGTCCTTAGTGATTCTATGTCATTTGGAATTTTAAGGGGTTTTATGTTTTTTTTTATTTTTAAGGGTTTTCAGGGGGTTTATGGTTTTTATGTTTTTAGATATTTTTTAGGATTTTTTCGGATTATTATCGAGATTTATGTTATTTAGGTTTTTTTGGGTTTTCCGGGTGTTTACGGTTTTTTGTGTTATTAGGTGTTTTTAGGGCTCTTTCTGAATTTTTATTGAATTTTATGGATTTGAAGGGTTTTTATGCCTTTTAAGATTTTTAGGGTGTTTATAGTTCTTATCTTTTTTATACTATCAAGGGTTTTAAGTGTTTTTAGGTTTGCAAGGTTTTCTTAGGGCTTTTAAATATTTTTTATTGTTTTTATGTTTTTTTTTTGGATTTTTCATAATTTTTTAGGAATTTTTGGGTTTTTATGGTTTCTATGCTTTTTTAGGGTTTTTAGGTTGTTTAGTTTTCTAGGGTTTTTGTTGTTTTTGTTCATATTTTTAGGGGCTTTTGAGTTCTTTAGGGTATTTATGGGTATTTATATATATTTTTAAACATTTTTCGGTGTCTAAATGCTTTTTACTGTATTTATAGGGTTTTAGTGTTTTTATGGGTTTTAATTTTTTAGGGGTTTGTATGGTTTTTAGAGTGTTTTTAGAGATTTTAGTTTTTTAGTGTTTTTATCCTTTTAGGATTTCTGGGGCTTTACTTGTTATTTAGGTTTTTAATGTTTTCTGATGGGCTTTAAGGGTATTTAGGGGTTTTTACATTTTTGGGATTTTATGTGTCTTTAAGGATTTTATGGTATTTAGTTTTTTGAGGACATTGAAGGCATTTAGGGGTGTTTAGTGTTCTATGTTTTTAAGGGTTTTTTTTATCATTTTTAGGGTTTTATGGTTTTCAAGTGTTTTTAGGATTTTAACGTTTTCTTAGGGGTTTTAGGGGGTTGTGGGTGTTTAAATATTTAGGTATTATAGGTGTTTTTATGATTTTTATTTGTTTTTAGGGAATTGGGGGTGGGGGTTTAATGGTTTTTCTTGATTTCTAGGTTTTTTAATTTTTTTTTTGTTTTTAAGGTTTTTTAGAGTTTTTTAGCATTTATCGAAATTTAATGTTTCTTTTAATGTTATTAGGGTTTTATGGTTTTATGGTTTTATCATGGTTTTTAAGGGCTTTAGAGGTTAATTGGGATTTTAGGGGCTTTAAGGGTTTAATTCATTTTTTATTTTTTTTAGGGGTATTAAGTGTTTTAAGGTTTTTGACATATTCTAGGGATTTTAAGGGGTTTTAGGCAGTTTTTTTTGCATTTTTAGGGATTTTTAGTGAGTTTTAAGATTTTTTTGGCTTTTAGGTTATTTCTGGATTATAATGGCTTTTCAGTGTCATGAGGGGTTTAATGGGTTTTTATGTTTTTTTAGTATTTTGGTTTTTTTATTTTTCTGGGTTTTAATGTTTTTAATGTTTTATAACTTTTTAGGGGTTTAAAGTGTTTTTCTGTGTTTATAGTTTTTTAGGGTTCTATGGGTTTAGTTATTATGAAATATATTTAAGTGGATTTTGGTTTTTAGGGTTTTTTTAGTTTATTAAGGTTTTTAGGGGTTATAACATTTTTTATGAATTTAATAGTTTTATGTGTATTTAGGTTTTTAGGGGCTTCTTAGGGTTTTTTAGGTTTTTATGGATTTTTATATTTTTAGGGATTTTTATTTCTCTATGGGATTTTTATTTGTTTTTAGTGGTTTAATAGATTTTACTAGTATTGTGGTGGGTTTTGTGGGGTTTTAAGGATTTTAAGGTTTTTATGGATTTTATGTGTTTTTAAATTAATAATGTTTTCCTATGGTTGTTCAAGTTCCTTTTGTGTTACTTTATTTTTAATGATTTCTGGTATTTTTAGGAGATTTTAAGGTTTTTAGGGATTTTGAGGGTTTTTATGTGTTTTAGAATTTATTTGGGGTTTTATGGGGTTATTGGGTTTTTAGGTTTTTTTGTACATTTTAGGGGTTCTATGGTTTTTAGGGGTTTTTAATGTTTTTATCAGTTTAAATGGTTTTATAGTTTTTAGTTTTTTATGGTTTTTATGGGGTTTTATTGTTTCTTTGGTTTTAAGGGTTTTTATGCTTTTAGGGTCCTTTTAGGGGTTTTATAGTTTTTAGTTAATTTTGGTTCTAAATGTTTTTAGGTTTTTAGGGTTCTGTTAGTGGTTTTCAATGTTTTTTGGGTTTTTAAAAAAAAATTGGATTCTTATCCATTTTTTAGTATTTTTATTTCTTAAGTATTGTAGGGGTTTTTTGGGATTTGATGGTTTTTAGGGTTCTTATGGATATTTTGTGGTCTTAGTGGATATTTTGAGATATTTAAGGGATTAATGGTGTTTTTGAGTTTCATAATATTTTTATAATTTTAAGGAGTTTTAAAAATTATTTGTCGATTTTCAGGGTTTTTATGGATTATTAGTGGTTTTAGGGATTTAGTGGTTTTATGGGTTTTAATATTGTTAGGTTTTTAATGTTTTTATGGTTTTTAACATTTTTATGTTTTTAGGGGCTTTATGTGTTTTTGTTTTTTATGGTTTTATTAGAGGTTTTAAGGGTGTTTGGGTTTTTTATGTTTCTTGGTATTTTTAGTGTATTTTTAGGGTTTTTATGGTTTTTATGTTTTTAGGTATTTTACGTGTTTTGGGTGGTTTTAAAGTTTTTATGGTTTTTTGGGTTTCAAATGATTTTAGTGTTTTTAATGTTTTCATATTCTTTTAACATTTTAAGGGTCTATAAATATTTTAGGAATTTTAGTGGGATTTCAAGTTTTAAATTATTTCTAGGTTTTTATGGTTTTTTTTAGGAATCTTCAGTTTTTTAGTTTCTATTATGTTTTTTCGGATTTTCGGCTATTTTAGGATTTTTATGGTATTTTAGTTTTAAGGGTTTTATGGGTTTTATGATTTTTTATGGTTTTATAAATTTTTTACATTTTGGTGGTTTTCTGTTTTTTAGGTTTAAAATGTTTTCTTAGGTTTTTTGGGTTTTTACCAATTTTATGCTTTTAGGGATTTCATGGGTTTTTGTAGGTTTTTATGGGTTTTTGGGTTTTTTGTGATTTTTAAATTTATTTTGCGATATTAGGGTTGTTATGGGTTTTTGAGTTTTTAGGGATTTTTTAGTTTTTTAGTGATTTTGTGGTTTTATATTATTTTTATTGTTTCTAGGGGTGTAATGGGATTTAGAGATTGCAGTTTATATATTTTTGTTGTTTTTTTGGATTATAAGTGTTTTATGGTTTTTAGGGTATTCAAGTTCTTTTATAGGCTTTAATTTTTTTTGTTCTCAAGTTTTTCTTAAGGGATTTCGTGGTTTTTAGGGGTTTTTACGTTTTTTGAGATTTTTATGGGTTATTAATATTTTTATTGGTTTTTAGTGTTTTTAAAGATTTTGTGTGGTTTTAGGGTTTTCACAGTTTTTAAGGGTTATATAGTTTTTTTTATGTTTTTAGGTGTTTCATGTGTTTCTAGTTTTTTAAGGTTTTCATTGGGAGTTTTAGGGTTTTTTAGGTTTTAATCATTTTTTGGGATTTTTTGTACTTTTTATGATTTTATATATATTTAATGTTTTTAGGTTTTTTGATGGTTTTAGGATTTTTAGGGGGATTACGTTTTTTTTATTTTTAGGGTTTTTTAGTTTTATTGGTTTAAATTTTTTATATATTTATAATTTTTTTAGGTTTTTAAATTGTTTTCAATGGTTTAATGTTTTTATGGGTTTTTAAGATTTAATTTTTTTTATGGCTTTTGGGGTATTTTCTATTTTAAAGCCATTTGGGGTTTTAAAAGTATTTATGATTTTAGGTGTTTTAATTTTTTTTAGGTTTCAAGGTTTTCCTATAGATTATAGTGTATTTATGGTTTTTATTTTTTTTGGTATATTTAGGTTATTTTTCTTTTTATGGTATTTTTTAGTTTTTGAGATTTTGAGGGGTTTTCAAAGTTTTACGATTTTTAGGGTTTTAGAATTTTTTATGTTTTAAGGTTTCTGAGTGTTTTTTGTTTTTAATGATTTTCTTACATTTTATCTGGGGTTTTTGTGTTTTTTACTTTTTATGGATAATAAGACTTTTTTTATTATTTGTTTGTTTTTAGGATTTTTAGAGATATTGAAGGTTTTTAAGATTTTTATAGATTTTTGGGGTTTTTATGGTTTTTTATGTTTATTTAAAGATTAAAGGGTTTGTAAATTTTTAACATTTTTAGGGGAATGAAGGGTTTTTAGAGTTTTTATTTGGTTTTTTGGGTTTTAGTGTTTTGGGGGGGGGGGGTTTAGGGTATTTTAGGGGGTTTAGGGTTTTAATTTTTTTTATGGGTTTATGGGATTTAGAGATTTTTTAGTTTATTTGGGTTTTATGAGTATTTTGAGTTTTTGTGGTTTTAAGGTTGTTTACAGTTTTTAATTGTTTTTAGGGGTTTAAATGGTTTTTAAGGTTTTGTGAGTTTTTTATGATTTTTATGAGTATTTATGAGTTTTATATTTTTTATTGGTTTTTAAGGGTTTTAGTGGTTTTTTCATTTCTTAGTGTTTTTTAGGATTCTTAACATTTTTAGTTTTTTATGGGGTTTATGTGTTTTATGATTTTTATGGTTTTCTTAGGGGGGTATCACAGTTTTTAGGGTTTCTTATGTTTTTAGGGTTTTTAATAATTTTGTAGGATTTTTATTATTTTTTGGGTTTTACGGATTTTGAGGGTTTAACTGTTTTATAGGGTTTTATGGTATTTTAGTTTTCTTTTCTGTATTTTTATGTTTTTTAGTGTCTTCTAACATTTTTAGGGGTCTAAAGAGTTCTTTTAGTGGGTTTTAGGGTTTTTTTGGGTTTTTAGGGTTTTTTATGTTTTATTGATTTATATAGTATTTAATGTTTTTAACAATTTTTAGGATTTTAGGGGTTTTAATTGTTTTAATGTTTTAATTTTTTTTAGGGGGTTTCATGGTGTTTAGTAATTTTTTATTTTTTATGGATTTTTAATGGGTTTTTAGGATTTTTATGGGTTTTTAGGGATTTTAATGGTTTTTAGGGTTTTTAGGGGTTTTATGGTTTTTTAAGGTTTTAGGGTTTTTATGAGATTATTATTGTTTTAATTATTTGTTTACTTTATAACATTTTCAGGTGATTAAAGGTATTTTAGAGTTTTTAGTGATTTTTTGTGTTGTTTTGGATTTTTTGTGTTTGTAATTTTTTAGGGGTTCTATAGTTTTTAGGGGTCTAGGGTTTTACAGTCCTTTTAGGGGGTGTTGTATTTTTTTTCATTTTTATATTTTTTGGTTTTAAGTGTTTTTGGGATTGTAAACTTTTTATTATGACTTTTCAATGTTTTTTAGGTTTTTTATGTTTTTAGGGATTCTTAGTACCTTTTTATAATTGTATGGTTTTATGGGTTTTTAAGGATATTGTGGGTTTTTAGTGTTTTTATGGGTTTTGTATTTTCAATAGTTTTAGTGGTTTTATGTTTTTTTAGTTTTTAATGTTTTCTTAATGGTTTTAATGGTTTTTTGGGATTTTATTTTTTTTAATATTTTTTATAATTTTTATGGATTTTTAGTGTTTTAGGGGATTTTGAGGGTTTTTGGGGTTTTATGATTTTTTTGGTTTTGGGGGGTTTTCAGTTTTTTACTATTTTATGTTCTTTGGGTGTTATTTAGGGTTTAAGTGGTTTTTATAGTCCTTAGTGGGTTTTTATGATTTTGAGGCCTTTAAAGTATTTTTTGGGTTTTATTGTTTTTACGGTTTTCAAGGTCTTTAAGGTTTTTAGGGTTTTATGAAATTTTAGGTTTTTAGGCCTTTTAAGTGTTTTGAGGGTTCGATGGTTTTTTAGGTTTTTATGGGTTTTATGTTTTTTATTTTTTTAGGGATTTTTTTGTATTTTTTTTGGATTTTAAGTGTTTTGAAGATTTTTATTGTTATTAGCATTTTTAGGTTTTATGTGTTTTATGTGCTTTGATATTTTTATGTTTTTATTATAAATTTTTGGGGTTTTAGGGATTTTAAAAAAATAGGTATGTTTTGGGATTTTAAATATTTTATTAATTTTTAGGTTTTTTGGGATTTTGAAGGAATTTATGGTTTTTAGGGTTTTTATAAATTTTTAGACTTATTAGGGATTTTAATTTTTTTATTTTGTTAATGTTATTAGGAGATCTCAGGGGTTTTATAATTTTTTATTTTCTTAAGTAATTTTTTGGGCATTTTTAGTATTTTATGGTATTTTACTGGTTTTCGGAATTTTGAGGGTTCTAGGGTTTATTTTGTTTTTATAGTTTTTTGGGGTTTCATGTTTTTATTTAGTTTTTAGGGTTTTAATGTTATTATATTTTTTTAGTGTTTTTATGATTTTAAGGTTTTTTAGTGATTTTAGTGGGTTTTATTGTTTTTATGGGTTTTGGGGTTTTTAGGTTTTTAAGTGTTTTAAGGTTTTTATGGTTTTTAGAGGGTTTTATGGTTTTTTAAGGTTTCTATGGGTTTTAAGTATTTTCATATTTTATGGTTATATTGGGGGTTATTATGGTTTTTAGTGAATTTTAGTGAATTTTTTGGATTTTTATGCGTTTTACGGTTATTAGAAATTTTTAGGATTTTTCAGTATTTTAGGGTTTTTTGGGATATTTCTAGTTTTTATCAATTTTAGGGTTTTGGGGGTTTTATTTTTTTTTAGTAATTTCATGTTTTCTTAGGTTTTATTAGGTTATTAATAATTCATTACATTTTTAAGAATTTTTAGGGGTTTTTTAGGATTTTTGGGATTATTTAGGTTTTTTGGGATTTTTTTTGGGTTTTTAAGAGTTTTTATGGTTTTCATGTATTTATTCGTTTTTTGGGTTTTTTGAGTTTTATTAGGTTTTAATTTTTTTGTAATTTTTTAAAATTAATAAGGGTTTAAAGAATTCTTAGAGTTTTTGGTGGGTTTTTAGGTTATTATGGGGTTTTAGGGTGTTTATGTTCTTTGGGGTTTATGGCAAGGAAGATGCGAGGGTCGGGCTATTCCTAGCCCCCCCAAATTTATTAGAAAGAAAAAAGAGACTCAGCAGACAAGGGATGGGAGGGGTCAATCGACCCAAACCCAAAAACCCTTAACGACCCAAGACAAAAGACCCAAAAAAAGAAAAATCAAGAACGAAAAAAGAAAAAACACGCAAAATAAAACAGCCACCACCATCATCCAGCTTCAACCAGCATCCAACAGCTCACAGCTAACCAACAACCAGCATCCAAACTCAAATAGCAATCCACATCCAGCAGCAGCACAACCATAAACCACAGCTTCAGCACCTCTCATCCAAGAAGAAACCAGCATCCAGAACCGTGAGCATCTAACCTCATAGAACCACCAACATCCAACATCACATAGCCACCAGCACCAATTCCAAAAAACACAGCTATAAAAGTCTTCCAGCACCCACCACCTCCAAACCTCAAGGAAAGCAGCAGCCAATAACCAGCAGCTCAACTACCAGCAACCATTACTTCCAAACCAAAAAGCATCCAGCAACCAGTATATGGCACCAACCAACTCCCATTCAAAGGAAAGCAAGCCATGAATAGCAGAACCCACATCCAGCATTTGACATATAGAACAACCATCAGCATAAGACCACCATCGCCCATGCCCCAGACCAATATCTTCATTGCATCCCAGCCTCCCAGCAAGCATTATCTTGCACTGAAGTTTCGGAAACCCAGCAAAATCTTTCACACCTACAAAGACAGCAACGCCTGCATCCAGCATACCACATTAGACAATTCCGGAACCAAGCCACAGTATCCAGTGCCCCAACTTCAAGAACCAACACCAGAAGCGGTTCTCATCCAAACCATCCACGACCACAAAGCAGCAAAGCCTGTAAAGCAGAGAATTCAATCCAGAAAATCCAGCAAATAACCCATTGACCACCAAATGGACCAGCACATAGCAACACCGAAGAAAACCTGCAGTATAATCGGCCAGAACCGTAGGAGAGACAACATACATGACCCTCCAAGATCTGATCCTCCTAAGCTATGGAAAGATAGAATCAGCTTGAACCACAGGCACCAACTTGATCCACCCATGTGACGTCTCCTATACCGATCCAAGAGACCATTGAGGAGTGCTGTTCGAAAAAGCAGGTCTGAGTCGAAGCGCCGCAACCGAGCCAGACCAATGCCTCCATCATGAAAAATCGTTTTGAGCCGTCATCAATCGCCAAACGCTCATCATCAGTCGCCAAGGATCTTCACCATAGAGGGTTTGTCGACCTTTCCAAAGCACCGCTGAAGGAGGCCGTGGAGAGCAAGCATGAAGAAGAGGACGGAGGCACCGTGGAGAACAAAATCAGAGCGCCATCAGGGATGAAACCAAGTAGCGAAGCAGCAAGACAATGGAAAAACACCATAATTTCAGATCTCGAGCCAAGGTTGACTTCGATGTAGACCTCACATACTTTACCCAAACCACCGAGAAACCAACATTGCCGCCACAATGAAGCAACAAAGATAGCATCCGAGGAATAGGATGGTCCAGATCTACCAGATCTACTCCAAACCAGACCAAATCATCACCGCCTTTCCCAGCCACAACCCACCAGATCCCTCCGCCAACAAGCATTTGCCTCGTCTTCCACCATTTCACCAGGGAAGAATGCCTCTGAACTCTATCCGCGTCACAAATCTTGGTCTGGAAGTGATCCAAAGAGCTGAAGAGATGGTATCCGAGAGAGAACCTTGAAGATCATCTCATCGAGTGGGAGATACTAGGAGAGAGCGGCGACATCCTCCTTGGGGTTTATTGTTTTAGGTTTTTTATCAGTTTGAAGGCATTTTTTAGTTTTTTAGGGTTATTATGGTTTTGGGGTGTTCTGTGTTTTTTATGTTTTTATAGTTTTTAGGGTTTTTTATGGATCTAGTTTTTTTATCATTTTTGGGAAGTTTTAGAGAGTTTTAGAATTTTTTTGGTTTATATGGTATTTAGGGATTTGGTGGGTTTTTAGGTTTTTTTAGAATATTCATTTTTAAGGATTTTTAATATTTTAAAAGTTTTTTAGTTTTGAGAGATTTTATATTTTTTGGGGATTTAATTATTTCTTATGGTTTTTAGGGTTTTTAGGGTTTTCTAAGGATTTTTGCGAATATGTGGTTTTAATGGTTTTTATCATTTCTATGGGTTTTACGTGTTTTTAGTGTTTTTTTTCTCAGGAGTTTTAGGTGTTTTTATGTTTTTATGGTTTTCATAGGGGTTTTCAGGGTCTTTAGTAGTTTTTACATGTTATTGTTTTTGTTTTTTGAATGTTTTTTTATGTTTTTTTTCTATTTTTAAAGATTTTGAGGGGATTAAGTGTATTTTTGTTTTATGGTTTTCTTTGTGTTTTTAGGGGGTTTTTGAGTTTTTATGTTATTTTTTTAGAGTTTTTTTATAATTTTCAGGGGTTTAAATTGATTTTAGAGTTTTTAGTGTGTTTCTAGGTTATTTTAATATTTTTAGGATTTTATATGGTTTTTATGTTTTTTAAGTATTTTAATGTTTTTTAGGTTTTTAGGGGTTTTAAGTGGTTTTAGGGTTGTAAGGATTCCTTCGTATTTTTTAGTATTTTTAGGGATATTTAGTGCCTTTTATGATTTTTATAATTTTTAAGGTCTTTAGGGATTTTTATGGTTATTAGGGATTTATGGTTTTTTGGGTATTAGTTTTTTTAATATTTTAGGGTGTTATGGCTTTTAGAGTTTTTAATGTTTTAGGGGTGTAAAGGGGTTTTATATATTTTTTATATTTTCAAATTTTTTGGGGGTTTTTAAGGTTTTTAGGGGTTATATGGTTTTTAGGGTATGTTTAGAATTTTTAACATTTTTAGGTTTTTTGTAGTGTTAAGTGTTATTAGTTTTTTAATATTTTCTTAGGGTTTTAAGGGTTTTTTACATTTTTAAGAATTTTTAAGGATTTTTTTGTATTTTTATGGTTTTTATAGTTTTTATGGATTTTGATGTTTTTTAAGGTTTTAATGATGTTTATGATTTTTATCCCTTTTTAGGTTTTTAGGGTTATTTTTGTTTTAAGGTTTTTATATTTTTAATAAAGATTTTTAGGGTTTATATGGATTGATACATTTTTTGGTATGATTATAGATTTTTAGGATTTTTATTTGTTTTATGGTTTTTATGTATTTTGAGTGTTCTTAGTGGTTTTTATGTTTTATAGGTTTTTTGGATGTTTTTTTAGTTTTCAGAGGTTTATAGAGTTCTTGTAGTTTTTTTGTTATTCGGGGTTTAAAAGGTTATTATAATTTATTATCAAGTTTATGTTTTTATGGGGTTTTAGGAGTTTTAAGCTTATTAGGGTTTTTTTTAATTTTTAGGGGGTTTTATGGGTTTTATGATCTTTTTTAATTTTTAATGTTTTTAGTTCGTTTTAGGGTTTTTGGGTGATTAAGTGATTTTAGGTTTTTAAGGTTTTCATAGGGGATTTCAATATTTTGTAATTTTTATGTTTTTAGGTATTTTTAGGGCTTTTTGATTTTTATTGATTTTTATTGTTTGTAAGCATTTTGAGGGTTTTTTGGGTTTTTAAGGGTTTTATGGTGTGTAAGAGTTTTAGTGATTTTTTATTTTTTTTAGGGGCTTTAATCTTTTTAAAGGATTTCGTAGTGTTTTTAGGGTTTTTATGGGTTTTTGTGTTTTTAGGTATTTTAGTGATTTTTATTTTTTATGGTATTGAAGGTTTTTTGGGATTTTGATGGTTTTAGGGTTTTTTTTGTTTATTGTTTTTTTGATTTTATAATTTTTATTGTTTTTAGGTTTTTTAGGGATTTTGAGGATTTTTAGAAATTTTTATGTTTTTCTGCGTTTTTATGTTATTACGGGTTTTTTTGAGTTTTTTGTGTTTTTAGCAGTTTTAGATTATTTAATGTTTTAGGGGTTTTTGTGTTTTTAGATCATTTAGTGCGGTTTTAGGGGTTTTATGTGTTTTTATGGTTTTTTATGGGTTTTAAGTGGTTTTATGATTTTTAGGAGTTTTTCTAGTTTTTTTTTGGTTTTTACAAGTTTGAAGGTTTTTAGAAATTATTAGGGTTTTTAGGGGACTTAAATGTTTTTAGGTTTTCATTGTTTTCATTGTATTTTTATGGTTTTTAGTGTCTTTTATGTTTTTATGGGTTTTACATCTTTTCAATTAATTTTTTTGGTTTTTTTGTGTTTTTAGGGATTTTTAGTATTTTTTAGGATTTTTATGGTTTTTAGGGGTTTTATTATTTTTTTCATTTTTAGGGGTTTTATTATTATTTTTTTTCATTAACTATTTTTAGGGGTTTTTATTTTTTTGATATTTTTTTTTACGATTTTTATGGTTTTTAGGGGTTTTAAGTATTTTTATGGTTTTTGGGTTTTTAGGTTATCCATGGGTTTTTTGGGTTTTGTGGTTGTTTTGGGGTTTTAGGGGTTTTTTTTGAGTTTTTTAGGGTTTTAAGGTTTTGTATTTTTTTGATTTTTTTATGGACATAAAAGGATTTTAGTGTTTTTATTGGGGTTTTAGGGTTTCTGTTTCTTTTAGAGGTTTTAGGGTTTTAGGGGACAAGGGTTTATATGGTATTTGGGGTTTTCTATTATTTTTAGGTGTTTTAGGTTTTTAGTGTGTTCAACAGTTTTAGGTTTCTAGGGGTTTTAAATATTTTTAAATATTTAAGGGTTTCTTTGTTTTTTTTAGGGTTTTAGGTTTTATATGGTTTCTAGAATTTTTCGAGATTTTTTAGGATTTTTATTATTTTGATGGGGTTTTTGAATATTGAGGGGTTTTAGGAGTTTTAGTGTATTTTTTGTTTTTAGGGGTTTTAAGTGATTCATTTTGTTAATGTTTTATAAGGGCTTTTAGTTTTTTTATGTCTTCAGGGATTTTCATGGAGTTTTGGATTTATATGAAATTTTAGAGTTTTTAGGTATTTTGAGTGTTTTTAGGGGTTTGGGGGTGTTTGGATTTACATGAATTTTTAGGGTTTATAAGTTCTTTTTATATTTTTCTTAACATTTTTAGAAACTAAATGGTTTTTTATAGTTTTTATTGGGTTTTAGGGCTTTATGTGTTTTAGGGTTTTTAAATGTTTTAGGGTTTTTATGGTTTTTAGGGGTTTTTAGGTTTTTAGTGACTTTTTAGGTTTTTTATGGGTTTTATCATTTTTTAGTATTTTTAAGGGTTTAAAGTGTTTTTATGGTTTTAATATTTTGTTTATGTTTTTTGTGTTTTTATGGTTTTTTACATTTTTTGGTATTTTCATATATTTTTTGGTTTTTATGGTTTTTAAATTTTTACGGATTATTATGTATTTTAGGATATTTATGGTTTTTAGGGATTTTAAGGTTTTTGGGATATTTATATTTTTAAGGGTTTTTATAATTTTTTATTTATTTTTATGGTTTAAAATGGGTTTTTGAGATTTTAGTACATTATAGGGTTTTAGGGATTTTTATGGTTTTTATGGGTTTTTAGGGTTTTTATGGATTTTAACATTTTTAGTGTTTTTAGGGGTTTTAAGTGTTTTATGTTTTCTAATGTTTTCTTAGGATTCTTCATGGTTTTTAAGTGATTTTACATTTTTATGAATTATTATAGATTCATAAGAATTTTATAGTTTTTATGGTTTTTAGTGTTTTTTGGGTTTTTAGGGGTTTTAGAGTTTTTAGGATTTTAGAGGTTTTAAGAGTTGTTTTTGTGTTTATATGGTTTTCATATGGGTATTTAGGGTTTTTCTTATCTTTTTTATGATTTTTAGGGATTTTAATTATTTTTTAAGTTTTTATTTTTTTTGGATTTTGAGGGATTTTAGGGGTTTTAGTGTTTTTAGGGGTTTTAGTGTTTTGGGTTTTTATCATCTTTTTGGTATTCAGTTGTTTTATTTTTTTAATTTTTTAATGTTTTTTATATGTTTTTATTTGTTTTAATTTATTTTTTTACTTTTAGGGACTTTTAAGCGTTTTAGGGTTTTTATGTTTTTTGGGTTTTGGGGATTTTTTGGGGTTTTTGGGTTTTAGGTGTTTTTTATGTTTTTATGGTTGTAACAGCTTTTCATAGTTTTCTAAAAAAAAGATGATTCAAAGTTATTAAAACTTTTAGAGGTTTTTAGGGGATTTATTGGTTTTTAAGAGTTTTGTTGTTTTATGATTTTTAAGGGGTCTTAGTGTTTTTATGGTGTCTTTGTTTCTATGGGTTCTAAGCATTTTAAGGGTTTCAAGGTTTTATTAGGTTTTTTCAGAGGCATTAGGGTTTTTTTTGATTTTTAGGGATTTTTAGGATTTTTATGGTTTTAGGCCTTTTATGCATTTTTAGGAATTTTTAGGTTTTTTAGGGTATTTATGATCTTTCGGGGATTTTAGGGTTTTTTTATTTTTTATGGGTTTTATGTTTTTTTTAACATTTTTAGGTGTTAAAATGAATTTTCGAGTTTTATTGTGGATTTTTAGTGTATTTTGTGTTTTTAGTTTTTTTAGGATATAGGGGACTTTTTGGGTTTTATGGGGTTTTAGGGACTTTTATGGTTTTTTAGGGTTTTTAGAAATTTTATGTTTTTATAGGTCTGATATATTTTTATGTATTTGTTGGGATTTTTTTGGTTATTTATGGTTTTTGGGGTTTTTAGGGATTGGGGGGCTTAATGTTAATAGGATTTTGTACCATTTTGTAGTGTTTTTATGTTTTTTGGTGTTTTAATTATATTTATCTTTTTAGGGTTTCGTAGGTTTTTTCTGTGATTTTAATATTTATAATGTTTTTAGGGTTTTTAGTGTTTTTAGGGTATTTCGATGGTTTTTATGGTTTTGGGGTTTTTATGGATTATAAGGGGTTTTTTTTTACAGTTTTAAAGGTTTTTTGGTTTGTTGGGTTATTAGGGTTTTTTTATTTTTTTACGGTTTATAATGTTTTTATTTTTTTAATGTTTTTAGTGGTTTTAATGGTTTTATGATTTTTATTGTGTTTTATGGTTTTTATGGGTTTTTAGGTGTTTTAAGGTTTTAGGGTTTTTATGTTTTTAGGGGTTTTTTGGGTTTCTAATGTTTTAATGTTTTTAAGGGTTATAAGTGTTATTATGTTTTTACGGTTTTCTAAAAAAATTTCAAGGTTTTAGAGGTTTTTCATTTTTAGGGATTTTACATATTTTTTAGGATTTATGGGTTTTTAGTGTTTTGAGGGTTTTTGAGGGTTTTTGAGGGTTTTTAGAGTTTTTTTTGTTTTTTTGGGTTTTTAATGTTTTTAGGGTTTTTAAGGGTTTTGATAGTTTTTTCTTGTTTTTGGTGTTTAATGGGTCTTTAGAGTTTATAGTGTATTTTATGGTTTATATATGTTATTAGGGGTTTTTAGGTTTTTAGGGGTTTTATAGTTTATTTTGGTTATAGGGTTTTTAGTATTATTTAGGTTTTTTGGGGTTTATGCATTTTTATGTTTTCAATGTTTTCTTGAGATAGTTCAGTGTTTCTAGATTTTTTGGATTTTATTTATTTTTAGGGATTTAATAGGATTTATGGTTATTTAAAGATTTTAGGGATTTCGATGGTTTTTAGTGGTTTAGGGGGTCTTAGGATTTATTGGGTTTTTAGGTTATTTTGCAGATTTATGGTTTTTTTTGTTTTAGGTTTTTTGGATATTTTTAGGGTTTTAATGGCATTTATAACTTCTTTTAACATTTATAGTTTTTTAAAAGGTTTTTTAAATTTTTAGTGGATTTTTGTTTTTATGGGTTTTTAAGGGTTTTTATGGTTTTTAGAGGCTTTTAGGGATTCTATTAATTTTATATTGTTAGGGATTTTAAGTGTTTTTTAGGATTTTAAGGGTTTCTTAGGTGTTTTTAGTGTTTTTATATTTTTAGGTTTTTAAGGGATTTTTTAAAAAAAGTTACTGTGTGTTATGGTTTTTATGGATTTTGAAGGTTTTTAGGGTTTTTGTGGTTTTTAGGGTCACTATGGATTTTTTTTATTTTATATGTTTTTTTGAGTTTTTTGAGGCTTTAAGAATTTTAGAATTTTAAATTGTATAGGGTTTTAAATGGGTTTTATAATATTTCGTTACTTTTTAGGGGTTTTATGGTTTTTGGGATTTTATGGTTTTTATGGTTTTTAGGGGTTTTTATAATTTTTATCAATTTTCAATTTTTTAAAGGTTTGATGTTTTCATTTTGTTTTAATGTTTTCTTTTGGGTTTTTATGATTTTTTGAGGTTTTAATGTTTTTTGGGATATTTGTGATTTTTTAGGATTTTTATGGTTTTTAGGTGTTTCAAGGTTTTTAGGGTTTTGGTTTTCGACTTCAATTTTTTTAGGTTTTAGGGTTTTTTAGGTTTTTAGGGGATTTCTATTTTTTAGAGTTTTTTTTACAGTTTTAGAGGTTTAATGGGTTTTAATAATTTTTAACTGTTTTCTAGATTTATATCTATTTTATGGGTTTTTATGGATTTATTGTTTTGATGGTTTTTTGTATTTTCGTGTTTTTAGAACTTTTTAGTGTTTCTTTGGATTTTAAAATTTTTACATGTTTTATGGTGTTTATAGGTTTGTTCAATGTTTTTAGGGCTTTTTACATTTTTTATATTTTTAGCGATTTTTAGGGGTTTTTGGGATTTTTTGGTTTTAAGAGTTTTTAGGGTTTCAATGTTTTTTTGTTTATAGGTTTTTGTAAAGTGTTTTTAGTGTTTTTAATTTTTTTATGTGATTAAAGGATTTTAATAATTTTTATTGTATTTTTAGTTTTTTTATTGGTTTTTATGATTTTTAGGGGTGTTTCTGGTTTTTATGGTATTTTGATTTTTTTAGGGTTTTTAGGAATTTTAAGTGTTTGATAGGTTCATGATCGGTTCATAGGATTTTCAAGAATGAGTGACCCTGGGGCATATTGATAGATGTCATATTATGGTTTGTGTTTCATCATAGGAGGACATGGTCCTAGCATTGTCCAGAGCTCTTCAAGTATGCATTGGATTCATATTCTACATGTTTTATTGGTCCTATGATTTCCATTTGAAACGCGATGCTCTATCTAGGAATCTTTTGTTTATTTTTTCCAAAATCCCAGTTACTTTCTGAAATATCTCGATTATATATATGCTTGGGAGTCTTGTTATCCACTATTTGTGTCTAGATAGTGGCACTGATTTAGTTTTTCATCCCATCTTTCTGAGTATCTATGTTGAAGTTGACAATTAAAAACTACTTACTGATTGTATTTAGATCCAGGTAGGGGATTTTAGGAATTTTTAGGGGTTTTAGGATTTTATGGTTTTAGGGATTTTAGGGATTTTTAGGGGTTTTAGTATTTGTATTGTTTTTACAAGTTTATATAATTATTTTGATTTTTAGTGGATTTAAGAGATTTTAGGTTATTAGGGGTTTTAGAGGGGTTTTAGGGTGTTTAGGGTTTTTTATGTTTTTAGGGATGTTATATATTTTTTAGAATTTTTATGGTGTTTTGGATTTTTTGGGATTTTTAGTA
Organism: Viscum album; assembly: GCA_963277665.1. Classification (NCBI taxonomy): domain Eukaryota; kingdom Viridiplantae; phylum Streptophyta; class Magnoliopsida; order Santalales; family Viscaceae; genus Viscum; species Viscum album. Next base: position 790,299,959 of record OY728164.1, read on the forward strand.
ATTTTAGATGTTTTTAAGGTTATAACTATTTTATAGGTTTTTGGGTTTTTAGGAGGGTTTTTTATAATTTTGGGTGTTTTCATGGTTTTTTTAGTTTTTAAGATTTTATCGGGTTGTAGGGGTTTTTATGGTTTTATGGGTTTTTAATATTTTTATGGTTTTTAGGGATTTTAATGATTTTTCAGTATTTTTAGAATTATTTAGGTTTGTTTGGGTTTTATGTGTTTTTTGGTTTCTACCGCTTTCCATGGTTTTTTTGGGTATTTAGATTTTTTTTTAAATTTTGTGAATTTATTGATATTTTTTAATATTTTTATTAGTTCTTATGGTTTTAATGTTTTGAGGGATTTTAGGGTTTCTTGGATTGTTATGGGTTTTAAGGATTTAGGGTTCTTTTTTGAGTTTTAGTGGTATTACAAATTTTATGTTTTTAAAACATTTTTTGGAGATTGAATCCTTTTTTGGGATGTTTTCGATTTTATAGGTTTTTTTGGGTTTTTGGTTTTTCAAAGGTTTTTTTGTTTTACAGGTTTTTTTGGATTTCAGGGTTTTAGGGTATTTAGTGTATTTAGGGTTTTTATGGGTTTTTTTTTGTTTTTGTGTATTTCAGGGTTTTATATCATTTAAGGTTTTTAAGGTTATTTTAGTGTTTTTATAGATTTTTATGTGTTTTTCTTATTTGGGATTTTTGGGGATTTTTTAAGATATTTATTGTTTTTAAGGACTTTGAGGGGGGGTTTTGGGTTTTCACTATTTATTTCAATTTTTTTTGGTATTTTTTACATTTTTAGGGGATTTAATGTTTTTTATGGTTTTTTATGTTTTTAGGGGATTAAAGGGTGTTAGAATTTGTAGTCGATTTTTACAGTTTTTTTGGGTTTTTAGGTTTTTATGATTTTAGGGGGTTTTATGGTTTTTAGGGATTTTTGGTCATTTTACGACCTGTTAGTGTTTTTATTATTTTTAGGTTTTTTAGAGATGTTAATATATTTTTGAGCTTTATGTATTTATTTTGGGTTTTCCGGTTTTTTATGCTTTAAGGTATTGTTATTAATATTTATGGTTTTTTTGGGATTTAATGTTTTTTTTATTTTTGTGGGTTTTTAGGGGTTTTAAGGATTTTAAGTAGTGTTTGGTTTTTATCATTTTTTATGTTTTTATGGGTGTTATGTGTGTTTAGGATTCTATGTTTCTCACAGGGGTGTACATGGTTGTTAGTTACTTTTAAATTTTTGGGTTTTTTTGTCTTCATTATGATTTTTATGGGTTTTGTTGGTTTTTAAGGGTTTTTAGGGTTTTTAGGGTGTTTATGGGTTTTTTGGTTTTTGGGGTTTTTTATTATTTTAGGATTCTAAGGGTTTTGAGTTTTTAATATTTTTATGTATATAAATTGTCCTTTGAGTTTTTAGTGGTTTTAGGTATTTATGGGTTTTCAGGGGTTTAAGGGTTTAGGGGATTTTTATGGTTTTTAGGGTTCTTAGATTTTTTAGGTATTTTATGCTCCTACCAATTTTTATGTTTTCAGGGGTTTTAAGTGTTTTTATGTTTTTTAGTTTTTCCTAGGTTATTTTAGGGGTTTTAAGGTTTTTTATATTTTCATGAATATTTGGAGTTTTTCTGGACTTTTATTGGTTTTTTGGGTTTTTAGTATTTTGAGGATTTTTAGAGTTCTCTGGTTTTGAGGGTTTTAAGGGTACTTTGAGTTCTCTATGTTTTAAGGTAATTTATAGATTTAAATTTATGAGAGGGTTAAATGTTTTTTTATGATTTTTCTATGTTTTTAGTGTTTTTAAATTTTTTTGGGTGTTTTATGGTATTAATGGTTTTCATGATTTTTAATTTTTTTTTGGGTTTTTATGTGTTTTTTTTGGTTCTATAACGGTTTTTCATGATTCTTTGGGTTTTTTTAATGTATTTAAAGATTTTTTTTGGGTTTTAATAATTTTTATGGGTTTTAGGGTTTTTATGGATTTTTTGGGTTATTGGGGTTTTTGGGAGTGTTTTAGGGGTTTTAGGTTTTTTATATTTTTTAACATTTTGTGAGGTTTAGAGGAGTTTATATTATTTTTAAGGGTTTTTTATTTTATTTTATGTGTTTTTATGGTTTTTTGTTGTTATATGTGTTTTAAATGTTTTTGTGTTTTTAGGGATTTTAGTGTTTTTATGTTTTTGGGGGTTTATGTGTTTTTATTTTTTAAGGTTTTATTAGGGGTTTTCAGTGTTGTTCAGTTTTTTATGTTTGTAATGATTTTTAGGGATTTTTTTAGGAATTTTATGGGGTTTTAGGGGTTTTGTGATTTTGAGTAGTTTTATGTTTTTTTTTGAGTTTTTGAGGGTTTTAACATTTTTAGGGGTTTAAATGGAGTGTATTGTTATTAGTTTATTTTTTGGTGTTTTATGGGTTCTTAGTGGTTTGTATGGTTTTTATGTGTTTTAGGTTATTTTAGGGGTTTTTTAGGTTTTTAGTGTTTTTTAGGGTTTTTAATGGTTTTAAGTGTTATTAGGATTTTAAGGTTTTCATAAGGGTTTTAGGGTTTTTATAGTTTTATATATTTTTATGGTTTTTGGGCTGTTAGTAATTTTTAGTGTTTTAGGAATTTTTGAGCGATTTAGTGAATATTTTGGGTTTTTATGTTTTTTGGGTTTTTAGGGGTTTTTTGAGAGTTTTAGGCAAAGAAGGCTCGGGTCCAGGCTATTCCTGGAACCCCCCAAAATTTATTAAACAAAAAGACACAAACACTGCAGACAAGGGAGGGGAGGGGTCAATCAACCCACACTTGAAAACCCCTTACAACGCACGCAAAACGAAAATCAAAAAAGAAAGCAAAAGGAAAAGGCACACACAACCAAATAGAAACCACCACTATCCAGCATCAACCAGACTCTAGCATCTCACAGCTTCCCAACATCCAGCATCCAAACTCAGAACGACCAGCATCCAGCACCAGCATCCAGCAGCACCACATCCAATCTTCAAAGCAACACAGCAGCAGCAATATATCCAAACCAACCAGCCCCAGCAACCAACATCACCAAATCCAACATCACAGCCAAACACACCCAGCAACCTCACACCACAACACAAGCGCAACCGAACGCAGCAATCACCACTTTCCATCAAACAACAACCATCAACTAGCAGCACAACAATATACTCATCCACAGGAGTACTGAAAACCAAAAAACCACACCTCATCCAGCATTCACCACCAACCAGCAACTCATAACCAACCAATGACTCACATCCAGTCGTACAAGGTCCAGTACCCAGCACCTTCTCACCAAGAAGGTCCCTCTCCAGCAAAATAGAACAATCAACAACAACATAACAAGAACCAGCACCACCCAACAGAACCGATATACAACATCCACATCGAAACCAAAATAGAATCCAAAACCCACTAAGCAGAAACAGAAATTCAAAGCCAGGCCAGCCACCAGTAAACCACACATAGACCAGCAGATCAAAGCGAACATAGTAACGTTGGATCATACCTTCGTCAGCAGCAAGGTCAAACAAGGTACCCCAGATTCGTGTTTTTATCATTTTTAATGTTTTATAGAGGTTCTATGTGTTTTCAGGTTTTTATGATTTTCTTTGGGTTTTTGGTTGTTTTAGGTGTTTGAAGTTTATTTTGGTATTTTTAAGGTTTGTTTAGGAATTTTAATAATATTTAGTGTGTTTAAGGATTTTGAGGGATTTTAAGGTTTTAGCATTTTTAGGGTTTTTATGTTTAGCCTTGGGTTTTTGGGGGTTTTAAGGTATTTAATTTTTTAATGTTTTTTAGCATTTTTAGGGTTTTAAAGGGTCCTTAGAGTTTTTCTGGATTTTAGGGGTTTATGGGTTTTATGTTTTTTTTGAGTTTTATGGTTTTTAGGATTTTTCATGTTTTTAATGTTTTTTGGGGTTTCGTAATTTTTTAGGTTTTTTAGTGGTTTCGAGTTCTTTTAGGTTTTTAAGGTTTTTAGGGTTTTTAGTGTTTTTACCGTTTATGTATTTTTAGTCCTTTTAAGTATATTTATTGTTTTTAGCATATTTAGGGATTTTAAGGGTTTTTTGGTTATTTGGGTTTTTGAGGGTTTTTTAGTTTTTTAGGATTTTATAGGTTTTTGTGATTTTATTATCATTTTTAGGGGTTTAAATGGTTTTTAGGATTTTTATATGTTTTTTGGGTTTTTATGCGTTTTTAGGGGCTTTATATATTTTAATTGTTTTTATGGTTTTCTAGGGGGTTTTAGGGGTTTAGGCTTTTTATGGGGTTTTAATGTTTTTTAGTATTTTTAGTTTTTAGGGTTTTTAAATGATTTTGGGTTTTTATGGTATTTTTCAGGTTTTTTATTATTTCAAGGGTTATTATATATTTAGTTACATAATGTTATTTTTACAGTTTTTATGGTTTTTAATGTTTTTATGGATTTTTAGGTTTTATTATTTTTTATGGGTTTTAAGGTATCTATAATTTTTTATGTTTTTAAGGGTTTATGTGTAATTATGTTTTTAATGTTTTCTTACTATTTTTAGGGTTTTTAGGGGTTTTTAGATTTTAATTTTTTAGGTATTTTTAAGTATTTTTATGGATTTTAGTGTTTTTATGGATTTTGAGGGTTCTTATGGTTTTAGGGGTATTTTTGTTTTTATGGTTTGCTGGGTTTTTATGTTTTTTTAGTTTTTAGAGTTTTTCAAGTTTTTTATGTTTTTATCCTTTTATGTTTTTAAAGATTTTTTTTTGTTTTTAGTGGTTTTTATGGTTTTTATGGGGTTTTATGTGTTTTTAAGGGGATTAGTGGTTTTATGCATTTTATGAATTTTATGTATTTTATCATTTTTTAGTGATTTTAGGGGTCTATGTTTTTTTAGTTTTTTAATATTTTCTTTCAGGTTTTTTGAGGTTTTTGAGGATTTTATTGTTTTATTGATTTTTATGTCTTTTTCTGTATTTTATAGTTTTTTATTTTTTAGGCTTTTGAGAGTTTTTTAGTTTTTATTGTGTTTTAGGGATTTTAGCAATTTTTTTGTTTTTAGGAGTTTTTTGTGTTGTTTGTATTTAATGTTTTATTAAGTATTTTTAAGGTTTTAGGGGGGTTTTTTATCAATTTTTTGGTATTGGTATGATTTTTATGGGTTTTATAGTTTGTAATGATTTTGAAGGTTTTTATGATTTTTAGGGTTTTTATAGTTTTTTTGGGTTTTAGAGTTTCTTTGATTTTTAATGTTTTTTTGAGTTTTCTAAAAAAAATTATGGGTTTAAAGTTTTTTTAGTGTTTTTGGTGGGTTTTTGGGGTTTTTTGGGGTTTTAGGGTTTTTTGGTTTTTAGGTGTATGATTTTTAGGGTGTTTGGGTTTTAGGTTTTTTAAGGTTTTATGGTTCTTAGAGGGTTTAATTTTTTTTAAATTTTTAAGGTTTTGTTAGGGTTTTTACATTTTTATTGATTTTTGGGATTTATTAATTATTTTATGATTTCTTGGGGTTTTAAGGATTTTGACTATTTTTAAAGATTTTAGGGGTTTATGATTTAATGGGTTTTTGGGTTTTTACGGTTTCTTGAGTTTTGTTAAGGTTTTTAAATGTTTTTATTTTTTATTATTTTTAGTGGCTTAATGGGTTTTTAGAGTTTTTAGGGGTATTATGGGTATCTAGGGTTTTTAAGGTTTTTAGTGGTTTTAATACTTTTAGGGGTTTTATGGGATTATTATGGTTTTCAAGGATTTCAATGTCTTTTAGGTATTTGTGAGTTTTACATGTTTTTAAGTTTTTATGGGTTTCTTAGGATTTTCAGGGTTTTTACTGTTTTCTACGTGTTTTGGATTTTTGGGTTATTTTGGATTTTTATGGATTTTAGTGTTTTTAGGAATTTTTCGGGGTTTTAGGGGTTTTTTATCTTCTAATGGGGGGTTTAAGGATTTTTGGGGATTTTATGATTTTTAGGGGTTTTAATAGTTTTAAGGTTTTTTAGGTTTTCTTAGGGGTTTTCAGCGGGTTTTTTGGGGTTTTCCTGTTTCTAGGAATTTTTAGCACATTTTTATGTTTTTTATGTTTTTAAGGTTTTAAGGATTTTTGACAGTTTTAATAGTTTTTTGGGTATTTATAGTTTTTTGGGTTTTTAGTTTTTTAGTTTTTTAGGGTTTTTAGGTTTTTTTATTGTTTTTAACGTTTTAAGGGGTTTAATTATTTTTAGAGTTTGAAGTTAGTTTTTAGGTTTTTCATTGGTTTTTGGATTTTTTTTATGGTTTTATGGGGTTTTTTATGGTGTTTTGTGGTTTTTTGGTGTTTTAGGGTCCTTTTAGAGTTTTTTGAGTTTTATATTTTTTAGGGGTTTTATGAGTTTTTACATTTTTAAATTTTTCATAGGGGTTTTAGGGGTTTTAGGGATTTATATGTTTTGAGGGACTTTTAGAATTTTTATAGGGTTTATGGTTCTTATTGATTTTATGGTTTTAGTGTTTTTATAGTTTATAGGGGGTTTGGGGTTTTTAGTCGTTTTTTTGTTTTTAGAGGTTTTAAGTGTTTTTAATTTTTGAATTTTTTCTTAGGGGTGTCAATGTTTTTTTGGTTTTGTTAAATTTTTATGATTTTTTTACAGATTTTTAATTATTATTTTGGTTTATAGGGTTATTGGAGATTCTAATAGGTTTTAGGGTTTTTATGGATTTTAGGGTTCTTATGGATTTTTTGGGTTCTTAGGGTTCTTAATGTTTTTCTTGGGTTTTATGGTTTTATGAGTTTTAGGGACTTTTTAGGGTTTTATGATTTTTAGTGTTTTTTATTTTATCAGGGTATTTAAATGTTTTTATGTTTTTATGGTTTTCTAAGGGGTTTTAATAAATTTTAATAATTTTTATTTTTATAGGGGTTTTAGTGATTTTTTAGTATTTTTATGGGGTTTTACTATTTTTACGTATTTTAATGGGTTTTATCATTTTTTCTGTTTTTTTGTTTTTAGATGTTTTATGATGTGTAGGGTTTTAATTTTTTTTATGTTTTTATTGTTTTTGAAGGATCATTTCTGTTTTTTAGGGTTTTTAAATATTAGTTCGATTTTTATTATTTTAAGGTGTTTTATGAATATTATGGGGTTTAGGATTTTTAGGGTTTTTATGTTTTTTTTTTGAGATTTTAGGGTTTTTTAGTTTTTTGTTATTTTTTGGTTTTTAGAGTTTTTTAACATTTTTAGTGGTTTAAAGGGATTCTATAGTTTTTAGTGGTTTGTAGTTTTTTATGGGGTTCAAGGGGTTTTAGGGTTTTTAGTATTTTTATGTTTTTGTGATTTTAGGGTATTTAGGGTTTTTAGTGTTGTGTAATTGTTTATTTGGGTTTTATGTTTTTTAAGTTTTTAAAGTATTATTAGGGATTTTCATGCTTTTTATGGGTTTTTTCTTTTTTAGGGATTTTTAGGGGTATTTTATATGTTTAAGAGTTTTTAAGGATTTTAAGGATTTTCAGTGGTTTTTATGCTTTTTAGAATTTTTATGTTTTTAGTCCATTTATGTGATTTTAGGTTTTTGAGGTTTTCTTTGGGGGTTTCATGGTATTTATTGTTTTTTACATTTTAGGTATTTTTTGGGTTTTTTAGGATTTTTATGGGGTTTTAGTGTTTTTTGGGATTTTGATGGTTTTTAGGTTTTTTAGGTTTTTTATGGGTTTTTATTATTTTTAGAGTTTTGTTGAGTTTTTTATAGTTTTTATGGGTTTCTAAAAATATTAACAATTTAATAGGTTTAAATGTATTTTAGTGTTTTTAGACGTTTCTAATGTTTTTATGAGTTTTTAGGGTTTTTTAGGTTTTTTGGGTTTTTTTGGTTTTTTGGGTTTTAGTGTTTTTTAGGGTTTTTAGCATATTTATTTTTTTTTGGTGGTTTATGTTTTTATAGATTTTTGAGGTTTTGTTAGGGTGTTTTTTGGGTTTTCTAGGTTTTTAGGTTTTTTACATCTTAAGGTTCTTAGGTATTTTTTGGATTTTTATGGTTTAATGGGTTTTAGGATTTTGTATATGTTTTGGGTTTTTTATTTTTTTTGTTTTAGGGGATTTTAAAGTTTTTATGGTTTTAAGTGTTTTTTTATTATTTTTAGGGGTTTAAATGGTTTTCAGTGTTTCTAGAGTTTTTAGTGGTTTTTATGGTCTCTATGGGGTTTTAATGTTTTAGGTGTATTTATGGTTTTCATGGATATTTAGGGATTTCTAAAATTTTAATGGGCTTTTAGAATTTTTAGGGATTTTGAGGGATTTAGGATTTTTTTATGGTTTCTTGGGTTTTTTATATATTTGTTGCAGGTTTATGTTTTTCAGGGGTTTAAAGTGTTTTTCGTTTTTTGGTTTTTATTTCTTCCATAGGGATATTAAATGTTGTTTGGTGTTTTTATGATTTTACGATTTTTTATGTATTTTTAATATTATTATGATTTTTTGGGTTTATGAGGGTTTTGAGGGTTTTTTTTTTTGTTTTTTGGGGTTTTTATGGTTTTAAGGTTTTTAGAGTATTTTAATATTTATAGTAGATTAAATTTTTTTTAGAGTTATTAGTGGATTTTATATTTTTTATGTGTTTTTTGGGGGTATTATAATTTTTAGGGGTTTAGGGATTATTTATGGATCTATAGGATGTTTGGGGTTTTAGTGTTTTTAAGGTTTTTAGGGGATTAATGTGTTTTTAGGTTTTTAATGTTTTCAAGGGTTTTCAGGGTTTTTTTTATTTTTTACATTTTTTATCATTATAGCTTTATTAGATTTTTATGGGTTTTAAGGGTTTTAAATATTTTGATGTATTTTATGGATTTTTAGGCTTTTAAGGTTTGCAAGATTTATGTGGATTTTTAGGGTTTTTTTACTTTTTTAGAGTGTTTATGGGTTTTTAAGATTTTATTAATATTTTTATGGGTGTAATTAGTTTTTAGTCTTTTTAGTATTGTTTTATGGTTTTTATGGTTTTTATGGTCTTTAGGGGTTTATTTTTTTTATTGATTTTATAATTATTAGGCTATATTAAAGTTTTTAGTATTTTTTAGGTTTTTAGGGGTTTTATGTGTTTTTAGGTGTTTATGTTTTTATTAGGGTGTTTAAGGGTTTTTAGGTTATTTGTGTATTTTGGGATTCTTAAGGCATTTATAATTTTTTTTTGGTTTTTTAGGATTTGACAAATTTTAATGGTTTTTAGGGATTTTTTGGTTTTTCTGGATTTTTCGAGTTTTATGGCCTTTGATTTTTTGGGTTTTAAGGTTTTTAGTGATTTTAACGTTTTAGCGGGGTGAATAGTTTTTATAGTTTTAGTGGTTTGTACTGGTTTTAGGTGTTTTTAGAATGTTTATGGGGTCTATGGTTTTTAGTAGGATTTTGGGTTTTTAGCTTGTTTTTAGGGTTTCATGGTTTTCAAAATTTCTAGGTTTTTAGTGTCTTTAAATTTTATGGGTTTTATGTATTTTTAGTTTTTGATGGTTTTCTTAGTTTTTTCAGGGTTTTTAGGGTTTTTATAATTTTAGTAATTTTTATTGATTTAGGGATTTATATGTTTTTTAGGGTTTTTTTGGGATTTTGAGGGGTTTTAGGGATTTTATGTGTTTTAGGGTTTTTAGTGTTTTTAGGGTTTAATAGGTTTTAAGTATGTTTATGTTTTAAATGTTTTCTGAGGGGTTTTTATAGTTTTTCTTGTTTTTTTATTATTTTAGGAATTTTTAGGGATTTTTTATGTTAGTTATGGGGTTTTAGGGTTTTATGTGATTTTGATGGTTTTAGGGTTTTTTTTGGTTTTTGGAGTCATTATTTATTTTATTGTATTTGTATTTTTGAGTTCCTTATGGTTCTAAAGATTTTTAATAGTTATTAATGTTTTAGGGGCTTAAAGGGGTTTTAGAGTTTTTACTGGGTTTTCAGGTTTTAATTGATTTTTGATTCTTTTTAGGGATTTATCATTTTTTTGGTTTATAGGATTTTTTCAGGTTTTAAGGGTTTTATGGTTTTCATTGTGTTTTTATTTGTTTTATGTTTTTTTATGTTTTTAGGGTTTTTATGGATTTTCTATAATTTTTATGGGTTTTAGGGGTTTTAATTATTCCTATAGTTTCAAGGAGTTTTAGGGTTTTAGGTTTATTTATGGGTTTGAGGGTTTTTAGGTTTTTTTATATTTTAATTCGTTTTAAGGATTCAACGGATTTCTTTAGGGTTTGGAGGATTTTAAATTTTCTTACATTTTTGGGATTTTAATGGTTTCTTTGTTTTTTTTGGATTTTAAGGGGTTTTAGGGATTTTATATTTTTTAAGGGTTTAGGGGTTTTATGTTTTTTAGTGGTTTATGGTTTGTATGGTTTTTTTAGTTCTTTGAGTATTTTAGGTTTTGTATTTTTTATTATTATTTTAGGGGTTGAATGGTTTTTAGATTTTTATGGTTTTTATGGTTTTAATCGTTTTTTGGTTTTAGGGGTTTTTATAGTTTTTAGGGGTTTAAATGGTTTTTTGGGATTTTTAGGGGTTCTATCATTTTTAGGGTCTTAATTGTTTTTATTTTTTTAATATTATCATAAGAGTTTTCAATGTTTTACATGTTTTTTACATTTTTAGGGATTGTTAGGGATTTTTTTTCAATATTCATGGGGTTTTAGTGATTTATTGTATTTTAAGGTTTTTAGGGTATTTAGGGTGTTTAGGGGTTTTAATGATTTTTTTGGGTTTTATCAGGTTTTAGGTGTATTAGGGTTTTAAGTTTTTATTTTGAGTTTTTAATGTTTTTAAGGTTTTGAAGGGTTTTTAGCATTATAATTGGGTTTTATGGGTTATACGAGTTATTGTGGGTTATAATATTTTTAGGTGTTTTTATTGTCTCATGGGGTTTTTAGTGTTTTTTGGTATTTTAATGGTTTTAAGGGTTTTTTGTTTTATGTTTTTAGGGGTTTTAATCAATTTATTGTTATTAAGGTTTTATTATGGTTTTTCAATTTTTAGTGTTATTTTAATTTCTAGGGACTTTTTTGACCTTTTGAGGATTGTTATGGATTTTTAGGGTTTTTCGAATTTTGAGGGTTTTATCATTTTTTTGGTTTTTAGGGGGTTTTAGATTTTTAGCGTTTTTAAGGTTTTAGGGGTATTATGGTTTGAAGGATTTTGAAGGATTTTAGATATTTTTTTGGTTTTTAGGGTTTTTAGGTTTTTAGGGATTTTTGGGGATGTTTTAGGTTTTCTATGATTTTTAGGGTTTTTAGGTATTCTTGGGTCTTTAGAATTTCTGGTTTTTTTTATTTTGATTTAGGGGTTTTTTAGTTTTTAGTGGTTTTAAGTATTTTTTTTTCAGTTTTTTGATGTTTTCAGAGGTTTAATGGTCTTGTAGAATTTTTTGGTCCTTATGGTTTTAATTTTATTTATCGTTTTTTATAGTTTTTTGGGGGTTTTATTGTCTTTATGGTTTTTAAGTTTTTATTAGGTGTTTTAAGTGTTTTCAAGATTTTTTAATAATTTTTAATTATTTTTCATTATATTTATAGTTTTTTATGGTTTTATGGATTTTGAGGGTTTATAGGGTTTATAGGGGTTATAGCGTTTTTAAGGTTTTATATTTTTTTGAAGTTTTGGGGGTTATTTGAGTTTTTATGGGGTTTTTTGGGTTTTTAGATATTTTTAACATTTTTAGGGGCTTGAATGGTTTTTAGAGTTCATAGTTTGTTATTTTGTTTTTTATCGGGTTTAAGGTTTTTAGGGGTTTTATGTGTTTTTATATTTTCACATTTTTCATAGTGTTTTTCAATGTTTTTATGTTTTTTATGTTTTAAGGTATTTTTATGGAATAATTTAATTTTTTGGGATTTTATGGATTTTAGGGATTCATGGGGGTTTTAGTGTTTTTTATTATTTTTATCATTTTTTGGGTTTAGGTTTTTTATGTGCTACTAGGTTTTTAAGGTTTTAATATGGGATTTAATGGTTTTTTGGGTGTTTTAAATTTTTATATATTTTTAGATATTTCTATGATATTTATGGTCTTTAAGTATTTTAGAGTTTTTTATGGTTTTAGGGGTTTTTTGGATTTTACTGGTTTTAGGGTTCTTTTGGTTTTTAGGGTTAAAGGGGTTGTTTGAGTTTTTAGTTTATTTTTAGTGTTTTATTCGGTTTTTATGGTTTTTATGGTTTTTATAGGTTTTTGGTGTTTTTATTAATTTTAGGGGGTTTAGGTATGTTTAGGGGTTTCAGGTTATTTAATGTTCTTCCGCATTTATAGTTTTTAGGGTTTTTGATTGTTTTTAGTTCTTTATTGTTTTATTAGGGGTTTTTAGGGATTTATGCATTTTAATTTTTTATGCATTTTATGTTTTTTTAGGTTTTTTTTTATTTTTGCGTTTTTAGAGACTTGGAGGATTTTTTAGATTGTTAGGGAGTTAGTGTTTTTAGCGTTTTTCTGGTTTTTAGGGTTATTATGATTTTTTAGGTTTTTAATGTTTTCTTATGGGTTTTCTTGGTTTTCAAGGTTTTTTTGGGTTTTTAGGTTTTTTAGTGTTTTTAGGTGTTTTGTTATACTTAGTATTGTTATGGTTTTTAGTGTTTTTTCTAGTTTTTAGGGGTTATATGTGTTTTGATGTTTTTAATTTTTCTTAGGGGTTTCAGGTTTTTTATGTTTTAGGTATTTCTAGGGCTTTTATGAATTTTTATGGTTTTTATGATTTTTAGTGATTTTTATGGTTTTTAGATTTTTTACTTTTTTTGTATTTTAGTGTTATTGTGTTTTATCAGGTTTTAATGTTTTTTAGAGTTTTTACCATGTTTAGGGATTTAATGTGATTTTACAGTTTTTACTAGGAATTATTTTTTTATTAGTTTTCATTGGTTTTACATTTCTTGGGGGTTTTAGGGGATTTTTTGGTTTTTTGGGTCTTTTGGGTGTTTTAGCATTTTTTTGGTTTTTTAGTTTTCTTATGTTTTTTCTGTTTTTTAAATATTTATAAGAATATTTAATGGTTTTATGGTTTATTTACATTTTTTATGATTTTTAAGGATTATTTGTGTTTTTAGGGTTTTTAGTGATTTTAAGGACTGATAAGGGGTTTTGGTGATTTTTTGGTTTGTTGGGGTTTTTAGAGTTTTTAAGCGTTCATATGTTTTAATAATTTTTATATTTTTAAGGTTTTCTTAGAATTTTTTTAGTGTTTTTATGATTTTTTACATTTTTCGGGATTTTACACCTTGTAAGGGTTGTTTTAATTCTACATGGTTTTTAGGGATTGTTTTATTTGTTAGGGTTTTAATATTTTTAGGGGATAGATGTGGTTTTGAGTTTTTAGTGGTTTTTTATGGTTTTTATGCTTTTTAAACATTTTTGGGTTTTGTATGGTTTTTAATTTTTTTGGTTTTTTTATATTTTGGGATTTCTAGTGTTTTTTAGGTTTTTAGTGGTTTAATGTTTTTTAGGATTTTATGGTTTTTCATAGTGTTTTTAAAGGTTTTTATGGTATTTTCAGTTTTTTTAGATTTTTTGTGCTTTTTAGGTTTTTTATTTTTTTAGGGTTTTAGGGATTATGAGGGTTTTATGTATTTTTCTGTTTTTCCTATGTTTTTAGGGTTTTTTAAGTTTTTAATGGTTTTAAGGGGTTTTATAGTTTTTAAAAAATTTAGGGGTTTCTAATTTTTATAGATTTCTTAGGGGTTTCATTGAGTTTTAGGGTTTTTAATGTTTTAATGGGGTTTTATGGTTTTTAGTGGTTTTAGGGTTTTGTATCTTTTATGGATTCTTATTGGTTTTTATGATTTTTTTGGATTTTTATGGATTTAGGGATTTTGTGGGGTTTAGGGTTCCTTAGTGGTTTTAGGGTTGTTTTTTTGTTATTTAGTTTTTTAGGGGTTTTATATGTTTTTAGCTTTTATGGGTTTATTAGTGATTTTCAGAGTCTTAGTATATTTTATATTTTAAGGAATTTTTGGGATTTTTGGGATTTTATAGATTTTTAGGATTTTTAGGGTCCATTGAGAATTTTTTTTTATTTTTAAGGTTTCGAGGGTTATAAGGAATTTTATGGTTTTTTTGGTTTTTTGGGTTTTTAGAGTTTACATGAGTTTTTTATGGGTTTATAGGTTTTTAGATTTTTTTACATCTTTAGAGGTTTAAAGTGTTTTTATAATTTTTAGGGATTTATGGGTTATAATATATTTTTATGGTTTCTCCGAGTTTTTATAGTTTTTATGGGGTTTTAAGGACTTTTAGCATGTTTTATAGTTTTAGACTTTTTTAGGTTTTGGGGATTTTAAGTGTTTTTTTATCATGGTTTTCTTAGGGGGTGTTCCGTTTTTTTTTACTTTTAGGTATTTTTATGGTTTTTTAGGATATTTTTGTACTATAGGGTTTTTATGGATTTTAAGAGTTTTTTGTGTTTTTAAATGTATTTATTGTTTTTTGGGTTTTTGTGTGTTTTAGTTTTATGTATTTTATGTTTCTTACTCTTTTCAAATAATTTCGAGATTTAATCGTTTTTTTAGATTTTATTTTTTAGGGTTTTAGGTGCATTTAAGGATTTTAGGGTTCCATGGGTTTTAGGGGTTTTAACATTTTTAGGATTTTTGGGTTTTGAAGTGATTTTATGATTTTAATGTTTTCTTTATTTTTTTAAGGTTTTTATTGTTTTTTGCATTTTTGGGATTTTTAACACTATTTTGTAATTTATTGTTTTTAAGGATTTTTAATATTTTGACACTTTTACAATTTTATGTTCTTTTTAGGTGTTTAATGTTTTTTTTTTGTGTTTTTAGGGATTTTTGAGTTTTTTTTAAATTTTTAAAGGGTTTTCAATGTTTTCAACGATATTTTGGATTTAAAATATTTTTATAGTTTTTAGTGGTTTTAGGGTTTTAAGGAATTCTAATGGTTTTTAGGTGTTTTATGGGGTTATAGGCATTTTTAGGTGTTTTGGGGTCTTTTAAGGGGTTTTGAGTGTTTTTCAAATTTTTTATTTTTAGGGGATTTAATTGTTTTTAATTATTTAAGGTTTTTTAGGGTTTGTCATAGTTTTTTCAGGTTTTTTTCTTTTTTTTATTTTAATAATTTTTTTTATATTTTAATTATTATTAGCTATTTAAGGTATTTTAATATTTTAAAAGGTTATTTATTTTTTTAGAGTTTTTAGTGTTTTTAGCATTATTTTGTGTTTAGGGGTTTTAAGTGTTTTTAGGATTTTAGGGTTTTCTTAGTGTTTTTAAAGGGGTTTTAGGGTTTTTTTTTATTTTGAGTGACTTTTAGGTTTTTTAGTATTTTTTTCGTTTTTACGGTTCTTTTAAATTTTCATTGTCTTTAGGGTTCCTCTATGTTTTTAGGGTGTTTTAGGGTTTTAGGGTTTCTTATTTTTAATGGGTTTTCAGAGTTTTCAGGTCATTTAGGGTTTTCAGTATTTTTGGAATTTATAGGTTTTTAGGGGTTTTAAATATTTTTAGGTTTTTAAGGGTTTCTTAAGGTTTTTCGTGGGTCTTAGGGTTGTTTATGTTATTAAAAATTTCATTGATTTTTTTTATTTTTATTGGTTTTTTGGTTTTTTATTGGTTTTTAGGGTTTATAGTTTTTAATGTTTTTAGGGTTGTTTTTTTGCATTATTTTAGAGTTTATAGGGTTTTCACTATTTTTATGTTTTAAATGTTTTCTTGGTGTTTTTTGGGGTTTTTTTTTTAATTTAAGGTATTTTTAATAATTTTTTAGGATTTTATGGTTTTTTTGGTTTTAAGGGAATTTGATGCTTTTTAAGGGTTTTTAGTGTTTTTATGTTTTTTTAGTTATTTATGTTTTTTTGAATTTTTTAGGGTTTAAATTTTTTTTTGGTGTTTTAAATCATTCTAGTAGTTTAAAGGGTAATTATACCTTTATTATTTTTTAGGGATTTTTTGGGATTTCAGTATTTTTATTGTTTTTAGGGGTTTTTTTGGTTTTGAGGGGTTTTAGTAACTTCTAAGGGGTTTGGCATTTTTATGTTTTTATGGGTTTTAAATGTATTTTAGTTTTTATGGGATTGTTAAGGGTTTTATGGTTTTTAGAGATTTTGTAGGATTTTTTAGGATTTTAGCACTATTTATGATTTTTATGGATTTACATATAGTTTAGGGTTTTTTAGGTTTTTTAGGGTTTTTGAGCTGTTTTAAAAATATATATATTTTATAGGGGTTTAGAGTGTTATTGGGTTATAATATTTTTTAGGGTTTATCAAGGTTTTTAATATTTTTAAGGAATTTAAATGATTTATAAGTATTTTAATGGTATTTAACATTTTTTAAGGTTTTTATAGTTTTTAATTACTTAGTGTTTTGAGGGTATTTTTTTTGGATTATTTTGAATTTCTTTACAAGTTTTAAGAAAAGTAGTGTTCTATAATTTTTTGGGATTAAATTTTTTTTTTATTTTTTTTATTTGGTATTAGATGATTTTTGGGTTTTTAATGTTTTTAGGGGGTTTTATCCTTTTAGGTGTTTTTGGTTTTTAGGGTTTTACCGTATTTCGTGTTTTTAAGATGTTTTGGGGTTTTAATTTTTTTTCAATTTATTTTTCTTGCTTTGGGTTTTTCACAGTTTATTGTTCCTTTTTGTTTTTAGTGTGTTTATGAATTTATAGGGGTTTTGAGGTGTTTAGGTATTTTTTTGACCTTTTATGCTTTTGAAGTAGTTTTTGAAGTTTTTAACATTTTTAGTGATTTAAAGGGTTTTTAGTGTTTTAGGGTTTTTAGGGTTTTTTTGGTTTTTTTGGTTTTTAAGGATTTTAGGGGAAGTTATGATTTTTACTCTTTCTAGGATATTTTTAGGGTTTTAGATTTTTTACCAATTTTTAGGTGTTATAGGGGTTTTATGTGTCTTATATTTTTTTAAAGGTTAGGGCCGAAGCCTCATTTATTATTAAAGAAAAGAAAAGACCCCTTTAACCAGGTAGAGGGAGACCCATTACATAGCCCAAAGGTCCAGTGGGAATTTAGCCCATTACATGGCCTGTAGGCACATTTTTTTGGCCCAAGACCCATTTTGTGAACAGTACTACTACAGTACTCACACTGCTACAGTACCACACAGTACCCGTGCTGCTATAGTGCCATGCCACTGCTATAGTGACATACCGCCCCTACAGTTTCTGTCATTGCTACAATACCACCACTGCTACAGTACTACTATAGTATCTGCAATAGTATCTGTTCCAATGGGTTTTGAACCCCCATTTATCATGTATAATTAAGGGGTTTTCAGGGTTTTCATGGATTTCATATTTTTTTGGCTTTTAGGGTTTTTATAGAGATTTTGGAAATTTATTTTTTTTGGGTTGTATAGACTTTGTGGATTTTTAATATTTTTGGTGGTTTCGGGGTTTTTTAGAGTTTTAAACATTTTTTAGGGGTTTCAAATGTTTTAAAGATTTTATGGTTTTATTAAAGGATTTTAGGGTTCTTTATCCTTTTATGGAATTTTATTGTTTTTTAGTATTTTTTATGTTTAGGGTTTTTGAGGGATTTTGGGGGGTTTTATAATTTTTTACAGTATTGAGGGGTTTTATGGATTTTTGAGTTTTAGTGTTTTTTGAGTTTTTTATGGGTTTGAATGTTTTTTAGAGTTTTTAGAATTTTTTGGGTATTACTGGTGTTATAGATTTTTTTTATATTTTTTAGGTTTTTTTGGGGTTTAAATGCTCTTTTTGGATTTTATGGTTTGAGGGATTTTGGGGATTTGGGGGTCTTTTTAGGGTTTTTCGTATTTTAGAGTATTTAGTTTTTTAGGGTTTAAAGTGTTTTATGTTTTTACGGATATCTAAGGGGTTTTTTATTTTTCTGTGTTTTAGGGATTTTTATTGTATTTTAGAATTTTTATGGGGTTTTTGGGTTTTTAGGGATTTTTTAGGATTATATGTATTTTAGGGTTTTTATCATTTTTTGGTTTTTAAGGGTTTTTAAGGGTTTTAAGTATATTTAGGTTTTTAGAGTTGTCTTAGGGTTTTTAGGGGGTTTAGGGTTCAAGTTATTTTTAGGGTCTTTATGGTTTTTAGTGTTCTTAAAAAAATTAGAGGTTTATAAGGTTTTTATAGTTCTTAGTGGGTTTTAGGGTTTTTTTGGTTTATTGGGGTTTTTAATGGTTCTTAGGTTTCTTTGGATTTGTGGTTTTCTTAATTTTCATTGTCTTTTGGGGTTTTATTGCTTCTTCACATTTGTAGGTTTTTCAAAAGATTATATGTTTTTAGTTTTTTAAGGTTTTTTAGGGTTTTAATTTTTTTATGTTTTTAGGGACTTTTAGTTCTTTTTAGGAATTTTATGGATTATTGTATTTTTAGGGATTTTAAGGGGTTTTCTGTTTTTTAGTGTATTTTACGGACTTCATCATTTTTATAATTTTTAGTGGATTTCTGTGTTTTTATATTTTTAATGTATTATTTTGGGGGTTTCATGGTTTTAAGGGTTTTTTACATTTCTAAGGATTTTTAGGGGTTTTATCATTTTTTCAGGTTTTTCAGTTTTTTTGGGATTTTAGGGTTTTAGTTTTTTTTTGAGTTCTTTATGGATTTTATGATTTTTAGAGTTTCTAAATAATCTTAGGGGTTAAAAGGGTTATTATAGTTTTTAATGGGTTTTAGGGTTTTCAGTTATTTTAGGGTTGTATTATTTTTATGTTTTTTATGGTTTTATGTTTATTTTTGGGTTTTTTAGTATTTTTAACATTTTTATGTTTTTAGGGGATTTTAGTTTTGGGAGGTTTATTGGTTATCTTAGTGTTTTTAGTTTTTTTACATTTTTAGGGGTTTTAGTTATTTTTTGGTATTTTTTTGATTTTTTATGTTTTTATATATTTGTATGGATTTTCATGGATTATATGGGATTATAGTTTTTTTATTATTATTTGTGTTTTTTTATTTTTTAGACATTTTAGGGACTTTTTGGGTTTTATGGGATTTTAGAGTTTTTAATGGTTGTATAGTTGGGGGGGTTGGGGTTTTCTATGGGTTTTTTGTTTTTTTTTGGTTTTGAGGATTTTAAAGAGATTGTATAGTTTTAAATAAAATTAGGGGTTTAGATGTTTTATTTTTTTTCTAGTGGGATTTTATGGTTTTAATGTGTTTTGTTATACATAGTATTGTTATGGTTTTTAGTGTTTTTTCTAGTTTTTAGCGGTTATATGTTTTTTTATGTTTTTAAAATTTTCTTAGGGTTTTAGGATTTTTATGTTTTAGGTAATTCTATGGATTTTATGAATTTTTATGGTTTTTATGATTTTTAGATATTTTGATCGTTTTTAGGGTTTTTACTGTTTTTTTGGTTTTTAGGGTTTTTGTGTTTTTTTAGGTTTTGATGTTTTTATAGTTTTTAACATGTTTTGAGATTTAATGGGATTTAAGAGTTTTTATTGGTTATTTATGTTTTTTTAGTTTTCATTAGTTTTACATTTTTTGGGGGTTTTAGGGGTTTTTATAGTTTTTTGGTCTTTTAGGGGTTTTAGCATTTTTTTTGGGTTTCTTAGGTTTTTAATGTTTTTCATTGGTTTTAATGATTTATAAAGATTTTTAATGGTTTTATGGTTTATTTTCATTTTTTAGGATTTTTATGTTTTTTTTTTGTTTTTATGGTTTTTTTTGTTTTTAGTGATTTTGAGGGTTGGTAAGGGATTTTTGGGATTTTTGGGTTTGTTAGGGTTTTAGAGTTTTAAGATTTCAAAAAATTTAATCATTTGTATATTTTTAAGGTTTTCTTAGGGGTTTTTAGTGTTTTTATGGGTTTTCAAATTTTTAGGGAATTTTACCCCTTGTAAGTATTTTTTTAAATCTTCATGGTTTTTAGGTATTTTTGGGTTTTTATGGTTTTTGGGGTTTGTTTTATTTTTTAGGGTTTTAATTTTTTTAGGAGTTAAATGTGTTTTTGAGTTTTTAGTTTGTTTTTTTGGTTTTTATGTGTTTTAATTAATTTTAGTGGTTTTTATGGTTTTTAATGTTTTTTTGGTATCTTTATGCTTTGGGGTTTTTAGTGTTTTTTAGGCTTCTAGCGGTGTAAGGTTTATTATGATTTTATGGTTTTTCTTAGTGTTTTTAGGGTTTTTAGTGTATTTTATGTTTTTATATATTCTTTGTGATTTTTGGGTTTTTTTTTAATTTGTTTAGGGTTATAGGGATATTGAGGGTTTTATGTCTATTGTTTCTAGGTTTTTAGGGATATTTTAGTTTTTAATGGTTTTTAGGAGTTTTATATTTTTTATAAAATTTAGGGGTTTCAAAAAAATCATACTTTTTCAGGGTTTTATGGAGTTTTAGGGTTTTTTAGGTTTTAATTGGTTTTTATGGTTTTTAGGGATTTTAGGGTTCTTTGGTTTTATTTATTCTTATTGGTTTTAAATATTTTATGGATTTTTGGGGATTTAGGAATTTTGTGGGGTTTTAGGGTTCTTTAGCGGTTTTAGGGTTGTTTTTTTGTTATTTAGTTTTTTAGGGGTTTTATATGTTTTTAGCTTTTATGGGTTTATTAGGAATTTTCAGAGTCTTAGTGTTTTTTATGTTTTTAGGGGTTTTAAGGATTTTAGGGATTTTATAGATTTTTAG
This sequence comes from Viscum album, assembly GCA_963277665.1. Lineage (NCBI taxonomy): Eukaryota > Viridiplantae > Streptophyta > Magnoliopsida > Santalales > Viscaceae > Viscum > Viscum album. The sequence goes on from OY728164.1 coordinate 790,320,452, forward strand.
GATTTTTTTGGTCTTTTGGGATATTTTTTATTTTTAAGTTTTATAGGGTTATAAGGAATTTTATGGGTTTTTTGGTTTTTTGGGGTTTTGTGTTTATTTCAGCTTTTATGGGTTAATAGGTTTTTTATAGTTTTTAACAACATTAGAGGTTTAAAGGGTTTTTAGCGTTTTATCACATTTAGTGTTTTAGGGGTTTTATGATATTTTATGGTTTCTAAGAGTTGTTATGGTTTTTAGGGGTTTTAGGGCCTTTTAGCATGTTTTAGGGTTTTAGCATTTTTTAGGATTTTTGGGGTTTTAACTATTTTTTGTTTATTATGGTTTTCTTAGGTGGCTTTGTGGGTTTTTTTTACTTTTAGGTATTTATATGGTTTTTAGGATTTTTTTTGTATTATAGGGTTTTTATGTATTTTGAGAGTTTTTTAAGTTTTTTATTTTTTTCCCCTTTTTGGGTTTTAGTGTTTTTTAGTTTTTAGGTGTTTTATGTTTCATATTGTTTTCAATATTTTAAGGGGTTTAATGGTTTTTTTAGTTTTTTTAGGGTTTTAGGTTCTTTTTAGGTTTTTAGGGTTCCATGGCTTTTAGGGGTTTTGGCATTTTTTAGGATTTTTGGGTTTTTAAGTGATTTTAGGTTTTTTAAGGTTTTCTTTGTTTTTCCATGGTTTTTATTAATTTTTTATTTATTCGGATTTTTAGTGCTGTTTTTTAATTTAATATTTTTAAATATTTTAAATATTTTGACGGTTTTACAATTTTATGCCTTTTTTGGGTATTTATGGGTTTTTGGGTTTTTAGGTATTTTTGAGTTTTTTATGTTTTTAAGGGTTTTTAATGGTTTTAATGATTATTAGGGTTTTAAATATTCTTATAGTTTTAGTGGTTTTTAGGGTTTTTAGGAATTTTAATGTCTTTTTTGTGTTTTATGGGGTTTTAGGCATTTTTAGAGGGTTTAGGGTCTTTTTAAGGGTTTTGAGAGTTTTTCAATTGTTTCTATTTTTAGGGGATTTAATTTTTTTTACATCTTTATGGTTTTCTTAGGGTATTTAATAGTTTTTTGGGTTTTTTTATTTTTTTAGATTTTTAAATATTTTTTATGATTTAAATTATTTTTTGGTGTTTTAGGGATTATAATGGTTTTAAGGGTTCTTTAGGTTTTTAGGATTTCTAGGGTTTTTAGCATTATTTTGGTTTTAGGGGTTTTAAGTGTTTTTAGGATTTTAGGGTTTTACTTAGTGTTTTTTAGGGGTTTTAGGTTTTTTTTATGTTTGAGTGACTTTTAGGGTTTTTTGGATTTTTTTGGTGTTTAGGGTTCTTATGGGTTTTAATTGTTTTTAGGGTTTCTATATGTTTTAAGGGTGTTTATGGGATTAAAAGTTTTTTATTTTTAGGTGGTTTGAAGGTTTTTTAGGTCTTTTATGGTTTTTAGTTTTTTTTGGAGTTTTTAGATTTTTAGGGGTTTTAAGTATTTTTAGATTTTTAAGGGTTTCATAGGGTTTTTCATGGGTCTTAGGGTTGTTTAGGTTTTTATGAATTTTAGGGATTTTTTTTAATTTTATTTGTTTCTATTGTTTTTATTGATTTTGAGGGTTTTTTGGTTCCTAATGTTTATAGGGTTGTATTTTGTTTGCGTTATTTTAGGGGTTTTTAAGGGTTTTAACTATTTCAATTATTTTTAATGTTTTCTTAGTGTTTTGTGGGGTTTAGTTTTTTTTAAAATTTTAAGGTATTTTTAAGGAATTTTTATGATTTTAGGGTTTTTAGGGTTTTAAGGGAATTTGATGATTTTTAGGGGTTTTTAGGATTTTTATTTTTTTTAGTTTTTTTTGAATTTTTTTAATTTTTTATGGTTTTAAATGGTTTTTGGTGTTTTTAACCATACAAGTGGTTTAAAGGGTAATTATATATTTATTAAATTTTAATGGTTTTTTGGGTTTTTAGTAGTTTTATAGTTTTTAGGGGTTGTTATGGTTTTGAGGAGTTTTAGTGACTTTTTATGGGTTTTTCAGTTTTAGGATTTTATGGGTTTTAAATGTTTTTTTAAGGAGTTCTTAAGGATTTAATGGTTTTTAGAGATTTTTTGGCATCTTTGAGGATTTGGGGGTATTTGTTATTTCTAGGGATCTACATATATATTAGGGTTTTTTAGGTTTTTCATGGTTTTTTAGTTGTTTTAGAATTTTTTACATTTTATAAAGGATTAAAGTGTTATTTGGGTTCTATGGTTTTTTAGGGTTTATCAACGTTTTTAATATTTCTATGGAATTTGAATGATTTTTAAGTATTTTAATGGTATTTAGTATTTTTGTAGGTTTTTAGGGTTTTTAATTTTTTTAGGGTTTTGAGGGTATTTTGTTTTAGGATTATTTTAAATTTATTTACAAGGGTTTAAGGTTTTTAGAGTTCTAGAATTTTTTATGTTTAAATTGTTTTTAGTTTTTTTATTGGGTTTTACAATATTTTTAATTTTTTAATGTTTTAAGGGGTTTTTATTCTTTTAGGTGTCTTTTGGTTTTAATTATTTTACTGTATTTAGTGTTTTTAAGGTGTTTAGGGGTTTTAATTATTTTAAATTTATTTTACTTACTTTGGATTTTTCACTGTATATAGGTTTTTAATGTTATAAGTGAGTTTATGGATTTATTGGGGTTTGGGGGGGGGGGGGGTTAGGTAATTCATTGAGATTTTAGGTTTTTGAAGGAGTTTATAATGTTTTTATCATTTTTAGTGATTTTAAGGGGTTTATTAGTGTTTTAGTGTTTTTTAGGATTTTTTTGGTTTTTTTGGTTTTTTAGGCTTTTAGGGGTTGTTATGATTTTTAGGGTTTCTGGGGACTCTTTAGGGTTTTATGTTTTTTTATCATTTTTAGGTGTTGTAGGGGTTTTATCTATCTTATGTAATTATTTTTTTATTAGGGGTTTTCAGGGTTTTCATTATTTTCAGGGTTTTTTGGTTTTTAGAGTTTTTTAGGGATTTTTATCAATATTTTTTTTGGTTTTATGGACTTTGGGGGTTTTAATGATTTTGGAGGATTTTAGGGTTTTTTAGAGTTTTAAAAAACATTTAGGGGTTTCAAGTGTTTTTTTGATTTTATGGTTTTATTAGAATATTTTAGGGTTATTTAGGCTTTTATGGAATTTTATTGTCTTTTAGGATTTATTTCATGTTTAGGGTTTTTTATGGATTTTGGGGGTTTTTAGAGTTTTTTACTATTTTGAGGGGTTTTATGTATTTTTTGAGTTTGAGGGTTTTTTGATTCTTTATGTGTTTGAAGGTTTTTAGATTTTTTTAGTATTTTTTAGGGATTAATGGGGTTTTAGATTTTTTATCCTTTTTATGGTTTTTTGGATTTTTAAATGTTTTTTTGGATTTTATGGTTTGAGGGGTTCTGGGGTTTTTGGGGTCTTTTTTAGGCTCTTAGGTATTTTATAGTATTTATTTTTCTGGGGTTTAAAGTGTTTTATGTTTTTATGGCTTTCCTAGGGGTTTTTTGGGGGTTTTTAATTTTTCTATGTTTTAGAGAATTTTACGGTATTTTTTTATTTTTATGGGTTTTTTAAGTTTTTGGGATTTTTAGGGTTTATAGTTATTTTAGGGTTTTATAATTTTTTATCATTTTTTGGTTTTTATGGGTTTTTATTGTATTTAGGTTTTTAGAGTTGTCTTATAGTTTTTATGGATTTTAGAGTTTTTTGTGTTTTTAGGGTCCTTAAGGTTTTTAGAGTTCTTAAAAAAATTAGAGGTTTATATGGGTTTTAGTGTTCTTAGTGGTTTTTAGGGTTTTTATAGTTTATTGGCATTTTAATGGTTTTTAGGTTTTTTTTTGGATTTGGGGTTTTTGTTTTTCATGGTCTTTTAGGGGTTTTATGGTTTATTTACATTTGTAGGGTTTTCAAAAGATTATATGTTTTTAGATTTTTATGTTTTTTTAAGGGTACACTAGTGCAGAAAACGTTTTTTACGTCACCATTTTTTACGTCGGTTATATATAACCGACGTAAAAAATGCGGCGAGTAGCTTTTTAACGTCGGTTATTTTAATAACCGACATTACAAATCGCGCCTGTTCAGTTTTTACGTCGGTTATCCTATAACCGTTGTAAAAAACCAATGCGCGGGGGGTTTTTTACGTCGGTTATTTGGAAACCGACGTAAAAAAAACCCGATATCTATGCGTTTTTTACGTCGGTTGTCAAATAACCGACGTAAAAAACCAAGGCGTGGAGTTTTTTACGTCGATTATTTTATAACCGACGTAAAAATCGAGATTTCTACGGGTTTTTTACGTCAGTTATTTTATAACCGATGTAAAAAACCCCCTCGTGCTTTGGTTTCTTACGTCGGTTATTTGATAACCGATGTAAAAAACGCGTAGATATCGGGTTTTTTATGTCGGTTATTTTATAACTGATGTAAAAAACCAAAGCGCGGAGGCTTTTTTACATCGGTTTTAAAATAACCGACATTATAAATTTAAAAAATAGTTTATAACATCGGTTATATAATAACCGACGTTATAAAACTCTTCAAGAAATTAAAGCCCCGTGGACTGTCATTTACGATTTTTCGATTGACAGTCCGTCGGCTCGTCTCTATCGTGCGGTAAACCCTAATCGTCTCGTCGATAGACCTACATTAAACTCATTTTGGCTTCATTGTTTATCTTCTTCACTCCGCTCGGATCTATCATCTCAACTCGCAACATTCAATTAAGCCTTCCACGAATTTATTTTGTTCGTTTTTTTTCACGGATATTCTATAATTATGTTTTGAGATTTTTGTACATTTAATGTAAACAAGATGTAGTGGTTTCCATGTATGCACCTCATTAATATTTTGATAAGATGGTGATGCGATAATCTAAGATACATATGATTCATTGATGGAAGTGATACAACTTCACATGGTGTAGGATGATTTATGGGCGGGGTGAGACGATGACATTAGCATTAGGGTGTGAGAGGAAAACTAGTGGAGAAGTGGTATCCGAGAACCTTATTTTTAATATATATATATATATATATATATAATTTTTTATACGAAAAGGTTTATTTATATGAATTATTTTGTGAGTGATCCATAGTGGGTATATGAAACTATTTTTCCATGTTTAGGTGATGATTTAGATTCCTTTTTTCATAGGGCTTTAGTGTGCTTCCTCAACATTTTCAGGAGATGTATTAGGGAGGATCTTACTATGTATACATGTTATTCCCACCATACATAAATATAAACAATTTTTTTGGTTTTTAAAAGCAATTTGTAGTTTTTTATAGATGTTAGTATCATGGAAGTGTTGTGGAGTAGCTTTCATGAGTATATAGAGTTTATTGTTTCTTCCTAGTTTTACTTTTAGTACTAATAATCTTCTTTTTGGTTTATGTACAACAATACATGTATTTTGAATAATTATTTTATTTATTTTTTGTTTTTAGTGATTCATCTATTCATATCTCTTATTATGTAAACATATATAGTAGTAATTTCCTCTAATGTTTTTGGTTTAAATATCATCAGTGCTAATCAAAAAACCATGAAGTATTAAAGGAGGGATTCATGCATAATTATCTAAATTTATTCATTTCGAACTGAGGAGGGTTACTTTTGGTGGGAGCAGATCCTAAATGATATGGTATGAATTCATTCTATCATAACCATAAATAAAATATAGTTGTATTTTATTTATCATATACATCAACTTATACTCTTCTTTTTCATCACAAACCCTTTGAGAATAAAAAACCAAACTAAGGGCTTTGGTATCCACATTGCCTTTTGTTATAGAATATGGGACATGAAAATCAAATGATTGAACATATTCCTCCCAAAAACACTTCCATTGAATTTTATAGTTGTGTGAAAATATTTACCAAATGGATTTAGGGTCTACAGAAACCATTAATAACATGTTAAATAGGTAGTTTATCTAATATATTAAAACATCAAAACCGCAATCAATATTAAACTATGTAGGCGTCATGGTTTTCTTTGGTTAAATGAAATTTAAAACTGTTATATCTAACTATATTTTGTTTTAAAAATAATATTCAAGCATATTTTTTTAAATACCTATAGATTTGTTTTATATTTTAAATTGTTTTACATTCAAATTATGATTTTTTCATATAAACATATATTTGTCTTATCTTAAAAATATATATTTTTTGTTCATATTTGTTATAGGTAATAATGAGTCGAATTTGGATTACGGCACATCGAATGAGCAATGAATTTGAGGAAGGTGTTGATGCCTTTTTGGAATTTCCAAAACGAAATGTTCCAAGTAGTGACATTTTTTTCTGTCCATGCCTGAAATGTTTGAATATGAAGAAGTTGAAAAGTAGAGAGATCAAAGATCATCTGATTTGTCATGGATTTAATCCGAGTTACAACCCTTGGATTTGGCATGGTGAAACTGGACGGAATGTCACTGATGATGATGATTCGCAAGATGGTAACTCTGATGGAATTGAAGAAATGATTCACGATATTGTAGCAGAACAAATTGAGATAGAACCAACAGTTGCGTGTCTATATGGTGATGATGAAAACCCATTATATCCTGGTTGTACAGATTTTACGGTTTTGTCGGCGGTGTTAAGATTGATTAACCTGAAGGTGAAGCATGGATGGAGTGACAGAAGTTTTACAGAGCTGCTATAATTGATGAAATAAATTCTTCCAAAAGATAACGATCTTCCAGATTCACATTACAAAGCCAAGAAAATATTATGCCCGATGGGATTGGGATAAAAGAAAATACATGCCTGTATGAATGACTGCATTATATATAGGAAAGAATATGAATTTCTGTCAGAGTGTCCTAAATGTGGGACATCACGGTATAAGGTGAAAGAAAAATCACAGGCTGATGTAGAGATTAAAAAGCTCCCTTCAAAGGTATTTTGGTATCTTCCTATAATTAATTGTTTCAAATGTTTATTTGCTAATTCATATGATGCAAAAAGGTTAAGATGGCATGCTGAAGAGCGGTTATGTGATGGAAAAATACGTCATCCAGCTGATTTTCCACAATGGAATAAAATTGATGCGCAGTATTCTACATTTGGAAATGAAATTAGAAATCTCAGACTAGGGTTGTGCATAGATGGAATGAATCCATACCGAACACTCAGTAGCACACATAGTTCATGGCCTGTTTTATGGGTAATTTACAACCTCTCTCCTGAAGTTTGTATGAAGCGCAAATATGTCATGTTGAGTACAATGATCTCTGGTCCAAAGCAACCCGGTAATGATATTGATGTTTACTTGTCACCGTTGATTGATGATTTTAAACAGTTATGGGCTGATGGCATTAGGGTGTATGATTCTTATAAAATGGAATATTTTCAACTGCATACAGTGCTTCTGTTCACTATAAATGACTTCCCAGCGTATGGAAATTTTTCTGGATACAGTGTTAAAGGGTATAAAGAATGTCCAATTTGCGAACAACAGACATCATATTGTCAATTGCATCATGGGGGGAAAATAGTGTACATGGGTCATCGAAAGTTTTTGCCTATGGAACACCCTTATAGAAGACTAAAAAATTCATTCAATGGCTCACAAGAATTTGATACTGCTCCAAAACCTTTATCCCCTGATCTGTATTTTGAGAGGGTGAAAAACATTAACATGACATTGGGAAAGACACAGAAATCTGGTAATGATAGACATATTTGGAAGAAAATGTCAATTTTTTTTGAGCTACCATATTGGAGGTATCATGAAGTTAAACATAATATTGATGTCATGCACGTGGAGAAGAATATCTGTGATTCTTTGATTAGAACATTGTTAGATATTAAAGGAAAGTCTAAAGATGGGTTGAATGCAATATTAGACTTACTATCAATGGGAATACATTTGGAGTTAGCTCCCACTCCTAAAGGAAGACGAACATTTCTTCCCCCAGCTTTTCATACATTATCGAAGAGGGAGAAAATTAGCTTCTGTCAGTGTCTTCATGATACCAAAGTGCCTCAAGTTTATTCTTCTAATGTAAAAAATTTTGTCTCAATGAAGGACTTGAAGTTGATAGGTATGAAATCACATGATTGTCACGTCATGATGCAACAAATTCTACCAGTTTCATTGCATGGAATATTTCTCATTCGTGTCAGAAAGACTATAATAAAGTTGTGTTATTTTTTCAATTCAATTTGTAACAAGGCAATTGATGTGAATGCTTTGAACATTTTGGAAAAGGATGCAATTTTTATACTTTGTCAATTGGAAATGTATTTTCCTCCAACTTTTTTTGATATAATGGTGCATTTAATGATTCATCTGGTTCGTGAAATAAATCGTTGTGGACCTATATATCTTCGTTGGATGTATCCTTTTGAAAGGTATATGAAAATATTAAAGGGGTATGTTAAAAATATATATCAACCTGAAGCCTCAATTATTGAAAAGTATATTTCTGAGGAGGTAGCAGAGTTTTGTACGAGCTACTTGGATGCGGCGCAACACATAGGTTTGCCTCCATCTCGCCATAAACGAGTTAATAATGAGGGAAAGGGGATTCGCGGCTTGAAAGTCCAATCATTGTCAGCTGAACAGATGAAGAAGTTAGAATCATACATCTTGAATAACATAGCTGATGCTCAACCGTATATCACATTGCATATTAATGAGTTGAAACAATGTCATCCAAATAAGAAAGAAATGTGGATTTTGAATGAGCACAACAAAACTTTTTTGTCCTGGATTAAAAAGACTTTGGTTGGTAGATCAGATGTATCAGAGACATTAAAATAGATAGTGGGTGGTCCATGTTTAAATGTGATAACATGGTCCGGTTATGACATTAATGGTTATACATTTCATACAAAATCTCAGGACAACAGAAGTGTAGTTCAGAATAGTGGTGTATTGGTGTTTGCAGAAGCAATGCATTTTTCGAGTGCTAAGGAAAAAAACCCAATTTCTGCATCAAGTGCATATTATGGAGTGATTGAAGACATATGGGAGGTTGATTACTTTAAAATTAAAGTTCCCGTTTTTAACTGTAAATGGTTTAACGGTAACAACAGTGTCAGACACGGTGAATTTGGAATGACACTTGTTAATCTGAATAGATTGGAAGACACAGCTAATTCTTTTATAATGGAAACACAAGCAAAACAATTTTTCTATGTAGTAGATCAATCAGATATGCAGTGGGCTGTTGTTTTACAAGGGAAAAAACAATATGTTGGTGAGGATGAACTTAATGAATATGGTGATTTATGTGAGATCCCTACTTCCATGGAAATATTAACAGAACATAATGATGATCATGTTAAAGACATAGTTTGTGCCATAAGGAATGATCACGATGAAGGAATTTGGGAAAACAATCCATTTGTACATTCCTAAAATTACAGGTAACATATGTTTATTTCTTGTTTAAATTTATTTTTTCCATAAATGTTAGATATTGTAAGTTTTTTATTTATTAAAACATGTTTTAAAATAAAATAATTATATGTTTTTGTTTGTTTTAAGTTTGTTTAGTTTACTTTATCATGTTTATAACCATTACATGAATTTTAAAATGCTTATTTTTGTTCACTGACAATTACTTTACCATGTTTACAATGTTTACCAGGTTTACCATTTTTACCATTTTTACCATCTTGACCATCTTGACCATCTTTGCCATCTTTACCATTGTTTAACATGCTTACCATATTACCAATGTTTACTATTATGTAACTTAGTACACTTTTCTATTTTCTGATTATAGTAGTATTATAATATTTGAATTTGTATATTTGTGAACTGACGTTTGTTTTTTTGATTTGAAGGATAATGACAGATCATTCAGATGATCAACCACATGATTCTGGAGAGGAGCATATTGCTGGTCATACCTCTGGGGATGAACATTCACATGCTCCTATTATGACAAAGAGATCAAAGGTTGGTAAATGTGGGTGCACACGTTTACCAAAATTATCACTTGCATGTACGTAGGATCAGAGGATAGTCGTTGAGTTTGATAATGATGATATTCCTAGAGGACCGAATGCCAAAGATTTTAAGAATTTTGTTGCAACTCAGGCTAAGACCAAAGTAAGCATTCTATATGATGATTGGAGAGGTGTGGATAAAGAGATTATCTCTCAGTTGTGGGAGACGATTTTGGTAAGATCTTTTTTCATTGTTTGACCATTCTTTTAATGTCTCTAGTATATATAATATGTTTAACCTCTTCTTTGTCAGATGACATTTGATATTCCTGACACTGGAGGAGTTAGGAAGAAATGATTATCGTTGGCTGCCAGGAGATGGAGGGATTTCAAATCAACCCTCTAATCTGATTTCATTTATATTCATAGGAGTCATGACAATCCATGTCGTATATATCCTTTTATAGATGAAGACACATGGAGACAGTTTTTTGAAAGTAGAAAGAAAGAGTCATTTCTGGTAAGGGCAATGTAAAATTTTATAAACTTTCTTATATAAATGATTTTATTAATGTTTTGTTAATGATTTCTAATTCTTAAATTACAACAAACAAGGAAAGCTCATCAGGAGATCCAATCTAAAAATTTATACCCTCATAGTTTATCTCGGGGAGGGTATACATTATTGGAAGAAAAAATGATGGCGGAAAAATTTCAACAAATAAGAGCTGAGTCTTCAAACTCTAGAGAGGTGGCACCTCCATCCCCTCCACCTCCGCCAGTACCTCCCACTCCCCCAACTCATCCTGCGGACCCCATTTTTTATCCTACGACTCCGCCGCAGCTTCCTACATATTTCGAGTTGTATGTTGATGATTCTCAACATCATATAGTAGCATACAGGTTGGTATATTGTATAGGAGATACAGTACAACATCAACAATTAGAGGTAGAGAATTAGAGGTTCACTGTACATGATATTATAGATAGATCAGCTAGGGTACCAATACCTACAGATGAGGTGGCGACAGTTGGACAGAGTATCAGCCATTTTTTAGTCTGGCCATCCAGACTTCTTCGACTCATTACCATAGAGGTATGAATGTTATATCTTTTATTTTATTTTTTTATTAAAGTTGTTTTATCATTTGAAAACTACTATATTTTTCAATTGTTTTTTCACATGAATACTTCAAAGGTAAAGAAATACTGTAAAGACAACAATAAAGACAACAGGCTATGACATCAGATACAGATTCCAGTGGTCTTGACAGATTGTCAGGATATTCACATTTTTTGTTGGGTTTTTATGATTTTCCAAAGGAATCTCATGTTTGTGGACGTGAAATAAGTGTGGGGATTACAAAATCTGATATCATGGAGCTTGTTACTAGAGATAAGTTGGGCATTAACGTGGTGAATTTTTTTTCCATGTAAGTCTTAACACCTTTTCCATGCGTTATATTTATTAAAAATGTATACTTATGTATGTTTTGTATTAGGTATCTCTATAAAATTTGTGAGAGGAATGAGCTGACAAAAGTATATGGATTCATGGGCCCGCAATTGATTTCCCCTGAAGCATGTGCATTGAATGAGGAACAAAGAATGGTTTATATTGCTAAAATATTTGAAAAGAATATAATCACACAATGTTGGATGATGCCTTTTTGTGAGAGGTATGAAACACATTTCTCTCAAAGAGTTAATTATCTTTTAACATAAAAAACCACTAACATTAAATTTCCTTTTATCAGTGATCGTTGGATGTTAGGGATTTTTTGCCCAAGGGAGAAAGCTCTTTATTGGATATGCTCTGTTCATGGTGATGTGCGGGAAAGTTTTAAGAATATATTGGAAAAGTAAGTTTCAATTTCTCAATAGTATTATATATTATAATGAATTTTAAATTTACCCCATTCGTATTATTTTCTAACAGTGCATGGGTCTACTATCGAAAAAACACAAAGAAAAGAAATGCAAAGATCAAATATGTAAATGCGAAGGGAAATTTACATTTATAATTTGCACTTTTTGATTTATTACATAAAAATAATATATTGAATTTACCCTCATTCAAACAGAATTGTCATGAACAACAAAGCGTCATCGAATGCAGATATTATATGTTAATATTTATGTATGAAATAATAACAACTGGGACTATTGTGAATTTAGACCTGGTACGATTTCCTCTTAAACTTTTCCATAATATTTCAATTTGATTTATTCATTATACACGTTAACTATCTTCTTTTTCATTTGTAGCTTTTTGATGACCCTCAACCCTATACTGCTGAAGACATCAAACACGTACAAGTGGAGTGGTCAAATTATTTTACAAGTTTGATTGAATTTTAGTTGTTCGTAATGTAAAATGTAATTTTGAATATTGTCGTTTTAATTGTGTATTTGGTAGTTGTTTAGGTTGGATTTAGTTTTTTTTGAAGTTGATAGTGTAATTTTTAAATGTTATATAAGTGAATGTTTAATTTTGCTCTACTTCTTGTTTTGGTCTAATTTTGATGGTTATTCTGGTATGGATTTAGGTCTGTGGGGAGGGGTTCCAAGGGTGTGGGGTGTGTTCAGTGGGGTTGGGGGGTGTCCAGCGGTCTGGGAGGGCAGTCTGGTGGGGTGGGGGGACAGTCCTGGGGGGTGGCAGGGATGTCCAGGGGTGTGGGAAGGCGTCCAAGGGTGTGGGAGTGTTGTCCAGGGGTGGGGGGTTGTCCAGGGGTGTTTGGGGCTATTTGGGGCTGTCCAGGGGTGTGGTGGGGGCTGTCATGTGGGGTGAGGGGGTGAGGGGGTGCTGGTCAGGCAGGTGGGGGTTGTCGAGGGGTGTTTAGGGGTGTCCGGGGGTCGGGGGCAGTCCAGGAGTGTGGTGGGGGCTCCAATGGGGTGGTCGTGGGTTGTCCAATGGGTATACATGAGGGTGGGAGCTCCAATGGAGTGAGGGAGGGCTGTCCAGGGGGTATACGTGAGGGTGAGGTCTCCAACGGGGTGGGGGAGGGCTGTCCATGGGGAATAAATGAGGGTGGGGGCTGTCTAGGGGGTAAGTTTTATCCAATGGGGTGGGGAGGACTATCCAGGGGGTATACATGAGGGTGAGGGCTCCAACGGGGTGGGGGGGGGGGGGCTTTCCATGGGGTATAAATGAGGGTGGGGGCTGTCTAGGGGGTATGTTTTATATGTTATCAATGTACATGCTTAATTTTGATCTACTTCTATTTTTGTGGTATGATTTCTTGATTTGTTTTCTTGTTCATTTTGGTGGAGAGAAGATGACTACATTCTATTTAAAAAAAATGGTTTTATCACGTCAGTTATTAAATAACCGACGTTATAAAATGCCTGGAAAATAGTTTATCACGTCGGTAATTTAATAACCGACGTGATAAAAGGCCTGGAGAATGGTTTATCACGTCGGTTATTTAATAACCGACGTGATAAAAGGCCTTGAGAATAGTTTATCACGTCAGTTATTTAATAACTGACGTGATAAAAGGCCTGGTCAATGGTTTATCACGTCGGTTATTGAATAACCGACGTGATAAAAGGCATGGACAATGGTTTATCACGTTGGTTATTCAATAACAGACATGATAAACCGTCCTGGAAAATGTTTTATCACGTCGGTTATTCAATAACCGACGTGATAAACCCCCCTCCCTTGGTTTTTCACGTCGGTTTTATAAGAACCGACGTGATAAACCACGCTCACCCCGGTTTATCACATCGGTTCTTTTAGAACCGACCTGATAACCCCCCTCACCCCGGTTTATCATGTCGGTTCTATATGAACCGATGTGATAAACCCCCCTCAGCCCTGTTCATCACGTCGGTTGTTTAAGAACCGACGTGATAAACCATTTTCCAGGCCTTTTATCACATCGGTTGTTAAATAACCGACGTGATAAACCATTTTCAAGGCCTTTTATCACGTCGGTTGTTAAATAACCGACGTGATAAACCCTTCCCATTTTCTTTATCATGTCGGTTATTTTAGAACCGACGTGATAAACATCGTGATTTTATGTTTTTGACGTCGGTTTTTAAATAACTGACGTCAAAAACCTTATTTATAACGTCGCACGTATTAACGTCGGCTAGAAAACGATGTAAAAAATGAAAAATAACCGACGTAAAAAACATTTTCTGCACTAGTGGTATTTTATTGTTTTTATGATTTTAGGGATTTTTAGTTCTTTTTAGGATTTTTATGGATTATTTTTTTAAGGATTTTGATGGGTTTTATGTTTTTTTAGTTTATTTTAGGGACATCAGCATTTTTATAATTTATAGCGGATTTATGAGTTTTTAGGGTTTTAAAGTATTCTTTTGGGGTTTCCTGGTATTTAGGGTTTTCTACATTTCAAGGAATTTTTTATGGTTTTATCATTTTTTGGGGTTTTCAGGGTTTTTAGTATTGTAGGGTTATAGATTTTTTTTGAGTTTTTTAAAAATATTACGATTTTTAGAGTTTTTAAAAAGTTCCTAGGGGTTAAAAGGGTTATTACAGTTTAAATGGGTTTTAGGGTTTTTAATTTTTTTTAACTTTTTGATGGTTTTTATAGTTTTTAGAGTTTTAAGGGTAGTTTTGTGTTTTTTAGTATTTTTTGCTTTTTTAATTTTTAGGGGATTTTTGTATTGGTAGGTTTTTTTGGTTATCTTATTGGTTTTAATTTTTTTTACATTTTTAGGGTTTTTAGGTATTTTTGGTATTTTCTGATTTTTTATGGTTTTATATATTTGGAGGGATTTTTGTGGTTTATATGGGATTTTAGGGTTGTTTGTTTTTAGGTTTTTAAGGGTTTAAACTTTTTTTAAGTTTTTAATGTTTTCCTAGGGGTTTTTATGGTTTTGGGGTCTATATTTATAAGTATTTTTAAATATATTTTTAGGATTTTTATGGTTTTTAGGGTTTTCAAGGACTTTTAGGGTTTTATGGTTTTTACGGGTTTTCTAGTTTGTTTTGGTTTTTAGGGTTTTGTTTTGAGTTTTTTTATGATTTTTAGAGGTTTAATTTTTTTTGGGTTTTAAAAGTTTTCTATAGTTTTTATGAGTTTTTAAGAGCCATTAATATTTTATAGGTTTTATGGGGTTTAGGGGGTTTTTTTTGCGTTTTTTGTTTTTTATGGGTTTTAAGTTTTTTTATGTTTTTAAGGTTTTCATATGGGTTTTAGGGATTTTAGTGATTTTTCTTTTTTATGATTTTTTAATATTTTTATTTATTTTATAAAGTTTTTTGTTTTTTTTTGTATTTGGATTGATTTGAGATATTTTATGGTTTTTTGGTTTTTCGTGGATTTATGGTTTTTGGTGTTTTTTAGAGTTTTAATGTTTTTTATAGTTTTTTTAAAGTTTTTAGGTTTTTAAATGGATTTTACATTTTTTAGTGGATTATAGTTTTTTATAGGGTTTTATGGTCTCTTATGGTTTCTAGGTGCTTTATGTTTTGAGGGTTTTTAGGGCTTTAGTGTCATTTTATGGTTTTTATAATTTCTTAGATTTTCGATTTTTTTACGTTTCTTGATGTTTTCAAAGTTTTCTTTTGATTTTTTTTTGTGTTTTTATGGATTTTTACATTTTTATAGATTTTAGTGTTTTTTGGGATTTTTATGGTTTTTTGTGTTTTCAATGATGTTGCAGGATTTTTTGGGATTTTAGGGTCTTTAGGGTATTTAAAGCTTTAAGGATTTTATGGGTTTTAAGTGTTTTAGGTTTTTAAAGTGCTCTGATGGTTTTTAGGGCTTTACATTTTTAGATATTTTTATGTATTTTTATGGATTTTTAAGGTTTTTTTATTTTTTGATGATTTTGATGTTTTTTAGGGTTTTTTATGGTTTAAGGGTTTTCTTGTGTTTTGGAGGTTTTATAATTTTAGTAGTATTTTAGGGATTTTGTAGTCATATATGTTTTTAATAGTTTTTAATGGTTTTTATTGTTTTTAAGGGTTTTATGGTTTTTTTGTGTTTTTATCATTTTTTTTTGGGTATTTAATTTTTTAATATTCTTAAGGTATTCTTTTTATTTTCAAGGCTATTAGGGTTTTTACATTTTTATGTGTTTTTATGAATTTTTTTGAATTTTTTTGGGGTTTTAGGTATTTGGGGGGTTTCTTGGGTCTTTTGGGGTTTTAGGTGTTTTTTGAGTTTTTTAGGGCGCTTAATGTTTTTTAGAGTTGTCTATACTTTTAATGCGATTAAAAGGATTATATAGTTTTCAGTGGTTTAGGGTATTTATGGGTTTTATGGGTTTTGGTCGTTTTTAGGAGTTTTTATTTTTTTTGGGTTTTCCAGGTTTTTTGGTTTTTTAGAGACTATAGAATTTATTAAATTATTTAGGTGTTATAACAATTTTTTTAGTTTATAAGTTTTTATTTGGGATTTAGATGTTTTTATGGTTGTTTTAATTTTATGTTATTTTTTTGGTTTTTATGGATTATTAGGATTTTTACGATTTTCTGTATTTTTAGGATTTTTATGGATTTTATGATTTTCTTTGGTGTTTTTAGTGTTTTTTTGTGTTTTTAGTGTTTTAAAGATTTAAGAGTTTTTTAACGTTTTTAGGGGCTTAAAGTGTTTTTAGTGATTTTAGTGGGGAATTTGGGTTTTTATGGGTTTTAGTGTTTTTATGTACTTTTAGGGTTTTAATGGTTTTTAAGGTATTTAGGGGTTTAAGGGTTTTTTATGGTTTTTGGAAATTTTTATGATGTCTTGGGGTTTTTAGTGTTTTTAGATTTTTAATGTATTATTAGGATTTTATAAGGGTTTTTTACATTTATAGGTATTTTTAAGGTTTTTAGGTTTTATATCTTTTTATTTTTTTATGGATTTTTTGGGTTTTTAGTGTTTTTATGGTTTTTAGGGTTTTATGTTTTTTTGAGATTTTAGGGTATTTTTTTGAGATTTTAGGGTTTAGAAGGTTTTTTTGAGTTTATAATGTTTGTAGGGGTTTAAAGGGTTTTGGAGTATTTTTTTCTTTTATGCGTTTTTTGGGTTTTTTGTTCTATTAATGTTTTTAGGGGTTTATGGTTTTTTTTGTGTTTTTTGGGATAGTCGGGATATATTAGGAGTTTCATGGATTTTAATGGATTTTGAGGGTTTTGGGTTTATTAAAGGATTTTGTGTTTTTATGGATTTCTTGGGTTTTTAATTTTTTTTTCTTTTTTAGAGATTGTAAGGTGTTTTGGATAATTTGTAAATTTTTAGGGGTTTAAAGAGGTTTTAGAGTTTATAGATGTTTTTACGGTTTCTATGGAGTTTTAATTTGGGGGGGGTTATGCTTTTAGGTTTTTTTAGTGTTTCTGGGGTCTTTTGGGATTTTAGGGTCTTTAGGGTTTTAAATTTTATTTGTATTTTAAGGATTTCTTTATGGTTTTTACAGTGTTTACACATTTTGGATTTTTTGGGACTTTTAGGATTTTTTTAAATTTTTATTAATTTTTGGAATCTAAAGCTTTTTTTGGGTATTTTGGGTTTTTAGTTGTTTTAGCATCTTTAGGTTTTTTAGAGAATTTAATTTTGTTAATGTTTTAAATATTTTCTTAATATTTTTCATTGTTTTAGGGTTTTCTAAAATTTTATTTATTTTTAGAGATTTTTTTAGGATTGTTTTTGGGTTTTCAGGTTTTTAAGAATTTTTATGATTTTGGGGGATTTTTTCGGTTTTAATGCTTTTAGAGTTTTGTTTTCTTTTTTGGGTTTTTTAAAATTGTTCTGGATTTTAATTTTTTGGTTTTTTTTAATGTTTTTAGTGATTTAGAGTGTTTCTAGAGTTCATCGTGGTTTATTGGGGTTTTAAGAGGATTTTAACGTTTTTATGGGTTTTTATTAATTTTATGGGGTTTTAGGGTTTTCAAGGTATTTTAGGGTATTTACAATTTTTTAGGAATTTTGGGTTTTTAAGTGTTTTTAGGCATGTTTAGTTTTTTTAGGATTTTTATGGTTTTTAGGGGTTTAAGTATTTTGAGGGTTTTTAGTTTTTTTATATTTTTAGGATTTTTAGTGTGTTTGGGTTTTCTATGGGTTTTATGTGTTATAGAATTTTTAATATTTTATTCAATGTTTTTATGGTTTTTACTTTTTTAGGTATTTTTATGGGTTATTTACAACTTTTATGGGCTTTATGGTTTTTATGATTTTTTTGGGTTTTAGGGTTATAGGGTTTTTCTGGGTTTTTTGATTTTTTTGGGGGTTTTCGGGGGTTTTTTGAGTTTATTGGGGTTTTAATTTTTTTAGTGTTTATAATATTTTTATATTTTCAAAGAGTTTATAAGGTTTTTAGTGGGTTTTTTGTGTTTTTATGATTCGTAGAGGCTTTTAAGGAGTTTATGATTTTATAAATTTTATGGGGGGGGGGGATTTAGCAATTTTAGGATTTTAGGGGTTTTAAGTATTTTTAGGTTTTTAAGGGTTTCAAAGGGGTTTTTTAGGGTTTTTAGGGGTTTTTAGAGATTTTTAATTTGTTAGGTGTATGGAGGGGTTTTAGGGTTTTTAGGGTGTTTAAGTGTTTTATGGTTTCTTTTAAGTTTTTAGGGGTTTTGTGGTTTTATATTGTTTTTTACTTTTTAAAGGTTTAAATAGATTATATATTTTTAGTTTTTTATGGGTTTTAAGGTATAAAGGTGTTTTTTTGTTTTTTTGTTTTTATGGGTTTTTGGGTATTTAAACACTTTTGTGTTTTTGGGTGTTTAAATTATTTAAGGTATTTAAGGTTTTATTAGGGTTTTGTAGGGTTTTTAGAGGTTTTTATATATTTAGGTATCTTAAATCATTTAAGGGATTCTTATGGATTTTAGGGTTTGTATGGATATTCTGTGATTTTTTGGTTGTTAGGATTTTTTATTGTTTTTAGTGTTTTTAGTTTATAGGGGAATTATGGGTTTTTAGGTTTTTAAAGATTTATTAGGAGTTTTATGGTTTATAGTAGTTTTATGTTTTTTGAGTTTTTACCTATTTTTTGAGTTTTTTAATGTTTTAAAGGTATCTAGAGGGTTTTATCATTTTTAGGGGTTAAAGGGTTTTTATGGGTTATATGGTTTTTAATGTTTTTAGGTTTTTTTGGTTTTTTTCTTTTTTTGGGTTTTAGGGGTTTTTAGTGTTTTTTTTCTTAGGGAATTTAAGAGTTTTTGGATTCTAATGTTTTCTTTGGGTTTTTGTGGTTTGTTGAGTTTTTTGGGGTTTTGAGGTTATTTATATATTTTTAACATTTTAGGGGTTTAAAGGGTTTCTAGGATTTCTAGTATTTTTGGGGGGTTTTATGGATTTTTTAGGATATTTTATGTTTTTAGTGGTTCTTATCAGTTTTTGGTGGTTTTAGGGTTTTATGGTCATTTTATGGTTTTAAGGGTTTTTGTTTTTTTAGCTTTTCAGGGGGGTTTTATGTGTTTTTTGGTTTTAAAGTTGTTCTTAGTGGTCTTTTCAGGGTTTTAGGGGTTTTCATGTTTTTAGTAATTTTTCCATTTTTACGATTTTCATTGGTTTTTATGTATTTTTAGGGATATTGGGGGGTTTTAGGAATTTTTAGTGTTTTTTTGGTTTTTAGTTTTTTTAGTGGTATTAGGTGTTTTTTGTTTTTAAGGATTTACTATGGTTGTTCAGGGTTTTATATATTTTTTAGGTATTTTGTGATTTAGATCATTTTTAGGATTTTTATTGTTTTTAGGGATTTTGAGGAATTCTGAGGGCAGAAGATGTTCAGAACTAGGGAAACCTAGACCCCAAAATATCAAAGGAAAATAAGAACAAGACCAGGGGAGGGGCCGGGTCAATTGACTCATACCCAAAAACAATCCTCAA
Organism: Viscum album; assembly: GCA_963277665.1. NCBI lineage: Eukaryota > Viridiplantae > Streptophyta > Magnoliopsida > Santalales > Viscaceae > Viscum > Viscum album. The sequence goes on from OY728164.1 coordinate 790,340,150, forward strand.
TGGGAAAACAAAAAAACAAAGGAACAGAAAAAGACACAGTAGACCAAACAACCTAGCACCGCATCACGCGTCTTCATATCCATAGGGATCCCTGTCTGCACCATACCAAGGGGAGGCATCCGAGTCCACCATCTCCCATTCAGATGACTCATATTGCTTGAAGAATTCAGTACAATACCTTCTGAGTCGCTTCTTCTCCAGATTCCTATCTGATCGATACTTGGCAAGAGCATCCTCCACAGATTTGGAAGCCTTCGAGGAGGCCCTTGTAGCCATTGGTTTTGGAAGGGAGGTATAGTCTCTCTTTTCCCTCCTCTTGTTAGGGGAAGCACTCCCCCTCCTCCTTCTTTGAAGAACATCATCAGCACTCACCACCTTGGGTTCCCCTCTTGCATGGAACTAACAGCCGTAGGCTCAGACCCTCCTCTTGGATTCTGGGGTTCTGGGACAGGATGGACTAAGCCATCCATCAAGGTCCTCCTCCTCTAATTCTTGGGAATGTTCGCATCAATTAAGTCATTACATTCCACAAATACAAAATCATATTTGACATCTTCATCAATGTTATCCTATCCAAACATCACATTCAGTTTAGGCTGCTTCATATTCTCTCATCGGTGTTGCTCAAAGGGGATTTCAGAACTATCCAGCATGATCATGTCTGCGAGTTCAACATAGGGAGGTAGCTTTTAAAAGACCACAAGCTCCATTCCCAAACTCTATTTCACCACAGTTCGCCCAGCAGCAGAAGGGGCCGCATCACGCAGCTCCTGTTCCAATAAATGATCAGATGGGGTGGCCTTGGCACCACCTAAATCATCACTTGGGGTATTTAAGGTCATCTCTTTTAAGTGTATGTCAGAGACCTTCCTCTCCTCATTAGCTTGAGCATCAACCAGTGACTCCGAACACTTATCCTCCTCTGGGTCAAGCACTGCAAATGGATTTGAAGAGAGAACAAGGTCCTTTTCTAACTCCTGACCATTTCCCTCGGCAGAAGAAAAATTCGTCAGAAACCCCTCCATCCTCATCCCCTCAGAACCTATGCGGGGAATGTAACTACAAACCCCATTCGGAACCATATTCAAGCAGTCATCAACAACCATTAATTTCTTAGGAAGAACCTCCAACACCCCACTAGAGGAAGGGGATGCACCTGCCCATCCTAAATCAGCCTTCAATCGCTTGAAACAATCCTTTACCAAGACCCCTGGTTGAAGCTCCACCTCATTTTTATTAGGTTATAGTCCATCCCCATGGTCCCAGGCCAGACCCAACCGTAGAGGGGTGGCACAAACATGACTCTCAGAAACCAAGCGATCATTTCCCCCACGACAACACACCCGTTTTACATGGCCAAGAGTTAGACAAGATTCGCAGTAATTTACCCAGCATTCGAAAACCACAGGTTACTTCCACCGTATCTCTTCACCAATCCCAATCTAGACAAAATTAACTGGTTTCTTAGAGAAATCAACCTCAATACAGACTCTCGGAGTAACTGGATGATAGAGGGCTTGCTTTCAGCTATCTACACAAAAATGTCTTCCAACCAGATTTCCCAGCATTGTAAGAATTGTCAAATTTTGGAAGGGAAGAGGGAGTTCAGGGAATTGTACCCAAATGGCTACCAAATGTGAGTCCCGACATAAATGATGATCAAATATCCAAATGAAGAGAGAAAAGTGTGCAACATCACATCTGTGAGGGGAAGCGGACAAGGCCTAGATAAGGTCCTCCTTATAAGCAAAGTGGATACAAATATGGTAAGCATCAACCAAGCCCACCGTCTCCCTCTCCTGGAGATCCCAATGTTCGAACAAAAATCTTTCAAAAACATCCAATGGGGAGCGCAAATTGGAGAATAGGGAAACCAGAATCAATTTTAGTATTTTTTTGTTTTAGAGATATTATGTGTATTTTTAGGATTTTTATGGTTTTTATGCCTTTATGGGTTTTATGGGTTTTAGAGTTTCTATCTTTTTTAGGAGTTTTAATTTTAATAAATTTTCTTAAGATTTTTTATGGGCCATGAGGGGTATTTATGTGATTAGGGATTTTTTGGAATTATTTTAGGAATTTAATAATTTTTTATAGTTTTTTAGGATTTTTAGAATTTATTTAGGGTTTTGATGGTTTTATGGTTTTTGGGTTTTAGGGTTTCAAAATATTTTTGAGTTTTAGATATATTTTAGTGTTTTTACTATTTTGACGGGTTTTAGGGTTTTTACGATTTTAGGGGTTTTAAGGGTTTTAAGGGTTTTTATGTTTTAAGGATTTTAAGGTTTTCTTCTCGTTCTCAATGTTTTTTAGGGTTTTTCATGTTTTATGTATTTTTTATGGTTTTTCTAGATTTTTAATGATTTTTAAAGTTGTAGGTTTTTTAAGGGATTATTTTTTTTTAGGTGTTTTTTGTTTTTTTAGGTTTTTATGGTTTTTAAATATTTTCAATGTTTTTAGGGGTTTATGGTTTTATTCTGTTTTTTAGGGTATTAAGGATATTTTATGTTTTTAAATGTTTTAAGTGGTTTAAAAGGTTTTTATATGTTTTTAGTGGGTTAGTAGGTTTTTATGGGGTTTTATGTGTTTTTAATGTTTTTAATTGGATTTTATGGATTTTAGCATTGATTTGGGTTTTTTGGGATTTTTTGGGGTTTAAAGTGTAATATGTCTTTTAGGGTTTTATAATTTCTTATCATTTTTAACAGTTTTATGTGTTTTTAGGGTTTTTATATTTTTTTAGGGTTTTTTGGTTTTTGGTGATTTTTTATTTTTTAGAGGATTTAAATGTTTTTAGTTGTTTAAATGGGTTTTAGAGTTTTTCTTGTGTTTTAGGGTTTTTATGGGGTTTATAGTTTTGTATAGTTTTTAAAGGTTTTTATGGTTTTCAGTGGTTTTTGGGTTTTATATTCTTTTTAGAGTTTTTTTGGGTTTTCAACATTTTTTAGGTTTTTAACGGTTTAAAGCGCTTTTATGTTTTGAATATTTTCTTAAGTTTTTTAAGTGTTATTACGATTCTTTATTTTTTTTCATGAAATTTTTAGGATTTTTATAGTTTTTATGGTTTCTAGGGATTTCGAGGTTTTGCAGGTATTTATGGTTTGTAAAGATTTTCATTTTTTAGGGGATTTAATGGTTTTTATGTTTTTAAGGTTATCTTATGGGTTTTCAGTGATTTGAGGGGGTTTTATGTTTCTAGGGACTTTTAGGGAGTTTAATATATTTTATGGTTTCATGGTTTTTTATGAATTTTGATGGGTTTTAATGCTTTTTTAGGTTTTTAGGGTTTTATGGGTTTTAGCATTTTTTTTTTGTTTTTTAGGATTTTAAGATTTTTATAGTTTTTTAAAAAAAACTAGGAGTTTAAAGGGTTTATAGTGCTTTTTGTGGATTTTTTAGGTTCTATGGGTTATTAGGGTTTTTAATGTTTTTAGGGATTTTAGGGGTTTTTGTCATTTTTAGGGTTTTTAGTGTCTTTTATGGTTTTTGGTGTCTTTATAATTTTATTATTTTTTAGGGGTTTATGTGTTATTAGAATTTAATGTTTTATAAGGGTTTTTAGGGTTTTTAGTGTTTTTAGTGTTTTTTAAATTTACAGAGATTTTTATCTATTTTTATGTTATTTATGGGTTTTAGGTTTTTTATGGATTTTGAGGGGGTTTTATGGTTTTTACGGGTTTTAGGGGTTTTAGGGTTTAGCATTTTTTAATTTTTGGGACGTCTTAAGTGACTGTTGGGTTTTAATGTGTTCTTATGGTTTTTCAATATTTTTAACGGTATTTACATTTTTAAGGATTTTAGGACATTATCATATTTTATGGGTTTTTTATGGATTTGGGTGATTTTTAGGGTCTTAAGGATTTCTTAGGGGTTTTTATTGGTTTTTGGGTTTCTTATGTTTTTAGGAATTTTTTGGGATTTTTAGATTTCAATGTTTTTTGAGGTTTTTTTATTTTGAGGGATTTTGTGGGTTTTTAGGGTTTTTAATATTTTTTGGTTTTTTAGTTTTTTTCATTTTCCTAGGGTTCTTATAATTTTTTAGCATTTTTAACGTTTTTTGGGTTTCAAGGGTTCTTACAGTTTTTAGTATTTTTTAGGTTATTTGTGGGTTTTAGTGTTTTTATGGTTTTTAGGTGTCTTATGTTTTTAGGGAATTTTATTATTTTTGAGGTATATTTAGGTTTTTTTACGTTTTTTATCTTTTTTAAGGATTTTAGGATGTCTATGTGTATTTTGGTTTGTACGTTTTTCTTAGGGTTTTTCAGGGTTTATATTGTTTTTAGGTATTTTTAAGGGTTTTAGGGTTTTTAGCATATTTTTATGGGTTTTATCATGTATTAGTTTTTTAGGGGTTTGAACTTTTTTAGGTTTTTAATGTTTTTAGCAGTTTTCAGGGTTTTAAGGGTTTTTAGAGTATTTTTGGATTTTTATGGTGTTTTCTGTTTTTAGGGTTTTTAGGGTCTTTTAATGTTTTTAAGGTTTTGATCATTTTTTATGTTAGTGTTAAATTATTAGTTTTTAGGGTTTTAATTTTCATTTATGTTTTTAGGCATTTTTAAGCCTTTTACATTTTTTATTGTTTATAGGGTTTTTGACTTTTTTGGGTTTTTAGTGTTTTTCACATTTTTTAGGTTTTTAGTAGTTTTAAATGTTTTGAGGATTTTATTGTTTTCTTTGGGGGTTTTTAGGGTTTTTAGGGTTTTTAGGTTTTTGGAATTTTTAGTGATTTTTTAGGAATTTAATGGTTTTTAAGGATTATGAGGGTCTTCAGGGGATTTAGGGTTTTTTTCAGGGGAGGGGGTTAGTTTTTTATAGTTTTTTATTTAATTTAAGGTTTTTTAGAGTTTTTTACTTTGGGGGGGGGGTTTAAATGGTTTTTAGATTTTTTTTAGTCTTTAGGGTTTTTATGAGTTATTAGGATTTTGAGGTTTTTAATGGTTTTTTGGATTTAGGGGATTTTTGGTTTTTGTGTTTTTCTGGGGTTTTTAATATTTTTATTGTTTTTAGGTTTTTAGGGGTTTTAAGTGTTCTTCGGATTTTAAGGGTTTCTTAGAGTTTTTAGGGTTTTACCTTTTTAGGTATATTTATGTCTTCTTTGTTTTTTATTGTTTTTATTTTTTTCAGGATTTTGAGGGGTTTTAGGGTTTTCATTGGGGTTATAAGGTTTCCACCATCTTTTAGGGTATTTATGGGTTTAAAATATTTTTTTCTTTTAATTTTTTCTTTGGGGATTCATGATTTTTACATGTTTTTACATTTTTAGGTAGTTTTAGATCTTTTTTTATTTTTATATTTTTATTTTTTTAATCGAATTGAGGGTTTATTAGGTTTTATTGAGTTTTTAACATTTCGGTAAGTTTAAAAGGACTTTAGAATTTTGGTGGTTTATAGGGTTTTTAATGTTTTAGGGGTACTGATCATTTTTTAGCATTTTTTGTTTTTAGGGTTTTTAAGTGTTTTTTTGTTTTTAAAGTTTTCTTATAGTTTTTAGGGGTTTTTATGTTTTTATAGTTTTTAGATATTTTTAGGGTTTTTATGGTTTTTTTGTTTTTGTGGATTTTGATGGTTGTTTAGGGTTTTTAGGATTTTCTGTATTTTTTAGGGTGTTTATGGGTTTGAAGTGTTTTTATATTTTTAATGATTTCATAATGGTTTTCTAGGATTCTATGGTTATTTATGTTATTAGATATTTTTATGTATTTTGATTTTTTTAATGGTTTATAATATTTTTTAGTGATTTTTTTTATTTTAACGGGTTTTTATGGTTTTTTTGAGTTTTATAGATTTTTGGGGGTTTTAAGGATTTTATTGAGTTTTTGGAGATTTTATTGTTTTCTTGAGTTTTTAATGGTTTTTGAGGATTTAAAGGGTTTTTTATATTTTTTAGTTCTTTTCAGGTTTTTTTTGATTTTTAGGGAATTTATGGGTTTTAGGGGTTTTATGGTGTTTAGGTGTTTACTGTATTTTAAGGGTTTTAGGCAATTTTATAATTTTTTAGGGTTTTTAAGGGTTTTAAGTATCTCTAGGTTTCTTAGTTTTTCTTTTTTTTAGTTTTTTTAGGGTTTTTATGTATTTTTGGGATTTTAGGTGTTTTTATGATTTTTATTGTTTTTAGGGTTGTTAATTATTTTGATGGACTTTAAGGTTTTTTTAGTGTTTCTAGGGTTTTTTAGGGTTTTATGATTTATAGGAATTTTTAGGGTTTTATGTTTTTCATTTTTATGGTTTCATACATATTATAAGAGTTTCAATGGAATTTTACCTTTTAAGTTATTTGTAGTTCTTTTTTTGGATTTTTATGTTTTTTAGTGTTTTTAGGGATTTTGAGGGTTTTCAAGGGTTTTAGTGTTTTTAGGGTTTTTTTAAATTTTTAATATTTTTTAAACATTTTTAGGGGGATGAAGGTTCTTTAATGTTTTTTGTAGTTTTTTGTATTTTATGGGTTTTGGGGGTGTATATGGTTTTTAGGGTTTTCCGGTTCATTTATGGTTTTTCAGCGTTTTTAGGTGTTTTAGGGGTTTTAAGTCTTTTTTACTTTTTATGGTTTTCTTTGGGATTTTTTGGGTTTTAGGGTACTTGTGTATTTTTTTTTATTTTTTGTATTTTTCATGATCATTTATTATTTTCTTATGTTTTTAGGGATTTTAGGTTTTTTGTGTTTTTAGAGTTGTTAGGGTTTAAATGTTTTATTATGAATTTTCAGTGTTTTCCGGGTTTTTTTTATGTTTTATGGTTATTTATTATTTTTATGGGTTTTTATTGTTTTTGGGATTTTGAGGTGTTTTCGGGTTTTTTGGGTTTTTTATGTTTTTGGGGTTTAAATGTTTTTTGGTGTTTTTTTATGGTTTTTAGGGGTTTAATGGGGTTTTAGAGTTTTTAGTGTTTTTTCAGTGTTTTTTTCGTTATTAGGGTTCTTAAGGTGTTATTTATTTTTATGGTTTTAGGGTTTTGGGGCCATTTATGGTTTTTTATCATTTTTTAGGGATTTTATGTTTCCTAGGCTTTTAGGGTTTTCTTATGAGTTTTTTAGTTTTTTTAAAATTTTAATAATTTTTGGTGATTTGTAAGGAGTTTTATGGTAATTGAGGTTTATAATTATTTTATTATATTTAGTGTTTTTAGTAGTTTCTATAATATTTTTAAGGTTTATGGTTTTTTAGGTTTTAAGGGTTTTTGGGTTTTTTTGAGTTTTTCTAACATTTTTAGGGATTCAAATGGTTTTAGTGTTTTTAGTGGGTTTTTTTGGGTTTTATGGTCTTTTGATATTATTAGGTGTATTATAATTTTTTTGGGTTTTTATATTTTTTATTATTTTTAGCATTTTTATGTTGGTTGTGTATTTAAGTGTTTTTAGGTTTTTATGGTTTTCACAGGGTTTCAGGATTTTAAGGGTTTTTTTTGTTTATATGTATTTTTAGGGGTTTTAAGGTTTTTAATGGTTTTTAGGGTTTTTATATTTGTGGTGTGTAGGATCAGAAAAAATCTGCAAAGGATTGGGAAAATGTGGAGAATACTCAAGGATGGTGAAGGACGAGTCGGTCTGCAGACCGGTCTAATGTAATGGCTCACGGTCGGTTCTGTGAAGCGTCCCTCCTATGCGGACCGTCGTCATTCGCGAAACTGAGACGGAGACCCTCTGCGGTCACGAGGCAGGACATGCACTAACCTGGTTCACCATTCCAGACAGCCCTATCTGCGAGTTGCATCAACAGGCCGGAACCGCCTCCTCTGTCGTTCGTGAAATGGAGTTGGAACCCTCCGCGGCTGCGAAGCACTCCCCGATTTTGGTTTGCGGAGGACGAGTGTTTAATGCCCCGTGAGTTATGGATTGACCAAGTCATCCGTAATCTGGGCTTTCGGTCATGGGCCTCTGCAAAAGGTGTCACATGACCCCCAATAGATCCCTTTTCCTCCCCTCTATAAAAGGAGACCGAGGGGGAAAGAGGGAGAGGATAAGGAAAGGAGATCTATCAGATTCGGGTGGAAGGATTTTGAAGGAAGGCTTAGGATTTCAGAAGTTCATGTTCGCAAACCAGAGCAGGTATGAACCAGGGAACGAACAAATAAGAAACCAAAAATGCATAATAATTTGGTCAACTGTGAACCATGGTCCCTCCGCGGATGCACTGCCCGCTGACCAGGGAGTTTATGCCTCTTTACCGATCCGCCGCACAGCGTAGCACCCTCCTACGCGGGTGAAGCCCCGACCGACGAGCCTCAAACCGGTGCCGCCCTTGGCCGCCGCTGCCCGCATGGAACCCCCCGCGGACCACCCTGGTTCACGGATCGAACCCGAAGCCGCAAACAACCTTGGTCCACGTGATTCACATTAGTCTGCGGACCACCCTGGTTCGTGGACAGCTTCTCCAACCACGTAGCACTTTCCTATGCAAAGGGATCCACCACCCATACCCCGGTGTGGCCCGCCAAATTCTTCAGAGTTCCCATTCCCTGAGCCACATAAAATCCTTCCGATCTGGCCTGATCCTCTATGACTCCCTCAATTGCCTACTCATCGGCCCCGAGCTGAGGTTTCCACTAGAGACACTGAATCCGTGTGGGGTAACCCTCAGGCACATCAGAGCGCCGTTTTGAGTTCACATACCCATGATAAACCGGAGAGAAGGGGTTGCCCCGACCCTTGAGCAGATTTCCGAAGCATTCCTGGATTCACATTCCCACTGTAATGTGGAGTCTGAGATTAGAAGCCCCCTTTCTGACCCTCCACTTGTTGGGGATGGGGTACCTATCCCTTCTTCGGAGGGTAGTAAAATACTCATCAAAAGGAAGTCCCCATGCACTTCGGTACTTCCCTCAGGAACCAAATAGGTGACGGGCACAAGAGCACCTCTTTCCCTCTCTTGCTGCGCTTTGTCACCATGGGCATCCATCTCGGAGTAAGCCCCGTCTTTTTGGGCTCCTCCATGCATAATCCCCACTCCACTTCCACGGATGCACCTTTCATGACGTGATCATCTAGTCCCTGCTGCCTCTTGTTTCTCACACCAAGCATGACTCACATTGGCTTAGAGTAAGCATCGACCATGACATCCTCTTATGGGCCTCCTCAGAGTGTAAGCCCCAATCCATCACCTTGGGCCGCCTCAGAGCGTAAGCCCCATACCAATGCAAACTACATGGACTTTGATCCTTGTCTCTTAGGCAGGGTACATAGGAAGCCTCCCTGAGGTTCAAGCCCATCATCCACACCTTGGGCCGCCTCAGAGCGTAAGCCCCATACCAATGGGAACTACGTGGACTTTGATCCTTGCCTCTTATGAAGGGTACGTAAGAAGCCTCTCTGAGGTTAAATCCCATCGTCCACACCGTGGTCCGCCTTAGAGCATAAGCCCCATACCAATACGAACTACGTGGACTTTGATCCCTATCTCCTAGGCAGGGTACGTAGGAAGCCTTCCTGAGGTTCAAGCCCAACAACCAGCGGATCTGACTATCTTCATGTCAGTTCACCACACCAATCCCAGCACTGTCTCAATGAGTCCCAACTCCACAAGGCCATTAATCCAAGAAGGGATGGTAAACCTCAGGCCTAAATGATTCCAAAACCCTGCATCCAGTTGACCATTTCCCACCAGGGTTAAATCAGTGGATACTATGTTTGAGTATAAACCAAAGATTCGAGAACATATGAATACATCTTAAATCTATTAGAAAGACCCGGAATAGGAAATAATTCCCTTCAAAAGGGTGTGATAAGCCTAACATCCCATCCTCTTGACCAATGTTAGTTCTTAAGCATCGCTGGCCAAACCATCCAACAAACTCCTTCATTTGGAAAACAGGTCCACGCACTGCGGGATATGGAACTGTTGGGTGTTTCAAGGTGCAAATGGTGCAGCCGGTATGAGTGATTAAGCAGAGCTCATCCTTCTCTAATCAACCGTCGGGTAGCGCACGTCTCTCCCGCACGACCCCTGGTCGTGTGCCGCGCCGAAAGTAGAACAAAAAATGGTGAACCCGATGTGAATATTTAACCAAGCATGATAGATTTAACCTAATCCCACCATGTGCCCCCTTTTACTCACAAGGAGGGCCAAGAAAGGTCATTAATTACACATGGGATCCTTAGAAGCTGCTTTGACAGGTTTGTTGTTTGTATTTGTTAAAATATTTTACAGGTACCACACAGAGCTCCCTTCGATCCAATATTCTCCCGAAGGAACTCACAAGCGTATGCTTCCAACAATGCAATTACCGGACATCCTCACCAATGGAGGACCCCATCACCTACCCAGCCTCTTCAACGCTGTGTCTCAGATGCGTTAGTCTGAGGGTACCACAGAAACGATACTCTCCCAACAGTGGAGGTAGCCATGTGCACCCTCCAATCTGCCAGAACTCACTGGTCACCTTCCCAGCAACGGCCACAAAAGTAGATCCAGATGGCCCCTATTACTATCTCAAATCGTTTCGGGAGTCTATCCCCATAACGGGACAATGCGTAACTCCCTTATCTTAGGGTGGCAGATAAGGTTGGTGTTGAAGAATTCATCCCTGCCGAACGGGGGTTCCACTTTGAGCCCCCCGCCAGAAGGTGTCATCACAGTCACGCCATGACTAAACATCCTCACGCCGAGGAGGATGTCTCCTCGAGGATTCAGGCCCATGCACCCCGAGCTCCGGCCCCTCGGACCACCCGACGATTGCGGAAAACGTACAACCGGGGACTGGTCATCACCCTGATCCCTGAGGAGGAGCTCCACTGCCCAGCCACAGAGACGTACCACGAACAGGCACCTATACCTTTTCTCTTGTCCTGAGCCCACCATCCAGACATGGCGGCATCATACGAGCCGGTGCACATCCCCGCTGAGCTCTATCAGGCCCGTCACTCACGCAGGACGACACTTACCCGGTAGGCACCTCTCCCTGACCAGGGTCATGAAGTCCACCAGCTTGACGTGGTGGCGGCCCAACGCCTGCAGGACCAGCTCCTAACAGATGCTTCTAAAGCCCACCATCATCACATGGTGGCGATCAGCAAAGGCCACCACCTAGATGTGGTGGCAATTAATAGGTGGGCACGTCTCCCCTCCAACAAAGGCCACTGACTCGATACGGTGGGAAACCAACAAATGTAGGGCCAGCTCCTTGTGGATGAAAATAAAGTCCCCCACCATGATGTGGTGGAAAATGGAGAGATAAACCGGCGTATCCATGCACAAGGGCACATTCATCCACCTGCCCTGACAAAGGAGAATTGTCAGTACCGACTGACAACTAGAGGACCGGAGTAGGATATTCCTAATCTGATACCGGAATGGGCCTTCATACACATTCCAGCCAATGATGTCTCTATACATATTCTGGAAATGATGGAGGAGCAGGTATCGATCCTAGATCATATCTTACAGACTTACCAGAATGTAATTGCATTAGCCACAATAGCAAGGACTCGGGTCCATGAGCCCATCTCCCTAATTAAGGTGACTCATCTAAGAGATTAGATAGCCACCTCGAAGTAGATCTGTATCCCTTCTTCTACCCAGAAGGGTCGTCGGCCATATTCCGCGATGCAAGGGAAACCAGATCAAGAAGCTTCACTCGTTCCAACTGGGGGACACCCGTCCATCATGGTGGATGCTCCAGAGAAGGCATATATCCATGCTAAAAGTCAAGATGTTCTTCGGCATATCCCGACAACATCATGGGACCCAATTAGATAGGGACCCAAATGTGAAGGTCGTTGTCAATAGCAGACAATCCCCGCTGCTCGTAAGAAAGCGCCATGAACGCGCCAAAGGCAGCCAGAAAATAAAGAGCAGGTTCATGACTCTGCTCTGCTGGATGCTGGGGTTCCCAATGCCACTAAGCACACATCGCAGGTTCATAACCCTACCCACCTGTTACTATATTATGGGAGTGGCAGTAGCAGTTGCGAAGGTCCTCCGCGCAATATTTCTACTAGTAGCTCTGAAGGTCCTCCCAAGAGAATCTTTGGGGGCCTCCCCCATGGGTATATAATGATTGATCATGAGATCTCCTCTTCTGATGCGAGTCATGGAAACCCTCCACTTGACCGGAAGATCAAGCAGTAAGAAGGTCCTCCACTTGCTGTGGTCCACCCTGAAGGTCCTCCCTAGGGTATATGCTGCAAGCACTCTCCATGAAGTGGGACCACATATTATGACAGTAGTCCTCGCTATCATAGTCGTAACTGCAGAGGCCCTCCCCACAGTGACATATCATCATGATAAGAAGGCCCTCCCCTTGTCGTGGCCCACCCTGAAGGTCCTCCCCATGGGTTACGTTGTAATGACACTCTGTGCTGTCGAGCATCAGATCACGATGGTAGTCCTCGCCACACTGATAAAGGAGGTCCTCCCTGTAGAGACATCAAGCAACTAGAAGGACCTCCCCTTGTTGCGGTACATTCTAGAGGCCCTCCCCAGGATGTATCCCATAGATATTCTCCCTGCGGCAGCTGTAATGGTAGTCCCTGCCATTGTTGCAGCTATGATGGTAGTCCTTTCCACCATGGCTGCCATTGCAAATTTCCTCCTCGCATTGGCCCCAAGCAACAAGAAGGTCCTCCCCATGTCGTAGTGTGTCCTAAAGGTCCTCCCCAGGATGCACATTGAACGTCAAGCCATGATGTTCATCCTCACCATGATGGTAGTTGTTGCAAAGGCCCTCCCGGTAATGATGCTACACAGCCAGAAGTTCCTCCCCTTGCTACGACACGCCTTGGAGGTCCTCCCCGGGGTGTGCACTGCAAAATTCCTCTATGCAGTGAAGCATCAAAAAGTAATGATAGTCCATTCCATTAAGGACGCCATTGTGGAGGTCCTCCCCGTGATGACATATCATATCGACAAGAAGGTCCTCCCCCTCCCGAATCGAGCACAGAAAAGCCCTCGTATGCCAAGGCACTCAGAAGGACGGGATCAATCATGTCAGATTCCCATTTAGTCTCCAACAACATCCTTATTCAATCAGGAGATGGTCCAGGGCCGTGTTCATCCTCTGAACCACCTTGAAATCGCCCACATGAAAAATCAACACCTTCAGGTCCCACTACCTCTGACCACACTATCAGTGAGCATCTTAGTTGGGCTGACCAGGTAGAAGAATCACTAGTGGAGGAGTATTTCGATATGCTGCACCTCAGGAAATGACAGGCCACGGATGATATAATAGTTATTTTTTGGCCCACAGCCACCTCTCAGATCAACATACCCAGAGAGTTGATGGAACTATGCATGCACGGCATCCGCCATAATATATGGACAACCCTCCACTAAGTGAAATCAAGCTCACTGCCCTACGACATGTATGCAGACCACGTTATGACAATAGGAGACCTCATGCATCACATCGACCTGGAATCTCTTCCTTTGGGGCAGCAACAGCGACCCAAGATGTCTAAAGGAAACATGGAGATAGCCTACCTTCGTGCACTGCACCAGCTGCGCCGCCTCATCGGTGACGCTCCGACGAGAGTCCATATCAGGGGATGGGGGGAACACAAAGCTCTACATTTCACTTCGCTCCCCACCCAGAAGAACCCGTTCGACATGGTTTCTTGCAAAGTCATCACATCAAGATGGAAATTGAGTGGTCTCCCTATTCAGAAAAGGCCACAAACCCAACAGAGTCAGGCCTTGAGTAAGTCCTAGAAGCGTTAGGCCTGATGGGAACAAGCCATTCAGGAACTCCTGAATCAGGCCACTGAGAGCATACAATAGGCCTCTCACCTAAGAGAGACCAATCAGCGATCTTTTACTGCCTCCCCAGAAGGGATTGAATCACAAAAGAACTCATCACCAAACCTAGTTCACCCCCGAATGGGGGAACACAAAATCAGGAAGGTAGTGATAGGCGCAGCCACTGCCACAATCTAGGTTCAACCCCAGCCTGCAGGGCTGGGGTCATTTTTAACAACAAATTCCTAAATAATATAAATTATAATGGGAGGAGACTCAGTATCCAAGGAACAGAGTCAACCACAGCCCTCAGGGATTTAGGGATTATTACCCCCTCAAAAAAAACCTTCCTCGCGAGAGTCAGTATTCTCTCATCTAGAGAGGACAGTTAGAAGAGGAGGTTCATGTTCTATCCCGTCATTCGAATCATCATCCCCTCCGAGAGGAAGGCACACTGTAAGGTCGCATCAATGAACTCTCCGCGTCACCCATCGTCAAGAAGTCTGAAGGCAATCCCAGGTCATGAAAGGGGAGGACAACAGAAGACATGGGAGATCCTCTTCTTGTTTAGAAGATGACATCTTCTCCTCCCCACGATATGCATCTATCAACGTCATAGAGGTTAACCCCACAGATGACACCAGAGATGCTGCAAATCAGGATGGACTAGGAGATGATGGTTCCAGTCAGGCTGTGACTCACAACGAACCACCAGGTGTGCACACCCGGAACCAGAGGACCTCCCTAAATATGGTCGTCCTTCAATCCAACCCTCCTCCACCTACCCAACGAGCTTCCAATAAGGATAAGAATAAAGAACTGGTTACCCTTAACCCGCCTCCTTCTCTCGACAAAGATGAGCCACTCATGCTCGATGAGAGATTCACTCGATAGGAAGAGGAGATGAAAGAATTGAGGTAGCTTAGTGCCGAGCTACTATAGAGGAACAACCTTATTAAAAGTGTATCCTAGTAGGAGCCCTATCATGCACTCCCAATAAGTTCACCACAAAGACTAAGGTTTTTCCCAGGAAATGAAATATGGTCAGGGCTCTCGTCCAACAAGGCGCCCAACCCGTCCAACTACCTAAACGTAGATTTAGATGAATACCAATACTTCCCTCCACTCAGGAAGCAACCGGAGTGAGTACGCCTGAACCCTCTGAAGGTGCCAAAAACGGCACATGCACCCCTGGTTCCGGCCAATCCAGATCCTCGGGCAATGCATCGGGCTACACCGGCCCAGGACCAGGCCCAACAGGATGTAAACCAGGGTCTCACTAACACCATCGAGGCATTAACAACTCGATTGGAAGAGATGGAAGGTCGATGTGCTCTGATACAGCCAGAGCGAAAACCCTACCCAAATTGGGTGACCAACAAAGCACCTCCACCCAATTTTGGGAGCCTAGTATTCCCTATTTTCAATGGGTCAGGCGATCCAGAATAGCATCTGATGCACTACGGATCTTATTGCGACCCTATGATGGGGAATCCGGAACAGAAAGAAACAGTAAAACTCAGATGCTTCGTACGGACGTTGCAAGGATCTACCTTCTTCTGGTATACGATTCTACCGGCCCAGTCTATAAAGAGCTGGGAGGACCTTCGGCTACAGTTCCTATTCAACTCAGCTCAACGTTGCCTAAAACAATGGTCAACAACCTCATGAACTGTAAGCAGAGGGAGAAGGAGAGGGTCTTAGATTTCATCACCAGATGGAAGGGTATGACCTATTCCCTGAACAGTCCAATGACTTAATATGAGATGCTAGCCATATGCATTGATAATCTTCAAGATGAGTTGTGAACACCGCTCATACCAGTGGAGTGCACCACTAGATTCCCCCACCTCTCGGCCATTTCCCAGAGAATTGAGGACTCCCTGCAGTAGACTAATTTGAATTCCCAAATATCCTTGAATACTCATAAGAAAAGAGACCCTAGAGATGAATCCTTCATTGTCACACTCAAGCCAGCTCCTGTGCCCGTTCCACCACTCAGGCCTCCACCAAATCTTCAAGGGCCCCCTGCATATCAGCGACCGTCTCCACCTAAATAGGACGATCAGAGAGGACCGAAGCGGAACTAGTTTGAGAAACAAAGACAAAAATTCAACCTATTCTAAGATGATCAAGTCTGCATCTACTTCATTGACTCCATGAATTGAAACTTGCTCCACCTCCCAGAGCCAAGGAAACCTGCAAAAGTCAGCCACGATGATAGGCCAGATTACTGCCCCTACCATAAAATGTTGGGGCACAATATCCGAGAATGATTCATCTTCAAAGACCTCCTGCAGATGATGGTAGACTCCAGACAAGTCGAGCTGGGACCACCCCCAGCACATGTGGCATGTATCTCTACCACCGACTCTGATAAAGAGGAGGGGTGGTAGAAATTCACCAGCAAGAAGGGGTAGAAATTCGATGACAGGATAACTCGAAAGACTATCAACCGAGCATAAGGCATACTCTGAGCTCATCTACAGAAACCAATGTTTCTGTCAATAGCCCGTGACACCGCACAACCAACAGAATTGGCCTCACAATCCTCCATGAGTCAGTTATCTGGGCGTAATCGAAGAAGGAAGAAACAATCGCAAGAGGAGATGTCCGCACCGGGGCCAATGTTTGTCCCGAACCTAGCAGATTAAATGCCACCTAATTTGGTTCCACAGGCACCGAACCACCAAATGGCACCATCAGGGAAAACCGACCAAGTTGACATGTTGGAGGATGAGGAGCCAATATTTGGTTCCATCAATTTCATCCATCTCATGGAATCATCCCCTGACGAAGGGTACAGTTATGAAATTGAGTTCTAGAAATAAGGGACCGGGAGGAGGAATCATAGAGGCAGGGGATACCAGGGGAGATGCAGTAGAGGCCAAAACCAACCCTATGATTGGAACCCGGCCCGAACCGTTAATATCATGAAAACATATGGGAGATCCCTTCAATGGACTCATCAGGAGAAAGAATTCCCCTCCACCTCCACAAGCAGCCACTTTGGCCCTGTTTTTCGGTGATACCCACTAGAGGAGGAGCAAGTGTCTGGCCACAAAGTGCGCACAAACAGACCGGCTGGGCCATGTCCTCAAAAAGCAGGAACAACATCAATATTTGACCCTGTGGCCGGTCCCTCCTCATCAAATGCTCCAGCACCCAAAGCACCCGCTAAGACTCTCCCGCCAATGGAGAATCATCAGACGCTGGAGCATAAATACGATATCCTTAAGTAGTTTCCATTGGTACCAGCCAAGCTGTCAATCCTCTATTCCCTAAGTCTGTCAGCAGACCTCAGCGAGGCTCTTATAGAAACTTTGATCTGCCCCCAGGAGTTTCCAACTGAGGTAGCTACCTCCAAGATTTACTAGATGGAGACTGACCAGGATGAACTCAATGCGGTGATTTCCTTCATCGATTAGGATGAAGATTCCATAATGCATGGACACATCAGACCACTATATGTGTCCGGCAAAATGAATGGTATTGAGATCCAGAAATTCTTTATAGACAATGGCTCTGGAGTTAACCTCTTTACCCTACAAACACTCTGTATGTTGGGATACAGTGAGGACGATCTAATACCCTCAGCCACAACTATGTTGGGTTACGACAAGAGAGAGCAGAAACCAATGGTACAAATTAAGCTAAAGACCCATTTTGGTGACCTGGTATCCTACACAGAATTCCTAGTGGTCTGGCAGAGCACAGCATTCAATGCCCTATTAGGAAGGTCGTGGATCCATAAGCACATGGTTCTTCCTTCATCCTACCACCAGTGTATCAATTACTGCGTCAATGGACAAAGTGGAACATTGCATGCCGACAAGACCCCTTTAGATCTCTCTAAGTCACATTACATTGACGTCGGGTTCTATGAGAAAAAGAAAAAAAGCCTTTGGATGATGGTGTCGACAGGATCCCTGCTCCAAATGGCCTGTAAATGGTTCCTGATGACCCCCTCAGGCAGCTTGCCAGATATTATGTCATGCCCATCAACCATGATGAGAGTAGGAGTTCAAGTCCTGACACGCACTCAGATATCCTCATGACTTCATCCATAATGGCCGAGAGGGACAATGTGGGGACGTCCACTGACCGTCAATTTGGGGACAAAAACTTGAGTAAGGATGCCCATGAAACCTCACCTCCGGACTCCCAAGAGCCCATGCCAGGAGCTCTCTCCTCTTCGGATCAAGAAGATGAGGATTTGGGATAAAAAGAGGTGGAAGATCTCAGGGATGCACCTCCGGTATTTGAGGAAGGTATTTCCACCACTGTGGAAGAGCTCAGGGAAATAAACCTAGGTACTATGGAAGACCCGAGGCCCACTATCATTAGTGCGGCCATGTATCCCGAAGAGAAAAAGGTATATACCGCCTTCTTAATGAAACATGGAGATGTGTTTTCTTGGAATTACACGGAAATTATGGGACTCGATTTCAAAGTGGAAACACACCACCTAGGTCTGGCAGAAGACCATCGAGGCTATAAACAGGCCATTAGAAGGACACACACCTCACATGCTGCCAAAATAGAGGCGGAAGTTGATAATCTCATTAAAGTAGGCTTCATTCGGGAGGTCCAATACCCCATCTGGTTGGCCAATATCATCCATGTCAAGAAAAAGAATGGACTAATCCATGTCTGCATTGATTTCAGAGATCTCAATCGGCATTGTCCGAAAGATGATTTCTCAGCCCTGGTCACAGAGTTATTAATCGATGAAACGGCTGGGTATGATGCTCTATCATTCATGGATGGCTATTCTGGGTATAACCAAATCTGGATGGATCGAGAAGAAGAAGAAGCCATTGCCTTCAGGGTGCCTCAAGGGGTATTTTGTTACAGGGTCATGCCCTTTGGTCTCAAGAATGCTGGCGCCACATACCAGCATTCCATGCATCGGATCTTTAAATCGTTCCTGGGAAATTCATTGAATTTTATGTGGATGACCTGGTGGTCAAGTCAAGACAGTGATCAGATCACCTATCAGACCTTAGTACCATCTTTAACAAACTCCAATAGCATATCTTGAAGATGAACCCCTTGAAATGCGCCTTCAAGGTTACCTCAGGTAAATTCCTTGTCTTCGTCATATTCCATAGTGGCATCGAAGTTGACCCTGAGAAGACAAAGGCTATCCTTGGCCTGCCACCTCCCCGCAATCTCACTTAGTTGAGAGCATTCCAAGGGTACTTGTCTATATCAGGCGATTCATAGCCAACCTGGCAGAAAAATGTTTTCCCTTCACCAGGTTAATGAATAAGGGGGTCACGTACCAATGGATGGATGACTACCAAGAGGCATTCGAAAACTTGAAGAAGTACCTATTAATCCCACCGGTGCTCATGCCCCCGGTTGAAGGAAGACCTCTCATCCTATATGTGATGGTCCTAAAACAGTAACTGGGAGCCTTCCTCGCACAAAATAACGACGCCGAAAGCGAAAACAGTCTCTATTACATTAGTCGAACCATGATTGCTGTTGAGACTCGATACTCAAATATCCAGAAAAGTTGTTTGGCCGTGGCCTTTGAAGTTCAAAATTTTCAACATTATCTGTAGCATCATGAATTCCATTTGATCTCACAGAGTAACCCACTCATGTACATCCTCAGTCACCCGATGCTAACCGGACGACTATCCCGATGGGAGGTCATCCTGCAACAGTTTGACATCTGGTTTATGCCTCAGAAAGCCATCAAGGGCCAGGCATTAGCAGACTTTCTGGCAGATCAACCTTCAACAGGGACCACTACAATGGACGCTGAGCTACTTAATGAAAAAATATTCTCAATTTGAAAGGAGTTCCCAGCATGGGAAATGTACTTCGGCGGCGTATCCCGAAGCCCAACCGAGAATAGGTTGTAGGATCATCGATTCAATAATGTGGGTTTGTGAATAATACTTGTGTCCTTAGAAATGGAATTATTTCCATATTCCTTCCTCCTGTAAGAGGGATGTACAAACAATGAAGAGGATAATGAAGCTCTCATTGCAGGCCTAGAGCTCGCACTCTAGGCACATGTACATCAACTTAAGGTAAAATGTGACTTGGAGCTGGTCATCAAGAAATTCAATGGTGACTATGCTATTAAAAATGAGGATCTGATCCCACTGTTTGACCATATATGAGGGTTAATGGTAGAATTCTCCTCAGAACCAACATTGACATATATTCCCCGGTCTCAGAATGCTCAGGCTGATGCATTAGCCAACGCGGCCACATCCCTAGCTGACCCAGTCTAGGATGAAATGATTATCAGTATTGCACACCATCGAATGGTATTGAAATTTGTTCAAGCCAAGACAGAAGAAATCCACGATGTCAGTCCTGTCCCTGATCCAGATGCTCCTACCACAAGTTGGATGACCCCCATTGCAAACTACCTTCAACGGGGAGAACTTCCATCAGACAAGGCTGTTCGAGAGCAAATACAGAGAAGGGCAATCAACTTTGTCCTATATAGCAGTGCGGGTCAGCAAGATGTCCTCTAGAAACAAGGCCTCAATAGAGTGCTCCTCAAATGCATTGATGGAGAAGAAACCACTGACGTAATTAATGAAGTACATGCTGGAGCATGTGGAGCACATCAACCGGGGACCAAGCTTTCCCATCAGGTTTGATGGCTTGAGTACTACTGGCCCACTGTGGCACGAGACTGCAAGATTTTTACCACAAAATTCCACTCATGCCAGATTCATGCGAACTACATACACTAACCCTCGAATCTACTTCACCAATCCAAGTACTCCTTGCCATTTGTCGTCTGGGGGATGGACGTCGTGGGACCATATCCTCTCGCCACGTCCAAACAGATGAAGTATATCCTCACAGCAACTGACTTCTTTCCCAAATGGGAAGAATCCATACCCCTCAAGGAAGTCAGGGAAAGAAATATTGTCAGCTTTGTGAAGACCAATATCATCACTAGATTTGGTGTCCCCCATACCATACTGACGGACAATGACACCAACTTCTGCTATGTGGAATTGGAGAAACTATACCACGAGTATGGTATCGAGGCTATCCACTCATCCCACTACCATGCAGCGTCCAATGGACAGGTAGAGGCTTTCAAAAAGACTCTGTCCAACATTCTCTAGAAAATGGTGGACAAAGACAAGAATTCATGGCCGGATAAACTCCTTTATACGTTTTGGGCTTATTGAACCACAATCCGCACTACTACTCGGGCTACTCCGTACTCACTAGTATACGGAACAGAAGCGGTCATTCCCATTGAGCTCCAATTACCCTCGCTCAGAGTTTCCATTTTTGATCAATTATCCAATGATGAGAAATCAGAAAAGCATCTAGGTGGATTGGAACAACTATACGAGATGCGATTGCACACTTTACACCATCTAGAAGTATACCAGAACCAGATCGTACGAGCCTTCAACAAAAAGGTTCGTCTTCGGTCTTTCTTGGAAGGAGAATTAGTATTGGTCCTCTAGACCCCAATGATACCTGGAAAGAAGCCTCCAAAGCTAGAGCCCATGTGAGAGGGACTTTACGTTGTATACAAGGCCTACTCCAATGGAGCATATACCCTGATCTCCATGGATTGGAAATTCACCACGGCTCCTAGCAATGTGAGATTCCTGAATAAGTATTTCTCATAGAGACCAAGGGTATTTAGTCATCCTTACCGCATAATGTTAAACTGCATAAATAATAAGAGTTAATAATGCTCCCTCCCCCCATGTATGCACCAGACCTGCACAGGGTGTATTCTTCATCCTCACCACATGACGTTAAACTGCATAAATTTCAGAGAACTACGTACTGCTTGATTCCTGCCCTCGCAGGATACGTAGCAACGCTGGGATCCCCTATCCTAGCCCATCCACCCCCCATATAAAAGTTAAAAATGCCTTCTACCCCCGTGTACGGACTAGGCCTGCACGGGATGTATACCTCGTCCTACCCGCACGACGATAAACTACACGGGTAAGAAAAAAAGGGAGCATCCGAGCTACATGACGTTAAACTACTAAGCACCAAATGGTCTGAACTCTATGACCTTAAACTAAGAGTATTTAGTCCTCACCGCACGACGTTAAACTACATGGGCAAGATGTTTTAAAAATTCCCTCCCCCCCCCGTGTATGTACCAGACCTGCAAGAGGGGTGTATTTCTTCCTCACCGCAAGACGTTAAACTGTACGGGAAATATGTTTTAAAAATTCCCTCTTCCCCCCATGTATGGACTAAACCTGCATGGGGTGTATATTTCTTCCTCACCACACGAAATTAAAATACACAGACAAGATGTTTTAAAAATGCCCTCTTCCCCCCGTGTATGGACCAGACCTTCACGGGGTGTATATTTCGTCCTTACCGCACAACGTTAAACTGCACGAACAAGATGTTTTAAAAATTCCCTCTTCTCCCCATGTATAGACTAGACCTGAATGGGGTGTATTCCTCGTCCTCGCCAAATGACGTAAAACTACACAGATTCTAGAGAACTATGTGCATCTTGATTCCTATCCTCGTAGGATATGTAGAGATGCCAGGATCCCCTATCATGTCCTAGACACTCCCAAATGAAAATAATGTTAAAAATTACCTTTCCCTTGTGAACGGACCATACCTACACGGGGTGTATCATATTTCATAGAACTACGTGATGCTTGATTCTTGCCCTCACAGGATATGTAGTGACGCCAGAATTTCACACTCTGCCCCAGCCACCTCAAAAAAATGCCCCCTTCCCCCGTGTACGGACCAGACTTGCACATGGTGTATTATTCATCCTTACCACATGATGTTAAACTGTATGGATATGAAACAAATTCCCTCCCCCCTATATGGACTAGACCTGAACATGGTGTGTACCTCGTCCTTACCGCATGACGTTAAACTACACGGAAGTCATCCTGACCGCATGATGTTAAACTGCACGGAAGTCATCCTCACCACATGACATTAAACTGCACAGGCTTCGTCACGACCCACCCAAAATATACGGCGAAACGAGATGGGAATACCCCTTACACATTTGGGTGCATCCTCTCTATACATCAGACTCCACGACTCGGACAATTATGGATCTTCATAACCATTCATGGCCATCGGAAGTGGAAAGTCTTTGACCCGGGGACACCTTTTCATGACTATGAATACCATTCCCTCAGCGGCTCTACATATTGATTGCCCCTGGCTTGTCTACCAAAGGCAATATTTCCTTGGGTGACACTTTTCCTAACTCTGTATGCCTACCAGCCTCAGAGCCCCCATATCACATCTCTCGATCCAAAAAATTACTGAGCAGTGGTTTACAAGTTCATTCCCCTTTTCACATCAAAATATTTCTTGGGTACCCCTACACGGTTGTCCTATGTATCTGAACGTGGCTCATGTGACGACCTGCATCAACAAACATCAAGCCAGGACTAGGCTAGTTTGACACAATGGAAAATTACAGTGAAGATGTTTCTTGTATAATCAGACACCATTTTCCCCACGTGCTGAACTCTGCACTGTGAGAAGTCGCGGATCCTCATAACCATTCATGACCATCGGAAGTGGAAAGTCATTAACCCATGGATACCTTTGCATGACTATTCATACCATTCCCTCAGGGGCTCTGATATTGATAGCCTCTGGCCCGTCTACCAAAGGTAATATTTCCTCAGGCAACACTCTTCCTAGCTCCGTATGCTTACCGGCCTCAGAGCCCCCACACCACAACCCCTAATCTAGGAAAACTCAAAGTTGCAGTTTACGACCTTCATCCCCCACCTTGTTCCAAGTATATCAGAGCATGTTGACCCATTTATCCTTCGAGTGACTACAACAATTGTCACCCAATGGTCCGAGCTCTATGATCGATAAACTAGGAGTTCCTCATCCTTACCGCATGACGTTAAACTGCATGGAGTGAAGGTACACTCCCTCATGCAAAATAAATCAGCGTAGGGAGATCTATAATCTTTAACAGCATCCAGGGCTGAGTATGCTCGACATGTTTAGACATTTCCTTCCCCGATGATAGAATTTGTGGCCCGGATAATTGCAGATATTCATAACCATTCATGGCCATCGGAAGTGGAATGTCATTGAACCAGAGACACCATTGCATGACTATGAATACCATTCCCTCAGTGGCTCTGCATATTAATAGCCCCCGGCTCATCTACCAAAGGCATGATTTCCTTGGGCGATACTCTTCCCATCTCCGTACACTTACCGACCCCAGAGCCTCCATGTCATCTCTCCTAATCCAAGAAGCCTCGGAACCATGATTTACACCATCAAGCCCCATCCGCATCTTGGACATGCCAGGATACTTGAGCCCAGTTACATTCTAATCAAGAGAGGCCCTTTTAACTACATCCTTGTTGCATGACGTCAAATGGAATAGAGCACATCTTGGCCACCTAGTGTAAGGCTGAAAAGACCAAGCATTAAACATCTAGGGGAATGCCTCCAACAACAAGAATTTTCACTGCTTTAATAATGCTCCTCGTCCTTACCGCACAACATTAAATTGAATGGTCAGTCATCCTTACTGCACGACGTTAAACTGCACAACATTGGAAAATGAATGAAAAATTCCCCCTATCCTCGCTGCATGAAGTTAAAATGCATAAAATCCTTTAATAATGCTCTTCTTCTTTACTGCATGAAGCTAAACTGCACGGTCAATCCCGTCACGGGTTCAGTAAGGAACAGAGGATTTTATCTATCCATCAGTGCACGAGTCATACCTGCACAAGCCACTGTCTCACACCCATGTTAGAAGGGATTACCTCACCCATTCTCGGGAAGTTTAATCTAGATGTTTCCCCTGTATCTAGGAACCCTCTCATCATAAACCAAACTCTATACTCAAAAAAAGCTGAACTCTCATAAGCCACCCCTGGTGGTCCCAAATATCAACTTCCCTGAATTTTCTCGGCTATCAGAAGAATACAGTCATTGACCTAAGGACACCTTTGCATGACTATGCATACCATACCCTCAGCAGCTCTTCATATTGATCGCCCCTGGCCCGTCTACCAAAAGCAGGACTTCCTTAGGAAATGATTATCTCTGTATGCCTCTTGCCCTTTGAGCCCCCATGTCTATCCCGGGATTCGGAAACCCTCTGAGCTAGAGTTTACCAACCTCTTTCACAACCCTGCCTGAATATGGTGGAACGTCTCTGACAAGATTACTGAGGACCAGGAGAAGCCGTTCCATTCTAGATGATGTCCCAGCTGCATGACTTTAAACTGCACCAAGCTTCAACCATCCCTTATGATAACTAAATGTGTAGAAAGGTGGTCTCCCTTCAACACTCCTAATTGATGCATATGTTCTCATAACCTTTCAAACATCACATACCCTTTCCAAGACACCCTCGGTGGTTTTCATAATTCTCCAAGCAACCCATGGTGGTTTCCATAATCCAGACTTTCATGAAGTCCTATGGCTATCATAAATGGAGATTCATTGACTTAAGTACACCTTTGCACGACTATGCATACCATGCCATCAGCGGATCTGTATATTGATCTCCCTTGGCTCGTCTACCAAAAGCAATATTTCCTTAGGTAATGCTCTTCCTACCTCTATACATCGACGTGGCTCCCATGCCTTGAGACATGCCCTGCATGTCATTAAAATTAAAACATGTCCCCCCCATGTGCGTCTGAAGAGTATTGGGACATATTATAATCATCTAAACCCCATTGGGACCCTTTCCCCAATATATCTGGTCAAAGATGTTCGACCTAAAACATCAGTAATGATAGTCTTAACGACGGGACGTTAAAACCCTCGTGAAAGAGGCACAAAGCCTGTTAGGCCGAAAACCTGAAAGTGGTGACCTAAGAAAAAGTTGGGCCATACCTATGGGGTCCATACTAAATGGACCTAGGAAAAATTAGGGCATTAAAAGAAAAGACAAAAAGTATTTAGGGTTTTTTTACAAAACCCTACCAATAGTCAAACTATGCTCGTTGGATTCAATAGTCTAGGAAAAGTTTAGAGTTTGTTTTCCTAAGTTAGGATTAATTCCAATTCAGTGAGTTGTTATTTATGCAATAATTGTTCTATTAACAACCAAATTTTACGGCAACAAGAGATTGTCAAAGATTGTATTCTGTTCGAACAAAAAGGGGAGGGCATCCACAAGCTGGGGTCTCTCCCTCACAAAAAAGGGGGTAAGTAAAACAGAGAGTATAATAATAGCTCTGATAGTCATAAAGGATCATAACTCGTTCTCTACACCAGATCAGCAACCGAGCGGAAAAGGTTGTTTCAAGACTTCTAAAGCACGACCTTCTCCTCGGCTTCAACCTCAGCCACCGAACGAGTATGCTCCACTATTTATTGGAGATAGTTGATCCATTTTCTAGTGGCTTCAAGATGACCCGTCACAGCCGATAACTGATCCCTCAGCATCACTGCTCGTTCTTCACATTCATGCAACTCGGAGGATAGGACGACCGCTTAATCTCGAGAGATCACCTCCTATGCTATCAGCTAATGGAGCTATATCGTGGCTTCCTCCAGGGCTTGGGTTCCGCAATGAGAAGCAGCGATGTGAGAAATTTTGTGTTCACTAGTGGAAACTTCCTCACGAGCCATGAAAACTTGGCAAGCAAGAGAATGGAACTGTCGATAGTCAAAGCCACCTAACCCTAAACTCAGGAAGAGCTATTGAAGAGCTTCAGTTTTAGTTGCCATCTCAGCTAGAAGAGTTTCGTCAATGATCTTGCAAATCTAGGTCCAGGCCCACCTGCGCACTGCTTGGTGGTCCGCCATGAGATAAGGATCTTTGGTACCCCTGCTGGATAGCATGGGAGCGAAGTCTAGCATTGCAACCAGCGCAGACATGTGCTCGCTACAAGTTGGTTCTGATGCTGGAATGTATGGAACCTCTAACCCCAGTTCAGGCTTGGGGATCAAGTTGCTAAGACTGGTATCGACTGGTAAAACTTCTAGGATTTCCTTTCTTGGACCTGCAACCACACGGTCATCCCCATCCACATCCAAGAAGGATGAACCAGCCTGAACTTCGGCCATCGAAGGGCTGAGAGAGGAAAATACCATGAGTCGTTTTGATCAACGAGCCATCAGTTGATCCTCTCTTAGAGCTGATGAGGAAGGTAATATGGATGCAACGGCTGCAGTACCTCTTGATTTGGGAACTTTCCGGACAACCTTCCATAGGATCCCATTAGGATAGTATTTTACCCACGTTTTTTCATACTCCAAGGAACGGCTGGCAGCCGCCCCCATGACAGGCAGGGGAATGCTTGTGTCAGATCCCTCCCACGTTAGCATGAACTACCATTGACGAAGTATGGAAAGGTGTAGTCCTTGATCCTAAGGAGGGGGAAGGGATACTTGGACTTGCATGCACCCAAAATGGCGAGAAAATCAATACGAGACATACATCTCGCACAGAGAAACCACATCGATCCATGCAGACAGAAATATGTCTCACAGAGAGATCATGTAAGAATGCTCCTCTAGGATCCCCTGGTGGTTGTCAACTAAGATGCCAGAAGTGGTGGGGTAGGGAGTGAAAGCAAACTGAGAGAAGTCACTCAAAAGCTCTAGGACTTCACCAGAACTGAGGGACTTCAAGAGATCTCCTTTTATGTCAAGCTGGGTAGGCCTAAAGGTAGGAAGCGGGATGACTGTGTTATGAAAATACCCATAACAGTGGTAGTGATTCGCTATCTAGCCGTATAAGAACTGAAATGGCCCACTCAGATGATAGGGAGACCCGCCCTCCTACATGTGACTCAGCAACTCGTAAATATGAGCCAAAGTGGGAACGACTATGTTCATCGGGTGGCCCCCTGCCAACTCGACTACCATTATCATGGTGTAAGCTCTGACGCCCGGGTTGATATCTCGAGAAGGGAATAACAACCCTCTCTGAAACATATAAAACAAACCTTCCATCCGAAGCATAGGCAGCACAACGGGGCACACCTTATAACCCCATGAAAGGTGGTCGACCGCTTCTAGAACTGTCCAGTAGGAACCTGGGGTGGTTTGTGACTGTTGATAAGGATGTGTCTTGGGGCGCTTGATCTTCATCACATGACCAGTAGTGTTTGGAAATAGCCCTATCCAGATGCTATAGGGAATAAGAGACCGAGCACGCAAGGCCTGACCCAGTGATTGCTCCACCATAACCATCTGATCCTTCACCAACGAAGGTACTTGTTCGACGTCGTCCCATGCAATGGGGGTGGGAAGGAACTAATTATACATCTCACCAATAATTGGGAGCCCTCCCAATTGATAGATGTACCACATACTGATGCCAACTTCACCATGGGAAAGGTGGGAAGTATTAGTGCTTGAACACCAGTGACTAAGCAGGTCAGGCAGGATTAGGGATGGTGGGTAAACAACAAACTGGTAGGCCCATACTTCAGAGTACAAATTGACTGCTTCCAGTGACTTGGGAGATTCTCGACAGTTATGAGGGACCCAAAAGGCCGAGGCCCAGTCATTTGAGAAAATCCCACCAGACCGTAGATCCCACTTGGAAGTCCATCCTGTGTTAGGGTCCACTCGAGAAAGGTTGGTTATGGAGGGGTAACTCATGAGGATGGATTCTTGAGAGAATTCTAGTGTGTGCTGATCATTTTGGGTCCAAATAGAGCCTCTAAAATTGAAATCTTCTTTCAGATCATAATCAGAGGTTATCTCCCCCAATCGGGTAAGGGTCTTCTGAATGTGCTTTGGTAGCACTTCTATGAAAGGATATGGAAGACCCGATAAAGTAGGGGGATAGGAACGTCTTCCTAAAGACCGAATCCATACAGCGGAAGCCGATTTGATAACGGATAACTCAGTAGCTCAGGAGGGAGAAAGTCTTTCAAGACACCATCGTCAGGAATGATGGACCAACCAGGGTCCTCTTTGATGTTCTCCGCTCTTCGAATCATAGCTAAACGTCTCCCTGAACCAATTGGGGTAGGCCCAGCAGTGGGCCTAGTCGTAGGACGAGGAGGAACCATATTTATCTTCTCCTTATGCCATGTAAGTAATGCAGATAGTTAGTCTGAAAATAATAAAACATGGACAAAAATACCGTGTATTTTAAAAGGATTTCATCCAATCCTCATAATGAAATCCACAAGGTGGCCTCATAAGGTGGTTCGTGATGATTGTATCCCGCAAACTAGCCCTACGCAGTATGCATCCGTGAAACTCTGGCCCATAGAGCGTTGGCCAGAAAACTGCGAACCAGGCTGCCTCACGGAACCATAGCTCCGAGCATTTAGCGTTTAGGTTCGGACATAAAGTATTTTTTTTCATTAGATCATTCTGGTCCACAAACCATTTTAAAAAGAGTAGAAATAACCTATGCGGCCCGTCGTGACTTACTTTTTAGTTAATTAAAAGTGTTAGTTCGCAGCTGGGATGTTGGTTCGCCGATGAAGAATGGCACGAATGAGAAATGGTTCGCAGAAGTAGCAGCCAGTTCACGGACGGAGCTTTTTGCGAAGGAACAAGCACGCAGAGGCAGAAAAGCGAGCGCTGGTATTCACGAAGAATCTAGTAGAAGGAAAATGAACAACCCTCCATATTTATAGGTGTGGTCCCCTACCGGGTCCACTTCCCTACCACATCCCATCTGAGTTTCAAGACCACTCTGCATCGGAATAGTCTCCTCTTCTTTCCGATCGGACCCCATTCCGATGGGGGACATTTGTAGGGTTCGGAAAAATCTGCAAAGAATTGGGAAAATGTGGACAATACACAAGGATGGAGAAGGATGAGCAGGTCCGTGGACCGATCTACTGTAATGGTGCATGATCGGTTCTGCGAAGCATCCCTCCTCCGTGGACTATCGACGTTCGCGAAACCGAGGCGGAGACCCTCCGCGGTTGCGAGGCATGATAGGCGCTAACCTGGTTCACTATTCCGGATTTCCCCAGCCACGAGCCGCGTCAACCACCCCGAACATCCCCCAATATCGTTCGAAAAATGGAGGCGGAAAGCTCTGCGGCTGCGAAGCACTCCCCGAGTATGGTTCATGGAGGAGTGTTTAATGCCCCGTGAGTTATGGATTGACCAAGTCATCCGTAAGTCGGGCTTTCGGTCATGGGCCTCTGCAAAATGTTTCACATGACCCCAATAGATCCCTTTTACTCCCCTCTATAAAAGGAGACTGAGGGGGAAAAGGGAGAGGATACGGAAAGGAGATCAATAAGATTTGGGTGGAAGGATTTCGAAGGAAGTCTTAGGGTTTCAGAAGTTCCAGTTCGCAAACCAGAGTAGGTATGAACCTAGGAACGAACTAATAAGGACCAAAAAATGCATAATAACTTGGTGAACCGCAAACCATGGTCCCTCCGTGGATTCAATCCCCGTGGACCAGGGAGTTTATGCCTCTTTACCAATCCGCCGCACCGCATAACACCCTCCTACGCGGGTGAAGCCCTGACCGAAAAGCCTCCGACTGGCACCGCCCTTGGTCGTCGCTGCCCACATGAAACCCTCTTTGGACCACCCTAGTTCGCAGATTGAACCCAAAGCTGCAAACCACCTTGGTTCGTGGGATGACCATTAGTCCACGGACCACCATGGTTCACAGATGGCTTCTACAACCGCGTAGAACATCCCTACGCGAAGGGATCCACCAACCATACCCCTGTGTGTCCCGCCAAATTCATCGGAGTTCCCGTTCCCCAAGCCACATAAAATACATCCGATATGGCCTGATCCTCCGTGAATCCCTCACTGGCCTACTCATCGGCCCCGAGTCGAGGCCTCCACCAGAGCCACCATATCTGTGTGGTGTAACCCTCAGGTGCATCAGCACACCGTTTTGAGGTCACATACCCACAGTAAAAGGGCGCAAAGGGGTTTCCCCGACCCTTGAGCAGATTTCCGAAGCATTACTAGGTTCATATTCCCATAGTAACGTGGAGTCTGATCTCGGGAGCTCCCTTTCCAACCCTCCACTCGTTGGGGATTGGGTACTTCTCCCTTCTTCGGAGTGTAGTAAAATACCCATCAGAAGGAAGTCCCCATGCTCTTTGGTACTTCCCTTGGGACCCAAAGAGGTGACGGGCACAGGAGCACCTATTTCCCTCTCCCTCAGCGCTTTGTCTCCATGGGCATCCATCTCGGAGTAAGCCCCATCTTTTTTAGCTGCTCCATGCATAAGCCCCACTCCACTTCCCATAGACGCTCCTTTCACGACTTGATCATCTGGTCCCTGCTGACTCTTGTTTCTCACACCGAGCATGACTCACGTGGGCTTAGAGTAGGCATCGACCATGACATCCTCTTATGGGCCTCCTCAGAGTGTAAGCCCCAATCCATCTCCTTGGGCCACCATAGAGCATAGGCCCCATACCAATGTGAACTACGTGGAATTTGATCCTTGTCTCTTAGGCAGGGTATGTAGGAAGCCTCCTTGAGGTTCAAGCCCATCATCCACACCTTGGGCCGCCTCAGAGCGTAAGCCCCATTCCAATGCGAACTACCTGGACTTTGATCCTTGTCTCTTAAGCATGGTTCGTAGGAAGCCTCCCTGAGGTTTAAGCCCATCATCCCTGCCTTGGGCCGCCTCAGAGCGTAAGCCCCATACCAATACAAACTATGTGGACTTTGATCCATGTCTCCTAGGTAGGGTACGTAAGAATCCTTCTTGATGTTCAGGCCCAACAACTGGGAGATCCGACTATCTTCACGTCAGTTCACTGCACCAATCCCAGCGCCGTCTCAATGAGTCCCGACTCCACGGGGTCATTAATCCAACAAGGGATTGTAAACCTCAGGCCTAAATGATTTCGAACCCCTGCATCTAGTTGACCATTTCCCACCAGAGTTAAATCCGCGGATACCATGTTTGGGTATAAACAAAAGATTCGCGAACATATTAATACACCTTAAATCTATAAGAGAGTCCTGGGAGGGGAAATAATTCCCCTAAAAAGGGTGTGAGGATCCCGAATTCCCATCTTCATGACCAATGTGAGTTCTTAAGCTTCATTGGTCGAACCATCCAGCGAATGCATGCCTTTGGAAAGAAGGTCCACGCACTGCGGGATATGGAACTGTTGGGTGTTTTGAGGTGCAAACGGTGCACCTACTATGAGTGATTAAGCAGAGCTCAGTCTTCTCTAATCAACTGTCGGGTAGCGCATGTCTCTCCCACACGACCCCCGGTCATGCACTACGCCGAAAGCGGAACATTGTGATTTTTAGGTTGTTTTGGGGTTTTAGGGCTTTAATGGTCTTTTAGGGGTTTTGGAGTTTTTTGAGTTTTTTTTATGGTTTTTATGGTTCATGAAAGTTTCTTATCACCTTATTTGTTTAATTTTTTTATATTTTTTAGTGGGTCTTGGCTGTTTTTATGGGTTTCATGGTTTTTATGGTTTTTATGGGTATTATTGTTTTTAGGTTCTTTAGGGTTTTTTTTATAGTTTTTAACATTTTTATGTTTTAAGAGGTTTTATGATTCTTTGGTTTTTAAGGTTTTCTTTGGTATTTTCTGGTTTTTTACAGGTTTTTAAATTTTTATGTATTTTTAGGACTTTTTAGGATTTTTATGGTATTTTTGGTTTTCATGGATTTTTAGTGTTTATAGGTTTTTTTGGTTTTTAGTGGTTTTTTGGGATTTTTAGCAGTTTTTAGGTTTCTTAGGGGTTTTAATTGTTTTATGTTTTTATTTTTTTTATAGGTTATTTTAGGGGTTTTCAGTTTTTTTATTTTTTGAAGGATTTGAGATATTTTTAGCTTTTTTATTATTTTTATGATTTTAATGGTTATTTTTTATTGAAGAGTTTTTTTGCATTTTTAAGTGGTTTAAGGGCTTTTGAGTTTTTTTAACTATTTAGGCATATAATGGGTTTCTTATATTTTTTAATGGTTATATGTTTATTCGGGTTTTCAATGCATTTTATGGTTGTCAGATGTTCTTAAGGTTTTTAGGGTTTTCTTGGTTTTATGGGTCTTTTTATGGTTTGTAGGGATTTTTCTGTTTGTTTAGGATTTTATGTGTTCTAAGTGTTTTTTGTTTTTTAATGTTTTCCTATGGGTTTTAATGTTTTC
Organism: Viscum album; assembly: GCA_963277665.1. Taxonomy (NCBI): domain Eukaryota; kingdom Viridiplantae; phylum Streptophyta; class Magnoliopsida; order Santalales; family Viscaceae; genus Viscum; species Viscum album. Next base: position 790,372,864 of record OY728164.1, read on the forward strand.
ATGTTTTTTATGTTTTACAGGATTTTGAGGGTTTTTTTGGTTTTTAGGGGTTTTATGGATTTTGAGGGTTTTTAAGGTTTTTAAAGGTTTTATTGGGATTTTAGAATTTTTATGAATTTTAGATATTTTACATGTTTTAGTGTTATAAGGATTTATTATGGTTTTTTAGGGTTTTTAGGGGTTTTAAGGTTTTTACAGATGTTTTGAGCTTTTTAGAATTTTTTTAGTATTTTTTGGTTTTTTGGATTTTTTACATTTTTAGGTTATTAGGGGTTTAAATGTTTTTAGTTTTTATGGTTTTATAATGGTTTTAAAATATTTTAGGTTTTTTAACGTTTTAAGGGATTTAGATGATTTTATGGTTTTTTGGGTTTTTATGGATTTTAGGGATTTTGGAGGTTTTTATTGGTTTTTATGGGGTTTTTGGGTTTTTGGGTATTTTATGGTTTTCCTAGGTTTCTTTGGTTTTTTATTTTTCAATGGGTTTTAAGGTATTTTAATGAATTTTAATCTTTTTAGGGGTTTATATGGGTTTAATATTTTTAGAGGGTTTTTTGTTTTTTATTGGGTTTTAATGTGTTTAGAGGGTTTTATAGTTTTTATGGATTTTAGGGTTTTTATTATCTTTTTAGTTGCTTTGGGTTTTTATAATTCTTTTGATTTTAGGGTATTTAAGTGTTTTTAAGATTTATGTTTTTCTTGTGTTTTTTAGGGTTTTAGGGTTTTTTATATCCTCAAGTATTTTATAATCTTTTTAATGGTTTTCATGGGTTTTTGAGGATTTCGAGGGTTTTTTAGTTTGTTTATGTTTTTCAGGTTTTTATTGTTTTTAGATTTTTTTACGGATTCTATATTTTTTTATGTTTTAAAGGATATCTTAACCTTTTTTAATTTTTTTTGGGTTTTTACTTTTTTAGTGAATTTTAGGGACTTTTCAAGATTTTTATGGTTTTTTTTGGTTTTTCGGATTTTTATGGTTTTCAAATTTTTCATGGATTTCTAGGTTTTTTTCTTGTTATTACAGATTTTTTGTTTTGGGAGGCTTTAGTTTTTTTTGTGTTTTGAGGGTTTTAATGTTATTTTGTGTTTTTTACTTTTTAGGGGTTTAAAGGGTTCTAATTTTTTTGTGTTTTTTAGCATTTTTATGAGTTTTTAGGGTATTTTTGTTCCTTGGTGTTTTAAGGATTTTTAGGGTATTTTAACGGATTTTTATGTTCATTTGTGTTTTTAGAATATTTTTTTTTGGGATTTTATGTGTTTTTAGTTTTTTTATCATTTTATTTTGAGTTTTCAATGTTCAAAGGGTCTTTACATTTTTAGGGATTTTTCGGTAATTTGTAGGATTTTTAAGGTTGTTAGGGTTTTTAGAGATTTTACATCTTTTTGTGGTTTTTAGAGGTTTTTAGAGTTTTAGTGTTTTTTTGGTTAATACAAGTTAAAAGAGTTTTAGGTTTTTAATGTTTTATTTTGGGTTTTCATATTTTTTAGGGTTTTTTACATTTTTTGAGATTGTTTATATTTTTAGTATTTTTATAATTTTTTAGTTGTTTGAGGATTTTTTGGGTTTTTAGTGTTTTTAGTGTTTTTAGGGTTTTTATTGGTTTTTTGAGTTTTATGTTTTTTTAGTTTTTATGCTATTTAAGATTTTTAGAGTTTTTAATATTTTTATAGGTTTAAACGGTTTTTATAGTTTTAGTGGTTTTAGGGTGTTTATGGATTTTAGGGGGTTTTAGGGACATTTTAGAGATTTTGGGGGGTTTGGGGTGTTTCTAATTTTTTTATGTTTTTAAGGATTTCTAAGGGGTTTTCAAGGGTTTTGGAATTTTATGGGATTTTATAATTTTTAGGTCTAAGGTTTGTTTTGGGTTTACTGTATTTTTGGTGTTTCATAATTTTTTAGGTTATTAGGGGTTTTATGTTTTTTTAGGCTTATCGGGTTTTATTAGGGTTTTATAAGGTATTTAGGGTTTTTAACATTTTTAGTGTTTTGATGGATTTTTTATGATTTTTATGGTTTATTATCATTTTAATGGCTTTTTAGGTGTTTAGGGGTTAAAGGTTTTCGGGTTCTTATGTTTTTTTGGTCATTAGGATTTATTTGAGGATTATGGTTTTTATGATATTCATAATTTTTAGGGTTTTAATGGTTTTTTATAGTTTTTAGAATTTTTAGGGTTTTAAAGTTTTTTATAGTTTTTAGTGGGTTTTTTTGGGTTTTATGGGTTTTACGGTTTTATGGGTTTTAGGGATTTTAGGGTTTTTAGTGTATTTTTAGGGGTTTTAGGGTTTTTAGAATTTTTAGGTTTTTCTGGGTTTTAATTGATTTTAGGTTTTTGAGGTTTTCGTTGGGTTTTTATCTGTTTTTAGGATTTTTATGTATTTAGGAATTTTTATGAATTTTTTATAATTTTCATTGGTTTTTAGTATTTTTATGGATTTTTATGAGTTATAGGGTTTTTTAGGGAATTTAGGTTTTCAGAATTTTAGGGGTTTTTTGTGTTTTTAGGATGTTTATGGGTTTTTATTGTTTCTTAGGTTTTTAGGGGTTAATGTTTTTTAGGGTTTTAAGGTTATATTAGTATTTTCTAGGCATTTTTATGTTTTAATGTATTTTTAAGGATTTTAAGGATTATTATGGGTTTTTAGGGTTTTTATTAGTTTTGAAGATTTTAAGGTTTAGGGTTGTATGTTTTTTCTATGTTTTTTTGTTTTTAGGGTTTTTTTAATTTTTAAGGGTTTTGAAGGATTTTTATTATATTATAATGTTTTTTGGGGTTTAGAGGCTTTTAATTGTTTTTAGTAGTGTTTAGGGTTTTAAGGGGGTTTTTAATTTTTTGGTTTCTAGGTGTTTTAGGGATTTTAGGGATTTTATGAATTTGTATTATTTTTTAGTTTTTTAGGGATTTAAGTGATTTCATGTTTTCATGGTTTTCATAGGTTCATACATGGTTTTAGATTTTTTTTTCTTATTTTTTTGAGTTTTTATGGTTTTTATGGGTTTTTTGAGTTTTTTGTGAGTTTGTGGGTTTTTAGAGTTTTTATGTTTTTTATGGTTTTAGGGTTTCCCCATTTTTATGTTTTTTGGGGATGTAAATGTTTTCAGGTTTTTAATGATTTATTAGAGGATTTTAGGCTATTTAGGATTTTTTGTTTTAAGATATTTTTAGGTATTTTTTAGAAATTGTAGATTTCTTAGAGATTTTGGGTTTTTAGAGATTTTAGCATCTAATTTCAAATTTTAGTGATTATAGGTTTTTAGGGTTATTAATGCCTTTAGGTTTTTATGATTCTCTTAGGTTTTTTTGGTTTTTAAGGGTTTTTATGTTATTATGGATTTTTAGATATTTTTTTATGAATTTTAAGGGTTTTTTGGGTTTTTTAGAGATTTTGAGGGTTTTTAGTGTTTTCAGGGTATTTTGGGATTTGATGTTTTTTTGTGTTTTAAGGGTATTTTGAGTTTTCTAGGGTTTTTAATGTCTTTTAGATATTTTATTATTATTATGTGTTTAAATGGTTTTTATATTTTTAATATGTTTTTATGTTTTTTTGGGTTTTTTGGGTTTTTATTGTTTTTAGGGGTTTTAGAGATTTTCTGTGTTTTTATTGTTTTTAAAGTTATTAGGTGTTTCATGTTTTTTCAGGTTTTTCTGGTTTTTAAGGTTTTATTATGGGTTTTCATGCTTTTTAAAATATATTTCATTTTTAGTGATTTTAAGGGGGTTTTTAGGATTATAATGGTTTTTTATAGTTTTTAGGGATTTTTAGGGTTTTTAGGGGATTTAGGGGTTTTTAGGATTCTCAGTGTTTTTATTTTTTTGTGGTTTTAAGTGTTTTATGATTTTTTATGTTTTCATAGGGGGTTTCATGGGTTTCGGGGTTTTTTATGTTCTTTGGGATTTTTAGGTATTTTAGTATTTTGATGGTTTTTTGGGTTTTTAGGTATTTGGAGGGTTTTTTGGGTTTTTAGAGGTTATTTGGATTTTTTTTGGGTTTTATGGTTTTCTAGAGTTTTTAGAGATTTTGATATTTTTTAGCATTTTTATGGATTTTTTGGTTTTGTTGGTTTTTTAGTGGTATTTAAGGGTTTTAATGGTTTTGTGATTTTAGGGGGTCTTATGGTTTTTTTTGGGGGGGGGGTATTAGAGATTTCTTGGTCATTTATAGATTTCTAGGGGTTTTAGTATTTTTTGGTTTTTATGGGTTTTATGTGTTTTTAGTTCATTATGAATTTCTTTCAGATTTTCATGGTTTTTATGATTTTTTATGTTTTTAAGAATTTATTTGGTATTTTATAAGATTTTTATGGGTTTTTATGTTTTCTAGGATTTTGGTGGGTTTTAGAGTTTCTAGGGGTTTTTATAGTTTAGTGTTATTTAAAAGTTTTTTTTTCAGATTTTATATCATTTTAGGTTTCACGTTTTTCTTAGAGTTTTTCATTTTTATGTATTTTAACGTTTTTAAGGAATTTTGTTTATTTTGTCACATTTTTTATTTGTTTGGCTGTTTTATTGAATTTGAGGGGTAAATGATTTTTTTTTTATGTTTTTGGGGTTTTTTGAGTTTTTTTGGTTTTAGGGTCTTCTTTGAGTTTTTAGGGGTTTTACTGTTTTTAATGTTTTTAGTGGTCTAAATGGGTTTTTGAGTTTTTACTAGGTTTTTAGGTATTTAATGGGGTTTTAGGGTATTTAGTGTTTTTGGGGTTATATGGGTTTTATGGATTTCATAGTTTCTTCAGTTTTAAATTTTTTTTTATGATTTTAAGTGTATTAAGTGTTTTTAACATAATAGGGTTATCGTAGGGGTATTCAGTGTTTTTAGTTTTTTTATTTTTTAGGAATTTCTTTGATTTTTAATGATTTATAATCCTATTAGGATTTTTTGGGATTTTGAGGGGTTTTTAGAGTTCTTTAGGGGTATTATCGTTTTTTAGTTTTTCTAAATTTTTTATGTTTTTAGTTGTTTTAAGTGTATTTAGGGTTTTAAGGTTTTCAAAGGGTTGTTCAGAGTTTTTATGGTATTTTAATTTTTTAGGTAGTTAAAGATATTTTTAGGATTTTTATGGTTATTAGGTGTTTTTTTGGATTTTGAGGGTTTTAGTGTTTTTAGGGTTTTTAGGGTTAATGGTTTTTTTGGGTTTTAAGGTTATTTTTGAGTTTTTAGTGGTTTTGATGGGTTTTAGATTTTTTTTAACATTGATATAATTTTGATGTGTATTTAGAGATTTTAGTGGTTGGTAGGGTTTTTAGGGCTTTTAGGGTTTTTAATATTTTTATGGGGTTTTATTGTTTTTGGGGGCTTTATGGGTTTTTGCATCTTTTAGGGTATTATAGGTTTTTTATAGTTTCTTAGGTTTTTAGGGGTTTTATGTTTTTATGGTTTTTTTACGAGTTTTTAGGGGTTTTAGGGTTTTCTATATTTTTAGATCTTTTTAGGGGTTTTTAGAATTTTATGGTTTTTAGGTTTTTATGGATTTTAAGGGTTTTAGTTTTTTAGGGTTTTTAGTGTTTTTAGAGGTTTTAGGATTTTTAGTGGTTTTAATTTTTCTAAGTTTTTAATAATTTTATAGGGGTTTTTATATTTTTAGGAATTTATAGGGGTTTTAACCTTTTTTATGATTTTTAGTGTTTTTATGGTTTTTTGGTTTTATAGTTTTCGTGTGTTTTTGAGTTTTTAGGGGGTTTCATGTTTTTATCATTTTAGAGTTATAATTTGTTTTTATTTTTTTTAATGGTTTTTATTTTTATTTGTATTTTTAATGTTTTGTTATGGTTTTTAGCAATTCTTATGGTTTTTGAGGGTTTCTAGGGTTTTTAGTATTTTCAGGGTTTTTTATAAGGGTTTTCTTTCTTTCTTCTTCTTTTTTTTGTGATTTTTAGGTTTTTTTATGGATTTTGAGATTTTTATGGGTTTTAGGGTTTTATTTGGTGTTTATGGATTTTATAATATTTTCGGAATTTTATGTATTTTATGTGTGTTTAGGGGATTAATTTTTTCTTAGGGTTTTTTAGGGTTATAGGGATTTTTGGTTTGTAACGTTTTTAGAGCATATTTGGATTTTTAGATTATTTTTGGTTGTTTTGTGTTTTTTTGTATTTTTTGTATCTTTAGGTTTTTAGGGGTTTATGTGTTTTTTGTTTTTATGGTTTTCTTATGGTTTTCAATTCTTTTAGGTTTTTTATGTTTTTATGTATATTTAGGGGATTTTTAGGATATTCATTTTTTATCATTTTTATGGATTTTGAATGTTTTAGGGTTTTTATGGGTTTTAGGTATTTTAGTTTTTTCCTAGGTTTCCCGAGTTTTTTTGAGTTTTTAGGGGTTTTAAGGTTTTTTATAGAATTTTAAAATTTTTAGGGATTTAAATGGGTTTAATATTTTTATTAAGTTTTTGAGTTTTTTTGGGGTTATAGGGGTTTGTAATGTTTTTAGGGGGTTTTTGGTTTTTATGGATTTTAGGGGTTTTATGATATTTTTAGGGGTTTTATATTTTAGAATTCTTTAGGTTTTTATGGTGTTTAAGTATTTTTTATGTTTTAAGTTTTTATATTTTTTTCAGGGTTTTAGGGTTTTTATTGTCTTTGGGTATTTTAAATTCCTTTTTTGGGTATTCATGGTACATTAGAGTTTTTGGGGATTTTGATGATTTTTTGGCAGTTTTAGGTATTTAGGGGTTTTTATTGTTTTTAGTGTTTAATTTTTTTATGCATTTTAAGATGTTTTAGGTTTTAAAGGATTTTTTAGCATTTTCAGGGGTTTATGGGTTTTTACGTTTTTAGGGATTTTATGTAATTTTTTGGATTTTTATGTTTTTAAGGTTTTTAGGGATTTTATGTGTTTTTAGGGTTTTTCAGGGTATTATTAGGGTTTTTAGAGTTTTATCATTTTGGGGGGCTTCAGGGTTATTGAGTTTTTTATGATTTCTGAGGAAATTTTGGGTTTTAACATATTGGGGTTTTAAAGGGTTCTAAAAGTACTTTGTGGGTTTTTTTCATTTTTATAGGTATTTAGGGTTTTTAGGAGTTTTTATGGGTTTTATGGTATTTTGAAATATTTTTAATGTCATTGGTGTTTTTAGGATATTTTTGGATTTTATGTGTTTTTAGTTTTTTAAGGATTTCATTGGGATTTTCAGTGCTTTTAGGTTCTTTTAATTTTTGGATATTTAGGTAATTTTTAGGTTATTTATGTGTTCTTTGGGATTTTAGGGTTTTTATAATTTTTCTGATTCGAGGGTTTTAAAGTGTTTTTAGATTTTTAAAGTTTTATTTAGGGTTTTTAGGGTTTCAGGGTTTTTGACATTTTTAAATATTTTTAGTGTTTTTTAGATCTTTATGGTTTTTAGGGACATTAGTTATTTTGATGTTTTTAGTTGTTTTTGGGTATTTCATGGTTTTATGGTTTGGGGGTGTTTTAGGTTTTTTAGTTTTTTATGGTATTTACGTTTTGATATATTTTGTAATGATTTTAAAATTTTATAGGGTTTTTAGATTACTAGTTTTTTTAGGATTTTTATGGGGGTTTAGGGATTTTCTAACAAGGCTTGGGTTTTAGGGGTTTTTAAGGATTTAAGGTTTTTTATGTATTTTAGGGTATTTTTAAAGATTTTTTTGCGTTATTATTAATTTTTTTAGTTTTTTGGGGTTTTCAAATTTTTTAGGTTTTAATGTTTTTCTTAGGGTTTTTTGGGTTTTTAGGGATTTTTTGTGTTTTTATAGTTTTTAGAGTCTAAAGGGTGTTTTAATTTTTTAGGGTTTTTTAGTTGTTTTAGAATTTTTCAGGTTATTAGGGGTTTTATGTGTTTTTAGGATTTTCGGGATTTATTTAGGGTTTTTAGGGTTTTTAAAATTTTTAGTAATTTTTAGTGATTATTTTTTATTTTTATGGATTATTATCAATTTTAAGGGGTTTTAGGGGGTATAGCGGTTTTGAGGGTTTTACAATTTTTTTTGGGTTTTTTGGATTTTGCGGTGTCTTTAAGGTTTATTATTTTTTAATGTTTTTCACATTTTTAGGTGTTTCATGTTTTTTATAGTTTTTAATGGGTTTTTTTGTTTTTTGGGTTTTTATAAGTTTTAATGATTTATAGGGATTTGGGGGTTTTAGGGTTTTAGGGTTTTTAGTGTATTTTTAGGGGTTGTAGGGTTTTTAGAATTCTTCGTTTTAAGGGGTTTTAAGTGTATTTAGGTTTTTAATGTTTTATTAGGGTTTTTTTGTTATTTTCAGGTTTTGATGATTTTATGGATTTTGAGGAATTTGTTATGAATTTCATATATTTTTATAAATTTGAAATTTTTTGAGGGTTTTTATATTTTTTAAGGTATTTAGGTTTTTTGTGTTTTTACAATTTTTTTGAGCTTTTAGGATGTTTACCGATTTTTAGATTTTTTTAGGTTTTTAGGGGTTTAATGTGTTTTAGAGTTTAATGGTTTTCATAGGATTTTTATAGGTTTTTTATGTTTTTAGGGAATTTTAGTAATTTTTAAGAAATATTAGAGGGTTTTAGGGTTTTAGTGGTTTTGATGTTTTTTAGGGTTTTTATGGGTTTAGTGTTTTTTGTGTTTTTAAGGTTTTTGAGACTATTAGGGTTTTTAATGTTTTTTATAACATTTTAATTCTTTTAGGGTTTTAGAATGGTTTTATAGTTTATAGTGGTTTAGGGTTTCTAGGGGTTAGGGGGTTCCTAATTTTAAGGTGTTTTTGTGTTTTTATTGTTTTTGTGGGTTTTTAGAGTTTTTTAGGGTTTTAATTGATTTGAGGTTTTCATGGTTTTCGTAGGTTTTCCATGGTTAGAATGTTTTTTTATGATTTATGGAGTTGTAGGTATTTTATAAATTTTATGGTTTTGTTGGGGTTTTTTGGATTTTTTTTTGGGTTTTTTAGTTTATTTAATGTTTCAGTGTTTTTGCATTCATAGATTTTTTTGGGGGGGTTTAAGTGTTTTTTTTGGTTTTAAATGATTTCTTAGGTATTTCTGGGTTGTTAGGGTGTTTTTATTTTATTATATTTTGAGTGATTTTTTATGATTTTTAGATTTTCTTAGGTATTTTGGATTTTTGGGTTTTATGGTTTCTTTAGGAATTTTAGTGTTTTTATGTTTTTATGGGTATTAATGTCTTTAGGATTTTATGATTTTCTTATGAGATTTTAGGTTTTTAAGGGTTTTCCATGTTGTATGGATTTTTAGATTTTTTTTATTTTTTTAGATTTTTGGGTTTTTAGAGATTTTGAGTGGTTTTAGAGTTTTTTAGTATTATAGGTTTTCATGGTTTTTAGGGTTCTTAGGTGTCTTTTTAGTTTTTTAGGGTTTTAATTATTTTTTGGAGTTTTTAACATTTTCATGTGTTTAAAATGTTTTTGGGGTTTTAGGTGATTTTTAGTGTTTTTAATAGTCATAGGGTTTTTATGGTGTTTAGGGATATTAGGGTTTTTGTGGGATTTTTAATGTTTTTAGCATTTTTATGTGATTTTTTATTTTATTAGGGGTTCCATATTTTTTAGGATTTTATGGATTTCATGGTTTTCTTAGGGTTTTTCATGGTTTTTATGTTTTTTAAGACATATTATTGTTTAGTTATTCTTATGTATTTTTTATATTTTTTATGTTTTTTATGGGATTTAGTGTTTTTTAGTGTTTTAAGGGATTTTTGGGTTTTTTTAGGTTATTTTTGTTTTTAGGTTTTAGGTTATTTGTGGTGTTTTAATTTTTTTATGATTTTTCATGTTTTATTCTAGGATTTTAGGGGTTTTAGGTATTTTTATGTTCTTTGTGATTTTTATGTATTTTAGAATTTTATGGTTTTTTGGTTTTTAGGGATTGAGAGGGTTTTTTGGGAATTTAGGGGTTTTATGGTTTTTATGGTTTTATAGATTTTTATGTTTATCTTGAGTTTTAGGGGTTTTAAGAGGATTTAGAATTTTAAAGGGATTTTAGGGGTTTTTAGTTTTAAGTGGGCTTTAAGGGTTTTAATGGGATTTTAGTGGTTTTTAAGAATTTTGGGAGTTTTATGGTTTTTTGTTGTTTTTTTGGATTTTTTGGTCTTTTATATTTTTTTAGGGATTTTAAAGTTTTTAGGTTTTTAGTGGTTTTATGTGTTTTTAGTTTTTAAGGTTTTCTTAGTAATTTTCTGGGTTTTTATGATTTTTTTATGTTTTTATAGATTTTTTGTGATTTTATACTGTTTTTATGGGTTTTTTGGGATTTTAGGGATTTTGATGGGTTTTAGAGTTTCTAAGGGTTTTTAAAGTTTTCTGTGCTTTTAGGTTTTTTTGGGTTTTTATGTGTTTTTAGGTTTTTAAGGTTTTATTATAATTTTTCATATTTTTTATGGATTTTTACACTTTTATTTAATTTTAGGTATTTTTCAGAATTGTTTTTTTAGGGATTTTTGGGAATTTGATGTTTTAGGAGTTTTTCAGGTGTTTAGGTTTTTTTTGTGTTTTTCAGTTTAGGTTATTTTTTACGTTTTTAGGGGGTTTAAGGGATTTTAGGGTTTTTTATTGTTTTTAGGGGACTAAAGGTTTTTCAGATTTTTTCCTGGGGTTTTAGGTTTTTATTGGGCTTTTTGGGTTTTTAGGGTTTTTAGGGGGTTATATGGGTTTTATGGATTTCTGGGTTTTTATTTTTTTTAGCATTTTTTATGTTTTTGGGGGTTTAATGTGTTTTTAATTAAATATAATTTTTTCAGTGGTATTCAGGGTTTTTATTTTTTTTTTACAATTTTTGGGAATTTTTTAGGATTTTTTAGGATTTTTTATTATTTTTATTGTTTTTATGATTAATTTGGGATTTTGGGATTTTTTAGAGTTTTATTGGGGGTTTTAAGGTTTTTTTGTTTTTTAGGATATTTTGGGTTTTTTGGGGTTTTTTTTGTTTTTGGTTTTTATGGTTTTCTAAGGTGTTTTAAGGGTTTTTATGGTATTTTTCTGTTTTTTAGGGATTATTTTTATTTTTTTGGTTTTTGGGGTTTTTTGGGATTTCGAGGGGTTTAAAGGTTTTTAGGGTTTATTTGTTTTCTATGTTTTAAAGTTATTTTTTTTTAATTTCTAGTTATTTTAAGTTTTTTTAGAGATTTAAAATTTTTTATGGTTTTAATGGGTTATTAGAGTATTTAATGGTTTGTCGTTTTTGATGGGTTTTTAGGATTTTTCAGAATTCTTGGGGTTTTTTGGGGTTTTTTGGTTTTTGGTTATTGGTTTCATTTCGAGGTTTATAGGGTATTTAAATTTTTTTTAGGTTTTTATGGGTTTTCATATATTTTTAGGGTTTCCTAGGGTTTTTTAAGGTTTTTAAGGTTTTTACAATTTTTAATATTTTTAGGATTTTATCAGTTTTTACATTTTTATGGATTTTATGGATTTTAGTTTTTTAGGGTTTTTATTGTTATTAGGTTTATTTTAGATTTTATGGGATTTAATAATTTCATTGATTTTCAGTGATTTCTTAGGTTTTTTAGGGTTTTTATGATTTTTTACATTTTTAATGATTTTAAGGCTTTTTTACAATTCCTATTAATTTTAGTGTTTTTTTTTGGTTTTATGGGTTTCTAGAGTTTTTTAACATTTTAGTGGTATAAAGGTTTTTTATATATTTTAAGGGGTTTTAGGTTTATTTTGGTTTTCAATGTTTTTTATGTTTTTAGCAGTTCTTATGGTTTTAGGTGTTTTCAGGGTTTTTTTGGTATTTCAAATTTTTTAAATTTTTTTGGATTTTAAAGGTATTTATGGGTTTTAAGTGTTTTTTGGTATGTAATTTTTTTATGATTTTTATTTCCTTTTTTATTTTTTTAGGTATTTTTGGGGGTTTTTTTGTTTTAGGGGGTTTATGGATTTTGAGGTGTTTTAGGGGTCTTAATGTTTTATTAGGGATTTAGTGTTTTTAGAATTTTTTATGAATTTTAGGTATTTTATATGTCTTTAAGGTTTTAAGGTTTTATTAGGGTTTAATGGATTAATTATGGTTTTAGGGTTTTTAGGTTTTTCTGGGATTTTTTGGATTTATTGTATTTTTTAGATTTTAGTTTTTTTGGTATAAGTGTTTTTAGTTGTAATGGTTTTCTAAGGATTTTCAAGGTATTTATGTTTTTTTACATTATTATGTTTTATTAGGGTATTTTTTGGATTTGTATGGGTTTTTATGATTTTTGGGTGTTTTATGGTTTTTAGGATTTTTTGGTATTTTATGGTATTCCTACGTTTCTTGGGTTTATTTTTGGTTTTATGTTATTTTAAGTGGTTTTATATAATTTAAACATTTTGATGGGTTTAAATGGGTTTAAATGTTTTTTTTGCGGTTTTTGGTTTTTGGGGGTTTTTCGGGGCATGCCAAATTTTTTTGGGGGGGGGAGAGGTTGGTTTTTATAGATTTTATGGTTTTTATGGTCTTTTTATGGGTTTTAGGGTTTTTCATTATTTAGATTTTTATGGTGTTAAGGTGTTATTATATTTTATGAATGTTCTTTTTTAGGGTTTTAGGGTTTTTTAGAATTTTATGTATTTTAAATTCCATGTTAGTGTTTTTCATGGGTTTTTTTGTGTTTTTGGGAAATTTTAGGTGTATTTTGGGTTTTTGGGTTTGTTATTATTTGTAGAATTTTTTTTGTTTTTTAGATATTTTTAGTGTTTTTAGGTTTTAAATGTTTTCATATAATTTTCATCGGTTTTTTGATATTTTATTTTTTTTATAGATTTTTAGGAATTTTTTTGGATTTTTATGTTTTTTTGCATTTTTATAGATATTGATGTTTTTATAATGATTTTTAGAGTTTTTGTAATTTTTTTTGGGCTTTAGTGTTTTTTGAGTTTTTTATGGTTTATAGGGATTTTTTTGTGTTTATTAATTTTTTGGGGTTTAAAGGGCTCTAATTTTTTTTATGTTTTAGTATTTTTTGTGGTATTTAGGGTTTTTAGGTGTTTTAGGATGTTAATGGTCTTTTAAGGACTTTTTTAGGTCTTTAGTGGTTTTTAGGATTTATTGGGACATTAAGTGTTTTTTTTAGAATTTATTTGGGGATTTTAGTCTTCTTAGGGTCTTTCATTTATAGTGTTGTTTATTTAATTTTTAGGATTTTTATGGTTTTAAGGGTTTTAGTTATTTTACTGTTTTTAGAGGTTTATAGGGTTTTTTATGTTTTTAATGTTTTCATATGGGTTTTATAAGTTTTTATAGTTTTTTACATTTTTAGAGATTCTTAGTGTTTTTAAGGTTATACGAGTTTTATGATTTTTATGTATTTTGATGGGTTTTAGGTGTTATTAGGTTTTTAGGGCTTTCCTCGTTTTTTGGGGGTTTTAGGTTTTTTTTCAGTTTTTATGGTATTTATGTTTTTTAGAGTTTTTAATATCTTTTGAGTTTTAAAAACTTTTTAATGTTCTAATGGGTTTTTGGGTATTTATGGGGATTTAGTGGTTTTTTTACAAGGCATGTGTTATATGGGTTTTTAATGATTTTAGGGTTTTATGGATTTTATGGGATCTTAGAGTATTTTTATAGATATTTTGGTGTTTTGCTTTTTTAGGGTTTTTAATTTTTTTAGGATTTTATAGTTTTTTTCAGTCTAATGGATTTTTTTTAAGGTTTTTTAGATGTTTTATATATTTTTTAGGTTATTAGGTGTTTATGTGTTTTTAATATTTTATGGTTTTATTAGGGTTTTCACATTTTTAGTGATTTTTAGGGCTTTTTTATGATTTTGATGGGTTGTTATCATTTTTAAGGGGCTTTAGGATTTTTAGGCGTTTTTGGTTTTTTAGGGTTATTATTGATTTTAGGTTTTCATGTTTTTCTTAGGTTTTTCTATAGATTTAGTATTTTTTTTAGTTTTTATGTATTTTTATTGATTTATTAGGTTTTTTATGGTTTTTTTTGTTTTTTTTTCAATTGTTCTGGTTTTTAAAGTTTTTTTAGGTTTTTTAAGGTTTCATTGCTTTTCGGTTCTTAGGATTTTATTCGGGGGTTAATTATTTTTATGTTTTCAATTTATTATTATGTTTTTTTGGGATTTTAGGGTTCTATTATTTTTAGCTATTTTGAGGGATTTTTTAGGACATTTAGATTTTTCAAAGTTTTTCAGGTATTTATGGGTTTTAGAATTTTTATAGGAATTTCAGTGTTTTTAGGTTTTCTAGGGTAATAATGTCTTAATTATTTTATGGTTTTCGTTGGGTTCTTTATTGTTTTAAGGGTTTTTTATGTTTTTATGTATTTTTTGATATTTTTTTTGAATTTTAAGGACTTTTTCGGTTTTTATAGATTTTGAGGGGTTTTACAATTTTTAGTGTATTTTGGGTTTTGATGGTTTTTTGGTATTTTAGGGGTCTTTTGAGTTTTTAGGATTTTTAATGTTTTTAGTTTTGTTATAATTTTCATGTGTTTAAATGTTTTTTAGTGTTTTATGTGGTTTTTTGGGTTTTTATGGGTTTTTGGGTTTTTATGGTTTTTAGGTGAATTATGTTAACTGTGGGATTTGTAGGATTTCTAGAGTTTTTATTGTTTTTTATGTTTTTTAGGGGTTTCATGTTTTTTTTATTTTTACAGTTTTTAAGTTTTTCTTAGGGTTTTTATGGTTTATTACGTTTTTAGTGATTTTTAGAGATTTTTAGAGATTTTTATTGTTTTTTATGGATTTTTATGGTTATTAGGGATTTTTACAGTTTTAAGGGCTTTTAGGGTTTTTAAGGTTCTTAGTGTTTTTAGGTTTTTGAAGATTTTAAGTGTTTTAGGATTTTTTTAGGTTTTCGTAGATGTTTTGAGGGGTTTTAGGGTTTTTTATGTTTTTTGGATTTTTAGGAATTTTAGGAATTTTAGGTTTTTTAGGGTTTTAGGGATTTGGAGGTTTTTATAGTTTCAGTATTATTATTATTATTTTTGGTTGGTATAGTATTCTAGAGTTTTTACGATTTTTAAGGGATTTTAGATTTTTTATGTTTTAGGGGATTTTTGGTTTTTAGTGTTTCAATGGGTTTTAAGGGTTTTAATTTGGTTTTAGTAGTTTTTATAAATTTAGGGGGTTTATGGTTTTTTGTAGATATTTAGGATTTTTCGGTCCCTTTAGAGTTTTTTAGGGGTTTTAGTGTTTTAGGTTTTTAGGGCGGTTAACTATTTTTAGTTATATAAGTTTTTTGTAGATATTTCCATGGTTTATAGTTTTTTTATGTTTTCAGACATTTTTTTGGAATTCTAGAGGATTTTTATGGATTTTTAGGGTTTTCAGGGATTTTGAGGGGCTTTAGAGTTTCTAAGGTATTTTAGACTTTTGAGTGGTTTTTAGGTTTTTTTTGTGATTTTAAGTGTTTTTATGTTTTTATGTTTCTCTTAGAGTTTTTCATGGTATTTAAGTAATTTTTATGTTTTTTGGGAGTTTTAGGTATTTTTTCTGGTTTTTAATTTTTTAATGTTTATAGGGACTCTGAGGGTCTATATGAATTTTTGGGGTTTTTAGGTTATTAATGTCTTTTTTGGGTTTTAGTGCCGTTTTTTATTTTTTAGGGTGTTTAGGGGTTTCAAATATTTTTATTGGT
This sequence comes from Viscum album, assembly GCA_963277665.1. Taxonomy (NCBI): domain Eukaryota; kingdom Viridiplantae; phylum Streptophyta; class Magnoliopsida; order Santalales; family Viscaceae; genus Viscum; species Viscum album. The sequence goes on from OY728164.1 coordinate 790,388,380, forward strand.
CTAAAGGATATGTAGTGTTTTTACTGATTTTTTAGGTTATTAATGAGATTTTAGGAATTTTAGGGTTTTAGGTGGTTGTGTGGGGTTTTGGGATTTTAGGGGTTTTAATTTTTTTAGCATTTTATATGTTTTAGGGGTTATATGTGTTTTTATATTAGGAAGGATTTATTAGGGGTTTTTATAGTTTCTAGTGTTTTTTATTTCTAGAGATTTTCTTCATGTTTTTTAAGTTTTTTAATGTTTTTTATGATTTTCATAGGTTTTTTGGGTTTTTATGGATTTTTTTGGTTTTTATAGTTTTTTTGAGTCTAATGGATTTTTGTGTTTCTAAGGATTTTTAGATGTTTTATATTTTTTTAGGTTATTAGTTGTTTATGTGTTTTTAATATTTTATGGTTTTATTAGGGTTTTTACATTTTTAGTGATTTTTAGGGCTTTTTTATGATTTTTGTGGCTTGTTATCATTTTTAAGGGGCTTTAGGATTTTTAGGGGTTTTTGGTTTTTAGGGTTACTATTGATTTTCGGTTTTCATTTTTTTCTTAGGTTTTTCCGTAGATTTAGTATTTTTTATTTTTTATGTATTTTTAATGATTTATTTGGATTTTTATGGTTCTTTTTTGTTTTTTTCAATTTTGTTGGTTTTTAGATTTTTTTAGGTTTTTTAAGGTTTCATTGCTTTTCGGTTCTTAGGTTTTCATTCGGGGGTTAATTATTTTTATGTTTTCAATTTCTTATTATTCTTTTTTTGGATTTTAGGGTTCTATTATTTTTAGGTATTTTGAGGGATTTTTTAGGACATTTAGATTTTTTAATGTTTTTCAGGTATATATGGGTTTTATAATTTTTTTATGAATTTCAGTGTATTTAGGTTTTCTAGGGTAATAATGTCTTAATTATTTTACGGTTTTCGTTGGTTTCTTTATTGTTTTAAGGGTTTTTTATGTTTTTTTGTATTTTTTGATATATTTTTTTGATTTTAAGGACTTTTTCGGTTTTTAGAGATTTTGAGGGGTTTTACAATTTTTAGTGTATTTTGGGTTTTGATGGTTTTTTGGTGTTTTAGGGGTCTTTTGAGTTTTTAGGATTTTTAATGTTTTTAGTTTTGTTATAATTTTCATGTGTTTAAATGTTTTTTAGTGTTTTATGTGGTTTTTTGGGTTTTTATGGGTTTTTGGGTTTTTATGGATTTTCAGTGAATTAGGTTAACTGTGGGATTTGTAGGGTTTCTAGAGTTTTTATTGTTTTTTATGTTTTTAGGGGTATCATGTGTTTTTTGGGTTTTACGGTTTTTAAGGTTTTCTTAGGGTTTTTATGGTTTATTATGTTTTTAGTGATTTTTAGGATTTTGAATGATTTTTATTGTTTTTATGATTTTTTATGGTTATTAAGGATTTTTACCGTTTTAAGGGATTTTAGGGTTCTTAGGGTTCTTAGTGTTTTTAGGTTTTTGATGATTTTAAGTGTTTTAGGATTTTTTATGGTTCTCATAGATGTTTTGAGGGGTTTTAGGGTTTTTTATGTTTTTTTGGATTTTTAGGAATTTTAGGAATTTTAGGTTTTTTTAGTGGTTTAGGGATTTGGAGGTTTCTAGATTTTCAGGATTTTTATTATTATTTTTGGATTGTATAGTATTCTTGAGTTTTTATGGTCTTTAAGGGATTTTAGATTTTTTATGTTTTAGGGGATTTTCGATTTTTAGTGTTTCAATGGGGTTTAAGGGTTTTAATGTGGTTTTAGTGGTTTTTATAAATTTAGGGGGTTTATTTTTTTTTTGTAGATAATTAGGATTTTTCGGTCCCTTTAGAGTTTTTTAGGGGTTTTATGTTTTTAGGTTTTTAGGGCGGTTAACTATTTTTAGTTATTTAAGGTGTTTATAGATATTTCCATGGTTTATAGTTTTTTTATGTTTTCAGAAATTTTTTTGGAATTATAGAATATTTTTATGGATTTTTAGGGTTTTCAAGGATATTGAGGGGTTTTAGAGTTTCTAAGGTATTTTGGACTTTTGAGTGGTTTTTAGGTTTTTTGTGATTTTAAGTGTTTTTATGTTTTTATGTTTTTTTATTAGAGTTTTTCGTGGTTTTTAAGTAATTTTTTTTGTTTTGGGGGAGTTTTAGGTATTTTTTCAGGTTTTGTATTTTTTTTAATGTTTCTAGGGACTCTGAGGGTTTATATGAATTTTTGGGGTTTTTAGGTTATTAATGTCTCTTTTGCGTTTTAGTGCCATTTTTTATTTTTTAGGGTGTTTAGGGGATTCAAATATTTTTATTGGTCTAAAGGATATTTAGTGTTTTTACTGCTTTTTTAGGTTATTAATGAGATTTTAGGAATTTTAGGGTTTTAGGTGGTTGTATGGGTTTTAGGGATTTTAGGGGTTTTAATGTTTTTAGCATTTTATATGTTTTAGGGGTTTTATGTGTTTTTATATTAGGAATGATTTATTAGGGGTTTTCATAGTTTCTAGTGTTTTTTCATTTCTAGAGATTTTCTTCATGTTTTTTAGGATTTTTAATGTTTTTTATGGTTTTCATAGGTTTTTTTGGGTTTTTATTGATTTTTTAGATTTTTAGATTTTTTTTGAGTCTAATGGATTTTTGTGTTTCTAAGGTTTTTTAGATGTTTTATATTTTTTAGGTTATTAAGTGTTTATTTGTTTTTAATATTTTATGGTTTTATTTGGGTTTTTACATTTTTATTGATTTTTAGAGCTTTTTTATGATTTTTATGGGTTGTTATCATTTTTAAGGTGCTTTAGGATTTTTAGGGGTTTTTGATGTTTTTGGTTTTTTAGGGTTATTATTGATTTTAGGTTTTCATGTTTTTCTTAGTGTTTTCCATAAATTTCGTTTTTTTTATTTTTTATGTATTTTTATTTATTTATTAGGATTTTTATGATTCTTTTTTTTCAATTTTGTTGGTTTTTAGATTTTTTTAGGTTTTTTAAGGTTTCATTGCTTTTCGGTTCTTAGGTTTTCATTCGGGGGTTAATTATTTTTTATGTTTTCAATTTATTATTATGATTTTTTGGGATTTTAGGGTTCTATTATTTTTAGGTATTTTGAGGGATTTTTTAGGACATTTAGATATTTCAAAGTTTTTCAGGTATTTATGGGTTTTAGAATTTTTTTAGGAATTTTAGTGTTTTTAGGTTTTCTAGGGTAATAATGTCTTAATTATTTTACGGTTTTCGTTGGTTTATTTATTGTTTTAAGGGTTTTTTATGTTTTTATGTATTTTTTGAATTTTGTTTTTGATTTTTAAGGACTTTTTCGGTTTTTAGAGATTTTGAGGGGTTTTACAAATTTTAGTGTATTTTGGGTTTTGATTGTTTTTTGGTGTTTTAGGGGTCTTTTGAGTTTTTAGGATTTGTAATGTTTTTAGTTTTGTTATAATTTTTATGTGTTTAAATGTTTTTTAGTGTTTTATGTGGTTTTTTGGGTTTTTATGGGTTTTTGGGTTTTTATGGCTTTTAGGTGAATTAGGTTAACTGTGGGATTTGTAGGGTTTCTAGAGTTTTTATTGTTTTTTATGTTTTTAGGGGTTTCATGTTTTTTTGGGTTTTACAGTTTTTAAGGTTTTATTAGGGTTTTTATGGTTTATTATGTTTTTAGTGATTTTTATGGATTTTGAATGATTTTTATTGTTTCTTATGGGTTTTTGTGGTTATTATGGATTTTTACGGTTTTAAGGGCTTTTAGGGTTTTTAGGGTTCTTAGTGTTTTTAGGTTTTTAAATATTTTAAGTGTTTTAGGATTTTTTTAGGTTTTCGTAGATGTTTTGAGGGGTTTTAGGGGTTTTTATGTTTTTTTAGATTTTTAGGAATTTTAGTAATTTTAGGTTTTTTTAGGGTTTTATGGATTTGGAGGTTTCTAGAGTTTTACGACTTTTATTATTATTTTTGGTTTGTATAGTATTCTTATGTTTTTACGGTTTTTAAGGGATTTTAGATTTTTTATGTTTTAGGGGATTTAAGGTTTTTAGTGTTTCAATGGGTTTTAAGGGTTTTAATTTGGTTTTAGCGGTTTTTATAAATTTAGGGCGTTTATGGTTTTTTGTAGATATTTAGGATTTTTCGGGCCCTTTAGAGTTTTTTAGGGGTTTTAGTGTTTTAGGTTTTTTGGGGGGTTAACTATTTTTAGTTATTTAAGGTTTTCATAGATATTTCCATGGTTTATAGTTTTTTTATGTTTTCAGACATTTTTTTGGAATTCTAGATGATTTTTAAGGATTTTTAGTGTTTTTAGGGATTTTGAGGGGTTTTAGAGTTTCTAAGGTATTTTAGACTTTTTAGTGGTTTTTAGGTTTGTTTGTGATTTAAATTGTTTTTATGTTTTTATGTTTTTTAGAGTTTTTCATGGTTTTTAAGTATTTTTTTGTTTATGGGGAGTTTTAGGTATTTTTTCTGGTTTTTTATTTTTTAATGTTTATAGGGACTCTGAGGGTTTATATGAATTTTTGGGGTTTTTAGGTTTTTAATGTCTTTTTTGGGTTTTAGTGCCTTTTTTTATTTTTTAGGGTGTTTAGGGGTTTAAAATATTTTTATTGGTCTATAGGATATTTAGTGTTTTTACTACTTTTTTAAGTTATTAATGAGATTTTATGAATTTTAGGGTTTTAGGTCGTTGTATGGGTTTTAGGGAATTTAGGGGTTTAATGTTTTTATCATTTTATATGTTTTAGGGGTTTTATGTGTTTTTATATTAGGAAGGATTTATTAGGGGTTTTCATAGTTTCTAGTGTTTTTTTCATTTCTAGAGAATTTCTTCATGTTTTTTAGGATTTTTAATGTTTTTTAGGGTTTTTTGGGATTTTTAGTATTTTAGAGTTCTTGGGGGTTTAAAGTTTTTTTTAGTGTTTTTTAATTTTTATAGAGTTCATGTTTATTTTATTTTTTAAGGATTTCTATAGGGTTTTATGATTTTATGGTATTTTACATTTTTAAGTATTTTTATAAGTTTTACGGATTTTTATGGATTTTTGGGGGGTTTAGGGTTTTTAGGGTTTACGCTTTTATTAGGTCATAAGGTTATTTTTTAGTTTTTAATTGGTTTGATGGTTTTTAAATATTTTATTGTTTTAACAGTTTTAAAGGTTTTTTAGAGATTTTATTGGTTTATAAGATTTCATGAGTTTTTACGGTCTTTTAGGTTTTTAGGGGTTTTATTGTTCTTAGATATTTTTGGGTGTTTGGGTCTTTTAAGGGTTTATAGGGGGTTCATGATTTCTTAGGTTTTTAGGGGTTTCATTTTTTTTTATTTTTATGGTTTTCTTAGGTTTTGTTTTAGAATTTTAGGTGTTTTTATATTTTTAGATATTTTTAGCTATATTTTTATGTTGTTAAGGACTTTAAGGGTTGTAGTTTTTTATGATTTTTAATGTTTTTTTTCATTTTTCGGGGTTTTTAGTGCTTTTAGGTTTTTAATGAATTTTTATAGATTTTAGGTTTTTCGGGTATTTTAGGGTTTAATGGATTTTTTTTATTTTTATGATTTTTTGTTTTTTATTGACTTTTTGGTTTTAAGGTTTTTTCAGTTTTTATGTGTTTTAAAGGTATTTTTGAGTTTTTTAATGTTTTAGGGATATAAAGGGTTTTTTATAGTTTTTAATGGATTTTAGGGTTATTTTTAATTTCAATATTTTTTTAGCAGTACTTATGGTTTTTATGGTTTTTCATGGTTTTTATGATCTTTTTAGGGGTTTTAGAGTTTTTTATGGTTTTTAGAATTTTTCAGTTTTTTTATTTTTATGGGTTTTATGTTATTTGGTTTTTAATATTTTCTTATGGGTTTTCATCCTTTTTTGTTTTTTAAGTTTTAAGGTATTTTTAGTGTGTTTTTTGGTTTTTAGGGGTTGTAGGGATTTTGAGGGGTTTTTGAGTTTTTAAGGTTTTATTATTTTTTTTGGAATTTAAGAGTTTTTATGAAATTTAGATATTCTATCTATTTTTAGGGATTTAAGGTGTTCTTATTAATTTTTAATGTTTTAGGGTTTTTTAGTTTTTTAAGTATTTTTAGATCTTTTTAGGGTTTTAAGAAATTTTAGTGTTGTTAGGTTATTTAGGGATATTAATCTATTTATAGTTTTATAGTTTTATTATTTGTATTCATGGTTTTAATGGATTTATATATTTTTATGTGTTTTCAGATATATTTTATGATGTTTAAGGATATTTTGGTTTTTTAGAGATTTTTAGGGTTTTTAGGGTATTTTGTGTTTTGATGGTTTTTTTGGGTTTTTTAGGTTTCCTTTGTGTTTTTTAAGGTTTTTAATTTTTTTAGAGAATTTAATATTTTTATGTGATTAAATGGTATTTAGAGGTTTAGACGGTTTTCAGGGGTTTTATTAATTTTTATGTTTTTTTTGGGTTTTCATGTTTCTTTAGGTTTATATTTTTTTATGGTTTTCAAAGGGGTTTTCAAGATTTTTAGGGTTTATTATGTTTTTAGTGATTTTTAAAGGTTTTTTGGATTTTGAGGGATTTTGGGATTTTTGTAGGTTTTAAGGGGCTTTAGGTTTTTTAGGGGTCATAATGTTTTAGGATTTTCTTGGTTTTAAGTGTTTTATGATTTTTCATGCTTTCTTAGGGGTTTTGGGGTTTTATGGTTTTTAAGTTATTTGGGATTTTTAGGGATTTTATGATATTTTTTGTTTTTTTGTGTTTTTCGGGATTTTGAGGATTTTTGGTTTTTTTATGTATTTTTGTTGGATTTTTTTGGGATTTTGGGGTTTTATGTTTTTCTGGAGTTTTCTGGGGTTTTAAGGGTTTTTGGAGTTTTTTAGGTTTTTTTGATTTTTTATGTTTTCTAGAGTTTTTAGTGGGTTTTAAGGGTTTCAATGGGGTTTTAGTGTGTATTATATATTTTGGTGTCTTTATTATTATTTTTAGTTTGTAGGGATTTTTGGGTCTTTTAGTGTTTTGGGTATTTTAAGTGTTTTTAGGTTTTAATGGTTTTCTTAGAGATTTTCATTGTTTTTAGATATATTTATGTTTTTGGGAAGTTTTTGTATTTTTTTTTATGTTTTTTATTTTTCGTATTTTTAGGGAATTTGATGGTTTTTAGGCATTTTTTGGGTTTTTAGGGTTTTATGTGTTTTTTAGTTTTTAGGATCTTTTTTGTGTTTGTATAGGGTTTTAGGGTTTTAGGGGTTTTAATGTGTTTAGGCGTATAAAGGGTTTTTATATTTGTTTACTTGGTTTTTAGGATTTTAATAGGCTTTATGGTTTCTTAAATTTTTACGCGGTTGAATGGTTTTTATGGATTTAAGGGGTTTTAGAGTTTTTATAATTCTTTTGTTTTCTGGGGTTTTAAGTGTTTTTATGTTAATAAGGTTTTCTTTTGGGTTTTTAGGGTGTTAGTGTTTTTACATTTTTAGGGATTTTTTTGTCCTTTTAGGTTTTTAATTTTTTTAGGATTTTATGGTATTTTGGGGATATTTAGAGTTTTTTGGGTTTATTTTTTTTAGATTTTTAAAATTTTTATGTTTTTAGGGTTCTATGAATTTTTGGTTTTTTTGTTTTCTAATTGGTTTTATGGGTTTTAATAGTATTTTATCTTTTTTGTATTTTAGGGAGTTTCTATGATTTTTATGGTTTTTTGGGTTTTAAGGGATTTCATAGGGTTTTACTATTTTGGGTGGATTTTAGGGTTATATAATGTTTTTGGGTTTTAAGGTTACGTTTGTGTTTTTAGTTAATTTGAGTTTTTTTGAGTTTTTTAGCATTTTTATGATTTTAAATTTTTTTAATAGTTTTTAGTGGGTTGTAGGGTTTTATGGGTTTTATGGTTATTTATATTTTTAAGGGTATTATGGTTTTTTGGTTCTTTTAAGGGTTTATAGGGAATTTAGAATTTCTTAGGTTTTTTTGGTGTTTAATGTTTTTTTGTTTTTATCGTTTTCTTAGGGTTTTCAGTGTTTTTAGGGTTTTTTACATTTTCAGTTTTTAGGGATTTGGAGGGTTTTTGTTATTTAGGGTTTTTATTGTTTTTTTGGGTTTTATATTTTTAGGGGTTTTATGTTTTTTCAGGTTTTTAATTATTTATTGGGGGTATAAGGGTTTTTTTAAATTTTAAGGGATTTTTTGGGGTTTTAATTATTTTTATGATTTTTAGGGATTTTAGGGATTTTTAGTTTTTAGTGGTTTTTATTGTGTTTTAAGGTTTTTTTGAGTTTTTTAATGTTTTATGGGTGTAAATTTTTATATAGATTTTAATGGTTTCTAGGGTAATTTGGGTTTTCATATTTTTATTTTTTAGATGTTCTTATGGTTTTTAGGGGTTTTCAGGGTTTTATGTTCTTTTTATGGTTTTTTGGATAGTTTTCATTTTTTTCATTTCTTTATATTTTTATGGGTTTTAAGTGTTTTTTGGTTTTTAATCTTTTCTTATGGTTTTCATAATATTTTATGTTCTTATTTATTTTTAAAGATTTTGTGGTTTTTTGGGGTTTTATCGTTTTGAGGGTTTTTTGGGGTTTTATTGTTTTATTGGGTTTTTTGGGTTTATAGAATTATTTTGGAATTTTAGGTATTTTATGTGTTTACACAGTTTTAAGACTTTATGATGTATTTTTAGGGGTTTAGGGTTTTTTTAGTTTTTTAAGGATTTTTATAGTTTTTTAGGTTTTTTAGATTTTTTTTGGGTTTTTTTTTTGGTTTTTTGTGTTTTTTTGTTTTTAGGGGTTTAAGTGTTTTTAGTATTTTAAGGTATTATTATGGTTTTTAGGGATTTTAGGTTTTTATGTTATTAGGTATTTTTAGTGGATTTTTAATATTTTTATGTGTTCTTGTTGTTTTTAGGGATTTTTATGGTTTTTAGGGTTTTTAGGGTTTTAGGGGTTTTAGGGGGTTTATTTAATTTATGGTTTTCCTGGTTTTAGAGGGTTTTTTGAGTTTCTAAGTGGTTTTAAGGGTTTTTAGATAATTTTATCATTTTAGACCTATAAATGGGTTTAAAAGTCTTAGTTGGTTTTTTGGTTTTTTTTGGGATTTTTGGGATTTTAAATGTTTTTCGGGGGTTTTATGGTTTGTAGAGATTTTGTGTTTTTATTGTCTTTTTAGGGATTTTATGGTTTTACCATTCTTTAGGTTTTTTAGGTGTTTAAGTGTTTTTTAGTTTTAAGGTTTTTTAGGTTTTTTATGGGTCATAGGGTTTTTTTACCACTTTAGATATTTTAAATTACATTTTAGTGTTTTCATGGGTTTTTAGAGTTATTGTGGATATGAGGGATTTTTTGGTGTTTTTATATTTTTTTGTATTTTATTGGTTTTAGTGTTTTTTTCTTTTTTACGGAGATTAAGGTTTTTTAGGATTTAAAGGATTTCTTTGTTATTTATGCGTTTTTTGAATTTTTATGTTTTTAGGGAATTCTCAGTATTTTATGGTTTTTGTGTTTTTTGTGTTTTTATGGATTTTGAAGGTTTTTAGGCTTTTATTATGGTTTTTAGAATTTTTTTCATCTAGGGTGTATTTATGGTTTTTGTGTTTCTTAGGGTTTTTAATGTTTGTTTTTGTTTTTTACTTTTTTTAGGGTTTAAAGGGTTCCAAATGTTTTCTTTGGTTTTTAGCATATTTTTGGGTATTTATGATTTTTAGGTGTTTTTTGGGATTTTATACTCTTTTAAGGAAGTTTAACCGCCTTCAGTGTTTTTTTGGATTTCTTTGAAATTTATTGTGTTTTTAGTTTTTTATGGTTTTTTCAGCAGCTTTCAATGTTATTAGGGTCATCATATTTTTATGGATGTTTAGGTGATTTTTAGTATTTTTTGTGTTTTTTAGAGTTTTTAGGGATTTTTCGGTTTTTAGAGGTTTTAGGGTTTTTAGTGTTTTATGTTTTTTATGGGTTTTAAGAGTTTTTAGGTTTTTATTGTTTTCTTAGTGGGTTTTTCAGGGTTTTTGTGGTTTTAATGTTCTTAATTTTTTTTTGTTTTTAGTATTTTTTGTGTTTTTATGGTTTTTAGTTGTTTTAGCATTTTAGGTTATTAAAGTTTTATGCATTCATAGGGTTTTAGGGTTTTATTAGGGTTTTTAGTACTTTTAATTTTTTTTAAATCTTTTTGGGTGTTTTTAGGGATTTTATTATTCTTATGGTTTTTTTATCATTTTTAGGGGTTTTTAGGGTTTTTAGTGGTTTTAGGGTGTTTAGGGTTTTTTTTGGGTTTTTTGGGTTTAGGGTTTGTTTGAGGTTTTTATTTTTAATCTTTTTAACATTTTTAGGGGTTTAATGGTATTATATTGTTTTCAGTTGTTTTTTACAATTTTTTGTTTTTTAAGGGTTTAATGGTTTTAGGTGTTTTTTGTTTTTAGGGGTTTTAGGGTTTTAGTGTATTTTAGCAGTTTTAGGGTTTTTAGCATTTTTAGGTTTTTAGGGACTTTATGTGTTTTTTGGTTTTATATTTTTTCCTATTTTTTTTTTGGTTATTTTGGGTTTTTTATGTTTTTAGGGATTTTTATTAATTTTTTAGGATTCTCATGGGTTATTAGTATTTTTACAGATTTTGAGGGTTTTATGGGTTTTTGCAGGTTTTATGGTTTTTCTAGGTGTTTAATGTATTTTAGGGTTTTAATTTTTTCTTAGTATTTTTTAGTGTTTTTACATATTTAGGTATTTTTAGGGCTTTCTAAGTATTTTTATTTGTTTTTCGTGGTTTTAAGAATTTTTAGGGTTTTTTGGGTTTAAGGGTTTTTTTGTTTTTAGGGTTTTTTGAGTTGTTTAGGGTTTTATGTATTTTTATAAATTTATAAATTTTTATGGGTTTAGAGGTTTTTTATAGTTTTTAGTGGTTTTTTGGGGGTTATAGGGGTTCCCTGGTTATTATCTGTTTTAGGGTTATTTTGGTTATCGTAGGTTTTTAGTGTTTTTCAGTTTTTTCAGGTTTTTAGTGATTTTAGTATTTCAGTGTTTTCTTAGGTATTTCCATGGTTTTATTGTTTTTTATATTTTATAGATTCTTAATGATTTTTTAGGATTTTTATATTTTTTGCGTTTTTTGGGATTTTTTGGGGTTTGTGAGATTTTATGTTTTTTAATGTTTCTGTATTTTTGTGTATTTAGGTTTTTTTGGGGGTTTATGTGTTATAAGGATTTCAATGTTTTCGTAAGGGTTTTTTGGGTTTTAAGGGGTTTTTTGGTATTTTAGGTATTTTTTAGGGTTTTTTGGTTTTCTAGGTTTTTAGGGGATTTAGGGTTTTTAAAAAAATTAGGGTTATTCAGTTTTTTCAGGGTATTAATATCTTTATATTTTATGGGTTTCTTGTGGGTTTTTAGAGTTTATAGGTTTCTTATTTCTTAATTTATTTTTAAATAGTTTTTTATGATTTTTAAGGGTTTTTTGGGTTTTTATATATTTTGACTGTTTTTAGAGTTTTTAGGGTATTTGGGGTTTTGATGGATTTCTAGGGTTTTAAAGGTCTTTTGAGATTTTTAGGGTTTTTAATTTTTTTATGTTTTTAGCATTTTTAGCGTTTTTATGTGTTTAAAACGTTTTTATATTTTTTTGATGATTTTTATGATTTTTATTGATTTTTAGGGTTTTTATATTATTTATAAGATTTACGATTTTGAGGCATTTTCAATGTTTTTTTTGCATTTTTATTATTTTTTATGTTTTTTCAGGGTTCCATGTTTTTAAATTTGTATGGTTATTAAGTTTTTCTTAGGGGTTTTTAGTATTTTTTGGGTTTATTAAATTTTTATTTAATTTTAGGGATATTTTTGGATTTTCATGGTTTTGTATGTTTTTTGGGATTTTAGGGTTTTGATGGTTTTTAGGGTTTTTAGTGTTTTTATGTTTTTGGCGATTTTATGAGTTTTATGATGTTTTTATGTTTCTTATGGGATTTTAGTGGTATTTGGGATTTTATATCCTTTTGTATTTTTAGAGATTTTTATATTTTTATGGTTTTTTGGGTTTTTAAGGATTTGGAGGGTTTTTTTGTTTTTAACGGGTTTTTGGAGTTTTTGGTTTTTTTTATTTTTTTATGGTTTTCTAGAGTTTTAGGGATTTTAAGGGTTTTTACCATTTTTAACATCTTATGGGATTTTAAAGTTTATAGATTTTTTTTGGGTTTTAATGGTTTTAATGGGGGTTTTCTGGTTTTTAATATTTTAGGGGGGGTCATTTTTTGGGGTTTTTAGAAAATTTTGGGACATTTAGAGTTTTTCGGGGGTTTTGTGTTTTTAGGTTTTTAGTGGTTTTATGAATTTTTAGTTTTTTATGGTTTTAATCAGTATATTGATAGTTTTTAGTATTTTTTATGTTTTTATCGATTTTTTTGGGATTTTATAGGATTTTTAAGAATTTATAGGATATATAGGAATTTTGATGGGTTTTACAGTTTCTAAGGGTATTTAGATTTTTTAGTGTTTTAATGATTTTTTGGATTTTAAGTGTTTTTAGGATTTTAAATTTTCTTAGAGTTTTCATTTTCATTAGGGATTTTCTCATTTTTAGGAAATATTAAAAAAAAAATTAGTTATTTATTTTTTTTATAATTTTTAGGGAATTTGAGGGGTTTTATGACTTTTTTGGGGTTTTAGGGTTTTTATGTGTTTTTTTCGGTCTTTTTATGCGTTTTTGGGGGTGTAAGGGTTTTAGGGGTCTAAAGGGGTTTTTACTCGGTTTTTAGGTTTTTAAGGGGCTTTTAGGGTTTTTTGGGTTTTTTTTGATTTTTAGGGGGTTGTATGGGTTGTATGGATTTTAAGAATTTTAGAATTTTTATCTTTTTTTTAAATTTTTTGGGGTTTTAAATGTTTTAAAGATAATTAACTTATATTAGAGGGATTCATGTTTTTTTTTCATTTTTTGGGAATTTTAGGAATATTTTTTGGAATTTTTATTTTTGTATGGTTTTTTTTTGGGATTTTGATGGGTGTTAGAGTTCTTAAGGGTTTTAAGATTTTTTAGTTTTTAGTGTTTTTTTATTTTAGGGGTTTAAGATTTTTTTGTGTTTTTATGGTTTTCTAATGGGGTTTTTTGGTTTTAAGGGTATTTCACATTTTTGGGAATTTTTAGGGATATTTTCGGATTTTTATGGTTTTTTGGATTTTTAGGGCTTTTGAGGGGTTTATGGTTTTTTTAGGGTTTTTAAGGTTTTATTCTTTTTTTGGGTTTAGATGTTATTTTATAATTTTAGTAGTTTTGAGGGGTTTTAGAGTTTTTTTTTACATTTTTAAGGTTTTAGAGGGTTTTTTGTGTTTTTAGTGGTTAGTAGGGTTTTATGGGGTTTAAGAATTTTTAGGTTTTAAGAGGTTTTATAGTTTTTAAGGGTTTTTGGGTTTTTGGGTGTTTTACAGGATTTTAGGGATTTTAGAGTATCTCAAGTTTTTATAGGTTTTAAGTGATATTTTATGTTTTCTTAGGATTTTCCAGGGTTTTTATAGTGTTTTAAATTTTTAGATATTTTTAGGGATTTTTTAGGATTTTTTTTTTAGGTTTTTAGTGTTTTTATACTGTTTCAATTTTTTTTGTTTTTAAGTGTTTTAGGTTTTTAATGATTTCTTAGGGGTTTTGTTGGTTTTAGGGATTTTTACCTTTTTTGGGATTTTAGGGGTTTTCTATCATTTTTATATTTTTAGGGTTTTTGGGGTTTTTTTGGTTTTAGGGTTTTCTTCAGTTTTCTAGTGTTTTTAAGGGTTTCTAATGTTTTTAACATTTTATGGGTATAACGGGGTTTTATAGTTTAAATGGTCAGTAAGTATATATGGGTTTTCAAGGGTTTTTATGGTTTTTAGTATTTTTTATTGTTAGGGGGGTTTTAGGGGTTTTAGTGTCTTTTTAGGGATTTTAGTATTTTATTTGGGTTTTTTTGTTTTTTATGGGTTTTAAGTGTTTTTTGGTTTTTAATGTTTTCTTATGGTGTTTTATTTTTTTTATGTTTTTAGGTATTTTTAGTTTTTTGGTGATTTTGGGGGATTTGTATTGATTTTGAGGATTTTAGGGGTTTTATTGGTTTTATTAGGGTTTTAGGGTATTTATAATTTTTTTGTGAATTTTATAAATTTTATGTGTTTTTAGGGTTTTAAGATTTTCTTATGGTTTTTTTGGTTTTTAGGGTTTTTTATATTTTTAAAAAAGTTTAGATATATTTGTGAGTTTTAAAGTTTTTTTGTTTTTTGGGTTTTTTGTGTTTTTTTCATTTTTGCGGGGCTTTAGTGTTTTTCGAGTTTTTTAGGGTTTATAAAGATTTTTTATGTTTTAAACTTTTTTAGGGGTTTAAAAGGATCTAATTGTTTTTGTGTTTTAGTATTGTTTGGGTATTTAGAATTTTAAGGAGTTTTTAGGGTATTTAGGATCTTTTAAGGACTTTTTTATGTCTTTAGTGGTTTTTAGGCTTTTTTGGGACATTAATTGTTTTTATTTTTTAAGGTTTTCTTTATGGTTTTTAGTATTCTTAGGGTCTTTAATTAATAGTGTTGTTTATTTAATTTGTAAGATTTTTATGGTTTTTTAGGGTTTTAGTGATTTTACGGTTTTTAAAGGTTTTAAGGGTTTTTATGTTTTTAATGTTTTTATATGGGTTTTTTGGGTTTTTACAATTTTTTAAATATTTAGAGAATCTTAGTGTTTTTATGTTTTTATGGGTTTTTATGGTTTTTATGTATTTTTAGGGTTTTAAGGGGTTTTATGTGTTTAGGGTTTTCATGGTTATTTGGGGTTTTATTTTTTTTTTCATTTTTAGGTTTTTTTGTGTTTTTAATGATTTTTGAGTTTTAAAATATTTTTATAGTTTTAATGGGTTATTGGGTGTTTATGGGGTTTTAGTGGTTTTTTAAAAGGCATACCTTATAAAGTTTTTTTTATTGATTTTAGGGTTTTATGGATTTTAAAGGTTTTTGGGGTCTTTTTAGTGATTTTTTGGGGTTTTAATTTTTTTAAGGGTTTTAATTTTTTTTGGTTTTTATGGTTTTTTAGGGGGTTTGGGGGTTTTAGTGATTTTTTAGGTTTTTATTTTTTTTAGAGTGTAATAGATTTTTTGGTTTTTAGGGTTTTTTTATGTTTTAGATTTTTTTAGCTTATTAGCGGTTTATGTGTTTTTAAGATTTTATGGTTCTATTTGGGTTTTTTGGGGTTTAGGGTTTTTACATTTTTAGTGATGTTCAATGATTTTTATGATTTTTATGGGTTTTTATTATTTTTAAGGGGGTTTAGGATTTTTAGGGGTTTTAAGGGTTTTAGTTTTTCAATGTTTTTTTTGGGTTTGGGGTTTCTTTAATGTTTATGGATTTTATGGATTTTAACCATTTTGGGGTTTAAAGGATTTTCATAGTTTTATATGTATTTTGAGATTTTTTTTAGTTTTTAAGGGGTTAATGGTTTTTGGGTGTTTTTGGCTTTTGGGGTTTCTAGGGTTTTTAGTGTATTTTTATGGGTTTTAGAATTTTTTGGTTTCAAGAGGCTTTATATGTTTTTTGGTTTTTAATGTTTTCATATGGTTTTTATGGGCTTTTTTGTTTTTTTTTTGTTTTTATGGATTATTAGAATTTTTTGGACTTTCATTGGTTTTTAGTATTTTTAAGGATTTTGACAGTTTTAAGGGTTTTTTAGGGTTTTTAGGGTTTTTAAGTTTTTTAGGGTTTTAGGGTTTTGTAGTTTTTTATGGTGTTTATGAGTTTTTAATGTTTTATAGGTTTTTATGGATGTAATTTGTTTTAGATTTTCAAGGATTTATTATGATGTTTTTGGGGTTTTTATGTTATTTGGGATTTTTAAGGCTTTAAAAGGTTTTTTTTGGGTTTTTAGTGGTTTTGACGATTTTTAGGGTTTTTAGGGTTTTATCGTTTTTCATGTTTTTAGGGTTTTTTGAGTTTTTAAAAGATTTTAAGGTTTTTTTTATCAATTATTAATGTTTTTATGAGTTTATAGGGCTTTTATAGTTTTTTGTGGTGTTTAAGGTTTTTAGGGGTTTCTTGGTTTTTAGGCTTTTTTGCGTTTTTAGTGTTTTGTGGGTTTTTCTTGGTTTTTGGTTTTTTAGGCTTATTTGTGATTTTATGTTTTCAAGGTTTTCTTTGGTTTTTCCATTGTTTTAGTTTTTTTCGATTTTCTGGATTTGTCAGGATTTTTTAGGATTATTATGGTTCTTTTTGGTTTTTTTTCAATTTTTTTGGTTTTTAGAGTTTTTTAGGTTTTTTATTGTTTTAGGGATTTTGTGTTTTTAGGTTTTCTTGCAGGGGTTAATTATTTTTAGGTTTTAAATTTCTTCTAATTTTTTTTATTTTAGGGTTATATTATTTTTTTTATATTTTGAGTGATTTTTTATGATATTTAAATTTTTCAATGTTTTTTTGGGTATTTATGGGTTTTAGGTTTTTTAAGGAATTTTAGTGTTTTTAGGTTTTTCAAGGGTAATAATGTTTTAATTATACTATGGTTTTCATATGGGTCTTCATGGTTTTAAGAGTTTATTATATTTGTATGTATTTTTAGATATTTTCTTAAATTTTAAGGGGTTTTTGGGTTTTTAGTGATTTTTAGGGGTTTTACGATTTTTTTGGGTATTTTGGGTTTTGATGGTTTTTTGGGGTTTTAGGGGTATTTTGAGTTTTGGGGATTTTTTATTTTTTTAGAGTCATTATCATTTTTATGTGATTAGATGTTTTTTAGAGTTTGAGGTGGTTTTAGGGATTTTATGGGGTTTAGGGGTTTTATGGATTTTAGGGGAATTAGGTTAATTGTGAGATTTTTAAGGTTTTTAGCATTTTTATTGATTTTTAAGTTTTTTAGGGGTTTCATGTTTTTTTTTGGGTTTTACGGTTTTAAAATTTTCTGAGGGTTTTTATGGTTTTTTAAATTTTTAGTTATTTTTAGGGATTCTGAAGGATTTTTATGGTTTTTATGTGTTTTTTATGGTTATTAGTGATATTTACTGTTTTAAGGGATTTTAGGGGTTTTAGGGTTCTTAGTGTTTTTGGGTTTTTATAGATTTTAGGATTTTTAGTATTTTTTAGGTTTTATTTGGTGTTTTGTGGGGTTTTAGGGATTTTTATGTTTATTGGGATTTTTTTTGGAATTTTAGGATTTTTATGCTTTTTTTGGTGTTTTAGGGATTTGGAGGGTTTCTGGATTTTTATGATTTTTTTGATTGTACGGTATTCTGGAGTTTTAGGGTTTTAAGGGATTTTAGAGTTTTTATGTTTTAATAGTTTTTAAGGTTTTTAGAGTTTTAATGGGTTTTAAGGGTTTTAATGGGGATTTAGTGGGTTTTATGATTTTAGGGGGTTTATGGTTTTTTGTAGATTTTTAGGGATTTTCAGGTCCTTTAGAGTTTTTTAGAGGTTTTAGTGTTTTTAGGTTTTATGGGTATTAACTATTTTTAGTTTTTAAGGTTTTCTTATATATTTCCATGGTTTATAAATTATTTTTATGTTTTTAGATATTTTTTATGTGATTCTATAGGTCTTTAATGGGTTTTTAGGGTTTTTAGGTATTTGTGGGGTTTTAGAGTTTCTAAGGAATATTTAGACTTTTGAGTGTTTTTTAGGTTTTTTTGGGATCTTAAGTGTTTTTATGTTTTTATGTTTTTCTTAGAGTTTCTCATGGGTTTTAGGGATTTTTATGTTTTTCGGGAATTTAAGGTTTTTTTGGTTATTTATTTTTTAAAGTTAATAGGGACTTTGAGGGTTTTTATGACTTTTTCGGGTTTATAGGTTTTTGATGTCTTTTTTAGGTTTTAGTTCATTTTTTTATTTTTAGGGTGTTTATTGGTTTTTAGGGTATTAATTTTTTTAAGGGTCTAAAGGGTATATAGAGTTTTTACCGGGTGTTTAGGTTTTGAATGGGATTTGAGGATTTTTAGGGTTTTAGTGGGTTGTATGGGTTTTAGGGATTTTAGGGTTTTTAGAGTTTTAGCATTTTTACGTTTTAGGGGTTTCGGTATTTTTATGTTAAGAAGGTTTTCATAGGGGTTTTCAGAGTTTTTAGTGTTTTTTAGTTTCTAGGAATTTTTTCATGTTTTTTAGGTTGTTTGATGTTTTTTATTGTTTTTTGGGATTTTTAAGATTTTTAGAGTTCTTTGGGGTTTAAAGGGTTTTTACTGTTTTTTCATTTTTTATGGGTTTTATGTTTTTTATTTTTTTAAGGATTTCTAAGGAGTTTTTATAGTTTTATGGTATTTTACATTTTTATGTATTTTTATGAATTTTAAAATATTTTTTTGGATTTTTGGGGGGTGTGGGGTTTTTAGGGTTTAGGTTTTTTTGGGAAAGGAAGATGTGAGGGTCGGGATATTCCCAGCCCCCCCCCCCCAAATTTATTAAAAAGAAAAAAGAGACACATAAGACAAGGGAGGGGAGGGGTCGAATGACCCACACCCAAAAACCCTTAATGACCCAAGACAAAAGACACACAAAAGAAAAATCAAGAACAAAAAAAAGAAAACACACACAAAAGAAAGCAGCCACCACCA
Source organism: Viscum album (assembly GCA_963277665.1). Classification (NCBI taxonomy): domain Eukaryota; kingdom Viridiplantae; phylum Streptophyta; class Magnoliopsida; order Santalales; family Viscaceae; genus Viscum; species Viscum album. The sequence continues at coordinate 790,406,782 of OY728164.1, forward strand.
TCATCCAGCATCAACCAACATCCAGCAGTTCCCAGCTATCTAACAACCAGCATCCAAACTCAAACAGCAATCCACTTCCAGCAGCAGCACAAACACAAACCACAACTTCAGTACCTCCCATCCAAGCAGCAACCAATATCCAGAACCACGAGCATCCAACATCACTGAACCACCAGCATCCAACATCACATAACCACCAGCATCAAAATCACAAGCCTCATCATCACTATCATTCAGCAGTTCACCACCAAGAAACAACCAGTATCCAATCACACAAAGCAGCGACCAGTATCCAATCTCACATGATTCAGCATCCAACACCTCCTCACCAAGGAGATCCACCATACGAAGCACCATCATCCAGCATTCATCAGCATCCAGCAGCTCACAACCGAACAATAACCAGCATCCAAACTCACAAAGTCCATCATCCAGCAGCATAGAACCATTAGCACACCTATGCCCATAACCTAACCCTAGCACCCAAAGCATCATCCAGTGCCACTCGACAGAACCAAATTCCATCATCCACAATAAAACTCTCGCATCGAAACACCAGAACCCACCCGTGATGCCAGACCACAACACACAGAAACCCATGTCCAAACCCTCACCCAGATAGTCCAGCAATAGCTCACATTCAAACCTGCCACAGCTCATTAAATCACAGTACAGTGAAGCATCCAAACCGCGAAAATTGTCCAGCCTTTCATCAACAACTTAGTGCAAAAAAGAAACAGATGAAATGGAGGCACAGACCTGCATTTTTTTTCGCAAAACAGTACCCAGCCGACTGGAAATCCCAAACTGAAGAACTAGTTAGGCCACCTCTGAACCAGAAAAGTTTGATCCACCTCTTCCAAAGCCTCCATAAAAGCCCATCACTCCCATAATCAAGTCCATAGAGCAGATCCTCCAAAGAACTGAACCGTCGCGAGCTAGGGGACCTAGATCTGCCGTAAGAAGCCGAGATGCAAAGCCACACTCCAGAAAAAATTGGGAATGACCCTAGCCTCCATGAACCTGAAGCACCACACCCAGGGAAGACCAGATCCAACCATCCCCATCAAAGCTATGTGAAGACGCACTCTAGTAGGACTAGATCCGATCAAATCCGCCATGGATCTGAAACGCCACACAGAGGAGAGGCCAGATCCGACCCATCTCACCAATGCACGAAAACGCCGCATGCCCGAAAGCTTAGATCTAACCAGCTTGTTCTTGAAAGAAGCTAACGAATGGAGCAGCTGTCTGAGGAGACCTGAGAGGACACCATCTATCCAGAGAAAATGCACCGCAAGAGGGGGAAGCAACAACGCTGATTGAATCAGCGCATGAGAATCCATCACCACGCCGAAGAAGCGCCGTTTGAGGATGGAACGCCACTGGAGAGCCGAAACATGAGGGTCAGGATATTCCCGACCCCCCCCCCCAACACAATTTATTTGAAAAACTATGTAGCAGACAATGGAGGGTGGGTCAAAAGACCGACACCCAAAAACCCCTAACAATTCCAAACCCAAAAATCTCAAAAACAAAAAACCAAAAAGCAGACAAAAGAAACAAAGAAGAAATGGAAAAATTTCCAACATCACCTCAAAAACAATCGTAACCCGCAATAAGCAGGACCAAACCATAAGCAGCATCTTTGTCAACCCAGATTCAACACCATAAACATCCACCTCAAGCAGACCTAAGCCAAACAACATTCACCATCAAGTAGCATCATAACTTTCCACCAAATAGCAGCTGGTAACCAACAACATCAACCACCAAAATCACATACCACAACAAGTCACCAACAACAAATGTTCAGAAGCACAAGAAACCAAAGGAAATGGAAAGCAGGGCCTCCCCCCTCCAAACCAATAGAGCCAAGCCTGAGAAGACCGGAGCACACTAGGACCATCGTCGGTTCGAGAAGACGTCAAGCAGTGATAACGAAGCTAGAAGCCAAGAAAACTGCATCGGCGACCGGATCATGAAACCATGGAGAAAGCCACCTTAGTCAGAAAAGAACAACTCAGAGCTGGTGATGAATGCACAGAATCCGCAACGAGATCTATAGGAAAAGGGAACGTAGAAGATGCTGCCAAGAACACCATGCCCAACATTAAACTCACGAAGCCACATAAAGAAATCAGATCTAGGAAGGCATACACCGAACATACAGTTTTAGGAATGTTTACATATTTTTAGTATTTTTTTTTTGATTTTTACTTTTTATGGTTTTTTTTGGTTTTAGGGTTTTTTTGAGTTTATATGTGTTTTAAAGGGTTTTTCATGTTTTTAATGGTTTAGGGGTATACAGGGTTTTTAAAGTTTTAATGGTTTTTAGGGTTTTTTATATTTTTAAATTTTTTTAGTATTGTTAGCAATTATTATGGTTTTTATTGGTTTTCGTGGTTTTTATGATATTTTTAGGGTTTTTAGGGTTTTTACCATTTTTCAATTTTTATGGGTTTTATGTTTTTTTTGTTTTTAATATTTTCTTATGTGTTTTTATCCTTTTTGATTTTTTCTGTTTAAATATATTTTTAGTGTATTTGTGGTTTTTGGCGGTTTTATAGATTTTGAGGGTTTTTTGAGTTTTTTATGGTTTTATTGTTTTTAGGAATTTTAGAATTTTTATAAAATTTAGATATTTTATCTATTTTTAGGGACATATGGTATTCTAGTTATTTTTTAGGGTTTTAGGGATTTTTATGTTTTTAATTTTTTTTAGATATTTTTAGAATTTTTAGAGTTTTTTTTTCAATTTTTTGCATTTTTTGGTTTTTTTGCGTTGTTTGGTTTTTATGTGTTTAAGTGTTTTTAGTTTATTATCGTTTTCTTAATGTTTTCAAGTCTTTTAAATTTTTTACGTTTATAGATATTTTAGGGTTTTTTTTGTATTTTTATGGGGTTTTATGGTTTTTTAGGGTTTTTAGGTATTTAACGGTTTTCTGGGGTTTCTAGGGTTATTTTAAGTTTTTAATGCGTTTAAAGAGTTTTTTGAGAATTTTAATTTTTTTATTGGTTTAAATGAATTTAAATGTTTTTGTGGGTATTTTAGTTTTTCGGGGTTTTAATATTTTTATGGGTTTTTAGTGAATTTTAGTTTTTTGTTGTCTTTTTACAGGTTTTAGTATTTTGGCTTTATTTAGGTTTTAAAGGTTTTTAAGTGTTTAAATATTTAAGGTTGACTTGTGTTTTTCATGGTTTTAGGTTTTTTTACATCTTTAGGTTTTTTAAAATATTTTTTAGGGTTTTCAATGGTTCTAAGGGTTTTAGGGGATTTTGAAAATTCTCAGCAGTTTTAATATATTTTTAGGTGTTTTTATTGTTTTTATTATTTTATTGTTTTAAGGGATTTTAGGTGTTTCTAGATTTTTTAGGATTTCGTGACATTTTTTAGGGGTTTTTTACATTTTAAGGTATTTTGGGGGAATTTTCTAGATATTATGGTTTTTAAGGATTCTATGGATTTTGATGGGTTTTAGGGATTTATTTGGTATTTTAGAGTTTTTTTATTCTAAGAAGCTTTAGGGTTTTTTGGAGTTTTCTAGTTATTTTATGGTTTTTTTGTTTCTTTAATTTTTTTATGGGTTTAAAGGTTTCTTAATGTTTTTTGTGGATTTCATCAATTTTATGGGTATTTAATGTTATTTTAGTAGGCATTTTTTTGGTTTTTAGGGACATTTAAGTGTTTTAATGGTCTCTAGAGTTTTTAGGGTTTCTAGGGTTTGTAAGTATTTTTAGTGTTTAAGGTTTTCTTTAGGGTTTTCATTGTTCTTAAAGTCATTATATTTTAGGGATATTCAGGCAATTTTTATGATTTTTATGGTTTTCCGTGTTTTTATGGATTATAGTATTTTTATATGTTTTACGTTTTTTTATTGTATTTTAGGTTTTTAGAGATTTTATGTGTTTTTAGGTTTTTAATGTTTTCTTAAAGGTTTCCAGGGATTTTAGGGTTTTTATATATTTAGAGATTTTAAGTATTTTTTGGATTTTTAGGGTATTTATAGATTTTGAGGGGTTTTTTTATCATTTTTCAGTTTTTAGGGTTTTTATAGTTTTCTTGGGGTTTTAGGTTTTTTTTTAATTTTTTAGGATATTTTAGGTTTTTTAGAGTTTTTAGTGTTTTTAGAGGATTAAATTTTTTTAGAGTTTTAGTGGATTGTTAGGGTTTTTAGGGGTTTAGGGGTTTTTTACAAAGCATGAGTTTTATGGATTTTTTAAGGATTTTAAGGGTTTCAGGCTTTTAGGGGTCTTTAGGACCTTTTATAGATTTTTATGGGTTTGGATTATATTTTTTGGGTTTTCAGGGTTTTAATTTTTTTAGGTTTTTAAGTTTCTCTTAGGTTTTTTAGGATTTTTAGTGATATTTTAGGTTTTTATAGTTTATAGAGTCTATGGGATTTTTTTGGGGTTTAGGGTTTTTAGGTGTTTAATAATTTTTGGGTTATTTGGGGTTTTATGTATTTTTATAATTTTTGGGTTTTATTAGGGTTTTTAAGGGGGTTAGCCTTTTTTTATAATTTTAGTTATTTTCAGTGATTGCCTTATGATTTTTATGGTTTGTTATCATTTTTAGCAGTTTTTTTTGTATTTTGGTGTTTTAAGGGATTTAGGGTTTTTATAGTTTTTTTTCAATTTTGGGGTTTCATTGAGGTTTATGGTTTTTAGGGGTTTTAACCTTTTTTGGTGTTTAACAATTTTTTAGACATTTTAGAATGGTTTTAATTTTTTTTTTGTGTTTTTAGGGGTTTAATGGTTTTAGTGGATTTTTATTTTTTTTAGGGGCTTTAGGGTTTTTATTGTATTTTTGGGGGTTTTATGTTTTCTATCATTTTTAGGTTTTTATGGGTTTTAATTTTTTTAGGTTTTTTTGCTATTCTTAGGATTTTTTGGATTTTTGGATTTTTTTTTTGTTTTTATGGTTTTAATTGTAAATTTTTATGAATTTCATGGGGTGTTATAGTTTTTATATATTTTTTTGGATTTTTTAGGTTTTTTAGGTTTTTTTGGATTTTTGTGTTTTTGGGGGGTTTTTTTAGTTTTTTAGTGAATTTTTGGGTTTTTAGGGGTTTAATATGTTTTAGGGTTTTAATATTTTCTTATTATTTTTTGGGTTTTTTACGTTCTAAATATTTTTTGTTATTTTAATGTTTTTTATTTGTTTTTAGTGATTTGAGTGGTTTTGACGATTTTTAGGGTTTATGGGTTTTATTTGGGTTTTTTTGTGTTTTTTTAGGGTTTTAGGATTTTTAAGGATTTTTATAACTTTTTAATCTTTTTAGGTGGGTTTTATAGAATTTAGTATTTTTTTTGTGTTTTTTAGGGTGTCCTGATATTTAGGCATTTAGTGTTTTTAGGGTTTTTGTGGATTTTAATTTTTTTTAGGTTTTTTAGGGTTCTAAGTTATTTTAGGTTTTCATGGTTTTCATAAATATATTCCTTGGTTATAGTGATTTTTAGAATTTATGTATTTTTAGGTATTTGTAATGCTTTTTATGGTTTTTTGGGGTTTTTTTGGATTTTGTGGGGTTTTAGAGAATTTTAGGTTTTTTATAGTTTCAGTGTATTCGCGTTTTTATGTTTTTGGGGGTTTTAGGTGTTTTTAGGTTTTCAATGTTTTATTAGGTTTTTTATGGGTTCTGGGGGCTTTATCTTTTTAGTTATTTTAATGTATTTTTTTAGGCTTTTAGGGTTTTGGGGGGTTTAGGGTATTTTTAGGAATTTTTATACTATTAGGCTTTTTAAGGATACTAATGTATTTAGATTTTTATGGTTTTATTATTTGTTTTTACGGTATTACGAGCCTTTTATATTTTTACATGTTTTTAGAAATATTTTATGATTTTTCAGGATTTTTTGGTTTTGTAGAGATTTTGAGGGTTTTTAGGGTAATTTGGGTTTTAATTTTTTTTGGGTTTTAGGTGTCCTTTGTGTTTTTTAGGGTTTTTAAATTTTTCTAGAGAATTTTTCATTTTTTTGTCTTTAAATGGTTTTTAGAGTTTTGGTGGTTTTTAAGGTTTTTATTATTTTTTATGTTTTTTGAGGTTTTATGTTTTTTAGGTTTTATTATTTTTATGGGTTTCATAGGGGATTTCAAGATTTTTAGGGTTTATTATGTTTTTAGTGATTTTTGAGGATTATTTTTGGATTTCTATGGTTTTTTTTATTTTTTTTCGGGTTTAAGGGGTTTTTAGGGTTTTTAGGGTCTTACTGTTTTTACGATTTTGGATGTTTAAAGTGTTTTAGGATTTCCAATGTTTTCTTAGAGGTTTTAGGGGTTTTATGGTTTTTTAAATTATTTTCGATTTTTCGGGATTTGAATATTTTTATTGTTTTTTGGGTTTTTATGAATTTTTAGGATTTTTTGGTTTTTTAAGTTATTTTAGGATTTTTTTGGGATTTTGGGTTTTTATGGTTTTCAGGTGTTTTTTGGGTTTTAAGGGGTTTTAGAGTTTTTTATGTTTTATGAATTTCTAAGGTTTTTAAAGGTTTATTGGGTTTTAAGGGTTTTAATTGGGTTTTATTGTCTTTTATAAATTTTGGGGGATTTACGCTTTTTTTGTTTGTAGGGAATTTTGGGTCGTTTAGAGTTTTTAGGGGTTTTTGGGTTTTTAGGGGTTTTAAGTGTTTTTATTTTTTAACATTTTCTTAAAGATATTCACTATTTTAAGGATTTTTTATTAGTTTTTAGATATTTTTTTGATATTTTATAGGATTTTTATCTGTTTTCAGGGTTTTATGTATGTTTAGTGGTTTTATAGTTTCTAAGGGTTTTTAGAGTTTTGAGTGTCTTTTATGGTTTTGGGGATTTGAAGTTTTTTTGGGTTTTTAAGGGATTTGATGGTTTTTATGTATTTTTCATTTTTTAGGGTTTTTTTTGTGTTTTCTATGTTTCAGGGTCTTTTTTGAGTATTTAGGGGGTTTTAGGGTTTTTATGGGTTTTTAGGTTTTTAGGGGTCTTATGGGTTTTTATATTTTTACTGGGTTTTTAGGTTTTTAATGGGATTTTATGGTTTATACGCTTTTTAGGGGGTTTAATGGGTTTTATGGATTTTAAAGTTTTTATAGATTTTAGAAATTTTTATGTCTTCTAGGGTTTTAAGTTTATTTATGTTAATAATGTTTTCTTAATGGTTTTTAGGGTGTTAGTGTTTTTAAATTTTTAGTGATATTTTAGTATTTTTAGGTTTTTAAAATATTTAGGGTTTTTTGGGATTTTGAAAAATTTTAGGATTTTTATGGTTTTCTTGGGGGTTTTAGGTATTTAGAGGGTTTATTGGGTTTTAGGATTTTTCTGATTTTTTTGGTTTGTATGGTATTTTGCAGTTTTTAGGGTTTTTAAGGGATTTTAGAGTTTTTATGTTTTATGGGGTTTTAAGGTTTTTTGAGTTATAACGGGATTTAAGGGTTTTAATGGGGTTTTAGTGGTTTTTATGATTTTAGGGGATTTATGGGTTTTTTGAGATTTTTTTGGATTTTTGGGTCCTTTAGAGTTTTTTAGCGGTTTTAGTGTTTTTAGGTATTTAGGGGGTTTATATTTTTTTAGTTTTTAATGTTTTATTGGAGAGTTTAACAATCTGTAGCTTTTTATGTTTTCAGAGATTTTTTTCAGGATTCTTTAGTATTTTTTATTTATTTTTAGTGTTTCTAGTGATTTTGAGTGATTTTAGAGATTCTAAGGATTTTAGATTTTTAGTGTTTTTAGGTTTTTCTGGGATTTTAAGTGTTTTTGGGTTTTATGTTTTTCTTAGAGTTTTTCAGGGTTTTTAAGGATTTTTATGTTTTTGGAGAATTTTAGGTATTTTTTTGGTTTTTTATTTTTTAATGTTTATATGGGAGTTTGTGGGTGTTTATGAATTTTTCTAGTTTTTAGATTTTTATGTCTTTTTAGGGTTTTAGTGTCTTTTTTGATTTTTTAGGGTGTCTATGGGTTTTTAAGGTTTTAAACATTTTTAGGGTTCTAAAGGGTATTTAGATTTTTCACTGGGTTTTTAGGTTTTTAATTGGATTTTATTATTTTTATGGTTTTATGGGGTTGTATGGGTTTTAAGTATTTTAGGTTTTTTAGAGTGTTTTGCGTTTTTTATGTTTTAGGGGTTTTATCTGATTTTATTTTAAGAAAGTTTTCTTATGGGTTTTTTGGAGTTTTAGTGATTTTTCATTTCTAGTTATTTTTTTCATGTTTTTTAGAATTTTTAATGTTTTTAGGGTTTTTTTGGGAATTTTAGGATTTTCTGAGTTTTTTGGGGTTCAAGGGTTTTTTAGTTTTTTGGTGTTATTTAATTTTTTAAGGGTTTTATGTTTATTTTATTTTTTTTACGGATTTTTAATTTTTTTTAGGGTTTTGTGTGATTTTACATTTTTAGGTATTTTTATGAATTGTTAATGACTTTTGTTGATTTTTTGGGGGGTTTGGTGTTTTTAGAGTTTCTTCTTTTTTGGGTCCTATAGTTTTTTTAGTTTTAAATTGGTTTGATTTTTTTAAATAATTTAATGTTTTTGCAGTTTTAAAGGATTTTTTAGTGACTTTAGTGGTTTGTAGGATTTTAGGTGTTTTAGGGTTTTTAAGGTTTTTAGAGGTTTTATTGTTCTTAGGGATTTTTGGGTGTTTGGGTCTTTTAGAGGTTTATAGGGTTTTTAGGATTTCTTTTATTTTTAGGTGTTTCATGTGTTTTTTATTTTTAAGGTTTTCATCGGGGTTTTTAAGATTTTATGGTTTTTTACAATTTTAGATATTTTTAGGTTTTTTTAGGATTTTCAAGATTTTTAGGTTTTTAGGGATTTTAAGGGTTTTTTTATGATTTTTAGTGTTTTTTCATTTTTAGGGGTTTCATGTGTTTTTTTATTTTTAATGTCTTCTTAGGGTTTTTCTAGGTTATAAGTGTTTTTTTAATTTTTAGGGATTTTTGAGGATTTTTTAAGATTTTTCAAGTTTTAGTGTTCTCATCATTTTTAGGTTTTTAGTTGTTTAATTTTTTTTTTGGGTTTTTATGTTTTATTAGGATTTTTCAATGATTTAGATTTTTTTATATTTCATGGGATTTTAAGGGTCTTTTTTATTTTTATGTTCCTCAGGGATATTTGGGTTTTTGGTTTTATATTGTTTTTTTGTGTTATTAGTGTTTTTTATTAATTTTTTAGGGTTTTAATATTTTTTATAATTTTGAGTTTTTAGTGGATTAATGGTTTTTAGAGTGTTTAGTGGGGTTTTAGGGGTTTCATGGAATATTTATGTGTTTTATGTGGTTTACGGGTTTTTATACTTTTTACACTTATTTAGGGTTGTTTAAGGTGTTTAGAAATATTTTATATTTTTTGTGTTTTTAGAATTTTAGATTTTAAATATTTTTTCATTTTTTTCCAAGGATTATTATGCTTTATCACAGCTTTTAGGGTTTTTTAAAACTTTTTATGATTTTTATGGTTTCTTGGTTTTTTTTGGATTTTGAGGGTTTTTGGGAAAGGAAGATGCTAGGGTCAAGCTATTCCCACCCCCCCCCCCCTGCAAATTTATTATAAAACAAAGACGCAACAGACAAGGTATGGGAGAGGTCAAACGATCCACACCCAAAAACCCTTAACAAACCAAATCCCAAAAAAAACCCCAGAATAGTAAAAAAGATAGACAAAACCAAATAAAAAAACACAAAGTCAAGCAGTGACCGTCACCATCGTCTAGCATTAACCAACATCAAGCATCTCACAACCTAGCAACGACCAGCATCTAATCTCCCAAATTCTAGCATCCAGCACCTCCTTGCCAAAATGAACCACCGCCAGCCGCACATAAGCATCATCACCTTCAGTATCAGCATCTCCTTCAACACTTCTGGGGTCGGGGTATTCCTCCCAGCCAAGCAGCAAATAGTTTCTAGCAGCTCAAATTCAATCATCCAGTACCACCTAAATAGACATCTCCCAACATACCACGACTCATATTCCAATAATAAGCATCACCTAACCAAGCATCCAAAGACTTCTGAACAATCATCGTGAGAAGACCAGTCACAACCAATGAGCCGCACCACCATCGATTGACAACCGATTTATCACCACACCCCAACCAGTACTCGATCGATGCAGCCACACCACCTCTTGCACCACCTCTATAAGTAGAAAAAAACAACTAGCAGCCCATTATCCAGTATCCATTCCTTTCAATCCAGTCAATTCACAACATCCATCAATTTTCATTCAGTATTTCCTTAAGAGTTTTGGGGGTTTTGGGGATTATATAATTTTTAGTTTTTAGGGGTTTTAATATTTTTTTTGGTTTTAATGGGTTTCCTAGTGTTTTTAGGGTTTTAGTGGTTTTTAACATTTTTATGTATTTATGTGGTTTTTTTGGTTTTTTAGGTTTTTATTGTTTTTTTGGGTTTTTAGGGGTTTCAGGGTTTTATGGTTTTTTTAAAAAAACTGAGTTTTAGGGTTTTTAAAGTTTTGTTTGGATTTTTAATGGTTTTTAGAGTTTTTCTAATAATTTTAGTGGTTTAAAGGGTTTTTATAATTTATAGGGGGTTTTCAGTGTCTTTGTGGGTTTTTTGGTTATTTTCTATTTTTAGGGGTTTTATGCTTTTTATTCTTTTTTGGGGGTTTTTGGGTTTTTAGCATTTTTTTTATTTAGTGGTTTTAAGTGTTTATATATTTCTATGGTTTTCTTATCTATTTTTTAGGTTTAAAAGTTTTTTTAGTTTTTTCTATATTTTTAGGGATTTTAGTATTTTTATATGCACTATTAGTTTTTTGAGATATTTTTATGGTTTTAAGACATTTTTGGTTTTTAGAGTATTTATGGGTTTCAACATTTTTATGTGGTTTTTTAGGGTGTTACGATTTTCTTAGGTTTTTTACATCTTTTTATAGGTTTTTTACATTTTGAGGATTTTTTAGGATTTTTTAATAATTTTATAATTTTTAGGGTTTTCAGGGTTTCTATGGGTTTTGGGGTTTTTTGGGTTTTATGTTATTTATGGGTTTTTGGGATTTTAGGGTGTTTTTGAGTTTTTTAGTGTTTTTTAATGTTTTTTAAAAAAATTTAGGTTTAAAGGGGTTTAGTGTTTTTATTATTTTTTATGGTTTTTATAGATTTTTACGGTATTTATGGTTTTTAGTTGTTTTAGGGTTTTTAGGTTTTTTAGAGTATTGTAGGTTTCATTTGTGTTGTTCGCATTTTTTATGTTTTTTGGGGTTTTAATTATTTTTAGGTTATTAAGGTTTTCATAGTGTTTTTTCACGATTTTTAGGTTTTCTATGTTTTTATGGAAATTTATGTCTTTTTTGTTATTTTTATGTATTTTTGGTTTCTAGGACATATAGGGTTATGTTTGGGTTATTAGGAATTTTAGGGCTTTTAGGGGTTTTAGGGTTTAAAGCGATATTTTATGTTTTCTATGGTATTTAAATGTTTTTTGGTTTTTAAGGTTTTACTTGGGGTTTCTTGCGGTTTTATGTTTAGTTTTAGGATTTTTAAAGATTTTTTAAATTTTATTTAGTTTTTTGGGATTTTTTGGTTCTCAATATTTTTTGGATTTTAGTGTTTTACATTTTTTTGGGTTAAGGGGTTTTCAAAAAATTTTCGGGTTGTTAATATTTTAAAAAATTTTAGGTGTTGAAATGGAATTTAGAGTTTTTAGTGGTTTTTAAGGTTTTTCATTGGTTTATAGGGTTTTTAAGGTTTCTAGGGTTTTTATTGGTTTTAAGGTTTAATGGCTTTTAGATAAATTTAGAGTTTTTTTGGTTCCATAGGTGTTTTTTGTGTTTTTTGTGTTTTTAGGTTTTTATGGTTTTCTTATGCTTTTTTGGATTTTGGGTTTTTTTTATGGTTTTAGGTATTTTCAGATATTTTTTGCGGAATTTTATGGTTTTTCATTTTTTAGTTATTTTGAGTAGTTATATAGGTTTTTATGATTTTAAGGGTTTAAAAGGGGATTTATTGTTTTTTAAATTTTTGGGGGGTTTTAAGTATTTTTTTGTTTCTAATGTCTTCTTAGAGGTTTTTTTTATCTTTTTATGGTTTTTTACCTTTTAAATAGTAATTAGGGATTTTTATTTTTTATAGTTTTTTAGGTTTTTATGGTTTTTAGGTATTTTTGTGGTTTTTAGAGTTTTTTGTATTTTTTATGGGTTTTAAATTTTTTTTCAAATTTTTTTTAGATTTTTTTTGGTTTTCATGGTTTTGTAGAGTTTTTAATCTATTTAGGGGTTTAAAGTGAATTTGTATTTTTAGAAGTTTTATGGTTTCTATGGAATTTAGGGATTTTAATATATTTTTAGGGTTTTTATGTTTGTTGGGTTTTAGGGTTTTTTTTGGGTTTTTTGGTGTTTTACCGTTATTTAGGTTTTTAGCAGTTTTATGTGTTTTTATTTTTTTGATGTTTTCTTAGAGGTTTTTAAGGTTTTTTGGGGCTTTAATTTTTTAGATATTTTTTGGGCCCTTTTAGGATATTTTTTGGTTTTTTGGGTTTTTAAGGGTTTTGAGGGGTTCGGGGGTTTTCAGGGTCTTAGGATTTTGTAGAAGTTTTAGTGTTTTTAGTTATTTTATGGGTTTTAAGTATTATTTGGTTTTAAATGTTTCCTTATGTTTTTTATAGTATTTTGGGTTTTTTACGTTTTAGTGATTTTTAGTGTTTTTTTTAGGAATTTGACTTTTTAGGTTCTGTAGATTTTTTGAGGTTTTTATGGATTTCTTTGGGTTTTGAGGGTTTTTTTGTTTTTTTGTTTTTAGGGTTTTGTAGTTGTTTAGGGTTTTATATTTTTTAGACTTTTGTAATGTTCATAGGGGTATAATGTATTTTTATATTTTTGGTGGGTTTTATTGTTTTTATGGGTTTTTATGGTTTTTTAATGATTTAGGGATTCTTTGGGTTTTTTTTGGTTTTTTAGGTTTGTTTTGGAAATTTTAGGGCTTTTAGCATTTTTAGGATTTTAGTGGTTTTAAGTGTTTTAGTTTTTTAAGATTTTCTTAGTTTTTTTATTTTTTAGGTGTTTTTACATGTTTATTTATTTTTAGGTATTTTTTAGGATTGTTATGTTTTCATGTTTTTTCGGCATTCAGAGTGGTTTAGGGGATTATAGTGTTTTTAGGGGTTTTAGTGTTTTTAGTATATTTTTATGTTTTTTAAGGTTTAATTATTTTAGGTTTTCTAATTGGTTTTAGAGGTTTTAGGCATTTTATATTTTTAGATAATTTTAGGGATTTTTTAGGATTTTTAGGATTTTTAGGGGTGTTTAGTGTTTTTATGTTTTTTTTTGGATTTCAATGGTTTTTTTGAGTTTTTTTTATGTTTTTTATGGTTTTTAGAAATTTTTTACATTTTTAGGGATATAAATCATATTTATAGTTTTTAGTGATTTTTAGAGATTTTATGGGTTTTTAGGGTTTTTATGGTTTTATGAGTTTTTATGGGTTCTAGGGGTATTTTGGTATTTATCATTTTTTATGTTTTTTGGGGTTTTATGTGTTTTTATGTTGTTATTATTTTCATATGGGTTTTCAGAGTTTTTAGGTGTTTTTTATGTTTTTATATTTTTAGGAATTTTTAAAGATATTTATGTGTTCTTAGGGTTTTTGGGGATTTTTAGGTGGTTTATTTGTTTTTAAGGGATTTTTTTGGTTTTTTTATTTTTTTGGTTTTTTAGGTTTTTAGTGGTTTTAAGTGTTTTAGTTTTTTATGTTTATTTAGGGTATTCCCAGGTTTTTAGGGGTTTTATAATTTATTGTGATTTTTAGGGATTTTCTTAAGATATGTATGGTTTTTTTTATCATTTTTATGGATTTGAGGGATTTAGGGTTTTTATTCTTTTTAAGTATTTAGTGATTTTTGAATTTTTTATGGTTTTAATGATTTTTAGTCATTTGAACGTTTTTTTGGGTTTAAAGGTTCTTTAGAATTTTTTTTAGGGTTTTTAGGGGGTTTTTGGGTTTTTAGGGATTTTTTAGTTTTTAGGAATTTTTATGCATTTTAGGGTTTTTAGATATTTTTTGGATTTTTATCCCATTTTAGGTTTTTAGGTATTTATGGTTTTCTTGGGGATTTTCTTGATTTGTATAGGTTTTTATGTTTTTAGGGATTTTATACATTTTTAAAGAATTTTATTCTCTTTTAGTTTTTAGATATTTTGTGGGTTCTTATTTTTTTTAGAGTTTTCTGGGTTTTTTGGAGTGCTTAAAATATTTATGTTTGATAGGAGTTGTTTTTTAAGGTTTTAAAGGTTTTATTTGGTGTTTTGGGGTTTTAGAAGATTCTTATGTTTTTAAGTGTTTTATTGGATTTTGTAGGATTTTTATAGGTTTTTATAGATTTAATTTGTTTTCTATTTTTAATGTTTTCTTATGATGTTTTAGGTTTTTTTATTATTACTTGAAATTTTTATGGCTTTTAATGGTTTTTTGGGTTTTTAGTGGTTTTGGGGATTTTTAGTGTTTTTAGGGTTTTATCAATTTTCATGTTTTTCAGGGATTTTGAGTTTTTTAGGGACTCTAATGATTTTTATAAATTATTAATGTCTTTATGAGTTTATAGGGATTTTATTGTTTTTGGTGGTTTTTTGGGTTTTTAGGGGTTTCCTGGTTTTTTGGTTTTTTTGGGTTATTAAGGTTTTTGTGGGTTTTTAGTGTTTTTTGGTTTTTTATGGTTATTAATGATTTAAGATTTTCAAGGTTTTCTTTGGTTTTTCCATTGTTTTAGTATTTTTTAGGTTTTATGAATTTTTAGGTACTTTTTGGATTGTTATGGTTCATTTTTCAACTTTGTTGGTTTTTAAAATTTTGTAGGTTTTTTAAGGTTTTATGGATTTTATGTTCTTAGGTTTTCTTTCTGGGGTTAATTATTTTTAGGTTATCAATTACTTATTATGTTTTTTAGGGATTTTAGGGTTCTGTTATTGTTAGGTATTTTGTGGGAATTTTTAGGATATTTATATTTTTCAATGTTTCTCAAGTATTTATGGGTTTTAGGAATTTTTTAATAATTTTAGTATTTTTAGGATTTTCAGGGGTAATAATGTCTTAATTATTTTAGGGATTTCATATGGTTCTTCAATGTTTTGAGGGTTTTTTATGTTTTAATGTATTTTTAGATTCTTTTTTTATTTTTAAAGGGTTTTTGGGTTTTTAGAGATTTTGAGGGGTTTTGAAATTTTTAGGGTATTTTGGGTTTTGATGGTTTTTTTTGTGGTTTTAGGAGTCTTTTGTGTTTTTTCGAATTTTTAGTTTTTTAGAGTCATCATAATTTTTATGTGTTTAAAAGTTTTTTAGAGTTTTAGGTGGTTTTATAGTTTTTAGGGGTCTTAGGGGTTTTATATTTTTTAGAGTAATTAGGTTAATTGTGGGATTTTTAAAGTTTTTATCATTTCTATTGTTTTTTATGTTTTTAGGGGTTACATATTTTCTTTGGGTTTTCAGTTTTTAGGTGGTTTATTGTTTGTTTTTGTTTTTATGGATTTTGATGGTTTTTTGGTTTTTTAAATTGTTTTAGGATTTTTGGGTGATTTTCGGTTTTTATGGTTTTCTAGAGTTTTTTGGGATTTTAAGGGTTTTTATATATTTTTTACATTTTATGAATTTTTAAGGTTTTTAGAGTTTTTTTTGGGTTTTAAAGGTTTTAATGGGGTGTTAGTGTCTTTTATTATTTTTTGGGGCTTTATTCTTTTTTTTTTGGGTTTGTGGGGATTTTTGGGCCATTTAGAGTTTTTAGGGGATTTATTGTTGTTGTGTTTTTAGGAGTTTTAAGTGATTTTTTAACATTTTCTTATGGATTTTCACAGCTTTTATGTTTTTTTAGAGATTTTTTTAAAAATTTTATAGGATTTTTATAGGTTTTAGGGTTTTCAGGGATTTTAGATTTTTGAGTGTCTTTTAAAGTTTTGGGGTTTTTATGTGTTTTTTGGTTTTTAAGGTTTTCTTAGATTATTTCCTTATTTTTAGAAATTTTTAAATTTTTAGGTAATTTTAAGTATTTTATTAGGTATTTTTTTTGGGTTTTTAGGGAATTTGATGATATTTATGTCTTTTCTGGTTTTTAGGTTTTTTGTGTGTTTTTTGGGGTTTAGGGTCTTTTTTGAGTTTTTATGGGGTTTAGGGTTTTTATTGGTTTTTAAGGTTTTTAAGGGTCTAAAGGTTTTTTATATTTTTTACTGGGTTTATAAGTTTTTAATGGGATTTTATGGTTGCTACGCTTTTTAGGGGTTTGAATGGGTTTTATGTATCTCTGAGATTTTATATTTTATATAACTTTTTTATGTTTTTATGGGTTTTATGTGTTTTTATGTTAAAAAAGTTTTTGTATAGGTTTTTAGGGTGTTAGTGTTTTTACATTTTTAAGTATTTTTTATTTTTTTGGCCTTTTAATTTTGTTAGTGTTTTTTGGGATTTTGCGGAATTTTAAGATTTTTATGAGTTTTTTGGGGTTTTAGGGAATTAGAGGGTTTATGGTGTTTTTGGATTTTTAGTACATTTTTTTTGGTTTGTATGGTATGCTGGAGTTATTAGGGGTTTTAAAAGATTTTTGAGTTTTTATGTTTTATGGGGTTTTTAGGTTTTAAGAGGTATAATGGGTTTTAAGGGTTTTAATGGGGTTTTATTGGTTTTTATGATTTTAGGGGGTTTAAGGTTTTTCTGATATTTTTAATGATTTTAAACTGTTTTTAGTTTTTTAAGGTTTTCTTTTATATTTTTATGGTTTGTAGGTTTTTTTATGTTTTCAGATATTTGTTTGGGAATATATATGATTTTTATTTATTTATAATGTTTTCAGGGATTTTTAGGGGTTTTAGAGTTTCTAAGGGATTTTATATTTTTGAATTTTTTAACGTATTTTTGGTATTTTAACTATTATTTGTTTTTAAAATTTTTCTTATATTTTTTGATTGGTTTTAAAAAAATTTATCTTTTTGGGAAATTTTATGGTTTTTATGGTTTTTTATTTCTTAATGTTTATAGGGAGTTTGAGGGTGTTTATGTCTTTTTCTAGTTTTCAGGTTCATTATGTCTTTTTTGGGTTTTAGTGTCTTTTTTATTTTTTAGGGTTTTTAATTATTTTTAGGGTTTTAAATGTTTTTATGGTTTTAAAGGGTATTTAGAGTTTTTACTGGATTTTTAGGTTTTTAATGGGAATTTAGAATTTTTATGGTTATATTGGGTTTTATGAGTTTTAGGGATTTTAGGGATTTTAGGGTTTTTAGGGTTTCTATCATTTTTTATGTTTTTGTTGTTTTATGTGTTTTTATTTTAAGAAGGTTTTCTAAGCGATTTTCAGGGTTTTTAGTGTTTCTTTATTTATAGGATTTTTTTCATGTTTTTTATTATTTTAAATGTTTTAGGGTTTTTTGGGATTTTTAGCATTTTTAGAGTTTTTTGGAGTTTTACGGTTTTTTATTTGTTTAGTGATTTTAATTTTTATATGGTTTTTAGGTTTATTTTGGTTTTCTAATGATTTCTAGGGTTTTTAGGGTTTTATTGTATTTTATATTTTTATATATTTTTATTAATTTTTAAGGATTTTTGTTGATTTTTGGGGGGTTTAGGGTTTTCAGTGTTTACGATTTTTTGGTTTTTATGGTTTTCTTTAGATTTTAATTGGTTTGAGGTTTTCAAAATCATATAATGTATTTATAGTTTTAAAGGGTTTTTAGATATTTTAGTGGTTTGTAAGATTTTATAAGTTTTTTAGGTTTATTAGGTTTTTAGAGGTTTTATTGTTCTTAGGGATTTTTGGGTGTTTGGGTCTTTTAGGGGTTTTTAGGGTTTTTATGATTTCTTAGGTTTTTAATGGTTTCAAATGTTTTTTTTATTTTAAGGTTTTCTTAGAGTTTTTTAGGATTTTAGGGACTTTTACATTTTTAGATAATTTTATTTATTTTTTTAGGATTTTATGTTTTTTAGGTCTTTAGGGATTTTAAGGGTTTTGGGTTTTTATGACATTTAGTGGTTTTTCATTTTTAGGGGTTTAATGTGTTTTTTTATTTTTAATGTTTTCTTAGAGTTTTTTAGGATTTTATGTTTTTTTACATTTTTATATATTTTCAGGTATTTTTTATTGGATGTTATGGTTTTTTAGGTTTTTAGGGATTTTAAGGGTATTTTTTTTTAATATTTAGTGTTTTTTAATTTTTAGGGGTTTTTAGTGTTTTTAAGTTTGTAATGATTTCTTATAGATGTTAGGATTTTTGGGTCTTTTACGTTTTTAGGGATTTTTAGGGCTTTTTTAGTATATTTTAATATTTTTATTTCATTATTGTTTTCTTGGTTTTAGGGTTTTTTTGAGTTTTTATGTGTTTTCAAGTGTTTTTTGAGTTTTTAATGGTTTAGGTATATAATTGGTTTTTATAGTTTTTAATGGTTTTTAGGGTTATTTTTATTTTCCATGTTTTTATTTTTTTAGCAGTTATTATGGTTTTTGGTGGTTTTCATGGATTTTATGATTTTTTATGGGATCAGTAGCACCACAGAAAAGAACAGCCACAACAGCAACTTATTTCAGCACTGTACCAAGATCAGCAACCATTAGCCTATACTTTAACATAATTTTATCAATCCTACACCACTTAGCCATACCGCCTTGCTGAGTCGCACCCTTGACACTGAGCTGAACCACCTACACCATCCCAAAACCATCCCATACACCATCAAACAAGACCAAAATGGGATCTGGTATGATGGGAATGACAGTACGAGCAGAGGTGGGTGCACGAGTCAAGGGGAATGAAAACAGTGAGCAGCCACACACTAGTAGCCAAATCCAACAATCACTTATAGCCTCCGTGCAAGACAATTAAAAGTTATTCTCGTCTCTGATTCTTCATCGTGTAGTTGAAGAGACCATGACCAGGGACACCGAAACCACCTTCTTCGCCATTGAAACCCACGACCTTACTGACACAACCGAGGAAACCCCAGATCTAGGAAAACCCCAATTCGCGTCTGAAGACCAAAACCAACTACCTCGTTGACTTTGTCTTCTAGATCAGAAAGAAAAACATACCAAATATCCTTTAAATCCATCGACACCTTAAAGTATTTTCATGGTTTTTAGAGTTTTTTAAATTTTTATTCATTTATAGGGATTTTTTGGGTTATTGGGTTTGTTAATATTTTAGGGATTTTGGTGGTTTTTGGGTTATTTAGGGTTTTAGGATTTTCGGGATTTTTACAATTTTTTGTTTTCTGGGATTTTAAGTATTTCTAGTTATGAAGGTTTTCATAGGTTTTTTCAGTGTTTTTATAGTGTATACATTTTTTGAGTTTTTAGGGATTTTTTTTGGATATTTAAAGATTTTCAGTGTTTTGGAGATTTTTCGGGTTTTTAGGGTTTTAGGGTATTTATGATTTTTTTGTTTTATTAGGATTTTTTAGTTATTTAATATTTAAAATTTTTTGAAGTAATTTTAAATTATTAGGGGTTTAAAGGTTTTTTTAGGTTTTTAAGTGTTTTTAAGTGTTTTTATAGTCTTTAAGGGTTTCTAGGGGTTTCTAGGGTTTCTAGGGCAAGGAAGATGCGAGGGTCGGGCTATTCCCGACCCCCCCAAATTTATTAAGAAGAAAAAAGACACAACAGACAAGGGAGGGGAGGGGTCAAATGACCCACACCCAAAAATTCTGGGGTTTCTAGGGGTTTTGTGTTATTTAGTTTTTATTTTGAGATTTTAATTTTTTAGGTTTTTATGGTTTTCTTCGTTTATTTTAAGTTCTTTTGGTGTTTTTATGATTTTTAAATTTTTTAAGGATTTAATTATTTTATGGGGTTTTAAGGTTTTAGATATTTTGAGGGGTTTAGAGTTTTTAGGGATTTTATGGTTTTTAATATTTTTAATGGTTTTTAGAGTTTGTTGGGGTTTTTAGGTTTTTAGATCATTTTAAATATTTTTAGTTTTTTTAAAAAAAATTAACATTTTTAGTGGTTTTAGGGTTTTCATAGGTTTTTGGGTTTTAAGGTTTTTTTGGTTTTTTATGGTTTTTAGGGTTTTTAGGCATTTTAGATTCTTTTATGGTTTTATCATTTTTAATGTTTTTAGAGGTTTTATGTGATTTTTGGTTTTTAATATTTTATTAGGGGTTCATGGTTTTTAGGGTATTTAATATTTTCATGGAATTTTCTTGATTTTTATTGTTTTTAAGGTATTTTATTATTTTTAGGGATTTTTATTGTTTTTAGGGTTTTTATGGTATTTATGGTTTTTAGGTATTTTAGGGTATTTTAGTGTTTTATCATTTTTAATGTTTTTATAGGTTTTAAGTGATTTTTGGTTTTTAAGATTTTATAAGGGGTTTATGGTTTTTAGGGTTTTTAATATTTTCAAGGATTTTTCATGATTTTATGGTTTTTTGTGTATTTTCTTATTTTTAGGGATTTTGATGATTTTTAGGGTTTTTAAGGTTCTATGGGGTTTTAGGGAATCTAGTGTTTTTTATGTTTTTAACAGTTTTAAATGTTATTATATTTTTATTGTCTTCTTCATGGGTTTTAGTGTTTTTATTAAATTTTATGTTTTTATGGCAGTTTTATATATTTTTTAATATTTTAATAGTTTTTAGCTATTTTATAGATTTAAAGGGGTTTTAATGGTTTTTTGGAGTTTTTTGTATTTTTGTTTTTTTTGAGTTTTTAGTTGTTTTATATAGTTTTTTGGGGTTTTTAGGATATTTATTTAATTTTGGTAAGAATATTAATTGTTTTCAAGGTTTTTAGGGTTTTTTGTGTTAGTTAGGTTTTTATAGATTTTACGTGTTTTTTAGCTTTTCATGTATCCTTAGAGTTTTTATGGTTTTAGAAGTTTTTATGTTTTTAGGTATTTTTAGGAATTTTCTAGTATTTTTATGGGTTATTGGGGTTTTAGGGATTTTAATGTTTGTAATTTTTTTAGCGTTTTATAGTTTTTTATTGATTTAACATTTTTCTGTTATTAATGGTTTTAATTTTTTTTAGGGTTTTGAGGTTTTCTTAGGGTTTTTCAATGGTTGTTACAGTTTTAGGGGGTTTAGGTGTTTTTTATAGATTTTAATGGTTTTTAGGGTATTTAGGGATTTTGAGGGTTTTTACTATTTTTATAGTTTTTAGGGATTTTTTTATTTTTTTAAGGGTTTAATGGGTTTTTATAGTTTTTATTGGTGTTTAGAGGTTTTATATTTTTTCAATTTTTTATGTTTTCTAAGTATTTTTTGGTTTTTATGGTTTTGGTTTTTTTGAAATTTTTGTATTTTTTTAGGATTTTAAATGTTTTTATGTTTTAATTAGGGGTTATCTAGGTCATTAAGGGTTTTTACCATTTTATTAATTTTGTACATATTTTCTGTATTTTTATGGTTTTTTAACATTTTTTTGGAATTTTGATGGTTTTTAATATTTTTATGGGGTTTTAGAGTTTTGAGGGGTTTAGACGGCTTTTAGGGTTTTTATTATTTTTTGGGTTTCTAAATTTTTTTGATGTTTAAATTATTTTTAATTTTTTTAGCAATTTTTTGGGTTTTTCTAGGTTTTTAGGGTTTTTTTGGGTATTTTAGTGGATTTATGGTTTTTAGGGGTCTGGGGGTTTTATGGTTTTTAGGATTTTAGGTTTTTAAGGGATTTAATTTATTTTTGGATTTTGGTATTTTCTCATGGGTTTTTAGGGTTTTAGTTATTTTTTGGGTGTTTAGGGTTAGTTGGGATTTATGGTTTTGGGGGGTTTTATGGTTTTTTGTGTTTTTATTCCATATTTTATTTATTTATGGTTTTTAATGATTTTTGGTATTTAAATGGTTTTTTGAGTTTTTAGTGTTTTTAGGGGTTGTGTGGTTTTTAGGCGGTCTTATGGTTTTTAGAAGTTTTTGGGGTTTTTGGAAATTTTGGTGCTTTTGTGTATTTTAATATTTTTATTTTTTTATTTATTTTTAAGTTTTTAATGTTTACATAGGGGTTTTCAAGATTTTTATGGTTTTATACGTTTTTAGGCATTTGTATGTATTTTTAGGTGTTTTAGGGTTTTTAGGGTTTTTAGGGTTTTTAGGGTTTTTATGAATTTTTAGTGTATTTTGGTTTTTTAGGGTTTTTGGATTTAATGATTTTTTTGTTTTTTATATTTTTTGGGGGTTCTAAGTGTATTTAGGTTTTTAATGTTTTATTAGGGTTTTCTGGGTTTTTATATTTTTATGTATGTATTGGGATTTTTTTTATGATTTTTGGAGTTTTAGTGATATTTAGTGTTTGATTAGTTTTAGGAATTTCTAGGTTTTTAAAGTGTTTTAACATTTTCTAGTTTTTAGGGGTTTTAGGTTTTTTAGGTTTTCTTGATTTTCTAATGGTTGGGTTTTTTAGGGTTTTTATGGTTTTTAATGAATTTTAAAGGTTTTTTTTGGGTTTTCATGGTTTGTTATTATTTTTGTGGATTTTTATGGTTTTAAGGGGTTTAAGGATTTTTATGGTTTCTTAGAATTAATATAATTTTAGTTTTTTATGAGTTTAATTTTTTTAGGTTTTTATATTTTTATTTGGGGTTTTTAGAGTTTTTAGGGGATTTATGTAGTTAGTTATTTTGAATATTTTTCAGTTTTTTTAGTGATTTTAGAAATATCTCATTTTTTGGGAGTTTTGAGAGTATTTTTATTCTTTTATTATTTTTAAGGTTTCTTATAGTTTTATAATTTTTATGGTTTTAAAGGGTTTTTATATTTTTTAGTAGTTTTTTTTTTGAGTTTTTATAGGATTTTAATGTTTTTTAATTTTATAATTACTAATTATTGTTTTTTTACATTTTGGGTTTTTATGGTCTTTTATGGGTTTTATAATTTTTTAGGTCTATAGGTTCATTGAGTCTTTTAGGTTTTTAAGGGTTTTTTTTGTTTTTTGGTTTTTAGGGTTTTTTTAGTTTTCTGGGATTTTATGATTTTTATAATTTCATAAACGTTTCGAGGGGTTTAAAGGGTTTTTAAAGTTCTGATTATTTTTTTTAATATTGTTATGGGTTTTTAGGATTTTATGGATTTTATGGATTTTTTATTGTTTAGGATTTATAGGGTTTTATGTTTTTTAGCGTTTTATGTTTTTTAGGGGATTTTGATGTTTTTAGGGTTTAAAGGTTTTCTTAGATGTTTTTAGGGTTTTTATGATTTTTTGGGATTTTCAGGGGTTTATGTTTTTCTGGGTTTTTATTGTATTTTTATGATTTTATTTGTGTTTAGGGGTTTTAGGGTTTTTAGAGGGTTTATGGGTTTAACTGGTTTTAGATTTTTTATTAGGTTTTATTTTTTTTATCTGTTTTTAGGGTTTTCTATGGATCTTAGGGTTTTTATGGTTTAGATGTTTTAATTGTTTTTGGGTTTTTTTTGAGGTTTTATCGATTTTAGAGTTTAAGGGTTTTGATTATTTTTACGTTTTTTGGTTTTTGTAGGAATTTTAGGGTAATTTATAATTTTAGGGATTTTAGGGATTTTTAGTAGTTTTATTGTTTTCTAATGTCTAAGGGATTTTTTATAGGATTTTATGGATTTTACTGTTTTTATGGTTTTTAAAGTCTTTAATATTTTTTATGTATTTTATGTGTTTTTATGTTTTTAAGGTTTTCTTTGGGTTTTTAGGGTTTCTAGGGTTTTTAAGGTTTTTATGGTTTTAGGGTTTTTATTTATTTTTTAGTGTTTTTAGGGATTTATGGTTTTTCTAGATATTATTGGTGTTTATGGTTTTCTAGGTTTTTTTTGGGTTTTTAGTGTTTTTTATGTTTTAGGGATTTTTTTTATATTTATGATTTTTGTAATTTAAAAACTTTTTTGGGTTTTAAAGGGTTTGTAGAGTTTTTTATTTTGAATGTTATGGTTTTTTGGTATTTTTATGGGTTTTATGGTTTTTTTGGGATTTTAGGATCATTTATAATTATTACTGTTTTTAGGTTTTTTGGGGGGTTTTATGTGTTTATTGGTTTTCAAGGTTCTATTATCGTTTTTTGGGTTTTTAGGGTTTTTATTTTTTTAAGGTTTTTTATGGTTTTAGGGTTTTAAGGATTTTGAGGGATTTTATGGTTTTTAGGGGTTTAGGGTTTTATGGTTCTTTAGGTTTTTAGGGTTTTTTGTGTATTTTAGGGGTTTTAATGTTTTTTATAATGTTTAGTGACTTTAGGTATTTAAATGATTTTTAGAGGATTTATTGATTTTCAGGGTTATTATGGGTTTTTATGGTTTTTATGGTTTTTAAGGTTTTTAGAGGTTTTAGGGTTTGTAGGGTTTTTATGTTTATGCGGGTTTTTAGAATTTTTAGGTTTTCAAGTTTTTTTAGGGTTTTAGGGGTTTTTATGTTTTGAGGGATTTTAGGGATTTTTTATTATTTTATGGTTTGTTTTTATTTTTATAGATTCTGAGGGTTTTAGTGCTTTTAGGGTTTTTATTATTTTTAGATTTTTAGGGGGTTTAACAGTTTTTTGATTTTTAATATTTTCTTGAGGGTTTTTGGTTTTTCTAGGGTTTTTGAAAATTTTCAATACTTTAGGTCTTTTATGGAGTTCTATGTGTTTTAGGGTTTTTGAGGGATTTTTAGGATTTTAGGGATATTATGGGTTTTGGGGGTTTTGGGGGGTTTTTGGGTTTTTATGTTTTTATGTTTTTTATGTTTTTTAAATTTTTTAAAATTTTTATAGGTTTAAATGGTATTTAGAGTCTTTAGTTATTTCTAGTGTATTTATCGGTTTTAAGGGTTTTAATGTTTTAGTGTGTTTAATGGTTTTTTGGATTTTTTGAGTTTTAGAATTTCATTTGGGTTGTTCAGGGTTTTAAGTGTTTTTATTTTTTTTAAGGGTTTTAAGGCTTTTATGGATTTTTATGCCTTAATGTTTTTATGTATTTTTTAGTATTTTTATGGTTTTTTGGCTTTTTAGTGATTTTTAGGGGTTTTAGAATTTTATTATTTTTGTGATTTTTATAGGAGTGTTGGGTTTTTATGTGTTTTTTATTTATTGGGATTAATTTTTTAAAAAAATTATTTAACATTTTGAGGGATTTAAATAGTTTTTAGAGATTTTATTGGTTTTTTAGGGCTTATTGGGGTGTTAGGGTTTTTAATGTTTTCTGGATATTTTATAGTTTTCAAGGCGTGTTTGTGCCTTTTCGGGTTTTTTTATTTTTTATATATTTTGGGACTTTATGTTTTTTTAGTTTTTTAAGCCTTTCTTAGGGGTTTTCATGTTTTTTATGTTTTTTAGGTTTTTTGAGATTTTTTAGGATTTTAAATAGTTTTAGGGATTCTGAGGGATTTTAGTGGGTTTCAGGGTTTTTAGTTCATTGAGGGTTATTAGCATTTTTAGGTTTTTATGGGTATTAATAATTTTAGGGTTTTAAGGTTTTCTTATGGTTTTTAGGGTTTTAGAATTATTTATGTTTTTAGGGATTTTATGGAAATTCTAGGATTTTTATAGGTATGTAAGGTATTTTTAATTGAGTTTTTTAGGGTTTTAAGGGGATTATCTTTTTTAAGGTTTTTCAGGGTTTTTATGTTTTTTTATTTTTTAGGGTTTTCAAGGTTTTTTAGAGTTTTTTAACATATTTAGTGGTTTGAAGGGTTTTTAGAGTTTTTGTTGTTTTTTGGGTTTTTATGGGTTTTTAGGTTTTTTAAGGATTTCATTTTTTTTATGATTTTTAGGGTTCATTACGATTTTTAATTTTTTTAATCATTTTTAGGTTTTATATGGGTTTTAGATGTCTTTAGTTTTTTAAGATATTCCTAGTGTTTAAATGGTTTTTAAGGGTTTTTAAATTTTTAAATATTTTGAGGGATTTTTATGATTTTTATTGTTTTTAGGGTTTTTAATTATTTTGAGGGTTTTAGGGTTTTTAGGGATTTTAGGGATTTTATGGTTTTTGGAGTTTTAGGGTGTTTTTTTGGTTTTTTAATGTTTTTTAGAGTTTTTAACATTTTTAGGGATTTAAAGGGTTTTTAGTGTTTTAGTGGGTTTTAAGGTTTTATTAGACTTTATGGTTTTTAATGAATTTTGTTTATTTTTTTATGATTTATAGAGCTTTTAGGGTTTTTAGCATATTTAGGTTTTTAGGGGTTTAAAGTGTTTTTAGGTTTTTAAGGTTTCCTTTAGGATTTTCAAGATTTTAGGGATTTTTATATTTTTAAGGATTTTTAATCCCTTTAAGGTATTTTTTTTGTTTTTAGAAATTTTGAGGGGTTATAGGGATTTTATGGTTTTTATTGTTTTTTAGGTTTTTTGTGTTTTTTTAATTTTATAGCGGTTTAATATTTTTTAGATTTTTTCAAAAAAATTGGGGTTGAAATAGATTTTAGTGTTTTTAGTGGTTGTTTAGGGTTTTTATAGGTTGAAGGGATTTTAATGTTTTTTAGGGGTTTTATGGTTTTTAGTTGTTTTTTGTGTTTTCATGGCCATTTATGATTTATTAAATTTCTTAATATTTTTAGGTATTTTAAGTTTTTTTTGGAATTTAACATTTTCATATGGTTTTTATGGTTTTAATGTTTTTAGGGATTTTTATATATTTTTAGTATTTTATGGATTTTAGGGTTTTTGGAGATTTTGATGGTTTTTTTGGTTTTGTGGGTTTTTAAGGGTTTTATCGTTTTTTATGTTTTTAGGGTTTTTAAGTGTTTGTTATGTTTTTAATTATTTCCTATGGGTATTCATGTTTTTAGGGTTTTTATGATTTTAGATATTTTTAGAGTTTTTTGTTTTTATTGTTTTTATAGGTTTATTTTGGTTTTTGTGGGGATTAAGGTTTTTTGTTTTTTTAGTGTTTTTCTGGTTTTTTCGGTTTTTAGGGTTATTTTGAGTTTTCTATATTTTTATAAATGTCTTAGAGTATTAAATTTTTTGGGGGGTTTTATAGGTTTTTAGAGTTTTTAGATTTTGTTTGTAGTTTTTATAGGTTTTTTGGGTTTTTAATGTTCTTAGGGGTTTTATGGCATTTAGGGGTTTTTAGTTATTTTAGGGTTTTCTGGTTTTTGTCATCTTCTTATATTTTTATGGAATTTACGTGTTTTTCAGTTTTTATGGTTTTTTTTTGTTTTTTAGGGTTTTTAAAGTTTTTTTTTTGAAAGTATGTTTAGGGATTTTTTATAATTTGTATAGAATTTGAGGATTTTAAGGGTTTTTAAGGTTTTAAGGGTTTTATTGTTTTTATGGTTATTTGGTATTTTAGGGTATTTTATTTTTTTAGGTATTTAATATATTTAAATTTCAATAACATTTTTAGTGGTTTAAATGGTATTTAGATATTTTAGTTGTTTTATAGTTTTTATGGGTTTTGGGTTTTTTTAATGTTTTGGGGGGGGGTTTATGTGTTTTTTTGTTTTCAAGGGTTTATTTTGGTTTTGAAGTATTTTTATGTCTTCAAGGATTTTTATATATTTTAGGGGATTTTCATGGTTTTTATGGATTTTTATGTTTTTAGGGTTTTTAGATATTTTATTATTTTTTTGTTTTTAGGGGTTTTAAGTATTATTAAGTTTTCATTGATTTATTAATGTTTTTATGGTATATTAGGTTCACTACATTTTTTGGGTTTTATGTATTTTTAAAAAATTTATGGTTTTGTGGGTTTTTATGGGTTTTTTGGGGTTTTAGAGTATTTTAGGGTATTTTTAGTTTTTTGGTGTTTTAGGTTTTTTTTGTGTTTTTAGGGTTTAAAAGGTCGTTTAGTGTTTTTAATGTTTTTAATGTTTTAAAAGTTTTATAGAATTTTTAATTTATTTATGGTTTCTATGGGTTTTATGATTTTTTTATGGTTTTAGGGGTTTTAAAGTTTTTATATTTTTTAGTATATTTTAGGGTTTTAGCATTTTTTGGTTTTTAAGGGTTTAAAGTGTTTTTTGGTTTTTGAGGTCGTCTTAGGGTTTTTATGGGTTTTAGTTTTTTTACATTTCTAAGGAGTTTATGTTTTTTCTTAAGGATTATTATGGTTTTAGGGTATTTATGGATTTTCATTATTTTTTGTTTTTAATGGTTTTAGGGGTATTTTAGGGTTTTCTAGGGTTTTAGGGTTGTTATGTAATTTTGGGTTTTTAGGGATATTTTATTTTTTAGGGTTTTTATGGTTTTTTACTATTTTTGATGTTTTTATCGGTTTAAATGGTTTTTAGAGTATTTAGCAATTTTTAGGGTTTTTATGGGTTTAGTGTTTTTTAAGATATTAAAGGGTTTTAGGGTTTTTAGGGTTTTTTAGGTCTTTTAGGTGTTTTAAGTGTTTTTGGGTTTTTAGGGTTTTCTTTGGGTTTTTAATTTTCTTCAGGATTATTACGTGTTTACATATTTTTTCGTATATTATAATTTTATGGATTTTATGTTTTTTAGAGTTTTTAGTGTTTTTAGTGTTTTTTAGGTTTTTTTATGGGTTTTCAGTGTTTCTTAGTTTGTAAGGGCTTCTTATAGGTTTTCATGGTTTTTAGGTTTTTTTATGTTTTTAAGAAATTTATGATTTCTTATAAATTTGTAAGGGTTTTGGGGAATTTGATGGTATTTGGGTATTTTTTATTTTATAGATTTTTTAAAATTATAGGGTTTTTAAATTTTTCTAAGGGTTTTAAGGTATTTTAAAATTTTAAAGTTTTTAGTGATTTAATGTGTTTTTGGAGTTTTTAGTGGTTTTTAGTGTTTTTATGGGGTTTTCAGGATTTTTACTGTATTTAGGTGGTTTTATTGGTTTTAGGATTTTTATTGTTTTATAGGATTTTTAGGGTTTTTATCATTTTTTGGTTTTTAGGGATTTTAAGTGTTTTTTGGATTTTAACATTTTTATTGGGGTTTTCAATATTTTTTTGGGTTTTCAACATTTTTAGTGATTTCTTAGGACTTATTTTTTAATGTTTTTTTTTGGTTTTTTAGGTGTTTTGAGAGTATTTAGAAATTTTAGGGTTTTTAGTAATTTTTTGGATTTCAATAGTTTAAAGTGTTTTTAGAGTTCAATGGTTTTATTTTGGCCTTTTAGAGTTTATAGTGGTTTTATGTTTTTAGCTATTTTGTGGTATTTTTTAGGATTTTTATGGGTTTGTAGGGATTTTAGTGGTTTTTATGGTTTTAGGGTTTTTAGAGGTTTTAGGTGGGATGTTGGTTTTTTTGGTTCTTATTGTTTTTTTAGATTCTTAGGGGTTTTAATATTTTTAATATTTTTTAATTATTTTAGGGTTTTAAATGGTTTTAAGATTTTTTTGTCGTTTCTATGGTTTTTATGGGTTTTACGGTTTTTAAGCTTTTAGGTGTTTTTTTGTTTTTAGGGTTTTTATGTTTTTTAAGGGTTTTATATTTTTTATTTATTTAGAAGTTTTAAGTGTTTTTTGGTTTTTTACGTTTAATTATTATTTTTTAGGTGGGTTAGGATTATTAACATTTTGTGGATTTTTATTTCTTTATTATGATTTTTATGAATTTTTAGTGAGTTTATAGATTTAGAGTGGTGTTGGGGTTTTTATGTTTTTAGGGTTTTATGGTATTTTTGGGGTTTTATTGATTTTTTTTGTTTTTAGGTTTTTATAGTTTTTATATTTTTTTAATGTTTTAGGTGTTTAAATTTTTTTATGGTTTTTAGTGGTTTTAGTGTTTTAATGGGGTTTTAGGGGTTTTATGAGTTTTCATTGTTTTTAGAGATTTTAGGGTCTTTGAGATTTTTAGAGTTTTCAGTTATTTCGGGGTTTTTAAGGGATTTGGGATATTAATGTTTATTTGGGGTTTTTAGAGTTTTTCCTTTTTCTGTGATTTTTAGGTCTTTTTTAAAAATTTTATGGGTTTTTATGGTTTTTAGGGATTTTGAGGGGTCTTAGGGTTTTTAGGGTTTTAGTAGGTTTAGATTTTTTTTGGAGTTTTAGTGTTTTCCATTTCAAGGGATTTAATTGGTATTAAGGTTTTGTTAGGGTTTTTCAGGGTTTTAAGGTTTTTTTGTTATTTTATGTGTTTTTTGGTTTTTTTATTTTTTAGGAGTTTTAAGGATTTAGATTGTTTTAGTTTTTTTAGAGGAATTAAGGTTTTATGGTTTTTAAGGTTTTTATCTCGATTTTTTGGGTTTATGGTATTTTTAAATTTTTAGGGGTTTTTAGAGTTTTTTATGTTTTTATGGGTTTTAAGAGTTTTTAGTGGTTTTAGGATTTGTATGGGTGTTAGGGGTTTTATGGATTTAAGGGGGGGGGGTATATTTTTTTATGGTAATTTAGGGTGTTTTATAATTTTAATCATTTTTATGGTTTTAGGGGTTTAATGTTTTTTGGTCTTTAATCACGTCTTAGGGTTTTTCTAGGTTATATGTGTTTTTTTTTAATTTTTAGGGATTTTTGGGGATTTTTTTAAGATTTTTCAAGTTTTAGAGTTCTCATCATTTTTAGGTTTTTAGTGGTTTAAATTTTTTTTAGGTTTTTATGTTTTATTATAATTTTTCAATGATTTAGATTTTTTTATATTTCATGGATTTTAAGGGTCTTTTTTATTCTTATGTTCCTTAGGGATATTTGGGTTTTTGGGTTTATATTGTTTTTTTGGGTTATCAGTGTTTTTTATTACTTTTCTGGGGTTTTAATATTTTTTATAATTTTGAGTTTTTTTAGTGGATTAATGGTTTTTAGAGTGTTTAGTGGGGTTTTAGGTGTTTTATGGAATATTTATGTGTTTTAAGGGGTTTAGGGGTTTTTATACTTTTTACACTTATTTAGGGTTGTTTAAGGTGTTTAGAAATTTTTTATATTTTTTGTGTTTTTAGAATTTTAGATTTTAAATATTTTCTTCATTTTTTTCAAGGATTATTATGGTTTATCACAACTTTTAGGGTTTTTTAAAACTTTTTATGATTTTTATGGTTGCTTGGTTTTTTTTGGATTTTGAGGGTTTTTGGGAAAGGAAGATGCTAGGGTCAAGCTATCCCCCCCCCCCCCCCCCGCAAATTTATTATAAAACAAAGACGCAACAGACAAGGGATGGGAGAGGTCAAACGACCCACACCCAAAAACCCTTAACAAACCAAATCCCAAAAAAAGAAACCCAGAATAGTAAAAAAGATTGACAAAACCAAATAAAAAAACACAAAGTCAAGCAGCGACTGTCACCATCGTCTAACATTAACCAACATCAAGCATATCACAACCTAGCAACGACCAGCATCCAATCTCCCAAATTCTAGAATCCAGCACCTCCTCACCAAAACGAACCACCGCCAGCCGCACATAAGCATCATCACCTTCAGTATCAGCATCTCCTTCAACACTTCTGGGGTCGGGTAATTCCTCCCAGCCAAGCAGTAAATAGTATCTAGCAGCTCAAATTCAATCATCCAGTACCACCTAAATAGACATCTCCCAATATACCACGACTCATATTCCAATAATAAGCATCACCTAACCAAGAATCCAAAGACTTCTGAAGAATCATCGTGAGAAGACCAGTCACAACCAATGAGTCACACCACCATCGATTCACAACCGATTTATCACCACACCCCAACCAGCACTTGATCGATGCTGCCACACCACCTCTTGCACCACCTCTATAAGTAGAAAACAAAAAATAGAAGCCCATTATCCAGTATCCATTCCTTTCAATCCAGTCAATTCACAACATCCATCAATATTCATTCAGTATCTCCTTGAGAGTTTTTGGGGTTTTGGGGATTATATAATTTTTAGTTTTTAGGAGTTTTAATATTTTTTGGTTTTAATGGGTTTCCTAGTGTTTTTAGGGTTTTAGTAGTTTTTAACATTTTTATGTATTTATGTGTTTTTTTTTATTTTTAGGTTTTTAGGGTTTTTGTGGGTTTTTAGGGGTTTCAGGGTTTTTGGGTTTTTTTTAAAAAAACTGAGTTTTAGGGTTTTTAAAGTTTTGTTTGGATTTTTAATGGTTTGTAGAGTTTTTCTAAGAAATTTAGTGGTTTAAAGGGTTTTTAGATTTTTTAGGGGGTTTTCAGTGTCTTTGTGGTGTTTTTGGTTATTTTCTATTTTTAGGGGTTTTATGCTTTTTATTCTTTCTTGGGGGTTTTTGGGTTTTTAGCATTTTTTTGTATTTATTGGTTTTAAGTGTTTATATGTTTCTGTGGTTTTCTTATCTATTTTTTGGGTTTAAAAGATTTTTTAGTTTTTTCAATATTTTTAGGGATTTTAGGATTTTTATATGCACTATTCGTTTTTTGAGATATTTTTATGGTTTTATGACATTTTTTGTTTTTAAAGTATTTATGGGATTCAACATTTTTTATGTGGTTTTTAGGGTGTTAAGGTTTTCTTAGGTTTTTTACATCTTTTTATAGGTTTTTTACATTTTGAGTATTTTTTAGGATTTTTTAATAATTTTATATTTTTTAGGGTTTTTAGGGTTTCTATGGGTTTTAGGGTTTTTTGGGTTTTATGTTATTTACGGGTTTTTGGGATTTTAGGGTTTTTTTGAGTTTTTTAGTGTTTTTTAAAGTATTTTAACATTTTTTGGGTTTAAAGTGGTTTAGTGTTTTTATTATTTTTTATGGTTTTTATAAATTTTAACGTTATTTATGGTTTTTAGTTGTTTTAGGGTTTTCAGGTTTTTTAGAGTATTGTAGGTTTAATTTGTGTTGTTCGCATTTTTTATGTTTTTTTGGGGTTTTAATTATTTTTAGGTTTTTATGGTTCTCATAGAGTTTTTTCACGATTTTTAGGTTTTCTATGTTTTTATGGATATTTATGTCTTTTTTGTTATTTTTATGTTTTTTTGGTTTCTAGGACATATAGGGTTATGTTTGGGTTATTAGGAATTTTAGGGTTTTTAGGGGTTTTAGGGTTTAAAGCGATATTTTAAGTTTTCTATGGTATTTAAATGTTTTTTGGTTTTTAAGGTTTTACTAGGGGTTTTCTGGGTTTTTATGTTTAGTTTTTGGATTTTTAAGGATTTTTTAAAATTTATTTAGTTTTTTGGGATTTTTGGGTTTTCAATGTTTTTAGGATTTTAGTGTTTTAATTTTTTTTTGGTTTAAAAGGTTTTCAAAAGTTTTTCGGGTTGTTAAATTTTTTAAATTTTTAGGGGTTGAAATGGAATTTAGAGTTTTTAGTGGTTTTTAAGGTTTTTCATTGGTTTATAGGGTTTTTAAGGTTTCTAGGTTTTTTATTGGTTTTAAGGTTTTATGGGTTTTAGATGAATTTAGAGTTTTGTTGGTTCCATAGGTGTATTTTGTGTTTTTTGTGTTTTTAGGTTTTTAAGGTTTTCTTATGCTTTTTTGGATTTTGGGTTTTTTATGGTTTTAGGTATTTTTAGATATTTTTTGCGGAATTTTATGGTTTTTAATTTTTTAGTTATTTTGAGTAGTTATAGAGGTTTTTAGGATTTTAAGGGTTTAAAAGGGGTTTTATAGTTTTTTAAATTTTTGCGGGGTTTTAAGTATTTTTTTGTTTTTAATGTCTTCTTAGAGGTTTTTTTTTTCTTTTTATGGGTTTTTACCTTTTAAATGGTAATTAGGGTTTATTATTTTTTATAGTTTTTTATGTTTTTATGGTTTTTAGAGTTTTTTTTATTTTTTATGGGTTTTAAATTTTTTCAATTTTTTTTCAATTTTTTTTGGTTTTCATGGTTTTTTAGAGTTTTTGATCTACTTAGGGGTTTAAAGGGAATTTAAATTTTTAGAAGTTTTATGGTTTTTATTGAATTTAGGGATTTTCATATATTTTTAGGGTTTTTATGTTTTTTGGGTTTTAGGGCGTTTTTGGGTTTTTTGGTGTTTTACCGTTATTTAGGTTTTTAGAAGTTTTATGTGTTTTTATTTTTTTAATGTTTTATTAGAGGTTTTTATGGTTTTTTGGGGCTTTATTTTTTTAGAGATTTTTTGGGCCCTTTTAGATATTTTTTGGTTTTTTGGGTTTTCAAGGGTTTTCAGCGGTTTGGGGGGTTTTTTAGGGTCTTAAGATTTTGTAGAAGTTTTAGGGTTTTTAGTTATTTTATGGGTTTTAAGTATTATTTGGTTTTAAATGTTTCCTTATGTTTTTTCTAGTATTTTGGGTTTTTTACGTTTTAGTGATTTTTAGTGTTTTTTTAGGAATTTTACTGTTTTAGGTTCTTTAGATTTTTTGAGGTTTTTTTGGATTTCTTTGGGTTTTGAGGGTTTTTAGGTATTTTTTGTTTTTAGGGTTTTTTAGTTGTTTAGGGTTTTTATAATTTTTAGAGTTTTGTAATGTTCATAGGGGTATAATGTATTTTTATATTTTTAGTGAGATTTATTGTTTTATCAGTTTTTATGGTTTTTTAATGATTTAGGGGTTCTTTGGGTTTTTTTTGGTTTTTTAGGTTTGTTTTTGGAATTTTAGGGATTTTAGAATTTTTAGGATTTTAGTGGTTTTAAGTGTTTTACTTTTTTAAGATTTTATTAGTTTTTTTATTTTTTAGGTGTTTTACATGTTTATTGATTTTTAGGTATTTTTTAGGATTGTTATGTTTTCATGTTTTTCGGTATTCAGAGTGGTTTAGGGGATTATAGTGTTTTTAGTATATTTTTATATTTTTTTAAGGTTTAATTTTTTTAGGGTTTCTAATTGGTTTTAGGGGTTTTAGGCGTTTTATTTTTTTAGATATTTTTATGGATTTTTTAGGATTTTTAGGGTTTTTAGGATTTTTAGGGGTGTTTAGGGTTTTTATGTTTTTATTTGGATTTCAATGGTTTTTTGAGTTTTTTATGTTTTTTATGGTTTTTAGAAATTTTTTACATTTTTAGGGATATAAATCATATATATAGTTTTTAGTGATTTTTAGAGATTTTATGGGTTTTTAGGGTTTTTATGGTTTTATGAGTTTTTATGGGTTCTAGGGGTTTTTTTGGTATTTATCATTTTTTATGTTTTTTGGGGTTTTATGTGTTTTTATGTTGTTATTATTTTCATATGGGTTTTCAGAGTTTTTAGGTGTTTTTTATGTTTTTAGGTGTTTTTATGTTTTTAGGAAATTTTAAGGATATTTATGTGTTTTTAGGGTTTTTGAGGATTTTTAGGGGATTTAATTGTTTTTAAGGGATTTTTTTGAATTTTTTATTTTTTTTTTGTTTTTTAGGTTTTTAGTGGTTTTAAGTGTTTTAGTTTTTTATGTTTATTTAGGGTATTCCTAGGTTTTTAGGGGTTTTATAATTTTTTGTGATTTTTAGGGATTTTTTTAAGATATGTATGGTTTTTTATCATTTTTATGGCTTTGAGGGATTTAGGGTTTTTATTCTTTTTAAGTATTTAGTGATTTTTGAATTTTTTATGGTTTTAATAATTTTTAGTCATTTGATCTTTTTTTGGGGTTTAAAGGTTCTTTAGAATTTTTTTTTGTTTTTAGGGTTTTTAGGGGTTTTTTGGGTTTTTAGGGAATTTTTAGTTTTTAGGAGTTTTTATGCATTTTAGGGTTTTTAGATATTTTTTGGATTTTTATCCCATTTTATGTTTTTAGGGATTTTAAGTGTTTTTAGGTATTTATGGTTTTCTTGGGGATTTTATTGATTTGTATAGGTTTTTATGTTTTTAGGGATTTTATAAATTTTTAAAGAATTTCATTGTCTTTTAGTTTTTAGAGATTTTGTGGGTTCTTATGTGTTTTTAGAGTTTTTTGGGTTTTTTAGAGTGCTTAAAATTTTTATGTTTGATAGGAGTTGTTTTTTAAGGTTTTTAAGGTTTTATTTGGTGTTTTTGGGGTTTTAGAAGATTCTTATGTTTTTAAGTGTTTTATAGGATTTTGTAAGATTTTTATAGGTTTTTATGTGTTTTATGGGTTTTACGGTTTTCAGAAATATTAATGGTTTTTAGGGTTTTAGGATTTGTTTTCATTTTTTTACGGTTTATAGTGTTTTTAACATTTTTATGGGTTTAAATTGTTTTTAGAGTTTTTAGTGGATTTTGAGTGTTTTTATGTGTTTTAATTGGGTTTAATTGTTTTTGGGGGTCTTTTTGTTTTTTGTTTTGATTTTTTAGAATTGTTAGGGTTTCTAGGTTTTTAACGTTTTTAGGTTTTTTAGGGGATTAAAGTGTTATTATTTTTTTTAATTTTTTCTTACAGGTTTACACAATTTTTATGGTTTTTTACATTTTTATGGGTTTCATGGATTGATTGGATTTTTACAATTTTTTAGGGTGTCATATTTTAAGAGGTTTTCTAGGGTCTTATTGTTTTTTTTGTATTTAGGTTTTCTTTAGTGTTTATGAGTTTTAATGTTTTTTGAGTTTTTTTAATTTTTATGGTTTTATAGAGTTTTTAGATATTTTTGTGGGTTTAAGGGTTTTATGAATTTTTTATTGATTTTAGGGGTTTTTTAGTTTCTATGGGTATTTAGCATCTTCAAGGGTTTTAAACATTTTTAGGTTTTTTTGGTTTTATACTTTTCTTATTTCTGAAGGTTTTCTCTAGGTTTGATAAGGTTTTAGGGTTTTTTTGTTTTTAGGGATTTTTAGTCTTTTAGATATTTTTAGGGATTTTTATTATTTTTATTAGTTATTATAGTTTTATGTATATTTAGGGTTTTTAGGAATTTTTAGTTATTTAGGATTTTTAGGTTTTAAACACTTTCATAGGTTTTTCAAGATTTCCTTTGGTTTTATACGTTTTAGGGTGTTTGGGGGGTTATTAAGAGTTTTTATTGTTTTTATGGTTTTTAGGGATTTAGAGTGCTTTTATGGTTATTAGGGGGTTTAGGTTTTTTTGGATTTTTGGGGGTTTTATTGTTTTTTATCTTGTTAATGTAATTTCATGGTTTTTTAACATTTGTGGGGTTTTGAGGATTTTTATAGTTTTCTAGGGTTTTAGGGTTTTAATAGGGTTTTTGGGATTTTATCAGGTTTTTAGGTGTTTAAGGTTTTTATTGGGTTTTTGGGATTTTATATGGTATTTGGGGGTTTTAGTGTTTTTATCATTTTGGGCGGTTTTAGGGTTTTTATAATTTTTTAGGTTTTTAGGTGTTTTAATGTTTTTCGGGTTTTTAAGGTTTTACTATGGTTTTTAGGGTTTTGAGTGGTTTTTACATTTTTGGGATTTTTTAGTTTTTATTATTTTTTGGATTTCTAGGGATTTTTTGGTGTCTTAGGCTTTTTAGGTTTTAATCATTATGTAGGGTTTATAGGATTTTTAAATATTTAGTGGTTTTAAGTGTTTCATGGTTTTTAATGTTTTCTTAGCATTTTTAGGGTTTTTTCATTTTTATGTTTTTATAGATTTTGAGGTATTTTAAGTATGTTTATTGTTTTGAGGGTTTTTATGGATTTTGATCGATTTTAGGATTTTTCTTGTTTTTAGGGTTTTTAGTGTTTTTAATATTTTTTCAGTTTTTTAGGTGTTTCTAGTTTTTTTAGGTTTCCAAGGTTTTATTTGGGTTTTTCTAGGTTTTTTGGAATTTATGTTATTAGGGTTTTATTTCTTGTTAGAATTCTTATGGTTTTTAGGTGTTTTGGGTGTTTTAATGATTTTTTGGGTTTTTACTATTTTCTTTTGATTTTTAGGCTTTTTATGGGTTTTTAGAGTTTATTAACATTTTGAGTGGTTTAAAGGGTTTGTTGAGCTTTTAGTTGTTTGGGGATTTTTATGGGTTATTAGGGTTTTTAAGGTTTTTATATGTTTTTATGGTTTTTAGGGATTTAGGTATTTTATGGTTTTTATAGTTTTTGAAATTTTTTTGTTTCTAGGGGTTTTAAGTGTTTTTAAGTTTTAATGGTTTTCTTACAGTTTTCTTGGTTTTTGGGTTTTTTACATATTTAGGTATTTTAACATGTTTTTAGGTTTTTTATAGTTTTTAGGGGTTTTAAGGATTTTGAGGTTTTTATGGTTTTTATATTTTTCAGGGTTTTTAGGGAGAATTTTCTAGGCTTTTAGGGCAAGGAAGATGCAAGGGTCGTGCTATTCCCAGCCCCCCAAAATTATTTAAAATGAAAAAAGAGACACATCAGACAAGAGGGGATGGATCAAACATCCCACACCCAAAAAACCCCTTACAACTCAAGATGCAAAAGACCCAAAAAAGAAAAATCAGAAGTGAAAGAAGAAAAACACATAAATCCAAGCAACCACCACCATCATCTAGCATTTACCATCATATAGCAGCTCACGGTTAACCAACGACCAGCATTCAAACTCAAACAGCAATCAGCATCCAGCAGTAGCACAATGATAAACCATAGCTTCAGCAACTCCCAGCTCAGCTGAAACCAGCATCCAGTATCACAATTTCCATCATCCAACGCATTCCAGCATCCAGCAGCACCACATCCAATCTTCAAAGTAATACAGCAACAACAACACTTCCAAACCAACCAGCCCCAGCAACCAACAGCACCACATCCAATCTTCATGGTTTTTAGGGTTTCATATTTTTTATGTTTTTAGGGATTTTTTTGGGATTTGTTTATTATTTTTATGGTGTTTTATGGTTTTTAGGGTTTTTAGGCGTTTTATGGTTTTTTGGATTTATTGAAGTTGTTTTTAATTTTTTAGGGGTTTTAAGGTTTTTTTTAGTTTTTAAAGTGTCTAGGGATTTAATGAGTTTTAGAGTTTATATTGGTTTAGGTTTTTGATGTGTTTTTATAGTTTTTAGGTTTTTAGGGGTTTTCAGGTTTTTTAGTGTTTTTATGGTTTTAGCATTTTTAGGGTTTTAGAATTTTTTATTTTTTTAGTGGTTTTAAGTTTCTTTATGATTTTAAGGTTTTCTTA
Source organism: Viscum album (assembly GCA_963277665.1). NCBI lineage: Eukaryota > Viridiplantae > Streptophyta > Magnoliopsida > Santalales > Viscaceae > Viscum > Viscum album. The sequence continues at coordinate 790,445,347 of OY728164.1, forward strand.
AGTTTTTTTTATAGTTTTTAGGGTTTTGTACATTTTTTGGGATTATTGGTCTTTTTTAGGATTTTAATGATTTTTTGGGTTTTTAGGGATTTTGAGGGGTTTTAGGATTTTTATTTTTATGGGTTTATTAATATTTTTAGGGGTTTTATGGTTTTTAGAGTTTGTTTATATTTTTTGGGGTTTAATATGGTTTTATAATTTTTAGTGGGGATTTATGGTTTTTATGGGGTTTTAGGGGATTTTAAGGTTTTTAGGGGTTTTTTGGGTCTTTTAGGGATTTTAGAGTTTTTTAGGTTTTTAGGGGCTTCAAGTGTATTTAGGTTTTGAAGGTTTAAAAAGGGTTTTTGTGGGGTTTTGGGTTTTTTATATTTTTATGTATTTTGAAGGATATTTTAGGATTTTAATGGTTTATAGGGTTTTTTGAGATTTTGAGGGGTTTCGGGTTTTTTGGTTTTTTTTCATTTTTTAGTATTTTTAGATTTTTAGGGGTTTTATTATTTTATGTTTTTTATGATTTTCTTTGGGATTAAGGGTATTTATTTATTTAGTGATTTTTAGGTATGTTTTTGGATTATTATAATTATTTAGGGGTTTTTTGTGTTTTGATGCTAATTAGGGGGGTTTTGGTTTTTTGATTATTTTGGGATTTTAGGGGTATTTTTATGTTTTTTAGGTTTTTAGGGGTTTCTAACAATTTTTGGGGTTTAAAAGGTTTTTATATGTCTTATTGGTTTTATATTTTATGGTTTTTTATTATTTTTTTGGTTTTTTGTGGTTTTTTATGGTTATTAAGTTTTTTAGGGTTTTTAGGGTTTTTAGGTTTTTTAGGGTTTTTAGTTTTTTTATGTTTTTAGGGGTTTTATTGTTTTTTAGTTTTACAAGGTATTGTGATGGTTTTTCTAGGTTTTAGGGTATTTTATGTTTTTAGAGGTTTTTAGATATTTTTTAGGATTTCTATGGTGTTAGGGGTTTGGGGATTTTGTGGGTTATTTGGTTTTTAAGGGTTTTAGGTTTTAGTGTTTTTATATTTTTTATGTTTTTAGTGTTTTTAAGTGTATTTGGTTTCTAGGGTTTGGTTAGTGGTTTTTTAGAGGTTTTAGGGTTTTATATGTTTTATTGTATATTTAGGGATCCTTTAGTATTTTGATGGGTTTTAGGTCTTTTTGCATTTTTTTTGGTTTTATGGTTCTTAGAGATTGATATTTTTTTGTATTTTTAGTGTTTTCTGATTTTTTAGGGTTTTAATGTTTTTAATGTTTTTTTAACATTTTTAGGGGTGTAATTGGTTTTTACAATGTTTTCTATTTTAGGATTTTTATGGGGTTTTAGGGTTTTAAGGATTTATGGGTTTTATGGTATTTTGGGTTTTAGGGGTTTTAGTATTTTTTTAGGATTTTAGGGGTTTCATGTGTTTTTATCTTTTTAAGGCATTCATAGTTTTTTTAGTGTTTTAGGGATTTTAAGTTATTAGATACTTTTATGGATTTTTAGATTTTTTATGTTTTTATGGTTTTATTGATTTCGAGTGATTTTAGGGTTTTTAGGGTTTACAAGATTTTTATGGCTTTCTTAAGTTTGTACGGTTTGTTTGAGCTTGATAGGGTTTTTAAGTACTTTTAGAGTTTTAAAAAAAATGGTTTGAAGGGTTTTTTGAGTTTTTAGAGTGTTTTTAGGGGTGTTTGTGGATTTAGAGTTTCTTAATGTTTTTAGGGGTGTTTGTGATTTTTGGGGGTTTTAATGATTTTAGGGTCTTTTAAGGTTTTTAGTGTTTTTTAGGTTTTTAAGTGTTTTAATGTTTTGAGGTTTTTTATGCTTTAATATGGATTTTTATTGTTTTTAGTGTTTTTTTGTATAAGGATTTTGATGATTTTTTAGGAATTTTATGTGTTTTTATGGTTTTTATGTTTTTTGGGATATATAGGGTTTTTAGGGGTTTTTAGGGGTTTTTTGAGTTTTTTTTTGGAGGGGAGGTATAGGTTTTAATTAATTTTAGGTTTTTAGGGAAAGGAAGATGCGAGGGTCGGGCTATCCCCCCCCCCCTCCCGCCCAAATTTATTAAGAAGAAAAAAGACACAGCAGACAAGGGAGGGGAGGGGTCAAACGACCCACACCCAAAAACCCTTTACCAACCAAAGACACAAAAAGACCCCAAAAAAAGAAAGATCAAAAAAGAAAAAGCACACAAAGACAAGCAAGAAAGATCCAGCAGCAGTCCCAACCAAGCAGCAACCAACATCCAGCAGCTGCAACACCATCACCATACGCATCAACTTCATCACATCTAAAGCATCAACACCATCACATCTCATCCAAACAGCAGTCAATGTCCATCCCATCAGATTCTGACAGCCAGCACCTCTGTCAGCAGTTCCCAGCACCTCCCAGTTCAGCAGCAACCGACATCCAGCATCACAATTTCTAGCATCCAATGAGTTATTTCCAATCATGTTCACCACCAGCAACACACATCCACCAGCACGAGAAGCATAATCATCAGCATCTTCATCGAGAACCAACATAGAACAACCAGCAGAAAACATAACCCAACAACACAAAGTCCAGCGACCATCTCCTCCTGACCAGACAACTTCTGATATCCCAATGCAACCAAAAAGACAAGACCACCAACACCCATGCCTAATACCATTCCGCAGCACCATCAAATCCTCATACAGCAAAAGAAGAAATCCATAACCGAGCCATCCGCAACTCAAAAGTCCATAGAACAGCATCTCAAAAAGAGCGCAGCACAAAATGACCAACCCTTCAACAACAGCAATACCTAAGAACAAAAATAAAGAACCAGAAAAACAAACCTGCATCATTTCCCTCCACATCCACCATAAGCCGTCATGGAGCCAGAAAAACCCACAATCACCTCCTTGGCTTGGAACAAGAAGCACAGGTCTGAGCACACGATTTCGCGCGCCACTTTCAAGAAGTCGCAATGCCCTCCACACCCAACTTCAACCATTGCAACGCCAGATCCATCTCAATCAAAGCCTCCAGATCATCTCACCACACCATTGAAGAAAACCAAAGCACCGAACAACAAGATAGCTGAACATCCAAGACCAAACCCAGATCTGGAAAACAAATCTAGAGGTCCGGCCAAGCACATCACTGTCCAGCCGTCCTAATACCCATCTCACATGCCTTCCACCGTCGCAAGACCAGAAAGACCACCCCATCCATATATCTGAAGCCAGCTTTGAGAGTTGCTTCTCCATCGTCTATCGGGACTGCATCTACATCATAAACCACTGCCCAACCAAACTTTTCAATTCCTCCTTCCCCTGATAATTATCGCAAAACCTCTCCTTGCCATGGTCGTGACACCAGATCAATCTTCTTCGTTGTTGAGGACCCCATCTCTACTGATCAGCCCTTGGAAATCCAAGATCTACAAAGTCAACCCCGAACCGTGGATGATTTCCAGAAAGGTATCTAACCACTAAAGAGCCATTAGCTACACCGCAATCCATATCTAACCAATCTAGGACCAAAGAATCCTGTACAACCTCCAAAGTCGACAAAACCCAAGCGCACCAGCATAGAAGACCTTCAAAGGCTGATAGCCAGGGAACGGTACTGGGAAGTCGAGGCTGCCGAAGATGAGAAACCACAACCATCTTGAGACCGACTACCGTAGAACACCATCTCTGAGGAAGCATAGAAACAGTGCCATGATCTCGAGAAGAAACTAGGGGAAATCCTGGTAGGAGCATCGAGAAGAAGAGAGAACTTGGGGAGTGCACCGCAATCCTACCTTATGTTTTCATGGGGTTTACTTGTTTTTAGGGTTTTAACATTTTCATTGGTTTTTTTACAGTTTTCTGTAGGGATTTGCAGGTCTTTTTGATTTAATTGGTTTTTAGGTATTTTAGGGATTATGAGGGTTTTTAGGTGTCTTTGGGTGTTTTATGGTTTTTATGGTTTTTTTTGTTTTAGGGTTTTCTTTGAGTTTTTTGGGGTTTTATGGTTTTTAGTGGTTTTTTAATATTTTTTTGGGTGTAATGTATTTTTAGTTTTTTAGTAATTTTTATGTATTTTATGTGTTATTAGGGTTTTTATTGGTTTTTTGTTATTTATTATTTTTTGGGATTTTAGGATTTTTATAGTGTTTAGTGTTTTTTTTGGTTTTTTTGGGTTTTAGGTGTTTTAAGTGTTTTCATGTTATTAATGGTTTCTTATGGGTTTTCATGGTTTAAAGGGTTCTTAAATTTTTATATATTTCTAGGGATTCTATTGTTTTTAATGGATTTTAAAGGATTTTTATGGATTTTGGGGTTTTTGTGTTTTGGGGGTTTTTGGGTTTTCTTATTTTTTTAGGGTTTTTAAATTTTTCTGTTTTTTAAACTTTTTTTAGGGTTTAAAGGTTTTTAAGTGTTATTAGTAGTTGTTTAGGTTTTTATGGGTTTTTATGTTTTTTAGCGTTTTTACGTTTTTAGTGATTTTAAGTGGTTTTATCATTTGATGGTTTTCTTAGGGTTTTATATGGTTTTTATAGATTTTTTCATTTTAAGAAATTTTTGGGTATTCGTTGGATTTTTTGGTTTTTTAGTGTTTTTGGTACATTGAGGGTTGTTAGGGGATTACGGTCTTTAGGGTTATTTTTGTTTTTAGGTTTTTTTTTGTTTTTTTATGGTTTTTAATGTTTTTGAGAGATTTTTTGAAATTTTTAGGGTTTTAAATGGGTTTTAGAGGTTTTATGGGGGATTAGGGTTTTATAGGATTTTAGGGGATTTAATGTTTTCATAGGATTTTATGGATTTATATTTTTTATATTTTTTAGTGTTTTTATGGTTTTTAGTATTTTTGGGGGTTCTTAGGGGTTTTAGGTTTTTATGATTTTCTTATCATTTTTCATGTTTTTTAGGGTTTTTTATGTTTTTGGAATTTTTTGGGATTTTGAGGGTTTTGGACTTTTTAGGGTTTTAGTGTTGTTTAGGGGTTTATCATTTTTAGGTTTTTAGGGATTCTATATATTTTTTTGTTTTTAATGTTATGTTAGTGGTTTTCAGGGTTTTTGGGTTCTTTTATTTTTATTGATTTTTAGTTATTTTTTATTATTTTATAGGTTTTAAGGTTGTTACGGTTATTGAGGGGTTTTATGAGTATTTAGGTATTTTATGGACTTTATTATTTTGGGGGTTTTATATATTTTTTAGGTTTTTACGGTTTTTACGGTTTTTTTAGAATTTTTTAAAAAAAATTAGGCGTTTAAATGTGTTCTAGAGTTTTAAGTTTTTGTTAGGGGTTTTATGTATTTTTAGGGTTTTTTATGGTTTTTATGGGTTTTTTTGTTTTTAGGGTTTTTAGGGATGTTAGAGTTATTAATGGTTTTTGGGGTTTTAGGGTTTTTTAGGTTTTTAATGCTTACTTAGGGATTTCAGGTTTTTTATTTTTTTATTTATTTTTAGTTCCTTTTTAGGATTTTAATGGGTTTTTTGTTTTTTATGGTTTTATGGGTTTTTAGAATTTTTTCATCAGTTTTTTAGGTTTTTAAATTTTTTTCAATATTTTAGGGTTTAAAGGGTTTTTATAGTTTTTAGTGAGTTTTTAGGGTTTTTAATGGTCATTAGGGTTTATTATGTTTTTATAGGATTTGTTGTTTTTAAGTGTTTTTGGGTTTTTGGGGTTTTTAGTGTTATTTGAATTTTGAAGGTGTTTTTAGGGTTTTTAGTTTTTTAAGGTTTTATGGGGAGTTTAGGGTTTTTTTTTCTTTGGTATTTTTAGAGCTTTTTTGGATAATTCTGATTTTTTTATTTTCTAGGTTTTTGTTGGTTTTATGGTTTTTATGGTTTGTAGTGGTTTTAGGGTTTTTACAGTTTTTATCATTTTTAGGATTTTGGGGGATTTTTAGTGTTTTTAGGTTATTGTGGGTTTTCTAGGGTTTTTCTGGGTGTTAAGGATTTTTACATTTATAGGAATAATTTGGATTTTTTGATTTTTAAGTATTTTTGCGATTTTTACGGATTTTGAGGGTTACAAGGTATTTTTGGTTTTTATGGTTTTTATGGTTTTTTGGGGATTTATGGTTTTATTATATATTAGGGTTTTAAGGTTTTTAGATTTTTTAAAACATTTTTAGGGGTCTAAATAAGGTTTAATTTTTTCAATGGTTTTTTAGATATTTACTGAGTTTTTAGAATAGTAATGGTTTTTAGTGTCTTGGGGGTTTTTAGGAATTTTTAGGGTTTTTAGTTTTTTACATTTTTAGGGGTTTAAAGTTTTTTATATTTTTAAGGGTTTCTTTGGGTTTTCAAGTTTTTAAGGTTTTTTATATTTTTATGTATTTTTAGATATTTTATAGGATTTTAATGGATTTTGGTTTTTTCAGTGTTTTTAGGTATTTTATGTATATTTATTGTTTTAGGGTTTTTTTGGTTTTTTGGGGGTTTAGGGGTTTTTTTGAGTTGTAATGGGTTTTAATGTATGTAAGAGTTTTTACCATTTTTATGGGTTTAATGGGTTTTTAGGGTTTTCCTGGGTTTTTATTGTTTTTATGGTGTTTGAGGGTTTTTCAGGATTTTATGGGTTTTATGGTTTTATGGTTTTTAGGGTATTTAGGGTTTTTAGTTGTTTTAGGTTTTTTAAGTGTGTTATGTGTCTTTATATTTTAAGGTGTTCTTATAGGTTTTTAGTTTTTTAGGGTTATTTGCATTTTTAGGGATTTTTAGGTATTTTTAATTATTTTATGGTTTTTATGGTTTTTAGGGTTTTTAGGGATTTTGATGGCTTTAGGATTTTTTTAAGTTTTTTTAGTGTTTTTTTGTTTTAGGGGTTTAATGATTTTTAGTGTTTACTAACATTTTTAGGGGATTAAAGTGTTTTTATAGTTTTTATATATTATTTCAGTTTTTATGTTTTTTTATGAGTTTTAATGTTATTAGGGGTTTAGGGATTTTAGGGTTTTTAGTGTTTTAGGGTTTTTTATGGTTTTTGTCCTTTTTTGGTTTTATGGTTTTTAACTGTTTTTAGGTTTTGAGTTTTTCTTGGGATTTTTAAGGTTTTTTAGGTTTTTTTATATTTTTATGTATTTTTACTGATTTTCTAGGACTTTTATGGTTTTTATGAATCTTGCGGTTTTTTATAGTTTTTTAATATTTTTATGATTTTTTGGATTTTATGGTTTTTTAAGTTTATAGTAATTTTTATGTTTTATAGATTTTTTTAAATTTTTATGGGTTTAAAGAGTTTTTAGAGTTTTTTTGGTTTTAGGGTTATATAGATTTTATGGTTATTATGTTTTTAGGGGGGTTTATTGTTTTTAGAATTTTTGGATTTTTAGTGTTTTTAGGGTTTTAAGGTTTTTAGCATTTTTAGGTTTTAAGTGGTTTTGGATTTTTAAGGTTTTCCAAGGTTTTTTCATAGTTTTATAGTTTTTTTTTAATTTTATGGATTTTTAGGTATTTTTATAGGATTTTTATGGGGTTTTATTTTTTATGGACTTTGAGGGTTTTTATTTTTTTACGGTTTTTACAGTTTTTTAGTGTTTTTGTGTTTTTAGGGGTTTAAGTTTTTTTAGGTATTTATTTTTTCTAGGGTGGGATGAGGATAATGGAACACATGGAAATTAAGGGGTTGAAGGCATACTTGATGAGGAAGATGGAATGTGCATGATTGTACGAGACCCATTGCGATGAGTTGGTAGTTTATTGACAACCAAGCAGACTAAGAAAATAAAGGAAGCTTCAAATGGTTCAATCATGTAATTCTATGGGTAGGTCTAAAACCCTTTCTTATGGTAATAATCCTAGCCCATATTTACATTAATTACGGCCCAAACACACTTTTAAATACACATTACATGGTGTACTATGAATTTCAATCCCACCCCACCATGGAATCTTCAAAGTCAAAAGTGGTTGGGTAATTTTCATTACATTAAATATGGGTGTGCTACCTGTCCCATAAAGTCATAAACATGTTCGCAAACATTCAATATCATCATTTAGTATTTTTTTACTTGTGGAAACTAAATTTTAGACTTTTGTATCTCTCTTTCGCTATAAATATACACCCCCTTGTACTCTATGAACATCAGGAATAAAGGTAATAATATTGTTTTTAGTTTTTCATGAAGATTATGTGTTATTTATTAATTATTTACTTAACAAATAATTTTTAATTATTTGTGAAATCTTGTAGCTAGTGTTCTTAGAGATACGTTCTCTCTGGGTTTTACCATGATCAACTCTCTCTTATACTCCTTATTTCCACCATTTATAGTAATTCTCAATTTTTTTTCTTTTAAAAATCCTGGTGATCAACATGTAAACATTGAAAAATGTTCCTATGAATGTTCTTAGTGGGTCTTGGATCATGTATAATTTGGTATCAAATCTCAATTGTAATAAATCAGTTTCATCATTTTTATCCTGTATTTCATCTTCTTTTCTCTTTGAATCGGGATTATATCAATTCAGGCCCACTTTTTTCTTTTTATATAAACATAATTTCTTCATCATTTTAGAAATAAATTATATCAATAACATATTTGATAATCTCTTCTTTATTCTCCTTCTCGAATCATTGGAATCAAATCAATAAATTGAAAGATAGAACAGGTTCAAAATTTGTGATGAATTATGCTATTTTAAAACTGTGTATGTAGAACCCCCAGTTTCATGTAACTGATCCTTTATTTATGTATTTTACAAATGTCAAATTAACAAGTTATGTTTTATGAGGTTCAAATGATCTTTAGTATGTTTTTTATGATTTTCTGGAGGTGCACAGTTTAAGAATGGTTAGTAGAAATGATGAAACACCTCCAAGAAATCGTACAACTCAAATAGTGGACACTGAGGAGGAAAATGGTCGAGCACAGGATTTGGCCAATACATGTGGATTTCCAATAGAAACTGTTCTATTCTTGACAGTTGGGTATATCACAATTGGAAAACGGTTTTTCTAACTGTGTGAACCTGTCCTGTGAGGTGTGTTTAGAGGTAGTGGGCCAGGCACAGTTACCGCACAACTTCCCTAATTTTTCACCTGAACTATGAACTATGGAAAATTAGAAACAAAGTTTGTGGATATAATATTATTTACCTTCTAAAACACTATTTTTTTTCCTCTAACAATAATTATTCTTCCTCCCAAGGCGGTGGAGACAATTTCTTTTGATATGGGAGAGATTCCCAAGAGAATCCCTATACGTTGGTGACCCTGATTCATCGATAAGTACTTGTTCTTCATATTTTTTCCTTATATCTGTTCTCTTTGCCTAATTTGGAATCTTTTATCTATTTCATTTGGTATATATCCATGTTATATGATTTCAATATTTTTGGGGTATGATTTTTTTAAGGGAATGAGATCTAATTTTGAAACTTGAAGAATTAAGATTTCTTGTTAAAGTTGTTGTCTCATTCTTCATTTTCACCTAAGTATGAGAGTTATATGGAATTTCCCTTTAATACAATTAATTATAAATTAAAGTATTGATTTCAAATTGATTTAATCTCGTAATTTTTTTTAAAATCATGGGGTAATTTTATGGAATTTTCATTTGAATTGCAGTTTTTGAAATCATTGGAATTGGATGGATTTTTGGAAAACCATTATTTATAATTTTAAACTAGTGATTTTAAAATTATGGTAGGTTGATGATATTAAATAATTTTTTTGATATAATTTTATTGAAATGGGATGATATGATTTGATCATAACAGTTGGTCATCAGTTTAATGGTATTAACAATGGTTGTGAAGTACTACCATCAATGGGATAAAGTATAGATGTGAAGTTCCACCTTTAATGGAAACTGCAAGATTTTGTGTGTGTTTGGGATGATGATGTGTTTCGATATATAAATTTTAATTCCAAATAAAAAAATTTCAAATGGTTAAAAGAATTGTTTATTTTCCTTTATAAATTATTCTTATAGTTATTGTTTTATTCCTTGAAAATAAATTGTTGTGAAGGATTATTCGATTATTTTCTCTGGAAAAATATTTTGGTTGGATATAAACTACTTTAATTTTTTAATTGCTTTATATAAATGTTTTAAAATGTCCAATCCTAATGGAATGATTTGGTAATTCATAGGGAATATTTTATAGAGTTTTATACTCACCACCTACTTTGTAAATATGGTGTGTTTTTAGATGTTATATATCTAGAAAATGGTAATGGTATGGTATCCTAGTTCATTAGTGATGCTTCATGGTACCATGGGTTGGAAATGGGTATTTGGACCAAGGATTAGATTGGAAGTAGTTTTCTTGTGTCTTTGAATTCTTATAGTTATTTTATCATTTCGTTACTTTAGTTATTTCACATTGATTCATCTTTTACTCTGATATTATCTTTTGTTTTAGTCATGTATTGGTTTAGATTTTGGTTCTCATGTATCATTATTAATTTTTGTTGTTATGGATATCATTAGTTTGGTCATTTTATCTTAAAAACTCAAATTTTCCCAAACTTTTTATGTGGACCTTGTTAAAAATTGAAATCCTTTGGTTTCTTAGGGATGTCACCTAAGGATTAGTAACCCCCCCATAACTTCTTAAGACAATGAGGAGGGCCTGGATGTTTCCAATGGTATTATTTTGTTCAGTCCATGACTTTGAAATAATATTGGTCTAGATATTGGGATTGTATAAAGAAGATAGTATTTTCAAAACATGCAATTTATAGCCTAAAAATTCATATATATCCTCTTTATATTGAAACTCATGTTAAAAAGAAGTTGGGTACAAGAGTTTTTTGAGACAATTCTTGGAGTTTTTAACTCATCATTAAGGGCTTAGCAAATTAGAAGAGAATAATATGAATTGATATAAATGAATTCCAACTATGAGTACGTAATTCATTTTGAGTAATGATTTATGATTTTGTGGAAACATTTTTATTTTTTAAAATACTTGAAAATGTTTTTATTTTCAAAAGAAATGTGGAATTTAACAAAATATTTTGAGAGGGGAATTTTTTTGGATTTTTTAAATACTTGTTGTGATATGTGTGATTGGGAATATTTTTAATTTGTATGCTTTCAGTTTTTAAAGAGTTACACTAAATGCAGTTTTCTTTTAGTTATAGCAAATGGCACCAGATAGACACCGTAAAAACCAACCAGGAGATACTGCTAAGAATTTGGTTGTGCCTGAGACATGGGTGAAACAATAGTTAGTTTAGAGTATTGTCTAGGAATTTTAGGCTCTAGAAAGAGGGAACATAAATAATGAACCATGTCAAGTGGATCATTTAGTTCAGTTCCAATAGAAAAAACTACCCATATTTTGAGGTGATTTAGAACCCAAAAAATATAAAGTGTGGATAAATATGATGAATTAAATCTTTGATTTACTAATCACCCCAACTGAGCTGAATCTGAAGTTGGAAATATACATCATGGAATCTCTTGAATGTCCGTGGTGTGATTTTCCATTTCAAGCTAAATTGGACAAAGGCATGACATGGGAATATTTTTAATAATTTTTTAACAAATAATTCTACCCTTATACATTTCACATTGAAAAAAAAACATACTTCATCAGTTTGAATAAAGAGAACCTGACAATGATATATTATGAAGCTATATTTATAAATATATTCCACTTTTCTCCCAATGTTGCAGTAAGTGCATCCTTACAGTCGTGCATTTTTAAAAAAGTGTTAAGGCATTAGATTCACTCAATGATTTCCTTGATTTGTATATCATATTATATAGAGATACCCAATAGAGAAGCAATGAATGAAAGTTATTTCTCAAGAAATATGTTTGGAGGAAGCATGTTAATACCTAAGGGAACTTTTGGGAACTCTAATGTTGGGAATAAGCGTAAGAGGGGAACCGATTTCCAATGTGGTGGTATGACTCAAAATCATATGGTGGGATTATTGAATCTACCTCCAAAACCAAAGGGTGCACCCTAATATTTTAAATGTGGTTATCTCATTCATATATATAGAAATTATATAGCACCTCATAGAGTATTTCAGAATATAAATAAGATAAAAAATCTATAGCATTATTTTCATAGTGCTCTAAGGTCAGGTGCTAGGGACACATCTCATGCTTCTCAGGTATCTCGTGCTTCATCGAGATGTGTTTAGTAGAATACATCTCATCAACAAACCTAAGAAGACCATAAAGATTCAAGGAATTCCATGAATCTTTAATTAGTGAAATATCAATAGGGTAACAAATAGAAAAAAATAGTGAGTAAAAAATGTATATAGCGGATCAAATTATCATGGACGATCAATAAAGACATTTGATGGTGATTGGTACTATTCTTTTGAAATTTACCCTTAGGATATCATTGTTTGATATGGGTGTATTTCATTAATTTATTTTTTGTCAAGTTTTTTATCTTTTGGTTTTTCATTTTGAGATGATTCCATCGGTTTTGAAACATCAATTTCCTCCTATATAAAAATAATGTTAAGCCTTTTGTGGAATGACTGTTCTATAAATATTAATGTTGATGGATGTATATGGTACTTCTATATCTTTGAAATGGATGTATGTGACTTAATACTAGGTATTTATTGGTTTATAATGTTCAAATATCAGATTGATTGTTATACCAAAAGGGTTAGTTTTATAATTCATGATGGTTTCGAGTATATATTTAGAGGAAATCAAAATTTAATGGAATGTGTAGAAGGATTGTTGGAACCAGTATTTGGAACTATATCATACCTATTGGTAGCCTTCACCGTGGAATCTTAAGATGAGATCAAGAATAGTGGTTTTTCAACAATGGGTGATTATTTTTCTTATGTTTTCTGTATAATTTCTCAGTGTTTCCACACACAAGAGATATAGATTTTATGATTGAACTCTTACTAGGGAGCAGTCCAATATCACTTCTGTATTATCGGGTCTCACTAATGGAGTTGAGGAAAATCAATATATAGTTAGAATATTTGGAATGAAAATGGTTCATTTGGCCTCATATGTATCTGTGAAAAAACTAGTTCTTTTTTTAAAGGCATATGGAACTCTTAGAATTTGAGTAGATATTTATAAGCATAATAAAGTTATTATAAAGAATTGATATCATCTTCCACACATTTATGCATTGTTTGATCAATTTAGGGGATCCTAGGGGTTCTCTAAAATTTAATTTCACTTGGGATATCACCAACTACGGGTTCAGAATGATGATATTACAACAAAATCATTCAAAAGTAGATATAGACATTATGAGTATGTGATTATGCCTATTAGTATTACGAATGAACCATTTGCCTTTATTGAATTTATGAATCAAATATTTCAAAGATATCTGGATTATATTATGGTGGTATTTTTGGATGAAATACTAGTGTATTCATGGAAAAAGGTTGAGCATGAGAAACACTTGGAGATAGTTATGGGTATCTTATGGGGTCGTCATTTATATGCCAAACTTTCAAAGTGTGACTTTTGAATAAAATATGTACGTTAACTTGGCCATATTTTCTCTGAATGTTTTTTAGTGGTTCAAAAAAACATAGAGGTTATCATCTCTTCACAACTGCCAAATAATGTCTTCGAGATATGTAGTTTCATATTCTTGGCTGGTTATTACAATTATTTTTTCATGATTTTTCATGAATAGATTCACCATGGACAACTTTGACATGAAAATTTTTTCAATTAAAATAGAAAAATCAATATTAAAATTCTTTTCAAGAGCAAAATTTTCTCCTTACAGCATCACCGATTTTGATACTTCTAGAATTATTACAAGGCTCTATGTTTTATTAGGATGGTTCAATATTTTGTTTGGGGTGTGTTCTCATGTAGAGATATCTTTTTATTTCTTATGAATCACAACTGTTACAGTTTCTTGAGAAGATCTACCCAAAACATGATTTGGAATTATTTTTTTTCTTTGAATCCTTTGTTTCATTATGTTTTTTGGATAAATTCATAGTGTTTACATATTATAAGATCTTGAAAATAATTTTATTTGAATCTTATTAGAATATAAGATAATTAATAATAATGGAGTAACGTAAAATGATTGAATTTGACATAATGTATACACGGGTTTAAGGGAAATTTATTCTAGATTAATTAAGCATAAAGTCATATAGTTAGTTGGTGAATGAGGCTTCAGATCAATAACATCTAAAATTTATTATTGGAATCATGAATATATATTATGAATATTGAGGTAGTGTTTAAATTTTCTTTCTGTATTCTTTTTTTCTTGATTTTTTAGATAAGGTTAAAGAGTCACATACATAATATTTTGAATGTACTGCTATGAGGTCAAAACTCATTGTTTGGGTGACCATTAAGGGATAGAATGTTAAAAAAATATCATTGTTTTGGTTTCAATATTGGATGGTCATACCTATGTCCTATCATGATCAAATCCTTTATGATTATAATCATTTGATATGGGATATTCATCCTCAAATATAAAATATTTATATAGATATGCAAGCAAAAATTTGGCGGGTTGGCATGAAAAGAGGTTGTTGAGTTTTTTTTGAGATGCCTCGTCTATCAGCAAGTTAAGTCAGAGCACCAATTGCCAGTGTGTATGATACTGTATTTACTAATTCCTATGTTTAAATGAGAGCATATAACAAAAGATTTTCTAATAAATCTTCCATTTATGTTTTGGAAACATGATTTCATATATGTGATAGTGGATCAGCATAGAGAGTCGGCACATTTCATCCCTATTCGTGTATTCAATATGATAGAGGACATGTCAAAAACCTATATTTGAGAATTTTTAAAGTGGTATGGTGTTACCATCTCAATGGTATCTATCAAAGACACCATGTTTACATCTTGTTTTTGGAGATAATGACACCAATCCATTGGAACTTATAAGTTGGATTTTATACCAAGATTCAGTTCAATACATAATGTGTTTCATGTATCTAAAATGAAGAAGTATCAACCTGACCCTCACTATGTGATTTGATGGGATCATGTTGACCACGAGCCAGATGATATGGGGGTTTATGATTTAGTGAAAATTCTAAATAATAAAGATAAATTATTTCATGGTAAATGAATCGGTCTAATGCGGGTTTTATAGAAACATGGTCATATTAATGATGAAACATGAGAGTGTTAATAGGAAATGATAGAGCAATGGAAAAAAAATTAGGGAAAGCTCAATTTGTTTAATTTGTAGAAACAGAAATCCCAATGGTTGGGAGATTGTTTCACCCCCTGTTTTAGGAACATAACCCTTTATTTATGTATTTTATGTTTATAAAATTATTAGGTTATGTTTATCCAGGTTCAAAGGTTCTTTGTCTTCTTTTTGAGGATTTTATGGTGGTTTAGTGTTTGGTAACGGTTTCTATAAACCATAAAAGACCTATATGAAACCATAAAACTAAAATAGGGGATACTAGAGAGGTTTAATGTTAGGTGAACAGATTTTAAAAATGGTGTGGATGCCAATTAGAAACCATGAGATGATGGAGAGTGGGGTTTAACAAGGTTGGTGTAAGGTTTGTCTAACCATGTGAGCCAACCATGCGGGGTGTTTTTAGATTTAGTGACTCATGCATTGTTAGTGAACAGTTTTTCTAACTATGATCCCTAACTATGCCCCATGTAAATTTAGATCAAAATATTATGTATTTAATACAATTTACCTCCTAAAACACTTATTGTTTCCCTAAACAGGTTATAACATGAATTCCTCTACATCCCAATGTAGTGGAGACAATTCATTTCAATATAAGAGTGATTTTTAAGATAATATAAGTGGGTTGGAGACCCATATTTGTCGGTAATTTATCTTTATTCATCATTTCTTTATATATATTTTCTTTCTCTCTTTAGGAATCATGGATCTCGTTCATTGAATATAGATCCATGTTCTGTGATGTCAATATTGATAGGATATGATTGTTTTTATTGAATGGAATAAGATCTTTATTGGAATCCTAAAGATTTATTTTGGTTTGTTAAATTTGTTTTGTCACTATTCATTTTCATCTATGTTTAATAGGTAGGTGGCCTATATCATGACTCTTATTGATTATAATTTGAAGGCTTGATTTCAAATTTATTTAATTTTTATTATTTTTAAAATCATGTTGTGATTTTATCTAATTCTAGTTTAAATTATGGTTTTTGGAAATCATGGGAATTGGATGGTTTTTTGGGAAACCTTTTATTATTATTTTAAAATAGCTATTTTAAAATTATTGTTGGTTTATGTAAGTAAAGTATTTGTTGAAATTCATTTATTGAAATTGTTTGATATGATTTGGTCATAACGATTAGGAATGAGTTGAGTGGGATGGATAATGGTTGTGAAGTAAAACCATCAAAGGGACAGAGTATGGATGTGAAGTACCAGCATCAATGGTAACAATAGGCTTGTGTGTTTTTTATTAAGGATGTGTGTGTACATAGAAATTTTTATGAAAAATCATAAATTTAGAACTTTTTAAAATCATTTTTATTGTTACATGAAAAATTATTTTATTAGATGATGATGTTTTCCTTGAAAAAAAAAGGTTTTGAAGTCTTGTTGGATTATTATCCTTGAAATTTTGTTTTTTTATATAAAATTCTTTAAATTTTTTTAAAACTATTTTATATAAATGTGATAAAATTTTCAATTCTAGTGGAGTGGGTTATGAATTCATTGGGTAAATCCTATAATCTTTTATACTCATGAAATTCTTGGGCATTATGGTGCATTTTTTGATGTTATATATTAAAACATAGGTAAAGGAAAGGAATTATAATTCTTTAATGATGCTTCTTGATACCTTAGGTTGGGGATGTGGATTTGGATATTTTATAATATTTGGAGTTTTTGTTAGTTTCTTTGGTTTCTTTTTCTCATTTATCATTTGGTTTCATTGGTTATGTCACATTGATTCCACTTTTACCCTGATATTGTCTTTTTTTAGACTTATATTGGATTGAATTTTAGTACTCATGCATCATTAAGAAATTTTGATATTATGGTTATCATTGGTTTTGTCATTTTATATTAATGGGGAAAATAATCCCCCCAACTATATATGAATTTATTGGCATTTATTGTCAGCCTTTTATATATTTGTGATGTCACCTAAGGCCTGGTATATCCCCCATTACTTCTAAAGACAATGAGGAGGGGTAAGATTTTAAAATAAACCTCTCAATTTTATTCCATTTAATGTTTAAAATTATTACTTCTTTTACATTTACACATTTAAAATTCATCTTATTGTTACTTCATTTATTCAAAAAAAGCCCAAAAATTGAAAAATAAATTAAAAACACACAAATATTGAAAAATCTTGAGTCCTACATCAATTTTACATTTTTCATCATCTTATATCTTCCCCTTCCCATATTTTTTCCATCAAATAAATATAAAGGATCATTAGAGTGTATAAATACTAAGCTATAATTGAAAGATAAAATTAAAAATGATGAAACATACATTTAGTTGTTCATGAGGTGATTATAAGAGAAATTGAAAAGGATTAATTTGAGGATGAATGAGTTCCAATACTCTTCCACCTATATATCACCACCAAGGATTAGGGTCATTGGAGAAGAGGACGAGTTATCTAATTTTCATGACTCACCAATATGGAGAAAGAAAACACCATGGAGAAAATCCAATGATCATGGAAGAGTGAAGTTTAGGATCCCTTTATTCCTTGTTAATAATGATCCAAAAATATACATGGAATAGGAATGAAAGGTAGAGATTATTTTTGGTTTTCCAAACTATTCAGTGGAAAATAAAGTGAAGTTAGTGGCTACATAATTTGACTACTATTCTAGTATTTTGTGGGATTAACCATAAGTGAGTCGATTAAAAATTGGAGAAAGACAAATCTTCGGTTGGGAGGATGTGAAAATGATAATGTGTAAGGGGTTTTTTTCTTGCCACTATTATCGTCATTTTTCCCCAAGTTGTAGGGTTTGAAACAAGAAGCTGTGAGTGTTTAGGTTTATTATAAAAAAGATGGAGATCATCATTATTTGGGCCAATATTAATGAGGAGAGGGAGGCCCCCATGGAATGGTTTTTGAAAAACCAAAACCATCATATTTAGGATATATTGGACATGCACCACTATTTGGATATGGAACATCTTATTCAAATGAATACTAAAGAGGGATGGAAATTAATATAAATAATGATGGATCCTAAAACTTATGGTAATGATTCTAAATATTATTTCATGTAAAAGGATTCCAAACCACCAAAACATGTAAGGGAACTCAAAATGGATTCCAAGGAGGTGACCAAACCAAAATCATTATTTATTAAATCCAAAGGTAAAAAAGAGGGTATAGTTCTTTCCAAATCACATGATATAAAATGTTTTAAATTTGATGGATTTGGACATTTTTACTTACAATTACCAAATAATAGGATAATGGTTATTTTGGATGATGGATATTTTATTAGTGTTATCTCAAGTATATATGAAATTATACCACTTGAGGAATATTCAAATGTGGAAATAGAGAGTCACGTATATGAAAAAATGCTTGTTTCAAGGCTAGATTTGAGTTCTCAACCTGATGGAGAAGATGATCAAGAGAAAAGGGAGAAAATTTTTCATACTATAGGCATATTTAAAGATATTTTATGTAGTATAATCACTTATAGTTTTAGTTTAAAAATTATAAAAAGTGGTTTTATGGTTAATAAATTTGGTTTATCTATGATCAAGAGTTCTAGGCCTTTATGATCATAATGGTTAAATAATGGTGGGTATTTTAAAGTTAATAACAAAGTATAGGTTCCATTATCTATTGGAAAGTATGAAGACAAGGTGATATGTGATGTTTTTCCTTTGCAAGCTAGTCATATCTTGTGGGGAAGGCCCTGAAAAGTTGATATGGGGGTCACACATTATGGATACACTGACCAATATTATTTTGAGTAAAATGGGAGGATAGTTGTAATTACACCCATGAGGTTGTTTCAAGATTTTCAGACCATGTGAGGATTGAGAGATGTTATTAAAAGAGTTAAAAAGAAAAGAGATAAAAACATAGATAATGGAAAAAATCAAAAGTGGAAAAGGAGTGATGAGTGACATAAAAAGAAATGAGGCAAAGAAAATAGTTGTAAACAAGAGTGTTATCAATATTGTTGAGGGAAAAGTGAGTTTATTTTCAGGAAAATATAGATAATGTGAACCTTAGAGGGGGAAGAAACTAAAATACTTCTATACAATGGAAAAAAATTACCACTAACTCTCTTAACCCATAAATTCCTTCTTGTGTTTTTTCTATATCAAGACAATATGGAGATTTAGAAAGGTTGTTTTAAAAAAGAGAAACATTTGATCTAGGTTGTTCAGAATTGAAAAAAATCTAAAAGGGAGGTTACTAGATCAATGAAAATAAAAAACTCCATCCTTGAGGATTTGGAACTTTTCAAGTCTTAGAGAATATCAATTAAAATTCCATCAAGATTGAGTTACCTGATATGTATGTAATGTATTTTTAGATTTGTATTGGTTTTTAAATATTTTATGTGTTATTAGTATTTTTTGGGGTTTTGGGTATTTATTATTTTTAGGGATTTTAGGATTTTAAGGGTGTTTGGTGTTTTTTTGTTTTTTGGGGTCTTATTTGTTTTAAGTGTTTTTAGGTTTTTAATTTTTTTCTTATGGGTTTTCATGGTTTTAAGGGGTTTTACATTTTTATGGGTTTTTAGGTATTCTATGGTTTTTAATGAGTTTTAAAATATTTTTATGGATTTTTGGGTTTTTTTGTTTGCGGGGTTTTTTGGGTTTTCTTCTTTTTTTAGGGTTTTTAAGATTTTATATATTGTTTAACATTTTTAAGGGTTTAAAGGTTTTTTAGAGTATTTAGTAGTTGTTTAGGATTTTTATGGGTTTTTAGGGTTTTTAGCATTTTATGTTTTTAGGGATTTTAAGTGATTTTTACATTTTATGGTTTTCTTAGGGTTTTATAAGGTTTTATTAATTTTTTTCATTTTAGGAATTTTTATGGTATTTTTTGGATTCTTTTTGCTTTTTAGTGTTTTTGGTACATTGAGGATCGTTAGGGGTTTATGGTCATTAGTGTTTTTATGTTTTTAGGGTTTTTTGGTGTTTTTATGATTTTTAATGTTTTTGAGATATTTGTTGAAACTTTTAGGGTTTTAAATGGGTTTTAGAGGTTTTAGGGGGTTTTAGGGTTTTATTGGAATTTATGGGTTTTAATGATTTTATAGGATTTTATGGTTTTAGATTTTTCAGAGTTTTTTGTGTTTTTATGGTTTTTAGTATTTTTAGGGGTTCTTAGGGGTTTTAGGTTTTTATGATTTTCTTAGTATTTTTCTAGGTTTTTTGGGTTTTTTATGTTTTTGGGATTTTTAGATATTTTATAAAATTTTAATGGGTTTTTATTATTTTGATGAATTTTGAGGGGTTTTGGACTTTTTAGGGTTTTGGTGTTTTTAATGGGTTTAGTATTTTTTAGGTATTTAAGGATTTTATGTATTTTTCGGTTTTTAATGTTCTCTTAGTGGTTTTCAGAGTTTTTGGGTTCTTTAATTTTTATGGATTTTTAATGATTGTTTATGATTTTATAGTTTTTAGGGATTTTTAGGGTTATTGAGGGGTTTTATGTGTATTTATGTATTTTAGGGACTTTATTATTTTTTTGGTTCTATATATTTTTTAGTTTTTTGGGGTTTTAAATGTTTTTTTTTTGAACTTATTGAAAAATATTTAGGCGTTTAAAGGTGTTCTAGAGTTTTAAGTTGTTGTTAGGGGTTTTAAGTCTATTTAGGGTTTTTTATGGTTTTTATGGAATTTTTTTTCGATTTTTAGGGATTTTTGAGTTTTTTATGGTTTTAGGGGTTTTAGGGTTTTTTAGGTTTTTAATGTTTCCTTAGGGTTTTCAGGTTTTAATGTTTTTAGTGCCTTTTATTTATTTTTTAAGATTTTAATGGGTTTTATGTTTTTTATGGTTTTATGGGTTTTTAGATTTTTTATTTAGTTTTTTATTTTTTTAAATATTTTTCAATATTTTTATGGTTTAAAGGGTTTTTAGAGTTTTTATTCAGTTTTTAGGGTTTTTAATTCTCTTTAGGGTTTCTTATGTTTTTATTGGATTTATTTCTTTTAGGTGTTTTAGGGTTTTTAGGGTTTTTAGTGTTTTTTACATTTTCAAGGTGTTTTTAGGGTTTTTAGTGTTTAAGGTTTTATGGGGGGGTTAGGGTTTTTTTATTTTAGTTATTTTTAGAGCCATTTTGGATTTTTTGGATTTTTTTATTTTCTAGGGTTTTGAGGGTTTATGGTTTTTATGGTTTTTATTGGTTTTATTATTTTTACGATTTTTATCATTTTTACGTTTTTTGGGGATTTTTAGTTTTTTAGATTTTTGTGGGTTTTCTAGGGTTTTTCTGGGTGATTAGGTTTTTTACATTTATAGGAATTTTTGGATTTTTTGTTTTTTAAGGATTTTTTGGATTTTTAGGGATTTTTTGGGTTTTAGGGTATTTTAGGTTTTAATGGTTTTTATGGTTTTTTGGGGATTTTATGTTTTTTTATTTTTTAGTGTTTGAAGGTTTTTAGATTTTTTAAAGCATTTTTTAGGGTCTAAATGGGTTTTAGTGTTTTTAGTGGTTTTTTGATATTTTTTGAGTTTTTAGAATAGTAATGTTTTTAGTGTTTTGGGGGTTTTTAGGACTTTTTCGGGTTTTTAGTTTTTTACATTTTTAGGGGTTTTATGTTTTTTATATTTTTAACATTTTCTTTGGTTTTTCAAGGTTTTAAGGTTTTTTATTTTTTTAGGGATTTTTAGATATTTTTTAGGATTTTATGGGATTTTGGTGTTGTCAGTGTTTTTAGGAATTTTATGTATATTTAGTGATTCAGGGGTTTTTTGGTTTTTTGGGGGTTTAGGGGTTTTTTTGTGTTGTAGTGGGTTTTAATGTATTTTAGAGTTTTCACCCTTTTTAGAGGTTTAAAGGGTTTTTAGGGTTTTCAGGGGTTCTTATGGTTTTTATGGGGTTAGAGGGTTTTTCAATATTTTATGGGTTTTATGGTTTTGGGGTTTTTAGGGTATTTAGGATTTTTAGTGGTTATTAGGATTTTTAAGCATGTTATGTGTTTTTTGATTTTTAACGTGTTCTTTTTGGTTTTCAATGTTTTAGGGTTATTTACATTTTAGGGTTTTTTAGGGATTTTTAATGATTTTATGGTTTTTATGGTTTTTATGGTTTTTATGAATTTTTATTGCTTTATGATATTTTTGTTTTTTGTTTTATTAGGGTTTTTTTGGTTTTAGGGGTTTAATGATTTCTAGAGATTACTAAAATTTTTTGGGGTTTAAAGTGTTTTTAGAGTTTTTATATATAATTTCAGTTTTTATGTGTTTTGAGAAGTTTAAATGATATTAGGGGTGTATGCTTTTTAGGGTTATTAGTGTTTTTAGGGTTTTTTATGGTTTTTAGCATTTTTTAGGATTTAAGACTTTTAACTGTTTTTAGGTTTTATGTTTTTCTTAGGATTTTAAGGATTTTTAGCATTTTTTATGTTTTTATGTATTTTTACGGATTGTATTGGAATTTTATGGTTTTTAGGAATCTTGAGGGGTTTTATATATTTTTATTATTTTTATGATTTTTTGGATTTTATGGTTTTTTTGAGTTTAAAGGATTTTTTTGGTTTTTTAGATTTTTTAAATTTTTAGGGGTTTAAATATTATTTGGAGTTTTTTGTGATTTTAGCATTTTGTGTATTTTTATGGTTTTTAATTTTTAGGGGGATTTATTGCTTTGATAATTTTAGGATTTTTGGTGTTTTTAGGGTTTTTTAAGTTTTTTAGCATTTTTAGGGTTTTTAGGGGTTTTAAGTGATTTTTTATTTTTAAGTTTTTACTATGTTTTTTTATTGTTTTAAAGGTTTTTTTAAAATTTTGTCGATTTTTAGGGATTTTTATAGGATTTTTATGGGGTGTTAATTTTTTATGGACTCTGAGGGTTTTTATGTTTTTTAGGGTTTTTATGTTTTTTATTGTTTTTACAGTTTTTTAGTGTTTTTATGTTTTTTAAAGGTTTAAGTATTTTTATGTATTTATATTTTACTATGGTTGGATGAGGATAATGGAACCCAGGGAAATTGAGGGGTTGAAGGTGGACTTGATGAGGTGGATGGAATGAGCATGATGGTATGAGACCCATTGCGATGAGTTGGTAGTTCATTGACAAGGGAGAATACTAAGAAAATAAAGGAAGCTTGAAATGGGTCAATCAAGTAATTCTAAGGGAAGGCTTAATAACTTTTCTTATGGGAATAATCCTAGCCCATATTTACATTAATTACGGCCCAAACATGCTTTTTAATTCACATTGCATGGTGTGCTATGAATTTCAAGCCCACCCCACCATGGAATATTCAAAGTCAAAAGTGGTTGGGTAATTTTCATTACATTCAAAAAGAGTGTTCTAATTTTCCCAAAAATTCATAATCATGTTCCCAAACTTTCAATATCATCATTTAGTATTTTTTACCTTTGGAAACTAAATTTTAGACTTTTGTATCTCTCTTTGGATATAAATAGACACCCCCTTGTACTCTATGAACATCATGAATAAAGGAAATAATATTGTTTTTATTTTTTCATAAATCTTATGTATTATTTATTAATTATTGACTTATCAAATAATTATTCATTCTTTATGGAATCTTGTAGCTAGTGTTCTTAGAGATACGTTCTCTCTATGTTTTACCTTGATCAACTCTCTCCTTTACTCTTTATTTCCAACATTTATAGTCATTCTCAATTTTTTCTTTTAAAAATCCAGGTTATCAACACGTAAAAATTGAAAAATGTTCCTATGAATGTTCATAGTGGGTCTTGGATCACGTATAATTTAGTATCGTATCTCAATTTCAAGAAATCAGTTTCATCATTTTTATCTCGTCTTCCATCTTCTTTTCTCTTTGAATCGGGATGACATCAATTCAGGTCCATTTTTTTTCTTTTTCTATGAACATAATTTCTTCATAATTTTGGAAATAAATTATATCATTCTCATATATGATAATATCTACTTTATTCTCCATCTCAAATCATTGAAATCAAATCAATAAATTCTGAGATAGAACAAGTTCAAATTTTGTGATGAATTATGCTATTTTGAAAATATGTATGTAGAACCCCCAGTTTCAGGTAACTGATCATTTATTTATTTATTTTCCATATATAAAATTAGTGGGTTATGTTTTAGAAGGTTCAAATGATATTTGTCATGTTTTTTAGGATTTTTTGGAGGTGCACAGATTGAGAATTGTTAGTAGAAACCATGAAACTCCTCCAAGAAATCACACAACTAAAACAGTGGACACTGAGGAGGAAAACGGTCGAGCATACGACTTTGAAAATACATAAGGATTTCCAATATAAACTATTCTCTTCTTGATAGTATGGTATATCATAGTTGGAACACATTTTTTCGAACTATGTGAACCTGCCCAGTGAGGTGTGTTTAGAGGTTGTGGGTCTTGCACGGTTAGCGCACAGTTTCCCTAATTTTGCACCTGAACTATGAACTATGGAAAATTAGAAACCAAATTTGTGGACATAATATTATTTACCTTCTAAAACACTATTTTTCCTCTAACATTAATTATTCTTCCTCCCAAGGTGGTGGAGACAATTTATTTTGATATGGGAGATATTTCCAGGACAATCCATGTACGTTGGTGACCCAGATTCGTCGGTAAGTACTTATTCTTCATCTTTTTTCCTTATATCTTTTCACTTTGCCTAATTTAGAATCATTAATCTATTTCAATTGGGATATATCCATGTTATGTGATTTAATTATTTTTGGTATATGATTTTTTTTGCTGAAGGGAATAAGATTTAATTTTGAATCTTGAAGAATTTAGATGTCTCGTTAATGTTGTTGTGCCATTCTTCATTTTCACCTAAGTTTGAGAGTTATATGGAATATCCCTTTAATTCTATTAATTATAAATTAAAATATTGGTTTCAAATTTATTTAATCTCCTAATTTTTTTTAAAATCATGCTGTAATTTTATGGAATTCTCATTTGAATTACAGTTTTGGAAATCTTGGAATTGGATGGATTTTTGGAAAATCAATATTTGTAATTTTAAACCGGTGATTTTAAAATTAATGTATGTTGATGATAGTAAATTATTTTTTTGAAATGATTTTATTGAGATGGGTTGATATGATTTTATAATAACAGTTGGTCATGAGTTTAATGGTATTAATAATGGTTGTGAAGTTCCACCATTAAAGGGATGAAATATAGATGTGAAGTTCCACATTTAAGGGAAACAAAAAGATTTTTTTTGTGTTTGAGTTGAGGATGTGTGTAGATAAGTAAATTTTAATTCAAAATCAAAAAATTATAAATGGTTAAAAGCATTGTTTATATTCCTTTAAAAATTATTCTTATAGTTGTTGTTTTATTCCCTTAAAATAAATTGTTGTGAAGGATTATTCGGCTATTTTCCCTGGAAAACTATTTTGGTTCGATATAAACTACTTAAATTTTTTAATTAATTTATATAAATGATCTAAAATGTCCAATCTTAATGGAATGATTTGGTAATTCATTGGTAAAATCTTATAGAGTTTTATACTCACCACCTACTTGGTAATTATGGTGTGTTTGTAGATGTTATATATATAAACAATGGTAATGGTAAGGTATCCTAGTTATTTAGTGATGTTTCATGATAGCATGGGTTGGCCTTGGGTATTTGGACCTAGGTGTAGATTGGGAGTAGTTTTTTTGTGTCTTCCAATTCTTATAGTTTTTTTATCATTTGGTTACATTAGTTATTTCATATTGATTCCACTTGTATTCTGGTATTGTATTTTGTTTTATTCATGTATTGGCTTGGATTTTGGTACTCATGGATCATTGTGAATTTTGGTTGTTATGGATATCATTAGTTTGGTCAATTTATCTTAAAATCTCAAATTTTCCCCCAAATTTTTATGTGGACCTTGTTATAAATTTAAACCCTTTTTTTTCCTGGGGATGCCACCTAAGGACTAGTAACCCCCCCCCATAACTTCTTATGACAATGAGTAGGGCCTAGATGTTACCAATGGTATTAGCTTGTTCAGTCCATGACTTTGAAATAATATTGGTTTATATATTGGGATGGTAGAAAGGAGATAGGATTTTCAAAACATGCAATTTATAGCCTAAAAATTCATATATATCCTCTTTATATTGAAGCTCATGTTACAATGAAGAAGGGTACAAGAGTGTTTTGAGAAAATTCTACATGTTTTTTACTCATCATCAAGGGTTTATACCATGAGAATAGAATGATATGAATTGATTTAAATGAATTCCAACTAATAATACGTAATTCATTTTGAGTAAGGATTTATTATTTGGTTGAAATCACTACTGGGAATGGAGGCTTTCCCAATGCTTCTTTACAAATGGTTTGCTTAAATCGTTGGTGAAGAAGGGCTAGGACACCCTTTCCCAACGGTTTCTTAAAACTGTTGGGAAAGGGGGGTCCTTTACCAACGGTTCTACTGAACCATTGAGAAAGGGTTCCTTGCACACACCTTTACCAACGATTTTTAAAAACCGTTGGTAAATTTTTACCCCAAATATAGTCGGCCACCGCTTTTCTCCCCCGTTCACGACAAAACACTAAATCTCTCAAGGGCTCGGCTCCTCTCACGACTTCCCCCATCCGAACCGCTGAAAATCCATCTGAATCATCTCAAATCAGGTGGTTTATTCTTTATACACATAAAATATTTAACTTCTACCTTGTTTTTATTGTTATTCATCTCATATTTTAGTTTTAAGTTTTCATTTTGATGTGCATATCATTTTTTTGTGTTTTGATTTAATCTAGACTTTCTCTATTCCAATCCATTTAATTAATTAAATAATTAACCCTCCATAAAATAATAAACATCTCAAATTCATTGCAGTTGGATTCTAGATTTTCTAAGTATGTGTTTTTATGATTTTTCTTCATCTTGTAATTAATTATTACATGGAAATTTATTTATATTTTTTTATTAATTTTTAGCAATGTTTTTATGAATGTTTTCCTTAAAATTCCTTGAGGAAAGTGTTTTATTAAATTGTTTTTTTTTAATAAGGCTTGTGTAATGTAATTTTTTATAGTACACTATGTGACTATGTTTGGTATTTAGTAACACATGAGATAATTGGTGTGTGAGAATGTGTTGTGAAAGAGATTCCATTGTTGGTTCAAGATTATATTTACGTTTTGAACCTATTAATGAGTTGTTTTAAAGATATTTTGAGATATTTACCTTATGTTTATTGGTGAAAACTAGGAGCTATAGAGGTGGTTCATGATTAAGACATAAAATTACTGCTAAACATGTGGATAAACCATGCATAGTAGTAAATTCTTGAAATGATTGGTGTTTTTAGTCCTTTTTTAATTGGAGTTTCTTTTGATGCTGAGTCAACCCCTGCTCAATCTAAGGCTCATTGTGGCCGACACCATTTGAAGTGTCTCATGTGATGTGCATGAGTCAACCCTGACTCAATCCGAGGCGCAGTATGACCGACACCATTCGAAGTGTCTCACTTTTTTTTGAAATGGATAACATTTTAAGTGAAAAGTACAACTGACATACAGAAAACTGAACAAACGCATTCATATTGTGTTGATACTTTAGGAAAATGATCATTGGGTCAATTGTGATGTGTAGGAGTCAACCCAACCTCAATCTAAGGCCCGGTGTGGCCAGCACCACTCAATGTGTCTCAGGTTTACTTGAAATGGACAACATCTTAAGTGAAAACAACTAATGACATACAAAAAACTGACCAAACACATTCGGATTATGTTGAAACTTTAGGAAAACGATCCACAGGTCTTATGTGACGTGTACGTGTCAACCTATCCTTTATATGAGGCGCGAAGTGGCCGGCACCACTCGATGTGTCTCTCTTTAGTTTAAAATGTACTTCATTTTAATTGAAAACAACAACTGACATACGGTAAACTGACCAAACACATTCGGATTCTATTGAAACTTTTGTAAAATAATCCATGGGTCATATGTGACGTGTACGATTAAACCATGCCTTAATCCGAGTCGTAGTGTGGCCGGGATCACTCTAGGTGTCTCTCATTTGTTTAAAATGGACAACATTTTAAGTACATACAGAAAAATGACCAAACGGATTCTGATTGTGTTGATACTTTAGAACAACGATCCATGGGTCATATGTGATGTGTACGAGTCAACCCCGCCTCAATCTAAGCTGCGGTGTGGCTAGAACCATTCATAGTGTCTCTCTTTTGTTTAAAATGGACATCATTTTAAATGAAAACAACAACTGACATACAAAAAACTGACCAAACGCATTCAAAATGTGTTTATGCTTCAGTAAAATGATCAATGGGTCATATGTGACATGTATGAGTCAACCCCGCCTCAATCTGAGGTGTGGTGTGGCTGACACAATTCATAGTGTCTCTCTTATGATTAAAATGGACATCATTTTAAGTGAAAACTACAAGTGACATATGAAAAACTAACCAAACACATTCTAAATGTGTTGATGCTTTAGGAAAACTATCCATGAGTCATATGGGACGTTTAGAAGTCATCCTCGCCTCAATACGAGGAGCGGTATGGCCGACACCACTCAATACGTCTCTCTTTTGTTTGAAATAGACATCATTTTAAGTAAAAACAACAACTAGCATACATAAAACCGACCAAACAGATTATGATTGTGTCGATACTTTAGAAAAATGATCAATGGATCATATGTGACGTGTAATAGTCAACTCCACCTCAATATGAGGCGCGGTGTGGCCGGTACCACTCTATCTGTGTCTCTTTTGTTTAAAATGTACAGGATTATAAGTGAAAAGAACAACTGGCATACAGAAAACAAACCAAACTCATTAAGATTATGTTGATAATTTATCACAACGATCCATGAGTCATATGTGACCTGTATGAGCCAACGCAGGCTCAATCCGAGTCGCGGTGTGGCCGGGATAACTCTAAGTGTCTCTCTTTTGTTTAAAATGGAGAACATTTTCAGTACATACGGAAATCCAACGTAACACATTAGGTTTCCATTTAAACATTAGGATAACAATCCATGGGTCATATGTGACGTGTAAAAGACAACCTTGCCTCAATATGAGGCATAGTGTGGCCGACACCACTCAATGTCTCTCTCTTTTGTTTAAAATGGACATCATTTTATGTGAAAACAACAACTAGAATACGTAAAACAGACCAAATAGATTATGATTGTATCGATACTTTAAAAAAATGATCCATGGGTCATATGTGGTGTGTTAGAGTCATCCCCACATAAATCTGAGGCACGGTGTGGTCCACACCATTCATAGTGTCTCTTTTTTGTTTAAAATGGGCATCATTTTAAGTGAAAACAACAACTGAAATATGAAAAATTTACCAAATGCATTCAAAATTTTTTAATGCTTTAGGAAAATGATCCATGGGTCATATGTGATGTGTACGATTCAATCATGCCTCAATATGAGGTGCAGTGTGGTTGGCACCCTTCAAAGTGTCTCTCTTTTGTTTAAAATGGATAGGATTTTAAGAGAAAACAACAACTGACATACGGAAAACCATCCAAAATAATTCAGAATGAGTTGATGCATTATGAAAACGTTCCATGAGTCATTTTTTCCATGAATGAATCAACCCCGTCTCAATCTGAGGCGTGGTGTGGGCAGCACCATTCGAAGTGTCTCACTTTTGTTTGAAGTGGATAACATTTTAAGTGAAAAGTACAACTGACATATGAAAAACTGACCAAACACATTCGGATTGTGTTGATACTTTAGGAAAATGATCCTTGGTTTATTTTTGATGTGTATGAGTCAACCCCATCTAAATACGAGGCATGGTGTGGCCGGTAGCACACTAACTGTGTCTCTTTTGTTTAAAATGGATGAGATTTTAAGTGAAAAGATCAACTGACATACGGAAAACCAACCAAACTCTTTCAGATTATGTTGATACTTTATCAAAACAATCCATAGTTTATATTTGACATGTACGAGTCAACCCCGACTCAATACGAGGTGCGGTGTGGCGGGCCCCATTCGAAGTGTCACACTTTTGTTTGAAATGGATAACATTGTAAGTGAAAAGTACAACTAACAGACAGAAAACTGACCAAATGCATTCAGACTATGTTGATAATTTAGGAAAATGATCATTGGGTCAATTTTTAAATGTACGAGTCAACCCCGCCTCAATATGAGGCCCGGTGTGGCCGGCACCACTAAAAGTGTCTCAGGTTTATTTGAAATGGACAACATTTTAAGTGAAAACAACAACTGGCATACAGAAAACCGACCAAACACATTAGTATTCTATTGAAACTTTAGGAAAATATTCCATGGGTCATATTTGACATGTATGTGTCAACCTAGCCTCAATCTGTGGCGTGGAGTGGACAACACCACTCAAAGTGTCTCTCTATAGTTTAAAATAGACTTCATTTTAATTGAAAACAACAACTGACATATTGTAAACAGACCAAACACATTCGTATTATATTTAAACTTTAAGAAAACAATCCATGGGTCATATTTGACGTGTAAGAGTCATCCACACCTCAATCTGAGTCGCAGTGTGGCCAGGATCACTCTAAGTGCTCTCTTTTGTTTAAAATGGACAACATTTTAAGTACATAAGGAAAATTGACCAAACAGATTTTGATTATTTTGATACTTTAGCACAATGATCCGTGGGTCATATGTGACGTGTACGAGTCAACGCTGCCTCAATACGAGGTATGGTGTGGCCAACACCATTCATAGTGTCTCTCTTTTGTTTAAAATGTACATCATTTTAAATGAAAACACCAACTGACATACGGAAAACTAACCAAACACATTTGAAATGTGTGGATGATTTAGAAAAATGATCCATGGGTTATATGTGACATGTACGAGTCAACCTTGGCTCAATCTGAGGTGCGGTGTGGCCATAACCACTCTAAGTGTCTCTATTTTGTTTCAAAAGGAAATCATTTTAAGTGAAAAACATCAACTGGAATACCGAAAACTGACCAAACACATTCAGATTGTGTTGATACTTTAAGACAATGATCCATGGGTCATTTGAGACATGTACGAGTCAATGCTATCTAAATCCGAGGCGCGGTGTGGCCAGTACAACGCTAACTCTGTCTCTTTTGTTTAAAATGGATAGGATTATAAGTGAAAAGAACAACTGGCATAATAAAAGTAGATCAAACGCATTCAAAATCTATTGAAACATTAGAACAAAGATCCCTAGGTCATATGTTATGTTTACGAGTCAACCGCGCCTCAATACAAGTTTCGGTGTGGCTGGGAGAACCCATATTGTCTCTCTTATGTTTAAAATGGTCAACAATTTAAGTACATATGGAAAACTGACCAAACAAATTCTGATTGTGTTGATATTTTAGCAAAATGATCCATGGGTCATTTGTGACATGTACGAGTCAACCCCACTCAATCTGAGGCACAGTGTGGCTAGTACCATTCAAAGTGTCTCTATTTTATTTAAAAAGCACTCCATTTTAAGTGAAAACAACAACTGACCTACAAAAATCTGACCAAATTCTTTCGGAATATGTTGATACATTAGTAAAATGATCCATGGGTCATTTGTGACGTGTATGAGTGACCCTCGCCTCAATCCGAGCCACAGTGTGGCTGGTATCACTCCAGGTGCATGCATTTTGTTTAAAATGGACATCATTTCTAGTAAAAACATATGGTATATGAAAAACCAATTATAATATGAATTTAATTTTGGATTCCACATATAATTGTCATCTAAATTTTAAATTTAATTCTAAATGAATTATGTATATTTATAATTACGTTATGAATTCTGATTTAATTATGGATGTGTATAGGTCCAGGATGCATTATTTGTTAAATGTGTATGAATTTGTTCTCTATATGTATGTGTTAGTTGGTTATTGCAGGTACAATAATTTTATATCTATGTGTTAGTTTATTGTAGGTACAATAATTGGAAATGATTGAAAATGAGAGGGAATGGACTGGCTGCTGTGCAAATTTCACAAAAATGAGACGGTCGCTGCTGTGAAATTTGCTGGCTGCTATGAAATTTTCACAAAATAGGCTCTACCAACAGTTTGAAACTGTTATAATAGCCTCTCTGAGTATTTTTTTACCAACAATTCTCTGAACCGTTGGTAAAAATCCTTTCCCAATGGTTTAGAAACCGTTGGGAAAGAAGCCGTTTGCTTGGTTTTCCCAACGGTTCAAGCCAAACCGTTGGGAAAAACTATCCCAACAGTTCTGTATAACCATTGGGATAGGTTCATTTTTTGTAACCTATCCCAATGGTTCAATGTAAACCGTTGGGTTAATCTTTCCCAATGGCTTACTTCCCTACGGTTCTGCAGCCTTTCCCAACGGTTCGGAACCATTGGGAAATCTTGCATTTCTAGTAGTGAATATTTTAATTTTTTAAAATACTTGAAAAGGTTTTTATTTTCAAAATAAAGGTGGAATTTACCAAAATAGTTTGAGTGTGGAATTTTTTGATTTTTGTAAATACTTGTTGTGATATGTGTGATTTGGAATATTTTTAATTTGTATTCTTTCAGTTTTTAAAGAGTGAGACTAAATGATGTTTTCTTTTGGTTAAAGTTAATGGCACCAGATAGCCACCATAAAAATAAACCAGGATATACTACTAAGAATGTGGTTGCACCTGAGGCATGGGTTAAACGATAGATAGTTTAGAGTATTGTCTAGGAATTTTAGGCTCTAGAAAGAGGGAACATAAACAATAAACCAAGTCAAGTGGATTATTCAGTTCAGTTCAAATAGAAAAAACTACCCATATTTTGAGGTGATTTAGAACCCAAAAAATATGAATTTTGGCTAAATATGATGAATTACATCTTTGATTTACTAATCACCCCAACTGAGATGAATATGAAGTTAGAAATTTACATCCTGGAATATCTTGAATGATCGTGGTGTGATTTTCCATTTCAGGCTAAATTGGACAAAGGTGTGACATGGTAATATTTTTAAGAATTTTTTAACAAACATTTATACCCTTATAAATTTCATATTGAAAAATACATACTTCCTCAGTTTTAATAAAGATATCCTAATAATGATAGAGTATGAAGTTATATTTATAAATTTATTCCACTTTTCACCCAATGTTACAACAATTTCATCATTGAAGTCATGCATTTTTAAATAATTGTTGAGGCCGTAGATTCACTCAATGATTTCCATGACTTTTGTATCATATTATACAAAGATATCCAATAGATAAACAATGAATTAAAGTTATTTCTCAAGAAATATATTTGGAGGAAGCATGTTAATACCTATGGGAACTTTTGGGAACTCTAATGTTGGGAATAATCGTAAGAGGGGCACCAATTTCCAATGTGGTGGTATGACTCAAAATCATATGGTGTGATTAGTGAATCTTCCTCCAAAACCAAAGGGTAAACCCTAATATTTTCAATGTGGTTATCTAAATTATATATATCGAGATTATATATCACCACCTAGAGTATGTCACAATAGAGATACGATAGAAAATCGACAACATTATTTTCATAGTTCTCTGAGGTCAAGTGCTAGGGACACATCTCATGCATATCAGGTATCGCATGCTCCATCGGGATGAGTTTAGTAGAATACCTCTAAACAAAAAACCAGATAAGGACATAAATATTCATGGAATTCCATGACTCTTTAATCAGTTAAATATCAACAGGGTAAAAAAGAGAAAAACATAATGAGTAAAAAATATTTATAGAGAGAATCAAATAATCATGGATGATTAATAAAGATTTTTTAAAGTGATTGGTATGATTCTTTTGAATTTTACCCTTAGGAAATCATTGTTTGATATGGGTGTGTTTCATTAGTTTATTGTGTAACGCCCCGACCCCAGTTACCCAGAGTCGGTGCCTTATTACATAACATTGGCATGATCACAAAAGATCAAGTGTCGAATGACCAATTAGTTTAGTAGCCTTGGAATCAATAGATACATTCGTAAGGTTTAAATTACATCATAAAGTGAAAAACTACAATAATATAGTCTCCATAGTCCACAATCATATCCCCTTTAGACTATCCATGCAGGTCAGTCATAATATATTTCTTCACATCCTGGGAAAAATAAAACATAGAAAGGGGTGAGCTCAGATGCTTAGTAAGGATAACTATATAGCGGATGATTTCATAAATAAGCATAAACATTTGAGGCAATGTATAACTAAAACAAAAGCCTTTAAAACTTGAACATCAGAATAATATGGAAAAGATAAAACAAAATAATGCCATTTACTTATTTACATGGATATTCTGCTAGTATAATCACATGAAATATTAATAACCACTTTCATAATGATGGAATGAAAAATGCCAAACTTTAATTTCTGGGTCAAGGCCTCGTGCCAAGACCTAAGGGATAACTGTAACCGGAACCCACCCCGGAGAGCCTCTATAACCGGACTCCAACTCGGAGTGCCTCTAATAACCAGACACCAACCCAGAGTGCCTCTAATAATAGGACATCAACCCGGAGTTCCTCTAATAACCAAACACTGACCGGGAGGGTCTGTTGTAAACGAACCCCAACCTGGAGGGCTTACTTTTACCGGTCTCTAACCCGGAACATACGAGTCTAACACATTCATCTTAAGAAGAGGATGAATTATAACATAAACATTCGTATTAAAAATAGAATACAAAATGCCAAAACATTAATCATAAACAATTAATGACATAAAAATAACTCATCCATAGTAAAACATATCACAAAACCTTACATACAATATGTATGATTTTTATCATAATAAATTAACTTCAAATAAGTGTAAAATTTATCAAAGGATGTTTACTTAGATGAAATCAAAACTATTTGAGAGAAATATCTCTTTTTTAAAATCATTTAAAAGTAACATAATTATAAAATAAAACATTTATTTTCAAAATATTCTTATTTGTTTCTAATGGAATCTTTGAAGATCATATAATGGCAGAAAATAGCCACACCCTCCGTATATGTTAAAAAAGACATTCTTACCTTAACTCTGACGAAAAGGTTAAAAAGGGACCTTGTTTGGAAAATGACGAAATGATTCATTTATAAACTTCTTATAAAAAGTAAACAAGGTTAAAAATGACATTAACCCATAGTCTATAATATAGTATGAATGATTTGAAATACTTTATTTTGAGAATCATGGATGTGGATGATAAAGAGATCCCAATAGATAATTACGTATAAACAACCTCGGATAATGAAGAGATTGTAAAATAAACCCCTACCTTGTAATTTTCCTTGGTCTATGGTAGGTTAACCTCCTGTATAATAGTTATAACATATTTATTAATTTATAAAAGAATCATATACATAATTATGATATCATATATGATCTTCTATTAATGATTTGTTAATAATATTTTAGTATTATCGTCGTTTCGGGTGATAACTTACTCGTTTTCTTTTATATGTTTTGTTACATAAGTCATGTTTGTTATGGATAGGTTGTATCTTATTCATATCCAGAATAATATCAAGTCCTTAAAAATTATTTTTAATCATCAAATGAGAATTAGTCTTGAATGGATACGATGGGGAATGAATCTCATCGCGTTTGCGGAGATGGTAGTCTGTACGTACGCACGAGCGACAATAACATTTTTTGATATTGAAATAATATATAAATAGATGATATATCATATATAAAGAATAATTATTATGTTATATTTATTATTTACATGTATTACGCATCATTATTATACCCATCCAAATAATAATTTATTTAATAACAATTACACCACGACGTGGAGACGGTAAGCCGTACGTACGCACGTATGGTGACATGTCATTCAAAGGATGGATAGAATACTGAATATGGATGTACCATATTTATAATAACATCACAACATATATAATATACTTGATTTATTATTTTATAATGGTAAATAACAAAGAATGTAGAAGTTGAAGAAGAAAGGAACTTGAAAGAGGGTGGTGAAAACATTACCTCTTCTTCGGGTTATTCCTTTTGATTTGATCAAAAGGGCTCTTTAGGATGGCTTTCTGACTAAAGTAAGGCCTCTATAATGAATGGAGGATATTTTATAGGGTATTTTGGCAGATTTTGTCCGAGCCTAAATTCTTTTAATTAGTGAAATTGATAGAAGGGAGAGTTTCCTTTTATAAGAGGGGTGAGGGGCACCTTAGGAAAAGCTAGAAATATAATTTTATAATAATTTCGTATTCAGTTTCTAATGGATAAAAAGTTTATTATTCAATGTATAATGTGGGGATGTGTCGAAATTATTTCAACCAATAGATTTTAGGTAGGTTTCGGTCATTATATTAACCATAACTTTTAGTTTTAACTCTTAGTTAATTAGTTTGACATTTACCATGTCACATTGTATTTTTAGATTATATTGTTAATAAATTTACTATATATATCCAAAAACCCCCAAGTGGTCCATAAATGATACTCATATCATTATATAAGTACTTTTCCCGAACCTTAAATTTTTAGGAATATAATATCAATTAATAATATAATATTTGTTTTAAAATCTCATTTATGTCAATTTTGACACTAATAAATAATTGTTTTTTGTTAAAGTTTTAACAACATTATTAATTCAGACTAAATTCATTTAAGAAAAAATATCATGTCATATTTACCAATAAAATTCATTTATGTCATTAAAACTTTCAAATTATAATTATTTTAACATTTATAATACTAATTATTTGATTTTTTCATTAATAAGGAAAATACTGCATCATTATTGTGTCATAAATAAATTTAATTATTAAATGTCTAAAAATTATAAATAAAATTCCATTATGTAGGAAATATTTTTATCTTTCTAATGAATATTTATATTTGAAAATCCAACAAATATAACCCTATGTAAAAAAAATTTATAAAATTTATTGGCTTATGTCATTTTTGTATTTATTTTAACTTAATTAATATAAAGTGTCATTATCACATACAAGTGGCTCCATGGGGTCTCAAAATCGACCCAAAGATGCCCATGGTCGGCCATGTATCAACCAATAAGGTTAGGACATGTTTTAGGGTAATTTATTATTGTTATAATAATATTTGTTTACCCTTATTTACCGGATTTACCCTTTAACCATGTTAAATAAAATATTTACCGAAGTAATTATTCAAAATGTCTAAAAATAAAAGTTACCAATTTACACAATTTGGACATCCTGATTCAAAATATGGAATCCATTTTTACAAATTCAAAACACAGAATTTGAAGAAATTAATTTAAAATTAATTCCCGTTGTTAAAATAAAAAAGCGTGTTTTTAAGAGATAAAAACTACCAAAAGATTGACACCTGTTTATGTCCGGTTTAATTATGAAATTATGTCCAATGACCAAAATTGTATTAAATGGTAAAAATATATTCTAAATATACTTTAAAACCACTCAAATTCATAATTTTTCACTGTTAATTACTTCGATTGAAAAAGTTGTTTTTAATTAAAATTTAGTAATTTTCACTATTCATCAAAATATAAAAGTTATCTGAAAAGTACCAAAATTTCACCCTAGGATAATTTCGATATTCCAAATCCAAAAATGAAGTCCATTTTGAGAGATAAAATTTATAAAAATTCAAAAATTGTGTATTACTATTCCTAACAGCTAGTTTGATTGGTCGTGCTGTGTTAGAATCTTGAAGTTGCGTACAACACACGCTACTGTATTATTCAATGGGAAACGTACCATGGAAGATTGGGGTGTTACATTCTCCCCTCCTTCAATAAATTTCATCCTTGCAATTTAAAATTGTTCTTCGAAAATAAAAGGTTGAAAATAGAAAATACATTTATGGAAAACCCATATCGGAAATAGGGTTAATAAAATTTAGTTTTAATAAGAGGGAAAGAGAAATGAGAATGTCACCACCAAATTAGGGTTTAGAATAGGAGAAAATTGGTGGAAATTATAGACATGTAATTAGAGTAAAAATGTAAATATTTATAGGGAGTGATTGAGGTCATCAGTCACAAACAAGTGTGGAATTTAGGGCCTCAAAGCCACCAATATATGATGATTTAAAATATCATCAGTTCAGTGAAACATAAGGTATTAAGATAACACATTTTTTGTCTTAATATCCCTTCCCAAAAGTTCATGAATTAATTTATGCATATAATAAGATATATATATAAATATATATATATCTTGACAAGTAAAGTTTTCATCCTTCAACTAATTTCTACCACAAACTCATCTTTCACTCCAAAAGATAATAGAACTCAAAAATATTAGATTTATCCTAATAGTATAAGGTCACATACATTAAAAAATACCATTATAATGAAATAATATTTTGTAATAACTAGGGACTTCATGTAGGCTAGTGTTAGGTAATAAAATCCGGTCACACTATGGTTGTGGGTTCGATTCCTGCAGCTTTTTCCGACGCAATGGGTTATCGCCTGACCTGCAGGTTGTCCTTTTCCTAAAACTATAGTATCATAATTTTCCAAAAAATCATATGAAATGTTTTATCCTTGAAAAATACTATCCAAATTTCAACTTAATCCATTCCAAAACATTATAGTTATCCAAAGTACCTCTGTCTAGACTCTCTGTAAAAGGTATCTGAATTCCAAAATCAATCGCAACATCATATTCTCCAAACAGAGTAAAGTTTCTCTTATTGTCACATATTGAAAATATGGTTACCTTAGTCATATTAAATCCTTAATGAAAACAAAAAGTACAGTAGTACAATCCTTATATATATCACATTATTCTCATAACCAGAATATAATCCTTGAGTCCAAAAACAGAAATACATTATTTATTCCTCTTCAACTGTAGTAACAGCATAAGCTTGCCCTTGATCCCATGGCCTTTTCTAAGGTAAGTTTCCCTGATTCTTAGGACATTCATTTGAATAATGCCCCTTTTCTCTACAATTGTAGCATTCAACATTGACAGCCTCCTTCTTTCCCTTTCAATCACGAGTCCGGTGTCCTTTTATCCACATTCGTAACAAACTCCCATTCATTTTAGGCAAGTACCGGGGTGTTTCTTCCCACAATTTTCACATAATAGAAAATCCTTCTTTACCTTTTTCCCATTATCTGTCTCTTGCTCCATCATTCTCTTCTTCTCTTGCTTTACTTTATTGTCATATGATTTAGAGAATTCCTTTTCTGTCTTGATTGCACATGAGACTATATCTTCGTATGTTGAGAAAGATTATGAGACTAATGCTCAACAAAGAAATGGTTTTAACCCATCAAATAAATGATCAATCTTAATTATTGGGTTATGTATATATTCTGTAGCATGCCTCACTAACCTTGTAAAGTTAGCCTCATACATTGTGACATTCTCATCCTCCTTTTGTCTCAGACTCAGAAATTTACTTTCCATATCTGCTCGATGGTCACAAGGAAATTATTTTTCTAAGAAAAGCTATTTGAACTCCCTAAATTCCAAATTTGATACTTAATAATCTTCCATCATGTTTTGAATCAACGACCACCATTGATCAGCATCTCCAGTGAGCCGGTAAATTGCCATGACAACTTTTTCCCTTTCTCTACTCCCCAAGGCGTGGAATATTTTTTCTATGGAATTTATCCATTGCTCAGCTACTAAGGGATTTGTACTCCCATTGAATGTTGGTGGTTGTTGCCTCATGAAGTGATCTAACATTGATCCTCCACGTTGCGGGTTAGGGTGCTCCATACGGGTAAGGTTATTATTCATAACCTGAGTGAGTTGTCCCAGTATGGTGTTTAGATGATCAGCACTAGTTGCATCACCAACTCCACTATAATTATAACGAGCAGGAGGGCAATACCTACATAGAGTGTGTGCATTGATATGGTTTCCATTTCTAAACAATGGCATAAACTAGATCAGTTTATGAATCAAAATACATAATTCCATACTTGTGAAACACTTAACATAAATTGAACTATTTATGGATATAATACATAATCGTAAAAAAAAATTTTCTTTGAGGATGTATATACTCATAAACCCTTCATAATGGTTTGTAAAGAAAATGAGAATTATCCTAAGCATATCCCCCGAGAGTGTCGTAACCAATATTGCAGCAAGCCCATTGTCATGCACCAGTTCCCATTCGATTCTAGCTCAAAGCGGTGTTTTGGGGTTTTACCCCTAGGTACATCTATGCTAGAGTTTCCTCTACCTGCTCGTATCCATACAGGGATGTATTGCTCAGAAAACTCACAAAATCTCTACAATACCAAAATTCAAGGAAGTTATTCTATACTAATCCTCAAAGTCCATCTTAGGTATATGTGATCTAATCAGAGTTTATCTAAATCTAGCTTCCAAGGTTAGTAC
This sequence comes from Viscum album, assembly GCA_963277665.1. Classification (NCBI taxonomy): domain Eukaryota; kingdom Viridiplantae; phylum Streptophyta; class Magnoliopsida; order Santalales; family Viscaceae; genus Viscum; species Viscum album. Next base: position 790,485,701 of record OY728164.1, read on the forward strand.
TAAACTTTTTCTGATACCAAATGTAACTCCCCAACCCCAGTTACCCATAGTCGGTGCATTATTACATAACATTGGCATGATCACAAAAGATCAAGTCTCTAAAGACTGATTATTTTAGTAGACTTGGAATCACTAGATAAATTCATAAGGTTTACATTACATCATAAAGTCAAAAACTTCAATAATATAGTCTCCATAGTCCACAATCATATCCCCTTTAGAATATCCCTGCAGGTCAGTCATAATATATTTATTCACATCCTGGGAAGAATAAAACATAGAAAGGGGTGAGATAAGATGCTCGATTAGGATAAAAATATAGGTGAATCTTTTAAAAATAAGCATAAACATTTGAGGCATTGTATAACTAAAAAAAGCCTTTAAAACTTGAACTTCAGAATAATATGGAAAAGATAAAATGAAATAATGCCATTTACTTATTCACATGGATATTCTACTAGTCAAATAATCACATGAAATATCAATAACCACTTTCATAATGATGGAATTCATAATGCTGAACCTTAATTTCTGTGTCAAGGCCTTGTGCCAAGACCTAAGGGATAACTGTAACCGGAACCCAACCTAGAGAGACTCTCTAACCGGACTCCATCCCAGAGTGCCTCTAATAATCGGACACCAATCTGGAGTACCTCTAATAACCGGACAGCAACCCAGAGTGCCTCTAATAACCGGACACCAACCTGGAGGGTCTGCCGTAACTGGACCCCAACCCGAAGAGATTACTTTTACCGGTCCACAACTCGGAACATACTAGTCCAACAGATTCATCTTAAGAAGAGGATGAAATATAACATAAACATTCGTATTAAAACTAGCATACGAAATGCCAAAACATTAATCATAAACCATTAATGACTTAAAAATAACTCATCCATAGTCAAACATATCACAAAACCTTTCATACAATATGGATTATTTTTATCATAATAAATCAGCTTCAAATAAGTGTAATATTTATCAATGGATGTTGACATAGATGAAATCAAAACTATTTGAGAGAAATATCTCTTTTTTGAAATCATTTAAAAGTAACATAATTATAAAATAAAACATTTACTTTGAAAATATCCTTATTATCTTGTAAGGTAAGCTTTTAATATTTTATAATGGTGGAAAATAACCGTACCCGCCGTATAACTTAAAAAAGGCATTCTTACCTTAACTCTGTCAAAAAGGTTTAAAAATACATTGTTTGGAAAACTACAGAAAGATTCCTTTATAAAATTCTTATAAAAAGTAAACAAGGGTAAAAATGGCATTAACCCATAGTATATAATATAGTAATAATTATTTTAAATACTTTTTTTAAGAAACATGGATGTGGATGATAAAGATATCCTAATAGATAATTACGTATAAACAACCTCGGATAATGAAGAGATTGTGAAATAAACCCTTAACATGTACTTTTCCTTGGTCGAGGGTAGGTTAACCTCCTGTATAATAGTTAAAAAATTGTTATTAAGTTATACAAGAAACATATACATAATTACGATATCATATATGATCTTCTATTAATGCTTTGTTAATAATATTTTAGTATCATCGTCATTTCGGGTGTTAACTTACTCATTTTATTTTATATGATTTTTTTTAAATAAGACTTGTTTGTTATGGATAAGTTGTATCTTATTTATATCCTGAATTATATCAATTCCTTAAACATTATTTTTAATCATAAAATGATAATTATTCTTGAATGGATACGATGGAGAATGAATCTCATCGCGTTCGTGGAGACGATAGTCTGTACGTACGCACGAGCGACAATATCATTCTTTTTATATTAAAATAATATATAATTGATGGTATATAAAATATAAAGAATAATTATTATGTTATATTTATTATTTACATGAATTACATATCATTATTATACCCATCCAAATAATAATTTATTGAATAACAATTACACCACGACGTGGAGACGGTAAGCCGTACGTACGCACGCATGGTGACATGTCCTTCAAAGGATGGATAGAATACTGAATATTGTTGTAACATATTTATAATAACATCACAGTATATATAATATACTGGAGTTATTATTTTAAAATGGTAAATAACAAAGAAAGAATAATTTTAAGAATAAAGGAACTTGAAAGAGGGTGGTGAAAACACGACCTCCTCTTCGGGTTCTTCCTTTTGATTTGATAAAAAGGGCTTTTTAGGTTGTCTTTTTTAATAATGTAAGGCCTCTATGATAAAGGGAGGATATTTTGGAGAGTATTTGGGCAGAGTTTGGACGATCCCAAAGGCTTTGAAGGTGTGAAATTGAGATAAGGGGGAGTGCCCTTTTGTATGAGGGGTGAGGGGCACCTTAGGAAAACCTAGAAATATTATTTTATACTAATTTCATATTCGGTTTCTAATGGATCAAAAGTTTATTATTCAAATTATAAGGTGGGGATGGGTCACAATTACTTCAAGAAATAGATTTTAGACAGGTTTGGGTCATTTTATTAACCATATCTTTTAGTTTTAACTCTTAGTTAATTAGTTTGACATTTACCATGTCACTTTGTATTTTTAGATAATATAGTTAATAAACATACTATATAGATCCAAGAGAACCCCAAGTGGTCCATTAATGATACACCTATCATGATATAAGTCTTTTGGACAAACCTTAGATTTTTAGGAAAATAATATCAATTACTAATATAATATTTGTTTTAAAAACTCATTTATGTCAATTTTGACACTATTCAATAATTGATTTTTGTTAAAGTCTTAAAAACTTTATTAATTAGAAATAAATTCATTTAATAAATCCTATCATGTCATATTAACCAATAAAATTCATCTATGTCATCAAAACATTCAAATTATATTTATTTTAACATTTATAATACTAATTATTTGATTCTTTCATTAATAAGGAAAATACTTCATCAATATTGTGTCATAAATAAATTTAATTATTAAATGTATAAAAATTATTAATAAAATACCATTATGTATGAAATATTTTTATCTTTCTAATGAATATTTATAGTCGAAAATCCAACATATATAACCCTATTTAAAAATTGTTTTTCTAAAAGTTAAATGCTTATGTCATTTCGGTATTTATTTTAACTTAATTAATGTAAAGTGTCATTATCAGATAAAAGTGGATCCATGGGGTCCCAAAATCAACCCAAATATGCCCATGGTTGGAAATGTATCAACCAATAAGGTTAGGACACGTTTTAGGGTAATTTATTATTATTATATTATTATTTTTTACCCTTATTACCATATTTACCCTTTAACCATGGTAAATAAAATATTTACCGAAGTAATTATTCAAAATGTCTAAAAATAAAAGTTAACTCTTTACACAATTTTTAAATCCTGATTAAAAATATGGAATCCATTTTTCTAAATTCAAAACACAGACGTGGTAGAAATTAATTTAAAATTAATTCCTGTTGTTAAAACAAAAAGCGTGTTTTTAAGAGATAATAACTAACAAAATATTGACACTTGTTTATGTCCGGTTTAATTATGAAATTATTATCCAATGACCAAAATTGTATTAAATGGTAAAAATATATTCTAAATATAATTTGAAACCACTCAAATTCATAATTTATCACTGTTAATTATTTCGATTAAAAAATTTGTTTTTAATTAAAATTTAGTAATTTTCACTATTAATCAAAATATAAAAGTTATCCTAAAAGTACCAAAATTTCACCCTTGGATAATTTTGATATTAAGAATCCAAAAATGAAGATAATTTTGAGATATAAAATTTATTAAATTTCAAAAAGTGTGTATTACTATTCATAACAGCTAGTTTGATTGGTCGTTGTGTGTTAGAATCTCGAAGTTGTGTACAACACACACTACTATATTATTTGAAGGGAAACATACCATAAAAGCTTGGGGTGTTACATATTTTTTGTCATGATTTTTATCTTTTTGGATTTCATTTTGAGATGCTTCCATCAGTTTTAGAACTGCAATGTCCTATTATATAAAAAGAATGTCAATCCTTTTGTAGAACGAATGTTTTATAAATATTAATAGGGATGAATTTATATGGGACTTCTATATCTTTGAAATGGATTTATGTGACATAATAATAGGTATTAATTGGTTGATAATTTTAAAATATCAGATTTATTGTTATACCCAAAGGGTTAGTTTTAGAATTGATGATGGTTTCGAGTATATATTTAGAAGAAATCAAAATTTAAAGGAAAGTGTTAAAGGATTGTTGGAACTAGAAGTTGGAACTATATCATACCAGGTTTTTAGCCTTGACCATGGAATCTTAGGATGAGATCAAGAATAGTGTTTTTTCAACAATTGATGATTATTTTCCTTAGGTTTTCTGGATAATTTCTCAGGGTTTCCACACACAAGAGATGTATAGTTTGTGATTGATCTATTACTAGAGAGCATTCCAATATCAGTTCTGTATTATCAGGTCTCAACAATGGATTTAAGGAAAATTAATATATAGATAGAATATTTGGAATTAAAATGGTTCATTTGGCCTCATATGTATCTGTGGGAAAAACTAGTTCATTTTTTTAAAGGCAAATGGAACTCTTAGAATTTGAGTTGATATTTATAAGCTTAATAAAGTTATGATAAAAAAATTATATCATCTTCCACACATTGATGTACTGTTTGATAAATTTAGGGGATCCTAGTGGTTCTCTAAAATTAAATTTCAATTGGGATATCACCAACTATGGGTTCAGAATGAAGATATTCCAACAACATCATTCAAAAGTAGATCTGGACATTATGAGTATGTGGTTATGCCTTTTAGTATTACAAATTAACCATTTGTCTTTAAGGAATTTATGAATCAAATATTTCAAAGTTATCCAGATTATATTATGGTGGTATTTTTGGATGAAATACTAGTGTGTTCTTGGAAAAAATTTGAGTATGAGAAACACTTGGAGATAGTGATGGGTATCTTGTGGGGTCATCATCTATATTCTAAAATTTCAAAGTGAGATTTTTGTATAAAATAAGTATGTTAACTTGGCCATATTATCTCTGAAAAAGTTTTTTTTGTTCCAAAAAATATAGAGGTTATGATCTCATCACAACTACCAAAAAATGTCTTTGAGATACACCGTTTTATATTCTTGGCTGGTTATTACAATAGTTTTTTCATGATTTTTCATGAATAGTTTCACCAAGGATAACTTTGACAAGAAATTTTTTTCAATTAAAATAGAAAAATCAATATTAAAATTATTTTCAAGAGCTTAACTTTCTCCTTACATCATCACCAATTTTGATAATTCTAGAATTAGGACAAGGCTCTATGTTTTATTGGGATAGTTCAAGATTTTGGTTGGGGTGTGTTCTCTTGTAGAGAGATCTTTTTATTTCTTATGAATCACAACTATTAATGTTTCTTGAGAAAAACCACCCAACACATGATTTGGGAATTTTTTTTCATTGAATCCTTTGTTTCATTATGTTTTCTTGATAAATTCATAGTGTTTACATATTATACAATAATGAAACTAATTTTATTAGAATATTATTTGAATCTAATATAAAGAATATGAATGGAGTATATTTAAATGTTTTACTTTGACTTAATGTATACACTGGTTAAAGGGAAATTTGTTGTAGATTCATTAATCATAAAGTCATATAGTTAGTTGGTGGAAGAGGCTTCAGATCAATAACAGCTAATATTGATTATTGGACACATGAATATAAATTATGAAGATTGAGGTAGTGTTTATATTTTCTTTCTGTATTATTTTTTTCTTGATTTGGTATATAAGGTTAAAGATTCACATACCTAAGATTTTCAATGTACTGCTGTGAGGTCAAAAATCATTTTTGGGAGATCAATAATGGAAGGAATCATGAAAAAATACCATTGTTTTGGTTTCAATATTGGATGGTCATACCTATGTCTTGTCATGATAAAATCCTTTATGATTATAATCATTTGATATGGGATATTCATCCTCATATATGAAATATGTATATGGATATGCAAGAAAAATTTTGGTGGGTTGGCATGAAATGAGGTGGTTGAGTTTATTTTGAGATGCCTCACCTATCATCACGTTAAGTTAGAGCACCAACGGCCTGTGGGTATGATACAATATTTAATAATTCCCATGTCAAAATGAGAGAATATAACTATGGAATTTTTAATATATCTACACTGTAATTTTTAGAAACATGATTTTATATAGGTGATAGTGGATTAGCTTAGAAAGTTATCCCATTTAATCCCTATTCGTGTATAAAATATGATTGAAGACATGTCAAAAATCTATATTTGAGAATTTGTAAAGTGGTATGATGTTCCCATCTCAATTTTATCTATCAAATATGACATTTTTACATCTTGTTTTTGGAAATCATGACACCAACCCATTGGAACTTATATGTTGGATTTTATACCAAAATTCAATTCAATACATGATGTGTTTCATGTATCTCATGTGAAGAAGTATAAACCTGACCCTTACTATGTGATTTGATGCGATCATGTTGACATAGATCTAGATGATACGGGGGTTTAAGATTCAGTGATGATTCTAGATAGGAAAGATAAATTATTTCATGGTAAAAGCATCAGTAATATGCGGGTTTTATGGAAACATGGTCATATTCATGATGAAACATGAGAGTGTGAAAAGGAAATGATAGGGCAATGGAAAAAATTTCAGGGAAAGCTTGTTTTGTTTAATTTGTAGGAACAGAAAGCCCAATGTTTGGGAGAATTTTTCACCCACTATTTTAGGAACATAACCCTTTATTTATGTATTTTATGTTTATAAAATTATTAGGTTATGTTTCTCCAGGTTCAAAGGTTATTTGTCTTGATTTTGAGGATTAAATGGAAGTTTAGGGTTTGGGAACAATTTGTGCAAACCATAAAAGACCTATATGAAACCATAAAACTAAAATAGGGGATACTAGAGAGGTTTAAAGTTAGGTGCACAAATTTTACAAATGGTGTGGATGCCAAGTAGAAACCATGAAATGATGGACAATGGTTTTTAACAAGGTTGGCATAAGGTTTGTCTAACCATGTGAGACAACCATGCTGGGTGTTTTTAGATTTAGTGACTAATGCATGGTTAGTGGACAGTTTTCTTAATTGTGATCCCCAACAATGTCCCATGCAAAATTAGATCCAAAAATTATGGATTTAATACAATTTATCTCCTAAACCACTTATTTTTTCTCTAAACAGTTTGTAACATGAATTCCTCTACCTCTCATTGTAGTGGAGATAATTCATTTCTATATAAGAGTGATTTCTAAGATAATACAAGTGAGTTGGAGACCTAGATTTTTCGGTAATTTATCGTTATTCGTTATTTCCTTATATATATTCCCTTTCCCTCTTTTAGAATCATGGATCTAGTTCATTGAACATAGATCCGTGTTCTATGATGTCAATATTGATAGGATATTATTGTTTTTATTGAATGGAATAAGATCTCTATTGGAATCCTAAATATTTATTTTGGTTTGTTAAATTTGTTGTGTCATTATTCATTTTCATCTATGTTTAATAGGTAGGTGGCCTCTCTCATGACTCTTATTGATTATAATTTGAAGTCTTGATTTCAAATTTATTTAATTTCTATTGTTTTTAAAATCATGTTGTTATTTGATCTAATTCTAGTTTAAATTATGGTTTTAGAAACCATGGTAATTGGATTGTTTTTTAGAAAACCATTTATTATTATTTTAAAATAGCTATTTTAAAGTTATGGTTAGTTTATGTAAGTAATTTATTAGTTGAAATTAATTTATAGAAATTGTTTGATATTATTTGGTCATAATGATTAAGAATGAGTCAAATAGGATGGATAATGGTTGTGAAGTACCACAATCAAAGGGACAGAGTATGGATGTGAAGCACCATCATCAATGGTAACAATAGGATTGTGTGTGTTTTTTATTAAGGATGTGTGTGTACATGGAAATTTTAATGAAAATCATAAATTTAGAACATTTTAAAAATATTTTTGTTGTTACTTGAAAAAATATTTTATTAGATGATGATGTTTTCCTTGAAAAATTGGTTTTAATGTCTTGTTCGATTCCTTTCCTTGGAAATTTTTTTTTATATAAAATTATTTAAACTGTTTTTAAAATATTTTATATAAATGTGATAAAATTTTAAATCCTAGCAAAGTGGGTTATGAATTCATTGAGTAAATCCTATAATGTTTTATACTCATGACCTGCTTGGGCACTATGGTGCATTTTCGGATGTTATATACTGAGACATACGTAAATGAAAGGTATCCTAATTATTTAATGATTCTTCTTGATACCTTAGTTTGGGCATGTGGATTTGGATATTTTATAATATTTGGGGTTTTTTAGCATCTTTTGTGTCTTTTGATTTTTTATCATTTTTTTCCATTGGTTATATCACATTGATTCCATTTGTACCCTGATATTGTCTTTTTTTAGACTTATATTGGATTAAATTTTCATACTCATGCATCATTAAGAATTATGGATATTATGGTTATCATTGGTTTGGTAATTTTATATTGAAGTGGAAAATCATCCCCCAACTATATATGAGTTTAGTGGAATTTATTATCAGCCTTTTCTATATTGGTTATGTTACTTAAGGCCTGGTAGCTCCCCCATTACTTCTAAAGACAATGAGGAGGGGTAAGATGTTAAAATTAACCACTCACTTTTATACCATTTAATGTTTAATATTATTACTTCCCCTACATTTACACATTTAAAAATCATCTTGTTGTTACTTCATTTATTAAAAAAAGCCCAAAAATCGAAAAATAAATTAATAACACACAAATATGGAAAAATCCTGAGTCCTACATAAATTTTACATTTTTCTTCATCTTATATCTTCCAATTTCCACATTTTTCCCTTGCAATAAATTTAAAGGCTCGTTAGAGTGTTGACATAACAAGCTATAATTCAAAGATAAATTTAAAAATGATGAAACATACATTTAGTTGTTCGTGAGGTAATTATAAAAGAATTTGTAAAGGATTAATTTGAGGATGGATGAGTTCCAATACCTTTCCAATTATATATCACCACCAAATATTAGGGTTATTGACGAAGAGGAGGAGTTATCTAATTTTCATGACTTGCCAATACAGAGAAAGAAACCACCATGGAGAAAAACCAATGATCTTAGAAGAGTGAAGTTTAGGATCCCTTTATTCCATGTTAAGAATGATCCAAAAATATACATGGAATGGGAATGAAAGGTAGATATTGTTTTTGGTTTTACAAACATTTCAGAGGAAAATAAAGTGATGATAGTGGCTGCAGCATTTGAATACTATGCATGTATTTTGTGGGACTAACCATAAGTGAGTCGATGAAAAATTAGAGAAAGAACCATCTTCGGTTGAGAGGATATAAAATTGGTAATGTGTAAGAGGTTTTTTTATTGCCACTATTGTCCTTATTTGTTCCTCAAGTGGTAGGGTTTGAAAAAAGGAGCTGTGAGTGTTTAGGTTTATCATAAAAAAGATAGAGATCATCATTATTTAGGTTCTGTAATATTTTTTTATGTTTTTAGTAGTTTACTTTTTATTGAATTTTTATGGTTTTTAGGGGTTTTAGGGATTATGAGAGTTTTTATGGGTTTTAGTGTTTTAGGATTTTTTTGGGTTTTTATGGTTTTTTTGGATTTTTATGGTTTCAATTTTTTTTATAGTCTTTCAACATTTCTGGTGTTTAAAAGGTTTTTATATTTTTTAGTGTTTTTAGGGTTTTTAGGGGTTTTAGGGGTTTTGTATTTTTTTTAAGGATTTTTATGGTTTTATGGGTTTTGGGGTATTTTAGGGTCTTTAGCATTTTTTGGGTTTTGTAGGGGTTTTATGTGTTTTAGGATTTTATGGATTTATAAGGGTGTTTTTTTGGGTTTATATGGTTTCTTACTTTTTTAGGGTTTTATGACTTTTTTAGGACATTTATGGTTGTTTATGGTTTTTTTTGGTTTTTGGGATTTTTATGTTTTTTTGGTTTTAGGGGGTTTTTGAGTTTTTTGGGATTTCAATTTTTCTAACTTTTTAGCGCTTTAAAGGGTTTTTAGAATTTTTGGGGTTTAATGTTTTTTATGGGTCTTAGGGGGTTTTAATATTTTTTGGTGTTTTATTGTTAGTAAGGGTTTTTTTGGTTTCTAGGGTCTTTAAGTTAGCATTTTTTGGGTTTTTAGTGGTATACTGGGTTTTTAGGTTTTGATGGTTTTATTAATGTTTTCAAGGTTTTTTTAGGTTTTTTTATTTTTAGTGATTTTAGAGATTTATGTATTTTTTTTGTTTTTTTAATGTTCTTTGTGATTTTTATGGGTTTTTTTGGGTTTTTTGGTTTTTGGGGATTTGGGGTTTTTAAGGTTTTTAGCATTTTTTAGGTTTCTTAGGGGTTTTAAGTGTTATTATGTTTTAAGGTTTTCTTATGGTTTTTCATTATTTTTACTTTTTTACGCATTTTTAGATTTTTAGGGATTTTTTTGGATTTTTATGGGGGTTTATGGTTTTTAATGATTGTGAGAGGTTTTTGGGTTTTAGGGTTTTTAGGGGTTTTATGGTATTTTGGGGTTTTAGTGTTCTTTAGTTTTATATGGTTTTAAGGGGTTTTATGAGCTTTTTAACTTTATTGTGGGTTTAAAGTGTTTATAGAGTTTTTATTTGTTTTAGGTTTTCATAGGTTTATATTTTTTTACGGTTTTTAGGGGTTTTAGGGTTTTAGGGATTTTAGGGGTTTTAGGGGATTTTAGGGTTTGTAGGGGTTTTATATGGTGTAGTTTTTAATGTTTTAAGGGGTTTTAAGGGGTTTATGGTTTTTTATGTTTTTATATATTTCTAGATATTTTTTACGATTATTATGAATATTTAGTGTTTTTAGAGAATTTTAGAGTTGTTAGTGTTTGAAGGGGTTTGGGGCAGTTTTCAGTTTTTTGGGTATTAAGGGTTTTTTTTATTTTTTATTGGTTTTTAGGGTTTTTAGTGTTTTTTAATGTTTTTAAAAGTTTAGAAGGTTTTTAGATTTTTTAGTGGGTATTAGGGATTTTATGGGGTTTTAGGGTGTTTATGTTTTTTAATGATTTTATGGATTATAGGTGTTTTAGGGTTTTTACTATTTTTATGATTTATAGTATTTTTTTGTTTTTAGGTTTTTTAAGTGTTTTAAGGTATTTAAGGTTTTCTTAGATTTTTTTAGGGTTTGCAGGGTTTTTATGTTTTTAAGGATTGTAAGGGTTTTTTTAGGATTTCATGGTTTTTTAGGTATTTTTGAAATATTCATGTTTTTAGGGTTTTAAGGGTTTTATTATTTTTTGGGTTTTCAGGGTTTTTTTTTTGAGGTTTTTAGGGTTTTTATGGTTTTTTATATTATGTATGTTTTTAGGGTTTTAGTGGTTTTATTATTTTTTGGGGTTTCAGGGTTTTTTTGAGGTTTTTAGGGTTCTTATGGTTTTTTATATTTTGTATGTTTTGAGGTTTAAAGAGTTTTAAATGTTTTTTATAATGTTTTAGGGTTTTTTGGGTTTTGAGGGTTTGTTAAGGTTTTTAGAGGGTTTATAGTTTTTAAGGGTATAAGAGTTTTACGGTTCAATGAATTTTTTGCATTTTAGGGTTTTAGTAATTTTATGTTTTTCTAGGTTTATAAGGGTTTCTTCTTGGTTTCCAGCGTATTTAGGGGTTTTTAGATACTTAGGGATTTATAGGGATTTAATTATTTCAATGGTTTTTTAGGTTTTTTGTGATTTTGAGAATTTTAATGATTGTTATGTATTTTTTCGATTTATTGGTTTTTCAGGTTTTAAGGGTTTTAAGGAGTTTTTCAGTTTTTAAGGCTTTAAAGGGTTTTTAAATTTTTTTAACATTTTTAGTGGTTTGAATGTTTGATAGAGTTTTTAGTGGTTTTGGGGGGGTTTTTTGGGTTTAGGTATTTTAGTATTTTAGTGGGTTTTAGAATTTTTAGTTGTTTTTATGTATTTAGGTGTTTAATTTTTTTTAGGTTTTTATTGTTTACCTAGGGGTTTTGGGGATTTTATCATTTTTTACATTTTTAGGGATTTTTTGGATTTGTATGGCTTTTGGGTTTTTAGGGATTTGAGAGTTTTTAGAGAGTTTTATGGTTTTTATAGTTTTGGGGGTTTTGGTGGATTTTATTGATTTTCTTAGGGATTTTACATTTTTTTATAACTTTTATCGTGTATAGGGTTTTAAAGGGTTTTTATATTTTTTTTATTTTGAGGGTTTTTAGGGTTTTCGTCCATTTTTATGTTTTTAGGGGTTTATGTGTTTTTTATGTTTTTAAGGTTTTCTTTGGATTTTCAAGGGTTTAAGGGGTTTTTTATGTTTTTAGGGATTTTTAGGGATTTCTTTGGGTTTTTATGGTTTTTAGGGTTTTTATAGATTTTGAGGGGTTTTATGTTTTTTAGGGTTTCATTTTTTTAGTGTTTTTGTGATTTTTATGGTTTTTATGGGTGTTTTTTAATTACTTTAGGTGTCTAATGTGTTTTTAATAATTTTTAGTGGTTTTTTAGTTTTTAAGGGTTTTTAGGGTTTTTAATGGTTTTAGGGGTTAATGGTTTTTAGGAGGTTGTAGGGTTTTAGGGTCTTTTAGGGTTTTTAACATTTTTAGGTTTTTAGGGGTTTTATGTGTTTTAATGTTTTTAATTTTTTTCATAGGTTTTTTAGTGTTTTAGTGTTTTTACATTTTTAATTTTATGGAATTTTTTAGGATTTTTATTGATTTTGGGTCTTTAGGGATTCTGATGGGTTGTATGGTTTATGGGTTTTCAGGAGTTGTAGCATTTTGTAGATTTTTAGGGATTTTATGAACTTTTAGGTTTTTAAGGATTTTTATAGGTTTTAGGGTTTTTATGTTTTTTGACATTTTATGTATTTTTAGGGATATTTTGGGATTTTTATGGTTTTTAATTGTTTTAAGGATTTTGTTTGTTTTTTTATTTTATTTTTTTATTTTTTGTTTTTTATAATTTTATAGGTTTTTTCGTGGTTTTTTTGAGTTTTGATGGTTCTTAGAACCTTTTTCCATTTTATGTGTTTAATGGGTTAGATTTTTTTTTTGGGTTTTAGGGTTGATATGGGGTTTTATGGTTTTTTATGGTTTTTAGGGTTTTCTGTGGTTTTAAGGATTTTTTGGATTTTTAACATCTTTTAGGTTGTTGAGGGATTTTATGTATTTATAGATTTTAAAGGTTTTATTAGGTTACTCCTGAGTTTTATGGTTTTTTATGTTCAAATGTATTTTTAGGGATTTTTTGGATTTTATGTATTTCTTTTTTTTAGGGATTTTGTTGTTTTTAGGGTTTTTCAGGTTTTTCGGGTTTTTAAAATTTTTAGGGTTTTATGGGTTTTTATAGTTTTTTAACATTTTAATAGGATTAAAGGGTTTTTTTGTAATTTTTAGTGGTTTTATGGTTTTCTTGGGGTTTTAATTATTTTAGGGTGTTTTAGGGGGTTTTCGGTTTTTTTGGGTTTTAAGGGATTTTTAGGGGTTTTATAATTTTTATGTTTTTTAGGGGTCTTATGCATTTTAGGCTTTTATGTTTTTACTAATATTTTAAAGGGGTTTTATATTTTTTTACATTATTAACAATTTTTAATTTTTTAGCATTATTTTGGTTTTTATGGTTTTTAGGGATATTGGTGGTTTTAGGTATTTTTGAGTTTATTTATGGGTTTTGTGGTTTTTCCATGTTTTTTTAAATTTTTAGTAGTTTAAATGGTTTTTATTATCTTTAGTAATATTTAAGGTTTTTAGGGGTTTTTAGGTTTTTAGGCGTTTTCATTATTTTTACGGTCTTAGGGTTTTTAGTGTTTTTAGTTGTATTTATGTTTTTATGGATTTTATGTGTTTTATGTTTTAAGGATTTTGAGGGTTTTTTAGTTTTTTTATAGTTTCTTAGATTTTTTTTGGAGTTTTTAGGATTTTTATGGATGTTTATGGTTTTTAGGGATTTTGAAGGGTTTTAAGGGTGTTTTGGGTTTGTAGGGTTTTTTTGGTTCTTGGATTTTTAGGGTTTTATTCAATTTTTTAGGGTTTTAAGGTTTTTTAAAATTTTCTAATGTTTTTATACGTTGTAATTGGTTAATCTTAATAATGGTTTTTTGATATTTTTATGGGTTTTTATGGTTTTTATGGGGTTTTAGGTTTTTTGTTTTTAGGGTTTTTTGCATTTCTTGGGTTTTAGTGGTTTTAATTGGTTTTAAATTTTAAGGTTTTCGATGGATTTTTTATGTTTTTAGGGGTTTTTAGCCTTATAGGGACATTTGGGGCATTCATAGTATTGTTATGGTGTTTTTTTCATATATTCTAGAGTTTTTACGTTTTTTTTGTTTTTTGTTTTCTTTCGGGATTATGGGGGTTGATTTTTTTTGGTTTTATGGTTTTTTTTGAGTTTTTTAATATTTTTTGAGATTATATGGGTTTTACAGGCTTTTTTTTGTTTTTTAAGGTTTTTGTGGGTTTTAATGGGTTTTTAGGTTTTTAGGGGGTATTATGGTTTTTAAGGGTTTTACGATTTTTATGGTCTTTTTTTATTTTTAGTGTTTTAGTGTTCATTAGGTTTTTAGGGGTTTTAAGTGTTTTTATGTTTTTATGTTTTTCATAGAATTTTTTAATGTTTTTAGTGTTATTTACATTTTTATGGATTCTTATGGATTTTTTACGATTTTTAAAAAAATTTAGGGTTTTTAGGGATTTTGAGGGGTGTTGGGGGGTTTTTTGGTTTTTGTTTTTTTAGGGTTTTAAGGATTTTTTGGGGTTTTAAGGGTTTTTATGAGTTTTTAGGGGTTTTAATGTTCTTATAGTTTTTAATGTTTTTAGGGGTTTAAAAGGTTTTTAGAGTTTTTAGTGGTTTTGGGTTATTATGTGTTTTTTTGGGTTTTTATGTTTTAAGTGATTTTTATGGTTTTATAGGGTTTTAGGGTCTTTTATGGTTTTTAGATTTTTTTAGGGGTTTTAAGTGTTTTAAGGTTTTTAAGGTTTTTTAGGGGCTTTCTGGTTTCTATTAGGTTTTTACGAATTTTTAAATATTCTTGAGGATTTTATGGGTTTTTAGGGTCTCTCTGTGATATTTAGGGCTTTTACTTTTCTTACGGGATTATTTTTTTTGGTTTATTTGGTGTTTTATGTTTTTTTTTGAGTTTTTTATGGTTTTAAAGTATTTTTTATATTTTCTAACATTTTTATGGTTTTTTAAAGGGTTTAGAGTTCTATTAGTGTTTTTCAGGTTTTTATGGGTTTTTATGGTTTTTAAATATTTTAAAACTTATTTATGGTTTTTTGGGTTTTTAAGAGCTTTTAGAGGTTTTAGATTTTTTATATTTTTAGAGGTGTTACGTGTTGTTAGTTTTTTATGGTATTGACAGTGTTTATCAATGTTTTTAGGGAATTTTATGTATATTTTAGGTTATTTATAGTGTTTAGGGATTTTAGGAATTTTAAGGGTTTTGGGTGTGTTATAGTGGTTTAGGGGTTTTATGGTTTTTGGGGGTTTTTGGTTTTTTTTTTGAGTTTTTTTACAGTTTTTAATGTTTTGTAGAAGATTTTACCATTTTTAGGGAGTTTAAAGGTTTTAATGAGTTTATTGTGTTTATATAAGTTTTTATAAGTTTTTATAATTTTATAAGGTTTTAGGGGTTTTATGGTTTTTAGTTCTTTAGATAGTTTTTAGGGCCTTAAGAGTTTTTTCTCGTTTTTAAACATTTTTTGGTTTTTAGGGGTTTTTAGTGTTTTAGGTTTTTTTGGTTTTCTTAGTTTTTTGGGGGTTTAGGGGTTTTTAAGTTATTATGGAGATTTAGGGATATTTTTTGTTTTTTATGGTTTTTATATATTTTGAGGGGTTTATGGGTTTTTAGAGTTTTTAATGTTTTATATTTTTTTATGTTTTTTATGGGTTTAAATTTTTTTTAGAGTTTTTTAACATTTTTAAGGGTTCAAAGGGTTTTTTATTTTTATTGTTTTTTTTGTATTTTATGGGGTTTGCTGAATTTTTAAGGATTTAAAGAATTTTCATGATTTTTATTGTTTTTAGGGTTTTTAGATATTTTTTTGTTTTAGGGGTTTTAAGTGTTTTAGGTTTTTAAGGATTTCTTATAGGTTTTCAAGGGTTTAGGTTTTTTTATTTTTTTGGGATTTGAGGGAATTTATCGGGATTTTATGGGTTTTTAGGGATTTTAGGTATTTTGAGGGTTTTTTTGTGTTTTATGGCTTTTATGGTTTTTTGTGGGAATTTAGGATTTTTTTTTTGAGTTTTTATGGTTTAAATGATTTTTAGATTTTTTTAACATTTTTACATGTTTAAAAGTTTTTTATATTTCTAATGGGTTTTATGGGTTTTATGGGTTTTATGGGTTTTAATGGGTTTTTAAGGGGTTTCAGTGTTTTTAGGGTCTTTAGGGATTTTAACATTTTTAGGTTTTTTGGTGTTTGAAGTGTTTTTAGGTTTTTATAGTTTTCATGGAGTTTTGGTTTTTACCTTTTTATGGGGCTTAGGGGGTTTTTTATTTTTATAGTTTTTTTGGTCTTTAGGTACTTTGAGGGTTTTTATATTCTTTTGGGATTTCAATTGATTTTAGATTTTTACAATTTTCATTGGGGATTTCAAGGTTTTTGGGTTTTCAATATTTTTAGGGATTTTAGGGATTTTTTTGGATTTTTATGGTTTTTAGGGTTTTTAGGGATTTTAACGATGTTAGGGTTTTTATGGTTTTTTGTGGATTTAGGATTTTTTTTTATTTTTTATTTGGAATTTTATGGTTTTTTAGATAATTTTAATTTGGGGGGGGTTTAAAAGGGTTGTAGAGTTTTTAGTATGTTTTGGAGGATTTTATTTGTTTTTACGATTTTTTATGGTTTTAAGGGTTTTATGGTTTTGAGGGTGTAAAGTCCTAATCTAGGAGCCACTGAATGGTGCCCCAAGCCAGTGGGTAACATGTCTTCAGGCACACCTCTATGTATGCTAGAGGCAACCAACTATAAGTGACGGTCTAATGTGGAATAGTGGGTCGAATATTCCCTCCTGGTCAAAGTGTAGAACAATGGTATAACAACAATAGTCAATATTTGAAGCAATAATACCAAGTAGTAAAAAAATAATATAATATCCATCTTTTATAAATGAACAAGGTTGAAATCTTTGTCATATAAAATATGATAAAAATTTCATTTCTTCATACAAAATAGCAGGCAATACATGGAAACAGGCATCCAATACAATACAAGTATCAAAAAATAAAAAATTCAAAAAAGAACTATCTTCATATAGCATCATGAATATAGCTCAGTCATGTGCTCCCCTAATATTAAGTAATGAGAAAATAAACCATCATATAATTGGCGCTTTAATTGATCCCTACTTGCATCCTTGATGTTTGTCTGGTACCTGATGGTGGCCCAAACAAGGTGTGAGATAACACTCAATAGGCTCTCTCCAATGGTGTCTTTAACAGGTTCAGTATGTGTATATAATCTAAATCATCTTTTTAAAATATAATAGATGTAATGTGATAAATGAAAAAGTTAAACTATCCAGCCTACCAACAATAATCAATAACCCATAAAAAGGGTCAACTATAATCATGTAATCATAAACATGGGCTAGATATAAACCAGGGAAAAACAATCCATAATGAATTATGTTGTGTAATCAACTGTCATACCCCACAGGTCAGATCCAAGGAGTAAAAATAAACAAGTTATCGCCTTAGGCCAATGTCGTGTAATCTAGTGTTAGACCTACTTGGCCCAGATCCAAGGTCTATGAACAAGGAATCCCCACGAGTCTAGGGACTACTTCAATAGTAGAGTCAGTAAAGACTTGGGTGGATCCCAAGGAATAGAAATGTTCGAGGAGGTCCAAGAAATAGAGATTTGTGGAGTATAAATGTCCTATAAATCCAATGTAATTCAGATCCATGGAGTGGAAATGTCCATGGAATCTAACTTAGTCAAATCCAAGGAGCATAAATGTCCAAGGCATTCAATCATTAGTCAATTCATTCATCATTTCATAAACCATTTAAAATTTCCATTCAACCTATTCAATAATTTTAAAAAAATGTAATCACTAGGAGAAGGAGGAATAAAACCCTCTCTTAACATCTCATTTAATTTAAAAAGGCTCCCTCTACCCAAGGAAAGCTCACACACACCAAACACGGAAGTATATCATAGGGAAGATACTCAAACACACTTCATAGGTGGTCTGGGTTGAGATGAATGACCTCAAACCACATAATGGAACTAAGTGTTAAACCTAATTAGGTTCTAAAAATTTAATTGAGGCATTTAACTAGTTTAAGAGAAACACCAATAAAGTCGGGAATGTGGATCAACATTAACTACCTATAAAGCAACCAAAAGGGAGATGGTATATACCACCTACCTTTGACCCATAGTAGAGAACTTGTCCAGTATTATCTCCTAACTCAACCCCGATTGAATTAAAATGAGACCCTAGAGCACCACGCATAGGAAGGCCACATGATTTTACAAACGATGAGATGACCATGTGATTTTCCTCTATCAAACACTACAGACAGCTCACATGGGTTGCACATGGTTTCTATAAACTATGTACCAATCAAGTGTCAATGATAAAAACGTAAAATTTTAAAATATGAACTCAAATTGGAAAAAAATTCAAAATAGATGATAAAAAAATTAAAAAATTAAAAAAATTAATATTCCATGTTTGGGGTGTGACCCACCTATATCCTTGTTTCAGAAACACCCAATCGGCCTATAGTCTTGGATCTAGGGTCTATGCCAAAAAGAGAACATAAACAAGGGATTTATCCAAAAACTAAAAGTGTATGTACCTCATAGAAAAACAATGTTATTAAAATATTCAACCTTGAAGTAATTTATCCCTAAATTGACCTTCCAATGGTGTTTAAGTATCATATGAGAATAATTTCAGTCATTAGGAGTGTATATTGTCCTCCCTCTCCCATGTATTACCTTGTACATGGTCGTGACTCCATATAAATCATACTAGAAGGATATACCAGCCTCAAAGATACTTCATGATCTGATAACTAATACATATAGGATACTCCTCAAAGGACGTATCTACCAACAACTCAACCTCCTCGGGCTGTAGAATGTGAGATGGGTCAAAGTGATAATGGTATTACTGAGATACATGGAAGACATAGTTCATTCCTCAGTACCTCTGAGGTAACTAAAATTGATAATCTACTAGCCGGACTCTATATATAATCTATAATGGTCGAACATATCATGGTGAAATATTAAACTATCTCCAAATCTATATATTCCATAGCCTCGGTGAGACACACAAAAAGAATAAATCCCCAACCTCTAACTCTAAAGATCATGAGTGATGATCGACGTAATATTTATATCTAGATAGTGTAGTATTTATCTATATTTTGATCAACTGGACCTACTCCATAGACTCCTATACGAGAAGAGGTCTGAGTAACTCTTCCCCGCCTAACTCTATCTTGTATAGAATTGATCATCGTGGCATACCATACAGAGCCTCATATGGTGTCATTTGTATAGTGTACTCATAGATATTGTTCTATGAAAACTCAACCAGGGGTATATTCCCCACCCAAGAGCCCCCCAAATCAAGTAAACATTATCAGACAATATCCTCTATAACCTGTATGGTTTGATCAATGTCCCATCAGTCAGAGGGTGGTATTCCATTCTAAAAAGCACCTCTATACCGAACACCCTTTGTAATCCTTTCCCAAACCAAGATTAGAACTGGGAATCCAAGTCTAATACAAAAATATTAGGAACCCCATGAATGTGAAAAATATATAGGATGTAAAGTCTCCCAAGATCATCTACTATGAAGGTTTCCCAGATAAGTAGGATATGGAACACCTTCATGAGCCAGTCCACAAAGACCCATAC
Organism: Viscum album; assembly: GCA_963277665.1. Lineage (NCBI taxonomy): Eukaryota > Viridiplantae > Streptophyta > Magnoliopsida > Santalales > Viscaceae > Viscum > Viscum album. Next base: position 790,505,613 of record OY728164.1, read on the forward strand.
AACATTACTACCTCAAGGTGACCTTAGTAACCCAGTTGCAAAATTGATCAAAACATCATCACATTTTTAATTGGTATTGTAAAAATTATTTAAAATCCTAGATGACCATTGGATGTATTTATTCCCCAACTGATAGATGGAACACCTCATGAAAAAAACAACTACCTCTCATTTCATTCCCTTCCACCACTATTGACGAAATACGTCTTGATACATCTTGGTGAAAATGGGGTGTACTTCCCAAGATGAGGCATGAAATTCTCACATAAACACCTTACATATGTCTTCTAAAAACCAAACATAACCATGAATATATATAATTTCATCTTTTATGAATGTCAAATTTGGAGGTGGTTCTTCACCTTACATTCTATCCTGTAGGGCCAAGCCCTCTGAATCTAATAGTTTCATCTTACTGAACCTATTCAGAAGAGTGGAAGTCACTTCCATGTATTAGAGGAATGTATATACATTACTATCATGCACCTCCATGTTCATCGATAAAAACAAGTTCATGAGCTACCAGTCACGACTAGCCTTGTGAACTACCTAAGTCTGTGTCTTTTAGATTAGAGTGTCTTCTACTAAATTTCCTTTACAAGGTGTATAATCTAGCTCCAAATATATGGAATAAATATACTAAACCCACCTTTTATATCAAAGGTTCAAGTCACAATTCATGAATATATACTTGAGTATTTGTTGGTCCATAAATACCATAAAATGATCTCCAAGAAATTAGTGCCACCAACAATGAAAATCATGAACTAATGCAGCTAAATTGAGGTCATGTGTTGGGTTATTCCACTTATGAGGTCTCAAATAACGAGACACATATTCCAAGAATCGACCCCCCTTCATCAGTATAACACCTAGACCGATACCCGATGTATCGTAGTAAACCAAATAATTTATACCAGGATCTGGAAGAATCATAATCAGTGATGAATTCAACCTTCCCTTAAACTCATAATAATATTTTTTTACACTCTTTAGACCATACAAATTTAACCCCTTTCATGGTTAAGCACATGATAGAGATAAACAAAATTGAAAATTCTTTGTTAAATCACCTATAATAACTATTTAATACATAGAAACAACATATATCAATGAAATTCTTGGCCTTCTCAGATGAAACCACATCACTCACCTTCTTTGGATCCACAGAGACTCCAGTCTCTGAGATGATATAACCAAGGAAGTGAAATTCATCTATCGATAATTAAAATTTTTGGAGATTAGAATATAAACTATACTCTATCATTGTATTCAAAATGATATCAAGGTGTTTAGTATGACATGTTGTGTATGATAATACACCAAGATGTTTTTCATGAAAAAAACTGCAAAAGAATATAGAACCAGGTGGAAACCTGATTCATCAAATCCATGAAATCTTCAGGTATATTTATGAGAACAAAATACATAACTAGATACTCATAAGGTCCATACCTTCTATGGAACGTTGTATGAGGTATGTCTGTCAGCCTGAAACACACCTAGTGATTACCCAACCTGAAATTATTTTTTTTAGAAAACCCGCACTCATCGAAGATGGTCAAAAAGATCTTTTATATTCAGAAAAAGATATCATTTATTAAACATCAACTCATTTAATTTCTAATAATACACATATAACATGAGTTATTCATCCTCATTTTTCAACAAAATGACCAAAAAACCGATGCAAGAAGTATATGGTCCTATAATCCCCTTTGTCTCCAAGTCCTCTAGTTATCTATTTATATCCTATAACTCAAAATAATTCATCCTAAAAGGAGGTATGGAAACCAATTTAGCTATTGAAACTATATCAATATGGAAATAAACCTATCTCTAATGTGGTAAACCATAAAATTAATCCAAAAAATCATCCCTGAAATGTTCAACCACTAGAGGTATGTTTTATTGACGTGTTCCCGGATCATCCAGATACTGTCTAGGATTCTATCCTATCACACCTTCCAACCCATGATGCGTTGGTCCATCTCTACTATCCTAGACATCCAATTCACCTATGTAAATAAAAATACCACCCTGTGGTGATGTAAAATTTACCCTTCAAAGACAATAATTGATGCAATCTGGATAGTGTACTAACTAGTCAATCCCAAGAATGATATAAAACCCTATCATCTTGAAGAAAAAAGAGGGTTTGTATGAAGTGACACCCACCTACCTCATAGAGGCACTGCTAAACTGGAATAAAATATTTGATCTAATCACTAATGGAGTATTGAGTTATATAAAGCCATAAAATACTAAAAAATGAGCCCAAGGATCTCCACAATAGGCACAAATAATTTTTTTGGAAAACATGTATTGAGAAGACAAGATATTATAATATAGGATACTAATATTACACCTCTCACTATAAAATACTTAACGCTCTTCACCTTAGGTGTTATTTGTGTATAATATATCTGGATTGAACCATGGCCATGTGAAACAACCCGATTACCTTGATAATTACCACCCCATTATCTAGTTACAAATGTTTTCTATCTTCCATTTTAATGACCACCCCATCATCCTAAATAATCAATAGTACAATAGCTTCATGCTTAAAGCAAAACTATAAAACATGCTTCTGGACCTGTAGACAGAGTTGACACCTTCTGATGACCACTAAAATGAAGGTCTTAAAAAATATATATATGGACCACCATGCCATATGCTTGACACTGTATAGACTCTCTATCACATTGTCTCTTCATATGTCCCTATCTCCCATACTGATGACAAAATATAGAATTACTAGTACTCAAACTCTGGTCGATATTCCCCCATGGGATGTTTTGAAACACCATTTCTAGTAACCTAACATGGAACAATTGGTTCAAGGATCTACACTACCCTTCTTTAGTACCCCAACTTATCTCAGGATATGTTCAGTAATTAATTCATGATTTACTATTTTAGTTATAGTGTGCAACTAAAAAACCATGACCTACAATCGAACGACATGTTTGATACCTTGGTTGAAGCATCTCACCCTAGAATACCCATCATCCAGATATATAGAAGTAAAGAACTAATGATTTGTAATGATTTTCGAATACTCCATAATGATTACCTCACCCTTCTTTACATGCATAAACTCACTAGATCACCCAAACCTTAAAGTATCAGGAAATAAGTATTCACAAAATATGTATTATAAATCCCTCCAAACCAAGTCCCAATGGATATCATCATGGTTCAAAACATCCCACCAACACTTAGATTACCCACTAAGCATATAAATTGTGATATTCACTATCCAATCAAGGGGTGTCTCCAGATGCTCAAATATTGATAAAAAAGTATCAATCCATAGATCAGTAGCCTACAGAACACTATCCCCCTAGTAATTTAGAGGATTCTGCTGCTCAAACAGACATGTCGGATCTTCCATTGATGTGGAAGGCTATGGGGCTCCCTTAATGGTCAACATAAGGTTTAGGAAATCCTCATGGAACTGGTCCTCATCACCGGTATCTGGTACAAATGGAAGTTTCACAAGTGGCACTATTGTATTCCCTACGAGTAGCCCAGGTCCCACCACCTCTGGATCATTGTATTCATCACCCTTCTAGTGCACGAATCGAGAACATCATAATAGAATGTTTCTAAAAATTCCAAGGGTTCACCTTAGAAAAGATTCAATAAAAAAAATACCATAAATATAAGAATAAGATAGGTTGAAGAATTACAATAAATAAGACACACCAAACTTCGTACTCCAAAGTAATTATTGGGTAAAAGGTACCATCATAAGGAACAATAAAAATCCTACCAAGATCACACTCCTAAAGTGGGGTCTAGGTCAATATCTCTATTTCATAAATTAAAATCATTTAAATTCGTATTTATATTATAGTTTTATTTAAATGGTTTAATTACATAGATCATTATTTCCAATTTATAAGGGCCCATAGACCTTATAAATTGAAGCGTGGTGTCTATTTAAGCCCAACCAAAATAGGTTCCACCCATGCGACCAATGGTACATGGATCAACGTACTATAATTGACAGTTTAAGGTGTTTTCATTCAGCTATGATAGAAAAAACTATTATGTCAATGTAGGAACCTTAAGTAATAAATTATTTTTCTCAATCCCCTGTATGAATTGTATATAGAATTGCAATTATATCACACAAATAACACATAATAAATGTCATGTAGTCAATAAATGCATATTATATTGCATTTCATAAGGCATGAAATGTGTATTACCTATGTTCCTAAAATAATGCATGAGATGAATTCCCTCATCTCATCATGACATGGTAAAATCCACAATCATAAAGAACATAAAAAATAAATTCTTTCACCTGATGATGAAGAAAAATTAACCTAAATAGTACAATATAGAACAATAATTCCCATTTTGGAAACCTATTAATTACCCCAAATGAGCATTAGAAACTCATAGGAAGGGATTATAACCAATTTACAATATGTTACTAATATCTTGTTTATTGTCTAAAAATAGTAAGGTGGATAAATAAACATGACTCTGATACCACTTCATAATATCCTGACCTAAGATCCACCAAATGGTGCCCCGACCCAGTGGGTAACTTTTCCTCCAACATGCCACCTCATATGTTAGAGGCTGTCGACTAGTAGAAAGGGTGTATGGTGGAATAGTGGGGAGACTATAACCTCATTATCAATGTGTAACACAATGGTATAACAATAATAATAAATAGTATAAATAATACCAAAAAATGAAAATATAAGATAACATCTAGTAAGTATAATAAGCATGGCCAAAAGCTATGTCATGTAAAATATGATGAACATGTCTTGTGTCTATAAAAAATTACATAAAATACATGGAAACATGAATCCAAGACAATACAAGTATGAAAAATAAAAAAGTAAAAATAGATTATCTCCAGATATAGCTCATTCTTGTTCTCCCTGATCCTACGCAATAAGAAAATCAAGCATTATAAACTTGGATCTTTTTATGGTCCTACCTGCATCCACGAAGTCTACCAGGGTACCCAACTAGAACCTAAATAGGGTATACGATAACACTCAGTATGACCCCACCAATGTTTTTTATAACAAGTAAAATCAATGTATATAATCTTAGAGTTTCAAATACATAACATATATAAATGGATAAATGAGGAAGTGAAACAATCTATCTGTTTCGCGACGACGACAAATCGTGGGAAAAAACGTGCGCTACCCGACAGTTGATTAGAGAAGGCTAGATTCTGCTTAATCACTCATATCAGGTGCATATCTTTCTTCTCGAAACACCCAACGGTTCCATATACAGTGATATGTGGACCTGCTTTACCAAGGTAGGCATTCGCTGGGTGATTTGGCCAGCGATGCTTAAGAACTCACATCAGTCGAGAGGATGGAAAGTCGGGCTCATCACACCATTTTGGGGGGAATTATTGCCTATTCATGGACTCTATTATAGATTTAAGATGTATTCATATGTTCTTGAATATTTGGTCTATACCCAAGCATAGTATCCATGGATTACTCCTGGTTGGAAATGGTCAGCTAAACGCAGGGATTCAGAATCATTTAGGCCTGAGGTTTACCATCCCTCATTGGATTAATGACTGCGAGGAGTTCAGACATATTGAGATGACATAGGTTTAAAGCCCCGTAACCAGGCACTCTGGAGTTTATTATCATCCGGTGGGGATATATAACAACTTGAGCATTTGGATCGAACCCATGATATAGGCTTCCTACGTTTCCTTGTGAGAGGAATCAAAATCCTCGTAGTTCGGTTTGGGATGGGGCTTACACTATGAGGCAGCCCATGATGTGGGTAAACCAACGTAAATGGGGTTGGAATAACCGATTGTTGGGCTTGAACCTCAAAGAGGATTCCTACATACCTCGCTTAGGATACATGTATCAATTTCCATATAGTTCGGAAGTACAGTTTAACGTCATGCGGGGCGATGGATGAACCGACATGAAGGAGGTCGGAATAGCTGGGTAGTGGGCTTGAACCTCGTGGAGGATTCTTAAGAACCATGCCTTGACATGGATCAAAGTCCTCATAGTTCACATGATTCTAGGGTTAGGGTCAATGATTACTCTAAGCCCATGTGAGTCATGCTTGGTGTGAGAAACAAGAGGCAGCAGAGACCTGACGATCACATTGCGAAAGGTGCGTCCGTGGGAATTGAAGTGGGGCTTATGCATGGAGTGGTCTGAGAAGTCAGGGCTTACTCCATAATGGAGGCCTGATGGTGAAAAATCCTAGAGGGAGAGGGAAAGGGTGCCCCCGTGTCTGTCTCCCTTCTTGGTTCTTGGCACCAGGGAAGTACGGAGGTGCATGGGTGCTACCTCCGACAAAAAAGGCTAGAGGATTACCCCAAGGAGGCTGTCGTTCACTACTAGAAGAGGGGAGAAGTTATCAATGCCAGAGTTGAAGGGAAATAGAAGTGGTTTCCCCCAATCTAGCGAGTGGAGAGGCAGAAAGGGGACTCCGGGCTTGGACCTTGCATTACCATGGGAATGTGAACCCAGGAATGCTTCAGGAATCTGCTCAAGGGCCGTAGCAACCCCTTTTCCCTCGCTTACCATGGGTATGTGAACTCAAGGCGGTGTGCTGATGTGATTTAAGGTTGCATCATACAGGTCTGGTGGATTTAGTGGAGGCCTTGGCTCAGGGCTGATGAATGGGCCGATGAGGGGGTTGTGAATGATCGGTCCGGATTGGAAGGATTTTATCTGACATAGGTAATGGGAAAACAGAAGGATTTGGTTGGCCACATGGGTGTATGAGGAGTGGCACCCTTCACATAGGGGGTGCTAAACGGTTGGAGAGGTTTTCCTCATACCAGGGTGGTATGCGAACTGATAGGCACCCCACGTACCATGGCGGTACGCGGCTTCAGGTTCAGCCTGCGTACTAGGTTGGTCCGCAGGGTAGTCCACGCGAACAGTGGAGGCCAAGGGCGACGAAGGTCGGGGGGTTTGTCAGTTAGGGATTCACCTGTGTAGGAGGGTGCAACGTGGTAAGTCAGATTGAAAAATGGGGCATAAACTCCCTAGTCCGTGGAGAGTGCATCCGTGGAGGGGCCATGGTTCACAGTCATATTTTTTTGTGATTTTAAGTTCGCGGTTCACCAAATTGTTATGCATTTTTGGTTCCTTATTAATTTGTTTCCAGCTTCATACCTGTTCTGGTTTGCGAATTGGAACTTCGTTGTTTGTACAATCATAAGCTCCTTCCTCCTAAATCCTTATACGCATCTCTGATCAATCCGTCTCTTATCCCACCTAATCATATTTTATAGAATGGGGAAGGAGATGTATATGTGGTCATGGGGCACCTTTTGCAGAGGCCCATGACCGGAAACCCGGCTTACAGATGACTTGGTCAATCCGCAACTCGCAGGGGGATTGAAAGCACCTTCCTCACGAACCAAACTAGTTCGGGGAGTACTTCACGGCTGCGCAGGGCCCCGCTTCTATTCTACGAATAACGACATACATGGTCTGGGCCGGTTGAAGCGGTTCGTGATTGGGGCAGTTTGTGTCGGTGGATCGGCCTGGTGCACGTCTTGCTTCACACCTGCAGAGGGTACCGACCTCTGTTTTGTGAATGACAGCAGTCCGTGGAGGGGGCGACTTGCTGAACCAGTCGCATACCATCAACATTGGACCGGTATGTGGACCAGTTTTTCTTTTTCCAACCTTTGAGTAGTCTCCTTATTTTTTCCCAATTCCTCGAAGGAAATTGGGTAGAATCCTCTCTTTAATTAAGTTGATTCTAATTCTCCTATGAGGATTTTTCAGGATCCTACAAATGCCTCCATCGGAATGGGGTCCGATCGGAACGAAGAGGAGACTATTCCGATGTAGAGTGGTCCTGAAATGTGGATGGTTTGCGGTTGAGGGGTAGACTCGGTAGGGGACCATGCCTATAAATACGGAGTCCCCTACCCTTTTTCTTTTACCAGATCCCTCGCGAACACGAAGATTTTTCTTTTCATCACTGCGTGATTGCTCCTTCATGAAAATCCTCGTCCGCAAACTAGCTTCCATTTCCACAAACCATTCCTTATTCGTGCCTGCCTTCACCCATGGAACAACCTCCCAGCCACGAAATAACACTTTTAATTTATTAAAAAGTATGTTACAATGGGCTGTGTAGGAAATCGCTACGCGGTTTTGATGGTTTGCGAACTGAAATTTTCCGGACTTTGAAAATTTCTTAATTCTTCCGAACATAAACATTTAAATCTGGGATTGAGATTCTGCGGAGTAGCCTATTTCACAGTTTTCTAGCCAAGGCTCTGCGGGCTAGGACTTCTTCCGCGTAGGGTTGGTTCGTGGGATGCAGCCATCATGAACCATCTTTTGAGGCCTGCTCGCATTCCTCATCAATAAATCTCCTTGATGGAGTCTTTTTCCATATACTTGGTATTTTTGTCCATATTTTATTATACTAGACTAACCTTTTTCCTGGTTTCTATAATGCAGGGAGAAAATATGGTTCCTCCTCGACCTGCACCTAGGCCTACTGCCGAGCCTCTTCTAATTGGTCCAGAGAGATGTCTAGCTATGATTCATAGAGCCGAGAGCATCAAAGAGGACCCCATCGATCCAATAATTCCGGACTATGGTGTTTTAAAGGAATTACTCTCCCCCAGACTTCTGGGCTATCCATTATCGAATCGTCTTCCACTTTATGTTTTTGTCCTTCTAGACGATGTCCCTATCCCCCCTGTCTTCTCAGGTCTTCCATACCCTTGCTTAGAAGTGTTGCCGAAGTGAACTCATGTGAACCTTGCCCATTCAGGAGAGATGATTTCGGATTCCGACCCAAAAGATGATTTTATATTAAGAGGATCTATTTCAACTTAAAGTAATCGGTACACTCTGGAAATCTCCTAAGAAGTCATCCTCACTATTTACCCCTCCTTGTTCAACCTTACCTGAGTGGACCCTGATGCGGGATGGATTCCTAGGTGGGATCTCCGGTCTGGTGGGATTTTGTCACATGACTGGGCCTAGGACTTCTGGTTCCAATATCATTGATGAGAATTTCCCGAGTCACTGGAAGTGGTCAATCTATACTCTGTAGTGTGGGCTTCCCAGTTTGCTATTTACCCACCATCTTTGATCCTTCCTGACTTGTTCAGTCGCTAGTGTTCAAGCACTAACACTTTCCACCTTTCCCATGGTGAAGTTGGTATTAGCTTATGGGACATCTACCAACTGGGAGGGCTTCTGATCATTGGTAACTTGTATAAAGAGTTTTTTCCCACCCCTGGTGCATGGGATGATGTTGAACAGGTGCCTTAGTTGGTGAGGGATCTGCTGGTTATGGCGGAGCGGTCACTGCGTCACCCCTTGTGGGCCCACTCTCTTATTCCCTACACCACCTGGATAGGGTTATTTCTGAAAACCACTGGTCCTGTACTGAAGATAAAGTGCCCCAGGACTCATCCTTCTCAACAATCACGAACTATCCCAGGTTCCTACTGGGGAGTTTTGGAGGCGGGTGAATATCTTTCATGGGGTTATGAGGTGCACCCTGGTGTGACTCCTATGCTCAGGCTGGCAGGTATTTTCACCATGTTTTTGAGCGGTTGGATATTTCCATCTCAGGATATCAACTCAGGTGTCAGAGCTTGCACCCTGATGATGGCAGCCGAGCTAGCGGGAGGCCGCCCGGTGAATCTGGTCGTACCCACTTTGGCTCTTCTTTACGAATTACTGATCCACATGCAGGTGGGCAGGTCACCCTACCGTCTGAGCGGGCCATTTCAATTCTTATATGGCTGGGTAGAGAATCATTTCTACTGTTATGAGTATCATCATAACACAGTCATCCCGCTTCCTACCTTTCGGCTTACCCTGCTCGATGTAGATGGGGTTCGCTTGAATTCCCTCAGCTCTGATGAAGTCATCAAGCTTCTGAGTGACTTCTACTAGTTCACTTTCACTCCCTACCCCACCCCTTCCGGTTTCATGGTTGACAATCGTAGGGGGATCCTATAGGAGCGTTCAAATATTATTTCAATTCAGGATGGGTTTTTGTCTGTGCAGATTGACAGGGTTTCTCTGTTCGAGTTGTACGCCCCATTTCATTTTTTATCTCCAGTTTGGATGTATGCAACTCCATGTTTCCCTTCCCCATCCTCAGGCCCAAGGACTGCACCCAGCCAATCTCTATCAATGGTGGTTGATGTTGATATGGGAGGGATCTCACACAAGCACTCCCTTGACTAGCATAGGAGCAGCTGCCTGCCTATCCTTAGAGCATGCAATAATGTGGATAAAGAATTATCCTGATGGGATCCTAGGGAAGGCTGTCCGAAAAGTTCCCAAATCAGGAGTTATTGTGGCTAATGTGCCTACCGCACCTTCCTCATCGGCTCTGAGGGAGGACTGACTGATGGCTCATAGGTCAAAGTGACTCAAGGGACTTTCCTTTTCCAACCCCTCTACAACCAAAGTTCAGATGGACCCAACCTTCTTGGATGTGGATGAGGATGACCCTGTGGCTTCCGGTCCCAGCGAGACAACTCTTGGTACTTTTCCAGCCGATACTGGACTTAGAAACTTGATTCCTAAGCCTGAACTAATGTTAGAAGCTTCAGACCTTCGAGCTTCAGAACCATCTTCTAGTGCGTAAATTTCCTCACTGGCTATGATGCCAGACATCATTCTCGTGCTATCTAGAGAGGATACCAAAGATCCTCATGACATGGCGGACCACCGAGTAGTGAAAAGGTCGGCCTTGCCTCAGATCTATGAGATTGTTGCCGAAACTCCTATGACTGAGTTGGAGAATAAAACTGAAGCCCTCCGACAACTCTTCCAGGGTTTGGGGTCAGGTGTCTTTGACTATCGGCAATTTCATTTTCTCACTTTCCAGGTCGTCATCACCCTTGGGGAAGTTGACACTAGTGAACACAAACATTCTTACCTCGCTGCCTCTCATTGTGGGGCCTGATCCTTTGACGAAGCCATGATGAATCTCCATCGACTGATAGCACAAGAGGCGAGTTCTTAAGATCAGGAGACTGCCCTATATACCGAGCAGCATGAATGCAAAGCTCAAGCAGCGATGTTGAGGGACCAGTTGTCAACTCATACTAGTAACCTTGAATCCACCAGGAAAGGGATCAATGAACTCCAAATGATAGTGAGGCATACTCATTCGGTGGCCTAATTTGAGTCCAGGGAGAAGTCCATGCTGGAGCAGACTTGCAAAAACCTTCGCCGCACGGTTTCCATTCTGATGGAGAGAGAGAGCCAGGATCCTTTGTGATCATCAGAGCTATATTTTGTATTCTGTTTTACCTCTTTTGTTGCGGAAAAGGAGAGATTATGGCTTGTAGATGTCCTCCCCCATTTTTTGTCCAAATGAAATACAATCTTCTGTTGATATCTCCTTGGTGTAAAATTTTGTGGTTACCGGAACAACTGTTGCATAAATAACAACTCACTGAATTATAATTATTCATATTTTTGGAAAATAATAAAAATAGAAATGGGCTCTAATTTTTTCCTAGACACTGGGATCCAACGAGCATAGTTTGACTATTTTTAGGGTTTTGTAGAATAACCCCACGAACTTTTTGTCTTTTCTGTTAATACCCTAATTTTTCCTGGGTCCATTCGGTGTGAACCTAGTGGGTATGGTTCGACTTTTTCTTAGGTCACCCTTTTCGGGTTTTCGGCCTAACGGGATTTGTGCCTCTTTTAGTGAGCTGTTTAAAGTCCTGCCAACAAGACTATAATTACTAATGTTTTAGGTTTAACAACATTATCCAGATATGGTGGGTTGAGGGCCCCGATGAGGTTTGGTTGATTAAAAGATGTCTCAATACCCCTCAGACACATGTGGGGGGAACATGTTTAGATTTGAACGACATGTCGGGCATGTCTCAAGGCATGGGATCCATATCAGCATATAGAAGTAGGAAAGCATTACCTAAGGTAGACTTGCCTTTGATAGACGGGCCATGGGTGATCAATATGCAGAGCCGCTGAGGGCATAGTATGCATAGTCGTGCAAAGGTGTCCTTAAGTTAATGATTGTCTATTTCCAATGGCCTAAGGACATCATGGAAGTCCGGCTTATGGAAACCACCGTGAGTGGCTTGGAGAATTATGAAAACCACCAGGGGTGGTTCGGAAAGGGTGTGTGACATCTGAAAGGGTTTGGGAACATTTGTACCAATCAAAAGTGTTTTTAGGAGGCCACTTTCTTACGCATTTAGTTAGCGTGAAGGATGGTTGGAGCTTGACGCAGTTTAAAGTCATGCAGCTGGGGAATTATTTAAAATGGAATGGTTTCTTCTAGTTCTCGGTAATCTCATCAGAGACGTTCCACCATATTCAGGAGAGGTTGTGAAAGAGGTTGGTAAACTGCTGATCAGAAGGTTTCTGAATCCCAGGATAGATATGGGGCTCCGAGGCCAAGAGGTGTATGGAGAGAAGCATTGCCCAAAAAAATCTTGCCTTTGTTAGACGGTCCATGGGCTATCAATATGCAGAGCCGCTGGGGGTATGGTATGCTTAGTCATGAAAAGGTGTCTTTATTTCAATGACTGTATTCTCCCAATAGCCGAGCAACATCAGGGAAGTTGAGATTTGGGACCACCAGCGGTGGCTTACAAGGGTTCGACTCCTTCTAGGTATAGAGTGTGATTTATGAGGAGAGGGTGTCTGTAAATGGGAGAAACATCTGGGATAAATTTCCCAGGAATGGGTGAAGTCATCACTTCTCATGCTGGTGTGAGATGGTGGTTTATACAGGTCTAGCCCATGCACTGAGGAACATAGGAAATCCTCCATTCTTGACTGAACCCAAGACAAGTTTGACCATGAAGTTTAACATCATGCAGTAAGGACGAAGGAATTTTAAATTCTGTGCAGTTTAATGTCATGCGGTAAGAATGGATTCAGTGCTGTTTAATGTCATGAGATAAAGATGGGGAGCATTATTAAAAATATTTTCTAGTTTATTGTCGTGCAGTGAGGACGGGGGATTTTAGAATCCATGAAAATGCTTGCAATTGGAGTCATTTCTCTGGATTCTTAATGCTTGGTCTTTATAGCTTCACGCCAAGCCGAAAAGACATGCTCCGTGCAGTTTTAATCGTCATGCGTTAAGGACATAGTTGCAATGGCCACTTTTGATTTGAATGTAACTGAGCTTGAACATCCCGGCATGTCCAAGATGTGGAGAGGGGTTGATGGTGTAAACCGTGGTTTCGAGGCTTCTTGGATCAGGAGAGACGATATGGGGGCTTTGAGGCCGGTAAGCATATGGGGCTAGAAAGAGTATCACCTAAGGAAATCTTGCCTTTGGTAGATGGGACAGAGGCTACCAACATGCAGAGACACTAGGGGAATGGTATGCATAGTCATCCAAAGGTGTCCCCAGGTCGATAACTTTCCACTTCCGATGGCCATGAATGATTATGAGGATCTGCGATTCTCTGAGTCACGAAGTCTGTTGTTTGGTAAGGAAATATATGGACATGTCGGGGATGTTCATCCCTGGTTGCTATTAAAACATGAAGAGTTTACCATGCTGATTTATCTTGTGCATGGGGTATACCTTTACTCCATGCAGTTTAACATTGTGTGATTAGAACGAAGTACTCTTAGTTTAATGGTCATAGAGTTTGGACCATTGTGTGACTATTTCTACAATTACCTAAAAGGAGACTGAGTTAAGAGGATCTAGTATACTTTGAACAAGTGTGAGGGAATGAGGGTGTAAATTTTAACTCTGGGGTTTCCCGGATTAGGAGGTATGGCATGGGGGCTCTAAGGCTGGTAAGTGTACGAGGCTATGAAGTGTACCGCCCGAGGAAATCGTGCCTTTGGTAGACCGGCCAGGGGAAATCAATAATTAGAGCCGCTGAGGGAATGGTATGCATATTCAAAAAAAGGTGTCCATGGGTCAATAAATTTCCACTTCCAATGGCCATGGATGATTATGAAAATCCGAGATTGCTCACAGTACAGAGTTCAACATATGGGGATAATGGTGTCCAACCATACAGGAAACACATTTACAACAATTTCCTGTTGAGTCAAAGTATCCTAACCTTGGCTTGATGTTTGTAAATGCAGATTATCATGTAAACCACTAGCGAATACATATGCTAACCGGGTAGGGATACCCTGGCAACATTTGGATGTGAGGGGAAATGATCTTGTAAACCACTGCTCTATAAATTTTTGGACCAGGATATATGATATGGGGGCTCTGAGGTCGGTAAGCGTACGGAGCTAGGAAGAGTATCGCCTGAGTAAGTCTTGACTTTGGTAGATGAGCTAGGGGCTATCAATATGCAGAGCCGCTGAGGTCATGGTATGCATAGTCATTCAAAGGTGTCCACGGCTCGATAAATTTCCACTTCCAATGGCCTTGAATGTTTATGAAGATCCGCAATTATCGGGGTTGTGGATTCTGATGTATGGAGAGGATGCATCCAAATGTGCAAGGAGTATTCCCATATCATTTCACCATATATATTGGGTGAGTTGTGATGAAGTCCGTGCAGTTTTAACTTTATGCGGTGAGGAAGAAGTCTGTGCAGTTTAATGTCGTGCAGGGAGGACGAAGTCCGTGCATTTTAACGTCATGCGGTGAAGATGAAGTCCATGCAGTTTAACATCATGCGGTGAGGATGAATTCCATACAGTTTAACATCATGCGGTGAGGACGAAGTCTGTGCAGTTTAACGTCGTGTGGTGAGGATGAAGTCCGTGCAATTTAACGTCGTGCAGTGAGGACAAAGTCCGTGTAGTTTAACGTCGTGTGGTGAGGATGAAGTCCGTGCAATTTAACGTCGTGTGGTGAGGACGAAGTGCGTGGAGTTTAACGTCGTGTGGTGAGGACGAAGTCCATGCAGTTTAATGTCATGCAGTGAGGATGAAGTCCGTACAGTTTAATGTCATGTGGTGGGGATGAAGGTGAACATACGTTAAAAGGGGATTCCGTGCAGTTTAACGTCATGCGGTAAGGACGAGAGGTATATATACTCGTGTTTTCTTTTCTCAATAGCTGGGCTAGGAGATAAGATCTCGGTGTTGCTACGTATCCTACGAGGGTAGGAATCAAGCCACATGTAGTTATTATTGGAGTAAACCCCGTACAGGTCTGTTCCTTACATGGGGGAAGGGGGCATGTTTATTTTTCTTATCTGTGCAGTTTTGATGTCATGCGGCAAGGATGAGGAACACACCCAATGCAGGTCTGGTCCTTACACAGCAAGAAAGGAGGGTATTTTTAGCTTCATTTGGGGATGGTCGAGCTAGGATGGGGGATCCTAGCATTACTACGTATCCTGAGAGTGTAGTAATCAATCCATACATAGTTTTTTAGAAGATAATACACCTCATGTAGGTCTGGTCGATACACAGGGGAGAAGGGCATTCTAAATCTTCATTCGGGGGTGGCTGGGCCAGGATGGGGGATCCTAGTATCACTACGTATCATGTAAGGGTAGGAATCAATACGTACGTAGTTCTCTAATGGGTACACCCCATGCAGGGTTGGTCCGTACATGGGGGGGGGGAGAGGGAATTTTTAATCCTTCATATCCATGCAGTTTAACGTCATGCGGTAAGGACGAGGAATACACCCCGTGCAGGGTTGGTCTGTACACAGGGGAAAAGTGCATTTTTTAAATTTATTTGGGGATGGATGGGCCAGGATGGGAAACCCTATCATCACTACGTATCCTGTAAGAGCAGGAATCATGTTGTACGTAGTTCTCTAAAAATCTGTGTAATTTAACGTCGTGCGGTGAGGACGAAGTATGCTTAGTTTAGGGTCATAGAGTTTGGACCGTTTTGCACTTGGCAGTTTTATGTTGTGCAGCATGAAAGATAACTGCTTTTGATTATGAGAAATACTTCTTCAGAAATCTCGCATTTATAGGAGCGGTAGTGAACTGCCCGTCCATGGAGATCAGGTCATATGCTATGCTGGAGTAGACCTTGTGTATAACATATGGTCCCTCCAACTTGGGCTCCATATTTGGAGGCTTCTTTTCAAGTATCATTGGGGTCCGGAGGACCAACACCAATTCTCCTTCCAGGAAAGACTGAAGACAAACTTTTTTATTGAAGGCTCATGCGATTCGGTTCTGATATACTTTCAGATGGTGCAAAGTGTGCAACCGCTTCTCATCTAGCTGTTCCAATTCACCTAGCTATTATTCTGATTGTTCATCGTTGGATAACTGATTAAAAATAGAAACACGGAGCGAGGGAAATTGGAGCTCAATGGGTATGACCACTTCTGTTCTGTATACTAATGAGTACGGAGTAGCCCGAGTAGTGGTGCAGATTGTGGTTTGATAAGCCCACAATGCATGAAGAAGTTTATCCAGCCATGATTTCTTGTCTTTGTTAACCATTTTCTACAGAATTTCGGACAAGGTCTTGTTGAAAGCCTCTATATATCCGTTGTCCACTTCATAGTAGCAAGATGAGTAGGTAGCCTTGATACCATATTCTTGGTATAGTTTCTCCAATTCAGCAGAGAAGAAATTGGGGCCGTTATCCGTCAGTATGGTATGAGGGATGCCAAATCTGGTGATGATATTGGTTTTCACAAATCTGACAATGTTTATTTCCTTGACTTCCTTAAGGGGTAAAACTTCATCCCATTTGGAAAAGAAGTCGGTTTCTATGAGGATATACTTCAGTTGTTTGGCCATGGTGCGGGGATATGGTCCCACGACGTCCATTCCCCAGATGGAAAATGTCCAGGAGTACTTAGCCTGATGAAGTATCTCCGGGGGTTGGTGTATGATGTTGGAATGAATTTGGCATGAGTGGCATTTTTCAGTAAAGTGCTCACAATCTCGTGCCATGGTGGGCCAATAGTACCCAAGAATTCGAACCTGATGGGAAAGCATAGAACCTGACTGATGTGCTCCACATTCTCCAGAATGCACTTTAGTCATGACGGCAGTAGTTTCTTCTCCATAAATGCATCTTGAGGAGGACTCCATCGAGGCCTTGTTTGTAGAGGACCTCTTTCTAACTTGTGCCACTGTATAAGACAAAGTTGATTGACCTTCTCCGTATTTTCTCTTGTTCATCCCTATCTGATGGAAGTTCTCCCCATTGAAGGTAGTTTGCAATGGGGGTCATCCAGCCAGTGGCAGGAGCGTATGGCTCGGGGACAGGACTAACTTCATTGATTTCCTCTATCTTTGTTTGAACAAATGGCAGGACCATTCGATGATGAGAAATACTGATAACTGTTTCATCCCAGTCCAGGTCAGCTAGGGTTGTGGCCGCAATAGCTAATTCATCGGCCTGGACATTCTGAGACCGGGGAATATAGGTCAATGTTGGTTCTGTGGAGAATTCCTCCATTAACACTCAGTCATGACCAAACAGGGGAATCAACTCCTCCTTTTTAATATCATAGTCACCATTGACTTGCTTGATGACCACTTCTAAGCCTCATTTTACCCTAAGGTGTTGTACTTGCGCCTGGAGTGCAAGCTCCAAGCCTGCAATGAGGGCTTGATAATCTGCCTCATTGTTTGTACATCCTTCTTACAGGAGGAAGGAATATGGAAAGATTTCCTTTTCTGGGCGCATGAGTATTATCCCCAAACCCACCTTGTTAAATTTGGGATCCTCCGTCCTTTTCCCTGTCGGGCTTCGGGATGCGCCATCTAATTACATTTCCCATGTCGGGATCTCCTGTTGAACCGAGAATATGTCTTCATCAGGTAATTTGACGCCTGATATGATGGTCCCTATTGAGGGGTGCTCAGCTAATGTCTAGCCTTTGATGGATTTCTGAGGGACAAACTGGATGTCCAACTATTGCAGGATGACTGGCCATCGGGATAGGCGCCTGGTCAGCATCGGGCGGCTGAGGATGTACTTGAGCGGGTTACTATGCGAGACCAAATGGACTTCATGATGCTGCAGATAATGTCGCAATTTTTGAACTGCGAAGACCAAGGCCAAAGAACTCTTTTCGATGTTTGAGTATTGAGTTTCAGCATCCATCACGGTTCTGTTGTGGTAATAGATAGTGTTTTCACTGCCGACATCATTTTTCTATGCGAGGAAGGCTCCCGGCGACTGGTCTAGGGCCATCATGTATAATATGACAGGTCTTCCTTCATTCAGGGGCATGAGCACCATTGGGATTAAGAGGTAATTCTTGAGGCTGTCAAACTCCTCTTGGAAGTCATATGTCCATTGGTACGTAACTCCCTTCTTCATTAACCTGGTGAAGGGAAAACATTTTCATGCCAGGTTAGCTATGAGCCGCCTAATATAGGCTAGGTGTCCTTGGAATCCTCTCAACTCAGTGAGATTACGGGGAGGAGGTCAACCAAGGATAGCCTTTATCTTTTCAGGGTCGACTTCGATGCCATGATAGTGTACGACGAAGCCAAGGAATTTACCTGAGGTGACCTCGAAGGTGCATTTCAAGGGATTCATCTTGAGGCTATGCTATCAATTTTTTCCAAAGATGGTTTCAAGGACTGACAAGTGATCTGAGCACTGTCTTGATTTTACAACTAATTCATCCATGTATCATTCAATGAATCTCCCCAGGAATGGTTTAAAGATAAGATGCATGGCATGTTGATATGTGGTTCCAGCATTCTTGAGACCAAAGCGCATGACCCTATAACAGAATATTCCTTGAGGGGATATGAAGGCATTGGCTTCTTCATCTTGTTAGGAAATCCTGATTTGATTATACCTGGAATAACCATCCATAAAGGAGAGAGCCTCATACTTGGACGTTGGGTCAATTAATAACTCAGTAATCATGATAGGAAAATCATATTTCGGACAATGCTGATTGAGATCTCTGAAATCGATACAGACACAGATTAGTCTATTCTTTTTCTTGACAGGGACAATTTTAGCCAACTTGATGGGGTACTGGACCTCCCGAATGAAGCTTTCTATAATAAGCTTATCGACTTCAGCCTCTAATTTTGCAGCATGTGAGGGGTGCATTCTTATGGAGTCATGTTTATAGCCCGAGTGGTCTTCTGGCATACCTAAGTGGTGGGTTTCCACTTCAGGATCGAGTCCCGGAATTTTCATGCAATTCCAGGCAAAAACATCCCGGTGTTGCTTTCGGAAATAGGTATATACCTCGTGCTCTTTGGGAGACATAGCTGTACTAATGAGGGTTGGCCTCAGGTCTTCCTTAGTACCCAGGTTTATTTCCCAGAGCTCAACCAAAGTAGTGGGGATACCTTCCTCAAATGCGGGAGGTGCATCCCTAAGATCACCCCCTCCTCTTCCCCCACAATCTCATCATCTTGATCTGATGGGGGGAGAGTTCCCGACACGGGCTCTTGGGGGTCCGGAGGCGAAGCATTGTGGGCATCCTCGCTCAATTATATGCCCCCAAATTGAGGTTCAATGGTTGTTTCCGCATTGTCACTCTCAACCGTTATAGCTGAAGCCACGAGGACAGCTGAGTGTGTGTCTGGGCTTGAATCCCTGCTCTCAACATGGTTGATGGGAAATACGTAGTCTCCGCCAAGCTACCTGAGGAGGTCATCAGGAACCATTTCCAGACCATTTGGAGTGGGGATCCAGTCAATACCATCGAGCGAAGGCTTATTTTTATTTTGCTCATAAAACCCGACGTCAATGTAGTGTGACTGTGAGAGCTTGAAAGGGGACTTGTCAGTGTTCAATGTCACACTTTTTCCATTAACGCAATACATGATACACTAGTGGTAGGATGAAGGAACGACCATGTGTTTATGAAGCCACAACCTTCCATGTAGGGCATTGAATTCTGTGTTCTTCCAGACCACCAAGAATTCTGAGTATGCCACAAGGTCACCAAAATGGGTTTTCAGCTTGATTTGTCCCATTGGATTCTTTTCACTCTTGTCGTAACTCAACAAAGTTGTAGCTGAGGGGATTAGGTCATCCTCACTATATCACATCTTGCAGAGTGTTCATAGGGTAAAGAGGTTAACTCCAGAGTTGTTGAAAATAAAGACTTTGCGGATCTCAACATCATTTAGTGTGTCGAACACATATAGTGGTTTGATGTGTCCTTGAATGATGGCATCTTCATCCTGACCGGTGAAGGAAATCACTGCATTACATTCAGCCGGGACAGTCTCCATCTGGTAAATCTTGGTGGCGGCTACCATGGCTTGAAACTCTAGGGGGTTGAGCAAGGCTTCTACAAGAGCCTCCCTGAGATCTGCTGACAAACTTAGGGCATCCAGGATTGACAGTATGGTTGGTAATGATGCCAGCTGCATAAGGATATCATACTTCTGCTCCAGTGGCCAACACTTCTCTGTTGGTGTGAGTGTTTTAGCAGGAACTTTAGGAGTTGGAGTATGTGACGATGAGGGACTGGCGACGGGGTCGGAGGTCGACGGTGTTCCCACGTTTTGGGGTCTCGGCCTGGCCGGTCTGTTAGTGCGCACTAGGCTTCTAGATATTTGTTCCTCCTCTAATGGGTAGAGTGGCTTCTTGTGGTGGTGGAGGGATATTCTTTCTCCTGTTGAGTCTGTTGAAGGGCTCTCCCATAGGTTTCCATGATATTAATGGTTTGGGCCTGGGTAAAACCATAGGGTTGGTTTTGGCCGCCACTGTGTCTCCCATGGTATCCCCTTCTTCTGTTATTCCTCCTCCCAGCCCATTCAGTTGGGAACTCGGGTTCATAGTCATACCCTTCATTACGGAACGATTCCATTAGATGGATGAAATTGATGGAACCAAATATTATCTCATCGTCTTGTGATAAGTCAACCTGGTCGGTTTTCCCTGATGGTGTCGTTTGGTGGGTCGGTGCCCATAGTGCCATGTTCGAGGGCATAAAATCCGATTGTTTCGGGGATAACTTTGGCCTCATTGCGAACTGGTCCTCTTGCGCTTGTCTCCTCCCTTTTCGATCATGCCTGGATGTCTGTCTCATGGAGGGTTGGGAGGCCGATATTGTCGGCTGCACGACATTAGTGGCTATTGACAGCAACACTGGCTGCTGTAAATGAGCTCGGAGTATTCCCTGAGCTCGGTTGATATTATTCCGAGTCATCCAACTATCACATTTCTGCCCCTTCTTGCTGGTGACTTCCTGCCCCCCCCCCTTTGTCGGAGTCGGTGGTAGAAATATACGTCACATGTGCTGGGGGTGGTCCCAGTTCGACCTGCCCAGAGTCTACCATCCTTTACAGGAGGTCTTTGAAGACGAAGCATTCCTAGTTATTGTGCCCTAACGTTCGATGGTAGCGAAAGTAATATGGCATGTCATTGCAGCTGAATTATTCGGGTTTCCTTGGCTCCGAGAGGTGGAGCAAGTTTCAATTCATGGCGGTGATGAAGTAGCTATGGACTTGGTCCTCTCAGAACGAGTATACTTTGTGTCTCCATTCCTCGAACATGTTCCACTTCAATCCTCTTTGTTCATCCCTTTTGGGCGGAGGCGGACACTAATATACCGGAGGACCTTGATGATTTTTTGGGGGCCTAGGAAGTGGAGCAGGCGTAGGGGCTAGCTTGAGCATGACAGAGGACACTTCAGCTCTAACTATTCACTTTGTAGGAGCCTGTGAGGCTATTTAGGACTTCAGATTGGTCTGCTATAGGGAGTCTTCAATTCTCTAAGCAATGGCAGAGAGATTGTGGAATCCAATGGTGCACTCCACTGGTATGAGCGGTGCTCGCAGCTCATCTCGAAGGTTATTGATTCATATGGCCAACATCTCATCTTGGGGCATTGGCCTATTTAGAGAGTAGGTCAGACCCTTCCATCTGGCGATGAAATCAGAGACCATATCATTCTCCCTCTGTTTGTAATTCATGAGGTCGTTGACCATTGTCTTCAACAGCCTTGAGCTGAAGTGGAACAAGAACTACTATCGAAGGTCTTCCCAGATTTTTATTGACTGAGCTGGCAGATTTGTATATCAGATGAAGGCAGATCCTTGCATGGTCTGTACGAAGCATCTGAGTTTTACTGCTTCTTGTTGTTCCGTAGTTCCCATCATAGGGTTGCAATAAGATGCGTAGTGCATCAGGTGCTGTTTTGGATCACCTAAACCATAGAAAATAGGGAATACATGGCTCCCAAAATTGGGTGGAGGAGTCATGTTGCTCACCCAATCTGGATAGGGTTTTTTCTCTAGCAGTATCGGAGCACATCGACCATCCATTTCATCTAATCGAGCTGTCAGTGCCTCGATGGTGTGGCCGAGTCCCTGGTTTATATCCTATTGCGCCCAGTCTTGGGTGGGGGTAGCTCGAGGCATTTCCTGAGGATCTGTCTTGGCCGGCACCAAGGGTGCATATGCCATTTGTGACACCTTTAGACGGTTTAAACTTACTCACTCTAGTTGCTTCCTGAGTGGAGGGAAGTCTTGGTATTCACCCGAATCCATGTTCAGGTAGTTGGATGGACCAGGCACCTCATTGGGCGGGGACCCTGACCATGCTTCGTCTGCCAGGAAAACCTTGTTCTTTCAGGTTCACATGTTGGGAGTGCAAGGTGTGGATCTTCATGGGAAGCGCTTTCAATAAGACAGTTCCTCCAGAGTAGCTCAGCGTTAAACCGCCTAAATTATTTCATTTACTCCACCTTTCAATAGAATCTCTCTTCAAGCATAAGTGGCTCGTTTTTATCGAGAGGAGGCAGGTTAAGAGTAACCGTTCATTTATTCTTATCCATGTTGGAAGCTTGTATGGTAATCAGAGGAGGGTTATCTGGAAGGGTATCCATATTTAGGGAAGCCCTCCGATTCCGGGTGTGCACACCTGATGGTTCCTTGTGAGTCACAGCCTGACTAGAACCATCTTCTCCCAATCCATCTGGATTTGCATTATCTCCAGTGTCACCCATGGGGTTAGCCTCTATGGCATTGATGGATGCATATCGTGGGGTGGAGGAGATGTCATCTTCCAAAAAGGAAGAGGATCTCCCATGCCTTTTACTGGTCCTCCCCTTCCTCTCCCTGGATTGCTTTCGGACTCCTTGATGAAGGGTGATGCAGACAGTTCCTTGATGCGACCTTATGGTATGCCTTCCACTTGAAGGGGATGGTGATTCAAAGGACGAGATAGGGCAGGAACCTCCTCTTATGATTGATCTCCCTAGACAATAAAATATTAATTCTTGTGGGGGAGGTTGTTGTTGAGGTGGTAAAAATGCCCCCATCCCTGAGGGCTGGGGTTGGCTCCGTTCCCTAGACGTTGATTATTTTCCCATTTTTAGTGGACTTACGGGGGCATTTGTGGTTAAAAATGCCCCCAGCCCTGCAGGCTGGGGTTGACCGTAGATTGCAGCAGTGGGTGCTACTATCGCTATTTTCCTGATCTTGTGTGCCCCCATTTGGGGGTGAACTGGATTTGATGACGAATTCACTTGTGAATAAATCCCATATGTGGAGGCAATAAATGACTTCTGATTGGCCTCTCTCAGGCGAGAGGACTGTTGTATGCTTTCGGTGGCCTGATTCAGGGGTTCGTGAATGGCTCGTTCCTGTCATGCCTGAAGCTTCTGGGACTTACTCAAGGCTTGTCTCTACTAGGTGTGTTTCCTTTCCCGAACAAGGAGACCACACAATCACTGTCTTTCTATGATTATGTTGCAAGATACTACACCGAACGAGTTCTTCTGGGCGGGGAGGAGAGTAAAATGCAGAGCTCCGTGTTCTCCCCATCCTTTGATATGGACTCCTGTCGGAGCATCGTCAATGAGGCGACATAGCTGGTGCAGTGCATGGAAGCAGGATACCTCCATGTTTCCTTTACGCCTCTCAGGTCGCGGTTGCCGCGCCGAAGGAAGAGCTTCCAGGTCAATGTGATGCAGGACGTATCCTATTGTCTTGATGTGATATACATACCCATCGTAGGGAAGGAAGCTTGATTTCAGCCGACGGAGGGTTTTCCACATATTGGAGAAGATGTCGTGCACACATTATTATGACAACTTTATGGGTATGTCAAATTGAGAGGTGGTCGTGGGCCAAAACATAACAACGATATCTTCTCTGGCCAGTCGTTTCCTTAGGGGCAACATGTCAGTATACTCCTCTGCTAGTGATTCCTCTACCTGGTCAGCCCAACTGAGATGCTCACTGACAGTGTGGTCGGAGGTCGTGGGGCCAGTAGGTGTTGAATTATCAAATGGGTGATTTTGGGGTGGTTCAAAAGATGAACATGGACCTGGACCATCTCCTAATCGAATAAGGGTGTCGTTGGCAACTATCTGGGAATCTGACATGCTCAATCCCATCCTTCTGAGTACCTCAGCATATGAGGGATTTTTGTGCTTTATTTAGCAGGGGGAGGACCTTACTGTCGATATGATATGTCACTGCAGGGAGGACCTTCGCAATGGCAGTTGTGATGGTGAGGGCTACCATCACAGCTGTCGCAGGGATATAACCTGTAGGGTACACCATGGGGAGGGCCTTTAGAATGTACCGAAACGAGGGGAGGGCCTTCTCGTTGAACGACATCTAGGAGGGGAGGGCCTCTGCTATCTGTGTCGTAATAAAGAGGGCTACCATTTCTGCTTGACGCATCACTGCATAGAGGAATTTTGTTGCACATACCCTGGGGAGGACCTCCAAGGCGTATCACAGTGAGGGGAGGACCTTCTGGCTGCATAGTGTTGTTACGGGGAGGGCCTTCGCAAAAAATTCCAACATGGTGAGGATGACCATCATGGTTTGACGTTCGATGTGTATCCTGCGGAGGACCTTCAAGATACACTACGACAAGGGGAAGACCTTCTTGTTGCTTGGGGCCATCGCAGGGAGGACCTTCGCAATGGCGGCCGTGGTGGCGAGGACTACCATCACAACTGCCACAATGGTGAGGACTACCATCACAGCTGTCGCATGGAGAATGTCTGCGGGGTACACCCTAGAGAGGGCCTTCAGAATGTACCACAATGAGGGGAGGGACTTCTCATTGCTTGACCTCTCTACGGGGAGGACCTCCGTTATCATAGTGGCGAGGACTACCACTCTGATCTGATGCCTAGCTGCACGAAGTGTCGTTGCAACGTAACCCCTGGGGAGGACCTTCAGGGTAGGACACGATAAAGGGAGGCCATTATTTTTGTGATGAGATGTCACTGCATGGAGGGTCTCTGTAGTTGCGACTATGATAGCGAGGAATACTATCATAATCTATGGTCCCACATCACAGAGAGTGTTTGTAGTGTATACCTCGGGGATGACCTTCAAGGTGGACCGCAACAAGTGGAGGTCTTTCTTTCTGCTCGATCTTCTGGTCACGTGGAGGGCTTTCGTGACTAACATCAAAAGAGAAGCTCTTGTGATCGATCATTATATGCCCGTGGGGGAGGCCCCCGCGGGTGCTCTGTGGAGGACCTTCAGAGATGCTGGTAGAAACATTTTGGGGAGGAACTTCATGACTACAACTGCCACTCCCATAATATGGTGATGGGAAGGCAGGGTTTTGAGCCTTCGATATGTGTTTAGCGGCATTGGGAACCCCAACTTCCAACAGAGCGGAGTCATGAACTGCCTCTTTATTTTCCGGCTGCCTTCGGCGCATTCGAGGCACTTTCTTACAGGCAGTGGGGACCGTCTGCTGTTGATAATAGCCTTCACCTTTGGATCCCTTTCTGATTGGGCCCCATGATTCTATCGGGATATGCTGACAAACATCTTGACTTTTATCCGGGATATATGCCTACTCTGAAGCATCCACCACGATGGATGGGTTTTCCCCAATTGGAACTAGTGATGTTGCTCGATTCGGTTGCCCTTGCATCGTGGAATATGGACAACGACCCTCCGGGGTGGAAGAAGGGATTCAAATCTTCTTTGAGGCGGCTATATCATCTCTTTGATGAGTCGCCTCAATTGGGGAGATGGGCTCACAGGCCCGAGTCCTTGCTGTTGCTGATGATGCAATTACATTCTGGAAAGTCTGTAAGATATGATCTGGGATTGATACCTAATCCTCCATCATTGCCCGGATATGTAGAGAGACATCTTTGGTTGTAATGGGTATGAGGTCCCATTCCGATATCGGAGTAAGAATATCCTGCTCCAGTCCTCCGATGGTCAGTGGATACTGACAATTCTCCTATGTCGGGGTAGGTGAATGAATATGACCCTATACCGGGATATACTGGTTTATCTCTCCGTTTACTGCCACATCGGGATGACAGAATTTACTTGTATCCTCAGGGAGCTATACTTGCATATGTTGGTTTCCCACCGTATCGAGTCGGTGGCCTTGGTTGGTAGGGAGATATTCCCACCTATTAGTTACTGCCACATCTAGATGGAGGTATTTTTTGATCACCACCATATCAGGGTGGTAGGCGTCCGAAGCATATTCTAGGAGATGGTCTTGCAGGCACAAGGTCGCCACCACGTCTGGTTGGTGGGATTCTCGACCTAGGCAGGGAGAAGTGCCTGCCGGGTATGTGTCGTCGTGTTTGAGTGACAGGCTTGATGGAGCTTGGTGGGGATGTGCGCCTGCTCCTATGATGTTGCCATATCTGGATGGCAGGATTTAGAGGAGCGGACAAGTGTGTGTTCCTGCTCGCGATACGTCTCCGTGACTAGGCAATAGAGCTCCTCCTCCGGGACAAGGGTGATGACTGGTCCCTGGTTGTACGTTTGCCGCCCTCATCAGGCGGTCTAAGGGGCCGGAGCTTGGGGATTGTGGTCCTGGATCCTTGGGGAAAAATCCTCCTTAACGTGAGGTTATTGAGTCGTGGTGTAATCATAAAAATGTCTTCCGACGAGGGCCTTAGAGTGGAAACCCCATTCAGCGCGGATGATGTCCTCAGCGTCGACCTCATCCGCCTCCCTAAGATAAGGGAGGTGTGTGTTGTCTCATTCTGAGGATAGAATTACTAAATGGTTTGAGACAGCAACATAAAACTTTTGGGTCTGCTTTCATGGCCACTGCTGGGCAGGTTACCAGCGAGTCTTAGCAGATTGGAGGGTGCGCATGGCCACCTCCTCCATTGGGAGAGTACCGTTCAAGTGGTACTCTTGGATAAACGCATACGAGACCCAACGATGAAGACGTTGGGTAGGTGACAAGGTCCTTCATTGGTGAGGATGTCTGGTCATTGTGTTTTTTGAAGTACGCACCTGTGAGTTTCTCTGTGATGCCATTGGATCGAAGGGAGTTCTGAGTGGTACCTGTAAAATATTTTAACAAATACATATAGCAAACCTGTTAAAGCAGCATCTCATGATCCCATGTGTAATAAATGACCTTTCTTGGATCTCCTTGTGAATATAAGGGGGTACATAGTAGGATTAAGTTAAATCTGTCATGCTTGGTTAAAGATTCACATTGGGTTTACCATTTTTTTGTTTTGCGACGATGATGAATCATGGGGAAAAACGTGCACTACCCAACGGTTAATTAGAGAAGGTTGGATTCTTCTTATTCACTCATATCAGGTGCACAACATTCATCTCGAAAAACCCAATGGTTCCATATCTAGCGATACGTGGAGTTGCTTTCCAATGGTAGGCGCTCATAGGGTGATTTGGTCAGCGATGCTTAGGGACTCACATTGGTCGAGAGGATGGGATGTTGGGATCATCGTACCCTTTTAAGGGGAATTATTGCCTATTCTGGGACACTGTTATATATTTAAGACGTATTCATATTATCATGAATCTTTGGGTTATATCCTAGCATAGTATCCCTGGATTACTTCTGGTTGGTAATGGTCAGCTAAACACAGAGATTCAGAATCATTTATGCCCGAGGTTTACTATCCCTCATTGGATTAATGACTCTGAGGAGATTGGACTTATTGAGACGACACTGGTTTAAAGCCCTGTAACAGGGCACTCTGAAGTTCATTGTCATTCAGGGGGATATATAACAACTTGAGCATTTGGATTGACCCCATGATATGGGCTTCCTACGTATCCTTTTGAGAGGAATCAGAATCCTCGTAGTTTGGTTTGGGATGAGGCTTACACTCTGAGGCGACCCAAGATGTGGGTAAACTGATGTAAAGGGGGTCGGAATGACCGATTGTTGGTCTTGAACCTCGGAGAGGCTTTTTACGTACCCCACCTAGGAGATAGGGATCAAAGTCCACGTAGTTCGGGAGTACAGTTTAACGTCATGCAGGATGAAGGATGAACCAATGTGAAGGGGGTCAGAACAGCCTGGTGGTGGGCTTGAACCTCATGGATTCTTCCTACGTACCATGCTTTGAAATGGATCAAAGTACTCGTAGTTCACATGAGGCTGGGGTTAGGGTCGGTGATTACTCTAAGCCCATGTGAGTCATGCTCGGTGTGAGAATCAAAAGGCAGTAGAGACCCGATGATCACGTCACGAAAGGTGCGTCCATGGGAAGCAGAGCGGGGCTTACGCATGGAGCGACCCGAGAAGTCGATGCTTACTCCATAATGGAGACCCGATGGTGAAAAAGTCCAGAGGGAGAGGGAAGGCATGCCCCCGTGTCCATCTCCCTTCTTGGTTCTTGGCACCAGGGAAGTACAGAGGTGCATGGGTGCTACCTCCCGCAATAAATTCTAGCGGCTTACACCAAGGAGGCTACCTATTCACTCCCAGAAGAGGGGAGAAGTTCTCACCACCGTAGTTGAAGGGAAATGGAAGTAGGGTCCCCCAATCTAGCAAGTGGAGAGGTAGAAAGGGGACTCCGGGCACGGACCTTGCATTACCGTGGGAATGTAAACCCCGGAACTCTTTGGGAATCCGCTCAAGGGCCGGAGAAACCCCTTTTACCTCACTTACCATGGGTATGTGAACTCATGTCGGTGCACTGATGCACCTTAAGGTTGCATTATACAGGTCCCGTGGATTCGGTGGAGGCCTTGGCTCGGGGCTGATGAATGGGCTAATGAGGGGGTTGCGAAGGATCAGGACTGATTGGAAGGATTATATCTGACTCAGGGAATGGGAACACTGAAGGATTTGGTAGGACACATGGGTGTATGAGGAGTGGTTCCCTTCGTGTAGGAGGTGCTACGTGATTGGAGAGGTCATCCACGTATCAGGGTGGTATGCGGACTGGTAGGCACCCCATGTACCAGGGCAATACATGGCTTTAGGTTCATCCTGCATAACAGGTTGGTCCTTGGGGGATTCCACACGAGCAGCGGCGACCAAGGGCGATGCCAGTCGGGGGTTCGTAGGTTTGTTATTCGCCCACACAGGAGGGTGCTATGTGGTACATAGGATTGAAAAAGGGGTCATAAACTCCCTGGTCCATGGGGAGTGCATCCGTGGAGGGGCCATGGTTCGAAATCTTTTTTTTGTGATTTTAAGTTTTCGATTCACCAAATTGTTATGCATTTTTGATTCCTTATTAATTTTTTTCCAGCTTCATACCTGTTCTGGTTCACGAATTGGAACTTCACTGTTTTCGAAATCCTGAGCTCCTTCCTCTGAAATACTTCCACTCGTCTCTGATCGATCCCTCTCTTCTCCCACTTGATCTCATTTTATAGTGTGCGGAAAGATATGTATTTGTGGTCATGTGAGTGACTGGAAACCCAGTTTATAGATGACTTGGTCAATCCACAACTCGAGGGGTGATTGAATAAACCTTCCTCACAAACCAAACTAGTTCGGGGAGTGATTTGTGGCCGTGTAGGGCCCTGCCTCTGTTCTGCAAATGATGGCATACGTGGTCCAGGCCGGTTGAAGTGGTTCATGGCTGGGGAAATTTGTGTTGGGGGACCGGCCTGGTGCCCATCCTTCTTCGCACCCACGGAGGGTCCCCGCCTCTGTTCTGCGAACGACAGTGGTCCGCGGAGGGGGTGGTTTACTGAACTGGTCGCATACCATCAACATTGGACCGGTATGCAGACCAGTTTGTCTTTTTTCCATCCTCTGATTATTATCCTTATTTTTTTTAAATTCCTCGAAGGAAATTGGGTAGAACCCTCTCTTTAATTAAGGGTATTCTCATTCTCCTTTGCAGATTTTTTAGGACCCTACACTATCCTATTAACAGTAATCAAGCACCATAACAATGGTAAACTGTAATCAAGAAACCTTAAACATAGTCTAGATATAAAGCATGGAAAATCCATCCACAATGGCCTATGTCATATAATAAAGTTTCAGAACCCATGGGTCAGATCCAAGGAGTATAAATTCCAATTAATATCCTTTTTCCTATACTGATTAATCCAATGTCAGACCTATATGGGATGAATCCATGTTCCTTGACTAAAGAATCCTCTTGAGTTTGTAGAGCACATCCATAATAGATATGGTAAAGAATCAGGGGAATCCCAAGGAGTATAAATATTATAGGAAGTATAAGAAATCCATATATAAGGAGTAGAAATGTCCCATGCATCTAAATTAATCCATATCCATAGAGTATAAATGTATATGGAATCTATGTCAGCCAAATCCAAGGAGTAAAAATGCCTAAGGAATTAAAATCATAAAAATATTCATTAATTATTTCATTACCCATTTTACATTTCCATTAAACCCATTCAACCATTTTTACAACATGTAATTACATGGAAAAGGAGACAGAAAATCCTCTCCAAATATCTCATTTATTTCAACAAGGATCTCTCTACCAATGGTGATCTCACACACAACTAACAGTGTAGTGTATCATAGGATAGATACTCAAAACACACCTCATATGTGTTATGGGTTGAAGTGAGTGACCTCCAACCATATAATGGTACCAAGTGGGAAACCAAGTCTGGTTCTGATAATTTAATCAAGTAATTTAAAAAATTTAAGAGTAATGACAAGAAAGATCGTCGTACAATATGTTTTCAACTAGCTATAAAATAACAAAAAATTAATGGAAAAAGTATATACCACCTACCATATACCCATGGTAGAACACTCATCCCTTATTTCATTGTAGCATGGTCTCAATCAGAAGAAAATGGATGAATATATGAATTTTCTAAAAATATAGCATATGTGATCACACAAAAATTGTAACATCGATAGAAAGATAGTCGATAAAACAAGCCAATAGAGCGAATCAGTTACCGAAGGCTATCCAATGAGATGATAAGAAGTAAAATAATAGGAATAATGATGAAACAAAATCAAATAATATTTCTTTATCTCAAAGGATCTTCTCCTATAGTTCATGTTCAAGAGAGAGGAAGACTTCTGTAAAAAATAAGGCCCTACCTCTAATATTAAAAACTGAACCTGGGCATTTTCATGGTGTGTAAATTATTTACATGTCAAGTAATTATTTGTTTTTAACTTATGGATAAAACTCACGACACACCATTAATTATCCTTCGTAATACATTACATTCCGTTTAATGAATACACACCCTATATTTCAACCACAATCCATTTACATAGCTCGCAGTCTAATCCAGCCCCCATACTCCCATGTTTCAAAAACACCCAACCATCCCATAGGTTCATCTTCAGGGTTTATACTAAAAAGATAACTAAATGAGGGTTTTAAACAAAAACTAAAAGGATCCACAAATTATAGAACAATCTGGTTCTTAAATAAGTGTTTTAACGGTTTTAAGGGTTTTTACGATTTTTAGGTTCGTAGGGATTTTAAGTGTTTTTATTTTTTTAAGGTTTTCATAGGGTTTTATATGTTTTCTAGAGGTTTTTATGTTTTTTGAAATTTTTATGGATTTTTTAAATACATAAGGTTTTTATGGGTTTTAGGGATTTTGGTGGGTTGTAGGGGTTTTTAGGGTTTTTATCTTTTTTTTGGTTTTAGGGGTTTTATCTCTTTTTAGGTTTTTTTGTTTTCCTTATATTTTTTCATCTCTTTAGGTTTTTAGGGTTTTTTATGGATTTTTATGTATTTATATGGGATTTAGTGTTTTTGGGGATTTTAGGGGTTTTAGTGGTTTTAGGTATTTTATGGTTTTTTTGGGTTTTTTAGGGTTTAAATGGGTTTAGAGGTTTTTTACAATTTTTGGGTGTTTAACGATTTTTTAGAGTTTTTATTGTTTTTTATTTTTTTAGAGGTTTTTATTATTTTTAGGTGTTTTTAGTTTTTTTAGGTTTTTATGGGGTTTTTTGGGTTTTTATCATTTATAAGTGTTTTTAGGGGTTTTAAGTATTTCTTTATGGTTTCCATAGTGGTTTTCTAGGATTTGGTATTTTTTTAACCTTTTAGGGATTTTTAGTATTTTTATGGTTTTTAGGGTTTTTATAGACTTTGAGGGTTTTTAGTGTTTTTAGGGGTTTTAGTATTTTTATATTTTTTGGAGTTTTATGTTATTTAAGGGTTTTAAGGTATTCTTTGGCATTTTCAATATTTTTTACATTTTAGGTATTTTTTTAGATTTTTATGGATTTGAATGGTTTTTGGGTATATTGAGGAGTTTTAGGGTTTTTTATGGTTTTTAGGGTTTTTTTGGATTTTAGGTTTTTTTTGTTTTTAAAGGTCTTAAGTTAATTTAAAGTTTTTTACATTTTTAGGGGTGTAAAGGGTTTCTAGAGGTTTTAGTTGTTTTTATGGTTTTATGGTTTTTATGGTTTTTTTTGAATTTTTTATGGTTTATAGGTGTTTTGAAGATTTTATGCCCTTGTTAGTGTTTTTAAGGATATTTAGGGTTTCTTAGGTTTGTTATGGGTTTAAATTTCTTTTATTTTTTTAGGGATTTATTAGAGGTTTTTGGGTTTTTGGGTTTTTCTTATGATTTTAGGGATTTTTATAGATTTATGGGTTTTAGGGTTATTAGGTATTTTGAGGGGTTTTAGGGTGTTTAGGTATTTTTTGGTTTTATGGGTTTATTATTGTTTTATCAGGTTTTAGAGTTTATTAAAAAAAATTAGCGATTTTAGGTCTTTTTTATGATTTTTATGTTATTAGCATTTTGAGGGATTTTGATGGTTTTTAGGGTATTATGGTTTTTTGGTGGGTTTACAGTTTTTTATTCTTTTATTGGTTTTCATATTTTTTAAGTTTTTTAACATTTTTAGTGGTTTTAAGGGGTTTTAGAGTTTTTAGTGGTTTTATCATTTTTATGGTTTCTGGGAATTTTATTTGCTTTAGGGTTTTTATGGTATTGGGGTCTTTTTCATGGTGTTTATGGTTTTTATAATATTTTAGGTTTTATGGGGTGTTAAGTATTTTATAGGTTTTTTTGGTTTTAAGGGGTTTTTAGGGTTTTTAGTGTTTTAGGGGTTTCTTATGATTTTTATGGGGTTTTGGGTTTTTATGGATTTTAAGGATTTCTTGTCTTTTTAGGAGTTTTTATCATTTTTAGGGTTTTTAGAATTTTCTAGGTTTTTAGGGGATTTTTTTTTAGATTTTAAAATATTTTTATATGGGTTTTAAATATTTTTAGGGATTTTTAATCTTTAGGGATTTTTATCATTTTTATGGGTTTTAGGGTCATTTTGGATTTTGAGGGTTTTTATGTGTTTTAGGGTAAATTTTTAGGGTTTTATGGATTTTTAGAGTTTTTAATGTTTTTAGGAATTTATAGGTTTTTTAGAGATTTTAGTATATTTTAATGTTTTATGTGGGTTTTGGGTTTTTAAAGGTTTTAGAGTTTTTTGGGGTTTTAGGGTCTTTTATGTTTTTTTTATAATTTTTAGAGATTTTAATTGTTTTTAGGATTTTATGTTTTTCTTAGTGGTTATTTGGATTTTTTGGTTTTTTAAGTTTTTAGGGTTTTTAGGGGTTTTTGGGTTTTCTTAGTGTTTTTTATGTCTTTTGTATTTTATTGCTTCTATGTCTTAAGGTTTTTAATTTTTCTATGATTATACAGTTTTATTAGGGTTTTTTAGGGTTTCTTATATTTTTTGGGGTTTTCAGGTCTTTCTCAAGATTTTTATAATTTTAGGCGATTTTTGTGATTCTGAGGGTTTTTATAGTTTTGAGGGTTTTTTAGGGTTTTAGAATTTTATTGGTTTTTAGGGGTATTAGTTGTTTTTTGGTTTTTATGTTTTTCTTAGGGTATTCTAGGTTTTTAGGGGTTTTTATGTTTTTATGTATGTTAGGTATTTTTTGAGTTTTTTAGGGTTTTAAGTTTGTAGAGTTTTAACACTTTTATAAATTTAACCCTTTTTAGTTTTTTAGTGGTATTTAGGGATTTAATTTGTTTTTAGGGTATTTTAGTATTTTTAGGGTTTTATGGGTTTTTAGGGTTTTAGGGTTTTTAGGGTCTTTTAGGGTTTTTGGAGTTTTAATATTTTTAGGGTTATTAAGAGTTTTAAGTGTTTCTAGAATTTTAGGGTTTTATTAGGGTTTTTTATGGATTTTACAATTTTTTAATTTTTATGAATTTTTTGGTTTTTTTGGATTTTTATCTGTTTTATGGGGTTTAAGGATTTTTAGGGTATTTAGGATTTTTAAGGGTTCTGGGGGTTTTAGCTTTTCTAAGATTTTTTTTGGATTTTAAGCATTTTTATGATTTTTAGTTTTTCTTAGGGTTTTCAAGGTTCATATCGTTTTTTAAATTTGTATGGAATTTAGGGATTTTTTATTTTTACAATGTTTAGGATTTTTAATGATTTCAAGGGTTCTTAAGGTTTTCAGGGAATTTTTTTTGTTTTTGTTTTTGTTTTTTAATATTATTTTTTGTGTATTTAAGGTTTTAAAGGTTTTTTTAGAGTTTTTCACATTTTATGGGTATTATAGGGTTTTTTTTGAGTTTTAGTGGTTTTTTGGTGTGTAATAGGTTTTTTTGTTTTTTATATTTTTAGGGGATTATATAGTTTTTAGGGGTTTCAATGGTTTTTTGGGTCTTTTCTGGGTTTTTAAAGGTTTTATCATATATTGTTTTTGTTTGGGTTTTATGTGTTTTTTATGTTTTTCTTAAGAGTTTCAGGGGGGTTTTACATTTTTAGTGATTTTAAGGTCTTTTTTAGAATATTTATAGTTTTTAGGGATATTGAGGGTTTTTATTGTTTTTCTGGTTTTTAGGGTTTTAACATTTTAAATTTTTTATAAAATTTGATTGTTCTTAGGTTTTTAAGGTATTCTTATGATTTTTAATGGTTTTTTACATTATTAGATATTTATAGGTATTTTTTTTTTGTTTTTTTTTGTTTTTAGAGTCGTTATAGATTTTAAGGGGTTTTTAGGGTTTTTAGGGGTTTTAGTTTTTTATGGTTTATATGTTTTTTATGGTTTTTTGGGGGTTTTAGGGGAGTTTTTTTGTGTTCTTATGGGTTTTATGGTTTTTATGAGTCCATTAACTTCTTTCGGGGTTCAAAGGATTTCATATTTATAGTGGGTTTTTGGATTTTAGGGGTTTTTTGGGTTTTTATGGATTTTTTTGGTTTTTAGGGGTTTTATGGTATTTTAGGGTTTTTAGGGGTTTTAGAATTTTTAGGGTTTCTAGGGGTTTTATGTGTTTTTATGTTTTTAATGGCTTCATCGGGGATTTCACGGTTTTTACAGAATTGTATGTTTTTAGGGATTTATTGGGTGTATTAAGATTATTATGAGTTTCTATTATTTTTAGGGATTTTAAGGGTCTTAGGGTCTTTTAAGGTTTTTAGGGGTTTTATCAAATTATAGAGTTTTTAATGTTTTTATTTATTTATGAGTATTAAAGGACTTCTTATGCTTTTTAGGGTTATTACATTTTTAGGGATCTTATGGGTTTTAGTATTTTTTAGTGTTTTCAGGGATTTTAATTGGTTTAGGATTTTCTTTTTGGTTTTTAGTGTTCTTATGTTTGGGGGTGGTTAGGGGATTTTGAGTTTTTTAGGGTTTTAATATTTATATATATTTTTATAATTTTTAGTAGTTTTGGGTTTTTTGTGGGTTTTATGGATTTTCATAGGTTTCTATGGTTTTTATGGATTTTCAATGTTTTTAGGGTCTTTATAGGAGTTTTAGAATCTTTATGTTTTTAGGGGTTTGAAGGGATTTTAGTATTTTTTAAATTTTTTGGGATTTTGAGGTGTTTTTTATATTTTATGGTTTTAGGGTTTTAGTTAGTTTTAAGGGTTTTCGGATTTTTAGGGATTTATCATTTTCTGGTTTTCTGGGGTTTTTAATGTTTATATTTTTTTTATAGTTTTCTTATTTTTTGGGGTTTTAGGGTATTTTATGTTTCTAGAAAATTTTAGTTATTTTTATGTATTTTTATAGTTTTTAGGTTTTTATTGATTTTGAAAGATTTGACACTATTTATGTGTTTTTGGGTTATTTATGAGTTTTTAGTGTCTTTATAGTTTTTAACATTTTTATGTATTTAAAGGGGTTTTAGTGGTTTTTGTGTGTTTTTTGGGGTTCTTTGGTTTTATGGGTGTTTTTGGGTTTTATGATTTTTAGGGGGTTTAAGGTTATAGGGGTTTTTATGACTTTTAAGGTCTTTTTTGTTTTGGGGGTATTAAGTGTTTTTTCTTAAGTTCTCCTAACCGTATTTTAGGGATTTGGAGGTTTTTTACATTTTTTGGAAATTTTTCGGGATTTTTTAGTATTTTCATGCTTTTTTAGGCTTTTTTAATTTTTTAGTGTTTTTATAGGTTTTATTGTTTTTAGTAATTTTATGGGGTTTTAGTGTTTTTATGTATATTGTGGGTTTTTATGTGTTTTTACAGTTTTAGGCTTTTTATGGTTTTTTTATTTATTTTTTGTGTTTTAGTGGTTTTAAGTGTTTTTTTTGTTTTTTTGTTTTCTTAGGTGTTTTTAGTGTTTTCAGTTTTTTTACATTTTTATGGATTTTTGGGAATTTCTAGGTTTTTTTGCTTTTTATGGGTTTTAGGGATTTTGTGGGGTTTTAGTGTTTTTAGTTTTATAATATTTTCTTTTGGGTTTTTGGGGTTTTTGGTTTTATACTTTTTAGAGATTTTTATGGATTTTTTAGGTTTTTAATGGGTTTTTATGGATTTTGATGATTTTTAGGTTTTTTTGTGTTTCAGTTTTTTTAGTTTTTAGGGCTATTACTGTTTTTTATAGTTTTTAACATTTTTCAAGGTTTATGTTTCTTATTGTATTTTAGGGTTTTATGGGTTTTCATGTTTTTAGGATTTTTAGCGGTTTTATGGTTTTTAGTCTTTTTTTGGGTTGTTAACATTTTTTAGGTATTTAAGAGATTTTAAGTGTTTAAGATTTTAAAAAATTACTTAGGTTATTAGGATTATTATGCATTTAGTGATTTAAAGGGCTTTTTTAAGATTTTTATAGTTTTTAGGGTTTTTGTGATTTTGAGGGTTTTAGTGTTTTTTTGGCTTTTAGGGTTTTAGGATATTTTTTGAGTATTTAGTGGTTTATAGTTTTTAATTTTCTTTCAACATTTTTAAGGGCTTAAAGGCATATAATAGTTTTTTAGAGGGTTTTAGGGAGGTTTAGGGGGTTTTAGTGTTTTTGATGTTTTCAGGGGTTTAGTGTTTTTGGGAATTTTATGGTTTTTTAGGGTTTTAGTGTTTTTTTCGTTTTCTTAGGTTTTTAATTGTTTTTATGTTATTTATGTTTTATTATAGGTTTCTAGGGGTTTTATGGTCTTTGAGGGGTTTTATGGTTTTTATGATTTTAAGGGTTTTTAATGGTTTTTAGTTATTTTTCTAATTTTAGGGGTTTGAAGTGTTTTTATGTATTTATGTTTTCCATGTGGGGTATTATGGTTAGTAGGGGTTTTAATTTTTTCTGGATTTTTAGGGATTTATATGATTTTTATGGGTTTTTTGGGATTATTATTGGTTTAAGGGTTTGTAAAGTTTTTAGGGTTTTATGATTTTTTGGGATTTTGGGTTTTTTTGAGAATGTTAGGGTTTTAAAGGGTTTTTTGAGTTTTAGTGGGTTTTATGGGTTTTTAAATATTTTAAGGGGTTTTATGGTTTTTAGGGGTTTTTGGGTTTTTTGGTTCTTTTTATTGTTTTTGGCATTTTTAGGTTTTTAGGGGATTTATGTGTTTTTAGGTTTTTAAAATTTTCATAGGGGGTTTTTCAATGTATTTAGAGATTTTTATTTTTTAAGGATTTTAGGTCTTTTAATTTTTTTTATGGGTTTTATGGATTTTAAAGGTTTTTATGGTTTTTAGGCCATTTAGGGTTTTTAGGGTTATTATTGTTTTTAAGAATTTTTTGTGTTTTAAGTGTTTATAGGATTCTATAGATTTCTTAGGGGGTTTTAGGGTTTTTATGGCTCGTTACTTGGGGGGGGGGGTTGGGATTTTATAGGATTTTTATTGTTTTTTGGGTTTTTAGGGATTTGAGGGTTTTTTGGGGGTTTTTGGGTGTTTTTTGATTTTTATTTTTTTCTTGTGTATTTAGGGTTTTATACATTTTTTAGATTATTTTCACGTTTTAGGAATTTAAATGGTTTTAAGAGTTTTTAGTAGTTTTTAATTTTTATGGGCTTTTTTTAATGTTTCTATTCATTTTTGTGGTTTTGGGGGGCTTTTCAGGTTTTTACAGCGTTTTTAGGGATTTTAAGTGTTTTTATAATTTTTTAGGTTTTACGGGTTTTAAGTGTTTTTTTGAGATTTATGGTGTTATAAGTGTTATTTAGGTTTTTTTGGGATTTTATGTTTTTTGGGATATTTATGTATTTTTGGGAATTTTATTCAACTTTAGGGATTTTGATGGTTTTTAGGGTTCACTACTACAACACTGGGTTTGTCCAGTGATCGGGGTTTAATAACATTGTTAAAGACTCCATTTTTCAGTGCAAAATAAAAATAAATGTTAAAAGGAGTCTTTATCATCTCTTTTATACTAGATAAATGGGGCCTTTTTTCAGTACTTGTAAAAAAACTCAAAAATAGTTGGTGTTTATCTATGATTTTTTAGAAGCACTGATAAAGACCCACCATTATAGATAATTTTTTAGTAGCGCTGATAGTGGTATACTACTAAAAAAATTATATTTCATTAAAAATTATATATTTATATATTTATAAATTTATTTTTTATAATTTATATTTTTTTAAATATAATATATATATATATATATATTAAAAATAGTTTTTAGATAAGGTAAATAGGAATTTACAATTAATATATAAGATATATAGTGAAAATGGATTATAAAATAATCAAAAAATATTTGTAATTAATAATTTTTTAATTATTATCGAGTAATAGTCATTTAATATCAATTTAAATACAAAAAAATTCAAAAATTTAACAAAACATCCAAACTTAGTTGAAAATGTAACTCGAACTTCAAACAACCATAAATTATGACTTGGGAGACCGTTTTTGGTCTAACATATCAAATCAAAGCCCATGACGAGATCTATACTCTCGATGATAGTGGTAAAACTCTGCCACATTCTTCAAGGCCTAAAAAGGCCCATAAGGCCTTCAAAACAAAGTATTTAGTCAGGGTACCCCGATTTTCTTAACATTCATTGGATTTTAAGACTCATTTAAGGTGGTCATTTTTCCATTTTTCAATGGGGAATAAATTTATTCCTACGTCTTACATTCATATTGATATTATTGTTTTTTAATTTTATCATATTTTATAACTTAATTTTTTTTATAATTATATATATACAAATCTTCTTATATTTAAGTATAATAAATCAGTTATATAAATATATGTAAACATATTTACGAAAAAATGTATATCCTAATATATCTAAATAAATACAATTATACAAATTTATTTAAAACAATATCTATCAATTTTTAACATTATAGAAATATATTTGTGATGTTTATATATACATATATATGTGTATTAATAAAAATACATATACCTATATTATACTATTGTTTGTGTAAATGTTTTTAGTATTTTAAGGTTTTCTTAGGGGTTGTCATTATTTTTTGGGGTTTTAAATTTTTATTTAATTTTAGTGATATTTAGTATTTTTATGGATTATAAAGGTTTTATGTATTTTGATGGTTTTTAGAAGGTTTAAGGTTTTTAGTGTTTTTAGTTTTTTGGGGGTTTTAAGTGTTTTCATGTTTTTATGTTATTTTATCTGTTATTTGCGGATTTTTAAGGTTTTTAATTTTTTTGAGGGATATTAAAGTCTTCTAGGATACTTATGTTTTGACGGGATTTAGGGGCTTTGAGGGGGTTTTTATGTTTTTATAGAATTTATGTTTTTTTTGATTTTTTTTTATTTTCAGAGTTTTTATGGATTTTGAGGGTTTTTAAGAGTTTTTATAGTTTTTATGGTTTTTTGGGTTTTTTATGATTTTTGTTTGGATATTAGGGGTTTTGTTTCAATTTTTTACGGGTTTTATTGTTTTTTAGAGATTTTTAACATTTTTAGTGGTTTAAAGGGTTTTTATAGTTTTTAGGGTATATTAGAGTTTTATGGGATTATAAGGACTTTTAATGTTTTTATGGGTTTTAATGGTTTATAGGTAATTTTAATTGTTTTAGGGTATTTTAGGATTTTTAGGGTTTTTAGCATTTTTATGGTTCTTTTAGGATTATTATGGTTTTTTACATTTTTAGGAATTTAAATGGATTTTTTTTATTTTTTTGGGGTTCTCTGGGTTTTTTGAGTTTTTTAGGGTTTCGAGGGTCTTTAATGTTTCTAAAATTTAAATGGGTTTAAAGGGTTTTTATATTTTTTATATGTTTTAATTTTTTTATTAGTTTTTTGGGAATTTAATGTTTTTGACGATTTTAATAATTTGAAGGTGTTTTATCATTTTAAGTTCTTTTTTACATTTTTAGGGTTTTAGAATTTTTATATTCTAATTTTTTTTAATATTTATATGTTTTTATGATTTTATGAGGGGGTTTTGGGGTTTTTAGGGTTTTTTTTATTTTTATGCATTTTGGGGCTTCTTTAGGACTTTTATATGTTTCTTATGGATTTTTGGGATTTTTGGTATTTGTTTTGATTTTAGGGATTTTATACCTTTTTAATATTTTTATCATTTTTCAAGGTTTTTATGGGTTTTAAGAGTTTTTAGGTTTGTAAGTATTCATTACATTCTTTCCATGTTTGTAGTGTTTTTTAATTTTTAGGGATTTTCTGGATTTTTTATATTTTTTATTGTTTTAAGGGTTTTTAAGGATTTTGAGGTTTTAAGAGTTTTAAGGGGATTTAGGGTTTTTTTAGGTTTTCTTCCTATATATGGTTTGTTTATCTTATATTATTTTTTTGATTTTTTATATTTTTTAACGTTTTAGGGGTTTTGGGGGGTTTTACGGTGTTTAATGGGATTTTAGTGTACTTATATATTTTAAGGGTTTTAAAGGTTTTATGGGGTTTTTTGTTTATAGGGGTATTTAGGGTATTTATTGGTGTTGTAGTGTTTTTATGGTTTTTATAAATTTTTAGTTTTTTAGGTATTTCAAGTGCTTTTTGGATTTTAAGTTTTTATTAGGGGGTTTTATGATTTTTAGGTTTTTAAAATTTATATGGTTTTTAGGTTTCTTTATGGTTTTTATGAATTTTTAGGTGTTTTAGAGTTTTCGGGTTTTAGGGACTTTTAGAGTTTCTGGAATTTTTAGGTGTTTTATGTATTTCAAGGGTTTTAATTATTTTCTAATGGTTTTCAATATTCTTATAGGATTTTTAGTCTTTTCTGGAATTTTTCTGTTTTGAATTATTTTTAATGATTTTTAGTAACTTTATTGATTTTGAGTGTTTATAGGGTTTTTAAGGTTTTTAGTGTTTTTATAATTTTTTTGAGTTTCAGGGTTTTTTGATTTTTTGGGGGTTTTCAATATTTTTACGAGTTTTTAATGATTATAGGGGTTTGAATGGATTTTAAATT
Organism: Viscum album; assembly: GCA_963277665.1. NCBI lineage: Eukaryota > Viridiplantae > Streptophyta > Magnoliopsida > Santalales > Viscaceae > Viscum > Viscum album. Next base: position 790,547,198 of record OY728164.1, read on the forward strand.
AATTTGTGGTTATTTAGTTTTTTTCCTGTATTATTACGGTTTGTATTATTTTTAGGGGTCTTTATGGTATTTAGTGGTTTTTAGGGTTTTATGGTCTTTTGTGTATTTCAGGTTTTTATCATTGATTAGATTTTTTGGGGTTATATTTTTTTTATTGTTTTTGAGTTTTTTTACGGTATTTCAGGTATTTAGATTTTTTTACATTTTTAGTGATTTTTAAGGATTTTTAAGGATTTTTTGGTTTTTAAGGTTTTTAAGGGTTTTGAGGGTTTTTAGAGTTTTTATATTTTTAGCTATTTTTTTGTTTTTAGGTTTTGTAAAGGATTTTAATGGTTTTTAGGGTTTTTAATAATTTTTGGGGGGTTTGAGGGATTTTTAAGATTTTTATGTTTTTAGGAGTTTTAGGGATTTTGAGGACTTTAGGGGATCTTAGGATTTTTATTGTTTTTTTTGGGTTTTAGGGGATTTTTCATATTTTTATAACTTTTAATGTTTTAAGATTTTGTAAACATTTTTAAGGGTTTCAGGGGATTTTAGAGTTTATTGTTATTTTTTTTACTTTTATGATTTATATGGTTTTTAGGAGGTATGATTGTTTTATGGGTCTTAGAGTCTTTCAGGGTTGTTTTGGTTTTTACAATTATTAGGGTTTTCAGGGTTTTAATTTTTTATGTTTTTAAGGTTTTCATAGATGTTTTCATTGATTTTATGGTTTTTTACGATTTTAGGTATTTTATGGAATTTTTAGGGTTTTTTTGTTTTTATAGAGTTTAAGGATTATGAGTGGTTTTCAGGGTTTTTAGGTACATTAACAATTTTAGGTTTTTAGGGGTTTTAATTTTTTTTAGTTTTTATTATTTTCGTAGGGGGTTTCAATTTTTTGGTATTTTTACATTTATAAGGATTTTTAGGGCTTCTTCATGATTTTTATGGGGTTTTATGTTTTTTAGGGATTTTGAGGGTTTATGGTTTCATTGGGGTTTTAGGGGTTCTTTTTTTTTGGGGGGTTTTAAAGGTTTTTTGAGATTTTATGTTTTTAAAGGTATTTTATAGGTTTTAAATTTTTTAGGGGTTTAAAGGGTTTTTAGAGTTTTTAGTTGTTTTTATGGGTTTTTATGTTTTTATTATATTTAGGGGTTTTTTGTTTTTTTAGTGGTTTTCGGTATTTATGGTTTTTAGGGGTTTAAAGTGTTTTTATATTTTTAAGGTTTCTTTGGGTTTTTCATGTTTTTTAATTCTTTTATTTTTTTTGTGATTTTTTGGAGTGTTTCAGATTTTTATGGATTTTTAGGGTTTTTAGGGCAAGGAAGATGTGAGGGTTGGGCTATTCCCAGCCCCCCCAAATTTATTAGAATGAAAAAAAGAGAAACAACATACAAGGGGGGGGGGGGAGGGGTCAAACGACCCACACCCAAAAACCCATTACAACCCACGCCAAAAAATAAAAAAACACGCAAATCCAAACAAATTATAAAACCCAAAAAGTCCCCAACATCACCCATCCAAACAAAAACCAGCAATATTACAAAGAAAACACCTTCAGAACTTTCCATCCAAGCAGCAACCAGCCCCCAGCATCACTGTCTCCAGGCTCCATCACCTCCTCACCAATCATTACCACTGCCAACATCATAGAACCAACACCAGAGTCATAAACAGTAGCTTTATCACTACCAAACCATACATCAACCAACATCTAGCACCCCATTTTCAGACAACCAGCTCTTCATTCAAACAAACATCTCCCAGCAGCCCGCTTCCACCTCAATGACGAGCAACGCCAATTCCTCTTACTGCAGCTCAAAAATTATCATTTTAATGCATTTTAAGGGTTTAATTTTTTTAGGTTTTTAAGGTTTTCTTACGAGTTTTCATTATTTATAAGGTTTTTTACATTTTTAGAATTTTTTTCGGTTTATTTGTATTTTTATCGTTTTTTGGGGTTTTATAGGATTTGAGAGTTTTAGAGATTATTAGGTTTTTTGGGATTTTATGGTATTTTTTTCTGGATTTTTGGGTTTTTTTGAGTTTTTTAGGGTTTTATGGTTGTAGATATTTTAACACTTTTATAAATTTAACGCATTTTAGGTTTTTAGTGGTATTTAGAGATTTAATTTTTTTAGTGTATTTTAATATTTTTAGGGTTTTATGAGTTTTAGGGGTTTTAGGGTTGTTAGAGTCTTTTAGGATTTTTGGCGTTTTATTATTTTTAGGGTTTTTAGGTGTTTTAAGTGTTTCTAGGATTTTATGGATTTATTAGGGGTTTTTTTAAGGATTTTATGGTTTTTCACTTTTTATGAATTTTTAGGTATTTTGGATTATTATCAGTTTTTAGGGGTTTTATATAATTTCATGGTTTTTAGGATTTTTTTAGTGTTTTGGGGGGTTTTTAGTGTTTTTAAGATTTTTTGGATTTTTACACATTTTTATGATTTTTAGTTTTTATTAGGGGTTTCAAGGTTCATATGGTTTTTTAAATTTGAATGGAATTTAAGGATTTTTTATTTTTACTGTGTTTAGGATTTTTAAAGATTTTGAGGGTTCTTAGGGTTTTCAAGGATTTTTTTGGTTTTTCTGGTTTTTAAGATTTTTTTGGGTATTTAAGGGTTTTAAAAGTGTTTTTATAGTTTTTTCACATTTTATGGGTATTATTGGGTTTTTTGAGTTTTAGTGGTTTTTAGTGGTGTTAATGGGGTTTTTTTATATTTTTAGGGGATTGTTTAGTTTTTAGGGGTTTCAATGGTTTTTGGGTATTTTTTGGGTTTTTAATGGTTTTATCATATTTTGTTTTTGTATGGGTTTTATGTGTTTTTTAAGTTTTTCTTATGAGTTTTAGGGGGTTTTTACATTTTTAGTGATTTTAAGGTCTTTTTTAGACTATTTATAGTTTTTAGGGATATTGATTTTTTAACGTTTTTGTGGTTTTTAGGGTTTTAACATTTAATATTTTTTAGCAAACTTAAGTTTTCTTAGGTTTTTAAGGTATTCTTATGATTTTTAATGGGTTTTTACATTATTAGGTATTTATAGGTATTTTTTAGTTTTTTTGGTTTTTAGGGTCGTTCTAGATTTTAAGGGGTTATATGGGTTTTAGAAGTTTTTTATGGTTTTTATGTATTTTTGGTTTTTGGGGGTTTTAGGGGTTTTTTTGTGTTTTTATGGGTTTTATAGTTTTTATGAGTCCTTTAACTTCTTTAAGGGTTTAAAGGTTTTCATATTTATAGTGGGTATTTGGATTATAGGGGATTTTATGGTTTTTATGGATTTTTGTGGTTTTTAGGGGTTTTATGGTCTTTTAGGGGTTTTAGGGGTTTTAGAATTTTTAGGTTTTTTAGGGCATTTATGTTTTTTTATGTTTTTAAGGGTTTCATATGGGCTTTCATGGTTTTTACAGTATTGTATGTTTTTAGGGATTTACTGGGCGTATTAGGATTATTATGAGTTTCTATTCTTTTTAGTTACTTTATGGGACTTAGGGTCTTTTAAGGTTTTTAGGGGTTTTATCAATTTATAGTGTTTTTAATGTTTTTATTTATTTTTGAGTATTAAAGTAATTCCTATGCTTTTCAGGGTTTTTACATTTTTAGGTATCTTGTGGGTTTTAGGATTTTTTTAGTGTTTTCGGGGATTTTAAGAGGTTTAAGATTTTCTTTTTGGTTTTTAGTGTTCTTATGTTTGGGGGGGGGGGTTAGGGGATTTCGATTTTTTTAGGTTTTTAAGATTTATATATATTTTTATAATTTTTAGTAGTTTTGGGTTTTTTGTGGGTATTAATGATTTTCTTAGGTTTCTATAGTTTTTATGGTTTTGGGGTGTTTTCAAAGTTTTTATGGTCTTTTTAGGGGTTTTAACATCTTTATGTTTTTAGGGGTTTGAAGGGATTTTAGTATTTTTTACATTTTTTGGCAATTTGAGGTCTTTTTTATATTTTTATGGTTTTTAGGATTTTAGTTAGTTTTAAGGGATTTAGGTTTTTTAAGGTTTTATCATTTTCATTTTTTCTTGGGGTTTTAATGTTTCTATTTTTTATAGTTTTCTAAATTTTTGAGGGGGTTTTATGGTATTTTATGTTTCTAGAAATTTTTAGTGAATTTTATGGATTTTTATAGTTTTTAGGGTTTTTAAGGATTTTGAATCATTTGATCGTTTTAAGTGTTTTGGATTATTTATGTGTTTTTAGGGACTTTATAGTTTTTTAAATTTTTGGGATTTAAATCGGTTTTAGAGGTTTTTGTGTGTTTTTTTATGTTTTTTGGTTTTATGGGGGTTTAGAGTTTTTATGATTTTTATGGGGTTTATGGTTTTAGGAATTTTTATGAATTTTAGGGTATTTTTTGTTTTTGGGGTATTAAGTTTTTTTTTCTTAAGATCTCTTAACTGTTTTTAGGGATTTGGAGGTTTTTTACATTTTTTCGGGATTTTTTCGGTATTTTTTAGTGTTTTCATGTTTTTTAGGGTTTTTCGATTTTTTAGGGTTGTCATAGGTTTTATTGTTTTTATTACTTTTATGGGGTTTTAGAGTTTTTAGATATATTGTGGGTTTTTATGTGTTTTTAGGGTTTTAGGGTTTTTATGATTTATTTATTTATTTTTTGTGTTTTAGGGGTTTAAAGTGTTTTTTTGTTTTTTTTGTTTTCTTAGGTGTTTTTAGTGTTTTTAGGTTTTTTTACATTTTTATGGATTTTTGGGCCTTTTTAGAATTTTTTCTTTTTTGAGGTTTTTAGGGATTTTGAAAGGTTTTAGTGTTTATAGTTTTATAATATTTTCTTTTGGGGGTTTCGAGGTTTTTGGTTTTAAAATTTTTAGAGATTTTTATGGATTTTTAAGGTTTTTAATGGTTTTTTATGGATTATGATGATTTTTAGGTTTTTTTGTGTATTATTTTTTTTTTAGTTTTTTAGAGCTATTAATGTTTTTTAGAGTTTTTAGCATTTTTTGAGGTATAATATTTTTTATTGGCTTTTAGGGTTTTTATGGGTTATCAGGTTTTTTAGGGGTTTTAGCAGTTTTATGGTTTTTAGTCTTTTTTATTGGGTTGTTAATAGTTTTTAGGTATTTAAGGGATTTTAAGTGTTTTAGATTTTTAAAAATTTCTTAGGTTATTAGGATTATTACGCATTTAGTGATTTTTATTTCTTATTTAGGATTTTTATAGTTTTCTGGGTTCTAGTGATTTTGAGGGTTTTAGTGTTGCAGTGTTTTTTTTATTTTTGTGGTTTTAGGAATTTTTTGAGTTTTTATTGGTTTATAGTTTTAATTTTTTTTCAACATTTTTAAAGGATTAAAGGTATATAATAGTTTTTAGAAGTTTTTAGGGAGGTTTTAGAGGGTTTTAGTGCTTTTGAAATTTATAGGGGTTTTAATGTTTTTAAGGGTTTAGTTTTTTAGGGACATTTATGGTTTTTTTAGAGTTTTAGTGTTTTTTGGTTTTCATAGGGTTTTAAGTGTTTTTATGTTTTTATGTTTTATTATAGGTTCCTAGGGGTTTTATGGTCTTTGTAGGGTTTTATGATTTTTATGATTTTTAGGTTTTTAAAGGTTTTTAGTGATTTTTCTAATTTTAGGGGTTTGAAGTGTTTTTATGAATTTATGTTTTCCATGTGGGGTATTATAGTTTGTAGGGGTTTTAATTTTTGTAAGGATTTTTAAGGATTTATAGGATTTTTATGGGTTTTTTTGGGATTATTAGAGGTTTAAGGGTTTTTATGGTTTTTATGGTTTTTATGGTTTTATGGTTTTTTTGGGATTAAAGGTTTTTTTTGAGATTGTTAGGGTTTTAATTGGTTTTTAGAGTTTTAGTGGGTTTTAGAGGTTTTAGGGGGTTTTAAATATTTTTAGGGGTTTTATGGTTTTTAGGGGTTTTTGGGTTGTTTTTATTGTTTTTGAAATTTTTAAGTTTTTCAAGGTTTTATGTGTTTTTAGGTTTTTAAATTTTTCATAGGGGTTTTCAATGTATTTAGAGTTTTTTATTTTTTAGGGAATTTAGGTACTTTAATGATTTTTATGGGTTTTATGGATTTTAAAGGTTTTTAAGGTTTTTAGGCCTTTTTGTGTTTTTTAGGGTTATTATTATTTTTACGCATTTTTGGAGTTTTAAGTGTTTTTAGGATTATATAGATTTCTTAGGGGGTTTAGGGTTTTTATGGTTCTTTACTTGGGGGGGGGGGGTTGGGCTTTTATATTATTTTTATTGTTTTTTGGGTTTTTAGGTATTTGAGGGTTTTTTGGGGTTTTATGGGTGTTTTTTGATTTTTAGATTTTTCTTGAGTTTTTAGGGTTTTATACATTTTTTAGATTCTTTTCACGTTTTAGGTATTTAAATGGTTTTAAGAGTTTTTAGTAGTTTTTATATTTTTATGGTATTTTTGTTTTTTAATGTTTTAGGCATTTTTATGGTTTTGGGGGGCTTTTCAGTGTTTTAAGGTGTTTTTAGAAATTTTAAGGGGTTTAATAATTTTTTAGGTTTTAAGGGTTTTAAGTGTTTTTTTTGAGTTTTATGGTGTTCTAATTGTTATTCATGTTTTTTTGGGATTTTATGTTTTTTGGGGATTTTAATGTATTTTTGGGAATTTTATTCAACTTTAGGGATTTTGATGGTTATTAGGATTCACTACTACAACACTGGGTTTTTCCAGTGATCGTGGTTTAATTACATTGTTAAAGACTCCCTTTTTCAATGAAAAATAAAAATCAATATTAAAGGGATTGTTCATCATCACTTTTTTACAAGCGCTGATAAATGGGACCTTTTATCAGTACTTGTAAAAAAACTCAAAAATAGTGGGTGTTTATCTATGATTTTTTAGAAGCACTGATAAAGACCCACCTTTATCAACAATTTTTTAGTAGAGATGATAGTGGTATACTTCTAAAAAATTTATATTTCATTTAAAAATTATATATTTATATATTTATATATTTATATATATATTTTTTAAATATAATATATATATATTTTTAAAATAGCTTTTTGATAAGGTAAATAGGAATTTACAATTAATATATAAGATATATAGTGAAAATGGATTATAAAATAATCAAAAAATTATTTGTAATTAATAATTTTGTAATTATTATTGAGTAATAGTCATTTAATATCAATTTAAATAATAAAAATCCAAAAATTTAACAAAACATCTAAACTTAGTTGAAAATGTTACACGAACTTCAAAAAACCATAACTTATGACCTGGGTGACCATTTTTGGTCTAACATATCAAATCAAAGCCCGTGACGAGCTCTACACTCTCGATGATAGGGGTGATCCTCTGCCACATTCTTCAAGGCCTAAAAAGGACCATAAGGCCTTCAAAAATAAGTATTTAGTCGGGGTACCCCGATTTTTTAAACATTCGTTGGATTTTAAGACTCATTTTAGGGTGTCTTTTTTCCCTTTTTTAATGGGGACTAAATTTATTCCTAGGTCTTACATTCATATTGATATTATGGTTTTTAATGATATAAAACATGCCCTTAGTGCATGGTATGATACTGTTGAATACATTTATAAACATTCCAATGATTTATACTGCCTTAAACAAGCCCTTAGTGCTTGGTATGATAGATTAATAGATTTTTTGTTACAAAAAAATAATATTAAGTGAACTAAAGATCCAAATATTTTTATAATGAAAGTAAATAAAAACATTATGATTGTTAAAATAAATGTTGATGACATTATATTCAGATCAACTCTATAATACTTAACATATTCATTTGTTAATTTTCTAAAATCTGAGTTAGAAATGAGTATGATGGGTGAGTTAACGTCTTTCCTAGCCCTTAAAATTTCCCAAAAACTAGATGGTACTTATATATATCAACATAAATATATCAAAAATATTATTAAATTTTTTGGATACAATAATAATAAAAGTATCAGTACTCCAATCGACTCCAAAGATAAACTTGATATTGATGAAAACTGGAAACCAGTTAACCAAACAAATTTTAGAGGTATGATAAGAAGTGTGATATACATAACTATAAGTCAAATAGAATGAATGTTTTTTATATTATTGTGTTCAAGATATCAAGATGATCTAAAATATACCCATTCAAAATCAGTAAGATGATTCTTTCATTATCTAAAAGTAACTATGGATTTATGGCTTTTCAATTCTTCTTGAAATTAATTTCAACATAAATGTTTTTAGGATTCAGAATTTGGTGGTTGTTGAATGGATTAGAGAAGTACATATAAAACATGTCATTTCTAAGAAGATTAATTAGTTTATTAGTTTTGTAAGAAAAAAAAATCAATAACACATTCCACTGCTGAAGTCGAATATGTGGTAATTGAAAATTTTTGTGCTGATGTATTTTGGATGCTAAAGACACTCACTAATTATGGTATGATTTTTACAAAAATTGAAATACTTTGTGATAAAAAAAATTTCCATTGCCTTACGTAATAACCACGTACATCAATCTAATGAAAAACACATAGATATCTGGTATCCCTTTCTTTGGGGTCACAGACCAAAAGGAGATATCCATTTTAAAATTCATCGAAATTCAATAACAACTTGATGATATTTTTTAAAAACCTTGAAATAGATTTGAATACATTAAATAGAATCTAGGAATGATCAACGTAAAGTATTCATTCATTCATAATTCTTGTTTAAACTATCTTATTATATTAATTTTTCCTTTTAATAAGGGGTACATATGATTGTTCTTTTATAAATCATTTAGTTTTTCAAAATTTTTGTTTTCCAAATGTTTTTGTAATGGACTTTCTAAACTTGAGTTTGTTTGAAATCAGATTTGGAACATATATCATATTCATTTTTCAAATAATATTTTCAAAATCTATTGTATTCTAATTTTTAATCAGATTTGAAAATTTAAACATATTAAAATTTGGAATTGGATTTAAATTTTATTCATGTTTTTATCATATAAATATATTTTATTCTATTTTTCATATAAATTTTTTGTATTCATGTTTTTTTTAAATTATCTTTTTCAATTTTTTCTATTAAAACTATCATATTCAATTTTTTCTTGCATAATATGTTATAAAACAAAGAATAAAAAATATTATATCATCAATTATACTCTAAAAGGTATTATTATTTCTTTTATAATTTAACATATCCATTATAATTTGTTTTATTATTGTTTTTGGTTTTTAATTTTTTTTATCGTATTCACCCAACACGATAAAATTATTTTTAAATCCTCAAGAGTATATTTTTTGAAGAAAAATATTTTTATGGTATTATTTTGATTGTGAGATCAGATGTATTATATATAAGTCATTACAAATTGTTTATATGATCAAACATCAATAAATATTTCCTACATAAAGGGGTGCCCCACCCCTATCACACATTAGATATTCTCAGACTCCACTGTGAAGTGCAGCCTTGTTTATGTTCCCCAATTCGATTATATCTTCATGTCTAAATCATATGTTTCCTCTCCAAATATTATTGATCATGTGAAAGATTAAAATAAGTGATTTTTAGTTTGAGAAACATTAGTTTCATTATATTTTTATGTGAAGTATGATTCATATTTGAGGAGGATCATATATTTTCAAGGATGATAATCCTTATGTGTGGAACAAACAGATCCAAACTATGATTTGTTCAATTTTTATTTGGACAAATATTTTTGTGAAACTATACATTTTTTTTAATAAAAGGGAAAACAAATGTTTTTATTCTGAATTTATCTAAAATTTTATAAGTTTACACTTAGCGAGTAGACTATTTTCTTGGTATTCCTGATAAAAGAGATTCCTTTTACCTATCTCACAAACTTATGGATTCAAAGCGTATGTTTAATAGATAAACAGATAAAAGATATTTATTTCAGGATATTTTATAAGGTGAAACAAAAATTTAACTCATATAATATCAGTTCATAGTGTTTTTCCTATTTGGATGCAAGGATTTATCATTATAAAAAATGGTGATAGAGATACTCTCAAACTATATGATATATTCTTTCTAGATTATTTAGTAAACATGAGAATGATTAATTTAGATAGGTTTATTCCTTTTTACTATCAATAACATAAAATTAGGATCAATCAAGTCTTGTATTATAATGTTCCTAGGTGTGAATAACAAAATTATTTAATTAAGATGAAACATTTCAATATTTCTATCAAGTATGAGCCATTTTCAGAAAAAAAAATTCATTTATCAAGGGCAATATGATAAATTTCGTGAAGTATTAATTTGATTTAGTATAATAAATGTTTTTTTAGAGTCCCTAAGTTTCTAAATTTTAATTATAACCCTCTTTCAAAAAAATAATGATCCCATAGTTAAAAAAATAGAAATGATGATTCTCTTATAGTTGAAAATTAAAATAAGAAAAATAACATTTCAAATGAATTAGATGAAAAGTGGAGGAGAAAAAAAGGAAGAAATAAAAGAAGGATATTTTCATATCAGACTCGACCCATAAGAATAAATTTCTATAATATTACATGGTGAATAAGTTTTGGAGAAAATATAATAGTAATAGAAATAAAGGAAGAATCTATTTTAAGAACAATTGTGAGATAGAATTATTAATGGAGTTGAAACCACTTCTAAAAATGTTTTTTTATAGAATCTAGATATTGTATTAGTATATATTGTCTATGCAGATGAAACAATTTATGGATAAGGTAAAGGTTGTTATAGTTGATAAGAAATCACTTCTATCTAGAAAAAGGTGATTTGATAATAAATTCTCAGCTCTGTGAATAGTTTCTTAATTATGTGGAAGAAGATACATAATTAATTGATATAATTGAAAAATAATGTAAAGATATTCAAGAAAATAGTGTGTTCAATCAAATAGAAAAGTATCATGAAGGTTAATAACATGAAGAAGTTGAAGAAAGTAAAGAAGAATAATAAGAAAGTGAATATAATTAAGATTCCAAAGAAAATGATGATGAGAATCATTCTGATAGGATTTCTATAATGAATTATCAACCCTCATCAAAATATTGGACCTATTTGGGAAATCATAATGAGAAGTATGTTGGTTAAGAAAAAAAGGCTCCATTTTTCAAGAATATGGATCATCATCCAAGAGGGATGAAGAAGATTAGAATAAATAATTTGAAGAAAGAAAAAGAGTTCAAGTTTATTTAATATAAATTTATCTTGAAAACAAGATATATGACTCAAACAAAGACAATATAAAATCAATTCATGAACATATCTGAACAAATTTCCGAAACAATTATTCAGAATTTGATTCTGTAAATAAAATCACAGATCATGCCTTGATTACATTTTTAATACTTTGAGGAGATTGGAGAAAAATATTCCCTAATTTCTATGTTTGGAAAGAAAGGTCAATTTGGTTATTGGGAGTCAATATAAAGAATTAGATTAATTGAATTATTTTCTAGATAGGTTGATATAGTTAGAGGCTGATTTCAATATTCTTAAAGAAAATTTTGAGGCACATAAGAAGAGTTAACATGAGATGGTAAAATTTTCTCATGGGGTTGATAATGATATCAAACATCATCAATTTTTTTGGGAAAGTCAAAAAGTATTTGGATGAAACTGAAATTGATTTCAAAAGTGTTAAAAAATATATGGCCATAGGAATAAAACATATCGATCAGTTCGAAGATAAATCTGAGAAATAGACACAAGATATCAAAAAATTACAAGGAAACTTAGAGTTTCTACACATTCAGATGTCTATATTCAAAGTATAAAAATAGGAAATTATAGTATTAAAGAATCTTGGTGATGTTTTCCTAGAAAGGATTAATGATCAAGAAGATCATATTAAGCATGTACAATAATAGATTTAGTCTCAAGATGAAAAATAAAAGGAAAAAGATGAAATGATTCAAATTCAAGATGAAAGGATACATGAGTTGTAAAAGAAAAAAATATCTATAAGAATTGGTGGATATGGTTGAAGAAGATAGGAAAGAGTTTAGCAAGATAAAGACAATGTTAAGATCTATGATGCTAAAGAAATAATTATTTCTTTTCTTAAAACTCTTGGTGAATCATTTTTTGTTGTATTTTAAATGAATGAATTTTTTATCTATATACAATCTGTATGAATTTCTTCCAATTCTTAATTGGTTTAATGTTTCTTCATATATTTTATGTGATCAAGTACTTTGATATTTTTTTTATTTAGATGTTTCTCTAACCCTTTTTAGTTATTACATGACTCTTCCCCATTCCATTTTGTAAATCACAAAGGGGGTAAATTTATAGAAGTGTGTAGATTTTTAAGGTAGGGGGAGATGTTTTAAGTAAAGACGAAATAAATACCTCTAAATCAGATAATACGGTCCTTAAAATGATTTATTATCCTAAGGGGGAGTTATTCATATTCATGATTATAATTAGATGATTTATAAACTCAGGTGGATATAAGTATAAATTTTATATCCAAATATGATGTATCAAAAAGATAATGGACTTGAGTTTTTGAAATATATTTTCAAGTTAAATCTTGTTGTTTTCGCTTTCTAAAACGGGGGAAATTGGTGAGTCAAAAGTGTCATTTTAACCTTTTCATTCATTTTGTTTTGTAAATCACAAACTCGTTCTTAAAAAAATAAATAACTATTTCTTTCATATTCAAAGTGTTCTAATTTTTTAATGAAAACATACATTTCTACTAAGAATTCATTTTAATGTATTCACGAATTCAAATTAACTCATTCATTAAAATTATCATAATAAGAATAGATTCGATAATAATTGTATTCACCTTATCAAATAAGATTTAAATAACTTTTTATTTTATATTCATATTTGATAAAGCTTTAATCATATTTGACATCGGAACTGATATCATCAGATTCATACTCATAAAAAATAATCATAATGAAATAATATAAGGACTTCCATCAGATTGACTAAAGGTCAAATTATGAATACTGAAAACATATCCTATAATAAAGAAATGATTTTTTTACTACAAATGATGTAAATAAAAATCATGGTATGCATTCTATTACAATATTTGTAAAAACTTATATGTTTCATTCAGTTATAATATGACCATTGGAGTGCCAGGTGTCCAATTCCTTATAAAAACCTCAGAGTAAATATGACCATTGGATGATCAAGATGACCATTGGAAGCTTACCTATAAATAACTAGTCTTTTTATGATTTCACAACAAGTGTAGAAACACACATGTGGAGATAATATGTAGATTTTTATAATGTGAGAGAGCATTGAAGTTTACAATAGTGAACAACTTATTATTTTTTACTTGTAACCCTCTTGAGTTTGTTGTTGTATTTTCATTTTTCATTCCTATTGTTGTTACGATCGACGGCTTCTGAGGATAGGATGATAGAGGAGATGATCACCATATTGATTGAGGGATTTCAGGGATAGAAAGATATATCCAATAATCATATTGAGGGATGATGGGGATAGGTAGATAGATAAATCCCAATCATCGTATCAAGGGATTGTGGGGATAGCAACATAGAGATGATCATTGTATCGAGGGATTTCTCTGGTAATGGAATGAAATACCTTCTTGAAAGTATTAAAAAATGGAAATTTATCTTTTGTTATAGGATAACCTTATCTTTGGGATAAAAGAATTATATTCAATTGTATTAATTTTTTTTACAAGCCTTTCATTTCTACTATAGTTGTAATAGAAAGTGAATTATTTATTCATTTATTTTATTTTAAATTTTTTATCATAATAGAGTTAATTACGATACATTTTTTTACCTTGTATTAAATTGTGAATATGTTATTACTCTAATTACCATTATATACTCTTAAAAATAGAATCATTATTTTTTAATTACTATGATTTATCATAACAGTTGTGATTAAAATAATTTTATGAATACTCTGGTAAATAATTTTCATTTGTGAATACAATTAAATTTTGATTATGATTACCAATTCTTATTGATTACGATTATATATGATGTAAGGATAGTTTATGAATAAAACCTAGGTACTTACATTTCAAAATCTTCCTAATTTTTATATTTCTTTTATCGAACCCAAGGGCTATGTCTTATTATCATTTAAATTATAAATATGTATTGTGAATATGATTAGTTTAAAAATGTAAAAATAAATTTCTATAAAGTTTAAAAGCTAAATTATTTAATATTAAATTTAACCCCACCTCTTGTATTAATCCATCATCATAAATATTTAAATCCAATATTTGGGGTGTTCTACTCTTTTATGGTTTTTAGGTATTTTTAGGATTATTTCTAGTTTTTAGGGTTTATATTGAATTATATAGTTTTTAGGTTTTATTATTTTTAGGGTTTTCATAGTTTTTTTGGGTTTTTATTGGTTTTTTATGTTTTTAACATCATTTTCATTTTTTAGAGCTTTTCAAAGATTTTAGGTCTTTAAGGGTTTGTAGAGTTTTAATTTTTATTTATGGTTTTTTGGGTTATAGAGTTTCTCAATGTTTTTAAGGGGTATTATTTCATTTTGAGTTTTTAGAGTTTTTGGGTATTTTATTTCTTTTTAGGGTTTTTAAGGATTTTTATATTTTTTGGTTTTTTTGGAGTTTTTAGTTTTATAAGGGGTTTTAATGGTTTTTCATGGTTTTTGGGTTTTTTTGTTTATAGAGATTTTAGGGATTATTCGGTATTTTTTTATGTTTTTAGGGATTTTTTGTGGGATTATTGGGGGTTTTAGGTTATTAATTATTTTTAGCATTTTTCCTATTTTTTTGGGTTTTAATTTTTTTATTTTTTAAGTATTACTTAGGGTTTTTCAGAGGGCTAATAGTTTTTTTAAAATTTTAGGGTTTTATGGATTTTTATGGGGGTTTTAGGGTTTTTAGAGATTGGGGGGGGGGGGTTCTTTTTTGAGTTCTTATGGTTTTTAGCATTTTTTAGGGTTTAGGGATTTTAAGTGTTTTTATATTTTCAAGGTTTTCTTAGGTATTTTCATTTTTTTGGGATTTAAATGTTTTTTTAGGTTTTTTGGGGTTTTTAGGATTTTTATGGAATTTTGAGTCTTTAGGGATTTTGAGGGATTTATGGTTTTTAGATTTTTTATTGTTTTTATTATTTAGGATTTTTTGGGTTTTATAGGCTTTTTTTCTTTTTTGGGGGTTTATATGTTTGTTTTAGTTTTTGAATATTTTATCAGTTTAATGGGTTTTTAGATTTTTTATGGGTTTTATGTTTTTTAATTGGATTTATGGACTTTTAGGTGTTTTAGGGGTTTTTAGTGTTTTTTAAGATTGTTATGGGATTTAATTATTTTTATGTTTTTATTGATTACAATTCTATATGATGTAAAGAAAGTATATAAATACAACTTATAGACTTATATTTCAGAATCTACCTTATTTTTATAATTCTTTTATCAAACCCAAGGGCAATGTCTTATTATCATTTAAATAATAAATATGTATTGTGAATATGATTTGTTTAACAATGTAAAAATAAATTCCTTTAAAGGTTAAAAGATAAATTATTTAATCTTAAAATTAAACCCACCTCTTGTATTAATCCATCTTAATGTATGTTTTAATCCAATATTTGGGGTTTTTTACTATTTTAGGGTTTTTAGGGATTTTTAGGATTATTTCTAGTTTTTAATATTTATATTTAATTTTAATGTTTTTATGTTTTATTAGTTTTTTGGGTTTTAATGGTGTTTTTGGGTTTTTTTGTGTTTTTTATGTTTTTAACATCTTTTTAGTTTTTTAGAGTTTTTCAAGGATTTTATGGGTTTAAGGGTTTTTAGAGTTTTTAGTTTTTATTTAGGGTTTTGTGGGTTTTAGATTTTTTAACGGTATATAGGTGGTATTATTATTTTTAGGGTTTTTAGATTTTTTGGTATTTTTTGTCTATTTAGGGTTTTTTAGGATTTTTATATTTTTAGGGGTTTTTAGAGTTTTTAGTTTTTAAGGGTTTTTATGGTTTTTCAAGGGTTTTTGTATTTTTTTAGAGATTTTACGGATTATTAGGTATTTTTATGTATTTTTATGTTTTTAGGTATTTTGTTTGGATTTTTGGGGGTTTTAGGTTATTTATTATTTGTAGAATTTTTTTGGGTATTTTTTTTATGTTTTTAAGGATTACATAGGGTTATTTATATTTATGGGGGTTTATTAAAATTTTAGGGTTTTTATGGATTTTTATATGTTTTTTTTGTGTTTTTTGGGGTTTTTAGGGTTTTTATGGTTTTTAGGGTTTTTAGGGTTTTTTAGTATTTTTTAGGGTTTAGGGATTTTAAGAGTTTTTTGGTTTTCAAGGTTTTCTTAGGTATTTTCTATTTTGTTTTGGATTCAAATGTTTTTTTAGGATTTTTTGGGGTTTTATGATTTTTATGGTATTTTGAGTTGTTAGGGATTTTGAGGTTTTTATGGTTTTTAGCGTTTTTAGGTTTTTTATGGTATTAGTTTTTATAGTTTTTTTGGGATATTTGATTTTTTTTTCCTTTTTGGGGTTTTATATGTTTTTTTTAATTTTTGAATATTTTATCAGTTTAATGGGTTTTTAGTGTTTTTATGGATTTTATTGGTTTTAATTGGTATTATGGTCTTTTAGAGATTTATGGGTTTTTAGCGATTTTTAGGATTGTTATGGGATTTAAGTGTTTTTAGTTTCTTATGGTTTTCCTAGGGTTTTTCAGGGTTTTAAATTTTTAAGGTATTTTATGTTTTATTTTGGATTTTGATGGTGTTTTAGGCTTTTAATGGATTTTAAGGTTTTTTGTGTTTTTAGCATTTTTAGTTATTTTGGGGTTTTAAGAGTTTTAGGGTTTTAATGGTTTCTTATGGGTTTTAAGGGGTTTTAGGTTTTTTTTGTTTTTAGGGATTTTAGGTATTTTTTTAATATTATTATGGTTTCTACAATTTTTAGGGACTTTGATTGTTTTTAATATTTTCTAGGGTTTTTTTGGTTTTTTTGGTTTTTAGGTTTTTTTGAGTTTTTTTGGGTTTCTTAAGTTATAGAGTTTTTTTAACATTTTTAGTGATATAAATGGTTTTTAGAGTTTTTAGTGGTTTTTAGGGTTTTTATGGGGTTTTATGAGTTTTAATGTTTTTGGGGGTTTTATGTTTTTTAGGGTTTTTAGGGGTTTTTAGGGTTTTTTGTGTTTTTTGGGTTTTTAGGAGTTTTATGTTTTTTTACGGTTTTTTTAGTTGTCATAGGTTTTTAGGGTTTCTGTGGGGTTTTATGTTTTTCAGTATTTTTAGGATTTTTATTTGTTTTTAGGGTTTTAGGGATTTTAATTGGAATTAATATTTTATTTTTTTCTTAGGGGTTTTATGGTTTTTATGGGTTTTCCATTTTTAGGTTTTTTTAGGGCCTATTTTTAATTTTTATGGTTTTCTCAGTTTTTAGTGATTTTAGGAATTTTAGGGTTTTTAGGTTTTTTAGTGTTTTAGTGTTTTTTGGGGGTTTTGGGATTTTTTTATAGTTTTATGGTTCTTAAGGTTTTTTAAAGGTTTTAATGTTTTTATAGGTTTAAAGGGTGATTTCAATTTCAGTGGGTTTTTTGTTTTTATGGGTTTCCAGGGTTTTTAAAGGTTTTTAAGGGTTTTATCGGTTTTATTAGTTTTAGGCGTTTCATGGAATTTTAGAGTATTTATCATTTTTCTTCATTTTTTTGTGTTTTAATGTATTGTGTTCTTTATGGTTTTCTAGGGGGTTTTCAAGGATTTGGTGCATTTTACATTTTAAGGGATATTGAAGGATTTATTTGGGATTTTTATGGGTTTTTAGCGTTTTGAGGATTTTTAGGTGTTTTTATGGTTTTTAGGGTATTTTATGGTTTTTATTGTATTTTACATTTTGGGGGGTTTCAACATTTTCTAGGATTTAAAGGATTTCTTAGGACTTTTCAGGTTTTATAGTGTTATTTATATTTTCATGGATTTTATGGAATTTTGAGGATGTTTTTGGGTTTTTAGGGTTTTTAGGGATTTTGAGTGGTTTTATGGATTTTTAGAGTTTGTAAAGTTATTGTGGTTTTCAGGGTTCTTAGGGGGTTTTTTAGATTTTTTATGATTTTTATAGGTTTTTAACTATTTTTGAGGATTAAATGGATTTATATTTTGAATGGTCTTTAGGGGTTTTATAGGATTTATGGGTTTTATGTTTTTTAGTTATTTTATAAAATTAGGACTTTTTAAGATCTTTTTAGGGTTTTTAGAATTTTTAATGTTTTTAGTTGTTTTAAGTGTTTTTTTTGTTTTAAAGTTGTTCATAGGGGTTTTTAGGTTCATTTTCAATTTATATATTTTTATGAATTTTTATAGGATTTTAATGGTTTTTTGGTTTTTAAGGATTTTTATGGGTTTTTAGGTTTTTAGGGGTTCTTAGGGGTTTTAGGGGTTATAGGGTATTTTACTAATTTTCATGTTTATTTGGGTTTTATGTGATTTTAGGTTTTTATGGTTTCCTTAGAGATTTTATATGGTTTTTAGAGTTTTTACATTTTTAGTGATTTTTATGTTTTTTAGGATCTATATGGGATTTTAGTTTTTTTAATTTTGAGGTCTTTTATGGTTTTTAAGGGTTTTAGGGGTTTTATAGTTTTTTTAGTTTTATTGTTTTTTTGAGTTTTTAGGGGATTAATTTTTTTTTAGTTTTTAATATTTTCATGTGTTTAAAGGGCTCTCATTTTTTTAGTGGTTTTAGGGTGTTTATGGTTTGTTATGGTTTTTAATTACTTAAAGGTTTTTGTAGATTTTATGGATTTTAGGGTCTTTTAGGGTTTTTAGCATTTGTTAGGGTTTTTAGAAGTTTTATTTTTTAAAGTTATTAATGTTTTCTTAGGGGCTTTCAAGGGTTTTGTGTAATTCATATTTTTAGAGATTTTATGGAATTTTTTGGATTTTTATGTGTTTGTAGGTTTTTTGGTGTTTTTTGTGTTTTTTGTAGATTTTAGGTTTTAGGGGTTTTAAGTGTTTTTAGATTTATATGGTTTTCTTAGGGTTTTTACATTTTATTTAATTTTAGGTATTATTAATGATTTTTACAGCTTTGGTAGTTTTTATTGATATTGAGGGTTTTTAGGGGTCTGTATGGTGTTTAATGTTTTTTTGAGTTTTTAGGGATTATATGGTTTTTTGAAAATTTTAATGTTTAAAGGGGTTTTGGAGTTTTTTTTTGTTTTAGCTTTTTTAATTTTTTTTGTGTTTTTATGTTTTTAGTAGTTTTTATGAATTTTTGGGTTTGTAGGTTTTTACGGTCTTTTTGGGTTTTAGGGTTTTTAGTAGTTTTTTGGTTTTTAGGGGTTTTAAGTGGTTTTTGGTTGTTATTGTTTTATTAGGGTTTTTTACATTTCTAGCATTTTTCATGTTTTTACAAAAAAAATTAGATTTTTAGGATATTTATGGTTTTCATGGTTTTTAGGAATTTTTAGGGTTTTAGTGTTTTTAGTGTTCTAGGGTTTTTATCATATTTTATGGGCTTTAAGCATTTTAAGTGTTTTTATATTTTTTATGTATTCTTCGGCTATTTTAGGGTTTTAAGGATTTTTCGGTTTTTAGGTTTTTTAGTACATTTTGATGATATTTATGGGTTGGTAGTGATTTAAGGGTTTTCTAGGGTTTTTATGGTTTTTAGGGTGTTTTGGGTTTTAATGTTTTTTAGAGTTATTTAGATTTTTCTTGGGTTTTATAATGTTTTTTTGTTTTTATTTTTTTCTTATATTTTTCCATGGTGCTTAGTGTTTTTATGTTTTTAGTGATTTTTAGGGATTCTATAGGAAGTTTTTCTTTTTATGATTTTTTGGGATTTTTAGTGTGTTTTGGGATTTTATGGTGTTTATGTTTTTTTAACATTTTTATATTTTAAATAGTTTTAAGGGGTTTTAGGTTTTTAAGGTTTTCTTATGGGTTTTTAAGAATTTTAAAGTTTTTAAAGTTTTAAATATTTTAAACATTCTTTTGGATTTTCATGGGTTTTTTGGGTTTTAAAGGATTTCATGGGTTTTTTGGGTGTTAAATTGTTTTTGGGGTTTTCTGATTTTTTTTTGCTTTTAGTGTTTTTAAGGGTTTTATTTTTTTTTGTGTTTTTAATGTTTTTTTGGGTTTTAAAGGGTTTTTTCGAGTTTCTGTTTTTGGGTTTGTCGGGTTTTTAGGTTTTTTTATGTTTTTAACGGTTTTATCATTTTTACGGTCATTTTAGGTTTTTTGGGTAATTAGCAATTTTTAAGATTTTTTGGGTTATAATTGTTTTTAGGTTTTTATGATTTTCTTAGGGTTTTATAAGGGATTTATGGTTTCTTTCATTTTTATGGATTTTTAATGTTTTTTTAATTTTTATGAATTTTTAGGATTTTTTGAGATTTTGAAGGTTTATAGGTTTTTTACGATTATTTTATTTTTTGGAGTTTTATCTTTTTCTTAAAATTTTAAGGGTTCCTTTGGTTTTTATGGGTTTTAGTATGTTTTATGTTTTTATGGATTTTTAGGGATTTTTTTTGTTTTTAGGGGTTTTTAGGGTTTTTAGGGATTTTAAAGGGTTTATGATTTTATGTGTCATAGTGTTTTTAGGGGGTTTTAATATTTTTAGAATTTTTAAGGTTTTTATGTATTTTATGTTTTTTTTAAGTTTCTATAATTTTTTTACATTTTTAGTGATTATTATGGTTTTTTATTTTTTTTTTATTTTTAGTGTTTTAAAGGATTTTGAGGGGGTTTTATAATTTTTATGATTATATTCGTTTTTTAGTGTTTTTTGAGTTTTTAGTTTTTAATTGTATTTAGAGTATTTTTATGTTTTATGTGGTTTAAAGGTGTTTTAGATTTGTAGTGGTTTTATAGTTTATATGGGGTTTTACAATTTTTATGGTTTTTTGTGTGTTTTATAGTTTTTTGGGGTTTTAGAGTCATTTTAGTGTTTTTTGAGTTTTTAGAGTTTTTTGGTTTTAGGGGTTTTAAGTGTTCTTATATTTTTATGTTTTTCATTGGGTTTTTTAGTATTTTTTTGTTTTTTATATTTTTAGGGATTTAAGGCCTTTTAGGATATTTATGGGTTTTATGTTTTTTATAGATTATTTATAGTTTTTAGGGGTTTTACAGTTTTTAGGCTTTTAGTATTTTTAAGGATCTTTTTTTTATGTTTTTAATGTTTTCATAGGATCTTTTTAGGGTTTTTAGTTTATCTACATTTCTAGGGATAATAAGAAATTTTTTGTATTTTTATTAGATTTTTGGGTTTTTATCTGTTTTTAGGGTCCATTTAAGATTTTGATGATTTTTATGGTTCTTTTATGTGTTCTAGGTTTTTATAGATTTATTGGGTTTTTAGGTTTTATGAATTTTATGGTTTCTTGGGGTTTTTATTATTATTAAATATTCTTAGTGTTTTTTGAGTCATTTTAGTGTTTTATGTTTTTTATTGTATTTTAGGTTTTTTGGGTTTTTATATGCCTTTAGGGTTTTAAAGTGTTCTTAGGTTATTTTAGGGTTTTTAAGGTTTTTAGAATTTTAGTGGTTTTAAGTGTTTTTAGGTTTTTAAATATTTCTTAGGAATTTTTTTTGGTTTTTATGATTTTTTATGTTTTAGGGAGTTTTAGGGATTTTTAGGATTTTTATGGTTTTTAAGGGATTTGGGGTTTTGTGGGTTTTATGGGTTTTTAGGGGTTTTAGTTTTGTTATGTTTTTTTTTTGAGTTTTTAATGTTTTTTTTAATTTTTTAGTGGTTTTATCAATTGTTGGGTTTAATGGTGTTTTATAATTTTTGTGGTATTTTTGGGTTTTTAAGGTTTTTAGGGTTTTTAAGGTTTTATGGGGTTTTAGGTTTTCTAGAATTTTATAAATTTTTACAGTTCAATGTGTGTTTAGGTTTTTTTTTGGGTCTTTAAGAGTTTTAATGATTTTATGTATTTTTATGTTCATAGGTATTTTTATGGATTTTTAGGTTTTTTATGGTATTTATGCATGTTGAATGGTTTTAGGGATTTTATGGTTTCTAGAGTTTTTATGGGTTTTTTATGTTTTAAGGGTTTTTAGAGTTTTTTTCGGTTTTATGGTTTTTTGTAGTCATTTAACATTTTTTGGGGTTGAAAGGGTCTTTAGTGTTTTTAGTGGTTTTTAAGGATTTTTCAGTTCTTAGGGTCTTTTATAGTATTTTAGGGGTTTTATTATTTTTTTGGTTTTTAGTAATTTTATGTGTTTTTATATTTTAATGGTTTTCTTTTTTTAGAGTTTTTATGGCTTAATAATATTTTTAGGGATTTTTTAAGGTTTCGAGAATTTTTATGTTTTTTTTATTTTGTGGGGTTTTTTTTGGTTTTGTAGTGTATTTAGGTTTTATAAGGGTTTTAGATGTTTTTCGGATTTTAATGTTTTCTTTGTTGCTTTCAAGGTTTTACCATTTGTTTATGTTTTTAAGGAATTTTGTGGGTTTTTTTATTTTTATGAAAATTTTGGGTATTTAGTGATTTGGAGGGTATTTATGTTTTTTGGGGGTTTTAATGTTTTTTTGAGTTTAAGGGGTTTTAAGAATTTTTTATATTTTTAACATTTTTATGGTATTTATGGTTTTTAAAGTTTTTTAGTGGTTTTGTGCGTTTTATGCAATTTTAGGGGTTTTAAGGTTTTTATGGTGTTTTATGTGTTTTTAGGGATTTTAGGGTCTTTTTAAGGTTTTAGGGTATTTTGGGATTTTAGGATTTTAGAGTTTTTAAGTGTCTTTAGGATTTATGTTTTTCTTAGGGCTTTCTATATATTTTAGGGATTTTTTTCAATTTTATAATTTTTCTATTATTTGTAGGGTTTTTTATAATTTTTAGATATTTTGATGGGTTTTCATGATTTATTGGGGTTTTAGGGTTTTTAGAATTGTTAAGGTTTTTAGGGGTTTTAATTTTTTTTTGTTTTTATGGTTTTCTTAGGTTTTGAATATTCTATGGTTTTTTGGTTTTTAGGATTTTTATAGAATTTAAGGGTTTTTTTGATTTTGAGGGTTTTAATGGTTTTAATGATTTTTGGGTTTTTTGGGTTTTTTGTGTTTTTAGGGTTTTTAAAGATTTGTAATATTTTAAGGGGTTTAATCATATTTTAGAAGATTTATTAGTTTTAAGGATTTCATGGGATTTTAGATTTTTAATGTTATTTAGGGGTTTTTGGTTTTCAAGGTTTTCTTAGGGTTCAATTCTTAGAGATTTTATGGTTTTGGGGGTTTTAAGGTTTATTAACTTTTTTCAGGTTTTATGGTTTTAAATAGTTTTAGATTATTTAGATGGTTTTTTGTGTTTTTTTTATTTTAGGGTTTTCTATGTTTTTAGGGGTTTTGTGGTGTTTTGGGGGATATTAGGGTTTTTAGAACTTTTTAGGGCCTTTTTATTGTTTTTAGTGTTTTTTCAGGCTTTAGGGGTTTTATGATTTTTTTTGTTTCTATGATTTTATTTGGAGTTTTTTGGGGTTTAGGGGTTTTTGTGTTTTCAGGGATTTTTGGGTCTTTTATGATTTTTATTTTTTTTTAGGTTTTTAGGGATTTTTATGGGTTTTAAGGTTTTTTAGGGTTTATAGTGTTTTATGATTTTTATTATTTTTTAGGATTTTATGTATCTTAAGAGTTTTTTGGGTTTCAAATATTTCTTAATTTTTTATGGATTTTATGGGTTTTTACATTTTTAAGGATTTTGGGGATTTTTTTTTGGGGGGGGGGGGGTTTGGTTTTTTGTGTTTATAGGGATTTTGAGGGTTTTAAGGGGTTTTTTTGGCGGTTTTCGGGTTTTTAGAGTATTTAAAGTTTCTCTAGGATTTAAAGTGGTATTAAAGTTTTTACTTTGTTTTTATGTATTTATGGGTATTTAGGTGTTTTTATTATTTTTAGGGTTTTAATGGTTTTAGGAGGTTTTAGGGTGTTTTTAGGTTTTTTAATTTTTTTAGTGTTTTCAGGTTTTCTAGGGTTTTTAAGTGTTTTTAGATTATTAATGATTTCTTCCAGTTTTTAGGGTTTTTATGTTTTTAGTGTTTTTTATGCTTTTAGTTTTTCTTAGGAAATTTGTTATATTTGTTATATTTTATGATTTTTGTGGATTTTGATGGGTTTTAGGGTTTTTTTGGGTTTTAGTGTTTTTTAGGGGTTTTAGCATTTTTTATATTTTTTAGAGGTTGTATGTGTTTTCTGTTTTTAAAGGTGTCCTTAGGGTTTTTTATATTTTTAGTTATTTTTAGGGTTTTTTTCAATTTTATAGTTTATTAGGTTTTTTAGGGATTTTGAGGGGTTTTAACACTTTAATGGTTTTTGGAGTTTAAGGTATTTTTAAGTTTTTAATCTTTTAAATATTTTTTATAGTTTCTATAGATTTTATAGGTTTATGGGGTTTCTAGAATTTTTAGTGAGGTTTTAGAGGCTTTATCAGTTCTTTGTGTCTTTAAGGTTTTTACGGGTTTTAAGGGTTTTAAAGGTTTTCGGGTCACATTATGATTTTTAGTGTTTTTAGAGTTTTTTACATTTTGTAAGGGTTTTTGTGATTTTTATTTTTTTTTAATTTTTATGGTTTTTATGGATTTTGAGGGATTGGGGGGGGGGGGGTTAGGGGTTTTTAATTTCAATTTTTCATGTTTTTAGTGTTTTTAGGTTTTTAGGGGTTTGTAGTTTTTTAGGTTTTTATGGACTTATTTACGGTTTTAGGGTTTTAATGGGTTTTTTCAATTTTATGTATATTTATGGATATTATGATTTTTAGTGTTTTTAGGGATGTTATGATATATAGGATTTTTAGTATTTTTAGGTCTTTATGGGTTTTATGTTTTTCTATCATTTTAATAGTTTCTAATTGTTTTTTAGAGTTTTTAGGGTTTTTAACAGTTTTAAGGATTTTTATGGAAATTTTCAATTTTATGGTTTTAAGTGTATTTAAATATTTTGAGGGTTTTTAGGGGTATAGGGTTTTTTTTGTTTTTTTGGGGATTTTGATGTTTTTAGGGTTTTAAGGTTTTTAGATACTTTTAGCATTTTTAGTGGCCTAAAAGGTTTTTGGAGTATTTTGTATGTTTTAATAGTTTTTATGGGGCATTACAATTTTAAGCGTATTTTGGTATTTAGGGGATTTTAGGTTTTTAGTACCTTTTATGGTTTTGTTGGTTTTTTAGAGTTTTTAAGTTTTCTAGGGGTTTAAAGTGTTTTTAGGTTTTCATGTTTTTCTTATGGTTTTTCTAGGTTTTTAGGGTTTTTTACATTTTGATTGATTTTTAATTATTTTTTTGGAATTTTATGGTTTTTGGGTTTTTAGGGATTTTGAGTGTTTTAATGGGTATTCAGCATTTTTAGTAGGTTTAAGGGTTCTTAGAATTTTTTAGGGTTTTTAGAGGCTTTAGGTCATTTTAGGTTTTAATGTATTTTACAACTTTTTATGTTTTTATGTTGTTATGTTTTTATCATTTTTATTGATTTATTTAGGATTTTTATGATTTTTAGTGTTTTTAGGGGTTTTATAGGTTTGTTTTGTTTTAGTGTTTTTAGGGTTTTTTTGAATTTTTTGCGTTTTTGGGGAATTTTATGTTTGTAGGGTTTTTAATTTTTTTATAGTATTTTTAATGTTTTTTAAGGTTTAAATTAATTTTAGAGTTTTTAGTGGTTTTTAGTATTTTTATGGGATTTTAGTGTTTTGAAGTTTTTTAAGGAATTTTATGGTTTTTAACTTGTTTTAAGAATTTTCAGTGTTTTTAGGGTTATTTACGGTTCTTAGAATTATACATTTTTGGGGTTTTAAAGTGTTTTTAGTGTTTTTGAATGGTTTTATAAAGGTTTATATATATTTTTATGGATTTCTACATTTTATTTTATTTTTACGGATTTTTTGGATTTTTATGGGCTTCTTGGGTTTTTAGGGTTTTTGAGGGGTTTTAATGTTTTAAGGGGTTTTAATGTTTTTATTGTTTTTAGGTTTTTAGGGGTTTTATGGTTTTATGGTTTTTCGGTTTTTATGGGGTTTTTAGTGTTTTTAGGTTCTCTTATGTTTTAGGAATTTTTATATATTTTTTTAGATTTTTATCATTTTTTGCGATTTTGCAGGTTTTTTGGTTTTTATGGGCTTTTAAGTTTTTATGGTTTTTGTGAGTTTTTTGGTTTTTTAATGTTGTTATTATTTTTAAAATTATAGAGGTTTATAGGGTTTTTAGAGTATTTAGTTGTTTTTAGAGATTTTATATGTTTGAGTTGTTTTTATGGTTTTTGGGGGTTTATTGTTTTTAGGGGTTCTTAGGGGTTTAGTGACTTTTTATGGTCTTAGGGATTTTAGTGTTTTTTAGAATTTTCATGGGTTTTAAGTGATTTTATGTTTTTAAGGTTTTCATTGGATTTTAATGGGGTTTTCAGGGTTTTTTATGTATTATTAGGAATTTGATGATTTTTTTATTTTTTTGGGGTTTTAGGAATTTTGAGTGTTTTTAGGGTTTTTGAGGTTTTTTAGTATTTTTAGTAATTTTAGGTTTTTAGTAGTTTTATTTTTTTTTACGTTTTTATGGATTTCTTTAGGTTTATTTATCATTTCAGAGTTTTTTTGTTTTTCTAGATTTTTAGTGTTTTTAAGGATTTTTATGGGTTTTTTTGTGTTTTTTTATTTCGATGGGTTTTAGGGTTTTTTTTGGTTTTTTTGGTTTTTTTCTATTTTAAGTGTTTTTGGGTTTTTAAGTTTTTTGTTGGGTTTTTTACATTTTTAGGGATTTTTATGAATTTTTAGTATTTTATTGTATTGATGGATTTTTAGGGTTTTGTGGTTTTTAGTGTTTCTTAATTTTCAGGGATATTAAGTGTTTATAGGTTTTCAAGGTTTTCTGAGGGTTTTTAGTGGTTTTTACATTTTTTAGATTTTTAGGGGTTTTCTATGATTTTTACTTTTTTTGTTGGTTCCTAGAGATTTGTATGATTTTTGGGTTTTAGGGTTTTTATCAATTTTTTTGGGTTTTAGTGATTTTTAAAATTTTTATGATTTTAATAGTTTTTATAGATTATTTAAAAATTTTTTGTGGTTTAAAGAGTTTTTTTAGAGTTTATTGTTTTTTTAATTGTCTTAAGGGGGTTCAGGGTTTTTATGTGTTTTAGGTGGTTTTAGGGTTTTAAACCATTTTAAGGCATTTTTATGGTTTTTAGTGTTTTTATGGTTTTGATGGGTTTTATGTGTTTTTAGGTTTTTATGAATTTTTTTTGAATTTTTTTTATCTATTTTTAGTAATTTTATGTTTTATTGGGTTTTTAAGGATTTGAGGGTTTGGGTGGGGGGGGGGTTAGGATTTTTGGGGATTTTAGGGTTTTTATAATTTTTTATATTTATAGGGGTTTTATTTGTTTATGTTTTTAACATTTTCTTATGGGTTTTTAGGAATTTTATTGTTTTTTATGTTTTTAGAGATTCTAGGGATTTTTTATTATATTTTGGGTTTTATGGTTTTTAGTTATATTGAGGGGGATTTGGGGTTTTTGGTGTAATATGGATTTTTGGGTTTTTATGATATTTCTAGGTTTTATGTTTTTTTAGTTTCTAGAATTTTAATGCATTTTTTATATTTTTTACCAATTTTTAGAGAATAAAGAGTTTGTATGATTTTTATTGGGTTTTTAGGGATTTTATTTTTTTAGGGTATATGTTTTTATGGTTTTTATGGTTTTGGGGGTTTTTATTTCCTTTTTAGGGTTTTATATGGTTTTCAGTGTTTTAAAGGTTAATAGGGATTTTAATTGTTTCTATATTTTTAATGGTTTCGTAGGAATTTAAATTGTTTTTATGGAAGTTTTGGTTTTTTGGGGATTTTTTATAATTTTTATGTGTTTTTTCAGTTTTTAGGGATTTAGAGGGTTTTAAGGGGTTTTAGGTTTCTAGGATTTTTAGATTATTAAGGGGTTTTAAGTATTATTTATTTTCTAAGGTTTTATTTTAGTTTATAGGGTTTTTTAAAGATTTTTTATTTTAGGGTTGTTTTGGATTTTTTTTGTATTTTATGGTTTTCGGTGGGGTTTTAGGGATTTTGAGGGGTTTTAGGGTGTTTTAGGGTTTTTAGGGTTTTAAACAATTTAGATTTTCTAAGGTTTTATTTTTTTTAGGATTTTAAGGCTTTCTTAGTGTTCTTTTTGGGTTTTTAGGGGTTTTATTAATTTATGAATTTTTATGGATTTTTAGGAATATTACGTGTGTTTAGGGATTTTAGGGATATTTAGGGTTTTTTGGGTTCTTTGGTTTTTTTGGGGGTTTTAGGGTTTTTTGAGATTTTAGGGTTCATAATGGAATTTTAAAACATGTTAGGGGTTTAATGCGTTTTAAATGGGTTTTAGGGATTTTATGGGGTTTTAGGGGTTTTAACTCTTTTAAATATTTTTAGGGTTTTTATGTATTTTAGGGAATTTAGAAATTTTAGGTTTTTAGGGGTTTTAAGTGTTTTTAGGTTTTTAAGGTTTTCATGGGGTTTTTCAAGTTTTTTATTATTTTTTACAATTTTAGGAATTTTAATGGATTTTTTTGATTTATTTGGTTTATATGTTTTTAGGGATTTTGAGGGTTTTAAGCTATTTAGAATTTTTGGTTTTATATGCATTTTTTGGTTTTTAAGGTTTTATTAGGGGTTTTGAAAATTTTAAAGGATTTTAAGGTTTTTTTTATTTTTAGGGAATGAAGTTTTTTTAGGGATTTTTTGTGGCTTGATGATTTTATGGTTTTTTTGAGTTTTTAAACATTTTTAGGGGTTTAATGGATTATTAGAAAAATTATTGTTTTTTAGGATTTTTTTAGTTTTTAGTCTTTTTATGTTTTTATGGGTTTTATGGTTTTTATGGTTTTAACATTTTTTTGTATTTATGTGTTTTAGTTGTTGTGTTTATGTTTTTCTTAGTGTGTTCAAGGTATTTAGGGATATTTACATTTTTTGGGATTTTAGTGATGTTTTAGAATTTTTATGGACTTTTCGGGTTTTTAGGGATTCTGAGTGTTTTTAGAGGTTTAAGGGTATTTAACATTTTTTAGGTTTTTATGGGTTTTAAGTGTTCGTAGATTTTTAAGGTTTTCTATAGGGGTTTCAAGGTTTTTATGTTTTTTATTATTTTTAGATCTTTTTAGTATTTTTATTAGTTTTTAGAGTGCTTAGGTATTTTTAAGGATTTTAGGGTTTTTTTTTGTTTTTATAGTTTTTAGTACGTTATAAAGGATTTTTAGAGTGCTAATTGTATTTGAGTATTAATTTTTTTTGGATTTTTAGATATTTTTATGCTTTTTATGGGCTTCCGGGTTTTTGTGGGTTTTATGTGTTTTTAACATTTTTTAGAGTTTTTAGGGTGTTTGGATTTTTTAAGTTTTTAGGTGTTTTTAGGTTTCTAAGGTTCTCTTTTTATTTTTTAGGGTTTTGGTTTTTTATGGATATTTTGGGATTTTCAGGATTTTTATGGTTTTTTAAGGCTTTTCAGGAATTTGAAAACTTTTAAGGTTTTTAGGGGTTTTTATGATTTTTAAGTTTTTATGGGGGGTTTAGTTTTTGGGGTTTGTAATGTTTTTTAGAGTTTTTGACATTTTTATGGTTTTAAAGTGTTTTTAGAGTATTTAGAGAATTTTTTGGTTTTTATGTGTTTTTAAGGATTTTATGGTTTTTGTGGGTTTTTTTGAGATTAGGGATTTTTAGGATTTATCAGGGCATTTAGGTGTTTCTATTTTTTATCATTATTTAGTTTTTTTGGTGTTTAAAGTGTGTTTAGTTTTTTTATTTTTTTCGTAGAGGGTTTCAGGGTTTTTATGGTTTTTTCATTCTTATATTTTGTTTATACTTTTTCAAGATTTTTGTGAATTTTCGAGTTTGTAGGGATTTTTAGGGTTTTTAAGGGTTTTAGGTTTTTTAAGGGTATTTATAATATTTAGGTTTTCTTGGGGTTTTATGTTTTTTAGTGTCTAAATGTTTTCTTATTGTTTTTAGGGTTTTTATAATTTTTTAACTTTTATTGATTTTAAATAATTAGTTAATATTTTTATGGTTTTTGAGGGTTCTTTAGGGATTTTGAGGGGGTTTAGGAGTTTTTATTTTTTTTAGGGTTTTTATATTTTTGAGGTTTTAATTAGTTTTTTTTTCATTTTCATAGGTGTTATGTTTTATTAGTTTTTTTAAACATTTTTATGGGTGTAATGATTTTTTATAGTTTTCAGTTTTTGTAGAGGGTTTCGGGGGGGGGGGTTAGTAGTTATCAGGACTTTTTGGACCATTTTTGGGTTTAAGAAATTTTTATTATTTAAGATTTTTAAGTGATTTTATTTTTTAAAGGTTGTCTTAGGTTTTTTATGATTTTTTACATTTTTAGGGATTTTTTAATAATTTTATAGGTCTTTTGTGTTTCAAGGTTTTCAAATTTTTTTAGAATATTTTAGTTTTATTAGGGGTTTTGAGTGTTTTTAAATTCTTAGGGTTTTCTTAATGTTTTCCGGGGTTTTAGGGGTTTTTTTTACATTTTTATGTATTTTAATGATTTTTTATATTTTTTATGATTTTCTAAATATTTGTTTCATTTTGAGGGTTTTTAGAGTTTTTAGGGGTTTTTAGTCTTCTTGTAGTTTTAAGTGGTTTTAGGTATTGAATGTTTTATTTTCTATTTTGTGTTTTTAAATATTTTTGGTGAATTTTAATGATTTTTATGGTTTTTAGGGTTTTTAGGGATTTTGAGAGATTTTAGGTTTTTTAGGGTTTTTGATTTTTTTGGGTTTTAATGGTTTTTAGATTTCATTGACGTTATTATGGTTTTAAATGTTTTTTAGAGTTTTTAGGGGGTTTTATGGTTTTTATGGGTTCTTGGTTTTTTATGGCTTTTAGGTATTTTTATGGGTTTTAGGGGTTTTTTTGGTTATTAGCGTCTTTTTATAGTTTATATGGTTTTTAGAATATTATGGTTTTTAGGCATTTTAAGGGTTTTATGTTTTTAAGTAATTCATATGGGTTTTCAGGTTTTTTAGGTTTTGTTATATCATAAGATATTTTTAGGCCATTTTCTCTAATTTGTATGATTTTTTATTATTTTTAAGGATTTTGAGGTGGTTTTAGGTTTTTAGGATTTTTATGGGTTTATTAGTTTTTGGTGTTTTAATTTTTTTAGGTTTTTAATTTTTTTCTTAGGTTTTTTTATTTTTTTTATAGAATTTTCATTTATAGATATTTTTGTGGAATTTTTAGTATTTTTATTGTTTTTAATATTTTTAGGGATTTTAAAGGATTTAGGGGTTTAAGGTTTTTAGGGTTTTTTTGGGTTTTAACGTTTTTTTTAGTTTTTGAGGGTTTTATTATTTTTAGAGTATTTTATCATTTTTAGAGGTTTAATGTGTTTTTAGAGATTTCAAAGAGTTTTTATGGTTTTTTGTGGGTTTCTAAAAATTTTAACAGGTCGTAGGGTTCTTTTGAATTTTAGGGGTTTTATCGTTTTTTATCTTTTTAGGAGTTTTAATTGTGTTTAGTTTTTTAATTTTTTATTATGGTTTTTAAGTGTTAGTTATTTTATATTTTTAGTTATTTTTAGTTCTTTTGAGGATTTTATTAGGTTTTTTGGGCTTACATGGATTTTAAGGGTTTTTAGGGTCTTTTAGTGTTTTTATGTTTTTATGTTTTTTTGTTTTTTTTTAGTGTTTAGGGTTTTAAGGTTATTATTGTTTTTTAAAAATATTAGAAGATTAAAGGGTTTTAGACTGTTTAGTAAATTTTAGGCTATTATGGGTTTGTATTATTTTTATTTTTTGGGTTTTTTTGTTTTGAGGGTTTATGGCATTTAGGTTCTTTTAGGGTTTTGATAAATTTTTATGTTTTGAAATTTTATTATGGGTTTTTAGGTTTTTAAGGGTTTTTATGTTTTTAGGTATATTTAGGGTTCTTTTAGGATTTTAATTATATTTTAGGGTGTTTTTGTATTTTTAGAGTTTTTATGGTTTTAAAGGTTTTTTAGGGTTTCATATATATTCTAGGTGTTTTATGGGTTTTAAGAGTTTTTGGGTTTTTAATGATTTAGTAGGGGTTTTCATTATTTTTAGGGTTTCTAATATTTTTGGATTTTTAGGTCTTCTTTATCATTTTTATGGATTCTAAGGGTTTTTAGTGCTTTTGAGTGTTTTGTGTTTTTTGGATTTTTAGGGGTTTTAGGGTTTTTTAGTGTTTTAAATGTTTTTAGAGTATTTTTCAAATTTTAGGTGCTTAAATTGGATTTATAGATTTTAGTGGATTAGGGTTTTTAAAGGTTTTTGTGGAATTTATGGTTTTAGGGGTTTTTATTATTTTTAGTTACTTCTAAATTTTTTAGGGTTTTTTTATCATTTTTGGTGTTTTAGTGGCTTTAGGTGTTTTTAAGATTCTATGATTTTCTTAGGGTTTGTCATTATTTTTTTGGTTTTTAAATTTTTATCTATTTTTAGGGATTTTTTATATTTTTATGGCTTATAAAGGTTTTATGTATTTTGAAGGTTTTTAGAAGGTTTAGGGCTTTTAGTGTTTTTATTTTTTTGGGGGTTTTAAGTGTTTTCATGTTTTTAAGTTATTTGAAGTGTTTTTGAGGGTTTTTTATGGTCTTTAATTTTTGGGGGGATATTTAAGTCTTCTAGGATACTTATGTTTTTAGGGGTTTTAGGGGTTTTGAGGGGTTTTTTATGTTTTTCTAATTTTTTTTTTATTTTTAAGGTTTTTATGGATTTTGAGGGTTTTAATAGTATTTATATTTTTTATGGTTTTTAGTGTTTTTATGATTTTTTTGGGATATTAGGGTTTTTGTTTTGAGTTTTTATTGTTTTTCTTGTTTTTTTACAGTTTTTTAACATTTTTAGTGGTTTAAAGGGTTTTTTCTAGTTTTTAGGGTATATTAGGGTTTTATGGGATTATGACGACTTTTAATGTTTTTAGGGGTTTTAATGTTTTTTAGGTAATTTTAATTATTTTAGGTTATTTTAGGATTTTTAGGGTTTTTAGAATCTTTATGGTTCTCTTAGGATTGTTGTGGTTTTTTACATTTTTAGGAATTTTTATGGGATTTATTTATTTTTTGGGGGTTTTCTGGGTTTTTTGAGTCTTTTAGGGTTTCGGGGGTTTTTAATGTTTCTAACATTTAAAGGGTTTTAAAGGGTTTTTATATTTTTTATATGTTTTAATGTTATTATTAGTTTTTTTGGGCATTTAAATTTTTTAGGGGTTTTAAAAATTTTAAGGTGTTTTATGATTTTATGTTCTATTTTAAATTTTTAGGGTTTTATAATTTTTAGCTTTTAATTGTTTTAAAATATTTATAGGTTTTTAAGATATTATGTTGGGGTTTTAGGTTTTTTAGGGTTTTTTATATTTTTATGGATTTTGGGGCTTCTTTAGGACATTTATTGTTTCTTATGGATTTTTGGGATTTTTGGGATTATTGTTGTTTTTAGTGATTATATATCTTTTTATTGTTTTTACCATTATTTTAAGGTTTTTATGGGTTTTAAGATTTTTTAGGTTTGTAATGTTTTATTACATTCTTTACAAGTTTTTAGTGTTTTTTAATTTTTAGGGATTTTTCGGATTTTTTATAATTTTTATAGTTTTAAGGGTTTTTAGGGATTTTGAGGTTTTAAGAGTTTTTAGGGTTTTTTGGGTTTTTTGGGTTTTTTTCCATATATATGGTTTCTTTATATTATATTACCCTTATGATTTTTTATATTTTTTAACGTTTTAGGGGTTTTATGGCGTTTTAGGGTGTTTAATGGGTTTTTAGTGTACTTATAGATTTTAAGGGTTTTAAAGGTTTTTATGGGGTTTTTTGTTTATAGGGTTTTTAGGGTATTTATTGTTGCTCTAGTGTTTTTAAGGTTTTTATAAATTTTTAGGTTTTTAGGTGTTTCAAGTGTTTTTTGGATTTTAAGGTCTTATTAGGGGGTTTTATGATTTTTTGGTTTTTATGATTTATATGGTTTTAGGTTTTTTATGGTTTTTATGATTTTTTAGGGTTTTAGAGTTTTAGGGACTTTTAGTGTTTCTGGCATTTTTAGGTGTTTTATGTATTTCAAGGGTTTTAATTATCTTCTAATGGTTTTCAATATTCTTATGGGTTTTTTAGTTTTTTAGGGAATTTTGGGGTTTTGAATGATTTTTAATGATTTTTAGGATATTTATTGATTTTAAGGGTTTATAGGATTTTAAAGGTTTTTAGTGTTTTTATAATTTTTTTGTGGTTTTAGGGTTTTTTGAGTTTTTGGGGGTTTTTAATATTTTTAAGAGTTTTTAATGATTATATGTGTTTTAATGGATTTTAAATTAATTTGTGGTTTTTAGGTTTTTCCCTGTATTATTACGGTTTGTATTATTTTTTGGGGTCTTTATGGTTTTTAGTTGTTTTTACGGTTTTAGGGTCTTTTGGGTATTTCGAGTTTTTATCATTGTTTAAATTTTTAGGGATTTTTTTTGAGTTTTTCTTATGGTATTTCATGTTTTTAAGGTTATTTACATATTTAGGGATTTTTAGGGATTTTTAAGGAGTTTTTGGTTTTTAGGGTTTTTAAGGGTTTTGAGGGTTTTTAGAGTTTTTAGTGTTTTTAGTTTTTTTTGGGATTTTATGTGTTTTTTGGTTTTGTTTAGGATTTTAATAGTTTTTAGGGGTTTTAATCATTTTTTGGGGTTTTGAGGGATTTTAAAGATTTTTATGTTTTTAGGAGTTTTAGTGATTTTGAGGACTTTAGGGGATCATAGGGTTTTTATTGTTTTTTTGTGTTTTAGGGGATTTTTTATATTTTTAAAAGTTTTAATGTTTTTATATTTTTTTTTAAAAAATAGGGGTTTAAGGGGTTTTTAGAGTTTGTAGTTATTTTTTTACTTTTAAGATTTCTATGGTTTTTTGGAGGTATGATTGTTTTATGGGTCATAGATTCTTTTAGGGATTTTAAGGTTTTATTTTTTTTATGTTTTTAAGGTTTTCTTATGTGTTTTCATTGATTTTATAGTTTTTTTACCAATTTAAGGATTTTAGGGAATTTTGAGGGTTTTTTTTTGTTTTTAGAGTTTTTAGGGATTATGAGTGGTTTTCAGGGTTTTTAGGTATTTTAACATTTTTAGGTTTTTAGGGGTTTTAAATTTTTTATGTTTTTATTGTTTTCTTAGCGGTTTTCAATTTTTTTGGTATTTTTACATTTTTTAGGATTTTTAGGGCTTCTTCATGATTTTTATGGGTTTTTATGTTTTTTAGGGATTTTGAGGGTGTTATGGTTTCTTTGGGTTATTAGGGTTTCTATTGTTTTTGGGGGTTTTAAGGGTTTTTTGAGTTTTTATGTTTTTAAAGGTCTTTTATAGTTTTTCAATTTTTAGGGGTTTAAAGGGTTTTTAGAGTTTTTAGTTATTTTATGGGTTTTATGTTTTAATTGTTTTTAAGGGTTTTATGTTTTTTTAGTGGTTTAGGGTTTTATGGTTTTTAGGGGTTTAAAGTGTTTTTATATTTTTAAGGTTTCTTTGGGGTTTTCATGTTTTTTAATTATTTTATGTTTTAGTGATTTTTTGTAGTGTTTCATATTTTTATGGGGTTTTTGGGTTTTTAGAGCAAGGAAGATGCGAGGGTTGGGCTATTCCTGGCACCCCAAATTTATTAGAATGGAAAAAGAGACACAACATATAAGGGAGGGGATGGTTCAAACGACCCACACCCAAAAACCCTTTACAACCCACGCGAAACAAAGAAAAATCAAAATAAGAAAAAACACCCAAATCCAAACAAAGAATAAAACCCAAGAAGTCCCCAACATCACCCAGCCAAATAACAATCAGTAGTATTCCAAAGACAGCACCTTCAACACTTCCCATCCAAGCAGAAACCAGCCCCCAGCATCACTGTCTCCAGCCTCCATCACCTCCTCACCAATCATGACCACCGCCGACATCACAGAACCGACACTAGAGTCATAAAAACAGCTTTATCACAACCAAACCATACAACAACCAACATCCAGAAACCCATTTTCAGACAACCTGCTCCTCTTTTAAACAGAAATCTCCCAGCATCCTGCTTCCACCTTAGCGACCAGCAACAGTAATTTTTCTCAACCCCACAAAAATAGAATTCCAGTTCCCACCACCTCTAGTCCTCAAGGGCAACTGAAGTTCAGTAGATCAACGTCCAGCAACTCAAGATCCAGACAAAAATTAGCAGCAACTCAAGAAAATAACAACCAGCAGCAAAACTCATATAACAGCTCAAAAATTAGAATTTTAATGCATTTTAGGGGTTTAAAATTTTTTAGGCTTTTAATGATTTCTTAGGTGTTTTCATGGTTTATAGGGTTTTTTACCTATTTAATTTTTTTTGGTTTATTGCTATTTTATGGGTTTTGGGGGTTTTATGGGTTATGAGAGTTTTAGATATTTTTAGGGTTTTAAGGTTGTAGTGTTTTTAACACTTTTATAAATTTAATGAATTTTAGGTTTTTAGTGGTATTTAGGTATTTAGTTTGTTTTTTGGGTATTTTAATATTTTAAGTGTTTTAGGGGTTTTAGGGGTTTTAGGGTTTTTAGGATCTTTTAGGGTTTTGGTGTTTTAGTATTTTTAGGGGTTTTAGGTGTTTTAAGTGTTTCAATAATTTTATGGTTTTATTAGGTTTTTTAGGGATTTTACTGTTTCTTACTTTTTATGAATTTTTAGGTTGTTTTGGATTCTTACCATTTTTAGGGGTTTTTGGTATTTTCAGGGTTTTAAGGATTATTATGGTTTTGGGGGTTTTTAGTGTTTTTAATACTTTTTGGATTTTTAAGCATTTTTATGATTTTTAGTTTTTCTTAGGGTTTTCAAGGTTCATATGGTTTTTTAAATTTTTATTTTATTTACGGATTTTTTATTTTTACAGTGTTTAGGTTTTTTGATGATTTTGAGGGTTCTTAGGGTTTTTAGGGATTTTTTGGTTTTTCTGGGTTTTAATATTTTTTTGGGTATTTAAGGGTTTTAAAATTTTTTGTAGAGTTTCTTCACATTTTATGGGTATTATAGGGTTTTTTTAGTTATATTGGTTTTAGGGGTGTTATGAGTTTTTTTTATATTTTTAGGGGATTTTATAGTTTTTAGGGGTTTCAACTCTTTTTTGGGTCTTTTTTGGGTTTTTAAAGGGTTTATCATATTTTGTTTTTATATGGGTTTTATGTGTTTTTTATGTTTTTCATAGGAGTTTTAGGGGGTTTTTACATTTTTAGTGATTTTATGGTCTGTTTTAGAATATTTATAGGATTTAGGGATATTGATGGTTATTATTGTTTTTGTGGTTTTTAGGTTTTTAACATTTTAAACCATTTAGAAAATTTAACTGTTCTTAGGTTTTTATGGTATTATTATGATTTTTAATGGGTTTTTACATTATAAGGTATTTATAGGTATTTTTTAGTTTTTTTGGTTTTTAGGGTCATTACAGATTTTAAGGGGTTTTAAGGTTTTTAGGGGTTTTAGTTTTTTTATGGTTTTTATGTTTTTATGGATTTTTGGGGGTTTTTGGGTTTTTTTTGTGTTTTTATGGGTTTTATGGTTTTTATGGGTCCTTTAACTTCTTTAGGGGTTTAAAGGTTTTCATATTTATATTGGATTTTTGGAATTTATGGGTTTTTATGGTTTTTATGGATTTTTTTTGGTTTTTAGGGGTTTTATGGTCTTTTAGGGTTTTTAGGGGTTTTAGAATTTTTATGGTTTTTTGGGGTTTTATGCATTTTTAATTTTTTTTAAGGGATTAATAGGGGCTTTCATGGTTTTTACAGTATTGTATGTTTTTAGGGATTTATTGGGCGTATTAGGATTATTATGAGTTTCTATTATTTTTAGGGATTTTAAGGGTCTTATGGTCTTTTAAGGTTTTTAGGGGTTTTATCAGTTTATAGAGTTTTTAATGTTTTTATTTATTTTTTAGTATTAAAGGAATTATTATGATTTTCAGGGTTTTTACATTTTTAGGGATCTTATGGGTTTTAGGATTTTTTTAGTGTTTTCAGGGATTTTAAGAGGTTTATGAATTTCTTTTTGGTTTTTAGTGTTCTTATGTTGGGGGGGGGGGTTAGGGCATTTTGAGTTTTATAGGGGTTTAAGATTTATATATATTTTTATAATATTTAGTAATTTTGGGTTTTTTGTGGGTTTTAAGAATTTTATGAGTTTTCTATGGTTTTATGGTTTTTAGGGATTTTCAATGTTTTTTGGGTCTTTTTAGGGTTTTAGCATCTTTTTGTTTTTAGGGGTTTGAAGGGATTTTACTATTTTTTACATTTTTTGGGATTTTGAGGTCTTTTTTATATTTTTATAGTTTTAGTTAGTTTTAAAGGTTTTAGGGTTTTGAGGGTTTTATCATTTTCAGGTTTTCTTGGGGTTTTAATGTTTCTATTTTTTATATTTTTCTTATTTTTTGGGAGTTTTTATGGTATTTTATGTTTCTTGAAATTTTTAGAGATTTTTATGGATTTTTATAGTTTTTATGGTTTGTATGGATTTTGAAAGATTTGACGGTTTTTAAGTGTTTTTGAATTATTTATGAGTTTTTAGGGTCTTTATAGTTTTTAACATTTTTAGGGATTTAAAGGGTTTTTAGAGGTTTTTGTGTGTTTCTTGCGGTTGTTTGGTTTTATGGGTGCTTATGGTTTTTCTGATTTTTATGGGGTTTAAAGTTTTAGGGGTTTTTATGAATTTTAGGGTCTTTTTGTTTTTGGGGTATTAAGTGTTTTTTTCTTAAGGTCTCATAACCGTTTTTTAGGGATTTGGAGGCTTTTTACATTTTTTGGGATTTTTTCTGGATTTTTTAGATTTCCATGTTTTTTATTGTTTTCCGATTTTTTACTGTTTTTATAGGTTTTATTATTTTTAGTAATTTTATTTGGTTTTAGTGTTTTTAGGTATATTTTGGGGTTTTTATGTGTTTTTAGAGTTTTAGGGTTTTTATGAATTTTTTATTTATTTTTTATGTTTTATGGGTTTAAGTGTTTTTTGTTTTTATTTTTTTTCTTAGGTGTTTTTAGTTTTTTCAGGTTTTTTTACATTTGTATCGATTTTTGGGCCTTTTAGGATTTTTTTTTCTTTTTTATGGGTTTTAGGGATTTTGTGGGGTTTTAGTGTTTTTAGTTTTATAATATTTTCTTTTGGGTTTTTGGGGTTTTTGGTTTTATACATTTTAGAGATTTCTATGGATTTTTTAGGTTTTAAGGGTTTTTTATGGATTTTGATGATTTTTAGGTTTTTTTGTGTTTTAGGTTTTTTTAGTATTTTAGGGATATTAATTTTTTTTATAGTTTTTAACATTTTTTGAGGTTTAAAATTTTCTATTGGCTTTTAGGGTTTTTATTGGTTTTTAGGTTTTATAAGGTTTTTAACGGTTTTATGGTTTTTAGTTTTTTTTGGGTTGTTAACATTTTTTAGGTATTTAAGGGATTTTAAGTGTTTTATATTTTTAATAATTTCATAGGTTATTAGGATTATTACGCATTTAGTGATTTTTAGGGCTTATTTAGGATTTTTATAGTTTTTAAGGTTTTAGTGAATTTGAGGGTCTTAGTGTTTTAGTGTTTTTTTTGGTTTTTTGGGATTTAGGAGTTTTCTATGATTTATTGGTTTATAGTTTTTAATTTTTTTCAACATTTTTAAGGGAATAAATGTATATAATAGTTTTTAGAGGGTTTTAGGGAGGTTTTAGGGGGTTTTAGTGTTTTTGAAGTTTATAGGGGTATTAATGTTTTTAGGGGTTTAGTGTTTTAGGGACTTTTATGGTTTTTTAGGTTTTTAGTGTTTTTCGGTTTTCAAAGGTTTTTTAAGTGTTTTTATGTTTTTTATTTTTTATTATAGGTTTCAAGGTGTTTTATGGTCTTTGAGGGGCTTTATGGTTTTTATGATTTGTAGCGTTTTTAATGGTTTTTAGTGATTTTACTAATTTTAGGGGTTTGAAGTGTTTTTATGAATTTATGTTTTCCTTGTTGAGTATTATGGTTTTTAGGGGTTTTAATTTGTTTAAGTATTTTTATTGATTTATAGTATTTTTATGGGTTTTTTGGGACTATTAGAGGTTTAAGGGTTTTTATGGTTTTTTGGGTTTTTTGGTTTTTTGGGGATTCTGGGTTTTTTTGAGATTGTTAGGGTTTTAAAGGGTTTTTAGAGTTTTAGTGTGTTTTATAGGTTTTATGGGTTTTTAAATTTTTTTAGGGGTTTTAGGGTTTTTAGGGGTTTTTGTGTTTTTTGGTTCTTTTTATTGTTTTTGGCATTTTTAAGTTTTTAGGGGTTTTATGTGTTTTTAGGTTTTTAAATTTTTCATAGGGGTTTTCAATGTATTTAGAGTTTTGTATTTTTTAGTGATTTGAGGTCCTTTAATGATTTTTATGGGTTTTATGGATTTTAATGGTTTTTAAGGTTTTTAGGCCTTTTATGGGTTTTTAGGGTCATTATTGTTTTAGGCATTTTTGGAGTTTTAAGTGTTTTTAAGATTCTATATATTTCTTTGGGGGTTTTATGGTTTTTATGGTTCTTTACTTTCTTGGGGGGGGGGGTTGGGAATTTATAGGATTTTTATTATTTTTTGGGTTTTTAGGGATTTGAGGGTTTTTTTCGGGTTTTATGGGCGTTTTTTGATTTTTATGTATTTCATGAGTTTTTAGGGTTTTATACATTTTTTTTATTCTTTTCACGTTTTATGTATTTAAATGGTTTTAAGAGTTTTTAGTAGTTTTTATATTTTTAAGGGATTTTTGTTTTTTTTAATGTTTTAGGGCATTTTTGTGGTTTTGGGGGGCTTTTCAGGGTTTTACTGTGTTTTTAGGGATTTTAAGGGGTTTTAAAAAAATTTAGGTTTTAGGGTTTGAAGTGTTTTTTTTTTTGAGTTTTATGGTGTTCTAAGTGTTATTTAGGTTTTTTCGGGATTTTATGTTTTTTTTGGGATTTTTATGTATTTTTGAGAATTTTATTCAACTTTCGGGATTTTAATGGTTTTTAGGGTTCACTACTACAACACTGGGTTTTTCCAGTGATCGGGGTTTAATAACATTATTAACGACTCCCTTTTTCAGTGCAAAATAAAAAACAATGTTAAAGGGATTCTTTATCATCTCATTTTTACAAGCGCTGATAAATGGGGCCTTTTATCAGTACTTGTAAAAAAAACTCAAAAGTAGTGGGTGTTTATCTATGATTTTTAAGAAGCACTGATAATGACCCACCTATATCAACAATTCTTTAGTAGCGCTGATAGTGGTATACTTCTAAAAAAAATTATATTCCATTAAAATTATTTATTTATATATTTTTATTTTTATATTTTTTAAATATAATATATATATTTTTAAAAAAAATAGGTTTT
The DNA here is from genome assembly GCA_963277665.1 of Viscum album. NCBI lineage: Eukaryota > Viridiplantae > Streptophyta > Magnoliopsida > Santalales > Viscaceae > Viscum > Viscum album. The sequence goes on from OY728164.1 coordinate 790,588,375, forward strand.
AGATAAGGTAAATAGGAATTTACAATTAATATGTAAGATATATAGTGAAAATGGCTTATAAAATAATCAAAAAAATATATGTAATTAATAATTATTTAATTATTATCGAGTAATAGTCATTTAATATCAATTTAAATATAACAAAATTCAAAAATTTAACAAAACATCCAAACTTAGTTGAAAATGTAACTCGAAATTCAAACAACCATAACGTATGACCTGGGTGACCATTTTTTTGTCTAACATATCAAATCAAAGCCCATGATGAGCTCTACACTCTCGATGACAATGTTAAACCTCTGACACATTCCTCAAGGCTTAAAAAGGTCTATAAGGCCTTTAAAACTAAGTATTTAGTCGGGGTACCCTGATTTTTTTAACATTCGTTGGATTTTAAGACTCATTTTAGGGGGTCTTTTTTCTATTTTACAATGGGGACTAAATTTATTCCTAGGTTTTACATTCATATTAATATTATGGTTTTTAAATTTTATCGTTTTTCATAACTTAATTTTATTTATAATTATATATATACAAATCTTCATATATTTAATTATAATAAATCAGTTATATAAATACATATATAAACATATTTACGTAAAAATGTATATTCTAATATATCTAAATAAATAATATTAAAAAAATATTTAAAACAATATCTATCAATTTTTGACATTATACAAATATATTTTTAATGTTTATAGATACATATATGTGTGTATTAATAAAAATACATATATTTATATTATACTATTGTTTGTGTAAATGTTTTTAGGATTTTATGGTTTTCTAAAGGTTTGTCATTATTTTTTGGGTTTTTAAATTTTGATTTATTTTAAGGGATTTTTAGGATTTTTATGTCTTATAAAGGTTTTGTGTATTTTGAAGGTTTTTAGATGGTTTAGGGTTTTTAGTGTTTTTAGTTTTTTTAGTTTTTTGGGGGTTTTAAGTGTTTTCATGTTTTTAAGTTCTTTTATGTGTTTTTGAGGGTTTTTATGGTATTTTATTTTTTGAGGGATATTTAAGTCTTCTAGAATACTTATGTTTTTAGGGGTTTTAGGGGCTTTAAGGGGTTTTTATGTTTTTATGGAATTTATTTTTTTCATATTTTTTTATTTTTAGGGTTTTTTATGTATTTTGAGCGTTTTTAAGAGTTTTTATAGTTTTTAAGGGTTTTTGGGTATTTATGATAATTTTTGGGATATTTGGGTTTTTGTTTTGAGTTTTTATGGGTCTTATTGTTTGTAGATCTTTTTAACATTTTTAGTGGTTTAAAGGGTTTTTACAGTTTTTAGGGTATACTAGGGTTTTTTGGGATTATAAGAACTTTTAATATTTTTAGGGCTTTTAATGGTTTTTAGGTAATTTTAATTGTTTTAGGGTATTTTAAGAATTTTAGGGTTTTTAGTATTTTATGGTTATCTTAGGATTGATATGGTTTTTTACATTTTTAGGAATTTTTTTGGAATTTTTTTACTTTTTTATGGTTTTTATGGTTTTTCGAGTTTTTTAGGGTTTCGAGGGTGTTTAATATTTCTAATATTTAAAGGGGATTAAAGGGTTTTTTATATTTTTTATATTTTTTAATGTTTTTATTAGTTTTTTTGGGCATTTAATGTTTTTAGGGGTTCTAAAAATTTTAAGGTGTTTTATGATTTTAAGTTCTTTTTTACATTTTTAGGGTTTAAGGATTTTTAGTTTTTAAGTGTTTTTAAATATTTATTTTTTTTATGATTTTATGAGGGGGTTCCAGGGTTTTTAGGGTTTTTTATATTTTTAAGGATTTTTTGGCTTCTTTAAGACTTTTATTGTTTCTTAGGGATTTTTGGGATTTTCAGGAGTTTTGTTGTTTTTAGGGATTTTATATCTTTTTAATGTTTTTATCATTTTTTAATGTTTTTAGGGGTTTTAAGAGTTTTTAGGTTTGTAAAGTTTTATTAAATTCATTCCATGTTTTTATTGTTTTTTAATTTTTATGGATTTTTCAGATTATTTATAATTTTTATAGCACTATGGGTTTTTAGGGATTTTGAGGTTTTAAGAGTTTTTAGGGGTTTTTTTGTTTTTTTTCTACGTATATATGGTTTACTTACCTTATAGTAATTTTATGATTTTTTATATTTTTTAATATTGGAGGGGTTTTAAGGGGTTTTACGGTGTTTAATGGTTTTTTAGTGAACTTATAGATTTTAAGGGTTTTAAAGGTTTTTATGAGGTTTTTTGTTTATAGGGGTTTTTAGGGTATTTATTGGTGTTCTAATGTTTTTAAGGTTTTTATAAATTTTTAGGTTTTTAGGTGTTTCAAGTGTTTTTTGAATTTTAATATTTTATTATGGGGTTTAATGATTTTTAGGTTTTTAAGATTTATATTGTTTTTAGGTATTTTTATGGTTTTTATGATTTTTTAGTGTTTTTAGGGTTTTAGGGTTTTAGGAACTTTTAGAGTTTCTGGAATTTTTAGGTGTTTTATGTATTTCAAGGGTTTTAATTATTTTCTAATGGTTTTCAATATTCTTATGGTTTTTTAGCCTTTTAGGGAATTTTGAGGTTTTGAAAGAGTTTTAATGCTTTTTAGGATTTTTATTGATTTTGAGGGTTTATAGGGCTTTTAGTAATTTTATAATTTTTTTTTTCAGGTTTTAGGGTTTTTTGAGTTTTTGGGGGTTTTAATATTTTTTAGAGTTTTTAAAGATTATAAGTTTTTGAATGGATTTTAGATTAATTTCTAGTTTTCTTGTTTTTTTCCTGTATTATTATTGCTTGTATTATTTTTATGGGTCCTTATGGTTTTTGGTGGTTTTTAGGGTTTTATGGTGTTTTTGGTATTTTGGGTTTTTATCATTGTTTAGATTTTTAGGGGCTTTATTTTTTTTATTTTTTTTGAGTTTTTCTTAGTGTATTTCTGCTTTTTAGGGTTTTTTACATTTTTATGGATTTTTAGGAATTTTTTAGAATTTTATGGTTTTGAGGGTTTTTAAGGGTTTTGAGGGTTTTTAGAGTTTTTAGTTTTTTTAGGTTTTTAGGGATTTTAAGTGTTTTTAGGTTTTGTTAAGGATTTTAAGGGTTTTTAGGGTTTTTAATAATTTTTTGTTGTTTTGAGAGATTTTTAAGATTTTTATGATTTTAGGAGTTTTAGGGGTTTTTAGAGTTTGTAGTTATATTTTTACTTTTAGGATTTCTATGGTTTTTAGGAGGTTTGACTGTTTTATGGGTCTTAGAGTCTTTTAGGGTTGTTTTGGTTTTTATGATTTTTAGGGTTTTTAGGGTTTTATTTTCTTATGTTTTTATGGTTTTCATAAGTGTTTTCATTGATTTTATGATTTTTTACAATTTTAGGGATTTTAGGGAATTTTTAGGGTTTTTTTGTTTTTAGAGTTTTTATGGATTATGAGCGGTTTTCAGGGTTTTTAGGAATTTTAACATTTTTAGTTTTTTAGGAGTTTTAATTTTTTTTATGTTTTTATTGTTTTCATAGGGGTTTTCAATTTTTTGGTATTTTTACGTTTTTAAGGAATTTTAGGTCTTCTTCTTGATTTTTATGTATTTTAGGGATTTTGACGGTTTTATGTTTTCTTTGGGTTTTCTGGGGTTCTATTGTTTTTGGGGGTTTTAAGGGTTTTTTGAGTTTTTAGGTTTTTAAAGGCCTTTTATAGTTTTTCAATTTTACAGGGGTTTAAAGGTTTTTTAGAGTTTTTAGTTTCTTTTATGGGATTTTATGTTTTTATTGTTTTTAGGGGTTTTAGGTTTTTTTAGAGGTTTAGGGTTTTTAGGGTATTTAGGGGTTTAAAGTGTTTTTATATTTTAAAGGTTTCTTTTGGTTTTTCATGTTTTTTAATTTTTTTATGTTTTTAGTGATTTTTTAGAGTGTTTCAATTTTTTATGGGTTTTTAGGGATTTTAGGGCAAGGAAGATGCGGGGGTCGGGTTATTCCCACCCCCCCCCCCCCCCCAATTTATTAGAATGGAAAACGAAACACAACATACAAGGGAGGGGAGGGGTCAAACGACCCACACCCAAAAACCCTTTACAACCCACGCATAAACATGAAAAATCAAAACAAGAAAAACACCCAAAGGCAAAAAAAGCATAAAACCCAAGAAGTCCCCAACATCACCCAGCGAAACAACAACCAGCAGTATTCCAAAGACAACACCTTCATCACTTCCCATCCAAGCAGCAACCAGCCCCAAGCTTCACTATCTCTAGCCTCCATCACCTCCTTACCAATCATGACCACCACCAACATCACAGAACCAACACCAGAGTCCTAAACAACAGCTTTATCACAACCAAACCATACAACAACCAACATCCAGCACCCCATTTTCAGACAACTAGCTCATCTTTCAAACAGACATCTCCCAGTAGCCCGCTTCCACCTCAGCGACCAGCAGTACCAATTCCTCTCAACCCCACCAAAACAGAATTCCAGTACCCACCACCTCCAGTCCTCGAGGGCAAATGAAGTCCAGTAGATCAACGTCCATGAAATCAATATCTAGACAAAAATTTACAACAACTCATGAAAAAACCAACAACCAGCAGCAAAACTCATACAACAGCTCAAAAATTAGCATTTTAATGCGTTTTAGGGGTTTAATTTTTTTTAGTTTTTTAAGGTTTTCTTAGGAGTTTTCATGGTTTATAGGGTTGTTTACAATTTTATAATTTTTTTGGGTTTATTGTTATTTTTATGGTTTTTTGTGGTTTTATGGGTTTTGAGAGTTTTAGAGATTTTTAGGGTTTTGTGGGATTTTATGGTATATTTTTTCTGGATTTTGGGGTTTTTTGAGTCTTTTAGGGTTTTAAGTTTGTAGAGTTTTTAACACTTTTATAAATTTAATCTGTTTTAGGTTTTTAGTGGTATTTAGGGATTTAATTTGTTTTTAGGGTATTTTAATATATTTAGAGTTTTATGGGTTTTTAGGGTTTTAGGGGTTTAGGGTCTTTTAGGGTTTTTGGAGTTTTAGTATTTTTAGGGTTTTTAGGTGTTTTATATTTTTCTAGGATTTTGGAGTTTTATTAGGGTTTTTAGGGATTTTAGAGTTTTTTACTTTTTATGAATTTTTAGGTTTTTCTGATTCTTATCAGTTTTTTGGGGTTTAAGGGATTTTCAAGGTTTATAGGATTTTTAAGGGTTTAGGGGGTTTTTAGCTTTTTTAAGATTTTTTAAATTTTTAAGCATTTTTATGATTTTTAGTTTTTCTTAGGGTTTTCAAGGTTCATTTGGTTTTTTAAATTTGTCTGGAATTTTCGGATTTTTTATTTTTACAGTGTTTAGGATTTTTAAATATTTTGAGTGTTCTTAGGGTTTTCAGTGATTTTTTTGGTTTTTTTGGTTTCTATGATTTTAATGTGTATTTAAGGGTTTTAAAAAAAATTATAGTTTTTTCACATTTTATGGGCATTATAGGGTTTTTTGAGTTTTAGTGCTTTTTAGGGGTGTTGTGGGTTTTTTTGTTTTTTATATTTATTAGGGGATTGTATAGTTTTTAGGGTTTTCAATAGTTTTTTGTGTCTTTTCTGGGTCTTTAAAGGTTTTATCATATTTTGTTTTTTGTATGGGTTTTATGTGTTTTTTTATGTTTTTCTTAAGATTTTTAGGGTTTTTTACATTTTTAGTGATTTTCAGGTCTTTTTTAGAATATTTATAGTTTTTAGGGATATTGATGGATTTTATTGTTTTTGTGGCTTTTAGGGTTTTAACATTTTAAATTTTTAAGAAAATTTAAGTGTTCTTAGGTTTTTAAGGTATTGTTAAGATTTTTAATGGGATTTTACATTATTAGGTATTTATAGGTATTTTTTAGTTTTTTTGGTTTTTAGGGTCGTTACAGATTTTAAGGGGTTTTAAGGTTTTTAGGGGTTTTAGTTTTTTTATGGTTTTTTTGTTTTTAATGGTTTTTGGGGGTTTTAGGGGTTTTTTTTTGTGTTTTTATGGGATTTATGGTTTTTATGAGTCCTTTAAATTTTTTAGGGGTTTAAAGGTTTTCTTATTAATAGTGGGTTTTTGGATTTTAGGGATTTTTAGGGTTTTTATGGATTTTTATGGTTTTTAGGGATTTTATGGTCTTTTAGGGTTTTTAGGGGTTTTATAATTTTTAGGGTTTTAGGGGTTTTATGTGTTTTTATGTTTTTAAGGGTTTTATAGGGGTTCTCATGGTTTTTACAGAATTGTTTGTTTTTAGGGATTTATTGGGGGTATTAGGATTATTATGAGTTTCTATTATTTTAATGGATTTTAAGGGTATTAGGGTCTCTTAAGAGTTTTATGGGTTTTATAAAATTATAGAGTTTTTAATGTTTTTATTTATTTTTGAGTATTAAAGGACTTATTATGCTTTTTAGTGTTTTTACATTTTTCCGGAACTTATGGGATTTAGGATTTTTTTAATGTTTTCAGAAATTTTAATAGGTTTAGGATTTTCTTTTTGGTTTTTAGTGTTCTTATGTTTGGGGGTGGTTACAGGATTTTGAGTTTTTTAGGGTTTTAAGATTTATATATATATTTATAATTTTTAGTAGTTTTGGGTTTTTTTGGGTTTTATGGATTTTCTTAGGTTTTATTGTTTTTAGGGGTTTTCAATGTTTTTAGGGTCTTTTTAGGGGATTTATTATCTTTAAGTTTATAGGGGTTTGAAGGGATTTTAGTATTTTTTACATTTTTTGAGATTTTGAGGTCTGTTTTATATTTTTATGGTTTTTAGGGTTTTAGTTAGTTTTAAAGGTTTTTGGTTTTTTAGGTATTTATCATTTTATGGTATTATTGGGGTTTTAATGTTTCTATTTTTTAATGTTTTCTTATTTTTTTTTGGTTTATAGGGTATTTTATGTTTCTAGAAATTTTTAGTGATTTTTATGGATTTTTATAGTTTTTAGTGTTTTTATGGATTTTGATTGATTTGACGGTTTTTAAGTGTTTTTTCGGTTATTTATGAGTTTTTAGGGTCTTTATAGTTTTTAACAATTTTAGGGATTAAAGGGGTTTTAGAGGTTTTTGTGTGTTTTTTGGGGTTTTTTGGTTTTATGGGTGTTTATCGTTTTTATGATTTTTAGGGGGTTTAAGGTTTTAGGGGTTTTTATGACTTTTAAGATATTTTTTGTTTTGGGAGTTTTAACTGTTTTTTTCATAAGTTATCCTAACTGTTTTTTTAGGGATTTTGAGGTTTTTTACATTATTTGGGATTTTTTTCTGGATTTTTTAGTATTTTCATGCTTTTTCAGGGTTTTCTGATTTTTTAGAGTTTTTATATGTTTTATTGTTTTTCGTACTTTTATGCGGTTTTAGTGTTTTTATGTATATTGTGGGTTTTTATGTGTTTTTATGGTTTTAGGGTTTTTATGGTTTTTTTAATTTTTTTTGTTTTAGGGGTTTTAAGTGTTTTTTTATTTTTTTTTGTTTTCTTTGGTCCTTTTAGTGTTTTCAGGTTTTTTTACATTTTTATGGATTTTTGGGCATTTTTATGTTTTTTTTCTTTTTTATTGGTTTTAGGGATTTCGAGGGGTTTGAATGTTTTTAGTTTTATAATATTTTTTTGGGTTTTGGGGGTTTTTAGTTTTATAATTTTTAGAGATTTTTATGGATTTATTAGGTTTTTAATGGTTTTTTATGGTTTTTGATGATTTTTAGGTTTTTTTGAGTTTTAGTTTTTTAGTTTTTAGGGATATTAATGTTTTTTATAGTTTTTAACATTTTTCAAGGTTTAAGTTTTTTATTGGCTTTTAGGGTTTTTATGGGTTTTCAGGTTTTTTTATGGGTTTTAGCAGTTTTATGGTTTTTAGTCTTTTTTTGGGCTGTTAACATTTTTTAGGTATTTAAGTGATTTTAAGTGTTTTAGATTTTTAATAATTACTTTGGTTATTCGGATTATTACGCATTTAGTGATTTAAAGGGATTATTTAGGATTTTTATAGTTTTTAGGGTTTTAGTGATTTTGAGGGTTTTAGTGTTTTAGTGTTTTTTTTATTTTTGGGGTTTTAGGAGTTTTGAGTATTTAGTGGTTTATAGTGTTTAATTTTTTTAACATTTTTAAGGGATTAAAGGCATATTAATGTTTTTAGAGGTTTTTAGGGAGGTTTTAGGGGGTTTTAGTGTTTTTGAAGTTTTTAGGGGTTTTAATGTTTTTAGGGGTTTAGTGTTTTAGGGAATTATATGCTTTTTTAGGGTATTAGTCTTTTTTGGTTTTCTTAGGTTTTTTACGTGTTTTTATGTTTTTATGTTTTATTATAGGTTTCTAGTAGTTTTATGGTCTTTGAGGGGTTTTATGGTTTTTATGATTTTAAGGATTTTTAATGGTTTTTAGTGATTTTTCTAATTTTAGGGGTTGAAGTGTTTTTATGTATTTAATTTTTCCTTGTGGGGTATTATGGTTTGTAGGGGTTCTAATTTTTTTAAGTATTTTTTGGGATTTCTAGGATTTTATGGGTTTTTTGGGATTATTATAGGTTTAAGGGTTTTATAGTTTTTAGGGTTTTATGGTTTTTTTGGAATTCTGGGTTTTTTTAGAATGTTAGGGTTTTAAAGGGTTTTTATAGTTTTAGTGGGTTTTATTGGTTTTGAGGGTTTTTAAATCTTCTTAGGGATTTTATGGTTTTTAGGGGTTTTTGGGTTTTTGGGTTCTTTTTATTATTTTTGGCATTTTTAGGTTTTTAAATTTTTCATAGGTGTTTTCAATGTATTTAGTGTTTTTTATTTTTTTAGGGATTTGAGGTCCTTTAATGATTTTTAGGGGTTTTATGGATTTTAAAGGTTTTTACGGTTTTTAGGCCTTTTAGGGTTTTTTAGTGTTATTATTGTTTTTAGGCATTTTTGGAGTTTTAAGTGTTTTTAGGATTTTATAGATTTCTTAGGGGGTTTTAGGGTTTTTATGGTTCTTTACTTGGGAGGGGGGGGGGGGGGTTGGGTTTTGTAGGATTTTAATTGTTTTTTTAATTTTTAGGGATTTGAGGGTTTTATAGGGTTTTATGGGTGTTTTTTGATTTTTAGGTTTTTCTTGAGTATTTAGGGTTTTATACATTTTTTATATTATTTTCATATTTTATGTATTTAAATGGTTTTGAGAGTGTTTAGTAGTTTTTATATTTTTATGGGCTTGTGTTTTTTTAATTTTTTTAGGCATTTTTTTGGTTTTGGGGGGCTCTTCAGGTTTTTACAGTGTTTTTATGGATTTTAAGGGGTTTTATAAATTTTTAGGTTTTAAGGGTTTTATGTGTTTTTTTAGTTTTATGGTGTTCTAAGTGTTATTTAGGTCTTTTGGGGATTTTATGTATTTTTGGGATATTTATGTATTTTTGGGAATTTTATTCAACTTTAGGGATTTTGTTGTTTTTTAGGGTTCACTACTACAGCACTGGGTTTGTCCAGATATCGGGGTTTAATAACATTTTTAAAGACTCCCTTTTTTAGTGCAAAATAAAAATCAATGTTAAAGGGAGTCTTTATTAACTCTTTTTTACAAGCACTGATAAATGGGGCCTTTTATCTGTACTTGTAAAAAAACTCAAAAATAGTGGGTGTTTATCAATGATTTTTTAGAAGCACTAATAAAGACCCACTTTATCAACAATTTTTTAGTATCGTTGATAGTGGTATACTTCTAAAAAATTTATATTTCATTAAAAATAATATATTTATATATTTATATAAATATATTTTATATTTTATATTTATTAAAATATAATATATATATTTTTTAAAAAGTAGGTTTTAGATAAGGTAAATAAGAATTTACAATTAATATATAAGATATAAGTGAAAATGGCTTATAAAATAATCAAAAAAATATTTGTAATTAATAATTTATTAATTATTATCAAGTAATAGTCATTTAATATCAATTTAAATACAAAAAAATCAAAAATTTAACAAAACATCAAAACTTAGTAGAAAATGTAACTCAAACTTCAAATAACCTTAACTTATGACCTGGGTGACCGTTTTTGGTCTTACATATCAAATCAAAGCCGATGACGAGCTCTACACTCTCGATGATAGTGGTAAACCTTTTCCACATTCTTCATGGCCGAAAAAGGCCCATAAGGCCTTCAAAACTAAGTATTTTGTCGGAGTAGCCCGATTTTCTTAACATTCATTGGATTTTAAGACTCATTTTAGGGGGTCTTTTTTACCATTTTCAATGGGGACTAAATTTATTCCAAGGTCTTACATTCATATTGAATTATGGTTTTTAAATTTTATCATTTTGTATGTCTTAATTTTATTTATAATTTTATATATACAAATCTTCTTATATTTAATTATAATAAATCAGTTATATAAATACAAATATAAATATATTTACGTAAAAATTTATATTCTAAAATATCTAAATAAATAAAATTATAAAAATTTATTTAAAACAATATCTATCGATTTTTGACATTATAGAAATATATTTGTGATGTTTATATATATATATATATGTTCGTATTAATAAAAATACATATATTTATATTATATTATAGTTTGTGTAAATGTTTTTAGGATTTCAAGGTTTTCTTAGGGTTTGTCATTATTTTTTGTTTTTTAAAATTTTTATTTATTTTTAGGGATTTTTATAATTTTTATGGATTATAAAGGTTTTATGTATTTTGAAGGTTTTTAGAAGTTTTTGGGTTTTTAATGATTTTAGTTTTTTGGGGGTTTTAAGTGTTTTCATGTTTTTATGTTCTTTTAAGTGTTTTTTTAGGGTTTTGTATAATTTTTAATTTTTTTGAGGGATATTAAAGTCTTCTAGGATACTTATGTTTTTAGGTGTTTTAGGGGCTTTGAGGGGTTTTTTTATGATTGTATGGAATTTATGTTTTTTTTAGATTATTTTTATTTTTAGGGTTTTTATGGATTTTGAGGGTTTTTAAGAGTTTTTATGGTTTTTTGGGTTTTTATGATTTTTTTTGGGATATTAGGGTTTTTGTTTTGAGTTTTTATGGGTTTTATTATTTTTTAGAGCTTTTTATCATTTTTAGTGGTTTAAAGGGTTTTTATAGTTTTTAGGGTATATTAGGGTTTTATGAGATTATAAGGACTTTTAATGTTTTTTGGGTTTTTAATCGGTTTTAGGTAATTTTAATTTTTTAGGGTATTTTAGGATTTTTATGGTTTTTAGGGTTTTTATGTTTCTCTTAGTATTGTTATGATTTTTTACTTTTTTAGGAATTTAAATGGAATTTTTTAAAATATTTGGTGTTTTCTGGGTTTTTTGAGTTTTTTAGGGTTTTGAGGGTTTTTAATGCTTCTAACAATTAAATGGGTTTAAAGGGTTTTTATATTTTTTATATTTTTTTTATTTTATTATTAATTATTTTGGGCATTTAATTTTTGTAGTGGTTTTAAAAATTTTAAGGTGTTTTATGATTTTAAGTTCTTTTTTACATTTTTAGGGTTTCAGAATTTTTAGGTTTTATGTGTTTTTAAATATTTATATTTTTATAAGATTTTATGAGGGGGTTTCATTGTTTTTAGGGTTTTTTATATTTTTAAGGATTTTGGGGCTTCTTTAGGACGTTTATTGTTTCTTATAGATTTTTGGGATTTTTGGTATTTTGGTTGATTTTAGGGATTTTATATCTTTTTAATATTTTTAGCAATTTTTAAGGTTTTTAGGGGTTTTAAGAGTTTTTAGGTTTGTAAGGTTTCATTAAATTCCTTCCATGTATTTAGTGTTTTTTAATTTTTAGGTATTTTTTTGATTTTTTATAATTTTTATAGTTTTAAGGGTTTTCAGGGATTTTGAGGTTTTAAGAGTTTTTAGGGGTTTTAGGGTTTTTTCGGTTTTTTGCGTATATATGGTTTGTTTATCTTATAGTAGTTTTATGATTTTTTATATTTTTTAACGTTTTAGGGGTTTTAGGGTGTTTATGGAATTTAATGGGTTTTTACTATACTTATAGATTTTAAGGGTTTTAAAGGTTTTTATGGGGTTTTTTGTTTATAGGGGTGTTTGGGTATTTATTGTTGTTCTAGTGTTTTAAAGGATTTTATAAATTTTTTTGTTTTTAGGTATTTCAAGTGTTTTTTGGAATTTAAGGTTTTATCAGGGGGTTTTATGATTTTTTTGTTTTTATAATTTATATGGTTTTTAGGTTTTTTTATGGTTTTTATGATTTTTTAGGGTTTTTAGGGTTTTAGGGTTTTAGGGACTTTTAGAGTTTCTGGAATTTTTAGGTGTTTTATGTATTTCACGGGTTTTAATTTTTTCCTAATGGTTTTCCATATTCTTATGGGGTTTTCATCTTTTCGAGAATTTTGGGGTTTTGAATTATTTTTAATTCCTTTTAGGATTTTTACTGATTTTGAGGGGTTATAGGATTTTTATGGTTTTTAGTGTTTTTATAATTTTTTTTGAGGTTTTAGGGTTTTTTGAGTATTTGGGGGTTTCTAATATTTTGAAGAGTTTTTAAAGATTATAGGTGTTTGAATGGATTTTAAATTAATTTGTGGTTTTTTAGTTTTTTTCCTGTATTATTATGGTTTGTATTATTTTTAGGGGTCTTTATGGTTTTTAGTGGTTTTTAGGGTTTTATGGTCTTTTGGGTATTTCAGGTTTTTGTCATTTTTTAGATTTTTATGTGTTTTATTTTTTTTATTGTTTTTGAGTTTTTCTTTGGGTGTTTCATGTTTTTAGAAATTTTTACATTTTAAGCGATTTTTAGGGATTTTTTAGGATTTTTTGGTTTTTAGGGATTTTAAGGGTTTTGAGGGTTTTTAGTGTTTTTAGTGTTTTTACATTTTTAGGGATTTTAAGTGTTTTTAGGTTTTGTTAAGGATTTTAACGGTTCGTAGGGTTTTTACTCATTTTTTTTTGTTTTGAGGGATTTTTAAGATTTTTATGTTTTTTGGAGTTTTAGGGATTTTGAGGACTTTAGGTAATCTTAGGATTTTTATTGTTTTAAGGGTTTTAGAGGATTTTCATGTTTTTAAGACTTTTAATGTTTTAAAATTTTTTAAACATTTTTAGGTGTTTAAGGGGTTCTAGAGTTTGTAGTTATTTTTTTACTTTTAGGATTTCTATGGTTTTTAAGAGGTTTTATTGTTTTATGGGTCTTAAATTCTTTTAGGGTTGTTTTGGTTTTTAAGATTTTTAGGGTTTTCAGGGTTTTATTTTTTTTATGTTTATAAGGTTTTCTTAGGTTTTTTCATTGATTTTAATGTTTTTTACCATTTTAGGGATTTTAGGGAATTATTTGGGTTTTTTTTTGTTTTTAGAGTTTTTAGGGATTATGAGTGCTTTTCAGGGTTTTTAGGTATTTTAACATTTTTAGTTTTTTAGGGGTTTAAATTTTTTGTAAGTTTTTATTGTTTTCGTATGGGTTTCTAATTTTTTGGTATTTTTACATTTTTAATGATTTTAGGGCTTCTTCATTATTTTTATGGGTTTTTGTGTTTTTTAGGCATTTTGAGAGTTTTATGGTTTCTTTCAGTTTTTCGGGGTTCTTTTGTTTTTGGGGGTTTAAGGGTTTTTTGAGTTTTTATGATTTTAAAGGTCTTTTATAGTTTTTGAATTTTTTAGAGGTTTAAAGGGTTTTAGAGTTTTTAGATGTTTTTATGGGTTTTTATGTTTTTATTGCTTTTAGGGGTTTTTTGGTTTTCTAGTTGTTTTGTGTTTTTATTGTTTTTAGGGGTTTGAAGTGTTTTTATATTTTTATGGTTTCTTTGGGATTTTCATGTTTTCTTAATTAATTTATGTTTTTAGTGATTTTTTGGAGTGTTTCGTATTTTTATGGGTTTTTTGGGTTTTTAGGGCAAGGAAGATGTGAGGGTCGGGATATTCCCCCCCCCCCCCAAAAACATTTATTAGAATGGAAAAAGAGACGCAACATACAAGGGAGGGGAGGGGTCAAACTACCCACACCCAAAAACCCTTTACAACGCATGCCAAAACAAGAAAAATGAAAACAAGAAAAAACACCCAAAGCCAAACATTGCATAAAACCCAAGATGTCCCCAACATCACCAAGCCAAACAACAACAAGCAGTATTCAAAGATAGAACCTTCAGCACTTCCCATCCAAGCAGCAACCAGCCCCCAGCTTCACTGTCTCCAGCCTCCATCACCTCCTCACCAATCATTACGACCACCAACATCACAGAACCAACGCCAGAGCCATAAATAGTAGCATTATCACAACCAAAACATACAGCAACCAACATCCATCACCCCATTTTCAGACAACCAGATCCTCTTTCAAATAGACATCTCCCAGCAGCCCACTTCCACCTTAGCGACCAACAGCACCAATTCCTCTCAACCCCACCAAAATAGAATTCCAGTACCCACCACCTCCACTCCTCGAGGGCAATTGAATTCTATCAGATCAATGTCTAGCAAGTCAAGATGCAGTAAAAAATTAGCAGAAACTCAAGAAAAAACCAACAAAAATCAGCAAAACTCAAACAATAGCTCAAAAATTAGCATTTTAATGCATTTTAGAGTTTAAATTTTTTAATGTTTTTAAGGTTTTCTTAGGAGTTTTCATTGTTTATAGCATTTTTATATTTTTAGAATTCTTTTTTGATTATTGGTATTTTTATGGTTTTTTGGGGTTTTATGGGTTTTGAGAGTTTTAGAGATTTTTAGGTTTTTTTGGGATTTTATGGTATTTGTTTCTGGATTTTTTGGTTTTTTGAGTTTTTTAGGGTTTTATGGTTGTAGAGTTTTTAACACTTTTATAAATTTAATGCATTTTAGGTTTTCAGTGGTATTTAGAGATTTAATTTGTTTTTAGGGTATTATAATATTTTTAGGGTTATATGGTTTTTAGGGGTTTTAGGGTTTTTAGGGTCTTTTAGGATTTTTGGCATTTTAGTATTTTTAGGGTTTTTAGGTGGTTTAAGTGTTTCTAGGATTTTATGGTTTTATTAGGGTTTTTAAAGGATTTTATGGTTTTTTACTTCTTATGAATTTTTAGGTCTTTTTGGATTCTTATCAGTTTTTAGGGGTTTTAGGGATTTTCAAGGTTTTATGATTTTTTTTGGGTTTTGGGGGTTTTTAGCATTTTTAAGAATATTTGGATTTTTAAGTGTTTTTATGATTTTTAGTTTTTCTTAGGGTTTACAAGGTTCATATGGTCTTTTAAATTTGTATGGAATTTAGGGATTTATTATATTTACAGTTTTTAGGATTTTTAATGATTTTGAGGGTTCTTAGGGTTTTCAGGGGATTTTCTGGGTTTTTAGGTTTTTAAGATTTTTTTGGGTATTTAAGGGTTTTAAAAGTTTTTTTAGAGTTTTTTCACATTTTATGGGTATTATAGGGTTTTTTGAGTTTTAGTGGTTTTTAGGGTTGTTACGTGTTTTTTATATATATTTTTAGAGGATTGTATATTTTTTAGGGGTTTCAATGGTTTTTGGGTCTTTTCTGGGTTTTTAAAGGTTTTATCATATTTTGTGTTTGTATGGGTTTTTTGTGCTTTTTTAAGTTTTTCATAGGAGTGTTAGGGTGTTTTTTTATATTTTTAGTGATTTTAAGGTCCTTTTTAGAATATTTATAGTTTTTAGAGATATTTATGGTTTTATTGTTTTTGAGGTTTTTAGGGTTTTAACATTTTAATTTTTTTAGAACATTTATGTGTTCTTAGGTTTTTAAGGTATTATTATGATTTTTAATGGGTTTTTACATTACTAGGTATTTATAGGTATTTTTTAGTTTTTTTGGTTTTTAGGGTCGTTACAGATTTTAAGGGGTTTTTAGGTTTTTAGGGGTTTTATTTTTTTTTATGGTTTTAATGTTTTTTATGGGTTTTTGGGGGGGTTTAGGTGTTTTTTGTGTTTTTATGGGTTTTATGGTTTTTATGAATCCTTAAACTTCTTTAAGGGTTTAATGGTTTTCATATTTATAGTGGGATTTTGGATTTTAGGGGTTTTTGTGGTTTTTATGGATTTTTATGTTTTTTGGGGGGTTTATGGCCTTTTAGTGTTTTTAGGGGTTTTAGAATTTTAGAGTTTTTTTTGTTTTATGTGTTTTTATGTTTTTAAGGGTTTCATAGGGGCTTTCATGGTATTTATATATTGTATGTTTTTAAGAATTTATTGGGTGTTTTTGGATTATTATGAGTTTCTATTATTTTTTGGGATTTTAAGGATCCTATGGTCTTTTAATGTTTTTAGGGGTTTTATCAATTTATAGGGTTTTTAATGTTTTTATTTATTTTTAAGTATTAAAGGACTTCTTATTCTTTTAAGGGTTTTTACATTTTTAAGGATCTTATGGGTTTTAGGATTTTTTAGTGTTTTTCAGGGATTTTAAGAGGTTATGGATTTTCTTTTTGGTTTTTAGTGTTCTTATGTTGGGGGGGGGGGGTTAAGGGATTTTTAATTTTGTAGGGTTTTATGATTTATATATATTTTTATAATTTTTAGTAGTTTTGGGTTTTTTGTGAGTTTTTAGGATTTTTTTAGGTTTCTATGGTTTTTCTGGTTTTTAGGTGTTTTCAATGTTTTTAGGGTCTTTTTAGGGGTTTTAGAATCTTAATGTTTTTAGTGTTTTGAAGGGATTTTAGTATTTTGTTACATTTTTTGAGATTTTGAGGTCTTTTTTATATTTTTATGGTTTTTAGGGTTTTAGTTAGTTTTAAGGGTTTTAGGTTTTTTATGGTTTTACCATTTTCAGGTTTTCTTGGGGTTTTAATGTTTCTATTTTTTATAGTTTTCTTATCTTTTTTGTGTTTTTAGGGTATTTTATGTTTCTAGAAATTTTTAGTGATTTTTATTCATTTTTATAGTTTTTAGTGTTTTTATGGATTTTGAATGATTTGACGGTTTTTAAGTGTTTTTGGGTTATTTATGAGTTTTTAGGTTCTTTATAGTTTTTAACATTTTTAGGGATTTAAAGGGGGTTTAGAGTTTTTTGTGTGTTTTTTGGGGTTTTTTGGTTTTATGGTTGTTTATGGTTTTTATGATTTTTAGGGGATTAAGGTTTTAGGGGGTTTTATGACTTTTAAGGTCTTTTTTGTTTTGGGAGTTTTAACTGTTTTTTTCTTAAGGTATCCTAACTTTTTTAGGGATTTGGAGGTTTTTTACATTTTTTGGGATTTTTTCTGGATTTTTTATTATTTTCATGCTTTTTCAGGGTTTTATGATTTTTTAGAGTTTTTATAGGTTTTATTGTTTTTAGTACTTTTAAGGGGTTTTAGTGTTTTTAGGTATATTGTGGGTTTTTATGTGTTTTTAGGGTTTAAGGTTTTTATGATTTTTTTATTTAGTTTTTGTGTTTTAGGGGTTTTATGTGTTTTTTTGTTTTTTCTGTTTTCTCAGGTGCTTTTAGTGTTTTTAGGTTTTTTTACATTCTTATGGATTTTTGGGCCTTTTTAGGATTTTTTGTTTTTTATGGGTTTTAGGGATTTTTAGGGGTTTTAGTGTTTTTAGTTTTATAATATTTTCTTTTGGGTTTTGGGGGTTTTTTCTTTTATACTTCATTGAGATTTTTATGGATTTTTAAGGTTCTTAATGGTTTTTTTATCGATATTAACGATTTTTAGGTTTATTTGTTTTTTAAGTTTTTTTAGTTTTTTAGGAATATTAATGTTTTTTAGAGTTTTTAACAATTTTTGAGGTTTAAGATTTTTTATTGGCTTTTATGTTTTTTAGGGGTTTTCAGGTTTTTTAGGGTTTTTAGCGGTTTTATGGTTTTTAGTCCTTTTTTTGGGTTGTTAACAGTTTTTAGGTATTTAAGGGATTTTAAGTGTTTTAGATTTTAAATAATTTCTTAGGTTATTAAGACTATTACGCATTTAGTTATATTTATGGCTAATTTAGGATTTTTATAGTTTTTAGGGTTTTAGCGATTTTGAGGGTTTTAGTGTTTTAGCATTTTTTTGGTTTTTGGGGTTTTCAGGAATTTTTTGAGTTTTTTATTGGTTTATAGTTTTAAATTTTTTTCAACATTTTTAAGGGTTTAAATGTATATAATAGTTTTAGAGGGTTTTATTGAGGTTTTAGGGGGTTTTAGTGTTTTTGAAGTTTATAGGGGTTTTAGTGTTTTTAGGGATTTAGTGTTTTATGGACTTTTATGGTTTTTTAGGGTTTTGTGGTTTTTTGTTTTCTTAGGTTTTTTAAGTGTTTTTAATTTTTTTATGTTTTTTATAGGTTTCTAGGGGTTTATGGTCTTTTTGGGGTTTTATGGTTTTTATGATATTTAAGGTTTTTAATGGTTTTTAGTGATTTTTCTAATTTTAGGGGTTTGAAGTGTTTTTATGAATTTATGTTTTCCTTGTGGGGTATTATGGTTTGTAGGGGATTTAATTTTTTTAAGGATTTTTAGGGATTTCTAGGATTTTTATGGGTTTTTTGGGATTATTATAGGTTTAAGGGTTTTTATGGTTTTTTGGGTTTTTTGGTTTTTTTGGATTCTGGGTTTTTTTAGTTTGTTAGGTTTTTAAAGGGTTTTTAGAGTTTTAGTGGGTTTTATAGGTTTTATGGGTTATTAAATATTTTTAGGGGTTTTATAGTTTTTAGAGGTTTTGGGGTTCTTTTAATTGTTTTTGGCATTTTTAGGTTTTTAGGGGTTTTATGTGTTTTTAGGTTTTTAAATTTTTCATAGGGGAAAATAAGGCGCGGGGCCAAGCAGAAGGCTTGGTCCCTCAAGTGTATAAATGAAAAATAATGTGCAAGGAATTACAAGGGGGACTTATGCAACCGGGTACGGGTAGCACCCTTCATGTCTGAATCCACAATTGACTCACAAAATGAGGGAGCAACAAAAGACCACCATGAGCAGCGTTCTTCAATAGCCTTCTTGGAATGCACATCAGCTACCATATTAACTTCCCTGTATGCATGGGTGATGTTAAGAATCAGATTTTTGGATAAACTAATGCAATCAATCCATTGGGGTAGAAGCCGTCAGGGAACCTTCCATAAATTTTGACGAAAGGCCTCAACTGCAAGCATGGAGTCAGACTCAATACAGAGTTGCTTCCAACCAAACTGGTTTTCAAACCGCACCAACTTGATGATAGCCCAAAGCTCTGCTTCATATGCACATCCAATTCTGATGAAGTGATAAAAAGTGCCCTTGACAAAACCTCTATAAGTACGAAAGACACCACCACAGCCAGAAGGCCCTGGAGAGCCTACTGCCGCACCATCAACATTAACTTTGATCCAAGATGGGATAGGTGGAATCCATAAAATTTACTTCACCACCAATGGTTTTTTGCACCTACCAGAGACACCAAGAGTGCAGAGAGTGATAAGGTCAGTAAAGAAATTGTTCATCGCACCTGTTTGAATGCCCCCGGCCATCCGAGTAGTAGAATGTATGGCAAGAATACCCTCATGAAGGGAGCTTGACTTATTCCGGAACATAGCAGAGTTTCTGGCAGCCCATAGAAAAGCCACAATGGCTGCCAAATCAGCAAGAAGAAGATTGTATATTTGATCACTATACCTTGATTCCGTGATGAGAGACATCATCTGAGCAAAGGTTCTATCCAGGGGAAATTGAAGACCAAAGACATCCTGTAGATACTTCCACAGACCATAGGCAAGCTTGCATTCAACAAAAAGATGCTGCACATTTTCAGCATCCTGCATGCATATACAGCGGGCCGAAGAAAGATGCAAACCAACTTTTTGAAGTTGTCCATGCATGGGCAGCAGATTCCTTCAGATCCTCCAGAAGAGCAGAAAATGTATAGGAGGAATAAAATGGCATTTGTATCTCATGATCCATGAGGGGTGATCTATTCCATGCCGGCATTTGTGATTGTAAAAGTCCTTTGCAGTAAGTAGGCCAATCAAGTTCGGTTTCCAGATAATTGTTTCATAATCCATGTAACTGTAGAGTTGAATCTCAGAAATGGTATGGGAAGGTAAGATCCCAGCCAGCTCCGGTAGTCTGGAGTTGAGTTCATTAATGGACATGTGTTTCAAGCCATGCGGAACCTTCATAGATTCATGCAGTGGACTCTTGAGCCAAGGGGTGAACCAAAAATTCAAGTTGGATTGCCTCGAGACAGCCCATGTAGATTGAGAGATAATGTCCTTGTACGAGTATTTAACCGTTGTCCAGACAGAGGAGAGCATGTACCCAGTATAACCATTGCACAGTTTCCCAGTAAAGAGTTCTTTGAGAAAGTCCAAATCACCCTCTCTCTGTGTGAAAAGATTCCAAGTAAATTTGGCCAACAAGGCATCATTGAAGACCCTGAGATCCTTAATGCCTAGCCCACCCATTTCAAGTGGTTTGATGCACTCCTTCCAGGAAACAGTGATCTATTTCCTTTCATTAATACAATCTATCCATGAAAAGTTCCGGATCCTTGCGTAAAGGGATTTAATTAGGCTAACTGGCCATTTATAGATGGAGAATGTATGAGAAAACATTGAGGTGACGACAGAATTGATGAGACATATCCTGCCGGATTGTGAGAGGGTCTTGCCCTTCCATTTGGCAAGCTTCTGAGTGATGTTAATAGAGATGCTTTCAAGATGACAACGTTTAACCTTCCCCCAAAATAAGGGAACACCAAGATAGTTGAAAGGCAAGGATCCTTTTTTGACACAAAGGCATCTGACAATATTGTTCGGTCTCATAGTACAGCTCCCTTTCCCAAACACAATAGATGATTTACTCCAGCTAATGGCCTATCCAGCAACAACCTCATAATGAGCGAAGATTTTCCGGATAGAAGATATGGTCCTCATATTAGCCTGCCCAAAGAGGAGGATATCATCAGCATAAAGTAGATGTGAAGGCACAAATAAATCTCTCCCATATTTAATAAGGATGTAGTATCCAACCAACATAGCATTAGTAACAAGGTGGCTTAGGTAGTCATCAGCAAGTGCAAAGAGAATTCCGGAAAGAGGATCACCCTGTCTGACCCCCCTGGAACACTGAAAGAATCCTTTTGGAGCTCCATTAATCAAAACAAAAATTCTGGCACTATTCAAGATGGTTGAAATCATGCAAACAAATTTTTCTGAGAAACCATACATGCCAAGAATCTTGAACAGGAAATCCCACTTAATAGTATCAAAGGCTTTGGATATATCTATTTTTAAGGCAAAGGACCCAAACTTCGATGCCCTTATCATGGCATTAACTCCTTTAGAGGCCGTGTATAAGCAGTTCTGAATACTTCATCCAAGAACAGAACCAAATTGGTTAGGTGTAATCATGTTACCAACAATCTTCCCTAACCGGACAACAATTATTTTTCTAATAATCTTGGGTATAGTGTTCACAATGGAAATTTGCCGAAAATCACCTATCTCAATTACAGCTTCCTTTTTAGGAAGCAGGGAAATAAAATTGGAGTTGACTCCATGAGATATTAACCCCAAGAGAAAGAATTCCCTGACAGATTTAGTGATTTCTGCATGAAAGATGTCCCAATAAAAGGTGAAGAATTTTTTGGTGAAGCCATCTGGGCTAGGAGCACTATCTGAATTGAGAGAAAAAAAGGGCATATCTTACTTCATCCTCAAGAGGTGGAGAAGTCAGATCATTATTCTGTGAATCATTAACACATTTATCAATGCATGCAGCAAGCGAGGAAGCAGAGGGAATGCCATAATCATTATAAAGCACATTGAAGTGATCAACAACAGCATCAGATAGCTCTTTCTCATCGACAATGGTATGACCATTGATACAGATCTGATTTGGTCCTTTATGAACTCTTTTCTCCCGTTGTAAGTGATGAAAAAACATTGAATTTCTATCACCATCTTTAAGTCGGTGGACATTGAATTGATGTTTTTCAAGACTCTCCTTGAGTTCCAGGAGATCATAAAGCCTTTTATGAAACACAATCTCTTCACTGGTAGGAATGTTCCCTTTTTGATTGTTCTCCTAGAAAGACTTCAGCTGACATTCTACATCACTAATGTCATCATCAAGCCTTGAGAAGGAGTTCCTGCTCCAGACTTTTAGGAGGATTTTGATCTTGCGAAGCTTGGAGGCAACCACAAAGTGAGAACTCCCATGAAAACCAGTGTTCCATACATCAAGAACGACTTCCCTACAACCTAGGATTAAGAGCCATACATTATTAAATTTGAAAGGTAGATGAGAGGTCCTCCTACTTTCCTCCCGAATGTTGAAAATAAGAGGATTATGATCAGAATTGAATTTTGGAAGAGAAAATCCTGAGATAATAGCTGGGGAGCTACTGTCATTGATTTGCATAAAGCTTCCATCAATCTTACTAGCCTGCCTACCATTGATAGTAAACCTTCCCCAAGTAAATATGGAGCCCGTAATTGGAACTTCAGTGAGGTTGCATTGGTCCACACAACATTGAAAATCATTTGCAGCAGCATGGGAGAAGTGAGGTTTAATCTTTTCATTTGTACAAAGGATAGCATTGAAGTCACCGGTTATAACCCAGTTGCGATCCATATTCTCTCTTAGAACAGATAAATAATTCCAAAGTTCTCTTCTTCTGGTGTAAGAGCAAGAGGCATAGACAAAAGAGAAGGTAAAAGATATATCATGTAGCTGGGTGCGGACCGAGATTAGCTGATTGCGAATCTCAAAAGAAGATATTTGCAGAACATTGTGTCGGAAACCCCATAAGGTTTCAAGAGAATCCACATCTCTGTTGTGAGAAATAAGGGAGTATCCAAGGGAACACCAGTTGAAACCCTTCAAGTTTTCAAAACTAATGATAGGTTCAGCAACGGCCACAACCGAAGGCTAGTGGGAGATGAGGAAGTGTCGAAGGGCTGCAATAGTGGGAGAGTTCCCAAGCCCCTGACAATTCCAGAACAACATCTTCATTGATTAGATGTATTTTTGACTCTCAGGCAAGGAAATCCTTATGTATCCTTAGAGGAGATCTCTTTTCCCTTCCCTCCCTGCTTGGGGGGTCTTCTAGGGGGTTTCATGGTGACTTGGTCAGTTTTAGGCACCTGAGGAGAGGGCATCTCAGAGATTGTGTCAGTATCATGGCTCTCATCAGCTTGATCAGCCTAGAACTTCCCAGAAAGGGGTGAGAAGGTATTGTAGGAACAAATCCCCTCATTTTGGGACCTCACAGTGTTTTTGGTCCTTACATCCTTCCCTGTAGGAACAAGAATGAACTCATCAGGCACCTTGTCAGCAGAGGAATTAGGGACAATAAGCTGGGTAGATGAAGGCTGCTTAGAGGCAGGTGAAGGGACGAGATCTGATGGCTCCAGGGAGGAACCAAGTGGATTGATCTCTAGAAAGACCCCAGAAGGAGAACAGACAGGGGCATCCACCTTAGTCTTCTCAACAGGGAAAACATGTCTAGAATTCACCTCAATGGTATCCACAATGGCAGGTGTAGGTGTATCATGCATCTTGCTAGCAACTGCAAGGTTAGGCATGTTCATTTCCATGGCCTGCACTTCATCAGGCATAGATATATCATGCATATTGTCAGCAATTGCAGGACTAGGTGCATCAGGAGGAAGAGAGGGTATCACAGGGGGGGAGCTGACAGGTTCATAGTCCCCTAGGGGAGCCAGAACAGATGTAGTGTCCTTGGGTAGCTCAAGAGAGACTGTCTCCTTTACAATATCAGGTGCTGAGAAACTAGACTCAGGGGGCTTGAGTTGTTCAGCAGAAGATGAACCATTCTGCTTAGGGAGGGATGGAGCACCTGCAGTAATCATGAGTTCCTCAACAGAGACAACTTGTTCAGCATTGTCAGGAGCTAAGCCACTGGCCTTATTAACTAGTTCCAAGTTAGCTGGAGCACCAGTTCGGATACTTTCATTGCCTTGAATTGAGAGAGATGCATCTTTATGGGTCACTTATTTCTTTTTTGAAACTTGTCATGAACTGTCTCCGTGTCCTTTTGCCTTGCAAATGCTGCAGGTCTTCAGCCTTCTACATTCATCGATGGAGTGCCCAAGGAATAAGCAGTTGCTACAGAACTTGGGTCTCCTTTCATATTGAATTTCCAGCATGATACTATCATCCAATGTGTTTAACACCACTTCTTCAACCAGAGTACTGGCCATGTCCACTTCAACAAGTATATGGGCATAATGCCCAAATCGTGGGTTATCTGTTTCCCTGTCAATTCAGATTGGAAAACCTATAGAGGAAGCAATGTCCCACAGAATCTGGGGATGCCAATAGAACCAATTCAAGTTGCAGATGCGGATCCAAACTTGAGTGAACGTATTCTTTACACTTGTTGGGTCGAAATTGCGATCCCAGTCATGAATCCGTAGTAGACCAGGCTTGAGGGAGAGTGAACCAGAGCTCCATGCACATCGCTTGTGTTCATCTGATGGAAAAACAATGTGGTAGAAGCCTTGTCCCATGGCTGTCATTTTCCTATCCGAGAAAACCCAGATCTCAGCAATTCTCTTAACAAGATCTGCAAATCTCCATAATCTCACTCCCTTGGGTATGACCAACCGAGCAATGATCGAGAATTTGCAAAGTTTAGGGTTATTATTGTTTTTATGAATTTTTGGAGTTTTAAGTGTTTTTAGGATTCTATAGATTTCTTAGGGGGTTTAGGGTTTTTATGGTTCATTACATAGGGGGGAGGGTTGGAATTTTATTGTATTTTTATTTTTTTTTTGGGTTTTTAGGGATTTGAGGGTTTTTTGGGGGTTTTTTGGGTGTTTTTTATTTTTAGGGTTTTCTTGAGTTTTAAGGGTTTTATACATTTTTAGATTCTTTTCACATTTTATGTATTTAAATGGTTTTAATAGTTTTTATTTGTTTTTATATTTTTATGGGATTTTTGTTTTTTTAATGTTTTTAGGCATTTTTGTGGTTTTGGGGGGCTTTTTAGGTTTTTACGGTGTTTTTAGGGATTTTAAGGGGTTTTATAATTATTTCGGATTTAATGGGTTTATGTGTTTTTTTGAGTTTTATGGTGTTCTAAGTGATATTTAGGTTTTTTTGCGTTTTTTTGTTTTTTTTTGGGATTTTTATGTTTTTTTGGGATTTTTATTCAACTTTTGGGATTTTGATGGTTTTTAGGGTTCACTACTACAACACTGGGTTTGTCCAGTGATCGGGGTTTAATAACATTATTAAAGACTCCCTTTTTCGGTGAAAAATAAAAATCAATGTTAAAGGGAGACTTTATCATCTCTTTTTTACAAGCGCTGATAAATGGGGCCTTTTATCAGTACTTTTAAAAAAACTCAAAAATAGTGGCTGTTTATCTATGATTTTTTAGAAGCACTGATAGAGACCCACCTTTATCAAAAAAAATTAGTTGTGATGATAGTAGTATACTTCAAAAAAAATTATATTTCATTAAAAATTATATATTTATATATTGATATATTTATATTTTTATATTTTTATATTTTTTTAAATATAATATATTTATTTTTTTAAAAAAAGGTGTTAGATAATGTAAATAGAAATTTATAATTAATATATAAGATATATAGTGAAAATGGCTTATAAAATAATCAAAAAAATATTTGTAATTAATAATGTTTAAATTATTATCAAGTAATAGTCATTTAATATCAATTTGAATACAACAAAAATCAAAAATTTAACAAAACATCCAAACTTAGTTGAAAATGTAACTCGAACTTCAAGAAACCATAACTTATGACCTGGGTGACAGTTTTTTGTCTAACATATCAAATCAAAGCTCGTGAAGAGCTCTACTCTCTCAATGATAGTGGTAAACCCATGCCACATTCTTCAAGGCCTAAAAGGCCCATAATTCCATCAAAACTAAGTATTTAGTCGGGGTACCCCGATTTTTTTAACATTTGTTGGATTTTAAGACTCATTTTAGGGGTTCTTTTTTCCCTTGTTCAATTTGGACAAAATTAATTCCTAGGTCTTACATTTATATTGATGTTATGGTTTTTAAAATTTATTCATTTGTTATAACTTAATTTTATTTATAATTATATATATTCAAATCTTCTTATATTTAATTATAATAAATCAGTTATATAAATACACATATAAACATATTTACGTAAAAATGTATATTCTAATATATCTAAATAAATAAAATTATAAAAATTTATTTAAAACAATATCTATCGATTTTTGACATTATACAAATATATTTGTAATGTTTATATATACATATATGTTTGTATTGATAAAAATACATATATTTATATTATACTATTATTTGTGTAAATGAATATAATATATAATATATTTAAATAAATATAAGTATATATATATCACAAACACAAACATATAGTATAAATGTACTTTTAAAAAATATTAGTATATTTAAATATATATGTATATATATATATATAGAAATTTCATTAAACAGACAGTAAAAAAACATGGTGTAGTGGTAAAGGCATTCCATATTCAAAGGATAGGTGCAGGGTTTGAATCCCAGTGGGCATGCATGAGGCTTGATATTCGCAAAGCATGGATAAAAGGGGATATGGGGTGAAAAACACCTTTAAAAGGGGTTGGGGGATATTAAAGGGGCCATCAAAGCACTGATAAAGGGGTCATGCTCAAATGTTTCTGAAAAAAATTACATCCTTTTACAGTGCTGCTAAAGGCCCCCTTTAACAGCACTAAAATAGCGGTGTTAAAAGGGACCTTTAACAGCACCCTTTTAGCACTAATAAAAGCATTTAGTTTTTAGCCACACTCCAATTATTAGTGATTTTTTTAGTACTACTAAATTTTTATTTAATGAGTGTTAAAGGACTATTTTTTAGTAGTCATTTTTAGGTCTTTTATTGTTTTTAGGGTTTTTAGCATTTTTTTTCTTTTTGGGGGTTTTATGTGTTTTTAGGTTTTTCTGTTTTTTAGGATAATTATTATATTTATATATTTTTTATGGTTTTAGGGGTTTTCATGGAGTTATAGGATTATTACGGTTTTTATGTTTTTAGGGATTTTGAGGGGTTTTGGGGTTTTACGGGTTTTTAGGGTGTTGCTGATTTTTTAGGGATTTTAATGTTTTTTATAGTTTTTCACATTTTAGAGGTTTAAAGTAGTTTTAGAGTTTTTTGGTTTTATGTAATTTATGTGTTTTTAATGTTTTAATGGTATTAGGGGTTTTTATAATTTTTGTGTGATTTTATGGCTCTTTTTGGGGTTTTTTTGTTTTTAATGTTTTTATGTTTTTTAGGGGTTTAAAGTGTTTTTTGGAATTTAAGATTTTTTTATGTTTTAGGGGTTTTTACATTTTTAGGGTTTTTTGGGATTTTAAGTATTTTTAGGGTTTTATGTTTTTTTGGGATTTTTATAGTTTTTAGGTCTTTAGAGTTTTTAGGGTTTTTAGCATTTTTTGGATTTCTAGGGGTTTTATGTATTTTTAGGTATTTAAGGTTTTCTTAGTAGTTTTTTGGTTTTTTGGATTTTTTATATATTTTAGGATTTTTAGGGATTTATTAGTATTTTTATTATTTTTAGGGATTTTAGCGATTTATAACAGTTTTTACAATCTTCATGGTCTTATGGGATTTTAATGTTTTCGTGATATTTTTATGCGTTTTAAGAATTTTTTTGTTTCATAACTTTTATAAGGGTTTAAAGGGTTTTTAAAGTTTTAGTTGGTTTTAGGGGTTCTAGGGTTTAAAAATATTTTTAGGGGTTTTTAAGATTTTTAGGTTCCTTTTAGGGTTTTTATTAATTTTTCTATTTTTAGGGGTTCTGTGTATATTTCGGTTTTTAAGGATTTATTAGGTTTTTCAGGGTTTTTAGGGGTTTTAACATTTTTAGGAATATTAGGGATTTATTTATGATTTTATGGTTTTTATTATTTTAGGGATATTGAGTATTTTTATAATGTTTCGAGTTTTATTGTTTTCTTTGGGTTTTAATGTTTTCTTAGGGTTTTAAGGTTTTTTTTGTTTTTTGGGATTTAGAATTTTTATGATTTTTAGGGGGGTTGGTATTTATTGTTGTTTTATGGTTATTATTATTTTTAGGGTTGTAGGGTTTTTTTTGGGTTTTTATGGTTTTTTTATTTTATAGGGTTTTTATTTTTTTTAGATTTTATATCCTTTTAGGGGTTTTATTGATTTTTAATGTTTTAATGGTTTTTATGGTTTTATATATTTTTAGAGTTTTATGGGATTTTGGGTTTCTTATGGTTTTTAGGGTTTTTACAGATTTTTAGGATATTTAATGGTTTTTAGTGTTTTTATATTTTATAGGTGTTTAAAGTGTTTTTAGGTTTTTAAGGTTTTTTAGGAGTTTTAATGGTTTTAGGGGGTTATACATTTTTACTAAATTTGTGGGAATTTTTTAGATTTTTATGGGGTTTTCAGTATTTCGATATGTTTTTCTGGGGGGGGGGTAGGGGTTTTGTGGTTTTTAAGAATTTTTTGGGCTTTAGAGTATTTTTTTGTTTTATGATTTTTTATGATTTTTAGGTTTTTTAGTTGTTTTAATTTTTTTACGTTGTTATGGTTTTCTTATGTTTTGTTCAGAGTTTTTATGGGTTTTTTTTGTTTTTAAGTATTTTTAGTACTTTTTTAAGATTTGTTTAGTTTTTTAGATTTTTAGGGATTTAGATGGGTTTTAGGGTTTTTTATGTTTTTTGTGTTTTTTTATTTTTATTATTTTTTAGGGGTTTAAATTGTTTTTAGGTTTTTATGGATTTCCTAGAGCTTTTCAGTGTTTTTAGGGTTTTTAAATTTTTATGGATTTTTAGTGATTTTTTGTGATTTTTATGTTTTCAGGGTTTTTAGTTATTTTTAGTGGTATGAGTTTTTAGGGGATTATTTTTTTTATTTTGGTATTAGGGGTTTTTTTTATGTTTTTTAGGGTTTTAAGGTTTTTTAGAGTTTTTAACATTCTTTAGGAATTTAAATGTTTTTTTTGAGTTTTTATTGGTATTTATGGTTATATGGATTTTTAGGGTTTTATGTATTCTAGGGGTTTTTATGGGTTTTATAGGATTTAGGGTTTTTTGGGAATTTTTACGGATTTATGGGTTTTATTGTTTTTAGGGTTTTTAGGTGTTTTTATTATTTTAGAGGTTTTAAGGATTTTATATTTTTTTTGGGTTTTTAAGGGTTTTTATTTTTTAGATATTTTAAGAATTTTTTAGGGATTTTTTAGGTTTTTATGTGTTTTTTAGGGTTTTTAGGTTTTTAAGAAGTTTTAAGAATTTTTAGGGTTTTTTTGAATTTTTATTGTTTTCATTATTTTTTATATTTTAATGGGTTTTAATGTTTTTAGGTTTTTATGGTTTTCATAGCCTATTTTAGGCTTTTTAGTGTTTTTATATTTTAAGGTTTTTGGGCCACTTTCGTATTTTTCTGTGTTTTTAGGTATTTTGAGGGTTTTTAAAGGTTTTGAATGGTTTTTATATTTTTAAGGTTTTTATATTTTTTGTATTTTTAGGGACTTTTTGAGTTTTTTTAGGGTTTTAAGAAGTTTTAGACTTTTTAATATTTTAAATGGTTTAATGAGGTTCTAGTGGTTTTAGTGGTTTTTAGGGATTTTATAGGGTTTTAGGGTTTTTAAATGTTTTTAGTTTTTCCTATGGGGTTTAAGGGGTTTTAGGATGTTTTGGGTGATTTAGGAGTTTTAAAATTTTTAGGTTTTTAGGGGATTTATGTGCTTTAGGTTTTAATTGTTTTCTTAGTGTTTTTCAGGTTTTTTATATTTTTTACGTATTAAGTGATTTTGAAGGGTTTTTTAGAATTTTTTTGGGATTTATGTTTTTTATGGATTTTTGGGGTTTTAGGGTCATTAGGTTTTTTGAGTTTTTTGTGTTATTAGGTATTTTAGGTATTTTTATTGTTTTTTTATTTTTATGTTTTTATAGGTTTTTATGTTTTTTAGGGGGTTTTACATTTTTATGGATTTTAGGGATTTTTTAGGATTTTAATTGGTTTTTTAGTATTTTGAGGGTTTCATTTGATTTTTTGGTTTTTAGGGTGTTTCTTGGTTTTTAGGGTGTTCTTATTTTTTTATGCTTTTTAATGTTTTTAGGGGTTTAAAGGGTTTTTAGAGTTTTGAGAGGGGTTTTAGTGATTTTATGTATTTTTCTTGGGGTTTCTATGCTTTTAGTGGTTTTTATGTTTGTAGGGGTAATATGGGTTTTGGGGTGCTTTTAGGGCTTTTAAAAGTTTTAGAGTTTTTTGGAATTTGTTAAGCGATTTATATGTTTTTAGTTTTTGAAGGTTTTTGAGGGTGTTTTAGCTTTTGAGGATTTTTTAAATTTTTGGTATTTTAGGGTTTAATAGAAATTTTTAGGGTTTTTAGGTATTTTGATGTTTTTACGATTTTAGGGTTTTTTAGGTTTCTTTAAAATTTTATGGTTTTTAGGGGTTATAAGGTTTTTTGGTTTTTAAGGTTTTATTACTATTTTTAATGGTGTTTTGGGGTTTTTAGGTATTTTTAGGGTGTTCTAGTAATGTTAGGGGTTTGAGAGCATTTAGGGATTTTGAGGGTTTGAAGAGTATTTAGGGTTATTTGGATTTTTAGAATTTTTGTGGGTTTTTAGGTTTTTTCTGAGATTTTTAATTTTTTATAGTTTCGTAGAATTTTTTTAATGTTTCTAGGGTTGTAAAGGGTTTTAAGAGTTTGTAATGGTTTTATAGATTTTTATGGGTTTTATAGGTTTATGGTTTAAAAGGGATTTTAGGGATTTTAGGGTTTTTTGGATTATTATTGTTTTTAGGGTTTTTTGTTCTTGTTGGGTTTTTATTTTATTTATAGTTTTTAAGGTTTATTTATTTATCAGGGTTGTAGGGTTCATTATTTTTTTAGAGAATTTTAGAACATTTTTAGGATTTTTACGGTTTTAGGGGTTTTAGGGGTTTTGAGTATTTTTAGTGTTCTTTAGGGTTTTCAAGGGTTTTTAGGGTTTCTATATTTTTAGGTATTTAGGGGTTTATGTGTTTTTAAATTTTTAGAGTTTTCAAAGGGGTTTTCATTTTTTTTTTATTTTTAGGTTATAAGGATTTTTAGTGCTTCATTAGGATTTTTTTGTATTTTTTGGTTTTTAGGGATTTTGAGGGTTTAATGGTTTTAGGGTTTTAGGGTTTTTAT
The DNA here is from genome assembly GCA_963277665.1 of Viscum album. Lineage (NCBI taxonomy): Eukaryota > Viridiplantae > Streptophyta > Magnoliopsida > Santalales > Viscaceae > Viscum > Viscum album. The sequence goes on from OY728164.1 coordinate 790,619,286, forward strand.
GGTTCCATGGGGGTATTAGTATTTTTTTAAGTTTTTAATATTTTTTTAGAGTTTTTATCACTTTTTAAGTGCTCATAAGGATTTTAGCATATTTAATGGTTTTTAGGGATTTTATTTCTTTTTACGATTTTTAATGTTTTTAGGGGTTTTTATGATTTTTAGGGGGATTAGGGTCTATTTTGGGTATTAATGGTTTTTATTATTTTGTGTTATTTTAGTTTTTTATGTATTTTTAGGGTTTTATTGTTTTCTTATGGGTTTTTATGGTTTAATGGTTTTTTCATTTTTATGGATTTTTAGGATTGTTTAGGTATTTCATTTCTTTTAGTGTTTTTAAGAATTTTTGGGTTTTAGGGGTTTTAAGGTTTTTACAATTTTTTAGGTTATTTATGGGTTTTAAGTGTTTTTAGTGCTTTAAGGTTTTTCTAGGGATTTTCAATGATTTTAAGGTTTTCATGACATTTAGGATATTTAGGGTGTCTTTGGATTTTTATGGTTTTTTTATTTTATTGGATTTGAGTGTTTTTATGTTTTTATGTATTTTTATAGGTTTTTGTGGTTTTCATTAGTCTTTTATGTTTTTATGGGTTTTCAGATTTTTTTAAAAAATTTAGGGGTTTAAAATGTTTTTAGAGTCTTTAATGGTTTAAGGGTTTTTATGGGTTGTTAGGTTTTTTAGGATTCTTAGGCTTTAATGGTTTTTTTTGGTTTTATCATTTTTATGGGCTTTTAGGGTGTTTTGGGTTTTTTTGGTTTTTATGGGTTTTACGTGTTTTTTAGTTTTTTTGAATTTATTGGGGGATTTCCATTATTTTTAGGGTTTTTTACATATTCAGTTATTTTTAGGGATTTTTAAGTATTTTTACGAGTTTTTTGGTTTTTAGGAAATTTCAGTGGTTATAATGATTTTTAGGCAGTTTTAGAGTTTTTAGCATTTTTTAGGTTATTTAGGGAATGGAAGATGAGAGGATCGGGCTATTCCACCCCCCCCCCAAATTTATTAAAAAGAAAAAAAGAGACCCTGCATATAAGGGAGGGGAGGGGTCAAATGACCCACACCCAAAAAACCCCTTACAACCCATGCCAAAAAAAATCAAAAAAGAAAAGAAGCAAAACCAACCCAAACAGAAAACACACAACAACAAATAGGATTTGGAGGAACCTTTCATTATTTTTATGGTTCCTATGATTTTTTAGGATTTTTATGGGATTGAGGGCTTCTTTAGGGTTTTAGGGATTTTAAGGGTGTAGTGTATTTTTTAATTTTAGGGGTTTTAAGTGTTTTTATTTTTGTAAGGTGTTATTATTATTTTTTAGGGTTTTTATGGTATTATAAATTTCTATGGATTATTAGGGTTTTTAATATTTTTTTGGTTTTGTGGGTTTAAGGAATTTTCATGATTTTATGGTTTTTTAGGGTTTTTATGTTTTTATTGGGGTTTAGGGTTTATTTTTGTTTTTATGGTTTTTATGGGTATTTATAGTTTTATAGGATTTTTAGGGGTTTGGAGGGGCCTTCAAGTTTTTAGTTGGATTTTGAAGGTTTTTATGGGGTTTTATGGTTGTTTTGGTTTTTAGGGGTTTCCAGATTGTAAGGGGTTTTTATGTTTTTTTTTCATTTTTAGGTTTTGTAGGGGTTTTATGTGTTTTATTAGTTTTAAGTTTATGTTTGTGTTTACATGGTTTTTTGGGGTTTTAATTTTTAAGGGTTTTTTGATATTTTTAGGATTATTGTGGTGTTTAGGGTTTTTACTATAATATGGGGTTTTTTAAGGTTTTTAGCTTTATTATGATTTTTTGAGATGTATGTGATTTTATATTTTTAGAGGTTTTCTTAGAGGTTTTTAGGGTTTTTAGGTTTTTTATCTTTTCTCGGATTTTTTAGCATTTTATGGTTTTTTGGGTTTTTTGGAATTTTGAGGGGTTTAGGTGTTTTTGTGTCTTACTTTTTTATGGTTTTAGGGTTATTTTTTTTAGGATTTAGATTTATTTTTATATTTTCGAGTGTTTTTTAAGGGATTAAAGGGTTTTAAAATTTTAGTGAGTTTTTTAGACTTTATAGGTTTTAAGGTTTTAAAGGGTTTTATCAGTTGTGGGATTTTTAGTGTCTTTTACGGTTTTTACAGTTTTTAGGATTTTTAGTGGTTTTTGGGGTTTTTGGGTTTTTAATGCTTTCTAAGAGGGTTTCAGGGTTTTTTGGGTTTGAATATTTTAGGGACTTTTAAGAATTTTTTAGGTTTTTTATTTTTTTAGAATTTTAAGGATTTTGGGGGATTTTACAGTTTTTATGGTTTTTATGGGTTTTTATCTTTTTAGGTTTTATAGGTTTTAAATTTTTTAGGTTTCTATTATTTTCTTAGTGCTTTTGAGAGTATTAGGGTTTTAATGTTTTTAGGTAATTTTATGGATTTTTTTTGCATTTTTATGATTTTTTGGTTATTAGGGATTTGAAGAGGGTTTAGGGGTTTTAAATGTTTCTAGTGGTTTTATGGGTTTATGGTTTTTTGTGTTTTTAAGGGTTTTTTTTGTTTTTTATCATTTTTTGTGTTTTAGAGTTTTTAGTGTGTTTATGGTTTTTAGGGTTTTTATGGATTTCATGATTTCATGGGTTTTCTTCAACATGTGTAAGGTTTTTTATTATTTTTAATGATTTAAGGGATTTCACAGGTTTTTAGAGTTTTCATTGGGTTTTATGGTCATTAGGGGTTATGGGGTTTTTTATGGTTTTTAGGGGTTTTTTATGGTTTTTAGGGTTTTTAGTATTTTTAGGTGTTTTTACAGGTTTTGGGGGGTTTCTGGGTTTTTTTTAGATTTTTATCATTTTTTATGTTTTTCAAGAGCTATAATTTTCTTTTTTTAATTTTTTCTTATTGGTTTTTAGGGATTATTGGTTATTTATGTTTTTAGGGGACTTTTGGGATTGTTAAGTATTTTATGTATTTTATGATTTTTAGAGATTTTGAGGGTTTTATGGTGTTTGAAGGTTTTTAGTAGTTTAAGGGTTATTTTGTTTTTTAGGATTATTTTTATGTTTTTATGAAATTTATGATTTTTTATAGATTTTAAATATTTATAGGGGTTTAAAGGGTTTTATGGTTTTTAGGAGTTTTAAGTGTTTTTAGGTTTTTTAGGTTTTCTAAGAGTTTATCTAGTTTTTTAGGGTTTTTTTTTATATTTTCACATTTTTTTTAGAAATTATTTAGGATTTTTATGGTTTTTAGGGGTTTTGGGATTTTTAGGGTTTTTATGATTTTATTGAGGTTTTAAGACTTCTTTGTTTTTAGAGTTTTTAAGGGGATTTAGTGTTTTTTAACATTTTAGAGGTTTAAAGGATTTTGAGAGTTTTTCATTGGTTTTAGGATTTCTATAGCGTTTTAGGGGGGTTTTAGTTTTTTTGGGGTATTATGGTTTTTAGGGGTTTTATGTTTTATTTAGTTTTTAGGTTTTCTTAGTGGTGTTAGTATTTTTAGGGTTTTTTATGTCTTTAGGAATTTTATGTATTATTTTATAGTTTTTAATATTTTTAGGGGTTTTGAGGATTCTTAAGGCTTCTTTGGTTGTTTAGGGTTATAAGGGTTATAGTTTATTAAATTTTCTTGGGGTTTTTAAGGATTTCTTAAAAAAAATTAGTTCCTGTATGGTTGTTTATGTTTCTAGAAATTTTTAAGTATTTTTTAGGTTTTTTATAGTTCTTAGGGTTTAATAGATTTTTGGGTTTTTAGGGTTTTTATGGGTTTTACCATTTTTAGGATTTTTAGGGATTTTTGTGTTTTTTAGGTTTTTATGGTTTTTTATAGTTTTATAATGTTTTTAGGGGTTTAGTGGGTTTTTAGAGATTTCAGTGTGTTTTTAGGGTTTTATGGGTTTTTTATGATTTCATATTATTTTTAGGGGTTTTATGGTTTTAAGAAGTTTTAGGATTTTTAGTATCCTTTTAGGCATTTTTAATGTTTTTATCATTTTATTGTATTTTAGGGGGTTCAAGAGTTTTAATTTTTTTAATGTTTTTTTATGCCTTTTCATAGATTTCTAGTTTTTTGTGTTAGAAAATTTTAGTGGGTTTTTATGTTTTTTATATTTTTGGGGGTCTTAGGAATTTTAAGGGTTTGTATGATTTTTTTAGTGTTTTTATAAATTTTTATGTTTTTTATGAGTTTTATGATTTTTTAGGTTTTTAATTTTTTACGGGATTTCATGGTTTTTGGGGATTTTCTGTATTTTGGTATTTTTTCCAAATTTTAATTATTTTTATGTTTTTTGCATTTTTTGTGAATTTAATGGTTTTTTGTGTTTTAAGGGTATTTTGAGTTTTTAGGATTTTAATGGTTTTATAGTATATTAATTTTTTGGGGTTTTAATGTGTTTTTAAAGTTCTTAGTGAGTTTTTAGGGTTTTTATTCATTTTTAGTGTTTTAAGTATTTGTGGTGTTTTAATTGGTTTTTGGGGATTTTAGAGTTTTTATGGTTTCATGTTTTTATGTTCTTAGGGTTTTTAAGTGTTTTTTGGTGACTAATATTTTCTAAATGATTTTAATGAATCATAAGGATTTTTACGCTTTTAGTGCTTTTAGGTATTTTTTTGGTTTTTAGGGGTTTTAAGGTTTTTTAGAGTTTTTAGAGTTTTTAGGTATTTCATCATTTTTTAGGTTTTTATAGGGTTTTATTTTTTTTTGGTTTATATGGTTTTATTTGGGGTTTTAGGATTTTTTATGGATATATGGATTTATAGACATTTTTAAATATTTTTACAATTTTTTATCTTTTATGGATTTTGACGGGTTTTATGGGTTTTTAGTATTTTTACAGTTTTCATGGTCATTTTGGGTTTTTAGTTTATTTTTTGATTTTTTATAGTTTTTATGGGTTTTGAGAGTTTTTAACATTTTTAGAGTATTAAAGTATTTTTAAAGTTTTTTGTGGTTTTTAATGTTTTTATGGGGTTTTTAGGTTTCTATGGGGTTTAATGGTTTCATATGTTTTTCGTGGTTTTAGGGTCTTTTTAGTGTTTTTAGGGTCTTTATCATTTTTTATGTTTTTTGGGATTTATGTTGTTTTAGGGTTTTTAGGTTTTCTTATGATTTTTCTTGTTTTTTATAGTTTTTAATATTTTTAGGGATTTTTCGGATTTTTTGGGTTTTTAGGGATATTATGTATTTTGTAGTGATTTTAGGGTTTTTAGGGGTCTTTATGTTTTAATGGGTTTATGTGCTTTAGTTTCTTAGGTTTTCTTATGGTTTTCAAGGTTTGTAAAAAAAATTTACTTTTTATCTATTTTTAGGGATTTTTAGGATTTTTTGATTTTTTAGGGATTTTTGATATTTTATGGTTTTCAGGGATTTATAGGCCTTTAGGGTTTTTATTGTTTTTACAGTTTTTTTGGTCCTCTATATTTTTAAAAGGATTAAAGGTATTATATTTTATACATATTTTGAGTTTTAACAATTTTTTATAGTTTTAGAGGGTTTTTAGGTTTTTATGGGTTTTTTTTTGTTTTTTGTGGTTTTTATGCTTTTTTTTGGGGTTTTATAGTTTGTAGTTTGTTTTGTGGTTTTAAGTGTTTTTATTTGTTTATGGTTCTATTATAATTTTTAGGGTTTTTAGGGTGTTTTACATATTTTTGTATTTTTTGGGTTTTTTTGGGTTTTTAAGGATTTTAGGGTTTGGGGGTTATTAGGTTTTTAGGTTTTTACATGTTTTATAATTTTTTAGGGGTTTTCTAGTTTTTTGGGGGTTTTTAATTTTTTAGTCATTTTAGGTATTTTATAGAATTTTTATGTGTTTTTACGATTTTTTTTCAGTTTTTAATGGTTTTTAGGATTTTTTATGGTGTTAGGGTTTTTTTTCCTTTTTTATTTTTCAAGTATTAATGGTTTTTTAGTGTATTTATCATTTTTAACTATTTAAAGGGTTTTTATATTTTTTAGTGGGTTAGGGTTTAGAGATTTTTGTGGGTTTTATGGGTATTAAGTGATTTTTACGTTATTTACAATTTTAGTGTATTTTGGGTTTTAGGGTTTTTAGGTATTTTAGGGTATTCATGTGTTTTAGAATTTTAAGTATTTATTAGGTTAATCCAGTTTTATAGGGGTTTTTACCTTTTTTGAAATTGTTGTGATTTTTTTGGATTTTTATGTTTTAGGGTTTTTAGGGTTTTGTGTGGTTTTATGCTTTTTTTAGGTTTTTTTGGTTTTATATATTTTTAAGTCTTTTAGGTTATAAGGGGTTTGGAGTATATTTTAGGTTTTCTTTGGGTTATTTAGGGGTTTTAATGTTTTAACTTTGTAGGGATTTTTTAGGATTTTTTACGATTTTTATGGTTTTTAGGGCTTTAGGGATTTTAAGGGGTTTTAGGGTTTTTTTATCGCTTTTAGAGTTTTTATGGTGTTTTTGAGGTTTTAGGAATTTTTAGAGTTTTTTAACATTTTAAGGTATTTAAAGTGTTTTATGTTTCTTTATTGTTTATTATTGTTTTAGGATTTTTTTGGTTTGTGGGATTTTTATGGGTTTGAGAGGTTTTTGTGTATTTTTTGTTTTTTAGTGGATTTGAGTCTATTTATTTTTTTATGGTGTTATTAGGGTTTTTTAGACTTTTAGGATTTTTTATATTTTATGGTATTTTAAGTGCTTTTTAAGGATTTTTATGGGCTTTTAGGGGTTTTTGTGTTTTTAGTGTTTATAAGGTTTTAGCGGATTTAAATGTTTTTAAATTGTTATGGGTTTTTGATGTGTTTTCATGATTTTTTGGGTATTTTATATTTTTAGGTATTTTTAACAATATTTTTGGATTTTTATGTATTTTTAGGGTTTTTAGGGATTTTGAGGGTTTATAAGGATTTTTAGAGTTATTATGGTTTTCTATGGTTTTAGGGTTTTAAGGTTTTTAATGGTTTTTTGGTTTTTTGGGGTTTTTATGGTTTTTATATATATTTGGGGGGTTAGAGATTTTATTATTTTTTTGTTTTTAGGGGTATTATGTGTTTTTATATTTTTAAGGTTTTCTTAGGGGATTTTAGAGTTATTAGGGGGTTTTACATTTTTAGGGATTTTGAGGACCTTTTTATATTATTATATTTTTTAGGGATTTTGAGGTTTATATGGGTTTTAGGGTTTTTAGGGTTTTTAGGGTTTTATGGGATTATCATGATATAGGTTTTTAGGGGATTAATTGGTATATAAGGTTTCTTAGGGTTCTTTACATTTTAGTGGGTTTTATGGGTTTTTAGGATTTTTATGGTTTTTAGGTTTTTTAGGGTTTTTAGGGATTTTAGAGATTTCAACGGTTTTTAGGGTTTTTATTATTTTGGTGTTTTATGGTTTTTTGGAGGTTTTATGGGGGGTTATTTGTTTAGGGTTTTATAGTTTTTAGAGTTTTTAACTATTTTTAGGGGATTAAAGGGTTTTTTAATGTTTTCAGTTGGTTTTTATGGGTTTTATGGATTTTTATTGTTTTGGGGTTTTTTATGGGTTTTAGGGTTTTTATGGGTTTCAATGTTTATAGGTTTTGGGGGGATTTAAGTCTTTTTAGGGTATTAGGGGTTTCTTAGGGGGTTTTCTTGGATTTTATGGTTTTTTACATTATTACATATTTTTATTCCTTGTAAGGATTTTTATGGCCTTTTATCATTTTTATGGTTTTTATGTTTTTTGGGGTTTTAGGGTTTTTAAAATTTTTAGGTTTTAGGAGTTTTTAATTATTTTCATGGTTTTAAGGTTTTCCTTACTGTTTTTAGGGTTTTCTAATTTTTAGGTATTTTTGAAGGATTTTTGAGGATTTTTATGGATTTTTAGGGTTTTAGGGATTTTGAATGTTTTTTGGGTTTTTAGAGTTATTATGGTTTTGTTGAGGTTTTAGGATTTTTTTGAGTTTTTAGTTTCTTCTTTATTTTTACAGTTTTTTAATGTTTTAAGGGGTGTAAAGGGTTTTATGTGTTTTTATTGTTTTTAGGGTTTTTATGATTTTTATGGTTTTTGGGGTTTTTTGGTTTTTGGGGTTTTTTTTGTATTTCTTTTGTTTTAGTGGATTTAAGTCTCTTATGTTTTTTATGGATTTCTTAGGTTTTTTATCTTTTTTTTAGGATTCTTTACATTTTTGGGGATTTTAAGAGCTCTTTTAAGTTTTTTATTGGTTTTATGGTTTTTAGGGATTTTGAGAGTTTTATGGGTTTATGGGATTTTTGTTTTTAGGGTTTTAAGGGGTTCTTAGGTGTTTTCATTATTTTTAGGTTTTTTTACATTTTTAGGGATTTTTATGGATTTTTAAGATTTTTATGGATTTTTAGGGTTTATATGGTTTTTGAGGGTTTTTGTGGATTTTTAGGATTTTTTTTTAGTTTTTATGGTTATTTGGGTTTTTAGGGTTTTATGGATTTTAATGGTCTTACAGTTTCTATGGCTTTTTATATTTTTTGGGGGGTTTTAAGGTTTTTAATTTTTTTTGGTTTTTAGGGTTTTTGGCTGTTTTTAGGGTTTTAAGGTTTTTTAGGGGCAAGGAAGATGCGAGGGTTGGGCTATTCCTGGCCCCCCAAATTTATTTGAATGTAAAAGGAGACACAACAGACAAGGGAGGGGAGGGGTCAAATGACCCACATCCAAAAACCCCTTACAACCCAAAATAAAAATACCCCGAAAGAGAGAAAACAAAAGAGAAAAAAGTAAAAACACACAAAGCCAAGCAACCACCACCATCATCCAGCATCAACCAGCATCCATCATCTCACAGCAAACCAAGGACCAGCATTCAAACTCAACCAGCAATCAACATCCAGCAGCAGCACGATCAGAAGCCACGGCTTCAGCAACTCCCAGCTCAACAGCAACCAACATCAGTGTTTTTAGGTGTTTTTATATTTTTAGGGTTTTGAGGCATTTTTTATATTTTTATGGTTAATAGGAATTTTTAGGTTTATAAGGGTTTTAGGGTTCATAGAGTTTCAGTGGTTTTAGTATTTTTTATGTTTTTAGGGGTTTTAAGTGGTATTTAAGGGTTTTTAGGGTTCTTTACCATTTATTAGGTTTTAGTGTTTTTTATTTTTTATTGTTTTTTGGGTTTTTAGGGATTTCAAGGGTTTTTTGGGTTTTTATAGTTTTGGTGTTTTTATGGTTTTTTAGGTTTTAGGGTTTTTATTGTTTTTTAGGGTTTATGGTTTTTAGTGTATTTAAATGTTTATGGGATTAAATGGTATTTAAATTTTTTAGTTGTTTTGCCATGTTTTTATGGGTTATTCATATTTTTTAAGGTTTTGGGTGTTATTTATGGTTTTTTGGATTTTTAGTTGTTTTTATGGGTTTTAGTGTTTGTAGATTTGATGAGATTTAATTATTTTTAGGGTTTTATGGTTTTTAGGGGTTTTTTGGGATTTTATGGTTTTTTACATTTTTAGGGGTTTTGAGAACATTTTAAGGATTTTTATGGTTTTTAGGGTTTTTTAGAGTTTTTATGATTTTTTGAGTTTTAAGGTTTTTAGAATTTTTAAAATTTTAGGGGTTTTAACTGTTTTTATGGTTTTATGGTCTTCTATGTGGTTTTTTGGGTTTTTACATTTTTATGGATTTTCATGGATTTTTATGTTTTTTTTGGACTTTTAGGGGTTTAGGGATTTTTTGATATTTGGGTTTTTATGGTTTTCTTGGTTATTAAGGGGTTTTTTAATTATTTATTATTTTATGGTTTGTTTTGAGTTTTTATATCATTTTTTGGGATTTAAAAGTTTCTTGTAGTTTTTAGTGGCTTTTAGGGGTTTATTTGGGTTTTTTAAGGTTTTGGGGGTTTCGTGGTTTTAGGGGTTTTTAGTGCATTTAGGGTCATTTAGGGTTTTTAGAGTTTTTAGGTTTATAGGGGTTTTAAGTGTTATTTGGGTTTTAAGGTTTTCTTTGTCTTCTTATGGATTTTTATGGGTTTTTAACATTTTAGGTAATTTTTTTGTCTTTTTTTTATCTTTAAGGATTTTACGATTTTTAGGGATTTTGAGGGTTTTAGAATTTTTTTAATGTTTTTAGCAGTTTTATTTTTTTAATATTTTTAGTATTTTTTTGGGTTTTAAGTGTTTTTATTTTTTTAAGGATTTCTTAATGTTTTTCCGGGTTTATAGTATTTTCTTCTTCTTTAGGTATTTTTAGGAATTTTCTAGATTTTTATGGGTTTTAATGTTTTTTACTGATTTTGAGAGTTTTTAGGAATTTTTAGTGGTTTTGTAGTTCTTTTTGGGTTTTAGTGATTTTTATGAGTTTTTTACTGGTTTTAAAGTTTTTATAGTTTTTTAGAATTTTTAGGGGTTTAAAGGGGTTTTAGAGATTTAAATGGGGTTTTAGAGTTTTTATTGGTTTTAGGGTTTTTAATGATTTTTATGGATTTTATGGTTTTTATGGTTTTTGGGGTATTTTAGAGTTTTTAGCGTTTAATATATTTTTTATGGGTTTTAAGTGTTTTTAGGATTTTGGTTGGGCAAAAACCCCTCAAGGAATTATTCTGGTGTTTTTGGAGTGATTGTGTTTGTTGAAAAAGTCAGATAACCATGTATCAAAATGGTTGGGGTTGACAAAGCATATGTTTATGGTGGAGTAGTTTCCCAGTGTTTTCAAAAAAATTGCCCTCAAAATCGGGAGTTTGTTTTATTGAAAATGAAGGTTTTCGCAATGAAGTTTACAGAATACAGTTTGTGGACTGTGAAGCACAATTCACAGATCGTGAAGCATTGAGTTTGCATACCATATAGTAGTGAAGCTTCATTATGCAGACCAAAAATATGTTTTATGGAATGCAGAAGGAAAATCAGCAAAGGAAGATTTTACGCATAGCAGTGCTACACGAACCATGAAGTGCACTACACGAGGGGTTCATAGTTTAGGGGAGGATAATCATTTTTGGGACGCTCATTGTTTTTTGTTAAGAGGTGGTGATTTAAGGAGACATAGATGGGTTTCCATTTGTGGAATACATCAGTGGCCACAAAGGATTAAGGCGCTATGCGGTAAGAATATCAGTTCACAGTGAAGAAAGTACCACATCCATGTTTTGAGTAATTTAGATTATATTTTTATATATATATATTTTCATATATAAACACCCTAATGAGATCAATAAGGGAGTGAATTTCATTAGAAAAAATCTTCACTTTGGGAAGAATTTGGGGAAGTCTGAAGTAGATTGTGAGGATGAATTCCATGAAGGAGAAGAGTTTCATGAGAGATAAATTCTATAAAAGAGAAATTCTGTGATGAAATCTCATAGAAGTGGTTTGTAGTGTTCTACAAATCTTAAAGAAAAAGGACCTATGAAGAATTAGTGGTTCATAGAGGCATCATCAATCCAGGAAGTATAGGTGATCCATGAAGGAAAGGTTTTCCATGAAGCACTCACAATAATCAGTACGAGGCAACTCATGGAGGAATAAGTACATTTTAGAGTGAGTATAAAGAAGTTCATAGAGGGACTAAAATAGTTCCTGAAATAAATTTCTATAAACAAAATGTATGCAGAAATAAATACTTCAATATAGAATCTACCTACAGTTGAGAATTCATTCACTATTGATAATAAAGGTACATACATGTCCATAAACTGTGTGTGGATCCTTTCTAGAGTAATGAGAAAGGGGAGAGGAAGTAGGTGCTCATTTCCACCTATATTGATACATTGAAAAATAGTTAGAAAGTGACCCTTGGGAAAGTAGTGAGTTAATCCTAAACATTCTAAAGTCATTGTGTCTGGGCATAGAAGTTATCTATCCCAAACCATGTAATTTGGTAGTGAGCCTCAGTGGATATGGTAAATCGGCACATTGACATTGTATGCTCCATGTGTTAGGGTTGGTGTCCTGAGAACCAACTGTTTATACTTTGATTACATGAATATACACATATTAAATATTGTTCATTATTCTTCATGACTATAATATAATAATGTCTTGAAATATTTGTTTCATTAATAAGGTCAAGGAAGATCCCCTCTATGATGAGAACCTTGAAATTCTATAACAATATTCTTAAATAATGTTATACGGTGGGATAACATACTATTATAGGACACATGTTATACATACCGTCATGTGTGAGTACTCGTAAGAAGATGAGACTCTCCCTCATGGAGTTCTCACTTGGTAATCTCCAAGATTGGAGATTATGAGAATAGACTCGCCATTAGCAATTCTGCATGTCTTGGTTTTATCAGACATTTCTATCTACGAGCGTGTGTAATGGTCCTTAGAATGGAAGATTATCATTAAATCATGTCATGACTCACACACTTAGATTTGCTGACGAAAACAGTCACGAAGACAGTTGGCGGGAAGTAGGGTACGTTGGTGCATCCCAAATGACATGTTGTTAATGGATAAGTCAAGGAAAGATTTTTCCCTTCCATATTTATGGAAGTAGATATCTTAGGCCCTTTGATTGAAATATAAATATTGCTCAAATTACAGGGCCATGGTTTCACGACGAGTTTATTTATAGAATTCAAAGAATGACGGATCAAGAATATAGGTTTATGAAACTGCCATGAAACCTTATTGACGAGATATTGAGACAAAGGGATTGAATTACACGGTTAGAATTCGTATGAGGTGACACTTCAATGCGGCGTCAACTTCTTCCTCTTGGGTGACATGACCCGTTGCTAGACATTAATCATGGACTTTAGGCAAACCCACCTAATGCCAACAAGAAAGAGGCCTAGAGGGTCACACACTAACTGTATCGAAGTATCTCAAGTAGAATAAAGATTATTCCCATATGTGGTTTAATAATTATTCAATAAAGCCTAAATCATTTTAATTTTGGTGGATGAATACAATGAAAACAAGATATACATGTCGTGTACATTGAATGTACACATCGTGTAGTTTTCAATGAAAAATGAGTACACGCCATGTATTAATGATTACACACCATGTACCTTCTCTTGTCAGGATTTTGAAGAAATAATATCATTTTATTAAATGATATTTATTATAATCATTGTGGGAACATGTCATGTAATTAATGATTCGACATGGGGTTTTCAATAAGAGTTAATGAAATAAATAAAATGCATAATGCGTTTATAAATTTTCATAACTCTATAACCTCAAACCCTATTATAAATATCCTCACAACCCCAAAACTTTTCTGAAAAATCATTATGCACAACAATTCTAGATAATTCTCTCAAGAACGAATGAACTCCATCCTCCTAGAATACTCTCGAGACTAAGAGAGATCCACCTCCATCGGATCAAGGTGATCTAAGATGAACAATGCAAGAAAAGGCTTATCCATGCTAGCACCTGGATAATCCTTTAGCAACATCTAGAGATATGTGGTGCACGTTTGGATCACCTCTAGAGAAATTCTACACTTGGATTCTGCGACTCAACAACAAATCACATCGGAATGTTATCATAAATATTAACAAAGGAAGAACACCATAAATGGTATTTCTTTTCAATTAATTAAATTAATTATAATCAACCTCTGATGATCCTTATTTTTGGTTCTAGGACTATTATTCCTTTTTGTCTATTTCTGTGATTCGATCCGTGGAGTCTGGCATTTATCGCCATTTTGATCTCGGATTTATCATTGCTAATGAAAAAAATCCAATTGGGCACATCCACCCACGAGCTTCCGTTGTGCCCAGGACCTTCATTTGGTATCAGAGAAATCACAACATTGATTATAGTTATTTAATTTTCGTTGATAATTTATGCATTTATGTTTGATTCAATTCAAGATAAATAGTTATATAAAACTGATTGAATGATATATGTTCTTCCTCCTTTGTTTCTCGATTAAAATCACACGAAAGACCTTTTAATTTTAATTTTTATTAAAATAAAATGGAGGAACTCCTCCAGAGGAGACGCTCATTCTGTCTGTATAACACAAGAATAAATGGCGTGTAGTAAAAACTACACGCCGTGTACTTAGGTTCAATGAACCGATACTGGTATGCCAAACCCACGCCATGTGGATTGAGCATACCTATGTTTTTATTACACCATGTTGACCAGAACTGAATGGTGTGTGGAAACCAGAATACAAAGCTTGTATGTTGAATCAACACACTATGTAGTCAAATCCGGCCCAGGTGAAACTGTGTACAAGGAGAATCCTTGTACCACGTACACAGGATTTCCAGGTCGGTAACCACGTAACAAGGAAATACACGCCATGTTATATTAATATACACGTCGTGTCCTCCAAAATTTCCAAAGTACAAAAAACACGCTAAATCCCCCGATGTGTACTTTAGATAAAGGGTGAAAACAAATACATGCCATGAAATATAGCCTACACGCCATGTACTTTCCATGAATGGAATTTCACCATGTTTCCTCCAAATTAAAAAGACATGTACAAGTAATATGGATGAAAATAATCTCAATGAAATTCATAAAGGAATTTAAGATAATGAATTGATTAATTATAAGATCATAATTAATTTAATTCATGCGCGACTTATCTTGAATAAAATAATGATTAAAATAATTTTAATAATAACTATGCTTAAATGTCATTTCATGTTATTCATGATCATGAGCTAGACCAAAGACCCTTTATGTGTGTATGGTTTCATTTAAATTTATTTAATTTAAATTCATTGGCATGTGAGCCTTCTTCCAATAAAATGTAGGGCCTGTGTGCTCATGGTTTCTTTAATGTAAACCCTATGTAATAGAGGATCTCCCAAGCCAGAGGAGATGGTTCAAAATTTGAAGCTGAGGTTAAACCAACCCAAGAAGATACAAAGGTAAATAGGTGGGAGCTACAAAAACACAAACCATCGGGTTGAAGGTATTTTTCCCTTGGCCAGGGTTAGCTTATCAAACCCAATAGATAATCTAACCAATAGAAGATCATGATCATGCCATCTTATTTTATTTCTATCTGATTGCATGGTTTATTTATTATTTATGTATTGTCACATTCACATAATTAATGAAATAAACAATCATGCAAAGATGGAAAAAAATAAAAACCAGACTGTGTGTAAACATTATCAGAACATGGTTAATCACTTAAGCAAGCAACACTTAATATTAACAAGTATGTGATAAAGTGAAAAAACTCATAAAAGATTCAAATCCCTCAAATACCATATTAATTCAGACCAAGCCTCTATTACATGATTAATGGAAAGACTCAATAAAACTATATGTTTTACCAACTCTTATTGGGACACTTACTTTTATGAAGGAAGCTCTCATGAAAGTTTTGGGTTGACTAAAAAATTTTACATCAAGAGGAGTAGCCCCTGCTAGACTTGTTATAAAATGAAGGCAAATTTTAAGGAAATCCAAGTCATGATTTCAGGATTGGGGAGACCACTCAACAGATCAAGGAATTGTAAGATCACAGTTGGCAAAGACCTACCTACCTAAATACCTTTAAATAGCTTTAACAACCCTTATTGGGGTTATGCGAAGGGGAATATGGATCTATGCCACCAGAATGTCATCACAACTGGACATTCAGAGTTCAATGGTGAGGGCCATTGGGACTTGATAAAATAGTGGGAGAATTAATAAATTCATTTATTATTTTTCATAAAATGTAATCAAAAGTCACTGATAAATATGCTCTTTTAATTTGTAGAGTCAATATGAAAAAATCTTCAACCAAATTCTCTCTGTGACCAATTCTGAATAAAGACAATACCATCACCAAAAGTAACTTTTAGGAATGGTTTAGGTTCCTTCGGGTTACCCTATGACCTGAATGAATGTTTTATGTGATGGGGTCCTCACTTCTTGATTCGCCTACCCAAGGGGTGAGTGATGAAGATTTCCCGGTCTGTGATCAACATTTGAGTGATGCACTCGACGTTCAATGTTTGATGCTATCATCAATGTCTAGTGATCTCATGAGGTCTCATGAAGACATGGATGCCAATATCATACTCGAGAACCTCCATGGTCTATACTAGGAGAGAGAAAGATAAGAAAGGTTTGAGATCTCCAAGGCTCTATTTCAGAGCAAGCTTGGAGAGGGTGCCCCACCTGGGCCTCATGTAGTCAAGCTCATTGGCTACATTAAGTGCTTGTAGGTTATAGGGTTTAAAATCCTTAAAAAACTCGGTATCAATCTCATTCTTGCATCACTCCCCCAGATCTTCTCTAACTTTTTTGTAAATTTCAACATGAACAACATTGAGAAATATCTATCTGATCTTCTTATCCTCATTCACCAAGGGGACAATGATATGAAGCATGAAAATCCTTCAATCCTTATGGTAAATAAATGGAAAGGGAAGGCAAAGAGACTTAAGCCCAATGCTTCTTCAAGTCCTTCCTTGAAAAGGAAGATCAAAGGGGAGGCAAGATAATAGGAGGTTGTTTCTTTCACATGTGGCAAGAAGGGCCACTAGAAGAAAAACTGCACCCATCCAAGGTAGAAAGGGGAAGCATAAGGTGCGTTTTTTATTGAATGCAATCTATCTATTTCTACCAATTGGGTATTAGATACTTCTTTTTGTGCTCAAATATGTATCCAAATACAAGAACCATGTAGATTTAGAAAGATTGACTAAGGTGAAGTTGATCTTCAAGCATCCAACAGAGCCAGACTTGCTGTTGTTGCTGTCAGAGACAACCACCTAACATTGCCTACTAGGATGGTCTTGGTATTAAAAGGATGTTATTATGTACCCTCTTTAACCAAAAACATTATTTCAGTATCCAGATTAGATACTTATATATTCATCGTCATGTTTGGAAATAAATTTTTCTACTTTTATAAAGATAGTATTTGTTTTGGTAGGGAAAATTTATATAATGGCCATTATGTGTTAGACTACACAAACTAATTAATGGAAATCGATTAAATAGTTAATTCACATGACTCATACTACACCCAACTTTGGCATCACCAGTTAGGTCATGTTAATAAGAAATGTTTGAAAAAATTACATCAAGATGGGTATTTAGATTCTATCGAACTAAAACTACTTGGTGTATGTCACATGTGTCTACAAGGAAAAATGACCAAATCCCCATTTAGTGGTAAAGGTGAAAGGTCTGAAGAGCTTCTAGAATTAGTTCACACAGATGTGTATGGACCATTTTTGGTTGAATCAAGGGGTTACTTCTTGTACTTCATAAATTTTACTGATGATTTTAGTAGATATGGATATATTTACCTAATAAGGTATAAGTCAGATTCTTTTGAATAGTTCAAATAATATAGGAATGAAGTTGAGAACCATCTTCGTAAGAAGATTAAGAAACTCCACTCAGAAAAAGGAAGAGAATATCTTAATCAGGACTTCATTGATTTCTTACAGGAGTTTGGGATTCTATCTCAACTCACTCCTCCTTACACACCTCAGTGGAATGGTGTATGTGAAAGGAGGAACTGCACCCTATTAGACATGGTGAGATCAATGATAGGTCGTGCAAGTCTTTCGTTATCATTTTGGGGATATGCATTACAAACATCAGCACACATACTAAATCAAGTACCAACTATATTGATAAATGGTATTCCATACCAATTATGAAGTGGATGCAATTGCATGTTATCAAATTTACATGTGTGAGGAAGTGAAGCATTTTCTGAGGCCTCTTCAGGTAACAAAATTGCACTATAAAGCATAAAGTGTACCTTTATATGATATCCCAAAGTAACAAAGAGATATTACCTATACAAACCCTCAGACAAAACTGTTACAGTGGAAAGACACACCATATTCTTTGAGAGGGAGCACATATCCAAAAGATATAGTGGGAGTGAGATAGATTTCGATGAATTCAAGGCTCTAGATACATAGGAGTTGGTACAAGAACAGATTCCAAAAACCCCGATGGATGAAAAATCTATTCCAGAGACACAAGGACTACATAGGACCACAAGAGAGTTGACATAACTAGAATGATATGGTTTTCTTGTCACCGACGATGGTGACTTGTTATTGGTTGACAATGATGATCCTCTTACCTACAAGGAAGCAGTTGAAGGCACAGATGTTGCCAACTGGCAAGAATCCATGAATTATGAAATGGATTCCATGTACCAAAACCAAGTCTGGATTTTGGTAGATCCACCAGTTGATGTAAAGCCTGTTGGTAATAAATGGGTATTCAAGAAGAAACTGGACATGGAGGGACATGTCAACTCCTATAAGGCATGGCTGTTTGCAAAAGGTTTTAGACAGCGTCAATGAATTGACCATGGTGAAACATTTTCACCAGTTGCAATGATAAAATCCATCAGAATTCTATTGACCATTATTGATTACCATGACTATGAAATTTTGAAAATGGATGTCAAAACAGCATTCCTTAACGAGAACCTCTAGGAAGATGTCTATATGACACAACCTGAAGGGTTTGTGACTCCAAAGGATGCCAACAAGGTATGCAAGTTGTAAAAAGCCATTTATGGATTAAAGCAAGCATTAAGGTCATGGAAAATTTGGTTTGATGCAGTCTTAACAGAATTTGGGTTTATTAAGAATGAATGTGAGCCTTCTGTCTATAAAAGGTTTAGTGGAAGTGCAGTCATTTTCCTAATAGTATATGTTGATGACATATTACTAATTGGAAACAAAGAACCTATCTTATAGTCAGTTAGGGCATGGATGGATAAATGATTCCCTATGAAAGACTTGGGCGAGACAACATATATTCTTGGGATCAAGATCCATCATGTTAAATCCAAGAGAATTCTAGGCCTAAGTGAAAGTACATACATTGAAAAGATACTAAAGAGATTCAGTATGGAACAGTTCAAGAGGGGATTGCTTCCAGTGTCAAATGGAATTCATTGTTCCAAGAAAATGTGTCCTTTGACACATAAGGAAGGAAATAAAATGGAAAGGATCCCTTATGCATCAGTTATTGGGTCAGTCATGTTTTTTATGCTTTGTACAAGTCTAGATGTTGATTACGCATTAAGTGTTGTAGGCAGATATCAAGATGATCCAGGAGACTACCATTGGATGGCAGTAAAGACTATCCTTAAGTATCTGAGGTGTACTAAGGTTATGTTCTTGGTTTATGGATGATATGAGGAACTTGTCATCATAGGACATGTAGATTCTAGTTTCTAAACTGATCAATATGAAATGAAGTCACAAACTAGATACATATTTAGTTTTATTGGAGGTGCAGTGAGATGGAAGATCTCAAAGCAAGGTGTGGTCATAGATTCTACAACAGAGTCTGAGTATATCACAGCTTATGAGGTGCCTAAAGAAGCAGCATGGATGTGATGCTTTATCCAAGTGAAGGATGTAATACCTAACAGTAAAGATTCCATCACACTCTATTGTGATAATACTACAGTAGTGGCACTTGCAAAATATCCAAGGTCACATCAGCGGACAAAGAACATACTTTGGATGTATCATCTCCTGAGGTATTTTTCTTTGAGAGGTGAAGTTGCAGTGAGTAGTATTTACATGGAAGAACATGTGGTGAACCCCTTGACTAATGCCTTGACTCAGCAGAAACATGATCATCATGTTAGGTATAGCGGACTAAAAGTCATAGGCAGTTCTCTCTAGTCTAAATGGGAATTTATTAGGGTTAGTGTCCTGAGAACCAACTATTTATACTTTTATTACATGAATGTACACTTATTATATATTGTTCATTGTTCTGCATGACTATAATATAATAATGTCCTGGAATATTTGTTGCATTAATAAGGTCATGGAAGATCCCCACTAAGATGAGAACCTTAAAATGATACAACAATATTCTTAAATAATGTTCTACAGTTGGATGCCATACTATGATAGGAAACATGGTATAAAGACCATCATGTGTGAGTACTCGTAAGAAGATGAGACTCTCTCTCATGGACTTCGCACTTGGTAATCTCTATGATGGGAGATTATGAGAACAGACCTGCCAGTAGCAATTTTGCATGTCTTGGTGTCATTGGACATTGCTATCTATGAGTGTGTGTAATGGTCCATAGACTGGAAAATTAACACTAACTCATGTCATGAATTGCGAACTTATATTTGCTGACAAAAACTTTCACAAAGAGAGTTGGTGCGAAGTAGGGTACGTTGGGTGCATCGTGAATGACATGTTATTAATGGATAAGTCAAGGAAGGATTTGTCCCTTCCATATTTATGGACGTAGATATCTTAAGACTTGTGATTGAAATACATCTTTTGCTCGAATTCCATGGCCATGGTTTCACGACGATTTTATTTCTAGAAGTCAAAGAATAATGAATCTAGAATATCGGTTTATGACACTACCATGAAACCCTCTTGATGATATATTTAGATAAAGGGATTAAATTAAACAATAAGAATTCGTATGAGGTGATATGTCAATGCGGCGTCAACTTCTTTCTCTTGGGTGCCTTTACCCATTACTAGACAATAATCTTGGACTTTTAGCAAGCCTGCCTAATGCCAACGAGAAAGAGACCTAGAGGGTCACACACAAAGTGTATCAAAGTATCTCAAGTACAATAAATATTATTCACATATGTGGTTTAATAAATATTCAAGGAAGCCTAAATTATTTTACTATTGGAGGAAGAATAAAATGAAAACAAGATATACACACTGTGTACATTGAATGTACACGCCGTGTAGTTTTCAATGAAAAACAAGTACACGCTGTGTATTAATGATTACACGTCGTGTCGTTTTTCCAGTAGGTATTTTTAGGAAATAATATCATTTTATTAAATGATATTTATTATAATCAGTGTGGGCGCATGTCAAGGAATTAATTATCGGATGTAACACCCCGAGATTTTATGAAAAATATTCTTTTTAATTTCATTAATGTCTTGTGTTGTACGCTACACCAAAAGTATCTTGCACAACACGTATCCTTGACTTGCCTTTCATTACACGCAATCACGACCTTCCTTGATAGCGTGTGTAGTACGCAATACCGAGTTTCACTAAACAATGATATGCTATTAAAATATTATTAAAACTAGCCATTATGAATAGTAATAACAACTTTTTGAAATTTTGTAAATTTTATTTTTCAAAATGGACTTCATTTTTGGATTCGGAATATTGAAATTAGCTTAGGGTGAAATTTTGGTAATTTTCGGATAACATTCATATTTTGATGAATAATGGAAATTACTAAATTTTAATTAAAAACAACTTTTTCAATCGAAATAATTAATAGTGATAAATTATTAATTTTAGTGGTTTTAAAGTATATTTAGAATATATTTTTACAATTTAATACAATGATGGTCATTGGATGTAATTTCACATTTAAACCAGTTATAAACAAGTTTCAATCTTTTGATAGTTATTATCTCTTAAAAACACGCTATTTGTTTTGATGACGGGAATTAATTTTTAAATTAGTTAATGCAAATGATATGTTTTGAATTTGGTAAAATATACATCATTTTTGAGTTCATAATATCAAATATATCTTAGGCCTAATTTTTGGTATTTTTCTGAAAACATTCAATTTTTGATGAATAGTGAAACCACTAAGTGGTAGTTAAAAAAACTGAATTGTTCATAAAACTTAATTTTACCGCTTCTGTGAGTGGAATTTCAAAAATCCGAGAGGCACGGTTGATGTCAGTAAGTAAAATATGGTTCAATGAGATGAAAATAAATTTTTGGTGAATAGTAACTTTTTACTTTTTTTTACCACGGTTAAAAGTAAATAGGGTAATTAAGGGTAAAAATGATATTATTATTACCCTAACACATGTCCAAATTCTATTGGATAAGTGTAATTCGACCAAAAACAAGCTTAGGAATAAAATATGACCATTTAGGCCCACTTGGATTAGATTAGGACATTTATTATTATTTAATTCAAAGAAGAGTTAAAAGAGTTAAAATCAAAGTTTATTTACTAAAACATTTTTAATAGAGGGTTATACATAAGATAAATTCGATTGTAAATATTCATTAGAATTCTAAATAGATTTCCTCCATAATGGTATTTTATTTGTAATTTTTAGACATCAAATAAGTTAATTTATTTATGACACAAAGATGATGCAGTAATTATCTTATTAATGAAATATTGACATAATTGATATTATAAATACCAAAATAAATGTAATTTAAGACTTTTTATGAATTCCACTAATTTTCTTGGTTACTATGATATATTATTGTTGATTTAATCAACTTGGTTCGAACATATAATTCTGTTATGAGTTTCACAAAAATCATATATCAAATAGTGTCAAAATTGACACAAAATAGTTTTTAAATCAAATATTATATTATTAATTGTTATTTTATTCCTAAAAATCTGAGGTTCGGCCAAATGACTTAGATAAGGATATATATATTAATAATAAACAATTTGGGGTTCGTTTGTCATGTTATAGTAAGTTTATTAACCATATAGTGTAAGAAAACAAAAAGACACAGTAAAAGTTAAATTATTTAACTTAAAGTTAAATCTAATTGATAAGGTTAAAATAATAACCTAAACTTGTCTAAATCCTATTTGTTGATAGGATTTCGACCCATACCCACTTTATCCTCGAAATAAGAATCTTTGGAACCATTATAAACCTATTTTGACTTTAATATAAAATAATATTTTGAGATATTCCTAAGGTGCCCCTCTCCTCCCTTATAAAAGGGCACCTCCTCCCTCTCTTCCTCACACAACTTTGAGCCTTCAAGCTCGGCCAAAACCTACCAAATTCTCTTCTACACTTCCCTAGAAACATCCTAGAGGTTCTTGTTTTCCTCAAAGACCAATTTTAGTGCCCTAAAATGAGGTCTCAAAGAGGCTCTTCAAAGAAGAGGTAATTTCCGTTACCGATTCTTTCACCTTTATTTCTTCTTCCACTTCTTCTTCTTAGGTTGTTTAATTATGAAGTCATAACATTAGTATCACTCATATACTAATATGTTATTATAAGTATTAAAAAATCCTATTTCACCATCTATCCATCCAACGGAAAACTAAATCACCGCGCGTGCGTACGTACGGAATACCGTCTCCACGCCGTGGTGAAATCTATTTTCCACCACCACCTTACATGGATGGGTATAATGGTGTAAAGAATAACTATACATAGTTATTAGAACATCATATTGATTCTGATATATTGTATCATCCACTCCAATTCAATTCAATAATTATGGAAACGATATCATCGCTCGTGCGTACGTACGGACTACCGTCTCCACGACGCGATGAGATTCATTCTCCATGTTAACCAATTAAGAGTGATTATAAAGTATATATAAGAAATAATAATGAAATATATGACATTATAAATCTACTGGATTTATGTATATATGTATGTCATCTACTTAATTCCGTTCAACTCAATAAGGAAACGAAAACAGCGTTCATGCGTACGTACGGCCTACCGTCTCCATGAACGGTGTATTTCTTTCCATTTACTGATTTATTATATATATGTATATTCTGAATATATATATATAAATCATGTTTTATATTCTGGAATTAAGTAATCATGATCTAAGTAATCATATGAATAATTACAAGTCAAAACACGGACGACAAATGAAACAATTTTACCCAAAATGCTCTTTAACATGGAATTTACAAAAGAATGGGTAATATAAAGTCATAATTGAACCATATATGATATCATAACAATGAATATGATTCTGTAATAAGTCAATGACATTATTTAAATCATTATACAGGAGGTTCAGACACTTACGAAGCAAATCGGACCTAAGGTAATGGAAATATCACAATCTCATTTTTATCCGAGATTGTTTATACATTGGAATTTACTGGGGTGTATTTTATCATCCACATCCATGTTTCCTCAATATGTAACATTATTTCCATCCACCTACAATTTTTTTAAATACAATTTTACCCTTCGGTGAGTTTTTAGTAAAAGATATGAAAGGAATATTTTGTCGTTTTTCGTACGATGTACTTTTTGACTTTTCCGAGAAAAGTATGAGAAGAATGTTTTTTTTAACTTATACGGCATGAATGGATTTTTAAAACATTATTTCCAAGAGGATTCCTTTAAAAGTTTTCAAGTTTATTTTTAATCAACTTCTTTTAGTTTAGAATTGTACGACATGTTAAGAAAGGAAAAGTGTTTTTGAAGCAGAAAGGATATTTTCCTCAAGAATGGAGTTCAAGTGTTTTATCAAAATTATTTTCCATCTAAGATAATAAAGGGTTCGGTTTCTATCCCTATTATTACATTGATTTTATTATGTTATGATGGAATTATTTTTATTAATTCCTTTATCTTATATGAATTGTTTTATGATGTCACAATGTTTAAGAATTCCATTTTTATTACATGGGTTATGCAATGATGTATGATTTAAGATTTTTTGGCACACATAAGAATGGTATCATTATGAGATGGGTGGGACCTATATCTACCTCCAATGCATTGGGTAAAGATTTTATATCTCATGAGATAGACATGGCTGGAATGGTAGGTTATACCGGTTCAGTAAAACAGGACTGAAACGAGGGTGACTCGGTTCAGAAAGGGACTTTGTCCACTAAGATAGTCTTGGAAATGAGTCTTGACTAACAAGAAATGATTCTCTATGATTATGTGTGCATGCCACAAAGTTTAATGTTTTAAGGTATGATTATTGTGATTACATTTCACTGCCATGAGTTATCCCAGGTTATGAAATTATGATCTCTTTTACAGGTTAAGATTTCCAAAAGTTATGTTCTTATGTATTTGATGTGATTGATATTTCTTTTGTTTACCCTTACTGAGCATTTGAGCTCACCCTTTTATGTTTACTTTTCCCCAGGATATAAAGAAAGGTTTTAGGTATAAAAAAAAGGAAGATCTTTATGGGAGATGTTGAAGATCTTTCACCAGGATTAGAAGATTATATTCCGAGTTTCCAAAGACACTAAACTATTACGATCCTTGTGTGTGTGTTTTTGTTATGTACTAAGTATTCCACAAATGTAATGTAATGTCAATGTAAGTCAAGCTTCGGGTCTCTACAGTTGGTATTAGAGGTAGGTTTAGTCAACCTTTGGAAACTAGGATGCGAAAACGTTAGTGAGATCCCTAGAGATATTTCTACGGTATGTCTAGGGATGTCCCTAAGGTTAAGTATACGTATAGGTTATAGTACTAGAACTACGCTAACGATCATATAATTAAACCTAAGATGTTAGATATTGAAGGTACTCCCCCTTTATTATGTTGTTTTCCCTAGCATGATTTTTGCCTCTCACACTATTCTTTTTGGGTTTTAGACGATGGCTGGAACCCGAAGGAACCGTGTTGATCAATGCAATGGAAAATGCAATGATTTTCCTCCTGAATAAACAAATGTTATGGGAGATGGAGTGAAAAATCTTATTGCTATCCTTACACAAGCTATGAATCATTCTGGACTTCCAAATGAGCAGAGAAAGGAACAGTATTCTATTGAGTCCTCCATGAGGCAACGTCCACCTTCTTTCAGTGGGACTTCTGATCCACTTGTTGCTGAACAATGGATCAGTACCACTGAAAAGATATTTTCAGTTCTTCAATGTTCTGAACATGATAAAGTCATCTTAGCAGTATATCGTTTGGAAGGTGAAGCTGATCAATGGTGGAATCTTATCAAGAATACGAGGCCAAGAGATGAAATTGAGTCCACGGAATGGGACAAGTTCAAGAACTTGTTTTTCAGTAAGTACTTCCCTCGTATTCTTCGAACAAAGATGGAAAAGGAGTTTCTTGAGCTGAAGCAGAAGGATGATGAATCCGTTGGTATATACGAAGGGAATTTTACAAGACTTGCATGGTATGCATCTGGCATTATCATCCAACCTGAAAGTAATGTTGATCGATTTGTCAGTGGCTTAAAACCAAGTCTTCGAAGGGCATTAGCTATAAGAGACTTCGGTAGCTATGAAGAAATTGTGCGTTGTGCTATCAAGGTAGAAATGGATGTTGGTGTTACATATCCATCTCATGGTTTTGACAAGAAACGAAAGATGGAGTTCAAGGAGAAATCTCAGAATAATGGTAAAAAGAAGATGAATGTTTCCTTATGCTCAAAGTGTGGAAAGAAGCATGGTGGAGATTGTCTTAAAGGGACTAGAAAATGTTTTAATTGTGGAAAAGAAGGTCATCGAGCAGCTGAGTGTCGAAGTAATGGAAAAAGGGTTTCTAATGATGTGAATAAAGCAAACACTGCAGAGAACGCACCACCAACACTTCAATGCTTCAAGTGCAATGAAATGGGGCATTATGCTAATAAATTCCCTAATCCAAGGATTAGTGATGATCAACATGAGCAACCACTTAAGGCAAAGGACAAAGGGAAGTCACATGCGATCACTATTGGCGATGTTAAATATGACAACGATGTGGTGGAATGATTAAGTGTTTATGTAATGGGATTCCAAAATAATGGTGTATCATGGAGTATTGGAATATTTATGTATTGATCTAATGTGGTATTCAATGTAATTGAGATATTTTTGGAAATAAGATGATATGCGCATAATGAAGGGAAAACGAGAAAACGAAATGGTTAACAGTATTCATGAGCTCATGATTGATATAAGGACTAAGTGATATCATGGTTTGAGTATATAGAATTTTGAGGATTTTGGTATGTGGAAAGTGTTAAATTTTAACTGCATTCATGTTTTCACTAAGGTATTCAAGAGAATACACGATTAAGGACTTTGAATGTTTGGAATGTGACCAACAAAACATATCTTATGATATATGGGGATCGACGATGGTGTTAAATCTCTGGTAATCGTTTTCACTATGTTATGAGAGTGGACTGCAGTATTATGGATAAGCTTAAAGATTGGAATAGATTATGTTGGACATAAGTTAGTATTGTTTAAGGATAAATTTTTTTTCGATATTATTGATGGGATGTTATAGTAATATAGTTTTAGAAAAAGGACAACCTGCAGGACGGGCGACAACCCATGGTGTCGGACAAGGCTGTTGGAATCGAACACACAACCGAAGTGCGACTGACATTTATCACCTACCACTGGCCTACAGGAAGTCCCTATTTAGTATAAAATAGTTTTATTATATTAAGCAGTATGATATATGAAGTATAAGTCCATTTTAGGAACCATATAGGATTAATCTCACTATAAATCGACTTATGTATATAATTTTTGCTAACCTTTTGTTTGAGACAGATGGAATGACCCGTCATTCTATCACATGATCTACTAACACTTCACGAATAACAAATTCAACTTCATTTATTTAAGAGATGAAGTGGAAATTGTTCAAGGCACGAACAACAGTGAGATTGTACCAAAATAAAGTAAGTATTTATTCTAATTCTAATTCTTCAACTTTAGGGAAACGATCTTGAAAACCAAAAATGTTGTCCTAGTGCTCTTATATCTGATTAATCAGATGATACCTTAGATCGTCACAAATTTATGGATTTGTGATTGATGAATTTTCCATAGCCATGTTCTCTACCACTCTCCATTAGAACATGATGGTCCGATTTTTCTTCCATATCCATATTTTCACCTATGTGGAAACCCAGTGATTAGTTTATTTGGGTAACCATTACGTTTCATACTTTTGTTTTTAAAGATTGGTTTTGGTATTCCTCTTTACGATGTGGGTTTCTATTAAAGAAACTTTCGAGTAGTAAACCATTTATAACCCCGACGAATTTCGAGGGCGAAATTCATTTTAAGGGGGGTAGAATGTAACACCCCGAGATTTTATGAAAAATATTCTTTTTAATTTCATTAATGTCTTGTGTTGTACGCTACACCAAAAGGATCTTGCACAACACATATCCTTGACTTGCCTTTCATTACATGCAATCGCGACCTTCCTTGATAGCGTGTGTAGTATGCAATACCGAGTTTCACTAAACAACGATATGCTATTAAAATATTATTAAAACTAGCCATTATGAATAGTAATAACAACTTTTTGAAATTTTGTAAATTTTATTTTTCAAAATGGACTTCATTTTTGGATTCGGAATATCGAAATTAGCTCAGGGTGAAATTTTGGTAATTTTCGAATAACATTCATATTTTGATGAATAGTGGAAATTACTAAATTTTAATTAAAAACTACTTTTTCAATCGAAATAATTAATAGTGATAAATTATTAATTTTAGTGGTTTTAAAGTATATTTAGAATATATTTTTACAAATTAATACAATGATGGTCATTGGATTTAATTTCACATTTAAACCAGTTATAAACAAGTTTCAATCTTTTGATAGTTATTATCTCTTAAAAACACGCTATTTGTTTTGATGACGGGAATTAATTTTTAAATTAGTTAATACAAATGATATGTTTTGAATTTGGTAAAATAGACATCATTTTTGAGTTCATAATATCAAATATATCTTAGGCCTAATTTTTGGTATTTTTCTGAAAACTTTCAATTTTTGATGAATAGTGAAACCACTAAGTGGTAGTTAAAAAAAACTGAATTGTTCATAAAACATAATTTTACCGCTTCTGTGAGTGGAATTTCAAAAATCCGAGAGGCACGGTTGATGTCATTAAGTAAAATATGGTTCAATGAGATGAAAATAATTTTTTGGTGAATAGTATCTTTTTACTTTTTTTTACCACGGTTAAAAGTAAATAGGGCAATTAAGGGTAAAAATGATATTATTATTACCCTAACACATTTCCAAATTCTATTGGATAAGTGTAATTCGACGAAAAACAAGCTTAGGAATAAAATATGACCATTTAGGCCCACTTGGATTAGATTAGGACATTTATTATTATTTAATTCAAAGAAGAGTTAAAAGAGTTAAAATCAAAGTTTATTTACTAAAACATTTTTAATAGAGGGTTATACATAAGATAAATTCGATTGTAAATATTCATTAGAATTCTAAATAGATTTCCTCCATAATGGTATTTTATTTGTAATTTTTAGACATAAAATAAGTTAATTTATTTATGACACAAAGATGATGCAGTAATTATCTTATTAATGAAATATTGACATAATTGATATTATAAATACCAAAATAAATGTAATTTAAGACTTTTTATGAATTACACTAATTTTCTAGGTTACTATGATATATTAGTGTTGATTTAATCAACTTGGTTCGAAAATATAATTCTGTTATGACTTTCACAAAAATCATATATCAAATAGTGTCAAAATTGACACAAAATAGTTTTTAAATTAAATATTATATTATTAATTGTTATTTTATTCCTAAAAATCTAAGGTTCGGCCAAATGACTTAGATAAGGATATATATATTAATAATAAACAATTTGGGGTTCGTTTGGCATGTTATAGTAAGTGTATTAACCATATAGTGTAAGAAAACAAAAAGACACGGTTAAAAGTTAAATTATTTAACTTAAAGTTAAATCTAATTGATAAGGTTAAAATAATAACCTAAACTTGTCTAAATCCTATTGGTTGATAGGATTTCGACCCATCCCCACTTTATCTTCGAAATAAGAATCTTTGGAACCATTATAAACCGATTTTGACTTTAATATAAAAAAATATTTTGAGATATTCCTAAGGTGCCCCTCTCCTCCCTTATAAAAGGGCACCTCCTCCCTCTCTTCCTCACACAACTTTGAGCCTTCAAGCTCGGCCAAACCCTACCAAATTCTCTTCTCCACTTCCCTAGAAACATCCTAGTGGTTCTTGTCTTCCTCAAAGACCAATTTTAGTGCCCTAAGACGAGGTCTCAAAGAGGCGCTTCAAAGAAAAGATAATTTCCGTTACCGATTCTTTCACCTTTATTTCTTCTTAAACTTATTCTTATTAGGTTGTTTAATTATGAATTAATAACATTAGTATCACTCATATACTGATATGTTATTATAAGTATTAAACAATCCTATTTCACCATCTATCCATCCAATGGAAAACTAAATCACCGCGCGTGCGTACGTACGGAATACCGTCTCCACGCCGTGGTGAAATCTATTTTCCACCACCACCTTACATGGATGGATATAATGGTGTAAATAATAACTATACATAGTTATTAGAACATCATATTGATTCTGATATATTGTATCATCCACTCCAATGCAATTCAATAATTATGGAAACGATATCATCGCTCGTGCGTACGTACGGACTGCCGTCTCCACGACGCGATGAGATTCATTCTCCATGTTAACCAATTAAGAGTGATTATAAAGTATATATAAGAAATAATAATGAAATATATGACATTATAAAGCTACTGGATTTATGTATATATGTATGTCATCAACTTAATTCCGTTCAACTCAATAAGGAAACGAAAACAGCGTTCATGCGTACGTACGGCCTACCGTCTCCATGAACGGTGTATTTCTTTCCATTTACTGATTTATTATATATATGTATATTCTGAATATATATATATAAATCATGTTTTATATTCTGGAATTAAGTAATCATGATCTATGTAATCATATGAATAATTACAAGTCAAAACACGGACGACAAATGAAACAATTTTACCCAAAACACTCTTTAACATGGAATTTACAAAAGAATGGGTAATATAAAGTCATAATTGAACCATATATGATATCATAACAATGAATATTATTCTGTAATAAGTCAATGACATTATTTAAATCATTATACAGGAGGTTCGGACACTTACGAAGCAAATCGGACCAAAGGTAAGGGAAATATCACAATCTCATTTTTATCCGAGATTGTTTATACATTGGAATTTACTGGGGTGTATTTTATCATCCACATCCATATTTCCTCAATATGTAACATTATTTCCATCCACCTAAAATTTTTTTAAATACAATTTTACCCTTCGGTGAGTTTTTAGTAAAAGATATGAAAGGAATCTTTTGTCGTTTTTCGTACGATGTACTTTTTGACTTTTCTGAGAAAAGTATGAGAAGAATGTTTTTTTAACTTATACAGAATGAGTGGATTTTTAAAACATTATTTCCAAGAGGATTCCTTTACAAGTTTTCAAGTTTATTTTTAATCAACTTCTTTTAGTTTAGAATTGTACGACATGTTAAGAAAGGAAAAGTGTTTTTGAAGCAGAAAGGATATTTTCCTCAAGAATGGAGTTCAAGTGTTTTATCAAAATTATTTTACATCTAAGATAATAAAGGGTTCTGTTTCTATCCCTATTATTACATTGATTTTATTATGTTATGATGGAATTATTTTTATGAATTCCTTTATCTTATATGAATTGTTTTATTATGTCACGATGTTTAAGAATTCCATTTTTATTACATGGGTTATGAAATGATGTATGATTTATGATTTTGTGGCACACATAAGAATGGTATCATTATGAGATGGGTGGGACCTATATCTACCTCCAATGCATTAGGTAAAGATTTTATATCTCATGAGATAGACATGGCTGGAATGGTAGGTTATACCGGTTCAGTAAAACAGGACTGAAACGAGGGTGACTCGGTTCAGAAAGGGACTTTGTCCACTAAGATAGTCTTGGAAATGAGTCTTGACTAACAAGAAATGATTCTCTATGATTATGTGTGCATGCCACAAAGTTTAATGTTTTAAGGTATGATTATTGTGATTACATTTCACTGCCATGAGTTATCCCAGGTTATGAAATTATGATCTCTTTTACAGGTTATGATTTCCAAAAGTTATGTTCTTATGTATATGATGTGATTGATATTTCTTTTGTTTACCCTTACTGAGCATTTGAGCTCACCCTTTTATGTTTACTTTTCCCCAGGATATAAAGAAATGTTTTAGGTATTAAAAAAGGAAGATCTTTATGGGAGATGTTGAAGATCTTTCACCAGGATTAGAAGATTATATTCTGAGTTTCGAAAGACACTAAACTATTACGATCCTTGTGTGTGTGTTTTTGTTATTTACTAAGTATTCCGCAAATGTAATGTAATGTCAATGTATGTCAAGCTTCGGGTCTCTACAATTGGTATCAGAGGGAGGTTTAGTCAACCTTTGGAAACTAGGATGGGAAAACGTTAGTGAGATCCCTAGAGATATCAGAGGGAGGTTTAGTCAACCTTTGTTGATAGGATTTCTACCCATCCTCACTTTATCTTCGAAATAAGACCCTTTGAACCATTATAAACCGATTTTGACTTTAATATAAAATAATATTTTGAGATATTCCTAAGGTGCCCCTCTCCTCCCATATAAAAGGGCACCTCCTCCCTCTCTTCCTCACACAACTTTGAGCCTTCAAGCTCGGCCTAACCCTGCCAAATTCTCCTCTCCACTTCCCTAGCAACATCCTATAGGTTCTGGTCTTCCTCAAAGACCAATTTTAGTGCCTTAAGACGAGGTCTCAAAGAGGCGCTTCAAAGAAGAGGTAATTTCCGTTACCGATTCTTTCACCTTTATTTCTTCTTCCACTTCATCTTCTTAGGTTGTTTAATTATGAAGTAATAACATCAGTATCACTAATATACTGATATGTTATTATAAGTATGAAACAACCCTATTTCACCATCTATCCATCCAACGGAAAACGAAATCACCGCACGTGCGTACGGACGGAATGCCGTCTCCACGCCATGGTGAAATATATTTTCCACCACCACCTTACATGGATGGGTATAATGGTGTAAAGAATAACTATACATAGTTATTAGAACATCATATTTATTCTGATATATTGTATCATCCACTCCAACTCAATTCAATAATTATGGAAACGATATCATCGCTCGTGCGTACGTACAGACTACCGTCTCCACGACGCGATGAGATTCATTCTCCATGTTAACCAATTAAGAGTGATTATAAAGTATATATAAGAAATAATAATGAAATATATGACATTATAAATCTACTGGATTTATGTATATATGTATGTCATCTACTTAATTCCGTTCAACTCAATAAGGAAACGAAAACAGCGTTCATGCGTACGTACGGCCTACCGTCTCCATGAACGGTGTATTTCTTTCCACTTACTGATTTATTATATATATGTATATTCTGAATATATATATATATAAATCATGTTTTATATTCTGGAATTAAGTAATCATGATCTAAGTAATCATATGAATAATTAAAAGTCAAAACACGGACGACAAATGAAACAATTTTACCCAAAACGCTCTTTAACATGGAATTTACAAAAGAATGGGTAATATAAAGTTATAATTGAACCATATATGATATCATAACAATGAATATGATTCTGTAATAATTCCATGACATTATTTAAATCATTATACAGGAGGTTCAGACACTTACGAAGCAAATCGGACCTAAGGTAAGGGAAATATCACAATCTCATTTTTATCCGAGATTGTTTATACATTGGAATTTACTGGGGTGTATTTTATCTTCCACATCCATGTTTCCTCAATATGTAACATTATTTCCATCCACCTAAAAATTTTTTAAATACAATTTTACCCTTCGGTGAGTTTCTAGTAAAAGATATGAAAGGAATCTTTTGTCGTTTTTCGTACGATGTACTTTTTGACTTTTCCGACAAAAGTATGAGAAGAATGCTTTTTTTAACTTATACGGCATGAATGGATTTTTAAACATTATTTCCAAGAGGATTCCTTTACAAGTTTTCAAGTTTATTTTTAATCAACTTATTTTAGTTTAGAATTGTACGACATGTTAAGAAAGGAAAAGTGTTTTTGAAGCAGAAAGGATATTTTCCTCAAGAATGGAGTTCAAGTGTTTTATTAAAATTATTTTCCATCTAAGATAATAAAGGGTTCTGTTTCTATCCCTATTATTACATTGATTTTATTATGTTGTTATGGAATTATTTTTATGAATTCCTTTATCTTATATGAATTGTTTTATGATGTCACGATGTTTAAGAATTCCATTTTTATTACATGGGTTATGCAATGATTTATGATTTATGATTTTGTGGAACACATAAGAATGGTATCATTATGAGATGGGTGGGACCTATATCTCCCTCCAATGCATTGGGTAAAGATTTTATATCTCATGAGATAGACATGGCTGGAATGGTAGGTTATACCGGTTCAGTAAAACAGGACTGAAACGAGGGTGACTCGGTTCAGAAAGGGACTTTGTCCACTAATATAGTCTTGGCAATGAGTCTTGACTAACAAGAAATGATTCTTTATGAATATGTGTGCATGCCACAAATTTTAATGTTTTATGTTATGATTATTGTGATTACATTTCACTACCATGAGTTATCCCAGGTTATGAAATTATGATCTCTTTTACAGGTTATGATTTCCAAAAGTTATGTTCTTATGTATATGATGTGATTGATATTTCTTTTGTTTACCCTTACTGAGCATTTGAGCTCACCCTTTTATGTTTACTTTTCCCCAGGATATAAAGAAAGGTTTTAGGTATAAAAAAAAGAAGATCTTTATGGGAGATGTTGAAGATCTTTCCCCAGGATTAGAAGATTATATACCGAGTTTCCAAAGACACTAAACTATTACGATCCTTGTGTGTGTGTTTTTGTTATGTACTAAGTATTCCGCAAATGTAATGTAATGTCAATGTACGTCAAGCTTCGGGTCTCTACAACGGACATGGGGTTTTCAATAAGAGTTAATGAAATAAATAAAATGCATAACACGTTTATTTATTGTCATAAATCTATACCCTCAAACCTGATTATAAATATCCTCACACCCCCAACATTTTTCCGAAGAATAGTTGTGCACAAAAATTCTAGAGAATTCTCTCAAGACCAAAATAAGTATGTCCTCCAAGAACACTCTCAAGACCAAGATAGATCCACCTCTATAGGATCAAGGCGATCTATGACGGAAAACATAAGCAAAGTCTTATCCACGCTAGCACCCAAAGATTCCTTTAGCGACATCCAGAGATATGTGGTGCACATGTGGATTACCGCTAGAGGAAGTATAAACTTGGATTCTATGACACAACAATAAATCACAATGGAACATGACCAGAAATATCAACGAAGAAAGAATTCCCTAAAAGGTACTTCTTATCAATTAATTAAATTAATTATAATAAACTTGTGATGATCCTCCATTATGGTTCCAAGATTATTTTTCTTCTTTGTATATTTTTATGATTTAATCCATGGAGTCTGGCATTTATCTTCATATTAATCCCTGATTGATCATTGCGAATGACAAAAAGACAAGTGGGAACATCCACCCACGAGATTTCATTGTGCCTTGGACCTTCACAATGGATGTAGCCCATTGAGGTTGAACCAAGAAAATTCATTACATCCCGTGCATGATTTCATTTCTGTTCATACATTACTATGAGAAATAGATACAAGAGTGTTTTTTAACAATGAAACAACATCCGAAGGGGATTTTGTTTTAATCTACCATACCCAGATTCACCCCCTCCCATATCAAGGTATTTAACCTTGTTAGAGTAACAATTAGTATCAATGATAAATGTTGAAATTTAGTGGTTCTCTCTCAGTTGAAGAAATGGATGTTTTTAATCAAAAATTAATTCTAATATCTGATAGAAGTAATTTTTAGCTATGAATGAATCAAATGAAATAATTCTTTGGATCATTGGGTATGGATGTATTTAAAGCTTCAATGCAAGGTATTTCTACCAGTATGAACAATAATATTTTATCAAAAGTAGAATATAATAATTGGATACTGATGCTAATTGAGTCAATGATTTATGGGGATCCATATCCAATGAAATCTATAAAATGGTGATTTCATGAAATTAATCACATGATATATGGAGAAAGTTGCTAAATATTTTTTAGGGTGACTCAAAAGTGAGAGAAGAAAAATTGCAAGTCATATGGCACAATTATAAGGACATGAGAATGAACCCTAATGAATCAGTTGATCCATTCTTTAATTTGGTGAATATTATTGTGGAATACATGCATGGTCTCAAAGAAATTATTGAATATTGAAATAATATTAAGAGTTTATTTAGAAAACTACCTCCTTAGTTTAATCCAAAATTTTATATATTGGAATAAAATGATATTAAGGAGATGTTGTTGGATAGATTTCATAGTACTCTTGTCGCATAAGAGATGATAAATGATGATAATGATGTTTTGGAAATGGGGATGTCCAAATAAGTGCCATTTTAGTCCATGGATAAGTTCTTCGTTGAAGATAGCTAGGATGAAGGAAATGTGGATGATGTAATTTCATTTCTATCCTCTAATATTCAAAGAGAAAGATGAAAGTTCAAAGGGAAACTTCCACATGCATGATTTTAATTTTGAAATATTGAAATCTTATAGCAAAGTTTCCTAAGAAGCTTCCAGATGATGATGAATACATTGATGAAATTCACAAGAATAAGTATTTATCCAATGTGAATGCTATTGGTGTACCAATAGAAATGTATTAAAAACGAAGAATATACTTTCAAAATATATTGATAGTTTATAAGAATTTGAGGAAGATGAATTGGAGGACTATATGGAACATGAATTAAATGCTATGGTAGTAGTTATTAGAAATTCCCAAACAAGGTAAGATAGTTACATTGATGAAGTAGAATTCGAAGGAAGAGTTGACCTTTAGATTGAGTTAGAAGCTTCTCTTAAAGACATCTATGTTTAGAGGCCCAAAGAAATAAAATACAACATGGTGGTTAATGATTAAAATCACTATATGAAATAGTATGAAGAAAAAAAGTCTAATCTAGATGATAAAATTAAAAGGTATAAATATTAAATTTCATAAAACATAGAAAATGCCATTGAGTAAAAACTCAAAATTGATGAAGAGAAAAGAGAGATATATATTTTAACTAATACTGGAAAAGATTAACTCATTTGTATCAACAAAATTGAAGAGTAATATATATGTATTCTATGTAAATTGAAAGATCATGAAAATTTATTAATTCCAGAAAAAACTGGATACAATGTATAAAAAAGGAAAAAGAATAATCTAGAGTTCCAGTGAAATAAAAAAGGTGTCTTAGAAAAGGAAAACTATTGATTATAATGATATAACTAGTATGGGGATTAATTACAAATTGAAATAATTAATGGTTTAAGTTAGACCATAAGCTCCCACTCTAATGTTGAATATTTATTTGGGTACGACTTAGAACCAGAAGATATATCGAAACAAATGGAGAATCAAGAGTGTAGTACTGCCACACATGAATTCACATCATGATAGATATTGTTGTTATTGATAGATTGGACACTCACAATAAATTTGTTCAATATCCAAGAGGAACTAAAGTGAACAATACTAATAGAGGAATCCATAAAGATCTCAATATTACCGAAAATTATCTTATGGTCAATGTGTCTAGTGTGGAGGATTTGGTAACATAGAAATATATTTATCATCAACGATATATAGAAATGTTCATAAGTTGAATGAATGTGGTCATAAGAAGAAATTCAATGTATCATCAAATGAGATGAAAATTAAAAATCATTTATCATCATTGAAAGATGAAGAAGTTATATCATACTCTGAGGAAGATGAATATTATCAATTTGTACTCAGTGTAAGGTAAAAAAACATGGGCCAAAACGATTATTGTTAAACAGGAAGTGGTTGTAGAGATTTCTTTCAAGGCAACGAATCACACTGGAATATGGATCATTGATAGTAGATATGCCTCCCATATGACATGAAATATAGAACTAGTGATAGGAATAAAATACATCAAGTAAGGTATTTTGAGATTTGGTAATGATGAAATCATGAAAATTATTGTCTCAAGAAAAGAATGGTTTGTGTGAAAATACATGATACGTGTATATGTCTTGGTTGTCGAAGGTCTCAGTCACAACCTATTTTGTTTAACTCAACTATGTAACTCTAGAAATTTCATAATATTTTCAAAGAAATTGTGTGTCACCAAGAAAAAAGACATGTACTTTTTTTCAGGGAATGTGTACAAAATAGAATCTCTTCCTTGTAAGTGGTGAAGAATACACGGTCTTCCTTTATAAGGAAGAAGAAAAAAAGTTATGTAATAAAAAAATTGGTCACTTAAGCCAAAATTACATCAAAGATCAGGTGAAATGTGATTCTACATGAGACCTACCTAGGTTATCATGTTATCATACCCATACATGTGATACTTATCAATAAGGGAAGATCATTCAAAATACATATAAGGAAAAAGATAAAAGGTAGAAAAAAGATATTTAGTGGGTGAATATTTATGTCTAAACCTTATATCACCAAGACTATTGATGGGAGGATTTATTATGTTCTCTTCAGTGATGATTTTAGTCGGATGTCATGGGTTTTGGTCATCATTCACATTTCTGATGTGTTCATTTTCATAACAATTTATAAAAGGGAAATTAAAAATATGATTGGTCAAAAAATCTATAATATTAGAACAAATAATGGAATAGAGATATTGAATATACATGTGAAGTATTATCTTGAGAAACATGGGATAAGGAACCAAGTTTTAGAAATAATAATTTCACATCAAAATGTATCAGTTGAGAGAATAAATTGAATTTTGAACAACATGGATATAATAATGGTCATAGAGAAAAATATTCTAGAGAAGTTTTGGAAATAATAAATGGTGACATCATTCTACACATAAAATAGATCATTATTATGTCAAAAAGAAGATAAGACTCCATATGATCTATGGTATGGCGAGAAGGCAATGTTTATGTAATTTTAAGCCTTCGAAAATAAGTCTTTCATTCTAAATAAGGAGAACTATAGGAAGATTGAATCTTATAGAGATGAATAGATATTATTTATCTTCACAAAGAAATGAAAAGTATATAAATTTTTCAGTGAGTGGATGAGAAGGGTAGTTGAAAGCAATGTTGTAACTATTTTAGATAATCAACATATTCTTTAGTAAATACATGATCAGTCTCAGGAAGATTGTGATGAAGATATAACTAGATCATAAGATTGTCCTGTACTATAGGTTAATTTAGAAGAATATTCTGATAATGAAAAGGATGAGCACTGACTAAATTTTTTTCAAATATCGAATAGAAGAGCCGAAATTGATATTCAGAACATAATTGGTGATTATACATATCCATTTTAGAACATGAAGACAAATAATCTATAATAAGAATATTTCTTATCATAGGTAGAGCCTAAATGTTTTGATAAAGAAACTAGAGAGGAAAATGGTTATATTCTTTGAATGAAGATCTTGAAAAATTTAGATGAATTAGACATGGGAGATTATTTTGAGACCAATAGGTAAGAATTTCATCAGGAATAGATGGGTCTTTCACTACAAGATGAATAAATATGGTGTTGTGATTCAAAAAAGGGATAATAGTTTTCCAAGGGTACTCCTGGATAGAGGTTATTGATGTTGATTTAATATTTTCACCTATTACAAGGCTATAAACAATCATATTATTCTTGGCCATAGTTGTGTGAAGAAAGTTCAATATTTTATAGATGGATGTCAAGTTAGTATTTTTGAAAGGGGTTCTAGAAGAAGAAGTTTGTATTGAGTAGCCATATGTTTTTCTCATTCATGAATTTGATAATAGATTTTATCAATAATGTGAGGAACTATATGAGATGAAATAAGTACTAAGGGTATGATATTCAAGGATCAATAAATTTTTGAAGAATCTCAGTTTTCATTGTGGTGGAGTTGATTACAATCTATATTTCATGAATGACAGAAATAAAATGATGATGGTGTTGGCATATATTGATGAAAAAAATATTTAGAGGATAAGAATATAAAAAATACAGATAGATCTCAAGATTCATGATATCTGAATTTGATATGTTAGTGATTAGAGAACTAATTTTTTCCCTTGGTTTATAGATGACATAAGGAAATCATGAAACATTCATTTCTAAAAAAAATTCCAAGGAGGTTATGAAAATATTTTAGTGGATAATTCATAATATATGGTGACTCTAGTGCCTATATGGATGAAACTATCACAAGATGATTGAGGCTATGTGTTTAATGTCATAGAATATAGGAAAATTATTATCATTCTATTACACAAGACAATAACCAGACCTGATATTATCTTTTCCATATTCCAAGAATAAGATATTGAAGAAATTCCAAGGAAATTCACTCACTTTTAGTGAAAATAATACATATTTATATCAAGGTAATGGTAGATTTTAGTTTTATGTATAATGAAAATTATCAAAAAGAGTTATTGGGATATACAGATAGATATTGGGATGGTTCAGTTGATGATAGAAAATGAACACAAGGTGGTTCATTCTTTCTTGGTGGATTGTGTATTTTTTCGCTAAGAAAGAAACATGATTTCATTTTTTTGAGCACTGGAGAAGATGGATATATTCATGCCATTAATGAATGTATATAGTTATTGTGTATAAATATGTCACATGATGATAAAGTATTTGAAGTGAAATATCTGATCAAAACTCATTACTATAATTCATGTTATATAAATCATAGAAAAAATCCAATCCACCACTCAGTAAAAAAACACATTAAAATATAGTATCATATTATTAAGGAGATGGTAGTGCAAGGATTGATAAATGTGAGTATCTGCATATAGAACTATAATATACTATCATTTTGACAAATGCCTTACAAAAATAATCATTTAACAAAATAAACTAATTCTAAGAGTTCATTCAACTCCCACACTTAAAAAAGCTTGGTTGTGGGACCCCTCTCCCTATTGTATGATGTGTTTTTCCTAATATCATGATACATATTTCCTTACCCTTTTGTAGACCGTAATGAAGTTACCATGGGGTTTGTTGAAAAGGGGGATAAATTGTGGATATAAAAGGGAAGAAAGTAAAATCTCTTAATCAATACAGGGAAGAAGCTGCTTGGGGGAGCTATGAGGTAGCAGGGCCCTTAAATATGATGATTCTAAATGTGATCGATCAGATATTATATATCATTATTTATGGGGTTCGTAATGAAGTTAGTTAAGTGGTTTTGTAAAGAAGTGATTCAATAATGAACTTTTCATAATACTCTAATTTCTCCCATAGAGCATGAAACTTGTGGGCTTTGAGTGCGTGTTGAGTAAATACTTGATCCACATCTTAATCATGAGAAGCTAATTCTGGTGGATGATGGAAGAATCTACAATGAGGTAACAAAATGAGGTGTGTTTTCAGTAAACCTAAATGGGGATATTATTTTGAAAAATACCTCAAGGTTTGATTTCAATGATTTTGGGGTGATTGTGTTTGTTTAAAAATCCAAATAACCATGTATTGGTATTTCTAGGTTTTCTAAAGTACATTTTTAAGCTTTTAATGTTTTCAAATATTTTAAATTTTTTTAGCCTCAAAATTGGGAGTTTGTTTTATAGAAAAGGAAGGTTTTCTACAAAGAAGTTCATGGAATACAGTTCACTGATACTGAAGAACAATTCATTAACCACAAAGCGTGGAGTTTGTGGACTACATAGTAGCATTTATACCCTATGAAAACCACAAAATAGATATGCAGAACAATGAATTAAAATTATCAAAGGATGATTTTCTTCATAGAAGCGCTATGTAGACCGTGAAGAATACAATATTGATCACATAATGAAATCAGTTTGTGGGAGGTTCTTAGTTTTTATAAGGCTAAAAATTTGTTGGAGGATCATTGTTTTTAATTAATAGGTGGTTATTTAAAGATCCAAAAATAGTTTTATTTTGTGGAAGACATTATTCATTTCAAAGGTTTATTGTTTTATGTGAATTGCATATCTGTTCACAATGAACAATTTTCCATGTTGAAGTTTCGAGTAATTCAAATTAGTAAGTTTTGAGGATCTATTTTACTATATAAAGACCACAAATTAGATCAATAAGGAGATATAATTTTATTATAAAGGATCATAAATTTGGGATGAATGTGGGGAAGTCTAAATTTGTTACTGAGGAAGAAATCCATGAAAGAGAAGAGTATCATGAGGGAGTAATTTATACAATGGAGAAATATTGCAATGAAATTTTACAGAAGGGGTTTTTGGGGTTAGATAGTTCAAAATGAAAAAGTAGATTGGAAGCATCAGTGGTTCATGGAGGAGTAATCCATTCAAGAAGAATAGGTAGTCTGTGAAGGAAAAGATTCCTATGAAACACCTATGCCACATAGTACATGGTAATTCCTAGAGGAAGCAAGGAATTTCACGGAGGAAGTATTATGGTTCATGGTGAGTACAAGGATGCTCATGAAGGGGATAAAATAGTTCATCAAATAAATTTCTTAAACTAACTATTGAGGAAAATATGGACTTCAATTGACCATCTACCTAATGTTTAGGATTCATTCATTATTAAAAATTAAGGGACCTATAAATCTATAATATGTGTTTGGATTATTTACAGAGCAGTGAGAAAAGGAAGAGGAAGAAGGTGATCCTTTTCGCTGGCATTGATGGATAAAAATAGATTTAGAGAGTGACCCTTGGGAAAGTAGTGATATATCCATAGAAACTATAAAGGTTGTGATCATGGGCATATAATTGATCTATCCCAAACCTTGTAATTAGTAAGTGTGACTTAGTGGATTTGGTATATTGACACATTGTCATTTAATGCTCTTAGACGTAGCCCAGTGAGGGTGAACCAAGTAAAATCACTTTGTCTCATGAAATATTTAATTTTTGTTCATACATTTTTATGAGAAAGGGAGGGATGAGTGTTCTATTTAATAATGAAACAAGACCCAATTTGGCGGTTATTTTAATCTGGCATACCATGATTCACATCCTCTTATGGTATTTAACCTAGTTGGTCTATCATTTTTAAGGTTTCATTGAGTTTTTTATGTTATTAGGGTTTCTTACATTTCTACATATTTTTAAGGCATTTCTCATATTTTTATGTGTTTTTATTGAATTTATAGATATTGATGTTTTAGGGGGGTTTTTTTTACAGTTTTTAGGGTTTTTAGGGTTTTTATAATTTTTAATGTTTTTTGTGTTTTTTAGGTTTTTATGGTTTTTTAGAGGTGTTCAAAGTTTTTAGAGTTTTTTATGTTTTCATATATTTCTAGGTTATTGTTTTGGATTTTTATACCTTTTTTTGGAATTTTAGGTATTTTTATGATTTTTAGGGTATTTAGTATTTCTATGGTTTTTTGGTTTTGTGAGTTTTTTGAGTTTTTAGGGTTTTATGGTTGTTTTTGAGTTTTTAAATTTTTTTGGTTTTTAAATGAATATCAGAGTTTTTAGTGGGTTTTAGGGTTTTTTTGTGTCTATAGGATTCTATATCTTTTTTACTGATTTTTATGAATTACAAGGTTTTTAGGGCCATTTTTTTTGTTTTTAAGATTTTTAGAGTTTTAGAGGTTTTAAGTGTTTTTTGTTATTTATGGTTTTCTTAGGGTTCTTCTGGGATTTTTGTTTTTATACATTTCTAAATTTTTCTATGGATTTTTTAGCATTTTTATCAATTTTTTTGGTTTTTTTGTGATTTTGAGGGGTGTTAGGATATTTTTCGATTGTTAGGGTTTTCTATGGTTTTTAGAATTTTTTAGGTTTTTTGGGGGTTTGAGTTATTTTAGGTTTTATGGTTTTCTTAATTTTTTAGTGTTTTCTGATTTTTTACATTTTTTATTATTTTTAATGTTTTTTATAAGTTTTATGATTTTTAGGTTTTTTTACAGATTTTTAAGGTGTTAGTGTATTTTTTTAGTTTTATAATGTTTTTTTGGTATTTTGGGGGGTTTTAGGGGATTTTAGAGTCTTTAAGGTTTTTATGGTTTTTTAAAGTATTTTAACATTTTTAAGTGTTTAAAAGGTTTTTAGTGTACTTAGTGTGTTTTAGGGTTTTTAATGTTTTTTTGGGTTTTTTATAGTTTTATGGGGTTTTAGGCTCTTTTAGGGTTTTTGGAATTTCTATGTTTGTAGGGGTTTTACGTTTTTA
The DNA here is from genome assembly GCA_963277665.1 of Viscum album. Lineage (NCBI taxonomy): Eukaryota > Viridiplantae > Streptophyta > Magnoliopsida > Santalales > Viscaceae > Viscum > Viscum album. The sequence continues at coordinate 790,662,950 of OY728164.1, forward strand.
TAGATTTCTAAGGATTTATTGGTGGTTTTACGGTTTTATTTATTTTTATGTTATACCTATTTTTAGGATCTTTTAGGTTTTAATTGGTTTTAATGAATTTTATGGATATTGATATTTTTTAGGGGTTTTACGATATTTAGTTGTTTTTTAGATTTTAGGTGTTTTATGTGTTTTAATGATTTTAAGGTTTTCTTAGGTATTTTTTGGGGGGTTTTAGTTATTTTTAGGACTTATGTTTTTAGGGCTCTTTAGTAGTTTTTGGGATTTTTTGTATTTTTAGAGTTCTTAGTGTTTTTATGGTTGTTTTAAGGTTTTTAGTGGGGGTTTGTTTTTTATGTTTTTAATAATTTATTAGAGCTATTTTTTTTTCTGGTGTTTAATGGGTTTTTATCATTCATAGTGGTTTTTGAGGGTTTTTTGGTTTTTTAGGGTTTTTATGTTTTTAAGGGTTTTATGGTGTTTAAATGTTTTATAGTCTTTTAGGATTTGTAGAATTTTTATCATTTTTAGGTTTTCAATTTCTTTAATTGATTTTAGGATTTTAATATTTTCTTATGGGGTTTTTATAGTTTTTAGGGTTTTTAGTTTTTTTGGATTTTTTTAGTTTTTAAATAGTTTTTTGGGGGGTTTTAGGGATTTTGTTGGTTTTAGGGTTTTTAGAGTTTTGAGCATTTTTATATTTTTGCGGGTTTTGTGTGTTTTTAGGTTTTTAATGTTTTTTAAAGGTTTTTAGGGATTTTAGTGTTTTTAGGGTTTCTATACTTCTAAATATTTGTAGGGATTTTCAATATTTGTATGGATCTTAGTGTATTTTGGGATTTTGTGGGGTTTTGAAAATTTTATGGGGTTTAGGATTTTTTATGTTTTATATTTTTTTTTTGTGATTTTTGAGTTTTTAGGGTTTCATTATTTTTTATTGTTTTCAATATTTTGTAGGGGTTTAAATATTTTTTAGTTTTTAGTGGTTTTTTGGAATTTTTGGGTTTTAGGGTTTTTAAGGGTTTCAGGGTTTTTTATGTTTTTTATGTATTTCAGTGTTTTTAGTTTCTTTTTAGTGTTTTATTCATTATTTAGGGTTTTAGGGGGTTTAAGTGTTATTTTTTTTGGGTTTTAAGAGTTTCTATGTTTTAAAATATTTCTTAAGTTTTTTAAATATTTTTAGGGTTTTTATATTTTTAGGAATCTTTAGAGATTTTCTAGGATCTTTATGGTTTTTATGAGTTTTTAAGGATTTTGCAGGATTGTAATTTTTTTAGGTTTCTTGGGGGGTTTGGGTTTTTATTTTTTTTATGTTCTTAAAGTATTATTAGTATTTTTAGGTTTTTTAGGTTTTTTTATGTTTCTTATGGGTTTTAGTTTATTTTAGGTTTTTAAGGATTTTAATATTTTTATGATTTTTAGGGGTATTTTTTAATATTAAATGGTTTTAGGGTTTTTAGGGTTTTTAAGGGTTTTCTCATTTTTTTTGTATTTTAGAGGTTTTAAGTGTGTTTATGGTTCTAATTTTTTTAGTGTTTGTAGGGATTTTATTTGATTTTAATGGTTTTTAGGGTTTTGGCGATTTTGAGGATTTTAGAGGTTTTAGGTTTTTTATAGTATATTTGGAAACTTTAAGGGGGGTTTTTGAGTTTTCTGTGGATTTAATGTTTTTAGATGGATTTAATGTTTTTATGGGATTAATAGATTTTTAGAGTTCTTAGATAGTTTATTGGGATTTTATGGATTTTAAGGTTTTTTATAATTTTTATGGGTTTTATGCTTTTAGCAGTTTTTAAGGTTTTTAAGGAAATTTTTGGTCTATTAGAATATTTATAATTTTTATGCTTTTTAGGGGTTTTAATTGTTTTCAAGTTTTTATGGTTTTCTATGGGGACTTTAGGGGCTTTTATGTTTTTATTTATTTTTAAGTCTTTTTAGGATTTTAATGGGGTGTTAATGTTTTTGGGATTTTGGTTATTTTAAGGATTTTTAGGGGTTTTATCCTTTTTTGGGTTTTAGGGATTTTAAATGCTTTAGGATTTCTATGTTTTTCATTTGGTTATTTCGAGTTTTTAGGGGTTTTTACGTTCTTATGGATTTATAGGGATTTTTAGTGTTTTCATGTTTTTTATGTTTTTTAAGGATGTATGAGGGTTTTAAGGGTTTTTTAGGGTCGTTATAATTTTATTTGGATTTTAGGGGTTTTTGAGTTTTTAGAGGTTTAAGGTTTTTAGATTTTCTTAGAATTTTTTAGGTTTTAATTTTTTTTTAGAGTTTATAGTGATTTTTAGGGTTTCATGCATTTTTAGGTTATTTAGAGGTTTATAGTGGGTTTTATGGGTTTTAGGGAATTTTAGATTCTTTTAGGGTTTTATGGAATTTTAGCGTTTTATGTTTTTATAGGATTTAAGTGTTTTTTGGTTTTTCATTTTATCTTAGATTTTTTAGTATTTTTAAGATTTTTTTGTTTTTACTGATTTTTAGGGACTTTGTAGGTTTTTTAAAGTTTTTTTTTCAGTTTTATGGCATTTTGAGGGTTTCTTAGGATTTCTTTAGGTTTTGGGGTTTTAGGGTTTTTAGCGTTTTATAGGGTTTTAGGGGTTTTAAGTGTTTTTAGTGTTTAATGTATTTCTTAGGGGTTCTCACGATTTTTGGGTTTTGACATTTTTTGAGATTTCTAGTTAATTTTTAGGATTTTTATGGTTTTTAGGTATTTTATGGTTTTTACATTTTTAAGGTTTTTAGGGGGTTTTTGTGATTTTAGGGTTCCTTTTTTGTGTGTTTAAGAATTTTATAGTTTTTTAACTTTTCTAGGGGTTTTAGGGGTTTTAGTGTCTTTAGTGGGTTTTTAGGGTTTTTATTGGTTTTTATGTGTTTTTAAGTTTTTTAGTTTTTCTTATAATTTTTAGGGTTTTTAGGGTTTTATGGTTTTATAGGGTTTTTAATTTTTTTTTGGTTTTTAGGGGTTTATAGTGTTTTTAGGGTTTTTTGTTTTTTTTAGGTTTTTTTTTTGTTTTTTTGTGTTTCTATGTTTTTGTAGATTTTTAGGGTTTTTTAGGGATTTTTATGGTTTTTAGATATTTTGAGGACATTGGGGTTTTTATGTGTTTTAGGGTTTTTAGGGTTTTTATAATTTATAGGTTTTTAGGGGTTTTGATTATTTTTATGTTTTTAAGGTTTTATTAGATTTTTTTCATGGTTGTTATGGATTTTATGTTTTTAGGTATTTTTATATATTTTTTTGGATTTTTATATTTCTTATGGATTTTAGGTATTTTGAGGTCTTCTTGGATTTTTTTTGATTTTTGGGTTTTATGGTTTTTTAGGGGATTATATGGTTTTTTGGGGTTTTTAGAGGTTATATTTTTTTTTTGTGTTTTTAATATTTTTAAGGGTGTGAATATTATTTTGTAGTTTTTAGTGGTTTTTAATTTTTTTATGTGTTTCTGTAGTTTTTAAGTGTTTTATGATTTTTAGGACATTTTTACATTTTTTGTATTTTTAGATTTTTTATTGGTTTTATGTTTTTTTATGTTTTTATTGTTTTTATAGGGTATTTCATGGTTTTAACTTTTTTTTGGGATTTCTAGGTTTTTTTGATTTTTTTTTTGGATTTTTATAGATATTGAGTGTTTCTATGGTTTTATGTATATTTATAGTGTTTAAAATTTTTCAGGTTTTTGGGGGTTTTATTTTTTTTAGGTTTTTACGACTTTCTTATGGTTTTTCATGGTTTTTAGGGGTTTTGTTTTTAAAGTTTTTATGGATTTTGTAGTGTTTTTACAAATTTTAATGGGTTTTAAAGAATTTGAGGGTATTTATAATTTTTATGGTTTTTTGGTATCTAGTTTTTTTAAGGGTTTCTAATTTCTTTAAAATTTTGGGGGTTTAAAGGGTTTTAGAGTCTTGATTCTGTTTTATAGATTTTATGGGCTTTTAGGGGATTCTATGTTTTTTGGGGGTTTTAAGTTTTTATCATTTTTTTGATTTTTAGGAGTTTTAAGTATTTTAATATTTTTATTTTTTTCTTAGGGTTTTTTAGAGTTAAGTTTTTTTTAAAATTTCTTGTGATTTTAGCGATTTCTTATGATTTTTTTTGGTTTTTAGGTATTTTAGTGTTAGGATTTTTTTTTGGTTGTAGTGGTGTTTGGGGGTTTTAGTTCTTCTTTACATTTTTAGGGGTTTTAAGGTCTTTTTGGATTTTAATGTTTTGTTAGGGATTATTACTATTTTTATAGTTTTTTAGGATATTTTAGTGATTTTTAGAATTTTTATGGTTTTATAGGGGTTTTAGGGATTTTGACTGTTTTTATGATTTTTAGTGTTTTTTGATATTTTTTTGCTTCTAATTTTTTTTCTTCTGTTTTTCAGTATTTTTATTGTCTTTTAATGTTTTTAAATTATTATAGTGGTTTAAATGGATTTTAGTCTTTTGATTGGTTTTTATTATGATTTTTATTAGTTTTTGTTATTTTTTATCTTTTCATGGGTTTGTATGGTGTTCAGGGGATTTAGGGTTTTTATAGTATTTTTAGGTTGTTTTAGGGTATTTCAATTCTATAGGTTTTTTGGGGTTTTAATTGTTTTATGTATTTATGGTTTTCTTAGTTTTTTAGGGTCTTAAGGGTTTTTTACATTTTGAGAGATTTTTATGATTTTTTTGGGTTTTTTACTTTTATAGGGTTTTAGAGATTTTGGGGGCTTTATGGTTTTTTAGGTTTTGGGGGGTTTAGGGGTTTTTTAGGGTTCTATGTGTTTTATTTTTTTTATGTTTTTATGATTTTATAAGTTTTTTTAGGTTTTTAGGGGTTTTTTAGGTTTTTAGGGTTGTTAAATTTTGAAGGTTTTCTTATAGATTTTTTGAAATGTTATTTTTTTAGCATTTTTAGGGTTTCTGAGGGCCTTTAGGGTTTTAGGGTTTTTTAGGGATTTTATGGGTTTTTTATTTTTAAGGTTTTTTTATATGTTTTTTGGATTTTAAGGTTATTTTAGTATTTTTTACCATTTTTAGGGGTTTAATGGATTTTTAAACATTTTAGTTTTTTTGGGGTTTTATTGTCTTTGTGGTGTTTTCGAGTTTTTAGTTTATTTTTTGGGTTTTTTGGGTTTTTATCATTTTTAGGTTTTTAGGGGTTTAATTTTTTTGTGTTTTAAGGATTTCTTCGGTTTTTAGGGGGTTTTATGGTTTTTTATATTTTAAATATTTTTTTGGGATTTTTAGGTTTTTTATTTTTTTTAGTGTTTTATAGAATTTTGATTGTTTTTATGATATTTAGGGTTTTTAGGGATTTGAGGGTTTTTAGGGTTTTTTACATTTTAGTGGTTTTAAGTGTTTTTAGGTTATTATGGATTTCTCTTGAGTTTTCATGGTTTTTTGTGATTTTTAATTTTTATTATTTTTATGTATTTTTAATGATTTTTTAGGTTTTTTTGTTTTTAGGGATTTTGTTGGGTTTTAGTGTTTTTAGGTTTTTTATATTTTTATGGATTTTATTATTTTTAGGTTTTTCTTCAAGTTTTTAGGGTTTTAATGTTTTTTAGAGCATTTTAACATTCTTAGGGGCTTAAAGGGTTTTTATAATTTTTTATTTCTTTTTATGGTATTTATTTTTTATCTAGGGTTTTTAATTATTTTAGGGGTTTTATTGTTTTTAGGGTTTTTATGTTTTTAGGTTTTTTAGTGTTTTATAGTATTTTAGGGGTTTGAAGTGTTTTTTAAGTTTTAAAGCTTTTAATGTTTTTCTAGACTTTTTTAAGGTTTTTAGGTTTTTTTTCATTTTTATGGAATTTATTAATTTTTAATGCAATTTTTGGGTTTTAAGGATTTTGATGTTTTTAGGTTTTTTATAGTTTTTATGGATTTAATGTTTTTATGTTTTTATGGGGTTTAATTGTTTCTATGATTCTATGATTTTCTTAGCATTTTTTAGGGAATATAGGATTTTTATGTCTTTGTATTTTAAGGTATTTTAAGGATTTTGTTGGGTTTCTAGGTTTTTAGGGATGTTGAGGGTTTTTAGGGATTTTATGGTTTTTATGGTTATTGGTGTTTTAGGGTTTGTTTTGATATTTTTAGGGTTTTTATAGTTTTTATGTTTTTTAGAGTTTTTTTACTTTTTTTAGGGATTTAAAGGGGTTTTTGAGTTTTTAATGGTTGTAAGGATTTTATTGGGTTTTGGGGTTTTTAATTTTTTTAGAAGGTTTATATTTTTATGGAATTTTTGGGCTTTTAGTGTTTTTTTGGTTTTTATTATTTTTTATGTATTTTAGGGGTTTTATGTGTTCTCAGGTTTTTAATATTTTATTAGGGGTTTTCAGGGGTTTTACTTACTTTTTATGATTTTAGGGATTATTTAGAATTTTAATGGATTTTTTGTTTTTTTGTGATTTTGATGATGTTTATAGGTTTTTTGTGTTTTTTATTTTTTATAGATTTTCACCACTTTTATGTTTTTAAGGTTTCCCATAGGTACATAGAGTTTTAATGAATTTTTAACATTTTACGTATTTTTTTGGTTTTAGGATTTTCATAGATTTTGAGAGTATTTAGGGATTTTTTGGGTTTTTAGTGATTTTCTTGTTTTAGATTTTTTTGAGTTTCTTATGTTTTTAGAGTTTTTTAGAGTTTCTTAATAGTTTTAGGGGTTTAAAGTGGATTTATAGTTTTATTAATTATTTAGGTTTTTAATGGGTTTTAGGGTTTTTTTATGTTTTTAGGGGGTTTTATGGATTTAAGAGGTTTTTAGGGTTTTAGGGTCTTCTATGGTTTTTTGTATTTTTAGGTTTATAGTGATTTGAAGTGTTTTTATTTTTTTATGGTTTTCCTAGGGATTTATAGGGTTTTTAGAGTTTTTTGAGTTTTTAATGATTTTATGGAATTTTTCATATTTTATTGGTTTTTAGGGATTTTTAGGTTTTTTAGAATTTTTAGGGGTTGAAGGGTTTTAGGTTTTTTTATATTTTTTTATGTTTTTAGGTTTTTTGGGGTTTTAGGATATTTTGGATTTTTGGGTTTTCTTAATGTTTTCTAGGTTTTACTATTTTTTTTATTTTAGGTATTTTTTATGGGTTTTATGGATTTTAGGGTTTTGGGGGATTTTGAATGTTCTAAGGGTTTTATGAGTTTTTTTTGGTTTTTTATGTTTTTATGTTTTTTTATTTTTTAGGGGTTTAGGGATTATTTATAGTTTAAAACATTTTAAGGTTTTAAAGTTATTTTATAGTTTTTAGTTGGTTTTAGGTGTTTTAGGTATTTTATGGTTTTAGGGGGTTTTTTGGTTTTAGGGGGTTTTAGGGTTTTAGGGTCTTTTTAGGTTTTTATGTTTTTTTTTCGTTTTTAGGGTTTTTAGGTGTTGTATGTGTTTTTAGGTTTTTAAGGTTTTATTAGGGATTATCAAGGTGTTTAAAATACTTAAGAATTTGTATGTATTTTTTTTGGTTTTTTATATTTTTAGAGGTTTAGTGATTTTGTGGTATTTTAGGGGTTTTTAGGGTTTTCAGCATTTTTAGGATTTTTAGGGGTTTAAATTATTTTTTAGGTTTTTGATGTTTTATTAGTGTTTCTAGTGTTTTTAGGGTTTTTTTTGTTTTTAGGGATTTTTATCTCTTTCTTAGTACTTTATAATTTTTAGGGGTTTTAGTGATTTTGAGGGGTTTTTATTTTTAAGGGTTTTTTGAGTTTTTTAGGGTTTTTAATGTTTTTTAGAATTTTTACCATTTTTAGGGGATTAAATTGGATTATTTGTTTTGGTGGTTTATAGGGTTTTTATGAGGTTTTAATGTTTTTATAGGTATTTATTATATTTAGGTGTTTCTAGGGTTTTTAGGAGTTTTTTGAGTTTTATGGATTTTATAATTGTTTAGGTTTTTTGGGTTTTATGTATTTTTGTTTTTCCAAGATTTATAGGGATTTTTATGTATTTTATGGGTTTATATGTTTTTTGGAATTTTTTGGGGGTTTAGGATATATTTTCTTTTATGTTTTTTAGGGATTTTTAGAGTTCTTAGGGTCTATAGGGTTTTTTAGGGTTTATAGATATTTTTCTTATTTATAGGTTTTATATTTTTTTAGGTTTTTATGGTTTTATTAGTGTTTTTAGGGGTTTTTTGTGTTTTTAGTGTTTTTAGGGTTTTATGGTGATTATGGGTTTTTTTATTTTTTTTGGTTTTAGGGTTTATTAGATTTATTGGGTTTTTAAGGTTATCTAGCTTTTATTTTTTATAATTTGAGTGTTTTAAAGGATTTTAATAGTTTTAGTGTGTTTGGTGGGTTTTATGGATATTAGTATTTTTGTGTTTTCTAGATATTTTTAATAATTTTTGGGGGTTTATTTTCTTGTTAGGAATTGTTTTGATTTTAAGGATTTTTATGGTTTTTTGGGATTTAATGTTTTTTTAGGTTTCTAAATTTTCTTTTTGGATTTCAGGGGTTTTAGTGTTTCTTATGTTTCATGGATTTTTAGGTCTTGTTTAGTATTTTTATGGTTCATTAGTGTTTTTAGGGTATATAAAGGTTTTAGGTTTTTATGGTTTTTCGAATTTTTAGGTTTTTAGGGGTTTAAAGTGATTTTATGATTTTAAGTTTCTCTTAGGGAAAGGAAGGCTCGGGGCTAGGCTATTCCTGACACCCCCAAAGTTTATTAAATAAATGAAAGACACTATAGACAAGGGAGGGGTGGGGTCAATCAACCCACACCCAAAAGCCCTTAACAAACACACTCCCAAAAGCCCTTACCATTTTTAGTGGTTTTCATGTTCTTGAGGATTTTTACGTTATTAGGTATTTTTATGAAATTTTTATAATTTGTATGGTTTTTGATGGTTTTTATGGATTTTGAAGGGTTTTTAGGTTTTTAGGGTTTTCTTTGAAATTTTTAGTTTTTTATGGGTTTTTAGTGTTTTATATGTTTTTTGGGGTTTAAAGTGTTTTTAGTGTTTTACTAGTTTTTATGGGTTTAGTGTTTATAATATTTTTATGGGGTTTTATTGTTTTAAAATGTTTAGGATTTTAGGGTCATTTTAGGGGTCTTAAGGGGTTTTAGATCTGTTTAGGTTTTTGTGGTTTTAAGTATTTTTAGTGTTTTATGTTTTAGTAGTTTTAAGGGTTTTTAGGGGTTTTTTACATTTTTAGATATTTTTTGTTCCTTTTTAGGATTTTTATGTTTTTAGGGTTTTATGGATTTTGAGGGGTTTTAGTATTATTTTAAATTTTCTAGGTTTTATAGGTTTTTTGGGATTTTAAGTGTTTTTAGGTTTTTATGGGTTTATTTGAGATTTTCTGGATTTTGCAGGGGTTTTATTGTTTTAGGTATTTTTAGGTATTTTTTAGTATTTTTATTTTTTTGGTGTTATTATGGATTTTGATGGTTTTTAAGGGTTTTAGTTTTGTTTTGTTTTTAGGGTTTTTGGATTTTGAGGCTTTTATAGTTTTTTAGGATTTCTAAGGCTCTTTAGAGTTTTTTAAGGTTTTTAGGGGTTTAATGGGATTTTTATTGTTTATTTTTTATGGGTTTTATTTATTTTTATGTGTTTTTAAGGTGTTTAGGGTTTTATGGGTTTTTATAGTTTTAGCTTTATTAGAGTCTTTTTAGTGTTTTTATTTTTTTTTCAGTTTTTTGGGTTTTAATGTGTTTTTAGGCTTTTATGGTTTTCTTATGGGTTTTATGGTTTTTTACGTGTTTATTGATTACTAGATATTTTTATGTTTTTATGATTTTCTAGATATTTTAGTGATTTTGAAGGGTTTCATGGGTTTTTTGGGTTTTTAGGGTTTTTTGGGGTTTTAGCGTATTTTATGTTTTTAGGATTTTAAATTTTTTTTATAATTTCTTGAATTTTATAGAATTTTCTAGTGTTTTTAGGGGTTTTTACTTTTTTATATATTTTTAGGGCTTATTTAGGATTTTTATGGGGTTTTATGGTTTTTCAAGATTTTCAGGTTTTTTTGTTTGTATTTACTTGGGTTTTTAGGGGTTTTTTATTTTTGTAATTTTTTTAATATTTTTATATTTTTTATTATTTTTAGGGTTTTAAAGTGTTTTTATTTTTTTAGAGGGTTTTTTCGGTTTTATGTGTTATTAGAGGTTTTTAGGGTTATTAGGGGTTCTATCATTTTTTAGATATTTATGGGTTTTAATTTTTTTAATTTTAAGGATTTTCCTAGGGGTTTTCTATGATTTTAGTGTTTTTTTCATTTTTAGGTATTTTTACATACTTTTATAGATTTTTCGGATTTTTATAATTTTTTAGGATATTATGGATTTTAAGGGGTTTTAGAGTTTTTGTGGGTTTGATCGGTTTTTTGGGTTTTAGGATTATTTATTGAGTTTTTAGGGTTTTATGGTTTTTATAGTTTTTAACATATTAATGTGTTTTATGGTTTTTTAGTGTTTTTATTTGGTTTTTTGGGTTTTATGGGTGTTAGGGTTTTAATATTTTTCGTGGTTTTTATGGTTTTGGGTGTTCTATGGTCTTTTAAGGGTTTTGGATTTTATTTGGTCTTCTGGGGATTTTAATGGTTTTTATGTTTTAAGGTTTTTCTTAGGGTTTTCATGTTTTTTAGGGTTTTTTAGATTTTTATGAATTTAATGGATTTCTTAGGATTTCTAATGATTTTATGGTTTTAAATTATTTTGATGGTTTTTAGGGTTTTTAGGGGCCTGGAAGATGCGGGGCCAAGCTATTCCAGATCCCCCCCCCCCAAAATATATATAAAGAAAAGGCAGATTCCCCAAGGGAGGGGCAGGGCTAAAAAGCCCACACCCAAAACCCCAATAAGACTCACATCCCAAAAATCCAAAAATAAAAGACACACAACAGAGAATGTCAATAAATGTCACCACTAAAGTCCTCCAGTTCCACACCAAGGGATCCAAAGATCGCACCAATACCATCGCTCACATCAGTAAAGAAAAAGTTTGAGTCAGCTTCTCTATCCATAGAGTCCCAACCCGACTCATAGTCCTGCATTCTGAGCATAGACAAGTGTTTCTCACTAGACCTCTTCAGATCAGCATTTCACAAAGGCCGCTCCTGCTTATTGAATTTAAGATTCATCTTGACTGCCATGGAGGTGTCCCGGGTCGCCATAGTTCTTGTAAGTGTGGAGTAATACTTCTGCTGCCTTCTTTTTTGGAGGGGGGAAGAGATGAAACCATCTTCATGGACAGCCTTCTCACGTATGACTCCATCGTTGGCCGCACTTGAGGTATCTTTGTTCCAATTCTTGCTTCATATCCTAGCAGTTACACCACCCATTTTTGGAGCTTTTTCTTTTCTTACTTTTAACTCGACATAGCAGCATTTGTCCTGCAGTCATCCTTAGAAAACCTCTCCCTAATTCTCTAAGCCTCATCCTCAAGGGGAAACTGTTCCCATTCAACCATTATCATGTCATGTAGTAGCACACAATGGTCTTAAGCAGATAGAATATCATAAAAAACTATGGCTCTCTGTAGGTTCGGTGCTAACTCACCTTCATCAATGTTGGGGTCCAGTAGAGGGATCCCAATTGGATCCTCCACATGAGCTCCAGGAAAACCCTCTACACAACTAGAGTCAGCCACTTCAGCAAGAGAGATGGTCACAACACCCATGTTTGTTCTATCCACATCGTCAAACCCAGTGAGCATGGGGGGGGGGGGCAGTGCGCCAATTGGGGCATCACACCCCAAGACTCCAGGTCTGCTCCTCTACTAAGATCTTCTCCTCCCTAGTCGAGAATAGTTGACACTCATCCCCAGCTCTCATATCCAGCTCATTCACATCCCCCTGTGCGGGCTCACCCGCCAGCACACCAGTATCATCAACCATCTCAATTGAGGCTATGTCCATAAACCTATTTTGCAGAGTCAAAACATTCGCGTTCGGTAGCATGCTAATACAAGCACCCCCACTACTCTCCCAGTATTACATAACTCCCCCTTCTAGGGACAACGTCAGGGAGGCCTCCAGGTGTTCCTTCCCATACCATGCTGCCTGCACAGAAGCCCTACCCTTCTCCAACTCTCTATTTGATAAATCACCACTTTCCCAAACCTCATCAACACAAGACCGAGTTCTCCTTTCAACCATGATCACTGCTTCAGTGACTGCATCTCTTGATTAAAAAAAATTCCAACCCAAACATAAACTGAAACCACCTGATTCGATCAATGATACTACAAGATTACTCCTAGTCATTAGGTATATCTTGAGAGGATCAGAGGCTACAGTAACCAATGGTTGGGAAGGAAAAGGCCCGATCACCCCCTTGACCCCCTTCGCCTCCACCAGAGTTCAGTTTCTCTCACTAGTACTCAACTGAACCAGGTTTAAACCATTCCTACCAGGGTCAGCACATCCTCCAGAATGAGCATTATACCCAAAGTTCCAACAGATAGAATAGAAGACCGACCATGATTCAAAATAAATGGTTGCCTCCAATAGAGCTCCTCCCCCACAAAAATCCATACAGCATGCACCAGATCATTTGAAGCATCAACCTCAATGAAGGACCTTGGGGAAACAGGGTGACATAGGGCGCTAGTCCAACTATCCACACAGAGGAACTTCCCCACTAGATTCCCAAGCATTGAAATAATTGAGAAATTTATTAAGGGAAGGAGAAGTTCGGGAAATCTAACCCAAGTCGCAACTATCGGGGAGTTACGCATCAGGTGAATGTTGAAACTCCAACAAAATGGGGAGAAGCGACTACCATTACATCATCAAGGTGTTGTGGACCAGGAAAAGATCAGGACTTCCTTAGACGTGAAGCGAATCACTATTTGAGAGCAGTCAACCAGACTCACCATTGCACAATCCTGTAGATTCCAATGTTCAGAGACAAACCTATCAAAAGTTTCCACCAGGGGGAATGACTTCATGAACATTGCAACCAGAGTCAAACGGTAATGATATGAGGATTCATTGAACTCTTGAAGCGAAATGGTGAGCTGCGGTCAGCCTTCACGGATCTCTGGAACCTTTAGACAAAGCACTATCCTCGGAAAGGAGGGTAGCAAATCAACGGTTGAGAAAGGAGAGAAAGGGTGGTCCATAGAAGGAGGACCCTCCCTCATAGAGAGGCGGAGAGGCACTTGGGCCGCCATCCTCTCTAACCTAGGAGGGAAGGGAAGCCTCCATCGTGAGGGAGCCGAGACATTGCTCTTCTTAGGGTTTTTAGGGGTTTTAATGTTATTTATGTTTTTAGGGGTTTTAAGAATTTTTAGGTTTTTAATGTTTTCATAGGGGTTTTTATGGTTTTTAGGTTTTTTTAATTTTTTAGCTATTTTTTGGATTTTTATGGTATTTTATGGATTTTAGGAATTATGTGGGTTTTTACTATTTTTTATTGTTTTAGGGTTTTTGATTTTATTGGGTTTTGTGGGATTTTTGAGTTTTTTTTATGGATTTTATAGTTTTTAATTTTTTTTAAAAAATGAGGTGTATAATGTATTTTTAGAGTTTTTAGGGCCTTTTTAGGATTTTATGGGGGATTTTTTGATTTTTTTTGTTTTTAAGGGTTTTTATGGTTTTGGGGGTTTTATGGGTATTAGGGTCTTTAGGGTTTTAGGAATGTAGTGTTTTTAGTTTTTAGGGGTTTTATGTTTTTTAGGATTGTAAGGGTTTCATAGAGGTTTTTAGGGTTTTTAATATTTTCAGGGATTTTGAGAACATTATTAGGATTTTTACACTTTTTACGGGCTTTACGGATTTTGGGGGGGGGGCGTTGTTTCTTTATTATTTTTAACTTTTTTAATTTTTTAGTAATCTTAAGCGTTTTTATATTTTTAAGGTTTTCATCGGATTTTTTTTGGGTTTTAGGGTTTTTACATTTTTATGGATTTCTAGATTATATTTTGATTTATATATATATATATATATTTGCTTTTAGAGTTTTTAGTTTTTTACTCTTTTTTATGATTTTTAGGGTTTTTGTTTTTTTTTTGTTTTGAGGATTTTTGGGGTTTTTTTAGGTTTTAAGGATTTTTAGTGTTCTTAAACCTATTTGGGGTTTAATGAGGTTTTGGAGTTTTTAGTGGGAGTTTAGGTTTTTAATTTCTTTTAGGTTTTTTATGGTATTTAGTTGTTTTTTATGTTTTTTAGGGCTTTTATGGTTTTTTAGACTTTTTTAAAATAATTAGTGGTTTTAATTTTTTTAGGTTTTTAATGTTTCCCTACAATTTTCATGGTTTTTATCATATTTTAGGATTTATGTATTTTTTGGGTTTTTAGAATTGTTATGGTTTTTAGGGTTTTTAAGGATTTTTAGGGATTTTTAGGTTTTTATTGGTTTTAAGTGTTTTAATTTATTTAATGTTTTCTCTCTGTTTTTAGGGGTTTTATAGATTTATTTGGATTTTTATTAGTTTTCAGGGTTTTTAGGGATTTTGAGGGTTTTAAGGTTTTTAGTGGATTTAGGGTTTTAGTGGGTTTTTTTTTGTTTTTAGTGGTTTTTGAGTTTTTTAGGGGTTTAGAGTTTTTTAGAGTTTTTTAATGTTCTTAGGGTTTTAGTGAATTTTTAGATTTTTTAGTGGGTTATTAGTATTTTTGGGCTTTTATAAGGTTTTATAGTTTTTAAAGGCATTTATAGTTTCAAGGGTTTTAAACATTTTATAGGGTTTTTAAGTGTTTTATGGTTTTAAGGTTTTATTAGTGGTTTCCATGGTTTTTATTGGTTTTTATGTTTGATATTTTTAGGGTGTTTTTTTGATTTCAATGGTTTGTACAAGTTTTTGGGATTTTGATTATTTTTACGGTTTTTGTGTGTTTTTATGTTTTTATGGGTTTTCATTGTTTTTTAGTGTTTTAAGGGTTTTTAGAATTTATAAAAAATTTAAGGGTTTAAAGGGTTATATATTTTTTGGGGGTTTCAAGGATTTTATGGAATTTAAATGTTTTTAATGTTTTTAGGGGTTTTTATTCTTTTTAGGGTTTTTATGGATTTTGTTGTCCTTTTAGTAATTTATAGGGGTTTTATTTTTTTAACATTATTATTTTTTATTGGTTTTTGATATCTTTAAATTTTTATGGTTTTGTTAGGGGTTTTCTATGTTCTTAGGGGTTTTTACATTTTAGGGATTTTATTTCCTTTTTAGGACTTTATGGGGATTATGGGTTTTTAGGGATTTTTAGGGCATTTATGGATTTTAGGGGTTTTTGGGTTTTTTTGGGTTTTTTGGTTTTTTATATTTTTTATGGGTTTTATAGTTTTTTAGATTTTTTTACATTTTTATGGGTTGAAATGGGTTTTAAGGTTTAATTGTGATTTTATAGGGTTTTTACATGTTTTAGTAAGATTTATGGTTTTTAGGGGTTTTAGGGGTCTTTGAGTATTTTTAGGGTTTTTAGAATTTTTTTGTTTTTTGGATTTTAGGTACTCTTATATTTCTAAGGTTTTATTAGGGTTTTTAGGGGTTTTAAGGTTTTTTACATTTTAGGTATTTTTGGGTTTTTGAAAGATTTTTATGTTTTTTATGTATTTTAAAGATTTTGAGAGGTTTGAAGTTTTTAATGTTTTTAGCATTTTTTATGTTCTTAGTCGGTTTTTTAATGTTTTTATAGTCTTCCTAACGTTTTTAGGGTTTTATGGTTTTTTACATTTTTAAGGACATTTAGGGTTTTAAGTTTTTTTATGATTTTATGGGGTTTTAGGTATGTTGTAGGTTTTAGGGTATTTAGAGTTTTTAAAAAATTCAGGGGTTTAAGGAGTTTTGATTATTTTTAGTGGTTTATGGTTTTTATGTTTTTACAGTTTTAAATGTTTTAGGAGTTTTTATGGGTTTTTAGTGTTTTAGGGTCTTTTTAGTATTTTTAGTGGTTTTGGAATTTTTTAGTTTTTTAGGGATTTTGGTATTTTTTTGATTTTTTAGTTTTTAGAGGTTTTAGTTATTTTGAGGATTTTTCGATTTTTAGTGTTTTTATATTTAAATGGATTTTTTATTATTTTTTAGTATTTTTTTGGGGTTTTAGGGATTTTGATGGATATTATGGTTTTTAAGGTTTTTAGGGTATTTATGGTTTTCTTTTGGTTTTTTAGGGGTTTTAAGGGGTTTTAGAGTTTTGTAACATTTTTATGGGTTAATGGATTTTTTTGGTTTTTTGTTGTTTTAGGGTTTCATGGGGTTTTGTGGTTTTTGAAGGTTTTTATGGGTTTTTATGTTTTTATACCAGTTTAGTGTTTAGGGGTTTTATGTTTTTTAGGGTTTTAAGCTATTATTAGGCATTTTAGGGTTTTTATGGTTTTTTACGTTTTTAGGTTTTTTTAGATTTTTAAATAATTTTTATTATTTATAGGGTTTTTAGAGAATTTTTATGAGTTTTAGGGTTTTTTGATATTATTTATGTGTTTTAGGGTTTCTATAATTTTTAGGGGTTTTAGGGTAGATGTCGGTTTAAGGACAGACTATTCCTGTCCCCACCAACATTTATTATAAAAAAAGAGACGCAGCAAATAAGGGAGGTGAGAGGTCGATCAACCCACACCCAAAAAACCCTGGAAGCCCCCACAAAACCCAAAAGTTCCTAAAAAACCCCAAAGACATAGAAAAACATAAAAAGAAGGAAAACCAAAGCATCTCTGACAACATCCCCCAGCCAAACAAAAACCAACAGTACTTCAAAATCAACACCTTCAACACCTCCCATCCAAGCAGAAATCAGCACCCAGCTTCACTGTCTCCGGCCTGCATCCCCTCCTCGCTAATCATATCCACCGCCAATATCACAGAACTAGCACTAGAATCATAAACACCAGCTTTATCACAACCTAGCCACACAACAATCAACATCCAGCACCTCATTTTCAGACAACCAGCTCCTCTTTCAAACAAACATCGCCCAACTTCCTGCTTCCACCTCAGCAACCAACAACACCAATTCCACTGAACCCCACCATAACAAAATTCCAGCACCCACCACCTCCAGTCCTAAAGGAATGCGGTAGCCAATGTCTAGTAGATTATCCTCCAATAATTAAAGATCCAATAAAAATTAGTAACAACTCATAGAAAAACCAACAACCAGCGGCAATAATCATACAACATCTCAGAAACCAGCAAACCATCACCTCCTGGCCAGAAAGGTTCCTGCATCCCTCCATAGCCAGAAACCCAAGACCACCGACACCCACACCTAAACCCATACCCCACCATCCAAAACTCCTTAAACTCATCCTTCAGCTGCAGAAAAAACTCACAACCGAACCATCCACACATAAAAAACCCATAGTCTAGCAAATCAAAAGGAACATAACACAAAAAGACCAGACCACCCTTAGCAGTAAGACCCAAGAGAAAGGAAGAGGAACCAGAAAACCAAACATATGATTTCTCCATTTACATCCACCATGAACCATACCAAAACCATAAAAACCATGAAGACCCTCATCAGTTCCAATGAGTAGCGTAGATCTAAGCGCAGGACCGGAAACACCACCGCCAAGAAGCTCCAAAGCACGTCATACCCACCATTCACCGAAGTGAAGCCAAAAATCACCCCAAAGAATTTACCAAAGTATCTTGCTACACCAGAGATGAGAAAACACCAAGATACATGAACATCCTAGACCGAACCTAGATCTGACAAGCATACCTGAAATTCAGGCCAAGCACACCTATGCCAAATCGTTGAAGCATTCATCGCACCTCCCTTACACCATCGCAAAACTAGAGAGACCTATGCGACTTTAGATCTGGAGCTATCTTTGAGATAATCTTAGCCGTTGATTGGGAAGGGTCCAGCCACGAATTCCAGATATTTCCACCAACTCACCGACGTGAGTAGATGCATCTAACCCCGAACCAGACGATCTGCAAAGACCACACCCAAGACACCAAGAGATCGACAACACTGCCAAGGAGCAGCAACAAACCATTAGGTTTTTTGGTTTTTATTAGGGGGTTTAATTTTTTAGGGGTTTTTAAATTATTAGTTATTCTAGGGATTATTTATTGTTCCTTTTTAGGGTTTTTGAGGGGTTATTAGTTTTTTAGAATTTTTATTAATTCTTGGCCTTTTATCGATTTTCTTCATTTTTTTAGTGTTCTATGTATTTCAATGTTTGTTAAATATTTTGGGGTTTAAATGATTTTTTATAATTTTTAGTGGGATTTAGGTTTTTATTGGTTTTTAGGGTTTTTATGTTTTTTAGGGTCTTTTTAGTGTTTTTATGGTTTTACTATTTTTTAGGTTTTTAGGGTTTTTCAGTGTTTTTATGTTTTTAATATTTTATTAGAACTTTCAGGTTTTTTAGGCATTTTTACTTTTTTCAGTATTTTTATGGATTTTTAGGGTTTTATGGATTCTTAGGGTCTCTCTGGTTATAGGGTATTCAAGATTTTTTTGGGGTTTTTGGGTTTAAATTGTTTTTGTATTTTTTAATGTTTTTAGGGGGTTTTAGGAATTTTTGTTGGTTTTTTCATTTTTTTTGTTTTTAAGGTATTTACAGGTTTTATAGATTTTTTGGTTTTTAGAGATTTTAAATGTTTTAGGGTTGTTTTGGGTTTTTAATAGTTTTTAGTGTTTTTTGTGTTATTAGGTATTTTTAGTTTTTAAGGTTTTCATAGATTTTTTTAATGTTTTTACATTTTTAGGGAATATTATGTTTTTTTAGGATTTTTATGGTTTATTATATTTTGTAGAGATTTTGAGGGTTTTTATGATGTTGAGGGGTTTTTTTAGGGGTTTAGCATTTTTAAGGTTTTAGGGGTTTTAGGGGTTTTATGTGTTTTTAGGTATTAAGGTTTTCTTAGGACCTTTTAGGGGGTTTAAGTGTTTTTTACTTTTTTAGGGATTTTAGGAATTTTTAGTATTTTATAATTTTATGGTTTTAAGGTATTTTGAGGGGTTTTTTTTGGGATTTTATGCTATTCTTATTTTTTGGGGTTTTATGGTTTTTTTAATTTTTTAGGGTTTTATATTTTTATGGTTTATATATTTTATTAATTTTTTTATAAGTTTGAAGGGTTTTTACAATTTTTTGTGTATTTTTATGGGTTTTAACGGTTTTTATGGGGTTTTATGGTTTTTAGTGGTTTGTATGGTTTTTAAAGATATTTTGGGTTTTTAGGGTGTTAGGATTTTTAAGGTTTTTGGAGTTTTTTGAATTTAATGATTTTTATATGATTTTATGATTTTAAGGTTTTCTTAAGGGTTTTTTATGTTTTTTATAGATTTATATATTTTTATGGATTTTTTTGGCTTTTTATAATTTTTATGGTTCTTAGGTATTTTCTAGATTCTGAGGGTTTTATGGGTTTTGAATGATTGTAGTAATTTTAGAATTTGTAGATTTTTTATATGTTTTATGTGTTTTTATTATTTTAAGGGTTTATTTGGGGGTTTTAGAGTTTTAGGGGTTTTATATTTTTAAGAATTTTTACAGTTTGTTTAGGATTTTTATCATTTTTAGGTTTTTTTGGATATTTAGGGTTTTTTGGGTGTTATTGTTTTTATTCTATTTTGGGTTTTTTTATTTTTTTATAGTTTTTATTGTTATTTAATGTTTTTAGGGGTTTAAATGGGTTTTATAAATTTTAGTTTTTAAGGTTTTTATGGATTTTACAGGTTTTATGGTATCTAGAATTTTTATGTTTTTAAGGTTTAATTTTTTTGGATTATTTATGTTTTTTTGGGTATTTTGGGATATTTTGGATTTTCTATGTTTTAAGTACTTTAATTCAATTTATTAATTTTATTGGGTTTTAGGGTTTTTACATATTTTTAGGGTTTGTAGGGATTTTAGAGATTTTTTTATTTTTATAGATTTTTTAGTTTTTAGATGATTTAGGGGTTTTTTGGTTTTAATGTTTTCTTAGGATTTTTTGGATTTTATAGCTTTTAAAGCATTTATGGATTTTCAAGATTTTTTTAATTTTTTTAGGGTTTTTATATATTTGGAGGGTTTCTAGGGTTTCTGTGTTTCTATGGTTATTTGGTCTTTAGGATTTTTCGATATTTTTAGTGGATTAATGGTTTTTTGGAGTTTTTTATATTTTTTATGAATTAAAAGGGATTTTATATGTTTTAGGGGTTTAAAGGTTTTTATTTAATTTAAAATTTTTAGGGTCGTAATGTTTTCAGTGTTTTAGGTTTTTTATGGGTTTTAGGGTTTTAGCCTTTTTTGGTTTTTAGGGATTTTAAGTATTTTTAGGTTTTTAAGGTTTTCTTAGGGGTTTTCAGGGTATTTAGAGTTTCATATATTTTTATGGGTTTTATGGATATTTTTTATTTCATGTTTTTAATGTGTTTAGGTATTTTTAGGGGTTTTAGGGGTTTTAAGGGTATTTAGTTGTTTTTAGTGATTTTGGTTTTTTAGTTTTAAGGGTTTTAAGTGTTTTAAGGGTTTTTAGTTTTTTTTTTATGATTTTCAGGGTTTCTTACATTTTTAAGAAGTTTTATGGAGTTTTTAGGATTTGTAGGGTTTTAGGGTATTTAGTGATTTGGAGTGATTTTATGTGTTTTTAGAGTTTTTAGGGGTATATGGTTTTTTGTGTTTTTTGAGTTTTTAGGGGTTTTTAATAGAATTATAGTTCATTGAATTTTTTTTTGATTTTTAGGATTTTATGGATTTTTTTGTTTTTTAGGGATTTTAGGGATTTTAGGGTTGCTTAGGGTTTTTAACATTTTAATGTTTTTATGGTACATAATTATTTTTAGTGTTTTATGTTTTTATGAAGGGTTTTTAGTGTTCTAAAGGATTTTATTTACATTTCTAGTGCTTTTAGGGATTCTATAGGATTTTTTTATTTTTTCATATTTTTATAGAAACTGGGGGTTATATGGTTTTTAGAAATATTTGGGGTTTTTTGTTTTTTAATGTTTTTTTAGTTTTTAGGGGTTTTATGGATTTTAGTGTTTTTAACATTTTTAGGGGTTTAAAGAGGCTTTATATTTTTAGTGGTTTTTATGAATTTTATGGGGTTTCAGTGTTTTAATGGTTTTTGGGTTTTTTATGGTTTTAGGATTTTCAAGGGTTTTAGTGCTCTTTTGGTTTTTGGGGGTTTTAAGTGGTTTTAGGTTTTTAGGGTATTCATTGTGTATTGAGTTTTTTTAGGTTTTTAGATATTTTTAAGGAATGTTAATATTTTTATGGTTTTTAGGATTTTAAGGGATTATGAGGGATTTAGGGGGTTTTAGGGTTGTCATCATTTTTATGATTTGTTGGATTTTTAGGGTTATTTTTTGATTTTTTTATGGTTTAAAGGGTTTTTAGATTTTTTAAACATTTTTAGGGGTTTAAATGGTTTTTATATATTTTAATGGAATTTTAGTCCTTTTATATGTTTTTAGTGGTTTTATGGGTTTTAGAATCTTTCATGGTTTTTAGGGTTTTTATAGTTTTTAGTTTTTTAGAGGTTTTAAGTGTGTTTTGGTTTTATATAGTCTTCTTAAGGGTTTTCATGTTTTTATGTTTTTAGGGATTTTAGATTTTTTTTCTGATTTTTATGGTTTTTATGGTTTTTATTGATTCGAAGGGGTTTTTGGGTTTTTATGGATTTAATTTTTTTTTGTTTTTTTTCACTTTTTAGGGTTTTAAGGTTTTTAGAGGAATTTATGATTTTTGGGGGTTTAAAGGGGTTTTATAGTTTTTAGTGGTTTTTAGGGTTTTTATGGATTCTTATTATTATTTAATTTTTAGGGTTTTTTATAGTTTTAGAGGGATTAATGATTTTAATGGTCATTTTATGGTTTTTGGGTTTCATCCATTTTTCAGGATTATTAGGTTATTTATATGTTTTTAGGATTATAAGGATTTTTAAAACTTTTTTGGGATTTGGACTTTCTTAAGGATTTTTAGAGATATTTTGGATTTTTATGATTTTTATGGTTTTTATGGACTTTGAGGGTTTTTAGGGGTTTAAGATTTTTTAGGGTTTTATCATTTTTTAGGGATTTTAATATTTTTAAGGTTCTGAAGGATTACATTGGGTTTTTCAGGGTTTTGAGGGTTTCTTATATCTTAGAGATTTTTTTTCTTATTTAGGATTTTATGGTTTTGATGTTTTTATTGGATTTTGAAGAGTTTTAGGGATTTCAGAATTTTTATCATTTTTTTGGAATTTAAGAGTTTTTTTGAGTTTTTTTTAGTTTTTCATGGTTTTTATGTTTTCTAGAGATTATAATTATTTTATAATTTTAATGGGATTTTAGTGATTTTTGTGGTTTTTAGGGTTTTAATGGTTTTAATGGGGTCTTAAGGACTTTAAATGTTTTTAGGGGTTTTTAAGATTTTTACGATTTTTCGGCTTTTTATGTTTTAAAGGATTTATTAGTATTTTTAGTTTTTAAGGGGTTTTTTTAGGGATTTATTGATTTTTTAGGTTTTTTATGGTTTTTAAGGGTTCTAATGATTTTAAAAAAAATTAGGGTTTTTAGGACTTTTTAGGGTTTTTTGTTTTTAGGTTTTTAGGGTTTTTCATTATATTTAGGTTTTGAAGATTTTATAAGGATTTTCTAGTTCTTTTAGGTATTTTTATTTTTTTTAATTTCAAATAGTATTTGGATTTTTATTATTTTTAGGGATTTTAGGGGTTTTTGGATTTTTTTAGTGGTTGGGGTTTTATTTAGTTTTTGGAGTATATTTATGGTTTTAAGGAATTTAAGAGTTATTTAATGTTTTTCATGGTTTAAAGGGTTGTTAGAGTTTTTAGTGGTTTTTTTAGATTGTTGGGTTTTTATGGTTTTCTGCAGTTTTTCTGTTTTTAGGGTTTTTATGGTTTTTAGTGTTTTAGATTTTTTTATATTTTTAGGGGTTTTATGTGTGATTTAGTTTTTTAGTTTTTCTCATAATTTTTTTTCATGGTTTTATATATTTTTGGGTATTTTTATGGATTTTTCTAATATTTTATGGTTTTAAGTGTTTTTACAGATTCTGAGGGTTTTTAGGTTTATTTTCAGGTTTTTAAGATTTTTAGGGTCTTTACAATTTTTTAGGTTTTTAGGGGTTTAAATTTTTTTTTCTTTTTATGGTTTTATTATGGGTTTTTAGGGGGTTTTGGGTTTTTTAGGTTTTTAGATATTATTAAGGAATTTCTAGGATTTATGGTTTTTAGGGTATTTACAGATTTTTAGGATTTTTAGGTTTTTCATAGTTTTTTGTGTGTTTTAGGGTTTTTTTGAGTGTTTGGTGTTTTAATGTTTTTTACAATTCTTAATATTTTTAGGGGTTATAAGGGGTGTTATAGTTTTAGTTGGTTTTTATGGTTTATTATGGTTTTGTATGGTTTTTAGGGGTTTTCATAGTTTTTATGTATTTTTAAAGGTTTTAGGGTATTTTGAGGATCTTTTGGGATTTTTTGTGTTTTAGGTTTTTATTGGTTTTATGTATTTTTAGGATTATAAGGTTTTAATGAGGTTTTTAGGGGTTTTAAGTTGTTTTATATTTTTTTTAAGATTTTAAGGCTTTCATTGGGTTTTTCGGAGTTTTTATTTTTTTTATGTTTTTGGGGATTTTTAGTGCTTCTTTATGTTTTGATGGGTTTTTAGGGTTTTTAGGGATTCTAAGGGATGTTAGGGGTTTTAGGGTTGTTAATGTTTTTTTATTTTTTTAGTAGTTTTATGTTTTATTATGTTTTTAAATTTTTCTTAGTTATTTTTCAGGTTTGTTATGTTTTTCATGGTTTTTATGGATTTTTAGTATTTTTACGGTTTTTTGGTTGTATAGGGATTTTGGGGGCTTTTCAGTTTTTATGGTTTTTTGTTTTTTAGCATTTTTTTTGATTTTTTGGGTTCTATTTCTTTTATAATTTTAAGGTTATCTTAGCAGTTTTTCGGGACTCTTATGATTTTATTGTTTTTATGGATTTTTGGGATCTTGAGGGGTTTTAGGTTTCGTCAGGTTTTATGGGTTTGTATGATATTTTTGAGTTTTGAGTTTTTTTTATTTTATATGTTTTTAAAGGTTTTTTTATATTTTTTAATCATTTTTATATATTTTTTGTTTTTTAGTATTTTTAGTATGTTTTTAGGGTTTTTATTGGTGTTTAGGCCTTTTAAGGTTTTTAGGGGTTTTATAGTTTTTAGTATTTTTATGGGTTTTTTAGGTTTTTATCATTTTTATGATTTTTAGGGTTTTAATGTTTTTTAGGTTTTAATTGTTTTCATAGGTTTTTCTAGCATTTTTAGGTTTTTTTACATTTTAGAGTTATTAGGTATTTTTTGGAATTGTATTGATTTTTAGGGTTTTTAGAGTTTTTAGGGTATATATGGTTTTTTGAGGGTTTTAGGGATTTATGTGTTTTATTTGGATTTTATGGCTTTTATATTTAAAAAATATTTTTAAGGTTTTAAAGTGTTTTTTGTGTATTTAGTTCTCTTTATGGGTTTTATTGGGTTTTAGGTTTTTTAGGGTTTTTACGTGTTTTTAGTTTGATTTTATTTTAAGGGGTTTTAACTGTTTTTTTGTTTTTAAGGAATTCTTATGGTTTTTCATGGTTTTAGAAATTTTTCACATTTTTAGGGATTTATATGTATTTTTTGGATTTTTATGGTTTTCAGTTTTTTTGAGGGGATTTTGGATTTTATGGTTTTATTAAGTTTTTCGGGGTTTTATTACGTTTTTATCGGTTTTATGATATTTTTGTGTTTTTAAAACATTTTGGGGTTTCAATTATTTTTTATTTTTTAGTGGTTTTTAGGGTTCTCAAGTATTTTCATTATTTTTAAGGGTTTTATGGTTTTTATTGTTTTTAGGGTTTTTAGGGTTTTTTGTATTTTTATGGTTTTTCGTATTTTTAGGGGTTTTAGGGGTTTTAATTGTTTTTAGACTTTTAATGATTTCTTAGTTTTTTCATGGATTTTATGTTTTTAGGTATTTTTAGGGATATTTTACAATTGTTATGGTTTTTATGGATTTTGTAGATTTTAAGGGGTTCTAGATTTTTTATGGTTATTATTGGTTTTTATGTTTTTTAGGGTTTTGAGATTTTTACGGTTTTTATAATTTTTAGAGTTTTTTTTAAGTTTTTTGGGTTTCTAAATGGGTTTTACGGTTTTAGTTTTTTGAGTGTTTTTTAGTGTTTTTTGGGTTTTATCATTTTTAGGTTTTTAGGGGTTTTAAGTGTATTTATGTTTATAAATTTTTCTTATATTTTTCATTGATTTTTATGCTATTAGGTTTTTAGTGTTTTTTAGTGTTTTTATGTTTGTTTAGTGTTTTTAGGCAAAGCAGGTTTGGGGCCGGGCGGATCCCATCCCCACAAAATATAATAACATAATATAAAGGTACATGGCATTACAAGGAGGGTTTTCACAGCCGAGTGTGCAATTCACCCTTCATGTCTGAGTCCACAAGGGGAGTGCAGAAATCTGGTGCAATAAATGACCACATGGAACAACCATCCTCAATTGCTTTCTTGGAGAGTATGTCCGCCACCTTGTTCGCTTCCCTATATATATATGTGACCATAATGTTCATAGCCTGAGAGATTCTCAGACAGTCAACCCATTGTGGGAGGAGCCTCCATGGGATTGTCCTTGTTTTGCTTTTGAGGTCTTCCACCGCCAACATCGAGTCAGATTCAATCCATAGCTGCGTCCACCTGAAGTGGACCGCAAACTGTACAGCCTTAATCATGGCCCATAGCTCCGCTTCACAAGCACATCCATTCCCAATGTAATGATAAAAGAATCCTTTAACAAAGCCTCTATACGTCCGGAAAACACCACCACACCCGGAGGGACCAGGCGTGCCTAGGGATGCACCATCCCCATTAACTTTTATCCATTCTGGGATTGGTGGAATCCACCGAATGAATTTAAAGTCCTTCTGTTTCCTGCATCTTCCCGAAATTCCGTGAGTTCTCAACACAATAAAGTCCTTAATATCATTATCCGTCGTACCATCCTGGATATGAGCTGCCTCATGGACTGCTTGATGAATTGCCACCACACCATTTCGGATGCAGCATGAATCATTATCGAAAACCACTTTGTTCCGAGCTGCCCACACAAAAACAGTAAGAGACACAACGACAGCAAGAAGCAGATTGGCAATTTGCTGACTGCATTGCACGCCTACAACACTGCTGAAAATAGTAGACAGCGTGCAGTCCATGAATATTTTCAGCTGGAATATGCCCTATAAATGATCCCAAAGACCTGCAGCCAACCTGCACTTAAGAAAAATGTGTTGCAGATTTTCCTCATCCTGAAGACAGATCAGACAAGCAGAGGCCAAACACCACCCAACTCTTTTCAATTTCTCTTGAACTGGCAATCTATTTCTCCAAATTTTCCACAGCAGTAGGTAGCTAGAGGGGGGAATGAAGGGCCTCCGAAATTTAGAGAGCCAAGAAGGAGGCTGAATTTCCTTCTCACATTCAGACCTGTAAAACTCCTTCACACTTAACAACCCAACCATATTTGGCTTCCAAATGAGACAATCCATGTCCATAAAACTGTATTTTTGTATTTGTGTGATAATATTCTGCGGCAGTATACCTTAAATCTCGTTCATATTGTCCTTGAGATCAGCAATGGACCAGTGCTTGAAAACCTGAGGTGGCTGGACAGATTCACTGATGGGCCGATCCAGCCAGGTGGTCTTCCAACAATTCAAGGTCGAGTACCTTGAGACCACCCATTTCGAATTGGAAATAATGCACCTATATGAGGACCTGATTGTGGTCCAAACCGAAGAGGGGATGAATCCCAGGAAGTCCTCACATAGCTTAGAGTTGAATCTTTCCCTCAAGAAGTCAGGACTCATGTCAGTCGGGTTGAAAAGATTCCATGTGAATTTTCCAATTAAGGCATCGTTGAATTTCGTGAGGTCCTTGATGCCCAGCCCACCCATCTCGATGGGCTTTGTGCGTTCTTTCCATGCCACAGAAACAATCTTCTTCTTGGTTATGCATCCTGTCCATGCAAAATTTATGATTTTTGCCTGTAGGCTCTTGATGAGACTTGCCGGCCATCTGTAAATGGAGAACTCATGCACAAACATGGATGTAATGACAGCGTTGATCAGGAAAATTCTGCCTGCCTCAGATAAGCATTTTCCTTTCCAGTTCGCAAGTTGCTGAGTAATTTTTAGTGAAATTCCCTCCAGGTAACTACTTTTCACCCTCCCCCAGAACAAGGGGACCCCCTGGTACATGAGGGGGAGGTAGCCCCTCAGGATACCAAGATTTCTGACAATTCTGTGTTGTTTGGGGACTAAAATCCCATTTCCAAAAATGGTAGAGGACTTTTTCCAACTAATTGATTGCCCTAAAACCTCATCATAATGTTGTAGAAGTCACTTAATTGAAGATATTGTACGCCAATCAGCCTTCCCAAAAAGGAGAATATCATCCGCATATAGAAGATGAGTTGGCACGTAGATATGTTTCCCATCTTTAATCGGAGCATAGAAACCAGCCTGTACTAGTTCAATTATACATCTACTCAGGTAATCCTCAACCAGAGCGAAGAGAAGTCCAGAAATTGGGTCACCTTGCCGGACACCGCGAGAGCATTGAAAGAACCCCTTAGGATATCCATTAATAAGAACATAAATCCTGACACTAGATAGGATAATATGGATCAGCTTTATAAAAGAGGCGGAGAAGCCATACCTGCTAAGAACAGTAAAGATAAAGCTCCATTTGATTGTATCGAATGCCTTTGAGATGTCCAGCTTCATAGCAAAGCTTCCATGTTTAGATTCTTTCCTCATGATGTTAATACCCTCTGATGCAGAGTAAAGGAAACTCTGAATATCGCGTCCTGGGACAAACCCGAATTGGTTTGGCGTGATTATCCCACCAACAATCTTCCCCAATCTGACCGCCAGAATTTTACTTATTATCTTAGGAATGGTATTGCCAATCGCCACCGGACGAAAGTCCCCATTGTCCATGGAATTCTCTCTCTTTGGCAGCAGAGCAAGGAAGTTGGAGTTCGTTCCATGAGGAATGGAGTAGAAGATAAAAAATTCCCTAATAGCATTAGTGATCTCCACATGAAGTATATCCCAATAGAACATAAAGAACTTATTAGTGAAGCCATCTGGACCGGGAGTGTTGTCCATGTTCAGAGAAAAGAGAGCAGATCTGACTTCTTCCTCAAGTGGTGCATCAGTAAGATGCTTATTCTGCAGCTCATTAATACAAGGAACAATGGAGCCAAAGACACTGGGGGTCTCCTCATTCCCTCCATCATTATAAAGTGCTTTAAAGTGATCAACCACAGCATTGGATATTTCATTCTCAGTTGAAAAGGAGACCCCATTAACTCGGATGACATTCAGAGATTTCTTTGATTTTTTCTCGCTCTGAAGATGATGAAAGAATTTGGAATTCCTATCTCCTTCCTTTAGCCAATCCACTCTACATTGATTTCTAGCCAGCTTCTCTTTAAGAGCCAAAAGCTCATTCAGCTTTAAGTGGAGCTACATTTCTTCGCTAGATGGGGTAAGTCGTTGTTGGTCATCTATTTGGCAGTGAGAAACCTGGGATTCAGCAGCCATGATGTCATCATCGAGCTTGGAGAAAGAGATCTTACTCCATTCCTTAAGAAGACTCTTTATCCGTTTGAGCTTTGCCGCCACCACATAGTGTGGGCTTCCATGAAAAGTGCTGCTCCACCCATCAGCAATCACTTCCCTACATCCAAGAATGGTGAGCCCGGCATTGTTGAATTTGAAGGGAAAAGGAGAGGACCTGCAGGTGTTATCATTGATTTCAAGCAACAAAGGATTGTGATCCGAGTTGAACTTAGGGAGAGTAGAGGTAGACATCACAATTGAGGACCTTCTATCATTGATTTGGAAAAAACATCTATCCAATTTACTTGCTTACCGCCCATTTATGGTGTACCTTCCCCATGTGAAACGGTCACCCACAGCAGGGAGTTCCACCAGATTGCACTGATCAATACAGTAGGAGAATTCCTCTGCAGCAATACATGATAAAGATGATCCAATCCTTTCATCTGGCCTCAGCACCATATTAAAATCACCAATATCAACCCCGTTTTAATGATTTTGTTGACTGATACTCATCATATCACACCATAGTTTCCGTCTCCTAGTGTAAACACATGAGGCATAGACAAAAGAAAATGTATGAAAGGAGTCATGAATCTGGATCCATAGGGACATGATTTGAGGTCTTCTATCAACGGATACCAATTGAATACAATCATGCTTGAGGACCCAAAGAGTCTCTGTACCACTCTCAATGTTTTTGTTCACAATAAGAGAGTAACCAAACTTCTGCCAGCTGAGGCCCTTCCAGCTGTCATAGCTATTCATAGGTTCTACAATCCCTAGAAGAATCGGCTTGTTGGATGAAATTAAATGTTTAAGGGCACGGGTCGTTGGCAGATTTCTCAGCCCTCTGCAGTTCCAGAACATGATCTTCAATGAGAAGAGTTTTTCCCACCCCCAGCAGGAGGTTGCTTCTTGTTGGATGTGGGGTCAGTTTGTTTCCCTTTACCATTCCTGCCCTTATTCTTGGGAGGCCTGCCAATAGGCTTCTTCATGTGTTCAGACACATTCTCACACACCTGATTCTCATTCGGAGTGCCACTGTTCGCAGACACATGGGCTCCTTCTTCATGACCTTTCTCATTACCCCCCTCATCAGCCCAGAATCTGCCAGAGATTGGAGTGAACCTGTTGGTGGCACAGAGCCCTTCAGGAGGCTGGAAATTGGCATTCCTTCTAACAACCTTACATGAGACTGGAGTGAACTCCCCACTCCGATCCTGCTGGGCATCATCATGATGCACTAGTATCCCAACAATATCTGTGCACACATTCACCTCCTGCATGGTTCCACCTAAACGTGTTGTATGGGTAACGAGGTATAGGGCTGGCCTGCCCACCTGCGCACCGCACGCCCCCAGCTAGGCCCAAGGTGGCCAACCCTTGGGCTTGGGCCAGTTCCCACGGAGTCGAGGGGACGAGAGGTTCCCTGACAAATGGTGTGCATTGCCTTTGTGAGGACTCGAACAAGGAACCTCAGCGACGGGTCACCACCGCCTTGAACCAACTCACCCAGCCCCCACGGGCTTTAGTGTTTTTAGGGATTTTGAGTGTTTTTGGTGCATTAGCGTTTTTTAGGTTTTCTAGGGGTTTTAAAAATTTTATGTATTTCATAGGGATTTTCCAAGATTTTAGGGGTTTTGATGTTTTTAGGGATTTGTAGAGGTTTTCTATTATTTATATGGTTTTTAGGGGTTTTAGTGATTTTTAGTTTTTTTATAATTTTAAGGGGTTTATGGTTTTTAGGGATTTTTTTTGAGTTTCGTAGGGTTTTCATGTTTTTATATATTTTTTATTTTTCTGTCGTTTAAAGGGTTTCTAGTGATTTTAGTGGTTTTTAAGGGTTTTATGGGTTTTTAGGTTTCAAGGGGTTTTTATGGTTTTTATTTTTTTAGGGGTTTTAGGGTTTTTAGCTTTTTTAGGTTTTTATGGTTTTTAAATTTTTTATGTTTTTAATATTTTCTTCTGGTTGTCAGGGTTTTTAGAGGTTTTACATTTTTTAATAATTTTAGGAATTTTTTAGGATTTTATAGTTTTGTAATGTGTTTAGGAATTTTTTGGTTTATTTGTGTTTATAGGGTCTTTAGGGTTTTTTGGTTTTTTTGGGCTTGTTCAATTTTTTGATTTTTTAGGGTTTTTAGGTTTTTAGAGTATTTTATGTCTTTTTAGTGGTTTTAAGGGATTTTATAGTTTTTAGGTGTTTTTTGGGTTTTTAATGGTTATTAGGTAGTTTTATGGTTTTTAGTGTTTTTTATGGTTTATAGTATTTTAGCGTTTTTTTTTGTTTTTAGGGATTTTAAGTGTTTGTGTGTTTTTAAAAATATGTTGGGAGATTTTAGAGTTTTAGGGTTTTTAAAAATTTTCGGGCATTTAGTTGTTTTTAGTATTTTATGGTTTTTTGGATTTTTATGGATTTTGAGGATTTTTATTGTTTATAGGGTTTTATTAATTTTTTGGGATTTTAGGGATTTTTTTTAAATTTTTTAGGGTTTTTATGTTTTATATATATTTTTTAACATTTATAGGGGTTTAAAGGGTTTTTAGAGTATTTAGTGATTTTTAGTATTTTTTTTAATTTTTTTTTGCGTTTTTATGCTATTTTTGGGTTTTTGGGTTTTTAGAGTCATTTTAGAGTTTTTTGGGTTTTTTAATTTTATAGGGTTTTAGGGATTTTAAGTGTTTTTATGGTTTTATGGTTTCCTTAGGATTATTCATCAGTTTTTGTTGTTTTTAAATTTTGGCATTTTTATGGGGATTTTTTGGGTTTTTATTGTTTTTATGTTTTTTAGGGATTTAGAGGGTTTTAGCATATTTAGCGTTTTATGTATTTTAGGTGTTTAATTTGGTTTTTAGTTTTTATTTTTCCCTAATGGATTTTAAGAGTGTGTAGATATTTTTACATTTATATAGATTTTTTGGTATTTTTGATGTACTTTATTGGTTTTTAGGGTTTTAGGGATTTTGGAGGGTATTATGATTTTTTACGGCTTTTACAGTTTTTAAGTTGATATGGCGTTTTAGTGTTTGTTCGTGTTTTTTTGGATTTTAAGGATTTTTAGATCCATTTAACAGTTTTAGGGGTTTAATGGTTTTTTAGATTTTTAGTGGTTTGAGGGTATTTATGGCGTTTTAGGGTTTTATGGTTTTTTAGGTTTTCTATGTTTTTATGGTTTTTCGAGGATTTAGGGTTTTTAGTTTTTTTCAGGTTTTTACGGTTTGTAAGATTATTTTTAAGGTTAACTTAAGATTTTTCAATATTTTTTAAGTTTTTTGTATTTTTTGTATTTTTTGGTTTCTCATGTCTTTCAAGGGTTTCTATTAACTTTTTAGGGTTTTTATGGGGTTTTACGGGTTTCTATTCATTTTTAAGGTTTTAGGGGTATCAATGGTTTTATGGTTTAGATTTGTTTTTAGTTTTTTATGGTTATTAGTGGATTTTATGTGATTTAGAGTTTTTTGGGGTTTTATTTTTTTAGGTTTTTAAGGGATTTATGTATTTATAGGTTTTATGATTTTAATAGGGGGTTTTTTGGGTTTTACAGTTGTTTTTATTTTTAGAAATTTTAAGTAACTTTTAGTACATTATAGTTTTTAGGAATTTTAGGGATTTTACGGATTTTGAGGATTTTAGGGTTTTAAGGGTTTTTATTAGTTTTTTTGGTTGTTTTTTGATTTTTTAGTGATTTTATAGGTTTAAAGGGTTTTTATATTTTTTAGTTGTTTTATGGTTCTTATGGTTTTTAGGTGTGCTTCCATTTTCTGGGTTTTTTATTATTTTTAGGGTTTTTAGGGGATTTAGCAATTTTTATATTTTTAGGGGTATTAAGTGTTTTTAGTTTTTTAAGGTTTTCTTAGGTTTTTTTGGGATTTTAAGGTGTTTATATTTTAAGGTATTTTTAGGGATTTTAAATATTTTTATGGTTTTATAGATTTTGGGGAATTTTAGGGTTTTTTAGTATTTTGGGTTTTTAGGGTTTTTATTTTTTTGGGTTTTAAGATTTTTTGTACATTTTAACGGTTTTATGGGATTTTAGAGTTTTTTGTGTTTTATGGGATTTTAGAGTTTTTTGTGTTTTTTGGGGATTTATGGGTTTGGGGGTTTTTAATGTTTTTGGGGTTTTATTGTTTTTAGGGTTTTAGGGTTTTTATCTGTTTGAGGTTTTTTAGGGTTTTATGTGATTTTAGGTTTTTACGGTTTTATTATTGATTTTCAAGGGTTTCTGGTTTTTTCATTTTAGAAAATTTTTGGGATTTTTTTGGTATTTTTGTTGTTTTTTAGGTTTTCAATGGATTTTGATGGTTTTTTGGGTTTTTTAGAGTATTTTGGTTTTTTGGGTTGTTAGTTTTTTTTTCTAATTTTAAGGATTTTTATGGTTTTAATAGTTTTTTAATGTTTTGTGGATTAAATGATTTTTAAATTTTTTTAGTTGTTCGTTAGGTTTTTATGGTTTTTTAGGGGTTTTAAGGTTTTTGGGGATTTTTTCTTTTAAAGGGGTTATAGGGTATTTTATGGTTTTTAGGGTTTTTTTGGTTTTTTTGATATTTATGGGGTTTATGTGATTTCATGTTTTTATGTTTTCGTAGTTTAATTGAGGTTTTTTAGGGTCTCAACCAATTTTAGGTATTTATATGTCCTTTTTAAGATTTTTATAGTTTTAGGAGTTTTTGGTATTTTAGGGATTTTTTAAGTTTTTTTTGTTTTTAATTATTTTTAGAGCCTTTTAACATTTTTAGTGGTTTAATGTGTTTTTATAGTTTTTAGTGGTTTTGTATGGTTTTATGGGTTTTTAGGTTATTTATGTTTTTTTAGGTTTTTAGGGGTTTTAAGTTTTTTAGAGTTTTTAGGTTTTTAGTGGTTTTAAATGTTTTTTAATGTTTTCTTAGGGGTTTTCATGGTTTTTAGTCTTTGTTACACTTATATGGATATTAGAGATCTTTTATGTTTTTTTTTGGTTTTTTGTGTTTTTAGGTATTTGGATGGTTTTAGGATTTTATAGATTTTTTGAGTTTTATGGTTCTTTGAGTTTTCAGCATTTTAACGTTTTTAGAGTATTTTTAACGTTTTAGGCAGTTCAAGTGGTTTTAGAGTTTTAAGTGGTTTCTAGGGGTTTTTTTTGTTTTTAGCATTTTTAGGGATTTTTATCAATTTAAGGGTTTTTTGGGTTTTAGGGTCTTTTCGAGTTTTGTAGGATTTTTAGGATTTTTTTAGTTTTTAAGGGTTTCAGTGTTTCTAGGTTTTTAAGGTATTCGTAGGTTTTTTAGGGTAATTAGGGGTTTTTCTGTTTTTATATATTTTAATGATTCGTTATGATTTTTATGGATTTCTAGGATTTTTTTATTTTTATGGTATTTAGGATTTTCTTGGTACTTAGGATTTTCATGGTTTTTTATCACTTTTAGGGGTTTTTATTGTTTTATGAGGGTTTTTAAGGGTTTTTAATCTTTTTATATTTTTAGGTAATTTTAGAACTTTTTTAGGATATAATGATTTTTTTTGGTTTTTTTGGATTTTGAGGGTTTTATGGTTTTTTATGGGTTTTATTGTTTTTTTGGGATTTAAGGGTTTGTATGAGGTTTGTAGGGTTTTGAAGGTTTTTTATGAATTTTTAACATTTTAGGGGTTTAATGTGTATTTATTGTTTTTAGTGGGTTTTTAGGGATCTTATGGTTTTATATGTTTTTAAATGTTATTGGGGTTTTAATGTTTTGAGGGTTTTTAGGGTATTTAAGGTTTTTAGTATTTTTAGGGGTTTTATATGTTTTTATATTTTTAATTTTTTCATAGTATATTTCAAGGTTTTTAGGGTTTTTTATATTTTTAAGGATATTTAGGATTTTCCTGGTTTTTAGATATTTTGATGGTTTTTAGGGTTTTTAAAGTTTTTTTTATTTTCAGTTTTTTGATTTTTTTTTAGTATTTAGGGTTTTTAAGGTTTCTTAGTTTTTTATTATTTTAGCCGTAAAAGGGTTTTCATATTTTTTAGATTTCTTTAAGATTTTAATGTGATTTTAATGTTTTTTAAGTTTTTATGTTTTTATTATTATTAGGGGTTTTATGGTTTTTAGGGTTCTTTGGGGTATTTAGATTTTTTATGTGTGTTAGAAGTTTTAGTTATTATTTTAATTGATTGTTTTCTCACGATTTTTAATGGGTTTTAAGGTTTTTTCATATTTAGTGTGTTATTGGGAATTTTTAGAATTTTTATTTGTTTTTATGGTATTATAATTGTTAGGTTTTTAAAGAGATTCAGTGTTTTTAGGTTTTTAGGGATTTCTTACAATTTTTTAGGGTTTTTCGAGTTTTTTTCCCTTCTAGGTATTTTCATGATTTTTATGATTTTTATGGGTTTTGGGGTTTTGGGGGATTTTTTGAGTTTTTAGTGTTTTAAAATTTTTTAGTTTTTTTAATGTTTGTAGGCATTTAAATTGGGTTTAGAGTTTTTCATGGGGTTTTAGGGTTTTTATTGGGTTTTAGGGTTTTTAAGGTTTAAGGGGTCTTTATATTTTTAGGGTTTTTAGCTTATTTAGGTTTTTAAAGGTTTTAAGTGTTTTTTTGTTACTATGGTTTTCTTATGGGTTTTAAGGATATTTAAATTTTCAGGGATATTTATGGATTTTTAGAAATTTTATGGGTTTTAGGATTTTCAAAGAATTTGAGGGTTTTTATGGTTTTTTTGGGTTTTAGGTTTTTTTGGGTGTTTGGTATTTTTATAGTTTTTAGTGGTTTTATGGGTTTTTATGGTTTTTAATGATTTTAGGAATTTAAAGTGTTGTTATAGTTTTTAGTGTAGTTAGGTGTTTTATGGTTTTTTATAATTTTTATGATATTTAGGGATTTCTAATGTTTTTAGAGGTTTAATGGAATTTAAGTGTTTTTTAGGTTTTTTATTGTTTTTATTGTTTTTTAGGGGTTTTTTCTTTTTTTATATTTTTATGGTTTTCATAATGTGTTTAGGGTTTTTTACATTTTTTTTATTTTTAGTCATATTTATGATTTTTCTTGGTTTTAAAGTTTTTTAGGGAATTTATGGATTTATGGTTTTTAGGTTTTTAGGGTTTTAATCATTATTTAGGTTCTTAGATGTTTTAATTATTTTTAAGTTTTTAATATTTTCTTTTGGGTTTTCTGGGTTTTTAGGGTTGTTTATATTTTTAGGGACTTTTAGAGATTTTTTAGGGTTTTTATGTATTTTTAGTGTTTTTATGGATTTTGTGGGATTTAATGAGTTTTTAGGGTTTTTAGGGGTTTATTGTATTTCGGTTTTTAGCGTTTTATTATGATTTCTTGTTTTTATAGTTTTTACCATTTTTCGAGGGTTAAACGGTTTTTATAGGTTTTTTGGTTTCTTAGTTTTTATGGGTTTTTAAAGAATTTTGGGGTTTTAGTGTCTTTAGGGGCAGTTAGGGTTTTAGGGTATTTCAGGCTTTGTAGGGTTTTTAGTGTTTTCATGTTTTCTGGGGTTTTAAGTGTTTCTAGGTTTTTATAGTTATCGTTGGGGTTTTCATGATTCTTAGGTTTTTTTTGGTTTTTAGGGATTTTATGGATTTTTTAATATTTTTAATGGGTCTTTTTAAGATTTGTGTTTTTTAGGTTTTTAAAGTGTTTTTGGATTTTTTTAGAGTTTTTTGGATTTTTTGGGATTTTAGCATTCATTAGGTTTTTAGGGGATTTAAATTTTATTTGTTTTTTAATTTTTTCTTAGAGATTTTAAGGGTTTTAGAGTTTTTTTCATTTCTTAGGATATTAGGGATTTTTTACGATTTTTATAATTTTTTAGGGTTTTATGTATTATGAGGTTTTTAGGGTTTTTATGTTTAAGGGTTTTTATGTTTTCTTGAGGTTTTTAAGGGATTTTTTACTTTTTCTAATTTTAATGTTCTTTTTATAGTTTTTAACATTTTTAGGGGATTAAAGGGTTTTTAGAATTTTTAGTGCATTAAGTTTTTATGTGTTTTATGTTTTGATAGGTTTTCAAGGATTCCGTAGTTATTTTTTGTGTTTTAAGACTTTTTATTTTTTTATGTATTTGGAATTATTTTTTACAATTTTTATAGATTTTAGTATTTTTAGGGATTTTCATGGTTTTTAGAGTTTTTGGGTTGTTAGGGTTGTTATGGTTCTTTTGGATTTTTAAGAATTTTTTTGCGTATTTTGAGTTTGTTAGGGGGTTTAAGATAATTTATTGTATTGTTATGTTTTTAGGGGATTAAAGGGTTTTTAGATTTTTTAGATGTTCTTTTATGGTTTTTTTGGTTTTTAGGGTTTTTACGTTTTTTATGGGCTTTTGGGCTTTTGGTTTTTTGGGGTTTTTAGGGTTTCTAGGGTTTTAGGGTTTTTAAGTGATTATAGTTTTTTAAGGTTTTCCATGGGGTTTCAATGTTTTTAGGGGTTTTTACATTTTTAGGGATTTTTAGTGATTTTTTATAATTTTTAGAGTTTATTATGTTTTTAAGAGAGTTTTATGGGTTATAGGGTCTATAGACATTTTTTGGGTTTTTAATTTATTTTTACACTTTTAGGGTTTTAAATGTTTTTGAGAGTTTTTAACAATTTTTTGGGATTAAAGGTTATTTAGAGTTTGTGTTGGTCATCTTGGTTTTTACTAGGGGTTTATATTTTTTTATATTTATTTGGAGTTTTTATGGATTATTGGTTTTTTAGTGGTTTTGGGTTCTTCTTATGGTTTTATAGGATTTTTAGAATTTTTATGTTTTTAGGTGTTTTTAGTGTTTATAATTATTTAGGGTTTTCATTGGGGTCTTCAGTGTTTTAGGATTTTTTACATATTTAGTTATTTTAAGAGAATTTTTAGGAATTTTGGGGGTTTTATGAGTTTTTTGGGGGTTTTAGGGTTTTCATGGGTTTTAATGGTTTGTAGGGGTTTTATGTTTTTATTATTTTTAGGTTTTATAGAGTTTTAAATGTTTTTAGGCTTTCAATGTTTACATCGGGGTTTTCATGGTTTTTAGGGATTTTTTGAATTTATGGTTTTATGGAATTCTTAGGATTTTATGGGTTTTGGGGGTTTAGGGATTTTGAGGGTTTTTAGGGTTTTTAGGGGTTTTAGGGTTTCTAGAGGTTTATTTGGATTTTTTGAGATTTAGGGATTTTTTAGAGTTTAAGTGTTTATAAGTATTTTTATATTTTTTAACATTTTCAGTTTTTAACGGTTTTTCAGAGTTTCTAAGGGTTTTAGAGGTTTTATTAGGTTTTAGGGTTCATTTGGTTTAATGGCTATTGTGGTTCTTAGATTTTTTATGGTTTTGTAGGGTTTTTTAGCATTTTTAAGGGTTTCATGTTTTTTTAGGATTTTATGTTTTTCTTTGTTTTTTTCTCGGTTTTTTAGGATGTTTATTTTTTATGTATTTTTAATGTATTTTTAGGAATTTTATTATTTTACAGTTTTTATAGATTTTGAGGGTTTTTATAGGTTTTTAAAGTTTTTTTTGTTTTTAGGGTTTTTTTTTATTTTTTTAGGGTTTTAATGTTTTTTAGATTCTTTAAATGTTTTAAGATTTTAAAGGATATTGATATTTTTTGTGGCTTTAAGATTTTTATGGGGTTTTAGAGGTATCGAGGCATTGGGGGGGGGTTATGGTTTTAATTTTTTTATGTGTTTTAATTGTTTTTATGATTTTTAGTGTTTCTTAGGGTTTTTTTGGTTTTTCTGTTTTTTATTTTTTTTATCGTTTTAGATATTTTTTACGATATTTATGTTTTTTAGTTTTTTAGGGTTTTTTAAGTTTTTTAGTATATTAGATTTGTTATGGATTTTTGGGTTTTACGGCTTTTTTTGTGTTTTAAGGGGTTTGAAGGTGTTTTTTTTGTTTTTAAGGTGTTTAGATTTTTAAAATGTTTTTTTTGTGTTTTTAGGGTTTTTACTAGGTTTTAGGGTTTTTTAAGTTTTTTTGGGGGTTTTAGGGACTTTTTGGGTTTTTAGGGTTTTAAGTATTTTTTTCGTTGGATTTCTTCAGGATTTTTAAGGATTTTAAGTTCTTTTACGTTTTAGGTACTTTTGTGGATTTTTAGGACTTTATGGGTTTTTACGGTTTTAGTGATTTTGAGGGTTTTAGGGAAAAGGAAGGCTCAGGGCCAGAAAAAAGTGGCCCCCAAAATTTAAACAAAAATGAAGGTTCAAACAGAGTGCTACAAGGGGGGATTACATAACTGGGTGTGCACCTCACCCTTAAAATCAGACACTACAAAGGAGGAGTAGGGAGGTGTGGCAACAAAAGACCACAAAGAACAATGTTCCACAATAGCCTGCTTGGAGAGAGCATCTGCAATTGCATTGGACTCCCAGTAGACTTGTGTCACAGTGAGATGCAGCCTTTCGCACATTGAAAGGCAGTCCATCGACGGGGTAAGGAGCCTCCAGGGGATGCACCTAGATTTGCTTTTAAGAGCACTCACAGCAAGCATGGAGTCAGACTCAAGCCATAGAAAAATCCACACGAACCTGATAGCATACTCAATCACCTTTATAATGGCCCATAACTCAGCTTCAAGAGCACACCCATCACTGATAAAGTGTTGAAAACAACCCTTGACAAAACCCCAATAAGTGCGGAAGACTCTACCACATCCAGCAGGGCCCGGGGCACCAAGGGCCACACCGTCCACATTGACCTTGATCCATGAGGGGAGTGGAGGAATCCTGCGAATAAACCTGGGGACCATGGGTTTTATTCCC
This sequence comes from Viscum album, assembly GCA_963277665.1. Classification (NCBI taxonomy): domain Eukaryota; kingdom Viridiplantae; phylum Streptophyta; class Magnoliopsida; order Santalales; family Viscaceae; genus Viscum; species Viscum album. Next base: position 790,702,079 of record OY728164.1, read on the forward strand.
TACCAGATACACCAAGCAATAAAAGGATGATCAGTTCATGGAAATCATTCTCCATATGTCCTGTCTGAATCCGGGAGGCCGCGTAAACAGCCCTGTGAATTGCCACAACTCCAGCATGAAAGGAGACTCATTTCTTACAGAAGGCAACCACATTCTGAGCGGTCCAAATAAAGGAGATGGTGGCTGCAACCGTAGCCATCAATCAATTGTGAACCTACTCACTGTAATCCCAGTTAGATAGGTCTGCTAGGAGCTCAAAAAGAGGCCTGTCAGGGACAGCTGGGAACCCAAAAGTCCGATGTAAATAACCCAACAGATCAGTGCTGAATCTGCACTGCAGGAAGTTGTGATGGACGTTTTCTTCTGCACCAAGGAAAAGGAAACATACAGAGGTAAGGTTGAGACCCGCTCGTTGCAATTGACCCTTCATGGGCAACTAATTTTACCAGATTTTCTAGATAAGAAGGTGATTTGCAGGGGGAATAAAATTTCTCTTGAAATTAGAAAGCCAGGTCGGTGGAGGGGATCCCCTAGAACAATTGTACCGATATTATTCCTTAGTAGTGACTCATTCAACCAGATTGGGCTTCCAGATCAGGATATTAGATTGTATGAAGTGATATCGATGGATTTGGAGTAAGACATCAGGTGGGAGGGCCTCGAATTGTTCCAGCCTCGGGATGAACTCCACAATAGACAGTCGCTTCAATCCAAGAGGAGGGCTGATGAAATCTTGCAGGGGCCTATCAAGCTAGGGCATAGACCAAGAATTCAAGGATGAGTGCTTGTAGACAAAACATTTAGAAAGATGGACAATGGACTTGTACGAGGCCCGAATTGCTGGCCAAACAGATGAGGGGAAATACCCTTCATATCCATCACAGATCATGAGCACAAATCTTTCCCGAGTGAAATCCAAGCACGGAGCCATAAGACTTAGCAGCCCCCCATGTATACTTAGCAAGGATGGAATAGTTGTAGCATCTGAGGACTTTGATACCAAGCCCACCCAACTCAATTGGCTTGGTGCATTCCTTCTAGGCCACGGTGACCAGTTTCCTTTGAGTTATGCACCCCGTCCAGAAAAAATGCCTGATCTTTGCCTACAGGTCCTTGATGAGATTAACCAGTCACCTGTAAATGGAGAAAGAATAAGTGAACATATAGGTAATCACTAAGTTGATAAGGCATACCATGCTAGTTTGCGACAGGGACTCCCCTTTCCATTTTTCCAGCTGTTGAGTGATTTTAGAGGAAATGTTCTCAAGGTAACACCGCTTGACACGTCCCCAAAATATGGGTACACCAAGGTAGTCGAAAGGTAACGAACCTCTCTTTACAACAAAGGACATGGCAATGGAGATCCACCGAGACCGTGAAATCCCCTTCCCAAAGACAATCAAAGACTTAATCCAGCAGATGGATTGTCCTGCAATATGTTCATAATGTCAGAAAATCATTCGAATGGAATCAAGAGTACATTTATCAGCCTGCCCAAACAGGATAATATCATCTGCATACAGTAGATGTGATGACACATGAAGGTCCATCCCTGCTTGGATAGGACTGAAGAGGCCAGCCTGACAAAGATCAACGAGGCACCTGCTAAGGTAGTCTTTAGTGATCGCAAAAAGGATTCTTGAAAGAGGATCACCCTGTCTGACTCCACGGGAGCAGGGGAAAAACACCTTAGGGGAGCCATTTAGAAGAATAGAGGCCCATCCACTGCTAATAATAGACATGATGATCCTAATAAAATTACTCAAGAATCCATACTTAGTCAGGACCTGAGAAATAAATCTCCACTTGATAGTGTCAAAAGCCTTGGAAATGTCAACCATTAGTGCAAAGTTTCCATTCTTGGATGGCTTTTGCATGACGTTGATGCTTTCCGAGGTAGTGAACACGCAGTCCTTGATGCTCCTGCCCGGAACCAACCCAAACTGGTAAGGGGTGAGGATATCCCCTAGGAAAATTCCAAGTCGCATGACCAGAATCTTGCTGATAATTTTGGGGATAGTGTTTCCAATGGCCACCAGTCAAAAATCACCAATATCAATAGCATTGTCCCTTTTAGGAATTAGAGAAATGAAGTTAGAGTTGACCCCACGTGGAAATACGGTAGTTAGAAAGAATTCCCGCACAACGCTAATGATGCCTTCATGCAGGATGTCCCAGTAGAACATGAAGAATTTGTTGGTGAAGCCATCTGGTCCCGCTGTGCTGTCAATGTTCAATGAGAACAGAGCAGCCCTAACCTCCCCTGCAAGGGGAGGGATCATGAGAGATCAGTTTTGATGCTCATCAACACGTGGAAGGATGGAGTCCATCAAGGGGAGGGTGTATTCTCTGCCATCTTCTGAATAAATCCCTTGAAAATGATTAACAATAGCTATGGAGATATCATCCTCTGAAGTACTGTTAGAACCCGAAATGTGAACAGCATTAAGACAGGTCTTGGATTTTTTCTCTTTGTGCAACCGATGGAATAATTTCGAGTTGCGATCCTCGTCCTTGAGCCATCTCACACTTAATTGGTTCTTGTCTAACTTTTATTTAAGAGTCGGTAGATCATCAAGTTTGGAGTGAAATTGAAGCTCCTCATGAGAGGGCAGGGGAAGAAGATAATTGGCTTCCTAGTGGACAGTAAGTTGATGCTCAGCATCTCAGATGTCATTGTCAAGACTGGAAAAATATCCATTGCTCCAGTATTTAAGCAAAGCTTTGATTTTTTTTAGCCTTAGAACCAAACTATGGAAATGACTACCCTGAAAGTCTTCATCCTAGCCATTGAGAACAATTTTGCTGAAACCAGGAATCATAATCCATGAGTTATTGAACTTAAAAGGCAGAGGTGAAGATCTTGAGGCACCTATGGAACTGTCAATGATCAAAGGATTGTGATCCGAGTGAAACTTGGGAAGTGTAAATCCCGAGACATCAAAGGGAAAGGACACGTCATTGATTCTGTAAAGACACCTGTCAAGCTTGTTGGCCTGCCTGCCATTCACAGTAGAAAGCCCCCAAGTGAAGGAGGCTCCAGAAACATGGACCTTCGAGAAGTTACATGAATCAAGACAAGAGGAAAACTCCACGGCAGCCGAGCGAGAGATGTTGGACCCAATCCTCTCATCCGGACGCAAGACAGTGTTGAAATTCACAACAATAATCCAGTTGTTCTCAATGAGCCCATGGATCATAGTAAAGTGATCCCATAAGACACGTCTCCTCAAGTAAGAGCAGGAGGCATACACAAAAGATTGAGAGAGGGGGGAAGAGTTGCACATGAAAGATAAGGTGATGACTTGATCACGCACCTCAAATGATGTCAGCTGAATGTCATCATGCTTAAGGACCCAAATGGTGTCAATCCCACTATCATTAGAAGTTTTCGCAACACAAAAGTAACCAAGGTTGCACCAGTTGAAACCCTTGTAGTTTTTAAATATAATCATTGGTTCAGCAATACCAAGAACCAACGTCCTCTAGGAGGTGAGGAAATGCCTAAGGGCTGAGACAGTGGGAGGTATCCCGATCCCCTGGAAGTTCCAGAAGAGTATCCACATAAGATTAGGCCGAGGGTTCCCCATTCATCAGGGTGATGCAAGGTCTGGCCTTCACCTTTGATTTCTTCCCTTTCTTCTTGGGCCTGCCCACATGGTTCTTCTTAGGTGAAGGATCAACCTCAGCAGCCTGATATTTGAGACCCATATCATCAGAAGGTTGAGAACTAGCCTCATGTGATGATGCCAGGTGAGCCATCTTGGAGGACCCTTCTGCCTCCTCATCATTCTGATTGACCTGACCAGCCTATAAACTACCGCAGAGAGGGGTAAATCTGTTAGTAGGATCGAGAGGCATCAGTGAAGCATTTTTAACTGTGTCTCGTCGTGCAGCCCTACTGGGGGACACAACAACGAAAGAATCGCCAGACATCACTGGGTGAGCCAGGGGTGTGGAGACCTTCTTAGGCCCAGAAGGGACAGGGGACCCTATAGAGACCAGCCCATCATCCACCACCTGCAATGGGGGGGACATCTCCTAACAACAGGGAATGTCTGCCACCATAGAAGGATCAGGAATGGGCTGACCAGGCTTATCCATAACCTGACCCGCAATAGGCACAGAGGATTGATCGGGCTAAATCAAGACTACCTGCAGACTGGGAGCAGCGACATCAGAGTCTGTGACTGCCAGTTGTTCATCCTGGGATTTGGACCCAGAGGCAACTCCCTGTAAGCGGGAGGGGGTCTCTTGACAGAGGGTGTCATCAGCCTCCAGCACCCTCCTTGGTGAAGACAGTTCCACAGGACACCGAACTGCCTCAGAGACATGCTAGGAGAGAGCAGGGTCATGATCCTTCACCCCCGCTCTAGCATCCATCTTCCTAGTACAGGAATCAGCAAAGTGTCCTTTAAGATTTCACTTGGAACACACTTTCATGCGATGAAAATCATAGATGAGATGGCCAAAGAGATGACAGTGAAGACAAAACCAGGGTTTTCGCTCATAAAGGAGCTCCAGCTTGAAACTGTCTTCATCATTGTTGAGCACAACTTCTTTAATCAAAGTGGAGGCCAAATCCATCTCAACAAGAACAAGGGTTAAACGCCCGTACTTTGGATTTTCAGTCTCCTTATCAATGCGAATGGGATTTCCTACCGAGGAGGTGATGTCCTAATGTACTTAGGGATGCCAATAAATCTAGATAATCTTATAGATACAGATCCATATATGCGCAGAAGTGTTCTTGACATTCAACGGGTTGAAATTTTGATCCAATTCTTGAATCCTTAGGAGACCGGGCTTCAAATTTAGAGAGCCAAAGCTCTAGGCACGTCTTTTTCACTCTTCCTAGGGAAAGACAATATGATAATACCCACTCCCCATGGAATTCATATGCCACTCAGAGAAACCCCAAATTTCCTTGATCCGATTGGCTAGATCAGAGAACTTATATAGTTTCTCACCCTTGGGGGTCAACAACCAAGCAATAATGGTGAAATTACAAAAATTGGGCCTTTCCTCAACCGCCTCTTGATTCACTGAGACATGAGCCACCTGCCCTTTTTGAATGACATGACCAGGGGAAGGGGGTCAAAATCATAGAAAGAAGGTAAGATCACAGCTTTCGCCGCCTCCGAAAATTTGACCTTCAATCTCAGGGCCTACGATGCACCAAACCCAGTCCCATGGGAATTCCGGTTACAAAGATGGAAAATCTCATTATGGCCGTATACCTCAAGCAATGCCGGATCAGGAACCTCCTTACCGGTAGGGGGTGGAGCATTCAAGGTGCGGACGAGATCTCCATCACCGTCTGATCCCATTCTTTTAGCCATCCTTATGGTTTTTTTATTCTGAGGGTTTTAGGGGTTTTAGGTTTTTTTATTGTTTTTAGAATTTTTTAGGTTTTTAGGGGTTTTATGTGTTTTTAGTGTTTTATGGATTTCATAGAAGTTTTCATGGTTTTTAGGTTTTTTAGGACTTTAGGGATTTCTATGGGATTTTAATATTTGTACGGGGTTTTAGGATTTTTAGGGATTTTGATGGTTTTTAGTGTTTTTAGGGGTTTTACGGGATTTTTGGTTTTTTGGGGGATTTTAGTTTTTAGGTATTTTACTGATTTATTGATTTTTTTTAATGTTTTTATGGATTTAATGGGTTTTTAGAGTTTGAATGCTTTTTTAGCTTTTTATGGGGTTAAGGGTTTTTAATGTTTTTAGGGTTTTTTATAGTTTTTAGTGTTTTAACGGTTTTAGGATGCTTTTACAGTTTTTCTCATTATTATGTTTTTAAGGGTTTTAATTATTTTTTGGTTTTCATGTTTCTCTAATGGATTTTTAGTTTTTTTAATTTTTGATGGATTTTAGTGATTTTTATTTATTTATGGGTTTTTAGGGATTTTATCATTTTTAGTTATATTTGTTTTTAATGTGTTTTTAGGTTTTAAGGATTTCTTATGGAATTTTTGGTTTTTATTTTTTTTACATTTTTATGTATTTTTGGGGCAATTTTGTGATTTTTATGTATATTTTAGGTTTTTATAGGTTTTGAGGGTTTTAAATTTTTCTCTTCGGTTTAGGGTTTTTTAGGGACTTTAGCCCTTTTAGGGGATTTTAGGGTTTTAGTTTGTTAAGGATTTCATAGTATTTTTTATTGATCTAGGGTTTTTTATGATTTAAGATAATCTTAGGGTTTTTTTTAGATATTTATGGGTTTTTCTTTTAGGGGTTTTTTTAGTTTTTTCTGGTTTTTATGGTTTTTTAGAATTTTTTAATTTGTTAAGGGTTTAAATGGGTTTTAGAGTTTTAGAGGTTTTTTAAGATTTTATAGGTTTTTAAATTTTTAGAGAATTTTTTGGGGGTTTAGAGATATTCTGAGTTTTTATGTTTTTTACTAGTTTGATTTTTTTTACATTTTTATGGGTTTCTTAGGGTTTTATGGGTGTTTTAGTTTTTACGGAATTTTTGAGCATTTTTAGGTTTTTTATTATTTGGGGTGTTTCATTTTGGGTTTTTTGGGTTTTATGTATTTTAGGATTTTACAAGTTTTAACTTATTTTTGGTATTTTAGATTTTATATTGGGTTTTAGGGATTTTCAAATTTTTTAGGATTGCTAAGGAATTTTTACGATTTTTAACGTTTCTAGGGGTTTTAGGGAATTTGGGGGGTTTTAGGGTTTTTAAATTTTTATTGGGGTTTTTAAAATTTTTAGGGGTTGAAAGGGTTATTTTATTTTTAGTGGGTTTTATTAATTAATTTATTTTTATGGTATTAAGGGGATTTCAATATTTTAATGTTTTTATGGTTTTCCTAGTCTTTTTTAGGTATTTATTTTTGTACATTTTAGGAATTTTTTAGGATTATATTAGTTTTTTTTGGGTTTTATGGACTTTTAGGTTTTAGGGTTTTTATTATTATTATTGGATTTTTATATATTTTTTATTTTTTCTAGGTTTAAGGTCTTTTTGGTGTTTTTTTACATTTTCGTGGTTTAAAGGATTTTTAGTGTTTTAGTGGGTTTTTTGGATTTTTGGGGTTTTATGTCTTTTTGAAATTTTTATGTTTTTAGATGATTTATGGTTTTTAGTGTTTTTTATTTTTTTTATATTTTTAGGGGTTTTATGTGTATTTAGTTTTTTATTTTTTCTCATAAATTTTCTTGTTTTTCAGGGTTATTTATATTTCTGTGTATTTTTATGGATTACTTTTTGGATTTTATGTGTATTAAGGGTTTTTATAAATTCTGATGGTTCATGGCTTTGTTTTTAGGTTTTTAATATTTTTAGGGACTTTACTATTTTTTAGGTTTTTATATATTTCTTATTTTTTAGGTTTTTAAGGTTTTCTTGTGGGTTTTTTGGTGTTTTAGCCTTTTTTATGTTTTTAGGGATTATTAAATAATTTCTAGGATTTATAGTTTTTGGGTATTTACGAATTTTTATGATTTTTAGGGATTTCATGGTTTTTTGGGTGTTTTAGGGTTTTTTTGAGTGTTTGGTGTTTTAATGTTTTTTATATATCTTAATGATTTTAGGGGTTCCAAGGGGTTTTATAGTTTTAGTTGGTTTTTATGGTTTTTATGGTTTATTAAGTTTTGTAAGGGTTTTAGGAGTTTTCATATTTTTTATGAATTTTTAGGGGTTTTAGGGCATTTTGAGGATCTTTTGGGATTTTTTTGTGTTTTTAGGTTTTTTAGGGGTTTTATATATTTTTTAGGATTATAAGTTTTTAATGAGGTCTTTTAGGGGTTTTAGGTTGTTTTATTTTTTTTTTGATTTTAAGGTTTTCCTTGGGGTTTTCCAGAATATTTAGGTTTTTAATGTTTTTGGGTATTTTTAGTGCTTCTTTATGATTTTTATGGGTTTTATGGTTTTTAGGAATCCTGATGGGTTTTTGGGCTTTTAGGGTTGTTGATTTTTTTTTATGTGTTTTAAGTGTTATTAGTTTTTTAAGGTTATCTTAATTGGTTTTCAGGTTTTTTATGTTTTTTATGTTTTTTAGGATTTCTAGGGATTTTTAGTATTTTTATGGATTTTTGGGTGCATAGGGATGTTGTGGGTTAACAGTTTTTATGGCTTTAAGTTATTTTAGTATTTTTTATAATTTTTTTTGGGTTTTATGTGTATCATCTTTTTAAGGTTATCTTATGGGTATTTTAGGTTTTTGGGGGTTTTTATGTTATTTTGGTATCTTTAGGGATTTTTTTAGGATTTTATAGTTTTTATGGTTTTTTGGGATTTTGAGGGGTTTTAGGGTTCTTTAGGTTTTATGGGTTTCTATGATATTTTCATGTTTTTTGGTTTTTTTATTTTACAGGTTTTTACAGTTTTTTTAGATTTTTTTCTATATATTTTCATGTATTTGTCATTTTTTATATTTTTTAGTATGTTTTTAGAGTTTTTATTGATGTTTAGGTTTTTTATGGTTGTTAGGGGTTTATGGTTTTTAGAATTTTTATAGGTTTTTATAGTTTTTAGAATTTTTAATATTTTTAGGGGTTTAATAATTTTTTATTTTAATGGTTTTCTTAGGTTTTTTCAGTGTTTTTAGGTTTTAGTACATTTTAGTGTTTTTAGGTATTTTTTGAAATTTTATTGATTTTTAGGGTTTTTAGAGTTTTTAGTGTATATATGGTTTTTTGGGTGTTTAGGGATTAATGTGTTTTATTGGATTTTTATGGTAATTATATTTTTAAAATATTTTTATGGTTTTAAAGGGTTTTCTCGGTATTTAGTTCTCTTTGGGGTTATTATGGGGTTTTGGTTTTTTAGTGTTTTTACAGGTTTTTAGATTATTTTGATTTTTAAGGGTTTTAAGTGTTTTTATGTTTTTAAGGTATTTTTATGGTTTATCATGGTTTTAGGGGTTTTTACATTTTTAGGGATTTAAATGTATTTTTAGGATTTTTATGGTTTTTAGTTTTTTTGTGAGGATTTAGGTTATTATGGTTTTCAGTTTTTTTTGTGAGGATTTAGGTTATTATGGTTTTATTATGTTTTTGGGGTTTTATTTAGTTTTTTATTGGTTTTATTCTTTTTTAGTGTTTTTAACACATTTAGGGGTTTAAATGGTATTTTTAGTTTTTAGTGTTTTTTAGGATTTTTATGTATTTTTAGTATTTTTATGTATTTTTAGTATTTTTAGTATTTTTAAGGGTTTTAAGATTTCTTAATGTATTTAGGGTTTTAGGGTTTATCACATTTTTAGGTGTTTTTGGGGTTTTATGTGTTTTTAGGCTTTTAATGATTTCTTATTTTTTTCAGGGATTTTATGTTTTTAGGTATTTTTAGGGATATTTTAGAATTTTTATTGGTTTTATGGTTTTTATGGATTTTAAGGGGATTTAGATTTTTTATGGTTGTTATTGGGTTTTCAGTTTTTAGGGTTTTGATATTTTTACAATTTTTATAATATTTAGAGTTTTTTTATCGTTTTTAGGTTTCTAAATTTTTTTTAGGGTTTTAGTGTTTTTGGTGATTTTTGGTGTTTTTAGGGTTTTCATCATTTTTTTATGTTTTTAGGAGTTTTAAGTATATTTATGTTTATAAAAATTCCTTTCAATTTTCATGGTTTTTTAATCTATTGGGTTTTTAGGGATTTTTTCGTGTTTTTATGTTTGTTTAGTGTTTTTAGGGATTTTGAGCATTTTGGTTCCTTTAGAATTTTATATTTTTTCTAGGCGTTTTATATTTTTTTATTGATTTCTTAAGGGTTTTCTAATATTTTATGGGTTTTGATGTTTTTAGGTATTTTTAGGGGTTTTTTGTTATTTATATGGTTTTTAGGGTTTTATTAATTTTTTGTTTTTAAAAAAATTTAAGGGGTGTTATCGTTATTTAGGGATTTTTTGAGTTTTTAGGGTTTTCATGTTTTTATAATTTTTTTATTTTTTAGTGGTTTAAATGGGTTCTACTGATTGTAGTGGTTTTTAGGGTTTTTATGGGTTTTATGGTTTTTTATGTTTCAGTGGGTTTTTATGGTTTTTATTGTTACTTGGGGTTTTAGCGTTTTTATCTTTTTTAGGTTTTTATGGGTTTTAAGTGTTTTTATGTTTTTAATATTTTCTTCTGGTTTGTTAGGGTTTTTAGAGTTTTTAATTTTTTGAATATTTTTAGGGAGATTTTAGGATTTTTTAGGTTTTTAAAGTGTTTAGGAATTTAGAGGTTTATTAGTGTTTTTTGGGTCTCTAGGATTTTTATGGTTTTTTTGGCCTGGTAATATTTTTTTGTTTTTTTGGGATTTTTAGGTTTTTAGAGTACTTTACGTTTTTAGGGGTTTTAATGGATTTTATAGTTTTTAGTGGTTTTTTGGGTTTTTTATTTTTTATGGTTTTTAGGTGGTTTTATGTTTTTCAGTGTTGTTTAGGGTTTATAGTATTTTAGAGATTTTATTGTCTTTAGGGGTTTTAAGTTTTTATGTGTTTTTAAAAATATGTTAGGTGATTTTAGAGTTATTAGGTTTTTATTAAAATTTTAAGGCATTTAGTGATTTTTAGTATCTTATGGTTTTTATGATTTTTATAGATTTTAACGATTTGTGGTGTTTATAAGTTTTTATTATTATTTGGGGTTTTAGGGATTTTTTTTGAGGTTTTAGGGTTTTTATATTTTTTATATTTTTTCAACGTTTATAGGGGTTTACAGGGTTTTTAGAGTATTCAGAGATTTTTAAGATTTATTAAATATTTTTTGTGTTTTTATGCTATTTTAGGGTTTTAGGGGTTTTAGAGTCATTTTAGTGTTTTTTAGGGTTTTTTTCATTTTTTAGGGTTTTAGGGATTTTATGTGTTTTTGGGTTTTTATGTTTTTCTTAGGATTATTCATCAGTTTTTTGGTGTTTTTAAATTTTGACGTATTTTTAGGGATTTTGTTGGTTTTTATTATTTTTATGTTTTTTATGGATTTGGAGGGTTTTTAGCATATTTTTTGTTTTTATCCTTTTTAGGGTTTTAATTGGGTTTTAGGTTTTTATTCTTCCCTAATGGATTTTAAGGGTTTTTAGAGTTTTTTACATTTTTAGTGATTTTTTGTTAATTTTTTAGTACTTTAATGGTTTTTTGGGGATTCAGGGATTTTGAGGCGTATTATGATTTTTTAGGGTTTTTATAGTTTTTATGTTTTCATGGAATTTTAGTGTTTTTTTATGGATTTTATTTTTGTTAGAAGATTTTAACAATTTTAGGGGTTTAAAGGGTTTTTAGATTTTTTTAGTGGTTTGAGCGTATTTATGGTGTTTTAGGGTTTAATGGTTTTTTTTGTTTCTACGTTTTTATGGTCTTTTGAGTTTTTAGGGTTTTTAGCATTTTTAAGGATTTTAAGAGTTTATTTTGTTTTTAAGGATAACTTAGGGTTTTTCAAGGTTTTTTTGTTTTTTGGATTTTTTGGATTTTTTGGTTTCTTATGTGTTTCAAGCGTTTCTATTAACTTTTTAGGGGTTTATAGGGTTTTACAAGTTTTTATTGATTTTTTAGGGTTTTAGGGGTCCCAATGATTTTATGGTTTAAATTGGTTTTTAGGTTTTTTATAGTTATTAGTGAATTTAATGTGATTTATAGTTTTTAAGGGTTTTAGCATTTTTTAGGTTTTTAGCGGTTTTAAGTATTTATAGGTTTTATGGTTTTCTTATGGTTTTCTTGGGTTTTACAATTGTTTCTATTTTTAGGAATTTTAAGTAACTTTTAGTACTTTATGGGTTTTAGGTATATTAGGGATTTTAGGGATTTTGAGGCTCTTAGGTTAATATGGGTTTTTATGGGTTTTTTGTTTATTTTTTGAATTTTATGTTGTTTTTATAGGTTTAAAGGGTTTTTACATTTTGTTATTTGTTTTAGGGTTTTTATGGTTTTTAGGGTTGTTATGTTTTTTTGGTTTTTTATTATTTGTAGGGATTTTAAGGGTTTTAGAGTTTTTTATATTTTTAGGGGTATTAAGTGTTTCTAGTTTTTTTAGGTTATATTAGGTTTTTTCAGGGTTTTTAGGGTGATTATATTTTAAGTTATTTTTAGATATTTTTAGGATTTTTATGGTTTTAGAGATTTTAGGGATTTTAGGGTTTTAGTGTTATTTGGGTTTTTAGCAGTTTTTATATTTTTTGTTGTTTATAAGATATTTTGTACATTTTAAGGGTTTTTATGGGATTTTAGAGTTTTTAGTGAATTTTTGGGTTTTACGGGTTTGGGGGGTTTTTAAGTTTTTATGGGTTTTATGGTTTTTATGGTTTCATGGTTTTTATCCGTTTGAGTATTTTTAGGGTTTTATGTGTTTTTAGGTTTTCAATGTTTTATTAGAGGGGTTTCAAGTGTTTTAGGATTTTTTTGGTATTTTGGTTGTTTTTTAGGTTTTCAATGGATTTTGAGGGTTTTGTTGGTTTTTCAGAGTTTTATGGTTTTTTGGGTTGTTAGATTTTTTTAAATTTTAGGATTTTTATGTTTTATATAGTTTTTTAATGTTTTGGGGTTTAAATGGTTTTTAATGATTTTAGTTGTTCGTTAGGTTTTTCTAGATTTTTAGGATTTTTATGGTTTTTAGGGTTTTTTCATTTTAAAGGGGTTATAGTGTCTTTAGGTTTTTAGGGTTTTAGGGGTTTTTAGGTATTTATGTGGTTTATGTTCTTTCATGTTTTTGTGTTTCTCTTAGGTGAATTGAGGTTTTTAGTGTTTTTACCAATTTTAAATATTTTTAGGTCTTTTTTAAGATTTTTATAGTTTTAGGAGTTTTAGGTATTTTTAGAGATTTTTTGAGTTTTTTTTTGTTTAAATTTTTTTATAGTTATTTAACCTTTTTAGTTGTTTAATGTGTTTTTAGATTTTTTTAGTGGTTTTGTAGGGTTTTATGGGGTTTAGGGTATTTAAGTTTTTTTATGGTTTTTAGGGGTTTTTAAAGTTTTTAGAGTTTTTAGTTTTTTGGGTGTTTTAAGTGTTTTTTTAAATTTTTTCTTATGGTTTTTAAGGTTTTTATTGTTTGTTAGACTTATATGGATTTTAGGTATCTTTTATGATTTTTTTGGATCTTAGCATTTTTATGTATTTGGATGGTTTTAGGGTTTTATAGATTTTTTGAGTTTTATGGTTCTTTGAGTTTTTCAGCGTTTTTACATTTTTTTAGAGTTTTTTAACATTTTAGGGAGTTCATGTGGTTTTTGAGTTTTAAGTGGTTTTTTGGGGGGGGGAGTTGTTTTTTTTATGGTTTTTAAGGTTTTTACGGTTTTTTTGATTTAAGGGTTTTTTAGGTTTTAGGGTGTTTTTAGTGTTTTTAAAGAATTTTTAGCATTTTTATAGTTTTTAATGGTTTTAGTGTTTTTAGTTTTTTAAGATATTCTTATGTTTTTTAGGGTTGTTTGGGTTTTTTCTGTTTTCATATATTTTTAGGGATTTGTTATGATTTTTATGGATTTCTAGGATTTTTTTTATTTTGATGGTTTTTAGGTTTTTCTTGGTACTAAGAGTTCTCATGGTTTTTATCACTTATAGGGGTTTTTATGGTTTTCTAGGGGGGTTTTAGGGGTTTTTAATCTTTTTATATTTTTAGGTAATTTTAGTACTTTTTTAGGATTATAATAATTTTTCTGGTTTTTTTGGATTTTATGGGTTTTATGGTTTTTATGGTTTTTTTGTTTTTTAGGCTTTAAGGGTTTATATGAGGTTTTTAGGGTTTTGAATGTTTTTTTAAAAAAAATTAACATGTTAGGGGTTTAATGTATATTTATTGTTATTAGTGGGTTTTATGGTTCTTATGAATGTATATGGTTTTTAATGTTATTAGGGTTTTAATGTTTTTTAAGGTTTTTAGGGTATTTAGTGTTTTTGGATTTTTTGGGGTTTTATGTGTTTTTAGATTTTTTTTGTTTTTCTTAGGATTTTCAATGTTTTTAGGGTATTTTATATTTTTAAATATATTTAGGAAATTTTAAGATTTTTATGGTTTTTAGATATTTTGATGGTTTTCAGGGTTTTTAGAGTATTTTTGTTATTTTATGTTTTTTGATATTTTTAGTATTTAGGGTTTTTATTGCTGCTTAGTATTTTTATTATTTTTAGGGGTTAATGGGTTTTCATAGAATTTATAGTTATCTTAGATTTTAATGTGATTTTAATTTTTTTAGGTTTTTAAATTTTTATGGTTATTAGGGGTTTTAGTGTTTTTAGGGTTGTTTTGGGTATTTAGCTTTTTTAGGTGTTTTAGGGGTTTTAATTTTATTTTTAATTGAAGTTTTTCCCATGATTTTTCATTGATTTTATGGTTTTTTCATTTTTATGGAGTTATTAGAAATTTTTAGTATTTTAACGGTTTTTATGGTTTTATCATCCCTATGTTTTTTAAGAGATTATGTGTTTTTAGGTTTATAGGGATTTCATACAAATTTTTAGGGTTTTTATAGTTTTTTTACCCTTCTAGGGATTTTTTGGATTTTTAAGATTTTTATGGGTTTTGGTTTTTGGGGATTTTTTGAGTTTATAGGATTTTATTATTTTTTAGTGTTTTTTAATGTTTTTAAGCATTTAAATTGGTTTTAGAGTTTTTCATGGGGTTTTAGGGTTTTTATTGTGTTTTTAGAGGGTTTTAATGTTTTAGTGGTCATTATATTTTTTAGGGGTTTTCGGTTTTTATCTTTTTTAGGTTTTTAGGGGTTTTAAGTGTTTTTTGGTTACTAAGGATTCTTAGGGGTTTTAAGTTACTTTACATTTTTAGGGATATTTTGGGATTTTTAGGAATTTTATGAGTTTTAGAATTTCCAAATATTTTGTAGGGTTTTTTTTGGTTTTATGTTTTTTTCGATGTTTGGATTTTTATAGTTTTTAGCGGGTTTATGGTTTTTTTGGGGTTTTTAATGATTTTAGGAATTTAATTTGTTTTTAGAGTTTTTAGTGTATTTAGGTGCTTTATGGGTTTTTATATTTTTTAAGATATTTAGGGATTTCTAATTTTTTTAGGGGTATAAAAGAATTTATATAGTTTTTAGGGTTTTTAGTGTTTTTTAGTTTTTTAGGGGTTTTATGTTATTTATGTTTTTAAGGTTTTCATATGAGTTTTTAGAGTTTTTTACTTTTTTTTATTTTTAGTGATTTTGAGGATTTTTTTAGTTTTAGGGTCTTTTAGGGAATTTAGGGATTTATTGTATTTAGGGTTTCGACATTTTTAGAGTTTTTTATATTTTTAGGTACTTTAAGATATTTTTTAGGATTTTTATGTGTTTTTAGTGTTTTTATGGATTTTGAGGGATTTAATGGGTTTTTATGAGTTTATTGTTTTTTGGTTTCTAGCATTTTTTTATTTTTAAGGTTTTTTAGACTTTTTACCATTTTTGAGGGTAAAATGGGTTTTAGTGGTTTTTTTGGTTTCTTATTTTTTATGGGTTTTAGGGGTTTTAAGGAATTTTGGGATTTTAATGTCTTTATGGGGTTTTAGGGTTTATGGTCTTTTAGGCTTTGTAGGGTGTTTAGTGTTTTCATCTTTTTAACAGTTTTAAGTGTTTCTATATTTTTATATTCATCATTGGGTTTTTCATGATTTTTAGGGTTTTTTATGTTTTTAGGGAATTTATGGATTTTTTAGGATTTTTAATGGGTCTTTTTGGATTTCAGTGTTTTGGGTTTTATAGGTGTTTTGATATTTTTTTTGGGTTTTTTAGTTTTTTTTGGGTTTTTAGCATTTGTTAGGTTTTTAGTGAATTTAAATGTTATTTGTGTTTTAATTTTTTCTTAGAGGTTTTCAGGGTTTTATAGTTTTTTTTTCATTTTTATGGATATTAGGGATTTTTTAGGATTTTTATAATTTTTTAGGGTGTTTAGGTATTTTGAGATTTTTAGGGATTTTATGTTTTAAGGGTTTTTATGTTTTTTGGGGGGGTTTAAGGGATATTTTACTTTTTCCCATTTTAAAGTTATTTTTATTGTTTTTAATATTTTTAGGGGTTTTTAGAATTTTTAGTGTTTGATGTTTTTATGGGCTTTCTGTGTTCATAGGTTTTCAAGGTTTTCTTAGTGATTTTTTGTGTTTTAAGGCTTTCTTATGTTTTTATGTATTTTGATGTATTTTTTAAGATTTTCTATGATATTTATAGATTTTAGGATATTTACAGATTTTGATGGTGTTTAGAGATTTTTGGGTTTTTAGGGTTTTTTGAGTTTGTCACGGGATTTAATGATTTTTGGAGTATTGTAAAAATTTTAGGGGATTAAAGGGTTTTTATATTTGTTAGATGTTCTTTTATGGTTTTTTAGGTTTTTTGGGTTTTTATGGGCTTTTGGTTTTTTAATTTATGGTGTTTTGGGGTTTTTATGGTTTTAGTGTTTTTAAGTGTATAGTTTATTACGGTTTTCCTTGGGTTTTTAGTGTTTTTAAGGGTTTTTACTTTTTTAGGTATTTTTAGAGATTTTTTATAATTTTTATAGTTTATTATGTTTTCAAGAGAATTTTATGTGTTATAGGGTTTATAGGCATTTTTTTGGGTTTTTAATGTTTTTTGACTCTTTTTGGGTTTTAAATGTTTTTGAGAGTTTTTAAAAAAAATTGGGGATTAAAGGTTTTTTAGAGTTTGTGTTGGTCGTCTTGGTTTTTACTAGGGGTTTAGAGTTTTTTATAGTTATTTGGAGTTTTTATGGATTTTTTGGTTTTAGGGGTTTTAGGGACTTCTTATGGTTTTATAAGTTTTTTAGAGTTTTTATGTTTTTAGAGGGTTTTAGTGTTTATAGTTATTCATGGGTTTCTTTGGGGTTTTCAGTGTTTTAGGGTTTTTATGTATTTAGATATTTTTACGGAATTTTTAGGAATTTTTTGTTTTTTATGATTTTTTGGGGTTTTTTTTGTATTTAGAATTTTTATTTTTATGGGTGTTTTAAATGTTTGTAGGTTTTTAATGTCTTTACAAGGGTTTTCAAGTTTTTAGGGATTTTTTGAATTTATGGGTAAAGGGAATTCTTATGATTTTAATGAGTTTTGGGTGTTTATGGATTTTGAGGTTTTTAAGGGTTTTAAGGGTTTTAGGGTTTTTAGGAGTTTTTATGGATTTTTTGGGTTTTTAGGGATTTTTTTGGAGTTTATGGGTTTATAATTATTTTTATTATTTTTTTAACATTTTTAGTTTTTAAAGGTTTTTTAGAGTTTCTAGTGGTTTTATAGGTTTTATGGGGTTTTAGAGTTTATTTGGTTTTATGGGTTTTGTGGTTATTAGATTTTTTATGGTTTTGTAGGGTTTTTTTGTTATTTTTAAGGGTTTTAAGGGTTTTTATAATTTTATGTTATACTTATTTTTTTTCATTATTTATTGGTATTTTCATTTTTTATGTAATTTTTATGTATTTTTTAGGAATATTATAATTTTATAGTGTTTATAAATTTTAAGGGTTTATATGTTTTTATGGTTATTTTTGTTTTTAAGTTTATTTTTAATTGTTTTGGGTTTTATTGATTTTTAGATTTTTTAACGATTTTAAGGGTTTAAAGAATATTGAGAGTTTTTAGTGGCTTTAAGATTTTTATGTGGTTTTAGAGGTATTAAGGCTTGGGGGGTTATGGTTTTATGGTTGTTTTTGTTTTTGAGGTTTTTGGGTTTTTTATTTTTTCAGGTGTTTTAATTGTTTTTATGATTTTTAGTTCTTATTAGGGTTTTTTTGGTTTTTACATTCATTATTTTTTATATCATTTGAATTATGTTTTTGTATTTTTACTTTTTTAGGTTTTTAGGGTTTTTTATATTTTTTAGTGTATTGGAGTTTTTATGGAGTTTTGGGTTTTACAGTTATGTTGAGTTTTAAGGGGTTTGAAGGTATTTGTTTTGTTTTTAATGTTTTTATATGTTTAAAAGGTTTTGTTTTTGTGTTTTTTGGGTTTTTATAGGGTTTTAGGGGTTTTTTGTTTTTTAGGGTTTTAGGGTCTTTTAGGGTTTTTAGGGGTTTTAAGTGTTTTTTTATTTTTATTTCTTTAGGTTTTTCATGGATTTTTGGTTTTTTTACGTTTTAGGTATTTCATGGATTTTTTAGGACTTTATGGGTTTTTAGGGTTTTGGTTATTTTGATGGTTTTGGGGGTTTTATATTTTTTAGTGTTTTCAGTATTTTTTAGGTTTTTATGGGTTTTATGTGTTTTTTAGTGTTTTTAGTGTTTTAAGGATTTCTTAGGAGTTATCATGGTTCTAGGTTTTTTAGAATTTTATGGATTTTTTTGGGATTTAAATATTTCTATGGGTTTTTAGTTTTTTAGGGATTTTGATGGTTTATAGTGTTCTTAGGGGTTTAATGGGGTTTTTGGTTTTTTTGGGGGTTTTTAGTTTTTAGGTATTTTAATGTTTTATTAGAGTTTTTTAGTGTCATTATGGATTTAATAGGTTTTTAGTGTTTTGAGTAATCTTTTAGGTTTTTTTATGGGGTTTTAGGGTTTTTAATGTTTTTAGGGGTTTTTATAGTTTTCAGTGTTTTTAAGGTTTTAAGGTGATTTTATGGTTTTTCACATTTTTATGTTTTTAAGAGTTCTAATTGTTTTTTGATTTTTAAGTTTATTTATGGATTTTCAGTTTTTTTACATTTTTATGGATTTGAGGGATTTTTTATGTTTTTATGGGTTTTTAGGGATTTTATCATTGTTTAGTTTTATTTTCGGTTTTAAGTGTTTTTATGTTTTTAAGGATTTCGTAGGGTTTATTGGGTTTTTAATGTTTTTTACATTTTTAGTTATTTTTGTGGTATTTTTGATATTTTTATGTATTTTTTAGGTTTTTATTGATTTTGAGGGTTTTAGGTTTTTTCAGCATTTTAGGGGTTTTGTGGGTTTTAGTCTGTCAATGTTTTCTTAGTATTTTTAGGGGGTTTAGGGTTTTTTTTTATTTAAGAGGATCTTAGAGATTTTTTTAGATTTTTATGGTTTTTTGTTTTAGGGTTTTTTTTAGTTTTTTTTTGTTTCTTAAGGTTTTTTAGATTTTTTTTGTCTTAAGGGTTTAAACGGGTTTTAGTGTTTTTAGTGGTTTTTTTGGGGGGGTTTAAAGATATTCTGAGTTTTAATGTTTTTTACTAGTTTGATGTTTTTGACATTTTTATTGTTTTCTTGGGGATTTATGAGGGTTAAAGTTTTTAGGGAATTTTTGGGCTTTTTTAAATTTTTTATTTGGGGGGGGTTTATTTTGGGTTTTTTAGGTTTTATGTATTCTTAGGATTTTATGTGTTTTAAATGATTTTTTGTATTTTAGATTTTATTTTGGGTTTTTAGTGATTTGTACATTTTTAAGGATTTCTAAGAAAATTTTCAGATTCTTAGCGTTTTTCGGGGTTTTAGGGATTTTGGGGGGTTTTAGGGTTTTTAAATTTTTATTGAGTTTTTTAAAAATTTTAAGGGTTGAACAGGTTATTATATTTTTAGTGGGTTTCACTAATTTATTTTTTTATGGTTTTTAGGGGTTTTCAGTATTTTAATGTTTTCAGGTTTTCCTAGTCTTATTTAGGTTTTGTTTTTATATTTTAGATATTTTTAAGTATTATATAGTTTTTTTGTGTTTTTTTGGACTTTGTGGGTTTAGGGTTTTTTTATTTTTCTGGATTTTTAGAATTTTTTTAATTTTTTCTAGTTTTAAGATTATTTTTGTGTTTTTTAACAATTTATGGGGTTTAATAGATTTTTATAGTTTTTTTGAGTTTTTGTTTTTATGGAATTTTTGGGGTTTATAAGGGTTTTAGGGTTTGGCATGGTGTTTAGGGGTTTTAGGGTCATTTAGGGGTTTTAGAGTTTTTAGCGTCGTTTATTTTTTTAGGAGTTTTATGTGATTTTATATTTTTATGGTTTTTCTTTGTGTGTGTCAGATTTTTTAGGGTTTTATTATGTTTTTAGGTATTTTTCATGATTTTTGGGGGGTGTTATGGATTTTTGGGTGTTTTAGGGGTGTCTAGGTTTTTAGTGCTTTTTATTTTTTAATGGTTTTAAGTGTTTTAAGTTTTTATGGTTTTTATGTTTTTTTGAATTTATATGGATTTTTAAAAACTTTTATGTTTTTTTGGTTATTGTGGATTTCAAGGGTTTCATGGGGTTTTATGGTTTTTACTATTTTTTATGATTTTTAGGGGTTTGAAGGCTTATTTGTTTTTAATGATTTCTTATAGAGTTTTAGGGTATATAAATTTTTTTTGGGGTTTCAAGGATTTTTATGAATTTTTTGATTTTTAGGGGGGGTTTTAGGTTTTTAGGGTTTTTTAGGTTTTTGCAGGTTTTTCTGTCGTTTGCGGGTTTAAAGGGTTTTAATTTTGTAATGGTTTTTTATATTTTTTTAAATATTTTTAGTTTTTAAGGGGGTTTTATAGATTTTAGTGTGTTTAATGGTTTTTTATAAGTGTTTATGGATTTTAATGTTTTTAGGGGTTTATTTGTTTTTGGGTTTTTAGAGGTTTTTAGGGCTTTATGCATTTTTAGTGTTTTTAGGGGTTTTAAGTGTTTTTATAATTTAATTTTTTTCATAGGTTTTTTTGTGTTTTTTATTGTTATTTAGGTTTTAGGGATTTTTATGGATTTTTACATTTTTTTAGGTATTATTTGGGTATGTTGGGGTTTTATGGTTTTTATGATTTTTTTGGTTTTTTGGTTTTCTTGATTTTTTTTCAGATATTTAAGGTTTTCTAGATTTTTTTAATGTTTTTAGGGCTTTAAAAGGTATTTTTAGTTTTCAGTGGTTTTATGGTTTTTATTGGTTTTAATGGTTTTTATGGATTTTTATGTTTTTTTGCAGTTTCTTAGGGTTTTTTGTGTTTTATTGGTTTTTAGGGGTTTTATGTGTTTTTATTTATCTAAGGTCTTTTTAGGGTTTTTCAATAATTTTAGAGATTTTTATGTTTTTAGGGATTTTTAGGACCTTTTTAGGATTCTTATGGTTTTTATGGGTTTTAGGGAATTTTTAGGGGTTTTAATGTTTTTAGGGATTTTTTGTATTTTTGGGGTTTTTCGGTTTTTATTGTGTTTTTATGGGTTTTTTGGTTTAATAGAGTTTTTATCATTTTTAGGGGTTTAAATATTTTTTAGGTTTTCATTATTTTTAGGGGTTTGATGGGGTTTTAGGGTTTTTTAGGTTTTTAAGGGTTTTTAGTGTTTTCATGGTTTTTAGAGTTTTTTGGTATTTTGAGTTTTTATGGTTTTTAGTTTTTTTAGAGATTTTTTTGGATTTGAAGAGTTTTTAGGTTTTTATCATTTTCTTTGGGGTTTCAAGGTTTTAGTATGTTTCTAGGGATATAAATTTATTTTTAATATTTTTATGGTTTTTTAGTTTTTTAGGGATTTTGAGAGTTTGTTGGGGTTTTAGGGTTTTTATGGTTTGTTGGGGTTTTTAAGGTTATTGGGGATTTTTAGGGTTATTAATGTTTTTACATTTTTTTTTAACATTTTTAGGTTTTTAAGGGGGGGTTTAGAGTCATAGGGGTTTTGGGGGTGTTATTGTTTTTAAGGGTGTTATTGGTTTTTATGGTTTAATTGGAATTTTATGGTTTTAAGGATTTAATGTATTTTTTTTTTGTTTTTTGGTTTTTTATCTTGTTTAGGATTTTATGGATTTTTAGTGTTTTAGGTTTTTAAATATTTCTATGTTTTTTCAGGGTCTTTTACAATTTTATGGGTTTTAGGGATTCTTTAGGATTTTTATGGTTTTTATGGTTTTTATAGATTATGATGTTTTTAGGGGTTTTAGAAATTTTTTATGTTTTTAGGGGTTTTAAATGTTTTTGGATTTTTTGGGTTTCATTGATTTTTTATGTTTTCTAGGGAATTTTTTGGTTTTTAGAGATTTTTAGGGATTTTTAAGACTGACGTTTTTAAGGGATTTTAGTGATTTTGAGGGGGTTTTAGGGATTTATGGTTTTTTGGGGTTTTTTGAGTTGTTTATGGTTTTTATGGTATTTTTGAGTTTTCAATGTTTTTAAGGGTTTAAAGGGCTTAAGTGACTTCAAAAATTTTTAGGGTTTTTATGGGTTAATAATTTTTAAGGTTTCTAGGGGTTTGTATGGTTATTGGGGTTTGATCGATTTTTAGGGATTTTACCTTTTTTAGTTATTTAGAGGATTAAAGTGTTTTTATGTTTTTAGGGTCTTCTACATGTTATTCCATGTTTTCTAGGTTTTTTATATATTTTTTGAATTTTTAGTCCTTTTTGTATTTTTATAGGTTTTTAGGATTTTTAGGTAATTTTAAGGGTTTTTATGGGTTTTAGGGTTTTTAGGGTCTTTAGTGCTTTAAATGTTTTTTTGGGTGTGTAGGGTTTTTTTGAGTGTATAGGGTTTTTAAGGATTTATAATACTTTTAACGTTTTTATTGGTTTAAATGGATTTTTGGGTTTTTATATATTTTATGGTTTTTATGGGGTTTTAGGCGTTTTTATGGTTTTATTTATTTTTATGGTTTTTAGAGTTTTTAGGGATTTTTCCATTATATGTTATTAGTGGTTCTATGTGTTTATAAGTTTTTATGGATTTCATAATGGTTTTTAGGGGTGTAAGGATTCTATGGCTTTGCCTACTTTTATTGATTTTTTTATAATTTTTATGTGTTTTTTGGATTTTTAGTGACTTTGCAGCATTTTAGGGATTTTAGGGTTTAATGTTTTTATGGTTTTTTTAAATTTTTATCTTCTTTTAGTGTTTTAGGTTTTTTTTTGTTTTTTTGATTTTTTTAACAATTTAATGTTTCTAAAGGGTCTTTAGAGTTTTTTTTGTGATTTTAGGATTTTTCAAGGTTTTTGTGATCTTTAGGGGTTTTAGGGTCATTTCAAGAAATTTTTAGGGTTTTTAGTATTTTTTAGGTTTTTGGGTATTTTATGTGTTTTTAGGTATTTAAGGTGTTCTTACTATTTTTATATGTTTTTAGAGTTTTTATGATTTAGAGGTTTTTTGGTATTTTTTTAGGATTGTTAGGGTTTTTTGGGTTTTTTGGGATTTTGCGTGTTTTTAGCCTTTTTAGGTTTTTATTGGTTTTAAGTGGTTTTTGCTATTTATGTTTTTCTTATAGTTTTAAGGGATTGTGGGTTTTTGTAAATATTTATGGATTTATAGGTCTTTTTAGGAATTTTTTAGGGGTTTTAGGATTTTAATTTTTGTAAGGGTTTTTTTTTTGTTTTTTTGGTGATTTAGGGGTTTTTTAGTTATTTAGGGGTTTTAAGCGTTTTAAGAGTTTTTTTTACCATTTGTAGGGTTTTAAAAGGGTTTTATAGTTTTTAGCTGTTTTGAGAGTTTTTATGTGGGTTTAGGGTTTTTATGGTCGTATGGGTTTAGGGGTTTTTAGGGTTTTTTAGTTTTTTAGGTGTTTTAAGTGTTTTTGTTATT
The DNA here is from genome assembly GCA_963277665.1 of Viscum album. Taxonomy (NCBI): domain Eukaryota; kingdom Viridiplantae; phylum Streptophyta; class Magnoliopsida; order Santalales; family Viscaceae; genus Viscum; species Viscum album. The sequence continues at coordinate 790,725,359 of OY728164.1, forward strand.
TTTAAGGTCCTCTTATGGTTTTTTAGTTTTAGGTATTTTTATGTTTTTATTCATTTTAGGTGAGTTTTTTTGATTCTAGAGGTTTTTTGGGTTTGTGGGGATTTTGAGGGTTTTTAGGGTACTTTAGGTTTTCAGTATTCTTATGTTATTTTTTGGGTTTTTAGTGTTCTTTTATTTTTTAGGGATTTTATAGTTTTAAAGATTTTTTTAACATATTTATGGGTTTAAAGGATATTAGAGTTTTTAGGGAGTTTTTAGTGTTTATATGGTTGTTTAGGATTGTTTTATTTTTTATATGTTTTTTAATCTGTTTTTGGGTTTTTAGTGTTTTTAGGATTTTAGGGGTTTTATGTGGTTATCGGTTTTTAAGGTTTTAATAGAGTTCATATTGGTTTTAGTTCATTTTATGTTTTTGTGGATTTTAAAGAATTTTTTTACGTTTATGGTTTTTAGGGATTTTAGGGATTGTGAGGGGTTTTGGGTTTTTTTGTGTTTTTTAGAGTTTTAATGGTTTTTTAAGTTTTTCAATGTTTTAAGAGTTTAAATGGGTTTTGTAGTTTTAATATTTTTTATATTTTTATGAGGTTTTCTTTCTTTTTTAATAATTTTTATGGGTTTTGTGGTTTATGGTGTTTTTAGGGGTTTTGGAATTTTTTTTAGATTTTTAGGGTTATTAAGTGTTTTAAAGTTTTAAAGGCTTTCTTAGGTTTTCTTTAGTTTTTATGGTTTTTATGTTTTTATAGATTTTCATGGATTTTTTGTTTTTTTTTGTTTTTAGGGTTTTTGGGATTTTGGGGATTTTTTGTGGTTTTTGGGTTTTGGGGGGGTTTTAGGATTTTGTTGAGTATTTTTTATTTTTTAAGGTTATTAGAGTTTTTTACTATTTTTGGGATTTAAAGGGAATTTAGAGTTTTTAGTGGTTTATGTTTTTTATGGGTTTTGGGGGTTTTATGGATTTTAAGGGTCTTATTGTTTTTAGAGTTTTATGTCTTTTTTAATGTTTTTAGGTTTTTTAGAATTTTTTATTTTTTAGGTATTTTAAGTGATATTAGGTTTATAAGGGGTTTTCAGATGTTTTATTATTTTTTTACATTTTTAGTGTTTTTATGAATTTTTTTAGGATTTTTATAATTTTTTAGGTTTCTTATGGATTTTTTTGGGGTATTCAGTGTTTTAAGGATTTTTATGGTTTTTAGGGTTTTATGAATTATTAGGGTTTTTATGTTTTCATAGTTTTTATTGCTTTTAAAGGATTAAATGGTTTTTATAGATTTTAGGGGTTTTAGGTTTTTATGGGTTTTGAGGGTTTTTATGGTTTTTAGGTTTTAGGGATTTAATGGGGTAAGTTGTCTTTTTAGGGTTTTAGGGATTTTAAGTGTTTTTATGTTTTTATGTTTTTTTAATGGATTTAGGATTTTTACCGATTTTTATGTTTTTTTAATTTTTTGAGATTTTTTTGGTTTATAAGTATTTTTATGGTTTTTATAGATTTTGACGGTTTTATGGATTTTTAGGGATTTTATGAATTTTTTGGTTTTTTTTATTTTTTTGTCTTTTTTTGGTTAAAAGGGTTTATAACATTTTTAGGGTGTTAATGGGTTTTTTGGGGTTTAGTTTTTTAAAGGATTTAGTGGTTTTATGTTTTTAGAGTTTTTAAGGGTTTAGGGTTTTAGGGTTTTTGTCACACTTTTTGGTTTTTTAGGGATTTAAGTGTTTTTTGGTTTTTAAGGCTTCATTAGAGTTTTAAAGAATTTAGGGTTTTTATCACATATTGGGATTTTAGGGGATTTTACAGTTTTTTTTTGTTTTTAGGATTTTTAGGGATTTGGATGGTTCTTAGGGTTTTTGCATATTTTTTGAGTTATAGGGTTTCTTTTTTGGTTTTTAGGGTATTAATTATTTTTAGTGTTTTTTATCATTTTAATTTTTCTAAATGGGTTTTATAGTTTTTAGTGATTTGTTTGTTTTTTTGTGTTTTTAGGGTTATTAGGGTTTTGGGGGGTTTTAGGATGTTTTAGGCGTTTAAGGGTCTTTTAGATTTATGTAGGTTTCTACCGTTTTTAGGGGTTTTTGGGTTTTTAGTCTTTTCGGTTTATAAGGTCTACAGGGGGTTTTTATGGTTTTTAGGATTTTTATAATTTCAGTGATTTTTAGGTCTTATTTAAAATTTTAATGGTTTTTTGGAATTTATTGGATTATGGGTATTTTTAGTATTTTTTGGTTTTTTATGTTTTTTAGATTTTTACAGTTTTTGGAAGTGTTTTCAATGTTTGTAGGGTTTTTTTGTTTATTTTGGATTTTTAGGTATTTTTCAGGATTATATGGTTTTTAGTTTTTATATGGATTTTGAGGGTTTCAATGGTTTTTAGGGTTTTTAATGTTTTTATAGTGTTTTTGGGTTTTAAATTTTTTTTAGTTGTTAAGGATTTTCAGGAATTTTTAATGAATTTTAATGTTTTTAGTGTTTAAAGGTTTTTTAGTGTTTTTAGTGGTTTGTAAGGTTTTCTGGGTTTTATGGTTTTTGAATGTTTTTAGGCGTTTTAATGTTTTTTAGTGATTTTAGGGTTTTTAATGATTTTATTTTTTTGGGGGTTTATGTTTTATATGTTTTTATAGTTTTTTTAATGTTTTAATTTTTTTTAAAACATTTTACATCTTAATTATTTTAGGTATTTTTTAGGATTTTTATGGTTTGAGTGATTTTGTGGGGTTTTAGTGGTTTTTTTGTGGTTTTTATGTTTTTTTTGTGTTTCAAGGTTTTTTTAGTGTTTTAATGTTTTTAGTGTTTAAATATTTCATGGGTAAAAGGGTTTTTTGGGTTTTTAGTGGGTTTTTAGGGGTTTTAGGGGTCATTTTGGTTTTAGGGGTTTTAATAGTTTTAAGGTTTTTAAGGTTTTATAAGTGTTTTCAGGGTTTTTAATTTTTTTGGGATGTTTAGGAAGTTTTATGGATTTTTGTGGTTTTTTCGGATTTTAAGGGTTTTTATGGTTTTTTAGGGTGTTCATTATTTTTAGGGTTTTTAAAATTTTGGTTTCTAGGGATTTTATTTGTTTTTAAGTTTTTATGGTCTTTCTAGATTTTTCAGTGTTTTTAGAGTTTTTCCCCTTTTAGATAAATTATGGCTTTTTTAGGATTTTTATGTGTTTTTAGTGTTTTTAGGAATTCTTATTGATTTTATGATTTTAAGGGTTTTGGGTTTTTATGGTTTTATGGTTTTTCTGAGTTTGTATGGTTTTTTATGTTTTTTGTGTTTTTATTATTTTTAGGGGATTAATGGTTTTTTATAGTTTTTAGTGGATTCTTAGTGTTTTTATAGGTTTTATAGGTTTTATATGTTTTTTATGGTTTTTTAATTTTCAATGTGTTTTAATTGTTTTTATGATTTTTAGTTCTTATTAGGTTTTTTTGGTTTTGATGTTCTTTATTTTTTATATCATTTGAGTTATTTTTTGTATTTTTATGTTTTTTAGGGATATTTATGTTTTTTAGTATATTGGAGTTTTTATATAGTTTTGGGTTTTACAGTTTTGTTGATTTTTAAGGGGTTTGAAGGTCTTTTTTTGTTTTTAATGTTTTTATATGTTTAAAAGGTTTTGTTTTTGTGTTTTTATGGTTTTAGGGTTTTTTTTTGTGTTTTTTAGGTTTTTAGGGTCTTTTAGGGTTTTTAGGGGTTTTAAGTGTTTTTTTATTTTTATTTCTTTAGGTTTTTCATGGATTTTAGGTTTTTTTACGTTTTAGGTATTTTATGGATTTTTTAGGACTTTATGAGTTTTTAGGGTTTTGGTTATTTTTTGGTATTTTAGTGATTTTTATGTCTTTTTAGGATTTTTAGGGGGTTTTAGGATTTTAATTGTTGTCATGTTTTTTGTTTTTTGGGGATTTAGGGGTTTTTTTAGTGATTTAGGGGTTTTAAGCGTTTTAAGAGTTTTTTTTACCATTTGTAGGGTTTTAAAAGGGGTTTTTATAGTTTTTAGTGGTTTTGAGTGTTTTTATGGGGGTTTAGGGTTTTTATGGTTTTAGGGGTTTGGGGGTTTTTAGGGTTTTTTAGTTTTTTAGGTGTTTTAAGTGTTTTTGTTATTTTTATGGTCATCTTATGGTTTTTTTGTTTTAGGGTTTTTTATTTTTTTATTAATTTTAGGAGGGTTTTTTGGATTCTATAGGTTTTTTGGGTTTTTGGGGATTTTGAGGGTTTTTAGGGTACTTTTGGTTTTCAGTTTTCTTATGTTATTTTTTGGGTTTTTAGTGTTCTTTTAATTTTTAGGGATTTTATAGTTTTATATTTTTTTTTAACATTTTTATGGGTATAAAGTATATTAGAGTTCTTAGGGTGTTTTTAGTGTTTATAGGGTTGTTTAGGACTGTTTTATTGTTTTTATGATTTTTTATCTATTTTAGGGTTTTTAGTGTTTTTTTTTTGTTTTTAGGGGTTTTATGTGGTTATCGGTTTTTAAGTTTTTAATAGATTTCTTATTGGTTTTAGTTTTTTTTATGTTTTTGTGGATTTTAAAGAATTTTTTTACGTTTATGGTTTTTAGGGATTTCAGGGATTGTGAGGGGTTTTGGGTTTTTAGATTTATTCTTGTTTTTTGGGTTTTTTTGTGTTTTTTAGAGTTTTAATGGTTTTTGGAGTTTTTTAATGTTTTAAAATTTTAAAGGGGTTTTGTGGTTTTAATCGTTTTAGGGTTTTATGAGGTTTTCTTACTTTTTTAATAATTTTTATGGGTTTTATGGTTTCTGGTGTTTTTAGGGGTTTTGGAAATTTTTTGATATTTTTAGGGGTATTAAGTGTTTTAAAGTTTTGAAGGATTTCTTAAGTCTTCTATAGTTTTTATGGTTTTTATTTTTTTATAGATTTTCATGGATTTTTAGTTTTTTTTGTTTTTAGGGTTTTCGGGATTTTGGGGATTTTTTGAGGTTTTTGGGTTTTGGGGGGGTTTTAGGTTTTTGTTGAGTATTTTTTATTTTTTAAGGTTATTAGAGTTTTTTTCTATTTTTTGGGATTTAAAGGGATTTTAGAGTTTTTAGTGGTTTATGGTTTTTATGGATTTTGGGCGTTTTATGGATTTTAAGGGTCTTATTGTTTTTAGAGTTTTATGGCTTTTTTAGAGTTTTTAGGTTTTTTAGAATTTTTTATTTTTTAGGTATTTTAAGTGATATTAGGTTTATAAGGGGTTTTCATATGTTTTATCATTTTTTTACATTTTTAGTGTTTTTATGAATTTTTTTAGGTTTTTTATTATTGTTTAGGTTTTTTATGGATTTTTTTGGGGTATTCAATGTTTTAAGGATTTTTATGGTTTTTAGGGTTGTTTGAATTATTAGGGTTTTTATGTTTTTATAGTTTTTAATTATTTTAAGGGCTTAAATGGTTTTTATATATTTTAGGGGTTTAGGTTTTTATGGGTTTTGAGGGTTTTTAGGGTTTTTAGGTTTTAAGGATTTAATGGGGTAAGTGGTCTTTTTAGGGTTTTTTGGGATTTTAAGGGTTTTTATGTTTTTATGTTTTTTAGCGATTTTAGGATTTTTATCGATTTTTATTTTTATTTTATTTTTTTGAGATTTTTTAGGTTTATTAGTATTCTTAAGGTTTTTATAGATTTTGACAGTTTTTATGGATTTTTATGGATTTTATGGATTTTTGGGTTTTTTTTGTTTTTTTTCTTTTTTTCGTTAAAAGGTTTTTTAACATTTTTAGGGTGTTAATGGGTTTTGTGGGGTTTAGTTTTTTAATGGTTTTAGTGGTTTTTATGTTTTTAGAGTTTTTAAGGGTTTAGGGTTTTAGGGTTTTTGTCACTTTTTTGGTTTTTAGGGGTTTTAAGTGTTTTTTGGTATTTAAGGATTTATTAGAGTTTTATGGATTTTAGGTTTTTTATCACATATTGGGATTTTAGGGGATTTTGTAGTTTTTTTTGGTTTTTAGAATTTTTAGGGATTTTGATGGTTCTTAGGGTTTTTGCGTTTTTTTATTTATAGGGTTTCTTTTTTAGTTTTTAGGGTATTAATTATTTTTAGTGTTTTTTTATCATTTTAATTTTTCTAAATGGGTTTTATAGTTTTTAGTGAATTTTTTGTTTTTTTTTGTGTTTTTAGGGTTATTAGGGTTTTGGGGGGTTTTAGGATTTTTTAGGGGTTTAAGGGTCTTTTTGATTTATGTAGGTTTCTACCGTTTTTAGGGGTTTTGGGTTTTTAGTGTTTTAGGTTTATATGGTCTACAGGGGGGTTTTATGGTTTTTAGGTTTTTTATAATTTCAGTGATTTTTAGGTCTTATTTATGATTTTAATGGTTTTTAGGAATTTATGGGATTTTGGGGATTTTTAGTAATTTTTGGTTTTTTATGTTTTTAAGATATTTAGAGTTTTTTGAAGGTTTTTCAAAGGTTGTAGGGTTTTTTTTTGTTTTTTTTGGATTTTTAGGTATTTTTTAGGATTATATGTTTTTTAGGGTTTTTATGGATTTTGAAGGTGTTAATGGATTTTAGGGATTTTAATGTTTTTACAGGGTTTTTGGGTTTTAAATTTTTTTTAGTTGTTAAGGATTTTCAGGAATTTTTATTAATTTTTATTGTTTTTAGTTTTGAAAGGTTTTTTATTTTTTTAGTGGTTTGTAAGTTTTTCTGGGTTTTAGGGTATTTGAATGTTTTTAGGCGTTTTAATGTTTTTTAGGGATTTTAGGGTTTTTAACAGTTTTTTTTGGGGTTTATGTTTTATAGGTATTTATAGTTTTTTTAATGTTTTAATGGTATTTAAAACTATTTTACATCTTAATTACTTTAGGTATTTTTTAGGATTTTTTTTGGTTTTAGTGATTTTGTGGGGTTTTAGTGGTTTTTTTGGGGTTTTGTGTATTTTTGTGTTTCATGGTTTTTTTAGTGTTTAAATTTTTTAGGGGTCAAAGTGTTTTTTGGGTTTTTAGTGGGGTTTTAGGGGTTTTATGGGTTTTAAGGGTCATTTTGGTATTAGGGGTTTTAATAGTTTTTAGGTTTTTAAGGTTTTATAAGTGATTTCAGGGTTTTTTAATTTTTTGGGATGTTTAGGGAGTTTTATGGATTTTTGGGGTTTTTTGGGATTTTAAGGGGTTTGAAGGTTTTTTAGGGTGTTCATTATTTTTAGGGTTTTTAAAATTTTGTTTCTAGAGATTTTATGTGTTTTTAGGTTTTTATGGTCTTTCTAGATTTTTAGTGTTTTTAGAGTTTTTCACCTTTTTAGATAAATTATGGATATTTTAGGATTTTTATGTGTTTTAGTGTTTTTAGGGATTTTTATTGATTTTATGATTTTTAGGGTTTTGGGTTTTTATGGTTTTTTGGGTTTTTTAAGTTTGAATGGTTTTTTAATTTTATTGTGTTTTTATTATTTTTAGAGGATTAATGGTTTTTTATAGTTTTAGTGGATTGTTAGTATTTTTATAGGTTTTTAGGTTTTTTATTATTTTTAGATGTTCTTATGTATTTAGGGACTTTACGGTTTTAATTTTTTTTAGGGTTTTAAGTGGTTTTAAGTGTTTTTAGGTTTTTAAGGCTTTCTTATTGTGTTTTAGGGTTTTTAGGATTTTTACATGTTTAGTTATTATAAGTAATTTTTGTATTTTTATTGGTTTTAGGGTTTTCAAGGATTTTTATGGGTTTTAGGGGTTTTTAGGGATTCTAGTGTTTTTTGGGGGGTTTAGGCTTTTTTAGAGTTTTAGGGTTTTAAGGGTTTTTAGTGTTTTAATTTTTTAGGGGTCTAATGGGTTTTTATAGTTTTTAGTGGGGTTTTAGGTTTTTTATGGGTTTTTAAGGATTTATAATGTTCTAGGATCTTTTATGGTTTTTAGGGGTTTTGTGGACTTTGGGGTTCATTTAGAGATTTTCGGGTATCCAGAGTTATTATTTTTAGGGTTTTTTTTGTGTTTTTAGCTTTTTAAGGTTTTGATAAGGGGTTTTAGGTTTTTCGGGTTTTTTACATTTTTAGCTATTTTTAGAATTGATTAGGATATTTAGTGTTTTTAGTGAATTTGAGGATAATTAGGGTTTTTTGGGTTTTTTGGGTTTTAAGCGGTTTTAGGGTTTGTAGGTGTTTTTTAGGTGTTTTACGCATTTTTAGGGTTTTATGGTTTTATTTGGGGTTTTCAAGGTTTTTAGAGTTTTTAAAATTTTTATGGATTTTAAGGGATTTTAATGAATTTTATGGGGTTTTAGGGTTTTTAGGTATTCTAAGGGCTTTATGGGTTGTTATGGTTTTTAGGGATTTTTTAATTTTTTGTGATTTTAGTGCCTTTTGAGTTTTTTTATAAATTTTTGATTTTTCAAAAAAATTAGCGGTTTCAAGGGGTTTTGTAATTTTTAGTGGATTTGTAGTGTTCTTATGGGTATTAGGGATTTTAGGGATTTTAGGTTAATAGGGTTTTTGGGTTTTAGTATCTTTTAGGGTTTTTAGGTTTTTAGTGTTTTTTAATTTTTAGAGGATTTAATAATTTACATTTTTTATGGTTTTCTTATGGGTTTTCAGGGTTTCTTGGGTTTTTTATTTTTTTTATGGATTTTGGGTTTTTTTATTTTTTATGGATTTTTTGGTTTTTAGGGTTTTTAAGGATTTAATAGTTTTTAGGTTTTTAAGTGTTTTAGGGGAATTTGTAGTTTTTTAGGGTTTTAAAGGTTTTTTTTACATTTTTAGGGGTTTAATGGGTTTAAAATGTTTTTATTGTTCTTATGGTTTTTATGGGCAATTAGAGTTTTTAGGAGGTTTTATGGTTTTTTGAATCTTATGTTTCTAAGGGTTTTATGTGATTATATCCTTTTATGGTTTCGTAAGGGTTTTCTGTGTTTTTAGGGTTTTTTATTCTTTTTATGGATTTTTAGGGATTTTAATGGGTTTTTGGATTTTAAGGGATTTTTAGGGATTTTTAGGTTTTTAGGGTTATTGTAGTTTTCTGGTTTTTAGGGATTTTGTAATTTTTTATATGTTTTATGGTTTTTTAGATTATTTTAACATTTTAGGGGTTTATAGAGGAATTATATTTTAAGTGGTTTTTTGGGTTTGAATGATTTTTATGGGTTTTTTGGGTTTTTTGGGTTTTTGTGGGTTTTTGCATTTTTAGGGTTTTCTAGATTTATTATGTCTTTAGGGGTTTAATGTATATATATATTTTTAAGTTTTTCTTCAATTTTTCAGTGTTTTAGGGATTTTGTATATTTTTAATTATTTTCGAGACTTTTCGGATTTTTATTGTTTATTAGGTTTTATAGGGATTTTGATGGTGTTTAGTGTTTTCAGGGTTTTTTGGTTTTGTGGGATTTAGTAATAATTTTGAGTATTTTAATGTTTTAATTTTTTTAATAGTTTTAAAAATTTTATGGGTTTAATTGATTTTAATAATTTTTAGTGTTTTTCCTAGGGTTAATTGGGTTTTTTATATTTTTAGGTACTATGGGTTTTATATACATTAATGGTTTTCATGGGTTTTAGATCCTTTTTAGGGTTTTTAGTGGTTTTAGATTTTTTTAGGGGTTTTATATGTTTTTAGGTTTTTAATGTTTTCATAGGAGTTTTAAATGTTTGTGTGTATTTTACATTTTTAGTGATTTTTAGGAAATTTTTATATTTTTATGCATTTTTATGGTTTTAAGGATTTTGAGGGTTTTTAGGGGGGTTTAGCTTTTTTTATTTATAGGGGTTTTAAGATTTTTTTGGGTTTTTATGGTCTTATAATAATTTTGTTGAGTTTTTAAATTTCTAGGGTTTTATATCATTCATAGTATTTTTATGGGTTTTTAGGAATTTTTGGGAATTTTAGTGTTTTAGGGGTTTTTTGGTTTTTTGGTATTTTCTGTTATTTTTGTTTTTAGGGTTTTTTGAAGTCTTTTAAGGTTTTAAAGGTTTTTTTTAGTTTTTAACATATTTATGCTCTTAAATGTTTTAAGAGTTTTTTGGGGTTTTGTGGATTTGTGTAGTTTTTTAGGACTTATGGGTTTTTTTATTTTAGGGTTTTTAGGATTTTAGGGTCTTTTATAGTTTTAAGAGTTTTTTTGTTTTAAGGGGTTTTAAGTAAATTTTCGTTTTAGTGGTTTCCTAGTGTTTTCATGGTATTTAGCCTTTTTAAGTTTTTATGGATATATAGGTATTTTTTAGGATATTTATGGGTTTTAGGGGTGTTTGAAATTTTTAATGTTTTTAGAGGTTTTATGGTTTTTTTGGGTTTTAGGGTTTCTTGTGTTTTTTGGGGTTCTAAAGGTTTTAAGTGTTTTTCGCATTTTTTGGGCTTTAAAGGATATTTAGGATTTTTAGTAGTCTTTGAGTTTTTATGGTATTTTAGGGGTATTTTGGTTTTTTAGGGTTTATTATTTTTAGGGGTTTTAGGTTTTTTTATGTTTTTCATGGGGTTTAATTGTTTTTAGATTTTTATGTTTTTCTTTGGTATTTTCAAAGTTTTCAGGGTTTTTATGTTTTTATATTTTTTATGGATTTTTTGGATTTTTATGGTTTTTTGGGTATTTTTGGATTTTTAGGGTTATTAGGATTTTCTTAGGTTTTTGAGTTTTTCTAGTTTTATTGTGTTTTAGGAGTTTTTAGTAGTTTTTAAGGCATTTTAATGTTTTTTGGAGTTTTTTTGTGTTTTATAGGTTTAAAATGTTTTTAGAGTTTTTAGCATTATTTAGGATTTTTATGCATTTTTAGGGGGTTTTAATGTTTTTAAGGATTTTTTGGTTATTTTATGGGTTTCTTGGTCTTTTAGGTGTTTTAATTTTTCCTAAGGTTTTTTGGTTTTCTGGTTTTTTTACTTTTTTAGGGATTTTAAGAATTTTTTATGATTTTTATGCATTTTTCTATTTTTAGTGATATTGATGTCTTAACAGGTTTTTAGTGTTTTTTGGGTAATTATTGTTTTTAGGTTCTTAGGGGATTTGAGTGTTTTTAGTTTTTTATGGTTTTCTGAAGATTTTTCATAGTTTTTATTGTTTTTTCTTTTTCAGTGATTTTAAGGGCTTTTAGGATTTTTATGGGTTTTAGGGTTTAAATAGTTTTTTGGGGTTATTATGGTTTTTTATTTTTTTAGTGTTTTTATGTTTTTATTAAAGTTTTATAATTTTTTTAGGGTTATAAATTTTTTTAATGTTTTTGATGAGATTTTATGATTTTTATGGGGTTTAGGGCAAGGAAGATGTGAGGGTAGGGCTATTCCTGCCCCCCTAATTTATTAGAAAGAAAAAAGAGACACAACAGACAAGGGAGGGAAGGGGTCAAACGACCCACACCCAAAAAACCGCTTACAACCCAAGATGAAAAAGACCCAAAAAAGAAAAATCAGAAGCGAAAAAAGAAAAAACACATAAAGCCAAGAAACCACCACCATCATCCAGCATCAACCATCATCCAGCTGCTCATAGCTAATGCTTTTAGTGGTTTTTAGGGTTTTTAGTGTTTTTTAGGGTTTTCTGGGTTATTTTGGATTTTTGGATTTTTAGGGGTTTTATGTGTTTTAGTTTATTATCTTTTTTAGGGATTTTCATGGATTTTATTCGTATTTATGTTTTCAAAGATTCTATTGTTCATTATTTTTTCATGTATTTTTAGGGAATTTTTAGTATATTATGGTTTTTAAGGATTTTAGGGATTTATACGGGATTTATGATTTTCAAGGTTTTTAAGTTTTTTATGATTTTTTGGGTTTTATGGTTTTTTTAGTTTTTAGGTTATTTATGGGTTTTAATGTTCTGTATCATTTTTGTTGTCTGAAGGTTTTTTATGGTTTTTAGTGGTTTTATGGGTTTTTATGTTCTTCATGTTTTAATGTGTTTTGTCAGCTATATTTTTTATGGTTTTATCATTTTTATGTTTTTAGAGTTTTTCAGTTTTTTAGGTTTTTTAAGTGTTTTTAGGATTTCAAGGTTTTTTAGGGATTTTTCAAAGTTTTTAGATTTTTTTTGATATTTTTAGTGCATTTAGGATTTTTATGGGTTTTATGGTATTTAGGGATTTTAAAAGTTGTAGGGTTTTTAGGATTTTTATAGTTTTATGGGTTTTTATGTGTTTTAAGGTTTTTATGATTTTTAAAGGGTTTAGGGGATATTATGGTTTTTTGAGTTTTTAGAGGGTTTAGGCAGTTTTTATGGGTTTTTTAGGGTTTTTAGCATTTTTTGGATTTTATGGATTTTAAATAATTTTGATATTCTAATGTTTTCTAAGGATTATTGAAGGGTTTTAGGGGTTTTTACATTTTTAAGGATTTTTTGACTTGTTTTCTGATTTTTATGGTTTTTTAGGTTTTTAGGGATGTTGAGGGTTTTAGAATTTTTATGGTTTTAGGGTTTTAGGGAATTTATAATTTTTAGGTATTTTGTGTGATTTTAGATTTTTTAGATGTTTTTAGGGTTCTTCACAGTGTTTATAGTTTTTTAAATTTTCAAAATTTTTTTCGTTTTTTGAAATTTTTATGGGTTTTTGGTGTTTTTAGGGATTTTGAGGTATATTAGGGTTTTTATTGTTTTTATTATTTTAAAGGGCTATAGGGTTATTTTCAGTTTTTTATTATTTTCAGGCTATTTTATTATTTCTTAGATTTTTTTAGGTTTAATGTGTTTTTTGAGTTTTCATTGGTTTTTAGGGGTTTTTAAAATCATTTAGAGGTTTTTTTTGTTTTTAGGGATATTAGAGTTTTTATGGTTTTTATAGCTTTTAGATTATTAGGGTTTTTATGTATTTTAAGTGTTTTCATGTTTTTAATGTTTTCTTATGGTTTATTCTGGGTTATAGGGTATTTTATATTTTTAGTGATTTTATGGATTTCTTAATATTTTTGGGTTTTTTGTTTTTAAGGGTTTTTAGGGATTTTGAGGGTTTTCATGTCTTTTTAGTAATTTTAGGGTTTTTATGGGTTTTTGGATATTAGGGTGTTTTTGAGTTTTTTGGATTTTTATTGAATTTTATTATTTTTTAACATTTTAAGGTGTTTAATGGTTTTAAAGAGTTTTTAGAGGATTTTATGGATTTTATGGTTTTTAGGGAATTTTATGATTTCTGAGAGTTATTATGGTTTTATGTGTTTTTAGAGTTTTTAGAGTATTTTTAGGTGTTTTTTTTTCATATTTTAGGTTTTTTTGGGATTTTATGTTTTTTTAGTTTTTTATTTTTTTCTTAGTGTTTTCCAGGATTCTTAGGGATTTTTTATATTTTTATGGATTATTTAGGATTTGTTATGGTTTTTATGGATTTTTAGGGTCATAGGGTTTCTATATGTTTTCAATTTTTAGCAATTCTTAGGTTTTTTATTTATTTTAATTGTTTTTAGGTTGTTATGTTTTTCTTAGGGGCTTTGAGGGTTTTTTTTGGTTTTTATCATTTTTAGGGTATTAGGGAATTTTAGTATTTTTATTCTTATTTGGGATATTAGTGATTTTTAGGATTTTTAGGGATTTCAGGGTTTTTATTATTTTTGGGTTTTCATTGTGTTTTTCGAGTTTTTCGAGTTTTTTATTTTTTATAATTTTTTTTAATGTTTTAGGGGTTTAAATAATTTTTATAGTTTTTAGTCGGTGTTAGTGTTTTTATTGGTTTTTATGGTTTTTAGGGGTTTTATGGTTTTGAGGGGTTTTATGGGTTTTAACATTTTCTAGTCTTTTTAGGGATACAAGTGTTTTCAGTTTTTAATATTTTCTTAGGGTTCTTGGGGTTTTAGTATTTGTTTAATTTTTTTGATTTTTATGTTTTTGGGCATTTTGTTGTTTTTATGGTTTTTTTGTGGTTTTTTGTGTTTTTTGGTTTTTAGAGTTTCTTATTATTTTTAGGTGTATAAATGGTTTTTAGAGTTTTAAGTGGCTTTTAAGGGTTTTATGGGTTTTTAGGTTTTTTTAAAGTTCTTAAGAGATTATGGTTGTAGTGTTTTTAGGGGATTTTAATGTCTTTAGGGTTTCAGTGTTTTTAGGTTTTAAAGGTATTATGTTTTTTTATGATTTCAATGTTTTCCTAGGTTTTTAGGATTTTTTACATTTTTAGATATTTTAGTGCATTTTTATGTTTTTTGATTTTAGGGTTTTAGTGGTATTGAGAATTTTTAGGGTTTTATGGTTTTATATTTTTTTTTGGGTTGTTAGGAGTTTTTTTATTTTTTAAGGTTTTTAAGGTTTTTAGAGTTTTTTTATCATTTTAAGGGGTTTGAATGGTTTTTAATGTTTTTTGTGGGTTTTGGGGATTTTTATGGGATTTATGGTTTTTATGGTTTTTGGGGGATTTTTAATTTTTTTGTTATTATAGTTTTTTAGGGTTTTCACATGTTTTATTTTTTTTATGTTTTTAAGGGTTTAAAGTGTTTTTAAGATGTTAAGGTTTTCTTTGGTTTTTATGGTTTTAAGGTATTTTATGTTTTTATGAATTCATAGGAATTTTTAGGGTTTATATGGTTTAATAGGGTTTTTAGGGATTTTGAGGGTTTTTAGGGGATTTTTGGGATTTTTGGGTTTTTTAGGGGTTTTATGGTTTTTAGAAATTTTTTTAATGTTTTAAGGGTTTAATTTTTTTTAGAGTTTTTAGTTTTTTTAGAGTTTTTATGGGGTTTCATGGATTTTTTAGATTTTTTGGGTTTTTGGGGGTTTTGGGGTTTTTATGATTTTTGGGGGGTTTTGGGTTTTTATCATTTTTTTGGTTTTCTAGGGGATTTAATTATTTTTAGGGTTTTATGGTTTTTTAGGTTTATTATGTGTTTTCAGGTTGTTTAAATTTTTAAGGATTTCTATGGATTTTTTGAATTTGTATGGATTTAGAGGATCATTAGGGTGTTCTGGGGTTTTATGGTTTTTATGGTATTTTGGGTTCTTAGGCACTATAGATGCCTCCACTTTGTCTGCGTCATTCACGCCATCCACGACCATCCCCACAGCTGAATCAAGCTTTACCGCCATCATAGATCTCAAATTTGGTGCTCTCGCCTTGCTGATATCAATGCGGTAATAATTGAATATACCTCATGGGAAGAAGGAATAAACTGATTTCTCCTCCATTGAAAAACCCTAATATGTAAAACCTTGAGAGAGAGTCTGAGCCACACTGCCCCTCATTTTTTTTTAAATTTTAGTTGTTTTAAAGGTTTTTATAGTTTTTAATATTTTGAGGGGTTTAAATGGTTTTTAGAGTTTTGGAGGTTTTTGGGCGTTATGGGGTTTTTGGGTTTTTACAGTTTTTATGGTTATTTTGTTTTTAGTGTTTTGGAGGCCCTTAAGGGTTTTTACAGTTTGTAGCATTTTTAGGTTTTTAGGGGTTTTATATGATTTAAGGTTTTCTAAGAGTTTTCACGATTTTGGGTTTTTATGTTATTTGGTATTTTAGTAATTTTTAATAAATTATATGGATTTTAATGTTTGTAGGGATTATGAGGGATTTAGGGTTTTTTAGGGTGTTTATGGTTTTTATGATTTTTTTGGGTTTTAAGGGTTTTTTATTTTTTAGTGTTTGTAAGGATTTTATAGTTTTTAACAATTTTAGGTGTTTAAATAGTTTTTAGTATTTTTATTGGTTGATAGGGGTATTTTTGGATTTTAATGTTTAACTTGTGTTTTTATATTTTTTAGGGGATTTTAGGGGTTTTTGGGCTTTTGGGGTCTTTTTAGGTTTTTAGGGTTATACATGTTTTTAGTTTTCCAGGAATTCTTAGGGGGTTTTAGGGGTTTTTAGGGTTCTTTTCATTTAAAAGAATTTTTAATGTTTTTTAAGGATTTCTATGCGTTTTTACCATTTTTATAGATTTTGATGGTTTTAGGAGCTTTAGGGTTTCTATTATTTTGTAGTTAATTTAAGGGTTTTAAATGTTTTTTGGATTTTAAATATTTCTTATGGGGTTTTCCATACATTGAGGGGTTTGTAATGTTTGATGGATTTTTATGGTTTTTGATGTTTTTCATAATTTTTTCGTTTTTAGGGAATTTTAGGGGTTTTTGAGATTATAGCGTTTTTATGGGTTTTTTTGGTTTTAGGGTTTTTAGGGGATTTTATTTTTTAGAGCGATTTTTATGATTTTTAGTGTTCTCTCGGCCTTTTAGGAGTTTTATTGGGTTTTTTATAGTTTTCTTTAGGAGTTTAAGTGTATGTATTTATTTTTATGTATTTTTTATATTATTTATGATTTTTAGTATTTTTAGTGATTATGTTTGTTTTTAAGGATATTGTGGGTATTATGGTTTTTAGGATTTTAGGGTTTTATTTGTTTTTATGTTTTTAAGGTTTTCTTTTGGATTTTTAGGTTTTTTTAATTTTAGAGATTTTATGTCTTTTTTAGGATTTTAATTGGTTTTAGGGTTTGTAGGGATTTTGAGGGGTTTTAGGGCTTTTATGGTTTTTATGGTTTTTTTTGGGGTTTTGGGGTTTTATGGTTTTTTTTTTGTTTTTTTTAAAGTTTAAATGTTTTTTTAGTTTTTAATGATTTTAGGGGTTTAAAGGGTTTTTAGAGTTTTTAGTGGTATTATGGATTTTCTGAGTTTTTAGGATTTTAATTATTTTTTTCTTTTTATTGTTTTTCGGATTTTTTTTGCTTTTTTAGGGGTTTTGAGTTTTTTTAGGTTTCTAGGGTTTTCTTGGGGTTCATCAGGGTTTTATAGGTTATTGGATTTTTAGTTATTTTTAAGAATTCTTTTAGGATTTTTAGGGTTTTTAGGGTTTTTATGGATATTGGGGGGGGGGGGGGTTGGATTTGTTTTGGGTTTTTTGGTTTTTTTGGTTTTTATGGTTTCTTCTATGTTTTTTATGGTTTTTAATTTTTTAGATTTATTAATGTTTTTAGGGTTTTAAATGTGTTTTATAGTTTTTATAGGGTTTTTATTTTTTTCGGTTTTAAGGTTTTGGGGGGTGTTTAAAGTTTTTTGGGTTTTTAGTGTTTTTATGTTTTTATGAATTTTTAGGTATTTTTTAGGTTTTTATGGAATTTAGGGTTATTAGAGGTTTTGAGGGTTTTTAGTGTTTTAGGGTTTTTTTGGGTTTTTAGGGTTTGTTTGTTTTTAGGGTTTTTATGGTTTTTATAGTTTTTTTTGTTAGGGGTTCAAATGGTGTATAGATTTTTTAGTGGTTTTTAAGTATTTTATGGGTCTTTAGGGTTTTTAATATTTTTAGGGGTTTTATAGTTTATAAGCTTTTATGGGGTTTTATGGGGTATTTTGTTTTTAGAATTTTTAGGGTTTTTAGAGGTTTTAAGTGTTTTTAGGTTTTTAAAGTTTTCATAGAGGTTTTCTATTTTTTTAGGCTTTTTTATGTATGTAGGGACTTTTATGGATTTTTATGATCTTTATAGTTTTCATGGTTTTAAAGTATTTTGAGGGTTTTTAGGTTTTTTACAGTTTTTTGGGGTTTTAGAGTTTTTTTCTATTTTTTAGGGCTTTATGGGTTTTTGGATTTTATTAAACAATTTAGGGGTTTAAAGGTTTTCTAAAGAATATAGTTTAGTTTTTTTAGGGTTTTATGGGTTTTTAAATGTTTTAAGGATTTTTAAATGTTTTATGGTTTTTAGGTTTTTTTAGGGGGTTTGGGTGTTTTGTAGGGTTTTGGATTTTTTTTGGGGTTTTAAGGGTTCTATGTATATTTGGGGATTTATGGTTTTCATAGGGTTTATTAGGGTTTTTTGAGTTTTTTTACATTTTTAGGGATTTTTTGGGTTTTTTAGGAATTTTATGGCTTTCATGGTTTTTAGATATTTTGATGGGTTTTAAGAATTTTAGTGTTTATTTGGATTTTTTTGGGTTTTTAGGGGTTTATTTGAGTTTAAAGGTTTTTATTTTTATAGAGTTTTTTAACATATTTATGGGTTTAAAGGGTATTTAGAGTTTTTAGTGGTTAAAAAGGGTTTTTTGGGTTTTTAGGGTTTTTTTTGTTTTTGGGGTTTTCAGGGATTTTAGGGTTTAATGGGCCTTTTAGGGTTTTTAGCATTTTTTATGTTTTATCGGATTTAATTATTGTTAGGTTTGTAGGTTTCTCTAGGGATTTTTCAGGTCTTTTAGGGGTGTTTTAAATTTTTAGAGAATTTATGTTTTTTAGGAGGTTTATTGTTTGTTAAAGTTTTTAGGGATATTAAGGGTTTATGGTTTTTAATTGGTTTTGGGGGTTTTATGGGTTTTTTTGTTTTTTATTATTTTATGGGTTTTTAGTTATTTTAATTTTTTTATAGGATTAAATAATTTTTATATTTTTTAGTAGTTTTTAGGGTTCTTATGAGTTTTTATGGTATTTAATGTTTTTAGGGGTTTTTATGGGTTTTAGGGTCTTTTTATGGGGTTTTGGTTTTTATGGTATTTAGTTTTTACAGGGGTTTTATGTGTTTTAGGGTTTTTTCAATTTTCTCATTGAATATCATTGTTTTTGTACTTTTTCTGTTTTTAGTGATTTATTGGGCATTGTAGGGTCCTAAAAACCTCTCTAGGGGAAGAAAAAACTCCCACATTCACTTTTAAGAAGAAAGAAATCATTCTTACAAGTCTACAAAAGCGAATGGACTCAAATTGAGATGAAAAATTTGGAAGAAACTTAAAGGAATGAAATTTCTCTATAAGTTTTTAGTGACCTATGTACCATCACCAGGAAGTTTTCGCGGTCCACATGAACCGCGAACCACCAGTTTGTGGGATGACCAGTATAGCGCTGGCCCACAGAGTGATGTCCATCGAACCCAATCGACCGCAAACCACACTGCTGGATGAATAAAGCACTCGAAAGACATCTACATACCATATCACAAACTCAAAAGTTCACAGACAATGAAAATTGGAAAAGTTCTACGAACCACGACTGATGAACCACTACCTCCACTAACCCTAGTTGACTGAGTCTCCCACGGGTCAAGATATCTCTTCATGGGCTTCCGCAAATGGTGTTGTATTCCCATAGATATGATTTCCTCATTGCTCTATAAGAGGATCATAGAAGGAATTGATAAAAGCTGGACAAAGAGTGCACAGAAGAGACCCCTGAGGTTGGAAGTAAGAATTCACATAGGACTCCAGCTTCAGTCCCGATTAATCAGAAAATCCCAAATTGTAAACCATGTTTTCACAGATATAACCAGCTGCGAACCATAAAATGAATAAACTTAATAATAATGAGAGAATTTTGAACCTAATTTGTGAAATCAAAAACCACATATTCCTCAGGGATGAACTCCTTGCGAACGATAGCCCCCAGAACCCTCCTTCGATATGGTGTTCCATATAGTGTATCGCTATGAAGAATTAACCCAATGCTACGTACCGCATCAGTGTGTAGATGGAACCTAAAGCGGTGTGACATACCACATTCCAGAGCATGTACCATCATGGTACGTGGTGGTCCATACCCAAGCCCACATACTGCTTTGGTACGCAGACGACACCTCTACTCGCATACCACTGTGGTATGCAAAGCTCCCCTATGCCGCATAAGAAAACAATATGCAGAATAGGGAATCATCGGGTATTATTTCCTCTATATACAATCTTACCTCTCCATTACCGTCCAGTCCACTACAGCCCTTCCTCAAACCAGTACCCCAGCATCAGGCCAAAGCCTCCTACAAAGCCATCAGACCCGTATGATCAGATCACTGGGCGCATCAGTGCACCCCTTTGAGTCTACATACCCATGGTAAGCGTAGTCACAAAGGCTCTCCCCACAACAGTTTGGACTCCATGGATAAATGTACTTCTCCATTTTTATGGTAACCCTAAGTCTAACTTTGGTACACTAACGTGAACCTCCTCATTCTTGGGATTAAGGGCGATCACTTTCTTTTCCATTCAATGAGGAACGATGATCAGTCGAAGGATTTATATTCACTTCATCTTTTTTATAAGAGTCGACATTCTTTCCCTTTCCCATAACATGTTTCGGGGCACTCTCACTGAGGTAAGTCCCTAATCCCCCTATGGTTGAGCCGCATGACCTCCAATATCAGCCCACATTGAAGGGTTCTTTGCTCCATCCCCTCTTCCTCGATCACCTCAGCCTCTTCTAACATAGGCCTCCACTCTCCCATTTGTGGGAGAGGAGGTGCGTGGTTGGTATAATCTCTTACATCCTCTTCTTTCTCACACCGAGTACGGCTCATATGGGATTAGAGACTTGTGATGATCCCAATTTCCACACAACCAAACCAATTCTGAACTATGAGAACTCTGATTCCTAATAAAACTAGGATACGTAGGATGCCTTCTTGAAGGCCCAAGGTCAAAAGGGGTACCCTTCCAAAAGGTTTCACATAACCATGTCCCCTCAAATGGGAAACTCTCATGTGTAAGCCCCAAGTTTCCCAAACTACATCGGCTCTAATTCCTCTCCCAAGGATTTGTAGGAAGCCCGTCTTATGGGTCTGATCCCAACATCATGTCACCTTTATGTCCCCCTGGATGACGATAATCTCTCGAGCACCTTATTTTATAGCTTAAGTCAGCCTTACCTTCCAAGCATCAAATCCATGCATGACTATGACGATCTTGCAAACCAGGGGTAGCCCATGGACACACTCATTGGGAATGAACCAATGATTCACGAAAATATAAAAACAATATAATTATATAATAGAGTCCCAGAATAGTCAACAAACCCCCCCAAAGGGTGTGGTGAGCCTGACCTCCCATCCTTTCGACCAATGGGGTCCTTAAGTGTTGTTGGCCAAACCATCATCCAACGAGCGATATCCTTTGGAAAGAAGGTACATGAATCATAGATACAAAGGCCATTGGATGTTTTTGGCTCCAAGAATAATCTTGTTGGAGACCATCCAAGGAAGTTATGTCTGGAGAGGAGCGATTGCACAAATACTCAGCCCCATGAAATCACCTACTAGTACTATTTGACTGTGGCACCTCCTTTGAAATAAAAAAGGGATAAACTACCTGCTCCCAATAAGGATAATTCAGTCCTCTTTTAAAAGATGATGATGTTGATTGGGTTGAAACAAATTTGGTGACATGAAGGTTTCTATAATAATGAAAAAATGCTTGTCACCCTTTAGTCCATTTTTCATTTTTCTCATCCACACACCCACGCTACCCTTAGAGGCGAAACAAACATGTTTAACCCGATGTGAATCCTTAACCCAGGTAGTGGTCTAACCCCACTCAATCCCCTTCACCTCACAACCAAAAAAGGGGGTAGGTGGCCAAGTTGAATCGTTAAATATGCATATGTTCAAGAGAAATATACATGGATAGGGTTTTATGGTATTTAAATATCATATATGTATATTTCATGTTCCCTCATAGCAACCTTCTATTAAAATGATATCCCAACGACCAATGAAGACATGCACCTCACTGATCCCATAGACAGTTGGGGCCTTAATGAAGAGTAGGACCCCCTCACCTACCCATCAACTTCAACACTGGGTATCCAACACATTAGTCAAATAGTATCACTGAAATGGTACTCTCCCCATAGTGGAGGCTGCAAGACAATCCCTCTAGTATGAAAAATCATTCCATCTGCCTCCTCATCCGTGACCGGCACCCCTACACAAGGTGGCCCTGGTGGTTGTCTCGAATCCTTTTGAAGCCAATCCCCAGAGCATGACAATGATTATCTCCCTTATCTTACGGAGGAAGATGAAGTTGATGCTAAGAACATATTATCAACTGCATTGGGTTCCTACTCATAGGCGCATTCCAGAGAGTGTCACCACCGACACCGAGTGGCCAAGTCTCCTCACGCTGAAGAAGACTATATGATGAGGGCACCTGCTAAAATCCATAAGACTTGGGCCCATCAGGATTCCCGCAAGGGGCGGAAAATATATACTCAAGAACACGCCATCACCCAGGTTTCTGAGGAGCAACTCCACCTTAAAAATGTGGAGGAATTCAATGGGAAGACATACAACTCTACCCCCTCCACTCAACCCCACCATAGATATAATGTGGCACAATATGAGAATGTGCACGTTCCTTCTAGTTATCTTTAGTACCATCGTTCAGACAGAGTAAAAAAATACATGAAGATGAAGATATGTGCTGATGCGCATGAAGCCCATCATCCAAATAGGATGACAAATAGCTACACGCAGGCAAAAATACCTTCGAATGCATATCAATCCCGTCAACTAAATAGGGAATTAAAAAATGTGAGAAGATTAAAATTATTTCATATGCATATAAAGACTATAATACAAATACAATGGCAAGAGAGCAGATAAAAATTCCCGCTCAAGAATATGAATCCCACCAGTCAAGTACAGTGGCAGTCGAAGAAGAAAACTGGTGATAGACTCATTCCTCTGTTCCAGAACAGGAGAACTACCTGTATCTACTAGAAATCCATAGGGGACCAGAGTAGAAAAAAACTCCTGCTCTGACATCGGAATGGTCCTTTATACACATTACAGCCAAATATGTATCTCAAAACATCCACTAAAAGATGGGATATCATTTGATGATTCCAGGCCATATCCCCCAAACATGCCAAGATATCATTGCATCGATGACAAAGGCAAGAAACCAGGCCCACGACCTGGTTTCCTCGAACGGGGTGAATTACTTGCAAAATGGTTTAGTCACTCTGTAGAAGTTATGAATACCTGCTCCAGTCTAGGAGGGTCTATGAAAATATAGTGTGATACATATAATACCAGATCCCAAACAAATACCCATTTCAACTGGGGGACGCTAGTCCAAAGTGGTGGCCGCTCCAAGGAAGGCATACATCCCTACCAAAACAAAAGATGCTCGTTGTCATATCTCGGGGGAATCATAGGACCTAACAAGTTAGAGACCCATATATGAAGTCCATTACTAATAGTAGGTGTCCCCAGTTACCTACAAGAGAACACCCAAAAATGTAGTGTGCTAAATGAAACTGTAAAATAAAGATCACATACATGATTCTACTCTACTGTAAGCTGGAGTTCCTTGCAACCACAAACATATATCAATAAAGGATTTCGACCCTTTTAGTCCATTTCCAAACTATGGAAGTGACAGTAGCAGTTGTGATGGCCTTCCCCGCAATGTCACTATCAGTAGTTCTAAAGGTCCTCCCTAGAGCACCCACAAGGGGCTTACTTCATGGGCCATAAATGATCGATCACGAGAGCCCACTTGCTGATGTGTGTCAGTGTATCCCTCCCCTTGACTAGAAGATTAGATAATAAGAAGTTCATCCCCTTGTTGTTTTCCACCCTGATGGTCCTCCCTAGGGTATACACTATGGATATGCTTCTCCATGTAATCAGACGTTGAGTCGTGATGGTAGTACACGCTATGATGACAGTCATTGCGAAGGCCCTCCTCGCAATGGAGGTTGCTGTGAAGGCCCTCCCCATAGTAACATTAAGCAATGATAATTTCCTATCCTCATTAAAGTACATCCATAAATCCCTCCCCCGGATGTACACTATATAAATTTTCCCTAAAGTCAGGTATTAAGCTGTGATTGTAGTCATCTCCATCATTGTAGTCATCGAGAAGGTCATCCCCTTAGTGAAATCTAGTATAGAGAAGGTCCTACCCTCGTTTTAGCCCACCCTAGAGGTCCTCCCTAGGGTATACGCTGTAGAGACACTCCCCATGGATGGGCATAAAGTTTCAATGGTATCCCTCGCCATTGTGGAACCTATTGTAGAGGCCCTCCCAACAATCAAAATTCAAACTGGCAAAAAGGATCACCCCTTGTCGGATCAAATCTGAGAAAGCCCTCATATGTTGAGGAACTCAGAAAGACAGAGTCTGATATATTAGGCACTCTGTCTATGATGATTATTATCCTTTCTCAACCAGTGGATGATCTTGGGCTACACTCATCTTCCGAGCCACCCCGTGATGTTCACACGTCAATGAGGATCCCACCAGCCTGACGGCTTGGAGAGAAATTATTAAGAAGGAGTCAAGCTAGGCATATCAAGTAGAGGAGTCCCCATAAGAACAAACAGTATATGATTCTCATGAGAAGACAACTAGCTAACTATAATATACCAGTGATGTATTGTCCTTTGACCACTTCTCACATTAACATACTAGGGAAGTTGTATGGGGAATGTATGCATGAAAATTCACCTCAATATATGTACAGATCATCACCAGCTAAAAAATAATTTCATTCCCTACAAAGGGTATACAGACCTTTTAAACATGTTAGGGGATATTCGTAGTCTAATCAACCTAGAATCCCTTCTGTCCCCATGGTAGCCACAATCAGAAATGTAAAATAAAAACTTTGAACAAGCTTGCCTCCATGCACTGCACAAGTTGCTTTGCCTCATTGAAGATTCCCTGACTAGAGTCCATATTCAAGGATGGGGAGATCATGGAGCTCTATACTTCACCCCACATCCTATCCAGCAAACCCCATTACGAATGAAATTATACAACGTAATTACCCAATGACTGCAATCAAATGAAATCCCTACTCAGGAAATATGGGATACTCAACAAAATCTAGTCTGGAGTAAGTCTCAAAAGTGTATGGACCAAAGAGATCAATCCATCAAAAAGATCATGAATGAGGCAACCATGAATATCCAATAGGCTTCTTGCCTAAGGGAAGTCAAACGGTAAGCAGTCCTCATATATAAAAAATCCAATAAATCTCTTGTAGGTCCAATTCCATACTAATCTCACACCTGACTGTGAGTGAGTGAAATCTAAAAGGTGGATGTAGCATCGACTACCCCCACAATATGGTAATAGCCCCAGTCTACAATGTTGGGGACATTTTTAACTCAAAATTCCCCATAAGAACAACAAATCCATGTCATTGCGCCTCATCGGAAGAACGGGAGAAACCCTAGCCCGCAGGGTTGGGGGCATTTTTTCCTCATGTTCCCTCATAGCAGATGTCTATCTTCCCCCGTTTGGGAAGAATTATAAGCATAGAAGTCACATGTTCCACCATGTCATGTGGATCACACCCTCTAAGACAAAGATGCATTAAAAAGTCAGATTAGGACTCCCTTTGGGTCAATCTTTATAAAAAATCCTGAATAATAATATATAATGGAAGGATAAAGTTCAAAAAGGATGCATAAAGCCTTCCTACCATTCAAAACTGGGTACACCACCCCCAATACAGTATGCATTAGTGATCATGGTAAACATAAACCCTATAGATCTCACAAAAATTGATACAAAGGGAGAGGATGAAATAGAATATGGTTCCCTCTTAGAGGCATCCCACACCGAACCTGATGGCGTGCATACTCGAAACTAGAGAGCAGCCTTAAATTTATTCAAACCCTCAATTAATCAGTCATTACCTACCCCGTGAAACCCCAAAAAAGAGAACAATAAATTCCGGGTTGTCTATGACCCACCTCATCCTCCCCCTGAGAATGTGTCTGTTACTCTTGAGGAAATATTTTCTAAGAAAGAGGAAGAAATGAAAGATCTTAAGTGAATTAATTACGAGATATGTTGAGGGATGTATCTTTCCAGATGTGTTCCCCATGTGGAACATCAATATGTATTCCCAGAAGAGGTTCCCTTGCCATAGATACTCATCCCGGTGAATGAAGTCAAGCTCAAAGGCATGTGTAACCTGGTACCAGGATTGTCAACCTACTTAAATTCAGCCTCAAAAGGACATAAAAACTCCCCCCTACTGGGAAGGAAGCTAGAGTATATTCATGTGAACCCATAAATGATACCCCTAGCTGGGTACCCACCCCAAATTCCAAAAGCACTGGCAGATCCAACTTTGGACACTACTATACTCACACAAGATCTAGCCTGGCAGGAAATGCTTCAAGGACTCTTGTATACCGTTAGGCAACTAACATATCGACTAAAATCCATGGAGTGTCGGCATGCTCTAATAAACCAGATTGAAAAACCTACCCTGATTGGGTGAGAAATGTTCTGCCACCACAAAACATTGGAAACCCCATACTCATAGTGTTAAATAGTTTGCGAGACCCAAAACAACATCTAATTCACTACGCCTCTTAATGTGACACTATGATGGGAACTACATAGCAGTAAAAAGTAGTAAAACTCAGATGCTTTGTGCGAACTATATAGGGTTCGGCCTTTTCATGGTATACTAGAATTCTATCTAACTCAATCATAGGCTAAGAGGATCTCCATCGAAAATTTCTCTCCCAGTTAAGATTGACATTGCCTAAGAAAATGGTTAGTGATCTCATGAACTACAAGTAGTAAGACAATGAATGGGTTTTAGACTTCATTTCTAGATGTAAGGGCCGAACATATTCTCTGACCTGGTTGCTCCCCCAAGATGAAATTCACACTCTATGCATCTATAATCTTCATGATGAATTACAAACACCACTCATCATGGTGAAGTACACAAGTGGATTATGATATTTTTCTGACATTTCCTGAAGGATATAAGATTCTTTATAGTGGACCAAACTCATGTGTCGAGTGGCCCCATCATCCCTAGGAAAAAGAGTTGGAAAATATGTTGCATCTTATGTCATGCTTAAGCCACCCATGACACCAATTCCAGTTGTGAGGCCTCCAATAAATGGTGTGGGACCCCATAGATTCCAACAACCACCCGCACCTTAGCAAGATGAGAAAATGTGTGCTAAAAGAAAACAATTTGAGGAATGAATAAATAAATTCTACTTGTTCCCAGATGACCAGGTCTGCGGCTACTTCATAGACACCATGATTTGTAACTTTCTCTGGCTACCAGAGTCATAGTGAATCGATGAAGTAGGTCTCGAAAACCATCTAAATTATTTTCCTTATAATTGGATACTAGGACACACCATCCAAGAATGATTCATATTCCGAGATCTCCTACAAAAGATGGTGGATTTTAGGAATTTCATGTTGAGTCTTCCACCAACACAAGTGGAATATGTATCCACCACAGAATTAGGAGAGGAAGAGGAATGGTAAATAGTCACAAGTAAGAAGGTTAAAAAAATTGACAATTGGATGACCTAAAAAATAGTTAACCAAGTTCATTGAGTCCTCCAGGCACAGTTCAAACAACCAACTATGCCCTCAAAATCTCCCGATGCAACACAGTAATCATCCTTATCCTTGATGTCCTCTAAGGTCCTGAAGGGTTGAAAGATGAAGAAAGAAGATGGGTTGACACTCAAGCCGATGCTAGTGTTGAAAATTTCAGGCTTCATGTTAGTATACTTTTTAGAATAGGCTCTGTCCCATCAAATGGTACAATGGGACCACCCCACCACACAACACCATCAGAAAGAGGCAGTCAGATAAAAACATTGTCGGATCAAGAACTATTCTTCAGCTCCATCAATTTAATTCACATGGCGGACCCCTTCACTGATGATGATTATTTCCATGAACCCAAATGACCTAAATCCAACTACAGAGAGGGAGGAAGAAGTTGTAGAGGCTAAGGGTTTCCTGGAAGGCATGATCATGGCATTAGTCAAATTCCTTGCCATGCCATCACTAAAACCGTTAACATTGTAGAAACTCATAGAAAGACCCTCTGTCAAACACAATGTGAACATGAATATTCCTCCACCCCTCTCAGAAGAAATAGAAGACCAATTATATTAGAGTATCCACTGAAGGAAGAAAAAATATCAAATCACCCAAGGCATGTGGGTGAACAAGTTTGGACAAACCTGAAAAGAACTGTAGCACCACCAGCTCCTATCATAGAGGCCCGACCATCTACGTCCAAAGCTCAAGCCCCAAAATTGCCTATGAAAGAGATACCCAGAGTTAGAATTTCCAACCTTTATACTAGAAATATGATATTCTAAATCAGTTGGGTTTAGTACTAGCAAATCTTTCAATCCTAGATGTTTCGAGTCTATCTGCAGACCTTAGGGAGGCATTCATCGAAGCCTTACTAAGTCCTCATGAATTTGAGGCTGAAGTAGCAACAGATGATTTCTATCAGACAGAGTCCAATCCTGAATAATGTCACTCCATCATCTCCTTCAAATACAAGGATGAAAACGCCATCATTAAAGTGCTCATCAAGCCCTTATATGTGTACGATAAGAAAAATGGAATTGATGACCTAAGGATTTTCATCAACAACGACTCTGGATTAAACATCATCCTATTATGAACACTTCATCAGTTGGATTATGATGCAGATAATTTCACACACTACACTGTAACTCTACTGGGATATGATAAAAGTGAGAAGAAGCCTTTGGGATGAATCAAGCTTAAATATTGGCTTGGATACCTCATATTAGATTTTGATTTCCTAGTAGTGAGACAATGTATGGACTTCAATGTTCTATTAGGGAGGCCCTATATGCAAAAACACTGTAAAATTTCATCATCATACCATCAATGAATCAAATATTGTGCTAATGGAAAAATAGAACATTGCATACGGATAAATCCCCACTCGAATCCTATGAGTCGCATTACCTCAATACAAGGTTCTATAAACTGATAGACATGAAGTCTTTGGCCAAAGATTTTGGATGGATAACTAACCTTAATGGATTGTAAATGGATCCCTTTGAACCCCTCCAACAGCTTGGGGAGGAGTATGTACTACCCATCAACCAAGCTGAATGAATCAGTGCAATCCAAGAGACATACTCAATTATCTACATGATTTTCGTTATGACTGCTATGTCCGAAGACAGTGAAGAGCATGCTGACTCCTATGATTTCTGGAGAATCCCTAACAAAGATGATCCTAAGCCATCCATGCTACCCCAAACTATTCCCACCTTACTCACTATGTCAAAATATGGTTTCTCTCCCAACATTGGAGATTTCATCTCAAGAATCCTCTCTTCATCAGAAGAGGATGAAGAGGAAGAAGAAGAAGAAGAAGAAGACCTCAAAGATTCCCCTACTATATTCTAAGAAAGTGTCTCCATCACAATTGATGAACCTAGGTAGATAAACCCAAGCACCTAAGACGGCCCGCGACCCACTCTGATTAGTGTGGCTATGCCTGTCTAGGAGAAAGTGGTATATACCTCCTTCCTAAAAAACAATCAAGATGTGTTTTCCTGGAATTACACAAAAATTCCAGTCCTCAATCTTGAGGTCTCCCCACATCATATAAGTCTTCCAGAAGACCATCGGGGCTATAAGCAGTTTTCTAGAAGGACCCACCTGACACATGCTGGAAAAATAAAGGATGAAGTTGCCAAGATGATCAAAGAAAAATTCATACAATAATTATAAATATCTGATAGGACTAGAAAATATAGTCACTATCAAAAATTAGAATGGATAGATTAGAATCTACATCCACGCCAGGGACCTCAATTGGTACTTCCAGAAATATGATTTCCCATTCTCGATCACATAAGTTTTGATCGATGAAACTGCTAAATATGAGGCCCTCTCTTTCGTAGATGACTATTTTGGGTACAACTGGATCTAAATGGCCCAAGGAGATAAATAAAATACTACTTTTAGGTTCCCTTAGGGAGTTTTCTGTATTAATGTGATTCCATTTGGTCAAAAAAATACTGACGCAACATATTAGTGCTCCATGCACCACATCTTCAAGCCCTTATTGGGAAAGCTTGTCGAGTGCTATTTCGATGATCTGGTGGTTAAATCATGATAGCACTCAAACTACCTGACTGATCTTCAAATTGTCTTTACCGAACTATGATACTGTATTATAAATATGAATCCCCTAAAGTGTGCTTTCATTATTATTTTTGTAAAATTCGTTAGCTTCATCATACTCAATCGTGACATCGAATTCGGCCATGATAAGAAAAAATCCATCCTATACTTATCCCCACCTCACAACCTCACCGAGTTGAGAGGTCTCTAGGGGAACCTGGCCAACATCCAGGGCTTTATAGCCAACCTAGTGGGTAAATGTTTACCTTACACCATGTTAATGAAGAAAGGGGTTACATATGAGTGAGATGATGATTATCGAGAATCATTCTACAATCTCGAAAGATATCTCCAAATCCCCCTAGTGCTGATGTCTTCAGTTGAGGGGAGACCACTCATTTTGTATGTAATCACTTTGGAATGGTCATTAGGTGCCCTCATCATGCAGAAGAATGATGCCAGAAGTGAGAATAGCCTATATTACCTTGGATGAACAATGATTGATGATGATACTCGATATTCAAGAATCAAAAATTACAACCTTGCCCTAATCCTTACCGTTCAGAAACTCAGGCATTACTTGCAGCACCATAAGGTCCACCTGGTCTCCCACTTCAACCCACTCAATTATATTCTTAACTGTCCCTTGATAACTCGATTCCTATCATAGTAGGTGGTCATCCTATAATAGTTTGACATACAGTACGTGCACTAGAAGACCATCAAAGGATAGACATTAGTAGACTTCCTGGAAGAGCACCCCTCAGAAGAAAAAAAACTGTTGGATGCCAAACTTCAATATGAAGAAGTGTTTTCCATCCAAGATGACCCCCAGGCATGAGAGATGTACTTTGATGATGCTTCCATAATCCCAATAGGGAAAAGTATGGAGGATCCCAAGCTCAAAAAAGTGGGGATGAGAGTTATACTCATATCCCCTAAAAAGGTAATCTTGTTATACTCTTTTCAGCTTTAGGAGGGATGTACAAATAATAAATCAAAATACCTGGCCCTCATTGCAGGCCTAGAGCTGGAAACTCATTAATGAGCCAAAAACCTGAAGATAAAAGGTGATTCATAGCTATTCATCAAACAGGTCAATGGTGACTATTCCATTAAGAATAAAGTATTGACCCCTTGATGAACCATGTTCAGGAACTGATGGAAGAATTACCATCAGA
The DNA here is from genome assembly GCA_963277665.1 of Viscum album. Lineage (NCBI taxonomy): Eukaryota > Viridiplantae > Streptophyta > Magnoliopsida > Santalales > Viscaceae > Viscum > Viscum album. The sequence goes on from OY728164.1 coordinate 790,755,972, forward strand.
ACCAACGCGGACCTATGTCACTCGGTCACAAAATTCTCAATCTAATGCATTGGAAAATACAACCACATCCCTGGATGATGCTGACCAAGATGAAATTGTTATTATCATTTCCTAACGCCGGATGGTCTTGACATTTATTCAGAACAATATAGAGGAGATCGATGAGATTATCCCCTTTTTTGAGCCTTATGGTCACACCAACAACTGGATTACTCCTATTAAAAATTACATCTGGAAGGGGGAACTCCCACCAGATAGGGTTGGAAGAGAATAATTCCAGAGATGGGCATTCAACTTTCCCTTGTACAATGGGGTAAACCAAGAAAAGGATCTCTAAAAATGAGGCCTTGACATAGTCCCTCTCAGGAGAATTGATGGATAAGAAACTGCTACTATCATGAAAGAAGTGAACATCAGAGCCTATAAAGAGCACCAATTGGAAACCAAGATCTCTCATCAAATTTGAAGGCTTGGATACTATTGCCTCAAAATGATACATGATTGTTCCTTATTCTCCATTAAGTTCCATTCTTTAAAAATTCATAACAATTTTATTCACTGACCCCCAGAGTTACTTCACACCGATATTTACACCTAGTCATTTTCCACCTAGGGGTTGGATATTTTGGGACCATATCCCCCCACTACATCTAGACAATTCAAGTTTACACTAACAAAAACTGACTTATTTTTCAAATAGGATGAAGCCTTACCCCTTAAAAAATTTAGGGTGAAAAGCATCGTTATATTTGTGAATTCCAACATCATTATCATATTTGGGTCCCCTCACACAATACTGATGAATAATGGCACCAAATCCTGCTTTGTGGATTTGGACAAGTTATACTATAAGTATGGAATAAAATCCAACTGTTCATCCCGCTACCATGCAGTGGACAATGGGAATATAGAGTCTTTCAATAATACATTGTCCAACATACTCCAAAATTTGGTAGATAAGGATAATAAATCATGGATAGAAAAGGTCCTTCATGCTTTATGTTATTACCAAACCACTACCCACACTACCACCAATGAAACCCCGTATTCACTAGTATACGAGGAAGAGGCAGTTTTGCCTATCGAAATTCAAGTACCATCACTCTGTGTGGACATTTTAGATCAACGGTCCATGGATGAGTAATCCAAAAGATGGTTTTATGGGTTGGAGCATATAGATGAGAAAATGTTGCACAATTTTCACCATTTGGAAGTCTACCAAAATCAGATCGCATGAGCCTTCAATAAAAATGCTCACCTTCAATCTTTCCTCGAAGGAGAGATGGTGTTGGTCCTCATAACCCCGATGATACTCGAGAAAAAACCATTAAATCTTTATCCAAAGTAGGAGGGACCATATTGAATATATAGGGTCAATTCCAATGTAGTGTATTCCTTGATATCAATGGATGAACAACTCATCACGGATCACACAAATGTAAGGTTTTTGAAGAAGTACTCGCATAAAAAAACACCCATTCACGGTCCAAAATCTAATACCTGAAACTCTGAGTTATAATCCTTACCACATGATGTTAAACTATATGGTATTCGTTCCTGCAACATGAAATTAAACTGGGATGCTAGTGTCCTCACTGGTTGACTCTAAACTACACAACATTGCATCCAATATGCAAGATGTTAAACCCCATATCATAAATCATCCTAACCTCATGACGATAAACTGAATGATCCCTTAGAGAACTATATATGTCTTGATTCTCATTAATTAGTTTGATACATAGCTATGCTTCGATCCTTGATCTTGGCCATCCCCCACCATAAAATAAAAAATACCTTTATCATGTTCTCTATCTTTCCATATTTATGTGGGAAACCCTTTTCACTCCTTATTTCTCACATAAAGTATAACTCACGTGAGACTAGGATTGGTGGTGAGGATTCCCTAACGTAAAAAAACTATAGAGAAATATGGTAGACCCAAAATCTGTAGAGGATGAAACCAAAATTCTATTACTCCTATGTATGAGCCTGATCAGTACATGGAACATTAAAACTACATAGGGGATGATTCATACCCTTTCAGGATATGTAGTTATTCTCAAATTTGGCGTCCTGGCCCAACCACTAATAAAAACATTCCCTCACATGTACCTAAGCATGGAACAAACCTTTATAGGGAACATTTTTAACTATATATGGTTGATTCACACCCATACATGATACATATTAATGCCCGGATCTGGGATCCCAGCCCATCCACCATAAAAAAATGTCTCGTCCTCCATGCGTAGGTTAGACTCATATGAGGAGTCTATGAAAGGTCCTAACTACATGACAATAAACTGTAAGATTCTTAAAGAGTCATGTATGTCTCGATTCCCAATGTCACATGATCTCACACATACCCCCCCGCTCCTGAGAAGTCAAAAATATCATGCTTCCTTCAATACATATGAGTCATATCTATGTAGAATCTCTAGAAGTTCATAGCTAATTAAGGTATGGGTATCTCTAATATTTCTAGACACATCTTTCTTATTTTTCAAACTCCATACTCCGAGAAATATAGGATCCCCAAAAACATTCATGGACATCTGAGATGAAAGGATAGTGTCCTTTGGAAACCTTTGTTTGACTATGCACATCATGCCCCATTGGATCTATATATGTCGCCTACAAAATGGTCATCAACCAATGGAAAAATAATCCTTATTAGATTCCTCTCCTACCTCGGTATGCCTAATGGACTACAATCCCCTTGTGATTCCTCCTGATCCAAGCTTCCCCTTGATACTATGGTTTACAACTTCTATCATAACTCATGTCTAAGGAATGCCAGAATATCCCAATCACGATTAACTTAAAAATATTAATGATCTTTGTAACTACATAATGTCCTAACCTCACGACATTAAACTGCAAGGCCAGAATCATCCTTATTATATGGTGTTAAACTGTATATCATTGGTTTAAGCCTACAGTGCTCCCTATTATTGAATTTTCAACTCTCAAGTGGTGATCTGAAATCCTCATAAACCCTTGTTTCTAACACCGACCATATCCCACATGATATTAGGGATTTCAGCGATAGATCCACCATAACAACATGGAAAATTAGTCCAAGAATGTGGCCTTTGTAGTAAAACCCTAAAAGGCATGTCACAGTTCTATTCCCTATAATGAACCCCATGTCCTGTCCATACAACATTAAACTACAGGGAAACCCAAATATGAGATGAATTCCACTCCCAACGTATGAGACATTTTTAATTAAGGTATACCTTAATCCCTGAGTGAATAAAAACCTGAATGTATCTATTGTATCTGGATATACACCTGCCACACCTCAAACTTTATGCTCTGAGTGATCTTGAATCCCCATAATCTTTCAGGTCCATTGGAGATGGAAGGCCAATGTCTTGTGGACAGATTTGTTTGACTATGCACATCATGCCCAAATGTCTCTGCATATGATACCTAAAAAACATCCATCAATCAAATTAATATTCTCCCCCAGGATATTCCTCTCATATCTAAGTACACCCAATGTCTTCTAAGCCTCATGACCTGCCTCTTGATTCAAGGGCCCCTAATGTCATGGTTTACATTCTCATTCTTACCCACATTCTAGATACATCATAACATAATAGAACAATTCACTTATAGTGTATCTGGAGGTTTCTAAAAAATAATTATACCCTATCCATATGTATGAATATGATCTACATATAAGAGTTAAAAAATTACCCAACTTATTTATGGGTTTCCCATAGAAGTTCAGAAAAAATAAATGCCCCTTTTCTTCCTCAGGAACACCCCTTATCAAAGGTCATAGAACGTGTTCATAAAGGTACCAATCTCCATAATCCTTCATAACAATCAGAGATAGAAGACCAGTGTCCTACGAACACCTTTTTTTGACTATGCACATCATTCCCTGGTGGCTCTACATATGATTCCTATAAGACTATTGCCAATCGAAGGAAAATTCATCCTCTAGATAGTACTTTCTAGTATCTATACGCTCCTATAACTTTCATGTCTCATCTACTCCCCCATGGATTTGAAAACCCCTCTGGATAATGGATCTCATATCCTCCCCTTTTTAAATTTTCTAACATGAAATAAATTTATAATTAAACTGACCATTCACCAGCTCTCCCTTATGCGAGTAAGAATCTCATGGGATCCATTGCCCACTAAAATCCATTAAAAAATTCATTAATAATTTTTGAAATAATCACTCAGACAGTCCACCAACTATGGATCCCAACATCAAAACAAATTCAAAGTGTTATGAATCCTCTTAGGCCAGCAGATATGGAAGGCCAGTGTCCCACAGACACCTTTGTTTGACTATGCACATCATGCCCATGTTCCTCTTTATATGATTCCTACAAGACAACCATCAATCAAAGGAAAATTCATCCCCAAGAGAGTCCTCTCCTACCTACGTGCACCTGAAAATTCTCTAGAACCTCATAGATTTCCAAAACTCACAAATTTAGGGTAAAAAAATACCTCATTCATGTTTGAAAGTTATTAGGAAATTCCCAACTGATGAATTCTGAATTGGGCCCCTTCCCTATCAAGTTTGGTCAAAGCTATTCAACCTAAAACATCAGTAATAATTTTGATTGGTAGGAATGTGAACTACTAGAGAAAAATACTCCATACTCACCAGAGTGAAAATCTGTAAAGGGAACCTCTGGATAAATGTTGAGTGTTAGTTCATTAAACCTATACCATGTATGGTTAACAAATTGTGTGTCGAGCTATCAAAAGAGACATAAATCTTATTGGGTAAAAAACCAGCAAAGGGGAGCCTAAGAAAATGTTATGTAATACCTGATAAGCCAGTGTTAAGAAGGCATAAGAAAAAATTAGGGTGATAATGAAAAAGATAAAAATGTTTATGAGGTTTTCCATATAACCTCAGCAATAGTTGAACTACACTCTCTGTGTCCCATGGATCAGGAAAAATTTAGAGCCCAATTCATTTATTTCAATTTACTTGTTTTGAATTATTGTTTATAATTAATACCTGGTCGAAATGATGTTTATATGATTGATTATGATCAATTAACATGACAAGGAATGGAAAAGAAAAAGAAGTTAAAGGAAAATTAGTTTCATTGAGTTCAACAAAAAATGGAGGAACATCCCCAATTTGGATTATCTCCAAAGTATAAAAAGGAAAATTAGTACACATCATTATTTGAGGTTAGTTACAATAAGTCATAGCTATCCCTTTCTAGAAAAATAGAAATTGACTACTGTTGGCTTCCTAGAGTTTGTTCTAAAGAATTTCTATCATCTGATTTAGCCTTGACCATTGGGAAAATTTGTTTTGTAACGGCTTTAAGGTCCCAACATTTATTCTGGATAGCTTCAGAATTGGCACACAAAGAGGCCAGTTGAGCCTTCAAACATAGTATGCTGGCCTCCCACTCCCGAATCTCTTCTTTTAGGAAATAACTAAATCATAATCCTTCACATATTTACTCATTAGGTGATAGAATTAGTATGAAACCTCTCAGAAGTTCATCACCTGATTATGGGAAGAATTAATCTTGGAAATATTATCCTCACAAGAAGAGAGGTCTTCTTGGGATATAATGATCCAGCAGATAAGAAGCTATAAGTGCCAATAATCGATGTCACCAAAACCCAGCTTGATGAATAACTGCCGAAAGTTTTCAGTCTCATCAGTAAAGTTATCCATAGGTTTTTTCATGACAAGGACACATAATTGATGCGATGCATGTTTTTGTACTAACTGGTGCCTCCCCATGGCACTAGTACCCTGATCCTATCCCTCCGTAATGGGTATATAGGTAGGAAGTGTCATTACAAGAGTGGGAAGGGACTTAAGATCGATTACCCATGTTGGGGGGATCGCTTTACCTTCGTATGGTTCGACCGCTGGAGCCAGATGTAGAGGGCTAGCCATGACTTCTGGGGTGTCTGGTGATACTCTTTTGGGGGTATCCTCATCAGGGTCTTGGGAAGTAGAGTCATGAACTCAAAAAAATGGCAAAGAAACCTACTAATCTAAGTTAAGGTGGTATGTCTGGTTGAATCTCATATCCCCATGTGTTATATTGTCCCACTTTGAGGGTAGCACAATATGACCCTGGAATCTATTGGGACTGGTGGGAGGTTGAGTTCGACTATGGAGAGATCTCAGTCTAGGCCCATTCAACTGCAGAAATAACTGTATCCAGACCACAGATGGGATAAGGGAACGATATTGGAGGGGATGATCAAGTAATCCCTCTTCCATAAACAGTAGGCTCCATGTCAATGGGGACACATGGTCGGTATTTTCCCAAGTAGTGGATGTTGGGAGAAACTCATCATACATCTATCCAAGAATGGGGAGTCCTCCAAGATGGTAGATGTACCATAAGCCGATTCCATCCTCCCCTTGAGGCAAATGGATGGTGATGTGGCTTAAACACCAGTGGATCAGCAGATTAGGAAGGATTTCACCCAGGGAGAAGGCTATAAACTGATAAACCCAGGCTGACTGATTTAAGTTCACTACCTCTAACTAGTAAGGGGACTCTAAATAATTTTGGTTTGTCCAAAATGCACAGGCCCAATTGTCAGAGAAGCATCCTTTGGCTCGTAGGCCCCACATGGTTCTCCAACAACTGTTAGGATTTTCTCAGGAAATGTTGATAATAGATGGGTACTCTCGGTTGACTAGTCTCGAGGTATTTTTGCGACACCTATGATCTCCCTGAGTCCACACCCATCCTTCTAATATGAATAGATTTCCTGAATCAAAGTAGCTATGAATTGTCATGCTCCAGAAATATTTTCCTGATCACATTCTTATAGTGCTTCTAATTGAAAAAAAGGTGTATTGGGGTCAACCAACTAAGGAGGAACGTCATCAGAAAAACCGACGTCGTAAATTGGAAACTATACAAACAAGGGAAATTCTAGGAGCTTTGGCGTGAGGAGATCTTTTAAGAATCTATCATGGGAAAAAAATAAAAGATCGAAGATGGCCCTCTCTATCCCCAACTATGGTTTCCCTATTCTTCATATACTTCGTCAAAGACTATGAAAGTGCCATTGTAGCCTACACAAAAATATCTAAAAATCCCACAAAAATTTAGTCTAATAAAAATTGTTGGATAAAGGTTACAAGAAAAGGGATAAAGGACATAAAAGTGTCCACATGGGGTCCATGTACTATTCCCAAAAATGGTACACAGTTTCCATTTCCTGTGTGCTGCATGATACACAGAAGCAATCCCTGCATACTAAAGTGGTACGCAGAAGCATTATTCCGCATATAACCATGGTATGAGAAACACCTGCGAGGTGCTAGGATGTGGAGCATTGGATAGCGAACAGAAGGGCTCGATGGATGGAAAAAACTACAAACCAAGGCTTCACCAACTCCATATTCAATGTTTTAGTTTAAAATATTATGTTTAGATTATTAAGGCTTAATGTTTGGTTCACCAGTTCGACCTTAGTGTGAAGGACACACAAACCATGTAACATTATCATATGAAGAGGTCTGTATTTTAGTTTCAAATTACACAACGTAGTTCACAAAACCCAAAATCTGGTTTATGGGAAGAATCAATGATGAAAATTTCAGTTCGCGGCATGTATGAGGCTGTTCGAAAACACGATTTTTAAACAAATGAATCGGTACGTGAAGGCAGAGAAATACCAAGGAGAGTCAAGAACACTTTTCATCGTGAGAAATGGTAAAAGAAAAATGACATGGTCCCCTATATATAGGTATGGTCCCATCTTACCAGACCTATCTATTTTACCATGAACCATATTCAGTTTGGGATTGCTTCTACATTGGAATAGTCTCATCTTCATTCCAAACAAACCCCATTATGTTGGGGGGAATTTATAGGGTCCTAAAAACATTACCAAGGGAATAAAATAATCTCAAAATCACTTTGTATAAGGAATAAATAATTCCTAAAAGTATAGAAAAGGGAATGGACTCAAATTGATATGAAAACTTTAGAAGAAACTTAAAGGAACTAAATATCTGAAAACATTTTAAGTGAGCCGCATACTGTCACTGGGAGGGGTTCGCAGACCACATGAACTGTGGACCACTGGTTCATGGGATGACCTGCAATGTGAAGGCCCACAGAGCGATGTCCAGAGAACATAGGCGACCGCAAACAACATTGCTGGTTGAATGATGTTTGCGAAAGACTGACGCATATTGTCTTGTGAACTTACCTGTTCACAGAAGAAGCAAATTGGAATGGTTTTGAGAACCATGACTCACGAACCATAGGATCCATAAACCCCAGTTGATTGAGTCTTCCGAGGGTCAAGATATCTCTTTATAGGCTTCGGAAAATGGTGTTGCATTCCCATAGATAGGATTGCCTCATTTCTATATAAAATGAGCACATAAGGAATTGAGAAAAAATGGATGAAGAAAGCACATTGGAGACTCCAGAGGTTGGAATTAAGAATTCGAAGAGGACTCCAGATTTAGTCTCAAATCATCCTTGAAGCCCAAATTGTAACCATGTTTCCATAGATATAACCAGACACGAAACATAAAATGAAGGGAGTGAATTATATTGGTAGAACCACAACCCTAATAGTTGTTATCACGAACAACATATTCCTCGCAGATGAAATCCTTGTGAAAGAAATCCCCCATGACCCTCCTTCAATATGGTGTTCTATATAGTGGATCACTATGTGGAAATAACCAAGCATCGTGCGATGCATCAGTATGAGGATGGAACCCGAAGCGGCGTGACAGACCACATTCAGGACTACATACCATTGTGGTGTGTAGTGGTCCATGACAAAGCTCGTGTACTTCTTTGGTATGCGAACTAACCCTCTTCCCACATACCACTATAATCTGCAGAGCTCCCCCAACCTACATAAGAAAAAAATATGTGGAATGGGGCATCTTCAGGTATTGTTTCCTCTAGCTCCAATATCACCCATCCATTACTGTCGTGTCCTCCATATCCCCTCTGAAAACTGGTCCCTATATACGTGGCCAAAGCCTCCTACAAATCCACCAGACCCATATGATCATATCATCGAGCACATCAGTGTTCTCCTTTGATCCTCCATACCCATGGTAAGCAGATTCATGAAGGCTCTCCCACAATTATTCAGACTCCAAGGATGTCTATTAGTGTACATTCCCATGGGAACCTGGAGTCCAAACTTGGGATACTGACATGAACATCCTCGTTCTAGGAATTAAGGGTGATCACTTTCTTTTCCCTTCAATGATTAATGGTGATCAGTTGAAGGAGTTAGGTTTGATTCTCCTTTTTGATGATATTCAACATTCATACCCTTTCCCAGAATACATTTTAGTACACTCCCACTATGGTAATTCCCTAATCCTATGAGGGTCGAGCTACATGGCCACCAATGTCATCCCACATTGAAGGGTTCATTGATCCGTACCCTCTTCCCTGGTTGCCTCGACCACTTCCTTTATAGGCCCTCCCTCTCCCATAAGTAGGAGATGAGGTGTGTGGTTGGTCAGATCTCTCACATCATCTTTTTTCTCACACTAAGTATGACTCATGTGGGCATAAAGACTTGTGATGATCCCAACATCCACATAACCAAACCAATTCTGAACTACGAGAACTATGGTTCCTGATAAAACTAGGATACATAGGAACCCTACTTGAAGGCCCAATCACAAAAGGTTTGCCCTTCTAAATTGGTTTACCCAACCATGTCCCCTCAAATAGAAATCTCTCATGCATAATCCACATGTTTCCCAAACTATGTGGGATATGATTCCTCTCCCAAGGATACGTAGGAAACCCATCTTATGGGTTCGATCCCAACATCAAGTCACCTTCTATCCCCCCTAGATGACAATAAAATCAAGAGTGACTTATTTCATTGAATATGTCAGCATTACCTCTGTAGCATAAAATCCATGCATGCCTATGATGATCCTAGAAACCATGGGTAGACCATAGACACACTCTTCGAGAATGAATCAAGGATTCACGAACATATGGACATGAATTAAATTTATAAGATATTCCTGGAATAGGAAATAATACCCCCAAAGTGTGCGGTGAGCCCGACCTCCCATCCTCTCGACTAATGGAGTCCTAAGTGTCATTGGCCAAACCATCATCCAATGATATCCTTACTTTGGAAATAAGGTCCATGAATCAGGGATACCTTGGTTGTTGGGTGTTTTTGGCTCCATGAATAAACCCGTTGGAGACTATCTGAGGAAGTTATATCCTGAGAGGACCAATTTAAAAAATAATTGACCCCATGAAATTGCCTGCTAAGACCATTTGACTATGGTACCTCTATTTTAATATATAAGGGATAAAATTCCTGGTCCCCACAGGGATAATCCAATCATCTTTTAAAGGATGATAACGCAAATCGGGTTGAAATAGATATAACAAAATGAAATTTTATGTAATAATGGAAAAATGATTTCCAATCATCAGAGTATTTTTCATTTTTCTCAACCATGCACCCACACTGCACTTGTAGGTGAAAAATGCATTTTCTGGATTTTTCTTTTATTTTTAGTGATTTTATAAATTTTTAATGGTTTTAGGGGTTCGATGAGTTTTAATTCTGTTAAATACTTCTTAGGTTTTTTTTAGGTTTTTTAGGTTTTTTATTTTTTTATGTATTTTATCATGATTTTTTAGGTTTTTTATATTTTTAGGGTTTTATAGATTTTTAATGTTTTTAGGGTTTTTTATTTACAGTTTTTGGGTTTTTGGCGTTTTTTGTAGTTTTTAGAGGAATTAAGGTTTTTAGTGTTTTTAAGTTTTTTATAGTTTCTTTAACATTTTTATGGGTTCAAATAATTTTAAAAGTATTTTGTGGATTTTTAGAATATTTTGGGGATTTTTATTTTTTTAAGGATTTCTATTGTTTTTAGGGGTTTAAGGGTTTTTAGAATATTTTTGAGGGTTTTGGGATTTATTAGATGTGTTTATGTTCCTTAGAGGTTTTAAGTGTTTTTAAATTTTTATATTTTTTAGATTTTTTTTGGTTTTTAGGATTTTTTATGTTTTTATGGATTTATCATTTTTTAGGATTTTTAGGTTTTTTTTTTGGGATTTTATGGATTTTATAGTGTTTAGGTCTTTTTTGGGTTTTTAGGGTTTTATCAGTTTTAGGATTTTATGGGTTATATGTGTTTATCAGTTTAAAAGTTTTTATGAGGGTTTTTTAGGGTTTTAGGGTTTTTTATGGTTTTAAGTATTTTTAGGGAATTGTAGGATTTTTATAGTTTTTAAGGTTTTAAGGAATTTTCAGTATTTTTAGGGATTTTTTAGGTTTTTAGGGGATTTATGGTGTTTTTTGGGTACTTAGTGTTTTTTATGTTTTTTTTGGGTTTTAGGGGTTTTAGATATTTTTAACATTTTATCATTTTAAAGGGTTTTTAGGTCTTTATAGGGTTATTAGTGTATTTATAGGTTTTGGGGGTTTCTAATGGTTTTTTGGGGTTTTTAAAGTTTTTTTCTATTTTTAAGGGTTTTAGGGTTTTTAGGGTCATTAAGGTTTTTTTAGGGGTTTCCATGGGTTTTATTTTTTTGTGGTTTTATTATGGGTTTTCATGGTTTTTAGGGTTTTCAATATTTTTAAAGAAATTTTAAGGATTTTTAGGGTTTTTTGAATTTTTAGGGATTTTATGGTTTTTAGGATTTTTATGTGTTTTTATGGTTTTTACCATTTTTATGTTCTATGGGTCTTATATGTTGTTAGCTTGGTAATGTTTTCTAGGGGGTTTTCCAGGTTTTTAGGGGTTTTTATGTTTTTTTGGATTTTATGGATTTTTTTGATTTTTAATGTATTTAGGGTTTTAGGGGGGTTAGGGGTTTTTAGATTTCTTTAGGGTTTTTTTTGTTTTTAATTGTTTTTTGGGGCATTAGAATACATTTTTAGTTTTTGGAATTTTTTATGGTCTTTAGTGTTTTTCTAATTTCTTTAGGGGATTAGAGGATTTTTAGTGGTTTTTAGGAGTTTTATGGTGGTTTAAGGTTTATTAAGGTTTTATGTGTTTTTATAGTTTTTTTGGTTTATTAGGGGTTTTAGGGGTTTTATGTGTTTTTATTTTCTTAATGTTTTATTAAGGGTTTTCATAGTTTTTAGGGTTTTTAAAATTTTATGGGTTCTAGGTATTTTTATGGATTATTACGGTTTTTAAGGTTATAATGGATTTTTAGGATTTTTAGGGTTTTATGATTTGTTTCCTTTATGTTTTTTTGGTTTTTTAGAGTTTTTAGTGTTCTAAAGGTTTATTGGGTTTAGAGTTTTTTTTTGAGATTATTATGGTTTTTAAGGCTTTGGGTGTTTTACGGTTTTATGGGGTTTTAGGAACCTTTATGTTTTTTAGTGTTTTTATCATTTTTGTGTTTTTAGGGGTTTTATGTGTTTTTTTATTTTTAAGGTTTTAATTGTTTTTCATGTTTTTTTCTATTTTTTTGTTTCTTAGGGATTTTTAGTGTTTTTTAGTTCTTTTAATTATTTTTTATTTTTTAGGGAGTTTGATGCTTCTTGGGGGTTTTAGGGTTTTTAACATTTTTTGGGTGTTTTGGGGTTTTAAGTGTTTTTATGTTTTTAATGTTTTCTCAATAGTATTCCGGGTTTTTAAGATTTTTTTACGTTTATAAGGATTGTTGGGTAATTATTAGGATTTTTATGGTTTGTTAGGTTTTTGAAGATTTTGAGTGGTTTTAATATTTTTTAGGGTTTCTAATGGTTTTTTATGTTTTTAGTAGGTTTTTGAGTTTATATGGTTTTAAAGGTTTTTATATTTTTTTCTAATTTTAATGGTTTTAAAGAGGGATATTTTGAGTTTTTAGTGTTTTTTAGGTTTTTATGTATTTTTAGTGTTTTTATGGTTTTAGGGTTATTTATGGTTTATATAGGTTTTAGGGTTTGTAGGTTATTTTTTGGGTTTTAAGGGTTTTAGGGTTTGAAGGGGTTTTAATTGTTTTTATGTTTTTAATGTTTTATTAGTGTTTTTCATTGTTTTTATGGTTTTTTTCATTTTTTATGGATTTTAGGAAATTTTATATTATTAGGATTTTTTAGGGTTTTAGGGATTTTTATGGTTATTATTTTTTTTATGGGATTAGGGATTACTCTGGGTTTTAGGGGTTTTTGAGTTTTTTAGTGTTTTTAAGTGTTTATAGGATTTTATGGCTTTCTTAGGGGTTTTCAAGGTAGTTAGGATTTTTTATTTTTTAAGATATTTTTTTACGATTTCCTTTTGGTTTTTCATGGTTTTTATAGAATATTTTTTTTAATGGGATTTATGGGTTTTATGAATTTTATGATTTTTGGGGGTTTAGGGATTTGGTTTTATGGTTTTTAGAGGTGTTTAGGATTTTAGGGTATTTTTATGGGTTTTAGGTTCTTTAGTGTTTTTTAGGTTATTCTTAGTTTTATAAGTTTTTATGTTATTAAGGATTTCATAGGATTTTTAAATGTTTTTAAGGTTTTTTAGATTTTTTTGGGTTTTTAGGGGTGGTTAAATATTTAGAGTGTTTTAAGTAATTTCCAAGGGTTTTTATAATTTTTTTGGGGTATTTAAGGGTATTTAGGGTTTTTAGGTTTTAAGGTTTTCTTTGGGGTTTTATTGGTGTTTAGGTGTTTTTAAGGGTTTAGGGGGTTTTATGGGTTTTTAGGGTTTTTGTGGGTTTTATAAATTTTAAGGATATTTACGGTGTTTTGGTGTTTTTATGTTTTCAATGCTTTCTTTGGGGTTTTCATGATTTTTATGGTATTTTATATTTTTATGGATATTTAGGGCTTTTTCAGGACTGATATTTGTTAATGTTATTTAGGAATTTTGATTGTTTTTATGGTTTTTGGATTTTTTTTTTGTTTTTTGGGGGTTTTAGGGTTTTTTGAGTTTTAAGGTTTTTAAATGTTTTTTAGAGATTTTATCAATTTTAGTTGTTTAATAGAATTTTATATTTTTTGTGGTTTTAATGTTTTTATGTGTTTTTATGTATTTAATTGATTTTATTATTTTTAGGGGGTTTAGGTTTTTTATAGTCTTTTTAGTGTATTTATCATTTTTAGGTTTTTAGGGGTTTTAAGTGTTTTTTGGATTCTAAGGTATTATTGGAGTTTTAGTGTTTTTTAGAGTGTTTTACATTTTGGAATTTCTGTGATTTTTAATATTTTAATAGTTTTCAAGGATTTTGAAGGTTTTTTGGGTTTTTTTAGGTTTGGGGAGGGGGTTAAGGTTTTAAGCCTTCTTAGGTTAATATGTGTTTTAAGTGTTTTATCATTTTATGTTTTCCCTAGGGGTTTTCATGGTTCTTAAGGTTTTTTATGTTTTTAGTAATTTTTAGAGATTTCATTAGGACTTTTATGGTTTATAGAGATTTTGAGGATATTTTTGGTTTTTATGGTTTTTTAAAATTTTAAGGTTTAGTTATTTTTATTTTTTTACAGTTTTTTAGATTTTTTTAAACATTTTTAAGGGTTTAAATGGTTTTTAGGGTTTTTAATAGTTTTTGTGTTTTGGGGGGTTTTCAAATTTTATGGGTTTTACGAGTTTTAGCAGGGTTTTTGGGTTTTTTGAGTGTTTTATGTATTTTTCATTTTTTTGGTTTTTATTGGGTTTATGTGTTTTTATATATTTATGGTATTCTTAGGGGTTTTTTGGGTTTTTAGAGTTCTTTATATTTTTTGGATTTTAGGGGAATTTTTTTTATTTCTATGAGTTTTTCTGATTTATATCATTTTAAGGGGTTTTAAGGGTATCTAGGGTTCTATAGATGTTTTATCATTTTTCCTAAAGGTTTTATGTGTTTTGGTTTTTATTTTCTTATTAGGGATATTCATGGGTTTAATGATTTTTTACATTATTTGGGATTTTTGGGCCTTTTTGGATTTGTATTCTTTTTTTGGGTTTTTGAGGTTTTTTATGATTTTTATGGTATTCTGTGTTTCTAGGGTTGTAAGGATTTCTTGAGTTTTTAGGGGTTTTATGGTTTTTTTGATTTTTTAATGTTTTATCAGTTTAAAGGGTTTTTAGGTTTTTTAGTGGTCTAGGGGTTTTTGGGTTTTAGGGATTTTAAATATTTTTATGGGGTTCTAGTAGTATATAGATTTTTTTTATGGTTTATAAAGTTTTTTTTTTGTTTTACAGGATTATTTTTTTTTGATTTTTTCTGGGTTTCTTAGTGGTTTTTAGAGTTTATTGGGATTTCATGTTTTTATGGTGTTTTAAATATTTATAGGATTTTTATTGTTTTGTACTAATTTAGGGATTTTGAGGGTTTTTTGGGGTTTTTAGGGGTTTTTGGGGTTTTAGAGGGTTTTGAGTTTTTAGGGGTTTTATGGTTTTTAGAGTTTTTTAAGGATTTATAGGATTTTTAGTGTTTTTTTTTAAATTTATGGAATTTTGGTTATTTTGGGTTTTATGGGTTTCTGGGGGTCTCAAGGTCTTTTTTGGGTTTTTAGGTATTTTAATGTTTTCTATTGTTTTTTATCATTTTAGGGGAGTAAACAGTTTCCATATTTTTTTAGTAGGTATTAGGGTTTATTTGGGTTTCTTAAGGGGTTTTTAGGTTTTTATGGATCTAAGGGTTTAAGTTTTTAGGGTCTTTACGGTTTTTTATGGTTTTTATCAAATTTTAGGTTTTTAGGTGTTTTATTTTAGTATGTTTTTTTATGGTTTTCTTAGTGGATTTCATAAATATTATGGTTTTTTTCTTTTTGATATTTTGTGAGCCATTTGGATTTTTATGGATTTTAATTGTTTTATGTATTTTGAGCGTTTTTTAGGGTTTTTTGATATTTATTATGATTTTTATGGTATTTAATGGTTTTGGTGGGTTTTAATTTTTCTTAAAGCTTTTCACTGTTTTTTGGGTTTTTTACGATTTTAGGGATTTTTAGGGATGTTCAAATATTTTTTAAGGGTTTTTAGGATTTTTAGTGTTTTTATATTTTTTTGAGTTTTAAGGATTTTTGGTCTTTTTAGGGTTTTATGGTTTTTTTGTTTTCTTAGGGGTTTTTAAGGTTTTTAGTGTTTTTTAATGTTTTTAGGGTTTAATGTGTTTTTATTTTCATTGTTGTTGTTAGGGGTTTTTAGGGTGTTTTTGGGTTTTAGGGTCTTTTTAGTGTTTTTAGCGATTTTATCATTTTTTCGGTTTTTAGGGATTTTATGTGTTTTTTAATTTTTAATGTTTTCTTAATAATAATTTTGTTTTTTATAATTTTAGGATTTTATAAAATATTTTACTGATATTTATATATTTTTTGGATTTCTAGAGATTTTGGGGGATTTTTAGGGTTTCCTTGTTTTCATAGTTTTTACCATTTTGATGATTTAGGGTTTTTAAAGGTTTTTATCTTTTTAACTTTTTATAAGGGGTTTTCAATGTTTTTAGGGGTTTTTACATTTTGTTGGATTTTTTTTAATTTTTATGATTTTTATGATTTTTAAGGGATTATGTATTTTGAAGGTATTGGGGGTTTGTTGTGTATTTATTGTTTTTGGGGGTTTTAGAGTTTTTTTGGGTTTTAGGGTTATTATAGTTTTTTTATTTTTTTAATGTTTTAGGGGTTTTGTAGTTTTTAGAGTTTTTTGTGTGTTTTTTGGGTTTCTATGGGGTTTTAGCTGTTTTAATGTTTTTTTAGAGTTTTATCGGTTTTTAGAATATTTATGTATTTGGGGGGTTTATTTTTTTTAGGATTTAATGATCTTTTGTGGGATTTTCACGGTTTTTAGGGGTTTTTTAAATTTTAGTTATTTTTATGGTGTTTTTGGATTTTTATTTTTTAGGGTTTTTTTTTTGATTTTCGGTTTTTAAGATATTTAAGGTTTTCAGGTTTTTATAGTTTTTCACAGTTTTGAACATTTTAGGTGTTTAAGTTGTTTTAAATGTTTTTAGGGTTTTAAATTTGTCTTATTTTTTTAGGGTATAATAGCGTTTTTTATGTTTTTATTGATTCTTTTGGGATTTTTTATTTTTCTGGGTTTTACGGTTTTTATGGATTTTGAAGGTTTTATGGATTTTTCTGATATTTATGGTTTGTTGGGGTTTTATGATTTTTTGAGTTTTTAGGTTTTTATTGTTTCTTATAGTATTTAATGTTTTCTGAAGTTTAAAAGCAGTTTTAGAGTTTTAATGTTTTTATATTTTTATGGGTTTTTACTGTTTTATTGTTTTTAGGGATTTTTTTTGTTTTTTGATGTTTTATGGGATTTTAGGGTCTTTTATGTTTTTTTCTATTTTTAGCTGTTTTAGATTTTTATGGGTAATATGTGTTTTTAGGTTTTTAATGTTATCTTAATATTTTTTAGTTATTTTTTATTTTTTATGTTTTTATGGATATTGATGGCTTTTTTAGGATTTTTATGTTTTCAGAGTTTTTAGGGATTTTGTGGTTTTTATGGTTTCTAGGGTTTTTATATTTTTTATTGGTTTTATCATTATTTAGATTTTTAAGGTTATCTTAAGGATTTTAGTGTTTTTAGGGATTGTTACTTTTTTTGGTTTTTTAGGCCTTTTGTAGGATTTTTTGGTTTTACGGTATTTAGGGATTTTTTTAGGGTTTTAAGGGTTATTTAGCATTTATGGGTTTTATGATTTTTTAGGTTTTTATTGGTTTTTTATGGTTTTAGGGTTTTATGTTTTCTATGATTTTTTAAGGTTTTAGGGTTTTAAGGTGTTTTTAGAGTTTTATTAGTTCTTAGGTGTTTTTTTGGGTTTTTAGGGGTTTTACAGTTTTCCTATTTTCAATGGTTTTTAGGGGTCTATGGTTTTTATGGTTTTTATCATTTTTTTTGGTTTCTGAGGGTATTTTGGTGTTTTTATGATATCAATATTTTCTTAAGGCTTTTAGGGGGTTTAGGGGTTTTTACATTTTTAGGGTTTTTTAGGGATTTTCTAGAATATTTCTATTTTTATGGTTTTAAGGATTTTTTAGTGTTTTAGTTTTTTTAGTTTTTTAGGTTTTTATATCATTTTTAGTGTTTTAGTGTCTTAAACATTTTTAGAATTTTTTTAATGTTTTTAGACGTTTTAGGTGTTTTAGAATTTATAGTGGGATTTTATGGGTTTCTCGATTTTTTATGGCATTTTAAGGTATTTGGGGTTTTATGGGGTTTTAGGGCATTTTTTGGGTTTTTATATATTTTTAGGTTTATTCATCTTTTTAGGATTTTATGGACATTTATGGTTTTTCTTATTTTTATAGATTTTGGAATTTTAGGGATTATTAGGTTTTTTAGGTATTTTTTATGTTTGTAGCATTTTTAGGGATTTTGTGGGTTTTTTTGGGTTTTTATGTGTTTTTAGGGTTTTAGGGGTTATATGTGTTTTTACCAGGAAAGTCTGAACCAGGCGAAAGCCTGATCCCACAAATTTATTAAGAAAAAAGTGCAAGTACAGACAGTAGAAAATAAAAGCACTACATTACATCAAACCCATACTCATCCCTCTCCCTATCATCAGATAACTCATCGCCAGGATCAGCTGACTCCCATTCTGAAGATTCATACTTCCGCATCATCTCAAGATACATGTTTTTCTTCCTAAGCATCTCCTCAGACATCTTCTCCTTATTTGACCGCTTCCCACTGGGCCCAGTATCCACCTTCGGAGACCCTCCCCTTCGCTTTCCACTGATCCCATTTTCATGAACATTTTCTTGCGACCCTACATTCTTGTAAGCATACCTCGTCGCCATTGGCTTGGGTAGGTCCGTATAATCCCTTCGTGTCTTCCTCCTACTTTGGGTTTTCCCTTCCACTTCCTTGCTTAGGGGCTCATGAATTCCATGCTTTACCACCTCAGTGTAGGATGCTTTATGATTATGGATCTCTTCTTCACTCTCGACTCTATCCCCCCACTTCTTAAGGGTCATGGGGGAATTGATATTTCCATCCTTCCCACCCTCCATTTGAGTTGTCTTGACTGTGTCATCAGCACATGAACTTTTATATTCAGCATTCACTCTGTCTAGGTACACATTACCTTTTTTCCCTCCAACTTCCTCTACCACTTCAATCACCTTTGCCTCAGTTGATTTAGCATCACCCAGCACTGCAAACCTGTTTACAGAATAAGTAATCAAGTCATTAGGATTTACCTGTACCATACAAACAGGTGTGTTCTCCTGTTCAGACACCATTTCCATCGGTGTAATACTATCCTGCATCAAGGCAGATCCCCTGCTAGAGTACTGAAAATCATCATTTGACCCCGCCATATGTGAAACTGAGATATCAATCATATTCATATTTTTGTTAGATTCAATCATAGTTGAATCTCCAGGCCGAGGCACATCCATTCCAGGATTGACCAGTTGGATTTCTCCAGCATCATCCACTGAAACTTGGTCAGATCTGTTACTCAGAGATGTTCCATTCAACACATCCTCTGGTGTCACTCCCTGCTCCATGATAGTAGTGGGCACCGGAAGAGAATCATCAACCTGTTGCACATCTAGAGCAGGATCATCCACCGTTGTGCAGGCCTCCACTACCCGTGCATCTCGACCAATCCTTCGGCAGACTTCCATCCCGTGTCCCTGCTTATGTCAAAAAGAGCAGAATGGCATCCAAGACTCATAGACAATCCGTTGTGCATACCTGTACTCACCCTCCACTACGATCCAAACAGTATCAGGTGGGCTCTTTGAGAGATCCATCTCCACGCAGATTCGTGCAGATGTAGGGTTTCCCATAGAGGCGGTCCTCCGATCAACACAGATGAAACGCCCAATAGAGTTGCCTATCGACTTCAGAAGCCCAGTGTTCTGAAATGGGAGGGGAATCCCTGGAAGTTGCAACCAGATGGCAAGATTCGGAGAGTCCCGGTTCAAATGATAATCGAAAGACCATCTTAGCAACTGGAATGAGTAAGAATTCCTTGGTCTAGACCACACCCTTCCCAAATCTTCCTCATCAGAGAAGAAGATGAGAATCTGTCCAGGCCCGAAAATCCCAAACGACGCCTGGTTTTTCAAACCCCAATCTTCATTCACCATCTTTCCAAAATCCTCAACCGAAGGACGTCTTCGCACAAACCTTGCAATTAAGGCTGTGGAAAGCATCGAAGTTGCTTCGGAAAATTCTCGAACTGAGACTGGTACGATGGGCTGACCAGAAACACATCCCGGAACCCTCGGAGAAACCTGTATCTCAGGCATGAAGAAACCGTAATCTGGCATACCTCTACGCGCACAACCAGAGGACGAATAAACCCCTCCCCCCGCTGTGGGAGGAGGGGGCACAGCATCCGCCATCGGCAAACTAGGGTTTCATCCCGATCCACCATCGGGGAAACCCTCGGGAACGTCGGGAGCATCGGGAGCAGAAGGCCATCTGTTCATATTTCTCACAACAAGGGAATCATTATCTTCATCGCAACTCACAGTATAAGAGGAAAGTCTTATATGTGTTTTTATGTTTTTAGGTATTCTTATGAGTTTCTTGGGTTTTTAGGATTTTTATGTTTTTGGGAATTTTTGGGCCTTTTTAGGATTTTTATGTGCTTTTAGCCTTTTTAGGGATTTTAAGGGATTTTTTTGGGTTTTTATATTTTTTTGGGGTTTTATCTGTTTTTGAGTTTTTTATGCCTTTTAACGGGTTTTAGAGTTTGTTGCCATTGTTTTTGGTTTCAAAGTGGTTTTAGAGTATTTAATATTTCTAAGGGTTTTTCAGGTTTTTAGGGTTTTTAATGGTTTTAAGTGTGTTTGGTTTTTATGGTTTTTAGAATTTTTTTGTTTTTTCAGGTTTTTCTATTTTTTACGGTTTTAATGTTTTATTTGGAATAATCATGGGTTTTAGGTATTTATCCATTTTAGGTATTATTTGGTATATATGTATTTTTATGTTTTTAGGTATTTTGAGGGTTTTTAATGTTTTAAAGTTCATTGATTGTTTTTTTATTTGGGTTTCAATTTTTCTTTAGTTTTTAGTTGTTTTATGGTTTTCTAAAGTTTTTAACATTTTTAGAGGTTTAAATGGGTTTTAGGGTTTTCAATGGTATATTAGGGTTTTTTATGGTTTTAGGGGTTTTTAAGGGTTTTAGGGGTTTTATGGTTTCTAGGTATTTTTATGGTTTTTCATGTTTTATAGTGTTTTTTGGATTTAACAATTTTTAGGTTCTTAGTTTTTTTAAGCATTTTTAGGTTTTTAAAATTTTCTTAGGATTTTTGGGGGTTTTAGGTATTTAATTTTTGTATGGATATTTTGGTTTTTTTAGTTTTTTATGGTTTTTAGCTTTTAGGTATTTTGATGGATTTTAGGGTTTTGGGGTTTCAGGGGTTTCAGGGTTATTTTTTTCATTTTTTTAACAATTTAGGGGTTTTCTGTGTTTTTAGGGTTTTATGTTTTACAAAAAAAATTCGACGTTTTTAGTGTTTCTTTATATTTTTAGAGGATATTAGATATTTTTACGATTATTATGGTATTTAGGGATTTTAAGGATATGGGGGGGGGTTTCGTTTTTTGGTTTTTTGGTTTTTTAGATTTTTTTGGGTTTTTTGAGTTTTTTTGGGATTTTAAGGTTTTTTAGTAATTGTAAAATTTTAATGGGATTAAAGGGTTTTCAATGTTTTAAATTTTTAGGGTTTTAAGGTTTTTAATATTTTTAGGAATTTGTATGTCTTTTAGGTGTTTTTTCTATTTTAGGGTCTTTTTATGGTTTTTTATGTTTTTAGTGGTTTTTATGTTTTAAGGTTTTCTGAGGGGATTTCTGGTTTTTTAGGATTTTATTAGGGTTTTAGGATTTTCTTTTAGATTTTATATAATTTTTATGGGGTGTTATGGTTTTTAGGGACTTTGGAGATAGGGGTTTAATATTTTTAGTGTTTTTATTGTTTTTTGGTTTTTAGGGGTTATACATAATTTTAGTTTTTTAAGGTTTTCTTTGAGTTTTTAGGGTTTTTAATGATTTTTAGGGATATTTATGAAATTTTATGGTTTTTTGGATTTTTATAGATTTTAGGGGTTGGGTTGGGGGATTGTGGTTTTTTATGGTTTCTCTAGGTTTTTCATCTTGTTCCCTTTTTGGTTTTAATGATTTTATGGGGTTTTAGCATTTTAGGGGATTAAATTGTTCTTAGATTTTTAGTGGGTTTTTAGATAATTTATCTGTTTTTAGGGACTTTTATGTTTTTAGGGGTTTTTAAGGTATTTGAGATTTTTTAGTGTTTTTAGGTTTTTATAGTTTTCTCTGAGTTTTCCTATGTTTTTAGTTTTTTTTATGTTTTTATGTATTTTTAGGTATTTATTTTTTAGATTTTTTTTGTGTTTTAGTATTTTTAGGAATTTTCTTGGTTTTTAGTGTTTCTTAGGTGTTTTAGGGTTTTTTAGTGTTTTTAGGTTTTTATTGTTTTATAGGTTTTTAGGGGTTTTAAGTGATTTTAGGTTTTTATGGTTTTCTTAGTGTTTTTAGGTTTTTGGGGGTTTTTATGTTTTTGATATTTTTTTTATGATTTTTATGGATTTTAGGGTGTTTAAAGATTTTTAATATTTTTAGGGTTTTATTTATTTTTTATAGTTTTTAATTTTTTTTAATTTTTTAGTGTTTTTAAATGTTTTAGTGGTTTAATAAGTTTTTCAATTTTTAGTGGGGTTTCATGTTTTTATGTGTTTTTAGGTTTTAATTTGCCTTTAGTGGGTTTTTGGTTTTTCGGTTTTTAATTTTTTAAGGATTTAATAATTTATAGGGTTTTTAGTGGTTTTATGTGTTTTTAGTTTTTAAGAATTTCTTATGATTTTTATGGATTTTGGGTTTTACTGATTTTATTGATTTGTAGTTATTTTTAGGATTTTTATTTGTTTTTCCGGTGTTTATGGATTTTTAAGGGTCCTAGGTTTTTTTGGTTATTAGGTTTTTTACAGTTTTTTTGGGTTTTAATGGGTTTTTGAGTTTTATAGGGGTTTTATGTTTTTTTAGAGTTTTTATAACTTTTCAGTGATATTAATGTGTTTTATAGTGTTGAGTGATTTTAGGGATTTTATATGTTTTTAGGCATATTGAGGTTTTATGGGGTTTTAGGATTTTTAACGGTTTTAGGGTTTTTAGGGTCTTTTTAGGGGTTTTTAGGGATTTAATGTTTTTTAGGTTTTTAGGTGTTTTAAGTGTTATTAGGTTTTATAGGTTTTATTGTGATTTTCATGTTTTTTAGAATTTTTTCTATTTTAAGGGATTTTTATGGATTTTTATGGATTTTTATTCTTTTTATTGTTTTTTTTTTATTTTGATTGTTTTGAGGGGTTTCTACTATTTTTAGGATTTTTTAGGGTTTTTAAAATTTTTATGTTATCGGTGGTATAAATTGTTATTAGGTTTTCGAGTTCTTCATAGGGATTTTAAGGTATTTTAGGTTTTTTTACATTATAGTTATTTTAGGAATTTTTTATGATTTCTATGGTTATTTTGGGATTTGAGGGTTTTTAGGTTTATTTGGTTTTTATGGTATTTAGTTTTTTTTAGTTTTTGAAGATTTTTAATGTTTCTGAGTTTTTATCATTTTCAGATATTTAAATAGTTTTTTGAGTTTTTAGTCTTTTATTAATGTTTTTATGGCCTTTTAGGGTTTTATACTTTTTAGGGGTTTTTTGGCATTTTTGGTTTTTCAGTTTTTATCAAATTTTATGGTTTCTATTTTTTTAAGTTTTTAGGGGTTTTATGTTTTTTTAATGTTATTAGGTCATTCATAGGGGTTTTAAGCCTTTTATCATTTTTATGGATATTTATTTATATTTATTTATATTTTTATCGAATTTTAGGATTTTTATGGATTTTGAGGGTTTTAGTGTGTTTTAAAATTCTTATTTTATTTTGTTTTTTGGGGTTATTTGGATTTTTTGAGTTTTTTAATTTTTTTTTATGTTTTTTATAGTTTTTCACAATTTATGGGTTTAAAGGTTTTTTTCAGTTTTTAGAGGATTTTATGGGTTTTATGAGTTGGTGGGGTTTTTTAATTTTCATAGTGGTTTTATGCTTCTAATGAATTTTTATGAATTTGTAGGGTTTTTATAATTTTTAGGTTTTTTAGTTGTTTGATGTGTTTTTGAGTATGATGTTTTTCATATGGGTTTTCATGATTTCAAGTGTTTTTAAAAAAATTTAAGGTTTTTTATGTATTTTTAGGTTTTTTTATGGTTTTTAGGGTTTTTTAAGGATCTGATGGATTTTCTAATTTTTTTGGACATTCTTATTTTTATGATTTTTTAGGGTTTTTAGGGGTTTTTTTTGAGTTTCTACGATTTGTAATCTTTTTAGGATATTTTAATGTATATAAATGTTTAATGGGTTTTTAGAGTATTTAGGGTTTTTATAGGGTTATAAGGTGTTTAGGTTTTTTTGTTTTTAGGGGTTTTGGGGTTTTGAAGGGTTTTTATGGGATTTTATGGTTTTTTGGAGTTTAATGGATTTTATGTGTTATTAGGATTTAAGGTTGTGTTCTGGGATTTCATGTTTTTTTGGGTTTTTATCATGTTTAAGGATTTGAGGATTTTTTTTTATTTTTATGATTTTTAGGGTTTTTAAGAATTTTGATGGTTTATAGAGATTTTATAGTTTTTTATGGTTTTTATTATATTTTGGGAATTTTATGGGATTAATTTTTTTGAGTTCCTTAATGATTGTATGGATTTAGAGGTTCTTCAATTTTTTAGTCGGTTTTAGGGTTTTTTGCATATTTTAGTGTTTAATGGTTTTATGGTCGTATTATTTTTAAGGGTTTTTTGGTTTTTTTGGGTTCTTTTTATATTTATGTTTTTATGGGGTTTATTTATTTTTGGTTTTAGTGTTTTTTATAACTGTTTTTATGGTTTTAGGGTTTTTATGTATTTAGATATTTTTAGGGGTTTATTAAGATTTTTATTGTTTTTATGGGTTTTATGGATTTTAGGGGTTTTAGGGTTTTTAGGGGTTTTAGAGTTTTTATATTTTTTAGAATTTTTTAGTGTTTTATGGGTTTTTTATATATTAATGTGTTCTCATAGTTCAGGGTTTTAGGGGATTTTTATTTTTTTGGGATTTTATGGATTTTTTAGGAATTTTATGGTGTTTAAGAATTTTTACATATTTTGAGGGTTTTTATTATTTTCTTAAAAGATATTGGGTTTTTATTATTATTTTTTGTGATTTGAGGGTTTTTGAGCATTTAAGAGTTTTATGGTTTTGGTGTTTTTATGGTTTTATGGGTTTAAATTTTTTTAGCGTTGTTAGTGGGTATTTGTGTTTTTATGGGTTCTAAGTGTTTTTAATGTATTTAGGGTTTTTAGGTTCTTTTAAGGTTTTTAGGGTTTTTTATTTTTTAGGTTTTAAGGTGTTTTATGGATATTTGGTTTTTAAGGTTTTCTTAGGGGTTTTCAAGGGTTAAAGTGTCTGATTTATTTTTTAGATTTTAAAGAAATTTTAGGATATTTACAGTTTATTAGGGTTTATATGGATTTTATTTGGGGGGGGGGGTAGGGTTTTTAGGATTTTTAAGTTTTTTTTATCATTTTAGGGTTTTTAATGTTTCTAGGTTTTTATGGTTTTCTAAGGGTTTTATGGTTTTTATGTTTTTTTTATGTTTTAGTGATTTTTTGGGATTTTTAGGGATTTTTATGTTTTTTTACCTTTATGGATTTTGAAATGTAGTGGGAGAAATTAGAATGTTTCAGGATTTTATAGTTTTTAGGTATTTTGGTTTTTTTAGTTTTATCATGTTTTTAAACTTTTTATATTTTTAACATTTGTAGTGGTCTGAAATGTTATTAGAGTTTTTACTATTTTTTATTGTTTTTAGGGTTTTTTTAGGATTTTATTTTTTCTATGTTTTTTTGGATATTAAGGTTTTCTTATAGGGTATTCAGGTATTTGATGGTGTTTTATGCTTTTTAGAATTTTAGGACCTTTTAATGTTTTTTTGGTTTTTTTGGGGTTTTCGTGATTTTGTGGGGTTTTGGAATTTTTAACGGTTCAAGCATTTTTTTAGGTTTTTAGGAGTTTTAATGTTTTTTTTAGGTTTTTATGGTTCTCTTAGTGGTTTTCAGGGTTTGTAGTTTATTTATATTTTCTGATATTTATAGGTATTTTGTAGGATTTTTATGTTTCATTAGGGGTTTTATTGGATTTTAAGGGGTTTTGATCTTTTAGGTTTTATGATTTTAAAAGTTTTAAAGATTTTTTTTTAACATTTATGGGGTTTAATGGTTTATAGAGTTTTTAATCGCTTTTTATTTTTATTTATGGATTTTTGGGGCTTTTTGATTTTTTATGGTTTTAAATGTTTTTTTAGATTTCTTTACACTTTTTAGGGGTTTAAAGGGATTCAATATTTTCAGGTATTTTTAGGGTTTTAGGGGATTTATATTTATTTAGGGTTTTAGGGGTAATTATGGTTTTATGTTATTTTTAGGGGTTTTAGGGTGTTTTTAGTGTTTTTATCTATTTTAGGGTTTTTAGGGCGTATAAGTGTTTTTAGGTTTTTAGGATTTTCGTAGGATTTTCAAAGTGTTTTCGGATTTTATGTTTTATAGGTTTTAGTGGTTTATATGATTTTTATGGTTTCTTAGGTTTTTTTGGATTTTTTGGGTTTTAGGGTATTTTTTTTGAGTAGTAAGGTTTTTTTTGAGTTTTTTAGGGTTTAAGAGTTATTAGAGTTTTTAACATTTTAAGTGCATCAAGGGTATTTTGATTAATGTGGATTTTATGGGTTTTATAGGTTTTAGGGATTATAATGAATTTAGGGGTTTTAATTTGTTTTTTATAGTTTATATCATTTTTAGGGACTTTTAGGGTCCTTATGGGTTTTATCATTTTTCTGTTTTTAGGTGTTTTAAGTGTTTTTAGGTCTTTAGTTTTATTAGGGGTTTTCAAAGATTTTATGCTTTTTAATTTTACGTTTTTAGGGTTTTTTAGGATTTTCTGGTTTTTAAGGGATTTATGGATTTTGAGGGCTTTATTATTTTGAGCATTTTTAGCGTTTTTTGGTTTTTTTGTTGGTCTGAAGTGTTTTTAGGTCCTTATTGTTTTCTTAGGGGGGTTTTGTGTTTTATTGGGATTTCAGGGTATTTTTATGATTTTTATTGTTTTTTGGGGTTTTATGGATTTTTATGGTTTTTAGGGGTTTATGAGTTTTTTACGGTTTCTATGGGGTTTTAGAGTTTTTTTTAACATTTATGGGTTTTAAAAAGTGTTTGGATTTTTAAGTGGTTTTTCGGATATTTGTGAGTTTTTAGGATTTTGAAGTTTTTAGGTTTTTAAGAGTTTTTAGGGATTTTAGTGTCTTATAGTGTCATAGGATTTTTAATATTTTAAGGGGTTTAAGAGTTAATTGATTTTTATGGTTTTCTTATAGTTTTTAGGCGTTTTTATATATTTAGGGGTTTTGTGTTTTCTGGTTATTTATGGTTATAAATTTTTTTAGGGATGTGGAAGGTTTTTAGGGTTTAATGGTTTTTAACATTTATAGATTTATTTAGGCTTTATGGGTTTTAAATGTTTTTAGGTTATTACTATTTTGTTAGGGGTTCTTATGTTTTTTTGTGTTTTTGGTAATTTTAGTGATTTTTAGATTTTTTAGTTCTTTAGGGTTTAAGGGTTTTTAGGGATTTTGAGGGTTTTAGGGTTTTTCTATGGTATTTTGGGTTCTTTAGGTTTTTTTGGGTTATTTCAATTTTTATGGGTTTTATTATTTTTTAGTTTAATGGTTTTAATGGGTTTTCAGGGGTTTTAGATTTTTTATGTAAATATGTATTTTAGGTATTTTTTTTCTTTTTATGATTTTCTAGGGGTTTTAGGGATTTTGATCATTTTTAGGGTTTTTAGGGTTTTTCTTTTTTATGGGTTTTTTGGTTTTTTTGGTTTTTTATGGCTTTTTGTGATATTTAATGTTTTTAGGTGTTTGAAGGGTTTTAAGAGTTTCTAGTGGGTTTTATGGTTTTTATTGGTTTTTAGTGGTGTTTAGGTATTTAGGTGTTTAATGGTTTATAGAGTTTTAGGGTCTTTTAGGGTTTTTAGTGTTTTAGGTTTTTAGGTGTTTTAAGTGTTTTTTGGTCATTAAATTTTTCTTATGAGTTTTCAAGGTTCTTAGGATATTTTATGTTTTATGGGATTTTTATGTATGTTTTATATTTTTTATGATTTTATGGGTTTATCTAACTTTGAGGTATTTTAGGGTTTTTAGGTTTTTAGGGATTTTAATGTTTTTAGATTTTTTATGCTTCAAGAGGTTTTATGTTTTTCTTGGTTTTTAAGGTTTTCTTTGGCGTTTTAGGGTTTTTTACATTCTTAAGATTTTTTAGGGATTTTAAATATTATTAGGGTTTCTAGTATATTTTGTGATTTTGAGGGATTTTACAACTTTTGAGGGTTTTCAGGGATTTTGTGTATTTTTTTTGTTTTTATTGTTTTTTTATGTTTCATAAGGTTTTTAGTGTTTTTTACATTTTTATACATTTAAATTATTTTTAGATTTTTTATTGGGTTTTATGGGGTTATATATTTTTTAATTATTTTAGGGATTTTATTGGTTTTTAAAGGGTTTTAGGGTCTTTTAGGATTTTTAACAGTTTTTGATCTTTTAGTAGTTTTAGGGGTTTTTTTATTAGTTTTAGGGGTTTTAGTATTTTTATCATTTATTTGGTTTTACGGTTTTAAATTAGTTAAATTTTTTTAAGGTTTTATTAGAGTTATTTATGATTTTTATGGCTTTTTACCTTTTTAGGGATTTTTATGGTTTATAGGATATTGAGGGATTTGGGGGTTTTATAGTTTAGGGGTATTTAGGGTTTTGGGGAATTTACCATTTTTTGGGGTTTTACGTGTTTTAGGGGTTTTTAGGTTTTATTAGGGTTTTTATGTTGTTTTTCATTTTTAATTATTTTTAACATTTTTGGGTATTTTTATTGGGTTTTTGGGTTTTTATGGAATTTTAAAGTTTTTATAAATTTTTTGGATTTTTAGGGGTCATTGAGTTTTTTAATGATTTAATTTTTTTTTTGTGTTTTGAAAATTTTGAAGGGTTTAAAGGCTTTTAATATATTTTTTATAGTTTTTACGGTTTTATAGGTTTTTAGGGTTTTTAATGTTTTTATGTCATTTTCTAGTTTGTATATATTTTAATGTTTTTAGTTTCTTCTAGTATTTTAAGCATTTTTAGGGTTTTATGTGTTTTAAATGTGTTTAGGTTTTTAAGGATTTGTTAGGTTTTATCAAGGATTTTAATGATTTTTTATGTTTTTAATGATTTTAAGGGATATTTAGGATTTTTTGGATATTTGGAGTTTTTTAGATTTTAATTGTTTTTCGGGAATTTAATGATTTAGGTTTTTTATGTTTTGCAAGGTTTTGGTGGTTCTTTAAAAATTTTATTAATTTTTTAGGTTTTTTATATTTTTATTATTTTGATGGGAATTTATTGTCCTTTATTTTTTATGGTGTTTGGCGTTTTTAGGGGTTTTAATTTTTTTTGGGTTTGAAGGACTTCTTAAATTTTTTTATTGTTTTTAAGTATTTTATTTGTTCAGAATTATTATTAATTTTATTGTTTTTTAGGGATTTATCATTTTAAGGGTTTCTAGGTTTTTTTACCACTTAGGTTTTTTTAAGGATTAGTTTTTTTTTTCTTTTTTAGTGTTTTTGTTGTTTGAAGAGTTTTTAATGTTTTTAAGGGATTTATGGTTTTTTAAAATTATAGTGTTTTTTTTTCAGGATTTTGTGGAATTTTTTGGGTTTTTAATATTTTTAGGTGATCTGTATTATTTTTGGAGGTTTTTAGGTTTTTTATTGTCTTTTAAGGGTTTTTAGTGTTTTTTGGGTTTTTTGGGATTTTAAGTGTTTTTTGGGATTTTAAGTATTTTTTGTGATTATTTGGCATTTTTTGGGTTTTTTATGGTTTTTAGGGATTTTTTGGATTTTTAGAGTTTTTATCATTTTGGTGGTGTTTATCGTTATTTTTGGGGATTCATGTGTATTTTGGGTTTTTATGGTTTTTTTATTTTTTTTAAAGATTTTAGTGGTTTAAAGAGATTTTTTAGTTTTTAGTTATTCTTTTTGGTTTGGGGGTTTTTATGTTTCTAGGGGGTTTTATGGTTTTTATTGGTTTTATGGTTTATGGGGTTTTTAGTATTTTTAGCGTTTTTTTGGGTTTTTATGTGTTTTAAGTGTTTTTTTATTTGTGATTTTCGTTGGGTATTTTAGGGTTTTTAGGGTATTTAAAATTATATGGATTTTTTGAGATTTTTTACAATTTTTATGTGTTTTTTGAGATATTGACGGTTTTAGGGGGGTTTCAGGGTTTTCAGGGTTTTTATGATTTTTTGGGTATCCATTGTTTTTTGTTTTTTGTGGTTTTTATTGTTTTTATAATTTTTAACATTTTTAGAGGTTTAAATGGTTTTTATATTTTTTATTGGGGTTTAGGGTTTTTTGGATTTTTAGGGTTCTTTGTGCTTTTCAGGGTTATAGGGGTTTTATGTGTACTTAGGTTTTTATGGTTTAGGAGGTTTTACGATTTTCATTGGATTTTATGTTTTTTGGATTTTTATGGATTTTTTATGTTTTTATTGATTTTTAGGGTTTTTAGGGATTTTGATGGGTTTTGGGATTTTTTTTGTTTGGGTTTAGGGTTTTTTTATTTATCAAGGTTTTTAAGGTATTTTAATGTTTTCAAACCTTTAAAGGAGCATAAAAGGTTTTTGGATTTTTAGTGTGATTTAATGTGTTTATGGGTTTTTAGGGGTTTTAATGGGTTTTGGGTGATTTATTGTTTTTAGGGGTTTTGGAGTTTTAACATTTTTTGGTACTTTTTTTGGGGGTTTTATGTTTTTTTATTATTTTTGGGGTTTTTATGGATTTTTAGGGGTTTTTAGATTTTATTATGTTTTTTGAGTTTTTAGGCCTTTTAAAGTTTTTTTGAGTTTTTCATTCATTTTTAGGGGATGAAATGGGTTTTAGTTGGTTTATGGGATTTTATGGGGTTTTATGCTTTTGGTGGGTTTTATCATTTTCAAAGCTTTTAGAGTTTTAGGGTCTTTTTAGGGATTTTAGGGTCATTGGGGTTTTAGGTACTTTTAAGTGATTTTGTGTTTTATTGTTTTATTAGGGTTTTTGGGGTTATTTTTTTGAATTTTTAGGAATTTTTAGGACCCTTCATGGGTTTTTAGAGTTTTTTTTGGATGTTGAGAGTTTTTATATTTTTTAGGGTTTTTAATGTTTTTTGGGGTTTTAGTGTTTTTAGGTTGGTGGATTTTGAGGGGTTAAAGTGTTTTTATGTTATTAAGGTTTTCGTAGGGGTTTTCAGTGATTTTATAGTTTTTTTTATGTTTTTAGAGATTTTTCGGTATTCATTAGTATTTTTATTGGATTTTTTGGTTTTTAGTGATTTTTAGGGTTGTTAGGGATTTTAGTGGTTTTTTTGTTTTTTGGGTTTTTTGCGATTTTTAGAGTATTTAAATTATGTCTGAGTTATTTGATGTTTTCAAAGGTTTACAAGGTTCTTATATTATTTAGATTTTTAGGGTTTTTATTGGTTTTAGAGTTATTTATGGTTTTTAGAGGTTTTTTAGTTTTTAGGGTTTTTTAGAGTATTTAGTGTCTTTTAAGGGTTTTTTCGCATAATTCTTGGGTTTTAGGGGGTTTTAAGTTTTTACGGTTTTAAGGTTATCTTATGGGTTTTCAGAGTATTTAGGATTTTTTATATTTTTATAATTTTTTTTTATTTTGTAGGACTTTTATTATTTTTAGGGTTTTAGGTATTGTGAGCCCTTTTATGGTTTTTGGGGTTTTTATAGGTTTTTAGGGTTTTTTATCATTTTTTATGTTTTATAGTTTATATGTGCTTTTAAGATTTTGAGGTTTTCTTTGGGTTTTTTGTGTGTTTTTCATGTTTTTTATGCTTTTTGGGATTTTATTGTTTATTAAGAAATTTATGGGTTTTGGGGGTGTTATGGAGTTTTACGGGTTTTAGGGATTTTTAGTGTTTTTAGGATTACAATTATTTTTTTTGGGTATTTTAGGGTGTTTTTGAGTTTTTTATGGTTGTTATTGTTTTTTTTGTTTTCTAACATTTTAGGGGTTTAATTTTTTTTCTTCATGTTTTTAGTGGTATTTAGGGATTTTTGAGTTTTTTAGGTTTTGTTTTGGTTTTTATACTTTTTTTTGGTTTTTAGGGTTTTAAGTGTTTTTTGAGTTTTTTAATGTTTTTACGGGTTTAATGGGACACTATAATTTTTATTTGTATTAATGGATTTTTAGTATTTTAATGTTTTGTGGATTTTTATGGTTGTTAGATAATTTTTATGGGTTTTTATGATTATTAGCATTTTTAGGTTTTTAGGATTTTAATTTGTTTTAGGTTTTTATGGGTTTTTAGGGTTTTGGGTGATTTTGAGTGGTTTTTAGGGTTTTTGTGTTTTTTAGTTTTTTATGGGTTTAAGGGTTTAATGTATTTATATAGTTTTTTCGGGGGTTTAAGTGTTTTTTGGTTTTCTACTTTTTCTTTGGGTTTTTAGGGGTTTTATGGTTTTTATTTAGTTAGAAATTTTTAGGTCTTTTTTAGGATTTTTATACTATTTTTTGGGGTAATTATGGAATTTTAGGGTTATTATAATTTTTAGGGTGGTTAGAATTTTTTAGGTTTTAGTGGTTTTAATTATCTTTTAGTTTTTGAGGATTTCATTGGGGTTTCTTAGATTTTTATGAGTTTCTATGTTTTCATAAATTTTATGGATTTATAGGATTTTAATGTGTTTTTAGGGTTTTGAGGGATTTTGGGGGGTTTTTTGTGTTTTTTGGGGTTTTTGGGTTTTAAGGGTCTTTTTCGAGTTTTTTATGGTTTTTATGGTTTTTTGAATTTTTAAAAATTTAATGGGTTTAAATGGTCTTTATAGTTTTTAGTGGGATTTTTAGGGTTTCTATGGGTTTCATTGTTTTTAATGTTTTTAGTGGTTTTATGATTTTATTGGATTTTAGGGTTTTAGGGTCTTTATTTGTTTTTTAATGGTTTAACATTTTTAGGTTTTTTTGGTGTTTTAAGTGTTTTTTGATTTTTAAATATTTTAAATAATTTTCATGGTTTTTAGGGTTTTTAACATTTTTAGGGATATTATGGGCCATTTTTGGGGTTTTTGGAGTTTTAGGTATTTAGAGGGCTTTATGGTTTTAATGTTTTTTAGGGTTTTTAGGATTTTTTTAAGTTGTTTACAAGATTTAAGTGTTTCTATTTTTTTAATGTTTTATTTTGGGTTTTGATAGGTTTTTGGAATTTTTTGCTGGGTTTTAGGGGTTTTATGGGCTTTTAGAGTTTTTATAGATTTTACATGTTTTGTAGTTTTTACAAATTTTTACGATTTTTTTGGTGTTCTCTGGTTTTTATGGTTTTTATAATTTTTTATAATTTAGGGGTGTTTAGTGTTTTTAGGTTTTAAATTTTTTCTTAGGTTTTTTCATAGTATTTAGGTTTTTTATGTTTTTAGTGTTTTTAGGCCATTTTTGGATTTTTATTGTTTTTAGGGTTTTCATAGATTTTAAGGGTTTTTAGAGGGTTTAGGTATTTTACCTTCTTGGGGGGGGGGGTCATCTTTATGTTTATTAGGTGTTTGAAGTGTTTTTAGTTTTTTAAGGTTTTTTAGGTTTTTTTAGGTTTTTTTCGTTTCTTTTAGGGTTTTTACTTTTTTAGGGGTTTTAAGGATTTTAAGGATTTTAATTTGTTTTATGGGGATTTCTAGATTTTAATGGATTTTTTAGTTTTTATGGGTTTTAGTGGTTTTTAGAGTTTTTAGAGTTTTTATAGTTTTTAGTTCTTTTAAATATTTGCAGGGTTTGAAGGTTTTCTCAAGGTTTTTCACAATTTTAGGGATTCTTTTACGTTTATAATGGTTTTATAGATTTTTTAGGATTTTATGGGTTATATGGGTATTAAGGTTTTTATGTTTGTTTTGTGTCTTTTGAGATTTTTATTGAATTTTTTTTTTTAGAATTTTAAACATTTTTTGGGATTAAATGTTTTTTATGGTTTTTATGGGGTGTTAGGGTTATTATGGGATTTTAGGGATTATAAGTTTTTTATGGGGTTTTATGGATTTTTGGGTTTTTAGGGTTTTTAGAGTTTTTTAGATATTTATTGGTTTTATTTTTTTAGGTTTTAAGCTTTTCTTAAGGATTTTAGGGTTTTTAGTGATTCTTACATTTTTAGGTATTTTAGTGTTTTTTAGTTTTTTATGGTTTTTGGGGTCTTTAGTGATTTTGAGGGTTTTATTGTTTATTGTTTTTATATTTTTCTAGTTTTTATGGTTTTTTGGGGGTTACAAGTTCATTTTGTGTATTTATGGATTTTATGATATTTTAATGTTTTTTAAATATTTTAGTGTTTTAAACAGTTTTTATATTTTTTTAGTGGATTTTAAGGGGTTTTAGGTGTTTATGGGATTTTATGGTATTTAGGGGATTTTAGGGAGTTAAGGTTCACATTACGTTTTTAGAATTTTTAGGGATTTAAGGGTTTTAAATGTTATTATGTTTTTAGGGTTTTATTGTGGGTTTTCTATATTGTTAAGGTTTTTACATAATTAATGATTTATATGTATTTTTAGGTTGTTTAAGGTTTTTATGATTTTTTCAGATTTAGAGGGTTTTTATGGGTTTTGGGGGTATATATGGTTTTAACGAATTTTAGGTTTTTTAGGTCATTTAAAAGTTTCATGGTCTTTAAGTTTTTCATTGGGTGTTTTAGAGTTTTTTGTGGTTTTTATGTTTTTTGGTATTTTTCAGTATTTTTATGGTTTTTATGTTTTTTTAGAGATTTTGATGCTTTTTTTGATTTTTAGGATTTCATGTTTTTTTGAGTTTTTAGGGATTTAATGGTTTTTTAGAGTTTTTATGTTTTTAGGGGTAAAGGAGTTTTTAGATTTTTAGAGGGATTTTAGGGTTTTAGAGGTTTTTAAGAATTTTATGGGTTTGTATGGTTTTTAGTGTCATTTTGGGTTTTTTGGGTTTTAATATTTCTATATTTTTAGGGGTTTTAAGGTATTTTCTGGATTTAAGGTTTTCTTAGGAGTTTTAGAGTTTTTAGGGGTTTTTTTAATCTTTACTGATATTTAGTGATTTTTTTTGTTTTTTATGGATTTTAGGGGTTTTAGGGATTTTGAGGTTTTTCAAGTTTTTAGGGGTTTTACATTTTCAATGTCTTTAGTGGTTTTATGATTTTATAGTTTTATAAGTTTTAAAGTTTTTTTAGAGACTTTTATTGTTTTTGGGGATTAAGAGTTTTTAAGGAATTTTAGAGTTATTATGGATTTTGGGTTCTTAAGGTTTATAGGGGGTCCTTATTGTTTATCGAGGTTTGGGGGGTTTTGGGGTCTTTTTAGATAACTTAGGGTTTTTAGAGTTTTAGGGTTTTAAGTGTTTTATGTTTTTAAGGTATTCTTATAGTTTTTCGTGGTTTTTAGGGTTTTTATGATTTTGGTGTTTTTAGCATTTTTTTAGGATTTTTACGGTTTTTTGGGATTTTGAGGGGTTTGGGGGGTTTTTTTAGACTTTTGGGTTTTTTTTCAATTTTTGGTTTTCTGGTTTTTTAAATGTATTCAAGTTTTTATGGTTTTATTCAGGTCGTTTATTATTCTGAGGTTTTTTTACATTCTTTAGTATTTTTTTTGGATTTCTTAGGAATTTTATGGGGTTTTTAGGATTTTGGGGATTTTGTGGGTTATTTAGGGTTTTTAGAGTTTTTAGTGGGGTTTTATGGTTTTTGTTGGATTTCATCATTTTTTATGGTTTTGAGGGTTTTATGGGTTTTATTGCATTTTATGGTTTTAGGGTATTTTATGGTTCTTTATTGTTTTTAACTCTTTAGTATTTTTATGGGTTCCTTGTGTTTTTAGGTTTTATTTTTATTTTTATGGGTTTTGTGGGTTTTTAGGGTTCTTTATATTTATTGGGATTTTTCTGGCATCTTAGAATTTTTTTCTTTTTATGGGATTTACAGATTTTGAGGGTTTTTATAGTTTATAAGGGATATTTTAGGGGTTTTAGTGATTTTAGGTATTTTATAGGGTTTATATATTTTTAGGTTTTCATGGTTCTATTAGGGGTTTCCAAGGTTTTTATGGATTTTTAATTTTTGTTGATATTTTTTGGGAATTTTAATTATTTATATGGGTTTTGAGGGTTTTCAAGGATTTAAATATTTTATGGATTTTAGGTTTTTATGGTTATTTTATATTTTTATAGTTTTTAGAGTTTTAAGGGTTTTTAGAGTATTTTATATTGTAGGGGGTTTAAAGGGTTTAATAATTTTTAGGGGTATTAGGGGTTTTAAAATTTTTAATGAGATTTATGTCATTTTAGTGTTTTTAGGTTTTCATTATGGGATTTTAGTAATTTTTTTATATTCTATGTTTTTATGCATTTGATGTGTTTTTTGGTTTTTAATGTTTTCTTAGTGGGTTTCTAGGTTTTTAGAGTTTTTTATATTTTTAGGGTCGTTATGGATTTTTATGATTTTTAGGTTTTTCATCGTTATATATGTTCTTTATGAATTTTAGGTTTTTTAAGGTTTTTATGGGATTTTAATTATTTTTAGGTTTTTATGGTTTCCTTAAGGGTTTTTAGGGTTTTAGGGTTTTTATAGTTTTTATAAGTTTTTAAATTTTTTGTTTTCTTAAAGGATTTTAGGTTTTTAAGTTTTAATTAGGTTTTTTAGAGTTTTTTAATATTTTAGGGATTTTTGTGGATTTTCTAGTTTTTTTATTTTTGTTAGGGTATTTGGTGATTCTAAGAGTTTTTGGTATTTTTATAGTTTTTTGGTTTTTATGGTTTTTAGGGGTTATTCAAATTTTTAGGGGTAATATGGTTTTTAGAGTTTTTATTATTTTAGGGGATTAAATGGCATTTAATATTTTTATTGGGTTTAAAGGAGATTTTATGTTAATTTCAGGGTTTTAGGGGTTTTTTGGTTTTTTGGGTTTTAGGTTCTTTAGGGGTTTTATGCTTTTTTGTATTTTTAGGATAGGGGGAGTTTAAGAATATTTTTTTAGTGGTTTTTATGTTTTTAGATGTTTTTGGATTTTAGTGTTTTTACGTTTTTAGGGGTTTTAAGTGTTTTTCGGTTTTTAATGTTTTCATAGGGTTTTTTTTCATTTTTTTTATTTTTTATGTTTTTTTGGATTTTTAGGGACTTTTAAGATTTTTAGGGTATATTTGGGGTTTCAATGGGTTTAGGGTTTTTAGGGTTTGAGGAATTTTTAGGTTTTTATGCATTTTATATTTTTAAGGATTTTTAGGGTTTTTTGAAATTTTTATGATTTTTTATAGACTTTAGATACTTTGATGGTTTTATGGAGTTTATTGTTTTTATGGGTTTTAGACGGTTTCGAGGTTTTTAGGGGTTTTAAGGGTTTTATGAGTTTGTCATGTTTTAGTGGTTTAAAGAGTTTTAGAGATTTTATTTTTTATGTTTTTTATTTAAGGTTTTAAATATTTTTTGGGGTTTTATGGTTTTTATGGGGCTTTGGGTTTTGGGGACTTTTAGGGTTTTTACCTTTTTTTATTTTATTAGAGTTTTTTTTTAAATATTTTATTTGATTTTCAAGGTCTTTAGGTATTTTGAGGGGTTCTAGGGTTTTTAGGGACTGTTAATTTTTTATGGTTTTTACATTTTTTTTGAGTTTTTATGAGTTTTATGGTTTTTAGAGACTTTTAAATTTTTTAGAAATTTAAAGGGTTATTATAGTGATTTTATGGTTTTAGAGATTTTTTAGGTTTTAGGTGATTTTATGGTTTTAGGGATTTTTTGGGTTTTAGGGTTTTTATTGTTTTTTTAGGGTTATGGGGTTTTTATCCCTTTTTAGGTTTTGAAGGGCTTATTTTTTTATGTTATTGAGGATTTATTAGGGGTTTGGGGGTTTTTAGGTTTTTAGTGATTTTTTGAGAATATTAGTATTCATATGGTTTTATGAAATTTTAGGGGTTTTAGGGTTTTTAGGGGTTTTAGGGTTTTAGTGTTTTAAGGTTATTTATGGATTTTATGTAATTTTTTGTTTATAATGGTATATTAGGTCTTTTTTGGGTTTTCAAGGTTCTTTATGTTTTTATGGATTTTAGGGCCATTTCTAATTTTTATTTTTTTAGGGTTTTAAGGATTTTAAGTGTTTTACGGTTTTAGGTTTTTTAGGGTTTTTACAGTTTTTAGCATATTTTATATTTTTTAGTGGTTTTAAGTGTTTTTAGGTTTTTAATGTTTACATAGTGGTATTCAAGGGTGTTTAAAGATTTTATATATTTATGGATTTTTGTTCTTTCTCTGATTTCTCTGGGGTTTTATCATTTTTCATGAATTTGAGGTGTTTTCTGGTTTTTTAGGGTTTTTAGTTTTTTTGGATTTTAGTATATTTTTTATATTTTAAGGGTTTTGTGGTTTTTTATAGATTTTTATAAATTTTGAGGGTTTAAAGGATTTTTTAAATTTTTAGTGGGGATTTATGTGTTTTATGGGGTTTTGGGGTTTTTAGGTTATTCAAGGTTTTTTGGTTTTTTGGGACTTTTTTGGTTTTTTAGCGGGTTTAGGGATTGTATCATATTATTAGTTTTTAGGGGTTTTATGTGTATTCAGGTTTTTACGGTTTTTGGGAGTTTTTTGTGTTTTTTGGGATTTTATGTTTTTTGGGATTTTCAAGGTTTTTGGTACTTTTTTGGTTTTTATAGTTTTTGGTATTTTGAGGATTTTAGGGATTTAAAGAGTTTTATTGTTTTTATGGGTTTTAGTGTTTTTTTTTGTTTTTATGGGTTTTAATTATTTTTAGGGTTTTTTGGTTTTCTTAAGGTTTTACAGGGTTTTTATGTTTTTTTACGTTTTTATTGATTTTTCAAAAAAAATTAGGTTTTTATGGTTTTTTAGTTATTTTGGGGATTTTGAGGGGTTTTATGGATTATTTGGGTGTCCATGGTTTTTTGGGTTTTACTTTATTTGAGTTTTTATGGGTTTTATGGATTTAGATATTTTTAATGTTTTAAGGGGTTTTAAGGCTTTATAGAGTTTTTTTGGGTTTTATGGATTTTGGGGGGTTTTATGGTTATGGGGGTTTTAGGGGGTTTAAGGGTTTTAGAAACTTATTAGTGTTTTTAGGGTTTTTTATTGTTTTTAGTTTTTAGGGATTTTAAGTGTTTTTAGGGATTTATAGATTAATTTGGGGTTTCTAGGGATTTTATATTTTTATTGATTTCTTGTAATTTTATGGATTTTATGGTTTTTAAAGAATTTTGAGGTATTTATTGTTTTTATGGTTTTTAGGGTTTTTGGGGGTTTTTAAGTGTTTTTTGGTTTTTATGGTTTCCTTAATTGTTTTTATGGTATTTATAATTTTGTTTTATTAATTTGACTGCTTTGGTAGAATTTTTATGGGTTTTTAGGGTTGTTAGGGATTCTAGGGTTTTTTGGGTTTTTTTGGGTTATTAGGGGTTTTTTGGGTTTTTTGGTTTTCAGGATTTTTTTATTTTTTTGGATGATTAAGGATTTTTAGATTTTTTTAATTTTTTTATGGGTTTAAAAAAAATTTATACTTTTTGTTGGGTAATTAAGGTTTTTATGGGGTTTTAGGGGTTTTATAGTTTTATCATTCT
Source organism: Viscum album (assembly GCA_963277665.1). Lineage (NCBI taxonomy): Eukaryota > Viridiplantae > Streptophyta > Magnoliopsida > Santalales > Viscaceae > Viscum > Viscum album. Next base: position 790,795,529 of record OY728164.1, read on the forward strand.
TTTGGGATTCATTGTTTTTTAGGTTTTTAGGTGTTTTAATTATTTTTAGATTATTATGGTCTTCTTAATGTTTTAGTGGGTTTTTAGGTTTTTTAATGTTTCTAGGAAATTTCAGGGTTGTTAGATTTTTTATGGTTTTTATGGATTTATGGAATTTTGTGAGTTTATTGAATTTTTAGGATTTTTAGGATTTTATAGGATTTTAGTGTTCTTTTTGAATTTAAGGGGTTTTAATGATTTTTTCGGGTTCAAATAGGTTTTATAGTTTTTTTAGGTATTATGATTTTTATGGGGTTTTAGGGGTTTTTAGGTTTTTAGGGGTTTTAATGGTATTAGGGGATCTATGGGGTTTAGGGCCATTATAGTGGTTTTTTGGGTTTTTTTTCGGTTTTTTAGGTTTTTTGGGGTTTTAATGTTTTTTGGTTTTAAAATTTTATTTGGGTCATTATGGATTTTAATATTTTTTTATTTAATTAGGAGTTTTTACCACTTTTTAGGATTTGTATGGATTTTCAGATTTGTTAGGGTTTTTGAGGGTTTCTAGCAATTTTTGGATTTTAGGGGATTTAATTTTATAGGTTTTTATGCTTTTCTTAGAGTTGTTCAATGAATTTGCAGTTTTACACATTTTTAAGGATTTTTATACCATTTTTAGGGTTTTTGGGAGTTTTTTGTATTTTTATGGTATTTAAGGTATTTATTAGGGGTTTTTGGTATGTTTTTTTTAGAATTTTTAGAATTTTTGTGTTTTTTAATGTTTTTAGCGGTTTAAAGTGGTTTTATAATTTCTAGTGGATTTTTTGGTTTTTATACACTTTTAGGGTTTTATGCTTTTCAGGGATTTTATGGTTTTTATAAATTCTTAGGGTTTTAGTAACTTTTATGGTTTTATAGATTCTTATGGATTTTTGGTCATTTTATGGTTTTTGGAGGATTTTAGCATTTTTTAGGTTTTTAGGGGGAGTAAGTGTTTTTAGGATTTTATTGTTTTCTTAGGGCAGAAGAGGTTCAAGACTAGGAAAGCCTAGACCGAAAAGTATAAAGGGAAACATGAGTACAAGACTAGGGGAGGGCCAGGTCAATCAACCCGTACCCAAAAGAAATCCCCAAAAAGGGAAAAAGACAAAGAAAACAAAGGAAAACAAAAAGACACAGCAGACTGAACAACCCAGCACCGCATCACCACATCATGCGTCCTCCCATCCATAGGGATCCCCGTTTACACCATATCCAGAGGAGGCATCCGAGGCCACCGTCTCCCATTTAGATCACTCATACTGCTTGAGGAATTCAGAACAATACCTCCTGAGTCGCTTCTTCTCCTGCTTTCTATCTTCTCGATCCTTAGGGAGAGCATCCTCCACAGCTTTGTAAGACTTCGAGGAGGCCTATGTTGCCATTGGTTTTGGAAGGGATGAATAGTCTTTTTTTTTCGTGCTCTTGGTAGGGGAAGCACTCCCCATCCTCCTGCTGTGAAGGACATCATCAACACTCCCCACCTTGGGGCTCACCTCCTTCCTAGAATGAACAACTGCGGGCTCATACTCTCCTCTTGGATCCGAGTCCAGATGAACTAAGCCATCCATCAAGGTCCTCCTCCTAAAATTCTTGGGCATGTTCGCATAAATTAAGTCATTACAGTCCCCAAAGAAAAAATCATATTTAACATCCGCATTAATGTTATCGCAATCAAACATCACCTTCAGTTTGGGTTGCTGCTCACGTCAGCGTTGATCAAGGGGAATTTCACAACCGTCCAGCACGATCATCTCAGCGAGTTCAACGTAGAGAGGTATCTTTTCAAAGACCACAAGCTCCATTCCTGAACTCTGTTGCACTATAGTCCGCTTAGCAGTAGAAGGGGATGCATCACGCAGCTTCTGTTCCAGCTAATTAATAGATGGGGTGGCCTGGGAACCACCTAGATCATCACCTGGGGTATTTAAAGTCGTCTCTTCTAAGTGGATGTCAGAGACCTGCCTATCCACATTAGCCTGAGCATCATCCGTGGACTCCAGACACACCCCCTCCTCTAGATCGAGCACTAAAAATGGATTTGAAGTGAGAACTGGGTCCTGTTCTAACTCCGGACCATCTGCCTCAGCAGAAGCATCATTTGTCAGCAACCACTCCATCCTCATCCCCTCAGAACCTAGACTGGGAATGTCACTGCACACCCCACTCTAAACCATCTGCAAGCAGTCATCAGCAACCATATCTTTCTGAGGAATGACCTCCACCACCCCAATGGATGATGGGGTATCACCTGCCCATCCTAAATCTGTCTTCAACCGATTGAAACATTCCTTTAATAAGACCCCTAGGTGAAGATCCCCAACATTTTTATCAGGGCATGGTCCATCCCCACTGTCAGAAGCCAGGTCTAGCCTTGGGGGGGGGGGGGGTGGCACATAAATCACTATCATAAACCAAGTGATCACTGCCCCCACGATGACACACCCATTTTACATGACCAAGAGTCAGACAAGATTCACAGTAATTCACCCAGGATTCGAAAACCACAGGTTTCTTCCACAACATTTCTTCACCAAGCTCAATCCAGACAAAATCAACTGTTTTCTTGGAAACATAAACCTCAAAATAGACTCTTGGAGCAACCGGATGACAGAGGGCTCACGTTTGGCTATCCACACAAAAAAATCTTCCAACTAGATTTTCCAGCATTGTAAGAATTGACAAATTTTGGAAGGGAAGAGGGAGTTTAGTGAATCATACCCAAATGGAAACCAACGGAGAGTCCTGATGTAAATGATGACCAGAGCTCCACTTGAAGAGGGAAAAGCGTGAACCATCACATCTCCAGGGGGCAGCAGACTAGGCCTGGATAAGGTCCTCCTCAGAAGCAAAGTGGATCAAAATATACCAGGCATCACCCAATCCCACAATTGCCCTATCCTGGAGATCCCAATTTTCAAACACAAATCAATCAAAAACATCCACTAGAGGGCGCCAGTTAGAGAATCGAGCCACCAGAGTCCGATTACGCAACGCTGAAGTATCATTGACCTCCAAAATTGACAACTGCAGCTTCGGATAACCTCCAAACAGACCCGGCACCTTAGGGTTGAGATTAGTACGCAGAAAAGAAGGGATCAAATTAGGATCTGAGAATGGAATAAAGGAACTTCATTCATCACAAACCAGTGAGGACCCCTCCCCCTCGGGGGGGGGGGGGGGGGGAGGCCAAGTCGCAAAGTACGTTGTCGTCTTCAATCTGGCAGAGGAAAGTCACCATCACAGCGCGAAGCTGGAGAGAGCATATCGACCATATTTTTCATCTTGTTCTTAGTTTTCTTAGGGATTTTTTTAGGTTTTTTGGGTTTTTATGTGTTAAGGGATTTTTTAAATTTTTTTAGTATTTTTATAGTTTTCGTGAATTTTAGGAAAATTGAGGTTTTTTGGGTTTATTAGAGGTTTTAGAAGTTTTTATGGTATTTTTGGGATTTTCAATTTTTATGTGTTTTAATGGATTTCTTAAAATTTTTGTAGGTTTTTTATTGTTTTTTAAATTTTTATGGGTTGTTAGTATTTTTTTCATATTTTTATGGGTTTTAGGGTTTTTAGATATTTTGATAGGTTTTAGGGGTTTCTTGGGGTTTTTTAGTTATTTGATTTTTTTTAGTTTTTTAAGGGGTTTTATGGTTTTTAGGAGTTTTTATCATTTTTATGTGTTTAATGGTTGTATTGAGTTTTAATTGGTTTTAGTGTTTGTGTTTTTTTTAGTATTTTATGGGGTTTTATTACTTTTTATGGTTTTTGTTGTTTTAGGGTCTTTTAGTGTTTTTAGGGATTTTAGAAATTTTTATGTTTTTATGTGTTTTGAGTGGTTTTTAGTTTCTATGGTTTTATTAAGGGGTTTCAAGTTTTTTGGGGGTTTTTATGTTTTTATGGATTTTAGGGTTTTTTAGATTTTTTATGGTTTTTTGTATTTTGGGGGTTTTAGTATTTTTTATGGGTTTTAATTCTTTTTAGGTTTTTAACATATTTATGGATTTTTAGAAGTTTTAGGTGTTTTTACATTTCTATTGATTTTAGGTATTTGTTTTGGATTTTATTTTTTTTTTGAGTTTTTTGGGTTTTTTTCTTTTTAGAGGGTTTTTGTTTTTTTGGGTTTTAGGGTTTTTAGAGTTATTTTGGTGATTTTAATTTTTTTAGAGTTTTTTACAATATTTAGGGGGTTAAAATCATTTTTCAGTATTTAGTGTGTATTTAGATTTTTATGGGCATTTAGGGTACTTAATGTTTTTAGCAGTTTTTATGTATTTAGGGGTTTTAGGGATTTTGGTCCTTTTAGAGTCTTTATGGTTTTTATCGTTTTTAGGTTTTTAGGGTATTTAAGTGTATTTTGGTTTTTTGGGATTCCTTATAGTTTTTCATAGTTTTTTGGGGTTTTATATTTATATGGGATTTAGGGATTTTTTTAGTAATTTTATGTTTTTAAGGTTTTTAGGGGTTTTGAGGTTTTATGGGTTTTAAGGGTTTTTATAGTTTTTTTGGTTTTAGTATTTTTTGAGTTTTTAGGGGCTTTAATTTTTTATAGAGTTTGTTAACATTTTTAGTCTTTAAAATGTTTTTTAGTGTTTTATATGTTTTTAGTGTTTTTTAGGATTTTTAAAGAATTTAAGGGGTTTAAAGGTTTTTAAGGGGTTTTAATGTTTGTATTATCTTTTGAGGGGTTTTAAGGGTTTCTATTATTTTTAGGTTTATATAAATTATAACTATTTTTGTATTTTTGGTTTTCTTAGGGGTTTTTTGGGTTTTTAGGGTTTTTAAATTTTTCATATTTTTAGTCATATTAAGTATTTTTATTGTTTTTAGGGGTTTTGGGATTATTAGGGTATTTTGGATTTCTAAGGGTTTTTATGAGTTCTAGGGTTTTTTTGTTTTTTTCCCGTATTTTTAGTGGTTTAAAGTGTTTTTAGTGTTTCAATATCTTCCTATGGTTTTTCAGGGTTTTTTGGGTTTTTTGTTATTTGGGATTTTAATGATTTTTAGGATGTTTAGTTATTTGGGTTTTAAGGTAATTTGAAGGTTTCAGTATTTTTTAATTTTTTTGGGTTTTAATAGTTTTTTTATTTTTAGGTGTTTTTTGATTTTTTTTATGGTTTTATTGTTTTTAGGGTTTTTAATTTTTTTTAGGGTTTTAATGAAATTTTAATGGTTTTAGGGGATTATAATATTTTTATGATTTTTTGAGTTTTTATTGTTTTTAAAGGTTTTCTATTTAGTAATTTTAGAGTTTTTAGGGTTTCTAAGGTTTTAGTGTTTAAAAGTTTTTGGGTTATTATGTGTTTTTTAATTTTTTATGGTTTTCTAGGGGTTTTCAGGATTAGATGGGTTTTTACTTTTTTTTGGATTTTCAAATCTTTTAGGGTTTATTGGTTTTTAGGGTTTTTAAGTATTTTGAGGGGTTTTATGAGTTTTTAGGGATTTTAGTGCTTTTTGTTTTCTTTTTTTTAGGTTTCTTGCTTTTTTTGGTGGGTTTTATGATTTTAAATAGTTTTTATAGTTTTTAACATTTTTAGGGGTTTAAGGGTCTTTTATTGTTTTATCGGTTTTTAGGGGTTTTAAGGTCTTAGGTGTTTTTATGGATTTAAGGGGTTTTAGGGTACTAGAAATATTTTAATATTTCTAGGTTTTTTAAGGGTTTTACATGTTTTTTTTAAAAAAAATTTAGTGGGTTTAGGTACTTTTTTTCCTTTTTACATTTTTATGGATTGTATAGATTTTTTTTCTTTTTAATGGTTTTTATGGTTTTTAAATATTTTGTGGTTATTGAAGTTTTTATTTTTTTTTATTTTTAGGGTTTTTAGAATTTTTTATATTTTTAGGGGTTCTAAGAATTTTTAGGTTATTATGGTTTTTAGGTATTTTGAAGGTTTTTAGTTTTATTACCCTTTTAGGTATTTTCAGGCCTTTTTTAGGATTTTTTTTTTGGGTTTTTGACTTTTTTAAGTTTTTAATGGTTTATATAGTATTTTCAAGTTTATAGGTTTTTTTTAATTTTTTAGGGTTTCATGGTTTTTTAAATCTCTTTAGCATTTTTAAGAGATTAAAGGGATTCTAGAGTTTTTTTGCGGTCTTTTGGGGATTTATGGTTTTTTATGGTTTTTAGAGGTTTTGTGGTTTTTAGGGGTGTAAATTGTGTATCGATTTTTTTGGTTTTGTTATGGTTTATCTGGTTTTTTATGGGTTCTTATGTTTTTAAGGATTTTCGGGGATTTTTTATTAATTTTATTGTTTTGACGGTTTTATGGTATTTTGGGGAGTTTTAGGGGTTTTTGTGTTTTTTAATATTTTAGTTTTTTTAGGTCTTTGGGGTTTTAAGTGAGTTTAGGTTTTAAGGTTTTCGTAGAACATTTTATGGTTTTTTGTGTAATTTACATTTTTAGTGACTTTTATGGTTTTTTAGGTTTTTATGGTTTTCAAGGATTTTGAGGGTTTTTAGGGATTATAGGATTTCAATGGTTTTTTGGGACTTTAGGGGTTTTGATTTTTTATAGGTTTTGAGGTTTTTTTAATTTTTAATTATTTTAAAAGTTTTTTATGGGTTTTAGTGATTTTTTTGGGTTTTATGTGTTTTTATAGAGATTTATGGTTTTTAAGGTTTTTAGGGTTTTTTATAATTTTTAAGGGTTTTAGAGACTTTAAAATGTTTTATAGTGTTTTTAGTTTTCTAGTTGTTTTATGTTTTTTTAGATTTTTAATGGTTTTCTAGGGTTTTCATGGGTTTTTTGTTTTTATGTTTTAGTGATTTTAGGGATTTATGGATTTTTATGGTTCTTATGGTTTTTACAGATTTTTTTTGGGTTTTTTGGGATTGCATGGCCTTTATTGTTTTTTTTGTTTTTAAATTATGTTTATATTTTTTGAGAATCATTATGGGTTTTCTGGTTTTTAGTGTTCTTAGGGGTATTTATGGTTTTTATTTTTTGTTGATTTTTAACATTAAAGCATTTTTATGATTATTAGTGGTTTATGGGGTATTTTTATTGTTTTTAAAATATTTAGAATTTTTAGGTTTTTAGGGGTCTTAGGGTTTTAAGGGTTTTAATTTTGTTTAGTTTTTTGGGGGTTTTATTTTTTTATGATTTTTATGTTTTTATTAGGGGTTTTCAGATTTTTTATGGGTTTTTATGTTTTTGGGGATTTTTAGTCCCTTTTAAGAAATTTTATGATTTTTTAATGATTTCAAAGATTTTGAGGCTTTTTAGGTTTTCGTGGTTTTTATGTTTTTATAATTATTTTGATTTTACACGTTTTTTAGTTTTTTGTGGGTTTTACTATTTTTAGGGTTTTTAATGTTATTTAGTTTTTAAAGGGTATTGAGTGTTTTTATGGGGTTTTTGTTTTTTCATTTGGTTTTAAGGTTTTTAATATTTTTAAGGGTTTTTATGGTTTTTGGCTTTTAGAGTTTTTAATGGTTTTAGCGTTTTTAGGTTTTATGTGGTTTTATGTTTTCTTAGGATTTTAGGGCATTCTTAGAAATTTTATGGGTTTTAGGTTATTTTAATTTTTAGGGGGTTTCAGGGATTCTTAGGATTTTTATGGATTTTAGGTTTTCTTGAGATTTTGAGAGTTTTTTGGTTTTAGGGGTTTTTTGGTTTTTTTGGTTTTTAGATTTTTTTAAAAGATTATTAGGGTGTTTAATGTGTTTTATATTTTTATGGTTTTTAGGGGTTTACAAGGATTTAATAGTTTTTAGTAGGGTTGTGGGTTTTAGGGGTTTTAAGGGTTTGGGGTTTTATGGTTTTTTAAGAGTTTCTATGATTTTTATTGTCTTTTGGTGGTTTAGTGTTTTTTAGGTTTTTTGGGGTGTTATGTTTTTTTATATTTCTAATGTTTTATTTTAGTTATTTGAGTTTTATAATTTTTTACATTTTTTCGGGAATTTTAGGTATTCTTAATGATTTTTATAATTGTTAGGGTTATTAGGGATTTTTAGGGTTTTTAGGGTTTTTACGGTTTTTAGCATTTTTTAGGTTTTTAAGGTTATAATTTTTTTACGTTAATAAGGTTTTATTAGGGTTTTTTAGATTTTTTAGGTTTTTTTACATTTTTTTGGATTTTTTAGGATTTTTATTTTATCACGTTTTAGGAATTTTATGGGTTTTAGGATTTTTATTTTATTTTATAAGTTTTAGGATTTTTTATTGTTTAATTGTTTTTAGAGTTTTTTATTTCTCTATTGGTTTATATAGTTTTTTTAGTTTTTATTGATTTGTAGGGTTTTATGGGTTTTTAAGGCTTTGGGGATTTTATGGTTTTTAAGGGTTTGGGGGTTTTTGGAATTTTTTTGTGTTTTTTGGTTTTCTTTGGTTTTTAGAGGTTTTAACTGTTTTTTGGTTTTTAGCTTTTTCATTCGGGTTTAAGGGATTTTATGGTTTTTTTTCATTTTAAAGGGATCCTTACGGATTTTAGAGTTTTTAGAGTTTTTAGCCTTTTTAGTGTTTTTAGGGTTTTATGTGTTTTTAGGTTATAGAGGTTTTCATATGGTTTTTCATGGTTTTAGTGTATTTCAACATTTGTAGTCGGTTTTAATGGTTTTTATAGATTTTTATGGATTTATAAGGTTTGTGGGGGGGGGGGTTATGGTTTTTCTGGGTGTTTTAGGGGTTTTATTGTATTTTAGAGGTTTTTAGTGTTTTTTTATTTTTTGTGTTTTTTAGGAATTTGATGTGTGATTATGTTTTTAAGGTTTTCTTTGGGGATTTCATGGTTTTTTGGATTTTTTGTGTTTTTTTCATTTTAGGCATTCTTTTGGATTTATATGGGTTTTTTAGCTTTTAAGGATTTTGAGGATTTTGGGGTTTTTTGGGTCCTTATGGTTATTAGAGTTTTATTAGTTTTTTAGTTTTTTTTTATTTTGTAGGGTTTTTATGGTTTTTTCATTTTTTGTGTTTTAAATATATTTATATTTTTTAGTGTTTTTTTGGGGTTTTATGGGGTTTTAGAGTTTTTTTTGAGGATTTTAGGGATTTTTAAGATTTAGCGGTATTTATGGGATTTTGGGTATGTTTAGTGTATTTAGGTTTTTTAGAATTTTTATGTTTTTGGGGGTTTTATATTTTTTATCTTTTATAGGATTTATTTTTGTTTTTAGGGGTTTTAGGTATTTTTATGTTTTTATGTTTTTTTGGGGATTTGTTATGATTTTTATGGGTTTTTAATGTTTTTATGGAACTTTATTGTTTTTATGATTTTTAGGGGTTTTATGGGTTTTTAGGTTTTTAAGAATTTCATAGGGGTTTTCATGGTTTTTAAAGTTTTTTATGTTTTAGAGATTTTTTGGATATTTTAGGGTTTTTAGAGTTTTTAGTATTTTGTTGGTTTTAGGGGATTCTATGGGTCTTATAGATTTTATTATTTTTTTGTAATTTAGGATTTTTTATTTTTTCAGGGGGTTTATGTTTTTTTATAGTTTTTATCATTTTTAGCTGTTCTATGGGTTTTTAAATATTTTTGTGGGCTTTAGCGTTTTTTGGGGGGTTTTATGATATTTAAGTGTTTTAAGGGTTTTATGATTTTCAAGGTTTTTATTGTTTTTAGGGGGTTTTTTTAGCATTTTTAGGTTATTTTTAGGGTTTTAGTGGTTTATGAGTATTTTTAGGTTTTTAAGGTTTTCTTATATATTTTTAGGGTGTTTTGGTTTTTTTACATTTTTGGGGAAATTTAGGCCCTTTTAGGATTTTTGTGGATTTTTAGGGTTCTACGCGATTTTGACACTTATTAGGGGTTTTTACTATTTTTAGGCTTTATGATTTTCTATTTTTTATGGATTATTTTGTGTTTTTTTGTATTTTAGTGGGGTTTTGAGTTTTTTAACATTTTTTTTGGGTTTAATGGTTTTTAATGTTTTCTTTGGTTTTTAGGATTCGTATGGGTTTTTAAGGATTTTTTGGTTATTAGTGGATTTTAAGATTTTTATTGGGTTTTAGGGTTTTTTAGGACTTTTAGGGTTTTTAGAGATTTTTAGGTTTTTAATGGTTTTAAGTGTTTTTATGTTTTTAAGGTTTTATAAGTGGGTTTCAAAGTTTTTTTGGGTTTTATGTTTTTAGATTTATTTGTGATTTTTAAGAATTTTATCGTTTATTTTAGTTTTTAGGGATTTTGAGGATACTTTGGGATTTTAGAGTATTTTATATTTTTAAGGGTTTTAAGTGGTCTTATTTTTTTATGGTTTTCTCAGGGTTTTTCATGATTTTTAGGTATTTTTATATTATTTGGGATTTTTTTGGACTTTTGAAAAAAAATTATAGTTTTAGGGGTTTTTATGGATTTTTATGGTGTTGGGGTTTTTATGGTTTTTATGGATTTTATATTTTTTGGGGTTTTAGGATTTATTTGAGTTTTTTATGTTTTTTTTCTTTTTTAGTTTTTTATCTTATTAGGGTATTAAATTATTTTTTGAGTTTTTATTGAATTTATGTGGGTTTTTTATGTTTTTAGTGTTTTTATGGTTTTTATGGGCTTTTATGGTTTTAGTGGGTTTGGGATTTTAGGATATTTTTATGAGTTTTTAGGGTATTTAAAATTTGTTAGATTTTATCAAGGTTTTTTGTTTTTTTTTAATTTTTTTATGGGTTTGCAAGGATTTTATTAGGGTTTTAGGGGTTTTTAAATTTTTAGGCAGTTTATATGATTTTTATGGGTATTAAGTGTTTTTAGGTATTTTGAAGTTTTTTAAGGTTTTGAGGGTTGTCATCATTTTTTAATTTTTTTGGATTATTAAAATTTTTAGGGTTTCTAATTGTTTATAGGTTTTGAAGGTTTTCTTTGGTTTTTTCATTATATTTAGTTTTTTTAGATTTTTTTTGGGAATTTTAGTGATATTTTAGGATGTTTAAGGTTTTTAGGAGTTTTCAGAAATTTGAGGGTTTGCATGGGTTTTTAGTGTTTAGGGGTTTGATGTTTTTTTAGAGTTTTTAACATTTTTAGGGGTTTAAATAATTGTTAGAGTATTTATTTGGTTTTATCATTATTTTTGGGTTATAATCATTTTTTAATGTTTTTAGAGGTTTTTATGGTTTTAGGGGTGTTACGGTTTTTAGGGTTTTTAGTGTTTCATAACATATTTAGGGGATTTTAGGGATTTTTTATTTTTATGGGTTTTTGGGGGATTAGGGGTTTTTGTGTTTTTTGGTTCATTTATAGTTCTTAGTGTTATCTAGGGTTTTTAGAATTTTTTATATTTTTAGGGGTTAGAAGTGTTTTTTATGTTTTTCGTAGGGTTTATTCAGGGCTTTTATGGTTATTATGTTTTTATGAATTTTTATGGATTTTTAGGACTTTCTTGGATTGATGAGGTATTTAGGACTTTTGAGGGGTTTTAGGTTGTTATTGGGTTTTTATGGGTTTTATAGTTTTTTGGGTATTTTTTATTTTTTAGGGGTTTTCAGGTTTTTTTAGAGTTTTAAATGGTTTTTTGTTTGTTATGGGTTTTTGGATTTTTATAGGTTTTATAGTTTTTATGGTTTATAGGGGTTTATAGTATTAGGGTATTTTTAGGGGTTTTATGGTTTTTTTTTGTTTTCTTAAGGTTTTTCTAGGTTTTTAGTGTATTTTATATTTTTACTGATTTTTAGCTATTTTTTATTATTTTATGGGTTTTAGAGAATTTAAGGATTTTTAGGGTTTTTACAATTTTTTTGGATTTTAATGGTGTTTAATGTTTTTTCTTTTTTATGGTTTTAGGGGTTTAAAGTGTTTTTAGGTTTTTGTGTATTTCATAGTGATTTTCAAGTTTTTTAGGTTTTATTAGGTTTTTTGGTATTTTTAGTGATTTATTTGGACTTTTATGGTTTTTAGGGTTTTAAGGGATTTTGTGGGTTTTTATGGTTTTTAGGGTTTTTTTTTGAAATTTTTGGGTTTTTAGGGTTTTTATTGACTCTATATTTCTTAAATTTTTTATGGTATTAAAGTTTTTTGAGTGTATTTCATAGTTTGTATGTCTTTTATGGGTTTTATGATTTTTTAGGGTTTTCAGGGTTTTTATGATTTTTATGTGTTTTAGGGTTTTTCGGGTTTTAGTGTATTTAGCGTTTTTAGGTATTAGAGGGGTTTTATGTGTGTTTAGGTTTTTAAGGATTTCTTAGGGGTTTTATAGTTTTTAGGGTTTTTTTGTATTTATTGATTTTCAAGGGTTTTTAGGACTTTTATTGTTTTTTATTGTTTTTAGAGATTTCGAGGGATTCTAGGTTTTTTATGGGTTTTTACATTTTTTAAGTTTTTAGGGGGGTTTAAGTGTTTTTTGGTTTTTAATGGTTTGTTTGTGTTTTTCATGGTTTTTTGTGTTTTTTACGTTTTTAGGGATTTTAGAGAATTTTTAATAGTTTTATGGACATTAAGGATTTTTAGTTTTTAAATGGTTTTTTAGGGTTTTTATGGTTTTTATGGTTTATTTTTGTTTTTTGGGGGTTTTAGGATTTTTTTGAGTATATAGAGTTTTTAATTTTTTTATATTTTTTGTTTAAAATTTTATGTGTTTAATGGCTTTTGATATTTTTATTGGTTTTAGTGTTTTATTTTCTTTTAAGGGTTTTTAATGTTTTATGGGATTTTTATGATTTTTTTGGGTTTTATTGTTTAAGGGTCTTCTTAAGGGTTTTTAGGGTTTTTTTCATTTTTTATGGTTTTAAAGGTTTTATGTGTATTTAGGTTATTAAGGGTTTTTTAGGGTTTTTTGGAGTTTTATAGTTTTTTATATTTTTATAGATTTTTAGGGATTATTTAGTATTTTTAATGTGTTTAGGATTTTTAGTGATTTTTAGGGTTTTTAAGAAAAAATTTATACTTTTTAAAAAAAAGAGGATAACATGACGTCCTGATCTAGAATAGAATAAAAAGAGGGGAGTAAGGGGGTCTAAAATATTGAAGTCTAAGAGCTCACCTCAAACAATTTCCAAATTATGGTTTTATGGTTTTTAGAGATTTTGGGCTTTTCGCATTTTAGGTTTTTTAGGGGTTTTAAGTGTTTATAGTTTTTAAAGGTTTTATTTTTGGTGTTCAGGGGTTTTAATATTTTTTACATTCTTAGAAAATTTTAGATATTTTTTGTGTTTTCTTAATTGTTAATTTATTTTTTGATTTTATGGTTTTTAGGGTTTTTATAGATTTTTTAGGGTTTTTATTGATTTTTTAGGTTTTTAAGGTTTTTATATTTTTATGTGTTTTATGGTTTTTAGAGTTTTTTAAACATTTTTAGGTGTCTAAATTTTTTCATATTTTTAGTTGGTTTTTATTGTTTTTAGGGCAAGGAAGATGCGAGGATCGTGCTATTCCCGACCCCCCCAAAATTTATTATGAAAAAAATGCAGCAGACAAGGGAGGGGAGGGGTCAAATGACCAACACCCAAAAACCCTTTACAAACCCAAAACACAAAAGACCCCGAAAAAAGAAAGATCAAAAAAGAAAAAACACAAAATGCCAAGCAAGAAAGGTCCAGCAGCAGTTCCAACCAAGCAGCAACCAACATCTAGCAGCAGCAGCACCATCACCATACTCCGCAACTTCATCACCTCCAAAGCATCAACAACATCACTTCTCAGCCAAGCAGCATCCAACGTCCATCCCATCAGATTCCGACAGCCAACATCCCACTTCCACCTCAGCAACCAGCAACACCAACACCAAGAAACACCACCATACCAGATTTCTAGCACCCACCACTTCCACTCAAGGGAAGTGGTATCCAAAGACCAGTAGCTCATCATCCAGCAACTCAATATCCGACCAAAATTCAGCAGCAACTTATGAAGGAACCAACAACCAGCAGAAAACTTCATATAAAAACTCAGAATCCAATGACCATCATTCAGTAGTAACAGCAGCTCAAAACCAAACCAGCCACAACATAAGAACACGCCGGACAGCATATCAGAACGAACATAGCACAATATGACCATACCTTCATCAGCAGCAAGATCCAAGAACAAAAAAGCAGAAACAGGAAACAAAACCAGCATTTTTTCCATTTTCGTCCACCATGACCCATCGAGATGCCAGAAAGGCCAGCAAGACCCTCCTCGGGTCCAAACAAGAAGCGCAGATCTGAGCATTGTTTGGGCCTTTTTAGGATTTTTATGGTTTTTAAGAGTTTTGGGATTTGGAGGTGTTTTATGGGTTTTTATTTTTTAAGGGTTTTTATGGTTTTTAAGGGGTTTTTTAGATTTTTAGGGTTTTGAATGTTTTTTACAGTTTTTAAATATTTTTAGGGGTTAATAGGGTTTTTAGAGTTTTTAGTGGTTTTTAGGTTTTTTATAGGTTTTAGGGTTTTTAATGTTTTAGGTGTTTTATTCATTTTTTGGGTATTTTAATGTTTTTATCATGTTTTAGATTATTAGGTCCTTTACACTTTTCATAATTTCCAGTGGTTTTTAGGATTTTTATAGATTTTTAGGGGTTTTAGAGATTTTGAGGTCCTTATGGGTTTTAGTGTTTTTAGTGATTTAAGGTTCTTAGTGTTATAGGTTTTTTGAGGTTTCTAACTATTTTTTGGTTTTTAAGTATTTCTTAGGTGGTTTTAGGGAATTTAGGGTTTATATATTTTTTGGGAATTATAGGGGCCTTAATTATTTTTTTAGGGTATTTATAATTTTTAAGGGTTTTTATTGTTTTTATAGTCTTTAGGGTTTATGGTTTTTTTGGGTTTTTTGTTTTTTGGGTTTTTAGGGTTTTAATGATTTTTAGAGTTATTAAAATTTTTAGGTTTTTAATGTTTTTTGTTTTTAATGGATTTTTAGGGTTTATATGGATTTTTAGGGGTTTTTATTGTTTTTTGGGTTTTTAGGGTGTCTAGGTTGTTTAATATTTTTAGCATTATTTTATTTTTTTTGGAATTTTAAGTGTTTCTTAGTTTTTAAGGATTTCTTAAGGGAATTCATGGTTTTTATTATTCTTTACATTTTTTATGCATATTTAGGGGTTTTTTAATATTCGTTTTGATTTTAGGGGTTTTTTTATAGATTTTAATGTTTTAAAGGATTTTAGGGGTTTTATGGTTGTTTGGTATTTTAGAGTTTTTTTAAGGTTTTAATGTTTTTATAATTTTTTAATTATATTATGGGTTTAATTGGATTTGAGGGGTTTTAGTTATTTTTATGGTTTTTTTGGGTATTGAGGGTTATTAAATGTTTTAATGGATTTTCATATATTTAGGAGTTTTTAGGTTCTTTTAGTTTTTTAGCGTCATTTGGTTTTTAGGGGTTTTAAGTTTTTTTAGGTTTTTAAGATTTTTAAATGGATTTCTAAGGATTTTATGGGTTTTTACTTTTTTTTGGTAATTTTAGAAATTTTTTATGATTTTTATGGTTTATAGGGATTTTAGTGATTTTGATGGTTTTTAGAATTTTTTAGGTTTTTTTGGGTTTCAAGTGTTTATGATTTTTAAGGTTTTCTTTGTGATGTCATGTTTTTTTGGGTATTTTAAATTTTTAATAATTTTTAAGGAATTATCATATTTTTTGGCGTCCTTTAGAATTTTAGAGATTTTTTGGGGATTTAGGGGTGTTTAGGGTTTTTTTATGTTTTTATAGTTTTTTGTGGTTTTAGCATTTCATTTATGTTTCATTTAGTTTTTAAGGTTTTTATAGTTTTAAACATTTTCAGGGGTATTATTATTTCTTATGGTCTTTAGTGGGTTTTAGGTGTTTAATGTGTTTTATGGTTTTTTAGTTTTTACCAAAGTTTTAAGGATTTTAGTGTTTTAGGGTTTTTAGGTTTTTAGTGGTTTTATGTATTTTTAGGGCTTTGAAGTTTTGGTACGGTTTTTTTGGGTTTTAGGTTCATTTTATGTTTTTAAGGTTTTTACTATTTTTTAAAGATTTTATTTTTTAAGGTTTTATGGATTTTGAGGGGTTTCAGGGTGTTTTAGGGGTGTTAGGGATTTAATCATTTTTAGGGATTTTACAGGTTATTTTGGTTTTTTAGGGGTATTAAGTACTGTTAGGTTTTTAAGGTATTATTTAGGGTATTTAGGGTTTTATGGGTTTCTACATCTTTTTGGATTATTGGGGATTTTTAATATTTTTTTGTGTTTTTAGGTTTTTACGAGTTTTGATGGTTTTGATGGGTTTTCTAGTTGTTATTTGTTTGTATGCATGTTTTTTGTGTTTTTAGGGTTTTTTCATTTTTAGATTTCTTTAACATTTTTAGGGATGCAATGTTTTTCGCGTTCCTCTGTGTTTTTTGGATTCTATAGGATATGATGGGTTTTTAATTTTTTCTGGTGTTTTTATGGTTCTTAGTGTTTTTTTAGGATTTGAAGAATTTTTAGGGATTTTAATTGTTTTTATGATTTTATGATTTTCTTTAGTTTTTTTAGGGTTTTAGGGTTTTTTATGTTTTGTGGGATTTTCAAGGATCTTTTAGGATTTTTATTGTTTTTATGGTTTTTATGGGTTTGAGAGCTTTTCGGGTTTTCATTATTTTTATTTTGTTGTTGGTTTTTTTTGTATTTTTATAAATTTTACTATTTTTTTAGTTTTTTGACATTTTTAAGAGTTTAAATAGTTTTTGGAGTTTTTATTAGTTTTTTGGTTTTTATGGATTTTGGGGATTTTATGGGTTTTTGGTTTTTTATGGGTTTTGGGGTCCTTATGGAATTTTAGTAGATTTTATGTTTTTGGGGTTTTTAATTATTTTAAGCTTTTTAATGTATTCTTTCTATTTTTTTTGTGTGTTTTACGGTATTTTATATATTTTAGGATTTTTAGGGGTTTTTAAAAATTTTATGGGTTTTAGAATTTTGAGTGTTTTATAGTTTTAATTGGTTTTTAGGATTTTTATCATTTTTAGGGGTTCAAAGTGTTTTTATGTTCTTAATATTTTCTTTGGGTTTTTTATGTTTTTATGGGTTTCTATGTTTATCGTGATTTTGGACGATTCTTAGGGATTTATGGGTTTTCATGTTTTTATGGATTTGGAAGATTTTTTTGGTTTTTTAGTGTTTTAATGATTTTTAGAGTTTTTAAAAAAATTTATTGATTAAAGGGTTTTTATATTTTTTAGTTGTTTATATTTTTTATTGGTTTTAATGTTTTTATAGTTTTTAGGGGTTTAATTTTTATTGGGTTTTAGGGGTTTTAGAATTTTTTATTTTTTAAGGTTTTTATGTGTTTTTATATTTTTTATAGGTTTTAATGTTTTTAGGGGTTTAATGTATTTTTAATGTTTTTAATACTTTTATGTTTTTTATGGGTTTTTATGATTTTTTAGGTTTTTAGTGGTTTTGTGTGTTTTAGGATTTAAGCCTTTTTTTAGTTTTTAGGGGTTTTAAGGGTTTTTGGGTTTCTAATGTTTTTATAGGGGTTTTCAGGTTTTTCAGGTTTTTTTATGAATTTTTTAGGAATTTATGGTTTTTAGAATTTTAAGGGATTTTGACGATTTTATGTTTTTTATGAATTTTATGGTTTTTATGGTTTTAATGAGTTGTTAGGTTATTTTTTTGAATTTTTAGGAGTTTTAATTGTATTTATAATTTTTTAACGAAACTAGGGGTAAACGGATTTTTAGAGTTTTAGTGTTTTTTAGGAGTTTTAAGGTTTTTAAGGTATTTAGTTTTTTTATTATTTATGGGTTTTTATTTTTTATTATGGGTTTTTAAGGATTTAGGGATTTTATGGTTTTGAGGTTTTCTTGGGTCTTTCTAGGGGTTTTAGGGGTTTTATCATTTTTATGTTTTTAGGGGTTTTATGTGTTTTTAGGTTTTGAAGGTTTATATAAGTTTCCATTGGTTCTATGATTTTTTTATATTTTTATATATTTCTATGTACTTTTTAGGATTTTATAGTCTTTTAGGGTTTTTGGTATTTTTAGTGTTTTTAGGGTTTTTGGGATTTTAATGGGTTATAGGGTTTCTGGGGTATTGAGTGTTCATTGGGTTTTTTTCACTTTTTGTATTTTTTTTGAGTTTTGGGTGTTTTTTGTGTTTTTGGTTTTTAAGGTTTTCTTAAAAGTTTTAAATATTATTAGGATTTTTTACATTTTTATTAATTTTAGGGATTTTAGGATTTTTATTATTTTAACTTTTTTTTGGGATTTTGATTGTTTTTATGGTGTGTAAGGGTCTTAGGGTTTTTAGGGGTTTTAGGGTTTTTTTTGAGATTTAAGAGTTTTCAGGTTTATTTAAGAATTTTAAAAAAATTTAGGTGTTTAAATGGTTTTTAGAGTTTTTAGTTGTTTTTAGGGTTTTTATGAGGTTAAGTTTTTTTATTTTTTTAGGGGTATTTATGGTTTTCATGGATTTAGGGGGTTTTAGTGTTTGTAGTTTTTTAAAATTTTTATGGATTATAAATGATTTTATGTTTTTAAGGTTTTCTTTGAGATTTTTAGTTTTTTTAGGGTTTTTTACATTTTTAAGAATATTTAGGGAATTTTATGGACTTTATAGGGGTTTAAGATTTTAGGGGTTTTAGGTTTTTTATGGTTTTTTGGAGTTTTAAGTTTTTTTTGTGTGTTTTTATGGATTTAATTTTTTTTAATTTTTTTTAACATTTTAGGGATTTAAAGGGGGTTTAGAGTTTTTAGTGGTTTATGGTTTCTATGGGTTTTATGGATTCTAGGGGTTTTATGCGGTTTTATGGTTTTATGATTTTCTAGGTTTTTATAATGTTTTTGGGATTTTAGTGTTTTTAGGTTTCTTTGGGGTAATAAGTGTTTTTAGCCTTTTAAGATCTTATAATTATTCAGTATTTTTAGTGTTTTTATGTTTTTAGGGTTTTTAAGTATTTTTTAATATTTTATGGGATTTAGGGTTATAGATATTTTCAGTGTTTATTAGGTTTTTAGTGTTTTAGGGTTTTTGGCATTTTTTAGGGGTTTATGGGTCTTGATTGTTTTTAGGTTTTTAAGGTTTTTAAGGTTTTTGGGGATTTTTGTTTTTTTAAGTATTTTGGATTTTTGGAGTCTTTTAAGAATTTTATAGGTTTTTAGTATTTTTAGTGATTTTGATGGTATTAGGGTATTAAAGTTTTGTGGTTTTTTAGTTTTTTTATCATTTTCATGGTTTAAAGTGTCTAATAGTATTTAGTGTGCATTTTTTATTTTTATGGGGTTTTAGGGTTTTTATGTTTTTAGGGGTTTTAATGTTTTTAGGGGTTTTAATGGTCTTTATTGATTTTACAGATATTTAGTGTTTTTAGCTTTTTTGTTGTTTTCAGTGTTTTTTGGTATTTAAAGGGTTTTTAGAGTTTTTTGAGGTTTTAATGGGTTTTAATGGTCTTTAGGTATTAATATTGTTTTGACGGATTTTTGGGTTTTTATGTTTTAATAGAGGTTTTAGCATTTTTTTGGTTTCATATGGATCTTCCGTGTAAAATATTTTTATGGTTTTCTGAAGGGTTTTTAGTATTTTTAGGGATTTTACATTTTTTGGGATTTTAAAGATCATTGGTATATTAAATATTTTTTATTTTTTAGGTATTTCAAGGGTTATAGGGTTTTTGTGGTTTTTTTTGGGTTTTTTGGGTTTTTATTGTTTTTTTAGTTTTTCTGGTTTTAAGATTTTTTAGTGTTTTTGACTTATTTAGGGGTTGAAAGGGTTTTTACTATTTTATTCAATTTATAAGGTTTCAATGGAATTTAGGGGTGTTATGTTTTTCAAGGTTTTATGTGTTTTCAGTTGTTTTGGGGGTTTTAGAGACTTTTATGGTTTTTGACTTTTTTAGGTTTTAGGAGTATTAAGTGATTTTTGGTTTCTAATGTTTTCAGAGGGGTTTTATGTGTTTTTAGGTTTTTTATGTTTTTAGGGATTTTTTGTTTTTTTATCATTTTTGGTGCTATAGGAATTTTTTTGGTTTTTGGGGTTTTTTAGGGTTTTTAGTGTATCTAAGATTGTTTAGGTTTATAGGGATTTTATGTTTTTTAAGAGTTTCTTAGAGTTTGTCAACATTTTAAGGTCTTTTCCAAATTTTATGGATTTTTCAGGATTTTTATGGTTTTCTTGGATTTTTAAGAATTTTTAGGATTTATAGGTTTTTAGGGGTTTTAAGGTTTTTAAGCATTTTTAGATTTTATGGTTTTTTCAACAATTTATTGGTTTTATGGTTTTTTTAGTTTTTAAACATTTTTAATGATTTCAAAAGTTCTTAGAGTTTTTTGATATTTTTTGGTTTTTATGGATTTTTACAAATTTTTAATTCTTTTTAGAAGATTTTGTGGTTTGGGGGGTTTTATAGTTTTCTAGGGTTTCAGGGGTTTAGTAATTTTTAAATTTTTAGGGGTTTTATGTTTTTTAAGGGTTTTAAGGTTATGTTACATAATTTGGGTTTTTATATTGTAAGAATTTTTAGGGATATTTTAGGATTTTTATGGTTTTAGTGGTTTATGGATTTCAAGGGGTTCTAGGGTTTTTAAGAATTTTTTAGTTTTTTAGAGTTTTTTTTATGTATTTAGGGGTTTTATGTGTTTTTATAGTTCTACATTTTTCTTAGTATTTTCTAGGGTTTTATGGGTTTTTATGTTTTTTTGGTATTTTTAGGGATTTTTGGATTTTTATGATCTTCAGTGTTTTTATGGTTTTGAGGGTTTTTATGTTTTTAAGGGTTTTAAGGATTTTTGGTGTTTTTATGTTTTTAGGGGGTTTTTTATGATTTTATTGGTTTTAATGTTTTTAGAGTTTTTTTAACAATTTAGGTGTTCAAAGGGATTTTGATTTTTTTGTTTTTTAGGGTTTTTATTGGTTTTTAATGTTTTTAGGTGTTTTTTTAGTTTTTTTAGTTTTTAGGAATTTAGGGTTTTTATTTTTTTAGTTTTATTAGTGTTTTATTTTATCAATGTTTTTATGTTTTTATTACGGTTTTTCTGTTTTTAGGTGATTTTAGGTTTTTATGGATTTTTACGGCATTTTTTTGCATTTTTATGGGTTTTAGGGTTTTTAGGGATTTTGAGACATTTTAAGTATTTAAAGTTTTTTCACGTATTTTTGGCTTTTAGGGGTTTTATGTGTATTTTAGTTTTTGAGATTTTCTTAGGGGTTTTCAAAGATTTTTACTTTTTAATAATTTTACCACTTTTTAGGATTTATATAGGTTTTTACAGATTTTATGATTTTTAGGTGTTTTAGGGTTTTTCGGGTTTTAGTGTATTTAGCGTTTTTAGGTATTAGAGGGTTTTTATGTGTGTTTAGGTTTTTAAGGATTTCATAGGGGTTTTATGGTTTTTAGGGTTTTTTGTATTTATTGATTTTCAGGGATTTTTAGGACTTTTATTGTTTTTTATTGTTTTTAGAGATTTCAAGGGATTCTAGGTTTTTTATGGGTTTTTACATTTTTTAGGTTTTTAGGGGGGTTTAAGTGTTTTTTGGTTTTTAATGGTTTGTTTGTGTTTTTCATGGTTTTTTGTGTTTTTTACGTTTTTAGGGATTTTAGAGAATTTTTAATAGTTTTATGGACATTAAGGATTTTGTGTTTTTAAATGTTTTTTAGGTTTTTTATGGTTCTTATGGTTTATTTTTGTTTTTTGGGGGTTTTAGGATTTTTTTGAGTTTATAGAGTTTTTAATTTTTTTAAATTTTTTGTTTAAAATTTTATGTGTTTAATGGATTTTGATATATTTTATTGGTTTTAGTGTTTTATTTTCTTTTAAGGGTTTTTAATATTTTATGGGCTTTTTATGATTTTTTGGGTTTTATTGTTTAAGGGTCTTCTTAAGGGTTTTTTGGGTTTTTTTCATTTTTTGTGGTCTTAATGGTTTTATGTGCATTTAGGTTATTAAGGGTTTTTTGGGGTTTTTATTAGTTTTATAGTTTTTTATATTTTTATAGATTTTTAGGGATTTTTTAGTATTTTTAATGTGTTTAGGATATTTAGTGATTTTTAGGGTTTTTAAGAGAAAATTTATACTTTTTTAAAAAAAGAGGATAACATGACGTCCTGATATAGAATAGAATAAAAAGAGGGGAATAAGGGGGTCTAAAATAGTGAAGTCTAAGAGCTCACCTCAAACAATTTCCAAATTATGGTTTTATAGTTTTTAGAGATTTTGGGCTTTTAGCATTTTAGGTTTTTTAGGGGTTTTAAGTGTTTATAGTTTTTTAAGGTTTTCTTTTTGGTGTTCAGGGGTTTTAATGTTTTTTACATTCTTAGAAAATTTTAGATATTTTTTGTGTTTTCTTAATTGTTAATTTATTTTTTGATTTTTATGGTTTTTAGGGTTTTTATAGATTTTTACGGTTTTTATTTATTTTTTAGGGTTTTAGGGTTTTTATATTTTTATGTGTTTTATGGTTTTTAGAGTTTTTTAAACATTTTTAGGTGTCTGAATTTTTTCAGATTTTTAGTTGGTTTTTAATGTTTTTAGGGGTTTATAGGGATTTCATGGTTTTTAGTGGTGTTTATGTATTTTAGGTATTTTATATTTTTTTAATGTTTTTGGTGGTTTAATGAATTTTTTTTGTTTTCCTAGGTTTTAAAGGGTTTTAGGGTTTTATATTATTTTAGAGATTTTTTGGGCCTTCTTAGGATTTTTATGGTTTTAGGAGTTTTGGGAATTTGAGGTGCTTTATGGGTTTTTATTTTTTAAGGGTTTTTATGGTTTTTAAGGGGTTTTTTAGATTTTTAGGGTTTTGAATGTTTTTTACAGCTTTTAAATATTTTTAGGGGTTAATAGGGTTTTTAGAGTTTTTAATAGTTTTTAGGTTTTTATAGGTTTTAGGGTTTTTAATGTTTTAGGTGTTTTAGGTGTTTTATTGATATTTTGGGTATTTTAATGTTTTTATCATGTTTTAGATTATTAGGGTATTTACACTTTTCATAATTTCTAGTGGTTTTTAGGATTTTTATAGATTTTTAGGGGTTTTAGAGATTTTGAGGTCCTTATGGGTTTTAGTGTTTTTAGTGATTTAAGGTTCTTAGTGTTATAGGTTTTTTGAGGTTTCTAACTATATTTTGGTTTTTAAGTATTTATTAGGTGGTTTTAGGGAATTTAGGGTTTATATATTTTTAGGGAATTATAGGGGCCAAAATTATTTTTTTAGGGTATTTATAATTTTTAAGGGTTTTTATTGTTTTTATAGTCTTTAGGGTTTTACGGGTTTTTTGGGTTTTTTTGTTTTTTGGGTTTTTGGGGTTTTAATGATTTTTAGAGTTATTAAAATTTTTAGGTTTTTAATGTTTTTTTTAATGGATTTTTAGGGTTTCTATGGATTTTTAGGGGCTTTTATTGTTTTTTGGGTTTTTAGGGTATCTAGGTTGTTTAATATTTTTAGCATTATTTTATTTTTTTGGAATTTTAAGTGTTTCTTAGTTTTTAAGGATTTCTTAAGGGAATTCATGGTTTTTAGTATTTTTTACATTTTTATGCATTTTTAGGGATTTCTTAATATTCGTTTTGATTTTAGGGGGGGGTTTTATAGATTTTAATGTTTTTAAGGATTTTAGGGGTTTTATGGTTGTTTGGTATTTTAGGGTTTTTTTAGGTTTTAAGGTTTTTATATTTTTTTAATTATTTTATGGGTTTAATTGCATTTGAGGGGTTTTAGTGATTTTTATGGTTTTTTTGGGTATTGAGGGTTATTAAATGTTTTAATGGATTTTTATATTTTTAGGAGTTTTTAGGTTCTTTTAGTTTTTTAGCGTCATTTGGTTTTTAGGGGATTTAATTTTTTTTAGGTTTTTAAGATTTTTAAATGGATTTCTAAGGATTTCATGGGTTTTTACTTTTTTTGGTAATTTTAGTAATTTTTTATGATTTTTATGGTTTATAGAGATTTTAGTGATATTGATGGTTTTTAGAATTTTTTAGGTTTTTTTGGGTTTCAAGTGTTTATGATTATTAAGGTTTTCTTTGTGATGTCATGTTTTTTGGGGTATTTTACATTTTTAATAATTTTTAAGGATTTATCATATTTTTTGGCGTCCTTTGGAATTTTAGGGATTTTTTGGGGATTTAGGGGTGTTTAGGGTTTTTTATGTTTTTATAGTTTTTTGTGGTTTTATCATTTCATTTATGTTTAATTTAGTTTTTAAGGTTTTTATAGTTTTAAAAAATTTTATGGGTATTATTATTTCTTATGGTCTTTAGTGGGTTTTAGGTGTTTAATGTGTTTTATGGTTTTTTAGTTTTTACCGAAGTTTTAAGGATTTTAGTGTTTTAGGGTTTTTAGGTTTTTAGTGGTTTTATGTATTTTTAGGGCTTTGATGTTTTGGTACTGTTTTTCTGGGTTTTAGGTTCATTTTATGTTTTTAAAGTTTTTACTAATTTTTAAAGATTTTATTTATTAAGGTTTTATGGATTTTGAGGGATTTCAGGGTGTTTTAGGGGATTTAGGGATTTAATCATTTTTAGAGATTTTACAGGTTTTTTTGTTTTTTAGGGGTATTAAGTACTATTAGGTTTTTAAGGCATTATTTAGGGTCTTTAGGGTTTTATGGGTTTTAGATCTTTTTGGATTATTTGGGATTTTTAATATTTTTTTTGTGTTTTTAGGTTTTTACAAGTTTTGATGGTTTTGATGGGTTTTCTAGTTGTTTTTTGTTTGTATGCATGTTTTTTGTGTTTTTAGGGTTTTTACATTTTTAGATTTCTTTAACATTTTTAGGGGTGAAATGTTTTTCGCGTTCTTCTGTGTTTTTTGGATTCTATAGGATATGATGGGTTTTTAATTTTTTATGGTGTTTTTATGGTTCTTAGTGTTTTTTTAGGATTTTAAGAATTTTTAGGGATTTTAATTGTTTTTATGAATTTATGATTTTCTTTAGTTTTTTTAGGGTTTTAGGTTTTTTTATGTTTTGTGGAATTTTCAAGGATCTTTTAGAATTTTTATTGTTTTTATGGTTTTTATGGGTTTGAGAGCTTTTTGGGTTTTCATTATTTTTATTTTGTTGTTGTTTTTTTTTTGTATTTTTATAAATTTTACTATTTTTTTAGTTTTTTGACATTTTTAAGAGTTTAAATAGTTTTTGGAGTTTTTATTAGTTTTTTGGTTTTTATGGATTTTGGGGATTTTATGGGTTTTGGGTTTTTTATGGGTTTTGGGGTCCTTATGGAATTTTAGCAGATTTTTGGTTTTTGGGGTTTTTAATTATTTTACGCTTTTTAATGTATTCTTTCTATTTTTTTGTGTGTTTTACGGTTTTTTATATATTTTTGGATTTTTAGGGGTTTTTAAAAATTTTATGGGTTTTAGAATTTTGAGTGTTTTATAGTTTTAATTGGTTTTTAGGATTTTTATCATTTTTAGGGGTTCAAAGTATTTTTATGTTCTTAATATTTTCATTGGGGTTTTTATGGTTTAAGGGGTTTCTATGTTTATCGAGATTTTGGGCGATTCTTAGGGATTTATGGGTTTTCATGTTTTTATGGATTTGGAGGATTTGTTTTGGGTTTTTAGTGTTTTAATGATTTTTAGAGTTTTTAAAAAAATTTATTGATTAAAGGGTTTTTATATTTTTTAGTTGTTTATATTTTTTATTGGTTTTAATGTTTTTATAGTTTTTAGGGGTTTAATTTTTATTGGGTTTTAGGGGTTTTAGAATTTTTTATTTTTTAGCTTTTTTATGTGTATTTATATTTTTTATAGGTTTTAATGTTTTTAGGGGTTTAATGTATTTTTAATGTTTTTAATACTTTTAAGGTTTTTTATGGGTTTTTATGATTTTTTAGGTTTTTAGTGGGTTTGTGGGTTTTAGGATTTTAATCCTTTTTTTAGTTTTTAGGGGTTTTAAGGGTTTTTGGGTTTCTAATGTTTTTATAGGGGTTTTCAGGTTTTTCAGGTTTTTTACGAATTTTTTAGGAATTTATGGTTTTTAGGATTTTAATGGATTTTGACGATTTTAAGTTTTTTATGAATTTTATGGTTTTTATGGTTTTAATGAGTTGTTAGGTTATTTTTTTGAATTTTTAGGAGTTTTAATTGTATTTAGAATTTTTTAACAAAACTAGGGGTAAAACAGATTTTTAGAGTTTTAGTGTTTTTTAGGAGTTTTAAGGTTTTTAAGGTTTTTAGTTTTTTTTATTATTTTTGGGTTTTTATTGGTTATTATGGGTTTTTAAGGATTTAGGGATTTTATGGTTTTGAGGGTTTCTTGGGTATTTCTAGGGGTTTAAGGGGTTTTATCATTTTTATGTTTTTAGGTGTTTTATGTGTTTTTAGGTTTTGAAGGTTTTTATAAGTTTCCATTGGTTCTATGATTTTTTTATATTTTTATATATTTCTATGTACTTTTTAGGATTTTATAGTCTTTTAGGGTTTTTGGTATTTTTAGTGTTTTTAGGGTTTTAGGGATTTTAATGGGTTATAGGGTTTTTGGGGTATTGGGTGTTCTTTGGGTTTTTTTCACTTTTTATATTTTTTTGAGTTTTGAGTGTTTTGTGTGTTTTTGGTTTTTAAGGTTTTCTTAAAAGTTTTCAATATTATTAGGATTTTTTACATTTTTATTAATTTTAGGGATTTTATGATTTTTCTTATTTTAACTTTTTTTTGGGATTTTAATTGTTTTTATGGTTTGTAAGGGTCTTAGGGTATTTAGGGGGTTTAGGGTTTTTTTGAGTTTTAAGAGTTTTCAGGTTTATTTAAGCATTTTTTAAAAATTTAGGGTTTTAAATGGTTTTTAGAGTTTTTAGTTGTTTTTAGGGTTTTTATGAGGTTTAGGTTTTTAATGTTTTCAGGGGTATTTATGGTTTTCATGGATTTAGAGGTTTTTAGAGTTTATAGTTTTTTAATTTTTTTTATGGATTATAAGTGATTTTATGTTTTTAAGGTTTTCTTTGAGATTTTTAGTTTTTTTAGGGATTTTTACATTTTTTAGAATTTTTAGGGAATTTTATGGACTTTATAGGGTTTTAAGCTTTCAGGGGTTTTAGGTTTTTTATGGTTTTTTTGGGGGTTTAAGTATTTTTTTGTGTTTTTATGGATTTAATTTTTTTTAATTTTTTTTAACATTTTAGGGATTTAAATGGGGTTTAGAGTTTTTAGTGGTTTATGGTTTCTATGGGTTTTATGGATTCTAGGGTTTTTATGCGGTTTTATGGTTTTAGGATTTTCTTGGATTTTTAGGATATTTTGGGATTTTAGTGTTTTTAGGTTTCTTTGGGGTTATAAGTGTTTTTATCCTTTTAAGATCTTATAATTATTCAGTATTTTTAGTGTTTT
This sequence comes from Viscum album, assembly GCA_963277665.1. Classification (NCBI taxonomy): domain Eukaryota; kingdom Viridiplantae; phylum Streptophyta; class Magnoliopsida; order Santalales; family Viscaceae; genus Viscum; species Viscum album. The sequence continues at coordinate 790,822,639 of OY728164.1, forward strand.
TATGTTTTTAGGGTTTTTAAGGATTTTTTAATATTTTATGGGTTTTAGGGTTATAGATATTTTCAGTGTTTATTGGGTTTTTAGTGTTTTTGGGTTTTTGGCATTTTTTAGGGGTTTATGGGTCTTGATTGTTTTAAGGTTTTTATGGTTTTTAAGGTGTTTGGGGATTTTTGTTTTTTTAAGTATTTTGGATTTTTAGAGTCTTTTAAGAATTTTATAGGTTTTTAGTATTTTTAGTGATTTTGATTGTATTAGGGTATTAAATTTTTATGGTTTTTTAGTGTTTTTATCATTTTCATGGTTGAAAGTGTCTAATAGTATTTAGTGTGCATTTTTTGTTTTTATGGGGTTTTAGGGTTTTAATGTTTTTAGGGGTTTTAATGGTCTTTATTGATTTTACAAATATTTAGTGTTTTTAGCTTTTTTGTTGTTTTCAGTGTTTTCTGGTATTTAAAGGGTTTTTAGAGTTTTTTGAGGTTTTTATGGGTTTTAATGGTCTTTAGGTATTAATATTGTTTTTACGGATTTTTGTGTTTTTATGTTTTTTAGAGGTTTTAGCATTTTTTTGGTTTCATAAGGATTTTTCATGTAAAATATTTTTATGGTTTTCTGAAGGGTTTTTAGTAATTTTAGGGATTTTACATTTTTTGGGATTTTAAAGATCATTGGTATATTAAATATTTTTTATTTTTTAGGTATTTCAAGGGTTTTAGGGTTTTTGTGGTTTTTTTGGGTTTTTTGAGTTTTTATTGTTTTTTTAGTTTTTCTGGTTTTAAGGTTTTTTAGTGTTTTTTGACTTATTTAGGGGTTGGAAGGGTTTTTACTATTTTTTTCAATTTATAAGGTTTCAATGGAAATTAGGGGTGTTTTGTTTTTCAAGGTTTTTTGTGTTTTCATTGGTTTTGGGGGTTTTAGAGACTTTTATGGTTTTTGACTTTTTTAGGTTTTAGGAGTATTAAGTGATTTTTGGTTTCTAATGTTTTTAGAGGGGTTTTATGTGTTTTTAGGTTTTTTATGTTTTTAGGGATTTTTTGTTTTTTTATCATTTTTGGTGTTATAGGAATTTTTTTGGTTTTTGGGGTTTTTGAGGGTTTTTAGTGTATCTAGGATTTTTTAGGTTTTTAGGGATTTTATGTTTTTTAAGGGTTTCATAGATTTTGTCAACATTTTAAGGTCTTTTCCGAATTTTATGGATTTTTCAGGATTTTTATGGTTTTCTCGGATTTTTAAGAATTTTTAGGATTTATAGGTTTTAGGGGTTTTAAGGTTTTTAAGAATTTTTAGATTTTATGGTCTTTTCAACAATTTATTGGTTTTATGGTTTTTTTAGTTTTTAAACATTTTTAATGATTTCAAAAGTTCTTAGAGTTTTTTGATATTTTTTGGTTTTTATGGATTTTTACAAATCTTTAATTCTTTTTAGGGGATTTTGTGGTTTTGGGGGTTTTATAGTTTTCTAGGGTTTCAGGGGTTTTAGAATTTTTTTAATTTTTAGGGGTTTTATGTTTTTTAAGGGTTTTAAGGTTATGTTACTTAATTTGGGTTTTTATATTGTAGGAATTTTTAGGGAATTTTTAGGATTTTTATGGTTTTAGTGGTTTATGGATTTCAAGGGGTTCTAGGGTTTTTAAGAATTTTTTAGTTTTTTAGAGTTTTTTATGTATTTAGGGGTTTTATGTGTTTTTATAGTTTTACATTTTTCTTAGTATTTTCTAAAGTTTTATGGGTTTTTATGGGTTTTTATGTTTTTTTTGGGATTTTTAGGGATTTTTGGATTTTTATGATCTTCAGTGTTTTTATGGTTTTGAGGCTTTTTATGTTTTTAAGGGTTTTAAGGATTTTGGTGTTTTTAAGTTTTTAGGGGGTTTTTTATGATTTTAGTGGTTTTAACGTTTTTAGAGTTTTTTTAACAATTTAGGTGTTCAAAGGGATTTTGTTTTTTTTTTGGTTTTTAGGGTTTTTATTGGTTTTTAATGTTTTTAGGTGTTTTTTTAGTTTTTTTTAGTTTTTAGGAATTTAGGGTTTTTATTTTTTTAGTTTTATTAGTGTTTTATTTTATCAATGTTTTTATGTTTTTATTACAGTTTTTCAGATTTTAGGTGATTTTAGGTTTTTATGGATTTTTAGGGCATTTTTTCCATTTTTATGGGTTTTAGGGTTTTTAGGGATTTTGAGACATTTTAAGTTTTTAAAGTTTTTTCACGTATTTTTGGTTTTTAGGGGTTTTATGTGTATTTTAGTTTTTGAGATTTTCTTAGGGGTTTTCAAAGATTTTTACTTTTTAAGAATTTTACCACTTTTTAGGATTTATATAGGTTTTTACAGATTTTATGTTTTTTTAGGATAGTTTAGTTTCTAGGGGTTTTTTAGTTTTTAGGGGTTTTAAGGTTTCTAAGTGTTTTTTGTAATGTTTTGAGGGGTTTAATGGGAATTTAGAGTTTTTTGGTTTTTAGGGTTTGAAAAGATTGTTACGGTTTTTAAGGTTTTTAGGGTGTATTATGGTTTATAGGGGGTTTTAAGGGATTTTTAGATATTTAACTTTTTTAGGTTTTTAGGGGTTTTATGTGTTTTTAGGTTTTAAGATTATCTTATGGTTTTATGTTTTTACGGTTATTTTACAATTTTTTGGGATTTTTAAATATTTTTTAGGATTTTATGTTTTTACGGTTTTCAGGGATTTTAATGGTTTTTAGGGTTTTTATCAATTTAGATTATTTTTGTGGTTTTAATTGTTATTTGTTTTTTGAGGTTTTATTATTTTTTTCATGGTTTCTTTTTTTACATTTTTACGAATTTTAGGTATTATTAATGATTTTTATGGCTTTTTTGGGTTACTAGGGATTTACAGGGGTATTATGGTTTTTAGGGTTTTAGTGTTTTTTAAATTTTTATGTTTTTTAGAGTTTTTTTATATTTTTAGAAGAAAACAGGGTTTTTAGTGTTTTTAGGGGTTTTTAAGGGTTTTAAAGGGTTTTAGGTTTTAATGTTTTAGGTGTTTTTTGGATTTCTGGGGCTTTTAGGGTTGTTAAGGGTTTTTAGCATTTTTAGGATTTTTAGGGGTTTTAATTATTTTTAGGGTTTTAAGATTTTATTAGTGTGTTTTATGGTTTTTAAGGGTTTTATCATTTTTTGGGATTTTTTGGTTCTTTTTTATTTTTATGGATTTTTGGGGTTTTAGGATTTTTTTGAGCTTTTAGGGTTTTAAGGTTTCTATAGTTTTTAAACATTTTTTGGGTTTTAATTGGTTTTTAGGGTTTTTATTTTACACGGGTTTTAAGGTCTTTAGGGGTTTTATGGATTATGGGTTTTTAGGGGTTTTATGGTATTTTCAGGTTTGTATAATTTTTTAGGGTTTTTTGGGGTTTTAATTGATTGTACTTTTTTAATGATTTCTTAGGGAGATTTAGGTATTTTATTTTTTTATTTTTTAGATAGTTTTTGGTTTAATATTATTTTTATGCATTTTTAGGGTTTTAGGGATTTTGAGTGGTTTTAGGGTTTTTTTTGTTTTTAGGGTTCTTAGGGGTTTTAACTATTTTTGGGGTTTTATTTATTTTTAGGATATTGAGGTTTTTTTAGTGTTTTTTCGATTTTTAATTAATTTTGGTGATTTTTGTGGATATTTTTGGGTTTTTAGGGTTTTTTAGGATTTTGTGGGATTTTTGGTTTTTTAGAGTTTTTTGGGGTTTTAAAGATTTTTTTGGATTTATAGATTTTTTTATGTTTTTAGAAGTTTAATGTGTTTTTAGAGTTTCTATTTGGTTTTCTTGGTTTTGGGATTTTAAATATTTTATGGGTTTTTATGGTTTTTAGGGTTTTAAGGTTGTTTTAGGGGTTTTAGGGTTTTTATCTTTTTTTTTTGTGATTTTTAGTGTTTTAAATATTTTAATTTTTTATTAGGGTTATTCAAGGTTTTTAGTGTTTTATTATGTTTTTACAGAGTTTTATTAATTTTTATGATTATTATTGTCTGTTATGGATTTTAGTTATTTGAGGGGTTTTAAATTTTTTAGGGTTTTTAGGGGTTTTTAGTGTTTTTAAAATTTTTTTGGTTTTTTTGGGAATTACGGGATTTATGTTTAAAGTTTTGGTTAGGTTTTTTAGTGTTTTTTGATTTTGATGTATTTTAGTGCCTTTTCTTATATTTATGGGTTTTTAGGGTTTTTATGGTATGTATGGTTTTTATGTGTTTTCATGGTTTTTATGGGTTTTTAGGGGTTGTATTGTTTTTTTTGGTTTTTTTTCGGTTTTTTATGTATTTATGATATTTTTGGTTTTCTATATTTTTAACGGTTTTTAGGGGTTTTATGGTATTTTGTATTTTTAAGGTTTTTGGGGTTCTTTTCATTTTTATGTGTTCTAAGGGTTTTTTGTATTTTTATTTTTTCAGGTATTTGTTAGGAGTTTTTTGGTTTTCTTTGGGTTTTTTACATTTTTAGGGATTCTAAAGAATTTTAGTATTTTTATGGTATTTAGGGTTTTACAAATTTAAAGAGTTTGTCTGGTTTTTACGAGTTTTAATGAATTTATTATGTTTTTTGGTTTTTTAAGTTATTTTAGGCATTTAATTATTTTAGAGGGTTTTAAGGTATTAATAGTTTTAATGTGAATTTAGAATTTTTTGTGGTTTTTAGAGATTTTTTTGGTTTATATAGTTTTCAAGGATTTTTGCGGAGTTATTCTTTTTAATAGTTTTTATGGTTTGAGGGTCGTTCATGGTTTTTATAAATTTTAGGATTTTTATGTGTCTAATTTTTTAGGTTTTTATAGTTTTCTTAGGGTTTTTAGGGTTTTATGGATTTTTACACTTTTAGTAATTTTTAGGTATTTTTAGGATTTTTACAGTATGTGGGTTTTTAGGGATTTTTAGGGCCTTTGGGTTTTTATGGGTTTCGGATTTTTACTATTTTTTCATTTTATGTTTTTTTAGGGTTTAGGTATTTTTAATTTTCCAATTTTTTTAATGTTTTTCAAATGTTTTAGGGTTTTCTACTTTTTTTGAATTTTTTAGGATATTTTTATGACTTTTATATTTTATCGGGTTTTGGGATTTTTAGGAGTTTTGAGGTTACTTTAGATATTTTGGGGTTTTTATTTTATTTCTGTTTTAGGGTTTTTTTCTTTCTTTGTGTTTTTAATTTTTTTGAGTTATTTAATATTTTTAGGGGTTAATGGGTTTTCAATGTTTTTAGTTTGATTTATGGGTTTTTAAAATTTTTTTTGGGGTTTTATGGTTTTTAGTTTTTTAGGGTATTAGGGTTTTTTAGGGTTCTTATCATTTTCATGTTATTTGGGGGGTTTTAAGTGTTTATAGGATTTTAAGGTTTTCTTAAAGGATTTTCTTTTCAGAATTTAGGGGGTTTATGATTTTAGGTATTTTGAGGGTTTTTACATTTTTATGGTTTCTATGGATTTTTTAGTATTTTTATGGGTTTTTTGGGTTTTTAGATATTTTGAGGGGTTTTAAGTTTTTTTAGTGTTTTTAGGGTTTTTTTTCTTTTTACGTTTTATGGGATTTTATGTGTTTTCAGTTTTTTAAGGTTTTTATGGTGTTGTTCATGTGTTTTTGGGTTTTTTAGGTTTGTATAGATTTTTAGGGATATTTTAGGATTATTTTATTTTTTATGGTTTTAGGTATTTTAAAAGGATTGTGTGTTTTAGGGTTTTTTGTGTTTTCTTGTGTTTTTATGGTTTTTATGGTTTTTTGGGGTTTTTTATTTCTTTTGGGATTTAAACATTTTTTAGATAAAGTGTTTTTATATTATATAGTGTTATTTTAAGATTTTATGGTGTTTTAATTGTTTTTAGGGTTTTTATGTTTTTTATGGTTGTTTAGGGGGTATAGGGGTTTTATAGTTTTTTTGGTTTTTAGTGTTTTTATGTGTCTTTATTTTTTTATGTTTTTGTTAGGGGTATTTCTGGGGTTTTAGTGTTTTTTAAATTTTTTTTATTTAGTTTTATGGTTTTTGGGGATATTGGGGTTTTAGGGTTTTTAGTTTTTTTCGGTTAATATGTAGTTTTTGGAGTTCTATGGGTTTTATTTTTTTTAATATTTAACGGTTTTTAGTTTTTGTATGGGTTTTAATGAATTTATAGAGTATTAGAGTTTTTAGTTTTTTTGGGTTTTTAGTGTTTTTATAATTTTTAGGGATTTTATGGGGCTTAGGGGGTTTAGAGTAGTTAGTGTCTTTTAGGGTTATTATTGTTTTCAGGATTTTTTTGGGTTTTGTGTATTTATATATTTATATGTTTTTATTTTTGGTTTCAGGGTTTTATAGTTTTTTATGATTTTGGGGGGTTTTAGGGGTAGTTTAGGATGTTATTGTTTTTTAGGATTTTTAGGTGTTTTGCGGAGATTTTGGGATTTGTTTTTGGGTTTTTAGTTTTTTGTGGGTTTTTTGGTTTTAGGATATTTTTTTTCTTTTTTAGGTTTTTAAGTGTATTTTATATGATTATTATTTTTAGGGTTTTTAATTGTTTTTAGAGTTTTTAGTGGTTTTTTTGGTTTTTATGGGATTCTCAATGTTTTTATGGTTGTAGGGATTATTATGTTTTTTTAGGTTTTTTGGTTTTTATCTTTTTTTAGGATTTGAGGGTGTTTAAGTGTTTTTATAGTTTCTACGGTATTCATAAGTTTTTCTAGGTTATTAGGGGATATTTCACTTATTTGGTATTTTTTCGGTATTTTTTATTATTTTTATAGTTTTCAAGGGTTTTATGGAATTTTAGAGGTTTTCCAATTTTTTATGGATTCAATTTTTTATAGTTTTTAGTGTTTTTTTGCATTTAGGTTTTTTAAGTGTTTTTAAGGTTTTTAAGGTTTTCATAGGAGTTTTCAATAATTTTACTGTTTTTTAGGTTTTTCCGAATTTTTAGTGCTTCTGTATTTTTATAGGGTTTTGTGGTTTTTTATGGTCTTTATGGTTTCTTGGGTATTTACAAGTTTTTTGAGTTTTTTTGGATTCTAAGTTTTTTTAGATTATGTTACAAATTTCATTAGTTTAAAGGGTTTCTATTGGTTTTAGTGGGTTTTTAGGGTTTTTAGGGTCTTTTAGAGATTATTGTGCTTTTAGGGGTTTTTTTGGTGTTTTATATGTTTTTAGGTTTTTATGCTTTTCTGGGGTATATGGTTTTCTTAAATTTTTAGGAATTTTTATAGATTTTAGGCCATTTATGTTTTTAGGGTCATCTGGGATTTTTAGGGTTTTTAGGTTTTTTATAGTTTTTAGGATTTTTATGGTTTCTAAATTTTTTTTGGTGTTTTATGGTTTTAAGTATTTATATATTTTTAAGATTTTCTTAGGCGTTTTCAGTGTTTTATAGGTTTTTATGTTTTACGAGATTTTAAGGTATTTTTTGTATTTTTATGGGGTTTTAGGGTTTTCGATATTTGGAGGGGGTTTTTAAGGTTTTAGGGGTTTTATGTTTTTGGGGTTTTAGGGTTTTTTGAGTTATTTTAGGGTTTATGTTTTTTTAGAGTTTTTAAATGTTTTAAGGCATTTGAGAGGGTTTTTTAGTGTTTAGTGGTATTAGGGTTTTTATGGGTATATAGGTTTTTTATTGGTTTTTATGGTTTTAAGGGTTGTTTGGGTTTTAAGGTATTTTTAGAGTTTTTATGGTGTTTGGATATTTCTAGTTTTTAGGGGTTTTTAGTGTTATTATGTTTTTAAATTTTTCTTTGGGGCTTTAGGGTTTTTAAGGTTTTTTTAACATTTTTATTGATTTTTAGGTATTTTTAGGATTTTCTAGTTTTTAGGGGTTTATGGGACTTTGAGAGATTTTAGGGTTTCTTAACATTTAATGGTTTTTATAGTGTTTAATTTTTTTATGTTTTTTAGTGGTTTTAATTTTTTTTTGGTTTTTAACACTTTTTTGTGGGTTTTGATGGTTTTTAGGGTTTTTTACATTTTTAAGGATTTTAGGATATTTTTGGGTTTTAGGGATTTTGAGGGTAAAGAAGGCTCGGGTCCAGGATATTCCTGGCACCCACCAAAATTTATTAAACAAAAAGACACAAACAATGCAGACAAGGTAGGGGAGGGGTCGAACGACCCACACCCAAAAACCCTTACAACCCACGCCAAAGAAAGAAAAACAAAGATAGAAAAAAACATAAAAACAGACAAAACCGCAGCATCATCACGTCACATCCAGCCAGTACCAGCATCCAATAGCACTACATCTAGCGTTAACCAGCATCCAGCAGCTCACAGAAAACCAACAACCAGCATTCCGACTACAGCAATGAACAACATCCAGCAGTAGCAACCAGCCAACCAGCATCCGGTAGCATATAATCATCACCAACCAGCATCCTTCGTCACCTCTCAGCAAAACAGCAACCATCACCAACCAGCATCCTTCGTCTCCCCTCAGCAAAATCGCAACCATCACCAAGCACCAGCATCTTTCATCATCACCACCTCTCAGCCAGTCAAGAAGCATCACTCGCATCAATTCACAACCACGACAACCATAACACAGTTGACCATGTTCCAGCACATCAGCCATAGTACAACACAGCATAACAAACCCTTCATCAACATCATGAAGTAGATCATGCCTTGCCAGTCCCATCTGCCCAAGAAACCAGCAGCAACCTCCGAACCCATCAAACAACCAGCAGCCAAATCCTTCAACCCAAACAGCTTGCAGCAATCCACACCTCACAGTACAACTAACAGCACACCACCAGCAACCATAACCAGTACCAAACCACAGCATCTAGAATTATTTGTAAATAGAAAAATTGCGGAGCATCACCAAGCCACGCCTAGCACCTCTCAGCAGATACAAAAACCAGAACTCACATTTACTCACACCCGTAACAGCAACCAGTAAACATAAGAACATGAAGAGCCAGGAAATCCGACCCAAGCTCACATCAATAGTGTGAAACGGATATAGAACCAAGGGAACGGGTTGAGCACGCACCTGCATCAGCATCGCAAATCGAGATCTAGGGCAAGCTAGAGAAAAAAACAAACCTTCATCAGCATCGTGAGAAGTGGAAATAGAGATCTGGTCCGAGGAAGCAACACAATCGCTCGACGACCAAGACCTAGCCGAAGCATAAAGCTTGTGGTACCGTTGCATCCTCTGAAGGTCCTTCTCAAAGGAGCTGACCGCACCAACACAAATCCGTCGAACAACCCTCTGGAAGATCCGCGCAAACTGAATCCCTTGATTTCGTTGACTCGTCCGTGGAAAACCCATATCTGAAAAATCATCTTCCAAAGTCTGAACTCCATGGGGATTCCTGGCCTCCAAGGAGTCTCCGACTTCACCACATTCCAGACCTGGAAAAACCGATGGAGAGAAAAATCGCCGCAAGATCCATTCCAGATTGTCTTCTCCTTTTTGCGCAAAGAACCTCCAGATCCTGACACCAAGAAGCAGCAGCCTAATCTCCCACAAGCACAGGGAGGAATATCGCTCAACCAGAACTCCATCTTTAACACTAATCCGGAAAAAGCAGCTCCCGGAAAGGATTCCAAGATGAAACCCTGAAAATCACTAGGTTTTTATGTTTTTAGGAAATTTTATAATTTAAGGTTTTCTTAAATTCTCTGTATTTTTAAAGACTTTTTAGGAATTTATGGGTTTTAGAGATTTTGTCAGTTTTTAGGGGGTTTTATTGTTTTTTTGGTGGATTTTTTTGAGTTTTTTTTATTTAATTGGTTTTTAGATTTTTTTAAATGTTTTTAGTAGATTAAATTTTTTATAGAGTTATTTTTGATTTATTGGGGTTTATGGGATTTTAAGGTTTTTATGGTTTTTACAATTTCTTAGGGTTTTTAAGGGGTTTTAACATTTTTAGATTTTTAGGGGTTTTAGGGGTTTTAGTTTTTAAGGTTTTCTTAGATTTTTTCTGTTTTTTTAGTATTTTATATGTTTTTAGGGATATTTAGATATTTTTTAGTATTTTTAATTCTTTTTGGGATTTTGAGATATTTTAGGGTTTTATGTTTTCTAAGGTTTCTTTGGGTTTCTGGATTTTTCTTGAGTTTTTAGGGGTTTAATTTTTTTCTATATTTTTTACTTTTTTAAGGGATTTAAAGGGTATTTCAAGATTTTAGTGGATTTGGGGGTTTAGGGTTTCTAAAAGTTTTAGTGGTTTTACTGTTTTAGAGGTTTTTATAGTTTTTAATATATTTTTATGTGTTTTTAGGTTTTTTTAGTGATTTTAGGTGTTTTTTAGGTTTTAAGATTTTCATAGGGGTTTTAGGGTTATTTAACGTTTTTTAGGATTTTAAGTATTTGAATTATTTTTTTGGGTTTTTTGGGTATCCAGTATGTTGATATTTTTTAGGGTTTTTAGGGTTATTTTAAAGGTTTTTTTGTTTTTTTAGATTTTTTAGGACGTTTGAGTTTATAAGGTTTTTATAGGTTTTTGAGTTTTTTAATGTTTTTGGGGTTTAATATAAATTTTATTTGTAGGGGTTTTTTAGGAGTAATAATGGTTTTTGGGTTTTTAAGTTTTTTAGAGTTTTTAAGTTTTTTAGAGTTTTTGAGTTTTTAGTGTTTTAGGGTCTTTTACATTTTTTGGGGATTTTATCGTATTTTATGTTTTCAGGGATTTATGACTTTATAGGTTTTTAAGATCTTAGAGGGTTTTTTGGGTTTTTATGTTTTTATAGATATCTTTGGATTTCTTAATATTTCTATGGGTTTAGGGGTTTTTAAGAGGTTTATTGTTTTTCAGGATTCTAGGGGTTTTATGAGTTTTTAAGTTTTTCATAGCGGTTTTTTTGGTTTTTTAGATTGTTACATTTTTTTTCAGATTTTTAGTTATTTTTAGCATTTTTATGGGGTTTTGGTGTTTAGAGGTTTGGTAAGTGTTTTATTAAATTTAGGGTTTTTATTGGTTTTTAGTTTTTTTTGAGTTTTATATGGTATTATGGTTTTTTTCGATTTTTTGTAACATTTTTAGGGGTTTGATGGGTTTTTAGAGTTATTATTACTTTTAGGGTTTTATTTTTTTTATTGGTTTTTATGGGTTTTCTGGTTTTTAGGGTTTCTAGTTTTTTTAAGGTTTTTAATGTTATTATGTGTTTATTGGTTTTTATTTCTATATAATAGGATTTTAGAGTTTAAATGGATTTTTATGTTTCACGGATTTTGGGGTCTTTTTTATGAATTTTATTGTTTTCAAGGTTTTTATGGATTTTAAGGGCTCTTATAATTTTTAGGGGTTTTATGGTTTTTATGTTTTTTTTTAAATTTTTAGGTTTTTTATTTTTGTTATGTGTTTTTAGGTTTTTATGCTTATATTTAATATTTTCACGGTTTTTTGTTTTTTTAGGTTTTTAGGGAATTTGATGCCATTTTTTAGGATATTTATGATTTTTTGAGTTTTAGGGGTTTTGAGGGTTTGTAGGGTTTTTACGGTTTTAGGAGTTCTATGGTTTTCTTAGGTTTTAAGGATTTGTTTTTTAATTTTTCAAGATTTTATTTTTTTTATATTTTTCAATCTTTTATAAGTATCTGAAGGGTATTTAGTGTTTTTAGATGTTTTTAGGGTTTATATGGGTTTTGAGGGTTTATAAGTTTTTTATGGTTTTTTATGGTTTTGGGGTTGTTAGGAGCTTTCATAGTTTTTACAATTATTATATTTTTAGGGTTTTATGTGTTTTTGTATTTTTAAGGTTTTCATATGGGTATTCAGTGCTTTTTGTGTTTGTTTCTTTTTTAGAGATTTTTTGGATTTTTAGGGATTTTTATTGTTTTAGGGATTTTTTTGGGGTTTTAGGTTTTTTTATTTTTAAGGTTTTAATGTTTTCTAGAGTTTTTTTAATATTATTACCTGTTTAAAAGTGTTTTTAGTGTTTTAGTGGTTTATTTCATTTTATGGGGTTTTAGGGTTTTTTTTGTTTTAATGGGTTTATAGTTTTTATGGGTTTTTTAGTTCATTTTTGCGTTTTTTTATTTTTTAGGGTTTTCCAGTGTTTTATGTGTTTTTAGGGTTTTAGGGTTTTCTTATTGTTTTTCAAGATTTTTAGGTTTTTATTTCTTTAGGAAAATTTAGGCTGTTTTTAGGATTTTTATGGGTTTTAAGGGTTTTAATGGTTTTTTATGTTTATAGGGATTTAGGGTTTTTAAGGCTTTACTAGTTTTTTGAGCTTGTAGGATTTTTTTATTTATTATAGCTTTTATGTTTTTTTAGTGTTTTTTTTATGAATTTAGTATATTTAATGGGTTTTAGTGTTTTTATTTGTTTTTTTGTGTTTTTATGCAGTTTTCAAGTTTTTATATGTTTTAGTGGTTTTATGAATTTTATGGTTGTTATGGGTGTTTAGATTTTTTTTCATTTTTATGTTTTTAGGGAGTTTGTGTGTTTTTTTTAGTTTTATTTTATTTAAGTTATTTAGGGGATTTTAATGTTTTTAGGTTTTAATGTTTTTGTAGGGTTTTCATCGTTTTTATGGTCTTTTATTTTTTAGGGACTTTGGATGGCTTTTCGGGTTTTATGGTTTTAAGGATTTTAAGTATTTTCATCTTTTTTTATTTCTTTTGGTGATTTATTTGTTTTTAAGGTTTTGAGGTTTTATTGGGGTTTTAATGATTTTTAGGGTTTTTTTTATGTTTTTTGGGATTTTTAGGTCTTCTTAGAATTTTTATTGTTTGTAAGGGTTTTAATGATGTTGAGGGGTTTCAGGGTTTTTAGTGTTTTTTGGATTTTTATTTTTTTTGGTTTTGGGGATTGTTTAGTTTTTATGGGTTCTCTGGTTTTTTATAGATTTTTAACAATTTTAGTGGATAATTTTTTTTATAGTTTTTAGTTGTTTTTATGGTTTTATTGGTTTTTATGGTTTTTTATGGTTTTTTATTTTTATGGCCTTTATTAGTTTTAATGTTTTATGGTCTCTTTGGGGATTTATTTTTTTATCATTTTTTGGGGTTTTAGGGGTTTAAAGGGTTTTGGGGGGTTTATGGTTTTCATAAGTGTTTTCAGGGCTATTAGTGGTTTTTACATTTTTAGGGATTTTAAGATATTTTGTAGGATTTTTATGTTTTTTATAATTTTTATGGATCTTGAGGGTTTTTTTTGTTTTTAGGGGTATTTATGATTTTTATGTTTTTAGTTGTTTTAATTTTTTTATTAACTTTTTCATGTCTTCATAAGTTTTTTAGGGGTATTTATGGGGTTTTAAGGTTTTTAGAGATTTTAATGTTTTAAGGGTTTTTATGGGGTTTTAGATTATTTTAGATTTTTGGAATCATTTATTTTTTTAAGGGGTTTTAATTTTTTTTGGATTTAAATGTTTTCATATAGTGCTTCAGGATTTTCAAGGTTTTTTGGTTTTTAGTGATTTTTTGGGACATTTTGGAGTTTTATGTGTTTTGGGTATTTTAGTAGTTTTAGGGTTTTTATGTTTTTTTTATTTTTATGGTTTTTTCGGGTAAGTGCTTATTTTTTTGAGTTTATAAGATTTTTCAGGTTATATATAGTTTTTTTAATGTTCTTAGGGGTTTAAAGGGGTTTTATAATTTTGTGTGACTTATTAGGTTTTCATAGGTTTTTAGGGTTTTGAGGACATTATGTTTTGTTATGCTTTTTAGAGGTTTTAGGGTTTTTAGGGAATTACAATGGGATTTTAGGGTTTCAAAAATTATTAGGTGTTTTTGGAGTTTTATGTGTTTTTAGGTTATTAATTTTTTCTAGGGGATTTTGGGAGGTTTTGGGTTTTTATTTCTTATGTTATTTTTAGGGGTTCCAAGGGTTTTTATGATTTTTTGGTGTTTTATGGTTTTGATGGTTTTTAGGGAAACTAGGGTGTTTAGTGTTTTTCTTTGTTTTTCGGTTTATGATTTGTTTGGATTATTTTTATGTTTTAATGTATTTTTAGGGTTTTTATGGGTTTTAGATTTTTTTTATGTTTTTAGGGATTTTATGGATTTTATGGTTTTTATGCTTTTTTCGGTTTTAGGGTTTTGGGGGGTTTTTATGGGTAGTTAGTGTTTTTTGGTTTTTCATGTTTTCTTAGGGGTTTTGAGGGTTTTTAATTTTTTAGATCTTTAGGGATTTTTGGGATTTTATGTTTTAATGGAATTTAGGTATTTTGAGGGGTGTTAGAGTTTTTATTGTTTCTATGGGCTTCTATGGGATTTTTTTGGAGATTTTACAGTTTTAATGTATTTTTAGAGTTTTTAAATATTTTTAAGGGTTTAAACGGTTTTTTTCGTTTTTTGGGTTTTAGGACATTTAAAATTTTTAGGGGTTTTATGATTTTTGGTGTTTCTTGGGTTTTCAGGGTGTTTTAGTGTTATTTATGGTATTTAGTGTGTTTAGTATTTTTTGGGTCTTTAAGTGTTTTTAGGTTTTAGGGTTTTTGAATGGAATTTTAGGGTTTCCTGGGTTTTTTTGTTCTTAGTGACTTTTTGGCGTTTTAGTATTTTTTATGGATTTTTTTTAAATTTAGGAAATTTTAGGGGTTTTAGGGTTTTTAGGGTTTTTTAGGATTTCTAGGTTTTTTAGTGTTTTCATTGTTTTCATGGATTTTAGGGGTTTTAAGAGTTTAAGGATTTCATAGGGATTTAAGAGCTTTTAGGATTTCTTACATTATTATTGAATTTTAGGGATTTTTAAAGAATTTTATAATTTTTAGGATTTTTAGTGATTTTGGGGGATTTTAGTGTTTTTATGGTTTTTTGTGTTTTGAAGGTTGTTTTAGGGTTTTTATATTTTTTATTTTTTGTATTTTTTTATAAGTTTAGAGGATTTCAAAGACTTTAGTGGGTTTTTATGGTTTTTATGAGTTTTTAGGATTTTTATGGTGTTTAGGGGTTTTTAGGGTTTTTAGGATTTTAGATCATTTTAGTGTTTTTTTGGTTTTTAGGGGTTCTATGTGTTTTTATAAGAATTATGATGGTATTGAGAATTTTTTAGGGCTTTTAGGAGTCTTTTTTTTATGTATTTGTTAGTTTTTTTTTCTTCTGTTTTTTATGTTTTAAATGGTTTTTATATTTTTAAACGTTTTTAAGGGTTTAATGGGTTTTTAGAGTTATTTGGATTCTTTAGATTTTTCATGGGTTTTAATGGTTTTTAAAGTTTTGGTTGGTTTTCAAGTTTTATGGGTTTTAAGATTATTTGTTTTTCTTGTTTGTTTTGGGGTTTGTTTTGAGTTTTTTAAATGTTTTACTGTTTTTTTACAGTATTTTAACATTTAAGGGGATTGAATGGGTTTTAGAGTTTTTATTGGGTTTTTTTATTTTTTTATGGGGTCTAGGGTTTTTAAGGTTTTAGGGGGGGTTGTTATTTGGGTTTTTAGAGTTTATAGGGGTTTTAGGGATTTCAGTGTTTTTAGGTTTTTTGGGGTTTTTAATGTTTTTAGGATGTTATAGTTTTCTTAGAGTTTTTGAGTTTTTTGGGGATTTTGTGTTTTTAGGAATTTTAGGGTTGTTTATGATTTATATGGGTTTCTAAGTGTTTTAGGGATTTTTGTTGTTATTAGGGTTCTTTAGGTGTTTTGTGGTTGTTTTATTTTATGGGTTTTTTTGTTTTTAGGGGTTTTATGGTTTTTATAGTTTTTAATGTTTTATGGTTTTAAAGGGGTTTTATATTTTTTAGCTATTTTTATAGTTTTATGGATTTTTAACGTTTTTTGAGGTTTTTCCTTTTTATTGTTTTTGTGGTTTTTATCATTTTTTAGTTTTAATTGTTTTAATTGTTTTTAGGATTTTATGCTTTTATCATTTTAAGGGTTGTTATGTTTTTTAAATTTTTAGGGATTTTTATGGATTCTTAGGATTTTTAAGGATTTAGAGGGTCATTAGGGGGTACTTCGGTATTTGCTTTTTTCGTTTTTTGTGTTCTTAGGGATTTTTTTTAGTTTTTTAGTGGTTTCTAGGTTTTTATAGTATTTAATTTTTTGAGGGATTTAAAGGGTTTTATGGTTTTTATGGATTTTTGAGGGGTTTTTTACAGTTTTTAGGGTTTTTTAGTGTTTTAAAGTTCTATAGGTGGATTTTATGGTTTTTAGTGATTTTATGTTTTTAGTGGTATTAAATGATTTTAGGTTTTTATGTTTTTTTGGGGTTTTTAGTGATTGTTACATTTTTAGTTATTTTAGGGATTTTTAATGATTTGTATAGTTTTTAGGGTTTTTATAGATAATGAGGGATTTAGGTTTTTTTAGTAATTTTATTATTTTTATGATTTCTTGGGGTTATAAAGGTTTTTTATTTTTTAAGGTTTTTTTGTATTTTATATTTTTTCACATTTGTAGTGGTTTAAAGGGTTGATAGTGTATTTAGTGGTGGATAGGGTTTTTATGGGGTTTTAATATTTATTGTTTATTTTTATGGTGTTTAGGGGATTTTAGGGGTTTTTGGGTCTTTTAGGGGTATTAGGGTCACACATGTTTTTAGATTTTAAATATTTCTGAAGGGGTTTCAGGTTTTTTTGGGACCTCTACATTTTATGTAATTTATATGGATTTTTTTAGGATTTTAATGACTTTTTATCATTTTAAGGACTTTGAGGGTTTTAGGGGTTTTAGGGTTTTAGGGTAATTATTAGATTTTAGTTTATTTAGGGGTTTTATGTTTTTTCATGTTTTTAATGTTTTCTTATGGTTTTTTAGAACATTGATAAGTTTTTATGTTTTTATGGATTTTTATGGATTTTTAAGATTTTCATTATTTTTTATGGTTTCTAGGGATTTTTAGGGATTTTTAGGGATTTAGGGATTTATGTATTTTTTGGTATTTTTTGGTTTTAGTTATTTTTTTATCTCTTTAATTTTTTTATGGATTTATAGGGTTTTTAGTGATTTTAGTGGATTTAGGGATCTTTAGGATTTTAAATTTTTTCAGCGGTTTTCTTTATTTTTAGGATTTTTAGGGATCATAGGGTCTTTTAGGGGTTTTTTTGGGTTTTAGGTGTATTTATTATTTTATTGGGGAGATTATGTGTTTTTATTTATTTATAGGTATTCTTATACCCTTTATGATTTTTAATATTTTTATGGATTTTGAGGGTTTTTAGTGTTATTAAGGGTTTTGAGGATTTTTAGGTTTTTTCAAGTATTTTGAGGTTTTATGTGTTTTTAGTCTTTTAAGGTTTTCATTAAGGTTTTAGAGTTTTTTTATGGTTTATGGATTTATTTTTCTTTTATAGGATTTTAAATGGGGTTTTCAGGTTTTTAGGGAATTTGAGTGGTTGAAAGATTTTTATGGTTTTAAAATTTTTTTCGTTTATATGGGTTGTTATGAGTTTTTAAGGTTTTTATGTTTTTTTAAATTTTTAATGGTTTTAAAGGTTTAAATAAACTTTATAATTACAAATGGATTTATGTATTTTTTATGTTTTTAGGATTTTAAAAGTTTTTAGTGATTTTTATGGTTTTTAGGTGTTTTTATTGTATTTAGATTTTTTAGAGATTTTTAGTTTTTTTGGTTTTTATGGTTTTCATGGGATTTTTCAGGGTTTTTAGAGGTTTTTATTTTTTTAGTTATTTTTATGGATTCTTTTTGTATTTTTATTCTTTTTAGGCTTTTATGGATTTATAGGGGTTTTCCGTTTTTTGGTTTTGATTGATATTTTGGGATTTTGTAGTTTATTTTGAGTTTTTAAAGGTTTTTAACTTTTTTATATTTTTTAATGTTTGGAGCATTTTAAATTTTTTTATAGTTTTTTTAGTGTTTTATGGTTTTTGGATTTAAGTGTTTTTAATTTTTTAATGGTTTCATATTATTTTTCAAGGATTTTAGTGTTTTTATGTTTCTAGGTATTTTTTAGGATTTATGGTATTTAAGGTTATTAGAGATTTTTAGGGTTTTTAGTGTTTTATGATTTTTCAATTGTTTGAGTTTTTATAGTTTTCACAGTTTTTAAAAATTGTTAGAGGTTTAAAAGGTGTTTATTGTTTTTAGTGGGTTTTAAAATTTTTATGTATCTTTAGGTTTTTAAATATTTTTGGGGGTTTTATGGTTTATAGGGGTTTTAATGGTTTTATGGGGTTTTTGTTTATAGTTTTTTAAGGGTTTTATGGGTTTTAAATGTTTTAAGGTTTTTAAGGTTATCAAAGAGATTTTCAATGTTTTTATTGTTCATTATAAAAGTAGACAATTTTAGTAATTTGTTAGTATTTTTATGGTTTTTATCTTTTTTAGGTATTTTTAGGGATTTTAGGGGTTTAGGGTTTTTATTGTTTTTAGGGTTCCTTGTATTTTTTTATGGTTTTTCTAGGTTTTTTGATTTTTAACATTTTTAGTTGTTTAAGGTGTTTATAGATAATTTTTTGGAATTTTAGGTATTTTTATGGATTTTTAGGGCTTTAAAGAGTTTTTAAGTATTTTATGGTTTTAAGGTTTTTTTGGGGGTTTTGGGGGTTTTTTAGGGGATTTTGATTTTTTTGGTGGGTTTTAAGGTTTTATGTATTTTTAGATTTTTTTGGTTTTATTATTGGTTTTCAAGGTTATTTGGGATTTTTATATTTTAGGGATTTTTAGGGATTTTTAGGAATTTTATATCTTTTAAGGTTTTCAGAGATTCTAATTGGTTTTAGGATTTTTAGTGATTTTTTTGTTTTTTGGGTTTTTAGGGTTATGTTTTGATTTTTAGGGGTTTTAATGATTTTAGAGTCTTTTAACATTTTTAGGGGTTTAATGTGTTTTTAGAGTTTTTTGTTATCAATAAGGTTTTTTTTGTATTTTTACAGTTTTTGAGGTTTTTAGGGGTTTTTAGTGTATTTAGGGTTTAAAGGGACTTTTATAGTTTTTACTATTGTTTATATTTTAGGGTTTTTATTTATTGTTAGGTTTTTAGGTTTTTTTTGGATATTTCAGGGGGTTAGGGGTTTTACATTGTTAGGGTTTTTTTTTGTTTTTAGGAGCTTTATTGGTTTTTATGGTTTTTAGTAATTTTGACTAGATTTTTGGTTTTTAGTTGATTTTTGGGTTTTTTATTGTTTATTTTTGTTTTTTATGTTTTTATTGTTTTTGAGTGATTCTAAACGTTTTTAGCGGTTTAAAGGGTTTTTATAAATTTTAGTATATTTTAGGGGTTCTATGAGTTTTGTAGTTTTTTATGGTTTTTAGGGGTTTTTATGGTTTCTAGGGGTTTTAGAGTATTTTATGTGGTTTTGGTTACTACCCAAACCAATGGCAACAAGGTCTGCACACAAGATTGGAGCGTCACAAGAAAATTTTATTGCAAATGGGTACAGTGGAAAACGAAGAGGAGGGTCCCCGAAGAGGGACAAAGGATTCAGTGGAAAACGGCCGGTCAAAGAGAAGTTGTCTGAGGAACTGTTGCGGAAGAAAAATATGTACCTTGAGATGATGCGCAAATACGAATCTTCTGAATGGGAGTCAGCTGATCCTGGTGATGAGTTATCTGATGATGGGGAGAAGGATGCATATGGTTTTGATGTTATGTAGCGTTTTATTTTCTTCTGACTTTACTTGCACTTTTCTTATAATAAATTTGCGGGACCAGGCTTATGCCTGGTTCAGACTTTCCTGGTATGTGGTTTTGTTTATTAGGATATTTAGGTTTTTTTCTTTTAATGTGTTTTAAGGTTTTTATTGTTTTCATAAGGAATTTCATTATTTTTATGTTTTTTATGTTTTTATAGATTTATTGGGAATTTTAGGATCTTTATTTTCTTAAGGATTTTAGTGTTTTTTAAGGGTTTTAGGGGTTTTACGATATTTTGGGTTTCTTGGGTTTTTATTCTTTTTTAGGTTTTTAAGGGTTTTATAAGTTTTTTTGTTTTTAATGTTTTCTTAGTGGTTTTCATAGATTTTTTGATTTTTATCTTTCTATGGTTTTTTTTGGGATTTTTTAGGGTTTTTTGTTTATTTAGGGGTTTTATATTTTTTTTATATTTTATGGGTTTTTAGGTTTGTTTACGTTTTTATGATTTTTTATGTTTTTAGGGATTTATGGGGGTTTTTAGGATTTCTATGGTTTCTATGGGTTGAAGGGATTTTATGGTTTTTAGAGATTTTATGGTTTTTAGGGTTTTATCATTTTTAGGTTTATAATGGTTATCTGTGTTTTTAAGTTTTAATAGTTTTCTTATGGTTTTTCTGAGTGTTAGGGTTTTTATGTTCATATATATTTTAAGGGAGTTTTATGATTTTTATAGTTTTTAGGGATATTATGAGTTTGATTATTTTTATAGATTTTTTATGAGTTTAGGGTTTTTATGGTGTTTTTGGGTCTTTTAGGGTTTTTTTTGAGTTTTATGGGTTTTAAGGTTTTTAGAGTTTTTTACTATTTTAATTTTTTAAAGGTTTTTTTAGATTTTCATAGTTATTTTTGTATCTACGTGTTTTTGGGGTTTCACGGGTTTTATGGGTTTTATAGTTCTCAACTATTTTTATCTCTTTTTTGGTGTTTTATGGTTTTAGGGTCGTTCAGTGTTTTTAGCATTTTTAAGATTTTTAACGGTATGAATTAATTTTTGTTTTTGTGGTTTACTTTTAGTTTTCTAGGGTTTTATGGGTTCATTACATTTGTAAGGATTTTTGGTGATTTTTAGGAGTATTAGTTTTTTTATAGTTTTTAATGATTTTCATGTTATTTACATTTTTTTGGGGATTAAGTGTTTTTATAGTTTTTAATATTTTTAGGTTTTAAGGGTTTTAAGTTATATTATTTTTGTAAGGTTTTCTTGGGGTTTTCCAGGGTTTTGGGTTTTTTTGAATTTTTATGGATTTTAGGTATTTTAGGATTTTTTGTTTTTAGTATATTTGGGTTTTATGGTACTTTTTAGTTTCAAGTGGTTTTAAGGGTTTTAATAGTTTTTTAATGTTTTTATGGATTTATAGGTTTTTAGTGGGTTCTAGAAAGTTTATCGGGGTTTAGGGTATATTATTTCTTTTTTGGGTTTTTATGGTTTTTAGGAAGTTTATGGTTTATTAGGGGTTTTAAGGGTTTTATGTGTTTTTAGGTTTTTAATTTTTTCTTAACTATTTTCAATGTTTTAAGGTTTTCTTACATTTAATGTTATTTCATGATTTTTTAAATATTTTTACTGTTTTTTAAGGGTTTAATAAATTTTGAAGGTTTTTTGGGTTTTGTGGTATATTTCTTTTTCTTGTTTTTTGATTATTTATTATTTTTAATGTTTTAGTGGTTTAAAGGGATTTTTATTGTTTTTAGTGGTTTTTTTGAGATTCTTGTTGTTTGTTTACTATTTTTCTGGTTTCTATGGTTTTTAGGGGTTTTGTGGACCTTTACGGTTTTTAGAGTTTTTGTCGTGTTTTGGTTTATTAAGGGTTTTAATTTTTTCCCTTTTTCTGCTTTTAATAGTTTTTCATGTTTTTTTTGTGTTTTTTACATTTTTAGGGATTTTTTTGGTGCTTTTTAGGAATTTAATTATTTTTTAGGTTTTAGAGATTTTGAGGCTACTTAGGGTATTAGGATTTTTAGGTTTTTTAGATTTTTTTAAGGTGTTTTGGATATTTAACAATTTTTAGGTTTTTAATTTTTTCTATAGATTCTTCCTAGTTTTTATGATTTTTTACATTTCTAGGGATTATTATGGAATTATTAGTATTTTTTTGTTTTGTTAGGTTTTTGGGGATTTTAAGTAGTTTTAATGGTTTTTAGGGTTTCTACAGGTTTTATGTTTTTTAGTTATTTAGTGGTTTGTTGAGTTGATATGGTTTCATAGGGTTTTTAGAGTTTTTCACATTTTAAGGGATTTAAAGGGTAATTTTTGATTTTGTAGGGTTTTTTGGTTTTTTATGATTTTTAAGTTTTTTTAGGGTTTTAGTGTTATTTAATTTTTTTATCAGTTTTAGGGTTTTTAGGGTTTTTAGGGTTTTAAATGTTTTTCAAATTTTCAAGTGGTTTCAATTTTTTTAGGTTTTTTAGGTTTTATTTGGTTTTTCATTATTTTTTTGTGTTTTTTAATTTTTAGGGATTTTAGGGCTATTTATAAATTTTATGGGTTTTTAGGGTTCTACGAATTTTGAGGGTTATTAGGTATTTAGGGGTTTAGAGTTTACTAGGTTCATTGGTTTTTTAATTTTTTTTAGTGTTTTTAAGTGTTTCTAGGATATTGTGGTTTTCTTTGGGGATTTTAGGGTTTTTAGAGGTTTTATGTTTTTTTTGGGATTTTTGTGAATCTTGTAGGTTTTATGGTTTTTATGGAATTTTAGGGGTTCTGGTTTCTATATTTTTTTATATCTTTTAGGATTTTTGAGGTTTTTAGATAATTTTTTAGGGTTTTAAGGTTTTTCAATGCTTTTGAAAATTTTGTGTGTTTTAAAGGGTTTTTAGAGTTTTTAGTGGGGTTTTTTATGTTTTTATGGGTTTTTAGAATTTTTTCTATTTGTAGGTATTTAAATATTTTTTAGAGTTTTTAGTGATTTTTATGGGTTTTATGTGTTTTAGTATTTTTATGGTTTTCTTAAGGGTATTCATAATTTTTAGTGTTTTTTTTTAATTTTTAATGATCAAAATGATTTATTTGTATTTTTCATCATTTTATGGTTTTACGTATTTCTAGGGTTTTTAGGGTTTTAGGGGTTTTTTGGATTGTTATTGTTTTATTTAGTTTTTTTGGGATTTAAGTTTTTTAGAGATTTTTAAATGTTTTTATGTTTTGGAACGGTTTTTACAGTTTCTATAAGTTTTTAGGTTTAAATAAAATTTAGGGTGTTTTATGGTTTTTTGTGGACTTATGTGTTTTGAGGGATTTGGGATTTTTTTTGAGTCTTTTTAGGGTTTTCTGTGTTTTTAGGGATTTGAGGGGTTCTAAATGTTGTTAGGTTTTTAACGTTTGTTAGGAGTTTTAAGTGTTTTTAGGTTTTTTACATTTTTAAGGATTTTTATAATTTTTACCTTTTTAGGGGTTTTAAGAATTTTGTGTTTTTTTGGGATTTTTAATGTTTATATGTTTTTAGGGGTTTTTAGGTTTTTAGGTGTTTTATGTGTTATAGGGTTTTTAAGGTTTTCTTATAGATTATTGACATTTTTAGGTTTTTTTTATATTATAAGTATTTTTTTTGGATTTTTAAGGTTTTCTAGTATTTCTAGGGATTGTGAGGATATTTAAGATTTTTATGGTTTTACTTTTTTTATTTTTTTTTTGTTTTTTTGTTTATTATCATTTTTTGGGTTTTAAAGGTTTTTGTAATTTTAAAATTTTCTAAAGGGTTTCAAGAGTTTTCAAAGTTTTTTGTTGGTTTTTAGGGTTTTAATGGTTTTTCAGATTTTTAATTCAATTTAGGTTTTTATGATTTTTAACATTTTTTACGGTTTTAACTTTTTTATGTATTTTTTGGGTGTTGATGTTTTTTTAGACTTTTTGGGTTTTAATGTTTTTAGGGAATTCTAGGGCATATTTCTGATTTTTTTGGTTTTAGGGGTTTTAGAGATTTTGAGGGGTTGTATGGTTTTCTAGATTTTTTATGTTTTTTAGAGTTTGTTTAGGATTTAATGAGTTTTAAGTGTTTTTTGGTTTTATGTTTTTCTTAGTGTTTTCCTGTGTTTTTATGGATTTTTTTTATTTTTATGGGTTTTAGGGATATTTGGATTTTTATGATTTTTAGTGTTTTGTGGTTTTTGAGCATTTTAATTATTTTTTTTGTATTTTAAGGAGTTTTCGATTTCTTTTTTTTATGGGGGGTTTATGTTTTTAGGAGTTCTAATTTATTATATATTTTTTTTATCATTTTTAGGGGTTTAAAGGGAATTATATTTTTTTTTGTTTTTTAGGGATTTCAGGGGTATTTAAAAATTTTAGGGGTTTTAGTAGTTTTTTGGTTTTTTCAGGTTTTTAGGGTTTTAGGGTTTTTATTTTTTGAGTTTTATTAGGGTTTTATGATTTTTTAGGTTTTTACGGTTTATTAGGGATTTTATCTTATTTTAGGGGTTTTTAGATTTTTATGGATGTTTAGGAATTTTTTGGATTTGAAAGGTTTTTGGGTTTGTGGGATTTCATGGATTTTTACTTTTTAAGTATTTTAGCACTTTTTAGGATTCATATTGTTTTTCAAGTTATTGGGGATTTTTAGGTATTTTGTGTTCTAGGGGTTTTTTTTTTGAGTTTTAGGGGTTTTAATAGTCTAAGAGTTTTTTGTAATGTTTTTGGGGTTTAATGGGTTTCTATAATTTTAGTTGTTTTTATAGGTTGTATGATTTGTTAGAGGTTTTAATGTTTTTGGGTATAGTATGGTTTGTAGGGGGCTTTAGGGTATTTTAGGATATTAGGTGTCTTTATGTTTTTAGGGGGTTTAAGTGTTTTTAGTTTTTTAAGGTTATCTTATGATTTTATGTGTTCTAGGTTATTTTATGTTTTTTGGGATTTTTAGGGATTTTTAGGATATAATGGTTTTTAGGGTTTTTAGGGTTTTTAGGGATTTTAATGGGTTTACGGTTTTTAGGGTTTTAAGGTTTTTATCATTTTATAATATTTTTATAAGATTTAATTATCTTTTGGTTTTTCAGGTTTTCTTATGGGTTTTCATTGTTTTCATAGGTTTTTTACATTTTATGGTATATAAGGTATTTGTTTAAATATTTTTTTTGGCTTTTTAGGGTTCTTATGGATTTTTAAGGGTTTTAGGGAGTCTTATAGTTTTTTGGAGGTTTAAGGGTATTTTTTATTTTTTACGTTTATTTAGTATATTTTTATATTTTTAGTGGATTAATTTTTTTTAGAGTTTTTAGTCGGGTTTTAGGGGTTTTACTGGATTTTTATATTTTAATGTTTTTGGGTTTCTTAGAATTTTTATGCGATTTTAGCTTTTTTGGGGTTTTTAAGGATGTTTAGGGTTTTTATTCATTTTTTGTTTTTTCAGGGGATTAAATTATTTTTGGTTTTAATGTTTTCTTAGTGGTTTTCTTATTTTTTAATGGTTTTAATATTTTTATACATTTTGAGGTCTAATTGGATTTTTATGGATTTTTTGGGTTTTTAGGAGTTTTGTTGAGATTTTATGGTTTTAATGTTTCTAGAGTATTTAAAAGGAAATCAGGGTTTATGGGTTTTTAGGGTTTTTATTTTATAGGTTTTTTAAGATCTTTAGGGGTTTTATGGTTTATGGTTTTTAGGGGGTTTAGGGTATTTTCATGTTTTTAGCATTTTTAGGTTTTTTGGGGTTTTAAGTGTTTGTTAGTTTTTAAGAATATCTTAGGGGGGATTATGTTTTTTAGGTTTTTTTACATTTTTAGGTGGTTTTCAATATTTTTTTATAATTTTTATGCATTTTTTATTGTTTTAAGGATTCTGAGTAGTTTTATTGATTTTTTGGTTTTTAGGGTTTTTATGGGTTTTAACATTTTTAGGGGTTTTATTTGTTTTTATGTTATTGAGTTTTTCTTAGGTTATTATGGTTTTTATGTTTTTAAATATTTTTTTTGATTTTTCATTATTTATTAGGGTTTTTATAGTTTTTTTATTTTGATAAAGTTTTTTGGTTTTTTATATTTTTTGGGGGGTTTTATGGGTTTTAATGGGTTTTTAGAGTTTTTTATGTGTTTATAATTTTAATGTCTTTTTAGAGTTTTCAGTGATTTTTAGGGGTTTTGGGGGTTTTTATTATTTTTAGGGGATTTTATGGGTTTTAGGGTAATTATGGTGTTTTAGGGTGTTTTCGGTTTTTTAGCATTTTTTTTGTGATTTTTAGTGTTTTTGGGATTTTATGTTTTTCTTAGTGGGTTTCATGGTTTTTTGAGTTTTTTATGTTTATAGGGAGTTTTAGTAATTTTTAGTATTTTTATATTCTGTTAGGGTTTTTAGGTATTTGTGGGGTTTTATTGTTTTTATGGTTTTTAACTTTTTTTAGTGTTTTACGTTTTTTATGTTTTAAGGGGAATTAAGGGATTTAGGTGTTAATGGTTTTCTTAAGGTTTTTGAGGGTTTTAGGTGTTTTTATGTTTTTAAGGATTTTAGGGCCTTTTTCTTATGTTTATGGGTATTTAAGGTTTTTATGGTTTGTAGGGTTTTAGGGTTTTTTTGTTTTTTCGGTTTTTGGGGTTTTTTTTAGTTTATTTGGTGTTTTGGTTTATTATAGTTTTAATTCTTTTTATGGGTTTAATTGGGTGTTAGATTTAGTAGTGTTTTTAATAGGTTTTCTAGTTTTTTAGTGTTTTTTAAGGTTTTTGGTGGTTTAGGGTATTGTTGACTTTTAAGGTTTTTTGGGTTTTTTCATTTTAGGTGTTTTAAGGGTTTAATTTATTTATAGGTTTTTATGGATTCCTTTCGGTTTTTAAGGTCTTTTGGGGTTTCTATGTTTTTAGTGATTTTACGGCATTTTAGTATTTTTATGGTATTTAGGGTTTAATGGATTAAAAGGGTTTTTATGGGTTTTTAGAGTTTAAATAGTTTTATTTTTTTTTTGGGTTTTTTGAGTTTTTTAGGTATTTAATGATTTTAGTGGGATATATGGTGTTTATAAGTTTAATTTTTTTTAGAGTTTTTAGTTGTTTTTAAGGGTTTTCTGTATGTTTATAGTTTTCAAGGTTTTTAGGGGTTCTATTCTCTTAGTGGTTTTTATAGTTTTAGTTATTTTAAGGTTTTTATAATTTTTAGTCTTTTATGGGTTTTATATGATTGTAAGTTTTTATGGATTTCTTAGGGTTTTTAGGATTTTCAGGGGTTTTTTAAGGAATTTTTAAGATTTTTACGGTTTTTAGGGTTTGTAGGGATTTTTAGGGTATTTAGTGTTTTTAGGGGTTTTGGATTTTTAATGTTTTTAGAATTTTATGTTGGGCAGGGGGGTTATGCATTTTTATGTTTTTAATGTTTTTTGGTGTTTTTATATGATTTTGGATTTTCTATATTTTTAGGAATTTTTAAGGCATATTTGGGACTTTTATAATTTTTTGGTTTTTTAGGGATTTTGATTGGTTTTAGCGGTATTTTTGGTTCTTTGGGGTTTTTATTTTACCTTTATTAGTAGTTATTTTGTTTTTTTGGGTATTTTAAAATTTTCTATGTTCTTTAATATTTGTACAGGTTAAAGGTTTTTCAATGTTTTAATTTTTTAGGGTCTTTATTAGTTGTCTATTTTTTAAGGATTTTTTGGGATTTAGGGTTTTTAGTTTTTTAGATTTTTAGGATTTTTAACATTTTTATGTTTCTAAGGGGTTTTAGGTGTTTTAGGTTTTTAAGGTTTTATTGTTGATTTTTAGTGTTTTTAGAGGTTTTTAAGTTTTTATCTATTTTTAGAGTTTTTACATTTCTAAGGGTTTTATTTATTTTTTAGTATTTTTATTGGTTTTTTGGTTTTTTAGGTATTTTGAGGTTTATTATGTTTTTTAATGTTTCTAGGGCTTTTTTCATTTTTTCTCGTTTTTAGGGGATTTATGTTTTTTGATGTTTTTAACGTTTTCATAAGGATCTTCAGCATTTTTTGGGTTTTTATATTTTAATTAATTTTAAGGGATATTTTAGGAATGATTTATTTTATAGGGTTTTAGGGATTTTGAAGGGTTTATGGTTTTTTGGGTTTTTATTGTTTTGGGGGGGTTTTGAGTTTTTTTTATTTTTTAGTGATTTAAAGATTTTTAGATAAATGGTTTTTATATTATTTAGAGGTATTTCAGGATATTATGGTCTTTTAAAGGTTTTTTTGGTATTTTATGATTTTTAGGTATTTTAGGGGGTTTAGGGTTTTTTGTCATTTTTTTGGTTTTTTAGGGGTTTTAAGTGTCGTAGGGTTTTTAATGATTTGTTAAGGGTATTTCAAAGGATTTAGTGTTTTTTACATCTTTTGATATTTTTATGAATTTTTTAGCATTTTTATCATTTTTAGGGATATTGGGGATTTTTTTGGGGTTTTAGGGTTTTTAGGTTTTTGAGTTAATAAGGTGTGTTTGGAGTTTTTAGGGTTTTTATTTTTTTAATGATTAATTGTTATTAGAGTTTTATATGGTTTTTAGGGGATTGATTGAGTTTTATATTTTGTAGTTGTATTTTAGGGTTTTTTGGATTTTTAGGTTTTTTTTGGTTTTTAGGGGTTTTATAGTGGTTTTGAGGGGTGTTAAGGTCTTTTATAGTTATTATTATTTTCAGAATTTTTATGGGTTTTAAGTGTTTTTAGATTTCTTTGGTTTTATTTTTGGTTTCATGGTTTTACGTGTTTTTAAATTTTCATGGGGTTTTAAGGGTAGTTAAAGTTTTTATGGTTTTTATGTTTTTAGGTATTTTGAGGGGTTTGGGGGTTATTTTATAGTTTTTAGGTATTTTGGGGTTTTTTGTTTTTAGAGATTTTTGAGTTTTTAGTTTTTTGAGTGTATTTATAGTAGTTTCATGTTTCTAGGGTTTTATGGGTTTTTATAATTTTTAGTGTTTTATGAGTTTTATGGGATTCTGGAGTTTTGAAGGTTTTAGGGATTACTATGCTTTTCAAGGGTTTTAGTGTTTATTGGTTTTTATCGTTTTTTATGTTTTTATAGGTTTTATGTGTTTTTTTGGTTTCTATGGTTTTCATATTTTTTCTGGGTTTTTATGTTTGTTATAAATTTAGTTATTTTTTGTGATTTTATTATTTTTATAAGGTTCAGGGGATTTATGAATTTTTAGGCGTTTTGGGTTTTTTAGGGATTCAGTGTTTTTTGGGTTTTTGTGTTTTTAGGTTTTTATGGGTTTTAAGTGATTTTTGGTTTTTTAAGTGTCCTTAGGGGTTTCCATAGATTTTATGGGTTTTTACATATTTAGGTATTTTATTGGTTTTATGGTTTTTTATAGTTTTTATGGTTTCTTGGGTATTTAGAGTTATTTTAGTTTTTTGGATTTTAATATTTTTTAGAGTATGTTAACTATTTTAGCAGTTTGAAGGGTTTCTAGATGTTTTAGTGGTTTTATGTGGTATTAGTGGTTTTTGGATTTTTAAATGTATTTAGGTATTTTTATGGGTTTTAGGGTCTTTTAGGGATTGCCACTTTTTTGGGGATATTTGGGGTTTTTAGTGTTTTTAGTTTTTTATGATTTTCTGCATTTTTAGGAATATTTTAAATTTTTAGGGACTTTTTTGTCCTTTTTCGGCCTTTTTATTTTTTTTTGTTTTTTTGAAATTTTTACGTTTGTTAGGGTTTTTTATATATTTGTTGGGTTTTTATGGATTTTGAATGGATTTAGGGGTTTTTTGGGTTTTTAATGTTTTTATAACTTTTGTGGTTTTTTAATTGTTTTAAGTGTCTTTATTATTTTATGGTTTTCTTAGGGATTTTTAGGGTTTTTGTTTTTTTTAAGTTTTAGGGATTTTTAGGGATTTTTAGGATTTTATGGGTTTTAGGGATTTTTTAGTATTCAGGTATTTTTATGGTTTTTTAAGGGGTTTGGGGTGGGGGATTTTTTTGAATTTTTGGATTTATTTTGTTTTTTGAGTTTATAAACGTTTTTAGAGGCATTAAGGGAGTATACAGTTTTTTTGGTTAATTAGGGTGTTTAGGGGCTCTATGGTTTTTTAGGTTTTTAGGGGTTTTCTGGTTTTTAGGGTTTTTAGCATTTCTTTGGGGGTTTAGGGTTTTTAACATATTTGGTTTTTTTGGGTTTAAAGTGTTTTAGTTTTTTACAGTTTTCTTATATTTTTTCAGGTTTTTAGGATTTTATATGTTTTTAGAGATATTTAAATATTTTTTTCGTATTTTTATTGCTTTTAGGAAATTTTAGGGATTTTAAGTTTTTTATGGTTTTTATGGTTTCAAGGGTTTCTTTAGGTATTAGGGAATTTCTTGAGTTTTTAGGGGTTTAATGTTTTACTATAGTTTTTAACATTTTTATGTATTCAAATGTTTTTTTTTGAGTTTTTAGTGTTTTATGGGGTTTTAGTGTTTTTAAGGTTTTTATTGTTTTTATGGTTTTAGGGGTTTTTATGGTTTTTATAATATTTTAGGTTTTTTAGGGTTTTTAGGTTTTTAGGGGTTTTGGGTGTTTTTGAGGTTTTAAGGTTTTTATAGTGTATTTAGAGGTTTTTTACATTTATAGGGATTTTAGATATTTTTAGTATTTTTTTTTGTTTTTTTGGGATTTTAGGTATTTTGAGTTTTTTAGAGTATTTAGGGGTTTTAGAGTTTTATTTTTTGATTTTCTAGATATTTTTGGTTTCTTGTGTTTTTAATATTTTTATGGGTTTTTGAGTTTTTCAATTTCTTAGGGTTTTAATTATAATTTAATGTTTTTAGAGGGTTTTAAGGAGTTTTAATGGTTTCTGTGTTTTTATGGTGTTTTTTAGTTTTTAAGGTTTTTGTTTTTTAGGGTCTTTTACGGTTTTGGGGGGTCTTAGAAATTTTTATGTATTTTTGGATTTAATACAGTATAGGTTTTTATGATTTCATAAGGGTTTTTAGGGGTTTTTGATTTTTTGTGTTTTTAGAGATATTTACGGATTTCTTAATTTTTTTATGGGTTTTAGGGTTTTTAAGTGGTTTACTGTATTTTATGATTCTAGGGGGTTTAAATGGTGTTAGGCTTTTATGTTTTTCATAAGAGTTTTTGGAAGTATTTTGGGTTTATTATATTTTTTTGGATTTTTAGGAACTTTTTATGATTTTTCTGTGTTTTTTGGTGTTTAGTGGTTTTAAGATTTTTTAGAGTTTTTTAGGTTTTTAGGGTTTCAATGATTTTTTATAGTTTTTGGTTATTTTAGGGTTTTATGGGTTTTAGAGATTTTATTGTTTCTATTTGTTTTTATCGGTTTTATGGTTTTTAGGGTTTTTAGGGTTTTTAGGTTTTTAAGGGTTTTATCTTTTTATTGGTTTTTACATTTTATGGTTTTTTAGGGTTTCTAGTGTTTTTATTATTTTTAAGGTTTTTATGTATTTTGAGGCGTTTTAGGGTTTTTAGGAATTTTAAGGATTTTATGTTTTTTAGAATTTTTATGTTTTTTATTATTGTTATGTGTTTTTAGGTATTTAATCTTATATTAGTTATTTTCAGGGTTTAGGTTTTGTTAAGCTTTTAGATATTTTTAGTTCCATTCTCTTAGATTTTTATGATTTTTGGGGTTTTTAGGGGTTTTAAGGTTTTTATGAGTTCTATGGTTTTTTTGGGTTCTTAGGATTTTTTTTTTAGTTTTTATGGTTTTTATAATTTTTATATTATTCAAAAAAAATTAAAGAGCTAAAGTATATTTAGTTTTTTTAGCTGTTTTTAGGGTTTATGTGGGGTTTTAGAGGGTTTTTATATTTTTAGGAACATTTATTGTTTTTAACGTTTTTAGGTTTTTCAGGGGCTTTATGTATTTTTATGTTTTTAAGGATTTATTAGGGGAATTTATTGTTTTTAGGTTTTGATATATTTTAAGGGATGTTGAGGTTTTTTAGGTATTTTTAGGGTTTTAGAGTTTTTATGGTTTTTTACGGTTTTTAGGTTTTATTTTTTATTTTTTTAGGGTTTAAAGGTCTTTTATAGTTTTTTAATATTTTTTATCGGTTTAATTGTATTTTATAGTTTTAGTGTGGTTTTCAGTTTTTTTGGTTTTAGGGTTTTTTATGTTTTTAATGGGTTTATAGTTTTTATGGGTTTTTTGGGTTATTAAGTTCATTTTAGGTTTATAGCATTTTATAGGTTTTTTACAGGTTTTAAATATTTTTAGGATTTTAGGGTTTTCTTATTGTTTTTCAAAAAAATTAGGTATTTTATGTTTTTTGGTATTTTTAGGTATTTTTCGGATTTTTATTCTTTTTAAGGGTTTTAATGGGTTTTTATGTCTTTAAGGTTTGTAGGGTTTTTATGGATTTATTTATTTTGTGTCTGTTGGATTTTATTTTATTTTTTATGGGTTTTATGGTTTTGTGGTGTTTTTAAATGATATTAGGGTTTTAAAGGGTATTTAGTGTTTTTAGTGGGTTTTAGGTTTTTATGTGGTTTTAACATTTTTTATTGATTTAGGGGTTTTTTTTGGAATTTAGGGTTGTTAGGGGTTATTATAGGTTTTTATATTTTTTTACATTTTTAGGGTTTTTATGGGGTTTATGTGTTTTTATGTATTTTAGTGTTTTTATGTTTTTTAGCCGGTTTTATTATTTTTAGGTTTTAAGGTTTTCATTGGCATTTTCATGGTTTTTAGGTTTTTTATGTTTTTAGGTATTTAAATGTCCTTTTTTGGATTTTTATAGTTTTTTAGGGTTTTTAGCATTTTTCATTTTTTTTAGTGTTTTATGTTTTTTGGGTTTTAAAGGTTTTCTTGGTGTTTTTCATGATTATTTGGAGTTTTTATGTTTTTAGGGATTTTTAAGACTTTTAATGATTTTATTTTTTGTATTATTTTTAATGATTTTGAGGGATTTTAGGTATTTCTAGATTTTTTGGTTTTTTATTGTTCTTTTGGTTTTTTGGGGTTTCTTGAGTTTTTAAGGGGTTTTATGTTTTTTTAAAGTTTTTTTAGCAATTTTTAGTTGTTTAAATGGTTTTATGAGTTTTAGTGGTCTTTAGGGTTTTGGGGGTTTTGGGGTTTTGGGGATATTTATGGTCTTGATTGGTTATTATGTTTTAGGATCTCTTTTGGTATTTATGTTTTTTTAATTTTTTGGGTTTTTAGTGGTTTGAAGGGGATTTGGGGGTTTTAAGGTTTTCTTAATGGTTTCAGGGATGTTAAGGGGTTTTATGTTTTTAGAGATTTTATGGTTTTTTCATGATTTTTATTGCTTTTATAGTTTTTATGGATTTTGAGTTTTTTTTGTTTTTACGGTTTTTTTATTATTTTATGTTTTTAGTTTTTTAGTTTTTTAAAAAAAATTTATGTTTTAAACGTTTTATTATGGTTTTAATTTTATTTATGTGGTTTTCGAGTTTTTTAGGGGTTTTTAATGTATTTAGGGGTTTTTATGGGTTTTTAGGGTTTTTAGGGTTTTTTAGAGTTTTTGGAATCTTTTATGTTTTTAAGGGGTTATAATTATTTTCGGGGTTTTAATGTTTTTATAGGGGGTCTCAGGGTTTTTGGGGTTTTTTTTGGTTTTTAGTGATTTGTAATTTCACTTAGGAATTTAACGTGTTTTATGGATTTGGATTATTTTTAGGTTTTTTAGGTGTTTTTGGGTTTTATCATTTTTTTGGGTTAGGGTTCTGTTTTTTATTTTTTAAGTGCATTCAGGTTACTTGGAATTTTTAAATGTTCTTACGGGTTTAAAGGGGTTTTAAGGTTTTTATTGATTTGTAAGCTTTTCATAGGTTTTTAGGGTTTTTGAGGATTTTAAGTGTTTTTATGGTTTTTAAGGGTTTTAGGGATTTTAGGGTTTTAGGGTTTTATTATGGATTTTTAATGTTCTAGATTTTTTATGCGTTTTAGTGGTTTTATCTGTTTTTTGATTTTTAAGGTTTTCTTGCGATTTCTAAGGGTTTTTTTATTTTATACAATTTAATGTATTTTTTTGGGATTCTTAGGTTTTTTATAGTTTTTAAGGATTTTATGTTTTTTGGGGTATTAGGGAGTTCAATGTTTTTAGGCATTTCGGTTTATGAGGGGTTTTGATTATTTTTATTTTTTAATGTTTTTTTAGTGTTTTTAGGGTTTTTAGGTTTTTTTTTATGTTTTTTGGGATTTTTATGGTAGTTATGGGTTTTTGGGTTTCGAGGGGTTTTAGGGTTTCTGGAGGTTTTAGGGTTTTAGGGTTTTTATATTATTTATAGATTGTAGGGTTTTCAGAAGTTTTAAGTGTTTTTTTTGTTTTTAATGTTTTGTGAGGGTTTTTCAAGGTTTTTAATTTTTTTTGGATTTTTGGGGATTTTTGGACTTTTATGTTTTCAGCAGTTTTTGGGGATTTTGCGAAGTTTAAGGGGTTTTATTGTTTTTAAGGGAATCATGGTTTTTTTTGAATTTTTAGAATTTAAATGTTTTTAGTGTTTTTAACACTTTAAAGCATTTAATGGGGTTTTATAGTTTTATGGGTATTAGTTATTTTATGATTTTTAGTGGTTTTTAAGGTTTAAGGTGTTTATAAGGTTTTATGGTGTATTTGGGTTATTTAGGGTATTTAATGTTTTTAAGATTTTTTCAGACTTTAATTGTTTTTAGGTTTTAATGTTTTTGAAGGTGGTTTTAGAGTTTTTAGGGTTTATTTTATGTTTTTATAGATTTTTAAGTATTTTAGTATTTTTATAGAAATTTTGGAAATTTTTGGAAACTTAGAGTTTTTAGGGTTTTCTAGGGTTTCAAGTTTTTTTATTATTTTCTAATTTTTTTCCTTTAAGGGTCTTAAGTGTTTTACGAATATCACAATTTTCATAGGGGTTTTAGTGTTTTTAGGGTTTTTTAAATTATTATGAAATTTTATAGATATTCATGATTTTTATGGTTTTTAGGATTTTTAATGATTTTGAGGGGTTTTAGGGTTTTTACTGTTTTTATGGTTCCTTGTGTTTGGAGGGGTTTTTTGAGTTTTTAGGTTTTTTATGTTTTTAGTGTTTTTTAATGTTTTTAGATCTTTAAAGGGTTTTAGAGACCTTAGTGGTTTTAAGGGTTTTATGGTTTCCTGGGGTTTTTAGGGTTTTGAGAAATATTTATGTTTTATGGGATTTTTAGATTATTATTATGATATGTATGGGTATTTAGGATTTTTTGGCATTTTGAGGGTATTTTGAGTTTTTTAAATTTTGATGGTGTTTAGGGTTTTTAGTGTCATAGGTTTTTAGGAGTTTTAATTATTGTTATGTTTTTATGTTTCTTAGGTTTGTTCAATCTTGTTATGGTTTTTTACATTTATAATGATTTTTAGGTATTTTTTTATGATTTTTATCGATTTTTAGGGTTTATAAGGATTATGATAGTATTCAGAATTTTTTAGGTCTTTTAGGCATCTTCTTCTTTTTCTGGTATTGATGGTTTTTTTTCATTTTTTATGGTTTAAATGATTTATATATTTTTTAAACATTATTAGGGGTTTAAAGGGTTTTTAGAGTTTTCTGGATTATTTAGGATTTTCATGGGTTTTATAGTTTTTTAAGGATTTAGGGGCTTTTCTAGTTTTATGGGTTTTATGGTTATATGTTTTTTTAGGTTGTTAGGGGTTTTTGAGTATTTAATGGTTTTCATGTTTTTTAGAGTTTTTTAATATTTTCATGGGTTTTAATAATTTTTAGAGTTTTAGTGGTGTTTTTTTATTTTTTAGGGGGTTTAGAGTTTTAAAGGTTTTAAGGGTATTTTTTTGATTTTTTGGTTTTTAGAGTTTTTAAGGGGTTTTTGGATTTTAGTGTTTTTAGGTTTTTAGGGGTTTTAATTGTTTTCCGGCTGTAAATATTTTCTTAGGGTTTTTAGGTTTTTAATGGGATTTTATGTTTTTAAGAATTTTTAGGACACTTTAGGATTTATATTGGTTTCTAGGGGTTTTAGAGATTTTGGGTGTTATTTGGGATATTTAGGATTTTTGTTGTTTTTTAGGGTTTTTTTGTTTTTTTTTGGTATTAAGGTATTTATATTTTTTAATGTTTCAAGGGATTAAATGGGTTTTAGTGTTTTTAATTGTTTTTTAGAGTTTTTATGAGTTTTATGGTATTTTGGGGTTTTTATGGTTTTGGGGTTTATACAGTTTTTTAGTTTTTAAACTCTTTACCTTTTTTGGGTTGTGAGGGTTTTTATGAATTTTTATATTTTTAAGGTTTTCATAGGGGTTTTCATGTATTTTAGGGTTTTTTATTTTTAGATATTTTAAAGGATTTTTATGATTTTTATGGTTTTCTGGGTTTTATGGATCTTAGGGGTATTTTTTGTTTTGTGGGTTTTTAGGATTTTTTTAGGGTTTTAGTGTTTTATGTGTTTTTAGGGGTTTTATGTTTTTTAGGGGTTTGGGGTTTTCTTAGGGTTTTTAAGGGTCTTTAGTTATTTTTATCCTTTTTGGGATTTTATGGGAAATTTTAGGATTATTATATATTTTTTTGGGATTTTAGGAATTCTGAGGGTTTTACGGTTTTTAGTGTTTTTAGAGTTTTATGGTTTTTTGGGTTTTTTTTCAGCAGTTTATGGTTTTTAGCGTTTTTACCTTTTTATGTGGTTCGTTATGGTTTTATGGGTTTTAGCATTTTTATATTTTTTAGGGAGTTTATGGATTTATTTATTTTTAATTCTTTTTTTAGTTTTTAGGGATTTTAATGTCTTTAGGTTTTTAGGGGTTTTACGTGTTTTTAGGTTTTTAAGGTTTTCTTTAGGGTTTTCATGGTTTTTAATTTTATTAGGTATTTTGAGGGATTTATTAGGTTTTTTATTTTTATTTAGGGTTTTAGGTATTTTTATGGTTTTTAGGGTTTTAAGTATTTTTATGGTTTTATTGGGTTATTAGGTTTTTTAGGGGTTTACAATATTTAGAGTTTTTTAATGTTTTTAGGATTTTAAAGGTTTTTTGTGTTTCAATGGGTTTTATGGGGTTTATGGGTTTTTTTGTTTTTAGGGATTTTTAGGGGGTTTTAGGGGTTTTTAGGGTTTTAGTGTGTTTTATGGGTTTTTAGAATTTTTAGAATTTTAGGAGTTATAAGTGTTTTAAGGGTTTTAGGTTTTCATGGTTTTCTTTGGACTTTTAAGTATTTTTTGGGTGTTTAGATATTTTTATGGATTTTTTATTAATTTTATATATTTTTCGGGTTTTTAGAGATCTTGATGGGATTTATGGTTTATATGGTTTTTATTGTTTTTATGTTTTTAGGGGTTTTATGTCTTTTCAGGTTTTTATGGTATTCTTAGGTATTTTTACACATTTTTAGGATTTTTTACATTTTCAAGAATTATTAGGAATTTTTCAAGTATTTTTAATAATTTTAATTTTATTTTATGACTTTTTGGGATTTTGAAGGGTTTTGGGCTTTTAATGGGTTTTGAGCTTCTAGGGGTTTTGACATTTTTATGGGCAAGGAAGGCTCGGGGCCAGGCTATTCCTGACTCCCCCAAAAATTATTAGAAAAATGACACGAAGACACTACAAACAAGGGAGGGGCAGGGTCAATCAACCCACACCCAAAACCCTTAACAAGCACACAACCAAAGACCGCAAATAAAGAAAAGCCAAAAGAAGAAAAAACACACAAAGAAGTAAAACATAATAGTAACCAGCATCAGCTCCCAGCACGTCACCAACAAGCATCCATCAGCACCCATACCAGCAATCATCTACTAGCCATTCAGCAACCAGCATCCATCAGCATCAATACCATCAGCAACAACTTCAGCATCCCAACCTCACAGAACTTTCCATTTCATAGAAACACACTAACCATCACCAAGCACCTCCAAAATCCCATCCAGTAGCACCATATCCATAGCCAGAAACTGAACCAGCACCACCATGTAAGGCAGTTCATTCACCAGCCACACAAAGCCACCAGCACCAGAGGTAGAAACACCAGCAACCTAAGTAGGAACTAGTACGCAGCTCAAAAATCCCTTCCATCATCCCATAAATTGTAACACATAGCCATAACGCAGCACCTGTAAATTCTTCACAGTCCGAAAGCAAGCAGAATCGAAAACCCAGAATCCTGGAACATGAGCATCACCACCAAGCCGAATCCACGCCTTCTGCATCCACAGATTTTTTAATTGTTTGTATGGATTTAAATAAATTTTAGTGTCTTAGTCATATTTTGGGATATCATGGTTTTTTATGGGTTTTATGGTTTTTAGTTTTCATTGGGGTTTTTTCGGGCCATTTAGGTGTAATTAGGGGTTTTAGCGTTTTTATGGGATTTCAATGATTTTACGTTTTTGTGTTTTTCTTTGGGGTTTTCCAAGGTTTTATGGTTATTTCATTTTAGGTATTTTAAGTTATTTTTAAATGTTTTACGGTTTTAAGGGTTTTTAGTGATTTTGAGGCATTTTAGGGTTTTCAGTTTATATCATTTTTTATATTTTGGGAGGTTTTAAATGTTCTTATGTTTTCTTAAGGGTATTCAGAGGTTTTTTGTATTTTCAACATTTTTATGTATTTTTATTGAGTTTTTTGGGTTTTTATGGGATTTAGTGATGATAGATATTTTGATGTTATGTTGAATTTGCTAGCATTTTTATGGTTTTTTTGGTTTTTTTGGGTATTGGGTTTTTTTTGTTTTTAAGGTTTATAAGTTTTTTATAATTTTTTTACATTTTTATGAGTTTATAGTATTTTTAGATTTTTAGGAGAGTTTTAAAGGTCTAATGGGTTTTTTAAAATTTTTACGAGTTTTAATGGTTCTATGGTTTTTATGACATTTAGGGTTTTTAGGGTTTTAGCATATTTTAGGATTTTTAAGGGTTTTAAGGGTTTTTGGGATTTTATTTCTTTCATATAATTTTTAAGGATTTTTAGGGATTTTTTTAATATTTCTAGGGTATTTATGGACTTTTAATAATTTTTCTGGTTTTAGGGTTTTTAACGATTTTGAGGGGTTTTAGGTTTTTTGAGATTTTTTATATCAGGGGTCTTTTGAGTATTTACGGTTTTATATAGTATTTAAAATATTTAGGGGATTAAAGAGTTTTTATTATTTTCAGTGGGTTTTAAGGATTTTTATTGGGTTTTATGATTTTTATGTTTTTTTGGGGTTTTATGGTTTTTCATATTTTTAAGGGTTTTTATCGTTTTTTAAATTTCTTAGGGGTTTTAAGTATTTTGTGGTTTTTAAATTTTTCTTAGGGTTTTTAGTGGTTTTTAGGGCATTTATGTTTGTAGGTCTATTTGGGGCCTTTTAGGATCTTAATTGGTTTTAGGGTTTTTAGGTATTTTGATGTATTTTGGGTGGGTTTAGTGTTTTAGGGTTTTATGGGGGTTTTGTGTTTTTTGAGTGTTTGAGGTTTTTAAGGGTTTTATGGTTTTTATGATTTTTTAATATTTTTTGGGGATTCAATTTTTTTGTTGGTTTTATGGTTTTTAGGGTTTTATCATTTCTATATATTTTCATTTTTTATGGTTTTTAATTTTTTATTAATGTTTTCTAGAGTTTCTGTGGTTTTTTATCTTTTTATGGGTTTTTAGGGTTTTTAAATATTTTAGGGGGTTATAAGTGTTTTAGGGTTTTTATGGTTTTTGGGAAGTTTTAGGTGTTTTGGGAGTTTTTATGGGTTTTAATATTTTATAATGTTTTTTAATGTTTTAGTGGTTTAAAGGGTTTTTATATTTTTTAGTTGAATTTAGGGGTTTTAATGGTTTTTAGGTTTCTTTTTTTAGGGGTTTTTCATGATTCTCTGGTTATTAAGGTTTTTAAGGTTTTTAAGGTTTTTTATCATTTTTTATGTTTTTAAGTGTCTTATGTTTTTTATGTTTTTATGATTTTATTATGGGTTTTAGGGTTTTTGTGTTTTTAGGTATTTTAAGGGGTTTTTAATATTTTTATGGGTTTTACTGTTTTTAGGGATTTTGATGGTTTTAGGGTTTTCTAGGGTTTTTTGATTTTTATTGTTTTTTTGTTTTATTAGGTTATTTTTATTTTTGTATGGTTTCTAATAGTTTTAGAGTTTTTTTAACTTTTATAGGGGTTTAAAGTTTTTTTTGAGTTTATAACGGGTTTTATGGGTTTTATGAGTTTTTATATTTTTTTATGGTTTTAGCAGTTTTTTGTGTTTTATGGTTATAGGGTTCAATATTTTTTTTATGTTTTAGTGGTTTAAAGTGTTATTAGGTTTTTAATGTATAGAAAGTGGTTTTTTAGATTTTTATAGTTTTTTATGTTTTTAGGTAATTTTATGGATATTTTTATTATTTTTATGGATTTTTATGGTTTTTAAGAAATTTGATTATTTTTAGTGTTTTTAGGTTTTTAGGTTTTTTTTTGGATTTTAGGGAATTTTTTAATTTTTTTAGGAAAATAAAGAACGATAAAAGGTGTCCATGGTCTCCCAAAATTTATTATAAAGAAAAGATTAGACCGCTACAAGGGGGGTTTACAAAACCGAGTGTGTAAATCACTTTTCAAATTAAACTCCACAAATGATGTGCTGAAAGACAGGGCGATAAAGGACCAGGTCAAGCACCGCTCCACAATTGCCTACTTGGATAGAGCATCTATAACTGAGTTCACCTCTAGGTAAGTATGTGTGACATTGAGAGTAAGGCCTCATAAAATCTTGAGGCATTCAATGCATGGAGGAAGAAGCCTCAAAGGAACTCTCATAGACTTTTCCTTGAGGACATCCACCATAAGCATCGAATCTTATTCAATCAAGTGTAACATCCATTTGAAATGAATGAAGAAATTGACCACCTTCATCATAGCACAATGCTCACCTTCCTAAGCACACCTATCACCAATAAAGTGATAGAAGTATCCTTTCACCAAGCCTCGGTGGGTATGGGAAACACTAACACACCCTGAGGGACCCCTTGCTCCTAAAAATCACATTGTCCACATTGACAATTTAGTTTTTTGGGGGGTTTACATGTGTATTTTTTTATTTTTAAATTTTTTTGGGTTTCTGAGGGTTGTAGAGTTTTTAGTGGTTTTAAGGTGTATTATGGTCTTGGTGGGTTTTTGGGGTTATAGTGTTTAGAGGTTTTTATAAATTTTTGGGGTTTTTTTCATTTTTTATGTTTTTAGTGATTTTATGTGTTTTTAGGTTTTGAGTGTTTTCTTAGATGATCTTAGGGTTTTATGGGTTTTTATATTTTTAGAAAAATTAGACCTATTTAACATTTCTATGTTTTTAGTGGGTTTGGGAATTTTAAGGGGTTTAGGGTCTTTAGGGTCTTTCAGGGTATTTAGGGGTTTTAGCATTTTTTCAGTTAATAGTGGGTTTTATGTTTTTTTAGGTTTTTAATTATTTATATGGGGTCCTCAAGGGTTTTTACATTTTTAATGATTTTTGGGATTTTTATGTGTTTTATATTTTTTTTTTGAGGATTTTTATAGTTTTTTTTGTTTTTTCAGATTTTTATGGTCTTTAGGGTATTTATGATTTGTTTGTGCTTTATTTTTTTCTTAATATATTTAATTTTTTTAGGGGTTTAAATGGTTTTTATAATTTTTAATTTATTTTTAGTGCTTTTAGGTTTTTTAGGATTTTAGGGTTTTATAGGTTTTGTGGGTTCTTATGGTTTTAGGGCCTTATAGTGTTTTATTGGTTTGAGGACTTTTTAGGTTTCTAGCGACTTTAAGTGTTTTTGTTTTTTAATGTTTTCATAGTGATTTTCAAGGATTTTATGGTTTTTAAATTTTTATGTATTTTCAAGGAATTTATGTATTTTAATGTGTATTTACTATTTTTAGAGGTTTTAAGGATTTTATGTGTTTTTAGGATTTTTGGGGATTTTATGGACAT
Organism: Viscum album; assembly: GCA_963277665.1. Classification (NCBI taxonomy): domain Eukaryota; kingdom Viridiplantae; phylum Streptophyta; class Magnoliopsida; order Santalales; family Viscaceae; genus Viscum; species Viscum album. Next base: position 790,863,763 of record OY728164.1, read on the forward strand.
TTGTGTTGTTTATGTTTTTAGGGCAAAGTAGGCTCGGGTCTAGGCTATTCCTGGCACCCCCCAAAATTTATTAAACAAAAAGACACAAACACTGCAGACAAGGGAGGGGAGGGGTCGAACGACCCACACCCAAAAACCCTTACAACCCACGCCAAAGAAAGAAAAACAAAGAAAGAAAAAGACACAAAAACAGACAAAATCACAGCATCATCACGTCACATCCAGCCAGTACCAGCATCCAACAGCACTACATCCAGCGTTAACCAGCATCCAGCAGCTCACAACTATCCAACAACCAGCATTCAGACTACAGCAGCAAACAACATCCAGCAGCAGAAACCAGCCAACCAGCATCCACAACAAACCAGCATCCAGCATCCACATTTTCAGACAGCTAGCACCTCTTTCGACCACCAAACATCTCCCAGCATCCCACTTCCACTCCAGCAGCACAGCAACAAACTCATCCATAGCAGCAGCAAATACCAAATAGCCACATGTCATCCAGCATTTACCATACACCATCCACTCAAAACCAACCATTTCAAACCACCACAACCATTCACCATCAGAAAAGTAGACCACAACACCATCCAGCCAACCAGCACCAGAACAACATCCAGCACCAACACCAAAAGATCACAGCCACGCAGCATAACCATCCCATCCGATCAAGCTCTCCCCAGACAACCATTCCATCAAACCAACTCGCCAGCACCCACATCATATCAAATCCTCCATTGAATGTCAAAAACTAGTGCATTGAACCACAACCAAAGCTTATAAGCAGCGTCAAGAGACAGAGAATTAGAAGAATAACCAATGCCTCCCTCCTCCAAGCAACAGGACCCGAACCTGAGCACACCAAGCCATACCTGCAGCCGACATCGAACCAGGAAGACATTTGAGGATCCGGAAGCATGCCGAGGTTGACACCGCGCCCTCCAGATCTGGGGCAAGGAAAACGAAACGGAGGAGCCCTGCAAACAAGCCGGCGTGGGGACCACCAGATCTGCAACTGATCAGGAGCTGGACGGGGGAGTAGCAACCGAAGCCGGGTCTCTAACCAGGCACACCAGAAGCCGACTGGTGACCATGAGCCGGGAGGGGAACCTTTGCAGCAACGAAACCGGGTCCCGAAACAAGGCACACCAGGAATTCGGAACGAACCTGAAGAACGAGAGGGGAACCTTCGCAGCATTTCACAACACGAAACCAGGCACCAAGAAGCAAGATCATGAGGTGGGGCGCGCATCGGGCAAGCCGGGAAAGATCCCCCCTTCCGAAGACCCAACACATTAGATCTGGAGCAATACGGGCGTGACGAAGCCACCACCGCACCGACCAGAACACGCAAAGCAAACACCAGTAGTTGCTGAGCCAAAGTGGGACAGGAAGCACCGAGGTCAGACCTCGCCGGAGGAGGAAGGAGGAAGAAAGTAGAGGATAACCTAGGCGGCGTGAGGGGGAGAAGAGAGTCGCCGCTCAGAGGCCTTCTTTTTCTTTATGTTTTTAGGGATTTTAAGTGTTTTTAAAATTTTAAGGTCTTATTAGGGTTTTTCTGGGGATTTTGGGTTTTTTATATTTTAGGGACTATTACGCATTTATAGTATGCTTATGGGTTTTTAGGGTTTTTAGTGATTTTGTGGGTTTAAAAGGGGGTTTTATTGTTTTTTTTTGGTGTTTTCGTGGTTTTTTGTTTTTATGGATTCTTAATGTTTTGAGTTTTTTTATCATTTTTAGGGGTTTAATGGGATTTTAAAAAATATAGTTGTTTTAGGGTTCTTATGGTTTATTTAAGCTTTTTATGGGTTTTTAGGTTTTTAGGGTTTTTAGGGGTTTTAGGGTCTTTATGGTTTTTAAGATATTTTTTTGACTTTTTAGGATTTTTGAGGGTTTTTATTATTTTTTTTAGGTTTTTATAGGTTTTACTTTATTTTTCATGGGTTTTTAGGTATTTTTATCTATTTTAAGGATTTTTATGTATTTTAGGGTTTTTAATAATTTTGAATGTTTTTATGGGTTTTTAGGGGTTTTTTTGTGTTTTTTGGTTTTATAGTGGGTTTTGGGATTCATTCTGTTTTTTTTTGAATTTTTAATGCTTTTTAGATATTTTAAAATTTTAGGGGATTAATTGTTTTTAGAGTTTTTCTTGGATTTTTAGTGTTTATATTTGGTTTTTAAGGTTTTAGGGATGATTATGGGTTTTAAAGATTTTATAGATTTGGGGTTTTAGGGTTTCTAGTGTTTTTTCCGTTTTTAAGGGTTTTAAGTGTTTTTAGGTTTCAATGGTTTTCTTTGGGGGTTTTTAGGGTTTGTAGGGTTTTTTTTTATTTTTACAGATTTTAGGGATTATTAGGATTTTTATGGGTTTTAGGTATTTTTGTGGTTTTTATTGGGGGTTAGGGTTATATGGGGATTTTAGATTTTTGGGGTTTTTTAAGTATATTGGTCTTTAAAGGTTTATAAGAGTTTTTATCGTTTTCTTGGGGTTAAATGGGTTTTAGTGTTTTTAGTTGTTTTAGAGTTTTTCTGCATTTTTAGTGTTTTTAAGGTTCTTAAGGGATATAGGGTTTTTAGTGTTTTTATCATTTTTTGGTTTTTTTTAGGTTCTAAGTGTAGTTTTTATAGTTTTCTTTGGGGATTGTAGGGGTTTTGATTTTTTGTAATTTTAGTGATTTTATGTTATTTTTTAGGAATTTTGTTTCTATTTAGGGGTTTTGGTGGATTTTTGTGGGGTTTTCGGTTTTCTAGTTTTTTATGGTTTATTTGGGTGTTTATGGGGTTTTTTGGTTTTTTATTGATTTTAATGTTTTTTAGAGTTTTTTTTCATTTTTAGGGGTTTAAAAGGTTTTTAATGTTTTTAGTGTGTTTTGTGTTTTTATGGGCTTTTTAGGGTTTTTATGGTTTCTAAAGGTTTTCTGGTTTTTATGTTTTTTAACGTTTTTTGGTATTTGGGGGTTTCAAGTATTTTTTATGTCTTAAAGGTTTTCTAAGGGAATTTCAAGGTTTATCGGTATTTTATGTTTATAGTTATTTTTTTGGGTTTTTTAGGATTTTTATTGATTTGTAGGGCTTTTAGGGTTTTTGAGGTATTTATGGTTTTTTGGGTTTTTTGGGTGTTTTAAGTTTGTTTTTGTATTTTTTATCTTTTATAGGGGTTTTTTATTAATTTTTTTATGTTTTCTTATGGTTTTCATCATTTTTCTGTTATTTATTTTTTTAGGGATTTATTGGGATTTTTAGGATTTTAATGGTTTTTAGTGTTTTTAGGGATTTTGAGGGTTTATATGATTTTCAAGGGTTTTAGGGGTTTTAGAATCATTATGTTTCTTTGGGTTTTATGTTTTATTAGGTTGTTATTGTTTTCTTATGATTTTTAGTGTTTTTAATGGTTTTTACATGTTTTGGAATTTTTTGGGCTTTTTTATTATTTTTATGGTTTGAAGAGATTTACATATTTTTAGGGTATTTATGTTTTTTAGGGTCTAGGGTTTTCAGGGTTTTTGACATTTTTATATTTTAAGGGTTTAAATTGTTATAGGTTTTTAATGATTTCATAGGGGTTTTCATGTTTTTTATTGGTTTTATGTTTTTTGGGATTTTTTAGGCTTTAAAAGTTTTTATGGGGTTTTAGGGTTTTTATGGATTTTTTTAGGGACTTTTAGAGTTATTAGTTTTTTTATGATTTTATCCTTTAAGAGGTTTTTGAGTTTTTTGGGTTTTTATTGTGTTTTTATGGTTTTTAGCATTTTTTATTTTCTTAAGTTTTTTATATTTTTTGGTTTTTAAGGGTTTCTTCATGTATTTCAAGGTTTTTACATTTTTTACGGTTTTATAGTTTTTTATCGATTTTTAGGATTTTTCTAGTTTTTAGGTGTTTTTAGGGATTTTGAACATTTTAGGTTTTTTAGGGTTTTTTTGGGTTTTTAGTGGTTTTTTGATATTTTAGGGTATTTAAGGTTTTTATATTTTTTTATCATTTTCAGGAGTTTAAATTGTTTTTTAAATTTTTAAGTGGGTTTTTATGGTTTTTAGGGTTTTAGGGTTTTGAAATATTTGTAATGGTTTTATGGTTCTCAAGGGGTTTGACGATGTTAGAGGAATTTAGGGGTATTATCATTTTAAGGGTTTTTGATCTTTTTATGTTTTCTTATGGTTTTAGGGTTTTTAAGTATTTTTAGGGTTTTTAAAATTTTTTATGATATCTAAGTGTTTTAAGTGTTTTTAGGTTTTTAAGGTTTTTTTTTCTTTTTAATTTATTTAGTGCTTTTTAGTTTCTTAAATTTTTTTATGTCTTTTTTCAATTTGTATAGTTTTTTGGGGTTTGTTTGGGATTTTGAGGGTTTTAGGGTTTTATGTTTTTAATTTTTTTTAACATTTTAGGGGTTTTATGGTTTTTAAGAGTTATTTAAAAATTTATTGGTTTAAAGGGGTTTAGATTTTGTAGTGGTTTTTAGGTTTTTTAAGGGTTTTAGGGGTTTTATGGATTTTGGGGGATTTTAGGGTTTCTTTTGTCTTTCATGGGTTTTTATGGTTATTAACATTTTTAGGCTTATTTAGGGCTTTAAGTGTTTTTAGGATGTAAAGGTTTTCTTATGGATTTTTTTGGGGTTTTAGAGGTTTTTACATTTTTAGGTAATTTTAAATTTTTTTTTGGATATATATGATATTTTTTAATGTTTTTAGGTATTTTGAGGGATTTTTATTTATTTTTATCATTTTAAGGTTTTTAGGGGATTTAAGTGTTTTTAGGTTTTTAAGGTTTTATTAGGGTTTTTTGGGTTCTTAGTGTTTTTTATGAATTAGTGATTTGAAGAGATTTATAACGATTTTCATGGATCTTTAGGATTTTTAATAATTTTGAGGGGTTTTTTGGGTTTTTAACGGTTTTAGCATTTTTTAGGGTTTTTAGGGGTTTTAATTGTTTTCATGTTTTTATGGATTTCATAGGGGTTTTAGTTTATTTAATTTTTTATGTATTCATAGGGCAAGGAAGATGCGAGGGTAAGGCTATTCCTGGCCCCCCCAAATTTATTAGAAAGGAAAAAGATACACAGCAGACAAGGGAGGAGAGGAGTCAAACGACCCACAACTAAAAACCCTTAACGACCCAAGACAAAAGACCCCAAAAAAAGAAAAATCAAGAATGAAAAAAAGAAAACACACAAAGAAAAGTAGACACCACCATTATCCAGCATCAACCAGTATCCAGCAGCTCACAGCTAACAAAAGACCAGCATCCAAACTCAAACAGCAAACAACATCCAACAGTAGTGCGACCATAAACCGCAGCTTCAACACCTCCCATCCAAGCAAAAACAAGCATCCAGAATCACCAGCATTTGACATCACATAACCGCCAGCATCCAAAGTCACATAACCAACAACATCAATATCACAACCATAACCAGTATTCAGAAGCTCACCACAAATCAGCGACCAGTAGCCAATCTCACAAAAACCAGAATCCAGTACCTTCTCACCAACACAAGCAACCATCATCACCGAAATCACAAAACCACTATTCACCAAAGCTCACATCCATTCAGAAACCATCATCCTGTTTCACAAGAACCAGTACCCATCACCTCCCATCTATAGTGGTCTATCACAAGCACCATAGAGATCGCACAGTAAGAGCAGGCACCAGCCAATACCTCAAAAAAACAAAGAAACAACACGAAACCAATCCCGCCACATTCCATGAGGCAGCCACCATAGCTCGATAGAGATCCCATAACACAACACTTATCCAGACCAGCAACAAGATCATAAAACAAAAAGGAAACCTAGAAATGAACCTACCTCTGCAATGAGGTCCGAAGTGGGAAATCAGCAGCATCGCCTGACTGCCTGAGCCAAACCAAAGCCGTCGCTCCCCACATAGCTTCATGGATCAGCAGAAACCCACTGTACAACATCAACCGAGGCCTGGACTCTCTATGCCACTGCTTGGAAACCGTCGAGGAAGCTGAGAACCACCAGGAGCTCGTCGCAATGAGAGGCATCACCATACAATTGCAACGCCACACCGATAATGGACCAGATCTGGCCCGCAACTCCATGGATCTGAACCATTGCACGCCGAGGGAACCAGATCTGATCTTGTCTCCCAGATCGAGGACCACCCCTACCAGATCCGCAGATCTTAAAACCCTAGAGGCAACTAGAACTGTTGCCCCTGCACCACACCGCTGCAAATGACCGTCCAGGGCGAAGCCGACCAGATCCAGAAAGAAGATCCCAGATCTATCGAGGAGAGACTCTGATGCTCACATCTGCATCTCCAGCTACACGAACACCGCTCCACAAGTGAGATCAAGGTGGCGCCTTGAACGCAACACCATGCGAGCAATGAACCACATGAAGAAGGTCTCAAACGCCGAACCACGCCAGCATGAAGCCCCATCACCAAGCACTGCAACTGTATCACACCACAACTGTAGTGGTTTGATGGGTTTTTACTGTTTTTAGTGGTTTTATTGGGTCTTTTTTGGTTTTTTTGTTTTTATGGTTTTAGGGGTTTTATGGTTTTTAGGAGTTTTGGGGTCATTTTGTGTTTTTATGGTTTTTGACATTTTTTATGATTATATGTGTTTAATTTTGTTTAGTTTTTTATTCATATATTTAGGTTTTTCATATTTTTTTATGGTTTTTAATGTTTTTAGGTATTTTTTGTAGTGTTTTAGGATTTTTACTGATTTTATGGTTATTCAGGGATTTGAGGGTTTTATGATTTTTCACGTTTTAATAGTTTTCTAGGATTGTTATTGGTTATAAGTTTGATTAGGGGTTTTATGAATTTTTTAGGTTTTTACTGTTTTTTAGGGGTTTTTAGGGTATTTAGGGTTTTTTACATTTTTTGTGATTTTTTGTGATTTTTTAGTGTTTTATTATTTTTTAGTGTATTAGGGATTTTCAGTGTTTTATGGGTTTTAGGGGGTTTATGGGTTTTATGGTTTTTTTGGGTGATTTTTTTTAGTTTTAAGGTATTTTATGGTTTTTAGTGTTTTTTTAACATTTTTTGGGTTTAGAAGGTTTTTATAGTTTTTAGTTTTTTTACGAGTTTTTAAAATTTTTAAGGATTTTAGGGGTTTTTTAGGTTTTTTAGGGTTTTACTATTTTTAGGGTCTTTATGGTTTTTTAGGGGTTATATTTTTTTAAATTTTTTATGGTTTTTATGTGTTTTTAGGTTTTTAAGGTTTTCTTTGGGTTTTTCAAGGTTTCTTTGAGTTTTTAACATTTTGATGGATATTTAGGGACTTTTAGAATTTTTACTAGCTTTTATGTTTGTTAGGGATTTCAATAGTATTCTGGGTTTTAGGGTTTTAATGTTTTTTATGGTTTTTAGGGTTTTTAGTGTTATTTAGGTTTTTATGTTTGTTAACTTTCTTTTGGTTTTTGTGGATTTCTTAGGGGTTTTCAGGGTTTTCAGGGTTTTTTATGTTCATAGGTATTTCTAAGGATTCTTTAGAATTTTTATGGTTTATAATTTTATAGGTATTTTTAGGGATTATTTTAATTTATTAGGGTTTTATGGTTTTTATGGATTATTAGGATTTTAGGGGTTTTTGAGTTTTTGAGATCTTTAAAGTGTTTTAGAGTTTTTTAATTTTTTTGAAGTTTAATGCGTTTTAGAGTTTCTATTAGTTTGTGGGGGTTTTATGGGGCTCGAGGGGGTTTTAACAGTTTTAGGGGTTTTTTTATATTTTAGGGGTTTTAAGGATTTTTCGGTCTTTTAGTGTTTTTAGGATTTTTCCCTTTTATGGTTTTTTGGTGTTTTAAGTGTTTCTAGGTATTTGAGTTTTTCTTAAGGGTTTTAGGGGTTTTTTAGATTTTATGGTTTTTTTACATTTTTATCGATTTTTCGGACCTTTTTATTATTTTTATGGTTTTTAGGGTTTTTAGGGATTTTTAGGGTTTTAGGGATTTTGAGGGTCTTGTATGTTTTTAGTGTTTTTATGATATTTAGGGGTTTTAAGGGTTTTAGACATTTATGGTTTTCATTTGATTTTTTAGGTTTTTTAGGGGGGTTTATGTTCTTAAGTATTTTTAGACCATTTAGGGTTGTTATGGGTTTTTAGGGTTTTTAGGTGTTTTGAGGGATTTTATGGATTTTTAAGTATTCAGAGTTTTATGTTTTTTTTTGTTTTTATGTATTTATTGAGTTTTTTATAGTTTTATTAATTTTTAGAGTTTTTAAATTTTTTATTTGTTTGAAGGGATTTTAGAGTTTTTAGTGGTTTTTGGGTTTTAATGGTTTTTAGGGTTTCTAAATGTTTTAGGGGTTTTAGGGTTTTTAGGGTTCTTAGGTATTTTAGGGTTTTTATGGTTTTTATCTTTTTTTTGGGTTTTTAGGTTTTGAAGTGTATTTAGATTTTTAATGTTCTCATAGGGGTTTTCATGGTTTTAATGATTTTTTAAATTTTTAGAGATTTTTTGGGTTGTTTGTATTTTAATGGTTTTTAGAGTTTTTAGGGATTTTGGGAATTTTATGGTTTTTGTGTATTTTCTTTTATGGTTGTTTTAGGATTTTTGAGTATTTTAGGGTTTTTATGGTTTTTTAAAGTTATTAACATTTTTAGGAGTTTAATGTGTTTTAAAATTTTATAGTGGGTTTTTAGAGTTTTATGGGGTTTTAGGATTTTTTTTTGTTTTTAAAGGTTTTATGGTTTTCTAGAGTTTTTATGGTTTTTACAGTTTTTATTGAAATTTAGGGTTTTTTGTGTTTTAAAGAGTATTTATTTTTCTAGTTTTTTACGATTTTCTTATGTTTTCCCTAGTTTTTTGTGTTTCTATTTTTTAGGGGTGTTTAGGTATTTTTTTGTTTTTTAGATTTTACTGTGTTAGGGATTTTGAGGGTACTTATGTTTTTTAAGGTTTTAAAAGTTTTTTTTTGAATTTTCTGGATTTCTCAATTTTATAATATTATTATGGTTTTTTAGAATTTTTAACATTTTTATGGATTTAAAAGGTATTTAGTGTTTTCTGTGGTTTTTATGGTTTTAGGGGTTTTTAATGTTTCTAGGGATTATTATGGTTTTATGGGTTTTAGGATTTTAGAGGTTTAAAGTGTTTTTAGTTTTTAAGGTTCTCTAAGGGTTTCTCAGGGGTTTTATGATTTTAGAAATTTTTAGGTATTTTATATGGATTTTTATAGCCTTTTAGGATTTTTAGGATATTTTGAGTTTTTTATGTTTTTATCATTTTAGGTGTGTTTGGGTTTTTAGGCTTCTAGTGGATTTATTTTTTTATGTTTTTATGGTTTTCTTAGTTTTTTCAGGGTTTTTAGGGATTTTTGGGTTTTTATGCAATTTTAATGTCTTTTAGGATTTTTAGGGTTTTTTGGATTTTTTTTGTATTTTTTAGTTTTATTCAAATTTTTAGAGTTTTTTTAACATTTTTAGGTGTTTAAAGGGTTTTTATAATTTTCTTGGGTTTTTAAGGGGTTTATCAATATTTTGGTTTTTTTATTGTTTTTAAAAGTTTTTTATTGTTTTTAGGGTTTTTAGGGGTTTTAGTATTTTCATGTTTTTGGTGTTTTAAGTGTTTTTTGGCCTTTTAGGGGTTCTTTTGGTTTTTCATGGGCTTTATAGTTTTTATATTTTTAAGTATTTTTTGCGTTTCTTGTTATTTTTATGGGTTTTTTCAGATTTTAGGGTTTTTAGGGTTTTAGGGTTCTTTAGAGTTTTAGGGAATTTTTTATGGTTTTTAGCATTTTTTATGTTTTTTAGGGGTTTTATATTTTTAGGTTTTTAGGTTTAATTAGGGTTTTTAGGATTTTGATGGGTTTTTAATTTTTTTCGTATATTTATGGATTTTTTTGGATATTTATTGATTTTTACTTTTTTTAGGGATTTTGAGGATTTTAGGGGTTTTATGTTTTTTTGGGTTTTAGTGTTTTTTTAGCTATTTATGATTTTATGGTATTTATGATTTTTTTTCATTTTTAGAGATTCAATGTCTGTTTAGTGTTTGTAGTTTTTTTTAGGTTTTTATTGGTTTTTAAGATTTCAATAAAGTTTTAGGGGATTTTATGGTATTTAGGGGTTTTGAGGTTTTTATGAGTTTTTATCATATATTATGTTTATATGGTTTTAAATGTTATTGTATTTTTAAGATTTTCTTTCAGGTTTTCAGGGTTTTTTAGAATTTTTGTATCTAAAGGTATTTATAGGGATTTTTAGTTTTTTTATGGTTGTTTGGGTTTCAAGGGGTTCTAATGTATTTTAGGGTTTTTAGGATTTTTAACTCTTTAATTGTTTTGGATTTTAAGTGTTTTTTAGTTTTTTAGGGATTTAAGTTTTTTATATTTTTTAACATTTTTGGGTTTTAATAGTTTTTAATATTTTTAGTGATTTTTATGGTTTTAGGTGTTTTAAGGTTTTTATTTGGTTTTTTTGGTTTTGAGGGGTTTTAGGGTTTTAGGGCATTTTTTGTTTTTTATCATTTTTTAGTTTTCATAGTTTTTAGGTTTTTAGCTTTTATTAGGGGTTTTCTTGGTTTTTAGGGGTTTTTATAGTATTATATTATTTGAGTGATTTCATAGGGTTTTTATGTATTTTTAGGTTTTTTAGATATTTTTTAGAGTTTTTAGGGTTGTTTGGGATATTTAGGGTATTATCGTTTTAGGTTTATTAGTGGTTTTAAGTGATTTTTTCTTTTTAAAGCTTTATTAGAGTTTTTTTTGGTTTTCATTATTTTAATGTTTTTAGTTATTTTTATGATTTTTTTAGGATTTTAATGGATTTTTATTTTTTTAGGGATTTGGAGTGTTTTTAGTGTTTTATGGTTTTTTTGGGTTTTTAGATTTCTTTATTCTATTTTTTAGGGTTTTGAGGTTTTTTGGATTTTTATATTTTTGGGGGGTTTAAAGGGATTTTAATATCACTAGTGGGGTTTTACAGTTTTTCTGTTTTTTGGTTGTTTTTTATGTTTTTAATGTTTTATTTTTATTTTTATGGTTTTTAGGATTTTTAGGGTTTCTATCATTTTTTAGGTTTTTTAGGGGTGTTAAATGTTTATAAATTTTTATGGGTTTCTTAGAAATTCTTAGGTTTTTTAGGTTTTTTATGTTTTTAGGGTTTTTATTTTTGTTTTTTATGGTTTTTACTATTTCTAGTTTTTTGTAACATTTTAAGGGCTTTAAAGGGTTTTTAAGATTTTAGTGGGGTTTTAGGTTTTTTTTACTTCTTAGAATTTATTGTGGTTTTTATGGGTTTTAATTTTTTTATGGATTTTTATGGTTTTTTGTGTCTTTAAGGTTTTTGTAGGTTCTTAAGTATATTTAGGTTTTTAAGAGTTTAGAGTGTTTTAGGGTTCTATGGTATTCTTTGAGGTTTTCAAGGTTTTTAGTGTGTATTATGTTTTTAGGTACTATTTATATTTCTTTATAATTTTTTTTGGGTTTTTATATTTTTTGAGGGTTTTTAGTGTTTTTTAGGGTTTTCAGGTTTTTTAGTTATTCTTAATTTTTTTTTATTTTTTAGTTGTTTTAAGTGTTTTTAGGTTTTTAAGGTCATTTTATGTGTTTTAATTGGTTAAATGGTTTTTTAGGTATTTATATTTTTTCTGAGTTTTTAGGGTTTTAATTGGTATGTTGTGGCAAGGAAGATGCGAGGGTCGAGCTATTCCCAGCCCCCCCAAATTTATTAGAAAGAAAATAGAGACAAAACATACAAGGGAGGGGAGGGGTCAAACGACCCACACCCAAAAACCCCTTACAACCCAAGATGAAAAAAGACCCAAAAAAACAAAAACAAAAGCGAAAAAAGTAAAAGCACACAAATCCAAGCATCCACCACCATCATCCATCATCAACTAACATCCCGAATCTCCCAGTTAACCAACGACCAGCATTCAAACACAACTAGCAATCAACATCCAGCAGCAGAACGATCATAAACCACAACTTCAGCAACTCCCAACTCCGCAGCAACCAGCATCCAGCATCACAATTTCCATCATCCAGTGCATTCCAGCATCCAGCAGCACCACATCACATCATCACAACAACACAGTAGCAGCAGCAACACGTCCAAACCAACTAGCCCCAGCAACCAACAGCACCAAAGCCGACATCACTACCACTCACAACCAGCAGTATGAAACCACAACACAAGCACCGCAACCAAACGCGGCCATCATCACCTCCCAGCAGACAACAACCAGAAACTCCATTCACACCATTTCTAGCAACTAGCATGTCCTCCCCAGGAGAATCCACTGCCATGAAATAAGAAATAAGCAGCAAACTCCAACAAACGACAACACCAAAACACCAGCATCAGTAATGAAGGAGATAGAACCATCAACTTTATTACATCCCGGCCTAGCAGCAAGTAGAATCCAGCACCATATTTTCTTAGAAACAGCAGATCCATCCACACCTTGAGGAAAATCAGTAGCACAAAACCAAAGTCTCGCATCGGCACATGCCAAATGTCGAAGGTATGTTGGGGGTTTTATGGTACTTTAGGTGGTTTTAACAGTTTTAGGGGGTTTTATAGGTTTTAGGGGTTTTTAGGTATATTTTAGGTCTTTTAGGGTTTTATGGTTTTTTTTCCTTTTACATTTTTTTGGTGTTTTAAGTGTTTTTAGGTATTTGAGGTTTTCATAACGGGTTTCAGTGTTTTTAGGGTTTTAAAAAAAATTAGGGATTTTTTGGGGGTTGTTATTATTTTTATGGTTTTTTTGGATTTTTATAACTTTTATGTTTTTTAGGGGTTTTTAGTTTTTTGAGTGTTTTTTAATATTTTTAAGGTTTTATGTGTTTTTAGGTTTTCTATTTTTTTAGTGGTTTTCAAGGTTTTTTTGGTTATTTACATTTTTATGGATTTTTAGGGATTTTTTAGGATTTTCATGGTTTTTAGGGTTTTTTACGGATTTTGAGGGGTTTGGGGATTTTAATGGTATTTTGGGATTTTAGCTTTGTTATTATTTTTAGGGGAATTATGTGTTTTTAGGTTTTTATGATTTTATTTGGGTTTTTTACAGTTTTTAAGGGTTTTATGTCTTTAGTGATTTTTAGACCTCTTAGCACTACTGGAAAATGGACCTATACCCACGGTTTTGGAAAAAACCGTGGGTATAGGTCACCCTATCACCACGGTTTTCAAAAACCGTGGGGATAGGCAGTTTTCCAGAACCTATACCCACGGTTTAAGAAAACCGTGGGTATAGGGTACCCTATTCCCACGGTTTGGGCAAACTGTGGGTATAGGGTCTCAAAAACATGCCTATACCCACGGTTTGGCCATAAACCGTGGGCATAGGTGAGCTCTATCCCCACGGTTTTCCCGAAACCGTGGGGATAGCCTTTGGTTAAAAACCAATTCCCACGGTTTTGACAAACCGTGGGTATAGGTTTCCCGCGTTTGCGCGGGGAAATTTTTTTTTTCCGGGGGAAATTTTTTTTTGGCTGGAGTTCTATACCCACGGTTCTTCCCTCTATACCCACAGTTTAAATAAATATAGTTAACAAAATATATATACATATACGTAAAGTCAACATTGGGGCAGTGGTAAGGTGGTTCGTTAGCGGCGAAGAGGTCACGGGATCGAATCCGGACACCCGCTATTTTATAAAACCTATACCCACGGTTTGAAAACCGTGGGTATAGAGTATTGACATGGTGGAAAAAACCTATACCCACGGTTTGACCAAAACCGTGGGTATAGGTCAGGGACCTATACCGACGCCGTTCAGCCGCACAGTTCCCAGAACCGTGGGTATAGCCTATACCCACGGTTTTGGGGGCTATACCCACGGTTTTGAAAACCGTGGGTATAGGTCTATTTTCCAGTAGTGTAGGGTTGTTATAGTTTATGTAGGGTTTTTAGGGTTTTTGAGGGTTTTTATGAATTTTTAGGGTTTTCCGGGTTTTATGATTTTTTTGGGTTTTTAGGTATATATTCAGTTTTTATGGTTTTAATATTTTTAGGGATTTTTAGGGGGTTTTGTGTTTTTTATGTTTTTAGGGGTTAAATGTTTTTATAGGTTTAATGGTTTAAATAGGTTTTTTTTGTTTTTTCATTTTAAGGAATTTATTGATTTTTTTGGACTTCTATGTTTTTTATGTTTTATAGTTATTTTGATATTTTTAGGGTTTTTGGGTTTTAATTTTTTATGGGTTTTTAAGGTTTTTTTGGGACTTTTTAGTTTTTGTAGGGTTTTTACCATTTTTTAGAGTTTTTAAATTTTTATAGGGGTTTAAAATGTATTTAGATTTTATAGTGGTTGTCATGGGTTTTATGGGTTTTATGGGTTTAGGGGTTTTAACTAATTTTATGGATTTTTAGGGTTTTTAGTTTTTTTAGAGTTTTCAAAGTTGATTTGGGGTTTTATATTTTTTAGGGTGTTAAGGTTTAGTTAGGGTTTTTTAGAATTTTATGGGTTTTGAATTGTTTAGGTATTTTTAGGGGTCTTTTATAATTTTTAAATATTTTTAGGGTTTTAGGAATGTTTAGGGATTTTAGGATTTTGATGGGTTTTGGGGTTTTTATGGTTTTCTTTCTATTTTATGTTTTTTAGTGTTTTTAGGGTTTTTAATGTTATTTAGAGTATTTTGATATTTTTAGGGGTGTAAAGGGTTTTTAAAGTTTTTATTGGGTTTTTAGTGTTTTATGGATTTTTAGGGTTTTTAGGGGGTTTGGGGGTTTTTTTATTATTTTTATGGGTTTTAGGGTATTAGGGTATTTTTTGTCTTTTATAATTTCTAAGGTTTTTATTTATTTTAGGGTATTTTTTTTATCTTTCTACATTTTTCTTAGTTTTTTTGAATGGTTTTTGGGGTTTTTTACACTACTAGGGGTTTTAGTGTTTTATGGATTTGTTTGGTTTTTTAGGGGTTTTAATGATTTTGAGGGGTTTGTGGGGTTTTAGAGTTTTTTAGATTTTTTAGGTTTTCATAAGTTTTAAGTGATTTTAGGTTTCTTATGGTTTTTAGTGTTTCTAAGGCTATTTAGGTTATTTATGTTTATATGTATATTTTTTTTGAATTTTTAGGATTTTTTTTGGGTTTTTAAGAATTTTTATTATTTTTATGGACTTTAGTGGGTTTTTGTTCCTTATTGTTTTTTGGGTTTTTAAGGGGGGGGGGTTTGAATTTTTAAGGATTTTATGTTTTCTATAGGTTTTTTACATTTTTAGTGGATTAATGGGTGTTTAGAGTTCTTAGTGGTTTTTACGACTTTTATGGGTTAGTAGGGTATTTTGATGTTTTTAGGTGTTTTATGGATTTTGGGGTTTTTAGGGTCCCTTTATGATGTTTATCATTTTTATATTTTTTAGGTTCTTATGGTATCCTTATGAGATTTTAGGGTTTTAATGGTTTTTTATGTTTCGAAGATATTAGGTTTTTTATTTTAATGGGATTTTAATGTTTTTATAGATTTGGAGGGATGTAGGGTTTTTTCATTTTTTGGGTTTTAAGGGGTTTTATTGTTTTTAATGTTTGATATATTTTTTAAGTGTTTTTAGGTTTCTAAGGTTTCTTAGGTTTTTTAGGGGGTTTAGTGTTTTTTATGTTTATCTGGTTTTTTAGGATTGTTACGTTTTTAGGGATTTTAGGGATTTTGTGGTTTTTAATGTTTTTAGTGGTTTTTTGGTTTTTTGGGTTTTAGTGGTTTTTTATTTTTTAGGGGTTTTATGATTATATAGAGTTTTTTAATATTTTTATGGGTTCAAAGGTTTTTTTTAGATTTGAGTGGTCTTTAGGGTTTCTATGGGTTTTATAGTTTTTACTTTTTCTTAGCTGCTTAATGGTTTTTAATGTTTTAGTTTTTTAGGGTCTTTTAAGGACTTTACCTTATTTAGGTTTGAGGGTTTTTATAAATTTTTATATTTTTAAGGTTTTCATAGGGGTTTTAATGTATTTTAGGGTTTTTTTTAGGTGTTTTAAAGGTTTTTTAGAATTTTTATGGTTTTCTGGGTTTTATGGATTTTTGGGGTATTTTTTCCGTTGGTTTTTAGGATTTTTTTTGGGTTTTAGCATTTTATGTGCTTTTTAGGGTTTTAAGTTTTTTTAGGGGTTTAGGGATTTCTTAGAGGTTTTAAGTGTATTTAGTTCTTTTTATACTTTTAGGGATTTTAAGGGATATTTTAGGATTATTATATATTTTTTTGGGATTTTAGGAATTCTGAGGGTTTTACGGTATTTAGTGTTTTTAGAGTTTTTTTGGTTTTTTGTCTTTTTTGTTTTTTAGCGGTTTATGGTTTTTAGTGTTTTTACTATTTTTAAGGGATTAAAGGGATTTTAAAATTTTTCGTGGTTCGTTATGGTTTTATGGGTTTTAGGGTTTTTATAGTTTTTAGGGAGTTTATGGATTTATTTTTTTGTAATTGTTTTCTTAGTTTTTAGGGTTTTTAATGTCTTTAGGTTTTTAGGGGTTTTATGTGTTTTTAGGTTTTTAAGGTTTTCTTTATGGTTTTCAAGGTTTTTTTTTTAGGTATTTTTCTGGTTTTATTAGGATTTTTATGTTTATTTAGGATTTTTAGGTATTTTTATGGTTTTTAGGGTTTTAAGTATTTTTATGGTTTTATTGGGTTATTAGGTTTTTTTAGTTTTTAGGGGTTTATAATATTTAGTGTTTTTTAATGTTTTTAGGATTTTAAAGGGTTTTCAGTGTTTCAATGGGTTTAATTGGGTTTTGGGTTTTTTTTGTTTTTAGGGATTTTTAGGGTTTTTATGGGTTTTTAGCATTTTTAGCATTTTTTGAAGTTTTAAGTGTTTTAAGGGTTTTAGGTTTTTATGGTTTTCTTAGGACTTTTTTGTATTTTTTTTGTGTTAATGTTTTTAGATATTTTTATGGATTTTTTATAAATTTTATGTATTTTTAGGGTTTTTAGGGATCTTGATGGGATTTAATGTCTATATAGTTTTTAATGTTTTTATGTTTTTTAGGGGTTTTATGTGTTTTCAGATTTTTAAGGTTTTCTTAGGTATTTTTCCACATTATTAAGATTTTTTAAATTTTCAAAAATTATTAGGAATTTTTTAGGTATTTTTTATAACTTTAAATTTATTTTATGAGTTTTTGGGATTTTGAGGTGTTTTGGGCTTTTAATGGGTTTTGGGAATCTAGGGGTTTTGACCATTTTATGGATTTTAAGGGTTTATAGAGTTTTTAATTGTTTGTATGGATTTAAATAAATTATAGTGTTTTTAGTCATATTTTGGAATATCATGGGTTTTAGGGGATTTATGGTTTTTAGGTTTCTTTGGGGTTTTTTCAGGCCTTTCAGGTGTAATTAGGGTTTTTAGCATTTTTATGGGATTTCAATGTTTTTAGGTTTTTATTGTTTTCTTTGGGGTTTTCCAAGGATTTATGGTTATTTCATTTTAGGAATTTTTAGGTATTTTTGTGTTTTTTAGGGTTTTAAGGGTTTTTAGTGATTTTGAGGCATTTTAGGGTTTTTACAGTTTTTATCATTTTTTATGTTTTTAGAGGTTATAAATGTTCTTATGTTTCCATAAAGGTATTCAGGGGTTTTTGGATTTTCAACATTTTTTTGTATTTTTATTGAATTTTTAGGGTTTTTTTGGAATTAGTGATTTTATATATTTTGATGGTCTGTAGAGTTTACTAGTATATTTAGGGTTTTTTTGGTTTTTTTGGGTTTTGATTTTTTTTAGTTTTTAGGTTTTAAAAGTTTTTTAGAATTTTTTAACATTTTTAGGGTTTTATAAGATTTTTAGATATTTTAGGAGAGTTTTAAAGGTCTAATGGGGTTTTTATATTTTTTACGAGTTTTAGGAGTTCTATGGTTTTTATGACATTTAGGTTTTTTAGGGTTTTAGCGTATTTTAGGATTTTTAAGGGTTTTAAGGGTTTTTTGGATTTTATTTCTTTCATAGTATTTTTCAGGATTTTTAGGGATTTTTTAATATTTCTAAGATATTTTATGGATTTTAAAAAAAAATTCTGGTTTTTAGGGGTTTTAACGATTTTGAGGTCTTTTTGGTTGTTAGAGTTTTTTTATTTTCAGGGGTCTTTTTAGTTCTTATGGTTTTATATAGTATTTAAATTTTTTAGGGGATTATAGAATTTTTATTATTTTCAGTGGGTTTTAGGATTTTTATTTGGTTCTATGATTTTTATAGTTTTTTGGGGTTTTATGGTTTTTCATATTTTTAAGGGTTTTTATCGTTTTTTTCATCTGGGAGAGATTTGGCTTCGTTCTGGTGGTAAGTGGGTTTGGTGGGCTTCGTGACTTCTTAGAAATGGTGTTTTAGGTTCTGTGCTCGGATATGCATTTCTTGATTGGACCCGAGGAGGGTCTTGTTGGCCTTCCTGGTATCTTTAATGGCCATGGTGGACGAAAAGGGAAAGGATACAGGTTTTCTTTCATGTTTACACTTTTTTGTTCTTGGATCTTGCTGCTGATGAAGGTATGATCATTTTGTGTCGTGTTCGTTCTGATATGCTATCATGTGTGCTCTTGTGTTGTGGCTGGTTTTGTTTTGAGTTGCTGTTACTTCAGAATGATGGTTGCTAGATTCTGAGGTGTTATATGACATTCGCTGCCGGTTGTTGGTTCCTTCATAAGTTGCTGCTGAATTTTGGTTGGATATTGAGTTGTTGGAAGATGAGCTACTGGTCTTTGGCTACTGCTTCCCTTGAGAGGAGGTGGTGGGTGCTGGAAATCCGGTATGGTGGTGTTGACTGGTGTTGGTGCTGCTGGTTGCTGAGGTGGAAGTGGGATGCTGGCTGTCAGAATTGGATGGGCTAGACGTTGGTTGCTACTTGGCTGAGATGTGATGTTGCTGATGCTTTGGAGGTGATGAAGTTGCTGAGTATGGTGATGGTGCTGCTACTGCTGGATGTTGGTTGCTGCTTGGTTGGGACTGCTGCTGGATTTTTCTTGCATGGCTTTGTGTGTTTTTTCTTTTTTCGTCTTTCTTTTTTTGGTGTCTTTTGCGTTTTGGGTTTGTAAAGGGTTTTTGGGTGCAGGTCGTTTGACCCCTCCCCTCCCTTGTCTGCTGCGTCTTTTTTCATAATAAAATTTTGGGGGGGAGGGGGGGGAGGGAATATACTGATCCTCGCATCTTCCTTGCCTTTTAGGTTCTTAATTGGTTTAAGGGTTTTTACGAATTTTGAGGTTTTTAGGGGTTTTTAGTGTTTTAGGGGTTTGATGGGTTTTTTTTTGTTTTTTGGAGTGTTTGATGCTTTTAAGGATTTTATGGTTTTTAGACTTTTTTAATGTTTTTTGGGGATTCAATTTATTTGTTAGTTTTTTGGTTTTTAGGGTTTTAACATATTTATATATTTTAATTGTTTAAGGTTTTTAAGTTTTTATTAAATTTTTCAAGAGTTTTTGTGGTTTTTTATGTTTTTATGTGTTTTTAGGGTTCTTAAATATTTTAGGGGGTTTTAAGGGTTTTATTGTTTTTATGGTTTTTGGGCAGTTTTAGGGGTTTTGGGAGTTTTTATGGGTTTTAATATTTTATACGCTTTTTAATGTTATTTGGTTTAAGGGTTTTTATATTTTTTTAGTGGTTTTTAGGGTTTTTATAGGTTTTTAGGTTGGTTTTTAGGGGTTTCTCTAGTTTCTCTGGTTATTAAGTTTTTTCAGGTTTTTATGTGTTTTTAGCATTTTTTATGATTTTAAGTGACTTATGTTTTTTTTATGTTATTAATATTTTATTATGGGTTTTCATGTTTTTTAGGGTTTTTATGTTTTTAGGTATTTTTAGGGGTTTTTTAGGATTTTTATGGGTTTTACTGTTTTTAGGGATTTTGATGGTTTTAGGGTTTTCTAGGGTTTTTGGATTTTAATTGTTTTTTTGTTTTAATATGTTTCTTTAATTTTTTATGGTTTTTAATAGTTTTAGAGATTTATTAACATTTATAGGGGTTTAATGTTTTTTTAGATTTTATAAGGGGTTTTATGGGTTTTATGGGTTTTTATATTTTTTTATGGCTTTAGAAGTTTTTAGTGTTTTACGGTTTTAGGGTTCAATATATTTTTATGTTCTTAAGGGTTTAAAGTGTTATTAGGTTTTTAAAGTATACATAGTGGTTTTTTAGATTTTTTTGGGTTTTTATGTTTTTTGGTAATTTTATGGATTTTTTTTTTATTTTTATGGATTTTTAGGGTTTTTAATAAATTTGATTAATTTTAGTGTTTTTAGGTTTTATGTTTTTTTTATATTAGGGTTTTTTTATTTTTTTATGAAAATAAGGAACGAGAAAAGGTGTGCCTAGTCTCCCAAAATTTATTAGAAAGATAAGAGCAGAGCGCTACGAGGAGGGTTTACAAAACTGAGTTTGTAAATCACCCTTCAAATTAAACTCCACAAATGATGAGCTGAAAGACAGGGCGATAAAGGACCAGGTTGAGCACCTCTCCACAATTTCCTACTTGGATAGAGCATCTGTAACTGTGTTCACCTCTAGGTAATTATGTGTGACATTGAGTGTAAGGCCTCATAAAATCTTGAGGCATTCAATTCATGGAGGATGAAGCTTCAAAGGAACTATCCTAGACTTTTCCTTAAGGATATCCACCATAAGCATCGAATCTTATTCAATCCAGTGTAACATCCATTCGAAATGAATGAAGAAATTGACCTCCTTCATCATAGCCCAATGCTCGCCTTTATAAGCACACCCATCACCAATAAAGTGAGAGATGTATCCTTTCATAAAGCCTCGATGGGTGTGGAAAAAACTAACACACCCTGAGGGACCCGTTGCTCCCAAAGTCACATTGTCCACATTGACTTTTTAGATTTTTGGGGTTTACAAGTGTTTTTTTTGTTTTTAAATTTGTTTGGGGGTTCTAAGGGTTTTGGAGTTTTTAGTGGTTTTTAGGTGTTTTATGGGTCTTAGTGGGTTTTGGGGGTTATAGTGTTTAGTGGTTTTTAGGTCTTTTTAAGGATTTTTGCATTTTTTATGTTTTTAGGGATTTTATGTGTTTTTAGGTTTTTAAGGTTTCCTTTACCGTTTTCAGGGTTTTAAGGGTTTTTATGTTTTTAAAAAAATTAGACCTCTTTAATATTTCTATGTTTTTTAGCGGTTTTGGGAATTTTAAGGGGTTTAGGGTATTTTAGGCTCTTTTAGGGTTTTTAGGGTTTTTAGCATTTTTTCATTTAACAATGGGTCTTAAGTGTTTTAGGTTTTTAATTATTTATTTGGGGTCTTCAAGGGTTTTTTCATTTTTAAGGATTTTTGTGATTGCTATGTGTTTTAGAGTTTTTTGGTATGTTGAGGATTTTTTATGGATTTTTTTGGTTTTTCTGCTTTTTATGGTCTTTAGGGTATTTATGATTTGTTAGTGCTTTAATTTTTTCATAATATATTTAATTTTTATAGTGGTTTAAATGGGTTTTATATATTTTAATTTATTTTTAGTTTTTATACGTTTTTTATGATTTTAGGGTTTTATAGGTTTTGTGGGTTCTTATGGTTTTAGGGCCTTATAGGGTTTTATTGGCTTGAAGACTTTTTAGGTTTTTAGAGACTTTAAGTGTTTTAGTTTTTTAATATTTCCGTAGTGATTTTCAAGGATTTTATGTTTTTTACTTTTTTTAGGTATTTTTAAAGATTTTAAGGATTTTAATGTTTATTTACTGTTTTTAGAGGTTTTAAGGATTTTAGGTGTTTTTAGGATTTTTAGGGATTTTATGGATTTTTTTGTTTTTTATGTTTTTAGGTATTTTAAGTGTTTTTAAATTTTTAAGGGATTCTTTGGGTTTTTCTGGGGTTTTGGGTTTTTTATATATTAGGGACTTTTAGGAATTTATAGGATGTTAATGGGTTTTTAGGATTTTTAGTGATTTTGTGGGTTTAAAGGGGTTTTTATTGTTTTTGTGGTGTTTTCAGGGTTTTTTGTTTTTATGGTTTCTTAATTTTTTGAGTTTTTTTATCATTTTTTGGGGTTTAATGGCCTTTTAAAAAATTTAGTGGTTTTAGGGTTCTTATGGGTTATTAAAGGTTTTTATGGGTTTTTAGGTTTTTAGGGTTTTTAGGGGTTTTAGGGACTTTATGGTTTTTAGGATTTTTTTTTGACTTTTTAGGGTTTTTAACGGTTTTTATTTTTTTTTTGTTTTTAAGGATTTTATAGGTTTGACATGGATTTTCATGGTCTTTTAGGTATTTTTATATATTTTAAGGATTTTTATGGTTTTTAGGGTTTTTAGAAATTTTCAGTGTTTTATGGGTTTTTTGGGGTTTTTTTTGTGTTTTTTGGTTTTATAGGGGGTTTTGGGGTTCTTTGTGTTTTTTTGAATTTTTAATGCTTTTTAGAGATTTTAAAATTTTTGGGGATTAATTGTTTTTAGAGTTTTTCTTGGATTTTTAGTGTTTATATTGGGTTTTTAAAGTTTTAGGGATGTTTATGGTTTTCAAAGATTTTATAGTTTTGGGGTTTTAGGGTTTCTAGTGTTTTTTCTGTTTTTAATTGTTTTAAGCGTTTTTTGGTTTCGAAGGTTTTCTTTTGGGATTTTCAGGGTTTGTAGGGTTTTTTTATTTTTACGGATTTGAGGGATTATTAGAATTTTTATGGTTTATTGGTATTTTTATGGTTTTTATTGGGGGGGGGGTAGGGTTTATGGGGATTATATATTTTAGGGGTTTTGAGTTTTTTGTTGTTTAAAGGTTTTTAGAGTTTTTAACGTTTTCTGGGGTTTAAAGGGATTTTAGTTTTTTTAGTGGTTTTAGAGTTTTTCGCATTTTTAGTGTTTTTTAAGGTTCTTTGGGGATTTAATGTTTTTAGATTTTTTAGCATTTTTTGGTTTTTTTGAGGTTCTAAGTGTAATTTTATAGTTTTTTTGGGGATTTAAGGGTTTGAGTGTTTTTTTTGTAATTTTAGTGATTTTTTGTGATTTTTTAAAAATTTGGTTTATGTTTAGGGCCTTTGGGGGATTTTTGTGGGGTTTTCGGTTTTTTAGGTTTTTAGTGGGTTTTGTGTTTTTATGGGCATTTTAAGGTTTTTAAGGTTTATAAAGGTTTATGGTTTTTATGATTTTTAACATTTTTATGGTATTTGGGGGTTTCAAGTATTTTTTATGTTTGAAATGTTTTATATGGGATTTTCAAGGTTTATGGGTTTTTTATGTTTATAGGAATTTTTTTCATTTTTAGGATTTTTATTAATTTTTAGTGCTTTTAGGGTTTTTGAGGTATTTATGGTTTTTAGGGTTTTTTGGGTGTTTTAGGTTTTTTGCATTTTTAAAGTTTTCTAGGGGTTTATATTAATTTTTTTAATGTTTTCTTAGGGTTTTCATCATTTTTTTGTTTTTAATTTTTTTAGGTATTTTTTGGGATTTTTAAGGATTTTAAGGTTTTTACTGTTTTTAGGGATTTGGGGGGTTTATATGATTTTCAAAGGTTTTAGGGGTTTTTGAATCTTTATAATTCTTGGGGTTTTACGTTTTATTTGTTTTTTATTGTTTCCTTTTGATTTTCAGTGTTTTTAGTGGTTTTTACATGTTTTGGAATTTTTTGGGCTTTTTTATTATTTTTATGGTTTTCAGAGATTTAAATATTTTTAGGGTATATAGGTTTTTTAGGGTTTAGGGTTTTCAGGGTTTTTGACATTTTTAGATTTTTAGGGGTTGTAATTATTTTAGTTTTTAATGATTTCATAGGGGTTTTCATGGTTTTTAAGGGATTTATGTTTTTTGGGATTTTTCAGGCTTTTATGGTTTTTATGGGTTTTTAGGGTTTTTATGGATTTTTTCTTTTTTAGGGATTTTTAGAGTTATTAGTTTTTTATGATTTTTTCATTTTAGGGGTTTTTTAGTTTTTAGGTTTTTTATTGTGTTTTTATGGTTTTTAGCATTTTTTATGTTCTTAGGGTTTTATGTTTAATTGGTTTTTAAGGGTTTCTTCATGTTTTTAACGGTTTTTAAATTTTTTTACAGTTTTAGAGATTTTTATGGATTATTAAGATTTTTCTAGTTTATAGGTTTTTAGGGATTTTGAACATTATATGTATTTTTGGTTTTTTTTTGGGTTTTTAGTGGTTTTTTGTGATTTTATGGTATTTAAGGTTTTTTATATTTTTTATCATTTTAAGGAGTTTAAATTGTTTTTAAATTTTTTGAGTGGGTTTTTAGGGTTTTAGGGTTTCAGGGATTTGAAATATTGTTAATGGTTTTATGGTTCTCAAGGGGTTTGACGGTGTTAGATGATTTTAGGGGTATTATCATTTTAAGGGGTTTTGACTTTTTTATGTTTTCTTATGGTTTTAGGGTTTTTAAGTATTTTTTCGGTTTTTAAATTTTTTTTATGTCATCTAAGTGTTTTATGTGTTTTTAGGTTTTTAAGGTTTTTTTGGCTTTTTAATTTATTTACTACTTTTTTTTTTTAAATTTATTTAGTTCTTTTTTGTATTTTTAGTGTTTTTTTGGGGGGGTTTGGATTTTGAGGGTTTTGGGGTTTTTATGTTTTTAAATTTTTTAACATTTTAGGGGTTTTAAGGTTTTTAAGAGTTATTTAAAAATTCATTGGATTAAAGGGGGTTTATATTTTTTAGTGGTTTTTAGGGTTTTCAAGGGTTTTAGGGGTTTTATAGATTTTGGGGGATTTTAGGGGTTTTTTGGTCTTTCATGGGTTTTTAATGTTATTATCATTTTTAGGATTTTTTAGGGCTTTAAGTGTTTTCAGGATGTTATGGTTTTCTTCGGTATTTTAGAGGTTTTTACATTTTTATGTAATTTTAGGAATTGTTTCGGATATATATGATTTTTTAATGTTTTTTGGTATTTTGAGTGGATTTTTTGTTTTTTAGAATTTTAATGTTTTTAGGGGATTTAAGTGTTTTTAGTTTTTTAAGGTTTTATGAGGGTTTTTTGGGTTCTTAGTGTTTTTTATGAATTAGTTATTTGAAGGGATTTATTAGGATTTTCATGGCTCTTTAGGATTTTTAAGATTTTTTAGGGGTTTTTTGGGTTTTTAACGGTTTTAGCATTTTTCAGGGTTTTTAGGGGTTTTATGTTTTTTCAGGTTTTTAAGGATTTCATAGAGGTTTTAGTTTTTTTACATTTTTATGTATTCATAGGGATTTTAAGGATTTGTTGTGGTTTTTAGGATTTTTATAGATTTTGAGGGTTTTTTTGATTGTTTGGATTTTTTGGTTTTTTTTTGAGTTTTTTGGGTTTTTATAGGTTTTTTTGAGTTTATTAAAGTTTTAGGGGTTTGATGCATTTTTAGTGTTTTTAGTGGTTTTATTGGGTTTTTTTGTTTTTTTTGTTTTTATGGGTTTTAGCGGTTTCATGGTTTTTAGGAGTTTTGTGGTCTTTTAGAGTTTTTATGGTTTTTGGCATTTTTTATGTTTTTATGGGTTTATGTTTGTTTAGGTTTTTAATGATTTAATTGGTTTTTTCATATTTTTTATGGTTTTTAATGTTTTGAGGGAATTTTAGAAGTGTTTTCAGATTTTTACTATGTTTATGGTTATTCAGGGACTTGAGGGTTTTATGATTTTTGTGTTTTTAGAGTTTTCTAGGGTAGTTATTGGTTATTATTTTTATTAGGGTTTTTAATAATTTTTTAGGTTTTTATTGTTTCTTAAGGGTTTTTAGGGTATTTAGGTTTTTTTACATTTTTTGTGATTGTTTGGTATTTTTTAGTCTTTTATGATTTTTTAGTGTATTAGGGATTTTCTGTGTTTTATGGGTTTTAGGGGGTTTATGGATTTTATGTTTTTTTTGCGGAAGTTTTTTTAGTTTTAAGGTTTTTTAGTGTTTTTTTATCATTTTTAGGGTTTAAAAGGTTTTTTTAGTTTTTAGTTTTTTAACGAGTTTTTATAATTTTTAAGGATTTCAGGGTTTTTTTTTCAGTATTTTTAGAGTTTTACTATTTTTAGAGTCTTTATTGTTTTTTAGGGGTTATACATTTTTAATTTTTTTATGGTTTTTATGTGTTTTTAGGTTTTTAAGGTTTTATTTGGGGGTTTTCAAGGTTTCTTTGAGTTTTTATCATTTTTATGGATATTTATGGACTTTTATGATTTTTACTAACTTTTATGTTTTTTAGGGATTTCGATAGTTTTATGAGTTTTAGGGTTTCAATGTTTTTTATCGTTTTAAGTGTTTTTAGTGTTATTTAGGTTTTTATGTTTGTTAACTGTTTTTTGGTTTTTATGGTTTTCTTAAGGTTTTTACGGTTTTCAGGGTTTTTTTTATGTTCATAGGTATTTCTATAGATTCTATAGGATTTTTATAGATTATAATTTTATAGGTATTTTTAGGGATTATTTTAATTTATTATGGTTTTCATGGTTTTTATGGTTTATTAGGGTTTTATGGGTTTTTAAATTTTTCAGATCATTAATGTGTTTTAGAGTTTTTTAATTTTTTTTGGAGTTTAATGGGTTTTAGAGTTTTTATTTGTTTGTGAGGGGTTTTATGAGTCTCTAGGGGGTTTTATAAGTTTTAGAGGGTTTTTTGGATTTTAGGGGTTTTTAAGGATTTTTATGTCTTTTAGGGTTTTTAGGATTTTTTACTTTTAAGGTTTTTAGGTGCTTTAACTGTTTTTAGGTATTTGAGGTTTTCATATGGGTTTTCAGGGTTTTAGTATTTTAACATTTTTCTGGGATTTTTAGGGGCTTCTTAGTATTTTTATAGTTTTATGGATTTTTTGAATTTTTGGGTTTTTTTTATGGTTTTTTAGGATTTTGAGTATTTTTTAGGATTTTTAGGGTTTTAGGTTTTTTTTAAGTTTTTATGTTTTTGAGGTTTTTTCAAGGAATTTATGGTTTTTTTCTATTTTTATGGATTTTTCGGACCTTTTTAGTATTTTTATTTTTTTAGGGTTTTTAGGGTTTTTAGGGATTTTTAGAGTTTTAGGAATTTTAAGGGTCTTTTGTTTTTTTAGTATTTTTATGATTTTTAGGGGTTTTAAGTATTTTTCGGCTTTTATGGTTTTCTTTGGATTTTTTAGATTTTTTAGGGGGGTTTATGTTCTTATGGATTCTTAGACCTTTTTAGGGTTGTTATGGGTTTTTAGGGTTTTTATGGATTTTAATGTTTTCAGTGTTTTTTTGTTTTTATGTTTTTATTGAGTTTTTTATGGATTTATTGATTTTTAGAGTTTTTAAAATTTTATTTTTTGAAAGGATGTTAGAGTTTTTAGTGGTTTTAGGGTTTTAATGGTTTTTATGGTTGCTAAATGTTTTAGGGGTTTTCCGGTTTTTGGGTTCTTAGGGATTTTAGAGGGTCTTTATGGTTTTTATCATTTTTAGGTTTTTAGGGTTTTTAAGTGTATTTAGGTTTTTAATGTTCTCATAGGGGTTTTCAAGGTTTTTATGATTTTTAAAATTTTTAAGGATTTTTAGGGATTTTTGGATTTTTATTGTTTTTAGAGTTTTTAGGGATTTTGAGAATTTTAGGGTTTTTGGGTTTTTTTTGGTTTTTTGGGTGTTTTAGGATTTTTGATTTTATTATGGGTTTTTTTGGGTTTTTAGGGTTTTTAACATTTTTAGGAGTTTAATGTGTTTTAAAATTTTATAGTGGGTTTTTAGAGTTTTATAGGTTTTTAGGTTTTTTTATTTTTTTAAGTGTTTTATGGTTTTCAGGAGTTTTTATGGTTTTTACAGTTTTTAGGGAAATTTAGGGTTTTTAGTGTTTTAAGGGGTTTTTATTTTTGTAGGTTTCTTTGATTTTCTTAGGTTTTTCCATATTTTTTTTGTTTCTATGTTTTAGTGGTGTTTAGGTTTTTTTTGTTTTTTACCTTTTACTATATTAGGGATTTTGAGGGTACTTATGTTTTTTACGGTTTTAAAAGTTTTTTTTTTGAATTTACTGGATTTCTCAATTTTATAATATTTTTAAGGTTTTATATAATTTTTAACATTTTAAGGGATTTAAAGGGTATTTAGTTTTTTGTGGTTTTAATGGTTTTTAGGGGTTTTTAATGTTTCTATGGATTATTATGGTTTTATGGGTTTCTAGGGCTTCTAGGGTCTTTTATAATATTTTATGGTTTTTAGGGTTTTTATGTTTTTAGTGGTTTAACGTGTTTTTAGGTTTTTAAGGTTTTCTAAGGGTTTCTCAGGGGTTTTTAAGCTTTTAGAAATTTTTAGGTATTTTCTAAGACTTTTAAGGATTTTAGATATTATTAAGGATTTCGAGGTGTTTAACTGATTTTCGGGTTTTTATGGGTTTCACAGGTTTTTTGTGTTTTTATGGTTCTTTATGGTTTTAAGTATTTTTAGAGTATTTTAATTTTTTTTAATTATATAAATAAATTTATATTTTTAGTGGTTTTTAGGGGTTTTGGGTTTTTTTTGTGTTTTTAAGGTTCTTAGGGATTTTATGATTTTTAGTGGTTTTAGTGTTTTAATGATTTTTAGTGTTTTTAGATTTTATGGGTTTTAATAATTTTTAGTTTCTTATGATTTTATGATGTTTTTTCTGGTTCTTTGGGTTCTTTCTATTTTTAGGGACTTTTGTGGATTTTTATGGATTTTTATAGCCTTTTAGGATTTTTAAGGATTTTTACGCTATTTTGATTTTTTTAAGATTTTAGCATTTTAGGTGTTTTCTGTTTTTAACTTTCTAGGGGATTTATTTTTTTAAATTTGTATATTTTTCTTAGTTTTTTAGAGTTTTTTGGGTTTTTTGGGTTTTAATGGAAATTTAGTGTCTTTTAGGATTTTTAGAGTTTTTTGGATTTTTTTTCTATTTTTTAGTTTTATTCAATTTTTTAGAGTTTTTTAACATTTTTTTGGGTTTTAAAGGGTTTTTATAAATTTTTTGGTTTTTTAGGGGTTTTATCATTTTAAAGGTTTTTTATTGTTTTTAAATGTTTTTATTGTTTTTATGGTTTTTAGGGGTTTTAGTGTTTTCAGGTTTTTTGGGGTTTTAAGTGTTTTTAGGCCATTAAGGCGTTCTTTTGGTTTTTCATGGGCTTTAGAGTTTTTTATATTTTTATGTATTTTTGGGGTTTCTTATCATTTTTATGGGTTTTTTGGGCTTTTAGGGTTTTCAAGGTTTTAGGGTTCTTTAGAGTTTTAGGGAATTTTTTATGGGTTTTAGCATTTTTTATGTTTTTTAGGGGTTTTATATTTTTTTGTTTTTTAGGTTTTATTAGGGGTTTTATGATTTTTATGGGTTTTTAATTTTTTTCATAAATTTATGGATTTTTTGGATATTTGTTGTTTTTAATTTTTTTAGGGATTTTGAGGGTTTTAGGGTTTTGTGGTTTTTTTTGGGTTTTAGTGTTTTTTGATCTATTTAGGATTTTTATGGTATTTTAGAATTTTTTTTCATTTTTAGAGGTTCAATGTGTGTTTAGTGTTTGTAGTTGTTTTTAGGTTTTTATTGGTTTTTAGGTTTTCTTTATGGTTTTTGGGGATTTTATGGTATTTATGGGTTTTGAGGTTTTTAATAGTATTTATCATATATTGTATTTATAAGGTTTTAAATGTTTTTATATTTTTAAGGTTTTATTTCCGGTTTTTATGGTTTTTTTAATTTTTTGTATCTTAAGGTATTTATAAGGATTTTTAGTTTTTCTATGGTTTTTTGGGTTTCAATGGGTTCTAATGCATTTTAGGGTTTTTAGGATTTTTAACAGTTTAATTATTTTGGATTTTAAGTGTTCATTAGTTTTTTAGGGATTTATGTTTGTTATTGTTTTTAACATTTTTGGGTTTTATAGGTTTTTATATTTTTAGTGATTTTTTGGGTTTTAGGTGTTTTAAGGTATTTATTTGGTTTTTTGGTTTTGAGGGGTTTTTGGGTTTTTGGGAATTTTTTGTTTTTTTATCATTTTTTAGTTTTTATAGTTTTTTTTGTTTTTTAGGTTTTATTAGGGGTATTGTTGGTTTTTAAAGGTTTGTATAGTATTAGATTATTTGAATGATTTCATAGGGTTTTTAGGTATTTTTACGCTTTTTAGAGATTTTTTAGAATTTTTAGGGTTTTTTGGAATATTTTGGGTTTTAGCATTTTAGGTTTAGTGGTTTTAAGTGATTTTATCTTTTTAAGGCTTTCTTAGAGTTTTTTAAGATTTAATTATTTTTATGTTTTTAGTTTTTTTATGATTTTTTAGGATTTTTATGGATTTTTATGTTTTCTATGGATTTGGAGTATTTTTAGGGTTTTATGTTTTTTTTAGATTTTTTTCTTCAGTTTTTTAGGTTTTGTGAGGTTTTTTAGATTTTTATCTTTTTGGGGGGGTTTAAAGGGTTTTTAATATCATTCGTGGGTTTTTACAGTTTTTATGTGTTTTGGGTGTTTTTTATGATTTTATGTTTTTTTTTTATGATTTTTAGGATTTTTAGGGTTTCTATCATTTTTTAGGTTTTTAGGGGTGTTTAATGTTTATAAGTTCTTATGGATTTCTTTGGAATTCTTAGGTTTTTTTAAGGTTTTTAGGTTTTTAAGATTTTTATATTATTTTTTATGGTTTTAATGTTTTCTAGTTTTTTGTAAATTTTTAGGGCTTTAAAGGGTTTTTATAATTTTTAGTGGGGTTTTAGGTTTTTTTAGTTCTTAGAATTTATTATGGTTTTTATGGGTTTTTTAGGGATTTTTATTGTTTTTTGTGTCTTTAAGGTTTTTATAAGGTCTTAAATATATTTAGGTTTTTAAGAGTTTAGAGTGTTTTTAGGGTTCTATGGTATTCTTTGGGGTTTTCAAGGTTTTTAGTGTGTATTATGTTTTATGTGCTTTTTATAATTTTTTATTATTTTATCAGTTTTTATTTATTTTTAGGGATTTTAGTGTTTTTAGGGTTTTAGGGGATTTTAGTGGTTCTTAGATTTTTTTTATTTTTTAGGGGTTTTTAGAGTTTTTAGGTTTTTATGGTCTTTTTATGTGTTATAAGGGGTTTAATGGTTTTTAGGTTTTTATATTTTTTTCTGATTTTTTAGGGGTTTTAATGGTATGTTGGGGGTTTTATGGGACTTTAGCTGGTTTTAACAGTTTGATGGGGTTTTATAGGTTTTAGGGGTTTAGGTATATTTTAGGTCATTTAGGGTTTTACGATTTTTCCCTTTTACAGTTATTTAGGTTTTTTAAACGTTTTTAGGTATTTGAGGTTTTATTAAGGGTTTTTAGGGTTTTTAGGGTTTTAAAATTTTTTGGGTTTTTTTGGGGGTTGTTATTTTTTTATGGTTTGTATGGATTTTTATAATTTTTAGGTTTTTTAGGGGTTTTTAGTTTTTTGAGTGTTTTTTAATATTTTTAGGGTTTTAAGTGTTTTTTTAGGATTTTATTTTTTTTTCTTAGGGGTTTTCAAGGTTTTATTGGTTTTTACATTTTTATGGATTTTAAGTGATTTTTTTTATTATCATGGTTTTTAGGGTTTTTAAGGATTTTGAGGGGTTTAGGGATTTTAAGGGTCTTTTGGGATTTTAGCGTTGTTATTTTTTTTAGGGGAATTATGTGTTTTTAGGTTTTTATGATTTTCTTTGGGTTTTTTATTGTTTTTAGGGGATTTATGTTTTTAGTGATTTTTAGACCTTTTCGGGTTGTTATAGTTTATGTAGGGTTTTTAGGGTTTTTGAGGGTTTTTACGGATTTATAGGGTTTTCAGCGTTTTTTGGTTTTTTGGGTATTTACTTATTTATTGAATGTTTTATGGTTTTATGGATTTTCAGAGTTTTTAACATTTTTTTGTTTAATGGTATTTTCATATTTTTAGTGGTTTTGGGGGTTTAAATATTTTTTTGGGGGTTTTAATGTCTTAGGGGTCTTATGGGTTTTAGGGTTCTTAGGGATATTAGGGTTTTTATGGTTTTTATCTTTTTTGGGTTTTTGGGTTTTTAAGTGTTTTTAGGATTTTAAGGTTATCATAGTGGTTTTCTAGGTTTTTACACTTTTTTCCATTTTTAGGTATTTTTAGGGTTTTCCAGGATTTTTATGGTTTTTAGGGTTTTTATCAATTTTGAGCGTTTTAGGGTTTTTAGTGTTTTTTAGGGTTTTCTTTACTTTTTTGGTGTTTTTGGTGTTTTTGGTTATAGAGTTTTTAGGGGTTTAATTTTTTCTATAGTTTTAACATTTTTAGGAGATTAAAGTGTTTTTAAAGTTTATAGTGGGTTTTTAGAGTCTTATAGAATTTTAGGTTTTTTATAGTATTTTGGGGTTTTATGGTTTTCAGGGGTTTTATGGTTTTTAAGGTTTTTAGGAAAATTTAGGGTTTTTAGTGTTCTCGGGGTTTTGATTTTTTTATGTTTTTAAGGCTTTATTAGGGTTATTTTTAGTTTTTGAGATTTCTATGTTTTACTTTTTTTTAGGATTTTTTTGGTTTTTTTGGGTTTTAGGGTTTTAGGGATTTTGAGGGTACTTAGGGGTTTTTTGATTTTAAATGTTTTTTATGTTTTTTTGGTTTTTTTGGAATTCTCAATTTTTAGCATTTATATGGTTTTTTAGAATTTTTAAAATTTTCAAGGATTTAAATAGAATTTAATGTTATTTGTGGTTTTATGGGTTTTTAATGTTTACGGGGATTATTATGGTTTTAGGGGTTTATAGAAATTTTAGGGTCTTTTACGGTGTTTTATGGTTTTAATAATTTTTAGGATTTTAGGGGTTTAAAGTGTTTTTATGTTTTTATGGTCTTTGTAGTGTTTCTCACGGATTTTTATGCTTTTAGTAATTTTTAGGGTTTTTAGAATTTTTTTGGTTTTTAGCTATTTTTTTGGGGTTTTGGGGGGATTAACTGTTTTTAGGATTTTATGGGTTTCATGGGTTTTTTGTGTTTATAATGTTATTTATGGTTTTAAATTATTTTTAGTGTTTTTTAATTTTTTTAGGTGTATAAATGGATTTAGATTTTTCGGTGGTTGTTTGGATTTTTTGGGTTTTTAAGGTTTTAAAGGATTTTATGGTTTTTAGTGGTTTTAGTATTTTAGGATTTTTAATGGGTTTTTAATGGTTTTTTGTGTTTTTTGGGTTTTAAGGGTCTTAAGTGCTTTTAGGTTCTTAATACATTACTATGTTTTTTAGGGTTTTTAGGGTTCTTTTTTTTTTAGGATTTTTTTGGATTTTTATGGATTTTTATAGCCTTTTAAGATTTTTTGAGATTTTTAGGATATTTATTGTTTTTTTAGTTTTTATAATTTTACGTGTTTTTGTGTTTTTACGATTTTTAGTGGTTTTATATTTTTATAGGTTTTTATGGTTTTCTTAGGTTTTTCAGTGTTTTTAGGGGTTTTTAGGTTTTTATAGAATTTTAGTGTTTTTTAGGATTTCTTGGCATTTTTGGTTTTATTTTTTGAATTTTTTAGTTTTACACATTTTTTTTACATTTTTATGTGTTCAAAGTGTTTTTAGAATTTTAGTGTGTTTTTAGGGGTTTTAAGTGTTTTTAGATTTTCTATATATTTATAGTTTTTTATATTTTTTAGGGTTTTTATGGTTTCTATCGTTTTTAGGTTTTTATGGGTTTTTAGGGTTTTTAGGGTATTAAGTTGTTGTTTTGGATTTTCATGGGTTTATGGTTTTTTATACTTTTTGGGATTTTTGGGATTTCTTGTTATTTTTATGGGTTTTTTGGTTTTTAGGGGTTTTTGGGGGGGTTTAGGTTTCTTTAGGGTTATAAGGTCTTTTATGATTTTTAGCATTTTTTATGTTTTTATGTTTTTCTGGGTTTTATGTTTTATAGGTTTTTAAGGTTTTATTACGGGTTTTACGGGTTTTATGGGTTTTCAATTGTTCTGGGATATTTAGGGATCTTTTTGTATATTTATTGTGTTTTGGTGTTTTTAGGGGTTTTAGGGTTTTAGGGTTCTTATGGTTTTGTGGGGTTTTGGTTATTTATGAGTTATTTATGACATTTATGGTATTTTAGAGTTTTTATCAATTTTAGGGGTTAAAAGAGGGTTTAGTGTTCGTAGTGGGTTGTAGGTTTTTATGGTTATTTAGGATTTTTTATGGTTTTAGGGATTTTTAGGGTATTTTGTGGTTTTACGGTTTTTAGGGTTTTTATAATATTTTATATTTATAATGGTTTAAATGTTTTTATATTTTTATTGTTTTCTTTCAGGTTTTTAGGGTTTTCTAGATATTTTGTATTTTAAGGGATTTTTAGGGATTTTTAGTACCATTATTGTTGTTTGGGTTTCTATGGGTATTGATGGATTCTAGGGTTTTAGGGTTTTTAATAGTTCAATTATTTTGGGTTTAAGAGTTTTTTTTAGTTTTTTAGGGATTTATGTTTTTTTACAGATTTTAACAGTTTTTGGGTTTTAATAGGGTTTTATAGTTTTTGTGATTTTTAGGGGTTTTATGGTTTTAGGTGTTTTATGTTTTTATTTCGTTTTTTTTTGTTTTTTGGAGGTTTAGGTTTTTATGGTTTTTTTAAGTTTTTTATGATTTTTCAATTGTTTTTAATGTTTTATAAGGGTTTTTCATGGTTTTTAGGGGTTTTATGGTATTAGGTATTTGAGGAATTTCATAGGATTTTTATGTATTTTTATGTCTTTTAGGTATTTTGAAAATTTTTAGGGTTTTGGGGATTTTTAAGGGTTTTAGTGTTTTTAGGTTTTTTGTGGTTTTTTGTGATTTTACGTTTTAAGGTATCCTTAGGGGTTTTCACGTTTTTAGTTTTTTTTAACTTTTTAGTGATTTTTTTGTAATTTTTTAGGTTTTTTAGGATTTTAGGTCTATTAGGGATTTTGATTATTTTTAAGGTTTTATGGTTTTTTTTGTTTTTTTGGGTTTTGGGATTTTTTATTCAGTTTTTTATGGTTTGTAAGGGTTTTTATATTTTTATATTTTTGGTGTTTTAAAGGGTTTTTAGTAACATTTTTTGGTTTTTACATTTTTTATGTGTATTTGGGGTTTTTTATGTTTTTAACGGTTTTTTATTTATAAGGATTTTAGTGTTTCTATCATTTTTTGGGTTTTTTTGGGTTGTTAAGTGATTTTAGGTTATTATTTTTTTTCTTATGGATTTTTAGTGTTTTTTATGTTTTTATTTATTTTTACAGCTTTGGAAGATTTTTATGGTTTCTAGTGATTTTAGGAAATTTGATGGTTTTTAGGGGTTTTCGGGTTTCATGGTAATTTTTGGGTTTTAGGGTTTTTATTTTAATTTTTAGGGTTTTTAATGTTTCCTAGTTTTTTTTCATATTTTTAGGAATTTAAATTGTTTTCAGCGTTTTTAGTGGGGGTTTATGTCTTTATTAGTTCTTATAATTTATTATGGTTCTCTGGGGTTTTATGTTTTTAGGTATTTTTATTGTTTTCTTGGGGATTTTAAGATTTAAAGGGAATTATTTTTTTAGGTTTTTTGGATTTTTAGTGTTTTAGGGATATATGATATTCTTTTGAGTTTTTAAATTTTTTAGTGTGTATTATGTTTTTAAGGACTTTTAGATTTTTTTGGTTTTTTGGGTTTTTTGGGATTTTTAGGGCTTCTAGGGTTTGTTACGGTTTTAGGGTTTTTTAGTTCTTCTTATTATTTTTATATTTTTTAGATGTTTTAAGTGGTTTTAGGTTTTTATGGTTTTCTTATGGGTATTTAGGGTTTTTAGTGGGGTTTTTTCAGTTTTTAGGGTTTTTAATATTTTTTAGAGTTTGTTAAAAAAAATTGGGTTTTAAATTGGTTTTAGGCTTTAAGTGGGTTATTAGGGTTTTTTGGGTTTTTGAGGATTTTTACGGTTTCTAAGGGTATTTTATGGTTTTGTGGAATTCTCACAGTTTTTATGGGTTTTATTATTTTTTAGGGCTTTAAGGGTTTTTAGTGATTTTTATATTTTAAGGTTTTCTTCGGGATTTCCATGATTTTTAGGGTTTTTTACGTTTTTATGGATTTTTAGTTTTTTTTAAGATTTTTTTTTGAGTTTTAGGGTTCTTAGTGATTTTGAGGGTTTTTACAGTTTTTAACATTTTTAGGTTTTTATGGTTGTTAGGGGTTTTATTGGTTCATTGAGGTTTTAGGGTTTTATGGTTTTTAATGTTTTTAACAATTTTTAGGGTTTGTAGAATTTTTTTAGATTTTTAGGGGTTTTATTGTTTTTTTTGGGTTATGGGTTTTTTTTATTTTTTAGGGTTTTAATGTATTTTAGATATATTTAAAGTTTTTAGGGGTTAAATGGGTTTTATATTATTTTGGGTTTTTTTAGGGTTTTATGGTTTCGAAGGTTTTATGGGTTATTAGGGTTTTGGGGTTTCTAAAAATTTTATGTTTTTAGCAATTTTAAGTGTTTTTAGGTTATTACGGTTTTCATATAATATTTAGATATTTTATGATATATTATTTTTTTAATGTTTTTACGGGTTTTTTAGTATTTTTATGTTTTTTGGTTTTTAGGGATTTTGAGTGTTTATAAGGGTTTTTATGGTTTTATGGTTTTTAGTTTTTTAGTTTTTTAGGCGTTTTAAGGTATTTTAGAGTTTTTTTAACATTTTTAGTTGTTTAAAATGATTTAGTGTTTTAAGTGTGGTTAAGGGTTTTTTGGGTTTTTTGGGGGTTTTTTGGGTTTTGGAATATTTTTATGTTTCAAGGGGTTTTAATTTTTTTGGTTTTTAATGTTTCATTGGGTGTATTCATAGTTTTTAGGGTTTTTATGTTTTATGTATTTTTATGGTTTATTTGGCCTTTTGGGATTACAATATTTTTTTAGAATTTTACGGTTTCCATAGTTTTTTTACGGTTTTGGGGTTTTTTGAATTTTTAGTGTTTATAAACTTTTTTAGAGTGGTTTAACATTTTTTGGTGTAAAACGGGGTTTTACAGTATTTTGTGGTTTTTAGGTTTTCTTTGGGTTCTTAGGGTTTTTTTTAGGATTTTAGGGATTTTAGGGTTTTTAGGGGGTTTTTGGAATTTTTAAGGTGTTCTAGGGATTTTATGTGTTTTATATTTTTAGGTTTTTATTCGTTTTAATGGTTTTCATGTCTTATGGTTTTCTCAGGGTTTTTAATTGTTTTTAGTGTTTTCAGGTTTTAGAGATTTTGTAAGATTTTGTAAGATTTTATGGGTTTTTATTGTTTTCATGTATTTTGATGGGTTTTTATATTTCTAGGGTTATTAGGGTTTTTTTATGGTTTTAGGGGTTTTTAGGTTTTTTTGGGGTTTTAATTATTTTTAGTTTTTTAAGATTTTCATAGGGTTTTCAAGGTTATTCAAGGATTTTTACATTTGTAGGGATTTTTGGGACATTTTAGGAATTTTATGGTTCTTAGTGTATTTATGGTTTTGTTGTGTTTTAGCATTTTATATACGTTTTGTATTCTTTTAATGTTTTGTTAATCTTTTTATCATTTTAGGGATTTAAAGGGTTTTTAGTGTTTTTAGTATATTTTAGGGTTTGTGGTTTTTTTATGGTTTTTAGGGGTTTTATGGGGTTTTAAGGGTTTTTAGGGGTTTTTTCCATTTTTTAAGTTTTTAGGGGTTTTAATTATTGTTAGGTCTTTATGGTATTCCTGGGGGTTATAGGGTTTTTAGACATTTTTATATTTTTAATGATTTTTATGAATTTTTGAAGATTTTAATCATTTTTTGGGTTTTTAGGGATTTTGATGTGTTTGAGGTTTTTTATGGTTTTACTGTTTTTAGGGGTTTTATGGCCTTTGTTCAGTTTTTAAGGTTTTTATGAATTTTAGGGTTTTTTATTATTTTAGTGGTTTAAATTTTTTTTAGAGTTTTTATTTGTTCTTTGGGTTTTTATTGTGTTTTAGGGTTTTTTAAGGTTTTTAGGGATTTTCATGGGTTTTAGAGGTTTTTATGATTTTTAGGGTCTTTTAGTGTTTTTAATGATTTTAGGATTTTAGGGCTTTAAATTGTTTTTATGTTTTTAAGGTTTTCATATGGGCTTTTATATTTTTTTGTGATTTTTAAGTTTTATGGTATTTATGGAGTTTTTTATGATTTGTAAGGTTTTGGGGGTTTTAGGGATTTTGAGGGTTTTTACGGGTTTTAGGGTTTTTAGGGGTTTTAGTGTTTTTAGGGTTTTAAAATTTTTATGTTTCATTTGGTTTTCAAGGTTTTCTTAGGGGTTTTAAGGTTTTTAGGGTTTTCTATGTTTTAGGTATTCTTATATATTTTTTATGATTTTTATAGGTTTTTAGGGTTTTTAGGGATTTTGAGGGGTTTTAGGGATTTTTTAGGGATTTTTGATATTTTGGGGGGTTTTAGGAATTTTTTGTGTTTTTAGGGGGTTGAAGTAGTTTTAGATTTTTTTTGCATTTTAGGGGTTTTCAAGGGTTTTTAGTGTTTTTAATAGTTTTTAGGTTTCTTATGGGTTTCTGGTTTCTAAGTTTTTTATGGGTTTTTTTGCGTTTTAGGGTTTCAGCTTTTTTTAGAGGTTTTATCTTTTTGTGGTTTTTAGGGGTTTTAATTTTTTTTAGGTTTTTAAAGTGTTGTTAGAGTTTTTGCGGTATTATGGTTCTTTACATATTTAAGGATGTTTATGGATATTTTTAGGTTTTTAGTTTTTTAGGTTTTTATGGATTTTGAGCATTTTTAAGGTTTTATGGTTGTCTAGAATTTTTTAGGAGTTTTATGGATTTGATTTTTTTTCGTTTGTTAAGGTTTTATTAGGGTTTTTAGGCGTTTTATTATTATTTTTATGTTTTTAGGGTTTTAAAAGCTTTTTTTTATTTTTATTCCTTTGTTGGTTTTTTTTGGATTTTGAGGGATTTTAGGTGTTTTAATGTTTTTAGGTTTCTAGGGTTTTTTTGAGGGTTTTATGTTTCAAAGGGTTTTGAGAGTTATTAATATTTTTCGGGGTTTATATGGCTTTTAGTATTTTTATTAGTTTTTAGCTTTTTATGTGATTTTAGGGGTTTTTATGGTTTTAGGGGTTAATAGGGTTTTTAGGTGTCTTAGGGTTTTAGGGTCTTTTAGAGTTTTTATAAATTTTTATGCATTTTAAAGGTTTTAAGTGTTTTTTGTTTTTAATCTTTTCTTTGGTGTTTATTGGTTTTTAATGTTTTAGGTTCTTTTAAGTATTTTTAGTTCTCTTTTAGGATTTTTATGTGGTTTTAGGTTTTTCAATATTTTGAGATATTTTAACGATAATAGGTTTTTTATGGTTTTTCACATTTTCTATGTTTTTTAGGGTTTTAGGTTTTTTTTATTTTTTATGGTTCTCATAGGGATTTTAGGGTTTTGTACATTTTTTGTAAATTTGGGTTTTTTTTGGATTTTAGTGGTTTTTAGTGTTTTTTATGGAATTTCAATATTTTTAGGTTTTTATTTTGTTTTGGTTTATAGTGTTTTTTTAGTTTTTAGGGGTTTTAAGAGTTTTTAGAGTTTTTAAACATTTTTAGGCGTCTAAACTTTTTATTATTTTTTAGAGGTTTTCTGGTGTTTTATAGGGTTTTATGGTTTTTAATATTTTTAGGGGTTTTATGGTTTTTACAATTTTTTGGATTTTTATCGTTTTTTGGTTTTTTAGTGATTTTAATTGTTTTTTGATTTTTAAGTTTCATTGTAATTATTGGGGCTTTTTAAGGGATTCTTTCATTTTTATGGATTTTTGGTCTTTTTATAATTTTTTTAATTTATATGACTTTTAGAGATTTTGAATGGTTTTGGGTTTTTATTGTTTTTTCACATTTTTAGATTTTTAGGGGTTTTAGTGTTTTTTGGTATGTAAGGTTTCTATAGGGGTTTTACGTTTTAAGGTATTTTTATATATTTTTTGGGATTTTATCATTCTTAGGGTTTTCAGGGTTTTTTATAGTTTTATAGTCTTTAGGGTTTTTAGGGATTTTATGGTATTTTTGGGGTTTTCTTATTATTGAGAGATTTTTAGGGTTCTTAATGGTTTATAGAGTTTTTTAACATTTTGAGGTTTAAAATTTATTTTATAATTTTTAGTGGCTTTTCAAGGATTTTTTATGTTTTTAGGGACTTTAAGGATTTTATGGAATTTAGGGTTTTTAGGGTCGTTTATTGTTTTATGGTGTTCATTATATTGTATTTTTTAGGAGTTTTTGTTTTTAGGGATTTAATGACATCTTAGTGGTTTTCATGTTTTTAGGGATTTTTAGCGCATTTTTAGTATTTTTATAGTTTTTGGGGTTTAAATTTTTTTAATTTTTTTGGTTTTTAGTGATTTTTAGGGTTTTAGTGTTATTTTTTAGGGGTTTTAGGTTTTTAATGTTTTATTAGGGATTTTCAAGGTTTTTACGGTTTTTACAGTTTTTATGGTTTTTTGGGTTTTTAGGGGTTTTTGAGTTTTTTAGGGGTTTAATGTTTTTTATATGTTTTAATATTTTATGGGGTTTAAATCGTTCAGAAGTTTATTTACGGGGGTTTTGGTGGGTTTTTTTGGGTTTTAAAGGTTTTTAGGTTGTTTGGGTCTTTTATGGTTTTGAGGGTATTTAGGTTTTTTAGGGGTTTTATGTTTTTTAAGGTTTTTAAGGTTTGCTTAGGGGTTTTTATGTTACTTCGGATCTTTAGTGAATTTTTAGGATTTTTACGGTTTTTAGTGTTTTGGGGATTTTGATGATTTTTTTGACGTTTAGGGGTTTTTAGGGTATATAGCATTTTTATATTTTTATGAATTTTAAGTGTTTTTATATTTTTAAGGTCTTGTTAGGTTTTTAATGGTTTCTATGGGTTTTTACATTTTAAGGTTTTTTAGATAATTATATGAATTTTAATGGATTTTAGTCTTTTTAGAGATTTTGAGGGTTTTGGTGTATTTAGTTTTTTTGTGTGTTTTTATATTTTTTAGGGTTTTTATGGTTTATTGGCGTTTTTAGTTTTATTTTGAGTTTTTAGGGTTTTTAGAGTTTTTAAAACTTTTAGGGTTTTGAAGGGTTTTTAGAGTTTCTAGTGGGTTTTTATTTTTTATGGGTTTTAGGGGTTTTATGGTTTTATGGGGTTTTTTGGTTTTAAGGGTTTTGTTGTTTTTTGTGTTATTTAGGGTTCT
The DNA here is from genome assembly GCA_963277665.1 of Viscum album. NCBI lineage: Eukaryota > Viridiplantae > Streptophyta > Magnoliopsida > Santalales > Viscaceae > Viscum > Viscum album. The sequence goes on from OY728164.1 coordinate 790,904,555, forward strand.
TATATATTTTTTGGTTTTTAGGTGTTTTATGTGTTTTTATATTTGTTAGGTTTTTAGGGGTTTTTACATATTTTGGTTTTTGTAGGGGGTTTAGGGATTTTTAGTGTTTTTTAGGATTTTTAGTTTTTTTATGGTTTTTAGGATTTTGGGGTTTTAGGTTTTTTAGGTTTTTTACTGTTTTTAGGTTTTTAGGTGTTAATTTTTTTTTGGTTTTTAAGTATTTCAGAGGGGTTTAAATGGTATTTAGTGTTTTTATGCTCTAATGTATTTTTAGGGATTTTTTAGGGTTTTAGTGATTTTGATTGTTGTTATGGGTTTAGGGTTTTATAGATATTATGTTTTAGTGATTTTTTTAGTTTTTTAGGGTTTTAATTGTTTATATTTTTTAAGGTATTTAGGGGGTTCAAAGGGAATTTGAGTATTTTTTTTTTGGGTTTTTTAGGGGATTTATGGGTTTTGGGATTTTTATGGTTTTTATGGTTTTTTTATTGTTTTCATGATTTTTAATGTTATTAGGTTTTTTTCATGTTTTAAGTGTTTTTAGTTTTTAATGTATTCTTATTGATTTTAATGGGGTTTAGGGGTTTTTTACTTCTTAATTGATATTTAGGGAGTATTTAATATTTTTATGGTGTTAAGTTATTTTGATGGTTTTAGTGTTTTTTGGTTTTTATTGATTTTTTGGTATTACCATTTTAGGGCGTTATGGTTTTTAGAGTTTTTATGGATTTAGGGGTTTAAGTGGTTTTTAATGTTTTTAGTGGTTTTAGTGTGTTTATGGGTTTTTAGTGGGTTTTAGGTGTTTTAGGGTCTCTTTGTGTTATTTAACGTTTTAATCATTTTTTTAGGATTTGAAGGGATTTTAAGTATTTTGTTTGGTTTTTATCGTTATCTTATGGGTTTTTAGGTGTTTAGGTAATTTTACATCTAAGGTATTTTAAGGGCCTTTTTAGGAATTTATAGTTTTTAGGGTATTTAATAATTTTGAGTGTTTTTTATGTTTTTCGGTTTTTAGAATTTTATAGTTTTTAGGTGTTTTAAATGTGTTTATGTTTTTCAGGTTTTGTTCAGAGTTTTCTTGGTGTTTAGGGTTTTTATTTTTTTTGTCATTTTTACAAATTTTTAGGTTTTTTAGTGATTTTTGAGTTTTTGAGGTTGTTTAGATTTTTATTATATTTTGGGGATTAAAGGGTTTTTAGAGTTTTTAGTGAGTTTTTAGGGGTTTTATAAGGTTGTAATAGTTTTCGTGGTTTTTAGGAGATTTATGATTTTTAGGGTTGCTTAGGGTTTTTAGAGTTCTAAGTGTTTTTTTGATTTTTAGAGATTTTAATTATTTTGACGTTTCTAAGGTTTTTTATTATTTGTCATGGTTTTAGGATTTTTTATGTTTAAAGGGATTTATATGTATTTTTTTTATTTTTATCATTTTTTATTTTTTTAGGTATTTTTAGTGTTTTATGTGTTTTAGTGTTTTTCTAGTTTTTGGGGGGTTTAGAGTTTTTTTTGAATTTTTTTTATTTTAAATGTTTTAAGAGATTTTATTGTTTTTAGGAGTTTAAATGGTTTTTATAGTTTTTTGTGGATTTTTAGTGTTTTGTGGGTTTTTTTGGTTTTAAGCCTTTTAGGGGTTTTTATGATTTTTTTTTTCGGTTTTTAGGGTCTTTTAGTGTTTTTTTGGTTCTTAGCATTTTTTTATGATTTTTGGGGGTTTTAATTATTTTTAGGTTCTTAAGGTTCTCTTAGGGGGTTTTAGGATATCAAGGATTTTAGAGGGTTTTAATATTTATATCATTTTAGTATATTTATAAATTTTGGGGGGTGTTAGGGTTTTTTCGGGTTTTAAGGATTTTTTGATTTTTAGGTTTTTAAGGTTTTTAAGTGTTTTTAGGTATTTATGGTTTTCCTAGAGATTGTCCTGTGTTTTATGGTTTTTTTAGGTTTTTTGGGATTTTTTGGATTTTTTTAAGATTTTTATGGTTTTTTATACTTTTAAGGTTTTTCAGCGTTTTTTGGGTTTCTTAGGGTTTTGGGCTTTTTTTGATTTCTTTGGGTTTTAGTATTTTTTTGAGTTTTTTAGGTTTTTAAGGTTTTTTTGTGTTTTTTAACATTTTATGGGTTTAAATGTTTTTTAGAGATTCTATTGGGGTTTTAGGGATTTTATTTGTTTGTAGGGGGTTTTATGATTTTTATGGGTTTTTAGGGTTTTTTATTATTTCTTTGGGTCTTAATTTTTTATGATTTTTTTTAGGGTTTTTATGTTTTTTTAGTTTAGAACATTTATAGGGGTTTAAAAGCTTTTTAGAGTTTTTAGTGGATTTTGAGGATTTTTTTGTGTTTTAGGGAGTTTTAGGTTTTTTGGTGTTTTTATGTGTTTTAGTTGTTTTTAGGTTTTTAATGTTTTCTTAGGTTGGTTAGGTTTTTAAAGTTTTTTACAATTGTAGGGAATTTAGGTATTTTTTAGTATTTTTGTGTGTTTTAAGGGTTATAGGGATTACTGGGTTTTTACTGGTTTTTTTGGGTTTTATGGTTTTTTGTGTTTTAGTTTTTTATAGTTTTTAGGTGTTTTATGTGTTTTTAGGTTTTTAATGTTTTCCTTGGGTTTTTTGGGATATTTTGGTTTTTTACATTTTTTGTGTTTTTTATGATTTTGGGATTTTTATAGTTTTTTAGGTTTGTAAGGATTTTGAGGGTTTTTATTGTGTTTTAGGGTTTTATGCCCTCTTATAGTTTGTTGGCTATTTATGATTTTTTTTAGTTTTTAGTGATTTTAATATCTTTAGAGTTTTTAACATTTTTAGGGGTTTACATGGTTTTTATCATATTTAGTGGGTTTTAGCGTTTTATGGGTTATTAGGTTTTTATGGTATGTAGGGGTTTATAGGGTTTTTAGGGGGCTTAGGCTTTTTAGGTTGTTTTGAGGGTTTTTAGCATTTCTAAGGTTCTATAATGGTTTTATGTTTTCTTAGTTTTTTAAGGATTTTTAGGGATTTTCAGGTTTTTTTACGATTTTTTTGATCTTTATGGATTTTTTAGGATTTTCATTGTTTTTAGGTATTTTGAAGATTTTTAAGGGTTTTTTTTGTTTTTAGGGGGGTTTTGAGGGTTTTACGGTGTTTATGGTTTTTAGAGTTTTTCTCATTATATAATTTTAAATTATTTTTCATGTCTTAATGGTTTTTAGGGGTTTTATGGAAATTTAGGGCTTTATAATGTTTTTAGGAGTTTTTATTTTTTTTTAGTGGGTTTTAGGGTTTTTAGGATCTTTTCAAGGTTTTAAGGGTTTTTAGTAATTTTTAGGGTTTTAGGGGATTTAAGTGTTTATAGTTCTTATAGTTTTTAGGGGTTTTTAGGGTTTTATGGTTATTAAGGATTTTAGGTATTTTTAGGGTTTTTTGTATTTTTTTTGGGTTTTTATGGATTTTGAGGGTTTTTTGGTTTCTAGGGTTTCTTAAGGTTTTTAATATTTTTAGGTTTTTAGGTGTTTTAAGTGTTTTTAGGTTTCTATGGTCTTTTTAATCGTTTTAAAGGTTTTTAGGGGTATTTAGTTTTTTAGGTATTTTTAGGGTAATTTTTGGATTTTTATGGGTTTTTAGGGTTTTTATGGATTTTGTTGGTTTTTATATTTTTTTGGATTTTTTTTGTTTCCTATGTTTTTATGGGTTTTATTTTTTTTTATGGTTTTTATAACATTTAGGGGGTGAAATTATTTTTATATTATTTTGTGTGTTTTTAATGTTTTAATGAGTATTTATGGGATTTTTTATGTTTTTAGTTGTTTTTACAGTTTTTAGATGTTTTTATGGGTTCTATAGTTATTTGGGGTTTTTAGTGTATTTAGGTTTTTAGGGGTTTTAAGTGTTTTTAGGATTTTAGGGTTTTATTAAGGGATTTCTAAAGTTTACTTTAATTTTTATTATTTTTTAGGATTTTTTTTATTTTTTACTATTTTTATGGATTTTGAGGGTTTTTATGGTTTTATGGTGTTTTAGTGTATTTAATTTTTTTTTGGTTTTCTAGGGGTTTCTGACGTTTCGTGGTTATTATGTGTTCGATAGGGTTTTTAAATTTAAAGGGATTATTATAGATTTATAGGATTTTTATGGTTTTTAAGGATTTATGGATTTTAGGGTATATAGGGGTTTTTATGGTATTTTTTGATTTTTGATGTTTTTAGGGTTTTTAGGTTTTTTAGATTTTTTAAAAAATTTGGGGTTTAAAGGGTTTATAGAGTATTAGTGGAGGTTTTTGTGTTTTTATGGGATTTTGTGGATTTACTAGTTTTTATGGATTTTAGTTGTTTTAGGGTATTTAGGTTTATTGGGGTTTTTGGGTTTTTAGATTATTTTAGTTTTTTAGGTTTTTAAGGGTGTTTAGGTTTTAGGGATTTTTTCTCATTATTACAGTTTTTTAGAGTTTTAGGGGTTTAGGGATTTGAGCATTTTTAGGGTTTTCAGGGTTTTATGTTTTTTAGGGGTTTTATGGTTTTTAGGGGTTTTAGGATTTTTAGGGATTTTATCATTTTAAGGGTTTTAAGTGTTTTTAGGTATTTAATGTTTTATTTGGGATTTTAAATTTTATTATGTCGTTTATGGTTTTTTGGGGTTTTGGGGGTTTTTTGTGTTTTTAGGGTTTTGGAGATTTTATTTAATTTTTTAACATTTTTGTGGGGTTTAAAGTGTTTTTAGAGTTTTTAATGGTTTTATGTTTTTTTTGTTTTTAAATTTTTGATGGTTTTATGAATTTTTATGGTTTTGATGAGTTTTACACTCTTTTACTATTCTCTATTATTTTTGGTGTTTTTTTTGACTTTCCAGGGTTTTAATAGTTTTTAGTCTTTTTTTAATTTCTTTGGGTTTTAGTTTTTTTTTGAGTTTTTTTATGTTTTTAAGGTTTTTTTGAGTTTTTTAACATTTTATGGGTTTAAATGTTTTTTTATAGTTTCTATTGGGGTTTTAAAGATTTTATTTGTTTATAGGGGGTTTTATGATTTTTATGGGTTTTTATGGTTTTTTATTATTTCTTTGGGTCTTAATTTTTTATTTGTTTTTTTGGGTTTTTATTGTTTTTTTTAGTTTAGAACATTTATAAGGGTTTAAAAGCATTTTAGAGTTTTTAGTGGATTTTGAGGGGTTTTATGTGTTTTAGGGGGTTTTTGGTTTTTTGGTGTTTTTATGTGTTTTAGTTGTTTTTAGGTTTTTAATGTTTTCTTAGGTTGGTTAGGTTTTTAGGGTTTTTTATAATTCTATGGAATTTACGTATTTTTTAGTATTTTTGTGTGTTTTAAGGGTTATAGGGATTACTGGGTTTTTACGGGTTTTTTGGGTCTTATGGTTTTTTTGGTTTAGTTTTTTATGGTTTTTAGGTGTTTTATGTGTTTTTAGGTTTTTAAGGTTTTCCTTGGTTTTTTATGGATTTTTTGGTTTTTTACATTTTATTGTGTTGTTTATGTTTTTTGTATTTTTATAGTTTTTTAGGTTTGTAAGGATTTTGAGGGTTTTTATTGTGTCTTAGGTATGTATGTCCTCTTATAGTTTTTTGGGTATTTATGATTTTTTATAGTTTTTAGTGATTTTAAAGTCTTTAGAGTTTTTAAAATTTTTAGGGGTTTAAATGGTTTTTATCATATTTAGTGGGTTTTAGCGTTTTATGGGTTATTAGTGTTTTTATGGTATTTAGAGGTTTATAGGGTTTTTAGGGGGTTTAGGGTTTTTAGGTTGTTTTGAGGGTTTTTAGAATTTCTTAGGTTCTATAGTGGTTTTAAGTTTCCTTAGTTTTTTAAGGATTATTTGGGATTTTCAGGGTTTTTAACGGTTTTTTTTTATCCTTATGGATTTTTTTAGGATTTTCATTGTTTTTAGGTATTTTGATGATTTTTAAGGGTTTTTTGGGTTTTTGGGTGTTTTTTGAGTGTTTTACAGTGTTTATGGTTTTTAGAGTTTTTCTCATTGTACGATTTTAAAGAATTTTTCATTTTTTTAATGGATTTTTAGTGTTTTATGGAAATTTAGGGTGTTATAATGTTTTTAGTAGTTTTTATTATTTTAAGTGGGTTTAGGGTTTTTAGGATCTTTTTAGGGTTTTAAGTGTTTTTAGTATCATTTAGGGTTTAAGGGGATTTAAGTGTTTATAGTTTTTATAGTTTTCTTAGGGGTTTTTAGGGTTTTATGGTTATTTAGGTTTTTAGGTATTTTTAGGTTATTTTGTATTATTATGGGTTTTTATGGATTTTGAGGGTTTTTTGGTTTTTAGGGTTTCTTACGGTTTTTAAAATTTTTAGGTTTTTAGGTGTTTTAAGTGTTTTTAGGTTTCTATGGTCTTGTTAATCTTTTTCAATGTTTTTAGGGGTATTTAGTTTTTAGGTATTTTTAGTGATTTTTAGGATTTTATGGGGTTTTAGGGTTTTTATGGATTTTGAGGGTTTTTATATTTTTTTGGATTTTTTTTGTGTCCTAAGTTTTTATGGGTTTTATTTTTTTTATTGTTTTTATCACTTTTAGGGGATTAAATTATTTTTAAATTATTTTGTGTGTTTTTAAATTTTTAATGAGTATTTATGGGATTTTTTATGTTTTTAGTGGTTTTTACAGTTTTTAGATGTTTTTATGGGTTCTACAGTTTTTTGGGGTTTTTAGTGTATTTAGGTTTTTAGGGGTTTTATGTTTTTTTAGGATTTTATGGTTTTATTAAGGGATTTCTAAATTTTACTTTATTTTTAATTATTTTTTAGTATTTTTTTGTTTTTTACTATTTTTATGGATTTTGAGGGTTTTTATGGTTTTATGGTGTTTTAGTGTTTTTAATTTTTTTTGGTTTTCTAGGGGTTTCTGACGTTTCTTGGTTTTTATGTGTTCGATAGGGTTGTTAAATTTTAAGGGATTATTAGAGATTTTTAGGATTTTTATGGTTTTTAAGGTTTTATGGATTTTAGGGTATATAGGGGTTTTTATGGTATTTTTGGGATTTTTGATGTTTTTTAGGGTTTTTAGGTTTTTTAGATTTTTTAACAATTTTTGGGGTTTAATTGATTTTTAGTGTATTGGTGTGGGTTTCTTGTTTTTATGGGATTTTTTGGATTTACTAGTTTTTATGGATTTTAGTTGTTTTTGGGTATTTAGGTTCTTTTTGGGTTTTAGGTTTTTTAGATTATTTTAGTTGTTTAGGTTATTAAGGGTGTTTAGGTTTTAGGGATTTTTTCTCATTATTACTGTTTTATAGAGTTTTAGGGGTTAAGGGATTTGAGCATTTTTATGGTTTTTAGGGTTTTAAGTTTTTTAGGGGTTTTAGGGTTTTTAGGGATTTTATTATTTTAAGGGTTTTAAGTGTTTTTAGGTATTTAATGTTTTATTTGGGATTTTAAATTTTATTATGGCGTTTATGGTTTTTTGGGGTTTTGGGGGTTTTTTGTGTTTTTAGGGTTTTAAAGATTTTATTTAATTTTTTAACAAATTTGCGGGGTTTAAAGTGTTTTTAGAGTTTTTAATGGTTTAAAGTTTTTTTTGTTGTTAAATTTTTGATGGTTTTATGAATTTTTATGGTTTTGATGAGTTTTACACTCTTTTACTATTCTCTATTATTTTAGGTGTTTTTTTGACTTTCAAGGGTTTTAATAGTTTTTAGTCTTTTTTTGATTTATTTGGGTTTTAGTATTTTTTTGAGTTTTTTTATGTTTTTAATGTTTTTTTTGAGTTTTTTAACATTTTATGGGTTTAAATGTTTTTTATAGTATCTATTGGGGTTTTGGGGATTTTATTTGTTTGTAGGGGGTTTTATGATTTTTATGGGTTTTTAAAGTTTTTTATTATTTCATTGGGTCTTAATTTTTTATGAGTTTTTATGGTTTTTTTAGTTTAGAACATTTATAGGGGTTTAAAAGCATTTTAGAGTTTTTAGTGGATTTTGAGGGGTTTTATGTGTTTTAGGGGGTTTTAGGTTTTTTTGTGTTTTTATGTGTTTTAGTTGTTTTTAGGTTTTTAATGTTTTCTTAGGTTGGTTAGGTTTTTAGGGTTTTTTAAAATTCTAGAGAATTTAGGTATTTTTTAGTATTTTTGTGTGTTTTAAGGGTTATAGGGATTACTGGGTTTTTACGGGTTTTTTTGGGTTTTATGGTTTTTTGTGTCTTAGTTTTTTATGGTTTTAGGTGTTTTATGTGTTTTTAGGTTTTTGCGGTTTTCCTTGGGTTTTTTGGGATTTTTTGGTTTTTTACATTTTTCTGTGTTTTTTATGATTTTTGGATTTTTATAGTTTTTAAGGTTTGTAAGGATTTTGAGGGTTTTTATTGTGTTTTAGTGTTTTAAGTCCTCTTATAGTTTGTTGGGTATTTATGATTTTTTTTATAGTTTTTAGTGATTTTAATGTCTTTAGAGTTTTTAACATTTTTAGGGGTTTAAATGGTTTTTATCATATTTAGTGGGTTTTAGCGTTTTATGGGTTGTTAGGGTTTTTATGGTATTTAGGGGTTTATAGGGTTTTTCGGGGGTGTAGGGTTTTTAGGTTGTTTTGAGGGTGTTTATAATTTTATAGGTTCTATAATGGTTTTATGTTTTCTTAGTTTTAAAGGATTTTTAGGGATTTTCAGGGTTTTTTACCGTTTTTTTATCTTTATGGATTTTTTAGGATTTTATTGTTTTTAGGTATTTTGAAGAGTTTTAAGGTTTTTTTTGGTTTTTGGGAGTTTTTTGAGTGTCTTACGGTGGTTATGGTTTTTATAGTTTTTCTCATTATAGGATTTTAAAGGATTTTTCATGTTTTAATGGATTTTTTGGGGTTTTATGGAAATTTAGGGCTTTATAATGTTTTTAGGAGTTTGTATTATTTTTAGTGGGTTTTAGGGTTTTTAGGATCTTTTCAGGGTGTTGAGGGTTTTTAGTATTTTTTAGGGTTCTAGTGGATTTAAGTGTTTATAGTTTTTATAGTTTTCTTAGGGGTTTTTAGGGTTTTAAGGTTATTTAGGTTTTTAGGTATTTTTAGGGTTTTTTTTATTTTTATGGGTTTTTATGGATTTTGAGGGTTTTTTGGTTTTTATGGTTTCTTAAGGTTTTTAAATTTTTTTATGTTTTTAGGTGTTTTGAGTGTTTTTAGGTTTCTATGGTCTTGTTAATATATTTCAATGTTTTTAGGTGTATTTTGTTTTTTAGGTATTTTTAGGGATTTTTAGGATTTTTATGGGTTTTTAGGGTTTTTATGGATTTTGAGTGTTTTTATATTTTTTTGGATTTTTTTTGTTTCCTAAGTTTTTATGGGTTTTATTTTTTTTATTTTTATCACTTTTAGGGGATTGAATTATTTTTAAATTATTTTGTGTGATTTTAATGTTTTAATGAGTATTTATGGGTTTTTTTTTATGTTTGTAGTGGTTTTTACAGTTTTTAAATGTTTTTATGGGTTATACAGTTTTTTGGGGTTTTTAGTGTATTTAGGTTTTTAGGGGTTTTAAGTGTTTTTAGGATTTTATGGTTTTATTAAGGGATTTCTAAATTTTACTTTATTTTTGATTATTGTTTAGGATTTTTTTTTTGTTTTTTACTATTTCTATGGAATTTGAGGGTTTTTATGGTTTTATGGTGTTTTAGACTTTTTAAATTTTTTTTTGGTTTTCTAGGGGTTTCTGAAGTTTCTTGGTTTTTATGTCTTCGATAGGGTATTTAAATTTTAAGGGATTATTAGAGATTTTTAGGATTTTTATGGTTTTTAAGGTTTTATGGATTTTAGGGTATATTGGTGTTTTTATGGTATTTTTTGGTTTTTGATGTTTTTTAGGGTTTTTAGGTTTTTTAGATTTTTTAACAATTTTTGGGGTTTAAAGGGTTTTTAGAGTATTAGTGGGGGTTTTTGTGTTTTGATGGAATTTTATGGATTTACTAGTTTTTATGGATTTTAGTGGTTTTAGAGTATTTAGGTTCTTTTGGGTTTTAGGGTTTTTAGATTATTTTAGTTTTTTAGGTTATTAAGGGTGTTTAGTTTTTAGGGATTTTTTCTCATTATTACTGTTTTCTAGAGTTTTAGGGGATTAGGGATTTGATCATTTTTAGGGTTTTCAGGGTTTTAAATTTTTAGGGGTTTTTGGGTTTTTAGGGTTTTTAGGGATTTTATCATTTTAAGGGTTTTAATTGTTTTTAGGTATTTAATGTTTTATTTGGGATTTTCAATTTTATTATGGCGTTTATGGTTTTTTGGTGTTTTAGGGGTTTTTTTGTTTTTGGGGTTTTGGAGATTTTATTTAATTTTTTAACTATTTTGTGGGGTTTAAAGTGTTTTTAGAGTTTTTAATGGTTTTATTTTTTTTTAAATTTTTTTATGGTTTTATGAATTTTTATGGTTTTGATGAGTTTTAAACTCTTTTAATATTCTCTAGTATTTTAGGTGTATTTTTGAATTTCAAGGGTTTTAATTGTTTTTATATTTTAAGGATTTCCTTACAATTCTCAGGATTTTTAGGGTTTTAAGATTTTAGGGATTTTAGGATTTTTAAGGATATTTTGTATGATTTTTATTGGTTTTGAGGGGTTCTACCGTTTTTTTAGGTTTTTTATGGTTTTTATCATTTTGATTTTTTAATGGGAAAAAAGTTTTTTTAGGTTTTTAGGGTTTTATTAGGGTTTTACAAGGTTTTTATGGTTTTTACATGTTTAGTGATTTTTATGGATTTTAAAGTATTTTATGTATTTTAGGGTTTTGGGGATTTTTGGGTTTTTAAGGATTTTTAAGGTTTCTAAGGGTATTTTATGGGTTTGAGGAATTCTTACAGTTTTTATGGGTTTTATTATTTTTTATGATTTTAAGGGTTTTTAGTGTTTTTTATATTTTAAGGCTTTCTTGGGGATTTTCATGATTTTTAGGGGTTTTTTACGTTTTTATGGATTTTTAGGTTCTTTTATGATTTTTTTGATTTTTAGGTTTCTTAGTGATTTTGAGGGTTTTTATAGTTTTTAACATTTTTAGGGTTTTATGGTTTTTAGGGGTTTTAGTGGTTTATTGAGGTTTTAGGGGTTTTATGGTTTTTAATTTTTTTAACAGTTTTGGGGTATAAATGATTTTTAATGTTTTTAGTTATTTTCAGGGAATTTATGGGTTTTTTGCGTTTTTATGGTATTTAGGGGTTTCGTGGTCTTTTAGGGTATAACATTTTTTGTTTTCTTAGGTGTTTTATGATTTTTATGGTGTTCTTATGTGTGTTCAGGGTTTTTTGGTTTTTTAAAATTTTTATGAATTTTTATGGATCTTTTATGATTTATAGATGCTTTTAGGGGTTTATGTGTCTTTTAAGGTTTGTAGTGTTTTTAGGTTTTTTTGGATTTTAGTATTTTTATGTTTTTATTAGTGTTTTTCAAAGGTTTTTGTGTTTTTTATATTTTAAATTTTCAAGGTATTGATTTTTTTGGATTTTGATGTATTTATAGGCTTTTTAGTGATTATGATGCTTTTATGGGTTTTAGTGTTTTTAGGGGTTTTAGGATTTTTAACATTTTTTGGTTTTTAGTGGTTTTAATTGTTTTTAGGGTTTTATGTTTTTCGTATGATTTTTGTAGGTTTTTAGGGTATTTTCATTCTTAGTTATTTTTAGGTATTTTTTCGAATTTTAATGTTTTTATGGATTTTAGATATTTTGAGGGTTTTGAGGTTTTTGTTGTTTTCTTTGGTTTTTTTGGGGTTTTAAGGGTTTTAAGGTTTCTTTTTTATTTTAAGTTTATTAGGGGTTTAATAGTATTTTACTGTTATTAGCGGGTTTTTAGGGTTTTTAGGAGTTTCAAGGTTTTTGTGGTTTTTGTGGTTTTTAGGGGTTTTAGGGGTTTTATGGTATTTTTAGATTATTTTGGGTTTTTAGCCTATTTAAATTTTTGTGGGTTAAATGTGGTTTCAGGTTTTTAAGGTTTTCATAGTATTTTTAGGGTTTTCGTGTAGTTTTACCATTTTTAGGGATATTTCGGGCTCTTTTAGGTTTTTTTATAGTTTTTAGAGTTTTAGGGGTTTTAGGGTATTTAGGGCAAGGAAGGTGCAAGGCTAGACTATTCCTGGCCCCCAAAATTTTATTAGAAAAAAGAAATAGTAGACAAGGGAGGGGAGGGGTCAATCAACCCACACCGAAAAAACTTGGACACCCCCATAAAACCCAAAGTCCCTAAAAACCGAAAAGACAAACAAAACCATAAAAAGCAAAAAATTAGAAACAACTCCAACATCATCTCCCAACCAAACAGCAACCTGCAGCCCACAACACTATTTTCATCATCCATCTTATCCTTTCCAAGCATATTCTCTGCCAACATCACATAGTCACCTGTTTCCAAGTCATATGTCTCACCTTCATCACCTAGAATCAAAGAAGCAACCATCACCAAGCACCATCATCTTTCACCATATCCTAGTGAAGTAGCATCCATAACCCAACAAATAAAATTCCAGCAACCATCACCTCCTATCCATTCAACTTTTGTTATTTCACACCTATTAGCACATTTAGGAGCAGAACCCATCCATAACACCCAAAGGCAAGACAACTTACAACACCACTCAACGTTACCAAAATCCCCCACCCTCAACAATTCACAACCAAAGAAGCCATAACACAGAAGGCCACAGTCCGATATAGAATCCATAATGAAAGACAACTTAATGAACCCTTCATCAACAACATTAAATAGATCCGAAAAACCAGAAATATGAACCAAAAAATTATTCACTAACTGATGCCAAGCTGATCTCATTTGCACCTTCTATAGACTCTGAGCATATCGAAAGACCCCATCACAGAAATGGGAACCAAACGCCAAAATATATAACAAATCTAGAGAAGCCACCAGGATCTTCCCATCCCAAGATCGTTGCTCTAAGACCTCACCTTGTCGTGACTTATTGTAAACTACATGAATCCAAGAAGTTCAAGAATCTGTTACGCCACCTGTTCACTGTATCTAACCTCACCATCGAGAAAATGGATTCCCACTGACGAGGAGTCCCACCGCCCGATGAGTCGACCGAAGACGCTCCCACGAAAAAGAAGACGCTGCCACCAATGAGATAATGTACATAGAAGAGTGGGATATAGATCTACTAAAGCTGATCCATGATACCACAAGAGCCAGTCCAAGCCGTCGCCTCCCTTTAATGAATAGAGCCTCCATAGCCCTTCACCTCCAAGCAAGTACCTCTTCTCCCACAATCGCGACACCTGAGAATAAGACTACAAGACCCCATCTTCAACACAAAGCTCAAGCTAGAGGAAATCCATGAAACCACTATGGAGGGTTCGAAGAGATGGATATCACGACGTCTAGGGGAATTTCAAGGCCTTTTAATGCTTTTTATTGTTTTTATGGGTTTAGGGATTTTCATGGTTTTGGGGTTTTTTATATTTTTAGGGTTTTTATTGGTTTTTTGGGTTTTTATTATTTTTTTAGTTTTTTATGTTTTTTATGATTTTTTATTTGTCTAACATTTTTAGAGGTTTAAATGGTTTTTAAATATTTTAGTTGCTTTTTAGGATTTTTATGGGTTTTTATAGATTCATTAGTGTTTTTAGGGTGATTTCTGTTTTTTGGGGTTTTAGATTTTTTTAGTTTTTTAGGGTCTTAGGGTTTTTTTCTTTTTATGTTTTTATGAATTTTGAGGGATTTTTTAGGATTTTATGGGTATTTAGAGTTTTTGGGGATTTGATGGTTTTAACGGATTTTTGGGTTCTTATGGTTTTCCGGGGATTTTATTGGTTTTCTTGGTTTTTTTAGTGTTTGTAAGGTTTTTAGCGTTTTTTTACATTTTATTTGGGTTTTTAGGGTTTTTATGGTTTTTAGGGGTTCAATGGTTTTAGGGGGTTTAGGGTTTTTAAGGTCTTTTTTTAATTCTTAGTGTTTTTAGTGTTTTTTAATATTTTTAATGCTTTGAAGTTTTTTTAGGTTTTTAATGTTTTCTTAGGGGTTTTCTTTATGTTATTGGGTTTTTTATTTTTTCTAAAGATTTTTATATATTTTTAGTATTTTTATGGGTTTTTAGGGTTTTAGGTATTTTGAGGGCTTTTAGGGGTTTTTTTCATTTTTATGGATTTTAGTGTCTTTTAGGGTTTTTAGGGGATTTATGTGTTTTAGGGATTACAAAAATTTCATTAGGGTTTTTACGGTTTTTTATGTTTTTAATAATTTTTAGGATTTTTATGGGTTTTTATCATTTTTAGAGATTTTGTAGGATTTAAGGGTTTTTTAATGGTTTTTAGATTTTTTATGGTTTTTTTTGTTTTTTTTTTGTTTTTTATTTTTTTTGGTTTTTAAGGGGATTTTGTGTTTTTTCACTATTTTGGGTTTAAAGGGGTTTTAGAGTTTTTAGTGGTTTTCTTGGGGTTTAATGGGTTTTTAGGTTTTTTAAATATTTTTTGGGGTTTTATGGTTTTGTGTTAATGTTTGTGTTTTATGGTATTTTTAGTGTTTTTAGGGTTTTGAGCATTTTATGGTTTTAGGGGTGTTATTTTTTTTCTATTTTTTATGGTTTTCTTATGGATTTTTAGGTTTTTAAGGGTTATTTATGTTTTTATGGATTTTTAGGGCTTTTTAATGATTTCTATAGTTTTTATGTTTTTAAGGATTTTGAGGGGTTTCTGATTTTACCATGGGTTTACGGTTTTTAAAGTTTTATCATTTTATTATTTTTAGTTGTTTTAATTTTTTTTTAATGTTTTTTAATGTTTTCAAGGGTTTTAGGGGTTTTATGAATTTTTAGGGGATTTACAATTTTTTTTCTTTTCAGGTTTTTTTAGTTTTTAGGGTTTTAAGGTATTTTAGTGAATTTTAACAATTTATGTGTTTAAAGGTTTTTTAGGGTTTTGGTGGTTTCATAGGGTTCTTATGGGTTTTTATTTTCTTTATTGTTTTAATGTTTTTATAGTTTTTAGGGGGTTTTAGGGACTCTCTAGGGATTTTTAGGATTTTTTTCATTTTTGGGTTTTTAGGGGTTTTATGTTTTTTTAGGTTTCTAATGATTACCTATGGATTTTCAGAGTTTTTTGGGTATTAAATGTTTTTAGGGATTATTAGGATTTGAATGGTTTTCAAGGTTTTTAAGAATTTTGATGGTTTTATGGTTTTCTGGAGTTTTAGGGGTATTAGGGTATTTAGAGTATTTTAGGTTTTTTTAAGGATTTTAAGCGTTTTTAGTATTTTAATATTTTATTATGGGATTTCAGGGTTTTTATGGTTTTTAAAATTTTTATGGATTTTGAGGGATTTTATAGGATTTTTATTATTTTAGTGTTTTTATAGATTTAGAGGTTATTTGGGGTTTTATAGTTTTTGTGGGTTTTTGGTCATTCAATGGAGTTTTTTTGTTTTTAAGGGTTTTTTAGAGTTTTATAATGTTTTTAGGGGTTTAAAGGGGTTTTAGAGGTTTTTAGAGGTTTTTAGAGGATTTATTTTTGTATTGGTTTTTAGGGGTTTTTAGGGGTTTTATGGGTTTTAGGTGTGTTTAGGGATTTTAGTGTTATTTTAGGGGTTTTTGGGTTTTTATCCATTTAGATTTTTAGGGTTTTAAGTGTTTTGTGGTTTTTATGGTTTTCATAGGGTTTTTCAAGATTATTATTATTTTTTACATTTTTTGGGATTTTAAATATTTTTTAAGATTTTTCTGGTTTTCTAGGGTGTTTAGGGATTTTGATGGGTTTTATAGTTTTTAAGGTTTTTTGGTTTTTAGGGTTTTTATTAATTTTTTAGTTTTTTAAGAATTTAAGTGTTTTTAGGATTTAAAGGATTTCTTAGGGGATTAGGGTTTTTACAGTTTTGTGTTTTTTATTTAATTTTAGGTATTTATAGGATTTTTATTTGTTTTTAGGGTTTTGAAGGATTTTGAGGGTTTTATAGGGGGTTTTGGGGGGTTTCGGTTTTTTACATTATTGTGTTTTAGGAATTTTAAGTGTTTTCAAGTTTTTTCTGTTTTTCTTAAGGTTTCTCATGGTTTTTATTATTTTTAAGTATTTTTAGGGATTTTAATGGTTTTTATTGTTTTTAGGGTTTTTAGGGACATTGAGGGTTTTTAGAGTTTTTAGTAATTTTGAAGGGTTTTAGGGTTCTTTTGGGTTTTTTAGGATTTTATGGTTTTTTTGGGTTTTAGGATTTTTTTAGTTTTTATTGTTTTATGGTTTTTTAGAGTTTTTTTATCATTTTTAGCTTTTTGAATCCTTTTTATAATTTTTAGCAATTTTTTCATGCTTTTATGGGGTTTTTAGGGGTTTGGGGGTGTTATGGTTTTTAAGGTTGTTTATGGTTTTTAGGGTTTTGCGGGTTTTGTGGTTTTAATGATTTTGGAGTGTTTTTTAGTTTTTAATGTATTCTAATAGATTTTAGGGTTTTTAGGGTTTTTATATTTTTACGTATTTTTAGGATTTTTTTAGTATTTTTATGGGCTTTTAGTGTTTTCTGGGTTTTGTATGATTTTTAGTATTTGTAGGGGTTTTATAATTTTAAAATTCTTTAGGTGTTTTAATTTTTTTTAAGTTATTAAGGTTTTATTAGGGGTTTTCAAGGTTTTTATGTTTTTGGGGATTTTTGGGGATTTTTTATGAATTTTATTGGTTTTTATTGATTTTGATGGTTTTATGTGCTTTTTATGGATTTAGTGATTTTAGTGGTTTTATCATTTTTAGGGATTTTAGGGAGTTTTTTTATGTTTTATAGGGTTTATTAGGGGTTTTTAGGGTTTTCAATGGTTTTATGTATTTTTAAAGATTTTTTGGATTTTTATGGTTTTTGGGGATTTTATGGATTTTGAGGTTTTAAAGGTATTTTATGTTTTTTGAGGTTTTTTATGTTTTTTTATCATTTTTAGGTGTTTCTACATTTTTAAGTTATTTTAGTGTCTTTTATGGTTTTAGGGTTTTGATTTTTTTTGGGATTTTCAGGATTTTAATTATTTTTGGGTTTTTTATATTTTTTAGGGATTTTGAGGGGTTTTAGGGATTTTAAGCTATTTAATATTTTTAAAATTTTTGGGGATTAATTATTTTTTATAATTTTAGTGTTTTTTTGGTTATATGGGTTTTATGTTCTTTTATGGGTTTAAGGGTTATTTTGTTTTTAGTGGGTTTTTGTGTCTTTTTTGGGGTGTTTTGGGAAATTAACATTATTAGGTTTTTAAGTGGTTTAAAATGATTTTTTGACTTTATGTTTTTGTTAGGTTTTTCCATGTATTTATGGAATTTTATGGTTATTTGGGATTTTTACGGATTTTGTTGGATTTTTTTAGTTTTTAAATATTTAGTGAATTTCAGGGTATTTATGAGTTTTTAGGTAATGAAGGCTCGGGTCCAGGCTATTCCTGGCCCCCCCAAAATTTATAAAACAAAAAGACACAGACACTGCAGACAAGGGAGGTGAGGGGTCGATCGACCCACACCCAAAAGCCCCTTACAACCCACGCCAAAAAAGGAAAACAAAGAGAGAAAATGACTCAAAAACAGACACAATAGCAGTAGCATCACTTCACATCCAGCCAGTACCAGCATCCAGCAGCACCACATCCAGTCATCACAGCTACATAGCAGTAGCAGCACAACCAAACCAACCAGCCCCAGCAACCAGTAGTACCAAAACCGACAACACAGCCAATCACAACTAGCAGCATCAAGCACCAGCATAACCGCAGCCAATCCAAACCACTATCACTTCCCAACAACCAGCAAGCACCTGACAACTCCCCACAAAGGAGACTCACCGCCAATAACAGCACATCACTAGTGCCACAAACACCAGCCTCCACAGCAGCCAGTACCTCCACGCCATCCAGATCCCTAAACAGCAGCATAGAACCAAAGACAACAAACAAATAACACCAGCATTTTCCAGCACACCCTTTTTTAGAGCCACCGCCAGCCAAAGCAAGGACCCGAACTTCATCACGTCTCAACCATACAGCATCCAACAATCCATTAATTCTCACCCAACAGCAAAATCAGTGGCAAATAACCAACAGCCAAGCGAAGGACCAAACCATAGCATAACCCATCAACCGCAAGAAATACCACGTTAAGAATCATAACTCAAGTCTTGCAGCAAGCACATGAATCAACAGCAACAATAAAGCACAACCAGACCAAGAATCATCACCACAGCGGCTACCAGGAACATGCAAAGCACTTCCAAAATCGAACATAGAAACCAACATGCAGAAAAAATCCAGGAGATCGACAGAAGCAAGAAAAAAATGAACCTTGCCTCCCCGATCGAGCGTCACTGTCAGATCCGCAGCTCCTGAAACCCTAAAAGTAGACTCCATGTCTTCCTTGCCCGCACCCCACCGCTGAATCATCATCGCAGCCATGTTCCAAGCAAATAAGACCACTTTCTTCAAACATAAGAACATCACCAGTTCAGACCAAAGCTGAGAACATAATCGAAGCGCCAAAAGGGACATGCAGCAGAACAGAAAGTCAACGGAAACCCATCGGAAGCTCAGATCTAGATCGAAGGCAGAAACCCTCAGCGTCATCACCCAATCCACCGGGGAAACATCAGCGCTGCCACCACGGAGCAAAAAAACCAACGTCTGGTAAAGAAAGCGGTCCAGATCTACCAAATCCAGACCAAAACCTTGCAAATTCCCAACCAAGCATCGGTCGCCAGTCCCTGTCGTAGCCCGCCAGAACCCCCCACCTTCAAGTATCTGCCTCTTCTTCCACCATCGATCCGCATCACGAAGCAAGTGATCATCGAAGCCGAAGAGAAGGATTCTGAGGGGAAGCCTCAGAAATCTCCGCGTCGAGCAGGAGAGACCAGGCGAGAGCGGCGCCATCAAAACCCTTGATGGTTTTCTATGATTTTTTAGGGATTTTAGTTTTTTTTAGGTTTTAAGTGGTTTCTAGCTGTTTAGGGGTTTTATGTTTTTTTTTATGTTTTTTTTATGTTTTTAAGGTTTTCTTAGTTTTTTAGTGTTATTTAACCTTTTATGTATTTTAAGGGATTATTTAGGATTTTTATTATTTTTAGTATTTTAAAGGATTTCGAGGGATTTTAGGGTTTTTACTGGTTTAGGGTTTTTAAATTTTTTAGTATTTTTAGGTTTTTGGGGTTTTAATTTTTTATGTTTTTATTAGGGATTTCTAGGTGATTTAATGTTTCTAGGTATTTTTTGGGATTTTTTATGACATTAATAGTTTTTTGGGATTTGATGGTTTTTTGGGTTTTAGGGGGTAATGTGTTTTTATTATTATTTTTTGATTTTTAACATTTTTTAGGTTTTTAAGGTTTTCTTATAGTTTAATGGGGTTTTAGGGTTTTTTATTTTCTTATGGATTTTTAGGGATTTTTTAGTATTTTTATGGTTTTTTGGATTTTTATAAACTTTTAGGGTCTTAAGGTAATTTTACAATTTTTTGGGTCCTTAAACTTTTTTATGTTTTTAAGAATTTTTAGGATTATAAGGGTTTATTAGGGTATTTATAGTTTTAGGGTCTTCCACATTTATAGGGTTAATTAAGGATTTTTTATAATTTTATGCTTTTTTATGGTTTTAGGGATTTTGATAATTTAAGGGTTTTTTTATTTTTAGTTATTCTTGCGATTTTAGGTTTTTTGGAGTTTTAAGTGTTTTTAGGTTTTTAATGTTTTATTATGGGTTTTCATGAGTTTTGAAATTTTTATGGATTTGATGTATTTTTTATAAAATTTATTTTAATAAGTGTTTTTATTGATTTTGAGGGGTTTTTTTGGGTTTTTTGGTTTTTTGGGGTTTTAATATTTTTTGAGTTTTTAGGGTTTTTAAGGATTTTAAAAATTTATTAGCATTTTTAGTGGTCTAAATATTTTTTTTTTGTTTTTAATGGTTTTTAGGTTTTTTATGGGTTCTTAGACTTTTTTAAGTTTGTTATGAGTTTTATGATATTTAGGGGGTTTTTTGGTATTTTGGGAATTTTTTGGTATTTTTTTGGATTCTTAGGGTTTAAAAAAAATTATGTATTTTGAGGTTTTAACTATTTTAAGGTTTTCAAGGTTTTCTTATGGTTCTTAGGGTATTTAGATATTTTTATGTTTTAAAGGATATTTATGGATTTTTTAGGATTCTTAATAGTTTTTAGTTTTTATACGGATTTTGAGGGATTTTAGGATTTGTTCCGGTTGTTAGAGTTTGTAAGGGTTTCTAAAGGTTTTAGGGTTTTTAGGATTTTCATGTTTTTATTGGTTTTTTCGGTTTTCTTAAGTTTGTTCATGGATTTTTGGGTTTTTTAATTATTTTTGAATATTTAGAGATTTTTTAGAGTTTTTATGGTATTTATGGTTTTTAATGAATTTTCGGGTTTCTTGGGTTTTAAGGTTATTATAGTTTTCTTGGGATTTCAAGGTTTTCTTAGTTTGATTAGTTTTCTACATTTTATATAGGATTTCGATGTTTAAAGTGGTTTTATATTTTTAATTTTTATTTTTTGGGGTTCTATGGTATTTTTGTTTTTTTAATTTTTTTAGTGGTTTTAATATTTTCTACAATGTTTAAGAGTTTTTAGGGTCTTTTTATGTATTTTTTATGGTTTTTAGCAATTTTTAGGTTTTGGGGGGGTTTTAACTATTTTTCGGTTTTTATGGTTTTCTTATGGGTTTTCAGGGCTTTAAGGGATTTTTTCATTTTACAGATGTTTAGTTAAATTTTTGGGATTTTTTAGAGATTTTATTCTTTTAGGGTTTTTATAAAAAATTGAGGGTTTTTAAAGTTTTTGGGGTTTTTAGTGATTCGTATGTTTTAAGGGTTTTTAGTGTTTTTAGGCTTTATGGGTTTCTTTGTGTTTTTCAGGGTTTTTATGGGTTTTAACAATTTTAATAATTATTATGGGGTTTTTTGGATTTTTTAATTTTTTAGGGGTTTAATGAATTTATTGGGGTTTAAAGTATTTTTTGGGTTTTTAGGGTTTTTAGGGTTTTTAGGGGTTTTATGAGTTTTTAGGTTCTTAAGGATTTCTAAGTCTTTTCAATGGTTTAAGATTTTTTACATTTTTTGGTATTTTTTAGAGTTTTTAGGATTTTTTAGGATTTTATTGATTTTGATGGTTTAGTGTTTTAAGGGTTTTTATAGTTTTTTATGTTTTAGGGGTTTTTTTAGTTTGAAGGGTTTTAAAGGGTTTTTTAGAGCTTTTTAACCTTTTTAGGGATTAAAGGGGTTTTTGAGTTTTCAGTGATTTTAGGGGTTTATAGGTTTCTAAGGTTTTATGGTTTTCAATGATTTTTTAAGGGTATTATAGTTTTTAATGTTTTTAGGGTTTTTGTAGTTTTTATATTTTTAGGGGGGTTTAGTGTTTTATGGTTTTTTATGTTTTCTTTGGAGTATTTAAAGTTTTTATGGTTTTTAGGGATATATGGATTTTTAGAGTTTTTAGTATTATTATGGTTTTGATCATTTTTAGGTATTTTAGGTGTTTTAGCTATTTTTTAGTTTTTTATGATTTTCTTAGAGGCATTTTTGGTTTTTTAGGATTTTTATGTGTTTAGGGATATTAGAGATTTTTTATGATTTTTATGGGTTTTTGGGGTTTTTATGGATTTTGAGGGGTTTTGGGTTTTAGGGTTTCTAGTTTTTAAATATTATGTTTTTTTAGTTTTTAAAGGATTTAAAAGTTTTATAGTGTTTTAAAAATTTTAATTGCCCTAAAGGGTATTTAGTGTTTTCAGTGTTTTTAGTATTTTTCTTGGGATTTAGTGTGTTGGGAGGTTTTGGGGGGCTTTGGGGTTTTGGGGGGTTTTGGGAGTTTTTAGGAAATTTTTAGGGTTTAAATCATTTTTTAGGTTTTTAGGGGTGTTAAGTGTTTTTAGGTATTTAGGTTTTACATAGCGTATTTTAGGGATTTTGGGTTTTTTCTATTTTTTTGGGATTTGAGGGATTTTAAGAATTTTTATTTTTTTAGGGTTTTAATGGTTTTTAGGGTTTTTAGAGTTTTTTACATTTTTAGTGATTTTTAGGGGTTTTTATGATTTTTATTGTCCCTTGGGGTTTTTAAGGATTTTTTTGAATTTTAGGATGGTTAGAATTTTTATTGTTTTCTTGGGGTTTCTGTGTTATGTTGAGTTTTTATGGCTTTAATAATTTTAGAGTTTTAAATGTTTTATGGGTTTAAAGGGGTTTTGGAGTTTTTATAGATTCTTTAGGTTTTTTGGGTTTTTAGGTTTTTTTATTGTTTGTCTGATTTTTTACAAATTTTAGGGTTTTTAAAAAAAATTAAGGGATTATTTAGTGTTATAGTTTTTATGTATTTGGGGGGTATTATGTGTTTTTAGGATTATATATTTTTTATAGGGTTTTTCATGGTTTTGGGGGGTTTTATACATTTTAGGTATATTTAGGTATTTTCACGTTTTTATGGTTTTTAGTGTTTTAAGGATTTTGGTGGGTTTTTAGGGGTTTTTTTTTGGGTTTTTGGGGGTTTTAGGTGTTTTAGTGATTTTTTTATGGTTTTAATGTTTTTTATAGATTTTAATGTTTTTATGGTTTTAATGGTTTTTGGGGTTTTATGGGGTTTTATGGTTTTTTAATGCTTTTGGGGGTTTTATGATTTTTAGCAATTTTAGGGTTTTTAGATTTTTTTAGGGTTTTTAGAGGTTTTTAGGTTTTAATGGGTTTTATTTTTTTAGGGTTTTAAGGATTTGATAGGGTTATTAGGGTTTTATGGTTTTTATGGTTTTATAGGTCTTTAGGGATTTAAGCTTTTTTTATATTTTTTGTAGTTATTTAGAATTTTTAGAGATTTTGTGGGTTTTAGAGTTTTTAGGGTTTTATTGTTTTTTGGTGTTTTAGTGTTTTTTTAATATTTGTGGTACTCATGTTTTTTAGAGTTTTTTAATTTTTTATGGGATTAAAGGTTTTTAGGGGTATTTTTTGGTTTTTAGGGGCTTTAATTGTTTTTAAGGTTTTTACTAGTTTTAAGGTTTTTTGGGGTTTTTAGGGGGCTTAGGATCTTTTATAGCTTTTAGAAATTTTATAATGTTTAGTTTTTTATCGGTTTTAATTTTATTCTATTTTTATGGTATTCTTAGGGTTTTCAGGGTTTTTAGGATTTTTTTCATTATTAATGATTTTTAATTATTTTGGATTTTTTGGTTTTATGGTTTTAGGGATTTATTGGGATTTTAGGGTATTTTTATTATTTTTTTAGTTTTTAGTGTTTTTATGTTTATTTAGGATATTAAGTGTTTTTTAAGTTTTTATGGGGTTTTCATTTTTTTAGAATTTTATATGTTTTAATGATTTTTTGGGGTTTTTTAGGATTTTTTTGGGGGTTTTATGGTTTTTTTTATTTAAGGGTTGTTATGGTTTTTAGGGTTTTTAATATTCTTATGTTTTTTGGGGGTTGTTAGAGTTTTTTGATTTTTTTAAGGTATTTGATTTTATTATATTTTCTATCTTTTAACAAGTTTAATTTTTTTAGGTTTTTAGTGGTTTTTATGGGTTTTATGGGTTTTAAATGTTTTTATGGTTTTTTAATTTTTTGCGGATTTTATGGTTTTAAGGTATTTTATGATTTTTATTAGTTTTAAAAAATTTTAGGTTTTAAGTGTTTTTAAATTTTTAATATTTTCATGGTGATTATCAGTTTTTTGAGTGTTTTTAATGTCTTCGGAGATTTTTTTGATTTTTTTTTATTTTTTGGTTTTTTTGGATCATAAGGACTTTTATGTTTTTTTAGGGTTTTTGGGATTTTAGGGTTTATAGTTTTTTAGGGGTTTTAGGGGGTTATTTTTTTTGGTTTTTAAGGTTTTCTAAAGGTTTTTCTGGGTTTTTTGGGTTTTATTTACATTTTAGGGGTTTTATAGGTTTTTTGGTATTCTTATGTTTTTATGGATAGTGAGGGTTTTAGGGTTTTGTAATGTTTTTAGGTTTATTATTTTTTTTGATATATTTTTTGGATTTTTTTTTTATTTTTTAGTGTTTTTATGGTTTTTTATTGTTTTTAATATATTTAGGGGTTTAATGGAGTTTTAGAGTTTTTTGTTGTTTTTAGGGGTTTTAAGGTTTTTTTGTGTTTGTAAAAGGTTTTAGGGGTTTTATGGTTTTTAAGAGTTTTTAGGGTATGTATTGTCTATTTAGGGATTTAAATATATTTTTTTTTGGTTTTTAGGGGTTTTAATTGTTTTTATGTTTTAAAGGTTTTATGAGGGGTTTTCACAGGTTTTTGGTTTTTTTACCTTTTCAGATATTTTAGAGATTTTTAGGTTTTTTGGTTTTTTTGGGTATTTAGGGATTTTCAGAGTTCTCGGTTTTTTTATTTTTAGAGGACTTTTGAGTTTTTTGGGTTTTTAGAGGTTTTTAATTTTTTTAGGGTTTCAAAGAGTTTTTTATTTTTCAGTGGTTTTTAGGATTTTTATGGGTTTCTAGGGATTTTAAGGGTTTTTTGGGTTTTGTGGTTTTTAGGTTTTTTATGGTTTTTGGGGTTTTTAGAATTTTATATGTTTTTAGAGGTATTAAAGGTTTTATGTTTTTAATGTTTTCATAAGGGTATTCAAAATAAATTTCATTTATTTGGATTTTTGAAAGTTTTTAGGATTATTATGGGCTTTGTGGTTAAAGGGATTTAATGGGTTTGAAGGGTTTTTGGTTTTGTTTGGGGGTTTATGGGTTTTTTGAGTTTTTAGTATTTTTATGATTTTTTATAGTTTTTAAAATTTTATGGATTTAACGGGATATTATATTTCTTAGTGATTTTTTATTTTTTTAGTGGGTTTTTAGTGTTTTTGATGTTTTAGGGGTTTTTAATGGTTTTATGGGTTTTAGGGCTTTCTAGGGTATTTATCATTTTTTATGTTTTTCATAGTTGTAAGTTTTTTTAGGTTTTTATGGTTTTCTTTTGGGTTTGAGGGTTATTAAGGTTTTTTGGTTTATAGGTATTATTAGGGATTTTATAGTTTTTTTGGGTTTTTAGGTTTGTTGAGGGGTCTTAGGGTTTTTTAGGGCAAGGAAGGCTCGGGGCTAGGCTATTCCTGACACCCCCCAAAATTTATTAGAAGAAAGACGCAAAGACACTGCAGACAAGGGAGGGGCGGGGTCAATCAACCCACACCCAAAAGCCCTTAACAAACACACACAAAGACCGCAAAAAAAGAAAATCAAAAGAAAAAAGACACAACACCAAACCCGCAACAGCTTCAGCACCTTCTCAGTCAATTCCAGCAGTTGGCAGCACCATCACCCCTTTATCACTTCCCAGCCAAGCAGAATCCAGCATCCACGGCTCACAGCCAAGCAGTGACCAGCGTCCAATCTCACGAGTTCCAGAAACCAACCCCTTCTCACCAAGAAGCTCCGCCATAAAAAGCTCCATCATCAAGCAGTCACCAGAAACCAACAATTCACAACCAACTAGATACCAGCATCCAATCTTACACAGACCAGCATCCCCCACCTTCTCACAAAGAAGATCCACCACCATCAGCACAAAACCACTCAGCAAAACACATAGCCAGCATACACATCGAACAACAACCATACCGTCTTTGCCACCACGCAGTAGAACAAAAACCCTCGCCAAGCACCAGAATACATAACCAACGACCAGCACCCGCAAAAAATCACAGCCAAACCAACCATTGCACATAAAAATACAGGTAACAACCAGACCACAGCACCAAAGCAAACCCCGCTCAGAAGTCCAAGACAAGTTAATCTTCCCAAGAAACCAATAGCAGCCTCCAACAAAAGATAACACCGAAACACTATAATTAATAGCAAAAACATCACCACTTCCAAGCCAACTAGTCCCAAAAAACTTGCAGCACAAAACACAGCAAACAACACATCTAAAACCTTCATCTCCCAAGGGAACGTAGCTCCACATCCAGCAATCAAGGGCATTTGACCGAACCACATCCAGCATTCCACACCTCATATCAAAATTAACCGCATACCACTAGAAAGAACACATCAAAACTCGTCTATCCCATTCCAGAAAAACCAGATGATTCATAACCAACATCACAATCAATAAATAGGAGAACATGGAAAGCCAAAAGGTCCGTCCAGATCTAGCATCAACAGCATGGAGCAGAGACGAATCCGAGAGATTAGGAAGAGCACGCACCTGCATCATCTTCATGAACCGAGGAATGGATCGACTTAGAGAATGATACAAACCTTCTGTAGCACAGAACTGAGAATCGGAGAGTTGAAAATGGAAAAATTCTTCAATGCCTTTCGCCTTTAAGCCGGAGAAACCCATTGAAAACTGCTTGCCTCCCCGATCGAGGATCGCCATCGTCAGAACCGAGGATCTTGCGACCCAAGAAACAAATTTCAGATCTGCTGTACCGCACCACACCGCTGCAAGAATCCATCCAAAGCAAAGCCAACAAGGACCGAGGAACACCATCGGAACCCAGATCTGTTGAGGAGAGTCCCCAAAGCCCACAAATGCGCCTCCAGCCAGATGAAAACTGCTCCACCCATACCTTTGTAGCTATGGAGCATGTAAGCTACGAGCCGCTTAAAAGAGGCCGAGAGCATAGATCTACACCAGCAAGAAGCCCCGCCACCAAAAGTTGTCTCTACATCACACCGCAAGGTCTTGAAAGGAGCAGCGAAGCCGTCGAGAAGGGTTCCAGGAGGAGGTCCTGGGAATCGCGAGACCAGGAGAGAAACTGGTGAGAGTGGAGGCATCTTTTCTTATGATTTTTAGGGGGTTTTCAGGGTTTTTTGGGGTTTTTTGGATTTTATGGATTTTGAGGGTTTTGTTTAGCTTTTTAGGGGTTTTTAGGTTTTTTAGAGTTTGTTAACATTTTCATAGGTTTAAAGTGTTTTTATAGTTTTTAGTTGGTTTTATGTATTTTTATGGTTTTTAGGGATTTTTAGAGTTCTTTGGGTCCTTTTAGGGGTTTTAAAGGGTTTCAGTGGTTTTAGGATTTTTACGGGGTTTAAGTGTTTTAAGTATTTTATTGTTTTCTTTTCGTTTGTTATGGTTTCAAGGGTTTTTAAAAAATTTAGGGACTTTTAGCATTTTATGTTTTTCAAAATTTTTAGGGTTTTTGGGGATTTTGAGGGTTTTTGGGAATTTTCGGGTTTTCCGAAATTATTAGATTTTTAGGGTATTTACCTTTTTTTGTTTTTAAGGTATTCTTAGTGTTTTTCATGATTTTTTCGGTTATTTATTTTTTAGGTATTTTTAGGGTTTTGAGATATTTTTGAGTTTTAGGGTCTTTTGAGTGTTTTTTGGGGTTTTTAGCATTTTATAGTTTTTAGGGGTTTTATGTTTTTTCGGGTTTTTATGGTTTTCTTAGGGATTTTCATGGTTTTAAAGGATTTTATGTTTTTAGGGATTTTTATGGTTTTTTTAAGATTTCTATAATTTTTTTGGTTTTTAGGGATTTTGAGGGTTTTTAGGTTTTACTAGGGTTTTAAGGTTTTCAATGTTTAAACATTTTTTAAATTTTATTTATTTTAATTGTTTTTTGGGTTTTATGGTTTTCTTCCAGTTTTTTAGGGGTTTATGTGTTTTATAGTTTATTAGGGTTTTTATGGATTTTGAGGTATTTTAGGTATTTAACAGTTTTTATTGTTTTTTATGTTTTTAGAGGCTTTAATGTTTTTATGTTTTCTTAGGGGTATTCAGAACTTAGAGGATTTTTTATCTTTTTAGGTATTTTTAGAGATTTTTATTATTGTTTGTATGGGTTTTAGAACTTTTATATATTTTGTGGGAATATATGGTTTACTAGGGTTGTTATGGTTTTCTGTGTATTGGGGTTTTTTAAATTTTATGGTTTATAAGTTTTTTAACCTTTTTAGGGGTTTATTGGGTTTTTATAGTTTTTATAGCAGTAATAAAGGTTCAATTGTTTTTTATATTTTTTATAGGTTTTAGGGGTTTTATGGTTTTTAGGATTTTTAGGGTTTTTTAAGGATTTAGCATAATATAGAATTTTTAGAGGTTTTAATGGTTTTTTGGATTATATTGTTTTCTTAGTATTTATCATGGGTTTTTAGGGATTTTTTTAGGTTTCTTGGGTTTTTGAGGGTTTTTTTTGTTTTTAAGGGTTTTTGCGATTTTGAGGGGTTTTCGGGTTTTTAGTGTTCTTTTTGTCTTTAGGGGTCTTTTGAGTTTTTATTTCTTTTATGATTTTTTAGTGTATTTAAAATTTTTAGGGGAATTAACGTTTTTTATCGTTTTTATTGGGTTTTAGGATTTTAAGGTGTTTTGGGGTTTTAATGGTTTTTGAGATTTCTAAGGGTTTTTTTCATTTTTTAGGATTCTTAGGGGTTTTAAGTGTTTTGATATTTTAAGCTTTTTTAGGGTTTTTAATGGTATTTAGGGTTTTTATGTTTCTAGGTCCTCTTAGGGTCTTTTAAGATTTTAATGGGTGTTAGGGTTTTTATGGATTTTGAGGTTTTTTGGGGTTTTTTAGTGTTTTAGGGTTTTTAGGTTTATTTTTTGTTTTTTGGAGTTTTTGAGTTTTTTAGGGTTTTTAATGTTTTTAGTTTTTTAAGGTTCTTAGGGGATTAAAGTTTTTTAGTGTTTTATTGGGTTTTTAGGCTTTTTATGGACATTATGGGTTTTTAAGGGTTTTTAGGAGTTTTTATAGAATTTTGGGTTTTTGGGGGTTTTAGGGTTTTATCATTTTTAAGGATTTTAATTTTTTTAGGGTTTTAATGTTCTGTTATGTTTTTTAGTTTTTTGGGTTTTTATGTATTTATGGGTTTTTATGGTTCTTAATGATTTTGGGGGGTTTTAGTGGTTCTAGGGTTTTTATGGTTTTTGGGGGGGTTTTTGGAGTTTTTGGAGTTTTTTATGGGTTTTAAGATTTTCTAGAGGTTTTTAATGTTTTAGGGGTTTAAATGGGTTTTATATTTTTAGAGTTCTTAGGGGTTTTATATGTTTTTAGGTTTTCTTTTTGTTTTTATGGGTTTTCTGGTTTTTCTGGTTATTAAGGTTTTAATATTTTTATGGGTTTTTAGAATTTTTTATGTTTTAAGGTTTCTTAAGTTTTTATATGTTTTTAAGATTTTAATAGGGTTTTTAGTGTTTTGAGGGTTTGTTATGTTTTTAGGTATTTTTGGGTATTTTTAAGATTTTTATGGTTTTTAGTGTTTTTATGGATTTTGATGGTTTTAGGGTTTTTTAGGGTTTTTGGATTTTTGATATTTTTAAGGGGTTTGTATAGTATTATGGGTTTTAATGTTTTTAGACTTTTTTAACATTTGTATGGTTTTAATGATTTTTTATAGTTTATAATGTGTTTTAGGGGTTTTATGAGTTTTTATATTATTTTACAGTTTTAGAGTTTTTAGTGTTTTAGGGTTTTAGGGTTCAATAATTTTTTAGGTTTTAAAAGGTTTTAAGTGTTTTTAGGTTTTTAAATTATACTCAGTGTTTTTTTCATGTTTATAGGGTTTTTTATGTTTTTAGGGATTTCTATGATTTTTATGTGCTTATAGGGTTTTTAGGGAATTTGATTATTTTTAGGGGTTTTAGGTTTTTATGATTTTTTTTGTTTTTAGGGTTTTTTTTTTGAGTTTTTAGTAAAAGAAGGATCAAGAAAAGATGTGCTTGGTCCCCAAAAATTTATTAGAAAAATAAGAGCAGAGTGTTAGAAGGAGGGTTTACAAAACCGAGTGTGTAAATCACCCTTCAAATAAAATTCCACAAACGATGAGTAAAAAGACGGGGTGATAAAGGACCAAGTTGAGCACCTCTCCACAATTGCCTGCTTGGATAGATCATCTGCAAATGAGTTCACCTTTGGGTAATCATGTGTATAATTGAGAGTAAGGCCTTGTAAAATCATTGGGCATTAAATGCATTGAGGAAGAAGCTTCCATGTAATGCTCCTTAAATTTTTCTCAAGGATATCCACCCTAAGCATCGAATCTTATTCAATCTAGAGTAACCTCCATCCGAAATAAACAATGAAATTGATTGCCTTCATCATAGCCCAAAGCATGCCTTAATAAGCACACCCATCATCAATAAAGTGATAGAATAATCCTTTCACAAAGCCTTGGTTGATGTGGAAAACACCAACGCACCCTGAGGGACCCTATTGAAACTTAGATCCATCAAAGAGATTAAAAAATGATGAAGGGAAATACCTTAGAAAAAAGAATCGAATATACATGAATAAGATCAAGGTTTGAAAAGGATTGAACATTGTATCACCTTAGTCTAGACAAACACCGTCTATGCACAAGGTACTTTCACGCCACATATTTGTTACACAATACACTTACGTGCCCAAGTCTCTTTTTTCCCAGGTTCCTATTTTCTCCTATAAATAGACCCTGGAGCCTTTATTTGTACAAACAAAATTACCTGAAGACTAATTGCTGCTATGGTCTCCATAGTGCTTCACCCAAGTATTATGAAACTTTAAAGTTAGTTGTTTAACAGCTAAAGTGGAGGAATTAAAGGAGGGTCACAGGACTTAAGTCCTTTTAGTGTTTGAAATTTGTAACACTTGCACGACTAAAGTTCTCAACCTCCCTAAATCAAAAACACATGCACTCCACCTATTCCTCTCACACAAACATGTGCACCCCACTTCTAGGAATACCTGTGAATACTCTTGAAGGCTTGAGTTAGGTCACACCCAAGTATTAACATCTAGTTTTTTCATCACTCAAGTGAACATCAGGTCTCTCAAGCCTACTTTCCTGCCCATACTTGTGTTCCAGTACCTACTTGGGTGCCCCTCTTTGATTCACCTACTCTCTTCAGTCTATAAGCCATTAAGTCCTCTTCAGATCCATTCTTGGGAAGGATTCTTCTTCATTGGATCCCTTATCTGAAATGGATTCTATTGAGACCTTCACCAAAACATCCTGACTTATCAAACCCTTGGGAAAGTCACATCAGTATGTATCCTATTTGGGTTTGTATTTCTATAGTCATAGGTTTCCCACATTTGTTTCACAATGGGGTTAGGATTCATGGAGTGTTTTTGGGTCTATATATCCACAGTCACATGCACCTTTCTCCCCGAAATAGTTTTTGGAAGTTCCCAGTTTTGAGGATTATGGTTTGGGTTCTTTTCTTCCCTTTTTGTCTTTAAGACTCGGAACCTGAGGTCTCTAGTAGAGGAACTATGGTTCACACTTTATTTTCCATTAAAGAAAAATAAAATTATCCCTCCCCTACTCGGATCCATTTTAGGGCATCCATCCTGGTGTAAGACCCTAACCTTTCATGTATGAGGTTTTAGTATTTCTTCTCTATACTTCATTCACCTTCACTCCTTTATTACATTGGACACTTGTTCAATGTAAATAGAATATAGGTAAGGCTCGTTGCCTCACCCTCTTCTCAGGTTGACTCGACCTCGTCCACCCTCACCGTTGTAGATACACCCTCTTGCACTAACGGATGAAGAAAATTGTGGGTGCCTTTGTTCAATATTTTACATCCTCTTGTTTCTTACACCGATCATCACTCATGTGGGCTTAGAGATTTTTCATGATCACATCATTTTCACAAGACCACATGAACTACGAGAACTCTTATTCCCACCATAATTGGGATACGTAGGAAGCCTTCATTATGGCCCGAGCTCATTGGATATCCTCTTAAGAAATCTAACCCTAATTCTCTTAATTTAGTAATCCTCTTTAGGAAAAATCACCAAATTAAACCACCAAATCATCAAGGAATCCTTTTCAAAAAGTAATCCCAAAATCATTTCTTTCATAGGACTATACCCTCCTATGAGACTCATCGAACTACGCGGTCTTTGATTACCATCCAAATGGGATACGTAGGAAGACTCCTTGAGTTTCAAACCCCACACTTAAAATTAACCCTATTCTCCTTGGGCCATATTCCCAATAAGGTCTAATATTACTTGGAAACCCATATCCTTTCCATGTTCTTTGGGCTGGTTCAGCATAACCCCGCACCAAACATTGACTAAGCACCTTTCTCTTAGATGCCCTTACCACATGAAATTAAAATGTATGGCTGGGTCATTTTTACATGACCTTAAAATGTATGATGTGTCCCATTATGCGGCACCAAACTATGAGGGTTCTGATTATTTTCACAAGGATACATAGGTAACCCATTTTATGGGTACGATCCCAATATCAATACAAACCATTGTCTCCATAGATGATAATAAATTCTGCAGTACCCCACTGAGTGGATTAAAAACTAGTATCATCATAACAATTATTAAATAAATCTATGAATAGAATATAAGGGTATAAAATTGATGGAGAACCTCATATAAATATGGATATCTATATTAATGAAGAACATCAAATACATATAGATGATTCTAAATTTCACAGATGTTAATATGTGACTGAAAATTCAAATGGAAACTTATGTTATACTTGGTGAATTAACAAGGATTTATGAAAATATCTTAAATTTATAAATAGAGACCAGAAGTAGACAATAATTCCCCCCAAAAGGGTGTGATGAGTCGGACAACCCATTCTCTCCACCAATGAATGTTCTTAAGTATCCAAATGTTCAAATTTAATGAACACCTTCCCTTGGAAAGCAGATCTCTTTTGGATAAAGAACTTTTGGATGTTTTTACTTATATGACTAAATCCAATGGAAACCACCTAGAAGCTGTGATTCTTAAAATAGAACACACATTTCAAGGAACTAAAAAACAAAAATGGTAAACCCAACGTGAATCCTTAACCAAGATAATAATGTTACCCACCTATCAGGCCCCTATCAATTGATAAAGGAAGTCTAGACAAAAGAATCAATCCTTCATGTATCCATATAAAACATTATTATTTAATAGTGATTATTGTTGTTATAAGTTTTTTTCTCAGAAATCCCTTTACTCCAAATTTCCTTTCTTCAAGATGACACCTCTGAATATCCCAACCACTGATCAATATGGATCCTCGTCCATGGTAAGGATGTCATCACCCACTCAGTGTCTTAAACACCGGGTCACCAATGTGATGGTAATGGATTACCATCAACATGGTATTATCCCAACCATGTAGGCTACCCAACATGCTCTCCAAGTTAACACAAACCCTTGATCTTTTGGTTAGCGATGACCGATGGTCAAGAAGTAGACAGTTGCTGCCACAATCTTCAACCATTTTGGGTCCTTATCCCCAGAATGCAACAAATAGTCACAATCATACTATAGGGATGTGGATCAATAGGTCACTCAGGGCCTCAATTCAAAGTTTAAGGGTCATTCTCAAGGACTCCCACCAACAATTGCCTCCAAAAAAATTGTGTGGTAGTGAACCATTAACATGATGGATGTATTTCCTATGGATTTCTGGACTAGTTTCCCTAGACCCGATTGTGCAAGACGAACCACTGGGGACAACTTCTTCTCAATAGGGAGAAGTTTCTTACCTTTTCCCCCACTAGATAAGTCCATCAACCTAAATTTATGGAAAACAACGACTGAGAATATACACCCATTCACCCTAATTCCACTATCCAGCAAACTCATCTGGTAGTGAATCACCAATCCCACCAAAATATCTGATGGAGTACTTTGAACATGTACATACACCTATTTACAAATTATCATCCAGTTATCTAGCTTGTCTGACTTCATTTAAGGAAGTCTTCCAATCAAATGTAGTGGTAACTGGTAAGCAGGAACATACACCTTCATACACTCACCAATTCTTCATGAAACCTCATCTTCTAGTATTGAAATAAGTTCATTAACCATGTTTTACAGAAAATATCCAATAGGAACATACACCTTCCAGCATTCATTAAGCCTACCAATAGTCTTGTTTGGCAGCACTCGGAGAAGTCAACTGGAAATCTCTGATGACAAATCTGGGGTAGAATCGACTATCTTCCCTCATACATGAATACTGTCAGTACCCATTGATAGGAAGTTAAGGAAATAAGCAGGCACATATATTTACTCTAGATATGGAATGGATTTATATTCTCGTTCTGGCAGCTAATGTCACCAAACACATCATAACAATGGTGAAAGGGAAGACACAAATTCCTTCCCATATTCTAGAAGCATGCCAAAATATAATAACAACAAATTCAGTAGTACCAGGGTAACAGACACATAAATTTGTCCCCACACTTCATCGTGAAGGCATGCTTCATGAAAATTCCATCAATCTAGAGATCCTATCCTTGAATGAGAGCCAAATCAACCCTCCATGTGGCCATAAGAACAATGAGAAATAGGATTTATCCCTTACTATAATCCCCCATGGTGGTCCTCCCAATGATGACATTCGCTGTGAAATTTATCTCTGTAGTAATCTTTCTCATTGTTAAGATAATTCTATAACTGAAAATATAGTAATGAAAATCCCTCTTATCTCGAGGCACTTTCCAATACAAGGAAATTCATTTATGATGCCTTTTCATTAACAGGTGAAATAATTTCTCAACTAGAAGACATATTAAGGGAATGGTCATTCTCTGAACCACCCTTGGGACATTTTTCATCCAATACAGTGGAGGAAATAATGACTTATTTCATTATTTTTAATAAAAAAATCACTAAGAGTCCACTTTGGTCAGACCAAATGGAGAAACCACTAGTGGAATATGATGAAGATATTTTAAACATGAGAAAATAATTGGCTAAAGGAGTAGTACCAGTCATGTTCTAGCTATTGGAAAATTCTCAATACAACATTGCAGAATTGATGGCAGAATATTACATTCATGACGCCTGCCTCAACTTAGGGAAGAATATTTTTCATTTAAAAACCAATGTATTACTATATAATGAATATCAAAATCATGTAAAGGTAATATAAGGGTTTCAATTCCAAATTTAGTTAGCATCTCTCACAGTTTTCCAACATCCAAATGTTGAAAATCAATAGATAATCCTTCAGTGTGCATGCCTCAATGCTTTAAAGAGGTCACGCTAGTTAATTTATAATACCCCATCTGGTGTTTGCATCAGATGATGGGGTGCACATGGAGCCTTTCATTTCAATGCACTCCAGAATTATAAAGGCCCACCAAAAGTGGTCTCATGTAATTTTATTTCCCACGACCAGCTACAATCATTAGATTTTGTATGTAATCAAATGTATACTAAAGAATAGGACTCAACTAGCTCTCATAAGAGTCAGGCCAAATAAAAAATGTTGTTGACAAACTTTTACATCAAGAATATGAGAATCTTTAGTAGGCCTCTCACTTAGAGTGTGTTAGCTGTCAGATGGCGCAAATGTATAAAATAGCATAGTGCTCTACTAAAACAATTGATTCGAATGGTTGTTGGATAATGAACCCATTTAATGTCTGAAAGAAAAAACACAAAATCATAAGAGCAACTATGTGAATATTAGCCATAGAAATTCAAGAGCTACCCCATCATGTAGGTATGTGGTCTTTTTTAATTCATCCTTCAGATTAATTAAACAAAATTATAATGTTTTAAGAATAAGAACCGAAATATCCCCATCCTATAGGTCTGGGGGCTTTTTCACATCTACAATTCCCTCCTCAATAAAATACAGTTTTCTCTCGATTAAGGAATAATACACAAAGAGAGAGAAAAACTAAACTATCTATGAATTACCTTTAGGTAATTATCCATCAAACGGTTCATGAGAATTCATTATATAGGAGATCAGAGTATCATGGAAGATACAGAAGTAGAATATCTTACAAAGATACTAATAGAATTCCATAAATGCATTATGCGTCGATAAATTTCATTAACACCATTGCAGAAGATCCTCCAAAAACTGATTCTAGTTTAGGGGAATTAGAAGATAAAGTTATTATCCATAATACGATACAGAATGAAGAAAATGAAGGAGGTGTGCATACACAAATCATAGGCTTATCCAGAATCTAAGTATGCCCTCAAATAATCAACCCTCACCCCTTCAAAAGGTATCTAACAAGGGTAAAGGTAAAATTCAGATTATGTCTAACATTTCCAATGGTGAAGTTAAATCTCTTTCTCTTGAAGAAATATTTGAACAATAAGAAGAGGAGAGGAAAGAGTTGTAAAGAATCAGTACAGAGTTACTTTGAAACAACTTTTCTTTTAAACATACTCCCCAGGTGGATCCTCATCTTGTACATCATGTTGGAGCTCCTCAGCAAAGAAGACTTCTGGTAACTAAAGATGCAGATAATGAGTTCCCTCTATTGGGTATATAGCTAGGGTAGGATCAAACACCTCCTTATAGGTCTGTTCCCATGGGTTATCCAAAACAAATACCACCATCTTGCACCAGTTCAAGATCCAGCTACTATACCTGTATAATTCACAGCTCATCAAGATATTCTATAAATTCTTATGAACACAATTGAGGCATTAAAAACTTTATTGGAAGTTATGGAATAAGGGCATGCCCCAGTTCATTCAAAAAAAAGATATTACCTTGAGTGGCTTTATCTGATCCCTCCCCCACCATTTTGTGAATACTACATTCCCAAACTCTAATGGTTTGGGAGATCTAAAACAACACATAACTCATTTCATTTCTTGTTGTGATCTCATTATTGGTACTCCTCAACAAAAAGAAGAAGTAAAGCTTAGGTTATTTGTACAGTATTTATAGGGACCATCTTTTGTCCGGTATACAAGTTTGCAATCTCGATCAATTACTAGATGGTAATATCTCCATCAAAAATTCCTTCCTCAATTCAGTTCAACATTTCCAAAAATAGTAGTTTTTTATCTTAAAAATTGACAAAAAGGAAAATTAAAGAGTCTAATATTTCATTGCTTGATGGAAATGATTAACATATTCCATAAATCTGGAACTCCTTCAAGAAGAGTTTCTACAAAAAATTTTGGAAAATCAACGTGATGAGTTATGTACACCACTGATCCCTATGAAATACACAGGAGGGTTTCGAGACATTGCTTCAATTTCCCAATAGGTGGAGGATTCAATTGTGGAAACTAAATCTAAATCTCATGTGATTCCATCAGCTTCAGGAAGGAGAACAGGAAAATTAGAGGCTTCTACAATGACACTCAGGAAAGAACATGTACCAGCTTCTACTTTAAAACCTTCATCATATCAAAGGGCTCTACCACCTAAGTGTCAGCAGAAATGACCGCCTTGTCAAGATGATGAAGGAGATCAAATGCAGCAAAATTTTGGGGAGTTAAAGAACAAATATTAATCTTTTTGAAATGAACAGGTTCCCAGTTACTTCATCTCAGTTCTAAAAAATAATTTGGTTCAGTTTCCAAGGACGAAGAAACCAAATAAAGAAGGTGATGAAGATCTTCTAAACTATTGTCCCTTTCACTGGATTTTGGGGCATCCCATTCAACAGTGTTTTGATTTCAAAGACATCCTGCAAAAAATGTTAGACTCTAGACATGTAATGTTGAAAAGTTCATCGGCCCAAGTATCATGTGTCAATGCTACTGATCTAGAGTAAGAAGGTGAATAGAAGAAATTAAAAGGTAAAAATTCACATAAATATGATGATGGGATGATCTAGAAAATGATTAACTGAACTCATGTCGTTCTATGAATATAGTTATAACAATCGATTTCTTCTTCTGCCATAGTAAAATCACATTCATCAAAAGATCAGTTCTCCAAAGGTTAATCCTCAAAGAAGCGACGTGGTCAGAAGGAAAAAAGAACAGTCAGAATAAGATGAGATCATGTCAAAGCTAAATTTGTCCTTGACTATGGAAGATTTCATGCCATCTGTTTCAAAATAATGGGCACCACCCCACCAAAATGCACAATAGAAATTGACCTGTCAAGCAGCATCTTCATCAGATGAAGAATTGGTCTTCTGTTCCGTCAACGTTATTCACTTAACGGATCCCAATGCCAATGGTAATTCTGGTTATAATGAACCTGAGATCCCTGTACCTAATTGGGGATGTAGAGGAAGAATACAATGTTGATGATATAGGAGAATACATGGGTAGTCTAGAAGCCACTATTTTAACTCTACCCTTGATCGAACCATATAGGAGTCATAAACTCATGGGAGAGCCCTTCTGTAGGCTCAACAGGAATAAGTTGATTCTTTCATGCATGATAGGTTTGGTCAAGACATCATTATTTTGGAAGAACTATTTGAGGTTACACCATCTTTATCTCAACAAGTAGATAGACCTAGTCAGTCTAATCTACCAAAGTTAGGAGTATTTCCAGCTTCTTCTCCAACACATGGTATATTTACATTAGGAACATCAACTTCAAAGGCACATGCAAAGCCACATCTTTATGCTGGGAAACATAAACATCTGGAAAAAAATATGATGTTTTGAAATAGTTATCCCATGTACAAGCTAGGTTTTCAATTTTGGATGCATTAAATCTGTCAAAAGATCTTTGAGAAGCACTTATTGAGTCTTTGTCAAGTCCTCAAGAGTTTGAAACTAATGTCATTGCTATTGAGGTTTATCGTATAGAGAATGATCCTGTATAATGTCATGCAGTTATATTTTTTATGGATGAATATGAAGATTTAGTTTTACATGGACATATCAGACCCTTGTATCTATCTGGAAGGGTCAATGACATAAACAATAGACGAGCCTTCATTGATAATGGATCAAGAGTCAACCTCATTCCTGTTTGTACACATCACCGATTGGGCCTCACTAAATATGACTTATCTCCTTCCTATTTAATGTTAAATGGTTATGACAATAGTTAGCAAGAACTGGTGGGTGAGATTACACTTAGAACATAGTTTGGAGATCTTGTGTCTAATTCATATTTTATGGTTGTCTGTTAGGACACAACCTTCAACATTCTTCTTGGAAGTCCTTGGCTACATCAACATGCATTCATTCCTCCATCATACCACCAATGTCTCAAGTACTATTTCAATGGTCAAATCAGTACATTGTATGGTGACAAGGATATGTTCAAAACATGTGAATCTTAATATATTGAGGTGAAATTTTATCACACGAAGGGAACGAGTTCCGTGATAAAGGAGGTGACCAGAATCAATGTTTCAAATGGTTTGGAAAAGATCCCAACAATCCCATTAGAATGTTTGAGTACATATTATGTGTTTCTTATCAATCAAATTGAAAGGATAAACCCAAATCTAAACACTCATTTGGTGAATCCCATAATTCCAATTGCGGAAATCGATCCTGACAGCGTGGGAGAAATTTTTGATTCACCAAGAACTAGGGAAATCTTAAATGGAGACATCTTCATTTCCTCCTCTGAACTTCATTAAGTCTCTACTTCATCAATCAAACTAGAAGAAGTTGTATCAATACAAGAGGAAGATAATGATATTGATTCCCAGCCCCTCATATCTCGTTCAATGCTCTATAAAGACCCTTCATTATCA
Source organism: Viscum album (assembly GCA_963277665.1). Taxonomy (NCBI): domain Eukaryota; kingdom Viridiplantae; phylum Streptophyta; class Magnoliopsida; order Santalales; family Viscaceae; genus Viscum; species Viscum album. Next base: position 790,943,736 of record OY728164.1, read on the forward strand.
TTAGGGTCAGAAATGGTGTCATATTCTTCAGGATATTCAAATACTTACTCCTATCCTAGCTCTGAAAGTTTTATTCATCACCTACTATACATGTAGAAACAGAAGCAGTGATGAGTAAAGAATAGGAAGAAGAAGAAAAAGATCTCAGGGATGCTCCTCCATTATTTGAAGAAGGTGTCTCTACCACTGTGAATGATCTCAAAGAAATAAATATGTGTATAGAAGAATATCCACACCATACTCGAATTTGCTCGGCCATGAATTATAAATATAAAGATGTTTATATGTCATTTATAAAGAAATATAGAAATATATTTGTTTATATTTATATATAAATTCCATGTCTTAATCCTGATGTAGCCACTCATCATTTGGGTTTTCTAGAAAAACATTGAGAATTCCAGTAGGCACCAAGAAGAACACACCCAACTCATGCCTCTAAAACTGAAGCTGATGTTGATAGTATTATTAAGGCTATATTTTTCAGGGAGGTTCAATATCCAAAAATTGTTGGCCAACCATGTCCTAGTAAAAAAGGAGAATGAAAAAATCATAATTTTCATTGATTTCAGAGATCTTAACTGGCATTTTCCTAAAGATGACTTTCCAGTTCTGATCATAGAGATTTTAATTTATTCAATAGCTGGTTATGAAGCTCTTTTCTTCATGGATGGTTACTCTGGGTATAATCAAATCTATATGGCCCCAGAGGATTAAGATTCAATAGTCTCCAAATCCCCTCAAGGTGTGTTTTTCTATTGGTTAATTCCATTTGTCTTAAAGAATGAAGGTGCAACGTATCAATGTTCCATGCACCATTTCTTGAAAACCTTCTTAGGAATATTTTTCGAATGTTATGTTGATGATTTGGTGGTTAAATCCAGACAATGTTCCAATCACTTGGCTAATCTGGAGACCATATTCAATAAACATTAACAACAAAATTTGAGGAGTAACCCCTTGAAATTTTATTTCAGGGTAACCTCAGGAAAATTCATCAGCTTTATTGTACACCATCATGGCATCGAATTTGATCCTGAGAAAATAATAGAAATACTTGACATTTCCCCCTTTAAATGTTAATGAATTAAGAGAATTTCCAGGACACTTGGCCTATATTCGGCGTTTCATTGTGAATTTGGTAGGAAAGTGTTTTCCCTTCACTAGATCTACGAAGAAGGGAGTCACCTATCAATGGACTAAAGACTACCAAGAGGAATTCTATAACCTCAATAAATATTTCTTGAGCCCACCAGTATTAATTCCACCTATTTATGGAATACAACTTATTCTCTATGTGACAGCTTTAAAGCGATCACCGAGTTCCTTACTTTCCAAAAATAAAATTTCTAGAAATGAAAATAGCCTTTACTATCTCAATAGAACTATGCTTCCCACAAAGACACAATATTAAAGTATAATAAGTGCTTCCTAACATTAATCTTTGTATTTTAAAAATTTAGGCAATGCATGTAAAATCATTAGGTCCAATTGGTGTCTTGCAATAACCCACTCAAATCTATCCTCATTTGTCCTATGCTTATAGGGAATTTTGCACGGTGGGAAGTTATTTTGCAATAGTTTGATATCCAGTTTTTACCTTAGAAGGAAATAAATGGAAAATATGTGGAGGATTTTCTTACTAAACATCCATCTACAGATGATAAATTAATGAATTCTGAACTTCCTAATGAAAAGGTCTTCTCTATTCCAAATAATTGCCAAACATGGGATGTGTACTTTGACGGTCCCTCCAGAAGTCCAATAAGGTAGAGAATGGAAAAACCTAGACTCAACAAAATTGGGTTAGGAATTGTACTTATATCCCCATAAAAGGCATTGTTTCCATAATACTTCTAGTTTTCATAATGCGGTACCAAACATGAGGTAGAATATCAAGCTCTCATAGTAGGCCTAGAATTGGCACTTCAGGTAAAAGTGAACCACATGAAAGTGAAAGGTGATTCAAATTTGTTAATAAAACAAATCAATGGATATTAAGCCATCATAAAAGATGATTTAATCCCTTCGTTTAATTACTTCATAGGGTTAATGGCTGAATTTCCCTCTGATTTGACATTGTTGTATGTCCTGAGGTATTAAAATGCCCAAGTTGATCCATTGGATAATGCAGCCACAACCCTGGAAGATCTGAATCGGGATGATACAATCAACATTATAGCCCATTTTCATATATTATCACCTTTATTCCAAACTATAATGGAGGAAATTAATGAAATTAGACCAATTTCTGATTCATATGGCCATACCACGGGATTGATGACACCCATCATGGAATACCTTCAAAATGGGGTACTTCCACTAGATAAAACTCAAAAAAAAATAGATATGATGACAAGTGGACAATTTTACTCTATATGATGGTCTAGATAACCAGAATATCCTCTAAAAACAAGGATTTTATGGAATCTTCTTCAGGTTTATTGATGGAGAAGAAACTGCAACTGTCATGAAAGAAGTACATTCAGGAGCTTGTGGTGATCACCAGTCTGAGAATATGCTTTCTGGTCAAATCTGAAGTCTTGGATACTTTTGACCATCAATGAAATATGATTTCATAAATTTCACTAAGAAATTTCGTCCCTTCCAAGTGCATGCCAACTTCATTCATCAACCCCCAGAGTTGATACATATAGCTAAATACTCCTAGCCATTTTCCACATGGGTAATGGATATATTAGGGCCTTATCCTCCATCTATGACTAAGAATTTCAAGTATATTCATACTACTAGTGGCTTCTTCTCCAAATGGGATGAGGCAATACCTCTCAAATAAATTGGATCCAAAATGAATTGTTATTTTTTTCAAAACTAACATCGTCACCAGATTTGGTGTCCCTCATACTATATTGATGGACAATGGCACCAATTTCTATTCTGTTGAGGAAAAGAAGTTATATCAGGAGCATAATATCATATCCAACCATTCATCTTGCTATCAAGCAGTGACCAATATAAAGATAGTGGAATTCAATAAGACTTTATCAAATATACTCCAAAAGATAGTGGATAAAGATAATAAATCATGGCATGAAAAACATTTGCATGCTTTATGGGATTACGGGATTACTACCCACACTACCACTCACGCAACCCAATATTCATTGGTGTAAAGAACAAAAGTAGTTTTTCCAATTGAAATTAAATTTCCATCACTCAGAGTTATCATATCTGATTAGTTGTATATAGACGAAATGTCTCAAAAACGATTTAATGAGGTGGAACTATTAGAAGAAAAAAACATTGAATACTTTGTATCATTTACAAGTCTATCAGAACAAAATAGCATGATCCATTAACAAGAAAGTTTTTCTCTGTTCATTTCTTCAAGGAGAATTGGTATTGGTCCTTAGGACTCTAATGATACTACAAAATAAACCTCCAAATCTTCATCCAAAGTGGGAATGACATTATTCTATACATAAGGTCTACTCAAATATAGCTTATTCTTTAATCTCAGTGGATGAAGATCTTATCAAAACAATAAACAATGCGAGATTCTTGAATAAATACTTTGTGTATCTACAGATAATTTCCACATTGCACGACTTTAAAATGTAAAGTGCAATGTCCTCATCGCATGACTTGAAACTGCACAGTACAATATCCTCACTGCATAACTTCAAACAACACTGTACAATGTCCTCACTACATGGATTAAAACTGCACAGTATAATGTTCTCACGGCATGACTCTAAACTGCACAGCACAAGGTCCTAGTCTTATGATGGTAAACTTCATAACAACAATAAGTGTCCATGTCGCATGACGATAAAATGTGTATCATCTTTGTCCATGTTGCACGACGTTAAACTATATGACATCATTTGTCCTTGTTGCATGACATTAAACGGTACAGTTAATGTCTTCTCTACATTTTGTGAGGAGCTTTTATATGAAAGAATAATTGACATCATTGTTACTCCTTAGTGGCACATGAGTTCCATTCCTCCCTATGTTTGAGTCAGATCTGCATATGGGCCTCATTTCAATAACTATGTGCAGCTTGATTCTTATTCATATGAGATACGTAGAGATTTCTAGATCTCCAATCATTGTCCAAGCCACAAGAAACCAAAATATTTATTTCCCTTTTCTTCCTCCTATATATGAACCAGATCTATATAGATTTCTATTTTAAGATACATGCCTTGATTTTCATACCATCTTATGTCTTAAATTTAAATTATTCTTCTAGAATGTGTTTAAATCCCCCATCTCCCACATCAAACTCATTTGGTGTGAGAAGGGAATGTTTTAAGAACTATGTTTGGCTTGATTCTCGTCTATATGAGATTCTTAGAGATGCCTAGATCTCCAATCTTGGGCCCAACCATGATAAAAAAACCCTTTTATTTCCTATGTAAGAGTTAAACCTGCATCGGGAATGTTTAAAGAACTACGTGTGGCTTGATTCTCATCCATGTGAAATACAGAGTGACACCTTGGTTTAATTTCTTAGTTCAGCCACAATATTCCTTTTTTTGTCAGAATCACTTCATGTCCTATTTTTATGACTCTAAACTTCTCAACATAATATTGATTCAATGGAAAGAAAGAAAGTCTCCATTTTACATCTATGTTAGATCTATGTAAATGGCATCAAACTCATGACCAATATTTATTCAAATATATCTCATGTGCTTTGAGCATAACCCCATTACATATTTCACACTATTAATCACGAATGTTTTGAGATATTTTTAATCTTTCTTACAGTTTTTGGTGATAGATTCTCTAATATCTGAGAACTCTTTTCCTGGACTATGCAGTACGCTCCCTTTGGTGTCCTTATATAAGTCTATTACATAACAAGCATGTCAGTCAAAAGATTACACTATTTGGCTATGTAGAATATGCCCAGTTGGCCCTACATAACTCAACCCCATAACAAGTTTGTCAAATAATTGTAATTTTGTTCTTGATTAAAGTGAAATTTGTCCCCTTCAATCTTTGATAACAATATACAAGAATTAGTATTTTAAAGTAGTCATTTGTGTATATTTTCCCCATTACCTTTCCCTCGATCTAAAAGACTTCAAGACCATAGTTTACACATTTCCCTCTCCATGTGTTCATAGAAATATGAAATAACATTGGATCACTTAACAACATATCATATATTGTTTCCATTTCTATTCCTAATTGTATGACCTAAAACTACATACACCATAATCCCTAAATTTGGTTCAGACCTTAGTAGAAATTATATTCCTTCGATTCATTGGAAATTATGATTGGAAATACTCTCTCCATATTCAGGTACCTATCATCATAATCCAAACTCCATGCTTTGGAAAATCTCAATCTCTATAAACTATCACTGTCTTTTAGCAATAGAATGTCAAACTTCTAAGATCTCCTTTGCCTGACTATGCATTACATGCCCTAGGTGGACTTGGATAAAAGTTTCCTACATAATAGGCATGTCAGTCAAAAGATGCCACTATTTGGATATGCAGCATATGCCCTAGTTGGCCCTGCATAATAATTCCCCTATAACGGGTTTGTCAAAAATGGTAACTTAGTACATGGAAAATACTTACTATAATTCCTTTAACCCTTTTGTTCCCATATCATTCTTCAAATTCAAAAATTTCTAAATAGCTGTTTACATTTCTTCCCTTCCATACCTAATAATGGTAGTATGTTTCCAAAAAAATTATCAAGAAATTTGAAGAGTCACAAACCTTTGGTCAAAGCTAAAGACCTAAAATTAAATCCACCCAATGTACTCACTGCAAGACTTAAAACTTCATGGTACAATGTCCTCACTGCATGAATTAAAACTACACCATATAATGTCCTCATGGTATGACTTAAAACTGTACAATATAATATCCTCACAGCATGACATAAATATACATAACATGATATCAGAAAATATCCTTGCTGAAAATATTAACCATTCATCATACAACAAATTTGTATAGAAGTGGTTTTATTATTCATGATATATGTCGGCATAAATAACCATTTTTTCTTAAAACCACTTTCCTTAAAACCCACCCACTTTGGTCTTGAGTCACCCAAATCTTTTTTTCCTTTCTCTATCAATAGTAAAATGTTAAATTTCTAAGATATCTTTTTCTTGACTATGTAGTACGTTCCCTTAAGTGGGATTGTATAAAATTTTCCTACATAACAGGCTTGTTAGTCAAAAGATGCCACTATTTGGCTATGTAGAATATGTCCTAGTTCTCCCTAAATAATAAAACCCCCATAATGGGTTTTTCAAATAATTCTAACTCATTCTTGGAAAATAATTCTTTTATGTTTATATGAGTTTTAGATTTGGTGACTATAAAAATCATGACATAAGATTCCCCATGGAAATATTTAAAGAATATTAGTGTAATTCCTAGCCACTGAGCCTTTATTGAGATCTAATTTTAAAATATATTATTAAAGATATTTGACCTTAAACCCTAGATATTTATTGCCTAACATGAATGACTCTAAACTGCCAAATACAAGAGACATGGTACTCTCCAGATTAGGAACTCACAAAGGTAACTCTAGACAAAATGTTAGTCCCAACTCATTAAATGTAAATACTGTATGGTTTAGGTAATATTGAGAAATGAAAAATTAAAAGGTACAAATTTTGTAGGATTTTCATTATAACCCTATTTAAAATCAAACTATTCTAACTAGGTCCATTGGTTTAGGTAAAAAAAATCTAGCAAGAATTAAAACACATATGATAAAAGATAAAATGATTTTCATTTGTGAAAAAAAAATCATAGAGGATCATCCACAAACATGAGTATCTCTTCTATCAGAAATCATAAATGGGTTTATACATAACTTCTCATTTGGTTACTAACCTCTTGAGCCCCATAAATTTCCTATTGAAGTTTATTTAGCCAACTAGATTCATTCTCTTTAGTATGTCGAAGCACTTCCTTGGAATCTGTAATGGATTTTCCACCATCATTCTAGACTTCTCCTATTGAGTTATGAAGCTATTCAAGAAACCCTGTGATATTATCTAATTCATGTTGAAGACAAAACTCTTGAATAGTCTTTATTTAATCTTTTAATTCAGTTCTTTCAACTTTTTAGTATGATTGAATTCAGTTATGGATAGCGCTTTTTGGAATTTCTGAGTATTGATCAATAGTTTAGTATTTATCAGATCTTGCTGAAGCATCTACTCTTTCTCCCTCTTTCAGATAGTCTCTTTCAATGTGGTATGAATTTCACAGTATTAAAAATTTCCAAATCCCAACATGATAAATAGAGATAAAATTCATGGAATTCTTAAGGAAGTTCTTCAAGGGTAATTTCAGATATTATCTTCTATATATTTTTCCATGCCTTGAAATTGGTAAAACAAAGGGCCTTTTGTAATTCTGGGTCTGATTTAGATTCACTATCATAAAGAGGGACATATTATGGGATTAATGTGCTTAAATAAGTGCCTTTTTCTTCTACTTCCTTGTCATAGGTTGCTTCCAATTCTAATATTGTTTGAGATGATGAAGAGGCTTCACCTCCGGATCTAGCCATTGAGGTTGATAGCCCTATATGTTGAATTAAATTATGGTTATGGTTAGTTTCAAGGGATGAAAAAAGTTATTACAATCAAAATATTAGTATCTCTTACCTAAAAATATGTCGGAATCTTGAGAAGGATCCTCCCCAACATTCTCAAAATCAACAGTTTTTTTATGCCTATGGGAGTGGAATGGTTTATTTAATTTTCTCAGGATCCTCAGAATGAATCTCATAAAGATCTTTTGTCCCCAGATTAAACTTATCCAAAGTCTCCATAATTTTAGGACTGACATTAATGTCAATAATTCCTTTAGGAATCATCACGACAGTAGTTTCATTAGATGCAACTACATATTTCAACCAACTATTGTTAAATTGTAATCATAGGAAGATTATTAAGAGGAATAATGAAAAATAACATCCAGTTGATTCATTAAAAGTAACTTCAAAATATTCTAAAGAATTTTGTATATTAACATGTTCTAATACTTCTTAAAAATACATTCCAAGGTTCATCATAGGATAAAATGATATCCTAGATCCTAGTTTAGTCTTACTCGTGGGAGCACTCAATGTGTTTTCTTCGCAACCTTCCTCCAAAAACCATTGAACCTGAACAGCTTCCTCAAAAATAGTTGTGGGGTCAGCATTAGTTATCGTAAGATGTTCTGGTGTATGTGATGAACATAAATTATCATAAGATAGAAGTCAGTTGTTGTTACATTTAATGTCTTATAAAGCACTGTTGATTTACCCAAGGCGTCCTCTCTTCTGATAGTAGGAATAAGAGAAGTGATGGGAACATACGTTGGTTATTTTAGCCTCAATTCCTCTCTAGGAACCACTGGGTTAGAATGAATTTGTTCTTATTTAGCAGCACCCTCTACGGTTCCTTGAATCTTATTAGTATTTTATTTTTGAAAACAAACAGAAGAAGCTCTTGCAAATTCCAAGGATTTTAAACACTATTTCCATGAATAATGATAAATTAATGTTATCAGGAAGGCTTAAAACTATTGAGAAATCATTTATCCATAGACTTCTTTCTTAGGTGGTTTTCTTTATTTACTTTCTTAGGAGTACTTGCATCATAATCTCCAAAAACAGGTATTAGATACTACAATTCCCTTTCTATCTCATCCTCCTTTTCTTGTTGGCCTGAGATATTTCTACCGTTTCATGGGGTGATCTAGTAGCTCCAAGAGCAGTACCACCTGCCCAATATTATGGTGACAGAGCTTCATTATATTTTCATTTAGCCAACTACATGTTAAGATGGTTTTTCTTCTGAGTTACATTGTTTTTAATAAATTCAAATTGGAAATAAAAAATGAATGTGAAAATAAAAAAACTTACATCTTCATGATCCATGAAATCACGCCATTCTTCATCTAATGAATGACCAATACCTTTATTGGTACCACGATCTATCATTTCCTTCACCCAATTCATGGTGGGAATTGATCCATCAGATGTGTATATGAGCATTTTTAGCTCTCGGATGTATGTTCTCACTTCATTAGGATTGTTCCTAAATAAAATATCAGAAGAAGCCTGTAGATACCCTATTCTTGGAATATGCAGTCCTTCACATAGATCTATCCACATGGTTTCAGCACCACAACATAAACATGTCCATGTTTGAACAACCTCTAGTTATATATATTCAAAGTACATCCCCGAGGGTTGTGAAGAGAATCCTAGAGTTTTGGATTTAAGTTTTTTTCCAATTACCACAGTCACAAATGGGCGATGAGAAAATGGACCTCATTGCTCTTCAGAATGATGGTGACAATATTGCCTCAGTACATCCTTGATAGGGATCAATGGGGTGGATCTTTTAACTCTAACAGGTGTATTAAATCTTTCATGAGGCTGCTTTAGTGAATTTGGAGCCTCTTCACCTCCACCCTCTAACTCTAGTGATTCGACCCCTAATGTTGAATAATTACCTTAAAAAGAAGTGGTTCCTTCATAATACCTCTATTTATCCCCATTTAAGGGACAAATGGTTTAATACCCCTTCAAGGTAATATTCCACCCAGTTTTCAGCATAACAGACATTCAACATGAATATTGAATAAACTGTAGGTAAATTAAATATTTCCCTAGTATTCTCCATAGATGTCAGCAACCATAGTTGTTAGGAAACCATCAAATGTTTCTCTAATATGACATGCACAGGGTGGATGTAATAATTTGTTACAATCATTTGAATTGACGAGCAAATATATAAGGAGCATAGGCCTCACATATGATTTCTCCATCAATCATGGGGGCCAATACACCATTTCTACAAGCTAACATGTATGCCCTTATCTCAAAATTGGTCATCCCATCATCAATGAATCACCCCATAGGTGGATTCCCATAAGGAATGAGATAAAATTACTTATGCATACTAAAACTAGACTTGATATCATAAGTGTTCATAGAAAAAGGTAAAATACCAGAGAAATCCTGAACAGATGGTCAGAAAGAACTTCCAAAGACTTATATCCCACTTTATATAGCATAAGTTTTGAAATGAGTGGAGATCCACCCCCATAACACCTAGAATGGTCCGGCTATTCTAAAATAATAATTCCCTCTATAAATATGCAGTAAGATCCTATGAATATTTTTCACAACATGAATGTCCAACCCTAACATCCATCTCTATGCTAAATTGGTCTTCATAACAAATGTTTTTGGCCTCACGCCTCCCTTAGAATCATGGACTAGTAATAGATACAAACTGAGACACATGGTCAGGAAACCTGTCAGACATGTTTTTTCAGAAATTTTGGAATTAATTTCATATCCCCACTTTTCAAAATCTCCTTTATCTAATTTTAGCCAAAAATTGTTAGGGGTACCCCTCTTCTTTCCCTTTGGGTAGCTGGTCAGACGAGTGAAGGTGGGACCTTTTTCCTTCATCATTACTAAGAATATTTCCATCCACACCTCGAGATGAATATCACTTCTTTTGTAGAACTTCGTGGTGGTTTCATTCTTGAGTTTATAAAATATTTTCATCAACTCACAAACCAAGGATGGTGTCTTCTCTGAGTCATTCCATATCACCTTGGGGGGAGGGATAAAATCATCATACAAATCTCCAAGGATTGGTGCTCCAGAAATATTGTATACATCCCACAAAATGATACCTACTTCTCCATGTGTCAAGTGGAAGGAGTTAGTTTCTAGACTCCATCGACTTAGTAACTCCGGAAAAAAATAATCATTGCTATACACATAGGTTTTTCTAACCGAAACAGCCTCATAAATCCCAACACCTTTTAAGTCATTTTTAAATTCTGAAAACATTTTTCATGCCCATTATGCCCACATCCATGCAGGTTTTACACTCCCTATTGGGAAAAATCCCAACTTTTCTTCCAATATTTGGATTAATCCATCTGAGAATCTCGTAATATAGATGAATAAAAGTATGGTTGTAGCTCAGGTGTGTGTGATTTAAAATTTGGAGCACACAGGATGTGATGCATGATACGATCCTTATTTATTGTCCCAACATTAGCATATGATCCCAAATATAAACATTGACAGACGAGAAGTTGGTATAGTCTTGAAACCGAGAAAGTGGAATATAGTTTTTTAGGTCTGGAATATTGACGTCTTATAGATGACCATAATTATAAAAACAAAAATAAGTGCTCTAGGGAAAATTGAAGTGATATTTATTTATATAATTTTCTAAGTCTGAGAGTGTGGTGTCACAAACTTCAATGTAGTCATCACCGAAAACGTTCATCATGTCACCAATCCTCCTAATGTCTAGTTTATCAGCAGTTCAGATTCCTTTGGGAATCATTGAACCTAAAAAATAAGTCAAAAAAATAATATTAAGTTCATTTTTGATGTTTTTACAAAATAGTTGAAAAATTTGACAATGGAATGAAGGAATTCATATATTTCACTTAGTGCGCAAGTATAAAACAGTGGGCATGAATGGAACCCTAGTTCTGACATACAAACAAAAAACATAATTAAGAAGCGAGATTAAAATAAGATCATTAGAACAAAAGGAATTGTGCACTGAGAGTTGGATTTACGAATGTTGTGAGAATTTTCACGAAAGTGAAACTGATATATATAAGAGATGAAAGTCACTTTGTGCACTGGAATCATGAATGCTACCACTTGCGCGTCCCATCTACCTTTCTTGTGGAAACATGCGCACCAAAATACCCCTTCTTTATAATTCATTATTGTACCTTAGTATAGGATCCTATTTTCATTCTGGATCCAATTTTTAAGGGGGTATTTTGTTGACACATTGTTTCATCATAAAGTTTAAAAAATGGCAAAGGGAAATACATGAGAAAAAAGATGAGAAAATACATGATGAAAATCATGGTTTAAAAATAATTCAACATTGGATAACCATAGAATAGCGAAACACCATCGATGTGAAAGGTACTTGAGCACCACATATTTAGCATGTATTCCACTTGCGCTCCCAATTATCTTTTCTCCCAGGGTCCTATTTTTGCCTATAAATAGACCTTTAGGGCCTTCATTTGTATGGACAAATTTCCTAGAGGCCAAATTGCTGATCTGATTTCCCTAGTGCTTCGCCCAAGTCTTCCAAAAATTTCAAGGTAGTTCTTCAACACCTAAATCATAGTAATTGAAGGAGGCTCATTGGACTTAATTCCTCTGATTGTTTGAAATCAAAAACACTTGTGTGCCTAAAGATCCCAACCTCCCTGAATCAGAAACACTTAGGCACCACCTATTCCTCTCACAGGAACTTGAGCACCCCATTTCTAGGAATACCTATGAATACTCTTGAATTCCTGAGTTAGGAATCACCCATGTATTAACATCCCGGTTGTTCATCACTCAAGTGAATATAAGGTCATCAAGCCTAATTGGGTTCCCATACTTGTGCACTAGTACTCACTTGGGTGCCCCTCTTTGATTCACCTACTCTCTTCAGTATACAAGTCATTAAGCCCTCTTCAAAGCCATTCATGGTAAGGATTATTCTTCATTATATCCCTTTTCTGAAAGGGATTTTGTTGAGACCTTCACCAAAAATTCATGAATTATCAAACCCTTGTAAAATGCAAATTAGCACATCTTCTATTTATGTTTGTATTTCCACAGTAAGAGGTTTACCACATTTCTTTCACAATGGGGTTAGGATTCATGGAGTGTATGTGGGTTTTTATATCCAAAATCACATAGACCTTTCTCCCATGTACTGTGTTGGGATGTTCTTGGTTTGGAGGATTAGAGTTTGGGTTTTGTCCTCCCTTTTTTGTCTATAAGAACCAGAACCTCAGGTCTCTAGTAGGGAAGGTATGTTTACCACTTGCTTTTCTATCCAAGAAAAATAAAAGTCTCCCTCCTCTACCAGGATCAATATCAGGGCATCCATCTTGGTTTAAGCCCCTAACCATTCAATTAAGATGTTTCAGTCTTACTCCTCTATACTTCCTTAACCTTTACTCATTCCTTACATTGGACTCTTCTTCAATATAAAGATAATAGAGGAAATTCTCATCGCCTCTCCATCTTCTTGGTTAGACTTGACCTCATCCACCCTCACCGCTGTAGGCATGCCCTCTTCCACCAATGGAGAAAGATAAGCGTGGGTGCCTTTGTTGAATCTTTGATATCCTATTTTTTCTCACACCAAGAATGAATCATATGGGATTAGATATTTTTCTTTGTCACACCATTTTCACAAGACCAAATGAACTATGATAACTGAGATTCCCACCATAATTGGGATATGTAGGAAGCCTTCATCAGGGCCCAAGCTCATTGGATATCCTCTTCTACAATCCAACCCTAAGTCCCTTAATCTAAGCATCCTCCTTAGAAATAATCCCCAAATTAGAAACCCCAAATCATCAAGGCATCCTTTTCAGGAAGAAAGTCCAAACTCATTTCTCTCAAAGGACTATACTCTCCTATGATACTTGTAGAACTATGTGGGCTTTGATTCTCATCGAAATGGGATAAGTAAGAAGCCTCATTTAGGTTCAAATACAACACTTCAAATTAACCATGTTCTACTTCATCCATATTCCCAATAGTGTATAATCTTACTTGGCAACCCATATACTTTTCGTGTTCCTTGGGCTACTTCAAAATAATCCCCACACCATACATTAACTAATAACCTTTCATTTATATATCCTTATCTCATGAAAGTAAACTTTATGGATAGGTCTTTATCACATGACCTTAAAAGGTATGATGTGTTCCATTATGTGGAATTGAACTATGAGGGTTTTAATTACTTTCACAAGGATATATAGGTAGCCCATCTTATGGGTACTATCCCAACATCAAAACAAACCATTGTCTCCCTGGAAAATAATAAATTTCATAGTGCCCCACTGAGTGGCTTAAAAACCAGTATCATCATAATGATTATTAAAATAATCTATAAATAGTATATGAGAGGATACAATCGATGGAGAACCTTGAATACATATAGATATCTCTATTAATGAAGAACCTCGAATACATACAGATGATTCTAAATTTCACACATGTTAATAAGTGATTGAAAATTCCGAGGGGAACTTATGTTATACTTTTCTAATTAATAAGGATTCATGAAAATGTCTTAAATTTATAAAGAGAGCCCCAGAGTAGACAATAATTCCCCCAAAAACGATGTGATGTGTCCGACCACCCATCCTCTCAATCAATGCATGTTCTTAAGTATTGTGAAGATCAAATTTAACGAACGCCTAACTTTTGATAGCAAGTCCCTTTGGGATAAAGAACTATTGGATGTTTCCATTTTCATGAATAAATCCAATGTAAACCACCTTGAATCTATGATTCTTAAACTAGAACACACATTTCAACGAACTACAAAACAAACCTGTTTCCCCCAAAGCCACTCTGTCCAAATTGAATTTTGTGTTTTTTGGGGTTTACCTGGGTTTTTATTGTTTTTTTACATTTTTTGGGGTTCTAAGTGTTTTATTTTTTTTTTGTTTTTAGGTGTTTTATGGGTTTTTATTATTTTTGGGGGGTTTTAGGGTTCATTGGGTTTTATGACCTTCTAGGGTTTTAGAATTTTTTATGTTTTAGGGGTTTTATGTGTTTTTGGATTTTAAGGTAGTCATAGCGGTTTTCAGGGTTTTATGGTTTTTTATATTTTTAGTAATTTTATACCCTTTTAGGATTTTTATGTTATTTAGGGGTTTTTGTAATTTTAAGGGGTTTTAGGGTCTTTCATAGTTTTTAGTTTTTTTAGTGTTTTTTCAGTTATTTGGGGGTTTTCAGTGTTTTTAGGTGTTTAATGTTTTCTCTAGGGTTTCAGGGGTTTTTACATTTTTAAGGAATTTTATATATTTTTATGATTTTTATGGGTTATAGTGTTTTTTGCATTTTGAGGGTTTTTATGGATTTTTTGGGTTTTTTTGAATATTTATGGTCATTAGGGTATTTATGACTTGTTAGTGTTTTAATGTTTACCTAATGTTTTTAATGTTTTTAGGGTTTTAAAGGGTTTTTATAATTTTTTACGTATTTTTTTATGTTTTTAGGTTTTTTGAGGTTTGGGGTTTTATGGGTTTGGGGGGTTCTTATATTTTTAGGGTCTTATAAGGTTTTAGTGGTTTGAGGACTTTTATGTTTTTATCTATTTTGTCTGTTTTTAGGTATTTTGAGTGTTTATAGTTTTTTATGTTTTTATGGGTTTTAAGTTTTTTAGGTTTCTAAGGTATTCTTGGGCGTTTTCCGGGTTTGTAGGGCATTTTTTATGGATATTAGGGATTTTTATGGTCATTATGGTTTTTTGGGTTTTATGGGTCCTTTAGATTTTTGGGTGTTGTTTTTAGTTTATTTGTGTTTTAAGGTTTTTTAGAGTTTTTAACTTTTTGGGGGGCTAAAAGAGATTTTAGGGTTTTTAGTGGATTTAGAGTTTTAATTCATTTTTAGGGTTTTTAAAGTTCTTAGGGTAGTTCGGTTTTTAGTGTTTTTAGAATTTTTTTGTTTTCTGGGGATTTAAAGTGCTTCTTTGTGTTTATGGTATTCTTTTGGGTTTTTAGTGGATTTAGGGTTTTTTAGTTTTTAGTGATTTTTAGTGATTTTGTAAGAATTTTATAGATGTTTAGGGGTTTTATGTTTTTTTGGGATTTTAGGGTATTTAGGTATTTTTTGGTTTATCTGTGTGTTTAAGGGATTTTTTTGAGTTTTTAAGGATTTTAATTTTTTTATATTTGTTAACATTTTTAAGGGTTTAAAGGGTTTTTAATGTTTTTAGTTATTTTTTGTCTTTTTATGGGTTTTTAAGGTTTTTTTATGTTTTTTAATGGTTTTATGGTTTTTATTTATTTAATGATTTTAGTGTATTTAGGGGTTTTATGTATTTTTATGTTTCTATGTTTTTCTAAGTGATTTCAAGGATTATGGGGTTCTTTATGTTTATAGGTTTTTTTGGCCTTTTGAGGATTTTTATGGATTTGTAGTGTTTTTAGTGATTTTGAGGTTTTTATGGCTTTAGGGTTTTTAGGTTTTTTATAATTTATTATTTTTTCAAGTGGTTTTAATTTTTTTTAAGGATTTATTATGTTTTTTTAGCATTTTTGTGTTTTTTATTTTTTTTAGGGTTTTATAGGGATTTTTTAGGAATTTAATTTTTTAGTGTTTTTAGGGATTTTAAGGGTTTATAGGGTTTTCAAGGGATTTATCATTTTTATGTTTTGGGGGTTTAATGTGTTATTAGGTTGTTATGGTTATCATTTTTTTTCCCGGTTTATAGGGGTTTTTCCATTTTTTGGAATTTTTCAGGATTTTTTTATTATTTTTATGGTTTTAGGGGTTTTACATATTTTTAGGGTATTTATTTTGTAAGGGTTTTTGTTTTTCAAGGTTTTTGATATTTTTTAGATTTATAAGGGTTTAAAGTGTTTTAGGTTTTTAATATTTTCTTATGCTTTTTCAGGGTTTTTTGGGGTTTTTGTTTTTCGGGGATTTTTCAGGATTTTTAAGGGTTTTATTGCTTTTTAGGGTTTCTAGGGATTTTTAGTTTTTTATGGACTTTTAGGTTTTTTAGTTTTTTATGGGTTTTTTGGTATTTTATTGTCTTTTTAGAGTTTTTATTGGGTTTTTTGGGTTTTTTGGGTTTTTATGTTCTTAGGGTTGTTATGTTCTTTTAGGTTTTAAGGTTTTCTTCGGGTTTTTGAAGGATTTTATAATTATTTTTGATTTTAGAGATTTTTATGGATTTTTCTAGTTTTTAGGGTTTTTTAGGGATTTTCAGCATTTTAAGGGGGTTATCGGGTTTTTCTGTATTTGTGTGTTTTTAGTGGTTTTTTCTTATTTTTTTGGTATTTGTTGTTTTAGATTTTTTTAATAATTGATAGGAGTTTAAAGTGATTTTAAATTTTTAGCGGGTTTTGAATGGGTTTTAGTGGATTTTTGATTTTTATTGGGTTTGATGGTTTTATGGGATTTTAGGGGTTTTAGCATCTTTAAGGGGTTTTTATCTTTTTATTTTTTCTTAGGGTTTTTAGGGTATTTAAGGATTTTTAGAGTTTTTAGAATTTTTTATGTCTTCTAGAGGTTTTAAGTGTTATTAAGTTATTAAGGTTTTTTGAGGATTTTCATGTTTTTTAGTGTTTTTATATTTATATATATTTTTATGTCTTTTTGGTATTTTTATAGTTTTTGGAGTTTTTAGGGATTTTGAAGGATTTTAGGGTTTCTATGTTGTCATAAATTTTTAGGTGTTTTATGGTTTTATTGAGTTATTTAAACTTTTTTTGGATTAAAGTGGTATTAGTGTTTTTAGTGGTTTTTAAATTTTTTTGAGGATTTGTGGTTTTTTGGGGGATTTAAGGGGCTTTCAGTCTTCCATTGGTTTTTAGTGTTTTTATCCTTTTTTTAGTCTTTTTATGTGTTTTATGTGTTTTCAATATTTTACTGTTTTCTTAAGTATTTTTTGGGTTTTTAGGGGTTTTTACATTTATAGGTAATTTGAGTAATTTTTTGGGATATATATGGTTTTTTAATGTTTGATGGATTTTAAGGGTTTTTCTAGGCTCTTTTTGGGTTTTTAGCATTTTAATGTTTTTAGGGGTTTTATGTGTTTTTAGGTTTTTAAGGTTTTATTAGGAGTTTTTCTGGGTTCTAAGTGTTTTTTTATGTTGTAGTGATTTCTAGGGATTTAATTGATTTTTATAGATCTTTAGGTTTTTAGGAATTTTGAGGGTTTTTTGGGTTTTAAGGGGTTTTAGCATTTTTCATGGTGTGTAGGGGTTTTATGTATCTTCAGGATTTTATGGTTTTCTTATGGGTTTTAGTTTTTTTATGTTTTTAAGTATTCTAACATATTTTAAGGATTTTTTTTTGGTTTTTATGATTATTATGGATTTGGAGGGGTTTGGGGGTTTTTAGGGTTTTTAGGTGTTTTTTGAGTTTTTAGGGTTTTTTAGAGTTTGTTAAAGTTATTAGGACTTTTGAAGGATTTTTAGTGTTTTGAGTGGTTTTATAGGTGTGTTTTGGGTTTTTTTAGTTTTTATGGTTTTTAGGGGTTTTATGGTTTTTTGGAGTTTTTAGAGTCTTATAGAGTTTATTATGGTTTTTTGTATTTTTTAGGTTTTTAGGGGTTTTAAGTGTTTTTAGGTTTTAAGCTTTTCTTTGGGTTTTTTATATTTTTTTAATGTTTTTAATGTTTTTTGGAATTTGTAGAAGTTTTGTATGATTTTTAATGTTTTTAATGGTATTTAGTGATTTTTGGGGTTTTATGATTTTTGGGGTTTTTAGAGTTTTCTAAGGGTTTTATCTCTTTTTAGGTTTGTAAGGGGTTTTAAGTGTTTTAAGATTGTAAGGTTTTCTTGGGGGTTTTAGGGTATTTATGGTTTTTTACATTATTTATTTATTTTTTTGTTATTTTTTAGTCTTTTATTATTTTTTAGTGTTTTAGGGATTTTTAGTGTTTTATTGGAATTTAAGGGGTTTATGGGATTTATGGTTATTTACAGTGAAGGGGTTTCTAGTTTTTAAGGTATTTTAATGAATTTTAGATTTTTTTAACATTTTAGGGATTTAAAGTGTTTTAATTATTTTTTGTGGTTTTTTGGGTTTTTTTGAGTTTTTAGAATTTTTAAGGATTTTAGGGTTTTTTTAAAGAA
This sequence comes from Viscum album, assembly GCA_963277665.1. NCBI lineage: Eukaryota > Viridiplantae > Streptophyta > Magnoliopsida > Santalales > Viscaceae > Viscum > Viscum album. The sequence goes on from OY728164.1 coordinate 790,962,380, forward strand.
TTTTAGGGTTTTTAGTGTGTTTAGGGTCTTTTTGGTTATTTAGGGATTAAGAAAATTTTAATTTATTTGTACTTTTAAGATTTTTTTAGGTTTTTATGGTTTTCTTATGTGTTTTCAAGGTCTTTAAGGTTTTTTACCTTTTTATGGATATTTATGGACTTTTTGGGAATTTTTACGGGTTTTTTATGTTTTTAGGAATTTTGATAGTTTTTTCAATTTTCAGTTTTCAAGGGTTTTATGTTTTTTAGGGTTTTTAGTTTTATTTAGGTTTTTAGGTTTGTTGAGTGTTTTTAGGTTTTTAAGGTTTTCATAAGAGTTTTCATGGTTTTTAGGGTTTTTTATGTTTTTAGGTAATTAAAAGAAATATATAGGATTTTTTATGGTTTATATGTTTTTTTATATTTTGAGGGTTATTTTAATTTTTTAGGTTTTTTATGGTTTATTGGGTTTTTAGGTTGTTTTTGAGTTTTTAGGGTCTTTAATGTTTTTTAGAGTATTGTAATGTTTTTAAGAGTTTCAAAGGTTTGTATAGTTTGAGTGGTTTGTTTGAGGTTTTGTGGGGCTTTAGGGGGTTTTAATGGTAATAGGGGGTTTTATAGGTTTTAGGGGTATTTAGGGATTTTTATGTTTTATAGAATTTTAAGGATTTTTTTCCCTTTTAAGGTTTTTAGATGTTTTCTGTGTTTTTAGGTATTTGAGGTTTTCTTATGGGTTTTCAGAGTTTTTAGGATTTTTAAATTTTTTGGGATTTTTAGGGAGTTGTTAGTATTTTTATGGGTTTTTACTGATTTTTAGAATTTTTAGGCTTTTAAGAGGTCTTTTAGGGTTTTGAGTGTTTTTAAGATTTTTAGGGTTTAAGTGTTTTTAGGTTTTTATGTTTTTCTTATGGGTTTCATGGTTTTTATGGTTTTTATCATTTTTATGGATTTTTAAGGTTTTTTTTATGGTCTTTAGGGTTTTGGGGATTTTGGGGGTTTTGGTGCTCTTAAGGGTCTTTTGGGGTTTTAGAGTTTTTTTTGTTGTTTTTTAGGAGTTTTAAGTGTTTTTAGGTTTTTATGCTTTTCATTGGGTCTTGTCATTTTTTAAAGGGTTTTAGGTTTTTAGGGATTTTTAGACCTTTTAAAGGTTTTTTTGGTTTTTAGGGTTTTTATAGTATTTGAGGGTTTTTATGGATTTTTATGATTTTCAGGGTTTTATTATTTTTTTGGGTTTTTAGGTTTTTATTCAGTTTTTATGGTTTTATGGATATTTAGAGTTTTAAACATTTTTATGTGTTTAAAGGTATTTCAGATTTTTAGTGGTTTATAGGGTTTTAATGGTTTTTAGGGTTTTTAAATGTTTTATGGGTTTTATGCGTTTTAGGGTTCTTAGGGATTTTAGAGATTTTATGGTTTTTATCATTTTTTAGTTTTTAGGGGTTTTAGGTGTTTTTAGGTTTTTTTGTTTCTCATATGGGTTTTCAAGGTTTTTACAATTTTTAACATTTTTAGTTATTATTTGGATTTTTATGTTTTCTAGAGTTTTAATAATTTTGAGAGTTTAATAGTTTTCAGTGGTTTTGGTTTTTTTGTTTTCTGGGTGTTTTAGGGGTTTTGAGTTATTAGGGGTTTTATGGTTTTCTAGAGCTTCTAAAAATTTTAGGAGATTAAATTGTTTTAAATATTATAGTGGGTTTTTAGTGTTTTATGTGTTTTCAGGATTTTTATGTGTTTTATTGGTATTATGGTTTTCGTGGGTTTTTAAGGTTTTTAAGGTTTCTATGGACATTTTGGGTTTTTTAGGGTGTTAAGGGTTTTTTATTTTTTTAGGTTTTTAAGGTTTTCATAGTGTTTTTCATAGTTTTTATGGTTTCTATGTTTTAGTGATTTTTTTACAATTTTTTGGGTTTTTTTGGTTTTTAGGGTTTTAGGGATTTTGAGGGTACTTAGGGTTCTTACGGTTTTAATAGTTTTTTATGATTTTTTGGATTTTTGGTTTTTCTCTAATTTTTACCATTTTTAATGTTTTTTAGCATTTTGAACATTTTTATGGATTTAAAGCGTATTTTGATTTTTTTTTTGTTTTTATGGTTTTATGGTTTTTTAATTTTTCTAGGGATTATTATAGTTATAGGGGTTTTTAGAGATTTTAGGGTCTTTTACAACATTTTATGCTTTTTATCATTTTTAGGTTTTTAGTGGTTTAAAGTCTTTTTTTCTTTTTAAGGTTTTCTTAGTGTTTCTCAATGTTTTTTACGCTTTTATCAATTTTTATGGTTTTTTTGGATTTTTATGGTTTTATCGATTTTTTGGGATTTCGACGGGTTTAACCATTTTTAGGGTTTTTACGGGTTTCATGGGTATTTTTGTGTTTTTAGGGTTTTTTATGGATTGTAATTATTTTTAGAGTTTTTAATGTTTTTATGTGTATAAATGGAATTTTATTTTTAGTGGTTTTTTTTGGTTTTTTGGGGTTTTTTGGGTTATTAAGGTTTTTAGGGATTTTATGGTTCTTAGTGGTTTTAGTGTTTTTTACGTTTTTAATTATTTTTAGTTTTTTAATCTTTTTAGGGGTTTTAACTATTTTTAGTTTCTTAATATTTTCCTATGCTTTTCAGAGTTTTACGGTTCTTTTCATTTTTAGAGATTTTTGAGGAATTTTATGTATTTTTGTAGCCTTTTAGGATTTTACGGTATTTTTAAGATATTTAGAGTTTTTTAATCATTTTATGTGTTTTTGTGTTTTTATTTTTTTAGGGGTTTTATGTTTGTTTAGGATTTTTAGGGTTTTCATATGTCTTTTACGGTTTTTAGGTCTTTTTACTCTATTATTGAATTTTTGTGTTTTTTATGATTTTTTTGGGGGTTTTAGGTTTTTTACAATGTTTTAGTTTTATTCAATTTTTATATATTTTTTTAACAATTCTATGGTCTTCAAATGTTTTTATATTTTTAGTGGGGTTTTAAGGGATTTTAGGGTTTTAGGTTTTGTAAGGGTTTTAGAGGTTTTTAGTATTTTTAGTGTTTTTAGGTTTGTTTGGGGTTTTAAGTGTTTATAGGCTGTTAAGTTATTCTTTGGGTTTTCATTGGGTTTAAGGTTTTTAATATTTTTAAGGATTTAGGGATTTCTTATTATTTTTATGGTTTTTTGGGGTTTTAGGGGGTTTCAGGAGTTTTAGGGTTCTTTATATTTATGGGGTCCTTTTTTTATTTTTAGCATTTTTTAAATTTTTAGGGGTTTTATGTTTTTTAGGTTTTTAATTTTTTATTAGGGTTTTCTATGTTTTATGGGTTTTTAATTGTTTTTGGGATATTTAGGGATATTTTTGTATATTTATTGTTTTTTAGTGTTTGTGGATATTTTGATGGTTTTAGGGTTTTTATGTTTTGGGGGGTTTTAGTGTTTTTTTAGTTATTTATGTTTTTTATTTTATTTTTGTGATTCTTATCATTTTTAGGTGTTTAAAGTGTTTTTAGATTTTGTAGTGGTTTTTAGGTTTTATGGTTTTTTAGGATTTTTTAAGGTTTTTGGTGTTTTATAGTATTTAGGGGGGTTTTTAAGGTTTTTAGTGTTTTTATCATATTTTAGATTTATAGGATTTTAAATGTTTTTATATTTTTATGGGTTTCATTTAGGTTTTCAACAGTTTTTTGGATTTTTTGTAGTTTAATGGATTTTTAGGGACTTTTAATATTTTTATGGTTGTTTGGGTTTCAAATGGTTCTTATGGATTTTAGAGGTTTTAGGGTTTTTAAGGATTTAATTGTTTTTGGTTTTATGAGTTTTTTTTTCAGTTTCTAGGGATTTATGTTTTTTAAAATTTTAAATTTTTTTTGGGTTTGATGATTTTTTTATAGTTTTTGTGATTTTTTAGTGTTTTATGTGTTTTATGGTTTTTATTTGGTTTTTTTTGTTCTGAGGGGTTTTAGGATTTTTAGGGTATTTTTGGTTTTTTAGTATTTTTCAGTTTTTTAGATTTTTAAGTGTTTTTTTGTTTTTACAGTTTTTTTTGATGTTTTAAAGTTTTTAATGGTTTTACGGTATTAGGTATTTTGATTTATTTCTTAGTATTTTTATGAATTTTTAGCCTTTTTAAGGATTTTGAGTGTTTTTAGGGTTTTTTGGATTTTTAGGGTTTTTAGAATTTTTAGGTTTTTAGGGGTTTTAAGTGATTTTATGTTTTTATGGTTTTCTTAGGGTTTTTTGGTTTTTTAGTATTTTATGTTTTCAGTAATTTTTAAGAATGTTTTATTATTTTTATGGTTTTTCTAGGTTTGTTAGGGATTTTGGGTGTTTTTAGGTTTTTTTGGTTTTTTTGGTTTTTTTTGGTTTCTTGATTTTTTTTCTGTTTTTAGAGTTTTTAAGGTTTTTTAGATTTTTATCTTTTTTGGGGGTTTAAAGGGTTTTTAGCGTCATTAGTGTGATTTTAGGTTTTTTATGCATTGTTGGGGTTTTTTATGTTTTTAATTGGTTTTAGGGGTTTTAGTGTTTTTATGGTTTCTATCATTTTTTAGGGTTTTTATGGGTGTTAAGTGGTTATATATTTTTATGGTTTTCTTTTTGATTTTTATTGTTTTTATTGTTTTTTTATGTTTTTAGTTATTTTTATGGATTTTTAATATTTTTATTGTTTTTAGATATTTTAGAGACTTTTTTGGTTTTTAGGATTTATAGTAATTTTTGGGTTTTAGGGTTTTTATTTTATTTTTTATGGTTTTTAATTTTTTTTAGTTTTTTGTAACATTTTTAGGGGTTTGAAGTGTTTTCAGAGTTTTTATTGGGGTTTCAGGTTTTTATTAGATGTTAGAATTTATTATGGATTTAGGGGTTTTATGTTTTTTTTGGGTTTTTTATTGTTTTTTGGGGCTTTTAGGTTTTTTAGGGTTTTATGTATTTTTAGGTTTTTAGGTCTTCTAGGTGTTTTTAGGGTTTTACTGTATTATTTGGGGTTATCAAGGTTTTTAGTTTGTATTAAGTTTTTAGGGACTTTTAGATTTTAAGGGTTTATAGGGATTTTTAGGGGTTTTAGGGAAAGGATGATGTCAAGCCAGGTTGATCCTGGTCCCCTAAGATGTATAAAGAAAAATCAGATTCCACATAACAAAATGAGGGGTGAGGCTAAATATCCCACACCCTAAACCCCAACACAGTCCGAGACCCATACCACAAAAAAGACTATAGAAAAAAAAAGAGACCAAGTCATTCCATGTCACCCCCAAAGTCATCCAGCTCCACACTGATATATCCAAAGCTTGCCCCATGATCAACATCCAAGTCGGTGAAGCTAAAGTCTGAGTTAACTCCTGTGTCCATAGAGTCCCACCCTGACTCATAATCCTCCTTCATTCTGAGCATATCCAATAGTTTCTCTCTCCCCCTCATCTACTCTACATTTCACGAAGGACACTCATGATTGTTATGGTTTTCATAGGGTTTTTAGGGTAATATAAAATTTCAGGTAATTTAAGGTATTTTTTAGGATTTTTATGATTTTTTAGTATTTTTAAGGATTTCGAGGGGTTTTTGGGTTTTTAGTGGTTTAAGGTTTGTAAATTTTTTAGTATTTTTAGGTTTTGGGGGTTTTAAATTTTTTTATGTTTTTATTTGGGGTTTTTAGGGTTTTTATCATTTCTAGGTATTTTTAAGGCTTTTTTATGACATTAATAGTTTTTTGGGATTTGGTGGTTTTTTGGGTTTTATTTTTTTAGTGTTTTTATTGTTTTTTGGGTTTTAGTTTTTTTAGTGATTTAGGAATTTTATGGTTTTTAAATTTTTGAACCATTTTTATGGGTTTAAAGGTTTTTAGAGTTTTTAGTGTATTTTCAGGGGTTTTTATGGTTTTTAGGCGTATGTAGGGATTTTAGGGGCATTATGGTTTTTAAGGGTTTTAGAATTTATGGTCTTAAATGGTTTTAAGTTTTTTAGATTTTTTAGGTTTTCTTATAGTTTTATGGGGTTTTATGAGTTTTTATGATTATTTGGATTTTTAGAGATTTTATTGTATTTTTATGGTTTTTAGGGTTTTTAAGGATTATGAGTTTTTTATGTTATTTTACGAATTTTTGGGTCCTTAGAATTTTTTATTTTTTTAGTTTTTTAATAATTTTTAGGTTTTTAAGGCTTTCTTAGGGTATTTAGGGTTTAGTGTCTTTTTCATTTTTAGGGATCATTAGGGATTTTTATGAATTTATGCTTTTCAAGGTTTTAAGGATTTTGAGATTTTTAGGGTTTTTAGGGTTTTTAGGTTATCTATCATTTTTAGGTTTTTAGGAGTTTAAAGTGTTTTTAGGTTTTGATAATTTATTATGTGTTTTTAAGGTTTTTAATGTTTTTTAGGATTTTATGGATTTTTTATAATTATTATGGTAATAAATATTTCTAGTGATTTTTAGGGTGTTTGGGTTTTTTTGGGGGTTTTATGGTTTTTTGGGTTTTAATATTTTTTCATGTTTTTAGGGGTTTAAAGGATTTTTAGGGTTTATTAACATTTTATGTGTTCTAATTGTTTTTTTGTGTTTTTAGTGGGTTTTTTGGGAAATTATGGTTTCTTAGTGTTTTTAAGCTTGTTAGGGGTTTTATGATATTTAGGGGGGTTGTTGTTTTGGTATTTTTTGAGAATTTTAGGGATTTTTAGGATTTTTTAACATTTTTATGTATTTAAGGGTGATAAGTTTTTCAATATTTTCAAGGTTTTATTATTGTTTTAGGGTATTTACGGATTTTTATTTTTTAATGGATTTTTAGGAATTTTATAGCATTTTTATGGGTTATTATGGTTTATAGGGATTTTGATTGATTTTAGGAATTGTTTGTGTTTTTAGAGTTTGTAAGGGTTTTTAGGGGTTTTATGGGTTTTAGGAGTTTTACGTTCTTTTTTTGTTTTTAAGGTTTTCATAAGGTTCTTCATGGTTTTTAGGGGTTTTTCTTTTTTATTTTTCAATTTTTATTGATCTTTTTTAGATTTTTATGGTATTGATGGGTTTTATTGAATTTGAAGGTTTTTAGGGTTTTATGGTTTTTTTGGGATTTCAGGGTTTTTTATGTTTTATTAGGTTTGTATAGTTTTTATAGGTTTCTAATGTTTTTATGGGTTTAAAGGGGTATTATATTTTTTAGTGGTGTTTGGGGTTTTATGGTATTTTGGGGTTTTAATGTTTTTAGGGGTTTATGGTTTTTAGAGGGAAAGGAAGGCTCGGGGCCAGGCTATTCCTGACACCCCACAAAGTTTATTAAAGAGAAGAAATACACTGCATACAAGGGAGGGGCGGGGTCAATAAACCCACACCAAAAAGACCTTGACAAATACACACCCAAAGACCGCAAAAAAGAAAAGAAAACCTAAAAGAATCACCAAGCTTCCATCAGCAACCCATCCCTTCACAGGATCTACCAGCCTTCATCATCCTCATAGTCCGCACCAGGGGGGTCTCCCTCGGTACCATAACCGTAGTCCGCATCAGAGACTACTGATTCCCATTCAGAAGAGTCATATTACTTCAATAAATTGGAATAATGCTCCCTTAACCTCACCTGCTCCACATTTAGCAGTTTCTCGGCAGCCCTTTCACCTCTTCCAGAGGCATTTTCCTTAGCCTTACAGGATGCTCTTGTGGACATAGTCTTTATCAATGAAGAGTAGTCCTTCCTCAGCTTCCACCTTTTTGGATCAACATAGATCCCAACATGCTTGTATTCCTTCCCGGTGGCCTCCTCAAGCATGGCCCTCTCCTTAAGGACCATAGCCATGTTGTGATCTATCCTACTATTATCCTCCTGAAGTTGGTCGGGAATGAAGGAGGATTCCTGGTTAAGTGGATAGCCCGCAAGAACCCTAGAAGGACCTAGGCAGTCCACCATTGTCAAATTTATCTCATGAGCATGTGCAGGGTTGCCCTTCCAAGGACCTGGGTGATTCAAGATGAAGGGGGCCTCCTGATTCAGGAAACAGTCAGTAAGAACAGGTTCCTCAGAAGCTATACAAAGAGGGAACACCACACCGGCCAAGTCCAGCTGCAAATGCCCCTCATCCAATGGAGGCTCCAACCCATGCTTTTCCCTTTTCCCATGCTCTCCAACATCATTTAAGGGGCCAATACTGTCTATAATTGACTCAGTATTTAGAACAACATCATGCTTCTCACTTAGCATCTGTACAGCAGGCCTTACACTCCCATCATCAACAACTGGAGCCCCTTTCCCCTCCTCTCCATTGATATTGCTTACCTTTCCCTTATCCATATCAAAAACATAACAGTTGTGTCCAAGAGCCTTTAACTCCCTTATCTCCTGCTCATCAACACCGCCCGAGTGCCTAGTGCTTTCCAACAGTGGCTCAACTTCACTAGCCTGCTGGGCCACACCCCCTCCACCCCTCTCAGCAACAACAGCCTGCATCCCTCTCTCCTGAACCTCAGACTTCTCACTCCCAGCATCAATAAGTGGAGACCCTTGCACCTCCTCCTCAAGCTCCAACCCTTTAAAGCGATTGAAGGTTGGGATGGCCTCCCTGCTATCAGATGAGTTTGACTTCCCACCATTCGCAACCTCCCTGCATAAGGAATTCCCAGCATCCGAGAGCTTCAGGTCACTCCTAAAACGCTTGAAGATGTTGGCCACCTTGGGTTGGCACTCAATAACCACTTTACCTCCATCAACATCAGATCTATTTCCCCCCCCCCCCCCCCCCGCACAACCGGAGGTCCCCCCTACACAAAAATCTGACCCAAATATTCAGAACCACTCCCAGAAGCTGGCGCCACCCCCTCAGCAGCATTCCTTTTCAGCTTGATTGAAACATCCACTGCAACCTCCACCAAATTCATCTCCACCCGAGCCTGACCTTCTTCACCAGGCTCATTCTGAACTCTAGGATCCTTGTGAACAACCTGCCGCACCTCACCCTGAATCCTCGTCTCTTCATCGGACACCTCTTGAGATCGGTCCAAAACACAACAAATCCCTCCGCTGTACCTACATTCCCGAGCATTATGACCCAGAAGCCAGCAAGATGAGCAGAAATAAATCCGCGACTCAAAGATCACAGGTTGTTTCCATCGAAGCTCTTCTACAACAGCAATCCAAACAAAGTCAATTGGTCCTTTAGAGGCATCAATCTCCACAAAGGCCTTTGGGGAAATCGGGTGACATATAGCCCTTGCTCGGCTGTCAACGCATAAGAACCTTCCCACAAGATTCCCCAACATGGAAATAATGGAGAAATTTTGAAAAGGAAGGGGAAGCTCTGGAAATATAACCCATGTTGCCACCAGAGGTGAATCACGTTTTAAGTGCCGATCGAAGCTTCACTGGGAGAGGGAAAATCGGGCACCGTTGCATCTTCTTGGGTCCGTTGACCAGGCATGAACCAGATCCTCTTCTGAAAAAAAGTGAATCAAAATGTGACTACTATCAAAAAGACCTACCCTAGTGCGATCCTGGAGGTCCCCTTGTTCAAACACAAATCTATCGAAAACATCAACCGGAGGTCGCCAGTTTAAGAAATTCGCAACCAAGTTCAGCCTATGCAGGGCAGAGGCCTCATTGAATTCCGCAATCGATAACCAGAGCTGTGGAAATCCTTCATATAAGTCAGGAACCTTAGGGCATATCTCAATCTGTGGAAAAGGAGGAAGAAGGTCAGGGATTGATAAGGGGACAAAAGGACGCTCATCAACAAGAACCAGCGGAGGCCCCTCCCCGCGGAGGGGGGGGGAGGTGCAAGAGCAGTCGTCGTCTTCAAGGATTCCACAGAAGGTCGCCATCATGAGAGAGATGAGCCACCATCCATGGTTTTTAGAGGGTTTTATGGTTTTTAGGGTATTTTTAAAGACTTTTTATGAATTTTAACATTTTTTAGGTTTTTTAGTGAATTTAACTGTTTTTATGTTTTTATGGTTTTTATAATGTTTTCAGGGTTTTCTGAGTTTTTTACAATTTAGGGATGTTTAAATAATTTTAGGGATTTTTTAGGGATTTTATTCTTTTATGGTTTTTTAAAAATTTAGTGTTTTTAGAGTTTTTAGGGTTTGAGGGTTTTAGTGATTTTTATGTTTTTAGGGTTTTATTGTTTTTAGGCTTTTATGGTTTTCTTTGTGATTTTTAGGGTTTTATGTTTTTTACAATTTTAACAATTTTTATGGGTTTTTTTATGATTTTTTATGTTTATTTAGGGGTTTAAGGTATTTTTAGGGGTATAAAGATTTTTTAGAATTTTAGGGTTTTTATGGTGTTCAGGGTTTTTAGGGGTTTTCAGAGTTTTTAGTTTTTTACGATTTCTTACTATTTTTAGTAGTTTTTGTATTTTTTACATTTTTTGTTATTTTTTTATAGTTTTTATGATTTTTAGGATTTTTAAGGATTTTGAAGGTTTTAAGGGTTTTTATGGATTTTTAGATTTTTATGGTTTTTTTGAGTTTGTAGGGTTTTATAGGTTTTTTAGAGTTTTTTTAACTTTTTATAGGTTAAATAGTTTTTGATTTTTCAGTTGTTTTAGGGGTTTATAGGTTTCTAGGGTTTTATTGTTTTCATTGGTTTTTACGTTTTTTGGGTTTTATGGTTTTTAATGCATTTTTAGAGGTTTTAGTAGTTTTTTGGTTTTTCGGTGGTTTTAGTGTTTTTTGGTTTTCCAGGTTTTCTTAGGGGTTTTTAAGGTCTACAAATTTTTTATGTTTTTATGAATTTTTAATTCCTCATTAGTAATTTTATGGTTTTTAGGGAATTTTGGTATTTTGAGGGTTTTTAGGGCTTTATGGTTTGGGGGGTAGGTTTTCATAATGGTTTTATGGTTTTTAGTGCTTTTTAAAAAATTAATGTGTTTAAAGGGGGTTTAGAGTTTTTAGTGTGTTTTGGGTTTTTATGTGGTTTTAGGGTTTTATAGTTTTTAAGGGTTTTAAGGTTTTTATCATTTTTATATTTTTAGGGGTTCTTTTTTTTGTTTTTAAGGATTTATTATGGTTTTTTGGGATTTTATTTTTCTAAGGATTTTTGAGATTTCTGAGGTTTTTTATGATTTTTGAGGATCTTGACAGTTTTATGGTTTTTTAGGACTATTATCACTTTTTAGGTTTTTAGGGGTTTTAAGTGTTTTTTGGATTTTGTGGATTTCTTAGGGTTTCTCAGGGTTTACGGTTTTTAATTAGTTCTAGGGTTTTTAGATTTCTTTTGATTTTTTGGGGTTTTAATGTTTTATTGAGTTTTTAGGGTTTTTCTGCTTTTTAGAGATTTTTTATGGATTTTAGGGGATTAAAGTGTTTCAATATTTTTTGTGAGGTTTAGGGTTTTCATGGGGTTTTAGGGATATAAATAATCATTATGGGTTTATGGTTTAATATTTTTATGGTTTTTAGGGTTTTTAGGGGTTTCATAGTGTTTAGGTTTTTATGTGTTTTAAGAGCTTTTTAAGGTTTTAAGGTTTTCTTATGGTTTTTTATATTTTTAGGGTTTTATATGTTTTTAGGTATTTTTATATATTTTTATGGGTTTTTAGTTTTTTGGGGGGATTTTGAGGGGGTTTTGTGGTTTTTGGTATTTTATGAGATTTTTTTGTTTTATAATTTTTTTTAGTTTTTAAGGGTTTTAAGGGTTTTTACGGTTTTTATCATTTTTTGAGGTTTAAAGACGTTTTAGAGTTTTTTGTTGATTTTATGTTTTTATGGGTTTTGTAGGGTTTTATATGGGTATTATTGGTTTTATAGTTTTTAGGGATTTTTAGGTGTTTAAATGTCTTTAGGGTTTTTAACATTTTAGGGATTTTAGGGGTTTTAAGTGTTTTTTGGTTTTATGGTTATCATAGGGGTTTTCATTGTTTTTAGGTATTTTATGATTTTAATTATTTTTATGTATTTTTATTGGTTTTGATGATTTTTAAGGTTTTTTGATATTTTTAGGGTTTTAGGTGTTTTTTGGGGTTTTATGATTTTATAGTGTTTTTAGTGTTTTTAGGTTTTTAGGTGTTTTAAGTGTTTTTGGGTCTTTAAAGTTTTCTTATGAGTTTTAAGCCTTTTAAGGTTTTTCACATTTTAGTAAATTTTAGTAATTTTTTGGATTTTTATTGTTTTTATGGGTTTTAGGTTATTTTAGGGATTTTATTGTTTTTTATGGTTTTTTCGGTCTTTCGGTTTTTTAGTTATTGTGGTTATTATTTTATTGTGGTTTTTTAATGTTTTTAGTGGTTTAAAGGGTTTTTGAAGTTTTTAGTAGTTTTTAGGGTTTTTATGGGGTTTTGGTTTTATAATATTTTTAGGGGATTTTAGGTTTTTAAGTCATTTTAGTGTTTTTAGGTTTTTAGGGTTTTTAATTTTTTTTTGTTTTCATGATTTTCTTAGGGTTTTTATCGGATGTCAAGTTTTTACCTTTTTAGTGATTTTTTGTTATTTTTATGGATTTTCTGGTTTTTCAGTGTGTTTAGAGAAATTTGAGGGTTTAAAGGGTTTTTTATAGTTTTTTAGTGTTTTAATGTTTTTTAAAATTTTTTTAACATTTTTAGCGCTTAAAAGTTTTTTTAGAGATTTAGTGGGGTTTCAGGGTTTTTATGGGTATATGGTTTTTATGGTTTTTAGGGGTTTTACTGTTTTTAGGGGGTTTTATGGTTTTTATGAAATTTTATGTTTTTCAATATTTTTTATTTTTAATGGGTTTTATGAGTTTTTTTGTTATTAAGGTTTTCTTAAGGGGTTTTAGGGGTTTTATGGTTTTTACATTTTTAGAGATTTTTGGGATTTTTTATGATTTTTATGATTTTTAGATATTTTGAGGGGTTTAATAGTTTTTAGGGTTTTTAGGGTTTTATGGATTTTTAGGGGTTTTTTTGAGTTTTTAAGGTTTTTAAATAGTATTTATTATTTATTATTGTTTTTAGGGGTTTTATATTTTTAGTTTATTTTATGATTTTATGGGTTTTAAGGTTTTTAAGGTGTTAGGGGTTTTTAGATGTTTTTGGGGTTTTGGGGTTTTTAGGGTCTTTTAGGTTTTTTAGTATTTTTTAGAATTTTAGGGGTTTTAAGTGTTTTTAGGTTTTTACAATTTTCTACTGGGTGACTAGGTTTTTAGAGTTTTTTTGTTTTTAGGTATTTTTTTTTATGTTTTTATGGTTTTTATAGATTTTGAATGTTTTTTGGTTTTTTGGGTTTTTTGGGTTTTTGTGTTTTTTTAGGTTTTTAAGGAATTTATGTGTTTTCTGGTTTTTATAAATTTCATAGGGTTTTTCAAGGTTTCTAGTGGGTTTTTATGTTTTTAGGGATTTTTTTATTTTTTGAGGGTTTTTAGGGGTTTTTGGGATTTTGATGGATATAGGGTTTTTAGGATTTTTATGTTTTTTTGGGGTTTAGGTTTTTTTGTGATTTTAGGAGTTTGATGGTTTTTTTTGAGTTTAAAAAAATAGGGGATTAAAGGGATTTTAGAGATTTTAATGGTTTTATGGGGTTTTAGTATTTTTATTGTTTTTTGGGGTTTTTATATTATATTTCTTTATATTTTTTTATAGTTTTAGTAGTTTTAGGGCTTTAGGGTTTTTTAGTGTTTTTTGGTTTTTAATTTTTTTATGGTTTTTTAGTTTTTTTAGTTTTTTACTTTTTTTGTGATTTTTAGGGAATGTCTAAGTTTTTTTATAGTTTTTAGTGTTTTTAGATATTTTATGGTCAATGGGGGGTTTTAGGGTTTTTAGCATTTTTTAGGGTTTTAGGGGTCTAAAGTGTTTTTTTTGTTTTTAAAGGGTTTCTTAGGGTTTTTTAGGAGTTTTAGATTTTTTATGTTTTTAGTTTTTTTTTGGATTTTTTAGGATTTTATGGTTTTTAGTGTTTTTAGAAACTTTTAAGAGTTTTAGTAGTATATAGGTTATTTGATTTTTTGGGTTTTTTGGGTCATTAGGGGTTTTTTATTCTTTTAGGGTTTTTACTTCTTTTTTAGAGTTTTTAAAATTTTTAGGGTTTAATTGGTTTTTAGAGTTTTAGTGGGTTTTAGGGTTTTAATGGGTTTTTAGTGTTTTTTTGGTTTTTAGGTGTTTTATGGTTTTTAGGGACTTTTTGGGTTTTTAGGATTTTGGAAATTTAAATGGGTTTTTAGTTTTTTTATGTTATTATGGTTTTCTTAGGGTTTTTCTGTCTTTTTATGGGTTTTACATTATTAGGGAAGTTTAATGATTTTTTAGGGGTTTTATGGTTTTTAGGGGATTCAAAGATTTTGATGGTATTTAGGGTTTTTAGGGTCTTAGGGTTTTATGAATTTTATGAATTTTTTTGGTATTTTTTGAGTTTTTTAATGTTTTAAAGGTTTTATAGTGTTTTATGACATTTTTAGGGGTTTAAAGGGTTTATAGTGTTTTAAGCCTATTTTTAGGGTTTTTATGGGTTTTAGGGTTTTTAAGGTTTTAGGCTTCTTTTAATGTTTTATGGGGTTTTCTGGTTTCTAGGGAATTTTAGGGTTTCTCGTATTTTTTTTATATTTTTAGAGGATTTAAGTGTTTTTAGTTTTTGAGGTTTTCATGGATATGTTTTTTTCTTGGTTTTATTGTTTTATGGTTTTTGGTGATTTTGAGGGTTCTTTTGATTTTTTTGGGTTTTTTGGGATTTTTGCGGTTTTAGTTTTTTTAGTCATTTTAAAAAATTTCAGGTTTTCATTGTATTTTTTTGGGGTTTTCATGTTTTTAATTGTTTCTTTTCTTTTTTTGATTTTTTATTTTTTTTATTGGTTTTTAGGGGTCTTAAGGATTTCAATGGTTTTAGGGTTTTAGGGTGACAGGGTTTTTATGGTTTTTTGGGTTTTAGGGTTTTTTTAGTTTTTAGTGGTTTAAAAGTTTTTTAGATTTTTAAAAGTTTCTAGGGGATTAAAGGGATTTTATGGCTTTAATGGGTTTTTTGAGTTTTTATAGTGTATTTGGGTTATTAAGGTATTTATAGTTTTTTTAGTTTTTAGGGGTTTTATGGTTTTTTCGTAATTTAGCAGTTTTATGGTTTTTATGATTTTAATTGTTTTTAGGTTTTCAATGTTTTTTTAAGGTTTTTAGGGTTATTTAAATTGTTATAATGTTTTAGGGAATTTTTAGGTTTTTATTGGTTTTAAAGGTTTTTCTGGATTATGAGGGTGTTTGGAGGTTTTTAGGATTTTTAATGGTTGTTAGTTTTTTTATGTGTTTTATGTGTATTAATTTTTTTAAGGAATTCTTAGGTTTTTAGGGTTGTTTTCATGATTTCAGGTTTTTAAGGATTTTAGGTATTTTTTAGGATTTTTATTGGTTTTGGGGTTTTGGGGGTTTAGGGTTTTAGGTTTTTAAGGGTTTTCGAGTTTTTTTGGTATTTTTTTGGATTTTAATGTTTTTTTGAGTTTTTTAGGGTTTTAAATATTTTATAGTTATTTTAAAAATTTATAGGTTCGTGAAGGGTTTTAAACATTTTTAGTGGGTTTTTGGGGTTTTTTGGATTTTTAATATTTTTAGTGGTTTTATGAATTCTAGGGTTTTTTTAGCATTTTTATTTTTTATGGGTTTTATGTTTTTTTAGGTTTTTAAGGTTTTTTAGGGGTTTCTAAGATTTTAGGGTTTTTTTACCCTTTTAGTGATTTTTTAGATTTTGTTTATGGTTTTTTTGGTGTTTTATGAATTTTGAGGGGTTTTCAGGTTTTTTAGTGTTCTATGGTTTCTATGGGTTTTCATGTTTTTGAGGGTTTTTTATGATTTTTGGGATTTGAGGATTTTTTTTTAATTTTTATTATTTTTTTTCGTTTTTAGGGACTTTGATGTGTTTTAGGGGTTTTTATGTTTTTTTTGGTTTTTATGGTTTTTAGTGTTTTAGGTTTTTTAGGGGTTTTAGGTTTTTATTATGTTTTTTTATGTTTTTAATGTTTTATTAGGGGTTTTCAAGGTATTTAGGGGTTTTTTTTGTTTTTAGTAATTTTTTCTATTTTTTAGAATATTTATGGTTTCTAGGGTTTTTATGGATTTTGAGGGGTTTTACGATTTTTTAGGATTTTTAGGATTTTTATATTTTTAGGGGTATTAAGTGGATTTAGTTTTTTAATTATTTTATATAATTTTTTAGTGTATTTAGTATTTTTTTAATATTTTAGGGATTTTTTAGAGTTTTATGGTTTCTAGTTTTTTATAGTTTATGAGTGTTTTTTGGGTTTTTAGAGAATTTATATTTTTATGGTTTTGGGGGGTCTTAGTATTTTTTTTAAATTTGTATTGTTTTAAATGTTTTTATATATTATTAACATCACTAAGGGTTTGAAGGGGTTTTATAGTTTACAGTGGTTTTATCATTTTTATGGGTTTTTAGGGGATTTATGTTTTTATTGTTTTTAGAGTTTTTAGTATTTTAGGTTTTTTAGTGCTTTTGTGTTTTTAAGGGTTTAATGGTTTATAGGTTTTTATAAATTTCATAGGTATTTTATGGGTTTTTAATGTTTTTTTTCATTTTTAGAGATCATTAGATATTTTTAAGGTTTTTTTAGTTTTTTGGATTTCTATGTATATTGAATGTTATGTGGTTTTCTTGGTTTTTTTGGGGTTTTATGGATTTTTTTGGTTTTTAGGGGTGTTTTTTACGTTTTTAGGGGTTTAAGGTTTTTAGTGTTTTTAATGTGTAAGGGGATTAAATGGTTTTTTGAGTTTTTAGTTGGTTTTTATGTTTTTATGGGTTTTTAGCATTTTTATGGTTTTGGGGTAGGTTTATGTTTTTAGGGTTTTTAAGGTCCTTTTATGAGTATTTAGGATTTTTACCATTTATTAGGGTTTTTAGGGGGTTTATGTGTTTTTAGGTTTCTATGGTTTTCATAGGGTTTTGTATGGTTTTTTGGGATTTTTACGCTTTATGGTTTTTTATTGCTTTATTAATGATTTTAAGGTTTTTATGGTTTTTAGGGATTTTGAGGGTTATTAGGCTTTTATCGGTTTTTAGGATTCTTAGAATTTTTATGGGTTTTAATTATTTGGGTTTTATGGGTTTCTTAGGGTTATTGAGGGTTGTTTGGGGTTTTTATGTTTTTAATTATTTTTAGTACATTTTAGTATTTTTAGGATTTTTAATGTTTTTAGGGATTGGGGGGGGGGGGGTTTATGATTTTTAAGTGGTTTTATTTTTATGGGTTTTTATGGGTTTTTAGGTTTTTTGAGTTTTTATGGGCTTTCAGGTTTTTCATAGTTTTTAATGTTATTATGATTTTAATGGATTTTTATTTTTTTTAGCGTTTAATAGTTTTTTTGGAGTTTTAAATAGTTTTTAATGTTTTTATTGGTTTTATGGTTTTAAGGGGTTTTTAGCTAGGTTTAGGGTCTTTTGAGTTTTTATAGTTTTTATCATTTTTTATGTTTTTAGGGGGTTTAAGTGTTTTTAGGTTGTTAATGTTTTATTTGGGTTTTTTTTAATTTTTAGGGGTTTTAGATATTTTTAGGTATTTTTTGGATTTTATATTTTTTTAGTATTTTTAGGGTTCTTAGGATTTTTAGGGTTTTTAGGGTTTTTAGGTATTTTTAGTGTTTTTAGCATTTTTATGTTTTTTAGGGGTTTAAAGTGTTTTTAGGTTTTTAAGGTATTCCTAGGGTTATTATAAATTTTTAGGTTTTATACTATTTTATGGATTTAGGGGTATTAAATTTTTTTTTGGGTTTTTAGGGATTTTGAATATTTTTAGGTTTTTTAGTGTTTTTAGTATTTTTTTTTTATTTTTAAGGGTTTTAGGGTTTTTTAGGGTATTTTGTTTTAAATATTTTTTTATTGTTTTCTATGTTTTTTGGGGTTCAAAGGGGCTTTATATTTTTAGTGATTTATTGGGTTTTTATGGTTTTATTTTGATTTTTAGGGGTTTTGTAGTTTTTAGTGATTCAGAGAGTTTTTTAATGTTTTACGGTCATTTTTGTTTTTAATGTTTTTTTGGTGTTGTATGTTTTTTACGTTTTATATAGATTTCTTAGGGGTTTTCAGGGTTTTTTGAATATTTTACATTTTAGGGATTTTTTAGGATTCTTAGGATTTTTTGGATTTTAGAGTTTTTGAGGCTTTTTAGTATTTTTAGGATTTTTAGTGATTTCAGGTTGTTTGGGTTTTTAAGTTTCTTTTTTTCATTTTAGGTTTTTTATGTACTTTGTAGGATTTTTATCGTTTTTAATTTGTTTAGGTTTTTTTATTTAGGGTTATTTATGGTTTTTATGGTTTTTTGGGGGTTTGGGGTTCCTTTGAGTCTTTTAAGTGTTTTTATTTTTTTAATATTTTTTTGTATTTAATAGTTTTTTTTAGTTTTTATTGGTTTTAGGGTTTTTATCGGTTTTTACTTTTTTAATATTTTTAGTTGTTTTATTGTTTTTAGGGTTTTTAGTGGTTTTTAGGTTTTCTAGGGTTTTTAAGTGTTTCTACCTTTTTAATGTTTTCTTAGAGTTTTCAGGGTTTTTAGGGTTTTTTACATTTTTATGGATTTTTAATTATTTTTTTGGATTTTTATAGTTTTCTGGAATATAGAGGTGTTTTTTGTTTTATAGGGTTTTTATGGATTTTATGGGTTTTTAGGTTTCTTTTGTGATTGTTATGGTTTTTAAGGTTTTTATATTGTTTTAGAGTTTTCCGGGACTTAAATGGATTTTAGAGTTTTTTGGGGTTTTTAGGGTTTTTATGGGTTTTAGTGTTTTTAATATTTTATGGGATTTTGTGGGTTTTTAGGGGTTTTAGAGATTTTTTCGGGTTTTTTTGTGTTTTTAGGGTGTTTAGTGTTTTACTATTTTTAGGGGTTTTAATTTTACTTAGTTTATTAATTTTTTCTTTGGGTTTTTCATGGGTTTTATGTTTTTTCAGGGTTTTTAGGTATTTTTAGAGCTTTTTTAGGATTTTTATTGTTTTTAGGCTTTTAAGGGATTTTGATGGGTTTATAGGGATTTTAGTGTTTTAATATTTTTTGGGTTTTTTGTGGTTTTATTTTATAAATTTATCTTATGGTTTTTTATGAATCTGAGAGTTTTTTATGTTTTTATTGATTTTAGGGATTTTATATGATTTTTATGTTTTTTAGGTTTTATTGTTATTTTATGATCTTATAAGGGTTTTTAGGGTTTTTACAGTAATTATGATTTTTTTGGGTTTTACGGGTTTTTTTAGTTTTTATGGGATTGTACAATTTTTAGCGGGTTCTAACATTTTTAGGGATTTAATGGGTTTTGATATTTTTAGTGGTCTTTATGGGTTTTTAGGGTTTTTAAGGTTTTTAGGGGTTCTTAACGTTTTTAGGGTTCTTTAGGGTTTTGTAGCATTTTTAGGTTATTTATGGGTTTAAAGTGTTTTAAGGGATTTTAGGGTTTCATAGTATTTTGTAGGGCTTTAGGGTTTTTACATTTTTTGGGTTTCATTGTTATTTTTTAAGTTATTTTTTTTGGTTTCTTAAGGTTTTTAGTGATTTTTAGGGTTTTTAGGATTCTTTTTGGGTTTTCAGGTTTTTTAGAATTTTTAGGGGTCTAAAGGTTTTGTAAAGTTTTAAACATTTTTTGGGGGTTAAAGGGTTTTTTAGGGTTTTTAGTAGTTTTTACAGTTTTTATTTGTTATTGGGGATTTTCAATGGTATTATGGGTTTTATGTTTTTGGGGGTTTTGGGTCTTTCGGGTCTTTTTAAAGGGTTTTAGGATTTTTAGTATCTTTAATTTTTTTTTGTGTTTTTATAGTTTTTAAGTTTTTAGGGGTATTACATGTTTTTAGGTTTTTATGTTTTTCTTAGGATTTTTCTGGTTTTTAGGGATATTTCTGTTTTTATGGTTTTTTAAGTTATTTGAGGATTTTTATTGATATTTAGGGTTTTCGAGATTTTGAGGGGTTTTAGGGGTTTTTATGGGTTTCCTCATTTTTTAGGTTTTTTACGGTTTTTGATTATTTTTAGGTTTTTAATGATTTTTTTCTATATTTTTAAGGGTATTAATAGTTTAGGGATTTTAAGGGAATTTTTTAGGGTTTTATGATTTTTGGGGTTTTTACGTGGTTTTCGGTTTTTAGGGGTTTTATTGTTTTTTAGGGATTTTAAACAATTTTAGGTATTTAAAATGTTTTATCATTTTTAGTGGTATTTTTTGTTTTTATTATTTTTTAAGTTTTTTTTGGTTTTTAGGGGATTTTATGCTCTTTAAGGGTTTTTGGGTCTTTAGGGTCTTTTTTTGTTTTTTGGGTTTTTAGCATTTTTCACATTTTAGGGGTTTAAGTGTTTTTATGATTTTAAGGTTTTATTAGGATTTTTTAGTTTTTTATGATTATTTACATTATTAGGTACTTCTAGACCTTTTTAATATATACTTTGGTTTCATAGGGTTTTTTGGGATTTTGAGGGTTTTGAGAGTTTTTAGTGTTTTTAGCATTTTTATGGTATTTTGGGGGACTTGGGGTTTTTTAGTTTTTAGTTTTTTATGGTTTTTTAGTTTTATTTAACATTTTTTGGGGTTTAATGAGTTTTTTTGATTTTTTAGTGGATTTATGGTTTTTATGGGTTTTACAGTGTTTTAAGGTTCTTAGGTATTTTTATGGTTTTTAGGGTATTTTGGGTCTTTTTAGGAATTTTAGGGTTTTAATTTTTTTAAAGTTTTTATTAGTTTTAAGTGTATTTAGTTTTTTTGGGTTTTCTGAGGGGTTTTCATCATTTTTGGGGTTTTTTTACATTTTTAGGGATCTTTAGGACTTTTTAAGATTTGTATATTTTTTTACGTTTTGAGTATATTTACAATTTTTATGGTATTTTAGGGTTTTCAGGGGTTTTAGGGCCTCTTTTCTTTTTTAGGTTTTTAGGTATTTTATGTTTTTTGAAGATTTTAATATCTTCATAGGGGTTTTCAAGGTTTTTAGGGTTCTTTTCATTTTTTCAGGATTTTAGTTCTTCTTTAGCAATATTATGGTTTTAGGGATTTTGAGGGATTTTGAGGGTTTTTAGGGTTCTTTATATTTTTAAGGTTTTTTGGGTTTTTATAGTTTTTCGAGTTTTTAGGGTTTTAAGGTATTTTGGATTTTCTTAATGTATTTAGGGGTTTAATTTTTTTTAAATATTTATTGGTTTTTATGGATTTTATTTGTTTTTAAGGGATTTTTAAGTTTTTAGTTGTTTTATGGGTTTAGTTGATTTTATATTTTTAGGGTCCTTTTAGGATTTTTAGGTTCTTAGCAATTTTAGGGTTTTTAGTGATTTTATCTGTATTTAGGTTGTTAAGGTTTCCTTAGGGGTTCAAAGGTTTTTTACATTTCTGGGTATTTTTTAGGATTTTTATGGGTTTTTGGTTTTTCATGATTTTTAGGGGTTCTAGGGGTGTTTAGGGTTTTTTGCGTTTTTGTGTTTTTATGGGTTCTAAGGATTATAGATTTTTTATAAAAAAATATGGGATTAATGGTTTTAGAGTTTTTAGTGGTTTTTTTGGTTTTTTTGTTTTTATAAGTTTTTATGGTTTTGAGGGGATGTTATGTGTTATAGGGGAATTTGTGGGTTTTAAGATATTTCTTGGTTTTTTAGAGTTTTTAGCATTTTTTTGGTTTTTGGGGTTTTTTTTTTATTTTTAGATTTTTATGGTTTTCTTTGGGATTTTTCAGGGTTCATGTTTTTTTATGTTTTTAGGGACTTAGAATGTATTTTATTATTATTATGGGTTTTTAGAGTTTTAGGGTTTCAGGTGGGTTTTAAGGTAATATAGGGGTTTCGGGGTTTTGGGTTTTTAGCGTCTTTTAGGTTGTTAGGGTTTTTATGTGTTTTTAGGTTTTTACGTTTTTCTTATGGTTTTTAATGTTTTTAATGTGTTTTATGTTTTTACGGTATTTTTAGGACATTTTTTTTTTATTTTTTTAGTGTTTTTCGGATTTTGAGGGTTTTCATTATTTTTAGGGTTTTAGAGATTTTTGGTTTTGGGGGGGGGGGGTTTGAGTTTTAATGGAATTTAAGGTATTGATAATTTTTTAATATTTTTATGGGATTTAAGGATTTTTAGATTTTTTAGGGGTTTTTAGGTTTTATAAGGTTTTTAGGGGTTTTATGGTTTTAGGAATTTTTATTGTTTTTAGGGTTTTATATTTTTTTAGGTTTTCAAGGAGTTTTTAGAATTTTTCAGGGTTTTTAGGGGTTTTTACATTTTTAGGTATGTATATGACTTTTTTTAGGATTTTTATGGGTTTTTAGAGTTTTTTTCGAGATATTGATGGGTTTTAATGTTTTTTTACGGTTTTTACTAGTTTTTAGGGTTTTTTGTGTTTTTATTTTTTTTAGGGATTTTATGTGTTTTAGGATTTTATGGATTTCTTAGGGGTTTTTAGGGGTTTTTGGGTTTTTTATGTTTTTAGGTATTTTTTGATATTTTTATGATTCTCATGGTTTTTTGGGGTTTTTAGGGTTTTTTAGGGTTTTATAGTTTTTTGGGGTTTTAGAATTTACTATTTTTTTAGGGGTTTATGGTTTTTTGTATTTTTTTACAATTTTACTTGTTAAAAGGGTTTTTATAATTTTTTGTGGCTTTTAGGGTTTTCTATGGATTTTAGAGTTTTTAAGGTTTTTAGGGTTTTGGGATTTTAGGGGGTTATTGGGTTTTTTGGATATTTTAGGGGTTTTAAGTTTTCTTATCCTTTATTAAGGTTTTAAGTTTGTAAATTGTTTTTTGGTTTTTAATGTTTTCTTAATTTTTCTCGGATTATAGGGTATTTTTATGGTTTCAATGAATTTCAAGGCTTTTTAAGGATTTTTATGGTTTTTTGGGTTTTAGGGATTTTGAGGGTTTTATAGGTTTTTAGGGATTTTTGGCCTTTTATGTTTTTACCATTTTTATGGGTTTTAATACTTTTTCTATTTTTATAGATTTCTTAGGTTTTTACAGTTTTTAATGTATTTATATTTTTTTTGGGATTTTTAGGCTTTTTATGGTTTTTTGGGGTTTTTTTGGGATTTTATGGGTTTTTTGGGTTTTTAATGTATTTTTGAGTTTTTCAATGTTTTTTGGGGTTTAAATGGTTTTTAGTGTTCTTAGTGGTTTTCGATTTTTTTATGGATTTTTATGGGGTTTTATGTTTTTGGGGGGTTTGGTTGGTTTTTAGGGGTATTTAGGGATTTTAGGGTCTTTTAGGGGGTTTTATATTTTTTTATACTTTTTTAGGGATTAATTAGGTTTTAGAGTTTTTAGTGGTTGTTTAGGCTTCTTATGGGTCTTAGGGGTTTTTATGTTTTGAGTAGATTTTATGGGTTTAGGGGGATTTATGGTTTTTTTGAAAGGCATGGGGTGTTTTAGGATTTTTATGGATTTTTTAGTATTTTTTGGGGTTTTAGCTTAGTTGCGGTTTGTAAGGTTTTTAAATATTTTTACATTTCAATGTTTTTCTTATGGATTTTCAATGTTTTTGGATTTTTAATGTTTTTGGGGTTTTTGGAATTTTTAGGATTTTTATGGTTTTTTAGGGATTTTGTGGTTTTTTTGGGGGTTTTCTACGTTTTTAGGGTTTTTAGAATTTTTAGGTTTTTTACGAGTTTAAGTGTTTTAAGGATTTTAAGGTTTTTGTTTGGATTTTAAGGGTTTTTATGGTTTTTAAATTTTCTATATACTTTTAGGGATTTTTATGGTTTTTAATATTTTGTAGGGATATTTCAGGTTTTTTGGTTTGTAGGGTTTTGGGGTTTTAGGGTCTTTTTTAGTTTTTTATGGTTTTAATTTTTTTAGAGGTTTTAATTTTTTTTAGGGGTTTATAGAGGTTTTAGTGTTTTTAGATGATTTTTATGGTTTTTATGGGGTTTTAAGGTTTTTATGGTTTTAGAGGTTTTATGGTTTTTAGGGGTACTAGGGTTTTAGGGTCTTTTTAGGATTTTAAGGGGTGTTTTTGTGTTTTTAAGGTTTTTAGGGGTTTTAAGTTGTTTTGACCTGAAGAAGGGCGTTGTCCCCAGAAAAAAATTGTCCAACGAGGACTAGGTGGTATATCATTTTTATCTTACGAAGGAGGTTCCATAGTTAAGTGTTTCACATAAGAATCGTCATTTTATTTCGACCAGAAGCGTGTTGGGTCCAAGGAGTAATTTTATGGTGTTAATTTTTTTGAAAACACTCCATGTTGGGTACAATGTCCTTGAATGGTCTCCAATGGGTTTATTCATGAGTCTAGAAACACCATACATCTCTCACAAACATGATTCGTGGACCTTATTTCTAAAGTCATGAATTTGTTAGATGATTTGGCCAACGACACTTAATAACCCACATTGGTCGAGAGGATAGAAACTCGGTCTCATCACACCATTTTGAGGGTAAATATTGCATATTCCATGACTCTCTTAAATATTAAAGCTATATTTATATATTTATGAATCTGTGGTTCATTCCCAAGCATGTGTCTGTGGATTAATCCTAAGTCACAAGATCGATCATAAATATGCATCGGTCTGGAATCTTCTATATCAATATATGGTTCTCCATTGATGAGGAAATATATATATATATATATATATCATAGGTTCTTAATCAATTTTACCCTTTTTGGACAAATTAGAAATCAATTGATCTTTCACTAAGACAATTATGGTTTAATATGTGTGATGAGGTGCTCTGAAGTTTAACATCATCCGGAGAAAAGAGTTGACTCGATGTCAATATAGAACCCATGAGATGGTTTTTCTATGTATCCTCATGAGAGGAATCATAACCCACATAGTTCAATGCCACATAACTAGACACATCACCTTTTAGGGTCTTGTGACAAGGACCCAATCATGTAGTTTTACGTCCCGCGACAAGGACGTCCTGATAGAAGATTCCTAGTAAACATTTAATGTGGTACATACATCGAAGTAGCCCAAAGTACCCATAATAGATTTAGTCTTCTCAGTGAATGTAAACCTATTGGGGATGTGGTTGGGGAACATTAGGTTTGATCAGGGAGTTGGGTTTGTACTTGATGGAGGCTTCCTATATATCCGAGTTTGTTAAGAATTAGAGCCCATATAGTTTAGGATGATTGGGACTTACAAATCAGAGGAGGACTTACTCAATCAACTATTTGGGACTTATCAAATAGAGCCTCCCATGAAAGAGACATGATTTGGGGCATACATCCATAGGGAAGGCCCATTTGTTCTCAGACCATAGGCAGAAATCCTACGTAGCCTAGTTAGAGAATGAATCAGAGTTCTCGTAGTTTAACTTCCAAGAGGATCGTGTGGATTTAATGATCACTGCTAATATCTAATCCCAAATGATTCATTCTCAGGGTGGGGAATAAGAGGAATCAATAGATCCATAAAATCACGCACTTTAACTTCTTCCACTAGTGGAAAAGGAGGAGGATGATAGTAGAATTGGCTAGGGATATGAAACTTCTCTAAAGAGAGGCTAGGGGATAACCTCAGATGGAGTTCTATAATATTTATTATAATAAAGGGGTGGAGCATGATTCCTCCTCAAATGGGAAAGAAATTGTTATTTCCCTTATTTATCATTGTCCCTCGTCGAAGGTAAAGGCCAATGATCATCCATAATCACAATAATGGGAAGGTATATGTGGGAATCCCGATGTCAGAACCCGCATTACCATGAGAATGAAAACTTAGGGACATCCTAGGGGTCAGACTTATTATAGTAATTACCCACATGTCTCCTCTAACCATGGGTTTGTAAAATCAAAAGGGAGTGTTGATTTGCCTGATGGTATTATCATCTGGGTTCGGTGGCTTTGGAAGGGGCTTGGGCCTAGTTCCATTGGACTGTTTTGTGGACGGACTATTGATAATGTGATGGAAAAAAAAGGAAATGATTGAATCCATCGGGTGGAACACCCAAGAATACCTCATTCTTGGTACCATTTTATTATTCTGGATTCGGTTTCCCTTGGGTAGCGTATTGCTATACGGTTGAAGGGGTCGTCCTCATTCCATGATGGTACGCAACCCTAGATTCGGTCCACGTAATATTTTTCTATGCTGAACTAGATTCCACCCATGTAGTGGTTTGATACATAGTGTTGAGTTCCATTTTTGTATCATGATCCTACATGGGGCTGGGATCCATCCGTGTAGTGTAATTCTATGTGGTGTAGGGTTCCACTCACATATCAATATGCTATGCGGGACGCCAGATTGAACAAGGATCATTGGTTCTGCACTTTGGAAAATATTTATCTATGAACGAGGATGGTTTTTTGGTCTTCCAATAAGTATTATATTTCCATATTTAACGCTATGTGGTGGGTTATACCTATATAGAATAGTTAAAAGAGCCCATCTTTTGCATTGATCTCTTCTTCTATGCCTTCGATCACTCAATTCCATAATAAATATCCTACTCTTTGTTCCCCCTAATGAACCTTTTATAAAGAGGCAGAATAACTAGATCATTGGGCCACAAATCATCTTTTGTGGAGGCCCATGGGAGAAACTCGGTCCACAGATAACTCAATCAGTAGGGAATGGGGTCGTCATATGTGGTAGAGAGAATCACTACCTCATTCCCACGAATGACTTCATTTCATTCGTGGGAAGCTGCCATCTTAGCCTCGCCTGCAAATCTTTTGAGTTAGCAGGGGGTCATATACAGGGTGGATTTCTCTACCTCCTTCTCGAAAAGAATTTCATTTGTGGGGGACTTTCAGCATCATGATCATCCCTCTAACTCGTTAGTTCATGTATGCTTCACAAAACCATAGACCACCATGAAAAGAGACAGTCTGTGAAGGAGTTTTTCTTCACGATGCCTCTTATTTCCTTTACCAAATTTTTGGCTTCTTCAACTAATATTATTCAATTCTTCAATTCTTCATTCAATTATCATTTTTATTTTTCATATCTATGGGAGTATTTTATTTCCATTTGCAATGTTTTCAGGACCCAATAAATGCCCCTCATCGGAAAAGGTTCCAATTGGGATGAAGAGGAGGCTATTCTGATATAAAATATGGTCTTGAATTGAACTGGTATGTAGTATAATGGTGAACCCATAGGGGGGACCATGACTAAATATTGTAGGCCCAGGTCGTTTGTACTTTTATTGTGTTTCTTGTTTAACATTTTTCTCCCACGATTCTCTCAACCAGTTTGTCTCCATGAACTGTCTCCTTTTTGGACACCCTTTGCACGCAAACAAAACCCTGCATCTAGGAACTAACAACTTCTTTTACATGAATGGTTTACTAGGGATTTCTCATTCCATGAGTTTGTATGAATTTTTCTTACTCTTTGAATTATTGGCTCACTAGGAAATGCTTCACTGGCCAGTGCATTGGGAGATTTTGCGAATTGTTTGTTCCCATATGGTGTATTCTGTGGACAATCAGTTCATGGACCATTTAGTATAGAGACAAATTTTAGTCCTTTGATGATTTTTTTTCTAGTATCTAAATTCGTTTTTCTCATCCATTACCAGAATTATAATGGATATTCCTCTTATCTTAAAGGATGTGACCAGAATAAGTGAGGCTATGGTGGAGAACGTTGAATAAAACCCCTGGTCTTGTGTTGTTTATGTAGAGGATATTCTGAAAGATATCCCCCACTAAGACTTGTGGCCTACCCATTATCTAATATGTTTCATCTTTATAATTTGGACTCCAAGATGATGCTCCTTTACCTTGGGTTGACCAGAGCAACCTTATCATTCACCTAAAAACATCTCAAGGTTGTGATCGAGAGAATATTTCCACCATGGGAGAGATCACAACTACTTCTAGCCAAGAGAATATGTTTGTTCTGAATGGTTCCATGTGGACACAGAGTAATGAACACCAACATAATAAATATTCAAAATCAGTTATCTTGGATTATACATATATTTTTAACCATTATAGAGGCAATCCCAATGGAGGGTGGATCTCCAAGTGAGACCAGTGATATGGAGGGTGCTTCCCCAATGAATGGGCCTCAAAAATCTAGGTGCACTAAAACTGTTTTGAGACCTTTGAGCAGTTGGAAGCTATGAATCTGTATCAGGAAATTCGGGTTTCCCAGTTCGTAATCTACTCACCAGGTGAAATTCTTACAGGACTACTTAGTCGTTTTTCAACCATCAAAACATTCTAATTTTCTCATGGTGAAGTGATGATAAGTTTTTGTGATATATACAAGATAAAAGGACTTCCCTTCCATGGTAATATGTATCACAAATTCCTACCAGCAGCTAATACGTGCTATAATTTCAAATAGGTATATCCACTAGCGAGGGATTTACTAGTCTGGGTAGAGTAATTTCTTGGTGAACCCCTTCATGATTTCTCACTTATTTCATTTGAAGATTGGATATGGTTTTTCTTGCATGTGAACGGGCCAAAGAAGGATGTACTACACATTCGAACACATCCAACTCAACAATCATGACATATTCCAATATCATACTATTCTACCCTCAAAGAGGGTCGATATACCACCTGGGGTTATGAGATTCGGCCATACGTATTTCCTAAGCTTAGATTAGTGGGAATCATTTCCATGTTCATGAGTGGATGGATTTTCCCTTATTGTGATGTATACACTGATGTCAGAGCTTATACCTTGATGATGGAAGACACATTGGTATAGGGATAACCCATCAGCCTATTGATCCCCACTATTGATTGTATCTAAAAATTGTTGGGGACGATACAGGTGGGAAGGCCCCCACATCATCTTAGTGGACCATTTCAATCTTTTTATGCCTGGATGGAAAATAATTCCATTTTTTATAAGTATTGTCATACCACAATAGTTCCTTTTTCTAACTTCAATCCAATTCTTCATAACATCACCATCATTTTTCCTCAATATATGAATGTTGACAGTGTGGCTGAATTGTTGAGTGATGTTCCTCAATTCACCTCAATGACAACACTGTGCCCTATGGAATAATTATGGATAACAGGAGGGTCTCACTTGAATGATGTTCCTATATCATTGCACTTCAGGATGGATTCTTGATCGTTCAAAAGACAGATTGACCATTTGTGAACCCTATACCCCTTATAGGTTCACTAGAAAATTTGGATGCCCATAATAGATCAAATTTCTCCCAGTAAACCAAGTATATAGGGAATCGCATCTAGTCATCCTTCGCTAACTATGGAAGATGATGATGTGGGAAGATGCTAATATAGAAGTACTTATTCCTCCACTAATGGAATCAAAATAATTATTTTTGGAGTGTTCTCAGATGTGGGTGGATTTCTATCTAGATTTGGTATTGAAAAGGCCAATTCGATGAGTTTAGAGGTTGTGAAATGCTTCCAATCCTATCCTAACTGTTCCAGATGTCCCAAATTTCTCCATTCATGCTATAAGAGGGCACTCTATTCACCATCTCATGTGATCCTATGGGAAATTTCCATTGAAATATGTCTCTATAGAGAGTGACTCAGACCCCATATTTTTGGCGGGCAAGGTATGCAGTCCTACTAAATCCAGTATGTGTGGGACATCACCAGAAATTCCTAAAATTGTAACCATCCCCATATGTTTAGCTCTGAAGATCTAACCATATAATGAGTGAGAGTGTTATTCTACTTGGGTAACTCATCTAAGGGTGTCTCCATTTTCTGTGATGGATATTCTTGATTATATACACATCATGGTGTAGGGAAAATACCAAAGTCCTAACGTCATCAGAAAACTCTTAGTTGTGTGGAGACAGACATGGCTTCAAATCTGTTCCATTTCCAAAGAATTTCCCCTTAAGGAATTTTTTGACAAGGAGGAATCCTTTTTATGATTGTTTATTTATTTGGGTTTAGATGAATTTCATTAAGGACACCCACACCTTGTTGTATACCAAATTTTCATGGCTCGGTAGGATCTAGCTTCTCATGAAGGAAGCGTTATTCAACTCAATGCATAACATCATCAAAATAAGACCTTTATAGATTTTACTGAGGATTCTCACCAACTGGTATATGAGGAAGAAAATTATTATGACCAAGTGATAGCCCAAGAGGAAGACTTACAAGAGTGTGAGGCTCATATGACCAAGATGAAGGCGCAACTAGCATCAAAAAGTGACAATTATGAGGCCATTATATAGAATGTGTGTGATTTATAGGCTATTGTGAAATTAGTGAGTCCAGTATTCAAGGCTGAAGATAAACAATGTACAGCCTTAGAACAATCCCTTGATGGCCCACATCAAGCAGTTATCAATTTGCTAGAAAGAGACAGACGAGCTTCATTGTAATCTTCTGAGTTATCCTATTCCTTCTTGGTTTTGACATTAAAGAGAGACTCTATATTGTGGATGTTCCCCCATTCCCATTCAATATAATAATTTTTTCTCTTCAACATTTATCGTTCATCTTTTATTATGATGTCAATACATTGTAATTGACTATATTTCAAATGACAATCTTTCATCGGATATCGATTGGAATCATGATCTGGGATAATTTAATAAAATTAATAAAATCATGTTATAATTTTTTCTGGAGCCAAGGGACTTAGCAAGCATAGTTAGACTATTTTTAGGGCTACATCAAAAACCCTAAAAACTGTTCATCTTTTCCATTATCCCTATATTTTTTCCCAAACATGATTTGGTGTGGGATTAGAAAGTTTAACCTGACTTCTACTTAGGATGACCTTTGTGGGTTTTCAACCTAAAAATGTTTGTGTCTATTATGATTTTAATTTATCAATTTTTTTCCTAAACCCTACATAGTGTATTTTTAGTGAGCTAGTACTCGAATTTTATCGAGGGATCCCTTTGCGGGTTTTCATCCTAGTTAGTTTCAAATCTCATTCATGGGTATTTTAATGTCTTGAAAACCATAATATAATTACTGATGTTTTAGGTCAAACAGATTTGACTAAGACTAATTTTTTAGGTCAAACATTTTTTACCATTATTTGAAGGGAAAGGGACCTAATTTTTGACTCATTGACCTAGGATGTCCTAATATCTTTCAGATGTAAATAAGAGATTTTTCTTGACCAATATTTTTTGGTTTTTGGATATTGTATATGTTATAGGGAATAGAATCCATAGGGAATACAGAAGTAGGGAAATAATCTCCTAAGGATTAATTTTCCTTTGGTTGGCATACCTCTTTTATGGGAAAATTATACAGATCTGTCAAGGTATTCTGTGCATAGTCAAACAAAGGTTTCCTCAGAACACTGGCCATCCATTTCTAATAATCGGTGAATTTTATTGGCATTGTAATTCATTTTTCATTGAAGGAAATACTGAGTGTCCTGTTGAGGGAATGATGTTTGAAAATAATAAGGTCATTTTCAATAAAGTTGGTTGAGAAATTGATCACACATGATTTTTTTTGCGTAAAAGTGGGATGAAGCATGGTGAATTTTAATGTAATGAAATCGGAATATTTGATATTTTTTATTTAAATTCAATTAAATCTAACCATAGGTTGGAAATGATTCATATTTTTTATAGCAGTCTAAATTTAATTGGACTATCATTTTCTGGCAAGAAAAGAGGAGGGACTATGTAATCTATAATCTGGAGGGATTTAGAAAAAAAGAGTGAGGCTTGAAGTAATTGTCATAAGGGAATACATATGTAGAAAAATCCTCTCCTAGGGAATAATTTTCCTTTGGTTTATAGGCCTTTTTTGTGCTCAACATATGAAGATCTTCTAGGGAACTATATGCATAGTCAAACAAAGGTGTCCTCAGGAAAATGAACATCAATTTTCATTGGAAATGGATGGTTATGGTGATTCAGATCTTTATTGAAATAGAGTATGGTTTGTAAAGGTGGGGGTGCCCAAAAATTCAAGGGGGAACTTTAGGCTGTGATCTCTTGGGAATGGGTGGAGACATTTTTCCCATATAGGATTGAGGAGGTTCCCTACATAGGTCTGGCCCTTTCTTAGGAGAGGGGGAGGAAATTTTTTTCATGGATAGACCTGAGATATGAGATTCAGGCATCACTATATATCCTATAATGATAGTAATAAATCTATACATTTTTATTTTAATTATTAATGTTTATCCGTATACATATATGATTCATGCATATGAATGGGGCATTTGTGTCTTGTATACAGTCTAACTAATGAGGTGGGAAGCATACTGAACGTTCTTTTGTGGATTTATTGTGTGCACATGAACATGGGAGATAATATATTATTTCACATGTCTGGACACTAGAGTGAACATTGGGTATCAATCATCATGATGTTTTAATTTAATGTAATTAAGAAATTGATATTTAGGCCCCAAGTAACTAGAGGATAACTGGGCTAGGATATCCCACTATATCCAAGACGTGGGTCGGAAGGAAAGTTTAAACCATGGTTTTGAGGGCTCTTAGATTTTGAGGAATGGTATGGGTCTTGGAAGCCATTGGGAATATAGAGGTAGGAAAATCCTCTCACGAGGATGAATTTTCCTTTGGTTGAAAATCCCTTTTTTGGGAAGCTTATGCAAAGGTGCCAGGGTATTGTGTACATGGTTAGAAAAAGGTGTCCCAAGGACACTGAACTTCCATTTACAATGTCCTGCGAGGTTCATGAAGATTCAACATTACTCGAAGCATGAAGTTAAATGGATGTAAAAATGTGACTTGAAATATTTATAAATATTCAGGCCATGATAACCCATGAAATTGAATATTTCCCTACATATATCTAACTCATATATAAGGTGGGGTACTTATATTCCATTATTGGATATGGACCCGGTTTTGAAGATTTGAGTGCCTTAAATTAGACTCCCTCCCTAGGTCTGGTTCATACACAGAGAGTGGGGGGATTTCAACTATATTTGTTTTTTTGGAGGTGGTTGGGTCTAGAATCCTTTATTCAATAATCACTACATTTCCTACATGCACATCAATCAAGCTCGATGTAGTTCTTAGGGAACCTCATAGTTTAACTTCATGTGGTTAGGACTTTGGGTTTCTTAACATAGAGGGGTGAAATCTAGTGTAACTTTTAAGGTCTTACCCCCATGACCAACTACTGTGGATTAATTTTCCATGGATTTTTGGGGAATCCTCTACTGAGGTCCCCAATACCATGTTTGCTATGATCAATGTGAGAAACAACGTGCAACAAGAATTTAATCCACCACTTAGGGAAATATTGGTCAAGGAAATGATAATTGGGTTATATTGTGGAGTTTTAACATTGTACAAAAGTGATTTTTATTAAGAAGTTTAACAACATGTGATTAGAACAATTTCCATATAGTTTAACATCATGTGTAGAGGATGTAGGTGACTCAACATGAAAGAAGGGACATGTGATTCTTCTTGAAACGGTCTATCAAATATGGAATGTGTGAAAGACACTTACTTCGACTTAGATTTCATATAGAGAAGGGAAAATTTTTATGCACTCCACAGCCGGATCTAGTTCATAGGATTCAGGCGTCACTATATATCATATGGGATGATGGGAATCAAACCACACATAGTTCTTCACTGAAAGAATCATACATAGGTCCAAATCATTTTCATGGGGCATGATTAATTTTTTAGGATGGATAGGCCTGATACATAGATTATGGGCATCACTACATATCCTATATATATAGGAATAAAGGCCTACATAGTTTGGGGACGTGGCATGGTAGGTGACCAAAGTCAGAAGCGATATCCTCTCAGGTGAGAACACTGTTATGCCATGTGGTTTAATTTCATGCTGCGAAGAAGTTTTGTCCATGCAGTTTAACAT
This sequence comes from Viscum album, assembly GCA_963277665.1. Classification (NCBI taxonomy): domain Eukaryota; kingdom Viridiplantae; phylum Streptophyta; class Magnoliopsida; order Santalales; family Viscaceae; genus Viscum; species Viscum album. Next base: position 790,995,904 of record OY728164.1, read on the forward strand.
CAGTAGGGAGGATGCTGGCAACACAGTTTAATATTAAAACATAGGGATGAATCTTCATAAAAAATTATTAGTTTGTAAGGGATAATCCGGCCAAGATATTCTGGCATCCCCATACATGAGGGGGGGGGAGAATAAATCATAAACCATGATCTCGGAGTCCCTTGGATCATGATGAATGATACAGGGCTTGGAATTCATTGGGTGTACGGAGGTAGGAAAAGAATCTCCTAAGGATGAATTTTCCATTGGATGATAGACCCTTTTTGTGGGAAACATATGCAAAGATGTCAGGGCATTGTGTCCATAGTCAGAAAAATTTGTGAATAGGACATTGAACTTCCATTTCATATGGATGAGGAGTTTTATGGGGATAAAAAATTTCTCAAGCCATGGAATTTGATAGATTGAAAGGGTATATTTGGGAATGAAAAAAATATTTAGACCATGATTTTTTGTGAGGTATGTAATCCCCTTGGTAGATCTGGCTTGTATATAGGTGGCATGATCATTTGAAAAATCCATATTGTATGAATCATGGTTTGGGATCTCCTTCATTGGTTTACATTTTTGTACAGGAGATAGGGGAATTTTTTTTATCTAGAAGATATTCCAAGATGTCGAATTCTAGCATCACTACATATCCTATAAGGGTAAGAATAAAACCATGTGTAGTTATAAAAGTGTGCTCTCTATATCGGTCTGACCCATGTATATTAAGGGGGCATTTTTTTGAATTGAAGTGGGACTAGGATGTATAATATGGGTGTCATTATGTATCTTGTGGGGGAAAGAATCAAGTCACATGCTGTTCTAAAAGGAATTTCCCTGCATAGGTATGCTCCATACATAGGGAAATGGGGAATTTATTTATTATTTATTTTTTTATGGTGGTTGGACCAGGATATAGAATCTTGGCATCACTATGTATCCAATGAGGGTAGGAATCAGGCCACACATAGTTCTAAAATTATGTTCTCTATACCAGGCATACCTGTGTATAGGGAGGGGGATGTTTAACAATTATTTTAAGGTTATGGACCCGTAATATACCTTTACTCTATGTTTTTATAGGGGAAGCCTTTATCACCATTCCTAATCTCACGTGAGCTATGAATAGTGTAAGCAACAAGGAATAACAAGGGTTTTCTCTTAAAGTACAGAGGTATTTTAGGGTAAAACAGAGGCATTTTGTATCATGTGGTGGATGGACCATGATCTAGGATGAAAGTGTCTCTACGTATCCCAATGGAGGATGGGAATCAAGCTATTGTAGTTATTGAAAAAGAGAGTTCCTTATGTGGATCTGACTCTGATATAGAAACAAGGGCATTTTTTTCTTTATCCAATATAGATTTGAATCATCTTTGATAAATCATTGGTTGGAACATAATGGTCTTATGTAGTTTAACATCATGCAGTTAGGATTATTTGACCATGTAGTTTATCATCTTGTAGTAACGAAAATGATCACTCAACATGAAGGGGAATACGTGTTGTATCTTGTAGGCTGACATCATGTGACAAGGAAATATCAGGCCATGCATTTTAACATCATGTGGTTAGAACATTTTACCTCTAAGTTTAACTTCATGTGGTTAGGACGTATGATCATGTAATTTTTCATCATGCAATCAAGAACATTTTATTTTGGATACATGAAATATTTTCTCAAGAACCTTGAATTGGTGGGAGTTTTGGTGAGATGTCTATCTACTGAAATTGAGGAATATGATCAATTGGAATAGACCTCATGTATGACATATGATCATTCCCATTTCAGCTCCAATTTTATGGGTTTCTTCTTAAGTATCATCAGATTTTTGAGGGCCAACACCAATTATCCTTTAAGGAAGGACCGGAGCCAAACCTTTTTATTGAAGGTTTATGTAATCTGGTTTTGGTAAACTTCTAAATAGTGCAAGGTTTGCAATATTTTCTTATCCAGTTTCTCTAACTCATCAAACCATTTTTGGGATTTATTGTCTCTAGATAGTTTATCACAAACAACAATTAGAAGCAATGATAGTTGAATGGAAATGGGTAGAACCACCTATGTTTTGTACACTAATGAATTTGGGGTTGCTAGAGTGGTAGTGAGGGTCGTGCGCCAGTAATCCCACGGAGTATGGAAGAGATTTTACAACTATGATTTCTTATCCTTGTCTACCATCTTCTGATGTATGTTGGATAGGGTGTTATTAAAGTCCTCTATCTATCCATTGGCTACTGTATAGTAGCGGGATGCATGTTTGGCCTTTATACCGTACTCCTGATAAAATTATTCCAACACAATAGAGATGAAATTGGTGTCATTTTGCATCAAGATTTTATGAGGGACACCAAATCTAGTTATGATATTGGCTTTCAAAATTTTGACATTGTTTCTTTCCTCGACCACTTTAAGTAGTACATTTTCTTCCCATTTGAAAAGTAAATTGGTGGTTCTGATAAAATATTGGAATTTTTTTGTCGTAGCAGGAGGATGTAGTCCCATGAAATCCATTCCCCATATGGAAAATAGTTGGGAGTACGTGGTTTTGTGATGTAACTCTAGAGGTTTATGGATGAAATTGGCATGAAATTTTCAGGAATGACACTTCTTGTTGAACTTAGGGCAATCTTACATCATGGTGGGCCAATAGTATATAATCCTTCAAATTTGATGATTGATCTTGGATGTGGCTTGATATTCCCCACATGTTATAGCATTCACTTCTTTCATGACAACATTGGTCTCTTATCCATTATCAAACCTTATAATAACCCCATCAAGGCATCTCTTATAGAAGACCTTTTGTTAGTTTGTGTCGTTACACAGAACAAAGTTGATTTCCCATCCCTATATTTTCTTCCTTCCAACCCTATATGGTGGAATCCCTCCCTTTTGGAGGCAATTTTCAATGGGAGTTATACAGTCAGTGGTATGACCATACAGCTTAGGGATGGGACTAATATAGTTGGTTTCTTTCATGTTGTCCTGAACAAATAGTAAGACCATCTAATGATGGTAAATTATGATGATTGTTTCATCCAAGTCCAGATTGACTAGGGTGGTGTCTGTATTTGATAATGCATTAGCTTTCAAATTTTGTGATTGAGGTACATGAACTAATGTAGACTCTAAGGGGAATTATTCCATTAACCCTCAAATGTGGTCAAACAAGGGGACTGGCTCTTCCTTCTTAATAGCATAGTCACCATTGACATACTTCATGACCAGTTCGGAGTCACCTTTTATCTCCATACATTCTGTTGGTACTTGAAGAGCCATATCCAAGCCTGGAATGAGGTATTGGTACTCTACTTTGTTGTTTGTTCACCCCTCTGACAATAAGAAGGATTAGGGCATGACTACCTTTTCTGAAGATATGAGTATGAATCCCAACCCCATTTTGTTGAGCTTGGGGTATTCCATCCTTTTTCCTGTCAGGCTTTTAGATACGCCATAAAAATTCACCCCATGTTTGGGAGTGTTCTTTATAAGATAAACCCCCTAATTTTGTAGTTCAACATCCATTGGAGTTATTTATACTGAGAGATTATCTATCATGAAATCTGCTAATGATTGGACTTTGATTTATTTCTGAGGAACAAACCATATATCAAACTACTGCTAGATAACCACCCATATTAATAGGCATCCAATCAAAATTGTATGGTTGAGAATATACTTGAGTGGGTTTTTTCATAAGACCAAACAAGCCTCGTGGTGATATATGTAGTTCCTCAGCTTTTGGACCATAAAGATTATGGCCATATAACTATTATAGATATTCGAATAACGAGTCTCAACATCAATCATAGTTTGTATAAGATAATAGAGACTATTTTCACTACCAGCATCATTTTTCTATGAAAGGAAATTTCATATGGATCGCTACAAGGTAGTCACCTACAAAATGAGTGGTCTTCCTTTAACAAGTGGAATTAGCACTTGTGATCTTAAGAGATATTTCATGATATTGTTGAATGATTCATGACAATCATTAGTTCTTCAAGATGTGACCCCTTTTTTCATCAACTAGGTGAATGGAAAACAATTTCCAGCAAGGTTGTCTTTGAAGTGCCCAATGTAGTCTAGATGTCCTTAAATTACTCTCAAATCTATGAGGTTGTGAGGAAGAGACAAGCCATGGGTATCCTTCATCTTCTCAGGGTCGACTTCGATGCCATAATGGTTTAAGAAAAAAACAATGAATTTATCTATGGTAACATCAAAAACACATTTAAGGGGTTTATTTTCAGACTATGTTCTCCTAGTTTATTGAATATGGTTTTATGATCTATGAAGTGGTCTGAGAATTGTCATGATTTGACCACCATATCATCAACATAACATTCAAAGAATTTTACTAATAAGGGATTCAATATGTGATGCATGGATAATTGATATGTGGAACCATCATTCTTCAAACTGAATGGATTTACCTTGTAGACAAATACTCCTTAGGGTCCCTAAAGGCACTAGTCTCTTCATATTCTAGGGCTAGGTAGGTGTACCTACATGCCATAGATGATTAGAATTTTTTTCCTCTTCAGAAGTATATTCCAAGATGATGGATCTAGAGTGTATTCCAATAAGATCATGTAAATTTTACTATTCATATTGGGATTATTGAAGGAACTTTCCATGGGTTTTTGTAATGTTGATAGTTTGAGCCTGGGTGCAGCTAGAAATTTGGTTTCTGCCATGACAACATCTTCCTTGGTATCTGCAGCATCTGTGGCCTCTTGCTCCAATTCTATGATTTGGTGTAGAGAAATATGGTTCATATCTATACTCTTTATAGGAGAAGTGGTCCATTAAGTGAACGATATTAATGGATCCAAATACCAGTTCATCATATGATGATAAGTCTGCCTGATTGACTTTCTTTGGTGGTTTAGTTTAGTAGGGCAGTGACCGTCTCATCAGATTTTCTGGCATAAAATCTGAGAGTGTCAAATCCAGCTTTGGCCTTAGGGAAATTTCATCTTCTTTCACTTTCTCTCTGCCTTTCTGGTTGAACTACTTTTTGGACACTAGACCCTTAGAGAATTGTTGGGCTAAGGATATCAGTTGCTTTGCATCCGAAGCTATCAGAGGCATAGTCGATTGCATAAAATGTACATGGAGTATTCCATAGTATTGGTTGACTATTTTTTGATTCATCTAATTATTGAGGTTTTGTTCCTTTTTTCATATAACATTTTCCCATTCCCCTCCTTTATTTGAGTTTTTGAGGGAAACATATGCCACTTGTGCAGGTGGTGTTACCAATTTGACTTTCCCAAAATCTATCATTCTTTATAGGAGGTCCATGAAGATAAAAAATTATTGAAATGTGTGTCTAAGTATCTTATGGATGTTCAAATAATATAGATAGTCATTGTGACCTACTTCATCATCCCCCTTTGTATCTGGTAGCTGAAGCAAGTGGGAGTTCATGGAGACTAAAAAGTATCCATGGAATTAGTCTTCTCAGAATGGGTAAAATTTATTTCTATGTTCCTAGAATAGAATTATCCTAGCCCCCCTCCACTCATCTTGAATATTAGAAGGTATTTTTTTCATCTAGTGTGATTTATGATTCAGTGAAGGCCTTGGAGCTGGGGCTAGTACAAGGGGTTTCTTAAGGATAATGAAAGATGCTTCAGCTCTTCCCACTCTTTCCCTAGGTCCAATGGGGCTTCCTGAGACTTGAGATTATTCCACTGTAAGTAATACTCTATTCTTTGATAAATGGATGATAAATCCTGAAATCCAATTGTATATTTTACCTGTATGTGTGGAATTCATAGGTCATCATGAAGGTTATCAATGAACAAAGAAATCATCATATATTAGGGAAGATGTTAGTTTAGAGAGTAGGTTAGACCAATACATATAAAAATTAAATATGAGAATATTTCATTTTATTGCTATTTTCAGTTCATAAGGTCATTGACTGTTGTTTTTTGTAATACTTAACTGAATTAGAAAAGGAACTGTCACCTGATATCCTCTCATCCTATTATTGGCTGAGCTAGAAAACTGATATACCATAAAAAGGTTAATCCTTTTAGGTTTTTCATGAGGCACCTAAGTTTTATTTCTTCTTATTTCTTTGGGGTTCTCATTATGGGACCAGAAATAAGATTCATAATGTTTCAAATATTGTTATGGGTCACCTGATCCATTGAATATTGGGAATTCGACGTTCCCAAAATTTGGTGGCGGCGGAATGTTACTCAACCATTCTTGGTTGGTTTTCCATTTAGGTTGTATCGAAAAATACCTCCCTTCCACGGTTTCCAATAAATATTCCAATGACTTGATGGTATTAATGAGCCTGTGATGTGTGTCTTGTTGGACTTGAGTATGGTCTGTTGTAGAAGGGAGAAAATTTAGTCATTACAGTGATACTGGTACTTGAGGAGGATACTCGATCAGGGGAATATTTTTTCTATTGTGTTGTACCTATTCTGGTTTTTTCCAAAATGGAGGTAAATCTTGATATCCTTCTGGGATTGGGTTCAGGTAGACTAAGGGTCCCGATGCTGTCAGGGATGACCATTCTACCCTCATTTCATTTTCAAGGACAATCCCTTATAGAATATGAACAACTAATAGAAGTGTATGTTAAGGATCTTCCTGGGGAACATATTTGATATAATTTCTTCCTTAGAGTATATCAACATTGATTCTCCTCAACACTTTAATTTTTCCTCCTATCATGTGAATCTCTCTTTGAGAATCAGGTACTCATTCTCACTGGGTGGAGGTGGGTTGCGTACAAGTTGGTTTTTGTTCTTCTAGTTGTTGGGGATTTTCAAAGTAGTTTATGAGGGATTGACTGAGGGAGTGTTCTAATTTAGAGTGGTCCTCGGGTTCCGGGAGTTCACACCTATGAGTTTGGTGCGAATTGGATTTTGGGTGGAACCATCTTATCCATGTTGGTCCACATTTACATCATTTTCAGCAGGGTTTGTAGGATTGATGTTCATGAATTTCATTGATTCATAAAGCACGATGGGTGTCGTACTAGTTTTAGAAGAGTTGGAGAGTTTTTATTGTACTTTAATGGATATTCTCCTTATATTCAGAGATCATCTTTGAGTTTCTTGGAAAAGGATAACTTAGAGGGAGCCCTTATATAAGCTTGTTGTAACTCTACCTTACGGGGGAGATGAATCATGAGATGAGATGTAATGGGTGGAATCTTTATTAATTATCCTCCCTAGGATGGAAAAGAATTACATTTTCTAGGTTGGTAGTTGAGTTAAAAAATCCCCCAGCCGTGCAGGTTAGGGTTACTCCCATTCCTTTATTATTGTGCCTCATCACAAAATTTTCAGTCTTACAGGGTATTTTTTTGTTAAAAATACCCTCACCCCTATGGAATATGGTTGATCCCATACTATAGCTATTGATGTTTCTATTTCTATTTTCTTTAACATGTGCATTCCCATTCAAGGGTGAGATAGATATGGTGTGGGTCTACACATGAATTATTTTCTTCCAAGGACATGATCATTGCTTGATTATTGGATTCCCTAAGGCGATAACTCCTTTTTATATTCACAGTTTTCTAGTTCAATAGTTTTTCAATGGTTAACTCTCCTCAGGATAGATGCTTTTGAGACTTAATCAAGGATAGTTCTTATCGAGAATGTTTCCTTTCCTGAATAGGGATTTGATTTGATCATCATCTTGGGATAATGACATTACAATATTTCATTTCCAATCGGTTTTACTGCATGGATAGTGGGGTGAAGTGCAATGTTCCATGCTCTCCCTAACACTATATATGAACACCTGATGGTGCGTCGCTGATAAGGCAACAGAAATTGTGCATCATGTAGAGGTAGATCAGTTTTAGATCTTTCTTTCGCCTCTCTAATTATGTTTTTCATGTAAAATGAAGGGATTCTAGGTTAATATTCAAGTGAATCTCCCCCAATATATTGACATTGTCGGTATACCCCTCATTGGGAAAATCTTTTTCTTTAACTAGCGATGATTTTTCTAGATATTGAGATGAATGTTATGTATGCATTCATCAGAAAACTCTCTCAGTATGTCAAACTGAGAAATGGATGTGGGCCAAAACATAACTGGTCGTTTTCCTTGGAAAATTTTCTTCTCATGAGAAACATATATTTTTTTATCATTTTCTAGAGACTCCTCTACTTGGTATGCCCAACTTTGATTCATCTTAACAATTATATCCCCTACATCAGAGTTAGTAAAAGTATCTTCATTATATAAATGGTATGGGGATGGCTAAGAAGATGAGTTTGGCCCAGACCATCACATGAATGAGAAAGGATGTATTGTTTCATAAACAAAGTATCTAATTTTTCAGACTCTATCTTTACAAGTGCCTCATAATATGAGGGATTTGTCAGGTATGACTTGGTGAGGGGATGACCTTCTTCCCCGTGATATTGTTGACTATGGGGGGGGTCTCCATAGCTGATGTCATGGTGGTGAGGAATACCATCGTAGCTTAGTGTCTAACCAAAAAGAGATTTTTTATGGTTTATACGCTAGGGAGGACCTTTAGGGTGGACCGCAGTAAGGGGAGGGCCTTCTTACTATTTGATGTCATTGTGGGTAGGCCCTTCACAGCGACTGCCATCATGGTGTGGACTACTATCATAACTGGATTTACAACTATAGGGATAATATATACAATGCGCATCCTATGTAGGACCTCTAGAATGGGATTAAACAAGGGGAAGAATTTATCACTGCTTGATGTCACTACAGGGAGGGCCTTAACCGTGAATTCCATCATGGTGAGGACTACCATCATTTGTGAATTTCCATGTGTAGGGAGAATATATATAGTGTGAATCCCAGGGAGGAACTCCAGGATGGTCTATAATAAGGGGATGACCTTCTCACTACTTTATATCACTATGTGGTGGGACTTCATAGTGAATTCCATCATGGATAAGACTACCATCATAGCTTGACATCTGACTGCAGGGATAATTTATGCTGCATATACCCTGGGAAGACCGTCAGGGCATATGAAAGTAAGGGGAGGACCTTCTTTAAACTCCATTTTATGTTCAAGGGTATGGATACCATGAAACTCATCACGAGATAGGTTCTCATGATTGATCGTTTCATACCCATGAATTAAGCCCCCGTGGGTGCTCTAAGGAGGATCGTTAGAACTGGTGGTAAAAATATTTCATGGAGGACCTTCACAACTATTACCACCACTCCCATAATTTTGTAATGGGTTGATAGGATCTTGAGCCTCTACTAATAGTTTCATGATGGGTTTATGAAATCTAGCATCCGGCAGAGTAGGATCATAAATTTGCTCTTCATTTTCTAGTTTCCTTTGACATGCTTTCTTTTTGGGAGCATTCTTGTGGGAAACTGGGGCCACTTGCTGTTAGTGACACCATTCATATTAGGGTTTTTAATTGATTGTTTTTTTGATGCTATAAGGATACGCTGATGGGAATATTGAGTTTTGGTAGGGATATATGACTTCTATGAAGTGGCCACCATGGTGAACCAGTGTCCCCCAGGTGGAATGGGTGTTTGTTCCTGATATGGTTGTTCTTGTGTCATGGAATATGGTCTTCAACCAAATTAGATAGAAGTAAGGATGCATGTATTCTCCTTGGTGACTATTATATCTTGTGGATGAGTCACCCATTTGGGAGATGGGGTTGTGGGCCCGACTCCATACAATTTTCTGGGACGCGATTACTTCTTAATAGGTCTGGAGGATATTATCAGGAATGATGTATGATCCTCCATCCCTATAAGTATGTGTTGAGATATATCTTTGGATATAATAGGGATAAATTCTCATTTCTATGTCAGAGAATGAGTTTTTTTCTACTCTAGTACTTCATAGTTTTCTAATGGGAAATGGAAGTTATCCTATGTTAGGGTAGAGGAACGAGTCGGCCCCTCAATTATGGCTGGGATATACATATTTTTTATTTGGTTTCCATCCTATTTGGATGATGGGATTCATATTTATGAGCATAGATTTCGTTCTGGTTGTTCGCCGCTATATCTTTCTAATGGGTTTTATATTCATCTACGTGATTTTGAATCTACCTATATTTGATTAACACAATATTCTACTGATAGGCTTCATATTTCTTGGTGGGGATATGTGTCTACCAGTATTTTTTCATCCTATTTGGATGATGGTCTTAATGTAAATTGGTAGGGATTTTCATCTACCTATAATTTACTACACTATTTTCATGGTGAGACTGGGAAGCATTATCGAGAATTTTCAATTTCTCATAATGTGCCACCATATTTTCATGGAGGTCTTTAGAAGAGTAAGCGCAGATATGCATCCGCTCATAGGTTACCTTAATATTTCTATGTCAAGATTCAGATGAGGGGGCATGATTATATGTATAACCATACTTTTCCACTATATTTTCATAGAGGATCTCTTCCTTAGGTACTTGGGGGATGAAATACTCTGAATTATATATTTTTTCCCATGTCAGGCATCATGAGGGACCCATGATTGTTGAAATTTAGTAGGAGCCCTCAGTGTGACATCCTCAATAGAAATAAGATACTATATCACACAGTGTTTATAACAACATCTTCTAACATGGGACATTAATTGGAACCCCACTTCACCCAGGATTGAGTCATTGGTGATGAATTCGTATCCCTCTGTAAGATAAGGGTGGTATTTTTTTACGTTCTAGGGATAGGATCTCGAAATGATTATAGACAACAAGTGGGGTCTCCCAGTTGTGGAACACTGGCCACTACCGAGTGGGAGGACATATAAACTTTATGACCTAGAGGGCTTGAATTTCTACCTCCATGTTAAGGAGAGTACCATTTTGATGGTACTCTATAATCAGTACATTTGAAACCCAGCATTGAAGACATTGGCTGGGTGATGGGGTCCTATTCTTCATTGAGGACTCGACTGTCTATGCAGTCATTGATGTGTGTGTCTAAGCAAACTGTCATAATTCCATTGGATTGAAGGAAGCTCTATGAATTACCTATAATATATGTGACAATTACAGACAACAAAACCACATCACATTAGAATCTCATGACCACATTTATAATTGATGATCTTGCATGGCCATATTTCTTTTGGGTGTTAAAGGGGATTGAGGTTAGGTAATTTTGCCACATTGGTTAAAGATTAACATCGAGTTCACCATTTTTTTTACTCCAAGAAATTCATTGTACCCAGAACAAAATGGACCACTGTGTACTGGTTAGTATATCCTTTTTATCTTACAAAAGAGGTTATAGAGTTAAGTGTTTCATATAAAACTCATCATTTTGTTTCGACCCGAAGCATGTTTGCTCCAAGGAGTGATTGTATGGGGGTTATGTTATGATGAAAATTCTCAATGTTGAGTATAATGTCTTCAGATGGTCTCTAATGGGTTTATTCACAGGGCAACTCTCACATATATGATTCATGGACTTGATTTCTAAAGGCAGGAATTCTTTGGATTATTTAGACAATGACACTTAAGAACTCACATTGATCAAGATTATGAGAACTCAGTCTCATCACACCCTTTGGGGGGAATTATTGCCTATTTCAGGTTTCTATCATAAATTTAAGCAATGTTCATATGTTCTTGAATCCTTGGTTTATTCCCAACCATGTTTCTATGGATTACTCCTAAGTCTCAAGATCAATTATAAATATGCATGGCTCTAGAATATACTATATGTATATTTGGATATACATCAATATAGAAATTTTTATATATCTGAGTTTTTCATTAATGTTATCCTTTTTGGACAAATCAAGAATACATTAGTCTTTAACTAAAACAATGATGGTTTATACTTTGGGATTAGGTGCTCTGGAGTTTAACATCATCCAATGGGGGATGAGAGTAATTTCGATGTTGGGATCGAACCAATGAGATAGGTTTCCTATGTATCCTCATGATAGGAATAATAACTCACGTAGTTCGGTTCCACATAACAGGACACATCAACTTTTAGGGTCATGTGACAAGGACCCAACCCTGAAGTTTAACATCCTACGACATGGATGTCTAGAAAATATATTCCTTGTCAAGATTTAATGTGGTACTTTCACTGATACTTCCCAAGAGACCCATAATAGGTGTAGTCTTCAGGGAAGATGCAACCCTACCAGGGATGTGGCTCGAAGAACATTAGGGTTTCTCTGAGAGCTGGGTTTGGACCTGATGGGGGATTTCTACATATCCTAGTTTGTTGGGAATCAAAGCCCATGTAGTTCAAGAAGATTGGGACCTACAATTACAAGGAGGTCCTATTCAAGCCACTTGTTTGGAATTATGTATATTATATGCTCATGAAGAATCCATTATTTGGGGCTTACATCTAGAGGGAAAGTCCATTTGAGCTCAGGCCTTAGGTAGGCATCCTATGTATCCTGGTTAGAAAAGGAATTAGTATTCTCGTAGTTCAACTGTCGGTTGGATCATGCAGATGTCAGAATAGCCACTAATATCTAAGCCCACTTAAGTCATTCTAGGTGTGATAAACAATAGGAAAAAGTATATTCAAAAAATCACACACCTTACCTTATCCACTAGTGGAAAAGGAGGATGATGAAGGTGGAAGAGGTCGGGGATACAGAACTTCCCTAAAGAGAGGCTAGAGGATTACCTCAGATGGAGTTCCCTAAGATTGGTTCTGGGAAAGGGGAGGAGCATTATTCCTCCTTAAATGGTAAATAAATTGTTATTTCCATTATTTATCACTATCCATCATCGAAGGGAAAGGATAGTGATCTCCCTTAATCCCAAGAACTGGGAGATACATGTGGGCATCCTGAGGTCAGAACCCAGATTACCATGGGAATGTAAACTTAGACACGTTCCAGGGGTCCTCATTATTATGGGTATTACCCACATGACTCCACTTACCATGGGTATGTAAACTCATAAGGATGCACTGATTCCCTTGATGGTTTTATCATATGAGTCTGGTGGCTTTAGAAGAGGCTTTAGCCTAGTGTTGTTGGACTGGTTAGCAGAGGGGATAAGGATAATGCAATGGAAATAAAAGGAAATGATTGAATCCATAGGGTGGAATGCCTGAGAATACCCCATTCTACATACCATTTATTTATGTGGGATGGGGTTTCCCCCAATTATCATGTTGCTATGAAAGTGAAGGGAAATTCTACATATAGTGATGGTATGTAGACCAAGATTCTGTCAATGTTTAATTTTCCTATGTGGTACCAGGTTCCACCTGTATAGTGATTTTCTACATGGCACTGAGTTTCATTCGCGAAGAATGATGCTACGTGGGGATAAGATCCATCCACATAGCATTTTTGTTTATGGTATAGGGTTTCACCCTCATAGAATATTACTATGAAGTATGCTAGATTAAATAAGGGGTATTGGTTCTATGTTTTGTGGGAAATTCTTCAATGAAGGATGTTGGGTTCATAATCGTCAAATCAGTATTATATTTCCTTCATTAATTATATGTGGTGGGTTATACCAATAGGGAATCGTCGAAAGAGTCCATATTTTTTGGTGCTATCTTACTTGATGACTTCAATCACTCATTTCCACCAAATAATTTCTTCCTCTTCAATCCCCCTTGGGGTCCTTTTATAGAGATGTGGAAGAACTAGATCGGTTGGCTGCATAGCATCTTTTATAAAAGACCACGAGAGAAACCTGATCCATAAACGTCTCGATCGGTGGGGCATGGGGTCATCATCCATGGTGGTGATAATTACCACCTCATTCTCATGAAATACTTCATTTGTATTGTTTGAAGCCACCTAATTCACCTCACCCATGAACCACTTGAGTTTCCGAGGGATTGTATGTAGGGAAAATTATTCCACCTCATTCCAACAAACAATTTCTTTTGTAGGGGACTGGTTCCATAGTCATTGTCCTATGAACTTGTTAGTTCACATATGCTTCTTGAAACCACATACTTCCATCTGATGTAGTGGTCAATGAAGTAGATAGGATTTTAGACACCACTTCTTTCCTTTTACAAATTTTGTCTTCTTTAACTATTCTTCCTCAATTCTTCGTTCAATTCATTTTTTTCATTTTTTAAATCCCCATGTGTATTTTATGTTCATTTTCAATTTTTCCAAACCCAACATAAGGGTTTTATGGTTTTTATGGTTTTCTTAGGGTCTTTCAGGGCTTTTAGGGGTTTTATATTTTTATGTATTTTTTAGGTTTTTATGTTTTTAGGGTTTTTAGGATGTTTTATGTTTTTAGGGGTTTTATGTTTTTTATGTTTTTATGTTTCTATTGGGGGTTTTCAGGAATTTAAGGGTTTTTAGTTTTTAGGTATTTTTAAGGATTTTTTTGGATTTTTAATTTCTAGGGTTTTTAGGGTTTTAGGGTTTTTAGGGATTTTTATGGTTTTTAGGGTTTTTGAGTTTTTTTAGTATTTAAATGTTTTTTTAATTCTTTAGGGTTTAAATGTTTTTTTTGGTGTTTTATAATGTTTTTTGGGGTTTAGAGGTACTATAGAGTTTTTAGTGGGTTTTTATGGTTTTATGGGATTCTTGGGAGTTGTAAGGGTTTTAGGGGTTTTAGGGTCCTTTTTAGGTTTTTAGCATTTTTTATGTTTTTTGGGGATTTTTGTGATTTTATATTTTTATGGTCTTCATAGGGTTTTGCATGATTTTTAGGGGTTTTTATGTTTTTAGGTATTTTTATAGATTTTTTAATATTTTTTATGGGTTTTTAGGGTATTTAGAGGTTTTGATGTTTTTTAGGGGTTTTATGGTGTATAGAGTTTTTAGTTTTCTTTTGTATTTTTTGCGGTTTTATGTGTTTTAGGTTTTTAAGATTTTCCTCGTAGGTTTTAATGTTTTTTAGGACTTTTAATTTTTTTTGGATTTTTAAGGCTTTTTAGTATTTTAATAGTCTCTAAGGGTTTTAGATATTTTGAGGGGTTTTGGGATTTTTAGGGATTTTATGGTATTTTTTGGATTTAGTGTTTTTTTGAGTTTTTAGGATTTTTAATGATTTTTAGAGTTTCTTAACCTTTTTAGGAGTTTGATGAGTTTTTAGAGTTTTCAGTTTTATTTTATGTTTTTATGGTTTTTTATAATTTTTAATTTTTTTAGGGGTGTTTATGATATTTTGGTGTTTAAGGTTTTTCAAGCTCATTTTAGGGGTTTTTAAGGTTTTTATCCATTTTTATGTTTTTAATTGTTTTTGTGTTTTTAGGTTTTTAATGTTTTCTTAAGGTTTTTTGGGTTTCTTCCATTTTTAGGGATTTTTAGGGATTTTTTTGGATTTTTTATGGATTTTAAGATTTTTAGGGATTTTGAGAGTGTTTAGGATATTTTTAAGGTTTCTAGGGTTTTGAAAGGGTTTTTGGGTTTTTTATGGTTTTTATGGTATTTTGGTTTGTGTTGATTTTCTTAGGGTTCTTCGAGGTTTTTAGGGTCTTTTAAATTTTTAGGATATTAAGGAATTTTTAGTATTTTTCTAGTTTTTGAGGGTTTTAGGGTTTTTAGGGTTTTTATAGTATTTAAGTGTTTTTTTTGAGTTTTTAGTTTTTTTAGTTTTTAGGGGGTTAAGGTTTTTAGATTTTTTAGGTTTTTAGGGTTTTAAAGGGGTTTTAGAGTTTCTTATTTGTTTAGGATTTTTATGGGGTTTTGAATGTTTTTTGGGGGTTTCTAGGGTGTTTAAGATTATTTTAGGGGGTTTTAGGGTTTTGGAGGTTTTATGGGTTTTAAGTGTTTTAGGTTTTTAATGTTAGGGGTTTTCATGGTTTTCAGGAATTTTTATGTTTTTAGATATATTTAGGTATTTTTTAATATATTAGGGTTTATGGTATTTTTTAATGTTTTTAGGGGTTTTATAGATTTTATGGTTTTGGGGGTTTTATGTGTTTTTAGATTTTTATGGGTTTCTTAAGTATTTCAGGGGTTTATGGTTTTTTAGGTATTTATAGTATTTATTTTAGTATTTTTAGGGTTTTTTGGTTTTTAGGGTGTTTTAGGGTTTTCAAGGGTTTTAGGGTTTTTTGGGTTTAAGTGGTTTTTTATTTTTTATTTTTGGTTCTAATGGTTTTTATATTTTTTTAATGTTTTTAGGGTTTTAAAGGGTTTTTATAGTTTTTAGTCATTTTAAGGATTTTTTTGGGGTTTTATAAGTTTTTATAGCTTTTAAGGGTTTAGGGTCCTTTTTACGGTTTTTATGGTTTTTAGTGTTGTTTGGGGTTTTAAGTGATTTTAGGTTTTTAATGTTTTATTAGGGATTGTTAGGTTTTTTAGGGGTTTTAATGTTTTATATGGTTTTTGGTATTTTTTGGATTTTCATGGATTTTTTGGGGACTTTGATGGTTTGTAGGGTTTTTTATGGTTTTTATCATTTTTAGGTTTTTATGGGTTTAAAGTGTTTTTTGGTTTTTAAGGTTTCATAGGTTTTTTAATGTTTTTTAAATTTTTTTGAATTTTTAGGGATTTTTTGGATCTTTGAGTTTTTTATAGATTTTAATGATTTTGAGGGTTTTAGGGGTTTTAGGGTTTTTATGGGTTTTTAGATGTTTTTACCATTTTTAGGTGTTTAAAGGGTTTTTATATTTTTATAAGGTTTTTGGTTTTTTATGGGGTTTTAGGTTTTTTAGGTTTTTTAAGGTTTTCATAATTTTTATGGGTTTTAGGGAATTAGGGTTTTTTATATTTTTTAGGTTTTTAGGGGTTTTAATTGTATTTATGTTTTTATAGTTATCTTAGGGTCTTTGTTCAATGTAAAAGTAATATGTAAATATAATGAAAATGAATTACAAAAAAATTACCTAACGGTGACAAACAATGGTTTTTCTAGGAACAGTGTTTCAAGACCAACTCAAATCAGGGTCACCAAAGAAAGATACCAAGAATGACCAACAAATAAATCTATTAAAATGAACCAAGATTATCATAAAGCCCCTCTAGTTAACAACTAGAATACCAGAAAGAACCACCTCCACACTTGTACAATATGACACCTACCGAGTAGTAGAAGAAAACTAGCAGCAAGAGACACAACAAAAAATCAGTACACTAGCCCAGTAGAAATAGCATATAGCAGCTAACATAGCCAATAAAACATGCCCCGACCGAACAAGGATAAGGAACCAAAACAGCTCTCAAGCACCAAGCCAACAAGCACACCAAGGTACATTAACCCCTAATAGGGAGAATCCGCAAAAAATAGAAATAGGTGCATTACCACAAAAATGTACGTGAACGCACCCCCATATGCACCCACACACACATGAACACACCAACACCTTATCACACCCACACATGAACACACACACACACACCACACCACCACCACTCACACAAAGAAAACCAATGGATGAAATTGTACTCCAAATACCATGAAATCAAATCCCTCTCCAAATAAATCTGTAGCAACACCAAACCCTGCAGCCCTTAACCAATTAATAAAAACATCACTATCAAGCCAAAACCACTGACCAACACAAAGATAGATATCTACAACCAGAACCTTGACCAACCCACTAGCACCAACATCTGCAGATAAAAGACCATAGGAAGTCCAATAACTGGGTCACCCCGATATCCCTTTAGCAAAGCCAACTGATGACCCATATGGAACGGCTCTAAATAGCATCAAAGAAACCCCACATCCAAGAAAACTCCAACACACAACATATGAAGCCTCCAACAAACCAGCTATGAAACACATTACACCAAGCATCCCAAGACCACACCACCTACACTAACCACAAGAAACCAATATTCCCCTTTAACTAATAACCAAAAAATATGAAAGCTATTAAAACTCACCATAAATTCATCCAACACTGTACCAATCTGCCTGAAAAAACTAGCGAACACCGCTCCTACAATTATCCCCCAACCAGCGAACCCAACAGAAAGAGTACGATCATAGTCAACTAGCCAACCAACCAATATCCCACAAGATACACTCCAAAAACCCTTCTTTCAACTAACCTCTAAGACAATCACCAACTAGAAAAAATATCCTACCAACCCCAAAAACTAGCATCCTCACAAGGCAGGGAACACTATTTCCAACATGAACAAACCAACCCCCAAACCAAAGTTGTAGCCACCCCAACCTCTGAAAAAAACCAAAAACTATAAAATCAACAAGAACATGTTACTAAACTTCATCCCTCTAAATGGACAATCACCATTCTAACACAAGTCTGAAACCATTAACCAAACTCCCAACACCACTGAAGCACCCAACACACCCCCTGCCAAAAACTCCAACAAAAAATGAGAAACACCAGGCCAACACCAACAACACTATGCACCCTAGAAGAAAGACCATAAACCTATAAAAGAACCCCCAAATACCATAATACTACCTCAATCCAGCCAAATTTATCACCAATAGAAAATTATAGTATCCCCAAAGACCTAACATCTATCCCCTAGACCAAATGTGTACAATCCATAGAAGTGGATAACCCAAACAAGAAGTGGGTCCCCTGACCATCAGCAACACCATAATGATTTATTCCTAGTAATAAAACAAGAAAAACAAACAATAACCCACCCAATACATCAACACCTATAGAAAAACACACCAAAGAGACAAAAAAGACTTTCAAACCAATAATGCACTACTAGATAACCAGTCATCTCTAAGAAACCATATTATAAAATTCCAACCATGTAACAGCTCATGATTAAAATTAAAATTAGGGAACTTATTGAAATAAGATATTATTTATGGGATGGGAGAATCCATCTTGATCCAACAATTTCTAACGTATTGGGGATAGAAACTGTGTATGTAAGAATTATTCTCCTTCCAAAGGTGATAAACCAAAAAAGCCACACCCAATTTACCCAAAACATTTTTGTACTGAATTTCCATTAAAATAAATAACACACCAGCCTATAATAGTATAAAAAGAATAATAAAAACTATCCAAATTTAGGAGACTCAAAATGTAGGACCATAGAATTTTAGAAAAACCATAGTTGTAGAACAAGTGATCAGTATTCTCAAAATCTCGATCACAAAGAAAGAACTGATCCTGGAAGGACATACCCCTCCACTATAATATATTTTGGGTTGTAAGTCGATTAAGAATTTTTAACCATAAAATCAAGGAAAAAATGGAAGGATAAAACCAATTCCATTTCGGTGAAAACAAAGTATTTGAGGAAAATGTTAGCCTAAGATCCTCCCAAACGAAACAGATAGAGAACCCATGTCACCAATTCCAATGAATCCTATCACATCGACCTACAAAATCATAAAACAAAATATTCTCTTCAAAAATATCCCACAACATAGAAGAAAAAATATGTGGTGGATTCCAGTCCCCTTCAACAATAATATCCAAGACTGAAGTAGAGAACGACAACCTCAAATCATAAATAACATGATCATCAACAAAAGAACAAATATATACTCTAGGGATCCATGAATAAATCAAAATTTATGTGCTAAAACCATTTCCATTAAAAAATATATGATCCTTGGGAAACTCTCAAATACCCATAATCAACCTCTAAGTCCACAAACAATTTGAAGGAACATTGGCCACCCGACACTAAGAATGACCAAGCAAAATAATACGTAACCAATCTATACAAATAGAATAATGAAAATGATTACTTATTTTATAGACATTCCTAGCCATAAAATCTTTATTCTAGTTTTATAACTACTTAATCCTCAAATCTCTTTCCTCTTTAGTTCTCTCTTCCAAATCCCAAGACACATTATCCTTTGATGTATCAAGAGAAGGGAACTTCCAAAGGAAGAATCTATGTTTGGATTTCGTAGATTTAATCACTCTCTTTAGACAATTGGAATGGTATCACTATTAATCCTACACGATATGTAAAATAGAATAGATAAGATATAGTTGGCTAGTAAAAGAAATAAAATTGTTCTTCCACACCATAATTCCCTTGAAAATATATTTCTTAACATGGAACATTAAATGACTCTAATATTAGAATTGATTAATGAAACCCTGAGATAGAAAAGTGTTAATGAACCTCCATAAATCCTAATGGTATATCTAATAATATCACAAACCTCATTGGTAATTCCTACTAGGAAAATTAGTGATTTCAAATGATTGACAGAAATCCCAAACAAGGAAGAAAAAATATCCTAATCCTACTTCAAGACTAAAATAGAAAATAATTTTAAAAACAAAAACAACAAAAATCATCTGCAAAAAAAATATTAGAAATGGAAGTATTTCTATCTCCAATAAAACTTGAAAGATTCAGAGTTTGGCATAATAGAATAAAGGACGCAAGATAAAAACTCCATACAAAACAAAAAGAGAAAAGGAGAAATAATTTCCATTTATCTCAATCCTCTCTTACCTAAGAAGTAACCTTGAACAATACCATTAATGTTCATTGAAAACATATTGGGGTTGTTCATGTGGAGTGGTCAGTGGATGTTAGAGGTATTGCAACAAAAAATCATCAATTGTATAACTCATGGTGGGAGTTAGTGGGATTGTTGGGTGGAGTAATTGGGGACATAATAACCAATGGGATTGGTGTTCATAGTTGGATAGAAGGTTGCAGAGCCTCTATGGTGTCAGAGTGGGGATGCATGAGGCATGAATTTCTAGAAATCTATGTGGAATCCTTGGATGGTAGTTTAGCATCGGGGGTATAGCGAATTCCATTAGTGAGTTTAAAGATTCTCTTCAGGCATTAGTGATAGCGGGGGAGGTCCATTCCCTATGTGGAGCATGACAGTGAGCATCGGTGGTGGTGGGGAGGCTGGTTAGTGGGCCGCCTTGGATGGTAGACAAACAATGAGAAACACTATTTATGTAAATAAATATTTGGTCCTTGAGTGAAAATCAAAATCTGGGATTCATAATAGTAGCAGACAACTTTGTATGTAAACCAGATTGAGAAAATGGGAGGGTATGGAATCTATCATCAGGTATAGGCACCGTGTTCTACATGGGGTAATTCTAGTTGTGTAACCTTGAATGTTTGGATGCTTGGTTTAATTTATAATATAATGGGGGGTCTTCCCTTGTAGTTCCAAGGTATCAGGGCCTACAGGTCATGTATCTGGCCTAATTAAATATAGAATTAAGAGACATGTAAGGTTTACCCTCAACCTAGTTAAAAATAGGAAAATAAATAAAAAATTAATAGACTTTGGGCTTGGCAGATAATGTACAATGAGGAGCCCTAGAGTCCAGGTGATAACCTCTCATCTACTCCTATGTAATAAGAAATTCAATAAGACATATGCCTCCCTTGAATAAAGTCATATTGGGAATTATTAACACAATTAAGAGGAATATTTATCATTTTGTCATCGAAGATCTTATAAATGTACTTATATTTTGGGTTACAACATGATATGGGTTTGAAATTAGAAAGGGTGAAGGAATTCTGTACATTGGGAATCAAACAAATGATTGAGGCACTAGACTCATGTAGTAATTTATTAGAACTGAAAATTTATTCCATAGCCTCTAAAACTTGCAGCTTAACAACTAACCATGCCTTGTGAAATAACGATGTATTAAATTCATTAGGAATAAAGACTTTATTGGGATGAAGAGAATACAAATTCTGATCAATATTCTCCATATCCACATATTTATCAAACAAATCATAGGAATTATACTCAAAATTACAAGATAGAAATGGAAACAAACTCAATATTCCAAAATAATTTGAATCATGAGGAGTCCCAATAAGGGACTAGAAAAAATAAACATCCTTGCTAATGATCTTTCCCGATTTAAAGATAAATGATCCATCAACCATGGGAAGAAGCACAGATTTCGAGGATTTAAATATATCCTTAAAAGAGTCAAAAAAGAAGTATGAGTTAAGATCACCCAGCTTGATCCTTTGGACTATACTCTTTTATTTTTCTAGAAACAAAATCTTTCTTGTTAAATTCTTTTAATCATTACATATAATTTAAATCCTTCTGATTTAGAGCCTCATATTTACCATTAAAAATAGTGTAGTATTGGAAATCAAAAAACTCCTCTATAATCAAGGAAACATTATAATAATGCAGAAATAAGACATGGGCATGGAACTCATGTTGGTACAGTTTAACCTTCTTCAACTTTTGATTAACTCAGATCATTTTTATACCTATATACCTGACACCTCAAGATAAAGAAATTGATTCATGAAAACCATCATAATCATCCCAATGATTGAAAAATTTAAAATCCAACTTTCAAAAGATAATACCCATCCTAGATCTAATGAAAATTGGGTATGTTATGAGATACCAAATGGTAGAAAATCTACAATTGAAGACAGAAAACAAGAAATCCATGTATAATTAACTAGGTCTCTATCTATCTTCCTCAAAAAAACCTAAATTTACATTATTCTAGGAAAATATTATCCCAGAACAATTAAGGTTCTCCAAATTTGCTTCAAAAATACCTGAGGTACAATCCTCCATCGGAGACGACCAATATAAAATCCCACCATGTCTATCATCATGAAATATCACAATATTTAAACCAACTAATAGAATACAAGTCACTAAGTGACAAGGAAGAGCATAATTGGATAACAAATCCCATAACATCCCATAGTCATCCATATAATAAAATCCATAAAAAATAAAATTGAATAAGAAATATCATCCTTAATAGTCCTAACAGAACATTCAATGATCTGAAAAGACATCAAATAAGGCTCAACAAAAGAATTCATGGATTTCAAATCACCATAATAATCCTATAAAGAGAAGAAAAATGATTATATAATAAGTTCTATATTGAAATAATACTCATCAGAACAATATCCAAAGAATCACCCATAATTT
The DNA here is from genome assembly GCA_963277665.1 of Viscum album. Classification (NCBI taxonomy): domain Eukaryota; kingdom Viridiplantae; phylum Streptophyta; class Magnoliopsida; order Santalales; family Viscaceae; genus Viscum; species Viscum album. The sequence goes on from OY728164.1 coordinate 791,018,668, forward strand.
TAGTCTCAATTGGTCCCAAATAGGCTTGATTGTTAACATAAATGAGCTCTTATAACTCCCTCTTCTTAATAGGAGTGTTGAGATATCTAACATTACATGATCTAAAATTAAACATAAGAAATATGAGGAGAGTCATATCCAAAAATATTGGGACCAAATTTGATTGTAACCCTCTTATAATGACACTCATTAACCTTCATTAATTTATCCCTGAGAATATTTTCACTTAAAACTAAGGAAATATGAATGACCAGATCAAGAGGAACCAAACACAGAGAGTAAGGATCTCTATCCTTGTCACCTGATTGATAAGTTAAAATATCTCTTGAAAACCTTGTCTTATGATCCAATACCTACAACACTTCCTTGATCTAAACATGATGCTTGTGGAATGGATAAATAGACATGTCCTCCCCCAGCAAGGGATAAAATTAAAAGTCAAAATAGTAATCTCTTACTCCAAAATAGTAACTCTCAATCCCATGAAATATGACCATGATGTACATAAACAAAGATAAGAAATACTAGAGATATAAATACCCCTTTTGTAGTAATAATATATAATAAATAGTAAAAATAATTGTGGATATTAATACTAGGATCTACTGATTCCCCTAGAACCTGCACAATCAAAGAAGAGAAACTAGACAATATTAGTTCTAAAAAATTAGAGAAATATGCTATATGAGGATCCTTTATCATCCTCCCAAGAGGAATAATAGGCACAATTTTCATTAAAACTATATTAGGAACATTATAATATAGATTCTTCCTATACACCTACTTATTAGAAGTAACCTTAGTCCAACCTGATTGCGAGTTCATCATCACAATCTTCATTCATTGATTTTGGTGATGCAAAATGATTTTATAGTTTCTTCAAGACTTAAAAACCTATCCATAATCAACTTTTATAGAGTAAGATAAACCAAAACTCAAATCTATGGATATTTCCTTTATAAAATAGTTCTTTTCGGAAACATTCACACAGATGTGTGAGAAATTAATTCTACTACCTTTGACTGTAGCCTTATCAGTTAACCAAGGCTTGCTCACCATAATGGAAATATAACTATGGCCCTCCATAGACCAAGATTCAATCATAATGTTATGGAATATCACCCAAACTGGGAAGACAAAAAATGATTCCCCATTGAAAGAGATGCTTAATTTCCATGATCAGAGAACCATAGATATACCTACAAAAAACAATGACCATTCAAGATAATATAAATCAAATTTAAGGATGGAATAAACCTGATGAAGAATATTCATTCATCGTTAATAAACATCTCAATGTGATAATCCTACCAATCATTAGTGGTTATTTTGGAAACTAGTGATAAAGGGAGTATCTTCTCATGAAAACAACCTTCCAAAGTTTTTCTCCAACTCAAAGCTCCCTTCTGAAGAATGAAATTTAGAACACAATGCTTTGAAACCTTTCCAACATCCATTATAGGATAAAAAAATACATGGATTTAAATGAGGGCTTTGAATCCACATAAATTGAATCCTATACACCGGAACCTATCTGTGAAGTCTTAGAAAAAACAAGACATACCGAATCAACTTTTTCAACATCCAACAAACAATCATCAACCGAAACTCAAGAAATAACCAAAAAAAACCCCAACCACATAAGTATTTGTATATTATAAGGGCATGACCTTCATGTTTGAATAAATAATGAACCAATCTGAGGGATCCACTTATTTCACAACCATTAAATTCTCATCCCTAACCCCTAAAGTAGGATCCATATATGACAACTCAGCATCCTGAGCCCAAGAGAGCCTTTAAACCACATTTCCTTCCACAAAGGTTTGGAAGGAACCAAAACACATCTAATTTTGAGGATACCACTTCATCACATACAATAATAAGAATGATAAGTTCCTAAGGTCACTCACCACCTCCATATATGCACCCAAAAACCATCACAAGGGAAGGAGAATACCTACTCCATAAAGATAGTAATATTATATTTTATTTGGGGTATTCATGGATTTTATTGTTTTTTACATTTTTATGTATTTTTATAGGATTTTTTAGGATTTTTATTGATTTTATGGATTTTAGAGATTTTGAGGGTTTTTAGGGTTTTTAGGGTTTCCATGGTTTTGAGGGGTTATTTGAGTTTTTAGGGGTTTTGAGGATTTTAGTGTTTTAAAAAATTTTAGGGTCTTAAAGAGTTTGTTTGGTTATTAGTGTTTTTAGAGTTTTTTGTGTTTTAGGGGTTTTATGGTATTTTTGAGTTATATGGGTTTTATGGGGTTGTAGAGTCCTCTGTGGTTTTTACTTTTTTTATAATTTTTAGGTTTTTATGGGTTTTAATTGTTTTTATGTTTTAAAGGTTTTTAGGGTATTTTATGGTTTTTAGTGTTTTATATGTTTTTTGGGATTTTTGGGACTTTTTAGGATTTTTATGTTTTTTAGTGTTTTAGATATTTTTATGGGTTTGTGGGTGTTTAGCGTTTTAGGGGTTTCTAGGGGTTTTATAATTTTCAAGGGTTTTAAGTGTTTTTAGATTTTCTATGTTTTTATGGGGTTTTAGCTGTTTTTATGTTTTTAGGGATTTTTAGGGATTTTTTTTGTTTTTTTGGTTATTTAGGGTTTTAGGTATTTTGATGGTTTTAGGTATTTTGAGGGTTTTTAGGGTTTTTAGGGTTTTTATGATTTTTTGGATTTTAGGTTTTTTTTGAGTTTTAGGCGTTTTAAGTTTTATAAGTGGGTTTTTATCATTTTTATGTCTTTAAAGGATTTTAAGAGTTTTTAAGGTATTTTTAAGGGTTTTATGGGTCTTATGGGTTTTAGGGGTTTATGGTTTTAAGGGTTTTTAAGGCCTTTAGGGTTTTTAGTGTTTTTATCATTCTTGTATTTTTAAGGGTTTTAAGTATCTTTAGTTTTAAGGTTTTTTGGGGGTTTTCAGGGTTTTTGGGGTGTTATGTTATTAAATATTTTTATGATTTTATATAATTTCTTGGATTTTTATGATTTTTATGGTTTTAATGGGATTTATGTGTTTTAAGGGTTTTTATCATTTTTAATGATTTTTTTTATTTTTGAGTGTTTTTAGGTTTTTAAGGTCTTCTTCGAGGTATTAAGAGATAAAGGGGTATTTACAATTTTATGGATTTTTAGGATTTTAATATTATTTTAGGGTTTTCAGGTATTTTTATGGTTTTTAGTGTTTTTATGGTTTTTGGTTTGTTTGGGTTTTAATTTTTTTTAGTTTTTTAGGGTTTTTAGATTTTTTAACCTTTTTATATGTTTATTTTCTTTGAGTTTTTAGAGGTTTTTAGGGTGTGTAGGGTTTTTTATAGTTTTTTTGGGTTTTAAGGTTTTTTTGGTTTTAGGGGGATTTTGTGTCTTTTTAGGGGTGTTAGGGTTTTTATTGTTTTCTTGGGATTTAGGGTGTTTTAATTATTTTTAATTTTAATGGTATTTCTAGGGTTTTTTGGGTTTTTAGTGTTATTTTACCTTTTTAGGGATTATATGGTTTTTTAAACTTTTTATGGTTTTTATGGTTTTAAGGACTTTGAGGGGTTTTATGGTTTTTATTGTTTTTAAAAATTTTAGGGTTTTAAGAGTTTTTTGGTTTTTATGGATTTCTTATGATTTTTTAGGGTTTTGGATTTTCTACATTTTTATGGATTTTTATTTCTATTTTAAGGATTTTTCTAGTTTTTATAATTTTAGGGGAATTTGAGAGTATTTAGGGTTTTTAGGGTTTTTATAGTTTTATTGTTTTTTTGGCTTTTATGATTTTTTAATTTTATTGAATTTTAAAGGTTTTATAGAATATATTAATGTTTTTATGTGTTTGAAGGGTATCTATAGGTTTTATTGGTTTTAGGGTTTTATAGGTTTTTAGGGTTTTAATGAGTTTTTGGGGGTTTTATGAGTTTTTATGGTTTTTTGGGTTTTTAGGGTATTTTATGGGTTTTATCATCTTTTATGTTTTTAGCGGTTTTAGTTAATATTATGTTGTTATGAATTTATTATGATTTTTCATGGTTTTTAGGGTTTATTTTGTTTTTATGAATTTTAAGGAATTTTTATGTTTTTTGGGTATTTAGGGTTTTTAGGGATTTTGACATTTTTTAAGATTTTAAGGGGTTTTTTGGTTTTTTTTGGTTTTTTAGGGTTTTTATGTTTTTAGTGTTTTAAAGTGTTTTAGAGTTTTTTACATTTTCAAGGGTTTAATGGTTTTTAATGTTTTTAGTGGGTTTTAGGGTTTTTATAGTTTTTATGATTTTTAAGGTTTTTCGGGGTTTTATGGGTTTTAGGGGGTTTAGGGGTTTAGGGTCATTTTTGGGATTTTAATGTTTTTTAGTTTTTTGTGGTTTTAAGTGTTTTTATATTTTTAACATTTCCTTAGGGGATTCAGGTTTTTTTGTTTTTTATGTTTTTACAAATTTATAGGGGTTTTAATGTTTTTTTCTAGTTTTTATGGTTATTAGGGATTTTGAGGGTTTTCGGGGATATTTTTGGTATTTTTGGATTTTAGGGATTTTATGATCTTTTAGGATTTTAGGTATTTAAATTGTTTTTATATTTTCATGGGTTTCTTAGGGGTTTTAGGGTTTTTAAATTTTTTGGTATTTTAGGGATGTTTTAGGGTTGTTATGTGTTTAAGGGTTTTTTGGGAGTTTGAGGGTTCTTATGATTTTTTAGTGTTTTTAATATTTTTTTTTAGTTTTTTTAGATTTTTTTTATGGTTTAATGATTTTTAAGTGTTTTTAAAAATAATTTTAGGGCTTTAAAGGGGTTTTATTGTTTTTTGAAGTTTTATGGGTTTTATGGGATTTTAGGGTTTTTATAGTTTTAAGGGTTTTTAGTGTTTTTAGTATATTTTATAGTTTTTATGATGGTTAGCTTTTAAGGATTTTAAATATTTTTAGGTTTTCAATATTTTCTTAGGGTTTTTAGGTTTTTTATTATTTTTTTACATTTTTATTGAAATTTTTGGATTTTTATGACTTTTATAATTTTTATAGTTTTTATATATTTTGAGGGGTTTTAGGGTTTTTATGTTTTTAGATTTTTTAGTTATTTTAGGTTTTTAATTATTTCTAAGGAATTTTTAGGTTTTAGGGTTTTTAGCGTTTTTAGTGTTTTTAGGTCTTTTTAAGGTTTTTATGGTTTTTTAAAGGTTTTTAAGGATTTTGAGGTTTTTATTGTTTTATGGGCTTTTAGGATTATTTATGTTCTTGTGTTTGAAAGTGTTTTTATGGGTTTTTATAGGTTTTAATGTTTTAAGGGTTTTTAAGAGTTTTTCATGTTTTTAGTGGGTTTTAGGGTTTTTATGGGTTATTAGGGTTTTTTAAAGTTCTTAATGTTTTTTTTGGTTTTTATAGTTTATGGTATTTTAAGATAATTTTTGTAATTTTATAGTTTGTTTGAGATTTTATGGGATTTAACTGGTTTGAGGTATTTTAGGTTTTTTTATGGGGTTTTATGGTATTTTGGGTTTTTTCATTTCTAGAGATTTTAGTGAGTTTTTAGGATTTTTATTATTTTTAATATTTTTATTGACAATTAGGGATTTTAGGGTTTTTATGGGTTTTATGGATTTTAGTTTTTTAGGTTTTTTGGGGGGTTTAGGAATATTTTAGTTTCTAATGTTTTCATAGGTTTTAAGGGGTTTTAGGGTTTTTTATGTTTTTTGGTATTTCCAGGTTTTTTAGTTTTTTAATAGTTATTTAGAGTTTTGGAGGGTTTTTAGGGTTTTATAGTTTTTTTGTGTTTGGGGACGGTTGAGTTTTTTATGGTTTTTATGGTTTATAGATTTTTTAATGTTCTTAGGGGTTTAAAATGTTTTCAGAGTTTATAGTTGATTTTATGGGGTTTAGGATTTTTAAGGATTTAGGGGTTTTATGGGTTTTTAGGGGTTTGGGGTTTTTAGGGTCTTTTAATGGTTTTGGAGTTTTTAGGGTTTCTAGGGGGTTTATGTGCTTTCCAGTTCTAGGGGTTTCATAGGGGTTTTTGTGTTTTTTGGGTTTTTTTATATTTCTGGATATTTTTAGGGAAATTTTAGGAATTTTTTGAATTTTAGGGATATTTTGGATTTTTATGGATTTTAGAGTATTTAGGGTTTTACAATTTTTAGTGTTTTTAGGAATCCTAATTATTTTTAAGTATTTTAGGTTTTCTTGGGATTATTCAGAGGTTTTAGGTTTTTTATTTTTATTATTTGATATTTTTAGGGACATTTTAATGTTAGTAGGGATTTTAAGGTTTTAGGGATTTTGTGTGTTTTAAAAATTTTTTAGGGGTTTTATAATATTTTTGGGTTTTTATGGTTATTTAGTTTTTAGGGGTTTTAAGGTATTTCAGTGTTTTTAAATATTTTTAGGGGTTTAAAATGATTCTTGAGTTTTTAGTGGGGTTTTAGAGTCTTTTTGGGCTTTAGGGGGTTTGATGGGTTTTAGTGGTTTTCTAGTTTTTAATGTTTTTATGTTATTTTACGATTTTTATCATTTTTTAGGGTTTTTAGAGGTTTTAATTGTTTTTATGTTTTTTTCATTTTCATTCAGGATTTCATTCTCTTTAGTGTTTTTATGTTTTTAAATAATTTGAGGGTTTGGTGGTTTTTAGGGTTGTAATCAATTTTAGGGTTTTTTTTGTTATTTAAGTGTTTTTTGATTTTCAAGTTTTTCTTTGGTTTTTTCAATTTTTAGGGTTTTTATGTTTTTAGTCATTTTTAGGGATTTTTTTAGAATTTTTATGTTTTTTATCTTTTCAAGTACTATAAGGGATTTTATGGATTTTACATTTTTTAGGGTTTTTATGTTTTTAGGGTTTTTTTGTGTTTTTAGTGATTTTTTGAGTTTTCAGGTTTTTAGATTTTTTTAACATTTTTAGGGGTTTAAAGGGTTTTCATTATTTTTAGTGTTTTTGGATTTTTTTGGATTTTAGTGTATTTAATGACTTTTTGTATTTTATGGTTTTAGTTTTTTTTTGTGTTTTTATCATTTTAAGGTTTTACGGTTTTCTAGGTGGATTTAACAGTTTTTATGTTATTTAGGGTTTCTTAGGGGTTTTCAGAGTTTTTTGATTTTTTACATTTTAGGGATTATTAGGGATTTTTAGGATTATTATGGTTTATAGAATTTTATATATTTTGAAGGTTTTTATGATTTTTTAGGGTGTTTAGGTTTTTATGTTTTGAAGAATTTTAAGATTTTTAGGTGTTTTAAGTATTTATATGTTATCAAAATTTATTTGGGTTTTTAGGGTTTTTTAGGTTTTTAGAAATTTTTAGAGGTTTTTATATTTTTTATGGGTTTTAGGGATTTTAGTGATTTTGAGGGTTTTTAAGAGTTTTAAGGTTTTTATGTTTTTTTGAGTTTTTTGTGGATTTTTACATTTTTGGGGTTTTTAATGCCTTTTGAGTTTTTTAACATTTTTAGCGGTTTAAAGGGGTTGTCTGTGTTTTTTATGAGTTTTTTTGGTTTTCATTGGTTTTTAGGCTTTGTTAATGATTTTAGGGGTTTTAGGGTATTTTTAGGGGTTTTACCCTTTTTAGGTTTTCTGTGGTTTTAATTATTTTAGGTTTTTATTTTATTTTCTGTTGTTTTCAAGGGTTTTAGGTTAATTTATATTTTTTGGGATTTTTAGTTAATTTTTAGGATTTTTATGGTTTTAATGAATTTTATGATATTTACAGTTTTTTAGGATTTTAGTGTTTTTATAGTTCTTTGGTTGGTTTTGGGATTTTTTTTAGATTTTTAGGGAATTTAAGGATTTTTAGAGTTTTTAAAAATTCCTAGGGGTTCAAAGGTTTTTGTATTTTATAGTGGGTTTAGAGTTTTTTTTTCAATTTTTTAGTTTTTTAAGGTTTTTTGGGTATTTATGGTTTTTAGGGTTTTCAGTTTCTTTTTAGGGTTTTTATGGTTTTAGTATTTTTCTGTTTCAGAGACATTATGTGTTTTTTGGTTTTAAAGGTTATCTTAGGGTTTTTAACTTGTTTTAGGGTTTTTACATTTTTAAAGATTTTTAGTGAAATTTATTTTTTATGGGTTTTAAAGGGTCTTTAAATTTTTTTAGTTTTTAATGGGTTTTAAGTGATTTTTGTTTTTTTAACATTTTATTAGAGTTTTCATGGTTTTTATGGTTTTTTACATTTTTAAGGATTTTGTGGATTTTTTAGAATTTGTATTTTTTTAGGGATTTTGAAAATCTTAAGGGGTTTTATGTTTTTTTGGGTTTTTATGTTTTTTTCAATTTTTAGGGTTCTTAAGGGGTTTTAGAGTTTTTTTTTGACTTTTTTGAGGTTTAATAGGTTTTAAGTGTTTTAGTGGGTTTTTAGGGTTATTATGTTTTTAAGGTTTTTATGGTTTTAGGGGGTTTTATTGTTTTTTAGGGGGTTTTATGATTTTAAGGGAGTTTTTTTTTTGGATATTTTTTGTTTTTAAAATTTTTAGGTTTTTTAGGGTATTATGTGTTATATGGTTTTTATGCTTCTCTTAGGTGTTTTAGGGTGTTGAGGGATATTTTATATTTTTAGGAATTTTTTGTGATTTTTATGGTTTTTATAGATTTTTTATGTTTTTTATTGGTTTTACGGTTTTTTTGTTTTTGAGGGGTTTTATCATCGTTTAGGTCAATAGGGGTTTTCATTTTTTATGTTTTTCTAGTTTTATTAGGGGTTCATAGTGTTTTTAGTTTTCTTACATATTTTTAGATTTTTATTTCTTTTTTGGATTTTTATGTTTTTAGGGTTTTTAGGATATTTGTACTTTTTTAGGGTTTTGGATATTTCTATGAGTTTTTATAGTTTTAATTGTTTTTTAGAGTTTTTTATCATTTTTTGGGGTTAATTTGGTTTTAGAGTTATTTTTGGTGGTTTGGGGTTTTTTTAATGGATTTTAGGGGTCTTTATGGGTTTTAGGGGGGTTAGGGTCTTTTTAGTGTTTTTAACAATTTTAGGTTTTTATGGGTTTTAATTTTTTTGGATTTTAAGGTTTTATTAGGGTATTTAATGGATTTAGGGTTTTTATATTTTAAGGGTTTTTAGTGCTTTTTATGATTTTATGGGCTTCTAAGGTTTTTAGGAATTTTTGAGATTTTTGGATTTTTTTGGCAAGGAAAATGCGAGGGTCGGGCTATTCCCACCCCCCCCCCCCCAATTTATTAGAAATAAAAAAGAGACACAGCAGACAAGGGAGGGGAGGGGTTAAACAACCCACACCCAAAACCCCTTACAACCCAAGACATTTTTGGATTTATTTGGGTTTTTATGGTTTTTAGCATTTTTAGGTATTTTAGTGGCTTTAAATTTTTTTACGTATTTATGATTTTCTTAGAGGTTTTTTTGTTTTTTTTTTGGTTTTTATGGTTTAATGTTTTTTAGAGTTTTTTAATGTTTATGGGGTTTAGAGGGTTTTCTGAGGTTTTAGTGGATTTCAGGATTTTTATGGGTTTTTAGTGTTTTTTATGGTTTTTTATTTTTTTGTGTTTTTAGTGTTTTTCTTATTTATAGTGTTTTAATTTTTTTAGTATTTTACTGGTTTTAATTATTTTTAGGTTTTTATGGTTTTTATAGGGGTTTTTATGTTTTTTTATGTTTTTAGGGATTTTTTTGTCTTTTTTATGATTTTTTTGGATTTTTAGTGTTTTTAAGGATTTTGAGGGTTTTAAAGATTTTTAGTGTTTTTATCATTTTTAAGGTTTTAGGGTTTTTAAACATATTTAAGATTCTAAGTATTTTTTAGGGGATTTCATGGTTTTTAGGGTTTTTAGGTTTTTAGGGATTTTCAGTGCTTTTTATGTATTTTTATGATTTTTTGAGTTTTTAGGGACTTTCAGTTTTTTAGGGTTTATGGTTTGTTTGGTTTAGGTTTTTTTATGTTTTTAGGGGTTTTAATTTATTTATATTTTTTAACATTATTAAGGGTTTAAATTGTTTTTATAGTTATTTCGCATTGTGTGGTTTTTTGGTGAGCTATTTTTTGGGCCGTCAAATGGTTGATGGTGTAATTCATCAGTTTTGTGCATTTGGTGCTCTACATTTATTGGTGGAGGGTCCTAATCGTTAGTTGGATGGTTCTGTTTTTAGTTTTGTCAGTGTGGTAGGTGCATGTGGTCACCACAGGTGTCGATATTCTCATTGATTTATTTCCCCTTGGGTTCGATGGGGGATGGTTTAGGGGTTCTCATCAGTAGCCCAGTGTGTTGTTTTAGGAATGTCAAATTTGTTGATGCTTCTATTTCAGCTAGTTTTATAGACTATGTCAGTGGTGTTTCTTCTATAAAACTGGTTTCATCATAGTGGGTGGGTAGGGTTTTAGACTCGTGGTTAGTATGTTGGCATGTGTCACCATTTTTTAGATCTCGTTTCTTGAGTTTCCTTTGTAGAAGGTCTTCATCACTTCGTGAAAGGTGTACGTGGGAATTTCATATTTGGAGATAGTTTAAGGATGATTTTTCTTTCCCTGAGGTTTCTTCAATAATCAATGTATCTTTAGTTTCATGTGTGGCTGGTTTAATATTTGGGTTTCCTTAGGAATTTGATCAGCATTGGTGGTTTGACAGGCTCGGTGTGACTTTGTCATTAATGGAAGTTAGCGAGCATCCCTTGTTCATGAATTTGTTGTATTTCATCTTGATATTAAGTGATGATGTTTTTTTCTTCTATGGTGAGCCTCACCAGAGATCATGATCCATGCCTTTACTTGTTATTTTCTTTATAATGTCAGAGTTTTATTCAGTGTCTTGGGATTCATTTTCATGCTAGCATCTTTTTCATTGGGAAATCGTTCTATTTTATCCTAGTTTTCATGTGGGTTCTTCTAGGGGGGGGGTGATGCCTCTTTGGTTTTTAGGAAGGATGGTTTTGGGATTTTAGTTTATATGTGTGTGATGGTTTCCCCATCGGCATTAGATCAGATATGGATGTTTTTAGGTTCTCTTGGGTTAGGATTTTTTAACTTTTTTCCTCATAAGTCAGTTTTTTTATTCTATCAGCTTCATCCTCTTCCATCAACATCATAGGTTTGTCAGTCCTTGTTTTGACTGTCCATTGGTAGTTAGTTCATAAATTGGAGATGCTAAACCTGTTTTTCTTTGGTTTTTGCTGGTGTTTTTCTTTTTTTATTTCATCAATTATCTTGGATTATTTGTCATTTTCTGCAGGTTAAATGTCATATTGCTTTATTTTTCATGGGTATCTCTCTACTTGGAAGGTTTAGGATCCACTATTGGTGGTGGTTGGAAGTGTCCGGGAAACTTGGTTGTGTTATCTTGGTTCTTCAGTGATGCCTCAGGTGGTAGCATGTGTCTTCTTTTGTTATTGGGTTGTGGTTGTATTGAAGTTTGGGTTGGTCTATACCATTGTGGTTATTAGAACAGGAAGTAGGTTATGGTGGTGAGGGCTATTTTTGGAGATGCCTTAGTGTTTTTGGTAGATATAGAGGCTGCATGACTATTATGGGTGGGGTTATGCTTTGCATGGAATGAAGTAAATATATTATTTTTGTCTTGGTTTCTAGAGTATGGGTGATAAATATTATTATATTTTTTAGTGAGTTTTAGGTTTTTTATGTGTTTAAGGGTTTTTAATGATTTTAAAGGTTTTAGGTTCTTTTTAGGAATTTTAGGGATTTTAGTGTTTTTTGGGTTTTAGGGGTTTTAACAGTTTTAGGTTTAAAATTTTTTCTTAGGTTTTTTTCATGGTTTTATGGGGTTTTATGTTTTTAGGTATTTATAGGGATTTTTTGGATTTTTATGGATTTTTTTGATTTTATGGATTTTGATGGATTTTAGGGGTTTTTTTGAATTTTTATAGTTTTTAGGGTTTTTATCATTTTTGGGTTTTTAGGTGTTTTAAATGATTTTTTATTTTTTAATACTTTATTAGTGTTTTCAAGGTTTTTAGGGTTTTTTTCATTTATAAGGATTTTTATGATTTTATATTTTTATAGTTTTAATGGTTTTTAGGAATTTTGAGCGGATTAGGGTTTTTTTAAGATTTTGTTTTTTTTTGTGATTTTAGGGTATTTCATGTTTTTTAGTGTTTTTTTTAAAAATTATTAGTTTAAATAATTTATTGTTTTTTACAAGATAAGGGGTTTTAGAGTTTTCATAGGTTTATAAATTTTATTATTTTTTATGGTTTTTAGGTTTCGTAATGGTTTTTAGCATTTTAAGGACATTTTTAGAGATTTTAACATTTGTAAGGGTTTAATGTGTTTTTAGGTTTTTATGTTTTTCTTATGGTTTTTTAGGGTTTATAGGTGTTTTAAATTTTTTGGGATTTTTATGTATTTTTTTGTATTTTTATAGGTTCTTTGGGTTCTTAAGGATTTTGAGGTGTTTTAGGAGTTTATAGGGTTTTTTGATTTTTTATGTTTTTATGTGTTTTAAGTGTTTTTTGGTTTTTAATATTTTCTTGTCGGTTTTTAGAGGTTTTAGGGTTGTTTACATTTTTATCTTTTTTATAGATTTCTTAGGTTTTTATGGGACTTGAGGATTTTAGGTATTTTGACGTTGTTTAGGTTTTTCTTGGGTTTTTTGGGTTGTAGGGTATTTTTTGAGTTTTTTGAATTTGTAATGTTTTTTAGATTTTTGAATGTTTTCAAGGGTTTAAATGGTTTTTATATTTTTTTTGTGCTATGTAATGTTTTAATAGGTTTTTAGTGAATTTTATGGTTTTATGTGTTTTTATGTTTTTAGTGTTTTCAGGTTCTCTTTTGGGGTTTTAAATATGTTTATAATTTTTAGGATTTTTATGGGTTTTAAGTATTTTTAGGTTATTATGGCTTTCCTTGGAGTTTTCAAAGGTTTTACAGTTTCTTTTGATAGATATTTAAGGACTTTTTTGTATTTTTATAGTTTTTACTGCCTTTAGGGATTTCAAGGGTATTTAAGATTTCTTTGGTATTTAGGTTTTTAAATAGGTTTTATGCATTTTTAGCTTTTTAAGGGTTTCTCAGGGGTTTTATGGTTTTTATGGTTTTTATCTTTCTCGGTGTTTTTAGGGATTTTTTATTGGGTTTTATGGTTTTTATCTATTTTTAGGGTTTTTAGAGATTTTATGGGTTTCAAAGACTTTTACGGTTTTTTGAGTTTTTTGGGGTTTTAATGATTTCAGAGTATTATAACGGTTTGAGGGTCTATTGGAATTTTATATTTTTAAGTGATTGTATAGGGTTTTAATTGGTTTTAGGTTGTTTTAATGGGTTTTAGTGGTTTTTTTTATTTTCATGATTTTTAGGGTTTTTGTGCATTTTAGGTTTTTTTGGGGTTTTATGTGTTTTTATGTTTTTTATGTTTTCTTATAATTTTTAGGGTTTCTCTGGTTTTTTACATTTTTTGGGATTTTTATTGACTTTTATGATTTTAAATGTATTTTTGGTCTTTTGGGATGTTGAGGGGTTTTAGGTGTTTTTATTGTTTTTATCATTTTTTGGGTTTTTAGGGGTTTTAAGTTTTATAGGTTATTAAGGTCTTCTTTGTGTTTTTCAGTGTTTTATAGTTTTGTAAATATTAGGGTTATTTTTTTATTTTTAGTATTTTTTATTGTCTTTAGGGGTATTAATGATTTTGAGGGTTCTTAAGATTTTTATAGTTTTTAGGGTTTTTTTAGGTTTTATGGTTTTTTTGAGTTTTTAATGGATTTTTTTTGATTTTTTGTAACATTTAAAGGATTTATGGATTTTTTGAGTTTTTAGTGGTTTTCAGGGTATATAGGTTTAAAGGGTTTTTATGATTTTTAGGGGTTTTGATGGTTTTTGTGGGTTTTTTGGTTTTTTGGAGTTTTTTAGGGATTTTGGAATTCTTTATATTTTTAGGTGTTTTAAGTGTTTTGTGGTTTTTAAGGTTTTCATAGAATTTTATGGGATTTTATGTTATTAGGTATTTTCATGTATTCTTTTGGATTGTTGTGGTTTCTTATGATTTTTAAAGATTTTAGTGTTTTTAGGATTTTTTGGGGGTTTTATGGTTTTTATACATTTTAGGTTTTTAGGGGTTTAAGATACATTTAGGTTTTTAATGTTTTCTTATGGTTTTCTATGATTTTTATGGGTTAACATTTTTTGATGGATTTTAGGATTTTTATTGTTTTTATGGGTTTTTACAACATGAATGATTTTATGGGTTTTTAGTGTTTTTAGGGTTTTTATTGTTTTTTTTGGGTTTTTGATTTTTTATGGGTTTTAAGGTTTTTTAGGGTTTTTTTACCTTTAAGGGGATTAAAAGATTTTTAGAGTTTTTATTAGATTTTTGATTTTTATGGTTTCTTGAGTTTTTAGGGTTTTAAAAGGGATTTATTTTTTTAGGCTTCTTAGGGGGTTTAAGGCCTTCCAGGGTTTTTATTCTATTTTTCATTTTTTATGTTTTATGGGTTTTAAGTATGCTTAGGTTTTTATGATTTTCTTTGGGATTTTCAATCTGTTTAGGGGTTTTAAATTCTAGGGGGTTTTGGGATTGTTATTGTTTTATGGTTTGTAGTGTTTTTTTATAGATTTTGAGGTTTTTAGGGTTTTATATTTTTATGTTGTTTTTAGGTTTTACGATTTTTTTTAGTTTTTTGGGGTTTTCAAGATTCTTATAATTTTTAATATTTTTAGGTTTTAAAGGTATAATAGGGTTTTAAGAGTTTTGAGGTTTTATGAGGTTTTAGGGTTTTTAATGGTTTAAAGGAGTTATTTGACTTTTCGTAGTATTTGGGGGTTTTAGTGTCATTTTAGGGTTTTTAGTGTCATTTTAGGGTTTTTAGAGATTTTATCATTTTTAGGTTCTTAGGGGTTTAAAGTGTTTTATTTTCTTTTTAGGGTTTTCTTTATTTTGTTTTGGGTTTTTTGGGGGGTTTTACATTTTCATGGAGTTGTAAGACTTTTTTATTATTTTGATGTTTTTATGGTTTTTAGGGTTTTTGAGGTTTCTAAGGGGGTTTTTGGGTTTTTTGGTATTTTAGGTATTTTTGTTTTTAGGGGTTTTATGTTTTTATAAGGTTTTAATGTTTTCTTAGATATTTTTAGTGTATTTTTTGTATTTATGTTTTTATTGATTTTAAAGTGTTTTTTATAATTTTAATGTGGATTTAGGGATTTTTAGGGTTTGCAGAATTTCATATATTTTGAGGGGTTTTATATTTTTTTTTTGGGTTTTGGGTTTTTTTTAGGTTTTTAATGTATTTTAGAGATATCTAATGTTTTTAGGGGTTAAATGGGTTTTATATTATTTTGGTTTTTTTACGGTTTTATGGTTTTGAAGGTTTTATGGGTTATTAGTGTTTTGGGGTTTTGGGGTTTCAAACAATTTTATGTTTTTAGTGGTTGTAAGTGTTTTTAGGTTCTTACGGTTTTCATATATTTTTTAGATATTTTTTGATATATTATTTTTTTAATGATTTTTAGGGATTTTTTAGTATTTTTATGTTTTTGGGTTTTTAGGGATTTTGAGTGTTTATAAGGGATTTTATGGTTTTATGGTTTTTAGTTTTTTAGGTTTTTAGGGGTTTTAAGGTATTTTAGAGTTTTTTTAACATTTTTAGGTGTTGAAAATGTTTTAGTGTTTTCAGTGTGGTTTTAGGGGTTTTTTGGGTTTTTTGGGGGTTTTAATGTTTTAGAGGGTTTTATGGTTTTTATGGGGTTTAGGATTTTTTGGGTTTTGGAATATTTTTATGTTTCGAGGGGTTTAAATTTTATTGGTTTTTAATGTTTTATTGGGTGTATTCCTAGTATTTAGGGTTTTTATGTTTTATGTATTTTTATGAAATTTAGTGTTTTTAGGGAATTTTATGTTTTTTATGGTTTCAGGGTTTTAAAGGTTTTTATGTTTTTATGTTTTTTGTATTTTAAGTGGTTTTTGATTTTTTAGGGGTTTTATATATTTTTTTTCATTTTTTATTTATTAGGAATTATATTGTTTTTATATATTTTAGTGGGTTTTTTGGGTTTTTATGGTGTTTTATGGTTTTTACAGTTTTAAGGGGTTTTATGTCCTTTAGGTGCTTTAGGGGTTTAAGGTAATTTTACGGTTTTTTGGGTTTTTAGTGTTTCTAGGTTTTATCGGTTTTATGTGTTTTGAAGTTTTTAATATTTTCTTAGCGTTTTTCAGTGTTTTTAGGGTTTATTTACATTTTTTCATATTATTATAATTTTTTAGGATTTTTATGGATTTTTGGGTTTTTTAGGATTTTAAATGTATTTAGGGTTTATTAGGGTTTTAAGGGGTTTTTTTGGGTATTTAGAATTTTTTAGGCACTTGGGGGTTTAAAGTGTTTTTATGTTTTCAATATTTTTTAGGGGTTTTCATATTTTTTCAGGTTTTTATGTTTTTAATTATTTTTAGGTATTTTATAGATTTTTATGGTTTATTTGGCCTTTTGGGATTACAATTTTTTTAGGAATTTAGGGTTTTCATAGTTTTTTTTTGGGGTTTTGGAGTTTTTTTTTGAGTTTTTAGGGTTTATAAACTTTTTTAGAGTGGTTTAACATATTTAGGTCTTAAAGGGGTTTTAGAGTATTTTGTGGTTTTAGGTGTTCTTTGGGTTCTTAGGGTTTTTTTAGGTTTTTAGGGATTTTAGGGTTTTTTGGGGGTGTTTGGAATTTTTAAGGTGTTTTAGGGATTTTAGGTTTTTTATATTTTTAGGTTTTTATGCGTTTTAATGGTTTTTATGTTTTAAGGTTTTCTCAGGTTTTTAATTGTTTTTAGTGTTTTCAGGATTTAGAGATTTTTAAATATTTTGTAATATTTTATGGGTTTTTAGGGTTTTTAGGGTTTTTAGGTATTTTGATGGGTTTTGATATTTCTAGTGTTATTAGGATTTTTTATTGTTTTTAGGGGTTTTTAGGTTTTTAGGGGTTTTAATTATTTTTAGGTTTTTAAGATTGTCATAGGGTTTTCAAGGTTATTCAAGGCTTTTTACATTTGTAGGGATTTTTGGGACATTTTAGGATTTTTATGGTTCTTAGTGTATTTCTGGTTTTCTTGGGTTTTAGCATTTTTTATACGTTTTATATTAATTTAAGGTTTTGTTAATCTTTTTAATATTTTAGGGATTTTAAGGGTTTTTGGTGTTTTTAGTATATTTTAGGGTTTATGTGTTTTTTTATGGTTTTTAGCGGTTTTTATGGGGTTTTAAGGGTTTTTAGGGGTTTTTTCCATTTTTTAAGTTTTTAGGGGTTTTAATTATTGTTAGCTCTTTATGGTATTCCTGGGGGTTTTAGGGTTTTTATTCGTTTTTATATATTTAATGATTTTTTTGGACTTTTTGAATATTTTAATCGTTTTTTAGGTTTTTAGGGATTTTGAGGTGTTCGAGGTTTTTTATGGTTTTACTATTTTTAGGGGTCTTAGGATGTTTGTTCAGTTTTTATGGTTTTTATGAAATTTAGAGTTTTTTATTATTTTAGTGGTTTTATGATTTTTTAGAGTTTTTATTTATTCTTTGGGTTTTTGTTGGGGTTTAGGTGTTTTTAAGGTTTTTAGGGATTTTCATGGGTTTTAGAGGTTTTTATGATTTTTAGGGTCTTTTTGGGTGTTTAATGATTTTAGGATTTTAGGGCTTTAAATTGTTTTTATGTTTTTAAGGTTTTCATATGGGTTTTTATGTTTTTTAATGATTTTTATGTTTTATGGGATTTATGGATTTTTTTATGATTTGTAAGGTTTTTGGGGTTTCAGGGATTTTGTGGGTTTTTACGGTTTTTAGGGTTTTTAGGGGTTTTAGTGTTTTTAGGGTTTTAGAATTTTTATGTTTCATTAAGTTTTCAAGGTTTTCTTAGGGTTTTTATGGGTTTTAGGGTTTTCTATGTTTTAGGTATTCTTATATATTTTTTAGGATTTTTATAGGGTTTTAGGGTTTTTCGGGATTTTGAGGGGTTTTAGGGATTTTTTAGGGATTTTTGATATTTTTGGGGGTTTTAGAGTTTTTTGTGTTTTTAAGGGTTTGAAATGGTTTTAGAGTTTTTTTATATTTTAGGGGTTTTCAAGGGTTTTTAGTGTTATTAATAGTTGTTAGGTTTATTATGGGTTTCAGGTTTCTAAGGTTTTTATGGGTTTTTTGCGTTTTTAAGGGTTTCAGTTTCTTTTTTAGTTTTTTATCTTTTTGAGGTTTTCAGGGATTTTAATTGTTTTTAGGTTTTTAAGGTGTTGTTAGGGGTTTTTCGGTATTATGGTTATTTATGTATTTAAGGATTTTTATGGATATTTTTAGGTTTTTAGTTTTTTTAGGTTTTTATGGATTTTGAGCATTTTTAAGGTTTTATGGATGTTTAGCATTTTTTAAGAGTTTTATGGGTTTGATTTTTTTTCGTTTGTTACGGTTTTATTAGGGTTTTTAGGTGTTTTATTATTATTTTAATGTTTTTCGGGTTTTAAAGACTTTTTTTTCTATTTTTATTCCTTTTTTTGGTTTTTTTGGATTTTGAGGGATTTTAGGTGTTTTAATGTTTTTAGGTTTTTAGGGTTTTTTTACGGTTTTAGTTTTTATAGGGTTTAGAGAGTTATTAATATTTTTAAGGGTTTAAATGGTTTTTAGTATTTTTATTAGTTTTCAGCTTTTTATGTGATTTTAGGGGTTTTTATGGTTTTAGGGGTTTTTATGGTTTTTAGGTGTCTTAGGGTTTTAGGGTGTTTTAGAGTTTTTATAAATTTTTATGTATTTTAAAGGTTTTAAGTGTTTTTTGTTTTTAAGCTTTTCAGTGGTGCTTAATGGTTTTTAAAGTTTTATGTTCTTTTAAGTATTTTTAATTCTCTTTTAGGATTTTTATGTGGGTTTAGGATTTTCAATATTTTGAGGGATTTTAGCGATTTTAGGTTTTTTATGGTTTTTCACATTTTCTATGTTTTTAGGGGTTTTATGTTTTTTTAATTTTTATGGTTCTCATAGGGATTTTAGGGTTTTGTACGTTTTTTTGGAAATTTTGGGTTCTTTTTGGATTTTTGTGGTTTTTAGTGTTTTTTATGGATTTTTTATATTTGTAGGTTTTTATCTTGTTTTGGTTTTTAGTGTTTTTTTAGTTTTTAGGGGTTTTAAGGGTTTTTAGAGTTTTAAAAACATTTTTAGGCGTTTAAATTTTTTATGATTTTTTAGAGGTTTTCCGTGGTTTTAGAATTTTTAATATTTTTAGGGGTTTTATGGTATTATAATTTTTTGGATTTTTATAGTTTTTTGGTTTTTTAGTGATTTTAATTGTTTTTTGATTTTAATGTTTCATTGTAATTTTTGAGGGTTTTTAAGGGATTCTTTTATTTTTAGGGATTTTTTGGTCTTTTTATAATTTTTTTTAATTTATAGGCCTTTTAGAGATTTTGAGGGGTTTTGGGTTTTTATTGTTTTTTCACATTTTTAGATTTTTAGGCGTTTTAGTGTTTTTTGGTATGTAAGGTTTCTATAGGGGTTTTACGTTTTAAGGCATTTTTATGTATTTTTTAGGATTTTACCATTCTTAATGTTTTCAGGGTTTTTTAAAGTTTTATAGTCTTTAGGGTTTTTAAGGATTTTATGGTATTTTTGGGGATTTCTTATTTTTTTAGAATTTTTTACGGTTCTTAATGGTTTTTAGAGTTTTTTTTTAACATTTTGAAGGTTTAAAATTTAATTTAAAATCTTTAGTTGCTTTTCAGGGATTTTATATGTTTTTAGGGATTTTAAAGCTTTTATGGAATTTAGGTTTTTAGGGTTTTTTAGGGTAGTTTATGGTTTTATGGTGTTCATTACTTTTTATGTTTTAGGAGTTTTTGTTTTCAGTGATTTAATGAATTCTTAGTGGTTTTCATGTTTTTAGGGATTTTTAGGGCATTTTTAGTATTTTTATAGTTTTTGGGGTTTAATTTTTTAGGTATTTTGAGGGTTTTAGGGTTTTAATATTTTTAATATTTTTTGGTTTTTAGTGATTTTTAGGGTTTTGATGTTATTTTTTAGGGGTTTTAGGTTTTTTAGGTTTCTAATGTTTTCTTAGGGATTTTCATGGTTTTTTCGGTTTTTATAGTTTTTATGGTTTTTTGGGTTTTTTGGGGTATTTTGAGTTTTTTAGGGGTTTAATGTTTTTATATGTTTTAATATTTTATGGGGTTTAAATCGTTCAGAAGAGTTTTTAGTTGGGTTTTGGCGGGTTTCTTTGGGTTTCAACAGTTTTTTAGGTTTTTAGGGTCTTTTATGGTTTTGAGGGTATTTAGATTTTTTAGGGTTTTAAGTGTTTAAAGGTTTTTAATGTTTTCTTAGGGGTTTATTTTGGGGTTTTTATGTTATTTAGGATCTTTAGTGATTTTTTAGGATTTTTACGGTTTTTAGTGTTTTTGGGGATTTTGATGATTTTTGGACTTTTAGGGGGTTTAGGGTATATAGAATTTTTATGTTTTAATGAATTTTAAGTGTTTTTATATTTTTAAAGTCTTGTTAGGTTTTTTAATGGTTTCTATGGGTTTTTAAATTTTAAAGTTTTTTAGATAATTTTATGGATTTTAATGGGTTTTAGTCTTCTTAGGGATTTTGTGGGTTTTTAGTGTATTTAGTTTTTTTGTGGGTTTTTAAATTTTTTAAGGTTTTTATGGTTTTATTGGAATTTTTTGTTTTATTTTGAGTTTTTAACGGTTTTTAGAGTTTTTCAAACTTTTAGGGTTTTGAAGGGTTTTTAGAGTTTTTTTTTGGGTTTATATTTTTTTGGGTTTTAGGGGTTTTAACGTTTTATGGGGTTTTATGGTTTTGGTGGTTTTGTTGTTTTTTGGTGTTATTTAGGGTTCTTATATTTTTTTGGGTATTTAGGTGTTTTATATGTTTTTATATTTTTCAGGTTTTCTTGTTGATTTTCAGGTTTTCAGGGGTTTTACATTTTTTGGTATTTTTAGGGGTTTTAGGTATTTTTAGTGTTTTTTAGGATTTTTAGTTTTTTACGGTTTTTAGGATTTTGCGGTTTTTGGTTTTTTAGGTTTTTTACTGTTTTTAGGTGTTTTATTTATTTTTTTGGTTTTCAGTTATTTCTTAGGTGTTTAAGTGATATTTGTTGTTTTTTATGCTCTAAGGTATTTTTAGGGATTTTTTAGGGTTTTAGCGATTTTGATGGTTGTTAGGGGTTTAGGGTTTTATGGATATTATGTTTTTGTGAATTTTTTAGTTTTTTAGGGTTTTAAATGTTTTTATTTTTTATGTTATTTTCAGGGTTTAAAGGAAATTTGAGTATTTTTTTGGGTTTTTAGGGGTTTTATGGTTTTTTGGGATTTTTATGGTTTTTATGGTTTTTTTGGAGTTTACAAGATTTTTAATGTTATAAGGATTTTTTCATGTTTTTAGTGTTTTTAGTTATTAAGGTATTCTTATTGATTTTAATGGGGTTTAGTGGTTTTTTACTTCTTAATTGATATTTAGGGAGTATTTAGGATTTTTATGGTGTTAAGTTATTTTGATGGTTTTAGTTTTTTTAGGTTTTTATTGATTTTTTTTGTATTACCATTTTAGGGCATTATGGTATTTAGAGTTTTTATGGATTTAGGGGTTTAAGAGTTTTTTAATGTTTTTAGAGATTTTATTGTTTTTATGGATTTTTAGTGGTTTTTAGGTGTTTTAGGGTGTCTTTGTGTTATTTAACGTTTTAATCATATTTTTAGGATTTGAACGGATTTTAAGTATTTTTTTTTGTTTTTATCGTTATCTTATAGGTTTTTAGGTTTTTAGGTAATTTTACATCTAAGGTATTTTAAGGGCCTTTTTAGGAATTTAGAGTATTTAGGGTATTTAATAATTTTATGTTATTTTTATGTTTTTAGGTTTTTAGAATGTTATAGGTTTTTAGGTGTTTTAAATGTGTTTAGGTTTTTGAGGTTTTGTTCAGAGTTTTCTTGGTGTTTCGGTTTTTTATTTTTTTTTTTGTGATTTTTACAAATTTTTAGGTTTTTTAGTGATTTTTGAGTTTTTTTAGGTTGTTTAGATTTTTATAATATTTTTGCGGTATAAAGGGTTTTTAGCGTTTTTAGTGAGTTTTTAGGGTTTTTATAAGGTTTTAATAGTTTTAATTGTTTTTAAGAGATTTATTATTTTTAGGGTTGCATAGGGTTTTTAGATTTCTTATTGTTTTTTAGATTCTTAGGGATTTATTTATTTTGACGTTTTTAAGGTTTTTTATTGTTTGTCATGGTTTTTGGATTTTTTATGTTTAAAGAGCTTTATATGTAATTTTTTATTTTTTTATTTTTTATTTTTTTTAGGTATTTTTGTTGTTTTATGTGTTTTAGTGTATTTCTAGTTTTTTTGGGGGTTTATAGTTTTTTTTGTTTTTTTTTATTTTAAACGTTTTAAGAGATTTTAATGTTTTTAGGAGTTTAAATGGTTTTTATAGTTTTTGGTGGATTTTTATTATTTTATGGGTTTTATTGGTTTTAAGCCTTTTAGGGGGTTTTATGTTTTTTGTGGTTTTTAATTTCTTTTAGTGTTTTTTTGGTTCTTAGCATTTTTTAGTATTGTTGGGGGTTTTAATTGTTTTCAGGTTCTTAATGTTCTCTTAGGGGGTTTTAAGATATTAAGGATTTTAGAGGGTTTTAATATTTTTATCATTTTAGCGAATTTAAAAATTTTGGGGGGTGTTAGGGTTTTAATGATTTTATCATTTTTAGGTTTTTAAGGCTTTTAAGTGTTTTTAGGGTTTTATGGTTTTCCTAGAGATTGTCCAATGTTTTATGGTTTTTTAGGGTTTTTTGGATTTTTTTTGTAATTTTTTAAGATTTTTATGGTTTTTTATAATATTAAGGATTTTCAGCATTTTTTGGGTTTCTTAGGTTTTAGGCTTTTTTTATTTCTTTGGGTTTTAGTATTTTTTTTGAATTTTTTTAGGTTTTTAAGGTTTTTTTTAGTTTTTTAACATTTTATGGGTTTAAATGTTTTTTAGAGTTTCTATTGGGGTCTTAGGGATTTTATTTTTTTTGTAGGGGGTTTTATGATTATTATGGGTTTTTAGGGTTTTTTAATATTTCTTTGGGTATTAATTTTTTATGAGTTTGTTATGGTTTTTATGGTTTTTTTAGTTTAGAACATTTTTAGGGGTTTAAAATCTTTTTAGAGTTTTTAGTGGATTTTGAGGGTTTTTATGTGTTTTATGGGGTTTTAGGTTTTTTGGTGTTTTTATGTGTTTTAGTTGTTTTTAGGTTTTTAATGTTTTCTTAGGTTGGTTAGTTTTTTAGGGTTTTTTACAATTCTAGGGAATTTAGGTATTTTTTAGTATTTTTGTGTCTTTTAAGGGTTTAGGGATTACTGGGTTTTTACATGTTTTTTTGGGTTTTATGGTTTTTTGTGTTTTAGTTTTTTATGGTTCTTAGGTGTTTTATGTGTTATTAGGGTTTCAAGGTTTTCCATGGGTTTTTAAGGATTTTTTGGGTTTTTTACATATTTTTGTGTTTTTTATGATTTTTGTATTTTTTTAGTTTTTTAGGATTATAAGGATTTTGAGGGTTTTTATTGTGTTTTATGGTTTTATGTCCTCTTATAGTTTGTTGGGTATTTATGAGTTTTTATAGTTTTTAGTGATTATAATATCTTTAGAGTTTTTATCATTTTTACGGGTTTAAATTGTTTTTATCATATTTAGTGGGTTTTAGCATTTTATGGGTTATTAGGGTTTTTATGGTATTTAGGGGTTTATAGGGTTTTTTGGGGGTTTAGATTTTTTAGGTTGTTTTGAGGGTTTTTATAATTTCATAATTTCTATAATGGTTTTAAGTTTTCTTAGTTTTTTAAGGATTTTTAGGGATTTTCAGGGTTTTTTACGATTTTTTTATATTTATGGATTTTTTAGGATTTTCATTGTTTTTAGGTATTTTGAAGTGTTTTAAGAGTTTTTTGGTTTTATGGGGGTTTTTTGAGTGTTTTACAGTGTTTATGGTTTTTAGAGTTTTTCTCATTATAGGATATTAAAGGATTTTTCAAGTTTTTAATGGATTTTTAGGGGTTTTATGGAAATTTCAGGCTTTATAATGTTTTTAAGAGTTTTTATTATTTTTAGTGGGTTTTAGGGTTTTTAAGATCTTTTAGGGGTTTAAGAGTTTTTAGTATTTTTTAAGGTTTTAGGGGATTTAATTGTTTATAGTTTTTATAGTTTTCTAAGGTGTTTTAGGGTTTTTCGGTTTTTAGGATTTTAGGTATTTTTAGGGGTTTTTTGTATTTTTATGGGTTTTTATGGATTTTGAGGGTTTTTTTGGTTTTTAGGATTTCTTAAGGTTTTTAAAATTTGTAGTTTTTTAGGTGTTTTAAGTGTTTTTAGGTTTCTATGGTCTTGTTAATCTTTTTCAATGTTTTTAGGGGTTTTTAGTTTTCTAGGTATTTTTAGTGATTTTTAGGATTTTTATGGGTTTTTAGGGTTTTTATTGATTTTGAGGGTTTTTATATTTTTTTGGATTTTTTTTGTATCCTAAGTTTTTATGTGCTTTATTTTTTTTTATTATTTTTATCCCTTTTAGGGGATTAAATTATTTTTAAATTATTTTGTGTGTTTTTAAATTTTTAATGAGTATTTATGGGATTTTTTATGTTTTTAGTGGTTTTTACAGTTTTTAGATGTTTTTATTGGTTCTACAGCTTTTTGGGGTTTTATGTGTTTTAAGGATTTTATGGTTTTATTAAGGTATTTCTAAATTTTACTTTATTTTTGATTATTTTTTAGGATTTTTTTATTTTTTACTATTTTTATAGATTTTGAGGGTTTTTATGGTTCTATGGTGTTTTAGTGTTTTTAACATTCTTTTTGGTTTTCTAGGGGTTTCTGACGTTTCTTGGTTTTTATGTGTTCGATAGGGTTTTTAAATTTTAAGGGATTGTTATAGATTTTTAGGATTTTTATGGTTTTTATGGTTTTATGGATTTTAGGGTATATAGGGGTGTTTATGGTATTTTTGGGATTTTTGATATTTTTTAGGGTTTTTAGGTTTTTTAGATTTTTTAACAATTTTTGGGGGTTAATGTGTTTTTAGAGTATTAGTGGGGTTTTTGTGTTTTTATGGGATTTTGTGGATTTACTAGTTTTTTTGGATTTTAGTGGTTTTATAGTATTTAGGTTCTTTTTGGGTTTTAGGGTTTTTATATTGTTTTAGTTTTTTAGGTTATTAAGGGTGTTTAGGTTTTAGGTATTTTTTCTCATTATTACAGTTTTTTAGAGTATTAGGGGTTTAGGGATTTGAGAATTTTTAGGGTTTTTAGGGTTTTAAGGTTTTTAGGAGTTTTAGGGTTTTTAGAGATTATATCATTTTAAGGGTTTTAAGTGTTTTTAGGTATTTAATGTTTTATTTGGAATTTTCAATTTTATTATGGTGTTTTTGGGTTTTTGGGGTTTTAGGGGTTTTTTGTGTTTTTAGGGTTTTTGAGATTTTATTTAATTTTTTAACTATTTTCTGGGGTTTAAAGTGTTTTTATAGTTTTTAATGGTTTTATGTTTTTTTTTTGTTTTTAAAATTTTGATGGTTTTATGAATTTTTTTGGTTTTGATGAGTTTTACACTCTTTCACTATTCTCTAGTATTTTAGGTGTTTTTTTGACTTTCAAGGGTTTTAATTGTTTTTATGTTTTAATGATTTCATTTCAGTTCTCCGGATTTTTTGGGTATTTACATTTTAGGGATTTTAGGATTTTTAAGGATATTTTTTTATGATTTTTATTGGTTTTGAGGGGTTTCATGGTTTCTTAGGTTTTTTATGATTTTTATCATTTTGATTTTTTAATCGGATTAAAGTGTTTTTAGGTTTTTATGGTTTTATTAGGGTTTGACATGGTTTTTATAGTGTTTACAAGTTTAGTGATTTTTATGGATTTTAAAGTATTTTATGTATTTTAGGGTTTTGGGGATTTTGAGGGTTTTCAGTGTTTTTTTGGGTTTTTTTGGGGTTTTAGGTTTTTAGGATTTTAAGGTTTTATTAGGGGATTTACGGGTTTTATGACGTTTTAATTGTTTTGGGATATTTAAGGATCTTTGTGAATATTTATTGTGTTTTGGTGTTTTTAGGGGGTTTGATGGTTTTAGGGTTCTTATGGTTTTTGGGGGTTTTGTTGTTTTTGGAGTTATTTATGACTTTTATGGTATTTTAGAGTTTTTATCAATTTTAGGGGTTAAAAGAGGGTTTAGAGTTCATAGTGGGCTGTAGGTTTTTATGGTTATTTAGGATTTTTTATGTTTTTATGGATTTTTATGGTATTTGGGGGTTTTTAAGGTTTTTAGGGTTTTTATCATTTTTTAGATTTATAATGGTTTAAATGTTTTTATATTTTTAATGTTTTCATTCAAGTTTTTTGGGTTTTCTGGATATTTTGTATTTTAAGTATGTTTTAGGGAATTTTAGTACCCTTATGGTTGTTTGGGTTTCTATGGGTACTGATGGATTTTAGGGTTTTAGGGGTTTTAATAGTTCAATTATTTTGGGTTTTAAGAGTTTTCTTGAGTTTTTTTAGGGATTTATGTTTTTTACTATTTTTAATAGTATTTTGGTTTTAATAGGGTTTTAGAGTTTTAGTGATTTTTAGGGGTTTTATGGTTTTAGGTGTTTTATGTTTTTATTTGTTTTTTAGGTTTTTTTGGTTTTTTGGAGATTTAGGTTTTTATGGTTTTTTTAGTTTTTTATCATTTTTCAGTTGTTTTTAATGTTTTATAAGGGGTTTTCATGGTTTTTAGGGGTTTTATGGTATTATGTATTTTGAGGTATTTCTTAAGATTTTAATATATTTTTAGGTCTTTTAGGTATTTTGAAAATTTATAGGGTTTTTGGGGATTTTTAAGGGTTTTAGCGTTTTTAGGTTTTTTGTGGTTTTAAGTGATTTTACATTTTAAGGTATCCTTAGGGGTTTTCAGGTTTTTAGTTCTTTTATCTTTTTAGTGATTTTTTGGAATTTTTTAGGATTTTTTGGATTTTAGGTTTTTTAGGGATTATGATTATTTTTAGGGTTTTATGGTTTTTTTTGTTTTTTTGGGTTTCTAGATTTTTTATTTAGTTTTTATGGTTTGTAAGTGTTTTTATATTTTTATATTTTTTGGTGGTTAAAAGGGGTTTTAGTAACATTAATTGGTTATTACATTTTTTATGTGTATTTGGGATTTTTTATGTTTTTAACAGTTTTTTATTTTTAGGGATTTTAGGGTTTCTATCATTTTTTGGGTTTTTTAGGGTTGTTAAGTGTTTTTAGGTTTTTATTTTTTTCTTATGGATTTTTAGTGTTTTTTATGTTTTTATTTTTTTTACAGCTTTGGAGGTTTTTTATGGTTTCTAGTGATTTTAAGAAATTTGTTGGTTTTTAGGGGTTTTCAGGTTTCATGGTAATTTTTGGGTTTTAGAGGAATTTAAATGGTTTTCGGCGTTTTCAGTGGGGTTTTATGTCTTTATTAGTTCTTATAATTTATTATGGTTTTTTTGGGGTTTTATGTTTTTAGGGATTTTTTTTTGTTTTCTTAGGGATTTTAGATTTTTAGGGTTCTAATTATTATTAGGTTTTTAGGATTTTTAGTGTTTTATGGTATTATTTTGGGTTTTTAATGTTTTCAGTGTGTATTATGTTTTTAGGGACTTTTATATTTTTTATGGTTTTTAGGGTTTTTAGGGATTTTTAGGGGTTCTAGGGTTTGTTACGGTTTTTGGGGTTTTTAGTTCTTCTTATAATTTTTATATTTTTTAGTGGTTTTAAGTGGTTTTAGGTTTTTAAGGTTTTATTAGGGGTATTTAGGGTTTTTAGTGGGGTTTATTCAGTTTTTAGGGTTTTTAATATTTTTTAGAGTTTTTAAAAAAAATTGGTTTTAAATTGGTTTTAGGGTTTATGTCGGTTATTAGGGTTTTTTTGGGTTTTTAAGGATTTTTAAGGTTTCTAAGGGTATTTTATGGTTTTGAGGAATTCTTATAGTTTTTATGGGTTTTATTATTTTTTAGGGTTTTAGGGGTTTTTAAAACACCTAAAATCCATATAAACCCTAAAAACCATAAAACCCAAAAAAAACACTAAAAATCCCTAAAATCTCTAAAAATGTAAAAAAACTAAAATTCATAAATGGACTAAAGAAAAAAATAAAAACCAAAAGAAAATTAAAACCCTTAAAAATCCTAAAAAGTAAAAAATATTTAAAACCCCAAAAACTGTCTAAAAACTATAATAAACCTCTAAAACCACTAAAACTTTTTTAAACACCTATAAATTT
Organism: Viscum album; assembly: GCA_963277665.1. Classification (NCBI taxonomy): domain Eukaryota; kingdom Viridiplantae; phylum Streptophyta; class Magnoliopsida; order Santalales; family Viscaceae; genus Viscum; species Viscum album. The sequence continues at coordinate 791,046,774 of OY728164.1, forward strand.
TAAAAAAATAGTACCATTTGAAATAGTAAAATATGCATGAAAACCCTAAAAAATCCAACAAAAACCCTAAAACGCCTCAAAATCCCTAAAAACCCAAAATACTATAAAAATGACCAAATATCACAAAACCCAATAAAACGTAAAAACCCCTAAAACCCTAAAGGCCCTAAGAAAACCTTAAAAAACTTAAAAGAGTTTAAACCCCTAAAAAAACTAAAAAAATTCTAAAATAAATAAAAATATTAAAAATCCATAAAAACTCTAAAAACCCAAAAATCCCATAAAACCATAAATACTACCAAAACTCTAAAATCCCTTTAAAGACCTAAAAACGTCAAAAAAACATTGAAATCATTAAAACCCCTAAAAACTCAAAAAAAACCTAAAAACCAGAAAACCAAAAAAACCAAAAACCCTTAAAACCCCTAACCCCCCTAAAAATACTTAAAAAACAAAAGACCATACAAATCTTAAAATTCATAAAATTCCCTAGAAAGTTATAAAACTATAAAAACCCTAAAAACCCTGACAAAAAAATAAATCCCTAAGAACTCTTAAAACCCCCAAACAACCTAAAAAACTTTAAACCATCAAAAATCCTAAAAACCACAAAATCCCACCAAATACATAAAACCCCTAAAATTCATAAAAATTTCAAGAATCCCTAAAATACCTAAAAATGTACAAAACCTTAAAAACCCTTAAAAACACAAAAAAACCATAAAACCCTAAAAATACTAAAAATCCCTAAAATACATAAAAATGTAAAAAGACCCTAAAATAACATTAAACCCTTAAAACCACTAAAACCCAAAAAAATCTTTAAAAACATTAAACCCCAAAAACCCATAAAACCCAAAGAACCACTAAAAATTTAAAAAACTATTTTAACTCCTAAGAATGTTTTAAAAATCTAAACAACCTTAAAAACTCTAAAAATCCAAGAATAATAATAACCCTAAAACACATAAAAACCCTAAATACCATAAAAAATCATAAAAAAAACTACAAAAGCATAAAAAACTTAAAAAATACCTGAAAATCCCAAAAACCCTAAGAAAACCAAAAAAACCAAAAAACACATAATACCCCTAAAAATCCTAAAATCTCAAAAAACACGTAAAAATTATAGAACTCCATAAAAACAATAAAAATCTCAAACCAAAAGAAACCACTAACCACTAAAAATTATAAAAACACCTTATAAACCAAAAAACCCAAAAAAATAGAAAACTCTAAAAACATAAAAAAAAAATAAAAAACTTTAAAAAATCTGAAAATATCTAAAAACCCTAAAACTAATAAAAAAATAAAAACATAAAAAACAATAAAAACTGAAAACCCCTAAGAAAACCTTTAATACCCAAAAAAGCATAAATATTATAAAAGCTTTAAAATACTAAAAAATCCAAATAAACATAAAAACCCTAAAACCCCTCAAAATATCTAACAACTCTAATATCTATAAATTTTTTTAAAAATCCCCAAAAATTAAAAAATAGATAATGAACCCTAAACACACTTAAGAAACCTAAAAACACATAACTCTTAAAAACCTAAGTAATGATAAAAACCATAAAAGTGTTTGAATCCCCTAAAAGCAATAAAAACCTATAAACATAAAAAACCAAAAAACTGAAAAAAAAGTAAATAAAATTTTGAAAAACTTTCAACCCCCTAAAATGATAAAAAAAAACTCTAAAAAACCTTTTAAACCAAAAAAAATCAAAGATTTCATAAAAACCCAAAAAATCCATTAAAAACATAAAGAACCTAAAAACCCAAGAATAACCTCAAAATCAATAAAAACTATAAAAACTATAAAAATCCTATGTAATCCATAAAAATCCCCAAAAAATGTAAAGTACCCTAAAAACATGGAAAAACAAAGAAAAACGTAATACCCTAAAAATGATTAAAATCCCAAAAATCCTAAAGAAATCCAAAAAAAACTGTAAAATCCTTTAAAGACTATAAAAATCATAAAATCCTCTAAGAGGCATTAAAACCAATAAAAACATGAAAACCAATAAAAACCCTAAAACCCACTAAAAGCTGTAAAAACCCATTAACCCAAAAAATGATAAAAAATCTATGAAACGTTAAATACAAAAACTGCCTCAAAAACCCTAAAAGCACAAAAAACCATAAAATATATAAAAATTCTAAAAAACTCCAAAAACCATGAAAATCCATAAAACTCTAAAATACCATAAAAATCCTAGAAACATTGAAAATACTAGAAATGTAGAAAACCCTTAAAACATTAAGAAAACCTAAAACCCCTAAAAACACTTAAACCTTTAGACAACATTTAAAAGATTAAAACCCAAAAAATATAAAAGACCATAAGAACCATGAAAATGCATAAAAACCATAAATACCCTAAAACCCATAAAAACTCCAAATCCCACAAAAAATCTAAAATCCCTTTAAACCACTAAAAATATTAAAAAACTCAAAACCACCATAAAACCATGTAAAAACTCAAAAATCATATTACCAAAAATAACTATAAAAACAAAAAAACACTAAAAAACCAGAAAAACAGTAAAAATAATACAAATCCTCAAAATCAATAAAAATACATAAAAATGTGAAAAACCAAAAAACCCTGAAAACTTTAAGAAATCCTTAAAAAACTAAAAACACTTAAACCCCCAAAAAACCTAAAAAAGTCTAACACCCCCCCCCAATGATTATAACCCTAAAAACAGTATACCACCAAAAACAATAAAAACCCTTTAACCCCTAAAAAGCATAAAAACCCTAAAAATACCAAAAACACATTAAACCCCCCAAAAAATTAAAAACTCTAAAAAACCTAAAAAGCTTTAAAATCCAAAAAACTCATAAAACATAAAACACTAAAAACCATAAAAACCCTTAGAATCCTAAAAAACCATAAAAACTCATAATAATCCTAAAAAATCCCTACATGTGAAAAAATGTAAAATACCCTAGAAACCATGGAAAACCCTAAGAAAACATTAAAAACCAAAAAATATAAAAAAAATTAAAAATGAAAAAAAAAACTCCCGTAAAACCCCAAAAAAGCCATAAAAATTATAAGAACCAATAAAAACATAAAAAATACTTCAAACAACTAAAAATTTTAAATCTATAAAAATCATAAAACACATAAAAACTAAAAAAACATTAAAAACACGAAAATCAATAAAAACCTAAAAACATTAAAAACCCTCCAAATCCCTAGAAACATTTAAAACCATAAAAATCCTAAAAATCCCTAAAAATAACTAAAATGTAGAAATCCCTAAAACCATGAAAAACAGTAAGAGAAACCTAAAATATCTAAAACATTAAAAAATCTAAAAAATTATAAAATAAAAATCACATTAAAAACCCCTATAAATCCTAAAAATCATAAAAAACATACAAAAATCGAAAAAACCATAAAAACACTAAAAACCACGAAAAAACTATAAAATCATTTTAAAACCTTTATAAAGTTAAAAAATAAAAAAACCTGTTATACCCTAAATACTCAAAAAACACTAAAATCCCAAAAAAACATATAATCCCCAAAAAACGAAAAAACCATCAAAATCCCCAAAGCCCCTAACAACCAATAAAAATTATAAAAAAGGCATAAAATACTAAAAACATAAAAATATCTAAAAATCCTAAAATTCCCAAATAAAACCATAAATAGTAAAAACACATAAATCCCCTAAAAATCCTAAAAACAATAAAAAATCCTAATACCTTAAAAACCCAAAAAAACATAAAATCCTAAAAAATACCTAAAAAATCTATAAAAATATAGATAACCAAAAAACCCAAAAAACCCCTATAAAAATCTTAAAAACCAGAAATACAATTAAAACCACTAAAACCCCCAAAATGTTAGAAACATTAAAGACATAAAAATTGTCAAAACCCCTTTAAACCTAAAAGGTGGATAAAACCCCTAAAACAAAAATACCCCACAAAACCGATAAAAATAATAAACCCATAAAAACCCTAAAACCACTAAAAACAATAAAACCTATTAAACCCATAAAAAGTTTAATAAGATCTAATAAACCATAAAACCCATAAAAAATAAAAAAACCCCTAAAACCCAAAAAACCCATAAAAAATCAAAAAACCCTAAAAACCCTAAACCCCATCAAAAACCCTGAAAATATTAAAATTCAATAAAAATCCTAAAACCCTTAAAAAATCTTAGAAACTAAGAAACACTTAAAACTCCTAAAACCTAAAAAATCTAAAAAGCAAAAAAATCCATAAAACCCTAAAAACTATAAAACCCATAAAAACCATTAGAAACCCTAAAAGTAAATAAAAACCCGAAAACCCTAAAATCTCTAAAACTCCTTAAAACCCCCTTAAATGGTAGAAGACACTAAAAACCCTAAAATTTTAAAAAATTAATACCAAACAAACAATAAAAACCCTGAAAATTCCAAAGACATTCCAAATCCTGAAAAACCCCTAAATAACCATAAAAATCATAAAAACTCATAAAAATTCCTAAAAATGTAAAAAAACCAGGGAAAACAAGAAAAAATCATCAGAATACCATAAAATCCTAAAAACAATTAAAACAACTAAAAACCTTAAAAATATATAACAACCATAAATAATCATAAAAACCCTAAAACCAAAAAAACCCATAAAAACCATAAAGACACTAAAAACCTATAAAAACGCTAAAACCACTTAAAACACCAAGAACCATTTAAGCCCATAAAAATGTTAAAGAACTCTAAATAAAATCCTAAAAAAATCCATAAGAAAATCTCAAATACCAAAAACATTAAAAACGTTAGAACCATAAAAATCATAAAAATCCTAAAAGATCATGAATCCCTAAACCCTAAGAATATCTCAAAAACCAAAAACATTAAAAACGTTAGAACCATAAAAATCCTAAAAATCCTAAAAGATCATGAATCCCTAAACCCTTAAAAACCATAAAACCTGTAATACCTTTAATACCACTAAAAATCCATAAAAACCAAAAAACTCTAAATATGGTTTAAAATCCTAGAAAGGTTTAAAAATCTAAAAATCTCAAAAAATGAAAGAAAAATGTAAAAACTGAAAAAAACCCCCAAAAAACTGAAAATTGCTGAAAAATCTAAAAAATCAAAAAAATCCCAAAAATCACTAAAAATCACTAATACCATAAATACCCCTAAAAACCTGGAAATTATTTAAGAAATCCTTAAAAACATGAAAAAACTCCAAACCCATATAAAAACTAAAAAAATAAAAAAACTATAAAAACCCAAAAAAATGAAAAACAATCCATGAATATCCCTAAAAATAACATTAAATGTAAACAAACCCTAAAACCTCTGAAAACTCCAAAGAAAACCATAAAACACTAAAAACACTTAAATCACCAAAAAAACATAAAAATTATAAATACCCTAAAAGACCCTAAAATGCCCTAAAAACCACCAAATACTCAAACACACTTTTAAATCCCTAAAAACATTAAAAAAAAATTAAAAAACCAAAAGACAATAAAAACTCAATAATAAAACCAAAAAACCATTAAACCCTTAAAAACCCAAAAAATTCCCTCAAAATATCTAGAAGTACTAAAACCCATAAAATCCTAAAAAAATCCGTAAAAATCCTAAAAACAAAAAAAAAACATAAAACCTTAAAAAATTATATGAAATCTTTAAAAACCTAAAAACACTTAAAACCTGTGAAAATAAAAAAAACACTAATAACCCAAAAAAATCCTAAAACCATGAAAATCCATAAAAACAATAAATATCCCGAAATATCCCTACAAATCCCTAAAAACATGAAAAAACTCTAAAAACCCAAAAACCCAATTAGAACACCATCAAGACACTTAAACCCATAAAAAAATAAAAACACTAAGTACCATAAAAGACCCAAAAAACCCAAAAAACCATTAAAAACCATACAACTGAAAAAATATAACCTAAAACCCCATTAAATCCATAAAACCCCATTAATACTATAAATCCCTTATACCCCAAAAAATAATAAATACTCTAAAACTCATTAAAATAATAAAAAAGCTCACAAAAAACCTAAATAACCAAATTAAATATGAAAATCCTAAAGAATCCCTAAAAATCCCTAATACCATAAAAAACCTGAAAACCCATATGAAAACCTAAAAAACCAAAAAAACACTTTAGACCCATATAAACCAGAAAAAAATCTAAAACCCATAAAAAACCTAAAACCATCAAAATCTGTAAAACCCCTTAAAAATAAAAAACTAAAAATACCAAAAATATTTTTATATAATTAAAAACATAAGGACCCAAAAAAATATAAAAAAACCATAAAAACCTAAAATCCCTAAAAACCCCTAAAAATAATAAAATTATAAAAACCCTAAAAGATCTTAAAACCGTAGAAAGCCATAAAAACCGTAAAAACCTTAAAACGACAAAAAACCCAAAAAACCCTAAAAATATTAAACCCATTTAAACCCCTAAAATTTTAACAAACTCAAAAAACACTTAAAAACATAAAAAAGTCAAAAAAACTAAAAAAAAAATTAACCCCCTAAAACCATAAAAATTGATAAAATCCCATAAAATCCATAGAAGCCCTAAAAAATAAAAATTGCAAAAAACCCCTAAAACCCCTCTGAAAACATAAAAATCATAAGACCCTAAAAACCAAAAGAAATCCTTAAAACCTAAAAAAATTAAACCCTGAAAAATCTAAAAAACACAAAAACCGTAAGTACCCTAAAAACCCTAAAAACCTAAAAATTCTCTAAAAATCCCTAAAAAAAAATTAAACCCCCTAAAAATCTGAAACCCCAAAATAAATCCTTAAAAAACCAAAAAAACTTAACATCCATAAAAACAAACTAAAAACTAAAATTCTTAAAGACCCTAAAAATACTAAAAATCCATAAAACCCATAAACACCCTAAAACATTTTGAAAAATAAATAAACCATTTAAACCCTAAAACACCGCTAAAAACACTGAAGACACTTTGAACCCCTAAAATGTTTAAAAACACTAAAAATCCTTAAAACCATTTAAAAACTCAAAAATTACCCTTAAACCCCTAACCCTTAAAAACGTGAAAACCCCCAAAATGATGAAAAAACCTAAGAAACTATAAAAAACTTAAATAATAGCTAAAAAAACCCAAAAAAATGTAAAAAACTATAAAAACCATGAAAAACCCAAAAAAACCATAAAAACATAAAATAAACTGAAACCCCTAAAAACCTAAAAATTGATATAAACCTTAAAAAAACATAAAACCCCTAAACACAAGAAAACCAGTAAAAATCCATAAAAACTGAAAAAACCCAAAATAAATAAAAAATATCTAAAAACATAAAAACCCATTAAAAAATTGAAATCCCCTATGAAAAAAATAAAATCTAAAAATACAAAATACAATAAAAACCACTAAAAACCATAAAAATCCAAAAAAATACCTAAAACCTTAAAAATTCCTTGAATGAAAAACACTAAAAAACCCTGAAAACCCTAAGAAAACCATCAAACCCTAAAACACCTAAAACCCCTAAAAACCTAAAAAATTATAAAAACATTTAAAAAACCATAAAATATAAAAATCCCTAAATAAACACAAAATTCATAAAAACCATAAAAACAAAAAAAAACCTAGAAACCATGAAAACCCTTATAAAACCATAAAAACTGAAAAATAGTTAAAATATATAAAAATTTTAAAAACAATAAAAAACATAAAAGTACCTATAAAATTATAAACCCTTAAAAACCATAAAAACCCCTAAAACAATAAAAAACATTAAATAACCTAAAACCCTAAAACACAATAAAAACTCTAAAAACCCTTTAAAACTTTAAAAACATTAAAAACACAAAAAACCTTCAAAAAACAATTTCAAAAAATTCATAAATAATCATAAAAACAATAAAAAACCCTTAATACCCTAAATATATAAAAATAAATAAAACCCTAATAAACCATAAAGATCCAAAAAATCCTTAAAAACCCAAAATGTGTAAAAAACCATAAAACCATAAAACCATAAAACTATAAAATCAAAGAATAACCCTAAAAATTTCTAATAAAATCATAAAACTCTAAAAAAAGTCAAAACCCTAAAAATATAAAAACATTATAAGCCCTAAAAATCATAAGACCCTCAAATCCCTAAAAACCCTAAAAACCGTAAAAATAATAAAATATCCTGAAATGTGGAAAAATGTAAAAAAACCTAAAACCCCAAAAATACCCTATGAAAACCATAAAAACATAAAAAAACATTAATCAATTCAAAAAACTAAAAATGATAAAACCCCTCAAACACCCTAATAACCCAAAAACAATTAAAGACCAAAAACACCTATAAGAACCATAAAAAACCCTAAAACCCATAAAACACCTTAGAACCACTTAAAACTCTAAAAACCCAATAAACCCAAAAAACATTAAAAAAACACTAAAAACCCATAAAACCACTAAAAACACTGATAAAATCCCTAAAAACCCTAAAAAATAAAAACCCCCAAAACACTCAAAATCCCTTTAACCCTTGAAATCATAAAAATACGAAAAATGCCTTAAAAATAAAAAAAATAACAAAACACTAAAATATCTATAAAACCCAAAGGAAACCTTAAAAAACAAAGATTAATAACAACCACTAAAAACCTAAAAAATTATAAAAACCCTAAAAATCCTAAAAACTCAAAAAACCTTAAAACCCTAAAAAACCCTAAAAAACATAAAAACCCATAAAAATCCTAAAAAGATCTAAAAATTCAAAAAAATATATAAATATTAAAACCCTAAATAATCCCAACAGAACCTTAATATCCTAAAACACATAGAACGCCTAAATACCCAAAAAATGTTATAAACTCTAAACACTAAAATGAACATAAAAACCATAAAACCACCAAAAAACTATAAAAACCTAGAAACCATAAAATCACCCAAAAGCCATAAACACTACAAACCAACTGAAAACACGAAAAACCCTTTAATTCAATAAAATATTTAAAAAACTAGAATAATTCATTAAAACCCTAAAAACCCAAAAAAACCTGAAAACCCAAAAAAACTATGAAAACCATAAAAAACTAAAACCCTAAATTCCCTAAAAACAATAAAAACCATAAAATCTGATAAATCCCTAAAAATGATGAAAAGCTAAAAAGTCTAGAGAACCCAAAGAAAACCTTGAAAACCAAAAAACACTGAAGTCTAATAAAAATAAAAATAAAATCTAAAAACCCCAACAAACCTAAACACCATCAAAATCCCTAAAAACAAAAAATACCAGAAAATCGTTAATAATACCTAAAAATATCTATAAATTAAGATAAACTTAAAAACCTAGAAAACCCTAAGAAAACATGATAAACATAAAAAAACTTAAAACCCCAAAAGAACCAAAAATTCTAAAAACCATAAAAAACCAAAATACCAAAAAACCATAAAAATCCCTAAAAAAGATAAAAAATACATAAAAATATTTAAAATATATAAAAATATAAAAAACCCTAAAACCATAAAAACCTATAATAAATCCATAATACACTAAAAACAATTAACAATCCTAAAAAACAAAAAAAATGTTAAAAACCATAAAAACTATAAAAACCTTAAAAAACACAAAAAACCCCAAAAAACCCCAACAAAATCACAAAAAACCCTAAAAACCCTGAAGACTCTTAAAATATCTAAAAACACTAAAAACCATAAAAATAAAATTCAATTCCTAAAAATCCATAAAAACGAATAAAACCCTAAAAACCTTGAAAACCCCTAAGAAAACCTTAAGACCCTCAAAGAAATTTAAATCCATAAAAACATAAAAAAACAAAAACCTTAAAAGACCCTAAAATCCCTAAGAGACCTAAAAATAATAAAACCCCTCAAAAGAATAAAAAACTAAAAAAACCAATAAAAACTAAAAACACCAATAAAACACTAAAATCTTATATAACTCTAAAAAACCAAAAAACCCAAAAAAACCCTAAAAACACAAAAAAACAATAATAACCTAAAAATTCTATAAATATTCCTCAAAAATTAAAAACCCCTAAAAACCTTCTTAAACCATAAGAAATCCTTAAAGACATTAAAATATGTTAAACCGCTAAAAATACTAAAAAATTCAAAAAACCCAATAAGATGAAAAAACCCTAAAATCCATGAACGAATAAAACCTCTAAAAACCAGAAAAAAGCCCAGAAACCTATAAAACCACAAAACACACCAAAAACTCCAATAACACTTTAAACGACACAAATGGGAAAAAATATAAAAACCCTTAAATCAATAAAAACTCAAAAAAAACCCTAAAACCTTAAAAACAATGAAAACTCTAAAACTCTAAAACCCTCAAAAACCCTGAAATCCATAAAAATCTATAAAAATATTGAAAAACCTATAAAAAATACCCTAAACCCCTAAAAACCCCTATGAAAACATTAAAAAAAATCAAAATACTTAAATCCCACAAAAACCTAAAAAATTCTAAAAAACATAAACCCCCTAAAAACATTTAAACCCCTAAACCCTCAAAATATCTAAAAAACACTAAAAATGTCTAAAAATAAAAAACATTCCCAACGGAAATCATTAAAAACATAAAAAAAACATAAAAACACTTAAAAATCCTAAGAAAACCTTAAAAACCAAAAAACACTTAAAACCCCTAATGATTTTGAAAATGATAAAAAGTCTAAAAGAACCTAAAAGACCCAAATAATACCTAAAGATTATGAAACCCCCTAAAAACCTTAAAACCCCTAAAAACTATAAATATCATAACAATTCACTAAAAACTCTAAAAACCTTTTAAACCACTAAAAATGTTAAAGAAACACTAAAAACCATTAAAACCCTAAAATCAAAAAAAAAATCCCACCAAAATCTACAAAACCATATAAAACCCCTAAAAATAGAAAAAAACCCTAAAACCCCAAAAAACATGAATACCATAAAAATTATTAAAAATTACTAAAAATCTTTAAAAATGTAAAAAAACAAAAACCCTTAAAAACAATAAATAAAATTAAAACCTAAAAACACTTAAATTCCCCAAAAAACACAAGAATTGTTAAAATCAATAAAAACCCAAAAAATCATATAACCCATAAACCCCCTAAAAACCATAAACCCCCTAAAAACCATAAACCCCCTAAAAACCATAAACCCCAAAAAATATTATAGAATCCATAAAAACCCAAAAAATCTACAGAAAACTCTAAAAACCTTTAAACCCTTAATAAAATTAAAAAATTATAGAAACCTTAAAACACATAAGAAAATAAAAACCCCTAAAACCCAAAAAAACATAAAAAATATAAATACCCTCAGAATAAATAAATACTATAAAATCCTAAAAAAATCCAACAAAATAACTAAAAATGTAAAAAACCCTAAAATCATTGAAAATCCATAAGAAGGGCCTAAAGAACTATAAACACATAAAAACCATAAATGACCAGAAAATGGTAAAACCCCAAAAAAAGAATCCCTAAAACCCCAAAACCCAATAAAATATCCTAAAAATCGATAAGAAACAAATAAATATCCCTAATAAACCTTAAACATAGAAAACTCTAAAACCCCTAAAATCCCTTAAGAAAAACATAAAAACCAAACACACATAAAACCCCTAAAAACCTAAAAACACAAAAGATCCTAAAATACCATAAAACCTTTAAACCCCTAAAAACATAAAAACTCCAAAAGCTAATAAAAAACCTAAAGAACCAAAAAAGGCTAAAAACCCTAAACATTCTTTAAAACTGATAAAAATCCTTAAAAGACCCAAAGAACCACTAAAACAGTCAAAAACCCCAAAAATCCTGAGAAATAAAATGAAAACCTTATAAACCTAAAAACACATAAAATGCCTAAAAACATGAAATGATAAAATTTTAAAATATCCAAGAATGTATAAAAATCATAAAAACCCAAGAAATCCTTAAAAACCCTAAAAATTAAAATCCAAAAAACCATAAAAATCCATAAAAACACAACAAACTATAAAAAACTAAAGATAACATTAAAAACCTAAAAAACATAAACCCTAAAAACCCTAAAAACTCTAAAACCCCTAAAGACCATAAAAGACCCTAAACCCCCCAAAACACTTGAAAACATAAAAATCACCTAAAAACATTAAAGACCTCAATAAAATCATAATACCCATAAAAAAAATAAAAAAATAAAACCCCTAAAAACTTTCAAAAACATAAACAACCCGAAAAACACTAAAAGTCCAAAAAACCATAAAACCCCCCAAAAATCCTTGAAAACCCAAAACACCCAAAACCCCTCAAAATCCTTAAAAACCTAAAACAATAAAAATCTTAAAAAGTAATCAAATCCATAAAACAATATCTAAAAATCATAAAATCTATAAAAACCCTGAAAATCCTAAAATATATTTAATCCCGTAAAAACATAAAAAACTCTAAAAACCAAAAAACACCATTAAACCCCTAAAAACTTTAAAAATAATTAAAACCATAAAAACAAAAAAAAATCCTAAAAATATCAAAAAATACATTAAAATGTAAAATCTTTAAAAACCCTAAAAATCTTAATATTACTTAAAAATATAAAAACTCTTAAAACCCCTAAAAACATAAATATAGCAGCGCTCTCCCCCAGCTCCCTCCCCCATTCAATGCCTCTTCCAGGTTTTCCCCTGGATTCTCTTCCTGACTTTGGACTATCCTTGCTTTGTAGTTCTTAGCGACATGATGTGCTCTTCGGTCACACTGTGGTGGTGGTTACGGTGCTCGGGCGGCCAAGACTTCTCCGTATGGTTCTGTTCTTGATTCCAGTTTCAGATCCTTGTGAGGATCCTGATCGGGTTTCGAGCTTTGGTTGATGATAGTTTTCAGCCACAGATCGGGGTCGAGATTGTAGTTATAAAGTGTTCGAAGATCATTCAATGAGGTCAAGGACCTCATCAAAAAGGTTGCAGCGGCCCGGTCGAGGGTGGTGAGGGCCTCATTGGCAGACATGGGCTCATTAACGGTGGGAGTTTGGTCTTATTCAGCGTCTTCCTTCTGGGGATATGGCTTCCACAGTGTCTGCTCTCAATGGCAGAGTGGTGTGATGCTTTCGTTCTCTTGGTCTTCGATGATGCGTATGCCTGCAGATCTGAGGTTTAGAGTGCTTTGGTGCCTGTCTGGTTTTACGACGGAGTACGCTAGTTTTGGAAGGCTTTTCATCATCATGGTGCAGTCTCTCCGATCTATTGTTCAACAGTGTGTTCTGAAGATGCAGGTCCATTCTCCTGGTTCCTCGACTTTGTTTTTTCTTCATACTATTGATGTGGGATGGATTAAGGTGTGCTGTGATTGGGGTAATTTTTTAGTCTGTGCTTTTCTGGAGTTCCAATGTGGTACTTCTGGTTCTGTGTATGTATGGCTTGGTTGTGAGATGCTGCTTTTGTTGGATGATGGATCTACTGCAGGGGATGGAGCGATGTATAGTGATGGTGGGGTCTCTAAGCTATGTTTCGTTCAGGCTGTTATGTTGGACCATGGTCTTCTATCTTGTGGCTGGTTTGGTCGTGAATCATTTCAGATAATAGGTGATGGCTTCTGGTTCTTATGTTACTGGGTGATGGCTGCTACGTGGATGGGGTGTGATAAAATTTGCTGGTGCATGGTGATGGTTGGGGTTTTGATGCGAGGTATCAATGTTCTATGACGTTGGGTTGTTGAATTTTCCCCTGATGATTTTGATGCACATAGAAGCTAGTTTCTGATTTTCTAGGTGATGATGTTGGGGACATTACAGTTTTTTATTTGATTGGTTTTGTGTGCTTTTGGTTTTTCTTTTTATGTGGTTCTTGGGTGTGTTTTGTTAAGGGTTTTTGAGAGTCGTTCGTTTGACCTCTCCCCTCCCTTGTGTGCTGCGTCTTTTTTCTCTCTAATAAATTTTGAGCGGGCCGAGAATAGCTTTATCCTCACATCTTCGTTGCCCAAAAAAACCAAAAAACACTTAAAACCCTAAAATCATAAAATCTCAAACACCCTAAAAATTACCTAAAATTTGAAAAAAAAATCCACAAAAACCATGAAAAAACCTAAGAAAAAAAAATAAAGCCAAAAAAGTCTTAAAAACCATAAAACCCCTAAAAATCTTAAAAATACCTAAAACTCTCTGAAATCCATAAAAAAATAAAAAACCCCTAAAACATTAAAAAACCCTAAAAACACATAAAACCCTATAAAAACTAAAAACTCTAAAACCCTCTAAATCCTTGAAAAGGTTAAAAAACACCTCAAAACCATAGAAACTAAAAAAACATAAAACTCATAAAAACCCTAAAAACCCTAAAACCCCTAAAAATACTAAAAACAACTAACACACTTCAAAACAACAATAAACGAAAAAATCCCTAAAATCCCAAAAAACGTAAAAAACCCTAAAAACCATGAAACCCCCTAATATGACCTTAAAAACCTTAAAACACATAAAACCCCTAAAAACATAAAAATGCTAAAAACCCTAGAACCTCATAAAACTCTAAAAACCATAAAACCCATATAAAACTTAAGAACAACTAAAAATTACTAAAAACTCTAGAAAAACCTTTAAACCACTGAAATGTTAAAAACTATAAAAACATTAAAACCCTTAAAAATCCAAAAAACCCCAAAATTACCATAAAATCCAAAAAACCTTAAAACCCCTAAAAATCTATAAAACCACTAAAAATCCATTAAAATCCTGTAAATCCATAAAAATATCATAAAATGATAAAAAACATAAAACCCTAAAACACATAAAAATTATTAAAAACCTAGAAAAAAATAAAATGGCTGAAAACATAAAAAATTATATAAACCCTAAAACACCATAAAAAACCCTAAATACCAGCAAAATCCCTAAAACCCCTAAAAACAATAAAAGTATTAAAAATGTCCTAAAATCCCAAAAAACATAAAAACCACTAAAAAACCAGAAAATCACTAAGAAAACCTTAAAAAATAGATGGCAAATAAAACCACAAAAATCCTAAAAAACAATAAAAATACTAAATGGACCTAAAAACTATAAAACCATTACAGAGATAAAAACCTATAAAAACCTTAAAATCCCATAAAACCCCATAAAACCATAAAAATGCATGAAAAAATTTAAATTCCCATTAAACCCCTAAAAAAATTAAAAAACACTAAAACCCCTAAAAACCCTAAAAATTAAAAACACAAAAAATTATGAAAAATTCTAGTAAAACCATAAAGGCCTAAAAATAATTAAAATACCTAAAAACATAAATATTATAATAACATTAAAAGACCCTAAAACCATACAATTCTTAAAAATCATTAAAACTCTTAAAACATCAAGAATACCTAAATACCCTAAATACCCTAAACACAACTAAAAACTGTAAAACACTTTAAACCTCTTAAAACATTAAAAAACTCTAAAACCCATTAAACCCTAAAAAATTCATAAAAAACCTCAAAACCCAAAAATAACAAAAATACCAAAAAAAACCCAAAAAAACCTTGAAAACCCAATGAATGATGAGGAAACCAAAAAACCACTAAAAACTAAAAAATATTTAAAAACTAAAAAAAAGGGAAAACCCTGAAATCCATGAAGAAACCTAAGAAAAAATTAAAAACCAAAAAGCACTTAAAACTCTTAAAAATACTAAAAATAATAAAAACCTAAAAAATCCTAAAAACCATAAAACACTAAATACCTATAAAACCCCTAAAAATAAATAAAAAACTTATAAAATAAAAAAAACCATAAAACCCTAAAAGACCTTAAGAAAACCATAAAAACATAAAATCACATAAACCCCCTAAGAACCCTAAAAATGCTAAAATGTGTAAAACCCCAATAGATCCAAGAAAATCCTTAAAAATCCCTAGAAATCCATAAAAATATAGAAAACCCTAAACTCCCTGAAAAACCCTAATTGAAACATAAAAACCTTAAACACCTAAAACCTATAAAAACCAAATAAATCCTGAAAACCTTAAAAAAATGTAAAACCCTAAAAAACATAATGAACTTGATGTATCTAAAATCCCAAAAAATACAACAAATCCTAAAATATCCCCAAAAATCCCTAAAAATAAAAAACCCCTAAAAACCATGAAATCCCTAAGAAATCCATAAAACAAATAAAACAGTAAAAACATAAAAAAAAGTAAAAATACAAAAGGCCCTAAAACTAGAATCCCCTAAAAACCATAAAAACACCAAAAACCATAAAATCCCCTATGCACTCATAAACCCCTAAATGAAAACTAAAAATCTAAACACCCTTTAAACCCCTAAAATGTTAAAAACTATAAAAAATATGAAATACTAAAATCTCAATAAAAACCATAAGTAACCATAAAATAGTACAAAAACCCTAAATACCCTGAAACTGTCAAAATTCCTAAAAAACCTAATAGACCATAATAATTAAAAAAATATTTAAAAATACCAATAAGCATAAAAACCCAAATAACCGTAAAATCACTATGAAAATATTCAAAAAACTAAAAAACACATAAAACCCATAAAAAAAGGAAGCACTAAATCACTAAAAGCACTAAAACCCCATTAAAACCCTCAAAATCATTAAAAACCTAAAAAATATTAAAAAAAATTCCTAAAAATACCAAAAATACATAAGAAACCCCAGAACACTAAAATAACCTATGAAAACCTTAAGAAAAGGATAACAATTTAAACCCATAAAAATCCAAAAAACACTAAAAATACTTGGATAACCTAAAAACAAAACCCACTAAAAACCACAAAAACAGCTAAGAACCATAAAAACCCATAAATCCATATAAACCCCTTAAAACAACCAATAAATAAAAAAACCATTTAAACCCCTCAAAGAATTACATAACTCTAAAATACCTTACAACTGTAAAAACTACAAAAAATACTAAAAATAATAAAAACCCTAAAACCTTAAAAAACACTAAGACCCCTAGAAATCCCCAAAAACCCAAAAACCATAAAAATCATAAAAATTAACTAAAATCTCCAATAACATAACCCCTAAAAACTATAAAACCAAAAAGAACCCTTAAAACCAAAAAAACCCTAAACACCAATAAAATCCCTAAAAAATACTAAAACCCCTAAAAATCGTAAAATTTGAAAAAAAAAAACAAAACACTCAAAAATCCCTAAAAACCCTAAAAACCATAAAAATCCTAAAAAGACCTAAAAATTTGTAACAATGTAAAATCCCTAAAAACATGAAAATACTAAGAAGACCTTAAAATCATAAAACACATAAAATTACTAAAACCAAAATAAGGCTAAAACCCCTAAAATCAAAAAAAAAGAGCATAGAATCCTAAAAACAGCTAAAAACCATAAAACACCCAAAAATCCTAAAAACCAAGAAACCCCCATAAACACTCTAAAATCACTAAAAATGTAAAAACAAATTAAACCCTAAAAAATTAAAACACTCTAAAAAACATATAAACCCTGAAAAAACTGAAAAAACCCATAAAAAATCGGAACAAAACCATAAAAACCTTAAAAACCAAAAAAACCACAAAACACCTAAAACCCCTAAACACACAAAAAATCATAAATAAGTTCTCAAAATACCAAATACCTTAGAAATAAAAAAACATAGAAAACCCATAAGAAAATATTAAAAACCTAAAAACAATTAAAACCACTAAAGGCTTAAAAATCGCTAAAAAACTAAAAACCCAAAAAACCCAAAAAACAATGAAGATCCCTATAGACCATAAAAACCATAAAAACCATTAAAAATATATAAAAATATCTACAAACATAAAAGCCCTAAAAACCTAAAAAACCCCCTTTGAATCTCATAAAACCTAAAGACGCTTAAACTCTATGAAACCTAAAAACATTATAAACCATAAAACCCCCTCGAATACAAAAAAACATAAAAAGATATAAAAATTCTAAAAATCATAAAAAGTACCTAAAAATGTAAAAAAACCCTAGAAACCCTTAAAATATGAAAGAAAACCTTAAAAAACTAAAAAAACCTAAAACTACAAATAAATAAATAAAATTATAAAACCCTTTAAAGAGACTAAAAGTCCTTCAAAACTCAAAAACTATAAAAACCCCTAAAAATATTAAAAATCTTAAGTCCTATAAAAACCCTAAAAAAACTCTAAAACCTCTAAAACCCCAAAAAATGTTAAAAAAATCTAAAACCCTTAAAACCCATAAAACTCGAAAAACCCTAAAACCCCAAAAAAAAATATAAAAACCCTAAAATCATAAAAATTCCTACAAACCTAAAATCAAAAAGAACACCAAGAAATCATAAAAATATATAAATTCCATCAAAATCCAAAAAACCAAAAAAACACTAAAAACCTTAAAAACACTAATGAAAACCTTCAAAAAACTTATGACCCTTAAAAGAAAAACCCCCTAAGAGATGATAAAAACAAAAAAAAGACCATAAAACCCCAAAATACACTAAAAGAATAAAAACATTTAACACCATGAAGAACACTAAAAACCCATAAAACCCAAAAAATCAATATAAATTGTAAAACCATTTAAACACCACAAAATATTAAAAAAATATAAAAACATAAAAAACTAAAAAAACCCAAAAACCCAAACAGAAATATAAACACACTAAAAACCTTAATGATCCTAAAAGTACAAAAAATTAATAAAAACCATACAAATCCTATAAAATCCCTAAAAATCTATAAAAATGTATAAACCCAGAAAAATCCAAAGAAGACCTTAAAAACCTAAAAACAATTTAAAAGTCACTATTGGAAAACTAACCAATACCAACGGTTTGGAACCATTGGTATAGGCCTCCAAACTGTTGGTATATCCTATACCAACGGTTTGGAGAACCATAGGCAAGTAAGCCGTTGGGATAGGTCTATACCAATGGTTTTTGGAAAACCTTTGGTATAGACCTATACCAACGGTTTTGAAAACCGTTGGTATAAGTTATATGAAAATCTATACCAACGGTTCCATAAAACCATTGGTATATGTATTTCCAAAAGATATATTTGCTGGGATTTGATCCCAGGACCTCCAGTTTATCATTGAACGATCTAACCACTAACCTAACATGAATTTTGTGAACATAATTTCATAAATATATATATATATATATATGTATTATCATAATTATTTTAAATTTTTATTTATAGAATGTTCTGGTTAAGAGGATCCGATAAAAAATCAAAGGACCTATACCAACGGTTTTGACAACCGTTGGTATACATCCCTTGAATCTGGGAAGGGATGTTGAAATATTAGGGACCTTTCCCAATGGTTTGGAAAAACTTTTGGGAATGCCTACCCTTTCCCAAAGGTTTGGCCAAACCGTTGGGAAAAGTGTCCACAAATTGGTCTTTTCCCAATGGTTTGGCCAAACCGTTGGTATAGACTACCCTTTCCCAACGGTTTTGGCAAACCGTTGGGAAAAGTGGCCACAAAGTGGGCATTCCGCCAAACCGTTGGGAAAGGGGGTATAGAAGTGTTGGGAAATGTCAAATTTCCAGTAGTGAGTTCTAAAAACCCTAAAAGAAAACTAAAAACTCTAGAAGACCCTAAAAACCCTAGAAACCACTAAAAATCATAAAAACCCCTAAAACCCATAAAAACCCTAGTAAAAATAATAAAATCTTAAAACCCAAAAAAATACCTAAAACCCCTTAAAACCCAACAATTATTAAAAATCTATAAAAATACAAAAAATGTATAAAACCCTAAAAATCCTGATAAACCCTAATAAAACCTTAAAAATATAAAAAAAACCTAAAACCCATAAAAAACCTAAAAATGATAATAACCTAGAAGGCCCTAAAACCCCTAAAACCTCTATATACCATAAAACTCCTAAAATACATAAAAACCAAAAAACACCCATAAAAACCCAAAAGAACACTAAAAATTACGAAAAGACATTAAAAACCTAAAAAATTATAAAATCTAAGAAACCTTAAAATCATTGAAATACTCAAAAAAACCCCGAAAAAATAAAACCCTAAAAACCCTTAAAATCCATAAAACCCCTAAAACCCCTAAGAAAGCATTTATACAATAAAACACATAAAACCCCTAAACCCAATAAAAACCCTAAAAAAACTATAAATCCCTAAATACCATAAAAATAATAAAAATATAAAAAATCCCAAAATCATTAAAAACATAAAAATGCAATAAAAACACTGAATACAGTAAGAAAACATTAAGAACCTAAAAACACTTAAAAACCCTAAAAGTTTAAAAAATTGATAAAAACCTAAAAGAATGAAATAATCTATAAGAATCTCTAAAACCCTAAAACCCCTAAGAACATCAAAACCATAAGACCCGTAAAAACCATAAACATCCACCAAAATCTCCAAAACCCCTTAAACCCCTTAGAATCTTTAAAACTCTAAAAACCATAAAAACCATGAAAAACTAAAAAACCCTATAACTCAAAAAAACCCATAAAAACCCTAAAAAACCCCCCAAAACCCTCAATATCAGAAAAAATTATAAAAACAATAAAAATCCTAAAAAACCTAAAAATCCATAAAAATGTTAAAAAATTTAAAATCCCTAAAAAATACTAGGATAAAATTAGAAACATAGAATGAATTATATCCCTCAAATTACCTATTAACATAAAATCTCTAAAAACACAAATGACACTGAAAATCCTAAAAGCCTTCAAAATAAGAAAAGAAACTAAAAACCTTAAATGAATTAATAAACCCAAAAATCCTTAAAAACTAGAAAATCCAAAAAAATCCCAATAAATTCCTAAAAACCCTGAAAGCCCCTAAGAAAAAAAACCTAAATAAACTTAAAACCCCTAAAAATCCTATAAAACAAAAACTCCAAAAAATGCCAACTAAGAACCCAAACCCCCTCAAAATACCTAAAAACCCATAAGGAGTAAAACCCGATAAAATACCTAAAATTGTAAAATACTCTAAAAAACATAAAAACCCCTAAAAAAATAAAAACCATAAACAACTAAAGGGACTAAAAACCTAAAAAACAATAGAAATACTAAAGGACCCTAAAAACCCTAAAACCCCTAAAACCTAGAAAAACCACTAAAAATCGTAAAAATCCAATAAATCATAAAAATTCTAAAATGACCTAAAAATTCATAAAAAACATAAAAACCACTAAAAATACTGAAAATCATAACAAAAACTCATAATATATATATATATACCCCTAATAAACTAAAATGATAAAATCCAAAAATATTATAAAAATTCAAAAAAAATATAAAACCCCACAAAATTTCTAAAACCCCTGTAAACATAAAAATCCTTAAAAATCCAGAAAATCCATTAAAAACTAAACTACACTAAAATTGAAAAGATAAATTTAAAAACCTAAAAACACTTAAAAGCCTTAAAAAACCTAAAAACACTAAAAACCAAAAGACTATAAAAGCACTAAAAGGCCAAAAACCATTAAAAATATACCATAAATCCTTAAAAAACACTAAAAATCTATAAAAACCAAAAAAACACATAAAAATCCTTAAAACCCATAAAGATACCTAAAAACCTAAAACCCCCTAAAATCCATGAAAACCCCAATGAAATCCATAAATCCAACAAACTCTTAAAATCCCAAAAAACTATAAAAATGATAAAAATCATAAAAACTATAAAAAAACCCTCAAATTCACTAACAACCCTAAAAACCATTAAAATCCTAAAAAATCCATAAAATCACTGAAATTTTAAAAACCACAAAAAACCTAGAAAAACCTTAATAAAACCTTAAAATCAAAAAAAACATACAACCCCAGAAATCCTTATAACTCATAAAACACTACAAGACTGAAAAAACCAAAACCCCATAAATCCATTAAAAACAAAAAAAAAACCTAAAATCCCTAAGATACCACAAAAAAACGAAAAATCCTTTAGAATCGAAAAATGATTAAATACTCAAAAAAATATTTTATACCCAAAAAAATTCAAATACCCCCTGAAAATCCAAAAAAAACAAAAAAAAATTAATTTTCATAAAAACCCTCAAAATCACTAAAACCCAAAAAAATAAAAAAAATCCATATAATCCCTTAAATACATAAAGAAAAAAATCTTAAAATCCTAAAAAATGTATCTTCTCTCTCCTGGGATCTCCCTCCCGATGTGGAAATCTTCAGGGTCTTATCCTGGATTTCTTCCCGGTGACTTTGTTGATCTCTTACTGCTTCCCTCAGACGCAGATGGAGCTCTGTCCCAGCAGTCTTCTCCTCTGAAGTGTTTGTGGGAGTCAAGGATCATGCTCAATGGTGAAGGGAACTGGAAGCTCCGTTCAGGAATGGGTGGTAATGGTACGTTCTGGATCTGGCCGCTTTTCAACTCGGCTTCGGAAGATCTGCCTCTATGGGCGTGCCTCCATTGTTACAACCTGAGAGCATGGCGGTTTCCTAGGTCGATGGAGAAGTCAACACTAGATCCATATCTGAAGTGGATTTCTTGGATTCATGAAGGTCTCACGTATGTACGACGGACACCCCAACGTCTCTGTGGCATGATGGGATGGTCCTCTCGGATTTTAGTGAGGAGATCTGCTCGTGATTGGTTTCTACCGGAGATGCAGGTTTATGGTTCTGGTCTTTCGTCTTCGGCCTTGTATCATGTTGTGATTACAAGGTTGTGATGCGATATGTTTTTCCTACTGGGTTGGGAGTTTCTTTTGGATTCTCTAGGGTTTGGGGCGAGGCATTGGTGCTGTTTGTTGTGTGCTGAATGGCCAAGAGGTGCTGGACACTGGTTTTGGAGCTGTTGGGTACTGTTTACTGCTTTGTTGAGAACTGCTATAAGAGGTGTAGGTTTACTGATGTTTTTAAGATGGATTATGGCTGCTGTTTGGCTACGATGTGATGAAGGTGGTGCTTATGATTCTGGTGGTGGTGACTCTTTGCTGATGGTGATAAAATTTCTTGGAGAGATAGTGATGGCTACTGGAATTTGTGATGTTGAATGTGAGTTACTGCTTAGCTGGGAGACGCTGAAGTTATGGTTCCTGGTATCTCTATTTAGTTGGTTCTTGTTGCTGTTGGATGTTGTTTGTTGCTTTGTTGGGACTCCTACTGGTTGTTAACTGGGAGGTGATGATCGCCGCATTTGGTTGCAGTGTTTGTGACTTGGCTTGATGTTGGTGTTTGTGTTTAGCTGCGATGTTAGATTTGGAGTGGTTGGTTGTTGGGGCTGGTTAGTTTGGATGTGTTGCTGCTGCTGTGTCACTGTGATGATTGGATGTTGTGCTGATGGATGCTGGTATTGGACCTGGGTGTTCTTGTTGGGTTTTTCTTTTGTGATTTTTTTTTTATTTTGGCATGGGTTGTAAGGGATTTTCGGGTGTGGTTCGTTTGACCCCTCCCCTCCCTTGTCAGCGAAGTCTCTTTTTGTCTTTCTAATAATATTGGGGGGGCTGGGAATAGCCCGACCCTCGCATCATCCTTGCCCTAAATACATAAAAACCATAAAACCATGAAAAACCCTAAGAAAACCTTAAAACCCTAATCACAATTAAAACCCCTAAAAATCATAAGTATGATAAAAACACTTAAAGTCTATAAAACCCCAAAAAAACCCTAAAAATCCATAAAAACATGAAAAAATCATAAAAATCCTAAAAATAAATAAATATCCATAAAATTATAAAAAAATTAAAAACCCTAAAAACATATAAGAAAACCTCAAAAACCAAAAAACACTTAAAACCTTTGAAAAACCTAAAAAATAATAAAAACCCTAGAAACCTTAAAAATCACTAAAACCCATTAAAACACCTATGCCCATTAAAACCCCTAAAACCCCATAAAATCCTTAAAACCCCAATAAAAAACCTAAAAACTCATTAAACCCAAATAAATTAAAAAAAACCTAAATATCATTAAAAACATAAAATAATCTTTGAAAACCCATAAAAACAAAAAAAACATAAAAACCCCTAAATACTATAAAAATTTTTAAAGGCCCCTCAAAATCCCTAAAAACCCTCAAAACAATAAAAATACTAAAAATTACCTAAAATTAATAAAAAATTAAAAACCCTATGAACCCTTAAAACCCCTATAAAATCCAAACAAACACCGAAAAATGTAAAACCCATAAAAACCAAAAAAAATTAAATACCCTAATAGACCATAAAAACCATAAAAATCCCAAAAAATTATTAAAATCATTAAAAAACCATAAAAATATTAAATATAAATAAAAATACCTAAAAACATATACAAAACTAAAAACACTAAAAACCATGAAAATCCTATTGAAACCCATAAAATCCTAAAAACACAGAACACCACTAAAATATAGGAAATGCTAAAAACTCTAAAAGACCCTAAAAATGAAAAAAAAATCCCTATAAACCATAAACCCCCTAAAATCCATAAAAACCCAAAAACTCCATAAAAACATGGAAAACCACTAAAAACTATAAAAACCCATTTAACAAATAAAAATTTAAAAAAATATAAAAAGCATTAAAACCGTAAAAACATAAAGAAAACCTAAAAACCCAAAAGCCCATACAAACCATAAAACCGATAAAACCCCAAATATACATCAAAATCCCTAAACACACAAAAAACCATAAGAATCCTAAAAAATCCCTAAATTTCCTAAAAATGTAAAAAACCCTAAAACCTTGAAAACCCTATAGAAAACCTTAATTTCCTAAAAATAATTGAAAAGCGTAAAAAACTATAAAAAATATAAAAAGGATAAAAATCCCAAAAAACCCAAAAAAACCTCGAAATCCAAAAAACATAAAATTCAATAAAATCCTAAAAAAAACCTAAAAGTCCTTAAAAATGTAAAACCCCTAAAAACCCATAAAACCCATAAGAAAACCTTAAAAACCTAAAAATACTTAAAACCCTAAAAAACCTAAAAACTGCTAAATACCTTGAAATACCCTAAACCCTTAAAACCCAATAAAAACAATTAAAACCTATAAAATATTTAAAAACCATTAAAACACATAAAAATCCTAAAAACCAACTAAACCCTCAAAATATCCATTAAACCACTAAAAATGTTAAAAACTCTAAAGAACAATAAGACCCAAGAAACTCAAAAGAAACTCTATAAACACCAAAAGAACCATAAAACCCAAAAAATACTTAATGTCCTTATAAACAAAAAAACCAAAAAATCATAAAAAACACTAATAACCCCTAAATATAGAAAATATCCTAAAAACACTGAAAATTACAAGAAACTATAAAAACATAAAAACAATTAAAATACCAAAAAACATAAAAAACACTAAAAACCCTTAAAATCCATCAAAATCTATAAAAACCATAAAAATACTAAAAATCCAAAATAATTGATTGAAATACATAAAAACATGAAAATTCATAAAAATC
The DNA here is from genome assembly GCA_963277665.1 of Viscum album. Lineage (NCBI taxonomy): Eukaryota > Viridiplantae > Streptophyta > Magnoliopsida > Santalales > Viscaceae > Viscum > Viscum album. The sequence goes on from OY728164.1 coordinate 791,072,124, forward strand.
ATGAAAACCCCTCAGAAATACATAAAATTATAAAACACATAAAACCCCTAAAAATAAAATAAACAATAAAAACACTAAAAATCCTAAAACACCTAAAAACCTTTAAACCCCTAAAAACCATATAAACCTTAAAACCCATAAAAATCCTAAAAATCCCAAAAAATCACTAAAACCATAAAAAACCATAAAACCCTGAAAACCAATATGAAAACATTAAAAACAAAAAAAAACACTATAACCCCTAAAGACCTAAAAATGTTAAAAAACCCCAAATACCATAAAATCCATAAAACACCTAAAAATCATAAAACCCCTAAAGACTACAAAAAAAAAAAATCCTAAAACCCCATAAAAACATAAACAACCACTAAAATCCCTAAAAACATCTTAAACCACTAAAAAAGTTAGCAAACTTTAAAACCCTTAAAACCCAGAATAAACTAAACAGCTCTAAAATCCATAAAACCCTAAAAACTCTAAAAAACCCCCAAAGACCTCCAAATCCATAAAAACATGAAAACCTATAAAAATTCAAATAAATCCCTACAAATCCATAAAGACTTAAAAACCTCTAAAAATTATAAAAAACCCCAATAATTCATCAAAACCCTAAAAACACATAAGTCCCATAAAAACCTAAAAATGATAAAAATCACAAAAACTTTAAAAACCCTAAAAAAACTCAACCTCAATAAAACCCTAAAAATCCAAAAAATGATAAAAATCACTAAAATCATTACAAATGTTTAAAAACATAAAAACAATGTAAACCCATAGGAAAATCCTAAAAAACACAAAAAAACATTGAACCCCTAAAAAATATAAAAGGGTAAATCGTCTAAAATAGTCTAAAAACTTAAATCACCTAAACCAATAAAACCCCTAAAAACCTTAAGAAAACTATAAAAACATAAAAAACCTAAAGCCTCTAAAATATATAAAAACCCACAAAACTCATAAATAATTAATAACTATAAAAAACTATAGAAACCTAAAAAATAAAAAAAATCGCTAAAAATAGATAAAACAATAAAAACAAAAAATCCGTAAAAACATAAAAACCTATCAAAATCCTTAAAACCCTTAAATTTTTTAAAAAACCATAAAAAAATGAAAATCACTAATAAATCATTAAAACCCTAAAAACCCAAAAACCCCAAAAACCCAAAATGATTATAAAACCCCTAAAACCCCATAAAAACACTAAAATTACTCAAGCTCAATAAAAATCCAAAAAATCCATAAAAATCACAAAAAATACCAAAGAATACCCAAAAACTTATAAACTCCATATAATCCCTAAAACCCCCTAAAAATGTTATAACCTAAAAACACTTCAAAATCCAAAAAACCTAAAAAAACACTAAAACCATACAAGCCCAAGAAACCCTGAAAACCCCTAAAAACCATTAAGACCCTAAGAACCTTAAAGATCCCAAAAACATAAATAACCCAAAAAAACTAACTAATAACACTAAAAACCCTTTAAACCCCTAAAACCTTAATAACCCTAAAAAACCTTTAAAACCCTAAAAACAAAAATAACCACAAAATAAAAAACATAAAAAACATAAAAACTATCAAGACCACTAAAATCACTAAAATCGATAAAAATACTAAAGAATCCTTCAAAATACCTAAAAATATAAGAACCCTAAAACCTAGAAAACTAAAAATAAATCTCTAAAAATTTAAAACATTTAAAACCCTTTGAAACCAAAAAAATACTAAAAACCATAAAAACCTAAAACCCTAAAAACATCAAAACCCTCAAAATCACTAAAATCCGTAAAATATTAAAAAAACCTAAAAGGCCTAAAAAACGACAAAGTAAACCATATAACCTAAAAAAACTTAAATAAAAAATAACCCTAAAAATTATAAAAAACTGAAAATATACAGAAAATCTAAAACCCCTCAAAACCATTAAACCCATAAAAACCATAAAAACCTAAAAACCTTAAAAACCCCACAAAAAAAACCCAAAACCACTAAACACTCCAAAAACACATTGAATCCTTAAAAATGCAAAAAAAAACTCAAGAGGACCTTAAATACCCTAAAAAAAGAAAAGAACACTAAAATCCAAAAAAACCCTAAAACCATATAAAACTCTAAAATCCATCAAAATAGAAAAAAACATTAATAAACCATAAAAATAAAAAAAAATCCCAAAAAAACCCCACCCCCATAAAATGTAAAAAACACTAAAATGATGAAATACAATAAGAAAACCAAGAAAACCTAAAATCACTAAAAATCCCTAAAACCCAAGAAACGCTAAAAACCCTATAGACCCTTAAAACACTAAAACCAATAAAATATTTTAAAATACTAAAAAATAATAAAAAATCAATAAAAATCAATAAAAATACTAAAAAATGTTAAAAACCTGAAATAAAAGAAAACCCTTAGAAAACCATTAAAACATAAAAACAATTAACCCCCCTAAAAACATAAAACCTCTTCAAACCATAAAAAAACCTAAAACCTTAAAAATACTGGAGACCACACAAACCCCTAAAAACCATTAAAACTTCAAAAAACCATAATGACCCTAAAAACCTCAAAACACATTAAAATAAAAAAATTATAAAAAATATAAATACCCTAAAAGCCTCAAAATCCCTAAAAACCCATTAAATATTAAAAATTTGTAAAGATCCCAAAAAACCTAAGAACCCCAAAATCCCTCAAAACCCATAAGAATACATTAAATAACTAAAAACAATTAAAACCCCTAAAAAACCTAAAAAAATAGAAACTCTAAAAAACCCTAAGACCCCTAAAACCCTCAAAATCCTAAAAATCCCTCAAAATCCTGAAAACACATAAAAATCCTAAAAAAGGAAAAAAAATCATGAAAAATGTAAAAAAAAATCTCAAAAACCTGAAAACCCACAACAAAACATTAAAATCATAAAAACACATCAAACCCCTAAACCCCTAAACCACCCCTAAAAACCCTAAAACACCCCTAAAAAACACAAAGACCAAAAAACCATAAAAATGCTAAACTCCTTAAAAACCACTAAAAACTATAAAAACATTTAACCCCCTAAAAATATTAAAAAGTACAAAAATCCATAAAACCATAATAAATTAAAAAAACTATTAAACCCAAAAAAACCATAAAAACAATACAAACCCTAAAAAATTCAAAAAAAACATAAAAACCATAAAAATCATTTAAAATCCTACAGTTCCTTAAAATAGAAATCGATTAAAACTTTTAAATCCCTAAGAAAAACTTAAGAATCCAAAAACACTTAAAACCCTTAAAAATATATAAAACATTAAATAACCTAAACCTAGAAAAGATATTAAAATCCTTAAAACTCATAAAAACCCCTAAACCCCCATAAAAACCCTAAACCGCACTAAAAAATCTAAAATTACTTTAAACCTCTAATTTTTTTGAAAAACACCAATAATGCTTAAAATCCCTGAAAACTAATAAAAATCCAAAATACCGAAAAAACCAAAAGAACCACTAAAAACAGAAAATATCCTAAAAATCCCAAATATCCAATAATAATACTCAAAATTCCATAAAAATTTAAAATACCCTAAAAACATGGAAAATCGTTAAGAAAAAATTAAAAGCCTAAAAACAATTTAATCCAAAAAAAACAAAAAAACAAAACAAAAATTAAAACTATAAAAACCCACAAACCATAAAAACCCTAAAAATAAAGAAAATCCTTTAAACCCCAAAAAACCCATTAAAATATTAAAATGGCCTAAAAAACTATAAAAAGGTAAAAATTCATTAAAACCCTAAAAACCCATCAGAAAAAATTAAAATCCTTATAACACTTAATACCCCAAAAAACATAAAAAATTAAAAACCCTTAAATACTCAAAGGAGACATAAAACCCCTAAAAACCATGAAAACCCTATAAACATCAAAAACGGATTCCCCTTTATGAATTAAAAACCCTAAAACTCATAAAACCCTCAAAACTCACTAAAAACTATACAAACCCTTTAAACCTTAAAAGAAATAAATCCACTAAAACATAATAAAAAATAAACATATAAAATACCATAAAACCCCTTAAAAACATACCAAAATCCAGAAATCCCTAAAAAAAATAAAATCCAAAAAATTACTAAAAAACCCCAAAAAATCAATTCCAACATAAAAAACACTAAAACCCCAAAAATCCTCAAATAAAACCCCAAAAACCTTAAAAAACTTAAAACCCCTAAAAATTTTAAAAAATTATAAACACCCTAATTAACCATTAAACACTCTATATCTATAAAGAAACTAAAAAACTAAAAAATCCTAAAAATTAATAAAAATCCCTAATAATAATAAAAATCTAAAAACCATATAAACCCTAAGAAAACCATAAAAAACATAAAACACTTAAAACTGCTAAAACCCGAAAAACACTAAAAACCCTAAAGAACCTAAAAACACTAAAACCCACTAAAACCATAAAAAAATTAAATAACCTAATAATCTACTAAATACTCTAACAAAAATTTTAAACTCAAAAACTGTTTAAAATATCTAAAAACTCTAGAAATACAATAATATTCTAAAACACAAAAAACCATAAAACACAAAAACCTCTCAAAATCCCTAAAAAAACTAAAAATTGATAAAAATCCTAACCCCACCAATCTATAAAAACTTATGAAACCCTAAAAAACTAATGAAATAAATAAAATCCTAAAACACTTGAAACACCTAAAAGCCAAAAAACACTAAAAACCTTAAAAATTGTAAAAACCTACAAATTTCCTAACAACCCAAAGAAACCATAAAAATCCAAAAAAATCCATAAAAATTCCTAAAATTTAAAAAAACAACTAAAATTACTAGAAAAACAAAAGAAACCTTTAAAAATCTAAAAATACATAAAACCCCCAAACACCTATAAAACCCTAAAAACACTAAAAGACCCTGAAACCCAAAAAACCTCTAAAAATTGTAAAAGCCCCTAAAACCATAATTACCCTTAAAAGCCCTAAAATCCTTAAAATCCCACTACAAACTCGAAAAAAATATTTCAAATCCTAAAAAAGATAAAAAGGTCAAAAAAGGAATTAGAAACCCCAAAATCTCAGAACCCCTAAAAACCCAAAAAACAAAAAACCCCTAAAAACACTAAAAATCCTAAAACCCCTCAAAATCCCTTAAAACACTAAAAATATAAAAGCTCCTAAAAAATACAAAAATACACTAAAAATGTCAAAACCCCAAAAAGTCTAAATAAAATCTTAACAACCTAAAAACCTAAAAAATAAATAAACAAAAGACCCTAAACCCCCAGAAATTCCAAAAAACCTCTCAAATTACGTAAAAACCACAAAGACTATAAATCCCAAAAAATCCCAAGAAATCCACAATATTTAAAAAAACCAAAAAAAAACCATAAAACCCCAAAGAAATCCTTAAAAATCTAAAAAAGATAGAACCCCAGATAACAAAAAAACACTAAAAAATATATAATACCAAAAAAACTAAACTCCTAAAACCATATAAACCCCGAAAAATAATAAAATCCACTAAAAACCCATAAAATCCCTAAATCCAACTAAAAATCTAAAACCCTTTAAACCCCTAAAATTGTTAAAAACTATAAAAACCATAAAAACCCAAATGATCTAAAAAAACCCTAAAACCCACAAATACCATAAAAACACAAAGTACCAAAAAAACCCCTAAAAACACTCAAGATCCCTAAAAACAAAATAAAAATCCAAAACTGTAATAAAAATCCCTAAAAACATATAATACCCTAGAACCCTTAAAAATTCATAATAAAACCTTAAAAACATAAATACACATGCTACCCTTAAAAAATGAAAAAAATAAAAAACCTAAAATACCATAAAACCCCTCAAAATACAAAAAAATGCAAAAAAATCCAAAAAACTAAAAAACTAAAATATTCATAAAAAGACATAAAATTCAATAAATATGTAAAAAACCCTATAAAAACCATCTAAATAAAATTAAAAACCCTAAAAACTAAAAATAGCTCAATCCTAAAAAAAAATATAAACCCTAAAAGACCCTAAATACCCTGAAAACCATAAAAACCCCTAAAAACGTTAAAAAATCTAAAAACTAATAAAAACTTTAAAACACAATAAAAATATAAAAACCATTTAAACAACATAAAATGTAAAAAAACACCATAAAATCATAAATCACAAAAAACTAAAAAAAACTCTCAAACCCCCAAAAAACCAAAAAACCCCAAAAATCAATCCAAATACCTAAATACTATAAAAACACTAAAAATACCTAAATTGTAAAAAACACTGTAACCCCTAACAAAACCTTAAAAACCAAAAAACAATTAATACCCCTAAAACACTAAAACACATAATAACCCTAAAAATCAATAAAGACACCAAAAAATATAAAAACACAGAAAACATCTAAAGAATACCTAAAAATATATAAAGCCCTAAGACCCTGAAAATCCCCAAAAAAACATTAAAATACAATAAAAAATTAAAACCAACAGAAACCCAAAAAACATTAGAACATTAAAAGATCTTAAAAACCCCAAAACCCCAAAAAAACCCCCCAAAAACATTAAAAACTTACCAAACCCACAAAACCCTAATATACCACTAAAAACTCTAAAACCACTAGAAACCCATAAAAATGATAAAAAAATATACAAAAAATTTTAAAACACCAAAAAACTAAAAAAACACTAAAACACCAAAGGAACTCTAAAACCAAAAAATTCCCTAAAACCCATCCAAATCCCAAAAAACCAAACCATAAAAAATCATAAAATCCCTAATAGACCCTAAAAATGTAAAAAAAACAGAAAACCTTAAAAACTCCTAAAAAATATAAAAACCTAAAAATAATTAAAACCACTAAAAAACAAAGAATCTCTTAAAACCCTAAAAACCCCAAACCCCTCAAAATCCATAAAAAACCAAAAAAACATAAAATCAAAAACACCCAAAAAATCCATAAAAACCTATAAAAATATAAAATCCCTTAAAACCCCAAAGAAATCTTTTAATACTTAAACAAACATAAAAATAAATGGAACCCAAAATTGATAAAAATCCTAAAAACCATAAAACAAAAAATACATTAAAACCCCTAAAAGACCCTAATAACCCTAAAAACCCCAAAAAAACCAAAAACCCCCTTAAGAAAAATAGACCTCCAAAAATCCAATAAACCAGAAAACCACAAAGAACAATAAGAACCATTTAAACCTCTAAAAATATTAAAAACTCTCTAAATGTTAAAAACTCTAAAAAATTTAAAAAGTATAAAAAATGTTAAAAACATTAACAACTTTAAAATAACCTAAACCCCTTAAAACCCATAAACCCTAAAACCTGAAAAAGCACTAAAAACTAATAAAAACTAAAAATAAATTAAGAAATAAAAAACATTCAAAAAAAATTCAAAAATACCTCAAACCATTAAAAAATGAAAACCCCTATTACACCCCACAAAAAACCATAAATAACCTAAAATCCTTAAATACCTCAAAATCCCAAAATAATATAAAACCCATAAAAACCTAAAAAAACCTATTAATATCATACAACATAAAAATTATAAAAACCATAAAACCCCCAATAAAATCATAAAAACAAAAAAAATGCTTAAATCCCCTAAAAACACTAAAATGCTAAAAGCCCTAAATACCCAAAAATCCATAAAACCCCTAAAAACCTCAAAACACACTAGAACCCCTGAAAACCATAAATTGTCACTAAAAACACAAAACACCCTTTAAATGCCAAAAAACATTCAAAAACTCTAGAAACCATAAAACCCCAAAATTGTTTATAAAATAATAAAAACCTAAAAACCATTAAAACCCTAAAACTGGAAAAAAAACTAAAAGACCTAAAAATCCTTAAAACCCTGACAAAAAACTAAAACTAAAAAACACTTAAACCCCTAAAAATTGCTAAAACCCATAAAACACCTAAAAACCATAAAACCCTCCAAATCCCTAAAAATCTTAAAACCCATAAAAATCCAAAAAAATTCAAAACAATCCATAAGAACATGAAAAACCCTATAACTGTGAAAAACCTGAAGAAATCCTTAAAATTATAAAAAAACATTTAAAACCCCTACAAAATCTAAAAACCCTAAAAACAACAAAAGACTATAAAAACCAATAAACACCCTAAAACCCCAAGAAACGATAAAAGCCAAAAAATCTAATAAAACTCCTAAAACCTTCTTAAAACACTAAAAACCCTTTAAACCCTGAAAAATGTTGAAAACTCTAAAAACCATAGAAATACAAAAAAAACTCAAAAACCTAAGAACCCAAAAAAAACCATAACAACCCCAAAACCCCTCAAAATCCATAAAAGAATAAAATTCCTAAAAGACATCAAAAAATAAATAAACAAATAAAAAATATTAAAACATTACAAACCCTATCAAATCCATAAAAACTTAAAAAACCAAACCCCTAAATAATCTCAAAACACATAAAATCCTAAAAACCCCAAAAAACCAAAAAATCATAAAAAAAACATTAAAAAGACAAAAAACCCCAAAAACCCATTATATTTTAAAAAACCCCCTTAATACCCATTTAACACCTAAAAACATTAAAACACTCTAAAACCATAAAAACCCTAAAAAACTTATAAAAAACCTCTAAAACCCAAAAAAATCCATAAATTCGTTAATAACCATAAAAAACCCTAAAACCATAAAAATATAAAAAATATAATAAAATATATAATTCATAAAAAAACCCTAAAAATCCACAGAAATATCAAAAAAATTAAAAAACCTTACACAAAACATAAAAACCTTAAAACACATACAACCTATAAAACAAAAAAAACTATAAAAACCCTAAAAAATCCATAAAACCCCAAAACACCCAAAAACCCATAAAAGACCCTTAAACCAAATAAGACCCTAAAACCCATAAAAACCACAAAATCCGTAAAATCTATAAATACTCTAACCCCTGAAAATGTTAAACAACTCTAAAACATTAAAAACCCTAAAAACTCAAAAAGCCCCATAATAATCTAAAAAACCATAAAAACACAAAAACTCTAAAAGTCCCTAAAACCCCAAAAAAACCAAAAAATACTAAAAAATATTTAAAAATACGCAAATAAATAAAATACCTTAAATCTCTTAAGAATTCATTAAAAAAGTAAAAACACATTAAAACCCTAAAAACCTAAAACTTTTAAAAACCCTAAAACCCCTAAAAATCATAAAATACAATCAAAACCACTAAAATATTAAAAACCCTAAAACTCATAATAAACCCTAATAAATCACAAAAAACTATAAAACCCCTTAAAACGAAAAATATATAAAGAATATAAAAAACCATTAAAATCAAAAGAAACATTAAAACCCTTAAAATCCCAAAAAACTGAAAAACCCATAAAAATCATAAAGAATCCCTAAAAATCCACAATAATATAAAAACCCATAAATCCTTGAAAAACCTAAGAAAACCTTAAAATTTTTAAAAAAGAGAAAACTAATAAAAAATACTAAAAATAATAAAACCCTAAAAAACCTAAAAACACTAAAAAACAACAAAACCATAAAACCATAGAACCTTTAAAAATCCCTAAATCCTTAAAAGTCCCTAAAATAATTAAAAACCATAAAATCCTAAAAAATCCCTAAAAATAAATCAAAGCACAAAAAAAAGAAAAACCCAAAAAACCCCTAATAAACCATTCAAATCCTAAAAACAATTAGAAACCCTAGAAAACCAAAAAAATGCTAAAAATGAAAAAACCCCTAATAACCCTAAAAATTCATAAAAACCCGAGAAACCATAAATCCCCTAAAAATATAAAATTACCTAAAATCCATAAAAACCCTAAAACCCACTAAAAACACTAAAAACATTATAGGCCCTATAAAATTTCAAAAATATTATGAACCATAAAACCCCAAATACTTAAAAACACTAAAAAACCAAAAAATCAAAAAATCATAAAAAACCTAAAAACCAAAAAATCTTTCAAAATCCTTAAAGACCTAAAAACCCATAAATAACCTAAAAACCCTAAAAACCCTAAAAATGTAAAATAACCATAAATATTTGAAAACCCTAATGAAAACATTTAACCCAAAACAATTAAAAACATGAAAAAACTAAAAACAATAAATCCACTGAAAATCCTAAAAACTCAAAAAACCCTAAATCCTAATAAAACCCCATAAAAACTATTAAAACCCAAAACCCCATAAAAATAGTAAAAATTAGTAAAAACATGGAAACCCTTTTTAAAACTGTAAAAAATTCTAAAAAAAACTCTAAAATCCTTAAAACGCATAATAAGCTAAAAAACCCCTAAACCACAAAAAAACCTAAAAACCCTAAAAAATGTTAAATACATTAAAACCCATGAAACCCCATAGGAAAACCATTAAGAACTAAAATCACATAAAACCACTAAGAAAACTAAAAAATGCTAAAACCAATAAAACCCAAAAATCTATAAAATCCATAAAACCTTTGAGAAACCATAAACCCTTAAACCCTATAAAACCCAAAAACCCTACAAAATACTCTAAAAAACATTCAACCCCAAAAAATGTTACAAATCTATAAAAACCATAAAAACTCTAAAAAACTCAAACACAACCTAAAATCCCAAAAAAAACATAAAGTTCCATAAAAACCCCAAAAAATCTTTAAAATCAATAAAGGAACTAAAAACCATAAAAATACTAAGAAATCCATAAAATACCTAAAATCATAAAAAACCCTAAACCCCTTAAGAAAAACATAAAAACTTGTATTAAATTAAAACCCCAAAATACAAAAAAATAATAAAAAATCCGTGAAAAACTCTAAAAACCCCAAAATCCCAAAGAACCATTATAACCCAAAAAACCTTAAAACCCCCATCAAAAACAAAACAAACCACTAAAATTATAAAAACCCTCTATAACCCTAAGAATTTTAAAAAAATGTACAAACCTTAAAATCCCTAAAAACCCAAAAAACCCTTAAAACCACAAAAAACCTTAAAACCGATAACAACCCTCAAAATCTCTAAGAATATTAAAAAATAAAAAATAATAAAAAATCCATTAAATCCCAAAAAAATTTAAAACCTTAAAAACCATGAAAACCCCGAAGAAAAACAAAAAAACAAAAAAACACGTAAAACCCATAAAACCCCCAAAAAATAGTTAAAAACCTAAAAACCCCTGAAAATCATAACACACCTAAAAAGTAAAGAAAACTATAAAAACCATAAAACCCGAATAAAATCAACAAAAAAACCATAAACACCAAACAAAATGTTAAAACTATGAAAAAACCCTAAACCCTAAAACCCTAAAAAACTCTAAAAAACCTAAAAACCTGTAAAAAGAAAAAAAATCCCTATATATACCAAAGAAATGTGAATACCCCAAATAACTATGGGACCCTTTAAGAAAACTTTTAATACCTAAAAAAACATAAAATGCCTAAAAACCTAAAAAGTTGTAAAAACACAAAAACCAAAAAAATCGTAAAATTCCAAGAAAACCATAAAACCCCTAAAAATCCATTTAAACCTAAAAACCCACAAAAATATCTAAAAACCATTTAATCCCTTACAAAAATTAAAAAACAATAAATAACCTTAAAATCCATAAAACATAAAAAATCCTCTTAATAAAAAAAACAACATAAAAAACATAAAACCAATAAAAAATCATAAAATACTCAAAGTCACTAAAACCACTTTTGAACTGTAAAAACTATAAAAATCTCTAAAAATCCTGAAAAATGAACAAAAACCCAAAAAACCCGGAGAATCGCAAACAAAACATTAAAAACCTTAAAAATATTAAAACCCATAAAAACCTAAAAACACTAAAAACCCTAAACCCCAAAAAACCACAAAATCTCTATAAAACCTATGAATCCATATAAATCATTAAAAACACTAAAACTCCCTAAAAACTAAAAAACCCTAAAAACAATGAATAAAACAAAATAAACCTTAAAACCATAAAAAAATGAAACCTCTAAAAACCTAAATACTGTAAAAAAACCCCTAAAAACAAATAAGACTCGGAAATCCCTAAACCCCTAAAAGACTCTAAAATTCTTAAAAACCATTAAAAACCATAAAACACTCAAAACCCTTTAAATACCCAAAAACACATAAAAACAGTAAAAACATTAAAAACTATATTAACCCCAAAAGAATTTAACAAAATCTAAAAACCATAAAATCCCTAAAAAAATTAAATAAAAATTTCCAAAAAAACCTTAAAAAAACTAAAAAACCATAAAACCCTTCGAAATTCTGAAAAACTCTTAAAACCTATAATTATCCTAAAATATATTTACAAATACAAAAAATTTAAAAAACTACAAAACCCTAAAAAACCATAAGAATACTTCAAAAACCTAAAAACACATAAATCCGTCAAGAAACTAAAAACCATAAAACCCATAAAAACCGTAAAACCCCACTAAAAAAATTAAATACCTTTTAAACACTGAAAAATGTTAAAAAAATACAAAAATCATAAAACCCAAAATAACTCAAAATAACTCTGAAAACGTAGAGAATACATAAAATCCCTAAAATCGTAAAAATCCATAAATATCCTCAAATTCCCTAAAAACCCTAAAAACCCATAAAATTACTAAAAACCCTTAAAAATTTAAAAAAATACCATAAAATGCTAAAAAACCATAAAAATCCCTAAAATTTTTAAAAATAGTAGAAAAAATTAAAAACCCTAAAAAACTTAAAAACTCTGACAAACATAAATACCCCTAAAACCCTATAAACCCTTAAAACCCCACAAAATCCCAAAAAACACTATAAACCATAAAAACTCTAAAAACCCATAAAAATACATAAATTTAAAGAAACCTAAATACCATGATAACCCCTAAGAAAATATAAAAAATTCTTAAAACCCATAAAAGATAAAAAATTACTAAAAACACTAAAAACCCTTTAATGAACCTAAAAACCCCTAAAAACCATAAAACCCAAAAAAATGATAAAAACCCCTAAAACATATAAAAACGTTGAAAACCCACTAGAAACATTAAAAACCATTTAAAAACCTACAAACATAAAAAACTCAAAAAAACCCTTAGCAATCCTATGAAGCACATAAATCCCAAAAATCCCAACAATCCAAACAAACTCCAAAACCTAAAAACCCTAATCACCCTCAAAATCCATAAAAAAATTATAATCCTAAAAATTACCAAAATATCCCTAAAAAATAAGAAAAAATAAATTCCTTGAAACACCATATGAAATTCATAAAAACCTAAAAACACATAAAAACCATGAAAACACTATAATGACTAAAAACCCTAAAAAACCTATAAACCCTCACAACTATAAAACCCTAAAAACCATAAATCCAAAAAAAAACATAAAAACTCTAAAGAACCCACTAAAAACTCTAAAAACGCTTTAAATCCATAAATATCTTAAAAACACTAAATACATTAAAATTACTAAAAAAACTCAAAGAAACACATAAACCCAAAAAAACCATAACAACCCTAAAAAACAAAAAATACCCTAAAACCCCTTAAAATCCCTAAAAACCATAATAATCATAAAGAAGAACTAAAAATTCATAAAACCATGAAAACCCCTAAAAAGAATTAAAATTTTAAAAACACTTAAAACACCTAAAAACCACTAAAAATGCTGGAAACCCTAAAAATCCCTAAAAACCGTAAAAACCATTAATATCCCTAGAAACCTTTAAAAGCCCAAAAAACCCAAAAAACATTAAAACCCTCTAAAAACTATAAAAAAATTCAGACCCCAAAAACACTATAAAACTCTAAAAACCCATAAAACCCTAAAAAAACAATAAACCCTATAAAGCAAAAACCATAAAAACCAAATAACTCCAAAAAACCCTAAAAAACCATTAAAATCCATAAAATCCCTACAACCCAAAAAAATCTAAGAAAATACCTAAAAATTCCAAAAAACACAAAAAACCCTTAAAGTGCCTTTAAAAAAATAGTCAAAACCTTTAAATATGCTAAAAAGCGTAAAAAAAATTATAAAAAACCCTAAAATATTAAAACCATAAACCCTAATAACTATAAAATATTCCTAAAAACCTATAACCACCCTAAAACCCCAATATGAATACAAAGAACACTTAAAACCCCAAAAAATTCTAAAAAAACTATAAATACCTTAATACCCTTTAAGAAAATAACCCAAAAAACATCAAAACACTAAGAAACATAAAACCATTAAATCCCTAAAAACTCTAAAACCAAAAAAAAATCATAAAAAACCATAAAAATCCATAAATATGTAAGAAACCTTTAAAACAGTGAATAATTTTATGAAAACCTTAAAATCAAGAATAGCTAAAACCCTTTAAAACCTGAAAACTGTTAAAACCCCTAAAAACACTTAAAAAACTCTAAAAATGCTAAATATACCCAAAAATACCTAAAATGAAAAAAAATAAAAATATTTATAGCCCTGAAAATCCCAAAAAAAACTAAAAAAACCTAAAAACCCTTAAAACCACTTGGAAACATAAAAACCTAAAAACATGAAAAACCATTAAAGACCCTAAAAAATGTTATAACCCCTAAAAACCATAAACACGCTAAAATGACTAAAAAATAAAAAAAAAACCCTTTAAACTACTAAAAATGATAAAAAAAATAAATACCTATTAAATTTGGAAAAAAATAAAAAAAAATTAAATAGTAAAAAACAAAGAAAAGCCTAAAATTCCTAAAAATCTTAAAATCCCTCTAAATCTATACAAACCCTGAAAACCATAAAAATCCTAAAAATACATTAATAACCATAAAAATATAAAGTGTGCTAAAACTAGTAAAAAGAATATAAAAACATTGAGAAACATAAAACACTTAATACCCCAACAAAAATTAAAAACTCTAAAACACATAAAAACCTAAAAATCCCTATAAACCACTAAAATCCATTAAATACCCTAAAGACCCATAAAAACCATAAACCCACTAAAAATTCTAAAAACCCATTAAACCCCATACATGTTAAAAATATCTAAAAACCTTAAAACCCCTCAAAACTAAAAAACCCTTAAAAATGCATAAAACCATAAAAACATTAAACCCCCTAAAACCCCCCAAATTCCTAAAAAACCACAGAAATCCAAAAAAAGTGCTAATAATCACTAAAGATGTTAAAAACATAAAAAATCTAGAACAACCTAAGAAAACCATAAAACCATAAAAAAATTTACGAAACCTAAAAACCCTTTAAAAATCCTAAACACCATAAAACATAAAAAAATAAAAAACCATAAAACTCCTAAATACAATAACACCCCCTAAAAACCCTTAAAATCCCTAAAAATTTACTAAAAACTCTAAAACCCCTTTAAACCCCTAAAATTTTTAAAAACTCCAAAAACCATAACAATCCAAAAACATTCAAAATAAAAATACCCTAAAAACCCCCAAAACCCATAAAACCCTAAATACCAGAAAACCCCCAAACCCCTCAAAATCCTTCAAAAACCAAAAAAACCATAAAAATGATAAAAAATACCTAAAAATATCTAAATACATAGGAAACCCTGAAAATCCCCTAAAAACTGAAAAATAAAAAAAAAGACATAAAACCCCTAAAATCCTAAAAATGAAAAGGCCTAAAAATACATAAAACCATAAAAACAATAAAAACCCAAAAAAACCCTAAAAACATAAAAACCCTTAAAAAGACATAGAAACACTAAAAACAACTAAAATCAATAAAACCCTTTAATCCCCTAAAAAATTAATTTATTTAAAAAAACCATGAAACCCATGCTGTTCGTGATGCGGATTGGCTGGTCAGTTGCGGCTCGCATTGGGGTGCGGTGTTGTTCCTCGATGGCAGAGGTTCTTGGAAGCCCTCGGCGGCATCGGTCTTTGGCGGTGTTTCTTCCCATGGCATCAGCTGTTCTGCTTCGACTTTACGCTTTGTGGATCTGGATGTGTGGACAGCGGATCTTGTCGTTGCAGTCCTCTTTGGGCTTCCACTTCTCAGATCTGCCCTGGGAGGATCTGGCAAGGGCGGCATTGACTTGACTCGGCAACGACTTGCTTTGGTTTCAGCGGATCTGGTATAGGCTCCTCCTAAGGCGAGGCCTCGCTACTCGTCTATTCTTTTCGGTCCCAGATTCTCGAGGAGCCATGACGCGGTGGGTCTCGGCGTCATTGAGCTGGGGCTGGATGCTCTTCAATGGTGTACTTGTTTATGTTTCAAATCTTGGAATTTGATGCTCGCTGCTACTACGGATTGGTGGCTGTTTATGGCAAAGATACAGGTTTGCATTTCTGGTTCTAATATCTTGTCCTTGGCGATTTCTGCTGATGAAGGTTCGAACATGTTGTGTTCTGTTCATTTTGAGTTGCTGGTTTGTGTGTTCTTGAAATGTGGCTGGTTTGGTTCTGTGCTGTGGTTTCTACTGTTTGATGTGTTTAATGTGTTGAGGATGCTGCGGATTGTGGTCAGGCGTGGGTGCTGGTGGGTATTTTTTCCTGTTTTTTATGGGATTCTGGATTTGGTCTGGTCGGTTAATGATGTTCGCTGGGTTCTGAGTTGCTTTATGATGTTTGATGCTGGTTTTTATTCCCATCATAACTTGCAGCTGATTTCTGGTCGGTTACTGAGTTGCTGGATGATGAGTTGCTTGACTTTGTCCACCACTTCCTTTGAGTGGAGGTGGTGGGTGCTGGAATTTTGGTATGGTGGTGTTGTTTGGTGTTCGATGAAAGTGGAATGGCTGGGTGCTTTTGACTTGCATAATGGAATGTTGTTGGCTGGCTTGGTCGTGATGCTGGATGTGGCTGGACGTTTTCTGACAGGGTTAGCTTGCTGCGGTGTGCTTGGTAGTGGGCACCCTCTTGTGCTTGTGGTTGTTAGGAAAGAAGAGTTACTGAGGTCTGGAGGCTTGTTGGTGTTGTGGGATGCTTGTTCTGGTTAGACAGGTGATGATGTTGGAGATGCTGCTAAGCGATGTTGTGGCGGTGCTGGCTGGAATTTTGCGGATGCTGGAGCTGGTAAGTTTGGAGGCTGGTTGCTGCTTGGTGGTGAGCTGCTGGATGCTGGTTGATGCTGCGGATGATGTTGGTTGCTGCTTGGTGCTTTGTTTTTTTTGGGTTTTTTTTTCTTTTCTTCTTTGATTTCTCTTTTTTTGGCGTGGGTTGTAAGGGGTTTTTGGGTGTGGGTCGTTCGACCCCTCCCCTCCCTTTTCTACGGTGTCTCTTTTTCTTTCTAATAAATTTGGAGGAGCCAGGAATAGCCCGACCCTCACATCTTCCTTGCCCTAAAAACATAAATACCCTTAAATCCCTTAAAAACCTAAAAACCATATAATTTATAAAAAATCAATAAAAATACCTAAAAATAAGAAACCCCTACATACCCTTAAAACTCCTATGAAACCCTTATAATTAAAATCAATAATTTAAACCCATAAAAAACCTAAAAATGCTAAAAACGTAAGAAATGATTAAAACTGCTAAAATAGTTAAAAACACAATAACCCTTAAAATCGTTGAAAACATCAATAAACCCATAATAACCCTAAAAATATCTAAAAACTCTATAAATCATTTAAACCCATAAAAATGTTGGAAATCTCTAAAAATAATAAAACCACGAAATACTCATTAAAACAAAAAAAACCTTAAAACCATTAAAATACCTAAAAACACCAAAATACCATCAATGTTATAAAAAATCTCTAAAAGACTAAAAACATAGAAATCCCTAGAAATTGTGAAATCCTGTAAGAAAACATGAAAAACCTATAAGCACTTAAAACCCAAAAAATCATAAAAAATGCTAAAAACCAAAAAAATCATAAAAACCCAAAAAAATCACTAAAAACCATAAAACACCCTAAAAACCCTAAAAACCCTAAAACAACTAAACACTCTAAAACCATTTAACCTCCTAAAAAATTTAATAAAATATAGAAACCCATAAACTTCATAAATTTTTAAAAAAACGCTATAAAACCCCAAAATCCCTAGAAAACCCAAAAAGCTATCAAAATCTAAAAAAACCATTTAAAATAATAAAAAATACAAAAAAATAACTAAAAACATAAAAAAACCTAAATACCCTTAAACCCTATGAATAACTTAAAAACCTAAAAATACTTGAAACCCATAAATGCCAAAAAAATCAAAAAAATTAAAAAACACTAAAAACCTTAATAACCTTATAAACTATAAAACCAATAAATAAATTAAAATACCCATAAACCCTATAAAGACCCTCACAAACTACTAAAAATTATAAAAACCCTTTAAACCCCCCAAAATGTTATAAAACTCAAACAATTACAACCCCTAAAAAACTCATGAAAAACTCTAAACACCCAAAAAATCATAAAAACCATAAAAAATAAAAATTATGATAATCATTAAAAAAAACACAATAAAATCCTAAAAATTCCATAAAATACATAAAAACATAGAAACCCTGAAAACCCTAAAAACACAAAAAGAACACAAAACCCATAGAAAATCTAAAAATGCTAAAAACCATAAAAACCCTAAAACCATGAAAAACATAAAAACCCCTAAAACACATAAAAATCATAAAATCCCACTTAAAATTCAAAAAAACCATAAAAAATTTAAAAGACTCTAAAATCCCTAGAAACCCATAAAATAAAAAATAAACACAAAAATCCCAAAAAAACCATAAAACCCTAAACCCCGCAAAATATAAAAACCATGAAAATCCTAAAAATCCCTAAAAATCCCTAAAAACGTTTAAAACCATGAAAACCCCTAAGAGAACCTTTAAAACTAAAAAAACATAAAACCAATAGAATCCAAAAAATACTAAAAACCCTAAAAAACTCTAAAATCCTTAAAATCCTAAAAACATTATAATATCCCAAATCCACTCAAAACTCTATAAATACTTTAAACCCCTAAAATATTAAAAATAATAAAAACCATTAAAACAAAAAAACATTAAAACCCATAAAACCCCTAAATTTCATAAATTTCCTAAAAACCATCAAAATCCCTAAAATCCCTAAAATCCATAAAAATCCTAAAAATCTATAAAGATCCCAAAAATCATAAAAAAGCTAATAACCCTAGAAAATCCTAATAAAATCCTAAAAAACTAAAAAACATAAATCTCCTTACAAACCTAAAAACACTAAAAACCATAAAAACACATAAAACCCCATATAATCCTCAAAAATCCTAAAAATACTAAAAAACATAAAAATCATAAAAGTACCTATAAATCTCAAAAAACATTAAAATCCATAAAAACCTGGAAAGCATCTAAGAAAATCATAAAACCTAAAATCAATAGAAAAATCCCCTAAAACCATAAAAGACCCCAAAAACCCAAAACCATCCTAAGAAGACCCTAAAAACCCGAAAACAATTGAAAACTATAAACCACGCTACAAACCATAAAATCCCTAAAACCCACTAAAAACTCTTAAAACCCTTAAAACTGAAAAAACAATAATAATTACATAAAAATAATAAAACCATTAAAAAATAAAAAAAACCTAAAACCCCAAACAATGATGAAAATCATAAAACCCCTAAAACCCCCAATAATCATAAAACCCTAAAAACCCATAAATTCATTAAAATACCAAAAAATAACCTAAATATTTAAAAACCTGTAAATCCTCTAATATCCCTAAAAACTGCCAATAAAACTATAAAACCCTTAAAAAATATAAAACCTCTAAAAAACTAAAAAAAGCCAAAAACCCAAATAACTCACAAAACCAATAATGCAACATCCCAGGTAAATAAAGAAATATGAAATTTTAATATTTATTAATATTTGTGAATTAAATTTTAATTTTACCTTAAAGGGGTTTCTATGTTCGATGGCGTACCCGATACACAACAATGAGTTACTTTGAAATCTTAAGTTGGGTATTAATAATATAATATTAGTATTTTATATAGTAGTTAACTCCTTGTTGTTGTATTGGAAAAAATGAACATAACTAACTAAAATATGATTATACATTTTTGATAAATGTTTATGCATTTATCCAATAAAAGATAGAGGCTAAAAATGTGAATGAATCTAATTTTATGCATAATTTACCTTAAAATGTTGATTTACCACATTTTGATGGATAACCCTCTTCAAATATTTATTTGGTCACTTTAGATGTTATATTTCACAAATATAATTCTTCTTTTGAATTGGGATATCAAAATTTACTTTGGGTAAATTTTTGGTATTTTTCTGACAAAATTCTTTTTTAAATGAATAGTGGAAAATATAGTATTTTAATTCATAACTACATTTTATTATAATTGATTTATATGGTTAGATTATCTTTTAAATTGGTTTTAAAGAGTAATTAGATTATATTTTTTCCATTTAATCCAATTTTTTTCATTAGAATTAATTTCACTTTGAAATTGGACATAAACAAGTGTCAATTTTTTGATTGTTAATATTTCCTAAAAACACGCTTCTTTTTTTAACAGTAAGATTAATATTAAATTAATTTATGCCACTTCTATTTTTTGAATTTGGAGAAATTGATTTCATATTTGGAATCATGAGAACCAAATTTTGTAAATAGGTAAATTTTATTTTTATACATTATGAATATTTACAATAGTAAATATTTTATTTACCATGGTTAAAGGATGAATCTAGTAAATAAAAGGAAAAAATATTACTATAATAATATAAAATTACCCTAACATGTTTCCTAATCAGATTGGTTTATAAAATTATGAGCATGACCATCCTTGGTCGATTTTGGGACTCCATGAGGCCACTTGGGAGTGATAATGACACTTTATTTTAATTAACATAAAGACAAAAATGACATAAACAAATATCTTTTAGTAAATTAATTATTAAATAGGGTTATATAATTTATCTTTTTTACTATAAATATTATTTGGAAATATAAAAATATTTCCTATACCATGGTATTTTTTTATAATTTTTATACATCAAATAAATAAAATTATTTATGACATAATAATGATGTCGTGTTTATCTGATTAATAAATGATTTAAATAAATTTGATTATAAAGATTAAAATAATATCCAATACCTGTAAAATTATTATTGCATGATTTTATTTTGACCATGATTCCTCTTATATGCAACTTTAATAAGTTTTTAACCTTTATAAACCGAAAATTATTATATAATAAAATAATATTTTCACACTTTCCTAAAGAGCCCCTCCTCCCCCTTATAAAAAGACCTAACATCTAACCCATTACACACAAATCACAAGAACCTTGGATCATCCAACCCCTGCCCAAATAAGATCCCAATATCCCTATCTACCACCTAGAATCCTTACCTTAGGCATAAAGTGCTTCATGAAGTTCTTCTGTTTCAAACCAAAGGGAGTTAGCTGAATTAAAGGTAACTGTTTCTCTTAAATTATTTTGTTTTATTTTGTTTTATTTTACTTATCCAACCACATAAACTCTTTTTATTCTTTTATTTTATAAAAAAACCAATATACTAAATACATTAGGTTTTTTTATGATAATTATTCGAACTACACTTACACACACCTTCGTCTAATGGGTAAAGAACATACTATTTATGTGGACAGTTAACTACTGCCTCACGAAATGATGATTGTTAAAATATCACCAACCACCTCTCATGGTGGAAATTATGATTGAACTGTATTTTTATAAGATATATATTATATTATATTTTTTCTATTCTTCTGTATTTTTTATCTATAGCATTTCTTCATGGTTTTCATTATGGGTAAATGCGATAATTCAATTTGAGGAAGTGTGGACTACCGCCAAATCAAAGTGATATGACTCATTAATGCCATATGTGGGATGTATAAAAGATGTATTTAATTATATTATACTGGAATTATAATATCAATATGTATTATTATGTTTTAATTCCATTAAAATATGAAATAGAAATTAAAGTAGCGTTCATGCATACGCACGACTTACCGTCTCAATGAACGATGCATTTCATTTATTTTCTCTAAATGTTATGTAATATTATAAATACATATATATACTGGATATATATGATATATATGATAAATAAGTCATAAATATCATTCTAGAGATAATGTTCTATTGACCACAAGGACAACTTGTAATTATAAGAAGTCCATTTTTTACTCAAGTCCCAAATATCGACCAAATGACCATTATTAACTTAAATGATTTCATAATGATTATAACATGGTAATAAGTGATATAAAAAGAATAATAAACATGAAAATGGTTCTTAAGAAAATATAAATTAACTTTAGTTTATTATTCCAGAAGAACAAGAAACAAACAAGTCAAGTCGGACACGGGGTATGGGATTTCTTATCTCACTTTTAATTCTGTGAGATTTCCATTGTTAGCCATTAATTTATAGAATGTGGTGTATTTTTTACTATAATCTGATATATATTATCATGATTTTATTTATTTTTATGTTATTCTGTGAATAATTTGGTGGTTATTAACTTTTTTCATACGACTCGATTGATTACAACGTGGTAAGGGATTTTCATCTCACTTTTTATTCTTGTGAGATTCTTGATATAATTGCCACTATTTCCATTTGTGTGGTGTATGTACTGACCAAGATTGTATTCATTGTGTTATATAATTCAAATTATTGGTATTTAAATATTTATTTTATGATCCTTATTTCATATGATGAATGTTTCATAAGTTACCAAATCGTTAAGGGAACCTTTCACCGTCCTCTTTTTTAAAGACTTATTTTTGTTATGTCTTTTAATTTTCATCTTCTAATGATGGGATATATTCTTCATTGTCCTTAATGATGTAAATAGTATGACCAAGTGAGGAGATACCCTTGTTCCTCTCATCAAATAATTTTCCTGAATTTTATAGTGACGTTGTTAGGCTGTCGAATTTCTTTAAGGGAACTACTTAACCCAATCTCAATTCTTTGGGTTAAACTTATACTTCTTGATTATAACATGTTATAAATATGATTGAATTAATTCTGATAGTTTCACACTTAATATCCACATATATTTAGTGTATTCTTATTTGTCACACATAATTATGTAATTCATTTATCCTTAATCTTAGGATACCATCTTTATAAGGGATTTAATCTCATTTTACATTCCCTTTAGACATCATTATTGTTATGTATCAATTCCCTTTTATAAGGTATATATAATGTCCTTTAGAAAATTATATCTTGAATATCCTTATTCTCATGATATTATATGTTTTGTTTAATTTTATTCTTCAATTATGTTTAGTCAAGTGTTTATCAAGTGTTACGAGATTCTTTAACTAAAACATCATTTTAAAAGAATTAAAGAATTATTCTTCAAAATAATTCTCATTAATGTCGATGTTTTAAAAATGGTTTTTAGTATTTATTTATATGGATATTAATGTTCTAAAAATTTAATTCCTTTAAAATCTTCAAATTGGAATGGGACACTTTGATTCAAAAATCTATTTATTAAATGTTTTATATGGTTTTGAAAATGGTTTGATTATGCATTGATTATGTCAATATCTTGTAACTATATATTGTAATTGAAATGTGGAAATATTATTAGTGAAATGTTTATATTTACAATATTATATATCTTATGATTTTGTAATGGTAATTGGACATTTGACGGGTGGTTACGTGATAAACCAAATGACGAGGGGTGTCATGATAAACCAAGACGGGTGGTTACGTTATAACCTCCGATTAATTGGGCAATGAAGTCAGCTGTATGGTTATTCCATTTAGTGATATGTATTGAAGTCACCCATATGATTATTACATTTAAGTATTTTTATGTCCTATGTTACCTTTATATGTTATTTGTTCTTTATATGGGTTTTATGGTAAGCTTTTGGTTATAAAAGGGTATGTAATGATATTTTATTCAGTGAAAAGAATTTACTACTTCATAAAGGTGAAAAGTACTACTTATGATAAAGAATTCATGGTTTACTTGTTGTTTTAAAAAAACTAATACTTTTTCTTCTTTTTGTATCCCTTAATGAGATTTTTATGCTCATTCCTTGTTTTTGAAATGTTTTTCACAGGATATAAAGTGTAATATGGTCAAGGATGGGATTAAAGAAAAGTTTTGCTATCTAAAACATGGAACTAGACATAACTCATTTTTTCATTAATTTATTTTTTGAAAAAAATTGATACTGGGTAGATGTGTCTACATGTAATATTCAAGTAGTTATGTATTTTTTATGACCTAATTCTCTAAGGATCTAATCCTGAAAAGAACCTCAATGTGAATTATTAACAGAATTCAAGAATATGCATTGTTTAAGGATGGGTCCTTACAGTTGGTATCAGAGGTCATTTTAGACAACTTTATGGATTATGAGTTTTCGTTAGACACATAGTTAGTCCCTATGTCTATCATTTTAGTTAAATCCTTGTTTTATAACTTTTTCAGATTAAGGAAATTCAGTTACAAATGGAAGGAGGAGGATCTAAAATGACATTCATATCTCTTCTTGATGACATGATTGCAAAAATTATTGAAAATTCATGTTTGGATGATTTGGAAACATTTTCTAGCATACAAGTCACTTGCAAGAATTTTCATTAGATATCATACACCTCTATTATACCTCATTATCATCATGGATGATGGGTTGTATTTAAACAAATCCTATTTTCATAATATTATCATATTTTCAAGAAAGGTAAATATTATCAAGGAATTTTCAAATATTTTACCTTATCACAATATTTTGAAGCATATTATGATTTTGAAAAAGGTACTGAAGAAGGATACCCATGCACAACCTATTTATATTTTCTTTTACAATATAGTCTCTCCGCACAAAACTATGGTATTTTAAAAAGACCATTAATTGAATGTTTCAACTCAAATTCGGTCTGATTGTTTTACCAAAATCATATTTTATCATATTTTTATAAAATTATATGTTATACATGATTATTTTTCAAAACTATTTTTATGTGAACACCCATATGACACATGTTGTACAATGTGTATTTGGATGAAGGAAGCCAATTATTTTGATGTATATCAAAATCATTTCTGTAATGCATGGACCTTATAACTACGTAAACAAGATAACGATGAAAGAAAGTGGACACCATGATCAAGGTATGATTTTCTTTATTTTGGGTTATTTATGGAAATGATTAACCTACCATAGATAATATGTGATTTGGTTAATTATACTTTAGTATGATACGTTTAGAGTATTCTATGTTTTCGGAGTTAAATGTTATGATTTACTGTGGAAGACTATATGATTAAATCCTAATAAGTTTGGGGTTTCAATCAAATTTTGGATTATTTAGTTGAATTTTAATGAAAATTTTGTAAAGAATGGTCTTTCTTGTACTTTGGGTACTTTTTATGGATTTTGGATATTGATAGTAGTACTTCTTTTTATAAAGGATTATCCTTTTTGGGGATTATATGATCTCGTACTAACCATTTTTGTTTTAGTTGATGTCTAAATACAAGTGAAATATCTAGTTCTTCTTTTTTGGATTATGTGATTATCTAGAAGATAATTCATGGGCTTTTGATGTGACAATGTCTTTTGGAATGCTCATTGTTTGGAGAAGAGATTAGTTTTTGGTAGAAACATATTAAAAGATGAAACTCTACATAAAGGTAAGTGTATTTCATTATGTTCTTATTCTATGTTATAAATTAATTCCTCAAAATTATGAAAAGGAATGTAAAACAAAAACATTGTTGGTTTATGTTTCCTACTATGTAATCCAAAACCGTTTAACACATCATAAGATTGTGATTTTCTGATGGTTAACTTTCTCCTAATCATGTTTTCTATTACTCCCCATCAGAACATGTTGGTTTTTTTTCTCTTCCATATCCATGTTTTCCAACATGAACTCTTAGTATGGGTATTCTTAGGTGACCTTTGTACATCTCTTTCTTTCTTTTAAAGTGATAGTTTTACTGACTCTTTTTAGATGTGGGACTTTTAATGAAGTTTCTAAGACAAGTTTTAAAATTTTGAGGACACAATTCCCAAATGGGGGCAAGGATGTAACATCCGAGGTAAATAAAGAAATATGAAATTTCATATTTATTAATATTTATGAATTAAATATTAATATTACCTTAATGTGGTTTCTAGGTTCGATGGCATACCAGATACGCAACAACAAGTTTCTTTGAAATCTTACATCGTACAATAATAATATAATATTATTATTTTAAATGGTAGTTAAATATTAACCATTGAATTGGAGAGAATGAACATAACTAACTACAATATGATTACACATGTTTGTTAAATATTTTTACATTTATCAAACAAGATTTAGAGGCTTAAAATATGAATGAATCTAATTTTAAGCATAATTTACCTTAAATAGTTGATTTACCAACTTTTAATGGAGAAACCTCTTTAAATATAGTTTTGGACACTTTTATATGTTATATTTGAAAAAATAATAATTCTTCTTTAGTATTGAGATATCAAAATTTACTTTGGGTAAATTTTTGGTATTTTTTTGATAAAATTCTTTTTTAAATGAATAGTGGAAAATACTGTATTTTAGTTCAAAACTGCCTTTTAATCTAATTTATTTATATTTTATGATTATCATTTTAATTGGTTTTAAAGTGTAATTAAATTATATTTTTACCATTTAATCTAATTTTTTTCATTGAAATTAATTTCATGTTGAAATTGGGCATAAAAAAGTTTCAAAATTTTGATAGTTAATATTTCTTAAAAACACACTTTTTCTTTTAACAGTGGGAATTAATTTTAAATTATTTTCTGTCACTTCAGTGTATTGAATTTGAAAAAAAGGATTCCATATTTGGAATCAGGAGGTCCAAATTGTAAAAATAGTTAACTTTTATTTTTAGACATTATGAATATTTACATTAGTAAATATTTTATTTACTGTGGTTAAAGGGAAAATATGGTAAATAAGGGTAACCAAATATTAATATAATAATATAAAATTACCCTAAAATGTATCCTAATTATATTGGTTGATACACTTCCGAACATTAACATCCTTGGGTCTATTTTGGGACCCCATGGGGCCACTTGGGAGTAATAATGACACTTTATTTTAATTAAATTAATGTAAAGACAAAAATTACATAATCAAATATATTTTATTAAATTAATTTTTACATAGGGTTATATAAGTTATATTTTCAATTATAAATATTATTTGGAAATAAAAAACTATTTTTTACATCATGGATTTTTTTTATAATTTTTAGACATCAGATAAATAAAATTATTTATAACACAATAATGATGCAATGTTTATGTAATTAATAAATGATTTAAATATATAAGATTATAAATATTAAAATAATATCCAATACCTATAAAATTATTATTGGATGATTTTATTTTGACCATAATTCATCTTATATTTAAATTTAACAAGTTTTTGACCTTTAGAAACCGAAAATTATTATATAATAAAATAATATTTTCACACTTTCATAAAGAGCCCCTCCTCCCCCTTATAAAAACCCCTCACTTCTAACCCATTCCAAACACATCACAAGCCCATTGGTTCATCAATACCCTGTACAAATAAGCTCTAATGATCTCTATCTTCAACCGAGAAGCCTGAACTTAGGCCTAAGGCAATTCAAGAAGTCCTTTTGGTTCAAACCAAATGGAGTTACCCAAATTAAAGGTAATTGTTTCTCTTACATTCTTGTGTTTTATTTTGTTTTATTTTACTTCTACAACCAATAAAATATTTTTATTTCTTAATTTAATAACAAAACCAGTATAATAAATATACTAGGTTGTTATTATGATATTTATTAGAACTACACTTACACGCACCTCTATCTAATGGGTAAGGAACATACTGTTTATGTGGATGGTGAACTACTGCCTCACGAAACGATGATTGTTCAAATATACCCAAACGCCTCTCATGGTGGCCATTATGATGGAAATATATTTATATATGATTTATATGATATTTATATTTTTTATATACTTCTGTATTTTTCATTTCTTTCATACCTTTATGGTTTCCATTATGGGTAAACGCGATAATTTAATTTGAGGAAGTGCGGACTATCGCCCCCTCAAAGTGATATGACTCGTTAATGCCATATGTGGGATGTATAAAAGATGGAGTTAAGGATATTATATATGATATTATACTAAAATTATAATATAACTATTTATGTTTAGGTTTTAATTCCATTGAAATATGAAATAGAAATGAAAGTAGCATTCATGCTTACGTACGGCTTACCGTCTCCATGAACAGTGCGTTCCATTTCTTACCTCTAAATGATATGTAATATTATAAAAACATATATAATATATATATATGATATATATGATATCTAAATCATAAATATCATTATGTATATAATGGTTTATTGACCACAAGGACAACTTGAAATTATAAGAAGTCCATTTTTTACTCAAGTGCCAAATATCGACCAAACGACCATTATTAACTTAAATGATTGAATAATGTTTATAACATAATAATAAGTGATAAAAAAATAATAAAAATGAAAAAGGTTCTTAAGAAAGTAGAAATTAACTTTATTTTTTTATTCCAGAAGAACAAGGAACAAACAAGACAATTCGAACATGAGGAAAGTGATTTCTTATCTCACTTTTAATTCCATGAGATTTCCATTGTTCACCACTAATTTATTGCCTGTGGTGTATTGTATACAGCCATTTGATATATATTATCATTATTATATTTATTTTTATGTTATTCTATGAATAATTTATGGTTATTAACTTTTTATCATATAACTCGATTGATTACAACATGGTAAGAGATTTTCATCAATCTTTTTATTCCGGTGAGATTCATGACTTATTTTCCACTATTTCTTTTTGTGTGGTGTTTATACTAAAAAATATTGTATTCATTGTATAATATAATTCAATTTATGGGTATTTAAATCTTTATTTTATGATCCTATTTTCATATGGTGAATGTTTCATAAGGTACCAAATCGTTAAGGGAACCTTTCACCCTTGTTTTTCTAATGACTTCATTTTGTTATGTCATTAAATTTAAATCTTCTAATGCTAGGATATATTCTTATATATCCTTAATTATGTAAATTTTATGTCCAAGTGATTAGATACCCTTTTTTCTATCATAAAATTATTTTTCTTAATTTTAATGTGATGTTGTTAGGCTGTCAAATTTTAGTAAGGGAACTTCTTAACCCAATTTCAATTATTTGGGTGAATCTTATACTTACTGATTATGCAATGTTATAAATATGTTTGAATAACCTCTAATTGTTTCAAACATAATATCCAATTATATTTAGTGTATTATTATTTTTCACACATAATTATTTAATTTATTTATCCTTAATCCATGGATACCGTCTTTATAAGGTATTTCGCCTCAATTTACATTCCCTTGAGACTTCATTGTTGTTATGCAGAAATTCACTTTTATATTGTGTATATACTGTCCTTTGGAATATTATATCATGAATATCCTTATTATCATGATATTATATGTTTTGTTAAATTATATTATTTAATTATGTTTTGTCAAGTGTTTCTCAAGTGTTACGAGACACTTTAACTAAAACATCATTTTGAAAGATTTATAGAATTATACTTCTAAATATTTCACATTAATGTCCATGTTTTAAAAAATGGTTTTTAGAATTTATTTATATGGACAATAATGTTTTAAAACATTAATTTTTTTAAAATCTTCAAAGTGGTACGATACACTTTGATTCAAAAATCTCTTAATTAAATTTTTTAAATGGTTTTGAAAATGGTTCCATTAAGCAGTGATTATGTCAATATCTTGAAATGATATATTGTAATTGCAATGTGGAAATGTTATTAGTGAAAGTTTTATATTTACAATACTATATGTGTTAAGATTTTATAATGGTGTTTGGACATTTCACGGGTGGTTACGTGACAAACCAAATGACGGGTGGTGTCGTGATAAACCAAAATGGGTGGTTACGTTATAACCTCCAATTCATTGGGTATGGAAGTCGGCCGTATGGCTATTCTATTTAGTGATATGTGTGGAAGTCAACCGTATGATTATTCTATTTAAGTATGTATATGTCCCAAGTTACCTTTATATGTTATGTGTTCTTTATATGGGTTTTATGGTAATATTTTGGTTACAAAAGGGTAAGTAATGATCTTTTATTCAGTGAAAAGTATTTAATACTTCATAAAGGTGAAATTATTACTTATGATAAAGTATTCATGGTTTACTTGTTGTTTAAAAAAAATAATAGTTTTTCTACTTTGTGTATCCCTTACTGAGCATTTTATGCTCATCCCAAGTTTTTGAAATGTTTTTCAGAGGATATAAAGTGTAATAGGGTCAAGGATGGGATCATGGAAAAGTCATGTTGTCTAAAACATGGAACTAGACATGACTCTTTTTTTATGAATTTTTTTTTTGTGAAAAAAATGAAAACTGTGTTGATGTGTCTACATGTCATATTCAAGTTGTTATGTATTTGTTATGACCTATGTCTCTAAATCTCTAAACCTTAAAAGATCTTCAATGTGAATTATTAACTTAATTCAAGAATATGCGATGTTTAAGGCTGGGTCCTTACAAAAAAACACCCAAAAAACCCTAAACCCCTAAAAACCCATTAAACCCCTAAAAATTACTAAAAACCCAAGAAACCCTTCAAACTTTTAATAACATTAATAACTATATAATAATTTTAAACCATAATAACTAAAAAAATCCAAAAACCCCACAAAAAACATAAAACCCCTTAAAACACTCAAAATCACTAAAAACCCAAAAAACAATAAAAGTTCATCAAAAATCACTAAAAACATAAAACAACATAAAAACTGAGAAATCCCCTTAGAAGAACTTAATAAACAAAAAACATTTAAAACACCTAGAAACCTAAAAAATAGTAAAAACTCTAAAAATCCCAAAAAAACCAAAAACCCATTGAAATCCCTAAAAATCCTAAAAATGAATAAAATATCAAAAAACCCTAAAAACATAAAAACCATAAAAACCATGAAAACCTCTAAGAAATGCTTAAAAACCTAAAACCACCTGAAAACCCTAAAAACACAAAAACACTAAAATAATAAAATGCCCAAAAATCCTAAAACAGCTAAAAACCATAACCCCCCCCCCCAATCCTACAAAAACCATAAAAACAACTCAAAATCTATAAACCTTTTAAAACCTAAAAGGCGTTAAGAATTACAAAATACCGTAAAGCCCTAATTATTTTAAAAAAATATCATTAAAAGGCCAAAAAAACAAAAAAAATCCTAAAATACTAAAAACCCTAAAACCACTCAAAAACCCTAAAAACCCTAAAACCCCATAAAAATACTAAAAATAAATAAAACTACCTAAAAAAGTAAGCAAGCCTAAAAAACAGAAAAACCACTAGAAAAACCATAAAAACATTGAACACTTAAAACCACTAAAAAACTAAACAAATGTTAAAAAATAGAAAAACCCTTGAAAACCCCATAAAAATGTTAAAAAAATATAAACTCCTTAAACCCCTATAAACATAAAACTCCACAAAAACCATAAAAACCATTAAACCTCTAAAAACTCATCAAACCACTAAAAATGTTAAAAAAAACTCTAAAAACCTTATGACCTCAGAAAAACCGAAAAAACAAAAAAAAATCCAAAAACCCCCAAAAAACCCCTAAATCCCACAAAATCCCTAAAAATCAAATAAACCCATTAAAATACTTAAAAAGATTAAAAAATCCAAAAACTCAAAAAAACACAAAAAAAACATGAAAATACTAAGAAAACCATTAATACCTAAAAACACTTAAACCCCTAAAAAACTAAAAACACTAAAACCCTCAAAAAACATAAAAAATCCTAATAACCATAAAAACCATATAACTACTAAAAACCTTAAAATCCTAAAAAACCAGTTATAACACCCTTGAAATAATAAATACCTTTTATACACCTAAAAACGTTGAAAAGATATAAAAACCCACAAAACACCCAAAAAAAATAACCCCTAAAAATAGAATCCATAAAACCCTAAAAAATACTAAAAACCTCAAAATAAATAAAAACACATAAAATCCATAAACATTATAATAATTCCAAAAATCACTAAAAACGTAAAAATCCCTAAAAACTAGAAAATCCTAAGAAAAACTATAAAACATGAAAACATTAAAACACCTTAATAGCTAAAGACTCTAAAATCTCTATAATCCTAAAAACCCTAAAGATGCTAAAAACCCACAATTTACCTAAAAATCCAAAAAACCATAAAAAGGTAAAAATCCTAAAAAATCCCTAAAAATGTAAAAAAAAACCTGGAACACCCCAAATAAAATAATGAAAATTTAAAAACACTTAAAATCCATAAAAAACCTAAAAATACATAGAATAACAAAAAATGTGAGAAACCCTCAAGTCCTTAAAAACCATAAAAATCTATAAAACTCCAAAAATTACCAAAAATCCCTAAAAATGTAAAAAAATAAAATCCTTGAAAATACCTAAGAATACATTTAAAAAATAAAAACACTTAAAACCCCTAAAAATATTAAAAACCCTAAAAGTCATAGAAATGTAAAATAGTCTGTGAAATCCCTAAAACCCCTATAAACCATAAAAACTCCTAAACAACTTAAAAACACCAAAACCCCAAAACCACCCCCCAAAACCCCCAATAAAAACTATAAAAACCATTTAAACAAATAAAAACATTAAAAACTCTAAAAAATATTTAAAACCATAAAAGACTAAAATAACACAAAAAACTATAAAAACCCTAAAATCCATAAAAACCCTAAAAATCCCCATAATCCCTAAATAACTAAAATACCAAAAAATATCTAAAAAACCTAAAAACCCCTATAAATGGAAAAAACCCCTAAAAAACCAAAAAAACCTAATAATACCTTAAAAACCTAAAACACAGAAAATCCCTGAAAAAGTAAAAAGTACAAAAACCATGGAAATCCCTAAATACCATAAAACCCCTAAAAACTTTAAAAAAATAAAAAAACGATCAAAACCCTAAAACCACCAAAAACACTAAAAACCCATTAAATAAATAGAAACATTAATAATCTCTAAAGACATTAAGAATCATAAAAACTCAAAAAAACCCCTAAAAATGAAACAAAACAAAAAACCCTAAAACCCATAAAAACCCTAAAACCATAGAAAATATTAAAAAAATCCATAAAAACATAAATCTCTTAATAACATTGAAAACCCCTATGAAAAATTTAAAAACCTAAAACACATAAAATTACTAAAAACCTAAAAGCTAAAAACACTAAAAAACTAAAAAACCATAAAACCAAAAAAACCCCAAATAATGCGTAAATATCCCTAAAATGTAAAAACCCTAAAACCCCTAGAAACCCTAATGAAAAAAATAAAAGCTTAAAAATTTTAGAAATCCTAAAACCCCTAAAATGTCACTTAAAATACTAAAATAACATAAAATCCTTAATAACAACTAAAATCCATAAAACCTCATAAAAAACTAAAAACATTGTAAACATTGGAAACCCTTTAAACTCTTAAAAACGTTAAAAATGTTAAAAATAGTAAACACTGTAAAAACCCTAAAAAATTAAAAAACCATAAAAACCAAAAATACCATAAAACCCTAAAAACCATCAAAATCCCTACAAACCCTAAAAACCATAAAAAACATAATAAATACCAAAAAATTACTGAAAATATAAAAAACCTGCAAAACCATACAAAACCCCTAAAAACCAAAAAACACATAACACCCCCTGAAAAAAACTCAAAACACTAAATACCCTAAAAACCCCTAAAACCCCTTAAAAAAGAAAAGCCCAAAAAAGTTAAAAATTATAAAACCTCATAAAAACCCTAAAACCACACTAAAAACAATAAAAACCTTTTAGACCCCTTAAATCATTAGAAACGTTAAAAAGCATAAATCCATAAGAACTCAAAAAACCCCTAAAACCCTAAAAACCATAAAAACCATGAAAACTCAAAAATCCAAATATTCATTAAAAATCCCTAAAAACACTAAAAATCCATAAAAATTGTACAAAATCCTTAAAATCCCTAAAAACATAAAAAAATGAAAAAACCTAGAAAAACGCTAAGTAAACATTAAACCAATAAATACACTTAAAACCCCTAAAACTCAAAAAAAATATTAAAACATTAAAATCACTAAAAACCCTAAAAAACCCTAAAACCCGTAAAAACCCCTAAAAACCATAAAAACGATAAAACCCATAAAATCCTAAAAACCTGCTAAATAATCTAAACCACCTATTAAATACCTAAAAACATTAGAAAACTATAAAATACCTTAAAACCTTAAAAAAAACAAAAAACCCAAAAAACCCCAAAATAACGATAAAACCCACAAAATATATAGAACCCCTATTACCCTTCAAAATAATAAATTATAATTAAAACCCAAAAAATAGTACAGAACCCTAAAACACATGGAAACCTGTAAAAACCTAAAAAACCAAAAAATCTTTAAACCACTAAAAACATAAAAAGTGCCAAAACCCCAAGAACTCCCAAACCTCTAAAAAACCCTACCACCCCTCAACATCCCTAAAAAATCTAAAATACATTAAAATTATAAAAAATACTTTAAAAACCCTAAAAAATAAAAAACCATAAACACCCGAAAAAACACTAGTAAAACCTTGAAAACCAAAAAATAAATAAAACCCCTAAAACCGAAAAATGATAAAACCCTAAAAAACCATAAAATAACAAAAAAAACACACAAGAAACGACAAAAAACAACAAAACCTCTAAAATCATAAATAATGTAAAAACCAATGAAAACCCTAAAAACCCACTAAAAAATTCCAAAAACCCTTTAATCCTAAAAAACATTCAAAACAATAAAAAACATTCAAAACCCTAAAAACTAAAAAAAACCTACATAACCAAAAAACCATAAAATTCATAAAACATTTTAAAATCCCAAATAACCCACAAAATCTGTAAAAACACTAAAAAATAAAAATATTAAAAAATCACTCAAAATAATATAAAAGGATAATGAGAATAAAAATCCTAAAAACCCTCTAAGAAAACTTTAAAACCCTAAAGGTATAAAAGGAAGTAAACATCCTAAAAACCCTGAAAATCTCTAAAAACCATAAAAACCTAAAAACATTAAAATTCTATAAACCCATAAAATAAAATAAAAAACTCTTTAATCCTCTAAAAATTTTAAAAACACTAAAAAATAAAAAACATTATAAAAACTCAAAAATTTAATAAAAACCCAAAGAAACATAAAAATCCTAAAAACCTAAAAAACCTAAAAAACCGCCAAAATCCTTAAAACCCCTAAATAACATAATCCTATAAATTCACCAAATATCACTAAAGATGTTAAATACCATAAAAACATTGAAAAAACCAAACAAAATATTAAAAATAAAAAAACACTTGAAATCCATAAAAAATAAAAATAATTCTAAAAACCACTAAAAACCCTTAAAACCCTCAAAATTCCTAAAAATTATAACACCCCATAAAAATCCATAAAAATTAATAAAAACATAAAAAACCCTAAAACACCTATAAAAATTAAGAAAAAATTACAAACCAAAAAATACTTTAAGCCCCTAAAAACTGAAAAAATTTTAAAACCCTAAAAACAAGAAATGATCCAAAAACCTTGAAAATCTCCTAAAACCGTAAAAAACATAAAACACATAAAAATCTGTAAAACCAACTAAAAAATATAAAATTCCTTTAAATAAATAAATATGTTAAAAATATTTAAAAACATTAAAACCCCAAAAAACTCAATACAACCATAAAACCCAAAAATACAAAAAACCTTAAAAACCCTCAAAATCCCTATAAACAAAAAAACCTATAACAACCCTAAAATCCAAAAAATAAAATAAAAACCTAAAAAACCTAAAAAACCTAAATAAAAAAACATAGAAACCTAAAAACAGTTAAAGCCAAAAAAATACCTAAAAACAAAAAGAAACATAAAAACCTAAAAAACCAAAAAAAACTATAAAAACCCTAAAAATAATAAAATTCCATAAACTCCTCAAAAATCCTAAAAACCAAAAAAATCCAAAACAAAATCCTTACAAATATTTAAAAATTTATTAACTCCTAAAAACCATGAAAACCCCAATGTAAACATTAAAAACCTAAAAATAGCATAAAATACCTAAAAACCAAAATAAAGATAAAACCCAAAAAAACCATAAATCCACTAAAAACCCATAAAAACCCTAAAAAGAATAATAATACTAAAAGCCCTAAAATCCCACAAAATTTAAAAATACTAAAAACCAAAGAAACCACTAAAAAAACCTTAAAACCCTAAAAATAGTTAAAACCCATAAAAATGCAAAAAAATATAAAAATCACTAAAGACTCTTAAAATCCTAAAACCCCAAAAAACATAAAAAACATATAATACCAAAAAACTCTAAAAATCCATAAAAAACCGTAAACATCCACTAAAATCCCTTTAAACCCCTAAAAATATCAATAACACTAAAAACCTTAAAACACCAAAAAATAGAAAAATAAACCTAAAACCAAAAAAACCACAAAAACAATAAAAACCCTTAAGAACACTAAAAAACAATAAAAACAATAAATGAATAAAAATCCCAAAGAAGCCCAAAAAATCAATATAAAGGTAAAAAAGCCTAAAAACCCTAAAAACCCTAATATAGCTTTAAGAGATTAAAAACACTAAAAACCCCTTAAAACCAAATAAATGCTAAAAACCCAAAAATCCATTAAAAACCCTAAATACCATAAAACCCCATGAAGTAATTAAAAATCCCTATAATCCAATAAAAACCATAAAAATAACTAAAATACCAAAAATACTTTAACCCCCTAAAAGTGATTAAAACTCAAAAAACCCTTTAAATTCTTAAATACTCACAAACATCCTAATAACGCAAAAAATGATAAATACCCTAAAACCATAAAAATCCTAAAAAACTCAAAATCCATAAAAATACTAAAAACACATAATAATCCTAAAAAAATCACTAAAAATTTAAAAAAACTAAAAACACTAAAACCCTATAATAAAACCTAAAATACCTAAAAAACATTAAACTCTTAAAAACTAAAAAAAATTTAAAACCCTAAAACCTATATGTCGCATAAAAACCATAAAACCCCTAAAAACAATAAAAACCCAAAAAATCAATAAAACCCCCAAAACATTCCCTTAAATCTCTAATAACCCTTTAAACCCCTAAAATCATTAAAAACTATAAAAAATAAAAAAGAACCCCCATTCAAAACCCAAAAAAATCATAAAAATACTAAAAACCTTTAAAACCCTAAGAGGCCTAAAAATCCCTAAAAAAACCTTAAAAACTATAAAATCCATAAAAATCTTAAAAAGGCCCCATAAATCCCAAAAAATATAAAAAACCCAAAAAATATGAAAAAAAATATGAATACATAAAAACCATAAAGCACTTAAAACCCCTAAAACTTAAACAAGAAGAAAACATCATGAACTGTCAATGAGGGCTCTCCCATAGATCCCTTGATGTCACTGAAATTTAGGCCCCTCCTCCCCTCCTTGCGGGGGAGGGATCTTTGTTGTCTTCTAGAGGTGCTCAGGATCTAGCCTTTTTCCCATTCTCTATACCAGATTTTCTACATCCTTTCCCTCAAATCAATATCTACCTTAAGGTTCCTGACATTTATGAAGGACATCCACAATTACCCATCTCAATTTATAAGTTCAATGAGGCTTCCTCACTCCACATGTTGACATTGGTTTCTTGATTCATGAATTGACGACCCTCATTAGACTAATTTGATAGATTCATCTTTGGATCTTGGGATTTACAGGACCGAACTATGGTTGCATTACTAGATGGCTGCCACATCATGATTCTCATTACAATAGAAGAAGATTGGAACTGCATGTGCTCTTTGTCCCCTCGAAGTTTGAATGGTGTTAGATTCTCAATATTCAGGCGGATATTTGATCATCATATGAATGTTGATTCATCGTTGATTGCTTCATTGGTAAGGTATTTAGATATCCCTCTTATATTCCAAAATCCATCTATCATATATATGCTAGGGAACCTTGTGGGACGGAATTGGTGTTTGGATATCTGGACACATGAGATTTTCCATTTGGTGGCTCTGAGGGTCTGTGTTGAAGTTAATGCCTCAAATCTACAACTTGATTTTGTGTAGATTACTGTTGGTGAAGAATTTAGGTATAAATAGGCAGTTGTTTTTGAATAATTTTATGAGTTCTTTTTCTCATGTATGAATCTTGTACAGCCCGTAATTACTTGTTGGTTTAGGATCAGAAGCAAAGGGGATGCTGGGTTGGTACATGGAGAGTCTGGTGTATGTAACAAGCCAGTTGGAGGGTCTAATGTACTTTTGGTTGATGAGAAAGGCACCTTTGTGATAGTTAGTTCCCCTTATTTGATAACGGTGAAGCTAAAATCTCATGAGCCAAAGTTTTGTCCAGTGTCTAAGCGCTTGAGGATTGATATGGGAATTGTGAGTGATAAGGGAGTGATGGAAGTTAGGGAAGGGATTACATGAGTAACCTTGTAGTTATAGCCGCTGTAGGGGATGTACAATGTGTTGTTGGTGCCTCATGTTTGCTCACTCAAGTGGGTGAATCACATCAGTATGAAGGGCTGCTAGAATCTATGTTCGGCAGGTATGAGCTGGTGGGTTATGTGCAGGAGGGCGGGGTGGTGTGGTCTCCTGAAAATGTTCCACAAAGCAACTGGTATGAAGTATTGTCTTATGAGTATTATGAGCTTCGGAAAACCCGTTGTTCTGAGAAGGTTCGGAGTATGTTACATTCTATTAATGATGGATTGGAAGAAAGCTAGATTGAGGTTTAGGCCATCCAGGATCAAGCTACTGGTACTGGGGTTGAGGTAGATGTGGGTTATGTTGGTCCTTTTCAAACTTCTGTGTTCCCAACTATGGCTGACAAGCAATTGACAAATCCATTGAGGGTTAATCGCCTAATCCATTGGTCTCTAATGTTTTTCGTAGATTAAAATCTGACATGGGATTTACTATGCCTAATAATCCTGAGTTAATGTTGGGTAATATTGTTCTCTTGTGTGGTTCTATTCCTATTTTATGTAATGAACATAAGGAGAATAGTGAGTTGGAGTTGTTCAATTTAGATGGATGTTACTTTCTTGAGTGGATTTAGGTGTAGGACCAGCCTCTAATGGAGTCCTTTTGTTATAGTCATGAGGCTTTTCATTATTGTCTGAATGCTAATACTGAGCATAAGATGGAGGTTGTTGATGGGGTCTCAATTGATAATCCTGCTCCCATTATCTCTGAAGAGGCTTTCAAGTATCTTGAGGGGATGGATGGATAGCTGCTAGAATTGATTACCATTGATGGGTATGAAGAAAGTAATTGTCTAGTTTTGAGGGATATGGCCCTAGAGGATAACAACGTGCAGCCCTTGTTCATGGGATGCGGCTTAGTGCAGTTCAATTCCCCAGGTGATGGGGTTCTAGTATTTAATGTATAGAAAGGGAAGTTGTAGCAGAGACGATGGATGGATGTTGTTGGTGAAGGTTACAACAAGGATAGTGGAAGCAATCTAGAGAATGTGAGCATTGCTAGTGATGGCATTCTTCGTGGAAAGAAGAATATTCCTAAGGATTTCATATATACTCCCTCAAAGAGGAGGCCAAGGAAGGACAACTCCTCTTTGCCAAAGCCCACGGCTACTAGGGCCTCTTCTAAGTCCACTAAAAAATAATGATAATGATACAAAGCAAGGGCAGTCCAACAATTTTTCTTCCCATGATCGGTATATTTTGGAGAAACAAAGACTCTGGGACACATATTTGTTTCTCTTAAAGCAATAAAAATACTTTGAGTTTTGATGGGAGATAATGGATGTTGGCGCTTATTTTGACTTCAGATATGATGGTGATGTTGACCTATTTGACAAGTAGTTTTTTGGATTTGGGTTGTTTGACCCTATATTTATTTTATACTTCCTTGCCATTGATTTTTAATTAAATTTTGGGGGAGCAATATTTTTGGTCTTCTGCCTACTTTACCCTAAAAACCTAAAAAACGCTAAAAAACATAACAAATCCTAAAACCCTAAAAACCATAAAAAATCCCTAAAACCCGTAAAACCCAAAAAAATCCCAAAAAAATCCCTAAAAACCTAAAAACTTAAAAAACCCTAAAACACAAAAAAATAGTAAGAAACCTTAAAAACTTAAAAACCCTTAAAACCCATAAAATAGAAAAAAAATTTAAAACAAAAAAACATATAAAAACCCCTAAAAACCTAAAACCCCTAAAACCATAAAAACCCATAAGAACCATAAAAACTGTAAAAACCCATAAAATTTATGATTAGACTAAAAACTCTAAAAACCAATCTAACAACTAAAAATTTTAAAAAACTTAAATAATATTAAAACCATAAAAACACAAAAAAAACTAAATCAACGAAAAGACCCTAAATACCTAAAAATCCTAAAAACCATAGAATCCCTAAAAATCCTTAAAACCATTATAATCATAAAAACCTTTAAGAAGAATATAAAACCCTTAGAAACATTAAAAAAATATAATAACCTTGAAAAATTATAATAAAACATTAAAAACCTACAAATAATTAAAATACATAAAATACAAAAAAATGCTAAAACCCCTAAAACCCCTAAAAACCTATAAACCCCCCAAAACCCCATAAAGAATCCAAAAACCCCAAAAAATCTTAAAAACCTATAAAAACTCTTAATCGCCTTTAAACCCTTCAAAATATTAAAAAATATAATAAATCCAAAAAACAATAAAAAAACTGAAAAAATACACTTAAACCCCCCCAAAAAATATAATAATGATAAAACTATAAGAAACCTAGAAATCATCAATTTTCCAAAAAAATATAGACACTCATAAATCTCTTAGAAATACCTAAAAATCTTGAAAATCATGAAACACAAAAAACCCTGAAAACCCCTAAGAAAACTAAAAAACACTACAAACTCTAAAACCCCTGAAAACCACAAAAACTAGAAAAACTGCTAAAAACATAAAAAGACTATAAAACTATAAATTCATTAAAACAAAATAAAACCCAGAAAATACCTTTAAGCCCCTAAAAATTATTAAAAACTCTAAAAACCTTTAAGATCATAAAAAAACAAAACACCCTAAAAACCCAAAAAACAATAAAATCCCTAAAAACCCTAAAAATATATAATATCACTAAAAACCATAAAAATACTAAGAAACCCATAAAAATCCCTAAAAAATAAAACCCAAAAAACACATAGTAAAACATTAAAAACCTAAAAATAATGTGAAACCTCTGAAAACCTAATTAATTCTTAAAACCCTAAAAACCCAAAAAAATCCCTAAAACCCCAAAAAATCCCTAAAAACCTTAAAAACTCGAAAATTACCATATAACCCATAAAACAACTAAAAACTCTAAAATCTCATTAAACCCCAAAAAATATTAAAAAATACAAATAAAATTAATAACTAAAAAACTCAAAAAACACTAAAATCCTAAAAAAATACATTAAAACCCTAAAGACCCTAAAACCCTAAAACCCAAAAAAATCCCTAAAAACATAAAAATTCTAAAATCCATAAATATCACTAAAAGGTTAAAAACATTAAACCCCTAAAAACCATCATGAAATTATTAAAAATATAAATACACTTAAAACTTGTAAAAAAATGTTAAAAACCCTAAAAAACTAAAATCCCTAAAATACCCCTAAAACCCATAAAAATCCTAAA
This sequence comes from Viscum album, assembly GCA_963277665.1. NCBI lineage: Eukaryota > Viridiplantae > Streptophyta > Magnoliopsida > Santalales > Viscaceae > Viscum > Viscum album. The sequence continues at coordinate 791,113,892 of OY728164.1, forward strand.
AACCTTCAAAATCCCTAAAACCCCAAAACCCTTAAAAATCCTAAAAAGTCCCTAGATTTTTTGTAAATTTAATAAAACACTAAAACACAAAGAAAACCATAAAATCTCAATAACACTTAAAATCCATAAAAACCTAAAAAATCCTTAAAACCATAAAAAATAATAAAATCCCTAAAAATTATAAAAATTGTTAAAAACAATAAAAACCCTAAAAACCCATAAAACCACTAAAACCCACTAAAACTATAAAAACCATTTAAATAAACCCCTAAAATGATAAAAATATCCAAAAAAACCTTCAAATCCCTAAAAACAAAAAAAAACTCCACTAAAACCCAAAAACCCATAAAAACCATGAAAACTAAAAAAAGTCTAAAACTCTCAAAATCTCTAAAAACCCTAAAAAATAATATAATTTCTAAATATACTAAAAATACCGAAAAAATGTAGAACACCTTAAAAACCCTAAAAAATATAAATCCTTAAAAACCTAAAAACACATAAAACCCATGAAAAGATAAAAATGCTAATAACCCTAAAACCCTAAAAAATCTAAAACCATCAAACACTCTCAAAACCATAAAAAATAGAAAAATTATAAAAAACCATAAATACACTAATGTCGTAAAAACCCATAAAAACCAAGAAAACCCTTATAAAAACATGAAAAACATAAAAACTCTTAGAACCCTTTAAAAACCAAAATAGCACTAAATACATTAAAATCACTAGAACCCCAAAAAACATAAAAACCCTCAAAATCTATAAATACCCTAAAAACCTTAAAAATTTTAAGAACCCAGATCTTCATTTAAGTATATTTTCCTTTTTTCTGGAGTTTTTAAGAAAAATAAAATTTCTGGAAATTTTCAAAGTACACGCCATGTACTCTGATCCGGCTCAAAGCTATGTGTTGGCCATGCCCGGGCCACACACACGGTGTGTAGGGGAGACGTGGAGGCTGATTTTGGTGGAGTATGGGAAGGACCCAGTACACATCGTGTACTCTAAAATTACACGCCGTGTACATTCTTTTTTTCATTAAATGGACCGGGGATACGCCTAACCCCCAATTTCATCTTCTTCTCCAGTTTCTGTCCGTCCGAAGAAACCCGTACGGCTGAATTTTCCCTGAGCTCTCACCACTCTATCTGTTATTCGATTCGACCACGGTCGATTGTGTTGGGAGCATAGCGGTGATTTCTTCCTTCTTCTTGATCCTTGTTTCTTGATTCCTTCTTGTTTTCAAGATATCGTAGGTTGAGCGTTTTGTGCGTTTTCTCAGATCTATGTCATTCTAAGGGGAATCTGTCGTCATGGTTCACATATATTGATCTCTTAGGATCGAGGTAGGTGGTTTTAGCCTTTCTGTAGAAATTTGATAAATATTTTGTGCAAATTCCACCAATACCCTTGAACGAGGTATTGCGTGTTCCTATTTTTCCCTTTTTGTATTGCCTTCTTTTCTTGATCGCTAGAGTAGATGTTTTGCCTGTGATTATGGTAGCTTTATTGTACCTTGAATTTTTTCTATGCTAGTTCTTCTTGTTTGGAATTCTTCCAATTGCAATGCTTAGTCGTAGGACAGTGGAACTGCTACCTTGTTTTGCTGTTGAGCCTTAGTTGATATCCAAGTAGTTCTTGAGGTTTACATGGATGATGTACATGCGTGCTGAGCATGTTTAGTTTCACTCAGGACTTTGAGAACCTAGAGTAGTAGACCAAAGGGAGAATTGATGGAAGGGATTCTCCAGAGTGTCTTTTAATTACAATACGAGACCACAGGGGGAATTGACGTTGAGTGTTTCCTCAGAGAGTCTGTAGTTCCTCAATGTGGGCCACATGGGGAATAGACGTTGAGTGCTTCCCCAGAGAGCCTTTAGCACGATACGAGACTATAGGGGGAATTGAAGGTCAGTGCTTCCCCCGAGAGTCTATTTATTTTTCAGAGCTGAACTAGAGGGGTGAGACTGTGTGTGCCTCTTAGAGGGTTACTGGTGCTTAGAGGTTGAACCATAGGGGTAAGGCTGTGAGAGCTACCTAGAGGGTTACCTATTTTCTTCATGTTGTTGGCTGCTTACTTGTGTACCTTGTTTGTTAGAACTGTGAATTTTAGCTGCTTGTACTTTTCTAGTTACTGCTTCTTGTTTTATTACTTGTCTGGTATTCATTGACTATTAAGCACAAATCATTGGGTGATTGCCGACTGGGATTGTATCTCACACCCTATTTTGGCTATGCTTTTGGGCCCAAGAATACTATGTTGCTGCAGGTATAGATAAGGGTAAGCGCCCTTATACTTTAGGATCTAGATTGCATTGGAGCTAGAGAGCATGGGACCGAGCCGGGGCTCACGATGCTGAGGAGTTATCTTGTTTTCCTTTGCACCTAGTTTTTCAGTTTTACTTCAGTACGTTATTGTGTTTTCTATTTTCTATAGATACTTGTACTTACTGCATCATTATTATCTTTTTCTATATAGTTTTTTTTCCACTGCTGGGATTCAGTTGTGGCATGTTGTTTACTGCTTCCGCTATTTAGTGATGTTATTTATACCTTGTATAGCTTACCTAATGAGGGCACAGTTTCCCCAATAACTTACCAAGACCCTCACTGAAAGTCGGCAGCCTCTGGCATTGGGGAAACGCGCTTGAGGTCATGTGGCGAACCGGGTACGGGGCACCAGTTGAGGGGCTCCGGATTTGGGTCATTACAAAGTGGTATCAAAGGCAGTTATTTTCTCTTAATTTACTGTTTGGAGACTTTAGCCATGGATAGGACGAATTCAGTACTTGGTATTAAGCTGTGCTCGGGAGTAGCTAACCCATGTATAGGGAAATGCCATACTACCTCGTTAATTTTAGTTTGCTGGTTTTGCATTTTTTATGGTTGATATGTTTTCACCTAAAGTGATTCGCATGACTTGTGCGGTTATTGTTTTGATATTTCGGTACTATTTCTGTCGCAACCCGATGATATGAAGGTATTCCATCTCATGAATCATATATACACTTTTAGAAATCACATGCCATGCATTCTTGTCATGTTATCTAGGGTGAATTAACGATTTCATGCTGTTGTGATAGGCTTTGTGTAGATTATGCATGATATTGTAACAGATTCTTGATAGAATACCTACTGTTATGTTAGAGAGCTGTTGTTTTCCCTTATATGTGACTACAGAAGATGCCGAGATTTTATTCACGGGGAGTATAGGCCCTCACGAATCGAAATTTGGCACCTCTTTCCCTTGTTTTTAGTGGTTCTGGGAGTCTGAGTAGTTTCTGAGCTACTGCCCAGAAAAACCCAGAATACACGGCATGTACTTTTTGGATACACGCCGTGTAGTTTTCAGGTTGTGTCACTGACTGTGTGAGCAGAACACGGTGTTGTGGGAGTAACTTCAGGAACACGCCGTGTACGATTGGCACACACCATATAAGTTCGGAGCCATGTAGTCGGTCGTGTCACTAACAACATGGGTCAGGGAAGCTCAACTAGAACACGCCGTGTCCTTAGGGAACACGCTGTGTAGTCCTTTCCAGGTACCTGGCCGTGTCACGAACAACACGGGCCGGCGTTACCTTCTTTTCCATATGCCGTGTTTGTTCGGAACACACCGTGTAGTCTTGTCCAGGTACCCGGCTGTGTCACGAACAACACGGGCCATCGTTACCTTCTTTTCCACACGCCGTGTTTGTTCAGAACATACCGTGTAGTCTTTTCCAGGTACCCGGCCGTGTCACGAACAACACAGGATGGGGTAACCTTGCCTATGCACGCCGTGTTTGTTCGGAGCACACCGTGTAATGTTCGGCCATGTGTTTCACAAACACGGGCCGCAGAAGCCTTGTCTAGTACACGTCGTGTGTGTTAAGAAAACGCCATGTAGTCTCGGGTTAAGTCGGACCGTGTGGGTTAGCCTTGTAAGGAGACTCGGGCAGGGGAACAGTTTTCAAGTACATGCCATGTGTGGGTGCAACACGCCGTGTAGTTTTAAGTGTACACGACTTGTAGGGCAGGATTACATGCCCATGTTAGTGGATTAAGAATACATGTTGTGTAGTTTTATACATTCCATGTAGTCGTGTTTTGTAAACTTTATTGCTTTTTTTCATGTTTCCATTTTGTACTATTGTGTTCTCTGTCCTTGTTTTACTGATCTAAGGTGTGATTTTGATCTTTTAGAGCTATGCCTTCGAGACGTCCTCCAGCCGTAAGTCTTTCATCGGGCAGTGATCAGATGCCAGATAGGGCTGATCAGCGACTTCTGGTCGATCCTCTAGTCGGGCCAGCCTTGGCACCGGCTGTTATACTAGTTGTAGGTGCTGATGCACAGTTTAGGGAAGGTTTCATGAGGATGATGCATGACTTCTTGGGAGCACCGCCTCCTGCCACGTCTATGGAAGATTTGACGTGGGTTTTTGAGCAGCAAGATCCTCCCACATTCTCGGGGGAAGGAGGACCTCGGGCTATAGAGTCATGGCTGGAATCCATGCTAACTATCTTCGAGCATCTGGAGACGCCTCCGGAGAGGCGGGTCAAGCTCGCCACCTACATGCTCTGAGACTCTGCCAAGAGGTAGTGGGATGTGATCTCATAGGCAGGACAACAGTAGGATATGGTTTGGGAGGAGTTCCAGCGCATGTTCTATGACTACTTCTACCCAGAGACCCTGAGGGCCGACCGAGCTCGAGATTTCATGAGATTAGAGTAGGGTAATCTTTCTGTCATGAAGTATTCCGCTCGTTTCACTGAGCTAATGTGCTTCACGCCCCTCTGGGATGGGAGTGGGGTGTTCTTAGCCTGGAAGTTTGAGGATGGTCTCATGCGGGAGATCCACTCATAGGTGAACATCTTCCAGCTGACTTCCATTACTTCCATCGTCAACCATACACTAATTGCGGAGAAAAATATGAGAGACTCTGTAGCTGCGAGCCAGGGAGGTTCTGCTTCCAGTTCTAGTCTTCCTCTAGATGATAGCAAGAATCACCATAGAGAGCCTACACGTGGTGATTCGAGGTAACAAGATGCATCGTCAGGCAGCCAGGTGTCAGGATACTACTGTGGCTGGTCAGATCACATGAGGCCGCAGTGCCAGAGGGACCCCATGGAGTGCCGATCTTGTGGCAAGATGGGTCACCTCCAGCATTTCTGTTAGGTTTTCTCACCAGCAACTGGTGACTGGTGTTCTTCCATAACTCCTCGTTTAGGAGCAGCACCACCAGTTTCTCACCAATCGGGGAACTGGAGTTCATCCGGCCATTCAGGCCGAGGTGGAGGTAGAGGCTTTGGCGATCAGCCACCAGTTCCTCAGCACCAGCAGGGAGGTTCGGCTCAGAGTGGCCATCTAGGGACGCAGGGCTGCGGTACATGTCAGTCTTTTTCTGTGGAGCAGACTTATCAGGAGCAGGATCCCGACCCTTCTACTGTTCGAGGTACGATTTCAGTAGCCTCAGTTTTATCTTTAGCCCTTTTCAATACTGGTGCTACACATAGCTTTATCTCTGTTTCTATTATGGAGAGCCTCAGACTCCGCATCTTTTCTTCTACTGACTCGTTGACACTAGACACACCTTTGGGGATGAGGACAACTATTGTATGCCAGTGTGGAGAGTTCCCTCTCGAGGTTGCAGGGTATCACTTCTTATGGGATCTCTATGTCCTAGAGATGACAGGCTATGATTTCATCCTCAACATGGACTAGTTGATTCCATTTCAGGCAGTCATCGACTATTATCACCAAAGAGTGAGTTTCGTTTCACCAGAGGGTGAGTCTTTTCTTCATAAAGGCGAGTAGGACATTCGGGCGAATCGGGCAGGACTCGAGCATCATGGGCTAGGAGGGGTGACGGCCTAGATTGCTAGTCTTTATCTAGATGATCAGTGGACTCCACTGTTGGATTTTCCTCCAGTGGTGGATCGCTTCAGGGACTTCTTTCCAGAGGACATTTCTGGTTTTCCTCCGGAGCATGAGGTAGATTTCTCTATTGAGGTCATGCTAGGAGCGGCACTGGTGTCTATTCCTCCCTATAGGATGGCCACACCTGAGTTGCAGGAGCTCAAGAAGCATTTGGAGGAGCTATAGGCTAAGGGTTTCATCCGACCCAGTACATCTCCTTGGGGTTCTCATGTCCTATTTGCAAAGAAGGAAGACGATACCCTTCGGCTTTGTGTGGATTATCAGAAGATGAACCAGTTGACGGTCAATAACAGATATCCTTTTCCGAGAATTGATGACCTTTTAGATCAGTTTTGAGGAGCCTGAGTGTTCTCAAAGATCGACTTGAGGTATGATTATCATCAATTGCGCGTTAGACTATCAGATATACCTCTGACAGCCTTCAGGAGCAGGTATGGTCTATACAAGTATAAATTCATACCGTTTGGCCTCACGAACGCACCTGCAGTTTTCATGGAACTGATGAACTGAATTTTCCATCCTTACATGGACTAATTTGTCATGGTCTTCATGGATGACATCTTGGTGTACTCTCACACTCGACATGACCATGCCACACATCTTGAGATCGTTCTGAGTACACTGAGAGAGCATCGGATTTATGCTAAACTCTCAAAGTGCCACTTCTGGATGCATCAGATTCACTTCTTGGGTCACTTAATCTCAGAGGAAGGAGTATCAATGGACCCAGAGATTGTGAGAGTTGTAGTTTCCTAGGAGCATCCGAAGAACATCTTTGAGGTACGGAGCTTCCTAGGGCTGGCTGGATACTATAGACGCTTCATTCAGGACTTTTCTCATCTAGAAGCACCTTTGATAGGTCTGACCAAGAAGGGGGTGAAGTTCTTTTGGTCAGATTCTTATGAGTTAGCCTTTCAGGAGCAGAAAGGGAGGCTGACTTCAGCACCGATACTAGACTTGCCGAAGCCAGGCAAGAACTACACTGTTTACTATGACGCTTCAGGTATCAGGCTGGGAGCTGTGCTTATGCAGGGGGATGGATTCATTACGTACGGGTCTCAACAGTTGAGGCCACATGGTAGGAAATACCCTACGCACGATCTGGAGTTGGCAGCTATTTTTCATGCCTTATGTTGTTGGAGACACTATCTGCTGGGGGAGCACTTTGTGGTCTTCACTAACCACAAGAGTCTCAAGTACATCTTTACTCAACGTGATCTGAATCTGAGGTAGCACAGGTGAGTTGAGTACCTTCAATATTTTGATTTTGAGCTTGCCTATAAACCGGGGAAAGGCAACGTAGTGGTAGATGCGTTGAGCAGGAGAACTCAGATTCAAGTAGTTTAGGAGGCCAGTAGTGAGTGGCAGCTGATGGATCTGTTCTCTGAGATGCATCTAGAGGTGCATGACAGAAAGGGATAGACCTTCCTATATTCTGTAGCTATTACCTCTTCACTTCTTGATCGGGTACAGATGAGGCAGCTATCAGACTCTGATGGCTTGGTCCTGGGGGAGAGTGGGTTAGGAGAGGACCCTCTTCCCAGATAGGCAGTGGGTGAGGATGAGATCTTGCAGTTCCAGGGACGCGTATGGGTGGCAGAAGACATATATGAGGAGATGATGTGGGATTTTCATTCCTCAGTTTGGGCAATTCATCCTGGTGTCAGCAAGATGTATCGGGATCTTCATCGCCAGTATTGGTGGCCATGTATGAAGAAGGATGTTGCTGGTTTCATCATGAGATGTTCTACTTGTGAGCAGGTGAAGGCAGAGCATCAACGACCAGCAGGCCTGTTACAGTAGTTACCCATTCCGGAGTGAAAGTGGAACGACGTCACGATGCACTTCGTGACTGGGTTGCTGATGTCGCCTCGATGGAACGATGTTGTTTGGGTTTTAGTCAACAGTCTTACAAAGGTTGTGCACTTCTTGCCGATTAAGGAGACAATTAGTGTTGATGATCTGGGACGACTTTACGTCTGAGAGATCGTTCATCTGCCTGGAGTTCCAAACTCCATTGTTTCAGACAGAGATGTGCGCTTTACCTCTCGGTTCGGGAAGGGACTTCAGAAAGCCTTGGGTACACAGGTACTTTTGAGTACAGTATACCATCCCCAGACTGATGGCCAGTCCGAGCGCACGATCCAGGTGCTTGAGGATATGCTCCGAGCTTGTATCCTAGACTTTGGAAGTTCTTGGGAGAAGAATATCCCTCTGGTGGAGTTCTCCTACAACAATAGTTTCCTGGTGACCATTCATATGGCTCCATACAAGGATTTGTACGGTAGGCCATGTCGATCACTCTTATACTAGTTGGAGGCAAAAGAGGCAGCTTTACTGGGACCTTGTCTCATTCAGAAGACCTTGGAATAGATAGAGATGATTTTGAAGAGGATGGCGATGACACAGTCTTGACAGAAGCCTTATGCTGATTAGTGGAGACGACATCTAGAGTTTGAGGTCGGAGATCAGGTTTTCCTGCGTGTCGCACTGAGGTTGGGACACAAGATGATTCGGAGATATGGTAAGCTTTCACCACGGTACGTCGGGCCGTTTGAGTTCTTGGAGAGAGTGGGGCCAGTTACCTATTGGTTGCAGCTAACTCAGAGGTATCGGGCCATGCATGACGTCTTCCACGTCTCTCAGCTCCGGCGCTACTTTTCAGACCCGTCTCATGCCTTTCAGCCCAAGGAATTCGAGTTTGAAGCGGATGCGTCATTCGAGGAGCATCCGATATGGATTGTCGATTGTTGTATGATGGTTCTCCATGGGCGGTCTATTCCTCTGGTATGAGTGCTATGGCAGCACGGGCGATTACAGGATGAGACCTGAGAGAGGGAGGCCGATGTACAATCGCAGTGGCCAGAACTGTTTGAGGTCTCTTCTTCTACGCCCCGTTAGGGAAATTCGGGAAAATATTTCTTTAATGGGGGAAGTTTGTATGAACTCGGATCTTCGTTCATGTATGTTTTCCTTTTTTCTAGAGTTTTTCAGAAAAATGAATTTTCTGGATATTTTCAAAGTACACGTCGTGTACTTTCTGAGTACACGCCGTGTACTCTGATCCGGCTCGAAGCCGTGTGCTGGCCATGCCCGGGCCACACACACGGTGTATAGGGGAGACATGGAGGCCGATTTTGGAGGAGTACGGAATGGACCCAGTACAAGCCATGTACTCTAAAAGTACTCATCGTGTACTTTCTTTTTTTCATTAAACGGACTGGGGTTGCGCATAACCCCCGATTTCATCTTCTTCTCTAGTTTTCGTCCGTCCTAAGCGACCCGTACGACCGAATCTTCCCCAAGCTCCCAACTCGCCGTCCGTACTCCGATTCGAGCACGGTCGATTGCATTGGAAGCACAGCGGTGAGGTCTTCCTTCTGCTTGAGCCTTGTTTCTTGATTCCTCCTTGTTTTCATGATATCGTAGGTTGAGTGTTTTGTGCGTTTTCTAAGATCTACGCCGTTCTAAGGGGAATCAGTCATCGTGGTTCACATATATCGATCTCCTAGGATCGAGGTAGGTGGTTTGTGCCTTTTTGTAGAAGGTTGATAAATATTTTGTGCAAATTTCACAAATACCCTTGAATGGGGTATTGCATGTTCCTGTTTTTCCCTTGTTGTATTACCTTCATTGCTTAATTGCTAGAGTAGATGTTTTGCTTGTGATTATGGTATCTTTACTGTACCTTGAATGTTTTCTATGCTTGTTCTGCTTGTTTGGTGTTCTGCCAATTGCCATGCTTAGTCATAAAATAGTGGAACTACTACCTTGTTTTGCTGCTGATCCTTAGTTGATAGACAAGTAGTTCTTGAGGTTTACTTGGACGATGTACACGCGCGCTGAGCATGTTTAGTTTCACTCAGGAATGTGAGAATCTAGAGTAGTAGACCAAAGGGTGAATTGATGGAAGGGCTTCTCCAGAGTGTCTTCTAATTACGATACGAGACCACAGGGGGAATTGATGTTGATTGCTTCCTCAGAGAGTCTGTAGTTCCTCGACACGGGCCACATGGGGAATAGAAGTTGAGTGTTTCCCCAGAGAGCCTTTAGCACGATACGAGACTATAGGGGGAATTGACGGTGAGTGCTTCCCTAGAGAGTCTATTTATTTTTTAGAGTTGAACCAGAGGGGTTAGACTGCATGTGCCTCCTAGAGGGTTGCTGGTGCTTATAGGTTGAACCATAGGTGTTAGGCTGTGAGAGCTACCCAGCGGGTTACCTGTTTTCATCTTGTTGTTGGCTACTTACTTGTGTACCTTATTTGATAGAACTGTGAATTTTAGCTGCTTGTGCATTCCTGGTAACTGCATCTTGTTTTATTACTTTCCTGGTATTCATTGACTATTAGGCATAAATCTTTGGGTGATTGCCTACTGGGATTGTATCTCACACCCTATTTGGGCCATGCTTTTGGGCCCAAGTAGACTATGTTGTTGCAGGTATAAATAAGGGCAAGCGCCCTTCTACTTCAGGATCTTGATTGCACTAGAGCTGGAGAGCATGGGACCGAGCCGGGGCTCGCGATGCTGAGGAGTTATCTTGTTTTCCTTTGAACATTGTTTTTCAGTTGTACTTCAGGACATTGTTGTGTTTGCTGTTTTCTGTAGATACTTGTACTTGCTGCATCATTATTATCTTTGGCTATATAGTTATTGTTTCCGCTACTAAGTTTCAATTGTTCCATGTTGTTTACTACTTCTGCTGTTTAGTGTTGTTTTTCTTACCCTGTATACCTTACCGAATGAGGGCATAGTTTCCCCAATAACTTACCAAGGCCCTCGCGGCTAGTCGGCAACCTCTGGTGTTAGGAAAACGGGCTTGCGGTCATGTGCCGAACCAGGTACGGGGCACCAGTGGAGGGGTTCTGGATTCGGGTCGTTACAAAAATAATAAAATAAAAAAATCCCTAAGAACATAAATAACCCTAAAACCCTGAAAACCTCTTCGAGAACATTGAAAAACAAAAAACAGTTAAAACCCCATAAAAAACTAAAACCAATGAAATCCCTAAAACCCTAAACACAATAAAAACCCTAAAATCCATTTAAAACCGTAAAAACATTAAAATTCATAATCTATCAAAAACCCCTAAAACCCACTAAAAACTCTAAAAAAACTTTAAGCCGCTAAAAATATTAAAAAATACTAAAACCCCATTAAAACACTAAAAACTAAATAAACCCTAAAAGTGAAATATAAAACATAAAAGTCCCTAAAAACCCAAAAAAACTTTCAAATTCACTAAAACCCTTAAAAATAAAAAAAATTCAAACACATCACTAAAAATATATTAAAACAAAAACCCTCAAACTATAAAATACCCTATGTAAACCTTTAAAACCTAAAAACCTTTTAAAAATGTATAAACGATAAAAATGCTAAAATCCAAAAAAAACCCAAAAGAACATAAAAAACCAAAAAAAAACCCTCCAAATCCCTAAAAACCTTAAAAACATAAAAATAATAAAATCCCTAAAATCCATAAAAGCATAAAATGCATTGAAACCTCCAAGAAACCCTAAAAACCCATAATGTCACTAAAAAAAATTTAAATCCCCCAAAACATAATAATCATAAAAAACATAAAAACCCTTAAAATGCATAAGAAAACCGTAAAAACCTCAAAACACTAAAAATATGTAAAACCACAAAAAAATTATAAAAATCCTAAAACCCCATAAAAGACTCAAAAACCCCTAAAACACCTAAACACCAAAAAAACCCAAAATAACATAAAACCCTACAATGAATAAAAACCCTAAATTATTCAATAAAAATTATTAAAACAATATAACACCTAAATTTTTTAAAAAACCCAATATACATCAAATCCCAATAAAAAGTTAAAAAATCATAAAAACCCAAAAATCCATAAATATTTTAAACCCTAATAAACCTTAAAGACAATCAAAAAATCCCTAAAACCCCTAAAAACCCATAAAAATCCTAAAAAATCCCTAAAAATCGCAAAAAACAAAAAAAACCCTAAAACTCTAAAAACCCTCCGAAAACCATAAAAACCCTACAATACTAAAAACTCCTAAAAACATAAAAATGATGAAACCATAAAACCCTAAAAACCTTAAATCCCTAAAAACCATTAAAATCCATAAAACCAATAAAAATCTTAAAACCCACCAAAAACACTAAAAACCCTTTAAACCCTCATAAATATATAAAATAATGAGAAAGCATTAAATACCCTAAAAACCCTAAAAATCCATAAAAATCATAAAAAATCCAAAAAACATTCTAGGAACTTAAAAAATTATAAAGTGACTAAAAACCCATAATAAAACCATACAAGATGAAAAATAATAAAATCCCCTAAAAACATAAAAAATGCTAAAAACCCAAAAAACACTAAAAGACCCAAAAAGCTGAAAACCCCCAAAAATTCTAAAAACCACAAAAAACTATTAAAACATTAAACCCATAAATAACCACTAAAAACTCTAAAAAATATTAATATTCAAAAAAAAAATTAAAAACTCTAAATAATCATAAAACCCTTAAAAACTCCAAAAAACCTCTAAAACCCACAAAAAATTTTAAACCCCTAAAACCCATAAAAATCTTTAAAAATCCTAAAAAAACTATAAAAATACCTAAAAACATAAAAAACCAAATAAAACTGAGAAAACCTTAATAACCTAAAACCCTAAATACCATTAAAAACCTAGAAATGGATAAAGATCCTAAAATACATAAAAATATTAAAAAACAAGAAACCCCTTAAAACGCCTAAAAATTTAAAATCCCTTATAAATTCAAACAATTACAAAGAAATCATATAAGCGTAAAAATCGAAAAAATACAAAAAATTTCTAAAAAAATCCATAAAAACCTACAAACACATAAACCCTCAAAAAACTAAAACCCCTAAAACCCTTAAAATCCATAAAAATCATAAAACCCATAAAATCCTTAAAACATCACTAAAAACCCTCTAAAAATTATAAAACTCATTAAAACCATAAAAATACTAAAAAATCTATAAAATAGTAGAAACCCGGAAAAATAAAATACCCTAAAAACTCAAAAATAGTAAAACCCCTAGAATCCCTCAAAATCCCTATAAACCCTAAAATGCCTAAAAATCCTAAAAAATCCCTAAAATCCCAAAAAATGTAAAAAATCCTAAAACCCCAAAAAAGGAAGAATACCTTACAATATTAAAAACACTTATTACTACTAAAAACTATAAAAATTATAAAACCCTAAAAAACACTAAAAACCTAAAAAATTCCTCAATATCCCTAAAAAGCATAAAAATCATAAAAACCTTATTAAATACTCAAATGGTCTTAAAAACGTAATAAACCCTAAAAACCCTAATAAAACATTGAAAAACTTGAAATCCTACAAACACTTTAAACACCTAAAATATAAAAATGCTAAAAACCCTAAAATCACCAAAACCATAAAAATCATTAAAATCCCTAAAACCCCTAAAAACCTATAAAAATTCATAAAAACATAAAAAACCCTAAAAACATACAAAACCCACTAATCCATAAAAATGCATTGAAAAATAAATAACCCTAAAAAAATTAAATCCCTAAAATCCTAAAAGAACTAAAAACAATAAAAAACCCTAAAACCCTAATGTTTATAAATACTCATAAAATTCTAAAAAAATATAAAAATCCTTAAAAACCTTAATATCTCTAGAAACCCTTAAAAACCAAAATCCCATAAAAACCCCTAAAAACAATAAAATAACCCAAGAAACCATAAAAAACAAGACAACCCATAAAAATCCTAAAAGATCCCTAAAAATACCAAAAATATAAAAAACCCTAAAATCCTTGAGAACCTTAAGAAATACTTAAAAACATGAAAACAATTAAAACACTTAAAACCCTTAAAATGATAAAACCACTTAAAAACCATAAAACACTCAAAAAATCTAAAACCTATCAAAATCCCTAAAAAACATTAAAATTATAAAAAAACATAAAAATCCCAAAAAAAATTAAAAAACCATTGAATCTCTAAAAACAAAAAACCCTAAATACCATCAAAATCACTAAAAACCCTAAAAACTATAAAAACAATAAAAAAGTCCAAAAAACCCCAAATATGTTAAAAACCCTAAATGCCTTGAAAAAACATAAGAAAACCTTAACAATATAGAGACACATAAAACCCTTAAAAACCTAAGAAACAATAAAAATTCCAAAAACCTCTAAAAAGACCCAAAAAACCAAAAAACACCTAAAAACCATAATATCCCATAAAAATTAAAAACCCCCAAAACCCATAAAAACGGAATCAGCCACTAAAAACTATAAAAACCCTTTAAACCATTTAAAATATTAAAAAATCTAAAAACCCTTAATATCCCTAAATGACTCAAAAACCCTAAAACCCAAAATAATCATGAAAACCAATAAAACCCTAAAAACATAAAAAATCTCTAAAAACACAAATAAACTAAAAAAATATTAAAAAATCCATAAAAATCCCAAAAAATTTAGAAAACATAATACCATAAAAAACACTAAAAAACCTAAAAAACCTTAAAAACCTAAAATAATTAAAACCCCTAAAAACCCTAGAAACACAAAAATAGCAAAAAAAATCCTATAAACCACAAAAACCGTAAAAAGATGAAAACACTCTAAAACCCCATAAATATCCTAAAAACCATTACAAACTCAAAAAACCCTTTAAGCCAATAAAAATGTTAAAAAACTATAAAAAACATACAAACCCAAAATGCATCAAAAAAACCATAACCTCAATAAAGTCATAATAACCCCAAAAATGTTAAGAAAACCTAAAACCCCTAAAAATCCATAAAATCCATAAAAACCATAAAAATTTGTAAAAGGACCAAAAAATTCTTAAAACAGAAAAACCCAAAAGAACAGAAAAATCATAACAAAAACATCAAAAACTAAAACACTTAAAACCCCTAAGAAACCTAAAAAATGATAAGAAATTTAGAAACCCTAAATTTCTATAAATATCACCCTAAAACCCATTAAAGTCATATAAATTCCCTAAAATCCCTAAAATCCCTAAAAAACATAAAATACAATAAATCCCCTAAAAACCCTATGAAAACCATAAAAACACTTACAATCCAAAAAAAACCCAAAAAATGCTAAAAAACTTTAAAAATAAAGAAAAATTGTAAAATTCTTGATAAACCCTATGAACCAATAAAGAAACCTAAAAACCACTAAAAACACTAAAAATCATTGAAACCCCTAAAAAATTTGACCAACTCTAAATAACCTTAAAACCCTAAAAAGTCAAAGAAACCTAAACCCCCAAAAAACATAAAAACACTATATTCCCATAAAACTCTTCAAAATATTTTACATCCTAAAAACCCATAAAAATATGAGAATATCCCAAAAAATTTGTAAAAACATAAAAACCCCTAAAAACCTAAAAACTGTACAAAATACTAAAAAAACCCTAGAATAGTTAAAATCCCAGAAACATAAAAAATTCTAAAAATAATAAAATTAACCTATAAACACTAATAACCCCTAAATCCAATAAAAACCCATAAAACCATAAGAAACCCAAAATCCCCCAAAATCCAAAAATATCAGTAAAAATTCTAAAATCCATTTAAACCCCTAAAAATGATAAAAACTCCAAACACCGTGAACACCACAAAAAAATCGAGAAACCCTAAAAACCCAAAAAATATAAAGAATACTAATCCTATCAAAATCACAAAATCCCTAAAAAGGATAAGAATCCTAAAAATTGACTAAAAACACTACAAATGAGAAAATCCCTAAAAAACCAAAAAATCCATAATAAAACCTAAAATAACTAAAAACCCTTTAAACCCCTAAAAACCCAAAAATGATGAATGCCCGAAAAATCCAAAAATAAATTAAAGAACCCTAAGAAAACATAGAACCATAAAGACACTTAAAACACCTAAAACCCCTAAAAACACTAAAACCACTAAAAAACCCTAAAAGACACTAAACACCCTGAATACCCCTAAAACCCATAAAACTCCCAAAAACCATATAAACATTAAAAACCATAAAACCCTAGAACCCTTAGAAAATAAAATAAACCCATTACACCCATAATCATGTTAAAAAAGTCAAAAATATTAAAAACTCTAAAAAACTGAAACACACAAAAAAATCATAAAAACCCTAAAATCCCTAAAATCCCTAAATACCCTAAAACCCGTCAAAATCCCTAAAAAGAATAAAAATACATAAAAATATTAAAATTACATAAAAATAAAAAAAATGTAAAAAAAATCTAAAAACCATGAAGGATCCTAAGAAAACAATCAAGGCCAAAAAATAATTAAAACCCCAAAAAACATTAAAAACTGATAGAAAATCAAAAGACCCAAAAAACCTAAAATCCAAAAAACCTATAAAAACCATTAAACCCCCTAAAATCCCTTTAAAAACCAAACAACCACAAAAACCCTTAAAAACCAAAAATACATTAATAAATAAAAAAAGATTAAACCTCCCATAAATATAATAAAACATGAAAAACCAAAATACCCTAAAACCCTAAGGCACCCCAAAAAACCCAAAAAACCCCTTAAAACCCATGAAAATCCTAAAAATCCATAAAAAACTAAATAAACCTAAAAATACTAGAAAACCATAAGAAACCCTAAAAATCAAAAAAACATAAACCCCTAGAAAATATAAAAAACTGCTAAAAACCATAAAAACCCATAAAACATACCAAATCCCTTGAAACCCTAAAATCCCATTCAAATCTAAAAGATCAGTAAAAATTTTAAAACCCTAAATAAAACCATTAAAACCATAAAAACCAATAAAAAACATAAAACTCATAAAACCCTAAAACCCCTAAAAACCCTAAAACACCAAACACCCCTAAAGACAATAAAACCCTAAAACCACATAAATATCCTAAAATTAAAAAAAACTCTAAAAACACTTTAAACTCTTCAAAAAAATTTGAAAACATAAAAAACCTGGAAAAATAAAAAAAAACCTAATTCCTCAAAATACCATAGATGCCCTAAAAACCCACTAATACCCACTAAATCCCTAATACTCTAAAAACCATAAAAATCAATAAATATGTAAAAACCTCCAAAAACACTGAAAAAACTTAAGATATCCTTAAAACCTAAAAACCATTAAAACACCTAAAAACCTACAAGACACAAAAAACCCTAAAAACCCAAAAAACCCTTAAAAGTCCCTAAAACGCTAAAATACTTTAAAACCCCTAAGGATTATAAAATTCCATAAAAATTTATAAAAACTACAAAAAATCTAAAAATCATTAAATACTATAAGAAAACCATAAAAACCAAAATAATACATAAAACCACTAAAAAAATAAAAATTGATAAAAAACTAGAAAAACCTAGAAAAACCTAAAAGAACCTAAAAACTATAAAAAATCTAAAACCCCAAACAAATATAAAACCCATAAAACTCATAAAACCCATAAATAACATAAAACCGACTAAAAACTGTAATAACCCATTTAACAAATAAAAACACAAAAACACTAAAAAATATTTAAACCCCTTAAAAACATAAAAAACCCTAAAACCTAAAAAACCCATAAAACCCAAAAAAACCCTCAAAATCACTATAAAGCCTAAAAAGAAATAAAAATACTAAAAAATCCCTAAAATACCCAAATCTTTGTAAAATAATAAGAAAACCATAAATTCCTAAAAAACATAAAACCCCTAAAAACATAGATATAGTAAAAACACTAAATCCCTAAAAATCATAAAAACCATAAAACCCCTAAAACCCATAAAACCCATAAAACCCATAAAACCCCATAAAAACAATAAAAAAATTAAAAATGTATAATCCTTTAAACCCCTAAAAATGCTAAAAATTTTAAAAAATCATAAAATCCATAAAAACTCAAAAAACCGTAAAAACCATAAAAACAAAAAAACCAATAAAAATCCTAAAAAACACTTCAAAAGTCCAAAAAACATAAAAAATCGTATAAAACTTAAAAAATCCATAGAAAAAAAATAAAAACCAAAAACACAAAAAACACATAAATAACTTAAAACACTAAAAAACCTAAAATCCCAAAAAACATTAAAACATTCGAAATCCCTAAATACATGAAAACCAATAACAATTCTAAAAAAACTCTTAAAATCCCCAAAAAAACCTCGAAAACCCTAAAAACTCCTAAAACCCCTTAAAACCCTCAAGATCCCTAAAAACACTAAAAACCCAAAAAAATCCCAATTAACCATAAAAATCCCAAAAAACATAAAAAACTATAAAAAACCTGAAAACCCCTAATAAAACATTAAAACCATAAAAACACTTACACCCCCTAAAAACCCCAAAAAAAACTAAAACCCCTAAAAATCATAAAACACAAAAAAAACTTAATACCCCTTAGAAGCATTAAAAATCCATAACCCATAAAAACATAAACCTCACTAAAACCTCTAAAAACCCATTAAAAAATAAATTGATAAAGAAAATATACAGACTTTAAAAACCCAAAAAACTCATAAAAATTGTTAGGCCCCAAAAAAATCACAAAAACCATTTGTCCATATGAACCCCTAAATCCCCACGTATTCCATAAAACAACTAAAAACCCACAAAAATTGTAAATGAATAACTAAATTCCAAAAAATAGTATAAACACTAGAAATACTAAATTCAATAATAAAAACATAAAAACCATAAAACACTTTAAAACCCTGTAACACCTGAAAACAATGAAAACCCTAAAAACCATAAAAATCCTAAAAACCACTAAAATTCCAATAAAATGAAAAAACCATAAAAAAAACTAAAACCTTAAGAAAACATAAAAAAAACCTTAAAATAATAAAAACCAAAAAATTGAAAAAACCTAAATGTCCTAAAAACACTAAAACAATTAAAACCATAAACCCCCCCTAAAATCCTGTTAACCCCCCAAAACCATAATAACCCTAAAAATCACTAGAAAAATAAAAACCATTAAACCGATCATAACATTTAAAAAACTCAAAAAATCTATAAAACGATAATTAACTAAAAAGGATTAAAATCCCTAACATCCATAAAAACACTAAAAACAATCAAAATCCCTAAAACCCTAAAAAATTATAAAAAAGTTTAAAAAATCCCTATATGAACATTAAAAAAGACACAAATCTCATATAAACCCTATGAAAAACCAAAAACCAGAAAACACTTAAAACCCTTAAAAATGCTAAACCCACTAAATCCCTAAAAACCATAATGCCAAAAAAATTCATTAAAAACCCTAAATAACCATAAACATAAAAAACTACTAAAAACTCCAAAATATTTTTAAACCAGTAAAAATGTTAAAAACCCAAAAAAACCATAAAACCAAATAAAATTCAAAAAACCCCTAAAACCCAAAAGACCATAAAATCCCTAAATCCCAAAAAACACTAAAATTCCCAAAAAAACTTAAAGATACAAAAACAATATTTGACCAAATCCCTTAAATTTCCAAAAAACACAAAAAAAACTTAAAAATTTAAAATTTTAATAACACCTAAAAATCATAAAAAACTAAAAACACAAGGACCCTAAAAAAACCTAAAAACATTAAAAAACCTGACAACCCATCAAATTCCCAAAAAATATTAAAACCCATTAAAATCATAAAATCCTGAAAAATTACTAAAAATGTAAACAACCCTAACAACCTTGAAAAACCTAATGAAAACCATAAAAATATAAAAATACATAAAACCCTAAAAAAACAAAAAAAATGCTAAAACTTTAATACCACTATAAGACCCTAAAAATATAAAACCCCTAAAACCATAAAAACCGTAAAACCCCCGAATACCTCACAAAAACATTAATACCCCAATAAAAATATAAAAAAGGTATAAAACCATAAAAAAAGTTAAAAACATCTGAAAACCCTTAAAACCCCTATGAACTATAAAACAAAAAAAACCATAAAATCCAGAAAAACACAAAAAGCCAAAAAAACCCAAAAACCCTAAATACACTATAAAACCCAAAACACCCTCAAAATATCTAAAAAACCCTAAAACCCTTAAAACCCATAACAATACCAAAAACCATAGTAATCCCTGAAAAGTGAAAAACCTTGAAAAACACTAAGAAAGCCATAAAACTGAAAAAAAACATAAAACCCTTAAAAACATAAATACCATAAAAACATAAAACCATAAAAACCATAAAAACCCCTAAAACTTCCCTAAAAACATCAAAATCCCAAAAACAATAAAAATCCTAAAAAAGACCCAAAATCCCTAAAAATGTAAAAAACCATAAAAACCTTGAAAACACCAATGGAAACCTTAAAAAGGTAAAATTACTTAAAACTTATAAAATCATAAAAAAAATCATGATTTACTCTAAAATACCCTAAAAACCCTAAAACCTCCTTAAAACAATAAAACCCATAAATAACATAAATACCCCTAAAACCCAAAAAAAACCCACTCAGAAATATAAAAACCCTTTATACCTCTAGAAACATGAGAAAACTCTAAAAAAACAAAAAAAACCTAAAAAATAAAAAACTCATAAATCCCAAAAAACCCAAAAAACAAAAAAAACTATAAAAACCCTTGAAAACCCTCAAAATCACTAAAAACCATAAAACCATAAAAATATAAAACAATTCTAAAAAAACCTTAAAACATAAAAAACCTTAAAAATACCTAATATACTATTATAACAAAAAAACTCTTAAAAATAAAATTTACCATAAAATTATAAAAACACTAAAAGTCCCAAAAAATTCTATAAACCCTAAACAAAAATATAAAAACCATTAAACTAAAAAACCAAATAAAACGCCTAAAAATCACTAATAATTCTAAAAACCCATGAAACCACTAAAAAGGTTAAAAACTACAAAAACCATTAAAATCACTAAAAACAAAAAATGACTATAAAATCCAAAAAAACCTAAAGCCCCTAAAAAAACTCAAAATCCATAAAAATCATAAAAGCCTAAAATCCCTAAAAAATGATAAAAATTTAAAGTCACTTAAAAATCTTACAAAATCCTTAAAAACCAAAAAAACACATAAAACCCCTAAAACTAAAAAATTATAGAAACCCTAAAAATCCTAAAAGACCCTAAAAACACATAAACTATAAAAACTCTAAAAACCTTAGAATCTCAAAAAACCCACAAAAACAATAAAATCACTAAAAACATGAAAAACTATTTTAATACCTAAAAACATTTTAATCACTAAAAAACATAGAAACTATAAAAAACGAAATAAATCCCTGAAACCCCCCAAAAAAACAAAAAATAAACATTGAAAAATCCTACCCCCAACCCTAAAAAACATTAAAAACCTAAAAACTCTATAAACCCCATAAAACCCTATAAAACTCTTAAAATTAGTAAAAACCCAAAAAACCCCTAAAAACCATAAAAACCATTAAAATTACTAAAAACCATTAAAATTACTAAAAACCCTAAAAACCAACAAATTCAAAAAAATATGGAAAACCCATAATATTATAAAATCCCTAAAAATTTTAAAAAACATAAAAATTATAAAAATAACCTAAAATCCACAAAAAAAACCCAAAACCCCCCAAAAATTTCTTAAAATAATTAAAACAGACATAAATCATAAAAATCCATATAGTTTCTAAAAATTTAAAAAACCCTAAAACCCTGAAAACCCCTAAAATAACTTAAAAACACTAAAAACTCATTAAACCCCTAAAAACCAAAAAACCCTAAAAACCCCTAATAAGACCCTAAAAACCCTAAAACCTCTAAAAGCATAAAATCCTTAAAAACTATAAAAACAATAAAAATCCATAAAAACTCAAAAAAACTATAATACCTAAAAAACCCCATTAATCCCCTAAAATTGATAAAAACACTAAAAAACTTTAAAACCATAACAAAACTCAAAAAAAACCAAAAACCCCCAAAAACCAAGAAACTCCTAAAAACCCTAGGAACCATCAAAATCCTTAAAATCCCAAAAAACCATTAAAATTCTTTAAAAATATCTAAAAATAACTAAAAATATAAAAACCCCTAAAATACTTGCAAAATCCTATGAAAATCGTTAGAACATAAAAAATCCTAAAAACTAAAAAATAATAAAAAAACCCATAAAAGCCTCAATATACCTACAACTTATAAAAAATAATAAAAAATTAAAAAGAAACCCTAAAAATACATAAAATTTTAAAAACCACTAAAATAATTGAAAACCCCTAAGGGAACCATGAAAACCTAAAAATAATTAAATCCATCATATGTGCTAAAACACTGAAATAATTTATAAACAATAAAACCCCTAAAAGACATAAAACCCCCTAAAAACCATCAAAAACTCTAAAACCAATAAAACCCTAAAAATCACTAAAAACTATAAAAAACATTTAAATCCCTAAAAAACATTAATACCCTCAAAAAACCCTAAAACCCTTAAAACATAAAAAAAATTAAGCTTTATAAAATCTATAAAACCCATACAAACCATAAAAACCCTAAAAATTGATAAAAACCATGAAATTCCAATAAATATCTAAAAATAAATATAAATGTAAAAAATCCTAAAATCCCTTAAAACCCTATGAAAAACTTAAAAACCAAAAAATATATAAAACCCTTAACAAATCATTAAACCCAAAAAACCCTATAAACACAAAAAAACCTATAAAATCTATAAAAACATTAAAAACACTTAAAAACACTAAAAATCTCTAAAAATATGAAAAATTAAAAAACACCTAAGAAAACTAGAAATGCCTAAAAACATAAAAACCCTAAAAACACATAAAACACATAAAAACATTATAAAATGTAAAAATCCCTAAAAACCAAAAAATGACCTTAAAACCCTATAAAACATAAAACTACTAAAAACTAAAAAACCCTAACATCACAAAGCCCTTAAAACCAATAAAAACTATAAAAACCATTAAAAACTCCAAAAACCCATTAAACCCCTTAAAATGTAAAAAACACTCAAAATCCCTAAGAACCCTACAGTTATAAAAATCATGAAAAATCACCAAAAATATATAAACACAAAAAACTGATAAAAACAATAAAAACCATGGAAAATAATAAGAAAACATTAAAAATATGAAAACAATTAAAACTCCTAAAAACCGTAAAAAATATAAAACCATAAAAACCCTAAAACCCCTAAAAATCTCTCAAACCGTTAAAATCCCTAAATACCTTAAAACCATATAAATCCTAAAAAAATCCCAAAAATAAATAAAACACATAAAAAACCAAAAAGCACTAAAACAACCAAAGAAAACCATATGAAAACCATAAAAACCTAAAAACACTAAAACCCCTAAAACACTAAAATTTCTAAAAACCCTAAAAATAAAAAAAATACCCAAAATCCTAAAAAATCCCTAAAAACATAAAAAACTAGAAAAACCCCACAAATACTTTAAAAACCTAAAAACACTTTAAACGCATAAAAATCTAAAAACTCTAAAACCCTAAAAGTCTTTAAAACCCTAAAAAATGTTGCAAACTATAAAAATCCCTAAAAACCATAAAAAACCATAAAAACCATAAAAACCCTAAAGCCCCACTAATATATCTAAAAATCATTTAATTACCAAAAAATATAAATAAACTCTAAAGAACCTAAAAACCAAAACAAACTAAAAAAAACCATAAAATACCATGAAACACCAAAATCCCTAAAACCCCTTAAATTCCTTAAAAACCATAAAAAACAAAAAAAATCCTAAAAATCCCTAAGAATCTCTAAAAATAAAAAGACCCTAAAATCCTTGAAAGAACCCCACAAAAACATTAAAAACCTAAAACATTTAAAACCAAAAAAACCAAAAAAACCCATAAAAACACAAAGAATACCGTAAAAACATAAAAACATAAAAACCCCTAAAAACCATAAAAAACTCCAAAAATATTTAAAACCCCTAAAACCCTCTAAAAATTTTAATACCAATTTATACAACTAAATATGATAAAAAATATAAAAAAACATTAAAAATTATCCATAAAAACCTAGAAAACCATAATGCCCCAAAAACCCTAAAAACTATAAAGCTATATGAATATCATTTAAAATCATAAAAATCCTATATAATACCTAAAAAACCCCTTAATAAATAAAAAATCCTGAACAACCTAAAGAAAAAAGTAAAAAAATTTGAAGACATTAAACCCTTAAAAACATAAAAAATGCTAAAAACCCAAAACAACCTAAAAACCTTAAACCCCATAAAAACCAAATAAAACCCCTAAAACAATTAAAATCCATAAAAAACCATAACAACACTAAAAACCACCTAAATACTCTTAAAACAATTCAAAACCCTATAAATGTTAAGAATATCTAAAATCCCATAAAACACCGAAAAACTCAAAAACCCTTAAAACTATAAAAACCCTAAAAACCCTTAAAGAACCTAAATACCCTCAAAACACTAAAACATATAAAAATACCCATAAAATTTAAAAAAATCACTAAAAATCCATAATAATGTAAAAACCCCTAAATTCCCTAAAATCGATAATAAATCCATTAAAATGTAATCAATTAAAACCCCTAAACACCTAAAAACACTAAATGCATTAAAACCTTAAAATCCTTAAAACCCTAAAAACCATAACCCCCCCCCCCTAAAAACCATCAAAATCCCTAAAAACCCCTAAAAACACTGAAAGCCCACTAAAAATATAAAAACCCAAAAAACCCATGAACGATAAAAAATACAGAAAACCATAAGAACCCTAAACAACTCAAAAATCCCCTAAAACCCCAGAAAAACCATAAATACCCAAAATACCAAAATACCCCTAAAAACCGTCAAAATTTCTTAATACCCTAAAAACCATGTAAAATCACTAAAAATATAAAAATCCCTAAAAACCAACTACAAACCCTAAAAACACTGAAAATCCTAAAAACCCCTAAAAAATCATGAAATCCATAAGAACCCTAAAAATTTTAAAAGACCCTAAAAACATCTAAAAATCATAACCCCCCCCCCCAATAAATCTCTAAAAAAATAAAAGCAAACTCAAAACTCTAAAAACACAATAAATACCTAAAAACATTAAAAATTGTAAAATAGCTTAAAACCCATAAAATACTCAAAAAAACAATATATCCAATAAAACCATAAAAACTCGAAAAAAATCCCAAGAACCCTTAAAATACCAAAAAACCCAAAAATTCAATAAAAATACCAAGAATTATTTTAAAATCCCAAAAAACATACAAAAAAATACAAACCCT
This sequence comes from Viscum album, assembly GCA_963277665.1. Classification (NCBI taxonomy): domain Eukaryota; kingdom Viridiplantae; phylum Streptophyta; class Magnoliopsida; order Santalales; family Viscaceae; genus Viscum; species Viscum album. Next base: position 791,139,043 of record OY728164.1, read on the forward strand.
GAAAACCTTAAAAAAATATAAAATCCTAAAAACACTTTAAACCCCTAAAATCCTAAAAAACACTAAAAACCATAAAAAATATAAAACCCACAAAAACACTAAAACCCTAAAAATTGGTAAAAAGCATAAAAATAATAAAAATGTAAAAACACTTAAAACCACTAAAAACCTAAAAAATGAGAAAAAACCATAAAAGACCATAAAAACCTAAAACCCCAAAAACCCATAAAAATATCTAAAACCCCAAAAAACCCCTAAAACACTCTAAAAATTATGAAAACCTCTAAACCCCTAAATTTTTTAAAAATTATAAAAACAATAAAAACCCTAAAAAACACAAAAAAACCAAAAAACCCAAAAAACCCTAAAACCCTAAAAGACCCAAAAACCCATCAAAATCCCTAACATCCCCAAGAACAATAAAAATACTAAAAAATCCCTAAAAATCCCTAAAAACATAAAAACCCTAAAAACCATGAAAGCCCCAATAAACCAAAATAAACCAAAAATCCCCACAAAAACCAAAAAATGCTAAAAACCCTAAAACAACGTAAAAAGAAAAGAAAAAACTAAAACCCTTCAAAATCACTAAAAACAATAAAAACAACAAAAATCCATAAAATCTCTAAATATCAAAATAATTGTAAAAATCATGAATATTCTTAAGAAAAACATAAAAATATAAAAACACATAAAACCGCGAAAACATAAAAAATCTAAAAACCCAAAAAACCATAAAACCCCCACAAAATCCATAAAAACCATAAAAATACGTAAAAATCTCTATAAATCCCTAAAATATAAATAACTCAAAAAATTAGAAACATTTAAATTCCTTATAAATCATAAAAATTGATCAAAACCCTAAAAACCCCTTAAAACTATTAAAATCTAAAAAAACCCAAAAAATACCAAAAGTCTTAAAAAACCTAAAAACCCCCAAAAAACCTAATAAAAGGATAACAACATATGGATACCTAAAACCCCTAAATACCCTAAAAACACTGAAAACCCAAAAAAGACCATAAAACCCCTAAAACCAAAAAAACCCAAAAACCAAAAAAACCCTAAAAACATAAAAAAACCAAATAACCCACTAAGACTCTAAAACCCATATAATTCACAATTTTTTTTAAAAAATTTCTCAAAAACCTTACAACCCATATAAAAATAAAAAATAACCTAATGCATAGAAAAAAACCATAAAACCCCTCAAAAATACCTTAAAACCCTAAAAATCCATAAATATCTTAAAAAATCCTTAAAATCCCTATAAATTTTGAAAACCCTAAAAACCATGAAAACCCTTAATAAATCCTTAAAAACCAAAAACAATTATAAGACCTATAAACATAAAAAACTAAATACCCAAAAAACAAAATAAACCTCAAAAAAACATAAAAACCCTGAAAAACTGTAAAATTATAAAAACACTAAAAATCACTAAAAACATAAAATACAAAAAAACCCTAAAAACCCATAAGAAAAAACATAAACACCCTAAAACCACATATACCTCTAAAAACCATAAAATTTTTAAAATCTCTAAAATAAACTAATGATTATAAAAACCCTAAACAAAATAAAACCCCCTAAAAACTATAAAAAACCTAAAACCACCAGAATCCCCTAAAACCACTAAAAATATGAAAAACATTTAACCCCTTAAAAAGGATAAAAATATAATAGAACTTAGAAAACTTGAAAACTCAAGAAAACACTAAAATAAAAAATCTTAAACCCATAAAAACCTAAAAAAAATCTTGAAATCCCTAAAATCATTAAACCCCAAGAAATTATTAAGATTCCATGAATATCACTAAAAACATAAAAAACCTAAAAAACCCTAAAAATTCATAGAAATATAGAAAAACATAAAAACACTTAAAACACTTAAGAAATCCAAAAAAGGATAAAAACCCCTAAAATAATTATATAACCCTAAAACCCCTCAATATCCCTAAATCTCAAAAAACCCATAAAATTCCTCAAAACACCTAAAAATACCAAAAACCTTAAAAAACCATTAAAAATCATGAAAATACATTTGATAAACATAAGAACCAAAATAAAATTTAAACTCATAAAACTCCGAAACATCCTAAAAATAAAATAAAAACCTAAAATCTTAAAAAACCCATAAACCCTTAAAATATCTGAAAACCATAAAAATCATAAAAATAAAAAAATTCACTAAAATACCTAAAAATATAAAACCCAGAAAAAACCTAGAAAACTCCTAAGAAAACATCAAAAATATAAAAATAAATAAAACCCATAAAACCCATAAAACCTGAAAATGCTAAAACCCCTAAATATAAAAAAACCATACAACCATAAATACTATAAAAACCATAAAAACCACAAAACTCTTTAAAACCTAACAAAACACCCAAACCCCATAAAAACATAAAACAACTAAAAACACTAAAACCCCTAAAAACCCATTTTTTTTAAAAAAAAATCTAAAGACACTAAAACCCTAAAAAAGTAAAAAACCCTAAAACCCCAAAAGACCATAAATCCAAAAAACCCTAAAATCCACTAAGAAACACATAAAAACCTAAAAACTTTTAATCCCCTAAAAATCCTAAAAACCCTAAAAACCCTCAAAGTCCGTTAAAACAATAAAACCGTAAAAATCATAAAACCCGATAAAACATTAGAAAAAAATATTACACATAAAAACCTTAAAAACCCATTAAATAAATAAATATACCCATTAAAAACCGAAAAAAGTAAAATAAAAATTAAACCCCTCAAAACCCGACAAAACTAAAAAAAACCTGAAATCCCTAAAAAAACCCAAAAAACCTCTAAAACCCCTAAAAACCCTAAAAACCCTAAAAATTCCTAAAACCCCTAAAAATCAATAAAATACTAGGAAAACTAAAAAAACCGAAAAAATGTAAAATATCCTAAAAACCTAGAAAAACCTTTATAAAAGCCAAAAATCATAATTACATTTAGAACCCCTAAAAACAAGAAACAAACTAAAATCCATAAAAATGACTAAAAAATATAAAACACTCAAAATCCCTAAAAACATTAAAAATCGTTAAAATAAAAAACACCCTAAATAAAAATAAAAATATAGAACATCATAAAAATACTGACACCCCTAATAAATCCTTAAAACCCTAAAACCACTTGAAACCCCTAAAAATCCTAAAAATGCTAAAAACCCAAAAAACCCAAAAAACCTAAAAATTCATAAAAAATATAAAAACCCATAAAAATCTCAAAAACCCCTCAAAACACTAAACACCCTTACACCCCACTAAATTCTATAAACACCAATTAAACCACTTTTAAGGTTTAAAAACTCTAAAACAATAAAAACCACAATAAACTCAAGAAATCCATAAAACCCCAAAAATACATAAAAACCCCGAAAAACCCAAAAAAACACCAAAAAACGCCAAAAACCATTAAAAATCCCTAAAACCCCTAAAACCAATAACTTTTTTAAAAAACATGAAAAACATAAAAAATGTAAAAACCCAAAAAACCACCTAAGAAAACCTCAGAAACCTAAAAACACATAAAAACCTCAAAACATAAAAAACACTAAAAAACATAAAAACCCATAAAAAAATAAAACCTTTAAACCCTCAAATTTCCCAAATATTCTAAAAACCATAAAAATCTAAAAAAATACATAAAATACCTAAAAATTTAAAAAACCCAAAAGACCATGAAAAAACATGAAAAAATTTCATAAAATATTAAAAAACTAAAAATAGTTAAAACCCTCAAAAACCTAAATAAAACTAAAACCACTAAATGACCATAAATACCCTAAAACCCACTAAATAATATAAAACCTCTAAAAACCATAAAACCCTCAAAACCATAAAAACATAAAAACCATAAAACCCATCTATAAAATATAAAAACCTTTTAAACCACTAAAAACGTTAAATAAGATATACCAATCCTTAAACCCCAAAAAAGATCAAAAGAAACCTTAAAAAACCCAAAAAAATAAACAAACCATAAAAATCCTAAAAACCCCCAAAACCCTAAAAACAATCAAAATCTCTAAAAAACCATTAAAATATTTAAAATCTTAAAACCACTAATAAACCAAAATATTGAAAAAATCCTTAAAAACCCTAAAAACCATATGAAAACCCCATAAAATTTAAAATACATAAAACCCATAAAAATGTAAAAAATGATAAAAAAACCATAAAACCACTAAAACACCTCAAAATCCCTAAAAACCTAAAAAGCAAAAAAACCCTAAAGTTGAAAAAAAAATCTCTTAAAACATAAAATCCCTAAATACCATGAAAAACATAAGAAAAAAAATAAAATCCTAAAATCATAAAACCATTAAAATTCTAAAAACCTAGAAGACCCTAAAAACCCTAATGGGGTCTCTATCTCAGTGTTGCGATCTCTAAGGCTTCCTCTAAGTAATCCTCCATGGTTACTTCGCTTTGATGATCAACTTCTTATTCCTTAGGTCTTTGGCCTCCATTATCTCTATCACTATTCCTTAGATCGAGAATTGCGGTATGAGAAAAGTGGTGTTTGGGTGGTCCTCATCATTCTCCCTAGTAGTGTGCTTGTGGGAGAAGATGCAGCTTCTCGGCAGCGGAGGGATCTGGTGGTGCTGTGTGGACCTTGGAGGTGGGTGTTTCCAATATTATTTGGTGGTTTAATCTATTCTGAGAATTGAATTTTCTCAAGTATTTGGGCATTAGTTCAACATGGATTGGGTTTTGCAGCAGTTTGGTTTGGACTAAGTGGTTCTGGAAGTTGATTCATCTCAACAACCATTTGGTCAATAGTTCTTCTTTTTAGGGTGGAGAGACATGGTATTAGTTTGTCTTTGATTGGGTGATGGTGTATATCCATCCATTTCTTAGTTTACTACAGAGATAGAGGGAGGGTTCGGGTGTCTGGGTGTTCTTCCATGGTTTCATCATTGTCGCGTGAAAGTATAGGCAGGTTTATCATCAGTTCGAATAGCAGATACAGGTTCGTGTTCAATCTGGTTCGGTGAATTCATCTTCGTTTCACACAGTCAATGCATATTTTTCACGGAGTTTTTTTCATTTTAAGATCTGATGTTCACATCATCTAGGTCCATATATTTCATGTATTTATTTTGATTTCTCTATTATTTGTGGCTAGATTGGTAATGAGTTGGTGCTGGTACTGGTTGATAGAATTGATGAGAGGTGTTTGGTGCTGCTTGGGAATGATGTGTGTGATTACTAGGTTACTGGAAGGGATGTTTGAAAATTAGTTCTGAACAAGGGGTTTTGGGTGCTATGGAATGGTTCTGGGTGTGGGAGATAGTGGTCTTGTGTTGCTGGTTGTGCTGGTGGGTGCGAAATACTGGGTGTTGATTAGGTAGGAAGTGCTGGATGCTGGAAATTGAGGTGTTGGATGCTAGTTGCTTATGGGCTGGGATGTAATTAAACTTCTGTCTATGATTTTGGTGCGGGTGTTTCTATGTTAATGGATATGGATCTGTTTGTCCAGGAGGCACTGGATGCTGGAAACTGTGATGATGGATGCTGGTTTCTGCTTGTAGAGAGGTGTTGATGGTGATGTTTTTTTGCATTACTATTGTGTCTCATTTTGGTACTGATGGTGATTCCATGATGATGGTTCTCTTAGGTGTGGGTTGTTTGGCTCTTACCTCTCTTTGGTGTTTTTTAGGTTTTATGGGGGTGTTTGGTTTTCTTGGATGTGTTTGGTTTTCTTGGGGGTGTTCAGGTTTTTTGGGTGTGGGTCGTTTGACTCCACCCCTCCCATGTTTGTTTTTTCTTTTTTTTAATAATAATTTTTGTGGATCCAGGAATAACCTAACCATATGACTTCTTTCCCTAATAACCTTAAAAATTAAAAATAACTATAATACCCCTAAAAAAGTTAGAAAACATTAAAACCCAATAAAATCCATAAAAACTCAAAAAAACATGTGAAAAGTTTAAAAACCCTTTAAACCCGTAAAAATTAAAAAAACATTAAAACCATAAAACCTTAAAAACTAAAACAAAATTTTTAAAACCAAATAACCCATAAAACCCCAAAAACCCTAAACCCCTCAATATCGCTAAAAACCATAAAGACACATAAAAATACTATAAAGTCCTTAAAAATCCCTAAAAAATTAAGAAACATGTAAAACCTTGAAAAAACATAAGAAAACCTTAAAAACATAAAAACACTTAGCTCCCCAAAAAACCTAAATATGATAAAAACCCTAAAAACCCAAAAAATAATATAAACCATAAAAATCCATATAAACCATAAAAATCCTAAAAAATACCTAAAAATCCATTTAAACATAAAAAGCTTAAAAATCTTGAAAATACATAAAAACCACTGAAAAATAAAACACTTATAACCCCTAAAACCTATAAAGAGCAAAAAACCCTAAGAGTCCCTAAAAACCCAAAAAACCCTAAAATCCTTGAAAACCCCTAAAGCCATTAAAAACTATAACAATCCAAAAAAACCCAAAACCCCCACTAAAAACTCTAAAAAATAGTTAGACCCCTAAAAGTGTTGAAAAAATTAAAAAAAATAAAAAATATAGAAAAATAAAAAACCCCTAAAATTATATAAAAACTATAAAAAATATATAACCTGAAAAAACCCTCAAAATCATAAAAACACTAAAACCACAAAAATAATTAAAAATTACAAAAACCCCTAAAAATGTAAACTACCATAAAAACACTGAAAGCCCCTAGGAAAACCTTAAAACCAAAAAACAATTAAAACCCTAAAAAACATAAAAATGCTAAAACCATAGGAAAACTAAAACCCTAAAAATTAATGAAACCAATGAAAAACCATGAAAATACTAAATGGCCCTAAAAATCCTTAAAATCATAATAACCATAAAAAACACTAAAAATCCATAAGAAAACCTTAAAAACCTAAAAACACATAAAGAACTTAAAAACATAAAAAATTCTAAAAACCATAAAAAACCCTAATCCCCTTAATACCCATAAAAAACTTAAAAACATTAAAAAATAAAAAACATGAAACCCAATAATATCCATAAAACCTGTTAAAACCCATGAAAACCCTTAAACACCTAAAAACCTGAAAAACAATAAACTCCTTAAAAACATAAAAAATTCAAAAAACCCTAAATACCAAAAAACCCCATAAACCCCTTAAAACCCCTCAAAATCCCTACAAAGCATAAACACCCATTAAAATCCTTAAACCACGAAAATAACCTAAAACCATAAAAGTACCTAAACACGATAAAAAAATCTAAGAAACCCTTAAAAATATAAATAAAAATAAAACCCCTAAAAATTTTAAAAATTCTAAAAACCTTAAAAAATATTAAAATCTTTAAAAAGCCTAAAATCTGTAAAAAATTTCCCTAAAAACCCAAAAAGAACCCTAAAAGCCTAAAAAAGAACCCTAAAACACAAAAAGAACTCAAAAAACACAAAAAACTAAAAAACCCCATAAAATGCTAAAAACCCTCAAAGTCATTAAAAATACTAAAAAACATAAAAATGCTAAATATTCCTAAAAATCACTAAACATAAAAAACCTAAAAACAATGAAAAACCCTAAAACCTTACAACCCGAAAAACACATAAAACCCATTAAAAACCACAAAACAATTAAAAACCATAAAACACACTAAAAGTCTTAAAAACTACAAAAACCCATAAAACCCCCTAAAATCATTAGAAACCATGATACCCATAAAAACCCAAAAACCACTAATAACTCTATGAACCCGTTAATCCTCAAAAACATTAAAAAACTTCAAACCCCAAAAATCCAAAAAGCACTAAAAATAAAAAAAAAATGTTAAAACCACAAAAATCCCTCAAAATCCATAAAACCCAAAAAATATAATAAAAATCCAAAAAAATCCCTTAAATCCCTAAAAATTTAAAATCTCCTGAACCTCTAAAAACCATAAAAAACCTTAAAAACCTAAAAACACAAAAAACCCCTAAAATTATTTTAAAATCTAAACCCACTAATATACCCTAAACCCCCTAAAACACAAAAAACCCAAAATCACATAAATACCCTAAAAACCCAAAAAAATCCTCAAATTTGAAAAATCCCTAAACACATAAAAATCGTAACAAACCTAAAAAACCAACAAAAATCTTAGAAACCTAAAAAAACTTTAAAAAGATAAAAACCAAAAATTGTTAAAAACTATAAAGGATTCTAAATACCCTAAAAACATAAAAACCAAAACCCCTAAAAACATAAAACCAACTAATACCCATAAAGTCCCTAAAACCACTAAAAATTATAAAAATATTTCTTAACCCTATATATGTTATAAAACACTAGAAACCTTCAAAAAATTAAAAAAAAAATTGGAAATCCCAGAAAATGAAAAAAAATCCACAAAATCCCTAAAAATTAATTAAAAGCCTAAAAATCCAAACTAATAACACTTAAAACACCTAAAAACCTAAAAACTCTAAAACCATAATAACTTTAAAAACCCTAAAACATTAAAATGCCTGAAAACCCTAAAAACTAATTAAAAATCCTAAAAATTCACTACAAATCCCTAAAAATGTAATGTACCTAAAAAACACTAAAATATATTAAGAAAACCTTAAAAAGCTAAAAACATTAAAACCCCCTTAAAAAATACAAAAACTCTAAAAGACCCTTAAAATCAAAAAACCCCTAGAAACCTTTAAACACCCCAAAACCCATAAAAACCCTAAATCCCACTAAAAAAATCAAAAAATACATTACAATAATTAAAAAGTTAAAAATATCTAAAAAACTTAAAATCTTAAAAAACTCAAAAAAAACCCAAAAAAATACCAAAACCCCCCAAAATTCTCAAAATCACTAAAAATCCTAAAAATCCCCAATAACTCTAAAAAAACTATAATATTCCTAAAAATCCTTAATAAACCATAATAATGTAAAAATACAATAAACCATGAAGACCCTTAGAAAACATTAATAACCTAAATACACATAAAACTCCTAAAAACTGAAAAAATTATAAAAACCCTAAAGTCCCAAAAAATACCCAAAAACCTATAAAACCATAAAACCCATAAAAATATTAAAAAAATCCTATAATCCTAAAAAACCTGCAAAAAACCACTAAAAACTATAAAAACCCTTTAAACCCCTAAAATGTTAAAATATTATCAAAAAATGAGAAAACCATAAAAAAACTCAGAAAAGCCTTAAAACCCTAAAAAAATAAAAAACCCTTAAAAACAATAAAACCTTCCAAACATATAAAAACCCTAAAAAGCCATAAAAACCATAAAAATACCAAAAAATTTATAACAACTTAAAAAACCCTAAAGACCCTAAAAACTCTTAAGAAAACATTGAAAACCTAAAAGCATAGAAAAAGCCTAAAAACCCAAAAAACCCATAAACATGTAAAACCTTAAAGGACCCTAAACAAATAAAAACATATAAAAAACAAAAATAAGCCTAAAAAGATATAAGACCCATGAAAATCACTAAAAACACTAAAAACCCTTTAAACCGATAAATTTTTTAAAAAACACTTAAAAATATTATGATCCCTAAAAACCCCCCAAATCCCTAATAATACCCAAAAACAATAAAAACTATAAAACCTCTTAGAATCCCTTAAAATCCTAAAAAACATAAAAAACCTAAAGAACCCCCAAAAATACCTAAAAACATAAAAACCTTGAAAAACCCCATTGAAAATTTAAAAAACTAAAAAATTTAAACAACCAACAAAACTAAAAACTCTAAAAACCCAAAAGTCCCCAAAACATCAAAAATCCTTAAAAACCATAAACACCCCTAAAACCTTAAAAATCCTAAAAACCCTAAAAACCCTAAAAAACCACAAAACCTATAAAATCCATCTAAACCCATAAAATGTTAGAACACACTAAAAACCATAAGACCCATAAAAACTCAAAACCCCTAAAAACCTAAAAGGCCCTAAAAACCCTAAAACCCATCAAAATACCTAAAACACTAAAAACACTAAAAACCATAAAGTATTTAAAAACCCCTAAAAAAATAAAAAATGATAAAACCATATAAAATTCAAAGAAAACCATAAAAACCTAGAAACACTTAAAACCCCAAAAAACATTAAAAAAAATCTAAAATCCCTATAAGGGCATAAAAACCCTAAAAACCCCTGAAAACCATACAAACCCCTAAAAATCATTAATAAACCTAATAACCCATTAGAAGCCTAAAAACCGACCAAAACAATAAACAACCCTTTAAACCACTAAAATGATAAAAAACTCTAAGAACATTAGAACACAAAAATTGAAAAAATGTCTAAAACCTAAAACCCCCTAAAAATCATAAAAACACAAAAAATCCATAAAATCCCTAAAAACCATAAAAATCCAAAAAAATCCCTAAAAATGCTTAAAAATGTAAAAAAACCTACAATCCTAAAAACCAACATGAAAACATTAAAAACATAGAAATATTTAAATCCCCTAGAAAAATAAAATGCTAAAAACATGGAAAACCCTAACACCCCTCAAAATCGCTAAAACCCCTAAAACCATAAAAAGCCTAAAGAATCATTATATAAACCAAAAAATGTAAAAAACTCTACAAACCTTGGAAAACATTAATAAAACCATAAAAACCCTAAAAGCACTTAAAACCCATAAAATGCATGAAAACTCTAAAAACTCAAGAACCCATGAAACCCCCAAAAACATAATAAACCTGAAAAACCCTAAAAACCACTAAAAACACCAACAATCCTTTAAATCACTAAAAATGATTAAAAATATAACAACCATTTAAACCCCTAAAAATAAAAAATACCTAAAATAAAAAAACCATAAAACCATAAAAACCTAAAAACCCTCAAAATTCTTAAAAACATATATTACTATAAAAATCCTACAAAGGAAATAAAAATACACGAAAAAGGTAAAAACCTAGAAAAACCCTAAATACAACTAGGAGAATAACGGAAACCTATAAATATTTCAAACCCATTATAGACCTAAAAAATACAGAAAACCCTAAACCACTCTAAAATACCCTAATAACCCTTAAACCCCGTTAAACCCATAACAACCCCTAAAAACCAAAACCCCCCCAAAACCCATAAAATCACTAAACCGCTAAAAACTATAAATACCCTTTAATCCCCTAAAAACATTTATAAAAACCTAAAACCGTTAAAACCGTGAAAACTCAAAAAAACCCCTAAAACCCCAATAAATCCAAAAAACCCAAAAAACCCTCAAATTCCCTAAAACCAAAAAAAAAGCCACAAAAAACCTAAAAAATAACTAAAATACCTTATTTCTAAAAAACCATTAAAACCATTAGAAAAACATAAAACCCTACAAAAATTAAAACCCATAAAAGCATAAAAAATCTTAAAATCCTATAATATGCTAAAAACATTGAAAACCCTAAAATCCCATAAAATCCCTAAAAACCCTAAGAGGATGGCGGTTGAGTCTCCAGGTGATCTCCCCTTGCGATCTTATTCACCATCGCCCCTTGAGGAATATTTTATTCTCCTTGGAGGCGTTGTCAATCTTTCAGTGGCTTGGGTGTGGTCTCAGCAGATCTTCTAGTTTGGGGTTTGTTGTGGCTGCTCACATTGGCGTGTTGGTGGGAAGGTCCGGCATCCTTGGTCTGTCCCTTCTCTGTCAATGACAAAGTAACTCACAAAGATGGTTCCATATATGAGGTTGCACATGCCTCTTTGGTCTCGCGATGGTGTTAGGCAGGTGCGACAGACTTTTCAACGATTGGGTAGAGGTGTGCTTGGCCCGAATTCCAGTTATGCTTGTCAGATCTGGGTTCAATCTTGGTTGTTCAGGTCTCTTGGTGTTCGGTGCTCTGGATCTCGTATTTGGTGTGGCAAGACGATATGGAGGCTTCTTATGAGAGAGTTCTGTCTTCGCTCCAATGAAAAGTGGGTTCGGAGAGCTTTGCGATTTCTTAGCGGTGGTGTGCACGGTTCTGCACTCAGATCTCCGCTTCTTGTTTGGACCCGAGGAGGGTCTTGCTGGCTTTTCTGGATCCTCGACAGGTCATGGTCGATGAAAAGGGCGAAGATGCAGGTTTTCTTTTCTGGTTACACTTTCTTATTTTTGGGTCTTGCTGGTGATGAAGTTCTGGTCGTATTGTGCTGTGTTCGTTTTAACATCCTTGTCTGTGTACTTTTGAGTTGTTGCAGGTTCGATTATGAGTTGTTGTTCTTGTTGTTGAATGATGAGTTTGAGGAGTTGTGGATGATGCGGAATGGTTTAAGTCATGGGTGTTGGTGGTCTTGCGTTTCCTACTATTGTGGGATGATGGAACCCGTCTGATCAAGAAGAGATGTTTACTGGATTCTGAGTTGTTGTTTGACGATTGGTGTTGGTTGTTGGTATTTCCATAAGTTTCTGCTTATTTTCAGTTGGATATTGAGTTGCTGGATGATAATATACTAGTATTTGGTTTCCTCTTCCCTTTAGTGTAGGTGGTAGGTTCTGAAACTTTTTTATGGTGGCATTGATTGGATTTGGTACTGCTGGTTGCTGTGACAGAAGCGGGATACTGGGTGAGGTTTGGTGATTGAAAGAGGAGTTGGTTGTCAAGAAATGTGGTGTTGGATCCTTGTTGATGTATGGATAGGATGTGATGAAGCTACTGTTTATGGTTCAAGTGTTGGTGACTATGTGTTTCTAGAGGTTGTTCTAACTGGTGAGGAGGTGCTAGAGGCTGGAGATAGTGAAGTGGGATGCTGGTTGCTGGATGTTAGTTGTCTAAGAAGTGATAGTTGTTGGATGTTGGGCTGCTAGTTATGGGTTTCCCCTTTCCTTGAAGTTGCTGATGATGGTTTTAATGCTGTTGGATAATGTTTTCAATTTGGATGGGAGTTGATGTTGGGGATAACTTGGTTTTATGCTTTGTTTGGATTTGTGTGTTTTTTCTTTTTTGATTTTTCTTTTTTGGGGTTCTTTTTCATCTTGGGGTGTATAGGGTTTTTGGGTGTGGGTTGATTCACCCCTCGCCTCCCTTGTCTACTGCGTCTTTTTTTTCATAATAAATTTTGAGGGGGTTAGGAATATCCTGGCCTTACACCTCTTCTGCCCTAAAAACCATAAAAACCATTAAAAACATGGAAAATAATGAAAAAATTTAAAACCCCTTGAAAAACTCAAATAAAACCATAAAAACCTAAAACACTTAAAACAACTGAAAATGCTAAAAAATTATAAAAACCCTAAAAGGCCTTAAATCCCTAAAAACCATAAAAATCATTGAAAAACATAAAAATCCATAAAATTATATAAAGACCGCTATAAACTCTAAAAATAGTTTAAACACCCAAAAAAATTATAAATTGTAAAAACCATTAAAACCTAAAAACTCAAAAAACACTAAAAACCCATAACACTATAAAAATCCTTAAAACCCTAAAACTCCAAAAACCTATAAAATCCCTAGAAACCCAAAAACCCATTAAAATCCTAATAAAATCCCTAAAAATAAATAAGATTTAAAAAAACATAAAAAACCCTGAAATTACCTAAGAAACCCTTAATAACCTAAAAACTCTTAAAACCCCTAAAACCGATAAAACAGTAAAAACCCAAAAAACCAATAAAAAAAGACCCATAAAATTCCCTAAAACCCCTAAAAACCCATAAAAACTTGAAAAATTATCCCAATATCCTTCAAAATGTAAATACATATAAAACCCCATAAAACCCATAATAAAACCATAAAATTTTCAAAACACTTAAAACATCTAAAAACATAAAAAATTTAAAAATCCTAAAATACCCTAAAAATCATAAATACCATATAAATCATAAGACCCTTAAAACCCATAAAAAATAAAAAACCTAAAAACCAATAAAAACACTAAAACCCATTTTACACATAAAAACATAAAAAAACTATATAATATTTTTATAATCATAAAAAACCCAAAAAACCCAAAAACCAATAATAAACCCTAAAAAATCTAAAAAACGTTAAAACCCATTAAAGTCCACAAACACCATAAAAGAATATAAAAATGAAAAAAAATCCCAAAATTCAAAAAAATGAAAACAACTTTGAAATCCTAGAAAACCGCATAGAAACCCTTGAAAATTAAAAAACACATTAAACTCCTAAAAACCTAAAAATGCTAAAAAACCAAAAAAATCCAAAATCCCAAAAAACCTTTAAAATCCATAAAAACCATAAAAATAATAGAAATCCTAAAAAATCCCAAAAAATCTCAAAGAAAATAAACACCCCAAACCATGAAACCCATACGAAAATATAAAAAAAACTAAAAGCACATAAAACCCCTAAAAAACTAAAAATTCTAAAATTCCTAACATACCATAAATACCCTAAACCCCCTTAAAATCCATAAAATTCCTTAAAACAATAAAATTCCAAAAAAACCTAGGAAAAACCGAAAACCCCACTAAAAACTCTAAAAACATTTTAAAAAACTAAAAATGTTAAAAACAATAAAAACCATAAAACCCCTAAAAAATTCAAAAAAATCCAAAAACCCAAAAAATACAAAAAACCAATAAAACCCTCAAATCCCTTAAAACCCTATAAAAACATAAAAATAACTAAAAAAATCCCAAAAATTTAATTAAACATAAAAAAACAAAAAACCCCAAGAAATAGATAAACAAATTAAAACACATAAAACCCCAAAAAACCTAAAAAACACTAAAAACACAAAACACCCTAAAAACCCTAAACTGCTCAAAATGCCCAAAAACCATAAATACCATAAAAATCCAAAGTCTCTTAAACCCCAAAAACAAAAAAAAATTAAAACCCCTAAAAACCCGAAGAAAATATTATAAACCTAATAACACTTAAAACCCCTCAAAACATAAAAAATCTAAAAACTCTAACATACATGAAAAACCATAAAAACCCTTAAAATATTTTAAAAACCCCATAATATCCTCAAAAACTAAAAACTCTAAAAACCATTTAAACCCCTAAAATATTTAAAGAACTAAAAATGGATTAAAAATTCACTAAAACTATAAAAATGTAAAAAGAAACCATAAAACCCTAAAAACACCTAAAAATCCTCAAAATACCTAAAAAATAAAATCCATAAAAATACAAAAAATGATCTAAAAACTGTAAAAACATAAATCCATTAAAAAATCAAAAAACCATTAGAAAAACATAAAAATATAGAAACACTTAATACCCATAGAAAAAATCATAATTTTAAAACCATAAAAATGCAGAAAACCTTAAAAACCATAAAAACCCCAAAAAATATTTTAAAACCCTAAAATCAATAAAAATCCAATCAAAAATATAAAACCCCTTTAAACCAATAAAAATTATAAAAAATTCTAAAAACATTAAAAACATTAAAAACATCAAAAAACCCTAAAAACACAAAAAATCAATAACCCCCCTAAACCCTCAAGATCCCCAGAAACCCAGAAACCTTTTAAAATTCACAAAAAAGAAATAAAAATACCAAAAAACATAAAAACCCTTAAAAATCCTCAAAATACCTAAGAAAACTCTCAATACCAAAAAAAAAAAATAAACCCCTAAAACCTAAAAATCTTAAAAACCATAAACCCCTACAAAACTCAAAATCCCTAAAAGATAAAACACCCGTAGAAATCCTAAAAATCTCCCAAAAACAATAGAAACCCCAAAACCTTGAAAACCCCAAATAAATCCTTAAAACATAAAAATAATTAAAGAATTTAGACAAATATTCCAAAAACACATAAATACCATAATAACTCTAATGAGAACAAAAAAAGCATAAATATCCCTAAAATATTTCAAACCCCCGAAAACCCCATTACAACCCTAAAAACCACCCAAAACTCTAAAAACACTTTAATCCCATAAAAATGATTAAATACACTAATAATTCATTATAACACTAAAAACTATAAAAACCATAAAACCCCTACAACCAAACCCCCTAAAAACCCTAAATATCTTTAAAATAGTTAAAAACCATAAAAATCCTAAATATTATAAAAAAATCCCAATAAATGTAAAAACCCATGAACATAATAAAAACTATAATAAACCCCCCAAATCCTAAAATCATTTAAAACCCCTAAAAAACCTAAAAAACACCTTTTCATGACTCATCCTCTGGTCATGTGCCATGACTACCCCAAGCCCACCTTCCACAAGCCAGGGGCTGGTGACTAGCACCAAAGGTGTAAATCCCTAAGCTAGAAAGGCATTGCCTTAATAAAAGTAACACGCACAAAAACAGAGTAAGCTAGAAGCAATGCACTAAGTGAATACTGTATAAAAAAAGTTGTGTTAAAAGTAAAGGGGCCGGAAATACAAGCCCAATAGTAAAGTACAGATACAACGGAAAGAAAGTGCAACTGAAAAAGGGAAAAACAACTGAAAGGTAAAGTGCAGATCCTGGATCGTCCACCGGGAAATACTACTTGAAGGGTAGGTACATATCTCAAACAACTTGTCCCTGAGGTACATCCCATCTAGTCCAGCTCCGAGAAGCCTCCCGTCTGTCACCCTCAGCCTCGATCACTGCTATCTGTCGTCTGTACAGAACACAACAAGGTGCAATCAAAGCCCGTGCAGGGGTGAGTATAACAATACTCAGTAGGTAACACCAAGACCCCTAAAGGTCTCCCAAAATCCACAAAGGATAAACCACATAAGAATGATACAATCACAAAGTATCAACAGAATCTACTTAGGTATATTTCCATACATATACCGAAGTTATCAATCACAGTTCGACTCCAACTCTTGAGCCCAAGAACCAACCATTTCACAAAGGATGTAAAGTAAATCACCATGATGATAATGTCTGAAATACATCACTCAGCTCACATAGGTATAAATCTTTTGTAGAGTGAATGAGAAGATCAGACATAGTCACTAATTCATCTAAGCTATTGAACCCACATAGGATACAAGACCAGCTAAGTTGTCGAACCCACACAGGATTCAAGACCAGCTATACTGTCATACCCACACAGGATACACGAATATAAGTCAGAACTGTCGGACCCACAGAGTATTCCAGTACAGTAGTCATCGCTGTCAAACCCGTAGAGGATTCCGGTTCTGCAATCATCGTTGTCTAACCCATTGAGGATTCTGGTAGAGTAGTTATCGTAGTCGAAACTAGCCCTATAGTTCACGCACACAACATGCTCGATTCCAGGAGGGTCCGCTCCTCGAGCAAAGATTCGATAAACCAACTATCACAAAGTCTTGGGTTGAGGTATCCCATAGTTTCGCCTCATCATAAGGAACTCAACGTGACAGACGACATGTCAATCAGACTCCCGGTCTAAGAGTTATTGGCATTTCCGTTTCAGGGGCCTGGTTGGATTTACGATCGATCCAAACCCGGCCATTTTTCAAATTTGTTTGAAACTCACTTATATTACCCCAAAAGGACCTCCTCATTGTGAGGGTCCCAGTTCCGCAGAGGGCGCATCAATCGGACACGCGGTATAAGAGATATTCACATTTAAGCGAAGACGGGACCGGCCCATCAAGCCCTGTGGGCTGGCAGGTCGGCCCAACCCAGCAGGGGGTCAGCCTAGCCCGGTGGGGGTGCGGCCCACCTACAGACTCAGCGAAACCAAGAGGAACCCCCTCCTCCTCTGCATGGTCGGCCGTAGCTGGCCGATTCGGCCCGGTGCACGCGACCTGCATTGTGGGCTGCAGTTCATCCCACGTTGTGCCTGCGGGCGCTGCGTTTCTCCAGCTCTGCCAGCACACGACTGACCATTTTTCCCAGTCGAGTAGCCCATGGATGCAGGCTGCATCCTTCTCTACGTGGCACCTACGGCCACGATGGTTCTTCTCCGGCCTGTCGGTTCGGCCGGCCGGTTGTTCCGCGGACCGGCTCCACGGCGGCCGGCTCGACTGGCCGCCTCCACACCACCACGGTGGCACAACGGTGTCGCGGTCCTGCTACCCTCCATGCGGCACAACGGTGTCGCGCCTCCACTGCCACAACGCAACCTGGCTGTAGTCTTTGGCTCCATAGTGCGGCGCGACGGTGCCACACTTCTTCATCCGCTGCGGCCCTCCAAGTCGTGATCCCTCTTTCATCTGTCTTGGTTCTTCTCTGGCATGGTGCGACGGCACCGTGATCTTTCGGCTTCACCTCTGATGTCACGAAAACAAGATTCAATGGAGTAAAATTGGTCCGTGTTTGTTCAGACCGTGCCCTTACCGTTAGGTGATAACAATTTGGCCACCGTCAATTCAAAAATAAACGTCGAAGTACCTGGATATAATTAATATGTAAAAATAATCCAATTTCCCCCTACCTTGATTCGAAGCACGGTTTCAAAGTCCCGGAAAGAGGATATATGTCTATTTGTTGACATCAGGAATCTTCCGAGTATGAAGCATCGTCGATGTTCCCTGTGGGAAGATCCTTCTCTTGTGGCTTGGTCGAAGATCGTAGATGGTATCATCATTCTTCGGAGTGGAGGAGCTTTCTTTGTCGAGAGGATGATGTTCTTCCAACCCAAAATCTCCGACGATTATGCCAACGCAAAATAAAATAAGCTTATCCCTTATTTTAATAGTTGGCATGAGTTCAAAAAAATTCAAATTAATTAAGTTGGTTCACTTAATTAAATGTATGGAGTTGGAAAGAATTTCAATGGACTCAATTAATTAATTACAAGGGAGTGTTGGAACATTAATGGGAAGTCCAAGAGTTTAATAGGGTTATGGGGGTTTAAGGGGGTTGAGATTTTGTGGGACCTACCACATAATATCCTCCCATGGGAGGTTATGTGGGGGTGGGTCCCACCTCTAACTTCCCCTTGGAGGATTAAACCACCACTTACATAAAAATATCATAGTTATATTTTTTTAATTTATTTAGAAAAACCCCAAAATTAACTTCCACTCTCGATAAAACGCAACTGCGGTAAAGTTATCCTTAAGAGAATACGGGTGCTGTGAGTTCATCGGTGTCCTCAGATTTCAATTACGACCACCGGTTCAAAAGATATAAAATCTTGCACGTACGTTTACTGAACATACCTGAAAAAACTTTAGAAATTGATTCTGGGCACACTGGGCCTCAGAATCAGGCACCATCAAAAACCGAGAACTCGTAAAATTCCCATGTATTTAAAAAAAATTCCATGGAATTTATGGGTATTTACATTATCCCCACCACAGGTATTTATGTCCCTGTAAACTATAACACACACTAGATAAACAAATGGGGGTACTAAGCATGTATCTTAGCCTCCCACTCCCATGTGCTCTCCTGGAGGATCCCGTACTGCCAGCGAACGCGCACCAGAGGAATCGACTATCCAAGCAGGACCCTCTCCTATCGGTCCTCAATCTCTAATGGAACCTCCATGAATGTTTACCCATCATCGATGTCCAGCTCCCTGTGGTCGATGATATGGGATGTGTCATGTACGTATCTTCTCAGCTGAGATACGTGGAAGACGTCATGCACCCAGTGAAACTGAGGTTGAAGAGCTAAGCGTTAAGCCACCTCGCCAATTCTACTAAGGACCTGGAAGAGTCCGATAAATTGTGGAGATAACTTTCTACCTCAGCCAAATATCTATAGACCTCGTTGAGGTGAGACCTGTAGAAATATGTGGTCTCCATCCTCGAACTCCAGTGATCTATGTCTCCTAACAACATATGACTTCTTCCTGCTCTATGCAGTCTTCATCCTCTCCTGTATGATCTGAACCTTCTTTGTCGTAGCATGCACCATCTCTAGTCCTACATGTACTGAATCCCTTGGGTTAGACTAGCATAGATATGATCTGCAAGATCAGTCCTACAATGCCTCGTAAGGTGCCATCCCGATGGTGGAGTGGTAGTTGTTGTTGTACGCAAACTCCACCAAGGGTAAGTGATACTCTCAGCTACGACCAAAGTCAAGGACACATGAACTGAGTATATCCTTGAGAGTCTGAATGGTCCTCTCAGTCTAACTATCTGTCTGAGGATGGAAGGTGGTGCTCAAGCAAAGCTGCATCCCGAAAGCCTCCTGCAACCCCTTCCATAGTTGGGAAGTGAAACAAGAATATCGATCAGAGATGATTGTCTATGGCACACCATGAAGTCGTACGATCTCCTGTATGTAGAGGGGTCCCAATATCTATACTGATCCCTACTCTTTGATCAGTAGAAATTGGTATGACTTTGTGAGTCGGTCGACAATCACCTAGATAGAGTCGTGTCCTCTAGAGGTATCTCGAATTCCTGTCACAAAATCCATAGATATCTCACCCCACTTCTACTCTGGATCCTCTAAGGGCTGAACAAAGCCTACTGGAACATGGTGCTCCGCCTTAACATACTGACAATTGAGGTATCACGAGACAAACTCTACTACCAACTTCTTCATACCCAGCCACCAGTGCTACCATCTGAGGTCCTGATACATCTTCGCCACTCCTGGATGTACCACTAGAGTGGAAGTGTGGAACTCCCCGAACCCCTCCTATTGTAGTGCAACTGGTACCATGGTACTTCCTCTGAAGAGGATGATGTGATCCCCACCTTCAGAAAACCCATCAGGTGTCTACCATGAGGATATCTAAACATGTGTCATCTCACAGTCAACGTCCCCATCTTGTGCCTCCCTAACTCGCTGAAGAAGAGGAGGAGTAACTGTGAGAGACTGCAGAAAGGCTGATCCATCTCTATCTACAATGGATATCTACAACGCGGCTAGCTGCTCTGTTGCCTCTCCCAGCAGCTGAATGCCTGATCTTCTACTGAGAGAATCTTCTTCAACGTTTCCCTTTCCAAGAGTATTGACTATCTCAAAGTCATAGTCCTAGAAGAACTCGATCCATTACCGCTATCTCAGGTTTAGGTCATTCTGTGAGAAGATGTACCATAGACTCGGGTGGTCATAATAGACTGTAAAGCTTTCGCCCATATGATAGTGCCACCACATCTTCAAGACGAATGGCACTGCTGCTAACTCCAGGTCGTGGGTAGAATAGTTTTGCTCGTGCTGTCTCAACTAACATTAACCATACACGATCACTGCTCGCTCCTTCATCAGGACACACCCAAGTCCGGTCCCTGATGAGTCGCAGTAAACTACATACCCAACGCCCTCCTCCGGTAGCCTTAAGATGGGCGCACTTGTTAGCCTCTACCTTAGCTCTCAGAATTTCTATTAGAATCTCTTTCACCACACAAAGGGTTGCCCCTTCTTTTTTAATGTTGAAAGTAGTGTTGTAACTCTGGAGAAGTCTGGCACAAATCTATGATAGTACCCATCCAGTCCCAGAAGACTTCGTACGTCTGTCACACTCCTAGGTGGCTCCCAATAATGTACTGCCTCGATATTCACTAGATCCATTGCAACTCCAGCCTCCGAGATGATGTGTCCTAAGAAGTGAACCTCTCAAATCCATAACAGGCACTTCGAGAGCTTACCATAATGATGGTGCTCTCGGAGTTTGTTTAGGACTACCCACAATGGTAGGCATGCTCCTCCTCAGTAGTCGATTAGATCAGTTTGTCGTCGATGAAGACTATGACAAAGTAATCGAGGTATGACTGGGAGATCATGTTCATGAGACTCATGAACACTGTTGGATCATTGGTTATGCCGAAAGGCATAACAAAAAACTCATAGTGGCCATACCGACACCTGAAGGTCGTCTTCTTCACATCCTCATCTCGAACTCTGAGCTGGTGATATCCTAACCTAAGTTCTATCTTTGAGAAACATCGTGCTCCCTTGAGCTAATAAAAGAGGTCTTCAATACTCGAGAGTGGGTACTTGTTCTTCAAGGTCACCTGATTCATGTGACGGTAGTACACACACAGTCTCAAGCTCCCATCATCCTTCATGGAGAACAAAATCAGAGATTCCTAGGGTGAAACCCTGGGTCGTACTAATCCCTTCTCCTGCAAGTCCTCCAGCT
The DNA here is from genome assembly GCA_963277665.1 of Viscum album. Taxonomy (NCBI): domain Eukaryota; kingdom Viridiplantae; phylum Streptophyta; class Magnoliopsida; order Santalales; family Viscaceae; genus Viscum; species Viscum album. The sequence continues at coordinate 791,160,939 of OY728164.1, forward strand.
ATACCCACAGCTCCCGAAGCTCAGCGGGAGCCATCCGATATGCTGGAGTAGATGTCGATTTCATCCCTGGGTATAGTTCAATGTAGAAGTCTACCTCTCTGCGAGGAGTTAGTCCTGGAACATCTTCAGGGAAAACACCCGCGTACTAATCCACCACAATAGGAAAAATTGGACTCCACACATCAACCGCTCTGAGGATGAGACTAGCCAAATGATGTGTGATCGACTACCCCTCCTTGGTGTAAGTCCATCATGCGCTGAAAAGGCTCCCTTCTTGCTGATGAATTTGAACCTGGTCCCATCCGTGAGGATACACCGCACTTTGCGCCTAATACAATCAATCTGGGCATGAACTATGGATAACAATTCCATACCCAAGATGACGTTGTAAGGCCTCGATGCCGCTACCAGAAGATCCCAGCCTAATCTCTCACCTCCTATAGTAATCTCTCACCTCCTATAGTAATCTCACACTGCTGGCACCAGTGCGTAATTGTCAATTATTCTCCTGTAAGAGTCTCTAGATGTAAGGATCGAGCCAACAGCTCCGTCGAAATCTCCGAGCTCCAAATGAGGACAGTGGAAATAAAATAATGACTCACACCTATGTATATAAGTACTGAAACAATGGTGGAGTAGACATAGATAGTACCTTGAATCATATTAGGTGCACCGTGGTCATAGGCCTCGACTTCCTGGAGGTGAGACTGCCTCTGTCCTCCTGCTCCCTGTGGTCGGGGTGGACCTCTTAATGGTGGTGGTGGTAGGGCCTCAAAACATCATCCACCACATGCTGCTCGTCCAACTTCTCTGCCACGTCCTCCTGCTCCCAGTGGACCACCATATTCAAACCTCTGCCTCTGGCTAATAGTTCCCTCTACCATCTTCTACTCATCTTCATGGTGTGTCAGGTAGTCACGAGCCATGTGGCCCTACCCGCCGCATGCATAACACTTCCTGCTCCGCGTATAGCTTTCTCTGTCTCATGTGCCCCACACATACGAACCTATATCCTAGGGTCTCCCACCTGATGTCCTAGTCCACTTGGACCTCTGCGATATCTGTCTACTGCCAGCTGCAGAAGACTCCACTATGTGTCACCCTGTGGTGGGTCTCGCTACTGGTGAATTCTAATTAAGAAAATTCTCCACTATAAGGGATCGCTCCCGCACCCCCACCTGTGTCGGGATGCTGAGGGAGATCATTGATGCCCTGATCTCATGCCTGAGTCCCTGATCGAATGTTCGGGCCCTGAAGAATGGGTCCTACACCATATCTGTAGAGTAGCACGAGAGGTCGGTGAACCTCGCTGAGTACTGAGCTACTGTCATGCTACCCCACTATAGATGATGTAACTCCTGAATCCACACCACACAAAGGGTGGTTGGAAAAAACTCTGAGCGAAAGAGACTCTTGAAGTTTGTCCAGAGGAATGATGCCTCGTAATGCACCTAGAGAATCAGGCACCACCATCTGTCTAATGCTGCATGCATGGGACTTGTGGAAAGGATCACCATGAGGTCGGCTAGTGTCCCTACCAATATGAAAACTCTCACGAAAGCCTCCAGGCAATCCTCAGTTGCATCATGGTCTGTCTCTCCCTGAAACCTGGGTGGCCTCTGGCTCTAGAACTCATGCAACGCACTCAGATGGTGTGTACTCTATGCTGCTGGAGCTGGTGGTATCGGTGGCCCAATGGGTAATGGTACTGCTGGTTCCTCAGCTGTTATGGGGCCCTGCATGGATGCCTCATCGCTCGGTGTGCTACCATCTCATATGTAGCTCGGAACCCTAGTTTGCTGCCTTCATGGGGCCATCCTGAAAATAAACAAGTGTGCCACGATTAAAATAATATACCTGGTGAGCTGAAACAAAGTAATCACAACGAAAACTTTTTCAAAGGAAACACACATTCAATCAGTGTTTTCGTGCACTGAGTTGGAGATCATAAGACAGAGTCCTAGTGTATGGATATATCGACCACCGAACCAACACCGATTTCCGTAAAATGATACCACACCCAAAATACTTAATACTATTTCCGTTAAAAGAATCAGAGTCTAAGTTCTATGGTAGAACCGACTCCTCTGATACCAATTTGTCACGACCCATCCACGGGGTTTCTACCCTGACTACCCCAAACCCACCTTCTATAGGCCAGAGGATGACGACTAGCACCAATGGCGTAAATCCCTAAGCTAGGAAGGAATTTCCTTTATAAAAGTATCACACACACAAATAGAGTAAGCTGGAATCAAAGCACTAAGTGAATACTGAATACAAAAAGTAATGCTGAATGTAAAGGTGCTAGAAATACAATGCCAACAGTAAAGTACAGATACAACATAAATCAAGTACAACTAAAAAAGGGACAAATATATGAAAGGTAAAGTGCAGCTCCTGGATCGTCCACCGGGAAATCCTACCTGAAGGGTAGGTATAGATCTCGATCAACTCGTCCCTGAGGTACGTCCCGTCTAGTTCAGCTCTGAGCAGCCTCCCATCCATCACCCACAACCTCGATCATTGTTGTCCTTGGTTTTCACAGAACACAACAAAGTGCGGGCGAAGCCCGTGCAGGGGTGAGTATAACAATACTCAGTAGGGGACCCCGAGACCCCCCAAAGGTCTCCCATAATCCAAAAAGGATAAACCATAGAATAAAGATACAATCACAAAATATCAACAAACCTTACATAGGTATATGCCCATATATATACCTAAGTTATCAATCACAGTTCAGCTCCAACTCGCGATCCCAAGCACCAACCATTCCACAAAGGAAGTAAAGTCAATCACCATGATGATAATGGTTGAAAGAAATGAATCACCTCACAAAGGTATACATCTTTCCTTGAGTGATAGAGATGACTAGATGTAGTCACAGATTCATCTAAGTTGTTGGACCCACACAGGATACAGGACTAGCTAAGCTGTCAGACCCACACAGGATACCTGACCAGTTATTTTTTCGGAACCACACATGATAGAGGAACATAAGTCAGAACTGTCGGACCCACGGAGGATCCCGGTATAGTATTCAACATTGTCGAACCCACGGAGAATTCCGGTTCAGTAGTCATCGCTATCGAACACATGGAGGTTTCCTGTACAGTAGTCATCGCAGTCACAGCCAGCACTAGGGTTCTCGCACACAGCACGATCGATTCTGGGAGGGTCCTCTCCTCGAGCCCAATGAATATACATCAACTATTACGAAGTCCTGGGTTGATGTATCCTGTAGTTCCACCTCATCATAAGGAACGCAACGCGACAGACGGCGCATTAATCGGACACCCGGTCTGAGAGTTATTGGTATTTCTGTTCCAGGGGCCCGGTTGGATTTACGATCGATCCAAACTCGGCCATTTTCCAAATTTGTTCGAAACTCACTTAGAGTATCCCAAAAGGACCGCCTCGTCACGAGGGTCCCAGTTCCATAGACATCACATCAATCGGATGTGCGGTCTAAGAGATATTCGTATTTAAGCGAAGACGGGCCCGGCCCATCAAGCCCAGTTGGCTGGCGGGTCGGCCCGACCCGGCTTGGCGGGTCCGACCTGGCTGGAGGTCGGCCCAGCCCAGTGGGGCACAGCGCACATGCAGACTCAGCCCGAGCTGTGGGCTGGTCCAGTTCACCCGGTGGTGCCCCCTCTTCCTCTGCCCGGTCGGCCGTAGCCGACCGGTTCAGCATGGCTCACGCGGCTCGCTTTGCGGGCCGCAGTTCTTCGCACGCGGCGCCTGCGGGCGCTGCGGTTCTCCAGCCTAGCCGGCATGCGGCCAACCGGTTCTCCGAGACCAATGGCCCGTGGACGCGAGCTGCGTCCTCCTCCACGGGGCACCTTCGAGTGCAGTGGTTCTCCTACGGGCTGGCCGATTCGACCGTTCAGTTGTTCCGTGGACCGTCTCCACAGCGGCCGTCTCGGCTGGCCGCCTCCGCACCACCCCCGCGGCGCGATGGTGCAGCGGTCGTACTGCCCTCCGCTTGGCGCGACGACACCGCGCCACCACCGCTGTGGCCCGCCTTGGCCGCGGACCTCTGTTCCACCTCACAGCACGACAGCGCCGCACTTCTTCATCCACTGCGGCCCTCCTGGCCGCAGTTCCTCTTTAATCCACCGTGGTTCTTCTCTGGCGCGGTGCAACGACACCAGCCCTTTCGGCTTCGCCTCCGAAGTCAAGCAAACAAGATTCAACGGAGGGACATCGGGGTGTGTTTTTTCGGCCCACACCCTCTTCTTTAGGTGATAAAAATTTGCCCACAATCAATCCAAAAATAAATGTCAAAGTATGTGGATATAATTCATATGTAAAAATAATCCAATTTCCCCTACCTCGATTCGAAGCACATTGTCAAAGTCACAGAAAGAGGATGGACTTCGATTCATTGATTTCGGGAAACGTCTCAGTATGAAGCATCGTTGACGTTCCTCATGGGAACCTCCTTCTCGTGCGGCTTGGTCGATGATCGTAGATGGTATCATCATTCTTCGGAGGTGAGGAGTGCTCTTCGTCGATAGGATGATGTTCTTCCTACCCAAACTCTCCAACGATTAATGCAACCAAAAATAAAATAAGCTTATCCCTTATTTTAATCGTTGGCATGAGTTCAAAAAAATACAAATTAATTAAGTTTGCTGACTTAATTAAATGTATGTAGATGGCATGAATTTTAAGGGACTCAATTAATTAATTACAAGGGAGTGTTGGCACATTAATGGGAAGTCCAAGAGTTTAAGAGGGTTAAGGGGGTTGAGCTCGTGTGGACCCCACCACATAATATCCTCCCATGGGAGGTAATGTGGGGGTGGTCCCCACCTATAACATATACATGGAGGATTAAACCACCACTTACATAAAAATATGTTAGTTATATTTTTATTTAATTTATTTAGAAAACCCAAAAAAATAACATCCGCTCTCGATAAAACGCAACTACGGTAAAGGTCCCCTTAAGCGAATACCGGCGCTGCGAGTTCATCGGTGTCCTCAGATTTCAATTCTGAGCACCGGTTCAAAAGATGTAAAATCTCGCACGTACGTTTACTGAACGTACCCGAACCAAACTTCATAAATTGATTCCGGGCACACCGGGCCACAGAATCATGCGCCATCAGAAACTACAGACTTGTAAAATTCCCATGTATTTTTTTTAAAAAAATTCCACTGAATTTTTGGGTCTTTACATACTAAATCACCTATTCCTCTAAAAAATAAACCCCATCAAAATCCCTAAAACCCTATAAAACTATAAAAATTCTAAAAAGCTCTAAATATACTAAAAATTATAAAAATATATAATATCGCTAAGAAAACCATAAATATATTAAGACACATAAATCCACTAAAAACATAAAAAATGATGAAAACGAATAAGAGACCCTAAAAAACACAAAATACCAAAAATTTCCTAAAAACCATAGAATCCCCTAATCCCCATAATAACATAAAATCCATAAAAACTCTAAAATCCCATTAAAACCATAAAAATGTGTAAAAAACACTAAATACCCATAAAACCCCTAAAAACTCAAAAAGTCCCTAAAGTAATAAAAAATACTATAAATACCATAAAAACCCTCAAAATCCCAAAAAACACTAAAAATAAATAAAAATTCTTAAAAAGACCAAAAAATCTAAAAATGATTTAAAAACCCAAAAAAACACTAAAAACCCCAAAGAAAACCATTAAAATAGGAAAATTATTAAAACCCCAAAAAACATAAAAAACATAAAAACCCTAAAAGACTCTAAAACCCTAGAAACCCATAAAATAGCTATAATCCCATAAGAACCCATAAAAACCATAAAGTACTAAAAACTCTAAAAACCCTTTATATCCCTAAAAACATTAAAAACACTAAAACATCATAAAAACACTAAAAAACTAAAAAACCCATAAAAACCAAAAAACCTTCAAAACCCTTAAAACCCATATAATCATCAAAATCCCATAAAACCCTCAAAAAATATAAAAATCTTAAAAATCCCAAAAAATCAATAAAAATGTAAAACACCCAAAAAATCCTTAAAACACCCCCTATGAAAACCTAAAAACCCTAAAATAACGTAAACACCTAAAAATAAACCTTTTTAAAAACCCTTACAACCCCAGAACCCCTAAAATCCCTAAAATCCCTCAAAATACCTAAAAACCATAAAAACCCTTAAAATCCTAAAAAATCCCTAAAATCTTAAAAACCAATAAAATTTGGAACAACCATATGAAATCCTTAAAAAAATAAAAACACTTTAAATCCCAAAAAATAACCAAAATGCATAAAAATCATAAAAAATATAAAAATCCCTCAAAATTTGAAAACCCTAAAAAATCCTACGAAAGCCATAAAAACTAAAAAACACATGAAACCCCCCAAAACCTAAAAATGATCGAATCCCTAAAACCCCTAAAATACCCTAATAATCATAAAACTATAAAACCCCTAAAAACCAAAGAATCCCAAATAACCCATAAAAACCCTAAACCAACTAAAAACACACAAAACCATTTAAATACCTAAAAACATTAAAAACTCAAAAAAATAATAAAAACCATGAAAAACTATAAAAAATCCATAAAACCCCCCAAATAACAAAAAACCTTGAAAAACTTACCTCTAACCCTCAGAAAACATTAAAATCCAAAAAAAAATTAAAAACATAAAACCCTATAAAACTATAAAAACTATTAAAAACACTAAAACCCCTAAAAACCATTAAAATCACTAAAACCCCTACAAACCATAAAATTCCAAAAAAATATTGAAACCCCAAAATATTGTAAAAACCCTAAAAACGTTAAAAAACATAAAATCCCAAAAAATCCTAAAAGACCCTTAAGACCGTAAAAACCCTAAGCCCCCACCTAAAAATCATAAGAACCCCTAAAAAACCTAAAAAATACTAAATAGCCTATAAACCCCATAAAAACCAAAAACACCAACCCCCACCATCAAAATCATTAAAATCAACCAAAATAAACAAAAATCATAAAAATACCTACAGTGTCTAAAAACGTAAAAAACCATAAAACACTAAAAACGCCTAAAATACCTTAAAAATACTAAAAACACATTAGACTCTTAAAAACCCTATAACCCCTAAACACCCCAAATATGACCCCAAAAACCAGGAAACCCTTAAAAAATTAAAACCCATGAAAACCTTAAAAATGCTAAAAATCCATAAAAACTAAAAAATAGTAATACCAAAAAACCAACTTTAAAATCATAAAAATTATCAACACTCTAAAAAACATTAAAAACCATAAAAAAACTCAAAAACCCCCTAAACCCCACACCCCAAAAAACATAAAACTCCAAAAAACCCTAGGAACCATCAAAATCACTAAAAATCCAAAAATCAATAAAAATCCTAAAATATCCCAAAAAATAACTAAAAATGTAAAGAACCCTAAAATCTTTGAAAAATCCTTAGAAAATTAAGAAAACTAAAAAACCCCTAAAAACCCAAAATATAATAAAAAACCCCAAAAAGCATCAAAAAACATAAAACATCAACTAAACCATAAAAAAAATAAAAAATCATAATAATCTCTAAAAATGTAAAAACCCCTGAAAATATTGAGAACATCTAAGAGAACCTAAAAAACCTAAAATAATTAAAACCACTAAAATTGGTAAAAATGCTAAAATACTTTATAAACCTTAAAACCCCTAAAATCCACAGAACCTCTAAAAAACATAAAAAACCCTAAAACTCATAAAACCCTAAAAATCACTAGACACTCTAAATACCCTAAAAAACCTAAAATACTAAAAAATCTAAACTCCTAAAAAATCCATAAAACCCTTAAAACCTGAAAACAATCAAAATGACTTAAATCCATAAAAATCATAAAATTATCTAAAAATAAATATAAATATAAAAATCCTAAAATCCTTGAAACCCCCTAATAAAACCTTTAAAAAAACATAAAACCCATAAAAAATAAAAAAACATAAAACCCTAAAAACCTCTATAAAAACTAAAAACCCATAAAATTGATTGAACCCCTAAAAACACATAAGAATACTAAAAACTATAAAAATATTAAAATGAAAAGAAAACCCTAATAACCTTCAAAACATCTAAAAAATTAAAAAACCAAAATACACATAAACCTCGTAAATCCTCATAAAATTTAAAAATACCAAAAAAATAAAAAAAGACCCTTAAACCATAAAAACCATAAAAACACTAAAAACCAAAAATACCGTTACACATTAAAACACCTAAACCACTAAAAATCTTAACTACCATTAAACCCCTAAAATGTTAAAAAAATATATAAACCTCTAAAAAACACAAAAATACTCCAAAAAACCTAAAAAATCCCTAAAAACACTCAAAATCCCTAAGAACCCTAAAAGTTATAAAAATCATAAAAAATCACTAAAAATCCATAAACACAAAAACACGATAAAAACAATAAAAAAAATTATAGATAATAAGGAAAAATAAAAAATATGAAAACAATTAAAACACCTAAAAACCCTAAAAAATCTAAAAACCTAAAAACCCATAAAAATCCTAAACCTCTCTAAAACTCTTAAAATCCCTGAATACCCTAAAACTATATAAATCCTAAAAATCCCTAAAATCTATAAAAAAACATAGAAAAACCCTAAAACACTAAAAACCCAAATAAAACCATATGAAAACCATAAAAACCTAAAACACATAAACCCCTAAAAACACTAAAAATTCTAAAAATCCTAAAGACAAAAAAACCCAAAACCCCCTCAAATCCCTAAAACCCCTAAAAACCATAAAAATACAATAAATCCCAATAAATCCCTAAAAACATAAAAAACCAGAAAAAACCCAGAGAATACATAAAAACATAAAAACACATGGAACCCATAAAAACCTAAAAACTATAAAACTATAAAAGTCCTTAAAACCCTAAATACCACTGAAAATCATAAAAATACCTAAGAACATTAAAACCCTCTAAAAACCACAAAAAGCCATATATCCCCACAAATATCTCTAAAAACCATTTAATCCCCAAAAAATGTTAAAAACTCTAAAAAACCTATAAACCCTTAAAATAATAAAAAGACTATAAATAACATAAAATACGATGAAACACTGAAATCCCTAAAACACATTAAATTTTCTAAAAACTATAAAAATCCATAAAAATCTTAAAAATACGTAAGAATCCCTAAAAAAAGACCCTAAAATCCTTTAAAACCCCAATGAAAACATTAAAATCCTAAAAAACATTTAAAAGACCAAAGAAAACCAAAAAAACCCTCAAAACCCATAGAAGACCCTAAAACCTAAAAACCTAATAACCCATTCTTACCCATAAAAAACTAAAAAAACACTTTAGACCCCTAAAACCACTAAAAATTCCAATAAACATTTATACCACTAAATATCCCAAAAAATATAAAAACCATGAAAACCATGAAAAATAAAAAATCCCTAAAAACCTTGAAAACCCAGAAATCCCGTAAAACCCTAAATACCATGAAAATATATAAATAACATTAAAAACCATTAAAATCATTTATAATACCTAAAAACCCTTTAGAAATGAAATATACTAACCCTACCCCACAAAGAAAACCTAAAAACACTTAAAACCTTTAAAAACATAAAAAATGTTGAAAACCCAAAACCCCCTAAAATCCTTAAAACCCCTAAAAACCAAATAAAACCCCTAAAAAATTAAAATCCCTAAAACCCCATAACAAACCTAAGAATCATCTAAAAACTCTAAAAACCTTTCAAAACCCTAAAAATTTTATGAAAATATAAAATACCTTAAAACCCTTAAAAACTCAAAAACCGTAAAACCCTTAAAAACCATCAAAACCCTAAAATCCCTAAAAGAACCTAAATAACTTCAAAACTATAAAAACCATAAAAACAAATAAAATGATAAAAAAATCCATAAAATCCATAAAAACCATAAAAAATTAAAAACCCCTAAATACCCTGAATATCTCTAAGAAACCCTTTAAAATATAATCAGTGAAACCCCATAAAAACATAAAACACTAAATGCCCTAATACCTAAAAAACCCTAAAAACCATAAATCCCCCTAAAAACCTTCAAACCCACTAGAAATCAATAAAAACCCTAAAAACCCACTAAACACTATAAAAACCCACAAAAATCCCTGAACGATAAAAAATCTAGAAAACCTTATAAACCATAAAAACTAAAAAAACCCCTAAAACCCCACAGAAACCATAAGAACCCAAAATACTAAAAAACCCATAAAACCATAAAAATCCCTAAAAACCCTAAAAACCATTTAAAAATAACTAAAAATATAAAAAACCCTAAACCCACTACAATCTATAAGAATGCTGAAAATCCTAAAAAACCCTAAAATATCATGAAATCCATAAGAACCCTAAACACATTAAAAGACCCTAAAATACCTAAAACACATAAAACCCCCAAAAAACATTTAAAACCCCAAAAAATTCCTAAAAACCATAAAAACAGAAATAAATTCTAAAAAAACATTAAACAACTAAAAACATTAATTATTATAAAATAGATTAAAACCCATAAAATACATAAAAAACCTTATATCCAAAATCCATAAAAACTTGAAAAAAGTCCCAAGATCCCTCCAAATACCTAAAACCCCTAAAACTATATAAAATTTAAAAAAATCCTTTAAAATCTCAAAAAAGACATTCAAAAATTTTAAATCCCTAAAAATCATAAGAAAACCATAAAATCCTAAAAACACTTTAAATCCCTAAAACCTAAAAAACACTAAAAAGCCAGAAAAACCCTAAAACCCCCCAAAACACCAAAACATTCAAAATCATTAAAAACCATAAAATGCATAAAAAACTAAAAAACCCTAAAAATAACTAAAATTGTTAGAAATCTTAAAAACCGTGAATCCCATAATAAATTCATGAGAACATAAAAACACTTAAAACCCCTAAAAACCTAAAAATGAGAGAAAATGATAAAAGTCCTTAAAAACCCTAAAACCCCTAAAACCCTAAGAAATTTATAAAAACCAAAAAAACCCTAAAACACACTAAAAATTATGAAAATATTTTAAAACATTAAAATTGTTAAAAACTCTAAAAAACATAAAACCCCTAAAAACTCAAAAAAAAACCTAAAAAACCAAAAAACCAAAAAAACCTTAAAAAAACAGAAAACCCATCAAAATCCTTAACAACCCTAAAACCAATAAAGATACTAAAAAATCCATAAAATCCCTAAAAAGACAAAAAACCCTAAAAACCATGAAAACCCCTAAACCATAAAAATAAAAAAACCTAAAAACCCCAAAAAAAAATAAAAAAAACTGACAACCCTAAAACACCATAAAATGATTAAAAAAACTAAAAATCCCTTAAAAATACCTAAAAAACTTAAAAATTAATAAAAATCCATAAAATACCTAATGATTCGTATAAATGTAAAAACCATGTAAATTACAAATAAATACATAAAAACCTAAATAATTCTTAAAAACCCTAAAAATATAAAAAAACTAAAAACCCTAAAACACCTAAAAACCATTAAAATCCCTAAAAATCCATAAAAACCATAAAAATATTTTAAAAGCCCTAAAAATAACTAAAAATTTAAAGAACCCAAAAAACTAGAAAAAACCTAAGAAAAACAAAAAAACGAGAAACACTTAAAATCCATAAAAATCCTAAAAAGGCTCAAAACCCTAAGAATCCTTACAAACCCTCAAAATCCATAAAAAACATAAAAACCATTAAAATCAAAAGAATCCAAAAAAATACCAAAAGTCATAAAAAACATAAAAATACATAAAAACCCTAAGAATACCATAACAAAATAAGGAAACATGAAACCCATAAAATCATTAAAAAAGTAAAAAACCAAAAGAGACCCTAAACCCCATTAAAACATAAAACCCCAAAAACCATAAAAACCCCTTAAAACAAAAAAAACCCAAAAAACCACTAGAACTATAAAACACCAATAAACATCATTTTAAAAAAAACTCTCTAAAAACCTTTAAAACCTATATGAAAATAAAAAATAACCTAAAACTTATAAAACATTAAAAACCATAAAACCCCTCAAAATCCCTAAAAAACATAAAAATCCCAAAAAATCCAAAAAAATACATGTAAATTTTAAAAACCCTAAAAACTGTGAAAAAACCCTAAAAACCCTAAAAAAATAAAAACACTTATAAACCCTAAAATTATAAAATACTAAAAACCAAAATAACCAAAAATAATCCTAAAAAACCTAAAACCCTAAAAACTGTAAAATCATAAAAAACTAAAAATAGCTAAAAACATAAAAAACCGTAATTTTTTTTTAAAACCTATGAAAAACATAAGCACTCTAAAACCACTTATACCCCTAAAACCATAAAAATTTAAAATCACTAAAATACCCTAATGATTATAAAAACCCCTAAAAAATAAATCCCTCTAAAAACCATAAAAAACCCTAGAACCACCAAAAACCCATAAAATTCACTAAAATTTATTGAAAACCATTTGAACCCTTAAAAATAATAAAAACATATAAGGGAAATTAATATCATAAAATCTCACGAAAAAAACTAAAATAAAAAAACCCTAAAACCCCTAAAACACCTCAAAATCACTAAAAACTTAAAAAACTAAAAAAATATTAAGATTCCAAAAATATCACTGAAAACAAAAACAAACCCTAAAAATCTTGAAAATAGTTAAAAAAAATAGAAAAAACTAAAAACACTTAAAACCATTAAAAATTCAAAAAAAAGGATAAAACCCCCTAAAATCCCAATATAAACCCTAAAAATCTTTAATATCCCTAAAACCTCTAAAACCCATAAAATTTCTAAAACCCCCAAAAAACCTAAAGCCTTAAAAATCACTAAAAACCATAAATAATCCAAAGATAAACATAAAAACATAAAAACATAAATAAATTTTAAACACATAAAACTCCCCAACACATCCTAAAAATAATAAAAATCCCAAAAAACTTAAAAAACATAAAATCCCATAAAATTCTTGAAAAACATAAAAATCATAAAAATCTAAAAATGAACAAAAATACCCAAAAACATAAAACCCCATAAATACCATAAAAACACCTAAGAAAACATAAAAAATATAAAAATAAATAAAACACCAAAAAACTTTAAAAAAAATCCAAAAACATGAAAAATTCCAAATAAACCAAAAAACCATAAAAACCCTAAAAAAATCCCACTAAAACCATAAAAAATACCAAAACCACATAACACCTAAAACCACTAAAAACTCTAAAACCAATATAAACACCTAAATTTTAAAAAAAAATTATAGATAGTAAAACCCTAAAAAAATAAAAACCCATATACATGATAAAATACTCTAAAATCCTTCAAAAAATTAAAAAATTCATGACAACCCTAAAAATAGAAAAAATCCATAAAATCCCTCCAAATCCTAATAATCGATAAAAACATTAAAAATCCTTTAAAAGCCTAAAATTACAAAACATCCAAAAATATATCCCAAAAAATACCTTAATAAATTAAAAACCCTAAAAACCAATATAACTACTACGAAACCTTAAAAACCTAAAAACACTTATTAGACCTAAGAACCTAAATATTCTAAAATACTAAAAAACATTATAAACCTTTAAATCTTAAAATCCATAAAAACACTAAAAGCCATAAAAATCCTAAAAATTCACTACAAATCTCTAAAAATGTAAAATACTTGAAAAACGTTGAAAATCTTAGGAAAACATGAAAAAACCTAAAATCAATAAAAATCCCTATAACCAAAATTTTTTTGAAACACCCTTGATATCATAAAACCCCTAAAAACCTTACAAAAACCCAAAAAACCTTCAATCCCACTAAAAAACAAAAAATACTTTACAATACTTAAAATATTAAAAAAATTCTAAAAAACATTAAAACCCTAAAAACACAAAAAAAAATTCAAAAAAACCCAAAAAACGCAAAACCCCTTAAAACTCTCAAAATCCCTAAAAACCATAAAAATCCTTAAAAACCCTAAAAATCTATTAAATTACTAAAAATCACTAAAAACCATAATATGTTAAAACCCTAAAGACCCTAAATTCCCTAAGAGAACTTTAATAACCTAAAAACACATACAAACCCTAAAACCCCCCAAAATGCTAAAAACTTTTATAGGCCAAAAAATACCCTAAAACCCTAAAAACCTTTAATACCATAAAACCCTAAAAATATTATAATATCCTAAAATATAAAAAAACAAAAAAAAAGACTAAAAACTATAAAACCCCTTTCAACCCCTAAAAACATTTAAAACAATCTAAAAACCAAAAAAACAGAAAAAACCCTTAAACCCCAAAAAAAACAAAACCCCCGAAAAACAATAAAACCCTCCAAACTGATGAAATCTCTAAAAACCCATAAAAATCCTAAAAAATCCCAAAAAAACCATAAAACTTAAAAAACCCTAGATACCCTAAAAACCCCTAAGAAAACCTTGAACACTTAAAAACGCATAAAAAGACAAATAAAGATAAATAACCTAAAACCATAAAATACCCTAAACAAATAAAAACTCATAAAAAACACAAACAAGCCTAAAAAGCCATAGGACACCTAAAAATCACAAACAATCTAAAAACCCTTTAAACCACTAATAATGTTAAAAATACTTAAAAAACATAAGAGCCTCAAAGACTCCCCAAAAAACCCTAATAACACCAAAAAACCATAAAAACTATAAAAACCCTCAGAATCTCTTAAAACCCTAAAAACCATAAAAATCCTAAAAAAGCCAACAAAATCCCTAAATATATTAGAAATCCCTAAGAAAACATTAAAAATATAAAATATTTAAACTACTAAAAAACTAAAAAATTTAAAAACCCAAAAGTCCCTAAAACATCAACAACCGTAAAAAACCATAAACACAACTAAGTCCTTAAAAATCCTAAACATCCTAAAAAACCTAAAAAATAAAAAATACTAAAACTTATTTAAACTCCTAAAATGTTAAAACACACTAAAAACCATAAAACCCATAAAAACTGAAAACACATAAAGACCTAAAATACACTAAAAACCCTAAAATCCCTAAAACCCCTATAACCCATCAAAATACCTAAAATCCCTGAAACCTCATAAAGTATTTAAAAAATCCCTAAAAACATAAATACCCAAAAACCTTAAAAAAATCCTATGAAAAACATAAAAATCTAATAACACTTAAAACCCCTAAAATCATAAAAAAGGTTAAAATCTCTAAGAAATCCTAAAACCCCTAAAACCTATTAAAACCATACAAAACCCCAAAAATCATTAATAAACTAAATAACCCATAAAACCCCTTAAAACCAATAAAACTATAAAAACAATACAAACCCCTCAAAATCCATAAAACCCCTAAAAATCTATAAAATACTAGAAAAAATAAAAAACCCTAATACCACTTGAAATCCATAAAATCTGTAAAAACCATAAAATCCTAAAAAATCCCTAAATAAATCAAAAAAATATAAAAACTCTACAGACCCTAAAAAAAATTTAAAAAACTATAAAAACCCTAAAGACACTTTAAACCCCTAAAATGCATGAAAACTCAAAAAATCCAAGAACCCTTGAAACCCCTAAAAACATGAAAAACCCTAAACCCCCTAAAAACCCTATAATCCACTAAAACACCAACAAGATTTTAAATCCCTAAAAAATTTAAACACCTCTAAAAACCCTTAAAACCCTAAAAACCCTTACAACTAAAAAACCCTTAAAAAACCTTAAAAACAATAGAAACACTAAAACCCCTTAAAATCCATAAAACCATAATTTCCATAAAAAATCTAAAAATCCTTTAAAAATAACTAAAAAATGTACAATCCCCTAAAAACCCTAAATAAAACAAATATAATAATAGAAACCTATAAATATATTAAACCCATTATAAAACTAAAAAATCCAAAAAACACTAAACCACTTTAAAAGAGCCTAAGAACCCTAAAACCCCCCTTAAGCACATAATAACCCCTAAAAACTTAAAATTAAAAAAACCCATAAAATCCCTAAACCACTAAAAACTATAAATACCCTTTAAACACCTAAAAACATTTATAAACTCTTAAAACCACAAAACCATTAAAAAATTGAAAAACCCCAGAAAACCCAAAAAACCTGAAAACCCTCTAATTCTCCAAAACACATAAAAAACCACAAAATCATAAAAAAGAACTTAGTTACCTTAAACATAAAAAAACCATGAAAACCCTTATAAAACCTTAACAAAATAAAAATACATAAAACCCATAAAAACATAAAAACTCTTAAAATCCTAAAACATGCTAAAAACCCTAAAAACCAAAAAAAATCTCCAAAAATCCGTAAAACCCCAAAAAAGAATTAAAAACACGAAAATTGGCTAAAAACTTTAACACCCCTTGAAAAACCCTAAGAAAACCATAAAAACATTAAAAACACTTAAAGGAACTAGAAACCCTAAAAAATTATAAAGACCCTAAAAGACCCTAAATCCCTAAATCCCATAGAAATTCTTCAAAAACATAAAAATTCCTAAAATTCTATAATAACCACTAAAAACTCAAAAAATAGTTTAAACCCCGAAAAACCTTAAAAACTATAAAGATCTATAAAATACGTTGAAAAACCTAAAAACTCTAAAAAAACCAAAAACCTAGAAAACTACTAAAACCTTTAGAACCCTAAAACTCATAAAAACCATAAAATCCCTAGAAACCCAAAAACCCATAAAAATCCTAATAAATCAATAAAAATACGTAAAATATAAAAAAACTAAAAAACCAGGAAAACCCCTAAGAAAACTAAAAAAACCTAAAAACTCTTTAAACCCCTAAAAATCGTTAAAACACGAAAAACACAAAAAAACCTAAAAACCTAAGGACCACTAAATGTCCCTAAAATCCCCGAAAACTCATTAAAACATGAAAATTCCCCAATAATCACTCAAAATGTAAATACGCATAAAAACCCTTAAAACCCATAGGAAAACCATAATAACATGAAACACTTAAAAAAACTAAAAAACCTAAAAAAATAAAAACCTCAAAAGCCCCTCCAAATCCTAAACGCCATAAAAACCATAAACTACCTAAAAACAATAAAAACAATAAAAACCCTAAAACCCAAATAAACTCTAAAACCCATTTATACCCCTAAAAACATAAAAAAACATCTAAAGTCCTTTTATAGTCATAAAAAACTCAAAAAACCCAAAAAACCGATTAAAACCTATAAAAATTATAAAAAATCATAAAACCCAATTAAATCCATAACCACCCTAAAAGACTATAAAAATCCTAAAAAAATCAAAAAATTCCTAAAAATTAAAAACAACCTTGAAAACCCTAAAAATCAGAAAGAAAACCTTGAAAATTAAAATACATATAAAACTTTTAAAAACAAAAATATGCATAAAACCCCAAAAAAATCTAAAATCCCTAAAAAAATAACTAAAAACCCCAAAATAACTAAAAACCCTAAAAACAACAAAAATCATACAAAAATCCCAAAAAATATCATGGAACATAAAAAACCTAAAACCACGAAAAAACATAGCAAAATATCAAAAAACTAAAAACACATAAAACCACTAAAAACCTAAAAAAGATAAAAATCCTAACATGCCATAAAAACTCTAAGACCACCTAAAAACAATAAAATTCCTTAAAACTTTTAAAATATCAAAAACCCTATAAAACCATTAAACCCCATTGAATTTTTTTAAAAAAAATCAAAATAACTAATAATTTAAAAAACACTAAGAACCTTAAAACTGATACAAAATTCAAAAAACATCCCAAGAAACCAAGAAACCCATAAAACCCATAAAACCCTAAAAACCTTCAAAACCCTCAAAATCCTTTAAAACATTATAAAACCATAAAAACAAAAAAAAAATCACTCAATATATATAAAATATAAAAAAAAACCCTAAGACTACCATAAAAACATAAAAACAATTAAAATCAATAAAAACATAAAAAAAATCAAAAATCAAAACACCCTAGAAACCCTAAAACAGCTCAAAATTCCAAAAAACCATAAAATACCATAAAACAATAAAAGTCTCTATAACCCCTAAAACATAAAAAAAAACAATAAAACCCCTAAAACACCCCAAGAAAACCTTAAAAATCTAAAAACACTTAAAACCCCATAAACATAAAAACTCTAAACTCTAACATTCACTAAAAACCACAAAACCCCCTAAAATCTGTAAAATAACAAAAAACCAATAACATCCTAAAAATACTAAAACCTCTAAATAATTTTAAACCCCTAAAACTTTTAAAAACTCTAAAATGGATAATAATTTAAAAAAAGTAAAAAAATGTAAAAAAATCCATAATACTTGAACAAAACTAAAAAAATCCCCAAAATCTTTAAAAAAATAAAAACCTTAAAAATAATAAAAAAATATAAAACAAATTAAAAACATAAAATCCCTTAGAAAATGAAAAAACCCCTTCAGAAAAACATAATAATATAAAAACACTTAATACCCCTAGAAAAATTGAAAATGTTAAAACCCATAAAAATACAGAATACCCTAAAAAACATAAAACCCCCCCAAAATATTTAAAACTCCGAAAATCCGTAAAAACCCAGTAAAAACTCTAAAAACATTAAAAAACATAAAAACCTAAAACCCCCCTAAAAACCCAAAAAAAATAAAATCCCCCAAACTCCCTCAAGATCCCAAAAAAACACTAAAACCCATAAAAAACCTAAAAAGGCTATAAAAGTCTCATAAAACATAAACACAGCTAAAAATATTCAAAATCCTTAAGGAAACTCTTAAAACCAAAAAACACAATAAACCCTAAAAACATAAAAATAAAAAAAACACTAAACCCCTAAAACCTGTAAATCACACAAAATTCCTAAAGGCCATAAAAACCCATAGAAATCCTAAAAAACCACCAAAATACACAAAACACTAAAACCCTTAAAACACCTATGAAATCCTTAAGGCCATAAAAACACTTAAAACCTCTAAAAACAAAAAATTTTAAAAAACTATAAAGACTATGACAACTAGAACGACAACTAAAAGGCATAAAAATCCCTAAATCATTCAAAACCCCTAAAAAACCATTAAAACCCTAAAACCACTAAAAACTCTAAAAATATGTTAAAACACAAAAAATGATAAAATAAACTAAGAAACAATTAAAACACTAAAAAAAATAAAAAAAACATAAAAACACTAAACCAAAAAAACCCATAAAACTAAAAAAATATTTAAAATTATTAAAAAACATAAAAATCCTAAATAATACCTAAAAATAAAAAAAATGTAAAAAAACAGTGGACATTATAAAAACCATAATAAACCCACAAAATCCTAAAATCATATAAAAATACTAAAACCCCTAAATAAAACTAAATCACCTAAAACCCCTAAAAACATTAAACCCCCTCGAAATCCCTAAAACCCTATAAAATAATAAAAATCACAAAAATCCCTACAAATACCAAAAATTGTAAAAATCTACATTAACACTAATAAATCCATAAATATTTTAAGACACATAAATCCATTATAAAAAAAATGTCAAAACCCATAAGAGACCCTAACCACAAAAAATACCAAAAAAAAATTAAAACATATAAAAAACCCTAAAACTCCTTAATACCATTAAATACCCACAAAACTCTAAAATCCCATTAAACCCCTAGAAATGTGAAAAAACTATAAATACCCTTAAAAACCCTAAAAACTCAAAAAAATATCTAAAGTCATAAAAATTACCATAAATACCATAAAACCCCTCAAAATCACAAAAAACTCTAAAAAAATGAAAAACATAAAAAAGACATAAAGATCCCAAAAAATATAAAGATGCAAAAAAACATCAAAACCCCAAAGAAAAAAATTAAAATAGAAAAAAATTTAAAACCCCAAAAAACATAAAATCCCTAAAAAACATAAAATACACTAAAACCCTAGAAATAGATAAAACCCCTATGATCCCCTAAGAACCCATAAAAACCAAAAAAACACTAAAAACTGTGAAAACCCTTTTTATCCATAAAAACAATAAAAACTATAAAACACCATAAAAACACTAAAAAACTAAAGAACACATTAAAAACCAAAAAAAAACCATCAAAACCCATAAAAACCTAAGAATCTTATAAAACCCTAAAAATTTTAAAAATCCTAAAAAGAAAAAAAAATTTAAAAATGTAAAAATCCTTAAAAGCCCTGAAAACCCATAAGAAAAACTAAAAAACCTGAAATCACTTTAAACACCAAAAAAATATTTCTAAAATCCCTTAAAACCCCAAACCCCTAAAAACCCCTAAAACCCCTCAAAATCCTTAAATATCATAAAAACCATTAAAATCCTAAAAAATCCCAAAAAAATTCTAAAATCGTGAAACCCATAAAATCATGAAAAATCCTATGAAATCCTTAAAAACATAAAAACAATTAATATCCATAAAAACACTAAATATTCTAAATACCCTAAAATCCAAAAACCTATAAAACCCCTAATGATGCTAAATTACTCTAAAAACCATAATACCTAAAAAACAAATAAAAGCATAAAATGCCTCAAAATCCCTAAAAACCCTCAAAATACATAAAAACCAAAACCCCTTAAAATCATAAAAAAATCCCCTACAATCTCAAAAAACATAAGAACCCCTAAGACATTGAAAATACACTATATAAACCTTAAAACCTAAAATCAATTAAAATAGAAAAAAACTAAAAAATGTTATAACCCATAAAAACCCTCTAACCCCAAAGAACCCTCAAAATCCCTAAAAAATCTAAAAACCCATAAAATCTTAAAAAATACCTAAAAATCAACAAAACATAAGAAAAATAACACCCTAAAAATCTTTATGAACACCTTAAAAACCTATACAAATCATAAAACACATAAAAACCTAAAAATGTTAAAAACCCTTAAAAGACCCTAAAAACCCTAAAACCACTAAAATAAAAAAAACTAAAAACATTAAAAACCCTAAAACTGATAAAAACCCAAAAATATCCACTAAAAACACTAAAACCTTTAATCACATATAAATGTTAAAAAACTATAAAAAACCATAAAAACATAAAAAATTTAAAAATCCTTCAAAACCTTAAAAAACCATAAAACACTAAAAATCATTAAAACCCTATAAAATTCCTAAAACCAGTAAAAACCTATAAAAATCTAAAAAAGACCTAAAATCACTAAAAACATAAAAACCCTAAAACCCTTGAAAACCACTAAGAAAACCTTAAAAACTGAAAAAAAACATAAAACCCCAAAAATCCTAAAAACACTTAGAACCCATAAAAAACCAATAAACTCTAAAAACTCTAAAAAACACTAAAAAGACTAAACACCTTAACCCCCCAAACCCTTAAAACAATAAAAACGAAAAAAATACTAAAAAATCCCTAATATTTATTTAAAAAATTAAAACCCTAAAAAACCAAAAGAAACCCTAAAACCCTTCAAAATCCAGAAATCACAAAAAACCTCTAAAACCCTAAAAATAGTAAAAACCCTAAAAAGCTTAAAAATATTAAAACCATAAAACTCTAAAAACCTTAAACACTCCTTAAATGCCATTAAAACCCCAAAACCCACTGAAAACACTAAAATTTATTTAAACCCCAAAAATATTATAAAACAATCAAAGACATTTAAAACCCTTAAAAACACAAAATACCAAAAAATCTGTAAAAATCAAAACAAAAACCAAAAAAAAAAAAACCCAAAAATCCCTAAATACACTATAAAAATAAGAAACCTAAAAATCCCAAAAATCCCATAATATATAAAAGATCCTAAAATCCTAAAAACCACAAATAAAACATTAAAAACAAAAAAAATCATAAAACCCTTAAAACCCTAAAAATTCTAAAAACTATAAAAATCCTAAAATTCATAAAAACCATAAACCCCCTAAAACCATAAAAATAAAAAAAACCCAAAACCCCTATAATCCCATTAAAATATATAATATCTATTACATACCCAAAAATCATTAAAAAAACTCTAGAAACCCATAAAAACCATAAAAACACAAAACCCCCAAAATCCCTAAACAAACCATAAAACCCTAAGAACCCTAAAAACCCTCAAAGTCACTAAAAACCATAAAAACCCATAAAATAATAAAAAAATCCCTAAAAATCCCTAAAAATCCCTAAAAACATAAAAAATAATAAAAACCCTTGAAAACCCAAACAAAAACATAAAAACCAAAAAAAACAAAAAACTCCAAAAAAACTAAAAACACTAAAAAATTAAATCCCATAAAAAACATAAAAAGCCCTCAAAACCCAAAAAACCCATAAAATATAAAAACTAATAAAGAATCTAAAAGACCTTAAAACCCCAAAAAATGTTATAAAACACTATAAAACATAAAACCCCTAAAAATATTATAAAACCCCAAAACCCAAAAAATCATAAAACCAATAAAACCTAAAAAACCCAAAAAAAAAATCCTAAAAATCCCTAAAAATCCTAAAAATCCATAAAAATATTAAAACCACCAAAAAATAATCAAAACTGTAAAAACAATTAATAACCTAAATCAATTAAAACCTATAAGAACTCTAAAACCCAAACAACCCCAAAATTCCATAATACCCTAAAAACCCCTAAAATCTTGTAAAAACCACAAAAAATCTAAAAACCCTTTAAACCCTAAATATTTTTCTAAAAAATATAAAAACCCTAGAAAACTCATAAATCCAAAAAATATCCATAAATACCCTAAAACTCGCTAACACTCAAAATCCCTTAAAACCATAAAAACATAAAAAACCTAAAAAATACATAAAAATAATAAAAATAAAAAATAACTTAATCCCTAAAAACCATAAGAAAACCTTAAAAACCTAAAAACAGTTTAAAGTCTTAAAACACCAAAAGTGCCTAAGACCCTAAAATGCCCTAAAAATCAAAAAACCATAAAAACACCTATAAATTTAAGAAATCTTAAAACCCTATGAAAACCAATTTAAACCACTAAAAACTCTATAACACCCTTTAGAACTCAATCAATAATAAAAAATATAATAAACCATAAAAAGACAAAAAATTCCAAAAAACCCAAAATAACCTTAAAAACCATAAAATCTATAAAAAACCAAAAAAAATCAAAAAAATTACCTAAGAAAATAAAAACACTAAAACCCTCAAAAAATCAAACATAAAAACACTTAAAACCAATAAAAATATAAAATCACTAAAAACCCTTTAAAGTCATAAAACGCCTAAAAGTACATAAAAAATGTAAAAAACCCCCAAAAAACAAAATAATACCTTAAAAACCTAAAAATACATAAAACCTCTATAAAAACTAAAAACACTTAAAACCCTAAAAGCCCAAAAAAAGCTAAAAACATGGAAAATCCATAAATATACTAAAACCCAAAATTAAAAAAAATAACTTAAAATACTTAAAAAAGAATAAAAAACATAAAAACATGAAAACCCCTCAAAATGCCCCAAAACACGAAAAACCCTAAAACCCACAAAATTTTTAAAAAACTAATAACCCATAAATATCCAAAAAAATGTCCTAAAAATACAAAAAAATTTAAAAACACAAATAGAACTTTCAAACCTAACCCCCCAAACCCCCTTAAAATCCCTAAAATCCAAAAATACCAAAAAAAATTAGAAGAAATACATAAAAATTCCTGAAAATGTAAAAAGATCTAAAACCTGTAAAATCCATAAAAAACATAAATACCCAAAAACACTTAAAACCCCTAAAAACATAAAAAATTGTAAAAACCCTAAAAGACTTTAAAACCCCTAAATCAATAAAAAATATAGAAACCTGTAAAACACTAAAAACCTCTAAAAACATTTAAATCCCTTTAAATCCCAAAAAACCTTTAAAAATCAAAAAACCATAAAACTATAAAAAATTCAACAAAACCTAAAAAAAATAAACCCCTAAAAACCCAAATAATACCTAAAAACCTCAAAATCCCTAAAACCATTGAAAACCATAAAAATTCAAAAAAATAACTCTAAAAATGTAAAAAGACACTCAAATTTATGAAAACCCCTATAAAAACCTAATAACACTTAAACCACTTAAAAACTAAAAACACTAAAAAACCCAAAACCCATAAAAAACATATAAAACCAAAAAACAGAAAAGCAATTAAAAACCATAAAATTCAATAAAAATCCAAAAACCCACTAAAAACTCTAAAAATGATTTAAACCCTAAAAAATGTTAAAAAAACTCTAAAAAATAAAAACCCTTGGAAATATAAAATAGTCTTAATGTATAAAAACCCAAAAACCTAAAACCCATAAAAACCCAAAATCCCTAAAAACCATGAAATGAAAAAGAAATACATAAAAATTCATAGAATCCAAAAAAATCTAAGAAACCCTAAAAAACAGAAAAAAAATCAGAAAAGATTAAAAACATAAAAACACTTAAAACCCCTAAAAACAAAAAAAATGATAAAACCATAAAAAACCCCAAATCCCTCAAATTTCGTAAGAACCCAAAAAAACCAAAAAAACCCCAAAAAAATCACCAAAAATCCATAAAAATGTAAAAAAAACCAAAGAAAACCATAAATCCATAAAAACACCTAAAACCACTAAAAACCTAAAAATTTATACAAATTATATGATATCCCAAAAAACCAAAAACCCCACAAAAATAAAAAAAACCCCTAAAAACCATTACAAACCTTAAACCCTTTAAAAACCCTAAAAACCACTAAAAACATTAAACCCCTTTAAACCCTAAAAATGTTTAAAAACTATAGAAACCAAAGAAAACCCAAAAAAACTATAAATACACTAAAAAACCAAAAAAACTAAAAAAAATAAAAAAAATAAAAATCCATAAATGTTTAAAAATCCTAAAAATCTGTTATTCACCACAAAGATCAAAAAAAGCACTAAAAATTCCGATAAATGTAAAAAACCAACAAATTATTAAAACCCCTAAGAAAATCAGAAATACCTAAAAACACTAAACCCCCCTGAAAACCTAAATATTCCAAAAACAATAAGAATCCCTAAACACCCTAAAAATTATAAAGACCCCTAGAAAACATAAAAAACCATACAAAGCCATAAAAACCCTCGAAATCACTAAAAACTCTAAAAACACTTTAAATAGGTAAAAATTTAAAAACATCTAAAATACTATTAGAACACTATAAATATTAAAATAGCCAAAAAATAAATAACAATAATAAAAACCTGAAAACCCTTACACCCAAAATCCCAAAAGACTATAAAAAACAAAAAATTCTAATAATTCCCTAAAAATAACTAAATATGTTAGAAAAATAAGAACCTTGAAAAATAATAAGAAATTATTATAAAAAATAATGCAAAAAACCCCTAAAAACCTAAAAATCCCTAAAAACCATAAAAATACTAAAATCTCAAAGAAGCCTCAAAATCCCTAAATATAATAAAAATCATAAAAATGCTAAAAAATCCCTAAAAATAAATAAAATCATTAATCCCATTAGAAAAATGAAAAACCCTAAGAGAAACTC
This sequence comes from Viscum album, assembly GCA_963277665.1. Classification (NCBI taxonomy): domain Eukaryota; kingdom Viridiplantae; phylum Streptophyta; class Magnoliopsida; order Santalales; family Viscaceae; genus Viscum; species Viscum album. The sequence goes on from OY728164.1 coordinate 791,186,451, forward strand.
AAAAACCTAAAAACACATAAAACCCCTAAAAATGCTAAGAACCATAAAAGTCCCTAGAAATCCTAAAACCCCTAAAACCTTTTAAAAACCCAAAAACCTATCAAACCCAAAAAACCCATTAAAAATTATAAAACCTATTTAATTCTATAAAAATGTTAAAAATATATAAAAAATATTAGAAACCATAAAATAATCAAAACCCCAAAAAAAACACAGAAAACCATAAAAACCATAGAATCCTCAAAAACCCTAAAAACCCTAAAAACCCTCAAAATAACTTAAAACCCCAAAAAACCATAAAAATCCTACAAAGCCCTTAAAAATTGCTCAAAACATAAAAAATTATAATAACTGTGAAAACCCCTATGATGAATTTAATTATCTAAGAACACTAATAACCCCGAAAATATGTAAAAAACCATAAAAACAAATTATACCCTAAAAACAACTAAAAACTCTTTAAACCTTTAAAAACATTCAAAAACTATAAAAAACCATAAAGCCTCTAAAAACTAAAAAACCTGTAGAACTCCTAAAACCCATAAAAACACTAAAATCCCTATAACCCTGAAAATATCTAAAACCCCCAAAAAAATCCACAAAATCATTGAAAGACCCTAAAAATATGAAAACCCCGAGAATAACTTAAAAAATAAAAGCTATAAAACCCCTGAAAACCTAAAAAATGCTAAAAATCCAAATAAATTTTAAAAACCCTTAAAAACTCTAAAAATCATAAAAGCCATGAAAACCATTAAGAAACATACAAACCATGAAAACCATAAAAAACAAAAAAAAATTAAAAACCTAAAAACACCTAAAGACATAAAAAATAATAAAACACCTAAAAACTCAGAAAAAAAACCCTAAAACCCAAAAGACATGAAAACCCTAAAAACCCTAAAAACCCAACAACCCATTAAAATCCCTAAAACCCTTAAAACAATAAAAACAAAAAAATACCCCAAATATCCCTAATAATGTAAAAAACCATGAAACCCACAAAAACCATTGGTAAAACACTAAAAGCCTTAAAATAGTTAAACCTCTACAAACCTAAAAACACTAAGAACCATAAAAACACTTAAGAACCCCTAAAACCCTATATACCATAAAACACCTAATAACCTCAAAAAACCCTAAAGTTCCCTAAAACCCTAAACCCACTAAAAACTATAAAACCCCTTTAAACTCCAAAAATTATTAAAACTCTAAAAAACAATATTACCCTTAAACAACTAAAAAAACCCTAATACCTCAAAAAATCCATAATACCCCTAAAATGACTAAGAAATCCTAAAACCCCTCAAAATCCCTTAAAATCGTAAAAACATAAAAACACTAAAATAAAAAAAACAATAAAACCCCCAAAAAAACATAATTTTTTTAAAAACCCTAAAAACATCAAAAAACACTAAAAAACCAAAAAACATAAAACCCCTTTAAATACTCTAAAAAACCCCATTGAAACCCTAAAAATGTTAAAATAAATCTAAAAACCCAAAAAATCATAAAAATTTGAATAACCCTAAAAACCCAAAAGACCAAAAAACACATAAAAAACCAAAAACACCTTTAAATACATCAGAATATCTAAGAAATTCTAAAAAACCATTAAAATCCAAAAATACCTAGAATCCTAAAAAACATAAAATCATTAGATACCCTAAAAAACCCTCAAAAAACCAATATACCAAAAAACATATAGAACCCCTAAGAAACCTAAAAATTGATAAAATTCCAAAAATCCCTAAAAACCCCTAAACCCCTAAAATATCTAATAACATTAAAAAACAATTAAAATCCAAAAAATCCTAATTAAATTTATAAAAACTATTTAATTCCCTAAAAGTTACAAAACATAAAAAATTTCAAAAACCATAAAATCGAAAAAACAATTAAAATGGAAAAAAACTATAAAATCCCAAAAAATCAAAATAAATATTAAATACCCTCAATATCGTTAAAACCATAAAAAACTATAAAAATACCATAAAATCATCAAATGATTACAAAATTAAAAACCCAAATAAAACCTTAAAAACCTAAAAATACATAAAACCCCAAAAACTGAAAAATTGAAAAAATTGATTAAACCCCCTAAAAATCATAAAAACCACTAAAAACCCTAAAAACATAAAAACCCTAAAAACCCAAAAAACATTGAAAACACTAAAAAACCCTTTAAACCACTTCAAATGTTAAAAAAACTAATAACCTTAAAATCCCTTAAAAACTCAAGAAAACCCTAAAAACCAAAAAAACCTTAAAACCCTAAAAGTGCACAAAATCCCTAAAAACCTTACAAAACTAAAATATCTAGAAAATCCCCAAAAACACCTAAAATAATTAAAAACCTAAGACCATTAAAAATCATTAAAAATAATTAAAAACATAATAACACTTCTACCCATAAATACCCTAAAAACATATGAAAACCCTAGAAAATCCTGAAATCCAAAAAAAACAATAAAACAATCAAAATCACTAAAAACAATATAAAATAATAAAATCCTAAAAAATATATAAAACCCCCTAAAACGTTTATAAATAAAAAACCATTAAATCCCTTAAGAAATATTTAAAATCTAAATCTTTTAAAACACCTAAAACACTAATAATTCTAAAAACACTAAAAATTTTAAAGTGGCCCTAAAACTCTAAAACCCTAAAAAATTCCTAAAACCAGTGAAACCCAAAAAACCAAAAAAACCCCTCAAAATCTAAAAATATTTAAAATGACTAAACAATCTAAAACAATTTAGACCCCTAAAATAGTTAAAGAACTCAAAAACCATAAAAAACACAAAAACATAGAAAACCCCCAAAAACCTATAAAACCCAACCCCCCTATAAATCCCAAAGAACCCTAAAAAATGATAAAAATTGTAAACAATCCTTAAAAAGGAATAGAAATGTAAGTACCCCAAAATACCCTAAAAACTATAAAATCCTTCAAAACCAAAAAACACCTAAAACCCCTAGAAACTGATAATTTAAAAAAAACACCTAAATGCCCTCAAAATAATAAAATACCTTAAAAACCTCAAAATCCTTTAAATCCCTCAAAAGACCCTAAAAATATGAAAAAATCCATAAAAATACCAAAAAACAAAAAAAACTCTATAAGCCCTAACCCCCCCCCCCAAGAAAACATTAAATCTGGAAAACACTTCAAACACCTAAATAACTAAAAAACCTAAAAACCCTAAAAACCCATAAAGACCATAAAAACCCTAAAAACCATATAAACATTAAAAACCTGTACACCTCTAAAAATGCATAAAATTCCTAAAAACACAAAATACTCTAAAAACACTTTAAACCACTAAAAATGCTAAAAACCCTAAAACCTCAAACAAAACCCTAAAAACCCATTTGAAACATAAAAACCCTAAAAGCCTCAAAATTCTAAAAAAACATAAAAATCCAAAAAATCCTTAAAGTACCTAAAAACATAAAAACACATAAAAACACTAAAAAAACCATTAAAATTAAAGACAATAGAAACCCTTAAACCCTTAAAAATTAAAATCCCTAAAAAACCATAAAAACCCTAAATCCCTTAACCCCCCTAAAACCCATAAAAACCCTATAAAACCATAACGACCGCAAAAATGTACTTGAAACTCTAAAACCCCCTTAAGCCCCTAAAAAATTAAAGAAACCCTAAAAGAACTTAAAACCCTAAAACCCACCCTAAAATTGAAGAAAACCACAAAACCCCTAAAACCACTAAAAAAGGTAATGAAATCCCTTTAAATACCTAAAAACTAAAAACCACTAAAAACCATGAAAAACCAAAAGAATAGTTGAGAAACCAAAAAGCACTAAAACCCCTAAAGATTCTAAAAAATGTTAAAACCCCTAAAAACCCATAAAACCCATAAAAACCTATAAAAATTATAAAAAACGTTAAAACCCTCAAAAAATTAAATAATCTAAAACTGTAAAAAAGAACAAAAACCTCAAAAGTTCCATAAAAAAACCATAAAAACCCTAAAACCCTTAAAACCATAAAACCGTATAAATCCCTAAAAACCCAATAAATATCATTAAAATGTAAAAATGCCCCCAAAACCATAAAAAAAATCCAAAAAATACATGAAAAACAATGTGAAGACCTTAAAAAATAGAAAAACATAAAACTCATAAAACAATAAAAACCGTACAAACCCAAAAACCATAAAACCCCTAGAAGCCATAAAAACCCAAAAAATCATTTAAAAACTCTAAAATCCATTTCAATACCTAAATTCATTAATAACCAAATTGTAAACCATAAAAAACATAAAAAAACCAAAAATCCTCTAAAAATCATAAAAATACCTAATATCTGTAAAAATCCATAAAAAATATTAAAAATAATAAAATGCCTCTAAAAACATAAAAATAATAAAATCTTGAAAACCCCTAAAAAAACCATAAAAAACCTAAAACAATTAAAACCCTCAGAAAACCTAAAAAACTATAAAAACCCTAAAAACCATAAAAATCCTAAAACCATTAAAATCCCTAGAAACTATGAAAAACTATAAAACTCCAAAAATATACCAAAAAATGTCTAAAAACACAAAAAACCCTAAAATTCCATAAAACCACTAAGAAAACCTAAAACCCTAAAATAATCTAAAAAAGTAAAAAACCTAAAAACACTAATAACCTAAAAACCTCTAAATACCCTAAAAACCCTAAAATCCCTACAAATAATAACAACCCTAATACCCATAAAAACCCTAAGAACACTAAAATATATAAAAACCCATTAACACCATAAAAATGTTAAAAAATACAAGAAAACATAAAACCCTAAACACTATGAAAACTCAATAAATCCAAAAAACCCTAAAAACCATAAAACCACTATAAACCCTAAACCCCCCCCCCCCCCACAAAATCCATAAAAACTATAAAAACCATAAAAACCAAAAAAATTTCTAAAAACTACTTGAAAATACCTAAAAACATAAAAAACCCTAAAAACCCTAAAATACCCTACGAAATTAATAAAAACATAAAAACTCTTAAAACCCTAAAAACTGAAAATAAAATATTAAAAAGCCTAAAACCCCTGAAAAAATTATAACCCCTAAATATCCCTAAACACCCTCAAAACCATAAAAGACTAAAAATCCATAAAAATAAATAAAAAGTAAAATATCCTAAAAACTGTGAAAAATCTAACCAAACCTTGAAAAATTATAAACACTGAATACCCCTAAAAACATAAATATTCTAAAAACCTAAAAGACCTTAAAACCCTAAAACCCTTATTACATTAAATCCCCTAAAACCCATAAAAACTCCAAATCCCCACTAGAAACTATAAAAACCATTCAAACCCCAAAAAACATTATAAAAATCTGAAAACCATAAACCGTAAAAAACTCAAAAAACCCAAAACCCCTAAAACACCATAAAAACCAATAAAAACCATAAAAAAATAAAACCCCTATATCCAAGAAAATGAATAGAAATAAATATAAATCCCTAAAAACATAAATACCACTAAATATAAAAAAGCCTAAAAACAGTAAAGACTAAGAAATGTTTAATACCAATAAAATCCAAAAAAACTCTAGAATCCTAAAATCCTTGGAAAATTCTTAAAAGCCATAAAAACATAAAAAAAAATATAAATATAAAACCCCTTTAAAACCCAAAAAAATATTAAAAAATATTAAAAACCATAAAACCCTAAAAAATGATAAAAACCATAAAAACCCTAAAAACAATAAAAAACCCTAAAACCCTAAAATATCAAAATCCCGAAAAAACATAAAAAAATAAGAACCTTAAAATGTTCTGAAAATGTTGAAAAATGTAAAAAACAATGAAAATCCCAAATAAACCCTTAAAAACCCCAAAACAATTAAAACCCCAAAAAACCTAAATATGTTAAAAACCCTAAAATCATTAAAAAACCAAAACCCCCTTAAAACCCATAAACCCCCTAGAATCCATAAAAACCCTAAAATCCATAAAAACCCTAAAATCCACTAAAAACTCTAAAAACCATTATACCCACAAAAAGATTAAAAATCATAAAAAACAAAAAATCCCCTAAAATACTGAAAAAAACATAGAAACCATAAAAACCCTTAAGAAACATAAAACCCCATAAAACACTCAAAATCCCTAAAATCCCTAAATTCCCAAAAAAACCCTAAATTTCCATTAAAATGAAAAAACACCCAAAAACCCTGTAAACCATTGAGGAAACATTAAAAGGCTAAAATAATTAAAACCCCCAAAGACCCAAAAACTGATAAAATCCCTAAAAATTCCAAAAAACACAAAAAACATCAAAATACCTTGAAAATCCATTGACCCATAAAAACCATAAAAATACTAAAAAATACCAATAATTGATAAGGACGTAAATACCCTAAAAACCCTAAAAAACATAAAACCCATAAAAACCTAAAGCACATAAAACCCCAAAAAAAATGAAAATAAACCTAAAAACCACTAAAACACTCAGAATAGCAAAAAAAACACTAGAAACCATTAAAATCATAAAAATACCGTAAATTTATTAAAATTTTAAAAAAATATAAAAACTCTGAAAAATCATTAGAAAACATTAAAACCCAAAAGACACTTAAAATAAAAAAAAACCTAGAAAATTCTAAAATCCCTAAAAACTATAGTAATCCCTATAAACCTTAAAAACCCATAAAAATCATTAAAAAAACCATAAAATACCTCATATTTAAAAACCATAAAAACTCTAAAACCCATGAAAACCACGAATAAAATAGAAAAATCCTAAAAACACATAAACCCAATAAAAACCAAAAAATAAAAAAATAATAGAATCCGAAATACCATAAAAACGCCAAAATTACTTAGGAACCCATGAAATTATAAAAATCGATTAAAAATTGTAAAAACCCAGTAAACCACAAGATTTTAAAAAATCTCTAAAAACCATAATACCCTAATAACCTCAAAAAACCCCTAAAACAAATAAAATACAATAAAGACCCTAAAAACCATAAAAATTTTAAATAATTCCTAGAAATGCATTAAAAAGTTAAAAAACCTAAAAACCATGAAAACGCCTAAGAAAACCAAAAAGATCTAAAAACACATAAAATCCCGAAAAAGCTAAAAAATTATAAAAACCATAAAAAACCTAAAACCATTAAATCCCATAAAACCCCTAAAAATATTAGAACCCCCATGGCCCATAAAAACCCTAAAACCCCACAAAAAACTCTAAAACCCTCTAAAAATGATTTAAAAAACTCTAAAAACCTAAAAACACCTAAAAACAATAAACAACCAAAAAACCCCATAAAACACCATAAAATCCTAAATATCCATAAAGTGACACCCACTAAAGGAAGATGGCGGCTTCTCTCTCTCGCGATAGTGATTCTCCTCTCTCACGGCAAGCTTGAAGATGATGACGATCATTGCGCCTTACCCTCCCCCCTCTGTGGGGGAGGGTCCCCCCACTGGTTCTTGATAATGAGTGTCCATTTGTATCGTTCTTGGTTCCTGATTTGTTTCCCACTTTTCCTCGGTTTGAGTTTTCTCGAAGGTTCATGATTTGCATGAAGGATGTCCGCAACTCCGGTTATCGATGACAGAGTTCAACAAGGCCTCTGCCCTACATCGGCTGACCTTGTTTTATTATTTCTTGAATTAGCGTCCTCTGGTAGATGTTTTTGATAGATTCGTGTTTGAAAATTGGGATCTCCAAGATCATTCCATGGTAGGACTTTTCAATAGCAGATGTATCTTGATTCACTTTTCATCAGAGGAGGATAAGATTCATGCCTGTTCTGCGGCTCCAAGAAGATGCAATAGTGCCCGTTTTGTTCTTTCCCGATGGATATTTGATCTGCATCTGAACCGTGACTCACCGATGGTGGCATCTTGGTTTAGATTTCTGAAACATCCCCTTCCTTTTCAAAATCTCTCTATTATTTCCATGTTGGGAAATCTGGTTGGAACGTTCTTATGTGTGGACAGTAGAATGAGGTGAATTTGTCACCCTGTAGCCCCAAGGGCCTTTATTGAGATTGATGCATCGAAAAAACTAGTTGATTTTGTTTGAATTGCTGTTGGTGAGGAGTTTCAATGGAAGCAACCGATGATCTTTGAGTCATGGATAGATTGTTTCTCCTCCTGTTGGAAACTAGGACATAGTGATCAAAATTGTTGGAGTGACAGTAGGAATTGTGGTGCTTTGAATCAAGTGCAGGAGGGGGCTGGAAAAGGGAGGCACAATAAGGGTGAGGTGTAAGAGGCTATGCACACAGATCCTCTTCGGTTGAATGTGGTTCCGGTTGAGTCTGGTGAAGATGGTCAGGCTCCGGTGGGTGTGTATGTTAAGGAGTTTTCAGTGGCTATTACAAGCGGGCATGAGAGGACTGCCACTAATGGGGTGGCTTCTGCTTTTGGTCTCGGTTCTGGATCACTGATCTTGAGGGTTGTACGAGCTGATCTTCCGGTTACGCTGGTGGACCATGTGCCTGCTGATCAAGGATTAGGTAGAATGGTTGTTCAGTGCCAACAAGATCCCAAGGTGAGTGATATATTCAAGAGACTGAGGAGAGACTTGCAGCTTTTGGATGATGGATGTTTTGCAAGCAGGGAGGTTGCTGCTGGTGGGATACAGATTTCCACTGATAACAGTAGGATGAGGAGGCTGGATTCCTTTCCAACTTTTAATCACTTTCAAGGGATGGATACTAAGGAGGCGGTTCACGGGTCTCATCTTTATGACTCTTGGAGTGCGAGGCTTGTTGTACAAGGGATTGAGGTGAAGGTCGTTGATGCTGGGAGTGACGGAGGGAGTGCGGACCAGAGCGATAATGAAGATATGATAATGTTGGACACCACTAGGCACTTGGATGGTGTGGTTGAGGTAGAGAAAAGGGATGTGAAAGTACTTTTTTAATACTGTGATGAGGTTATTGTGGATGAGGAGAAAGTAAGCAAGACACCTGGGGAGGAGGGGCTCGGGTCTCCGATTGCTGATGTTGGGAATGCGAGGATGGATACACAGATGTTGAATAAGGTATAGGCCGTTGCTTCTTGGCATGGTGGAGGGAGTGTGGCCCTGAATGATAGTGTCACCAAGCCGATTTTGGACATCACTAAGAACTTGGTTGGTGATGGTGAGAAAGGGCAAAGGGCAATGCAGGGGATTATGAATATTATACCCTTTTACCATGGGGAAGTCAGCAAGCAGCCTAGGTAGTACGGGGAAATGTAGCTGGCCCTCGCTATTGAGGTTTCCCCTGCTTGTCTGGCTTTCAAAGATCCAACCTCGCTGGTCTCTGTGCCGCAGTGTGGGGTTCTTTCTGAATGCGTTCTCAATCAGGAAGCCTCTTTCAACCTTGATTTCCAAAAGGATCATGGAAGGATGTATCAAAATATGTATATGATCATTAAGGAGAGGGTCATGCTTGAGGTGGTTACATCTGATGGGATGGAAAAAACTGCATCACTCTCTCTAGACCCCCATAAGTAGAATCTGAGGAAGGACTATCCGTCTTTTCCATGGACAGTGTCCACCAGTGTCTCTTGCAAAGATAAGGAAGTTTCCTTTGGCAGGGGCCGGTCTGTCAAGGTGTAGCTGAATGTGGAGCAGAAACACCTCAGAGAGTATTACAATGCCTTCCTAAAGCAATATGAATCATCTGAATGGGAGTCGGTGGAGTCAGATGCTTCTTCTGGTTATGGTGCTGAAGGGGACCCATAGGGGGATGGAGACGTTGATTTGTAGTCCTTGCTTTTTCTCTCAGGGTTTTGGGTATTTTGGGTTTTTGGTGTCTTGGGGAGTTCATGGTCTTTTGGTGTGGGTTGTTTATCCCCAGCCCACCCTTGTCTGATTTCTTTTCTTTTAATAAATTTGGGGGGCCAAGAATAGTCTGACCTCACACCTTCCTTGCCCTAGATATTTATAAAAAACTCAAAATCCCTAAAACCCTAAAAATGAATACAATTCCTTAAAACCCCTAAAAACTCTAAAAATATAAAATACCATAAAACCCAAGAAAGTACCTACAAAAACTTCAACAACAAAAACATTTAAAACCCTAAAAATCATTAAAAACCTTAAAAAATTATAAAACCTATGAAAACACATAAAAACGTAAAAATCGTAAAACCACTAAAAACATTAAAAATCCAAAAAACACTAAAAATCCTAAAATACCTAAAACACAAAAAAAAAACTCAAAATAACATAAAACTCATAAAAAACACATAAAACATCTAATAAACCAAAAAAACATTAAACCCCCAAAAAACCTAAAAACCCCAAAAACCTCACAATCCCAAGAGAACATAAAAAACCATAAAATCCTAAAACATCCTAAAAATCCATAAAAAATTTTAAACCCATTTAAACCCTGAAAACCCAAAAAAAACCTTAAAAACCAAAAAACAATTTAAACTCCTAAAAATCATAAAATATGATAAAAACCCTAAAACAACCTAAAAACATTAAAAATCCCTAAAAACGTAAAAAACCATAAAAATCATCAAACAAATATAACTTGCAAGACCCCTTTAATCCCTTAGAAACATTAAAAAACTCTAAAAAACCATAAGAACTCAAAGAAACCCTAAAACCCCAAAACAATTAAACCCCTATAACCCATAAACCCGTAAAACCACTAAAAATCTCTTAAAAGCCATAAAAATCATAAAAAAATCCAAAAATACAATAATAACGTAAAAAAATTAAAAATTTTAAAAAACCATATCAAAACATTAAAACCCTAAAAATAATTAATACACCTAAAAACTGTAAAAACACTAAATCCTCAGAAATCAATAAACCCCTTAAATACCATAACAACTCATCACAATCCCTAAGAACACTAATAAAATAAAATACCTAAAAAAATGCATAAAATATATAAAAACAAAAAATAAATAAAAAAACCCATAAAATGCCTGTGAAAACCTTAAAAACCTATAAGAATTTAAATACCTAAAACCTAAAAAATGATAAACCCCGTAAAAGACTCTATAAATATACAAAGAAACCCCTAAAAATGTAAAAAACCGTAATAATAGTGAAAACCCTATATAAAATTAAAGACCTAAAAAACTTAAAACAGATAAAAACCTAAAAATTATAAAAACCATAAACACCATAAAACCCCTAAAAACATTAAAACCCCCTAAAACCCCTAAAAACACAAAAAAAAACTAAAAAATACATAATCCAGTTAAACCCCATAAAACATTGTACAACTCTTAAAAAACTAAAAAATCTTAAAAAATCAATGAACCATTAAATCCCCTAAAAAACCATAAAAACCTAAAACCCTTAAAATCCCTCAAGTGATTAAAATTACTAAAAACTCAATAAGACCAAAAACCCCATTAAAAACCTAAAACCTCTAAAAATATCTAAAAGCATTAAAACTAGAAAAACCCTTAAAACCCCTAATAATTCCATTAATGATCTAAAAACATTTAAAACCCCTAAAATTGTTTAAAAAGTTTATAAACCATACAAACTGTAAAAACCTTCAAAATTCCTCAAAACCATAAAAATTATATAAATCCTAAAAATTCCTTAAAAATGTATAAAAACCCTAAAAACCAGGAAAAATGCTAAGAAAAATTTTAAAACCTAATAATTTTTAAAACCACTAAAATTGATAAACCCATAAAAACCCTAAAAACCCTAAAACCCCTAAAAACCATAAAACACCCTAAAACCATAAAACACCCTAAAACCCATAAAAACCCTAAAATCCCACTAAAAACTATAAAAACCCACAAACCACTAAAAATATTAAAAAACTCTTAAAAACCTTAAAGATTCAAAAAAACTCATAAAATCCCTAAAATTTGAAAAAAAAACCATAAAACCCCAAAACACTTAAAAACACTAAAAAACCGAAAAATCTCTAAACACCCTGAGAACCCATAAAAATCCTAAAAGTCACTAAAATACTTAAAACATTAAAAACCAAAAAAACCATTAGAAAAACTTAAAATTTTAAAAACACTTAAAACCCCTAAAAGCCGAAAACAATTCTAAATCCCTATAAAATCCTAGAAACCATAATAAGTATAAAAATCCCTAAAAACGTTAAAAAAACTAAAAACATATAAAAACACTAAAAACCCACTAACATTATAGAGATCCATTTAAACTCTAAGGAACGTTAAAATCTCTAAAAAACAATAAAAACCATAAAAAACAAAGAAAACCAGAAAAACCAGAAAAACCCTCAAAATCCCCATGATCCCAAAGAAACCATAAAAATACAAAAGGATATAAAAATAAGAAATATATTAAAACCCCTAAACAACTAAAAACACCAATGAAAACTTTGAAAACAAAAAAATAGACTTAAAACCCCTAAAAAACTAAAATTCTATAAAGGCTAAATACCATAAAACACTAAAAAACCACTAAAACCCCTAAAACCCCATTAAAACCATAAAATCAACCAAAAACACTAAAACCCCTTTAAACAAAAACAAATATTTAGTTAATATTAAAACATTAGAAAATCTAAATAAATAAATAAACATCCTAAATGCCGAAAAATCCATAAAAACATAAAAATACCTATAAACCCTAAAAACCCATAAAAATCCTGAAAAATCCCTACAATCCCTAAAATTAGAAAGAAAATACCAAAAAACATGAAAATACCAAAAAAAACCTTAAAACCCTAAAAACATTAAAAAACCCTAAAAACCTAAAAAAACTAAAAACTCTAAAAACCTCTAAAAAACTAAAAACCGTAATAACTATAAAACAACTAAAAACATTAATAACCCTAAAACCAATAAAAACCATAAAAACTCTCTAAAAACTCTAAAATACTGTTAAACCTCTATATACAAAAAAAGAATCTAAAAACCATAAAAACCCTAAAAATTAAAAATCCCTAAAACCCCAAAAAAACCTCAAAACCCTGAATATACATAATAAACCCAAACATCCAAAATAATCCTAGAAATTCCATTAAAAATCCCAGAAAACTTAAAAACATATAAATACCATTAAAACCCAATAAAACCATAAAAACCTAAAATTACATAACCACCTTAAAATCCTAGAAAATGTTAAAAACACAAAAACCCTAAAAACCATAAAAACCCTAAATCAATAAAACCCTAACCAATAAAAACTCTAAATTACTTTAAACCCCTAAAAAACATTAAAAGACACTAAATAACCATAAAAACATGAGGAAAACAAATAAAAATCATAAATTCCTAAAAAACATTAAACCCCCTAATATCCCTAAAACCCCTCAAAAACCCTAAAACCAAATAAAAATCCTAAAAGTCCCTAAAAAAACTAAATATATAAAAACTCTTAAAACCCTTGAAAAACCATAATAAATTCTTCCAAAAGTAAAATCAATTAAAACCCCAAAACATTTGTAAAATGCTAGAAACCCTAACACCCCCTAAAATCCTAAAATCCATAAAACCCCCAAAAATAGTAAAAATCTTAAAAACCAATAAAACCTATAAAATCCACAAAAAAACTATAAAAAACCATTTAAACATTTAAAAGTTGTTAAAAAACTCTAAAAAACGAAAAAACCTAAAAAATCAAATAAAAAATTGAAAACCCCTAAAATCCATAAAAACCTTAAAACCATATAAGCTCTCAAAATCCCTACAAACTCAAAAAACCATAAATATCCTAATAATTCCCAAAAAATCCATAAAAATTTTAAAAACCATAAAACCCAAAAAACCACAAATAAAACCTAAAAAATATAAAAAAACATAAAACCCATAAAAAAATAAAAAACATTATAAACCCTAATAACCCTAAAAACCCACAAAAACATTATAAACCATAAAACCCATAAAATGATAAAAAACCAAAAAAATCCATAAAACCCGTAAAAATACACTAAAATAGTCAAAATCCTTTAAACCACAAAAAACATTAAAGCCTATAAATACTTTAAAACCCTTAAAAATAAAAAAACACAACAAAAACCATAGAACCCTAAAAACCCTAGAAAGACAAAAAAATCATCAAAATCACTAAGTACCCTAAAAATGATAAAAATACTAACAAATTCATAAAATCTATAAAAATTTAGATCCCACTAGAAATCCTAAAAAGCTAAAAGAAAACCCTAAAAACCTTATAAACACTTAATCCCCTAAAAAACGTAAAATGCTAAAACCCTAAAAAAACCCTAAAAACCTTAGAAACCCTAAAAACCATAAACCCCTAAAAACATTTAAAAAACATAATGAACCTAAAACCACTAAACAACTATAAAAATACTTTAAATCTCTATAAAGATAAAAAACTATAAAAAACTTTCATAACCTAAAAAGCTCAAAATACCCAAAAACCCTAAATAAACTCAAAATACCAAAAAAATAATAAAAATATTTAAAATGCCAAAAAAAATACCTTAAAACATTAAAAACTCTAAAACCCATGAAAACCCCTATTAAAAACATAAAAACCTATGCACAAATTATTCCCCTAAAAATGCAAATCCACTAAATCCATAAAAAACCCTAAAACCCAAAAAAACTATAAAAACAAAAAATACCCAAAAACCATAAAAAAAATAAAAACTCTCAAAACCGATTAACTGCAAAAAATAGTTAAGAAAATCTAAAAAATATTAAAACCCATAAAAAATAAAAAAAACCTAAAACTCCTAGAAGACTATAAAATCCTGAAAACCCCTAAAACCCCTCCAAATTCCTAAAAACCCTAAACAACATATATATATTAAAAACCCAAAAAATCCAAAAAAAACATAAAAACTTGAAGACCCCTAAGAAAATATTAAAACCATAGAAATGTGTAAAACTCTGAAAAAATAATGCTAAAACCCTAAGAATTTCTAAAAACCCTAAAAACCCTTAAAATGATGAAAACCCAAAACTCCACCTAATAATCTTAAATACTTTTAAACCTCTAAAAATGATAAAAAGACTCTAAAAAACATAAAAATCCTTAAAACTGAAAGGAACCCTAAAAATAAAATTCTATAAAAACCATAAAAACCTAAAACCCATAAAACTATCAAAGTCCATAAAACCCTAAAAAACCATAAAAATCCTAAAATCCTATTAAAAATATCTAAAAATATAAGAGCCATAAAACCCTGAAAAACTGTAAGTAACCCTTAAAAACCTAAAATCACTAAAAACCCCTACGAAATCAAAAAAAATTCTAAAAACACCAAAATCCCCTAAAAATATTAAAACCATACAAACCTTAAAAATACTAAAAAAATATAAAAACCCAAAAAAATATAAAAACAAAAAAATACCTAAAAACCAAAAAATCCCTAAAAACACTATAAAAAATTATAAAAATCCACAAAATCCCATAAAATATAAAAAATCGTAAAACCCTAAAAACCCAAAATAATACATTAAAAAAATTAACTAAAAACCCCTAAAAACATAAAAATTATATAAACCAAAATAATTTTAAAATTTATAAAAACCATAAACCCCTAAAAAACCATTAAAATAGAAATAACCCCAAAAAACCCTACAATACCATTAAAATATATATTATCTATTTAATACCTTAAAAATGTTAAAATAACTCAAAAACCCTTAAACCCCATAAAAAACACAAGATCCCCAAAAGCCCTAAACATAACATAAAACCCTAAGAAACCTAAAAACCCTCAAAATTAATAAAAAACCCATAAAATCCTAAAAAAATCCCTAAAAATACCTAAACACATAAAAAATAATAAAAACCCTTGAAACCCTTAATAAAACCTTAAAAACAAAAAAAACATAAAACTCTAACAAAACTAAAAACACTAAAAAAATTTAAATCCCATAAAAATCATAAAAATCCCTCAAAACCCAAGAAACCTGTAAAATAAAATAAAAACACTAATGAATCTAAGAGACCTTTAAACCCCAAAAAAAATTTTAATGAACACTGGAAACCATAAACCCCTAACATCATTATAAAACCCTAAAACCCAAAAAATCATAAAAATCACATAACCCAGAAAACCCTAAAACCCCTAAAATTCCTAAAAATCCATAAAATTAATTAAAACCCCTAAAAACACTGAAAATAGTAAAAAACAGAGAAACCTAAATCAATTAAAACCTATAAAAACACTAAAACCCAAAAAATCCAAAAAACCAAAAAACACTAAAACCCATAAAATCATTTAAAACCACTAAAAAATATAAAAACTATTTAAACCCTAAATAATGTTTAAAAATTATAAAAACCATAAAAACCCTAAAAACCCCTAAAATCCAAAAAACCCATAAATACCCTAAAAATCACTAACACTCAAAAAACCTAAAAACCATAAAAACATAAAAAACCTAAAAGACATAAAAAACCCTAAAAATAAAAAATAACCCAATCCCTAAAACCCATAAGAAAACATTAAAAACCTTAGAATACTTAAAAGTTATAAAAACCCTAAAAAATGAGTAAGACCCTAAAACACCCTAAAAATTAAAAAAACATAAAACACCTAATAATTTAAGAAACCTTAAAACCCAATAAAAACCATATTAAACCATTTGAAACTCAATAACACCCTTTAAACCCCAATAAAAAATTAAAAATATAAAAAATCATAAAAAGACAAAAAACTCAAAAAAAACCCAAAATGACCGTAAAAACCTTAAAAACCGTAAAAAACCTAAAAACCCATAAAATTACCTAAAAACATTAAAACCCTAAAACCCTCGAAAATTATAATAAAACCATAACAAAATAAAAACATGAAAACAC
The DNA here is from genome assembly GCA_963277665.1 of Viscum album. NCBI lineage: Eukaryota > Viridiplantae > Streptophyta > Magnoliopsida > Santalales > Viscaceae > Viscum > Viscum album. The sequence continues at coordinate 791,203,180 of OY728164.1, forward strand.
TTTAAACCCCTAAAAACCTAAAAACCCTAAAAACCCTTTAAGGTCATAAAAAAGATTTAAAATTAATAAAAATGTAAAAAACCCTAAAAAATGAAAATAATACCTTAAAAACCTAAAAATAATTAAAACCCTTATAAAACCTAAAAACAAAAAAAATCATAAAAAACCCTAAAAATGTTAAAACCCCCAAAATCAATAAATACACTAAAACCAAAAATTTATAAAAAATCACTAAAAATACATAAATAAAGAAAGAAAACCCTAAAAACAAGAAAAAATCTCCAAATCCCCCAAAAAACTAAAAACCCTAAAATCCACTAAATCCCTAAATAACTAATAACCCATAAATATCCAAAAAAATGCCATAAAATTTCTTAAAAAATTAAACAACCTTAAAAACTCTAGAAAAACAAAATAAAACATTAAAAACCTAACCCCCTAAAACCCATAAAATCCCAAAAATCCAAATAAACCATAAAAATCAAAGAAATCCCTAAAAATTCCTAAAAAAGAAAAAATCTCTAAAACCCATACAAACCATAAAAAACCATAAAAACCCAAAAACAGTTTAAATCGCTAAAAACCTAAAATATTGTAAAAATCCTAAATGACCTTAAAACCCCATAAATCTCTAAAAAACATAGAAACACATAAAACCCTAAATACAAAAAACCCCCTAAAACCCACTAAAACATTTCAATCCCTTTTAAACCCTAAAAACATTACAAAATAAAAAAAGAATAAAACTATAAAAAACTAAACAAACCCTAAAAAACCATAAACCCCTAAAAACCCTAAAAATTCGTAAAAATAACAAAATCCCTAAAACCATTGAAAACCATAAAAATTCTAAAAATTTCCCTAAAAACGTAAAAAAACCCCCCCAAAATCCCTAAAACCGCCTAAGAAAACCTAATAATAGTTAAAACCCTTAAAAACTAAAAAACACTAAAAAACCTAAAACCCCTAAGAAACCCTATAAACCCAAAAAACAAAAAAACCATTAAAAACCCTAAAAAACAATAAAATCCCTAAAAACCACTAAAAACTATAAAAACCCTTTGAACACCAAATAATGTTAAAAAACTAAAAAAATAAAAACCCTTGAAAACTAAAAATAATATTAAATATAAAAACCCTAAAACCCTAAAAACCCTAAAAACAGAAAATCCCTAAAAACCAAGAAAAGCAAAAAAAATACATAAAAATTCCTATAATCCAAAAATATGTAAGAAACCATAAAATACTAGAAAAAAACTAAGAAAAACTTAAAAACATAAAATAAATTAAAACCCCTAAAACAAAAAAAATGATAAATCACAAAAAAAATACAAAAAACCCCTTAAATCCCTCAAAATTCCTAAGAACAAAAAAACCAAAAAGTCCGAAAAAAATCACAAAAAAATCCATAAAAATGTAAAAAAACAAAAAACCCTAAGAAAACTGTTAAACCAAAAAAAAACACTTTAAACCACTAAAAACATAAAAAAATACAATAAATACCATGATACCCTAGAAACCCAAAAAATCACCAAAATAATAAAAAACCCCTAAAAACCATTAAAACCCTAAAACCTTTTAAAAACTCTAAAACCCACTAAAAACTCTAAACCCCTTTAAACCCCTAAAAATGTTTAAAAACTCTAAAAACCAAAAAAACTCAAAAAAAACTACAAATTCAATAAAAACACAAAAAACAAAAAAAACCTAAAAATATAAAAATCAATAAAAGTTTCAAAATCCTGAAAAACTACGAATCACCATAAGGATCATAAAAAGCCATAAAGTCCCTATAAATGTAAAAAACCAACAAACTCTTAATACACCTAAGAAAATCATAAATACCTAAAAATACTAAAACCTCCTGAAAACCAAAATATTCATAAAACTATAAGAAGCCTTAAAACTCCTAGAAACCATAAACACCCATAAAAAACATAAAAACCCATACAATGCCATAAAACCCTAAAAAATGACTAAAAACTCTGAAAACCCTTTAAACAGCTAACAAATTTATAAAAAATCTAAAAAACCATAAAAACAATAAAAAATAAAAAAAACCCAATAAATAAAAACCCTAAAACATTGATAAATAATAAGAAATCCCTAAAAAAATAAAAATTCATAAAGCCCCTAAAAACCTAAAAATCACTAAGACTACTAAAATCACAAAGAAGCCTCAAAATCCCTAAAAACAATAAAAACCATAAAAATCCTAAAAATCCCTAAAATTCACTAAAATCATTAAATCCCTTAGAACCATGAAAAACCCAAAGAGAACCTTAAAAACCTAAAATCACATAAAACACCTAAAAATTCTCAGAACCCTAAAAGTACCTTGATACCCTAAAACCACTAAAACCCTTTTAAAAACACGAAAACCCATCAAACCCAACAAAACCATTAAAAATGATAAAACCTGTTTAAATCAATAAAAATTTTAAAAAAACTATAAAAAATATTAAAAACCATAAAATAATCAAAGACCCCTAAAAACCCATAAAATCCCTCAAAAGCACGAAAAACCCTAACAAACTTAAAATTCATAAAAAAAACCCCTAAAATTGCTAAAAACCAAAAACATTTATAATAACTGTGAAAACCCCAATGAAAACATTAATTATCTAAGAACGCTAAAAACCCATAAAAATCATAAAAAACTATAAAAACCAATTAAACACTAAAAAACACTAAAAATACTTTAAACCCCTAAAAACATTAAAAAACTATAAAACCATAAATCCTCTAAAAACAAAAAAACATGTAGAACCCTAAAAACCCATAAAAACACTAAAAGCCCTACAACCTTGAAAATCTATAAAACCCCGAAAAACCCTAAAAAAATCCAAAAAATCACAAAAAGTCCCTAAAAATGTAAAAAACCTGTGAAACACTTAAAAAACAATAAAACTCTTGAAAACCGAAAAAATGCTAAAAACCAAAATATATATAAAAACCCATAAAAACTCTAAAAATCTTAAAAACCCTTAAAACTAATAAAAATACATAAAAACCATGAAAAACATAAAAAACACAAAAAAACTAAAATCCAATAAACACCTAAAGACTTTAAAAATGATAAAAAAAAATTAAAACACCTAAAAACTCAGAAAAAAACACCAAAACCTAAAAGACATTAAAAACCCTAAGAATCCCTACAACCCATTAAAATCCCTAAAACCACTTAAAACCATAATAACTAAAAAGAGTCCCCAAATATCCCTAATAATGTAAAAAACCATGAAACCATCAAAAAAATTATTAAAACGTTAAAAACCATAAAATAGTTAGACCCCAAAAAACATAAAAAATCTTAAAACCACAAAAACCCTTAAGAACCCCAAAAACCCTAAAAACTATAAAACACCTAATAACCTAAAAAACCCTAAAATCCCATAAAACCCTAAACCCACTAAATATTCTGTAAAGACATTAAACCCCAAAATTTATTAAAACTCTAAAAAACATTAAAACCCTAAAACAACTCAAAAAACACTAAAATGTCAAAAACCCCATAATACCATAAAATGACTAAAAATTACAAAAAACCCCTCAAAATCCTTTAAAACCCTAAAAAACCTTAAGAGAATAAAATCCATAACAACATAAAAACTTTATAAAACCTGAAATCCATAATAAAACCTTAGAAAAATAAAAACCCTTAAAACCCCTAAAATCAAAAAAACATTAAAAACCCAAGAAAACATAATTTCCATAAAACCCTAAAAACATCAAAAAACACTAAAACACCGAAGAAAACCTAAAACCCAACTAAATGCTATAATGAACACATTTAATCCCTAAAAATGTTAAAATAACTCTAAAAAAAATAAAAAATCCAAAATTCTAAAAACCAAAAAAAACCAAAAAACCAAAAAACACATAAAAAACCAAAAAAAACATTTAAAACATCAAAATATCTAAAAATTCCTAAAAAACATTAAAATCCTAAATATACCTAGAATTATTAAAAACATAAAATCATTAAATACCATAATAAACCCAAAAAAATACATAAAAACCAAGAAACATTTAAAACCCCCAAGAAACCTAAAAATTGCAAAAAATCCAAAAAATCCCTAAAAACCCACAAAACCCTATAATTCCTAATAACCTTAAAAAAATAAAAAACAACTAAAATCTAAAAAATCATTATAAAATGTATAAAATATATTTAATTCTTTAAAATTAAAAAAAAATAAAAAATCACAAAAACTATAAAATCGAAAAAAAACCATAAAATGGAAAAAAAACTATAAAATTCGTAAAAATCAAAAAATAATCCTAAATACCCTCAATAACCTTAAAACACTAAAAAGCTTTAAAAATACCATAAAATCTCCAAATTTTTAAGAAAAAATAAATAACCTCTGAAAAAATTAAAAACTTAAAAATACATAAAACTTCTAAAAACCAAAAAAAATCAAAAAATTGATAAAAATCCCTAAAAACCATAAAAACCATTAAAACTATAAAAACATAAAAACACTAAAAACCACAAAAAACATTGAATACACTAAAATCCCTTTAATCCACTTCAAATGTTAAAAAAACATAAATACCTTAAAATACCTTAAAAACTCAAGAAAACCCTAAAATCCAAAAAAAAAACCATAAAACCCTAAAAGTGCAAAAAAACCCTAAAATCACTAAAAAACTAAATAATATTAAAAAATCCCCAAAAATACATGAAATCGTAAAAAAACCAAAAACCCATAAAAATCCATAAAAATACTTAAAAACATAATTACACTTATAACCCATAAAAACCCTAAAAACACAAAAAACACTAAAATCCTTAAAACCCAAAAAACACTTATAGCCCCTAGATACCGAAAATTGAAAAAAAAACCCCCTAAATCCCTCAAAATCCCTAAAAAACCTAAAAATAATATAAAGGATGAAATTTCCCAAATAATACCAAAAAAAGTAAAAAAAATTAATAACCCCTAAGAAAACATTAAAAATATAAAAACTCAAAAAACCTCTAAACCCCTAAAAACACTAAAAAGCCTAAATGACCATAAAAATCCCTAAGAACCATCGAACCCATGAAAAACATATAAAACCCTTTAAACCTATAAAAACCTAAAAATAGACTAAAAATATAAAAACCCTTTCAACCCTTAAACACATTTTAAAATTCTAAAAAATCATAAAAACTTTAAAAAACTGAAAATCTCTAAAAACCCAAAAAAACATAAAAACCCTAAAACCAATAAAACCCTAAAAACCCACAACAAATCTAAAAACAAATTAAACCACTAAAAACATTAAAAACCTCTAATAAACCATAAAACCCTAAAAAATATCAAGAAATTCCTAAACACCCAAAAAAACACAAAATCCCAAAAAACCCTCCAAAACAATAAAATCTTAAAGAAACCATAAAATCTTTACAATCCCTAAAAATCCCTAAAAAAGTAAAAAAACAAAAAAACACTAAAACCCCATAAGAAAATATTAAAAACATTAAAAAATATAAAACCCATAAAAAATATAAGAAACTGTATATTCACCAAAGGACCTTAAAACCCTTTAAAAACCCTAAAACAATCAAAATCTCTAAAAAATCCTAAAACATAAAAATCATTAAAAATACCTAAAATTAATAAAGAAGTAAAAAAACATAAAAACCATAAAATCCCATAAAAACCGAAAAACACTTTAAACCGCCCCAAAACATAAAAAAATTTAAAACCCTAATAGACCATAAAAACCCAAAAACCCATTAGAAACTTAAAAACCACTAAAACCATTAAACACCCTAAAACCAATAAAGACCCTTTAAACACTTAAAAATGCTAAAAACACTAAAAATATAAAATACTAAAAAATAAAAAAACCCTAAATACCAAAAAAATCCATAAATCCTTAAAAACCATAAAAACCCAAAGATACACCAAATTCTCTAAAAATCTTTAAAACCCCTAAAAACCATAGAAATCTTAAAAATTGCTAAAAACCCATAAAATATAAAAACCATAAAAACCTTGAAAACCCAAAAGAAAAAAATTAAAACCCTAAAAACACTTAAAACCCCTGAAAAACATAAAAAATGCTTAAAACCTGAAAACACTAAAAACTCAAATATACCCCTAAAACCACTCAAAATTCCAAAAAACCAATAAAAACCATAAAAACCTAAAAAATCCCTAAATCATCCTAAAAAGATAAAAATCATTTAAAACCCTAATAATATCTTAATGACCTAAAAACATTTAACACCCCTAAATAACTAAAAAACACTAAACCCCCTAAAAAAACCCTAAAACCCCTAAAATTATAAAAACCCTAAAACCATACAAACCCTAAAACAAAATAAAAACCTAAAAACCAAAAAACCTCTAAAAGCCCACTAAACCCCTAAAAATGTAAAAAAATCTAATAAACATTAGACACACTAAATAACTCTAAAAATCCCTAAAACCCCAAAAATAAAAAAACATAAAAACCCTAAAAAGCAAAAAAAAAACCTACCCCCCCCCAATCCTTAAAAACCCAAAAATACTATTAAAATCATAAAAAATCCAAAAAATTCATAAAAACCTATAAAACCCATAGAAACCCAAAAAATCCTAAGAAATCCTAAAAAACAAAAGACACATTAAACCCCTAAAAACCTGAAAAATCATTAAAACCCTAAAAAATCCTAAAATACATAAAAACACATAAAACCTCCAAACCAATAAAACTAAACAAACATTTAAACCCCATAAGAGATTAAAATCATTAAAAACATTTAAATCAAAACATAATAAATAAACATTAAAACCCAAAAAAACCATAATAACCCTAAAATTTCTAAAACCCTCAAAATTATAAAAACCCTATAAACCATTTAAATCCTATGAAAATCCTGAAAAAAATAAAAAACTTTAAAACCCTAAGTGACCCTCATAAAACTTTTAAACCACTTAAAACCCCAAAAACATAATAATTCTAATAAACCAAAAAACCATAAAAACCCTAAAACCCCTCAATATCCCTAAAAACTCTAAAATTCGTAAAAATCTTACAAGTCCCTTAAAATACCTTAAAACCTAAAAAATCCTGAAAGCCATTAGAAAATCCTAAAAACATAAAAACACTTACAAAAATTAAAAACCTAAAAATTCTAAAGACCCTAAAACTCCAAAACCCATAAAACATCAAAAAACATTTAATTTCCCCTAAAACCCTCAAAACCCCTAAAGCAACTAAAAACACTAAAAACCCTTTCAACCAATAAAAACATAAAAAACTATAAAAAACATAACACCATAAAGAAACGCAAAAAATATCTACAAACCCAAAAAAACAATAAAAACAATAATAACCCTAAAACCCTCAAAATACCTAAAAACCCATAAACCATAAAAATCCTAAAAATAGTCAAATGAATCCATAAAAATTTAAAAATCACTAAAACCTTGAGAAACCTAAAGAAAATCATAAAAACCTAAAAACACTTAAAATACTTAAAAATAAATAATTGTTAAAAACTGAAAAAAAACTAAAACCCTAAAAACTATAAAACCCATAAAACCCATAAAACCATAAAATCTATAAAGACCCATAAAATCCTAAAAACAGATTAAAATTATAAAAAACATTTAAACCCATAAAAAATTTAAGTACTCTAAAAACATTAAAAACCTAAAAACTCAAATAAACTTAAAAACAAACAAACCAAAAAAACATAAAAAACACTAAAAACCCCGAAACACCATAAAAAAAATAAAAAACACTAATAACTCTTTAAACATTTTAAACCCCTAAAACATTTAAAAAATCTAAAAAATGTTAAAAAACCTTAATCTCTCAAATAAACCATAAAATTAAAAAAACCATAAAACCTTAAAAACTATAAAAATCATAAAACGCCTCAAAGTACCTAAAACCAAAAAAAAATCAATAAAAATCCTAAATAATCAGTAAAAATTTAAAAAAACATAAAAACCACTAAAAATAATGAAAAATCCTAGGAAAACCATAAAAAACTAAAACAATTCAGACACCTAAAACCTAAAAATTGATAAAAACCCTAAAACCCCAAATAAAACAACCCCTACCCAAAAAAACACTCAAAACCCTTAAATCCCAAAAAACCACGATGTTACTAAAAAATAATTTAAAATCCCATAAAACATTAAAAATCCTAAAACCTGAAAACTCTAAGAAAACCATAAAAACAAAAAATTCCCATAAAACATATAAAAATGATAAAGACCCTAAATACCCCAAAACCCATAAAACCATAAAATCACAGAAAACCATAAAAACCCAAAATAACCCAAAAAACCTTAAATAACACTAAAAATCTAAAACTTTTCTTAACCCCTAAAACATTAAAAACTATAAAAACCATAAAAACATTCAAAAATAAAAAAACCCTAAAACCCCCAAAAACCACAAAACAACCTAAAAGAGCTTAAATCCATAAAACACCCAAATTTACTAGAAACCCAACAAATTATAAAAATATGAAAAAAAATCCCTAAAGATCCCTATAATATAAAAGCCATAAAAACCATAAAACCCCTATGAAAAACTAAAAAAACAAAAAACATTTTAAACCCCAAAAAACCTTTAATATTCCCAAACCCTAAAAAGCCTTACAAACCCTAGAAAACCATAAAGTCTCTCTAAATAGATAAAAAATTAAAAATCCATAAATATCCTAAATAAAACCCAAAAGTCCCAAAAAACATGAAAACATTAAAACTCCAAAAAAACGTTAAGAAACCCACAAATACATAAAAACACATAAAACCCTAAAAACATAAAAAAATACCATCCACAAATGACCCTAAAAACCCTAATAACTCCTAAAAACTATAAATACACCAAAAAACCCTAAAAACCCTTGAAAACCACTAAAAACTCTAAAAACTCCAAAAAATATTTTATCCCTTAAAAAAGGATAAAACCTATAAAAAACCTATAGAATCTAAAAAACTAATAAACTCATAAACACCCCATGAAACAATAAAATCTATAAAATACATATAAAACCCTAAAATCCATCAATATCCCGAAAACCCTAAAATCCATAAAAACATTAAAAATCCGAAAAATCTAAAAAAACATTAAAATAACTATAAAACCATATGAAACCCATAAAAACATAAAGAGACTTAAAAACTCATAAAAACCAAAAAATTATAAAATACCTTAAAACAAAAAACCTGATAAAACCCAAAACCCATAAAATTCTCTAAAACCCATTAAAACAACATAAAAACACTAAACAACAATAAAAATTATTTAGAACAATTTAAATCCATATGTTATTAAAAAAAACTATAAAACACCATAAAACCCCCAAAAAACCTTCACGAAAACTGAAAAATACATAAAAACATAAAACCCTAAAAATTTTAAAACCCCTCAAAATCCCTGAAAACCTTTGAAATCATAAAAATACAAAAAAATATAGAAAAATATATAAAAAATTAAAAACCATAAAAAACCCTCTAAAGTATGATGAAAATCATAAAAACCTAAAAATACTTAAAAACCCTAAAAACCTAAATAATGCTAAAAATAGTAAAAACCCTAAATATCACTAAAAATTCTCAAAATCCTTAAAACCCCTAAAAACCATAAGAATTGTAAAAAATCCACAAAAATTCCTAATAAAATAAAAACCCTAAAAACCTTGAAACCCCTAAAGAAAACCTAAAAAACCTAAAACACTTTAAATTTATGAAAACCATAAAAATTATAAAAACACAAAAAAACCCAAAAAACACAAAAAACCCCTAAAAGCTATTAAACCCCTAAAACCTTATGAACCCTAAAAACTGATAAATATCTTAAAACCCTAAAAAACTCTAAATCCCCATTAAACCCTTAAAAATGTTTTCAAACATTAAAAAAATAAAGATATCATAAAAAACTCAACAAACACCTAAAACCAAAAAACAATAAAAACCCTAATAACCATAAAAAACAATAAAACCACTCAAAACCCCTATAAACCCTAAAAACCATAAATTTCTAAAAATATATATAAATTCATAAAAATGTAAAACAATAAAATCCTTAAAAATCCCCAAAAAATATTGAAAACCTAAAAACACTTAGAAACCTTTAAACCCTAAAATATGTGCACAACCTAAATACCCTAAAAACACTAAAACCCTAAAAACACAAAAACTATAAAACCCCTAAAAGTCTTAAAAATCCCAAAACCCCTTTAACAACCCTAAAAACCACAAAACACTCTAAAACCACCTCAGACCCCTAAAATTGTTAAAAAAATATAAAAAACCCTTAAAACCCCTAAAATCCCCTAAAACGGAAAATATAATAAAAACACTAAATACCCAAAACCCACAGAAACCCTAAAAACCAAAAAATAATAAAAATACCAAAAAATATCTGGAAACCATAAAAACATAAAACCCCTAAAACACTGAACAACCATAAGAAACCCTTAAAATCCTAAATACACTTAAAATCCACAAACAACCTAAAAATGGTAAAAACCCTAAAAACCATAAAAACCCTAAAACCACTCAAAAACCATAAACCATTATATATTATAAAAATTCTAAGAATCCCTAAAAATCAATAAATAGATAAAAACTTATATGAAACCAGATAAAACATTAAAAACATAGAAACACATAAAGCTCAAAAAACCAAAAAAACTCTAAAAATTGTAATCCACTGAAAACCATAAAACCCTTAAAACCTAAAAAAACATAAAACCCATAAAACTGTAAAAAACAACCAATAATTCTAAAAACCCACTATACCCCTAAAAATGTAATAAACATTAAAAAAACATTAAAAATAATAAAAGCTAAAAAACCCCTAAAAACCCCAAAACCCCATAAAAACCCTAGAACCCCTAAGAAACATTAAAACCCCTCCAAACCCGTAAAAACATAAAACCCCATAAAACTCCTAAAAATGACCTAAAAACCCCTAAAATGTAAAAACACTAAAAACATTGAAAATACCTAATAAAACCCTAAATACCTATAAACACTTTAAACCCCTAGAAACCTAAAAAAACTAAAAATTGTAAAAATACACTAATAACCCTAAAAACCCTAAAAATCCTAAAAATCCCTAAAAACCCTAAAAATATTAAAAAACATAAAAATGGTTTAAAAAACCCTAAAAGAATAAAAAACAAAAAAAAAACTAAAAACACCTATGAAAAAATTAATAATATAAAAAAACTAAAGCCCCTAAAAATTATACAAAAAGGCTAAAAACATTAAGAAAACCAAAAAAATCACTAAAACCCCTAAAATTCATAAAACCCCTAAAAACCATAAAATCCTGAAAACTAAAAAAACACTAAAAACCACTAAAAAAATCAAAAAACTGAATAAACCCCTAGAAAACCAGAAAACTCTAAAAACATAAAAACCCTAAAACGCACAAAAAGACCATAAAACACCTAGGAAACCCTAAAACCCTAAAACCCCCTAAAAATATAAAAAACTATAATAACCCAAAAAACCTAAATATACCTAAAATTTTAGAAATCCTAAAAATCCAATCAAATCCATAATAGCCTAAAAACAATTAAAATATACAAAAATATTAAAAATGATAAAAACCTTGAAAATACTAAATACCATAAAAAACATAATACTCATCAATGTCCCTAATAACCCCTAAAAAACATAAAAATCTTAAAATCATTAAAATTCTCATAAAACATAGAAAAATGATAAAACCCCTAAAATAGACTATAAAAACTTTAAAAACATAAAAACACATAAAACCACTAAAACTCTGAAAAACTATAAAAATAATAAAACCCATAAAAACCCTAAAAACATTAAAACCCCTTAAAACCCTAAGAACCCTAAACCCCATAAAATTACTAAAAACAACTAAAAACTCTAAAACCCTTAAAACGCTTAAAAACATTAAAAAACTCAGAAAAAACATAATATTTCTAAATAACTCAAAAAACCCCCCCTAAAACCCCAAAGAACCATAAAAACATTTAAAAATCTATAAAAAAATCCTTTAAAACTATAAAAGGATCTTAAATCACTAAAACCCCATAAAACCCATTAAATCTCTAAATATCAAAAAACCTTAAAAACCAAGAAAAAAACCTAAACACTACTAAAAAATATAAAAACCTAAAACCCCTAAAAAACACTTTAAAACCTCAACATCCCCAAAAACCCAACAAACCCTAAAATTCCTAAAAATATCTAAAATTGTATAGCACCGAATAAAACCCTAGAAACATAAAAACACTTAAAACCATTCATTAAAAATACTAAAAATGATAAAAACCCTAAAACCCCTTGAAATAATTAAAACCCTAAATATAATAGAACTCCCTAAAAACTTTAAAACCCCAAAAAACCCAAAAAAACCCAAAAACTGCTAAGAACTCTAAAAATCATTTAAACACATAAAATCATTAAAAATAATATTATTGGAATAAAACCACTCAAATACTAAAAAACCACCTTAAACCTCAAAAAACCAAAAAACCCCCCCAAAATCCGTAAAAAACTAAAAAACCTAAAAAAACTAAAAAACCCACAAAATCTCTAAAAATACTAAAAACTATAAACATCATAAAAAATCCATAAAAATAACTAAAATGTTAAAAAAAACCCATATAAAACCTAGAGAAAACTGGAAAAAACAAAAAACACATGAAAACCATAAAAACCAAAGAACACTAAAACCCCTAAAAGCCTTTAAAACCCTAAAATCCCAAAAATTCCATAAAAACCAAAAAACCAATAAAAGTCATAAAATTACCAAAAAATCCATAATTAGGTAAAAAAATATGAAAAAATCAAAAATACTATAAAAACTGTAAAAATATAAAAATACATAAAATCCCAAAAAACTGAAAATTTCTAAAACCACTAAAAATAATAAAAAAATACTAAAAACCTAAAAATAATAAAAACCCTTAATACATCAGAATCCCTAAAACCTCATAAAACCCAAAACCACTAAAAACTCTAAAAATCCATTAAAACCCAAAAAAAAATATTTAAGAAAATATAGAAACCATAAAACTCCAAGAAAATAAAAATTACTAAAAGAATAAAAAACATAAAAACCCTTAAACCATTGACAACATTGTTGCCCAAAATAACCCTAAAAACCATATGAAACTAAAAAAACAGTAAAAAATACCTAAAATTCCATAAAAACGTAAAAAACCCTAAAACACAAAAAAAATAATAAAACCATAAAAACCTCAAAAGACTTAAAACCCATAAACACCATAAAATACCCTAAATCACATAAAAACCCTAAAAACCCTCAGAATCCCTAAAACCCATGAAAATTATAAAAGACCAATAAAATACCTAAATTCATGAAAAACATGAAACCCCTAAAAACCAAAAGAAAATCACTAAAACACTAAGATTCAATTAAGAAGAGCTTTCCCAATAACTCCTTCTCTCCAAATGGCTTCTTGATGGCGCCAGCGGTGATGCTTCCTCCCCCCCAGTGGGGGATGGGTTTTCACTCAATATCGATCAGGACTTAGCCTCCACCTCTCCTCCTATGCCTGATTTTATTACCCCTTCCATCTATTTGATCTTTTCCTGAAGGTTCCTGACTTATATGAAGGATACCCTTACTTACCCTTATCAGACTCAGAGTTCCATGCGGCCTATGCACTTCATGGCTCGACCCTAGTTTCCGAGTTTGTAAAGCACCGACCCTCGGTGGAGTATTTTGACAGAATCATTTTTGGCTATTGAAATCATCAAGATCGGGCGACAGTAGGGTTATTGGATGGATGCCATATTATAATCCGGTTCTAAATGGAGGAATATCTAATCTACACTTGGTCTAAGGCCCCCCAAAGCCTCAATGGTGTCAGATTCTTCCTCTTCTGGTGGAGCTTTAAATTGCACATGAATCGGGACTCACGGCTGATTTCTTCATTGGTTAGGTATACAGAACTCCCTCTTCCATTTCAGAATCCATCCATTATTTGTATACATGGAAATCTTGTGTGCTGGTATTTTTGTTCGGACAGCCAGACTAATGCGATCTTCTACATAGTTTCCCCAAGAGTATGTGTTGAATTGGGTGTCTCAAAACCTCTGATTTACTTTTTGTGGATTACTGTTTCCAAGGAGTTTCATTATAAATAGCAGGTAGTTTTGGAGTCCTTTGTTTCATTATTTTCTATATGCAGGTGACTGGGTCATTCTAACACTACTTGTAGATGAGGGGGTAGCAGTACAGGAGTTATGGAGGGTGAACGACCTGTGACGACGGATGATCAAAGTAATTTTATAATAGTGATTACTGTGATAAAAGAAATGCTATGTCAATCTGATGGTCCTATGTTCTCTCAGGTGTATGAGAGATTGAAGCAGGATTTGGTGAGTGTGCATGAGAATGGAATAATGGAGATATAGGAAGGTGTGAGCTCCTATGGGTTGTTCTGTGAATATTGGTAGAAGCAGGGGTAGGCTGGAAGAGTGGAGAAACATGATTCAGGTGGTAGGGGAATGATTTGTCGGCTTCGAATGGTGTTTCATTGTGCCATGGGTTTGGATCGCTGGCCTCAGAGGGGGAGGCTGCTGCACATGGGCTGGTGACGGCATCACCCTTTGGTGGTCTGGACGTGAAGGCTCCATAGTATGGTAGCAAGCATGAAGAGGCTGGTGAGAGGGTAGTACAACTTCTTGGTAATATGGCTGATGACTCTTTCTTGGGAGGGGTGGATAAAGGCCAAGAGGCTATGATCTCTTATAGTGGGCAAGCTGGACATAGGGAGGCACGAGCCTTGGGTGGTTCCCCCTTGTGTAATAGGTTTGATTGTCTCGGTTAAATGGAGTTAGAGGACAAGGACAATGCAGATGGGGATGCGTAAGAGTAGGGGAGATAGAGGAATAAGGGGATGTAACTGATACCTAGGTCGTAGGGCCTGGTGCAATTGTGGATGAAAATGGTCCCTTGGTGGAACCTCTACCTGGTGATGTTTTCCATTGGTGAGATGTGATGGAATTTCCCCTTTTTAAGGCTAATGGTGTTGGTGCAGGGGCTGAGGAAGGCCAAATTAGTGAGGCTTCAATGGTCCCTGGAGGTCATATGTAGGATGGGGCATGGGCTTTGAGTGGTGGAGAGAGGGTGGCCCAGATGTCCAATGATACCATTGGCTGCTCGGATGGTACTAGTGAGTGGGAGAAAAGGGTGATGTAGGTGCTTTTGCACAATAGGGATGGGTTTGCTGAGAATGAGCCTTCTTTATAGGGGAAAATCTTACTGATAATGAGGGTTAATTGTATCTTATTATACTTGATGTTGAGGTGGATAACTTTGTTTGTGATGTGGGTGTCCTGCTTTGAAATATGATAAGGGACTGCAACTGGTGATGGCTAATGTGGTGTATGCTCACTGTCTGGCTCTCGAGATACCTGACCTGGTGGTCACTTGTGTGTCATATTGTGGGGTGCTTCCTGATTGGTCCCTTAACTAGGAATCCCTCTTCATCCCCAATAACCCCTTCAATGATGATAGTATATGAATAACAATAAGGCTATGATCAATAGGGAGAGGGCTAAAATCCTGGATGATGGTTCCTGCACGGGCCCCCTGAAGAAGAGGATGAAGCAGGATTTCTCCGCTCTTCCCAGACCCATGGCTACCTGATCATTATCAAAGGTAGTCAAAATGAATGTCAAAGATAACAAACGAGAGCACCAGCACACCCCAGAGTAAGATAGACACTGGGATTAGCTCCTAACCCTCCTCAAGCTTCAAGAAGATTTTTTTTGAGTCAGGATGGTAATCGATGGACATAGGGGAAAACTATGACTTCTACTCTGAAAATCCGGCTCTTGGATATAGTGTATAGGTTGATTTTTATAGTGCAGTTTTAGTTTTGGACTTTGGCTGTGATGTTGAATGAATTGTTTCTTATTTTTGGGGTTTCCCTTTGTGTTTTTTGGGGGTTGTTAGGGGTTTTTGGGTGTGGGTCATTTGATCTCTCCCCCCCCCTTGTCGGTAGTGTCTTTTTTATACTAAATTTTGGGAGGCCAAGAATAGCCTGACCTCACATCTTTATTTCCCAAAAAACCAAAAAACCCATTAGAAAACCTGAAAAACCTAAAAAGACTTACAACACATAAAAACCTAAAAACCCTACAAAACACAAAAACCATAAAAACATAAAAACTGTAGAAAAAATAAAACCCCCAACAAACCATAAATAACCCCAAACCCCATAAAAACACTATAAATCCTCTAAAAAAATCTAAATCACCTTAAGCACCAAAAAAATGTTAAAAATTCAAAAAACTTTTAAAACTATAAAGAAATAAAAAACCCAGAAAAACTAAAAAACCAGAAAACCCCAAAAACCCTAAAAACCATAAAAAACATAAATTCCTAAAAAAGGCCTAAAACCCCTAGAATTGTAAAAAACTATATAAACCTTTAAAAACCCCACAAAACCATTAAAAATCCCAAAATACTAAAAAACATACAAAATTCTAAAAATCCATAAAAATACCTAAAAATGTAAAAAACCCAAAAAATCATGAAAACCATAAGAAAACATTAAAAGCCAAAATATATATATAAATCCTCTAAACATATAAAAGATGAAAAAAACCTGAAATCCACTAAAACCCCTAACAACAAAAAAACCAAAAAAACTATTAAAACATAAAAAACTAAAAACCCTATAAAAACATCAAAAAACCACTAAAAACTATAGAAACACTTTAACCCACTAAAAAAATTAAAAACACTAAAGAAACCATAGAACACATAAAAAATAAAAAATACTATGAATCCCCTAAAACAGAATAGAAAACATAAAAACCATTTAAACGCCTAAAAACACTAAAAAACATAAAAACCAAAAAAAATCCAAAAAACCCTAAAAAAAGAAAAAAAACACCAAAAACCCTGAAAACACCTAATAAAACATTAAAACATAAAAACACATACAACCCCAATTTTTTTAAAAAATTTTTGAAACCTAAAAAACCCTAATAACCCAAAAAATCCATAAAACCACTAAACCCCTAAAAATTGTAAAAAATCCTTGAAACTCCCTAAAATGTAAAATTCCCTAAATACCTTATAAACCCCTACATAAACCTTAAAATACTTAAAAAACATAAACCCGATGAATAACCTAAAAATGATAATATGTATAAAAATCTCTAAAACCTTAAAAATTATTAAATCCCACAAAAACCATAAAAAACTCCCAAAAACCATAAAAACTCCAAAGCACAAAAAATTAAAAAACCCATATAAACACTAAAAAATGTTAAACAACTCTTAAAACATTCAAAACATTTAAAAACTCAAAAAACAAATATAAAGCCCAAAAAGTCTATAAAACCCATAAAAACCCTAAAAATCATAAAACCCTTAAAATATATAAATACCCCCAAAAAATAAAAAACCCTAAAAATATAAAGGCACTAAAACCATGAATACCCTAAAAAACATAAAAATTAAAAACAATAAAAACACCTATAAATCTAAAAAGTTCAAAAAAACCATAGAAATACCTAAAAATCCTAAAGACCCAGAAAACCAGAAATCCCCTATAAACCATTAGAAACCCTAAAACCCCATAAAAAACCTAAAAAACACAAAACACTAAAAACCCTTTAAGATCATCCAATCGTTAAAAAAACTATAAAAACCCAAAAATAGCTAAAATAAAATAAACTCTAATGTCCAAAAGATCATAAAAACCCAAAAAAACTAAATCCCACAAAATCCAAAAAAAACCATTAAAATCTTACAAATCTATAAAAATCCCAAAAAATTAAAAAACATGAAAACCATGGAAACCACTAAGGGGGCCTTAAAAACCTAAAATAAATTAAAACCCTTAAATATCTAAAAAACTCTAAAACCCTAAAACCCCAGAAAAACTCTTATAATCATCAAAATACCTAAAAACCCTTAAAACTATAAAAATCATAAAAAATACATAAAAATCCAAAATTGTAAAACAACCCTATGAACCCTAAAAACGGAAAATAAAAAATTGAAACAAAAAAACACTAAAAACACCTAAAAAACTAAAAAACACTAAAAATCTTAAAAGATCTAAAAAACCCAAAAACCCCTAAAAACCATAAAAACCACTAAAACCATAAAAAACCTTAAACAGTATAAAAACCCTAAATTCACTAAAATTATTTAAAACACATTAAACTACTAAAAACATTAAAAACCATAAAATTACCAAAAAAGAAAAAAATCATAAAAACAAAAAAACTAAACAACCCCTAAAACCCCTAAAAACCCTAAGAAACCCTAAAAACCCTCAAATCCATAAAAACCCTAAAAACCAAAAAAACCCATAAAATCCCTAAAAATAAAAAAAAACCTTAAATCATAGAAGACCCCTAAGGAAACCCTAAAACCCAAAAAACATTTACAACCCATAAAACCTAAAAACACTAAAAACCTTAATGACACATAAAAAACCTAAATCCCATAAAACCCCTAAAAACCTTTATCACCACATAAAAACCCTAAAAACCATGACTAACACTAAGAACTATTTCATCCCCTAAAAACATTTAAATTCTAAAAACATTAAAAACTCAACAAAACAAAAAATACATATAGACCCAAAAAACCATAAAAAACCTAAATACCATAAAACCCAAAAGACACTAACAATCCCAAAAAACCATAGATATCCTAAAAATAACTAATATTCCTAAAAACATTAAAATACATAAATACCCTAAAAACATAAAAAAAATTAAAACACCTAAAAACCTAAGAATGATAAAAACCCTTAGAACCATAAAAACCCATAAAAAACATAAATTCCCAAAAAATACTAAAAATAAAATATTCATAAATATGACCTAAAAATCCCTGAAAATATAAAAACCACATAGAAAAGAATAAAAACGATAAAAACCATAAAAACAAATAAAATCCCTATAAAACCACTAATAACTATAAAAACCTTCAAAACCTCTATTTTTTTATGAAAAACCCTAAAAACCATAAATCCCTTAATTAACTCAAAAAACTATAAAAATATAAAAAAACATAAAACCTTAAAAACCCAAACAAACCCAAATATCCCTAAAAATCACTAAAAACCCTAAAAACCCATAAAATTCCTAAAAAATCCATGAAAATAACTACAACCTAAAAACCCTAGAAACCCATAAAACTCCTAAGATAATATTAAAAGCCTAAAAACAAATAAAAAAATTAAAAATCTAAAAATGAAAAACCCCATAAAAACAAAAAATCCCTACAATCTATAAAAACCCCAAAAAACAATAAAAACCCCTTAAATCCCATAAAGCCACAAAGATACCAATAAAAATCTAAAAAACCTTTGAATCCCTCAAAATGTAAAGAACTCCAAAAAACTATAAAAAACAAAGAAAACTCAAACACCAACTCAAATACGATAAACGACCCTAAAACCCCTAAAACAATAGACCCCTAAAAATCCCTAAAAACTGTAAAACCCATTACATCCTAAAAACCCACGAAAAATCGCAAAAAATATAAAAACCCTTAAAAAAACTAAGAAGAACTTAAAATCCAAAAGCATATAAACCCCCTAAAAACTAAAAAATGATTAAAACCCTTAAAAACCATAAATCCCTAAACCCCATAAAAACCCTAAAAATTTATAAAACACCTAAAAATACAAGAACCCTAAAATACATAAAAAATGTTAAAAACCCTAATCGACATAAAGAACCCTAAGTCCCTTAAAAATCATAAAACCTCAAAAAATGTTAAGAAAACATAAAACCTATATAAACCCTAAAAACAAATAAAAAATCTAAAAACTCATTAGACCCCCAAAAATGTAAAAAACTATAAAAAACCTTTCAAAGCATAAAAAACTGAAAAACCACAAAAACAAAAAAAATTCTGTAAAACCATAAAGTCCCAAAAACCCTAAAACTCCTCAAAATATCTAAAAACCATAAGAATCCTAAAAAATCTACAAATAAAAAAATATAAAAATCCTTAGAAACCCTGAAAACCCTAAGAAAACCTTAAAACCTAGGAACATTTAAAACCCTTAAAAAACCCTAAATACCACATGAAATAGTAAGATACACTAAAAACCATAAAACCCCTAAAACCATAAAACCCCTAAAAACTATAAAATCCCTAAAACAACTAAAAAATCTAGAATTACTTTAGACACCTAAAAATGTTAAAAAAACTCTAAAAAACCTAAAAAACAAAAAATCTCAAAAAAACCACTAATAATCCAAAAAACCATAAGAACAATAAAAACCCTAAAACCCCCTAAAACCCTCAGGACCCCTAAAAACCATAAAAACCATAAATATAATAGAATCACTAAAAATTACTAAAAATGAAAAAAATCTAAAAACCCCTATTAAAACGTTTAAAAATTAAAAACACATAAGACACCTAAAAACCAAAAAAATCTAAAACCCCTCAAAATCCCAGAAAACTGAAAAACCCAATAAAATACTAAAAATAACTAAAATCACTAAAACAAAAACTAACTGTAAAACCCCCAAAAAAGATAAAAAATTCTAAAATCACTAAAAAGAAATAGAAACTTCCAAAAACCATAAAAATAAAAAAACACAAAATAACACTAAAAAAACTAAAAAATATAAAATTTATTTTAACCCTTAAAAATGGTAGAAAACTCTCATAAATTCTTAAAAACACTAAAAAGATCTAAAAAATCATTAAAACCCAAAGAAACAAAAAACCCATAAAAATCCTACAAACCTTCAAAATCGCTAAGAACCCAAAAGTCATTAAAAGTCTTAAAGAATCCCTAAAAATCCGGTAATTTTTAAAATAAAATAAAACCCTAAATCACCTAATAAAACCATTAGAAAATAAACACACTTAAAACCACTAAAAACTAAAAACCTCTAAAAACCCTGAAAACCCTAATAACCCTAAATCCTCTAAAAGCAATAAAAATCGTAAAATACATCAAAACCCACTAAAATCACAAAAACACCTTTAAACCCCTGAGAACATTAAAACTCTCTAAAAACACTAAAAACCCTAAAATTCTAAAAAAACCTTAAACCCCCAAAAAATGAAAAACCCTAAGAACCGTTGAAAACTCTTCAAATCCCTAAAACCCAAAAAATGATCAATATTATAAAAAAATACCTAAAAATCCCTCACATAGTAAAAACCCAAAAAACCATGAAAACCCAAAGAAAACATTAAAACCCTAAAAAATCATAAAATAAATAAAAACCTAAAAAAACTCTAAAACCCTAAATCTTTTAATAAGACTAAAAACTATAAAAAAAATTAAAAACCTTAAAAAATATAAATATACATAAAACAACTAAAAATTTTCAACCAACCGCTAAAAATAAAAAAACCCATAAAAACCCTAAAAATAATAAAAATCCTTAAAATCCCAAAAAATACATAAAAAAGTTAAAAAACCGTAAAAACCATGAAAACTATAAGAGAACTATAATAACCTAAAACATTTAAAAACCCTAAAGACCCTTAAAAACCTCAGCATCCTTATAAACCATAAAAATCCAAAACAATACCTAAAAATCCATAAAAACATCAAAAACATTAAAATCCTAAAAACCCATAAGAACCTCATAAAAACATAATAACACTAAAAACCCCTAAAAACATAAAAAAATTAAAAACCATAAATTCCATAAAAATTATTAAAACCCAAAAAACACTAAAAACTACTAAAATCTATAAAAATATTTTAAAACCATAAAAATGTTTAAAAAACTCTAAACACCCTACAGATGTTCAAAAAACCCTTAAAACCCTAAAAACCCAAAAACCCATAAAAATCGTAAAAACCCTAATAAAACCCTAAAGCCAATCAAAATTCTTAAATAACCTAAAAATAATAATTATCCTAGAAACACCCTAAAAATTCTTAAAAATATAAAAAACCCAAAAAAACCATGAAACTCCATAGATAAACCATAAAAAACTAAAAACACTTAAAACCACAAAAAACCTAAAAAATAGTAAAAACACAAGTACCTTAAAAAGAAAATATCCACTAAATGATATCAAAAACCCCCAAAAACCAAAAACATATTAAAAAACCCCAAAAATCATTACATACAAAAAAACCCTAAATATGCTGAAAACCCTTAGAAATTTTTAAAAACCAAAAAAAAATTAAACACCTAAAATCCTAAAAATGCTAAAAACCCCAAAAAATCCAAAAAAGAACCAAAAAATATGAAAATTCCTAAAAACCATAAAAACCCCAAAATAATAAAAACATGAAAACACATAAAACACTTAAAGACCATAAAATACTAAAAAACCCTATAAACCTCCCAAAAAATATTTAAAACTATAAAATCCATAAAAAACTCAAAAATATCTTAAATTCCCTAAAAACCCTAAATCCTAAAAATCCATAAAGAAACTAAAACCCCATAAAATCCAAAAAAAATACCTAAAAATCCTAAAAATTTAAAAAACACTAAAACCCTGAAAACCCATAAGAAACCCTTAAAAACTTAAAAAAAATAAAACCCCTAAAAATCGAAAAAACTTAAAATCCATAAAAACTCTAAAAACCCTAAAAACCTTAAAAACTCCTAGAAAAATTAAAAAACTCTAAAAACAACAAACCAATAAAAAATATAAAACCCTTAAAACAACTAAAAATATTAAGAAAAATATAAAAACAATAAAAAATACAAAAAACCATAAAACCCAAAACAAACACTAAAAACCCTTGAAATCCTTAAATAAATAAAAACCATAAAATTCCAAAAAATGATTAAAATCCCTAAAAACATAGAAAACTTGAAGATACCTTGAAAAACCCCTAAGAAAACATTAAAAAAACCACAAAAACCCAATAAAAACTTTTAACACATGAAAACACTTAAAACCCCTTAAAACCCTTAAAACCCTAAAATTTAAAAAACATAAAAAAACAAAAAAAACTTAATACCACTAAAACCGCATAATAACTCCAAAAAACACAAAAAAATAATTCACCGCCTAAAAATATTAAAAAGCCTAAAATTGTAAAACCTTCTCAAAACTCAAAATACCAAAAAAAAATAAAAAAAAACCCATTAAACTGCTAAAATCTGAAAAAACCTAAAAACCATAAAAATCCTAAAATACACTAAAAATACTTAAAAAATAAAAAATTGAAGAATGCATAAAAAACCCTAATAAAACCTTAAAAACCTAAATTACATAAAAACCCTAAAAAACATAAAAACCCAAAAACATAAATAAGCCAAAAAACCATATAAAGCCATAAAAACTCTTCAAGGATTTTAAAATTTTAAAAAACATAAACAACCATTACAAATTAAAAAACCCCTAAAAACCCAAAAAAAAATACATAAATAACTAAAATACATCAAAATCCATAGAGACCCTAGAAAACCAAAAAATCATAAAGGACCTAAAAACCATAAAAACCATAAAAACCATTAAAAACCTGGAAGAACCCTAAGAAAACTTAAAACCCCAAAAAAACACCTAAAACCCCTAAAACCGCAAAAATGCTAAAAACCCAAAAAAAATAAAAAAAACAACTAAAACCCATAGAAACCCATAATACCCTTAAAAACACTAAAAATCCATAAAAACCCAAAAACCCACTAAAAACCCTTGAAATACCTTTAAACCTATAAAACCATTAAAAATTCTCCCAAACACATAAAAACTATAAAAAATAAAAAATCATAGAATCTCAAAAAAACATTAAAACCTAGAAAAACCTAAAAAACTAAAAAACCCTAAAACGCACAAAATTATGAAAAACCCAAAAAACCATAAAAATTATAAAAACGACTAAAATTCATTAAAAACATAATATCCCCTAAAAACCCTAAAAAACATTAATAAAACCTTACAAACCTCATAACACTTAAAACCCTTCAAAACCCCAGAAACTATAAATTGTTATAAAAACTATAGAACTCCTAAAACTATAAAACACCCTAAAACCCTATAAAAACAAAAAAAAACACACTAGATACTATAAAAATCATTTAAAACCCAAATGTTTTTTAAAAATAACTATAAAACATTAAAACCAAAAAATCCAAAAAACCAAAAAACCAAATAAACCCATAAAATCTCTAAAATCCCTAAAACCCATAATATTTATAAAAATACATTAAAATATATAAAAATGTTAAAAGACATAAAAACCCTGAAAACCCCAAAGAAAACCATAAAAACATCAAAACACATAAAACCCTTAAAAACTTTAAAAATATGAAAAACCCCAAAAAACCTGAAAATTATCATGAAGCCCTAAAAAGAAAAAAAACCCTTAAGACCCTTAGAAACCCAAAAAACTGATAAAAATCCTAAATAAACACTAAAAACTCTAAAAACTTTTAAAACCCCAAAAACATTAAGAATGATAAAAACCCTTCGAAAACCTAGAAAACTAAAATAACCTTAAAAACCAAAAAACCAAAAAAACCTAAAACTTCTAAGGACCCCAGATGACCAAAAAATCCCTAAAAACCAAAAAATAATAAAAATCCTTAATAATAAAAAAAATTGCGAAAAAGGAAGAAACCCATAAAACAATTGAAATCCATAAAATCCTAAAAATACGAAAAAACCATAAAAACTCAAAAAACAAAAGTCCCCTTAAATCCCTAAAAAACCCTAAAAATAATAAAAATCCAAAAAAACAATAAAGACCTAAAAACACTAAATGCCCCAAAAAAATCAAAAAATGCTAATAACACAAAAAACCCTAGAAGGCCCTAAAAACTATAAAACTCCCTAAAACCCATAAAACCCTAAAAAACCACTAAACCTGAAAAAATACAAGAAAATATAAAAACCTCTTAAAACCCCAAAATGTTAATAAAACTCTAAAAACTATTAAAAATAGTAAAAAAAAATATAAAACTATAAATCCCCAAAAAACATAGAAACCCTATAAACCATATAAATCTTTAGAAATGTTGAGCAACTATAAATATCATAAAAATAACTAAAAACATCAAAAAAAATAATGGGACATAAAACCCCTAAAAACACCTAAAAAAATCTAAAAAACATAAAAACACAAAAACCGTGAAAAAACATAAAAAATAAAAATCCTAAAACCCCAAAATACCTTATCCTCCTTCAAGATCCAAAAACCCATAAAATTTTTAAAAAATCCTTAAAAATCCATACAAACATGAAATTTGTCAAAACCAAGAAAAGTTTTCAAAAAACCTTTACAACCGAAAAACACTTAAAACCTCTAAAAACCCAATAAATTATAATAAATTTAAAGGGGCACTAAAACCATAAAAAAAACTAGAAACCATAAAGCCCCTGAAATCATTAAAAACACTAAATATTTTAAAAATTATAAAAATTTAAAAACCAAAATAAATATATTAACTGTTTAAACAACTAAAAATGTTAAAAACATTAAAATACCATAAAAATCCTGAAAACTAAAAAACACCATAAAATCATAAAAATCCATAAAACCCCTCAAAATCCGTAAAACATAAAAATCCAAAAATAACATTAAAAATACCTAAAAACATTAAAACTCAAAAAACCCTAAAAGGCTAAGAAAACCATAAAAATAAAAACACTTAAAACCCCTAAAATACAGAAAAATGGTAAAAACCCTAATGACTGCAAAACCCCTAAAAACCAAAAGACACATAAATACTATAAAACCCCTAAAACCCCATGATGCACTAAAACCCTCTAAAAACATTAAAAACCATTGAAACCACCATAACATTATAAACATTAAAAAACTTATAACCATCAAAATCATTAAAACCCAAAAAACCCCACAAACCCTAAAATCCGTAAAATCCATAAAAACCACAAAATCCTAAAAAATCCTTACAAATCCTAAAAATCAATAAAAGTACCTAAAAGCATAAAAAATGCTAAATATCAAAAAAAATCCTAAGAAAACCTTAAAACCTGAATAACACATAAAATCTGGAAAAATGATAAAAATTCTAAAAACCCTAAAAACATGAAACACTAATAACCAAATAATAATAAAACCCCTAAAATCATAAAAATCCTAAATACCCCATAAAACCCATAAAACGCACCAAAACCCAAAAAACCATAATAACTTTACAATGCCAAAAATATCTGAAAATGGATAAAAATACAAAAAAATCCCTAAAATCCAAAAAATGTAAAAAACCATAAAAAACCATAAAAACCTGAATAAACCTAAGAAAAACATAAAACCATAAAAAAAATAATACCTCTAAATAACATAAATACAGTAAAAAATCTAAAAACCAAAAAACTATTAACACCATAAAAACCATAAAACATATAAAACCCTAAAAACCCTAAATCCCAAAAAGAACCTTAAAAAAGAAATAAAAATATAAAACCCCTTTAAAACCCTAACAACGTTAAAAACTCACAAAACCCTTTAAAACACTAAAAATTCAACAAACCCTAAAAAATAAAAAAAAACCATCAAAACACCAGAAAGCCAAAAAAATCCTCAAAATCCCTATAAAAAATAAAACCATTAAAATCCTAAAAAAGACTAAAAAATATTTAATAACGTAAAAAATATAAAAACCATGAACAAACCTAAGACATCCATAGAAACCTTAAAAACATAAAACCATTAAAAATTCCAAGACCCTAAAATACCAAAAAAACCTTAAAAACAGTAAAATTATAAAAACCATAAAACCCCTAAAATCATAAAAACCCCAAAAAATATTAAAAACTTTAAAAATATATAAACTCTAAAAACCCTTTATACCACTAAAGTGTTATAAAACTTTAAAAAACCTTATAAATCCATAAAAACTCAAAAAACCAAAAAACCCAAAAAACCATTAAACAATAAAAAAAACCTAAAACCACTCAAAATTCCTAAAAACCATCAAAATCCCAAAAAATCCAAAAAATCCACAAATAAATAAAAATTCCAAAACCCTAAAAACCCAAAAGAAAACGTTAAAACCTAAAAAACAATTTAAACCCACAAAAACCTAAAAACAATAAAAACCCTCAAAATGATCAAAATACAAGATAACCCTAAAACCCAAAAATATCCTAATAAACACCCTGAAATCCCAAAAAATGTAAAAACCCCAAAAATTGTGAAAACCCCTTAGAAACCACTAAAAATTTAAAAATAATTAAAAACCTTGAGAAGCCAAAAATTGCTAAAACATGAACACACAAAGAGTCCCAATACCCCAAAATATCCCAAAACCCCTAAAAACCTTATAACCCATTAAAAATCAAAAAAATCCATTATAAAATCTGATTACCATTTAAAATGATAAAATCCTTTAAAAATATAAAAATATATAAAATTTCTAAAAACAAAAATACTCCCAAAACCATAAAAAACATAAAAAATAAAAAACCCTCAAAATCCCTAAAAAACCGAAAACCCTAAAATCCAAAAAAACCCTAAAAATTCCTAAAAAAATACACAAATAGTAAACAAACCTATGAAAACCTTAAAATAATAAAAACACTCAAACCTCGTGAAACCCTAAATTATGCTAAAAACCCCAAAAAAGCCAAAAAAATATAAATATATAAAAACCCATGAAACCCCTAAGAAATCTTAAAAACTCTATAATTCCAAAAAAATCCAAAAAACACCAAGAACCATAAAATATCCAAAATCCATAAACCCACAAAAACTCTAAAAACTCATAAAACCCTTAAAATCCAAAAAGACAAAAAAAAACAAAAAAATCCTAAAAAATCCTGAAAATCCCTAAAACTGTAAAAAACTACTAAATCCTTAAAAACCCATAAGAAAACCTTAAAAACATATAAAAACATAAAACCCAAAAAACCAAAAAATGATAAAAACCCTAAAAACCCCTAAAATCCTTAAAAACATAAAACCCCTCAAATTCCTTAAAACCCATAAAAAATAAAGAAAAATCGAAAAATGGCCAAAAATTCCTATATACTTGAAAAACCATAAAAACCTTGAAAACCATAATAAAACCTTAAAATATAAAAAAAATTAAAGGTAAAAAAAATTAAAACAATGATAAAATTCTAAAGGACCCCAAAAACCATAAAAACCATAAAAACCCTAAAAATGCATAAAAACCGTAAAAATGATTAAAATAAAAAAACCCACTAAAACCTTAAAAAAAATACTTACACCACTAAAATGTTAAAAAAATTAAAAAACCCTAAAAATCAAAAAAATGTAAAAAACATAAATACCATAAAACCCATAAATACACCAAAAACCATAGAACCCCAAAAACCCCAAAAAATTTATAAACCCTGAAAATCGCTAAAACCCATAAATATCAAAAGAACCTTTAAATTCTATAAAATTAAAATAACCCTGAAACACTTAAAAATCCAGAAAAAAACAAAAAAACCTGAACACACTTAAATTCACTAAAAAAACATAAAAAACCATAAAAATCCCTAAAAAATATTTAAAAAACCCGAAACCCCAATAAAATCCCTAAAACAAATAAAATCCAAAAACCCTTTAAGCTCATAAAAATATTAAAAACACTTAAAAACCATAAAACCACTAAAAACTCAAAAACCCCCCTAAAAAGATAAAAACAAATGAAAATCCTAAAAAATACTAAAAACAATAAAACACCAAAAAAACCCTAAACCCCTAAAAACAAAAAAAATCCAAAAAAAAATCCTTAAAATACCTAAAAGTGTAAAACACATTAAAACCCCTAAACACCCTAATGAAACATTAAAAACCTAAAAACACTTAAAAACATTAAAACCTATAATCTCTTAAAACTAGAATAATACCTAAAACCCAAAAAAACTATATACCGTAAGACCCCATAAAACCACTAAAACACCATAAACCCCCTAAAACACACTAAAAACTCTAAAAAACCTTCAAACCCCTAAGAACTCAAAAAACCTTAATAATCATTAAACCCCTAAAAACCCACAACATCCCTAAACACCCTAAAAACCATAAAAATATTTAAAAATACCTACAATTCCTAACAAATGTATAAAACCCTAAAAACCTTGAAAATTTATTATACGTGATTGAAGACACACTAGAGAGTGTACTTGGAAACTTTTTCAATATTAACATATCAAGCACCTCGATCTCCTTAAGAAAACAATTGATAAGGGTTATAAATGGTGGAAATAAATAAGAAAGGAGAGAGTTAGTTAATGTAGAAACCAAAGATAACTTTTCTCTAAGAACTCTAGCCACAAGATGCCAGATAGGATGACCATTCCTTTGACAAGTCATTAATTAAGCAATATCATATAGGACGCAAGAAAAAATGACAATAATAACATTTATATCATTCAGGATTTCAATGATTACAAGGGTGTGATTATTTATATCAAAAGAGTGATACAAAATTATAACACCTAATTTTTATAATGAAAAAAGGAGAAATGATTCCCTTGACAATTTTTCCATAGGCACATGAATTTAAAGGAAAACTATCACACCCTTTTAGAAAGTAAAGCAAATTGGACCACAATTGTTAACTTTTAAGATTCCATGGAGGGGTGGGATTGAAATTAATATAACATCATGGAATAGGTCTTTAAAATCATTTTGGGGTATTAATTAATGTAAATATAGGCTCATATGCTTCTGCTAAGAAAGGGTATTGGTCCTCCCCTTGGAATTCCATGATTAACACATTTAACACCTCCTTCATTCTCTCGTACTTCTCTCTTATCATTGGGCCACCAACTCCTTGAAACGGGTAATCTAAATAAAAACCCCTAAATAAAACCCAAAAAACACTAAAACCCTAAATGCCTAAAAAA
This sequence comes from Viscum album, assembly GCA_963277665.1. Lineage (NCBI taxonomy): Eukaryota > Viridiplantae > Streptophyta > Magnoliopsida > Santalales > Viscaceae > Viscum > Viscum album. The sequence goes on from OY728164.1 coordinate 791,232,901, forward strand.
TCCCTAAAATGCCTAAAAAAGCATAAAAAAACCTTAAATTCCATAAAAATGTAAAAACACCCAAAAAATGCTGAAATACCCTAGGAAAACCATAAATACCTAGAAACACTTGAAACGCTTAAAAACATAAAAAAATTATAAAATGGTTAAAAACATAATAAGACCCTAAAATCCTTAAAAAACTCTAAAAAACATAAAAACCATTACGAAACATAAAACTGATAAAACCCATAAAAACATAAAAACCCACTAAAAAACTCTAAAAACACATTAAAACCATAAAATGGTAAAAAAACTATAAAAGGCCCTTAATCCCTTAAAAATCTCAAAAAACACAGAAAACCAAAAAACTCAAAAAAACCCTTAAAACTCTAAAGCTCTAAAACCCCATAAAAACCTTTGAAATCACAAAAAAAACATAGAAAACCATAAAATTATTAATATAGCCAAAAGAATCCCAAAAAGCATTAAACACCATAAATACCCTAATAAAACCTATGAAAACTTCAATAAACTAAAAACACTAAAAACCCCTAATAACAAAAAAACATGAAAAACCACTAAAAATCATACAAACGCTGGAACACTTCAAAATCCCTAAAAACTATGAAAATACATAAAAATAATAAAAACCCAAAAAATTAACAAATATCCTAAAAACCACTTAAAACCCAGAAAACCCCTAAGAAAACCATAAAAACCAAAAAACACTTAAACCCCTAAAAAACCATTAAACCCTAAAAAACTAAAAAGACCCCAAAACCGTAAAATCCCCTAAAATTCATAAAAATACCTAAAAACCCTAAAAAACCAAAACAAACACACAAAAGTCTAAAAAACCATTAACCCCATATAAATGTAAAAAACCTAGAAAAAAAATTAAAACCGCTAAAAACACAAAAAACCCCTAAAATCTAATAAAGAAACCATAAAAACCCAAAAAACACTAAAAACCCTAAAAATAATAAAAATCCTAAAAAAATTCAATAAATTAATAAAAACATAAAAAACCTAAAAAAAATGAAAACCCCTAAGAAAACCTTAAAACCCTAAAAACAATGGAAACCCCTAAAACGTTAAAAAACTAAAAAAACATAAAATTATAAAATCATAAAACCCCCTTAAAATATTCAAAAACAGATTAAACCCCTACAAACCACTAAAAACAATAAAAACCCTTTAAACCCATTAAAACCATTAAATATATAAAAAAAGGTAAAAACAGAAGAAAAAAAAACTCAAAAAACCCTAAAAACACAAGATTCTAGAAAAATCATAAAAACTAAAAAAAAACCTAAACCTCTCAAAAGCTCTAAAAATATGAAAACCCATTAAAATCATTAAAAAATCCATTAAAATATTAGAAAAGTAAAAAAAACCAAAAAACCCTGAATAACCCCTAAAACCCTTAAAAACTTAAAAATTCTTGAAACAAATAAAACCCTAAAACACTAAAAACCATTAAACCCTTAAAACCCTAAAACCCATAGAACCTTAAAAATCACTAAAAACCATAAAATTATAAAAACATCGTAAAAATAAATAAAAATCCAAAAAAACAAATAATGCCCTAAAAACCTTAAAAATCCAAACAAAATCATAAAAACTTGTAAAACCCTTAAAAACCTATCACTAAAAACCCTAAAACCTCTTAAAATCACCTAAAAACTTTAAAAACCCATAAACCCCTAAAATCTACTAGAAATTCTAAAAAAAAATTAAACCTCTGAAAATGTTAAAAATCTCTAAAAAACCTCAAAAACCCCAAAAACCATCAAAATCGTTAAATACCCTAAAAATAATTAAAATCATTAAAATTCCTCAAAATTCATAAGAATGTAACAAAACCCTAAAAAACATAAAACCCCTAAAAATCTAAAAAACACTAGAAAACCTACAACCCTTAAAAACCGTAAAAGAACTAAAAATCCTGAAAACCCATAAAAATAATAAAAATATGAAAAATAATCCATAAAAATCCACACGAATATAAAATACCCTAAAACCCTAAACCCCTAAAAAATCGATAAAGACCTAAGAACAATTAAGTCCCATAAAACCCTTAAAAAATATAGAAACCATAGGTAAACTAAAAACCATAAAAACCCCAAAACCCTCAAAACCATAAAATCCTAAAAAAACCCATAAAACCAACAAAAATCCTTTGTATCCCAAAAAATTTAAAAAAACATAAAAACCAAAATAACCCAGAAAACCCCAATGAAAATATTAAAAACCTAAAAATAGGTAAAACCCCTAAAACCCCAAAAAAAACTCTAAAAACACTAAAACCATAAAGAGACCCTAAAAACTTTAAAAACTCACAAAAACCTAAAACTCCATAAAATCACATAAAACCACAAAAACCAATCAATAATCAAGAAAACCATCAAACCGCTAAAAAAGTTAAACACTCTAAAAAACAATAAAATCAAAACAAAATAAAAATAAAACCTAAAAACTCATTAAACCATAATATCCCTAAAACCCCTTAAACCTTAAAAAACTCTCAAAATCACTAAATACCCTAAAAATATAAAAAACCTAAAAATCCCTAAATAGAAAAAAATCCCCTAAAAACCTTGAAAAAATATAAGAAAACCTGAAATACTGAAGACACCAAAAACCCAAAATAACCTTATAAATGATAAAAACCCTTAAACCTTTATAAAGACATTTAAAATCCTAAACCCCTAAACCATAAAAACACCTAAAAACCTTAAAATACGTAAAAATCCATGAAAACAAAAAAAATCACCAAAAAGTCTAAAAATCCTTCAAACCCATAAAAATGATAAAAACTCTCAAAAAATCCCAAAAAACTAAAAAATCTGCAAAACCAAAAAAACTATAAAACCCCAAAATACCTAAAAACCCAAAAATCCCTCAAAATCTTCAAAAAAATAAAATAATAAAAATACATAAAATTCACTAAAAACATAATAAAACCAAAAAATATATGAAAACCCATAATAACTTAAAAACACATAAACCCTTAAAAACATAAAAACGATAAATAAATCCTTAAAAAACCTAAAAACTCTAAAAACATTAAAAATCATAAAAACCCATAAAAACCTTAAAAACCCAAAAAAACGCACAAAAACCCTAAAAGCCACTAAATACACTAAAATCCATTTAAACCAACAAAAACATTTAGAACCCTAAAAATATTTAAAAACTAAAAAAACTAAAAAACCCCTCTAAAAATCCAGAAAAAATAATAAACCTAAAAATTATAAGAAACCCCAAAAATCATCAAAATCCTGAAAAAACTTAAAAACCCATAAAAATCAAAAAACAAATTACAAAAATTCCAAAAAATATAAAAAAACCAAAAAACACTGAAAACCCTAGAAAAACCAAAAAAAACATAAAACACTTAAAACCCCAAAAAACTAAAAGAAGATGAAAACAATAAAAAATATTAAAACCATAAAAACCTTCACAATCCGTAAAAACCCTACAAAACCATAAAAATCTAAAAAGACATAAAATTCAACAAAATCATAAAAAACCCCTACAAACAAAGAAAAAAACATAAGAAAATTAGAATATTGAAAACAATTAATACCCCTAAAAACCCAAAAAATATTAATAACCTAAAAAACTATTAACCCTAAAACACAAAAAAAAACCATAAAACACCTAAAAACCAAAAAACCCAAAATAAACCCAAAAACCATTCAAAAAAAGTAAAAACTCTTTAAACCCATAAAACATTAAATAAAATTAAAACCCTTAAAAATATTGAAAAACTCAAAAAAATCATAAAACATCAAAAAAAACCCTGAATACACTTAAAAAATTAAAAATCCTAAACCCCTCAAAATCAGTAAAACCCTGATAAACAGTGGAAAACCTAAAACCACCCTAAAAATTCCTAAAAACATAAAAACCCCCAAAATCGATGAAAATCCTGAATAAAACATTAAAAACATAAAAAAACATAAATTCCCTAAAAAATCTATAAAATTCAAACCAACCTAAAAATCTCTAAAAACCATAAAAACCAAAAAAACACTCAGAATACCTAAAAATCCCGAAACCCATAAAAAAACCTTTAAAATCCTTAAAATCCCTAAAAATAAATGAAACCCTAGAACCCTAAAAACCATAAGAAAACCGTAAAAACCTAAAAATAACTAAAACCACCAAAAAAAATAAAAATGATAAAAAAAATAAATCAGAATCCCTAAAAACCCTAAATAACCATAAAATCTTAAAAATATCTAAAAATCCCAAAAAAACATAAATAACTATACAAAGCCAAAAAAATCATAATAAAAATTTAAAACCCATAAATCACTTAAAACACCTAAAACTCCATAAAAACCATAAAAAATCAATAAAAACTCTAAAACCCATATAAAACACTTAAAATGTTAAAAACACTAAAAAAAGTTAAACTATAAAAAATAAAAGAAACAGTGAAAACCATAAATTACCAAAAATACCCAAAAAACCGTAAAAACATCAAAATCCCTAAAATCCCTAAAAATTTATAAAAATCCTAAATAAGACCAAAAAATCCTTAAAAACATAAAAAAACAATTAAAACGTTGAGAAATAATAAAAAATCTTAATGGATTAAAAACACTTAAAACACATAGAAAACCTAAAAACACAAGAACCCCTAAAACACTTAGAATATTAAAAAACCCTAAAATCCCTAAAAACCTTAAAAACCCTGAATAACCATAAATACCCAAAAACCATATAAAAACCCAAAAACCCATTTAATCCACTTTGAAAATTAAAAATATAAAAAAAATTAAAATCCCTAAAAAATTAAAAAAAATTATAAAACATAAATGTCCATAAAAACCATAAAATCTTAAAAAAATAAAAAATCAAAATCCCTAAAAAACCTATAAGAATTAATTGCTCAAAAATATCCTTAAAATACCTAAAAATATAAAAAACCCTAAAAACCCTAAAAACGTTACAAAAACCTTAAAACTCTAAAAAATATTAAATCCCCAAAAACCTAAAAAAACACTAGAAACCCTAAAACCCCCTAAAATCCCTTAAAACCATAAATACCCTTAAAAACCATTCAAAACCCCAAATCCAATAAAAACCCAAAAACCCATTGAAAAATATAAATACCCTTTAAACCTATAATTATAATAAATACAATAAAAAACCAAAAAACCATTAAAACCAATAAAAAATATAAAAACCCTTAAAATAATCAACATCCCAAATTAACCTAAAGACCCATAAAAACATAAAAAAAACCTAAAATCCATTAAAAACCCAAAAATCTATAAGAAAACCTTAAAATATTGAAACTAATGAACCCCAAAATCCATAAAATGAAAAAAACCCTAAAAGGCTATATTAACCCTAAAACATTAAAAATCCATAAACCCACTACAAATCATAAAACCCATAAAACCCCTAAAATCAAAAAAAACAGTAAAAAAACACTATATACTCTATAACCCATTTAAACATCTAGAGATGTTAAAAAATTCTAAACACCATTATAACCATAAAAAACTAAAGAAAACCCCTAAGAGCTCAAAGATAAAACCCCACAGAAAACTCGAGCAGAAGGATGGTGGCGCTCTCCCCTAGTTTTCTCTATATCGCTTGTCGTGTCTTCAGGGTCTTCTCTCAGATCATGCTTGGGGATTTGGTTATGGATCGTCGCCCCGTCCTTCTTGATGGAGGTGTGCCTTTGAAGTTCTCTATAGATCCAAGGAGGCGGTGGTTTCCATCATTTAGCGGCTTTGACTTTCAAGTGCAATGTTTTTTCATGGGCCTTTGGCTTTAGATTCAAGCATATCTTGGCTTCTTTCCCCTTGTGCTCGGGATTTGGTAGCTTTAGAGGTAGTGAAACTCATTGTGGTTTCAGATCATATTTTCAAGTCCAGTGGAGAAGCGGTTAACTCTTCGGCATTTGGAAACCCTAGCGGTCTTTGGTCGCAGTTCCATATCGTGTTTTCGGAGATGGGGCCTCCACAGATGGGTCAACAGCTTCTAAGTCTTCATATATGGAGTGGGTTTCACTTACGGCATGGGTTCTGGCCTCTTCGATGACACAGTGTGGTGGCCTGACTCCCTCAGTCAATGTTTCTACATTATTTCCATCCTCTTTCAGCACTGTGCTTGGGAGTTGTATGATGGATCTTCTAGCATTATTTCGATTCCTACTAGATGGAGAAGGAGTTTCAGGTTCGTGCCCCATCTTTGATTCAGGCTGCTCTTCCTGGTCTGTTGTGTTCTGTGGTGATCTGGTTTCAGTATTTACTTCCCGGAAGTTCCATAGTGGTCTTTTTAGCCCCGCGTATATTACTGAAACTTTTGGATGGACCCTTCTGTTATGGATTTATTATGGTGGAACATGGGTTTTCTATGGTTTTATATTTCTGCTGTTTGTTGGGATTGACATGAGGTAGTACATTCTGGTTATGCGTTGTGGTTCCTAGGTTACTGGAGGGGATTTTTGGGCTGCGCACTGGTTCTTTCTTTGGATGCTGGTGGTTCTCTTCCCGTGGTTGTGCTACTGGGTGCGATATGATGTAAGGTTGGCTATTACTTGGATATGATGTGATGAAGATAATGCTTTTGTTTCTGGTGCTAGTGGTTTTGTGCGGCTGGTCATGGAACTACCTTGCATGGTGGCGCTGGTTAATGTGGAGGTTGGTGATTTTGGCGCTGGTTGATTGATGTCGCTAGTGGCGAGTCTTTTTGGGGGGAAAGAAGTCCCTTCTTGACGGGTACTGCTGTGATAGCGTTTGACTTGGGGATGATGGAGGTTGATAGTTGCAACATTGTGGTGCTGAAGTTGGTTTGGTGAAAATGCTGAGGTTGATTTTGGTGTTGCTGGATGATAGTTGATGATTGCTGGATTTCGTGCTGATGGATTCTTTCTGCTGATCGATTGGGAGGTGATGTTGGGGACTTCTTTGTTTTTCTTCTTTGTTTGGCTTGGGTGCTTTCTATTCTTTCTTTTTTGGGGTGGTGTGGGTTTGGGGTTGTAAATGGTTTTTGGGTGTGGTTCTTTTGACCCCCTCCCCTGCCTTGTCTGCAGTGTCTTTTCCTTTAATAAACTTGGGGGGTTGGAAATAGTCTGACTCTCGCATCTTCCTTGCCCTAAGAGCTCAAAAATCAATAAAAGCCTAAAAATTCTATAAAACCCTAAAACACAACAAATTCACTAAAAACCCTAAGGACTCATTAACATCCTCGAAAAGCCCTAAAATCCCTAAAAAGTTAAAATCCCTTAAAATCCTTAAGATCCATTAGAATAACAAAAAAACCTAAAATCAGTTAAACCCCATTAAAATTCTAAAAACGCTAAAACCCTAAAAACTCTAAATACCATAAAACCCCTAAAAACCCTAAAACCCCTAAAAACCAATGAAAAACAAAAAAATCCCTTAAAACCCTAAAAACCCATTGAAATCTCTAAGAACACTTTAAACCCCATCATATTTTAAAAAACTCCAAAAAACTATAAAATTATTAAAAACTCAAAAAAAACCCTTTTAAACCCAAAATAACCGTAAAACCCCAAAAAAATCATTAAAACCCCAAAAATACCATAAAATTCTAAATGACTGTAAAAATCTATAAAAATGTAAAAATTCCAAAAAACCCTAAAACCCCCTAAAAAGCCTAAGGAAACCATAAAAATCTAAAAACACTTAAAACTGTGAAAAAATAAAAATTCTACAAACCCGTAAAAATTAATAAAAACATTAAAATCACTAAAAACTTTTAATACCCTAAAAACCTTATAAACATTAAACCCTATAAATACCGTAAAAGCCCATTAAAAAAACTTTAAACACCTAAAAATGTTAAAAATATTTAAAAACCATTAAAACCCATAAAAACTCAGAAAATAACTAAAATCCCAAAAAACCATAAAAACCCAAAAAAACCATAATTATGTCAAAATTTATAAAAACTATAAAGAACTATAAATACCTAAAAATCGCTAAAAATGTGAAAACCCCTAAAACCCATAAACAACCCTAAGAAAACATTAAAAACCTAAAAACAAATAAACCTCTAAATCCTAAAAAACGCTAAAACAAAAAAACCCTAAAACCCCTAAAAAACATAAAAACCCTAAAAACCCTAAAACCAATTAAATTCATAAAAAGGTCCTAAAAATCCATAAAAACAAAAATAAACATAAAAACTCTAAAACCCCTAAGAAAACATTCAAAACAAAAAATAAAATAAAACACCTAAAAACATAAAAAATTCTAAAATCGCTAAAAACACAAAAATTCACTATACCCCATAAAAACCACAAAAACCCTTAAAACAGAGAAAATACCTAAGAAACTAAAGAAATATAAAAAGTCTTTATACCCATAAAAACCTTTAAAAAATCTAAAATACCTTAAAATCCAAAAAAAAAACTAAAAACATTACAAATTGAAAAAAACCATAAAAAACCCTACAACCCGCAAAATCCTTAAAACCCTTAAAATCCCATAAAAAACCTCAAAAATCCCAAAAAATCCCTAAAAGAATAAGAAAACTATAAATTCTAAAGACCCCAAAGAAAACCTCAAAAACCTAAAAACTCATAAAACTCCCAATAAATGCTAAAACCAACAAAACAATACATACAAACCCTAAAAACCAAATAGCCATAAAACCCATAAATATCACAAATAAATATTAAAAACACATAAAACCCCAAAAAATCTCTAAAAACTATAAAAAAACTTTAAACCCATAAAAAGTTAAAAAAAAATCTAAAAACAAAAAACTCAAAAACCCAAAAAACCCAAAAAATGAAAAAAATTGATAAAAACCCTAAAAACCCTAAAAATCTGTAAAAACATTAAAAATGCATAAAAACCATTAAATAATCACAAATAATGTAAAAACCCTGAAAAATATAAAAACCCCAACAAATACCATAAAACCCTAAAATTAATTAAAACCCCCAAAACCTGAAAGACACTAAAAATCCTAAAAACCATAAAATCATAAACCTATAAAACCCCTAAAAACATAAAACCACTAAAAATTCTCAAAACCATTTACACCCTTTAAAATTAATAAAAAAATATAAAGAACATTTAAAACCTTCAAATCCTCAAGAAACCCTAAAAACACAAAAAAACATAAATACTGTAAAAAACCCTAAAAATCCTTAAAAATATTTAAAATAATAAAAAAACTAAAAAGTAGTAAAATCCCTAAAAACATTAAAAAACCTAAAAACAATGAAAACCACTACAAAACCTTAAAACCATTAAACACTCAAAACCCCTAAAAACGTAGGAAATTCTAAAAACTCCAAAGTACCCAAATACCCTAAAAACCTAAATCCCCTAAAACCAAATAAAAACCTTAAAAAACACTATAAACTCTAAAAACCCTTTAAAATGCTAAAAGTATTAAATAAATAAATAAATAATTAAAACCTAAAAAAATAAAAAATATGATAAAGACATAAAAACACTAAAACCCCTAAAAATACCTAATAACCATAAAAAATTAAAATCAAAAAAAAAATTAAAATCCCTAAAAACATAAACAATTTAAAAACCACAAAACCTCTAAGAAAATATTAAAACCTAAAAACTCATAAGACCACTCTGAACCTAAAAAATAATAAAAACCCTAAAAAAATATAAAACACCTAAAAACATTAAAGAACCCAAAAACCCCATAAAAATCCTAATGCCTCTAAAAACACCAAAAAAAATTTAAACCCCAAAAAATTTTAATAACTCCACAAAAAACATTAAATCACTAAAAACTCAAAAAACCATAAAAACACTAAATAACCTCAGAATCCCTAAACACTATAAAAAAAATAAAAATCCAAAAAATCTATTATAACTCGTAAAAACATTGAAAAGGATGAACACCTTGAAAAAACCTAAGAAAATATTAAAAACATAAAAACACTTAAAACCCCTAAAAACAAAAAAATGCTAAAAACCATAAAAACCTTTAAAAACCCCTAAAACCCATAAAAAATATGAAAACAAAAAAACACTTCAAAATTTTCTATAAACCCATAAAAACTGTAAAAATAATGAAAAACTATAAAAACCATTAAAACCATTAAAATACTATAAAAACTCTAAAACCTCAAAAAAAACCACTAAAGAAACCTAAAATCCCTCAAAATCCATAAAAACCATAAAACCGCATAAGAATCCTAAAAACCATAAAAATAACTAAAAATATAAAAACCATAAGAAAAACATACAAACCCAGAAACACTTAAACCCCCTAAAACCCAAAAAAATCTAAAACCCCTAAAAACAGTAAACCCCTAAAAACAAAAAAAACCTCAAAAAATTGAAAAAAAAACAGCAAAATCCTTAAAAACCCTAAAAACATTAAAAAATCCAAAAAAAATTTAAAACACTTAAAAACAGAGAAAAAACCCTAAACCCCTAAAAGCTTTAAAAAAACACTAAAAAACCTAAAACTCCCAAAATCCATAAAAACTCTAAAAACCCATAAAAATCCTAAAGAATCCCTAAAAATACCTAAAATGTATAAAAACTAAAAATCTAGAAAAACCATAAGAAAACCCTAAAAACATAAAAAACATAAAACGACTAAAAACTGAAAAATGATAAAAACCCTAAAAATCCCTAAAACCCCTAAGAATAAAAAAACGACTAAAAACATTAAAAACTATACCAACCAATAAAATAATAATAAACAACTAAATCCCTTTAAAACCTAAAAATATAAACATTTCTAAAAAATAATAAAACCCTAAGACATTTTAAAAAACCCTTACAAACCCTAAAAAACCAAAAAACCCTTGCAATCTTAAAAATCCTAAAAATCCTCAAAAAAAATAAAAAAAATAAAAAAATAAATAAATCCAAAAAAATACCTTAAAACATAAAAAATATAAAACACCCTAAAAAACTCTAAGATACACTTAAAATACAAGAAAAACTTAAAACACAAAAAACTAAAAATGCTAAAAACCATAAAACCCCTAAAAACCCTAAAAACAAAAAAACAATTGAAAACCAAAAAATCTCTAAATACCAATAAAAACCCTGAAAAAACCCTGAAAAAATGCATAACATCCTTTAAATCCCTAAAATTTTAAAAACTCCAAAAACATATTAAAACCCCTAAAAAACTCAAAAAAATCCAAAAAATTGAAAAAACCATAAAAAACTCAACCCCCTAAAAACCCTAAAAGCCTTAATATCACTAAAAAACCATAAAACCATAAAAATACTATAAAGACCCTAAAAATCCTAAAAAATAAAAAAACATAAATACCCTAAAAACTATTAGGAAGAAATTAAAAATATAAAACAATTAAACCCCTTAAAACCTAAAAAATGATAAAAACCCAAAAAAAATCCTAAAACCCATAAATCCCTAAATCCCCAAAAAAACCTTAAAAACCATAAGAACCAACATTAACCCAAAAACCACTAAGAACAATATAACTCCTTTAAAACTCAAAGTGTTACAAAAACCTAAAAACACTTAAAAAAAAACTTCCAAACCCCCAAAAACAATCAAAACACAAAAAACCTTAAAAACCGTTAAAAACCCTAAAAACCCATAAAAATCCTAAACAGAACTAAAAATATAAAAACCCCTAAAAAGCATAAAAAACCCAAAAGAAAACATGAATAAACTAAAAACACTTAAGACCCCTAAATACTAAATAAATTATAAAAACCCTAGATGCCCTCAACAAACCATAAAACCTAAAACCCTTAAAAACCTTAAAATCCTTAAAAAGTTATAAAACCCCAAAAAACCACAAAATTCTTAAAAACCCTTAAAAACATAAAAATATTAACCCAAAAAATATCTAAAAATATAAAAACCCTAAAATCCCTGAAAATTCATATGAAAAACATAAGAACCTAAATACATGTAAAACACCTAAAAAAGGATAAAACACTTAAAACCTCTAAAAACCCTAAAATTGCTGAAAACACTAAACCCCAAAATTTTTTAAAACCATAAAACCCCTAAAACATTAATAAAAACCAAAAAATAGAGTAAAAAATAAAAAAAACACCCTTGAAAAACGCTTCAAAAGGCAAATAACTAAAAATCCCTTAAACCCATAAAAAACTCAAAAATTCTATAAAAACAAAAAAAATATAAAAACCCTAAAACCGTTAGAAACCATAAAAACCATCACAAAGATAAAAAATCCTAAAAACCATTATATACTATAGAAGCCCTTAAAATACTTCAAAAACATAAAAAACTAAGAACCATAGAAACCTTTAAAAAGACATTAAGTACCAAAAAATACTTCAAATCCCTAAAAATATAAAAACCATTAAATACTCTAAAAACCCCAAAAAAACCTCTAAAAACATTAAAAACCCTGAAACACATAAAAACACTAAAAATATAAAAATATAAAAACACTTAAAACCAATAAAACACTAAAAATTCTAAAAATCAAAATACCCATAAAAACCATAAAATCATAAAACCCCTAAAAACAGTAAAAAACATAATTACCCATAAAAACCCTATAAATTCCCTAAAAACTCTAAAAACATTTTGAACCCCAAAAAACGTTAAAACCTTAAAAATTATAAAATATATAAAATATTAAAAAAACATAAAAAATATAAAACCAAAAAAAGAATAAAACCTTAAAAACCCATAAAATCCCATGAAACCCTAAAAACCATTAAAATCCCATAAATTTTCTAAAAATCCAATAAAATCACTAAAAATTATGAAAAATTAAAAAATTCATAAAATACTTAAAAACCTAAGGAATATCATAAAACCTAGAAACACTAAAAACCCTTAAAACCTAAAAAATGATAAAACCCTTAGAAACCCTCAAAACCATCGAATCCCTAAAAATGAAATAACCCAATAAAAATCCTAAAAAATCCTTAAAAATCCCTAAAAACATAAAAAACACTAAAACATGGAAAAACCTAAGAAAGTCTTGAAAACCTAAAAACACTTTGAACACCTAAAAACCTAAAAAACACTAAAAACCATATAATCTTAAAAAAACTTAAAAATTAACAAAACCTAGAACCTTAAAATCCCTAAAACTCTATAAAACCCATAAAAAATAAATAAAAACACTAAAACCCATTTAAACCACTTAAAATATTAAAAACACTAAAAACCTTTTAACCCTAAAAAGCAAAAGAAATACTGAAAACCCTAAATTACCAAAAATACCCCAAAGACTGTAAAAACATCAAAATCCCTAAAACTCAAAAAATCTAGAAAAATCCAAAATAAGACCTAAAAATCCTTATAAACCTAAAAACAAATAAAAACCTTAAGAAATAATAAAAAACATTAAAGGATTAAAAATTCGTAAAACCCATAAAAACCCTAAAAACATAAACCCCTAAAACACAAAGAATATTAAAAAACCCTAAAAGCCCTAAAAACCATAAAAACCCCTAAAAACCATAAATACGCAAAAACCATATAAAAATCTAAGAAACCCACTAAAAAATCCATTTAATCCCCTAAAAAATTAAAAATAGAAAAAAATTAAAATCCCTAAAAAAATGAAAACATTCTAAAACCCAAATTGTCCATAAAAATAAGAAAATCCCTAAAATATCAAAATCCCTAAAAATCATAAAAAAATAAAAACTCAAAAATATCCTTAAAATAAATAAAAATATAAAAAACCATAAATACAATAAAAACCTTATAAAAACCATAAAACTCTAAAAAATATTAAATCCCAAAAATCCTAAAAAACACTAGAAACCCTAAAAACAATTAAAATATGTTAAAACCATAAATAACCTTAAAAACATTTCAAAAACCCAAATCCAATAAAAACCCAAAAACCCATTAAAAATATAAATACCATTTAAACCTAAAATTATGATAAAAACTATAAAAAGCACAAAACCCTTAAAACCAATAAATAATATAAAAACCCTTAAAATACTCAACATCCCAAAACAACCAAAAGACCCATAAAAACATAAAAAGTATTAAAATCCATAAAAACCCAAAACCCAAAAATCTACAAGAAAACCATAAAATATTGAAACTAATAAACCCCAAAATACATAAAATGAAAAAACCTCAAAAAGGCTCTATTAACCCTAAAACCTTAAAAATCCACAAACCCCCTAAAAACTATAAAAACCATAAAATCCCCCAAAATCCATAAAAATAGTAAAAAACACTATAATCTCTATAACCCATTTAAACATCTAGAAATGTTAAAAAATTATAAACACCATTAAAACCCTATAAACTCTGGAAACCCCCTAAGAGATCACAGCTAAAACCCCACTAAAAACTCGAGGAGAAGTATGGAGGTGCTCTCCCCTGGTTCGCTCTCCCACTCGTCGCATCTTCTGGGTCTTCCCTCAGATCTTGCTTGGGGATTTGGTTATGGATCTTCACCCCGTCCTTCTTGGTGGTGGTGTGCCTTTGATGTGCTCTACAGATCTAAGGACGCGGTGGTTTCCTTTATTTATCAGCTTTTACTTTCAAGAGTGATGTTTTTTCATGGGATTTTGGCTTTAGATTCAAGTATATCTTGGATTATTTTACCTTGTGCTCGGGATTTGGCAGCATCAGAGGTAGTGAAACTCGTTGTGGTTTCAGATTGGATTTTCTTGGAAAGTGGTGAAACGGTCAACTCTTCGGTATTTGGAATCCCTAGAGGTCATCAGTCGTAGTTCCAGATCATGTTTGCTGAGATGGGGCCTCCACAGATGGGTCAATGGCTTCGAAGTCTTCATCGGTGGAGGGGGTTTCACTGGCGTCGTGGGTTCTGGCCTCTTCGACGACACAATGTGGTGGCATGGCTCCCTCGGTCATTATTGCTACATTGTTTCCATATACATTAAGTCTTGGTCTTGGGAGTTATGTGGTGGATCTTCTGGCATTACATTAATTCTTGCTGGATGCGGAAGAAGATTCAGGTTCGTGCCCTATCTTTGATTCATGCTGCTATTCCTGGTCTATTAGTGTTCTGCGGTGATCTGGCTTCAGTCATTACTTCTCGGTGGTGCCATAATGGTCTTTTTGGCCCTGCGTATATTGCTGAAACATTTGGATGGACCCTTATGTTATGGATTTGTTATGGTGGAAGATGGTTTTTCTATGGGTCGATGTTGGTGCTGTTTCCTGGGATTGACATGAGGTGGTACTTTCTGGTTATGCATTGCAGTTCCTGGGTTGCTAGAGGGTCTTTTTGTACTGCGCACTGGTTCTTTCTTTGGATGTCGGTGGTTCTCCGCTCGTGGTTTTGCTACTGGGTGAGATATGTTGGAATGTTGGATGTTACTTGGATGGGATGTGATGAAGATGATGTATCTATTTCTGGTGATGTTGGTTTTTTGTGGCAGGTCATGGAACTACATAGCTTGGTGGTGCTGGTTATAATGTGGAGGTTGGTGATTTTTGTGCTGGTGGTTTGATGTTGCTATTGGTGAGTTTTTTGGTGGGAAAGATTCTACTGCTTGATGGGTGCTGTTGTGATGGCGTTTGACTTGGGGCCAATGGAGGTTGATGGTTGCGACTTTGTGGTGATGAAGTTGGTTTGGTGAAACTTCTGAGGATGATTTTGGTGTTGTTGGATGATAGTTGATGATTGCTGGATTTGGTACTGATGGATGCTTTCTACTAATCGGTAGGGAGGTGATGTTGGGGACTTCTTTGTTTTTCTGCTTTGTTTGTCTTGGTGTGCTTTCTAGTCATTCTTTTTTGTCATGGTGAGGGTTTGGGGTGGTAAATGGTTTTTGGGTATGGGTCGTTTGACCCCTCCCCTACCTTATCTGCAGTGTCTTTTCCTTTAATAAACTTGGGGGGTCGGAAATAGTTTGACCCTCGCTTCATCCTTTCCCTAAGATCTCAAAAAGCAATAAAAAGCCTAAAAATTCTAAAAACCCTAAAACACATCAGAATCACTAAAAACCATAAAGACCAATTAACATCCTCAAAAGCCCTAAAATCCCTAAAAAGTTAAAATCCCTTAAAATCCTTAATAACCATAAGAAAAATTTAAAACGTAAAATCACTTAAAACCCATTAAAATTCTAAAAATGCTAAAACCCTAAAAACACTAAAAACCATGAACCCCTAAAAACCTTAACACCCCTAAAAACCATTGAAAAACAAAAAAAACCCTTAAAACCCTAGAAAACTGTTGAAATCTCTAAGAACCGTTTATACCCCAACATATGTTCAAAAACTCCAAAAAACTATAAAATTCTTTAAAACTCAAAAAAAACTCTTTTAAACCCAAAATAACCGTAAAATCCCAAAAAAAAACAAAAAAACATTAAAACCCCTAAAATACCAATAAATTCTAAATGACTGTAAAAATCCATAAAAATGTAAAAATTACAAAAAGACCCTAAACCCCCCTAAAAAATCTAAGAAAACCATAAAAATCTAAAAACACTTAAAACTATGAAAAAATAAAAATTCTACAAACCCTTAAAAATTATTAAAAACATTAAAATCCTTAAAAACATTTAATGTCCTAAAAACCTAATAAACATTAAACCCTGTAAATACCGTAAAAACCCATTAAAACAATTTAAACACGTAAAAATGTTAAAAATATTTAAAAACCATTAAAACCCAAAAAACTCAAAAAATACCAAAAAACCCCAAAAACCATAAAAACCCAAAAAAACTTTAAATCTATCAAAATTTATACAAACTATAAAAAACTATAAAAACCTAAAAATGTGAAAAACCGTAAAAACTCTAAACAACCCTAAGAAAATATTTAAAACCTAAAAACTCATAAACCTCTAGAACCTAAAAATTCTAAAACAGAAAAACCCTAAAACCCATAAAAAACATAAAAACCCAAAAAAACCCTAAAAACCCCGAAAACAATAAAAATCATAAACATCCCTAAAAGTCCATAAAAACATAAAAAACCATAAATACTCTAAAAACCCCAATAAATCATTTAAAACAAAAAATAAAATAAAACACCTAAAAACATGAAAAATGCTAAAAACACTAAAAATACTAAAATACACTATACCCCCTAAAACCCACAAAAAACATTAAGAAACCTAAAAATCATAAAAAACCCTTAAAATGAGAAAATATATAAGAAAATAAAAAATATAAAAAGAATTTATACCCATAAAAACCTTTCAAAAATCTTAAAGACCTTAAAATCCATAAAAAACTAAAAACATTACAAACAGAAAAATCCAACAAAACCCTACAACCCTAAAAATCCGTAAAACCCCTAAAAACCCATAAAAACCTAAAAAATCCCAATAAATCTCTAAAAACATAAGAAAACTATAAATCCCAATGATCGGAGAGAAAACCTCAAAAACCTAAAAACTCATAAAACTCCCAAAAAAATTCTTAAACCAACAAAACAATCCATAGAAATCCTAAAAACCAAAAGGCCATAAAACCCATATATATCACAAATAATCATTAAAAACACATAAAACCCCAAAATACCAATAAAAACACTAAAATACATTTAAACCACTCAAAATTTAAAAAAAACTCTAAAAAAAACCCAAAAACAAAAAAAACCCAAAAAATGAAAAAAAATGATAAAAACGCTAAAAACCCTAAAAATCTATAAAAACCATAAAAATCACTAAAAACTCATAAAAAAGTCCAAAACAAACCTAAAAACCCTGAAAAATATAAAAACCCCAACAACAACCATAAAACCCTAAAATTAATTAAAACCCCCAAAACCTAAAAGACACTAAAAATCCTAAAAACCATAAAATCATAAAACTATAAAACCCCTAAAAACCAAAAAACCACTAAAAACTCTCAACACCATTTACACCCTTTAAAATTGATAAAAAAATATAAAGAACATTTAAAACCCTCAAAGGATCAAAACACCCTAAAAACACAAAAAAACAAAAAAGCTGTAAAAAAACCTAAAAATCCATAAAAATGATTAAAATAATAAAAAAACTAAAAAGCCGTAAAATTCTAAAAACATTAAAAAACATAAAAACTATGAAAACCGCTAAAAAATCCTTAGAACCACTAAACACTAAAAACCCCTAACAACTGAAAAAATTATAAAAACTCCAAAACACCCAAATACCCTAAATACCTAAATCCCCTAAAACCAAATAAAAACCCTAAAAACCTCTATAAACCCTAAAAACACTTTAAAACACTAAAAGGATTAAATAAATAAAAAAGCCATTAAAACCTCAAAAAATCCAAAAAATCATAAAAACATAAAAACACTAAAACCCTAAAAATACCTAATAACCATAAAAAATATAAAAATCCAAAAAAAATCCATAAAATCATAAACACCAAAAAAACCACAAAATCCTCTAAGAAAATATTAAAATATAAAAACTCATAAAACCACTCTAAACCTAAAAAATAATAAAAATCCTAAAAAACATAAAAAAACCTAAAAACCTTAAGGAACCCTAAAAACCCATAAAAACCATAAAGCCAATAAAAACTCCAAAACACTTTTAAACCCCAAAAAATGTTAAAAACTCAAAATAAAAAACTTTAAAACACTAAAAACACAAAAAACCATAAAACACAAAATACCCCCAGAATCCCTAAACCCTATAAAAATAATAAAAATCCTAAAAATCCATTGAAATTCATAAAAATATTGAAAAGGATGAACACCCTGAAAAATCCTAAGAAAATATTAAAAACCTAAAAACACTTAAAACCCCTAAACACCCAAAAAAATTCTAAAAACCATAAAAATCTGTAAAAATACCCTAAAACCCATAAGAAATATGAAAACACAAAAAACCTTAAAAAATTCTAAAAACCAATAAAAACTGTAAAAAGCAAGAAAAACTCTAAAACCCATTAAAACCCTTAAAATACTATAAAAATTCTAAAACCCAAAAAAACCCCAAAGAAACCTAAAATCCATCAAAATCCCTAATAACCCTAAAACCGCATAAGAATCCTAAAATCCATAAAAATCACTACAAATATAAAAACCATAAGAAAACCTTACAAAACCAAAAACACTTAAAACCCCTAAAACCCAAAAAAATCTACAACCCCTAAAAACATTAAACCCCTAAAAACCATAAAAACCTCAAAAAAATGAAATAAAACAATAAAACCCTTAAAACCACAAAAAACTCTAAAAATCCTTTAAACCCCTAAAAACATTAAAAAATATAAAAATCCTTACAAACACTTAAAAACTCAAAAAAATCCCTAAACCCACAAAAAAACCATAAAACCCAAATAAACACTAAAAAACCTAAAACTCTAAAAATCCCTAAATACTCTAAAAACCCATAAAAATATTAAAGAATCCCTAAAGAAACCTAAAATGTATAAAATAAATAAAAATTTAGAAAAACCATAAGAAAATCCTAAAAATATAAAAAACCTAAAACCACTAAAAACTCAAAAATGATAAAAACCCTAAAAAACCCAAAACCCCCTAAAAATCCCAAAAACGACTAAAATCATTAAAAACTATACAAACCAATAAAATAATAATAAAAAACTAATTCCCTTTAAAACCCAAAAAATTAAACATTTCCAAAAAACAATAAAACCCTAAAAAAATTTAAAAACCCCTAAAATCCCAAAAAAAAAAACAAAAAATACCATTACAAGCCTAAAAACCCTCAAAATCCTCAAAAAACATTAAATAAATAAAAATATTAATAAATAAAAAAAACCTTAAAACATAAAAAATCTAAAATTCCCTAAAAAACCCTAAGAAAAACTTAAAATTCAAGAAACACTTAAAACACAAAAAAAATAAAAATGCTAAAAACCATTAAAACCCCTAAAAACCCTAAAAACATAAAAACAATTGAAAACCAAAAAAACACCTAAATCCATTTAAAAACCTTGAAAACCCCTAAAAATAAATTAAACCCCTAAACCTATCAAAATTCAAAAAACCCAAAACATTGAAAAAACCATAAAAACTAAACCCCCTAAAAACCCTAAAACCCTTAATTTCACTAAAAACCCATAAAACCATAAAAATCCTATAAAGACCCTAAAAATTCCTAAAAAATAAAAAAAACATAATGAACCATAAAAATCCTAGGAATACATTAAAAATATAAAACAACTAACCCACTTAAAACATAAAAAATGATAAAAACCCCAAAAAAATTCTAAAACCCCTAAATCCCTAAAACCCCTAAAAACATTAAAAACCATAAAAACCAACAATAACCCAAAAACCACTAATAAAAATAAAACCCCTTTAAAACAAAAATCGTTACAAAACTCTAAAAACACCTAAAATCCATAAAAAACAAAAAACTTCAAAACCCCCAAAAAACAATCAAAACACAAAAAACCCAAGAAACTGTTAAAAACCCTAAAAACCAATAAAAATACTAAACATACCTAAAAATGTAAAAACACCTAAAAAACATAAAACCCCCAAAAAAACATGAATAACCTAAAAACACATAAGACCCCTAAAAACTAAATAAATTATAAAAACCCTAGACGTCCCAAAAAAACCAAAAAACCTAAAACCCATTAAATCCTTAAAAACCATAAAATCCATAAAAATCTATAAAACCCTAAAAAAACTAAACACTCTTAAAACCCTCAAAAAATTATAAATGATACAAGACTCTAAAAACCCATTAAATCTCTAAAAACCCAAAAAAATCCTAGAAACACCAGAAAAACATAAAAAACCCAAAAACCCATAAATAATACTTAATCCAAACAAATTCCTTAAAACCCTAAAAAGTTATAAAAATCCTAAGATCACTAAAATCCCTAAAAACATAAAACAAACCTAAAATCCCTAAAACCCCTATTAAAACAAAAACGTCCTACAAATAATTAAAACCCATAAAAACCTAAAATGGATAAAATCTATTAAAAGACCTAAAACCCCTAAAAACCATAAATCCCATAAAACCCCTAAAATCAATTAGAACCATAAATACCCCTAAAATCCCTAAAAACTGCTAGAAACACTAAAAACCAATTAAAACCCCAAAACATTAAGAAACTATAAAAAATGATAAAAACCTTAAAAACATAAAAAAAAATCCATAAAACACAAAGAAACCTTGAAAACCCAAAAAAACCCCAAAACCCTCAAAATCTATAAAAATCTTAAAAACCATAAAATTCATTAAAAAATACTAAAAATCCCTAAAAAATTAAAAACCCCTAAAACCCTAAAATTCCTTAAAAACCCATAAAAACTAAAAAACACATAAAACCCCCCAAAAACCAAAATATGATAAATCCCCTAAACCCAATAAAACCACTAGAAACTTTAAAACCATATAAAACATAAAAAACTCTTAAAACCCTTTAAACCCCTAAAATGTTAAAAACTCAAAAAAAAAATCAACTTCCAAAAAACATATAAAACCACTAAAAACCCAAAAAACCAAAAAACCAAAAAACCCCTAAATGCTATCAAATCCCTAAAAACCTGAAAAACAAAAAAAATCATAAAAATCATGAAAAATACCTAAAAATGTAAATAATTTAGAAACCATGAAAAACACAAAGAATAAATTAAAAGCATTAAAATATTTAAAACCCCTAAAACCTAAAAAAACTAAGAACCTTAAAAACCCTAAAACCCATATAAACTTAAAAATCCATAAAAACCCATAAATATCATATAAAGTCTCTGAAAATGCATAAAAAGTTTAAAAAACCCTAATAAAACATTAATAACCTAAAAAAAATTAAAACCCCTAAAACCTAAAAAATACTAAAATCCCTAAATAGTCCACAAAACCATAGAAACCCTATAACCCATAAAAAACCTAAAACCATGAAAACCAAATGAAAACCTAAAAACTACTAAAAACTCTATAACCACTTCCAACACCTAAAAATGTAAAAAAAATCCAAAAAACATTAAAACACTAAAAAACTCAAAAACCCTAAAAACCCAAAACAAACACCAAACCCTTAACCCCACCCCCCAAATCCAAACAAGCCCTAAAAACCCATAAAAATCATAAAAACTAGAAAATCACTAAAATGTAAAAAATATAATTTTTAAAGAATCAATTAGAAAAACTTAAACACCAAAGACCACATTAAACCCCTAAAAACCAAAAAAAACCCAACAGACCATAAAAATAGAAAAAAACCAACTAATAACTCTAAAAATTCTTTCGACCAATTTATTTTTTTTGATATCTCAAAAAATATTTAAACCCTAAAAACTAATAAAACCATAAAACCCCTAAAAACACTCCAAATCCCTAAAAACATAAAAAATCATAAAAAATCTTTAAAAATAGCCTTAAATTCATTAAAAAAAAATAAAATATCCCTAAAACCTTGAAATTCCCTAAGAAAACATTAAATACTAAAAAAGGAAACTAGAAACATAAACAATGTTAAAAATGATAAAAACCCTTAAAACTATAAAACTCATAAAAACCTTAAACACCCAAAATACCCAAAAAATAACTATTAAAACATATAATGACACTTTAAACATATAAAAACATTAAAAAAAATTAAAACCATAAAACCCCTAAAAATTAAAAAAACCCTAAAAACCCAAAGAAATTCTAAAAACTACAAGAAAAACATATAACCTTTAAACACTTAAAACCACTAAAAACTAGAAAATAAAAAACCCCCAAAATACCCAAAATACACTAAAAACCTAAAACCTTTAAAACCAATGAAAAACACTAAAAACCACTATAAACACTAAAAACCCTTTAAAACCATAAAATCATTAACTAAATAAAAAAACCATACAAACCTAAAAAAATCCCAAAAACCATACAAACCTAAAAACTCAAAAAACCATCAAAATCACTAATAACCATAAAAACCATAAAATTCCTAAAAAATTCCCTAAAAATACCTAAATACATAAAAACCATAAAAACACCAAAATCCACTAGGAAAATATTCAAACCTAAAAACTCATAAAACCACTCTAATCCTAAAAAATTATAAGAACCCTAAAAGCATTAAAAACATAGAAACACCAAAAAACATTAACGAACCCTAAAAACCCATAGAAACTATAAACCACTATAAACTCCAAAAAGAATTTAAACCCCAAAAAATGTTAAAAACTCAAAAAAAAAATTAAAATACTAAAAACTCAAAAAACCATGAAAACACTAAATACCCTCAGAATCCCTAAGCTCTCTAAAAACAATAAAAATCCTAAAAATCCGTTGAAATTCCTAAAAACATTGAAAACCAAGAACAAATTGAAAACACCTAAGAAAATATTAAAAATCTTAAAACACTTAAAACCCCTAAAAAACCAAATAAATCCTAAAAACCATAAAAACCAATAAAAAAGCATAAAACCCCTAAAAACTATGAAAACACAAAAAACCTTAGATTTTTTAAAAAACACATAAAATTGTAAAAATCATAAAAACTATAAAAACCCTTAATACCCTGAATGTTTAAAAAACTCTAAAAAACATTAAAACCCCAAAAATACTAAAAAACTGATACCCCAAAAAACCCCTAAAGAACCCTAATACCCATTAAATTCCCTAAAAACCCTAAAAGCGCATAAGAATCCTAAAAACCCTAAAAATCACAAAACATATAAATACCTTAAGAAAAACTCACAAACACAAAAACACATAAAACCCCTAAAACCATAAAAACCTTGAAAACCGAAAAAACCCAATAAAACACCTAAAGACCACTAAATACTCTAAAAAGCCTTTAAAATCCTAAAAAAATAAAAAAAATCTAAAAAACCTTACAAACCCAAAACCCCCCAAAAAAATCCTAAACTCCCAAAATAACATAAAAACCCAAAAACTTTACAAAACCTAAAACCCTAAAAATCCCTAAAAACTCTAAAAACCCATAAAAAATATAAGGAATCCCTAAAAAAAACTAAAATGTATAAAAAACTAAAAATCTAAAAATACCCTAAGAAAAAACTAAAAACCTAAAAAACATAAAACTGCTAAGAACTGAAAAATGATAAAAAAAATTAAAACACTTAAAAATCACAAAAACCCATAAATACATTAAAAAATGTAAAAACCTATAAAATACTAAGAAACCAATACATCCCTTTAAACCATGAAAACATTAAATAACTCTAAAAAACAATAAAACACTAAGAAATTGAAAAAACCCATAAAATCCCAAAAAACCATAAAAACCATTACAACCCTAAAACCCCTCAAAATCATCAAAACCCCTAAAATCCATAAAAATATTAATAAATCCCTAAAAATATCTTAAAACGTAAAAATTACTAAAAACCCTAAAAACCCTAAAAACCCTAGAATATACATAAAATCCAAGAAACACATAAAACACCGAACAAAACTAAAAATGCTAAAAACAATTAAAAATCCTAAAACCCCTAAAAACATAAAAACAATTGAAAACTTAAAATCCCCTAAAAACCCATAAAAACCCTAAAAACTATAAAAAACCCTAAAATTTTAAAAATTCTAAAAAAAATAATAAAAAAACTAAAAACTCAAAAACCCAAAAAACATGAAAAAAATAAACCCCCTAAAAACCATATAACCCTTAATATCACTAAAAATCCATAAAATCATAAAAATTCTAAAAAGACCCTAAAAATTTCATAAAAATTTAAGAATACATAAAGACATTGAAAACCCCTAGGAATACTTTGAAAAATCTAAAACAATTAAACCCCTAAAAACCTAAAAAGTGATAAAAACCCTAAAAATACTAAAACTCCAAAAAACCCTAAAACCCCAAAAAACCTTAAAAACCAGAAAACAAATAATAACAAAAAAACCACTAAGAACTCTAAAAACCATTTAAACCACAAAAAAAGTTAAAAACTCTAAAAACCCACAAAATACATTAAAAAATGTCAAAACACCCAAAAAAATTCAAAACACAAAAAACCCTAAAAACCCTTAAAAACCATAAAATCCCAGAAAAATCCTAAAAATACCTAAAAATGTAAAAATCCATAAAAAACCTAACAAACCTTATGAAATCGTGAAAAACCTAAAAACACTTAAGACCCCTAAAAACCAAAAAAAATGATAATAACACTAGAAATCCCCAAACAACCTTCAAACTTAAAACCCATAAAACCCCTAAAAACCTTAAAATACATAAAATTATAGAAAAAGCTAAAAACCACTAAAAACTCTTAAAACCCTCCAAACACCAATAAATGTTAAAAGACACTAAAAACCAATTAAACACCAAAAAACACAAAATACTCTAATAAGACAAGAAAAACATAAATCCCCTCAAAACCAGTAAAAACCATAAATAAAAACAAATTCCTTAAAACCCTAAAAAGCTATAAAAATCATAAAATCTCTAAAATCCCTAAAAACAAGAAAAAGCTAAAATCCCTAATCACCCCTAATAAAACAAAAAAATCCCAAAATAGTTAAAACCCCTAAAAACCGAAAATGGATAAAATCCCTAAAAATTCCAAGAAACCCTAAAACTATAAAAACCATAAAACCACTAAAATCATTTAGACAACAAAATACCAATAATATCCCTCAAAACTGCTAAAAACACTAAAAAACAATTAAAACCCCAAAACATTAAAAATTTATAAAAAATGTCAAAAACATAAAAAAGAAAACAAAAATACATAAAACACAAAAAAAACCTTGAAAACCTTAAAACCCCCAAAACCATCAAAATCTCTAAAAATCCTAAAAGACGTAAAAATCCTAAAAATTTCCAAAAATTACATAAAAATTTAAAAAATCCTAAAACCCAAAAAATCACCAAGAAAACCCAATAAATATAAAACACACATAAAACCCCCAGAATCCAAAATATTCCTAAACCCCTAAACCCCATAAAACCCATAAAACCTCAAAACCCCTATAAAAACACTAAAAACTCTTAAAATATGTTAAACCCCTAAAATGATAAAAACTCTAAAAAACAACTAAGAAACTCAGAAAAATGTTAAAAACCCAAAAAGAAAGAAACCCTAAAACCCAAAAAAATCATAAAAACATGAAAACCCTAAAAACCATAAAAACCAGAAAACCCTAAAAACCCTTAAAATCCAAAAAAACCCATAAAAATCATATAAAGGACCAGAAAACCATAAAAACATGAAAAAACCCTAAGAAAACATTAATAACCTAAAAATAATTAAAAACACTAAAACTTAAAAAATACTAAAATCCTTTAAAATCCCTAAAGTGTCCACAAAACCTAAAAACCCAATATCCAATAAAACCCCTAAAATCATGAAAACCCATAGAAAACATAAAAAACACTAAAAAATTTAAAACCTCTTCCAAACCATAAAAATGGTTAAAAATTCTAAAAACCCATTCAAACCCTAAAAAACTCAAAAAAAATAAAGACACAAAACAAACACAAAATTCTTAAAACCCCAAAAATCCCTAGAAAAACAAAAAACCCATTAAAATCCTTTAAAAATAGAAAAATACATAAAAATGTAAAAAAAATAATTTTTAAAAAAAAATCTATTAGAAAACATTAAAATACTATGAGAACATTAAATCGCTAAAAACAAAAAAAACCATAAAAACCATAAAAACCATAAAAAACCAACTAATAAATCTACAAAAACGTTCGACCTGAAAAATGGTTAATAACACAAAAAAAAATTTATACCCTAAAAACTCAAAATAATCTAAAAAATAAAAAAATCATAAACCCCAAAAAACCCTAAAAACACTCAAAATTTATAAAAACATAAACAATCATAAAAATATTTAAAAATCGCCTTAAAATTTATTAAAAACATAAAATATCACCAAAACAATAAAAATCCCAAAGAAAACGTTCAAAACTGAAAAACAAAAAATCCTTAAAAACCTTAACAATGCTAAAAATGCTTAAAACCCTTAAAACTATAAAACCCCTAAAAACATTAAACCCCAAAAACCTAAAAAACAAAAAAATTACTACTAAAACATTTAAATATTCTTTAACCCCCTGAAAACATTAAAAATATTTTAAAATATTAAAACCCCTAAAAAATAAAAAAACATAAATATCGAAAGAAATTCTAAAAACCCCACGAAAACCTTAAAAACTTTAAACACTTAAAACCCCTAAAAACCTAAGAAATTCTAAAACCCCCTAAAATATCCTAAATAACCTAAAAACCTAAAACCCCTAAACCAATTAAAAACCCTAAAAACCACTATAAATACCAAAACCCCTTTAAGACACTAAAACCATTAAATAAATCAAAAAATCATTAAAACCTAAAAAATCAAAATAACCATAAAAATTTAAAAACCGTAAAAACCTCAAAATCCCTGATAACCATAAAAACCATAAAATTCCTAAAAATACCTAAAAATCCATAAAAACATTAAAACATTAAAACCCCCCAAAACCACTACGAAAATCATAAAACCTAAAAACAAATAAAACCACTCTAAAACTAAAAAATGATAAAAAACTAAAAACATAAAAACTCTAAAAAAAAATTAAGGAACCCTAGACACCCATAAAAACCCTAAAAGAACTAAAAAATCCAAAAAACATTTAAGCCCCAAAAATGTTAAAAACTCAAAAAAAAATTAAAACACTAACAACTCAAAAAACCATAAATACACTAAATACCCTCAGAATCCCATAACCCTCTAAAAATAATAAAAACTCTATAAATACATTGAAATTAATAAAAAAATTGAAAACCATGAACACATTGAAAACTCCTAAGAAAATATTAAATACATAAAAACACATAAAACCCCAAAAAACCAAAAAAATGCTAAATACCCTAAAACCCCGAAAAAAGACCCTAAAACTCCTCAAAACTATAAAAACACAAAAAAACTTTAAAATTTTCCAAAAACCAATAAAACATTAGAAAACATGAAAAAATATAAAAACCCATAATACCCCAAAAATTTAAAAAACTCTAAAAATCTTTTAGACCCCTAAAATACAAAAAAATAAAATAAAACCCCTAAAAACCTCTAAATAACCCTAAATCCCATCAAAATCCCTAAAAATATCTAAAAAAACTAAAAACCATAAAATTCTACAAATTCATAAAGAACCCTAAAAATTTAAATAACCCTAAACCCATAAAAATCATAAAAAGGCCATGAAAAACCATAAAACTTGAAAAATTACTAAGAAAACATTAATTACCTAAAAACAATTAAAACCCCTAAAACCTAAAAAGTACTAAAATACCTTAAAATCACTAAAAATTCAACAAAACTTTAAAAACCCTATAACCCATAAAACCCCTAAAACCATAAAAACCCATAGAAATCCAAAAACACAACTAAAAAGTCTAAACCCACTTCAAACCCCTAAAAATGTTAAAAAACTCTAAATACCGTAAAAACTAAAAAACCCCTAAAAATACAAAACAAACACAAAACAGTCAAAAACCCCCAATTCCCTAAAAACCCTAAAAACCTATAAAAATCCTAAAAAACTAGGCAAATACCTAAAAATGTAAAAAATATAACTTTTTAAAAATCTATTAGAAATTTTAAAAAACCTAAGAGCACTTAAAAATCCTAAAAACAAAATAAACCCTAAAACCCACGAAAACCATAATTAACCGACTAATAACTTGAAAAAAATTGACCCCAAAAATTTTTAGTAACTCACAAAATATTTAAACCACAAAAACTCAAAAAAACCCCCAAAAAATCAAAAAACCATAAAACCCCTAAAAACCCTAAAAACACTCAAAATCCCTAAAAACATAAAAAATCCTAAAAAATAGCCTTAAAAATCCTTATAAATATAAAATATCCTTGAAAAACTGAAAATATGTAATAAAAAATTAAAAACTAAAAAACAAAAAATCCATAAAAACCTAAACAATGATAAAAATGATAAAAATCTTTAAAACTATAAAACCCATAAAAAACATAAAATCTCAAAAACCCCAAAAAACAAAAAAAAATAACTATTAAAATATAAAAAGACACTTTAAAAACCTAAATCAATAAAAAACTATTAAAACATTAAAACCTATAAATAATAAAATAATCCTAAAAACCCAAAGAAATTATAAAAACCAAAGAAAACCTTAAAACCTTTAAAGTCTTAAAACCCCTAAAAATCTAATAAATTATAAAAACACCAAAATACCTTAAAAATATAAATCCCCTAAAACGAAATAAAAACCCTAAAAATCACTATAAAAAATAAAAACCCTTTAATACCCTAAAATTATTAAATAAATCAAAAAACCATTAAAACATAAAAAAATCCAAAAAACCATAAAAACATATATACCCTTGAAACCCTAAAAACCCTCAAAAAACCTAATAACCATAAAAACCATTAAAATCCAAAAAAATCATAAAAATACCAAAAAACCTAAAATCCTTTTAAGCCCCCCAAAACACTAAGAAAATATAAAAACCTAAAAACACATAAAACCACTCTATACATAAAAAATGAAAAAAAACCCTAAATACATAAAAAGCCTAAAAACCTTATGGAACCCTAAAATCCCACAAAAACACTATAACCACTAACAACTCCAAAAACAAATTAAACAAAAAAAAATGATAAAAACTCAAAAGAACTTTTAAAACACTAAAAAATCCAAAAAACCATACAAACACTAAATACCATTAGAATCCCTAAACACTATAAAAACAAAATAAAATCCAAAAAATCCATTGAAATTTGTAAAAACATTGAATAACATGACCACCTTGAAAACTCTTACGAAAATATTAAAAACCTAAAAACACTTAAAACCCCTAAAAACAAATAAAATTATAAAAACCATAAAAAAATCATAAAAAGACACTAAAACCCCGAATACCCTAAAAACTATTAAAACACAAAAAACCTTAAAATTTTCTAAAAACCAATAAAAACAGTATAAATAATGCAAGGCTATAAAAACCCTTAAAATCTCTAAAGTTTTAAAAAAATCTAAAAAATATTAAAACCCATAAAATACTAAAAAACTCTAAATCCCCAAAAACCCGCTAAAGAACCCTAAAACGTGTTGAAATCCCAAAAAAACCGTAAACTGTATAAGAATCCTGAAATTCCTAAAAATGACTAAAAACCCTAAGAAAACATTAGAAACCCAAAAACACATAAAACACCTAAAACCAAAAAATTCTAAAAGCCCTAAAAATTTTAAACCCCTAAAAACCATAAAAACCTCAGAAAACTGAAAAAAACCAAAAAAAACCCTAAAACCACCCAAAACTCTAAAAATATTTTAAAATCCTAAAAACATTAAAAAAATCTCAAAAACCTTACAAACACTAAAAACTCAAAAAAAACCTATACCTCTAAAAATCCATAAAATCATCAAAAACTCTTAAAAACCTAAAACCCATAAAATCCTTAAAAACTCTAAAAACCCATACAAATATCAAAAAAACCCTAAAATACCGAAAATGTATAAAAACATAAAAATCTAGAAAAACTATAATAAAACCCTAAAAATCTAAAAAAACATAAAACCGCTAAAAGACAAAAAATGATAAAAACCCTAAATACCCTAAAACACCTAAAAATCAAAAAAACACCTAAAACATTAAAAACCGTAAAAACCAATAAAATACTAATAAACCACTAAATCCCTTTAAAACCTGAAAACATTAAATAACTCTAAAAAATAATAAAACCCTAACAAATTTAAAAAACCCCCACAAACCCAAAAAAACCATAAAAACCCATACAACCCTAAAAACCCTCAAAATCCCCCAAAACCCTAAAATCCATAAAATTATTAAAAAATCCCTAAAAATACAATAAAATGTAAAAAATCCTATAAACCCTAAAACCCCAAAATATACACTTAAAATCCAAGAATCACTTAAAACACCGAAAAAACTAGAAATGCTAAAAACCATTAAAAACCCAAAAACAATAAAAAATAAAAAACAATTGAAAACCTAAAACCCCGTAAAATGCAATAAAAACCATAAAAAAACCCATAAAAATACTATAAAAACCTAAAACTTTAAATTTTCTAAAAAATTATTAAAACCCCCAAAATATCAAAAAAAAACCATAAAAAATTAAAATACCATAAAAAATAAACCCCTTAAAACCCATAATATCACTAATAATCCATAAAAACATAAAAATACAAAAAGCCACTAAAAATTCAAAAAAAAATAGAAGGACCCTAAAAACCCGTTGGAATACCTTAAAAAATCAAGAAAAAATTAAACCCATAAACACCTTAAAAATGACAAAAACCATAAAAAGTTCAAAAACCCCTAAAAACCCTACAACCCTTAAAACCTTAAAAACTATAAAAACCAATAATAACCCCAAAAAAACTAAGAACACTCAAAAAAACTCTAAAAACCTTTTAAGCCCCTAAAAACATTAAAAAACACTAAATATCATTAAAAATGATGAGAACATAAAAAAACCTGAAGAAACCACAAAATCTCTAAAAACCATAATAACTATAAAAATCATAAAGTTCCCTAAGAATCTCTATAAATGTAAAACCAATAAAAATCATGAGAACACTTAATAAAACCATAAAATATATAAACTATTAAAACCCCTACAAAATCTAAAAATAGTAAAACCCTAAAAAGCACTAAGAACCCCTAAAAATCCTAAATCCATAAAAAACCATACAAGCCTTCAAAACCCTAAAAACCCATAAATCCCCTAAAAACCACTAATAAATCTAAATTTCATTTAAAACCATAAAAATGTTAAAAAAATTCCCTTAAAACCCCTAAAAACTAAAGAACCCAAAACCTCCAAAAAAGGAAAAAAACTATAAAAAACATAAAATCACTCAAAATACCTAAAAACAAAAAAAACATAAAAACCAAAAAAAATCCCTAAAAGCCCCTAAAAATGTAAAAACCATAAATACTCCTAATAAAACAATAGAAACCAACACCCACTTAAAACCCATAAAAAACTAGAAACCCTAAAACCCAAAAAATATTTAAAAACACAAAAAACATAAAATCCCATAAAAATTACAAAAACCCCTTGGAAAACCATAAAAACATAAAACCACTTAAAACTCCTAATAACCAAAAATTTTAAAACCCCTAAAAACCATAAGACCACTAAAACAATAAAGACCCCTAAATACAATGAAAACCCTAAAACCCACTAAAATCTCTAAAAATAAGTTATACCCCTAAAAACATTAAAATCACAAAAAAACATAAAAACTATACAAAACTCAAAAAACTCAAAAACACCAAAAAACCCATAAGACCCTAAATGCCCTAAAAAACCTAAAACCCCTTGAAAATACCTAAAAACCATAAAAAATTAAAAACCCTAAATATTCTAAAAAATCCCTAAAACACCTAAAAATGAAAAAAACCCAAAAAAACCTTTAAAAATATGAAGAAAAACATAAAACCAAAAAACACATAAAACCCCAAAAAAAATATAAAACATAAAAAAACTTTAAAAAACTCTAGACCCCCTAAAAACCTTCAAAATACTTTAAAATAATAAAAACATTTAAAAAGACATAAAATCCTTTAAAATGTAAAAAACCCTAAAAACTGCTATGATAACCTCAAAAACTAAAAAACACTTAAAATCCTCAAAAATCTAAAAATGATAAAAATAATAAAACAAATATATATCCTATAATGCCTAAAACCCCCTTAAAACCATAAATCCCCTATAAACCTTATTGACACAAAAAACCCAAAAAACCAAAAAACCACTAAAAACTCTAAAAACCTTTTAAAACCCTAAAATTGTTAAATAAGTCTAAAAACCTGAAATAACCCTACAAGGCTCAAAAAAACCCAAAACCCCCAAAACCCTAATTACCCTAGATACCAAAAAAACATGAAAACACCTAAAAATACTAAAACAAAAAAAATCCTTAAAATCCTATAAAATTTGAAAGCCCCTAAAAACACTAAAAAACCTAAGACAAACTTAAAAACCTAAATACAGTTAAAATCTCTAAAACCCTAAAAATCATGAAAACCTTAAAAACATAAAAATCCTAAGATCCCTCAATATCCTTAAAAAACCTACAGAACTATAAAATTCTAAAAAATCGATATTAACCATAAAAATGAAAAAAACCCAATAACCCTGAGAAACCCTAGGAAAACCTTAAAAACCTTAAAAACACTTAAAACCCATAAAAACCCTTAAACTTTTGGACATCCTAAAGACCCTAAAATACCCTAAAAACCCTAAAAACCCTTAAAAACAAAAAAAACACCTAAATACCATAAAAAATCTAAAAACCCCAAAAGTCAAACAAAATAACTAAAAACAAAAAAAACCCATTTAAACTCTTAAAAAGATAAAAAACTCTAGAAAACCATAAAAACCTTACAAAACATAAAAAAACAAATAACCCTAAAAACCATAAAAACCAATGAAACCCTAAAACCCCCTCAAAATCCCTAATAACCTTAAAAACCAGAAAAATCCTAAAAATACATAAATTCCCAAAAAACATAAAAACCCCTAAAAACCATGAAAACCACTTAGAAAACCTTAAAAACTAAAAAAATTTAAAACCCATAAAAACCTAAAAATGATGAAACCATAAAATAACGTAAAAAACCTAAAAACTTTAAAACACATAAGAAACCCCTAAAAACCTTAAAAAATCATAAAACCCCATAGAAACCCTAAAAACCACTAAAATCTATAAAATCCCTTTAAAACTGTAAAAATATCAAAAAAACATAAAAAAAACAAAAAATTCTAAAAATTCTCATAATCCTTAAAAACCTGAAAACCAATAAATGTCTTAAGAAACCCTAAATTTCCTAATAATGTAATAAACCCAAAATTCCTTGAAAACCCTTAAGAAAACATTAAAAAACCTAAAAACGCATAAAACTCCTAAAAAAACTAAAATTCCTAAAAACCCTAAAAACATAGAAAAAACCTAAAAAAATATATGACCCTCAAAATCCATAAAAGTATTAAAACCCCATAAAAACCCTTAAAATCCCGAAAAATTCCCAAAAACAAAAAAATACCCTAAAACTCTAAAAACCCTAACAAAACCTTAAAAATCCCTAAAGACCCTGAAAACAATTAAAAAACATTAAAACCCTAAAACTCATAAAACACCCCATAAATCGTAACACCCCCCCCCCAAACCATAAAAACTCAAAAAATCCATAGAAACCCAAAACCACTAAAAACTCTAAAAATCCTTTAAACATCTATAAAAATTTAAAAACTCTAAAAACCCATAAAAACCCTTAAATGTCTAATCCCCCTAAACACTGAAGAAAACCATAAAACCCTAAAAACCTTAAAAACTCTCAAAAACCTCAAAATCCCAAAAAACACTTAAAATAATAAAAAAATCCTAAAAAATCCCAAATAGTCCACAAAAATGTAAAAAACACTAAAAACCATGAATAATCTTATGAAAACATTAAAAACCTAAAAACCCATAAAACCCCTTAACAATTAAAAAAATTCTAAAACCCCTCAAAACAGTAAAACCCTAAAATCCCTTACACAATAAAAATCCATAAAAACCATAAAAACAATAAAAATTATGAAATATCCCTAAAAACATTAAAATCATAAAAAACCTTAAAAATTATTATAAAACCATAAAACCTAAAAAAATACAAATACTAAAAACTATAAATAATGATAAAAAAAGTTAAAAACACTAAAAGTCCCTAAAAACCCTGAAATCCCCTAAAACCATAAAACCCCGAAAAATCTGAAAAAATTTAAAACAACCAGAAATAACATAAAAACCAATGAAAAACTCTAAAACCCATAAAACTCCAAAAAATTATTAAAATACTATTAAAACCATGATAACCCTAAAATCTATAAAAAAAACCCTAAATCCCAAAAAACTATAAAATCCCAAAACCTGTAAAAACCCCCCAAAACCCTCAAAATCTATAAAATCCTAAAAACCATTATAACCTAAAAAATCCCTTTAAATAGTTAAATACATTAAATTCCTACAAACACTGAAAATCCATAAGAAAAACTAAGAAACCTAAAAAACCTAAAACCTCTAATATCCGAAAAAATCCAAAAAAACACAACAACCTATTAAAATTTCTAAAAACTGATAATTTCTTTTAAAATCCCTTAAAATGATAAAAAACATATAAAATGATAAAACCTTTATAATCCCTAAGAAAAAAATTAAAAACCTAAAAAAATAAAACACTTGAAAACCCTAAAATTGATATAAATAAAAAACCCTATGAATACCCTAAAACCCCTAAAACTTGTTAAAACCATAAAGCCCCAAAAAATCATAAAACCCTAAAAACCCATAAAAACCTAAATATCAAATAAAACTATAAAAACCCTTTAAACCCTCAAAAATTTTAATAAACCCAAAATACATAAAAAGCATCAAAAACTAAAAAACCCCTTCCAAAACTAAAAAATAATTAAAAGCGTTGAAACCGTAAAAACCCTAAAACCCAAAAAAATCCTTTAAAACCATAAAAACAAAATAAAAATACTAAAAAATCCATAAAAATTAATAAAACATAAAAAACCCTAAAAACCTTGAAAACCCCTAAGAAATTCATAAAATCCCAAAAAAAAACCCCAAAAAACGTCAAAAACATTAAATTCCCTAAAACCTTAAAACCCTAAAAAATATCAAAATCATGAAAAATCCCAAAATATTATAAAAATCTTAAAAAAACCAAAAAATACTTTCAAATGTAAAAAATGCTAAAAACCTTGACAACAACAAATAAAAACATTAAAAACTAAAAACACATAAAACCCCTAAAATCTAAAAAACAATAAAACCCCTAAAAAGACCATAAAATCCAAAAAATCCTTAAAAACAAAATATCCCATAAAAATATAAACCCTTAAAAACCCATAAGAACTCTAAAAACCCATGAAACCCTAAAAACACATTAAACCCCTAAAAACATTAAAAAGCACTGAAATTCCTTAAAAACCCTAAGAAAAAAAACCTAAAGACCAAAAAACACTATAATAACCATAATTACATTAAAAATACATAGAATCCCAAAAAACACTAAAAACAGAAAAATACCTCAAAATCCTTAAAATGTAAAAAAATTTAAAAACCCAGAAAACTCCTATGAAAACCAAAAAAACCTAAAAACACTTTATAATAATAAAAACATAAAAATTGATAAAACCATGAAATAATCTAAAGCCTTAAACCCCTCAAAATCCATAGAAACCCAAAAAATATATAATTCTTAAAAATCCCAAAAAAACCCTAAATACATAAAAAACACTAAAACACTGAAAACCCAAAAGAAAATCATAAAAACCTAAAAACACTGAAAACCCCTAAAAATGACAAAAATTCTAAAAATGCTTTTAAAAAATAAGCATACCCTAATACCCTTAAACATGTAAAAAATAGTAAAATCCTTATAAACCCTAAAAAATCAAAACACACAAAAACATCAAAAAAACTATAAAAACCTTAAAACTCTAAAACCCCTATAAATAACTAAAAACCCTAAAAACCCATAAATATAAAAAAATACCAAAAAAATACAAAAAAGAAAAAAACACTAAAAAACCTAAAAACCCATATAAACATTAAAAATTAAAAAATGGTTTAAACCCCTTAAAATCAAAAACTGTTAAAAGCACTACAAATCCAAAAACCCTAAAAACACTCAAAATCCTTAAATAATCAAAAAAATCCAAAAAATCTTTAAAAAAGTCCTTAAAATAGTTTAAATTGCAAAAAACCATAAAAACCATGAAAACCACTAATAAAAAATTAAAAATTAAAAAATTATTAAAAACCCTAAAAACCCTAAAAATGCTAAAAACTATAAAACCCTCAAAAGTCCCTAAAAACCCTAAACCCCCAAAAACCTTCAGATAACTAAAACCACTAAAACCCACAAAGATCTCTAAAAACCTTTAAAACCCAAAAGTGATAGAAAATATGTGAAATTTAAAAACACAAAAAAACTCATAAACCACCTAAAAACCCAAAAAAACCCAAAAAACCATAAAAACCCACATAATCCCTAAAACCCCTAAAACCTTAAAAATCCTTAAAATATCCCTAAAAATATGTATAATTGTTAATAACCATAAAAATAGTTATAAAACATTAAAATCCTAAAAAAAATAGACCAATAAAAACCTAAAATATTCTAAAAACCATAACAATAAGAAAAACATTAAAACAAGAAAAATATCTACAAAATAAAAAAAAACCCTAAAACCCCATAAAACCCATAAAAACCACTAAATAACCTTTAAACCCTCAAAAAACCATTAAAAAGTATAAAAACATTTAAAATCATGAAAAATTAATAAAAATCCAAAAACCCAAAAAACCAAAAAAACCATCAAAATCCATAAAACCTTATAAAACAATAAAAACCCTAAAAATCCCTAATAAACCGTAAAAATATAAAAAACCATGAAACTCTTGAAAACCCTAAGAATAATTTAAAATCATAAAAAAACCTAAAACCCCTAAAACCTAAAAAAATGGATAAAACCTTAAAACCCCTAAAAGACAGTAAAACCACTAAAAATCCCTAAAAACCATAAAACCCCTAAAACCCATAAAAAACAAAAAAACCCATAAAACCCTAAAACCCCAATAAAACTCTAAAACCCCTTAAACATGTAAAAACATTAAAAAAAATTCATGAAACCATATAAACCCTAAAAAATCAATGAAAATCCCCAAAACCAAAAAACACGAAAACCTGAAAAACCCTAACACCCCTCAAAATCTCTAAAACACCGAAACAACCATAAAAATACTAAAAAATATCTAAAACTACCTAGAAATGTATAAAACTATAAATACACTGGAAAACCCTATGAAAACATTAAAAATGTAAAAAAACTTAAAAACCTAAAAAACCTACAAAATGCTAAAAACCATAAAAATACTAAAAAACCATAAAACCCCTAAAATCCTTAAAAACCCTAACACCCCCAAAAATTATATAAACCCACTAAAAATTAAAATGATCCATTAAACACATAAATATGTTAAAACCTATGAAAAAATTGAAAACCATAAAAAATGTCAAAAAATTTCATAAAATCCCAAAAACGTATAAAACTCTAAAACCCCTAAAAACCCAAAAATACCTATAAATCCTTAAAAATCATAAAAACCATAAAAATCCTTAAAAAAACTAAAAATAACTAGAAATTAAAACTCCGAAAAATCTTGAAAACCCTAAGAAAAAATTGACATCCTAAAATCACTTAAATCCCCTAAAAACCTAAAAACACAAAAAAAACCTCAAAATCCTGAAAAAAAATGTCAAAAAAATAAATATAATAAACAATATCTAAAAATATCTAAAACATAAAAATAGTAATATACCTAATAAACCAATAGAAAACTTAAAAACCCAAAATCACTTAAAAACACTAGAAAGCTAAAAGCACTAAAAACCATAAAACCCCTTAAAACCCTAAAACCCACTAAAAATCATAAAATCCCCTAAAACATTTAAAAATTAAAAAACCAATAAAAACACTAAAAACACAATGATGTTTAAAAAACCCCTTTAAACCCCTAAAAATGATAAATAACTCTAAATAATTTTTAAACCCTAAAACAAAAAAACATATAAAACCCTAAAACCCCTAAAAAGCCAAAAATCCCTATAAATCCTTAAATATCATAAAACCATAAAAATCTTTAAAAAAACTAAAAATAACTAAAAATTAAAACCCCTAATGTTTTGAAAATCCCTAAGAAAAAATTGAAAACCTAAAAACACTTAAATCACCTAAAAACCTAAAAACACTAAAACCCCTCAAAATCCTAAAAAAGTCCAAATAATAAAT
This sequence comes from Viscum album, assembly GCA_963277665.1. Lineage (NCBI taxonomy): Eukaryota > Viridiplantae > Streptophyta > Magnoliopsida > Santalales > Viscaceae > Viscum > Viscum album. The sequence goes on from OY728164.1 coordinate 791,271,529, forward strand.
ATCATAAAAAATATCTAAAAATATCTAAAACATAAAAAATATTAAAATACCTAAGAAAAACTAAGAAAAAATTAAAAACTCAAAATCATTTAAAAACCCTAAAAAGTTAAAAGCACTAAAAACCTTAAAAACCCCTTAAAACCGTAAAACACACTAAAAATCATAAAATCCCCTAAAACATTTAAAAATATAAAAACCCATAAAAACACTTAAAACACACTAAATTTTATAAAAAATCCCTTTAAATCCCTAAAAATGTTAAATAACTCTAAAAAATATTAAAACCCTCAAAAACACAAAAAAAAACCCTAAAAAAGCATAAAAATCCCAAAACCCTAAAAACCTATAAAATTTGTAAAACTCCCTAAAAATCCATATAAACGTAAAAACACTAAGACCATTAAAACCCCCAAGAAAAAATTAACAACCTAAAAACACTTAAAACCCTTAAAACCTAAATGAAGCCAAAAACCTGAAAAAAAAAACTAAAAAACTTGATGACCCAAAAAATCATTAAACCCATAAGACCTATAAAAATCTTAAGAAGTACCTAAAAATCCCTAAAATTTAATATCCTCTAAAAACAATGAAACCCATAATGAATCCTTAAAAACCTGAAAAAATTTAAAACCCCCAAAAACGTAAAAAACACAAAAAACAATAAAAACCATAAAAGACCCTAAGGATCCCAAAAAACAAAAAAAAAACCCTAAATAACCATTAAACCCCCAAAAAAACACATAAAATCATGAAAACCACTGAAATCTATAAAAACCCTTTAAACACCTACAAATGTTAGAAACTCTGAAAACATTAATACCCTAAATAACTCAAATAACCATATAATCCATATAATCCTAAACGGCCCTAAATACACTAAAATAGTAAAAAACAGAAAAACCAAAAAAAACCTAAGAAAAAATAGAATATTTATAACAAATTAAAATCCCATAAAAACAAAAAAATGATAAAAAAATAAAAAACACTAAAAACTGTAAATACCTATAAAAACCTATAAAAACATTAAAACCACTAAAAACCTAACTATCTAAAAAAACAATATAAACCTTGAAATAGAATAGAAACACTAAAACCCCATTACAGCCCTAAAAACAATAAAAAACACTCAAAATCATTAAAACCCTAAAAAGCACAAAAAATTCCTAAACCCCACCAAAAAACAAAAAAACCGTAAAACCCATAAAGCATAAAAATTGTAAAAAATTCCCAAAAATTACAAGAAAAAATATAAAAACACCCTAAAACACTTATGTAAACCCTAAAAACCTAAAATATATTTGAAAACCTACAAAACCAAAAAAAATCTAATAACACAATAACCCATAAAAATCTAAAAACATTAAGAAACCTAAAAAACATTAATTTTCACGAAAAACTGTAAAAATCCTATAAACCCCCTAAAATATTAGAAACTATACAAGTTCTTAAAAACCAAAAAAACTAAAAAAAACCCTTAAAAACACAAAATAACCATAAAATACAAAAAAACCCTTAAATCCCTAAAAACATTCAAAACCCTGAAATACCCTAAAATCCTAAATTTCTTATAAAATCGCAAAAAATAAATAAAACATAAAAAATTCAAAAGACCCTGAAAATCCTTAATAATACATTAAAATTTTTAAAAAAAAATTAAACCCATAGAAAACCTAAAAAACTATAAAATCCCTTAAAACCCTAAAAACAAAAAAAAACCTCTAAAAACCATTAAAACCATCAAAACCCATTAAACAATTAAAAACACTAAAAACCCTAAATACTGTTTGTACACCAAAAATGAATAAAATATATAAAATACCTTAAATGCCTGAAAAAAATCAAAGATCCCTAAAAATACAAAAAACCCAAAAAACCTTAAACCCCTCAAAACCCTAAAAACTAAAAAACTATAAAAACAATAAAAATCCTAAAAAAATCCCTAAAAGTCCATAATAATTAATATATCCTTGAAAACACTGAAAATACTAATGAAAAATTTAAAACCTAAAAACAATTAAAACCCCAAAAAACCTAAAATATTTAGATAACCTAAAAACCCTAGAAATATTCTTGAAATCCCAAGAATCCAAAAAAACCTATAAAACATATAAAAACCGAAAAAACCCATAAAAATCATAAAAATCCAAAAATAACTACCAAAATACTTTAAACCCCTAAAACAATAAAAACTCAAAAAAACCATATAAACCATAAAAAACTCATAAAAACCTTGGAAAACTAAAAAAATCTAAAAACCCTAAAAACAACCAAAAACGTCAAAATCCATAAACACCATAAAAAACAATAAAAATCCGAAAAAAATACCTAAATTTTTTTAACATTTTAAAAAACATAAATACAATGAATAACTTTAAAAAAACCATAAAAACATAAAATCACTTAAAAACCCAAAAAGAAAAAAACTGTTAAATCCCTAAAAAGACAAAAAAAAACCCTAAAATCCCCAAAAAACTGAAAACTCAAAAATTCCCTAAAAACTATAAGAAACCATTAAATTCCTTAAAAATACCTCAAAACACTAAAATTTTAAAACACCCTAAAACCTTGAAAATTCTTAAGAAATAATTTGAAATCTAAAATCACTTAAAACTCTAAAAAACATAAAAAATGATAGAAACCCTATAATCACTAAAATCCATAAAAACCCATAAAAACCATAAAAACCAAAAAAACCTAAAACCCCAAAAAAACCCCACCAAAAAAACCCTTTAAACTACTTATTTTTTAAAAAAAAATATATAAACCATTAACCCTAAAAAACCCAAAAAACCCTAAATCTTAAAAAAAACTATAAAATCGTAAATATCTTACAAAACCCTAAAACCCCCCAAAATCCCTAAAAACCCATAAAAATACTAAAAAATCCCTAAAAATACCTAAAAACATAGAAATCCCTAAAATTCCTAAAACCCCTAAGAAACCATTAAAAACATTGAAACACTTAAAACCACCAAAAACATAAAAAATGATAAAAATCCAAAATACCATAGGAAACCCTAAAACCCCATAAAACATAAAACCCCATAAAATGTATAAAGACCACTAACAACTCTAAAGAACCTCTAAAACCCTAAAAATGATAACAAAAACTCTAAAAAACATTAATCATGAAAAATATCAAAAAATAGCTAAAAACCCAAAATAACCAAAAAAAATACTAAAAATAATAATAATAACCTATCAATAGTCAAAATCCCTATAAACATCACAAAATAATGAAAACCTTTAAAACCCATAAATTTTTTTAAAAATGTAAAACCCTACAAACATTGAAAACTGGTGAGAAATCCAAGAAAACATAAAAAAATTTAAACACCAAAAAAACTCAAAAAAATATAAAAACCCTCAAAAACTCAAAACCCTAAAAACTATAAAAACTCTAAAAAATGTAAAAAACCAAAAAACCCATAAAATCATAAAAAAATTGAAAACTCTAAAAACCATTTAAACCCCTAATAACATAAAAACCTCTTAAAACCGTTAAAAAACAAAAAAAACTCAAAAAATCCTAAAACCTAAAAACCAAAAAAATCTTAAATACCCTAAAATACCCTGAAAGCCTCAAAATTCCTAAAAACCCTAAAAACCCAAAAAAATCCTAAAAACCTAGAAAACCTCCAAAAAATCCTGAAAAATCCTATGAAAACCTAAAAATACTAAAATCCCCAGAAAACAAAAAAACACAAAGAACACAAAAAAGGTGGCTATAAGTCTTCGGCAACTTAGACTTCCTTGAGCATTGTGGATTTTGGTTTTGGATTGGTATTTGATATGTTTATGGTCCATCTAGGCTTCGACAACTTTTTAGGTCTCTCAATCTTCATATCATTCTGATCTAGAATGTGATGAAGCTGAAGTCTCTTTGGTAGATGAGAACCCTACTAGACATCATCCACAAATCGGGGTTGTCTTTTCAGACCTAGGGTTTCCACAGATAAATCAGCAGGGTTAAGGGCATCTACGGAAGAGAAGGTTGTTTCAGCGAATTTGGTTCTAGTCTCATCGACGGTCAGTCATCTACTCTGGGTTGCTGCTTTATTTTTCGAGTTCTTCTCCAATGGTGCTATGAATATGGACAGTGGTTTTAATTTTTGGTGGATGCGACTCAGACTTTGTGTACTATGCCTTTCCTCTTTGGCTTCTCTATAGATGAAGCATGTTGGACTGGCATTCTAGGTTATTGGTGATGCAATCTTTCCATCCTCTCATAGATCTGAGTTTATGAGGATTACAGAGGCTTCTCTAGTGATGTGATGTTTTTTTGTGGATGCAGAAGGCATGGTACTGGCTTAGTGGTGCCGCGCTTGATTTGGTTTTGTGGGTTTTCATATCTTCTTGTTAACAGTTTACGTAGAAGATCCAGGTTCCTTCCACCACCCTATATTTGATTTATGTTGTTTACCATGGCCTGTTTGTGTTTTACTACAATCTAGTTATGGTCTACGCTTTCCTATTGTACCAAAGCGGTCTATTTGGACCCATATATCTTGCTGAAGGGTTTGGTTGGATCATTTTTCCTTTATGGATATTATGTGCTGGTGGATGGTTTGGCTATGATTTGATGCTGGTTTTGTCTGTTGATTCTGATATGAGGTGTTGCATGCTGGTTGTGCTTTGCGATTTCTGGGTTGTTGGAAGGAATGTTTGGGCAATAGATTTTCTGTTGTCTTGGATGTAGGTGGTTCTATACCCCTGGTTGTGTTTCTAGGTTTGATATGCAGGAATGTTGGTTATTACTTGACTGATATGTGATGAAGATGTTATTTTTATTTCTAGTGATGGTGGTTCTATATTATTGGCAATGGACCTTCCTGGCATGGTGGCACGGGATGATGTGGAAGCTGGTGATTTTGGTGTAGGTGGTTCGATGTTGCTTGAATTGAGTCTTTTTGCTAAGAAGCTGCTGGTTGCTAGAAGGTGTGTTGTGTTATGGATAATGACCATCTATATTGTAGTTGGTTTGGTTGTGAATTGGTGTGGATGCTGGATATTGGTTCTGTTGAGTGGTGCTGGATGTTGTCTTGCATTTGGTTGTTGCCGATGTGTTCCTGGATGTGCTACTAGGTATGAATTGCTGGAGGCTGACTGGACTGAAGGTGAAGGTTGATGGAATATACATTTTTGGGTGGTGGATGTTTCTTGGCTGGGATGTGATGAATGATACTGGTGTTTTGTGATTATTTCTACTTCGCTGTGAGGTGGTGAAGGTGAGACTTATGGCGTTGATTCTATTGGTTCTGTGATGCTGGCGGTGGATATTCTTACCAAGGAGGTGATGCGAGATGAAAATGGTACCGTGAGATGCTTGTTACTATTTGGCTAGGAGATATTGTTCGAGATGCTTATGATTTATTGCCTTTTCTTGTTTTGTGAGTCTTTATTGTTTTTCGGGGACTCTTGTGTTTTATGGGGGTGTCCAATGTTTTTGGTTGTGGGCTATTGACCCCGCCCCTCCCTTGTCTATTGTGTCTTTTCTCTAATAAATTTTACGGGGTTCATGAATAGCCTAGCCTCGAGTCTTACTTTCCATAAGAAAAATATAAAAACTTAAATACACATAAATCCCTTAAAAAGCCTAAAAAAAATAAAAACTATAAAAAACTCAAAATAACCTAAAAACCCATAAAAACCATAAAACCCCCCCTAAAAACATTAAAAACCTAAAAAAACCATAAAAATCTTAGAAACAACTAAATACTATAAAAACCCTTTAAAAACTAAAAATTGTAAAAAAAATCTAAAATACCATAAAACCCTAAGAAACAAAAAATCCTAAAAACAGAAATAAATACCACAAAACCATAAAAATACTAAAAACTATACATACCCTCTAAATACCTAAAAACACTAAAACACAAATACCCTTAAAAGTCCAAAAAAATCCCTAAAAATATAAAAACACATAAAAACCCTGAAAATCCCTAAAAACCATAAGAACCAAAAAAGACCTAAAACCCCTGATAAACCTAAAAAACACAAAAACCCTAAAATCCCTAAATACTATAAAAATCCCTCAATATCCCAAGAAATATAAAAACCCAAAAAAATCCTAAAAAAGTATCTTAAATTAAGAAAAACCATAAAACCCTAAAAACCCTAAGAAAATCATAAAAAACACATAAAAACCTAAAAATGAAAATATCACTAAAAACCCTAAAGAGACCCTAAAATCCCTAAAACCCCAAAAAAACCATAAAAACCACAAAAATTCTTGTAAAAAATAAAAACCGCTAAACTGCTAAAAACCATTTAAAATACTTTAAAATCCTAAAAAAAATAAAAAATTCTAAAAAACCATAAAAACACTAAAAACATAAAAAAAACACTAAAACAATAAAAAATTCATAAAAAACCTAAAATCAATGAATACCCTAAATACCCTAAAAACCATCTAGAATACCATAAAAATCTTAAAAAGTATCAAAAATCACTAAAAATTTATAAAATCCTAAAAATTCTTAATAACCCTAAGAAACCCGTAAAACCTAAAAACAATAAAACCCATAAAACCCTAAAAATGCTAAAAACCCTAAAAACCATAAAACCCCTAAAAATGCTAAAACCCTGAAAAGTCATAAGAAAACATAAAACCCTTAAAATAATTAAAACCCTTAAAAACCTAAAAAATGATTGAAACTCTAAAAACCCTTAAAAATCATAAAACCCTAAAACACCAAAAATACATAAAAACAACACCATTATAAACCAAAAAACCCATAAAAACCCAAGAAAGTCACTAAAAACTCTAAAAACCCTTTTACCTGATAAAAATAATAAAAATCAATAAAACCGTAAAAATACTAAAAATCTCAAAAAATCCCAAAAAACTCAAAAACTATAAAAGTGTAAAAACTCTAAAAACTCTAAAATTCATAAAAATTAATAAAAATCATAATAATTTCCGTAAAAATCCCAATAACATAATAAATCCCTAAAAACCTGAAAACCCCTAATAAAACCTTAGAACCCTAAAAATGCATAAAAACCTAATAAAAATAAAAACACTAAAACCCTAAAAACCATATAAACCCTATGAACCGTAAAATCCCTCAAAATTCCCTAAAAACAATGAAAATCATAAAAACACCTTAAAAATCAATAAAACCCATAAAAACATAAAAAACCTAAAAACATTTAAAACCCCAAAAAACCAAAAAAACCTTAAAAACACTAAAAATTATAAAAACCATATTAAACATAAAAAAACCTAAAAACAATAATAAACATAAAAAAACATTAAAACCCCAAAACAACTAAAAATATTAAAAATTATTTAAACCCCGAAAAATATTAAACACTCTTAAAAACTTTTAAAACCCTAACCAACTCAAAAAACCTTGAAAATAAAAAAACATAAAACCCTAAAAACATAAAATTAATTAATATCGCTAATGAAAAATAAAATACACTAAAACACACTAAAAATGTAAAAAACTACAAAACACAGGAAAATACCTAAAAACCATAAACTATGAAAATCTTAAAAAGTAGTAAAATAGAAATAAACATAAAAAATCCATGAAACCCTGTAATAAACCTTGAAAAAGTAAATACACTTAAACACCTAAAACCCTAAGACCCCTAAAACCCATAAAACCACTAAAATCCTAAAATCCCTTTAGTCCCATAGAAACAATTATAATTTATAAACACCATAAAATAATTAAATAACTCAAAAACCTCTAAACACTAAAAAAATCCATACAAATCATAAAAACCATAAAAACACTAAAAACCCACAAAATAGATAAAAACCCATAAAATAATAAAAAACCAAACAAAGAAAAAACTCACTAAAAATATAAAAATACATTAAAAACCCTGAAAATCCTAAGAAAACCATTAAAACCTAAAAACACATAAAACCCCTAAAACCCTAAAAATGTAAAAAAACACTAAAATACCCTAAAATCACAAAAAAAACTCAAATCCCTTTAAGCCACAAAAACCATTAAATTCCTAAAAAGGACAAAAAATCCAACAAAACATAGAAAATGATAAATACATTGAAAAATAATAGAAAAACCTTAAAACCTTAAAATAGTTAAATCCACTAAAAATTAAAAAAAAAACAAAAAACCCTAAAAAGAAAAAAATCGTAATAACCCCTAAATACCATACAACCCCTAAAAACATTAAAAATGCTAAAAACCCAAAAAAAATACTAAAACCAATTAAAAATGATTAAAACCCTTTAAGCCCCTAAATACGTTCAAAGTAAAAAAATGTTAAACCCTTGTTTCGTGGTTTCGGCCTCGAAATACCCAACGGATCCGTATCTGATGATGGATTGACCTACTTTCCAAAGGCAGGCATTTTCTGGATGGTCTGAATAGTGACACTTAAGAACTAACATTAGTCGAGAGGATGGGAAGTCAGGCTCATCGCACCCTTTTGGGGGGAATTATTGCCTGTTTCAGGACTCTCTTATAGATTTAAGACGTATTCATATGTTCGCAAATCTTTGGTTTATACCCAAACATAGTATCCATGGATTTAACCCTATTGGGAAATGGTCAGCTGAACACAGGGGTATGGAATCATTTATCCTTGAGGTTTACCATCCCTCGTTTGATTAATGACCCTGAGGAGTCTAGACTCATTGAGACGGTGCTAGAAGCAACTCGGTGAACCTATGTGAAGATAGTCGGATTGACCGGTTATTGGGTTTGAACCTCACAGAGGCTTCCTACATACCCAGCCTAGGGGACAGGGATCAAATTCCACGTAGTTCGAATGGGAGTGTCAGAGTACCGATGTGAATGTGGACCTGGGGTTTTGAAGGTGGTCAGGCTTGATCCTCTTGGAGGCTTCCTACGTAACCTACCTAGGAGGCAGGGATCAAAGTCCATGTTGTTCGCATTGTCTTGGGAATTACACTCTGAGGCAGCCCAGGGTGATGTATTGGGGCTTACACTCTGAGGAGGCCCATAAAAATATTTCAGGGTCGATGCTTACTCTAAGCCCACGTGAGTCATGCTCAGTTTGAGAAACAAGAGGAAGTAGGGACCATAGGATCATGTCGCAAAAGGTGCGTCTGTGAGAAGTGGAGTGGGGATTACGCATAGGGCGGCCCATAATGTTGGGGCTTACTTTGGGATGGGCGCCCATGGTGACAAAGCGCAGCGGGAGAGGGAAAGGGGTGCTTCTGTGCCCGTCACCTCTCCTATTCCACGGGTAAGTTCCAAGGGAAGTACCGAGGTGCATGGGGAAGGCTGCCTTCTGATGGGTACGCCGCCCCCTCTCTGAGAAGGGGAGAAGTGCCTGATCGCTGAAGTGTGCACCCCCCCCCCCATCCTGGCGAGTAGAGGTAGGAAGGGGGTTCTCAGGCTCAGACCCCGTATTACCGTGGGAATGTGAACCCAGGCATGCTTCGGTAATCTTCTCAATGGTCGGTAAAACCCCTTTTCCCCTGTTTATCGTGGGTATGTGAACTAAAATGGCACGCTGGTGTGCCTGAGGGTTACACCACACATATCTGGTGGCTCTGGTGGAGGCCTCAGCTCGGGGCCGATGAGTAGGCCAATGAGGGACTCATGGGGAATTAGGCAAAATCGGGAGGATCTTATGTGGATCAGGGTATGGGAACTCCGAAGGTTTTGGTGCCCTTACTCTAGGGAAGTTCTACATGGCTAGAGGGGTCGTCCGCGAACCAGGGTGGTCTGCGGACTAAGAATCCGTCCACAAACCAGGAGGGTTCGCGGACTGACTGGCCGTCTGCGAACTATGAGGGTCTGCGAACTAATTGGCATCCTATGAACCAAGGTGTTTCGCGACTCCGGGTTCGATCCGCGAACCAGGGTGGTCCTCGGAGGGTTCTATGCAAGCAGTGTCATCCAAGGGCGGCACCAGCCGGAGGCTCATTGGTTGGGGCTTCTCCCGCGTAAAAGGGTGCTATGCGGTGCAACAGATTGGAAAAGATGCATAAACTCCCTGGTCCACAGGGAGTGCATCTGCAGAGGGGATATGGTTCGTGGTCTTCTCTTTTTATGTTATTTTGAGTTCGCAGTTCACCAAATTATTATGCATTTTTGGTTCCTTATTAGTTCGTTCCCAGGTTCATACCTTCTCTGGTTCGCGAACTGGAACGTTCTAAGTCCTAAGCCTTCTTTCAAAATCCTTCCACCCAAATCTGATCGATCTCCTTTCCGTCCTCCTTCTGAATCCCCCCCAAAATCCCCCTCTCCTTCCCCACCTCGGTCTCCTTTTATAGAGTGGGGAAAGAGATGTATCTGCGTTCACGCGACACATTTTGCGGAGGAACATTACCGAATACCCGGTGTACGGCTGACTTGGTCAATCCGTAATTCATGGTGGGTATTGAGCGCTTCTCCCCCTCCCCGCGAATCGAACGAGGGGAGCACTTTGCGGATGTGGAGGGTTCCGCCTCCATTTCACGAACAACAACAGAGGCGGTTCAGACTGGCTGACACAGCTCGCGGTTGGGGCGGATCATGTTAGTGAACTGGATTGGCACCCGCCCTGCTTCACGCCCGTGGAGGGTCTCCGCCTCAATTCTGCGAACGTTAACGTTCCATGGAGGAGGGATGCTACGCAGAACCAGCCGTGCGTCGTTAACATTAGACCGGTCTGCGGACCAGTTCCTCCTTCACCATCCTTGAGTATTGTACACATTTTCTCATCCCTTTTGAGGGGAAATTGGGCAGAACCTCCCTTTAGTTAAAGGGGATCATCGTTCTCCTTTTCAAATTTTTCAGGACCCTACAAATGCCCACCATCAGAATGGGGTCCAATCGGAACGAAGAGGAAGCTATTCTGATGCAGATTGGTCATGAAACTCAGGTGGTTCATAAGAGAGAGGTGGACCCAGTAGGGGACCACGCCTATAAATACAGAGGGCCCTTCATTTTTCCTTTACCGGATTCTTCTCAAAACCAGATCTTTTTTCTCTTTTCTGCCTCCGCGGGCTTTTTCCTTTGCGAAGTGCTTCGTCTGCGAACCGACTTCTACTTCCACGAACCATTTCTCATTCGCACCATTATTCATCTGCAGATCAATGTCCCAACTATGAACTAATACTTTTAACTAATTAAAAATTAAGTCATGACGGTCCGCGTATGAACTCACTTCATGGTTTTGGGGCTTCGAGGATTTTGTGCTCTGCGGTTTCGATGCTCTGCAGTTTCAATGTTCCGTGGTTTTGATGCTCTGTGGTTTTAAAATCTTCTGAACTTTAAAAGTTTCTATGTATTTCGAAATTAACCACTTAAAACTCGGGATTGAAATTCCGCGAAGCAACCTGGTCCACGGTTTTCTGGCCAACGCTCTACGGGCCAGGGTTTCGCAGACTTCTTTCACGAAGGGCTGGTTCACGAGATGTTTTTATCTCAAACCATCCTCTGAGACCTCCTCGTTGGATTTGTTTATGAAGTCTCATCAACTTATCCTAAACCATTTATTTGGTATTTTGTCTAAGATTCATTATTTTTGGACTAACCATTTGCTGGCTTTAGTTATGCCGGGAGAAAATATGGTTCCCCCTCATTCTGCACCGAGGCCTGCTATAGAGTATCTCCCTATTAGTTCAGGGAGACGTTTAGCGATGATTCACAGAGAGAAGAACTTCTAAGAGGACCCTAGTCAGTCCATCATTCCTGAGGATGGTGTCTTGAAATACATGCTCCCTCCTGAGTTCTTGTATTATCCACTATCAAATCGGCTTCCGCTTCGTGGATTCGGTCTTCAAGACCGTGTCCCTATTCCCCCCAATTTCTCAGGTCTTCCTTCTCCTTTCATGGATGTGTCATCCAAGTGTATTCAGGAGAACCTTACCCAATCGGGGGAGATAGTTTTCGACTATAACCATAAAGAGTCATTCATTTTGAGAGGCTCTGCTTGGACCCAAAGTGATCAGCATGTCCGAAGCTTTTCTCAGGAAGATGTCTTCAAGAGTTACCCTTATGTTATCATCCTTGGTCGAGTAGATCCCGATGTGGCATGGATTCCTAGGTGGGATCTATGGTCTGGAGGGATCTTCTCAAATGACTGGGACAGGTCTTTCTGGGTCAATCATCACTTCCGGGAGTCTCCTGAGCCACTAGAAGCGATGCATTTATACTCTGCAGTGTGGGCTTCCCAATTTTCTATTTACCCACCATCCTTGGTCCTACCATAACTACTCAGTCGCTGGTGTTAAAACATTAATACTTTCCACCTTTCCCATGGTGAAGTTGGCATTAGTATGTGGGATATCCATCACTTGGGAGGACTCCTGATTATCGGTGAAATGTATGAAGAATTTTTGCCTGCTCCTGATGCATGGGACGATGTCCAACAAGTGCCTTCATTGGCCAAGGATCTGCTGGCTATGTTGGAGCAGTCACTGGGCCAGGCATTGTGTGCCCGCTCTCTTATTCCCTATAGTACCTAGATAGGGTTATTTCTGAATATCACTGGTCCCATGCCAATGATCAAGCACCCTAAGACTCATCCTTATAAATAGTCACAAACCTCCCCAGGTTCATATTGGGCGGTTCTGGAGGCGGGCGACTACCTTTCTTGGGGTTACGAGGTGCACCCCGTTGTGCCGCCTATGCTCTGGATAGCGGGTTTGTTTTCTATGTTCCTGAGTGGGTGGCTATTCCCTTCTTAGGATATTAATCTTGGCATCAGGTCTTGCACCCTGATGACGGTAGTTTAGCTGGCAGAGGGCCACCGGGTGAATTTGGACGTGCCCACATTGGCTCGTATTTATGAACTGCTGGGTCACATGCAGAAGGGCGGTTCACCCTTCCATATGAATGGGCCATTTCAATTTTTTATGGCTGGGTAGCGGATTATTATCATTGTTATGAGTATCGTTACAACACGGTCATCTTGCTTCCTACTTTTCAGCCTACACTGCTTATTATAGCTGAAGTTCGCTTGAAATCCCTCATCCCTGGTGAAGTCCTTGAGCATCTGAGCGAGTTTTCCCAGTTTATTTCTCTCCCTACCCACCCCTTCTGGCGTCTTAGTTGACAACCACCGAGGGATCCTGGAGGAGCATTTTTACATGATCTCTCTGTGGGACGGATTTCTGTCTACGCGAATCGATGGGGTTTCTCTGTCCGAGCTGTATGTCTCATATAGTTTTTCTCATCAGTTTGGGTGCATGAAAGTTTAAGCTTCCCTTCCCCCTCCTCAAGCTCGAGGACTACACCCAGCCATACTTCTTCAATGGTGGCTGGTACTGACGCAGGAGGGATCTAATGTGAGCATTCCCATGCCTATCATGAGGGCGGCCACCGACCATTCCATGGAGTATGCAAAGGAATGGGAAAAATACTATCATGATGGGATCATAGGGAAGGCCGTTTGGCAGGTTCCCAAATCAAGAGGTACTGTGGCTTTTGCGCCCACCGCACCTTTCTCATCAGCTCTAAGCGAGGATTGACAGATTACTCATTGATCAAAGCGGCTCAAGGGATTTTCTTCTCCCAGTACTTCGGTGGCCGAAGGTCAGACGGGTTTATCCTTCATGGACATGGATGAGGATGAACCTATAGTTCTGGGTCCCAGCGATACAATCTTGGATGTTTTTCCAGTTTATATCGTGCTTAGCAACTTGATCTCCAAGCCTGAACCGGGGTTGGATACTTAAGACTTTCCCGCTCCGGAACCAACTTTTAGTGAGCACATTCTTGTGCTGGTTGCAATGCCGGATTTCATTCCCGTGCTATCCGGTGAGGATACCAAAGATCCTCATGTCATGGCGGACCACCGGGAAGTGCGCAGGTGGTCCTGGCCTCAGATTTGTGAGATCGTTTCCGAAACTCCTCTTACTGAGATGGAAACTAAAACTGAATCTCCTCAACAGCTCTTCCTGGTTTTGGGGTCGGGTGGCTTTGACTATCAGTAGTTCCATTCTCTTGCTTGCCATGTTTTCATGGCCCGTGAGGAGGTTTCCACTAGTGAATGAAAACATTCTTACTTTTCTGCTGCTCATTGCAGGACCCGTGCTCTAGAGGAAGCCACAATACAGCTCCGTCAGCTGATAACACAAGAGGAAACCTCTCGAGATCAGGCAGACGTCATATCCTCCGAGTTGCATGAATGTGAAGAACGGGTAGTGATGTTGAAGAATAATTTGTCAGCTGTGACCGGTCGTCTCGAAGCCACCAGAAAAGGAATCTATGATCTCCAAACAACAGTGGAGTGTACTCGTCCAGTGGTTGAGGTTTATGCTAGGGAGAAGGCCATGTTGGAATGGTCATGCAATGACCTCTGCCGCACGGTTGCTGATCTGGTGGAGAGAGCGAGTCAGGCTCCTTTATGACTATCATAGCCACTCTTGTACTCTCTGTTTTACTTAAACCTATCCCCCTTTTTGTGAGGGTGAGACCACATCTTTTGGACGTCCTCCCTTTTTGTTTGAACAAAATAAATTCTCTATCGATCACTTGTTGCTGTGAAAATTTTATTGTTACTTAGAACAGTTGTTGTGTAAATAACAATTCACTGAATCGGGATTAATCATAACTCAGGAAAACAAGCTCTAACTTTTTCCTAGACTATGGGATCTAGCGAGCATAGTTCGACTATTGCTAGGATTTTATAGGAAAACCCCACAATCTTTTTGTCTTTTCTTTTAATACCCTTATTTTTCCTGGGCCCATTTAGTGTGGACCTAGTGGGGATGGCCCGACATTTTCTTAGGTTGCCCTTTTCAGGTTTTCGGCCTAACAGGCTTTGTGCCTCCTTTCTTGGGTGGTTTAAACTCCCTTCATCAAGGCTATTATTACTAATGTTTTAGGTAAAACATCTTTGACCAAATATGGTGGGTCAAGGGACCCAATGGGGTTTAGCAGATTAAAAGATGTCTCAATACTCTTTAGATGCACGTGGGGGGAAACATATTTAAATTTGAACGACATGCAGGGCATGTATCAAGGCATGGGATCCGCGTCGGTGTACAAGGGTAGGAGGATCATCGCCTAAGGAAATCTTGCCTTTGGTAGATAGGCTAGGGGTGATCAATATGCAGAGCCGCTGAGGGCATGGTACGCATAGTCATGCAAAGGTTTCCTTAAGTCAATGACCCACTATTTCTGATGGCCATAGGACTTTATGAAAGTCCAACTTATGAAAACCACCATGGGTGGATTGGAGAATGATTAAAACCACCGAGGGTGGATTGGAAAGGGTATGTGATGTCTGGAAGGTATTTAGAACATCTGTATCAATCATGGGTGTGGAAGAAAGGTTCATGTCCTACACATTTTTCAATCATAAAGGACGGTTGGGGCTTGGCGCAGTTTAAAGTCATACAGCTGAGACATCATCTAGAATGGAACAACTTCTCCTGGTCCTCGGTAATCTTGTCAGAGACGTTCCACCATATTCAGGGAGGGTTGTAAAAGAGGTTGGTAAACTGTAACTCAGAGGGTTTCCGAGTCTCGGGATAGACATAGGGGCTCGGAGGCCAAGAGGCATATGCAGAGAAGCATTGCCTAAGTAAATCCTTCCTTTGGTAGACGGTTCAGGGGAGATAAATATGTAGAGCTGCTGAGGGCATGGTATGCATATTCATGTAATGGTGTCCTTAGGTCAATGATTGTATTCCCCCGATAGCCAAGCAACTTTAGGGAAGTTGAGATTTTGGACCAACAGGGGTGGCTTTTGAGAGTCCCGCTTTTTCTTAGTATAGAGTATGGTTTATGATGAATGGGTGCCTAGATAGGGGGAAAACATCTAGAATAAACTTCCAGAGAATGAGTGAAGTAATCCCTTCTCAGGCAGGTGTGAGACAGTGGCATGTTCCGGTCTAAACCGTGCACTGAAGGACAGAGAAAATCCTCCATTCCTTACTAAACTCGTGATGAGTTTGACCATACAGTTTAGCATCGTGCGGTAAATACAAAGAGCGTTATTAAAGGAAGTTGTTCAGTTTGACGTCATGCAGTAAGGACGAGGGGCATTTTTCTTTCCTTTTCCAATGCTGTGCAGTTTAAAATTATGCAGCAAGGATGATTGACCGTGCAGTATAACGTTGTTCAGTGAGGACGTAGTTAAAAAGGCCGCTCTTGATTAGAATGTAATTGGGCCCAAGTATGCTGGCATGTCCAAGATGTGGAGATGGGTTGATGGTGTAAATCATGGTTCCAGGGCTTCTTAGATTAGAAGAGATGACACAGAGGCTCTGAGGCCAGTAAGTATACAGAGCTAGGAAGAGTTTCGCCCGGGGAAATCATGACTTTGGTAGACGGGCCAGGGGATATCAATATGCAGAGCCGCTAAGGGCATGGTAGGCATAGTCATGCAAAAGTGTCTCTGGGTCGATGACTTTCCACTTCTGATGGCCATGAATGGTTATGAAGATCCGCAATTATCCAGGCCACGAAGTCTGTCATTAGGGAAGGAAATGTCTGAACATGTCGGGCGTACTCGGCCCTGGTTGGTGTTAATGTTTGGAGAGCTCCCTGTGCTGATTTATTTTGCGCACGAGGGTGTACCTTTAGTCCATGCAGTTTAACATCGTGTAGTAAGGAAGAGGTAATTCTAGTTTAGAGGTCATAGAGCTCGGACCATTTAGTGACTATTACTACAGTCACTCGAAGGATAAGTGGGTCAACATGCTCAGATATACTTAGAAAAAGGTGGGGGATGAGGGTCGTAAACTGCAACTTTGAGTTTTCCCGGATCAGGAGGTGTGGTGTGGGGGCTCTGAGGTCAGTAAGCTTATGAAGCTAGGAAGAGTACCTCCCAAGGAAATATTTCCTTTGATGGATGAGCCAGGGGCTATCATTATGTAGAGCTGCTGAGGGCATGGTATGCATAGTCGTACAAAGGTGTCCCCGGGTCGATGACTTTCCACTTCCGATGGCCGTGAATGATTATGAGGATTTTCGGTCGCTCATAGTGCAATGTTCAGTATGTGGGGATAATGGTGTCTGAGTATAAAAGAAACATCTTCACTGCAATTGTCCGTTGAGTCATAGTAGCCTTGTACTGGCTTGATGTTCGTTGATGTAGGTCGCTACGTGAACCACCGGTGGACACATAGGCTAGCCAGATAGGGATACCCTAGCGACACCTGGATTTGAAAAGGGGAATGAACTTGTAAACCACTTCACCATAAACTTCTGGATCAGGTGGTATGGTATGGGGGCCCTGAGGCCGGTAAGCGTATGAAGCTATGAAGAGTGTCACCTCTGGAAATCTTGCCTTTGGTAGACGAGCTAGGGGCTATCATTATGAAGAGCCGCTGAGGGCATGGTATGCATATTCATGAAAAGGTGTCCACGGGTCAATGAATTTCCACTTTTGATAGTCATGAATGGTTATGAAGATCCATAATTATCCCTGTCGTGGCATCTGATGTATGGAGAGGATGCATCTAATTGTTCAAGGAGTATCTTTATCTCGTATCAACATGTGTCTTGGGTGGGTCATGACGAAGTCTGTGCAGTTTAACATCATGCGGTAAGGATGAAGTCTGTGCAGTTTAACGTCATGCGGTTAGGAAAAAGTATACACCCCATGCAGGTCTGGTTCATACATGGGGGAAGGGGGCATTTTTAACATTATTGTCTGTGCAGTTTAACGTCGTACGACATGGATGCAAAGTACACCTTGTGTCGGTCTGGTCCGTACACGGAGGAAAAGGGAGCATTTTTAAATCTTTCTATCCATGCAGTTTTACGTCGTGCGGTAAGGATGTGGAGTACACCTCATGACGGTCTTGTCCGTACACGGAGGGAAAGGGCATTTTCATCTTTTATTCAGGGGTTGGGCCAGGACGGGGAACCCTGGCATCACTACGTATCCTACGAGGGAAGGAATCAAGCCGTACGTAGTTCTCTGGAAGAAGTACTCCACGTTCAGAGATGGTCCGTACACAGGGGAAGGGGACATCATCTAACATCTATTTTATTTCATTTGGGGGTGGCTGGGCTAGGACGGGGAACCCTAGCGTCGCTACATATCCTGCGAGGGCAGGAATCAAGTCGTACGTAGTTCTCTAAAAGAATTACACCTCGTGCAGGTCTAGTCTATACACAGGGGGAGAGGGGCATTGTTAAAACTTCTTTTCTGTGCAGTTTAATGTCGTGCGGTGAGGACGAGGTACACACCCTGTGCAGGTCTGGTCCATTCATGGGGGAAAGGGCATTTTTAACTTTTATTTGGGGTTGGTCCAGGACAGGGAACCCTGGCGTCACTTCGTATCTTGTGAGGGTAGGAATCAAGACGTACGTAGTTCTCTAAAATCTGTTAAGTTTAACATCATGAAGTGAGGATGAGGAATGTACCCCATGTAGGTTTGGTCCATACACAGGGGTAAGAGGAAATTTTAACTTTTATTATCCATGCAGTGTAACGTCATGCGATAAGGAAGAAAGCTGTACAGCTTAACGTCATGTGGTTAGGACGAGGGGTATTATTGGATTCCGTGTAGTTTATGGTCATGCGGTGAGTACGAAATAGTCTTATTTTAGGGTCATAGAGTTTAGACCATTTGGTGATTGGTAGTTTAACGTCATGCAGCTTGGACGAACTCCATGAAGTTTAACGTCATGCGGTGAGGACGAGGAATGAACCCCGTGCAGGCCTGGTCCTTACACGGGGGCAAGCGACATTTTTAAATTTTATTATCCATGTAGTTTAACATCATGTGATAAGGACGAAAGCTGTACAATTTAACATCATGTGGTTAGGATGAGGGGTATTATTGGATTCTGTATACTTTAACATCATGTGGTGAGGACGAAATACTCTTAGTTTAGGGTCATAGAGTTTGGACCATTGGGTGCTTGGTAGTTTAATGTCATGCAGCTCGGACGAACTCAATGCAGTTTAACGTCATGCGGTGAGGACAATGAATAGTACACCTTTAGTTATTATGCGAAATACATATTCAGGAATCTCGCATTTGTAGGAGCCGTGGTGACTTGCCCGTTCATGGAGATCAGGGTTGTTTCCTCACGGATTACGGGGATGACCTCCTGGACAGGAGATTCAAACGTTCCAATCAGGTTCTAGCGGGTTTGTTCGTAGAACCGGAAACATCCAATGATTCCACATCCGTTTGGACCTACTTTCCAAAGGCAGGCGCTCATTAGCTTGTGGACTAATGAGGCTTAGGAATTTGCATTGGTCAAGAGGATGGGAGGTCAGACTCATCACACCTTTTTGAGGGGAATTATTGTCTACTCTGGGACTCTCTTTATAGATTTAAGTTATGTTCGTGAATCCTTATTATATTACCAAGTATAAAATGAGCTTTCCTTAAGTTTTAACAATCAATGATTAAATATGCAAGACATTTAGAGAATCTTTTATATGTATTCGAGGTTCTTCATCAATAGAGAATCATCCATATCTGTTTAGAGATTCTTGGTTAATGGTATCCTTCAAAACATTTATATAAAAGTCTCTTGGTCATTATGATGACCAGGCTGGTTTTAAAGCCACTCAGTGGGGCACTTGAAGTTTATCGTCATTCAGAAGGACATAGATTATTTCAAAGTTGGGATCGAACCCATAAATGGGCTACCTACGTATCCTTTGTTTTGGAAAAGGAATCAGAACCCACGTAGTTCGAGGAATGGGGTATGATGTTTATGATTGATGGCTCAAAGATGAATGTCATAATTACTTTTACACTCTAAGCTCACGTGAGTCATGCTCGGTGTGAGAAACAAGAGGTATTGGTAAAATTTAGACAATTGTGCCATGAAAGATGCAATCATAAGAATTTGTTTGGGGCTTATGTATGGATGACTGCCCAGATAGATGAAGGTTTAGGATTTACTTTTAGGGAGAAAATCCATGAACAGGGTCCACAAAGTTATATGTGCTTTATGGAGATTTGAATACTCTAATCTTGGGGCTTACTCCTAAGGAGGATGCCCAAGTTAGGAGGGGACTTATGATTGGGTTTTACTCCTGAAAAGGAAACCCAAATCAAAGGTAAATTATGACTGGTTAAGAGAAGTTTAAGGGGACTTGGGGCTTATTCCTGAAAAGGAGGCCCAAGGTTATGACTGAGTCTTATTCCTGAAAAGGAGACCCAGGTTATGACTGAGTCTTATTCCTGAAACGGAGACCCAGGTTAGGGGACTTGGGGCTTACTCCTGAAAAGGAAGCCCAAGGTTATGACTGAGTCTTATTCCTGAAAAGGAGACCCAGGTTAGGGATTAAGGTTTGGGGATTACTCCTGAGGAGGATGCCCATATTTGAGGTTGGGGCTTATTCCTAAGAAAGATGCCCAAAATTAGAGGACTTGATTGGGGCTTACTCCTAAGGAGGATGCCCAAGGTTTATGACTGGGATTTATTCCTGAGAAGGAAGCCCAGGTTAGGGGACTTGGGACTTACTCCTAAAAAGGAAGCCCACAGGTTATGACTGAGTCTTATTCCTGAAAAGGAGACTCAGGTTAAGGATTCTCTCATATTTAAAGGATGAGGTTGAATGAATGAACTCTCAATCTTTGGTGACATAAAGATGTTTAAATCACTAGGTTTTGAGAGATATTTCACAGAATTCCTTTCAGATAAGGATGTCAAATCAAGAAATCATGCCATAAATGGCTTTGAAGAGTATCTTGAAGACTGAATCTTGAATAGGAAGGGTGAAATGGCTTAAGAGGGGTAAAAATGGGCAAGATGGGCACCCAAAAAGATAGGGGTACGCAAGTATTAAAAGTCGCGCAAGTCCTGCGGCGGCGCGCAAGTACTGGTCGCGCAAGTATACTTGCGCGACATGAGGGATACTTGCGCGATTTTCAACCAGAGTTGAATTACTTGAGAGACTCTTTACAAAACCCTTTACAATCCTCTTGAGGTTCTTCCAGAGAAGGGACGCGCAACTTATATTGAATGAATTAAGTCGGCGCGCAAGTGTTTGATAAGTTTCAACACTTAGGCCTTCCTTCTTCTCTTTAGATCTTCCATTCTAGGTAAGAAATTACCTTAGAAGTGTTATGGAAGCTTTAAGAAGAGACTTGGGCGTCGGGAGCTTCAATCCGAGTTTCTGGAAAAAAATCCTCTTGAATGGGGGGCCCACAGGGTCTATTTATAGGCAAAAGAAGACCCCGGGCGGTTACTGGGCGGTTACCAGGCGGTTACCACATATGTCGCGCAAGTGTTGAGGCGGCGCGCAAGTGTACTTGCGCGACCAAGAGGGAACTTGCGCGACCTATGGGAAATGTTCTCCTTTTTCATCCCTTTGTCGATTTTTTATGTTTCTTCAAAGGATTAATCACTTTGAGCTCAGATATTCCCTTTTCCGATCTTTAGATTCTGTGACGAAAGGAGCGTCAACAAAAGTCCCCCCTCAGAGTTGGATCCGGAAAGAAATGTGGATTTGACTCTGAGGAAATCGAATCCCTCCAAAGGAAAAGGGAGGCGCGCAAGTCTTCAGTGCGCAGAGGGAGGCGCGCAAGTCTGCGTCGCGCAGGCCTTAAACCCTCTGGGTACGGCGCGCAGGTAGGCTTCCTAGCCTATAAATATACCGCTTCCGGCCGTAGATGGCATCTGACCCCGAATTTCTCGAGCTCTCGCCGCGCAGGTCATTGTCGCCGCGCAAGTCTCCTGTTTTCACTGTTTTCTCGCTGCCGCGCTACTCTCAAGGTAATAAGGCTTGCGCGGCACATACTTGCGCGACAAATACTTGCGCGGCACATGTATCACTTGCGCGACATCTCCATACTTGCGCGCCTTAATGCCTTGGCCATTTTTTCCAAATTCTTTCACATATTTTATGAAAAATAAACCCACTTAAGAGTTTAATTTATTCAACTCCTGTGCAGATTCAATGGCTCTTAGACCAGGATTAATTGATGAACTGGCTAGCAAGCGGATAGATGATATGATGAATATCATTGGCCTTGATTACTATACTGTAAAAGACAGTACTCTTCCAGATTTGGCTAAGTATCTGAAGAAATATCATCGCGACTTTCCTCACTGCACTTATCTACCTTTGTATGGTCATGGTCATCTGCAAGAAGTCGTTATTCCAGAAGTAAAGAATTATCTTCCATTTTCTTGGTTTTAGAATTATACCAATTTTGCTGCAGCAAATATCTCAGGCGGAGGAGTATTTCAAACTGTTGGAACAGTGGAGAAGGCTTATGTGATGCATCATAGCCCTTGCACACCAGATCTGAAAAAACATACACCTGAGCTTCAACCACATTGTCATCCTTCAATCTTCCGAGATGCTCAGATGGATCAATCCAAAGGCTGGAAGAAAAGTTGGGATTTCCGCCCTGGGGGAGGTGTGAAGCCAACTTGGATGTGGGCATACTGGGTGCGACAGATTTGCGCAGAGTTTATTGAGGATCTGAAGAAAGCTGCAATATATGAAGCTGTTTGGGTTGGGCAGACATATATTTACAGACATGATATCTTCGTGCCAGAGATACTCAGCCACTGGAGTCCAGCGACTAATTCTTTCCACTTGACTCATGGAGAAGTAGGTATCAGTTTGTGGGATGTCCACAAGATTTCAGGAGCTCCAATCGTGGGCGATATGTATGATGAATTCATTCCTCCCAAGGTGACTTGGAATGATCCAGAGAAGACTCCTGCTTTGGCTCGAGAATTATTCAAAATCTTTCACAAGCTCAAGAGTTCAGAGACCTCATTAACTCATTTCAGAAAAGATATCCATCCGGAAGAATGGATGAATGTGTTTCTTACTGAGAAGAAAGGGATGGAGCCAAAGGAAAAAGGATCCAAGAAAAAGAAATCCAAGGATACCCGGCCCAGACGTCCTACCACTTGTCCAAAACCTGAGAAGAGAGGAGCTCCTGGCACATTCTGGCCAACTCTAGAAGCAGGAGAGTTTGAAAAATGGGGCTATGAAGTGAATCAAAGAATTCCAAAGAAAACTCGTCTGGCGGGTTTCTTGGCAATGTGTCTCAGTATTTATCTCTTGCCGGTCAGGGATTCGAAGGGAGGCGTTAGGCCAGGGACCTTCGTCATTGCGGCCAAGTTGGCTGAGGGAAAAATGGTTGGGTTAGCTACCCCCATTTTAGCAAAGATTCACAGGAGTTTACTTCACGTCTTCCAGGGTAAATCTCCTTTAAGAATAGTGGGACCATTCCAGGTTTTGTGGGGATGGATCGCCACTCACTTCAGGACTTACAATGTACAGAATGGATTACAAATTCCTGGAAGCTCTTTCAGACCGTCAGTGCAAGCATTCTCTGGAATTGCTCCATTAGATGTCAATGGTTATGACATAAAAGTAATACTAAGCATGTATAAGGAATTCAACTTCTTTCCTTATGGAAGTCCGCCATCTGGGCCGTTTGTTGATGATGGGAAAGCCCCTTTGGATTTGAGGGCATACATGCTAGCTTGCAGGGATGGCGTGTTAGTAGCCAGGATTGATGGAGAAATCATATGCGAGGCCTATGCTCCATATAGATTTGCACGCCAATTCAAATGTTTGCAACAGATTGTTGTATCCCCTCCAGTACATGTCAGGTTAGAGCAACATCCGATGGTTGCTCGACAACTATGGTTGCTGACATCAAGAGAGAAGACTGGGGCAGTATTTGATCTACCAGTTGAAAAAGCGGCACATTATCTGACTACATTTTATGCTGAACACTGGATAACATCATACCCTAAAGGGATATTGAATCACCCTGTATATCAAGTGGGATAGAGGAAGAGGACTGTAGAGAAAAAAACTCTTCCTCATGAAGGTGATGCTTCTCCTCCTGAAATAGGTTCAACAGACTCCTCCTCTAGAACTGATTCCTCTGATTATCATGATGGGGATGATGAGGCATAACCGGCAGCAAAGCGGTTTCGTGCCCGATATAATCCTCCGGCCAGAGTTAAAAGACCCACTCCATCAGCTCCTGGTGAGTTATTTGATTGAAATAACTTCAATCACTGCTATTTTATAAAGTAATAAGTCTTACTTTCTTATTCTCTATCTGTAGTTGCAGGAGTCGGGAAGAAATTAAAATCAAAAATTGTAGGACCTTCCTCACAACCTTTATATCTAAGACCAGAGGCTGTTCAGCTATGGCAGAGCTTATACTGTGATACTGAGACCGCCTGGCAGGATTTGTGTGAGGGCCTACAACTTCCTGGAATAGGATATCTTCTAGCTTCTAAAGGCCTTCAATACGGAGATAACCCCAATGAAGTGCGAGCTTACATTAGAGAGCTGGAAATGCTCATATATGCCACTGATAATTCGGTTCCTATCACCAGGCGGGTGAAGGAAATGATTGATCGTGGCACCACTGAGGGGGCTGGTGGTTCTGGAGATGAGGAGTGGCAAGAGTATGTGGCTCCTGAAGATGTAAGTTTTCTTTCCTTATTTTCTTTGCAACTTGATTTCAGTTGAAGCTTTGTTACTTAAGGAAGTTATTTTCTTCATCTTGCAGCTTGCAAAGAAAGGGACCGGGGTTCCTTCGCCACAATATAGCCCTGGTGGTACCGCTGTTGGGGCAGCTGCTGATTCTCCTCGCGAACCAGGCGAGATATCTCCAGGCCAGCAGGCCATGAATGAGGCACTGGACATAGCCTTTCATTCTCCAATCTAAGTGCCAATAAGGGAGACAACTGAAACTCCAAAAAAACAAAATAATCCAAGGCAACGAAGGAGGAAATCCTTAGCTAAACGTTTCATTAGCAGTGGTAAGTCCTTCGAACAATCATGAGTTTATACCCATAATCATATGGTCACTCATATTTCTGAGGATTGCAGGGGCTTCTTCAATTTTCCCCTTGAGGGAAGGGACTGATCCTTCTTCAAAGGTCGTGGAGGGTGCTGTAGAACAACCACAGACTCAAGCTAACTTGGTTGCTCCTAGATCCATTCCCAGTATCCCTCCCACTACTGAAGATGCTGTCCAGGGTCAGGGGTTGCAGGACATAAGTCAGCAAGAAGACGTAGCAAATGCTCCCACTGGTGAGACTAACCAAGATTCTAAAGTATCATTGGATGAAATGATGAATCAAGGAATGACTTTTGAAGAATTTTATGATCATGCTATATTGTCATGTGATTTAGAAGACCTTGGGCGTGAGTGTTACCCTTCGCCCAAATTTTTCTTAAAAAAACATATTTCTAACCATGATGTAAAATAATATGCAGTTTCTTCCGTAGAAGCTGCTGAACTGCCAATGCCCGAAGAGGGTGTGGACACTGATGTCAACCCTATCATTGCAGAAACATTAGCTCAAGTAGAGCGAAATCCAATAAACTCTCCTGAGACCCATCTTGAAAATCCTGTTGAAACCGGGAAAGATGGGGAGAAGTCTTCTCATGTTGCTGAACCACCATTGGGTAAGGGATAACAATATTTGTGATTCTACTTTATTTGCAAGACAATCCATTCTTTTTTTATCCTTTAAGATTCAACTAAAAATCTTTCAATTGATCATGTAGGGCCATAAACTGTAATGGCTAGATCCGGAGATGAGGCTTCAGCCTCTGCCCCAACGGGAATTGAAAGTGAAGAAGCCCAAGTCAGAGGGGAAAGAGCAGGACAAGGCACCTCCCTAAGTGCGCTAATTCTAGATTACATACCCCCTTCTGACGAAGATGTTGAATCAGATCCAGAGATGCTCAAAGCGTTCAGCTTTTCACGAAGTAAGGCATGGAACAACATATGGAACATCATATCGGGGGTGCCTTTAGAAGAGCTACCATCAAAAATTTCCCGATTGTCATCCCAATTTGTTATAATGGGACTTGGTGGTTTTGGGTATGAAAAGATCCATGCTGTGGTGAAACAGATTATTTTCAGGAGGGAGCAAATGCAGACAAGTCGCGAAGATTTGACCAGAGTGAAATTGTCAGTCAACATAGGCGAATTTGAGACTGCGATATCCCAGGCCGAAGCTGATTATGCTGTCAAGATGAAGGATCTGAAGCAAAAAATCAAAGAAAAGGTCGTCCAGCAGGTGCAACTCCAGCAACAGTTAGATGCTGTTACTGGGGAACTTGATCAGCTTAATAAATCATTGGATGAAACTTATATGAATGGCATGAAAGCCATTGCAGATGCTAAGAAGGCACTTCAGCAAGCTGAAAAGAGTGAAGCTGGTCAAGTGCACGAGCTTCAAGTAACTGTTGATAAGGCTCAGGATGCTATACATCAAATGAAGACTTATGTTGACAATCTTCTGTAATTCTTGAAAAAGAGAAGAGATTCCAGTCTATGGATTTCCTTCTAACTCTTGTGTATCAATGAAAAACACTTTTGTCTTCAATCATTTGTTCTTGCATTCTTCCATTACCTGCTTCAAATTTACTTAAGCCAATGGGCTTAGTAATCATAGTTTGATTTTTACTAGGATTATTACAAATAACCCTACAAACTTTGAATCTTTTAACTGCTCAATATTACCTAAATCATACAAAAAATGTATATTTAGTGAGCTGGAACTTGACTTTTATTCAGAGTTCCTTTGTCTTTTGTGTGGGCAGTTTAAAGTCATGCATGCCGGACATAAAGGGGCTAATGTTTAAGGTCGAAATAGCTTTGACCGAAAATGGAAAAATGGATTCAATTCCTTGACAATTTATCTGAAAACATATTTACCATACTCAAGTATGAGGGAAAAAATGTAAACTATGGCTTAAGAATATTTGAATCTGAGGAATGATATGAAAAAAGAGCTAAAAGGCATTAGAAGAAGTAGTTTCCAAGAATGAAGTTACTATTATTTAACAAAACCCGTTAGGGGGTTGGAATATGCAGGGCCACCTATGGGCATTGGCTGCATAGTCAAATAAAATAGCATCTTTTGGCTGACAAGTCTGTTATGTGGACTGTTTATGCAAGGACACCTATGGGCACGTGCTGCATAGTCAGGCAAAAGAACTCCCAGAAATTTACTTTCCTAGTGCTAAAAAGCCAGTGAAAGTTTATGGAGATTCAAATTTTCTAAAGCATAGAGTTTGTTGTATGGAAAGAGGTACTTGAATATGGAGAAGATATTTCCAAACAAGAATATCGAAGAACTGGATGAATATCACTCCTACGAAGGTCTGACCCAAACGTAGGGAAGAAGAATAAACCATAGACATGAATACTTTCAGATCATGAAAAAGGATATGGGACAAATACGTTAAGGATGGCTATTTTTTGCGGATCCCTACATACTGTCGTTTAAGACAAATAAGGACAAAAGAGGCATTCTTCCCAAGAATGAAGTTACTATTATTTAACAAAACCCGTTAGGGGGTTGAAATATGCAGGGCCACCTATGGGCATTGGCTGCATAGTCAAATAAGTAGCATCTTTTGGCTGAAAAGTCTGTTATGTGGACTGTTTATGCAAGGCCACCTATGGGCACGTGCTGCATAGTCAGGCAAAAGAATTCTCAGAAGTTTGACATTTTTGTGACTAGAAGTCATGAAAAGGGTTATGAAGATCTGAAAATATTTAAGGTTAGGATTATAACACATAAATATGGGTATTGTCCAATGTATGTAGAGATACATAGGTCAATGATAACCATAATCATGTTGTGGATGGGTCCTGAATTGAAACTTGGACTTCACTACGTATCTCATAAGAATGAGAATCAAGCCATACGTAGTTCTTGAAATGCAGTTTAACGTCGTGCAAGATGAAAAGTATGAGTGATCTTAGTTTAAGGTCATAGAATTCGGACCATAATAATGAATACACAGTGTGTGTTTTCAGGAGGACTTTTCAGCCAAGGGACTGAAAGTGAAATTTGGGGTTAGGCCCAAAAAGACTTGGGACTAGATTCGAGGGACACTCGAATTTTCCTACGTATCCCATAAGGATAGGAATCAAGTCCACGTAGTTCTAGAACTACCCTTTGTACAAATTTGGTTTGTACATGTGAAGGGTGAAAGGGGACTTTAGTGCAATGATGGTTTTAACCTAAGATAAAAAGTTTAGGCATTACCATGTATGCACGTAGTCTTTTTGAAATGAAACATGATTGAAAAATCAATGTCAATAATAGTTCTCTCTCAAGTGAGGAGATCAAAGAATATTGTAGTTTATTGTCGTACCGGACAAAAGTGTTGTATAGTTTAACATCATATAACAAGGACGAAAGTGAATCAATGTAATGATATTGATTCCAAGGGCGGTTTCACGAATCATCATCATATGAGATGGTGGTGAAACGATATGAAGAGATTGTTCTTTGGGACAATGATCTAATAAAAAATGTTGTTGGGACTTACACATGGTTAGTGGCCCAAAGGGAGTGTTATGGTTGATGTTCACTCTAAGCTCACGTGAGTCATACTCGGTGTGAGAAACAAGAGGTAATAACAACCTTAACGATGCACAGTTTAATGTCATGTAGGACATATCAAGGACTTTCTGTACAATTTAGCGTCATGTAGTTAGGACGATGGGGACAATACAGTTTAACGTCATATTGGACGAAAGGGGGATTGTGCAGTTTTAATGTCATGCTGGACTTTTGATGATTATATAGTTTAACGTCTTTCCGGACGTGAGGTACTTTTATACAGTTTAGCGTCATGTAGTTAGGACGTCACAGTTTAACGTCTTGCTGGACATAAGGGATTTGCAAATAGTTTATGGTCATATACATGGACCAGGGATGATGCAGTTTAAGGTCATGCTGGACGGTTTAGAGAACTTTTTCACAGTTTAATGTCGTGTGGGACGAAGTTGCAGTTTAAGGTCATACTGGACCATTACTGTACAGTTTAAAGTCATATAGCAAGGACGAACTGGTGCTGTACAGTTTAAAGTCATATAGCTAGGACTAAGGTGAACCAATATGAGGATATCAGTTCTGGGGACTTTTTACAGTTTAACGTCATGCTGGACGAATTAGTAACCAATGTGACAGTTTAACGTCATGTTGGACGATAAGGGAACTGACACAGTTTAACGTCATGCTGGACGATGAAAGTGCCACACAGTTTAATGTCATGTTGCTAGGACACAATATAGTTTAATGTCATATCGGACAAAATATAGTTTAATGTCATCTCAGAAAAAATATAGTTTAATGTCATCTCGGACAAAATATAGGAACTTCTATACTGTTTATTGTTATGTAGGACAAAATCAGGGACTATGCAGTTTAAAGTCTTGCAGTTAGGACTATTGGTGCTGCACAGTTTAGTGTCATGTTGCAGGGACATAAGTGCGAATAGTTTAAGGTCATATGAATGGACCGTAGTGCGAATAGTTTAAGGTCATATGCGTGGACCGTACAGTTTATCGTCATGCTGGACGTAGTTGTAGTTTAAGGTCATACTGGACCATTGCTGTATAGTTTAACGTCATATAGCAAGGACGAACTGGTGCTGTAAAGTTTAAAGTCATGTAGCTAGGACTATTGGTGCTGCACAGTTTAGTGTCATGTTGCAGGGACATAAGTGCGAATAGTTTAAGGTCATATGCATGGACCGTAGTGCAAATAGTTTAAGGTCATATGCATGGACCGTACAGTTTATCGTCATGCTGGACGTAGTTGTAGTTTAAGGTCATACTGGACCATTGCTGTATAGTTTAACGTCATATAGCAAGGACGAACTGGTGCTGTACAGTTTAAAGTCATGTAGCTAGGACTATGGTGAACCAATATGTAAGAGTCTTGGTTTTGGGAACAATATTTTGTGTTTATACAAAATACTTCTTCAGAAATCTGGCATTAGTTGGAGTCGTGATGTGTTCTCCATCCATTGAGATTAGAGAATACGCTCCATTGGAGTAGACCTTATGTATTGAATAAGGTCCTTCCCATTTTGGTTCAAGCTTGGGAGGTTTCTTTCCTGGTATCATTGGTGCTTTAAGAACCAATACCAATTCTCCCTGAATGAATGAACGAAGACGAACTTTTTTGTTAAAAGCTCGTGCTATCCGATTCTGATAGATTTCCAAGTGGTGCAAAGTGCACAATCTCCTCTCATCTAACTGTTCCAATTCATTCAAACGCTTTTGGGATTGCTCATCTGTCGATAACTGATCACAAATGGCTATTCTGAGTGAGGGCAATTGAACTTCAATTGGCAAGACTGCTTCTGTTCCATATACCAATGAATATGGAGTAGACCGCGTTGCATTGCGAGTGGTAGTCCGATAAGCCCATAAAGCATGAAAGAGTTTATCAGGCCATGACCTCTTATCTTTATCCACCATCTTTTGCAGTATATTTGAAAGAGTCTTGTTGAAGGCCTCTATCTGGCCATTAGCCGCTGCATGATATCGAGATGAATGGTTGGACTTAATGTTGTATTCTTGATACAATTTCTTTACCTCAGAAGAACAGAAGTTGGTGCCGTTGTCCGTCAATATGGTATGAGGGACACCAAATCTAGTAATGATGTTAGACTTGATGAAGCTAACAATGCATTTAGAACTGACTTCTTTGAGAGGTACTGCCTCTGCCCATTTGGAAAAGAAATCAGTAGCAGTAAGAATGTACTTAAACTGCTTGGCCGTAGCTGAAGGGTAAGGTCCCACCACATCCATTCCCCATGTGGAAAATGGCCATGAGTATTTAGCTGTATGAAGCAACTCTGGAGGTTGATGAATGAAGTTGGCATATACTTGGCATGAATGACACTTCTTTGTGAAATTAACACAATCTTGTATCATTGAGGGCCAGAAGTATCCAAGCCTTCGAATTTGATCAGACAATCTATGTCCAGACTGGTGGGCACCACAGACTCCTGCATGCACTTCTTTTATGACAGCCATTGTATCTTCACCATCAATACATCTGAAGAGAACTCCATCAAAACCACGTTTGTAGAGAATTTTCTCGAGGTGGTTTGGACCATCATAAAGAGTAAAATTGACCACACGTCGCCGAATTTGTTCTTTCTCGGCTCTATCAGGTGGTAGTGTTCTATTTTGAAGGTACTCCCTGATAGGTGACATCCATCCTGTAGTATGACCATACGGTTCAGGAATGGGACTAATTTCATTAATTTCCTCTGTTCTGACTTGAACATAAGGTGAAATTGCACGACGGTGGGCAATACCGATGGTTGTCTCGTCCCGATTTGGATCTGCTAAAGCTGTGGCTATATTAGCCAGTGCATCAGCTTGAGCATTTTGTGATCTTGGGACAAAAGAAAATGTCGGTTCTGAAGTGAATTCCGACATTAACTCTCTGACGTAATCATACAAAGGGATTAATTCTTCTTTTCTGATGGCATAATCCCCATTGACTTGTTTGATTACCAGGTCTGAATCACCTTTCACCTTTAAGTGATTCACTTGTGCTTGAAGTGCTAACTCCAAGCCTGCAATGAGAGCTTGGTATTCAGCTTCATTATTGGTACCACCTTCCCACAACAAAAAGGAATAAGGTAACACTGCCTTATCTGGAGAAATGAGCACAATTCCTAAACCAACTTTGTTGAATTTAGGATTTTCCATTTTCTTCCCTGTTGGACTTCTAGAAGCACCATCAAAATACATTTCCCATGTTTGAGGACTCTCTTGAATAGAAAAAACTTCCTCATCAGGGAGTTCGATATCTGAATACGTGTCTTCCACTGAAGGGTGTTCAGCCAGGAAATCAGCCAGAGCTTGGCCCTTAATTGCCTTTTGAGACACATACTGGATATCGAACTGATGTAGAATAACCGCCCACCTTGCCAGACGTCCTGTAAGCATTGGACGACTAAGGATGAATTTGAGTGGATTATTACGAGATATCAATTGGACCTCGTGATGTTGCAGGTAGTGTCTCAGCTTCTGAACTGCAAAGATTAATGCTAGGAAGCACTTTTCAATACTCGAATACCGGGTTTCTGCTTCAAGCATAGTTCTACTGAGATAGTAGAGACTATTTTCATTCCCAGCATCATTCTTTTGAGCGAGAAAGGCACCCAATGATCGCTCTAAAGCTGTCACATAGAGGATAAGAGGCCTACCCTCAACAGGTGGCATGAGTACTGGTGGACTCAAGAGGTATTTCTTGAGAACATCAAATGCTTCTTGACATTCTTTAGTCCACTGGTAAGTGACTCCTTTCTTCAATAATTTGGTAAAGGGTAAACTTTTGCCTGCCAAATTGGCGATGAAACGCCGAATATAGGCTAAGTGTCCTTGAAGTCCTCTTAATTCGTTCAAATTCTGAGGAGGTGACATACCAAGGATTGATTTGGTCTTCTCAGGATCAACTTCAATACCACGATGGCGTACAACAAAGCCGAGGAATTTTCCTGAGGTTACCCCAAAAGCACATTTTAAGGGGTTCATCTTCAAATTATGTTGTCGAAGCTTGCGGAATATGACTTCCAAATCAGCCAAGTGATCAAAACGTTGTTTTGATTTAATCACCAAATCATCTACATAGCATTCAACAAATTTCCCTAGAAAAGGTTTGAAGATACGATGCATGGCGCGTTGATATGTTGCACCTGCATTCTTTAAACCAAAGGGCATCACCCGGTAACAAAACACACCTTGAGGAGCTCTGAAGGCTGTATATTCCTCATCTTCTGGGGCCATTCGGATCTGATTATATCCAGAATATCCATCCATGAAAGAAAGTACTTCATAGCCAGCCGTTGCATCAATTAGGAGTTCTGTAATCGGAACTGGAAAATCATCTTTGGGACAATACCGATTAAGATCTCTGAAATCGATGCAAACCCTAATTTGTCCATTCTTCTTCTTTACAGGGACAATATTTGCCAACCACTTGGGATATTGAACTTCTCTGACGAAGTTAGCTTTGATAAGCTTATCCACTTCAGCCTCGATTTTGGAAGCATAGGTTGGGTGTGTTCTTCTCGCGGCTTGCTTGAATCCTCGATGTTCTTTTGGAAAATCCAAATGATGGGTGGCAATATCAGGATCAAGGCCAGGCATCTCTGTATAATTCCAAGCAAAAATATCTTTATTTTGCTTTAGAAAAGAAATATACATCTCTTGTTCTTCAAGGTTCATGGCCGCACTAATCAAAGTGGGGCGTGGATCTTTCTCTGTACCCAGATTTACTTCTCTGAGTTCATCCACAGTGGTAGAGATACCCTCTTCAAATGCTGGAGGAGAATCTCTAAGATCTTCCTCTTCCTCTTCATCATGTGTTATTTCTTCCGTTTCTACTTGCAAAGTAGATGAAAAAATGAAATTCTCATGATCATAAGAGATGTCAAAATTTTCACATTTTGAAGAAGAAGCTTCCATTTCCGACCCTATTGATGATAAAGGGTATTCTTTTGGAATCAAAGAGGAGAAGATGGATTGAGAATCGACATCAATATTCACCTCTGGTGTCGCTATAACTTCTTCTGGCCTGATTAGCGAAGTATAGACTTGTTGGATTTCAGCAGACGAAATGAAAATGTCACCACTTATGCTTTCATCACTGCTTGGTAAGTTACCAATTTCTCCCATGTTGTCTGGCTCGATTGCCGTAATTGACATTATGGATCTTTCCATAAGAGTATTTTGATTTGGGCCTATTTTTTCAATTTTACTGATAGGTAACACATAATCTGTACTCACATGTGAAAATGGATTTATTGGAATTTTTTCCAAACCATATGGAGCATTAACTTTGGTAATTTCCTTCATTGTAGATTTTTCTCTTCCCTTCATGTGATAAAATTCCGCCTCAATGTATTGAGACTCACATGTCTTGAACGGGGCCTTATCACCATATAATGTTCCAACTTGACCATCGAAACAGTATTTGAGACATTGATGGTATGACGATGGAATAGCTGCATGCTGATGTAGCCAGGGTCTTCCAAGCAAGATATTGAAAGCTGAGTCTTGATCAACAATCCTGAAATCCGAATTAGAAACAAGATCTCCAAACTGAGTTCTGAGTGTAACTTCTCCCAGTGGTTCTTGTTCATTTTTATCATATCCTTGCAACATCATGGTAGAAGGAGATAAATCAGATTCCGTGAGGCCCAATCGACGAAGTGTACGAATGGGCATGAGGTTGACTCCTGAACCATTGTCAATAAAAGCTCTTCGAACATCTATACCATTGACTTTGCCAGATAAGTACAAAGGTTTTATGTGCCCATGCACAACATCATCTTCATCTTTATCAGTAAAAGATATCACTGCATGACATTCTGCAGGATTATTCTCTATGTGATAAATTTCAGCTGCAGCAATCTCAGCTTCAAACTCTTGAGGACTTGACAAAGCATCGATGAGTGCTTCCCGAAGATCTCTTGATAGATTCAAAGCATCCAAAATTGATAATTTGGATGGTACTTGGGCCAAGTGTTTCAATATATCATAATTTTGATCTAGAGGCCTGCGTTTCCCAATAGGAATATGCGGTTTAGCAGGTACCTTGGAAGCAGATGCTTTGGAAGCTGATGCATCTTGTATTGAAGTTGGAAACATCTTTGGTTTTGGAAAATTAGACTGATTAGATCCATTTACTTGCTGAGATAAAGAAGATGGAACCTTTAATCGGTCTTCCAAAATAACTGTGCCGAAGCTGAGTTGGCCATTGGCAGAAGAACTTGCTTGTTCATTTTGAACTCGCTGAAGGGCTCTACCACGAGTTTCTGCTGCATATACAGTGCTAGCAGTGGTAGAATTAGAGTAGTGGCTTCGGAAAGATCCACGTCTTCCCCTATATCCTGAACCTCTAGAACTTCCTCGGGTTCCTTTATTTGATACAGGGAATTCAGGCTCATCAAGACTGGAATATGAATCTGTTAATTGAATCATATTAACAGAACCAAAGATCAATTCTTCGTCTGATAAAGACTCTGCCTGGTTGGCCTGTTTAGGCTGTGCCGTTTGGTGGGACGGTGCCCGTTGCTTTGAAGTAGATGGCATGAAATCTTCCAGAGTCAAAGACAATTTAGGCTTTGATGCATACTCATCTTCTCCTGATTCCTCTTTCTTCTTTGAATTGTGCTGCCCTTTTGAGGATTTGTCCTTTGATGGAGGCTTTACTGCAGCTTTTGTAGGAGACACAATTGGCTTCTTCAATTGTGTTCGCAAAATGGAATGGGTCCGATTGATTGTCTTTCTGACCATCCAATCATCATATTTTTTCGCAGTTTTGCTTTTGACTTCCTGCCACTCGCCTCCTTCCTCTGGATCTGTAGCGGTAATACACGCTACATGAGCTGAAGAACCCTTCAATTTGACTTGTCCCAAGTCGACCATCTTTTGTAGGAGGTCTTTAAAGACAAAACACTCATGGATGGAATGTCCCAACATTTGATGAAAGGGACAATAATTGGGACGGTCTTCATCTCCTTCCTTGTTTGGTCTCTTCGGCACTGGTAATTGAACCAAATTATTTTCCAGAGCTGAAATTAAGTAACCAGGAACTTGCTCACTTCGGAAAGAGTATGTTTTACTCTTCATATCCTCAAATTGTTTTCGTCGTTGATCTTTTTGATCATTTGGACGAAATAGCCTTTGTTGTTGGCGTTCAGGAGGTGGAGCCCTTCGAGAAGATGAAGGTTTTGAAGTAGAAATAGGTACAGGTGCCTGTTTAAGCATAACTGTAGCAGTTTCTGCTTTACCCATTCTTCTTCCTGGAGCTGATGGAATTACACGAGATTTAACCTTAGCCTGTATAAGGGAATCTTCAATCTGTTGAGCGATTGAAGTAAGGTCTCGAAACCCTCCTGTGTATTTCACAGGGATCAATGGTGTGTGTAATTCGTCACGCAAATTTTCCACACAGATTGGCAACAATTCCTCCTGAGGGAGTGATAAACTCAAGGAATACGTTAATCCCTTCCAACGAGCAATGAAATCAGAGACTCTTTCATTCTCCCTTTTCTTGCAGTTTGAAAGATCGAAAACAGTCGTTTTTGGCAAAGTTGAGCTAAACTGAAGAAGGAATTTTTGACGAAGATCCTCCCATCCGATGACTGACCGGGATTTCAAGCTTGTATACCAGACAAAAGCTGGTCCTTGCAAGGTTCGCACGAAGCATCTGAGTTTCACTGCTTCTTGCTGCTCTGGAGTTCCCATCATAGGATCACAACAAGATACGTAATGCGTCAAATGTTGTTCAGGGTCGCCTGATCCATTGAAAGTAGGGAAAATAGGGTTTCCAAAACTGGATGGAGGAGAAATTGAATCTACCCATTCAGGGTAAACTTTCTTTTCAGGTTGAACTTGCGCCTGTTTCCCTTCCATAGTTTCTAACCGAGCTGTTAATGACTCAATAGTAGTTATTAACTTTTGAGAAACGTCAGGTTGAACTTGGTTTTGGGTAGGTGCAATGAATGGAGCTTGGACAGACGTGGTGGTTGGTGCTGCAACTGATGGTAGTGCTGCCAACCGTTGTTGCGTTTGACCCGTAGGATTAGACCTCAGTGGGTGTACTGACAAAGGAGGATATTCTTGATCCATCTCAGTAGTTACAACAAATTCCTTCGGCTGTCGGACTTCAGCATTATTAAGAAGAAGACTACTCTGAAGTAGTTCTGCATTCAACCTTCTTAATTCTTTCATTTCTTCCTCCTGTTGTGCAAATCTTTGCTCTAATGAGAGCGATTGACCTCCTTCAGAGGAAGGGTGAGAAGTAACCTGATTCTTTCCTTTCCCCTTATTGGATCCTTTTCGGAGAGGGGGAAGTGGGTTACTTGAAGGAATACCCAGATTTTGGGTAAGCCTTTGATTACGTGTGCGCACACCTTCTTCATTTAGGTCTGTGTGCGCGACTTCTTGAGCAGGAACCTCTTCGTCTGATCCCTCTGATTGAGCCTCATCTGGTGAATCAGCAGCAACAACATTGATGACATTAATGGATGCATATTTCATGGAATCCTTTCTATCAGCATTTATGTGATATTGTCTCCTTCTATGTTCATGATGAGACATGGCATTCCGTTGACTTGATCCCTCAGGAACTTCTTGGAAAACCGTCGCTTGGAGAGAATCTTCTGATAGCTTGGCTCTTCGTTCCTCTTGAGGCTTATTCCCTAATCCAGAGAATACTGACTTTCTCTGAGGGAGGGATTGAGGATTTGAAAAAGTCCCCAGTCCGGTGGACTGGGGGTGTTCCTGCTGCTTCCGCTCAACTCCTCGAATCCCATTTGTTGACTCTGAGGGTTGGGTTAGAGAAGTCCCAAGTCTGGCAAGCTGGGGTGTCTCTTGACATGCTATGTCTGAGATCTTCTTGAAATCTCTTTTGATCTTGCGAATCTTAGTTCGGAAATTAGCTGGATGCATTAACCTGTATCCACTTTTATCACCTGGTTCAACAGACCGTTGGATGATTTCCGAAACTTCTGTCATTTGATGATGTGTTTGCTCCAGACGAGAGGCTTGTGCAATATTCTCGCCTGCTTGGTGTAGGAGCAATTCAACAACCTGTTCTCTATATACTTGATTTTGAGAGGAACTAGTTGAAGCTTGATCTCGAGCAAGATTTTGATTATGAACAAAGCCCATTGACTGTGGCCGGCCATGGGCAATAACATTGCATGAGACCATTTTTGGCGGGCTTTGCTGACCGGAAAGCACTGTGAAATGTAGTGCTCCGTGAACACCCCATCCTCTGATATGAACATTAGATGGAGCATTGGAAATTAACTGACGCAATCTTCTTAGTGCGCCAAGGCATGAACGTTGAAGGGTTCTCTGTTGCTTTTCAGCCTTCGGATACCGAGAGACTGATAGAGATGCCAAATCAATCTGGCGTTGTAACCCTTCTATTATCTTAAGATGATTTTCATATTCATCGTAAGATAATACCTTCTTCTTTAATTGACAAAGAGTTTTCCATATGTTGAGACGAATATCATGGATTCCATCATCCGTCAACATCTTTGGAATGTTATACTGGGAATCAGCCAAAGGCCAAAACATGACTGGTACTTCACCTTTTGCCAGTTTTTTCCTCATGTTCAGCATTTTCTCTTTATCATTAAATGAAGATTCTTCTACCTGTTTGGACCAAAGTTGGTGTTTCCTTGTTGCTTCATCGGATTCAACAAGATTGGTAGAGAAATCACTATTCATGCTGGAAGATGAATGACCCAGGGAAGGTTCGGAGAATAACCTGAACCCCAGGCTATCTTCTGATGGAGAAAGAGTTTCACCTGCCGATAGTAAAGCATAAGACATGACTGGTTTTACGTTTGCAAGTGCCTCGAGATAGGAGGGATTTCTCATCACTACATTTCCTTTTGAAGAATTTTCGAGACAACATGAATCACTACTGCGGAGAGGACTTTCGCAGTGAAGTTCATCACCATGAGGAGGACCGTTATGATGGGTTACAGCAAAAGATGAAATCTCTTGCTCCTTGGCCTTCTGACCACACAGAGGGTTCCTGTGGCTCTCATCTGAAGAAGAAACTTCAAGATTGACCGAATTTTCATGAAGCAAGTCTTCATGAGGAAGTGTCTGTTGAAGACCTTCGGGATTAATGTTCCTGTTATTGGAAACTGAGGGAGTAGAATCTTGAACTCCGACAGATAAATGTCTGAGGGCTTCAAGAACTCCAGCATCGAGCAAGGCCTTGTTGCAGATTGGCCTTTGATCTCCTGACTGTACTGGGCGGATCTTTTTCTTAGATGCCTTCTTACTCGCTTTAGAAACCACTTGATGACGAAAGTGATTGCTCTGAGCAGGTGTATGTGCCTGATCAGGAAAGATGGTCAGGTTAGGCTGACAATCATCGCTCAAATCAGGTGTATGTGCCTGACTTGGTTGTTCGTATGATATGGGGGAGTATTCCCCATAACCCTCTTGGACTGGAACAAATGTGTGTGTCTGTTCCGGAGTGAATCGTTGATGTGTCACTCCACTGCTAGGGATAGATTTATGTGTCTGTCCCTGAGATGATGCTGAAGTTGTTATGATATCCTGGCAAGCATCCAGAATATGAGCAGGAATTTGTTTCTGCTCCTTCACCATTGACAAAATATGTTTGGTGACTTCAGCCGCCGGAATGGGGATATACTTCCATTCCGGGCTTGGAGTAGGTGTATGTGCCTGCTCCTGTCCTCCTTTTCCTGTCAGTGAATCCTGACAGTACTCAAGTGTGGAGGTAGAGAGTTTAGTCTGCCTCCTGTTTGTCGTCGGGGCTTTCCGACTGACTTCTCCGTGCGCTACCAAGCGAGACTGTTGGTAGGCTTGATTAGTATTAGCAGGTTTATGTGCCTGCTGATTACACTTCGCCAAACGCGGTTGACGAGATCCATCATATGTAGTCAGACGAGCCTGCTGACTAACTGCTTATGTATAAGCAGGTGTATGTTCCTGCCTATGGTACTCCACCGGAATTGCCTGGCGGGATCGGCTTGATGCTGCCAGACGAGTCTGCTGGACAGCTGGATTAAAACGAACAGGTGTGTATGCCTGCTCGTTATTTGACACCAAGTTAGGTTGGTGGACTTCTCCGGAGATGGCAGGGATGACAACCTGCCTATTGTTAACCGGATTCTGTCTCTGGCGGTTCATCTTGCCTGCTCGGGTTCGAGGAACCTGAGCTGAATGCCTGGAGTCGGTACCCTCATCATGTTGAGGGCGCACTACCGCATGAGTCTGGCGGCGATTGTTGATGGGAGCCCTCGGGAAGGACTCCTGTCTTTTTGAATTAAGGTCCTGCGGGACCTGCTCATTCACTTCCTCGGAGTAAGGGAGTGAATGGAAACTGTGTTCCGGGGATAACGACCCGAAACGGTTAGAGACGGTAGTCAGCACCGCCTGCTTCTTGATTGCTGGTCGCCGTTGTCCGGACGACCAGGTAGAATTGTTAACTTGGAGGGATTGACGAGCGGCCTCCAGAGTTGGGATAGTACCGTTGCGACGGTACTCCTTAACCAGTGCATTAGAAACACAGCGTTGAAGACGCTGAGTTGGTGATGTCATCCTCAGAGCGGATGACGTTCCAGCAGGAGTAGCAGCATTGGTTTTCACAGCAGCAGACCTCACAGTAGAGGTGTTCACAGCAGCAGTATTCACAGGGGTGAATTTAAGGAAAGCCATTTTTTGCAGAAGATCTTTGAGAAAAGAGTGCCTGTTCCATGTAACAGACATAATCAAGATGAATCTGGCTACTGCATCTTTTGGATGAGCATATGTCAATGATTGCTTTGTTGGCCCAAGGGGCCTAACAAATAAGAAGAACATCACTTTAACTTGGTTAAGGATTCACGTCGGGTTCACCATTTTTGTTTCCTCACGGATTACGGGGATGACCTCCTGGACAGGAGATTCAAACGTTCCGATCGGTTTCTAGCGGGTTTGTTCGTAGAACCGGAAACATCCAATGATTCCACATCCGTTTGGACCTACTTTCCAAAGGTAGGCGCTCATTAGCTTGTGGACTGATGAGGCTTAGGAATTTGCATTGGTCGAGAGGATGGGAGGTCGGACTCATCACACCTTTTTGAGGGGAATTATTGTCTACTCCGGGACTCTCTTTATAGATTTAAGTTATGTTCGTGAATCCTTATTATATTACCAAGTATAAAATGATCTTTCCTTAAGTTTTAACAATCAATGATTAAATATGCAAGAAATTTAGAGAGTCTTTTATATGTATTCGAGGTTTTTCATCAATAGAGAATCATCCATATCTGTTTAGAGATTCTTGGTTAATGGTATCCTTCAAAACATTTATATAAAAGTCTCTTGGTCATTATGATGACCACGCTGGTTTTAAAGCCACTCAGTGGGGCACTTGAAGTTTATCGTCATTCAGAAGGACATAGATTATTTCAAAGTTGGGATCGAACCCATAAATGGGCTACCTACGTATCCTTTGTTTTGGAAAAGGAATCAGAACCCACGTAGTTCGAGGAATGGGGTATGATGTTTATGATTGATAGCTCAAAGATGAATGTCATAATTACTTTTACACTCTAAGCTCACGTGAGTCATGCTCGGTGTGAGAAACAAGAGGTATTGGTAAAATTTAGACAATTGTGCCATGAAAGATGCAATCATAAGAATTTGTTTGGGGCTTATGTATGGATGACTGCCCAGATAGATGAAGGTTTAGGATTTACTTTTAGGGAGAAAATCCATGAACAGGGTCCACAAAGTTATATGTGCTTTATGGAGATTTGAATACTCTAATATTGGGGCTTACTCCTAAGGAGGATGCCCAAGTTAGGAGGGGACTTATGATTGGGTTTTACTCCTGAAAAGGAAACCCAAATCAAAGGTAAATTATGACTGGTTAAGAGAATTTTAAGGGGACTTGGGGCTTATTCCTGAAAAGGAGGCCCAAGGTTATGACTGAGTCTTATTCCTGAAAAGGAGACCCAGGTTATGACTGAGTCTTATTCCTGAAAAGGAGACCCAGGTTAGGGGACTTGGGGCGTACTCCTGAAAAGGAAGCCCAAGGTTATGACTGAGTCTTATTCGTGAAAAGGAGACCCAGGTTAGGGATTAAGGTTTGGGGCTTACTCCTGAGGAGGATGCCCATATTTGAGGTTGGGGCTTATTCTTAAGAAAGATGCCCAAAATTAGAGGACTTGATTGGGGCTTACTCCTAAGGAGGATGCCCAAGGTTTATGACTGGGATTTATTCCTGAGAAGGAAGCCCAGGTTAGGGGACTTGGGACTTACTCCTAAAAAGGAAGCCCACAGGTTATGACTGAGTCTTATTCCTGAAAAGGAGACTCTGGTTAAGGATTCTCTCATCTTTAAAGGATGAGGTTGAATGAATGAACTCTCAATCTTTGGTGACATAAAGATATTTAAATCACTAGGTTTTGAGAGATATTTCACAGAATTCCTTTCAGATAAGGATGTCAAATCAAGAAATCATGCCATAAATGGCTTTGAAGAGTATCTTGAAGACTGAATCTTGAATAGGAAGGGTGAAATGGCTTAAGAGGGGTAAAAATGGGCAAGATGGGCACCCAAAAAGATAGGGGCACGCAAGTATTAAAAGTCGCGCAAGTCCTACGGCGG
The DNA here is from genome assembly GCA_963277665.1 of Viscum album. NCBI lineage: Eukaryota > Viridiplantae > Streptophyta > Magnoliopsida > Santalales > Viscaceae > Viscum > Viscum album. The sequence continues at coordinate 791,313,350 of OY728164.1, forward strand.
CGCGCAAGTACTGGTCGCGCAAGTATACTTGTGCGACATGAGGGATACTTGCGCGATTTTCAACCAGAGTTGAATTACTTGAGCGACTCTTTAGAAAACCCTTTACAATCCTCTTGAGGTTCTTCCAGAGAAGGGACGCGCAAGTTATATTGAAGGAATTAAGTCGGCGCGCAAGTGTTTGATAAGTTTCAACACTTAGGCCTCCCTTCTTCTCTTTAGATCTTCCATTCTAGGTAAGAAATTACCTTAGAAGTGTTATGGAAGCTTTAAGAAGAGACTTGGGCATCGGGAGCTTCAATCCGAGTTTCTGGAAAAAAATCCTCTTGAATGGGGGGCCCACAGGGTCTATTTATAGGCAAAAGAAGACCCCGGGCGGTTACTGGGCGGTTACCAGGCGGTTACCACATATGTCGCGCAAGTGTTGAGGCGGCGCGCAAGTGTACTTGCGCGACCAAGAGGGAACTTGCGCGACCTATGGGCAATGTTCTCCTTTTTCATCCCTTTGTCGATTTTTGATGTTTCTTCCAAGGATTAATCACATTGAGCTCAGATATTCCCTTTTCCGATCTTTAGATTCTGTGACGAAAGGAGCGTCAACAAGGGTATATGCTCCGTTGGAGTAGACATTGTGTACAACATATGGTCCCTCCCACATGGGTTCCATCTTTGGAGGCTTCTTTCTAGGTATCATTGGTGTCTGGAGGACCAATACCAATTCTCCATCCAAGAAAGACCGGAGGCGGACCTTTTTATTGAAGGCTCATGCAATCCGATTTTGGTATACTTCCAGATGGTGCAAAGTGTGCAGCCGCTTCTCGTCTAGCTGTTCCAACTCACCTAGTCGCTTTTCTGACTACTCATCATCAGATAATTGATCACATATGGAAACACGGAGTGAGGGAAGTTAGAGTTCAATGGGATAGACTGCCTCTGTGCCGTACACCAATGAGTACGGGGTGGCTCGAGTAGTGGTGCAGATTGTGGTTCAATAGGCCCACAATATGCATGGAGGAGTTTATCCGGCCATGACATCTTGTCTTTGTCAACCATTTTCTGGAGGATGTTGGATAGGGTCCTGTTGAAAGTCTCTATCTATCCGTTGGCCAATGCATGGTAGCGGGATGAGTGGTTAGCCTTGATACCATACTCGTGGTATAGTTTCTCCAATTCAGCAGAGCAGAAGTTGGTGTCGTTGTCCGTCAGTATGGTATGAGGGACACCGAATCCGGTGATGATATTGGTCTTCACAAAGCTGACAATATTTCTTGCCCTGACTTCTTTGAGGTGTATGGATTCTGCCCATTTGGAAAAGAAGTCATTTTCCGTGAGGATATACTTCAGTTGTTTGGTCGTGGCAGGAGGATATGGTCCCACGACATCCATTCCCCAGACGGAAAAAGGCCAAGAGTACTTGGCTTGATGAAGTTACTCCGGGGGTTGGTGTTTGAAGTTGGCATGAATCTGGAATGAGGGTAATTTTGTGGTAAAGCACTCGCAATCTCGTGCCACTATGGGCCAGTAATACCCAAGCCTCCGAACCTGATGGGAAAGCTTGGTCTCCGGTTGATGTGCTCCACATACTCCGGCATGTACTTCATTCATTAAGGTAGCGGTTTCTTCTCCATCGATGCACTTGAGGACCACTCTATCGAGGCCTCATTTGTAGAGGACCTCTTGTTGACCTGTACCACCATATAAGACAAATTTGATTGCACTTCTCTGTATTGGTTCTCATTTAGCCATGTCTAATAGAAGTTCTCCCCGTTGAAGGTAGTTTGCAATGGGGGTTATACAGCCGGTGGAAGGAGCATATGGCTTGTTGACATGACTGAATTCGTGGATTTCATCCGTCTTGGTCTGTAAAAATGGCAATACCATTCGACGGTGAGCAATATTGATAACTGTTTCATTCTGTCCTGGGTCATCTAGGGCTATGGCCGCATTGGCTAATGCATCATCATGAGCATTCTGGGACTGGGAAATATAGGTCAATGTTGGTTCTGTGGAGAATTCCACCATTAACCCTTGGACATTGTCAAAAAGGGGGATCAGATCCTCCTTTTTAATAGCATAGTCACCATTGACTTTCTTGATGACCATCTCCGAGTCACCTTTTACCTTAAGGTTCTGTACTTGTGCCTGGAGTGAGAGTTTCAGGCCTGCAATGAGAGCTTGATATTCCGCTTCATTGTTCATGCACCCCTCTGATAGGAGGAAGGAATATGGTAGGACTGTCTTTTCTGGGGACACAAGTATTATCCCCAATCCCACTTTGTTGAATCTGGGATCCTCCATCCTCTTCCTGGCTGGGCTTCGGGATGCGTCGTCGAAGTACATTTCCCATGCTGGGAACTCCTCTCGAACCGAGAAGATGTCTTCATTAGGTAGCTCTGCGTCTGGTGCAGTGGTCCCTGTCAAAGGGTGCTCTTCCAGAAAGTCTGCTAATTCCAGACCCTTGATGTCTTTCTGAGGCATAAACCAGATTTCAAACTATTGCAGGATGACCGCCCATCGGGATAGGCATCCGATTAGCATCAGGCGGTTGAGGATGTACTTGACCAGGTTACTCTGTGAGATCAAATGGACTTCATGATGCTGCAGATAATGTTTCAAATTTTGAACAGCGAAGACCAAGGCCAAACAACTCTTCTCGATACTTCAGTATCGACTCTCATCATCAATCATGGTTCAACTGAGGTAATATAGATTGTTTTCACTGCCCGTGTCATTATTTTGTGCAAGGAAGGATCCCAGTGATCGTTCTAAGGCCGTCACATACAAGATGAGAGGTCTTCCTTCAACTGGGGGCATGAGCATCGGTGGGCTTAAGAGGTACTTCTTCAAGTTGTCGAATGCCTCTTGGAAGTCATCCGACTATTAGTACATGACCCCATTATTCATTAACCTGGTGAAGGGAAAACATTTTCCTTCCAGATTGGCTATGAACCACCTAATATAGGCTAGGTGCCCTTGGAATCCCCTAAACACGGTGAGATTTTGAGGAGGTGGTAACCCAAGGATAGCCTTTGTCTTCTCAGGGTCGACTTCGATACCACGATGGCGTACGACGAAGCCAAGGAATTTCCCTGAGGTAACCCCAAAGGCACATTTTAAGGGGTTCATCTTTAAGCTACGCTGTCAGATTTTGTTGAAGATGGTCTCAAGGTCTGACAGGTGATCCAAGAGCTGTCTAGACTTGACCACCAGTTCATCCATGTAACCCTCGACAATTTTCCCCAGGAACGGTTTAAAGATCTGATGCATGGAACGCTGATATGTGGCGCCAGTGTTCTTGAGACCAAAGGGTCTGACTCTGTAATAGAATACCCCTTGAGGGGACCTGAAGGTAGTGTATTCTTTGTCTTCTCAGGACATCCTTATTTGATTATATCCATAATATCTATCCATAAAGGATAGATCCTTATACCCGGTCATCGCATCGATTAATAATTCGGTGATCAGGACTGGGAAATCATCTTTCGGAAAATGCCAATTGATATCCCTGAAGTCAATGCAGACGTGGATTTGTCTATTCTTTTTCTTGATAGGGATGATTTTGTCCAACCAAATGGGGTACTAGACCTCCTGAATGAAGCATGCTTTAATGATCTTGTTGACTTCAGCCTCTATTTTTGTGGCATGTGAGGGATGCATCCTTCTGGAGGCCTGTTTATAGCCCTGGTGGTATTCTGGAAGACCCAGATGATGCATTTCCACTTCGGGGTCAAGTCCCGGAATTTTTGTGTAATTCCACGCGAAAATCTCCCGATGTTTCCTCAAAAAAGAGGTATATACCTCATGCTCCTTGGGGGACATGGCTGCACTAATGAGAGTAGGCCTAAGATCTTCCTCGGTACCTAGGTTTATTTCCTTGAGCTCATCCACCATGGTGGAGATACCCTCCTCAAATGCAGGAGGCGCATCCCTGAGATCTTCCACCTATTCTTCTCCAAAGTCCCCATCTTCTTGATCCAACAGAGATAGAGTTTTTAGTCTGAGCCTTCGAGGGTTTGAGGGAGACACATTGTGGGCATCCCCACTTGAGTATTCGTCCCCATAATGAGGGTTGGTGGGTATTCCCGCATTGTCGTGCTCGGTCATCGTGGATGAAGTCATGAGGACATCCAAGTGCATGTCTATACTGGAACTCCTACTCTCAACATGGTTGATGGTCCGGACATAATCTCTACTAAGTTTCCTGAGGGGGTCATCAGGAACCATTTCTAGGCCATTTGGAGTGGGGATACAGTCGACACCATCGACCAAAGGCTTCTTCTTCTTTTGCTCATAAAACCTGGTGTCAATGTAAAGTGACTCGGAGAGCTCGAAAGGGGCCTTGTTAGAGTGAAATGTTCCGCATTGTCTATTGAAACAGTACTTGATACACTAGTGTTAGGATGAAGGAACAACCATGTGCTTATGGAGCCACGGCCTTCCCAACAGGGCATTGAATGTTGTGCTCTTCCGGACCACCAGGAATTCAATGTAGGCTACCAGGTCACCAAAATGGGTCTTCATCTTAATTTGTCTCATTGGCTTATGCTCACTCTTGTCATAACCCAACAAAGTTGTGGCTGAGGGAATTAGGTCTTCCTCACTGTACACCAACTTACGGAGTGTCCGTAGAGGAAGGAGGTTAACTCTGGAGCCATTTTCTATAAAGACTATCCAAATCTCAATACCATTCAGTGTGCCGGACACATATAGTTGTCTAATGTGTCCTTGCATGACGACATCTTCATCCTGATCGGTGAAGGAAATCACCGCATTGCATTCAGCCGGGTCAGTCGTCGTCTGGTAAATCTCGGCGGCAGCTACCTTGGCTTGAAACTCCTGGGGGCTGATCAAAGCTTCTATAAGCTTCTCCGTGAGGTCTGCTAACAGACTCAGGGCATCTAGGATGGACAGCTTGGCTGGTACTGATGCCATCTGCTTAAGGATATCATATTTCTACTCTAGTGGTCGACGATTCTCCAATGGCGGGAGAGTCTTAGCGAGTGATTTAGGGGCTGGATCATTTGACGTGGAGGGTACGGACGTAGGGTTGGATATTGATGGTGTTCACATGTTTTGAGGACTTGTCCTGGCCGGTCTGTTTGTGCGCATTAGGCGGCTATACACTTGTTCCTCCTATGGTGGGTATCATAGAACAATAGGGCTAGAGTGGCTGCTTGTGGAGGTGGAGGGTCACTTTTTCTCATGCTGAGTCCATTGAAGGGCTCTCCCACGGGTTTTCGCGATATTAACGGTTTGGGCCGGGGTCCAACCGTAGGGATGGTTTCGATCACGGCTGTGCCTCCGCCCGTATCCTCTACCTCTGCGATTCCTCCTCCCGGCTCCTCATTTAGGGAACTCGAGTTCGTAACCTTTCCCTTCATCAGGGAATGATTATATAAGATAGATGACGTTAATAGAACCAAAGATTGGCTCTTCATCCTCTGACAGGTCAACCTGGTTGGTTGTCCCTGATGGTGCCGTTTGGTGGGTTAGTTCCCATGGTGCCATATTCGAGGGCATATAATCTGCCAGGGTTGAGACTAACTTGGGTCCTATCGCGGACTGATCCCCTTGTGATTGTTTCCTCCTCCATCGACTATGGCCGGATGACCGGCTCGTGGAGGTTTGTGAGGTTGATCCTGTCTACTATGCGGCTTCAGGGGCTATTGGTGGCAACACCGGCTGCTGTAGTTGAGATCAGAGTATGCCCTGGGCTCGGTTGATAGTCTTCCGAGTCATCCAATTGTCAAATTTATGCCCCTGCTTACTGGTGACATTCTTCCACCCCTCCTCTTTGTCGGAGTCGATGGTAGAGATACATGCCACATGTGCTGGGGGTGGTCCCAGATCGACCTTTCCAGAGTCTACCATCCTCTATAGGAGGTATTTGAAGAAGAAGCATTCTCAGATACTGTGCCCCAACATTCGATGGTAGGGGAAGTAATCTGTCCTGTCATCACGGCCGACCTCTTCAGGTTTCCTCGGCTTCGGGAGGCAGAGCAAGTTTCAGTTCATGGTAGCAATGAAGTAGCTGCAGACTTGATCATCTCGGAACAAGTATACTCTTTTGTCTTCATTCCTAAAAATGGTTTCTCTTTGGTCCTCTCTGATCATCCCGTTTAGGTGGAGGTGGATGTTAATATGCATGAGGCCCTTGACGATTTTGTGGAGGCATGAGCGGTGGAGCGGGCACATGGACCGACTTTAGTGTGACAGCAGACACTTCAACTCTAGGGGATCTTTTCACAGGAGATTGCGAGGATATTCGGGACGTCGAATTAGTCCGCTGTAGGGAGTCCTCAATTATCTGGGAGATGGCTGAGAGATGGCAGAAGCCAGTGGTGCACTCCACTGTTATGAGCGGTGTTCGCAACTCATCTCGAAGATTATCGATGCATATGGATAGAATCTCATCTTGAGGAATTGGCATGTTCAGGGAATAGGTCAGAGCTTTCCATCTGGTGATGAAATCTGAGACCCTCTTGTTCTCCCTCTACTTGCAGTTCATGAGGTCTCTAACCATTGTTTTAGGCAATGTCGAGCTGAAGTGGAACATGAACTATTACCGAAGGTCTTCCCAGCTCTTTATTGACTGGGTTGGCAGACTCGTATACCAGATGAAGGCAGATCCTTGCAAGGTTCGTACGAAGCATCTGAGTTTTACTGCATCTTGCTGTTTCGGAGTCCCCATCATAGGGTCACAATAGGATGCGTTGTACATCAAATGATATTCTGGATCGCCCGATCCATTGAATATAGGGAATATAGGGCTCCCAAAATTGGGTGGAGGCAGTTTGTTGCTCACCCAATCCGGGTAGGGTTTCCTCTCTGGTTGTTTCAGAGTGTGTCACCCTTCCATTGCTTCCAAGCGAGCTGTTAGTTCCTCGATGGTGTTGGTGAGACCCTAGTTTACATCCTGTTGGGCCCGGTCCTGGGCAGGCGTAGCCCGTGGCATTGCTTGAGGATCCAGATTGGTCGACATCAGGGGTGCGTGTACCATTTGTGGCACCTTTGGATGGTTCAGGTGTGCTCGCTCTGGTTGCTTCCTGAGTGGAGGGAAGTCTTGGTATTCATCCAAATCTACGTTTAGGTAGTTGGACGGGCCGGGCACCTCATTGGACGGGAGCCCTGACCGTATTTCATTTGTTGTGGAAAACCCTAGTCTTTGAGGTACACTTGTTGGGAGTGCGTGATGTGGCTCCTCCTACGATGCACTTTCAATAAGGCGGTTCCTCTGGAGTAGCTCGGCATTAAGCTGCCTCAATTCTTTCATCTCCTCTTCCTGTCGAGCGAATCTCTCTTCGAGTGTGAGTGGTTCATTTTTTTCGAGAGAAGGAGGTGGGTTAAGGGTAACCAGTCTTTTGTTCTTATCCTTGTTTGAAGCTCGCAAGGTATGCGGAGGAGGGTTGGATGGAAGGACGGCCATATTTAGGGTGGCCCACTGGTTCCGGGAGTGAACACCTGGTGGTTCGTTGTGATTCACAGCCTGGCCGGACTATCATCTCCCGATCCCTCCTGATTTGCAGTATCTCTGGTGTCACCCATGGGGTTAACCTCTATGACGTTGCTAGATGCATATCGTAGGGAAGAGAAGATTTCATCTTCCAATGGGAAGAGGATCTCCTGTGTCTTCTTCTGGCCTTCCCTTTCGTGACCTGGGATTTCCTTCAGACTTCTTGACGAAGGGTGATGCGGAGAGTTCTTTGATGCGGCCATACAGTGCTCCCTTCTCTCAGAGGGTATGATGATTCAAATGATGGGATAGGAAGGTAACCTCGTCTTCTAATTGTCCTCCCTAGATGAGAGAATACTAATTCTCATGGGAGAGGTTATTGTTGAGGGGTTAATAATGCCCCCATCCCTGAGGGCTGGGGTTGGCTCCGTTCCTTGGATATTGAGTCTCTTCCCGGTTTTATTGGTCTTACAGGGTCATTTTTTGTTAAAAATGACCCCAACCCTACAGGCTGGGGTTGACCCTAGATTGAGGCAGTGGCTGCGGCTATCGCTACCTGCCTGACCTCACGTTCCCCCATTCGGGGGTGAACCAGATTTGGTACCGAATTCACCTCTGGATCAATCTCTTCTGGGGAGGTAGGAAAAGATCGCTGATTGGACTCTCTTAGGCAAGAGGCATATTGTATGCTCTCGGTAGCCAGATTCAGGAGTTCTTGAATGGATCATTCCTTCCGGGCCTGACGCTTCGGAGACTTACTCAAGGCCTGACTCCATTGGGTGTGTTGCCTTTCCTGAACAGGGAGACCACTCGATTGCCGTCATAACGTGACAACATTGCAAGACACCACGCCAAACAGGTTCTTCTGGGCGGGGAGCAGAGTGAAATGTAGAGCTACATGTTCTCCTCATCCCCTGATATGGAATCCCGTCGGAGCGTCACCGATGATGCGGTGCAGCTAGTGAAGCACACAGAGGCAGGCTATCTCCATGTTTCCGTTACGCCTCTCAGGTTTCGGTTTTCGTGCTGAAGGAAGAGCTTCCGGGTCGATGTGACACAGGAGGTCTCTTATTGTCTTGACATGGTCTACATACTCATCGTAGGGCCGGAAGCTTGATTTCAGTCGGCGGAGGGATGTCCACAGATTATGGCGGATGCCATGATGTATTCTTCTGAAAATTCTCTGGGTATGTCGAACTGAGAGGTGGTCGTAGGCCAAAACATAACTGGTATATCATCCCTGGCCAGTCATTTCCTCAAGTGTAGCATATCGGCATATTCCTCCGCTAGTGACTCCTCTACCTGGTCGGCCCAACTTAGACGCTCGCTGCCAATGTGGTCGGAGGCAGTGGGACCGGTAGGTGCTGGATCATTATGTGGGCGATTCCAGGGTGGTTCAGAGGATGAACGCGGCCCTGGACCGTATCCTGATTGTAGAAGGATTTCATCAGTGACTAACTGGGAATCTGAAATGCATGATCCCGTCCTTCTAACCACCTCGCCATACAAGGGATTTTCGGTGCTTGATTCGGTAGGAGGAGGACCTTCCTGTCGATATGATATGTCATCGCGGGGAGGACATCCGCAATGGCAGCTGTAATGGCGAGGACTACCATTACTGCTTGATGCTTCACAGCATAGATGACTTTTGTAGTGCACACCCTGGGGAGGACCTTCAAGGCGTGTCGCAGCAAGGGGAGGACCTTCTGGCTGCGTAGCATCGTTATGGGGAGGACCTTCGCAACAACTTCCATCATGGTGAGGATGACCATCATGGATTGACGTTTGACGTGAATCCTGCGGAGGACCTTCAGGACACACCGTGACAAGCGGAGGACCTTCTTGTTGCTTGGGGCCAATGCAGGGTGGGCCTTCGCAATGGCGGCTGTAGTGGTGAGGACTACCATCACAACTGTGGCAATGATGAGGACTACCATTACTGTTGCCACATGGAGAATATTTGCGGGATAAATCCTCGGAAGGGCCTTCAGAATGTAATGAAACGAGGGGAGGGCCTTGTCGTTGCTTGACGTCTCTATGGGGAGGACCTCTGTTATCAGGGTGGAGAGGACTACCACCATGATCTAATGCCTGGCTGCGTGGAGTTTCGTTGTAGCGTAACACCTAGGGAGGACCTTCAGGGCTAGCTAAAACAATGGGAGGGCCTTCTTGTCATGATGAGACGTCACTATGGGGAGGGCCTCTACAGTTGCGACTATGATTGCGAGGACTACTATCATAATCTGTGCTCCCACTGCATGGAGAGTGATTTTAGTGTATACCCCAGTGAGGACCTTCAAGGTGGATCGCGATAAGTAGATGACCTTATTGCTGCTCGATCTTCTAGCCACGTGGAGGGTTTCCGTGACTCACATCAAAATAGGAGCTCTCGTGATCGATCATTATACGCCCGCGGGGGAGGCCCCCATGGGTTCTCTGGGTAGGACCTTCAGAGCTGCTGGTAGAAACATTGCAGGGAGGTCCTTCGCAACTGCTACTGCCACTCCCATAATATGGTAATGGGTGGGAAGGGTTCTGAGTCTGCGATGCGTGCTTTGTGGTGTTGGGAACCCCATCTTCGAGCAAATCGGAGTCATGAACCCGTTCTTTATTTTCCGGCTACCTTTGGCACGTTCAAGGCACTCTTTAGCGAGAAGCGGGGACCGCCTGCTGTTGAAAATGGCCTTCACCTTTGGGTCCCTATCTAATTGGGTCCCGTGATGCTGTCGGGATACGCCGACGAACATCTTGACTTTTAGCAGGGATATATGCCTGCTATGGAGCATCCATCGTGATGGACGGGTGTCCCCCAATTGTAACGAGTGAAGCTGATCGATCTGGTTGCCCTTGCATCGTGGAATATGGTCGGAGACCCTCCTGGGCAGAAGCAGGGATGTAGATCTACTCTGAGGTGGCTACCTTGTCTCTTATATCAGTCACCTCAATTGGGGAGATGGGCTCACGGGCCCGAGTCCTTGCTATTTCCTCTGATGCAATTACATTCTAGAAAGTATGCAAGATATGATCTGGGATCGATACCTTCTCCTCCATCATTTCCAGGATATCTAGAGAGACATCTTTGGCTAGAATGGGTATGAAGGCCCATTCCAATATCAGAGTAGGAATATCCTACTCCGGTCCTCCAGTGGTCAGTGGGTACTGACAATTATCCTGTGTCGGGGAAAGTGAACGAATCTGTCCCTATACCGGGATACGCCGGTTTATCTCTCCGTTTTTCGCCACATCGGGATGGTGGACTTTACTTGCATCCGCAGGGAGCTAGCCCTGCATATATTGCTTTCACATCGTATCGAGTAGGTGGCCTTTGTTGGTGGGGAGATGTGCCCGCCTATGATTTTCCGCCACATCTGGGTGGAGGGCTTTGTTGATCTCCACCATATAAGGATGGTGGGTGTCAGAAGCAACTGCTATGAGCTGGTCCTGTAGGTGCTAGGTCACCACCACGTTAGGTTGGTGGGCTTCACAACCCTGGGTAGGGAGAGGTGACTACCTGGTAAGTGTCGTCTTGTGTGAGAGACAGGCATGGCATAGCTCAGTGGGGATGTGTGCCAGCTCGCATGATGCCGCCATGTCTGGATGGCGGGATGGAGATGAGTGAATAGGTGTAGGTGCATCTTCATGGTACGTCTCTGTGGCTGGGCAGCGGAGCTCCTCCTCGGGGATCAGGGTGATGAGTGGTCCCTGATTGTACGTCTGCCGCCCTTGTCGGGCGGTCTGAGGGGCCGGAGCTTGGGGAGCGTGGGACTGAATCCTTAGGGAGACATCCTCCTCGGTGCGAGGACGATGAATCGTGGTGTGACCGCGATGACGTCTGCTGGCGGGGACCTTGGAGCAGATCCCCGGTTCAGTAGGGATGAAGTCCTCAGTGTCAACCTCATTCGCCTCCCTGAGATAAGGGAGGTATGCAATGTCCCGTTCCAGGGATAGACTCCCGAAACAGTTGGAGACAGCAATAGGGGCTGTTTGGATATACCTTTGCGGCCACTGTTGGGCAGGCGACCAGTGAGTTCTGGCGGATTGGAGGGCGTGCATGGCCTCCTCCATCGATGGGAGAGTACTGTTCACATGGTACTCCCAGATCAGCGCGTCTGAGACCCAGCGTTGAAGACGCTGGGTGGGTGACGGGGTCCTCTGTAGGTGAGTACATCCAGTCATTGCGTTGTTGGAATCACGTGCTTGTGAGTTCCTTCGAGACGCCATTGGATCGAAGGGAGTTCTTCGTAGTACATGTAAAAAATTTTAACTAATACAAACATAAAACCCGTCAAAGCAGCATATCATGATCCCAGGCATAGTTAATGACCTTGCTTGGCCGTCCTTGTGAGTAAAAGGGGGCACAGGGTGGGATTAAGTTAAATCCTCCATACTTGGTTAAAGATTCATGTCGGGTTCACCATTTTTGTTTCATGGTTTCAGCCTTGAAACACCCAATGGATTCATATCTGATGATGGATGGACCTGCTTTCCAAAGGCAGGCGTTCGCCGGATGGTCTGACCTGCAATGCTTAAGAACTCACATTGGTCGAGAGGATGGGAAGTTGGGCTCATTTAACCCTTTTGGGGGGAATTATTGCTTGTTCCATGACTCTATTATATATTTAAAGCGTATTCATATGTTTGTGAATCTTTGGTTTATACCCAAACATAGTATCCATGAATTTATCCCTGTTGGGAAATGGTCAGCTGAATGCAGGGGTTCAGAATCATTTATGCCTGAGGTTTACCATACCCCATTGGATTAATGACCCCGAGGAGTCTGGAATAATTGAGATGGTGTTAGGAGCAGCTTAGTGAACCGATGTAAAGATAGTCGGATCGACTGGTTATTAGGCTTGAACCTCATGGAGGCTTCCTACATACCCTACCTAGGGGATAGGGATCAAATTCCACGTACTTCGAATGGGAGTGTTGGAGAACCGACATGAATGTGGACACGGGGGTCCGAAGGTGGTTGGGCTTGAACATGTGGTAGGCTTCCTATGTACCCTACCTAGGATGCAGGGATCAAAGCCACATAGTTCGCATTGGCTTGGGACATACACTCTGAGGCAACCCATGGAGATGGATTGGGGTTACAATCTAAGGAGGCCCAGGGTGATGGATTTGGGATTACACTCTGAGGAGGCCCAGGGTGATGGATTGGGGCTTACACTATGAGGAGGCCCATAGTGATAGATTGGGGCTTACACTCTTAGGAGGCCCATAAAAGGATGTGATAGTCGATGCTTACTTTAAGGCCACGTGAGTCATGCTCGGTGTGAGAAATAAGAGGCAGCAGGGACCAGAGGATCACGTCGGGAAAGGTGCATCCATGAGAAGTCGATTGGGGATTACGCATAGGGTGGCCCATAAAGTTGGGGCTTACTCCGGGATGGATGCCCATGGTGAAAAGGCGCAGCGGGAGAGGGAATGGGGTGCTCCTGTTCACGTCACCTTTCCTGTTCCCCGGGTAAGTACCCGGGGAAGTACCGAGGTGCATGGGGATAGATTCCTTCTGATGGGTACGCCACCCCCTCTCTGAGAATGGGAGAAGGGTCTGACCGCCGAAGCGTGTAGACCCCCATCCTAGCGAGTAGAGGCAGGAAGGGGGTTCTCAGGCTTAGACCCCGCATTACCGTGAGAATGTGAACCCAGGCATGATTCAGGAATCTACTCAAGGGTCGGGGAAACCCGTTTGCCCTTGTTTACCGTGGGTATGTGAACTCAAATGGCGCGCTGGTGCGCCTGAGGGTTACACCACATGGATCCGGTGGCTCTAGTGGAGGCCTCAGCTCTGGGACGATGAGCAAGCCAATGAGGGACTCACGGGGAATCAGGCCGGATCGGGAGTATCTTATGTGGCTCGGGGAATGGGAACTCTGGAGATTTTGGTGCCCTTCACGTAGGGAAGTACTACATGGCTAGAGGGGTCGTTCGCGAACCAGGGTGGACTAAAGACTGAGAGGCCATCGACGAACCAGGAGGGTCCGTTGACTGACTAGCCGTCCGTGAACCAGGAGGGTCCGCCGACTGATTGGCATCCCGTGAACCAAGGTGGTTCGTCGATCTGGGATCGATTCGCGAACTAGGGTGGTCTGCGGAGGGTTCCAAGCAAGTAGCGTCGGCTAAGGGCAGTGCCGGCCGGAGGCTCATCGGTCGGGGCTTCGCCCGCGTAGGAGGGTGCTATGCAGCGTGACGGATCATAAAAGTGGCATAAACTCCCTGGTCCGTGGGGAGTGCATTCGCGAAGGGGCTATGGTTCGTGGTCTTCTATTTTTATGTTATTTTGAGTTCGTGGCTCGCCAAATTATTATGAATTTTCGGTTCCTTATTAGTTCGTTCCCAGGTTCATACCTATTCTGGTTCGCGAACTGGAACTTTCAAAATCCAAAGCCTTCCATCGAAATCCTTCCACCTGAATCTGATCGATCTCTTTTCCGTCCACCTTCTGAATCCCCCCCCCAAATCCCCCTCTCTTTCCCCCCCTCGGTCTCCTTTAATAGAGTGGGGAAAGAGATGTATCTGCGGTCACGAGGCACCTTTTGCAGAGGCCCAGGACCGAATACCCAGTTTACGGCTGACTTGGTAAATCCATAATTCATGGTGGGTATTGAGCACTTCTCCCCCTCCCCGTGAACGGAATGAGGGGAGCGCTCCGCGGCCGCGGAGGGTTCCGCATTCATTTCGCGAATGAAAGTGGAGGCGGTATAGGCCGGCTGACACGACTCATGGCTTAGGCGGTTCATGTCGGTGAACCGGACGGGCGCCCACCCTTCTTCACACCTGCGGAGGGTCTCTGCCTTCATTCCGCGAACAATAACGGTCCGCGGAGGAGGGACACTTCGCGGAATCGCCGGTGCGTCGTTAACATTAGACCGGTCCGCAGACCGGTTCCTCCGTCGCATCCTTGAGTATTGTCCACATTTTCCCATCCCATTTGAGGGGAAATTGGGCAGAACCTCCCTTGAGTTAAAGGGGATCATCGTTCTCCTTTGTGAATTTTTCATGACCCTACAACTCTAAAAAACTAAAAAAACCTAAAACTGCAAAAAAACATTAAAACCCTAAAAACCTAAAAAACATCAAAATCCCTAAAAACCCTAGAAATCATAAAAATCCCTAAAATCCCTAAAATCCCCTTAAAATTTAAAATATACTAAAACCCCTCAAAACCCCTAGGAAATACTTAAAAACATAAAAACACTTAAAACCCCTAAAAACCTAAATACACTAAATACACTAAATACACTAAAACCATAAAACTCCCTAAAACCATAGAAAAACTAAAAACTCATAAAAATCCTAAAACACTAAAGAAAATTCAACCCTTAAAAACATTAAAAAAATATAAATAACCATTACAACCATAAAATACCCAAATATAACCCAAAAACATCAAAAACCCCATAAAAACATAAAAGCACTAAAAACCCAGAAAATAATTGAAATCAAAAAAAGAATCAAAAACATAAAAAAAACATAAAAAGCCCTAAAAATCCTTAAAAAAGTAAAAACCCCTAACAACCTGAAAAAAACACTAATAAATCATTAAAAACATAAAAACTCATAAAAACCCAAAAACCTAAAAAATTTAAAAACCCTTAAAACTCCTAAAATGGATAAAAACCCCTAAAACCCCTCAATACACATAAAACACTAACCCCCCCTAAAAAAATCTAAAACCCCCTTAAACCCCTAAAATGGTCAACAACCTATAATACACCAAAAAACCCCTAAAAACTAAAAAATTCCCAAGAAACACAAAAAACACAAAAAGCCCCTAAAAACCCTGAAACCCCCTAATACCCATAGAAATTCATAAATACCCTAAAAACCATAAAAATATTAAGAAATCACTAAAAATACCTAAAAATATAAAAACCGTAAATACTTTGAAAATCTATAAGGAAACCTGAAAAACCTAAAACACATAAAATCCCTAAAAAACCTAAAAATAATAAAAACAATCAAAAAACAAAAGAAACCAAAACCACCTGATGATACTAGACACCCTATAAACCATTAAAATTCTTAAAATCTTGAAAAATTTAAAAAAACATAAAAACTCCAAAAAACCGTGAAAACCCCATAGAAAACATTAAAAAAACAAAAACACATAAAATATTTAAAAAACAAAATAAATGAAAAATACCCTAAAAAGACACTATAAACATAAAACCCCAAAAAACTATAAACCCATAATAGCTTAAAAACACATAATAACTTAAAAACCCACAAAAAACTCTATAAACCTTTTAAACCATTAAAAACATTAAAAATGCTAAAAAAGTAAAAAACATAAAAATATAAAAAACACCTAAAATACACAAAAATTAAACTCTAAAAACAATATTAATCCTTCAAAATACCACAAAACCCAAATACCCATAAAAATCCTAAAAATACCAAAAAATACCTAGAAACACAATAACACTAAAAATCTAAAAAAAACTATAAAAACATAAAATCTAAAAAACAATTAAACCACATAAAAAACCTAAACACATTAAAATACCTAAAAAACTAAAAATAAAACAACCCCTAGAAATTCTAAAAAACCCCAAAACCACATAAAATCCTAAAAAATTCCTTAAAAATCCCTAAAAACATAAAATCCCTAAAAACCATGAAAACCCCATTGAAAACATTAAAAACATAAAAACACATAAAACCCCTAAACAACCTAAAAATTGAAAAAAAATACTAAAAGACACTAAAACACCAAAAATAGTAAAAACCCCTAAAACCTAAGAAACAAAAAATATCCATAAAATCCCTAAAACTAACCAAAAACACTAAAACCAAATTAAAACAGTAAAAATGTAAAAAACTCTAAAAAACCATGAAATCCATAAAAAACTCAAAAAACCCTACAAACCCACAGAAACCGAAAAAACCATAAAACCCCTCAAAATATCTAAAAATCCATAAATCCCCTTAAAATCCTTAAATACCCTATAAACTAATAAAAATCATAAAAAATCCATAATACTATCTAAAACATAAAAACCCTAAAAATTCTGAAAATCTATAAGATAAAATTAAAAAACTTCAAAATACATGAAACCCAAAAACCTAAAAAATGTAAAACCATAAAATTCCCTAGAAATACTAAAACCCAAAACCCCCGGAAAACAATAAAAACCCTATAATCCATAAAATCGCTAAAAATTGATAAAAAGCCTAAAAACTAATAAAAACTCTTAAAACACTTTAAACACATAAAACATTAAAAACTAAAAAAACCCATAAAAACATAAAAATAAAAAAACCCTAAAAACCCCAAAAAAATCCAAAAACCATAATCCCCGAAAACCCCGAAAACCCACCAAAGTCACAAAAATCTCTAAAAACCATAAAAATTTGAAAAAATAACTTAAAATCCTTAAAAATGTAAAAAAACTATAAAAAAATTTAAAACCCCAAAGAAAACCATAGAAACATAAAACTCTAAAAACATATAAAAAATCTAAAAAACACTAAAACACTAAAACCCCTAAAAACCGTAAAAACCCAATAACCCTCAAAACCCCTAAAAACCTCTAAAACCCTATAAAAACATATAAAATCCCTATAAATCCATAAAACATAAAAAAACCTAAAACCCATAAAAAACCCCTAAGAAAACCATAATATAATAAAAACCCATAAAATACCCAAAACCCACAAAAATATAGAATACCTAAAAACCCTAGAAAGACAATAAAACTCAAAAAAAACCTAATAACTATAAAAACCATAAACACTAATTAAAACCCAAAAAACCCACTCAAAAACAATAAAAACCCTTAAAACAACAACAAAAAGAAAAAAACAGTTTGAACCAGAAAAACCAAAAAAACCCCCTAAAAGCCCTAAAAACCCAAAAAACCCACAAAATCCCTAAAAACCATAAAAATCCTAAAAAATACCAAAAACTTCCATTGAATGAAAAAAACCTAAAACCCCGTAAAAAACTAAGAAAACCATAAAAATCCTAAACTAACATAAATCCACTAAAAAAATAAAAATTCTAAACCCCCTAAAAATCCTAAAAATTCTCAAAATTGATAAAACCCAAAAAAATAATAAAAACCCCACAAATTCCTCAAATTCCTTAAAACTGTAAAAAGTATAAAAATTCCTCAAACCCATAATAATAACTTAAAACCCAAAAAACATTTAAAACCCCTAAAAATCTAAAAATGATAAAAACCGTAAAACCCCAATAACACCTTATAACCCCTAAAACCCAAAATAACCCCCTAAAATAATTAAAACCCCAAAAAAAAATAAAAAACCCAGGAACACTTTAAAACCATTAAAATATTTAAAAAATCTAAAAAAATTTACAACCCCCAAAAAACTATAGTTAAAACAAAAAAACCATAAAATCCTAGAAAAACCTAAAACCCCTCAAAACCACTAAAATACCTAAAATACCATAAAAATACTAAAACAACCCTAATAATCCCTAAAAATAAAAAAAAATCCAAAAAAACTCTAAAAATCCTATGAAAACCCTAAAAATATAAAAACAATAAAAACACTTAAACCTCTGAAAAACTAAAAACGAAATAAAATCCTTAAAACCCCTAAAAACCCTAAAAATATAAAACTTATTTAAACCAATAAAGAATATAAAAACCTTAAAAATATATAAAAATACTTAAAAATGAAAAAAAACCTTTAAACCTAAAAACTCATGAGAAATCATTAAAACCTAAAAATACATTAGACCCCTAAAAACCAAAAAAATGCTAGAAACCCCAAATCCATAATGACCCAAAAAAATGTTAAAACCCACTAAAACCAATAAAACTGCTAAAAACCAAAAAACCCATATAAATCTATAAAATCATTTAAATAACTAAAAATGTTTACAAATTAAAAATAACCATAATAGCCTTAACAACTCAAAAAAAACATGAAAACCCAAAAAAAAATATAACCCTAATAACCCCTGAAAACACTAAATATCCATAAAAACCATAAATACCCATTAAAATTCCTACAAAACCTAAAAAACCTAAAAACCTAAAAAACCTTAAAACCCACAAAACCCTTAAAAATGTAAGACCCTAAAAACCTAAAATCCCTAAAAACCCTGAAAAACCTCAAAATCCCTAAAAACCCTAAAAAATATAAAAATAATAAAATATCACTAATGCCCCTAAAAATTTAAAATTAAGAGATGATGGCAGCGCAATACCCTGGCTCTCCCTCTCATTCGATACTTCTCCTAGGGTTTACCCTGGGTTCTCTTTGGGGATTAGGCCATGGATTCGCGCTTCTTCCTTGTTCTAGGCAAAATTGTGTTCTGGAGGTGCATATCGGTCTCAAGGCAGCGGTGGCTTCTTACTTTCAGCGGCTATGACTCCCCAAGGTGGCGACATTTCATGAGGTTTTTGACTAGGATCTAGGCGGGGCTTGGTTTCTATGTGCTCGGGCTTTATCCTCCCTGGAGACCACGTAGTCTCTTGGAATCTCTATTTGTTTGTTTGACATTAAAGACAGATCTCTAGCAGCATGAAGCCCTTCCGGTCTTCAGCCGTGGATCATGGTCTAGTTTGCAGACCTGGGGCTTCTACAGACGGTTCAACGACATCGAGGTCAAAGATGAAGAGGATTGAAGTGGTGGGCTAGGATCTGTCGACGGTTTTCTGTCCCTACTGGTTTGCTACTGCAGGTTTCATTTTCTCCTCCAAAGACCATCTGGTATGTTGTCTCTTCTGTGGTGTTGATCATGTGTTTCTTCTTCACTTCTGGTATGTTGGTGACTCGTGACTTCCACCTTCTTAGTGGTTACATTCTTTATCTATAATTTTGGATTGGTTCATTGGTGATTTGGTCTTTTAGTTGGGCTGTGATTTTAGTTATATTCGATTTGATCTTCTGGTTGCGATGACTCTGGTTCATTCGCATTTTTTGTGGCTACTGTGGCATTTGGAATGTGCCGATATGAGACTTTGGTTTTGTGTTGCTGATTGTCCTCAAGGCGTGGATGGATTTTCTGGTTTTAGGAAACTATGGTGCTAGATTCTGCTTGCTTCTAGGAATGGATTTAAAGAAGATGATGGTTCTGTCACTGCTAGTTTACGAGGTGCAGAAGGAGATGTTGGATTCAAGAAATGCTGTAGTTGGTTTCTTCTTGTTGTTGGGATGGGTTGTGATGAAGCTTATGTTTACATGGTTGGTGCTGGTGACTTTGTACTTCTGGTTTCGTATCCTCTTGGGGAGGAGGTGCTGAAGGCTGGTGAGGCTAGTGGTTCTTTAATGCTGGCGGTTGATATTCTTGGTAAGGAGATGCTAGAGTATGGCTGCTGTCTAGTGTGGGAGGATTACCCTCACTCTGGAAAGTGTTGTTTGAGATGTTGATGCTAAAGGTGATGGATGATGGAACATGTGATGTGAGATGTTTTTTTGCTGATTGGTTGGGAGGTGCTGAGGAAGATGGTGGAGCTATCGAATGCTGGAGTTGGATGAGAAGGTGTTGAAGCTGCTTTTTTTGATCTTTTGTGTCTTTTCTTTTCTTTGTTTTTCTTTTGGGGATTGTTTTTTGGTTTGGGGTCGATTGACCCCACCCCGACCTAGTCTGCAGTGTCTATTTTGGTTTTTTTTCTAATAAATTCTAGGAGGACCATAAATAGCATGGTCCTTCACCTCTTCTGCCTAAAAATATAAAAACCCAGAAAACAATAAAAATACTAAGATAACCATAAGAATTTATAAACACATAAAGCCCTTAAAACCCAAAAAATACTACAAACAATAAAAAACCCTAAAAAGAAACTAAAACCCCTGAAAATAATAAAAATCCCAAAAACTATAAAAAAACTAAAAAGCCATAAAAATCCTAAAGACCAATAAAAATTATATATACCATTTAAACACCTAAAAACGTTAAAAAATCTAAAAATTTATAAAACCCCTAAAAAACTAAAAAATCCCTAAAAACCAAAAGAAAACCCTCAAACCCTAAAACCCCATAAAAATCCCAAAGAACCCTAAAATCCCATTAAAACACTAAAAAACACTAAAAAACACTAGAAATAACTAAAAAATAAAAATCGTAAAAACACTAAGAAACCATATAAAACCGAAAAACACATAAAAGACCTAAAATCCAATAAAATCCCTAAAAACCATAAAACCCGTCAATGTCCTTAAAAACCCCAAAAACTATAAAAATACTAAATAATACATAAAATCCTAATAAAATTAAAAAACCTGGAAAAACTCTATGAAAACATTAAAAACCTAAAAGCACTTAAAACTACAAAAAAACTAAACTTTATAAAAATAGTAAAATATCGTAAAACCCATAAAACCTATAAAACCCCTAAAAAAATTCAAAAACCTAAAACCCATAAAATCCCCAAAACCCACTAAAATCTCAAAAAACTCTTAAAAATGGTTAAAAACTATAAAAAACATTAATAACTCTAAAAAACTTTAGAAAACCCTAAATCCCAAAAAAATTATAAAACCCGAAAAATGTAAAAAACCCCTAAAAACCTTGAGAATCCATAAAAAACATAAATACCTAAAAACACATAAAACCCCTAAAAAACTAACAAATAATAAAAACCTGAAAAACTTTAAAAACATTAAAGACACTAAAAATCACAAAACCCCTATTTTTTCGAAAAAACCCTAAGATCCATTAAAAACCCTAAAATCCCATGAAATCCCTAAAAACCCAGTAAATACTCTAAAAAACCTTTAAACCCCTAAGAACGTTAAAAAACTCTAGAAAACCTAAAAATAGTACAAAAACATGATAATTTGTGACACTAAAAAACCATAAAACCCTCAAAACACCTAAACACATAAAAACCCATAGAAATCCTTAAAACTCACTATAAATTCCTAAAAACATTAAAAAGACTAAAAACCCTGAAACCCCTAATAAAACCTTAAAAATATAGAAACACTTAAAACCCCTAAAAATTGATAAAAACCTTAACAAACCTAGAAAATACTAAAACCCCTCAAAATCCATTAAAATTGTAAAAATCATAAAAATCCAAAAAAATCCAAAAAAATCCAAAAAAATCCTTAAACCCTTGAAAACTATAAGAAAACCTTAGAAACCTAGAAACACATGAAACCCTTAAAACCACAAATTACTCTAAAACCCATAAACCCCCAATAACCCAAAGACGCATAAAACCATAAAACCATAAAAATATAAAAAACACTAAAAATCCATAAAAACAATAAAAAGATATAAAAAATAAAAAATAAAATTAATCACTTAACAATGTAAAAACTCTAAAGAACAATAAAAACCATAAAAAAATCAAAAAACCCTAAAACCCCAAAAAAACATTAAATCCATAAAACCCTTTAAAAACTCAAAATCCCTAAAAAGCATAAAAAACATAAAAAATCTAAAAAATCCTCAAAAAATTACTAAAAATTTATAAACCATAAAAATCATGAAAAACCTGAAGAAAACTAAAAAAATATAAAACCTCTAAAAACATTAAACTTTCTAAAAAACTTGAAAACCCCTAATAACTATCACATTTACCTAAAACCCTAAAATCATTAAAAATCCTAAAATATCCCTAAAGTCACTAAAAACTAAAAAATTCTAAATATCTATAAAAACTCATAAAAACCCTTAAAAACCTAAAAACAAATAATACGTTATAAAACCTTAAACCAAAAAACCCCTAAAACACCCTAAAAAATAAAAAAATCATTAAAAATCTTAAAATACCTCAATTCCCATAAAACCTTGATAACCCACTGGATATTTTCCCCTACCCTCTTGGCCTTGTCGGGGGCATTCGTGGCGATGGCGGGCAGATGCGATTTCCTTCGGTGTGGCAGTTGCTCTTCAGCGGCTTTGTGTTTTCCAAGAGGTGGCGCAGATCGGGGTTTTGGTACCCTTTGCAGCCCTTCCCTCTCGTGCTTATGGGGGGAGATCTTGGTGATAGTGGGCCTCAGCTATGTTCTCTGGACCAAAGGTGGAAGGTGCTCTTTGGAGGCTTCCCCTTTTCTGAGCGTCGGGTCTGTCCAAGTTTCCGGCATCTCTGGAAGATGTGGAAGCTTCGGTTCGTCTTGGATCATCAGGAAATCGTGGTTCTTACTCGTTTCAGTTATTAGAGGATAGATCTCGTGATGCAGAAGTTTTGTAAAGTGTTCTGGTCCGATCTTCTATCCGACTCGTGAAGCAGATACAGGTGTGTGTTCGAAATGGTCCCTTGGATTCATCTCTAATTCACGTTTTTGATGCTATTTTTGGTGGGATTCCTTGTCTTTTCATGATCTTCTTGTTATTGGTTGGGGTTATGGTCATGAGTCACTACGGGTACTGGCTTTTCGACTTGATGAGATTAGTTAGGTGTTTTTTTGGCGATGATGTGCACGCTTCTACTGTCTAAGCGGTGCTGGGTGTTGTGGTTTGGTACCAGCTATGATATTTGGTGGTACATCGTTAGCTATGCTGGAAGGTGTGAAATGTTGAAAGTTATTTGTTTTGATGACCTTGATAGTTGGATGTTGTGTTTTTGTTGGTCTGGTTGTGATTTGTCTCGGGTGCTGGATTTTGGATTTACTGGGTGACACTTGATGATATCTTGTTTTTGGGTGTAACGGATAGGTCGTATGCATGGGTGATGGTTCCCTTGTGTTTCTGGAGGTGATACTTGGTGAGAAATTTTTGAATTTTACTTGATAGTAGGTGATAGTTTCTGGAATCTAAGTTTCTCCTGCTGGAATCCAACTTTTGGTGGTAGTGTTGATGCACTGTGTTTGGATGATATGTTGGGTGACTGTTGGAATTGGATCATGGGCTGCGCCTACTCACCATTGTCACTCCCATTGACTCATGTTCCCACCTCTGCTCTTGTTGACCTACCCATCACACTAGACTCCATTTTGGTTTGGTATGATGGGGCATGTGGCGGTGTTGGGATGGTGTTGGTGGTTCATCTCGGTGTCAAGGGCATGTCTCGGAGGGTCGATGTTGTTCCGTGGTGTAGGTTTTATAAGCTAATATTGGAGTATTGGATGATGGTTACCGAACATGGTATAGTGCTGAACTATAGTGTTGGTGAGGCAGGCTGTATTGTAGTCTTACTGACTTCGTGCTGATGATTACTGATGAAATTGCTGATGGTGGTTATGGTGCTGCTGGATACTAGTTGTTGATTGGTTGGGAGATGATGATGGAGACAGTTCTGGTTTGTTGTTTTGTTTATATTTTTTGGGATGTTTTGGTATTCTTTTTTAAGGATTTTTGGGTTTGGGGTTTAAGGGTTTTTGGGTGTGGGTTGATTGATCCATCCCCTCCCTTGTCTATTGTGTCTTGTTTGTTGTGTCTTTTTATCTAATAAATTTGGGGGGGGGGGGGGTTGGGAATAGCCTGACCTCCGCATCTTCCTCTCCCTAAAAATGTAAAAAACCTAAAATCCTCTGAAAATGCTATGAAATATTTAAAAACGTAAAAACACTTAAACCCCTAAAAAACATAAAAACTCTAAGAAAAATAAAAACCCTAAAAAACCTATAACACCTCAAAATCCAAAAACCCTAAAAACCATAATAATCCTAAATATACAAAAAAATCCTTAAAACCCATAAAAGTTTTTAAAACATTAAAAACCCTATGAAATCCAAAAATACCTAAAAACACTTAAAACCATAAAAAACCTTAAAAAATATAAAACCCATAAAAGGTCATAAAAAGACTCTAAAAACCCTAACCCCTCTCCCAACTATAAAACCCTTGAAAGCCATAAAAAACATTAAAAACCTAAAAACCAATAAAACCTACCCCCCTAAAAACTCCAAAACCCTTTAAACCCCTAAAAACATTAAAAAATCCAAAATACCATAAAACCAAAAAAACAAAAAAACACAAAATACCAAAAAAACCTAAAAACCCTCAAAATCCTAAAAACACTAAAAACCATAATATTTCAAAAAAATTACCTAAAAAACCTTAAAAACATAAAAAACCCTAAAAACCCTAAAACTTAATAGAAAAAAAAATAAATTCCTAAAAACACATAAAACCCCTAAAAACGTAAAAATTGCTAAAACCCTAAAAAATCAAAAAACTCCTCAAAATCCATAAAATTCTTAAAAACCATAAATATCATAAAAATACATGGAAATCCCTAAAAATGTAAACAACACTAATAACTCTGATAACAAATAAGAATACATAATAACACATAAAATGCCTAAAAACATAAAAAATGTAAAACCCTCAAAACCATAAAATGAACCTAAATATCCAAAAACTCTTAAAAACCATAAAAATTTATAAAACCATTAAAACCCATAAGAACTCATAAAACCCTAAAAAATGAAAATAAAAACTCTAATTAATCTTTAAACACCTAAAAATATTAAATTACTCTAAAAACCTTAAATAAATAACATAAAATCAAAAAACCCTAAAAAACCCCAAAAAATCCAATAAAAACCCCTAAACCCCCTCAAAATTCCAAAATAGCATAAAACCCATAAAAACGCTAAAAATACCTAAAAATGTAAATATCTTTAAAAACAATAAAAAACCCTAATAAACCTTAAAAATCCATAAAAAACATATAAATCATATTAAATCCTTTAAATTTCAAAAAAATGTAATAAATGCCAAAAAGATTAAGAAAACCTAAAAAAACTAAAAACACATAAAACCCCTAAAAACCTAAAAAAATGTTATAAACCCCCAAAACCATAAAAAACCTAAAAATCACTAAAAATATAAAAAACTTACTTTTTTTTGAGAAACCCTACCAAAACATTGAAACCTAAAAACACTCAAAACTCCTAAATACATTAAAACCCTAAAACACCTAAAAATCCCTAAAACAAAAAAAAACTATAAAAATCCTAAAAATCCATAATAATCCATTAAAACGTAAAAGACACTAAAACCCCCAAAAACCGCTAATAAAACCTTTAAAAACTAAAATCAATTACAACCCCTAAAAAACAAAATAAACACTAAAAACCCTACTAAACCATAAAATAGAAAAAACCCTATAACCCCTAAGAATCCTTAAAAACCCCAAAAAACTATAAAATTCTTTCAAAATCCCTAAAAATGTAAAAAAATCTAAAACCCACTAAGAAAAAATTAAAAAACTAAAAAAACATATACCCCTAAAACCTAAAAAATTCATAAAACCCTTATTGTCTCAAAAAAACTAATCACTGATAAAACCAGAATACCCCTAAAAACCTTAAAAATTCTTAATACTCCAAAATCCACTAAAAACTCTATAAATAATTAATCCCCTAGAAAGGATAAAAAAATAAAACACCTTAAAAAATTTAAATACTCAAAAAAAACCTAAATACCCAAAAAACCATAAATCTCTAAAATCCTAAAAATCCTTAAAAATTCAGAAAAAGCCTCAAAATACCTAAAAACCCATTAAAATATAAAAAAGACCTTAAAGACCTGAAAATATAAAAATCCTTAAAACCCTAAGAATCAATAAGAAAACCTTAAAAACCTAAACACACTTCAAACCCCTAAAAACCCTAAAACCCTTAAAACCAAAAGAACCAAAAAACTCAAAAAACACCAAAACACCAAGAAAAAATATAAAAACCCTTAAACCCCCTAAGAATATTTATAACACTAAAAACCATTAAAACCAAAAAAACTCAAAAAACCATGAAAAAAGCCCCTAACACCCTAAAAACCCTAAAGATCCTCAATGTCCCTAAAAACCCATAAAAATTCTAATAAATCCCTAAAAATCCTTAAAAAAGAAAAAAACCCTAGAAACCATGAAAACCCCAAAGAAAACATTCAAAATCTAAAAACTCTTTAAACCTCTAAAAACCTAAAAATTCTATGAATCCTAATAAACCCTAAGACCCCAAAAACCCAAAAACCCCTCAAAATCACTAAAAACCTAAAAAACCAAAAAAATCGGAAAAATCCCAAAACAATCCAAGAAAACATAAAAACACACTAAAAACCTTTAAAAACCTTAAGAAACCAAAAATAACCTAAATACACTTAAAACTACTAAAAACCTAAAAAATTATAAAAACCCTAAAAGACCCTAAAAGCCCTTAAAACCCTAAAAACCACTAAAAATATTTAAAAACCCAAAAATACCACTAAAAATGATAAAACCCTTTAAGACACTAAAAATACTAAAAAAATATAAAAATCCATAAAAACCTAAACACTCAAAAACCCCTAAAATCTCTAAAAACCTTAAAAATCCATAAAAATCTAATGAACCATAAAAACCTAAAAATCATTATAAATTCCTAAAATATAAAAAAATATAAATCCTAAAAACCCCTATGAAAACATTGAAAACTCAATAAAACATAAAAAACCTAAAATACCTAAAAAATTCTAAAAACCGTAAAAACCCTAGAAACCAAGAAACCCCTCAAAATCCCCAAAAACCCTAAAAACAATAAAAATCCTAAAAAGATACATATAAATCCCTAAAAACATAAGAACCCCAAAAAATCAGAAAAACCATAAGAAAACCTAAAAAACCTAAAAACACAAAAAACCCTACAAAATATACAAAATTGTAAAAACCATAAAAACCCAAAATGACACTAAAAACCTAAAAACCCAAAAAAAACAAAAATAGCACTAAAAATTGACAAATTCCTAAAACCCCATTAAAACCCTAAAAGATAAAAAACTTATAAAACCCCTTTATACCCCTAAAAATGTTAAAAACACAAAAAAACATAAAAACCTTAAAAAACTAAAAAAAACCCCATAAACCGCCTAAAGAACCTTAAAAACCCAGAAACCCCCAAAACCCATCGAATTCCATAAAAACCCTAAAGAATTTAAAAAAACAAAAAATGTTCTAAAAATCACTAAAAATATAAAAACCCATAAAAACCATGACACCCCTTGAAAATTAAAACCCCTAAAAACAACGAAAACCACAAAAACCTAAAAACCCTCAAAATTTCTAAAAACTATAAAAAAAATTAAAAATCCTAAAAAACTCTATAAATCTCTAAAAACCTAAAAACCTCTTGAAAATTTAGAAACCCCAAACACATAAAACCCCTAAATACTTTAAAAAATTCTAAAACCCCTATGAAAACCTAAAAAAGTAGTAAAATATAAAAACCCCTAAAACCCCCTGAAAACCATTAAATACCCTATAAAAATATAAAAACCGAAAAAATCACATAAAAAACCTATTAATACCCTAAAAACATTAAAAAACTATAAAAAACCTTAAAAATCATACAAAACTAAAAACCCTAAAAACCCAAAAATAAATAAAAACCACCCCCTAAAAACCATAAAAATCCTAAAAATCCAGAAAAATTCCTAAAATGTAAAAAACCCCTATAAACATTGAAAACCATAAGAAAAAATTAAAACCCTAAAATCACATAAAACCATTAAAACCCTAAAAAAATTCTAAAAACCCTCAAAACCACTAAAAACCCAACAAATACCTAAAATTCCTAAAAAAATAAAAATCCAAAAAAATACCTAAAAATACTTACAAATCCATAAACATTCAAAAACCCTAAAAACTATGAAAACCCCTACAAAAACCATAAAACCATAAAATGGTTAAACCCTCTAAAAAACCTAAAAACACTAAAACACCTAAAAACCAAAAAAATTTTAAAATATTGAACTCCTTAAAAGCAATAAAACCCTTAAAACTTCAAAAAAACCCTAAAAACATAAAAAAACAACAAAACCCACTAAAACCTTCTAAACACCCCAAAGGTTTAAAAACTCAAAAAATACATTAAACCCATAAAATCTCAAAAAACCCAAAATTGTAAAAAAAACCATAAAAACACAAAAGAACTATAAAAACCATGAAAATCCCCAAAATCCCCCAAAATCCCAAAAAACCCTAAAGAAATTTATAAATACTATAAAATCCCAAAAATACGAAAAAAAGTAAAAAGACATAAAAACCCACAAAACCCCTAAAAATTCATAAAACCTAAAAACTCTTTAAACCCAAAAAAACCTAAAGTGATAAAAACCATAAAACCCTAAAAAACCATAAAATCCCTTAGAATCCCAAAAAAACCAAAACACCACAAAATCAAAAGAATCTCTATAAATCCCTTAAAATGTAAAATGCAGTACAATCCGGAATAATCCCAAACAAAAATTTAAAAACCTAAAAGGAAATTAAACCCCAAAAAACATAAAAATTTATAAAAACCCAAAACAATCCTAAAAATATGATAAATACCCTAAAAACACATAAAAACCGTAAAAACGCTTAAAAACTGAAAAATACTAAAACCCTATAATAACAATAAAAAATCACTATATAAAATATAATAACCCATTAAACCCCAAAAAAATGCAACAAAAACTATAAAAAACATAAAACCCCAAAAAGTTAAAAAAACCCTAAACACCCAAAAAAACTATAAAACCCTAAAAACCCGAAACCCATAAAAAAAATTCAAAAATCATAAAAAACCTAAAACTCATAAAACTATAAAAATACCTAAAATCATAAAAAATGAAAAAATAAGAAAAACAAAGAAAAAAAGAAAGAAAACCTTAAAACCTAAAAACCCTTTAAACCACTATGAATCTTAAAAAATTCTAAGAGCCCTAAAAAGACCCTAAACATCATAAAACCCTTAAAATCTAATAAAAACCACTAAAAATATTAAAAACACTAAAGATACTAAAAACTATAAAAACAATTAAAATATCTAAAAACCTTTAATCTAATAATAATGTGAAATAAATCAAAAAAAACCAAAAAAACCAAAAAAAACTCAAAAAAACCCTAAAAAAATACTAAAAAACCCTAAAGACCTAATGATCTGAAAAAACCATCAAAATATGTAAAAACCCAAAATACAGAAAAAAATAATGAAATCACCTCAAACCCCCTAAAAACATATAAAACCAAAAAACCCATGAAAAATCGTAAAAAACCTTAGAACCTAAAAAAATAAAACTCCTAAAAAACATACAAATTGTGAAAACCCAAAAACCATCAAAATACCAAAAAAATTAACAGTCTAAAAATAAATAAAAATCCATAAATACATGAAAACCACTAAAAACACTGAAAACTCATAAGAAAACCTTATAAACCCAACAAAACACATAAAACTCGTAAAAACCTAAAAAATGGTAAAAACCCTAACAATTCCTAAAATGAAACTAAAACCCTAAAAACTATAAAAATATTGAAATACTTATAAACCCAGAAAAATATAAAAACACTAAAACCTTTAAACACATAAAAACACTAAAACCCTTACAAATACCCTTAAGCCCCATAAAACACTAAAAACCCAAAACCCCCCAAAAAATAATAAAATTATAAAAACACTAAAAACCCTAATGAACCATAAAAACAGTGAAAATTCTTGAAAACCCTAAAAACCCATAAATATTATAAGTAACACTAAAAATACATAAAAATATAGAAAGCCTTCAAAACAAAAAACCCCCCTAAGAAATCATTAAAAACATTAATAAGCTTAATTCCCCTAAAAACTAGAAACTTTAAAACCCCTAGTAATAAAATAAAGACACTAAAAACCCAAAAAACACTAAATACCCTAAAAACAATAAAACCCCGAAAAACCCATAAAAAATTTTAAACCACACTGTAACTCAAAATCTACTTTAAACCCTTAAAATGTTAAAGCACTAAAAAAATTATTTATACCCAAAAAAAACTAAAAAAAATACCCAAAAAACCATATGAACACTAAAACCACTCAGAATACCTAAAAGATCATAAAAACTATTAAAATTCAAAAAGGCCCCATAATCAATAAAAATGTAAAAAATACTAACAAAAGTTAAAACTCCTAAGAAAAAATTACAAACATAAAAACTATTAAAACCCCTAAAAACCTAAAAAATGTAAAAAATCAAGAAAAAACCTGAAAACCATTAAAAACTATCAAAACCCAAAAAAATCTCTAAAAACCCTAAAAACAATGAAAATTATTAAAAGGACTTAAAAAAACCTAAAATTTAAAAAATCACTAAAAACCTTGAAAGACATTTGGAAAACCATAAAACCTAAAAAAAACACTTAACCCCTAAAAACCTAAAAAATGGTAAAAAACCAAAACCCCCAAAAAGTCCCTAAAACACCTAAAAACCATATAACCTCTAAAAACCCTAAAATCATTTAAAACCATAAAACCCCTAAAAACCAACTAAAATAAAAAAACCATTAAATCCATAATTTTTTTAAAAACATTAAATACATTTAAACCCCTAAAACTCAAAATAACCTAAATACAAAAAAAACCATAAAACCCCTAAAAACTATTAAATTCACTAAAACCAAAAATACCATAAAAATCATAAAAAAGACCTAAAAACCCTTAAAGAAATAAAAAACCCTAAAAGCCTAAAAACCCTATAAAAACCTTAAAAACCTAAATACACTAAAAACCACTATAAAACCTAAAAAATATAAAAACCATACATTTCCTAAAAACCCTAAAAACCTCAAAATCCATAAAAAACCTAAAATCCATAAAAATAAAAACAAAATGCCCTAAACAACCTAAATAACAAAACATCTAAAAACCCTAAAACCATAAAAATTCTATAAAAAATTCAAAATCCCTAAAAACCCTAAAAACCATAAAAATCCTAAAAATCCCTATAAACCCCTACAAATGTAAAAACATAAAAACCTTTTTAAACTGTAAGAAAACCTTAAAACGAAAAAAACAGTTAAAACCCCTAAAACCAAAAAATTCTAAAATTACTAAAATCTATAGCACCCAAAAACCCTAAAAATATAAAAAACAATAGTAATCGATAAAACCCCTTAAAACTACTAAAACTCTAAAAATCCATTAAACCCCTAAAAACATTAAAAAACTCTAAAAAAATAAATACACTAAAAATATCATAAAAAAATAAAACCCCTAAAAACCATAAAATTACTAAAAATTCCTAAATCCCTAAATATCTAAAAAAACCCTAAAAACATAATAATTTGAAAAATACTCAAAATACCTATAAATGTAAAAACCATAAAATACCTTAAAAACCTTAAAAACTGTAAAAATTAAAAAATATATAAAATCCATAAAAAACTAACATAATAAAACCCCTAAAATCCATAATAACCCTAAATTCCTTTAAAATCCCTAAACACCCTAAAAAAATTAAAATTCTTAAAAAAATAATAAAATCCCAAAAAATAAAAAACCCTAAAAACCTTGAAAACCAATAATAAAACCTTAAAAACTGAAAACATTTAATACTGCTAAAAACATAAAGAATGATAGAAACCCTAAAATTAACCCAAAGACCCTAAAATAGTAAAACCCAAAAAAAACCCATAAACCCTAATAACGTATAAAAATATAAAAACCCTTTAAAATAATCAAAATGTTAATAAATCTCTAAAAAAGATGAAACAAAATGAAAAACAAAAAATAATAATAACAACCCAAAATACAAAAAAAAACAAAAAATCCATCAAAATCAGTAAATTCTTTAAAACCATAAAAATCATAAAAACCAAAAAAATCCCTAAAAATAAAAATAACCAAAAAACACTAAAAAAGAATAAGAAAACATTAAAAATATAAAATAACATAAAACCCATTAAAAACATAAAAATCATAAAAATCATAAAAACCATCAATACGCTAAAAACCATTAAAATTCCTAAAAACCAAAAAATTCATAAAAATCCTTAACAATCCATAAAAATCCCTTAAAACATAAAAACACAGATAATCTTAAAACCCCTAAAAAAATGTTAAAACAAAAAAATAATTAAATCTTCTAAAAACCTAAAAAAATGCTAAATGGGTTCTGCAGCGTGGTGGAAAATATGGTTTAGTTGTGGTTTGATGTGAATACTGCCTATTAGTTCTGCTTAGTGGTGATGCACTTTTTCCCCCTTTTGGGGTTGTGGAGCTACTGCTTCCTCCCGAAGTGATGAAGGGGAGATTTATGAATTTGGTGCTGATGGTTCTGTGCTGATGGTGGTGGATCATCATGGTGAGAAGGTGATGGATGCTAGTTTTTGTGAGTTTGGACACTGGTCTTTGGTTGGTTGTGAGCTGCTAGTTGCTAGAAAATGATGGATGATAAAGCCTCTTATGGTGGAGTTTCTTTGTGAGAAGGTGTTGGATGCTGAAACATGTGAGATTGGACACTGGTCGCTACTTGGTTATGAGCATTGGATGCTAGTTTCTACTTGGATGGGAAGTGATAATGGGGTGATGGAGCTGCCGACTGCTGGAATTGGATGAGAAGGTGCCGAAGCTGCTATGAGTTTGGCCCTATGTCTTTTCCTCTTTTCATTTTTCTTTTTTTTGATCTTTGGGTGTGTGTTTGTCAAGGGATTTTGGATGTGGGTTGATTGACCCCGCCCCTCCCCTGTCTGCAGTGTCTTCGTGTCTTTTTTTCTAATAAATTTTGGGGTGTCAGGAATAGCCTGTCCCAGAGCCTTCCTTGCCCTAAAAAACTCCAAAAATATAAAACACCATAAAACACCTAAAAACCCTAAAAAACCACTAAAACCAAATAAAACATAAAACCCATAAAACCCTAAAAACACTAAAAACTTGGAAAAAATTTAAAACCCAAAAAAACCCAAAAAATATTTAAAATATCTATAATCCCTAAAAAGCCCATAAAATCCTAAAAAATCTATAAAATCCCCAAAAAAAGTAAAAACTTTTAAATCCTTTGAAAATTCCTAGAAAAACATTTAAATCCTAAAAACACATAATGCCCCTAAAAACCTAAAAAAATTATAAAACACAAAAAAGACCCTAAAAGACCCCTAGAACATTAAAATCCCTAAAACCTATAAAAACCATAAAAAGGTTAGAAAATCTAAAAAACCTTCCAACACATATAAATATTAAAAAACCTTAGAAAACTGTAATAAATATAAACATAAAAAAATCACTAACAACCATAAAAAGACTAAAACCTTAAAAATAATCCTTACAACCCAAAAAAATTATTGAAATCCTAAAAAACCCTAAACATCACTATAATTGTAAGAAACCCTAAATCCCAGAAAAACCCAAAGAAAACCATATATTAATAATTGCACATAAAAACCCTTAAAACATAAAAAACAATAAAAAACCTAAAAACCTCGAATCCTTAAAAACCTTTAAACCCCAAAAAATCCCTAAACCCCCTAAAAACCATAAAAATACTAAAAAAATCCCAAAAAATAAAAAAATTTTAAAATACCCTAAAAACTAAAAAAATCCTATGAAAACCTTAAAAACATTTTAAAACTTAAAACACCTCAAAATAGAAAATGATAAATACCATAAAAACCCCAAAAACCCATAGAAATAATAGAAACTCTAAAAAACCTTTAAAACATAGGAATAATCTAAAAAATATTAAAAAAATATAATCTATTTAAACCCCATAAAACATTAAAAACACAAAAATTCTTAAAATCACCAAAAAAATAAAGAACCCCTAAAAACACAAAAAACTGTAAAAATCCTAAAAATCCCTAAAAGCCCTCAAAATCCCTAAAAACCATAAAAAAAATAAAATCTTAAAAACACCCCAAAAATACATAAAAATGTAAAGAAATGTAAAAACACCAAAAGCCCTGAAGAAACCTTAAAACCCTAAATACCATTAAACCCCCTAAAAACCTAAAAACCCACTAAAACCCCTAAAATAACTAAAAACCCTCAAAACCATAAAAATAAAAAAAAATCACGAAAATCCAAAAATAATTAAAAGACCCTAAAAATATTGAAAACCCCTAATAAAAACATAAAAACCTAAAAACACTTAAAATAAATAAGAAACCTAAAAAGAACAAAAAACCTCTAAACACCCTAAAATGACACTAAAAACCCAAAACCCCTAAAAACAATTAAAAACCCTATGAATTTGAAAAACAAACCATAAACTTATAAAAACACTAAAACATCGCTAAAAACTCTAAAAGCCCTTTAAATTGCCAAAAACATTAATAACTATAAGACTTATTAAAACCCTAAAAATAAAAAAAACCCTAAAACCCCTAAAAACCCTAAAAACAATGAAATAAATCTAAAAAATAATAAAAATATTAAAAATTCCTAAAAATCCAAAAAAAATCTAAAAAACCCTAAAAACCATAAGAAAACCATAAAAACAAAAAAAATATAAAATACCTAAAGACAACAAAACTAAAAAACTATTAGATAACCTAAGAACCATAAAACACCATAATAACCCATAAAATCCCTAAAAACCATAAAACCCTTTAAAATCCGTAAAAACTATAAAAAACATTTAAACCACTAAAAATGTTAAAAAATAGAAAACTTTAAGACCTCTATAAACACAAAAATCCCTAAAATCCCAAAAAAAAACCCTAGAAACCCCCAAAATCCCTAAAAACCATAAAACCCATAAAAATACTAAAAATCTCAAAAAATCTATTAAAAGATAGAAAATCTTAAAAACGCTAAAAACCCCTATGAAAAACTTAAACTCAAAATAACACTTTAAACCCTAAAAACCTAAAAATGAAAAAAAATTAAAACACTTAAAAACATTTAAACGAGAAAAATATGTAGAAACCCTAAAAATCCTCCAAATCCCTAAAAATTCCAAAAAGTATAAAAAATCCTAATACTTTAAAAAACCCTAGTAAAACCATAAAAACCTAAATACACATAAAATCCCTAAAAACCCTAAAAAATCCTAAAAACCCTAAAAACTCCCAAAATTACCCAAGAAACCCAAACATCCCCCCCCCCACAAACCCATAAAAATCCCAAGAAACCTTAAAAACTATAAACCTCGTAAAAACCCTAAAAATTCACATAAAACTCCAAACCCCCCTTAAACTGCT
Source organism: Viscum album (assembly GCA_963277665.1). Classification (NCBI taxonomy): domain Eukaryota; kingdom Viridiplantae; phylum Streptophyta; class Magnoliopsida; order Santalales; family Viscaceae; genus Viscum; species Viscum album. Next base: position 791,348,597 of record OY728164.1, read on the forward strand.
AATAACATTAAAAACTCAAAAAACCATAAAACCCTAAAAACATAAAAAACCCTAAACCCCAAAAAACCATAAAAACCCAGCCCCTCCCCCAAAAAAACCTAAAACCCTTATAAATCCCTAAAAACCCTAAAATCCATAAATAATATAAAAAATCCTGCAAAACCTTAAAAGCATTAAAAATCCAAAAAACCTTAAAACCATAAGAAAACCTTAAAAACATTAAAAACAAAACCTCTAAAATCCTAAAAAACTCTAAAAACTGTAAAACCCGTAAAATCCTCAAAATCCCTAAATACCCTAAAAACCTATTTGAATCCAACCAATTCCCTAAAAATAACTCAAATGTAAAAACCTTTAGAAACCATGAAAAATGATATAAAACTAGTAAAAACCTGAAAACACTTAAAACCCTAAAACCTTCAATCCACTAAAAACCCTAAAACCCAAAAAAGACCGTAAAACTCATAAATACCATAAATACCCCTAAAACCATAAAAACACTAAAAACCCTTTAAACCCTAAAAAACACTAATAACAAACAAAAAATATAAACACTTAAAAATGTTCGAAAACTGTAAAAACTAATAAAAACCCTAAAACAATTAAAAATATAAAAAATATAAAACCTTAGAAAGCCCTAAAAATGCGTAAAAACCTAATGAATAGTAAAAAATATTTAAAAATCCCTAAAGGGGTTAAAGACCTAAAATACAATGAATCCCACCAAGGAAAACATTAAAAAACTTAAAAACACTAAAACTCCCCAAAAAATCCAAAAACACTAAAAACACAAAAACCATAAGACCATCAAAATAAATAAATACCCTAAAACCCCATAAAACCCTAAAATTCCCTAAAATAGAAAAAAATATAAAAAATAAGAAAAACAATGCAAAACCATAAAGAAAAATTAAAAACCTAAAAAGTCTTAAAACCCCTAAAAACATGAAAACACTAAAACCCTTAAAAACAACTTAAAAGAACCTAAAAAAATAAAAACCCAAAAAAACAATAAAAACCCTTAAAAATGATAAAAACACCTAAGACCCATGAAAAACTAACGACCGCTAAAAATGTTTAAAAACAATATAAAACATTAAAACCCAATAAAAACTAAAAAGCCTAAAAACCCTAAATACCCTCAAAATAATCAAAATCTCTAAAACACAAAAAACAATAAAATCCCAAAAATTCCTTAATAATAAAAAAACATAAAAAATACAAAGAAAAATTAAAAACCATAAAATAGAATAAAAATCCTAAAACCCTTAAAACCACCCAAACCCCTAAAAACCCTAAAAACCATAGAAATATTTTAAAATCCTTAAAAATCATTAAAAATGTAAAATACCCTAAAAACGTTGAAAATACCTAAAATAACCATAAAAATATAAAAACACTTAAATTCCCTAAAAGACATAAAATGCTAAAATCCTTAAAACCCCTAAATTGACAAAAAATACACTAAAATTCCCATAAAACCATAAAAATTCCAACAATCCTTAAAAAATCCTAAAACACATAAAACACTTAGTCCCACTAAAAAATGAAAATTCCTTTAAACCTCTTAAAGCATTAAAAATCTCAAAAAACATAAAAACCTAAAAAAAACTCAAAAAACCATAAAGAACTAAAATACATAAAAACACTAAAAACCACTATCACCCTTCAAAATTCTTAAAAACAACAAATACACTAAATTTTTTGAAAAATGCTAAAAAGCCATAAAAATGTAAAACACAAAAAAACCATGAAAAATCCTAGGAAAACCAAAAAACTCAAAAAAATCCTAAAAACCACAAAATGATAAAAACCCAAAAAATCCATAAATAAAATAAATATCATAAAAACCCTAAAATTCAAAAAAAAACTCTAAAAACCCATTAAACAATAAAAACCCACTAAAAACTCTAAAACTCCATCAGACCCCTAAAAAATTTAAAAGCTCTAAAAACATTTAAATCCTTAAAAAACTCAATAAAATCCATAAAACCCCAAGAAATCCATAAAACCCTATAGACCATCAAAATCCCTAAAACCCCTGGAAAATCATAAAAATAATAAAAATACCTAAAAAGGAAAAATAACCTAAAATTAATGAATAATCAAAAGAAAACTATAAAAACATAAAAACACTTAATACCCTTAAAACACATAAAAACCTAAAAACCAGTAAAAAAACCTCTAGAATCATAAAAAAACTAAAAACCATTAGAATCCCTAAAAACCCTAAAAACAATCGTAAAAAAATCCGTAAAATATAAAAAAAATAAAAACCATAAAAACCTGAAAACCCCATAAAAATCATTAAAACCTAAAAAAAATAAAAACCCTTAAAACCAAAAAAAAATGATAAAACCCCTAACCAATGAAATGAAAATAAACACCATAAAACCCCCTAAAACAAAAAAACCTTAAAACCGTAAACGTATAAAAACCCCATTAAAAATCAGAAATAGATAAAAGCACTAAGATTCCTTCAAACTCCTAAAAACATTACAGAACTATAAAAACATTAAAAACCAAAAACCTTATAAAAAACACCAAAAACACTAAAAAACCATAAAAACCCTAAATAGACCTAAAACCACTCAAAATCACTAAAAACATATATACCCATTAAAATACTATAAAATCCTAAAAACATAAAAACATAAAACCACTAGAATCCTCGAAAAACCCAAATAAAAATCATAAAAACGTGAAAACATTTAATATCCCTAAAAACTACAAAAATGATAAAAACCCTGAAAAACCTCGAAAACCATAAATACCATCAAAATCAATAAAAACCATAAAAAACCTAAAAATCAATAAAAATACATAAAAACATAAAAGACTATAAACACCAGAAAAACCCCTAGAAAAACCATAAAAACCTAAAAACCCAGAAAAAAACTAAAAAATTATAAAATCCTTGAAAAATATAAAAAAAGACCCTAAAACAATAACAAAAAACCCCAAAACCCCTACAAACCATTAAAACCCTAAAAACATTAAAAACCCTAAAAACTATAAACTACAAAAAACCACTAAAAGTCCTAAAAAGCCTTTAAACAACAAATATTGTTAAAAAGAAATGAAACCTTAAAACCACTAAAAACCCAAAAAAACCTTAAAAACTAAAAACTCAAAAAAACCATAAAATCCCAATTAACCATAAAGAGATTAAAAAAAACAAAAAACTGTAAAACCCTTCAAAATAAATAAAAATAATTAAAACCATGAAAATCCATGAAAAACCATAAAATCCCTAGAAAATAAAAAAACCATAAAACCATGAAAACACCCAAGAAAACCTTAAAACCCAAAAAACACTTAAAACCCCTAATAATCCAAAAAGGCTAAGAACCCTAAAAACCTAAAATCCCTAAAAACTATAAAAGACAATAAAAATCCTTAAATATCATTAAAATTTACTAAAAACATAGAAACCCCTAAAAACCTAAGAAAACCATAAAAAACTATAAATAATTAAAACACCTAAAATCCTAAAAATTAATAAAACCCTAAAAACTGTAAAAAGACCCTAAAATCCTAAAAACTCTAATAACCCTTTAAAACCCATAAAACTGATAATAGCCCAAACCCCCAGTAAATACTCTAAAAAACCTTTAAATGATAAAAACATTAAAACACACTAAAAAATCTTAAATCATTCAAAACCTCAGAAAAATCCCCCCAAAACCCAAAACAAATCCATAAGAACCCCAAAAACCTCAAAATCCCTAAAAACATGAAAACTATACGAATCATAAAAAATCCCTGAAAAACCCAAAAAAATACTGAGAAACACTGAAAAATCATAAAAACATAAAAACATAAAAACACATAAAACCCCTAAACGACCAAAAAATGATAAAACCTTAAAAACCTATAAAGCCTTAAAACCCAGAAAAATCCCGAAAAAATAGAAAACAAAAAAATCATAAAAAAGAAATAAAAAATCGTACAAACATAAAAACCCCTAAAACCCTTAAAAACACTAAGAAACCATTACAACCCTAAAAAAAATTAAAACCCTTAAAAAAATAAAATTGAAAAATAACTCAAAAAACCTAAAAATATAAAATACCCTTAAAACCCCATAAAAACCTTAAAACCTGAAAACCCCTTAAAAACCCAAAAAACCCATAAAAACCTTAAAAACATGAAAACCAAAAATAACATAAAATCCAAAAAATCCTAAAACTATCAAAATCCTTAAAACCCCATAAAAAACCCTAAAAATATTTAATAATCCATAAAAAATAAAAATACCCTAAAAAGCCTGAAATACCCAACATAAATCTTAAAAACTAAAAACAATGAAAAACACCCCAAACCTAAAAATACATACAACACTAAAAAACCAGAAAACTCTAAAGACCCTTAAACCCCATAAAATTCCAAAATACCCCTAAAAACCATAAGAAAAACTCAAAAACCTAAATAAATTAAAACCCCTAAAATCCTAAAAAATTATAAAAACCCTGAAAAACATAAAAAATACTATAAAAACCCTAAGAACACCAAAAAACATAAAAAACCCATAAAAACCATCAATATTTTTAAAAACCCATAAAACACTAAAACCCCACTAAAAACCCTAAAATCCCTTTAAACCCCTAAAAATGTTAAAAACACTAAAAACCAAAAAACCACTAATAACACAAAGAAAAAAACTAAAAACCTAAAAAAAACCATATAACTGAAAACCCCTAAAACCCCTTAAAACACATAAAGACCCCAAAAATACTAAAAAATACTAAAAATCACTAAACGCCATAAAATGAAGAAAATCCTAAAAACCAAGAAAACCCTTAAAAACCCATAAAAACCTAAAAACACCTAAAAACCTAGAAAATGCTAAAATCCTTAAAAACCAAAAAACACACTAAAACTCCCAAAAACCATGAATACCCCTAAAAACCCTAAAACCCCAAAACGCCATAAAACCCTAAAATAATACTAAAAACTATAAAAACCCTTTAAACCCCTAAAAATTTTAAACACTAAAAAAACCATCAAAATCCAAAAAATATAAAAAAAATGTAAAACCCCCAGAACCCTAAAAACCAGAAAAATCCATAAAAACAATAAAAACCCATAAAATTATTAATAAGCCTTAAAAATACCTAAAAACTAAAAATTCCCTAAAAACCCTTAAAAACCACATAAAAACTCAAAACACTTAAAACCCTAAAAACCATAAAACTCCAAGAAAACATTAAAAACCACTAAAAACACTAAAAACTATGTAAACCCATAAAATCCTTAAAAAATCTAAAAAACCTTAAAACACTAAAATCTCTAAAAGAAAACACAAAAAACCACCAAAAACACATTATCTCTAAAAAAACCCAAAGAACCCTCAAAATCCCTAAAAACACTATGAAACCATAAAAATCCTAAAAAATCCCTAAAATTCCTAAAATATGTAAAACCCCTAAAAACAATGAAATAACATATGAAAACCATAAAAACCAAAAAACACTTAAAACCCCTAAAAACATAAAAATTCTAAAACCCCTCAAAATCAATAAAAAAACTAAAAACCCTAAAACCCATCAATATCCATAAAACCATAAAAACCATAAAAATCCTAAAAAAAATAAAATACCTAAAAAGTAAAAAAACCTAAAAACGCTAAAAAACCCAATAAAAACCATAACAACCTAAATACACGTAAAACCCCTAAAAACCTAAAAAAGGCTAAATACCCTAAAACCCATAAAACCCTAAAAAATTATAAAACTCCATAAGCACCTTATCCCACTAGATTCTCTAGAAACCCTTTTAACAAAAAAAATATGTAAAAAAATCTAAAAATCATTAAACCCTTAAAAAACATTAAAAACCCAAAAAAACATAAAAACTCTAAAAACCATGATAACCCTCAAAATCTATAGAAATAGTAAAAACTATAAAAATCCAAAAAAAATCTCTAAAACCCCATAAAAACAAAAAATATTCTGAAAAACCTAACAACCCCTTTGAAAACCTTAAAACCCTAAAAATGATAGAAACCAAAAGGACCCTAAAAACCCCAAAGCACTAAAAACCATAAAATACACTAAAAAACATAAAAACTATGAAAAACCCATCAAAACCATAAATACATTTAAACAATAAAAAACAATAGACCCCAAATTTTTTTATAAAACACTAAAAACATTAAAAACCCAAAAAAACTAAAAAAAACCATTAAACTCCTAAAAACACTAAAAACCCTTAAAACTGTACAACAATCAAAATCCATAAAAAGAAAAAAACCATTAAAATTATAATAGAGCACTAATAATTCAAAAAAAACATAAAAAATACCAAAAAAAAACTCTAAGAAAAACCTAAAAACCTAAAAAAATTAAACCCCTAAAACCCTAAAATGGCTAAACCCCTCAAAACCTCTTAAACACCTCAATATCATTAAAAATCCTAAATATACTGAAAAATATATAAAATACCTAAAAATCCCTAAAAACATAAAAACCATAAGAAAACATTAAAAACCTAAATACACATAAAACCCCTAAAAACCTAAAAAAATCCAATACCCCAAAACCCCCTAAAAAGACCCAAAAAAATACTAAAACCCTTTTAACCATAAAATCCCCCAAAAAAACCACTAAAAGTATAAAAAAACTAAAATCCACTAAAAACTCTAAAATCCTTTGAATGCCAAAAACCGTTAAAAGCTCTAAAATTCCTTGAAAACCAAAAAAAACTCAAAAAAACACTAAAACCCCAAAAAAACATAAAATCTTAAAAACCCTAAAAACCAATAAACAGTCAAAATACATAAAAACCCTAAAAATCATAAAAATCATAAATTTCGCTTATAAATAAATATAAATGTTTAAACCACTAAAAACCCTAAGAAGACGTTAAAAATCTAAAACCACTTAAAATGTGCCAAAAACCTAAAAATGCTAAAAACCCAAAAAATCCCAAAAAATCCTAAAAAATTTAAAACACGTCAAACATCAAAAAAAATTAAAAAATATTAAAAACCCTTAAAACCCCTAAAAACACAAAAGAATCCCTAAAAACCAAAAAATACTATAAAAACACTAAAAACCATAAAAACCACAAAACCCCCCAAACCCCTCAAAATCCTAAAAAACCCTAAACACCCATAAAAATCCTAAAATTCCCTAAAAATCCCCAATAACATAAAAAACCTAAAAATCATAAAAACCCCTTACAAAACCTTAAAACCCAAAAAACACTTAAAACCCCTAAAAACCTAAAAGGTTATAAAAAATTTAAAAACCATAAAATCCTTAAAAAATCTTAAAACCCCTCAAAATCTCTAAAAACCATAAAACTATAAAAAATACTAAAAATCCAAAAAAATCCAAAAAACATAAAATCCCTTTAAAAAATGAAACCCAAAGGAAAACCATTAAAACGTAAAAAATATAAAACACCCCTAAAATACCTAAAAATTCTAAAACCCATATAAAACTGATGAAATCATAAAAACCATAAAAACCCCTATGCCCACAAAAAACCACAAAAATCCCTAAAACTTTAAAAACCCTAAAACTTCATAAAAACCATAAAACCCCACTAAAAACTCTAAAAACCATTTTAAACTCATAAAAACATTTAAATATCTAAAAAACATACAAACACTAAAAACTCAAAGAAAGCCTAAAACTCCAAAAATACCAAAAAATTCAAAAAGTCCTTAATATCCCTAAAAACCCACAAAAATGCTTAAAAATAAAAAAAATGCTTAAGGACATAAAAACCCCTAAAATTCCCTTAGAAAAACTAAAAACTCTAATAATACATAAAACCCCTAAAAATATATATAAAAATAAATAACCTAAAAACCCTTAAACCCCTAAAAACCCTATATCCCCTCAAAATATCTAAAAACACTAAAAACCCATAAAAATCCTATAAAGTCACAAAAAATAATGAAAAATAAAAATGATCCTAAAATCCATAAAAATTACTTACAGAACCATAAAAACCTAAAAGCACATTAAACCCCTAAAAACCATTAAAATGATAAAAAACCTAAAACCCTAAAAGACCATAAAAACCATAAAACCCAATAAAACCATAAAACCACTAAAAACATTAATATACCCTAAAACCCCATAAATATCCTAAAACCCACTAAAAATCAAAAATCCCATTAAACCCCAAAAATTATTAAAAAAACTCTAAAAACCATAAAAAACCTAAACACTCAGAACAACCTGAAAACCCTAAAGACCCATAAAACATAAAAACCTAGATAACCCTAAAACCATCAAAATCCTTAATATCCCTAAAAGCCCATAAAAATCCTAAAAACCCTAAATATCTCTAAAAATTTAAAATCCCATTTAAACAATAAACCCCTAAAAACCCTAAAAACCTAAAAACACTAAAAAACACTAAAAACCTAAAAGAATCTAAAAATCCTAAAACACCATAAAAACACTCAAAATCTCTAAATGCACTAAATACACATAAAATACTTTGAAGTCAGTAAAAATCCTACAAAATGTAAAAAACCATGAAGCCCCCTAAGAACTACCTGAAAACATAAAAACTGTTTAAATTCTTAAAAACATGAAAAAATGATAAAAAAGGAAAAATGTTAAAAACCCTAAAAACAAAAAAAGGTAAAAAAAACTCCTAAAACCCTAAAAATACTAAAAACCCATTAAATCCAAAAAACTAGAAAAAACACTAAAAATATTTAATCCCTTAAGAAGGTTAAAAACACTCTACAAAAATAAAAACCCCAAAAAACACAAAAATACCCTAAAACCCAAAAAAACATACAAACACAAAAAATCCTAAAAACCCAAAAAATAACTAAAACATTAAAAAACACTTAAAATTAAAAAAATATATATCTAAAACCCTAAAAACATAAATAATCATAGAACCCCTAAAACCCCTAATAAAACCCTAAAAAATAAAAACACATAAACACTTAAAAAACCTTAAAAATCTAAAACCCCTAATGAACCATGAAGACACTAAAATCTCTAAAAAAACACTAGAAACCTTAAAAATCATAAAATTCATTAAAATTTAAAAAACCCTAAAAACCATGAAATCCCCTATGAAAACCTTAAAATAATAAAAAACATAAGAACCCTAAAACATCAAAATGATAATCCCCTAAAAGACTCTAAAACCCCAAAAAACCTAAAACCACTAAATATATTAAATACGCTAAAAACCAAAAAAACCCTAAGACCCACTAAAACTCCAAATCCCATTAAACCCCTAAAAATTTTAAAAAATCTAAAAAACCTTTAAAACTAAAAAACAACCCCCCCCCAAACAAATAAAAAAACATAAAACCCCTTAAAATTTTTAAAAACCCTCAAAATCCATAAAAAACAAAAAAACCATAAAATTCCAAAAAAATACCTAAAAATATTTAAAATCATAAAAAACCCAAAAAACCTAGAAAACCCTTAAGAAAACCCTTAAAACCTAAAAACACTTAAAACCCCTAAATTTCTAAAAAACACTAAAAACCCTAAAACCATAAAAGACTCTAAAACACCAAAAATACCATAAAACCCATACAAACTATAAAAAACCACTAAAAAATATAAAAACCCATTAAACCCCAACAAATCTAAAAAAACCTTAAAAAACTCAAAAGAAACTCTAAAACACTAAAAAACCCCCAAACCCCTAAAAACCCAAAAAAATTCCTAAAACCTTCAAAATACATAAAAACATAAAAAACCCTTAAGCCCCAAAAAAACATAAGAAAACTATGAAAACACTTAAGCCCCCTAAAATTCCTAAAAATGATAAATACCATAAAAAACTTGAAAAACTCTAAAAATACTAAAAACCATAAAACCCTTAAAATCCTTAAAAACCCATTAAATCCCATAAAAACCTAAAAATCTAATAAAAACTCTGAGAACCCTTTAAACCCCAATTACAATTAAAACATACAAAAACCATAAAACCCAAGAAATAACTCAAAAACCCTATCCTACCAAAATAACCATAAAAAACATAAAAATCATTAAAACCTAAAACCTTCAAAATCCTTGATAACCATAAAACTATAAAAATCCTAAAAAAAGATTAAAAAAATCCCTAAAATGTAAAAAAACATTTGAAATAAAGAAAAATTATTACAAAACATAATAAACCTAAAAGCACATAAATGCAATAAAATCCTAAAAACCCTAGAACCCTGAACCCCTTAAATGACCATAAAAACCCTAAAAATCCAAAAAACCTATAAAAATCAAAAAAACCATAAAAACTCTAAAACCCCATAAAACTCTAAAAACCACTAAAAATTATAAAAATAATTAAAAACCCTAAATATTTAAAAACTATAAAAAACAAGAAAACCCGTAAAAACAAAAAACCCCTAAAAACTCAAAAATCTATAAAACCTAAAAACGTATAAAACCCTAAAAAATACATGAATTATCTAAAATCCATAAATATTTTAATATATACCCCCAAAAAACCACTTAAAACGTAAAAATAGAAAAAAATGAACAAACCTAATAAAATAATAAAAACATAAACCCCCCGAAACCTAAAAAAAACTAAAATCCTTAAAAAATGATTAAAACAATCAAACCCTATAAACCACAAAACCCATTAAAAACATTAAAACCCCTAAAATATTAAAAAAAACTAAAAACTCTAAAAACCCATTAAATCACTTAAAACATTAAATAATCTAAAAAACCTTAATACTAAAAAACTCAAAAAAAACCTGAAACCCAATAAAATCACAAAAAAAAACCCCTAAAAACCATAAACACCCCTAAAACCCCTAAACACCCTAAAACCCTAAACCCCCCTAAAATTATAAAAGAGATCAAAAAATCCATAAAAATTTTTAATCCCCTAAAAACCCAAAAAAACCTAAGGAGTCCTTAAAAACCAAGAAAAACATAAATCCGCTAAAAATATAAAAACACTAAACACCATGAAGACCCCTAAAAGCCCTAAAATATCTAAAAATCCCTAAAGCACTGAAAACCAATAAAAATTCTTAAACCCCCTAAAAAATAAAATACCATAAAAACCCTTAAGAAAAACATTAAAACATAGAAAATGTAAAACCCCTAAAAACGTAAAAATGATAAAAACCCTAAAAACTATAAAATAACCTAAATCCCCCAAAAAACATAAAAATCACGAAAACATTTAAAACCCTAAAACAAATAAAAAACCAAAAAACAACTAAAGACATTAAAATCTTATAAACCTCTAAAAAAGGTTTAAAAACTCTAAAAATTTTAAAATCCTAAAAACCTAAAAAAACCCCTAAATCCCATCAAAACACAAATACCACTGAAACCTTAAAACACTCAGAATACCTAAAACCCAAAAGAAAACAACAAAAGTCATAAAAACCCATAAAAACCCCTAACAGCATAAAAAATATAAAAACCCTAAAAACCCATAAGAATACCTTAAAAAACTAAAAACACATAAAACCATTAAATACATAAAAATAATAAAAACCATAAATCCCTTAAACCCCTAAAAATACCTATAATCCCTAAAAATCCTAAAAATCCTAAAAAGTCCCTAAAATTTTAAAAAATTTAAAAACCCTAGAAAACATGAAAAACCTAAAGAACACAAAAAAAAATAAAAACATTTAAAACAGATAAATACAAAAACATAAAACCACTAAAAAACCATAAATCCCATTAAAATCCATAAAACACTAAAACCATATAAAAAATCTAGAAAGCCTTTAGACAAATAAAAATGCTAAAAAATGATAAAAAAACATTCAAAACCATAAAAACTCAAAAAACCCTAACCCCCCCCCCCCAAAAAAAAACCTTAAAACCCATAAAAACATAAAATCCTCAAAATACCAAAAAACCCAAAGAACCGTAAAAATCCATTAAAATGTAATAAACCTTTAAAACCCAAAAAACCCACAAGAAAACCCTAAAAACCTAAAAACACAAAAACACATAAAACCCCTAAAAACCTAAAGAAACACTAAAAACCTAAAAACCCCTAAAACACTAAAAATACAAAATACCCATAAAAATCATAAAAAATCCATAACAACTATTTAAACGTAATAATCTATAAAAATACTAAAAACCCATTATAAACCCTTAAAAACCTAAAAAAATTAAAAACCCAAAAAACATAAAATATGATAATGACCCTAAAAGACTCTAAAACACCTAAACCCTTTAAAAACCATAAACCCCCTAAAAACGTAAAATCCTATAAAAACCCTAAAACTACTAAAAACTATAATAACCCTTTAGAAAAAAACATAAGAAACATTAAAAACCATTTAACTCCCTAAAAGACATAAAAAACCCTAAAACCCCAAAAAACCATTAAAACCCTTAAATCCCTAAAAACCCCATAAATACCATAAAACCATAAAACCCCTAAAAACCCCTAAAAACACTAAAAATATAAAACACCCTAAAGACTCTACAAACTCAAAGAAAACCTTAAAAACCAAAACACCAAAAACCCATAAAAAACCTAAAGAATCTTGAAAAAAATAAAAACCCTAAAAACCCTCAAAATCCCAAAAAATCCAAAAAGGGCCCTAAAATTTCCTAAAAATAAAAAAACCCTAAAAACCCATATGAAAACCTTAAAAACCTTAAAAGTCTTAAAACCCCTAAAAACATAATGATTTCTAAAAACACCAAAATTCCATAAAAACACAATACCCCAAAAACCACTACAAACCCATAAAAACCATAAAACCACTAAATAAAAAAACACTTTAAACCCTTATTGGCATTAAAAACTCTAAAACCCAGTAAAACCCATAAAAGACTCAAAATACCTAAAAATACGAAAAACCCAAAAAACACCAAAATCTAAAAAAACAAAAAAAACCTACAAAAATATAAAAAAAAATCCCTAAAAATCCATAATATTTAAAAACCCTAAAAGAAGGAAATCCTTATGAAAACCTTAAAAAACAAAAAACACTTAAAACCCCAAAAATCTAAATGTGTTAAAAACCATAAAAAACCCAAAAACCCTAAATACCCTAAAAACCATGAAATCCCTAAAAACAATAAAAAAACCTAAAAACTAAAAAACCCAAAAAACACTAAAAACTATAAAACTGTTAAAAACCTGAAAATCCATAAAAACATAATGAATCTTAACAACCCTGAAAAACCAAAAAAAAACCTTTAAATATTTAATAACACGTAAAATCCATAAATAAATTTAAAAAATAAAATAACCCTAAACAACCTTAAAACCCCTAAAATCTATAAAATCCCTTAAACCATTAAATGAACCTAAAAACCAATAAAATGCCTAAAAACCCAATAAAAATCTAAAACACTTTAAAAAATTAAAAACATTAACAAATATATAATCCTTAAAAACTAAAAAACACTGAAAACACAAAAAACTATAAAAAAAACAAAAAACCCTAAAATCCCTTTAAATCCCTAAAAATGCTAAAAACCCATAAATTCTTAAAAATCCATAAAAACTGAAAAAATGCAAAACCCGCCAAACGTAAGAACTATTAAAACCCATAAAAACCTAAAAAATGTAAAAAATAAAGAAAAAACCTGAAAACCATTAAAAACTATCAAAACCCACAAAAATCTCTAAAAACCCTAAAAACCATGAAAATTATTAAAAGGACTTAAAAGCACCTAAAATTTAAAAAATCACTAAAAACATTGAAAGACATTTGTAAAACCATAAAAACCTAAAAACACTTAACCCTAAAAACCTAAAAAATTATAAAAAACCAAAAACCCCAAAAAAGACCCTAAAACACTGAAAAACTATATAACCTCTAAAAACCCTAAAATCCCCTAAAAACCATAAAACCCCTAAAAACTGACTAAAAAAACCATTAAATCCATAATTTTTTTTAAAAACTATAAATACATTTAAACCAGTAAAACTCAAAAAAAACCAAAAAACCAAATAAACCCATAAAACCCCTATAAACTATTGAAATCACTAAAACCCAAAATACCATAAAAATCATAAAAAAGACCTATAAACCCTTAAAGAAATAAAAAACCCTTAAATTCTAAAAACCATATAAAAACCTTAAAAACCTAAATACACTAAAAACCACTATAAAACCTAAAAAATATAAAAACCATACATTCCCTAAAAACCCTAAAACCTCAAAATCCATAAGAAACCTAAAATCCATAAAAATAAAAACAAAATGCCCTAAAAAACCTAAAAAAAGATAAAAACTCTAAAAACCCTACAACCATAAAAAATATATAAAAAATTCAAATTCGCTAAAAACCCTAAAAACCATAAAAATCCTAAATATCCCTATAAACCCCTAAAAATGTAAAAACATAAAAACCTTTTAAAACCTTAAGAAAACCTTAAAGACCAAAAAACAGTTAAAACCCCTAAAACCGAAAAATGCTAAAATTTCAAAAATCTATAACAACCAAAAACCCTAAAAATATTAAAAACCATAAAATTCGATAAAACCCCTTAAAAACCACTAAGACTCTAAACATACTTTAAACCCCTAAAAACATTAAATAAACTCTGAAAAAAAAAATACACGAAAAATATCATAAAAAATAAAACCCCTAAAAACCATAAAATTACTAAAAAGTCCTAAATCACTAAATATCTAAAAAAACCCTAAAAAACATAAGAATTTGAAAAAAGACTTAAAATACCTATAAATGTAAAAACCATAAAAAACCTTTAAAACCTTATAAACCTTAAAAATTAAAAAATATATAAAATCCATAAAAAACTAACATAATAAAACCTCTAAAATCCATAATAACCCTAAATTCCTTTAAAATCCCTAAATACCCTAAAAACAATAAAATTCCTAAAAATATAATAAAATCCAAAAAAATAAAAAACCCCAAAAAACCTTGAAAACCAATAATAATACCTTAAAAACTGAAAACATTTAATACTGCTAAAAACATAAAGAATGATAGAAACCCTAAAATTATCCTAAATACCCTAAAAATAGTAAAACCCAAAAAAACCCAAAAACCCTAATAACTTATAAAAATATAAAAACCCTTTAAAATAATAAAAATGTTAAGAAAACTCTAAATAGATGAAAAAAATGAAAAACAAAAAATAATAATAATAACCCAAAATACAAAAAAAAACAAAAATTCCATCAAAATCACTAAAATCTTTAAAACCATAAAAATAATAAAAACCAAAAAAATCCCTAAAAAATAAAAAAACCAAAAAACACTGAAAAAACATAAGAAAACATTAAAAATATAAAAGAACATAAAACCCATTAAAAACATAAAAATCATAAAAATCATAAAAACCATCAATACGATAAAAACAATTAAAATTCCTAAAAAACAAAAAATTCATAAAAATCCTTAAAAATCCATAAAAATACCTTAAAACATAAAAACATAGATAATCATAAAACCCCTATGAAAATTGTAAAACCAAAAAACAATTAAATCTTCTAAAAACCAAAAAAATGCTAAAGGGGTTCTGCAGCGTGGTGGAAAAGATGGTTAGTTGTGGTTTGATGTGAATAATGCCTATTAGTTCTGCTTAGTGGTGCTGCACTTTGTTCCGCCTTTGGGGGCTGTGGAGCTAATACTTCCTACCGAAGTGATGAAGGGGAGATTTATGAATTTGGTGCTGATGGTTTTGTGCTGATGGTGGTGGATCATCATGGTGAGAAGGTGCTGGATGCTAGTTTTTGTGAGTTTGGACACTGGTCTTTGGTTGGTTGTGAGCTGCTAGTTGCTGGATAATGCAGGATGATAAAGCCTCTTATGGTGGAGTTTCTTTGTGATAAGGTGTTGGATGCTGAAACATTTGAGATTGGACACTGGTCGCTACTTGGTTGTGAGCTTTGGATGCTAGTTTCTACTTGGATGGGAAGTGATAAAGGGGTGATGGAGCTGCCGACTGCTGGAATTGGCTGAGAAGGTGCGAAAGCTGCTATGGGTTTCGCACTATGTCTTTTCCTCTTTTCATTTTTCTTTTTTTTGTGGTCTTTGGGTGTATGTTTGTCAAGGGATTTTGGGTGTGGGTTGATTGACCCCGCCCCTCCCTTACGTGTAGTGTCTTTCTGTCTTTTTTTCTAATAAATTTTGGGGAGTGTCAGGAATAGCTTGGCCCTGATCCTTCCTTTCCCTAAAAAACTCCAAAAACATAAAACACCATAAAACACCTAAAAACCCTAAAAACACTAAAACCAAAAAAAAACATAAAACCCTAAAAACACTAAAAACTTGGAAAAAATTAAAAACCCAAAAAATATTTAAAATATCTATAATCCCTAAAAAACATAAAATCCTAAATAATCTATAAAATCGCAAATAAATTAAAAATGTCTAAATCCTATGAAAATTTCTAGGAAAACATTTAAGACCTAAAAACACATAATGCCCCTAAAAACCTAAAAAAATTATAAAACCCAAAAAAGACCCTAAAAGACCCCTAGAACATTAAAATCCCTAAAACCTATAAAAACCATAAAAGGTTAGAAAATCTAAAAAACCTTCCAACACATATAAATATTAAAAAACCTTAGAAAACTGTAATAACTATAAAAATAAAAAAATCACTAACAACCATAAAAAGACTAAAACCTTAAAAAAAATCCTTACAACCCAAAAAACTCATTGAAATCCAAAAAAACCCTAAACATCACTATAATTGTAAGAAACCCTAAATCCCAGAAAAACCCAAAGAAAACCATATATTAATAATAGCACATAAAACCCCTTAAAACACAAAAACTATAAAAAACCTAAAAACCCCGAATCCTTAAATACCTTTAAACCCCAAAAAACCCTAAAACCCCTAAAAACCATAAAAATACTAAAAAATCACAAAAAATACAAAAAATATAAAATACCCTAAAAACTAGAAAAATCCTAAGAAAAAATTAAAAACCTTTTAACACTTAAAACACCTCAAAATAGAAAAAGGTAAAAACCATAAAAACCTCAAAAACCCATAGAATTAATATAAATTTCTAAAAACCATTAAAACATAGGAATACTCTAAAAAATTTTAAAAAAATATAATCCATTTAAACCCCATAAAAAATTAAAAACACAAAAATTCTTAAAATAACCAAAAAATAAAGAACCCCTAAAAACACAAAAAACTGTAAAAATCCTAAAAAACCCTAAAACCCCTCAAAATCCCTAAAAACCATAAAAAAAATAAAATCTTAAAAACACCCCAAAAATACATAAAAATGTAAAGAAACGTAAAAACACCAAAATACCTAAAGAAACCTTAAAACCATAAATACCATTAAACCCCCTAAAAACCTAAAAACCCACTGAAACCCCTAAAATAACTAAAAACCCTCAAAACCATAAAAATAATTAAAAAGCACGAAAATCTAAAAATAATTAAAAGACCCTAAAAATATTGAAAACCCCTAATAAAAACATAAAAACACTTAAAATAAATAAGAAACCTAAAAATAACAAAAAACCTCTAAACCCCCTAAAATGACACTAAAAACCCAAAACCCCTAAAAACAATTAAAACCCTTATGAATTTGAAAAATAAAGCATAAACTTATAAAAACACTAAAACATCGCTAAAAACTCTAAAATCCCTTTAAACTGCCAAAAACATTAAAAACTATAAGACCTATTAAAACCTTATAAAAAACCTTTAAACAGCTAAAAAATGTTAAAAAAAATAGAAAACTTCAAGACCCCTATAAACTCAAAAATCCCTAAAATCCCAAAGAACAAAAAAAAACCCTAGACACCCCCAAAATCCCTAAAAACCATAAAACCCATAAAAGTACTAAAAATTTCTAAAAATCTGTTAAAAGATAGAAAATCCTAAAAACACTAAAATCCCCTATGAAAAACATAAACTCAAAATAACCCTTTAAACCCTAAAAACCTAAAAATGAAAAAAAAAACTAAAACACTTAAAAACATTAAAACCCTAAAAATATGTTGAAACCCTAAAAATCCTCCAAATCCCTAAAAATTCAAAAATATATAAAAAATCCTAATACTTTAAAAAACCCTAGTAAAACAATAAAAACCTAAATAAACATAAAATCCCTAAAACCCCTAAAAAATCCTATAAACACTAAAAACTCCCAAAATTACCCAAGAAACCCAAACATCCCCCCCCCCCCACAAACCCATAAAAACCCCAATAATCCTTAAAAACTATAAACCCCATAAAACCCCTAAAAATTCACATTAAACTCCAAACCCCCCTTAAACTTCTAATAACATTAAAAACTCTAAAAACCATAATACTCTAAAAAACATAAAAAACCCTAATACCCAAAAAACCATAAAAACCCAACCCCTCCCCCAAAAATACCTAAAACCCTTATAAATCCTTAAAAACCCTAAAAGCCATAAATAATATAAAAAATCCTGCAAAACCTTAAAAACATAAAAATTCAAAAAAAACCTTAAAACCATAAGAAAACCATAAAAACATAAAAAACAAAACCTCTAAAATCCTAAAAAAACTCTAAAAACTGTAAAACCCCTAAAATCCTCAAAATCCATAAATACCCTAAAAACCTATTTGAATCCAACCAATTCCCTAAAAATAACTCAAATGTAAAAAACCTTTAGAAACAATGAAAAATGATATAGAACTTGTAAAAACCTGAAAAAACTTAAAACCCTAAAAACCTTAAATCCACTAAAAACCCTAAAACCAAAAAAAAGACCGTAAAACTCATAAAAACCATAAATACCCCTAAATCCATAAGAACACTAAAAACCCTTTAAACCCTAAAAAACACTAATAAAAATAAAAAAATATAAACACTTAAAAATTTTCGAAAAATGTAAAAACTAATAAAAACTCTAAAACCATTAAAAACATAAAAAATCTAAAACCCTAGAAAGCCCTAAAAATGCGTAAAAACCAAATGAATCCTAAAAAATATTTAAAAATCCCTAAAGAGGTTAAAGACCTAAAATACAATGAATCCCACCAAGGAAAACATTAAAAAACTTAAAAACACTAAAACTCCCCAAAAAAACTAAAAACACTAAAACCACAAAAACCATAAGACCATCAAAATAAATAAATACCCTAAAAACCCATAAAAACCCTAAAATTCCCTAAAATAGAAAAAAATATAAAAAATAAGAAAAATACTGAAAAACCATAAGAAAAAATTAAAAACCTAAAAACTCTTAAAACCCCTAAAATATGAAAACACTAAAACCCTTAAAAACAACTAAAAAGACCCAAAAAACAATAAAAACCCAAAAAAACAATAAAAACCCTTAAAAATGGTAAAAACCCCTAAGACTCGTAAAAACCTAATGACAGCTAAAAATGTTTAAAAACAATAAAAAACATTAAAACCCAATAAAAACTAAAAAAACCTAAAAACCCTAAAAACCCTCAAAATAATCAAATTCTCTAAAACACAAAAAACCATAAAATCCCAAAAATTTCCTAATAAAAAAAAATCATAAAAAATACAAAGAAACAGTAAAAACCATAAAATAGAATAAAAATCCTAAAAGCCTTAAAACCATCCAAACCCCTAAAAACCCTAAAAACCATAGAAATATTTTAAAATCCTTAAAAATCATTAAAAATGTAAAATACCCTAAAAACCTTGAAAATACCTAAAATAACAATAAAAATCTAAAAACACTTAAATTCCCTAAAAGACATAAAATGCTAAAATCCTTAAAAACCCTAAATAGACAAAAAATACACTAAAATTCCCATAAAACCATAAAAATTCCAACAATCCTTAAAAATCCTAAAACCCATAAAACACTTAAGCCCACTAAAAAATGAAAATTCCATTAAACCCCTTAATGCATTAAAAATATCTAAAAACATAAAAACCTAAAAAAACTCAAAAAACCATAAAGAACCAAAAAACATAAAAACACTAAAAACCCCTATCACCCATCAATATTCATAAAAACAACAAATACCATAACAAATTTGAAAAATTCTAAAAACAACAAAAATGATAAAAACCCAAAAAATCCATAAATACCATAAATATCATAATAACCATAAAAATCAAAAAAACTCTAAAAACCCATTAAACAATAAAAAGCCACTAAAAACTCTAAAACCCCATCAGACCCCTAATAAATTTAAAAACTCTAGAAACATTTAAAACCCTAAAAAACTCAATGAAATCCATAAAACCCAAAAAATCCATAAAAACCCTATAGACCATCAAAATCCCCAAAACCCCTAGAAAATCATAAAAATAATAAAAATTCCTATATAGGAAAAATACCCTAAAATTAATGAATAATCCAAAGAAAACCTTAAAAACAGAAAAAAACTTTAAACCCTTAAAACACATAAAAACCTAAAAAATAGTAAAAAACCTCTAAAATCATAAAAAACTAAAAAACCATTAGAATCCCTAAAAACCCTAAAAAACAATCGTATAAAATCCGTAAAATATAAAAAAAAATAAAAACCATAAAAACCTGAAAACCCAATAGAAAATCTAAAAAACCTAAAAACAATAAAAACCCTTAAAACCAAAAAAATGACAAAACCCCTAACAAACAAAATGAAAATAAGCACCATAAAACTCCCTAAAACAAAAAACCCTTAAAACCATAAAAGTATAAAAACCCCATTAAAAATCTAAAATAGATAAAAGCACTAAAATTCCTTCAAACCCCTAAAAACGTTACAGAAATATAAAAACATTAAAAACCAAAAACCTTATAAAAAACACCAAAAACACTAAAAAACCATAAAAACCCTAAATAGCCCTAAAACCACTCAAAATCACTAAAAACATATATACCCATTAAAATTCTATAAAATCATCAAAAACATAAAAATATAAAAACACTAAAATCCTCGAAAAACCCAAAGAAAAATCATAAAAACTTGAAAACATTTAATATCCCTAAAAACTAAAAAAATGATAAAAACCCTAAAAAACCATGAAAACCCTAAAAACCATTAAAATCAATAAAAACCATAAAAAACCTAAAAATCAATAAAAATACATAAAAACATAAAAGACTATAAACACCAGGAAAACCCCTAGGAAAACCAGAAAAACCGAAAAACCCTAAAAACCAAGAAAAAACCTAAAAAATTATGAAATCTATGAAAAAAATAAAAAAAATCCCTAAAATAATAACAAAAAACCCCAAAACCCCTACAAACCATTAAACACCTAAAAACATTAAAAACCCTAAAACCTATAAACTACAAAAAACCACTAAAAGTCCTAAAAACCCTTTAAACCCCAAATATTGTTAAAAAGAAATGAAACCTTAAAACCACTAAAAACCCAAAAAAACCTTAAAAAACTAAAAACTCAAAAAAATAACCATAAAATCCCAATAAAACCATAAAGAGATTAAAAAAACAAAAAACTGTAAAACCCTTCAAAATCAATAAAAATAATTAAAACCATGAAAATCCATGAAAAACCATGAAATCCCTAGAAATTAAAAAACCCTAAAAACCATGAAAACACCCAAGAAAACCTTAAAAACCAAAAAACACTTAAAACCCCTAATAATCTAAAAAGGCTACGAACCCTAAACACCTTAAATCCCTAAAAACTATAAAAGTCAATAAAAATCCATAAAAATCATTAAAAATCACTAAAAACATAGAAACCCCTAAAAACCTAAGAAAACCATAAAAAACTACAAATATTTAAAACACCTAAAATCCTAAAAATTCTTAAAACCCTAAAAACCGTAAAAAGACCCTAAAATCCTAAAAACCCTAAAAACCCATTAAAACCCATAAAACTGATAAAAGCCCAAAACCCCCAGTAAATACTCTAAAACACCTTTAAATGATAAAAAACATTAAAACACACGAAAAAATCTTAAATCATTCAAAACCTGAAAAAAATCCCCCCAAAACCCAAAACAAATCCATAAGAACCCTAAAAACCTCAAAATCTCTAAAAACATGAAATCAATACAAATACTTAAAAAGCCCTGAAAAAACCCAAAAAAATACTGAGAAACACTAAAAAATCCTAAAAAACACAAAAACCTAAAAACACATAAAACTCCTAAACGACCAAAAAATGATAAAACCTTAAAAACCTATAAAGCCTTAAAACCCAAAAAAATCCCCAAAAAATAGAAAACAAACAAAATCATAAAAAAGAAATAAAAATTCCTAAAAACATAAAAACCCTTAAAACCCTTATAAACACTAAGAAACCATTAAAAACCTAAAAACAATTAAAACCCTTAAAAAATAAAATTGAAAAATAACTCAAAAAAACCTAAAAATATAAAATACCCTTAAAACCTCATAAAAACCTTAAAACCCGAAAACCCCTTAAAAACCCAAAAAACCCAAAAAACCCTTAAAAACATGAAAATGAAAAAAAACATAAATTCCAAAAAATCCTAGAACTGTCAAAATCCTTAAAAACCCTAAAACCCATAAAAAACCCTAAAAATATTTAATAATCCATAAAAAAAATAAAAATACCCTAAAAAGCCTGAAATACCCAACATAAATCTTAAAAACAAAAAACAATGAAAAACACCCCAAACCTAAAAACACATGCAACACTAAAAAACCAGAAAACTCTAAAAACCTTGAAACCCCATAAAATTCCATAAAACCCCTAAAACCCATAAGAAAAACTCAAAAACCTAAAAAAATAAAAACCCCTAAAATGTTAAAAAATTATAAAAACCCTGAAAAACTTTAAAAATACTATAAAAACCCTAAGAACACCAAAAAACATAAAAAACCCATAAAAACCATTAATATTTTTAAAAAACTATAAAACACTAAAACCCCAATAAAAACTCTAAAAGTCCTTTAAACCCCTAAAAATGTTCAAAACACTAAAAACCTCAAAACCCCCTATAACACAAAGAAAAAAAACTAAAAATCTAAAAAAACCATATAACTGAAAACCCTAAAACTCCTTAAAACACCTAAAGACCCCAAAAATACTAAAAAATACTAAAAAATCACTGAACGCCTTAAAATGTAGAAAAACCTGAAAACCATGAAAACCCTTAAGAAAACCATAAAAACCTAAAAACACCTAAAAACCTAGAAAATGCTAAAATCCCTAAAAACCAAAAAACACACTAAAATTCCAAAAAACCATAAAAACCCCTAAAACCCCTGAAACCTCAAAAATGCCATAAAACCCTAAAATAATACTAAAAACTATAAAAACCCTTTAAACCCATGAAAAGGTTAAACACTCAAAAAAACAATCAAAATCCAAAAAATAAATAAAATGTAAAACCCCCAAAACCCTAAAAACTACAAAAATCCATAAAAACACTAAAAACACATAAAATTCTTAATAAGCCTTAAAAATACCTAAAAACTAAAAATTCCCTAAAAACCCTTAAAACCCACATAAAACCTCAAACCACTTAAAACCCTAATAAAATAAAACTCCAAAAAAACATTAAAAACCACTAAAAACACTAAAAAAATATGTAAACCCTTAAAATACTTAAAAAATCTAAAAAACCTTAAATCACTAAAATCTCAAAAAGAAAACACAAAAAAACCCCAAAAAGCCATTATCTCTAAAAAAACCCAAAGAACCCTCAAAATCCCTAAAAACCCTATGAAACCTTAAAAATCCTATAAAATCCCTAAAATTCCTAAAATATATAAAACCCCTAAAAACAATGAAATAACATATGAAAACCATAAAAACCAAAAAAACAATTAAAACCCCTAAAAACATAAAAATTCTAAAACCCCTCAAAATCAATAAAAAAACTAAAAACCCTAAAACCCCCCAAAATCCATAAAACCCTAAAAACCAAAAAATCCTAAGAAAATAAAAATACCTAAAAAGTAAAAAAACCTAGAAATGCTAAAAAACCCAATAAAAACCATAATAACCTAAATACTCGTAAAACCCCGAAAAACCTAAAAAATGCTAAATACCCTAAAACCCATATAAACCCTAAAAATTTATAAAACACCATAAGCACCTTATCACACTTGATTCTCTAATAACCCTTTTAACAAAAAAAATATGTAAAAAATCTAAAAATCATTAAACCCTTATAAAACATTAAAAAACCCAAAAAAACATAAAAACTCTAAAAACCATGATAACCCTCAAAATCTGTAGAAAGAGTAAAAACAATAAAAATCCAAAAAAATCTCTAAAACCCCATAAAAACAAAAAATATTCTGAAAACCCTAACAACCCCTTAGAAAACCTTAAAACCCTAAAAATGATAGAAACCAAAAAGACCCTAAAAACCCCAAAACACTAAAAACCATAAAATCCACTAAAAAATTTAAAAACTATGAAAAACCCATAAAAACCATAAAAAACATTTAAAAAATACAAAACAATAGACCCAAAAAATTTATAAAACACTAAAAACATTAAAAACCCAAAAAAAAATTAAAAAACCTTTAAACTCCTAAAAAACACTAAAAACTCATGAAACTATACAGCAATAAAAATCCATAAAAAGAAAAAAAACCATTAAAATTATAATAGAGCACTAATAATTCAAAAAAACATAGAAAATCCCCAAAAAAAACTCTATGAAAAACCTAAAAACCTAAAAAAATTAAACCCCTAAAACCCTAAAATGGCTAAACCCCTAAAAACCTCGTAAACACCTCAAAATCACTAAAAACCCTAAAAACGCTGAAAAATATATAAAATATCTAAAAATCCCTAAAAATATAAAAACCCTAAAATCCCTAAGAAAACATTAAAAACCTTAATACACATAAAACCCCTAAAAACCTAAAAAAAAATCCAATACCCCAAAAAAACCCTAAAAAGACCCTTTTAACAGTAAAATCCCCCAAAAAACAACTAAAAGAATAAAAAACCTAAAATCCACTAAAAACTCTAAAATCCATTGAACGCCAAAAAACCGTTAAAATCTCTAAAATGCCTTGAAAACCAAAAAATCTCAAAAAACACTAAAACCCCCAAAAAACATAAAATCTTAAAAACCCTAAAAACCATTAAAACCGTCAAAATACCTAAAAACCCTAAAAATCATAAAAATAATAAATGTCGCTTATAAATAAATATAAATATTTAAACCACTAAAAACCCTAAGAAAACCTTAAAAATCTAAAAGCACTTAAAATGTCCCAAAAACCTAAAAATGCTAAAAACCCTAAAAATCCCTAAAAATCCTAAAAACCTAAAACCCCTTCAAACGTCGAAAAAAATAAAAAATATTAAAAACCCTTAAAACCCCTAAAAACACAAAAGAATCCATAAAAACCAAAAAATACTATACAAACACTAAAAACCATAAAAACCACAAAACCCCCCAAACCCATCAAAATCCTAAAAAACCCTAAACACCCATAAAAATCATAAAAATCCCTAAAAATCCCCAAAAACATAAAAATCCTAAAAATCCTAAAAACCCCTTACAAAACCATAAAACCCCCAAAACACTTAAAACTCCTAAAAACCAAAAAGGTTATAAAAAATTTAAAAACCATAAAATGCCTAAAAATCTTAAAACCCCTCAAAATCCCTAAAAAACCATAAAATTATAAAAAATACTAAAAATCCAAAAAACATAAAAACCCCTTAAAACCATGAAAAACCAAAGGAAAACCATTAAAACCTAAAAATGCTAAAAACCAATAAACACCTAAAAATTATAAAAACCCTATAAAATTGATGAAATCATAAAAACCCTAAAAACCCCTATGCCCCAAAAAAACACAAAAATCCCTAAAACTTTAAAAACCCTAAAACATCATAAAAACCATAAAACCCCACTAAAAACTCTAAAAACCATTTTAAACCCATAAAAACATTTAAATATCTAAAAAACCTACAAACACTAAAAACTCAAAGAAAGCCTAAATGCCCAAAAATAAAAAAAATCCAAAAAGTCCTTAAAATCCATAAAAACCCATAAAAATCCTTAGAAATCCATAAAAGTGCTTAAGAACATAAAAACCCCTAAAATTCCCTTAGAAAAACTAAAAACTCTAACAATACATAAAACCCCTAAAAAATATATAAAAATAAATATCCTAAAAACCCTTAAACCCCTAAAAACCCTATATCCCCTCAAAATAACTAAAAACATTAAAAACCCATAAAAATTCCAAAAAAATCACAAAAAATCCTGAAAAATAAAAATGATCCTAAAAACCATAAAAATTAATTACTGAACTATAAAAAACTAAAAGCACATTAAACCCCTAACAACCATTAAAATGATAAAAACCCTAAAACCCTAAAAGACCCTAAAAACCATAAAACCCCCTAAAACCATAAAACCACTAAAAACATTAATATACCCTAAAACCCCATAAATATTTTAAAACCCACTAAAAATCAAAAAACCCATTAAACCCCAAAAATTGTTAAAAAAACTCTAAAAACCATAAAAAACCTAAACACTCA
Source organism: Viscum album (assembly GCA_963277665.1). Classification (NCBI taxonomy): domain Eukaryota; kingdom Viridiplantae; phylum Streptophyta; class Magnoliopsida; order Santalales; family Viscaceae; genus Viscum; species Viscum album. The sequence goes on from OY728164.1 coordinate 791,374,908, forward strand.
GAACAACCTGAAAACCCTAAAGACCCATAAAACATAAAAACCTAGATAACCCTAAAAACATCAAAATCCTTAAAATCCCCAAAAGCACATAAAAATCCTAAAAACCATAAATATATCTAAAAATTTAAAATCCCATTTAAACATTAAAACCCCTAAAAACACTAAAAACCTAAAAACACTAAAAACACTAAAAACCAAAAAGAAACTAAAAATCCTAAAACACCCTAAAAACACTCAAAATCTCTAAATGCACTAAATACACATAAAATACTTTGATGTCAGAAAAAATCCTACAAAATGTAAAAAACCCTGAAACCCCCTAAGAACTACCTAAAAACCTAAAAACTGTTTAAATTCTTAAAAATAAGAAAAAATGATAAAAAAGATAAAATGTTAAAAACCCTAAAAACAACAAAAATGTAAAAAAAAACTCCAAAAACCCTAAAAATACTAAAAACCCATTAAATCCAAAAAATAGAAAAAACACTAAAAATATTTAATCCCTTAAGAAGGTTAAAAACACTCTACAAAAAAACCCCAAAAAACACAAAAATACCCTAAAACCCAAATAAAACATACAAGCAAAAAAATCCTTAAAAACCCAAAAATAAATAAAACATTAAAAAACACTTAAAATCAAAAAAATATCTAAAACCCTAAAAACATAAATAATCATAGAACCCCTAAAACCCCTAATAAAACCCTAAAAAATAAAAACACATAAAACACTTAAAAACCCTAAAAAATATAAAAACCCTAAAGAACCATGTAGACACTAAAATATATAAAAATCACTAGAAACCTTAAAAATCATCAAATTCATTAAAATTTAAAAAACCCTAAAAACCATGAAATACCCTATGAAAACCTTAAAATAATAAAAAACATAAGAACCCTAAAACATCAAAATGATAATACCCTAAAAGACCCTAAAACCCTAAAAAACCTAAAACCACTAAATATATTAAATACACTAAAAACCAAAAAAACCCTAAGACCCACTAAAAACTCCAAAATCCAATAAACCCCTAAAAATGTTAAAAATTCTGAAAAACCTTTAAAAATAAAAAACAATCCCCCCCCAAACAAATAAAAAACCATAAAACCCATTAAATTTTTTTAAAACCCTCAAAATCCCTAAAAAACATAAAAACCATAAAATTACAAAAAAATACCTAAAAATATTTAAAATCATAAAAAACCCAAAAAACCTAGAAAACCCCTAAAAAAACTTTAAAACCTAAAAACACTTAAAACCCCTAAATATCTAAAAAACACTAAAAACCCTAAAACCCAAAAAGACTCTAAAACACCAACAATACCATAAAACCCATACATACTATAAAAAACACTAAAAACTATAAAACACCTTTAAACCCCAACAAATCTAAAAAAACCTTTAAAAACTCAAAAAGAAACTCTAAAACACTAAAAAAACCCCCAAACCCCTAAAAATCCAAAAAAATCCCTAAAACCTTCAAAATACACAAAAACATAAAAAACCCTTAAAACCCAAATAAACATAAGAAAAATGTGAAAACACTTAAACCCCCTAAAATTCATAAAAATGCTAAATACCCTAAAACCTTGAAAAACTCTAAAAATACTAAAAACCATAAAACCCTTAAAATCATTAAAAACCCATTAAATCCCATAAAACCCTAAAAATCTAATAAAAACTCTGAGAACCCTTTAAACCCCAATGACCATTAAAACATCAAAAAACCTTAAAACACAAAAAATAACTCAAAAAACCCTACCCCCCTCCCAAAATAACCATAAAAACATAAAACTCATTAAAACCTAAACCCTTCAAAATCCATGATAACCATAAAACTATAAAAATACTAAAAAAGAACAAAAAAATCCATAAAACGTAAAAAACATTTAAAATAAAGAAAAATTATTACAAAACATAAAAAACCTAAGAGCACATAAAAATAGTAAATTCTTAAAAACTCTAAAACCCTAAAACCCCCTAAATGACCATAAAAACCCTAAAAACCCCAAAAACCTCTAAAAATCAAAAAAACCATAAAAACTCTAAAACCCCATAAAACTCTAAAAACCACTACAAATTATAAAAATAATTGAAAACCAAAAATATTTAAAAACTATAAAAACAAGAAAACCCGTAAAAACAAAAAACCCCTAAAAACTCAAAAATCCATAAAACCTAAAAAACCCATAAAACCCTAAAAAATACTTGAATTATCTAAAATCCATTAATATTTTAGTATATACCCCAAAATTATCAATAAAAACCTAAAAATACCAAAAAAATGAACAAACCTAATAAAATAATAAAAACATAAACCCCCCGAAACCTAAGAAAAAACTAAAACCCCTAAAAAATCATTAAAAGAATCAAACCATATAAACCATAAAACCCATTAAAAACATTAAAACCCCTAAAATATCAAAAAAAAACTAAAAACTCTAAAAACCCTTTCAAACACTTAAAACATTAAATAATCTAAAAAACCTTAATACTAAAAAACTAAAAAAAAACCTGAAACCCAAGAAAAACACAAAAAACCCTAAATATCATAAACACCCCTAAAAACCCTAAACTCCCAAAAACCCTAAAATCCACCTAAAATTATAAAAGATATCTAAAAATCCATAAAAATGTTTAATCCATCAAAAACCCTAAAAAACATAAGGAGTCCTTAAAAACCAAGAAAATCATAAATCACCTAAAAATCTAAAAACACTAAACACTATTAAGACCCCTAAAAGCCCTAAAATATCTAAAAATCCCTAAAGCACTGAAAACCAATAAAAATGCTTAAACCCCCTAAAAAAACCATAAAAACCCTTAATAAAACCATTATAACATAAAAAATATAAAACCCCTAAAAACCTAAAAATGATAAAAACCCTAAAAACTAAAAAATACTCTAAATCCCCAAAAACCATAAAAACCCTAAAACATTTAAAACCCTAAAACAAAGAAAAAAACAAAAAACAACCAAAAACTTTAAAATCTTATAAACTGCTAAAAAAGGTTTAAATACTCTAAAATTTTTAAAATCCTAAAAACCTAAAAAAAAACCCCTAAATCCCATCAAAACACAAATACCCCGGAAACCTTAAAACACTCAGAATACATAAAAACCAAAAGAAAACAATAAAAGTCCTAAAAACCCATAAAACCCCTAAAAACATAAAAAATATAAAAACCCTAAAAACCCATAAGAATACCTTAAACCACTAAAAACACATAAAACCATTAAATACATAAAAAACAATAAAAACCATAAATCCCTTAAACCCCTAAAAATCCTTATAATCCCTGAAAATCCTAAAAATCCGAAAAAGTCCCTAAAATTCCAAAAAATATAAAATCCCTAGAAAACATGAAAGACCTGAAGAAAACAAAAAAATAAAAACAATTAAAACAGATAAATACAAAAACATAAAACCACTAAAAACCATAAATCCCATTAAAATCCATAAAACACTAAAACCATATAAAAAATCTAGAAAGCCTTTAGACAAATAAAAATGCTAAAAAATGATAAAAAACATTCAAAACCATAAAAAACTCAAAAAACCATAACCCCCCCCCCCCCAAAAAAACCTTAAAACCCATAAAACCATAAAATCCTCAAAATACAAAAAAAAAACCCAAAAAACCTTTAAAATCCTAAAAAATCCATTAAAATGTAATAAACCTTAAAAACCCTAAAAACCCATAAGAAAACCCTAAAAATTGAAAAACACAAAAACACATAAAACCCCTAAATACCTAAAGAAACACTAAAAACCTAAAAACCCCTAAAACACTAAAAATAAAAAAACCCATAAAAACCATAAAAAATCCATTAAAACTTTTTAAACGTAATAATCTCTAAAAATCCAAAAAAAACCCTTGTAAACCCTTAAAAACCTAAAAAAATTAAAACCCCAAAAAACATAAAATATGATAATGACCCTAAAATACTCTAAAACACCTAAACCCCCTAAAAACCATAAAACCCTCTAAAAACGTAAAATCCTATAAAACCCCTAAAACTACTGAAAACTATAATGACCCTTTAGAAAAAAACATAAGAAACTTTAAAAACCTTTAAACCCCCTAAAAGACACAAAAAACCCAAAAACCCCAAAAAACCATTAAACCCCTTAAATCCCTAAAAACCCTATAAATACCATAAAACCATAAAACCCCTAAAAACCCTTAAAAACACTAAAAATGTAAAACACCCTAAAGACTCTACAAACTAAAAGACAACCATAAAAAACAAAAAAACCCAAAACCCATAAAAACCTAAAGAATTTTGAAAACAATAAAAACCCTAAAAACCCACAAAATCCCTAAAAATCCAAAAAGGGCCCTAAAATTTCCTAAAAATAAAAAAAAACCTAAAACCCTAAAAAAACCATAAGAAGACCTTAAAAAACATAAAAGCCTTAAAACCCCTAAAAACATAATGATTTCTAAAACCCCCAAAATTCAATAAAAACACAATACCCCTAAAACCACTACAAACCCATAAAAACCATAAAACCACTAAATAAAAAAACACTTTAAACCCTTATTGGCATTAAAAACTCTAAAACCCAGTAAAACCCCTAAAAGACTCAAAATACCTAAAAATCCAAAAAACCCAAAAAAAACCAAAATCCAAATAAAACAAAAAAACCATAAAAAATATAAAAAATCCCTAAAAATCCCTAAAATTTAAAAACCCTAAAAGAAGAAAATCCTTATGAAAAACTTAAAAAACTAAAAACATATAAAACCCGAAAAATCTAAAAGTGTTAAAAACCATAAAAACCCCAAAAACCCCTAAAGACCTAAAAACCATGAAATCCCTAAAAACAATAAAAAAACCTAAAAACTAAAAATCCCTAAAAACTCTAAAAACTATAAAACTCTTAAAAACCTGAAAATCCATAATAACATAAAGAATCTTAACAACCTTGAAAAACCAAAATAAACTTTTAAATACTTAATAACACGTAAAATCCATAAATAAACTTAAAAAATAAAATAACCCTAAACAACCTTAAAACCCTTAAAATCTATAAAATACCTTAAAACATTAAATGACCCTAAAAACCAATAAAATGCCTAAAACCCAATAAAAAATATAAAACACATTAAAAAATTAAAAACATTAAAAAATATATAATCCTTAAAAACTAAAAAACCCTGAAAACACAAAAAACCTTAAAAAACAAAAAACCCTAAAATCCCTTTAGATCCCTAAAAATGCTAAGAACCCATAAATTCTTAAAAATCCATAAAAACTGAAAGAATGTAAAACCCACCAAAAAACCATGAAAACCCAAAATAAAACCATTAAATACTAAAATTGTTGAAACCCATGAATACATAAAATATACCTAAAATACCTAGAATGTAAAAAATACCCTAAAAACCCGTAAGAAAACCTTAAACACCTAAAAACCTAAAAGCCCATAAAACCCCTAAATACATAAAAAATGATAGAAACCCTAAAAACCCTAAAAACCCAAAAAACTCTAAAACCCAATAAAAACAATTAAAAACCCTTAAACCGCTAAAAATGTTAAAAACAATAAAACCCATAAAAACCCATAAAACTTAAATAAAACCCATAACCCCCCCCCCCCACATGAAAACCCTCAGAATCAATAAAAACCCAAAAAACCCATAAAAATTGTAAAAAAATCCTAAAAATACCTTAAGACCTAAAATACTCTAAAAAAACTAATGAATCCTTAAGAACCTAAAAATAGTTAAAACCCCTAAAAATCTAAAAACCTTAAAAACCCCTTAAAACTATTAAAACACTAAAATCCCCAACAACCCATTAAAACCCAAAAAACCCCATAAAAACCCTAAAACTTCTAAAATCTCTAAAACCCCCTTAAACCCTGAAAACGATAAAAAACTCTTAAAAAACATAAAAAACCGTAAAAAACATAAAATAATTAAAATAATGCATAAAAACCTTAAAACACTTAAACCCCTATAAATATTTGAAAGCCATAGAAATCCCAAAAAAATCACTAAAAATACGTAAAAATGTAAAAACCCCTAAAACCCCTAAAAACACCTAGGAAAAAATTAAGAACCTAAAAAAACTTAAAACCCATAAAAATATAAAAACGCTAAAGTCCTAAAACACCTAAAAACCTAGAACCCCTAAAAATCCCAAAAATAACACTAAAATACAAAAAAACATTAAAAATCCCTAAAAATCACTAAAATAGAAGAAAATTAAAAACCCATAAAAACTCTATGAAAACATTAAAACCTAAAAATTATTAAAACCCCTAAAAAACCGAAAAATGATAAAACCCAAAAAATACCTTGAAAACCATAAAAAACCCTAAAACCCCAAGAACCTCCTAAACACCTTAAATCCCATAAAAACCAAAAATCCTACTAAAAAATTATGAAAACCATTTTAACCCCTAAAAATGATAAATAACTCCAAAAATCCCAAAAACCAAAAAAAATTCAAAAAAAAACCCTAAAACCCAAAAAATCATAAAAATCCTTAGAGTACCATAAAAACCAATAAATCATTTAAAACCCTTAAAACATAAAAATGGTAAATAAATAAAAAACTAAAAACATATAAGGACCCTCAAAATCCCTAAAACACTAAAAAACCATAAAAACACTAAAATCCCCTAAAAATAAAATAAACAAATTTAAAAACCCATAAAAACCTAAAAACAATAAGAAAACCATAAAAACCTAAAAATACATAAAACCCATAACAACTATAAAAGCCAAAAACACTTAAAACCCTAAAAGGCCATAATAATGTAAAAACCACTAAAATCATAAAAACCCCTAAAAACTATAAAAACATTAAAAATCTATAAAACCACTAAAAACTACAAAAAAATATAAAAAGACATTAATCACCAGAAAATATTAAAAACTCTAAAAACCATAAAACCCAAAAAAAGAAAAATCTCCAAAAACACATCAAAACTATAAATCCCCCAAAAAGAACTAAAAACCATAAAACCCCTACAACGTAAAAAACAATAAAAACCTATAAAACAATAAAATCCCAAAAATCCAATGAAAACCTAAAATACCACTAAAAACAGTTAAACCAATTTGAACCCCTAAAATGTTAAAAACTATAGAAAACATTAAAAACCCTCAAAAAGTCCCTAAAAACCAAAATAATATAAAAATAATAAAAAATTATAAAACCCTTCTAACACTCAAAAACCCTAAAATCTAAAAAAACATAAAAATCTGAAAAACCCTAAAAATCTCTAAAACCAAAAAAAAGACTAAATAGCCTAAAAACCCTAAGAAAACCATAAAAACTAAAAAAACATAAACCACCTAAAAATGATAAAAATCATAAAAATAAAAAAAACCCCTAAAAACATAAAAAATATTCAAACCCATAAAAACCCAAAATCCACTAATAACTTTAAAAACCCTTTAAAAACATAAAAATGATAAAAAACTCTAAAAATCATTGAAACCCTGAAAAATAAAAAAATTCAAAACCCTCAAAAAAACCATAAACCCCTAAACATGTTAAAGTCACTCAAAATACATAAAACCCTCTCAAATACTAAAAAACCAAAAAAATCCATAAAATCCATAAAAAATGTAAGAAAACCTTAAAAATCTAGAAACCCCTAAAAATACATTAAAAACATAAAAAAATTTAAACCATTTAAAAGATAGAAAATGCAAAAAACCTAAAAAATATATAAAAACCCTAGAAACCAAAAAACCTTCTAAAACCCATAAAAACTCTAAAAACCCATAAAAACCCTAAAAACCACTAAAAACTAAAAAACCCTTTAAACCCCTAAAAATTTTAAAAACATTAAAAACATTGAACACCTTAAATACTCAAAAAGTAACCCTAAAACCCAAAAAAATATTAAAACCCAAAACCCTAAGAAACCATGATACCCTCAAAATCCCTAAAAACCCTATAAAACCATAAAAATCCAAAAAGATTCTAAGAAATCCCTAACAACGTAAAAACCACTAAAACCCCAGAAATACCCTAAGAAAACCTTTAAAACATAAAAAAAATTAAAATACCTAACAACCAAAAAAATGGTAGAAACCCTAAAAAATATCTAAAAACCCTACCAACTATAAAAATGGAAAAAAACATTAAAAAACCAAAAAACCCAAAAAAAAACTCTAAAATAACCACTAAAAACTATAAAACTATTTTAAAACTAGAAAAAATTAGAAAATATAAAAACCATAAAACCTTAAACAACTTTCAAAACCACAAAGAATCTAAAAAACACATAAAAAGTTAAAGAACCCTAAAAACCCTCAAAATTGAGAAAATACCATAAAAACATTAAAACCCGTAATATTACTAAAAATGTTTAAAACCCTAAAAACCCTGAAAACCCTTATAGAAACATTAAAAACATTATTTTTTTGAAACCCCTATAAAACATAAATAAATATGAAAACCCTAAACCCCCTCTAAAACCCCTAAAAACTCTCAAAATCCTTAAAAAGTCTAAAAAAACAATAAAAATCCTAAAATATCCCAAAAATATCAAAAAAAATGTAAATTCCCTGAAACCCAGGAAAACCCCTAAGAAAAAAATAAAATTGTAAAAACACTTTAAAACCATAAAAACCTAAAAACACTAAAACCCCTAAAAATGATAAAAAGAAACCAAAACTCCACATACCCCTAAGAGAGTAAAACCACTAAAAACCATAAAAACATACAATACCCATAAAAATCCTAAAAACCCACTAAAAAATCTAAAAAAATATTATACCAATAAAAACATTAAAATCACTAAAAATAATTTAATCCACAAAAATCTCAAAATAACATTAAAAACCCAAAAAAACCATAAAAACTGTCAAAAATCTTAAAACCCCCCCAAATCCCTAAAATAATAAAAAATATAAAAATTTTAAAAAAATCCATAAATATACATAAAAACATAAAAACACTAAAAACATTGAAAAAAACCCTAAGAAAACCTAAAAAACCTAAAAACATATAAAACCCTAAAAAACCTAAAAGACACTAAATACACTGAAAACCATAAAGACCCGTAAAACATTAAAAACCCTAATATATATAAAAACCATAAAACCACTAAAAACTCTAAAAAACCTTTATACCCCTAAATATGTTCAAAATTATAAAAAATATAAAAACCCAAAGAAACTAAAGAAATCGAAAAAATAAAAAAATATTAAAAAATCATAAACACTTAAAAGCCCTAAAAACACTCAAGATCTCTAAAAACACTAAAAACAATAAAAATCCTAAAAATCTCTAAAAATTCATAAAAACATAAAATACCTGAAAAATTGTAAAATTCCCTAAGAAATCCCTAAAACCCTAAAATCAATTATAACCCCTAAAAACCATTAAAATAATAAGAACCCTAAAACCCATGAAGAACCCTAAAAACCCTCAAAAACCCTAAAAACCCTAAAAACCCTTAAAATTCATAGAAATACCTATAGAAACATAAAATGTAAAAACCCCAAAACCCCCAATGGAAACCATAAAAACCTAATAAATCATAAAACCGTTAAAAATCCTAAAAATTTATAAAACATTAAAACTTCCTAAAAACCCATAAAACCCATAAAAACCATAAATACCCCCCCCCCCCCCACAATCATAAGAAACCCTAAAAACCCAAAAAATACCAAAATCCCCACCAAAACTATAAAAATTATTAAACCTCTAAAACATTAAAAAAAACTCTAAAAACCCTTAAAACACATAAAAACTCAAAAAACCAAAAAACCCAAAAATCATAAAATCCATAAAATCCATAAATATCCCTAAAATCACTAAAAGCCCATAAAAATCCTTAAAATCACTAAAAACCATAAAAATCCCTAAAAACATGAAAAAAATATAAGAACCATGAAAACCCCTATGAAATCCTTAAAAACCTAGAAATACTTAAAGCACCTAAAAACCCAAAAATCCTAAAAACCCTAAAAACCACTTAAAAATGAAACAATTTAGACCCCTAAAATTTTATAAATAGTAAAAAACCTTTAAAACCCTATTAAACTAAAAAACCCCGACAAAACAAAAAAACTAAAAAACACTAAAAACACTAAAAACCCTCTGTTGACCCTCAATTTTTTCACATGGATGAAAAGGTATGAAAAGAAAATATATTTAAGAAAATAGAATAACAGAAATAAAGATGGACAAGGGTAATAAACCCCCACTAAAGGTGGTTTTCTTAGGTACCACCAAGTAGCATCACTACGCAAGGTACCTATTCATCGGTCTGCACAACTGACCTATCCATGAGCCAGCACAACATATTTACCTGACATACCTAAGACAAAAAAAAACCCTTCACCCAGGGTACAATATTTTCTTATAAATAGGACCCTAATATCTTCATTTTTATAGAAAAAAACATCTCAAAGACCTCCCGATGCTCTAATTTCCTAGTTATTTTCCCAGGCCCTCTGAAATTGTCTTGGTACTCCTCCAGAACATGAAGAGGGGAAAATTAAAAGGAGATTATGAAATTAAAGTCTTACAACGTTTTAAAAAACATAAAACTCATTTTAGTATCCCCCTTCCTTATGGTTTATGAACACTAGCATGAGTTTCCACTCACTAATTAGGACCGACATGAGATAACTTTGGGAACACCCATGGTGACCATTGAGTGATTGAGAAAATACATACCTAAGTGTTATTAACTAGGATGTCCAACACCAAAGGTGCCTTAAATTTCCCCTAGGATTACTTGCACGTACCTCACTTGGTTTTCCAAATATTACCTGTGGGAACATATAGTGGTTCTCCCAGACCTACCTGTACGATCCTCCCTTGGTTTCCCCATTCATCCACCATGCCTGAGGCACCTCTCAAGACCTCTTTCAAGCCACCCATGGAAAGGACTCTCCTTATTAGGATCCATTAACTTAATGCGACTATATTGATACCTCCACTAAAGCCTCCATACATTCTATATCATGAAGAGGGTCACAACAACGTGTCCCCCATATGGATTTTTATTTATACAGTCAGAGGATTCCAGAACTTGTCCTACTAGACGGTTAGGATCATAGAGGTTGTTGTCTATTTTTATTCCAATGGTCACAAGGACCCAGACCCATGGTACAGTGTTAGGATGTTCCTTTTCTCATCCATAAGGGTTAGTGATTTGTCCTCTCCTTCTAGTGTCTGAGACCCAAAGCCTCTAGCTCTAATTAGAAAGGTAGAGGATAATGCATATGTTTCTTTTTTAAATGTAATTAGATTCCCCTCACTTATTATGCAGTCAGTTTAAGGTAATCCCTATAGGATTAAGCCCCTAAATATTAATTCAGTAGTTTTCAATCATTCTCCTCTTAACCTCTATGGTCGTGTCTATATGTGTAGTTAGACTTAATTACCATGGATACATAATAGAAGCAGGAACAGGTGCATCTAATCCCCTTTTTCTTCCCTCCTCACCCAGACCTCTTTCACCAGTGGAAGAGGAGAAGTGTGTTGTTTTCTATATATTATGTTTCCTCTTGTTTTTCACATTTGGTTAGTACTCATCAAGACTCATTGTCTTAGATTATATCCATGACCATGGAATGAAAACATCTGAAGGCCTGTTTTGTTAGAGGATATTCTTATGAATCTCATTTTTTTATTCCTTCAATGTGCCTCTATATGAATTGGTCTTCAAGGTCATGTATCCAATATTATGGCATAATATATAATGTGGTTTTTCATATTTTTTATTTTCAATTGTTTATCCCACCAAGAATGACTCACGTGGGTATAAGTGTTGAAAATGGTTACAAAATTCACATTATACCAAACCATATAGGCATCCTCTTTTGGAGTAAGCCCTAGCCGAACCTACACAAGAGAAAAATTCCAATTGTAAGCCCCATAATCATCCATGGGACTCCTACTAGGAATAAGCCCTATCATTTCACTATCATGGGAATCCTCCTCATGAATAAGACCCATTCACAACCCCCAATTCACCAAGGAATCCTCCTTAGGAATAAGTTCTAAAATCTATCCTTTTTCCCCACTACTTAGTATAACCCAAACTATATCATTGTACTCAACCACGAGCCTCATCCTTAGGTGGAATCCCCAAACAATCCTATAAATCATCATAAGTCAATACATCTTTCATGGACCCTTTTCAAAGGGAATCCTTTTTAGAAATAAGCCCCAAATTAATCCTCTCAAAGGACCGTACTCCCCAGAGAGACAAACCCATGGGCCTCTATAGGCGTGGATCATCATAACTGAAATATGTGGACTTTTATTCCCCTCTAAATGGGATACATAGAAATCCTCTTAGAGGTCCAAACCCAACACACCAAATCAACCCTATTCTCTCTGGGCCACATTCCCAATTGTGTCTAGTTCAACCTAGAAACTTATATCCCTTATAGGTTCACTAGAAATCTTTGGCATAATTCCCACACCAAACCTTTACTAGGAACCTTCCTCTTAGACTTACATGACACATGATGTTTTACTGTACAATTTGTTCCTTATCACATGAACTTAAAAGGTATGATGTTCCACATTATGTGGCACTAAACTACTTGGGTTTTGATTCCTTTCACAATGATACATAGGAATCACATTCATGGGTTTGATACAAACATAAAAAAAACTCCCATATATCTAGATTTTGACACACTCTAGAGTTCCCCACTATGTGGCTATAAAACCAACATCATCGTAATAATGGCCCCTGAATCTATAATTGGTATATAAGAGGATACCATCAATGGAGAACCACATATGCATACAGAATCTCCAATACTAGATATCCATAGAAACATAAAGACAGTTCTATTCTCCAAAAAAGATAATAATTGATTGTTAATTCTAGGGAGACAACATCATTCTTCAAATTTAATGAAGTATTAATGAAAATATTTTAAATCTCTAAGAGTGTCCTGAATTAGGGAAAATATTTTCCTGAAAATGGATTTATGAGCTCGACCTCCCACCCTCTCAACCAATGTGAGTTATTTAGAATCATCGTCCAAAGTCCCCAATAAGCGCATACCTTTGGAAAGTAGGTCCCTAGAGGATATAGAACCATTGGGTGTTTCTGTTTCTAGGAAAAATCCTGTAGAAAACCATTCAGAAATATCAAGCATCACATTACTAGTTGTATAAAATTAAACCCCTATAACCAATCATTGAGCACTTGACTTTTTTGGAAACAAGAAATGGTGAAACTGATGTGAATCCTTAAAAAATATTATAATTTCACTCAACTATCAAGACCCTTTCACTATAAAAAATTAAATAGTGATAATAATGAAAATCAATCATGCATGTGTTCATTAAAATGAGATGCTTCTTTGATAGGATTTTCTTATTTGTGTTTGTTTATAGTAACATTATCATATTATTGCCTTTAATATAATGGAATCCTTCCATCTCTCACCAACAAATTCCATGGATTCTGTTCTGGTCAGGTCTTCATCCAAGAATAGGATTTCATCACCAATACAGTATCTTCAAAGATTGTTCTCAGACACACTAGTTAAGGAGTACTGCCAGATGGGTATGATCTCGACCCTAAAGTCTTCCTGATATGACCTCTAGTTCATAAATCTCCATCAATCACCCAACTAGTTAAATATGGTGGTCTAGAAGTAGGTGGAACCTATCACCATCTTTAACTATATTTGGATTTTATCCCCAGGATTCTAAAACTAGTACCTCCCTTATCCTAGAGAGGTGGATCAACCGGCCACATACAACCACATCTAAAAGACGTATGGGTCCTTAAAAAGGGATCCTACCTGTAGAAAAAATTGCAAATGCCACGTAGTAGTGGATCCTAAACATGATGAGGGTACCATCCTCGACCATCCGACCTAGGTCTTTCAGACCCGAGCATGTATGATGGCCTATCAGGGGAAGAAATTGGTAAATAGGGAGAAAGGTCACACCTCTTCCCCCTCCATAAAATCCTACCAACACAATTCGGTGGAAAACTATCAGAGGGAACATACACCCACCTTCAATAATTCTTTTTTCTAGTAGACTCATCAGAAAGCACCTAAAGAATCTCATCATTCAAATCTAGTGGAAAACCATGAGTAGGAACACAAACCTTCCCACACTAACCAAGCCTACCAGCAAACTCTTCTAGCAGCACTCAAAGAAGTCTCCAAACCAGGTATGGTGTCTAGCCGCAAGTAGGCAGACACACCATCCTATATTCATCAGGTCTTCTAGTAACCGCGTTTGGCAACACCCAAATATGTCATTTTAAAATTCCCTAAGACAAATATGGAGAGACTCAAGTATCTGTTCCCACATACCTGTATTTTTTGTATCCACCAGCAGGAAATGGATCATAATAGAAATTATAAATTCATTTTCCAAATATGTAATGGGAATATATCCCCATTCTTGTTGATGAAGTCGCCAAGCATATCCTGATTGTGGTGAAAGGTTATATGAAAACACTACCCATATCCTAAATACCTGTCAGCATATCATAATGGTAATTATAATAGTTCCAAAATAATATACACATAATTCCTCTCCCCCCCAAATGGGGTGTCTTATTAATATATCACCTAGAGAATAAACACACCTCTGCTCCCATTTAAAAGGGTTTTTGGGAAAAATATTCCAATATATACAGATAATCATATCGAGAACATACACTCTTTTTAACATGAGTTAATCGACCAATCCCAACATCCACTCCAAGGTAGGAAAAAACCACTATCTAGGAAGACAACTTCCATCAGTAAGTGGGCCCAGTCGCTCGTATGAAGGTATCCAAGAAAAAACACCAACAAAGAAAATTTGAAAATAAAGTGTTGATCTATGATCCCAATCTACTCAATGATAGAGTCATTAAAGTCCTAAAACTCTTATTTGTGGTAGCTGTAGATCTTACTCTCCTGTTACCAAATTATGGGGAAATAATAGTAATTATAAAGGTCCTCCTTTAAAACTTTACCATGATGGATTTCTTTATAACCACAATCTGGTCGATATTGAGTTATCATCTCTTGATGAGAGTCACAATAGATCGTTGTGTGGCTTGAAGATCAAGGAGCATGAGGGTCCTCCCATAACTATAATCCACCATAGTGGTCCTCCCCATGATGGAACTCCCTATGAATGTTTTCTCCAAATAATTATTTCATGTCTTCAAAAGGGTCCTCCCCTTGGTGATGTAGTGATGAGAATTCCCTCCTACGATAAGGCAATTGGTAAGGAAATAAAATTTATGTTTGATTCTGTAAAATTGGAATATGAAATTATTTTCAACCAAAAGACATCCCATTGTGATAGTCCATCTTCAAACCTCCTTTGGATCGCTTAATTTTCAACAAAATAGAGGAAGTCCCAACCAATATCACCACTTATGATAAACTGGTAGGAATCCATTCACTCTGGTTGAACCAGGTAGAGGAAACTCTAGATAAATATGAGGAAGACATACTAAAAATGAGGAAACTGGTGGCTAAAGATGACACATCGGTCGTGTTTTGGAATTTATCCACCTCTCAATGTGACATTCTAGAGGAGCTTTCATAATATTATGCACACAACATCTGAATCAACATATGGAAAACTCTTCCTCATTTAGTAGAAAAATTATTACACTAAGATGAGTATCAAATCCATATCAAGGTAATATAATGGGTAAAACACCAAATTGACTTGGTATCTCTCTTGGATGCATGAAATCCAACGGTTGAGAAATAGAATGGATCCCATTAATGTGCATTCTAGAATGAATTTAAAATATTTTGACTATTGATAACACATACCCTATATGGTGTTTATATCCATGTTTTGGGTGCGCATATTGTGTTACATTTTACTGCACACCCCAACTAGAAAATCCCAAAGAATAAGATATCATGCAACGTCGTAGCTTCAGGTCATCCTAAAAAAATAGTGCATGTTTATAACTGAAGATATGCTCAAATAAAATATGCCTCAAATGAATCTCACTAATTTCGGGCCAAAAGAGAACATGTTGTTGAGAGAATTTTGTGTCAAAAATTTGAAAAATCAAGAAATCCTCCTAATTAGATGAATTCAGCCTTCAAATAGCTCAAAAGTAAAAAACTATAAAAATGTTCATTGGAAATGGGTGATCCAGGTATATAGAAAATGATGCACCCAACTCATGTTTAGAGAAAAAACTATAAAATCATAAGGGAAAACACTGTATGAGCTGGAACCTTAGTGTAAGAGAAACCCCTACTCGTAGGGATGGGTTTTTAAACCCAAACATCGAGGCCAACTAACTAGGACTGAAGTGTTTGTGAAAGTAGAATATAAATATCCCCAACAATTAGGGTTGAGTGATTTTTTATCTTAACAATACCCTCATTAGGGGATATCAATCATTTACCAACTGGGGGAAACAACACATTGTGAATCATCCTAGTTCATAAAATTACATGATATGGTAACCTCATTAAGAACACAAACAACTAAACTATCTAGATATTCCCTCCAGATTACCATCCACTAAACAACTCTTAGAGAGCTATGAAAGGATAATATGATGCTTCATGGAGGGCTTAGAAAAAGTTTGTCTTGAAAAGGCACAAATAAAATGTCTACCATGCATTACACATCAATGAATGTATTTAATACCACCCTTACAGATTTCATAGAACACAAATAAAATTAAGAGGAGGATATTCTGGTTCATAATATTGTCCACACTTAAAAAATTGAAAGAGGTTTGTATACCTGGAACCAAAGGATTTCCCTGAATCAAAGAATTATCTCAGACAGTCCATCATTACACCCTCAAAATACATCCAACAAGTAATAGGGTAAGTGTCAGATTGTGCCTCACCGCCCTCCCAGAGGGGTTAAGTCCCATTCACATTAAGAAATATTTATCTCAAAAATTGAAATAAATGAAAGAATTGAGGTTAAAAATAAATAAATATTTTATTGAATCCTTCCTTCCAGATATACTATGTAATAAGATCCTTAATATACAATCCCAACTGGCGTACCTCAGTAGAGGGGGTTTTCTGCATAGACTGATGTGGACATGGAACATCTTCTCAATGTAGGATATCAACCACCAATATTATTGGATCCCAATATAGTATATCATGAATTCCCTCTATTGTGTGCACAAATACAATTGGTCCATACACATCCTTATAGTTCTTCCCCTATGGGCTACCCACGGATGATACCAATGAAGCCTCTACCAATGGATCTACCAGCTACTGCGCCTTATCAAGCTCCAAATGAGCTAGACATTCCTCAAGGTCTCATAAATTCTCTTGAATCACTCTCAGATAAACAACAATCGATGAAGAAATGGAGATCACTGATAAAACCATAAAATAAATATTACCTTGAATGAAATTATCCATATCCTCTCAAGAAAAACTTTAGAAATCCAAAATTTCCCATTTTTAGTTGCTTGGAAGACCTGAAGAAGCATTTGACACACATCCTATCTCACTGTGATCCCATTATGGGTACCCTTAAACAATAGGAGGTAGTAAAAATCATGTTTTTTTTGTAATCACTATAGGGAACAGACATTGTGTGGTACGATAGCTTGTAGGCTTGGTCAATTACAATGTAGAAAGACCTCCTTCAAAAGTTTCTCATCTAATTCTGAACAACACTGTAGAAGACAACAATCCTTGATCTCTCAAACTAAAGACAATAGGAGAATGAATGGGTCTAGGATTGCATTTCCTAGTGGAAAGGATTGAAATACTCCTTAAACATACCCCTCACTAAATAAGACCAATTTTCTATCTATATATAGAATCATTGTGATGATTTGTGCATACTGCTTATCCTTGTAATGATATATTGGAGGGTTTCGGGAACTTTTGGCAGTTTCTAAAAAAGTAGATGACTCCATGGTAGAAACTATGGAAAAGTACAATGTAATTATACCATATCAAGTAAGGATAAAATAGAAAGAAGAGGGTACCATTGTTACACATAAGTGGGCCCATGTACCAGCTCCCACTCCAAAGACCACATCGTATCATGTGGCTCAACCATCTGAGTGTCATCAACAACTCTAGTCACATTAGGATGATCAGAGAGAGCATGTGTAGAAAACATTTGAGGAGATGAAAAACAAGGTCTATTCTTTTCTATATGATGAATTCCCTAGCTACTTCATTTGGACATTGGAAAACAACTTGGTCATGTTTCCAATTCCTAGAAAGCCCAATAAATAAGGTGATTAATATCTCCCAAAATATTTACCCATCTATCAAGTCCATGTTCATAACATCCATGACTTTTTTTTCAGTGAACACCTATAAAAAATGGTGGACTCTAGGAATGTGAAGCTGAAAAACTCATCTTATCAGGTTTCATATGTATCTTCTACCAATACAGAGGTGGAAATGAATAGAAGGAAGTTGAAAAAATGGGTTCACAGAAGTTCAGTAATTGGATGGTCATAAAGACAATCAACCAAACTTGTGTTATTATCAGAACACATTTTAAAAAATTTACATGGATGGAAGAATAAAAAGGAAAAAATGAATACTATATTGTACTAAATCTGAATCTATCTTTCATATTAGTGTAATTCATGCCTATAGTCGCAAAATCATGGGAAATTCCCCACCAAATGGTACAAGGTTTTACCCACCAAATGGAATCTCTATAAGATAAGGCATTGATCATTGTTTCCATTAACATTATTCACTTAACGAATCCCTTCTCAGATGATGTGCTTGATCATGAACACAAATTTACTACACTTAATTGTGGAATTTTGGGAAGATACCATCAGAGTTAAGGATACATAGTCGGATGAAGTCATGCCAATAGTCACTACATTAACCATGACCATGCTTGAACTATCTATGTATAAATAACTCATGGGATATATCTCCCATGAGATCAGAAAGAGAAAAGAAGTTCCCCCACTCCTGACTAGGTTTTTCCTAACATGATCATCCTAGAAGATTATTTAGATAATAAATTATCACATAATAAATTTTTGAAAGTAGGTAAACCCAATCGATCTTATCTACCAAGAACAGAATCACCTTCATCTCCTATTCCAGTGGATGATCCATCTAAATTAGGAACTTCAACTCTTAAATAACATTCGAAATAAAATCCCCATGATGGGTAATGGGGACATTTGGATAACAAGTTTTATGTTTTAAATAAATTATACTTGGTTCTGACCACATTTTCAATCTTGGATGGTTGGAGTCTATCAAAATACCTCCTAGAATCACATATAGAGGTCTTTTCAAGCTCGCATGAATTTGAGGTTGAATTTTATTCTGTCTAAGTGTATCGTGCATAGAATGATCATATAGAGTGACACACGATCATGTATTTCATGGAAAAATATTACGATTCCATCACAAGGGAAAGATTATAAATTTTTATATATCCAGTAGGATAAATTACATTGATATTTGACTAGTGTTCATCGAAAACTATTTACGAGTCAACCTCATTCCAATACGAACACTCAGCCATCTAGATTTCAATGAATCCCACTTGTCCCCATCAAATCTATTATTATAAGGTTATGAAAAAAATTATAAAAAGACTCTTGGAAAATAAAACATTGAAATTAGTTTGATGGATCTTTTGTATGACTCAAAATCCATGGTTGTAAAGATGGAAACAACCATCAACGTTCTTCTAGGAAGGCCTTGGAAACATCATTGTGTGGCTATCCCTTTTTTATATCACCAATGCCTCAAATATTGTATCAATAAAAAAATTGGGAAATTTCATGGTGAAAAAGAACCATTCAAATCCTGTGAAAATTAGTACATTGATGTGGTGTTATAACATAAGGAAGGGAAATAGTCCATGGCTGAAAATTTCACTCGAATCAATGCCTCAAATGGGGTAGGGATGGTCCCAAATAACCCTATCAAACATCTTAATGAATAGTATGTTCTCCACATCTACCAATTCAATGTGGTGGGTTCAAATTTGATCCTATATTTGACATATTACATGATTATAGTCATGAAAACTGAGTCTAAAAACACCAAAGAAGTTTTCAACTCTCCAAACAGTAACAAAATCTTGGATGAAAATGTCTTCATTCCTTTTCTTGATCTTTAGAAAATACCTATTTCACCAACTAGCCTTGAATAAGTTTTCACTTCAATAGGAGGAGATAGATATTATCATTATCAGTCCCTCATCTCCCCTACTGAGCTCTAAAAAGGCACAACTCCATGGATTCAGCTAGAATTGATTGCTTCATCTTCAGAAGTCAAAATTTTGACTCCTCTTATCCATCAAAAAAAATTTCTCTATCATATACATCCTGGGAAGAGGCAGAATAGTTAAGCATTGAGAATGTGTAAGAGAAGAAAGACCTCAGATATGTCCCTCCAACACTTTAGGATAGTGTATCCACCATTTTTGATGAACTCAGAGAGATAAAATTGGGTAAGAATGAAAATACACAACCCACATTAATCAGTTTAACCATGAATTTTGAAGAATAGGATTTATTTACTTCCTTAATGAAGTAACACCAATACTTTTTTTCTTTAATTACATATATATTCTGGGTCTTGACCCTAAGGTTTCCACCTACCACTTTGGTTTTCTAGAATATCATCAAGGATTTAAACCGGATGCCAGAAGGACACATCTAACTCACGCAACAAAAATTAAAGTTGAAGTGGACAATATCATCATGGATGAATTTATCTTTGAGGTGAAATATCCAAAATGGTTAGCCAATATAGTCCTGATAAGAAGAGAAATGGGAAAATAATAGTTTTCATCGACTATGGAGATATCAACTGGAACTGTCCAAAGGATGACTTCACGATTCTGATCATAGAACATGTAATTGATTAAATGACTAGTTATCAAGCCCTATCCTTCAGGGATTGATAATTATGGTACAACCAAATTATGATAGCCTCAAAATATGAATAAATCGTATCCTTTAAGCCCCCCATGGAGTATTCTACTATCTAGAAATCCCACATGGCTTTATGAATGTCGGTTCTACATAATAACATGCCATTCAATTCATCTTCAAACCCTTACAAGGGAATTTTGTTGAATTATACATTGAAGATCTAGTGTTTAAGTCCTAGAAATGTTTTGACCACATAGATGACTTAGAAACCATCTTCAAAAAGCTAAAAAAAGATAACATGAAGATGAACCCATTAAAATGTTCTTTCTAGGTAAACCTAGGAAAGTTTTATGGCTTCATTGTAAACCATTGTAGCATGAAATTTTACCCTGAGAAAAAAACATATCCTTTCCATGTCACCCACTTTAAACATCAAAGAGTTTAGAAGGCTTTAAGAACATTTTTCCTAAATCTAGAACATTATAGCTAACCATTTAATAAAATTTATTCCCTTAAACATACTAATGAAGAAGGGGGTCATATAAAAGTGGACCAATTATTTTAATGGAGGATTTGATATCCTTAATAATAACCTATTGATCCCAATAATATTAATACCACTAATCCTAGGAAATTTACTCATTCTATATATGACAACCCTGGAACAATCACTAGGCACAGTCCATGAGAAAAAAATGATGAGGGTAATGAAAACATACATTATTATATCTATCGAACAATTCTTGACATTGAGACTTATTATTCAGAAATTGAGAAGATATTCTTGGAATTAATATTCATTGTTTAGAAATTGAGCTACTATCTATAGCACCACAAGGTCTAATTGTTCTCTTGTAATAACTCACTCAAATATATCCTCTTTCATCAAATGTTAATAGGACATATAGCATGGTTGGAGGTTATTCTATAGAAATTTGATATAAATTTTGTTTCTTATAAAGTATTGAATGACCAATCCTTGGAAAATATCATTGGATAACACCCATCTATAGAAGCAACATCATTAAATACTAAATTTCAAGATGAAGAGAAATTATATTTAAATGATGTCCCCCAAATGTAGGAAATTTGTTTTGATATCACATCCAGGATCCAAATAGGGATAAGGATGGAATTCCCTATTCTCAATAAAGATGGGATAGGAATCCTTCTTATCTCTCCAAAAAAGGATGTTTTAGCTTACTCCTTCTAGTTATTAGAAGGGTTTACCAACAATGAACCAAAATATCAAGCCCTAATTGTACTCCTGGAACTGGAACACCAAATACTAGTGGAAAATATAGAGGTTATAGGCGATTCAGAGTTGGTAATCAAGCACATCAATGGGGATTACACCATTAGAAAAGAAGATCTAATCCCCCCTACATGACTATATTTGAGGGTTGGTGGAAGAATTCCCCTTAGAGAGAACATTGACCCATGTCCTATGATCATATAATTCCCAAGGATATACATTGGTAAATTATGCTATAACACTGTAAGAACCAAACTAGTATGAAATAGTAATAAACATTTTTCATCAATAAATGATCTCACATTTTTTTTCAAGTCCGGAGATAAGAGATCAATGAAGTCAGTCCTATCCCTGATCCATATGGTCCAACCACTGAGTAGATGAATCCCATCATGGAATAAATCCAAAATGGAGTACTACCATTGGATAGAGATGGGAAATAGAAAATTTGACGACAACCATCCAACTTCACTCTTTTTGGTGGCCCCAATCACTAAAAAGTACTATATAAATATGGATTCTATAGAGTCCCTCTCAAATGGATCAGTGGAGTAGAGGCTATGGTTGTTATGGATGAAGTAAACAATGGAGCATGCGGTGACCATCAGTCCAAATATAATATTTCAAAACAAAATTCATGTCTTGGATACTTATTTTCTTCAATAACACCATATTTTGCAAAATTCACTAAGAAATGGCATTCCTTCAATGTGCATGCCAACTTCATCCATTAAACCCTGGAGTTTCTACATACATATAAACAATATTAGACATTATATATATAGGTAATGGATATTATGAGGCCATAACCTCTATCTACAACCATGTACTTTAAATAGATCTCTACTGCTACTAGCTTCTTCTCCAAATGGTCCAAGACAAAACCCCTCAAAGAAGATGAGGCCAAAAGCATTTTTAGCTTCATAAAAGCCAATATAATTACTAGAATTGGTTTCCCTCACACAATAATATTGGAAAATAGAACCAAATTCTATTATACTGAGGTGGAGAAGCTACATCAAGAGTTTAATATAAAATCCAACCATTCATCTCACTACAGTACAATAGATAACGAAACAATTCAGGCTTTCAACAAGACATTGTTTAACATACTCCATAAAATTATGGATAAAGATAAAAATTCATAGCCTAAAAATATCTTTCATGATATATGGGCTTATCAAAACATAACCTGTACTTCTAAATGGGCGACTCCATGTTCATTGGTATATGGAAAAAAACTAGTCCTCCCTATTGAAGTCCAGTTTCCATCACTCCATGTTCCCATTTGTGAATAGTTATTCACATATGAGAAACCCCAAAAATGAATGCATCAATTGGAAAAAATGATGATAAAATATTTCACACCATTAATCACTTAGGGGTATCAAAATTGAATAGCATGAGTATTTAAGAAGAAGTTATGCTTACACTAAATCCTCCAAGGAGAACTCATATTGGTCCTCATAACTCTGATGATACTAGGAAATAATCCTCCAAATATTAAACCAATGTGGTAGGTACCTTACTCCATACACAAGTTCTACTATAACAGAGCTTATTCCTTAATCTCAGTGGATGGATAGATAATTATGACCCCCACCAATGCAGTATTCCTAAAGAAACATTTTATGTTACCACACAAATGATGTCTGAAAACAAGAAGTTAAAATGTGTAGTTGGTGTTTGTCACATGACCTAAAAATGAATGAAATAATATCTACATAGCATGATGATAAACTATGTGGCATCATCATCCTTATCACATGATGATAAAATATATAACATAAGATCCTAATCATTTGACCTAAAACTATGAGACACTATTTGTTATTACCGCATGACATTAAAATTCACGGCTGACATCCCTCTCACTAAATGTTAAGAAAACCCCAAAATTCTAGGAATATAAACACTCCTTGTGGAAACTTAAATATGGTACTCCATATCAGGTCTAATTTCCAATCACATCCCTCTAACCCTTAGTGGGTATATATTTCCTCTTGGCTAGAAAAGAGGAAGAAAATATGTAAAGATCCCAAGCATAAGCCCCACTCACATCATTGCCACACCATAGAGAATCTTGGGTCCCCCTTTATGGTTATAATTCCTAGCATTGTTATGTCCTTATTGTATGACATAAAACTGCATGAATAATAATCTTGTATCATGACAATAAACTGGGAGATTTTTTAAATAACTCTATGTGCCTTGTTTCTCATTTCAATGAGACATGTAGTGATTCCCAAACCTCCCGGCCTAGGTCCATTCTTGATTAATGAAAAGAAATCCCCATTTTATCCCTCTGTAAAAATTATATTCTCATAGGTAAATTTTCCAGAACATATGGCTCAATTTTCAATATAATGAGAGGTTTAGTGATGCCTAGACCTCATGTCTTGGGACCAACCATCATTCTGGAAAATATTAAAGCCCCTTTCCCTAAGTCAAATCTTGATTAATGTGTGGGACAATTTTCAAGAATTTTGTGTGGATTGATTATCATTTTAATGGGATATGTAGTGAGTCCTAGATCTATGATCCCAATCCTAGGCGTAATAAAGTAATATCCCCCACTCCATATGTTGAAGTTAGATCTGCATAGAGAGCCTTTATAGAACAACGTATGTCTTGATTCTCATTTGAACGATATATGTAGTGATTCACAAACATTTTGTCTTAATATAATCCATTATTCTAGAGGATATCAAAAACCCATTTCCCCACATCAGAACCTAATTGATGTGAGGAGATATTTTCAAGAACTATATATGCATTGATTATCCCAAGAGATTCATAGTGATTCATATATCATACCACCTAACCCATCCACAAAAAAAAATCTAAATTCCCCCATTCATCCATTTTATGTCCTTTGTATGGTAGAAGAAACATTTTTTATCCTTATTTATCACACTAAGAATAGTTCTTGTGGGCTTAGTAGTTTTGGTAAAGAATTTTCATTCATGAGTGAAGAACATAAATTTTTCATTGGGGCAATCATGGTCTTAGATACAAAACCTTAAAATGCACGCCATATGTCCTCATTGCATTACAATAAATTGAATGATCACTTCAAGAACAAGATGTGGAATGATTCTCATTCTAATGAGATTCATAGTGAAACCAGAAATCATCAATCTTGGGTCCATCCTCAATAAAAAACCCACCTTCCCCATAAATGAAATCAATCAATATGTAGAATCTCTTCTAAAACTATGTATGCCTTGATACGTTCCCCAACAAGACAAATAGTGATGATCAGGTCATGTGCCTCGTTCCAGCGGTAATATTCCCTTATTTTTCACATCAAGTCCCATAATGCCCTAACTGTATAACTGTAAACTGCATGGCATACTTTCCTTACAACAAAACACAAAACTGTATAGTACAATTTCCTTGGCACATAACTTTAAATTGCACGGTGCTTCAAGGACTGGGTATGGATTAACTCACATTGTGGTCATATTTGTAGTGTCACCTAGTCCTCAAGTTCTAGTCACATCCATGGGGATTAATAATAAAAATAATTTCCCCTCTTCAATAAAAAACATGTGTGCATGATATCTTAATTAAAGTCCCCTTATCAGGGGGTCCACTAAGAAAAAATATACCTCCCCCTTCAATATATGATTATGGTCAATGAAAGGGAGCCACACTTCATAGACAATATCAGTCCCAATGAATTATTTATTCAATAACATATAACCCCCACATGACAAACTTTTAATCCTAGATTCTTTTGTATCTTCATCATCATTATTCATATTTTGGTGATAGAATGTATGATACCTAAGGAATCCTTTTCCTGACTATATTATAATACACCCCTGCTGCCTTTGCATAAAACAACCAAAAAAATGGGATTTTCAGCTAAAGGATTCCATTGTCTTACTATGCAGTAATACACCCCACTTGTCTTTATATAAAACATACCATAAAACACGTTTCTCAACTATTGGAAACTTAACCCTTGGGAGAATCCTCTTCTATCCTTGAAAGATTTGATGACATTATGTTGTATCCCGTGACATAATTTCAATATGCGGTCATCTATCACATATTTTTTCCCTATAGTTTCTATTAATCTGAAACCCCCTAAGAAAAAGTTTTATAATTTACAACATCATGTCCAAAGAATGTGTGAATGATCTTGGCTTGTTAGGCCATATATCACCTATCATTTAAATGATGATATGGTCCTAGGTGTAGGACCTAAAACTACATGCACCATATTTTCTATGTTTGGTCAGGACCTACATGAGGAACCTATTACCCCAATTCTAGAGTAAATTTTACATGAAATGCTCCTCCCTTATTCAGGTACCTACTTCTACAAACCATGATATGTTCTTGGGTAGATTCGAATCTCCATAAAATTTTTGTCAGCCATAAGGAATAGAATGTCAAAATTCATGAGGGGTCCTTTTCCTAACTACTATAATACGACCAATATGGATTTGCAAAAAGTACCCCAAAATGGGGTTTTCAAGAAAATGGTGCCACTATTGACTCTACAGTAACACACCCCAGTTGGATTTACGTAAAATATCCCAAAAAATGGGTTTGTCAACTAGTGGTATTTTTTTCCTTAGAAGAGACCTCCTCTATAACCATAATCAATTTTCCCCACACAACCCTTTGGATATAGATATCCTTATATAATAGTTAAAAAATTTTTCTCCTCAGACTTGGATATAATGGTATATTCTTAGATAAATTACAAAAAATGGGAGAATAATTAACCTTTAATTCAAAGATAAAGACATTAAATTATTTCCCCCTAATGTCTGTACTCTATGACTTTAAATTTCATGTCATAATGTCTTTATTCTATGACATTAAACTAAAAATCATGTTGTTATTTCCATAATATGTTAAACTACACGGTCAATATCCTGGTCACGCAACATTAAACTATACGATACATCAACCCTTGATAAAAAGGGGACCACCTACATCAGTCATCTAAATGAATTTACCCCCCTCTACACAAAATAAATTCTTGTAGAAGCAGTTTCCCCACTCACAACCAGTTCCAATATAAACTCTCTCATCATTCTCAAAAAATTTCTGTTAGAAAACTCACCTTTCGTGGTCTTGAGAAATATCAATACCAATAAAACCTTTTCAGATATCAACAAAATAGAATTCCTAATTCTTGGGAACACTTCTACTAACTATGTTGTTATACTCCCCAATAAAATTTACATAAAGTAGACCAAAAAATGGGTTTTCTCGCTGAAGGATTCTACTATTGACTACGTAGTAACATACCACAATTAAATTTGTATAAACCAGCCCACAAAATGGGGGTTTTCAACCAGTGGTAACTCTTTCCTCAAGAGGGAGTACCTCTATTACCAAATATCATGTTTTAGATTTAGAAATAAAAAAATAATGGCACAAAATTCTCCTTTGAGGGTATCTAAATAATTTCAAAACATTCTTGGCTAACAAGCTTTGTTTGATTCATCATCTAAAAATTTATGGTCAATGTTGTTCAACTTAAAAACTTATCCTCACTATTCCATCTTTCATGAATTTAAACTACACACTAAACGAGACATAACACTTACTAGATTGAAAACACACAATGGGGACTCAAGAAAAAAATCGAGTCTAGCCCACTAGATTTGCACAATGTATGTTTTAGTCAATAATTAAGTCATGTAAAAATAAAAGAAACAAAAATTTTTAGGAAGAAAACCCAAAAAGGGTGGTCTAAGAAAAATACAAGTCTAACCCGCTAATACTTTCTTATATTGGAGTTATCAAAAAAAATCAGGGTGATCACATAAAAGGGAACAATTTTTTTAGGGTTTTACATATGACCATAGAAATAGTCAAAATATGCTCCATAGGACTTATGGCTTAGGGAAAAGTTAAAGCATCTTCCCATAATTATCACTATAGTTATGAAAAACCGATGAAAATATATTTCAATGTTATTTTACGATCACAAGAAGAAAATAGGTATAAATACATAAATTATTGGATACAAAACTCTTTTCATTTATGAGGAATCAAATTCATAGGAACATCCACAATATGGAGTGTCTTATTCATGCTTTACAAAATACCATCAATATAACTCTTAATTGTTGAACAATATCACCAGATTCCTTCGTATCTTGTCAAAGCCTAGCCAAGTAAATAGATTTAGTCTCCTTAGACTAGATAATTTCCTCTACAATAGCCACAATTGTAATTAACCCATCAGTCTTGGCTCCTTCTAATGAATTATTGAGTTTTATGAGGTCCCCATGAGTAAAATCCAATTCATGCATAAGGCATCATACATGAATGGTTTTCTGATTACTATGTTATTTAATTTTTTATATCTTCTTGATATGGTTGGCCTCCTCCTTGGATAATGAATCATAGATATCATTAGTGTTTATGAGAAGATTCAACTTTATGAGGTCCTGTTGAATCACATTCTCTTGCTTCCGTTGGATAATGATGTCTTTCACAGTGACATAAATCACGCGGTAACCAAATATTTCATATCCTTACATAACAAATAGGAATAAAAGTTGATGGATTCATGAAGTAAGGTATTAAGAACGTTTCTTAAATATTACTTTCCAAATATCCCGCTAATCCCTATGACCTTTGATGTGACAAAAATTATGCATCTCCTAATCTGAATCAGAGCCACTGTCAGAGGGATAAATGTACATAAGGATTAGTGCACTCAGTGAGGTACCATGCCCCGATCCCTCCTTGTCAATAATGACTTCTTGTTCTAATATTTTCTACATTATTTATGAGTCTCCTCCCTCATGAATGGACATAGAATTTATGGCACCATAAAAGGTATAAGAATCATTTTTAGAATCAATAGGATAACAAGTAGAATAAATGGGGGAAGATTAAATTTGTGGATGAAACTCACCTAGTAATGATTTAGTGTCTTGGATAGATTTTTACGTTGAATCCCTGACATTGGTAGTTTGAAATGGATCCTCTTGATGAAGTACACTCTCCTAGTCTGGCCAGAGATCACCAAGGAATTCTAGGGAAAATTTCTTATGCTAAGATCCACTTGAGCTTGTCCCCCCACCCCCCTCAATAGAGGGACTGGGATAGACTCTGATGTTCTACTCATGCACCTCAACTGTGACATTATCTATGGATATATATAGGCATTTCAACTAGTCATTATCAAATATTCATACATGAAAAAAATTTGCACAAAAAATAAATACTCTCGTCCATTCTATTCCCTCACAAATTATTCTAATGTAGTAGAAAGATTAATATGTTCTAGAATTACATCAAAGGTCATGCCAGGATTTCTCATAGCACGTATTGATATCCCAAGTCCCATTGTAATCCCACCCATGGAGAAGCTTGAAATATTTGTCTCAAGAAATAGTACATCACCCTCTTCCAATGACTTGAGACGCTGAATAGCTTCTTCAGTGATAGTCACAGGGTCAAAATTAGTCATCATAGGGTCCTCTATTGCCTGAGATGTACCTGAAATATCATAAGGATAAAATTAATAATTCAGTATATGATTCCTTATGATATATCCTTTATATTAATATAATCATCCTCCCCCTATAGAGTAGCATGGGAAGTGATGGGAGCAGATGACATGTCCTCAACCCATGAAACTTCTTCCATCAAGGGAGCTATCTCAATAATAGGGATTCATACTTGGTCCATAGCACCCTCCAATGTTCTTGGACACTCATATCTAATACCATTGAGATAGGATCAAAAAGGAGATTCTTCAATCATTAAGAGGTTCAAAAATTTGTGATGGATTATAGTAGAGATTAATGATTCCATGGAAACATACCATCACTAGCAAGGATCATTTCCAATGATTTTATTCTCCGATGTTAATTCTTATTTAATGGACAATGGCTAGTACCATCCTCCTCAATGATGAGTATTAGAGGGGTAATTTATCTTCCCTTGCAATCTCATCCTCCATTATTTGTTGGACTGAGGAAATATCTACTTATTCAAGAGATGATTGATCAATCCTGAGAGGGGTAACACTCAGACCTTGTTTTGGTGATGGAACCACAGTTAATTCCTCCTCGACCCACTAAAAATCAAAACAACCATCCCCTAAGAAACAACACTTTTTTCCAGATAAAAGAAAGAAGTAAAAAATAGAATATGAGAAAAATAAAACATACATCATCGGGATTGACATTGTCAATCCATTCCTTAGAAGATGTGTAGGTAACCCCTTCGGTAGTGCCCCGTCTCTCCATGTCCTCCACCTATCATGTGGTAGGGATCCGATTGTTAGTTACATAATTGAGAATCTATATTTCTTAAATATAAATTCTCACCTCATTGGGACCATATTTGAAGAGAATATTGAGCGGGTATCAGGTATCTCCTATCCCTAGAATCAATAGTACATCATGATGAAGTACCCGTATGATTTTAGCATCAGAGGAAAAGTACTAAAAAAACTGGACAACCTCTAGTCGTATTAATTCTGAGGACATCCTGGCCTACATTGAAAAATATTTGACTACCTTTGATTTCATGTATTTCCGGACTCTCTCTATCATAGTTGAAGTGAAAGAAAATAGGACCCTGACCTCATCATGACAGAGATTACTATATCATATGGGTTAAACTTCATTTGGTGTAGCACTTATGATTATAGCCGGTGGAATGAACATTGAATGAGGTATTTTAGGTGAACTTGGGACCTCCTCATATGAACATTCTTAAGGGAAAAACTCATCTTCTAAGGGAGATGAAATTCCTTCTATAGGAGGAGGATCCTTTCTTCCTCGCTTTCCATGCTTAACATTTTTTCATGCACTGACTCGAGAGATGTCTTATTTAGACACCCCCTTAGGATATGATGTAGTCTAGGCCTCAACATACTAAGAGGTCAACCTAGTGGATGAATCCATTGGAGGCTAGTCGATTACCACCTAAGTTAAATCAATTGTTGTTAGAATCCATATATGTCAGATTACTATTGTATTATTTTCTAATCATACAAGCAGTAGAGAAGATTTGGTTAATGGTTTCAAACACCTGAATTGAAATGAAAGTCTATATAGATAATAAGACACACATATAACTTTTCCATCAATATAGGTTTCGAGCATTCCATCCCTAAAGGCCATCACATACGTCATTAAATCATTTTCATCATTTCCGTCATTAGTAAATCTCCCAGTATGAGGGTCTCTATATGGGAACAAGTTTAACTCCATGAATAGGCTTATCTTTGACAGGGTCTCATTGGGCTTCATGGAGAATGGATAGATACCAAAAACAACCTGAACATATGGTCTAAACCAGCTCTCGAGTATATTGACCCCACTTAACACAACATAGAATCTAAAGTGGGTTGCAACCCATCCCTATAGTACCTAAAATAGTCCCACAATTCTGAATGAGGCCTTCCTAATTAAATATGTAACAGGATTCAATAAATCATCAGTAGGATAAAGATTTCCAACTATAATTTCCTCTCCATTACATGCTTGACTGAAAAGACAAATGTTCATGACCTCTAGACTCTATTGGAATCATAAAAAAAAGTAGTTAAACGCTTATCCACATGGTTAAATATCCCATGATAAATGTATTCATAAGTACAACAGACATGGGATTCAACCCCAATTTTTTTACTCCAACATCTCCAAAGTTGGCCAAAATATTCTAGGAGTGCTCCTCTTTTCTTTATCAAGACACCCTGTTGGATGTTTGAAAGTGGGTCCTTGATCTGTAAGCTCCATGAATGTACTCATCTTCACATAAGGATTGATATCCCCCTCTAGGAGAGGTTCTTCCTTCATAATATAATAACCTATTTTTAGAATATCACGCACAAGGGGAGGAGTCTTTTCAACTTCATCCCATGTCTCCCATGGAGGGAAGAACATGTCGTAAATATCCCCAAGGATATGATCCCCGAAGACCTTGTGGATGTCCCACAAACTAATACCAGCTTCCCTATGCATTAGGTGGAAGGATCTCATATATGTGTCCATCCGATTAACAGCTTAGGGATGAATTTAGAATTCTTATACACATAAGTTTTCCCAGATGAGACAACCTCATAGATTTGAAAATCTTATGGATCCTTATTGAACTAAACATAATTCTAGGATACCCATTATTCCCACATCCACTCGAGCCTAACACCCCGTCCTGGATGGATGTCCTAGTATTCCTTCTAATATTATGGCTGGTATATCTGGGATTCACAAAATATGGATGGGTAATAACGTGGCTTCAATTCAGGCATGTTCAAGTTCATATGTAGAGAACATTTACTATGATGTATGATTCAAGCCCTGGATGATGTCGAAACATTAATATATGAAACCATTATTGAAATGTTGTCATTAGTGAAGTTTCTATAGTCTTGAAACCAATATAGTGGATTTAAATTCTTCAAAGGTGGTATGAGGACCTCTTTCAGATGACCATGTCCGTAAAGTAGTAGATAATTACTCTCATGGAATTCATGATGATATTTCTTCGTATGTACCACCAATTCAGGAAGAGTTATATCACATGCATCATAGAATAATTTCCTACAACTTATACAATCTATTTATTAATCTTTATAGATTTTACATCATAAAATATTGTATTCTGAGTGTCCGTTGAACCTACAAATAAGAATCATGTTTTTTGTTAGATAAGAATTCATTTCAAAAAGGGTTGAAAAATATCGAAATTTAGAAACAACATGGGATCAATCAGGGTACCCGCACCAGTGACCTCTTGCAGGTCCTCGCCTAAGAGAAAATGCGTAGGTGGATTTGCTAAAAATATGTATTGGATAGGTAGAAACATACCATGTCTACGCAAATGATGCTTTAGAAGATGAGATTCAGTGGATGTTCTGTATGAAATACTAGAATGGAAAGACATGAAATGTTGAGGCATGATAATCAGCCATTGAAATGATGTCCCTATTTATAGATGAAGAATCCCTCTACGTGGCTCCTGTACAAATAAGAAATATGTGGAAGACCAAGGAGGACAACCTATGTGGACGGACTCCATGATCAACCCACCCTTTTCACCTATTTACCATAGGATCAAAACCACTTTTTTCAATCAAATCCAAACCTGGGGGGATTTTGTTAACACTATATTTTTTCACAAGGACAAAAAGGTTTTAAAGGGAAATATCATAAAGGGAAGAGAAGTTGTGAAAAAAAGGATGCCATGTTTCATAAATCCCACTAACGGTAGTTTACTCAGGTATATCCAAGTAGCTTTGGCATGTCAGGTACTTGCGCATCAGCCTACACTGTAGACCTACACATGAGCCAATGTGGAATACCTACACTATATAACCAAGATAAAGAAACACTTTTCCCAAGGTCCCATATATTCACATAAATAGGACCTTGGGGTATTCATTTTTGTGGTCAAAACATCCAAAAGACCTACCGATTATTTGATCACCCTATTCATTCTTTTAGGATCTCCGAAATCTTCTAGGTACTCCTCCAAAATCAGATGAGAAGGGAGTTACAATGGGATAATGGAACCGAAGTCTTCCAAGGGATTAAAACACATAACACATGTGTGAGGATTCCCCACCCTCGTGGTTGATAAACACTAGTGTGAGGTCCCCTTAACAAATTAGGGACCTTCATGAGATAATTCCATGAACACCTTTAGAGGCCCTTGAGGGCATGAGAAAGGACTCCCCCAAGTGTTATTACATAGGTGTTGTGTCGCCTAAGGCACCTTCACTTTTCCTAGGTTTACCTACATGGACCTCCCTTGGTTTTTCCAAGACTGCCTGCATGAACCTCCATTGGTTTCCCAAGACACCCTATACGATCATACCTTGGTTCTTTCTAACCTCCATCCTATGTGAGACACTTCTTAATCCCTGTTTCAAGCCACCCATATTAAGGCCTCCCCTCATTCAAATCTCTTTCCTGAATGTGAAAAAATTAAAATCTCCACTAAAGACTCCAAACATGAAATGTAATGAATATAGAAATACCAGTGTGTATACCATTTGGATTTTCATTCCTACGGTCAGATGTTTCCCTCACATGTTCTACTAGATAGTTAGGTTCCTCTAGGTGTATTTCAATTTTCATTCCCAAGGTTACGAGGACCCCAACCTCAGAGATGGTGTCAGGGAGTTCTCAGTATCATGTATAAGGGTGAGTACTCATTCCCACCATTCTTGTTTCTAAGACTCGAAGCCTCTGGTTCCAAGAAGGGAGTGAGAGGATAACACTTTCATTTCCTTTTCACATAGAATTGGATCCTCCTCCCTTTCCTCAGAACCAATTCTAGGTCATCCCCCATGGGGTACGACCATAACCTTTTTACGGGATGTTTCACTCTTACTCCTCTTCACCAAGAGGGTCATGTACATATAGGTAGTCAAAAACAACTATCCTAGATACACAACAGGGCAGAGAATGGGCACATCCAAGCCCCTTATTCATCTCTCATTACCCCATCCTCTTCCACCAGTGGAGGAGGAGAATTGTGTGGTTTTCTAGATCTTCTGCTTCTTATTGTTTCTCACATTTAATCATGACACATCATGAATCATGATATTTGAAGATAACCATGAACACAACATCCACATCGCCAAATTCACATTTTTTAGATGATATTCTTCTAATATCCTTGCCTCCTTCCTTTGGAGTGCCTCTATAGGCATGGGTCTTCAAGGTCATGTATCCAATCTTAAGGAAAGGAAGATCACGTGGTTTATTAGATCATACATTTCCTCTTTTTTTCTCACACCTTTCATGACTCACCTGCGCTTAGAGGTTGATGCTTGTCATGAATTCCACGTGATCCCAAACCTTATGGGTTCCCTCATTGGGAGTAATCCCCAGCTGAACATATCTATGGGAAACATTCCAATTGTAAGCCCATACTCATCCACATGCCTCCTACTTGGTATAATCCCCAACCACTCACTAACATGGGTATACTCCTTAAAAATAAGCCCCAATCACAACCCCTGATTCACTAGGGCAAACTCCATAGGAATAAGCCCTGAAATCTAACGTTTGGGCCTCCTACTCGGTATAAGACCCAACAATATCATCATACTGAAACATGGGCCACCTCCTTAGGTGTAAGCCCTAAACAAGACTTCAAATCACCTTATGTCGATACATCACTAATGGACCCTTTTCAAAGGGCATCCTTTTCTGGAATAAGGCCCAATATAATCCTCTCAATGGGCCATACTCCCCTATGAGACAAACTTGAGGGCCACCATATGTGTGGGTCCTCACAACCATACTATGTGGGATTTGATTCACCTCAAAATGGGATATGTAGGAAGCCTCCCTGAGGTCCAAACCCAACACCCCAACACGACCCTATTCTCTCCAGGCCGCATTACTAGTAGGATATTATTCAACCTAGAAACACATATCCCTTCTCGGTTCATTGGAATGCTTCGACATAATTCCCACACGAAACCTTGACCAGGAACCTTCTGTTTATATGTTCTTGCCACATGACGTTAAACTATACAGTTAGGTTTTTATCATATAACCATAAAAGGTAGGATGTTCCCCATTAAGTGGCACAAAACTATGTGGGTTCTGATTCCATTCACAATGATAAATAAGAATCCCATTAATGGATCTGATCCCAACATCAAAACAACTCCCTTCTTCCTAGATGACGACACACTTCATAGAAGCACAATGTGTGGCTAGAAAACTAGCATCATCATACTAATAACCCAAGAATCTATAACCAGTATATAAGAGGATACCATCAATAGAAAACCTCATATACATACAGATATCTCCATTCATGAACAACCTCATATACATACAAATGATTCTAAGCTCCCTGCATGGTAATAATTGATTGTTAATTCTAGGGCGACCAACATCATACTTGGGATTTACTAAAGGATTTGAAAACATATATTAAATCTATAAGAGAGTCCCAATGTAGGAATTAATCCCCCCCAGAAGGGTGTGATGAGCCTGAACTCCCATCATCTCGACCAATGTGAGTTCTTAAGCGTCGTTGGCCAAACTCCTCGATAAGCGCAAGCCTTTGTGAAGCAGGTCCCTCAAGGATATAGAAACATTGGGTATTTACAATTCCACAAACAAACCCATGGGAAACCATTAAAAATTAAATAGTCTAACAAGAAAGATTGTATGAAATTCAACCCCCGCAATCAATCGTTGGGTGCAAGATTTTCATTTTAAACACCCACAAAATCTCTAAAAATTCCTACAAACAAAAAAAACATAATGAAATTAAAAGCCCTAAGAAAACCATAAAATTCCGTAAAAACTAAAAAACCAAAAAAACTAAAAAACATTGAAAACCCAAAAAATCCCTAAAAACCATAAAACCTCCAAAAACCTTTAAAAACACTAAATCTCTAAAAACCCATAAAACTCTAAAATCCACTAAAAATCCAAAATCCCATAAAACCCCTAAAATGTTATAAACTCTAAAAAAACTTAATATCTTGTAAAAAATCAAAAAAAACTATAAAATCAAAAAAACCAAAAAACCCCAAAAAACCTAAAAATCCCGAAAAAGCCTAAAAAGCATAAAAATCCAAAAAAAATAGTAAAAAATCATAAAAGTGTAAAAAACCATAAAAACCATGAACATCCCTAAATAACAGTAAAAACCTAAAAACACATAAAATAACTAAAAAACTAAATATTATAAAACCCTAAAAACTCTAATAATAATAAAACCCCAAAAAACCATAAAAATCCTATAAACCCATAAAAACCATTAAAATCCACTAAAACTATAAAAACCATTTAAAGTCTTAAAAACGTTAAAAACATTAAAAATGCATAAAACCCTAAAAATATGGAACACCCACCTAAAATCCCAAAAAACACTAAAACTCCCAAAAACTCCTAAAACTCTCAAAATCCCTAAAATCTCTAAAAACCCATAAATGTCATAAAAACCCCCAAAAATACCTAAAAACATAAAAAACCAAAAAAACCTGAAGAACCATAATAAAATCTTAAAAAACAAAAACAATTAAACCCCTAAAAAACTAAAAAATTATAGACTCTTAAAAATCCTTAAGAAAACAAAACCCCTAAATCCCCTCAAAATCCTTAAAAACCCTAAAAACCATAAAAATCATGAAAATCCCTACAAATACCTAAAAACCAAAAAATACCTAAAACCCCTTAAATCCATAAGAAAACCTTAAAACCTAAAACCCCTTAAAAACCATAAACCCCTACAAACATAAAAACCTTAAAAACCATAAAAGGCCTAAAAACAAATACTCTAAAAAACCTTTAATCCACTAAACATGATAAAAAATACTAAAAACCTTTAAACCCGAAAAAACTCAAAAAAACCCTAAAAACTCAAAAAACCATAAAACCCTAAAAAACATGAAAACCCCTAAAAACCATAAAATACATAAAAACCTAAAAATCTTGAAAATCCCAAAAAATTAACAGACACAAAAAACCGTAAAAACCCCAAAGAAAACCTTAAAAACCAAAAAACACTTAAAACCCTACCAAAACTAAAAACTATAAAACCCTAAAAGAAACATAAAAACCTAAAAACTATGAAAAACACTAAAAACCCATAAACCGTAATAAACCACTATAAATTCCAAAAAATTGTTAAAAACCTAAAAAACTAAAAAATTATAAAACACCCTAATAATGATAAAAATTTTAAAAATCACAAAAACACTAAATAGAATAAAAACCCAAAATCCACTAAAAAAACCGAAAATCCTAAATTACTATGAAGTTCTTAAAAAATCCATAAAAATCCCTAAAAATGTAAAAACTAGAAAACCCAAGAAAAACCATAAGAAAACCTAAAAAACCTAAAAATACCAATAACGATTAAAAATGCTAAAAAAATCTACAACCCTAAAAAATAATAAAAACCCCCAAATTCCAAAACCCATAAAAACAATAAAAATACTAAAAATTCCTAAAAATGTAAAAACTCCAAAAACCCTTAAAACCCTAACAAAACCATAAAAACTAAAAATAATTAAAACCCATAAATCCTAAAAAACAGTAAAAACCCTAAAAAACCCCTAAAAACCCTAAAACCCCTAAAGCATCTCAAAATCTATAAAAAACCAAAATATACAAAAAAAATCCTAAGAAATCCATAAATATCCATAAAAACATAAACAACCCTTAAAATCTTTAATAAACCTAAGAAAAAATTAATAAATTAAAAAAAACATAAAACCCCAAAAAACCTAAAAACACTAAAAAGGCTTAAAAACCCTAAAACTCACCAAAAACTCTAAAAACCCATTAAACCCCTAAAAATGATAAAAGTATCAAAAAAAATATAAAAACAATAAAAAATTCAAAACACAATAAAAACATGAAAAACAAAAAAACGAAAGAACCCTAAAAAATTACAAAAAACCCTTAAAATCCCCAAAACCCCTAAAAACTATTAAAATACAAAAAAATACTTCAAAATCCCTAAAGATGTAGAGAACCAAGAAACACCTATAAAAACCATAAAAATTAAAAAACAAATTAAACCCCTAAAGAAAATAAAAAAACCATACAATCCCTAAAATATCATAAAACCCTAAAACCTGGAAAATACTTAAAACCCTAAAAAACCATAAAAATCCCTAAAAATTCCTAAAAATACCTAAAAATGTTAAAAACCCCAAAAAACCCAAAAATCCCTAAGAAAACCTTAAAAACCTAAAAGCACTTAAAATCCCTAGAAACCTAAAAAACTATAAAAACACTTAAAACCCTAAAATTACCCCAAACACCCCGAAATAATACAAACCTAAAAAACATAATAACCAATAAAAACTCTAAAACCCCACTAAAATTTAAAAACAATTTGAACACCTAAAATATTTAAAAAAAAATAAAATACAAAAAACTCTAACAACTCATTAAAACCCTAAAACCTAAAAAAACTATAAAACACAAAAATCCTAAAAGGCCCTTAAAATCCCTAAAAATGTAAATAACCCTAAAAGCCCGAAAAACCATAAAAACGTACACATAAAAAAACCTAATTAACCACAAAAAACTCTAAAAAATCCATTAAACCCCTAAAAATGTTAAAAAATATAGGAAACATTAAAAACGCTAAAAAATAAAAAAACACTAAAATCCCAAAAAAAACCATAAAAACCCTAAAGACCCTAAAAAATACTAAAAATCACAAAAATCCCTGAAACCCCAAAAACCCCATAAAAATTTGATAAAATCACTAAACAACCCATGAAATATAAAAACCCTAAAAACCCAAAATACCCATAAGAAGTCATTAAAACCCTAAAAACACTTAAAACCATAAATATAGCGAAAAATACTAAATACCCTAAAAATTCTAAAAGCTCTCAAAATCCTTGAAAACCAAAAAAAACCAAAAAAAACCCCTAAAAAAGTAAAAAAAATGTAAAACCAAAATTAACCTTAAATACCTAGAAAAAGCCATAAGAAACATTAAAAAACTAAAACACATAAAACCCCTAAAAACATAACAAATTGTAAAAACCCTAAAACCCCTAAAACCCTAAAAAACCTCAAAATCCTTAAAAAAACCTAAAAACCATAAAAATCCTAAAGAATGCTTAAAAATCACTAAAAATGTAAACAACCCTAAAACTCTAAGAAATCTTTAACAACTTAAAAAAACTTAATAGCCCTCAAATTGTAAAAACCCAAAGTACCCTAAAAACCTTAAAAACCCAAAAAAACCAAAAAAACCCTAAAACACTAAATACACATAAAATATATCAAACACTCTAAATACCTTTAAACCCCTTAAAACATTAAAAAAAAATCTAAAAACCCCTAAACCCCTAAAAAATAAAAAAACCTAAAAAAAATAAAAACAATAAAAATCTAAAAAACAAAGAAAACCCCCCAAAACCCTTAAAATACCTAAAACCCCTAAAATCCTAAAAATTCATAAAATCCAAAATTACATAATTCCCCTAAAACACATATGAATACATTAAAAACATAAAAATAATTAAAACCCATAAAATCCTAAAAAACACTAAAAATCAGAAACGACCCTGAAACCAATAAAAACCTCAAAATCCCAAAAAACACTAAAAATCATAAAAATCTTAAAACCCCCGTAAAATCGCAAAAAAACATAAAAAAAATACAAAAAACCCTGAAAACCCTATGAAAACCTTAAAAACCTAAAAACACTTAAAGGCCCTAAAAATAAAAAAAATGATAAAAATCCTTAAAAAATACTAAGACCCATGAAAACCCTAAAACCCATCAAAATACATAAAAACCCTAAAAATCATAAAAATATAAAAAATACATGTACACCTATAAAAATCTAGAAGACCTTAAAAACCCTGCAAATCTTTAAGAAAACCATAAAAACTAAAACCACTTAAAACCCCTAAAAAACCTAAAAATACTAAAAACCCTAGAGACCCCTAAAACCCATAAAAATGATAAAACCACTAAAAACCTTAAATACCCTTAAAATAAATAAATACCTAAAAAATATAAAACCCTTTAAACCCCAATTTTTTTTAAAAAACTCTAAAACATTTAAAAAACCCTAAGAACTCAACCCCCCCCCCCCCCCCGAAAAAACCCAAAAAAGCTATAAACCATTAAAAAACCCCCCAAAACCCTAAAAATCTATAAAACCCTTTCAAATCATAAAAATCCTCATATGACATAAAAATCCATAAAAACATAAAAAACCTTGAAAACCCCTAAGAAAACCATTAAAACCTAAAAACATAAAAAAATCCCTAGAAACCCTCTAATACACTAAAAACCCTAAATCCAAAAAACCATAAAATCCTTAATATTTGAAAAATCCAAAAAAATAAATAACCTTAAAATCCATAAAAATCCTCAAAAATTTAAAACCCCTAAAGACCCTAAAAATAACTAAGAAAATATTAAAATCCTAACAACACTTTAAAACACAAAAAAACCCTAAAATTGATAAAAACCATAAAAAACCATAAATACCCAAAACTCCCTAAAACACTAAAAACCATAAAACCCCTAAAACCATAAAAATCCTAAAACCCCATAAAACAGATGACAAACCACTAAAAACACTAAAAACACTTAAAACGCCTAAAATGTTTAAAAAAACTCTAAAATAAATTAAAACTCTAAAAAACTCAAGAAACCCTAAATATTAAAAAAAACATAAACCCAAAAAACCCCTCAAAATATCAAAAAAACTCTAAAAACTAGAAAAATCCTAAAAAATACCAAAAAATCCATAAATATGTAAAGAACCCTAAAAACCTAGAAAACCCCTATTAATCCATAAAAACCTTAAAACTCTTCAAACCCCTAAAAAATTATAATACCCATAATAAAATAAAAACCCTAAAAATCCCTCAAATCCATAAAAATTTAAAATAAATACCTAAAAATAACTGATAATGTTAAAACCCTAAAACCCCTGAAGAAGCCTAAGATAACCTTAAGAGGCTAAAAACGCTTAAAACCCATAAAAATGTAATAATTATAGAACCCCTAAAACCCTAAATATAACCTAAAACACCAAAAATTCCTAAAATCAATAAAAGGCCTAAAAACAATAAAACCCTAAGAACCACGTAAAACTCTAAAAAATACTCTAAAACACTAAAAATGTTAAAAAACTCTAGAAAACATTAATTACACTAAAAACTCAAAAAAAACCATAAAATCAAAAAAATGATAAAAAACACTAAAAATCATAAAAATTATGAAAATACTTAAAAACCTAAAAAACATAAAAACATTGAAAAACATTAAAAAACGTTGAAACCTAAGAACACTTATAACCCAAAATATTCTAAAAACCCTTAAAAAATAAAAAATATTAAAATTCCTAAAAAATAAAAAATATTAAAATTCCTAAAAAATTTCAAAATGCCTATAAACTCTAAAAACCATTAAAAACCCTAAAATATCCTAAAAAATACTTAAAACCTTTAAAAGATAAACAATCTAAAAAATATAAAAACCCTTAATAAGACATTAAAAACCTAAAAAAAATAAAAACCACTAAAAACCTAAAAAAACCCTAAAAACCATTAAAACCCTAAAATACCCTAAAACCCGTAAATTCCTAATAACCATAAAACCGCTAAAAACATTAAAACCCTAAAAATATATAAAAACACCACAAACTCACAAAAAACTCTAAAACATTTTTAAGCAGCTAAAAATTCTAAAAACACTAACAAACCATAAAAACCATAAAAACATAAAAAATAATCCTAAAACTAAAAAAAGAATAAAAACCATAAAACCCCATTACCCCTAAATTCTATCAAAATCCATAAAACACAGAAAAACCATAAAAATCCTAAAAAATAACTAAAAATCACAAAAACCTGAAAAAACCCTAAAAAATCCTAAAAACCCCTAAGAAAAAAATTTAAAAACTAAAAACACTTTAAACCCATAAAAATCTAGAACCCATAAATCCCTAAAAATCCTAAAAATCCCCAAAATCACTAAAAATCATGATAATCCAAAAAAATCCATAAAAATCAATTAAAACATTAAAAACCCTTCGAACCACTGAAATTGTTAAAAATCTATAAAAACTATAAATACTCAAAAATAAAACTCTAAAATCCAAAAAAATTGATAAAAACCCTAAAAACTAAAAAGACCTTAAAACCCTCAAAATCACTAGACACCCATAAAACCATAAAAATCCAATAAAAACCATAAAAATTGCTAAAAACCTAAAAAACTATAAATACCCAAAACCATAAACACCCAAAAACATTTAAAACGAAAAAACACAAAAATGCTAATATTTCAATAAAACCAAAAAAACCATAAAAAATAAAAAAATTCTTTAAAATCGCTATAAATACAAAAAATAGGTGAAAAACTAATTAACCTTAAAAAATCCAACGAAATACATAAAAACATAAAAACACTTTAAATGCATAAAAACCTATAAAATGGTAAAAAATCTAAAAAATCCTAAAAATATCATAAAAATCATAATACCACTAAAAATCATAAAAACCCCTTAAGACTTTAAAAAAACCTAAAAATCCATAAAAATCTCAAAACACCACTAAAAAAATCTAAACACCCTTGAAAATCCTATCTATTTTAAAAATATACAAAAACCTATAAAAACCCTAAAAAACTCACCAAGGAACGCTAAAAACCAACCCCCCCCCCCCAAAATAACCCTTAAACCCACTAAAATACTTCAAAATCCCTAGAAATAAAAAGAACCATAAGAATCATAAATATCCCAAAAAACCTTAAAAATTTTAAATACCCAAAAAAGTAATGACAAACAATAAGAAACCCTTAAAACATGAAAATCAATTAAAAGCCATAAAAAAGCTAAAAATGTTAAAACCTAAAAACCCCTTAAAATAATAAAAACACAAAACCCCTTAAAATCCATAAAATTATAAAAAGCATAAACATCCTAAAATACCATAAAAACCACTAAAAATGTAAAGAACACTAAAAATACAACGAAAACCTTTAAAATATAATAACACTTAAACCCCTAGAAAACCTAAAAATGTTAAAACCCTAATTTTTCATTAAAAACCCTAAAACAAATAAAAACACTAAAACCCCTAAAATCCCTAAAACACCAATTAAGTGCCTAAAAACCCTCTAAAAACTCTAAAACCCCCTTTAAACGCCTAAATATTTTAATAAAACTCTAATACCCCTTAAAATTACTAGAATAACCCAAAACCACCTAAAAACCACAAAGACATAAACTCTCTATAAAACCTCAAAAAATAAAAAACCCATCAAAATACTAAGAACCCTAAAAACAATAATAATCCTAAAAAATACCTAAAAATTTCTAAAAATGAAAAATACCATAAAAACCCTGAAAATCACAAATAAAACCTTAAAAACCTAATAACACTTGAAACCACAAAACGTATAAAAATGATAAAAACCATGACAACATTAAAACTATGAAAACCCTAAAACCATCAAAATCACTAAAAACCCTAAAAACCGATAAAAATCCTAAATGACCTAAAAAATACATAAAAAA
This sequence comes from Viscum album, assembly GCA_963277665.1. NCBI lineage: Eukaryota > Viridiplantae > Streptophyta > Magnoliopsida > Santalales > Viscaceae > Viscum > Viscum album. The sequence goes on from OY728164.1 coordinate 791,418,982, forward strand.
TTAAAAAACCCAAAAAAACCATCAAAAACACTGAATAACACCTTAAAAATCTAAAAACAATTCAAACCCCTAAAAACCTAAAAATTGATAAAACCCTAAAAGCACTAAAAACCCTAAAATCCATATATACCACTAACAACCTTAAAACTTAAAAAAACCCAAAAAATCAAAAAACAACTCAAAACTCTAAATTTTTTTAAACGCCTAAAAATTTAAAAAAAAAACTAAAAACCTTTCAAATAGAAATACTCAAAAAAATCCCAAACCCCCACAAAAAAACTTAAAACCCTAAAAACCATAATAGCCCAAATACTTAATAAAAAACTTGAAAAACATTATAAATCTCTAATAAAATATTAAAACCCTAAAAATACTTAAAACCCCTAAAATTGTTAATAAACATAAAAACCCTAAAACCCCTAAAAACCGTAAAAATCGTAAAAACCCTAAACTTCCTAAAATATACCTAAAAATATCTAAAAACATTAAAAAAATTTAAAAACCCTAATAAAACCTTAAAACCCAAATAAAACATAAAACACATAAAAATCCTACAAAATGATAAAAATCAAAAAACCCTAAAACCCCAAAAAACCTTCAAAACCCTAAAAACACATTAAAATTCTAAAAACAAAAAACCCCTAAAAATGATTTATACCCATAACAATATTAAAAAAATGTAGAAACCCAAAAAAACTCTAAAAATTGTAAAAATCCATAAAAAACCTAAAAAGCCATAAAAATCATAAAAAGTCTTAAAAATATAAAAAAACCATAAAACCCCTAAAACCCCTAATAATTACATAAAAACCTAAAAAACTTAAAAAACATAAAAACAAAAAAAACACTAAAAATCAAAAAACCGTAAAACCCTAAAAACCCTCAAAATACCTAAAAAACCATAAAACCCATAAAACTCATAAAATCACTACAAATTATTAAAACAAAAAAACAATAAAAACCATTAATAAAAATAATAAATCTTTAAAAATAGAAAAATTCATAGAACCACTAAAAAATATAAAAAAAATTGCTAAAAATATAAAGACCATAAAAAACCTTAAAACCTCTCAAAATCCCCAAAAATCCAAAAATATCATAAAAATCCGTAAAAACATAAAAAATTTAAAACCCATTAAAACACGAAGAAAACCTTAAAAAACCTAAAAACACTAAAAATCCCTAAAAAATAAAAAAATGAAAAATACACTAATAAACATGTAAGACCCTAAAAATCCTAAACCCCTAAAAAATAATAAACACCCCTAAAAACCATAAATATCATAAAACCCAATAAAAACATAAAAAAACTAAAAAATATAAAAACCCTTAAACCCATAAACATGTTAAAAAACTCTAGATACCCTAAAAACCCATAAAAGCTCAAAAATCCCTGAAAAACCATAAAAACCGAAAAAACGTTTAAAATCACTAAAAAACTAAAATCCCCAAAGAAAAACTTTAAACATAAAAAAATAAACACCCCTAGAAAACCTAGAAATATTAAAAACCCTAAAACCCCTAAAACCCCTAAAAACCATAATACCCCTCAGAATCCTTAAAAACCCAAAAAACCGTAAAAATTAAATGAAAGATATACAAATCCCTAAAAACATAAAAAACCCTAAAACACCTAAAAAACAAAATAAAACCTAAATAAACTAAAAATACATAACACCCCTAAAAACCTAAAAAATTCTAAAAACCCTAAAACCCCCTAAAAACCCTAAAACCCCTAAAAATCCTAAAAACCCTTAAAATACCTAAAAACCAATAAAAACCCAAAAAACCAACTAAACAATATAAAACCCTCTTAAACCCCTAAAACATTAAAAATATCTAAAAGACTCAAAAACCCTAAAAACATCAAAAAAACCTAAAAAACCATAAATAATAAAAAAACTCAAAATCCCTAAAAACCCAAAAAACATTAAAATCATAAAAGTCCCTAAAATCCCTAAAAACATTAAAAACCATAAAAACCTTAAAAAAATTAAAAATATAAAAACACATAAAACCCTTAAAAACCTCAAAACCTAAAAAAACCATAAAACCCTCAAAATATCTAAGAATCCTAAAACCAATAAAATTTTAAAAAATACCTTAAAATGGCTAAAAATGTAAAAAAACATGAAAAAACATATGAAAAACTTAAAACCCAAAAAACTCAAAACACCTCAAAATCCCAAAAAAATCCTATAACCCCATAGAATCCTAAAAAATCTCTAAGAATCCTTATATATGTAAATAACTGTAAAACCATGAAAACCCTAACAAAACCTCAAAAACCTAAAATTACAATAAACCCCAGCAAAACCAAGAAAAATAAAATCACTAAAGCACTAAAAACCCAGAGAAAGACCCTAAAAACCCTAAAATCCTAAAATCCATAAAATCCATGAAAGACATAAAAACTCTAAAAACAAATAAAACCCCTAATAAACGATGAAAAATTCTAAAAATAATTTCATCCCCAAGAATATTAAAAATCTATAAAAATACTTCAAACCCCAAAAAACTAAAAAAACCCCTAATACTGAAAAAACCATAAAACCCTAAAAACAAAAAAAACTTAACACCCTCAAAATTACTAAAACCCATAAAAATATAAGAATTCTAAAAAATACCAAAAAATAACTAAAAACGTTATGAACAATAAAAAACCTAAAACACCATAAGAAAACATTAAAATTCTAAAAAACAATTAAAGCCCATAAAAACCTAAAAAATACTAAATCCCCCAAAAGACCCTAAAAACCACAAAACCCCTAAAAACCATAAAAATTATTCAAACCGAAAATCCATAAAAACCCAAAAATACCCTAAAACCCATTAATAATCTAAAATCTTGTAAAAAACTCTTCAATACAAGAAAACCCTAAAAAAACTCAAAATGAAAAAAATAAATGCACAAAAAAACATAAAAACATAAAAAATCCTAAAAATCATAAAAAACCTAAGAACTGTAAAAATCATATAAAGACCCAAAAATCACTAATAACATAAAAAACTCTAAAAATCCTAAAAACTCAAAAAACACATAAAAGCCTCAAAATACTTAAAACCACTAAAAACCTAAAAAATAGTTTAAAAAATAAAAACACCTAATATCATTAAAAACCATGAAAACCCTAAGAAATTTGTTAAAATCTCTTAAAAAACTGAAAACCCCTAAAACCCAAAAGCACTAAAGCTATAAAACCCCTAAAAAAGACCACAAAACCATTAAAAATCATTAAAACCCATAAAACCCAATAAATTTAAAACCCTGAAAACTACAAAAAATTTAAAAACCTTTTAAACCCATAAAATTGTTAAAATATTCTAAAAACTATTAAAATCCTAAAAAAACCAAAAAACCCTATAAACCTTAAAAATCCTTAAAAAAATATTAAAATTAAAAAAATACATAAAAACCCTAAAATGGAAAACTCCATAAAAAATCCATAAAAATATCTCAAAAATGAAAATAACATTTGAACCAAAAAAATCCTAACAAAACCATACAAACCTAATCACACATTAAACCCCTAAAACCAAAATAATGTTAAAATCACTAAAAATCCAAAAAACCCATCAAAATCATAAACACCCCTAATAACCATAAAATCCCTAGAAACACTAAAACCATACTAAAAACAATAAAACCTACTAAAACTCTAAAATCCTTTAAACCTTTAAAAACGTTAAAAATTTATAAAAACCCTTAAAACCCTAGAAATCTCATAAATCTCTAAAAACCCATAAAAACATAAAACCATAAAACCCTAAAAAACCCTAGAACCCCTCAAAATCCCCAAAACCCTAAAAATTCTAAAAATAACAAAAGACGTAAAATCCTTAAAAATGTAATAAACCATAAAAACCTTATGAAAACCTTAAAAATCTAAATACACTTAAAACCCCTAAAAACCTAAAAATTCTAATAACCCAAAAAAACCCAAAAACCCCCAAAATCTGAAAAAAAAACCCTAAAAATATATAAAACACCCTAAAAATACCTAAAAATCCCTAAAATAATAAAAAGCCTAAAAACTGTATTACCCCAAAGATAACCTCAAAACCCAAAAAAACACATTAACCCATAAAAAACATAAAATCACTAAAAACATAAAAAGCATGAAAACACATGAAAAACCATAATACCCATAAAACACCTAAAAACTTTTAAATCCCTAAAAACCCACAAAAACCATAAAACCAAAAAAAATCTAGACACCCTTTAACGCTGAAATTTTTTAAAAATATCTAAAAACTCAAAAAAAAACAAAAATCCCAAAAAAACCCATAGAAACTCTAAAAATCATAAAACCACAAAATCCTTAAAAACCGTAAATACCATAAAATACCAAAAAAATAAATAAAAATGAAAAAACTTGTAAAAAACCCCTAAAAACACTATGAAAACCATAAAATACTAAAATTACATGAAACCATTAAAAACATAAAAAAATCTAAAAACCCTAAAAACATAAAAATAATAAAAAATATCTAAACCCCCTAAAAATGTAAAAAACCCAAAATAGCCTGAAAAACCCTAAGAAAACCATAAAAATAAAAAAAACTTAAAACCCCTAAAAACATAAAAACACTTAAAACCCTAAAAACACTAAAAAGACCCTAAAAACCATAAACCACTAAAAACCCATAAAAAACAAAAAAAACATAAAAACCCATAAAAACATAAAAACCATAAAAACCCCACCAAATACTCTAATAACCCTTTAAAACCAAAAAATGAAAAAACTCTAAAAACCAAAAAAATATCAAAAACCCCTAGAAACACACGAAACCATAAAAATCGTAAAAACCTTTAAGACTCTCAAAATCCCTAAACACCGTAAAAAAATTAGAATTCCTAAAAAATCAATAAAAACCCTAAAAAGTTGAAAAATACTAAATCCCTTAAAACCCCATGAAAAAATTAAAAACATTAAAACATTTAAAACCCATAAAACTTATAAATATCGAAATCCCTGAAAACCCAAAAATACCAAAAAAACCCCATAAATATACTAAAATCCCTAAAATCGATTAAAAAATAAAAATTATAAAACCCCAAAATAACCTATTAAAATTTTAAAAACTGAAAAACAACTAAAACCACAGGGAAACCTAAAAAACATGAACAATTATTATAACACAAAAAGTACCAAAATCTGACAAAAACCCTTAAAACCGTAAAACCCCTAAAGCAATTTAAAACCCTAAAAGCTCACAAATCCAGAAAGAACTACTAAAAACTCTAAAAACCATTTAAACCCCTAAAAATGATAAAAAAAACTCTAAAAAACCATAGAAACCCTAACAAAAAACCATAACAAACAAAAAAACTCTAAAACCCCATAAAATCCATATAAAAACCCTAAAGAGCCATGAAAACTCTGAAAACACCTAAAATCTCTAAAATTCATGAATAATGAAAAAAACCTCAAAAGAACCAACAAACCCTAAAACCAGCAAAATCCATTAAAACCCTAAAAAACCAAAATAATCCCAAAAATCAATGAAAATGTGTAAAAACAAAAAAAACCATAAAAAACAAATAAAACCATTAAAACCTAAAACACCTAAAATCCCTAAAAACCTAAAAAATATAAAACCCCCCTAAAACCCCCTAAAACTTCATAAAACCATTAAAACCCCTCAAAACTCATAAAACCCAAAAAACCCACTAAAACTCAAAAAACACATTAAGCCCTACAAAAATTTTAAAAGATATAAAAGCATTAAAAATGATAAAAAAACTATAAAAAACCAAAAAAAATCAAACAACCATTAAACCCTAAAAACCCTCAAAATCCTTTAAAACCCTAAAACCCTATAAAAACCATAAAAATCTCTAAATATCCATAAAATAAAAAAATACACTAAAAAAATAGAAAAACGTAAGAAATTATTTAAAACAAAAAATCACTTAGACCCATAAAAGAATCTAAAAAATCTAAAAACTATAAAACACTAAAAACTTGAAAAAACTAAAAAACCCTCAAGTTCCCAAAAAACCCATAAAAATCCTAAAAATAGCCTAAAAATCCATTAAAATGTAAAATAGAAAAAAAACCCTACAAATCCACAATAAAACCTTAATAACCAAAAAACACTTAAAACCCCTAAAACCCATTAAATCACTAAAAAATAAAAAAAAACTTTAAAAGAACCTAAAACCCCTAAAATCCATAAAAATTACTAAAAAAATTAAAAACCTAAAACACATAAAAACCTCAAAACCCTCCAAAAACTAAAAAAACCCTTTTAAACACCTACAAATTTTAAAAACTATAAAACATTAAAAAAACTAAAAAACTAAAAAACACCTTATAATCCAAAAAACCGTATGAACCCCAAACCCAAAACCCACCAAAATATCGAAAAACCCTAACAACCAAAAAAATAATAAAAAATCTCTAAAAATACCTAAAAATAGAAAAAAACCAAATAACCAACAAATACATTATGAAAACCATAAAAACCTAAACACATATAATCCCTATAAACCATAAAAATGATAAAAAAAAATATAAGAAACCATAAAACCCAAAAAAAACTCTAAAAAACCCAAAATACCTAAAAACCCTAAATATTTTCCCTAAACCCCTCAACTCATTTTCCCTAAAACCTTCTATATGACTACTCTGCTCCGCTCCCGTGATGGAACTCCTACCGCTTCATCGCTGGATTGAAGATGAAAACATGGCTGCGTCTTGGCCTCCCCCTTCTGCAGGGGAGGGGCCGCCTCCGCCCCTATTAAAGGCAAATTATCACCTTTCTCGCATCCTGACTCGCTTCCTTCTTTCTCATGGGTTGACCTCTGCCCTAAGGTTCTGGGTTTGCACAAAGGTATTACGAAGATTCATCTGTCGATTATGGAGTTCAACAAGGCCTATGCCCTCCATAACCTGACCCTGGTAGCCATGTTTTTGAACAAGCATCCCTCGGTTGATGCTTTTGACCGGTTTTTATTTATGTTTTGGGATCTATAGAACTGCGCCACTGTTGGTTTGGTTGATTCCAACCACATTTTGATTTTGTTATCATTGAAGGAAGACCTTATCTGGGCCTGGTCAACACCTCTTCATAGGTGTGATATCTCTCGCTTCTACTTTTTCTGGTGGAACTTTGAGTTCCATTTAAATTGTGACTCCCCTCTGATGGAAATCTGGGAATGTTTCCCTGAACTCCCCTACCCTTTCAAAACATGTCCATTATTACTATTCGAGGAAATTAGGTCTGATAGTTTCTGTGTGTGGATAGTCTAACTATGTCCCTTTGTCATCCAATTTCCCTGAGTGTTTGTGTTGAAATTGATGTCTCAAAGGAACTAGTTTACTTCGTCAGGATTGAAATTGGTGAAGAGATTTGATGGAAGCATCTGGTGGTGTTCGAATCATGGGCGAATTTCTCTATCTCTTGCTTTACTCTTGGTTATAGGAAAAGGGATTGCAGACTTAGGCATGGTGTGGTGGCCATGTTTGGAAAGGAGGATATCTCCCCTATGGAAAGATCATCAGGAGACTAAGATGTAAGGAATGACGCTCCTCGAGATTCTCTGCTGGATGCTCAGAGAGGCGATAAGATGGAGGAAGGGGGATCATCCCCCTGGTACAGGGATGAGGAACAAATCTTGGTCAAGGACATCATTAAGAGAATGAAGGGTGATTTGGGACTGGGGGGTAATGCCTCTTATAAAGTAGGGGATGGCACTTCTGGTTTAGTTGGGGTCATGGTCTTATGGTCTGATCCTGGTAGGGGCACGAGCATAGCATTAAGGCCATCATTCCATGGGATGGAGAGGGTGTATTTGCGAATCTCTTTAGCAAATGTTGGAAGTGGTTTTTTTATTCTCAAATTGATTAAATGGCCTGAAATCCCTAGACACTGTGGGAGCTGAGGAAGGGGGTCACGGAGGACTGGAACTACAGGAGGTGGTGGTTGCTAATGTCCTCCAGGATGCAGACTTGCCTTCCCCTAATGATGGTACATGGGCCTTGGGTGTGTAACCTCCCCTACCCACTGTGCCCTCTCCGAAGCAAGTGCTGCTAGACTCTTCTATGCCTGGACTTGGTCTGAGTGATGCCCCTCTGCCAATGTACAAACCTATTATCCCTCATACTAGTAAGAGGATAATTGAGTAGCCTAACAAGAACTCGACTCTTGTTCTGTTCGAGAAGTTTCCTCCTTGTGTTGAATTGTCTGACCCGATTATGTTGGACTATTCGGAAATCCTGTTTGAGCAGCATATATATGATATCTTTGAAAAGTTGGACCTTCAGCCGATGATCTTTCATGGGGATGAGAATGATGAGTACAAAAGGCTTGGATAAATCCTTGGGGACTGTGATGACCTTATGTATGCCATCTTGAATAGGATCAAGAGGGCTTAGGTGACGATGGGCCTCTCAGATTCCTTTGGTGGTAAATAGAATAGAAGGTCGTGGTCTGATCCTAAATGTAGCAGGCAGGGTGGCATGGTGGCGCCTACTTCCACTACCCACAAGAAGGATAAGCTAATGAGTGACCGTTTAGTGAAACAGAGGGCTAGGAGGGACTACTCCTCCCGGCCTAGGCCAATGGCTACTAGGGCCTCCTCTAAGGCCAACAATGGTAAAGGAGATGCACATGGAAGGGAAGATCAGACTACCAAAGTGAAGTTGGATGTGGAACTCAGGAAGTATTGTGCAACCTTTGTAAAGAAATATGAATAATCTGAATGGGATTTGGTGGACTCGGATGCTTCCTTGGGCTATGGTGCTGATGGGGACCCCTTTGGAGATGGTGCTTTTGTTCTGTATCTATCTCTCTTTTTGCATCTTGGGCTTTCAGACTTTTGTTTTGTGGGGGTTGCTAGGGTTTTGGGTGTGGGTCATTTGACCCCGCCCCTCCCTTGTCTGTCATGGTTTTCTCATTTTAATATATTTGGGGGTTCAGGAATATCCTGGCCTCACACCTTCCTGGCCCTAAAATCCCTAAAAACAATAAAAATCCTAAAACTGAAAAAACATTTTAAAATGTAAAAAATCGTAAAACCCTGAAAACCCCTAAAAACCTTAACAACAACAAAACTCTTAAAACCATAAAAGCCACTAAAAACTCAAAAAAACATTAAAACCTTAAAAATGTTAAAAAATTATAAAATCCTGTAAAAACCCTAAAAATTAAAAAAAACCATAAAAACCACAAAACCCATAAAACCCCTTTAATCCTTCACAATCCCAAAAAATCCTAAAAAGCATAATAATCCTAAAAATCCATAAAAATACCTAAAAACGTAAAATACTCTAAGAACATTAAAAACCCCAACCAAAATATTAAAAACATAAAAACACTTAAAACCAATAAAAAACTAAAAATACTAAAACCCTAAAAATTTAAATAACCATAAAATTGCTAAAAACCATAATATAACCAACAATCCCATAGAAATCTTAAAAATCCACAAAAAGTTATCTAAAAACCCTCTAAACCCATAAAAACCTTATGAAATTATAAAAACATAAAAACATAAAAAAATAAAATACCATAAATCCAAAAAAAATATAAAAACCCTAAAAGACCCGAAATACCCTAAAAATACTAAAAAAATCCTAAAAAATTCATAAATCCATAAAAATGAAAAGAACCCAAAAACATTGAAAAACACAAAGAAAACCTTAAAAAACTAAAAAACCATAAAACCCAAAAATACCTTAAAACGTTACAAACACTAAAAATAATAAAAATTACATAAAAACGATACAACCCCTGAAACCCATAAAAACCCTAAGAACCATGTAAACCCTAAAAGCTCAAAAAAACGCTAAAACCACTAACACACCTATTAAACACATAATAATGTGAAAAAAACTCTAAAAATACTTTAATACCCTAAATACTAAAAAAACCATAAAAACCGAAAAAAATATAAAAACCCAAATAACAAAAAAGTCATCAAATACATAAAAAACCATAAAAATTCAAAAAATCTATAAAAATAACTAAGAACATAAAAACCATAAATACACAAAAAACCCCATAAGAAATAATTAAAATGTAAAAACACAAAAACTACCTAAAAATTCTAAAAAATTGAAAAATGTTAAAAACACTGAAAACCATAAAAACCCAAAATGCCTCCAAATCCCTAAAATTCCTAAAAACCATAAAAATAATTAAAAATCACTAAAAAACATAAAAACAAAAAACCATGAAAAACCCAAAGAAACCCATAAAAACCTAAAAAAACATAAAACCCTTAAAAACATAAAAACAAGGAATTCGTAAAACCCCAAAATAGAATAGAAAAACCCTAACCCCCCCCCAAACAAAAACCACAAAACCCCTAAATACCTTAAAATCCCTAAAACTAATAAAAACCCTAAAAACAAAAAAAAACTATAAAACCCATTAAAACCCTAAAAATGTTACAAAACCCCAAAAAAACCTTTAAAACCCTAAATCCCCCAAAAACCATAAAAACCATAAAACCCAAACAACCCCTAAATACCATCAAAATACCTAAAATCCCTAAAAACCCATAAAAATCATAAAAAATCCATAAAAATCTTTAATAACCCCTAGAAACCCTAAGAAACCCATAAAAATATAAATACACTTTAAACCCCTAAAACCCTAAAAAAATGATAAAAACTCTAAAACACTTAAAAAAAATAAAAACCAGAAAACCCTTAATAACATTAAACACCACTAAACCCCATAAAATACATAAAGAAAACTAAATCTATAAGAACCCTTTAAACCCAAAAAATGTTATAAATCAAAAAAACCCATAAAAATGATTAAAAAATAATAAAATACCAGTAAACCCCCCCCAAATTTAAAAAAAACTAAAATACCTAAAATACCTTAAATCTAGTCAAAATCTCTAAAATCATTGACACCCCATAAAAATTAAAAGAAATACATTAAAATACTTAAACATATATGAACCCATAAAAACCTTGAAACCCCCAAAAATTCATGAAAACCTAAATAAAATTAAAACCCATAAAAATAAACAAAAATATAAATGATAAAACACAGTAAAACCCTTAAAAATATCTCAAACTCTCAAAATCCCTAAAACCCCTAAAACCCCATAAAAATCCTAAAAAATAAAAAAAATCTTTAAAAATATAAAAAATGATATATACACTAAAAACCCAAAGAAAAACATAAAAATATAAAACCACTTAAAACACATAAAAACCTACAAAATTCTAAAAACCTGAAAACCCTTAAGAAACCATAAATACCTCAGAAACCAAAATACTATAAAAACCCATAAAACCCTAAACACCACAAAAAACTCTAAACACCCTTTAAATTTCTAAAGTTGAAAAAAAAATCAATAAAACCCTAAACACCCTAAAAAATTAAAAAAAACCTCACACCCCGCCAAAACAATAAAAATCATAAAAAATCAAAAAAACCCTAAAAACCCTCAAAATCCCTAAAATCATAAAAATCCATAATAATCCTTAAAATCTAAAAAACTATAATAATGTAAAAAACCCTAAAAACCATGAAAACCAATGAATTGTTTTTAAAATCTAGGAATATTTAAAACCCCAACAAACCTAAATACTCAAAAAGGACTAAAAACCATAAAAACACTAAAAATCCCTAAAACCATAAAAAGCATAAAAATCCTAAAATATCCGTAAAAAACTAAAAAAGTAAAAAATCCTAAAAATCCTAAAAATCCTAAAACCCCTAAGAACACCTTTGTTTTGCGGGTTTCTGGCCTCGAAACGCCCAACGGCTCCGTATCCATTGATTGATGGACCTACTTTCCAAAGGCAGGAGTTCGCCAGATGGTTTGACCAACGACTCTTAAGAACTCACATTGGTTGAGAGGATGGGTAGTCGGGCTCATCACACCCTTTTGGAGAGAATTATTTCCTGTTTCGAGACTCTATTATAGATCTAAAATGTATTCATATGTTCACGAATCTTTGGTTTATACCCAAACATAGTATCCACAGATTTAACCCTTGGTGGGAAATGGTCAACTGGACGCAGGGGATTCAGAATCTTTTCGGCCGGAGGTTTACCATCCCTCATTGAATTAATGACCTCGTGGAGTCAGAACTCATTGATTCGGCACTTGGAGTGATGCAGTGAACCGAAGAGAAGATAGTCGGGTCGACCGGTTGTTGGTATTGAACCTCATGGAGGCTTCCTACGTACCCTGCCTAGGGGACAGGGACCAATGTCCACGTAGTTCGAATGGAGAGCATTGGAGAACCAACATGAAGGTGGGCTCGAGGGTCTGTTGGTGATCAGGCTTGAACCTCATGGAGGCTTCCTACGTATCCATGTGGTAGAGAATCAAATTACTCATAGTTCTCATAGAAATTTTATAGTAATGTGGGACAAAGGCGAACCGACGTGAAGGTTGTCGGAAAAACCAGGTGGCGGGCTTGAACCTCTTGGAGGCTTCCTACGTACCCTGCCTAGGAGGCAGGGATCAATGTCCATGTAGTTTGCATTGGCTTGGGACTTACACTCTGAGGCAGCCCGGAATGATGGATTGGGGCTTACACTCTGAGGAGGCCAAGAAAAATGGATTGGGGCTTACACTATGAGGAGGCCCATAGGGTGGATTGGGGCTTACACTCTGAGGAGGCCCATGGCGTTTTCCTCATGTATAAAAATGAGGGCATCCCAACCCACTGGTGGGTTGAGGAGTATAATGGGGGCCAACGCCTATACGCAAGTGCACAAGCAGGATAACGCCAAGGGAATTGGAATCAGTCCAAACAAAGGGAGATGAAAAGTTTGAATTACATGCCCAAAATTTGGAACACAATGAGGGTGGAATGGTGATGGAGGATAATTGTGGATCATGTTCGAAACACAGCATTCATATCACGTTAGCCTGAATTAGGGATGAACAAATGAGGGTCGACTGCTGACCATGTTCGAAACACAAGACCTATCTTGAAGTGTTTTCCAAAGTCTTCTGGGGCGTTGGCCCAGGATGGTAGGTGAGACGATGTGTCATGGGACTAGGCCTTTAGGGGGTCCCTTCAGACATGGAAGAATATGAAGATCCGAATGAAGGACACGCAAAACATGAGGTGGAGTGATGGAATGTTTGAATGGATTCCAGCGCTCTTGAAATTACGCCACTGTAAACATGGCATGAGGCATCTTATTCTTGGAGCATAAGACATTTCTTGTTTGAATCAAGAGGCATCCTATGATTGGAACATAGGGTACACTACCATTTAGAGTCATATAGAGAGGATTGTTTCATAGAATTTAATGTCATGTGGTTAGGACGACTAGGTAGGAGATACCCAGGAATGGTTGGTGTGGGACTTACGCAAGGGCGGCCCTTTCTGGATGAACCTAGAAAAAGGATCTAGGTAATGGGGTTTATAAGAGATTCATGAGAAGTATCTCGACTCATGGAATTTATTGGATGGATGTTGGGGCAGCACAAGGGTGCAATGGAAAATACTGTTGACCCGGCCTGAAAAGGTCACGGTGCGACTCTCCATTTTCCATGGGGTTCAGTTACGGTAGTGAAGGGACCAGCCCTGATCCCGAGTGGGGTGCGGGGGTGCAGTCCCTACGGTATGGAGCCACGAGTGCATGTTGCTTCACGCAAGGGGCGGGTCGCGTAGTAGCTGGCCATGAGGCGCCGACCGCGAGGGACTGGCCGCGGAGGATCCATCTGCGAAGGACTGGACGCGAGGGACTGAATGCATGTGGTTCATGGTTTGATTGTCCATGAAGGATGTCCGCGGAGGAGCTGGTCGCGTGGGAGCAGGCCGCGAAGGACTAGGCCACAAAGGAAGTTGTCCATGAAGGAGGATCTCCGTGAAAGATGATTTCCGCCGAGGAGGCTGTCTGCGAAGGAGGTTGTCCGCGGATGAGATAGTCGTCCGTGAAGGGTGTCTGCAAAGGGGTTGGTGCCCTTCCGACTTCACGCCCGTAGAGGGGTTCCACCTCCATTTTGCGAATGAAACTGGTCCGCGGAAGGGGTGGTCATGGAAGGACTATCTACGAAGGAAATGGACGCTATGGGTTGGCCGTAGAGGAGTTGGCCGCATGTGGTTTGCGAACTGGTTTCTCCTTTTCGCGGAAGAGTTCATCCGTGGACCATATGGGGTCCGCGGATGGCCGCGAAACACCACTGTGAGCGATTCCTCCTGCATCTCCCCATGGGGTTTCACCCGTCCTTCCTCTTCTCCATTTTTGGTGCCCCTCAGTGAATATTTATAGAGTCGCGAGGAGGCAATATTGATGGGCTCATGACACATTTTTCAGAAGTCCATGAAGGAACCACCACACCCACGAATGACTCGGTCAACCGATATTTGATGAGTCATTTCAGGGTTGCTTCGTGGCGGCACACCAATCTGCCTCTATTCCGCGAACGATGTGGTTCACGGGCGGCATGGGCAGGTTGTCGCGGTTCATGGAGGTGGACCGACCAGGCGTCTGTCCTGCTTTGTGCCCGCGGAGGAGCCAAGCCTCTACCTCGCGGACGACGCTGGTCCGTAGAATTGTTGTAGGGAGGTCCGCCGAACCGGCCACGTGCTGTTGCTGGGAGCCAGTGCGTGGACCGATTTGGTCATTTTCCAGGTTTTGGGGTGTTTGGATTTCTCCCTTGCGGAATATTCAAGACCCTACTACCTTAAAACCCTAAAAACACTAAAAATCACTTAAAACCTAAAAAATGTTAAAAACCATAAAAACCCCTAAAAGAACCAGAAAACCCTTAAAATCCATAAATCACAAAAAACCCTAAAAATCATAAAACCCTATAAAAATCCCAAAAAACCACTAAAAACTCTAAAACTATTTAAAACCCTAAAAACGTTAAAAATTTATAAAAAAAATAAAAAAATAAAAATCCACAAAAAACCAAAACAAAAATCCCAAAAAAACAAAAAAAAATGCTAAAAACCCAAAAAACCCTAAAAAACTTCCTAAAACTTTAAAAAAAGACATAAAATCCCCTACAACTCTAAAAACATAAAAACCCTAAAAACTTTGAAGAAAACACTAAAATCATTAAACACTTAAAACCTCTAGAAAACATAGAAAATGGTAAAAACCCTAAAAAATTCTATAATCCCTCAAAACCCCAAAAACACTTAAAAATCATAAAAATATTAAAAAACACCT
This sequence comes from Viscum album, assembly GCA_963277665.1. Lineage (NCBI taxonomy): Eukaryota > Viridiplantae > Streptophyta > Magnoliopsida > Santalales > Viscaceae > Viscum > Viscum album. Next base: position 791,434,105 of record OY728164.1, read on the forward strand.
AAAAATTACTAAAAAATGAAAACCAATAAAAAAACTAAAAACACATAAAACCCCTAAAAATATAAAAAATTCTAAAAACTTGAAAAAACCCTAAACACTCCATAAAAACACTAAAACCATATAAAACCCCTAAAATCAAAAAAACCCCTAAAGACACATTAAAACCCTAAACCACAAGAAACTCTAAAAACGTTAAACCCATAAACATGTTCAAAACTTTAAAAAGACCATAAAACTCAAAACAAAACTTAAAAACCCCAAAATCAATAAAACCCTAAATACCCTAAACACCCTCAAAATCCCTAAAACCCTAAAATCTCTAAAAATAAAAAAAATCCATAAAAAAATCCTAGAAATGTAAACAACACTAAGAACCCTAAGAAACCCTTAAAACCTAAAACCATTTTAAACCCCTAAAAACATAAAAATTCTAAAATCAATAAACACCCCTAGGACCATAAAAACCCTTAAAATCCCCCAAAATCCCTAGAAACCCAAAAAAAATTGAGAAAATACCTAAAAATACATAAAACAGTAAAAAACCCAAAAAAACTATAAAAAATATAAGAAAACCTTATAATATTTAAAACACACAAAACCTTTAAAAACCTAAAAAACAAAAAATACCCTAAAAACCCTAAAAATACTCTATGACCCCTATAAACCATAAAACCCCCTAAAAACCATAAAACACTAACACCTCATAAAATACCTATAAATCCAGTAAAAACTATGAAGCTCCTTTAAACACCTAATAGGATTAAAAAACTCTAAAAAACTATAAAATACTAAAAAACTCAAAAAAAATCCTAAACATAAAAAATCCATAGAAGCCAAAAAACCCAAAAAACCTTCAAAATCCATGAAAACCCTAAAAACCCTAAAAACTTAAAAATTTAAAAAAAAACCCTTAAAACTTAAAAAAATTAAAACCCTGGAAATTCCTAATAAAACCTTAAAAAACTAAAACACATAAAACCCCTAAAAAACTAAAAAATGCTAAAAACCCTAAAAATCCTAAAATCACCTAAAAGCCCTAAAAACAATTAAACCCCTAAAAACCTATAAAACCATAAAAAATAACTTGAAACTCTAAAAATCCTTTAAATCGCTATAAATGTTAAAAAACTCTAAAAACCCTAAAAACACTAAAAAACCTAAAAACGCTAAAAACCCTAAAAACACTTAAAACCCTCAAAACCCCTGAAACACTAAAAAACCATAAAAATCCAAAAAAATTCCTAAAAACATAAAAAATTCTAAAAATACCTAAAAAACCCTAAAAAAAACTAAATACCTAAACATACATAAAACCCCTACAAACCTGAAAAACGTTAAAAACCAGAAAAACCCTAAAACCACTAAAAAAACATTTAAAACCCTCAAAAACCCTAAAACCCATTAAAATCTTAAAAATCCCCAAAAATCCCAAAAAAATCTTAGAAAATATAAAAATCACAAAAAATAATGAAAATTCATAAGAAAACATTAAAAACCTAAAAATACGAAAAACCCCTAAAATATAAAGAGACCTTAAAAACTTTTAAAAGTCAATAAAACCGATAAAAATCCCCAAAACCCCATAAAAACTAAAATACCTTAAAGACCCCTAAAACCCATTAAAAATATAAAAACTAAATAAAAACTCTAAAAAACCTTTGAACTCCTAAAATTCATAAAAACCACTAAAAACTCAAAAAACACTTTCAACCCTAAAAATGACAAAAAAAATCTAAAAGACCTTCAAATCCCAAAAAAACTCAAAAACCTTAAAAACTAGAAATAAACATGAAGACCCTAACTACCCTGAAAAACCCTAAAAACCATCAAAATACCTAAAACCCCTAAAACCATAAAAATATATAAAAAATATTTAAAAATCATTAAAGATATAAAAAACCTTAAAAACTCTTAATAACCCTTAGAAAAGTATAGAAACATAAAAACACATAAAACCCTAAAAAATCTATGAAATTGATAAAAACGTAAAAACCATAAAACCCATAAATCCCCTCAAAATCCCTAAGAACCAAAAAAACCTTAAAATCCTAAAAAAATCCCTACAAAAATCTAAAAGAACCCTAAAAACCTGGAAAACCCCTAAGAAAATCATAGAAACCGAAAACAGATTAAAACACCTTAAAACATCAAAACCCATAAAATTTCTAAAGATAAATAAAAATAATAAAAACCATTTAAAACCATAAAAACATTAAAACTATAAAAAACTTTAAAACCCCTAAAAAACTCAACCAATACCCTAAAACCCCAAAAAACCATAAAAACCCTATATTCCCTAAAAACCCCTAAAAAAAATCAAAATACATAAAACCCCTAAAAAACCAAAAAATACTAATAATACTTAAAAATATCTAAAGTTTTATAAAACATAATAACCCATGAAAAACAATAAGAAAAAATTAAAAAACTAAAAATAATCAAGATCCTTAAAAACCTTAAAAATGATGAAACCCTTTGAAAACCTAAAAACCCTAAAAACCTCAAAATCCCTAAAAACCCTAAAAACCCATAAAAACATAAAAATCTCAAAAAATATCACAAATTAAAAAAATCATTTAAAACCCAAAAACTAATAAGAAAACCTGAAAAACCTAAAAACACTTGAAACCTCTATCAAACCTAAAAAATTCTATGACCTTCAAAAAAACCTAAAACCCTAAAAACCCCTAAAAATATTAAATAACCTAAAAACCAATGTAAATGGTAAAAACCCAAATAAAAATATAAAAATAATTCAAACCCCTAAAAATATTAAAAACAAAAAAAAATTATAAACTGTAATAAAATCAAAACAAAACCCCAAAGAATCCAAAAAATAAAGTAAAAATCCTTAACCCCCCAAAAAACCATGGAACCCTCAAAATCCTCAAAAACATGAAAACCCCATAAATATACTAAAAACCTCATAAAGGTATTTAAAAAGTAAAAAACCATAAAAAACCTGAAATCCCCTATGAAAAACATAAAAATCTAAAAACACATAAAACCTCCAAAAAACCTAAAAAACACTCAAAACCCTAAAATCCATAAAAGATCCTAAAACCCTAAAACAACTAAAAACGATAATCCCCTAAAAACTCAAACAACACTAAAAACTAATAAAAAACTAAAAAAACCAATAAAAACTATTAAAAATATTTAAAACTCAAAAATTTTTACAAAATATAAAAACCCTTAAAACCCTATAAATCATAAAAAATCTAAAAACAGAAAAATATAAATAAAAACCCTATAACCCTTAAAAACCATAGGAACCCTAAAAAACCCTAAAAACCACAGGACACCAAAATAAACCTATAAAATCCTTAAAATCCATAAAAATGTGAAATCACATAAAAACCCTAAAAAATTGAAATTGCTAAAAACCCTAAAAAACCTAAAAGACCTTAAAAACCCTAAAACCCCAAAAAACCATAAAACCCATTAAAAACCTAATAAGCCTAAAACCTGATACATACCCTAAAAACCAGTAAAATCTCCAAAACCCCTTTAAACCCCTAAATAGATTAAAAAGCCTAAAAATATTAAAATTCATGTAAACTCAAAAAACCCCCCAAAAACACACAAAAAACATAAAACCCTAAAAACTATAAAAACCATAAAACCCATAAAATTCCCTAAAAAACATAAAACCAAAAAAATCTAAAAAATCATTAAAAATCATTAAAAATATAAAATACTCTAAAAACTCAGAAAAACAATAAGAAAAACATAAAAACGTAATAATAGTAAAAACCTGTAAAATGCTAAAAATTTTAAAAACTAAAAAAAAACTAAAAAAACCTAAAAACTAATATAACATAAAACATGTAAAAATCATAAAAACCCATAGAAACACATAAAACACCTAAAGAATCACTAAATACTCTAAAAATTCTTTAAACCCATAAAAAATTAAATACCAGTAAAAAATTGAAAGCCCCAAGAAAAATCCAAAGAAGGCCTAAAAACCTAAGAAACCACAAAACCCCTAGAAATACCTAAAAACACTAAAAAATCATCAAAATCATAAAAAACCCCTAATTTTTTAAAAAATATAAAAAACCATAAAAACAAAAAGAAAACCTGAAATACCAATAAACACTCCAAACCTATAATAATCATAATAAATGCTAAAAACCCAAAAAATATAAAAACCATAAAAACCACTAAGAAAATAATACCCTTAAAAACAAATTAAAAACCTAAACCACTATAAAATCAAAAAACCCTTCAAACCTCTAAAAATATAAATAATATAAAATTCCAAAAAACAAAAACATACCCTAAAAGCCCAAAAAACACTAAAACTCTCAAAATCCAAAAAACTATAAAAATTATAAAAATTATAAAAAGATATAAAAATCCATAAAAATGTAAAAAACCCTAACTCCATTGAACAACCCTATGAGAACCTTAAAAACACATTTTCAGGTAAAATCGCTAAAATCTAAAAAAATTCTTAAACCCCTAAAATACATAAAAACTCAATAGAACCAAAAGAACTCCCACTAAATACCCTAATAACCCATTAAACCTCTAAATATGTTAACGAACCTTTAAACCCTAAGAAAACTAAATAAACTTAATACCCAAAAAATCAATTAGTCCTTAAAAATGCAAAATACCATAAAGTCCCTAAAAACCCTAAAACCAATAAAAATCGTAAAAAGCCCTAAAAATCCATAAAAAATAAAAACAATAAATACCCTGAAAACCCCTATAAAAATATAAACCTAACATCATTAAGAACCCCAAAAATACATAAAATTGCTAAACACCTTAACAAACCCAAAAATCCCTAAACACCATGATACCCCATAAAAACAATAAAAATCTTAAAAATCCAAGAAACCCATAAAAATCCTAAAACTCAAAAAACCCTTTAAACACCTAAAAATATTTAAAAAATCCAAAAAATAATAAAACCCTAAAAAACTCAAAAAAACCTAACAACTTAAAAACCCCATATAATCCATAAAATCTCTAAAAAGCCCTAAGAACCCAAAAAACCAAAAAAAACACCTGAAAATACTAAAAACCCTAAATTCCAAAAATCACTAAAAATATCTAAAAATATAATAAAATCTAAAACCCCCTCAGAAATTTATAAAACCCTAAAACCAATTAAACCCCTAAAAACCTAAAAGTGCGAAAAATAAAAAAATCCCTTAAAATTCCAAAAAACTCTAAAAACATAAAAATCCAAAAAATCCAAAAAAACCATAAAAACACTAAAAATCCTAAAAACACATAAGAAAACCTTAAAAACATAAAACCCCTAAAAATGATAAAAACCCTAAAACCCCCTGAAATAGCTAAACCCCCCTAAAAATCATAAAACACCCAAAAAATATAAAAACACTTAAAATACAAAAAACCCACTTAAGACTCTAAAAACACCATAAACCCCTAAAAAGTTTAAAAAACTCTAAAAACTTTAAAATCCTTTTAAATCCCAAAAAATCTTTAAAACCCTAAAAAACTATAAATGACCTAAAAATCTATAGAACACTCAAAATCCCAAAAATTCATTAATACCCATAAAATTCATTATAAAATACAAATAAATTTCTAAAAATATAAAAAACACTAAAACCCTAAAATATCCTAATAAAACCATAAAAACATAAAAACACATACAACACATAAAAACCAAAAAATGCTAAAAGCCCTAAAAAACACTAGAAACCCCTAAAATTCCTTAAAACCATAAAACCCCAAAAAACATTTAAAATCCATTAAACTCGCTTGAAAGAATTGAAACCATTTAGTCCCAAAAAATGTTAAAAACTCTAAAAAACTATAACAACCTGAAAAAAGTCATAAAACCCTAAAAACACAATTTAACCTTATAACCCCTGAAAACCCTAAAACCCCTCAAAATCTCTAAAAACAATAAAAACCAATTAAAATCCTTAAAATATCTTAAAATTCCTAAAAACATAAAAAACACTAAAAACCTTGAAAAAATATAAGAAAACCACAAAACCCTAAAAACACTTCAAACCACTAAAAAACAAAAAAATGAAAAATTCCCTAAAACACCTAAAACCCCATAAACCCATCGATATTCCTAAAAATACTAAAAATTAAAAAAACCAAAAAATCTAAAAAAAAAACTAAAAACCCTAGAAACCCATAGGACAACCTTAAATTATAAAACACCAAAAACCCATAAAAATCCTAAAATCATAAAAACCATAAAATATTGTAAAACCCTAACCCCTACAACCCATAAAAATAACTAAAATCCTTAAAAAACCTAAAAAATTAAATAAAACCCTAAATAACAACTAAAAACACTAACAAACACTTCAAACACTAAACATATTTAGAAACTATAAGAAACCGTAAAAAATTAAAAACCTCTAAAAAAACCAAAAAATATATCTAAAAATAGAAAAATCCCTTAAATTCCAAAAAAACTAAGAACCCATAAAAATAATAAAAACTCACTAAAAATACCTAAAGCATAAAAAGCATTAAACACCTAGAAAATCCCTAAGAAAACATCAAAAACCAAAAAAACTCAAAACCCCTAGAAACCCTAAAACACTAAAAACCCTAAAAACCCAAAAAAATATAAACCCATAAAACCATAAAAACCCTTTAATCCCACAGAAATTGTAAAAATTCACTAAAAACCCTAAAATCCATTTACACCGCTAAAAACCATATAATGCCTAAAAAAGACCAAAAACCCCAAAAATCATAAAAACCCCTAAAAACCCTAGAAAACCATAAGAAAACCTTAGAAGACAAAAAACACTTAAAACCCCTCAAAACCAAAAAACACTAAAAACCCTAAAAGACCCCAAAAAACCTCAAACCCCAAAACCCCATAAAATCAATAAAAACCATAAAATAACCTAAAAACCGTAAAACCTCTATAACACCAATAAAAACTACAAAACCCCTTTAAACCGATAAAAATGTTAAGATCTTATAAAAAACCTACAAACACCTAAAAACTCAAAAAAATCCCTCACACCCCCAAATACCTAACAATCCTAAAAGCCTAAAACCCCTCAAATCCCTAAAAACCCCTAAAACTACCTAAAATTGTAAAAAAACCTAAAAACATTGAAAAATCCTAAGAAACACTCAAAAACCTAAAAACACCCGATACCACTAAAAACCTAAAAATGCTAAAAACTGTAATAAACCTAAAACCCATAAAAACTATGAAACCCAAAAAACCTTTAAAACCCCTAAAAGCCTATAAAAACCCTAAACACACTAAAAAACTATAATAAAAATTTATAACCCAATAAAAGATAAAAAATATAAAAAACAATAAAACCCTACCAAACTCAAAAAATCCCTAAAAACCTAAAAAACCATAAAAATATAAATAATCTTATAAAATTTCTCTGAATTCCTAAAAACCCTAAAAACCAATTAAAATAGTAAAAAATCCCAAAAAATTCCTTAAAAACCTAAAACCCCTAAAAACCCTAGGTAACCCCTATGAAAACATTACAAACCTAAAAACACTTAAAGCCCTGAAAAAATTAAAAATCGCTAGAGATCCCTAAAAAACCCAAAAAACCCAAAACCCCCTAACAACCCATAAAACCCCTCAAAATCCCTATAAATGATAATAATCCTAAAAATGCAGTAAATATCCTAATATATGTAAAAAACCCCAAAAAACCTGAAAACCCCTAAGATAACCAAAAAACCCAAAAAACACATGAAACCCCAAAAAAACTATAAAAACAATAAAAATCCTAAAAGGACCAAAATACTATAAAACCCCTAAAATAAGAAAACCCCCTAAAACCCCTAAAAACTACTAAAACCCATAGAAACACTAAACACCTCTAATAACTCTTAGGCCCTTCAAAACACTAAAAAGATTCAAAATCTCTAAAAACCCTCAATCCCCTAAAAACCAAAAAAACCCCACAAAAACCCAAAAGGGTCAAACAAACTTTAAAAACCCTAAAACCCTCAAAATCCATGAAAACCCTAAAAACATTCAAATACTAAAATAGCCCTAAAAATACGTAAAAAGGTTAAAATACCTAAAAAAACTAAGACTACATGCAAACCTAAAAACCATTAAATCCACTAAAACCCTAAAAAATATAAAACCCCTAAAAACATTAAAAAGACCTTAAAACCCCCTAAAATCCATAAAAACCGAATAAACCCTTAAAATCTATAAAACCTATAAAATCCCTTAAAAGACACTAATAACTCAAAAAACCCATCATACTGCTAACAAAAATCATAAATGACCTAGAAAATCCTGAAACCCATAAAAAAAATTAAAACCCTAAAACACTCAAAACCCTTGAAAACCTAAGAAATGCTAAAAACCGTTGGAAACCCTAAAAACCATAATGGTGCCTAAAAACCATAAAAACCACAAAAAACTATAAAAACCCCTTAAACCCATAAAAATACTTAATACCAATTAAAACTCCCAAAACCCTTTAAACCCATATAAACTCTAGAAAACTATATAAAACCTTCATTTAACTAAAAAACACAAAAAACCCTAAACCCCCCCAAACCATAAAACCCTAAAAACATTAAAGAACCCTTAATATCCCAAAAAATCCTAAAAACCATAAAAAACTACAAATACTAAAATCACTAAAAATCTAAAAAACAGTAAAACCTATAAAACCATAACATCAAAAAAAATTAAAACCCCTAAAAAACCAAAAAAATGATGAAAATCATAAAAAACCCACAAAATCACTAAAAATTATAAAATACACGAAACTCATAAAAATCTAAAAAAATTCCCAAATATGTAAAAAAACTAAAAACCTTGAAGGACCATATGAAAATATTAAAAACTTGAAAATAATTATAACCTATAAAAACCTAAAACACCCAATATTCTAAATTACCTTAAAAACAAAAAAAACCCACTAAAATCCTTAAAACTCCTATAAAGATATAAAAACCATAAAATCCCACTAAAAATATAAAAACCCTTTAAAAAACTAAACACATTAAAAAACATTTTCAAATAATAAAAATTTAAAAACCCCATGAAACCCAAAAAAAACCCTAGAAACCCTAGAAACCCCTAAAAACCATTAAATTCCCTAAAACCCTAAGAAGGAAAAATGTGAAAGCTGGCGGCGCACTCCCCTAGGAATCTCTCTCACTCGGTGCCTCTTCCAGATTTTCCCCTGGATCTAGATCGGAGCATTAGAATTGGATCCTTGCTTCTTCCTAGCTCTCGGCGATGGAATGTCCTAGATGCGCTCTTCGTCCTCAAGGCGGTGGTGGCTTTCACGCTTCAGTGGCTTCTACTTCCCCAAGATTTTTTGCTATGGTTTTCATACTTTGATGTGGCTTTACTCTGTTGCAGGAGTGTCCACGATCTGACAACTATGGTGGTTGAGAGGTCTTCAGATCAGTTAGATCTGGAATCTGTTGAAGTCGACATCTGCCGGCAACCGTGAATCGGGGTCATTTTTTCAGATCTGGGGTTTCTACAAGCGGGTCAATGCGGTCAAGGGGATCAACTGCAGAGTTGATTTCTTCAGAAATATAGGTTCTGGAATCCTGGATGGATGGTCTTCTACCTTGACCTTCTTTGGTGTCCAATTTCTCCTCAAAAGGCACTTTGTTTCTGCGAATGGTGCGACGATCTATTCTGGCGGCATTGGTTGGGACCTTCTCGGTCCTGCATTGCAAAATGTTTGTTCTATGTTCTGTTTCGATCCTTTCCTCTGTTAATGTAGTAGCTGCAGGTGCGCACTCATCCTTATCTCTCGGCTTCTTCTCTGCTCCACGCTGTTGATGACAGATTTGGTCGGACCTTTTGGCATTCCATGTTCTCCTATTTTCTAGTTGTGATTTTAGTTATGAATCATCATGGGTTTTGGTTTCTGGTTTTGGTGATATGGGTTAGGTGATTTTTGATGTGTAATTTCTTGTGTTATGCGGTTAGCTATGCTACGAGGTGAAGAATGTTGAATGATGTTTGTCCCATAAGCCCTTGATTGCTGGATATTGAGCTGCGATTCCTTGGGAGACGATGGGTTCAGATGTGATGGTTTCTGTTTTATGGGATTTAAGTTGATAGGAGATGGTTGGCTTGGAATAGGTGATGCTTTTGTTGTTGATGATGGTGTTTCGGTGTCGTTGTTTGTCAGAGGTTGTTGATGGATTGTTGGGAAGATGAGATTGGCTTGGAATTCTAAGCAGGAGATGCATTTGTGTTGCGTTTTGGCTGCTATCTGTGGTTTTCTGTCGATGTTGGTGCTGTTTGCTGGGATTGATATGAGGTGCTACTTTTTGGTTATGTGTTGGGGTTCCCGGGTTTCTGGAAGGGCTTCTTGGGCTGTGCACTAGTTCTTTCTTTATATACTGGTAGTTCTCTACCCATGGTTGTGCTGCTGGGTTGGTTATTTTGGTGCTGGTGGTTCGATGTTGATTGTGGTGAGTCTTTTGGTGGAAAATATGTTTCTGCTAATGGGTGCAGTTGTGATGGTGTTTGACTTGGAGCTAATGGAGGTTGATGGTTGTGACTTTGTGGTGCTGAAGTTGGTCTCATGAAACGGTTGATGATGATTTTGGTGTTGCTGAATGATTGTTGATGATTGTTGGATTTGGTGCAGAGGGATGTTTTTTGCAGATTGGTTGGGAGGTGATGTTGGGGACTTCGTCATTTTTATGCTTGTTTGTCTTTGTGTGTTTTTTCTTTTTTTATTTTTCTTTTTTTTGGGGTATTTTGTGTCTTGGGTTGTGAGGGTTTTTTGGTGTGGATTGATTGACCCCTCCCCTCCCCCGCTTAATGTTTCTTTCTTTTTTCATAATAATCATTGAGGGGGTCGGGAATTGTCTGGCCTCACACCTCTTCTGCCCTAAAAAGCCTAAAAAATTAAAATCCTAAAAATTACCTAAAAATCTCTAAAATCGTACAAATCCATGAAACCCTGAAATCACTAGGAGGAAATGGAAACCAAAAAAACACTTTAAACGCCTAAAAACACAAAAGACTATAAAAAACCCTAAAACGCAAAAAATTCTAAAAAATCCTAAAAAACACAATACCCCTAAGAGCCTTAAAAACCCTTAAAAATTGATAAAACCCTTAAAACCCACTAAGAACTCTAAAAACCATTCAATCCTATAAAATGGTAAAAAACTATAAAAACCATAAAAACCATTTTTTTTAAAAGCACTAAAAACACTGGAAAAGCACCATAAATCCAAAAAAATCCATAAAATCGCTAAAAGGAAAAAACCCTAAAAAACATTTAGAAAACATTAAAATAATAAAGACACATTAAACAAATAAAAAAACATAAAAATGCTATAAAACCCTAATAACCCTTAAAATCCCTAGAGAACCCTAAAAACCATAAAAATCCTACTAAAGCACTAAAAATCGTAAAAATGTAAAAAAATTAAAAACCCTAAAACACATAAGAAAATGTTAAAACCCTAAAAACACATAAAACATAGAAAAAACCTAAAAAAACAAAAATCCCTAAAAGACCATAAAACCCCCTAAAACCATAAAAACCCATAAAACCATAAAAAACCTTAAAAACATCTAAAAACCATAAAACCACGCTTAAAATTATAAAACCACTTAAAACCCAAAAAATGTTAAAAAATTAAAAATAACATAATTCCCCAAAACTACTCAAAAGAAATCTATAAAACCTAGAAAACCCTAAAAAACCCCTAAAACCCTTCAAAACTATCTAAATACCTAATAAACCTAAAAGTTATAAAAATACTAAAAAATCCCTAAAAATAACTAAACAAATAAAAAACCATAAAAACAATGAAAACCCTTATGAGACCTTAAACACAAAAAAACACTCAAAACCAATAAGAAAAGTAAGAAATTCTAAAATCACTAAATACCCCTAGAAAACCCCAAAAAACCAAAAATCACCTAAAAACATAAAAAACCTTAAAAGAACATAAAACCCATAAAAAACTTCTAAATACTCTAATATCCCTTTAAAAACATAAACAGTTAAAAATATTTATAAAACCTTAATACCCTAGATACTCAAAAAAATGGTAAAAACCAAAAAAACAATAAAAACCCTAAAAGCCCTCAAAATCCCTAAATTCCTTAAAACAATAAAATAAAATAAAAACATATCTAAAAATATGTAAATACATAAAAAACTCTAAAACCATTAAAAACCTAAAGAAACCCTTATAAACTAAAAAAAACTCAAAATCCCTAAAACCCTAAAAATAAAAAAAACCTTAAAAACTGTAAAAACACATGAAACCCCTAAAGACATTAAAAAATACTACAACCCATAAAAAGCATAGAACCACTAAGGACACTAAAAACCATTTAAACAAATTATAATATTAAAAAACTATGAAAATTATTAAAATCGTAAAACCCCTAAAAAACCTTAAAACCCCTCTAAATCCATAAATATCCTAAAAACCATAAAATCCTAAAAAATTTATAATAATCCCTAAAAACATAAAAACCACTAAAAACCCAAAAAAACCTAAGAAAAACCTGAAAACCTATTAACACATAAAATCCCTAAAAACATAAAAATGTTTAAACCATTAAAATCACAAAGCCAAAAAAAACACTAAATACCCTTAAAATCACAAAAAAATAAAATGTATTAAATTATTAAAGAGCCCTAAAAATCCCAAAAAGGATAAAAACCCAAAAAAAATCAATGAAAATACATAATAAAACCTTAAAACCATAAAAACAATTAAACCACCTAAACAACCTAAAAAATGATAAAAACCTTAAAAGACCCTAAAAACCCTAAAAACCCTAAAAATCATAACATCCACTAAAAAGATAAAAAAACAAAAAAAACCCTAAAAAACCTAAAAATCCTCGAAAACATAAAACACATAAAACCCCAAAAAAACCGAAAAAAACTCTTAATACAATAAAAGATACTAAAGACCCTAAAAACACCAAAAAACCAAAAATCCAAAAAAACCAAAAAAACCATAAAAGGATCATAAACAACCATAAACCCTAAAATTAATCAAAACTATAAAATTATTTAAATCCCTAAAAACATTAAAAAATTATAATAAATATTAAAAACATTAAAAAATCAAATACAAACCCAGAAACCCCCATAAATACCATAAAACCCTAAAAACCTAAAATCCATCAAAATCACTAAAAATCCTAAAAACATTAAAAACCCCGAAAATCCCTAATGATACCTAAAATCATAAAAACCCCTAAAAAACCTGAACAAACCCAACGAAAACCTATTAAACATAAAACCACTAAAAATCCTTAAAAACCTTAAAAACGTTAAAAACCCTACAAAACCTTTAGAAGACCATAAAAACCCTAAAAACCCAAAAAGAAAATTAAAAAACCTAAAAACCCATAAAACACACTAAAAAGTTTAAAAACACTTTAAATTGATTAAAAAATTAAAAAAACTCTATAAAAAATTAAATCCCTAGAAAATTAAAAAAACTCAACAACCAAAAAAACAAAAAAAAACCCTAAAAACCCAAAAAACCAAAAAACCAAAAAACACCTCAAAATCACATAAAACTCTAAAAATCATTTAAATTGTAAAAACCCGTAAAACCCCCTAAAAATTTAAAAAACCCAACAAACCCAAAAACAACCCTAAAACACTAAAAACCATAAAAATATCAAAATCCCATAAAACCCCTCAAAATCCCTAAAACCCCTAAAACAGTAAAATGATAACCCCCCCCCCCCCCCCCCGCTAAAGTCCCTAATAACATAAAACCCTTAAACCCCTAATAACACTAAAAAATACCCCAAAACCCTAAGAACCATATAAACAACTAAAAACATTAAAAATATCCCAAAACCCACTAAAAAATCAAAATTCACTTAAACCCCTAAAAATGTTTTAAAAAATATAAAATCCTTAATCACACTAAAAGAACTCAAAAAACCGTATAATCCCAAAAACCCGTAAAAACCCTAAAAACCATGAAAATTGTAAATACCCCTAAAAACATAGAAAACCATAAAAATAATAAAAAATACCTAAAAATATGTAGAAAAATAAAAAATCCAAAAAAAATACCTTAAGAAAACCATAAAAACCAAAAACACTTTTAATCTCTAAAAACCATAAAAAATGATAAAAAAATATAAAATATCTTAAAACCCAAAAATAACTCTAAAACCCCCAAATCCCTAAAAACCCTAAAAACAAAAAAATCCTAAAACTAAAAATATCCCTTAAAACGTAAAAACCTGTTAAACCCTGAAAACCCATAAAAACCCATTACAACAAAAAACACTTAAAACCCTAAAAACCACAAAAAACTCAAATATCCCTTTTAAAAGCCTAAAAATGTTTAAGAAAACTATAAAATCCCGTAAAAACCCTAAAAACTAAAAAACCCATAAAAATCACAAAAACCCTAAAAACCCATTTAAACCTTGAAGAAGAGATGGCTGAGCCAGTAGGGGGATCGAGCGACTCTTTGGATCCTCGGCATACACCGGCTCCCCTGAATTCAGAAGTAGCTAAATCAGTGAATAATCCTGACCTTGAAACTATCTGGCATAATGTACTTTTTCAACTTTGCAATCCCCGTGTTGCAAAACCTGGTCAATAATCAGCCTCACCTCTGGATGCATCGAAGAAGAATTTTACTGAGGTTGTATAATCTGTAGCTTCCTCTACTTTCTTTGACTTCGGAACCCCCTCCCCTGGGTGTGTTATTAAGAAAGGGAAAAGAGCTCATGTTTCTGCCAACCAGGAAGCAATTGAAGAGAGAATTAAACTCTGTAAATTTTTTAACATTGCTCGTGCAGTCCTACTTAAGGGTGAAAAACTATTGATATTTTCCGAGCTTGTCAAGTGAGTTGCATAAATTTGTAGTTTCTTAGATTGGAAAATGACATCCATGGGTCGTGGCTTTTATCACATAGTTTTCCCTCTGATGAGCATAAACGACGTGCCTAGAGTTTTGGATCACTTGATCTTAAGCTTGGTTTGCTACGGATTCAAGACTGGGACCGTAATTTTGATCCAACAAGCATCAAGAATACCTTTGCTCAGGTTTGGATCTGTATCTACAAATTGAATTGGTTATATTGGCATCCTCAAATTCTGTGGGACATTGCCTCCTTGGTTGGCTTTCCTATCTGTATCGATAGGGAAATAGACAACCCAATATTTGGGCACTATTCTAGAGTTCTTGTTGAAATTGACATGGACAACGCTTTGGTTGAAGAAGTGGTGCTGAACACACTGGATGACAGTATAATGCTGTAAATACAGTATGAAAGAAGACTCAAGTTATGTAATAATTGTCTCTTTCTCGGACACTCTATCAATGAATGCAGGAGACTAAAGACCTATAACACTTGCAAGGTGCGAGGTCATGAGGATGGTTCATGTCAAGTTTATCAAAAGAAATAAATGACCCTGAAGGATGCAGTGAACCCTCTGCAAGTTTGTACCCTCCCTCTACAAGGTAATGGAAACAACAATGTGGGAACAAGCGGGGTCCCAGATCAATCTGTTGCCCCTAGGAAGGTTTGTGATCCCATTGCATTGGTCCTGGACAAGGATCCTACTGTTCTTAATGTTTAGAAAGCTTCTCATGCAATTTCTACATCTCCTGGGGTCTCTCTAGTGACTGATGCGCTTCCTGTTGAGAAAATTTCACTTGCCCAACCTGATACACCTGTTATTACAACTGCCAGTAGTCCTCCTGGTTCTTACAAAGCAGTGGCTTCTGCTGAGCAAGTTATGGATTCTACAGGTACTCATCCTCTTGGGGATCCTCCAGAGATTTCTTCCCCATCTCCTGGGGCATCTCCAGTGATTGATGTGCTTCTTATTGAACAAATTTCACTTGCCCAGCCTGATAAAACTGTTATTACAACTCCCAGCAGTGTTCATGATGCACCTACTCAGCCTCCTGATTCTCACAAAGTAGTGGATCTAATTGAGCAAGTTAAGGTTTCTACAGGTTCTCCTCCTCTTGGAACTCCTCAAGATATTGCTTCCCCATCTCTTGGGGACTCTCCAGTGATTAATGTGTCTCCTATTGAGCATCCATTGTTTGTCCAGCCCGATGCAACTAACCATGCAACTTCCAGTAGTGAACATGATGCACCTACTCAGTCTCTTCAACTCACTCTTGCAGTCATCAATGTACATGATGCGGGAAGGACTCTGTCTTATCCTGATTCTCACAAAATAGATGATCATATTGAGCAAATTAAGGACACTACAGGTGCTCTTCCTATTAGGGCTCCTCCATATATTGATGCGTTGTCAGATGTACAAACTGGTGCTTTTGTGTCTCCTATTTCTGAACTTCATCCACCCAGCAGAGTACACTATGCATCTGCTCAACCTGATGCATCTACTCTTACAGATACTGCTGAAGCATTCACTCTTGTTCCTGCAGGAATTTCCACCAAGGCCAAATTAACTGGAGTTCCTCATAATGATGGGATTTGTGTCACTAATACCTTCTCCCCCCTATTTGGGAAACTCTGGGCTGATCAAGCATATGATTGTCAAGATGCAGATGTAATCCCTGAAGTAGCTCCTATGGCCTCTACTCATGAGGTTCCATGATTTGAGCAAGTCACCAAGAAACCTCCTAGAAGACCTCCCAAGCAGGGAGGAAGGAGTAAAGGAGCCTCTTCTAAGAATACACAAGGAATGTCTCGCCATAGAGGCAAAATAAACCTTAATCAAAGAAGATGCATTTTTGGAATTTTCAGGGGATTGGGAACTCTCCCACTACAGCATCACTTCGACATTTCCTTACTGCCAACAAGCATTCACTTGTGGCCATTGGTGAACCTCTTATTAGTTTTGAAAACTGGAAGGGTTTCAACTGGGAATCGGTCGGATACTCATTCCTTGCTCATAAAAGAGGTGCTGGTAACCTTAAACACTATGGGTTTTTTGACATAATGACTTAAAACTTGAGTCTTTTGAGATTTGTCATCAAGTTATTTCTATTCACACCCAGATGAAGGATACTCCTCCCTCCTTCTCTTTTGTTTATGCCTCTAGCTCTTACATCAGTATAAGAGAACTTTGGGATGAATTATTTGCCCTCAGTGAGAATATGAACCATAACTAGGTCATCACTGGTGACTTCAATGTTGTTCTGAGTCCAGATGAAAAAATTTGCCCTCATTTTTCTCGTTCTGCTGCTTATGATTTTCAGTGCTGTGTGGACCAATGCAATCTCATTGAAGTTGCTATGGCGGGCTCCAAATTCTCTTGGGGAAGGTTCACTATAAATGGGAGGCAAGCCAGTAAAATTGATAGGTTCTTCATGCATGTCAATGATACTGGTGCTCCATTGGATATCTCAGGATTTACTCTTCCCAAATTTAACTCTGATCATAATCCCATAGTTTTCTCTATTCGGGAGGACACCAAGAGACTCTCTCCCTTACCCTTCAAGTTCAACAATGCCTGGCTTTCAATTCCAGGTTATAGGGATGTTTTTCTTGATGGATGGAATTCCACCTTCCATGGTAGTCCTTATTTTGTGGTTTTCTCAAAGCTTAGGAGAATCAAAAACCTTCTTAAAGTTTGGAGTAAGCTCTCTTTCTCTAGAATTGATGATGAGGTCAAGGATCCAGAATTTAAACTAGATTTTTTTCATGAAAACAATCAATAGGGGGATGTTCCTACAAGTAAGGAACTTGAGTTTCACAAAAAGATTGATGATCTTCTTTCTCTTAAAGAGAATCTGGAAAAAAATCAATTCAATGTACGATGGATCAAGGATGGTGACAGAAACCCAAAGTTCTTTCATCGCTTTCAATGGGAGAAAAGAGTTCATAAAGGACCTAACCATATTCGAATCAATGGAACAACCTTGTTTGAGGAGAAAGAGCTCTATGATGCTTTTGTTGATCATTTTAATGTTCTTTATAATGATGATAGTACTCCTCCTTCTGCCTTGATTGCTGATTGTATAAGAAGTGTGTGAATGACTCACAGAATAATGATCTGACCTCTCCTCCTCTTGAGGAAGAAGTTAAATCTTGTCTTTTCTCACTCAATTCTGATAGCGCCCCTGGACCGGACGGATTTACCAACAAATTCTTTATTTTCTATTGGGATATCTTTCATGAAGAAATTACCAATGCTATCCGGGAGTTCTTTCTCTCAGGATCAATTCCTTTTGGAGCCAACTCCAATTTCATCGCTCTGCTTCCCAAAAAAGAAGTTGCTATTGATATTGGTGACACTCATCCGATTTCCATTGGAAGCACCATTCCCAAGATTATTAGTAAAATCGTTGTCACTAGGCTGGGGATGTTTGTTGGAACCATCAACACACCCAACCAATTTGGAATTGTTCATGGGCGAAGCATTCAAAATTGTTTATATATGGCCTATGAAGGAGTGAATATCATGAGAAAGGAATCCAAACAAGGGACCTTTGCTTTAGAATTAGATATATCTGAAGCCTTTGATACCATTAAGTGGAACTTTCTGTTCAAGGTTTTGAGTATGTATTGATTTTCACCCAAATTTATCAGTATGATTTCTTCTATTTTGGAGAGTGCCAGAATCTCTGTTCTGGTTAATGGGGTGCCAAATGGTTTATTATAATGTTCACGAGGGGTCAGACAGGGAGACCGACTCTCTAGGATTCTCTTTTCACTTGCAGAAGATTATCTGAGCCATATTGTTACCAATGAAATGATGGCTGGATTCTATTGTACTGTCAAAGATTACAAGGACTCCTTTGTACCCTCACATCTTTTTTATGATGACGATATCCTTCTCTTTGGGCAGGCTAATATGAGAACTATATCAGCTATCTGGAAAATCATAATCACTATGAAGATGTTGCTGGACAGGAAATCAGTTGGAGTAATCATCTATTCTCTTTGGGAAAGGGAGCTCCTCTGTGAGGCAAAACTGAATAATTAGATGTCGTGGCATCAAAAAAGGATCTCTTCCATTCAATTACCTTGGGGTTACCCTCTTTTGGGGGAAGGTAAAGAGTTTCCACTTAGAAAGAATCTCTGTCAACATCAAACAACAGTTGGCTAAATGGAAGGGGAAGTCCCTGTCCCAAGCAGGCAGAGTGTGCCTTATCAATTCTATCATCACCTCAATGTTTGTTCCTTCCTTCTCTATATATAAATGGCCAGTAAGTCTGATCAAGTCTCTTCAAGAAAAGATTTAGAACTTCACATGGACATGATGCATTAATGAAAAGAAATTGGAAACTGTTGCATGGAAAGACTGCATTAAACCCATTGAAATGGGTGGTCTTGGAATTAAGGATCTCAGGGTTTTCAATGAGGCCTTGTTGGCCAAATTCACCTAGAACCTCTTCGTACATAAGAAAGGTGAGATGGATTTTCTTAAAGAAATATTTACTGCTCACCTGTGCAATGGTTACATTGGGTACATGCTCTCCTATGTCTGGACCACAATTAAATCCTCATAGTAGGACATCATCTCTCATTCTATTTTGGATGTTTCAAGTCACTCCAATCTGAACCGTTGGCTCACACTGTGGCTCGATCATCCTCTACATGAAATCATGCAGCTACCTCAGGGTTTGAAACACATGTCTATAAATGATCTCAAAACCAGGCTGATGGAGTTGGATGGACTTCTACCTCCACACATCATCTCCCAGATTCATCGTTACAACTACATTTATTCGGATACTCTCATATGGAAGCCGAATATGATTGGCCATCTCACTAAAAGTGAGTTCTACAAGAATAAATACCGGAAAGGCTGGGATCCCCCTCATTGCTTCTGAAATACAAGTGTAAATTCATTCCCCCCAGACACTTCCTTCTTCTCTAGAAGATTTGAAGAAATAGGCTGCCTATGCATAGTCTGTTGCAAAAAGCTGGATGGCAGATTGTTTCAGCCTGGAGCATTTGTTTGTGAGGTGATGAAAGCATACAACACCTCTTTATTAAATGCAACCTTGCACATAGACTATAGAACTACATGCAAGATGTCTTTGGTCTCCGTTTACCCCTAGAACCTTTTCCCAAAGGATGATCTTTATTACAGATTTCAGCTACAGTGAGCAGCTTCACAATCACCTTCTTGATGCATCTACAGCAATTTCTGCCTTCCTATGGGCTGCGAGAAATTCTGCTATGTTTCTTAATAAATCCTTCTCTACACAAGAGGGTATTATTGACATGCACAATGCTGTTTGAATGGATGGGTGTATCCAATCAAGTACGATGAACAACTGCTTCAATGATCTTGTTACACTCCGCACTCTTGGTGTTCCTGGCAGGTGAAGAAAACCAATGCTGATGAAGTACATTAGATAGATTCCACCAATCCTGTCATGGATCAAAGTCAATGTTGATGGTGCGACAGTAGGTTCACTAGGCCCTTCAGGTTGTGGTGGTGATTTCCGTAATTATCGAGGTTTTATCAAAGGTATTTTCTATCATTTAATTGGGAATGGAGGTGCCTATGAGGCAGAGCATTGGGCTATTATCAAGGTTGTTCATTTTGAAAATCAATTTGGGTGGATGCATCTATGGATTGAATCGGATTCGATGCTTGCAGTGGAGGCTCTCCGTCAAAACTCAAAAAAGGTTCCATGGCAGCTTCTACCAGAATTGATTGAATGCCTTAGCCTATCCAAGAACTTCAGTCTGATGATCACTCATGCATATAGGGAAGTCAATATGGTGGCTGATACTCTTTCCAAGATGGCTATTGAAAAATGCTGCTCATGGTGGTCATTCATAGATCCTTCTTTTTGCACATCTCATGTAGTCTCTGACATGAAGGGTACTACTCGCACCCGAATGTACAAGTCACACCTGTAATGTTTTGTACTTTTTCTTTTTTATAAATTGAGGCGCCAAGCTCTCCGCTTGGCCCACGCCTTCTTTTCCCTTTAAACCTTCACAATCCCTAAAAATCCTAAAAACCATAAGAATCCTAAAAATCTATAAAAATACCTAAAAACATTAATACTATAAAAACTATGAAAACCCCTACAAAAATTAAAAACAAAAAAAAAACTAAAAATAATAAAACCTTAAAATTTTGAATAACCATAAAATCTCTAAAAACCATTAAATAACAAAAAATCCCATAAAAAACCTAAAAACCCAAAAAAAAATCTAAAACCCTCCAAACCCATAAAAACATTAAAAAAATATAAAAACATAAAAACCTAAAAAAATAAAAATCCATTGAGACAAAAAAATATAAAAACACTAAAAGCCCCAAAAAACTCTAAAAAATACTAAAAAATTCTAAAAAATTCATAAATCTCTAAAAATGAAAAGTACCCAAAAACACTAAAAAACATAAAGAAAACCTTAAAAACCTTAAAAAAAATAAAACCCAAAAATAACATAAATGTTTACAAACCCTAAAAACCATAAAAATTCAATAAATACGATATAACCCCTAAAAGCCATAAAAACCCTAAAACATTATAAACCCTAAAAGCCCATAAAAACCCTAAAACCACTAAATACACTAAAACCTATTAAACACATAAAAATGCGAAAAACAACTAAAAATACTTTAAAACCTTAAATATTACAAAAACCATAATAACCCAAAAAAGACATCAAAACACAAATAACCAAAAAAGTTCTCAAATCCCTAAAAACCATAAAAATCCAAAAAATCCATAAAAATCCCTAAGAACATAAAAAACCTAAATACCCTAAAGACCCCTAAGAAATACTTAAAAAGTAAAAACACTAAAAACACCTAGAAATCCTAAAAAACCAAAAAATGTTAAAAACACTTAAAACCCTAAAAACCCTAAAAACCTAAAAATCCCTAAAAATCCTAAAAACCATAAAAATACTTCAGAATCATTAAAAATCCCTAATACAAAAAAACAATGAAAAAACCTAAGAAACCCATAAAAACCAAAAAAAAACATAAAACCCTTAAAATCCTAAATACACTGAATTCTTAAAGAACCCAAAAAGAAACATAAAAACCCTAAAACCCCCCAAAAACCATAAAAACCCTAAATAATGTAAAACCCTAAATATAATAAAAACCCTAAAAACCAAAAATAACTCTGAAACCCTTTAAACCCATAAAAATGTTACAAATCCCCAAAAAACCTTTAAAATCCTAAAGCCCCCAAAAAAATATAATAACCATTAAACCCTAACAACCACTAAATACTATCAAAATCTATAAAACCCCTAAAAACCCATAAAAATCATAAAAGAGCCCTAAAAATCCCCAAGAACCCTTAAAAAACCTAAGAAAACATTTAAAATATAGAAAAACTTAAAACCCATAAAACCCTAAAAAATGATAAAAACTCCAAAACCCATAAAAATAATAAAAACCAAAAATCCCTTAATAACCTTTAATAACC
The DNA here is from genome assembly GCA_963277665.1 of Viscum album. Lineage (NCBI taxonomy): Eukaryota > Viridiplantae > Streptophyta > Magnoliopsida > Santalales > Viscaceae > Viscum > Viscum album. The sequence goes on from OY728164.1 coordinate 791,456,422, forward strand.
CTAAAACCCATAAAATCCCTAAAGTAAACTGAAACTATTAGAACCCTTTAAACCCCAAAAAATGTTATAAAGATAAAAAACCCTCAAAAACCTTTATAAATTAATAGAATACCAGTAACCCCCCTCCCAATGGTAAAACAACTGAAAACCCTAAAATACCTTAAATCTAGTCAAAATATCTAAAATATTTAACACCCCATAAAAATTCAAAAAATCCATTAATATCCTTAAACATATAAAAACCCATACAAAAACCTGAAAACCCCAAAAAAATCCAAGAAAACCTAAAAACAATTAAAACCACTAAAAACCAAAAAATGTAAATTGATAAAACACTCTAAAACCCCTAAAAATCCCTCAAACTCTCAAAATCCCTAAAACCCAAAAAACCCCCATAAAAATACTAAAAAATAAATAACATCCCTAAAATTATAAAAAATTATATATACCCAAAAAACCCTATGAAAACCATAAAAATCTAAAAACACTGAAAACACCAAAAAACCTACCAAATTCTAAAATCCTGAAAAACCCATAAAAACCCTAAAGCCCTCAAATCCTTAAAAACTATAAAAAAACCATAAAAATATTAAAAACCTATAAAAACACCTAAAACCATAAACCAATAAACACACTAAAAAACCTTTAAATTTATAAAGACGTTAAAAAATTATATAAAATCATAAACACCATAGAAAATAAAAAAACCCTAAAATACACTAAATAATAAATATCATAAAAACCCTAAATACCCTCAAAATCCCTAAAATCATAAAAATACATAATAATCCTTAAAAGATAAAAAACCATAAAAATGTAAAAAACTCTACAAACAACTAAAACCCATGAAAAAAATTTAAAACCTAGAAAATTTTAAAACCCCAACAAACCTAAATACTCTAAAAGGCTTAAAAACCATAAAAACACTTCAAATCCCAAAAACCATTAAAAGCATAAAAATACTAAAATATCTGTAAAAATTCATAAAAAGTAAAATATCCTAAAAACCCTAAAACCCATAAGAACGCCATAAAACCCTAAAAACACTAAAAATCCCTAAAAACCTAAAAATTGGTAAAAACCCCAAAACCCCTAAAAGAACCAAAAACCCTTAAAATCCATAAATCAAAAAGAACCTTAAAAATCATAAAACCCTATAAAAATCCCAAAAAACCACTAAAAACTCTAAAATTATTTAAACCCCTCAAAATGTTAAAAATATATAAAAAATTTTAAAAAATAAAAATCCACAAAAAAGAAAACACAAAATCCCAGAAAAAACAAAAAACCAAAAAACTGATAAAAAATCCTAAATCCCTCAAAAAATCCATTAATATTTAAAAAACAAAAACAAAATCCTTTAAATCCCCCAAAAACAACAAAAACATAAAAAACCTGAAAACTTTGAAGCAAAAAATATAACAAAACAACACTTAAAACCCCTAAAAATCATAAAAAATGCTAAAAACCCTAAAAAACTCTATAATCCCACAAAATCCCAAAAACACTTAAGATTCCTAAAAATTATGAAAAACACATAAAAATAACTAAAAACGTTAAAACCCCTTAAAACCTAAAAATAATTAAAACCCCAAAAGACATAAAAAATGCTAAAAACACGAAAAACCCTTGAAAAGTCCATAAAAACACTAAAAACCATAAAAAAACTAAAATAAAAAAACCTAAAATCAAAAAAAACCCCTAAAGAGACAATAAAACACTAAAACCACAAGAAACATTAAGAAACGTTAAACCCATAAACATGTTAAAAACATTTAAAAGACCATAAAACTCAAAAAAACTAAAAAACCCCAAAATCAATGAAATCCTAAATACCTTAAACATCCTAAAAATCCCTAAAACACTAAAACCTATAAAAATAAAAAAAATCCATAAATATTACTATAAATTTAAAAAACCGTAAGAACCCTGAGAAACCCTTACAACCTAAAAACATTTTAAACCCCTAAAAACATAAAAATGCTAAAAACTATAAAACCCCTAAAACTATAAAAACCCTAAAACCCATAAAAATCCCTAGAAACCCATAATGATTGAAAAAATACCTAAAAATACATAAAACAATAAAAAACACCAAAAACCCATAAAAAACCAAATAAAACCTTAGAAGTATAAAAACACTTAAAACCATTAAAAACCTAAAATTGCAAAAAACCCTAAAAACCCTAAAAACACTCTACGACCTCTATAATCTATAAAAACCCACTAAATACCTTAAGGCACTAAAACCTCATAAAATAACTCTAAAACCAGTAAAAACAATGAAACTCATTTAAACCATAGAAATGATTAAAAAACTATAAAAAACTATAAAATACTAAAAAACTCAATAAACCTAAAACCCAAAAAATCCATAAAACCCTAAAACCCTAAAAACCTTCAAAATCCCTCAAAAACATAAAAAACCTAAAAATTCTAAAAAATCCTAAAAACATAAAAAAACTAAAAACCCTAGAAATTCCTAAGAGAACCTTAAATATGCTAAAAACCTTTAAAACCCTAAAAGACCCTAAAATCCCAAAAAACAATTCAACCCCTAAAAACCTAAAAACCCCTAAAACCCCATAAAACCATAAAAAATCACTTAAAACTCTAAAAAACCTTTAAATCTATATAAATGCTAAAAAAACTAAAAACCATAAAACCCTAAAAACACTAAAAAACCTAAAAACCCAAAAAAGCATAAAAACACTTAAATACTACAAAACCCCTAAAACACTAAAAAACCATAAAAATCCAAAAAAACCCTAAAACCCTAAAAACCAATAAAACCACTAAATACCCTAAGAAAACATTAAATACCTAAATAAAAATCAAACCCCTACAAAACATGAAAAACGCTAAAAACATTAAAAACCCTAAAACCATTAAAAATATTAAAAACCCTCAAAAACCAAAAAACCCCATTAAAATATTAATAATCTAAAAAAATCCGAAAAAAAATCCAAGAAAATATAAAAACCCAATAAATTATGAAAAATTATAAGAAAACATTAAAAACCTAAAAATACAAAAATACCCCTAAAATACAAAGAAACCTAAAAAATTTTAAAAGACAGTAAAATGTATAAAAATACCCGAAAACCCATTAAATCTAAAATAACTTAAAACCCCTAAAAAGCATTAAAAATATAAAAACTGAATAAAAACTCTAAAAAAACTTTGAACCCCTAAAATCCCTAAAAGCCACTAAATACTCAAAAAAACCCTTTAAATACTAAAAAAGATAAAAAATTTAAAATACCTTCAAATCTATAAAAAAAATAAAAAACATAAAAACTCGAAAAAACATGAAGACGCTAACTACCCTAAAAAACCCTAAAAACCATCAAAATCCCAAAAACCCCAAAAACCATAAAAATATAAAAAAATATCTAAAATTACTTAAAGGCATAAAAAACCATAAAAAATCTTAAGAACACTTATAAATCCCTAACAACATAAAAACACTTAAAAACCCTAAAAAAGGTAAAAATGATAAAAACAAAAAAACCATAAGAACCATAAATCCCCTAAAAATCCATATGAACCATAGAAACCATAAAATCCTAAAAAAATCATTCAAAAAGATAAAAAAATTCTAAAAACATGGAAAACCCCTAAGAAAACGGTAAAAACCTAAAAACAATTAAAACCCCTAAAAACCTCAAAACCCATAAAATTTCTAAATATAAATAAAAATAAAAAAACCATTTAAACCCATAAAAACCTTAAAACTATAAAAAAACATTAAAAACCCTAAAAAACTCAACAAAAACCCAAAAAAACCCAAAAAACCATAAAAACCCTATAATCCCTAAAAAAACCGTAAAAACCATCAGAATATATAAAACCCCTAAAAACCAAAAAAACACTAAAAAGCCCTAAAATTTCCTAAAATTTTATAAAACCAAAAAACCAATGAAAACACTCAGAAAACATTAAAAAAATAAAAAAACTCTAGATCCCAAAAGGATTTTAAAAATTATAAAACCCTTTGAAAATGAAAAAAACCCCAAAAACACAAAATCCCTAAACCCCTAAAAAACCATAAAAACCTAAAAATCTATAAAAAACCCCAAATAATATAAAAACCCTTAAAACCCAAAAACTAATATGAAAACATGAAAACCTTAAAAACACCTGAAACCTATATCAAACCTAAAAAAATGCCATTTCCTTAAAAAAACCTAAAACCCTAAAAACATCTAAAAATATTAAAAAAACCTAAAAACCAATGTAAATGCTAAAAAACAAACTAAAAATATAAATGGAATTTAAACCCATAAAAACATTAAAAACTCAAAAAAATTATAAACTGTAAAAAAAATCATGAAAAAACCCCAAAGAATTCAAAAAAATAAATTAAAAATCCATAACACCCCAAAAAACCATGAAACCCTCAAAATCCCAAAAAACAAGAAAACTCCATAAATATCCTAAGACCCCATAAAGGTCCCTAAAGTCTAAAAAACAATAAAAACATGAAATCTCCTAAGAAAACCATAAAAATATAAAAACACATAAAACCTCCTAAAAACCTAAAAACACTCAAAACCCTAAAATCCATAATAGATCCTAAAACCCTAAAAACACTAAAAACCATAAAACCACTAAAAACTCAAACAACCCTAACAACAAATAAAAAACTAAAAAACCCAAAAAAACTATTAAATCTATTTAAAAATCAAAAAATGTTTCAAAATATAAAAAACCTTAAAACCCTATAAATCATAAAAACATTAAAAACACAAAAAAACCCTAAAACCCCTAAAAACCAAAGGAACCCTAAGAACCCTGAAAACCACAAGACACCAAAAAAATCGTAGAAAAGCCCTAAAATCCATAAAAATTTAAAATCACAAAAAAACCTTACAAAATTGAAATTGATAAAAACCCTAAAAACCTAAAAGACCATAAAAACCCTAAATCTCCAAAAAACCAGAAAACCCTTTAAAAACATAATAAGCCTAAAAACTGATAAATACCCTAAAACTAGTGAAATCTCCAAAACCCCTTTAAACCCCTAAATATATTAAAAAATCATAAAAACGTTAAAAATTATGTAAACTCAAAAAAACCCCTAAAAAACCCAAAAAAACCAAAAAACCTTAAAACTATAAAAACCATAAAACCAATAAGAATCCCTAAAAATCGTAAAAACAAAATAAAATCCTAAAAAATCCTTAAAATCCTTAAAATTTTAAATTTCTCTAAAAACCTAGAAACTCCATAAGAAAAACAAAAAAACGTAACAATAGTAAAAACCTATAAAAACCTAAAAACATTAAAAACTAAAAAAACCTAAAAACCAAAAACCAAAAGTTACATAATAATATTAAAAACCCTTACAAACGCATAAAACTCCTAAAGAATCACTAAAAAATCTAAAAATCCATTAAACCCATAAAACATTAAAAACCTATAAAAATTTGAAAGCCCCTAAAAATAAAAAGAAGACCTAAAAACCAAAGAAACCATAAAACCCCTAAAAATCCCAAAAAACACTAAAAATCCATAAAAATCCTAAAACCCCTATTTTTTTGAAAAAAAATAAAAAACCATAAAAACAGAAAGAAAACATTAAATGCCAATAAACACTTAAAACATATAAAAACCATAATAAATGCTAAAAAACCGTAAAACCGTAAAACCATAAAACACCTAAAAACATAAAACCCTTAAAAACACATTAATACACTAAACCACTAAAAACTCTAAAAACCCTTCAAACCACTAAAAACTATAAAAAAAATATAAAAATACAAAAAAATCAAAAATACCCTAAAAACCCATAAAACACTAAAACACTCAGAATCCAAAAAACTCTAAAAATTATAAAAAATTTAAAAACCCTAACTCCATTGAACAACCCTATGAAACCATACAAAACTATTTTTAGGTAAAATCCCTAAAAACCAACAAAAATTAAACCCCAAAAATACATAAAAAACCCAAAAGAACCAAAACCCCCCACTGAATACCCAAATAACCCATTAAACCTCTAAAGATGTTAAAGAAACGTAAAATCCTAAGAAAACTAAAAAAACCACAAAACCAAAAAAATCAATAAAACCCTAAAAAGAAAAATTCCATTAAATCCCTAAAAACCCTAAAAACCCATAAAAATCCTAAAATCCTTAAAAATCCATAAAACAAAAAAAAACCATTAAAACCCTAAAAAACCCAATGAAAACTATAATCCTAAAAACAATTAGAACCCAAAAAATACATAAAAAATCTAAAAACCTTAACGAACCCAAAAATCCCTAAACACCATAGAAACCCATAAAAACCTTAAAAATAATAAAAATCCAAGAATCCCATAAAAATCATAAAAATCCAAAAACTCAAAAAACCCTTTAAACACCTAAAAATATTTTAAAAAACGAAAAAATAATAAATACCATAAAAACTCAAAAAAACACGAAAAACTCAAAAACCCTGTAAAATCCCTGAAATCTCAAAAAACCCTTATAAACCCTGAAAACCCGTAAACCCCTTAAAATCCTAAAAACCCTAAATTCCTAAAACCCCTAAAAATCCCTAAAAACATAATAAACCCTAAAACTCCATCAAAAATTCATTACACCCCAAAAACAATTAAACCCTTAAAATCCTAAAAGTACTAAAAATAAAGAAATCCCTTAAAATTCCAAAAAACTCTAATAAAACCATAAAACCTGAAAACCCCTAAAAATGCTAAAAACCCTAAAAAACCCCAAAAAAGGTAAATCCCCCTAAAAACCATATACCCCCAAAAAAACATAAAGAAACATAAAAACACAAAAAACTCCACTTAAAACACTAAAAACACCATAAACCCCTAAAAATGTTAAAAACTCTAAAAACAATAAAATCCTCAAAAATCACAGAAAATCCTTAAAACTCCAAAAAAACTATAAATACCCTAAAATCTATAAAACCCTCAAAATCCCTAAAAATCATTAATTTCCATAAAATTACTAAAAAATAGATATAAATTACTAAAAATAGAAAAAACAATAAAACCTAAAAGGCCCTAATAAAACCATAAAAACATAAAAACACATAAAACCCTTAAAAACCAAACAATTTTCAAAGCCCTAAAAAACACTACAAAACCCTAAAATTCCTTAAAACCAGAAAACCTCTAAAAAAAATTAAAACCCATTAAACCAACTTGAAACACTTGAAACCATTTAGTCCTAAGAAATTGTTAAAAACCACTAAAAAACCCTGACAACCTGAATAAACTCATTAAACCCTAAAAACAAAAAAACAATTAAACCCTACAACCCCTAAAAACCCTAAAACCCCTAAAAATCCTTAAAAATAATAAAATCCAATTAATTTCTTTAAAATACTTTAAAAAGTCCTAAAAATATATATAACACAAAAAACCTTGAAAGAAGATAAGAAACCCACAAAAAACTAAAAACACTTAAAACCACTAAAAACCCTAAAAACGCTAAATTCCCTAAAAACCCCTAAAACCCCATAAACCCCTCAATATTCCAAAAATCATAAAAATTAATAAAAAACCCCAAAAATCTCTAAAAACCTAAAAAAACTAAAAACCGTGGAAACCCATAGGACAGACATAAAATTTTAAAACACCAAACCCCATAAAAATCCTAAAATCTTAAAAACCCTAAAAGATCTTAAAACCCAAACACCCTACAACCCATAAAAATCCCTAAAATACTTAAAAATACCTAAATATTCAAAAAATCCCTAAATAACAACTAAAAACACTAAAAAAAATTCAAACCCTAAATATATTTAGAAACTATATGAAATCGTAAAACACTAAAAACTAAAAAACCCTAAAAACCAAAAAAAATCAAAAAATTACCTAAAAATAGAAAAAGCCCTTAAAACACAATAAAAAACTAAGAACCCATAAAAATCTTAAAAACTCACTAAAAATACCTAATACATAAAAAACACTAAAAACCCTTAAAATCCTCAAGAAAACATCAAAACAAAAACAACCCAAAACCCCTAGAAACCCTAAAACACTAAAAACCCTAAAAACCCAAAATACCCGAAAAACTATAAACTCATAAAACCATAAGAACCATTTAATCTCATAAAAATCATAAAATTCCACTAAAACCCTAAAATCCCTTTAAACCCCTAAAAACCCTAAAAAAAATATAATTCCTAAAAAAGACCAAAAACCCCTAAAATCGTACAAACCTCTAAAAACCCTAGAAAACTATAAGAAACCCTTAAAATCTAAAAATCACTTAAAACCTCTAAAAACCAAAAAACACAAAAAACCCGAAAATACCCCAAAAACCCTGAAACCCCAAAACCCATAAAATCAATAAAAACCATAAAATAAACTAAAAACCATAAATACTCAGTAACACCACTAAAAACTACGAAACTCCTTTAAACCAATAAAAATCTTAAAAACCTATAAGAAACCTAAAAACAGCTAAAAACTCACAAAAAATCCTAACACCCCAAAATACATAACAACCCTAAAAGCCTAAAACCCCTCAAATCCCTAATAACCCTAAAAATAATAAAAATACCCAAACCCCCAAAAACTACCTAAAAACGTAAAAAAAACTAAAAAATTTAAAAAACCTAAGAAACCCTAAAAAAAATTAAATACACTGGATACCACTAAAAACCTAAAAATGCTAAAACTGTAACAAGCCTAAAATCCATAAAAACCGGAAAACCCCAAAAACCTTGAAAACACTTAAAATCCCATAAAAATCTGAAAATCACAAAAAACTCTAATAAGACTTTATAAGTAAATAAATGTTAAAAAAATATAAAAAACCATAAAACCCTAACAATCTCAAAAAATCCCTAAAAACTTAAAAAATCATAAAAATCCTAATAAACCTATAAAATGCCTCCAAATAACTAAAAACCCTAAAACCCATTAAAATAGTAAAAAATCCCAAATAAAATATTTAAAAATGTAAAACGCCTAAAAACCCTAGAGAATCCCTGAGAAAACCTCAAAAACCTAAAAAAACTTAATGCCCCAAAAAATCCCTAAAAAGAAAATAATCCTAAAAATGCACTAAATATCCAAAAATATGTAAAAAACCCTAAAAATCCGAAAAACCACTAATATAACCATAAAAACCAGAAAACGCATAAAACCCCTAAAAACCTAAAAAACTCTAAAATCCTAAAAGGCCATAAATACTATAAAACCCCTAAAATAAGAAAACCCCTAAAACCCATAAAACAATAAAAACCTCTAACAACTCTTAGGCCCTTCAAAACATTAAAAACGTTCAAAATCTCTAAAAACCCTTAATCTTCTAAAAACCCAAAAAAAACCCACAAAAAAATGCCAAAAAGTCATACAAACTTTAAAAAGCCTAAAACCCTCAAAATCCCTGAAAACCCAATAAAATATACAGATACTAAATAAGCCCTAAATATATATATAAATGTTTAAATACCTAAAAACACTAAGAAACCCTAGAAACCTAAAAACCATTAATTCCCCTAAAACCCCTAAAAAATTATATAAAGTCTAAAAACATTAAAAAGACCATAAAACCCCCTAAAATCCATAAAAACCAAAAAAAATCTTAAATCCTATAAAACCCAAAAAATCCCTAAAAAGACACTATCAACTCAAAAAAAAATTATATTGTTAAAAAAATTATAAATAATCTATAAAACATTTAAAACCATAATTTTTAAAAAAACCATAAAACCCCTGAAACCCCTAAAAAAATAAAACACCCTCAAAATCCATAAAACACCTAAAAATCTATAAAATCATAAAAAATACAAAAAAATCCCAAATATTATAAAAATACCTAAAAACATTGAAAACCCTAATAAAAACATAAATACCAAAAAACACATAAAACCCCAAAAGAATTAAAACTATGCTAAAAACCTCAAAAACAAATAGAAACCCTAAAAACTATAAAATCCCAAAAAGCCCACTAGAAACACTATGATATCTTTAAACCCCTAAAAACGTTTAAAAAATCTAAAAAACCTTTAAAACACTAAAAAATAAAAAACCAATAAAAACACGAAAAACCATAAAAATCCAAAAGAACCCTAAAAGACCTTAAAATCCCCAAAAACAATAAAATGTCCAAAAAAATACTAAAAAAACCAAAAAATAGAATAAAAACCTAAATAATACTAAAAATCAGTAAAACCCCTATGAAAATATTAACAATCTAAAAACAATAAAACCCAAAAAACCTCAAAGATGCTAGAAATGATAAAAAAACATACAAAACCCTAAAAATCCTAAAAGTCCATAATAACCTTAAAACCCATAAAACCCCTAAAAGCTACTAAAAACTCTGAAAACCATTAAACCCCTAAACACTCTAAAAAACATAAAATCCATAAAAGCCTAAAAAATCCATAAAATCCCAAACAAACATAAAAACAATAAAACACTAAAAACCTAAAAAACCTCAGAAATCAATAAAAATATTAAAATACATAAAATCCATAAAATTGTAAAAAAAACCCTAAAAACCCTGAAAACCATTAAGAAAACCTTAAAAATCTAAAAACACGTAAAAACCCTAAAATCCTAAAAAATGCTAAAACTATAGAAAACCTACAAACCCTTAAACCATAAAACACTTAAAGACCATAAAATCATTAAAACCCCGTAAAACCCGTAAAACCCACTAAAATCACTAAAAACTATTTAAACCCATAAAAATGACAAAAATCACTATAAAACCATGAAAACCTATAAAAACTAAAAAAACATAAAAACATAAAAAAAACATAAAAACACCAAATATCCTATAAAACTATAAAAGAACTCATTATCCCAAAAAAACCCCTAAAAAACCAAAAACATCCTAAAAAGTCCCTAAAAATTAAAAATTAAAAAAACCCCTAAAAACCATGAAAACAAAAATAAAACCTTAAATATCTAAAAACATATAAAACCCCAAAAACATTAGAAATTCTAAAAACACTAAAACCCAAAAAAATAATAAATATCCGAAAAACCATAAATGCATAAAAAAAATAAAAACTAAAAAACCCCTCTAAACCCCTAAAAACATGAAAAATATCTAAAAACCCTTTAAAACCTAAAAAACACAAAAAAAACCCAAATACCCAAAAAAAATTATAAAAACCCTTAATACCCTCAAAATATCTAAAACCCTAAAAACAAATTTTTTTTAAAAGCCCTATAAATCCAAATAAAAACCTAAATAACTATAAAATTCCATAAAAACCCTATGTAAAAAATAAGTACCTAAAAAATAATTAAAACTCTTAAAAACATAAAAATATGCTAAAAACACAAAAACTCTAAAACCCTCGAAATCCCTAAAAAAACTAAAAACCATTAAAATCCTAAAAATTGCCTAAAAATCCAAAAATTCACAAAAGACCGAGAAAATCCAGAAAACCCATAAAAAACATTAAAACCCTAAAACACTTAGAACTCATGAAAAACCTAAAAAATGTTAAAAACCCTTGAAAACCGTAAAAACCGTAAGGGCGAATAAAAAACATAACAACCACTAAAAAAATATAAATATCCCCTAAAACCAATAAAACCCTACAAACCAATTAAAATTCGCAAATCTCGTTAAACCTTGAAAATATTTAGAAAACTATATAAAACCATACAAGAACTAAAAAACTCCAAAAACCCTAAACCACCCAAGAAACAATAAAAACCTCTAAAAACATGAAAGAACCCTCAAAATCCCTAAAAACCCTAAAAATCATAAAAAACTACAAACACTAAAATCACTAAAAACCTAAAACCCATATAACCTATGAAAGCATAAGAAAACCATGACAATATAAAAAAAAACATAAAACCCCTAAAAACAAAAAAAATGTTAAAAAGAATATAAAACCACAAGATCCCTAAAAATGATAAAATACATAAATCGCATAAAAATTCATAAAAATCCCCAAACACCTAAAAATACAAAAACCCTGAAAAGTCATATGAAAATATAAAAAATATGAGAATAATTAAAACCCCTAAAAACCTAAAACACCCAATACTCTAAAATACCCTAAAAACATAAAAACCCCTGAAATATTTAAAACTCCAAAAGATATAAAAAATTTAAAGCCATCTAAAAATCTAGAAACCCTTTAAACCACTAATCACATTAAAAAAAATTAAAACCCTAAAAACATAAAAAACCAATGAAACCCAAAAGAAACCCTAGAAACCCTAGAAACCCCTAAAAACCATTAAAATTTCCAAAAACCCTAAAATAATTAAAATCATAAAAATTTCCAAAAAAACTATAACATCATAAAAATCCATAAAACCCGGAAACCCCTAAGAATAAATGAAAACCTAAAAACACTTTAAACCCCTAAAAACACAAAAAACTATAAAAACACTAAAAACAAAAAAACCTTAAAATCCTAAAAAACACAATACCCCTAAGAGCATTAAAAACCCTTAAAAATTGATAAACCCTTAAAAACCAACTAAGAAATCTAAAAACCATTCAATCCAATAAAAGGATAAAAACTATAAAAACCATGAAAAACCCGAAAATCCATTTTTTTTAAAAAGAACTAAAAACACTAAAAAATCACAATAAATCCTAAAAAACCCATAAAAATTTCTAAATCGTAAAATCCTAAAACCCCTAGAAAAACATTTAAAAAACATTAAGAACCTAAAAAACACATTAAAACCCTAAAAACCATAAAAATGCTAAAAACCATTGTATACCTAAAAATGCTATAAAACCCTAATAAACCTAAAAATCCCTAAAAATCCTAAAAAGCATAAAAATCCTACAAAAGCGCTAAAAATCCTAAAAAATGTAAAAAAACCAAAAAACCCTAAAACCCATAGGAAAATGTTAAAACCATAAAGACACAAAAAATCATACAAAACCTAAAAAACCTAAAACCCACAAAAGACTATAAAAACCCCTAAAACCAAAAAACCCATAAAAACCAAAGAAAACTTTAAAAACACGTAAAAACAATAAAACCCATTTAAATTATAAAACCACTTAAACCCCAAAAAATGTTAAAAAAATAAACAAAACCTTAATACCCCTAAACTACTCAAAATAAATCTATAAAACCGAAAAAACCCAAAAAAAAACCTCTAAACCCTTCAAAACCCTCTAAATATCTTATAACCCTAAAACCCATAAAAACATTAAAAAATACCTAAAAATACCTAAAAGCATAAAAACCCATAAAAACGTTGTAAAACAATATGAGACCTTCAAAACCAAAAAACACTCAAAACCACTAACAAAACTAAAAAATGCTAAAATCACTAAAAATCCTAGAAAACCCCAAAAAACCAAAAAACCCCTGAAAACATAAAAAACCCTAAAAGCATATAAAAAGCATAAAAAACATCTAAATACTCTAAAAACCCTTTAAAAACATAAAAAGTTAAAAATATTTATAAAACCTTAAAACCCTAGATACTCAAAAAAATGGTAAAAACCCAACAAATAATAAAAAACCTAAAAGCCCTCAAAATCCCAAAAATCCCAAAAATCATAAATTAAAAAAATATATCTAAAAATACATAAATACATAAAAAACAGTAAAACCAATAAAAACCTAAAGAAACCCTTATAAACCTAAAAAAATCAAAATCCCTAAAAACCTAAAAATAATAAAACCAAAAAAACTGTAAAACCCATAAAACCCCTAAAAACATTAAAAACTCCTATAACCCATAAAACCCCTTGAACCACTAAGGACACTAAAAAACCTTTAAACCCATTATAAAACTAAAAAACTATAAAAAATATTAAAACCATAAAACACTTAAAAATATTTTATAACCCCTTAAAATCCATAAATATCTAAAAACCCATAAAATCCTAAAAAATGTATCATAATCCCTAATAACATAAAAACCCCTAAAAACCCTACGGAAAACTTGAAAACCTATTAACACATAAAATCCCGAAAAACATAAAAATGTTTAAACCCTAAAAACCCCAAATCCATAGAAAACCATAAAACCCTTAAAATAACAAAAACAATAAAATTTATTTAATTCCTAAAAATACCAAAAAATCCCAAATAACATAAAACCCTCAAAAATCAATGAAAAAACATAATAAAACCTTGAAAACCTAAAAAAAATTAAAACCCCTAAATAATCTAAAAATTGAAAAAAACCTTAAAAGAGCCTAAAAACCCCCAAAACCCTAAAAATCATAAAATCCCCTAAAAACCATTAAAAGCCCCTAAAAACCATAAAAATCCTCGAAAACATAAAACACATAAAACCCATCCAAAACCTAAAAAACTCTTAAAACCATAAAAGATCCTAAAGGCCCTAAAAACACCAAAAAACCAAAAAACCAAAAAACAAAAAATAACACGTTAAAACCCTAAAAAATCATAAAAAACAATAAATCCTAAAAATCAACAAAAATATAAAATTATTTAAATCCCTAAAAACATTAAAAATTTCTAAGAAATATTAAAAACCTTAAAAAATTAAATAAAAACTCCAAAAACATCATAAAAACCATAAAACCCCTAAAAACCTAAAAACCATCAAAATCCCTAAAAATCCTAAAAAACGTTAAAAAACCTCAAAAATCTGTAATGATCACTAAAATCATAAAATCCCCTAAAAACCTGAACAAAATCAAAGAAAAACTATGATACCTAAAACCGCTGAAAATCCATAAAAACCCTAAAAACGTTAAAAACCCATGAAAACCTTGAAAAGACCGTAAAAACCCTAAAAGCCCCAAAAAAAATTAAAAAACCTTAAAACCGTTAAAACACAATAAAAAGTTTAAAACACCTATAAGTATATTAAAACATTAAAAATCTCTACAAAAAATTAAATCCCAAGAAAACTAAAAAAACTGACAAACCAAAAAAAAACCAAAAAACCCCTAAAAACCCAAAAACACCAAAAATCCCCTGAAAATAACATAAAACCCTAAAAACCATTTAAACACAAAAACCCCTAAAACCCTATAAAAATGTATAAAACCCAGAAATACCCCAAAAAACATCTAAAAAAGCTAAAAACCCTAAAAGTTTCTAAAACCCATAAAACCCCTCAAAATTTCTAAAACCCCTAAAACCATAAAATGCTAAAAAAACCCCTAAAATCAAAAATAACATAAAACCCCTTAAACCCCTAAAAACACTAAATCAAAATACCCCAAAAACCATAAAAACCATATAAACACCTAAAAACATTAAAAAAATCCCAAAACCCACTAAAAACTCAAAATTCCTTTTAAAAACATAAAAATGTTTTAAAAAATCTAAAATCATTAACCACACTAAAAGAACTCAAAAAAAAATATGAACCCAAAAACCCATAAAAACCCTAAAACCCTAAAAACCTAAAACCTCTCAAAATACAAAAAAAATCCTAAAAACAATGAAAATCGTAAACCCCCTAAAAATACCTAAAAACATAGAAAACCATAAAAACCCATATGAAAACTATAAAAACCTAAAAACAAATAATCCCCCTAAAAATCTAAAAACACAAAAAAAATTTGAAAACCATATAAATTCTAAATCCCCTAAAAACAACTAAAACCCTTAAAAACTCAAAAACCTCATAAACACACAAAAAATCACTAAAAACTCGAAAAACCATTTAAACACATAAACATTTTAGAAACATCAAAAAAAACATAAAACCATAAAAAACTCTTTAAAATCCCTAACCCCCCAAAAAACCATAAAACATTAAATTATTAAAACCCCTCATGATCCCAAAAAACACTAAAAAACTAACAAAATCCCTAAAAATATTTAAAAACATAAAACCCCCTGAAACTATCTTAGAATACCCTACAAACCCAAAACATCTAAAACCATTAAAAACCCAAGAATGTTATAACCCTAAAATACCCAAAAAACATAAAAAACCTAAAAACCCATAAAACCAAAAAAGTCATAAAACCCCACAGAAAAACTAAAAACAAAATATATATATATATATATATATATATAAACATTAAATTGATAAAAAAGATAAGAAAATCTAAAAATATCGAAAGTCCAAAATACACAAAAAACCCTAGAAACCCAAAAAACCCAACAAAACCAAAAAAGAATCAATGTTTCTAAAAACCATACAAAACCTAAAAGGCCAAAAAATCCATAAATATGACAAATATTCCTAAAACCCCTTAAAAACCCTAAGAAAACTTTATAAAAAGAAATAAAATTAAATCTTATAAGAAACATAAAAACACTAAAACCATAAAAAACCCAAAATAACCAAAGAATAAAAAAACCTTGAAAATCCCTAAAAACATTAAAATCCAATAAAAAGACTAAAAACCGTAAAAAACCTTAAAAACATAAAGAAATGTAACCCTTTAAAAATAATAAGAAAACCTTAAAAACCAAAAAACATTTAAATCCACTAAAAAAAGTTAAACACCCCAAAAGGCCTTAAAAACCATAAAAACCCATAAAAATATTAAAAAACCGAAAATCCTAGAACCTCCCAAAGAACAACTGAAAACAATAAAATCCATTTAAACCACTTAAAACGTTTGAAAAATATAATAACTATAAAAAGCTCATAAAACCACCAAAAACACAAAAAAATCCATAAATACCCTAAGACCCCCTTAAAACCCTCAAAATCCATAAAAATGTAAAAACACCCATAAAAATTAATAAAAATACACCAAAAACCATAAAAACATAAAAAACCCTGAAACACTAAAATAATGTAAGAAAACTATAACAACATAAAAACACTTAAACCCAGAAAATCTATGAAACTATAAAAACCATAAAAAATCTAAAATATTATAAAACTATAAAACCACTCAAAATCCCAAAAATCCCAAAAACCCAATAAAATATGAAAAGGCATTAAAAATATAAAAATATAAATAACCCTAACGAACATGGAAAACTCTAATAAAAACTTTGAAATCTAAAAACACTTCAAATCCTTAAAAACCGAAAAACACAAAAAACCATAAAGACCCTAAAAACCATAAACCCCATAAAATCCATAAAACCACAAAACCATAAAAAATCCTAGAAACACATAAAAACCATAAAATCACTATAAACTGAAAAAACCATTTAGACACCTAAAAATGTTAAAAAACACTACAAACCATAAAACCCCTAGAACTCAAAAAAACACCATAAAAAACCAAAAATATCATAAAACCCCCCAAAACCCTTCTATCTCTCAAAATCAATAAAACCCTAAAAAAATAAAAATCCAAAAAATCCTTAAAATTATGTAAAAATTTAAAAACCATAAAAACACCAAAAAACCCCTAAGAAAACCATAACAGTAGAAAAACACATAAAACCCCTTAAAAATATTTTTTAAAACCTTAAAACCCTAAATATGTAAAAGCCTAAAAGCCTAAAAACCCCTAAAACCTTTAAAAACCCTAAAACCCCATAAAAACACTAAAAATTCACTAAAAATTCTAAAGCCTATTTAAACACATAAACCCTAAAAACCTTAAAATCCATAAAAATTAGTAAACCCCTAAGAAAATAAAAAATAATAAAACCCCTAAAAACCCTAGAATACCCCCCAAAAACCCAGTAACCAAGAATACCCTTAAAACCCAAAAACCCTCAAAATACCTAAAAACCCTAAAAACCCCTAATAACCCATAAAAATCCTTAAAATACCAAAAATATCTTTTAAAATGTAACAAAACTTAAATATCTTGAAAATCCTGAAGAAAACATTAAAAACATAAAAACATATAAAACGCCTAAAAGCTTAAAAAGAGCTAAAAATCTTGCAAACTTTAGAAACCCTCAAAATCACTAAAACACTAAAAACCCATAAAAATAAAAATCCCAAAAATACTTGAGAGCATAAAAAACACTAAAAGTACATAAAACCCCTAAGAAAATCATAGAATCCAAATCTTAAAATACCCTAAACCATAAAATACCCAAAACCTCTAACAACCGCCAAACTGCATAAAAACCATAAAACCATAAAAACCCCAAAAAACTACTAAAAACTATAAAAACCCTTTAAATCCCAAATATTTTAATTTTTTTAGAAACCCTTAATACCCATAATGACTTAAAATAATGCTCTAAATACCCAAAAAACAAAAAAAAATCCCTAAGACCTTAAAATTCCTTGAAAACCTGAAAACCCACAAAATCCAAAAAAGCTAAAAACCGTAAGAACTGTAAATACCTAAAAATCATTAAAATTGTAAAAACTCCAAAAAACAAAAACATACCATAAAACCTAAAAAACATTAAACCATTAAAAAAACACCAAAAACATAAAAACTCTATATAATACCTTTAAAACCTAAAAACCCTAAAAAACCAAAAAACCCTTAAATACTGTATAAACCCCAAAAATACCAAAAAAAACAATAAAAAGATCTTAAAATACTTCAAAACCCTAAAAATGATAAAAAAATATAGAACACCTTAAAACCCATAAAAAACAGAAAAACTGTAAAACCCCAAAAAACTATAAAAACCCAAGAACACTAAAAAGTCATAAATTTCCCCAAACCCCCCAAATACCTAAAAACCTAAAAACCATAAAAATTATAAAAAATTAATTTAAGGTCCCTAAAAATGTAAAAAACCCAAGAAAATATGAAAACCCATATGAAATCCTTAAAAAAATCCCAAAAAAATCCCTAAATCCTTAAAAACCGTCAAAATCTCTAAAATACCTAAAAATCCTTGAAATTCAAAAAAATCACTAAAAATTCTTCAAAACATAAAAACTAATAAAACCCCTAAAAAATATAAGAAAAACTATAACCCTAAAACCCCTAAAAACATGAAAATGAAAAACAGCTTGAAAACCCTAGAAACCCTCAAAATCCGTAAAAACCTTAAAACCATAAAAATACGTAAATTTCACAAAAAAGTGTAAAACCCCTAAAACACTTGAAAATCCCTAAGAAAAACATAATACCCTAAATACACATAATACCCTTAAAACATATAAAAAATCTAAATACCATAAAAAACCCTAAAAACCCAAAAAAAATAAAAGAATTTTAAAACTCAAAAAACCAATAAAAGCCTTAAAAACCCACCAAAAATTGGCCTAACAAAAAAAAATACAAAAAACCCCTAAAAACCCTTAAAACACTAAAAATGTTAAAAAAACTCTAAAAAATATTATAAGACCTAAAAAATTAAATAAATCCCTAAAACCCCAAAAAAACCAAAAAACCCAAAAAACCCCAAAAAACCCTAAAAACCATAAAAATCAATAAAATTACAAAAAATACATAAAAATACATTAATACAAAAAAAATACTAAAAACCATGAAAACCTCTATAAAAACCATAAAAAACTAAAACACCCAAACCCCCTAAAAAACTAAACAACACTAAGAACCAAATAAAACCCTAAAACCCTTAAAAACAATACAAACCTATAAAAACCTATTAAAACACTAAATAACGAGTAAAATACCTTAAACCAGTAAAAACATTAGA
This sequence comes from Viscum album, assembly GCA_963277665.1. NCBI lineage: Eukaryota > Viridiplantae > Streptophyta > Magnoliopsida > Santalales > Viscaceae > Viscum > Viscum album. Next base: position 791,475,835 of record OY728164.1, read on the forward strand.
AAAGTATAAAAACATTAAACACCTAAAAAACTAAAAAAACCCTAAAACCCACTAAAAACCTTCTATGTCCATAAAACCTTAAAAATCTATAAAAATCCAAAAATAATCCCTACAAATCCCTAAGAATGTAGAAATACCTAAAACCCCTGAAAACCCCTAACAAAACCTTAAAAACTTAAAAACACTTAAACACCTAAAAACCTAAAAAACACAGAAAAACCTAAAAATCATATAAACCATAAGAAACCCTAAAACCCTCAAAATTCATAAAAATAAAAAACCATAAATCTGGAAAATCCCTAAAAAATTTTAAAAAGTAAAAAACCCTAGAAAACCTAAAAATCCATAAGAAAACTATAAAAACATAAAAACACATAAAAACCCTAAAAATGTAAAAATTACTTACAACACAAAAAGGTCCTGAAACTCATAAAACCCTAAAAACCCATAAAACCAGTAAAAACCTGTAAAACCCATAAAACCATACAAAACAATACAAACCCATAAAACTCTAAAAAACCACTAAAAACTCTACAAATTATTTGAACCCCAAAAAATTGAAAAATGCGAAAAAAATTAAAGGATTTAAAAAAAAAAAAAAACCTAAATTCCCAAAAAACCATAAAAACCCAAAAGACCCTAAAATTTTTAAAAACATTTCAAAATCGTAGACAAACCTAAAATTCAAAAAAATCCTAAAATAATTTTAATAATCCTTAAAAATTTATAAACCCTGAATACATGAAAAACTCTAAGAAAAACCTAAAAACACAAATACCCTAAAATTCATTAAAAATCTAAGAATGCTAAAAACCCTAAAATGACCATAAAAATACTAAAAACTATAAAAATCCATAAGAATTTTAAATATTCAAAATACCCAAAAAAACAAATAAAAACCACCAAAAACTATAAAAAACCTTTTTAAACAAAAAAAATGTTTGAAATTAATAAAAAAAATTAAAAACCCTAAAATAATTACAAAAAACCACTAAAACACAAAGAAAAACTATAAAAACTCTAAAACCACTAAATACCCATTAAAACCCAAAAATCCATAAAAACCCAAAAATCCATAAAAATCATTAAAAAACTCTAAAAATCCATAAAAACGTAAAAACCCTAAAAACACATAAATATACCATAGAAAAATTAAATACTAAAAAACACATAAAACCCCTAAAAACCATAAAAACCTAAAAAAACCTAAAATCCATATACACCAACAAAAACTGTAACCCCCCCCCCCCAAAATAATAAAAACCTAAAAAACTACTAAATACTCTAAAAACCCAAAAAATGTTCAAAAAAACTAAAAAAATAAAAAAAACTCTAAAATAATCAAAAAACCATAAAACCCCAAATAACCATAAAAACATAAAAATCCTAAAAAATCCTTAAACACAAACAAAATGTAAAAAACACTAAAAACCATAGAAAACCCAAAAAAAACTTTAAAATCCAAAAAATAGTTAAAAGCCCTAAAAACCTGAAATCCTGTAAAAACCCCATAAAACCCCTAAAAACATAAAAGCCACTAAAATCCATAAAAATCATAAACAAATCTGGAAAAAACCTAAAAGACACAAAACTTAAAAAACCCCTAAAAACCAAAAAAACCATAAAACCCTAAAAAAACCCCTTCACACCCTCAAAGTCCCTTAACACACTAGAAAACAATAAATATTCTAAAAAACCATAAAATCCCTAAAAATGATTAAAACCCTAAATACCGTAAAAACACTAAAACCATAAAACCACATAAAAACATTGAAAACCCTAAAATACCCCTAAAAATCTATAAAACCTTTAAACCCCTAAAAAAATTTAAAAACTAAAAAAACATTAAAAATCTAAAGAAACTCAAAAAACCCTAAAAACCCAAAATAACTAAAAAAACCCTTCAACACCTAAAAACATTAAAATCTGTAAAAACAAAAAAAAACCAAAAAAATAATAAAAACACATAAAAATACATAAAAATGTAAAAAACCATCAATCCTTTAAAACCTAAAATAAACCCTTAAAAACTAAAAGGGAAAACCCCCCATAAAAATATAAAAATGTGAAAAACCCTTAAAAAAATAAAACCCAATAAAACCCTAAAACGCATTAAAATATCTAAAAACCCTAAAACACATGAAAATATTAAAAAATCCCTAAATATACCTAAATACATAAAATACCCTAAAATATATGAAAACTATGCGAAAACCTTGAAACCTAAAAATAATTAAAAACTCTAAAAAACCAAAAAAACACTTAAAACGTTAAAAAATATAATAACTATAAAAAGCTCATAAAACCACCAAAAACACAAAAAAAATACATAAATACCCTAAGACCCCCTTAAAACCCTCAAAATCCATAAAAATGTAAAAACACCCATAAAAATTAATAAAAATACACCAAAAACCATAAAAACATAAAAAACCCTGAAACACTAAAATAATGTAAGAAAACTATAAAAACATAAAAACACTTAAACCCAGAAAATCTATGAAACTATAAAAACCTTAAAAAATCTAAAATATTATAAAACTATAAAACCACTCAAAATCCCAAAAATCCCAAAAATCCCATAAACCCAATAAAATATGATAAGGCATTAAAAATATAAAAATATAAATAACCCTAACGAACATGGAAAACACTAATAAAAACTTTGAAATCTAAAAACACTTCAAATCCTTAAAAACCGAAAAACACAAAAAACCATAAATACCCTAAAAACCATAAACCCCATAAAATCTATAAAACCACAAAACCATAAAAAATCCTAGAAACACATAAAAACCATAAAATCACTATAAACTGAAAAAACCATTTAGACACCTAAAAAGGTTAAAAAACACTACAAACCATAAAACCCCTAGAACTCAAAAAAACACCATAAAAAAACCAAAAATATCATAAAACCCCCCAAAACCCTTCTATCTCTCAAAATCAATAAAACCCTAAAAAAAATAAAAATCCAAAAAATCCTTAAAATTATGTAAAAATTTAAAAACCATAAAAACACCAAAAAAACCCCTAAGAAAACCATAACAATAGAAAAACACATAAAACCCCTTAAAAATATTTTTGAAAACCTTAAAAACCCTAAATATGTAAAATCCTAAAAACATAAAAACCCCTATAACCTTTAAAGACCCTAAAACCCCATAAAAACACTAAAAATCCACTAAAAATTCTAAAGCCTATTTAAACACATAAACCCTAAAAACCTTAAAATCCATAAAAATCAGTAAAACCCTAAGAAAATAAAAAATAATAAAACCCCTAAAAACCCTAGAATACCCCCCAAAAACCCAGTAACCAAGAATACCCTTAAAACCCAAAAACCCTCAAAATACCTAAAACCCTAAAAAACCCTAATAACCCATAAAAATCCTTAAAATACCAGAAATATCTTTTAAAATGTAACAAAACTTAAATATCTTGAAAATCCTGAAGAAAACATTAAAAACATAAAAACATATAAAACGCCTAAAAGCTTAAAAAGAGCTAAAAATCTTACAAACTTTAGAAACCCTCAAAATCACTAAAACACTAAAAACCCATAAAAATAAAAATCCCAAAAATACTTGAGAGCATAAAAAACACTAAAAGTACATAAAACCCCTAAGAAAATCATAGAAACCAAATCTTAAAATACCCTAAACCATAAAATACCCAAAACCTCTAACAACCGCCAAAGTGCATAAAAACCATAAAACCATAAAAACCCCAAAAAACTACTAAAAACTATAAAAACCCTTTAAACCCCAAATATTTGAATTTTTTTAGAAACCCTTAATACCCATAATGACTTAAAATAATGCTCTAAATACCCAAAAAACAAAAAAAATCCCTAAGACCTTAAAATTCCTTGAAAACCTGAAAAACCACAAAATCCAAAAAAGCTAAAAACCGTAAGAACTGTAAATACCTAAAAATCAATAAAATTGTAAAAGCTCCAAAAAACAAAAACATACCATAAAACCTAAAAAACATTAAACCATTAAAAAAACACCAAAAACATAAAAACTCTATATAATACCTTTAAAACCTAAAAACCCTAAAAAACCAAAAAACCCTTAAATACTGTATAAACCCCAAAAACCCCAAAAAAACCAATAAAAAGATCTTAAAATACTTCAAAACCCTAAAAATGTTAAAAAATATATATAACACCTTAAAACCCATAAAAAACAGAAAAACTGTAAAACCCCAAAAAACAATAAAAACCCAAGAACACTAAAAAGTCATAAATTTCCCCAAACCCCCCAAATACCTAAAAACCTAAAAACCATAAAAATTATAAAAAATTAATTTAAGGTCCCTAAAAATGTAAAAAACCCAAGAAAATATGAAAACCCATATAAAATCCTTAAAAAATCCCAAAAAAATCCCTAAAATCCTTAAAAACCGTCAAAATCTCTAAAATCCCTAAAAATCCTTGAAATTCAAAAAAATCACTAAAAATCCTTCAAAACATAAAAAATATTAAAACCCCTAAAAAATATAAGAAAACCTATAACCCTAAAACCCCTAAAAACATGAAAATGAAAAACAGCTTGAAAACCCTAGAAACCCTCAAAATCCGTAAAAACCTTAAAACCATAAAAATCCGTAAATTTCACAAAAAAGTGTAAAACCCCTAAAACACTTGAAAACCCCTAATAAAAACATAATACCCTAAATACACATAATACCCTTTAAACATATAAAAAATCTATATACCATAAAAAACCCTAAAAATCCAAAAAAAAATAAAAGAATTTTAAAACTCAAAAAACCAATAAAAGCCTTAAAAACCCACCAAAAACTGGCCTAACAAAAAAACTAAAAAAACCCCTAAAAACCCTTAAAACACTAAAAATGTTAAAAAAACACTAAAAAATATTATAAGACCTAAAAAATTAAAAAAATCCCTAAAACCCAAAAAAAACCAAAAAACCCAAAAAAACCCCTCAAAACCCTAAAAACCATAAAAATCAATAAAATTACAAAAAATACATAAAAATACATTAATACAAAAAAAATACTAAAAACCATGAAAACCTCTATAAAAACAATAAAAAACTAAAACACCCAAAACCCCTAAAAAACTAAACAACACTAAGAACCAAATAAATCCAAACAAAACCCTAAAACCCTTATAAACAATAAAAACCTATAAAAACCTATTAAAACAATAAATAACGAGTAAAATACCTTAAACCAGTAAAAACATTAGAAAAGTATAAAAACATTAAACACCTAAAAAAATAAAAAAAACCCGAAAACCCACTAAAAACCTTATATGTCCATAAAACCTTAAAAATCTATAAAAATCCAAAAATAATCCCTACAAATCCCTAAGAATGTAGAAATACCTAAAACCCCTGAAAACCCCTAACAAAACCTTAAAAACTTAAAAACACTTAAACACCTTAAAACCTAAAAAACACAGAAAAACCTAAAAATCATATAAACCATAAGAAACCCTAAAACCCTCAAAATTCATAAAAACAAAAAACCATAAATCTGGAAAATCCCTAAAAAATTTTAAAAAGTAAAAAACCCTAGAAAACCTAAAAGTCCATAAGAAAACTATAAAAACATAAAAACACATAAAAACCCTAAAAATGTAAAAATTACTTACAACACAAAAAGGTCCTGAAACTCATAAAACCCTAAAAACCCATAAAACTAGTAAAAACCTGTAAAACCCATAAAACCATACAAAACAATACAAACCCATAAGACTCCAAAAAACCACTAAAAACTCTACAAACTATTTGAACCCCAAAAAATTGAAAAATGCGAAAAAAATTAAAAGATTTAAAAAATAAAAAAAACCTAAATTCCCAAAAAACCATAAAAACCCAAAAGACCCTAAATTTTTTTAAAACCTTTCAAAATCGTAAACAAACCTAAAATTCAAAAAAATCCTAAAATAATTTTAACAATCCTTAAAAATTTATAAACCCTGAATACGTGAAAAACTGTAGGAAAAACCTAAAAACACAAATACCCTAAAATTCATTAAAAATCTAAGAATGCTAAAAACCCTAAAATGACCATAAAAATACTAAAAACAATAAAAATCCATAAGAATTTTAAATACTCAAAATACCCAAAAAAACAAATAAACACCACCAAAAACTATAAAAAACCCTTTTAAACCAAAAAAAATGTTTGAAATCAGTAAAAAAATTAAAAACCCCAAAATAACTAAAAAAAACCACTAAAACACAATGAAAAACTATAAAAACCCTAAAACCACTAAATACCCATTAAAACCCAAAAATCCATAAAAATCATTAAAAAACTCTAAAAATCCATAAAAACGTAAAATCCCTAAAAACATATAAATATACCATAGAAAATTTAAATACTAAAAATCACATAAAACCCCTAAAAACCATAAAAACCTAAAAAAACCAAAAATCCATATACACCAATAAAAACTGTAAACCCCCCCCCCCAAAAAAAATAATAAAAACCTAAAAAACTACTAAATACTCTAAAAACCCTTCAAAACCCAAAAAATGTTCAAACAAACTAAAAAAATAAAAAAAACCTCTAAAATAATCAAAAAACCATAAAACCCCAAATAACCATAAAAACATAAAAATCCTAAAAAATCCTTAAACACAAACAAAATGTAAAAAACACTAAAAACAATAGAAAACCCAAAAAAACTTTAGAATCCAAAAAATAGTTAAAAGCCCTAAAAACCTGAAATCCTGTAAAAACCCCTAAAATACCCTAAAACCAAAAAACCCAAAAAACCCCCTAAAAACATAAAACCCACTAAAATCCATAAAAATCATAAACAAATCAGGAAAAAACCTAAAAGACACAAAACTTAAAAAACCCCTAAAAACCAAAAAAACCATAAAACCCAAAAAAAACCCCTTCACACCCTCAAAGTCCCTAAACACACTAGAAACCAATAAATATTCTAAAAAACCATAAAATCCCTAAAAATGTTTAAAACCCTAAATACCGTAAAAACACTAAAACCATAAAACCACATAAAAACATTAAAAACCCTAAAATACCCCTAAAAATCTATAAAACCTTTAAACCCCTAAAAATTTTAAAAACTAAAAAAACATTAAAAATCTAAAGAAACTCCAAAAACCCTAAAAACCCAGAAAACCAAAAAAAACCCTTCAACACCTAAAAACATTAAAATCTGTAAAAAAAACAAAAAAATAATAATAACACATAAAAATACATAAAAATGTAAAAAACCATCAATCCTTTAAAACCTAAAATAAACCCTTAAAAACTAAAAGGGAAAACCCCCCATAAAAATATAAAAATGTGATAAACCCTTAAAAAAATAAAACCCAATAAAACCCTAAAACGCATTAAAATATCTAAAAACCCTAAAACACATGAAAATATTAAAAAATTCCTAAATATACCGAAAAACATAAAATACCCTAAAATATATGAAAACTATACGAAAACCTTGAAACCTAAAAATAATTAAAAACTCTAAAAACCCAAAAAAAACACTTAAAACCATAAAAGGCACTAAAAACCAAAAAAACCTCTAAAACCCATTAAACTCCAAAATCCTAAAAACCCCTAAAAACCAACAAAAATCATAGAAATTACTAAAACCTATTAAAACCCTATAACAACTAAAAATGTTGAAAACTCTAAACCATAAAAATTTCTAAAACATTAAAAAACATAAAATACCCAATGAAACCAAAAAAATTAAAAAAATCAAAAAACCACACAAAATCTCTGAATACCCTAAAACCATAAAAATTCTAAAATTCCCATAGAAGCCTTAAATATTTTAAAAACCCTATAAACCCGAAAAAATTCCTATAAAAACCTTGAAAAAATAAAAACAGTTAAAACCACTAAAAAATAAACAATTATTAGAATCCTAAAACCCCTAAAACCCTAAGAAAGCCTAAAAGCCCTAATAATTATAAAAAATCCTTGAAATCCTATAAAAAATTGCCAAAATCTTAAAACCCTAAATACCCTAATAAAACCTCAAACACATAAAAACAAATAAAACCACATAAAATCCCCAAATAAACTCTAAAAACCCAAGTGTCAATAAAAACCATAAAACCTTTAGAAACTCCTAAAAACCATAAAAACATGAACAAATACCCTAAAACCCAGAGAACTCTAAAAACCACCAAAAACACTAAGAAACCTTTATAATGAAAAAAATGTTACAAAACTAAAAAAAATTAAACCCCTAAAAAATACCAAACCCTAAAATCCATAAAACCATAAACCCCTAAAAATCCTAAAAAAACCCTAAAAAGCTTCAAAATTAATAAAATTCATAAAAAACCCATAAAAGTGATAAAATATCCTGAAAAATATCTAGAGATTTAAAAAAAACTAAAACTATAGAAAACCCTTAGAGACCTAAAAACACATAGAACCCTTAAAACCCTCAAATATGCTAAAACCACCAAAAAACCATAAAACACCAAAAAACATAAAACACATAAAAACCGATTAAAAACCCAGGAAACCCACTAAAACTAGAGAAACCATTTAAACCACTAAAAGTCATAATAATATATTAAAAACCTTAAAACCCTGAAAAATTCAAAATTCCCCCTAAAAACCATAAAACTCATAATACCCTACAAACCATCAATATTTGTAAAACCTTTTAAAATAATAAAAATCTTAAAAAATTCCTATAAATACCTAAAGTGGTTAAAAATGCTAAAAAACAAAAATACTATAGAAAACCATAAAATCCTATAAAATAATAAAACCCTTAAAAATCTAAAAAATATAAAAACATGAAAACCCATAAAAACTAAAAAATCTAAAATCCTCAGAATCCCCTAAAATCCAAGAAAACCATAAAAATCATAAAAATTCATAATATTACATAAAAGCTCTAAAAACCAAAAAAACACGAAGAAACCCATAATACCCTAAAGCCACATAAGAACCATAAAAAAGATAAAAAACATAAAAACCCCTAAAACACCTTAAAACCATAAAGACCATAAAAACCCCTAAAAGAAAAAAAACATAAAACCCATAAAACTCCTAACAACCACTAAACACTCCCAAAACTCTTTAAACCCTAAACATGTTAGAAAAATACAAAAAAAATCTAAACCCTAAAAACCCAAATAACCCTGAACACTGAAAAAACTATAAAAACCATAAAAACCGTAAAAAACCTCAAAATCCCTAAACAAGTAAAAAACACTAAAAATCTGGAAAACTTCTAAGAAAAAATTAAAAAAATTAAAACTCATAAAACCCATTTAACCTAAAAACACTAAAAGCCTTAAAAATCATTAAAAATCCTAAAAACGAAAAAACCAATAAAACCTGTCAAACTGAAATAAACTCTAAAGCCACAAAAAACTCAAAAACACTAAAAACTCAAAAAACCCCTTTAAATTACTTATAATTAAAAAACAAAAAAACCATAAACCCTAAAAAACTAAAAGAAACTAAAAAACCTAAAAAAACAACGTAAAAAAGAAAATAAAACCATTAAAACTTTAAAATATCTAAAAATCCCTAAAAACACAATAAACCTTGAAAACCCCTAAGAAAAAATTAAAAATATAAAAACACATTAAACCCCCATAAATCATAAAAAATGTTAAAAACCCTAAAACCCCTAAAAGGACCCTAAAAACCCTAAAAACCCCAAACAACAACAGAACACCTAAAACCAAAAAAACCCTAAACACACATAAAAACACTAAAACCACTAATAACTCAAAAAACCATTTAACTTCTAAAAATGTTAAAAAACTTTTAAAATTCATAAAAACCATAAAAATTGAAAAAACCCGCTATAAACCCAAAAAAACCAAAAAACCCGTCAAAATCTCTAAAAACCCATAAAAATCCTAAAAATCCATAAAAATACTTAAAAACAATAAAATTATTAAAAACTGTGAAAACCCCTTAGAAATCCTTAGTGACTCAATTACACATTAAACCCCAAAAAACCTAAAAATGATAAAAACCTAAAAACCATTAAAACACTTAAAAATTTAAAAAATAAAAATAACCCAAAATAATCCTAAAACCCCACTAAAACCTATGAAAACAATTAAACCCCTATAATGTTTAAAAAGATTTAAAACCAATAAAAATTTTAAAAAACTAAAAAAACACTAAAAACACCAAAAAAACAAAAAACCTTCAAACTCCTTAAAACCTTTAAAAATCATAAAAATCCTAAAAAAGTCCATAAAAACACATAAAACATAGTAATCCCTAAAAACCATAGGAAAACCTTAAAGCCTAAAAACACTTAAAAATCCTAAAAACCTAAAAAGCACTAAATACCTAAAAACCCTAAAACCCCTAATGACCTAAGAACCCCTAAAATACAAAAAAAATACCTAAACCCCTAAAAACCCTAAAAATTTCTAAGAAGAGTTCAAAAACCTAAAACCCTAAAACCCCCAAAAAACATAAATATACTCAAAACACTAAAAGATTATAAGACATGAAAAATTCCCTAAAAAAAATTAAAAAACACCTAAAACTTTAAAAAATCTAAAAACCCATACAAACCCAGAAAACCAATAAATTACTAATAACCTTTTATACCCCTAAAAACATAATAAAAATATAAAAAACATTTAAAAACCTAAAAACTCAAAAAATATGAAAAACACAAAAAACACAAAAAACTTTTAAACCATAATGAACCCTAAAGACCATCAAAATATCTAAAAACCATAAAAACCATAAAAATACAAACAATCCCTAAGAATACTAGAAATGTAGAATCCCCTAAAAATAATAAAACCCTAAAAACTAATAAAAACCATAAAACCACTAAAAACTCAAAAAACCCTCCAAACACCTAAAAAAATTAAGAAACTCAAAAAATCCTTAAAATCTATATATACTCAAAAAACCAAAAACATACAATAACCATAAAAACACTCACAGCCCCTAAAACACTTAAATCCAAAAAAATAGAAAAACTAAAAATTCATAGAAATGAGAAAACCCCTAAAACCCCTGAAAACCTCTATGAAAACATTAGAAACCAAAATACACATAAAACCATTAAAAAATTACAAAAAACATAAAAACCCCACGAAATCCCTAAAAAAATAAAGATTTCCTAAAGACCATAAAACCCACAAAAAACCTAAAATGCACTAAAAATTCCTAAATTACATAAAAAACAATAAAATCCTCGAAAAGCCTAAAGAAAACCTTAAAAATATAAAACAATTAGAACCACTAAAAACCTAAAAAATGAAAAAAAACCCAAGAATTCTTAAAAGACCCTAAAAACCCTAAAACCCCTAAAACCCATAAAAACCAATAAAAATGTTTTAAATCACTAAAACCCTTAAGAACACATAAAAACCAATACAAATTATAAAAACCCTTTAAACCACTAAAAATAATTAAACCACTAAAAATGTTAAAAAATCTAAAATTCCTTAAAAAAATGTAAATACTCATAAAAACAATAAAATCTCAAAAAACCCATAAAAACGCAAAAAATCCTAAAAACATGAAAAAACATTAAAACCCCTCAAAATCCCTAAGAACCATAAAATTCCAAAAAAAACCTCTAAAAATCCCTAAAAATGTAAAAAATCATAAAAACATGTGGAAAACTATGAAAATATAAAATAAACAAAAAACACATAAAATTTAAAAACCTAAAAAATGCTAAAAAACCGAAAAAACCCTAAAAGACCATAAAACCCCTAAAAGTATTAAAAACATAAAATAACCAAAAACCCATAAAACCCCTAAAAATTTCCTAAAAATTTAAATCCCTTGAATCCTATAATTTTTATTATAAACTATAAAAAAACCCAATAAAAATTCAAAAAAAAACATAAAACCCCTACAAATCCAAAACATTCATAAAAACCCTAAACCCCAAAAAAAATATCCTAAAAAATATCTATAATCCCTAAAATCATTAAAAATACTAAATACACAGAAAACCCTAAAAACCATAAACACATGAAAACTATTGAGCACATAAGAAACCCTAAACCCTAAAAAACCCACAAAAACCCTAAAAACCTAAAATACCCCTAAAAACATTAAAAAAGAAAAAACCCATAAACCTAAAAACTCACAAAAAATATTTAAACCCATTAAACCCTAAAGAAAATTTAAAACACAAAAACCAATAAAATTAAAAAAACCTCTAAAACCCCAAAAAACCATAAAATGCAAAAAACTCCCAAACACCCTAAATATTACTAAAACCACTAAAATTCATAAAAAGACTAAAAATATCTAAATTTACCTAAAACATAAATATCCCTTAAATCCATGAAAACAACAGAGAAATACTTAAAAACATAAAAACATATAAAACCCATAGCAAACCTAAAACAATAAACACCGTAAATAACACAAAAAACCCAACAACCCTTGAAATCCATAAAAACCCCTAGAGACCTTAAATCCCCTAAAAACGAAAAAACCATAAAAACCCAATAATACCTCTTTAAACCCCTAAGAACATTATAAATCTCAAAAACACATTAAAATAATAAAAAAATAGAAAAAACCTAAAAACCAAAAAACTGTAACAGATGTAAAAATCCTAAAACCCATACAAACAAACAAAGTCCCAAAAAACATAAAGTAATAAAAATTCTAAAAATGTTGTAAAATCACTAAAAGTGTAAAAAGTCCTAAAAACATAAAAACCCCTATGAAAACAATATAAACACAAAATGACATAAAACCATTAAATACCTAAAAACCACTAAAAACTCTAAAAAATCCTAAAAACAATAAAACCATAATACCCCCAAAAAACCCAATAACCAAAAAAACCAATAAAACACTAAAAATCCATTAAAAACTCTAATAACCCTTTTAACCCCTATAAATGTTAAAAAACTCTAAACACACATAAAACCCTAAAACCTCAATACCCCTAAAATTCAAACAAATACCATTAACCCATAAAATCCTCAAAATTACCACAAAAAAAGACCATAAAAACCCTAAAAACAAAAAAAAATGCTAAAACCACTAATAATTGTAAAAACTCCAAAAACCATAAAGAACCCTAAACACCCTAAAAACCCAAAAAAAAACTAAAACCCCTTTAAACCCTTAAAAAAATTAACAAACTATAAAACCCTAAAAACAAAAAAAAACCATTAAAACACAAAAAAACCAAACAACACTAAAACCCCTATGAAATCAAAAACCCCTCAAAATCTGTCAAAAGTGTAAAAACCATAAAAATATTAACAAACCAAAAAAATCTATAAAAATGTAACAAACCCTAAAATCCTTGAAAAATCCTATGAAAACCTTAAAAACCTAACAAATTTTTAATACCCTAAAAACCTAAATAAATCTGAAAAATCATACAAAACCCAAAAACCCCTAAAAAATTTAAAACTATAAAAACAATAAAAACATTAAAATCCACTAAAAAAATATAAAAACCCATTAAACCCAAAGAATATTAAAAACTCTAAAAATTCATAACACCCCTAAAAAATGAAAACAAATTAAAACTCTAAAAAACAATAAACCCCTAAAAACCCTACAAATTTTCAAAATACTAAAAAACCAAAAATATTCAAAATAATAATAAAAATCCATAAAAATGAAAAAAGACCTAAAAATGTGAAAAACAAAAACAAAACCATAAAATTTAAAAACATTCAAAACCCCTAAAATCCTAAAAAACGATTAAAACACTAAAAGCCGTAGAAACCCTAAAAACCATAAAACCCCTAAAAACCTTAAAAACCATAAAACCCTATTAAAAAAACTAAAAACACAAAAACCTTTTAGACCCATACAAATGTTAAAATATATTTAAAAAATAGTTAAAAACATTAAAAAAATAAAAAAACCCAAATATAATTTCAAAACTGAAAAAAAAACTATAAAATAAAAAAAACATCATATCTAAAAAGACATTAAAAACTATAAAAATATTAAAAGGCACAAAAAAATCACTAAAAACATTAAAAACTATAAAATATTAGTAAAACCTATGAAAACCAAAAAACCAGAAATCACTTAAATCCCCTAAAAACAAAAAAAAATCCAAAAACCCAAAAACCCATAAAAACCATAAAACCCATAAAACCATAAAAAATTATATAAACCTATTTAAAAAAAAATTATGAAAATTTATTCAAACCATTTAAGCCCCTAAAAATGTTAAAAACTCTAAAAGACTTAAAAACCCTCAATACTCAAATCCCTAAAACTGAAAAAAAAAACATTAAATACCACAAAAATCATAAAAAACCCAAAATTCCCTCAAAATCTCTAAAAACATTTAAACCATTAGTAATCATTAATAACCCATTATAATCCTTCAAAATCCATAAAAACAAAAAAAACACAAAAAAACCCGTAGAAAACCATAAAAAAAATAAAAACCACTAAAAACCCCTAAAAACCTGAAACACTAAAAACACTACAAAACCCAAAAAAACTCTACAAACCATAAAACCCCTAAAAAAATTTAAAATACCTAATACTGCTAAAAATATATAAATCATTTAAACATATAAAAATATTCGAAATCATTATAAATTTGTAAAAATGCTAAAAAACATAGAAATTCCCTAAAACCCAAAAAAAACATAAACACCCTAAAAATCCAAAAAATCCAAAAATCCCTCATAATCCCTAAAAACCAAAGAAATAAATTGTGTTAAAATAATCTCTCAAAATCCCTAAAACCCTAAAAACCCTAAAAATCCGAAGGAAAACCTTAAAAACCTAAAAATAATTAAATCCCATAAAAACCTAAAAAATGCTATAAACCTGTAAACCATAAAAATCCTAAAAATCCAAAACCCCGTAAAATAATTAAAAACCCTAAAAACCGATAAAAAACCTAAAACCCAAAAAAAATTCTAAAACACCTTTAAATCCATAAAAATATTAAAAACTATAAAAACAAACCCTAGAAGCCCTAGAAAACCCTAAAGACTCTAAAAATCTCTAAACTCCTAAGAACCCATAAAAATCCTAAATAATCTGTAACAATCCATAAAAACAAAAAACTTCATAAAAATCCTAAAAAACACTAATAAAACCTTAGAAAACAAAAAACACTCAAAACCCTAAAACTCTAAGGTTCCCATAAAAACCCTAAAATACACTAAAACCCCACAAAATCCATAAAAATGTAAAAATCCATAAAAATCCAAATACATCTCTAAAAATCACATTAATTATAAAAAAAACCTAAAATCCATATAAACACCTAATTAAACTTAAAAACCTAAAAAAACAAAAAATCCTAAAAATCCTAAGATACATTAAAAAACCTTGAATACCCTAAGAATCATTAAAATACCTAAAAACCTTAAAAACTATAAAACCCATAAATATCATAAAAACCACTAAAAACTCCAAAAACACTTAAAAAACAAGAAAAGTTAAAAACTCTAAATATTCTTTAAAACCTAAAAAACCCCCTAAAAACCCAAAATCCAAAAAATCCTAATAAACCATAAAAACCCTTAATCTCTCTAAAAACCCTAAGGAAAATAAATATTCTAAAAAATCACTAGAAATATAGTAAAACTTAAAAAAAACTCTAAACACCCTGAAAACCCCAAAGAAAACCTTAAAAACATTAAAATACTTAAATCCCATAAAACCCAAAAAAATGATAATACCTCTAAAAACCCAAAAAAACCATACACCCCTAAGAAACATAAAAACCCTAAAAATCAATAAAAATCCTAAAAATAACTAAAAACACTATAACCCTTTATACACAAAAAAAATATTAAAAGATCGAAAGATCTGTAAAAACCTGAAAAAAACATAAAACCAAAAAAACCATAAAATAAAAAAAACATTAAAAACCAGATAATTCTTAAAAATCCAAAGACAAATAAAATCCCAAGGAAGTCATAAAATCCTTTAAAATGTAAAAAACTCAAAAACCCTAAAAACCCTTTAAAGTCTAAAAATAAATAAAACCTGTAAAAACCTAAAAAGGATAAAACACCGAAAAATATAGAACCCCTAAATACATAAAAACACATTAAAAACTATAAAAACCCTTTAAACTCCTAAAAATATTTATAAACTTTAAAAAACTAAAAAACAAAAAAAAAACTCAAAAAAAACTAATGAGCCAAAAAATCATCAGAACCCTTAAATTCTCAAAAATCCCTTAATATCCTTAAAAACCAAAACATTCCAAAAACCCAAAAGTCCATTAAAATTTATAAAAATGTGAAAAACCATAAAATCCAAGAAAAATACTAAGAAAAAATTAAAAAACTAAAAAAATTTAAAACTCCTAAAAAAATAAACAAATATAAAAACCATAAAGAACCCTAAAAACCCATGACAACAATCGAACCCTAAAAACATTAAATACCCTAAAACCTATAAAAAACCTAATTCCACTAAAAACTCTAAAAACCCCTCAAGCCCCTAAAATTTTAAAAAAACATTAAATACATTAAAAATCCAAAAAAATAAAAAAACACTAAAAACTCAAAAAATATCAACAACACCCCTAAAACCCCATAAACCTTGAAAATCCCTAAAACCCCCAAAAGCCATAAATATCCTAAAAATCCCAAAAAATGGAAAAACCCTAAAACCCCTAAAACCCCTATAAAAAGAATAAAATACTAGGAACACTAAAAACCTGGAGAAAACCAAAAAAACAATAAAAACCCTAAAACACTAAAAAACCATACAAACCATAAAGCCGTAAAAACCTCAAAAACCCTAAAACCTTTGAAACCCATAAGTACCCATAAAAATCCTAAAGAGAAAATAAAAACCCTAAAAACCCTTAAAATTCCTAAAAACGATATGAAATAATAAAAAACCATAAAACCCAAAAATACTCAAAAAGACCCTAAACCATAAGAAAACAAAAAATCCCAAAATTTCCTAACAACTCTAAAATCCCTCAAAATCCCTAAAAACGCTAAAAACCATAAAATTCATAAAAATTCCTAAAATTCTTTAAAAACATTAAAATACCTAAAAAACCTGAAAATCCCTAAGAAATACTTAAAAACATAAAAAAACTCAAAACCCTTAAAATCCTAAAAAATTATAAAAAACCCTAAGATATCCTAAAAACTCTAAAAACATAAAAAGAACCATAAATACTGTTAAAAATATAAAAGGCATAAAACCCGCAAAAACTCTTAAAAAATAAAAACTCTAAAAATGCTTTAAGCACCTAAAAATGATTAAAAAAATTATAAAAAACCCTTAAACCACATAAAAATAAAAAAACGTTAATCCGAAAAAACCATAAAACCCTCAAAATACCTAAAAACCAAAAACACCAATAAAATTCCAAAAAATATCTAAAAATACCTCAGAACATAAAAACCTTTAAAACCCTAAAACCCCTAATGAAAAATAATAAAAACCTAAAATTAGTTAAAATCCATAAAAACCTAAAAACGCTAAAAACCCAAACCCCTAAAAATCCCTAAAATACCTAAAACCCAGTAAAACCCATAAAACCCCTAAAATAATAAAAACCCTAAAAACCCATAAATATCATAAAACCGCCAAAAAACTATAAAATCCCATTAAACCATTAAAAATACTTAAAAATTCAAAAACCATTAAAAACCCTAGGAAAATAATAAACCATTAAACCCCTAAAAATCCATAAAAACATTAAAACCCTTAAAAACCTAAAATCTCATAAAAATTCTAAAAGATCCCTAAAATGAATAAAAACATAAAAAATCTAAAAACCCCTTATAAACAAAGAGAAATCATTTAAAAAATAAAAACACTTAAACCATTAGGAATCCTAAAAATGATAAAACCATAAAAACCATAAATCTCAAAAAATACATAAAACCTTAAAATCCTAAAACCTATAAATCCCTAAAATCGTAAGAGGTATAGAAAACCTTTAAAACCATAGAAATGTTAAAAACCTAAAAAGACTTAAAACCCTAAAAAATTCATAAAACCCTAAAAACCACTAAAACCATAAAAACACTAAAACCCCGTAAAGAACCCTAAAACCCATTATATCCTTACAACCCACTAAAAAAATATAAACACCATTTTAAACCCTAGAAATGATAAAAAACTCTAAAAAACATTAAAAATAAAAAATTTAAAAACCATAAAATCCAAAGATATCCCAAAAACTCAAAAACCCTAAAAAACCCTTAAACCCCTTAAAATCCATAAATGCTCTAAAAAAATACATATTCTAAAAAAACCTAAAAACCCCTAATATTTTAAAGACATTAAATACCCTAAAAAATTATAAGAATCACTAAAAAACCTAAAATACGTATAACTGAAAAAAACACTAAAATCCTAAAAGACCCCTAAAACCCCAAGAAACCATAAAAACCCCTAAAACATATCAAAATCCCTAAAAAATTAAAACCATAAAAATACTAAAAAATACATAAAATCCCTAAAAATGTAAAAAACCTTAAAAACCTTAAAAACACAAAAGAAACCCTCAAATACTTATAAATAGTTAGAACCCTTATAAAACTAAAAATGCTAAAAACACTAAAAACCATAAAAGTCTAAAAAACCCAAAACCCATAAAAACATTAAACCCATATAGAAACTCTAAAATCCCACTAAAAATCTAAAAACCCTTAAAACCCCAAAAAACATTAAAAACACTAAAAAACCATTATACCATTAAAAATTAAAAAACTGTAAAAACCTAAAAAAACCACAAAACCCCTAAAGACCCTAAAACCATAAAAATCCCTAAAAACCATAAAAACAAATAAAAACATAAAAAATCCCAAAAATATTTAAAAATATAGAAAACCTTAAAGACTTTGAAACCCCATAAGAAAAACAGAAAATCCAAAAAATAATTCAAAAAACTAAAAAATAAAAAAAATGCTAAAAAATGCTAAAAAACCAAAAAACCAAAAAACCCCCTGAAAAGCATAAAAACACTAAAAACCACTAAAAACACTGAAACAATTTAAACCTGTAATTTTTCGAAAAAACATTAAAAAACAATGAAAATTGTAAAACTCAAAAGACCCTAGAAACACTAAAAATCAAAAAACCCCTAAAATCCTTATAAAACCTCAAAATACCTAAAAACCATAAAAATCCTAAAAAGACCTAAAATTCCCACAAAAATAAAAACCCATAAAAACAATAAAAACCCTTAAAAACCCCAAAAACAATAAAAAACTGTAAAAATATTCAAAAATACATAAAAATATAAGAAATTAAAAATCCTAAAACACATTAGAAAACAAATAAAACAAATAAAACCTGAAAAGGATATTAAAATTCTAAAAAACATCAAAGACCCTAAAAGATCCTAAATATCCTTAAAAACCATAAAAAATAAAACCATAAACCACCATAGAAACCCTAAAACCCATTATAGAATCTAAAAAACCTTTAAACCCTAGAAAACATTAAAAACTCTATAAATACTTTAAAACACAAAAAACTCAAAATACCCTAAACCCCAAAAAAAACCATAGAAACCCTTAAAACTTGTAAAACCCCCCAAATCCCCATAAAACCCAATAAAACATAAAAATTTTAAAAAACTGAAAAAACTCATTAAAACTATCAAAAACACTATGAAAACCATAAAAACATAAAATCAGTTAAAATCCTGAAAAATATAAAAACACTAAAAACCATAAAAAAAATGAAAAAACCTTGCAATCCCCTAAAACTATAAAACACCTAAAACCCATAAAAAACTAAAAACCACTAAATAATATTAAAAAACTTTAAACCATTAAAAATGTAAAAAACTTTAAAAAAACATGAAAACCCTAGAGAACTCAGAAAACACTAAAAACTCCAAAAATCCACAAAAACCCTAAACACATTAAAAACCATCAAAATCCATAAAACCCCTAAAATACATAAGAATAAAAAAATCATTACAAATTCTTAAAAAGATAAATACCATAAAAACCATGAAAAGCCTAGGAAAACATAAAAACCTAACAATTCTAAAACCCCATAAAAAACATAAACAACAAAAAAAATCTAAAAATCCTTCAAACCTATAGAAACGTTAAAAACTCTTTAAAACCCAAAAAATATAAAAAAACAAAAAACCCATAAAAACCCAAAAATTATTAACCTCAAAAATCCCTAAAACCCCTCAAAATCTGTAAAAACCTTAAAAACCATAAAAATTCTGAAAAGGCCTTAAACATGCTTAAAAACATAAAAACCCTAAAAAACCAGAAACACCTAATAACCATTAAAGTACTTAAAAAAATTTAAAAACCCTCAAACCCAATAAAACCCTAAAGACTCTAAAAACCTTTAAAACCCTAAATATGTCAAAAAATCCCTAAAAAACTTATAATCCAAATAAATCTCATAAAACCTTAAAACCCCAAAAAACTTATAAACTCCAAAAACCTTAAAAACACTGAAAATAACTAAAACTGTGAAAACCATAAAAAAATAAAATCTCTAAAAATCCCTAAAATGTAAAAAATAATAAAAACCCTAAAAACACTATGAAATGATTAAAACCTCAAGAAAACATATAACCCCTGCGCAACATAAAACGATAAAAACCCTTAAAACCCATAAAACCCTTATAACCATTATAAATCGTAAAAAACCATAAAACCAATGAAAACCCTAAAAACCGACAAAAAATATAAAACCCCTTTAAACCCCAAAACAAATTAAAAAACTAAAAAAACCTAAAACCCATATAAATATCAACAAAACATAAAAAACCAAAAAATGCATAAAAATACTAAAAAACCAAAAAATGATAAAAAAGTCAAAAATCAATAAATATAATAAAATATACAAAAATCTTAAAAAATACCTAAAATCTTTAAAAAATGTAAAAAACCTTATAACCCCTAAGAAAATCTAAATAACATAAAAACAGATATAACACCTACAAAACCTAAAAAAATCTAAAAACCCTAAAAAATTAAATAACCCTAAAATCCATAGACCCCCTTAAAAACCATAAAAGCCCCTTAAACCCCTAAAAACCCTAAAAACAACTAAAATCTATAAAAATCATTAAAATGCCTAAAAATGTTTAAAACATTGAAAAAATTTAAAACACTGAAAAATAGAAGAACCCCTAAAACATGAACAAACATAAAACCCTACAAACCCTAAAACCCATAAAAGCTCTAAAATCCAAAAAAATAATAAAAAGTCCTAAAAATCCTTAAAAATCCCTAAAAACCCATAAAAACATAAAAAACCAAAAATCCCCAAAAATCCCTAAAAACTTTAGAAACCAACAAAAAAATAAATTCTCTAAAAATGAAAAAAAACTGGAAAAATAGTAAAACCCTAAAAACCTCAAAATCCCAAAATACCTTATAAACCATAAAAATCCTAAATAGTCTATAAAAATGAAAAAAAACCATAAAAAACTAAAAATCAATAGGAAAATCATAAAAACCTAAAAACTCTTTAAACCCCTAAAAACCTAAAAATGATAAAAACCTTAAAAATCATAAAAGACCCCATAAATCCTAAAACAATAAAATCCACAAATCCTTAAAAACCCTAAAGTCACATCAAAATCATAAATGCCACTAAAAACTACGAAACACCTCTAAACCCCTAGAAATGTTAAAAACACTAAAAATCCATTAATCACAAAAAAATATAAAAAATCCCTAAAACCATAAAAAAATTGTAAAACCATAAAATCCCTAAAATCCCTCGAAATTCCTAACAACCTAAAAAATCATAAAAACCATAGAAACCAAAAAAGACCAAACCCCCCCCCCCCCAAACATAAATTACCCTAAAACCCTCAAAAACACAAAGAAAACTATAAAACCATAAAAATACTTAAAAAACCTAAAAATCTAAAAATGATTAAATCCCTAAAACCCAAAAACACCCAAAAATCCCTAAAACATAAAAACCGATAAAAATTATAAAAACCCAAAATTACCCTTTAAATCCAAAAAACATTAAAAAACTCTAAAAACCCATAAATCCTTAAAAAAATAAGAAAACCCTAATAACCCAAAAAAACCCCCAAAATCCCAAAAAACCTATATAACCCCTCAAAATTCCTAAAAATGCTTAAAAACCATAATATCTTTAAAATCCCAAAAATTCCCTAAAACATAAACAAACCACAAGAACCATGAAAACCCCTAAGAAAAACTTAATAACCAAAAAACTGTGAAAATCCCAAAAAAACCCTAAAAACATAAATAACCATAAAAACACTAAAATCATAAAACCCCCTTAAAACTTTAAAAGCTCAAAAAACCCAAAAAACCCAAATACCCACTAAAAATTCTAAAAACCATTTAAACCCCTAAAAACGTTAAGAAACTATAAAAACATTAAAACCCTAAAAAATATAGAAACTATTAAACCCCAAAAACTCTAAAATCCTAAAAAAACCCATAACCCCTAAAAATACATTAAAATAGAAAAAACCATAAAAATCGAAAAAAGATAAAAAAACCTTGAAAAACCAAGAAACACAAATAAGTCCTTAAAAACCTAAAAACACATAAACCCCTTAAAATCCAATAAAATTCTAAAACTCCCAAAAAAATGAAACCCCCTAAAAACCTCAAGAAACACTAAAACAAATAATAACCCTAAAAACCCAATAAAACTCTCAAAACTCTTCAAATCATTAAAACCCTTTATAAACCCATAATAACCCTAAAAAACTCAGAAAAAACCCTAAAACCAGAAAAATCATAAAACCCCCAAAAAACTCTAAAAATCCATTAAAAATAAAAAAATTCCTAAAAATCCTAAAAAGCATAAAAAATCAATAAAAACGTAAAAACCCCTTAAAACTGAAAAAAAATGTACAAAAATGTTAAAAACCTCAAAATAATTAAAACCACAAATGACATAAAAAATGATAAAACCTTTAAAAACCCTAAAAAATAATAAGAATCAAAAAAAACCATAAATCCCTTAAAACCCCTAAAAACCACTAAAAATTATAAAAACAATTTAAACCCTTAAAAATGTTAAAAAAACTATGAAAAACAATAAAACCCCTAAAAATCACCAAAACCCCATAAAACCCAAATAACCATAAAAACACTAAAACCCTTAAAACCCCAAAAATTCTCTCTAAACCCCTAAAAACCCATAAAATTCATTAAAAATCAATAAAAATCCTTAAAATCGTAAAAAACCTTAAAATCACTGAAAAATAGTAAGAAGACATTGAAATCCTAAAAACACTTATAATAGCTAAAAAACTAAAAATGAAAAAACCCTAGAAAACATAAAAACCCATAAAAACCATAAAAACCCAAAATCCCTAAAACCCATAAACACCCTAGAAATGCATAGAAACCATAAAAACCACTAAGAACTCTAAAATGACTTTATACTCCTAAAAATGTTAAAAACCCTAAAAATCCATTAAAACACTAAAAAACCCAAAAATCCCAAAATCCATAAAACCCTTAAAATGTTAAACCCCTCAAAATACCAAAATACCCTAAAAATTCATAAAATTCCTAAAACACTAAAAATCCGTAATAACATATAAACCTCAAAAAACCAGAGAAACCCCTAAGAAAACCAAACAATCCTAAACTCACTTATAACCCCAAAAAACCTAAAATAATCTAAAAACCCAAAAAAACCCTAAAAGTCATAAAACCCCGAAGAACCTTTAAAAATTATAAAACTCATAAAACCCCTAAAACTACTAAAAACCCCCAAAATCACTTTAAACCCCAAAAATCATTTAAAATAAGAAAAAACCTTAAAACCCTAAAAAATGAAAAAAAAACTATAAAAACCCAAAAAAATCCATAAAAACCCAAAACCCTCAAAAACCCCACAAAATCCATAAAACCCTAAAATATATACAAATTTAAGAAAATACTAAAAAAATAAGTATTCTTAAAATCCCTAAAAACCACTAATTGAGTCTTAAGATCCTAAAACCACTTAAAACGCCTAAAAACAAAAAAAAACTCGGAAACAGCTAAAAAGACTAAAAAACCTAAAAACCTTATAAACCAAAATAAATTTTAAAAGTATAAAACCCCTAAAAACCTCTAAAACACAAAAATACCACTAAAACTCAAAAAAACCTTTTAATCCCCTCAAAATGTTCAAAAATGCTAAAATACCATAAAACCCCAAAAAACTCAAAAACCCTTAAAAACCCTAAAAACCCTAAAAACCAAAAAAACGAAAATCACTCAAAATCCATAAAAACCAAAATAAATATTACAATTCTTAAAAAATCCATAAAGTCCAAAAAAATCCCTATAAACATAAGAAACCCCAAAAACCATGAAAACCACTAAGAAAACCCTAAAAACTAAAAAACACTTACAATAAAAAAACCTAGAAAACACAAAAACCATAAAAACCGTAAAAACCCCAAAAAACCCTAAAACCCCATAGAAACCATAAAAACCACTAAAAATGAAAAAAACACCTTAAATGCTTTAAATGTTAGAAATCCCTAAAAACTCGAAAAACACCTAAAAACCCAAAAAAACAAAATAACAGTAAAAATCCTAAAAAGCATAAAAAAATCCTAAAAAGCATAAACATTAAAAAAATCCCAAAACCCACGAAAAACTCAAAATTCCTTTTAAAAACATAAATATGTTTTAAAAAATCTAAAATCTTTAACCACACTAAAAGAACTCAAAAAAAATATAAACCCAAAAACCCATAAAAACCCTAAAACCCTAAAAACCTAAAACCTCTCAAAATAGAAAAAAAATCCTACAAACAATGAAAATCGTAAAACCCCCAAAAAATAACTAAAAACATAGAAAACCATAAAAACCCATATGAAAACTGTAAAAACCTAAAAACAAATAAACCCCCTAAAAATCTAAAAACACTAAAAAAATTTGAAAACCATATAAATTCTAAATCCCCTAAAAATAACTAAAACCCTTAAAAACTCTACAACCTCATAAACACACAAAAAACCACTAAAAACTCTAAAAACCCTTTAAACACGTAAACATTTTAGAAACATAAAAAAAACATAAAACCATAAAAAACTCTTTAAAATACCTAACCCCCCAAAAAACCATAAAACATTAAATTATTAAAACCCCTCATGATCCCAAAAAACACTAAAAAACTAACAAAATCCCTAAAAATATTTAAAAACATAAAACCCCCTGAAACTATCTTAGAATACCCTACAAACCCAAAACATCTAAAACCATTAAAAACCCAAGAATGTTATAAACCTAAAATACCCCAAAAACATAAAAAACCTAAAAACCCATAAAACCAAAAAAGTCATAAAACCCCACAGAAAAACTAAAAACAAAAAATATATATATATATATATATATATAAACATTAAATTGATAAAAAAGATAAGAAAATCTAAAAATATCGAAAGTCCAAAATACACAAAAAACCCGAGAAACCCAAAAAACCCAACAAAACCAAAAAAGCATCAATGTTTCTAAAAACCATACAAAACCTAAAAGGCAAAAAAATCCATAAATATGACAAATATTCCTAAAACCCCTTAAAAACCCTAAGAAAACTTTATAAAAAGAAAAAAAATTAAATCTTATAAGAAACCTAAAAACACTAAAACCATAAAAAACCCAAAATAACCAAAGAATAAAAAACCCTTCAAAATCCCTAAAAACATTAAAATCCAATAAAAAGAATAAAAACCGTAAAAAACCTTAAAAACATAAAAAAATGTAACCCTTTAAAAATACTAAGAAAACCTTAAAAACCAAAAAACATTTAAATCCACTAAAAAAAGTTAAACACCCCAAAAGGCCTTAAAAACCATAAAAACCCATAAAAACATTAAAAAACCTAAAATCCTAGAACCTCCCAAAGAACAACTAAAAACAATAAAATCCATTTAAACCACTTAAAACGTTAAAAAATATAATAACTATAAAAAGCTTATAAAACCACCAAAAACACAAAAAAATCCATAAATACCCTAAGACCCCCTTAAAACCCTCAAAATCCATAAAAATGTAAAAACACCCATAAAAATTAATAAAAATACACCAAAAACCATAAAAACATAAAAAACCCTGAAACACTAAAATAATGTAAGAAAACTATAAAAACATAAAAACACTTAAACCCAGAAAATCTATGAAACTATAAAAACCATAAAAAATACAAAATATTATAAAACTATAAAACCACTCAAAATCCCAAAAATCCCAAAAATCCCAAAAACCCAATAAAATATGAAAAGGCATTAAAAATATAAAAATATAAATAACCCTAACGAACATGGAAAACTCTAATAAAAACTTTGAAAACTAAAAACACTTCAAATCCTTAAAAACCGAAAAACACAAAAAACCATAAAGACCCTAAAAACCATAAACCCCATAAATTCTATAAAACCACAAAACCATAAAAAATCCTAGAAACACATAAAAACCATAAAATCACTATAAACTGAAAAACCCATTTAGACACCTAAAAAGGTTAAAAAACACTACAAACCATAAAACCCCTAGAACTCAAAAAAACACCATAAAAAACCAAAAATATCATAAAACCCCCCAAAACCCTTCTATCTCTCAAAATCAATAAAACCCTAAAAAAAATAAAAATCCAAAAAATCCTTAAAATTATGTAAAAATTTAAAAACCATAAAAACACCAAAAACCCCCTAAGAAAACCATAACAATAGAAAAACACATAAAACCCCTTAAAATATTTTTGAAAACCTTAAAAACCCTAAATATGTAAAAGCCTAAAAACATAAAAACCCCTAAAACCTTTAAAAACCCTAAAAACCCATAAAAACACTAAAAATCCACTAAAAATTCTAAAGCCTATTTAAACACATAAACCCTAAAAACCTTAAAATCCATTAAAATCAGTAAAACCCTAAGAAAATAAAAAATAATAAAACCCCTAAAAACCCTAGAATACCCCACAAAAACCCAGTAACCAAGAATACCCTTAAAACCCAAAAACCCTCAAAATACCTAAAAACCCTAAAAAACCCTAATAACCCATAAAAATCCTTAAAATACCAAAAATATCTTTTAAAATGTAACAAAACTTAAATATCTTGAAAATCCTGAAGAAAACATTAAAAACATAAAAACATATAAAACGCCTAAAAGCTTAAAAAGAGCTAAAAATCTTACAAACTTTAGAAACCCTCAAAATCACTAAAACACTAAAAACCCATAAAAATAAAAATCCCAAAAATACTTGAGAGCATAAAAAACACTAAAAGTACATAAAACCCCTAAGAAAATCATAGAAACCAAATCTTAAAATACCATAAACCATAAAATACCCAAAACCTCTAACAACCGCCAAACTGCATAAAAACTATAAAACCATAAAAACCCCAAAAAACTACTAAAAACTATAAAAACCCTTTAAACCCAAAATATTTTAATTTTTTTAGAATCCCTTAATACCCATAATGACTTAAAATAATGCTCTAAATACCCAAAAAACAAAAAAAATCCCTAAGACCTTAAAATTCCTTGAAAACCTGAAAACCCACAAAATCCAAAAAAGCTAAAAACCGTAAGAACTGTAAATACCTAAAAATCAATAAAATTGTAAAAACTCCAAAAAACAAAAACATACCATAAAACCTAAAAAACATTAAACCATTAAAAAAACACCAAAAACATAAAAACTCTATATAATACCTTTAAAACCTAAAAACCCTAAAAAACCAAAAAACCCTTAAATACTGTATAAACCCCAAAAACCCCAAAAAACCCAATAAAAAGATCTTAAAATACTTCAAAACCCTAAAAATGTTAAAAAAAATATATAACACCTTAAAACCCATAAAAAACAGAAAAACTGTAAAACCCCAAAAAACTATAAAAACCCAAGAACACTAAAAAGTCATAAATTTCCCCAAACCCCCCAAATACCTAAAAACCTAAAAACCATAAAAAATTATAAAAAAATTAATTTAAGGTCCCTAAAAATGTAAAAAACCCAAGAAAATATGAAAACCTATATAAAATCCTTAAAAAATCCCAAAAAAAATCCCTAAAATCCTTAAAAACCGTCAAAATCTCTAAAATCCCTAAAAATCCTTGAAATTCAGAAAAATCACTAAAAATCCTTCAAAACATAAAAAATAATAAAACCCCTAAAAAATATAAGAAAACCTATAACCCTAAAACCCCTAAAAACATGAAAATGAAAAACAGCTTGAAAACCCTAGAAACCCTCAAAATCCGTAAAAACCTTAAATCCATAAAAATCCGTAAATTTCACAAAAAAGTGTAAAACCCCTAAAACACTTGAAAACCCCTAGGAAAAAAATAATACCCTAAATACACATAAAACACTTTAAACATATAAAAAATCTAAATACCATAAAAAACCCTAAAAACCCAAAAAAAATAAAAGAATTTTAAAACTCAAAAAACCAATAAAAGCCTTAAAAACCCACCAAAAACTGGCCTAACAAAAAAATACAAAAAACCCCTAAAAACCCTTAAAACACTAAAAATGTTAAAAAAACACTAAAAAATATTATATGACCTAAAAAATTAAAAAAATCCCTAAAACCCCAAAAAAAACCAAAAAACCCAAAAAACCCCTCAAAACCCTAAAAACCATAAAAATCAATAAAATTACAAAAAATACATAAAAATACATTAATACAAAAAAAAAATACTAAAAACCATGAAAACCTCTATAAAAACCATAAAAAACTAAAACACCCAAAACCCCTAAAAAACTAAACAACACTAAGAACCAAATAAATCCACACAAAACCCTAAAACCCTTATAAACAATAAAAACCTATAAAAACCTATTAAAACACTAAATAACGAGTAAAATACCTTAAACCAGTAAAAACATTAGAAAAGTATAAAAACACTAAACACCTAAAAAACTAAAAAACCCTAAAACCCACTAAAAACCTTCTATGTCCATAAAACCTTAAAAATCTATAAAAATCCAAAAATAATCCCTACAAATCCCTAAGAATGTAGAAATACCTAAAACCCCTAAAAACCCCTAACAAAACCTTAAAAACATAAAAACACTTAAACACCTAAAAACCTAAAAAACACAAAAAAACCTAAAAATCATATAAACCATAAGAAACCCTAAAACCCTCAAAATTCATAAAAACAAAAAACCATAAATCTGGAAAATTCCTAAAAAATTTAAAAAGTAAAAAACCCTAGAAAACCTAAAAATCCATAAGAAAACTATAAAAACATAAAAACACATAAAAACCCTAAAAATGTAAAAATTACTTACAACACAAAAAGGTCCTGAAACTCATAAAACCCTAAAAACCCATAAAACTAGTAAAAACCTGTAAAACCCATAAAACCATACAAAACAATACAAACCCATAAGACTCCAAAAAACCACTAAAAACTCTACAAACTATTTGAACCCCAAAAAATTGAAAAATGCGAAAAAAATTAAAAGATTTAAAAAATAAAAAAACCTAAATTCCCAAAAAACCATAAAAACCCAAAAGACCCTAAAATTTTTTAAAACCTTTCAAAATCGTAAACAAACCTAAAATTCAAAAAAATCCTAAAATAATTTTCACAATCCTTAAAATTTTATAAACCCTGAATACATGAAAAAATGTAAGAAAAACCTAAAAACACAAATACCCTAAAATTCATTAAAAATCTAAGAATGCTAAAACCCCTAAAATGACCATAAAAATACTAAAAACAATAAAAATCCATAAGAATTTTAAATATTCAAAATACCCAAAAAACAAATAAAAACCACCAAAAACTATAAAAAACCCTTTTAAACCAAAAAAAATGTTTGAAATCAGTAAAAAAAATTAAAAACCCTAAAATAACTAAAAAAAACCACTAAAACATAAAGAAAAACTATAAAAACCCAAAAACCACTAAATACCCATTAAAACCCAAAAATCCATAAAAACCCAAAAATCCATAAAAATCATTAAAAAACTCTAAAAATCCATAAAAACGTAAAAACCCTAAAACATATAAATATACCATAGAAAATTTAAATACTAAAAATCACATAAAACCCCTAAAACCATAAAAACCTAAAAAAACCAAAAATCCATATACACCAATAAAAACTGTAAACCCCCCCCCCCCCAAATAATAAAAACCTAAAAAACTACTAAATACTCTAAAAACCCTTTAAAACCCAAAAAATGTTCAAAAAACCTAAAAAAATAAAAAAAACCTCTAAAATAATCAAAAAACCATAAAACCCCAAATAACCATAAAAACATAAAAATCCTAAAAAAACCTTAAACACAAACAAAATGTAAAAAACACTAAAAACCATAGAAAACCCAAAAAAAACTTTAGAATCCAAAAAATAGTTAAAAGCCCTAAAAACCTGAAATCCTGTAAAAACCCCTAAAATACCCTAAAACCAAAAAACCCCAAAAACCCCCTAAAAACATAAAAGCCACTAAAATCCAAAAAAATCATAAACAAATCTGGAAAAAACCTAAAAGACACAAAACTTAAAAAACCCCTAAAAACCAAAAAAACCATAAAACCCAAAAAAAACCCCTTCACACCCTCAAAGTCCCTAAACACACTAGAAACCAATAAATATTCTAAAAAACCATAAAATCCCTAAAAATGATTAAAACCGTAAATACCGTAAAAACACTAAAACCATAAAACCACATAAAAACATTAAAAACCCTAAAATACCCCTAAAAATCTATAAAACCTTTAAACCCCTAAAAAATTTTAAAAACTAAAAAAACATTAAAAATCTAAAGAAACTCAAAATACCCTAAAAACCCAAAAAACCAAAAAAAAACCCTTCAACACCTAAAAACATTAAAATCAGTAAAAAAAACCAAAAAAATAATAAAAACACATAAAAATACATAAAAATGTAAAAAACCATCAATCATTTAAAACCTAAAATAAACCCTTAAAAACTAAAAGGGAAAACCCCCCATAAAAATATAAAAATGTGATAAACCCTTAAAAAAATAAAACCCAATAAAACCCTAAAACGCATTAAAATATCTAAAAACCCTAAAACACATGAAAATATTAAAAAATTCCTAAATATACCGAAAAACATAAAATACCCTAAAATATATGAAAACTATACGAAAACCTTGAAACCAAAAAATAATTAAAAACTCTAAAAACCCAAAAAAACACTTAAAACCATAAAAGGCACTAAAAACCAAAAAAACCTCTAAAACCCATTAAACTCCAAAATCCTAAAAACCCACAAAAATCATAGAAATTACTAAAACCTATTAAAACCCTATAACAACTAAAAATGTTGAAAACTCTAAACCATAAAAATTTCTAAAACATTAAAAAACATAAAATACCCAATGAAACCAAAAAAATTAAAAAATCAAAAAACCACACAAAATCTCTAAATACCCTAAAACCATAAAAATTCTAAAATTCCCATAGAAGCCTTAAATTTTTTAAAAACCCTATAAACCCGAAAAAATGCCTATAAAAACCTTGAAAAAATAAAAACAGTTAAAACCACTAAAAAATAAACAATTATAAGAATCCTAAAACCCCTAAAACCATAAGAAAGCCTAAAAGCCCTAAGAATTATAAAAAATCCTTGAAATCCTAAAAAAAATCGCCAAAATCTTAAAACCCTAAATACCCTAATAAAACCTCAAACACATAAAAACAAATAAAACCACATAAAATCCCCAAATAAACTCTAAAAACCCAAGTGTCAATAAAAACCATGAAACCTTTAGAAACTCCTAAAAACCATAAAAACATGAACAAATACCCTAAAACCCATAGAACTCTAAAAACCACCAAAAACACTAAGAAACCTTTATAATGAAAAAAATGTTACAAAACTAAAAAAAATTAAACCCCTAAAAAATACCAAACCCTAAAATCCATAAAACCATAAACCCCTAAAAATCCTAAAAAACCCTAAAAAGCTTCAAAATTAATAAAATTCATAAAAAACCCATAAAAGTGATAAAATATCTTGAAAAATATCTAGAGATTTAAAAAAAAAACTAAAACTATAGAAAACCCTTAGAAACCCTTAGAGACCTAAAAACACATAGAACCCTTTAAAACCCTCAAATATGCTAAAACCACCAAAAAACCATAAAACACCAAAAAACATAAAAAACATAAAAACCGATTAAAAACCCAGGAAACCCACTAAAACTAGAGAAACCATTTAATCCACTAAAAGTCATAATAAAATATTAAAAACCTTAAAACCCTGAAAAATTCAAAATTCCCCCTAAAAACCTTAAAACTCATAATACCCTACAAACCATCAATATTTGTAAAACCTTTTAAAATAATAAAAATCTTAAAAAATTCCTATAAATACCTAAAGTGGTTAAAAATGCTAAAAAACAAAAATACTATAGAAAACCATAAAATCCTATAAAATAATAAAACCCTTAAAAATCTAAAAAATATAAAAACACGAAAAACCATAAAAACTAAAAAATCTAAAAACCTCAGAATCCCCTAAAATCCAAGAAAACCATAAAAATCATAAAAATGCATAATATTACATAAAACCCCTAAAAAACAAAAAAACACGAAGAAACCCATAATACCCTAAAGCCACATAAGAACCATAAAAAAGATAAAAAACATAAAAACCCCTAAAACACCTTAAAACCATAAAGACCATAAAAACCCATAAAAGAAAAAAAACATAAAACCCATAAAACTCCTAACAACCACTAAACACTCCCAAAACTCTTTAAACCCTAAACATGTTAGAAAAATATAAAAAAAATCTAAACTCTAAAAACCCAAATAACCCTGAACACTGAAAAAACTATAAAAACCATAAAAACCGTAAAAAACCTCAAAATCCCTAAACAAGTAAAAAACACTAAAAATCTGGAAAACTTCTAAGAAAAAATTAAAAAAATTAAACCTCATAAAACCAATTTAACCTAAAAACACTAAAAGCCTTAAAAATCATTAAAAATCCTAAAAACGAAAAAACCAATAAAACCTGTCAAACCGAAATAAACTCTAAACCCACAAAAAACTCAAAAACACTAAAAACTCTAAAAACCCCTTTAAATTACTTATAATTAAAAAACAAAAAAACCATAAACCCTAAAAAACGAAAAGAAACTAAAAAACCTAAAAAACAACGTAAAAAAGAAAATAAAACCATTAAACATTTAAAATATCTAAAAATCCCTAAAAACACAATAAACCTTGAAAACCCCTAAGAAAAAATTAAAAATATAAAAACACATTAAACCCCCATAAATCATAAAAAATGTTAAAAACCCTAAAACCCCTAAAAGGACCCTAAAAACCCTAAAAACCCCAAACAACAACAGAACACCTAAAACCAAAAAAACCCTAAACACACATAAAAACACTAAAACCACTAATAACCCTAAACACCATTTAACTTCTAAAAATGTTAAAAAACTTTTAAAATTCATAAAAACCATAAAAATTGAAAAAACCCGCTATAAACCCAAAAAAAACCAAAAAACCCGTCAAAATCTCTAAAAACCCATAAAAATCCTAAAAATCCATAAAAATACTTAAAAACAATAAAATTATTAAAAACTGTGAAAACCCCTAAGAAATCCTTAGTGACTCAATTACACATTAAACCCCAAAAAACCTAAAAATGAGAAAAACCTAAAAACCATTAAAACACTTAAAAATTTAAAAAATAAAAATAACCCAAAATAATCCTAAAACCCCACTAAAACCTATGAAAACAATTAAACCCCTATAATGTTTAAAAAGATTTAAAACCAATAAAAATTTTAAAAAACTAAAAAAACACTAAAAACACCAAAAAAAACAAAAAACCTTCAAACTCCTTAAAACCTTTAAAAATCATAAAAATCCTAAAAAAGTCCATAAAAACACATAAAACATAGTAATCCCTAAAAACCATAGGAAAACCTTAAAGCCTAAAAACACTTAAAAATCCTAAAAACCTAAAGAGCACTAAATACCTAGAAACCCTAAAACCCCTAATGACCTAAGAACCCCTAAAATACAAAAAAAATACCTAAAACCCCTAAAAACCCTAAAAATTTCTAAGAAGAGTTCAAAAACCTAAAACCCTAAAACCCCCAAAAAACATAAATATACTCAAAACACTAAAAGATTATAAGACATGAAAAATTCCCTGAAAACAATTAAAAAACACCTAAAATTTTAAAAAATCTAAAAACCCATACAAACCCTAAAAACCAATAAATTACTAATAACCTTTTATACCCCTAAAAACATAATAAAAATATAAAAAACATTTAAAAACCTAAAAACTCAAAAAATATGAAAAACACAAAAAACACAAAAAACTTTTAAACCATAATGAACCCTACAGACCATCAAAATATCTAAAATCCATAAAAACCATAAAAATACAAACAATCCCTAAGAATACTAGAAATGTAGAATCCCCTAAAAATAATAAAACCCTGAAAACTAATAAAAACCATAAAACCACTAAAAACTCTAAAAACCCTCCAAACACCTAAAAAAATTAAGAAACTCAAAAAATCCTTAAAATCTATATATACTCAAAAAACCAAAAACATACAATAACCATAAAAACACTCATAGCCCCTAAAACACTTAAAAC
This sequence comes from Viscum album, assembly GCA_963277665.1. Taxonomy (NCBI): domain Eukaryota; kingdom Viridiplantae; phylum Streptophyta; class Magnoliopsida; order Santalales; family Viscaceae; genus Viscum; species Viscum album. The sequence goes on from OY728164.1 coordinate 791,510,326, forward strand.
CAAAAAAATAGAAAAACTAAAAATTCATAGAAATGAGAAAACCCCTAAAACCCCTGAAAACCTCTATGAAAACATTAGAAACCAAAATACACATAAAACCATTAAAAATTTACAAAAAACATAAAAACCCCACGAAATCCCTAAAAAAATAAAGATTTCCTAAAGACCATAAAACCCACAAAAAACCTAAAATGCACTAAAAATTCCTAAATTACATAAAAAACAATAAAATCCTTGAAAAGCCTAAAGAAAACCTTAAAAATATAAAACAATTAGAACCACTAAAAACCTAAAAAATTAAAAAAAACCCAAGAATTCTTAAAAGACCCTAAAAACCCTAAAACCCCTAAAACCCATAAAAACCAATAAAAATGTTTTAAATCACTAAAACCCTTAAGAACACATAAAAACCAATACAAATTATAAAAACCCTTTAAACCACTAAAAATAATTAAACCACTAAAAATGTTAAAAAATCTAAAAATCCTTAAAAAATGTAAATACTCATAAAAAACAATAAAATCTCAAAAAACCCATAAAAACACAAAAAATCCTAAAAACATGAAAAAACATTAAAACCCCTCAAAATCCCTAAGAACCATAAAATTCCAAAAAAAACCTCTAAAAATCCCTAAAAATGTAAAAAATCATAAAAACATGTGGAAAACTATGAAAATATAAAATAAACAAAAAACACATAAAATTTAAAAACCAAAAAAATGCTAAAAAACCAAAAAAACCCTAAAAGACCATAAAACCCCTAAAAGTATTGAAAACATAAAATAACCAAAAACCCATAAAACCCCTAAAAATTTCCTAAAAATTTAAATCCCTTGAATCCTATAATTTTTATTAAAAACTATAAAAAACCCAATAAAAATTCAAAAAAAACATAAAACCCCTACAAATCCAAAACATTCATAAAAACCCTAAACCCCCAAAAAAATATCCTAAAAAATATCTATAATCCCTAAAATCATTAAAAATACTAAATACACAGAAAACCCTAAAAACCATAAAACATGAAAACTATTGAGCACATAAGAAACCCTAAACCCTAAAAAACCCATAAAAACCCTAAAAACCTAAAATACCCCTAAAAACATTAAAAAAGAAAAAAACCCATAAACCTAAAAACTCACAAAAAATATTTAAACCCATTAAACCCTAAAGAAAATTTAAAACACAAAAACCAATAAAATTAAAAAAACCTCTAAAACCCCAAAAAACCATAAAATGCAAAAAACTCCCAAACACCCTAAATATTACTAAAACCACTAAAATTCATAAAAAGACTAAAAATATCTAAATTGACATAAAACATAAATATCCCTTAAATCCATGAAAACAACAGAGAAATACTTAAAAACATAAAAACATATAAAACCCATAACAAACCTAAAACAATAAACACCGTAAATAACACAAAAAACCCAACAACCCTTGAAATCCATAAAAACCCCTAGAGACCTTAAATCCCCTAAAAACGAAAAAACCATAAAAACCCAATAAAACCTCTTTAAACCCCTAAGAACATTATAAATCTCAAAAACCCATTAAAATAATAAAATAATAGAAAAAACCTAAAAAACAAAAAACTGTAACAGATGTAAAAATCCTAAAACCCATACAAACACACAAAGTCCCAAAAAACATAAAGTAATAAAAATTCTAAAAATGTTGTAAAATCACTAAAAGTGTAAAAAGTCTTAAAAACATGAAAACCCCTATGAAAACAATATAAACACAAAACGACATAAAACCATTAAATACCTAAAAACCACTAAAAACTCTAAAAAATCCTAAAAACATTAAAACCATAATACCCCCAAAAAACCCAATAACCAAAAAAACCAATAAAACACTAAAAAGCCATTAAAAACTCTAATAACCCTTTTAACCCCTATAAATGTTAAAAAAACTCTAAACACACATAAAACCCTAAAACCTCAAAACCCCTAAAATTCAAACAAATACCATTAACCCAAAAAATCCTCAAAATTCCCACAAAAAAGACCATAAAACCCCTAAAAACAAAAAAAAAATGCTAAAACCACTAATAATTGTAAAAACTCCAAAAACCATAAAGAACCTAAACACCCTAAAAACCCACAAAAAACTAAAACGCCTTTAAACCCTTAAAAAAATTAACAAACTATAAAACCCTAAAAACAAAAAAAACCATTAAAACACAAAAAAACCAAACAACACTAAAACCCCTAAGAAATCAAAAACCCCTCAAAATCTGTCAAAAGTGTAAAAACCATAAAAATCTTAACAAACCAAAAAAATCTATAAAAATGTAACAAACCCTAAAATCCTTGAAAAATCCTATGAAAACCTTAAAAACCTAACAAATTTTTAATACCCTAAAAACCTAAATAAATCTGACAAATCATACAAAACCCAAAAACCCCTAAAAAATTAAAAACTATAAAAACAATAAAAACATTAAAATCCACTAAAAAAAATATAAAAACCCAATAAACCCAAAGAATATTAAAAACTCTAAAAATTCATAACACCCCTAAAAAATGAAAACAAATTAAAACTCTAAAAAACAATAAACCCCTAAAAACCCTAAAAAATTTCAAAATACTAAAAAACCAAAAATATTCAAAAAAAAATAAAAATCCATAAAACCCACTAAAAACTCAAAAATCCTTTTAAAAACATAAAAATGTTTTAAAAAATCTATAATCTTTAACCACACTAAAAGAACTCAAAAAAAATATGAACCCAAAAACCCATAAAAACCCTAAAACCCTAAAAACCTAAAACCTCTCAAAATAGAAAAAAAATCCTAAAAACAATGAAAATCGTAAAACCCCCTAAAAATACCTAAAAACATAGAAAACCATAAAAACCCATATGAAAACTATAAAAACCTAAAAACAAATAAACCCCCTAAAAATCTAAAAACACTAAAAAAATTTGAAAACCATATAAATTCTAAATCCCCTAAAAACGACTAAAACCCTTAAAAACTCTACAACCTCATAAACACACAAAAAACCACTAAAAACTCTAAAAACCGTTTAAACACATAAACATTTTAGAAACATCAAAAAAAACATAAAACCATAAAAAACTCTTTAAAATCCCTAACCCCCCAAAAAACCATAAAACATTAAATTATTAAAACCCCTCATGATCCCAAAAAACACTAAAAAACTAACAAAATCCCTAAAAATATTTAAAAACATAAAACCCCCTGAAACTATCTTAGAATACCCTAAAAACCCAAAACATCTAAAACCATTAAAACCCAAGAATGTTATAACCCTAAAATACCCAAAAAACATAAAAAACCTAAAAACCCATAAATCCAAAAAAGTTATAAAACCCCACAGAAAAACTAAAAACAATATATATATATATATATATATATATATATATATATATATATATATAAACATTAAATTGATAAAAAAGATAAGAAAATCTAAAAATATCGAAAGTCCAAAATACACAAAAAACCCTAGAAACCCAAAAAACCCAACAAAACCAAAAAAGCATCAATGTTTCTAAAAACCATACACAACCTAAAAGGCCAAAAAATCCATAAATATGACAAATATTCCTAAAACCCCTTAAAAACCCTAAGAAAACTTTATAAAAAGAAAAAAAATTAAATCTTATAAGAAACATAAAAACACTAAAACCATAAAAAACCCAAAATAACCAAAGAATAAAAAAACCTTCAAAATCCCTAAAAACATTAAAATCAAATAAAAAGACTAAAAACCGTAAAAAACCTTAAAAACATAAAAAAAATGTAACCCTTTAAAAATAATAAGAAAACCTTAAAAACCAAAAAACATTTAAATCCACTAAAAAAAGTTCAACACCCCAAAAGGCCTTAAAAACCATAAAAACCCATAAAAATATTAAAAAACCTAAAATCCTAGAACCTCCCAAAGAACAACTAAAAACAATAAAATCCATTTAAACCACTTAAAACGTTAAAAAATATAATAACTATAAAAATCTCATAAAACAACCAAAAACACAAAAAAATCCATAAATACCCTAAGACCCCCTTAAAACCCTCAAAATCCATAAAAATGTAAAAACACCCATAAAAATTAATAAAAATACACCAAAAACCATAAAAACATAAAAAACCTTGAAACACTAAAATATTGTAAGAAAACTATAACAACATAAAAACACTTAAACCCAGAAAATCTATGAAACTATAAAAACCATAAAAAATCTAAAATATTATAAAACTATAAAACCACTCAAAATCCCAAAAATCCCAAAAACCCAATAAAATATGAAAAGGCATTAAAAATATAAAAATATAAATAACCCTAACGAACATGGAAAACTCTAATAAAAACTTTGAAAACTAAAAACACTTCAAATCCTTAAAAACCGAAAAACACAAAAAACCATAAAGACCCTAAAAACCATAAACCCCATAAAATCCATAAAACAACAAAACCATAAAAAATCCTAGAAACACATAAAAACCATAAAATCACTATAAACTGAAAAAACCATTTAGACACCTAAAAATGTTAAAAAACACTACAAACCATAAAACCCCTAGAACTCAAAAAAACACCATAAAAAACCAAAAATATCATAAAACCACCCAAAACCCTTCTATCTCTCAAAATCAATAAAACCCTAAAAAAATAAAAATCCAAAAAATCCTTAAAATTATGTAAAGATTTAAAAACCATAAAAACACCAAAAACCCCCTAAGAAAACCATAACAATAGAAAAACACATAAAACCCCTTAAAAATATTTTTTAAAACCTTAAAAACCCTAAATATGTAAAATCCTAAAAACATAAAAACCCCTAAAACCTTTAAAAACCCTAAAACCCCATAAAAACACTAAAACTTCACTAAAAATTCTAAAGCCTATTTAAACACATAAACCCTAAAAACCTTAAAATCCATAAAAATTAGTAAACCCCTAAGAAAATAACAAATAATAAAACCCCTAAAAACCCTAGAATACCCCCCAAAAACCCAGTAACCAAGAATACCCTTAAAACCCAAAAACCCTCAAAATACCTAAAAACCCTAAAAAACCCTAATAACCCTTAAAAATCCTTAAAATACCAAAAATATCTTTTAAAATGTAACAAAACATAAATATCTTGAAAATCCTGAAGAAAACATTAAAAACATAAAAACATATAAAACGCCTAAAAGCTTAAAAAGAGCTAAAAATCTTGCAAACTTTAGAAACCCTCAAAATCACTAAAACACTAAAAACCCATAAAAATAAAAAACCCAAAAATACTTGAGAGCATAAAAAACACTAAAAGTACATAAAACCCCTAAGAAAATCATAGAAACCAAACCTTAAAATACCCTAATCCATAAAATACCCAAAACCTCTAACAACCGCCAAACTGCATAAAAACCATAAAACCATAAAAACTCCAAAAAACTACTAAAAACTATAAAAACCCTTTAAACCCCAAAAATTTTAATTTTTTTAGAAACCCTTAATACCCATAATGACTTAAAATAATGCTCTAAATACCCAAAAAACAAAAAAAATCCCTAAGACCTTAAAATTTCTTGAAAACCTGAAAACCCACAAAATCCAAAAAAGCTAAAAACCGTAAGAACTGTAAATACCTAAAAATCAATAAAATTGTAAAAACTCCAAAAAACAAAAACATACCATAAAACCTAAAAAACATTAAACCATTAAAAAAACACCAAAAACATAAAAACTCTATATAATACCTTTAAAACCTAAAAACCCTAAAAAACCCAAAAACCCTTAAATACTGTATAAACCCCAAAAATACCAAAAAAAACAATAAAAAGATCTTAAAATACTTCAAAACCCTAAAAATGTTAAAAAAAATATAGAACACCTTAAAACCCATAAAAAACAGAAAAACTGTAAAACCCCAAAAAACTATAAAAACCCAAGAACACTAAAAAGTCATAGATTTCCCCAAACCCCCCAAATACCTAAAAACCTAAAAACCATAAAAATTATAAAAAATTAATTTAAGGTCCCTAAAAATGTAAAAAACCCAAGAAAATATGAAAACCCATATGAAATCCTTAAAAAAATCCCAAAAAAATCCCAAAAATCCTTAAAAACCGTCAAAATCTCTAAAATACCTAAAAATCCTTGAATTCCAAAAAAATCACTAAAAATTCTTCAAAACATAAAAACTAATAAAACCCCTAAAAAATATAAGAAAACCTATAACCCTAAAACCTATAAAAACATGAAAATGAAAAACAGCTTGAAAACCCTAGAAACCCTCAAAATCCGTAAAAACCTTAAAACCATAAAAATACGTAAATTTCACAAAAAAGTGTAAAACCCCTAAAACACTTGAAAACCCCTAAGAAAAACATAATACCCTAAATACACATAATACCCTTAAAACATATAAAAAATCTAAATACCAAAAAAAACCCTAAAAACCCAAAAAAAATAAAAGAATTTTAAAACTCAAAAAACCAATAAAAGCCTTAAAAACCCACCAAAAATTGGCCTAACAAAAAAAAATAAAAAAAACCCCTAAAAACCCTTAAAACACTAAAAATGTTAAAAAAACTCTAAAAAATTTTATAAGACCTAAAAAATTAAATAAATCCCTAAAACCCCAAAAAAACAAAAAAACCCAAAAAACCCCTAAAAACCCTAAAAACCATAAAAATCAATAAAATTACAAAAAATACATAAAAATACATTAATACAAAAAAAATACTAAAAACCATGAAAACCTCTATAAAAACCATAAAAAACTAAAACACCCAAACCCCCTAAAAAACTAAACAACACTAAGAACCAAATAAAACCCTAAAACCCTTAAAAACAATACAAACCTATAAAAACCTATTAAAACACTAAATAACGAGTAAAATACCTTAAACCAGTAAAAACATTAGAAAAGTATAAAAACATTAAACACCTAAAAAACTAAAAAAACCCTAAAACCCACTAAAAACCTTCCATGTCCATAAAACCTTAAAAATCTATAAAAATCCAAAAATAATCCCTACAAATCCCTAAGAATGTAGAAATACCTAAAACCCCTGAAAACCCCTAAAAAAACCTTAAAAACTTAAAAACACTTAAACACCTAAAAACCTAAAAAACACAGAAAAACCTAAAAATCATATAAACCATAAGAAACCCTAAAACCCTCAAAATTCATAAAAATAAAAAACCATAAATCTGGAAAATCCCTAAAAAAATTTAAAAAGTAAAAAACCCTAGAAAACCTAAAAATCCATAAGGAAACTATAAAAACATAAAAACACATAAAAACCCTAAAAATGTAAAAATTACTTACAACACAAAAAGGTCCTGAAACTCATAAAACCCTAAAAACCCATAAAACCAGTAAAAACCTGTAAAACCCATAAAACCATACAAAACAATACAAACCCATAAAACTCTAAAAAACCACTAAAAACTCTACAAACTATTTGAACCCCAAAAAATTGAAAAATGAGAAAAAAATTAAAAGATTTAAAAAATAAAAAAAACCTAAATTCCCAAAAAACCATAAAAACCCAAAAGACCCTAAAATTTTTTAAAACATTTCAAAATCGTAGACAAACCTAAAATTCAAAAAAAATCCTAAAATAATTTTAATAATCCTTAAAAATTTATAAACCCTGAATACATGAAAAACTCTAAGAAAAACCTAAAAACACAAATACCGTAAAATTCATTAAAAATCTAAGAATGCTAAAAACCCTAAAATGACCATAAAAATACTAAAAACTATAAAAATCCATAAGAATTTTAAATATTCAAAATACCCAAAAAACAAATAAAAACCACCAAAAACTATAAAAAACCTTTTTAAACCAAAAAAATGTTTGAAATTAATAAAAAAAAATTAAAAACCCTAAAATAACTACAAAAAACCACTAAAACACAAAGAAAAACTATAAAAACTCTAAAACCACTAAATACCCATTAAAACCCAAAAATCCATAAAAACCCAAAAATCCATAAAAATCATTAAAAAACTCTAAAAATCCATAAAAACGTAAAAACCCTAAAAACACATAAATATACCATAGAAAATTTAAATACTAAAAAACACATAAAACCCCTAAAAACAATAAAAACCTAAAAAAACCTAAAATCCATATACACCAATAAAAACTGTAAACCCCCCCCCCCCAAATAATAAAAACCTAAAAAACTACTAAATACTCTAAAAACCCAAAAAATGTTCAAAAAAACTAAAAAAATAAAAAAACCTCTAAAATAATCAAAAAACCATAAAACCCCAAATAACCATAAAAACATAAAAATCCTAAAAAATCCTTAAACACAAACAAAATGTAAAAAACACTAAAAACCATAGAAAACCCAAAAAAAAACTTTAAAATCCAAAAAATAGTTAAAATCCCTAAAAACCTGAAATCCTGTAAAAACCCCATAAAACCCCTAAAAACATAAAAGCCACTAAAATCCATAAAAATCATAAACAAATCTGGAAAAAACCTAAAAGACACAAAACATAAAAAACCCCTAAAAACCAAAAAAACCATAAAACCCAAAAAAAACCCCTTCACACCCTCAAAGTCCCTTAACACACTAGAAAACAATAAATATTCTAAAAAACCATAAAATCCCTAAAAATGATTAAAACCCTAAATACCGTAAAAACACTAAAACCATAAAACCACATAAAAACATTAAAAACCCTAAAATACCCCTAAAAATCTATAAAACCTTTAAACCCCTAAAAAATTTTAAAAACTAAAAAAACATTAAAAATCTAAAGAAACTCAAAAAACCCTAAAAACCCAAAATAACCAAAAAAACCCTTCAACACCTAAAAACATTAATATCTGTAAAAACAAAAAAAAACCAAAAAAATAATAAAAACACATAAAAATACATAAAAATGTAAAAAACCATCAATCCTTTAAAACTTAAAATGAACCCTTAAAAACTAAAAGGGAAAACCCCCCATAAAAATATAAAAATGTGATAAACCCTTAAAAAATTAAAACCCAATAAAACCCTAAAACGCATTAAAATATCTAAAAACCCTAAAACACATGAAAATATTAAAAAATCCCTAAATATACCTAAAAACATAAAATACCCTAAAATATATGAAAACTATGCGAAAACCTTGAAACCTAAAAATAATTAAAAACTCTAAAAAACCAAAAAAACACTTAAAACCATAAAAGGCACTAAAAACCAAAAAAAACCTCTAAAACCCATTAAACTCCAAAATCCTAAAAACCCCTAAAAAACCCACAAAAATCATAGAAATTACTAAAACCTATTAAAACCCTATAACAACTAAAAATGTTGAAAACTCTAAACCATAAAAATTTATAAAACATTAAAAAACATAAAATACCCAATGCAACCAAAAAAATTAAAAAATCAAAAAACCACACAAAATCTCTGAATACCCTAAAACCATAAAAATTCTAAAATTCCCATAGAAGCCTTAAATTTTTTAAAAACCCTATAAACCCGAAAAAATGCCTATAAAAACCTTGAAAAAATATAAACAGTTAAAACCACTAAAAAATAAACAATTATAAGAATCCTAAAACCCCTAAAACCCTAAGAAAGCCTAAAAGCCCTAATAATTATAAAAAATCCTTGAAATCCTAAAAAAATCGCCAAAATTGTAAAACCCTAAATACCCTAATAAAACCTCAAACACATAAAAACAAATAAAACCACATAAAATCCCCAAATAAACTCTAAAAACCCAAGTGTCAATAAAAACCATAAAACCTTTAAAAACCCCTAAAAACCATAAAAACATGAACAAATACCCTAAAACCCATAGAACTCTAAAAACCACCAAAAACACTAAGAAACATTTATAATGAAAAAAATGTTACAAAACTAAAAAAAATTGAACCCCTAAAAAATACCAAACCCTAAAATCCATAAAACCATAAACCCCTAAAAATCCTAAAACAACCCTAAAAAGCTTCAAAATTAATAAAATTCATAAAAAACCCACAAAAATGATAAAATATCCTGAAAAATATCTAGAGATTTAAAAAAAAACTAAAACTATAGAAAACCCTTAGAAACCCTTAGAGACCTAAAAACACATAGAACCCTTAAAAACCCTCAAATATGCTAAAACCACCAAAAAACCATAAAACACCAAAAAACATAAAAAACATAAAAACCAATTAAAAACCCAGGAAACCCACTAAAACTAGAGAAACCATTTAAACCACTAAAAGTCATAATAAAATATTAAAAACCTTAAAACCCTGAAAAATTCAAAATTCCCCCTAAAAACCTTAAAACTCATAATACCCTACAAACCATCAATATTTGTAAAACCTTTTAAAATAATAAAAATCTTAAAAAATTCCTATAAATACCTAAAGTGGTAAAAAATGCTAAAAAAACAAAAATACTATAGAAAACCATAAAATCCTATAAAATAATAAAACCCTTAAAAATCTAAAAAATATAAAAACACGAAAAACTATAAAAACTAAAAAATCTAAAAACCTCAGAATCCCCTAAAATCCAAGAAAACCATAAAAATCATAAAAATGCATAATATTACATAAAACCCCTAAAAACCAAAAAAACATGAAGAAACCCATAATACCCTAAAGCCACATAAGAACCATAAAAAAGATAAAAAAACATAAAAACCCCTAAAACACCTTAAAACCATAAAGACCATAAAAACCCCTAAAAGAAAAAAAAACATAAAACCCATAAAACTCCTAACAACCACTAAACACTCCCAAAACCCTTTAAACCCTAAACATGTTAGAAAAATATAAAAAAAATTAAACCCTAAAAACCCAAATAACCCTGAACACTGAAAAAACTATAAAAACCATAAAAACCGTAAAAAACCTCAAAATCCCTAAACAAGTAAAAAACACTCAAAATCTGGAAAACTTCTAAGAATAAATTAAAAAAAATTAAAACTCATAAAACCCATTTAACCTAAAAAACACTAAAATCCTTAAAAATCATTAAAAATCCTAAAAACCAAAAAACCAATAAAACCTGTCAAACCTAAAAAAACTCTAAAGACACAAAAAACTCAAAAACACTAAAAACTCTAAAAACCCCTTTAAATTACTTATAATTAAAAAACAAAAAAACCATAAACCCTTAAAAACTAAAACAAACTAAAAATCCTAAAAAAACAACGTAAAAAAGAAAATAAAACCATTAAACCCTTAAAATATCTAAAAATCCCTAAAAACACAATAAAACTTGAAAACCCCTAAGAAAAAATTAAAAATATAAAAACACATTAAACCCCCATAAATCATAAAAAATGTTAAGAACCCTAAAACCCCTAAAAGGACCCTAAAAACCCTAAAAACCCCAAACAACAACAGAACACCTAAAACCAAAAAAACCCTAAACACACATAAAAACAATAAAACCACTAATAACTCTAAAAACCATTTAACTTCTAAAAATGTTAAAAAACTTTTAAAATTCATAAAAACCATAAAAATTTAAAAAACCCGCTATAAACCCAAAAAAACCAAAACACTCGTCAAAATCTCTAAAAACCCATAAAAATCCTAAAAATCCATAAAAATACTTAAAAACAATAAAATTATTAAAAACTGTGAAAACCCTTAAGAAATCCTTAGTGACTCAATTACACATTAAACCCCAAAAAACCTAAAAATGAGAAAAAACTAAAAACCATTAAAACACTTAAAAATTAAAAAAAAAAATAACCCAAAATAATCCTAAAACCCCACTAAAACCTATGAAAACAATTAAACCCCTATAATGTTTAAAAAGATTTAAAACCAATAAAAAATTTAAAAAACTAAAAAAACACTAAAAACACCAAAAAAACAAAAAACCTTCAAACTCCTTAAAACCTTTAAAAATCATAAAAATCCTAAAAAAGTCCATAAAAACACATAAAACATAGTAATCCCTAAAAACCATAGGAAAACCTTAAAGCCTAAAAACACTTAAAAATCCTAAAAACCTAAAAAGCACTAAATACCTAAAAACCCTAAAATCCCTAAAAAGCTAAGAACCCCTAAAATACAGAAAAAATACCTAAAACCCCTAAAAACCCTAAAAATTTCTAAGAAGAGTTCAAAAACCTAAAACCCTAAAACCCCCAAAAAACATAAATATACTCAAAACACTAAAAGATTAGAAGACATGAAAAATTCCCTAAAAACAATTTAAAAACACCTAAAACTTTAAAAAACCTAAAAACCCATACAAACCATAAAAACCAATAAATTACTAATAACCTTTTATACCCCTAAAAACATAATAAAAATATAAAAAACATTTAAAAACCTAAAAACTCAAAAAATATGAAAAACACAAAAAACACAAAAAACTTGTAAACCATAATGAACCCTAAAGACCATCAAAATATCTAAAAACCATAAAAACCATAAAAATACAAACAATCCCTAAGAATACTAGAAATGTAGAATCCCCTAAAAATAATAAAACCCTAAAAACTAATAAAAACCATAAAACCACTAAAAACTCTAAAAACCCTCCAAAATCCTAAAAAAATTAAGAAACTCAAAAAATCCTTAAAATCTATATATACTCAAAAAACCAAAAACATACAATAACCATAAAAACACTCACAGCCCCTAAAACACTTAAAACCAAAAAAATAGAAAAACTAAAAATTCATAGAAATGAGAAAACCCCTAAAACCCCTGAAAACCTCTATGAAAACATTAGAAACCAAAATACACATAAAACCATTAAAAAATTACAAAAAACATAAAAACCCCACGAAATCCCTAAAAAAATAAAGATTTCCTAAAGACCATAAAACCCACAAAAAACCTAAAATGCACTAAAAATTCCTAAATTAAATAAAAAACAATAAAATATTTGAAAAGCCTAAAGAAAACCTTAAAAATATAAAACAATTAGAACCACTAAAAACCTAAAAAATGAAAAAATCCCCAAGAATTCTTAAAAGACTTTAAAAACCCTAAAACCCCTAAAACCCATAAAAACCAATAAAAATGTTTTAAATCACTGAAACCCTTAAGAACACATAAAAACCAATACAAATTATAAAAACCATTTAAACCACTAAAAATAATTAAACCACTAAAAATGTTAAAAAATCTAAAAATCCTTAAAAAAATGTAAATACTCATAAAAAACAATAAAATCTCAAAAAACCCATAAAAACGCAAAAAATCCTAAAAACATGAAAAAACATTAAAACCCCTCAAAATCCCTAAGAACCATAAAATTACAAAAAAACCTCAAAAAATCCCTAAAAATGTAAAAAATCATAAAAACATGTGGAAAACTATGAAAATATAAAATATACAAAAAACACATAAAATTTAAAAACCTAAAAAATGCTAAAAAACCGAAAAAAAACCCTAAAAGACCATAAAACCCCTAAAAGTATTAAAAACATAAAATAACCAAAAACCCATAAAACCCCTAAAAATTTCCTAAAAATTTAAATCCCTTGAATCCTATAATTTTTATTAAAAACTATAAAAACCCAATAAAAATTCAAAAAAAAACATAAAACCCCTACAAATCCAAAACATTCATAAAAACCCTAAACCCCCAAAAAATATCCTAAAAAATATCTATAATCCCTAAAATCATTAAAAATACTAAATACACAGAAAACCCTAAAAACCATAAAACATGAAAACTATTGAGCACATAAGAAACCCTAAACCCTAAAAAACCCATAAAAACCCTAAAAACCTAAAATACCCCTAAAAACATTAAAAAAGAAAAAAAACCCATAAACCTAAAAACTCACAAAAAATATTTAAACCCATTAAACCCTAAAGAAAATTTAAAACACAAAAACCAATAAAATTAAGAAAAACCTCTAAAACCCCAAAAAACCATAAAATGCAAAAAAACTCCCAAACACCCTAAATATTACTAAAACCACTAAAATTCATAAAAAGACTAAAAATATCTAAATTTACCTAAAACATAAATATCCCTTAAATCCATGAAAACAACAGAGAAATACTTAAAAACATAAAAACATATAAAACCCATAGCAAACCTAAAACAATAAACACCGTAAATAACACAAAAAACCCAACAACCCTTGAAATCCATAAAAACCCCTAGAGACCTTAAATCCCCTAAAAACGAAAAAACCATAAAAACCCAATAAAACCTCTTTAAACCCCTAACAACTTTATAAATCTCAAAAACCCATTAAAATAATAAAAAAATAGAAAAAACCTAAAGACCAAAAAACTGTAACAAATGTAAAAATCCTAAAACCCATACAAACACACAAAGTCCCAAAAAACATAAAAAGTAATAAAAATTCTAAAAATGATGTAATATCACTAAAAGTGTAAAAATACCTAAAAACATGAAAACCCCTATGAAAAAAATAGAAACACAAAATGACATAAAACCATTAAATACCTAAAAACCACTAAAAACTCTAAAAAATCCTAAAAACATTAAAACCATAATACCCCCAAAAAACCCAATAACCAAAAAAACCAATAAAACACTAAAAAGCCATTAAAAACTCTAATAACCCTTTTAACCCCTATAAATGTTAAAAAACTCTAAACACACATAAAACCCTAAAACCTCAAAACCCCTAAAATTCAAACAAATACCATTAACCCATAAAATCCTCAAAATTCCCACAAAAAAAGACCATAAAACCCCTAAAAACAAAAAAAATGCTAAAACCACTAATAATTGTAAAAACTCCAAAAACCATAAAGAACCCTAAACACCCTAAAAACCCACAAAAAACTAAAACCCCTTTAAACCCCTAAAAAAATTAACAAACTATAAAACCCTAAAAACAAAAAAACCATTAAAACAAAAAAAACCAAACAACACTAAAACCCCTAAGAAATCAAAAACCCCTCAAAATCTGTCAAAAGTGTAAAAACCATAAAAATCTTAACAAACCATAAAAATCTATAAAAATGTAACAAACCCTAAAATCCTTGAAAAATCCTATGAAAACCTTAAAAACCTAACAAATTTTTAATACCCTAAAAACCTAAATAAATCTGAAAAATCATACAAAACCCAAAAACCCCTAAAACATTAAAAACTATAAAAACAATAAAAACATTAAAATCCACTAAAAAAATATAAAAACCCATTAAACCCAAAGAATATTAAAAACTCTAAAAATTCATAACACCCCTAAAAAATGAAAACAAATTAAAACTCTAAAAAACAATAAACCCCTAAAAACCCTAAAAAAATTCAAAATACTAAAAAACCAAAAATATTCAAAAAAAATAAAAATCCATAAAAATGAAAAAAGACCTAAAAATGTGAAAAACAAAAACAAAACCATAAAATTTAAAAACATTCAAAACCCCTAAAATCTTAAAAAACGATTAAAACACTAAAAGCCGTAGAAACCCTAAAAACCATAAAACCCCTAAAAACATTAAAAACCATAAAACCCTATTAAAAAAACTAAAAACACAAAAACCTTTTAGACCCATACAAATGTTAAAATCTATTTAAAAAATAGTTAAAAACTTTAAAAAAATAAAAAACCCAAAAATAATTTCAAAACTGAAAAAAAACTATAAAATAATAAAAAAACATCATATCTAAAAAGACATTAAAAACTATAAAAATATTAAAAGGCACAAAAATATCACTAAAAACTTTAAAAACTATAAAATATTAGTAAACCCTATGAAAACCAAAAAACCAGAAATCACTTAAATCCCCTAAAAACAAAAAAAAATCCAAAAACCCAAAAACCCATAAAAACCATAAAACCCATAAAAACCATAAAAAATTATATAAACCTATTTAAAAAAAAATATGAAAATTTATTCAAACCATTTAAGCCCCGAAAAATGTTAAAAACTCTAAAAGACTTAAAAACCCTCAATACTCAAATCCCTAAAACTGAAAAAAAAACATTAAATACCCCAAAAATCATAAAAAACCCAAAATTCCCTCAAAATCCCTCAAAATATCTAAAAACATTAAAACCATTAGTAATCATTAATAACCCATTATAATCCTTAAAAATCCATAAAAACAAAAAAAAACACAAAAAACCCCGTATAAAAGCATAAAAAAATAAAAACCACTAAAAACCCCTAAAAACCTGAAACACTAAAAACACTACAAAACCCAAAAAACTCTACAAACCATCAAACCCCTAAAAAAATTTAAAATACCTAATACTGCTAAAAATATATAAATCATTTAAACATATAAAAATATTCAAAAACATTATAAATTTGTAAAAATGCTAAAAAACATAGAAATTCCCTAAAACCCAAAAAAAACATAAACACCCTAAAAATCCCAAAAATCCAAAAATCCCTCATAATCCCTAAAAACCAAAGAAATAAATTGTGTTAAAATAATCTCTCAAAATCCCTAAAACCCTAAAAACCCTAAAAATCCTGAAGAAACCCTTAAAAACCTAAAAATAATTAAATCCCATAAAAACCTAAAAAATGCTATAAACCTGTAAACCCTAAAAATCCTAAAAAGCCAAAACCCCGTAAAATAATTAAAAACCCTAAAAACCTATAAAAAACCTAAAACCCAAAGAAAATTCTAAAACACCTTTAAATCCATAAAAATATTAAAAACTATAAAAACAAACCCTAGAAGCCCTAGAAAACCCTAAAGACTCTAAAAATCACTAAACTCCTAAGAACCCATAAAAATCCTAAATAATTTGTAACAATCCATAAAAACAAAAAACTTCATAAAAACCCTAAAAAACACTAAGAAAACCTTAGAAAACAACAAACACTCAAAACCCTAAAACTCTAAGGTTCCCATAAAAACCTTAAAATACACTAAAAACCCACAAAATCCATAAAAAATGTAAAAATGCATAAAAATCCAAATACATCTCTAAAAATCACATTAATTATAAAAAAATCTAAAATCCATATAAACACCTAATTAAACTTAAAAACCTAAAAAAATAAAAAAACCTAAAAATCCTAAGATACATTAAAAAACCTTGAATACCCTAATAATCATTAAAATACCTAAAAACCTTAAAAACTATAAAACCCATAAATATCATAAAAACCACTAAATACTCCAAAAACACTTAAAAAACAAGAAAAGTTAGAAACTCTAAATATTCTTTAAAACCTAAAAAACCCCCTAAAAACCCAAAATCCAAAAAATCCTAATAAACCATAAAAACCCTTAAACTCTCTAAAAACCCTAAGGAAAATAAATATTCTAAAAAATCACTAGAAATATAGTAAAACTTAAAAAAACACTAAACACCCTGAAAACTCCAAAGAAAACCTTAAAAACATTAAAATACTTAAATCCCATAAAACCCAAAAAAATGATAATACCTCTAAAAACCCAAAAAAACCATACACCCCTAAGAAACATAAAAACCCTAGAAATCAATAAAAACCATAAAAATAACTAAAAACACTATAACCCTTTATACACAAAAAAATTATTAAAAGATCGAAAGATCTGTAAAAACCTGAAAAAAACATAAAACCAAAAAAACCATAAAATAAAAAAAACATTAAAAATCAGATAATTCTTAAAAATCCAAAGACAAATAAAATCCCAAAGAAGTCATAAAATCCTTTAAAATGTAAAAAACTCAAAAACCCTAAAAACCCTTTAAAGTCTAAAAATACATAAAACCTGTAAAAACCTAAAAAGGATAAAACACCGAAAAATATAGAACCCCTAAATACATAAAAACACATTAAAAACTATAAAAACCCTTTAAACTCCTAAAAATATTTATAAAATTTTAAAAACTAAAAAACAACAAAAAAACTCAAAAAAAACTAATGAGCCAAAAAATCATCAGAACCCTTAAATTCTCAAAAATCCATTAATATCCTTAAAAAGCAAAAAATTCCTAAAACCCAAAAGTCCATTAAAATTTATAAAAAAGTGAAAAACCATAAAATCCAAGAAAAATACTAAGAAAAAATTAAAAAACTAAAAAAATTTAAAACTTTTAAAAAAATAAACAAATATAAAAACCATAAAGAACCCTAAAACCCCATGACAACCATCGAACCCTAAAAACATTAAATACCCTAAAACCTATAAAAAACCTAATTCCACTAAAAACTCTAAAAACCCCTCAAGCCCCTAAAATTTTAAAAAAACATTAAATACATTAAAAATCCAAAAAAATAAAAAAACTCTAAAAACTCAAAAAATATCAACAACACCCCTAAAACCCCTTAAACCATGAAAATCCCTAAAACCCCCAAAACCCACAAATATCCTAAAAATCCCAAAAAATCCCAAAAAATGGAAAAACCCTAAAACCCCTAAAACCCCTATAAAAAGAATAAAATACTAGGAACACTAAAAACCTGGAGAAAACTAAAAAAACAATAAAAACCCTAAAACACTAAAAAACCCTACAAACCATAAAGCCGAAAAAACCTCAAACACCCTAAAACCTTTGAAACCCATAAGTACCTATAAAAATCCTAAAGAGAAAATAAAAACCCCATAAACCCTTAAAATTCCTAAAAACGATAAGAAATAATAAAAAACCATAAAACCCAAAAATACTCAAAAAGACCCTAAACCATAAGAAAACCAAAAATCCCAAAATTTCCTAACAACTCTAAAATCCCTCAAAATCCCTAAAAACGCTAAAAACCATTAAATTCATAAAAATTCCTAAAATTGTTTAAAAACATTAAAATACCTAAAAAACCTGAAAATCCCTAAGAAATACTTAAAAACATAAAAACACTCAAAACCCTTAAAAACCTAAAAAATTATAAAATACCCTAAGATATCCTAAAAACTCTAAAAACATAAAAAGAACCATAAAAACCGTTAAAACCATAAAAGGCCTAAAACCCGCAAAAACCCTTAAAAAATAAAAACTCTAAAAATGCTTTAAGCACCTAAAAATGATTAAACAAATTATAAAAAACCCTTAAACCACATAAAAATAAAAAAACGTTAATCCGAAAAAACCATAAAACCCTCAAAATACCCAAAAACCAAAAACACCAATAAAATTCCAAAAAATATCTACAAATACCTCAGAACATAAAAACGTTTAAAAACCCTAAAACCCCTAATTAAAAAAATAAAAACCTAAAATTACTTAATATCCATAAATACCTAAAAATGCTAAAAACCCAAACCCCTAAAAATCCCTAAAATACCTAAAACCCAGTAAAACCCATAAAACCCCTAAAATAATAAAAACCCTAAAAACCCATAAATATCATGAAACCACCAAAAAACTATAAAATCCCTTTAAACCATTAAATATACTTAAAAATTCAAAAACCATTAAAAACCCTAGGAAAATAATAAACCATTAAACCCCTAAAAATATAGAAGAAAGGCCTCAGAGCGGCGGCTTCTTCCCTCTCCTCGCGCAGCTAGGGTTTCTCCGACCGATCTTTCCCTCCCCTCCTCCGGCACGGGCCGACTTCATCGCTGGTTTCCTCGCTTTGGCTCGGCGTAGATCGGTGTTGGATCTGGTTGGATCGGCTTAGGTTTTGGTCCAATGGTAACTACTTCGAACCCTTCAACCTCGGGATCTCGCTTTGGCTCTGGTATATTTGACGCTAGACCTGTTTTGCTTGTGGTTTCGAGTTTTCAGATCTGCGTTGACGTGCAACGGACTCGGTGTTCCTGGCTTCGGGGTTTCGGTCCGGTGTTGAATTCGCTTCGCTTAGCTTCGGTTTCTCCCCACGGCCTTGGGCGCTTCATGTCGACTAGATTGGTGTCGGCTTCGGAGTGTCTTCAGCTTCGGGATCTCACCGCGACTTCGGAGTGCTCTTCGATTCCGGTGTGCTCACCGTCAGCCACGATGGTTGCTGGTTCTATTGCGGCTTCTGGAATCGGATCCGGTGTGCATAGCGTCTTCCACGGTGACCTCCGGCTCCGATTCTTCTGCTTGGCTTCACCCTGTCTCGTCGTCAGCTTGGCGTGCAACGGTGTTTCGAAGTCGGATCCAGTGGCTTGGAGGGAGGGGGGGCCTTGTGTTTCTGGTTTTCTGGCGTTGCTTTGGTTTGATGGGTTGTTTGGTTTGCTGAAATGGTTTGATTTGATCTGCTTGGGTCAGAATTTGATGGTAATGTTGGTGTTGGTGAAAAAAAAATGCTGCTGGAGTGGAAATGGGATGCTGGGGGATGTTTGGTGGTCGAAAGAGGTGCTAGCTGTCGGAAAATGAGGATGCAGGTTGCCGGTTTGTTGTGGATGCTGGTTGTTGGTTAGCTGTGAGCTGCTGGATGATGGTTAACGCTGGATGTTTTACTGTTGGATGCTGGTACTGTCTGGATGTGATATGATGATGCTGCGGTTTTGTCTGTTTTTGTGTCTTTTTCTTTCTTTGTTTTTCTTTCTTTGGCGTGGGTTGTAAGGGTTTTTGGGTGTGGGTCGTTTGACCCCTCCCCTCCCTTGTCTGCAGTGTTTGTGTCCTTTTGTTTAATAAATTTTGGGGGGTGCCAGGAATAGCCTGGACCCGAGCCTTCTTTGCCCTAAAAATCCATAAAAACATTAAAACCCTTAAAAACCTAAAATCTCATAAAAATTCTAAAAGATCCCTAAAATGAATAAAAACATAAAAAATCTAAAAACCCCTTAAAAACAAAGAGAAATCATTTAAATAATAAAAACACATAATCCATTAGGAATCCTAAAAATGATAAAACCATAAAAACCATAAATCTCAAAAAATACATAAAACCTTAAAATCCTAAAACCTATAAATCCCTAAAATCGTAAGAGGTATAGGAAACCTTTAAACCCATAGAAATGTTAAAAACCTAAAAAGACTTAAAACCCTAAAAAATTCATAAAACCCTAAAAATCACTAAAACCATAAAAACACTAAAACCCCGTAAAGAACCCTAAAACCCATTATATCCTTAAAACCCACTAAAAAATATAAACACCATTTTAAACCATAGAAATGATAAAAAAACTCTAAAAAACATTAAAAATAAAAAATTTAAAAACCATAAAATCCAAAGAAATCCCAAAAACTCAAAAACCCTAAAAAACCCTTAAACCCCTTAAAATCCATAAATGCTCTAAAAAAATACAAATTCTAAAAAAACCTAAAAAACCCTAATATTTTAAAGACATTAAATACCCTAAAAAATTATAAGAAGCACTAAAAAACCTAAAATACGTAAAACTGAAAAAAAACACTAAAATCCTAAAAGACCCCTAAAACCCCAAGAAACCATAAAAACCCCTAAAACATATCAAAATCCCTAAAAAATTAAAACCATAAAAATACTAAAAAATACATAAAATCCATAAAAATGTAAAGATCCTTAAAAACCTTAAAAACACAAAAGAAACCCTCAAATACTTATAAATAGTTAGAACCCTTATAAAACTAAAAATGCTAAAAACACTAAAAACCATAAAATTCTAAAAACCCAAAACCCTTAAAAACATTAAACCCATATAGAAACTCTAAAATCCCACTAAAAAATCTAAAAACCCTTAAAACCCCAAAAAACATTAAAAACACTAAAAAACCATTATACCATTAAAAATTAAAAAACTGTAAAAACCTAAAAAAACCACAAAACCCCTAAAGACCCTAAAACCATAAAAATCCCTAAAAACCATAAAAACAAATAAAAACATAAAAAATCCCAAAAATATTTAAAAATATAGAAAACCTTAAAGACCTTGTAAACCCATAAGAAAAACATAAAATCCAAAAAATAATTCAAAAACCTAAAAAATAAAAAATATGCTAAAAAATGCTAAAAAACCAAAAAACCAAAAAACCCCCAAAAACCCCCTAAAAAGCATAAAAACACTAAAAACCACTAAAAACACTGAAACAATTTAAAACTGTAATTTTTCGAAAAAACATTAAAAAACAATGAAAATTGTAAAACTCAAAAGACCCTAGAAACACTAAAAATCAAAAAACCCCTAAAATCCTTATAAAACCTCAAAATACCTAAAAACCATAAAAATACTAAAAAGACCTAAAAATCCCACAAAAATTAAAACCCTTAAAAACCCAAAAACAATAAAAAACTGTAAAAATATTCAAAAATACATAAATACATAAAAAATTAAAAATCCTAAAACACCTTAGAAAAAAAATAAAACAAATAAAACCTGAAAAGGATATTAAAATTCTAAAAAACATAAAAGACCCTAAAAGACCCTAAATATCCTTAAAAACCATAAAAAATAAAACCATAAACCCCCAGAGAAACCCTAAAACCCATTAAAGAGTCTAAAAAACCTTTAAACCCTAGAAAACATTAAAAACTCTATAAATACTTTAAAACATAAAAAACTCAAAATACCCTAAACCCCAAAAAAACCATAGAAACCCTAAAAACTTGTAAAACCCCCCAAATCCCCATAAAACCCAATAAAACATAAAAATTTTAAAAAACTGAAAAAACTCATTAAAACTATCAAAAACACTCTGAAAACCATAAAAACATAAAATCAGTTAAAATCCTGAAAAATATAAAAACACTAAAAACCATAAAAAATGAAAAAACCTTGCAATCCCCTAAAACTATAAAACACCTAAAACCCATAAAAAACTAAAAACCACTAAATAATATAAAAAAACTTTAAACCCATAAAAATGTAAAAAACATTAAAAAAACATGAAAACCCTAGAGAACTCAGAAAACAATAAAAACTCCAAAAATCATCAAAAACCCTAAACACATTAAAAACCATCAAAATCCATAAAACCCCTAAAATACATAAGAATAAAAAAATCATTACAAATTCTTAAAAAGATAAATACCATAAAAACCATGAAAAGCCTAGGAAAACATAAAAACCTAACAGTTCTAAAACCCCATAAAAACCATAAACAACAAAAAAAATCTAAAAATCCTTCAAACCTCTAGAAACATTAAAAACTCTTTAAAACCCAAAAAATATAAAAAAACAAAAAACCCATAAAAACCCAAAAAGTATTAACCTCAAAAATCCCTAAAACCCCTCAAAATCTGTAAAAACCTTAAAAACCATAAAAATTATGAAAAGGCCTTAAACATGCTTAAAAACATAAAAACCCTAAAAAACCAAAAACACCTAAAAACCATTAAAGTACTTAAACAAAAATTAAAAACCCTCAAACCCAATAAAACCCTAAAGACTCTAAAAACCTTTAAAACCCTAAAAATGTCAAAAAAAAAGCCCTAAAAAACTTAAAATCCTAATAAATCCCATAAAACCCTAAAACCCCAAAAAACTTATAAACTCCAAAAACCTTAAAAACACTGAAAATAACTAAAACTGTGAAAACCATAAAAAAATAAAATCTCTAAAAATCCCTAAAATGTAAAAAATAATAAAAACCCTAAAAACACTATGAAATGATTAAAACCTTAAGAAAACTTATAACCCCTACGAAACATAAAACAATAAAAACCCTTAAAACCCCTAAAACCCTTATAACCATTATAAATCGTAAAAAACCATAGAACCAATGAAAACCCTAAAAATCGACAAAAAATATAAAACCCCTTTAAACCCCAAAACAATTTAAAAAACTAAAAAAAACCTAAAACCCATATAAAAATCAACAAAACATAAAAAACCAAAAAATGCATAAAAATACTAAAAAACCAAAAAACGCTAAAAAAGTCCAAAATCAATAAATATAATAAAATATACAAAAATCTTAAAAAATACCTAAAATCTTTAAAAAAATGTAAAAAACCTTATAACCCCTAAGAAAATCTAAATAACATAAAAACAGATATAACACCTACAAAACCTAAAAAAATCTAAAAACCCTAAAAAATTAAATAACCCTAAAATCCATAGACCCCCTTAAAAACCATAAAAGCCCCTTAAACCCCTAAAAACCCTAAAAACAACTAAAATCTCTAAAAAGCATTAAAATGCCTAAAAATGTTAAAAACATTGAAAAAATTTAAAACACTGAAAAATAGAAGAACCCCTAAAACATGAACAAACATAAAACCCTACAAACCCTAAAACCCATAAAAGCCCTAAAATCCATAAAAATAATAAAAAGTCCTAAAAATCCTTAAAAATCCCTAAAAATCCATAAAAACATAAAAAACCAAAAATCCCCAAAAATCCCTATAAACTTTAGAAACCAACAAAAAAATAAATTCTCTAAAAATGAAAAAAACTGAAAAAATAGTAAAACCCTAAAAACCTCAAAATCCCTAAAAACCTTATAAACCATAAAAATCCTAAAAAGTCTATAAAAATGAAAAAAAAACCATAAAAACCTAAAAATCAATAGGAAAATCATAAAAACCTAAAAACTCTTTAAACCCCTAAAAACCTAAAAATGTTAAAAACATTAAAAATCATAAAAGACCCCATAAATCCTAAAATAATAAAATCCACAAATCCTTAAAAACCCTAAAGTCACATCAAAATCATAAATGCCACTAAAAACTATGAAACACCTCTAAACCCCTAGAAATGTTAAAAACACTAAAAACCCATTAATCACAAAAAAATATAAAAAAACCCTAAAACCATAAAAAAATTGTAAAACCATAAAATCCCTAAAATCCCTCGAAATTCCTAACAACCTAAAAAATCATAAAAACCATAGAAACCAAAAAAGACCAACCCCCCCCAAAACATAAATTACCCAAAACCCTCAAAAACACAAAGAAAACTATAAAACCATAAAAATACTTAAAAACCTAAAAATCTAAAAATGATTAAATCCGTAAAACCCAAAAACACCGAAAAATCCCTAAAACATAAAAACCGATAAAAATTATAAAAATCCAAAATTACCCTTTAAATCCAAAAAAACATTAAAAAACTCTAAAAACCCATAAATCCTTAAAAAAAATAAGAAAACCCTAATAACCCAAAAAAACCCCAAAAATCCCAAAAAACCTATATAACCCCTCAAAATTCCTAAAAATGCTTAAAAACCATAATATCTTTAAAATCCCAAAAATTCCCTAAAACATAAAAAAACCACAAGAACCATGAAAACCCCTAAGAAAAACTTAATAACCAAAATACTGTGAAAATCCCAAAAAAACCCTAAAAACATAAATAACCATAAAAAACACTAAAATCATAAACCCCCCTTAAAACTTTAAAAGCTCAAAAAACCCAAAAAACCCAAAAACCGACTAAAAATTCTAAAAACCATTTAAACCCCTAAAAACGTTAAGAAACTATAAAAACATTAAAACCCTAAAAAATATAGAAACTATTAAACCCCCAAACCTATAAAATCATAAAAAAACCCATAACCCCTAAAAATCCATTAAAACTGAAAAAACCATAAAAATTGAAAAAAGATAAAAAAAACCTTGAAAAACCAAGAAACACAAATAAGTCCTTAAAAACATAAAAACACATAAACCCCTTAAAATCCAATAAAATTCTAAAACTCCCAAAAAAATGAAACCCCCTAAAAACCTCAAGAAACTCTAAAACACATAATAACCCTAAAAACCCAATAAAACTCTCAAAACTCTTCAAATCATTAAAACCCTCTATAAACCCATAATAACCCTAAAAAACTCAGAAAAAATCCTAAAACCAGAAAAAATAATAAAACCCCCAAAAAAACTCTAAAAATCCATTAAAAATAAAAAAATTCCTAAAAAACCTAAAAAGCATAAAAAATCAATAAAAACGTAAAAACCCCTTAAAACTGAAAAAAATGTACAAAAATGTTAAAAACCTCAAAATAATTAAAACCACAAATGACATCAAAAATGATAAAACCTTTAAAAACCCTCAAAAATAATAAGAATCAATAAAAACCATAAATCCCTTAAAACCCCTAAAAACCACTAAAAATTATAAAAACAATTTAAACCCTTAAAAATGTTAAAAAAACTATGAAAAACAATAAAACCCCTAAAAATCACCAAAACCCCATAAAACCCAAATAACCATAAAAACACTAAAACCCTTAAAACTCCAAAAATTATCTCTAAACCCCTAAAAACCCATAAAATTCTTTAAAAATCAATAAAAATCCTTAAAATCGTAAAAAACCTTAAAATCACTGAAAAATAGTAAGAAGACATTGAAATCCTAAAAACACTTAAAATAGCTAAAAAACTAAAAATGAAAAAACCCTAGAAAACATAAAAACCCATAAAAACCATAAAAATCCAAAATCCCTAAAACCCATAAACACCCTAGAAATGCATAGAAACCATAAAAATCACTAAGAACTCTAAAATGCCTTTATACTCCTAAAAATGTTAAAAACCCTAAAAATCCATTAAAACACTAAAAAACCCAAAAATTCCAAAATCCATAAAACCCTCAAAATGTTAAACCCCTCAAAATACCAAAATACCCTAAAAATTCATAAAACTCCTAAAACACTAAAAATCCGTAAAAACATATAAACCTCAAAAAACCAGAGAAACCCCTAAGAAAACCAAAAAATCCTAAAATCACTTAAAACCCCTAAAAACCTAAAATAATCTAAAAACCCAAAAAACCCTAAAAGTCATAAAACCCCAAAGAACCTTTAAAAATTATAAAACCCATAAAACCCCTAAACTACTAAAAACCCCCAAAATCACTTTAAACCCCAAAAAACATTTAAAATAAGAAAAAACCTTAAAACCCTAAAAACTGAAAAAAAAAACTATAAAAACCCAAAAAATCCATAAAAACCCAAAACCCCCAAAAACCCCACAAAATCCATAAAACCCTAAAATATATACAAATTTAAGAAAATACTAAAAAAATAAGTACTCTTAAAATCCCTAAAAACCACTAATTGAGTCTTATGATCCTAAAACCATTTAAAACGCCTAAAAACAAAAAAAACTCGGAAACAACTAAAAAGACTAAAAAACCTAAAAACCTTATAAACCAAAATAAATTTTAAAAATATAAAACCCCTAAAAACCTCTAAAACACAAAAATACCACTAAAACTCAAAAAAACCCTTTAATCCCCTCAAAATGTTGAAAAATGCTAAAATACCATAAAACCCCAAAAAACTCAAACACCCTTAAAAACCCTAAAAACCCTAAAAACCAAAAAAACGAAAAACACTCAAAATCCATAAAAACCAAAATAACTATTACAATTCTTAAAAAATCCATAAAGTCCAAAAAAATCCCTATAAACATAAGAAACCCCAAAAACCATGAAATCCACTAAGAAAACCCTAAAAACTAAAAAACACTTACAATAAAAAAACCTGGAAAACACAAAAACCATAAAAAACCCTAAAACCCCCAAAAAACCCTAAAACCCCATAGAAACCACAAAAACCACCAAAAATGAAAAAACACCTTAAATTCTTTAAATGTTAGAAATCCCTAAAAACTCGAAAAACAACTAAAAACCCAAAAAAACAAAAAAACAGTAAAAATCCTAAAAATCACTAAAATCCTTAAAAAGTAAAAAATAATATAAATCCTAAAAAATCATTAAGGAAATATGAAATACCTAAAAACATTAAAAACACCTACAAAACAAAAAAACCCTAAAACCCCAAAAAACCATAAATACCCAAGAACACCTAAAATCCCTAAAAACCATAAAAATCATAAATAAACCTATAAGTTGTTATAATGTAAAAACCACTAAAAATTAAAGAAAACCTAAGAAAAAAGTAACTAAAAACACATAAAACCCTTAAAAAACCTAAAAACACTAAAGCACTAAAAACCCTAAAAGACCCTAAAACTAAAAAATCCCTAAAAATATTAAAAACTTCTAAAAACCATAAATACTTTTAAAAAAACCAATAAAAACCGAAAACCTACTAAAACCGCTTTAAAACGCAAAAAAAAAGATATATATATATATATATAAATCCTTAAAAACCCAACCAAAATTTTAATACCATAAAATCGAAAAAAACATAAAAAACTCTAATACACCCAAAAAAATCCTAGAACCCCTAAAACCCATAAATTTCATAAACAATTTATAAAAAATCTAAAAACATAAAAAACCATCAAACCCTAAAAACCCATAAGAAAACCATAAAAACATAAAAACATAAAACCCCTAAAAATCTAGAAAAATAAGATAACCACAAAAAACCTGAAGCCCTAAAAACCCGTAAAACCCCCTAAAAACAAAAAAAACTAAAAATAAAAATAATAACCATAAAACACACTAATAATTCTGAAATCCCATCAAGCCCCTACAAATATAAAAAAAATAAAAACCCTAAAAATGAAAAAAAACCTAAAAACCAGCAAAACCATACAAAATCCGGAAACCCTCAAATCAAATAAAAACCCTGAAAACGATAAAAATAATAAAAAATCCCAAAAAATACCGAAAATTTAAAATGATATGACACCTGGAAAACCCCAAAGAATACGATAGAAACCTAAAATGATTGAAACACTTAAAAACCTTAAAAACTCTAAAAGCCTTAAAAACATTAAAATCACTAGAAAAACCTAAAACCCCATAAAGTCTTAATACCCATAAAAATCATAAAAAGTCCATAAAAATATGTAAATACATAAAAAAATATAAAAATTGGAATCCCCCAAGAAATCTAAAAAAACCAAAATAAACATAAAACCCTTAAAAAATCTAAAAAACATATAAACCCCTCAAAGAACCTAAAAACCCTCAAACCTCTAAAAATAATAAAAACTCACAAAAACATAAAAAGACTAAAAACCCAATTAACCTCTAAAAACACTTTAGATCCTTAAAATTGTTAAAAACTCTAAAAACCTCACTACCATTGAAAAACAAAAAAAATCCTAAAACACAAAAAACTAAAAAACACTAGTGGAAAAAAAATTAACACGTCGGCATTTTTCACGTCGGTTCTATATAACTGACGTGGAAAGCTTTAATGATCGAGATATCATGTCGATTATTTTATAACTGACAAGATATATCGATCAGGATCTATATTTTACGTCGGTTATTTTATAACCGATGTAAAATATACAGAGATTAGCTTTTTTACAGCGGTTATTGTATAACCGACATGAAAATAAAATCTGGCGTGCTTTATCATGTCGCTTATAAAATAACCGACCTGATAATGTAAATATAAGAACTTTATCATGTGATTTATTTTATAACTGACATGATAAAGGAATTCTCAGCGCTTTACCATGTTGTTTATAACAAAACCGACATGATAAAGTAAATCTCGGCAATTTATCACGTCGGTATAAAGTGACATATATCACGTCAGTTATTTTGTTATTAACGTGATAAATAGTTTTATATGTTGGTTATTAAATAACCAATGTTATAAACAATAAAAAAATAGTTTATAATGGTAGTTATTAAATAACTGACGTGATAAATCTTTTAAATGATTTATCACAACCTGTATTCAGTCATTCTGCTTTCTTCGATCGGGCGACCTGCGACTCATCTGTCTCGCGTAGAAAACCTAGAATCGATTCATTGAAGTCGTTCCCTCCATCCTCATTTTATCAGGATCATTCTTCATATTTATTATTATGATATCTATTAGGTTGACTTAGAACACTCAAGTAAGCCTCACACGATACCTTTTCAGTTTTTTTTCCACGATGTCCTAAACTAATTTGTTGAGATGTTATTTCTCTTTGGTCTTTCTATCATGGTTAGTTTCATAGTTTTCATCTATAACATGATAAAAAAAATTTCTTTTTAAATAAATCTATGGAAGTGATATCATACAAGTTTACGATTCTTGGGTGTTCTATCATGTGTGTCTGAACATACATGGGGTTTTTAAGGGGTGGGGATGTGTAAGTGGATAGGGGTGTCCAGGGGGGTTGGGTGGGCTGTCCATTTTGGTGGGGGTGTTCAGGGGGTGTCAAAGGGGGTGGGGGTGGTGTCCGGGGGGTGTAGGGGCTGTCCAAGGGGGTTGGGGGTGTCCAAGGGGGTGCATGGGATGTCAAAGGGGGTGGGGGTGGAGTCCAGGGGGTGTGGGGGCTGTCCAAGGGTGGTTGGGGCTATCTAGAGGGTTCAGGGGGCTATCCAGAGGGTTAGAGGGGGGGGTAGTCCAAGGGGGTGGGGGGTTCTAGGGGGTGGGGGATATCCAAGGGGGTGGGGGCTGTCCAAGGGGGTGGGGGCTGTCCAACGAGGTGGGGCCTGTCCAAGGGGTTTGGGGGGTTTTCTGCGGTGCTGTCCAGAGGGTTGGGGGTGTTTAAGGGGGTGTCCAGGGGGGTAGGGTGTGGGGGTGGTGTCCAGGAGGGGTGGGGTGTCCAAGGGGGTGGGGGCTATCTAGAGTTGTGGGGGGGGGGGGGTTGTCTAGGGGGTGGGTGCCTATCCAGAGGGGTGGGGGATGTTTTTCGAGGGAGGTGGTGTCCATGGGGTCTCTAAGGGATGGGGGTGGTGTTCAGAGGGTTCGGAGGGCTATCTAGACGGTTGGGGTGTCCAAGGTGTCCGTGGTGGGGGGGGGGGTCCAAGGGGGTGGGGGTGTCGAAGGGGGTGGGGGTTGTCCAAGGAGGTGGGTGGGTGGGGGTGTCCAAGGGGGTAGGGGCCTGTCCAAAGGGTTTGGGGGGTTGTCCGGGGGGCTTTCCAGAGGGTTGGGGGTCTCTAGGGGGTTTCAAAGGGGTAGGAGGTTAGGGTGGTGTCTAGATGGGGTGGTGGTGTCCAAGGGGGTGGGGGTTGTCTAGAGGTGTGGGGGCTGTCCAGGGGGTGGGGGTTATCCAGAGGGGTGGGGGATGTTCAAGGGGGTGGTGGTGTCCAGGGGGTGTCCAATGGGGTGGGGGGTGGTGTCCAAGGGGGTGGGGAATAAGTGTCAGTTGGGATTGACTATGTCATCGTGGTTTGTGAGATTATGACATGATAATTGTATTGTTTCATGGGTATTAGGATATAATTTATTAGTATTGTTTAAGTGGGTGGGGGTGGTGTCCAAGGTTGTGGGGGTGGTGTCCAAGGGGGTTGGTACAATTTATGTTTGAGGTTGCCACTATGTTTTTAGGGATTCAAGAATTATGAAAAGATGAGGGGTGTTGCAATATGATTCTATTTGGTTTTATATATTTTGATTATTCATTAACAATAAGAAAAATATGGGTTATGGGGGAGACCATGTCATGGTTTTCAAAGATTTGAAGTTATCCTAACCCCATTGTGCTGTGATGATAGGCTTTACACTGTGATTTTCTCCATCCAAGTTTTTATTTTTTATTTGATTTTATTCTCAGGTTTACCCCATTTTCTGCAATTTTCTATCAACCATTGGAGACCCCATGGTTTTCTTGGATTACATGGAATTTCATTAAATATGTTATGTATTCCATGTTCTTCTTCCTTTATTCATTATTTCTTTTTTTCTTCTTCATCCACTTCTTCTTCTCCTTCGTTCCTTCTATTATTAGGGATGTTTGGTCATTTTTAAATTGACAGTTTAATAGTAATCGATGTGTTCTAGGGTTATTATGAAAGGTGGGGTGTCTAAGGGGTGAGGGGTGATGTCTAGAGGGGTAGGGCTGTCTAGGAGGTGGGGGATGTCCAGAGGGGTGGGGGGTTTTCCAAGGGGGTGGTGGTGTCCAGGGGGTGTCCAAGGGGGTGGGGTTGGTGTCCAAGGGGGTGGGGGTGTCTAGGGGGTTGGGGTGTCCAGTGGGTGTCCAAGGGGGTGGGGGTGGGGGTGGTGTCTAGAAGGGGTGCAGGTGATGTCCAGGGGTGGGGGTGGTGTCCAGCGGTTGGGGGATGTCCAAAGGGGTGGGGGTTGTCCAGAGGTTTCCAATTGTTAGGATCTATATAATTTTCAGTAGTGAATGTATACATATTTTAATATTTATACGTCATATTTCTTTTTTTACGGAAGGGTGAATTTTTTATCCAGTTTCACCAAGATTTATTCTTTGTGAACCATAAGAAGAAAGGATCCAAGATGAATTTAAAAATTTTATATCTTATTATATTTTCTTTTTGAATTCATATTCACGCATATTTTTTAAATACGCATAGATTTGTTTTATATTTAAAAATTGTTTTACATTCAAATAATGATTTTTTTCATATAAACATATATTTGTATCTTAAAAATATGTATAATTTTGATATTTGTTATAGGTAATAGTTATTCGATGTTGGATTACGGCGCATCAAATGAGAAATGAATATGAGGATGGTGTTGATGCGTTTTTGGAATTTGTTAAACAAAATGTTCCAAGTAGGGACAATATTTTTTGTCTATGCCTGAAATATTTTAATATAAGAAGTTAAAAAGTAGAGAGATAAAAGATCATCTGATTTGTCAAGGTCTTAATCTGAGTTACAGCCCTTGGATTTGGTATGGTGAAACTAGATGGAATTTCACTGATGATGATGATTCGCAAGATGGTGACTCCGATGGAATTGAATAAATGATTCATGATATTGCAGAAGAACAAATTGCGATAGAACTAACGGTTGTGCATCTATATAGTGATGCTAAAAACCCATTATATACTGGTTGTACATATTTTACGATTTTTTCGACATAGTTAAGATTGATTAACCTAAAGGTGAAACCTGGATGGAGTGACAGAAGTTTTATAGAGCTATTACAATTGATGAAATACATTCTTCTAATAGATAACAATCTTATAGATCCACATTATAGGGCCAAGAAAATATTATGCCCAATGGGATTGGGATGCAATAAAATACATGCCTTTCTGAATGACTGTATGATATATAGGAATGAATATGAATTTCTGTTAGAGTTTCCTAAATGTGGGACTTCACGGTATAAGGTGAAATAAAAAACACAGGCTGATGTAGAGATTACAAAGATCCCTTAAAGGGTATTTTGGTATCTTCCTATAAGTCATCATTTCAAACATTTATTTTCTAATTCACATGATGCAAAAAGGTTAATATGTCATGCTGATGAGTGGTTATGTGATGGAAAATTTTTTCATCCATCTGATTTTTCACAGTGGAAGAAAATTGATGAGTAGTATCCTACATTTGGAAATGAAATTAGAAATATCAGACTAGGGTTGTGCACAGATGGAATGAATCCATACCAAACCCTCAGTAGCACACAATGTTCTTGGACTGTTTTATTGGTAATTTAAAACCACTTTCCTGAAGTTTGTACAAAGCACAAATATGTCATGTTGAGTATAATGATCTCTGGTCCAAAGCAACCTGGCAATGATATAAATGTTTTCTTGTCACCATTGATTGATGATTTGAATCCTGTATGGTAGGATGGTATTAGGGTGTATGATTCTTATAAAATGGAATATTTTCAACTACATGCAGTGATTTTTTTTCACTATAAATGACTTCCCAGCATATGGAAATTTGTCTGGATATAGTGTTAATGGGAAAAATCATGTCCAATTTGCAAACAAGAGACTTCATATTGTCAATTTCATCATGGGAGGAAAACAGTGTACATGGGGCATCAAAAGTTTTTGCCTATGGATTTCTCTTATAGAAGACTAAAAAAGGCCTTAAATGGATCACAAGAATTTGATATTTCTCCAAAAACATTATCCCCGGATCTGTATTTTGAGAAGGTGAAAAAAATTGATGTGACACTGGTAAAGACACATAAATTTGGTAAAGATCGACATATTTGGAAGAAAAGGTCAATATTTTTTGAGCTACCATATTGGAGATATCATGAAGTTAAACATAATATTGTAGTCATGCACGTGGAGAAGAATATATGTTATAGTTTTATTGGAACATTGTTAGATATTAAATGAAAGACTAAAGATGGGACGAATGCAAGATTAGACTTACTATCAATGGGAATACATTTGGAGTTTTCTCCCACTCCTAATTGAAGATGAAAATTTCTTCCCTCCTGTCATACATTATCAAAGAGGGAGAAAATTAGATTTTGTCAGTGTATTCATGATATCAAAGTGCCTCAAGGTTATTATTTAAATGTAAAAAAATTTGTCTCATTGAAGGACATGAAGTTCATAGGTATTAAATATCATGATTGGCCCATCATGATGCAATAACTTTTACCAGTTGCATTGCGTGGAATATTTTCCATCTGTGTCAGAAAGACTATAATGAATTTGTGTTATTTTTTCAATTCAATTTGTAATAAGGTGATTGATGTGAATGCTTTGAAAATTTTGAAAAATGATGCAATTTGTATACTTTGTCAATTGGAAATGAATTTTACTCCAACATTTTTTTATATAATGGTGCATTTAATGATTAATTTGGTTTGAGAAATAATGCTTTGTGGACCTGTATATCTTCATTGGATGTATCCTTTTGAATGTTATATGAAAATATTGAAAGGGGTATGTTAATAATCTATATCGACCTGAAGCCTCCATTATTGAAAAGTATATTTTTGAGGAGGTTGAAGATTTTTGTATGAGCTACATGGATGTAGCACATCACATAGGTTTTTCTCCATCTCTCCATGAATGAGTTAATAATGAGGGAAAGGGGATTCATGGCTTGAAAGTCAAATCATTGTCAGCTGAACAGATAAAGAAATTAGAATAATACATATTGAATAACATAGCTGATGCTCAACCATATATCACATTTTATATTATTGAGCTAAAACAATATCATTGAAAGAAGAAAGAAATTTGGATTTTGAATGAGCACAATAAAACATTTTCATCATGGTTAAAAATGACCTTTCTTGGTAGATCAGATGTATCAGAGAAATTAAAATGGATAGTGGTTTGTCCATGTTTAAATGTGATATCATGGTCCGATTATGACATTAATGGATATACATTTCATACAAAATCACAGGACAACCTAAGGGTAGTTCAAAATAGTGGTATATTGGTGTTTGTAGAAGCAATGCATTTTTTGAGTGTTAAGGACAAAAACCCAATTTCCACCTCAAGTGCATATTATGGATTGATTAAAGACATATGGGAGGCTGATTACTTTAAAATTAATGTTCCTGTTTGTAACTATAAATGGTTTATTGGTAAAAACAGTGTTAGACATGATGAATTTGGAATGATAGTTGTTAATTTGAATAGATTGGAAGACACAGTTAATTCTTTTATAATGGAAACACATGAAAAACAAATTTTCTATGTAGTAGATCAATCAAATATGTAGTGGGCAGTTGTTTTATAAGGGAACAAACAATATGTTGCTGAGGATGAACATGATGAAGATGCTGATTTATGTGAGATCCATACTTCTATGGAATGATTAACATAACATAATGATGAGCATGTTGAAGACATGGTTTATTCCATAAGGAAAGATCACAATAAAGGAATTTGGGAAAACAATCCATTTGTACATTCCTAAAATTACAGGTAACATTTGTTTATTTCTTGTTCACATTTATTATTTTCATAAAATGTTTCATATTGTATGTTTTTTCTTTCGAAAAACATGTATTAAAACAAAATAAGTATAAGTTTTTGTTTGTTTTAATTTTTTTATTTTACATTATCATGTTTACCATTATATAAATTATATATCTGTTATTTTTGTTCAGTGACAATGACTTTACCATGTTTACCATTTTTAACAGGATTACCATGTTTACCATGTTTACCATCTTGACCATCCTTACCATCTTTACAATTGTTTAACATGCTTACCATATTAACCATGTTTACTATTACGTAACATAGTACAATTTTCTATTTTCTGATTATAGTAGTATTGTAATATTTGAATTTGTATATTTGTGAACTAATGTTTGTTTTTTTATTTGAATGATAATGAAAGATCAATCAGTTGATCAACCACATGATTTTAGAGATTAGCGTATTGGTCATACCTCTAGGGAGGAACATTCAAATGCTCCTCTTGATGTTCCCCAATCGTCCGCATGTGATCCCATTACGACAAAGATTTCAAGAGTTGGTAAATGTGGGTTCACACGTTTAACAAATTATCACTTTCCCATATTTAGGATCAGATGATACTCGTTGAGTTTGATGAGGATGATATTCCTAGAGATCCAAGTGCAATAGATTTTAAGAGTTCTGTATCAACATAGGGTAAGAGCAAAGTAATCATTTTGTATGATGAATGGAGAAGTGTGGAAAAAGAGATAATCTCTCAGTTGTGGGAGATGATTTTGGTAAGATATTTTTCTATTGTTTGCATATTATTTAAATGATTCTAGTATATATAATATGTTTAACCTCTTCGTTATCAAATGAAATTTTATATTTATGACACTTGAGGAGTAAGGAAGAAATACATATCAATGGCTACCAGGATATGGAGAGATTTCTAATCAACCCTCACATCTGATTTCATTTTTTGTCATAGGAGTTATGACAATCCATGTCGTATATATCCTTTCATAGATGAAGACAAAGGGATATAGTTTGTTGAAAGTCGAAGAAAAGAATCATTTTTTTAAGGGAAATGTAAAATTTTATAATCTTTCTTATATAAATGATCTTATTAATGTTTTGTTAATGATTTATTATTATTAATTTTTATAAAACAAGGAAATCTCATTAGGAGATCCAATCTAAAAATGTATACCCTCATAGTTTATCTCGAGGAGGGTATACATTATTGGAAGAAAAAATAATGGATGAAAATTTACAAAAACTAACAGATGAGTCTTCAAGCTATTGAGAGGTGGCCCCTCCATCCCCTCCATCTAGACATGAAAAATGGAATAGATCTCATATGAGAAAAAAAGGGAAATATCTTTCGGATGATTTGAGAATTGTAGCTAAGAGGATTGTAAGATATCTATTTTATTTATTTAAGTTATCTATTTTCATCTTATAATTTCAATCATTACAGAAATCTTCTATTAATTAATATAGGATTCTCTTGAGGAGTAGAGCACAGAGGGGGTATTTACAGCTATTGGGAGGCAAGATATTTTATCTGCGGCATTGTGAAATCTCGAACATCCTGGTCGTGTTCGAGGATATCCGGCAGGTGTATTTGTAAGAAAAGTGTTTCCATGTTCTTAAACTTCACACGTTGAAGGTTTTTATAAAAAAAATAGAATCCTTGGAGGTTTAATTTCATAATATTAATGCGATGATGGTGGAAAATATTAGAGCGTTGGTACAGTCTATGTATGCAGACATGCAAAGACAATTTCAGACTACAGCTCCCACTCCTCCACCTCCCCCTGCAGACCCCATTATTTATCCTCCACCTCCACCAATATCTCCCACTCCCCCACCTCAGCCAGCCAACCCCATATTTTATCCTACTCTTCCGCCACAGCTTCCTACTTATTGTGAGTTATATGTTGATGATCCTCAACATCATATAGTTGCATATGTGTTGGTATATTGTATAAGAGATACATTTCATTATCAACAATTAGAGGTAGAGAATCTGAGGGTCACTGTACATGATATTATAGATAGATCAGCTTGAGTACCATTACTTACAGATGAGGTGACGATAGTGGGACATAGTATCAGCTGTTTTCTAATTTGGCCATCCAGACTTCTTCGACTCATTACCATAGAGGTATGTATGTTATATCTTCTATTTTATTTTTTTTATTAAAGTTGTTTTATCATTTGAAAACTAATATATTTTTCTATTTATTTTTTCAGGAATACTTCAAAGGTAAAGCAATACTGTATAGACATCAATAAATACAAATGGCTATGACATCAGATAAACTTCTAGTAGTCTTGACAGATTGTCAAGATATTAAATTTTTTAGGTGGATTATTATGAGTTTCCAATGGAACCTCATGTTCGTGGACGTGCAAGAACTATTGGGATTGTAAAAACTGATATCATGGTGCTTGTTACTAGAGATAAGTTGGGCATCAACTTGGTGCAAATTTTTTCCATGTAAGTCTTAACGCCTTTTCCCTACATTATATTTATTAAAAATGTATACTTATATCTGTTTTGTATTAGGTATATTTATAAAATTGGTGAGAATAATGAGCAAATAGATGTATATGGATTTATGGACCCGCATTTGATTTCCCCTGAAGCATGTGCATTGGATGAGGAACAAAGAATGCTTTATATTGCTAAAAGACTGAAACAGAATATAGTCACACAATGTTGGATGGTGCCTTTTGTAAGGGGTATCAAACACATCTCTCTCAAAGAGTTCATTATCTTTTAACATAAAAAACCGCTAACCTTAAATTTTCTTTTGTCAGTGATCATTGGATGTTAGGGGTTTTTTTCCCAAGGGAGAAAACACTTTATTGGATATGCTCTGTCCATGGTGATGGGCGGGAATGTTTTAAGAAAATTTTGGAATAGTAAGTTTCAATTTCTCAATAGTTTGATATATTATAATGAATTTTAAATTTTTCCAATCCGTATTATTTTCAAACATGGGATGGGTCTACTTTCGAAAAAACACAAAGAAAAGGAGTGTGAAGATCAAATATGTAAATGTAAAGATAAATATCCATTTATAATTTTTACATTTTGATTTATTACATAAAAATAATATATTGAATTTACGCTCATTTAAACATAATTTTCATGAACAACAAGGAGTCATCGAATGTGAATATTATATGTTAAGATTTATGTATGAAATAATAACAACAGGGATAGTTGTTAACTTTAACCTGGTAAGATTTCCTTTTAAACATTGCCATAATATTTCATTTGATTAATTCATTATACATGTTAACTAATATCCTTTTAATTTGTAGCTATTTGATGACCCTCAACCCTATAGTGCTCAAGATTTCAAATACTTACAAGTGGAATGGTAAAGTAATTTTATAGGTTTTATTGAATTTTAGTTGTTTGTAGTGTAAAATGTAATTTTGAATATTGTCATTGTAATTATGTATTTGGTAGTTTTTTAGGCTGTATTTGGTTTTTTTTAAGTTGCAATTGTATGTTTTTAATGTTATATATGTGAATGTTTAATTTTTATCTACTTATTGTTTTGGTCTACTTATGATGGTTTTTCTGGTATGGATTCCGGTCTGGGGGGAGGGGTTCCAAGGGTGTGGGGGTGTTCAGTGGGGTGGGGGTATCCAGGGGTGTGGGAGGGCTGCTTGGTGGGGTGGGGGGGGGGGGTATTCTGGGTGTCCATTAGAGTGGGGGGGTCTTGGGGGTGGGAGCATTTCCAAGAGGGTGGAAGGGCTGTCTAGGGGAGTGGGGGGCTGTCTAGGGGGTGTCCAGGGGTGTGGGGTGTTATGTTGGGTGAGGGGGGGTTTCAGGGGTGTGGGAGGGTTGTCCAGTGGGGTGGGGGTCCATGGTGTCCATGGGGATGGGGGCATTCAAGGGGGCGGGAGAGGTGGCGCCGCCATCCCTCAGGGGGGGCTGAACGCTACTGGAAGGTACTCATCACTCCCACATGTGAGGCTTGAGCTCTCAAAATGTTTCACCAATGATTTGTTCCCCTGTCAACATTATTCATTCTATCACTTGGATGCCAGTATAACCAGGGGGAACATCATCATGTGTGATAGTGTTTCCCCTGGTTATACTGGCATCCAAGTGATAGAATGAATGATGCTTACAGGGGAAGAAATCATTGGTGAAACATTTTTAGAGCTCAAGGTTCGCATGTGGGAGTGATGAGTACCTTCCAGTGGCGTTCAACCCCCCCAAGGGATGGCGGCGCCTCTTCTCCCAACACCAGCTGTCCAAGGGTTGTCTAAGGGGTGGGGGGCAGTCCGGGGGTGTGGGGGTGTGGGGGTGTCAAGGGGTTTGGTGGGGGCTGTCCAGTGGGGTGGGAGGGTGTCCTAGAGGGTGGGAGGGATGTCTAGGTGGGTGTGGGGATGTCCAAGGGGTTTCTAGGGGTGTGGGGGGCTATCCAGGGGGTGGGGGAAGTCAGGGGTGTGGGGGTGTCCAGGTGTGTAGTGGGGGATATCTAGTAGGGTGGGGGGTTATGGTCTAGTTTTGGTCGGGTTTTGGTCTGGGGATGTCCAGTGAGGTGGGGGTGTCCAGGAGTGTGGTGGGGGATGTCTAGTGGGGTGGGAGTGTGTCCAGGAGGATGGGAGGGATGTCTAGGTGATTGGGGGGATGTCCAGGGGTGTGCGAGGTTGTCCAGGGGTGGGGTAGTCCAGGGTTGTGGGGGGTGTCCTGGGGAGTGGTGGGGTCTGTAAAGTAGGTTTGGGGAATTATGGTCTGGTTTTGGTCTGGTTTTGGTCTTTTTTTTGGTCTGGGGTGTCCAGTGAGGTGGGGGTGTCCAGTGGTGTGGTGGGGGCTGTCCAGTGGGGTGGGAGGGTGTCTAGGAGGGTGGAGGGGATGTCTAGGAGAGTGGTGAGATGTTCAGGGGGTGTCTAGGGGTGTGGGGGCTGTCTAGGGGGTGGGGGTGTCTAGGGTGTGGGGGTGTCCAGGGGTGTGGTGGGGGATTTCCAGTAGGGTGGGGGGTTCTGGTCTGGTTTTGGTCAGGTTTTCATCTATTTTTGGTCTGGGGTGTCCAGTGAGGTGGGGGGTGCCCAGGGGTGTGGTGGGTGTAGAGACCCGAAGCTTGACGTACATGGACATTACATTACTTTTGCGGAATACATAGTACATAACAAAAACACACACACAAGGATCATAATAGTTTAGTGTCTTTGGAAACTCGGAACGTAATCTTCTAATTGTGGTGAAAGATCTCCAATATCTCCCATAAAGATATTCACTTTTTTTTACCTAAAACATTTCTTTATATCCTGGGGAAAAGAAAACATAAAAGGGTGAGCTCAAATTCTCAGTAAGGGTAAACAAAAGAAATATAAATCTCATCGTATACACAAGCACATAACTTTTCGAAATCTTAACCTGCAAAAGAGATCATAATTTCATAACATGGGATAAATCATGGCAGTGAAATGTAATCATAATAATCATAATCTTAAAACATGAAACTTTGTGGCATACACACATAATCATAGAGAATCATTTCTTGTTAGTCAATACTCATTGCCAAGACTATCTTAGTGGACAAAGTCCCTTTCTGAACCGAGTCACCCACTTTTCAGTCATGTTTCACTGAACCGGTATAACCTACCATTCCAGCCATGTCTATCTCATGAGATATAAAATCTTTACCCAATGCATTGGAGGGAGATATAGGTCCCACCCATCTTATAATGAATCCTTTCTTATGTGTGCCACATAAATCATAAATCATACATCATCGCATAACACATGTAATAAAAATGGGATTCTTGAAACATCATGACATCATAAAACAAATCATATAAGGTAAATGACTTCATAAAAATAATTCACTTACAAAATAATCAAATCAATGTAATAATAGGGATAAAAACAGAACCCTTTATTATCATAGATGAAAAATAATTTTGATAAAACACTTGAACTCCATTCTTGAGGAAAATATCCTTTCTTCTTCAAAAACATTTTTCCTTTCATAACATGTCATACGACTTTCAAATAAAAGAAGTTGATTAAAAATAAACTTGAAAACTTGTAATGGAAGCTTCTTGGAAATAATGTTTTAAAAATCCATTCATGCCGTATAAGTTAAAAAAACATTCTTCGTACTTTTGTCGGAAAAGTCAAAAGGTACCTCGTACGAAAAAACGACAAAAGATTCCTTTCATATTCTTTACTAAAAACTCACCAAAGGGTAAAATTGGATTTAAACTATTGTAAGTGGATGGAAAAAATATTACATATTGAGGGAACATGGATGTGGATGATAAAATACACCCCAGTAAATACCAAAGAAAAAACAATCTCGGATAAAAATGAGATTGTGATATTTTCACTTACCTTAGGTCCGATTTGCTTCGTATGTGTCCGAACCTCCTGTATAATGATTTAAATAATGTCATTGACTTATTACAGAATCATATTCATTGTTATGATATCATATATGGTTCACTTATGACTTTATCTTACCCGTTCTTTTGTAAATTCCATGTTAAAGAAGCGTTTTGGGTAAAATCGTTTCATTTATCGTAGGTGTTTTGACTTGTTGTTCTTGACATTATTATTACTTATATCATGATTTACTTACTTCCAGAATATAAAATATGATTTATATATCATATATATTCAGTATATATATATATAATAGATAGATAAATGAAATGAAAAACACCGTTCATGGAGACGGTAGTCCGTACGTACGCATGAAGGCTGTTTTCCTTTCCTTATTGTCTTGAATGGAAGTAAGTAGATGACATAAATATATATATACATAAATCAAGTAGCTTTATAATGTCATATATTTCATTATTATTTCTTATATATACTTTATAATCATTCTTAAATGGTTAACATGGATAATGAATCTCATCGCGTCGTGGAGACGGTAGTCCGTACGTACGCACGAGCGATGATATCATTTCCATAAATATTGAATTGAATTGGAGTGTATTATACAATATATCATAATCAATATGATGTTTTAATAACTATGTATAGTTATTCTTTACACCATTATACCCATCCATGTGAGGTGGTGGTGGAAAATAGATTACACCACGGCGTGGGGACGGTATTCCGTACGTACGCACGCGCGGTGATTTCTTTTTCTGTAGGATGGATAGATGGTGAAATAGGGTTGTTTCATACTTATAATAACATATCAGTATATTAGTGATACTGATGTTATTACTTCATAATGAAACAACCTAAGAAGAAGAAGTGGAAGAAGAAATAAAGATGAAAGAATTGGTAACGGTAATTACCTCTTCTTTGAAGCGCCTCTTTGAGACCTCCTCTTAGGGCACTAAAATTGGTCTTTGAGGAAGACCAGAACCTCTAGGATGTTGCTAGGGAAGTGGAGAAGAGATTTTGGCATGGGTTGGCCGAGCTTGAAGGCTCAAAGTTGTGTGAGGAAGAGAGGGAGGAGGTGCCCTTTTATAAGGGAGGAGAGGGGCACCTTTGGAATAACTAAAAATATTATTTTATTATAAAGTCATGTTCGGTTTTAAATAGCTCCAAATTGATTTATTTCGAGGATAAGGTGGGGATGGGTCGAAATCCTCTCATCCAATATAATTTAGACAAGTTTAGGTTCCTATTTTAACCTTATCATTTAGATTTAACTCTAAGTTAAATAATTTAACTTTTACCGTGACTTTTTGTTTTCTTACACTATATGGTTAATACACTTACTATAACATGCCAAACGAACCCCAAGTTGTTTATTATTAATATATATATCCTTATCTAAGTCATTTGGCTGAACCTTATATTTTTAGGAATAAAATAACAATTAATAATATAATATTTGATTTAAAAACTATTTTGTGTCAATTTTGACACTATTTGATATATTATTTTTGTGAAAGTCATAACAGAATTATATGTTCTAAAAAAGTTGATTAAATCAACACTAATATATCATAGTAACCTATAAAATTAGTTTAATTCATAAAAAGTCTCAAATTACATTTATTTGAGCATTTATAACATCAATTATGTTAATATTTCCTTAAAAGGGTAATTACTGCATCATCGTTGTGTCATAAATAAATTAATTTATTTAATGTCTAAAAGTTATAAATAAAATATAATTATGTAGGAAATATTTTTATCTTTCTAATGAATATTTATAGTCGAATGTATCTTATGTATAACCCCATATTAAAAATGTTTTAATTATTAAACTTTGATTTTAACTATTTTAACTATTCATTAAATAAAATAATATTAAATGTCATAATCTAATCCAAGTGGACCTAAATGGTCATATTATATTTATAAGGTTGTTTTTGGTCGAATTACACTTATCCAATAGAATTAGGACATGTGTAGGGTAATAGTAATATCATATTTACCCTTAGTTACCCTATTTACTATTAACCGTGGTAAAAAAAGGTAAAAAGTTACTATTCACCAAAAATTATTTTCATCTCATTGAACCAGATTTTAGTCCTTGATATTAACGGTGTCTGTCAGATTTTCGAAATTCCATTCACAGAAGCGGTAAAATTCAGTTTTATGTAAAATTCAGTTTTTAACCTACCACTTAGTGGTTTCACTATTCATCAAAAATTGAAAGATTTCAGAAAAATACAAAAAATTAGGCCTAAGCTATATTTGATATTATGAACTCAAAATTGATTTCTATTTTACCAAATTCAAAACATATCAGTTGCATTAATTAATTTAAAAATTAATTCCCGTCGTCTAAACAAAAGG
Source organism: Viscum album (assembly GCA_963277665.1). Taxonomy (NCBI): domain Eukaryota; kingdom Viridiplantae; phylum Streptophyta; class Magnoliopsida; order Santalales; family Viscaceae; genus Viscum; species Viscum album. The sequence continues at coordinate 791,554,182 of OY728164.1, forward strand.
CATGTTTTTAAGAGATAATAACTATCAAAAGATTGACACTTGTTTATAACTGGTTTAAATGTGAAATTACATCCAATGACCAACATTGTATTGAATTGTATATTCTGAATATACTTTAAAACCACTAAAATTAATAATTTATCACTATTAATTATTTCGATTGAAAAAGTTGTTTTTAATTAAAATTTAGTAATTTTCACTATTCATCAAAATATGAAAGTTATCCGAAAATCACCAAAATTTCACCCTAAGCTAATTTCGATATTTCGAATCCAAAAATGAAGTCTATTTTGAAAAATAGAAATTACAAAATTTCAAAAAGTGGTTATTATTATTCATAACGTCTAGTTTTAATAATATTTTAATAGCATATCATTATTTAGCGAAACTTGGTGTTGCGTACAACACACGCTATCGTGGAAGGTCGCGATTGCGTGTAATTCAAGCCAGGTCAGAGATGTGTGTTGTGAAAGCTCCTTTTGGTGTAGCGTATAACACAAGACATTAATGAAATTAAAAAGAATATTTTTCATAAAATCTCGGGGTGTTACATTCTACCCCCCTTAAAATGAATTTCGCCCTCGAAATTCATCGGGGTTATAAATGGTTTACTATTCGAAAGTTTCTTTAATCGAAACCCACATCCTAAAAAGGAATACCAAAACCAATCTTTAAAAACAAAAGTATGAAACGTAATGGTTACCCAAATAAACTAATCACTGGGTTTCCATATCGGTGAAAATATGGATATGGAAGAGAAATCTAACCATCATGTTCTGATGGAGAGTGGTAGAGAACATGGCTATGGAAAAGATAGCAATCACAAATCCATAAATTTGTGACGATCTAAGGTACCATCTGATTAATCAGATATAAGAGCACTAGGACAACATTTTTGGTTTTCAAGATCATTTCCCTAAAGTTGATGAAATTGGAATTAGAAGAAATACTTTCGTGATTTTGGTATAGTCTCACTATTTGTCGTTCTTTGGACAATTTCTACTTCATCTCTTAAAGAAATGAAGTTGAATTTTTCATTTGTGATGTGTTAGCAGATCATGTGATAGAATGATGGGTCATTCCATCTATCTCAAAAGGTTAGAAAAGTTATCAAAAAATACATAAGTCCATCTATAGTGAGATTAATGATATATGGTTCCTAAAATGAACTTATACTTCATATATCATACTGCTTAATATAATAAAACTAGTTTCTACTAAACAAGGACTTCCTGTAGGCCAGTGGTAGGCGATAAAGGCCAGTCGCACTTCGGTTGTGGGTTTGATTCCCACATCCTTGTCCGACGCGATGGGCTGTCGCCCATCCTGCGGGTTGTCCTTTTTCTAAAACTACATTACTATAACATCCCATTAATAATATCGAAAATCATCTATCCTTAAACAATACTAACTTATGTCCAACATAATCCATTTTAATCTTTAGGCTTATCCATAATACTGTAGTCCACTCTCATAATATAATGAAAATGATTACCATATATTTAATACCATCGTTGATCCCCATATATCATAAGATATGTCTTGTTGGTCACATTCCAAACATTTGAAGGCCTTAATCATGTATTCTCTTGAAAAAATGAATACCTATTAAACCTTAGTGAAAACATGAATGCTGTCAAAAGTTAACTCTTACCACATACCAAAATCCAAAAATTCTATATACTCAAACCATGATATAACCTTCTCCTTATATCAGTCATGAGCTCATGAATACTATCAAACATTTAATTTTCTCCTTATCCCTTCATTATGCGCATATCATCTTCATTCCAAAAATATCTGAATAACCTTTCATGGATACTGGTAGCATTAATCACACACTTTCAAAACTCAAGGAAAGACAACAATGTAACAATCCGTAGATGTCTCATTATTCCATAGTACCATGAGATTCTTTATACAACATTACACTTGATAAACATGTAATCATTCCACTACCTTCTTAAACCATTGACCGAGCTTCAAAAATTCTTTCATCTCACATATCATTTGTAGTCTCTTCATCATCATCAACATAAACACTACCCATACGACCATACTGATTCTCTTCATGAGACTTTCCCTTAGGGCATTGGTTTTCATAATGCCCTTACATTCCACATTTAAAACATTTAACCATTGTTGATGTCGTAGCAATACCATTATCCTCATCCCTGGTATTAACTGAACCTTTTCCTTTGCACTTACTGGCTTTGTGTCCTTATTTTCCACGCCCAAAGCATCTTCCAGTTCCTTTGAAACATTCTCCTTGATGCCTCTTCCCACATGATTTACATTGGGGAAATTGAACTTTCTTTCCTCTATGATCATCATGAAACTCCATCTTTCTCTTATTAGCCGAGTCAGGGAACTTACCGAATTTTACTTTATTGATCATATTATGAGATTGCTGATTCGGCATAATAATGATGTTTGGACTTCCAAATCCCATTTCATTTGGTTGCTCATGAAGAATATCATTCCATTGTCCATCATATCCTCCATTATCGTGAATCATCTTGTTTCCAGCCATTTTCTAAAACCCAAAAAGAATAGTGTGAGAGGCAAAAATCATGCTAGGGAAAACAACATTATAAAGGGGGAGTATCCTCAATATCTAACTTCTTAGGTAAAATTCTAAGATCGTTACCGTAGTTATAGGACTTTATCCTATACGTATACTTATCCTTAGGGACATCCCTAGACAAACCTTATAAATATCTCTAGGGATCTCACTAAAGTTATCACATCCTAGTTTCCAAATATTGACTAAACCTTTCCTCTGATACCAACTGTAGAGACCCGAAGCTTGACGTACATGGACATTACATTACTTTTGCGGAATACTTAGTACATAACAAAAACACACACACAAGGATCGTAATAGTTTAGTGTCTTTGGAAACTCGGAACGTAATCTTCTAATCGTGGTGAAAGATCTCCAATATCTCCCATAAAGATCTTCCCTTTTTTTGACCTAAAACCTTTCTTTATATCCTGGGGAAAAGAAAACATAAAAGGGTGAGCTCAAATGCTCAGTAAGGGTAAACAAAAGAAATATAAATCTCATCGTATACACAAGCACATAACTTTTGGAAATCTTAACCTGCAAAAGAGATCATAATTTCATAACATGGGATAAATCATGGCAGTGAAATGTAATCACAATAATCATAATCTTAAAACATGAAACTTTGTGGCATACACACATAATCATAGAGAATCATTTCTTGTTAGTCAAGACTCATTTCCAAGACTATCTTAGTGGACAAAGTCCCTTTCTGAACCGAGTCACCCTCTTTTCAGTCCTGTTTCACTGAACCGGTATAACCTACCGTTCCAGCCATGTCTATATCATGAGATATAAAATCTTTACCCAATTCATTGGAGGGAGATATAGGTCCCACCCATCTTATAATTAATCCTTTCTTATGTGTGCCACATAAATCATAAATCATACATCATCGCATAACACATGTAATAAAAATGGGATTCTTGAAACATCATGACATCATAAAACAAATCATATAAGGTAAATGACTTCATAAAAATAATTCACTTACAACATAATAAAATCAATGTAATAATAGGGATAAAAACAGAACCCCTTTATTATCTTATATGGAAAATAATTTTGATAAAACACTTGAACTCCATTCTTGAGGAAAATATCCTTTCTTCTTCAAATTTTTTTTTCCTTTCATAACATGTCATACGACTTTAAAATAAAAGAAGTTGATTAAAAATAAACTTGAAAACTTGTAAAGTAAGCTTCTTGGAAATAATGTTTTAAAAATCCATTCATGCCGTATAAGTTAAAAAAACATTCTTCGTACTTTTGTCGGAAAAGTCAAAAAGTACCTCGTACGAAAAAACGACAAAAGATTCATTTCATATTCTTTACTAAAAACTCACCAAAGGGTAAAATTGGATTTAAACTATTGTAAGTGGATGGAAACAATATTACATATTGAGGGAACATGGATGTGGATGATAAAATACACCCCAGTAAATACCAAAGTAAAAACAATCTCAGATAAAAATGAGATTGTGATATTTTCCCTTACCTTAGGTCCGATTTGCTTCGTATGTGTCCGAACCTCCTGTATAATGATTTAAATAATGTCATTGACTTATTACAGATTCATATTCATTGTTAAGATATCATATATGGTTCACTTATGACTTTATATTACCCGTTCTTTTGTAAATTCCATGTTAAAGAAGCGTTTTGGGTAAAATCTTTTCATTTATCGTAGGTGTTTTGACTTGTTGTTCTTGACATTATTATTACTTATATCATGATTTACTTACTTCTAGAATATAAAATATTATTTATATATCATATATATTCAGTATATATATATATATATAATAGATAGATAAATGAAATGAAAAACACCGTTCATGGAGACGGTAGTCCGTACGTACGCATGAACGCTGTTTTCCTTTCCTTATTGTCTTGAATGGAAGTAAGTAGATGACATACATATATATATACATAAATCCAGTAGCTTTATAATGTAATATATTTCATTATTATTTCTTATATATACTTTATAATCATTCTTAAATGGTTAACATGGAGAATGAATCTCATCGCGTCATGGAGACGGTAGTCCGTACGTACGCACGAGCGATGATATCATTTCCATAAATATTGAATTGAATTGGAGTGGATTATACAATATATCAGAATCAATATGATGTTTTAATAACTATGTATAGTTATTCTTTACACCATTACACCCATCCATGTAAGGTGGTGGTGGAAAATAGATTACACCACGGCGTGGAGACGGTATTCCATACGTACGCACGCGCGGTGATTTCTTTTTCCGTAGGATGGATAGATGGTGAAATAGGGTTGTTTCATACTTATAATAACATATCCGTATATTAGTGATACTGATGTTATTACTTCATAATGAAACAACCTAAGAAGAAGAAGTGGAAGAAGAAATAAAGATGAAAGAATTGGTAACGGTAATTACCTCTTCTTTGAAGCGCCTCTTTGAGACCTCCTCTTAGGGAACTAAAATTGGTCTTTGAGGAAGACCAGAACCTCTAGGATGTTTCTAGAAAAGTGGAGAAGAGATTTTGGCAGGGGTTGTCCGAGCTTGAAGTCTCAAAGTTGTGTGAGGAAGAGAGGGAGGAGGTGCCCTTTTATAAGGGAGGAGAGGGGCACCTTTGAAATAACTAAAAATATTATTTTATTATAAAGTCAAGTTCGGTTTTAAATAGATCCAAATTTATTTATTTCGAGGCTAAGGTGGGGATGGGTCGAAATCCTCTCATCCAATATAATTTAGACAAGTTTAGGTTCCTATTTTAACCTTATCATTTAGATTTAACTCTAAGTTAAATAATTTAACTTTTACCGTGACTTTTTGTTTTCTTACACTATATGGTTAATACACTTACTATAACATGCCAAACGAACCCCAAGTTGTTTATTATTAATATATATATCCTTATCTAAGTCATTTTGCCGAACCTTAGATTTTTAGGAATAAAATAACAATTAATAATATAATATTTGATTTAAAAACTATTTTGTGTCAATTTTGACACTATTTGATATATGATTTTTGTGAAAGTCATAACAGAATTATATGTTCTAAAAAAGTTGATTAAATCAACACTAATATATCATAGTAACCTAGAAAATTAGTGGAATTCATAAAAAGTCTCAAATTACATTTATTTGAGCATTTATAACATCAATTATGTTAATATTTCCTTCAAAGGGTAATTACTGCATCATCGTTGTGTCATATATAAATTAATTTATTTAATGTCTAAAAATTATAAATAAAATATCATTATGTAGGAAATCTTTTTAGCTTTCTAATTAATATTTATAGTCTAATTTATCTTATGTATAACCCCATATTATAATTTTTGTAATTATTAAACTTTGATTTTAACTATTTTAACTATTCATTAAATAAAATAATATTAAATGTTATAATCTAATCCAAGTGGATCTAAATGGTCATATTATATTTATAAGGTTATTTTTTGTCGAATTACAGTTATCCAATAGAATTAGGACATGTGTTAGGGTAATAGTAATATCATATTTACCCTTAGTTACCCTATTTACTATTAACCGTGGTAAAAAAAAGGTAAAAAGTTACTATTCACCAAAAATTATTTTCATCTCATTGAACCAGATTTTAGTCCTTGATATTAACCGTGTCTGTCGGATTTTCGAAATTCCATTCACAGAAGCGGTAAAATTAAGTTTTATGCAAAATTCAGTTTTTAACCTACCACTTAGTGGTTTCACTATTCATCAAAAATTGAAAGTTTTCAGAAAAATACCAAAAATTAGGCCTAAGCTATATTTGGTATTATGAACTCAAAAATGATTTCTATTTTACCAAATTCAAAACATATCAGTTGCATTAATTAATTTAAGAATTAATTCCCGTCGTCTAAACAAAAAAGCATGTTTTTAAGAGATAATAACTATCAAAAGATTGACACTTGTTTATAACTGGTTTAAATGTGAAATTACATCCAATGACCAAAATTGTATTGAATTGTATATTATAAATATACTTTAAAACCACTCAAATTAATAATTTATCACTATTAATTATTTCGATTGAAAAAGTTGTTTTTAATTAAAATTTAGTAATTTTCACTATTCATCAAAATATGAAAGTTATCCGAAAATCACCAAAATTTCACCCTAAGATAATTTCGATATTCCGAATCCAAAAATGAAGTCCATTTTGAAAAATAGAAATTACAAAATTTCAAAAAGTGGTTATTACTATTCATAACGTCTAGTTTTAATAATATTTTAATAGCATATCGTTGTTTAGCGAAACTTGGTGTTGCGTACAACACACGCTATCGTGGAAGGTCGCGATTGCGTGTAATTCAAGCCAGGTCAGAGATGTGTGTTGTGAAAGCTCCTTTTGGTGTAGCGTATAACACAAGACATTAATGAAATTAAAAAGAATATTTTTCATAAAATCTCGGGGTGTTACATTGGGGGTTGTCCAGTGGGGTGGGAGGGTGTTTAGGAGGGTGGGAGGGATGTCTAGGTGAGTGGGGGATGTCTAGTGGTGTCTAGGGGTGTGGGTGTCTTTCCAGGGGTGCGGGGCATTCCAAGGGTGTGGGGGTGTCTAGGGGTGTGGTGGGGGTTGTCTAGTGGGTTGGGGGGTTCTGGTCTATTTTTGCTAACTTTTTGGTCTGTTTCAAGGGTGTAGGAGGGCTGTCCAAGGGTGTGGGAGTGCTATCCAGGGGGTGGGGGTATACAGGAGGGCGGGTGTTGTCCACGGGTGTGGGGGTAGTCCAGGGGGGTGGTGGGGTTGTACAGGGGTGTGGGGGCTGTCCAGGGGGTGGGGGAGGGGTTTTCCAGGGGTGTGGGGGTGTTGAGGACGGTGGGGGGGTTTTCCAGGGGTGTGGGGGCTATCCAGGGGGTGGGGGAAGTCCAGCGGTGTGGGGGGTGTGCAGGAGGGTGGGGGTTGTCTAGGGGTGTGGTGGGCTATCCAGGGGGTGGAGGGGAAGTCGAGGGGCGTGGGGGGAGTACATGGGTGTGTTGGGTGTTTTCCCGTGGGGTGGGGGGTTTTGGTCTCTTTTTGGTAACTTTTTGGTCAGTTTTAGGGGTGTGGGAGGGTTGTCCAGGGGTGGGGTAGTGTTTTCCAGGGGGTGGGGGTATACAAGAGGGTGGGGGATGTCCAGGGGTGTGGGGGCTGTCCAGGGGGTGGTGGGTTGTCCAGGTGTGTGGGGGGCTGTCCAGGGCGTGGGGGTAGTCCTAGGGTGTGGGGGTGTCCAGGAGGGTGGGGGTTGTCAAGGGGTGTGGGGGGTCTCTAGGGGTGGGGGCATTACAGGGGTGTTGGGGGGTGTCCAGGATGGTGGGGGTTGTCCAGGGGTATTGGGGGATGTCCAGGGGTGGGGGCAGTCCAGGTGTGTGGGGGTGTCCAGGGTTGTGGTGGGGGTTGTCTAGTGGGGTGGGGGGGGGGGGGTTCTGGATTGATTTTGGTAACTTTTTGTTCTATTTTAGGGGTGTGGGAGGGCTTTCCATGGGTGGTGGGGTAATCTAGGGGTGTGGGGGGCTGTCCGGGGGGTGGGAGGGGATGTCTAGGGGTGTGGGGGTGTCCAGGGGTGTGGTGGGGGTTGTCCAGTGGGGGGGGGGGTCTGGTCTGTTCTGGTCTGGTTTTGGTAACCTTTTGCTCTGTTTCAGGTCATTTAGTTGGGCATAGCAGTGGTACAGTTTTATTTAAAAAATTAGTTTTTTACATCAGTTATTTCATAACAAACATAAAAAATGCATTGGTATTACGTTTAACATCGGTTATTTGGAAACCGACATAATAACTTCATGGGAAATGGTTTTTACATCGGTTATTTCATAACTGACTTAATAAATTGGAATGTATAGTTTGATACATCGGTTATTTTATAACCGATGATGTAGATATGTTTTTACGTCAGTTATTTTATAACCGACTTTGTAAACCTCTTTCCAGACAGGTTTATCACGTCGGTTATAAAAATAACCAATGTGATAAACGCTTTAGAGGAGTGCTTTATGACGTTGGTTATATAATAACTGACTTGAAAGGGTATATACCACATCATTTATTAAATAACTGACATAATAAACCATGACTCAAAAGCATTTTCCACGTTGGGTTTTTTATCAGCCAACGTGAAAAACACTTCAGATTTGTGTTTTTTAAGTCGGTTATAAAATAACCGACGTAAAAAAACTATGTTTATAATGTCTCCTGTAATAACTTCGGCCAAAATCTGACATTAAATATAAAAAATAACCTGCATGAAAAACATCTTCTACACTAGTGAAACCCCTAATAACCCTAAAAACCACAAAACTCTCAAAATCCATTAAAACCATAAAAATAATAAATATCATAAAATCATTAAAAATCCATAAAATGAAAACAACCTAAAAACCCTAAATAACCATAAAAAATTACAAAAAAATCAAAAACAAATAAACCCATAAAAAACATAAAATTTCTAAAAACCAGAAAAAACCCTAAAACCACTAAAAACATAAAAACCCTAAAAACATTAAAAAAACCCCTAAATCCCATAAAACCTGTAAAAACTATAAAAACCACCTAAAACCATACAACTTTAAAAAAACATTAATAAACCTTAAAACCCATGAAAAAGAAAAAAACACCTCAAAATCGAAAGAAAGCATACAAATCCAAAAACCACTGAAAACCCTAAAAACATCAAAATCCCTAAAAACTCTAAAAACCATAAAAATCCTAAAAAATCCCAAAAATATACTAAAAATGAAAATAAAAAACCTAAAAACTGTGAAAACACAAAGAACGCCTTAAAAATTTAAAATTCGGTAAAAAACTTAAAAAATCTAAAAAAACCTAAAAACCCTTAAACCATAAAAACCCTATAAACCTTAAAAGAACATAAAAATTCAAAAAAACTAAAAAACACACTAAAACACTAAAAACCCTTTAAACCCATAAAAATGTGAAATATTATAAAAAACCATACAAACCCTAAATACTAAAAAACTATAAAACCCATAAAAATTACAAAAACCCTAAAACCCCAAAAAAATCCCTAAAACCCCTAAAAATAATAAAATTACAAAAAATCCCCAAAACTCCATAAAAACATAAAAAACCATGAAAGCCCCTAAGAAAACCATAAAAACCTAAAAACACTTAAAACCCCTAAAACCCTAAGAAACACTAAAAATCGTAAAAAAACCCCAAACCCCCACCCCCAAACCCTCAAAATCTCTAAAAACCCTAAAATTCCATAATAATCCTAAAAAATCACTAAAAACACCTAAAAGAGAAAAAACACCAAAAAAACCAAGAAAACCCCAAAGAGAAAATTAAAAACCTAAATAACATAAAACCCCTAAAATCCCAAAACCCCTAAAATGTAACTAAAAAAACTAAAAACTCATAAAACCCACAAAAACCCAAAAATACTTGAAAACCCCTGTTTCGGGGTTCGGTCTCGAAACACCCAACGGTTTCGTATCCGATGACACATGGACCTGCTTTCCAAAGGAAGGTGTTCGCCGGATGGTCTAACCAGTGACGCTTAAGAACTCACTTTGGTCGAGAGGATGGGAAGTCGGGCTCATCACACCCTTTTGGGGGGAATTATTGCCTGTTCCGGGACTCTCTTATAGATTTTAGTCGTATTCATATGTTCATGAATCATTGGTTTATACCCAAGCATAGTATTCAGAGATTTATCTAGGTTGGAAATGGTCAGCTGAACGCAGGGGTTTGGAACCATTTAGGCCTGAGTTTTACCATCCCTCGTTGGATTTATGACCCCATGGAGTCGGGACTCATTGAGGCGACACTGGGATTGGTGCGGTGAACCTATGTGAAGATAGTCGGATCGACCAGTTGTTGGGCTTGAACCTCATGGAGTCTTCCTACATACCTAGCCTATGAGACAAGGATCAAAGTCCATGTAGTTCGTAATGGCTTGGAACATACACTCTGAGGCAGCCTAGAGTGATGGATTGGGGATTACACTCTGAGGAGGCCCATAAGAGGATGATGGGATTGAACATCAGGGAGGCTTCCTACGTACCCTACCTAGGAGATAGGGATCAAAGTCCACATAGTTTGTATTGAATTGGGACTTACACTATGAGGTAACCCAGAGTGATGGATTGGGTCTTATACTCTGAGGAGGCCCATAAGAGGATGTCATGGTCGATGCTTACTCTAAGCCCACATGAGTCATGCTCGGTGTGAGAAACAAGAGGCGGTAGGGACCAGACGATCACGTTGAGAAAGGTGAATCTGAGAGAAGTGGAGTGGGGCCTACTCATGAGGGTGGCCCATAAAGTTGGGGCTTACATCGAGATGGACTACCATGGTGACAAACCGCAGCGAGAGAGGGAAAGGGGTGCTCATGTGCCCGTCACCCCTCTTGTTCCCCGGGGAAGTACTGAGGTGCATGGGGACAACTGCCTTCAGTTGGGTATGCTACCCCCTCCCTAGGTAGGGGAGAAGTGCCCGACCGCCGAAGCGTGCAGTCCCCCATCCTGGTGAGTAGAGGCAAAATGGGGGCCCTCGGGCTCAGACCCCACTTTACCGTGGGAGTGTGAACCCAGACATGCTTTGGTAATCCGCCCATGGGTCAGGGAAACCCCTTTTCCCATGTTTACCATGGGTTTGTGAACTCAAACCGGCACGCTAATGTGCTTGAGGGTTGCACTACACGGATCTGGTGGCTCTGGTGGAGGCCTCGGCTTAGGGCCGATGAGTAGGCCAATGAGGAGGTTGTGAAGGATTAGGCCGGATTGGAATTGGAAGGATTTTATCTAGCTCAGGGAATGGGAACTCCGAAGGTTTTGGAAGGCCACATAGGGGTATGGGTGGGGTTTCCCTTCATGTAAGGAAGTGATACACCACTAGAGAGGTCGTCCGCGAACCAGGATGGCCCACGGACTGATTGGCCATCCATGAACAAGGAGGGTCCACAGACTGATTGGCCATTCGTGAACCAGGAGGGTCCGCAGACTTATTGGCATCCCGCGAACCAAGAGGGTTCACGGCTTCGGGTTCGGTCCATGTACTAGGTTGGTAGGAAGAGGGGTCCATGCGATCAGCGGCGGCCAAGGGTGGCGCCGGTCGGAGGCTCGTCGGTCGGGGCTTCGCCCGTGTAGGAGGGTGCTACGCGGTGTGGTGGATCGAAAAAGAGGCATAGATTCCCTGGTCAGTGGGGAGTACATCCGCAGAGGGACCCATGTTCTAGTTTTCTCTTCTTTTTTATTTTAATTTTGTGGTTCACCAAGTTATTATGCGTTTTTGGTTCCTTATTAGTTCGTTCCCAGGTTCATACCTGCTCTGGTATGCGAACTGAAACTTCTGAAATCCTAAGCCTTCCTTCGAAATCCTTCCACCCGAATCTGACCGATCTCCTCTCCATTATCCTCCTCCTCTTCTTTTTCAAACTCCTTTTATAGAGCGGGGAAAAGGATGTATCTGTGGTCATGCAACACATCTTGCAGAGGCCCATGACCGAAAACCCGGTTCACGAATGACTTGGTCAATCCGCAATTCGCGAGGCATTAAACACTCCTCCTCTACGAACCAAACTCAGGGAGTGCTTCACGGCCGCGGAGGGTTTCGCCTCCATTTTGAGAACGATGGCGAAGGTGGGTTTGGATGGTTGATGCGGCTCACAGCTGGGGCATTCTGGAATAGTGAATCGGGTTGGCGTCTGTCCCTCCTTGCAACCGCAGAGGATCTCCGCCTCCATCTCGCGAACGCCGACGGTCCGCGGAAGAGGGACTCTTTGCGGAACCGGCCGTGCGTCACTAAAATTAAACTAGTCTGTGGACCAGTTCATCCTTATCTCTCCTTGAGTATTCTCCACATTTTCCCAATCATTTTGAGGGAAAATTGGGTAGGATCTCCCTTGATTTAAAGGAGATCATCATTCTCCTTTGCGGATTTTTTAGGACCCTACAAATGCCCCCCATCAGAATGGGGTCCGATCGGAACGAAGAGGAGGCTATTTCGATGTAAAGTGGTCCTGAAACTCAAGTAGTTCACAGTAGAGAGGTGGACCCAGTAGGGGACAACGCCTATAAATACAGAGGTCCCTTCATTTTTCTTCTACCGGATTTTTCGTGAATACCAGTGCTCCCTTTCTTTTCTGTCTCTGTGTGCTTGTTCCTTTGCGAAACGCTTCATTCGCGAACTGACTGCTACTTCTGCAAACCATTTCTCCATCGGGTCATTCTTCATCCATGGACCAACATCCCAGCCATGAAATAGTTACTTTTAATTATCTAAAAAGTAAGTCACAATGGGCCGCGTAGGAACTCTCTTCGCGGTTTTGGTGCTCCGCGGTTTCGATGGTCCGCGGTTTCGATGCTCCACGGACTAAAATCTTCGGAACATTAAAAATTTATAAGTCTTCCGAACTTAACCACTTAAATTTGGGATTGAAATTCTACGGAGCAACCTAGTCTGTGGTTTTCTGGCCAACACTCCGCGGGCTAGAGTATCGCGAACTACTTCCGCGTAGGGTTGGTTCGTGGGGTGTCATAATGGCGAACCAACTTTCGAGGTCTCCTCATGGATTTTTCTATGAATCGTGGATGGAATACTCTGAAAATACTTGGTATTTTGTCCAAGTTTTATTATTTTTGGACTAACCATTTGGTGTCTTTCGTTATGTAGGGAGAAAATATGGTTCCCCCTCATTCTGCACCTAGGCCTGCTGCCGAGCCCCTCTCAATTGGCGATCGACGCCTGAAGGACATGGCCACCTCTGTTCAGGATGGAATATGCCACTCCCCGCTGTCTTCCTTTCTTACCGGATGGATCTCCAAGTCACAGTAGGAGTACCCCTTTTCTAACAGCCTTCTTGCCTATGGGTTCAGTTTGTTGTATGATACCGCGATTATGGTACCATCCCATGACAACAATACTAAAGCATGGGTATTTACTTCCACCATCCATTGGTTCATGATACCTATCAGTAGGCGGCCTGCCTCGAGGGATACAACTATTGGATCTGTGTTGAATCACCATCAGTATCTCCGATAGGAGAACAACGTCAATAGGAAGGAACAATTCACTACTACCAGAGAATTGCCCGCAATTCCATGGTAAGCGATCAGCATGGCTGGTCACCGAATCGGGACCACCGGCCTGGAGGAGCATTTAAGTCCTTGGATTGGGGGTGGCCCTTCTGGGTCCGCCAAAGCTTTGCGGAGTTTGAGGCAGAATTGAAAGTCGTACGCTTGTATGAAGCTTCCTGGGTGTCCCAAAACAATACCTACCAGCCTCAAGCCCCCGCCAGGCAACTTATGAGCCGTTGGAGCCCAAACACCAACACCTTCCATCTGGTCCATAGGGAGGTGGGCATTAGTCTTTGGAACATATTTCAGATTTCAGGGGTCCCCATTGTTGGGGGTATGTATGACGAATTCCTGCCTCCCCCTTCCATGTGGGACGACGAAGGGAGAACCCCTCCCTTGGTGAAGCGGCTCATCGATCTAGCCCAGGAACATTCGAAGGATAAATCTCCGAGAAAGCTTGTCCCTGGTCGGGAGGAGCATTCAAAGGATACATCTCGGAGATAGCTTGTCTCGTATTGTGACTGGATCAAGGAATTTTCCAGAGAGATCCTGTCTGTATCTCTTCTGCATAGGCCCATGACCTACCCTACAATGGAGTCCCGAAAGCCGAGAGGCATCAATTGGATGAACCTGGAGCAAGACTAATTCAACGACTGAGGGTGGGAACTTGTTCCGGACGTTGATCGGTCACTTCGCCTGGCAGCATTTCTGGCGATGTTTTTGAGTGGCTGGCTATTGCCTATGCGTGAGTCCAGCAGCGTGCGGGTCTCTACCTTTGTCATGGTGGAACAATTGGCTACTGACAACGTTATCAACTTAGTCATCCCAGTACTTGCCAGAATTTATCAGTTGCTTGGTAATATTACTGACAGGAGTAGACCAAACCGAGTGGCCGATCCTTTTCAAAATATTTGGGGATGGCTGGGTGTACATATCAAGAATTGATATACCTTAATCAACCCTCTTCAGATTTCGGTCACCACATTCTGGCCATACTTACAACTGAACAGCGAGGTTATGCCCGAAGAGTGGGCGACCCAATAGAAGGATAATCAATAGACAGTTCAAAACCAGCGTCTCCTATCGAGTCTAATCTTATGTTATGATCATTTCAATTTACATCCATTATCATCCCCAGTTGGTGCGATCACAAATACCATAACAGAGGAGTTTAGCATGTGGGTCTACCTCTTTTCCCTCTGAGAGGGTATCCTGGTAGCTCGTATTGGTGGGGAACTGATCTGCGAGCGGTATGCACCTTGCCAATTAGGGCGCCAATTTGTCTGCGTCCAGGCACTGTGTCCTCCCACAGATAATGGTTCCCGCGAGAATAATCATTTAATGGTGGCCAGGAAACTGTGGTTAATTTTTACCCGGGAGGATACTGACTGTGAGGTCATGACCCCTATGCTTACAGACTCAATGCCCTTCTTATCCAAAAATTATGTTGACTCCTGGGTACAATCATACCCAAATTGTCGGCTAGGGACGTTGGTGCCTACCATCTCATGTCCCAAGCCATCAAAGGGAAAGAGGAAGTGAAAGGGGGACGGTTATTCAACTAGGTCGGGCAATGTCCTTCACCACCCTGCTGGTCTCGTGCTCCCGGGGAAGATTTTTATAGCGAGAGGTGTATCCTCTCATGCCCTCAAAGCTTCCCGAGGGGGGTTGGTTATTCCTATAGATGTTGCCTTCCCGACGGCCTGGGGCCAATGGAAAAAATTCAAAGGTTGATCATCCTTCCGTATCTAGTACACCCATTCTCTGTGGCAGTATCTTCAGGAATCATAAGTGGCATTTGATAGGCTGGGCTACATATCCGCCCCTGTTGACATCTTTTATGATGTGGACCCAGAGCGGGTCAATCGGTATCTCTAGGATCTCGAAACCTATATTTACACACTCCAGGTCTATGCAATATTAACCCACCAAGTCCAGGATATGCTGAACTCAATGACCGATGATGAGGGGGAAGGAAGTTACCACTCTTCAGGGGTGATGATTTCAATGATCTCCCCATCATGGATGAAGTCATAGAATTCCCCTCCCTACCTGTGAGGTCCCATACACAGCTGCCCTAGAGAGTTCTAGGGTGGTGGCGAGATCCGGAACACAAATCCGGCCACTAGCGCCCCTACCAGCCCCTGCTGCTGCCTGATGCTCTTAGGTTGATCTTTCCAGGCTAGTCGTTCCCATGACGACCGCATTCCCAGATGCATGGAGGATTTGGGTTGACCTGAGGGCTAGGGTGTCAGACGAAGAGGTTTAGGTATTGCTCCAAATGAGCCCTCTCATGCTCCCAGGTATTGGGGTTATCTTCGCTCATCCACACATTCAGTTGGAAGAGGATTTGAGTGACTTAGTCGCGGCATTGAAGGATATGGACACATATGTGCGCTCACTTCAAAACCGGCTCTATGGGACCACCCGGGTGTCCATGATGATTAGACATCTCGACGTGTCTGACCCTGAAGAAGAGGTTGCTTTGCTCACCCATCCTGGATTTATTCCTCCTTTATTGTGGAAGTTCTAAGGTCCCCCCCCCCTTCTTTTTTTATGCAGGGTGCCGAGGAATCCCATGGGGAAATTCCTTCCCCATCATATACTCCCCATGGGACCGCGACTGGTGAACACACGTTCTCTGCCACGAGGATCACCGAGGAGGGATCTCCTGATGCAGATGAGCTTATGGAGGTGACCATTTCGGACCCAACAAGGGCCTTTCCTCCCCCCGACTCCTCCCAGTGTTTCGAGCAAGGAATCGTCCCCGGGGCAGAGCCAGAGGCATCAGAAGGCGTCCAGTTTGTCGGAACGGATCAGGATGGGGACATACGGTATTCAAGACTTCTCATTTCCATGATTACCGACTATTATGCTCTGATTCTGTCAGTTGTTTACTTCTCTGGTGCTATGGTGTATGGCCATTCGGAGACCTGGTCATGGCTACCCAAGTGACTGTACCACTTGTCCCTTTATCATCTTGGGGATCACCCGTAGCCACCCCTGAGCCTGACGAGATGGAGGGATCCACTAATGGGAAAAATGACATAGATTCTTTCCTTGTTCCTTCATCCACCAAAGATATGTCTGATGAGGGACAGCTGAAGACCTAGACTCACACCCATCCCATAGCCTCTATAATTGTGGGTGAGGATGGGGTGCCGATGATTACTGAAGAGGCCTCAGATCCGACAGGGCCACCTGCCTCAGACCCAGTGGGTCCCATGGCGATGGAGGAGGATCCTTCCATTAGGCCAGTCATTGGGAACCCAGAGCAGTCCATCATCTTATTTACTGGGGGAGTGATTTCCACGGGCTTGATCTCCATAGCCGATTGCTTGGGGGCAGCTTTGGGAGTTGATGTCCTTGGGTATGGCCATAGGTACTGGATGCCCCTGGGGATTCCTAGGGCTCCTCTTCCTTTTGAGGATGTACTATCTTCCTTGATCATCTATCGCGGCAGTGTAGATATTGAGGATGCCAATGCCTTGATGATCATGAGTAAGTTTCCCGATCTCTTGCCACTGACTCCTTTTTCTTCACTTTTCTAATTAGGGGTACTTATCTATCTTATTGACTCCCGGGCTTCAGCACCACAACCTTTGGCGCTGGTGATTGTGCCGTCAGACCCAACCATGCCCATGACCCCAACTGTTGGGGTGAAGTTGCTGCAATGTCAGAGTTCGCGGCTGAAACCGCAACGGGTCACTCCTTGGGGACGTTCATCCCTGAGTATGTGTCCTCATCCTGGAGTGATTATAAGCCCGATCATCAAGTCTTTTCCAGTCATCGGCCTACTCTCCAAAGGGTCTGGGATAAAATCTGGAAGCTAATCTCTCAAACGCCCTTGGTCGAGATGCCGACCAAATTACCGAGGCTATGCAATTTGTTTATACTGCTGGGATTTGACATCTTTGACTATCATTGTGTTTACGACATAGTCAAGTAGGTGGTTGCTGATTGGGAAAGACTGGGTGGTTTTGAATATTGCCTTTCTGCTTCCCAATCTGAATCCTACCTTTCCGCAACCTGACATCTTTGCCTAACAGTGGCTCATGATCACGTCGGGGTAGTTGCGAGGCTCCAGGGAGAAGTTATTGAGTAGTGTTCTCACCTGGAGGTGTTGAGGAATGAGATACATCGACTATAGTAGGAATAGACCAATGTTGCCTCCATAATTAAAGAAGGGGAGTGGTGGATGGAGGAGGAAATGAGGGCTAGCACCAAGGTGGCCCAGGAGGTGGAAGAGTTGCGGGATGGTGTAGAAGCTAAAGCAGCCTTACTGCAGAATCTCTCTCGAACAATCGAGGATTTTCCCCAGCACCTGATACAACTTTGTGAAACCGTTGAAAACCTCCTGTAATAACATTTCACGTTAGAGGAGGCTCCGGATTGTGGATGCCCTTCCAACCAACATTGTTATGGAACAAAGAAATATTTCTCCTCACTGCTCTTGTCATCTTCTCCTATGATAGAAATTATTTGGCATTATTGCTACATATGTTAATTCCCAAAACATATAATTATCAGAGTTCAAGACCATTGATAAAAATAAAAGGAGCTCTAACTTTTTCCTGGAGCATGGGATCCAGCGAGCATAGTTTGACTATTGATAGGATTTTGTAGCAAAACCCTACAAAATTTTTGCCTTTTCTTTAATGCCCTAATTTGTCATGGGATCATTTAGTGTGAAAAAAGTGGGTATAGCCTAACTTTTGATTAGGTCACCCTTTTCGGGTTTTTGTCCTAACAGGCTTTGTGTCTCTTTTCTTGGGCAGTTTAAAGTCCCGCTGTCAAGACTATCATTACTGATGTTTTAGGTCGAATAGCTTTGACCAAGTATGATGGGGCAAGGGCCCCAATGAGGTTTGGTTGATTAAAAGATTTCTTGGTGTCCTTCATACACACATGGAGGGAGTGTGTTTAAATTTGAATGACATGCAGGGCATGTCTCAAGGCATGGGAGTTGTATCAGCGTGCAGAGGTGGGAGGAGCATTGCCTAAGGAAATCTTGCCTTTAGTAGATAGTCCAGGGCTGATCAATATGCATATCCGCTGAGGGAATGGTATGCATAGTCGTGCAATGTTTTCCTTAAGTCAATAACTCTCCATTTCTGATGGCCATAGGGCTTCCTAAAATTCAGGCTTATAGAAACCACCATGGGTGGTTTGGAAAATTATTAAAACCACCGAGGGTGGCTTGGAAGGGGTATGTAACGTCCAAAAGGTTTTGAGAACATCTGCATCAATCAGGAGTGTGGAAGAAAGGTTCATGTCCTACGCATTTATCTATCATAAAGGATTATTGAATCTTAGGGAAATTTAAAGTCATGCAGCTGGGAAATAATCTAGAATGGAACAGCTTCTCCTGGTCCTCAGTAATCTTGTCAGAGACATTCCACCATATTCAAGCAGTGTTGTGAAATAGGTTGGTAAACTATAACTCATAGGGTTTTCGAATCTTGGGATAGACATGGGGGCTCGGAGGCCAAGAGGCATACGAAGAGAAGCATTGCCTAAGGAAATCCTGCCTTTGGTAGACGGTCCATGGTCGATCAATATGAAGAGTTGCTGAGGGCATGGTATGCATAGTCATACAAAGGTGTCCTTAGGTCAATGATTTCATTCCCCCGATAGCCAAGCAACTTTAGGGAAGTTGAGATTTGGGACCACCAGGGGTGGATTATAAGAGTCCGGATTTTTCTGAGTACAGAGTATGGTTTATGATGAGAGGGTGCCCGGATATGGGGGAAACATCTAGAATAAACTTCCTTAGAATGGGTAAAGTAATCCCTTCTCACGTGGGTGTGAACGGTGACTTGTGCTGGTCTGACCCGTGCACTGAAGGATAGAGAAAAGTCTTTGTTCCTTACTAAACCCATGATGGTTTTGACCATGCAGTTTAGTATCATGCGGTAAAGATGACGAGCATTATTAATGGATGATGTGCAGTTTAATGTCATGCAGTGAGGACAGGAAAAATTTTTCTTTCCTTTGCCAATGCTGTGTAGTTTAACGTCGTACAACAAGGATGATTGATTGTGCAGTTTAACGTCGTGTGGTAAGGACGAGGATCATTATTAAACCAGTGAAAATGCTTTTTGCTGGAGGTATTCCCCTGGATTTTTAATGCCTGGTCTTTATAGCCTTACGCCAAGTGGACAAGATGTGATCCGTTTCATTTGACATCATGCGGCAAGGACAAATTTAAAAAGGCCACTCTTGATTAGAATGTAGCTAGGCCTAAGTATCCTGGCATGTCCAAGACGTGGAGGGGGTTGATGGTGTAAATCATGGTTCTGGGGATTCTTGGATCAGGAGAGATGACATGGAGGCTCCGAGGCCGGTAAGCATATGGAGCTAGGAAGAGTATCGTCCGGGGAAATATTTCCTTTGTTAGATGGGCCAGGGGATATCAATACGCAGAGCCACTGAGGGAATGGTATGCATAGTCATGCAAAGGTGTCTCTGGGTTGATGACTTTCCACTTCCGATGTCCATGAATGGTTATGAATATCTGCAATTATTTGGGCCACGAAGTCTGTCATCTGGTAAGGAAATATCTGGGCATGTTAGGGATATTCGTCCCTGGTTGTTCTTAATGCTTAGAGAGATCCCTGCACTGATTTATTTTGTGTGTGGGGGTGTACCTTCACTCTATGTAGTTTAACATCATGCGGTAAGGATGAGGTACTCCTAGTTTAGTGGTCATAGAGCTCGGACCATTGGGTGACTATTGCTGCAGTCACTCAAAGGATAACTGGGTCAACATGATCTGATATACTTGGAACAAGGTGGGGGGTGAAGGTCGTAAACTACAACTTTGAGTTCTGCTAGATCCGGAGGTGTGGTGTGGGGGCTCTGAGGCCGGTAAGCGTACGGAGCTAGGAAGAGTACCGCCCAAGGAAATCATTCTTTTCATGGATGATCCAGTGGCTATCATTATGCAGAGCCACTGAGGGCATGGTATAAATAGTCATAAAAAGGTGTCCCCGGGTTGATAACATTCCACTTTCGATGTCCATGAATGATTATGAGAATCTAAGATTACTCACAGTACAGAGTTCGACATGTGGGGATAATGGTGTCCGAGTATACAAGAAACATCTTCACTGCAATTGTCTGTTGAGTCAAAGTAGCCTAGTCTTGGCTTGATGTTTGTTTACGCAGGTCGCTATGTGAACCATCGGCGGACACATAGGCTATCGAGGTAGGGGTACCATAGCAACATTTGGATGTGAAAAAGGGAATGAACTTGTAAACCACTGCTCTATAAATTTTTGGATCGGGAGATGTGATATGGGGGCTTTGAGGCTGGTAGGAATACAGAGCTAGGAAGAGTGTCGCCCGAGGAAATCTTACCTTTGATGGATGGGCCAGGGGCTATCAATATGCAGAGCCGCTGAGGGCATGGTATGTATAGTCTTGCAAAGGTGTCCACGGGCTTATTACTTTACACTTCTGATGTCCATGAATGGTTATGAAGATCCATAATTATCTGGGTCGTGGAGTCTTATGTATGCAGAGGATGCATCCAAATGTGCAGGGAGTATCTCCATCTCATTTCTCTATGTGCCTTGGGTGGGTCATGAAGAAGTGTGTACAGTTTAACGTCATGCGATGAGGATGAAGTCCGTGCAGTTTAACGTCATGCGGTAAGGACGAAGTCCGTGCAGTTTAATGTTATGCAGTATGGATGAAGTATACACCCCGTGCAGTTCTGGTCCGTACATGGGGGAAGGAGAATTTTCAAAATTATTTTCTATGCAGTTTAACGTCATATGGCAAGGACGCTAAAATACACCCATGCAGGTCTATCCCATACACGAGGAAAAGGGAGTATTTTTAAATCTTTCTATCCGTGCAGTTTTATGTCGTGCGGCAAGGACGAAGAGTACACCCTATGCCGATATAGTCCGTACATGGGGAAAACGGCATTTTTTCTGTTATTCGGGGGGCTGGGCTAGGACGGGGAACCCTGGCATCACTAAGTATCCTACGAGGGTAGGAATCAAGCTGTAAATAGTTCTCTGGAAGAAGTACACCACATGCAGGTATGGTTCATACATGGGGGCAGAGGGGCATTGTTAACCTCATGTCCGTGAAATTTAACATCGTGCGGTAAGGATGATGAATACACCCTGTGCAGGTATGATCCATACACGGTGGGAAGAGGAATTTTTATCATTTATTTGGGAGTGGATAGGCCAGGATGGGGAACCCTGGCGACGCTACGTATCCTGCGAGGGCAGAAATCAAGACGTACATAGTTCTCTGAAATCCGTGCAGTTTAACTTCATGCGGTGAGGACGGAAGCCATACAGTTTAATGTCACATGGTTAGGATGAAGGGTATTATTAGATTCTGTGCAGTTTGACGTCATGCGGTAAGGACCTACTCCATACAGTTTAATGTCGTGCAGTGAGGATGGACTCCATGCAGTTTAACATTGTGTGGTAAGTACAGACTCCATATAGATTAACATAATGCATTGGGGATGGACTCCATCCAGTTTAACTTTGTGCGGTTAAGACGGACTCCATGCAGTTTAACGTCATGTGGTGAGGACAGACTCCATGCAGATTAACGTCATGCGGTGAGGACGGACTCTATACAGTTTAATGTCATGCAGTGAGGATAGAATCCACACAGTTTAACGTCATGTGGTTAGGACGATGGGTATTATTAGATGACGCGCTGTTTAACGTCATTCGGTAAAGACCTACTCCAAGTAGTTTAACGTCGTGCGGTGAGGATAGACTCCATGTAGTTTAACGTCGTGCGTTCAGGATGGACTCCATGTAATTTAACGTCACGCAGTGAGGACGGAATCCATGCAGTTTAACATCGTGCGGTAAGGACAGACTCCATGAAGTTTAACATCATGCGTGAGGATGGGACACTTTGGGTTTCTATGCGAAATACTTCTTTAGGAATCTCGCATTGGTAGGAGGGGTTGTAAATTGTCCGCCCATGGAGATCGAGGTATATACTCTGTTGGAGTAGACCTTGTGTACAACTTATGGTCCCTCCCACTTGGGCTCCAGCTTTGGAGGCTTCTTGCTGGGTATCATTGGGTTCCGGAGGACCAACACTAATTCTCATTCAAAGAAAGACCAGAGACGAACCTTTTTATTGAAGGCTTGTGAAATCCGATTCTGGTAGACATCTAGATGGTGAAAAGTGTGCAGCCGCTTCTCGTCCAATTGTTCAAATTCACCTATCCTCTTTTATGATTACTCATCATTGGATAATTGACCACAAATGGAAATGCAGAGCAAGGGTCATTAGAGCTCAATGGGAAGGACCTCCTCTGTGCTGTACACCAATGAGTACGGGGTAGCTCGAGTAGCGGTGCGGGATGTGGTTCGATAATCCCACAATGCATGGAGGAGTTTATATGGCCACGACTTCTTGTCTTTGCCCACCATTTTCTGGAGAATATTGTACAGGGTCTTGTTGAAAGCCTTTATCTGACCGTTGGCCGCTGCATGGTAGCGGGATGAGTGGTTAGACCTGATACCGTATTCTTGGTTTAATTTCTCCAATTCATCAGAAAAGAAGTTAGTGTTGTTATCCATCAGTATGGTATGAGGGACACCAAATCTGGTTATGATATTGGTCTTCACAAAACTGACAATGCTTCTTGCCCTGACTTCCTTAAGAGGTACAACTTCTGCCCATTTTGAAATGAATTTGGTTGTCGTGAGGATATACTTTAGTTGTTTGGTCGTGGCGGGATGATATGGTCCCACAACATCCATCCCCCAGATGGAAAATGGAAAAAAGTACTTGGATTGATGAAGTAACTCTGGGGGTTGGTGAAGGAAGTTGGCATGAATCTGGCATGAGTGGTATTTCGTGGTAAAATGCTCACAGTCTCGTGCCATTGTGGGCCAGTAGTACCCATGCCTTCGAACCTGATGGGAAAGCTTGGTCCTCAGTTGATGTTCTCCACATGCTCCAGCATGTATATCATTCACTACAGTAGTATTTTATTCTCCATCAATGCATCTGAGGATCACTCCATCGAGGCCTCAGTTGTAGAGGACCTCTTGCTGACCCACGCCTCCATATAGGAAAAAGTTGATTGCCCTTCTCTGTATTTTCTCTCGTTCAGACCTGTCTGATGTAAGTTCTCCCCGTTGAAGTTAGTTTACAATGGGGGTCATCCAGGTAGTGGCAGGAGCATATAGATTTGGGAAAGAACTGACTTCGTGGATTTTTTCCATATTAGCTGGAATAAATGGAAATAAAATTTGAAAGTGAGAAAAACTGATAATTGTTTCATCCCGGCCTGGGTCAGCTAGGGTTGTGGTCGCGTTGGCTAATGCATTAGCCTGAACATTCTAAGACTGGGGAATATAGGTCAATGTTGGTTTTGTGGAGAATTCCACCATTAACCCTCAGACATGGTCGAACAAGGGGACTAGCTCCTCCTTTTTAATAGCATAGTCACCATTGACTTGCTTGATGACCAGCTCCGAGTCACCTTTTACCTTAAGGTGCTGTATTTGTGCATGGAGTGCGAGCTCCAGGCCTGCAATAAGAGCTTGATATTCAGCTTCATTGTTTATGCATCCCTCTAATAGGAGGAAGGAATATGGAAAGAATTCCTTTTCTGGGGACAGGAGGATTATCCCCAAACCCACTTTGTTGAATCTGGGATCCTCCATCATCTTCCCGGTTGGACTTCAGGATGCACCGTCGAAGTACATTTCCAATGCTGGGAACTCCTCTCGAACCGAGAATATGTATTCATCAGGTAGCTCAGTGTCCGGTGTATTGGTCCCTGTCGAAGGGTGATCTTCCAAAAATTCTATTATTTCCTGGCCTTTGACGGCTTTCTGAGGCACAAACCAGATGTCAAACTATTGCAGGATGATCGCCCATCAGGATAGGCATCCGGTTAGCATCGGGCGGTTGAGGATGTACTTGATCGGGTTACTTCGAGGGATCAAATAGAATTCATGATGCTGCAGATAATTTCGCATCTTTTGAACTGTGATGACCAAGGCTAAACAACTCTTCTCAATATTTGAGTATCGAGTATCAACATCAATCATGGTTCAACTGAGGTAATAGAGACTGTTTTCGCTACCCGCGTCATTCTTTTGTTTTAGGAAGGCTCCCAGTGAGTGCTCTAAGGCTGTCACGTACAGGATGAGAAGTCTTCCTTCAACTAGGGGCATGAGCACTGGTGGGATTAAAAGGTACTTCTTCAAGTTGTCAAACGCCTCTTGGCAGTCATCAGTCCATTGGTACATGACCCCCTTCTTCATTAACCTGGTGAAGGGCAAACATTTTCCTTCCAGGTTGGCTATGAATCGCCTAATATAATCCAAGTGCCGTTGGAATGCTCTCAACTCACTGAGGTTGCAGGGAGGTGGAAGTCCTAGGATATCCTTTGTCTTCTCAGGGTCAACTTCGATGCCACGATAGCGTATGACTAAGGCAAGGAATTTCCCTGAGGTAACCCCGAAGGTGCATTTCAAGGGGTTCATCTTCAAGCTATGCTATCAGAGTTTGTTGAAGACGGTCCCAAGGTCTGATAGGTGATCCGAGCGCTGTCTGGACTTGACCACCAGGTCATCCACGTAAAATTCAACGAATTTCCCCATGAAAGGTTTAAAGATCTGATGCATGGCACACTGATATGTGGCGCCCGCATTCTTGAGACCAAAGGGCATGACCCTATAACAAAATACCCCTTGAGGAGCCATGAAGGTAGTGGATTCTTCGTATTCTCGGGAAATCCTGATTTCGTTATACCCAGAATAGCCATCCATGAAGGATAAAGCCTCATACCCGGCCATTTCATCGATTAATAACTCGGTGACTGGGGCCGGGATATCATCTTTCAGACAATGCTGATTGAGATCTCTGAAATAAAGGCAGACGCGGATTTTCCCATTCTTTTTCTTGACGGGGATGATGTTGGCCAACCATATGGGGTATTGGACCTCCTGAATGAAGCCTTCTTTAATGATCTTGTTGACTTCAGCCTTTATATTGGCAGCATGTGAGGGGTTTGTTTCCTACTCTATTTATTTTTTTATGGTTCTAATTCAGTTGCTAATCAAAGGGTTCAGTGGTAGGACATTGACTATAGAGTTACATATGACTCTGAGTCCCCTTGTATATTTCTTGGTAATTTTAATGTGGTTAGGTTCCTAATAGAAATACGTGAAGGATACTTGGATTATACCTCTTCAATGGGGGACATTAATTCAGAAATTTTTTATGCTGGTATGGATGATATTCGTTTCTTTGTTCTGAGGTGTTATTGGAAGAAGGGTTATTTTGGGGTTTTAAGGAAGCTGGACAGAGCTGTGGTCAATTCCTATTGGATGTCCTGGTTACCTCTTCAAAAGACAAATTCCATCATTTTTGGGATTTCTTATTATAGTCCAATTATTATCATATCTATAGAATTTATTTACTCTAGGAAGTTTTCATTCAAAATTTTTAATCATTGGGTAGATTAGGAATTCTTGTTGTCTTCTATATCTAATTCTTGGAATGTTTGGGTCTCAGGGTGTAAGATGTTCCATGTTTACCAAAAACTAAAGAAGGTCATGTGAGATCATTGATCATTTCATGCCCAGGTGTCTACTTTCTTTCTTCTAAATTTTCCTTGATAAGGAAGGAATTAAATGACTACCAATCGTATTTTGTTCTTCATGCCCCTTATGATACCTTGATTCCAAATAAATTTATTTGTAAGGAAATTTTAAAATCATTGATCATAAATGAAAACATCTTGGACAAGAAGAATATTAGGTTTCATTGGCTTAAGGATGGGGGCCTTCATTCATCTTTCTTTTCCAACTCGATGAAATCAAGATTTAATATGTCAAAAAAATTTCTTCTTTAAAAGGATAATGGTTCTATTTTTTTCATCCAGGTGCTATTATTTGTGAGACTATTAGTTTTTTTCAGTCTTTGTTTGGGACTTCTCATTCTATGACCTAATAAAGAGAACGAGATTGGATCCCTATTTTTCTCACTATATTTTTCATTCCTATTGCTAATTTATGGATAATTTAGTCCAGCCAGTGGATGTTCATCATGTAATTTTATATCTTCACACTAAAAATTATCCAGGGCCTGATGGCTTTATTTCCCTTTTCTTCCTATTTGATGGATACTATTTGATAATTATTTAGAACTAGAAAATTCATATGGTAAGATAATAGGTCTATTATTTCATTAATTCCCAAGGTGTTTAATTCCATCTCTATTTCTGATTTCATACCTATTTTTTCTATTATACTATTTATAAGTGTATCTCTAGGATTTTAGTGGCTATATTGAGAATGGATATCACTACATGTATCAATAAGTCCTAATATTCCGTATTTCAATGTATATGCATTTCTAATAATATTTTTCTTGCTCAGGAGTTGATGTGGGGTTACCACATGAATTTAAAATTTCTTTGATGTGATTATAGGATTATCCTTTTTAAGACCATTAATTCATTTAGATTGGAATTAATTTATGATTTACTGGAACATCTTGGTTTTTCTATCAGGTTCTCATTAGGAATTAAAAGGATGGTCTCTTATAATATGTTTTTAGTGAATATTAATGGTAGTTTGCAATGTTAATTTCTTAGGAAGAAAGAATTGAGGTGAGGGGATCCACTTTTTCCATTTCATTTTGTGATTTTTTTGGATGTTTTACTTATATCTTAGTCTCTATAGTTTTTTATTCTAACTCTTTAAAGTTTCATTAGATATGTAGTAAAACTTACATTTCATTACTTTGATTTGGGGATGATCTTCTTGTGTTTTCCTTTAGTGATATGGATTCCGTTTTTGTCCTAATACATGACCTCGATCTTTTTTCCTATATCTTTTAACATCTTGAAATAGATGATGTTATCAATTGGTGTATCATTATAGGTTGAGGAAATTATTAGTGCTTCCATGAGTATTATTGGAACTTCATTATTACTTTTTTTCCTTTGGGTTCCTCTTATTACTACTTGGTTAAGAGCTATTGAATGTGATATTTTCAAATAGATAATTGTTAATAAAACAAAGGTTTGGACAAATATTTTTCTTTCTTTTTCAGACTTTTTGCAACTTATTCAATCTATTATTTTTTCCATGAATTATTATTGGTTAAATCATTTTATATTTTCTCAAGAAGTAATTAAGTCTATTGAAGCTTAACATAGAAGTTTCCTCTAGAAGGGACCTTCCTTGGTCATTTCAAGGTCCAATGTGGCTTGGGCCATAGTGTCTAGATTGAAAGAGGATAGAGTATTATGGATAATGAATTTTGGTGATAGGTAAACAATAAAACTATTCCTAAACATGCTTGGGATCATTTTAACCCTCCACTTATTTTCTTGGGTTGATTGGGCTCACATTTTTTCAACTTGGTCACTCATAATTCATGGTGGCCAAATTTAGTTGCAATTGGAAGTTTTTATTTGTGATTTGGGATCTTCTTATGGATTGTATTACTTTCTCTGTTGGATATCGATTTTCTATCTCCCTCTGGTTTGATTCTTAGATTCCCATGAGGCCTATTTTTTGATCCATTGATGATCAAATTATTTATTAATCTAGGATCCTTAAATCTTCATGGGTTTCTGAATTTATTTTTGATAGGGATTGGGATCTTTTGATTGAAGTTTCAACTGAGTTATGGGAAATTAAAAGTGAGATTCTTTTACTTCTGGAACATATAGTTAAAAATGATGGGATCCTATGGAATAATTAGTTAGTTTTTTTCAATTTAAAGGGATTGGGAAGAGCTAAGACCAAAAGTTAGCATTTTTTTGTAATTATATGGTATGGAATCTTGTCACCCCATCTAGGTACTACTATATTCATTGTTTGACGATCCTTGATTTTTTGCCTATGGAGGATAGGTTTTATCACTAGTGCCTGGATTTTCCCAATCATTGTTTTCTTTGTCTGAATAGCCTTTAGAGTATTGATCATTTGTTTTTCAATTTTTATTTATCTTGGAGGATTTGGTCTTCCTTCTTGAGCCCATTGAATATACATTTTCTGGATAATGTTCATTATGCTTATGTTGGATGATGTTATAACGAATTTTCCAAGGATTCCTTGATGAGTTTTTTGGGGAAACTCAAGCTTTCTACCAATGTGTATATTATCTGTAAGGAATGGAATTATAAACTTCATGGATATATCTTTCATTATGATAGTTATATTTGGATTAAAATTGAGATGGTTGTTTAATAAGGACTCCTTTATTGTCTGTAGTTTTCTAATATTATGGTTAATCAAGAGATAGTTCCCCAATGTAACTTTCAGGGTATCTTATTCTAGGGGGTTAATGTTACCCTTCTATCTTATAATTTTTTATTTGAGTATTTTCTATTGTGGATGGTGTAGTTTTTCTAGAGTGGGGTGGTGGGTTTGTTTTCATGGGCATAAGGTGTTGGGGTTGTGGTTTTCTGGGTGTAGGCTTCTATTGATTGGGGATGTAGTTGTGTGATAGTATAGAGGTTTTCTGGTGCAGTATAGACTCTGGTGTTGTGGGTTGGTTTTTTTCTAGAGTTAGAGTGATTTTGGTTGGATCCCCTTTAGGATAAAATGGGAAATTTTTTTCTGCATGGTTGGTTTTTCCTAGGTGGGCTAGTGGATCAGGCTTTGGTTCATTCAGGGATGGTTCCAGGTTGTTTTGGGTGGTGGGGATCTAGCTGGATAGTGATTTCTCTATTCTAGCTTGGGGTTCTATTGTGGTTGTTGTAGGTTAGTTGGGTTTCTTCATTGGACTTTATTAGTTGTGGTTATTGGGTTCTTTATAGATGTAGTTATTCTAATTCTTTATTAATAAGGGATTATTATTTTTTGTTTATATGGTGTTGGTTGTGACTTTCTATGTCTGTTGGGATCCGTGTGGGATACTGGCCTATTGGGAATCATGTGTGTTGGTGGTTTTTGGTAAATTTGGGTGTTCTGTTATTGGTTTTGATCTTATGGGGATGGGTGGTTAGATTATTGGAGCTACACTTGGGTTGGTTTCAATATGTTTTCACCTAGTGGATGGTTTTTTTGGATCCTAGATGGAAGTGAATCTATGTTGGGATCATCTGTGGTGGTCGGTTGGCTCTGGTGGTTGGATCTGGTTGTGTGGTTTGATGCTTAGTGCAGACTTGTTCTTGTATTATCTTGGTTTTTGGCTTCAGTTAACTCATGTGGCTCTGATTTATGGCTTGATAGTTTCTTCTGAAGATGCTTGGTGGGCCATTTTAGTGTCATATAATTGTGTAAGTTGTTTTGGGTGTTGGTTTGTGGGGATTCCAGGTTGCATAGGAGTGTGTTTTGTGTATTGGGATTGATGTGTATTGGGTCTTCATTGTTGTGTGCTTTGATGCGATGTTGTTGCATGCTAGTTCTAGGGTTGTTTGTGGGGTGTGTTTTTGTGTGCACATGTGTGCGGATGGTGGAGTGTGTGTTCATGTGACTTGTGTGTGTGCATGGGTATTTGAGAGGGAGGTGGTAAGTTTGTGTGCTAGTGGGTTGTGGTGCATGCATATGACTTGTGTGGGTACATGGGTTTTTTGGAGAATGGTGGTGCATGGGGATTATTTTGGTTGGTGGTGTGTGCGTCAGTGTTAGTGGGTGTTGCTTATTATCAGTTTTTTTCTCCCACTTAGGTGTTGTCACTACTTTGGTCCTTCCTTTGGTGTGCTACCACTCAAATTTCTCTCTTTCATGGTGCCTAGTGTTGTTGTGGATCTTTTTTCTGGTTCGATAGGGTTATATGATGGGATTTTCTCTTTTTGCATATTGCCTACTCCTCCTACAGTTGTGGTAGGTGTCTAGATAGAGACAATAGTGGTGGTGTTTATTGATGTTGGTCTTATGCATGTAAAGGCTTGCTTCATGAGGTTCTCAAGCTGTTATTTTTGTTTTGCATGCTTGGTCTCTATGGGGGGCCTCCTGGGCACACTTGATTTCCAAGTTTGGTTGGATGATATTCGTGAGGTTATTCGACCTGTTTTCCTAGGTCTGTTTTGGATGGGATTCATGATATTTCTTGGGACATTCTATTGTGATCGCACATGAGGTTTTTTGGGAGTTAGATCTACTTTCACATTTCTATTGCTTTTCACCTCTTTTCCATTAAATAGTTCACCTTTGAGTTCTTGTGTTGGACCCCAATTCCATTTTTTCTTATATATTTCTCTCTATTTACCTTTTAAAAAAACCCTAAAACTCCAAAAAACCCATAAACACCCTACAAACCCATAAAACCCTAAAATGAAAAAAAAAATCCTAAAACCCCTAAAAACCATAAGAATCGAAAAAACTCCTTAAAATCCCTAAAAACATAAAAAACACTAAAACAATGAAACCCCATAAGAAAACCTAAAAACCCAAAAAAACATAAAACCATTAAAACCCTAAAAAATGATAAAAATCCTAAAAACCATAAAAACTTTTAAAACCCCCCAAAACCCCCAAAAACCTAAAAAATCCTTAAAAACATAAAAAACTATTACAATTGTAAAAAATCCTTAAAATTCATAAAAATAAAATAAAAAACCCTAATGACCTTGAAAAAACCTAAAAACAAAATGAAAACATAAAAACTCTTAAAACTACTAAAAAATCATAAAAATTCTAAAAAAACCAAAAACCCATAAAAGACCCTAAAAAACCTAAAGCCACCTAAAAACCAAAAAATCCAATAAAAACCTTAAAAACCCAATATTCCATAAAAATTTAACAAATCACTAAAATATCTAAAAACCCTTTTAACACCTAAAAATGTTTAAAAACTATAAAAAACCTTAAAAATACTAAAAAACAAAAAACCGTTAAAACCCCAAAAACCATAAAAACCCTAATCCTAACCCCCACCCCAAATCCCCAAAACTCCTAAAAACCCATGAAAATAATAAAACCCCTAAAAATCCTTAAAAATGTAAAAAATTCTAGAAACAATGAAAAACCATATAAAATCCTTAAAAACCTAAAAAAATTAAAACCTATAAAAACATTAAAAATAATAAAACCCATAAAGACCCCAAACAACCATAAAAACTCAAAAAACCTATAAAAACCCTTAAACCACTAGAAACTATTAAAACCCATAATCATTAAGAAATATAAAAAACATTAAAAACCCACAAAACTAAAAAAAGACCTAAAACTCATTAAACCCTAATACCCTAAAAACCCTAAACCCCTCAAAAACACCAAAAACCTAAAAACCTGAAAACTCCCAAAAATCCCAAAAATGGAAAAAAACCCATTAAACTTGGAAAAAAATGAAATAACCTTAAAACATATAGAACCCCTAAATAAATATCAAAACACTAAAAAACTAGAAAAAAACCCAAAAAACATCAAATACATAATACCCAAAAAACCTTCGAATACCCTAGAACCCCATAAAAACCATAAAAAATAATAAATAAAAAGGATATTAAACGCCAAAAAATGATAAAAACTCTAAGAAAAATTAATACCCCTCAAAAACTCAAAAAACCATAAAAACCTAAAAAAACGTAAAACCCCTAAAACTAGAAAAAAACCCACAAAATACATAAATATCCTAAAAAGCCCTAAAAATCCCATAAAATGTAAACGACCGTAAAACCCTTGAAAACCCAAAAAAAAATATTAAAAACATAAAATCTCTTAAAACCCATAAAAACATAATAAATTATAAAACACCTTAAAATCCCAGAAAAACATAAAAAACTTTTAAAACTCTAAAAAATCCATAAATAATCCCAATAAATAATCTAAAAAATTAAACCTAAAAAAATAAAAAACCTAAATACCAAAAAAACCCAAATCCCATAAAAATCCCTAAATCCCATAAAAATCCTAACAATCCAAAAAAATCCCTAAACAAATAAAAAACCCTAAAAAACATGAAAATCCCTACGTAAAAAATAAAAATCAAAAAATACATGAACCCATTAAACATCCCAAAATTCTAAAACCATAAAAAAACCCCAAACCCCAAAACCCCCCTAAAATCCACAAAATCCTCTAAAACTTTAAAAACCCTAAAATCCTAAAAAATACCTACAAATCCCTAAATGTGTAAAAACCGAAAAAAACTCTAAAAACCCCTAAGAAAACCCTTAAATTATAAAAACACATAAACCCATAAAAACCCTGAAAATCTATAAAAACCCTAAAAATCCCTGAAGGACCCAAAAAACCAAAAAACCACTAAAACACTAAAAGCTGTTTAAACCCATAAAAATTCAAAAAAATTATAATAATCCTTAATCCTTGTGAAAATGGAAAAAAAGCATAAAACCCCTAAAAACCCTAGAAACACTCATAATTCATAAAAACCCATAAAAATCCTAAAAAATACATAAAATATCTAAAAACAAAAAAGCCATAAAAATCTTCCAAACTCCTAAGAGAACTTTAAAACATTAAAAAAATTAAAACACTAAAAACATAAAAAATCTGAAAACCATTAAAATCCTAAAAAAACATTATAACCCATAAAAAAATTCCATAAACACATTTCGAAACCCTAAAAACCCATAAAAACCCAAAAACCCATTAAAAACTCTAAAAACCCCGTAAAACCCCAAAAATGTTTAAAAAACTCTAAAAATTCTTAGAAACTCTAAAAACATAAATATCTCATAAAAACCAAAAAAAACAAAACCCCAAAAAACCCTAAGAACTCTCAAAATCCACAAAAACTATAAAAACCCCTTAAAAATCCCTAAAAACCAAAAGAAACCTAAAAACCCTAAAAACCTCAAGAAATCATTAAAACCCTAAAAAATAATTAAAAGCCTTAAAAATTATAAAAACCATAAAATCCCTAAAAACCATAAAACCCACAAAATATATAAAAACTGTAAAAATTTTAAAACCTTTAAAAAATTAGAAAAAGAAATCATAAATCATAAAAAACTCTAAAAATAGTGAAAACCCCTATTAAAACCATAAAATCGTTAAAAGCATTAAAACCTATAAATAAATAAAAAAAATCAAAACCCCTACAAGACACTAAAACCCCAAACCCATAAAAACCATAAAAACCCTTAAAACATTCAAAACCCTAAACCTAATAAAACCCAAAAACCACTAAAAACACTAAAAACCAATTAAACCACTGCAAAAAATTAAAAACTACTAAAACCATAGAAACAATAAAAAGATAAAAAACCCTTAATCCCCAATAAACCTAAATACTATAAAATCCTACAAATCATAAAACCCTAAAAATACCTTAAAACCTTAAAAACCATAAATATCATAAGAAATCCCTAAAAACCCATAAAAACATAAAATACCATAAAAAATCATAAAACCCCTAATAAAATCATAGAAACATAAAAACGCTTAAAACCCCTGAATACATTAAAAATGCTAAAAACCCTAAAAAACTAAGAACCCTGTAAACCTTAAAACCGGAAAAACCATAAAAACCTTAAAAAGATGAAAAACCCATAGAAACCCTAATACCATTAAAAATTATTAAAGTACATTAAACCCCTAAAAATAAAAATAAATATAAAATCTGTAACACATAAAAAATCCATAAAACCCAAAAAACTATAAAAATAATAAAATCACTAAAAACACTAAATTACCCAAAATTACCTAAAAACATAAAAACAATTAAATATCATAAAAACCATAAAAATCCCTAAAACACTAAAAATTTCTTAGAAAACCTTAAAAACCCAGAAACACTTAAAACCCCTAAAAATACAAAAAACACTTAAACACTAAAAAATCATAAAATACCCTAAACCCTAAAAACCCCTAAAAACCATAAAATCCCCCAAAACATAAAAAATACCTAAAACACTACTACAAAATAGTCCTTTAACAGTTCTAGAAATGTTCTTTATCAGCATTTCAAAAGCACTGATAACGTGAGTGATGTTAAAATCCTTGGAATTTTATCAGTGTCGAAAAAGTGGTTGTAAAGGGGACATTTACTAGAAAATTAATTTAGCACCACTAAATGATTACTTTAGTAGTGCATTTATAATAACTGATAAAAGACTTTTTTCAATGTTAATAGAAGCACTAATAAAGTAAACCTTTATAACCTCTTTTATTAGTGCTAATAAATGTATCCTTTATCAGTGCATGTAAAAAGAATTGGTAAAGGGAAATACTATAGTATGCTGAAACAACACACTACATCACCACTATAGTGTGTTGTTATAGCAACCACAACACCAAAAACACACAAAAAAACACCAAATATCAATAAAAAAAGTCCCAATATAAAATATAAATGAAATTAAATTTACAAGAAAAATACCAGAAAAAACATAATATTATATAAATTTAAAAAATTAGTTTATAAAATTTCATAATTAAAAATTATTACATACATTAATAAAACCCATCTATCAATGTTACCATGATTTCCATTGACCTTTATTTTCTAAATGACAACACTGAATGGGTAGTTTTGAACAAACCACCTCAACTTGAAAAATAGAATCCACCTACATAAGAGAACAATTATCATGAGTAATACTAAAAAGAAAAATATTAAAAATAAATATGAAACAATACATTAATTATATGGACAATGATTTCACGGTGAAAATATCATGATTACCTCTAGCAGATATAACATCATTGTTCTTCTTCAAAAGGCATGAAACATGGACAAAATTATTCTATTATAAATGAACTCTTCAAGGAATAATTAAAATTAAATGAATGTTCCAATATATAATTTATCGGTAAAATAGAGAAATTATATCATAACATTACCTATGAATCTATACAAAGGGTTTTCTTCATTATAGTTTTTTCTTTGAAGGGATTGGAAACATCATCATGTGTAGAAGACATTGTTTGAATGAGTAGTCAAACATTTAATTTATATTATGTTAATGTAGTATAGAACATGTAATATTATGAGAAAAATCATAATATATTAAAAATACTTTTACCTTATCATTGAACTATTTTTAGTTTTTTAAAGGTTTCAAGGATTTGGTTCCTCTTTTGAGAATCCAAATCCCCTCTTTGTGATCCCCTATAACATACAAGACATTGTCTACATTGGGACCAATATGAATTTATTGTAATGTTTGGATGAAAGGGATATCCTAGATTGAATTTTCATTTGACCCAATATTGATTTTAGTCAATAGTAGGAAAATCGACCTATTATTGTTTGTTGTATTAGAGACATAAAATAATTGCAATACTTGTGGCGCCATTATGAATGACTAGTCTTTTTTCCCTTCTACACTGAAATTAACCTTCAAAAAACCCATTTTATCAATGTTCACTCCATTGATATTATCAAACCATTTGAAATAGAAAAGAGGTACTTGAAATGTTATATAATCAAATTTTTATATGTGTTCGATAATTCCAATATATGTCATATTTTTATAAATTGTATTTCTATCCTTAGAACCAGATATGTGCATTCCATCAGTTGCAAGTATAACACCACTATTTTGATTTATACTAAAGTCATCATGTTATTTTTTATAGAACGTATAATCATTGATTAAAAACCCATTGTATGATATAACATTTTCATTCGGTCCTATGGATTTCCATTAAAGTCATTCTACAATTTAATTTGGATTTTCATATAAATCCTTATAAATTTCATCTCTAAACCATCCTATAAATTGTTGATTATGTGTATCTGATATCCATCTTTCGGACCTCGATGGACTCAAATATATATGAATTTATTTGTGGGATTTAATGTATGGATCAACATATTAACTATTATTTAATATGTAAAGATGTTATTTCTTTCACTCTATTAAGGTAATTTTAACAACATCTTTTCCATAAATATTTTCTCTCATAAGGAATTCGCTATAGTGAGACTTTGGGAGACCGATGCTTTCAATATTCTAAAGGTAATCAGTATAGAATTAAATAACTTCTTCAATAATATATCATTCTACAATACAACCTTCTGGACAACTTTTATTCTTGAAGTACTCTTTCAAAATCTTCATATACCATTTAATGGGGTATATCCATTTTTAATTGATAGGAATGAGTATTTGAACCTCTATAACTTATTGAACCATCATGTGGACCATTATATCAAAAAATGATGTCTGGATGAACATTTATAATTCACATAATATGATTGAAATATCCTTACATTTTATGGGAAACTTTATTAGGTCTACAAATTTACTACATATGGATTTGAAAAAGAAGTAGAGTCTAGTTAATGTATGTACCTTTTAAGGAAGAATGCAGTAGAAAGAAACATACATTAAATGTTGCATCAAAATAGGATAGTCATGTGATTTTAGTACTTATAAATTCAAATTAGTCATTAACACGACATTATTGATATTTAATGAATACTCTTCTGGAACATTTACACTCATAATGAAAAAGAAAATTTTGAAATTTTTTCTATTTGGATAGAGAATAAGCTGCTGGAGGAAGAAAAGTGTGCCTTTTACCCTTCAACGGTTCCAACTCTTCCCTTATCCACATTTCAATCATGTATAACCTAGCCTTGATTCCATCTTTTGTTTTTCTAGGAACATTTAGTAATGTTCCAATAAAAATATTAAATAATTTTTTTTTCTATATGCATGACATCATGAAAATGTATTACATACAAAAAATTCCAATATAGTAATTCGAATAAAATTGATCTCTTCTTCCAACTATATTTTTTATGGTTTTTCGAAAATGGTTTACCGAAAATAGTGTTAATCTTTTTTACTTTTTTGTAGATTTGATCACCCATTGCTAGAGAGGGTGTAGTAACTTGTTCTATATTCCCATATAATGTTGTTATACAAGATCGATATTTTTGTCGTCAAGGTAAAAAATTTTGATGTCATAAAAACATAGTATTTGGAGAACATTTTAATCGAATTTAGTATGTGCATTTTTCACAAATGGGACACCCCAACCTACCTTTAATGATATAGACTAATAAATTTATATAAATAGGGAAGTCATTTATTGTACCATACAATATGACCCTCAATGTGAATTATCCACTTCTATGAGCATAATACATTGTAACACCTATATCCCACATAAATTTTAGATCATCAATCAATGGAGCCAAATAGACATCAATATCAT
This sequence comes from Viscum album, assembly GCA_963277665.1. Lineage (NCBI taxonomy): Eukaryota > Viridiplantae > Streptophyta > Magnoliopsida > Santalales > Viscaceae > Viscum > Viscum album. The sequence continues at coordinate 791,591,843 of OY728164.1, forward strand.
TTCTGTATTTCTTTGGTCCAGATATAAGTAGAGATGATCTAATCTATTTGTGCTTCATGCTTAAACACGGTGGAAACTTATAATTTACTATCAGGATGGGTCATTTACTGTGAGTAATACTCTATACACCAAAATAATTTATTTCATCTGTAGATAATGAAAGACAAAATTTTCTCAGATCATCTCTAAATCCAGGAAACTTGTTATCAATTTTCTTTCACTGAGGGGAATTTGCTGGATAAAGTAAGTTCTCATCATTAATTATTGTGTCTGCATGCCATGTTAATTATCTTGTAGTTTCCTGACATTTTTATGGTCTTCTAAACCATAAAAATGTAGAAAATTACCATATAGATTTTGAAGTACCTGTTTCATTTTTCTTGTATCGATCTACACAAAACATAAGCCATTTGATGAGAGATTCATGGTTCTTGAGAAACAATATTGCAAGGTCTTGAAAAATCCGCAATGGAGAATGATGATCCCCTTTAACCCAAGGTAGTTTCCACCCAACTCCCCCTCAAAGGGATGGAAAATGTGGAAAATAATCACGGATGGTGAAGGAGTAACCGGTCCGCGGACCGGTCTAATGTTAATGACGCATGGTCGGTTTCACAAAGCATCCCTCCTCTGCGGACCATCATCGTTTGCGAAACTAAGGCGGAGACCCTTTGCGGTCATGAAGCAGGACATGCGTCAACCCGATCCAGTATTCCGGACCGCCCCAGCCGTGAGCTGCATTAGCTGGCCCGAACCGCCTCCGCTGTCGTTCGCGAAATGGAGGCGGAACCCTCCACGGCCGTGAAGCACTCCTCGTGTTTGGTTCACGAAGGAGGAGTGTTAAATGCTCACCGCGAGTCGCGGATTGACCAAGTCAGCCATAAATTGGGTTTTCGATCATGGGCCTCCACAAAAGGTGCCACGTGACCACAGATACATCTCTTTCCCCACTCTATAAAAGGAGACCGAGGGGAGAAGGAAAATGGATTGGGGATTCATAGGAAGGGAACAGATATGAGATCGTTCTGATTCGCGTGGAAGGATTTCGATGGAAGTCTTACGACATCGAAAGTACCAGTTCGCGAACCAGAAAAGGTATGAACCTGGGAACGAACTAATAAGGAACTGAAAACACATAATAATTTGGTGAACTGTAGACTTAAAATAACATAAAAAGAGAAGACTGCAGACCATAGCCCCTCCGCAGATGCACTCCCCACGGACCAAGGAGTTTATGCCTCTTTTCCAATCCGTTGCACCGCGTAGCACCCTCCTATGTGGGTGATGCCTCGACCAACAAACCAATGACCGACGCCAACCTTGGCCGCTGCTGCTCACATGGAACCCCCCGTGTACCAACCCTGTACGCGGACCGAACCCGAAGCCGCGAACCCTCCAAGTTCACGGGATGCCAATCAGTCTGTGGACCACCCTGGTTCGCGGATGGCCTCTTAGTCCGCGGACCACCCTGGTTCACGGACCACATCTCCATCCATGTAGCACTTCCCTACGCGAAGGGCGCCACCACCCATACCCCTATGTGGTCTGCCGAATCCTTCGGAGTTCCCATTCCCCGATCCACATAAAATCCTCCCGATCCGGCCTGATCCTCCGTGACTCCTTCACTGGCCTACTCATTGGCCATGAGCTATGGCCTCCACCAGAGCCACTGGATCCGTGTGGTGTAACCCTCAAGCACATCAGCGTGCCGTTTTGAGTTCACATACCCATGATAAATAGAGGTGAAGGGGTTGCCCCGACCCTTGAGCAGATTCCCGAAGCATTCATGGGTTCACATTCCCACGGTAATGTGGAATCTGAGCTTGGGAGTCCCCTTTCTACCCCTCTACTTGTTAAGGGCCCCATGGGGGTAGTAAAATACCTATCAGAAGGAAGACCTCATGCACTGCAAGAGAAGAGATGGGCATAGGAGCACCCCCTTTCCCTCTCCCACTGCACATTGTCGCCATGGGTGTCCAGCCCAGAGTAAGACCCGACTTAATGGGCCACCCTCATGCATAAGCCCCACTCTACTTCTCACGGACGCACCTTTCGCAACGTGATCCTCTGGTCTCTACTGCCTCTTGTTTCTCACACCGAGCATGAATCATGTGGTCTTAGGGTAAGCATCGACCATGACATCCTCTTATGGGCCTCCTCAGAGTGTAAGCCCCAGTCCATCACCCTGGACCTCCTCAGAGTGTAAGCCTCAATCCATTACCCTGGGCCTCCTTAGAGTGTAAGCCCCAATCCTTCATTCTGGGCTGCCTCAGAGTGTAAGTACCAAGCCAACGCGAACTACGAGGACTTTGATTCCCTACCATATGGATACGTAGGAAGCCTCCATGAGGTTCAAGCCCAATCACCAACGGACCCCCAGGTCCACCTTCACGTCGGTTCTCCAATGCTCCTCTTTCGAACTACGTGGACTTTGATCCCTGTCTCCTAGGCAGGGTACGTAGGAAGCCTCCATGAGGTTGAAGCCCAACAATAGATCGATCCGACTATCTTCACATCGGTTCACCGCACCACTCCTAGTGCCGCCTCAATGATTTCTGACTCCACGTGGTCATTAATCCAACGAGGGATGGTAAAACTCAGGCCTAAATGATTCCGAACCCCCTGCGTCTAGTTGACCATTGCCTACTAGGGTTAAATCCGTGGATACTATTTTTGGGTATAAACCAAAGATTCGCGAACATATGAATACGTATTAAATCTATAAGAGAGTCCCGGAATAGGAAATAATTCCACCAAAAAGGGTGCCATGAGCCCGAATTCCCATCCTCTCAACCAATGTGAGTTCTTAAGAGTCACTGGTCAGACCATCCGGCGAATGCCTAACTTTGGAAAGCAGGTCCATGCGTCATTGGATACGAAACCTTTGGGCGTTTCAAGACTGAAACCTGAAAAAAAAATGGTGAACCCGACATGAGTCTTTATCCAAGAATTACGGAATTAGCTTAATCCCACCTTGTTCCCCCTTTTACTCACAAGGAGGGCCAAGAAAGGTACTACCTTCAGAACTCCGTTCGATCCAATGGCGTCCCGAAGGAACTCACAAGCGCGTGCTTCCAACTACGTGACGACCGGGCATCTTCACCAATGGAGGACCCCATCACCCACCAAACAACTTCAAAACTAGGCCTCAGATGCACTGATCCAAGACTACCATGTGAACGGTACTCTCCCAATGGTGGAGGATGCCATGCATGCCCTCCGAACTTCCAGAACTTGTCAGTCGCCTGCCCAGCAACGACTGCAAAGGTAGATCCAGACATCCCCTATTTTTGTCTCCAACCGTTTCGGGAGTCTATCCCTGGAACGAGACAATGTATACCTCCCTTATCTTAGGGAGGTGGATGAGGTCTACATTGAGGATATCATCCCCACCGAACGGGGGTTCCGCTCCAAGGCCCCTGCCGGAAGACCTCATCGCTGTCACTCTGCGATTCAACATCCCCACGCTGAGGGGGATGTGTCCCCGAGGATTTAGGCCCATGCTCCCCGAGCTCCAACCCCTCGAACCACCTGACGAGGGCGGCAGACGTACAATCAGGGACCGATCATCACCCTAGTCCCTAAAGAGGAGCTCCACTGCCGAGCCACAGAGACGTACCACGAACAGGAACCTACAACTTTTTGCTCCTCCCGATCCCACTATCCAGACATGGCAGCATCATACAAGCTGGCGCCCATCCTCACTGAGCTCCATCAAGCCCGTCACTCACACAGGACGACACTTACCAGGCAGGCACCTCTCTCTGCCCAGGGTCGTGAAGCCCACCAACCTGACGTGGTGGCGACCCAGCGCCTACAAGACCAGCTCCAAGTAGTTTCTTCTGACGCTCGCCATCCTGATATGGTGGCGATCAACAATGCCCGCCACCCAGATGTAGAGGAAAATCATAGGCGGGCATGTCTCCCCACCAAAAAAGGCCACCGACTCGATACGGTGGGAAACCAATATATGCAGGGCTAGCTCTCTGTGGATGCAAGTAAGGTCTACCATCTTGATGTGGTAGAAAACAGAGAGATAAACCGGAATATCCCAATACAGGGGAAGATTCTTTCACCTTCCCCGACATAAGAGAACTGTTAGTACCCACTGACCACCGGAGGACTGGAGCAAGATATTCCTACTCTGATACCGGAATGGGCCTTCATACCTGTTTCAGCCAAAGATGTCTCTCTACATATCCTGGAAATGTTGGAGGAGCAGGTATCGAACCCAGATCATATCTTGCAGCCTTTCCAGAATGTAATTGAATCAGTGGAAACAACAAGGACTCGGGCCCATGAGCCCATCTCCCTAACTGAGGTGACTCATCTGAGAGACGAGATAGCCGCCTCGAAGTAGATATGCATCCCTACTTCTGGCCAGGAGGGTTTTCGGACATATTCTGCGACAAAAGGGCAACCAGATTGAGAAACTTCACTCGTTCCAACTGGGGGACACACGTCCATCATGGTGGATGCTCCAGAGCATGCATATATCCCTACTAAAAGCCAAGATGCTCATCGGCGTAACCCGAAAATGTCACATGACCCAATTAGACAGGGACCCAATGGTGAAGGCCATTGTCAACAGAAGATGGTCCCCGCTGCCCATAATAGAGTGCCCCGAACATGCCGAAGGTAGCCAGAAAATAAAGAGGGAGTTCATGACTCCGCTCTGCTGGAAGCTAGGGTTCCCAACACCGCTATTCATATATCTATGGCTCAGAACCCTACCCACACATTATCATATTATGGTAGTGGCAGTAGCAGTTGCGAAGGTCCTCCCCGCAATGTTGCTACCAGGAACTCTGAAGGTCCTCCCCAGAGCACCCGTGGGGGCCTCCCCCACGGGCATATAACGATGGATCATGAGAGCTCCTCTTTTGATGCGAGTCACGGAAGCCCTCCATGTGACCATATGATCGAGCAGCAAGAAGGTCCTCCACTTTCTGTGGTCCACCCTAAAGGTCCTCCCCGGGGTATACACTACAATCACTCTCCTTGAAGTGGGACCACATATTATGACAGTAGTCCTCGCTATCATAGTCGCAACTGCGGAGGCCCTCCCCACAGTGACATCTCATCATGACAAGAAGGTCATCCCCTTATCTTAGCCTACTCTAAAGGTCCACCCCAGGGGTTACGCTGCAACAAAACTCCACGCATCTAAGCATTAGATCAAAGTGGTAGTCCTCTCCACCTTGATAACGAAGGTCCTCCCCATAGAAAAGTCAAGCAACGAGAAGGCCCTCCCCTCATTGCGGTACATTATGGAGGCCCTCCCCAGGATTTATCCCACATATATTCTCCTTGAGGCAGCAGTAATGGTTATCCTTTCCATTTCTGCAGATGTGATGGTAGTCCTCGCCACCACAGCCGCCATTGCGAAGGTCCTCCCCGCATTGGCCCCAAACAACAAGAAGGTCCTTCCCTTTTCACAGTCGGTCCTCAAGTTCCTCCCCAGGATGCACATAGAACGTCAAGCCATGATGGTCATCCTAACCATGATGGCAGTTGTTGCGAAGGTCCTCCCCATAATGACGCTACACAGCCAGAAGGTCCTCCCCTTGCTACAACACACCTTGGAGGTCCTTCCTAGGGTGTGCACTAAAAATATCCTCTATCTAGTAAAGAATCAATCAGTAATGGTAGTCCTCACCATTACGACCGCCATTGAGGAGGTCCTCCCAGCAATGAAATATCATATCGACAGGAAGGTCTTGTCCCTGCCGAATCAAGCACGGAAAAGCCCTTGTATGCCGAGGCACTCATAAGGATGAGATCAAGCATGTCAGATTCCCAGTTAGTCACTAAAAACATCCTTCTGTAATCAGAAAACAGTCCAGGGCCGAGTTCATCCTCTGAACCACCTCAGAATCACCCACGTATTGATTTAGCACCTACTGGTCTTACTGCCTTTGACCACATTGCCAGTGAGCATCTCAGTTGGGCCGACCAGATAGAGGAGTCACTAGCGGAGGAATATGCTGATATGATGCACCTGAGGAAATGATTGGCCAGGGATGATATACCAGTTATGTTTTGGCCTACGACTACCTCTCAGTTTGACATAGCCAGAGAGTTGTCGGATGAATGCATGCCCGGCATCCGCCATAATATATGGACAAACCTCTGCCGAATGAAATCAAGCTTCCTGACCTACGATGGGTATATAGACCATGTCAAGACAATCGGAGACCTCTTGCGTCACATTGACCTAGAATCTCTTCCTTCATCAGAACAACAGCTACCTGAGAGGCATAAAGGAAACATGGAGATAGCCTGCCTCTGTGCGCTACACCAGCTATGCCACCTCATCAGTGACGCTCTGATAGGAGTCCATATCAGGGGACGGGGAGAACATGGAGCTCTGCATTTCACTCCGCTCCCCGCCCAGAGGAACCCGTTCGGCATGGTGTCTCGCAACATCGTCACGTCAAGACGACAATTGTGTGGTCTCCCTGTTCAGGAAAGGCAACACACCCAACAGAGTCAGGCCTTGAGTAAGTCCCAAAAGCATCAGGCCCGACGGGAACGAGCCATTCAAGAACTCCTGAGTCAGGCCACCAAGAGCATACAACAGGTCTCTCACCTAAGAGAGTCCTATCAGTGATCTTTTCCTGCCTCCCCAGAAGGGATTGATTCATAGAATAACTTGGCACCAAACCTAGTTCACCCCTGAATGGGGGCACGCAAGATTAGGTAGGTAGAGATAGCCGCAGCCACTACTACAATCCAGTATCAACCCCAGCCTTTAGGGAGGGGGAATTTTTAACCACAAATTCCCCCGTAAGACCAATAAAACTGGGAAGAGACTCAATGTCCAAGTAACGGACCCAACCCCAGCCCCAGGGCTGGGGGCATTATTACCCCCTCAACAAAAACCTCCCACACGAGAATCAGTATGCTCTCATCTAGGGAGGAAAGTCAAAAGAGGAGGTTCCTGTCCTATCCCGTTATTTGAATCATCATCCCCTCCAAGAGGAAGGTGCACCTTAAGGTCACATCAAATAAATCTCTGCGTCACCCTTCGTCAAGAAGTCTGAAGGCAATCCCAGGTCACAAAAGGGAAGGCCAGCAGAAAACGTAGGAGATCCTCTTCCCATTTGGAATATGAAATCTTCTCCACCCCACGATATGCATCTATCAATGTCATAGAGTTCAACCCCATGGGTGACACCAGAGATACTACAAATCAGGAGGGATCGGGAGACGATTGTTCCGGTCAGGCTGTGACTCACAACGAACCACCAGGTGTGCACACCTGGAACCAGAGGGCCACCTTAAATATGGTCGTCCTTCCAGCCAACCCTCCTCCGCCTACCCTGCGAGCTTCCAACAAGGATAAGAACAAAGGATTTGTTACCCTAAACCCACCTCCTTCTCTCGACAAATATGATCCACTCACTCTTGAATAGAGATTCGCTCAAAAGGAAGAGGATATGAAATAATTGAGGCGACTTAATGCTGAGCTACTCTAGAGGAACTGCCTTATTAAAAGTGTGTCCCAGGAGGAGCCACATCATGCACTCCCAACAAGTGCACCTCAAAGACTAAGGTTTGCCCCATCAAACGAAACATGGTCTGGGATCCCGTCCAATGAGGCGCCTGGCCCGTCCAACTACATAAATGTAGATTTGGATTAATACCAAGAATTCATTCCACTCAGGAAGCAACCGGAGCGAGTACGCCTGAACCCTCCAATGGTGCCACAAACGGAACACGCACCCCAGGTGCCGGCCAATCCGGATCCTCAGTTAATGCCTCGGGCTATGCCTGCCCAGGACCGGGCCCAACATGATGTAAACTAGGGTCTCACCAACACCATTGAGGCACTAAAAGCTCGATTGGAAGTGATGGAAGGTCGACGTGCTCCGATACAGCCAGAGCGAAAACCCTACCCAGGTTGGGTTAGCAACACACCGCCTCCACCCAATTTTGGGAGCCCTGTATTCCCTATCTTCAATGGATCAGGCGATTTGGAATAGAATATGATGCACTACGCATCCTATTGCGACCCTATGATGGGGAATCCAGAACAATAAGAAGCAGTAAAACTCAGATTCTTCGTACGGACCTCGCAAGGATCTTCCTTCTTCTGGTACACGAGTCTGCCAGCCCAGTCAATAAAGAGCTGGGAGGAACTTCGACAGCAGTTCATGTTCCACTTCATCTCGACGTTGCCTAAAACAATGGTTAGCGATCTCATGAACTGCAAGCAGAGGGAGAACGAGAGGGTCTTAGATTTCATCACTAGATGGAAAGGTCTGACCTATTCCCTGAACATGCCAATGCCTCATGATGAGATGCTAGCCATATGCATCGATAATCTTCGAGATGAGCTTCGAACAGTGCTCATACCAGTGGAGTGCAGCACTGGATTCTGCCATCTCCCGGACATTGCCCAGAGAATCGAGGACTCCCTAAAGCGGACTAATAAAAAGTCCCAAATAGCCTCGTAGGCTCCTACAAAAGGAGCCCCTAGAGCTAAAGTGTCCAGCATCACACTCAAGTCGGCCCCTGTGCCCGCTCCACCGCTCATGACTCCACCAAATCATCAAGGGCCTCCTGCATATCAGCGGCCACATCCGCCTAAATGGGATGATCCGCGAGGACTGAAGAGGAACCAGTTTGAGGAACGAATAAAAAAAGTATACTCGTTCTGGGATGATCAATTCCGTGGCTACTTCATTGCCACCATGAACTGCAACTTTCTCCGCCTTCCGGAGCCGAGAAAACCTGAAGAGGTCAGCCACGATGATAGGCCAGATTACTGCCCCTACCATCAAATGTTGGGCACAGTATCCTAGAATTATTCATCTTTAAAGACCTCCTGTAGATCATGGTAGACTCCGGGCATGTCGAGCTGGGACCACCCCCAAAAAATGTGGCATGTATCTCTTCCACCGACTCCAACAAAGAGGAGGGGTGGCAGAAATTAACCAGCAAGTAGGGGCAGAAATTTGACAACTGGATGACTCGAAAGACCATCAACCGAGCCCAGGGCATACTCTGAGCTCAACTACAACAGCCGTTGTTGCCACCAACAGCCCCTGAAGCCACAGAGCCGACAATATCGACTTAACAACCCTCCACCAGCTAGTCATCCGGGCGTAATCGAAGGAGGAGGAAACAATCGCAAAAGGAGCAGTCCGCGACGGAGCCAACGTTAGTCCCGACCCTGGAAGATTATATGCCCTCGAATTTGGCGCCATGGGAACCGACCCACCAAACGACACCATTAGGGACAACTGACCAGGTTGACCTATCGGAGGATTAAGAGCAAATATTTGGTTCTATTAACGACATCCATCTTATGGAATCATTCCCTGATGAAGGGTATGGTTACATACCTGGGTTCCCTGCACAAGGAGCCAGGAGGAGGAATCGCAGAGGTAGGGGATACCAGGGGAGGCACAACCATGGCCGAAACCAACCCTACGGTTGGACCCCTTCCCAAACTGTTAATATCATAGAAACCCATGGGAGAGCCCTTCAACGAACTCAGTCGAAAAAAGAATGCCCCTCCACCTCCATAAGCATCCACTTTGGCCCTGTTGTTCTGTGATACCCACCAAAGGAGGAACAAGTGTATGACCACCTAGTGCGCACAAATAGACTGGTCGGGCCATGTCCTCAAAACGCGGGAACTCCATCGATATCTAACCCCGCGGCCGTTCCCTCCTCGTCAAATGATCCAGCCCCTAATGCACCCACTAATAATCTCCCGCCAATGGAGAAGCGTCTGCCGTTGGAGCAGAAATACGATATCCTTAAGCAGCTGGCATCGGTACCATCCAAGATATCAATCCTTGATGCCCTAAGTCTGTCAGCAGACCTTAGGGAGGTGCTTATAGAAGCTTTGATCAGCCCCCAGAAGTTTCAAGTTGAGGTGGCTGCCGCCGAAATTTACCTAATGGAGACGGACCCGGCTAAATGAAATGCGGTGATTTCTTTCACCGATCAAGATGATGATGCCATCATGCAAGGACACATCAAACCACTATATGTGTCCAGCACACTGAATGGTATTGATATCTAGAAACTCATTATAGACAATGTCTCTGGAGTTAGCCTCCTTCCCCTACGGACACTCCGTAAGTTGGGCTATAGTGAGGATGACCTAATTCCATTGGCAAAAACTCTGTTGGGTTACAACAAGAGTGAGTAGAAACCAATGGGAAAAATTAAGTTGAAGACCCATTTTGGTGACCTGGTAGCCTACATGTAATTCCTGGTGGTCCGACAGAGCCCAGCATTCAATACCCTGTTGGGAAGGTCGTGACTCCATAAGCACATGGTCGTTCCTTCATCCTACCACCAGTGTATCAAGTACTGCGTCAATGAAAAAAGTTGAACATTGAACACTGAAAATGCCCCTTTCGAGCTCTCCGAGTCACATTACATTGACGCTGGGTTCTATGAGCAAAAGAAAAAGAAGCCTTTGGTTGATGGTGTTGACTAGATCCCCGCTCCAAATGGCCTGGAAATAGTTCTTGACGACCCCTTCAAGCAGCTTGGTAAGGATTATGTCCTGCCCATCAACCAGGTTGAGAGTAGGAGTTTAAGTATGGACATACACGCGGATGTCCTCATGAATTCAGCCACGATGGCCGAGCATGACAATGCGAGAACGTCCGCCAACCCTCGATCTGGGGACGAATACTCAAGTGGGGATGCCCATGATGCCTCTCCCTCAAACCCTCGAAGGCTCAGTCAGGAAACTCTCCCCCCGTCTGATCAAGAATATGAGGACTTGGGAAAAGAAGAGGAGGAAGATCTCTGGGATGCACCTCCCGTATTTGAGGAGGGTATCTCCACCACAGTGGACGAGCTCAGGGAAATAAACCTCAGTACCGAGGAACATCCAAGGCCTACACTCATTAGTGCATCCATGTCCCCCGAGGAGCACGAGGTATATACCTCTTTCCTGAGGCAACATCGGGATGTTTTTGCTTATAATTACACATAAATGCCAGGAATCGATCCCAAAGTGGTGACGCATCACCTGGTTCTTCTAGAAGACCACCAAGGCTATAGACAGGCTACCAGAAGGACGCATCCCTCACATGCTGCCAAAATAGAGGCTGAAGTCGATAAGCTCATTAAACCAGGCTTCATTCGGGAGGTCCATTACCCCATTTGGTTGGCCAAAATCATCCCTGTCATGAAAAAGAACAGACAAATCCTCTTCTGCATTAACATCAGAGATCTCAATCGGAATTTTCTGAAAGATGATTTCCCTGTCCCGATCACCGAATTATTAATCGAAGCAACGACCGGGTACGAGGCTCTCTCCTTAATGGACGGCTATTCTGGATATAATAAAATCAGGATGGACCGAGAAGACGAGAAATACATTGCCTTCATGGCCCCTCAAAGGGTATTCTGTTACAAGGTCATGCCCTTTGGTCTTAAGAACGCTAGCGCTACATATCAGCGCGCCAGGAATCAGATCTTTAAACTGTTCCTGGGGAAATTCATTGAATTTTACTTGGATGACCTAGTGGTCAAGTCCAGACAGTGCTCGGATAACCTGTTAGACCTTGATATCGTCTTCAACAAACTCTGACAACATAGCTTGATGATGAACCCCTTGAAATGCGCCTTTGGGGTTACCTTAGGGAAATTACTTGGCTTCGTCGTATGTTATCGTGGCATCGAAGTCGACCCTGATAAGAAAAAGGATATCCTTGGATTACCACCTCCCTGAAATCTCACCGAATTGAGGGGATTCCAAGGACTCCTAGCCTATATTAGGTGTTTCATAGCCAACCTGGCAGGAAAATGTTTTCCCTTCACCAGGTTAATGAAGAAGGGGTCATGTAAAGACCTGTAAAATTTAAGGGAATTTTTTTTCATAATTTTCTTTAAGATTTTAAAAAAATTCTGTTTCTGACGGCACCTGATTCTGAGGCCCAGTGTGCCCAGAATTAATTTCTGAAGTTTAGCTCGGGTACGTTCATTGAACGAACGAGCGGGTTTTTCTAACTTTTGAACCGGTGCTTGGAATTAAAATCCAAGGGCACAGATGAACTTGCAGCGCCGGTAATTTCTTAAAAACACCTTTTCCGGTGTTGCATTTTCACGGGTGTAGTTTTTAATTTTTTTGGGGTTAAGTTAAGAAATAAAATAAAAGTGGTACAAAACATTATTTTATTTCACATAAAGCGGCTTAACTTAAGTTAAGTGGATAAGGTGGGACCCACCATATCCTACACACTTGGTAGGATATTTGTGAGGTGGGCCCGCACGATCCCCACCATTTCATTCCCTTTAAGTAACGCACCCGCACACCCCTTTTTTTTAATGAAGTCAAACCGTGTGTTTATTCTAGTTAAGAAACACCTCATTAATTTGGGTGGTTAAATCGTTACAATTAATTCATTGAATTGATTGTCTCTTTTTGAATTTCAAAGGTTGACTTGTGCGTTAATAAAATTAGACTATTCTTATTTTATTTCTGTTGGAACTTGTTGCTTGGAGAGGATTTGGAGGAAAGCGTTCTTCTTTGACAAAGAACGCGAAGAACGCGAAGAATGCAAAGACCGGGAATAACGCACCGATCTTCGACGAAGAACGCCAAATCCTCGGAAATCAACGATGCTCCTTCTACGACGTTTCTTCCACAACGATCCTTCTCTTCCGCGACGATCCTCTTCTTCTGCGACGGTTAATTCCGCGATGAACTCTCGTTCGACAACAACGTTGAGGTAGGGAATTATTATTTTGAGAACGATTTTATTCCCTTGATTCTTTCATTCTAAAGAAAACAAAGAACACATATCAACTTATTATCTAGTTGATCTGCGAACATTTTCCTTGCGGGTTGGGAATAATTTGTTACGGAAAGTTTTGGGGGTTTATTTTATTGTTGATCGTGATCTCATCTGTCGCCTTTCTTGGTTTCATTTTGGCCGCCTGTTATCATACTAACGGGAGGAGGTCGGACTGCACGAACACGGCTGACCCTCCCCCCTTGTTTGTTTGAATTTGTTGCGGCACATGAAAGGCAGCGCGATGCCGTTGCACCGTGCGGAAATGAGAAAGAACGCGGTGAAGAAGCACGGCGTTGTCGCGCTGTGCCACTGAGGCCGAATGAAACCACTGGCGGAGTCGGGGCCGCAGAGGCGATTCGAAGACTCCGCAGTTTTTTGTCGAAGTGCGGATCGATGGACGATGGTGAGGTGATCCGTAAAGGCGTTTTTAAGACGCCGCAATAAAGGTCGAGTCCCGAGAGGACCGTTGGCGAAAGCGGCGAGTAAGACAGACCACCAGAGCGCGTCCGGTGGTCTGCGGAAGACTCCCCCGGCGTTCTACGCCGGCATGGCAGTTGGAGGCGCCGGCGGCCGGAGGCGGCGGTGCCTGGCGTGCCGCCAGGAAGGGGCCGCCGCGGCTGAAGCCGCGACCGCGCAGGACCAGAGGGACGCGACATCGCGCCGCGTCCGTTGACAGGGAGAGGCCCCCACGCGGGGGCCGCAGTTTCGTCCAGGGGGCGGTCCCCCCTTGCGCAGCCGCTTGGCCAGCGCCAGCGCGCTCGTGCGCTGGCCCGAGCCGCCCGACCGGACCGCCAGGCTGGGCCGCGCCAGCCGGGTCGGGCTGGGCCCAGACCCCCCTTTTCGGACCTCTTTGATCTTTTGCCCTTAACTTGGGCTACATACCTCAGATCGACACACCGTCAGTTGCGATGCGATCCTTGGATCGAGCCGGTCGTTTCGGTATATTACACTCAAGGTTTTGGAGAACTTTGGGTTCAACCGGGTTGGTTCTGTTACGAAACCAACCGGGACCTCGGAGCAGAAACGCTTATATCTCGAGCTCTGGACGTCCGATTGATGTGCCGTCAACTTCGTTGAATTTCTTTTGATGAGACGGAACTTTTGGCATACTTCTACTGAGTTTTGGTTGCTGTTGGATAGTGGCCTGGTTAGATTGTACCCGATATCCAACTGGGCCCCTCGAACGGAAAAGCTGATATCTTTTAGACCAGACGTCCGTTTGACGAACCATCAACAGCATTGGTGATCATGTGGAGAAACAGTCACTATGAGTATACCCTATGAGAGTTCAGGGTATATTTGTGATACGACTGGGTTGGTTCGCACATGAAACCAACCGGGTCCCTGGGACGAAAAGGCTAGTAACTCACAGACCGTGCGTTCGTTTGACGCGCCGTCTGTTGCATTGAGACCCCTATGACGAGTCGGTCCTTTGAGATACTTATTCGTGGGACTTTGAGATACTTGGAGTATCGACCTATAGCTCGTGGAGAGGACCCTCCTAGAGACGAGCATGCGGAGTACGGAGACCGTGTAGCCGACTAAGACCTGACGTCTGCTTGACCGACTCGACTTGGAGTGAGTCGACTAGACCAGTGGACGGAGCACTACTTTGTTTGGGTGCAGACCCATGGCGGATGGAGCACTACCTGTGTGACAGTGCAGACCTACGGTACTCATCCGGAGAGTACCTCTGCTGGCTACTGGGGGGTGTGCACTACTGTGTTTGGGTGGCATACCCCAGCGGGAAGCACTACTGTGTTTGGGTGGCTGACCCGCGGTACTCGACAGGAGGATTACCTCAGCAGTCTTAGGTTAGTGAGCAGTACCTCAGAGTCGTGACAGGACCACTGTACACTCCAGAGATGGGGCTCTTCATCAGTTACAGTTTCGATAATGAAAATCCTGGTTTGAGCTGAGTCTATGACCTTTGGGTTTACCTCTTGATTGAGATGGGTCACTTGATAACTTAGGTATATGTATGGGCATATACCTGGGTAGTGGTTATACGATGATTTCATAATCTTGTGTTTCCTCATGATTGAGATGGGATACTTGATAACTTAGGTATATGTATGGGCATATACCTAAGTAGAGGTTATCTGTTGAGATCTTCTTTATGGTTATCCTTGTTGGTTTTAGTGAGACCTTGAGGGTATCGGGGTCCCTACTGAGTATCGTTATACTCACCCCTACACGGGCTATGCCCGCACCTCATTGTGTTGGTTGCAGACGACGGGCAGCGCTTACAGAGGCCGAGTATTCGAGGACTGGATGGTACCCGGAGGTGGACCACATGACGAGTCAGCATCCGGAGGGGGACTTCACGGCAAGATGACACTCAGAGGAGGTTGAAGGGAGAGAGCGTTGTGGAGGCTATCTATACCTACCCTTCAGGTAGGATCCGTGGTGGACGATCAAGGAGCTGTGCTATCTGTACCTACCCTTCAGGTAGGATCCGTGGTGGACTATCCAGGAGCTGCGCTATCTGTACCTACCATTCAGGTAGGATCTGAGGAGGACGACCCAGGAGATGTTTCCTTTCTTCCAGCTGTGTGTCTTTTTCTGTTGTACTTTCGTTCAGTTGTAGCTGTACTTTCAGTTGGGTTTGTATTCTAGCCCATTTACTTTTCAGCACTTTCTTTGTACTTAGTGTTTTACTTCCGCTTGTACTCTATGGTGTTTTGTTACTTTTATTAAGGCAATGCCTTCCCAGTTATCGGGATTTACGCCTTTGGTGATAGTCGCCAGCCCCTGGCCTATGGAAGGCACGCTTGGGGTAGTCACGGCACGGGCCCCGAGGACGGGTCGTGACAAATTGGTATCAGAGGAGTCGGTTCTACCACAGAAATTATAACTCTGATATTTCCTTTTTGTGAAGCAATAGTGTTAAGGTTACCGAATGTGGTCTTCAGTTCAGGGAGTCCAGTGTTGGTGTGGGCGGCCGACGTATCCATACACCAGGATCCTGACAACTGATTTCTGACATTGTGCACGAAAACAATGATTGCGTGTGTGTTTGCAGAAGTTTTTTTTAAGTCAGCTCAAACCAGGTCATCTCACCAGGTATAATCGTTTGACCGTGTCACATTGTTTCTTTCAGGATGCCTATTCATGGACGACCAGCTAGAGCCCAGAGGGATGTGCGTACTGACAGCCTATCAAGCGACGAGGCTTCGGTACAGGGCCCTCTTGCAGTTGAGGCACCAGCGGTACTACCATACGTTGGGCCACCGATGCCACCAGCCCCAGCAGTAGGCGATCCACGCCACTTGAGCACGCTGCACGAGTTCCAGCGCCAGAGGCCACCCAGGTTCCGGGGAGAGACGGACCTGCAGGCGGCTGAGGATTGGCTAGAGGCAGTGGTGAGAAACTTCAGGCTAGTGGGGACGCCTGCAGACTTCATGGTGATCTTTACTACCAGCCTTCTTCAGGCAGCAGTAGGCAGGTGGTGGAGACACTTGTTCCAGTTTTGCGATGGGATGACCTTCACATGGGAAGACTTCGAGACCTTCTTCAGGGTGGAGTTTGTGCCAGTAGCTCTACACCCCGAGCGTGTACAGGAGTTGCTGCCTTTGCCGCAGGATTTTCGATCAGTAGCTGAGTCATCTGTAGGCAGTAGACAGATGATGCTTAGGTCCAAGAGGACCATACCAGCAGGAGGTCGACCTCAGGTTATAGGATCGGTAGTGCGGGGCACCCGGGGTGGAGTCAGAGCCAGGCGTGCCAGAAACAGATAGTGTTTCTCCTGTGGCAGGAAGGGTCACCTGGCACGTGAATGTCCGACTCCTTGCACAGTTGATCCACAGGCTTTGGAGGAGCCACCGAGGCAGAAGCAGCGGCGGGTGCTTGAGAAACAGCCGAGCAGTGGACAAGGTAGTAGAGCTCCGAGAGCAGGTGGACAGGAGCAGAACTAGTGGATACGCCCCTTTTACTTCTAGTTCCATGTTGCTGTTATATTCGTGTCTTTGTACTATGAGCTACAATAATAAAAAGACACTTATATTTGTTGCTTTCCTGTCCTTTTGTTAGGTTGATACTGAGTGGTCCCGATTAAGACTGTTGACTTGACCCTCAGTTTCGAGATTTCTACTGGAGGAGACCCAATGACCACGCACTGATGCCGACAGTGTGACTCGACCCTTAGAGGCGAGAGTGACAGTTGGATCTCTTGGTAGTAACGTCGAGGCCTTACGACGTCATCCATGACATGAATGCATCCTTCATATCAGGATTGACTGTATTAGGCAATGGGCGTGGTTCATCCAGGGGATGAGACCGAGTTTCTCTTTTCGGCAAAGGAGAAATTTTAGCAGCTCTTTCAGATCATAGGCAAAGAAGGTGCAGATCATCCAGGAGCGGATGAAGACTGCACAGTGCAGTAAGAAACAGGAAACCAATGCTAGTCTTAGAGACTTGAGCGTGTTAAATGTTTCTAGAAGAGGAAGCTTTAAGGAGAGATGAGTCTGAGAAGTAGCAGACATGGAGGCAGAGCTAAGAGAGTATCATGAGGTGGTGTACATCTTAACATGCTACAACCACCCGCCTTAGTTGTCCCCGCCAGGCTCAAGGAGCTGGAGGGCAGGGGAAGAGGGTAGCTGCGTGCGGTCAGGTAGAGTGACCAGATGGCTCTAATAATGATTCGAGGGACAGTTTGTGTCCACTACTAGCTGTTGTAGTAACAGAAGATATTAATCATTCCTTCCTTCCATGAATCATGTCCCAGACCTAGAGTTTCTGGTAAGCTGTAGACTTGACCCTCATGTCTGGAGATACCTTGGGAGAAGACTCGATAATCACACATACGCCAACGGTGTGGTGAGACCCTCGAGGTGAGAGTTTTGGTTGGAATCTCTTGGTGGAAGCGTCGAGGCCTTACGACGTTGGTTTGAGTATGGACTAGGCAATCACAGTTCATACACAAATTGACGGTATTAGGAAAAAAGGTTGTGGGTTAACTATGACATCGGGATGGGTTTTCCTTGGTCGGAGAAAAGGAAACCCCAAGCAGCACAGGATAAAATCATGCATAGGAGGGTGCGACCGATCACTCTTGAGTCGGTCAACCTTACCCTCGTGGCAGCAGTCATTTTGGGTTTCAGTTCTACAGGAATTGGAGACCTCTGGAGTTCTAGGATGACGATCACGTCCTTATACAGGTCTCACCTCGACGAGGTTTACGGAGATGTGGCCAAGGCGGCAAGTTATCTCCGAGGATCAGCAGACCTTCTTAGGTCCTCAGCTGGGTAGGCGTAGTGGTTTACCGCTTGACCCATCCACCTCAGCTGCACCTGGTGCACGACGATTTCCAAGTATCTCAACTGAGGAGATACGTGCTCCACCCTTTGCATATCATCGAACAAGAGGAGATGGACGATGGCGATGGGGTTACTATCACGGAGGTTCCAGTGGGGATCGAGGATCGACAGGAGTGGATCCTATGAGGACGGTTGATTCCTCAGGTGTGCTTTCACTAGTAGTACGAGAACCTCCAGGTAATCACATGGGAGCGGAAGGCACAGATGCGTGCTCAGTACCGCTTTTGTGACCCTAGTTTGTGTTAAAGCTTTATGAGGATGTAAAGCCCTGTGGTGGGAGTAATGTAAAGACTTGTAAAATTCAAGGGAAATTGTTTTCTTAATTTTCATTGGGATTTTACAAGAACTCAGTTTCTGACGGCACCTGATTCTGAGGCCCGGTGTGCCCGAAATTAATTTCCAAAGTTTAGCTCGGGTACGTTTAGTGAACGAACAAGTGGGTTTTTCTAACTTTTGAACTGGTGCTCAGAATTGAAATCTGAGGGCACCAATTAACTCGCAACACCGGCAATTTCTTAAAAACACCTTTTCCGGAGTTGCGTTTGCACGGGTGTAGTTTTTAATTTTTTTGGGGTTAAGTTAAGAAATAAAATAAAAGTGGTGCGACAGTTTATTTTATTTCACTTAAAGTGGCTTAACCTATGTTAAGTGGATAACGTGGGACCCACCATATCCTACCCACTTGGTAGGATATTTGTGAGGTGGGGCCCGCACGATCCCCACCATTTCTTTCCCTCTAATTAACGCACCTACACCCCCTTTTTTTAATGAAGTCAAATCGTGCGTTTATTCTGGTTAAGAAACGCCTCATTAATTTGGGCGGTTAAATTGTTACAATTAATTCATTGAATTGATTGTCTCTTTTTGAATTTCAAAGGTTGAATTGTGCGTTAATAAAATAAGACTGTTCTTATTTTATTTATATTGGAACTTGTTGTGTGGAGAGGATTTGGAGGAAAGCGTACTTCTTCGACGAAGAATGCGAAGAACGCGAAGAACGTGAAGAACGCGAAGAATGCGAAGAACGCGGAGAACGCGGATAATGCGAATAACGCGAAAAACACGAAGAACGTGAAGAACGCACTGATCTTTGATGAAGAACGCCAAATCCCCGGAAATCAATGACGCCCCTTCCACGACGTTTCTTCCGCGACGATCCTTCTCTTCCGCGACGATCCTCTTCTTCCGTGACGGTTCATTCCATGACGAACTATCGTTCGACAACAACGTTGAGGTAGGGAATTATTATTTTGAGAACAATTTTATTCCCTTGATTCTTTCTTTCTAAAGAAAACAAAGAACACGGATAAACTTATTATCTATTTGATCCGCGAACATTTTCCTTGCGGGTTGGGAATAACTTGTTGCTGAATGTTGTGGGGGTTTATTTTATTGTTGATCGTGATCTCATATGTCTCCTTTCTTGGTTTCATTTTGGCCGCCTGTTATCATATTAATGGGAGGAGGTCAGACCGCACGAACACGGCCGACCCTCCTCCCCCCTTGTTTGTTTGAATTTTTTGCAGCACATGAAAGGCAGCGCGGTGTCGTTGCACCGCGTGGAAACGAGAAAGAACGCGGCGAAGAAGAGGGGCGCCGTCGCGCCGCACCGCTGAGGCCGAATGAAACCACGGGCGGAGTCGGGGCCGCGAAGGCGATTTGAAGACCCCGCAGTTTTTTGTCAAAGTGCGGATTGACGGACGATGGTGAGGCGATCCAAAAAGGTGTTTTGAAGCCGCCGCAGTAAAGGTCGGGTCCTGAGAGGACCGTTGGCGAAAGTGGCGAGCAAAACGGACCACCGGAGCGCGTCCGGTGGTCCGCGGAAGACTCCCCCAGCGCGCCGCTGGGAAGGGGCCGCCGCGGCTTCAGCCGCGGCGGCGGGCTGTTGGTCTCGCAGCCGCACGGGACCAGAGGGACGCGGCATCATGCCGCGTCCATTGACATGTAGCGGACCCCGCGCGGGGGCCGCGGTTTCATCCAGGGGGCGGTCGCCCCTTGCTCGCCCGCTTGGCCAGCGCCAGCGAGCCGGCCCGAGCCGCCCGGCTGGATCGCCAGGCCGGGCCACGCCAGCCAGTCCGAGCCGTGCCAGCCGGGCCGGGCCGCGCCAGCCGGGCCGGGCAACCTAGGGGGGTTGGGCCGGGTCGGGCCGGGCCCAGACCCCCCGTTTTCAGACCTCTTAGGTCTTTTGCCCATAACATGGGCTAAGGACCTCCAATTGATGCACCGTCAGTTGCGATGCGATCCTTGGATCGAGGTGGTCGTTTCGGTATATTACACTCAAGGTTTCGTAGAACTTTGTGTTTGGCTAGGTTGGTTCGGTTACGAAACCAACCGGGCCCTCGGAGCGGAAACACTTATATCTCGAGCTTCGGACGTCTGATTGACGTGTTGTTGACTTCGTTGAATTTCTCTTGATGTGATGGAACTTTTGGCATATTTCTCTTGAGTTATGGTTGCTGTTGGATAGTGGCTGGGTTGGATTTTACCCGATATCCAACAGGGCCCCTAGAACGGAAAAGTTGATATCTTTCAGACCGGATGTCCATTTGAAGAGCCTTCAGCGGCGTTGTTGATCATGTGGAGAAACGGTCTCTATTAGTATACCCTATGAGAGTTCAGGGTATAGTTGTGATACGGTCGGGTTGGTTCGCACACGAAACCAACCAGGCCCCTAGGACGAAAATGCTAGTAACTCAAAGATCGGGCGTCCGTTTGACGTGCTGTCTGTTGCGTTGAGACCCATGTGATGAGTTGGTCCTTTGAGATACTTCTTCATGGGACATTGATATACTTGGAGTATCGACCTATAGCTTGTGGAGCGGACCCTCCAAGAGACGAGCGTGCGGAGTCCGGAGACCGTGTAGCCGAATGAGACCTGACGACTGCTTGACCGACTCGACTTTGAGTGAGTCGACTAGCCCAGTGGACGGAGCACTACATTGTTTGGGTGAAGACCTATGGCGGACGGAGCACTACTTATGTGACAGTGCAGACCTGCGGTACTCGTTCGGAGAGTACCTCTGCAGGGTACTAGGGGATGTACACTACTGTGTTTGGGTGGCATACCCCAGCAAGAAGCACTACTGTGTTTGGGTGGCTGACCCACAGTACTCGACAGGAGGAGTACCTCAGCAGTCTTAGGTTAGTGAGTAGTACCTCGGAGTCGTGACAGGACCACTGTACACTCTAGAGACGGGGCTCTTCAGCAGTTACGATTTCGATAATGAAAATCCTGGTTTGAGCTGAGTCTATGACCTTTGTGTTTACCTCTTGATTAAGATGGGTCACTTAATAACTTAGGTATATGTATGGGAATATACCTAGGTAGGGGTTATACGATTATTTCATAATCTTGTGTTTCCTAATGATTTAGATGGGTTACTTGATAACTTAGGTATATGTATGGGAATATACCTAAGTAGAGGTTATCTATTTAGATCTTCTTTGTGGTTATCCATGTTGGTATTAGTGAGACCTTGAGGGTATCGGGGTCCCTACTGAGTATCGTTATACTCACCCCTGCACGGGCTATGCCCGCATCTCGTTGTGTTGGTTTCAGATGACGGGAAGTGCTGACAGAGGCCGAGTATTCGAGGACTGGATGGTACCCGGAGGTGGACCACACGACGAGTCAGCATCCGGAGGTGGACTTCACGGGGAGAAGAAACTCAGATAAGGTTGACGGGTGAGAGCGCTGCGGAGGCTATCTGTACCTACCCTTCAGGTAGGATCCATGGTGGACTATCCATGAGCTGCGCTATCTGTACCTACCGTTCAGGTAGGATCCGTGGTGGATGATCTAGTAGCTGTGAAATCTGTACCTACCCTTCAGGTAGGATCCAATGAGGATAACCCAGGAGCTGCTTTCTTTCTTCCAGCTGTTTGTGTTTTTCTATTGTACTTTCATTCAGTTGAAGCAGTACTTTCAGTTGGGTTTGTATTCTGGCCCATTTACTTTTCAGTACATTCTTTGTACTTAGTGTTTTACTTCCTCTTGTACTCTGTGGTGTTTTGTTACTTTTATAATGGAAATGCCTTCCCAGTTATCAGGATTTACGCCTTTGGTGCTAGTCGCCAGCCCCTGGCCTATGGAAGGCGGGCTTGGGGTAGTCACGGCATGGGCCCCGAGGACGGGTCGTGATAGGTCACATACCAATGGATGGATGACGACCAAGAGGAATTCGAAAACTTGAAGAAGTACCTCTTAATCCCATCAGTGCTCATGCCCCCGGTTGAAGGAAAACCTCTCATCTTGTACGTGACAGCCTTAGAGAGATCCCTGGGATTCTTCCTCGCACAAAAGAATGATGCAGGTAGTGAAAACAGTCTCTATTACCTCAGTCGAACCATGATTGATGCTGAGACTCGATACTCAAATATCGAGAGGAGTTGTTTGGCCTTGGTCTTCGCGGTTCAAAAGTTGTGACATTATCTGTAGCATCATGAGGTCTTTTTGATCTCACGGAGTAACCTGCTCAAGTACATCCTCAGCCGCCTGATGCTAACTGGACGCCTATCCCAATGGGTGGTCATCCTGCAATAGTTTGACATCCGGTTTGTGCCTCAGAAAGATATCAAGGGCCGGGCATTGGCAGAATTTCTGGCAGAGCACCCATTGATAGGGATCACTACACCATATTCTGAGCTACCTGATGAAGACATCTTCTCGGTTCAAGAGGAGTTCCCGTCATGGGAAATGTATTTTGACGGCGCATCCCGAAGCCCAACCGGGAAGAGGATGGAGGATCCCAGATTCAACAAAGTGGGTTTGGGGATAATACTTGTGTCTCTAGAAAAGGCAGTCTTTCCATATTACTTCCTCCTATCAGAGGGATGTACAAACAAAGAAGCGGAATATCAAGATCTCATTGCAGGCATGGAACTCGCACTCCAGGCACCAGTACGACACCTTAAGGTAAAATATGACTTGGAACTGGTCATCAAAAAAGTCAATGGTGACTATGCTATTAAAAAAGAGGAGCTGATCCCCCTATTTGACCATGTCCGAGGGTTAATGGTGGAATTCTCCACAGAACCAACATTATCCTATATTCCCCTGTCTTAGAACGCTCAGGATGATGCATTAGCCAACACAACCACAACCCTAGATGACCCATGCCAGGATGAAATGGTTATCAGTATTGCTCACCGTCGAATGGTATTGCCATTTGTTCAGACCAAGATGGAAGAAATACATGAAGTCAGTATTATCCCCAATCCATATGCTCCTGCCACTGGATGGATGACCCCCATTGAAAACTACCTTCAACGGGGAGAACATCCATCAGATAGGGATGAACGAGAGAAAATATGGAGAAGGGCAGTCAAATTTGTCCTATATGGAAGCGCATGTCAGTAAGAGGTCCTCAAAAAATGAGGCCTCGATGGAGTGCTCCTCAAATGCATTGATGGAGAAGCAACTGCTACTGTAATGAATGAAGTACATGGTAGAGCGTGTGGAGCACATCAACCGGGGACCAAGCTTTCCCATCAGGTTTGGAGGCTTGGGTATTATTGGCCCACAATGGCACGAGATTGCGAACATTTTACCGCAAAATTCCACTCATGCCAGATTCATGCCAAATTCATACACCAACCACCAGAGTTACTTCATCAAGCCAAGTACTCCTTGTTGTTTGTCGTTTGGGGGTGGACATTTTGAGACCATATCCTCCCACCACAGCCAAACAGATGAAGTATATCCTCACGACAACAGACTTCTTTTCCAAATGGGAAGAAGCCATACCCCTCAAGGAAGTTGGGGTAAGAAATATTTTCAAATTTGTGAAGACCAATATCATCACCAGATTTAGTGTCCCTCATACCATACTGACGGACAATGGTACCAACTTCTATTCTACTGAATTGGAGAAACTCTACCACGAGTATGGTATCAAGGCTAACCACTCATCCCACTACCATGCAGTAGCCAATGGATAGATAGAGGCTTTCAACAAGACCTTGTCCAACATTCTCCAGAAAATGGTGGACAAAGACAAGAAGTCATGGCTGGATAAACTCCTCCATGCATTGTGGGCTTATCGAACCACAATCTGTACCGCTAATCGGGCCACCCCGTACTCATTGGTGTACGAAATAGAGGCGGTCCTGCCCATTGAACTCCAAATTCCCTCACTCCGTGTTTCCATCAGTGATCTATTATCCGATTATGAGGAGTCAGAAAAGTGGCTAGGTGAATTGGAACAACTGGACGAGAAGTGGTTGCACACTTTGCACCATCTGGAAGTCTACCATAACCGGATCGCACGAGCCTTCAATAAAAAGGTCTGTCTCTGGTATTTCTTGGAATGGGAATTGGTATTGGTCCTCCATACCCCAATAATACCTAGAAATAATCCTCCAAAGATTGATCCCAAATGGGAGGGACCATACGTTGTACACAAGGTCTACTCCAATGGAGCATATAACCCGATCTCCATGAACGGTCAAGTCACCACGACTCCTACCAATGCGAGATTCCTAAAGAAGTATTTCGCATATAAACCAAGAGTGGAGAACGTCCTCACCGCATGAACTTAAACTGCATGGAGTTAATCCAAGATGCATGACGTTAAACTGGGAAGCACCCAATGGTCCAAACTCTATGACCTTAAACTAAGAGCATTATGTCCTCACTGCATGATGTTAAACAACATGGAGTTCGTCCTTACCACACAACATTAAACTGCACGGAATCTAATAATACCCCCCGTCCTAACCACATGACATTAAACTATATGGATTTCATCCTTGTCGCACGAAGTTAAACTGCATGGATAATAAAAGTTAAAAATGCCTTCTTCCCCCGTGTACGGACTAGACCTACACGGGGTGTATTCCTCATACTTACCGCATGACTTTAAACTACATGGATTTTGGAGAACTACATATGGCTTGATTCCTACCCTTGTAGGATATGTAGTGACGCCGGGATCCCCTATCCTGGCCCAGCCACTCCCAAATAAAAGTTAAAAATTTATTCTTCTCCGCGTGTACGGACCAGACCTGCACAGGATGTATCCCTTGTCCTCATCACACGACGTTAAACTACATGAACAAGAAGTTTTAACAATGCCCCTCTCCCCCCCTGTGTACGGACCAGACCTGCACAGGGTGTACTTCTTTTAGAGAACTACGTATGGCTTGATTCCTACCCTCACAGGATACGTAGTGACGCCAAGGTTCCTCGTACGGGCCCATCCACATCCAGATGAAATAAAATAGAAGTCAGACAATGTCCCCTTCCCCCGTGTATGGACCAGACCTACACGGGGTGTACTTATTATAGGGAACTACATATGGTTTGATCCCTGCCCTCGCAGGATACGTAGTGACACCAGGGTTCCCCATCCTGGCCCAGCCCCCTGAATAAAAGATAAAAATGCCCTTTCCCCCCGTGTATAGACCAGACCGGCATGGGGTGTACTCCTCGTCCTTGCCACATGACATAAAATTCCATGGATAGAAAGATTTAAAAATTCTCCCTTTTCCCCGTGTATGGGATAGACCTGCACAGAGTGTATTTTTGCATCCTTGCTGCACGACGTTAAACTGCACAGACAATAATGTTAAAAATGCCCCATTTCCCCTATGTACGGACCATACCTGCATGGGGTGTGTACTTTGTCCTTACCGCATGACGTTAAACTGCATGGAATTCGTCCTTACCGCATGACGTTAAACCGCACAGACTTTGTTCTCACCGCATGACGTTAAACTGCACAGACTTCATCCTCACCACATGACGTTAAACTGCACGGACTTCGTCCTCACCGCATGATGTTAAACTTCACGGACTTCATCGCGACCCACCCAAGACACATGGTGATGCGAGATAGATATACTCCTTGCACATTTGGATGCATCCTCTCCGTACATCAAAATCCAAGACCGGATAATTAGGGATCCTCATAATCATTCACGGCCATCAGAAGTGTAAAGTTATCGACCCAGGCTCACCTTTGCATGACTATGCATACCATTCCCTTAGAGAATATGCATATTGATAGCCCCTGGCCCATCTACCAAAGGCAATATTTCCACAGGTGACACTCTTCCTAGCTCCGTACGCTTACTGGCCTCAGAGCCCCCATACCATACCTCCTAATCTAGAATTTTATGGAGAAGTGGTTTACAAGTTCGTCCCCTCTTCACATCCAAGTGTTTCTAGGGTATCCCTACCTGGCTAGACTATGTTTTCGCCCGTGGTTCACATGACGACCTACATCTACAAACATCAAGCCAGAACTAGGCTATTGTGACTCAATGGACAATTGCAGTGAAGATGCTTCTTGTATGCTCAGACACCATTATCCCCACATGCCGAACTCTGTGCTATGATAAATCTCGGATTCTCGTAATCATTCATGGCCATCAGGAGTGGAAAGTTATCGACCCGGGGACACCTTTGTATGACTATGCATACCATGACCTCAGCGGCTCTGCATAATGATATCCCCTAGCTCATCCATCAAAGGAAAAATTTCCTTGGGCGGTACTCTTCCTAGCTCCATACGCTTAATGGCCTCAGGGCCCCCACACCATACCTCCTGATCCGGGAAAACTCAAATATGTAGTTTACAACCTTCATCCCCCACCTTGTTCCAAGTATATCAGAGCATGTTGACCTAGTTATCCTTCGAGTGACTGCAGCAATAGTCACCCAATGGTCCGCGCTCTATGACCGCTAAACTAGGAGTACCTCGTCCTTACCGCACGATGTTAAACTTCATGGAGTGAAGGTACACCCCTGCATGCAAAATAAATCAGCGCAGGGAGCTCTCTAAGCATTAACAGCAACCAGGGAAGAATATCCCTGACATGCCAAGATATTTACTTACCCGACGACAGACATCGTGGCCCGGATAAATGCGGATCTTCATAACCATTCAAGTCCATCGGAAGTGGAAAGTCATCGACCCAGTGACACCATTTCATGAATATGCACACCATGCCCTTAGGGGCTCTGCATATTGATATCCCCTAGCCCGTCTACCAAAGGAAAGATTTCCCCAAGCGACACTCTTCCTATCTCCGTATGTTTACCGGCCCTAGAGCCTCCATGTCATCTCTCCTGATCCAAGAATCCCCGGAACCATGATTTATTCCATCAACCCCCCCCTCCACGTCCTGGACATGCCAAGATACTCGGGAATAGGTGAATTTTAATCTATAGCGGCATTTTTAACTATGTCCTTGCCACATGACGTAAAACGGAATGGATCACATCTTGGCCACTTGGCGTAAGGCTACAAAGACCAAGTATCAAACATCCAGGGGAATGCCACTAACAACAAGCATTTTCACTGGTTTAATAATGCTCCTCATCCTTACCACACGATGTTAAACAGCACGATCAATTGTCCTTGCTGCATGACATTAAACTGCACAACATTAGAAAAGGAAAGAAAAATGCCCCCATCCTGGCTACATGACGTTAAACTACACATCATCCTTTAATAATGCTCTTCATCTTTACTGCATGACGCTAAACTGCACGGTCAAACCCGTCATGGGTTCAGGAAGGAACAAAGGATTTTCTCTATCCTTCAGTGCACGGGTCAAACCGGCACAAGCCACCGTATCACACTCGCGTGAGAAGGGATTAAATAACCCATTCTCGAAAAGTTCATTCTAGATGTTTCCCTCATTTCCAGCAACCCTTTCATCATAAACCATACTTTCTACTCAGAAAAATCCAGACTCTCCTAAGCCACCCCTGGTGGTATCGAATCTCAACTTTCCTGAAGTTGCATGGCTATCGGGGGAATACAATCATTGACCTAAGGACACCTTTGCATGACTATGCATACCATGCCCTCACTGGCTCTTCATATTGATCGCCCCTGACCTATCTACCAAAGGAAGGATTTCCTTAGGCAATGCTTTTCTCCGTACACCTCTTGGCCTCCGATCCCCCATGTCTATCCCGGGATTCGGAAACCCTCTGAGTTACAGTTTACCAACCACTTTCAAAACCCTGCCTGAATATGGTGGAATGTCTCTGACAAGATTACCGAGGACCAGGAGAAGCCATTCCATTCCAAATGATGTCCTAGCTGCATGACTTTAAATTGCGCCAAGCCCCAACCATCCATTATGCTAGATAAATGCGTAGGATAAGACCCTTTCTTCCACAATCCTGATTGATACAGATGTTCTCAAAACCTTTCATACATCACATACCCTTTCCAAGACACCCCCGGTGGTTTTCATAATTCTCCAAGCCACCCATGGTGGTTTCTATAAGCCGGACTTTCATAATGTCCTATGGCCATCAGAAATGGAGAGTCATTGACTTAAGGAAACCATTGCATGACTATGCATACAATGCCCTCAGTGGCTCTGCATATTGATCGCCCCTAGCCTGTCTACCAAAGGCAAGATCTCCTTAGGCAATGCTCTTCCTACCTCTGTACGCCGACACTGCTCCCATGCCTTGAGACATTCCCTGCACGTCATTCAAATTTAAACACACTCCTTCTCAAATGCGTCTAGAGGACACTGAGACATCTTTTAATCAACCAAACCCCATTGGGGCTCTTGTCCCACCATATTTGGTCAAAGATGTTCAACCTAAAACATCAGTAATGATAGTCTTGTCAGCGTGACTTTAAACTGCTCACAAAAAGAGGCACAAAGCCTGTTAAGACAAAAACCCGAAAAGGGCGACCTAAGAAAAAGTCAGGCCATACCCGCTGGGTTCAAACTAAATGAGCCCAGGAAAAATTAGGGCATTAAATGAAAAGACAAAAAGTTTTTAGGGTTTTTCTACAAAACCCTAGAAACAGTCGAACTATGCTCGCTGGACCACATGGTCTAGGAAAAAGTTAGAGTTTGTTTTCCTGAGTTATGATTAATTCTGATTCAGTGAGTTTTTATTTACACAACAATTGTTCTAGTAAAAATCAAATTTTATAGCAACAAGTGATTGACAGAGATTGTATTTCATTTGAATAAAAAGGGAGGAAATCCACAAACTGGGGTATCTCCCTCAAAAAATAGGGGAGATGGTTAAGTAAAACATAGAGTACAAGAGTGGCTCTAATAGTCATAAAGGATCCTGACTCGCTCTCTCCACCAGATCAGCGACCGTGTGGCGGAGGTCACTGCAAAACTGTTCCAACAAGGCCTTCTCCCTGGCTTCAACCTCATCCACTAGACGAGTATGCTCCACTGCTGTTTGGAGATCATTGATCCCTTTCCTAGTGGCTTCAAGATGACCAGTCATAGCTGACAACTGATTCTTCAGCATCGCTGCCCGTTCTTCACATTGATGCAACTTGAAGGATAGGATGGACACCTGAACTCGAGAGATTGACTCCTGTTCTATCAGCTGATGGAGATGTATCGTGGCTTCCTCCAGGGTTTGGGTCTCGTGATGAGCAGCAGAAAAGTGATCAAGTTTGCGTTCACTAGTGGCAAATTCCTTAGGGGCCATTAAAACTTGGAAAGAAAGAGAATGGAACTTCAGATAGTCAAGGCCACCCAACCCCAAACCCACGAAGAGCTATCGAAGAGCTTTGGTCTTAGTTGCCATCTCAGCTAGAGGATTTTTGGCAACGATCTCGTGAATCTGAGGCCAGGCCCACCTGCGCACTGCCCGTTGGTCCACCATGACATGAGGATCTTTGGTATCCTCACCGGATAGCATGAGAACATAATCTGGCATTGCAACCAGCACAGGCATGTGCTCGCTAGAAGTTGGTTCTGAAGCTGGAATGTCTGAAGCCTCTAACCCCATTTCAGGATTGGGGATAAAGTTTCTAAGCTCGGTGTCAATTGGAAATACTTCCAGGATTGTCTCGCTGGGACCCAGAACCACAGGGTCTTCCTCATCCACCTCCAAGAAGGATGAACCCGCCTGAACTTCGGCCACCGTAGGGGTGGGAGAGGAAAATCCCCTGAGCCGCTTTGATCGACGAGCCATCAGTCGATCCTCCCTTAGAGATGATGAGAAAGGTGCGGTGTACGCAATAGTCATAGTACCTCCTAATTTGGGGACCTGCCAAATAGCCTTCCCTAGGATCCCATCGGGATAGTATTTTTCCCACGCCTTTCAATACTCCATGGAAAGGCCGACGACCGCCCCCATGACAGGCAGGGTAATACTCGTGTCAGATCCCTCCCGCATTAGCATCATCCACCATTGAAGAAGTATGGCCAGGTGTATTCCTCGATCCTGAGGAGGGGGAAGGGAAACATGGACTTTCATGCACCCAAATTGTCAAGAAAAACAATATGGGACATATAGCTCACACATAGAAACCCCGTCGATTTGTGCAGACCGAAATCCATCCCGAAGAGAGATCACGTAAGAATGCTCCTCCAGGCTCCCTCGGCAGTTGTCAACTAAGACGCAAGAAGGGGTGGGTAGGGAGTGAAAGGAAACTGTGAGAAGTCACTCAGAAGCTCGAGGACTTCACCAGAGCTGAGGGATTTCAAGAGAACTCCAGCTATATCAAGCAGGGTAGGCTGAAAAGTAGGAAGTGGGATGACCATGTTGTGATGATACTCATAATAGAGACAATGATCCGCTACCCAGCCATACAAAAATTGAAATGGCCCACTCAGATGGAAGGGTGACCCGCCCTTCTGCATATGACTCAGCAGTTCATAAATACAAGCCAATGTGGGCACGAACAAATTCACCAGGTGGCCCTCTGCCAGCTCAACTGCCATCATAAGGGTACAATCCTTGACACCGGGATTAATAACCCAAGAAGGGAATAGCATCCCACTTAGGAACATAGAAAACAAACCTGCCATCCGGAGCATAGGCGGCACATCAGGGCGCACCTCGTATCCCCATGAAAGGTAGTCGCCCGCCTCCAGAACCGCCCAGTAGGAACCTGGGGTGGTTCGTGACTGTTGACAAGGATGAGTTCTGGGGCGCTTGATCTTCAGCATAGGACCAGTGGTGTTCAGAAATAACCCTATCTAGGTACTATAGGGAATAAGAGCGTGGGAATGCAATGCCTGACTTAGTGACTACTCTGCCATAACCATTAAATCCCTTGCCAACAAACGCACTTGTTCGACGTCGTCCCATTCTTCAGGGATAGGTAGAAACTTGTCATACGTCGCACCAATAACCGGGATCCCTCCCAATCTATGGATATCCCACATACTAATTCCAACTTCACCATGAGAAAGGTGGAAAGTGTTAGTACTTGAACACCAGCGACTGAGTAGGTCTGTTAGGACCAAGGATGGTGGGTAAATAGAAAATTTGGAAGCCCACACTATAGAGTATAAATTGACCGCTTCTAGTGATTCAGGAGACTCCCGGTGGTGATTATGGTCCCAGAAAGCCCAGGCCCAGTCATTTGAGAAGATCCCGCCAGACCAAAGATCCCACCTAGGAATCCACCCCGCATCAGGATCTACTTGAGAAAGGTTGATAATGGAAGGGTAACTCTTAAAGATAGCTTCCTAGGAAAAGTTTCGGGCATGATGATCCCTTTGGGTCCAAAAAAAGAATCTCAAAATGAAGGTGTATTTCTAGTCAGAGTCAGAAACCATCTCCCCCAATTGGGTAAGTTTCACTTGAATACACTTGGACGATGCTTCCAAGAAAGGAGAAGGAAGACCTGAGAATGTGGGGGGAATAGAGACATCATCTTGAAGACTGAATCCATGAAGCAGAATCCGATTTGAGAGTGTATAATCTAGGATCTCAGGAGCGAGAAAGTCTTTCAAGACACCATCGTCAGGAATGATGGACCTAATAGGGTCCTCTTGGATGTTCTCCGCTTTGCAAATCATAGCTAAACGTCTACCTGAACCAATTTGGAGAGGCTCTGCAGTAGGCCTCGGTGCAGAACGAGGGGGAACCATATTTTCTCCCTGCACAATGAAAGCCAATAGGTGGTTAGTCCAGAATAAGAAAATTCTTTCATATAAAAATACCAAATATATATGGCTATGGATCAGTTGAGGAGCCTTCATAGAAAATTCCACGAGGAGGCCTCTAAGGATGGTTCACGATGACAGCATCCCACAAACCAGCCATTTGCGAAAGTAGTCCGCGAAACCCTGGCCCATGGAGCATTGGCCAGGAAACCATGGACCAGGTTGCTCCATGGAATTTAAATCCTGAGATTAAGTGGTTAAGTTCATAAGACTTATAAACTTTTAATGTTCAGAAGATTTTAGTCCGCGGAGCATCGAAACCGCAGAGCATCGAAATCGTGGAGCACCAGAACCGTGAAGCGAGTTCCCAGATGGCCCGTCGTGACTTACTTTTTAATCAGTTAAAAGTGTTGGTTCGTGGCTGGGGCATTGATCCACGGATAAAGAACGGCGCGAACATGAAATGGTTCGCGGAAGTAGCAGCCGGTTCGCAGACTAAGCGCTTCACGAAGGAACAAGCCTGTAGAGTCAGAAAAGTGAAAAAATCTATGGATTCGCGAAGAATATGGTAAAGGACAAATGAATGGGGCCCTATGTATTTATAGTTGTGGTCCCCTATTGGATCCACTCCCCTACTGCAACCCATCTAAGTTTCAGGACCACTCTACATCGGAATGGCCTCCTCTTTGTTCCGATTAGACCCCATTCCGATGGGGGGCATTTTAGGGTCGTGAAAAATCTGCAAAGGAGAATGATGATCCCCTTTAACTCAAGAGAGATTCTACTCAACTCCCCCTAAAAGTGATGGGAAAATGTAGAAAATACTCAATGATGGCGAAGGAGGAACCGGTCCACGGACCGGTCTAATGTTAACGACGCATGACTGGTTCCACGAAGCGTCCCTCCTCCACGGACAGTCGTCGTTCGCGAAACTGAGGTGGAGACCCTCCACGGTCATGAAGCAGGACATCCGCCAACCCGGTCCACCATTCCGGACCCCCCAGCTGCGAGCTACGTCAGCCGGCCCAAATCTCCTCCACTGTCATTAGCGAAATAGAGGCGGAACCCTCCGTGGCCGTGAAGCACTCCCTGAGTTTGGTTCATGGAGGAGGAGTGTTTAATGCCCACTTCCAGTCGCAGATTTACCAAGTCAGCCATAAACCGGGATTTCGGTCATGGGCCTCTACAAAAGGTGCCGCGTGACCATAGATACATCTCGTTCCCCACTCTATAGAAGGTGAATGAGGGGGGAAGGAAAAGGGATTGGGGATTCAGAGGAAGGGGACGAAGATGAGATTATTCAAATTCATGTGGAAGGATTTCGAAGGAAGGCTTAGGACTTTTAAAGTCCCAGTTTGCGAACCAGAGCAGGTATAAACCTGGGAACAAACTAATAAGGAACCGAAAACACATAATAATTTGGTGAACCGCAGACTTAAAATAACATAAAAAGAGAAGACCGCAGACCATAGCCCCTCCGCGGACGCACTCCCCATGGGCCAGGGAGTTTATACCTCTTTTTCGATCCACCACACCACGTAGCACCCTCTTATGTAGGAGAAGCCTCGACCGACGAACCACCGACCGACGCCAACCATGGTCGTTGCTGCTTACGTGGAACCCTCCGCGTACCAACCCTGTACGTGGACCGAACCCGAAGCCGCGAACCCTCCTGGTTCATGTGATGCCAATCAGTCCGCAGACCACCCTGGTTCGCGGATGACCTCTCAATCCGTGGACCACCCTGGTTCATGGACGACCTCTCAGTCCGCAGACCACCCTGGTTTTCGGGTGGCCTCTCAGTCCGAGGACCACCCTGGTTTGCGGACGACTGCTCTATCCAGGTAGAAGTTCCCTATGCGAAGGGCG
Source organism: Viscum album (assembly GCA_963277665.1). Classification (NCBI taxonomy): domain Eukaryota; kingdom Viridiplantae; phylum Streptophyta; class Magnoliopsida; order Santalales; family Viscaceae; genus Viscum; species Viscum album. The sequence goes on from OY728164.1 coordinate 791,625,663, forward strand.
CCACCACCCATTCCCCTGTGTGGTCTGCCAAATCCTTCAGAGTTCCTGTTCCTCGAACCACATAAGATCCTCCTGATCCGGCCTGATCCTCCGTGAATCCTTCACTGGCCTACTAATCGGCCCCGAGCTGAGGCCTCCACCAGAGCCACCGGATCCGTGTGGTGTAACCCTCAGACGCATCAGCGTGTCATTTTGAGTTCACATACCCACGGTAAATAGTGGCGAAGGGGTTTCCCCGACACTTAAGTAGATTCCCGAAGCATTCCTGGGTTTACATTCCCACGGTAATGTGGAGTCTGAGAACAGGAGTCCCCTTTCTGCCCCTCTACTTATTAAGGGCCCCTCGGGGGTAGTAAAATACCCATCAGAAGGAAGCACTCAAGTACTACAAGAGAGGAGATGGACACAGGAGAACCCACTTTCCCTCTCCCACTGCGCTTTGTCACCATGGGCATCCTACCCGGAGTAAGCACCGACTTAATGGGCCGCCCTCATTCGTAAGCCCCACTCCACTTCTCACGGACGCACCAATTGCGATGTGATCCTCTAGTCCTTGCTTCCTCTTGTTTCTCACACCAAGAAAGACTCACGTGGGCATAGAGTAAGCATCAACCATGACATCCTCTTATGGGCCTCTTCAGAGTGTAAGCCCCAATCCATGGCCCCAGGCCTCCTCAGAGTGTAAGCCCCAATCCATCTCCATGGGTCTCCTCAGAGTGTAAGCCCCAATTCGTCATTCGAAGCTGCCTCAGAGTGTAAGTCCTAAGCCAACGCGAAGTACGAGGAATTTTATTCCCTACCATAGAGATATGTAGGAAGCCTCCATGAGGTTCAAGCCTGATCACCAACGGACCCCCGAGTCCACCTTCACGTCGGTTCTCTGACGCTCCTCTTTCGAACTACGTGGAGTTTGATCCATGTCCCCTAGGCAGGGTACTTAGGAAGCCTCCATGAGGTTCAAGCCCAACAACTGGTCGATCCGTCTATCTTCACATCGGTTCACCGCACCATTCCTAGTTCCGCCTCAATGAGTTCTGACTCCACGGGGTCATTAATCCAACGAGGGATGGTAAACCTCAGGCCTAAATGATTCCGAACCCCATGCGTCCAGTTGACCATTGCCTACCATGGTTAAATCCGTGGATACTATGTTTGGGTATAAACCAAAGATTTGCGAACATATGAATACGTCTTAAATCTATAAGAGAGTCCCAGAACAGGAAATAATTCCCCACAAAAGGGTGCGATGAGCCCGACTTCCCATCCTCTCAACCAATGTGAGTTCTTAAGAGTCACTAGTCAGACAATCCGGCGAATGTCTGCCTTTGGAAAGCAGGTCCATGCGTCATCAGATATGGAAACGTTGGGTGTTTCGAGACCGAAACCTGAAACAAATATGCAATCATTTGAAAAAAGAATTTATTTTTTAGAGATAATTCCTATTGAGTGTAACATTCATTTAGAATCATATGTTCAGAATAGTAGTTAATTTTGTTTTGGTATCATATCTTTAAGAAGACAAAGTAGTTCTGTAAATTTGGTGTCACTCCATCTATTGCTACCATTAAAATTATGTAACTTAAATACAACTAACAATATTGTGTATTTAGTACAATCGGTATACAATGGTTTCTTGGAATAGCAATTTAACTGTTCAAAAAATATTGTATAATCTTGAAGGTCATATTTAGTTTCTATTTTCATTTCATCCATGTGATCTCCATCATCTTTTATAAAGGTGTTCATATAAAATGATTCATAAACCATAGTACCATCCCAATTGATGTCCACATTCAGTTTCTCCCCATTTTATTCTGAAATTTTTAGATTTGATCTATTCTGTGAAAAATAAAATTTTCTTCTAACTCTTCCAGACTAATTTGTCTTGAATTAAAACAACCTAAACATAGAAATAGGATTTTAAAATTGTATTTTGTATTCTCTTCGAAAAACATGATGAAATCTTTAACTCCATCTTCATAATTGTTTATCAAACGATTCTCATGCATACATTTTTGGTTCATATGCATCCTATTGGGCTCATAAAAGATTAATATTAAAAGATATATAAATAAACACACATAAGATATTGATTATCAAAAGTGAATGTTATAGAAAAATCTAATAAGGCAAATATGAACCATTTCAACTAGAATATCTGTGCACCTAGATATTCCAAATACAATAATAAGGATTTTTGGAATTTAAAAAAATAGATGGACATAAAGGTAGACATTAAATGATATTATCTCTAAACTTTATAGGTGTAAACTAGAAGATGGATAGTGTAATGACCCCAACCTGAATTACCTAAACAACACCATGTCAGATAATCTTATAAACTCTAACACACCTCAATTTCCTTAAAGGATGGTTAAAATTTTGGGAGTAAAAATCCATAAATGGAAGGTGGTCCCCCCCAAATAGAATCAATTAGTAACAGAGGTCGAAAAAAATTCTAGAATGACCCTTGGGGTCAATGGACATGCAGACCCAAAATAATCATTTCATGATATTGGAATACCTATTAGAGAAAAAAAATATGAAAGAAATGATGCAACCACTATATAGACATACATACATGTCACACTAGTATAAAAACTCACTCACTTATAGTATATAATACATATCATGTAGATAAAAACATGATATTAAAACATAACATGAACTAAAGGTGGTATAATGATCAAAAAATTGAAGGATTACTTTGATAAAACCTCATGTTCTTAATTGGGGATGAATCATTTGAAACATCTCCCTATGAAAACTAAGGACCATTGTGAATTCTAAGAGGAACAAGATCCTATGATACATATAACCAATATATGAACATACATCACTCCATTAACATGGTTCCTGAAAAATAGCATTTGAAGCAGCATGTATTCTGAGGAGTCCATGAAAGGTGCCATTATACATATAATCATCAGGGAACCACCAATGTTCCTTAAATCAGTTGTCAATAAAGAATAATATACATGAAAATTTCTACACATTTATATACATATATGAAAAAATTATTTAGTAAGAAGATATAAAACCTAGTAGTAAAACAACATTGAATAAATCAAAGGTTTAGTGTCAGATATAAACAACGAATCACAAATCAGTAGTTAATAAAAACAACAGACCACAAATCATTCCATAAACAATGGATCAGACAGAAACTGTAAACAAAAAAACAAAAACAACAGATCATAAACAAATCATAGAAGATGCAACCAAAAATGAAACCAAAAATACACAAAGAATATCGAAAGGCCTACCTTACTAGATTGAAGAAAATCTGAGCCCCTCTTCGGATATCATATGAGATGTTCAGAGGCAGTTGAGTGGTGTGATTCGACCTTTGAAATGAAAAAATCTTAACCCCTAAAATAATTAGAAAAATCTAAAAAAATTAAAAATTATTAAAAACAAAATACCCCTAAAACCCCAAAATAACCCTAAAATCCTAAAATACCCTAAAACCCTCAAAATCCCTAAAACATTAAAAACACTAAAAAGACTTAAAACTCCTCAGAAAACCTTAAAAACCTAAAAAACATAAAACTAATAAAAAACCTAAAAACTCTAACAACCCAAAAAACCCCAAAACCCCCTATAAACCATAAACCCCTAAAACCATAGAAACCCTAAAAACCCAAAAAAAAACCCAAAAACCAACAAAAATCACTAAAAACTTTTTAAACCCCTAAAAATGATCAAAACACTAAAAAACCATAAAGACCCTAAAAATACAATAAACTAAAAAACCAAAATAAAATCATAAATACCTTAAAATCCATGAAAATCCTAAACCCCTTAAAATCCCTAAAAACCCTAAAAACTATAAAAATCATAAAAAGTCCTAAACAACCTGAAAAATGTAAAATACCATAAAACCACTAAAAACCCAGAAGAAAATCCTAATCCAAAAAAACAAAAAAATTCCTAAAAACTTAAAAATTCTTAACCCCCATAAAAACTCTAAAAATCAATAAAAACCCTAAAACAATAAAAATCCATAAAATCCATAAAATCCCTAAAAACAAAAAATACCCTAAAAGCCCTAAAAAACCATTAAAAAACATATAAACCTAAGAAAACTTAAAACCCATAAAAACCTAAAAAATGATAAAAACAATAAAAAACTCTGAAAATTCGAAAAACCTTAAAAACCTTAAAAATACATAAAAACTTTAAAAAACCTAAAAACCCATTAAAACCATTAAAACGCATTGAAAAATATAAAACCCCATTAAAACCATAAAAATGTTTAAAAAACTCTAAAATACCTTAAAACCCATTAAGACTAAAAAAACACAGAAAAAAAAAACTAAAACCCTAAAAATCTGTAAAATCCTAAAACCCCATATAAATCCTAGAAAGGCCTAAAATTCCCTAAAACTGTAAAAAATCATACAAAACATGAAAAACTACAAAAATATTAATACCCAAAAACAATTAAAACCCAAAAAATCCTAAAAAATCCTAAAAACTTAAAGAAACCCTAACACCCATTAAAATCCCCAAAAACCCCAAAAACCCAAAAAAAAACTATAAAAAATAAAAAATCCCTAAAAATCTTTAAAAACATCAAAATCCTTGAAAACACCTAAGAAGAATTTATAAACATAAAAACACTTAAAACTACTAAAAACCCTAAAACGATAAAAATACTAAAAGGCCCTAAAGACTCTGAAAACAATTGAAAAACATAAAGACCCTAAACATATCAAAAAACCCTAAAACCCCTTAAAACCTAAAAACACAAAAAACTATTAAAATTTTTGAACCACTAATTTTTTTAAACTCTATAAAGAATAAAACCATAAAAATATTAAAAACACAAAAAACCATAAAAACACTAATAACAAGAAAACCCTAAAACCCCTCAAAATCCCAAAAATCCTTAAAACCCCATAAAAATCAAAAAAATCACTAAAAATCCCTAAAAACCTAATAAACAAAAAAACATGAAAAACCCCAAGAAACCCATAAAAACCAAAAAATAATTTAAATCCCTAAAAATCCAAAAAAACCTAAAACCCCTAAAATTCTTAAATAACATAAAACCCATAAAAACCTTAAAAAGGTGTAAAAACCCCATAAATCCCTAAAACAACTAAAAACTCTAAAAACCATTTAAACCCCCCAAAATTTAAAAAAACCATAAAAAAACCTATAAACCCTAAAAACTAAAAAACAACCCTAAAACACAAAAAAAAACCATAAAATCATCAAAATACCTAAAAACCTAAAAAAATATTCTAAAATCCCTAAAAATAACTAAAATGTAAAAAATCTTGAAAACAGTGAAAAATATTAAGTAATCCGAAAAATCCTAAATCACATAAAACCCAGAAAAAAATTACTAAATACCTAAAAACCCTAAAAATCCTAAAACCACTAAAAATACCAAAAAACCTGAAAACCCATTAAAACATTTAAAAAATAACCAAATACATAAAAAGGTAAACCACCCTAAGAAACCTAAAAAAAATCATAAAATCATAAAACACTTAAAACTCCAAAAAATTTAAAGAAGATAAAAAATTCAAAAAAAACCCTAAAAAGACCCTAAAAACACAAAAAACCCCAAAAAACTTTAAAACCACTAGAAATATTAACAACCAATAAAACTCAAATAATAAAAAAAACTCAAAAAACCATTAAACATAAAAAAATTTAAAACAATAAAAACCCATAAAGACACTGAAAATTTTAAAAAATACCATAAAACCCCCCAAAACCATAAAAAACCTAAAAAACATAAAACCCCACAAAATTCCCAGAACCCCTTAAAAATCCTAGAAAATTCCCAATGATCCATTAAAATGTAAAAAACTATATAAACCCTAAAAAACCAAAGAAAACCTTTAAAACATAAAACCCCTAAAACCCCTAAAAATGCTAAAACACATAAAACCCTATAAAGACCCTAAAAACCCTAAAACCCTAAAAAACATAAGAACCCTATTAAATATAAAAAACCTAAAACCCTATAAAACACTAAAACCACTAAAATATCAAAAAAATCCTTTAAAACCCTAAACACGCTAAAAAACCTTAAAAACAAAAAAACTCAAAAACAAATAATAAAAACCCCCAAAAACCAAACAACACATAAAAATGCGATAAAACCCTAAAACCCTAAAAACACTGAAAACCCATAAACTTCTTTGAAACCCATAAAATTACCTTGAAAATTAAAAAACACAATAACGATGAAACCCCTATGATAACCTTAAAGACATAAGACACTTAAAACCCCAAAAAACCTAAAAACTATAAATACCCTAAAACCCCTAATACCCATAAAAATCCTAAAAAAGACCTCGAGTCCCTAAATACATAAGTAACACACAAATCCCTCAGAAAACATAAGATAAACATGATAACATAAAATCCCTTAAAACCCCTGAAAAGATACAAAATTCTAAAAAAACCCTAAAAATACACTAAGACCATAAAAATACATATAAACCATAAAACCCCCAAAACCATTAAAACCACTAAAAATTGTAAAAATCCTAAAGTACCACTAAAAACTCTAAAAACCCTTTAAAACCCTACAAACACTAAAAACACTAAAAACACTAAAAACACTTAAAATCTGTAAAAACTAAAAAAACTCATAAAAATCCAAAAATCCATATATCAATAAAATAAATAAATACCCTCAAAATACTGAAAATCCTCAAAATCCCCAGAAACCCTACAAACTCTAAATTTATAAAAATCCCTAAAAATCCCTAAAAACATTCAAAAACATGAAAAATACTAAAAAACCTAAAAATCAATAAAACCCTAAAAATTATAAAAAACATTAAAACCCCTAAAAATTGAAAAAATACTCTAAAATAGAAAAAACCATAAATCCCATAAAAACCATAAGCCCATCAAAATACCTTAAAGGGATAACAAATTAATAAACCTAAAAAAGACCAAAAATCATAAAAATGTAAAACCCCTAAAAACCATGATAACCCCTAAAAAACCTTAAAAATCTAAAAACACATAATACAAAAATGTTAAAATAATCTAGAAACCCTAAAAAATAATAAATCCAGAAACACTGTAAAACCATAAAAAACCAAAAAATGTTAAAAATTCATAAAAAACATATAAACCTCTAAAAACACTAAAAATAATTTCAACCCCAAAAAATTTTGAAGACATTAAAAACCCTGAAAAGAACTAAAAAACAAAAAAAAATACTAACACCCCAAATAAACCAATCAAAAACCTAAAAAACCTAAAAAACCGTAAAACCGTAAAACCCCTCAAAATCCCTAAAATACCTGAAATACCTAAAATCTATAAAAATAATAAATAAACCCCAAAAACACGAAAACCAAAAAACCATGAAAACCGATTTGAAAACCATAAAATCTTACAACACTAAAAACCCAGGAAAACCAAAAAATGCTAAAAATGAAAAAAACACAAAAGAAACACTAAAAACCATGAAATCCCAAAAAAATCCATAAAATCCTAAAAAAATAATAAAAATCCTAGAAATTTTCTAAAAATCCCTAAAAACCTAAAACCGTAAAAACCTTGAAAAACACTAAGAAACTATTAAATCCCAAAAACACTTAAAACCCCTAAAAAACCAGAAAATTATAAAATCCCAAAAACCCCTAAAAACAATAAAACCCTTAAAACCTTAAAAAATCAATAAACCCATAAAACCCCTAAAAAATAAAAACTCTAAATAGTCATTAAACCCCTAAATTTTTTAAAAACTATAAAAACCTAAAAATCAGAAAAAACTCAAATAACCACAAAAATCCTACAAAAATCATAAAACCATCATAATAAATAAAAACCATAAAACCCCATATAAATATTTAAAAATAATTAAATTCCCTAAAAAAGTAAAAAATATAAAACCCTAAAAAACCCTGAAGAAATCCTTATAAAATTTATCAAAACATTAATCCCTAATATCCCTAAAAATGCTAAAAACCATAAAAAACCCAAAAAAAAACCCTAAAACCCACCAAAACCACTTAAACCAAAAAAACACATAAAAAGATTACAAAATCCTAAAAAACCCATCAAAACCCAAAAAACCCACAAAAAACTCTAAAACTCGTTTTAACCCCTAAAAATGTTTAAAAAATCTAAAAAAAAACAAAAAAATCATAAAAATGCATAAAAACCATAAAAACCTTAAGTCCCTATAAAGTCTAAAAACCCTCCAAATCTCTAAAAATGTAACATTCCATGTTTTGAATCGGATGAAAAAAATAGGAAATAAATAAAATTCCCTTAACTAGGCAGGTTGGTTTTAAAACCGAGCGTCCGAACTTTTGGTTTCCGATAGTCTACACTGCGGTGTTGATAGAATAAAAATATTAAGTATATTTTATTGATACACGAGTTTGTTTCTTTTCTAAAAAATAATATAACTCTGAAAAGATGCGTCGTATGAGAAGTTTGAGACCACCGTTAGGTCCGGAACACTGTGTTTACCCTAGGTAGGTTATAACCATGATTCACATCGGGTGTTAGGCACCCTCGCACTTGATAATACCGTATTTATTTTTAATTAATTAATTATTCTGATTTATAAATAATAAATAAGTATTTTATCTCAATCAGAGCGTTGAATGAGAAATATGAAACCACTAATAGTTTTGGGACATGGGGTTTACCCTAAGCAGCGTATAACCTTTGCGAGCATGGGATGTTTAGTCATATCGCACCCAAAGATAATTCATTTGAGTTTTAAATATTTAATTGGAAATTAGATAAATAAATAATTTTATTATTTATTTTATTATTTATTTTAAAATAATAAGTGAAAATGCACATCTACAATTAATAAATCATGTTGTGGTGTAAATAATAACAGTGAAATTTAATAAATGTTATATTATTAATTATCCGAATTAAAGACAAATGCACAATAAGTATTTATTTAATAAAATTTATAATTTCTTATGGTTATTGTTTTTAAGTTATTAATGGTGTAATTGATGGGTTAAATTGAATAATTATTATTATTTTAGTTATTGTTATTATTATTATATTGGGACAAAAAATTTGATGCATATTTATATATGAGGTATATATATGTGTGATTAAATATATATATATATATAGTTATATATATACATATGAGAATGTATATATATATACAAATATATAGATATATATATAGATTCATAACATGCATATATATAAGGGTGATATTTATTGTTGAGATTAGATAAAATATTATTAATTATCTACCTAAATTCTTTTAATGTCTCAGATTAAACTAATGTGCGGACCTTTTAAGTTTTATTTTCCTTTTCCTAAAATCTACTGGGACGCAAGCCTCCACACCCCACTATGGGTCCTAGGAAGCTTTATTTAAATTAACTAAATAACTGGTGAGTTTTATGAAAAATCTTATGTCGCGCCATAGCACAGTGTATGGGTTAAAAAATAATTAAAAAGGATTAAAGGAAATTTATGAAATTTAAAGAGGGATAAAAAAAATAAAATAAGTAATAAAAAAATGGTTGGAGAGGAATTAAAGAAATAATTAAAATGGGGTAAAACCATTTTAATTAATTGTTTCATTTCTTCCATTATTTTTATTACTAATTAATTTATTTATTTCATTTTCCCTTTCTATTTATTTCTTCTTTTCCTCTCCTCTCTTCCTCTCCCCCCTCACACGTCTCACCTCCCCCTCTCCCCTAAGTGGCGCATCACCCTACTCCTCCTTTATAAGACTGTAGCTACTCCATACACGATCTAATTTATTCACCTTTAGGTGCTTAATAAATCTTAGGATAGGGAAAACCTTATACAAGTCAAATCATAATTTTTCGTTGAGTATCCCACGCGTAGTTCATCGCGGAAGGATTTTACCCTATTTTTGGGTTTTTCTAAAATATTTTGTTCTCTTATGTTTTAGGTCAAATGAAAGCCTATCGTGGATCATAAAATCATCTATGACCATAAGGTAGGGAATATACTCTCTTTATCTCTGTTTCGTTGAGATTTATAGAAATGCACCATTGTGCCGTTAGTCAGTGCCTACTAGCTTTGTGAAATTTTACCCAATTTAATTTATTTAATTGTTTTACCTAATTATTCCTGCCTTAATTTTCTAAATTTATTTGTTTGAATTATTGAAACAAGGTCGGACACCCATTTGGGTTTTCCGACGTGGTCAGTATAAATTTCGTTAGCTCGAGAATTTAATTTATTTAACTACATGTATTGCACAACCCTTTTTTGTTGTGTTAAATTTAAATAATTATTTTAGAATAATAATGAACCATGAATTGTTGAATCTTTGTTAGTTGTTTGTGATGATTTATTTATTTATTTAAATGTGTAAGTTCATGAATTTAATTTAATTAGATGCATGTGTTGCGCAACCTATTTTATGTTGGGTTCAATTTAAATAATTAATTTAGATTAATTATGAATCTTGAATTGTTGAATCTTTGGTAGTTGGTTGTGTTTGTTTATTTATTATAAAAACATTGTCTTTATATGAATGTTTTTCTCAACCTATTTTGTTGGGTTTAATTTAAATAATTAATTTAGATTAATTATAAACTTTGGAATTGTTGGATCATGGTAGTTGGTAGGTCTAATTTATTTATTTATTTTAATGTGCATTTATCTTCTTATGTTGATGCGGTACTTTTCCTTGTTATGATTTCTATGATGAAATATTTAATTTGAACTGTGGGATGTATGAGTGTACCTATTTGGTTTTAAGCTACAATTACATATTTTGATATCATATCTGTTGCTGTGAAAACATTAATTAAATTCAGGGTGGGGAAAGGATGTGGGTCCCGTATTAAGGGCCATGCATAGACCCTTCGTTCCAGACGGTTACCTCTATGTGATGGGGGGGGGGGTGTTCTTGGATTTCCCAGAATGAGACTTCCTCAAGATTTCTAATACTTATGAGTGATACCGGTTCCTAAAGGATCCATCAGTATAGATCTGTTGGCAATGTGTCTAAGCCAACCTCAGATGGTGCTCGACCCCTTTTTGCGAGATCAGGACGGACTCAGGGTGACGCCATGCCGTGAGCGATACTTGGTATTTTGAAAGATCTCCTAGGATGGGCTAGGTGGTATTGGATAATTGAAGGATGTTCCACAGAAATACCTTCGGTACATGCATAGACTCCAAATCACAACTTGAACCATAATAATGATTCACTGAAGCATTATATTAATGTCGCTATTAGTCTCTTTAGATTTGAGATATTTTCTGGTGTGTTGAAGCACACCTGGTCGGCACATGGCTTAGATCCCAAGTTAAAGAACAAGCTTGGGGGTATGCCTCTTCCTTGTTTTAACTTATTCTTCCTGGCTTCATATATATGCATATGTGTATTATGGTTACAGGTACTTCTTTCAGACTTCTGGGTTAGGCCAAAGCAGGTGATTTGGGATGGGTGCCGTTTGGAAACTAGGCCGAGTTATTTATTTCATTGCACTTAATAAATTATCTATAATTGTTATATAATGGCACACTGCATTTTATTATTTCAAAAAATGCAAAGGATTCGACACCGCGGGTGGCGGCCTACTAGGATTTTATCTCACACCCTGCTCGGGTGTCGTTGACACCTATGTAGATTATATGTTTGAATGTATTGACAATGGGAAGCATGCTGCTTCTAATTATTGATTGTTTCTTACTGCTTAGGATGGAAACCGGGGAACATGACAAAGCCTTGCTTGTGATGCTGTTGTCACACATTGTGTCTTTTCTTTTTTTTCGATAGTATGTTTGAGTTTCTATTTTATGTACTTTCAGTTTTGATATACATAATGGCATGCCATCGTTTTGTAAGCTTCCACACTTGAGTATTATTCAGCTGGATTATTTGTATTGATTTTGCTGCAGTTTATTCATTTATATGCTTATGATATTTATTATTAATTTTTGTTTACTTCCACTGTGATAATACTTATTACCTATGAGGGCATAGTCTCCCCCTCAGACACAAAAGGCCCTCACTGCAAGTCGACAACCTCTGGCGTTCGGGGAGATGTGCTTGAGGTCATGTAACCCACTGGTCTGACCACCGTCTTAGAGGTGAGTCAGGTCGAGACGTTACAAAAATCATGAAAAAACTATAAAAATATGAAAGAGCCCTAAAATTCCATTAAAACCGTAAAAATCCTTAAAACTCTAAAAAACTCTATAAAACATTAAAAACCTAAAAAATCATAAAACCTCTAAAACCCCAAAAAATGCTGAAAACCCTAAAGACCCTAAAACATATAAATAATCCTAAAACCCTCAAAATCCTAAAAACCATAAAGAACATAAAATTTTAAAAATACATAAAAATCCATAAAAACGTAAAAACCCCTAATAACCATGACAAAACCCATGAAAACATTAAAAATAGAAATCACATAAAACCCCTAAAAACCTAAAAAAGGTAAAAAACTTAAATTACTATAAAAACAATAAAAATCATGAAAACATATAGACTGTTAAAACCATAAAAATAATAAAAACCAATAAAAACCCTAAAACCCACTAAAACATTAAAAACCCTTCAAATCACAAAAGATGTTAAAATCCCATAAAACCTTAAAAACCCTAAAAACAAAAATAAATGCTAAAATAAAAATAAACCATAAAAAAATAAAACACTAAAATACCAAATACCGTCAAGATACCTAAAAAACCTAAAAACCAAAAAATTTCTAAAAAATCCCTTAAAATACCAAAAATTTAAAAAACCCTAAAAACCGTAAAAAACCCAAAAAATATTAAAAAAATAAAAAAACTTAAAACCACTAAAAATCCTAAAAAATTTGAAACACCATAATAAACCCTAAAAACCCTAAAAACACTAAAAAATAATAAAAACCTTAAAAATCCTAAAATCCCATAAACCCCTAAAACCACTAAAAACTATAAAAACAACATAAACCCTAAAAAACTTTAAAAACTCAAAAAAACCTAATTTTTTTTTAAAAATACCTTTCAACCCCAAAATACCCAAAAATCCATAAAACCTCTTAAAAACCCTAAACCCTTCAAAATATGTAAAAACCCTAAGAACCATAAAAATCATAAAAAGACATAAAAATACATAAAAATGTAAAGAACCTAAATACCCTAAAAACCCATTAGAAAACCATAAAAACATAAAAACATTTAAAATCCCTAAAAAACCTAAAAATACAAAAAACTGTAAAAGACCCTAAAAACCCTAAACCCCCTAAAAACCATAAAAAAACTCAAAAACTTAAAAATAAAAAGAAACATATAAAAAACATAAAATTGAATAAAAAAATCCTAAAAACTTTTAAATCACAAATAACTTTAAAAACTCTAAAAAAGCATGAAAAACATATAAAATTCAAAAAAACCCTAAAACCCCAAAAAAACCAAAAAAAACCCCTACGTCTCTAAAAAATCGTAAAATTCCTTTAAAAACATAAAAACAAAAAAAACCATACAAATCATAAAAAAGACCAAAAAATACCTAAAAATGTAAAACATCTTGAAACCCCTAATAGAAACTAATGAAATTATAAAAACCTAAAATGCTAAAAACCCCTAAAACCCTCAAAATCCCTAAAAAAACATAAAACCAAAAAAATTGTCATAAAAAACCAATAAATATCACAAAAACGTACAAACCCCTAAAAAACATAAAAATATATAATAATACCTTAAAAGCCTAAAAAAATAAAAACAAAAAATCCTAAAAAATAAATAAAATCCCTAAAAATCATGAAAGATCCTAAAACCTTAAAAACTATAGGAACAACTAAAAACCTAAAAAAACCTAAAACCCATAAAAAACCTAAAAACCAAGGAAAACAATAAAAACCATTTAAACCCCTAAAACGTTAAAAAATATTAAAAAACCTTAAAACCCCAAAAAACTCATACAAACCCAAAAAACACTAAAAAACAATAAAAACCTAAAAACCCTAAAAATCAATAAAAACACTAAAAACCCATAAATTTAAAAAAAACACTAAAAATACACAAATCTGTAAATACCATAAAAGCACCGAATACCCCTTTGAAAACCTATATCACCTAAGAAAACTTAAAACCCCCAAAAAACTAAAAAATGCTAAAAACAATGAAATCCCTAAGCCCCATAAAAAACCCAAAAAACCCAAAAATCCAAGAAACCCTGAAAACCATAAAATCCAAAAAAAAATCCCTAAAAACACTAAATTTTTAAAAAACCCAAAGAACAATTAAAACTCCAAAGAAACCCTTAAAAACCTAAAACACTTAAAACTGCTAATAAACAGAAAAAAACTCAAAACCCCAAAAAACCCCATATAATGACTAAAAACCCCTTGAAAACCATAAAAATCATAAAAATATTAAAATAAACATAAAACCACATAAATATCATAAAAAATAATAAAAACTATAAAAACCCTTTAAATCCTTATAATGTATAAAAAACACTAAAAAACATTCAACCCTAAAACACTAAAAAAATAACTAAAACCCCAAAAAAACTAGAAAAAATTAAAAACACTAAAAAAATATAGAAGTCCCAAAACTCTTAAAAACCTTGAAAACTATAAAAATCCTAAAAAATACATAAAAATACCTAAAACCTCATAATACCCTAACAACCCCTAAGAATCCCTTAAAAAACTGAAAACACTAAAAACCTATAAAAAATTTAAAACGCAAATAAACCAAAAGCAGCCCTAAAAACACTAAAACTCATAAAAGCCCCTACAAACATAAAATAAAACAAAAAAAACTCATAAAAATAATAAAAACCAATAAAAATTTCTAGAAACACTTTAAACCCCAAAAAATGCTAAAACACACTAAAAACCATAGAACCACTAAAAAATTTAAAAACCCTTATAAATAAAAAAACCATAAATCCCCTTAAATCCTAAAAAAGACAAAAAACACTCAAAATCCATAAAAAACATAAAAACCCTAAAAATCTAGAAAAACATAAACAAACATAAAATCCTTGAAAAAAACTGGGAAAACAATAAAAATCTTAAAACACTTAAAACCCTAAAAACCTAAAAAATGCTAAAAACCCTAAAAACCCTAAAAACCTAAACCCCATAAAAATCACTAAAAGCTTTAAAAACAATAAAAATCCTAAAAAACCCAAAAAAGAAATCTTAATAATGTAAAAAACCATATAACCCTGAAAGCCCGTAATATGACCTTAAAAACCTAAAAATCCTAAAAGCCCCTTAAAAATCTAAAAATGATAAAAGAACATAAAAAACCAAAAATACCCTAACACCCATAAAAACCCTAAAAACATTTAGAACCCATAAAAACTATAAAAATGCTAAAAAATATAAAAATCCTTAAAACCCAAAAATGTTATAAAACTCTAAAAAACCTTACAACCCACTAAAACCAAAAAAACACAAAAAACCATAAAACCCCTAAAAACCCTATAAACACTGAAAATACCTAGAAACCTCTAAAATATTTAAAAATTATAAAAAATTACACAAAATAAAAAAAAACATAGAAAACCCTAAATACGTAGAAAACCCCCAAGAATACCTTAAAAATATAAAACACTTAAAACCCCTAAAACCCATAAAATCCTTAAAAGATATTGAAAATTTAAATCCCATAAATAGACCCTAAAAACCATAAAACCCCCTAAAACCCATAAACCCCCTAATAACTTTAAAAATCATTAAACCCACATAAAACTCTAAAAACAATGTAAATACAATAAATCCTGTTTAAACCCTTAAAAACATCAAAAAACTATAAAAAAACATCATAAAACAAAAAGAAATCAAAAATACAAGCAAAACTAAAACCCCCAAAAAACCTTACAACCCCTAAAAACCATAAAAACCCTAAAAATCTCTAAAACCCATCATAGGAATAAAAATAATGGAAAATACAAAGAAGTCCTAAAAATGTAACGAAAATTCTGAAAACCCAAAAAAACCCTAAGAAAACCTTAAAAACATAAAACTCCTAAAACCCCTAAAAACCAAAAAATGATATAGACCCTAAAAACCATAAAAATCCTAAAAAATACATAAAACTCCTGAAAAAAATAAAAACCCTAAAAAACCTTGGAAAATAATTAAAGCCTAAAAACACATAAAACCCCCTAAAAATCCTAAAAAAATATAAAAACCCTAAAACACTAAAAGATCCTAAAAACTGTAAAAATTCATAAAAACCATTAAACCCCCATAAAACTTTTAAAAACCCTAAAACCCTAAAAGACAACAAAAATCTAAAAACCCTTTAATCCACTAAAAATATTTAAAACTCTAAAATAATTAAAAACTCTACAAAACTCAAAAAACCCCTAAAAACAAAAAAACTATAAAATCTCTAAAAAACCTAAAAACCATAAACATCCTGAAAAACACTAAAACCCCTAAAAATCCATAAGAATTATAAAAAATCCCTAAAAATACCTAAAAATATTAAAAACCCTAAAAAACATGAAAAACCCTATAAAGCACTTAAGAACCTCAAACATTTAAAGATCAAAAAAACCGAACAAAGATAAAAACCCTATAACGAAAGAAAACCGTAAAACCCTAAATACCATAAATACCCATAAATTATTTTAAAACTCTACAAACCCTTAAAAACACTAAATCCCACTTTAAAGTATAAAAGACATTAAAATAATAAATGGTTTAAATACAATTAAAATCATTAAAACCCTAAAAAATAAAAATCCATAAAAACAAATAAACACCCATAGAAGCCCTAAAACCTAAAAAAATAGTAAAAATCCCAAAAATTCTTAAAAGACCATGAAAATCCTAAAAAATCACAAAAAAATACCAAAAAAAGTAAAAAAACCAAAAAACCAAAAAAAACTATAATAAATCTTGAAAACTAAAAACAACTATAAAATCCTAAAAAATTATTAAAACCATAAAAACCTTCAAAATCCCTAATTACCCTAAAAACCATAAAAATCTTAAAAAAGACCTAATAATACCTAATTTTTTTAAAAACCTATAATCTTGAAAAATCCATAAGAATACCTTAAAACCATAAAACACTAAAAACACATAAAAACCAATAAACAACTAAAAACCCTAAAAAGTAATAAAAAATCATAATATCAGAAAAACCATAAAACCCCTAAAAACCATAAAAAACCTTTTAACCACTAAAAACTCTTAAAACAATTTACAATGAAAAAAAACATTAAAAACTCTATAAACCTCAAAACCTCTTAAAAACTAAAAAAACCTTAAAAAACCAGAAAAACCCAATAAACACACAAAATCCATAAAACTAATAAAAACCATAAAATCCTAATGAGTCCCCAAAAATCTCTAAAATCATAAAAAAAACTTGCAAACCTTGAAAAACATAAAGAACACCTTAAAACCCTAAAAAACTTAAAATTCCTAAAAAAAGTAAAAAATTGAAAAAACCCCTAAAAACTCTAAAAAACCCTCAAAATATATAACAACCCTAAAAACCATAAAAATCATAAAATATCCCTTTAAATACCAAAATAAAATAAAAACCCTAAAAGACCCTCAGAAATCCCCAAAAATATAAAAACAGTTAAATCCCATAAAATCCAAAAAAGGAAAAAAACTATAAAAACACAAAAAAAACCCCTAAAACACTAAAACACACCAAAAATCATAAAATACTAAAACATTTAAAACCCCATAAAAACCATAAAAAAATCTAAACATTGAAAACAATAAAAACTCAAAAAGAACCTTAAACCAAAAAATCATTACATTTAAAACCCGAAAAATATCTAAAACCCTCAAAATCCCTAAAAACCTAAAAACACTTATAATATTAAAAAATCCCTCAAAATAAAAAAAATTTATAAACACTAAAAAACCTAAAAAATTGTAAGAAAAACATGAAAACTTAAAGACACTTAATACCAACAAAAACCAAAAAATTATTGAAAGTCCTAATAACCAAAAATCCACTAAAAACCTTAAAAAATCCTAAAAAAATAAAAAATCCCTAAAAATACACTAAATAATACAAAAACCCTTAAAACCACTAAAAATGTTAAAAATCATAAAACCCCCCTAAAAATCCTAAAAAACCCTAAAAACCCTAAAACCCCTAAAAACCCATAAAATCATTAAAAAAATATAAATATATAAAAACCCATAAGACCCTTAAAAACTACGATAATCTTATAAAACTAAAAACATATAAACCCCTCAAATACCTAAAATATGCTAAAAACCCAAAAAACCAAAAATAAACCAAAACAACCCTCAAAATCCAAAAAACCCCATAAAAATCTAATATTTTTTAAAATCCATGAATGTGTAAGAACCCCCAAAAATTCAAGAACCCCTATGAAAACCTTAAAATCCAAAAAAAAAACAAATAACCACTAAAAACATAAAAAATACTATAAGACAATAAAAACCCAAAAAACCCCTAAAAAGGCACAAAAACCATAGAACTCCTAACAACCATAAATCCCCCAAAAATCATAAAAACTATAAAGACCTTAAAATTCCATGGAATTTTTATTTATTAAATTCATGAGAATTTTAAGAGTCCTCAGTTTCTGACGGCACTTGATTCCGAGGCCTGGTGTGTCTGGAATCAAGTTATGAAGTTTTGTTCGGGTACTTTCAGTAAACGTATGAGCGGGAATTTATATCTTTTGAACTGGTGCTCGGAATTGAAATCTTAGGGCACCGTTGAACTCGCGGCACTGGTATTCTCTTAAGGAGACCTTTACCGTAGTTGCATTTATCGAGATTATAAGATATTTTTTGGAGGTTTTTAATTAATTTGAATAAAATAAAGTATTCACTTTATTTTATTAGTGGTGGTTGGAGGTGGGGGCCACCACACCATAAACTACCATGAGAGGTTATAGTGGGGGGGACCACACCCACATATCCTTCCTTGGAGGATTATTAGGTTGGGACCACCCGACCACTCTAACTCCCTTGAACCCCCAATTAAGGAGGATGAACCCTTCACTTCCCCCATAAATGTTTGGAGCCTCTTCACTCTCCACCGTCCATCATTATGGTGCCAACACACCAAAGAATTAATTAATTCCAATTAATTAATTTGAAGTGATTTTAATTCTTTTTAATTCTTTTTGATTGCATGGAAATAATAAAATAATAGGGGAGCTGATAATTTATTTTGGTGTTGAAGATTCTTTCATTGATGGTGGAACTTTGGCAGAGCTTTGGGAGAATTCTTGGAGAACGACATCCTCTCCAACGAAGAACGCACTATCTCTGACGAAGAATGAGGACGATGCTCTAGCTCAGGATCGGCAGCGTGTGACGAACGCAAAGTATGATGACGTCTTCAAATTCATTTCCCACGCCATCAACGACCAATCGCCAAATCAAGGTTGGGGGGTTTGAATTATTTTTAAATATGAGATTAAACCTCCATTATTCGTCGTACAAATTTCTGGTTTTGTAAGACAAATGATATCGCATGACAAGGAGGGTTCGGACCGCATGAAAACGGCCCAACCCTCCCCCCATTGTTTGTTTACGTTTGATGACGATGGAGGTGGACCGCAAAAAAGGATCTGGTGGCGCAAGGTAGTCGGGTCACCGCAAGGGTGCAACACCGCCATGCCACAAATAGGAACAAAGCTGCGGCCAGGTGGGCCATGGTGGTGCTGAAGGGGCGTGATGTCGTCACACCGCGCTAGAGAGGAACCATGACCAGGAGGGCTGCGGTGGATGGAGAAGTGTTGCACTGTCGGGCCGTGTAGTGGAGCCGAAGGCCGCGACCATGTCTGGTCGTGGAGGTGGTGGCGCGGCGCCGTCGCGCTACATGGAGGGCAGCAGGACTGTGGCACCATCACGTCGCAGTGGAGGTGCAAAGGTGGTTGGCCGGGCCGGCTTCCATAGAGCAGGAAAAGTGGGACCACCCAGGTCCCGTGGCTCCCAAGCCGGTGCAAAGCGCCAGTTTCGTTCGACAAACCGGGGGGGGGGACCCCCATCCCACGTGTGGCCGGCTGGGCTACCATGGCCTGAACACCCCTCGACCGGGTCGCCCCTCAGCCAGGCCGCCCATCAGCCGGGCCACCCTTGGCTGGGCCACCCCACGGCAGGGCCGCCACGGTCTGGGCTACCCCTTCGGGCAGGGCCGCGCCTTCGGGTCGGGCCGCGCCTTCTGGTCGCGCCGCCCCATAGGGTCGGTCCACTCCCTTGGATTCGACCACCCACTCGGGCCAGGCCGACCACTCGGGTCGTTCCGCATCCGTGAACCGGGCCAGACCACAGTTCAGACCGGGTCTGGTCGGGTCAGTCGACTGGGTTGGACCGGACCCGGACCCGCTATGACCATTTACACCTTTTAGCCTGCATCTTGGGCTATGGGTGTCCGATTGACGAACCATCTACAGTGATGGAATTCTTTGAGCGAGACAATTATTTTGGAACACTCCAATTCAGGTTCAGACGTAGTTGGGATATGGTCGGGTTGGTTTGAGCCTAAAAACCAACCGGGCCCCTAGAACGAAAATTCTGATAACTCATAGACCGGACGTCAGATTGATGCACCGTCTATTACGTTGGGTTCCTTATGATGAGATGGAACTACGAGGTACACCAACTCGAGACTTTTTGGTAATTGATGTATCGAAACTTGGCTCGAGGAGCGGACCCTCCCAGAATTGAGCGTGATGTGTGCGGGAACCCTAGAACTGGCTACAACTTAGATGACAGGATCCTCTATGGGTTCAATAATGATGATATTGTACCAGGATCCTCCATGGGTTTGATAGTGATGATACTGTACTGGGATCCTCTGTGGGTTAGACATCGATGACTTCTGTATTGGGATCCTTCGTGGGTTCGACAGCGGTGACTTCTGTACTGGGATCCTACGCGGATTCGATAGTGTTGACTTCTATACTGGGATCCTACGTGGGTTCGATAGTGATGTCTTCTGTACTAGGATCCTACGTGGGTTCAGCATCTCTGATATTGTTCTAGGATCCTACGTTGGTTCAACAGAGGAGATGATTCAGAGGCTACATCTAATCATCTCTACCCCTCTACATGAGTAGTATACCTGTGTGAGAAAAGTCTAGTCTTTCAACCATTTTCATCGTGGTGATTGACTTTACTTCCTTTTTGGAATGGGTTGTTCTTGGGGTCGAGAGTTGGAGCCAGACTGTGATTGATAACTTAGGTATATGTATGGGAATATACCTAAGTAAGGTTGGTTGATACTTCATGATTGTATCTTACATCGGTGGTTTATCCTTAGTGGATTCTGGGAGACCATTAGGGGTCTCAGGGTCCCCTACTAAGTATTGTTATACTCACCCATGCACGGGCTTTCCTAGCACCTTATTGTATTCTATGAAGATGACAGTCAGTAGTGATCATGGATGAGGGTGAAGGACGAGAGGCTACTCGAAGCTGGACTAGATGGGACGTACCTTAGAGATGAGTGTTCGAGTTCTGTACCTACCCTTCAGGTAGTATTCCCTGGTGTATGATCCAGGAGCTATTTTTCTTTTTTTACTTGTACTTGTACTTGTTCTTCAGTCGGGTTTGTATACTGGCCCATGTACTTTCAACACACTTTTCTTTTCCATTTTTTACTTTTTTTCTCTACTTCATGTGTTCAGACTATTTGTGTTACAGGTTTAAAGGCAATGACTCCCCTTTTTAT
This sequence comes from Viscum album, assembly GCA_963277665.1. Taxonomy (NCBI): domain Eukaryota; kingdom Viridiplantae; phylum Streptophyta; class Magnoliopsida; order Santalales; family Viscaceae; genus Viscum; species Viscum album. The sequence continues at coordinate 791,647,284 of OY728164.1, forward strand.
CGGGGATTCGCCTTTGGTGATAGTCTCCAGCCCCTGGCCTATGGAAGGTGGGTTTGGGGTAGTCACGGAATGGGCCCGAAGGACGGGTCGTGACAAATTGGTATCAGAGGAGTCGGTTCAACCGCAGAACATAGGACTCTGATAATTCTTTTAACATCAATAGTGTTAAGTGTTTTTGGTGTGGTTACCAGTTTAGGGAAAGTGGTGTTGGTGCGGTGGATGACGTATCTATACACATGGAATTTGACTTCTGATTTCCGACTCAGTGCACAAAAACACTGATTGCATGTGTGTTTCCTTTGAAAATTTTTCTTCGTGATTACTTTTTTCAGCTCACCAGGTATGTTTTTTTGACCATGGAACGCCTGATTTCTTTTCAGGATGGACCCATGAAGGCATCCATCTAGGGATCCGACTTTCGTACAAGATAGTAGCCCACCGAGCGACGAGGTCTCGGTGGAGGGCGCCATCACAGCGGAGGTACCAGCGGTACCAATACCCGCTGGACCACCGATACCACCAGATCCAGTAGTATAGAGTGCACGCCATCTGAGTGCATTTCACGAGTTCCAGTGCTAGAGGCTGCCCATGTTTTAGGGAGAGACGAACCCACAGGCCTTTGAGGATTGGCTGGAGGCTGTTGTGAGAGTTTTCAGATTGGTAGGGACACCAGCCGTCCTCATGGTGATCCTTGTCGTGAGTCTCCTACTTGTAGCGGCATGCAGATGGTGGAGCCTAAGGCTCCAGGTGCATGACGAGGCATCATTACTCTAGACAGACTTTAAGAGTCTCTTCCTCTTAGAGTTTGTTCTAGCCACCCTTCGTGCGGTGCGGATTCAGGAGTTACTTCATCTGCAATAGGGCAACATGACAGTAGCTCAGTACTCAGTGAGGTTCACTGACCTCTTTCACTACTCCAAGGATATGGTGTGGGACCCATTCTTCAGGGCCCGAACCTTCGAGAAAGGACTCAGGCATGAGATCAGGGCTTCTATGAGCTCCCTCAGCATCCCGACGCAGGCGGGGGTGCTGGAGCGAGCCCTTCTTGTGGAGAGTTTCCTAGCTGAGCAGTCACCATCAGTGAAAACCACCACAGGGTGACACGTAGCAGAGTCTTCTAGAGATGGAAAAAGACAGATGTTGCAGAGGTCCAAGCGGACCTATAAATCTGGTGAGTAACCCCAGGATATAGGTTTGGTTGAGCAGGGCACACGAGATAGAGCCAACCATATGAGTAATAGGCAACGTTGTGCATGTGGTGGGTAGGGTCACATGGCTCGATACTGCACGACCCACCATGAAGATGAGAAGAAGACAGTAGAGGGACCTCCCAGGAAGCGGAAGAGCTTTGACCATGGTGGTCTGCTGGGAGCAGGAAGACATGGACGAGGATCTAGCCAAGCTACGGGTGGTGGATGAAATTTCGAGGCCGTACCACCACCACCACCAAGAGGTCCACCCCGACCATGGGGAGCTTGTAGACAGGGGCAGGATCAGATCCAGGAAGTCGAGGCCTATGAACACGCTGCAACTGAGATTATTTGAGGTACTATCTCTGTCTATTCCACCCCTGCTGTAGTACTTAAAGACACAGGTGCGAGTCATTATTTTATTGTCGATTCCCATGTTCGGAGCTCGGAGATTTCGATGGAGCTGTTGGCTCGATACTTATGATTAGAGACTCTTACGGGAGCAGACTCGACGATTAGGAACTAGTTACGGCAATGTGAGCTTACTCTAGGAGGTGAGATCTTCATCTGGGATCTCCTCATAGCTGGCATCGAGGCCTTACGATGTCATCTTGGGTATGGACTGGTTATCCACAGTTCATGCTCATATTGACTGTATTAGGCACAAAGTGTGGTGTGTCCACACGGATGGGAACAGGTTCACCTTCACTGGAAAAAAGGGAGCCTTAACAGCACAGGATGGACCTAAATAGAGGAGGGGCCGGCTGATCATACATTATTTGGCTAGTCTCATCCTCAGAGCAGTTGATGTGTAGAGTCCGAGTTTTCCTGTTGTGGTGGATCAGTAAGCGGATGTTTTCCCTGATGACGTTCCAGGACTACCTCGTCATAGAGAGGTAGACTTATACATTGACCTATACCCTGGGACAACACCAATATCTACCCCAACATATCAGATGTCTCCCACTGAGCTTCGTGAGCTGTGGGTACAACTGGAGGACTTGTAGGGGAAGGGATTTATCCGACCCATTGTTTCACCCCGGTCATCTCCGATTTTGTTCTCCAAGAAGGCAGATGGGAGTTTGCAACTTTGTGTTGACTACTATTTCCTGAACCAGGTGACCGTCAAGAAAAAGTACCCACTCCCAAGGATTGACGACCACTTTGATCAGATCAAGGGACCACGATGGTTCTCGAAGATAGACCTTAGTTCAGGCTATCACCAACTCGGAGTTCGAGACGAGGATGTGCAGAAGATGGCATGAAGGTGTTGGTATGGCCACTACGAGTTCTTGGTTATTCCCTTTGGCGTAACCAATGCTCCAGTAGTGTTCATGAGTCTCAAAAATAGGATCTTCCAGCCCTACCTCGATCACTTTGTCGTAGTCTTCATCGACGACATACTGATCTACTCAACTACTGAGGAGGATCATGCCTACCATTTGCAGGTAGTAATGGACATAATCCAAGAGCACCAGCTTTATGGTAATCTCTCAAAGTAACAGTTTTGGATTCAAGAAGTTCACTTCTTGGGACACGTCATCTCAGAGGCTAGAGTTGTAGTTGATTCAGCGAAGATCAAGGCAGTACTTGCCTGGGAGCCACCTAGGAGTGATACAGAGGTACAAATCTTTCTAGGACTAGCTGGGTACTATTGGAGATTTGTGCCAGACTTCTCCAGAGTTGCAGCACTGCTTTTTGGATTGATGAAGAAGGGGAAACACATCATTTGGTCAGAGAGATGCCATCAGATCTTTCAAGAGATGAGGTAGAGGTTGACCAGTGTGCCCATCTTGAGGCTATCAGAGGAGGGCGTAGGGTACGTAGTTTAATATGATGCATTAGGGACCAGACTCGGGTGTTTCCTAATACAGGAGCGAGTAGTGATCGCGTACGGTTCTTAGAAGTTGAGACAGCATGAGTAGAACTACGCTACCCATGACCTGGAGTTAGTAGATGTGGTGTTTGACTTGAATATGTGGTGACACTATCTGATGGGTGAGTGTTTTATAGTCTACTCTGACCACCAGTGTCTCAGGTACATCCTCTCGCAAAAGGACTTGAACCTGAGTCAGTGACGATGGCTTGAGTTCCTCTCGAACTATGACTTTGAGATATTCTATACTCATGGGAAGGGTAATGTTGTAGCAGATGCTCTCAGTAGGAGATTAGGCATTCAACTACTAGGAGAGGCGACGAAGCAGCTAGTCGCATTGTAGATATCCTTTGTGGATAGAGATGGAGCAAACTTTATAAAGTCTCTCAAAGTCACTCTTACACTTCTTTAGTGAGTCAGGTAGGCACAGCGTGGGGATGTTGACTGTGAGACACGACGTGCTCAGATATCCTCAGGGGAGGCACCTGATGGATTTTCTGAAGGTGTAGAGAACGTCATTATTTTCATAGGACGTACCATGGTACCAGTTGTACTTCAGGAGGAAGTGTTGCGAGATTTTCACACATCTCCTTTAGCGGCACATCTAGGTATGGAGAAGATATATCAGGATCATAGATGACATCACTGGTGGCCAGGTATGAAGAAAGCAGTAGCAGAGTTTGTCTCTTAATGCCTCACTTGCTAGCAAGTGAAGGCAGAGAACTAGGTTTCAGCAGGCTTGGTTCACCCATTAGAGGTCTCAAAGTGGAAGTGGGATGGGATATCCATAGTTTTTGTTATGGGACTTCCATGTACATCCAAGGGTCACGACTCTATCTGGGTGATTATTGAACGACTCACCAAGTCGGCCCACTTCCTACCGATCAATGTGCAGTGTTCAGTAGATATCTTGGGACGCCTCTATGTGCAGATGATCGTACGACTTCATGGTGTGCCATCGATGATCGTCTTCGATAGAGATGCTCATTTAACTTCCTGGCTATAGAAGGGGTTGCAGGAGGCTTTCGGGACACAACTTCACTTGAGCACTGCCTTCCATCCTCAGACAGATGGTTAGACTGAGGGGACAATTCAGACTCTCAAGGACATGCTCCATGCATGCGTCCTCGACTTTGGTCACATCTGGGTGGATCACTTACCCTTGTGGAGTTTACGTATAACAACAGCTACCACTACACCATCGGGATGGCACCTTTCGAGGAACCTTATGGACGACCTTGCAGATCACCTCTGTGCTGGTCTGACCCAGGGGAGTTAACACTTATGGGACCAGAGATGGTGCAGGCTATGACGGAGAAGGTGCAAATCATCTTGGAGCGGATGAATACTGAACAGAGCTGGCATAAGTCCTATGTTGATATGATACAGAGACCACTAATGTTTGAGGATGGCGACCACGTCTTTATACGGTTCTCACCTCGACGAGGTCTGCAGAGATTTGGCCGAGGTGGCACGTTGTCTCCGTGATTCATTGGACCTTTCTAGGTCCTCAGCAGAGTAGGCGAGGTGGCTTACTGCTTGGCTCTTCCACCTCAGTTACACTAGGTGCACGATGTCTTCCACGTATCTCAGCTGAGGAGATACGTGCACGACACATCCCACATCATCGACCATGGGTAGATGGACATCAATGATGGAGCAACTTTCACAGAGATTCTAGTGGAGATTGAGGATCGATAGGAGTGGGTCCTGTGTGGATGGTTGATTCCTCTGGTGCGTGTTTGCTGGCAGCACGGGAACCTCTAGGAGAGAACATGGGAGCGGAAGGCTCAGATGCGTGCTCCGTACCCCAATTTTCTTCCTTAGTGTGAGTTGTAACTTATGGGGACGTAAAGCCCTGAGGTGGGGAGAATGTAAATACCTTGAAATTCAATGGAATTTCTTTTCTTAAATTCATTGGAATTTTACGAGTCTTCAGTTTCTAACGGCGCTTGATTCCGAGGGCAAGTGTGTCTGGAATCAATTTATGAAGTTTTGTTCGGGAACGTTCAGTAAACGTATGAGTGGGATTTTATATCTTTTGAACCGATGCTCGGAATTGAAATATGAGGGCATCGTTGAACTTGCAGCGCCGATATTCGCTTAAGGATACCTTTACCACAGTTGTGTTTATCAAGATTGGAAGTTTTTATTGGAGGTTTTTAATTAATTTGAATAAAATAATGTATTCACTTTATTTTATTAGTGGTGGTTGGAGGTGGGGGAAAACACACCATAACCTCCCATGAGAGGTTATGGTGGTGGGGCCCACACCCACATAACCTTCCTTGTAGGATTATTAGGTGGGGCCTACCTAACCTTTCTAACTCCCTTGAATCCTCAATTAAGAAGGATGAACCCTTCACTTCCCCCATAAATTTTTGGAGCCTCATTACTTTCCACCTACTCTCATTATGGTTCCAACACACCAAACAATTAATTAATGCCAATTAATTAATTTGAAGTGATTTTAATTCTTTTGAATTCTTTTTGATTGGATGGAAATAATAAAATAATAGGGGAGCTATTATTTTATTTTGGCATTGGTGATTCTTTCATTGGTGGGGGAACTTTGGGAGAGATTTGGGAGAATTCATGGAGAAAGACATCCTATCCAACGAAAAACGCACTATATCCGATGAAGAATGAGGATGACGCTCGATCTCGAGATCAACGGCATGTGACGAGCAGAACGTACGATGATGTAATCAAATTATTTTCCTGTGCCATCAATGAACAGTCATCTATTCAAGGTTGGGGGATTTGAATTATTTTTAAATATGAGATTAAACCTTCTTTATTCATCGTAAAGATTTCTGGTTTGGTATGCCAAATGATATTGCATAACGAGGAGGGTTCGGACCGCATCAACATGGCCCGACCCTCCCCCCTTTGTTTGTTTCTGTTTGATGACGAAGGAGGTGGACCGAAAAAAGGAGACGGTGGTGCAAGGCCGCTGGGTTGCCGCAAGGGCACAAAAACGCCATGCCGTGCAGAGGAACCAAGCCGTGGCAAGGCAGTGTCGAAGGGGCGCGGTGCCGTCACACCGCGCCAGAGAGGAACTGTGGCCGGAAGGGCCGCGACAGATGGAGAAGTGTGGCGCCTTCGTGCCGCACGATTGAGACGAAGGCCGTGGCCAGGTCGGGCTGCGACAATGGTGGTGCGGCGCTGCCTTGCCGCGTAGAGGGTAGCAGGACCGCGACATCGTCATGCCGCAGTGGAGGTACAGAGGCGGCCGACCGGGCCGGACGCCATGGATCCAGACATACTGGACTACCCTGGTCCCGCAGCTCCCAAACCAGTGCAAAGCGCCTATTCTGTTCGAGAAACTGGGGGGGGGCATGGCACAAACCTCCCAGGCATTGCCGGCTGGGCTGCCATGGGCCGAGCTACCACGGCCGGGCTGCCCCTCGGTCGGGCTGCCCCTCAGCCGAGCCACCACAGCCTGGCCTCCCCATAGCCAGGCTCCCACGGGATGGGCCTCCCCATCGGGTTGGGCCACGCCTTAGGGCCGGGCCGCACCTTCGGGTCAGGCCACCCCTTAGGGCCGGGCCGATTCCTTGGTTCGGGCCGCTCCCTTGGTTCGGGCTGCCCACTCCGGGTGGGCCGACCACTCGGGTTGGGCCGCATCCGTGAACCGGTCCAAACCCTAGTTCGGACTGGGTTGGTCCGGGTCGGTCGACTGGGTCGGACCGGACCCAGACCCGCTATGGCCATTTACACCTTTTAGCCCGCATATTGGGCTACAGGTGTCTGATCAACGAACAGTCTGCGACGATGGAATTCATGGAGATAAAATTCTTTAAGCATACTCCACTTGAGGTTCAGACACAGTTGGGGCACAATAGGGTTGGTTTGATCCTAAAAACCAACTGGCCCCTGGAACGAAAATACCAATAACTCACAGACCGGAAGTTTGATTGCCGTGCCGTCTGTTGCGTTGGGTTCTGTATGATGATACAGAACTACCAGATACATCAACTTGAGACTTTGTGGTAGTTGATGTATCGACACATGGCTCGAGGAGAGGACCCTCCCAGAATCGAGCGTGTTGTGTGCGGGAACCCTAGAGCTGGCTGCGACTGAGATGAAAGGATCCATCATGGGTTCAACAATGACGACACTGTACCAGGATACTCTGTGGATTCGACAGAGATGATACTATAACAGTATCCTCCATGGGTTTGTCAGTGACGACTTCTGTACCGGGATCCTCCATGGGTTCAACAACGGTGACTTCTGTACCAGGATCTTAAGTGGGTTTGACAGTGATGAATTCTGTACTGGGATCCTATGTCAGTTCGATAGTGATGTCTTCTGTACTAGGATCCTACGTGGGTTCGACAACACTGATATTGTTCCAAGATCCTACATGGGTTTGACAGAGGAGATGATTCAGAGGATATATCTAATAATATCTACCACTCTACATGAGTAGTATACATGTGTGAGCTGATTCATGTCTTTCAAACATTTTCATCGTGGCGATTGACTTTACTTCCTATGTGGAATGGGTTGTTCTTGGGCCCAAGAGTTGGAGCCAGACTGTGATTGATAACTTAGTTATATGTATGGTCATATACCTAGGTAAGGTTGGTCGATACTTCGTGATTGTATCTTACTTCTATGGTTTATCCTTAGTGGATTCTGGGAGACCATCTGGGCTCTCGGGGTCCCCAAATGAGTATTTTTATACTCACCCCTGCACGGGCTTCGCCTGTACCTTGTTGTGTTCTGTGCAGATGACAATCAGTAGTGATCGAGGCTGAGGATGAATGACGGGAGGCTGCTTGGAGCTGTACTAGACAGGACATACCTAATAGACGAGTGTTCAAGTTATATACCTACCCTTCAAGTAGGATTCCCTGGTGGACGATCCATGAGCTGTTTTTATTTTTTTTACTTGTACCCGTACTCATTGTTCAGTCGGGTTTGTATACTGGCCCACTTACTTTCAGCACACTTTTCATTTCTATTTTAGTACTTGTTGCCTCTACTGCTTGTGTTCAGACTGTTTGTGTTACAGGTTTAAAGGCAATGCCTTCCCTTTTTATCGGGGATTCGCCTTTGATGCTAGTCACCAGCCCCTGGCCTATAAGAGGTGGGCTTGGGGTAGTCACGACACGGGCCCCGAGAACGGGTCGTGACAAAACCCCATAAAAATACATTAAAATCCTAAGAATCTACTAAAAACTCTAAACACCCTTAAACACCATAAAAACCTTAAAAAATATAAAAAACCTTAAAACCCTAAAAGATAAAAAAACCCTAAAACCCCCAAAAAACATAAAAACACTGAAAACTCGAATAACCCATAAAACCCTCAAAATCCCAAATAACAATTAAAAGTATAAAAATTCTAAAAGACCCATAAAAATATCTAAAAATCTAAAAACCCCTAAAACCTTTAAATAATTCTATGAAAATCATAAAAACATAAAAACACTTAAAACCCATAAAAACCCAAAAAAATTGCTAAAACCCTCTAAAAATACTTTTAACCCTAAAAACCCTACAACCCCCCATAATTCCTAAAATCCCTAAATATCATAAATATCCTAAAATATCCCAAAAATACCTAAAAACATATAAAACCCTAAAAACCCCTAAGAAAAACATAAAAACCTAAAAACATTTTAAACCCCTAAAAACCCAAAAAAGTTGAAACCCCTAAAATCCATAAAAATCCCTAAAAATTTTAAAATCCCCAAAAACTAATAAAAACCCAAAGAACCACTAAAAACATTCAAAATCCTCTAAACCCCTACAAATGTTAAAAAAATCCTAAAAAACATGGAAAATCATAATAAACTCATAAAACCCCAAAAAAACTAATAAAACATTGAAGCCATAAAAACATTTAAAAACCTCAAAGTCCCTAAAAATCATAAAAAACATAAAAATCCTAACAAATTCCTAAACATTCCAAAAAAAAGTTAAAACCCCTATAACCCCTGAAAACCATAATAAAAGAGTAAAATCCAAAAAACACTTAAAACCTTAAAATGCTAAAAACCATAAAACCCCTAAAAACCATAAAATATCCCAAAACCACTCCAAATCCACAAAAAGAAAAAAAAATCCATAAAAAAGATAAAAAATACCTAAAATCCATAAAAATGTAAAAAACTATAAAAACCCTGAACTCCCATAAGAATATCTATAAAATATAACATCACTTGAAACCCTTAAAACCATAAAAACGTTAAAAATGAAAAAAAAAATCTCAAAATCCTTTAAAAAACTGAAACCACTAAAAAATATAAAAACCCTAAAAAACCATAAAACCCTAAGAGCGAATAAAAACCCCAAAATTTATATAACTCTAAAAATAAATTAAACCATTAAAATGTTAAAAATTAATAAAATCCCTTAAAACCCAAAAAATTTAAAAAACCCCAAAACCCAAAAAAATGTAAAAACCCTAAAACCATAAAAAAACCGAGAAACCATCAAAATACCAAAAAAATATAAAAACAATAAAATTTTATGAAATCCATAAGTATCCCTAAAAACATAATAAACCCTTAGGACCATGAAAAACCCAATAAAAACATAAAAAAACTAAAAAAACATAAAACCAGTAAAAACCTAAAAAATGTCAAAAGCCTTATAAACCCAAAAAGTCTCTAAAAACCCTTAAATTCGTCAATATCTCCAAAAAAACTAAAAAACATTTAAAATCCAGAAAATCCCTTAAATTCTCTAAAAATGTAAAAAAACACTACAACCCTAAAAAACTACGTAAAACATGAAAACCTAACAGATCATAAAATCAAAAAAAATGCTATAAAATGCTAAAAACCATAAAATACCCAAAACCCTTAAAACCATAAAACAAAAAAAAAAATTTAAAAACCCATAAAAACCAAAAAAATCACTCAAAATTATAAAAATCCTTTAAACCCAAAATACACTAAAAACCTGAAATATTGTCAGTAACCCTAAAAAACTCAAAATAAACCGTAAAAAAATGAATATTCCATACAACCTTTGGAACCCCAAAACCCTTAAAAATCCTCAAAATCCCTAAAACCCCTAGAAAACTATTAAAATGCTAAATGACCCTAGAAATCCACAAAAACATGAAAACCCCAAAACCTTGAAAAACATCAAGAAAACCTTAACAAACAAAAATACTAAAACCCATAAAACCCTAAAAATTATTAAAACACAAAAAAACCAAAAAACCCATAAATCCCTTAAAAACCATAAAAATATTAAAAACCCTTGAAGCACCATAAAAACCATAAAAACCAAAAAAAAATTCAAAAAAACCTTTAAACCCCTAAAAAATTAAAAAACTATAAAAATCCACAAAAAAACTAAAAACAAAAAAATCCCTGAATACCTAAAACCCCTAAAAACCTAAAAACCCCTAAAAACCCTAAAACACTAAAAAAGAAAAAATCATAAAAATCCATAAAAATTCCTAAAAACAAAAAAACCTTTAAACCCCTAAAACCCCATAACAAGACCTTCAAATCACAAAAACATTTGATCCCTATAAAAACCAAAAAACCACTAAAACCTTAAAACACCAAAAATCCTATAAACCCCCAAAATCCCTAAAAATCAAAAAATAACACAAAAATCTTAAAATCCCTAAAAATGAATAAAAATGTAAAAAACCATAAGAAAAATTAAAAATATTAGGAACACTTAAAACTACTAAAATCGTAAAAAATTCCAAAACTCCTAAAAATCGCTAAAAACCCTTAAAACCATAAAAACCATTAAATCCCCTGAAAACATAAAAATACAAAAAACACCATAAAAACTATAAAACCCACTACAAAATCTATACCTCATTGGTTAGCTGCGAGCTGCTGGATGCTGGTTGATGCTGGATAATGGTGGTGGCTACTTTGCTTTGTGTGTTTTCTTTTTCGTTCTTGATTTTCCGTTTTTGGGGTTTTTGTCTTGGGTCGTTAAGGGTTTTTGGGTGTGGGTCGATTGACCCCTCCCCTCCCTTGTCTGCTATGTCTCTTTTGTTTTTTTAATAAATTTGGGGGGGGGGGGGGCGGGAATAGCCTGACCCTCGCATCTTCCTTGCCCTAAAAACACTAAAACCCCACGAGAATGCCAAAAAATACCTACAAATCCATGAAAACATAGAAATAAATAAAGACATGAAAACCATATGTAAACCAATAATTCCTAAAAATAATTTACACCCCTAAAAATGAAAAATGTGAAAACACAGAAAAAACCCTAAACCCCTTAAAAATCCTAAAGATCATAAAAATCCCTAATAACCCTAAAACCATAAAAATTATAAAAATTACAAAAAAAACTAAAAATATAAAAACCCATTAAAACACTAAGAAAGTATAATAAAACAACAAAAACCATACAAGACTTAAAACCCAAAAAACCTAAAAACTGCTAAAACCCTTGGAATCCCTTAAATGACCCTAAAAACCCTAAAACCTCTAAAAATATAAAAACACCTAAAAACCTAAAAAATATTTAATCGCATAAAACCCTAAAACCCACTACAAACATTAAAAACCCATTAAACCCTTCAAAATAATAAAAAACTCTAGAAAACCATAAAACCCCTAAAAAATTAAAAAAACACTAAAAAACCAAAAAAACCAAAAAACCCCCTTAAAACCCCTAAAAAACTCAAAATCCCTAAACACCATAAAAACCATAAAATTACTAAAAAATCCCAAATAGTCCCTAAAAATGTAAAAAATTAAAAACCTTAAAAAACTATATCGAGACCTTAATAACCTAAAAAAATTTAAACCCCTAAAAATATAAAAAGGCTAAAACCCAAAAAACCCAAAAACCACTAAATACTCCTAAAATATTTCTCAATCCCTAAATGCCATAGAAAATAAAAATACTGAAAAAAAGCACTAAAAATCTCTAAAAATGAAAAAACCCAAGAAAACCTATAAATCCCTAAGAAAACATTAAAACCCCAAAACACATAAAACCCATAAAAACCTAAAAAACACCAAATACCCTAAAAGGACCTAAATAAATTAAACCCCTTAAAAACCATAAAACTCCTATAAAAGAAAACCCTTAAAACACTTAAAAATTCATAAAAAACTAAAATATGTAAAATCCCATTAAAAATATAAAAATGTTCAAAAAAACTAAAAACATTAAAAATAATTTTTTTTTAAAAACCATTAAAAACCAAAAAAACAAAAAATACCCTAAAAACATAAAAACACCTAAAATCCTTATAAATACATCAATAAACTAAAAAACAATTAAAATCATAAATTACCCTTAAAAATCCCTAAAAATGTAAAAAAAAAATAAAAAGATGAAAAATCTATAGAAAACCTTAAAAACCAAAAAAAACTTTCAACCCTTAAAAACCCAAAAAATACTAAAAACCAAAAAACCCAAAAAACCAAAAAACCATAAACCCCTATAAATCCATAAAACCACAAAAAACCTAAAAGAACTAAAAAATCATTAAAAACCTAAAAACTTATAAAACCCAAAAAACCCTAAAAAACCCTAAGAAAACCACAAAAACCAAAAATCACTTAAAACCCCTAAAATTTTTCTAAAACCACAACAACCCTAAAAATCCCTAAAACCCCTAAAAACCCCTATAAATCCCTAAAATATTAAAGAAACCTAAGACCCCAGAAAAATCCTAAAAAGATTTAAAAACTAAGAGCATTAAACCCAGTATTTTTAAAAAATGATAAAACCCCTAAAATATTGTAAAACCCTAAAACCCCATAATACCATAAAAACCCTAAAAACCCAGAAAAGTACTAAAAATCCATAAAACTATAAAAGCCACTAATAACATTAAAAATTCTCTAGCCCTCTAAATATATTAAAAAAATTTAAAAAACATTAAAATCCTTAAAAATTCAAAAGAACCTAAAAAACCAAAAAACCATAAAAACTCTAAAAATACAAAAAAAAAACTAAAATAAACTTCAAAATACCAAAAAAATCTAAAACCTTAAAAATCCTAAAAAATCCTTACAAATCCCTAAAAATATAAAAATCCTTAAAACCCAAAAAACCCCTGGTAAAACCTTAAAAACATAAAATCAATTAAAACCTCTAAAACCCTAAAAAACACTAAAAACCCTAGAAACTATATTAGACCCTAAAACCCATAAAACCCCTAAAAATCCATAAAATCCCTAAAACCCATAGAAATCATTAAAACATTAAAAGTTCCAAAACATGTAAAAAATTATGAAAACCATGAAAACCCAAAGAAAACCATAAAAACCTAAAACAATTAATTACCCTGAAAACCCAAAAATTTAAAAAACCCTAAAAGACACTAAAACCCTAATATCCTAAAACCCCTTGAAAACATTAAAAACCCATGAAACCCTTAAAATACCTTAAAAAACCCTAAAAACCCCTTAAAACTCAAAAACCCTTTAAACCCATAAAAATGATACAATAATCTAAAAATCTAAAAAAATCCTAAAAACAAAAAAATGTAATAAAAATCCTAAAACCCTTAAAAACCCCCAATCCCCCCTAAAATACCTAAAAATAAAATAAAAATAAAAATCCTAAAAATTCACTAAAAATCAATAAACACATAAAAATCGAAAAAAAACATTAAAACCCCTAAGAAAACAATAAAATACTAATAAACCACTAAACACCTAAAAATGCTAATAGCCATAAAAACCCTAATAAGACACTATAACCCATAAAACCTAAAATGTCAATAAAAACACTAAAACCCCATAAAAATTCTAAAATATCCCTGAAAATCCATAAAAACAAAAAAACCCTAAAAACACAAAAAACCCAAAGAAAAAAAAATTAAAAATCGCAAAATTAATATAACCACTAAAAAATTAAAAAACATAAATTCCATAAAGGATCATAAAATCTATAAAAACCACTAAAAAACATAAAAATCAATAAAACATTAAAAACCCTAAAACCCATAAAAATTGTAAAACCCCACTAAGAACACTAAAATCCTTTAAACCCATAAAAAAGTTAGAATACTCTAAAAAACCAAAAAAAATTAAAAACTAAAAAATAACCCTAAAACCCAAACAAAACCCTAAAACTCTTGTAAAAAGGCCCTATAAATCCCTAAAAATATAAAAACCCATAAAAACAACAAAAATATAAAAACAATAAAAGACCCTAAAAACCCCTAAAACCTCTAAAACCCCTAAAACCCTTAAAAACCATAAAAATCCATAAAATCCAAAAAAAAACTAATAAAACTCTAAAAACCTTTTAAATTCCAAATAATGATAAAAAACTCTAAAAAAATTAAAAATCATAAAATATAAAAAAACACCTAAAAACCCAAAAATAAATAATATTTCCCTAAAAAATAATAAAAACCCTCAAAATTAAAAAACACATGAAAACCCATAAAAACCTATAAAATCAATAAAAACACTAAAAATGAAAAAAACCCTAAAAACCCATAAAAACATAAGAAATATTAAAATGTTTAAAACACATAAATTCCCAAAAAACCTACAAAATGTTAGTAATCAAAAAACCCCCAAAAGGACACTAAAGTCCCTAAACCCTCTCATAATACCTCAAAACCCAAAAAATAGATAAAAATTCTTAAAGATCACTAAAAACCCCTAAAACTGTAAAAAATTCATAAAAACCTAAATAGACCTAAAAAGACAATAAAAATAATAAAAACACATAAAACACCAAAATACACAAAAAACTGTAAAAAAAACTAAAACCCCAAGACCTCTAAAAACCATAAAAACACCTAAAAAATTAAAAAACACGAAATCCATAAAAACCCACTAAAAGATCTAAAAACCATTTAATCCATTAAAAGTGATAAAAAACTCTAAAACCACTTAAAATACTAACAAATATCCTAAAACCCCAAAAACTAAAAAACCCAAAAAACCCTGAAAAACCTAAAACCATCAAAATCACTAAAACCAAAAAATAAAAAAATACTTAAAAAGAACTAAAAATCCCTAATGATATAAATTTCCAAAAGAATTACTTAAAAGCCTAAAAACAATTAAAACCACTAAAAACATATAAACTACTAAGAACTGTAAAAACACCAAAAGGCCTAAAATACACTAAAATATCTCAAAATCTCTAAAAACCCATAAAAATCATTAAAAATCACGAAAATCACTAAAAATATAAAAACCCTAAAAAACTACAATATACCTAAGATAACCTAAAACACCTAAAAATGATTAAAACAACTAAACACCAAAATAATGCCAAAAACTCTAAAAGTCCCTAAAAACCCAAAAAGCCCCTAAAATCTATAAAATCACATTAAATCCAAAAAACCAGAAAAAACCCCAAAAAACAACTAAAACCCTTGAAAATGCTAAAAAAAAATAAATAATCTATAAAAACCATAAAACCCTAATAAATTATAAAGCCCCTAAAAACAAAATAAAAACAATAAAAACCCAAAAACCATAATAAACCCTAAAAAGCCGTTAAAACATCTAAAAATCTGAAACCCATAAAGATCCTAGAAACCATAAAAATTTGAAAAAACATAAAACCCTTGAAAACCCCTAAGAAAACCTTAAAAACCTAGAAACAATTTAAACCCCTAAAAAAACACTAAAAGCACTAAAAACCATAAAAGACCCTAAAACCCATAAAACCACTAAAAATCCCAAAAAATTAAAAAACACCATAAAAATCATAAAAAATCCTAAAAACACCTAAAAATAAAACAAACATAAAACCCATAAGAAAAACGTAAAAACCTAAATACACTTAAACAACTAGAAATCATAAAATTGTTAAAAACCCAAAAGACCCAATATTCGTAAAAACCCCTAAAAACCATGAATCCCATAAAACATTAAAAAACCCTAAAGCCCTGTAAAATCCCTAAAACGTCAATTAAAACTCTAAAAACTCATAAACCCCCTAAAAATGTTAAAAATATTTTAAATACCTTAAAAAAACTAAAAAAATAAAAAATCACAAAAAACTTAAAAAACAAACAACCACTAAACAACCCTGAAACCCCTCAAAATCTATAAAACTCATAAAATAATAAAAAGCCTAAAAATTCCCTAAAAATAAAAAAATCCTAAAAAACCCATAATACTTCTTAAAAATGAAATGAAAAGATTGAAAACGTAAAATTAGTTAAAAGCCCTAAAAGCTTAAAAAAATCTAAAGACCCTAAAACCCCTTCAAACCAAAAAAATCACCAAAATTCCCATAATACCCTAAAATCCATAAAAATATTTAAAAAATACCTAGGAATCCCAAAAATTATAAAAAACAATAAAACCCCCAATAAAACTATAAAAAAATAAACATTATTAGAACCCCTAAAAGCCTAAAAAATGCTAAAAACCCTAGAGGTCCCTACAAACCCTAAAAGGTCCCTAAAACACTAAAACCCCCCGAAAAACAAGAAAATTCCCTATAATTTTAAATTTCTCTAAAAACTCATAAAAACATGAAAACCACTAAAAAAATAAAAACCCTTTAATCCCCTAAAAAACTAAAAAAGAGACCCCTAAAAAATCAAAAAAAACCGAAAAACTCCAAAAAAATCATAAATATACTAAAAAACTAAAAAAATCTATAAATAAAAGGCATTAAAAACCCTAACAAACCCCAAAAACCCCAAAATACCATAAAACCCTAAAAACAATAAAAACCCAAATAATCCATAAAAACCATATATATCCAATAAAACCCTAAAAATCACGAAAAACATTAAAAAACCAAAAGACCTTCAGAAACACTCAAAAAACCTTAAAAATATATAGCACTTAAAACTCCTAAAAACATAAAAAAACATAAAAACCCATAAAAGAACATAAAACCTCTAAACCCCCCCTAAAAACCATAAATCCTATGAAAACACTAAAAACCCTAAAAACCCATAAAAAAACCTAAAAACAATAAAAACACTTTAATCCCCTAAAAATGTAAAAAACTATAAAATATTAAAAACCTAATGTATTAAAAAAACAGCTAAAACCAAAACAAAACATGCACTCCCATATACCATAAAACCCATAAAAAACATTAAGATCCCTAAAATTCAAAAAAAAAACACAAAAACCCATATATATAAATCAAAAATAAATAAAACCCCCTTAAAACCCTAAAAACCCCAAACAAAGCCTTAAAAACCAAAAATAATTTAAATTCCTAAAATCCTTAAAAATCTAAAATTCCAAAACAATCCTAAAAAGACCCTAAAAACAATGAAACCCCTCATAATCCCAAAAAACATTAAACCATAAAAATCTAAAAAATGCACTAAAAATCCCTAAAAATATAAAAATATCTAAAACACTCAAAAAACGTAATAAAATATTAAAATACAAAAACACATAAAACCCCTAAAAACTAAAAAAATCTAAAATCCCTAAAAAACTAAAAAACCCTAAAAACCCTAAAAACCATAAAATTATATAAAACCATAAAAACCTTAAAATCCCTAAACCCTAAAAACACTAAAAACCTTTTAAACCCATAAAACATCAAGAATCTAAAAAACCCTAATACCCTGAAAAATAAAAAATCCCTAAAAACCCAAAAATACAATAACAAAATAAAATCCCTAAAACACATAAGAAAACCTCAAAATCCATCAAAACCCTAAGAAACATAATAAATCATTAAAAATACGTTGAACACCATAAAATGTACAAAATCACAAAAAAAACATAAAAACATAAAAATACTAAAGAATCCCAAAAAATCCCTAAAAATGTAAAAAAACCTAAAATCGATGAAAACCCATACGAAATCCATTAAAACATAATAACTCTTTAAAATCCTAAAAACAAAAAAAAATGATAAAAATGTTAAAAGAACATAAAAACCTTAAATCCCATGAACACCATCAAACCCATAAAAACAATATAAAATTAAAACCACTAAAAACTGTAGAAACCCATTAAAATCCAAAAACTATTAATGAACTTAAAAAACCTAGAACTCCAAAAAAACCATAAAAACCATGAAACCCTAAGAGTCCCTAAAACCCCTTAAAATCCCTAAAACCAAAAAACACCATAAGAATCATAAATAATCCCTTGATATCCTTAAAAACATAAAAAACAATAAAAACTTTGAATAACCAAAGAAAATATTAAAAACCTAAAAATGATAAAACCCCTTAAACCCATAAAATACCCTAAAACCCAAAAAACACTCAAAATCCTTAACAAAAATTGAATCCCAAATAAACCTAAATATTCCTTAAAATTCTGCAAAACCCTTAAAACCCTAAAAACACTAAAAACCACTAAAAACTCCTAAAATTGTAAAAAAATCCTAAAAAATTAAAAATAAACTAAAAATATAAAACTCCTTTAAACCCCTAAAAACGTTAAAAACTCTAAAAACTTTAAAAACCAAAAAAATAAAACAAAAAACCCAAAAAAATAATAAATACCTAAAATCCCTAAAAACCCTCAAAACCTATAAAATCCAATGATATAATAAAAATCCTAAAAAATACCTAAAAACCCTAAAAATGTAAAAAAACCTAAAACCCATGAAAAACACTGGAAACCCCAAATAAAAACTTAAATTATAAAAGATAATTAAAATCCTAAAACCCCTAAAAACACTAAAATCCAAAAAAAATGAAAAAAGACCGTAAAACCCGTTAAAACCCTAAAACCCCTAAAAATAATAAAAAATTATTAAATCCCTAAAAAGATAAATAATACTAAAAACCCGGAAAAAGCATAAGAAAAACTTAGAATCCTAAAAATACCTAAACCCTAAAAAAACATAAAAAATGATAAAAACCCTAAAAACATAATAACCCCTAAAAACCATAAAAAATATAAAAACTCCTAAAAACCTTAAAAATCACTAAAATATTTAGAACCCTTTAAACTGCTATAACATTTGAAACACTAAAAAACCATAAAAACCCTAAAAAACTCAAAAAATAAAAAAAACCAAAAAACCCCAGAAAACCCTTCAAAATACCTAATAACCCTAAAGACCCTAAAAATTCTTAAAATCCATAAAAACTATAAAAACCATAAAAACCGAAAAACCCCATAAAAACTATAAAAACCAACAAAAAACATTGCAAAACCCTTTAAACTCCTTAAAACCATAAATACACTTAAACCCATTAAAACTGTAAAAAAACTCAAAAACCCTAAAAACCAGAAAGCATCATAAAACCCCTAAAAACCCTAACAACCAAAAAAATACGTTAAAACCCTAAAGGCCTATAGAATTGCTAAAAAATCTCTAAAAATAGAAAAAAACACAAATAGCTATAAAAACAATTAAGAAATCCCACAAAACCTAAAACCACATAAGTCACCTAAAAAAATAAAAAATCTAAAATCCCTAAAGACCCCTTAAAAAACTCAAAATCTGTAAAAATCATAAAAACTAAAAATACCAAAAAATCCCAAAAAACCCTATAAATTTAAAAATGTAAAAAAACCTTAAAACTATAAGAAACCTTTAAAAACCTAAAAACAATTAAAAACTTTTTAAAAAATAAAAAACATTAAAAACCTAAAACCTATAAGAGACCCTAATTACCCAAAAAACTCTTTAAACCCCACAAAAATCCTTCAAACCCTTATTAACCCAAAAAACCCATACAAATCATAAAAAAACCACTAAAAACTATAAAAAAATTTAAACCCCCTAAAAACCGTAAAAAATTCTAAAAAACACTTAAACCTTAAAACTAAAAAAACCCCTCCAAAAAACCCAAAAAAACTATAAAATTTGTAACAAAACATTAAAACCCACAAAATACCGAAAGACCGTAAAAAGAACATAAACCACTAAAAAACACTAAAATTACCTAAAATGTAAAAACCCCTAAAAAATATAAAAACACTAAAAAAACCCTAAAAAACAAAAATCATGAATAACCCCTAAAAAATGAAAAATTACAAAAAACTGAAAGAATATTAAAAACCATAAAACCCTAAAAATTCCTAAAACCCCTAAAACACATAAAAATATTAAACAATTCCTAAAAATCCATGAAAACGTAAAAATCCCAAAAAACACGTAAGAAAAAAATAAATCCTAAAAAACCTTATAATACAAAACAAATAAAAATGATAATGATATTAAAAGTCCTAAGAAAACCCAAAAACCCATAAAATCCAAAAGGCCACCCTAAAACCATATAACCCCCTAAAACCCAAAAAATACTAAAAACAAATTAAAAACTCTAAAACTCCATTAAAACTATAAAAACATTAAAAATCACTAAAAAATTATAAAAGTTCTAAAAACTTATAAAAATACCTCAAATGACCTAAAAACCCAATAACACATTAAACCTTAAAAACCACTAAAATCCCCAAAATCCCCAAAACCCATAGAAACAAAAAAAAATTAAAAAATACCTAAAATCCAAAAATTTATAAAATAAACCTTAAAATCATGAACAAACCTATAAAAACAACAAAAAACTAAAAAAAATTAAGCCCCTTAAAACCAAAAAATTATAAAAACCCAAGAAAACTAAAAAGACCTAAAAAACAATCAAAATCCCAAAAAACCTATAAACAATGAAAAAAAATAAAAAAATCCATTATGATCCCAAAAATTATAAAAAACCCTCAAAAACCAAATAAACCCCAAGAAAACCTTACAAACATAGACACTAAAAACCCCTAAAAATAAAAATACTACTAAAAACACTAAAAGACCATAAAAACCCTACAACCCCTAAAAACCATAAAACCCCTAAACCACTTAAAGAACCCATGAAACCAAAAAAATTAACTAAAAAAATCTAAAAACCCTTTGAAACGATAATAAATTTTAAAAACTCTAGAAAAACCATTAACACCCGAAAAAGGAAAAAAACTAAAAAAATCAAAAAACCCTAAAAAACCATTAAAACCTTTAAAACCATCAAAATCTGTAAAAACCGTACAAAACATAAAATTCCTAAAAAACCATAAAATCACTAAAAATTTAAAAAACCCTAAAAACAGAGAAAAAACCTAGTAAAACCTAAAAAACATAACAAAAATAAAACCCATACAACCCCTAAAAATGGAACAAACCATAAAAATACTAAAAGAAACTAAAAATCATAAAAACCACTAAAACCCTAAAAACACCCAAAAACCTCAAATGACCTAAAATCACAAAATGTCCCGAAAAACTAGACACATTGGAAACCCTTTGAATTAATAAAATTGTTTAAAAATATAAAAAATATTAAAACCCTAATAAACTCAATAAAAATTATAAAAATACAAAAAAACTATACAACCCTAAAAACAGACCCCCTCAAAATTTGTAAAAACTCTAAAATCACTTAAATATTTTAAAAATACCTAAAAATTGTAAAAATGAAAAAAAACCTAAAACCCTAGAAAACTTAAGAAAATCTTAAAAACCTAAAATAACTCAAACCCCCTAAAAATATTAAAAAATTCCAATCCCCTAAAAAGATACTAAAACCCATAAAACACCCTAAAAACAAAAAAAACCATAAAACCAAAAAAATCCCAAAAACCCCCAAAACCACTAAAAACTATAAAAACCACTTTAAACAGCTAAAATTGTTTAAAAACTATATCAAAAATTAAACTATATGAAACTCAATTAAAAACCAAAAACCCACAAAACCCATAAAAATGCTAAAAAACCTTAAAAACCACTAAAACCCCTCAAAATCCCTAAAAATGCTAAAATCCCATAAAATCATACAAAATCCAACAAAATCTTACAAAATACATAAAAATATATAAAATCAAAACAAAACCTTTAAAATCCTAAAAACCTAATGAAAACATTCAAAAACTAAAAATATTAAAACTCTTAAAAAGCTAAGAAATGCTAAAAACAAAAAAAACCTAAAAAACCTAAGATTCCATTATTTTCATTTTATTATGCATAGTCTCCCTTTTAAGGGTTGAAGGGGAACACATACATGACCCATAGGACCAAGGTACAAGGCCTGACATGACTTGAAATAGATGACCCGAAAGCCCAGAGGCATACCATGCCCAATACATGACCCGTTGGCCCGACCCACCAGATGAAGAGCTAATCAGATTAGAATAATGAGAGGGTATGGCAACCACCATCGGGACTAAGAACCATGCATCTTTGTATGGGAAATGCTAGCCGATCAGTAATGAAATGTGGGGAGCTAGGCGATCAATGATGCAGATGCTAGGGAGGGGAAGTTCTTAAAATCTGAAAAAAAATAAAAATCATAAAAATCCCAAAAAATACATAAATTTTTTAAAAACCATAAAAATCCTTAAAAAAAGAAAAATATCTTAAAACCAAAAAAAAATTAACCTTTTAAAACATAAAAATTGTTGAAAACCCTAAAACCCATTGAAATCCTTGAAACCCATAAAACCCCCTAAAACCATATAAAACACTAAAAAGAGTAAAAAACCTAAAACAAATAAGACCTCTAAAAACCCATTAAATACCAAAAAACATTTAAAAACTCTACAAAAATTAAAACCTTGAATACTAAAAAATCCAAAAAAACCATAAAACAATAAAGAACTAAAAACCCTAAAACAAAAAAAACCATAAAAATCCTAAAAAATATATAAGAACCCCTAAAAATAAAGAACTCTTTAAAACCCTAAAGAAACCTTAGAAAACCATAAAATATATAAATAATTAAAACCCCTTAAAATATAAAAAATGTTTAAACCCTAAAAACCATACAAAATTACAAATTCCATGGAAACATTAAAAACCGTGAGAATATTTGAAAATACCTTAAAATTACAGTAACATAAACATCCCTAAAAACCTAGAAAAAAACTAAGAAAATATTAAAAACATAAATACACTTTAAACCCTTAGAAAAAACATAAAAAACACTAAAATTCCTAAAATCTCTAAACACCCTAAAAACACTAAAAACCTATAAATACCATAAAAAAATAAAAACTGTGAGAAACAAAAAACTAATAAAAACACCAAAAATCACTAAAAATTATAAATTTCATTAAAACACTAAAAAATGTTAAAAACCTTTCAAAAACTATAAAACCCTATTTTTTTAAAACCATAAAAACATAAAAAACATTATACCGAAAAAGTCTCTTAAAACCCTAAAAATTATAAAAATTCCTAAAATCCCAAACAATCCCCCAAAATATAAAAAACCTAAAAAACATGAAAAATCCTAAGAAAAACATAAAAAAATAAAAAATGATAAAAACCCTAATAAATCTTAAAAACCTTAGAAACCCTAAAAGCCTTCAAATTTCATAAAAAAATAAAAACCATAAAAATCCTAAAAAAATCCTCATAAATCACTAAAAATGTAAAAAACAATAAAACTTTGAAAACCTTATGAAAATATAAAAACCTAAAAAAACTTTAATCCTCTAAAAACATGAAAAAAATATTAAATCCCCTAAAAAAAATAAAAACCCTAAAACCCTAAAAAAATTGAAATCTCCCAAAAACCTTTAAAACCCTAAAAAATTAAAACCTCATAAAAACCTTCAAAACCCCTAAAAAATAATAAAACCATTAATATCTACTAAAAACTATAAAACCCTTTAAACTCCAAAATCCTCAAAAACCCAATAACCTAATAAACAATAAAAAGCATGAAAACCTTAAAAACCATAAAACCCATAAAACCCTAATAGTCTTTAAAAATTATAAAAACCCTTTAAAACCATGAAAAACATAAAAACTCTAAAAAACAATAAAAACCCCAAAAAAATGTAAATACCCTAAAAAAATCCTTTAAAATCCAAATCCCAAAAAAGACTAAAAACCATAAAAATCCTAAAAATCTCTAAAAACAAAAAAATCCATAAAAACCATGAAAACCCATAAGCAAACATCTAAAAACTAAAGCAATTAAAAACATTAAAACCTAAAAATTCTAGAAACCAAAAAACTCTAAAAGACCCTAAAAACTCTAAAAACCCAAAAAAACATAAAATCATAAAACCCCTAAAACATTAAAAACCCTAAAACCCCAAAAAAACACTAAATTCCTACTAAAACTGTAAAAACCCTTCCAAACCCTAAAAACATTAAAAACTCAGAAAAACCTCAAAACTATAAAAAAACTCAGAAAAAACCTTAAAACCCCAAAAATTAACCTAAAACCCATAAAAACCCTAAAAACCATTAAAATACCTAAAAACCATAAAAATTCTAAAAAACCCCAAAATTCCCAGAAAATGTAAAAAAACCCTAAAACCACCAAAAAAAGCCTAAGAAATAAATAAATACAAAAAACACTTGAAACCCCTAAAACATAAAAATGATTAATCCCTAAGAACCCATATGAACACTCAAAATCCCTAAAACCCCAAAAAACATAAAAATCCTTAAAAAATCCTAAATATCCATAGAAATATAAAAAACATTAAATCCCAGAAAAACTGTAAGATAACCTTAAAAACATTAAAATTCATAAAACCCATACATAACCAAAAAATTGATAAAAACCACAAACGTCACTGAAACCCTTAAAATCCCCAAAATACCATAAAACCCATAAAACCTTAAAATTGCTAGAAACTAAACCCCCTAAAAACCACAAAAAACTCTGAAAACAAATTAAACCCCAATGACATTTAAAAAGTTTGAAAAACCTTAAAAATGAAAAAAGAAACAAAAAACCTTAAAACAACCCCAAAAAATAGAAAAATCCTAAAATCCCTAAAAACCGTAAAACCCTCAAAATCCCTAAAAAAATGAAAAAACCATAAAAATCTAAATAAATATAGATTAAAATTTTAAAAAACCTTAAAAATTAAAACCCCTAAAAAAATCTTAAAAAAATAAAAACACTTAAAACCCCTAATTAACCTTAAAATGATAAAAACACTAAAAGACCCTAAAACCCCTAAAAACCATAAAAATAAAAAAAACCCCTAAAAACCATAAAACCCCTAAAATCCCAAAAAAATCCTGAACCAAACTAAAAACATTTAAAACCCTTTAAATGCCTAAAAGTATTAAAAATATTAAAAACCCATAAATGCCCTAAAAACTGAAAAAAATAACTTAAAATCCCAAAAATACCAAAAATACCATGAAAACCCAAAAAACCCAAAAAACCCGTAAAAATCCCTAAAAATACCTAAAATAAAAAAAACATAAAACCCTAAAAACCTTAAAAAACTAAAAATACTTAAACCCTCTAAAAAAATTCTAAAAATTCTAAAAACTCAAAAAAGACCCTAAAAACCCTAAACCACCTAAAAAACATTAAAACCCCTATAACCATAAAAAACAAATAAACCTTTAAGATTTATAAAAACCATAAAAAATATGAAAACCCATTAAATCCCAAAAAATGATAAAAACTCTAAAAAACTAGAAAACCCTAAAAAATAAAAAGAGATAAAAACATAAAAAACATAAAAAGATGAAAAGCATAAAAACCCTAAAACCATTCAAAATACCTAAAAACAATAAAAATCCATAAAAAACACTAAAAAACATAAAAATGAAACAATACCCAAAAAACCCTGAAAGAATACTTTTGAAACCCTTAAACACCTAAAAGCACTAGAAACCCGTGAAAACTAAACAACTCTACAACACTAAAAAACGTTGAAAACCATAAAAACTCATAAAAACCTCAAATTCCCTAAAATCCATAAAATCCATAAAAATAACAAAAATACTAAAAAATCCCCAAAAAATAAAAAAACCATAAAACACATAAAAAATCTATGAAAACGATAAAAAATATAAAAACACTTAAAAATCCTAAAAAACTAAAAATGATAAACCTTTAAAAGACCCTAAAAACTCTAAAACCCCTAAAACACATAAAACCCCTACAAATCATAAAACACAATACCCTATAAAACCCTAAAAACCCACTAAAAATTATATAAACCTTTTAAACCAAAAACAATGTTCAAATATCTCTAGAAAAACCTTAAAACCTCAAATAATCCAAAATTAAAAAAAACTATAAAAATCCAAAAAATACATAAAAATATAAAAAATATAAAAAAAATTAACAATCCCTATGAAAATCATAAAATCCTAAAAAACCTAAAACCCTAAAAAAATCTAAAAATACTAAAAATTCTTAATCCCTGAAACACATAAATTTCCAAAAAAAACCTAAAATCCCATAAAAATCCTAAAGAACATCTAAATATCCATAAAAATATATAAAACCCAAAATACCCTTAAAAATAAGAAAACATTAAAAATAAAAAAACACATTAAACCCTAAAGAGCCTAAGAACCCCTAAAAACCCTAAAAACCCAAAAAACCCTACAAACCATAAAACAATCTTTAAAATAACCTAAAACACTTAAAAACCCTAAAACATCTAAAAACATTAGAAACCATTTAACACTATAAAAACATTAAAAAACGTAGAAACAATTAAAAGACTAAAATACTCAAAAAACCCCACAACACCCAAAAAACCATAAAAACTCAGAAAACGCTAAAAGCCCCTAAAACATTCAAAAATCTATAAATACCCTAAAAACAACAAAAATTCAAAAAAAAATACATTAAAATACCTTAATATTTAAAAACCCATAAAGACCCTAAAACCCCATAATAAAACATTAAAAACCTAAAAACAGTTAAAATCCCTAAAAAAATAAAAAACCAAAAAAAATCCAAAAACCGAAAAAACAAAAAAAATAACGACCTGGAAAATTCTTAAAATCACAAAAAAAACCAAAAAAACAACTAAGTCCATAAAGACCAAAAAACCACTAAGAATTATAAAAGCCCCTAAAAACCACTTAAAATTATAAATACCTTTTAAACGCCCAAAAACATTTAAAAAAGTTAAAAAAATAAAAACATAAAAAGCTTAAAATCCCAAATAAGATAAATACCCCTAAAATCTAAAAAAACCATAAAACCACTAAAACCCATAAAAATACCTAAAAATCCTAAAAATCCCTAAAACTGTAAAAATCCATGAAATCATAAAAAATCACTAAAAACCCTAAAATAAGGAAACACAATAAAAACCCTTAAAACCCTTAGAAACCCATAAAACATAAACAAAAAAAATCCCTTAAAAACTAAAAATCCATAAAAACACTAAAACAAACCTAAAAAATATAAAAACTCCTAAATACATAAATTTCCCTAAAACCATAAATATCCCTAAAACCCCCTAAAAACCCTAAACCCACTAAAAACTCCAAAACCCATTTATACTCTTAAAAATGTTAAATAACTCTAAAAATATTAAAAAGAACAAAAAACTTATGAAAACTCACAAAAACCCCATAAAAATCATAAAACACCAATAAATCCCTAAAACCACTCAGAATCACTAAAAGTCGAAAAAATATAAAAATATAAAAAATATAAAAAATATAAAAAATCATAAAAACCTTGAAAACCCCTAAAAAATACGTAAAATCTTAGAAATAATTTTAAACCCTAAAATACCTAAAAATTCCAAAAAACTATAAAAAACATAAAAACTCTAAAAACACTAAAATCCCAAAAAAAACCATAACAACCCAAAAAATAAAACACCACTAAAAATCCCTAAAAATATAAAGAAACCAAAAAACCATGAAACCCCTAAGAGAACTATAAAAATGTAAAAACACTTCACACCTCTAAAAATCTAAAAATGCTAAACACCCTAAAACCCTATAAACACCAAAAAACATAAATACTATTAAAAAACTAAAACATTAAAAACCGTAAAACCCTATTAAAACCTTAATCCTCCAAAAATTTTAAAAACCCTTTAAAATACTAAAAAACACCCATAAAAATCCCTAAAACCCCCAAAACACCCTCAAAATACCTAAAAACCTTAAAACTATATAAATCTTAAAAAATACCTAACAACAATAAAATCCCTAAAAAACTTGTAAAAAATAAAAAATCCTTAAATATATATTAATAATTAAAACACATAAAAACTGAAAATATTATATGCACTAAAATAATCTTTAAATCCTATAATACCATAAAACCCCTATAATCCTAAAAAATAATAAAAACAATAAAAATTATAAAAAACCCTAAAAACCATAAAAAACCTAAAAAACCCTAAAATATATGAAAACAACATACAATTACATAACAAATTACAAAAATATAAAACCATAAAATGACCAAAAAATTATGAATACTCTAAAAGACCCCAAAACCCCCAAAAAACCCTAATGCAAAAAAGCCGATAAAACCATAAAAAATTCAAAAACTCAAAAAAAACCCAAAAAAACTAAAAACTATAAATAACTTTTTAATCCCCTAAAATCATTAAAAAACACTACGTTGAGAAAAAGTTAAAAAATAATAAAAAACCATAAACCCCTGAGAAATCAAAAAACCCTAAAAGAAGAAAAAAACATTCAAACCCTAAAAACCCTCAAGATCATTAAAATAGAAAAAAACCCCATAAAAATCATTAAAAAAATCCCTAAAATCCCTAAAAAACTAAAAATGACAAAAAAACTTAAAAATACTCCAATAATACCACTAAAACTAAAAACACTTAAAACCCCTAAAAACCCAAGAAACCGTAAAAACCCTAAAAAGACACCAAAAACCCAAAAACCCATAAATTCTAAAAAAACCCCAAAAAACCTTAAAACCATAAAACACACACTACTAAAAGACAGGAGTTTGACAACGGTGGTATTTATTTGTGCTAGAAAAAAGCACTGATAAATGGCCTCATTATCCGCGCTAAATAAGCCACTGATACATTTTACCCTTTATTAACGCATTTTTTTAACACTGATATAGGGTCCCTTTATTAGTGTTGGTAAATAGTAACCTTTATCAATGCTTAGTTTATAACACTGATAAAGGGTACCCTTTATCAGTGCATTATTTTTAGCACTGATAAAGGGGAACCTTTATCAGCATTATATATTTAGTTCTCATATATAAAACATTTATCAACATATTTTTAGAGATGATAATTGTCCAAATAAATAAAATGAAATAATTAAATAAATGATAATAAAAAATGGTGTTTCTTAAAAAATATTACAAATTTTATTAATTACAAAATTGAATATATTTATTATATTATATATAAATTTTAAATACAAATAAATGGTTTGTATTAGATATATATATAATGGATAAAATATTAAACAAAAAAAATTATAAATTAGTAAATTGAGAAAAATATTAAACATTTGATTAATTAGATGATTATTGATAATGTTAATAAATAGTATATATAAAATATATAGATATATATTAATTTATATAAATATGATTTATATAATACAAAATATTATTTATTATTTAAATTAAATAATAATATATTTAGTTAATAATGATTTATAATGAAAAATTAATATGAATTAAAAATACTGACTAATTGCATCGATTAATGCATATAATTTAATGTCATTTTATTTTTCAATCTATAATATAGATCAAATGTATTATAGTGATTTCACATATATGTAATTGATGCATTTTTATATAAATATACACACACACACAAATTAAATTTTTTTCATTTTATATTATTTATTTTATATGTATTTATTTACTATGTTTAAATATATTCAATTTTTATTCCACTTTATTAAAATATATATCCATTTTTAATGATTTATATTAATCAAAATTATCCAAATTTTCAATATTGTACTCATTTTTAATTAAACTATTTTACTCATTTTTATAATGAATGAAATTAAGGTTAAATATTCATCAATATTGTTAAAAATACATTTGTAAAAAAATAGTTATTATAAAATATAGTTATAATGTATATTTATGGTTTTTATATATTTATAATTATTAATAAATAAATATTATTCGTTTAAAACGTATTTATATAATTATAAATATAAAAAATATAAAAAATATTTATAAATAATGAATATATTTACCATGTTTATATATATATATATAATTATATAAATATATATAACGATATATATATATATATTTAAAAAATTATTTATTTAATTTAAAAAAAATTATATATTCAATGAATTATAAAATTATTATTTTATAAAAATTATTATTATAAGTATTATAATTATATATAATAAATATAGTTTTTCTTAAAAACTATTCTTTTTTTAAAAATTATTATAAGTATTTATAATCGCTTTTTAGAACTAATAAATATATAGATTTATTAGAACTAAAAAAGTGCCAATAATGATTCATTTTATCAGCACTTATTATTTTAGTGCTCATAAAAGGTATCTTTACACACACTTTTTTTGAAGCACTAATAAAAGTGTCATTGTCTATTTTAAGAACCCTTAACATCACAAACTATTCACGATATCCAAAGCTCTCTATAGGAGACACCAATATTCTGCAATCCTCGTTGTAGAATACATGCATGAATCTAGGATAAAATCAATGCTATAACTATTTTAAGGCTCGTATCCATGTCTCGAGTGATCCAAGGGTTGAACGCAACCGTGACTCAAATAAAGTACAAGTGTTTCAATATCTCTATTTTCCCTTAGTTATCCACTGATCCTTCTCATCCCACATTCATGTACCATAACAATTATAGTTGAAATATCCTATAAGAAAACATCCCAAAATTAATTATTTTTAATATATTTAAGTATCGTCTTCCCCAATATCACGTGGGTCTCCTTAATAATACATTAGTACTATGAAATTTCAAATATTTCAAACCAAATGTTAGGTCCTATTGTCATGAGGTATAATAGGCACCCAATACCTATATTCCATGACATCTATCTCTTTTCAATCATCAACTCTTGAAAAATTCGACCATTTAGTAGTCATTGTTGTCATTGGTTTAGAAATTAAATTTCAAATCACTTAGATGATGAAATACCTAACATCATTGGGGTCTTATATTATATCATGAATAAATTGGAACTGATAGGGTTGAGTGAGGAATAAATGAAATATAGGGTTATCCCCTTCTATTTTAATGGCAATTCTATAATTTGTTTCCAAAAAATTGATGATGAAATATCTAACACATTGGAACAACAATATACTGATTTTTTCATGAATTGTTTTCCAATGATAATAAGCACATAAATATGGTGTAATATTAATGGATTTATTTTTGATGATTTTGAACTATTTGATGAGATTTGGGAAAGATTTAGGGTACACTTATGAAATGTAACAATGAAATGATTATGATGAATATATAAAATCATATGAGAAAAAAAGTATATATGATTTATTTTTTATCTTATTTCTATAACTAATTATTGAAAACATATAGTGTTTTTAGTATTTTATTTTTAAATTATTTCAATTTGAATTTAAATAATATTGATTCAATTCAATAAAAATAAAAATCAAAGAGGTTTATGGTTCAATAATCATTGGACTATATTATACAGTACAAACTAATTTTCAGATAAAATTTAATTGAAATTTGGATTTTGTTTATTGAAATATATCCAAATAATAAAGAATTGGAATGAGTCATTTTCTAGGAAAGACCTCAGTATCATGGTGTTTTAAGAAATAAAATATTGTTTAATTATATGGTGTTGAATAAATGTACCTTATTGATATAATTTATTATTCTCAATCCTTTATTATTGATCAAAATTGTGGAAAATTTGATATTTTCTTTAAAATGTAACTTATTTAATGTTAAAATTATTTTTTCATTTAAATTTTAATTAATATTTCTAATAATTTAGAAATAAATCCTATACTAATAGATTTAACTAATTTTGATAAAATCAAATATTAACATTCATTGATGTATATTTAATAAATAATTTTTAAAAGAATCTATTTTTTTTGAAATAAAAATTATTTTTCATGGATAAAATCATTACACCATTAGAATCCCACATTAAGTCAACATTATTAGTTTGTATTTAATAATTTAATGACATACTATGTTCAATATGAATTCTTAATTATATTTTATTTTATGGTTTACTTACATAAACTTAGATCATTTTTTATGTTATTCTAGTGGTAATATGATTCTACAAAGATGTGACCATATCAATTACATGACCTAAAAAAATGTTTCATTATAATATAATACAATGACTGATTTTTTACATAATTTAGAAAAAATTAACTATAAAACACATTTATTTTTAAACTAATGGATTTTTTTTGGAAAAATATATGCAAAAACATGATCCAAAATAATCCTCTATTGTTCTTATTTTGATAAAGATCCTCATGACACATTGTTCTTATTAGTATCAAGCTCCTCACGCATAGATTTGATCGAATTATTATCCTTATCATCCGCTTTAAATGATTTAGGCTCTACTTGGAAAAAATTAATTTTTTAGAGTCTAACACCTTTGAGTTTTTACAGAATTTTTCTAATCACCAATGAAATTTTATTTATTGATTTCATCCTTTTAGGTATTTATTTATGTCAATAAAAATATAGCCATCTTTGAAAGGATAACCCACTCATTAATATTTCTTAAAAATAACTTCATTTTTGTCATCGCATATCTAATAAACATTGTTTATATTTTAATTTAATCCATCTGAACACAAATAATTATTTAACATTGGATTTTGGTTCCTCTGTTAAGAATATATGATTATCATCCATGTAATTCTCACCAATGGAAGGCATCCACCTTTGAGAATGAATATCTTATGTTTATTTATTTATTTATTATAAAAAATGGATATTTTATGAACACAATGGGAGGTCTTTACATTTTCATGGATAAGTCAATGCTTCAATCCAATGTATCATATTTTCTCCTCAACATCCTCACTTATTGATTGGATTTTTGGCAAGATCTATTTTAATATTTTTAATCATCATTATTTCATTACTATTAGTATATCCCTTTGGTCAACAATGTTTTCACAATAAAATCATTATCCATATAATTAATATATTATTTCATTTTTATGTTTAGTTTATTTTTTAGTATTACACATATAATAATTGTTTTCTTTTAAATTTGAACTATTTTGTTCGAGTTGGGGTTATTTTTTTGAAGATGATCATCCACGTGAGAGATTGGACTTCAATCCTAAAACTAAGATAATGACAATAAGGAAATGCATTAATAATGTGTACAACAATCAATAAAACATGAATTCATACTAATTATTTAATTATTTTTTTCATCATTTTACCTAATATTTATAAGTCAATTTCTTTACCATTTTTATATAATACTTATTTAGTTTTTCATAGATCTTTTGAGATGTCATATTTTTCATTTAACTATATGAAATAATCCAAAAAGGGTTAAAATGATAATTTCTTCCAATGTAAACACATTTTTCAAATTCATTTTCTTTCATTTTTGAACTTTCAACACTTTATATTTATTCGATGTTATTATCTAAAAACCATTGTTGTTTTTTAAATCCTTAACTCTTTTGACTTTAATAAATGAGAATGGATTTTTAGTTAAGAATATCGATTCAATATGCATTGTTGGTAGTTATACATAGAAAGGAAATGGAAGCATGGTAAAACCTCGATTTGATGAACAATGTGATGACTATAACTCAATTAGTTTGTTTGTAGTTTAAAATCGACAGTTGAGTTAAAAAAATGTCACCCAAAAAAAATGTGTTCTAATTTTATTTATAAGTTAAGAAATCAATTTATATGTTATTTGAGATGTGTAGAAATCCATCTCACATAAAACTGATACACTATGTGATTAATATAGTTCAAAGTTCATACTTCCAGTATAAAAATACATTTTAGTAAAAAAAGTGACGCACTCAAAATTGAGAAATTACATTCGAATTATTTTTATAAATTATGAAAATTATCCACAATTCATTTGAGATGTGTAGGAATCACCCATACCTCATTCTCACACACGGTGTGACCAATATGAGTCCAAGTGAATCTTTATATTTTTAAATGAAATTAATTTTAATAAAAAGGAAAAGGGACCTACTCAAAAAATATACAAACACATTATTATTTTTTTGATACATTAATAAAATGAACCATATGTCATTTGAGACATGTAGGAATCATTTGTACCTCAATCTGACACACGGTGATATTGGTATGACTCTATGTGTGTATTTTTATTTAAAAATGACATCAATTTTATTAAAAAGGACAACTAACCTACTCAAAACCAAGAAAACTCATTCATATTGTTTTGATACATTAGGTAAATGTTCCATAAGTATTTTTTTGATTTGTAGGAATCAGCCGTACCACAATTCAATACATGATGTTCCCGGTATAACTCAATATATTCGTTATTAGTTTAAAATCAAAAGTTTAGTTCAAAAATTGTTACTCACGGAAAACTGAGAAAATTCATTTTTATTTTCTTGATAATTTAGGAAATTAATTCATATTTCATTTGTAACATGTAGGAATCAGTCTCATGTCAAACCAAGACATGATGTAAGCTATATGAGTCAAAGTGCATATTTCGAGTTTAAAATACCATTTTAGTAAAAAAGGAAAGTGATGTACTCAGAACTAAGTAAACACATTCATATTATTTTAATAAATCAGTAAAATGATCCATATGTCATTTGAGACATGTAGGAAATAGCTGCATCTCAATCGGACACACGGTGTGGCTGATATGACCCAATTTGCATCTTTTTATTCAAAGTTGACATCAATTATATTAAAAAGGTCAAATCACCTACTCAAAACCAGGAAAACACATTCATATTGTTTTTATACATTAGGAAAAATATTATTAAGTCATTTTTGATGTGTAGAAATCCGCCACACCTCAATCTGATGCACTAGGTGCCTGGTATGACTCGATTTTTCCGTTATCAATTTAAAATCAAAATTTTAACTAAAAAATTATTAGTCACTAAAAACCAATCAAACATGCTTGAATTATTTTTATAATTTAAGAAAACTGTTGGTTGGAGTAGATACTCAAGAGGGGTGAATTGAGTTCCAATTAAAATTCTTGTTAAAAATATTTATATTAAAATCCCCCAATTAAAAACTATGTTAAACTGTACTGAATTTGTAAAACAGTAAGGGTTCAATTATGTTCTCAAAAGATTTATTAGGTCTTAGTTAATTTTATCACAAGATTAAATTAGCTTTTGAAACTAACCTACAAATTTACAATAGTTACAAACACTTTCTAGATTAAATATCAAAGTAACTTTAAAACAATTTTATATTTCAAAGTAATTAGTAGCAGAATTTGAAATATAGGTTAAAACCAAAATAAGTAAGAGCAACAGTTTTAAAACAAGAGGTTCAGTATTAAGCCAAGACTTATTCCTCTCAAACAATTTATATAAATTTTGATCCACACCCTGGATCGGGGTAAACAATATTGCAAAGACTATCCAGGTACTAAGACCTTTACCACAGTTCTTCATGAAAAAAAAACAACAGCACACAGGCTGTCCATGTCACACTTGACCTCTTGCAAAATTCTCAGTGGGATACAATAAGATGTATAAAGTTTGGAGTGAGGATTTAACATCCTCCAATTCATCCCAGGAGTCAGTGTTTAAATACAACACACACAGCTCAAAAGTAAATGAATGAAACAAAATAGAGTTAAAAAGATAGAGATGAGTTTTGAGTGCTCTATGTGTTATGAGTGGAGCTCTGGACTCCTTGGTTTGATGCAAATGAATCTCTGAGCCTATCTCTGATTTTTTGTTGAGAAAAACAGAGTGTCGTGGTTCTTGTTCCTTCACATTCAGTGTAAGTGTTCAACATGAGAATGAGAGTGTTCTTTGTAACACTTCAGCTTCTTCTTCTGAAATTTTGTTCTTGATGAGTATGAGTGTTCTTCAAGTTCATCTTGTGTTCTCCTTTTCATGTATGTGTGTATCTTCTTGTATATGTCTTGTGTTATATCTATTGAAAAGTCCCCTTTCTTACTGCAGCTCAATCTTCCTTATATTCCACGAGCTCCAACAATAGGGATGATTACCTTTTCATAGGTACGAGGTACGGTTCCCTGACATGCCAACAACTGTCATTAAATAACATTAATTGCATTAAAAATATCAAATATGAACGTTGGAATTAAATAAGAGTTAATAGAAATTCAAACAGGTTTTATAACTATCGGTGATTCATGAGATCGGTAGGTCATTTGATCAGTATTGGTATCAGTAGCTCCTTTGATCATCATCGGTATCAGTCGGTCCTCATCGGTATCGGTCTGTCCTTTGATCAGCATCGGTATCGGTAGGTTCTTTGATCAACATCGGTATTGTTAGTTCTCATTGATCATCATCAGTATCGGTAGGTTCTTTGATCATCATCGATATCGCTAGGTTATTTGATCATCATCGGTATCAGTAGTTCTCATTGGTATCCGTCAGTACTTTGATCAGCATCAGTATGGGTAGGTTCTTTGATCAGCATCGGTATTGGTAGTTCTCATTGATCATCATTGGTAATAGTAGGTTCTTTGATCATCATTCGTATTGGTAGGTTCTTTGATCAACATCGGTATCGGTAGTTCTCATTGATCAGCATCGGTATCGGTAGGTTCTTTGACCATCATCGGTATCGGTCGGTTCTTTGATCAGCATAGGTATTGTTATTTCTCATTGATGCGACCGTTCTCATCGGTGCGACCGTTTTCATCGGTGCGACTAGAATTATAACTAATGGTGAGTCCAGAGATATGAAATCTTCACAAATTGTCTGTTTAACCCAAAACACTTCCAGTTCAACAATAATCCATAAATTAACATATATAAACATATGTAGAGAAGATTTAAGCATATATAAACACATTTAGAAGAAATTGAACAAAATACTAAATTAACACAAATAAAACAATGATTTGTTATTACTAAAATAACTGTCTCATAGAGAGTTCAACAAAACCGGTTAATAATTCATTTGTATCATTTAGGAATCAATATCACTTCAAAACAACACATGATGTGACTGGTATGAGTTAAAGTATATGTTTCCATTTTAAATTGAAAATTTAGCAAAAAAGAAAAGTGACGCACTCAAACCAAGAAAACACACTCATATTGTTTTGATACTTTATAAAAATGATCCATATGTCATTTGAGACATGTAAGAATCATCCACACCTCAATATAATGCATAGTGTGACCAGTATGACTCCAAGTGTGTTTTTCAATATATAATTATCATTTTTGTTTAAAATACGCATCACATTTCCAAAACCGAGCAAATGAGTCTAGATATATTTCTCTTTAATTAAATTATCTATGAATACTTTATTTTTTTATTTCATAGTGTTTTTGGTGCTGCGATGTGCTGTTATAGAACATTGCACTGGTGCTGTAGTGTGTTGTTATAGAAAAATATAGTATTCCACTTTATCATCATTGATAAAGGACCCATTTATCAGCACTTCTATAAGCACTGATAAAAGACTCTAACTTTTAATCTCGTTCTAGTAGTCACCACTTCTCTAGCACTAATACAGACCATTTTAGCATTGTTAAAGGCTAATATTTTAGTAGTTCTATAAAATCCCTAAAACCCAATAAAAAATCTAAAAACCTTTAAACAACTAAAATCGTAAATAACAATAAAATCCCTAAAAAATTACAAAAACTCTAAAAAAACTATAAAAACCCTAAAATTCAAATAAACAACTCAAAACCCTAAAAACCCTAAAAATAAATAAAATCTTAAAAAACCTTAAAAATCCCTAAAACATAAAAAACCATCAAAACCCAGGAAAACCCTTAAAAAACTAAACACATTAAAAACCCCTAAAAACCTGAAAAAGGCTAGAAACCATAAAACCCCTAAAACCCTAAAAATCCCTAAAACTCTTAAAACCCATAAAAATACTTAAAAAGCCTATAAATTCCTAAAAATATAAAAAATGTAGAAACCTAAAAACATGAAGAAAACCATAAAAAACAAAAAAGAATTAAAACCGCTAAAAACCTGAAAAACCTTAATCTCTAAAAAACCCTAAAATACCTTAAAAACACTAAACCCCCTATAAATCCTAAAACCCCCCAAAAAACCATAAAAACCCAAAAAAATAATTAAAACCTTGATTCCACTAAAAACTATCAAAAACCCTTTAAACCGCTACATTTTTTAAAGACTATAAAAACCATACAAACCTAAAAACTCAAAAAACCCCCTAAAACCCAAAAAACCCAAAAAATCCCAAAAAAACCTTAATAATCCTTTAAACCCCCCAAAATGCATAAAAACCCTAAACCCATAAAAACCACACAAAACCAAAAAAATCCCTACAAATACCTAAAAATGTAAAAACCCCATAAAACCCTGAAAACCCCTATGAAAACCATTAAAAACTAAAAAAACATAAAAACCCAAAAAAGCCTAGAAAACATTAAAAATGCTAAAAAACCTAAAAGGCCCTAAAATCCATTAAACCCCCTAAAACCACAAAACCCCATAAAAACTATAAAAACCCAAAAACCCCAAAAATTGAAAAAGAGAGACGAAAAACTCTAAAAACCTTTTAAATCACTAAAAACATTAAAAAATCTAAACCCTTATAAAACCCTAAAAAACTAAAAAAACCCACAAGACCCAAAAAAACCCTAAAACCCTAAAACCCCAAAATTCCTAAAAACCCTAAAATCTATAAAACACAAAAAACCATAAAAATAATAAAAAGTCCCTAAAACCATAGAAAATTAAAAACCACAAAAAATTGAAGATACATAAGAAATACCCAAAAACCTAAAGACACTAAAACCCCATAAAACATAAAAAACACTAAAAACCCATAAAATCTCTAAAATCATAAAAATTAAAAAATCCCTAAGAACCATAAAAATCCTAAAAAATATCTATGAATCCCTAGAAACATAAGAAACACTAAAATCCCTAAAAACTCCTAATATAACATTAAAACCTAACAACACATAAAACCCAAAAAAATATTTAAAAAATCTTAAAACCCTTAAAACTCAAATCCCCCTAAAATATGCTAAATCCATTAAAAATACAAAAAATCATACAACCCCCCTAAAATCTTTAAAACCCCTTAAAATCTGATAAAAAACTAAAAATTACTAAAACTCTAAGAACCCTTTAATCCCTAAAAACATGAAAAATATATAAAACCCACAAAACCCCTAAAATAATAAAAAACTAAATAACCAAAATAATCTAAAAAAACCCTAAAAACTAAAATAACCCAATTAGAATCCCTAAAACCCAAGAAAACAATAAAAAACCTAAAATATCCCTAAAAATACCTAAAAACAGTAAAACCCTAAAAACCTGAAACCCAAATAAAACCTTAAAAACATAGAAATTATTCTAACCCACACAAAATCTAACAAATGCTAAAAAACCTAAAAAACCCTTCATCTTTAGAAAATATAATTGCCTAAAAATCCTAGAAAACTATAAAAATAATAAATTGCCCTAAAGATACTCAAAAACATAAAAACCATAAAAACCATGAAAACCCCTCAGAAAACCTTAAAAACATAAAAACACATAATACCACTAAAAACCTAAATACCCTAAATACTCTATAAACCTTAAAAGACCTTCAAAATAATAGACACACATAAAAATCATAAAAAGAATTAAAATCCTTAAAAACCCTCAAACCCCATAAAACCCATAAAACCCAGAAAAAATATAAAACACCTTTAAACCCTAATTTCTATAAAAAATCTAAAAAACTAAAAAAACACAAAATAACATTAAAAATACGTAAAAACCCTAAAACTCTAAAAATCCATAAAACCCTCAAAACCCATAAAAACCATAAAAAGCCACTAAAATCCAAAACATCCATAAAAATCTTTAAAAATGTAAAAACCTAAATACACTCTAAAAACACATAATAAAACCTTAATAGACAAAAAACACATAAAACTCATAGAAAACCTAAAAATTGTAAAATACTTTAAAAGCCCAAAAACCCAAAAACCCAAAACACTCAAAATCATTGAAAACACTAAAAAACTAAAATCCCTAAAAATCACTAAAAAAATAGTACATAAAAACCATGAAAACCACTATGAAATTTTTAGTAAACTAAAAACACATGAAACCCCTAACACCCCCTAAAAACCACATAACCCTTAAAATTTATTAAAAACCATAAACTCTAAAAAACCCCAAAACCCACTAAAATTATCAAAACACTTTAAACCCCATAAAATTTATAAAAGAATAAAAAATCATAAAACCCAAAATACTCAAAAAAACCCTAAAACCCAAAAATACAACAAATACCATAAAATTTATTGAAAACCCTAAAAACACTAAAAATCACTAAAACCCCATAAAACATATAAAAAACCTAAAAAATCCTAAAAACCGTAAAATCATTAAAAACATGAACTACCAATAAAACATTAAGAAACTCATAAATAACTAAAACCCAGAAAAACTGAAAAAATCCATAAAAACCATAAAAACATTAAG
This sequence comes from Viscum album, assembly GCA_963277665.1. Classification (NCBI taxonomy): domain Eukaryota; kingdom Viridiplantae; phylum Streptophyta; class Magnoliopsida; order Santalales; family Viscaceae; genus Viscum; species Viscum album. The sequence continues at coordinate 791,687,567 of OY728164.1, forward strand.
AACTCTTACAATACCAAAACCCTTAAAACAATAATAATCATTAAAATACATAAAAATCCCATAAAACAAAACACCCCTTAAATACTATGAAAAAACCTACAAAACCCTTAAAAACCAAATTTCTAAAAAACCAAAAAAAACATTTAAACCCTCAAAATCTATAAAAACATTAAAAACCCATAACAATACTTAAACCCTTAAAAATCCCTGAAAACATAAGAAACCAAAAACAATGTTGAAACTTTTAATAAAACCTTAAAACCTAAAATCACTTAAAACCCCTAAAAACCTCAATAAATACTAAAACCCCTAAAAGACCCTAAAACCTCTAAAAAACAGAAAACCATAAAACCCCTAAAACCATAAAAACCCATAAAACCCGAAAAAACCCATTAAGTACTCTAAAAAACATTTAAAAAAAATAACAACATTAGAAAACTATAAAAACCTTAAAGACCCTAAAAAACAAAAAATTACACTAAAATCCAAAAAAAACTAAAAAACATAGTAACCCTGAAATCCCTAAAATCCCTCATAAATCATAGGAAACCTAAAAACTACAAATATTCTAAAAAAATACCTAAAACCCCTAAAAACATAAAAAACTTAAAACCCTGAAAACCACTAATAAAACCATAAAAACTAAAAAGACTTAAAACCTCTAAATCAATAAAAATGCTACACCCCCAAAACCCCTAAAGTCCCTGAAAACCTAAAATACCCTAATAAACCTCAAAATCCATAAAAACCATAAAAATACTAAAAAATATCTATAATCCATAAAATTCTAAAAACCATAAAAGACCCTAAAACATTGAAAAACCATAAACCCTTAAAAACCATAAAATAATGTAACCCATTAAATCCCTAAAAACTCACTAAAAATCTAATAACCCTTTAAACCCTTAAAAATGATAAAAACTATAAAATCCTTAAAAGCCTAAGAAAAATAAAAAATGTAAACCCTAAAAAAGAAAGAAAACCCTAAAAACCCAAAAGGTCCCTTAAAACCCTCAAAATATACAAATACCCAAACACCCAAATAAAATCCTATAAATCCATATAAATACCTAAAAATGAAAAAAAAACACAGAACCCTACAAAACTCGAAGAAAGCCTTATAAAACATAAAATGATTGAAAGGCCTAAAAACCTAAGAAATGATAAAAACCCAAGAAAACCATAGAAACCCTAGAAAACCTCAAAATCACTAAAAAATAAATAACAATAAATATCTTAAAAATCAATAAAAATCCCTTAAAACATGAAAGATCCTAAAATCATTTAAATCCCCTAATAAAACCTTAAAACCACAATACATTTAAGACCCCTAGAAACTGTAAAAATGTTAAAAACAATAAAAATCCCTAAAAAGATCATAAAACCATAAAACCCCTAAAACATTAAAATTTTTAAAAACCATAAGAGCCATAAAAACTATAAATGACTATAAAAAAAATAAACCTTCTAAAAACTCAACAGAAAACATAATAACTCACAAAAATACTATAAAAAAAATAAAACCCTAAAATCCATAAAACTCTTAAAATCCCAAACAAACCTAAGAAAACCTAAAAATACTAAAATTTCCTCAAAAAATAAAAAATCCATAAAAACATAAAAAATCCTAAATACCCCTAAAAACTGAAAAACACCTAAAACTCCTAAAACAATATAAACATTCAGAATCCCTAAAGACCCTAAAAAACCATTAAAATCATAAAAATCCCTAAAAATCCCTAAATACATAAAAACCCATAAAAATAATGAAAATAACTAAGAGAGAATTAAAAATAATAAAACACATAAAACCAAAAAACCTAAATACTCTAAAACCCTAAAGAACCTAAAAAATGAAAACCCCAAGAGACCAAAAACCCTAAAAACCATAAAAAATATCTAAAACCACATAAAACCCCCAAAAACCTACTAAATCTCTAGTAGCCCTTTAAATCCATAAAAACGTTAAAAAACTCTAAAAACACCTTAAAACCCAAATAAACTAAAATAACCCTAGATACCATAAAAACCCAAAAAATTCCTAAAAACCCTCAAAATACATAAAAACTGTAAAAACTAAAAAAATCATAAAAAAAATAAAAAATCCCATAAAATGTAAAAAACATAAAAACATTGAAAATCCCTATGGAATACTTAAAAAGATAAAAACTCTTAAAACCCATAAAATGATTAAAAAAATAAAAAAATTAAAAATACCCTAATAGACCCTAATAGCTAAAAACCCTAAAACCCAAAAAACACATAAAATATTAAATATTCCTAAAATCCATAAAAACTCTAAAAACAACTAAAAACATTAAAAACACATTAATCCCCTAAAAACATTAAAAAACTATGAAAACCCTTTAAAACCCTTGATACAAAAAAACCCAAAAAACCCAATAAAACCTAAAAAACTGTAAAAACATCTAAAAATCCCCAATATCCCAATAAACCCTAAAAACCATTAAAATCCTCAAAAGAACCCAAACAATAACTAAAAATAAAAAAACTAAAAACCATGAAAACCCCTATCAAACCCATAATAACCTAAAATTACTTTAATCCCCTATAAAACCAAAAAAAAAGTTAAAACCCACAAAACCCCTAAAATCTATAAATAACGCTAAAACCCTCCAAATCCCTAAGATAGTAAAAAATATAAAAACCATAAGAATACCTAAAAATGTAAAAACTCTAAAAACCCTAAAAAACGTAAAAAAATATAAAAACACAAACAAACATAAAACCCCTAGAAAACCTAAAAAAACCCTAAAACCCTTAAAGACCCTAAAAACCATAAAACCCCCAAAACCATAAAAAACCTAAAAACCATTAAATACCCTAAAAGAAAAAAAATAAAAAATACCATTATTAACATTAAAAAACCATTAAAGACCTAAAATCATTAAAAAACTCTAAAAACCAAAAAACCATAAAAAATCCATAAAACCATCAAAATCCAAAAAACACAAAAAACCCAAAAAATATTCAAAACCCCAAAAACCATAAAAAACCATAGAAATTCAAAAAATGCCTAAAATATGAAAAACATAAAAAATGAAAAAACCTTGAAAACTTCTAAAAAAATTGTAAACATAAATAAATTATACCCCCTAAAACCATAAAATTCTATAAAAATCCTAAAAACCCTAAAAAACCCTAAAAACACCAAAAATCCATAAAAATAATAAAAATCCTAAAAATTCCTAAGAATCCCTAAAAATATTTAAATACATAAAAAACCCTAAAACCTTGAAACTCCCTTTTAAAATCATAAAAAACATAAAAACATATAAAACCCCTAAAATACCTAAAAATGATAAAACCATAAAAACCAAAATAAGTCACTAAAAACCCTAAAAACATAGAACTTTTTAAAAAAACTATAAACATAAAAACCAATAAAACCCATAAATCCCACCAAACCCCTGAAAAATATAAAAACCCTTTTAACACATAAAATTTTAAAACCCTTTATAAACCCTTACAAATCGAATAACTCAAAATCCCACTAAAAACTATAAAACCCCAAAAAACTCGAAATAACCAAAAACCCATAATATTCCACAGAAATTTTAAAACCCATAAAAATCATAAAATTACTTAAAATCCCTAAAAATTTAGAAAATGATAAAAACCTTGTAAAACCATAAGAAAAAATTACAAACTTAAAACACTTTTACCCCATAAAAACCTAAAAAAACTCAAAAACCAATAAACACATAAAAACTATAAAAATCATCTACAACTCCTCAAAGTCCATAACAAGCATAAAATTTTTAAAAATATAAAATATATGAAAATATAAAAAACCACAAAAACCCATAAAAACATGAAGAAAACCTAAAAACAATTATAAACCCTTAAAAACCTAAAAGATGATAAAAACCCTTAAAGGACTCTAAAAATTCTAAAAATCCCTAAAACCATGAAACCCCTAAAAACCATAAAAACCATAAAACCCATAAAACCCTAAAAAACATTAAAAATTATGAATACCATTTAAACCACTAAAAAACATAAAAAATCTAAAAACACCTCAAACTATAAACACTCAAAAAAACATAAAACACCAAAAAACCAAAAAAATCCATAAAAACCCTCAAAAACACAATAAAAATGACAAAAAAATTAAAAACACTTGAAACCCCAGAAAACCTAAAGAACCTTTAAAACCATAAAAGTCCCTAAAACCATAAAAAAATAAAAAATAAAAAAACCCTATAAAAATGATAAAAACTTAAAAACATGTTAAATATCTGAAAAAGCTAAAAAACACTAAAAACCAATTAATATAATAAAAATCCAAAAACTCAAAAAAAGAATAAAAACCTTAAAATACCTTAAAAACCCTAAAAAACACTAAGAAACTAAAAACTTTTAAACTCCTAAAAAATCTAAAAAACAAAAAACCTATAAATAACTCTAAAAACTAAAAACACTATAAAAAACCCTAAAAACTAAAAACACCTCCCTAAAAATCCAAAAAAACCCAAAAAACCAAAAAAAATATAAAGTCCCTCAAAATCATCAAAATCCATGAAAACTCTAAAAAACTATAAAATCATAAAATGTGCCTAAAAATTCCTAAAAATGAAAAAAATCCTAAAACATTGAAAACCATAAAAAATCCATAAAAACCAAAATCACATAAATCTCCTACAAACCTAAAAACAGAAAATACCCAAAAAAAACTAAAAGACACTAAAAACTCTAAAAACACATAGAACCCACAAACCCCCTAAAAACCTTTAAAATCCATAAAAACCCATAAACCCCTAAACCCATGAAAAAATCTAATACCCATTCAAAATTGTAAAAATGTTAAAAACTCTAAAAAAGCATAAAAACCCATAAAAAGTAAATAAAATCCCCCCTAAAACCCAAAAAACCCCATAAAAATCATAAAACCATAGAAAACATAAAAACTATCAAAATACCTAAAAACCATAAAAATATAAAACCCTTTAAAAACATTACAAAACTGTAAAACCTAAAAAACCCCAAAAACCTCAAAATCCAAAAAAAACATCAAAAACCATAAAAATCCAAAAAAAACACAAAAAAACCTAAAAACATAAATACTCATAAAACCATGAAAAATACCCAATAAAGCATTACAAACCTAAAAACACTTAAAAACCCAAAAACCCTAAAAAATTATAATATCCATAAAAATCTTAAAATACGTCACTAGTGCAGAAACCGTTTATCACGACGTCATTTTTTACATCGGTTATATATAAACGACGTGGAAAACTATGAAAATAGATTTATCATGTTTGTTATTTTATAATCGACATGATAAATATATAATGGCCATTTATCACGTCGGTTATTTTTTAACCGACATGATAAATCTCCAAGATTGGATTTATGACATCGGTTAAAAAATAACCGATGTGATAAACTAAAAACCCTCGATTATCATGTCGGTTAGATTATTACTGACGTGATAAACTTAAAAAAAAGTGGTTCATCAGGTTGCTTATTTTATAACCAATGTGATAAACTGAGGCTCAAGGGTTTAACACGTCAGTTATTTTATAACTGACGTGATTAACATAAAAACGATTTATCACAGTGGTTATTTTATAACCAACAAGATAAACATAAAAAAATCATTTTACCACGTCCGTTATAAAATAACCAATGTGATAAATCTAAAAAAATGATTTATCACATTTATTATTTTATAACCGACGTGATAAACTTAAAAAGAAATCGGTTTATCACGTCGGTTATAAAATAATCGAGGTGATAAACCGAGTGTCGATGATTTATCACGTCAGTTATAAAATAACTGAACTAATAAATCAAGTCCCGGTGGTTTATCACATCGGTTATATAATATCTGATGTGATAAACCCTTTAAATGGTTTATTGGGACCCGTATGCGTATCATTTTTCTTCGATCTGCAGCTTGATGCTCGTCTCTATCGCGCGGAAAACCTATAAACCCACCTAGAACTCATTCTCTCAACTTCGGTTTGTCTAGATCCTTAATAATATTTATTATTATCAAATCTCTCGGATTGACTCATAATCTCGAAGTAAGACTTTCAACCTACCCCAATTTCATTTCTTATTTTTTGAGGATGTCGTAAATTCATTTTTTTTATTTTGTTTACTTTGATTCTAATGTTCATGTTTATAATCTAGTTTCTCGCCTATTTATGTATGTTTTCAATGCATCTTGATAGTTAATATGATTATAGAATCAAATTGATTTTTTTTCAAATGAACAAGGGTACTCTATTACGAAAATTATGGTGAATAAATTCTAGATTTTACACCATTTTGTCATTATGGGTTGAGCCATTGAGGGTTTTGTATCATCATTTTGTCATTATGGGTTTAGCCAACAAGGGTTTTGTATAAATCCGTGTTTATGGTTTTTCTTTTTTGTCTTCTAAATTTTTTTTCTTTTTATTACAAATAATAACTTTTAAACATGTTTGATTTCATTTTTTATATTTGAAAATTATTTTTCATTCAAATTATGATATTATTCACTTAAATATAAAAGTTTCTTTTCTTTACAAGATGTATAATTTTGATATTTTTTATTGGTAATAATGAGTCAAATTTGGATTAAGACACATCAAATGAGTAATGAATATGAGGAAGGTGTTGATGCTTTTTTGGAATTTTCTAGACAAAATGTTCCAAGAAACGACATTTTTTTCTGTCCATGCCTGAAATGTTTGAATATGAAGAAGTTGAAAAGTAATGAGATCAATGATCATTTGTTTTTTCATGGTTTTAATCCAAGTTATAGCCCTTGGATTTGGCATGGTAAAACTGGACAGAATGTAAAATATATTAATGATGATGATTTACAAGATGATAACTCAGATGGAAATGAAGAAATGATTCATGATATTGCAGCATAACAAATTGGGATAGAACTGACAGTTGCGCGTCTATATGGTGATGATGAAAAACCATTATATCATGGTTGTATAGTTTTTATGTTTTTTTCAAGAGTGTTATGATTTATTATCCTGAAGGCAAATCATGGATGGAGTGAAAAAAGTTTTACGGAGCTACTACAATTGTTGAAAAACATTATTCCAAAAGACAACAATCTTCAAAAATCACATTATAAGGCGAAAAAAATATTATGCCCGATGGGATTGGGATACAAGAAAATACATGTATGTCCGAATGACTGTATAATATATTGGAAGGAATACAAATTTTTTTCAGAGTGTCCTAAATGTGAGACATCATCGTATAAGTTGAAAGAAAAAGCACAGGCTGATGTAGAGAATACAAATATCCCTTCCAAAGTATTTTGGTATCCTCCTATAATTCCTCATTTAAAATGTTTATTTTCTAACTCACATGATGAAAAAAGATTAATATGGAATGTTGATGAGTGGATATGTGATGGAAAAATTCATCATCCAGGTGATTGTCCACAATGGAAGAAAATTGATGAGTTGTATCCGACATTCAGAAATGAAATTAGAAATCTCAAACTTGGATTGTGAACAGATGGAATGAATCCATATCAAAATCTCAGTAGCACACATAGTTCATGGAATATTTTATTGGTAATTTACAACCTCTATCCTAATGTTTGTATGAATCACAAATATGTCATGTTGAGTATAATAATATCTAGTCTAAAGCAACCTAGAAATGATATTGATGTTTTCTTATCACCATTGATTGATGATTTGAAAATTTTATGGGAGGATGGTATAAGAGTGTATGATTCTTATAAAATGAATTATTTTCACTTGAATTTAGTGCTTTTGTTTACAATAAATGACTTCCTAGAATTCGGAAATTTGTCTGGATACAGTGTTAAGGGGCATAAAGCATGTCCAATTTGCAAACAACAGACTTCCTATTGTCAATTACATCATGGGAGGAAATTAGTCTACATCAGTTATCGAAAGTTTTTACCTATGGATCGCTCATATAAAAGACTAAAAAAGTCACACAATGGGTTACAATAATTATATATTGCTCTGAAACCATTATCGCCTGATGTGTATTTTGAGAGGGTGAAAACTCATGATGTGACATTGGGAAAGACAATAAATCTGGTAATGAAGGGGTATGTTAAAAATCCTTATCGACCTAAAGCCTCCATTATTGAAAAGTATATTTATGATGAGGTTGTAGAGTTTTGTACGAGATACTTGTCTATAGTAGAACACATAGGTTTGCCTATATATCTCCAGCAACAAGTTAATACCGAGGGAAAGGGGATTAGTGGTTTGAAAGTCAAATCATTGTCAGCATAACAGATGAAGAAGGTACATTTATACATCATGAATAACATAGCTGATGTTCAACCATATTTCACATTGCATATTAATGAGTTGAAACAATTTCATACAAAAAATAATGAAATGTGGATTTTGAATGATCCCAACAAAACATTTTTGACATGTTTTAAAAAAGACCGTACTTGGTAGATTAGATATCTCAGAGACGTTAAGATGGTTAATGGGTGGTCCAAGTTTAAATTTGATAACATGGTCTAGGTATGACATTAACAGCTATACATTCCATACAAAAGCGCAGGAAAATAGAAGTGTAGGTCATAATAGTGGGGTATTGGTGTTTGCAAAAGCAATGCATTTTTTGACTTCTAAATACAGAAGTCCAATTTGTAAATTAAGTGTATATTATAGAGTCATTGAAAAAATATGGGAGGTTGATTACTTTTAAATTAAATTTCCTATTTTTAACTGAAAATGGTTTATCGGTACCAACAGTGTGACACATGATGAATTTGGAATGAAAATTGTTAATCTCAATAGATTGGAAGACACAACAGATTATTTTATACTAGAAACACATGAAAACATATTTTTTATATTGTCGATCAATCAGATATGCAGTGGTATATTGTTTTACAAGGAAGAAAACAATATGTTGGTGAGGATCAACTTGATGTAGATGCGGATTTATTTGATATCCATACTTCCATGGAAGTATTAGTAGAAAATAATGATGGGCATGGTGTAAAAATGGTTTGTGCCATAAAGAATGATCCTGATGAAGGAATTTGGGGAAACAATCCATTTGTACATTACTAATATTACAGGTAATATATGTTTACCATGTTTACCATGTTTACCATGTTTACCATAGTTAACCATAGTTTACCATGTTTAACATGTTTACCATATTTTACCATATTTTACCATATTTTATCATAGTTTTTCATGTTTTCCTTTACGTAAGTTATATATTTATTGATTATGATGAAATTCCAATTACACTACCATTTTTACCATATTTACCATCTTTAACATTATTTATCATGATAAACCATATTTACCATGTTTACTATTATGATAGTTGAATTTATTTATTTGTGAATTAATGATTCCTTTTTTGATTTCACGGATAATGAAAGATCAATAAATTGATCAACCACATGATTCTGAAGGTGAGAAACATGATGATTCCTATGGGGAGGAACATTTACATGCTACTGCTGATGTTACCTAATTGTCTTCATGTGCTCCCATAACAACTAAGAGTTCAAGAGTTGGTAAACGTGGCAGAAAACATTTAACAAAATTAGCAGTTGCTCGTGCCCAGGACCAGAGGATAGTAGTTCAATTTGATGACAATTATATTACAAGAGGTTAAAAGGAAAAATATTTTAAGAGTATTGTATCAACTCAAGGAAAAAGAAAAATTATCATTTTGTACAATGATTAGAAAAGTGTGGATGAAATGATAAAAGCTTAGTTGTGGGAGACTATTTTGGTAAGATCTTTTTCTACTTTTTGACTTATCTTTAAAAAAATATAGTATAATATAAACACTGTCTTCTTTATCAGATGACATTTGATCTTCCTAACACTAGAGGAGTTAAGAATAAATGTTTATCAATGGAAGCTAGAAGATGGAGGGATTTCAAATTGACCCTCACATCTGATTTCATTTATGGTTAAAGAAAGCATGACAATCTATGTCGTATATATCCTTTCAAGATGAAGACACAAGGAGAAAATTTGTTCAAACTAGGAGACAAGAATCATTTTTGGTAAGTGCAATGTATCCTTTTATAAGTTTTCTTATATAACTGAAATTAATAATAATTTGTTAATGATTTCTTATTTTTAATTTACAGAAAACAAGGAAATCTCATCAGGAGATCCAAGGTAAAAATTAATACCCTCATAGCTTATCTTGGGAAGGGTATACTTTATTGGAAGAAAAAATGATGGTAGAAAAACTAGTTAAACTTACAGCTGAGTCTTCAAGCTCAAGAGAGGTTGTTCATCCATCCCCTCTATCTAGACATAAAAAATAAAAGAGGGCTCGGATGGGAAAAAAGGGGAAATATCTTTCAGATGAATCGAGGATCGTATATGAGAGGATTGTAAGATATTTATTTTATTTATTTAAATTGTTGTCTATGAATTATATACATTGAATCAGTATTTTTTTTAATTAATTAATATAGGATTACATTGAGGAGAAGAGAACACATGGGGAATTTACAGCTGCTGGGAGGCATGAAATTTTATCTGATGCATTGGGAAAGCCCAAACACCCTAGTCGTGTACGACGATACCCGACGAGTGTATCTGTAAGAAAAGTGTTTCCACATTCTTCAACGTATTCCAATGAGGGCGTGTATAAAGAGATAGATTCTTTGGAGGCTGAAGTGAAAAATATTAATGCGACGATGGAAGAAAATATCAGAGCATCAGTATAGTCAATGTTTGAAGAAATGAAAAGACAATTTCAGACTGTAGCTCCCACACCTCCAGCTCCCCCTGCAGACCCCATTTTTTATTATCCACCTATGGAAGTAGATCCCACTCCCCCACCTCCGGAAGCAGCTCCCACTCCTACACCTCATCCTGAGGCCTCTATTTCTCCACCTCAACCAGCGTACCCCATTTTTTATCCTACTCCTTTCCCACAACTTCCTACTTATAGTGAGTTGTATGTTGATGATCTTCACCATCATATAGCGGCGTTTGGGCTGGTATATTGTATAGGAGATACAGTTCATCTTCAATAGTTAGAGGTAGAGTATCATAGGGTCACTATACAAGATATTATAGATATATCAGCTCGAGTTCCAATACCTACAGATGAGGGGATGACAATTGGACATAGTATCATCCACTTTTTAGTTTGGCCATCCAGACTTCTACGAGTCATTACCGAAGAGGTATGTGTGTTATATCTTACATTTTATTTATTAATAAGGTTTTTTAGCATTTTAAATCTAATATATTTATCAATTTATTTACAGGAATACTTTAAAGGTAAATAAATACTTTATAGACAACAACAAAGACAAATAGGTATTACATCATAGACATATTCTAGTAGTCTTGACAGATTGTCAAGATATTCAAATTTATTAGCGGAGCATTAATCATTTCCATTGTAAGGTCATGTTTTTGGACATGCAATAAATGTGGGAATTTTGAAAAATGATATCATGGAGCTTGTTACTAGAGACAAGTTGGGCGTCAATGTGGTGAATATTTTTTCCATGAAAGTCTTAACCCAATTTTGTCCCTGTATTAAATTTGTAAAAAACGAGTACTTATTTATGTTTTTTATTAGGTATCTTTATAACATGTGGAAGATCAATGACCAGATAGATGTATATGGGTTCATAGAACCACATTTTCTTTCCCCTGATGCTCATTCATTGGATGAGGAAGAAAGTGCAATTTGTGTTACTGAAAGATTTCAACAAAATATTATCACACAGTGTTGGTTGATGCCTTACTCTGAGAGGTATGAATCATATATCTAATATTTTTCTATCTCTTATAACAAAAAAACTACTAACCTAAAATTTTCTTTTATATTAGTGATCATTAGCTATTGGGTGTTTTTTTCCATGGGAGAAAACACTATATTGGATATGCTCTGTCCATAGTGATGCACGGAAAAGTTTTAAGAATTCTTTGGAGAAGTATGTTTCAATTTACTAATAGTTTTTTATATTATAATGAATTTTATATTTATCTCATTCATATTATTTTCTAACAGGGGATGGAACAACTTTTGAAAAACAACAAATAAAAGGGGTGCCAAGATCAAATATGTACAAGTGAAGGTAAATATCCATTTATAATTTGTACTTTTGGATGTATTACATAAAAAGTTATATTTTATTGATACTCATTTAAACATAATTTTCTTGAACAACAAGGTTTTATCAAATGCAGATATTATATGTTAATATTTATGTATAAAATAATTACAATGGGAAAATTTTTGATGTTTGACCAGGTTAGATTTTATAATGAACATTGCCATAATATTTCAGTTGATTTATTCATCTAACATGTTAACTATTTTCCTTTAACATTATAGCTATTTGATGACCCTAATCCATATAGTGCTCAAGAGGTCAAACACTTACAAGTGGAATGGTCAAATTATTTTACAAGTTTGATTGGATTTTAGTTTGTTTGTAATGTAAAATGTTATTTTGAAAATTGTAATTGTAATTGTGTATTTGGTGATTGTTTTGGTTGGATTTAAGTTCTTTTTAGTTGACATTGTAAGTTTTAAATGATATCAATGTAAATGATTAATTATTTTTTGGTTCTTATTTTGGTCTACTTCTGTTTTGCTGGTACGAATTCATGGTTTGGTTTCTGGTTTTTTCTTGGGAGAGCAGAGGACTGCTTTCTTTTTTTTAAAAAGAATTGGTTTTCCACGTCGGTTGTTTTATAACCAACTTGATAAAGGAATGGGGAAGGGTTTATCTTGTCGGTTATTTGAATAACCAACGTGATAAACCCCTGCAGAATGGTTTTTCACATCGGTTATTTAATAACTGAATTGATAAAGGCCTGGGAAATGGTTTACCACATCGGTTATTTAATAACTGATGTGGTAAACCATTTCCCAAGAGTTTATCATGTCAGTTATTTAATAACCCATGTGATAAACACCCCCACACTTGTTTATCATGTCGGTTTTTAAATAACCGACGTGATAAACCCTCCCCCCACTGGTTTATCATGTCAGTTATAAAATAACCGTTGCGATAATGAACTAGGAAGGGTTTATAATGTTTATTATTCAAATAACCAAAGTGATAAACCTTGGGAAATGCTTTATCATGTCAGTTATTTAATAACTGACGTGATAAACACTCCGCCACTGGTTTTTCACGTCGGTTATTAAATAACCTACGTGAAAAACACCTCGATGTTATGTTTTAAAGTCGGTTTTTAAATAACCGACATAAAAAACTATACTTATAATGTTGTCTGTATTAACGTCGGCTAAAAACCGACATAAAAAATGAAAAATAACCATCGTAAAAAACATTTTTGGCACTAGTTACTAAACACCCTAAATCTCTAAAAACTATAAAAACCCTAAAAACCGTAAAAACTCATAAAAACCCATAAAATTACTAAAAAACTTTAAAAACTATAAAAAATCATTAAAATCCTAAATTTTTTAAAAAAAATAAAAAAACTAAAACCCCCTCAAATACTTAAAAAAATCCCCAAAACCCATAAAAACTCTAATAAACCAAAAAAATACAAAAAACCCTCAAAATACAAAAAATCCCAAAAAAACCAAAAACAAATCCCTAGAAATTCCTAAAAACATAAAAAAAATTTAAAAAAAGAATAAAACCCATGGAAACCTTAAAAAAACGAAAATTAATTGAAACACATTTGAAACCTAAAAACACTAAAAAACCTAAAATACCCTTAAAATGCTAGAAACCCCAAAAACCCCTCAATATTGCTAAAAATAACAATAAACATCAAAAATTCAAAAAAACCCTTAAAATCCATAAAAACTTAAAAACCACTAAAAACCCAGAGAAAACCCAAATAAATCCTTAAAAACAAGAAAAATATAAAAACCCTAAAAAACCTAACAAATTTCAAAAACCTTAAAAGACCCTAAAAACCCTAAAAACCCCTAAAGACAATAAAAATCCCTAAAAACATAAAAACCAATAAAAATGACTAAAAACTATAAAAACCATTTAAACCTAAAAAATGGTAAAAAACTCTAAAAATATCAAAAACTCATTAGAACCCTAAAAACCCAAATACCCATAAAAGTAATAAGAACCCTAAAAATCCTAAAACCCTCCAAATCCCTAAAAATCCAAAAAATTCACAGAAGTACTAGAAACCTAAATGATGCTAAAAGCCATAAAAACCCATAAAAACACACAGAATCACAAAATACATAAAAACCCTATAAAATAATTCATATCCTAAAAAAGACATAAAAATCCCTAAAAACATACAATCCCAAAAAACACTATAACACTAATAAAACATTAAAAAACTAAAAAGGCATAAAACCAAAAATAATGTAAAAATACTAAAAACACTATAACACCAGAGAAACCTTAGACTATAAAAACCAGTAAAATACCTGAAAACATTAAAACCCCCTTAAAACCCATAAAACCTTGAAAGCCATTAAAAATACTATAAAATATTTAAAACTCTAAAAAACTTAAAAACTCCAAAAAAACTATAATATTATTAAAATCTAAAAAATTGTAAAAATCTAAAAAACATAAAATCCCGAAAAACCCTAAAAAACACTTGAAAACCTCAAAACCCCAAAAACCCCAAAAATACTATAACAACCCAAACATATCTAAAAATGTAAAAAACCCTAAAACCAAGAAAACTTTTAAAAAACCTTTAAGGCATAAAACACTTAAAACCACAAAAAATATTAAAACCCTAAAAACTCATAAAGTACCTTAAACCCTCTAAAAACTATAAAAACACCTAAAAATCTAAATATTCATAAAATGTCATAAAAACACTAAAAACCACACAAAAATATAAAAAATATTTTAACTCCATAAAACGTTAAAAATAGTGAAAACAATAAAATACTAAAAACTAACGGAAAAAAACATTAAACCCTAAAACACTAAAAAAACCTTAAACAGCCTCATAATCCCATACAACCATAAAACTCCATAAAATACTAAAAAATATCTAAAATTCCAAAAAAATGTAAACACCCCTTAAAACACTGTAAATCCCTATGAAAACCTTACAAACCAAAAAACCCTTAAAATCCTAAAAACCTAAAGAATGCTAAGAACCCTAAAACCCCATAATAATATACAAACCCTAAAAACCATCAAAATATCTAAAACCCATAAAATCAATAAAAAACCTAAAAATTCTTTTAAAATAATTAAAAACAGAAAACCCTAAAAACCCTAGAAAACTAGAAGAAAACATAAAAAACCTCAAAACATGTAAAACCCATAAAAACCTAGAAAATTAAAAGACCTATAAAACCCTAAAACCCATAAAAACCCTAAAACCCATAAAAACCATTAAAACCCCTAAAAACATTAAAAATATCTAAAAACCCATAAAACCCATAAAACCACTAAAAACTCTAAAATTCTTTAAACCCCTAAAAATGTTAACAATCTAAAAAAACATAAAAATCATTTAAAAAACCTAAATGCTCAAAAAACAATGAAAAACGTGAAAAAATTTAAAACATTAAAACAATACAAAAAACCTCAAAATCACAAAAAACCAAAAAATATATAAATCCAAAAAAATCCATAAAAAGACATAAAAACGTAAAACAAGCCCTCAAAATCTTGAAAATCCGTTAGAAAAACATTAAATTCGAAAAACACTTAAACCCCTAAAAACCTCAAAATCACTAAAAACCCTATAAAATAGTAAAACCCCTCAAAATCCCTAAATACCCAAAAAACCAATAAAAATCCTAAAATACATTTAAAATCCTAAAAACGTAAAGAACCCCAGAACCCTAAAAAGCACTAAGAAAGCATTAAAAAACTAAAAACATTTGAACCCATTGAAAAATCAAAAAACGCTAATTACCATTAAAGACCCTGAAATCCATAAACCCCTAAAATTCAAAAAAAACAAAAAAAACATTAAAAACCCTAAAATTCCAATAAAACTCTAAAAACCCTTTAAACCCCTTAAAACGTTTAAAAATTCTAAAAACCATATTGACCCAAAAAAACTATTTTAAACCCATTAAATACCAAAAAATCATAAAAACCCAATAAACCAAAACAAACCCTAAACACAAAAAAACCATAAAATTTCTAAAAATATAAAAAATCATAATAAAGGTCTTAAAATACCTAAAAACATAGAAAACACTAAAAACCATAAAACCCCTAAGAAAAACATAAATTTCTAAAAACGATTAAAATTCCTAAGATCCTAAAAATTATAAAGACCCTAAAAGCCTAAAAAAAACTAAAACCCTAAAACTCTTAAAACCCTTAAAAACTTTAAAAACCCATGAAACCCAAAAAATCAGTAAAAACTCTAAAATATATTTAAAACCCAAAAACTTTTTAGGGAACTCAATAAAACCATAAAAACATTAGAATCTCAAAAAATCCTTTAAAACTCAAATATCCATAAAAATCATAAAAAACCGTTAAACCCTTTAAAATCCCGAAAACCCCTAAAACCAAAAAAAATCCTTAAAATCACAAATATACCCCTAAAACGTAAAAAACCCCTAAAACTCGGAAAACCCAATGACATCCCTATAAACCTATAAAATATATAAAACCCCAAAAAACATAAAAACTCTAAAATCCTAAAAAAAACTAAAAACAATACAAACCCTAAAAATCATTAAAAATAAAAAAACTCTAACAAAACACTAAAACATCAAAAATCCTTTAATCACCTAAAAATTTTAAAACCCTTAAAAGCCCTTAAAAACACAATGAAACTCAAAAAAATAACAAAACACCCAAAAATTATAAAAATCCTAATGACCCAAAAAAACCAGAAAATACTCAGAATCCATAAAAACCCAAAAAATCCATAAATATCTGAAAAACCTGAAAAAACATAAAAGTGTAAATAATCCAAAAAAACATGAAAACCCATTAGAAAACGTTAAATACTAGAAAATACATAAAACCAAATAAATCCAAAAACACAAAAAAAACCTAAAACCACAAAAACCCATTAAACCGCTAAAAACCATAGAAACGTAAAAAATACCAAAAAATCAGTAAAGACATAAAAACCATAAAATTAGAAAAAACTCTAAGAAAACCTTAAAAATGAAATAACACTTAAAACCCCTAAAAAACTAATAAATTATAACAACACTAAGAAACCCATAAGAGACCCTAATACCAATAAAAACCATAAAACCCCTAAAACCATAAATCCCCTAAAAACCATAAATCCCCTAAAATGTTAAAACCCTAAAAAACTATACACTATAAACCCTTATCAAACAATAAAAACATTAAACACAATAAATAAATGAAAAAATAAAAAAAATTAAAAACTGTGACCACAAAAAAATCATAAAAACCACTAAAATACATCTAAAATCATAAAAAACCCTAAAACCCAAAAAATATAAAAAATCCTTTAAAATAATTAAAAAATGTTAAAAATCCCTAAAAAACCCGAAGACTTCTTAGAAATCCATAAAAACCTAAAAACAATTAAAATACATAAAAACACTAAAACACTAAAACCACAAATTACATAAAAACCCTAAAACACCGAAAAATCCCTAAAAACCATAATAAATCATACAAATACAAAAAAGTGCTAAAAACATAAAATTCCAAAAAACCTTAAATGCCCTAAAAAATCATAAGAAACTAAAAACCCTTAAGACCGCTATAAGCATAAAACTTACTAAAATCCTAAAACCCCTAATTAGACCCTAAAACCCCTAAAACCCATAACAAACTTTAAGGAACAAAAATATTAGAAACCCTAAAAACAAAAAAAAACACCAAAACCCAATAAATATAAAAACCCTTTGAACTCCTAATTTTTTAAAAAAATATAAAATTATGAAAAAACCTAAAAACTCAAAAAAAAACAATAAAAACCCAAAATAAGCATAAAATCCTAAAAACACTATAATAACCTAAAAATCCTAAAAATCCTAAAAATCCATCAATATCTCTAAAAATGTAAAAAAATATCAAAACCATAAAAAACATAAGAAAAATTTAAAAACCTAAAAACACTTAAAAACCCTAAAAACCTAATTTTTTTTAAAAATACTATAAAACACTTAAACCACTAAGACACATAAAAAACCACAAAATATTTAAAAATTATACAAACCAATAAAAATAATAAAATGGGATTAAAAATATCTAAAAATGAATCAAATTAAAAAAAACCTTGAAAACCCCAAAGAAAACTATTAAAACCTAAAATCACTTAAAACCACTATAACCCCTAAAAACACATAAAACACTAAAAGTCCTAAAAACCATAAAAATCCATAAATACCATAACACCCTAAATTCACACAAAACCTTTAGAAACTCAAAAAAACCATTGAAACCCTAAAAATGATAAAAAAATATAAAAATATGAAAAACCTAAAAAACTCAAAAAACTCAAAAAACAAAAACAAAAACACTAAAAAACAGTAAAACAAACAAAATACTTAAAACCCGTAAAAATCATAAAAACCCTAAAAATACCTAAAAATTCCAACACACATAAAAAACCCTATAAACTCTATAAAACTATAAAAAACCCTTAATACCAAAAGACTATTAAAATCTATAAAAACCAAAAATCCCCTAAAAACCATAAAATCCCTAATAATAATAAAAAACCTTTAAAATCGTCAAAATCAATTAAAGACATAAAAATAAATAAAAATCCTAAAAAATTCCTAAAAATAAAAAAATAACAAAAATACCTTCAAAAATGATAATAAAATAATCAAAATGTAAAATAATTAAAACCCATCGAACCTGAAAAATTCTAAAACCCCTAAAAGACCCTAAAACCCAAAAAAATTATAAAAACCCAAAAAATTGAAAAACCCAAAAAAATGCATAAAACACTAAAATCCCAATAGAAAACTTTAAAACCCCTTTAAACATATAATAAGGTTAAAAACTATAAAAATAGTTGAAACCCTAAAAAACCCTAAAAACCCGAAAAAAACCAAAAAACCTTAAAAAATACATAAAAACACTAAAAATCAATAAAATCATAAAAAGCCCAAAAATACCTTAAAATTGAAGAAAACCAAAAAACCCAAATAACAACATAGAAAAAATTAATAACATAAAAACACATTAAACACTTAAAAACTTAAAAATAACTAAATACCCTAAAAACCCTAATACCCCTAAAAATCCCAAAAAAAATATTAATAATCCTCAAAATTCCAGAAAACTCTAAAAACACATTAAAATCCTAAAAATAACTAAAAATCCCTAAAAATATTTAAAAACATAAAAGAACTTAAAAATACTTACTAAAACCTTATAAACCTAACAACACAAAAACCCCAAAAAACTTACAAAAATGTTAAAAACCATAAAAAAGAATAAAAACCCTAAAAACCCTCTAAATCCCCAGAAAACCTAAAAATATATAAGAATACAAAAGAATCCCTAAAAATTTCTAAAAACATAAAAACCCCAAAATCTACCAAAAAACCCTAAGAATTCTTTAAAAAAGTAAAAAAATTAAAACCTCTAAAAACTTAAAAAACTCTAAAACACTAAAAGTCCCCAAAAACCCCAAGAACCCTTAAAACAATTCAAACCTCTAAAACACTTGAAACCCCTAAAACCCAAAAACCCAAAAAGAACTAAAAACACTAAAATCCATTTAAAACCCTAAAAATTTAAGAAAATATAAATAATTTTAAATAACCTAAAATCACAAAAAACTCTACAAACCTTTAAAACATTAAAAATTCTTAAAAACCTTAAAAATCCATAAAATTCTAAAAATTCATTCAAAATCCCTATAATTTTGAAACCCCTAAAATAACTAAAACCCTTAAAAAACCTTAAAAACCTTAGAAAACTGAAAACCCTAAAAATCTAAAAATGCTAAAATCCATAATACCATAAAAATCCTAAAAAACAGAAAAACCCCTCAAAATTGATTAAAACCCTAAAAACCTATAAAAATAATAACAATGTTTGAAAAATCCCTAAAAACCTTCAAAAAATGTATGAAGTATTTGGAAACCTAAATTCAATTAAAACTCAAAAAAATATAAAAAAATATAAAACCCCTAAAAATAGATAAAACATAAAAATCATAAAACTCTTAAAAATTCCCTAAATATATGTAAATATATAAAAAACCTAAAAACCATGAAAGACCCTAAGAAAACCTTAAAAACCTAAAAACAAATATATAACCTAAAAAAGATAAAAAATGATAAAAAAATATGAAAACCCCTAAGAAAACCTTAATTTCCAAAAAAACATAAAACCCCTAAAAACTTAAAACACTATTTTTTGGGAAATATCTAAAAATCCCAAAAAATATAAAAAATCATAAAAACGCTGAAAACTCATGAAAAACCCATAAAAACCAAAAAATAATTAAAACAAAAAAATAACCTAAAAATGAAAATAAAATGAATAAAAATCATAAAAACCATTAAAAACGTCAAAAACCCAAAAAAACCTCTAAAAATCCTAAAAATCCATAAAATCTAAAAAAATATATAAAAATCCAAAAAATGTAAAAACCTGAAAATAACTAAAAACCCATAAGAAAACCCTAAATCCATATAAAACCCAAAAAACCATAAAAACCAAAAAGACAATAAAAACCCTTAAACCCCTAAAAACCATAAAAATCACTACAAACATTAAAAACCCTGGAAACCAAAAAACCCTTAAAATCACTAAAAATGAAAAAACCCATTAAACACCTAAAAATGTTAAAAGTATATAAAAATATTATAAACCTAAATTAATCAAAAAACAATAATACCCAAAATACCCAAGAGAACCCTAAAAACCATAAAAAACCTTAAAATCCCTAAAAATCCTTAAAAACTCTAAAAAAGCATAAAAATCCTAAAAATCCCCAAAAATCCCCAAAAATCCCTAAAATTATTAAATACCATAAAAACCATGAAAAACATAAGAAATCATCAAAACAAAAAAACTTTAAATGCCTAAGAAAGTAAAAATATTAAATACCATAAAAAACCTAAAAACCTACAAAAACATAAAATTTTATAAATTCTCTAAAAAACAGAAAAACTATAAAAAGCAATAATAATCGTAAATAGTCCCTAAAAATCCCTAAAAATGGAAAAATCCATAAAACCCCGAAAAACCGTGAAAATCTAAAAACCATAAAACACTTAAAACTTTTAAAAAAGATAAAAGACCAAAAGATCCTAAAACCCCAAAAAGCCACAAAACCCCTAAAAATATAAAAACCCTATGAACCCATAAAAACTGAAAAAAACTAGTAAAATCTCTAAAAAACATTAATGCAATTACAAACCCTAAAAAACCATAAAAACCAAAAAACCAAAAAACCAAAAAAACCCAAAATAACCCTATAAACCCTAAAAAATCCCTAGTAACCCAAAAAACCACAAAAATCATAAGAACCCAAAAAATACCCCTAAACAAATAAAACCCCCTAAAACCCCTAAAAACCCACAAGGAAACCATAGAAACCTAAAACACTGAAAAACCCTAAAACCAATCATGCTGTCAGTTGAGAGCTGCTGGCTACAATTTTTTGGATATTGGATGCTGATTAGTTTGAAGGTGATGGATGTTTTTATGGTTGCCGCTTGTTCGGTTGCGTGTTACTTGTGCTGTTTGATGGGATTTATGCAAGGTGTTCTCTAGATCTGGATCTGATTAAGGAGGTTTGGGTGCTGCAGAATGGTCTTGGGTGGGGTCGTTGGTGGTCCTATGCTCCTATTAAAGGTGATATGCTGGATGATGGTTGGTTAGAAGGTCCAGGTTGCTGAAAATTAAAGAGATGGTTGCTGGCTTTGATGAGGATTGTTGGTCGCTACTTGTGTGTGATATTCTTAGGTCAGTTTTGCCTAGGTTGGTGTTTCTAGAAGCCGACTTTTAGTGGTAATGCAGATGCGCGGTGTCTGGATGATCTGCACAGTGATTTTTGGATTTAGATTCTGGGGTGTATCTGTTCACCATTGTCATTCCCCTTGACTCATGCGCCCACCTCTGGTCTTGCTTCCCTCCCCATCAAATTGGACTCCATCTTGGTCCGATCAGATGGCGCATGTGGTGGTTTTGGGATGGTGTTGGTGGTTCAGCTCAGTGTCAAGGGTGCATCTTGGCGGGGTGGTGGTGTCAAGTGGTGATGGATTTAGAAGCTTAGTTTGGAGTTCTAGATGATGGTTGCCAAACCTGGTATGGTGATGAAATTTGGTGGTGTTGTGACAAGGTTTTTGTGGTGCTGCTAATTTTGTGCTGATGAATGTTGATGAAGTTGTTGTTGATGGATATGGTGTTGTTGGATGAGAAGTGCTGAAGCTACTACTGTGTTTTTTCTTTTTTGTCTTTTTCATTCTTTTTTTTCCTTTTGGGGATTGTTTTTTGGGTATGGTTCGATTGGCCCTGCTCCTCCCCGGTCTGTAGTGTCCTCTTTTTCTTAATAAATTTTGGGGGGCCAGGAATATCCTGGTTCCTGCATTTACCTTTCCCAAAAGACAATAAAACACTAATAACCCCAAAAATCTCCCAAAATTTCAAAAATCCTTAAAAATATAAAAATTCAAAAAATCCTTAAAATCCCTATAAACATAAAATGACCTTAAAACCCAGAAAAAACGTAAAAACCCTTAAATATATAAAAAACATCAATCTCCAAAAAAACTACAAAATCATAAAAACCTCTGGTGGATGAAGACGATGATTTCTTGTGCACCTTGCCCTCCCCCCTCCGAGGGGGAGGGGCCTCCACTGGTTCTTGATGATGAGCATCCTTTTGTCCCTTTCTCAATCCATGACTTTCCTCCCCCTTTTCTGTGGAGTGAGATATGCCCTAAGGTGCCTGACTTACACGAAGGATTTCCACAGCTCCAGTTATTGATTGCGGAATTCAATGAGGCCTCTGCCCTGAATAGGCTGACCTTGGTTGCTAATTTCTTAAATTGTAGACCTCCGGTGGATGTTTTCAATAGATTTGTATTTGAACAATGGGACCTCCAAGATCGCTCTACGGTAGGTCTTCTTGATAGTAGTTACATTTTAATTCACTTGGTTTCAGAAGAGGATTTGGTTCATGCCTGGTCAGTGGCCCCAAGAAGATGCAACGGTGCCCAATTTTCCCTCTCCTGGTGGAGCTTCGATCGACACTTGAAATGTGATTCACCACTGGTGGAAACATGGGTTATATTTCCAGAGGTTACCCTTACTTTTCAGAATTTCTCCATTATTTCTATGTTGGGGAACCTTGTGGGAAGGTTCTTATGCGTTGATAGCCGAACAAGGGCTCTTTGTCACCCGATTGCTCCAAGGGCCTTTGTGGAGATTGATGCCTCTAATGGGCTGATTGACTTTGTTTGGATTGTTGTTGGTGAGGAGCTTCGGTGGAAACAACCAGTGATCATTGAGTCATGGACTGATTTCTGCTCATCTTGCTGGCTTCTCGGTCATAGTGCTCAGAAATGTAGGTATAGCGGAGGTATTTGTTGTGTTTTGGACCGATCTCAGGAGGTGTCCAGTGAAGAGACGTAGATTCAGGGTGAGGTGCGGGAGGCTGTTCACAAGGATCCTAATGTTCAGAATGATCCTAGTGAAGAAGGGCAGGCTTGGGTGGAGATGAATTTGGCAGAGGTTGCAACGGATGTTTCAATAAATCTTAAAAGGAATGCTGCTGAGGGGGGGGGGGGGGCGCGTGCTTCTGGGAGTGGCTCTGATTCTTTGGGTTAGATTCTTTTGCAGGAGGGACCTCCGGTTGTGCGGGGGGGGGGGGGAATAGATGGGTAGCTGATGGAGGTAAAGTGGGCATTGAGTTCCAACCCAAGGTGGCCAATATCTTCAAGCATTTGAGGAGTGACCTAAAGCTCTCAGATGATGGGAATTCCTTATGCAGGGAGGTTGCGAATGGTGGGAAGTCAAACTCAGCTGATAGCAGGGAGGCCATCCCAACCTTCAATCGCATTGAAGGGCCAGAGCTTGAGGAGGAGGTGCAAGGGTATCCACTTGTTGATGATGGGAGTGAGATGTCCGAGGCTCAGGAGAGAGAGATGCATGCTGTTGTTGCTGAGAGGGGAGGAGGGGGTGTGGCCCAGCAGGCTAGTGGAGTTGAGGAACTGTTGGACAACACTAGGCACTCGGGTGGTGTTGATGAGAAGGAGATAAGGGAGTTAAAGGCTCTTGGACACAACTGGGATGTTTATGATATGGATAAGAGAAAGGTAAGCATTATTCATGGAGAGGAGGATAAAGGGGCTCCAGTTGCTGATGATGGGAGTGCAAGGCTTGCTGTACAGATCCTAAGTGAGAAGTAGGATGTTGTTCTAAATACTGAGTCAATTCTAGAGATTACTGGCCCTTTGAATGATGCTGGCGAGTGGGGAAAAGGGGGAATGAATAGGTTGGAGCCTCCATTGGATGAGGGGAATTTGCAGCTGGCCTTGGCCGGTGTGGTGTCCCCTCTTTGTATGGCTTCTGACTCCCTAAATCAGGAGGTCCCCTCCATCCCGGATCACCCAGGCCCTTGGAAGAGCAACCCTGCACATGCTCATGAGATGACTTTAACAATGGAGGACTACCCAGGTTCTTGTGGGTTTCTTGCAGGTTTTCCACTTAACCAAAAATCCTCCTTCATTCCCGACCAAGTCCAGGAGGATAATAGTAGGATGGGTCGCAACATGGCTATGGTCCTTAAAGAGAGGGCCATGCTTGAGGAGGCCACCAGGAAGGAAAACAAGCATGTTGGGATCCATGTTAATCCAAAAAGGAGAAAGATGAGGAAGGACTACTCTTCCTTGATAAAGACAGTGTCCACAAGAGCATCTTGCAAGGCTAAGGAAAATGCCTCTGGAAGAGGTGAAAGGGCTTCCAAGAAACAGCTAAATGCGGAGTAGGTGAGGTTAAGGGAGTATTATGCCAATTTCTTGAAGCAATATGACTCTTCTGAATGGGAATCAGTTGTCTCTAATGCGAACTTAGATTATGGTGCCGAGGGTAACCCCCATGGTGCAAACTATGAGGATGATGAAGGTTGGTAGATCCTGTGATGGGGTGGGTTGCTGATGGAAGCTTGGTGCTTATTTTATATTTTCTTTTCTTTTTTGCGGTCTTTGGGTGTGTGTTTGTTAGGGGCTTTTGGGTGTGGGTTGATTGACCCCACCCCTACCTTGTATGCAGTGTCTTTCTTTTCTTTAATAAACATTGGGGGGTGTCAGGAATAGCCTGGACCTGAGCCTTCCTTGCCCCAAAAGACAATAAAAAAACACCAAATCACTTAATATCCCAAAAAACCCAGTAAACCATTAAAATCCTATAAAATCCATAAAAATACCTGAAAGTATAAATAACCTAAAAAAATTAAAATTTATAATAAAACCATAAATCCTAAAGGCACATAAATCCCCCCAAAAAACTATAAATGCTAAAAACCAAAAAGATCCTAAAACCCCTAAATCCCCTAAAAAACAGAAAATCCATAAAACCTTAAAAACCCTTAAAAACTAAAAATAACTCAAAAAACCACTAAAGACTCTAAAAATCCTTTAAACCAGTAAAATTATTAAAAAACTCTAAAATACATTAAAACCCCTAAAATTTCAGAAAATCCTAAAATCCCAAAAAAACCAGAAAAACTCAAAAAACCCAAAAAACCCACAAAATTCTAAAAAAACCTAAAAACTATAAAAATCATAAAAAACACAAAATATCTCTAAAAACATAAAAAATACTAAAAAACCTGAAAACCCCTATGAAATCCTTAAAATGTAAAATAATATAAAACCCCTAAGAAACAATAAATCCTTTAAAACCCTAAAAAATCCCTAAAAACCATAAAAACCACAAAAATCGAACAAAACCCTAAAATTACCTAAAAACATTAAAAAACACTAAAACTCATGAAAAAACCTAATAAAACCTTAAAAACCTAAAAAAACATAAAACCCCTAAATCTTAAAAAATCTAAAATCCCTAAAAATGATAAAAACCCAAAAAAACACATCAAAATTTCCATAAAACCCTAAAAATTATAAAAAAAACTAAAAATCCCTAAAAATATAAAAAACCTAAAAAACCATAAAACCCTATAATATCTAAAAAAACCTTAAAAAACTAAAAAACTAAAAACCCTAAGAAACATAAAAATCACAAAAAATACCCTAGAAGTCCCTAAAAACCCTAAAACCCCTAAAACTATAAAAATCCATTAAAACCTTAAATCTCTACAAAAATAAAAACCCTAAAACCCACTAAAATATATAAAAATCCTTTAAAACTATAAAAATGTTAAAAAACTATAAAAATCATTAAAATGTATAAAAATTTCAAAAAACCCTTACCAACAAAAAAACCGCAAAAACACTAAAAATCTCTTAAAAGCCTCAAAGTCCCTAAAAACCCAAAAAACCTTAAAAATCATAAAATATATCTAAAATCCCTAAAAACAAAGAAAAATATAAAAATATTGAATATCATAAGAAAACCATAAAAACATATAACCATATAAAACTCTAAAAAAATAAAACGCTAGAAAACATAAAAACCCAGAACCCCTAAAAACCCTAAAAATCCCTAAAAACAAAAAAAAACCCTAAAACCATATTATTCCTAAAAAATCCATAAAAACCTATAAATTTTAAAAAAATAAAAATAATGAATAACCCCGAGACATTATTAAAATCCTAAAAACACTTAAAACCCCTAAAAAACTAAAAAACTAAAAAACCCTAAAATCCCAAAAAAGCCTGAAAGAACATTAAAAAACCCTAGAACACTTAAAAACCAGTCAAATCCATAAAAATCCAATCAAATTAATAAATATTAAAAACCCAAAAATCCCTGAAGATCCCTATGAAATCCTTCAAAAACTAAAATCACTTAACACCCCCTAAAAGTCATAAAAAAGCTAAAAACCCTAAAAGTCTCCAAAAAGGAGAATGTCATCCACATATAGAAGATGGGTTGGCAATAAAAGGTATTTCCCAGCTTTTATTGGAGCATAGAAACCAGTCTGAATGAGATCAATTATGCATCTGCTAAGGTAATCCTCAACTAGAGCAAAGAGGAGGCCAGAAATCAGGTCACCTTGCCTGACGCCGTAGGAGCAATGAATGAACCCCTTAGGGGATCCATCAATAAGGACAAAGATTCTAGCACTGGACAAGATAGTATGGATCAGCTTTATAAAATAGGTTTTGAATCTTGTATCTGTGGCATGGAAAGAATGCACAAAGCCCATCGAAATGGTTGGGCTGGGCATCAAGGACCTCAGGAAATTTAATGATGCCTTAATTGGTAAATTTACATGGAATATTTTCAACCCGTAAGACAGGAGTCTTGACTTCTTGAGGGAAAGGTTCACTTCCAAACTATGTGAAGAATTGCCGGGCTTCATACCCTCTTCGGTCTGGACCACAATCAAGTCCTCCTATAAAAGAATTATTTCTAATTCCAAATGGGCGGTCTCAAGGCATTCGACTTTGAATTGTTGGAAGACCACTTGGCTTGATCGGCCCATTCTTGAATCTATCCATCCCCCTCAGAATTTTAAGCATTGGTCCATTTCTGATCTCAACAATAACATGAGCAATATTGAAAGCATCTTGCCGCAGAATATTATCGCACAAATACAAAGTTACAGCTTCATGGACATGGACTGTCTTATTTGGAAGCCCATTATGGTTGGGCTGTTGAGTGTAAAGGAGTTTTATCGGTCTGAATGTGAGCAGGGAATTCAGCCCCCTGCTTGTCTTTATAAATTTCGGAGGCCCTTCATTCCCCCTTCCAGCCACCTTCTACTGTAGAAAATTTGGAAAAATCAATTTCCAGTTCAAGAGCAGTTGAAATGAATTGGGTGGTGCTTGGCCTCTGCTTGTCCGATCTATCTTCAGGATGAGGAAAATCTGCAGCACATTTTTCTTAATTGTAGACTGGCTGCTGGGCTTTGGGAGTATTTGCAAGGCATTTTCCAGCTAAAAATCTGCATGGACAGCGTGATGTATTCTCTTTTCAGCAGTGTCGTCGGTGTGCAATGCAGTCAACAGGTTGCCAACCTGCTTCTTGCGGCTGCTGCGGCCCTTGCTGATCTTGTGTGGGCATCCCGGAACAAAGTGGTTTTTGATAATGCCTCATGCTTCCTCCACACTGGTGTGGTGGAGATCCAAAATGCTATCTGCATGGCATCTCATATCAAAGATGATACGATGGCTAATGATGTAAATGACCTTGTTGTGTTGAGAACTCTCTTAGTTTCTAGAAGATGCCAGAAACCAAATGACTTTAAGTTCATTCGGTGGATTCCAACAATCCCAGAATGGATAAAAGTCAATGTGGATGGTGCTTCCCTGGGCGCGCCTGGTCTCTCCGGTTGTGGTGGTATTTTCCAGACGTACAGAGGCTTTGTTAAAGGATTCTTTTATCACTTCATTGGAAATGGATGTGATTATGATGCGGAGCTTTGGGCCATGATTAAGGCTGTCCAGTTTACAGATCACTATGGGTGGAAGCTGCTATGGATTGAATCTGACTCGATGTTGGCGGTGGAAGCCCTCAAAAGCAAAACAAGGACAATCCCATGGAGGCTCCTCCCACAAAGGGTTAAGTGTCTGAGGATTTCTCAGGGGATGGACATTATGGTCACACATGCATACAAGGAAGAAAACAGGGTGGCAGACATGCTCTCTAAGAAAGCAATTGAGGATAGATGTTCCATGTGGTCATTTGTTGCACCAGATTTTTGTACTCCCCTTGTGGACTCAGACATGAAGGGTGACTTGCACACTCGGCTGTGCAGACCTTCCTGTAAAGACTTGTACTTACTTTTTTTGTTAATAAATTTTGTGGGGTCGGTATACGCCTGGCCCCGAACCTGCTTTTCCTAAAACCCCATAAAAACCATAATAACACTAAACACCCCTAAAACAACCCTCAAATTCCCTAAAACCCCAAAACCCATAAAAATCCAAAAAACCCCCTTAAATCAACATATAATCATAAAAACCCCTAAAATGTAAAATACACTAAGAAAAAATTAAAAATGTAAAAATGGTTATAACCTCTAAAAACCTAGAAGATGCTAAAGACCCTAAACACTAAAAAATCTAAAACCCCTAAAAATCCTAAAACACTACAAATCCCTAAAAATCCTAAAAACCCTAAAAACCATAAAATTTCTAAAAAATCATAAAATCCATAGAAATTTTATAAACAATGAAACCCTAATTATAACTAATAAAACATTAAAAACCTCAAAAAACATAAACACCCCGATAAATAAAAATTCATAAACCCCCCAAAAATCCTACAAACCCCCAAAAACATTAAAAATCTTTAAAACCCCGAAAAAACATAAAAATATTAAAAACCCTAGAAAACATAAAGGATCCTAAAAACCCGTAAAAAATCTATGAAAACATAAAAAATCTAAAATCACTAAAAACCCATAAATACCTGAAAATTTTAAAAACCCTAAAGACCCCTAAAAATACCATAAAACCCCTAAAAATAATAAAAACAATAACACTCCCCCCAAACTGTAGAAAACCAATAAACACATAAAAACCCTAAAAATAGTAAAAACTCCAAAAAGCTGTTAAACCTTGATTTTTTTTTCAAAAACTCTAAAAACTATAAAAATCCTAAAAACCCATAAAACACATAAAGAACCAAAAAACCTCAAAATCCATAAAAACCATATAAAACATAAAAATAATAAAAAATACTTAAAAAGGTAAAAATACCTAAAATCCTTGAAAACCCCTAAGAAAACATTAAAATCTAAGAAACACTAAAAACCCCTAAAAAACCTAAAAAATACAAACACCTAAAAATCACAAAACACTAAAAAAATACTAAAATCTAGAAAACCCCTAAAAACATAAAAAACCCTAAATCCCCCTAAAAAAATTAAAACCATTAAAAAGTATAACAACATTTTTATTCATTAAAAATATTAAGAAACTATAAAAACCCATAAATTCCCTAAAAATTCAACATAACCCTAAAACCGAAAAGAAGAAATAAATTCCTAAAAAATTAAAAAAACATAAAACCTTAAATATCAGTAAAATATGAAAATCCATAAAATTTCAAAAAACCACTAAAAATCCCTAAAAACATAAAAAAACATAAAAACTCTAAGAAAACCTTAAATACAGAAAAACACATAAAATCTCTAAAATCATAAAAAATGATAAAAAGCCTAAAAAACAAAAAAACACTCAAAATCTCTAAAACCCAAAAAACCCATTAAAATCCTAAAAACAACCTTAAAATCCTTAAAAACCTAAAAAAGTGTAACAAACAACCAAAAACCCAAAGAATACTCTAAAAACATAAAAATGATATATACCCCGAAATACTGTTAAAAAGATAAAAACCATTTAAAACCAAAAAACTCAACCACAAAACCCCTAAAAACCATAAAATCTCTAAAACCCACTAAATCCTCTAAAACACATTAAACCCATAAAAAATTAAAAAAATTAAGAAACCTCAAAACACCCAAAAAACCTAAGAAATTTGTAAAAACTCATTAAATCCAACAAAATCCCAAAAAACACAAAAAACTATAAAAATAATAAAAATACCTAAAACTATCGAAACACATAAAAACTATTAAAAACACTAAAATACTAGAACAAATACTAAAAAATATTAAAAAATGTAACCCATAACACCTTAAAAATAGTAAAATCTCTAAAACCCCTAAAAGACACAACGAAACACTCAAAATCCATAAAAAATAGTAAAAACCCAAAAAATCTTAAAAAATTGCATAAAATTCCATAAAATTTCTTAAAAACATAAAAACCCTTAAAATTATTGAAAAAAACTAAGAATCCTTAAATTACCTAAAAACACTTGAAACACCCAAAAAACCTAAAAACATTAAAACCCCAAAAAAACCTAAACACCACTTAAAATCCCAAAAAGACTAAAAACCATAAAAACCCAAATATTCCATAAAGTCCCTACAAACATAAAATGAACTAAAAACCTGAAAAGCCTAAGAAAAATTTAAAATCCTGAAAATTCTAAAAACCCTAAATGTCCCTAAAAACCGTAAAACCACTAAAACAATAAAACCCCTAAAACATTAAAAATCTCTTAAAAACCCAAAATAACTCTAAAGACTACTAAAAACACTAAAAACCCATTATAAAAAAATGTTACAAACTATATAAAAACCATAAATATTATAAAAACACAAAATATCAATAAAAATTCAAAAAAAAACCTAAAATCCCTTAAAACCCCAAAAAAGCCTCAGCCCGCGGGGGCTGGGTGAGTTGGTTCAAGGCGGTGGCGACCCGTCGCTGAGGTTCCGGGTTCGAGTCCTCACAAAGGCAACGCGCACCATTTGTCAGCGAACCTCTCGTCCCCTCGACTCCGTGGGAACTGGCCCAAGCCCAAGGGTTGGCCACCTTGGGCCGAGCTAGGGGCGTGCGGCGTGCAGGTGGGCAGGCCAGCCCTATACCTCGTTACCCATACAACACGTTTGAAGATAGAAAAAGAAAAAATGCCGCCACTCTCTCCCAGGTCTCTCCCAACGCGGCGATCTCTAGGGTTCCATCCTGGAACCCCCTTCAGCGGCTTCGTTGATCTCCTCAGGCATTGCGATGCGGATGGATTGATGTTCAGGAAGCGTTATCTCTTGGTGCGATGGAGGTTTTCGCGACGGATGGATGACGACGCTGAGATCTTGAGGGCTGTTTCATGTTGTGGCGGTTTTTCGTTTCGATCTGGATCGGCGTTGCTAGATCTGGATTCTGCTCTCTCTGGTGGTAGCAGAGATGATTTTCCTGTGTGTTGGACGATTCTGAAGCTGCCGACGGTGAAGTCAACGCCAATGTGATGGTTGCTTTGCCGAATAGGAGGGTTTGGCTTGCTGGTTTTTTGGTGCGATGAGACTTTCTGGTGTCGGGGGGAGGTATGTCCACGTCCTAGTGACAAACGAGTTCATCGGGCTTTGCATCTTCTTCGCACGAGCATTGGCGTTGCGCTTGGTTCGACGCTGTCTGTCCGGATCCGAAGAGGTGCAGGATTTTTGCTCATTGATCTTGCTGCTGACGAAGGTACAGTCGCTATGTCCTGTGTCCGACTGATTTTGCTAGCTTGCGTGTTCTTGTTTGGTGGCTGGACTGGTTCTGTGTTGCTGCTTCGGCTAGACTTTGGTTGGATTTTTCATTCGTGGCCTCCCCCAAAGCGGTTGTTGGGGAGAAGGATTGGTGCTGCTTTTTGGCTGGTTTTTTAGCTTTGTTGTGGATGCTGGCTGCTAGTTCTGTTGGGTGGCGATGATTCATGTTCTGTTGATGTTGTTTGTTCTATGCTGTTGGAAAGAGACCTTCTTGGTGAGAAGGTACTGGGTGCTAGATGTGGGTATTTTGTTGGTTTTGAGTGGATGGTGTACGGTGAATGCTGGATGACGTGTGGCTGTTTGGTATTTGCTGCTGCTGTGGATGAGTTTGTTGCTGTGCTGCTGGAGTGGAAGTGGGATGCTGGGAGATGTTTGGTGGTTGAAAGAGGTGTTGGCTGTCTGAAAAAGTGGATGATGGTTGCTGGTTTGTTGTGGATGCTGGTTGGCTGGTTGCTGCTGCTGGATGTTGTTTGCTGCTGTAGTCTGAATGCTGGTTGTTGGTTAGCTTTGAGCTGCTGGATGCTGGTTAACGATGGATGTAGTGTTGTTGGATGCTGGTACTGGCTGGATGTGACATGATGATGATGCGATTTTGTCTGTTTTTGTGTCTTTTTCTTTCTTTGTTTTTCTTTCTTTGGCGTGGGTTGTAAGGGTTTTTGGGTGTGGGTCGTTCGACCCCTCCCCTCCCTTGTCTGCAGTGTTTGTGTCTTTTTGTTTAATAAATTTTGGGGGGTGCCAGGAATAGCCTGGACCCGAGCCTTCTTTGCCCAAAAAAGCCTCAAAATCACTAAAAACCCTAAAAACCATAAAAATCCTAAAAAATAACTTAAGATAAATAACAACATAAAACACCCTAAAAACCCTTAAAACCATAAAAATAACTTTAAAACCTCCAAAAACACTAAAACACCATGAAAAACTAAAAATTATAAAAACCCTAAAAACTATAAAAACCATAAAAAAAAATAAACCCTCAAAATATCTAATAACCCAAAAAATCTATAAAACTCTTAAAAGTTACCTAAAATCCATAAAAAAAATAAAACCCATAAAAACATTGAAATCCCCAAAGAAAACATCATAAACCAAAAAATACATAAAAACCTTAAAATAACATAAACCCCTCAAAATATCTAATAACCCAAAAAATCTATAAAACTCTTAAAAGTTACCTAAAATCCCTAAAAAAATAAAACCCATAAAAACATTGAAATCCCCAAAGAAAATATCATAAACCAAAAAATACTTAAATCCCTTAAAAACCTAAAAACATTAAAATCCAAAAAAGACCCTATTAACCCCTAAAAACCATAAAACCCCTAAAATTTTAAAAAATTCTAAATACCCAAACAATGACCAAAAATCCACTGAAAACATTAAAATCCATTTAAACCTCTAAAAATGCAACAATAAAAACACATGAAAAAATCGTAAAACCCTTGAAAACTCAAAATTAACTCAATCCCCTAAGAAACTATAAAACCCCTAAAACCCTCCAAAGTCCAAAAAAACCATTAAAACCCATAAAATCCATAAAAACCCCTAAAACCCTTAAAAACCAATAAAACCCCATAAAAATCATAAATAACCTATAAAACCCCTAAAAACCATTTAAACCTATAAAAACATTAAAAAATTATTAAAACATTCACAACCCTAAAACCTCAAACCCCCCCCCCCCCAAAAACCTTAACCCCTAAAACCACTCAAAATTTATAAAATCTCTAAAAATCATAAAAACTATAAAAATCATAAAAATCCTAAAAACTGAAAAAATTCCTAAAAATGTAAAAAAACCGTAAATACTTGAAGCAATATGACTCTTCTAAATGGGAATCAGTAGTCTCTGATGCGGATTCTGATTATGGTGCTGAGGGAGACCCCCCTGGTGTGGACTATGAGGATGAAGAAGGCTGGTAGATCCTGTGAAGGGGTGGGTTGCTGATGGAAGCTTGGTTCTTCTTTTGGGTTTTATTTTCTTTTTTACGGTCATTGGGTGTGTGTTTATTAAGGGATTTTGGGTGTGGGTTGATTGACCCCGCACCTCCCTTGTCTGCAGTGTCATTCTTTTCTTTAATAAACTTTGGGGGGTGTCTGGAATAGCCTGGACCTAAGCCTTCCTTTCCCCAAAAGTCTAAAAAATGCTAAAAACACTAAAAACCCAAAAGAAATCCCTAAAAACCTGAAAACCCAAAAAGGCATTAAATACCATAAAACCCCAAAAAACCAAAAATCCCATTATAAACCCACAAAAAACTATTAAAACCCTTTAAACCACTAAAGAGGTTATAAAAGTAAAAAAACCTTTAATACCCTAAAAAACTAAAAAACATGTAAAACCCCTAAAACCCTAAAAACCAAAAAACCCCGAAAAATATCAAAATGCCTAAAATCCATAAAAACCAAAAAAATACTAAAAAATAATAAAAAAACACATAAAAATATAAAACCTCTGAAATCCCTGAAAACACTAAGAAACCCATAAAAACTATAAACACTTAAAACCCATAACAAACCTAAAAGACTTAAAAAGAATCCTCAAAAACCCCTAAAACCACTAAAAATATCAAAACCTATAAAAATCGTAAAAAAAACAAAAAATCCATAAAGACCCTAAAAACTAGACAAAAACTCTAAAAACCCTCCAAACCCCTAAAAATGTATAGAACTCCAAAAAACCATTGAACCTCTAAAAACTAAAAAAATCCTTTATACCATAAAGGAACCTAAAACCCTGAAAACCCCAAAAAGGGCTTAAAACCTCTCAAAATCATTAAAAACCCTAAATAATATAGAAAACCTCAAATCCCCAAAAATCCATAAAAATGTAAAAAACACTAATAAACATTAAAACCCTATAAAAATAGTGAAAACATAAAAACACTGAAAACCCATAAGACCCCTAAAACACTAAAAACCCAAAAAACCCTTGAAACACATAAAAACCTTACAAAACATTAAAAACACTAAACACCATTAATTAACTAAAAATGATAAAAACCTCTAAAAATTTAATAACCCAAAAAAATAAATAAAAACCCCACGAAAAAAACCCAAAAAACATAAACAACCTAAAAAACCTAAAAACCCTAAAAACCATCAATATCACAAAAAACCATAAAAATACAAAAAAACAAAAAAAATGTAATTTTTTTTGAAATTGCCTAGGAAAACCTTCAAAACCTTAAGAAACCTAAAAAATATTTTAAAAAAACATCATGAAACTTGAAAAACCATTTAAAAGACCCTAAAATCCAAAAAACCCAAAAAACCCATAAATACCCTTAAACCCATAAATCACTTGAAAACCCATAATACCCTAGAACCACTAAAAACTATAAAAACAATTTAATCCTCTAAAAATGTTAAAAAACTTTAAAAAATGTTAAACCCACTAGAAAACCAAAAAAACCCTAGAACGAAAAAAACCTAAAAAACCATATAAAACCATAAAGATCAAAATAAACCAAGAAAACCATAAAAATACTAAAAACCCATAAAAATCCTTAAATACATAAAAACCATGAAAACCCCCGAAGAAACTTAAACACACAAAAGCAATTAAAATACCTAAAAACCAATAAACACTACAACCCTAAAAACCCTAAAACCCCTTAAAACAATAAAAACAAATAAAAAACATTAAAACTATAAAAACCCATAAAAAACTCAAAAAAACCCCACTAAAACAATAAGAAATATTTAAATGCCAAATAATTTTGGAAATTAGTAAAAACATTTAATCCCTATAAAACTCAACGAAACCCTAAAAACCAAAAAAAACTGTAAAACCACTAAAAACCACTAAAAACCCTAAAAGCCTCAAAATCCTCAAAAAACCTAAAAAATCATAAACGGCATTACCCTAAAATTATCTAAAAATATAAAAAACCCTAAAAAAGAAGAAAAACCATATGAAAACCATAAAAACATAAAAAATACTTAAATCCCCTAAAAACCTAAAATCACTAAAAATCCTAAAAACCCTAAAAACATTACGAACCCTAAAAACCATAAAAACCCATTGAAACCATAATAATACCTAAAACCCATAATAACCTTAAAAACCAAAAAAAACTATAAATCCCATTCAAACCCCTATAATGTTAAAAAAATTCCAAACCCCTTTAAAAACATAAAAAGATAAAAAAATCCATAAAAACCCAAAAACCCATAAAACCGTAAAAACCCATAAAATCCCTAAAAACCCTAACAACTATCAAACTCTTAAAAAAGACATAAAAATACCTTAAAATGTAAGAAACTAGAAAAAAACATAAAAAACACTATGAAAATCATAAAACATAAAAACACATAAGACCCCTATAAAACCTTTAAACACTATAAACCCTAAGAACAAAAAAACCCTAATATTCTAAAAACACAAAATACCCCATGAAATCTATAAAAAATCCACTAAAATCTCTAAAAACCCTTTTATTCACTAACATTGTTAAAAACACTAAAAACCTTAAAATACCTAAAAATAAAAAAAAACCAAACCCCCAAAAAACTACAATAACAAAAATACCCTAAAAACCATAATACGCCTCATAATTGATAAATACCATAAAAAATATAAAAATATTAAGAAATACATAAAATTGATAAAGCACAAAAAATGTTAAAAAACCCAAAAAATATTTAAAAACCTAAAAATAATCAAAAAAAACCAAGAACCATAAAAACCCTAAAATCCTTAAAAACTGCGAAACTCTTTTATATCACTAAAAATCCTAAAATTGATAAAAATCCTAAAAAATTTGAAAGAATCCCTAAAAAAATAAAAAAAACATAAAACCTAGAAAACCATTAACAAAAAATTAAAAAAACATTAAATCCTAAAAAAACCAAAAAATTAATAAATCCCCTAAATCCCTAAAACACCCTAAAAACTGTCAAAACCTAAAAAACCCCAAAAAAACATTCAAAACCCTATAAACATATAAACACCCTAAAAACCACTAAAAAATCTAAAAATTATTTAAACCCCTAAAACGAAAAAAACCCTAAAAATAGTCAAAATCTCTTAAAACCCTTAAAACCCTAAGATTCTCAAAATCCAAAAAATATTATAACTCATAAAAATCCTAAAACCCCCCAAAAAATCCTTAAAAAATGAAAAACATTAAAAACCCAGAAAAACCCTAATAAAATATTACAAACCTAAAAACAGTTAATAATCCTAAAAACCTAAAAATGTTAACAACTCTAAAACCCAAATGACCTTAAAAACCCTAAAAACCATAAAAAACTGCTAAAACCTTATAAAACAAAAATACCCATAAAACCCTAAAAACCAATAAAAATTCTAAAAAACATTTTAAACCTTAAAAAATTTAAATAACACAAACAAACCCCTCAAAAACTCAAAAAAATTTCTAAGAACCCATAAATACCCTAAAATCCCAAAAAATACCCTAAAACCTGCCACATCCCTAAAAACCCAAAAACCCCATAAAAAATCCCAAAACCCTCTAAAAATCCCTAAAAACATACAAAAATCCTAAAAACACTTTAAAACCTTAGGAATTACTTGAAGACCTACAAATACATGAAATATCATAGAAACCTAAAAATGTTAAAAAACCTAAAATACCCTTAAAACCATAAATAACCCTATACCCCCTCAAAAAACAAAAAAAAAATTAAACCAAAAAAATACAACCTCCCTAAAATCCCTAAAAATCTAAAAACCACGAAAATCAAAGAGAAAATCCAAATAAAGCATTAAATACCTAAAACTAGATAAAAACACTAAAATCCTAATAAATTCTACAAACTCGAAAATACCCGAAAAACCCTAGAAACCCCTAAAGATAATAAAGACACAGATAACATTGAAAACCCATAAAAATGACTAAAAACTATAAAAACCATATAAACCCCTAAAAATGTTTAAAACCACTAAAAAATATCAAAAACTCATTAGAACCCTAAAAACCCTAAAAACCATAAAAATTGTAAACAACTTAAAAAACCATAAAACCCTAAAAATCTCTAATAACCCTATAATTCCATAAAAATCATAAAAACCTAAAAATGCTATAAAACCTAAAAAACTCTAACAAATCATAAAAACCCAAAACCCTCAAAATCTCTAAAATCCATAAAAATCATTAACATCTTGAAAAATCCAAATATATCCCTAAAAACATAAGAAGCCCTAAAACCTAAAAAAACACTAAGAATACCTTAAAACCTAAAAAAACTTAAACCAAAAAAATAACCTAAAAACCATTAAAAACACTAAAATCACTTTAAACCTCTAAAAAAATTAAAAACATGAAAAAATCAAAAAAAAAACCCATAAAAATATATAAAAACCCCTAAAAACCCCAATAAACCATTAGAATCCTAAAACCCATAAAACCCCTTAAATCCCTAAAATATCATAAAAACACTAAAACCCACAAAAACTCTAAAAATTATTTAAAATCCATAAATCATTAAAAACAATAAAATATTAAAAATAATAAATATGATAAAAACCCTAAATCTAAAAAAACAAAAAAATCCTAAAAACACTAAAACCCTAAAAAACATAAAACCTAAAAATCTCTTAAAATCACTAGAAACAAAAAACCCTAAAATCCCTAAAAAAAAGAAAACATTAAAAACCTATAAACACTTAGAAACCCTAAAAACCATAGAAAACATTAAAACCCCTAAAAACCCTAAGAGCCATAAAAAAACATAAAAAACCTTAAAAACATTAATAATCTCTAAGGACCTATAAAAATCATAAAACCACTAAAAACTCAAAAAATCCATTAAACCACTAAATAAATTAAAAATTACAAAAAAATCATTAAAATATTAAAAAAATGTAAAAGAACAAAAAAACCATGAAACCCCTAAGAACCCTAAAATCCCTTTAAAAACCTCAAAATCCAAAAGAACCCAAAACTATATAAATCCTAAAACACACCTAAAAAACAAAAAACATAATAAAACCCTAAAAATCCTAAATACCCATAAGAAAAATATTTAAAAATAACAACACTAAAACCACTAAAAACTAAAAAAATGATAAAAACCCTAAAACCCTTTCAAATAAAAAAACCCTAAAAACCCATAAAATCATAGAAAACATTAAAAATCCATATAAATTTAAAGAAACCTAAAACCCTAAAAACACTATGAAATCCTTAAAAACCTAAAAACACTTAAAATCATATAAAACCTAAAAAACTATAAAAAACCCTCAAAGAACCTGAAAACCCTGAACCTCTAAAAACCATAAAATCCCTAAAATCCTTAAAAACACTAAAAGACCAATAAAACTCAAAAAACCCATTAAACCCTTTAAAAAGTTAAAAAAACTCTACAAGCCAAAAAATACCTAAAAAATAAAAAAACCAATAAATATTAAAAAACTGTAAAAAAAAGCTAATAAGCCCTAGAAAACCCTAGAAACCCAAAAAAAATCTATAAAAAATCATAAAAAATATTAAAAATAATAACAAACATTAAAAATATATAAAAACATATGAAACCCTAAAAACATAAAAACCCCTAAGAAAACATTCAATACCTAAAATCACTTAAAATAATTAAGATCCTAAAAATTGATAAAGACATAAAATACCCAAAATACCCGATCACCATAATACCTCTAAAAACCTTAAAAACTGTAAAACCCATAAAAACCATAAAAAACTAAAAAGGCCTAGAAACTCTGAAATCTATAAAAATGCTAAAAAACCCAAAAAAACCTCAAAATCTCTAAAACCCTAAAATATTTTCTAAAAATCAAAAAAATACCCTAAAAAAATAAAAAACCTAAAACCATTAAAAACCCTAAGAAATCATTAAAAAACTAAAAACTATTTAAACCCCAAAAATTGAAAATTCTAAAAACCCTAAAAACTATACAAAACACTTAAAAATCATTAAAACCCCTAAAAACATAACAAACCTAGAAAACTCCAAAATTCCATTAATAACATACAAATGATAAAAACAACAAAACCCCCAAAAAACCCTAAAAACAGTGAAATTAGAAAAAAAATCCAAAGAACCATAAAAAACAAAAGATCCCCAAAAATGATAAAATCATCAGAATCCCTAAAAACCCTTAAATGCATAAATATCCAAAAAAATCCATAAAATTGAAAAAGTGTAAATAGTCCTAAAAAACTGAAAAATCATAAGAAAACCTTAAAAACCAAAAAATCTATAAAACTATATAAAACATAAAAAATTCTAAAAAACCTAAAGAAACCATAAAAAACTAAAACCCATAAAATCCCTAAAAACACTAAAAAATCATAAAAATTGTAAAAAATCCATAAAAATAAAAAAAATGTAAAAACCCCATAGAATCCTAAAAATAAAAAAGAAAAAAATTAAGAAATTAACAATAATTAAACCCCATAAAAACATAAAAATGCTAACAGCAATAAAAAACCCAGAAGAGACCCTAAAACCACTAAAAACCATAAAACCTGTATAAACCATAAAACCCCTAAAAATTATAAAAACCCTAAAAAAAACAAAAAACTCAAAAACCCCTATAAACCACTAAAAACATTATAAATATCAAGAAAACATTGAAAATACTAAAAAATAAAAAAAACACTAAAAACCAAAAAAAACCCCTAAAAAACCATAAAATATATCAAAAACACTAAAAACCGTAAAAACACTAAAAATACTAAAAAACCTAAAAATACTAAAAATCCCTAAAAATCTTTAAAAAATAGAGACCACAAAAATGCTTGAAAACCCCTTAGAAAAACATAAAAATCTAAAAACGTTTATAACCCCTAAAACCTAAAAAAACTAAAACACTAAAACTTTAATTACATAAAAACCTTAAACCCCTAAAAACCCTAAAAACCTAATAAATCATGAAAAAACAAAAGAAGTCCTAAAATCATAATAAATGTAAAAACCCTGAAAAAACCCTAAGAAAACCTTAAAAACCTAAAAACACTTAGATCCCCAAAAAATATTAAAAAATTATAAAACCCTAAAAAACCCAAATTAGACCCTAAAAACCTAAAAATCCCCTAGAAACCATGCAACCCTAAAAATCTTAAAAATGCTAAAATCAAAAAAAAAGACACTAAAACCCCACTAAAATCTCTAAAAAACCTTTGAACCATAAAAAATGTTAATAAACTATAAAAAAATTCAAAAATATAAAAATTCTAAAAAAACCCTAAAACCCTAAAATAACTATAAAACCCTAAAAATCTATAAAAATCCGTAAGAATCCTAAAAATCCATAAAAATACCTAAAAATGTAAAAAACTATCAAAACCCTGAAAAACTATATGAAAACCTTAAAAACCACAAACACATAAAACCCTAAAAAACTAAGAATGTTAAAAACCCAACGAACTTTTAAACCCCTAAGAAAACATAAAAAACCTCAAAATACATAAAAATCCTAAAACCCCTAAAAATACTAAAACAGAAATAAGAATATAAAAGAATGAAAAAAACCTGAAAACCCTAAAAACTCCTAAGAAAACATTTAAAACCAAAGAAACACTTAAAACAACTATAAAACCTAAAAAACACATAAAAACCGAAAAGGCACAAAAACCCATAAAATCCCTAAATACCACAATCCCCTAAAAAACATAAAAAACCCTAAAACCCCATAAAACCATTACAAAATTTAAAAAAACCTTAAACCCATAATTTTTAAAAAAAAATCAAAAAAATTATAAAAACCTAAAAAAACTCAAAAAAACTCTAAAACCCCAAAAAAACATAAAAACCATAAAAATAGTAAAACCCACAAATTCTCTAAAACCCAAAAAATCCCTAAAATTAATGAAAAATACCCATAGAAATATACATAATTTAAAAGCCATATAAACTCTATAAATCCATAAGAAAACCATAAAACCTGAAAACAAGTAAAACACTAAAAACCTAAAAACCATTGAAAACTTTGAAACTACTAAAAACACTAAAAAACCAAAAATATCATCAAAATCAATTAAAACTGTAAAAGTACATAAAAATACTAAAAATCCCTAAAAATACCTAATAACACAAAACCCCTAAAAACCAGTCAGAAATCCTTAAAACCTAGAACAATTAAAACACATAATGCCTAAAAATGCTAAAAGGTATAAAACACCCAAAAACCATTAAAAAATATTAAATCCCATGTAAATTGAAAAACCAAAACAACCACATAAAAACCCTAAGAAACCAATGAAAAACTCTAAAATCCCTTTAAATCCATTAAAAGTTTAAAAACTCTAAAAATCATTAAAAACCTAAAAAACTAAAAAACCCCAAAAACCCTAAAAACCCAAAAACCCTCAAAATCCCTAAAAAATAAAAATCAATAAAAACCATAAAAAGAACTAAAATTCCTTAAAATCATAAGAAAACATAAAAACCATAAAAACACCTTATAAAGAAGTCAATAAATTAAAACCAATTTAAACCCCTAAAACCTAAAAATCGCTAAAACCCTAAAAACCCTAAAACCCCAAAATATCCAGAAAAAATCTTAATAATCATCAACATTACAAAGAACCCTAATAAAAATAGAAATATTAAAAATTCCCCAAAAACTGAAAAGACCCTACAACCCCAGAACAGCCCTAAGAAAACCTTAAAATCCTAAAAACACTTAAAATCTCTAAAAACCTAAAAAACATTGAAATATATAAAAACCATAAAACCCTCAAAATCCTCAAAATCCCAAAAAACCCTAAAAATATATAAGAATCCTAAAGAATACATAAAAATATCTAAAAACATTAAAACTAAATAAATATATGACAAAGCCTAAGATATCCTTAAAATCCTAAAAATAATTAAAACCCCTAAAAACATAAAAATTGCTAAAACCCTAAAAGTCCTAAAAAACCGCTAAAACAATTAATACTCCTAAAACCCTTTAAACCCATAAAACCTCCAAAAATCCTAAATATCACTACAAACTATAAAATTAATTTAAATCCCTAAAAATTAGAAACAATATAATTTTTTTAAAAAAAATTCCAAAAACCACAAAAAACCACAAAAAACCTTCAAAATACCTAAAATAAATAAAAACCATAAAAATAAAAGAAATGTCCCAAATACCTAAAACATAAAAACCCCCAATACAACTAAAACCCCTAAGTAATCCTTAAAAACCTAAAAACACATAAAACCCCTAAAAACCTAAAAATTATTAAACCCATGAATAACTTAAAAATCCATAAAACCTAAAAATCACTCAAAATAACTAAAAAACTAAAAAATCCATTAAAATTCTATAATGATGGAAAAATTCCTAAAAACCTAAAAAATAGTAAGAAAACATTAAAAAAATAATTTCAACTAAAACTAAAAGAAACCTAAAAAACTCTAAAACCCCTAAAAAACCTATACACAATAAAAACCCTAAAACCCTCAAATAACTAAAATCCATAAAATCTAAAAAAATTCCTAAAATCTGTAAAAACATAAAAAAACCTAAAAAACCGAAAAACTGTAATATAACCATAATAACTAAAATATTTAAAACTACTAAATATCCAAAAAAATTTAGAAATTCTTGAAACCCCTAAGAAAACCTTCAAAACAAAAAAAATAAATTAAAATCCTTTAAAACCTAAAAATGCTATTTTTAAAAAAAAATCTCTAAAAATACCTAGAAATGTAAAAACCAATAAACACCTTTAGAAACCTTGATAAAACCATAAAAACTAAAAAATATTGAAAATAATAAATAAACTAAAAAATCAAAAAACCATAAAACATCTTAAAACCCATTAAAACCCCTAAAACCTCTCAAAATCACTAAAAATCATAAAAATCACTAAAATTGTAAAAAACAGAAAAAAACCCTAAAAACTATATGAAAACTATACAAACCTAAGAACACATAAATAATTATAAAATCCAAAAAATCAAAAAAATATTAAAAACATTAAAAAACCCTAAAACCATAAAAAACCCGAATATTCTCTAAAAACTCAAAAACCATTAAAACCACTAAAAATGTTAAAACACTCTAAAAAATATTAATTCCCTAAAAAAATAAAAATAATAATAATAATATCCCAAACAGGTTCAACTGCTAGCCTTTCTCATTTCATGGTGGAGTTGTGACTATCCACAAGGCGA
Source organism: Viscum album (assembly GCA_963277665.1). Taxonomy (NCBI): domain Eukaryota; kingdom Viridiplantae; phylum Streptophyta; class Magnoliopsida; order Santalales; family Viscaceae; genus Viscum; species Viscum album. The sequence continues at coordinate 791,731,756 of OY728164.1, forward strand.
TCTCGAATGTATCACATCTTCAAACAGGTTTGATGGAGAATGATGTTAACAATCTGACATTACTACGTTCACTTGGCATGGTTGGCAGGGGTAGGAAACCGTAGGATATAATTTTTTTAATGTATACCTGCGATCCCCTCATGGGTAAAATTCAACATGGATGGTACGACCTTAGGGGCCCTTGGCCCTTTGGGGTGTGGTGGAGTATTTTGTATCTACGGAGGCTTTGTGAAGGGATACCACTATCATTTTATAGGAGATAGTTGTGCTTATTATGTAGATATTTGGGCCATTAATAAGACTATTAAACTTGAGGCCCAATTTTGGTGGAGTTTGTTTTGGATTGAGTCATACTCGATGCTTTCAATGAGAGTCCTCAAGAAAAAATCCAAGACATTCCCATGGTAGTTGTTTTCACCTTGGATCAAATACCTCACTCTTGCTCAGACCCTTATCATATATGTCACACATGACTATAGGGAGGTCAACTCGGTGGAATATGTTCTTTCTAAGAAGGCAATTGAGGATCGGAGAACTATGTCATCTTTTGTTACCCCGTCCTTTTGTTTGCCTCTTGTGGACTCTGATATGAAGGGTGACTTGCACACCCACACTTTCAAAACCTCCTTGTAAACATTTTCTTTTTTGTTTTTAATAAATTTTTTAGGTCTAGTCCTTCTTATCTACATACCTTGTTCACCCCTAAAAACAATTAAAAACCATAAAAACCAAAAAAATCCCCAAAAATCCATAGAAACATAAAAAACAATAAAAACCTTGAAATACATAAGAAAACAATAAAAAATAAAAAACACTTTAAACCCGTAAAAACCTAAAAACAATAAAAAACATAAAAATCATAATAACCCTACTAAACTCTAAAATACTATAAAATTCCTAAATACCATAATCACCCATAAGAATCCTAAAAGGCCACTAAAAATTCCTAAAAATGTAAAAACACCTAAAACACCGAAAACCTCAAAAAACCTAAAAAATATAAAAACACTTTAATCCCCTAAAAACACTAAAAACCGAGAATACTCTAAACCCCTAAAAACTAAAAAACCCTAAAAATATAAAAAACCCTAAGAACCTATAAAAACAAAAAAACCATTAAAATGCAAAAAACCCATAAAACCCCTAAAATGATCATAAAAACCCCTAAAAACAATAAAAACCAAAAAAATAAAAGAAACCCGAAAAACACCCTAAATCCCCTAAAAAACCATATAAACTCTAAAAAATAACACTAATATTGAAGACCCATAAATATTGAAAAATAAATAAAAACCACTAAAAACTATGAAAACCCATAAATAAACCATAGAAACGTAAAAAACGTAAAACCAATATAAAATAAAAAAACCTAAAAACCTCTAAAAGCCTTAAAACTAAGAAAACCCTAAAAACCATCAAAATCCCTAAAAACACTAAAAATCCATGAAAATACTAAGATGCTCTAAAATTACATAAAAATGTTAAAATCCATAAAAATTTAAAAAACCAATGTAAAATGTTGAAACAAAAAAATGCATAAAACCACTAAAAATAGAAAAAAAACATTGATGCCTGAAAAGACCATATAAACCATTAAACCCCAAAAAACCAAAGAACCCCAAAAAACATTAAAACCATAAAAACCCCATAAAACCACAAAAGACGAATAAAAAAATAAAAACCCTTATATCCACTAAAAAGGTGAAAAATATGAAAAACAATTTTAAAAAATAAAAAGAAAAAACCCTTAAATCCCTAAAAACCCAAAAAACCAAAAAACCAAAAAACCCCAAAAATTGGAAAAAAACTCTCAAATTCCCTAAAAAGCCAAAAAATATAGATAGACTAAAAATTAATTAAAACCCTGAAAAAAATAAAAGAAAACCATAAAAAATGGAAACACTTAAAACCAAAAAAAAACAGAAAAATGATAAAAACCAATAATACACTTAAAAACATAAAAAACCCATAAATCCCAAAAACCCCAAAAGCCGTAAAACCTTTAAAATCCTATAAAATCTCTAAAAATCCAATAAAATGAATACCCCAAATAAACTCAAAACCATAATAAAAACATAAAAACCTAAAAACATTTAAATCTTCTAGAAAATTATAAATGATAATAACCCTAAAAGAACCTAAAAACCCTAATATCCCAAAAAACATTAAAACCCCTTAAAACCTTTAAATACCACAGAACCGATAAAAACTAAAATCCCACTAATGTCTATAAAATCACTTCAAACCTATAAAAATGTTAAAAAACTATAAAATACATTAAAACACAAAAAATGTCAAAAAATCCATAAAACCCCACAAATCCTTAAAAACCCAAAAAACAAAAAACCGTCCAAATCATTAAAAAACCTAAAAACCATAAAAATAATAGAAAATATCCCTAAAAGAATTTAAACCCCCTAAAAACCCTAGAAACCATTAATAAAACCTTATAAAACTAAAATCACATAAAACCTCTAAAAACAAAAAAAATGGAAAAACCCATAATCCCTAAAAAACCTCAATATCCCCAAAAACCATACAACCTAAAAAAATCCTAAAAACCATGAAAATTCCCTAAAAATTTAAAAAACCATAAAAATCATGAGAAAACCAATAAAAATCTTAAAACCCAAAAAAACTTATAATCCATAAATATTAAAAATGTTAAATTCCATAAAAACCCTAAAAATAAAAAAAAGACATCAAAATTCATAAAACCCTAAAATTATAAAATCCTAAAAGTACACAGAAATATCAAAAACATAATGACCCTAAAAACACTTAAAATAAATAATAGAACATTAAAAAACTAAAAAAACCAGAGAAACTTAAAAATAACTAAAAACCAGAGAAGTCCCTAAAACCCATAAAACCCCTAAAAACATAGAAATTCCTCAAAACCTAAAAACTCTAAAAACCCATAAAAAACAAAAAATCCACTAAAATCTCTAAAAACCCATTTAACTACTAAAAACATCAAAAAAATCTAAAAAAATTAAAACCACAAAATATGTAAAAAAAATTCTAAAGACCTAAAAACCCATAAAAACCCCCAAAATCCTCAAAGTCCCTAAAAACCCTAAAAACCCAAAAAATAATAAAATATACCGAAAATCCCTAAAAACAAAAAGAAATTAAAATATTAAAAACCCAAAGAAAACCTTACAAACATAAAAGCACAGAAAAACCTAAAAAAACATAAAATTCATACAAATCCTATAAATCATAAAACCCCATATAAATATAAATATACCTAAAAACACTAAAAACAATAAGAATTCTATAAAAATCTATTAAAACCAAAAAAAATTAAAAATCCCTAAAAATAATGACAATCCCAAACAAATCATTAAAAACATAAAACACCTAAAACTCCTAAAAACCTATAAAATGATAAAAAACTAAAACACCAAAATCCTAAAAGAACCATCAAAATTTCAAAAAACTATAAAAAATAAAAATCCTTAAATGTATTATAATTCAATAAAAATATAAAAAACCCTAAAATCACAAAAAATCCCAAAGAAATCCGTCCATAAATAAAATCACTTGAAACCCATAAAGATAATAAAAAAACCTTAAAACCCCTAAAAATCTCTAAACCCCTAAAAACCCCTAAAATGGTTATGACACCTAAAAACATTTTAAAAAACCAAAAAACCCCCTAAAAAATGTAAACCACTTAAAACACTAAAAATCATTTAAAAACCTAAAACTGTTCAAAAAAATTTTAAAACCCCCTATAAAAAATAAGAAAAACCAAAAAAACCTGAACACACCCTTGTTTCGATGGATCCTTGATTCTTCTTGGCGGCGTCGTCGATGGCTTCCCGGTGGTCTGGGCGTAGCATAGGTTCAACTGGCTTGGTGATGGTCACGGTAACTCTCTTAGGTGATTTGGTGTGAGGGCTTGGTGGTTTCCTAGGTCGATGGAGAAGTCAACATTAGATCTGGATCTGAGTTTTTGAAGGATTTCTTGGTTTCATGACGGTTTCAGGCTGGTGTGATGGGCGTCCTGATGCCTTGGTTGTGTGATGGACTGTCCTTCTCGGTCGTCAGTGATGTGGTACCTTCTAAATCTATTTTTGGTAGGGTTTTGGTGGCTTTCCTAGCTTCGTGATGGTGTGAGATGGAGGTAGAGGGCGGTGCATTGGCTTTTTGGTGGTGTTCCTAGTCCTGATGTGTGGGATTTCAGATCTTATTGTGATTGGTTTGTGCAGGATCTGTAGGGTTGTGATTCTGGATCTTCCACTTTATCCTTGTTTCACTATGTTTTTTAGGTTGTTTTATGTTGTGCTGCAATATGGTTTTGATGTTGGTCTGGGGATTCATAAGATTCTGAATCAAACTCCTTGGTTTGAGCACTCTACACCATGGTATTTATTGCTTGCGTTGTGTGGCTGCTTCATGGTTGCTTTCTAGTTGCCTCACTAGTGGTGGTTGACTTGGTTGGGACTCCATGTTGGTGTTGGATGATGGATTTGAAGTGAGACATTGGGTGATATTTGGTCATGCTATGTGATTTTTGGGTCGGTGAAGAAGTGGCCTGGATCTGGGTCTGATCAAGGTGGCTGGGGTGCTGCGGATTGGTGCAAGATTTTGGTGATGGTGGTCCTATATTTCTTTTTGTGATGATGGGTGTGAAATTTTACGTACTGAATGGCCAGGAGAAGTTGGTCGCTAGAATTGGAGCAGTTGGGTACTGGTTATTGCTTCACTGGGAACCGCGGAAAGAGGTGCTGGCTATCAGAAACTCATGGGTTGGATGTTGGCTACTGCTTGACTGGGATGTGATGAATTTGATGCTTATGCTTCTGGTGCAGGTGATTCTATGTTGCTGGTGGTGAACATGCTTGGAGAGAAGGCACTGGATGCTGGAAATTGTGCTGCTGGATGCGGCTTGCTGTTTAGTTGGGAGGTGCTGAAGGTGAGTGTTTTGTTTTCTGTGAGCTGTTTTGGGGTTGTGATTGTTTGGCTTGGAGGTGATGAAGTCGCTTCTTATGGTGATGATGTTGCTGGATGCTGGTTTCTGATTGGATGGGAGATGATAAATGGGCGGACTTGGTCTTCGTGGTGTTGGTTTCCCTTTTTTGTGGTATATTTTTACAGATTTTTCGTTTTTTGGGGTGTTAAGGGTTGTTAAGGGTTTTTGGGTGAGGTTCATTTGACCTCACCTCTCCCTTGTCTGCTCCGTCTTTTTATAATAAATATTTGTGGGGTCAGAAATAGGCTGGCCCCATGCCTTCCATGCCCTACAAAACCATAAATACCTTAAAAATATCTTGAAACCCATAAAACTATAAAATTCCAAAAAATTAATAAAAACCATAAAAAAATAAAAAAATATAAATTCCCTAAAAATACTAAGAAATCCTTAAAACCAAAACAATCTTTAAAACCTTAAAAACCCAACATGCCAAAAACCCTAAAACACTGTAAAACCCCAAAAAACCCTAAATACTCTCAAAACCCTAGAAACCCAACAAACCACAAAAATAAAAAAAAGAACGTAACATACTTACAAACATAAAAATCCCTAAGAAAATCCTAAAAACATAAAAATACTTAATTCCCTTAAAAAAAAAAGAAATTCTAAAAACCCTAAAAGACCCTAAAACCCCTAAAAGCCCAAAAGACCTTAAAAAAATATATACATCATAAAAACCATAAAAATTACATTAAAACAAAATAAAATAAAAAATTCTCAAATCCATAAAACCCAAAAAATAGAAAAAAAGTCCATAAAACCCATAAAAACCATAAAACCACCGAAAACCCTAAAACCCCAAAACCCACATCAAAAACCCTACCCCCAAAAATCCATAAATACCATTATAAACATAAAAACCCTGAATATTTTGAAATAGTCTATGAAAAAATTATAAATTTAAAACATTTATAACCCCTACAAAACCTAGAATACTCTAAAAACACTAAAATAAATAAATATATAAAGCCTCTAAAAAACCATAAAACCCACAAAATCTCTAAAAACCCTAAAAACCATAAAATAAAAAAAACCTAAAATCCATAAAAAAGTTAAAAATCCTAAAACCCTGAAAAACCAAATGAAACCCGTAAAACCCTAAAAAAATTAATACCCCAAAAAATAATAAAAAAATATAAAACCTGAAGAAAACCCTAAAAACCCCTAAAATCATTCAAAATCCATTAAAACCTACAAAATCACAAAAATAAAAAAAAATCCATAAAAACTTAAAGAACCATAAACACTCTAAAAAACTATAAAAAACCAAAAAACCCAAAAAACACTTAAAACCCCTAAAAACCTAAATACCACAAAATATTCCTTAAAAACCATAAAAATAATAAAAATCATAAAACCCCCCAAAAACCATAGAAAACCTAAAGACCCATAAAACCCCTAAAAACATATTAAAAATCCAAAAAACTGTTAAACCATGATTTTTTTAAGAACTCTAGAAATTATTAAACCCCTAAAAAACTCAAAAAAACCCATAAAACCCCAAAAAACCATATATAGATGACAACCCTAAAAACCCCAAAATACCAAAAAAACCTATCAACTATAAAAATAATAAAAAAGACCTCAAAATCCCTAAAAATGTAAAAATGCCTAAAATCCTAGAAACACGTTAAGAAAACGTAAAAACCCAATAATAAAACACTAAAAACTCTTAAAAACCCAAAAAATCCCAAAGCCCCCCAAACCCTAAATCCCTAAAAATACCAAAAAGAAAAAACCACTAGAAACATTAAGAACCCAAAAACTCATAAAACCCTAGAAATAAATAAAAACTCTAATAAACCTTTAAATCCCTAAAAATATTAAAAAACACTAAAACCCCATAAAAATTCTAAAAATTCAAAACACCACTAAACCCAAAAGACGCCATAAAAACCCAAAAACCATTAAAAATTGAAACCTTCAATATCAGTAAAACCCTAAAAATCTATAAAAACCAAAAAAATCCCTAAAAATCCCTAAAAACGTAAAAACAATAAAATTTTTAAAAACCCTAAGAATCCTTAAATACCTAAAATCACTTAAAACCAAGTAAAATATAAAAAATGTTGAGAAACATAAAAAACACAAAAAATACCCCTAAAATTATCTAAAACTACAAAAACCCATAAAAATCCTAAAAAGGATTAAAAATCCCTAAAAACATAAAAATCCTAACAATTCAAAAAGCCGTAAGATAAATATAAAAACATAAAAATTATTTAAACCACTAAAAAACCTATAAAGATAAAAACCCTAAAAACCCAAACACAAAATCCCTAAAAACTAGAAATACCCTAAAACCCACTAAATAATCTAAAAATTATTTAAACCCCTAAAAACATTGAAAAATAATTAAAAACCCATAAACCCTATAAAAATAAAAAAACCCACAAAACCCAAGAAATCTATAAAAACATTAAAAATTGTAAAAATCCATTAAAGCCCTCAGAATCCCAAAAAACACTTGAAACCATAAAAAACATAAAAAAATACTTAAATGCAGAAATGCCTAAAACCCTTTACAAACCTAAAACCCCAAAAAAATATAAAAATCCTAAAAACATAAAACACATAAGTACCTAAAAAATGCTAAAAACCCTAAAAAACCAAGAACACTTGAAATCCATAAAAACACAAAGCACATAAAAACTATAAAAATATCAAAAACTTCCTAAAAATATAAAAACCCTTAAAACCATCAAAAACACTAAGAACCTCTAAATAACCTGAAAATTATTAAAATTATGAAAAAACCTAAAAAATATAAAATCTAAAAAACCTTTAATCCCCAAAAGACACTACAAATCACGACAGAACCTAAAAACCATACAAACCCAAAAATTCTCTAAAAATCCATAAAAATGTAAAAACCACAAAAACTCAGAAAACCCCTGAGGAAAATTTGAAAAACTAAAAACCCTAAAAACCCCTTAAAATCCTAAAAACTCTAAAAACCTTAAAAGAAACTAATAAACCTAAAACCCCTAAAACCATAAAAACCCCTAAAAACATTAAAAAATCAAAAAACCCCAAAAATAACCCTATAGACTAAAAAAACTCTAAAAACCCTTTAAACTTCATAAAATGATTAAAAAACTCTAAAAACTATAAAATCCATAAAAACTAAAAAAACCCCTAAATCCCAAAAAAACCATAAAACCCAATAAACCCTATCAAACCCTAAAAACCACAAAAATCCATCAAAATCCAAAAAAAATATTAAAAATCCTTAAAAATCCTTAAAAATCCCTAAAAATTATAAAACTCTAAAAACCATAAAACCCCTAAGAATACCTTAAATACCTAAAAACACTAAAAACGTCGAAGATCTTAAAAAATGGTAAAGACTCAAAAAAACCAAAAAACACCAAATACCACGATCTTTTTTAAAACACATAAAAAAATCACTAAAAACTCTAAAACAACTTTCTACCCCTAAAAATGTTAAAAAACTCTAGAAATACTTAAAATCCATAAAAAACTCAAAAAAAACTACAAACTCAAAATTCCATAAAAATTCTAAAAAACCCTAATACCCCTCAAAATCCCAAAATCCCAAAATCCCTAAAAACCCAAAAAATCCAAAAAAATCACAAAAATACCCTAAAAAGATAAAAAACCCTAAAAACCCTAAAAACCCCAAAATAAATCCTTTAGAGGATAAAAATACTTAAAGCACCTAAAAACATAGGAACACTAAAAGCCCTAAAAACTATAAAACACTAAAAAATCTTTACAAACTCTAAAAATCCTAATAGACTTCTAAAATTCCTGAAATAATTTAATCACATAAAAAAGTCAAAAAGAATAAAAAACCCTTAAAACCTAAAAACTCAAAAAATAAGAAAAAACCCAAAATAGAATAAAAACCCTAAAAACCCCAAAAATGATAAAATCCATAGAATTTATAAAAACCATAGAAAATCATAAATATCCAAAAATATCCATAAAATAGTAAAACTGTAAACAATACAAAAAACACTGAAAACCCATAAGAAAACCATAAAAACCATAAAATGCATAAAACCACATAAAACAAAAAAAACAATAAAAATCCAAAAAACCATGAAAACCCTAAAACCCCCAAAATCCATAAAAACACTAAAAATAATAAAAATCATAAAAAATACCTAAAAAAGTTAAAAGGTAAAAAAGCTTTTAAAATCATGAAAACCCCTAATAAAACATTAAAAAATTAACAACACTGAAAAAAAAAATTAAAAAAAATTTTAAAACACCAAAAAAGACCCTAAACCCGTGAAAACCCATAAAACCCCTAAAAACCATTAACCCTTAAAAAGTATAAAAACCCAAAAAACCTATGAACACTCTAAAACCAATATAAAACCAAAAAAACATTTAAAAAACTTTAAAAATTCATTAAAATCCAAAAAAATCAAAAAAACTGTAAAAAAACAAAAAACACAAAAAACACTAAATATCCTAAAAATCCATGAAAATCCTTAAAAACATAAAAATACCTAAAAATCTTGAAAACCCCTTAGAAAACCTTAAAAAACAAAATACACTTAAATCCCCTAAAAACCTAAAAACACTAAAACCCTAAAAAACTAATACAATAAAGAACATAAACCCCTAAAAACCTTAAAATTCCTAATAAATAATATAAATTCAAAAAAAGGATTAAAAGCAGAAAAACAATAAAAACCGTGAAAAACCATAAGAAATCCTTAAAAACCTAAAAATACTTAAAATCCCTAAAATAATAAAGAAAATTAAAAAACACTAAAAACTCTAATTAGATCCTAAAAATTGCAAACAATCCCCAATAACCCTAAATCACCTAAAAAATTTAAATCCCAAATAACCCAAAAAAACACTAAAAACATTAAAACCAATTTAAACCCCTTAAAATGTTAAAAAACAATAAAAACCTTAAAAACTCAAAATAAAATCTAAAAATCTAAAATAACGATAAAACCCGAAAAACCGTAAAAATCCTAAAAAACCATCAAAATTCCTAAAAATTTAAAAAACTATCAAAACCCTAAAAAAAACCCTAATAAAACATTAAAAACATAAAAATAGATAAAACCCAAATAAATCTAAAAATTTTAAAAACCATAAAAACTCTTAAAATCCTAAGAAACATTAAAAAAATAAAAAAAACATAAAAACATAAAATAATAAGAAATAAAGAAAAATATCTAATTTTTTTTGAAAAACCGTGAAAAAGAATAAGAAAACTCTTAAAAACTAAAAACACTTAAACTCACTATAAAAACTAAAAAAATAATACACTAAAAGGACCAAAAAATAATAAAATGTCCTATATACTATAAAAACCCTAAAAATCAATAAAACCCTAAAAACACACAAAAACTACAAACTATAAAAACCCTTTAAACCCATAGAAATATAAAAAACTCTAGAAAATCCAAAAAACCTAAAAAAACTCAAATAACTAAAAAAACCCAAAAAAATAGTAAAAACTTAAAAAATAGTAAAAACTAAAAATCGCTAAAACCCCTAAAAACCCTAAAAATCATATAAAATACATTAAAATAACTACACACATAAAAAACCTTAAACCCCTATAAAACCACAAGAAAACCTTAAAACAAAAACTTTTGAAATCTCTAAAAGACAAAAAACCACTAAAACCACTAAAAACAAAAAAAAACACTAAATATCTTTAAAATCATTAAAATCTATTATAACCATAAAAATCCATAAAAATCATAAAAATTTCTAAAAATACCTAATGAAAAAAAACCTTCAAAAATAGTTAAAAAATTCTAAAATACCTAAAATTCCCTAAACCCATAAAAACTATAAAACACCTAAAAATTTAAAAAACCCAAAATTCACATAAATATCCTAAAAACACATGAATAAATCTAAAAACCCTTTAAACCCATAAAATGGTTTAGAAATATAAAAATAGTTAGAACCCTAAATAAACTATAACACCCAAAAATCTCTAAAATACCTTAAAAACTCTCAAAAAAATAAAAATGCAAAAAATTTAAAAAAATCATTAAAAATTCCAAAAATTCCTTAAACACATAAGAAATCCTAAAAACCCTAAAAACACATAAGAAAAAATTAATAACCAAAAACACTTAAGAGCCAAAAAATCCAAAAAATCACTAAAGACACTAAAAACCATAAAACCCATAAAAATACTAAAATATTCCTAATAATCCTCAAAATTCCAAAGAACCCTAAAAACATACAAAAATCTAAAAAAATACCTGAAAAATATAAAATCCTAAAGACACTAAATATCCAAAAAATCCATTGTAAATCCATAAAAACCTAAAACACTTAAAACCCCTAAACACCAAAAAAATGTTAAAAACTCTAAAAAACCATAAAAACCATAATAACCCTCAAATTCCATAAAATCCTTAAAAACATATAAGAATACTAAATAATCCCTAATAATCCTTAAAAAAATAAATATCACTATGAACTATACCATCCCTTTAAACCCCCCAAAAATTTAAACAATATAAAAAATATTAAAAACCTTAAAACCCAAAAAACCCAAAAAACCATCAAAATACCTAAAAACATAAAAACCCATAAAATAAAAAAAATTCCCTCAAAATCCCAAAAACATAAAACCTTCAGAACAATTGTAAACCCCTAAAATACCCTAAAAAATAAAAACACTTAATACCCCTAAAAACATAAAAATTCTAAATCCCCTAAAAACAATAAAAATCCTACAAATGATGGAAAAAACACAAATAACCCTAAAAAGAGTAAAAAAACCTTAAAATCCAAATTTCAATTAAAACTAAAAAAACATTAAAAACTATAATACCTTAAAAAACAATAAACCATAAAAATCTTAAATCCCCCAAAATCTAGAAAGACCATAAAACTCTTAAAAATTCTGTTACAATCCATAAAAACAAAAAAAAAATAAAAACTCTAAAACCACCTAACAAAAACATAAAACCCTAAAAACACTAAAAACACTTAAAAATCCTAAAAAATATTAAAAAAATACATGATAAACTTTATGAAATCCATAAAAACACAAAAAATAATTATATTTCATAAAATCCTAAAAACAATAATTTTTTTCAAAGTCTCTAAAAATCCCTAAAAATGCAAAAAACTATAAATACCCTAAAAACCTAGAGAAAACCATAAAATCATAAATAAAAAAATAAAACCAATAAATAAACTAAAAAATAAAAAAAAACCAATAAATTTCTAAAAACCATTAAAACCCCTAAAACCATAAACCCCTAAAAGTCCCTAAAAACCCTAAAAACCCATAAAAATCCTAAAAAATTCTATAAAATCCCTAAAAATGTAAAAAAGTGAAAAACCCAGAAAAAACCATATGAAAACTTTATAAACCAAAGAACACATAAATCACTATAAAATCCAAAAAAACATCAAAACCTAAAAATCCCATAAAAACCCTTAAACTGTTAAACCCATAAATACCACTAAAACATTAAACCACCCTAAAAACCATAAAAACCAATAAAATCACTAAAATATAAAAAACCATTTAAACTATTCCTCTTACTATTGGTTATCTGTTGTGGTGTGTGTTCTTTGGTGGTGGATGCTATAGGATTTTGGCTGCCGTGATGATGCTACCGTTTTATGGTTTCTGTGGTGATGGTGTTTGATGTGGGGCTGGCGGAAGATAACGATTGTGACTTTGTGATGCTGAAAATGGGCTGATGAAATTGCCAAAGATGGTTTTGATGTTGCTGGATGAGTGTGGAAGATGGCTGGTTTTGGTGATGATTGACTTTTTATGTTGTTTGGATTGATGGTCTGGTGTGATGTTGGATGCTGGAGATGCTGATGCTTTTCTTCTTTTTCTGGTTTTGGGTGTCTTTTGGGTTTTTTTGGGTCTTTTGGGTTGCGTGAGCTATCCAGGGTTTTTGAGTGTGGGTTGATTGACCCCACCCCTCCCTTGTCTGCTGTGTCTTTTCTTCTAATAAAATTTAGGGGGGTCAGTAATAGCCTGGCCCTAAACCTACCGTTACCCTAAAATCCATAAAAACCAATAAGAATCCTAAAAAGTCACTAAAAATACCTAAAATGTAAAAACCCATAAATCCCAGAAGAAACCTAAAAACATAAAAAACCCAAAAAAATAACATTAAACCCCTAAAAATATAAAAAGAAAGGAAGATGGATTCTCCGCTCTGGTCCCGAAGTGGCGCTCCTGTCGCTTCATCAATGGCTTGAAGATAACGACAAGGCTGTGCCCTGGCCTCCCCACTCTATAGGGGAGGGGCTCCTTCTGCCGCCTATTAAAGATAGACTCTCACCTTTCTCAGATCCTGATTCACTTCCTTCTTTCCCACATATTGATCTCTGCCCTAAAGTGTCGGGCTTGCATGATGAACTTCTGAAGCTTCCTCTATCTCTTGTGGAGTTCAACAAGGCCTCTGCACTCCATATCCTGACCTTGGTTGCCATGTTCTTGAACTGGCATCCCTCGCTTGATTTTTTTGATAGTTTCGTGTACAAGCATTGAGATCTCAGGGACTGTGCCACTGTTGGTTTGGTTGACTCTAGCCACATTTTTATTTGGTTCTCGTTGAAGGAATGTCTTATCCGGTCCTGGTCATCAGCTCCTCATAGGTGTGATATTGCTCGATTCTCCCTTTTGTGGTGGAACTTTGAATTCCATTTAAATCTGGACTCCCCTCTGATGGCAGTCTAGGTAAGGTTCCTCGAACTCCCCCTACCCTTTCAAAATTTGTACATTATTACTATACTGGGGAATTTGGTAGGATGGTATCTATGTGTGGATAGTCGATCCATGGCCCTTTGTCATCCAGTTTCCCTGACTATTTGTGTTGAAATTGATATCTCGAAGGAACCAGTCGACTTCGTCTGGATTGAAATTAGTGAAGAGCATTGTTGGAAAAAGTCAGTGGTTTTTGTATCATGGGAGAACTACTGTTCCACATGCTTTCCTCGTGGTCATTTGAAAAGGGATTGAGGACGTAGGGAAGTCATGGTGGCTAGATTTGGCAAGGAGGCCATCTCCCTGATGGTAAGCTCTATAGGGAATGTGGAGGTGGGGAATGGCACCCCTCGGTAATATCTGGTGGATGCCCAGAGGGGTGACAAGATGGAGGAAGGGGGATCATCCCCCCGTCTAGGTGATGAGGATCATATCTTGGTCAAGAACATTTTTACATGAATGAAGGGTGATTTGGGATTGGGTGGTGATGCTTCTTCTGAAGTAGGAGATGACATTCCTGGTGGACTTGGGGCTGCTGTCTTATAGTCTGATCCTGGAAGGGTCATGAGAATGGAATCAAATCCATCTTTCCATGGACTGGAGAGGGTGTCATTGTCAAGCCCTTCAGGGGATGTTGGATGTGGTTACAAGCTGGTTTTATTCTCAAATCGGTTCAATAGTAAGGATCCTCTGGAATCTATGGGAACTAAGGAAGGGGGTCATGGAGGGCTGGAACTGCAGGAGGTGGTGGCTGCTGATGTCCTCCAGGATGCAGACCTGCCTTCCCCTATTGATGGTTCATGGGCCTTGGCTGTGAAACACACTCTACCCACTGTGCCCTCTCCAGAGCAACTGCTGATGGAGCATGGGTTTGGTTTGAGCGATGTTCCTCAGCTCATGCAACATCTTGGAAGTCCATGTGTTGATAAGAGGGGTATCGAGCAGCCTGAAAAGAACACAAATTTTATTCTTTTTGAGAAGTTGCCTCCCTGTGTCTAATTGTCAGACCTAATTATGTTGGACTGTTTGGAAATCTAGCTTGAGCAGCACATATATGATATCATTTACAAGCCGGACCTACAGCTAGTGATATTTCTTGGGGATGAGAATGAGGAACATATAAGGCTTGGAGAAATCCTTGGGGACCGTGATGATCTTATGCATGCCATCTTGAATAGGATCATGAGGGCACTGGAGAAGAGGGGTCTCTCTGAATCCTCTGGTGGTAATAAAAAGATAAGGTCATGGTTTGATACTGAATGTACCAAGCAGGGTGACATGGTTTCGCCTTCTGTCACTTCCAACAGGAACGCCAAGATGAGTAGTGACCCCCCTAGTGAAACGGAGGGCTAGGAGAGATTACTCCTCCCTGCCTAGGCCAATGGCTACTAGGGATTCCTCTAAGACCAGCAACGGTAAAGGTGACCAACATGGCATGGAAGACCAGGCTACCAATGTGAATTCAGACGTTGAACTCAAAAAGTATTGTGCAACCTTCCTCAAGCAATATGAATCTTCTGAATGGGATTCAGTGGACTCAGACGCTTCCTCGGGCTATGGTACTGATGGGGATCCCTATAGGGATGGTGATTTTGTTCCGTAGTTGTCTCTCCTTTTACTTCTTGGGCTTTTTGGACTTTTGTTTTGTGGGGTTTCCAGGGTTTTGGGTGTGGGTCATTTGACCCTGACCCTCCCTTATCTGTTGTAGTTTTCCCTATTTTTTATATATATGGGTGGTCAGGAATAGCCTGGCCTCACACCTTCCTTTCCCTAAAAATATAAAAAACCGTAAGAACCCATAATAACCAAAAAACCACTAAAAACAATGATTTTAATTAAAAACCCTAAAAAACTCATAAAGACCCCTAAAAAACAAAAAAAAAACAAAAAAAATTACTTTTTAAAAACCCTAAAACCCCTAAAACCCCTAAAAAACTCTATAAACCTTAAAAAACTAATAAACACCCCTAAAAACCAAAAAAACAAAAAAAACAAAAAAACCTAAAAAACCCCTCAAACTCCTAAAAACTCTATATAAACCCTAAAAACTAAAAAAACATAAAAATACTGAGAAATCACTAAAGTAAAATAAAAACCACTAAAAACCCTAAAAATCCATATGGAAACCATAAAATCATAGAAACACATAAAACCCCTAAAAACCTAAAAACTACTAAAAACATTAAATCTAGGAAAACCATAAAAACCATCAAATTCCTAAACCGCCTAAAAATACATAAAATCATAATAATCCATAGAAATACATAAAAAATTAAAATCCATAAAATACCTAAAAAAGTAATGGAAAACTGTAAAACTAAAAAACACTTAAAACCCCTACAAAAAATAAAATTTTTAAAAACCCTAAAAGACCCTAAAAACCCTAAAACCCCTAAAAACAAATAATCCCCGTAAAATCCTAAAGACCCATAAAAACACATAAAACTCCCAAAGACTACTAAAACACTAAAAATCCTTCAATCTACAACAAACATTCAAAAAAATTAAAAATCATTAAAACACTAAAAAAATACTACAAACCATATAACTATAAAAATCCTAAAAATATTTAAACTCTCTATAAAACATAAAATACCTAAAAAACATGAAAAAAATAAGAAAACATTAAATATATGAAAACACATTAAACCCAAAAAAACAAGAAAATTATAAAACACTAAAAACCATAAAAATACCCTAAATCCCTCAAAACCCCCCAAAAACATAAATACTATTAAAATCGTATAATATTGCTAAAAATACCTACAAATATAAAACCCTTAAAACACTCAAAACCTTAAGAAAACACTAAAAACCTAAAAAACATAAATCCCCTAAAAACCAATAAACACTGAAAACCCTAAAAGACCCTAAAAACCCTAATCCCTATAAAAACTTATAACCCCCTAAAATATTAAAAAACCATACAAACTTATAAAAACTCAAAAACCAACTATAGACTCTAAAAACATTTTAAACTTATAAAAATGCTAAAAAACTAAAAAACACATTAAAATCCATAAAAATTAAAAACTCTTATAATCCCAAAAAAACCATAAAATCCCCAAAAAAACCCTGAAAAACCTCAAAACCATAAAAAACCATAAAAATATTTAAAAATACCAAGTATCCATAAAAAATAATAAAACATAAAAACTCAAAAATAATCCTAAGAAAACCTTCAATACATAAAATCACATAAAACCCCAAAAATCCAAAAAATGAAAAAAAACATAAATCCCTAAAAACCCTCAAAATTCCTAAAAACATTATAATCAAAAAAAATACTTGAAAGTCCATAAAATTCCCAAAAAATTTAAAAAACCCAAAAACTCATTAAAACCCCTATGAAAACTTTAAATACCTATAGAAACACAAAACCCCTAAATACTAAAAATTATTAAATCCCTAAAAACAATAAAAACCCAAAAGAATATGTCAAAATTTCTAAAAACCCTAAAAATTATAAATAACCTAAAAATTCCTAAAAGACTCTCTATAATATAAAAATCCCTAAAATCCCTAAAAATACCTAATAAAACCTTAAAAAACTATAAAAACAAAACCCCCTAAGAATGATAAAAATAGCTAAAAACCCTAGAAGTCCCTGAAAACCTAAAAACCCATAAAACCATAAAAATCTCTCAAAACCGTAAAAACTCTAAATCCATAAAAAACCTAAAAACAATCTAAAATCTCTAGAAACCCTTTAAACCCCAAAAAATGTACAAAAACACTAAAAATTTCTAAAACCCATAAAAATTTCAAAAATTCTATAAAAAACATCAGAAACCATAAAACCCTAAGAACCCTAAAAAACCATTAAATGTATCAAAGTCCTTAAATACCTAAAAAATAATAAAAAACATAGAATATCTCTATGATCAATAAAAATATAAAAAATATAAAAATAGTGAAAACACTAAGAAAATATTAAAATCATAAAAACACATAAAACCCTAAAATTTTTAAAAATCCCTAAAACCCTAAATAACACTAAAATCCATTAAAATCTGAAAAAACTCATAAAAACCAAAAAAATGAAAAAAAATTATAAAAAAAATTATAAAACCTAAGAAATAATTATATACCTAAAAACACTAAACACTTATGAAAACCTAAAAAAATTAAAAACCCTAAAATCCCAAAAGCCTAAAAGAACCCTCAAAATCCCTAAAAACCCTAAAAACCCTTAAAAATCCTTAAAAATTTCTAGAAATAAATAAAAATATCCAAAACCCAAAAATCATTGAAAATACCTATGAAATACTTCAAAATCTAAAATCACTTAAAACCCTACAACCCTAAAAATTCTAAAAATCCTAAAGTCATTAAAACCCATAAAACCCATAAAACAATAATAACACCTAAAAAAATTCAGAAATCCGAAAACCCCACAAAAAGAAAAAAACCACTAAAAACCCTAAAAACCATTTGATTACCTTAAAATGTTAAAAAATCTAGAAAACCCTATAAACCATAAAAAACTAAAAAAAACCTAAAAACCCAAAAAACCATAAAATCCATAATACCATAAATCCCCCTAAAACCCATTAAAATCCATAAAGACTCTAAAAGCAATAACAATTGTAAAAATTCATAAAAAATCCTAAAATGTAAAAAAACCTAAAAACATTTAAAACCCTAAGAAAAACTTAAATCTAAGAACATTTAAAACACACACAGAAAACATTTAAAATCCATCAAAACCCTAAATACCTTCAAAATCCATAAAAACCCATAAAACCATAAAAATCATAAAAAATCATAAAAACCCTAAAATCGTAAAAAAATATAATATTATTGAAAATCCTATAAAATTCTTAAAACCAAAACACACATTAAAACCCTAAAAAACCAAAAACTCTAAAAACTATAATACACTCTAAACCCCTAAAAACCCTAAAGACACTCAAATCCCTAATTACCCCAAATTCCATAAAAATAAAAATAAAGCAATTAAAATCCTTTGAAATGTAAAAAACCCAAAGAAACTCTTGAAATGATAAAAATACATAATTTCCTTCAAAACAAAAGCATCTAAAAACTGTAAAGACCCTAAAAACCCCTAAAACCATAAAAACATAAAAAAAACAAAAAAAAACCATAAAAACCATAAGAAACCTTTAAAACCCTAAAAATGTTCAAAAATCATAAAACAATAAACCCTAAAAACTCAATAACCCCCTAAAAACCCAAAAACCCCATAAAAACCCTAAAACCCCTTTAACCACTTAAAAATACCTAAACACCAAAAAACCCATAAATATTATAAAAGCACATAAAATTCATTATAAACATAAAAACCCCTATAAATATGAAATACACTATGAAACCCTTAAAATGTACAAATAGTTATAACCCTTAAAAAATAGAAGAGGCTAAATACCCTAAAAATCCTAAAAAATATAAAAACTCTAAAACCCCATAAAACCTTGAAAATCACTAAATACCCAAAAAACAATAAAATACTAAAAAGACCAAAAATGAAAACAAAGTTAAAAACACTAAAACCCTAAAAATCCTAAAAAACCTAAAAAACATAGAACCCCCAAAAGCAATAAAAAACTATATAAAGCCCAAAAAAATCCTAAAAACCCCTAAATTTATTAAAATTAATTTAAAACCTTAAACACATTAAAATTTTGAAAATCTCATAAAATACCGAGAATCATAAAAACCATGAAAAACATTAAGAAAACATCAAAAGCCTAAAAACACTTAAAACCCCTAAAAACATAAAAAATATTAAAAAGCCTAAATACCCCTAAATATAACTTAAAACCCATAATAAATAATAAAAACCTAAACCCCCCAAAAAATCATAGAAAACCTAAATTCCCTAAAACCCAAAAAACTAATAAAAACTCTAGAAAAATTTTAAACATTGAAGTTTTTTAACAACTATAAAAACAATAAAAATCCTAAAAAACTAAAAAACCCTAAAAACCCCAAAAACCATAAAACACATAAGAACCATAAAACCCCCTTAAAACCCAAAAAATACTTAAAAACCCTATTAACAATAGGAATTAAAATAAAATACCTCAAAATCCATAAAAATGTTAAAAAACCACATATCCCTGAAAACCCCAAAAAAACATTAAAAACAGAAAAAAAACAACAAAATCCCTTAGAATATTCAAAAAACCTTAAATCCCTTAAAGTACTAAAAATATAAAAACCCCTAAAAACATAAAATACATTAAAACCCATAAAAACCCTAAAACCACTAAAAAATCTAATAACCCTTTAAAACTATAAAAATAATAAAACCCCCTAAAAACCCATAAAACCCCTAAAACATAAAACACACCTAAAATAAAAAATAATCCATAAATATCTTTAAATCCTTTAAAACCCCTAAAAACTTTAAAATCACAAATACCCTAAAAATCCATAAAAACCAGAAAACATCCATTAAAAAAAAACATAAAAAATCCTAAAAACCAATGAAAACCTTAAATACCTAAAAACACATAAAACCCCTAAAAACATAAAAATTCAAAGAAACCTAAAAATAAAAAACCCCAAAAAATCTCTAAAAACGTAAAAACAAATAAAATGAAGAAAAATGCAAAAAAACCCTAAAAATATAAAAAAATAACAACCCACAAAGACCCTAAGAAAATTCTAAATACATAAAATCACTTTAATCCTTAAAAACCATAAAAGAAACACTCAAAATATATAAAAACACTAAAAACCAATAAAAACATTAAAAAATAACAAAAAATACCTAAAAATCCTTCAAAACATAAAAAACCCATAACTCCCTAAAGAACACTACGAAACCCTAAATAACCTAAAAACACTTAAAATCCCAAAAAAACCTTAAAAAAATGAGAAAACATAAAAACCCTAAAATACCCTAAAACCTCTAAAAATCATTAAAAAACTAAAAACCATAGAATATTAAAAGTTACCTAAAAATCCCTAAATATTTAAAATTAAATAAAACCCAAAAAACCCCTAAAAAAATTTAAAAACTGAAAACACTTAAATAACCTTAAAAACCTAAAATTGTTAAAAACCTTAAAAGACCATAAAAAACCTAAAATCCCCTAAAACCATAAAATTCCCAAAAAACCATTATAAAATTCTAAAAAACCAGAATATTACCCTAAAGACTACTAAAACTCAAAAAACCCTTTAAGCCCCTTTAAATGTTAAAAAACTTTAAAAACCCTAAAATCCATAAAAACTCAAAAAAAGAAATTAAATCCCAAAAAACCTATAAAAATCCAATAAACCCCAACAAACCATAAAAACCCCAAAAATTCCATAAAAATCCTAAAAAATCCTTAAAAATACCTATGAACTTATAAAACACTAAAATACATGAAAACACCCTAGAAGACCGTAAATACCTAAAAACAAATAAAACAAAAAATATACCAAAAAAATATAAAGTCCCAAAACACCCAAAAAACACTAAAACTCTAAACCCCTAAAAACATTAAAAATGGTAAAATCCCATAAAACCCAAAAAATCACTAAAAAATCTAAAAACTATTTAGACCCCTAACAAGGTTCGAAAACTCTAAAAAACCTTAAAACAAATAAAAACTCAAAAAACCCTAAATACTATAAAATACAAAAAAATATCAACTTTCCTCATGCTTGTGTGGGGAGATCTCGATGGTGGTGGGATTTGATAGTTCCCTACAGATCAATGATGGTAGGTGTTTCTAGGTTTCTCTAATATCTTTGTCTTCTCAAAGTAGCAGAATTGAACAGGTCTTCAAATTCTGATCCTAGTAAGTATTAGTTTTTTTAGTGGATATATATATAGTTGGTGGTTATAGTAGAAATATGGAGGGTTGTGGTTTCAGCTCAGATCAGGTCATTGGGAGATGTCACATGGTTCTCAGTTCGATCCTCTAATTTCAATGAATCTAGAAGTTGAGTTCTTATATCTGGGTGTCCTTCCTCAGTTCCATCATTATCTCATGAATAAGATGCAAGTTTTGTTACATTATGGTTCCTTGGATTTGTCTCCAATGCATGTAGAATATGCAGGTTTATGGTTAATTTGGTTCCCCAGCTTGCCTTTCGTTTCATGCAGTTGATGTAGGTCTATTTCAGTTGTGCTATGATTTGTTTTTATTATTGGTCTATGGTTTTTTGAGGTGCCAAATCTATTCATTGGTACTATGATTCTCATTGAATATTCTGGTTTGAGTATTTTTATTTCTATGATATGTTGGTTATTGGTTGGGGCTAGTTTTGGGGTGCATCACTACAGGTACTGGTTCTTGAAATCGATTAGAGGTGTCAGGCACTGTCTGGTTATTCTATGTGAATACTGGGTTGCTGGAGGAGCTATTTGGATCTAAATTCTATTGAAGGGGTTTTGGGGTTTTGGTTGCTATGGAATGGTTCTAGGTGTGGGTGTTATTGGTTTTGTGTTGCTGGCTTTGCAGTTGGATGAAAAATTCTTGGACTTGATTGGTCCAGAGGTACTAGAAGCACGATTTTGAGCTGCCAAATGTTAGAAGCTAATTGGTTAAGAGTATTTGGATGTAGGAAACTGATCTGCAAAACGCTGGGAGCTGATTGGCAAGGAGGTGCTAAAGGCTAGAATCTGAGCTACTGGATGCTGGTTGTTTCTTGTTTGGGAGGTGATGATGTTTATGCTTAAGGATTTGGTTTTGTTGGTGCCCCATGATGTAGTTCTTTTTGGACATGGGTTGTTTGATCCCAACCCTCTCCTTTTTTTGCTTAGTTTTTTTTCTAATAATTTTTGGGGGCCAGAAAGAGTCTGATCCTACTCCTTCTTTTCCTTGAAAACCATAAAAACCTCGAAGAAATCATTAGAAACATAAACACACTTAAAACCCCTAAAACCCTAAGAATGATAAAAACCCAAAAAATCCCTAAAAACTATAAAAACCGCTAATAATATTTAAAAACCATAAAAACCCTAAAATAAATCTTAAAATACAAAAATCATTTAATCACCTAAAAATGTCAAAGACAATAAAAAACCCTCAAAAACAGAAAAAATGAAACAAAATGGAAAAAACCCACAAAACCCATAAAAACCCTAAGAACCCCAAAAATGATAAAATCCTCAGAATCCTTAAAACACCTAAAAACAATAAATATCATAAAAACCACAAAAATTATAAAAGTGTAAACAATAGTAAAAACCCTTAAATCCCATAAGAAAACCATAAAAACATAAAAATAAATAAAATTGTATAAAACCCTAAAACCCATAAAAACCCTAAAACCCCCAAAATCCCTAAAAACCATAAAAATTATAAAAAATACCTAATGGTTAGTTAAAATGTAAAAAACTATTAAAATTCTAAATAAACCCTATGAAAACATTAAAAACATGATAGCTTTTAAACCACCTAAAAATTAAAAAAACAATAAAAACACTAAAAAACCCAGAAGAGACCCTAAAACTCCAAAAAACATAAAACCCCAAAAAACATAAAACCCATAAAAACCATAGAACCCTTGAAAACTATAAAACCCATACAATTATAAAAACACAAAAAAAGAAAACTCAAAAACCCCTATTAACCAATAAAACCTTCAAAACTCTAAAAACCAATTAAGAATCATTAAAAATAAAAAACACTAAAAAGAAAAATAACAATAAAAAACTACCCTAAAAACTCTAAAAATTCATAGAAAACCACAAAAACACTAAAAACCCTAAAAAATCTAAAATCCTAGAAAATCCTTAAAAACATAAAAACCCTAAAAAGATTGAAATACCATTAGAAAAACTTAAAAACATAAAAACACTTAAAATATCTAAATACCTAAAAACACTAAAACCTTAAAAACACTAATACCATAAAAACCCTTAAACCCCTAAAAACCCTAAAAACCCTAATAAATCATAAAAATAAAAAAAGACCTAAAATCCTAAAAAATGTTAAAAACCCTGAACAACCCTAAGAAAACATTGAAAACCTAAAAACACATAAAACCTATAATTTCTTAAAAAATGATAAAACACTAAAAAAATATAATTATACCCTAGAAAACCTAAAAAAACCCCTAAAAACCTTAAAACCACTAAAAAATTTAAAAACCCTAAAACCAAAATAAACACTAAAACCCTACTAAAAAGTGTAAAACACATTTCAACCCCTAAAAATGTTTAAAAAATATAAAAACCTTGAAAACAATAAAAACTAAAAAAACCAATTGAAAACCTAAAATAACCATAATCCCTAAAACCCCTAAACACCCTAAAATTTCCAAAAAATAAAAAAATGTAAAAAACTAACAAAATCATGAAAAACCGTACGAAAACCTTAAAAACCTAAAAATAAATTAAATCCCAAAAAAACTAAAAACGTAAAAAACCCAAAAAAATATTAACCTGTAAGAAACCATAAAAACTTGAAAATACCTAAAAATCTTAAAAACCCATAAAAATAATAAACTGAAAATAAAAATAACAAAAATGAAAAAAAACTTAAAAACTCTTAAGAACCTACGAAAACTCTTAAAACCTAAAAAAAATTAAAACCACTATAATACCTAAAAACAAATAAAACCCTAAAAGTCCCAAAAAAACCTAAAAATCTCTAAATGCCTTAAAATAAAAAATATATAAAAACCCCAAAAACCCATAAAAACCATTATAAACTCAAAAAAACCATTAAAACACTAAAAACGTTAAAAATTTTAAAAATTCCTAAAAACCCAAAAAAACTCAAAGACTAAAAAAATAAAAACTTTTAAAAATAGTAAAACAAAAAAAATCACTAAAAACCCTAAAAAACCCTAAAACCCTTAAAAATTACATAAAAATACATATACACTAAGAAAACACTAAAACCCTATAAAATCATAAGAACACCACAAAACCTAAAAACTATTAAAATCCCCAAAATCGACTAAAAACTAAAAAAATAGCAAAAACCCTTAAAAATCATCAAAATCAATTGAAACCCTAAATAACCATAAAAATCCTAAAAAAATAATAACAATTCCTAATAACATAAAAAACCTCAAAACCACAAGAATACCTTAAAAACATAAAATATCTAAATCTCCAAAAACATAACAAGCACAGAAAGACCTAAAAGACCCTAAACCCATAAAAACAATAAGAACCCATAAATATTGAAAAAACCCAAAAACCGCATAAAAACCCTAAAACCCCATAAAAAAACTCAAAAATCACTTTAAACCCATAAAAAGGTTGAAAACTCTAAAAATCGTTAAAACCCTAAAAAACTAAAAAACCCTAAAACCCCTAGAAAACCTTAAAAACCATCAAAATCCCTAAATCACTGAAAATAAATAAAAATTATAAAAATCCCTAAAATCCCTTAAACACATAAGAAACCCTAAAAACCCTAAAAACCTCAAAGAATAAAATTAAAAATCTAAAAACATTTGAAACCCCTGAAAAACCTAAAAAACTCTAAAGACCCTAAGAACACTAAAATCCTAAAAATCCCCAAAAATACCTAAAAATAAAAGACCCTAAAAACCCTGAAACCACCTTTCAAAATCATAATGACCAAAAAACACATAAAACCCATAAAAACCTAAAAAACATTTAAAACCATAAAAACCATAAAGATCCTAAAAAACTCAAATTCTATAAAAACCCTAAAAATATATAAGAATCCTAAATAATCCCTCAAAACTTAAAAACCCATAAATCCATGAACCCCTAAGAAGTCCATAAAAACCTAAAAACCATGAAAACCCCAAAAAATTCTAAATAATGCTAAAACCTTAAAAGTCCTAAAAATCCCAAAACCCCATTAAAAAATTAAAATACCTAAACCCATTAAAACCCCTAAAAATATTAAAAATCACTATAAACTGTACAATAATCTTAAACCCCTAAAAAGTTAAAACAATATTTTTTTTAAAACCCTAAAACCTCATAAAACCCTAAAAACGTTCAAAATACCTAAAAAATATAAAAACCCATAAAAATTCAAAAAATTCCCTCAAAATCCCAAAAAAATAGAAATAACTAATATTAACTATAACCCTTAAGAAAATATAAAAACCTAAAAACACTAAAAACCCCTAAAAATTAAAAAAATGCTAAAACATCGAAGTACCCCAAAATTACTAAAAACCCTAAAACACCATCAAAATCGTTAAAAACCCTGAAAAAATATAAAATTTCTAAAAATATGGAAAAACCCATAACAACCATGAAAATAGTAAGAAAACCTTAAAAAAATTTTAATTAAAACTCAAGAAAACATAAAAAATGAAAATACCCTTAAAAACCTATAAACCATAAAAACCCTAAAACCCTCAAAATTAGAAAAAACCCTTAAAATAATAAAAATTCCTTAAAAATACATAAAAAAACGTAATACTATGAAAAACCCTTAGAAAACCTTAAAAACATAAAACACATAAAAATCCTAAAAATGATAAAAACACTAATAACCCCTAATAAAACCTTAAAAACCCAAAAAACACTTAAAATCCCTAAAAACCTAAAAACACTAATTTTTTTGAAAATATCTAAAAATACCTAAGATGTAAATGACTATAAAAACCCTAAAATCCTAGAGAAGTATATAAAAACCTAAAAACAATAAATACCCTAAAAAATCTAAAAAACCATAAAAAATCTCAAATACGATTAAAACCCCTAAAAACTCTAAAACCCCTAAAAATCCATAAAAATCATAAAAATCCATAAAAATTCTGAAAAATCCCTAAAATTTAAAAAAAACAAAAATAACCAAAAAACATATTAAAACCTTATAAACCTAAGAATACATATATCTATATAAAATCCAAAAAAACATCAAAACCTAAAAAGATCATAAAAACCCTTAAACCCCAAAAAACCATAAAACCCCTTAAATTTTTAAAACCATAAAAACACTAAAAATCACTAAAAACTCAAAAACCCTTTAAACCCATAAAAACATTAAAACACTATAAATATTAAAACATAAAAAAATAAAAAATACCCAAAAAACACAAGAAAACCCTAAATACTATAAAAACCCCCAAAACCCATTAAATCTATAAAAACACTAAAAATAATAAATATCATAAATATCCCAAAAAATCCCTAAAAACATAAATAACTATAAAAACCATGAAAACAAGAAGAAAACCTTAAAATTTTGGAAACACATAAAACCCATAAAAATGAAAAAAAACCAAAAAACCCAAAAAACCTTAAAATCCTATAAAATCCCTAAAAAACTTAAAAACCTATAAGAATCCTAAAACGATCTTACAAATCACTAAATTTTTAAAAATATTTATAAACCCCCAAAACCCCAAAAAACCCTAAAAATCTAAAAAACACTTTAAACAACTAAAAATGCTAAAAACACAAAAGACCTTAAAACCCCTATTCCATAAAACCCATAAAAATCTAAAAAAACCAAAGAACCCTTAAAATGCCACTAAACACTATAAAAACCATTAAAACTCTAAAAAACACATAAAAATCCCTAAAACCAAAAAAACTAAAAAACCTAAAAACCCTTAAACCCTAAAAAGTTATTATATACCCTAAAAACCACAATAATATTAAAAAACCAAAAGAATTTCAAAAAAAAAATGAAAAACCACTAAAGACCCTGAAAACAAAAAAAGAAATCATAAAAACTTAAACAAATTTAAAACCCATAAGAAAATAAAAATTAAAACAAATCCCTTTAAACTAGGAAAAAAACTAAAAGCCATCAAAATTCCTAAAAACCCTAAAAAACAATTAAAATCATAACATGTCCTAAAAATACTTAAAAACATAAAAACCATAAAAACCTAAATAAACCAAAGGAACACCTTAAAACCAAGAAACACATAAAGATCTTAAAAACATAGAATTTTTTTTAAAAAGGTTAAAAGTCCTTAAAAACCCGGAAACCAAAAAAACCATAAAAACTGCATAAAAATCTTAAAAACCCATAAAACCCCCAAAGAGAACTAAAAATGATTAAACCCTTAAAATACCTAGAAATGTTGAAAAAATTTTAAAAACCTTTAAAACTCTAAAAATACCAAAAAACCCCATAAAACCTACCCCCCCCCCCGAAATGAATAAAAATGAACAAAATCCCTAAATACCATAAAAAATTAAAAATCTTATAAAAATACCTCAAATTCTTGTAAATGTAAAAAGCCCGAAAAAACACAAAAAAACATAAGAAGAACGTAAAAATATTAAAAAATTTAAAACCTATAAAAAAATTATAGACACCCCAAAAACACTAAGAACCATAAAAAACACTAAATCCCTAAAAATCCCAAAAACATCATAAACATCATTAAAAACTGATAAAATTGCTAAAAAATAAATACTCTAAAAAACTGAAAACCCTAAAAATCCTTAAAAATCCAAAAAGAACTTAAGTCCCCTAAAAAATAAAAATTCTAAAAACCCTAAAATACCCTAAGAACCTTAAAACCCCTAAAAATGTTCTTTCTCTCTAAAACCATAAAAAACCATAAAAACCAAAAAAAACTCAAAAACCCACAAAAGACACTAAAAACACTTTAAACATCTAGTTTTTTTTGAAAAACTAAACAACATAATAAAAACCTTATAAATTCAAAAAATCCTAAAAACCCAATAAAATATTAAAACCCCCCAAAAAACCATAGGGACCCTCAAAATCCTTAAAAAAATAAAAACCATAAAAATACTAAATATCCTTAAAAACATAAAAAACCCTAAAAACCTTTCAAAACACCATGAAAATCATAAAAACATAAAATCACATCAAACAACTAAAAATAAAAAAATGAAAATAAATCATAAATCCCTAAAAACCCTCAAAATCCTTAAAAACCTCAAAAATCCTAAAAAAAAATCTAAAAATCTCTAAAATTCCCTAAAATCTAAAAAACACCAAAACTCATGAAAAACCATAAGAAGTCCACAAAAACCTAAAATAAATCTTAAAACCCCTAAATAAAAAATTATAAAATCTCTAGAAACACTACAGACACAAAAAAGATGTCAATATTCCTAAAAACCCTAAAAATTATAAAAAACCTAGAAGCCCTAAAATTTAATAAAACCTAAAAAACCTAAAAAACCCTGAATATCCCAATGAAAATCATAAAAAACTAAAAAAACTAAAATATCATAAGAAACATGAAAACTATCTAAATACCTTGAAGCCATAGAAAACCCTAAAACCCCAACTCCATAAATATCCCTCATAATCATAAAAACCCTATAAACCCACTAAAATCACTAAAAAAATATAAAATCCAAAAAAAATTCAAAAAAATTCTTAACAACCTAAAAAACCATAAAAACCCAAAACCCCTAAAAAATCCTTAAAGCCATAATGTCCTAAAACCTCCAGAAAACCATAAAAATCATTAAATATCTCTAAAATCCCCAAAAGGAGAAAAAATATAAAAAAAGTGAAAACCCTAATAAAACCTTAAAAACATAAAAACACATAAAATCATTAAAAAAACATAAAAATGCTAAAAACTGATAAAAATCCTAAAAATAACCCTAAAAAACCTAAAAACCCAAAAAACTATAAGAATCCTAAATATTCCATTAAAAACCTTAAAATATAAAATAAAACCTAAAAACAAAGACAAACCCTAAGAAATCATTAAAAACCTAAAAACACTAAAAACTCTTAAAACCTAGAAAACCAAAAAACCTACAAAACTGTAAAAAAACCTCAAAATCCATAAAAACCCTAAAAACCATTACAAATCCTTAAAAATCACTAGAAATCAATAATAAGATAAAAATGCTAAAGCCTTGAAAATCCCTATGAAATCCTTCAAAAACTAAAAGCACTTGAAACCCCTAAAAACCCTAAAAAACACTAAACCCCTAAAAGTATCTAAATCCTTGAAACCCATAAAATGATAATCACAACTAAAGACATTTAAAAATATGAAAACCCCATAGAAACCTAAAACCACTAAAAACTATAAAAACCATCTGAACCTCTAAAAATGTTAAAAAAACCTAAAAAAACCCTATAAACTATAAAAACTCAAAAAAACCTGAAAACCCAAAAAAAATCCTTAGAACCATAAAAAACCCAAAAAAACTTATAATCTATAATGACCCAAAAAGAAATAATAATCCTAAAAATTCCTAAAAATTTGTAAAAACTAAGAAGTACTAAAAACACTTAAAACCCTAAGAAAACCTTAAACCTAAAAAACATAAAAACCATTGAAAAAATGTTAAACCCCCTAAAAAACCTTAAATATTATAAAACTCTTTTGAAACACTTTAAACAATAAAAATCCTAAAAAATATCAAAAACCATAAAAATGTAAAAAATGTAAAATCCCTAAAAATACTAAGAAATCCTTAAAACCAAAACACTCTTTACACACCTAGAAAATGAAAAATGCTAAAAACCCTAAAACACCCTAAAAAACTAAAAACCCTAAAGACTCTCAAAACCATAGAAACCTCAAAAACCAATGAAATATAAAAAATGTTCTTATTATCTGTAAAAACATTAAAAACCCTCATAAAAGCTTAAAAACATATAAATAATTTACACCCCAAAAAAACCAAAAAATGATAAATATCCAAAAATACCCTAAAAACCCATGAAAACCTTATAAACCTTAAAAAACCTCAAATCATAAAAACCCCTTAAAACTACTAAAAACATTTAAAAATTATAAAAACCATAAAACCCAAAGAACACTAAAAACCCCTAAAACCCCATACAAACCATAACAACCCACTACTAGAAAACTAACCTTTACCAACGGTTTGGAACCGTTGGTATAGGCCTCCAAATTGTTGGTATAGCCTATACCAATGGTTTGGAGAACCGTAGCCAAGTAAGCCGTTGGGATAGGTCTATACCAACGGTTTTGGAAACCGTTGGTATAGGTAATATGAAATTTATACCAACGGTAATGGAACTGTTGGTATATAAATTCCAAAAATAAAACATTCGCTGGGATTTGATCCCAGGACCCCTCGTTTATCATTGAACGACTCAACCACTAACCTAACATGACTTTTGTGATCATAATTACATAAATATATATATATGTATTCTAATAAATATTTTAAATTTTGATTTATATAATGTTCTCGGTACTAAGGTCTGATAAAAAATTGAAGTACCTATACCAACGGTTGTTAAAACCGTTGGTATAGACCTATACCAACGGTTTTAACAACTGTTGGTATAGGTATAGGTTGTGATTTTGATTCTGGGCGGTACGTTGCATTTTTGGCCCACTTTTCCCAACGGTTTGGCCAAACCGTTGGGATAAGTCTACCTATCCCAAAGGTTTGGCCAAACCGTTGGGAAAAGTGGCATTTTTAGGGACCTTTCCCAACGGTTTGGCCAAACCGTTGGGAAACGTGGCATTTTTAGGTACCTTTCCCAACGGTTTGGCCAAACCGCTGGGAAAAGTGGCCAATTTGGGGGCCTTTCCCAACGGTTTGGCCAAACCGTTGGGAAAGGGGACCTATACCATCGGTTTTTTCAAACCGTTGGTATAGAAGCGTTGGGAAAGATATAATTTCCAGTAGTGACCCTAAAAACACTAAAACCAACTCAAAATCCATAAAACCCCAAAAA
This sequence comes from Viscum album, assembly GCA_963277665.1. Lineage (NCBI taxonomy): Eukaryota > Viridiplantae > Streptophyta > Magnoliopsida > Santalales > Viscaceae > Viscum > Viscum album. The sequence goes on from OY728164.1 coordinate 791,762,984, forward strand.
AACATAAAACTTCTAAAAAACACTATAAATCCTTTTAAATGATAAAACCCCTAAAAACATAAAATACATTAAGAAAACATTAAAAATGTAAAAAACAGTTTTATCCTCTAAAAACTAGAAGATGCTAGAAAACATAAAAAATATGAAAACCGTAAGACCCGAAAAATCCATAAAAGCACTGAAAACCATAAAAATAAAAAAGGACATATAATCCATAAGGAGTTAAAAATCCTAAAACCCTAAAAACCCTAAAAAACCATAAAAAAAATAAAAACACATAAAATCATAAAAAATAATAAAGAACTTTAAATACCTCAATAAATAATTAAAAACCCTAAAAACCTTCTAAATATTTCAAAAATCATAAGGAGCCCTAAAAATCCAAAAAATACCTAAACACATTAAGAACCCTAAAAACCCTGTGAAACTTTATGAAAACCTCAAAAACATAAAAACACTTAAACCCCTAGAAACCTAAAGATAATCAAACCATGGATACCCCTAAAAAAAATAAAAAGTATAAAAATAATAAAAACCATAAAACACCCAAAAACCTTTGAAAACCTAAAAACCCATAAAAACCATAAATCCAGTAAAAAATCCAAAAAATGATAAACCCTATTTTTTTTAAAACTCTAAAAAATATCAAACACCTAAACAACTCAAAAAACCTCAAATCCAATAAGAAACCATAAAACACATAAACCCCTAAAAGACATAAAACCCCACAAAATCCCAAAAAACCTTATAAAAAATGTCTTAAAAATCTCTAAAAATTTAAAAATCCATAAAATCAAAGAAAACCCATAAGAAAACCTTAAAAACCAAAAAAATAGTAAAAACCCATAAAATATAAAAATAAAAAAACGTAAAAACCCATAATCACTAAAAAATAAAAAATAAAATCCATTCAAACCAAAAAAAACACTAAAATCCATAAAAACCCTAAAACCACTAAAAACTATAATAACCAATTAAATCCCTAAAAATAATAAAAAAATCTAAAACCCCATAGACACCTGAAAAAAATTAAAACACCCCTTAAACCCAAAAGAGTCTATAATCCTTTACAACCCGTTAAAAACCATAAAACCTTCAAAATCACTAATAACATAAAAATTCATAAAAATTAAAATATTCATGAAAATCCATAAAAAATAAAACACCCTAAATTCCCTAAAACACCTAAGAAAACCTTAAATAACTAAAACACTTAAAATCTATAAAAACAAAAAAAAATTATATGAAAAGTAAAAAAACATAAACAGCCCTCAAAATCTCTAAAACCATAAAATCCCATAGAAATCATAAAAAATACCTAAAATCCATAAAAACATAAAAAAACTGACAGCCCAAAAAAACCCTAGGAAAACCCTAAAAATAGAAAAACACTTCAAACCCCTAAAAACACTATAAAAGATAAAACCCTAACACCTATCCACAAACCCGCTAAAACCTTAAAACCCCTAAAACCCATTAAAACCGTAAAACTCACTAAGAACTCCAAAAACATGTTAAACCCCTAAAAAAATTTAAATTTTTTAAAAAACCTTAAAACACTATAAAAAAACCCTAAAAACATGAGAAATCTCTAAAAATATAAAAACTGTAAAAGCCATTAAATCCCTCAAAATCGTAAAAAACCATAAAATTCATAAAAAAAACATAAAAAAGCCAAAACACATAAAATCACCTAAAAACATAGAAATATAATAAAAAAACCCAAAAAATCATAAAAACAATAAATAAAAAAAATAAATCCCCTAAAAACCATAAAAACACTCAAAATCCATAAAAACAATAAAAAAAATCTAAAAAATTACAAAAATCCCCAAAAATACCAAAAAAAATAAAAACCCATAAAACAAAAAAAAACACCAAGAAACCCTAAATAAACTGAAAACACTTATAACCCCAAAAAACCCTGAAAACACTAAAACCCCTAAAGACCTAAAATCCTATAAAACCATAAATATCCTAAAAAAAATTAAAAACAATCAAAATCCAAAAAATCCATAAAAATCGCTAAACATAAAAAGTACTAAAACCCTAACAACCCCTATGAAAAATTTAAAAATCATAAAACACTTAAAATCCATTAAAAAACTAAAACACTAAAAACCCTAAAATTCCCTAAAAACCCAAAAAACCCAAAAAACCAAAAAACCCCCAAAAAACACTAAAAACCCAAAAAAATTACCCTAAAAACTACTAAAAACTCTAAAAACCCTTTATACCTCAAAAAAGTTACGAACTCTATAAACCCATAAATATACTAAAATACTAAAAAACACTAAAAACCTAATAAATACCATAAAAACCATAAACACCCTAAAAAGTCTCAAAATCACTAAAAACCTTAAAAAATATAAATTCTATGAAATCCATAAAAATATCTAATAACATAAAAAAACTCTTAAAACCCTTAAACCATAAGAAGATCTTAAAACCAAAAAAACTATAAAACCCCTAAAAATCTAAAAATGATAAAAACCATAAAACAACTCTAAAAATCATAAAAACCCATAAACTTATCAAAATCTCTAATAACTCAATATCCATAAAAATTCTAAAATATACATAAAAATACTATCAAACATAAAACCCAAGAAAACCATGAAAACCCTGAAGAAAACCTCAAAAATCTAAAAATATTTAAAACCATTAAAAACCCTAAAAATCCAACAACCCTAAAAACCATAAAAACAGTAAAAACCGTAAATCCCCTAAAAACCATAAAATCCATAAAAATCATAAAACCCCTAAAAACAATAAAACCCCTAAAAATATAAAAAACTCTAAAAACCCAAAAAAAATCCCTAGATACCCACTAAAAACATTAAAAACCCTTTAACCCTCTTAAAGTATTAAAACACTAAGAAAATAAAAACCCTAAAAAATTAAAAAAAGATCACCCCCCCACCCCAAACCCATAAACCACTAAAAAATCTCCAACGACCTTAGAAAACACAAAAACACATAAAATCCATAAAACCCCTTAAAATGCATAAAAACACATAAAACCCTTTACATCCACTAAAAAGTATAAAAAACTTTTAAACCCCTAAAAATGTTAAAAACTATAAAAAACCTCAAAATCCCTAAAACAAAAAAAAACCTTAAACCCTAAAACCCACAAAATCATTAAAAACTCTAAAAACCACAGAAATCCTAAAAAATTACAAAAAATACCTAAAAATTTAGAAACCCTTACGAAACCTGTAAACCCCTGAGAAAACAAAAAAACCATAAAACCCCCCGAAAAGCCTAAAAGATGCTCAAAAAACACTACAAAACCCAAAAAAGATCCTAGAAACCTATAAAACAAAAAACAACCCATCAAACCCATCAAACCCTAAAAACCCTAAAAACCCATAAAAATCCCATAAAACCACAAAAAAATATAAAAACCACTTAAACCACTAAAAATGTTATAAAACTAAATAGGTGTTTAAACCCATAAAAACTAAAAAAACCATAAAACCCAAAAAAAACCCTGAAAATCCTTAAAAAACCTAAAAACCACAAATCCCTAAAAATCATAAAAAACATAAAAATTTTAATAAATTCCAAAAAAATACATAAAAACACAAAACCCTGAAAACCCTGAAAAAATCTAAGAAAACCATAAAAACCTAAAAACACTTAAAACCCCTAAAAATCTAAAAACACTAAAAACCCTAAAACCCATAAAAATAAAAGAAACCCTAAAAACCAAAGAAACCATATAAACCTCAAAATCCCTAAAACCCCAAAAAAACAATAAAAGCCCACTAAAAACCATAAAAACTCATGTGTTCCTCTAACAATGCTAAAAAACAATAAAAACCATAAAATCCCTAAAAACTAAAATTACCCAAACCCATAGAATTCCATAAATACTAAAAAACCCTAAAAACCCTAAAACCCCTCAAAATTGCTAAATACTTTAGAAACACTAACAATCCTAAAATCCATAAAATCCATAAAAATACAAAAAACCCTAAAAATACAAAAAAAACATTAATACCCCATAAAAACATAAAATAACTTAGAATCCCTAAAACCCCAAAAAATTAGAAAAACCGTGAAAGCCCTAAAAACCCAAAAACCTTAAAAACCCTAAACCTAGTTTTTTTTAAACCATTGAAAACTCTAAAATACATTTTTAAACTAAAAAAAATTTCGAAAAACTATAAGAACCCATAAAACCCCAAATAAACTCAAATAAACTCTTAAAAACCCTAAAACTCCATAAAATCCCTAAAACCCAAAAACCCCATAATAATGATATAAAATCTGAATAAAACAGAAAAAGTAAAAACCCTAAAAACCCTAACAAAATTATAAATATATAAAACCTCTTAAAACCCATAAAAAACCTAAAACACAAAAAACCCTATAACCTTTAAAACACTTAAAACCCTTAAAAACCATAAAACCACTAAAAACCATAAAAATCCCAAAAACCAATTGAATCACTAAAAGCCCATCTAAAACTCCAAAAACCCTTTCAACCACTAAAATGTTAAAATAAACTAAAAACATAAAAACCTAACAAAATGAAAACCTATAAAACCCCAAAAATTCATAAAATCCCAAAACCCCTAAAACTACTAAAAACCCTAAAAAATTATAAAAGTCCTAAAAAAATCTAAAAAACCATTAAAATGTAAAAAAATAAAAATCTTGAAACCCCTATAAAAATCATAAAAACCTTGAAACACATAAACCCCCAAAAAACATCAAAACACTAGAAAACCCAAAAACCAAAAAACCAACCCCCCCCCCCCCCAACCCAAAAAAACCTAAAAATATTTAAAACCCCTAACAACCAATAAAAACTCTAAAAACCAAATAAAAACCTAAAACATTAAAAAAAATCTCAAAAACCTTAAAACCCATTAAAAAGTCAAAAAAGAACATATATCCCTAAAAAACATAAGACCAATAAAATCTTTAAAAACACTAAAAACCCAAAAACTCTCTAACTACTTGTAAAACCCCAATAACTCCTAAAAAATCCTCAGAAATCACAAAAAAAATTAAAGAACCGTAAAACCCATTAAAACCCAAAAGAAATCCATAGAAACAAAAAAACCCATCATAACCCATAAAAACCAAAAAATTCCAAAACCCTTAAAAAACATGAATTCCCTACATACCATAAAACCCATAAAATCTATAAAAACCCATTTAATGCCTATAAAACACTAAAAACCCTTTAAACACAAAAAATGTAAAAAAAACTCTAAAAAAGTTAAAAAACATTAAAATACATAAAAAACCCTGAAACTCTAAAACAACCCTAAAATCCCTAAAATCTATTAAAACTCTAAAACCCATTAATATCCCTAAAAATTATAAAAACCATAAAATCATAAAAAATCCAAACGAATTTTTAAAAACCTAAATAACCCTAAAAACCAAGAAAATCCCTAAGAAAAAGAAAAAAAACATGAAACGACTTTAAACCCCAAAAAACACAATAAAATTTTAAAACCAAAAAAATCCAAAAAACCCTAAATACATATAAAACCCCTGAAAATTACTAAAAAAACAAAAAAACCCTTAAAATTCTTAAAAACCCTAAAAACCATAAAACCCTAAAAAACTCAAAATTCAATAAAACCCCTAAAAATCAATACAAATCATAAAAAACATAAAATACCCTAAAATAACTAAAACCCATATAAAAACTATAAAACCCGGAAGACAATTAAAATGAAAAAAATTCATAAAAAACTATAAATCCATTAAAAACCCTAAAACCCCATCAAAACCATAAAAACCCAAAAAACAAAAAAAAATAGAAAACCTAAAAACTCTACAAAAAAATAAACCATGAAAGTGTTAAAAAAAACTCTAAAAAACCTTACAACCCTAAAATACAAAAAAATCCCTAAAACCCTTAAAAATCATCAAATTCTATAAAACCATAAAAACATAAAGATAAATTAAAATACATAAAAATGTATAAACCATAAAAACACTGAAATCCCCAAAGAAAACATTAAATACCTAAAAACACTAATACCCCTAAGAAACAAAAAAAAATAAAAATCCCAAAAAACTAGAAAACCCCTAAAAACATTAAATGCCATAAAAACCCATAAAAAACCTAAAAACACATTAAAACCTCTAAAAACCCTTAAAACCATTAAAATGATAAGAAAAATCAAAAAACCCTTAAAACCCTAGAAAAATAAAAAACACTAAAACCACAAAAAAACAATTAAAACCTTAAAATCCCTCAAAATCCCTAAAACCCCTAAAACCATAAAAATCCAAAAAACCCCAAAAAATATCTAAAAACATTAAAAACCCTAAAATCCCTAAGAATACCTTAAGAACATAAAAAATAGTTTATGCCCCTAATGAACATAAGAATGCTAAAAACCCTAAATCCTTAAAAACCTAAAACCCTACCAAATATTTAAAATCACAAAAAACCTTATAAAAACTAAAATCCCATAAAAACAAAAAAAAATACGCTAAAAGCACTAAAAACCATTTAAACCCCTACAATGATAAAAACCCTAAAAACCATTAAATCCTAAAAAACTCTAAAATACCCAAAAACCGTAAAAACTGTAAAACGCATAAAACCCATGAAACCCCTCAAAATACCAAAAAATAGAAAAAACGTAAAGATAAAAAAGACCCGTAAAAATCACTTAAAATGTAAAAAACCGTAAAAACCACGAAAAACACTAATAAAACATTAAAAACCAAAATACCATTAAAAAACCTAGAAACTAAAAAATGATAAGAAGAATAAAAAACCCTAAAACATATAAAAACCCTAAAATTCACAAAACCACTACAAACCTAAAAAAATCCTAAAAACCAATAAAAACCAAAAAAACCACTGAAATTTATAAAAACAATTTAAATCCTCAAAAAACACGAACACCCCCTAAGACACTAAAAAATTAAAAAAAACCAAAAAACCCCCAACCCTAAAAGTCCCTAAAACCTAAAAAAACCTAAAAACCCAACAAAACAACGAAACCTATAAAAACATTAAAATAATTAAAACCACTAAAAACATAAAAACTCTAAAAAACCATATAAAACACCAAAAGTCCTAAAAACTATGAAACCATAAAACCCCTAAAACCCTTAAAACCCAATAGAAGCCCATAAAACCCCTTAAAACCAAAAAAAAAACATTTAAACCATTTAAAAATATAAAAATGTTAAAACACTATAAAAAAATTACAAACCTAAAAAACTCAAAAAACCCTAAGACCCCAAAAAACCATAAAAACAATAAAAAACCAAAGAAACCCTAAAACCCATAAAAATCCAGGAACAACCTAAAAACCATAATAATCCTACAATGAACTAATATCCCTATATTTGTAAAAACCACTAAAATCTTGAAAACCTATATGAAAACCTTAAAAACATTAAAACTATTTAGTCCCTTAAAACCATAAAACCCCATGATAATCCATAAAAACCCAAAACCCATAAAAACTATAAAACCCCTTTAAACCACTAAAAAAATTTAAAAATTCTAAAAAACATTAAACCCCATAAAAGAATCAAAAAACCCTAAAAACCTATAGAAAACTAAAAACACACAAAATACCTAAAAAAATTAAAAGCCCATAAAAATCCTAAAAAATACAAAAAAATCCCTAATAACATAGAAACATTAAAATTTATGAACAACACTAACAAAACAAGAAAAACCTAAAACAATTAAAACCCCTTAATCCCTAAAAAAAATAAAACCCCAAAAAACCATAAAAACTCTAATAACCCAAAAAAACACTAAAACCAATAAAAAATAAAAAATAAATTTAACCACTAAACATGTTAAATGCTCTAAAAAATTAAAACCCCTAAAAAATAAAAAAACCCTAAACCCCTAAAAATCATAAAAAACAAAAACCCAAAAAACCCTCAAACCCTTCAAAACCCCTAAAAATAATAAAACACTAGAAAATCCAAAGAAACCCCAAAAATCTCTAAATTGAAAAAACCCCTAAATTCCTTTAATACACCTAAGAAAACCTTAAAAACCTATAAACAATTAAAATGCCTAAAATTCTACAAATTTCTAAATTCATAAAACCCCATAAAAACCCAAATAAATACTAAAAAATCTAAAAATAATTGAAACCCTTAAAATTTTAAAATATAATAAAAACATTAAAACCCCAAAAGAAATTAAAAACCCCCCTAAAAACCCAAAAAAATATAAAAACGCTAAAAACCTCAAAATCTCTAAAAAATAGAAAAAAATAAATATCCTAATAAATCCCAGAAAATGAAAAAAAACCTAAAAACCGTAAAAAACCAAATGAAACCATTAAAAATAAAGGACACTTAAATCCCCTAAAATATAAAAAATGGTTAAAACCCTAAAAACGCTAAAAAACATAAAATCCATAAAACCCTTAAAACCTTTTAAAACCATAAAACACAAATAAAACCTAAAAAACACTAAAATTATAAAAACCCAAAAAACCCTAAATAACATTAAAAAACTATAAAAAATAATAAAACCTCTAAAAATATCAAAACACCTTATAATCCAAAAAACCCCTAAATATCCCTAACACCCCTCAAAATCTATGAAAAACAAAAAAACAATAAAAAGACGTAAAAATACCTAAGAATATATAAAAATGTAAAAAAACCCTAAATCTAAAGAAACCCCCTAAGAAAATGCTAAAATATAAAATCCATTAAAACCCCTAAAAACCTGAAAATCACTAAAACCCCTAAAATCACTAAAATCCCTAAAAACCTTTAAACCTATAAAAACCCTAAAAACCCCTAAATAACCACAAAATAGAACTGTAATTCTAAAACACATTTAAACCCCTAAAAACATTTAAAAACTATAAAAACATTAAATAACCTAAAAACTAACCCCCCCCCACCACCAATACCAAAATTACCATAAATCCACAAAACCATACAAACATAACAACTTGTAAAAAATCTCTAAATATCCCCAATAAAAAAAAACCCAAAACCCCTTAATTACCATAATAAAACCATAAAAACTAAAAAAACACTTAAAAAGAGGAGGTGGTGGGTTCTAGAATTTTGTTATATTGTGGTTGAGAGGAATTGATACTGCTGGTTGCTGAGGTGGAAGCGGGTTGCTGGGTGATGTTTGTTTGAAAGAGGTGTTGGTTGTCTAAAAATGAGTTGCTGGATGTTGGTTGTTGTATGGATAGGTTGTGATAAAGCTGTTGTTTATAATTCTAGTGCTGGTTCTGTGATTTTGGCGATGGATATGATTGGCGAGGAGGTGATGGAGGCTGGACACAGTGAAGCTGGGTGCTGGTTTCTGCTTGGATGGGAGGGGATAAACATGTTGATTTTGAACTACTACTGGTTGTTGTTTGGCTGGTAGATGCTGTTGGATATGCTTTGGTTTTCCTTCTTTGTATGATTTTCTATGTCTTTTGGGTTTTGTGGGGCTATCAAGGGTTTTGGGTGTGGGTTGATTAACCCTACCCCTCCCTTGTCTATTGTGTCTCTTTTTTTTTATAATAAATTTTGTGCGGGAAAAGAATATCCTAGCCCTGAACCGTCCGCTACCATAAAATGTTAAAAACCATTAAAAACCTTAAAAACTCAAAGATACCCCTAAAAACCCAAAAAACCATAAATTTCCAAAAATAAATCAAAACCCTTAAATTCCCTAAAAATCTTAAAATGCCAAAAAAATCATTAAAATGAAAAAAAATGAAAAAAAAATATAAACACTTAAAACTGCTAAAAAATGCTAACAACCACAAAAAAAAACTGTAAAAACTTTTAAACCCTAAAGACCATAAAAATCTCTGAATATATAAAAAAACCCATAAAGCCCATAAAAAACCATAAAACCCACTAAAATCTCTAAAACCCCTTCACACCCCTAAAATAATTAAAATCTCTAATAAACCTTAAAAACCCTAAACAACTCAAAGAACCACCAAAAATCTCAAAAAACCCTCAAATCCATAAAGACCCTAAAACCCCAAAAATGCTTAAAATGTAAAAACCTCTAAAACCCTAGAAAAAACCCAATGAAAATTAATAAACTTTAAAATAAATAAACCCCTAAATACCTAAAACTGGTCAGAACACAAAAACCGAAATAACCAAAAAACCCCTAAAACTTTTAAAATCCAAAAAAACCCTTAAATAATAAAAATAAAAAGATACCTAAAAATATCAGAAAATGTAACAAAGACTGAAAACCCTGAAAATCCCTATGGAAACCTTAAAAATATAGAAATTTATAAAACACCTAAAAACCCTAAATAATTTTAAAAACCTTAAAAGACCCAAAACCCTCAAAACACCAAAATGCATAAAAATCCTAAAACCCATAAGAAACTTAAAAACCCATAAAAACCCTAAAACCACTAAAAACTCTAAAAACCATTTAAACACATAAAAATGTTAAAAATTTTCAAAAAACCTCATATACCCTAAAAAACTCAAAAAATACCCCAAATCCCCATAAAATCCATAAAACCATCTAAAACCCTTAAAACACATAAAATTCCTAAAAAACTTAAAAATCACTAAAAACATAAAATAACATGAAACCCCGGAAATCCCCTTTGAAAACCATAAAAATATAAAAACACATAAAACCCCTAAAAAACAACACAAAAATAGTAAAAACATAAAAACCATAAAAATAGTAGAAGATCCTTACAATCCCTAGAAACTATAAAAATAATAAAAATACAAAAAATATATTAAAATATAAAAAACCCTAAAAACACTGAAAACCGCAATGAAAAAAACATAAAACACTTAAAACCCCTAAAAATATAAAAAATGGTAAAAGCCTTAAAAACCCATAAAACCAAAAAAAACCAGGAAAATCTATAAAAATATAAAAATCTGAAAAACCCATAAAAACACAAAAAAACTGCTAAAAACTCTAAAACCCCTTTTAACACATAAAATTATTTAAAAATTCAAAAAATGATTAAAACCCCAAATCCGCAATCCCCCCCCAAACACTAAAACCCTAGAAATATTAAAAAGATGTAAAAATCTATGAAAAAATAAAAAACCATAAAAAACTGAAAACCCTAAGAAAACCATAAAAACCTAAAAACACATAAAACCCCAAAAAACGCCTAAAAATATTGAAAACCCTAAAAGAAACTAAAATCCTTAAAAATTAGAAATACTCCTTAAAACCCTTAAACCTTAAAAACCAATAGAACCCAAAAAAACTACTAAAACACTAAAACCACAACAAATACCTAAATTTTTTAAAAAATCTAAAAATCCTTAAACCCTAAAAATTCTAAGAATCCCTAAAAAACAAAAGAAACATAAAAACAATAAAAAAACTAAAACCCCAAAAAATCCATAAAACCCCTAAAAACCATAAAATCCTAAAAATCCAAAACCCCTAAAAATCCCTAGAAATGTAAAAATCTATAAGAACCCTGAAAAATACTAAGAAAAATATAAAACCTGAAAACAAATAAAACCCATCGGAAACATAAAAAATGCTAAAAACCCTAAAATCCCAAAAAAACAAAAAACCCTAAAATCCCCAAAAATCATTAAAAACATAAAACCAATAAAATCCTTAAAAAACAATTTAAACCCCAACAACTATTTAAAAAAAATTTAAAAACCTAAAAAAACTCAAAAACTCAAAAAAAATCCCTAAAACCCCAAAAAACCAAAAAAAAACCCTAAAACCCTCAAAATCCCTAAAAACCCTAAAAACCTAAAAGTACCTAAAGAATCTCTAAAATCCCTAAAAATTTAAAAAAATGAAAACCCCTAATAAATCCATAAAAACATAAAAACACTTAAAATCACTAAAAAACATAAAAATGCTAAAAACCATAAAAGACCCTAAGACCCAAAATATTTTAAAAATCAAAAAAACCCTAAAATATTAAAAATCATAAAAACATATAAAAACCCTTAAAACTACTAAAAATAGATATCGTTTAAAGCCCTAAAAATTTTAAAACCTGTAAAACATCTTTATAACCTTAAAACATGAAAATACCCCGCAAAATCCCAAAAACCAAAAAGCCATAAAAATACTTAAATCCACTAAAAACACATAAAATTCCTAAAAATACCTAGAAATTATTAAAACATAAAAACCCAACAAAACCCCTAAAAAACACATCAAAATAATAAAAACCTAGATATAATTATAATACATAAAAATATAAAAACCATAAAATCTATAGTAATCATAAAACTCATAAAAACATTAAAATCCAATAAAAACAAATAAAAACCCTATAAAAACTCTAAAACCCCTCTAAACCCCTAAAAACATTATGAAAACAAAAAAATCATAGAAATATTAAAGAACTCCAAAAAAAACTATAAACCATATAACTCTATAAACCATTAAAAATCCTCGAAATATATAAAAACCATAAATAAATTAAAATCCTAAAAAGTTGTAAAAATACATAAAAACATAAAAACCCCTAAAAAGTATAAAAATGATAAAAAAATTGAGAAAAACCTAAACCATGAAAAAACCCTAAGAATCCTCAAAACTACTAAAACATAAAACCCATATAATCTGTAAAAACCCTATGAAAATCATAGAAACTAAAAAAATACTTAAATCCCCTAAAAACCGAAAAAACACTAAAAACCCTAAAAGACCCTAAATCACCTAAAAACCATAACACCCCCTCAAAACCTTAAATGCCCATTAAAACCTAAAAACCAAAAGAAACTCTAAAAACCCTTTAAACCCCTAAATGCATTAAGTAACTCTATAGAACCTCAAAACCTATAAAACACAAAAAACAACCTAAAACCCAAAAAACCCAAAAAAAACAATAAAAACCCAAAAAAAAATCTCTAAAAATCCAAAAAAACCATAAAAATCCACAAAGTCCTATAAAATCCCAAAAAATTATAGAAAATGTAAATAACCTTCAAAATCCTGAAAACCCCAAGGAAAAGTTTGAAACCCCCAATACACATAAAGCCCCTAAAATCATTAAAATGATAAAAACCATAAAAACACTAAAATTCCTAAAAACCATAAAAAACACTAAAATCCATAAACAATACTTAAAAACCATAAATTATTAAAAACCCTAAAAAAACTGAGAACTATTTAAGCCACTAAAAATGTTAAAAACTCAAAAAACCTTAAAAACACCATGAAATTCAAAAAAAGCATAAAAAACTGAAAAAAAAACTATAAGACTGTAAAACCCATAAAAATCCCTTAAAACCATAAAAACCCATAAAATTTCTAAAAAATACTTAAATATATCTAAAATAAATAAATATTAAAAACCATAAACAACCCCTTAAATCCCTAAGAATATCATAAAAAAACCTAAAACACTTAAAACTCCTAAAAACATAAAAATGATAAAAACCTATAAAAGCCCAAAAAACTAAAAACCCAAAAAATAATAAAAAACCACTTAAAACATTAAAAAACCTTAAAGACCCATAAAACCCATAATAATCCACTAAAACATTACCCCCTGATCCCAAAAATGTTAAAAACTATAAAAGCCCTAAAAACACAAAAAAACCACAAACCCATCAAAAAACTATAAAACCAAAAAACCATAAAAACCCCTAATTACCTTAAAATCTATAAAAACCCAAAAAACCATAAAAATACAAAGACCCATAAATATTTATAATAATGAGAAACTTTAAAATCCTTAATAACTTAAAAACACTTAAAACCCCTAAATATCCTAAAAATGGTAAAAAACTAAGAACCCCCTAAAAATTCCAAAAAGCCTAAAAAACAATTGAAACTCATAAAACACAATTTAGAAATGAATGCTTCTATGTTCTCTTACAATAGAGATTATATCTCCCTTTTTCAATATTGAATATGACAAAATAATTTGTTCCTCAGCCTCCCCCCTCTTCGGAGGTGGGGCCTCTAATGGTCCTTAATGAAGATCGATCATTTGTCCCATTCTTGGATCCGGATTCACATCCATTGTTTCTATAGATCTAGATTTTTCATAAAGTGAGGATTTTATTTAAGGTCATACACAACTACAACTATTGATTTCAGAGTTTAACGAGGCTTCCACTCTACATAGACTGACCCTGGTTGCCTGTTTTATGAATTGGTGCCCTCCAGTTGATGTTTTTGATAGGTTCATGTTTGAGCATTAGGATCTTTAGGATTGTTCTACTATGGGCCTTATCGATACCTGACATATTCTAAGTCACTTAATTCCTGATGAGGATCTTAGTCATGCATGGTCTATAGCGCCTCAAAGATACGACAGTGCTTGCTTCTCCCTTTTTTGGTGGAGCTTTGATTTCCATTTGCGTCATGATTATCCGATGGTGGAAACTTGGGTAAGATTTCTAAAAATCCCCCTCCCCATTCAAAAGTTGACTATTATTTCAATGTTGGGGAATTTGGTAGGAAGGATCTTGTTGGTGTATAGTATAACTAGGGATCTTTTCCATCCAATTTCCTCGAGGGTCTTTGTTGAAGTAGATTCATAAAAAGGGTCGATTGATTTTTTTGGATTGCTATTGGTGAAGTTCTTAGTTGGAAACAACATGTGGTTTTCAAATCATGGGTGAGACACTATGATTAATTTTTTATACCAGGTCAGGTGAAGATTGATTGCAGGTGTAGGGGTAGTGGCCATGTTGTGGAAGGGATGGATCAGAGAGTTCCCTCCCCGATGTTGGGGTAGGCACCTAATTTTGATGAAAAACCATGAACTATGAAGGCTGATCTTTTGGGTGTACCGAGGGATGATAGGGTGAAAGAAAGGGACTCTTTCCCAAGGAAGGATGTAGTGGGGTATCAATCAGTGGCTAAGGTGAGTGAAATTTTGATGCACTTGAGTTGTGACTTAGGGATTTCAGGTGATGTTTCTTTTTCCAGTGGGAAGGGGGATGAGGTTCTGGAAGAGGGTATGGCTATTGCCAGTGACCTAACACTCTTGAAGCAGGGGCAGGATGTCATTTCAACTTCCATCTAATTTGAGGTTTTGGGACCTGTGGAGATTTTGGATAATGGGAGGGTGATGCCAGAGATATGACAGAAGGGATAGATGATGGTTGAAGCTATTAGGGATTAAAGAAGACAACCTATGGAACTTCTAGATGAGGTTCCAGTTCCCATTCACCATGAATGGATAGGGTAGGAGGAGGTGTTGAAAAATCCATTAATTGGTGTTGGGAAAGTGCAGGGGCAAGTAGAGGTGAAGGTTGATGTTGTTGGGAATGGGGAAAGGTTGGTGGAGGGATTTCAGTCTTGTATGTCTATAATTATAGAGATGCATTAAGATCAAGGGGACCTATCCTCACATTCTATAATGAGCAGGAAGATTGAAGATCACCATGACTCGAGCCTTTCTCTGGTTGTGTATGAGACCTTACCCCCATTTTTTGGTCTATCTGAATAGATAATGTTGGATTGTATGGAAACCACATATGAGAAGTATCAAAAAGACATCTTACAGGAGACAGATGTGAAGCAGGATGTTCATTTTGTTAGGGATGATGATGAGCCAACTACAAGGTTAGGGGAAATATTTGTTGAGGAATATGCCAATAATAACTCAAACATGTCTCATATAATGAGGTAGAAGGCTTTAATGGGTGACCCATGTATTTCTGGCCTAGATTCAGGACCTAGGAAGAGCAAGTTGAGGTTTGACAATGGACATACTCTTGGATCTGGAAGCTAGAAATGTGGGGTGGATCCTGCCACTAATGAACATGGAAAAGATGGTAATTCCAATTCTATGGTGGTGAGTGATTATGGTGTGCTGCATGGAAGGAAGGTGGAGCTTGGAGTTCTTTCCTCTACTCTACTAAATAGGAGGCCAAGGAGGGACTACTCAACTCTTCAATGTCCAGTTGCTACCAGAGCCTCCTCCAAGACATCTATTTTTTGGCGGAGTAGTAGAGGCTTAGGTACATGTATACCAATCATTCTATTGACATGGAATGTGATGTGAGGGCTATGTCAGAGTAGGAGATGATAGAGTAAGATGCGGCTTCAGGAATTGGCACAAATGGAGACCCTTATGGGGATGGTGGGGAGGCCGACCCATATGATATGTAGTTTCTTTTAGGTATGGGTTGTTTGACCCTACCTCTGCCTTGTTTGTTTGACTTTATTTTTTTTCTAAAACATTTTGGGGGACCAAGAATAGCCTATTCATGTGCCTTATTTTCCCCAAAATCCTTTTAAACCCAACAAAATACCTAAAATACCAATAAAATTCCTAAAACCCTTTTCACCCCTAAAAATGTTAAAAACACAAAAAACCATAAAAACCATAAAAACCATAAAACTCAAAAAAACCTATACCTCAAAAAAAATAAAAGCCTAAATTCCCTGAAATCCCTAAAAACGTAAAAATCCCTAAAACCCAAATAAATACTAAAAATGTCTAAAATTTCAAAAAAAAAGTAAAAAACCTTAGAACCCTAAAAACCATAAGAAATCCTGAAAAAGTTAAAAACACCTAAAACCCTTAAAAACCTAAAAAAATCTAAAAACAAGCTAAAAACAGAAAAATATATAAAATCACCTAAAAACCATAAGCCCCAATAAAAATTAAAACCCATAAAAACCAATAAAACCCTAAAACCCCACAAAAATATATATATAAACCCATAAAATCCTTAAAAACATTAAAAATAATAAAAAATGTAAAAAACCTAAAAACTCAAAAAACCCTAAAACCCAAAAAAAACCTTAAATCCCTAAAAGTCCCTAAAAATAGTCAGAATCCATAATAAACATAAAAATATTAAAAAATCATTAAAGCATAAAAATCCCTAAAAACCTAAGAAATCCCTAAGAAACCCTTGAAAACCTAAAAAAACATAAAACCCCCAAAAACCTAAAAAACACAAAAAGCACTAAAAACCCTAAAAACATATAAAACATTAAAACCCTAAAAAATACAAATAATTATAACAACCATAAAAATCCAAATAAATCCCTAAAATATCTAAAAATGTAAAAAACCAAAAAAACTTTGAAATAACCTAAGAAAATCATAAAATATTAAAATAATTAAAACTCCAAATTACCTAAAAATTCTAAAACCCTAAAAACGCATACAAACCAGAAACCCCCTAAAAACCATAAAAACCAATAAAATCCCTAAAAAAATTCTAAAACCCCTTGAAACACGTATAAGTGTTAAAATATCTAGAAAACCATAAAAACATAAAAAACTAAAAAACCATAAAAAATAAAAAAACTCTAAAATTCCCGAAATAACCTCAAAATCCCTAAAAACCCTAGTAATCATAAAAATTCTAAAAATCAATAAAAATTAAAAATCCCTAAGAAAAAATCAACAAACTAAAAACACTTAAAACCACTAAATACTTGAAAATGATAAAACCCTCTAAAACTGCTAAAAACCATACACCCATATAAAACATAAAAAATATAAAAATCCATGAAAACATTAAAAAACAATAAAAACACTAAAACACCTTTAAACCCCAAAAACATTGAAAACTATAAAAAACTATAAAAACTATAACAAAACTCTAAAAACACTAAAACCCCAGTAAACTCGTAAAATTCCAAAACCCCAAAAATCCCCCAAAATACTTAATAACCATAAAAACCATGAAAAAAATACTATGAAAGAACCAAAAATCAATAAAACCATAGGGAAAAAAATAATTAAAACCCCCCAAAAAACCTCCAAATCCTGAAAAACACATAAAACTACTAAATAATATAAAAATGTTAAAACCCTAAACTACACTTAAAATCCAAAAAACCGTAGAAACCTACAAAATATCTTTATACCCTAAGACCCCATAAAAATACTAATAAATTCCTATAAATACCTAAAAACATAACAACCCTAAATAACCCACAAAAAACCTGAAAAACCATAAAAAATAAAAACAACTTAAAACCCCTAAAAACCTAAAAATAATAAAACCTCAAAAGCCCTAAAAGAACCTAAAACAATAAAACCCCAAAAAAACAATAAAAACCACTAAAAACCATAAACCCCCTACAATATTTTAAAAACCCTAAAAACCCACAAAAACTATAGGGACCCTTTAAAACCCTTACAAAATTAAAAATTTTTAAAACATTATAAACCCTAAAAGACCAATGAAAAACTAACTGCCCAAAAAAACATAAATCTCTAAGAACCAAGAAAATTCAAAAAATCCATAAAATCTGTTAAAACTATAAAAAATTCATAATAATCGCTAAAAATCCCTAAAAACATAAAAAACTATAAAACCCTAAAAAATCATAAGACTAAAAATAAAATCCAAAAAACTCTTTATAGAGCTAAAAACGCAAAAAACTTAAAACACCATAAAATTCAGAAAACCCATAAAACCCCTCAAAACCCATTAAATCTCTAAAATCCCAAAAACAACCTAAAATTTTCTTAAATATCAATAAAATGAAAAAAACCCTGATAACCCTAAAATACCCAATGAATACCTTGAAAACCTATAAAAAATTAAATCTAATAAATACCTTAAAAATGCTAAAAACCAAAAAAACACAAAACCCTAAATTCCCTAAAAACCTAAAACATTATAATAACCATTGAAAACCCAGAAATAGATAAAAAATCAAGAAACCACTAAAAAAATCTACAAACCATTTAATCTTCTAAAAATGTTAAAAATGATAGAAACACTTAAAATAAAAAAAATAAAAAAAACCTTAAAACTGAAAAATATATAAAAACCCTAAGACCCTAAAAACCATAAAACCAATTAAAATTCCTAAAATCCCTAAAAACCCATAAAAATTAGAACAACCCCTAAAACCCCTAAAAATATAAAAAAATATTAAAAGCTCATAGAAGCCATAAGAAAACCTTAAAACATAAATATACTTAAAACCCCAAAGAAACCAAAAAATGATAAAACCCCAAAAAAAACCAAAAACCCTTGAAATATCTAAACACCATAAATGAAATAAAAAAAATAAACAATAAAAAAATAAAAACTAAATATCCCTAAAAACATGAAAAACACTATGAACCCTTTAAAAACAAAAAAAAACACTTATAACCCCTAAAACTACTATGGGAGATGCTGCCACTCTCACCAGGTTCTCTCCCGTTATCGTGTTTTCATGGTTTCCATCTCGGAAGCTTTGCTGCTCCCTTCAAGTTCTTGCAATGTGATGCGGTTGCGGTGCTTGGTGATGGGGATACATGCTGGAGTGGTTCGGCTTTTGTGACCTTCTTCATGTGGTCTGTGGCTCGCGCGGCGCTACGTTCAAGGTGCCGCCTTGACCTCTCTGGGGGAGCGATATTCGTGTGGATGGAGATGCGACTGTGGTCGTAAGAGCCTCTCCTCGATAGAACTAGGCTCTGGTGGTTCTTCTCGGATTTGGTCAGCTTCACTTTGGACGGTCGTTTGCAGCGGTGTGGTGTGGGGGCGACAGATCTAGTTTCTTCTAGGGTTTCAAGATCTGCGGATCTGGCAGTGGCGGTCCTCGACCTGGGAGACAAGCTCAGATCGGGTTCCCTCAATGCGTGGCGGTTCAGATACATGGAGGTGCGGGCCAGATACAATCCTTTATTGGTGCAGTGTTGCACTGCTATGGTGATATCTCATGTGGCGATGAGCTCCGGGTGATTCCCGGCTTCCTTGACGGTTTCCATGTGGTGGCATGGAGAGGCTTGGCCTCGGTTGATGTTGTGTAGTGGGATTTTTCTGATCCATGAAGCTATTTGAGGAGAGACGGATTTAGTCTGGCTCGGGCAATCAAGCGATGGTGCTGATTTCCCACTTCGGACCTCAGTACAGAGGGAGGTTCATTTCTGGGCTCCCTTTTTGTGTTATGATCTTGTTTCTGGTTTGGATAAGTGTTGTGTTCCGAGATCTCTATCGGGCTATGGTGGTTGCCTCATGGATTGTGGCGGTATTGGTTTGGTGTTGTTTCTTTGTCTTTCTTTGAGGTATTGGTTGCCGCCTGCTCTTGGTGTGGAAGCTCTATGGTACTTTCGATGGACCACTATAGATAGGAGGTGATGGGTATGGATTTTTGTGAAACAGGAAGATGGTTGCTATATGGATGTGAGGTTTGGTGAATGGTGGTTGTGCGATTTCTGTGTTGATGGTTATGTGGTGTTGGTGGTTGCTTGTGTTGGTGGAAAGGTGCTGGATTCTAGTTTTTGTGAGATTAGCTACCGGTCGCTGATTCGTGGTGAGCTGTTGAATACTGGTGACGGTTGTGATGTTGATGCTGGTGGTTTGGTGTCTTTGGATGCTGGCTATTATGTGATATCGAATGCTGGTGATTCTGGATGCTCGTTGCTGCTTGGATGGGAGGTGATGAAGCTGCGGTTTATGGTCGTGCTGCTGTTAGATGTTGTTTTCTGTTTGAGTTTGGATGCTGGTCATTGGTTAGTTGTGAGCTAATGGATGCTGGTTGATGCTGGATAATGGTGGTGGCTACTTTGCTTTGTGTGTTTTCTATTTTCTTTTTTTTTGAATTTTTTTGGCATCTTTGTCTTGGGTTGTTATGGGTTTTTGGGTGTCGGTCATTCGACCCCTCCCCTCCCTTGTCTGCACTGTCTTTGTTTCTTTATATAATAATTTTTGGGGGGTGTCAGGAATAGCCTGACTCTGAGCCTTCCTTTCCCTAAAAATACTAAAAAATCCATAAATTCAAAAGGACCTCAAAACCCTACAAACAATAAAAACCCTGAAAAAAATAAACAACATAAAACCCCCCTAAAAACCCTAAAACCACTAAAATGCTAAAAATCAAAAACACCCTAAAAACCTAAAAAAGCATAAAAACACAAAAGGCCCTAAAAATCCTAAAAACAACCCAAACCCCTAAAAATTCCTAAAATTCCTATGAAAACATAAAAATCCCTAAAAACATAAAATACCTAAAACCCATAAAACCGCATAAGATAACCATAAAAACTATGAAACACTTAAAACCCCTAAACCCATAGAAACTCATAAAACCAAAAAATACCATAAAACCCTAAAATCCATAAAACCCTAACTACCTTAAAAACCCACAAAACCCATAAAAATACTAAACCAACTAAAAACTATAAAAAACCCTATAAACCCTTAAAAATGTTAAAAAGTAAAAAACCCTAAAAGCTAAAAAAACCCCTAAACCCCCCAAAAAACCATAGGAACCCTAAAAATCTAAAAAACCCTAAAACCAGAAGAATCCCTAAAACCTTAGAAAATATAAAATCCAAAAAAAACGCTAATATCCTAAAAATTATAATAGAACCAAAATATTTTTTAAAACACATAATAAAACTTTATAAACATAAAAACACTTAAAAACCCTAAAAACCAAGAAAATGATGAAAACCCTAAAAATATTAAAAAACTGAAAATACCCTAAAATTCATAAATACCCTTAAAACCACTTGACACACTGAAAAACATAAAACCCCTAAAAAAATTACCAACCCTTGAAACCCCAAATTTTTTAAAAAGCACTAAATAACCTTAAAACCATTAAAAATCCAAAGATCCCCTAAAAACTCAAAAAAACATAAAACCCTAAAAAACTCGAAAACCCCTCAAAATCCCTAAAAACCCAAATAATCAAAAAATTATAAATACCTCTTAAAACTCTATAAATGTTAAAAAACACTAAAACAAATTAAAAACACAAAAAAACTCAAAACCCCTAATGACTAAAAAAAACCATAAAAACCATAAAAACCATAAAATCACACAAAATTCCTAAAAACCCTAAAACCCATAAAAATCCTAAAAATATTTTAAAATACCTAAAATTTAAAAACACTAACGAGTCTGAAAAACCCTAGAAAAACATAAATCCTAAAAAAATAAAACCTCTAAAAACCAAAAAAATGTGAATAATCCTAAAAAACTATAAAAATACCTAAAATTCCTAAAAACCATAAATACCCATAAAACATTAAAAAGACATAAAAACCCATTAACACCCAAAAAAACACTAAAAATCTTAAAAAATTAATCCCCTAAAATTTTAGAAAACCCTAAAACTAAAAAAACAAAAAAACCAAAAAAACCCTAAAACCCTAAAAACAGAAAAAATCATCAAAATTCCCTAAAACACAAAAAACATTAAAATCCTAAAATTTCCTAAAAACATAAAACCCTCCAAAACCATAAGAAAACATTAAAAATCTAAAAACACATAAAACCCGAAATACATAAAAGGCTAACCCCCCTCCCTCCCAAATACCCTAAAAGACACTAAAACCCCTAAAAATCCTAAAACCCCTAAAACCCTAAAAACTATTAAAAACCCTAAAACCATTAAAAACTCTAAAACCTAGTTAAACCACTAAAAACATTAAAAATATCTAAAATACCTTAACAAACATACAAAAATTAAAAGACCCAAAAAAACCATAAAACCCAAAAAAATTGTCAAAACCTAAAAATTGTTAAAAACCCTAAAACCCATAAAAATCATAAAAAATCCTTACAAATATCTAAAATGTAAATAATCCAAAACCCTAAAAATCCATAATAAAACCTTAAAAACAAAAAAACTTAAAATCCCTAAAAATGAAAAATTCTGAAATCCCTACAAAAACTAAATAACCCTAAAACCCCTCAAAATCTATAATACCCTAAAACCATAAAAATCCTATAAAACCTCAAAATCTCTAAAAATTTAGAAATCCTTAAAAAAATAAAAAACCAAAAGAAAACGTGAAAAAAATGAAAACGTTTAAAACCACAGAAAAACAAAAAAAAAGCAAAAAACCCTAAAAAACATAAAAAGGCCAAAAGGCCCTAAACCCCTAAAAATGTAAAAAACTCTTATAATCCTTGAATAAAACCTAGAAAACCCCTAATAAAACCTCAAAAATCTAAAAACACATAAGCTACCTAAAAACCTAAAAAAAAGCTAAATACCCTAAATACCCATAAAAATCTTAAAATGCAAAAAAATTATAAAAAACCATAAAAACCCTAAAAATCGTTAAGAAAAACATAAAAACCTAAAAAATACATAAAACCGCTAAAAACATCAAAACGTTAAAAACATTAAATATTCATAAGAACCCTAATAACCCCTAAAACCAAAAAAATACTTAACATCTTTAAAAACCAAAAATCCCCATAAAACCCTAAAACTACTAAAAACTGTAAAATGATTTAAACCCATAAAAAAACTATAGAAAAATTAAAAATCGACAAAAAAACTCTAAAACACTAAAAATCAAATATACCCTAAGAACTATAAAAACGCATAAAAACTCTCAAAATCACTAAAGAATATAAAACCATAAAAATAAAAAATAAGATGTAAAATCTCTAAAAAGATAAAAACCAAGAAAACCATGAAAAATACTAAGAAAAATTTAAAAACCTAAAAACAATTCAAACCCTTAAAAACAAAAAAAAACCTCTAAAAACCATAAAAAACATAAAAACATAAATAAATATAAAATATTAAAAAAATGTAAAACCCCATAAAACAAAAAAACCCATTACAAACTCTAAAAACCTTTTAAACCCCTAAATGTTATAAAACTAAAAAAAAATAGTAAACCCTTAAAAACTCAAAAAAAAATCCCTAAAAACACCTAAACCCTTATAAAACCCTAAAAAACACAAAATAACAAAAAATTAACAATCCTAAAGATGATACAAAAGTCCCAAAAATCATAAAAACCATAAAAACTGCACAATACATGAAGAAGACCATAAAAACATCAAAACACTTAAAATCCCTAAAAAATGAATAAAACCCATAAAATCTAGGAAACCCACTAAAAACACCCAAACCCCTTTAAACCCCTAAAAATGTTTAAAAAATCTAAAAATTTTAAAACCCTAAAAAACTAAATAAAACCCAAAAAACAAAAAAAAACTATAAAAAGTCTAGAACCCCTAGAAACACTAAAAACCTTGAAAACCATGAAAACTATATAATTCTTACAATAAACAAAAAAAGTAATAAACCCTGAAAACCCCAAAATAAAATCATTAATACATAATAATTCTTAAAACCCCTAAAATTAAAAAAAACTTAAAACATAAAATCCCCATGAAAATCCTAAAACCCCGTAAAAACCATAAAACCCCTAAAAAGAATAAATAACCAAAAAACCATAAAAACAATGAAATCTACAAAAATATAAAATTCCTTTAATTTACCAAAAATGTTAAAAACTATAAAAACCATAAAACCCTAAAAACTCAGAGAACCCATAAAACCCCAAATGATCCACAAAACCCTAAAACCCATAAATCCCATAAAAACACTTAAAAATCTCAAAACCCCTAAGAACCTAAAAACCTTTAAAGTCCTAAAAATGCCCTAAAACTCTCTAAAAAGATAAAATCCATTTAGAAACATCTGAAAACCATGAAATCCTGAAAATAATTAAAACCCATAAAAATAATAAAAAAGGAAAATCCCCTCGAAACCCTAAAAACCATAAAAACACTAAAAACCCATAAAATCATTAAAACCCCTAAAAACCTATAAAAATAAAAATAAAATCCATAAAAATGCCTCAAAATGTAAAAAAACATGAATAACACTTATAAAATCATAACAACCTATAAATAATGAGAATCTGTAAAAAACATAAAAAACATTTAAGCCCCTAAAAGATGAAAATATCCCTAAAACCACTAAAACGTAAAAACCTCTAAAAATTTTAAAAACACTAAAACCCATAAAAACATAAAAACCCAAAAAAAAATAAAACCATTTAAACACCTAAAAATGTTAAAAAACGCTAAATAGACTTAAAACCCTAAAAAACTCAAATAAAACCCATCAAAATCCCTTTAAATCCCAAAAAACATTAAAAACCTGAAAAAACATTAAAAACCATAATAAACCCTTCAAACATAAAAATAGTTAAACCCTCTAAAAATACTAAAAATACTAAAAATACTGAAAACACTATAAACCCTAAAAAACCTTTAAAACCCTCTAAATCCCTAAAAACCCATAAAAATCCTTAAAATCCATAAAATACCTAAAAACTTAAAAAAATCCTAAAACCCAAATTAAAACCATAAAAACCAAAAAAAACTTAAACCCCCTAAAAAAATAAATATTGGTAAAACCCCAAAAGACAATAAAAACTATAAAAACTGTAAAACGTTAAAAACCCATAAAATCCAAAAACCAATAAAAAAACACAAAACCTTTTAATCCCATAGAAATGTTATGAAAATCTAAAAAACCATAAAATTCATGAAAAAAATTAAAAAAACACCAAAATCCCAATAAATGAGAAAAACCCAAAAACCTAAAAAAATTCATAATACCCTCAATATCCCTAAAAACCCCAGAAATGATAAAAATTATAAAAATTCACTAAAAATTCCCAAATATGTAAAAAAACCCCCTAAATACACTGAAATGTCTCTAAGAAAACCTTAAAAAACATAATAAACATAAAATCACTAAAAATTATTAAAAAAATTTAAAACCCTAAAAGGAATTAAAAACATTAAAACCCTTAAAACCCAAAAAATACCATAAAAACTATACAACCCCACTAAAAATTCCAACAACCCTTTAAACCTCTAAAAATGATAAAAAAAATATATAAAACTATAGAAACCCTAAAATCTATAAAAAACACTAAAACACAAAAAAAATGTAAACCCCTTAAAACCCAAAAAAAACATAAAACCATCAAAATCCTTAAAACATGAAAAATCCATAAAAATAAAAAAAAATTACTAAATAATAAATAACCCTAAAAATCAAGAGAAATCCTAGGAAAACCTTATAAAAATAAAAATACATAAACCCCAAAAAAATTACTAAAAATACTAAAACCCTAAAAAACCTTAAGAGACCCTAGAAACCATAAAATCATAAACCCCTAAACATAATCGAATCCCATAAACACCATAAAAAACTCTAAAAACCTCTAAAATCCTAAAAACCCACTAAAACACCAAAAAATCCTTTAAACCCCTAAAAAGATAACCAAACACTAAAAACATTAAAATCATAAAAACTATAAAACCAAATAATCCCAAAAAACCTAAAAACGCATAAAACCATACAAACCTAAAAAATCCATAAACCCTAAAAATATATAAAACCTTAAAAATCATAAAAATCATAAAAATGCATAATAATTTTTAAAAATATAAAATCACCTAAAACCCGTGAAAACATTAAGAAAACATTAAAAATATAAAAACACATAAGGACCCTAAAAACCTAATAATGATAAGAACCCAAAAAAACCTTAAAACCCCTAAAAACCTTAAGTAGTTAAAACCCATAAAAACCATAAAAAACCACTAAAAATCTAAAAATTCTTTAAACCCCTAAAATGATAAAAACCTTAAATCCTTAAAACTCCTAAAAAATCGAAAAAGTGCTGAAACATAAAAAATCTATAAACCCCCAAAAACCCTCTTAAAACACTAAAACCCCTCATTATATTGAAATACCCAAAAACCATAAAAACCTAAAAAATACCTAAAAATCACTTAGAATTTAAAAAAACCTAAAATCCTTGGCAACCACTAAGAAAACATAAAAAATGTAAAACACATTAAAAAATTAATAAACAAAAACACCCTAAATGCTCTAAAACCCCATAGTAACCCTCAAAATCCCTAAACACGAAAATACGATAAAATTCCAAAAAAAAATAAAAAATGTAAAAAGAACTAAAAACCCTAAAAAACAATATGAAAACCTTAAAAACATAAAATGAATTAAAACAAATATAACCCTAAAAACAAAAAAACTATCAAAGTCCCACAAAACCCCTAAAAACCATAAACCCCTAACAACTAAAAAAACCTAAAAACCCATAAAAACTGTAAAATACACTAAAAACTATAAAAATATTTTAAATAAGTAAAAATGATTAAAAAGTCTAAAAACCATAATAACTATAAAAAAAATAACCCATAAAACACCCAAATAGTATAAAATCCCTAAAATCTCTAAAAACCCTAATACCATCAAATTAATTAAAACCAATCAATGAATAAAAATTGCTAAAAGATCACTAAAAACATAAAAATCTCTAAACCCATAAAAATGCCAAGAAAACTATAAAAAAATAAAAATACTTAAGGCCCCTAAAAATCAAAAAACACTAAAAACCAAACATCCCTAAAAGGCCGTTAAAACCTTAAAGACCATAAAACCCCTAAAACCAATAAAACATGAACAAAAACAGAAAAACATAAAAACCCTAAGAACTAGTAAAAATATTAAAAGCCTTTTAAGCCCCAAAAAACTATATATAACTATAAAAAATAATCAAAACCCAAAAAACATAAAAAAAACATAAAAACCCAAAAAACCCCTACAACCCCTAAAAATCATTAATAACCTATGAAACCATAAAAATTATAAAAAACCATAAAAGACATATTAATAGTAAATGCCTAAACCCCATGAAATAACAATAGGAAAACCATAAAATCTTAAGACACTTAAAACCCCAAGAATATCTAAAAAACACTAAAAACCTACAATACCCTTAAAAGACCCTAGAAATCCCAAAACTGCCAAAACCCATAAAATCGTTAAAACCCCTAAAAGCCCTAAAATCCATAAAAACCCACCAAAAACTTTAAAACCCCTACAAACCCCTAAAAATGATAAAAAAAATTGAAATAACATAAAAACTATAAAAATACTAAATAAACAAAAAACCCTAAAATAACCGTAAAACCACATAAACCCCAAAAAACCTCTCAGAATTATTAAAAAAATTTAAAACCCATAAAATATAAAAAATAACAAATAAATTATAAGAACAAAAAAACCATGGAAGACCTAATGAAAACCTGAAAAACATAAAAACACATATAAAACCTAAATTTTCAAAAAACCCAAAAAAAACTTAAAAGCCCAAAAAATGTTAATAATTATAAAACCCATAAAAACATTAAAACCTGTAAAACCCCATAAAACCCTAAAAATAACTGAAAAAATTGAAAAAAAATTTAATTCCCTAAAAATGTTATATAATTTTAAAAACAGAAAACCACCAAAAAAAATTAAAATACCTTAAAACAGAAAATAAAACTATAAAAACCGAAAAAACCTAAAAACTAAAAAATCAATAAAACCACAAAAAAAATAAAATTAATAAATAAAACCTCAAAATCTCTAAAAACATGAAAACCCCTAAAAACCCATATGAAAACATGGAAAATATAAAATCAGTTACACCCCCTTAAAACCAAAAAATCCTACCCCCCTAAAACCCTAAAAACCCATAAACATCCTAAACTACTAAAAACTATAGAAATCATTTAACCCCTTAAAATGTTAAAAACTCTAAAAACCCTTAAATACTAAACACTAAAAACCCCCCTATAGCCAAAAAACCATATAAAATGAAAAAAAACCCTCAAACCCTAAAATCCATAATACACTATTAAATTAGTAAATGTTTAAAAATCTCTAAAAATATATAAAAAGATAAAGGACTATAAAAATCCTGAAAAACCAAAATAAAACCTTCAAAAACTAAAAACTCTTAAAATCCCTGAAAATAATAATAAATGTTAAAACCCATAAAATCCCTAAAAACAATAAAAACTATAAAAACCCTAAAAACCATAAACACCATGGAACCCTATATACACTCTAAAAACCCTTTAAAACCAGAAAAAAACATAAAAGAACTCTAAGAAATATTAAAAACCCTAAAAAAACTAAAAAAAACATAAAAATCAAGTGACCTCTAAAAACCCTACAAAATAATAAAGTCCCGACAAACCATAAAATCATAAAAAACTAAAAAAATCCATAAAAATATTGAAAAATGTAAAAAAACATTAAAATGTTAAGAAATCCCTATGGAATGAATTAAAACCATAAAACTATTAACAGCACTTAAATACATTTAAACCCCAAAAAACATTAAAAAATCTAAAAAACCAAAAGATCACAAAAAAATATTAAAAGACCTTTAAACCTCCCAAAACCCATAAAACCCCTAAAAACAAAAAATTCTTCAAAATATCAAAAATCCCTAACATCCCATAAAAATCATTAAAAAGCCATAAAAATTCATAAAAACATAAAAACATTCTATAAACCTTGAAAAACCAAAGCAAGGCTTTATAACCCAAAAATAATTAAAACCCCTAAAAAATAATTCTAAAAACCATAATAAAACTAAAAACCCTCAAGACTCCTAAAACTACAAAAGCCAATAAAAACATTAAATAAATCCCTAATACTCCCATTAAAACCCTAAATCCCTTTAGTCCACTTAATATTGTAAAAAACCCTAAAATCCATTAATACCCTAAAACCTCAAAAAATACCTCAAAATCCAAAAAAACATATACCCTTAAAAACCCCTAAAAATCTTACAAAATCCCAAAAACCTAAAAACACATAAAAATAAAAAAAAAACTTAATACCACTAATGTCATAAAACCCTTAAAAACCCAAAAAACACCTAATAAACCCCAAAAAACCAAAAAACACTTAAAACCCCAAAAAACCTAAAAATACTAAAACCCTAAACACCCACAAAAATCAAAAAAAAACCTAAAAATCGAAAAAAATTCTTACAAACCCAAATAATCGATAAAAATATGTAAAAACAATAAAAATAACTAAAACCCCTAAAAATCATAAGAAAACTCTAAAAACACAAAAGACGTAAAACAAATTAAATCCTAAAAATGCGAAAAACACTAAAAACCCCTAAAAGTCCCTAAAAATATAAAAACACTTAAAAACCATAAATTAACATTTAAAAAATTTAAAAACCCACAAAACGCTTAAAACTCCTAAAAACCCACTAAAAACATTAAAAATAGTTAAACTATTATGAATTTTGAAAACTCAAGAAACTCTAAAAATAAAAAAAAAATCCCATAAAACATTAAACCCCTTAAAACTCATATAAACCTTAACAAACCACTAAAAAAATCTAAAACCATTTAGAAGACTAAAAACGTTAAACAAATCAAAAAAAACACTAAATCGCCTAAAAATTCAAAATAACCATTATAACCCAAAAAAACTACAATAACCATAAATACACTAAAACCCCTCAAAATGCATAAAACCCTATAAAATCCTAAAATTTCCATAAAGATCCCTATAATGGAAAAAACAACCAACCCCTTTGAACCCCCCCCCCCCCCGAAATCATATAAACTAAAAAACACTATAAACTCCTAAAAACAAATAAAAATGTTAACAACCTAAAAAAATCTATAACCTGTAAACCGTCGAAATCCAAAAATAACCCTAATGAATCGATAATTATCCTAAAAATTATCTAAAAATAACAAATAATGTAAAAAAACACTGAATACCTTGAAAACTCTTAAGAAAACCTGAAAAATATAAAAACACATTCAACCCCTAAAACCCCTAAAAACGCTAAAAACCATAAAAGAAAATTAAATCCATAAAACCCCATAAAACCATTATAACCCCTAAATCCTTAATAGGGATAAAAACCCTAAAACCCCACTAAAAATACTAAAAACCATTTAAACCACTAAAAAGGTTAAAAAACAATAATAAACCTTAAAAAACCTAAAATATCAGAAAAGAACCCTAAAATCCCCCCAAAAAAACATTAAAAACTCTAAAACCCCTAAATACTGTAAAAACAATCATAATACCTAAACACCAAAACTACCCTAAAAATCCTAAAAAACACTAAAAATACATCCAAATGTAAAAAACCATAAAAACCCAAATAACTCTTTGAAAAACTAAAAACCATAAAAAAACTTAAAAACCATAAAAAACACAAAAACACAAAAACCTATAAAAACATTAGAAACCATAAAAACCACTAAAAACATTAAAACACCTAAAACTCTTAAAAATTATAAAAAACCACTAAAAACTCAAAAATCCCTTTAAACCACCAAAATGTCAAAATACTCTAAAACCAATAAAAATTCAAAAAAAACTAAAAATATACCCTAAAACACAAAAAAAATCCCTAAAAACCCTAAATAGGAAAAAATACCCTTAAGATCAAAATAAGCACTAAAAAATCAAAAAAAATACAAAAAAAACCCCTAAAAATTTATAAAAACGTATAAAACCCAAAAAACACTGAAAAATCCTCAGAAACCCATAAAAGTATAAAAACACATAATAACCCTAAGAGACCTAATAAATGTTAAAAACCATAAATACCCTAAAAACCTTATAATCATAAAAAAACCTAAAAAATTATTATAACCCCCAAAACCGTTAAAAAAAATAAAAATGCTTTTAAACCTAAAAAACTCAAAAAAACCCCATAAAAATAAACAAATTCATAAAAACCCAAAAAAACATAAATCACTCTAAAAACCCTCATAATACTAAAAACCCAAAAACCAATAAAAATCCTACAAATATTCCCTATAAATACATTAAAACATAAAAACCCCTACATACCATGAAAAAGACTAAGAAATCCTTAAACCCATAAAAAATTTAACCCCCTCAGAACCTAAAAAGTGGGAAAACTGCTAAAAAACCGAAAAGTCAATAAAAACCATAAAAGTCCAAAAAAACCATAAAACCCCCAAAAAACCATAGAAATCCCAAAAAACCCAATAAAACCCCAAAACCCAATAAAACTATAAAAACCATTAAGACCTCTAAAAACATTATAAAAACACTAAAAATCCTAAAAATCCCTAAAAATCCCTAAAAAATCTAAAACCCCATAAAAATTATAAAAACTCCCAGAATTCCAAAAAAAATTTAAAAAACACTAAAAAATCTGAAAAAACATCAAAAATCATAAAAACATAAAAATACATAAAACTCTTAAAAACTCTAAAACCCATAAGAACCTAAAATCCCAAACAACCGTAAAAATCATAAAAACCGCAAAATAACATAAAAACCATAAAATCATAAAAACCCCTAAATATCATAAAAATCCTAAAACCACTAAAAACTCTAAGAACACTATAATCATCTAAAAAAGAAAAAAATATCTAAAAACCATAAAACCATAAAATGTTAAAAACCTTATAAACCAAAGAAAACCATAAAATCCTAAAACCCCATTAAAACCCAAAAAATCACTATAAATACCTAAAATTCATAAAAACTATAAAAACCATAAAAATACTAAAGACCCAAAACCCCTAAAAATTCTTAAAAATAAATAAATAAAACCCCTAAAATCCCATAAAAAACCATAAAACCCAAAAAAATATAAACACCCTAAAAACCCATAAAAACACAAAAAACCCCATAAAATCCCCAATAAACTCAAAAAACCTCAAAAACCCATAAAAACCTATAAAACCCCTAAATAGCTATAAAATATAATATTGTTTTAAGTCCCTAAAAATTATAAAAAGACATTAAAAAACCTATAATACTCTAAAAATATCTAAAAAATATTAAATCCATAAAAACCATAAAAACATGAAAAACCAAAAAACACATAAAAACCCTCGACATCCCAAAAAACCATAAAACATAAAAACCATAAAAAATCCATAATAATCCCTAAAAATATAAAAAATCTAATAACCCTGAACACCACTAAAAAACATTGAAAACAAAAAAAAATAGTGAAAGCTAGTAAAAAACCTAAAAATGATAAAAACCCTAAAAACATAAAACCCTGAAAACCATAAAAGTTTATAAAAACTCAAAACCCATAAAAACCATTAAAAACCATAAGAAACAACCAAAACACTAAAAAAATAAAAAACAACTAAAAACACTAAAAAACCATTAAAAACAAAACTCATTAAAAACAATAAATACCCTAAAAATTCTTTAAAAAACCTAAAAGTAAAAAAACTATAATAAAACTAAAAAAAACCCTTAAAAACCTCAAAATATAAAATAACACTAAAACTAATAAAAATATTTAAAACCCTAAAAATTAATAAAAATTTAAATAACCCTAAACACCTTTAAACCCCCTAATAAAACCATAAAACCCTAAAAAACATACCCCCCCCCCCCAAGAACATAAAAAACCCTAATACTCTAAAAGACCCTAAAACATAGAAAAAACATAAAAAGCATAAAACTTCCCAACTAATATTTAAAACATTTTAAACCCATAAAAACCCTCAAATCCACTAAAATATCTAGAAACCCTTTAAACCTGTAAAAATGTTAAAAAAAACTCTAAAAGATCATAAAACACTAAAAAAACTCATAAGAAAACCTAAAAACAAAAACACATAAAATCCTTAAAAACCTAGAAAATTTATAAAACTCTTGAAACCCATAAAAAACATTAAAAATCAGTAAAAATACATAAAACTTGTAATCCCTAAAAACCCTAAAAATCCCTAAGAAAACCTAAAAATCCAAGTGAAACTTAAAACACCTAAAAACTTTAAAAAACTAAATACCCTAAAATACCTTAATAAGACCCTAAAATACCTAAAAACCCATAAACACCATATATACCACTTAAAAACATAAAACCCCCTAAAACCACATATAACCCACTAAAACTATAAATACCATTTGAACCCCTAGAAGTATTAAAAATCTCCAAAAACCTTAAAACGCCTAAAAACACAAAAACCCTTAAACCTAAAAAACATATAAAAAACCTAAAACAACAAATCCCCAGAAACCACAAAAATGTATAAAAATCCATAAAAATACAAAACATTCACTACAAAATACATAAAAACATAAAAGACTATAAAAACCATGGTAACCACTAACAAAACCTTAAAAACATAAAAACACTTAAAGCCCCTAAAAGACCTAAAAACCAAAAAACCCATAAAAATCGCTAAATACCCTAAAACCCATAAAACTACTTAAAACCATAAAACCCCATTAAAATCCATAATGACACTAAATATCCGCAAAAACCACTAAAAACATTTTAAACCTTTAAAAATGAAAAAAAACTCTAAAAAAATATAAAAAATAAAAAAAATCTAAAAAGGAAAACCCTAAAATCCTAAAAACCCATTAAATGCCCAAAATCCCAAAAACCCGTAAACTCTCCTAAAAATCCTAATAAATTCCTAAAAATCCTCAAAAATTTTAAACCCCCTTAAAAACCTTAAAACCCCTAAGAAATTTGTTAAAACATTAAAATTTTAAAGCCCCTAAATACCTAAAAATAGTAAAAACCACAAACTGCTAAAAACTCGAAAACCATTGAAAACCCTAAAACCCCCTAAAATTATTTAAAAACCGTAAACAGATTAAAACCATAAAAATCCACTAAAAACTATAAAAACTATTTTAACCCCAAAAAATGGTTAAAAACACTTCAAAACCTTAAAAAACCTAACAACCTCAAAAAAACTAAAAAAACTATAAATCCACAAAATTCTAAAAATATATACAAACCCTCAAAATCACTAAAACCCTAAAAACATAAAAATACTATAAAATACATAAGAATTCATGAAAATGTAAAAAAACCTAAAATCATGAAAACCCCTAAGAAAAATATAAAACCCTAAAAACTCTAAAAAGCCCTAAAATCCTAAAAAAGGTTAAAACCCTTAACATCCTAAACAAACTTAAAACCCAAAAAAACCGAAAACACTAAAAACTATAAAATCCTTAAAATATCCAAAAACCCCTTAATATCCCTAAAACTATAAAACACCTAAAACCCATAAAAAACCATAAAAAACAAATACAAAATTAATAAAACTGTTAAAACCATTTAAATTGCTAAAAAAGATAAAAACACTAAAAACCAAAAAACCCTAAAAATAAAAAAAACCATACAAACCCTAAAAAACCATAAAATTTCTTAATACCCAAAAACTTTAAAAATCCCTAAAAACCCTAAACACAATAAATTTCTTTAAAAAACCTTAAAATATCTATCATTTTTAAACACCCTAAAACACCAAAGAAATCCATTAAAACCTTATAACACATAAAACCCCTATGAAACATAAAAATTCCAAAAAGCCTAAAAACCCTATAAACCACTAAAATAACTAAAAACATTACAACCATAAAAACCAATAAAACCGTAAAACCCACCAATAACACTAAAAACATTTTAAATACGTAAAAATGTTTAAAAACTGTACCAAACATTAAAAACCAGAAAAACTGAAAAAAAACTAAAAATTCCAAGAAAACACAAAAACCCATAAAAAACATAAAAAACCCTAAAAACCCAAAAAATCTTTAAAAATCTAAAAAACCTAAAATCCTAAAAAATCCAAAAAATACCTAAAAACATAATAACCCTTCAAAACATTGAAAAATCCCATGAAAAACTTAAAACCCTAGAGAAACATAAAACTCCCCAAAAAATGAAAAATCACTAAAAGCCCTAAAAACTCAAAAAGTCACTAAAATCCCTAAAAACCACAAAACCCCTAAAAACTATAAAAAACACAAAAACCCATAAAAACACTAAAAATCACTAAAACTCTAAAAACCATCTAATCCCCTAAATAAGTTAAATACTCTAAACAACCTATTGACCCTAAAAATTCTATAAAACCCTAAAACCCTCCAAAAAAACAAAAACCTGTGAAAACACAAAAAACCCCTATAATATTCAAAATCTTTTAAACCCTTAAAGCCCATAAAAATCCTAAAAACCCTAAAAATACCAAAAAAATCTAAAAATATTGAAAACCACTTTGAAAAACATATAATCCAAAAAACACATAAACCCCTAAAAATGATAAAACCCCAAAAAATAAACTATGAACTGTAAAATCACTAAAATTAATAAAAACCCTCAATCCATGAAAAATCCTAAAAACCCACTAAAAGCTCTAAAAACACGTTAATGAACTAAAAACATTAAAAAAAATAAAAAATCTTAAATATCTTAAAAACTCTAAAAACCCCTTAATAACACAATAAACATAAAAACACTAAAATCCATAAAAACACAAAAATCCATGCAAACCCTAAAAACCCCTAAAACTAAAAAAACCATAAAACCCCTATAAACCCCTAAAACACATCAAAATCTATAAAAATCCAAAAAATCAACAATGATTCTAAAAAATCACTTAAAATCCCAAAAAATGTAAAAAATAATAAAAATAATGAAAACTCTTAAGAAAGGAATAAAAACCTTGAAAAACATAAAACCCTTAAAAAACATAAAACACTAAAAACTCCCAAAAATACCTTAAATATTCATAAAAATTGCTGAAAACAATAAAATTCCCTAAAACCATAAAAATCATGAGACCACAAAAATACAATGAAAACTTCTAAAATCTCTAAAACCCCATTAAAACCCAAAAAACATTAAGAAAATATAAAGAACTATAAAAATCATAAAAACAAAAAATACTTACTAAAACCCAAAAATATCAAAAAAAATACAAAAAACACTAAATCCCTTTAGAATCACTAAATACACAAAAACCTATAAAAATACAAAAACACATGACCCAAAAATTTCCTTAAAATTTAACAAACTATAGAAACCATGAAAAATCATAAGAAAAAACATTAAAGCCTATATTCACTTAAAACTGCTAAAAATTAAAAAAGGTTAAACCCCCAAAAAACTCTAAAAATATAAAAAACCATAAAATCCATAAAAAATTTAAAAACACTAAAAACCATAAAAAATTCAAAACCACTAAAAATAAAAAAATTAAAACCCTAAAATTTTATAAACTCAAAAAAACAAAAATAATTCTAAAATATTGAAAAACCACCTAAAACCAAAAAAAATGAAAAAAATCACTAAAAACCTTTAAAACCCCCAAAAATAATAAAAACCCTAAAACCTCAAGAAAACATAAAAATCCACAAAAATCCTGGAAATTCTAAAAAATCCTAAAAAACATGAAAACCCCAAAAATAGTAAAAAATATAAAAAACCCTAAAAAGGAAAAAACTATAAAAGAACCTTAAAACCCCCAAATACCCCAATTTTTTTTTATAAAAACCCCTAAAATCTTAAAAACTAATAAAACCAATAAAACACCTAAAACCACTAAAAACTCTAATATCCTTTTAAACTCCTAAAAACATTAAAAAAAATTAAAACCCCCCAAAACCCAAAAAAACTAAAAAAACCCAAAAAACCCTAAAAACACAAAAAACCATCAAAATCCCTAAAACCCTAAAAAAACCATAGAAATATGAAAAACCCATAAAAATCCCTAAAAATGTAAAAATTCCTAAAAACACTGAAAAAACCCTAAGAAGTCTATAAAAACTTATAAACACTTAAAACCACTAAAAACCTACAAAATAGTTAAAACCCTAAAAACCATCAAAACCCTAAAAACCCTAAAACCCATAAAAGTATTAAAAATCATAAAATTTCATGAAAAACCTAAAAACCCGCTAAACTATGAAAACCCATTAAACTCATAAAATTGTTAAAAACTGTTAACTACCTTTAAAACCTTTAAAAAAGAAAAAATTCCTAAAAACCCAAAAAACCGTAAAACCCCTAAAAATCACTAAAAAATCTCAAAACCCAAAAAATCAAAAAAATTCCCTAAAATTCCCGAAAAATGTAAAAAAACCCTTAAAACACTTATAAAACCATGAAAACTAAAAACACTAAAAACCCCTAAAAACTTAAAAAATTCTAAAACCCTAAATTACCCTAAAAACACTAATCCCTATTAAAACCCCTAAAACCCTAAAAACCATAAAAATACCTTGAATCCCTAAAAATACATAAAAATTTAAACAACCCTAAAACCCCTAAAAACCCAAACAACCATTAAACCGCAAAACCCCAAAAAACATCAAAATCCCAAAAAATCCATAAAAATCATAAAAATTCCCCAAAATCATTAAAAATGTAAAAACCCCTAAACCTTGAAAACCATTTGGATAACAATGAAAACATAAAAAAAACATAAAACCCAAAAAAGCCTAAAAAATGATAAAAACACTATAACCCTAAGAAGACCCTAAAAACACTTAAACCATTAAAATCCAAAAAAAAAACAAAAAACCCATAAAAACATTAATACCCATGAAAACCCCAAAAAATACTAAATAAATATAAAAATCCTTTAAACCCCTATAAAAATTAAAACCTCAAAAACCAATAAAACCAAAAAAACTCAAAAAACCCCTTAAACCCAAAAAAACCAAAAAACCATAATAATGCACAAAATCTCAAAAAAGCTTTACAAAAATGATTAATGTCTCAAAAATATTAAAAACCATAAAAAAATAAAAACCCAAAAACCCTGAATACCCCTAAGAAAAATTCAAAAAACAATCAATAAAACCCCTAAAAATTTTAAAAATGATAAAACCTCTAAAAAACCCAAAAATCCTGAAAAATCAAAAAAAATCCAAAAACCCATTAAATTACTAAGAAATCCCTAAAAATCCATCAAAATGTAAAAAACACTAAAAACCCTTAAGGAAACTATAAAAACAAAAAAAAATCTAAAAATCCTAAAAAGACATGAAAAACTATAACAAAAATAAAAACCTTAAATACCCTAAAATCCCTCAAAACTATTAATACTATTTAAATAACTAAAAATTATAGAAAAAACAATAAAAATCCTTAAAATAGAAAAACTAAAAAAAACCCTCAAAATCCCTAGAAATCATAAAAATTCATAATAACACTAAAAGGACCTAAAAATCCCTAAAATGTGAAATAACCACTTAAAATTACAGAAAAGCCCTAATAATATCTAAAAAACCTAAAAAAAGTTAAAACGATTAAAAAACTAAAAAAATCTAAAATCCCTAAAAACCCAAAACTTATAACACCCCCTAAAAGCCCACAATGTCCTTCAAACCCTTTAAAACTATAAAAATCCTTAAAAATCACAAAAAATCCCTAAAAACATAAACAACCTAAAAAAATGAAACACCCTAATAAACCCTTAAAAACCTAAAACACTTAAAACCCCTAAAAACCAAAAATATGCTAAAAACCCTAAAAACCAAAAGAACCCCCCAAAACCATAAAATATTGAAAACCATAAACACGACTAAAAAATCTAAACACCTTTTTAAAACTTAATAATTTTAAAAAATTTGAAAAACCATAAAACAACTAAATAAACTCAAAAAGCACTAAAATTTCCAAAAAAACAATAAAATCCAAAAAACACTAAAATCCCTTAAAACCATGAGAATCCCAAAAGGCCATAAATTACCATAAAATACTAAAAAAACCCCTAAAAATACCTAAAAACATTAATAAACCTAAAACACTAAAAACACTTAAGAAAACCATGAAAAGATTAAAATACATAAAATCCCTATGAAATCTAAAATTGCTAAAAACCCTAAAAAGAACCTAAAAACTAAGAAAAACCCAAAAATCCATAAAAACCCAAAAAACATTAGAAATCCGAAAAACCCATAAAAACATGAAAAACCCTATAAAAACACAAAAGACCACAAAACCCCAAGATACCATAAAAAACTAAAACTACTAAAAAACTGTAAAACCCCTTAAAATCCCTAAAAACCACAAAATCCTAAAAGTTCCCTAAAAAATAGAAAAAGATATAAAATTCATGAAAGCATTGAAAATCTCTTAAAAAACCGTGATACCCTAAAACACATAAAACCCTTAAAAACCCATAAAAACCCATAAAAATACAATTAAATCCCTACACCCCCTAAAAACGTTAAAAACACTAAAAACCCTAAAACACCCAATAAAAACCTTAAAAATCTAAAAACACTTAAAAACCCTAAAAACCTAAAATCACTAAAAACTAAAAAAACTCTAAATACCCTAAAAACACTAAAAACCACAATAATCAATAAAAACACCAAAAAACCATTAAAAAAATAAAAACCCATTAAAAACTCAAAAAATGACTAAAAACTCAAAGAACCTATGAACTCCTAAAAATTTTAAGAAACTCTAAAAACGATTAAAACCCCAAAAATAAAAAAAAACCAAAAATTCCAAAAAAACCAATAAAATGATAAAAACTCTGGATAACTCTAAGAAACCTCAAAATGCATAAAATCCCTAAAAACCATAAAACTCTTAGCAAATCTGTAAAAATCCCTAAAAATATAAAAAACCCTAAAACCTAAACAACCCCTAAGAAAACAATAAAAATCTAAAAACACATTAAAAAGCTTAAAATATAAAAAAGGATAAAAACCATAAATTCCCTAAAAACCCTAAAAACCAAAAAACCCATAAATCCCTAAAAACACTAAAAACCTTATAAATACAAAAAAACACTAAAAATCAATAAAAACGTAAAACCCCTAAAAAGCATAAAACCCCTAAGAAATCCATAAAAACCAAAAACACTTAAAACCCTTAAACGTTTATAAAACTCTAAAAATCATAAATGACCCTGAAAACCTGAACAACCCATAAAAACCATAAACACTAAAAAAACCAAAAAAAATCTAAAACAACAAAAAACTATAAAAAAACCCTTCAAATGCCTTTTTAAAAAATTAATATAAAATCCCATAATGACTTAAAATACCATAAAAATCCTAAAAACATTAAAATCCCTATAAACTCTCAAAATCTCTAAAAACCATAAAAAATAAAAATACCAAAAAATCCATAAAATGCCTAAAAATTTGAAAAACCATAAAAACCCGGAAATCCACAAGAAAAATATTTAAAACATAAAAATAATTAAATCCCATAAATATTCTAAAGACACTAAAACTATAAAAAACTTTAAAAACCCTAAAACCCATCAAATCCCTAAAAACCCTAAAAACGATAAAGTCCCAAAAAACCAAAAAACCCCTAAAAACATAAAAACTCTAAAACAATGAATCCCAAAATAAAAACATAAAAATCTAAAAACACTAAAAAATACTAAATGTCCCTAAAAACCTTAAAACCCCATAAAAACCATAAAAACCATAAAAATATTAAAAACCCTAAAAAGCCATAAAAACCCTAAAACCCACTAAAAACTCTAATACCCTTTAAACCCCTAAAATGATAAAAAACTAGAAAAACCATAAATCCTCTAAAACCCCCTAAAAATCAAAATCCAAAAAACCATAAAAAATATAAAATATCCTAAAAAATCTCTAAAAATCCCAAAAAATGTAAAAACCGTGAAATCCCTCAAAACCCCTAGGAAAACACTAAAAAGAAAAAAATTTAAAACCAATAAAAACCTAAAAATATTATAACAATAAAAAAGAAACCTAAAAACCCTAAAGGACACTAAAATCCCAAAAAATCCAAAAAACCCTAAATACCCATAAAAACCCAAAAAATCCCAAAATCCCTAAAAACATAAAAAAACTTAAAACCATAAATACCCATATTAGAACATTAAAACCATACAGAAAATTAAAATCCCTTAAAACATAAAAATAAAATATCCCAAAAGGCTTTAAAACCCCCAAAAAACCATAAAACCCTAAAAAACCTAAAAACGCATAAAAATAATAAACAACCACTAAAAATATTAAAAAATATTAAAACAAAAAAACCCAAAAAAATATAAAAAACCATTAAAATACTAAAACACAAAAAAATTCAAAAAAAACCAAAAATCCCTTAAAAAACATGAAACCCATAGAACCCAAAATATTCCTAAAACACCCCAAAAACAATAAAATTTATAAAATAATCTCTAAAAATCCCAAAAAACATAACAAACCCAAAAAACTAAGAAATCCTTAAAAATCAAAAAACAATTAAAACAACTAAAAACCTAAAAAATTCAAAAACCCATAAAAAACCACAAAATCCCTAAAAACCATAAAACCCCTCAAAATACCTAAAAACCCTAAAAACTATAAAAATTCTAAACAAGACCTAAACATTCTTAAAACCATGAAAAACACAAAAAAAATTAGGAAAACTATTTGAAAACCATAAAAACCTAAAAACACATAAAACCCATCAAAAACATTAAAAATCAAAAAACACTGAATGCCACTAAAAACAAGAAATACTTAAAATCCATAAAACCCATTTAAACCCATAGAAAACCCTAAAAACATCCAAAAACTCTAAAAATATTTTAAAACCTTGAAAATGTTAAAAAACTATAAAAACCTTGAAATCAAAAAACACCCTAAAAAGCCAAAAAAACACCTTTTAATCCCTAAAACCCCTCAATATTCCTAAAATCTTTAAAAACCTATAAAAAACCTAAATATCCCAAAATATTCCTAAAATCATAAAAACCCCTAAAACTGAGAAAACACCAAGGAAATCTATAAAAAAACAAAAAAACATAAAACCCCTATAAAACGTAATAAACACTAAAAACCCTAAAAACCCCAAAACCCTTAAAATCTCTCAAACCCTTAAAAACCCATAAAAATCCTAAAAACCCCTAAAAATCCCTAAAAACATATAAACCTTAAATCCATAAAGAATCCTAAGAAAACATTAAAAACCTAAAAACAATTAAACTGTCTAAAATCTTAAAAACTCTAAAACCCTAAAATAGATAAAAACAACAAAAATCCCTAAAAAAAATAAAAACCCAAAAAATCATAAAAATCCATAAAAATACATGGAATTGTAAAAAACCCTAAAACCTTAAAAACCCCTAATACAAAATTAATAACCTAAAAAACATAAAACTCTTAAAAACCCAAAAATAATTCTAATCCCATAAAACGACATAAAAACAATAAAAACCCTAAAAATTTGAAAAACCCTAAAAATTCAAAAAAACCCTAAAACCCCCATAAAAATACTAAAACCACAAAAATAATAAAACACTTAAAACACTTAAAAACCTTAAAAATCTCAAAAAAAAATTAAACC
Organism: Viscum album; assembly: GCA_963277665.1. Taxonomy (NCBI): domain Eukaryota; kingdom Viridiplantae; phylum Streptophyta; class Magnoliopsida; order Santalales; family Viscaceae; genus Viscum; species Viscum album. The sequence goes on from OY728164.1 coordinate 791,805,550, forward strand.
TTAGAAAACTGAAAAAAAAACTGCTAAAAACACAAATAAACCATAAAATCTTAAATCCCTAAGAATGATAAAAACCCTAAAAACCAGCTAAGAACCCTAAAAATCATAAAAATCCTACAAAATCTTTAAAATCCGTAAAAACTAAAAAAATATAAAAACCAATAATACCCTAAGAAAACCTTAAAACCTAAAAATACTTAAAACCCAAAACCCTAAAAATGCTAAAAATCCTAAAACCCCAAAAAACCTTAAAAATCATAAAACCCCTAAATATCTTAAAAAATCCTAAAAACCATAGAACCATAGAAACCTAATAAAAACCAAAAAATCCCAATAAATTTTAAACAGACTCTATAAACATAAAAAACCAAAACACACAAAAAACCCTAAAACCCTAGAAACCCTAGATACCCAGAAAATACTAAATGTCCCTAAAACCCCCAAAAGCCAAAAAATGTCCAAAAATTCGTAAAATTTTTAAAAAACCTAAAAAACAGAAAAACCCTAAGAAAAACATTAAACCTAAAAACACATAAAAACCATGAAAATTATAAAAACACTAAAAATACGAAAAACCTTAAAAGACCCAGAAAACACCAAACCCCTTAAAACGCCCTTGAAACCCTAAAACCCCCAAAAACCATAAAAACCCATAAAACACTTTAAAACCCCAAAAAACACTAAAAACATTAAAAACCTTTTAAACCACTAGAAATGATAAAATATTTTAAAAACCCATTAAAACCCTAAATAAATGACCCAATAAACCCCAAAAAACATAAAAATAGTAAAATACCATAAAAACAATAAAAACCCCAAATCCATAAAAATAATAATAAAACAGGAAAATACTAAGAGTTAACTAAACATCTATAAAACACATAAAAATCCCTAAGAAGAATTTTAAACATAAAAAAATTAAAACCACTAAATAACGTAAAAAAAATAAAACCCCTGAAAACCCTATAAACTATAAAATCATTAAAAACCCTAAAAACCAAAAAATAATACAAACCTCTAAAATCCATAAAAAATCCTAAAAACAAATTAAAACCCAAAAACCCACTAAAAACTATAAAAAATATAAAACCCTAAATAAACCCATAAAATCTATCAAAATCCCTCAAAACACAAAAAAACCATAAAATTCCTAAAAAGGATATAAAAAATCACCAAAAACGTACAAAATCTTTAAAACCATAAAATTATTTGAAAACGTTAAAACCATAAAGACCCACAAAACCCCTAAAAAACTTATAACTATAAAAAACCTAAAAACCAAAAGAAACCCAATAAACACTAAAAATAATAAATATACTCAAAATCTATAAAAACCCTAAAAATCATAAAAATAAATAAATATCTAAAAATCTATAAAAACATAAATAACTCGAGAACCCTTGAATACATTAAGAGATAATTAAATTACAGAAAAACAGATAAAACCACAAAAAAAACAAAAAATTCTAAAAACCGTAAAGGATCATGAAAAAAATAAAACACCTAAAAACATAAAAAATTCTAAAACCATAAAAAACTATAATAACCCAAAAAAACCCAAAAACCACAATAAACATTAAAAAATTATTCAAACCACTAAGAACCTTCAAAAATTCTCAAACCAAAAAAATATCCTAAATACCCTAAAAAACCTAAAAATCCTAAAAAACAACAAAACTCTAAAACCCTCGAAATCCCTAAAAATACTAAATACCCATTAAAATCCTAAAAATAGGAAAAAGTTATAAAATGATAAAAAAACCTAAAAACCCTAAGAAATCCTTAACAACCATAAATAGTAAAAACCCCTAAAAACCTAAAAAAGGATAAAAACCTAAAAAATTCTAAAAAACATAAAACCCCTAAAAACCCTAAAAACCCTCAAAATCCATACAAACCCTAAAACCCATAAAAATCACAAAAGATGTAAAAATCTCTAAAAACATAAAAACCCCAAAAACACTGAAAAACCCTAAGAAAACTATAAAAACATAATAAAAGTTAAAACCCTTAAAAGCATAAAAACCCTAAAGATCCTAAAATGCCTAAAAACCCTAAAATCCTTAAGAACCCTAAAACCCATAAAAAACCTAAAAAAATAAAAAACAATAAGAACAATTTAAACCCCTAAACACGTTGGAAAACTCTAAAAACATTTAAAATTAAAAAAAAATCAAAAGAACACTATAAACCAAAAAACCGGTAAAAAGCATAAAAAACCTTAAGCCCCTAAAAACCATCAAAATCCCTAAAAACCCTAAAAAACATAAAATCCTAAAAAGAAACTAAAAATCAGTAAAAAGGTAGAAAACACTGAAAACACATAGTAAAACCTAAAAAACAAGAAAAAATTAAAACCCATAAAAACCTAAAAATTCTAAAAATCCTAAAAAACACTAAAGCCATAAAAATCCCTAAAAAGCTTATGAACATAAACACCAACAAACCCAAAAACCAAAAAACAACTATAAAACCCTTTAAAACACTAAAAATGATAAAAATCTAAAATCCCATCAAGATCATAAAACAAGAAACCTTAAAATCCCAAAAAACCACAAAAACTCTAAAAACACTATAAAACATAAAAATCACTAAAAACTGTAAAAACCATAAAAATCCAAAAACCCTCTCAAAATCCCAAAAAACATAAAAAACCCGAAATCCCCAAAAACCCATAAGAAAAATTTAAAAATATTAAAACACCTAAAACACCTAAAAACAAAAAAATATTTAAAACCTTAAAAACCCTAAAAGACCCTAAAACCACTAAAAACCCCGAAAACCAAAAAACCCAAAATTTTTAAAAATCCTTAAAAACATATAAAAACCCAAGAAACTAAAAAAACTATAAAACCCATTTACACCCCTTAAAACTATAAAACTCTAAAAAACATTAAAAACCATAAAAAAACTAAAAACCATAAAAATAAAAATAAACATAAAACCCGGAAAACTCTAAAAACCCTAAAAACCCTAAAATCCCAAAAAATAAAAAAAAAACATTAACAATACTGAAAAAAACCATAAAAACCATGAATAACCTTAATAAAATCATAAAAACATAAAAAAAATTAAAACCATAAAAAACCTAAAATCTGCAAAACCCCTAAAAACACTAAAAACCCTAAAACCCACTAAAAAAATATAAAAATCATTTAAACCCTAAAAATGTTAAAATCATTAAAAACCTTAAAAACCTAAAAAATTAATAAAATAACCTAAAATCCCAAAGAAACTCCTAAAAACCCTAAAACCCTATAAACACTAACACCCTCAAAATCACTAAAAACGAAAAACATAAAAATCCAAAAAAAGTAAAAAACCCTAAAAACCTAAAAACCCTTAAAAACCCTAAAACCCCAAAAAAACCTTAAAAATATAAAAACACTTAAAATCCCTAAAAACATAACAAATTATAAAAACACTAAAAACCCCTAAAACACTTAAAATCCCTAAAAACCAAAAAAGAAAAATAAAAATCCAAAAATTCATAAAAATACTTAAAATGTAAAAAACCAAAAACCCGAAAATACCACAAGAAAATTAAAAAACAATAAAAAACCTAAAAAAATTAAAAAAACTCTAATGATCCTAAAAATAATAAAACCACTAAAAACCCTAAAAACCTTAAAATCCAAAAAACCCCAAAATTCCACCAAAATACTAAAAACCTTTTAAGACCCAAAAACATTAAAAACTCTAAAAACCCTCCAAACCCCTAAAAACCCCAAAAAAACTATAAACCCATAACAACCCTTAAAATCCAAAAATACTGTAAAAACCCTAAAATTCCATCAAAATCCCTAAAAACTCGTGAAACCCATAAAAGTCCAAAAAAGTCCTAAAATCCATAAAATGTAAAATACCATAAAAACCATAAAAACCCATAAGAAATCCTTAAAAACCTAAAAACACAAAAACACCCTAAAACATAAAAACTCTAAAGCCCCTTAAAAACACTAAAAACCCTAAAAACCCTAAAAACCATAAAAACCCTAGAAACCCTCAAAATCACAAAAAACCATAAAACCCCATAAAAATATAAAAAATCCCTAAATTCCCTAAAAAAATAAAAAACCATAAAATCCTTGAAAACCCTAAGAAAACCTTAGTAACCAAAAAAAAACATAAATCCCCTAAAATCCGAAAAAATAGAAAAAAAACATAAATGTCCCTAAAAACCATAAAACCCCTAAAACCCATAAAATTCCCTTAAAAACTATAAAAACCCTAAAACCCCACTAAAAGAAATCTAAAACACATTCTAATCTCTAAAACCATTTAAAAACACAAAAAAACTATAATACCAACTCAAAAAATCCTAAAAATCCGTAAAAATCATAAAAACCCTAAAGACCCTAAAATCCCTAAAACCCCTCAAAATCCTTAAAAACCTAAAAACCCATAAAACCTACAAAATCCCTAAAAATACTAAAAAAAATAAAACCACCAAAACCCATGAAAAACCATAAGAAAACCATAAAAACTTAATAACACTTAAATCCTCTAAAAATGCAAAAAACCCTCAAACATCTATGAATTCAAAAAAACCCTACAAACTAAAAAACATAAAAAAAATTAATTAAAAATGCTTAAAACCAATAAAATCCCTAACAACCACTAAAAATCATAAAAATCTTTAATCCCCAAAATTTCCAAAAAACTCTTATAAACTAAATAACCAAAATAAATCAAAAAACCAACAATACCCACACAAAACTATAAAAAATCCTAAAAACCCACAAATTCCCTAAAAATCGTAAAAACCCAAAATCCCTAAAAATCACTAAAAACACTACAAATCCATAAAAGTTTTAAAAAATACCAATAATTCCATAAAAACATAGAATCCCCTAACAACCCTAAAAATGCCTTGGAAACCCTTAAAATCTTAAAAACACATGAAATCCCTAATAACCAAAAAATGATAAAAACCATAAAATACCACTAAAATACCCCAAAAATATAAAAACGATTAAGAACCATAAAACCCCAAAAAACCCATTAAAACCCCAAAACCATATAAAACCATAAAAAACATGAAAAACTTTGAAAACCCTTTAAGTCCTTATAAATGATAAAAAAATCTAAAAACCTTTAAAACCCTAAAATATCTAAAAAACCTGAAAAACCAAAAATATAATAAAAAAAACTAAAAATACCTCAAAACAGAAAAACTAAACATATTTTGGGGGGCCAAGAATATCCTGTCCTCACATCTTCCTTGCACTAAAAACCCTACAAACATAATACCCCCAAAAAAGTCTAAATAAAATCTAATAATAACAAAAAACATAAAACCACTAAAAACACAAAAAATAGTAAAAATCCTAAATGTCCCTAAAAAACCCTAAAACCACTAAAAACATAATAACAAATAAAAACCATAAAACCTTAAAACCCATTAGACCCCTAGAACCCATTAGAAACTATAAAAATCCTTTAACACACTATAAAGGGTTAAAAATAATAAAAACACTCAGAACCCATTAAAAATTCAAATGAAAACCTAAAAACCCTAAAAACCCTAAAAACCCTAACCCCCTCCCCCAAAGCCAAAGAAATACATAATCCCTGAAAAAACTATGAAATCCTAACAATAACCTAAAATACCTAAATAATTAAAATCCCTAAAAATCATGAAACCCAAAGAAAACCATAAAAAACAAAATAAACCTAAAACCCCTAAAAACTTAAAAAAGTTAAGAACCCTAAAACCCCCCAAAAAAAACTATAAAACCCCTAAAACCGAATAATGACTAAAAAGAATAAATCCCCCTAAAAATCCAAAAATATCCCTCAACATCATTAAAATAAAAAAAACCCCTAAAACTCTAAAAAATACAAAGAAAAAATTATATATAAAAAACATAGAAACCCTAAAAAACCTAAAAGGCTTAAAAGCCTAAAATACCCTAAAAACCCTAATAACCCCAAAAAATATAAAAAATCGTAAAAACCATTAAAAAACAAAAACCCCAAACACCCTAAAAACCCACTAAAAACTCCTACAACCCATTAAATGCCAAAAAATTGTTTAAAAAATTATAGAAAACCTATAAACCCTAAAAACATAAAAAACACTAAAATCCATAAAACACCCCAATACACTAAAAAATCCTTGAACCCCACAAAATCCAAAAAAACCCTAAAAACCATAGTAACCCTAAAAATCCTAAAAATCCATAAATATGTAAAAACCCACACAAAATGTAAAATTATAAGAGAACCATTGAATCCAAAAAAACTTTAAAAACCAAGGAAACCTAAAAATGATAAAAACCCTAAAAGACCCTAAAAACATTAAATACCCCTAAAACCCCTTTAAAACCTACAAAACATATTAACACTTCAGTCCATCACAAAAATAAAAAGTAACAAGGGGAAATGACATAGAAAAAAGAGTATAAAATACATGAAGAGAATCAAGATTTACAAAGGTGTGACATTTGGATTACCCTAGTCAATATGAGGCTCTGTTGGCATGCAAGGTACTTTCATGCCACATTTCTAGTGTGTAAACCACTTGCACGCCTGATCATTATTTTCCTAGGGTAAATTATTTTCCTATAAATAGACCCTTGGGGTCTTCATTGGTACCAAAAAATCTCCTTGCAGCCTAATTGTTGCTCTGGTCACCCTAGTGCTTCTCCCAAGTTTTTTTAAACCTTCAAGGTAGTTCTTTAACAAATATATTGGAGGAATTGAATGAGAATCATTGGAATTAAGTCCATTTAATTTTTTAAATTCATTACACTTGCGCTCCTAAAGCACCCAACCACCCTAAATCCATAACACTTGGGAGCCACCCATTCCTCCCAAGGGAACTTGAGTGCCCCACTTCTAGGAAAATCTATGAATACTATTGAAGGCATCAGTCAAGTCATGAATAAGTATTATCATCTAGTTTTTTCATCACTTAAGTCAACATCAGGTTTCCCAATCCATCTTGTGTGCCCACACCTATGTGCCAGATACTTACTTGGGTTCCCTTATTTGATTCACCTTATCCCTTTAGTCTATATAATATGTTTCATCAAGCCTTCTTCAATGACATTCTTGGAAAGGTTTCTTATTCACTAGATCCTTTGTCTGGAACGGATTATATTGAAACATCCGCCAAAACCTCCGGACATATCAATCCTTTGGGAAGGGCACATCATCATGTCTTCTATTAGGGTTTGTATATCCACAGTCAGAGGTTTGCCACATTTTTTTGCAATGGGGCTAGGATTCATGGAGTGTCTGTGGATTTCTATATCCCTAGTAAAAAGTACATTTCTCCTAGGAACAGTGTTGGGAAGTTCTCAGTTTGGAGGATTAGGATTTGGGTCCTGAAATTCCCTTCTCATCTCTAAAACCTGGAACCTCAGGTCTCTAGTAGGAAAGGTACGATTCACAGCCTCTTCCACAATCACCTTTTTAGGCACATCCTCTTCCACCGGTGAAGGAGGAATAGTGTGTGTGGTTTTTTGAATCTTTCACATCCTATTATTTCTCACACCAAGCATGACTCACGTGGGTTTAGATAACTATGATTATTACAATATCCACATGATCCACCTTGAATGAACTACAATAACTTTTATTCCTATAAAAATGGGATACTTAGGTAGATTTCATAAGGACCAAGATCCATCTAATTTCATCCATAAAAATCCATCGATTTCAGGAAGTAATCCTAACCTCATTTCTCTCAAAGGACAACACTCTTCTATGAGACTTATCGAAATATGTGGGATTTGATTCTCATCCAAGTGGGATACATAGGAACCCTCCCTGATGTTGAAACCCTACAAATCAAATCAACCCTATTCATCAAGGGCCATATTCCCATCATGGTCTAATATAACTTAGAAACTCATATCTTTTCGAAGTTCCTTGGGCTACTTAGTTATAAGTTCCACACCATTCTTTTACTAAGCACCTTTTTCTTAGATATCCTTACCACATGAAATTATACTTTATGGTTAGGTCCTTATCACACGACCTTATAAGGTATGATGTGTCCCATTAAGCAGCACCGAACTACGAATGTTCTGATTTCTTTCCCAAGGATACATAGGTAGCCCATTTATGGGTATAATCCCTACAACAAGAAAAATATTCATCTCTCATGATGAAAATAAATTCCAGAGTGCCCCACTGAGTTTCTTAAAAACTAGTATTTTTATAAGAATGGTTAAAATAGTCTCTAAATAGTATATGAGAGGATACCATTGATGGAGTACATCAAATACATACGGATGTCTCCATTAATGAAGAATATAGAATACATACCGATGATTTTATATTTTAGATATTCTAATAATTGATTGAAAATTTTAAGGGAATCCTATGTTATGCTTAGTAAATTAATAATTATTCACAAGAAATATTTTAAATATATAAGAGTGTCCAAGAGTAGGAAATAATACCCCCCCAAAGGGTGGGATGAGTCTGACCTCCCATCCTCTTGACCATTGTATGTTCTCAAGTATCATATGCCTAAACCTAATGAACACCTACCTTTGGAAATAAAGTCCCTTTTGGATAAAGAACCATTTTATGTTTCTGGTTCCATAAATAAATCCAATGGAAACCCCCTAAAAGTAGTGATTCCTAACTAGAACACACATTCTAAAGGACACGAAATAAAAAATAGTAAACCCGACATGAATCCTTAACCAAGTTAATAGTGTCACCCATATAATAGTCCCCTATCAATTGATAAAGGATGTCTAGAAAAAGAAATCAATCCTGAATGTGTCCACATAAAATAAGATACTTTAATGGGTTTAATTGTTTTTGAAGTTTTCTCAGAACTCCCTTCACTCTAAATGGCTTCCTTCAAGTTCACCTGTGAATACCCCGACTATTTCTCAAGCAAGATCCTCATCTACTAGAAGGATATCATCACCAAATCAGAATTTTCAACACTGGGTATCAAATTTATTGGTATTAGAATATCGTCAACATGGTACTATCCCAACCCTAGAAGCTGCTCGACAGGCTCTCTAAGTTAACAACAACCCTTGATTGGCGGGTCAGTGATGACCGGTGGTCAAGAAGCCAGTGGTGCCGACCACCGTATTCAACCATTTCAGGTCATTATCCTTGGAATATAATAACCACTCCCTCTCATACTATAGGGAGGCGGATCAAGAGGTCATTCGTTGCCATGAATAAAAGATGCATGGGTCCTTCCTGAGGGCTCCCACCAATAATTGTTGCCAACATAATCATGCAGCAGTGAACCACCAACATGATGGGGGTGTTGCCATCAGTTGTTCTTCCCAGGTCCCTCAGACTTGGGAATGCAATAAAACCCTATGAGGACCATGTATGGAAAACATGGAGTAGTTTCTTACTTATTCCCCCTCTGGATTATTCCATCATCCTAACTTTATGGAAAATAAATAATGGGCACATACACCTGTCCTCCATAATTCATCTAGCAAAAAGACTCCTCTGGTGGCACCCTACCAATCCCACCATTTATATCTGGTGTAGTACGATGAGTAGAAACATACAACCTCTTACAATATATCTTCATGTCCACAGTCTCGTCTAACTGCATTCAAGGAAGTCCACCAATCAAATATGGTAGAAATTGGTAAGCAGAAACATATACCTTCATGTACTCACCAATCCTACCAGCAATCTCATTTGTTAGAATAGAAATAAATCTATCAACCATGCTTTCCAGAAAACATCGAACAGGAACATACTCTTATTAACATTCATCAAGCCTGTCAGCAGTCTCATTTGGCAGTACCCAGAGAAGTCATTTGGAAAACTCTGATGACAAAACTGGGGCACACTCAACTCTCTATCCCCATACATGAGTATTGTAAATATCTACTGATATAAAAGGGATGAAAGGAGTAGGCACATACACTTAATCTAGATACATAATGGACGTATATTACCATTCTGACTGCTAATGTAACCAAACACATTTTATAAATGGTGAAAGGGCATACACAAATTTCTTCCCATATTCTTGAAGCATGCCAGAATATCATAACAGAAACATTCGTAGTACCATGGAAAAGACACATAATTCTGTCCCCACACCCAGGATGAATCATTGGAATACCATCCTAGAGCACATACATACCTATGTTCTAGTCTAGGATGGTTATGGGGAATACTCCCCCATATCATTCAGACTACCAGATTAGGAAAATATACCCTTTCCAATTAGAGATAATCAACTTATTCTGATGACCACCCTATGGCAGGAACATACACCTTACCTTGCTAACTACTTCTCCTAGCATGTGGCCCCAACTACATGTAAAAGAGTATCTAAGAAGAAGTCTTTCCAAAAAAAATTTTAAAATCAAGAGCCAATATGTGATCTAGCTCCTCTTAATACTGGGGTTCTTGAAGCCATTTTACATTTATCAGTTGAAACTTAATATCCTACTCTCCCATTACCAAATTATGGGATTAGTAGTTATAATTCTAAAGTTCCCCATTGTACACTTCATCATAAAGGTTTTATTCATGGAAATTCAGTCAATCTAGAGATCATATCTCTAGATGAGGGCCACATAAACCCTTCATGTGGCTAGAATACCAAGTAGAAATATGATTTATCCCTTACTATAATCCAAAATGGTGTTCCTCCCCATGATATCATTCACTATAAAATTTCACTATGTAGTAGTGTTTTTCATTTTCTAGATAATTCTTCAATTGAAAATGTAGTTATAATAACATCCTCTTATCTCGAGGCACTTTAAAATATAATTCCAGTCATGTCTGATGCCTTGTTACTAGATGGTGAAATAATTTTTCAAATAGAAGACCTCCCCCGGTGATGGTCATTCTCTGAACCTCCCTTGGGTCATTTTTCATCTAATATAGTAGATAAAAAACAACTAATCCTATTTTTTATGATAAAACAATTTAGAAATGTCCACTCTGGTCAGACCAATTTGAGAAACCTATAAAAAAAGTTGATGAAGATATTTTGAAAATGAGAAAAAAACTATCTAAAGGTGAGATAACAGTCATGTTTTGTCCTTTGGAAACCTCTCTATACAACATTCCAGAATTGATGGAAGAAGATTGCATTCATGATATCTACCTTAACTTATGGAAGACTCTTTGTCAGATGAAATCCAAAGTATTACCATATGATGAATATACAATTCATGTTACGGTAGTATAAGGGTTCAAACACCAAATTGACTTGACATATCTCTCAGTTTCTTGATATCTAAAGGCTGAGAAGAAGAAGGGAACCCTTCTGCCTGCATGCCTGGATGTAGTAAATAATCTATGCTAGTTAATTATTGATACCCCATCTGGTGTTCGTATCAGAGGATGGGGAGCACATGGAGCATTGCATTTCACTTCACTCCAAAATCAGAAAAGTCCCCCAAAAGTGGTCTCATGCAATGTTATTTCCCATAGATGGCTATAATCATCATATTTTGTGTGTAATCGAAGATATGATCAAGAATAGGCCTCGAATAGCCCTCATCAAAGTCAGGCCAAAAGAGAGAAAGCTATTGAGATACATTTTCATTAATCATATGAGAATATTAAGCAGTCCTCTCCCTAAGAGGAATCCAAACATCAGATTGTGAAAATGTCTGAAATAACACAACCGTCTTTCAAAACACGTGATTTAAGTGATTGTTGGATAATGCATCCAGCCATTGTTCAGACCAAAATTCACAAAATCAGTAGAGCGGATGCACTAATATTATCCATCATAGTTCAGGAGCCACCCTAACCTACAAGGCTGGGGGCTTTTTTAGCTCATCCTTCGAATTCAATAAATAAAGTTTGAAGGTTTGAAGATGAAGAACAACCCCAACCCATAAGGCTGGGGGATTTTTCACATCTACAATCTTCTGCCTAATTGAAGCCAGTTTTCTCTCGATTAATTAAAAATAAACAAGTTAACACACAATTGAACTATCCAATGATTCCCTTCAGGTTTCTATTTGTCAAAAAGTTATTGGGAATTCAGCATATAGGAGAACAAAGTCTCATGGAGGACCCAGAAGGAGGTGGTCTTATAAAGATATTGATGTAATGCCATTAATACATTATGAATCAGTAAATGTAATTAATACCATTATGTAAGATCCTTCAGAAAATGAGTAAATTTTAAGGGAGTTATTGGATGAATTTATTAATCATAACATGGTACACACTAAACCAAATGAAGGATGTGTGCATACTAGAAATCAATGGTATACCCAGAATCTAAGTATTCCTTCAAGTAACCAACTCCCACCACTTATAAAGGCTTTTAACAAATGGAAAGGTAAAATTAATATCATGTCTCATTGTTCCATAGGATAAGTTCAATATTTTTTTCTTGAAGAAATATTTTCCCAACAAGAAGAAGATATGAAAAAGAAAAAAAGACTCAATGTAGAGTTACTTCGAAGCAGTATTTCTACCAAACATACTCCCCAAGAAGATCCTCAACTTGCACATCCTGTAGGAAGTCCTCAACAAGTATGGTATCTTTCATCTATAGATGTGGATAATGAATTTCATCTATTGGATACATAGCCATGGTAGAATCAAACACATCCTTATAGAAATTTCCCCATGGTTTATCCAAGAAAAATTCTAGCAGAACCGTTATCAGTGGTTTTTTCAGTCATTGTGCCAATTCAAGCTTCAACTGTTGTACCTGTACATGTCCCAAATCATCCATATATTCCTTAAATGATTATAAATACCATTTAGGCATTAAAAACTCGATTAGAAGCTATAGAAGAACGACATGCACCAGTATAACCAGAAAATAAACCTTACCCTGAATTGATAGATCTAATCCCTCCACTACCAAACTTTGTGAATACCACATTTCTAATCTTTAATTGTTTGGGAGATCCTAAGTAGCACATAATGAATTTTGTTTCTCATTGTGATCCCATTATGGGGACCCCTAAATTAAAATAATTAGTAAAGCTCGGATTCTTTCTGCATTCATTATAGGGTTCAACCTTTGTCTAGTATACATGTTTTCAGTCTCGATCAATTTTTGAATGGGAAGATCTCTGTAAAAAATTCCTTCCCCAATTCAGCTCAACACTGCTGAAGGCAATAGTTTTTTATCATAAAATTTCAAACAAATGAAGAATGAAGTAGTTTCATACTTTATTGCTCAATGTAAATGATTAACATATTTTTTAAATATACCACTCCCTCAAAAATAATTGTTACTAATTTGTGTGGAGAATATGTGTGATGAGTTATGCACACCATTAATCCCTGTGAAACACACAAAAGTTTTTTCAGACCATTCTTTAGTATCCAAACAAGTTGAGGATTCCATTGTGGAAACTAAATCTAAATCTTGTGTAATTCCATCATCTTTAGTAAGGATAAAAGGGAATGTAGAGGTTGCTACAGACACACTCAATCAAGCACATGTACCTACTTCTACTTTAAAATATTAAGCATACCGAATGGATCCACCTCCTGATCATCAACAACAATGACTACCTCATCAAGATGATCAAAAATATCAAAGGTGGAGACAATTTTAGGAGTTAAAGAAGAGATTTTATTCTTTTATTAATGAAAAAGTTCCCGGTTAGTTCATTTTATCTTTGGGAAAAAATTTAGTTCAGTTTCCAGGGCCGAAGAAACAAAAAAATAAGGAGATGAATATCTACTAAATTGTTACCCCTTTTATCAAATGTTGGGAAATCCCATACATGTTTGCCTTTTTTCAAATGACTCTTATAATAATAGTAGACTCTAGAAAAGTGAAAATAAAATTTCCATCAGCACAAGTAGAATTTTTTACTACTACTGATTCAGAGAAAGAATGAAAATGGTAGGAAGTCAAAAGAAAAAATGTATAGAAGTATGATGATTGGATGGTTAGGAAAAAGATCAACCGAACTCATTCCATTCTACAAACACAGTTGAAACTATCAACTATGTCTTCTGTCACGTCCTTTATAGAAAATACATCTTCATCAAATGATTAGTTCTCTAAAGGTCAATCCTCAATGAAGCAACATGATCTTAATGATAAAGAGCAGTCCGAAGAAGATGAGCTCATGTCTAGGCTAACATTGTCCGTGAATTTGGTATAGTTCCTATAATCAGTCTCAAAGTCATAGGCACCGCCCCTCCAAATGGCACAAGTAGAACCGACCTGTAAAGAATAATCTTCATCAGATAAAGAATTGTTCTTCGGTTCTGTTAATGTTATCCACTTAATAGATCCCTATGAAAATGATGATTTTGGTTATGATGAGCCTAAATTCTTGGTTCCTGACTGGGGAACTATAGGAAGAATCCAAGGTCGAGGATAAAGGGGAAGAGATAGATATTCTAGAAACCACTATATTAACTATACCTTTGTTAAAACTGTTAATAATACAAAAACTCATGGGAGATCCCTTCATCGGACCTAGTAAGAACAAGGAAATTCTGACACACATGACAATATCAGCCCTGAAATGATTATATTGGAGGACTGATTAGAGGTTACACCATCAATATATTAGTAATTAGATAGACCAAGTCAATCCAATCAACCAAAAGTAGATGTACTTATCACTTCTAACCTGACACCTGATACATCTACATTAAGAGCATCAACTTTCATGACACGTGAAAAACTACATTTCCATGATGGAAAATGCAGACCTTTGGACAAAAAATATGATGTTTTGAAATAGCTATCCCAAGTACCAGCCAAGTATTCAATCCTGGATTCTTTGAATCTATTAAAGGATCTTCTAGAAGCTCTTATTGAGTCTTTTTCAAGTCCTCATGAGTTTGAAACTGAAGTTTTTACTACCGAGGTTTAACATTGAGACATTGATCCAACAAAATATCATCTGGTCATGTCATTCAAAAATGAAGATGAGGATGGCGTTTTACACAAACACAACAGATCCTTGTATCTATTTTGTAGGGTTAATGATACAGACATCTGATGAGCCTTCATTGGTAATGGCTCAGGAGTGAACCTCATCCATATCCATACACTTTGACGATTGGGTTTCACTAAATCTAACTTATCTCCTTCCAATTTGACATTGAATGTTTATGAAAAGAATGAAAAATAACCTCAATGAGAGATTACACTCAGAACTCAGTTTGGGGATCTGGCATCTAATTCAGATTTTGTGTTTTTCCATCAGGACACAACCTTCAACATTCTTCTTAGATGGCCTTGGCTACATCAATAGGTATCCATTCCATTGTCATATCACCAGTGTCTCAAGTATTGATTAAATGCTAAAATTGGGACATTTTATTATGACAAGGCTGTGTTTAAAACATGTGAATCTCAATATACTAAGGAATAATTCTACCACATAAAGGGAACAAGCTCCGTGGAAAAAGATGTAATAAGAATCAATGATCTGAATGCTCTGGAAAAGATATCGGCTAACCCATTCAAACATATGAGTATAGATTAAGTGTTTCCTATCAATCAAATTAATAGGATATAACAAAAAATGATAATTCATTCAGTGACTTCCATAATGTCAATTTTGACTATCAAGTCTGACAGCATGGGAGAAATTTTTGATCTACCAAGCAGTGGTGACAGATTAAATGGATATGGATTCATATCATCCACCAAACATCAAAAATTATTTGCTTCATCAATTGATCTAGAAGAAGTTATTGTAGTAATAAAGGATGATAATGATGTTGATTCCAAACCCATTATATTCTCTTCAATTCTCCATGAAGACCCTTTATTACCAGTTGGGTCAGAAATGATTTCTTCTTCTTCAGGATGTTCAAATACTGACTCCTCTCCTAGATCTAAAAGTTTTTTTTCATCACATACTCTGAACAATTAATATAACAAGTGATTCATAAGGATGATGAAGAAGAAAATATCAAGGATTCTCCTCCAACAATTGAGGGAGGCATCTCCACCACTGTGTATGAGCTAAGAGAAATAAATTTGGGCACATAAGAATATCAACACCCAAATTTAATTAGTACATCCATGACTTTTGAAGATAAAGAGATGTATAATTCATTTCTAATGTGACATTGAGATATATTTTCTTGTAACTATACATAAATTCTAAGCCTTAATCCTAATGTGTCCACTCATCATTTGGGTTTTCCAAAAGAGCATAGAGGATTTAAGAAGGTAGTAAAAAGAACACACCCAACTCATGCCTCTAAAATTAAAAGATAACATTGTTAGGGAGTTGAAATATCCAAAATAGTTGTCCAACATTTTCCCGAGTGAAAAATAAGAATGTGAAAATTAGAGTTTTCATTGATTTCAAAGTTCTTAACCAGCATTGTTCTAAATATGACTATCTAGTTTTGATCACAGAACTTTTGATTGATTCACCATATGGATATGAAGTTCTCTCCTTCTTGGATGGCTACTCTA
The DNA here is from genome assembly GCA_963277665.1 of Viscum album. Lineage (NCBI taxonomy): Eukaryota > Viridiplantae > Streptophyta > Magnoliopsida > Santalales > Viscaceae > Viscum > Viscum album. The sequence continues at coordinate 791,821,910 of OY728164.1, forward strand.
TACACAATCAAATATGAATGGACCTAGGGGATGAATATGCTTCAACATTTAGAGTCTCTTAAGGTGTGTTTTTGTATTAGGTATTAACTTTTGTCTTAAATAATTTTGGTGCAACGTATCAATGTTCCATGAAACATATATTCAAGACCTTATTAGGAAAATGTTTCTAATGTTATGTGGAAAATATAGTGCTTAAATCCAAACAATGTTCTGATCACCTGACTGATCAGGAGACAATATTTAGTAAACTACAACAAAATAATTTGAAGATTAATCCCTTGAAATGTGATTTCAGGGTTACCTTGGGAAAATTATTTGGATACATTGTACGCCATTGTGGCATCTAAGTTGATCTTGGGAAGAAAAAAATCCTTGTTATTCCACCTCCTTGAAATTTGAAAGCATTAAGAGGACTTTAGGGACACTTAGCCTATATTCAACAGTTTGTCACCAATTTGGTAGGAAAGTGTTTACCCTTAACTAGATTAATGATGAAGATAATTACATATCAATGGACCAAAGACTTCTAAGGGACATTTTATACCCTTAATAAATATCTCTAGAGTCCACTGGTATTAATGCCACCTATTGAAGGAAATCCACTTATTCTCTATGTAACAGCTTTAGAGTGATCACTGGGTGACTTCAATATAAAAAATAATGATATTGGGAATGAAAATAGCCTTTAATATCTCATTGGAACTATGCATGACACAGAGAATTGATATTCAAGTATCAAGAAGTGCTACCTGACATTAATCTTTGTAGTCATGAAGTTGATGCACTTCCCACAACATCACAAGGTTCACATAGTACCTCGCAAAAACCGACTCAAATTTATCCTCATTTGTCCTATGCTTATAGGAAATTTGGAATGGTGAGAATTTATTTTTCAATAGTTAGATATCTAGTTTGTGCATAAGAAAGAAATAAAAGGCCAAGACTTGGCAGACTTCCTTGCTGAACATCCATCTGTAGAAGATACATCATTGAATACTGAACTTCTTAATTAATAAATATTCTCTATTAAAGATAATCCCTAAACATGGGAAATATAATTTGATGGTGCTTCTAGAAGTCCAATTGGGAATATAATGGAAAATAGTAAACTCAACAAAGTTGGGTTATGAATTGTACTTATCTCCCCAGAAATGGATGTATTTTCATATTCCTTCCAATTGTCATAAGGAAATACCAAAATGTGGTAGAATATCAAGATCTCATTACAGTCCTAGAATTTTCACTATAATTACAAGTGAACTACCTAAAATTTAAAGGTGATTCATAGTTGGCAATCAAATAGATCAGTGGAGATTATGCTATCAGAAAATAAGAGTTAATCCATTTGTGTGATTATGTTAGATAATTAATGGCAGAATTTCCCTTAGAACCAACATTATCATATGTCCTGTAATCACCAAATGACAAATATGATGCATTATATAATGTATCCACAACCCTGGAAGATCCAAATTCGAATGAAAAAATCATTAGTGTTGCCCATCATCATGTGATTTCTCCTTTTTTTCAAACTATAATGGATGAAATTAATTAAATATATCATATTTCTAATCCATATGGTTATAATAAAAGATGGATGACTTCTATTATAGAATACCTTCAAAATGGATTACTTCCTCCAGATAGAGCTGTAAAAGAATAGATTCAATGATGAGTGGAAAATTTCACTCTTTATGAAAACTAATTTCACCAGAAGATCATCTAAAAACATGGAATTGATGGAATACTCTTTAGGTGTATTGATGGAGAATAAACTGAAGCTCTCATAAAATTACATGTAGGATCATGTGGTTCTCACTAGTCTAGGAATAGGCTTTCTGATAAAATCTAAAGGCTTCAATACTTCTGGACTTTAATGATGCTGGATTGAACAAATTTCACCAATAAATGTCACCCCTTACATGTGCATGCCAAATTCATTCATCAACCCCTAGATTTTCTAAATATAGCTAAATACTCCTAGCCATTTGATACATGGGGAATGGGTGTAGTAGGACCTTATACATTAACTATGTATAATTAGTTCAAGTATATTCTAACTGCTACTTATTTCTTCTCAAAATGGGATGAGGCAACAACTCTCAAAGAAGTTAGAGCCAAAATAATTGTTAACTTTGTCAAAGCTAATATTATTACTAGATTTGGTGTCCCCCATATTATATTGAAGGATAGCAGAACCAATTTCTATTCGGTTGTGGTATGGAAGTTATATCAGGAGAACAATATCAAATCCAATCATTCATCTCGCTGTCATGCAACACTCAATGGACAGATAGAGGATTTCAATAAGACCCTATCAATTATGATCCATAAAATGGTAGATAAAGATAATAAATATTTACATGATAAACTTTTTCATGTTTTACGGTCTTATAGGACTACTACCCGTAATTCCACTCAGGAAAACCCATATTCATTAGTGTATTGAATAAAAGAAGCTTTTCCAATTGAAATTCAATTTCCTTCACACTGAGTTGCAATATTTGATCATTTATCAATAGATGAATACTCTCTAAAGCAATTTGATGAGCTGGATTGATTATAAAAAATGTTATTGCATACTTTTCATCATTTTTAAGTCTATAAGAACAAAATTTCAAGATATTTTAACAAGAATGTTCACCTCCACTCATTTCTTCAAAGAGAAATGGTATTAGTCCACAGGACACCAATGATACTAGGAAAGAAGCCTCCAAATATTGAGCCAAAGTGGGTAGGACAATATTCTATACATAAGGTTTACTAAAATAGATCCTATTCCCTAATCTCATTTTATGGAGAACTTATTACAACTCCAACCATTTCAATATTCTTAAAGAAGTTCTTTTTGTAATTACACATCAAATGTCCTTATTACATGACTCTAAACTTCACAACACAAAGTACTTATTCCAAGACATTAAACTGCATAACAACCATATGTGTCCATGCTGCATGACGTTAGAAATCATAGCATCTTTTTCCTCATTGCATGATGTTAAACTACATGAAATTATTTTTCCTTGCTACACAACAATAAACTTTACAGTTAAAGTCTTATTCATTTGATGTTAATAAATCCCATTAGATACTGTAAATTTGTATTCCTTGTAATTATTTAAAAAAAATAGTAGCTTCCATGAATAAGCTTCACTCACATCATTGATGCTCCTTAGTGTCACATAAGTTCCATTTATCCCTATGTTTGAATCAGATCTACATAGAGACCTCATTTCAAGAACTATGTGTTGCTTGATTCCCATTTCAATGGGACATGTAGAGATTCCTAGATCTCTAATCTTGGGACCAGCCCCAACCATAAAAAAATATTCCCTTTTCTCCTTCTTTATATGAACTAGATCTATACAAAATACTCTTTGAAGACACATGGTTTGATCTTCATACAATTTTGTGTCTTAAGTTTAACTATATTTTTGTAATGTGTTAAAATCCCCCATCTCTCACATCAAACTCAATTGGTGTGGGAAATTACTGTTTCAAGAACTACTTTGTCTTGATTCTCGTTTTAATGGGATACATAGAGACACCTAGATCTCTAATCATAGGCCTAGATATGATAATAAAACCTTTTGTTCCCTATGTTTATGAATAAAACCTATATAGGGAATGTTTAAAGAACTATGTGTGGGTTGATTTTCATCCATATGAGATACATAGTGACACCTGGGATTAATTAGCAAGTCCAGACACAATATTCCTTTTTTCACATTGGAATCACTTCATGTCTTTCCTGCATGACTCTAAACTACATAGACTAATGTCCTTGTTGCATGACATTAAAATGAAAAAAACCCAAAGAACTATGATGGCTTGATTATCATCCCATTGAGATATGTAGTGAAAACTAGGCCTTAGATCCTAGTCCCATCCATGGGATAAATTTATATATATCTCTTCCACATATAATTAACAATTTATGTGGGAGACTTTATTTTGAATCATCTCCTTAGAGATCCCACCAATGAAACTAGAAGTGTCCCTATTTTATATATGAGTCAGATCTATGTAAGGGACTCAAAACTCATGGCCAATATTGATTCAGATATATCTCTTGTTCATTGAGAATTACCCCATTCATATTTCACACCCTTAATCTTGAATACATTCAGATCTTTATAACATTTCTTACGGTTTCGTAATAGTGTTTTTGATATCTAAGAACTATTTTTCCTGACTATGCAGTGTGTTCCCTTTGGTAGCCTTGCATAAGTTTCCTACATAACAAGCCTATCAGTGAAAAGATTCTACTATTTGTCTATGCCGAATATGCCACAATTGTCCATGTATAATACAGCCCCCATAAAAGGTTTGTCAAATAATGCTAACATCATTCTTGGTTAAAGTGTCTTTTTCCCCTTCAAACATTGAAGACAATATAAAAGAATTTGTATCTTAAAGTAGTCATCCATGTATACTTGTCCCATTACCTTTCTCTCGATCTGAAATTATTCATGACCATGGTTTACACATTTCCATCTCTATGTGTTCAAAGCATATTGAAATAACCTTATATCATTTTCCTACATATCATCTACTATTTCTATTTTATTTTAGTCCTAGATATATGACATAAAACTACAGATTCCATACTTTCTATGTTTGGGTCAGACCTTTATAGAAATCATATTTATCTAATTTTTGGGAAATCATAATTCGAAAAACCCTTTCATTATTCAAGTACCTTTCCCCATAAATCGAACTCTGTGCTATAGAAAATATAAATCTCCATAAACTTTCTTTGGTTTTTAGAAATAGAATGTAAAATTTTTTAGATCTCTTTGTGTAACTAAGGAGTATGTTCCCCCAGTGGCCTTGTATAAAATTTACCTACATAAGAAGCCTATCAGTCAAAAGATGCCACTGTTTGGCTATGCAACATATTCCCTAGTTGTCCCTACGTAATACAAACCTCATAATGGTTTTTTCAAATAATGGTAACTTAGTTATTAGAAAATAATTCCTATAATGCCTTTATCCATTTTCCCATATCATTATTTGGATCTATAAATTCCCAAATCACAGATTAAAATTTTTCATTTCCATACTTGAACATTGTAGTTTGTTTTCTAGACAAATTATCAAGAAATTTGAGACTCATGAACCTTGGGTCAATGATAAAGACCATAAATTAATTCCACCCAATATCCTCACTGCATGACTTAAAACTCCACAGTATAATGTCCTCACTACACTGTATAAAACTGCACAACATGATATCAGAAATCCCATTTCTGAAAATTTTTAACCATTCCTCAAACACCAAATTTGTGTAAAAGTGGGTTCCTTTTTCATGACCTATGTTGGCATAGATCACCCTTTATTCTTTAAATATATTTACTTGGAAAAACTACCCACTATGGTCTTGAGTCAAAAAATCTTATTTTCCTTGTCTATCAACAATAAATTGTTTAATTCCTCTGATATCCTTTTCTTAACTATTCAGTTCCTGCCCCTAGGCGTCCCTGCAAAAAATTCACAAACATAACAGGCTTGTCAGTAAAAATATTCCACTATTTTTCTTTGCAGAATATGCCCTGTGTTGGCCCTATATAATATGTCCCCCATAATAGTTTCATCAAATAATGGTAACCTCATTATTGGAAAAGTCATCCTTTATGTTTATACTTGAATTTTTAGATTTGGTGACAATAAAAATCATAACTCGAGTTTCCCCTTGGATGTATCTGAAGATTATTGGAGAAATTTCTAGAAAATAAGATTTGTATGGGACATAATTTCAAAATATATTTTCAAAGATATTATTACTTTAACATTATCCTTTTTAGTCCAACATGCATGAATCCAAACTACCAATAACAAGAGACAAAGTACTCGCTACAATGAAAACCTGCAAAGGGAACTCTTAAAACAAGTTGAGCCTTAACTCACTGAATCTACATTTTGTATGGTTTAGGAAATATTGAGTAATTAAAAGGAAAAAGATGAAATTTTTTTGGGGTTGTCTATAAAATATTTGTAAAAATAAAACAATGCTCACTTGGCCCATCATCTTAGGTAGAAAAGGCGCATTCCACTCATGTTATTGTAATTATGATTATCTTAAATAAAGGTTTGATGTTGTAAAAAAAGTCACAATTGATAATATAATTAAAAGGAATAAATAATAAAGACATAGATATTAGAGACAAAATTCTTTTCATTTGTGAGTAAAAATCCACTGAGAAGCATCTACAAACTGGAGTCTCTCTATCATAAATCACAAGATATATTCTCATAACTTCTCATTTTATTAATGGCCTCTTGATCTCCATCAAATTCCTATTGATGTTCAGTTAGCCAATCATTCTCATTCCCTTAATCATAAAGAAGGGATTCCTTAGCATCTAAAATAGATTTTTCACCATCTTTCTAGACTTCTCTTATTTAATTATGAAGTTTTTAAAGCTCCCCTATAACAATATATAACTCTTTTTGAAGATACATCTGACGAACAATCTTTTCTTTAATTGTTTGCTTGATTTATATCAAATTTTCAATATGATTGGCCTCATCATGGAATAATTCTACTTGGAATTCATCAGTATTGGTAAAAAGTCAAGTTTTTATCAGATCTTGTCAAAGCTTATGCTCTTTATCCCTTTTTGATAATATCATTCACTGCACTATGGATTTCATGGTATTCAAAACCACCAAATCCCTACATAATGATCATAGATGAAAGTCGTGATATTTTTTAGGATAGTTCTTCAAGTGTAATTTCAAATATTATATTCCATGTGTTCTTTGATTCCTTGCATCATGTAAGATTAAGAGCCTTTTGAATATCTGGATCTGATTCAAAATCGTTGTTATAAAGGGGAACATATTCTGGGATTAATGCACTTAAATAAGTTCTATGTTTTCCTCCTTCCTTGGTAGTGGTTGCTCACTTCCTAATTTTATTTGAGGTGATCTAGAAGTTTCACCTCCAAACCTAGCCATTGAAGTTGATAATCATATATGGCGAATTTAAATTATAGTTATGGTTAGTTTTAAAAGGATAACAAGAGTCAGAATAATCACACTATTGGTAACCCTTACCTAACAATAGGTAGGAATCTTGAGAAGACTCTTCCCCAATATTCTTAGCTCCAGTAGTTTTGGTTGATGTATTTTGGTGGGGAAGGATTTCTTTAACCTAATCCAGATTCTCTAAATTAATCTTAGGAAGTATCTATGTTTCGAGGTCCTCCTAAGACAATGTCTCCACAAAGGTGGTATTAACAGTGATATAAATTCTTCCATCATGCATTGTCCTTGTAAGAGTTTCTTTAGATGAAACTGCATATTTAAATCAATCATGGTTATAAAATTAATCATAGGAAGTTTGATAGCACGAATAATAAATAGTAAAATCCATTTGGTTTCATATAATTAACTTAAAAATCTTCTAAATTTTTTGGCATATTAACATGTTATAATACTTCTTCAAAATACATGTTAATATTAATCTTATAAACCAATGATATCCCAAATCCCATGGTAGTCTCACCCATGGGAGAACTTGGAGTTGTTGTTTTGAGACCCTCCTATGATGACTTTTATCCCCAAACAGCTCCCTCAGTTATAGTTATAGGGTCAACATTAGTTATCATAGGATTTTTTGGTGCATGTGATGAACCTAAAGTATCACATTATAGAATTCAGTTGTTGTTAAACATAGTTTATCATGAATAAATTCTGATTTACCATAGGTCTCATTTCTCCTGGTAGTAGAAACATGAGAAATGTTGGAAACAGATGTTGGTTCATTTGGCCTAAACGCCTCTTTAGTCAAAAGAATCACTAGGTTGGTAGGAATTTGTGATTGTTCAGAATCACCCTCCATGGTTACTCAAGGATCATTAGAGATTTACTTAAGAGAATAAATAGAAGAAGTTCCTAAAGTTCCAAGAAGTTTAAACACTTTCTTTGAAGAAAGCTAAAATTCATGTTTTCAAGAATTCTTACCACTATTAGGAAAACGTTTAAACAAAATATTCATTCTTTGATTTTTCTATTTCTTCTCCTTCTTGGGTGGACTTGCATTATCATCTAAAAAATAGACATGAGAGACTGCATTCCCCTTTCTATCTCATCCTCCATTGCATTTTGTTCTGGAGATATCTCTCTCGACTCACAAGGTGATCCGATAGCTCCAAGTGCAGTACCATAAGGGCTATATTGTGGTGATGGAACATTAGACTATTTTCCTTTCACGAAAATCTAGTTGAAATGATATTTCCCCTGAGTAACAATTCATTGAATAAATTCAAATTGAAAATAAGAAAATAATGTGAGAAAAAGAGAACATATATCTTCAAGATCAAAAAAATCACGCCAATCATCATCTAATGAAAGGTCAATCCCTTTACTGGCACCATGATTTATCATCTCGTTCACTCATTATGTGGTGGGAATTGATTCATCAGTTACATATATGAGAATATTCAGTTCTTTGATATATGTTTCGACTTCATCAGGGTTATTCATAAATAGAATATTAGAAGAGGCTCGTAGATCCCCAATTCCTAGAATACATAACCCTTCACATAAATCTATCCATGTGGTTTCAATATCACAATGAAAGATTTTCCTCATTTGAACCACCTCTAGTCATACATATTCATAGTACATTTCAGAGGGTTTTGAAGTTGATCCTATAGTTTTAGATTTGAGTTTCTTCCCAATTCATGCAGTCATAGATGGTGGATGAGAAAATGGGACCCATTTCTCTTCTGAACGATGGCGACTAGATCAACTTGGTACAACTTCAGTTGAGATTGATGATGTGGCTATCTTGACTATGACAGGTGGATTGTATATTATATGAGGTCATTTTGGTGAGCTAGGATCCCCATCACCCCCTCCCTCTAAATCCAATGTATCATCCCCTGAAGATGAGGAATTAACTTCTAAATGAAAGGGTTCCATTCTACCGCCTCTCATTATCCCTACTCAAGGGAAAACATAGTTTAACACCCCTTTAGGGTATGATGAAACCCATGTTCTCAGTATACCAAATAGTCAGTATTCTTGTTGCATCAGCGGAAGGTATGTTGAATATTTCTCCAATTTTCCCTACAGTTGTAAGCAACCATAATTGTTAGGCCACCATTGGATGTTTCTCTAATCTGACATGAATTGGAGGAGATGCTTTAATTTATTTCAAACAATTGACGTGATGTGCGAATATATAAGGAGCACATGCCTCACATATGATTTCCCCGTCAATATTTGTATCCAAAACTTCATCCCTGCAAGATAAAATATATGCCTTTAGCTCTATGCTGGCCATCCTGCCATCAAAAAATCGTCCTGTAAGCAGATTTCCATAATGAAAAAGTAGAAATTCCTTGAATATACATAACTTGGCCTTATTTCCATAATCATTCAATGAAATAGGCTAAATACTAGAAAAATATTGAACATATGGTTGAAATGAACTTCTAAATACATGTACCCCACTTTGCATAGCATAAGTTCTAAAATGAGGGATGATCCACCCCCTATTGGAAAAAAATCCCAACTTTTCTTCCATAACTTTTTTTTGATATGTGTGAGAATCTCAAAAAATGGATGAATAGAATTGTGGTTGTAGATCGGGTGTGCGTGCTTTCAAATTTGGAGCACATAGGCTATGATGTATGAAATAGGTCTTAGTTGTTGTCCCTGCATTGATATATGTTCCCATAACAGAAATATTGGCCGAGGAGAAATTGTTATTGTCTTGAAACCAAGAAAGTGGAACATAATTATTTGGGTCTGGTATATTGACATCCTGCTAATGGCCATAACCATACAGAGGAAAATATATACTCCATGGAAAATTAAAGTGATATTTTCTCAGATGCTTTTCCAAATCTGGGAGAGTACTATCATGGATTTAAATGTAATCATGCCTAACAATCATCATCATATTATCAATTCTCTTACTAGCCAATTAGTCATCAATTCTATTTCCCTTGGGAGCAAATGAATTTTCAAAAGGGACCAAAATTCATCTTTAAAGTAATCTTATTTTTGATGTTTTTGAAAAAGGAATTAATTAAATTTGACAAAGGCATTAAGGGGTGCATGTATTGAATTAGTTTCCATGTATAAATCTAGCACGCAAGTATGGCACCCCATTTTTGGTGTGCAAATAAAAAACGTACAGAAGAAGCGCAACTGACAAGAGAATCTAAGCGAAATCACATGCACGCCAAGAGCTGGATTTTCAGAGTTATTTGTAATTTTTGCTGAAGTGAAGCCAAAATATATAAGAGATGAAGATTTCCCTATGCAACATCACCTTGTGCACCCATACCTCGCACGCTATTACATTGCGCACAACATCAACCTCTTTTTACCCTCTTTCATAACTTTACCTCAGTATAAGATCCTCTTTTAATTTTAGATCCAATTTTGACGGGGGGGGGGGATTTTGTGGGCACTCCATTCTATCATGGAAAAAAAAGTGACAAAGGGAAATTCCATAGAAAAAAGTGGGGAAAATACATGAAGAAAATCAATATTTTCAAAGGCTTGAAATTTGGATCACCCACTACGGAAAAATGCATATTTTGCGGCAATTGTTTTCCTTTTTGCGGCAGTTTAAACTGTCGCTAAATCATTCTACAGTAGTTTTGAAAAACCACTGCTAAATCGTGCATCAGGAAACTATTAGTAGCGGTTTTCAAAACCCACGTAGAACGTTTCACGACAGTTTTTTAGCGCCAATTTTTTTTATTTTTTTTCATTTTTTTATTTATTTTTTGAATTTTTAAATTTTTTTTAATTTTTTAATTAAATTTTATTTATTTATTTATTTCGTATTTATTTTATTTATTTTGTATTTATTTTATTTATTTTGTATTTATTTTATTTATTTCATATTTATTTTACTTATTTCATATTTATTTTATTTATTTTGTACTACTTTATTTACTTTATTCATGCCAATGCCCATGCCCACGCCCATGGAATATAAAGAAATTCTGTGTTTGGTGAGATTTGAACCCCAAATCTCTTGCATATTTTCCAAAGACTTTACCACTCCAGCAGGCTCGTCGTGTAGTTAATAAATAGAATTTAATATACTTATATATACTAATTGAAAAAACAAATAATTCATAACTAGTAGATATAATCTCAATAATAATTAAACAATAAGCAATAATCAATAATCAATAATCAATAATCAATAATAAATAATTATTTATTTATTTATTATTGATTTGTTTATTTATTTATTTATTATTATTTACTATTTATTATAATAAAGAAAAAATAAATTATATTAATAAATACATAAATTATGAAATTATAGAAATAAATTAATAAAATAATAATATTAAAAAATTAAAATAATAATATAATAAAATAACAATACAATAAATAATAAACAACAAATAGTAAACAATAAACAATAAATAATAAAAAATATAAACTAAAAACTAAATAATAAATAAATAACAATAAATAAAAAATAATAAACAATAAATAATAAACAATAAACAATAAATAATAAGTAATAATAAATAATAATAAACAAATAACAAATAACAAATAATAAATAAATAACAAATAATAAAATATAATAAACAATAAATAATAATAAATAACAATTAATAATTAATAATTAATAATTAATAATTAATAATAAATAATAAATAATTAATAATAATAAATAACAATAAATAATAATAAACAAATAATAAATAATAAATAATATATAAAAAAATACTAAATACAAAATAATATTAAATATTAAATAGTAAACAATAAATAATAATAAATAATAAATAATAATAATGAAATGATAAAAAACAAAAAACAAAAAATATTAATTAATAATTAATAATTAATAATTAATAATTAATAAAAATAAAAACTAAATACTACATAAAAATAATAATAAATAATAAATAATAAATAATAAATAACAAATAACACATAATAAATAAATTATAATAAATAAATATAAATAATAAATAATAAATAAAAAATAAAAAATAAAACATAAAAAAATGTAAATAATAAATAATAAATGATAAATAATAATAATAATAAATAACACGTAATAAATAATTATAAATAAATAAATAATAAATAATAATAATAATAAATAATATTAAATATTAAATATTAAAAAATAAATAATTATAAATAATTATAAATAATAAAAAACAAATAAAAAACAAATAATAAAAAATAAATAATAATTAATAATTAATAATTTATAATTTATAATTAATAAATAATTTTTAATTTTTAATTTTTAATAATAAATAAAAATAAATACAAAGTACTGAATAAAAAATTAATAAATACTAAATAATAAATAATAAATAATAAATAATAAATAATAAATAATCGTAATAATAAATAACACATAATAAATAATTATAAATAAATAAATAATAATAAATATTAAATATTAAATATTAAATATTAAATATTAAATAATAAATAATAAATAATAAACAATAAATAAAAATAAATAAATAATAATAATAAATAATATATAATATATAATATATAATAAATGACAAATAACAAATAAAATATTGTTATTAATAATAATAAATAATATATAATAAATAATAAATAAAATATAATAAATAAAATATAATATATAATATATAATATATACTAAATATTAAATAAATATAAATATTAAATTTGAAATATTAAATAATAATTAGTAAATAATAAATAATAAATAACCAGTAAAAAATAATAGATTATAAATAAATTAAAGTTTATTATAAATAATAAATAATAAATGAAACACATGAAAAAATATGAAAACGCGTGATAGGGGATGAAAAATCATGAAAACGTATGAAAACGGATGGAGAAGCATGGAGAAGCATTAGAAAGCATGAGAACGCATGAAAAATCATGACAACTCTGGAAAACCCCTTAATAATTCAACATAATCATCACAATAAACCCCAAAAAACAATTGATAAAGATAACAAGTCATGGAACCCCAAATTAACAGTAATAAATAGAACAACCATTAAATCCCGTCAAAATAGTCAGAAAGTTAAAAAAACATTGGGCTCACATTAACAAAGATAACTTGTGATCTGAGAGCCCATTCCATATCTGTGATCAGTCAAATCAAAGATCTTGAAATGATCTTCGACCTGATAGGTGTAAGAGACCGAATGGACATGCGGATCAGAAGTTACAACAGTTTTAAAAATAAGCTGGTGGGGAACAGGTGTTAGAAACCCGGCATCAGAAAACATAACAAAACCAATACCCACTTAAAGGCCATAACTTATGATCTAGGAGTCCATGTGGGAACCGCAACCTATCAAACTGAAGCTCATGAAACGAAATACAATTTGGAAGGCGGAGGAGTCCGAACTGACATGCGGATCGAAAGTTACATCTGTTTAAAGACAAGTTTGACGGGATACCGGTGAATGAAACAGGGTTTAGGAGGCCTTCAGCGGGGTTTTAGGGTCAAAACCAAAGCTTTCTTCTTTTGAATTGGTGCGTAGCTATCTTCACTAGCTTCGATTTTATATGTGGTAGAGCCCAAATAGACACCCGTAGCGAAAGTTATGGCCCTTTGAAGTTGGAGAACATTTTTTAACTTTCATATAACTCTCATATCGTTTTCACCTTAGGCCATATCAGAGTTTTGATTATACGTGCCTCTAGATCTCTTTATGAGCTTCGATTTGACTAGTGGTGGCAATCCAATGGACGCCCGAGTCAAAAGTTATGGTCGTTTTAGTGATTTCAGGGTTTCTAATGTTTTTTTTGTTTTGTTCCTTTCATTTCATGGTGGTTTTACCCAAACCGCAGTAATTTCGCAGTGGTTGTTTTTAAAAACTGCTGCTAATCCTCGAAAAAATTTAATAAATTATTTAAAAAAAATTACACATTTCTCGGCAGTTTTTAAACCACCGCGAAACACCAGTTTTCCTGTAGTGACCTATATCAAGATGAGGGTCCATCACCGCGCAAGGTACTTGTATGCCACATTTCTGGCATGAAATCCACTGGTGTGACTGATCAGTATTTGCATAGTGTCACTTATTTGTCTATAAATAGACTCGTGGGGTCGTTATTTGTATGGAAAATTTTTCCGAATCCTAATTGATGATCTGATCACCCCAGTGCTTTTCCCATGTCTTCTGAAACCTTCAAGGTGGTTCTTTAACACCTAGAGTGGAGGAATTAATGGAGGATCATAGGACATACATTCATTTTGTGTTTGGAATCCATAACACTTTCATGCATAAAGTGCCCCACCTCCCTAATTCAGTACCACTTGCACACCACCCATTCCTCCCAAAGGATGTTGAGAGCACCACTTTTTTGGTAATACCTCTGAATAATCTTGAAGGCTCGGATCAAGTCTCACACAAGTATTAAAATCCAGATTTTTCATCACTTATGTCAACATCAGGTCGCCCAATCCGACTTGCATGCCCATACCTACGTGCCAGATACTCAATTGGAAGCCCTTCTTCGATTCACATTATCCCTTTAGTCTATACAATCTTTTCATCAAGAATTATTCAAATCCATTCATGGAAAGGCTTCTTCTTCATTAGCTCAATTGTTTGAAAGGGATTATGTTGAAACTTCCTCCAAAACCTCATGACTTATCAAACCTTTGGGAAGGTCACAATAGTGTGTCTCTTATTTGGGTTTGTATATCCACAGTCAGAGGTTTCCTACATTTGTTCTGAAATGGGGTTAGGATTCACGGTGTGTCCGTGGCTTTGTATATCCGTAGTCACATGGAAATTTCTCCTAGGAACATTGTTGGGTAGTTCCTGGTTTGAAGGATTAGGGTTTGGGTCATGACCTCCCTTTATCATCTCTTAAACTTGTAATCTCAAGTCTCTGGTAGGAAAGGTATGGTTCACATGTAGTTTTTTTTAACAAAGGATAAGTCACCCTCCCCTACCAGGACCAATTTTAGGGATACCATTCGGGTATAATCCCCTAGACTTTCATGTAGGAGGCTTCAGTCTTACTCCTATCTACTTCATTTACCTTTACTCATTCCTTACATTGGACCCTTATCTAATGTAAAGTTAATAGAGGGAAGGTTCATCTCCCTAACCTATTCCACCATTGTCGCCATAGGCCCATCCTCTTCCAATAGAGAAGGAGGAAATGTGTGTGTGGTTTTTTGAATCATTAACATCCTCTTGTTTCTCACACCGAGCATGACTCATATGAGCTTATAAAATTTTGATAATTACAACATCCACACAATCCACCTTGAATGAACTAAGACTACTCTGATTCCCATCAAAACTGGGATACATAGGAAGCCTTCGTAAGGCCTAAGCTTTATACCATTTCATCCACAAAAGGCCTCCTTTTTATGGTGTATGTCTGAACTCATCTCTCTCAACTACACTCTCCTATGAGACTTATCAATCTATGTGGGATTTTATTCCCATCCAAGTGGGATACGAAGGAAGCCTCCCTGAGGTTCAAACCCAACACTTCAAATAAACTTATTCTTCCTGAGCCATATTCTCAACTGGGTCAAATCCTACTTTTAAACTCATATATTTTCCATGTTCCTTGAGCTGCTTAGTAATAAGTCCCACAAAAAACTTTTACTAAGAACCGTTCTCTTAGATGTCCTTACCACATGACATTAAATTGTTCGACAAGGTCCTTATCACATGACCTAAGGTATGATGTTTCCCATTAAGTGACACCAAATTACGAGGCTTATAATTCCTTTCACAAGGATATATAGGTATGCCATTTATGGGTATAATTCCGTCAAAAAAAAATTGGTCTCCCTAGACAAAAATAAATTCTTGAGTGCCCCACTGAGTGGATTAAAAACTAGTATTATTGTAACAATGGTCAAAAGAGTCTCTAAATAGTATATGAGATGATACTACTGACGGGGAACCTCAAATACATACAAATATCTCCATTAATGAAGAACCTAAAATGCATACGGATGATTATAAATTTCATACGTGCTAATAATTGATTGAAAATTTCAAGGTAAACCTATGTTATGCTTGTAAAATTAAAAAATATTCACAAGAAATATCATAAATCTATAAGAGGGAAGGAAGTAGGGAATAATTCCCATAAAAGGGTGAGATGAGTCTAACCTCCCATCCTCTCGACCAAAGTATGTTCTCAAGTATCTTAAGCCTAAAACTAATGAACACCTGCCTTTTGAAAGAAGGTCCCTTTTGGATAAACAACCATTGGATGTTCCGGTTCCATAAATAAATCCAATAGAGACCGCTCAGAAGTAGTTATTACTAATCGGAACACATGTTCTGAGTTACATGAAAGAACCCTAAACCCCCTAAAAGGAAATATGGCTGATCTGCTCTCTCCTACACCACTCCACAATGGTGAATTTCCTCTTCCGAATTGAAGACGACGGTGACCTCCACGACTTGCCCCCCCCCCCGAGGGGGAGGGGTTCTTACCAGTTCTCGATGAAAGCAGAGCCTTCATTCCGTTCTCAGACCCTAATTATCTCCCTTATTTTCTGCGTATTAATCTCAGCCCTAAGGTGATGGGTCTGTTTGATGGTCATCCAAAGCTGCAGTTGTCAATTTCAGAGTTCAATAAGGCACCAGCGTTTCATAAGTCTCTGGTGGCTCGATTCTCTAACTGGCACCCTCTGGTGGATTTTTTTGATAGATTTGTGTTCGAACATTGGGATCTCCACGATAGGGTGACGATGGGCTTGGATGATTCCTACCATATTCTGATTCACTTATCTTCTAAGCAGGACCTTATCCAGGCCTGGTTGCTGCCCCCGCAGATGTGACGGTGCACACTTTTCTCTCTTCAGGTGGAGTTTTGATCTTTATTTAGGTCGGGACTCACCTTTGGTCTCCATTTGGGTACGATTACCTGAACTCCCTCTTCCCTTCCAAAATTTTTCGATTCTTACAATGCTGGGAAATTTGGTTGGAATATTTCTGTGTGTGGATAGCCGAGCGCGAGCCCTATGTCATCCGGTTTCTCCAAGAGTCTATATTGAGGTTGATGTTTCCAAACAACCAGTCGATTTTTTCTGGATTGAGATTGGTGAAGAGTTGTGGTGGAAGCAACCTGTGGTTTTCGAATCTTGGGTGAATTACTGTGATACTTGTCTACCTCTTGGTCATGTGAAACGGGTGTGTCGTCGTGGAGGCAGTGATCGCTTAGTTTCTGAGAGACCATACCCTGATTAAAATGAGGGGGAGCTTCACTCGGGGGTCTTGGTAAAGGACTGTTTCAGTTGGTTAAATGCAGATTTAGGACGGGCAAGTGCTGCCCCTTCGTCCAGTGGGGTGGTGGAGGTGGTTCCGGAGAAAGATATGGTTGCCGATGTCTTCTTATAGATGGTTCCAAGTGGGGTGTGCAGTGACACCCCCAGTCTAGGTTCTGAGGGGGTGAGGATGGAGGGGTTGCTGACAAATGCTTCTTCTGCCGAGGGAAATGGTCAGGAGTTAGAACAGGACCCTGTTCTTACTTTGAATCCATTTGTAGTGCTCGATCCAGAGGATGGGGAGTGTCCGGAGTCACTGGTTGATGCCCAGGATTAAGAGGAGCGGCATGTCTCTAATATCAAGGACATCCCATCTATTCATTAGCTAGAACAGGAACTGCGTGATGTGGTCCCTTCTTCTGCTGAGCTGACTGTGGTGAAACAGAGTTCATGAATGAAGATTTTGGTCTTTGAAAAGCTACTTCCCTATATTGAACTCTCTGAGATGATCATGATGGAATTTTCGAAAATTGAGCAACACCGATGTGAGATTCAACATCAGTAAAAACCGAAGGTGATATTTGACTACGATAACATTGACGAGCATGTTAAATATGATTTTGTCTTTGGGGGCCATAACGACTTCATTGATGTGAACACTCCCAAGAATTAGAGGAGGAGGACCTTGAGGGATGGCTCATTTCATCCTAACTCGGATCGAAGAGGAGGGTCGGAGACCACAGCTGCTGATTCCAGGTAGGAGGGGAGCTCCAAGGTGGTGAGTACTGATGATTTCCTTCACAGTAGGAGGAGGGGTAGTGCTTCCCCTACCAAGAGGAGGGAATAGAGAGACTATTAAACCCTTCCAAAACCAATGGAAACAAAGCCCTCCTCGAAGGCTTCCAATGTTGTGGAGGATGCTCTCACCAAGGATCGAGCAGATAGGAAGTTAGAGAAGAAGCGATTCAGGAGGTACTGTATAGACTTCCTCAAGTAGTATGAGTCATCTAAATGGGAGACGGTAGAAATGGATGCCTCCTCTGGGTATTCTGTTGATGGGGATCCATATGGTGATGATGCGAACTTCGGGTTTGGTGCAGCGACTGAACCTCTTGGAAATTTTGGTGACGACGTTGACTGACTTTTTCAACTTTTATGTTTTTTCCTTTTTCTTTTTTGATTTTTCTTTTTTGGGGCCTTTTGCGTCTTGGTTGTAAAGGGTTTTTGGGTGTGGGTTGATTGACCCCACCCCTCCCTTATCTGCTGCGTCTTTTTTTTCTTAATAAGTTTTGAGGCGGTCGGGAATAGCCTGGCTTTACACCTATTCTGCTATAAAAAAAATAAAAAAATCTAAAAAATCTCTAAACCCTTTAAACCCTTAAAAATATAAATAATGATAACAAAACATTAAACCCAAAAAATCCCAAAAAACCCAAAAAACATAAAAATCCTAAAAATTTTCAATAAGTCCGTACAAAAATATAAACCCCTATAATCCCCTAAGAAAACATTAAAAATCTAAAAAAACATAAAATAGTTGAAAACCTAAAAATGATAAAAACCCTTAAAACCCCTAAGATCACTCAAAATATTTAAAACCCCTAAAAACCATAAAAATTTCAAAAAAGGGCTAAAAATCCCTCAAAACATAAAGAACCCTATGAAAATCTGACCACCTTAAAAACACTTAAATCTCCTAAAAACCTAAAAATTCTAAAAACCCTAAAAGACCATAAAAACCCTAAAAATATAAAAACATAAAAACACTTAAAACCTACTAAAAACTGTAAAACCCATTTAAACCCCTAAAATTGTTTTAAAAACTCTAAAAAAACTTAAAAACCCTAAAACTTCAAAAAATCCCAAAAAATCTTAAAAAACCCAAAAAACCGATAAAAAACATAAAAAAGCTTTAAAAATCCCAAAAACCCACAAAAAAACCTAAAATCCTAGAAAACCCATAATATAACCTTAAAACCAAAAAGAAAATTTAAACGCATACAAACCTAAAAATGCTAAAAACCCAAAAAATTATTAGAAATCCTAAAATCTAGATAAATCCTAAAAAATTACTATAAATCACTATAATTTTAAAAAAGCCTAAAAATCTAAAAAAACCCAATGAAAACCTTAAAAACATAAAAAAACATAAAACCCATAAAAATATAAATATTTGTAAAAATCCTATATACCCTGACAACCCTAAAAATCAATAAAAACCATAAAATCCCATAAAACCCTAAAAACCCTTTAAAACCCCTAAAAACTCTAAAATTCCTTTTAACCCCTAAAAATTAAAAACTCTAAAAAACATTACAAATCCAAAAGGGCATAGAAAACCTTAAAAATCAAGGAACCATAAAAACCGAAATCATCCTAAAACTCCTCAAACCCTCAAAATCCCCCAAAACACTAAAACCCATAAAAATCATAAAAAATTGATAAAATCCCTAAAACAAAAAAAATCCCAAAACCCTAAAAATATGAAACAAAACCTTAAAAACATAAAAAAACTAAAATACATACAACCTAAAAAAGGCTAAAATCCAAAAAACCATAAATCCCTAAAACCCTAAAACCCCTAAAACCCATAAAACCCATAGATATATTAAAAATTGAAAAACTCCTAAAAATAATAAAAACAAATAAAACTCTAAAAGATATTTAAATCCTAAAAAACCTTAAAAAAACTCTAAATACATTAAATACCCTAAAAACTTAAAAATCCCTAATACCCTAAAAAACCCCATTAAAACCCCAAAAACCCTAGAAACTACAAAATCCGTAAAAAAACATTAAAATCCAATTAAATCCCAAAAAATCCCATCAAATTTAAAAAAACATTGAAACCAATAAAACCCCTAAGAAACCTTTAAAAACCTAAAAACACATTAATCACCTAGAAAACCTAAAAAACACTAATCCATAAAAAAATAAAAATTGACCCTAAAACCCTAAAAACACTAAAACTAAAAAAACATAAAAACAGTAAAAACCCAAAAACAATAAAAATCCTTAAATACCCTAAATACCCATAAAAATACTAAAACACCTAAAAATCCGTAAAAACATAAAAAACCCTAAAACCATAGAAAACATTAGAAAATCTTAAAAACCATAAAATAATTAAAACCCCAAAAACCAAAAAAATGTTAAACACCTAAAAACCCCTAAAAACACCAAAACCCTCAAAAACCGACAAAAACACTAAAAACACTAAAACCCACTAAAAACTATAAAATCATTTAAACCCCTAAAAACATTTAAAAAATCAAAAAAACCTTAAAAACCCTAAAAACTGAAATAAACTAAAACCCCAAAAAAACCATAAAACCCTAAAAAATTAAAAAAAACCCTAAAAACCATTAAAACATCTAAAACCATAAAAATCCTAAAAATCAATAAAAATCCATAAAACATAAAAACCAAAAAACCCTTAAAACCACCAGAAAACCATTAAAACAAAAAAAACCACTAAAAATTATAAAAAATGCTATAACCCTAAAACCCCATAAAATCCCTAAAAACCCCCAAACCCCGAAAAATCCGTAAACCCATAAAAAATAAAATTCTTAAAAAATACCAAAAAATCCCTAAAACCCAAATACTCTAAAAACGCTAAAAACCCCTAAGAATACCATAAAACCTAAAATTAGTTAAAACATCTAAAAACCAAAAATATTCTAAAAACCCTAAAAGATCATAACATCCCCTAAGAACCATAAAACCCCTAAAAAATCAAAACTGATAAAAACACATAAAACCTTAAAACCCACTAAAAATCTAAAAAACCCTGAAAAGCGTTAAAAACACAAAAAACCCTAAGAAACTCTAAAAACCTTAAAATATATAAAAATCCTAAAAAACCATAAAAAACACTAAAATCCTTAAATCTCTAAAACACTAAAAGCCTGAAATCCCAAAAAACTCCAAATCCCCAAAAACCCATAAAAACCCTAAAAATCCCTAAAAACCCTAAAAAATAACTAAAAACTAAAAAAACAATTTAAGCCCCTAAAAACTTTAAAAATATCCAAAAACCATTAGAAACCCTAAATATATAAAAAAAATGAAAACAAAAAAACCCTAAAAACCATAAAAAACCTTCAAATCCCTAAAAACCCTAAAAACTATAAAAATTAAAAAATGACTAAAAGTCCCTAAAATCCTAAAAAACCTAAACCCCTAAAAGACCCAAAAAATCATAAAAATATAAAATTAATTAAAACATAGAAAAAAACTAGAAAACACAAAACATTTAAAAACCTTAATAGATTATAAAAATCCTAAAAAACAAAAAACCTCTAAAAACAAAAAAATACCAAAAAAACTATAAAAATCCTAAAAATTATAAAATTCTTTTAAAACCCAAGTAAACATTAAAATATTCTAAAAAACTCTAAAACCCATTAAAAACTAAAAAACTCTAACACCCATAAAAAAATAAAAACAAAAAAACCCTAAAAATAATTAATATTCTAAAAAACCCCAAAATCCCCAAAATCATAAAAAACCCAAAAAATATTGAAAATATAAAAGAAAAAAATAAAAACCTGAATACTATAAAAGCCCCTAAAAACACTTAAAGACTTATAAAAACCCCAAAATTACTTAAAAACCAGAAAACCACTAAAACCCATAAAAACCATAAAACCCCCTAAAAATAGAAAAACCCTAAAAACCCATTAAATTCCCAAAAAACAATAAAAACATTAAAAACATTAAAAACCCTAAATAAAACAAAAAAAATCCAAAACCCATAAAAACCAAAAATACCAAAAATACCCTAAAAAATCTTAAAATCCCAATTAACCCAAAAACCCCATAAAATCAATAAGAATGAAAAAAAACCATACAATAGTTAAAAAAACTATGAAAATTTTTAAAACTATAAAACACTTAAAACCCATGAAAATATAAAAACAATAAAACCCCTAAAAATCCTAAAAATCCAAAAGTTCCTCAAAATCCCTAAAACCCCTAAAACCCTAAAAATATAAAAAATATCTAAAAAAACCAAAAAAACACTAAAAACCCTTTATTAAAACCTTAAAACCATTAAAAACATAAAACTCTTTAAAATAAAAAACACTAAAACCCCCAAAAGACCATAAAACACTAAAATCCCTAAAAACTATAAAAGCCCCAAAAAACATTTAAAAATACTAAAAACCCAAAAAACCCACTAAAAAATAAAAAAACCCTTCAAACCCCATAAAAAATTTAAAAAATACCAAAACCATTAATACAATAAAAAACTCAAAAAAACCATAAAATCCCTAAAACCCTTAAAACCCCTCAAAATCAATAAAAATAGTAAAAACCCATAAAAGTTTTAAAAATTCCTTAAAAATCCCTTGAATAGTAAAAAACCTAAAAATAATGGGAAATACTAAGAAAAAATTAAAAACCTAAGAACACATATAGCCCCAAAAACTGTAAAAAAGATGAAAACCATTAAAAACCCTAAAAACCCCTAAAACCCAAAAAATCCCTAAAAACATTAGAAACCCCTACAACCAATAAAATCACTAAAACCACTAAAAAATATAAAAAAAATTTCAACCACAAATTGTTTTATAAAATCCATAAACACATAAAATTTTTGAAAAACCTTAAAACCACTCAGAATCCTTAAAAACCCTAAAACCCCTAAAATTTATAAAAATAAAAAAATTCTCTAAAAACATAAATAACCATAGAAGACTAGAAAACCCATAAGAATACATAAAAAACCTAAAAACACTGAAACCCCTAAAAAACATAGAAAAAAAACTACAATATCCTTAAAAGAACCTAAAATCCCCTAAAAATCATAAAAACCTTGAAAATCATAAAAACCCTTTAAAACCCTAAAACAAACTAAAAAATCTAAAAACCCTTTAAACCCCAAAAAATGTTAAAAACTGTAAAAAAAATTAAAATCTAATAAAACCAAGAAAACCCTAAAACCCAAAAGGACCATAAAATAAAAAAACCCTAAAAACCATAAAATCCAACAAAATCCATAAAATAAAAAAAAATCATAAAAAAATCTATAAATTCCATAAAAATGTAAAAACCTAAAATAAAAAAAACCACAAAAAAACATAAAATACTAAAACTCCTAAAAACCCTAAAGTCCCGAAAAACCTAAAAAAACATAAAAACCATAAAATCCCATAAATCCCATAAAACCCCTAAAAATATTAAAAATCAACCCAAACCACTAAAAACTATAAAAACCCTCTAATACCCTAAAAAAACATTTTTCAAAAAAACTTTAAAACTCTGAAAATATAAAATAATAGCCTTAAATCCCAAAAAACTCATAAAAACCCTAAAACCCTAAAAATTTCTAATACCCCTAAAAACATAAAAATCCTAAATAAATTCAAAAAAACATAAAAACACTGAAAACCCTAAAACCCCAAACAAAACATTAAAAACCTAAAAACACTTAAAACCCCTAAAGAACATAGAAACACTAATAACCTTAACCACCCCTAAAAACCATGAAACTCTAAAACAATTAAAAAAACTAAAAACCAATAAGACCCTAAAAAACACTAAAAATTTTCAAAACCTTTTAAAACCCAAAAAAATTAACAAACACTGAGAATCCATAAAATCCTCAAAGAAAATTTAAAATCCCAAAATTTACTATAAAAACACAAAAACCCCCAAAATCCCTAAAAATCATAAAAATACTAAAATGTCCAAAAAAACCTAAAAACGTAAAAAAACCCTAAAAACCATGAAAAAACCTAAGAAAAATTTGAAAACCTAAAAACACTTAATCCCCCAAAAAACCTAAAAACACTAAAAACCAAAAAACACCGTAAAAACCGTAAAAACACTCAAACCCATCAAAATCTATACAAACTAAACAAAATCATTAAAATCATAAAGAATCCAGAAATTCCCTAAAAGTATAAAAAACCCTAAAAATCCTTAAAACCCAAAAACCCATAAGAAAACCATAAAAACATAGAAACACATAAAATCCCCTAAAAACATAAAAATTGTTAAAAACCCTAAAAGTCCCTAATAAACCAGAAGACCATAAATACATAGAAACCCCTAAAAACTATAAAAACACTAAAAAACCTAAGGACCATGAAACTAATAAAACATTAAAAAAAATTAAACCTCTAAAAAAAATTAAAAACTATAAAAACGATACAAATCATAAAACCTCAAAAAATGGTAAAACCCAAATAAAGATAAAAACCCTAAAACCCGTAAAACCCTAAAATATCTCAAAATCCATAAAAAACGTAAAAAATATAAAAAACATAAGAAATCCATAAATCATTAAAAATATAAAAAAATTCTAAAAACCCTAAACACCCATAAGAAATCATTAAAATCCAAAAAACTCATAAAACCCCTAAATACCTAAAAAAACTAAAACCTCTATAATACACTTAAAAGGCCCTAAAATCTATTATTTCCCTAAAAACCGTAACAACCTTAAATACCAAATAAAATCTCATGAAGCCCCTAAAATATTAAAATTTTTTTAAAATCATAATATCCCTAAAAAATACTATAAACCTAATAAAAACTATAAAAAACCATAATACAATAAAAACAATAAAACCTCTCAAAATCTATATAACCCCTATAAGACCACAAAAATACAAAAAAATTACTAAAACACCAAAAAATGTAAAAGACCCACGAAACCCTAAATAAGTCTAAGAAAACATAAAAAACATAAAAACACGTAAAACCCCTAAAAAATATTAAAAATACTAAAAACCATAAAACCCCTACAAACCTTAAAAAACCTAATAACCCACAAAAACCTAAAAACTAATAAAAACCATTTAATCCCATAAAATGTTGAAAACCAAAAAAAAACATAAAAATCCAAAACAACTCAAGAAAAACATTAAAACCCAATAAAAAACATAAACCCCCCAAAAAAACCATAATCCCTAAAATCCCTAAAAACCTTAAAACCCCAAACAATATATAACCCCCAAAACATACATAATCCCTAAAATCCCTAAAAACAATAAAACCCCAAAATATCTATAAAAATTCCTAAATATGTAAATAAAACCTAAAAACCCAGAAAAACCCTTATAAAAATTCTAAAAATATAAAAACACTTTAAACCCCTCAAAACCTGAAAAAATTCAAAAAATCCTAAAAATAAAAAAAACACCTAAAACCCTTAATATCACATAAAATCCAAAAAGACCCCTCAATATAAAAATAATTTAAAATAAAAAAAACCCTGTAAAACATAAAAAAAATAAAAATCCCTAAAACTCCATAAAACATATAAAATTCTCAAAAAAACACTAAAAATACATAAAAATAGAAAAACCCTTGAAACCCTTAAAAACACTAATAAAAATATAAAAACCAAGAAACACTTATATCCCCTAAAAACCTAAAAAACGCTAAACACCATAAATACTCAAAAGAACTCTAAAAACCATAAAAATACCAAAAACCATAAAATACTCTAGAACCACATAAAATCCCTAAAATCACTAAAAACACTAAAACCCATTTGAACTCCTTAAAATGATAAAAACTCATAAAACCATAAATCCATAATAACTCAATAAAAAACTTATAAACCAAAAAAATCATATAAAAACAAAAAAACCTAAAACCCCCCTCAAAATTCCTAAAAACCCTAAAATCCAAAAAATCATAAAAATCTCTAAATATCCCTAAAAAGTTAAAAACCCTAAAAACCCCAAAATTCTAATAAATTCAAAAAAACCTAAAACCCCATAATAACCTAAAAAATGCTAAAACCCTTGAAAACCTTAAAACCATAAAACCATAAAACCCCTAAAAACAATACAAAACCATAAAAAAAAGAAAAACCCTAAAACCACTAAAAAATCAAAAAAAAGACTTTGAATCCCTAAAAATGCCACAAACCTTTAAAAATGTTAAAAACTCTAAAAAACCTTAAAACCCATAAAAACTCAAAAAACCGTAAAAACAGAAAATAAAAATAAAAAACCCAAAAACCCCAAAAATCTTTGACACTTTAAATCCCTAAAAACCTAAAAAAATCCAACAAAAACAAAAAAAAACTAAAAATCACTAAAACATAAAAAACTATAATACCCTACAAAACGCTAAGAAAAACTAAAAAACATAAAACCACTTAAAAAATAAAAACCTAGAAAAGTCTATAAATCCTAAAAACCCATAAAAATTTCAAAATATACTATAAACCATAAAATCCTAAAAAATATTAAAATACACTAAAACCCATTAAAAACCTAAAAACCGCTAAAAACTATAAAACAAATTTCAACCCATAATAATGTAGAAAAACTATAAAACCCATATAAAACCATAAAATATTAAAAAACCATACAACCCCCCAAAACCATAAAACCCCTAATACCATAAAAATAGAAAAAACCCTCAAAATTTCTAAAAACATAAAAAGCATAAAATTTATAAAATCCCAAAAAATATAAAAAAACATAAAAGACCATAAAACCATAAAACCCCTTAAGAAAACATTTTAAACGTAAAATCACTTAAAACCACTAAAAATTTAAAAATCATTAAATACTAAAAACCATAAATATCCTAAAAACCCCTAAGAGAGTCAAAATCCCAAAAAATATAAAAAAATATAAAAAACCCAATAAAGACCACAAAATCTATAAAAACCTCAAACCCCTATAAACCATGAAAACCCCTAAAAACCTTAATAACCTAAAATCACTTAAAACCCCTCAAAATTGAAAAAATCCTAAAATCTCTTAAAACCCTTAAAACATTAAAAAAAATAAAAACCCATAAAAATGTTATAAGCAACCCCCAAATCCCAAAAACCCCCCAAAACCACTAAATAATCTACAAACCTTTAAACCCATAAATATGTTATATATATAAATATTTATAATTATAAAAACTATAAAAACTAAAACCAATAAAACACCCAAAACTACTAAATCCACTAAATAATCTACAAACCTTTAAACCCATAAATAAGTTAAATATATATATATATATATAATCATAAAAACTATAAAAACTAAAACCAAGAAAACCCAAAAAACCCTCAAAATCATTTAAAACCCTAAAAAAAAATACTAAAACCACTTAAAAATATATATACCATTAAAAAACCAGAAAACCCCTAAGAAAGACCTAAAATTCTAAAAAACATTTAAAATATCTAAAACTTAAAAATCATAACTCCCCTAAAAACAATAAAAACCCATAAAATCATTCAAAACCTTGAAGAGCCATAAAAACCCTAAACCCCTATAAAAACCCTAAAACTCATTAAAATTCTAAAAAATAAAAAACCCCAAAACCTATACAAACCCTAAAACCATAAAAACCCATAAAAATCATCAAAATTTTTAAAAAATCTACAAAAAATAAAAATACAACAAAAATCCCAAAGAAACCCCTAAAAACATAAAAATCCCTAAAAACCCAAAACCCCTTAAAATCAGTAATAAAATATTAATAACATTAAAACACTTATAATACCTAAAATAATAAAAACCCATAAAACCCTAAAATCCCATTAAACCCCTAAAAATCATAAAACCCCAATAAATCCATAATAACCCTAAAACAATAATAAAAATATAAAACTACTAAAAAATATAAAAACAATTTAAATTTATAAAAAGGTCAAAAATTATAAAAAAACCTCCAAACAATAAAAAAATAAAAAAAACACTAAAAACCCAAAAAATCCCTAAAAACAATAAAAATACCAAAAATCACTAAAATGCATAAAAATAAAAATAAAATGAAAAAAAATCTAAAAACCCTAAAAACCCTAGGAAAACCATTAAAACCTAAAAAAATATAAATTACCAATAGAACGTAAATATAATCTAAAACACTTAAAACTCAAAAACATAATGAACTCCTAAAAACCATAACAACCCCAAATTTTTTTAAAATCTAAAAACCCCTAAAAACAACTACAAATTGAAAGAAAACTATAAAAACCCTTTAAAATCGTAAAATGTTAAAAAAATCTACAACCTTTAACCCCTAAAAACTATAAAAGAAAACCATAAAACCCAAAACCCAAAAAAACCTAGAAACCCCTAAAAACCCTTGAAATTCCTAAGAACCTTATAAAAAAAGACTTAAAAAGGCATAAAAATAAAAAAATAAAAAACCAAAAAAATCCTGATAAAATATTAAGAAAACAAGACACTTAAAACACCTAAAAACCAATACTAAAACCTGAAACCCCTAACAAACCATATGAATTCTAAATCCAAAAACATGCCATAAATGCTTAAAAACCCTCAAAACAAATAAAAACCCTAAAAATAGTGGAACAATTCTAAAACCTCTTGAAACCCCTAAAAACATTAAAAACCCAAAAAACCATATGAAACCTAAAACTAACTCAAAATCTATAAAAAACCAAAAAGGAAAAAAATCATTAAATGCTCTAAAATCCATAAAACATAAAATCCCTTAAACCTTGAATAACCGTAAGAAAACCTCAAAACCTAAAAACACATAAAACCCGAAATAAAAGTAAAAATTAAAACTCAAAAAAACTTAAAAATACACATAAACCCCATACAACCCCAAAAATATTATAAAAAAAATCCTAAAACCTTAAAACCATTAAACCCCATAAAAACAATAAAACCACTAAAAACTCTAAAAATAATTTAAACCCCTAAACATATTAAAAAATTTAAAACCTTAAAACCCCTAAAAATATCATAAAACCCCAAAAAACAATAAAACCCCTAAAATACCTAAAAATCCTAAAATTCAATAAAAACCCCAAAAATTCCAAAAATTCCTCAAAATTCAGAAAAAACCCAAGAAATGGAAAATACCATGAAAACCCATTAAAAACATAAAAACATAATGACACATAACACTTCTAAAGACCAAAGAAACACTAATACACATAATAAACCATGAAAATCATAAAAAACCATAAAACCCATAAAAACCCAAAAAACTCATAAAACCCAAAAATCCCAAAACTCTAAAAACCATTTAAATCCATATTTTTTTAAAAAAAAATTTAAAAACATTAAAACCCCTAAAAACTCAAAAAAATTCCTAAACCCCCAAAAAAACATAAAAACCCTAAAAACCCTAAAACCCCTAAAACTCTTTTAAAATCCCTAAATACATTAAAAACCATTAAAATACAAAAAAGGCCCTAAATACCAAAACTATAAAAGACACAAAAATTGTGAAAACCCATAAGAAAACTTTAAAAAACAAAAAAAAGACTAAAAGCCTTAAATACCGAAAAAACACTAAAATCCCTAAAAACCATAAAAATAAATAAAACGTTTGAAAACCATAAAACCCCCTAAAAAAATTAAAAAACCATAAAAACTGTAATAACAAACTTAGAATTATAAAACCCCTTTAAAGCCCTTAGAATTATAAAAGAATCTAAAATATATTAAAACCCATAAAAACTCATAAAAACATATAAACACAAAAAACCAAAAAAACCCAAAAAAACCAGAAAACCCCGAAGAACCCTCAAAATCCTTAAATACTACAAAAACAATAAAAATCATTAAATATCCCTAAAATCTCTAAAAAAATTAAAACCCCCAAAACCTAAAAACCCCTATGAAAACCTTAAAACCCTAATAATACTTAAAATCACTGAAAACCTAGAAATGATAAAAACCCTTAATGACCTTAAAAGCTCTAAAATCCCTAAAACCCTTAAAAAAACTAAAACCCTTAAAGAACATTAAAACCCCAAAAAACACTAAAAGCCCACTAAAAACTATTTAAACCCCCAATAACATTAAAAAAATAAAAAAAAAAATTAATAATCCATAAAAAATAAAAAAACGTTATAACCCAAAAAACCAAAAAACACTAAAAACCATATAACCCCCTAAAATTTAAAAATTGGGGTTGTCGGGAATAGCCTAACCCTTGTATCTTCCTTGCCCTAAAATGCATCAAAATCCATAAACCCCTAGAGACAAAAAAAACATAAAAATTTGAGAAAAATCCATTAGAACATAAAAACCTTAAGGACCCTGAGAAAACCATAAAAACATAAAAACACTTATAACCCCTAAAAACCAAAAAACACAAAAAAAAACTAAAAAACAATAAAACCCCTAAAAATCACTAAAAACTTTAAAAATCATTTATACGCATAAAAACACAAAAAAACTACGATAGTAATTCCCTAAAAACTCCAAAAACCAAAATAAGTCCATAAAATCCTAAAAATCATAAATCACTAGAAACCCTAAAATTCCCCAAAAAACATAAAAACAGTAAAATTATAAAAAACACCCTAAAATCAAAAAAAAACATAAAAATCAGTATAAACCATAAAAGACCATAATAAAACCATAATAAACAATAAACCCTTAAAAACCCAAAAAAACCAAAAAATCGCTAAAACCCCAAAAAACCCAAAAAACCCTTAACTTAGAAAACCCCTTAAAACCACTAAAAACTACAAAAAATCATTAAATTCCTAAAATCATTAAAAAAACCATTAAACCCCTAAAAATAAAGAAAACCTAAAATCCAAAAAAAGTATAAGGATAATAAAAACTCTAAACACTCTTTAAAACATCAATATCCTTAAAAACATCTCAAACAATAAAAATGTAAAACACCCTAAAAACCATGAAAACCCCTAAGAAAATCATAAAAACCTAAAAACACTGAAAACACAAAAAAACCTAAAACAATCTAAATATCCTAAAAACCATAAAAAAGAAAAACCACTGAAACCCTTTGAAAACTCTAAAAACCCATTAAAACACTAAAACTACTAAAAAATCCCAAAATTATATAAACCCCAAAAAATGATAAAAAAGAGGAAAAACAATTAAAACCACTTAAAAACTCAAAAACAACTAAAACCCTTAAAAACTATGAAACTCATTAAAACCCAAAAAACACTCTAATCCTTAAAAACCCTAAAAAATTAGAAAAAACCTAAAAATTAACTAAAAATCGCTAAAAATGTAAAAACCTCAAAACCTTTTAAAAACCTCTATGAAATCCTTAAACCATCAAAACACAAAAAAACACTAAAAATAGAAAAATGCTAAAAACCTAAAAAGCCAAAAAAGACCCTAAACATCTAAAACCACCTAAAAACCATCAAAATCCCTAAAAACATTAAAAATTCCTAAAACCCATAAAACCACAAAAAAGTACTTAAAACCCTTTAAACATCTAAACTTTTTAAAAAAACAATAAAAAACATTAAAACTCTTTAAAATTTAAAAAATCCTAAAAACCCAAAAAATTCATAAAAACTTAAAAACCATAAAAACCTCAAAACCCACAAACAAACCAAAAGACCATAAAACCCCATAAAAAACTAAAACATTCTAAAATACCCCAAAACGATAAAAAACCCTAAAAACCCTAAAAACCCCTGATAAAGCCTTACATACTTAAAAACACTTAAACAAGTAAAAACAAAAAAAAAATGCTAAAACACTAAAAAACCCTAAAACCATAAAATCATTCAAAACATCACAAACCCTACAAACCCATAAAACTGCTAAAAATTATATAAACTATATAAACCCCTCAAAATATTGAAAACTCTAAAAACCCTTAAAGACCCTAAAAAACTGAACCCCCCAAACCCAATAAAACATAAAAACCAAAAAAAATACTAAAAACCCCTAAAAACCTCAAAATCCCTAAAAACCATAAAATCATTGAAAAACCTAGAAAAATTAAAATTACCTAAAAATATAAAACCCCTAATGACCCTAGAAACCCCTAATAAAACCCTAAAACCAAAAAAAACAAAAAAACCTTAAAAATGTAAACAAATACTAAAACCCCAAAAAAATAATTAAAAGACCCTGAATCCCTAAAAACCCCTGAAAACCATAAAACCCCTAAAACAAATAAAAACCATAAAAATAAATAAAATTATAAAATGATTTTAAATCCCTAAAATTGTTATATAATTCTAAAACCCTTAAAAACCCTAAAATCTCAAAAAACCCATAAAAACTCAAAAATCATAAAAAACCTTTAACCAAAAAAACCCAACACCCCTCAAAATATTTAAAAACTCTAAAATAAAATAAAAATCTGACAAATACCTTAATATACATAAAAAAATAAAAAACCCTAAAACCCTGAAAACCCCCAATAAAACCATAGACACCTAAAAACACTTAAAACCCATAAAAACCTACAAATTAATAATAACCCCTAGAAACATTTAAAGACCAAAAAACCCAAAAACAACACTAAAACTATTAAAAACCTAACCTCCGCTAAAAAATAAAAAAAACACTAAAAACACAAAACAACCCAAATAATTCAATAGAACCCTCGAAGCCCAAAAACATAAACAACCCTAAAATCCCTAAAATCCTTCAAAATCATTAAAAACAATATAAACCATAAAAATCCTAAAAATCCATGAAACATAAAGAAACAAAAAAAAACTCTAAGAAAAACATAAAAAACCTCAAAAAATTAAAACCAATAAAAACAAAAAACAAAAAAAAAATCTTAAAAAATCACAAAACCCACAAAACTATAAAAACAAAAAAACCCTAAAAACCAGTAATTTTTTTAAAAGCCTAAAAAACTATAAAAACCCTAAAAACCGTTAAAAATAGTAAAATCCATTTAAACCACTAAAATTTGAAAAAAAAAATCTATAAAACCAAAAATCTCTAAAAACACCATTAAAACCCAAATAACACAAAAACCCCTAAAACCCAAAATCCCCTCAAAATCCTATAATCTTTCAAAAATAATAAAAATCCTAAAAATCCCAAAAATCCCTAGAAACATAAAAACCATAAAACCCATAAATACCCAAATAAAACCATAAAAAATCTAAAAACACTTAGGACCCCTAAAAACCTAATAAACGATAAAACCATTAAAAACCCTAAAATATGATAACACTAAATGTAAAAAAATCTCCAAAACATTAAAAAATTCCAGAAACCCTTAAAACTGCTAAAACCCCATTAAAAACTCTAAAAAACGCTTTAACCCATGAAAAAGATTGAAATAAATAAAAATAATAAAAAACCACTAAAATAATCAAAAACCCTAAAAACTATAAAATCCTAAAACCCTTAAAAATCCTAAAACCCGTAAAAACCCAAAAAGTCCCAAAAAAACCTAGAACCAAAAAAACTCCAAATTTTTCCCAAAAATCCCAAAAAATGTAACAAACCTATGAGAACCGAAAGAAAACCTAATAATCCAAAAAATACTTAAATCCATAAAATACTAAATAACATTAAAAACCCAAAACCCCAAAACCCAAAAAAAACCTAAAGCCCCTCAAAATCACTAGAAACCCATAAAAATCCAAAAAAACCCAAAAATTCACTAAAAATGTAAACAAATCTAAAATCCCTAATATCCCAAAGAAAACAATAAATCCTGAAATCAATTAAAACCCCAAAAAACCAAAAAACCCTTAAACCCCTAAAAACTCTAAAATACCGTAAAAAACCCTAAAGCCCTTAAAAATAATAAAAAACCCTTAAAACTAGTAAAAACCATAAAACCCCATAAAATTTTAAAAAGAACTAAAAATATAAAAACCCTTTAAAATCATAAAAAAATTAAAAAACTATAAAAAATATGAAAGTTAAGAAAAACCATGAAAATACCCAAAACACATATAAACCCTAAAAACCCTCAAAATCCCTAAAACCCATAAGGATCATAAAAAATTACAAAATAATTCTAAAACTAAAAATAAATAAATAAAATACCTAAGAAAACCTTAAAAACCTAAAAACACATAAATCCAATAAAAAAATTAAACCCCCAAAACCCTAAAAGACCCTAAAAAGCCTAAAATCCAAAATATCCCTAAAACCCCCTAAAAACCTCAAGAACCTATAAAACCAATCTAAAATATCTAAAAACCTTTGAAACACTGAAAAATTAAAAAAACCACTAAAACACGCAAAAAACTCATAAAAACCCTCAAAAAACCTAAAAACCATAAAAAACCCAAAAAAATTGTAAAAATTGCTAAAAATAATTAGAAATATAAAAATCCAAAAAAAACCCTGAAGAAATATAGGAAAACAATAAAAATATAAAATCACTTAAAACCCCTAAAACCCTAAAAACACTAAAACCACCTAAACCTCTATATCACAATAAAACCCTCGAAATCCCAAAAAACCCTAACAAACCATTTAAATTATAGATATTAACTAATAAATCCACCGAAATGTAAAAAAATCTTAAAAACCCTGAAATCCCAAAGAAAACCTAAAAACCCTAAAAAACATACAACCCCTAAAAACCAAAAAATTATTAAAATAATAAAAAAAAACCCTAACTCCTACAAAACCTAAAAATCCCTAAAAACCCAAAACACAAAAAAATCCTAAAAAGAACTAAAAACATCAAAAAACATAAAAACACAAAAAAATGTGAAAATCCCAAGAAAACCATAAAAACCAAAAAAACACTTTAAACCCCTAAAAACCTAAAAATGCTAAAACCCCTAAAACCCCAACCCCCCCTAAAACCATAAAACCCTTATAAACCATAAAAAACTAAAAAAAATAAAAAAATCTGAAACCCCATTAAACCGTTAAAAATGATAATGAAATCTAAAAACCATAAAAAACTCAAAAAAGACCAAAATAATACCTAAAAACCGAAAAGCAAAAAAAAAAGATCATAAAATCCCTAATAATCCTACATACCATAAAAAACACAAAATCCTAGAAACCCAGAAAATCCATAAAAATCCTTAATAGGCCATAAAAATCCCTAAATAAGTAAAAAAACATAAAAATACTAAAACCCTTAAGAAAACCATAATAACCTAAAAACACATAAAACCCTTAAAAACCTAAAAATTTCTAATTACCCTAAAAAAATATAAAATAAAAAAAACCTAAGAGGCCCTAAAAATCCCCAAAAACATAAAAAACTAAAAAACCGAAAGAAAATCTTACAAAACTCAAAACCCTTAAAACTCTTAAAACCAAAAAATGATAAAAACCTTAAAAACTCTAAAATTTCAGTAAACCCCTAAAACATTAAAAAACACTAAAAACCCATAAAAACCTAAAAAACCCCAATAAACCAACAAAAAATATAAAACCCCTAAAACCCTTAAAACTATAAAAACACCCAACATCCCTAAAAACCATAAAAATCCATAAAAATCCTAAAAAGGCCTAAAAATTTAAAAAACACAAAAAACCCAAAAACTCCAAAAAAACCTTAAAACCCTAAACACACATAAAACCCCTAAAAACACTAAAAATACTAAAAACCTTAAAAACCCTACAAAGACACTATAAAAACTAAAAAACTTGAAAATAATAAAACCCCATAAAAACTATAAACCGCTAAAAATCTATAGAAAACATAAAAAACCAAATACTGTGAAAACCCTCTAAAACCCTAAAAATGTTTAAAAAACTATAAAAACACTTAAAATACCACCTAAAAACTCAGAGAAGAACCTAAAACCAAAAAAAACAATAAAATCCCGAAAAATCCAAAAAACTTGAAAACCATCAATATCCCTAAAAACCATAAAAATCCTGAAAAATCCCTAAAACCCAAAAAAACATAAAAAACCTTAAATCCCTAAAAACCCCATATAAAACCTAAAAAACATAAAAACATTTAAAATCCCTTAAAATCTAAAAAATATATAAACCCAAAAAACCCTTAAAAACCCAAGAAAATCAAAAAACCCGAAAAACCCAAAAATCCTTAAAAACCAAAAATCCAAAAAACCCTGAAAACCAACAAAAAACCCTAAAAGCCCTTTAACACACTAAAAATGATAAAATAAACTATAAAAACCTTTAAAAACCTAAAAACTCAATGAAACCCGAACAACCCAAAAAATCATAAAATCCATGAAACCCTAAAACCCTTTAAAATCCCTAAAAACATAAAAATCCACAAAAATATTAAAAAACCATAAAAAATAGTTAAGATGTAAAAAAATGCTAAAACCCCTAAAACCCTAAGAAATAATAAAAACCTAAAAAACTCACAAAAACTATAAAACATACTAAAAAAATCTAAAACCCTGAAACCCTAAACCCCCAAAATCTCTAAAACCCTAAAACCCCCTAAAAATAATAAAAAAAGAACTAAAAATTCCACAAAACATGAAAAACCTTAAAAAATGAATAACCCTAAAAACCATAAAAACCTAAAAACACATAAATCATCTAAAAACCAAATACACCATGATACCCTCAAAAATCCTAAAAACATCCAAATCCCTAAAAAGAATAAAAACCCCAAAAATCCAAAAAAACCCTAAAACGTAAAAAACCCTAAAAATCCTAAAAATTCATAAGAAAACCTAAAAAACGTACAACAATCAAAACCCAAAAAATCATAAAATCACTAAAACACCTAAAAATATATAAAGACCCAAAACCTATATAACTATTAAAACCCCTAAAATCCTTAAAACCCTAAAACACCATTATATTCTAAAAACTATTAAACACCAAAGAAATTAAAAACTCTCCAAACATTAAAAACACTAAAAACTCAAAAAACATATAAAAACCCAAAAAACCATAAAAAACATAAATATAACTAAACCCTAAAAATTCCTAGAAACCCTAAAACCATAAAAACCATAAAAGGAGCTAATTTTTTTTACAATAAAAAAAACCATAAAATCCATAAAAATCATTAAAACCCAAAAAAACTTGAAACCACTAAAAACCTAAAAACATTAAAAACACTAAAAATGCTAAAAAACCCCAAAACACCTAAAATACCTAAAAAATATTAAAAATTACCTAAAAATACCATGTAACAAAAAAAACCCCAAAAACCCTAAAAAACCATAAATACATTAAAAATATCAAAAATCATAAAAAATGTAAACCACCCAAAAATCTTAAAAATCCCTAAAAAAATTAGAATACCCTAAAAACATTAAAAACCCTCTCAAACATTTAAAAACCCTTAAAAACCCTAAAAAAAATTAAAAACTATAAAAGACATTGAAAATCATAATATCTCAAAAAAACCTTAAATACCAAAAAACCATAAACCCACAGAAAACCCTCATTCACACCAAAAACCCTCAAAATCCATAAAAACTATAATTACCATAAAAATTCTAAAAGAGTCAGCAAAATTCCATAAATTTTAAAAACACTAAAAACCATAAAAATCTCTAAGAAAACCAAAAAAAAATCTAATAACACATAAAAACCCTAAAAACCTTAAAAAACCCTAAAAACTCTAAAAAACATAAAAATCCCTAAAAACCATTCAAAACCCTAAAAACATTATAAACCTTAAAACCCACTAAAAACTATTAAAACCCTTTAAACACCCAAAAACTAAAAAAAATAATATCTAAACCTTATCACCCATTTTTTTAAAGACTAAGATCTTCCACAAAAGCAAGATCCCTTTGCTGATCAGAAACAAAACACTTACACCAGTCAAAAATTAGATCCTTTACATTGATCCTTCCTTAGAAAGGAAATAAGATCACCTGAAACTTGATCCTCTCAATGAAAATCAGAGCCATTCACACATTTGTTCGCAAGACCATCAGCCACCACATTCACACCTTGCATCTCTACTTCAAGAGCAGTGGTGAAGCCACATGAGCCATAAAGACAACCAACAACACACCCTGTATGGTCCCGAAAGATAGCCCAATGCGAGATTGACCCGGGTTACCTCACAAGGCACTATCAGTATTGATCTTGTTCCCGCCATAGAAGGGAGGTTTCCAAAGCACATCAATCGTGCCATGAAAAGGATAGAAGTTTCCCCAGACTCACAATCTCTTCAGAACTGAAAGATCATGGCAGGAGTTTTCATAGTAGATGGTTCTCGACAGAACAGCCACACGAATAGCACTGATCAGACCGGAAATTTCATTTCCAGTGCTGAATTTCTACTGCTCATGAATGGCCTTGTTTCTAGATTTCCAAATTACACAAATTAATTCTTCCGTAGTAGTTAGGAAAAGATACCTAAGTTGCGGAGACAGATTGATCACAGGCCAGGTTTTCATGAAGTCCACAATTGAGTTACCCTAAGGCATTGGCACTTTGAATATGTTGGAATCTACATGCCACATTGCTGCATCTACCACACAGATTAGGAAGAGTTTGTCAATTTCATCCCTATGCATATGACATAAAACATATCTGGAGCAGAGAAATATGTAACATATTTTGAGAAATTCGTTAGTGGAAAGTTTCCTGTGTTCTAATCTCCATGTTAGAGTGGAACATGAGGGTTTAAGAAAGCTATTATTCAACTTACCCATCCATTGAGAGCCCGAGTCACTTCTTACAGTATGCTTGTAGAAATACTTTGAGGAAATTATGCCATTTGGAGCCAACCCCCAAGCCCAAAAATCTCCCCTATAGGAGAAGCAATACTGTCCAACAATGGAGGTGATGAGGTTTGGGATACCCTCCATACAACCCAATTGTTCCTTGATTGATAGGTCCAAATTCAGATTCAATTTATTACCAATAACCAATTCTTCTAGGTGTCTTCCAGTCTAGTTGCATTTCTAGAAAGGAAGAGAGGAATCCTTTGAAACAAGCCATCAGGAGTCAGCATTAATTCTGGAAAATATGTTCCTAAAAGAAGGCCAAACAGATGAATTGAGATAATTGATCTTTCCATATTTTAACTTGTGAATGAATATATCCCTAAGGAAGGCTAAGGCCTCAGATTGAGTGTTGACAAGGATCCAGATAAAGCCAGCATGTAGAGAGTCATTGAAGCATGTTAGGTTTTAAATGCTCAGACACCCATCATCATAAGGCTTACAGACTGAGCTCCAAAGAATCATTGCAAGCCTTTTTTTAGTAATGATTCCACTCCAAATGAAGTTTTTGATGGAGGTGTTGATGTTCTAGAGCAGAGCAAGTGGCCACTTGTAGACCATGAAGGTGTAGAAAAATTTTGAAATAACGACGGACTTCACAAGACAAACTCTGTCTGTCATGGAGATAGATTTTCCTTTCTAGGAGGATAGTTGCCTATGAATAATTCCAATAATGTTAGATAAATAACATGCTTTTGGTCTCCCCCAAAACATTGGAACCCCAAAATAAATGAACGGGAGAGCTCCTTCACGAATGCCCAACTCTCTGATAACATCATTATTCCTGGTAGAGGAGAAGTTTCTACTAAAGTAAACGAAGCACTTGCCCCAGCTAATATCCTAACCTAACACCATCTTAGAGTGAAAAGGGGCTCTCTTAATGTTCCTAATCTTTGCTTTGTCTCCTTGAGTGAAGATAATGATGTCATCAGCGTAAAGAAGGTGAGATGGGTCAACCAACCCTCTTCTAGCATGTATGGGCTTCAGCTTTCCATTTCCAGCCATGATGGAGAGGAATCTACTTAGATAATCCTCTGCAATTGAAAAAATGATCACTGATAGAGGGTCACCCTGCCTAACACCCCTTTAATAATCAAAGTAACCTTCAAGAGCTCCATTAATTAGGATGGAAATTTAAGTCGAGCACAATATAGACTTAACCCATTTGATAAAGACATCATCAAACCCATACATGGAAGGAATCTTGCATATGAAGCCCCAATCCATTATGTCAAAGGCCTTCCTAATGTCCAGATTTAGGGAAATGTTTCCGCCTCTGATAGGACTTTTGAGAAGGTTCAGACATTCTGAGGCAGAAATAAGGCAATCCTAGATCAATCTCCCCTTGATGAAGCCAAACAGATTCATAGACACAATCTTTCAATCAATGCATGAAATAATGCTAGCAAGGATTTTGCAAATAATCTTATAGACAGTATTAACCAAAGCAACATGCCTGATTAATTGAATTTCATTCGCATTCTCCACTTTCGGGATGAGATCAAGGAACTGTGCATTCAGACCCCAAGGGAGTGGGCCTCCTTTGAAAAAATAAGAAACACGCCTGCAAACATCAACATAGATAATGTACCCAAAGTGTTGAAACAAGAAGTTACCAAAGCCATCCGGACCTGGAGAGCTCTCAGGTTTGAGACTGAAAACAGCCTCCTCGATTTCTGGCTTAAGAGGGATAACAGTGATAATGGAGTTATTATCCTGATTAAAAATTCTTGGAATCACACCATCTAAAGTGGGGTGGTGGTATTTGATCCATTTAAGATATTCTTGTAGTAAGGGATGATGTGCTTCACAAGGTCTTTTCTGTTATCAATGAGGGTATCCCCATTTTTGATTAGGGAAAGCAGTTTAGACATCATTCGAATTTTCTGATTGGTGTTAAAGAATTTCGAGTTCCTATCTCCATCCTTTAACCATTTGATCTTGAAGGAGTCTCTTTGAAAAGTATCATTTAGATTAAGAAGGTTGTTAAGCTTATTGGTTATCTCAACTTCATCCAGGAAACCATTAGAAACATAACTATAAGTGGTGATCTCCTGAGAAATCTGCAAAGAGTCAGCAAGGGAGGAAATATCAGAATCAAGGGTACTAAACCAATCCTTGCTCCAATGTTTCAGATTTCTATTTAGGACTTTTAGATTTGTGATGCAAGAAAAGGAATCGTCCCTACATTTAATAGAATTATAGGTGCTCTGCACTATGACCCTGCACTACGGGTGATTTGTCTAGGCTTTGTTGAACCAAAAGGGATGTGGATGCTTAGGTTCCTTTTCAGCAAGATCCATAAGAATTGGATGATGATCAGAGTTTATTCTGGAAAGGGTGGAACATGAGATGGATCCCGAGGTGTCTAGAGAAACTACATTGATGAAGGCCCTGTCAATTTTGATGGAAACAAAGGTGTTGAGATGCTTTCTATAACAGGTGTATCGGGAACCAACCAAATTGATCTCAACCAGGTCATTTTGGTCTTTATAGGCGAGAAATTCTCTGGAAGAAATGGAGTTGTAACGAGCACCCATTTTCTCATCCGGATTTAAAATTGCATTGAAATCCCCCAAAATGATCTGAAAGCTTGAGATACTAGAGTTCAAAGATCCTAATTCAAGCCAAATAATCCTACGATCCTGGTACCTATTATTGGCATAAATTAAAGTACAAGAAAAGTCAGAACCAAGGTAATTGAAGGAATAGGTGACCTGCTGATCACTAGAGATAACCATGGAGTTACTGGCCAGAGAAGAATGAGCTAGAACCCATAGGCTTTTGAATTCAATTGAGCACCTATTGGTTTCAATTAATGAGAAGCCCAACTTTTTAATGTTAGAAGGATTAGGAAGGAATATTTCTTTAGGCTCAGAGAGGCCTATAAGAGCAGGTTTATGCCTTTGGATGATCATCTGGATGGATCTGGTGGTTTCCTGATTAGCAAAGCCCTGGAAATTCCAGAACAGAATTTTTATTTGGGAGTGGTTTTAGGGTTGAATCCACTTATATTCTTATCCACTGGTTTTTTGAGGTTGAATATCCTTCTTCTTGGGAGCTATGGAGCCTTTAATAAGGTCAGAGACATCCATCTTTATATTCATGATGCTTTCACAATTGGAATTCAGGGATGTATTCCCTAGGTCTGTCCTACATTCTTATTTTCCCTTAGTACTTGAGTCATTGACTTTGATGGCACTTGCATTCTGTTCAGCGTTTCTCACATGGGGTATATCAATGTCAGTAGAATCCTTGTTGCCTGAGTGTTCAGGACCAGAATTCTTTTGAATAGCATGTTCTAAATTCTATCTATTCGAATTATTATCAACACTACTTTGAGTGATTGTCCCAGTAGCCCTGGATGGATCTTCCAGATTAGAGGGGTCAATTTGAACATCCACATTTGATTTGGTCCCATCCCTTAATGATAAGACCAGATTGCAAATGTCGCAATGCAATTCAAGGGAGATGGTTTCTTCCTCTATTTATTGCTGCTAGAATAAGACCATGTTGAATATGTCTTCTAAAATTTCTGAATCCATGTGTGCTTATACTGCGTCTTGGGCCTCCTCTTCCTCAAAATTGTCTTCCCAGGTCAGTTTCTTACTGGAGAACCTAGACATGATCTTTTCTGGTATGGAGGATTGTTTCTGTTCCTGAATAGTAGGAATGATTGCTGACTGGGTCTTTAGGGGACCTAGTGAAGGACCAACCTGTTCCCCGGTGGTTCCACTCCTCTCAGTAGGAACGTTTTTGTATTTTTTAGTCATTCTTGTGGTAATACATTCTGAGTCTTTTGGGACAATTACCTTCTTTTTTAAGATTCTGTAGTTGGACACCGAATGGCCCACATCTTGCAGACCTTGCATAAGGGAGGGACATTTTCATATTCCACTTTCACTTCTGATCTGTTACCCTTAGAGAGGAAGGATATACTGCTAGAATGCTTCAATTCTAGATTGACATCTATCAGTATATGAGCATAGATACTCAACTCTCTATCCATGGTCCTTTTGTCCATTCTGATTTGTGTGCCAATACAGAAGGCTATATCATTCAAAATCCTTGGATGCCAATACACCCAGTTTAGACCATGAAACCTTATCCAAATCAGTACATTGGATTGCTTGAGATTGAAAGGGTTAAATTTTAAATCCCATTCAGATAACCAAAGGAGTCCTGAATTTAATTGCAAATTTCCCAGGATCCACACTGAGTTCAAGGCCTCACTGGATTGTAAGATGATATGAATAAAACCCCTCTCGATGGGGATTAGTCTCCATTCTCTACTTCCCCAACAATGTGAGATCTGATTATTGATCTCATCATACCTCCAGGGTCTATCACCCTTTGAATAGATCATATAACCAAATATTGAGAACTTATATAGATCCAACCTTTGCTGAAGAGCTTCCGAATCTGCCTCGACAGAGAAGCCTCCAATCTCCATTCTCGTGATATTGGATGATTTATGCACATCATCCTTGGAAGGCTCTCTAGATCCCGAGAGAGCTTCCGCAAATGATAACCCCTTCTTCTTCCAACCAAAGGGTTATTGAGGATCCAGAGTTTGAAGATTATTCATGGACCCTAGATCGTGCTTGGATTCCAGATCCAATTCAGGATATTGAGAACTGACCTTGCGATGGATATAGTCTAAAGGCTTTCGATTCAAGAGCACTAGAGTGTGCTTATGAGAATCAAAGCAACCCTGAGGAAGGAAGTCATCCATCACAAGAAAGGGAGAAATGGAAGAAGCCCCTCATAACCCTTAAAAAATTTAAAAACACTAAAAACCTAACTAAAATATAAAAACCTCAAAAACCCTCAAAATCCTAAAAAACCGTAAAAATTTAAAATTCCCCTATAAATTCATAAAAACATAAAAAAACCTAAAACTCCTGAAGCTTCCTAATAAAAATCTAAGAAAATAGAAAATTTTAAAACCCATAAAAACCTAAAAATGATAAAAACCACATGGAACTTCCTATTCCTCGGACGCTGTCTTTATTGCTTCGTGGTGGAGGTATTGATGGTTTCCCGGTTGATTGGGTGAAGTCAACATGGTCGACGATGAAGTCAACCATGGATTTAGATCTGAAACTCCGGTGGCTTTGCATTGACTTGCTACTTAGCTGCTTGGTTTTGTCCCCGATGCTGCTTAATTTCTGGTGGATGCGACGATCTTTGTGTCTTCTTGGAGGTGGTGTGTGCGGCCGTACACTCGGATCTAGGATTCTCGCTTTGACCCGTGGTGGCTCCTGTTGGATTTTGTGGTTTCCCGACGGGTCAAGATGGATACAAAAGGAAAAAATGCATATATGTTTTTCTGATTCCTCTTCCTTGTCATTGAGTCTTGCTGCCGATGAGGGTCTGTTCATTCTAATCTGCGATATGTTTGACTGTGGACTTTTGAGTGTTGGCTGGTTCGGGTATGAGTCATTTCTAGTGATGAAATATGAGTTTAAAGAGCTTTGGATGATGCAGAATGGGTATAAGATAAGGTGTTGGTGGTCTTGTGTGTTTGGATATGGAGGGATGCTGGAAGTCGTCTGGTCAGGAGGAGGGGGCTGCTGGATTCTGAGTTGCTGTATTTTGTTTGTTGTTGGTGGTTGGTTTTCCTATAAGTTACTACTGGTTTTTGGCTGGTTTCT
This sequence comes from Viscum album, assembly GCA_963277665.1. Lineage (NCBI taxonomy): Eukaryota > Viridiplantae > Streptophyta > Magnoliopsida > Santalales > Viscaceae > Viscum > Viscum album. Next base: position 791,866,104 of record OY728164.1, read on the forward strand.
GATTTGCTGGTTGATGAGTTGCTGGGTTTTGGCCACCACTATCCTTGAGGGTTGGAGTTGGCGGGTGCTGCTGGATGCTGGATGCTGCTGGATGCAGGAGCAGAAGTATGATGTTGAGTGGTGTTTGGTGTTTGAAAGAGATGTTGGTTGTTTGATGATGAGGTGTTGGATCCTGGCTGTGGTATGGCTATGATGTGAGTAATCTACTGTTTATGCTTCAAGTTCTGGTCATATTCAAGTCAACTCTGGTTACTGTCTCTTTTGTGATTCTGGTGCTGATGGTTATGTGCTGCTGGTGATGGGTCACTTTGGTGAGAAGGTGCTTGATGCTGGTATATGTGAGGTTGGAAGCTGGGAATTTCTTGGTGGTGAGCTGCTGGATGTTTGATGCTGCTGGATGAAGGTTATAGTTGCTACTTGGACCTGGGTGAGCTTGTTTGGTTTTTCTTTTCTTTTATTTGATTTTTCTTTTTTGGCGTCGGTTGTAAGGGTTTTTTGGGTGTGGGTCGTTTGACCCCTCCCCTCCCTTGTCTGTTGTGTCTCTTTTCTTCATTCTAATAAATTGGGGGGGGGGATAGCATGATCCTCGCATCTTCCTTTCCCTACAAACCCTAAAAACCCATTAAAATCCATAAAATTCCTTAAAATTCCCAAAAATGTAAAAGCCCTAAAAACCATAATAATACATTGAAAACCTAAAACTTTTAAAACCCCTAAAATCCTAAAAAAAGATAAAGACCATAAAAATACCATAAAACCCTAAAAACCATCAAAATCCTTAAAAACTTTAAAACCCACTAAGTGATCATAAAAACCAAAAAACACTTAACGCACCTAAAAAACCTAAAAAACACGAAACCCTAAAATACCATTGAAATCCTACAAACCAAGAAAACCCCAAAAAACGTTCAAAATCTTAAAAACCCATAAATGTAATAAAAACCACTAAAACCCATTAAACCCCTAAAAATGTTAAAAACTCTAAAAACCCTTCAAAACCATAAAAAAATTACAAACATGAAAACCCAAAAAAACAATAAAATCCGAATAACCTCTAGAAAAACCTAAAACCCCACGAAAAACACAAAAACTTATAAATCCTAAATATCCCGAATAATACCTAAAAATGTGAAAAACCCTAAAAACCAAGATACCAAAATGAAAACATTAAAAATATAAAAAAACATAAAAACCTAAAAATCTATAAAAAACCTAAAACCATTAAAAGCCTAAAACCCCTAAAATCCCAAAAAATCATAAAAATCATAAAAATTATAAAAAAAATCCAATAAAATGTAGAAACCCCTAAAAACCTTGAACAACACTAAGAAGAACTTAAAACCTAAAAAAACATAAAATTCCTAAAAAACCAAAAATGATAATACCCTAAAAACCCATAAAATACCCTAAAAATAGTAAGAAGCCTTAAAATCCAAAAAAACTATAGTAGACCATAAAAATAATAAAAAATCCCTAAAAATGTAAAAGAACCTAAAAACCATGAAATACACTAAAAAACAATAAAATACTAAAATTTATTAAAACCACTAAAACCAAAAAATACATAATAACTGAAAACTATTGACGGCCCAAAAAACCAAAAAAAACCTTTACAAAATAAAAACCCCGAAACACCTAAAAAACACTAAATCCCTATAAAAGCTGACAAAAACTCATGAAAAAATATAGAACACTTTAAACCCCTAAAATTTTAAAGACTCTAACAGACACTAGAAATTCTAAAACTCAAAAAATAACCGCTTAAAACCCATAAAACACCTAAAAACCTAAAAAACCTAAAAGCCCCAAAAATCCCTAAAAATCCCTAAAAACATAAAATACACAAAAACCATGAAAACACCTATATAAAACATAAAAACACTCCTGAAAACCTAAAAAATTTTAAAAACCCAAATATCCCTAAAAATTCTAAATATCATAAAAATCCAAAAAAAAAAAATTAAAAATACCTAAAAATGTAAAAAACCTTGAAAACCTCTATAAAAACCATAAAATGTAAAAACACATAGAACCCATAAAAGACCCAAAAACACTAAAACCCCAAAAACTCCCTAAAAATATCCTAAAATCTAAAGACCCCTAGAGACCATAAAAATGATAAACCCCATAAAAACCATAAAAACACTACAAACTCTAAAAACCCTTTAAACCCCTTAAAATGTTAAAAAACTATAAAAACCCATTTAAACCCCTAAAAAACTAAAAAAACCCAAAAAAACATAAAAATCCAAATATCCCCTAAATCCCCCCTGAATCCCTTAAAATCCCTAAAATACCTTAAAATCATAGAAAGGCCCTAATAATCATTTTAAAAAATAAAAAACCTCTAAAAATCATGAAATACTGTAAGAAAATATTAAAAACCTAAAAACTCTTAAATCCTTAAAAACCTAAAAAACACTAAAAACCCTAAAAACTATAAAAACCCCTAAAATAATTAAAACCCCTAAAACCCCACTAAAATTTTATAAAGTGCAATAATCCCCAAAAATCATTTCAAAAATCAAAATGACATAAAAACCCTAAAATACTAAAAAAAAAACCAACAAAACCCAAAATACCATAAAAACACATAAACCCATAAAATCACTAAATCCCCACAAAACTCAAAGCACTAAAAACAATAAAAATCCTAAAAAATCAGTAAAAATACCTAATAATGAAAAAAATCCAAAAACCATTTAAAACCCATAAAAAACATAGAGACCTAAAAATAATTTAAACACAAAAAAACTAAAAAATAGTTAAAAATATTAAAAAACCATAAAAAATCCAAAAAATAATAAAAAACCTCAAAATCCATAATAATAGTAAAAACATCTTAAAATAAACAAAAATCCATAAAAATGTAAAAAAACCCTAAAAACCCTAAGAAACCATAAGAAAAAATTAAAAACCTAAAAACACTTAACACCCCTAAAAACCTAAAAAATGTTTAAAACCCTAAAAGGCTAAAAACATCTAAAACCACTAAAAACCAACTAAAAATTCTAAAAATCCTTCAAACCAATAAAAATGTTAAAAAATACTAAAAATAATTAAAATCTTAAAAACTAAAAAAAACACTAAAACCCCAAAAAAACCATAAACCCCCTAAAAACTCATAAAACATTAAAATCCCTAAAAACAATTAAAATCCTAAAAAATCCCATAAATAAATTAATGTGTAAAACCCCTAACAACACAAAAAAACTCCTAAGAATAATTAGAAACCTAAAAACAGTTAAACACCTAAAAATGCTAAAACCCTAAAAACCCTAAAGACCATAAACACCCTAAAACCATAAAAAACTGAAAAATACAAAAAAAATCTATATAAAACCCTAAAATATTAAAAACCTTAAAAAAAATTAAAACTATAAAAAATAAAAAAACTCTAACCTCCCCCCCCCCTAAAAAGTCAAAAAATCCTTAAAAAAAATAAAATCCCCTAAAACCCCTCAATTGGGAGGAGACAGGTTGGGAGCTGATTTGTTAGGAGGTGATGGTTGCTGGATACTAAGATGTGGTATGATAGGAGATGATTGTTTAGGGGGTACTGGATACTGGGATCTGAGCTGTTGGATGCTTGTTGCTACTTGGGTGAGAGGTATACCTAGGTCCTGGAATTGTTGGGGATTTTATGTGGTTGGTGTTTTTAGTTTTTTGTGTTGGTAGCTATCGGTTGATGATTGATGATAGGTGATGATGATGCTTGCTGATGAATGTTGTGATGGTGTTTGGATTTGGGGCTGCTGGAGGTTGGTGTTTGGGGCTTCATGGTACTGAAGCTAGTTCTACGTTTGGGTTTTTATGTCTTTTTTTCTTTTTTTTGTTTTCTTTTCTGGGATTATATTTGGGTATGGGTCGTTTGACTCTGCCCCTCCCTTGTCTGCTACTTCTTTTTTTATAATAAATTTGGGATGGTTAGGAATATCCTGGCTCCTGCATATTTCTTGCCCTAAAACCCCTCAATCTCTAAAAACCCTAAAAACCTTAAAAATCATAAAAAATCCCTAAAAATCTATAAAATTTAAAAAAAACTCTAAAACCATGTAAAACGAAAAGAGAACCATAAAAACTATAAAATGTCTAAATCCCCTATAAACTTAAAAATTTTAAAAACACTAAAAAAACCCTAAAACCCCTTAAACCCATAAAAATTCTTGAAAATCATAAAAACCCAAAAACCCCATAAAAACCCTAAAACCCCACTAAAAACTTTAAAACCGATAAAAATTTTAAAAAATAATAAATAGAAACCTTGGATACCCTAATAAAATAAAAAACCAAAATACCCAAAAACCCAAAAAATTCCAAAAAACCCAGAAAACCCCTAAAAATAATAAAAATACTAAAACCGACTAAAAATGCCAAAAAACATAAAATACCCTAAGACCCTAAAAATCCCTAAACAAACCTTAAAAATCTAAAATCACTTAAAACCCTTAAAAACCTAAAAAATGCTTTAAACCATTAAAAAACTAAAAACCCAAAACCCAAACCCCCTCTAAATCCCTAAAAAACAAAAAAATCCATAAAAATTACTAAAAATAACTAAAAATACCCAAAACCAAAACAAACCACCTTAAAATAATTAAAAATGTTAAAAAATGTTAAGAACCTAAAAACACTTAAAATACATAAAAACCTAAAAATGCATAAACCATAAAAGACTAAAAAAACCTTACAAACCCCTAAAAACCATAAACATCACCTAAAAACCTAAAAATACAAAATCTAATAAACCTACTAAAATCCCACTAAAAAATCTAAAAATCCACCAATCCCCTAAAAAGTTAAAATACTTTAACAAACCTAAAAAACTATAAGAAATAAAAAAACCCAAAAAAGAAAAAAACCCAAAATTCCATAAAATCCCTATAACCCCTAAAATTCCCTAAATCCCTAAAAACCATAAAAATCCTACAAAATACCTAAAAAGAATAAAAAAACATAGAAACCCAAAAATCCCTTAAAATACCTAATAAAACCTTTAAAAACATAAAACACATAAAACCCATAAAGACCCAAAGAATGCTAAAAATCCTAAAAAGCCTAAAAACCCTAATAAACCTTAAAACTCTAAAAACCAGTGGAAATATTAAAAACCATAAAACCTATAAAAACCCTTAAGACAATAAAAACACCAAGAAATAATTTAAACCCTTAAAAAGTTAGAAAGCTCAAAAAATCCTTAAAACCCCCCGAAAAACACCAAAAACACTAAAAACCCAAATGAAACTGTAAAAAACCCTAAAAACTCCCAAAAACCTAAAAACGTTAAAAATCATAAAAAATAACTACAACTTAAAAACGAAAAAAACCGTGAACACCCCTTATAAATCTTTAAAAACCTAAAAACACTTGAAACCACTGAAAAACTAAAAAATGCTAAAAACCCCAAACCCAAAAACCCCTTGAAACCCATCAAACATCATAAAAAATTTAAAAACGGTGAAAATAATACACCTAAAAATCCCTAAAAATAAATAAAATCTTAAAATCACTAAAAACATTGAGAAACTATTAAAAAGAAAAAACAATTAAAACCATTAAATACCCTAAAAACACAAAAGGCCCAAAAAGAACCTAAATACCCTAAGACATCATAAAACCATAAAACATACAAAGACCATAAAAACCCTAAAAAACCCTGAAATCACTAAAAACCCACTAAAAATATAAATCTGTTTTTCAAAACCAAAAACATTAAAAAAATGCTAAAAAACCATAAAGACCCAAAAAACTCAAAAGCCCTTAAAACCCATTAAACCCCTAAAAACACTAAAATTCCCTAAAAACCCTAAGAACCATAAAAATCCTAAAAATTTCACAAAAATCCATAGAAAGGTAAAAACCCATGAAAAACCCTAAGAAACCTTATAAAACCAAAATACTTGTAAAACCTTAAAAAACCTAAGAAATACTAAAAACTACAAAAAACCCCTAAAACCCTGAAAACCCAAACACCATAAAAATTACATAAAAACTCTAAAACCCATAAAAATCCTAAAAATCCCAAAAAAATCGCTAAAAACATAAAAATCATTAAAACCCCTTAATAGCCCTAAGAAATCCTTAGGAACGTAAGATCATTTAAAACTCCTAAACACCTAGAAATTGATAAAACCGATAAAAATCCTAAAAACGCCTAAAGCCCTAAAAACCCTAAAAACCCATAAAATCTTAAAAACCCATTAAACACTAAAATAAATTTAAGCCCCTAGAAATGTTAACAACTCTAGAAAACTGTAAAAACCTAGAAAACCTTAAAAACCCATAAAAACCCAAAAAACCATAAAACCCAAAAAAATTATAAAATTTCCCTTCAAATATTTTAAAATGTAAAAAACCATAAAAACACTAAAAACGCTAAGAAAATCATTAAAACCTAAAAAATATTAAAACCCTTAAAATCATAAAAGACACAATAAACCCTAAATAACTGTAAAAACGCTAAAACCTATAAAAACTCTAAAACCCTTAAAAACCATAAATTTCATAAAACCGCTAAAAAATCTAGAAAAACTATAACCCCCTAAAATCATTTAAAAACTATAAAACCCCTCAAAAACATAAAACACCTATAACCCAAAAATAACTATAAAACCATAAAAAATTATAAAAATCCATAAAACACCTAAAATCCTTAAAACCGTAAAAATACTAAAAATACCTAAAATTTTTACAAAACCATAAAACGACTAAAAAACCTCAAAACACTTAAATATACTAAAAATGTAAAAAGATAAAACCCCAAAAAACAATAAAATACCTAAACCCCACAGAATACCTAAAAATTATTAATAGAAAAAAAAAATCTAAAAATCCGTAAATCCCTAAAAATGTAAACAACCCTAAAACCCCTTAAAAACCCTAAGAAAACCTTACATCCCTAAAAACAGTTAAAATTTATAAAAACATAAATAAACGTTAAATCCCATGAAAGACCATAAAACCCCATAAATGCCCTAAAAACTATAAAACACCCTGAAACCCATTAAAACTCTAAAACCCCATAAAACTGCTAATACCCACAAAAGATCTAAAAAATATTTTAACCCCTAAAAAAGGTAAAAAGCTCTAAAAACCCCTAAAAACCCAAAAAACCAAAAAATCCCTAAAATACCAAGAAACCCACAATAAACCTAAAAACCCTAAAAAAATCAAAATCCTTAAAAAACATAAAAACCTGTAAATATCCTAAAAATACCTAAAAATAATAAAAACATAAACAAACCCTAGAATCCCTTAAAATCATAAGAAAACCTCAACAAACAAAAAATACATAAAACCCGTCAAAACCTAAAAATTCTTAAAAACCCTAAAAAATGAAAAATCGTAAAACCCATAAATGCCCCTAAACCCGTAAAAACCGTAAAAATCATGTAAAAACATTTTAAACACCTAAGCATGATAAAAATATCAAACAAACTGCAAAAACCCCTACAAAACTAAAAAAACCATAAATAACAAAAAACTAAAAAAAATAAAAAAACGTTACAAAACCCTAAAGTCCTTAAAACCCATAAAACCCATAAAACCCAAAAAAATTGCTAGAAAATTTCCCAAAAAACATAAATACATAAATAACCTTGAGAATCCTAAGAAAAACATAAAAACATTAATGAACTTAAAATAAATAAAAACCCTAAAAACTCTAAAAAACCTACACCCCCCAATCCATTAGATTCCCTGAAAACCCTAAAAACCATAAAAATTCGAAAAATCGCTCAAATCACTAAAAACATAAAACACCATGAAACTGTGAAAACCCATAAGAAAACCTTAAAACGTATAGATACATTAAAACCCTAAAAATATGAAAATTCTAAAATCTCTAAAGACCGTAAACACCCTAAAAATCATAAAAACCATAAAACACCTAGAAACCTTAATGACCCAAAAAATGCGTAAAACCATAAAACCCTTAGAATCCTTAAAATCACTAAAAAAACATAGAAACCCTAAAAACCACTAAAAATATAAAAACTAATTTAACCTTTAAAAAAATTAAAAATTATAAAAAACTTAAACCCCCTATAAAACTCAAAAAACTAAAAAAATCAAAAAATGCGATAAAAAACTAAAAATATCTAAAACCCCCAAACCTCTCAAAATCACAAAAAACCATAAAAATTTAAAATGTTCTTAAAATCACTAATTACATGAAAAACATTAAAACCCCTAAAAACCCCTAAAAAATATGAAACACAAAAAATAGTTAAAACCCCTCGAAAACCATAAAAACTCTAAAAACCCAAAAACCCACAAAAACTCTTAAAATACTAAAAATCGTAAAAACCATAAAAAATAAAAAATAACTAAAAATACATAAAAAACGACAAAAACATAAAACCATGAAAATACATAATAAATACTTAAAACCTAAAAAAACTTAAGACCCCTAAAAAACTGACAACATTGAAAACCCAAAAAGAACCCAAAAACTAAAAACCATATAAAATCAAAAAAATACCACTAAATCCCATAAAACCCATAAAACCACTAAAAACTCAAAAACCCCTTTAAACCCTTAATTCATTAAAAATGTCTACAAACATAAAAAACCTAAAAAGCCAAAAAACCAAAAAACCCAAAAAAATTACAGAAACCCTAAATACCCTCAAAATAGCTTAAAAACATAAAATATAATAAAAATAATATAAAATCCAAAAAAAAATTCCATAAAATTTAATAATACTAAAAAGGTCGAAAAACCAATAAAAAATGATCAAAACCCTAAAACCCTAAAACCATAATACTCCTAAAAACAATAAAAACCCTAAATAGCCTTAAAATCCTAAAAATAAAAAAACTCGAAAAAACACTTAAAACCCCTAAAGACATTAAAACATTAAAAACCATTAAAAACCCTAAAAACTAAAAAAACCAAAAAACCCAAAAAAACAAAAAAACCCTAAAACCTAAAAAACCATAAAAACCATAATATACCCTACAAACCATAAAAATCTAACCAAATCCCTAAAAATCCATAAAAACTTAAAAACACCTAAAAACCCTTAAAACCCAATAAAAACCTTAAAAACCTAAAAACAAGAAAACATCTAAAAATCGTAAAATTCTAAAAAAACTGAATACCCTAAAACCCTCAAAATCCCTAAAAACACTAAAAAGCCTGAAAAAGCCCTAGAAATTCATGAAAATTTTAAAAAACCCAGAAACACAGAAAACCAATATGATAACCATAAAACCTAAAAAAACTTAAAACCATTAAAAAATAAAATAAAATAACTCAAATCCCAAAAAACCATAAGAACCCAAAAAACCATAAAAAACACTAAAAACAAATAAAAACTATAAAATCCAATAAAACACCTAAAAACCCTAATAATGTTAAAAACACAAAAAACATTAAAACCTTAAAAACTCAAAAACAATTTAAATAAACAATAAAAAAAAACCCTAAAAACACAAAACCCTAAAAAAATATAAAAATAAAACAAAATCCCCAAAAAATCCCCAAAAAAGTAAAAAAACATAAAAACCATAAGAAAAACTTAAAATCCTAAAAGCACTAAAAACCCCTAAAAAACCTAAAAACACTAAAAACACTAAAAACACTAAACCCCCTAAAATCCATAATAAACCTAAAATTACATAAATATACTAAAAATCCCAAAAATGTAAAAAACCATAAACACTTGGAAGACCCTAATAAAACATAATAAACAAAAAATACATAAAACCCCTAAAACCCAGGTAAATTCTAAAAAACATAAAAACCCTAAGAACCCCTAAAAACCATACAGACACAAAAAGACACTAAACACCTAAAACCCCCTAAAAACACAAAAGAAACATTAGAAACAAAAAAAACCCCTTTAAAACCATAAAAACAATTGAAAATATGAAAAATATTAAAAACCCATAAAAACACAAAAAAAACATCTAAAGCCCAAAAAACCATAAATCGCTAAAAACCCTCAAATCCCTAAACACCATAAAAACATAAAAATTCTAAAAAATCATAAAATTCTATAAAACATAAGAAATCTAAAAACCCTAAGAAAACCATACAAACCTCAAATCATTCAGACACCCAAAAACCTAAAAATGATAAAAAACATAAAAAAACCATAAAACCTACAATACCTAAAACCATAAAAGTCACTAATTCCCTAAAAACCCAAAAATTCTACAAATCCATAATAACCCAAAAAAATTTAAAAAACCCAAAAGCCCAATAAAAACTCAGAAAATGATAGAAATCTAAAACACTTAAAACCCCTAAATAATTTCAAAGCCATGAAATTCTCAAAAAACATTTAAAACACCTACAAACTATAAAACCCCCTAAAACATTAAACACCCTAAAACCCTAAAAAAACTAAAAACTCTAAAAACTATTTAAACACCATAAAAATTTAAAAACTCTAAAAAACCATAAAATCCATAAATACTATAAAATCCTTAAAAACAAAAAAAAAACTATAAGAACTCTAAAAATCCAACGAAACCTAGAACTATCATAATTAATGAAACCCTAAAAAACCATAAAATTCCTATGAAACCTTAATAATGTAAAAACCCTAAAAATCCTGAGAACCTAAAGAAAACCATAAATATCTTAAATCATTTCAAAACCTTAAAAATCCAATCAAGTTCTAAAAACCTATAAAACTCTAAAACCCTTAAAAACCATAACAACCATATAAATAATAAAAACATAAAAATATTAAAAACCCTAAAAACCCACTAAAAATTCTAAAAACCCTTTAAACCCATAGAACATTAAAAATTTAAATTACATAAAAAAAGTTAAAATGCTTAAAAAACCTAAAAACACTGAAAACACAAAAAATTCTAAAGAACTCAAACACTCCTAAAATCCTTAAAAACAACAAAAAACCTTAAAAGCACTAAAAAATCGCAACACCCTTAAAAACAAGAAAAAACAATAAAAACCCTTTAAACCCCTAAAAATATTTAAAATGATAAAAACCACAAATATCCTCGAAACCCTAAAACCCCTCAAAATATCTAAACCACCTCAAAAAAAATAATAATTTGAAGAATTCCCTGAAATCCCCAATAATGTAAAAAACACAAAAATCCCTAGAAACCTTCAGAAAAATGTAAAAACCTAAATGTAATTAAAACCCATAAAAACCAAAAAACCACTAAATACACACTAATTCATAAAATCCCTAAAAATAGTAAATACCATCAAAATACCAAAAAACTCTAGAAACCCATAAAATTCGTAAACAATACCTAAAAATCCATAAAAATCTAAAAAACCCTAAAATCCAAAAAAAACATATGAAAACCATATAACCCTAAAAACCCTAAAAATACCTAAAAACCTAAAAATGCTGAAAACCATAAAAGTATCCAAAACCATAAAAATTACTAAAAAACATAAAAACACTTAACAACGATAAAAACAATAAAACCCATAAAAACCATAAAACCCAGTAAAAACACTAAATACTATTTAGAACTCTAAAAACATAAAAAACTCTAAAACCCTTAAAACCCATACAAACCCTAAAAACCCTCCAAAATCCTAAAAACCATAATAACACATAAAAATTCCAAAAAGGTAAGTATCCTAAAAAATCCATAAAATCCTAAATAAATACATAAATACTTAATAAAACTTAAACTCCAAAAAACCAAAAAAAAAATAAAAAAATATACAAAAACACTGTAAATTCCATAAAACCCTTAAAACCAATAAAAATCCATAAAAACATTAAAAATGCATAAAAATCATAAAAACCCAAACAACCAGTAAACTCTAAAACTATGTAAACCCCTTAAAACATTAAAAAACTCTGAATAATTGTAAACCCATAAAAAATCCAAAAACCCCTAAAATCTGAAAACCAAATCATAAAAACCATAAAAACACTCAAAAACCCAAAATCCCTAAAAATGATAAAAATAATAAAAAACCCATAAAATCCACAAACACGTGAAAACACATAAAAACCCTGAAAAAACTTACGAAAATATTGAAAACTAAAATACCATAAAAAACATAATAAAGCTAAAACCAGAAAAGGAAACAAAAAACCAAAAAATACACTATAACACCTCAAAATACCTACGAACCCTAAAAACATAAAATTCCTTAAAAAACCCCTAAATATCCCTAAGAACATAAAATACCTAAAAACCTCTAAGAAATAATTAGTAAAGTAAAATACTCTTAAACCCCATAACAAACCTAAAACCCCTAAAACCCTTAAAAGTGCCTTAAATACCTAAAAACCCCTAAAACTATAAAAACACCTAAGAAACATAACAACTCTATAAAACCATTTTTTTCATTTTGAATCATGCCATACCAAAGAATTAATATATATATATATATATATATATATATTCCTATGGGTACTGGGTAGTATATCCTTTTTATCTTACGAAGGAGGTTCCATAGTTAACCATTCTCAATAGATGACTGTAGGGGGTTAAGTGTTTGTGCAATAAATCCATGTTAGAGATGATATCTTTTGATGGTATCTAATGGGTTTATTCACAAAGTCAAAAACACCCAACGATCCTCTTATCCATGATTCATGGACCTGCTTTCCAAAGGATTGAGCTCATTTAATGATTTGGAAAATGACACTTAAAGACTCACATTGGTTGAGAGGAAAGTAACTCAGGCTCATCACACCCTTTTGGGGGAAATTATTTCCTATTTTGGGTCTCTCTTAAAGATTTAGGATATGTTCATATGTTTTTAAATCCTTGGTTCATTCCCAAGTATGTGTCTGTGTGTTACTCCTAGGTTGCAGGATCAATCAAAAGTATGCATGTGTCTAGAGTCGTCTATATGAATATGAGGATCTCTATCAAAGAAGACATATTTATGTATTCGAGGTTCTTCATCAATATTAACCTCTTATGAAAAAATCAGTAATTCCTCAGTTTCTCACTAAGACAATGTTGGTTTCAAGCCACATGGGATGGTTCTCTAGAATTTATCATTATCTAGGTAGATGAGAATCATTTCACTATTAGGATCGAACCCAAAATACGGGCTTCCTATGTATCATCGTGAGTGGAATAATATCCCATGAAGTTCAGTGTAACTTTACTGGAAACATATCCTTTTAAGGTCACATGAAAAGGACCCAACCATGCAGTTTATCATCATAAGACAAGGACATGAGAAAACCAACATGAATAGGAGTGTGCTCAGATTGAACCTTGTGGAGGTTTCCTATGTATCTCGTACAATGGATTTTATACCTCGTATAATTTGTCCTGATCTGAGATCCCACAGAATAATTTCTTACACATTCCTTCCGTCTCATATTTGCAGCATATCAAAACATCCCATACAAATTATACTCTAATTAAAAATGGTTCTTATAACAAGTGGTTCTAATTTAATGACCTTAAACTACGAGACCCAAATTTTTCCTTTCCATGTGACTTGAAACTGACTGGAAATTATCTTGACCACATGATGATAAACTATAAGGTATTAGTCTCTACAATACAACATTAAACTGTGCTTTCATATCCCCTATAACACGACATTACATTTTGATTTCATGGTCCCGACAACAAGAAACTAAACCAAATAGGAGTATAGGACAGTTTACATAGGATTATCCAAATAGGAGTGTTTGTGAAGGACAGCCCGCATATGATCATTCAAATATAATCATCTTCTTAGGAGTATCCACATAAGAGTGTCTATGAATTGTTTCCAACAAAGACTATTCATGAACTGTTTTTTTCATTGGAGCTTCCATGAAAGTTTTTCCACAAAGGATCCTATGTGAATTGTTTTCTACAAAGTTGAATCCATGGATGGTTTTCTGCAAAGGGTTGGCCATGAAGGGTCTATTCACGAAGCATTTTTTTATTCATTAGTGTGGTCAAAAAATAACTCCTCAATTTAGAAAACGACACTGCCTCTGTAAATTATCCATTGTGAAGGGTCTTCTGTATACGGTTCATAGGGTGGCGTTTCGTGAAGCGCCACCCACATATGGTTTGAGGGATAGAGTTGGTGAATTGATTTTGGCGAGGGAGAGATTTCTTACACACCCTCTATATTTTTCGCTATTCTTAATCCCTTTTTTCCTGCCTCTCTTCAATCTTTTCTGAGGCTTCTTATAGAAGAGCATAGTAGGTAATAGAGTGTCTTTTGCGGGATCCCACGGCAGACCTAATCAGTAGGGTCCCTATTGTGGATGTTGGTGATGCCGCCATACCATAATAACTGCTTAGTCTGTGGGGAATCATCATTTTCAGGGGTGTAAATTTCCACCTCCATCCTGCAAACAACTTCAATTTGGTCTGTAGGTGTTGGAACCACCATCTTCATTCTGTGAACTATTTAGTTAGTGGGTTCTTTATAAAGCAGCAGATTGCCAAGCAGAGTGGTGAACTGTGAGGGGACTTACACTTCATGCTATTGCTTCTTCCTTTGAATATTTTTCTTCAATCACCATCAAGATTTTATTTCTATCTTTTTCTGAGTTTTATGGAATTTTATTCATCTTGATTGCAGAATTTTCTGGTCCCAACATCTTTAAAAACACAAAAATGGCTAAAAACATTAAAAACCATTTAATCTACGAAAAACATTAAAAATTCAAAAAAATATTTAAAACCCTAAAAATACTCTAAAAACACTAAAACACCCCAAAAAACTCTAAAAACCCCCAAAATACATAAAAACCATAGAAATAATAAAATTTCAAAAAAGAACATAAAAATATCTAGAAATGTTACAAACCCTAAAACACTGATAACCCATAAGAAAACCGTCAAACCTAAGAAACACTTAAAACAAATAAAGATCCTACAAATGATAAAAACCCAAAAAAACCAAAAAAAAACCCTAAGACAATAAAAACTACTAAAAAAGTTAAACCCTAAAATCCCATAAATACCCTAAAACAAACTAAAAACATAAAAAATACATTAAACCCTTTAAAATGTTAAATAAACTCTAAAAACATAAAAACACCTAAAAATAAAAAAACCCTTAAACACTAAAAAACATAAAACCCATAAGACCCCTAAAAACCTCAAAAAACCTAAAAACCCCAAAAACCAATAAAATCCTAAAACATCACTAAAAATACCTAAAATCATAAAAACCATGAAAAAAATAATAAAATATTGAAATACTAAAAACGCATAAAGCACATAAAAATTAAAAACAGTAAAAACCCTCAAAACCCTAAAAATACCTAAAAACCTTACAAACCCATAAAAATACTAAAAAGCACTGAAAATCCCTAAAATGTAAAAAACAAAAAAAAACCATGAAAACCTCGAAGAAAAAAATAAAAAACTAAGAACACATAAAACCCTTAAAATCCTAAAAATGTTAAAAACACTATGAAACCCTAAAAACCCCGATAACCATTAAAAACCATAAAACAATTTAAAAACCAATAACCCATAGAAATCCTCAAAACAAAAAGAAACTTTAAGAACTCTAAAGATCCCTAAAAATTTTAAATACCTAAAAATTCTAAATTTTTGTAAAAAAACCTTAAGAACCCTAAAATACAAAAAAAACTAAAAATCCCAAGAAAATATAAAAAAATTAAAATCATAAACACCCTAAAAATCCCTAAAACCCATGAAAACACCTAAAAAATGATAAAACACTAATAACATAAAACCCCATGAAAACATAGAAGAATACCATGAAAACTTTAAAAACCTCAAAACACTTTAAACCCCTAAAAACATAAAATGGATAAAAACCTAAAAACCCTCATAATCTATAAAACCATAAAACATCATAAAAATCCAAATAAAAGTCCAAAATATCACTAAAAACATAAAATCCCTAAAAAATACCTAAAGAAAACATAAAAACACTTAGAACCCTTAAAAATCCTAGAAACTAAAAAACCCTAAAAGTCCCTGAAAACCCTAAAAACCAGTAAGACCCATAAAATTTTAAAAACTCAATAGAAAGTATAAAAGTCATTGAAATCCCTAAGAATGTAACAAAATATCAAAAAACCCATATGAACAATATAAACTCAAAAAAACGCTAAAAATGAAAAAAAACAACAAAAACACTACAAAACCCTAAAACCCCTCAAAATCCATAAGAACCATAAAATTCATAATAAATCCTTGAAAATATTTAAAAATGTAGAAATAGGTAGAAACCCTGAAAATCCATAGGAAAACCGTAAGAGAATAAAAAACACTTAGAGAAACAAAAAACCAAAAAACTGCTAAAACCCCTAAAAAATCATAAAACTATAAAAAACCTTAAAACCATAAAAAATGCTAAAAACAAATAAAATAACTTAAAAACTACAAAATTCACTAAGATCCCTTAAAACCCTAAAAACCTAAAAAGAGTTTTAAAATCCTAAAAACCCGAAAAAAACTCAAAAAACCTAATAAAAAAACATAAAAATCCTCAAAACCCATCAAAAAGCTAAACCCCCTAAAACACATAAAAATTCAAGAAATCCGTAAAAATCCCCAAAAACAAAAAAACCCTTGAAATCCAAAAAATCACTGTGAAAACCTTAAAAACAAAATTTCACTTAAAACCCTTAAAAAACGTTGAAAAACATAAAAAATAATATAAACCCTAAAAACCCTAAAAACCCCTTAAAATCCCTAAAAACCATAAAACCTCCCTTATAAACCATAAAAAGACCTTAAAACCCTAAAATTTAAAATCCCTAAAAACCTAAAAATCCCTACAAAAAACATAAAAACCTAAAACACTAAGAACCTCAAAAAACCTCAAAACCCTAAAAACCAAAATAACCCTTTATAACCGTAAAACCTAGTAAAACACCTAAATCCTTAAAAAACCTAAAAACCCATAAAATCATTAAAATCTACAAAAAACTCTATTAATAATTTAAAACCCAAGACACATAAAAAACCGTAAAAAACCGTAAAAAACCGTAAACAACCATAAACCCCTAAAAAACTATAAAACACTAAAAACCATAAAAATCCTAAAAAATACAAAATAAGGTAAAAACTTTAAAAATCATGAAAACCCCTAAAAAAATAAAAATATAAAAATATAAAAATTGCATAAAAATATAAAAATGCTAAAAACCCATAAAACACAATATACCCTAAAACATAAATTTTTTTAAAAACCATAAAATCCAAAAAATCTATAAAAAATACTAAATTAATAAAATACCATAAAAAATAGAAAAACTCATAAGAAAACCCAAAATGCTAAAAATATAAAACCCATAAAAACCTAAAAAATTCTAAAACCCCTAAAAGACACTAAAAACCCTAAAAACCATTAAACCCTCAAAATATATGAAAATACTAAAAAATCATAACAATCCTAAAAATCATGAAAAATGATGACGACCATAAAATATATTAAGACCCCTAATAAATCCATGAAAACCTAAAATAAATTAATCCCCCAAAAATAAAAAAAAAGGTTAAAACCCTAGAAAACCCTAAAATCCAGAAAAAACCCGTAAAACCAAAATACCCCTACAAATCCATAAAAATCATAAAAATTACTAAAAAAATAAATACCCATTAAATCTATTAAAAAGTCAAAAACTCTAAAACCCCATAAAACCCTATAAACATAGAGTAATCCCAAAAAACCCCAAAACCATTAAAAGTTCCTAAAAGCCAAAAATATTATTAAAAAACCCTAATATCACTAAAAACCTATGAAACCTAAAACACTGAAAAACTATAAAGAACCTTAAAAACTAAAAAAAATTAAAACCACTAAAACCCTAAAAACGCTAAAACCCCTGAGAACTAAAAAACACTGAATACTCTAAACCCCTAAAAATCCAAAAAAAATCCCATAACAATCCAAAAAAAAGTCCCAAAAATTCCTAATAACATAAAAACCATAAAACCCATAAAAATACAAAGAAAACCATAAAAACCTAAAAATAATTAAAAACCCTAAAATCCTATTAACCCTAAAAACTCTAAAACCCAAAAAACCCTAAAACCACTAAAAACCACTAAAAACCATAAAATACCAAAAAACCCATTAGAACACTAAAAACCTGAAAACAATAAAAACATTAAATCACTTAAAACCCTTAAAAACCAAAAACCTGAATAACCCTAAAAACCCTAAAAAAACATAATAACCCTAAAACCCCTAAAAACCATAAATACCCATAAAAACCCTAAACCCCATAAAAGTCCCTAAAACCCATAAAATCCATAAAACATACAAAAAACTCTAAAAACCATTTAAATCCCTAAAAAAGATAAAAAATAACTCTAAAAACCCATAAAACCCATAAAAACAAAAAAACCCTAAAATAAAAAAACCCTAAAAAATATAAATACCCTAAAACCCTCAAAATCTCTAAAAAATCTAACAGACCTAAAAAAGCAAAAAAACCCCCTAAAACTATAAAAAACCCTAAAAACCCTAATACAACCTTCAAAACTTAAAAACACTTAAAACCATTAAAAACTTAAAAACCTAAAAACCAAAAAAATCTGTTAAAATATTAAAAAACACTAAAACCCATAAAAACCTTAATGAGGCCCTAAAAAATCATGAATAAATAAGAAACTATAAAAACCCTAAAAAACCTAAGAAAACAATAAATTCCTAAGAAAAAAACTCTTAAAAACCTAAAAACCACAAAACGCATAAAATACCCTAAAACTTCTAAAATCCTTAAAACTAGAAAATCCTATAAGAACATAAAATGTGTAAAATCCACTAAAACCCCTAAAAATACTAAAAACAGTAATAAATTTAACACACCCACAATTTTTAAAAATAGTAAAAATCCAAAAAAAATATCATAAAACCATAAAAACCCAAAAAAAACCTTTAAACCCCTTAAAACACTAACCCCCCCCCCAAATCAAAATCCATAAAACCCCTAAAAGGCCATAAAAATTCTAAATACCATAATATCCCCTAAAACCCCTAAAACTCATAAAAACCATAAAAACCCCAAAAACCCAATAAAAATTTTAAAACCCACTAAAAGCACTAAAAACCCTTTAATCACATAAAATTTTAAAAATATTTAGAAAAACATAAAACCATAAAAAAGCCAAGTAAACACTAAAAACCAAATAAATGCTAAAAAACCTAAAAAACATATACACCATAAAAATCCTAAAAAAACCTTAAAAACAAAAAAAACTAAAAATCCATGAAATCCCTAAAATCATAAAAACACAAAAAAAATCATGAAATCTCCCAAGAAAACATGAAAAATATAAGAACACATAAAACCCCTAAAAAAGATAAAATAAAACCCTAAAAACCCCTAAAAACACTAAAAACCCTAATGACCCTCAAAGTCCCTAAACCCCCAAAAAAGCCATCAAGGTCCTAAAATCCCTAAAAATCCAAAAAAAGTAAAAACAAAAACAAAAACACTAAAAAATCCTAATAAAAATATAAAAACATAAAAACATTTAAAACCCCTAAAAACTTAAAAATTCTAAAAACCCGAAACCCCCTAAAATGATCCCAAAAACCACTAAACACCAACCCCCCAAACCATTAAAACCCCTAAAACCCTAAAAACCACTAGAGACTCAAAAAACCCATTTATACCCCTAAAAATGTTAATAAACTCTAAAATCCTTAAACCACATAAAAATCACAAAAAACCTAAAAACCCCAAAAAATCAATAAAATCCAAAACCCCCCAAAAAAACCCCTAAAAATAGTCAAAGTCCCTAAAACCCTAAAAAATATAAAAAACCATAAAATACACTAAAATCCCTAAAAATGTAAAAAAACCCTAGAAACCCTAGAAACAATAAGAAAAACCAAAAAACATAAAATCACATAAAAACAGAAAAAATCCTAAAAATGCTAAAAACACTAAAACCCATAAAAACTATAATAAAATAAAAATCATAAAAACCTATAAAACTCTAAAGAACACTAAAACTATAAAAACCATTAAGAGCATAAAAATTCTAAAAATCATAAAAACACTATAAACCCAAATAAACACTAAAAATAATAAACACCTTCAAAATCACTAAAAACACAAAAAACCCAAAAAATCAAAAAAAATCCTTGAAAATTTAAAACCAATAACAACCCTTAAAACCCCTCAAAAATCCTTAAAAACCTAAAAATAATTAAAAACCCAATAAAACCAAAAAAAATTCTAAAAACAAAAAATAAAATAAAAACATCCTAAAACTCCTCAAAATCCCAAAAAATCATAATATACTAAAGAAATTGTAAAAATCTTCAATATACATAAAAAAGTAGAACCCTGAAATCTCTAAAAAATACTAAGAAAAACCTTAAAATCTGAAAAACCTAAAACCCCTAAAAACCTAAAAAACACTAAA
Organism: Viscum album; assembly: GCA_963277665.1. Lineage (NCBI taxonomy): Eukaryota > Viridiplantae > Streptophyta > Magnoliopsida > Santalales > Viscaceae > Viscum > Viscum album. Next base: position 791,886,402 of record OY728164.1, read on the forward strand.
TACCCAAACAAAACTACTTAAAAGGCCCTTAAACACCTAAAAACTAAAAAAACCACTAAAACATAAAAAATACCATAAAATTATAAAATCCTATAAAACTCCAAAAAACCAACATGTCCCTAAAATGTTAAAATCTCTATAAAACCTTTAAACACCTAAAAATCAAAAAATACACTTAAAAACCAAAAAATACCCAAAAAATGGTCAAAATGTCTAAAAACCTTAAAATCATAAATAAAATTAACAGCCCTGAAAATCCCTAAAATCATAAAAATCCCAAAAAAAACCTTATGAAAACCTTTAAAACATAAAAACATAAAAATGTCCAAAATTTTCCTAAAAAGGTTAAAAACACGAAAACCAGTACAAACCCTCAAACTCTTAATAGCAATAAAACCCCATAAAAATACTAAATAATATCGAAAAATACATAAAAATTTAAGAAACCCTAAAAAACCCTAAGAAAAAGATAAAAATATAAAAACACATAAAACTCCTATAACAAATAAAAGGATAAAACCCTAAAAGTCTTAAAAAGACACCAAATCCTCTACAACCGAATAATCCAAAAAATCATAAAAAATCTAAAAACCCCACAAAAATGCTACAAATACTAAAAAATCAAAAAACCCTTTAAACCGCTAAAATGTAAAAAACTATAAGAATAATAGAAACATTAAAATTCAGAAAAAAACCATAAAATCAGAAAAAAAATCATTAAAACTCTAGAAATCCCAAAAAACAAAAAAAACCATAAAAACAAAAAAAAAATCACCAAAAATCAATAAAAAATTAAATAACCCTAAAAACCAAAAGAAAACATTAAAAACCCAAAAAATCATAAAACCCCTAAAAACCCTAATAAATGACTAAACCCAAAAAAGAATCTAAAACCCTAAGAAGCTCTAAAGACATTAAAAGCCCCTAAAAACAAGTAAAAACATAAAAACCCACAAAATATATAAAAATCATTTACTCCCTAAAAATGTTAAAAGAATATAAAACCTTAAACACCCTAAAATTCTGTAAAACCCCTAATAACCCAAAAAAACACATAAATAACCTAAAACCCATAAAAACCCTCAAAATCCCTAAAACCCCAAAAATACTTAAAAACCCTAAAATTCCCTAAAATTTCATAAAACCATAAAATACTCTAAAAACCCCAAAAACCCCTAAGAAAACCACAAACACCTAAAAACACTTAATACACCTGAAAATAATAAAAAACTATATAAACCCAAAAAAACCCATAAAAAATTAACACTCTTAAATCCATAAAACCCCTAAAACCATAAAAACCCATAAATACCCTATTACCCAGTAAAAATTCAATAAGCACTTTAAACCCCCAAAAACATTTTAAAACACAAAAACAAATTAAAAACCCCAATAAAAACTCAAAAATTCCCCTAAAAACTCAAAAAAACCCAAAAAACCACAAAAAACACAAAAACAAAGGCTTAAAAAAAATCAAAAAACAAGTTAAAAGCCCTAAAATTCATAAAAACCTAAAAAACCTGAAAAAAATTGCGAAAAACTTAAAAACCAAAAACACCAAAAACCCCTAAAAACATAAAAAAAATTAAAACCCAAACAACCCCAAAACCCACAAAAAATATCAAAATAAAAAAACCCTAAAAACAATAAAAATCCTAAGAAAACCCTAAACATTCTAAAAAACATTTAAACCCCCAAAACCCTTAAAATCTTAAAAATGTAGAAATACATAAAAGCACTAAAACCCGAATAATTTCTAAAAACCCTTAAATACCCTAAATACCACTAAAAACCATTAAAAACCTAAAACCACATAAAAACATTTAAAAAAACTAAAACCCTAAAACCCCTTTATACCCCTAAGCACATAAAAACTCTATAAAGTCTAAAAACCCTAAAAACTCATAAAACCATAAAAAAAGACAAAAAACAACCCTTAAAACCACTAAAATCCCTCAAAATCCCTAAAACCCCAAAAAACCATAAAAAAAATAAAATCCATAAAAATACAACGAAACTAAAAAACAGGTTAAATCCCTGATACTCCATATGAAAACCCAAAAAACATAAAAACATTGAAAACCCGTAAAAACCTCAAAACCCTAAAAACCAATAAAACCCAAAAAACCATGAAACCCTCAAAGTCCCTAAAAACCATAAAACCCATAAAAATACTAAAAATTCCATAAAAAACATAAAAACCCATAAAAACCCTAAAAACCACTAAGAAAACCATAAAAACCTAAAATCACTTAGAACCCCTATAAAACTCTAAAAACCCTAAATACCCAAAACACCTTAAAACCATAAAACCCCTAAAAACCAAAGAATCCATAAAACACCTAGAACACCACTAAAACTCTAAAAAACCTTTTAATCGCTAAAAACATTAAAAACTCTTTAAATCCATAAAATCTTTAAAACTCTTAAAAACTGTAAAACCAAGAAAAACTAAATCTCTAAGAAACCCCTGGAACCCCTCAAAATACCTGAAAAACATTATATCCCTTAAAATCCAAAAAAAAACACAAAAAACATAAAAATCAATGAAAACCCTGAAAACCTTATGAATACCTGAAAACACATAAAACCTATAAAAAACCATTAATACATTAAAAATACTAAAAAACACTGAAAACCCTAAAAACTATAAAAAACAACTAAAGACCTTAAAAACCCAAAAACCCCATAAAATCCCTAAAACCCACTAAAAGATATTAACCCCATAAAACACCTAAAAATGTTTAAAAAATCCTAACAAAAATTAAAACCCCTAAAAACATTAAAACCCCAAACCCACCAACCTCCCCCCAAACAAAAACCAAAAAACTCAAAAAAACCTAGAACCCCTCAAAAACCCTAAAAATACAAAAACCCATAAAAACCCAAAAAAACAACTAAAAATTCCTCAAAATGTGAAACCCCTAAAATATCCTTAAAAACTGAAGAATGCCTTAAACACCTAAAATGACATAAAACACCTAAAAACCTAAAATTCTAAAAAACCCTAAAATCCATAAAAACCATAAAAACCCAAAAACTCCTTAAAATCCTAAAAACCCTAAAAATAATTAAAATCACAAACATCCCTAAAGAATCTAGAAAAAAATTAATAACCTGAACAAACTATATGAACACCGTAAAAATAGAAAAATAGAAACCACCTAAGAACCCTGAAAATGTTAAAAAACACTAAAAATATCTAAAAATCCAAAAATCCAAAAAACCCCTAAAAACCATAAATAACTATAAATACCCTAAAACCCCTTTTAATAGCTCAAAATCCAAAAAACCATTAAAACACAAAAAACAAAAAAAATTTCTAAAAACCCTAAATATCTTTAAAAACCCAAAAAATCCATAAACAAGTAAAAACCCAAAAAAATCCAAGAAAACTCCAGGTATACCTTAAAATCATGGAAAAAATTAAAACCACTAAAAGAGGTAAAAATTGTGAAAATCGTAAAAAACCATAAAAACCTTAAAACACCTCAAAATATCTTAAAACATAAAAACCATAAACCCCTAAAAACCTAAGGAAACCATAGAAACATAAAAAAACATAAAACCCCTAAAAACCTAAAAACAGAAAAAACCATAAATTCTATAAAAACCACTAAAAAACATAAAACCCTTAAAAACCATAAAAACCATAAAAACAAAAAAAATCATAAAACTAATAAAAATCCTAAAAACAACAAAAAACTCTAAAACCCCTTTAAACATCTAAAAAAATTAGAAAACACTAAAAACATAATGAATTCTAAAATATCAAATGAACCCTAAAAATACAAAAAAATCAATAAAAAACATAAAATAAATAAAAAACCTAAAACCCTAAAAATCCCTAAAAATATAAAAAACCCTAAAACTATAAAACCCATAAGAAAACCTTAAAAACCTAAAAAAACTCTTAAAACGCCTAAAAACCTAAAATATGTTTAAAACCCTAAAACCCCTAAAAACCCTAAAACCAAAAAAACAATCAATACTCTTAAAAAACATAAAAAATTATAAAATCCTATAAAAATGACAAAAAATAACTTAAAACTCAAAAAACACTTTGAACACTTAATTTTTTTTAAAAATCTAAAAACCATAAAACACTAATAAACTCAAAAAAAACCCAAAAACCCAATAAAACATAAAAATAAAAAAAAACCCCAAAACCCCAAAAAACCATAAAACCCCTAAAAATATCTAAAAATATTTTCCTGTATTTTCTGTTTTAGGATTAAATAATTTCCTCAGACCGTATTCCATGAAATGGTTTGGATGGGATTCACGATTTTTCTGGCACCCATTTACTAGTGATTGGTCACTCGGTCTTCGTGAGGTTTCTCGGGTCTGTTTTACTTTTTTTGTGGGTTTTAAGCCTTCGATCCATTTGGTTTCACCCTTTTGAGGATTACATTGTACTTCAATTCCTTTCATTTTTATATATTAGGATATATTTACCTTTCCAAAAAACCATAAAATTCTGACAAACCAAAAAACCCTTAAAAACACGAACAACCCAAAAAACCCTCAAAATCAATAAAAACACAAAAAATCATAAAAATATTGAAATATCGATAAAAATCAATAAAAAAATTATAATACCCTCAAAACCTTGAAAAATTATAAAAAAAACATTAAAACATAAAACATTTAAAACCCCCAAAAACCCAAAAAAAAATTCTAAAAACACTAACAATCCATAAAAACAATAAAGACCCTAAAAACCCTAAATACCTCAAAAAACACTAAAAAACCACAAACACCCTAAAACAACTAAAATCTATAAACACCAATTAAATTTCAAAAAACATTAAAAAACCCTAAAAGCCCAAAAAACCATAAAATCACTCAAAATCTATAAAACCCCTAAAAACATTAAAAATCCAAAAAACCCATATAAATACCTAAAAACGTAAAAAAAACCCACAAAACCTAGAAAACCCCTAAGAAATCCTTAAAACATAAAAACACCAAAAACCAAGAAATTACTCAAAACCCTAAAACCCCATTAACCCCTGAATACTCATAAGACTCTCAAAATACATAAAAACCCTAAATATCCATAAAAACATAAAAAACCATAAAAATACATAAAAACATAGAAACCCCTAAATATCCTAAAAACCCAAGAGAAAACCATAAAAATATACAATAAATTAGAAACCAAAAAAACATCAAAATATTGAAAACCATGACAAACCATAAAAACTCAAAAACTCAAAAAACATTATAAAACCCTAAAAACCTATTAAAACCCTAAACACCACTAAAAACTCTCAAAATCATTTAAACCCCTAAAAATCATTAATACACTCTAAAAAACCAATCAACCTAAAACGTCAAAAAAAACCTAATTATCCAGAAATTCATAAAAATCCTAAAAATCATGAAAACCCAAAAAAAATTCCCAAAGAAATCTAAAAATCATAAAAAAATGGTCATAAATGACCTTAAAAATGTAAAAATCCCAAAAATAAAATAAAAAACCCTTCAGAAATTTCTAAAATGTAAAAAAATTATTTAACCCCTAAAAGACTAAAATACATTAAAACCCTTAAAAGATACTATAAATCCCAAAAAACCATAAAACCCCCAAAAACATTAAAACCCATAAAACCACACAAAAACTCTAAAAATACTTTAAACCCCTAAAAACATAAAAAACATTAAAAACCTATAGAAACACTAAAAATTAAAAAAACCCTAAAACCCAAAAAACATAAAAACACTAAAACCTCAAAATCCCAAAAACCCTAAAACCATAAAAATGAAAAATACCCTAATAATCCCTGAACACATAGAAACCACTAAAAAACCCTAAAACCTCCTATAAAAACATTAAAAAAACAAATATTACATAAATCCCCTAAAAAATCTAAAAATTATAAAAACACTAGAAAAAACATAAAAAACCTAAAACCCATAAACACCACTATAAACCATAACCCCCCAAAATCCAATAAAAACCCTAAAATAACTGAAAACTATATAAACCCATTAACCCACTAAAATTTTTAAGAGAAATTTAAAAAAACATTTAAAAGCATAAATGCTCAAAAAAATATCGAAAACCCAAAAAAACAAAAAAGCCATAAAAACCCCAAAAACCCATAAAACACAAAAAACACCTAAACCCCTAAAAATCCTAAGAGACAAAAAATAAATAAAAATTTGAAAAAATAAAAACCCTAAAATCAATAAGAAAACACTAAAACCCTAAAAAAATATAAATACCCTAAAATCCAAGAAAACGATAAAAAAACCTAAAAACTGTAAAAAGCCTATAAACTATCAAAATCCCCAAAACCCTAAAAACCAAAAAAACCCAAAAAATGGTCAAAATCCCTAAAAACCATAATAATTAATAAAAAAAATTACTCCAAATACCCAAAAAACCATACAATAATAAAAACACATAAAACAGCTAAAAAATAAAAAAATGGTAACAAAAAAACAAACCATAAAAATCCTAAAAACCCTGAAAATAAAAAAAACCCTACAAAAGTTAAAAACCCTAAAACACATCAAAAACCTTAAATCCCCTAAAAACTCAAAAAACTCTCTAAACCCAGAAAAAACTAAAAAACTCAAAAAATCCATAAAAACTGAGAAACTCAAAACAACCAAAAAATCCAAAAAAAATCATAAAATCATAAAATCCATAAAAAAACAAAAACACACAAAATCACTAAAAAACAAAAAAATCATAAAAATACTAAAAAATAACAAATAATATCTAAAAAACTAAAACGCAAAACCCCTGAAAAAACCTAAGAAAACCATAAAAACATAAAATAACATAAAATACCAAAAAACCAAATACAGTAAAAATACCAAAAACCCTAATACCAAAAAAACCACAAAATCCATAAAAATACAAGAAAAATAGCTTTAAAAATTCCTAAAAACAAAAAAACCCTAAAACCCTGAAATACTGTAAGAGATCCTTAAAAACATTAAAACACTTAAAACCCATAAAAACCTAAATACCACTAAAAAATAAAAAACAAAAACATTTCTTAAAACCCTAATAGTCCCAGAAATCATAAAATCCTCTATAAATCATAAAACCCCTAAAAACTGATAAACACCCAAAAAACCATTAAAACTCTAAAAACCCTCCAAACCCCTAAAAGAATTCAAAATCTCTGAAAAAACATTTAAATTGTAAAATATTCAAAAAAAACTTGGAAACAAAAAAACCATTAAACCCTAAGAACCCTAAAAACACTCAAAATCCATATAAACACTATTAAACATAAAATCCTAAAAATCCATAAAAACATAAAGAACCTAGAAGATAATAAAACCCCTTAAGAAAAACTTAAAAACCTAAAACCTTTTAAAAGCCCCAAAAACCTAAAAAATGCTAAATGGCATAATACACGTAAAAACCATAAAACCCTATAAACTGTAAACACACCTAAAATCCCTAAAAAATCATAAATCACTATAAAAACTCTAAAAACTCTAAAATCTATAAAAATATTTTTAACCCCTAAAATGTTGAAAAAATTAAAAAATCCATAAAAACTTTGAAGAATAATAAAATACCCTAAAAACTCAAAATAAAAACCCAAAAAACCCAGAAAACACTAAAACCCCTAAACTGCTCAAAATCTGTAAAAAAAATAATAACCTATAAGTATACAAAAAAACACTAAAAATCACAAAAAAGAAAAAAACCCTAAAACCACTGAAAAACTGTAAGAAAACCTTGAAAACATAAAGAAACATAAATTCAATAAAAACCTAAATACACTACAAACCAAAAAACCTTAAAAACCTTTAAATCCCAAAAAACATAAAAAACTATAAACCTGGAAATTTAATATGAGAAGCTTGAAAGCCAAAAAACACATAATACATCTAAAAACTCTAAAAAACACTAAAAACCCTAAAAGTCCCTAAAAACCCCCCAAAACCATAAAAACCCATAAAACCTTAAAAAAACCTAAAACCTAAAGAAACCCTAAAAACAAATAAAAAATATAACACCCCCTTAAAACACTAAAAATGTTAAAAAGTTGTAAAAACCTTAAAAACCCTAAAAAAACTTAAAGAAACCCCCAAAACCCATAAAACCATAAAACCCCAAAAAATCCTAAGAACTCTCAAAATCCCTAAAAACCCTAAATATTCATAAAATACCCTATAAAATCTCGAATATTCACTAAAAAAATTGAAAACCCTAAAATCCCTAAAAAACATATGAAGTCATCAAAACCGAAAAAAATAATTTAAAACCAAAAAACCCTAAAACCCCTAAAAATAGAAGAACTAAAAAAACCCCTAAATCCATTAAAAATCCTAAAAATCACATAGAGTTCTTAAAATACTAAAAAAACTAAAAAAAATTAATCTCCTAAAAATGAAAAAATATCAGAAAACTATATAACCCATAAAACTCAACAAACCCCCTAAAATAAAAAAATAATAATGATAATATTCAAATACATAAAATCTTAAAATTCTCAAAACACTAAAACCTCGAAAAAATTGGAAAATATAAAAAACCGTAAAAATCTCTATATGCATAAAAAAACTCTAAAACCCCTAAAATCCTCTAAGAAATCCTTAAAAACCTAAAATGTTAAAACCACTAAAAACTACAAGTTGATAAAAACCCAGAAACCAAAAATAATACTAAAAATCCCCAAATACCAAATAACCCATAAAAACTAAAAAATCATAAAAAATACATTAAACTTCCTAAAAACCTAAACACCCCTTAAAACCCTGAAGAATCCTAAGAAAATATTCGAATACCAAAACATAAAACCCATAAAAAACCTAAAAAATATAAAATCCCTAAAAGACTCTAAAAGCATAAAAAACCATAAGACCCAATAAAAACGCAAAAAAACCTTCGAACCATTGTAAACAATAAAAAACTTTAAAAACCCTTTAGTACACTAAAAAACTAATCACTCCGTAAAATAAAAAAACACAAAACCCCTAAAAACCCAAAAAATTCTCAAAATCTGTAAAAACTCAAAAAAATGCTAAAAAACCCCAACAAATAAATAAACAAGAAAAAACCACTAAAACCCTGAAAACTCGAAAGAAAACTATAAAAATCTAAAAACCCCTAAAGGCTATCAAAACTATTAAAAACCATAAAATCCTAAACAAAACCAAAAAAATTATAAAAAAACTAAAAAATCATAAAAACCTAAAAACATTAGATAAAACCTTATCAACCAAAAAACATTTAAATCCCTTAAACCACTAAAAATTATAAAAAGACTAAAAACCCTAAAAACCCTAAAAACCTAAAAACCCTTAACATCCTTAAAACCCCAATAACCCTAAAAAATCATTAAAATTTAAAAAAATACATAAAAATCCCATAAAATCTTGAAAAACCTTAAGAAAACCTCAAAACCTAAACACACATAAACCCTTAAAAAATATATAAATACCAAAAACCCTAAAAAATACTAAAAACCCAAGAAAACCCTAAAACCCCTCAAAATCCATAATAACCCTAAAAGGACCTAAAAATCACAAATGGACCTAAAAATATTTTGAAATATTAAATCCCCTCAAAATTATGAAAAATCATAATAACATTTTAAACCTAAAAAAAACTAAAACCACTAAGAAACCTAAAAATAAAAAGACCATAATAGACCATAAAACCCTGAAAAATTTGAAAAACCATAAAACCCCCCAAAAACCGTAAAAACCCTAAAACCACTAAAATTGACTAAAAACTCTAAACACCCTTTAAACCCAAAAAAGTGTTTAAACACTCTAAAAAATATCAAAATTCACTAAAAACAAAAAAAATCCCCAAAATCCAAAAAAAACCCAAAATACCCCTATATCCTAAAAAACCCAAAAATCACTAAAACTTAAAAACCCATAAAAATGGTAAAAACCCCAAAAAATGGTAAGAACTGAAAAGAAAATAAATCGCCTATAAACCTAGAAACGATTAAACCCTTTAAAACCCTAGAAACACTAAAAAACCCTATAAACCATCAAAATCCATAAACCCTCTAAAAACCATAAAAATTCTAAAAATCCCTAAAAATACCAAAAAATATAAACAACCATAAAATCCCAAAAACCGGTAAGATAAACTTAAAAAAATAAAACACTTAAATCCTTTAAAATCATAAAACCATTAAAACCCTAAAAGACCATAAAAACCAAAAAAAACCTTAAAACCATAAAAAACATAAAAATTCTATAAATCCACTAAAAATATAAAGTCATTTTAATCCCCTAAAAACAATAAAAACTCTAAAAATACTAAGACCACTAAAAAATCAAATAGAAACTAGAAACCCAAGAAAACCATAAACCCATAAGAACCCTGAAAACCCTAAATCCCCTCAAAATCCCTAAAAACCATAAAAATCAGAAAAATCCTATAAATCCCTATAAATCCCTAAAACCATAAAAATTAGTGAGTACCCCTAATAAATCTATAAATACCTAAAAAACATAAAATCCATAAAAACATAAAAACGCTAAAAACCCAAAAATTATCAAAATCCATAAAATACCCAAAAAATATTAAATACATAAAAATATTAAAAACCGACATAAAAACATTAAAAACATAGACACACATAAAATTCTAAAAAATTTAAAACCAAAAAAAAAATCCTAAAAAACACTATAAAACATAAAAAATCCTACAATCCATAAAAAACACTACAAAATCATAAACCCTAAAAGACAACTAAAAACACTAAAATAATTTATACACCAAAAATTGTTAAAAATTTCTCAAAAACTGTAAAAAATGAAAAAAACACGAAGTCACCAAAAAACCATAAAATCCCTAAAAATCCTAAAAACGCTAAAAATCCATAAAAACCATAAAAATAGAAAAACCCTGAAATCATAAAAAATATAAAAATGTTAAAAACCCTGAAATACCATAAGAAAAACATGGTAACCTAAAATCAATTAAAACCCCTAAAAACCTGAAAAACACTAAAAACCTTGAAACCCTAAAACTCTAAAAACCCAAAAAATCCATAAAACCCCTAAAGTACCATAAAAATAATAACAAAATCTAATAAATTCAAAAAACTCTAAAAAACTCTAAAAACCCGAAAAAAACTCTATGAAAACATTAAAACTCTAAAAACAATTAAAATCCTTAAAAACATAAAAAATAATAATAACTCTAGAAAACACTAAAAGATCTCCAAAACTACTAAATCCCACAAAACCCCTAAAAACCTTTAAAACTCTAATAACCTATAAAAAACTTAAAATCCAACCAAAATAATAGAACTCTTTAAACCTTTAAAAACTCTAAAAACATTAAAATTCATAAAAAATTCAAAAAAAAACATAAAAACCATAAACACAATAAAACCATAAAAATTTATAAAAATCCTAAAAACTATAAAAATCCTTAAAAATCATTAAAAAATTATAAAAACCTGAAATTACATAAGAGTCCTTAGAAACCTAAAAACACTTAAAACCCCTAAAAACCTAAAAAACTCAAAAAACACAAAAAAACCCTTAAAACCCAAAAAAGGTAAAAAGCCCGAAAAATCCTATAAAAACATAAAAATAAAAAACAATTCTCCTAAAAATAATCAAAAACATAAAATCCCTAGAAACCCTAAAAACCCATAGGAAAACCTTAAAAATATAAACACACATAAAACCAGAAAAAACACAAAAACACTAAAAACCCTAAATGACCCTAAAAACCCAAAGAAACCTCAATATCTTCAAAAAAACATAACATTATCAAAAACATAAAATAAACCTGTAAACCTTGAAAACACCTAATAAAACCTTAAAAAGATAATATCACTTAAAACACACAAAAAACTAACTAAATGTAAAAATCAAAATAACTATAAAAACCCTAAAAACCATAAAAACACCTAAAAACAATACAAAACATAAACCCCATCAAAAATATAAAAACCACTAAAAACTAAAAAAAGACTTTAAACCCCTAAACACAGTCAACAACTCTGAAAATCCTTAAAAAAACATAACAAACTCAAAAAATCCCTAAAACCCCATGAATCTCCAATAACACTCAAAATCTCTACAAACATTGAAAAGCATAAACAACATAAAAATTCCCAAAAAATAACTATAAATGTAAATAAAATATAAAATGCTCAAAAATCTAGAAAAACCTAAAAACCATAAAGAGGCATAAAATCCCTAAAAACCCTAAAAACACTAAAAATACTAAAAAACCCAAAACCCTTCAAAATACATAAAACCCTATCAAATACTAAAAAGAACCTAAAACTCCGTAGAAACTAAAAAACCCTAAAACCCTAAAAAAATATAAGATAAAATTCAAAATTATAAAACTATTAAAACCCATAAAACACCTAAAAATGATAAAACCCCTTTAACATGTCCAAAAACCCACAGAACCCCAAAAAACACAAAAACCTCTAAAAACCATTAAAACCCAAAGAACCTCGAAAAACTCAAAAAATAATATAAAAACACCTTTAAACCCCTACATACATTAAAAATCTCTATAAACCATTTTAAACATGAAAAAAATTTAAAAAACTCTAAAACCCAAAAAAACCCTAAAACGCAAGAAATGTCTCAAAATCCCTATTAACTCCAAAACCATAAAAATCCTAAAAATCCATAAAAATCCCTAAAATGTAAAGAACACTGAAAACCCTAAAAACCCCTAACAAAACATTTGAAACGTAAAACCATTTAATCCCCTAAAAACATAATAATACAAAATAGCCTAAAAACCATAAAACCCTAAAAACTAAAAACCCCCATAAAACCATAAAACCCCATAAATCCTAAAAACAACTAAAATATCAAAAACCTTTTAAACCCCTAAAAATGTTTAAAAAACTCTAAAAAACCTTAAAACCCATCACAAACTAAAAAACCTAAAATAACTCAAAATGACAAAAAAACCATGAAACCTTAAAAACCATAAATCCATCAAATCCCCAAAAACATAAAAACTATAAATATAGTAAAAAATCCCAAAAAATAACTAAAAATGATAAAACCCTTGAAAAACCCAAATAAATACATAAAAAACATAAAGATACCTAAACTGCCTAAAATCCTAAAACCTTTAAAAACCCTAAGACCTATAAAACCCTCAAAATCCCAAAAAACCAAAAATACCATAAGACATCTAAAAAATCAATAAAAATATCTAAAAAATCCCAAAAAACCCTGAAAACCCATAATAGAAGCTAAAAAACCAAAAAAAAATAAAACCCACTAAAACTATAAAAGGATGCGAAAGAACCTCATTGACATAAACACCAATAAAACACTTAAAACCCATAAACCCACAAAAACCATAAAAAACACTAAAACCCAACAGAAATCATAAAAACCTCTAAAATTATAAAACCCCCTAAACCCTAAAAATGATAAAAAATCATTAAAAACATAAAGAACCCTGAAAACACAAAGAAACCACAAAACCCCCCAAAAAAATAATAAAACCCTTAAAACCTTAAAAAACCCTAAAAACGGATCAAAACTCTCAAAATAACTAAAAACCCAAAAAATCCATAAAAATACAATAAAATATCTAAAATATCCCAAAAAACATAAAAACCACTAAAATCCCTGAAAACCCCTAAGAAAACCTTAAAAACATTAAAACAATTTTTTCCCCTAAAACCATAAAAGATGCTAGAAGCCCAAAAAACCCATAAAAACATAAAAAATATAAAAAATCACTAAAGAGACTTAAAAACTCATAAACAAAAACAAATAATAAAAACTCTAAAAATCATTTAATCCCAAAAATGTGTTCAAATAATCTAAAAACAATCAAACTATTAAAAAATAAAAAAAAACTCTAAAAGACTAAGAAACTATAAAAACCCAAAAATACCAAAAAACACTCAAAACACTAAAACAACCAAAAATTCAAAAAATTCTTCAAAAGTAACTAAAAAAATGAATATCCCTAAAAATACTAAATAACCATTAGAAATCCATAAAAAACTAAAAATGCTTAAAACCACCAAAATAACTAAAAATGTTGATAACCCTAAAACCCTAAAGTCACTAAAAACCATCAAATTTCTAAAAACACCTAAAACACTAAAATTTATAAAAATGTCCCTAAATATTACTAAAAACATAAAACCCCCTAAAAACACTGAAAACCTCTAAAAAAACATTCAAATCCTAAGAAAAATTAAATCCTTAAAAACATAAAAATGCTAAAATCTATAAAAGACCTTAAAAACCTAAAAACCCTCAAAATAATAAAAAAACCCTAAAACCATATAAACACCTAAAAAACCATTAACCCTTAAACCCCACTAAAAATTCTAGGAACTATTTAAAGCACTACAAATATTAAAGACACTATAAACCCTTAAAAAAATACTTAAAACCCCAAAAAATCATAAAAACACAAAAAACACTCAAAATCCCTAAATACCATAAAAATTAAAATTCTAAAAAAACCATAAAATTCCATTATAATTTAAAAAACAATAAAACCTTGAAAACTCAAAAGAAAACCTTAAAACCTAAAGACACAAAAAACCTAAAAACCATGAGATACCGAATAAAACCCTAAAAATTTCAAAAAACCAGAAAAATCCTAAAAACACCTATGAAAACCTGAACAACCAAAAATCTATAGAAACTGCAAAAAAACTAAAAAAGATAAAAATTATGAATAACATAAAACCCCTAAAAAACTTTAAAATACCTAAAACCCTAAAAATACAAAAAAATTATAAAAAGTCCAAAAATATATATAAAAACATAAAAAACCTGAAAACCCTAAAAACCCATAAAAATACTTAAAACCTAAAAACAATTTAAACCCATAAAATCCTAAAAACACTAAATATCCTAAAATCCCAAGAAAACCAAAAAAACCCACAAAACCCATAAATACCATAAACAACATAAAAATCCTAAAAATACCCTAAAAATCCCAAAAAACATAAAAAACCTTGAAACCCTTTAAAATCTATAAAAATCCCTTAAATGCCTAAAAACACTTAAAACCACTAAAAACTACAAAATGAAAAATTCCTAAAGTCCCTAAATCTACTAAAAACTGTTAAAAAAATAAAACCCCTTAAAACCCAAAAACCACTAAAAACAAAAAATAATTAAAAAAAACTTTAATCCCCCCAAAACATTAAAAAACATTTAAAACCCTAAAAAATAAAAAACCCAAAAGAAAATATAAAACCCCTAAAAACCCTCAAAATCTCTAAAACCTAAAAATCCAAAAAAATCCCTAAAAATCACTAAAACATAAATAACTCTAAATACCCTAAAACCGCCAAGAAATCCTTAAAACCTAAAAAAATTAAAACAACTTATTTTTTTGAAAAAGATAAAACCCCTTAAAACCATAAAAACACTAAAAAAACCTAAAATCCCTCAAAATCTAAAAAATATCTAAAAACGGTAAAAATTCTAAAAAATCCCTAAGAATACCAAAAAACTTAATAAAACCCTAATTACTTGAAAACCCTATAATATAACCTTAAAAACGATAAAACACTTAAAACCTATAAAAATGATAAAACCATTAAAACACTTAATGACCCAAAAAAACAATAAAACTAATAAAACCAATAAAACCATATTAATACCATTAAAAAACCAAAGAAAACATCTAAAAACTCTAAACACCCCCAAAAACTATAAAAATGTTAAATAATCATAAAATAATAAAACCCCTACAAACTCAAAATACCATAATAAACCTAAAAAACTGTAAACCCCTTCAAAATACCAAAGAAACCAAAAAACCATAAAAATACTAAAAAATCTCTAAAAATCCATAAAACAATAAAAAACCTAAAAAACATTAAAACCCATTGAAACCTGAAAATCCCTAAAGACGCATAAAAATCCTAAAATCCCTTAAAAATACCTAAAAATGTATAAAAACAAAAAAAAACCCTAATAAATCATTAAAAAGCTAAAAACCCTTAAAATCCTAAAAGGCCTAATAAATTTTTGAAACACAAAAAACCCATAAAAACATTATAAACCATAAAATATCCTAAAAATCATAATGAACCCAAAAAACCCAAAAAACCATAAAGACCTCTAAAAACTCTAAATCCATTTTAAACCTCTAAAAACATTAAAAACACTAAAAATCCTTAAAAATCCGAAAACCTAAAAAAATGAAAACCACAAAAAATCCATAAAGCCCTAAAAACGTTTAAAACCCCAAAATACCTAAAAACACTAAAAACATAGAAATCATAGAAAATTCCAAAAATACTATAAAATGTTAAAAAGGATAAAATCCATGAAATACAATAAGAAAAATATTGTAACCTATAAGCACTTTAAACTTTTAAATGCCCAAAAAAAATACTAAAAACCCTAGAAACCCTCAAAATCCCTAAAAACCAAAAACAATCATAATATTCATAAAAACCCATAAAAATATCTAAAAACCTAAAAAACAAAAATCCTAAAAAAACAGAATAATTCCTTAAAACCCTAAAAACATTTAAAACCCCTAAAACCTAAAAAACGCTAATAACCCTAAAACTCTCTAAAAAACCCTAAAAACACTAGAATCATAATAACACCTAAAAAAATTAAAAAACTATAAGAACCCACAAAAAACCAAACACCCACTAAAATTATAAAAATTATTTAAACCCCAAAAAGCCTTAAAAACGTAAAAACCCCTTAAAATCCTAAAAAACAAAGAAACGCCAAAAAAATACATAAAACCCTAAAACATAAAAAACCTTGAAAAACCTAAAAACGTTAAGAAAAAACTAATATCCTTAAAACACATAAAATCCATAAAAACCTAAGAAACAATAAAAACCCTAAAACCCCTAAAACCCCTAGAAACTCTATAATTTCTCAATATCGCTAAAAACCCTTAAAAATGAAATAAAATCCTAAAAATCCCATAAAATCAATTAAAATTTAAAAACCCTGATAACTCCTAGGAAATAAATAAAAGTATAAAAACACTTAAATCCCTAAAAACATAAAAATGGTAAAAATCATTAAAAGACCAAAATCCCACCTTAAAACCATAAAAACCCATAATAATATTAAAACAAATGAAACCCCATTAAATCCCTATAAACCCATGAAAAATTCAATAAAATTTTAAAACCCCTAAAAACATTATCATACACTAAAAAACCTTAAAACCCCTAAAAATTCCAGAATAATCGTGAATCAAAAAAAACCATAAAAACTCTAGAATACCTAAAAACCACAAAACCCCTCAAAATCACTAAAAACTTAAACCCATAAAAATATTAAAAATTCATAAAATATCCATAAACACATAAAAACCCCTAAAAACATTAAAAAACCCTAAAAAAATTAAAAACCAAAAAACCCCTAAAACCCCAAAATCACTAATAAAACAAAAATCTTAAAACCCCTCAAAACCCTTAAAAACGTAAAAACATTAAATATCCAAAAAAATTACATACAATACCTAAAAAATAAAAACCCCTAGGAACAATGAAAATTCCTTATAAAACCATAAATACCAAAAAAACACATAAAAACCCCAAAAAACCTAAAAAAATAAAAAACCTGAAAATGACCCAAAAACCCTAAAAACCCCTAAAAACCATAAACTCCACTAAAAAATAAAAACACCCTTAAAAACCATAAAATCTAAAAGAACCCATAAAAACCCCAAAACCACAAAAAACACTAAAAAACCCTCTAAAACCCAAAAAAATGTTAAAAAATTCTAGGAATCCCTATTTAACTAAAAAACCCAAAAAACCTAAAAATCCATAAAAACCCTAAAAACCATATAAATCTAAAAAATCCCTAAAACCCCTAGAAACATAAAGAAAAACCTCTAAACCCCTAAAAACCATTAAGAGATGGCGGCTCGGGCGCTCCTGGCGATTCTACTCCCCTACGATGGTGATTTCCCCTTGGGTTGAAGGAAATGGCAATCGAAGCTCCTCCCCCTATCTCTACGGGGGAGGATCCTCTCCCTGATGATTTCTCGTCACTCTATTCTGCTGATCTGTTACCCGCCATCCAGTGAACGGTGCTTGGCCCGAAGGTTCCGGAGTTCTTCGATGGTTGCCCCCAGCTTCCTCTCTCATCTCGGGAGTTCACTGAGGCCGCAGATCTCCACCGATTGACTCTGGTTGCAAGCTTTCCGAGGCGGCGACCTCCGGTGGTCACCTTAGACGGGTTCGTTGTGGCTTCCTGGAATCTTATGGCTCGCGTGACTGTCGGCCTGCTCGACAGCACTCATATCATGGTTCGGTTTGCAACGGAGGATGATCTCATCCTTGCATGGTCAACGGCTCCTCGGTCATGCAATGGCGCTCGATTCTCCCTCTTTCGATGGATCTTTGATTTTCATATGAAGAGAAGCTCCCCAATTGCTACTACCTGGGTGCGTTTTCCTGAACTTACACTCCCCTTTCAGAATTTCTCAATTATTTCGATGCTTGGAAACCTGGTGGGGCGATTCCTCTGTGTGGATAGTAGGACGAGGGCCCTCTGTCATCCGGTTGCTCCAAGGGATTTTGTCGAAATTGATGTGTTGAAACCCCCTGTGGACTCTGTCTGGATTGATATGGGAGAGGAGCTCAGATGGATACAATCTGTTGTCTTCGAGAAATGGCCAGTCTTCTACTCTTTGTGCTGGACCTTCGGGCACAGTGACTGTTCTGGAATTTGTTCTGGCACTTCTAGGGGTGGTGAATCTCTGTCTGCTGGTGGCAGCGGCCTATATCGGGTGGAGGTGAAGGGGACGATTGGGGAGGTTTCCCACTCTGTGGATACCGATGTGCCATGCTCGTCTTCTATGTTGGCTGGTAATGGGATAGAAATCTCTCTTATGGATTCAGGCGGCTTCTTGGTGAGTCTGCAAGCAAGCGCCGGTGTCTCAGGGAATGCTATTGAGGATGAAGTCATGCTCGCTGAGGGAGGAATTCATGGATCTGCTGAAGGTGTTCACGGGTCTAGTGAAGATATTAGGAAGAAAACTGAGATAGATAGGACAATTGCGATGGATGTATGGCCAAGAAATGTGAAAAATTCCTGCAAGGATCTGGGATGGGATGACACAACTGGCTTAAAGGTTGATGAGAATGATGGTGGATCTGCTCTAACGGATGAGGCTCCTGTGAATGTTTCTCAGGCTGCAGGTTCGGCTGAGCCTACCATGGTTGGGGTGAAGGTGGAAGATGATGCAATGGAGGATGCTGTTTCTCAGAAAACCAGGTCTGGAGATGACTGGAGTTCATGCTCAGCTGAGGAAAAGCCCATACTGGATGGGGATATAGACTGGCGTGATGCCCCGCTGGTCCTGCATGGGTATCCTGGCCTGGGGGGACCTGGCAAGGGGCCTGGATTATCATGAACCTCTGATGGCAGTGCCGAGGACCTGCCTAGTGACCAGCTCCGATATGCTGGTGATGCTGGTGGTCCTTCCATGGACCTACAGAAGGCGATGATCCTTCATGGTGTTCCATCTGCTGAAGACTTTTGTGTGCATCTCCATGAGATGGTATGGGTTGAAAGGGAAAGGTTCCCTCTTGAAGATGAGGCAAGGAGGCTTGGGGAGAGGTTTTCTGAGGCTGATCAACGGATAAATGCTGCTATGGTCACATCAAGGGAGAAAAAAATCAGCGGAGGTGCTGAAACTCTTGAGGCAGAAAGCAAGAAAGGCAAGGCACCATTAGCCGCTAGTGATGGTGGCAATGGAACTAAGATGTCTGATGCGGGAACCTCCTATGCCCCACCAAGATGAAGAAGGAGGAGGGATTACTCTGCCCTCCCACGCCCAATGGCAACTAGGGCCTCCTCACGAGCTGTCAAACTGAATCTAAAGGTGAATAAGCGAGAGAAGCCTTATTTTTCTGCTGAGAAGGTAAAAGCTATGGAGAAGTTGCGGTCCAGACTTGGCATGCAAGAAGATTTTGACCCTGGATGGGACTCATTGGATCAGGGTGATGAATCAGATTTTAGCTTTGCTGCCGATGGTGGCGGCTTTGGTGTTGGCATGGGGTTTCGTGATGCGGAGCTGTAGGATTTTGGCGGCGATGTTGACTGACCTACTCTGTGTGTGATTTTCTTTTGGACACTGTGTCTTTTTTGGTCGTGTGCTTTGTTTCTTTTTTTTTCTTTTTTTTCTTTTTTTTGTGGCCCTCGGGATGAGGTCGAAAGGGGTTTTGGGTATGGATTGATTGATCCCTCCCCTCCCTTGTCTACAGTGTCTGTATCCTTTGTTTATAAATTTTGGGGGGTTCCGGGAATAGCCTGGACCCGTGCCTTCTTTGCCCTAGAAACATAAAAAACCAAAAACCCTTAAAAACCCCTATGAAAATATTAAACACCTAATAATAATTAAAACCCCTAAAAATGTAAAATAATATAAAAAACCTACAACTCTTATGAATCCATAAAAGCTCTCAAAATCCCTAACAACCCAAAAACCCCATAAAAATCTTCAAAAAATCACTAAAAACACTAAAAACATATAAAAACCTAAAACCACTAAAAAAACATAAGAACCCCTTAAAATCTAAAAACTATTAAAACCCATAAAAAATATAAAAATGTTGAAAACCCTAAAAGGCCCTTAAAACCCTAAAAACCCCTAAAAACTATAAAACACCCTAAAAACCGTTAAAACCCATAAAACATCTAAAACCAAAAAACATATCTAAAGCCCATTTAAAGCATATAATCCCCAAAAAATGTTTAAAAACACTAAAAAACATTTAAAACCCTCAAAACTCTATAATAACCTAAAAACTCAAAAAAACCCATTAAACCCCAAGAAACTCAAAAAATCCTAGAATCCTTCAAAATACCTAAATACCCTAAAAACCAAAAAATCCATAAAAATACCTAAAAACATAAAAAAAACCTAAAAACCCCTAAGAAAACCAAAAAAACCTAAAACACTTAAAATCCCAAAAAAACATAATAAATTATAAAATCCCTAAAAAAACCTAAAAATCTAAAAAAACGTAAAACACCTTGAAGTCCCTTATAAACCCTAAAGACACATAAAAATCCTAAAAATTACTAAAAATACCTAAAAATGTTAAAATCCCCTTTAAACCTTGAAAACCCCTAAGAAATCATTAAAACACTAAAAACTCTTAAAACACTTAAAAACCAAAAACACTAAAACCCCTAAAAGACCCTAAAAACCATGAAAATACCTAAAACCCATAAAAACCCATAAACCCCTTAAAAACCTAAAACCCTTTTAAAACTAGAAAAAACTCTAAAAATCTTTTAAACCCAAAAAACTTTAAAAAATCTAAAAACCCTAAAATCCATAAAATCTCAAAAACCCCTAAAAATATAAATAACCAAAAAACATAAAAAACATTAAATAATAAAAACCCTCAAAATACATAGAATCCCTAAAACCCATAAAATCCTAAAATCCATAAAAATCCCTAAAAACATAAAAAACACGAAAAACTATAAAAACACTTACAAAACCTAAAAAACCAACAAATGCTAAAACACCCTAAAAACCGAAAACGCTATAAAAACCTTTAAAACCCTAACAACCCTTAAACCCCTTAAAATCCATAAAAAAGTTAAAAGCCATAAATTCCTAAAAAAATATATAAAATAAAAAAACATAAAACACTATAAAACCCCTAAAATTCTCAAATAAAACCATAAAAATATTTAAAACACATAAAACCCAAAAAAAAGTAAAAATATTAAAAAAAAATTAAAAACTCATACATACTATAATAACCCCTAAAAATATTTAGAACCCATTAATCACTAAAAAAACTAAAAACACTAAAAACCCTTTATACTCCTAAAATATTAAAAATATCTAAAAATCATAAACCCATAAAAATGAAAAAACCAATAAAACATCAAAAAAATCATAAAATCTCTAAAAACACTAAAGGACCCAAAAACCATCAATATTCCAAAAATCCCAAACAAACAATAAAAATACAAAAAAATCCATAAAAATCCCTAAAAGAATAAAAAACCTAAAACTCATGAAAATCCCTAAGAAAATCTTGGAAACCTAAAATCATTTAAAAACCATAAGACAATAATAAACCTTAAACCACTAAAAACACTAAAAACATTAAAAACACTAAAAAACCTCAAAACTCATAAAGCCCTAAAAACCATGAAAATCTTAAAAAGTCTTAAAAATCAGTAAAAACAAAAAAAAACAATAAATCCTAAAAACTCCAAATAAAAATAGAAAAACAAAAAAAAACATAAAACACCCTAAAAACCTAAAAACTCTAAAAACAGTTAAAATCCCTAAAAACTATAAAAAAGTAAAAAAAATCCCCAAAACCCCTCAAAATCCCAAAAAATACCTAAAAAAGTAAAAATACCTAAATACCCTAAAACCCCAAAGAAATCCATAAAATAAAAAAACCTCTTAAAAACCATAAAAACATAAAAAAATTATAATAACACTAAGAAACCTAAAATCCTTAAAATCCCTAAAAACCATAAACATCTATAAAATCATTTAAAAACCAAGAACCCCATAAAATCCCTAAAACCAAAAAAAAAACTCTAAAAACCCTTTTAAACATTATAAGAATTAAAAAAAATTAAAATCCATAAACCCCTAAAAAACTCAAAAACCTAAAATATATAAGCCCCCTAAACCCCTCAAAACCCATTAAACCCCAAAAATCCCTGATAACGCAGAAAAACTATAAAAATATTTAAGAATCCCTAAAAACCCCTAAAAATGTACAATAACCCAATGTACCCTGAAAACCCTTAAGAAAAAAATTAAAATCCTAAAATCACTTAAGACACCTAAAAACCTAAAAACACTAAAACCCAATAAAAATCGTAACAACCCTTAAAACTGTAAAAAAAATATAAAAACTCCTAAAAACCCTAAAAACCATAAAATACCCTAATAACAACAACAAACTCTAATTTTTTTTAAAACCCAAAAAACATTAAATAACTCTAAAATCATAAAACCCTTAAAACCCAAAAAATAAATCCCTAAAACCCAAAATATACCCTAAAAACCATAAAACCATAAAACCACCAGAAAACCCCACAAAATCCCTAAAAAGTATAAAACATATAAAAATTCTAAAAATAACCCTAAAAATAACTAAAAATGTTAAAAACACTAAAAACCCTGAGAAACTCTAAGAAAACATTAAAACCCAAAAAACACTTAAAACCCCTAATAAACCTAAAACACTAAAAATCCTAAAAATACCTAAAAATACCCTATCACCGTTAAAAATAATAAAAATAATAAAAAAACCTAAAAACTGTAAAATCCATAAAAAACCCTAAAACCCACAAAGTAATATAAAAACTTTTTATAATGAGAAACAGACAAAAGGGGTAATTATACTTTATTTAATGAAAAAAAAGTTACAAAATTTTTATATGAGAATTTTTATACAATTCATGATTCTAAAAGGAAAGGAGGTCATCATAACACTGTTGAAAAAAGTCAATTCGATGGTCACAACCCCTTTATTCACAAGCCAAACATCCAAGTCGTTATCTTCATGGAATAAACGAGTGCTGATATAATTCATGGATAAGAGGGAGTCCATCAAATTAATTGACATGTCAACTAACTTCCATGATAAGTGAGCAGTATAATTTTTAATCGCATGCACTACAGTAGTGTAATAACATTCCATTAATATGTTATTTTATCCATGATGTTTCTACACTTACACTATAGAGATAACAATGTGTATATTAGAATCAAGATTTGTGGGGAAGACACATATAACAAAGAGACATTCAATTTCATTTCTAGTATTGTTTTTAAAAATAATACCATACCCAGAGGGGCCAATGTTTTTTCTCTATGCTCAATCAAAGATGCATTTTATCCCACCAAGAAAAGGAGAGATCCACATAGAATCAAAGGTTTTAGAGTGAGGTCAACAATTACATGAAATTTAAAAGAGATTTAGAACTATTAGATCAAGTATGGAGTTATCAAAAATACAACATTGGAGATGATTTTTCCTTTTCACAATAACAATGATTAGGGAAAGTGAAGATTAAAAATAGAAAGGTGTGTCTTCATGTATCAGTTTTTTATAGCCATACAAGACCATGTGAAATGTTTCGAGAAAGATACAATGAGTATATTACAAAGATTCTATCAGTCATTCTTCCATATACATGTTTTAATATGTTACTTAATATTATCAATGCAATTAAATGTGTTGTCAAATAGAGATCCCACTATTTTACAAAGAGTAGCCTCCGTAACACAACTGAGAAATAAATGATGAATTTATGACTTCTCTTTATTACATAGGACACATATCAAGAATATGTCAAAACACACTATTGGTATAAAAATATCAGTAATGAGTTTTTAATGAATTAATCTCCAAGAACTAGTTATTTTTTATGGTAGAATCCTCGACATGATCATGTATTTTTCCCATGTGCATGTATTCCCCTAGGTTATATCCTGATAATTTATTTTGAAGATAATATTCTCTTGATTGAAGGATCACAAACAATAATATCTTCACATTTAATTAAATTATAATTTAAAAAAAATCCTTCATATCCACTGGAATAATATCAAAATAATTCTCTATCTGGTCCAAAATCAATACATTTTTATAGAATGATATATCATTAGAGATATATTTTTTAGGTAGTTGAGTACCTATCTAGTTATCTGACTATAAATTATGAAAATAAATTATGGTAGCTGGACAATGTGTGTTAATGAAAATATTATAATATGTGTCTTTAATAACAGGCCATATTGATAATTGCACAAAATTTTTAGTTCTAACATTGAGATTTCTTTGAAATCTAGAAATTAAACAATAAATCAATTCTGATGTTTAATTGATGATTCTCCATTTAAATTTATTTTATAAATATTTATTGAACTCGTTGATATTCTTGAAAAAAATCCCACCATACTAAATGGGCAAACAACATTTCTTCCATGGTATAGTGGAAAGATATATTCATAGAATGCTACTACTCCACACAAAATTTCTTATGGAGGAACTTCTACTTTTGATGAGGGAAACCATCCAGTTATAATTCATAATGAAATAAATAAATGTTAAAACAATAACATATTTCCCAAATTAGATCCTACCTGGAATCAAGAGGGATTTTACTTTCCATGAAGCAAACAAATTTTAAATCTGGATCATAATGTTTTATAAATTCATAATATGATGTGTTATCCAAAAAAAGGGGGCACCATGATATAAAAAATGGACCATAAATTCTCTAATACAAATCACATTGATGATATTCACCTCTCTAGGAACATGAATGTTTTTCCCAATGTATAAGTATGATTTCATAGAGATGATCACATGTCCTAAAATCTTTTCACAATGAAGGAGATCATTCTTACTATTTTTTTTATTTATTTTATCACCATGAGTGAATAGTATAATGTCATCAGCATATAGTAAATGAGTGGGAGTAACATTGCCTCTTCCAACCCTGATTGGTGTCAAATTTTTTTTCTCCATATTTAGAGGATGTTTTCTTAAATATTCTTCAGCAATAGAGAATAAAAAGTGTTGAAAAAGTATCACCCTATCTGAAACCTCTTGAACTGGTGAAAAATTCTTATGGAGATCCACTGATAAGAAATGAAATGTGGACAGTGCTAACAAGAACATTAACCAAATTTAAAAAAAACTCATCGAATAAAAATTTGGTAAAAAAATTACAAATGAAGAACTAGTCAAGAGTATCAAATGATTTTATAACATCATGCTGTATGAAAATATTACCTCATCTTGTGGGCTTAATTATGAGGGTAACACATTATAAGAAAGTGATAAGACAATCCAGAATATTTCTTCCTAAAAATCCCCAAAATTCTAAAAAAAATAATAAAAACCACAGAAATCTTAAAAAATCCCAAAAAATTACAAAAAAAGTAAAAACCCCTAAAAATTATGAAAAACATAAAATGTACGAAAAATCAAAAAAAAAATCAAGACCCCTAAAAAGAATAAAAAAAGCTAGAAACTCAAAAAAAAATTAAAAATATTCAAAACCATCATAATCCCTAGAAACACAAAAAAATATTAAAAATCCTAAAAAATTCCTAAAATCCCTAAAAACATAAAAACCCCTAAAAACTTAGAAAACAATAAATAAAATAAAAAAAGCATAAAAACACTTAAAACCTCAAAAACCTAAAAAATTATAAAAACTTAAAACAACCCCTAAGAAGACCCTATAAATCCTATGAACCCCTAAAACCTTAAGAAACACAAAAATCCATAAAAACCCGAAAACCCCACTAAAAAATTATAAAAAAACATTAAAATCTCTAAAAAATTAATAATATATAAAAACCATTAAATGTTAAAAAACGGAAAAGAAACCATAAAATATATAAAACCATAAAACCCCCAAACCGAAAAATACAAAACCCCTTAAAATCCCTAAAAACACAAAAAAACCTAAAAACACAAAAAATATCTAATAACATAAAAATAGTTAAACCCATAAAAACCCCTATGAAAAATTTTAAAACCTAAAAACACAAAAAACCCCTAAAACCCTAAAAAATATTACATATTTTAAAAAATGAACAAAATCCTAAACCCTTAAAAATCGTAAAAATCCCTAAAGTCTATATAAATCCTATACCAACCTTAAACACCTTAAAAAAATAAAAACCCCCAAAACCCTAAAAACCCACAAAAATAAGAAAAACACTTAAAACCGTAAAAAATTAAAAATATTAAAACTATAAAAACCCTAAAACCCATAAAAACCCTCAAAATCTCTAAAAACATTAAAAACCCTCAAAATCATAAGAAATCCATAAAAATCACTAAAAATGTAAAATACCCTAAAAACCATAAAAACATAAGAAAACATTAAAAACCTAAAAACACATAAAACTCTATAAACATAAAAATTTTAGAAACCCTAAAACACATTGAAAACTTTAAAACCCCCATAAAATACATAAAACCCTTAAAACCCACGAAAAACTCTAAAAACCCTTTAATCTGATAAAAAAATTTAAAACATTTAAAACTTTTAATAACCAATAAACTCAAATAAAACTCTAAAAACCCAAAAAACCATAAAAACCTAAATCCCAGAAAAACCCTCAAAATCCCTAAAACCTATAAAAACATAAAAATCCAAAATAAACCCCTAAAAATCCCTAAAACATAAAAAAAGAAAAAACCTTTAAAACCCCCAAGAAATCTTTGAAAACCAAAAAACACTTTAAATCCATAAAAACCTAAATACACTAGAAACCCTAAAACCCTAAAAACACACAAAAACTCATAAAAACCCTAAAAATATCTAAAATTTATAAATACTCCATAAAAATCCTAAAAATTTTTAAAAATACAAAAATATGTAACAAAACCTAAAAACCATGAAAATCCCTTATAAAAAAAATAAAAAAAACCCAAAATCACATACAACCCCCCAAAACATAGAAATACTAAAAGTCTTAAAGTACCCTAAAACTATTAGAACCCTTAAAAACATAAAAATTCCAAAAAAACGTAAAAAAACCTAAAAACCCATAAAAATAATATAAAAACACTAAAAATTATAAAATCCCTTTAATCCTCTAAAGATGTTAAAAAATATGAAAAACCATTAAAATACTAAAATACTAAAAAACCCTAAAACCCCTAAATCCCATAAAAACCATAAAACCCTAAAAACACTAAAAAACCTCAAAATCCCTAAAAACCCTAAAAACCATAAATATCCTAGAAATCCATAAAAATCCTTAAAATTTTAAAACACCCAAAAAACCCTATAAAACCAAAAGAAAACGTTGAAAACCTAAATTTACATAAAAACCCTAAAACATAAAAACACTACAGCCCCTAAAAACAATCAAAATCCCTAAAATCCCAAAAAGTCTTTCAAAAAAATAAAAATAATTGAAATCATAAAATCCTTTAAAATCCTTGTAAAACCCTAAGAAACCCTTAAAAATCTAAAAACACTTAAAACCCCTAATAATCTTAAAACAATCTAAAAACCCTAAAAAACCTAAAAACCCATAAAAACATTAAAATCCCTAAAAAACATAAAAAACGACAAACAAACAATGAAAAAATCTAAAACCCCATTAAACCCATAAAAATGTTAAAAAAACCATAAAATCACCAAAAACCTCAAAAATCCATAAAACCCCCCAAAAAACTATAAAATCCATAAAGACCCTAGAAACCCCCCAAATCCCCCAAATTCCCTAACAACCCTAAAAAGCACATAAGTCCTAAAAACTCCCCAAACATACCAAAACAATATAAAGAACATAAAAACCCTAAAGACCCTAAGAAAACATAAGAAACAAAAAAACACCTATACCCCCTAAAAACCTAAAAAATGCTAAAAACCCTAAAAAAACATAAATCCCAAAAAACTATAAAATCCCTCAAAATCCCTAAAACCATTAAAAACCATAAAAATCATAATATCACAAAAAATTCTAAAAAACATAAAAAACCTAAAAACACTAAAAACCCCTAAAAAAACCTAAAAAAATAAAAACACTTATATCCTACAAAAAACCTAAAAACCGTAAAAATATTTAAAAACCTATAAGACCCTAAAGCACCTAATAACCATAAAAAACCCTAAACCCAGAAAAAACCCTATAAACCTATAAAAATCACTGAAAATAAAAAAACCCAATCAACCCCAAAAAATGTTGTAAAGCTCTAAAATACTCTAAAACCTTAAAAACTCAAAAAAACCTAAATACCCATAAAAACCATAAAAAAATATAAAACCCAAAAAAAACTAATACCCATTAAAAATAATACTAATCCGAAAAAAATCTTTAAAAACCCCTAAAAAAATTTAAAAAACCTAAAAACCTAAAAACACTTAAAACCCATGAAAACATAAAAATTCTAAAAGCCCTAAAAACCATGAAAACACAAAATGTATATTAATCCCTATAAAACCAAAAAACCATAAAAAATATATAAAATATATTAAAATCCATAAAATTATAAAACCTCTGAAACCCCTGAAAAACCCTTCAGAAAACATTAAAACCCTAAAAACACTTAAAACGAATAAAAACCTAAAAATAATAAAAATCCTAAAAACTGTAAAATCACCATAAAACCCTAATACCCCAAAAACCATATAAATCACTAAAAACCTTTGAAAACCATATAAATCCAAAAAATAATAAAAACTACTAAAAACTGTAAAAACTCATTAAACCATTTAAACATTCAAGAACTATAAAAACCATAGAACCCTTAAAATACTCAAAAAACCACTAAAAACAAGAATACTCTTAAATGTCATAAATCCCAAAAAAAATTAAAAACATATCCAAAACCATAAAAACCCATAAAAATCCTAAAAATTGTCTAAAAATTTCTAAACATGTACAACCCCTAAAAACTTAAAATACCTAAGAAAACCGTAAAACACTAAAAACTCTTAAAATCACTAAAAACATAAAAACTGTTAGAAACCAAAAACCCCCTATAAAACCCTAAAAACCCTCAACTTTTATAACAATTATAAAACACAAATTATAAGGTCTGGTCTTTTTTTGCTGTTCTCCTTTTTTTTGTTGGGCTGAAAGTTTTTGATTTGTGGTTGGTTTGGTTGTGAGTTATTGTTGTTTTTTAATGATGAGTATAAGGAGTTCTGGATGGTGTGGTACGGGTTTAAGCATGGATACTGGTAGTTTTGTGCATCTGGATATGGTGAGTTTCTAAATCTTTCCTGGCCAGGAGGAGATGGTTGATGTTTTTTGAGCTGTTGTATGAGTTTTGCTACTGGTTGTTGGTTTTTTCTTGAGTTGCTGCTAATTTATGTCTGGATCTTAAGTTGCTGGACATTAATCTGCTGGACATCAGTTGCCCTCGAGGACTGGAGGTGGTGGGTAATGTAATTCTATTTTGGTGGGGTTGAGAGGAATTTGTGCTGCAGGTCGCTGAGGTGGAAGCGGGCTGCTGGGAGATGTCTGTTTGAAGGAGGAGCTGGTTGTCTGAAAATGGAGTGCTGGATGTTTGTCGCTGTATGGTTTGGTTGTGATAAAGTTGTTGTTTATGACTCTGGTGTTGGTTCTGTGATGTTGACGGTGGTCATGATTGGCGAGGAGGTGATGGAGGCTAGAGACAGTGAAGCTGGGGGCTGATTGCTGCTTGGATGGGAAGTGCTGAAGGTGCTGTCTTTGGAATACTGCTAGTTGTTGTTTGGATGGGTGATGTTAGGGACTTATTGGGTTTTATGCTTTGTTGGGATTTGGATGTTTTTTCTTGTTTTGATTTTTCTTGTTTTAGCATGGGTTGTAAAGGGTTTTTGGGTGTGGTTTGTTTGAGCCCTCCCCTCCCTTATATTCTGTGTCTCCTTCTCCATTCTAAAAAATTTGGGGGGGGGGGCGAGAATAGGCCGACCCTCACATCTTCCTTTCCCTAAAACCTAAAAAGATCATAAAAATCCTAAAACCACTAAAAAATCTAAAAATCCTTAAAAACCCTATTAGAATTAAAGAACTATAAAAATATTAAAAAAAATAAAAATTAAAAAAATACCTAAAACACAAGAAACCACAATAACCCTAAAAATGCTATGAAACCATAAAACAAAAAAAAACTCTACAAATCTAAAAATAATAAAAACCTAAAAACCGTAAAAATAACCAAAAATTAAAAAACCCTAAAACCCCTTAAGAAAATATTAAAAACCTAAAAATACTACAATCCACCAAATCCTAAAAAATTCTAAAAACCCTAAAACCCCAAGGACCCATAAATTCCTTAAAAACACAAAAAACCATAAAAATCCTAAAAATACCTAAAATCCATAAAAATTTAAAAACCCCGAAAAACCCCCAGGAAACCTTAGAAATCTAAAAACACTTAAAACCTCAAAAACACTAAAAAATTGTTAAAATAATACAAAAAACCATGAAATAACATAAACCCTAAAACCCCTAAAACCCATCAAACCCCCTAAAAACATCAAAAATCCCTAAAACCCCATAAAATATCAAAAAAACAAAAAACTCTAAAACCCATTTAGAAACATTAAACCCCAAAAAATTTAAAAATATTCTTAAAACATAAATAGCCTAAAAAACTCAAAAAAACCTAAAAAATAAAAAAACCCAAAAACCCTAAATAACCTAAATACCATCAAAACCCCTAAAAACATCAAAACCCCTAAAAATATAAAATGTGGTAAAAATCATAACAAATCACTAAATATCTATAAAAACTCAAAAACCCAAAAAAACTCCTAGAAACCTCATAGAAAAGCATAAAAACCTAAAAAAATAAAACTTCTAAAAACCTAAAAAAAGGTAAAACTCATAAAAAACTCTAAAAAACCTTATAACCCCACAAAATCCCTAAAACCCCAAAAATTAATAAAAAACCTAAAAGACCTAAAAATCACTAAAAAACATCCATAAAAACCAGGAAAATACTTAAAAAACAATAAATTTCTAAAAACAATTAAACCCCATAAAAACTCATAAACAATGCTAAAAATAATAAAACCCCTAAAAAGGCCCTAAAACACTAAAATCCAATTTAAGCCCTAAAAATCTCTAAAATCATTAAAACCCTAAAAACCTATAAAAACTGCAAAACCCACTAAAACTATAAGAACCCTTAAACACCTAAAAACATTAAAAAAAACTAAAATCTTAGTACCCTTAAAAAACAAAATATACAATAAAAACCTGAAAAAAAAACACTAAAAACACTAAAAAACCCTAAGAACCCTCAAAATATGTAAAACCCTAAAAACATTAAAAATATTAAAATCTCCATAAAAATACATAAAAACATTAAAATCTCTAAAAACTCAAAAATACTCTAAGAAAACCATAAAAACCAAAAAAATACAAAAACCACCCAAAAACTAAAAAATGGTAAAAACCATAAAATCCCTAAAAACCATAAAACCCACATAACCCTAAAAATACATAAAAACCCTAAAAACTAAAAACATAAAAATACATAAAAACTCATATAAATGTAAAACACTAAAAACCATGAAAAAACACTATAAATACCTTAAAAATTTATAAACACTTAGAACTCTTAAAAATATAAAAAACCCAAAAAACCCTGAACCAATAAAACCCTAAGAACTCTAAAACCCCTAAAACCCCATAAAAATTTAAAAAATACATAAATTACTCTTAAAACCAAAAAAATCTCTAAAAACCCATAAAAACATAAGAAATACTGAATACCGTAACTTTAAAATTTCTTTAAGAAACCCAAAAATCCTTTAATACCCAAAAAAATTTATA
This sequence comes from Viscum album, assembly GCA_963277665.1. Lineage (NCBI taxonomy): Eukaryota > Viridiplantae > Streptophyta > Magnoliopsida > Santalales > Viscaceae > Viscum > Viscum album. The sequence continues at coordinate 791,918,635 of OY728164.1, forward strand.
AAAAACATAAACCACTAAAAAATCTAAAAACATTTAAACCCCAAAAAATGTTAAAAACCCCTAAAAACCCATAAACATCAATATAAACTCAAAAAAATGAAAAAAAATCATAAAAAACCATAAAACCCCTCAAAAGCCCTAAAAACCCACAAAATCCTAAAAAAGCCTTAAAACCATAAAAACCTAGAAAATCCATAAAACTCCCTAAAAACCCTAATAATTCATAACAAATACTTGAAAACATATAAACATGTAAAGACCTTAAAAATAAAAAAAATTATAAAAACCCTAAAAACCATGAAACCTCTAAAACCCTAAAAACCCTCAAAATCCATAAAACCCCTAAAACATAAAAATCATAAGATAGAACTAAAAATCCATAAAATGTAAAAAACCCTAAATTCCATGAAAAAATCCAAAGAAAACCTTAAAATCCCTAAAACACAAAAAATCCATAAAAAAATAAACAATATAAAAACATGAAGAACCCTTAAAGACTCTAAAACCCCTAAAACATAAAACCCCTACAAACCTAAAAAAACCTAAAAACTCAAGAAAACACTAAAAACCCACTAAAAAAATTAAATACTCTTTAAACCCGTAGAATTTTTAAGAAAATATAAAATCTATAAAAGCCTAAAAATGTTTAAAAAACCATCAAAACATAAAAAACAATATAAACCCTAAAAACCCTAAAACCCTAAAAAACAAAAATATACATTGAAAAGAAAATAATTTTTCAAAAAATCACCAAAACTCCCTAAATTGTAAAAAACCAAAAAAAAATGACGAAAATACCTTATAAAAACATTAAAAAATAAAAATACTTAAAACCATAAAAATGAAAAAATGATAAAACCCAAAAAATGTAAAAAAACTAAACACCTACAAAATCCCTAAAACCCGTAAATCACCAAAAATCATAAAAAATACCTTAAAATCCTTAAAAATATAAAAAACCCTAAAAAACTAGAAAACCACTAAGAAAACATTATAATCCAAAAACACTATAAACCCTTAAGAACCTAAAAATTCAAAAAACCATAAAAACCCTAAAAACCATAAAAACCCCTTAAAACCTTAAAACTAAAAAACCCATAAAAGGCATAAAACCACTAAAAACTATAAAACCACTTTAAACCCCTAAAATTTTAAAAAACAATAAAAACCAATAAAACACTAAAAAACATTAGAATACACTAAAACCCAAATGAAAATAAAACCCCTAAAAATCCATAAAACCATTCAAAATCCCTAAAAACCATAAAAACCTAAAAAATCACCAAAAATACCTAAAAATGTAAAAAACCAAAAAAAAACTCTGAAAACAATAAGAAAACATCAAAACCATAAAATAATTAAAATCTCTAAAAATGAAAATACGTTAAAAACCCTAAATACACTAAAATCCCTAAAAACCATAAAATAATTCAAAATCCTAAAACCTCCAAAAACCATAAAAATCCTCGAAAATATTGAAAAATAATTAGATCATAAAAAACCATAAAAACCCTAAGTATATGATTTACGACATCTCCCACTCAACACTTCTTCTTGGTTTTCCCCTAGTTTCTTCTCAGGATCTTGACATTGTTTCTTTGATTCTTAGGCGATGGTTTTCTCTGGTCACGCTCTTGGGAATCAAGATGGCATTGGTTCTTTGATGGTCTCGTTTTCTACATCCCGTGCTTCGGCTCTCAGCCTTGGAAGGTCATATTTGCTGGTGCACTTGGGTTTCGTCGGATTTGGAGGTTGATCATGATTTTTTGGTCTGAGATCAGTCTGATCTGAATTGTGGCGAAGCAGATGGCTCCTTGGTGGTCATAAACCTTTCTATAAATCATCCACAGTTCAAGTTTGACTTTGCAGATCTGGGGTTTCCCACGATAGATCAGCAGAGAAGGGGCCCTCAATGAAGAAGGAGGTTGCTCGGTGTCATGGCATTGGTGAGGCGAGGTTTTGCAACAATGTTTCGAAGAAGGAAGCATTGATGAGTTCTGTTGGGCAGTTGTTAGTGCTGCGGATGCAGTCTCGACAGATCATCTGGCGTGGTGTCAGATACGACTTCTCTAGTCGGCGAGGTGGTAGGAGGGTCTGCAGATTTCAATCGGTCCCTTCTCAGTCGATGGTGAAGCGACTCTCAAAGATGGATCTGGATCTGTGGATGTGGTGGTCTTTCTGGTTCTGTGATAGTGAAAGGTGAATGCGACGGGCATTCAGATGACTGGACAGTGGTGTTCTTGGCCAGATTTTTAGATCTGTTTTCCAGATATGGTTTCAGTCTTGGATGTTTATCTCCCTTGTTGTTTGGTGCTTCAGTTCTCTTCGATGGTGTGGCAAGATGATCTGGAAGCTTTGTTTAAGATGGATATGGATTTTCAATGGTCAAAGTTGGGTGTGGGAGGCTTTGTGACCTCTTGGCGGTGGCGTGAGAAATCCTGTTCTCGGACCTGTGCTTCTTGATCTGAGCCAAGGAGGAGATCACTAGTTTTTCTAGCACTATGACGGGTTATGGTGGATGCAGAGGGAAAAGATACAGGTTCATATTTCTGGTTCCTTAGTTTTTTTCATAGGTCTTACTGCTGATGAAGGTTTGGTCAATTTGTGATGTGCTCTTTTTGAGATGTTGTTCTGTGGACTTTTGAGTTGTGGATGGCTCGGTTATGGTTGTGTTTTTGTCTGATTTGGGATACCAGAAGTTGACTAGTTAGGAGGAGATGGTCGTTGGATTATGAGTTGATGGGTTATGTTTTCTACTGGCTGCTGATTTTGCTGTGATTGGATGTTGATGTTGTTTGATGGTATTGATGTGGGATGGGGGGTTATGTATGGTCTTGCTGCACAATTTTTGAGCAGCTGGAGGGGCCATCTAGTTTTGGGTCTGAATAAGGAGGCATGGGTGCCGCGAGTTGGTTCTATGCATGGGTGTTGGTGGTCCTGGGTGGTTGAAAATGATGCTGGATGTGGAATGCTGGAAGTTGACTTGCAAGGAGGTGCTTCTAGGCTTGGTACGATTGAAGAGGGTGGTGGCTGGCTTGGTTTGGACTCTCTGTTGGTGATGGATGATGATGGTGATGCATATGCTTCTGCTGCTGGTGGAGGTGTGTTACTGATGGTGAACTTGCTTGGAAAGAATGCGCTGGATGCTAGAAATTGTGATGCTAGATGCTAGTTGTTGCTGAGCTGGGAGGTGCTGAAGATGCGGTTTATGTTCTTGTTGCTGCTGGATGTTGATTGTTGTTTGGTTGGGATTTCTGGTGGGATCTTTTCTGGTTTTTCTCTTTTTTTGTTTTTGTGTGTGTTTTGGTTATTTGGGTTTGTTGGTTTTGGGTTTGTTAAGGGATTTTTGGTGTGGGTCGTTTAACCCCTCCCCTCCCTTGTATGCTGCGTCTTTTTCATAATAATAAATTGGGGGGGGGGGGAATAGCCTAGCCCCGCACCTCTTCTTCCCTAAAAAACTAATAAAGGATAATAATCCTAAAAATCTTAAAAACACCGTAAAATCCTAAAAACCAAAAACCCTATAAAACCTTAAAAACACATAGAAACTATAAAGAACCACTAAAAACTCTAAAAAACCATTAAAATCCTAAAAACATTTAAAAAATATTAAAACCCTTGAAAACCTTAAAAATCAAAAAACTGCAAAAATAACAAAAAAACCCTAAAAACCCCCAAGATCCCTAAAACCCCTAAAAATCCATAAAAAGCCCAAAAAATTCATAACAATCCCGAAATATGTAAAAAAACCCAAAACACTATAAAAATCTTAAATACCTAAAAATTCATAAAACCATTAAAAAACATAAAAAATCCTAAAAACACTAAAATACCCCGAGAACCATAAAAACCTCTAAAACTCTGAAAAATCCCATAAACTATGAAAAACCATAAAATCCTAAAAAATTCTTAAAAACCTATAAAAGCATAAAAACCCCTAAAAACCCTGACAAAACCATATAAACCCTTAAAAACATAAAAAATCTAAAACCCCTAAAAACATAAAATGTGCAACAAACCCAAAACGGAGTATTAAAACCCTAAATACCATCGAAATCCCTAAAAACCCACAAAACCCCAAAAAACTCCCAATAACCCACTAAAAACTATAAACCCCATTTAAACATATAAAAACAAAAAAATATAAAAATAATTAAAAACCTTAAAACTCAAAAAAAAAACCCTAAAAACCCTAAAAACTATAAAAATCCATTAAAAATTAAAAGAATTATAGAACTCAAAAAAATCCCTAATTCTTGTAAAAACCATAAAATTCATTAAAAATATCAAAGACCACTAAAAAATGTAAAAATCTCTGTAAAATTCGAAAATCCACAAGAAAACCTTAAAAACCTAGAAGAACATAAAACTCTTAAAAACTAAAAATTGCTAACAACTGTAAAAAACACTAAAAACCCTCAAAATCACTTCAAACCCTAAAACCCATAAAAATCCTAAAAATCCATAAAAATTCCTAAAATGTAAAAAACATTAAAACCTTGAAAAAGACTAGGAAAACCTTGATAACCTAATCACAAATAAAACCCAATAAAAATTCAAAATGCGAAAATCATAAAGACCACAAAAAATATAAAAACCCTAAAAACCATAAAACGCCCAAAAAACCATAAAAAACACTAAAAGTACATAAAAATATAAAAAACACCAAAAAACACAAACCCTTTAAACCCCTAATTTTTTTAAAATACACTAAAATCATTAAATCCCTTAAATCCCTAAAAATCCTAAAAACTCTCAAAAATTCTGAAAAACACTAATGAACCAAAACAAAATCCAAATAAAGCTCTAAAAATCATTAAAAAAATAAAATCCCTAAAACCACTTGAAAACTCTAAGAAAATATTAAAAACCTAAAACACCTAAATGCTCTAAAAACCTAAAAAAATATTAAAAAACCCTAAGACCCTAAATACATAAATAAGCCATAAAACATGAAAAACCACTAAAATCCATAAAAAACTAAATACACTATAACCTAAAAACACTAAAACCCATAAAAATTGAAAATAAACAATAAAAACCTAAAAAATAATAAAAAAAACTAAAAACCCAAAAAACCCTTGAAATCTCTTAAAACCATAAAAATCCAAAAGAACCCTTAAAATCCCTAAAAAACCTAAACAACCCTAAAATACATTAAAAAATTTAGAAAACCTTAATATCATAAAAACACTTAAACCCCATAAAAACCTAAAAATTGATAAAAATTATAAGAAACCCTAAAATCTTTTAAAATCCCTAAAACCCTAAAAACCATAGAAATTCCAAAAAATCACCACAAATTCCTAAAAACATTAAAATTCATAAAAACACTAAAAAATTCAAAGAAAATGTTAAAACTATAAAGAAAACTTTAAACCCCTAAAAACCTAAAAACACTAAAAAAACCCAAACCAGAAAAACCCTAAAAATCCAAAAAAATCATAAAACATTAAAATCCTAAAAATCCCTAAATTCCCTAAAAACATAAAAAAAATAACAAAATCCTGAAAAATGATATTAAAAGAATAAGAACCATAAAAACATAAAACCCCTAAAACCCCTAAAAATCTAAAACCCTAAAAAATATTTAAAAACCTAAAACCTATAATATTGCTAAAACTCATAAAAATCCTAAAATATAACTAAAATTTCTTAAAAACATAGAAAAACTCAAAACCACAGAAGAAACTAAGAAAAATATAAAAACCAAGAAACACTTAAGCTCCCCCCAAAAATAAAACCTAAAAATGTTAAAAATCCAAGAAGAACCTAAAAACCCCAAAAACCCATTAATCCACTAAAAACAATCACAAATCCAAAAATCCCCTAAAAACCCAAAATACAACTAAAATCATTAAGAACTTGCTAAACCCCTAAAAATGTTAAAAATTTTCTAGAACCATAAAAACCCTAAAACACTAAAAAAACATAAAACACTATAAAGATCATAAAAACCATAAAAACCCTTTAAAACTCTAAAAATCCCCAAAAAACATATAAACCATAAAAATACCTTAAAACCACTAAAATTACATAAAAACATAAAAACCCCTAAAAACTGAAAAACCCTAAGAAAACCATAAAAACCTACAAAAACATAAAACCTATAAAAATCCTACAAATACTAAGAATCCTAAAAATCAATAGAAACCCAAAAAAACATGAACCCACTAAAAACCATAAAACCGATAAATTACCTTAAAACCCCTAAAAATCAAAAAATAAATCTATACAACCATTATCCCATAAAAACATTAAAAAAATCTAAAAACCCTTTAAAACCATAAAAAACTAAAAAAAACCAAAAATACATGAAAACCCCATAAAGACTTGAAATACTAAAACACCTTAAACCCCCTTAATACACCTAAAAAACTAAAACCCATAAAAAGCCTAAAAATCCCAGAAAATACCTAAAAATGTAAAAACCCCTAAAAACCTGAAAACCAATTAGAAAAATATAAATACCTAAAAACAAAAAAAAAATCCCTAAAAACCCTAAAAACTCTAAAACCCCATAAAAACCTAAAAACCATAAAAATTTTAAAAAACCATAAAAAATACAAAAAATTTATAAACCCCTACAAATGTAGAAAAACATTAAGAAAACCATAAAAACATGAAAACACCTAAAACCCCTAAAAAGCTAAAAAAATCTAAAAACACTGAAAATCTCAAAAAATACATAAAGCCTATTAAACCATAAAAACTCCTAAAAACATAAAAACCCAAAAAACCCAAAAAACCATAAAAATAACTAAAAACTCTAAAAACCCATTAAAAACCTAAAAACATAAAAAACTCTAAAACCCCATAAAAACCCTAAAAACTCAAAAAACCGCTAAAAACAAAAAAACCCCAAAAAATCCAAATAAACCTATAAACCCTCAAAAACCATAAAAATTAAAAAATGATTATAAATATGCCCAAAAAAATCCCTAAAACCCTTTAAAACACTAAAATCCACGAAAACCCATAATAAAATCATAAAAATGAAAATCATTTAAAAAACTAAAAAACCTAAAAATGCAAAAACAAACCCTAAAACACTTAAATACCTGAAAAACCCTAAAACGCATAAGAACCAGAAAAGAACTCTAAAACCCCATAAAATCCAAAAATCAACTAAAAACTCTAAAAACCATTTCAACCTCTAAAAATGTTAAAAACAATAAATACCCATAAAACCCCAAATAAGCCAAAAAAACCCTAAAACCCAAAAGACCTAATAAGAACACTAAAAACCACTAAAAACCCTCAAAATACCTAAAACCCTAAAACCCCATAACAAATCATATGACATACCTACAAATATATAAAACATAAAAAACCCTAAAACCCTAAAAAACCCTAAAAACACTAAGAATTCCTTAATAACCTAAAAACACTAAAAACACATAAAAACCAAAAAAATAATAAAAACCATAAAAACCATAAACCCCTAAAAATCCCTAAAAACCTTAAAACCATAAGTAAACGATAAAAGTGCATAAAACCTTTAAAATCCTAAAAACCCATATAAACCCTCAAAAATCACTAAAAACTATAAAAACCCTTTAAACCCCTAAAAATGTTAAAAAACTCTGAAAACGATAAAAATCCAAAAAAAAACTAACAAAAACTCTAAGAAAATAAAAAATAATAAAAACACCAAAAACCCAAAAAAACCCAGAAAAAACCCATCAAAATCCATAAAATCCCAAAAAACACATAAAAATCCTTATAAATCACTAAAAATTTGAAAAAACATAAAAACCCCTAAACACAATGAAAACCCCAAGGAAAACCCTAAAAACCTAAAAACACTTAACATACCTAAAAAAGATAAAAACGCTAAATGCCTAAAAACTCTAAAACCCCAAAAGCACTAAAATTTCTAAAAAAATACTAAAACCCATAAAAATACTAAAAAATAGCTAAATATTTCTAAAAACATAACCCCCCCCCCCCAAACAAAATATTGAAAAACAGCTAATAAAAACATAAAAATCTAATAACACGTAAAAACACCTAAAAAGAATAAGAAAAAGATAAAACCACTAAAAACCATAAAAAGACCGTAAAATCCATAAAACCCCGAAAAGACATAAAAAACCTATGAAAGCATACAAACCACTAAAAACTCAAAAAACCCTTTAAACCCCTCCAAAACTTAAAGACTATAAAAAACCATAGAATCCCCAAAAACATAAAAAAACCCCATAAAAATTATAAAAACCATAGAATCCCTAAAAATCCTCAAAGTACATAAAAACTCTAAAACACCATAAAATTCCTACAAAACCCTCAAAATCCCAAAATATATAAAAACCATAAAGACAATAAAAACCCCAAAGAAAACCTTAAAAATATAAATCACTTAAAATCCCTAGAAAACCTAGAAACGATAAATAACACAAAAAACCCAAAAACCCCTCAAAATCCATAAAACCCATAAAAATATTTAAAATTCCAAAGAAAAATCCAAAAAACAATAAAAAAACTAAAAAACATTGAAAAAACCCTCAAAACCACATAAAAATCTAAAAAAACTTAAAATCCATAAAAACCCTAAAAATGCTAAAACCCCTATAAACCCAAAGAACCATAAACCCCTTAAATACCATAAAACCCGAAAACCCCATAAAAACCATAAAAACCACTGAAAATTTTAAAAATGATTTAAACCAATTAAAATGATTAAAAAAATCTAAAAATATTTAAAAAACTAAAAAATCAAAAATCCCCTCAATAATCATGAAAAAACATAAAAACCCAGAAATCTTAAAAAACCATAAAAACCAAAAAAATCCCTTAAATGCTAAAAAACCCTACAAAACCAAAAAAAAATACCTAAAAATATATTTAAACATAAAATAATCTAAAAACACTAAGAAAACCATAATAACCTAAAAACACATAAACCCCCTAAAAACAAAAGAAATGATAAAAACCCTAAAACCCCTAAAAAATCTCAAAATATCTAAAAACCCTAAAAACCATAAAAATATATAAAAACGTAAAACCCCCTAAAAACTTTGAAAAATATTTTGAAAACCTGAAATATCAACAAACAGTTAAACCCACTAAAAAAATACAAAAAACACTAAAAACCATAAAATCCCCAAAACCACAAAAACTATAAAAACCCCTAAAACCATAAAAAACCAAAAAAACCCCACAAAAATACTAAAATACCACTAATATCTCTAACATCCTTTAAACCCATAAAATTTTTAATAACTATATACCCACGAAAACCTACAAAAACACCCTAAAACCAAAAAACCATAAAAACCCTAAAAACCCCAAAAAACAAAAAAAACATAGAATTCCGAAAAATCACTAAAATATATAAAAACATATAAAACCCTAAAAAACCTAAAAAATTCCTAAGAAAAAATTCACATCCTAAAAACACAAAAAATCCATAAAAACAGTAAAAATTCTAAAAATATTAAAAAAAACCTAAACACCTAAAAACCATAAAATACCCTAAAACCCCTCAAAAAAAATTAAAATCCTATAAAACCATAAAGATCTTAAAAAATATATAATAAACACTAAAAACTTAAAAAAATTAAAACCCTAAAAACCCTCTAAGAAAACATTGAAAACCTAAAGACAGAAAAACCCCCTAAAAACCTAAAATACATATAATACCCTATAAAGCACTTAAAGACCCTAAAACCCAAAAAACACATAAAAACATAAAACCACCTTATAATCATTAAATACATTAAAACCAATAAAAAACCTAAAAACCAATTCAAATTATAAATCCATTTCTTATAGAATATAAAAAATCTTTAAAAACTGAAAAAACTCAAAAAAACCCTAAAAACCCAAAAAAACCAAAAATCCATTAAACCCCTAAACACCCTCAAAATCACTAAAAACTCTAAAAAATACATAAAATAATAAAAAGGTAGAGAACCGTAAAACCATAAAAACCACTAATAAAACCATAAAAACTAAAAAACACTAAAAAACACTAAAAACCTGGAAAACACTAAAAACCTTATAACCCTAAAAACAATAAAAACCTTAAAAACTGTCAAATTCCCTAAAAACTAAATATTAAAAAATTCATAAAAAAACTCTAAAAATCCTTAAGAATGTAAAAAACCCTAAGAATCATGAAGAATCCTAAGAAAACCAATAAAACCAAAAACACTTAAAACCCCTAAAAACCTAAAAAATGCAAAAAGTCCTAAAAAACCATAAAGACCATAAAACCATAATACAATAAAATCTATAAAACCACACAACCCTATAAGGCTATTAAAATCTTAAAAACCTCTACAAACTACAAAAACCCTTTAAACCCTTAAAACTGGTAAAAAATCTAAAAAATCAAAAAACCCCTAAAACACTAAAAAACCAAAAATCTAAAAACAAACATCAAAACAATAGAACCCCCCTAAAACATAAAAATACCAAAAAATATATGAAACCATAAAAATATGAGAAATTCTTAAAAAACCAAAAAATATAAAAACCACTTAACACCCTAAGAAAACCATAAAAAACTAAAAACGCCTAAACCCAATAAAAAACATAAAAAATGGTAAAACCTTTAAAAGCCTAAAATCCCTAAAAACCCTCAAATTCCCAAAAAAAACCCTAAAACCCATAAAAGACTAAAAATTCCATAAAAATACCTCAAATCATAAAAACCCATAAAACATTTGAAAACCCTATAGTATAATTAAAACCCTTAACACTTAAAACCCTAAAAACACCTAAAAACACTAAAAACTGTAAAAAAATCTTGAAAGACCTTTAAAACCCCAAAAACCCATAAAACACCAAAACCCTTAAAAACATTTAAACACCCATAAATAACCAAAAACCCACAAAAAACAATTAAAATACTTTAAACCCCTAAAAATATGAAAAACACTAAAATATCTTTAAAACCCTAAAAAATTAAAAAAAATATATTAAGAACCCATAAAATCCCTAAAACCATTATGAAACCCTAAAAACCATAAAAAACCAAAAACCACATAAAAATCATAAAAATGCCTAAAATCTTTAAAAATATAAAAAACTGGAAAAACTATGAGAAGAAATTAAAAATGAAAACACACTTAAAACCCCTAGAAAACATAAAAAACCAAACACCCTAAAGAACTCCAAAATCCCCAAACCCCCTAAAACCCTAAAAATTACTAAAAACCATAAAAACATAAAGAATTTATAAAATAAAAAAAACATAAAAACCCCTAAAACCCTCAAAAACCATAAAAAAATTAAAACACTAAAAACACATAAAACCCATAAATCCCTAAATATGATAAAAACCCTAAAAACACAAAAAAAGACCCTAAAAATCCTAAAAATAATAAAATACCCAAAACCCTTAAAAACCTTAAAAACCAATAAAATTACAAAGAACCAATAAAAACTATATAAACCCTTTCATCCTATAAATACTTCAAAAAACTATGAAAACCCTTAAAAACACATAAAAACCCAAAACACCCAAAAAACCAAAAAAAACCCAAAACCTTAAAAACGGAAAACCCTCAAAATTCCTAAAAACATTATAAAACCATAAAAATCCTCAGAATCCATAAACATCCAAAAAAAATGAAAAATCCCCTAAAAATATTAAAACACCCTAAGAAAGTATGAAGAACCAAAAAACATTAAAACCCCTAAAAAAATACTAAAAACCCTAAAAACCATAAAATCCTAAAAATCCGTAAAACCCTAAAAATCATAAAATCATAAAAAATCCCAATAAAATATAAAAAGATAAAAAATAAAAAACACTAAAAACCCCTTAGAAAACATTAAAACCCTAAAAATAGTTACAACCCCTAGAAAGCCTAAAAAAACTCTAAAAACCCCCAAAGACCCTAAAACTAGAAAAACCCCTAAAAACCATAAAACCCCTAAAACATTAAAAAGTATTAAAAACCAATAAAAACACTAAAAACACAATAAAAAGTCTAAAATCCATTTAAACCCATAAAAACATTAAAAATATATAAAATAATAAAAAACAAAAAAAACCCACTAAAAACAGAAAAACTATAAAATACCTAAACACCTTAAAACCCCATAAAAACCTAAAAAAATCTCCAAAATCCTTTAAAACATAAAAACCCATAAAAACCATGAAAACCAATAATATATCCTTAAAATAATAAAAAAACTAAAAAACCCTAAAAACATAAAAAACACTAAAACCCTAAAAACACAAAAACCCTTGAAAATCCTCATAATCCCTAAAAACATAAAAAACCTAAAAATAATCTAAACCCCTAAAAACACATCAAAAGTAGAAAAACACTTAAAACCCCAAATATATTTAAAATTTTTTAACTATCTAGGAAAGCCCTAAGAACACACTAAAACCCCTAAAACCCATAAAATCCCAAAAAACTATAAAAACCATAAAAACCACTAAAAACATTAAAAACTCTTAAGACCCATAAAAATGTTAAAAACTATAAAACCCCTAAAAATCATAAAGACTGAAAAAACTGTAAAACCACCTGAAAAGAATATAATACATAAAACCCCTGAGAACCCTAAAAATCACTAAAAACAATAAAAACCATAAAATCATAAAAATTACCTAAAACCCCAAAAAAATGTAAAAACTCTAAAAACCCATAAGAAAACATTAAAAACCAAAATACCCTTAAATCCACTAGAAAACGTAGAAATTCTAAAAACACATAAAACCCTAAAACTCATAAAAAACTGCTAAAACCCCTCTATATCAATTAAATCCCTAAGAACCCTAAAAAATATAAGATTCCTAAAAATCCATGAAAATCCCTAAAAATGATAAAATACATAAAAATTACGAAAACCCTATGAAAAACATAAAATCTTAAAACCATTTAAATCCCTAAAAAACTAAAAATACTGAAAGTCCTTAAAAGTATAAAAGAAATTAAAACCTTAAAAAACCCATAAAACTATAAAAACCCTAAAAACCATTAAAAACCTTTAAAAACCTTAAAAACCCACTACAAACAATAAAACCCTTTAATCCCCTAAAAAGACCAAAAAATCTAAAATAGATTAAAACCCCCTGGAAATCAAAACAAACCCCAAAACCCCAAAAAACCTAAAAAATTACCAAAAATCCTAAAAACCCTGAAAACCCCACAAAATCCATGAAAACCATAAAAACCCATAAAAACTCTAAAAAATCCATAAAATCCCTCTAACGTAAAAAATTCAAAAAACCCTTTGAAAACCTTACAAACCTCCAAATTCATAAAACCCATAAATAACCAAAAAACTTTAAAGACACCCCAAAACATAAATAACCATAAAAACCCCTAAAACCCCTAAAATCCATGAAAAACTAAAAACCCATAAAATCGTAAAAATTAACTGAAAATTCTTGAAAACATTAAAATACATTAAAAACCCTAAAAACCTCTAAGAAAACATTAAAACCCTAAAAACACTTAAAACTCTTGATAAACTAAAAATTGATAAATACCCAAAAACCCTAAGAAGAACCTAGAAACCATATAAACCCTAGAAAACCCTTCAACCCCCTATAAACTCTAGAAAACCCTAAAACCCCCCAAAATCCATAAAAACTCTAAAAATTCCAAAAAAAATACATAAAATACATAAAATCCCTAAAATATTAAGAATCCTTAAAATTATTGAAAACCCCTAATAAAACCTAAAAACTAGAAGAAAAAAACATAGAACCCTTAAAAACATAAATAATGCTGAAAACGGTAAAAACCCATAAAAGATCCTAAAACCCCTAAAAACCCATAAAACCCCTATAAATCATCAGAAATCCTAAAAACCCATAAAAATAAAATAAAAACTCTAAAAACCCATTAAACCAGTAAAAAGAAATTTAAAAAACAAAACCCATAAAACTATAAAAACTCAATAAAAACCCTAAAATGACATAAAATCTATAAAAAACCAAAAAACATAAAAAATCATAAAACCCCTCAAAATCCCTAAAACCACTAAAAATTATAAAAATATATAAAAATTTTAAATAGCATTAAAAATATGAAAACCCGTAAGAAAGCCTTTAAAAAATAAATTAATTGAAACACTTAGATACCTTAAAAGCATTAAAAATGTTAAAAAACCTAAAGGGCTCTAACACCCCAAAAAACATTAAAATCCCAAAAAATACCCTAAAGACCATAAATATTGTAAAAAATTATAAAAACCTAAAAACAAGTAAAAATTCCAAAAACCCCTTTAAATCTATGAAAACCGTAAAAACTAAAAAAATAATAATAAATCCAAAAAATGCCCAAAATCCCTAAAAGCATAAAAAAGATAACAATCCTAAAAAACATAAATATCCGTAAAAAAGTTAAAAAAGATAAAAACCCATAAAACCCCTAAGAAAACATTAAAAACACTTAAAACACATAAAAACATAAAAAATTCTAAAATCATAAAAAACAATGAAACCCACAATATCCCTAAAACCCCATAAAATCAATAAAAACCCTAAAAACCCATAAAAATTATAGAAATGACATCGAAATCCCTAAAAAAAATTTAAAATTGTAAGAACCTTGGAAAACCCTACGAAAACTGTAAAAATATAAAAATAATTAAAACACATAAAAACCTAAAAAACACTAAAACCCTCAAAACCCAAAAAATACCCCCAAAACCCTAAAAACATAAAAACCCGTAAAAACATAAAAACTCTAAAGTCCAATACAACCTCCAAAAACCTAAGAGACTGCTAAAAATGATAAAAAAACTCTAAAACACTAAAAAACTAAACCAACCCTTCAAGAACATAGAAAACCAAAAAAACATAAAACCATAAAAAACATAAAAATCCATAAAAACATAAAAAACCATAAAACCCCAAAAAATCATAAAAATCCCAAAACATGTAAAAAACATTAAAACCAAAAAACCCCTAAGAAAACCAAAAAGAACCCTAAAAACACTTAAAACCCCTAAAAACTAAAAATGTTAAAAACCCGAAAACCCACTAAAAATGTAAAAATAATAAAACCCCTTAAAATAACTTAAAATCTAAAAAAAATAAAACCCTAAAAAATCATTAAAAATTCCTAAAAACATAAAAAACCTAAAAATCCTAAAAACCCCTAACAAAACCATAAAAACCTAAAAAAAACATTAAAACCCCAGAAACCTAAAAACTCTAAAAACACTTAAAACACTAAAAACATCCTAAATCCCTATAACCCCATAAAAAGATAAAAACCCATAGAAAATTTAAAACCCATAAAACCCTAAAACCGTAAAAATACTAAAAACCCTTTAAACACTGAAAAAGCTTAAAAAACTCAAAAAAACATAAAAAGACAGAAAAAAACAAAATGAAAATAAAAATAAAAACCCATAAACCCCTAAAAACCCTAAAACCCTAAAAACCTAAAAAATACGTAAAATTCCTAAAAACCCATAAATTTCCAAAAAATCCTTAAGAATCCCTAAAAATATAAATTATCATAAAAATTATGAAAAATTCTAATAAAACTTTATAAACCTAAAAACACATAAAACCTTTAAAAATGATAAAAATCCTTAAAACCCTAAAAACAATCAAAATCCCATAAAAAAGATAATAAACTATAAAAATCCAAAAAAACACATAAATTTGTAAAAACATAAAACCCCTAAAAACTATGATATCCCATAAGAAAATATTAAAAACATAATTACATTGGAAAAAGATAAAATCCCAAAAAAATGAAAAAACACTAAAAACCATTAAAGGACCCGAATAATCTAAAATCCCAAAAATATTATAAAAACACCTAAAAACCATGAAAACCCTATAAACCCACAAAACCCCTAAAAGAACTAAAACTAAAAAAACCTTTTATACCCCTAAATATATTAAAAACTCAAAAAAATATTTAAAACCCAAAAAAACTAAAATTCCCCTAAAAATAGAAAAACCGTAAAACCGTAAAACCCCTACAAAGCATAAAATTCCCTAAAACCCTTATGAAAATAAAAATCCTAAAAATACTAAAAAACCCAAATAACATAAAAACCATTAATACCTAGAAAAAACCCAAAGGAAACATTAAAAAACTAAAAAAACCTAAAAAAATAAAAAACCAAAAAGTGAAAAAACCCTAAAAACCTACAAAACCCTCAAAAACCAAAAAAAAACACTAAAAATCATACAAATCCTCAAAAAATATCTAAAAATATTAAAAACAATAAAAACCCTCTAAAACCCCACAAAACATTAAGAAAACCTTTAAAACCTGAGAAATTTAAAACCCATAAAACCCTAAAAATGATAAAAACCGAAAAAAGACCCTAAAAACCCTAAAAAACATAAAAACCAAGAAAACACATAAAAAACCCTAAATCCCCATAAAAACCCTCAAAACCACTAAAAACTATAAAAACACTTTAAAGCCCAAATTTTTTTACAAGCTCTAAAAATACTTAAAAACCTAATTTCTTTTTAAAATACCTTAAACCCCAAAAAACCCATTAAATCCATAAAAAACCCATAAAAACAAAAATCACTAAAAAGTCGAAAAACCCTAAAAACCATAACAATCCAAAAAATTCACTAAAATCCATGAAAAAAATAAAACGGATAAAACGTTAAAACCCCTAATAAATCATTAATATCATAAAATCCCCTAAAAACACTAAAACACTAAAAAATAAAAAAAAAAATAAAACCCCTAAAAAATAAAAAAAAACTAAAAAACCCTAAAACCCTTGAAGTCCCTAAAATAATAAAAAACCATAAAAATCACAAAAAAGTCCTAAAAATCCATAGAAAAAAACTCTAAAACCCTAGAAACCCAAAATAAAACCTTAGAAGCCGCAAAATTCTTAAAAACCCTAAAAACCTAAAAAAATGCTAAAAACCATAAAAACACATAAAATAGCCTAAAACCTTTAAAACCCCCTAAAAAAAATAAATCCCCTATATTATAAAAACCATAAAAACCATAAAATTCCACCAAAAACTCTATAAATACTTTAAACCACTAAAAAATTTAAAAAATATATGAAAATCATTAAAAACCAAAAAAATTGAAAAAACACTAAAACTATCTTTTGGCTTCGATATCCCCGCTCAACCTCTTCTTGGCCTGACAGCGGTCTTGGTGTGCTCCGGTCTAGGCCCTATTTTTCAACTCCTTTGGTTTCCTGTGCTCCGGTTTTTTTACTGCTGATGAATTGTTGTGGTATGTGATTTTGCTATTTGTTGCTATTGGTTGTCGTGTGAGGGAAGGAGATAACTTTATTGATGGTGAATGCAGTGATGGTGTCTGATTTGGGGATACAAGAGGTGGATGTTTGGTGGTAATGATGCTTGGTCGATGATATTGCTACCTATGGTCTGTTTCTCCTGTTTGCGGGTTCTGTTTGGTTCGAAGGTGATGTTGGGGTCTTTAATTTTTCTGTTTTATTTCTTTTGTTTTCTTTTTGGTCTTTTGTTTTTGGGTTTTTTTGGGTTTGGGTTTGTTAGGGGTTTTTTTGGGTGTGGGTCATTTGACACCTCCCCTCCTTTGTCTGTTGATTTTTTCCTAATAAATTTGGAGGGGAGTCGACAATAGATTGTCCTCCATATCTTCCTTGCCCTAAAAATATAAGAAACCATAAACCCTAAATACCGTTATGAAAACCATAAAATCAAAAAACACATAAAACCCAAAAATATGCGAAAACCCATAAAAAATAATAAAACCCTTAACCCCTAAAAATCCCTAAAAACCCTAAAAAATTACAATCTTAAAAATCCCAAAAAATCCCCAAAAATACAAATAACCCTAAAAACCTTGAAAACATCTAAGAAAATTTTAAAGTCCAAAAAATACATAAAACCCCTAAAAACCCAAAAAAGACTCAAAAAATCAAAAACCTCCTTCAAACCCATAAAAACCTAAAAACTAGTAAAAACACTAAAACCCTTTAAGCCCATAAAAATTCAAAATCTCAAAAAACAATAAAACCCAATAAAACCCAAAAACATTAAAACCAAAAAAAATATAAAGACACTAAGAACCATAAAAATCCTATAGAACCATAAAAATAAAAAAATTACTTAAAACCCCTTAAAACATAAAAAATAATAAGAATCTTGAAAACCCCTAAGAAAACATTGAAAACCAAAAAACACTTAAAACCCCAAAAAACCAAAAATACACTAAAAATCCAAAAGCCCCCCAAAACCCCAGAAACCTCAAAATCCATGAAACCACTAAAAAAATAAGAAGTATCAAAACCCCTATAATTTCCCAAAAATATCCATAAATGGAAAAAATACTCCCATAAAACTCTTGAAGGAAAGGGTTTCATGTACAGATGAAAATTGGAGGATAATAATGAAGGAATCCAATTTGGAAAAAGTCCCAAACATGTCCGCATACTGGTTACCGAAAAGGTACACATAATGCCCAGACCATGAACTAAGTGGCATGTGGGTGGTCTACGAAACACTAGCCCATGAAGTGTTCCCCATAAAACCAAGAATTTTGTGGAATGAATGAGGAAAGGCATTGGTCAACTGCAAACAATGTGGTTAGTGGAATAGAGGTGGAGAAATTCCACTTGATAACCAAATCATTAGAGAAAAAATCATGGAGAGGTACACCCCCACATACCATCCTCACGAACTGATAATTTCACTGATGAGGCAAGGTTGATAGCACCACGTAAACCACATCGTTCAAGGAATTGTGGTAGTGATTTCCACCACTGTGAACTGCAACACCGCCCGCCTTGGTTGACTGAGTTTTCTATGGGATGGATGATACCTCAATGGAATTCCTTAAAATTTCTCGTGTGGCCATAGATACTACCTCATCAACACTCTATAAAAGAACCCTAAGGGAGCCGTGAAGAGGATAATATTTTGGGAGAGTTGGGAGCCTACGTACATATGACTTTAAAGGAAAAAAGTAGGCAAAGTATGGAAACATGAATGGTTTCCAGTAGGTATAAACATGTTGTGAACCATAAAAAGAATAAAGTATAATAATATGGGATTACCATGAACCATACTCCCTTTTTGGATGAAATTCCTACAAACTACGAGACTAATGTGCCATCTTCAATCCGGCGTACTGCGCAACACAACTCTATGTGACCAAAACCATGCCCGATGTAGTATTTTTCTGCACGGAGGGACTCCAACGTCGCATACCTCCATGGTATGAAAATTGAGCCCGAGTCAACGCAACACCATGGTATGTGGACCATGCCCAGATCTGCGTACCACCACGGTACGTAGAAAACATATAAATCCACATACCTTCCCGATACACAGATGGCCCTTCCACTTGCATAGAAAAATGCTATGTGGAGGGAACCCCACCCCACATGAACAAATGGCATTCTGAGTAGGGTACCTCTATGATTTCCACCTACCAGTTCCGATCATGAACTTCGGTTACTATCCCATACTCTGAATCACCTCTACAAACCAGTCCATTAGTATTAGGACAAAGCCTCTTCCAAAGCCACCAGACCTGTATGACTGGGCCATCGGGTTCATTAACACACCCTTCTAAGTCTACACACCCATAGTAAGTAGAGTCACAAAGGTAATCCATGCACTTGTATAGACCCCAATAATGTTCATAATCCTACATTCCTATAGTAACTTTGATTCCATCCTTAGGATTATAATGTGAACCTCCCCATTCTAGGGATCAAGGGTAATCACTTTCTTTTCCATTCAATGAGGAGTAGTGATAGGTCAATGGAACTATGATCACTTTTCCTTTTGATGAGAATCAATATTCCTCCCCCTTTAAATAACACATTCTAGGTAATGCCTCTTAGAGTAACCCCTAGCCTTTTGGGATAGACCTAATGACCTACACATTCATTACACACTAAAGGGTTCATTACTCTTCACCCTCTTCCACCATCACCCTAACATATTGCACTATGAGATCCCCCATTTCCCTTAGCATAGAAGAGAAAGTGTTCCTTTCTTGAATCTTTCACATCCTCTTTTTTTCACATAGAGAATTACTCACATGGGTTTAGAGGTCAATGATGATACGATAATGGCACAACCCATAATGAATTATGAGAAGTCTGATTTCCAACACAACTGGGACACATAGGAAGCCATTATTTAGACCTGTGATGTGTAACATCTCATCCATGAAAGGAGAGATCATGTCCCCTTAAAATGGTTATCTCCCATGTGTAAGCTCCAATCAAGTAAAAAATCGAACCAAACTATGATGTATTTTATTCCTAATCAACTAGGATACGTAGAAAGCCTTCTTGAGGTCCAAACTCAATATCCAAATCACCCTAGTATTCTTTGGGCCATATTACTAGTGGGGTCATATTTATCTAGGAGACCATATCTTTCCTTGGAATCTTGGGCCACCTCAGTATAATCCCCTCATTGGATCTTGACTAGGAACCTTTCACCTAGACGTCCTTGATGCATGATGTTAAACTGCATAGATGGGTCCTCGACACGGGAACATAAAAGATAATGTGTTCAATTAAGTGGGACTGGACTATGTGGGTTCTGATTCCTCTCAAGAGGATATGTAGGAAACCCATCTCATGGATTCGATCATGATATCATAGAAACATCCATCCCCCCTATATGGCGATAAACGTCAGAGTGCCTCATCATAGGGATTAAACTAGCATTGTCTTAGAAATTTCTAATCCATGCATATCCATGATTTATCATTCAACCCAAGGGTTATTTAGGGACACACTATTTGGAAAAGAAAAAAGGCTTCACAAACATATGATCATTTCTTAAATCTATAAGAGAGTCTCATAGTAGGAAATAATTCCTCCCAAAAGGGTGTGATGAGCCCAACCTCCCATCCTCTCGACCAATGGAGTCCTGGAGTTTTATTGGCCAAATCGTCATCCAATGAGTGCCTTCATTTGAAAATAAGGTCCATGAATCATGGATACAAGGGTCATTGGGTGTTTATGGCTCCGTGAATAAACTTTTTGAAGACCATACAAGGACATCGTAATCGACATAGGCTGATTGCACAGACACATAACCCACTTTGCAATCTCCCTCTTGGATAATGAATATGAAACACCTCCTTAATAACATAAAATGGATGCACTGCCCAATACCTATGGAACCATATCACCATATCAATATATATGGTGTGACATGAATCTAGAAGAATCAAAAATGGGGAATCTGATGTGAATCCTTCACTATGGTGACAAATTACATCAGCATAATCCCCTTTCACATTTAAAAGGAAGACGACCAAGAACGATCATCAATTTCACATGTAATAATCAGTTTCTACTTTGAAATGGTTTTTTTGTCTGAATATGTCATATATATATATATATAATGAATTTAGTAGAGCTCTATTCGACCCAAATGGAATCCCAAAAAATTTCTCAGACACACATGTCATTGACCACATGGGTGGTCAGATCCCAAACAAATAACATAACCCCCTCGCCTACCCAACGCCTTTAACACTGGGGTTCAAATTCATTAATCAAAGAGTACAATCAAAATGGTTCTCTCACAATAATGAAGGTTGTAATACAGGCCCTCCAATCGGTGAATTATCAATAGCCACCTCTTCAGCCACAACCAAAGATCCAGCACAGAAAGACCCCACTGGCCGTCTCCAACCAATTTAGGAGTCTATCCCTGAAGCATGATAATATGTACCTCCCTTATCTTAGGGAGGCATATGAAGTAAGAACCAATTAATTTGTCCTAGATTCACAGGAACCCCGCTCAAGGGCTCGTATCAGAGGACATCACCATCAGTGGAATACAACCCAATATCCTCACTCTGAAGAGGGTCATATGCTGAGGGAACCTATGAAAGTCCAAGGGACATGAGACCCTCAAGATTCCCATAAAGGGTAGAAAATGAATAATTTGGAACATGTTATCACCCTAGATCCTGAGGTAGAGGTCCTCCACACAAATATAGTTGCATGTAACAGGCAGAAATACAATCTTACCCCTCATACCGAAGCCCAACATTGAAATACGGTGACAATCTATGAATGAAAAAAAATTCCCTCTCACTCCAATGAATCCCACCATAGAAATAGGTTGGTCCAACAAAAGAAAATTCACATTCTTGTCAGTGCTTGCTGGTCCTGCTGCATAGACAGTGTGGAAAATTAGTGGCAGATACAAATTTCTGTCAATGCGCAAGAATCTTATCATCCATATAGAATGTCAACCAGCTACAAGAAGGCACAAATACCCGATGAAACAAAACAAGTCCACTATATAAATAGGGTGGAAAATTATAGGTAGTAATAGAACACTACCAAATCATATGAAGACTGTTATCCAAATACAGTGGCAATTAAATATAAGTAGAGTCAAATTCCTATGGATGCAAATCGTGTCCATGGGAAAGATATAATGGCAAATGAGCAGACGCAAATTCTTGCTCTGAAATATAATGCACACCAGCCAAATATGGTGGAAACCAAAGAAAATAGTAGGTAGAAAACTAATTCCTTTTCCCATACATAGGAGAAGTAATGATATTCACTGGTGTCCCATAGAGGACTAGAATAGGCACAAACTCCTACCCTAACATCGAAATGAGAATCCATTCATGTTCCATCCCAAAACTTATCTCAGCGCATCTTGGCCATAATGGAGGATCAGATGTCAACTCCAATCTAAATCCTATAGACATGTCAAGACGTCATTTCTTTTGTGGTAAGAGCGAGGAGTCAGGCCCATGAACTGATCTCCTCTGGTAGGGTGATCTATCCACAAAACCAGATAATCATTCTGGAGAAGTCCGACATCCATGCTTCAATACCAAAGGGTCAACAACAATATTCCATGATTCAAGGACAACCAGATCATGAACAAATACATGTTCCAAATGGGGGTACCGGCCCAACGTGGTGGCCTCTCAAGGTTAGGCAGATATCCCTACCATAACTCAAGATATTAGTTAGTGTATCCCAACGACATCATGAGAACCAATTAGACAACGACCTGTTCATGAAGTCTATTACCAACAATAGGCGTCCCCAGTTCCCTACAAGAGAGCGCAAAAAAATTAAAGTCACCAAAGGAAAATGGAAAATGAAGAACACATTCATTATTCTATTATGCAATAAGCTGATGTTCTTTGCATCTTCAAACATTTATCAATATAAGAACAAGATCATATAATTCCATTACAAAATTATAGAAGTGACCGTAGAATTTGTGAAGGTCCTCTCTACAATTTCTCTACTAACAGCTCTAAAGGTCCTCCCCTGATCACTGTATGAGATCTTACTATGTGGGCCAGAATTGATCAATCATGAGATCCTATATCCTGATGCATGTTAGGGTAGACCTCCCCTTGGATAGAAGATTGTACAAAAATAAGGCCCTCTCTTTATTTTAGTCTACCCTGATGGTCCTCCCCAGGGTATATGCTATAGATATGCTTCTCCCTCTAGTCGGATGTCAATCTATGATGGTAGTCCTATTCACGATGACTGTCACTACAAAGGAATACTCATCGTGACCATAAGCAATGATCAGTCCCTCCCCTCATTAAAATACATCCCTAAGGCCATACCTAAAAATTACACTACAGATAATATCCATGTATCTAGAGCAGTGATAGTAGTCCTCGCCACAATAGTAATCATTGTAAAGTCCCTCCCCTCAATGACCCCAAGCAACAAGAAGGTCCTCCCCTTGTTGTGGTCCACCATGAAGGTCCACCCCAGGTCATATGCTATAGAATTCCTCTCTACAGTTGGATTGTAAGTTGTGATGGTAGTACTCTCCATCACAACACTGACTATGAAGGTCCTCCCCGCAATCCAAATTAATGCCAGCTAGAAGGTCCCCCCCACATCAGGTAAAATACCATAAATCTCTCATATGCTAAGGTGTTTGAAAAAATGGAGTACAAGATATGAGATACTCTCTCTATGACCTATGATATCCTTTCTCACCTAAAGGATGGCGTGGGGACATGCTCATCTTCTAAGCCACCTCTACACCATTCAAATGTCAACAAGACTTCCACCTTCCCCACTTCATAGAACAAAATAATTATGGATAAGTCAAACGAGTGGATCGAGAAGAAGAGTCCCTGGTGGAATGAAAAGAAGATATGTTGTTTGTGGGAAGAAAACTAGATAGGTATGAAATACTAGTGATGTATTGGCCCATGGAAACAAATCAGTTTGGCATAATAAGAGAGTTTTTAGAAGAATGTATGCATAACATTTGGCTTAGTATCTAGACAAATCATTTCCAGTTAAAAGAAATTTTTTTACCCCATGATGGGTACTCATACCATGTTAACATCTTGGGAGATATTATTCATCAAATCAACCTAGAATCACTTCCGTCTGTACAATGTCCACAATCAGAAAGGTGAATGAAAGACCTCGGGCTAGCCTGCATCTATGCACAACACATACTGCACTGTCTTATCAGTGACTCCCCGTATGGTGTTTATATCTGTGGATGGGGAGAAAATGGATCTATAAACTTCACCCCAATTTCTATCCATAAGAACTCAAACAAAATGAAATTCTATAATGTCATTATCCAAAGACGATTGTCAAATGAAGTCCCTACTCAAGAAAGATGGAATGATCGACAAGAGTAGGCCTTTAGTAACTCTCAAAAGTTTCAGGCCCGATGGGAGGAAGACATAGAGAAGCTCCTAAACTAGGAAACCTGAGAACATCCAATAGGCTTCCAATTTAAGGGAGGCCAATCAATAATAAATTCCCATGTCATTGAAAGCACACAATTCACGTGCATAAGTGACACCATACCCAGCTCACATCTGTACAGGAATGTGTGAGATCAAGAAGGAATAAATAGAAGAAGAATCCATTGAAACACGGGATAAACCCCATCCCATAGGGATGGGGGGATTTTTAACTCAAAATACCCATATGACCAGGAAATCCAGGATGAGTATTGTCAATAGAATAATGAGACCAACCCCTTCCCATAGGGCTGGGGTAATTTTTACCTCAAGTTATATCACAATAGATGTCTGTCTTCCCCTGTTTGGGGGAACAATGGATAGAGGTGACACCCATTACATCCCATCCCATAACTCACATCCCTCAGAATGGAGGCATAACGAAAGGTCATATTAGTGATCCCTTTGATCCACTCTTCACCAAGAAACCCAATGAGTATCAAAAAATGGATAGAAAAGATCTAAAAATGGTGTAAAAGTATCTCCTACAATTTAGAAAATGGTAAGTCACACCCAATGTGGTATGAATCAGTGAATGTTATGGACGTAATCCCCCTAGACCTCACTAAAAATTATAAAAATAATGATGAAATTAAAGAAGATGGTTCCCTCCAAGAGACATTACATACCAATCCTGGAGGTTTAAACACCAGAAACCATAGAGTTTTCTCATACTTGGGTTCCCCATTAGTCATTCTGCCATTACCTCTCACATGAATCCTCAACAAGAAGAAGAATAAGAGCATGGTGTATGACCCACCTCCTCCTCCCTATGAAGATGATTCCCCTATTCTTGAGGAGATATTCACTCAACATGAGGATTAAATGAAAGAGATGAGGCGAATTAATGTTGAGATATTAAGAGAATGTTGTCCTACTGGGTATGATCGTCAGGTGGAGTGTCAAATCACACTTCCATCAGATGTACCTCTTCATCACGGGCTCATCCCGATGAATTAAGTAAGGCTACAAGGCTCATTCAGGACGGTTCTAGGACCATTAGTCTACATTAACCCAATCCTAATAGGATATCAAGATTTCCCCCTATTAGGGAAGCAACCAGAATAGATTCAGGCCAATCCGCAAAGGATTCCCCTAAATGGGTATTTGCCTCAAGGTCTAGCAACACTGACAAATCCAATATTTCCCCCTACTATGCCCAATCATGGTGAGGTCCCAAGGGACATGCATTAATGTATCTTGAATACCATTGAGTTATTACCAACTCTAAATGAATCAATAGAAGGATGACACGCTCTAGTACAACTAGAATAGAGGCCTTACACCAATTGGGTGACCAGCATCCCGCCTTTTCCAAATTTTAGGAATCCCATATTCCCAATGTTCAACGACTCAGGGGACCCAAAGAGACATCTAATGAACTAATATTCTTATTGTGATCCCATGATGGGAACTATAGAGCAATAAGAAGTTGTAAAAATTAGATGCAGTGTGAAAACTCTACATGGTCTAGCCTTTTTGTGGAACACCAATTTGAAAGCTTACTCAATAATAGGATGGGAGGATCTCTAGCACTAGTTCCTATTCTAGTTCAGATTGAAGTTTCCCAAAACAACAGTCAGTGATCTCATGAACTACCAATACTGAGATAATGAAAGAGTCTCAGACTTCATCTCCAGTTGGAAGGGTCTGACTTACTCCTCAAACTGGTCAGTCCCCCAATATGATATTCTTTCCATGTGAATTGATAATTTATGGGATGAGCTGCAAACGCCACTCATTCCTGTGAAGTACAAAAGTGGGTTTTGAGAATTCTCTGGTAGCACTCAAAGGATAAAGGATTACTTGAAATAGACTAATATCATGTCACAGGAAACCCCATCAACTCCAGTAAAAAGAGTAGGGAGAGATGAAGTGGATTCTATCATGATTAATCCCCCCTACATAGGACCCAACTCTAGGGCCCCCACCAAACCATGAAGGCCCCCTAGACATAAGTAGCCCCCCCTAACCTACCAATAAGATCATAGGGGAATAAAAGAAATCAATTAGAGGAATAAAAAATTAAATTATATTCATTCCAAGATGACAAAGTTCTTGGTAACTTCATATTTGTCATGAATGGAAACATTCTTTGGCTTTCGAATCCAAAGAAGGTTGATGAAGTAGGTCTTGATGACTAGCCATATTACTATCCCTTCCATCTGATATTGGGGAACAATATCCAAGAGTGTTTTCTCTTTAAAGACCACATTCAATAGATGATAGATTTTGGATAGGTCAAGCTGGGTCCACCTCCAGTGCATGTGGCATATGTTTCCACTACTAATCAGAAATAATAAGGGAAGAAGAAAAAAAATTGTTAACAAAAAGAAGAAAATTTATGATAGTAGAATGTATCAGATTACTGTAAGTCGAGCTCATGGAATACTCCAAGAACAGTTGAAGCAACCAACTGTGCCTCCAACAACACTTAATGAAACACAACCATCATCCTCAGCTCCACAATCCTCTGGAGGATAACTGCCCTAAAATAAATCCAATAAAATGTTGTAGGAAGATAAACTTTCACCAAATACACGTTTGAATTTTACACACTCAGATTTCATTCTAGAAAATATGAAATAATAGGTACCACCCCACCAAATGGAACAACATGAACTACCCTTCCATGTAGCACAACTAGAGGTAGATGATGAGGCAAAGTCTTTATCAGAAGGGGAACAGTTTTTTGGCTCCGTCAATGTCATTAATTTTATGGATCCTTTATTTGATGATGAGTATGGTTATCAACCATAATCCTTCATAACCAACCAATTATCTGGAGGAAGAAGGAACATTCTATAGGGATTCCAAGGGAGACACAACCAGGGAATAAAAGAAGCATATGGTAGTAACACCTCTCAAACCATTAGTGTTGTAGAAACTGATGGAAGGACCTTCCAATAGATCCGATAGGGATAGGAAAATCCCCTTGATTCCATAGAAATCCACCCCAGTCCAATTCTTTTAAAATATATGTCAGAGGAAGAACAAATGACCAATTTCCCCTTGTATGTGAGTATATTTTCCCAGCCCAATCCAAAAATTACTGAACCTCATATGGATTCGGTACCAAGGGCAAGCCCATGTTGATCAAATGATCAATCCCCTAATACGCCTATGAAAGAGCATCCCCGTGCTAGGAAGCATCGACCTTTAGATCATAAATATGAAATTCTAAAATAGTTAGCTCATATCTAACTATGATCTCAATCATAGATGCACTGAATCTATCTACAGCTCTTATGGAAGCTCTCATAGAGGCTTTACTGAATCCCCAAGAGTTTAAAGGAGAAGTAGCCACTGATGAAGTCTACCAGAAAAAGATCAATCCAGAATAATGTCATCCAGTTGTCTCCTTCATAGATGAAGATGAAGATGCTATCTTGAAAAGACACATAAAACCATTATACATGTCTTGAATGATAAATGGTGTTGATACATAAAAACTAATCATCAAAAATGGATCTATGGTTAATATCCTCCCACTTTGGACACTCCGTTGGCTAGGCTGTAAAGAGGATAATTTTATTACCTTCACCAAAACTATGTTGGGATATGACGAAAGAGACTAGAAGTTGTTAGGCCAAATCAAGCTTGAAACATGGTTAGATAACCTCATATCTCACCTAGAATCTTTGTTGGTCTGAAATAATGTAGACATAAAACCCCCACCATGGAGGCCCTGACTGCATAAACACGCATCAATCCCATCCTCGTACCATTAGTTTCTAAAGTGTAGAATTAATGTATAGATTGCGACACTGTATGCCGATAAGGCCCCATTCGAGTCCTGTGAGTCACACTACATTGATGCAGGGTTCTATGAACCAAAGGGGAAACATCTCTTATCTGATGGAATTTATTGGGTCACCACCCCAAATAGTTTGAAAATGTTTACTACTGATCCTCTCATGTATCTCGGGGGAGAATACATACTTCCCATCAATCAGATTGAAAGAGCAAGTCCAAATTTTGACACATATTCACTAGTCCTCATAATTACAGTTACGGATACGAAGCCCGATAATGTTGAAAGGCACATTGACTCTAGAGATAATAGTGAGGGTTAAAATTGAAATAACCTCGACCCAACCTCAAAACTCTAGAAAATTCTCACCTCACCCAATGTGTATGAAATAAGAGTCTCTTCATTCAAGTAATATGAGAAAACCCTTTTACCCCTCACTATATCTTTCCCAGAAAAACCCCTACCAATGACCGAGGCAGAAGAGTCAACCGTCCACTAAAATTGAAACTCCACCCTTAACTATGGACAAATAATTTCTAGAATTTCTCCCTATTAGAAGATAACGAAGAATATGATAATTATGGAAGGGAGGAATAAGAAGAAGACCTAGGGGATGTCATTCCAACATTTTAAGAATGTGTTTCCTCCACCATTGATGAACTCAAGGAAATAAACTTGGGTATGGAAGGAGACACACAACCCACTCTGGTTAGAGTAGCCATGCCTCCCAAAGATAAAGAGATATACACATCTTTCGTCAAGTAGAATCAAGACTTTTTTTCCTAGAATTATATGGAAATTATATTACTTGATCTAGAGGTGGACACTCACCACCTGTGCCTGCTAGAAGATCACTGTGGTTACAAGAAAGCCACAAGAAGGACACAACTGACACATGATACTAAAATAGAGGCTAAAGTCTATAAGATCATCAAATATAACTTCATTTAGGAGGCCCAATACCCCATCAGGATAGAAAACATTGACCCTAAAAGGAAAAATAGAAAGAGTAGGGTCTGCGTCAATTTTAGGAACCTTAACTGGTACTTCCCAAAAGATGATTTCCCTGTCCTGATGATTGAATTGTTGATTAATGCGACTACCGGATATAAGGCTCTATCTTTCATGGATGACTATTCAGGATATAAACAGATCTAAATGGATAATAAATATGAATAATCCATTTCCATAAGGTTTCCCAAGGTGGTGACTTCTATAAGGTAATGCCTTTTGATTTGAAAAATTATTGTGCCACATATTAGCACGCCAGGCATTAAATTTTCAAAACATTCATGGGAAGGTTCATTGAATGTTATGTTGACGAATTAGTGGTTAAATAACGACAATTATCATATCATCTGGTGGATTTTGAAAACATATTCAACAAAATACAACAACACAAAATGAAAATGAACCCCCAAAAATGTGATTTTGGCATCACCTCATGGAAATTCCTCAACTTCATCACACACCACTGGGACATCGAAGTCGACGACCATCCATGAAAGGTTAGAACCTCACAACCTCATTGAGTTGAGATGACTCTAAAGAAACCTAGCTTACATTCGTTGCTTCGTAGCCAACCATGCAGGAAATTTTTTTCTATTCACTAGGTTGATGCAGAAAGGGGTAGAATATCAATAGACTAAATACTGTCATAAATCATTTTACAATCTCAAGAAGCATCTCTTAATTCCATCAGAATTAATTATTTTTGTTGAACGAAGACCATTTATTCTATATGTATCCACCTTGGACCAAACCCTAGAAGCCTTTCTAGCACAAAAAAATGATGTTGATAGTGAGAATAATCTATATTATCTCTACTAAATGATGATTGATACTGAGACTCTATTCAAATATTGAAAATAGATTCCTTGTATTAATATTTTTGGTCCAGAAACTAAGACATTACTTTCATCACTATAAAGTCCATTTGGTCTCAGATAGAAAACCACTCAAGTAAATTCTCAATCATCCAATGTTAACTCAATTACTATCATGATGGACGATCATCCTATAGCAGTTTGATATATGGTTCATACAACAGAAATATATTAATGGTCATGCATTATAAAATTTCCTGACTGAGCATACCTCAATAGAAGTGGCCCCATAATATGTTGAGCAACCTGATGAGGAAGTGTTCTCTATCCAAGAGAACTCTAAAATGTGGGAAATTCAAATCAACAGTGCCACCAGAAGCCTGACAGGAAGAA
Source organism: Viscum album (assembly GCA_963277665.1). Taxonomy (NCBI): domain Eukaryota; kingdom Viridiplantae; phylum Streptophyta; class Magnoliopsida; order Santalales; family Viscaceae; genus Viscum; species Viscum album. Next base: position 791,949,279 of record OY728164.1, read on the forward strand.
TAATAGAAGACCCCAAATCCAAAAAATTTGGTGTGGGAGTTATACTCATATCCCTAGAAAAAGATGTTCTTCCCTATTTCTTCCTACTGTCGAAAGGATGCACAAACAATAAATTTAAGAACCAAGCCCCCATTGTAGTCCTGGAACTAGCACACCATGTGAAAACAAACATTTAAAGATAAAATGTGATTTAGAACTAGTCATCAAGAATGTGAATGATGACTATGCTATCAAGAAATAGAAATTGATCCCTTTAATGAACCATGTCTGAGAACTGATGGAAGAATTACTATTAGATCTAACATTGACTTATATTCCCCCATCACAAAATTCACAAGACGATGCATTAGAAAATGCAGTCATGGCTCTGGTAGTCCTGGATAGGAATGAGATAGTCATCAATATTTCCCATTTTCAGTTGGTTTTACTATATGTTCCTCCCAACATGGAAAATATTATTGAGAAAAATCTCATCTATAAGCCATATGTTCCTAGCACTAGTAGGATGAATCCCATTGTGGACTATATTACATAGGGAGAACTCCCACAAAATAGGGTTGGAAGGGAACATATTTGAAGAAGAGTAGCTAATTTCATGCTATATAATGACACAAACTGGAAAAATGTTCTTTATAAGAGAGGCCTTGAGGGAGTACTTATCAGGTGCATTGATGGAGAAGAGACCCCATCCTTCATGAAATAAGTGCATGCCAGAAATTTTAGGGCACACCATTTTACATCTTAACACTATCATAAAATTTGAAGTCATGGATACTATTGGCCCACCATGAGGCAAGATAATGTTTATTTTACCAAAATGTGTCATTCCTGCCTATTCCATGTCAATTTCATCCATCATCTCCCAGAGTTACTTCACAAAACTATGCACTCCTAGCCATTTTATATATGGGTAATGGACGTTGTGGGGCCATACCCTACCACCATAGACAGAAAATTAAAATATATTCTCACATCCACTTACTTCTTTTCCAAATGGGATGAAGTTTCACCACTTAATGAATTTGGGGAGAAAAGAATTATCATATTTGTGAAAGACAATATCATCACCAGTTTTAGTGTCCCTCACAAAATACTGACAAATAATGAAACTGATTTATACTCTGTTGAATTGAACACACTCTACCAGGAGTATGATATCAAAACCCACCATTCATCCCTCTACCATGAGATGACCAACAGTTAGATAGAGGATTTCAACAAGACACTATCCAACATACTCCAAAAGATGGTTGATAGAGATAAGTAGTTGTGGAAAGAAAAAAATACTCCATGATCTTTGGGATTATGGGACCATAACCTACACCGCCACCCAAGAAACCCTGTAATCATTAGTATAAAAGACATAGGCCATTATACTCATTGAAATTAAACTACCATCTCTCCACATTGCTATATGTGATTGAATATCTATAGATGAGCAATCCCAAAAATGGATTTATGAGCTAGAGCAGTTGGATGAGAAAATATTTCACACTCTACACTATCTTGAAGCCTACAAAATTAGATTGAATAAGTCTTAAATAAGAAGGTTCACGTCTAATATTTCCTTGAATTAGAAATGGTGTTGGTACATAGGGCCTCAATGATACTCGGGATGAAACCTCTAATGTTGGAGCCAAAATGGGAAGGATCATATGTTTTACACAAAATTTACTCTAATGGAGTGTATGACCTAATTTCAATGGATGAATATCTCAAAAAATGCCCCATAAATGCGAGGTTGATAAAAAAGAACTTTTTGTAATCATAATGAACATTATTCCCTTCGAAATAATGTTAAACTATATAGAAGATTTCCAGATTGCATGATAATAAAATTCACAATGAAGTCATCCTCTCCACATGGTGTTAAACTATACAGAAGATTTCCTAATCGCAAGAAAATAAACTTCACAATGAAGTCTTCCTCTCCACACAATGTTAAACTATACAGAAGATGTTCTGGTCACATGAAAATAAATTACAAAATGAATTTATCATATCCACACAATGTTAAACTATACGGAAGATGTCCTGATCACATGAAAATAAACTGCTAAATGAATTCGTCCTCTCTAAATTATGTTAAAATGTATGAAAGATGTCTTGATCGCTTGATAATAAATTACACAATGAATTCATCATCTCCAGATGATTTTAAACTATATAGAATATGTCCTAATCGCATGATAATAAACTTCACAATGATGTAATCCTCTCCACACAATGTAAAATTGTACAAAATATGTCCTGGTCGCATGAAAATAAAAAGCATAATGAAGTCCTCCATGCTACACGATGTTAAACATCCTAACATCATTGTCTTAGCTGCATGACATTAAACTGCATAGAGACATATTCATCATTAACACATGATGTTAAACTGAATGTCCCCAATAATGTTCTCACCTAAGGAAGAATTGTCTCTCACATCAGTCACCTACCATGTCGTGCTATAGAACAACGTAAATCTTGAGTCATATTCATCAATGGGATACATAGAGACACCTTGACCCTAATTCGTGGTACATCCACCACATAACATAGAATGCCTATATTATATCCTCTATATCCTCTATACTACAAGGTAACTCTTTATCGATCCTTGTTTCTCACACTGTGTATAAATCACATGAGCTTTGGAATGGTGGTCAAAATTTCCCCTACATAGGCAAAGCATAGAGAAGTATGATAATCCCATAACCTTTAAAGAATGGTATAAAATTCCCCCTCTCCGTGCATAGGTGGAACTGGAACTGGGGGGTCCTTATAACTATGTATGGCTTGATTCCCACCCTCACATGATATGTAGTGACACCTGGACTCTATATTTGGGTCTAGCTGCTAGTCAAAATCAATAATTACCCTCTCCCTACATAAAGGATAGACTTGCATGGGATGAACATTAATCCTTACCAGATGACGTTAAACTGAATATCCCCAGAAATTTTCACACTAAAGGGGATATTGTCTTCAATATCGGTCACCTACCATGCTGCGTTCTAGAACTACATGTGTCTTGATTCCTGCTCTCATAGGATACATAGTGATGCCAAGATTCTTCATCTTGGTTCAACCACCACCTAAGAAAATTACCCTCCTTCCTGCGTATGAATCAAAAATATGCAGGGAATTTCCTTCAACAACCACATAGAATTTGATTCCCAATTAACTAGGATACATAGGAGACATCCATGAGGATCAAGTCTGAAACTTCACTTAATCCATCATTTCTATGTCGGTTCACTTTCATCCTTACTTTAAGATGTTAAACTACACAGGATACCATAACTACGTGTGTCTTAATTTCCACCCACCAATGGGACTCGTAGTGACACATAGGCCTTCTCGAGTCCAATTGTCTTGAAACAAATGTCACCCCCGCATATAATCCAGACTTACACAAGGAAATTACCAAGTCTTCACCATATGATTTTAAACTACATGGACAAAAAAGTCTTAACCACATGACATTAAACTGTAAGGTATCTCAAGAATTGAATATGGATTGTTTCTCAGAATAATGAGATATGTAGCGATTCTAGGATCTAAATTAGTAAATTCTGAAAGTGTCAAAAGACCATGCTTCCCATTAAATATGAATCATATCTATGGAAGGGATCTCTTACCTCAAAATGAATTAGGTCCTGGACAATCTTGACATACCCAGACATCCCCTTTCCATCTATCAAACTCCATGCCCTAGGAAATAACAGATCACCATAATCACCCATGGCTATTGAAAATGGATGGATAGTGTCTTTCAAGCTCCATTGTTTGACTATGCACATTATATCCCAGTGGGCCCACATACATTTCCCACAAAATTGGCTTGTAAACCAAAAGAAATTTTATCCTCAAGATAAGATATTCTTAATTTCGTATTCTCATTGGTTTCCAATCCTCACAACATCCCTCCTGAATCAAGGTATCCTAGAATCATGGTTTACACATTCTTCCCCAACCCATGTTTGGGGTGTATCAGGAATATCCTGGCCTAATTATCTTATATTTTCACATGATCCATTTGATTCTTTATCCCTGCAACCTGATGATTAAACATTGATGTCAGCTTTATTTCTACACAACATTAAACTATATAGAAGATGTCATCACCACACAATATTAAACGACATGGGCTAAAGAGCTAACCACATGAAATTTAAAAAAACTATATGGTACCCCATGTATATCTAAAATGACCCCACTACTTATATATAAACAAAAAATGTACAGGGAACCTAGTCTTAGAATGCCTGGATCTTCAAAACTAGGCCTTGACCTGACAAGGGAGTCAAAATAACCCCCTCACATATAGGTTAAATATATATATAGAGACTCCAAATTCCACAAATAATCACATAACTCCATAAATAATAATGGACTAAGTGTTTCTAACGTGCCCAAACTAAACCTCTGCCTTCATCAGACTCTCTGATTTGAATTCTCTTGGATTATTATAACCCTTTATGACCACCAAGAATGGAAGGTAAATGTCTTGCAGACACCTTTGTTTGACTATTCACATCATTCCCCAATAGATCTAGCTCTGTTTCCACCAAAAAATGGCCTGTCATCCAAATGATAATTTGTCCCTAGGAGAGGATTTTTCCTATTTTCGTATGCCTGAGATCTTCCAATACCATTTCTTTCCTTATGATCGAAGAGCCCTAGTATCCATGGTTTACACTATCCTCCATACCCACATCCTGGACGTGTTAGAACATCTTGGATCAATTATCTTCCAGTTACTCAGGGCGTCTACATAGATGTGCTGATTGAATGACATTCAAATTGTATGATACTCAATACCCAATATCCACATTTAGTCCAGGTTATGTCAAAAGTGTATTTCCCCTTATGCCCATGTGCAAGAAATTAATCCACATTGGAATGTTTCACATACTCTCCTGCCTCATTGGTGAATCCGTATCCAAAACAAAAATATCCATCCGTATGCATGAATCAAATACACATAAAAATGAGCATTAAAATAAATATGTGCATGTTGATTTCTATCATCATAGGATACATAGTGATATCTAAATCTCATAATTAGATCCAGTTGTGAAACAAAAATGTCCCATCCCTACCTGTGCAAAGGTCAGACCTGTGTAAGGAAAAAACATGCATGGATGGGATAAAAATTCCTTCCCTGATTCCTAGAATTCTCAATAAAGTTCATCATAAAATTCCCCCTTTTCACATTTGGGCATACCCATCTTCATTATCCACACTCTATTTCCATAAAGTGTGAATATCCATATTCTTCCATGGACATAAAAAATGAATGGCTAGGGTCCTGTGAAAACCTTTTTTGGAATATGCACATTATGCCCCAAAGGCTATGTATATGTTTCACACAAAAATGGCATACTAACCAAAGAAAAATCCATCCTCAAGAGTGGCTCCTTCTACCATTGTACACCTATATGAAATTTATGTCCCACCTCATCCCTAAGATTCAGAAAACCCTTGGATTACTATTTATATATTCCTTCTCTCGATGCCTAAAGGTGAAGTATGTTCTTGGACAAACTATTAAAGAAGAAAGTAATTATTTACCATCTTCTAGCCAGAGTAGGATGATTTCAAAAAGTAGGTCCCAGATGTCCTCGTTGTATGATGTTAAAACCACACCAGGCTTTAACTCTTCTCTACACAAGACAAATTTGTGTGGGATCGGTTTTTCATCCAAATCCAATAAAAATTACCTTATTAATTTTAGACACATTTAATCAAAAGTACACCCAATGTGGTCCCCAACAAAAAAATAAATATGAAGTTTATAAACACTTCCCGACCATCATAAATGGAAGTCTAGTGTCTTATAGACACCTTATCTTGAATATGCACATTATTCCCCAATGACTCTACATATATTGCCAAAAAAATGGATTTTCAACCAAAGGAAAATCCTTCCTCAGGAGAGGCATTTCCTATCTCTATATACCCCATGGATTCCATGCCCCATATCGTGTACCATATCTAGAAATCACAAGTAAGGGTTAAGAAAAATCCATAATCCATTTATGGAAGTTTCTAGGACATTCTTAGTTGATGAATAATTAATTTGGGCCCTCACCCCACATGTCGTGGTCAAATATATTCCACCTAAAATATCTGAAATGATAGTCTGCTGGGAAAGACTCCAAAATACCAATGAGAAAGATGCAACACTTTCTAGTATGAAAACCCAAAAAGGGTACTATTGAAAAAAGTTGAGTGTTGTCTTGCTAAACCTATGCTACTGATGGTTTTAAAAAAATTTGATTAACCAAAAAAATCAAGAGACCCAAATCTTGTTAGGTCGAAAACCCACAAAGGGTGTTGTAAGAAAAAGTTAAGTTATCCCCACTAGGTCTACACAAAAATAGTCTTAGGGAAAAATTATGGTGAAAGAGAAAAATGAATGAAGTTTCTAGGATTCTACATGTGACCCTAGAAAGAGTCAATCTATGCTTTATGAGCCCCTCGGTTCAGGAAAAAATTAGAGCATAACTTGATTATTCCTTTATCCTAGATTGTAATTCAAATTGATATCTAGTTGACATTATTGTTTAAAATGTAGTTGGTTATAAATGATTAATATTTTATGAAAGAGTAAAAGAGGAACACTAGAAAGACAAATAATTATATTTTAAAAAAACGAAGTGAGAATGGGGGACATCCACAATCTAAAGTCTCTCCCTAATTTAAAAACAAAGGTGATGTTAGGTTGATCAAAGGATTAAAATGAGGCCTAGATATCTATTTCCAATAGGATGATAACTTCCTAATCAGGGTTGTTAAGGGTCTATTCCAAATCAGTCCTCTATTCATCTTCAGCTTTGACCACTGGGCACACTTTCTTTATAATAGTCTAGAGGTATCACATTTTCTGTTTGAAAACCTCATAATTGGCGCTTGATGTTTCCAGTTTCGCTTTCAGTATAGCCATACGAGCTTCTCACTCACGCATATTTTCTATATGGGCAACCACCTAGTCATGATAACTAGCTTATAGATGATGCAACTCATCAATAATATCCTGAAAATTATGATCTTGGTCAAGAGAAGAATGGATCCGAGCAAGATCACATTCACAAGTAGCATGATCCTCTCAAGATATCACAATTTATTTCATAAAGAGATGCATGATCCAGTAATCAAAACCACCTGAGACCAAATCAAAATAATTGTCTTCGAATGTTATCCACCTCATTGGAAATTTATTTCAGAGGAGTTTCTGTAGTAGGAGTACCGATCTGACACCATGCCCATTTTCACATAGTTCGATGTCTCCTAGTGGCATCACAATCTTGGTCCTCTTCCAAGAAGACATGTATGTAGTGAGGAAGCAGTATTCCAGTAGTCGGAATTTCCCTGATTTGGGTCACCCAAGTAGGGGGACTTTTCATACCAATATACGATTGAGCCTCTGGGACCAAATGAGGTGGGCTAGTAGCAACTTCGAGAAAAATGGGTGATGTCCTACTCAGACTGTCTTTGGTATGACCACAAACCACATCAGCCAAAGATTCTGGATCTGAATCACTTTATACAAAATTGGATTGTATTTTTGTATCCCCTTCCCAATGTTTGTGGTGGTGGTTAGAACACCTTATCACCATATGAAGGGGAATAAATGGTGCAACTATAATAGTTGGGATAGGATCTGAAACAATCAATGGTATCTGGACCAGCCAAACTGGAATTTCCAATACCCCATTAGGATTGAAAGATACCCACATCTGGGAATACTCTAATGATAGGTAAGTTGAGGAAATTGTGGGTGGAATGAGTATTTCCACATAATCACCCTCCCACATCATGGCCAACCACAATTGGTGAAGAACTACGGGGTGAGCTTCCTACTTCACCAGAGTGGTGGGAAGATATGTGATATGATGAAAGAATCCAAATTTTCTAGAAAACCTATAAAGAATGTAAGGATCAAAAATAGTCACTTTGTCTATGTGTGTGGCCAAGACTCTATCTGGATGTGCAATGATATAAGAACATTTTACAGTGGAGCCTCTCCCAGTATCTATCACTGGCCTATGGGGCACTGTGTAAGGCACAAAATATAAGTGAGAGACATCACTTAGCAATTCAACCATGCCTTCCAGGCTAAATGATTTCTCCTGGAATACGACAATGTTAAGAATGGTTGGGTGAAAATCATAATGAGGAACTATGGAGGTATGCTTGTACTCTTAGCATTGGAAATTCTCGACCATCCATCCATATAAAAATTGAAATATCCCACTAAGATGATGAGGGGGTTTCCCTTATTCTATTTTACATTAAAATTCATAGATTTGGGAAAGAGTAGGAATGACCAAGTTAATGGGTTGTATCTCCTCCAATGTGGCTTCTATCATCAATGTGTGGGACCTAACACCAGTATAAACATCCTGAGAGGAAAAGTGGCATCCACTTAGAAACATAGAAATGAAACCTACCTACATGAGCTCTGGTGATACGTCTTGAAGGAATTCATTACCCCAAGTGGTGTATTGACCTACTTCAATGGTAGCATATTAAGAAACAACTGATCTATGAATACTGGTTCGGATGGTTTTAGCTATTGTGAAATCTCACGCTTGGCTTGTTCACCTATAATAATAACCTTATCCAATACTCAAATGAGGCAAGTGAGCAAGCATGAATTGGATGACTAAGTATCCACTCTTCCATGAACAATAATTCTCTAACTAAGGGGGATACTTGCTCAACATTCCTCTGGTCATTGGACACTGGTAAAAATTTATTGTACTTGTCTCCAAGGATAGGAAGTCCCCCTATCTACTAGATATCCCATAGACTGATCCCAACATCATCATTGGATAGGTGAAAGGTGTTGGTACACAGACACCAATGACTAATCATCTCAAGTAGTATCTCGACCGATGAAAAGATAGAAAATTGGGAGACCCACTGCATGATATAGATTGAACGGTGTTAGTAGCATAGGTGATTCCATGTAGTTTTGATGAACCCAGAATTCCCAAGCCCACTCATCGGAAAAACACACTCCCGATTGGATGTCCCATTTGGAGTTCCATCCTCTGTTATGGTTACCTCATGAAAGGTTAATGAGAGATAAATAATCTTAGAGAATGGAATCTAAGGATGAACTATGAGGGCGTTGGTCACTATGAGTCCACATAAAGCTAATCAACATAAAATCACCCTCCTGAATGATTGTAGTAATGATTTCTCCTATAGTAGATATGTTTTACCTATGATGCCCATTGGATGTTACAAAATTTTTGATATGATTTTAGCAATCAATAATTGGAAAATGAGCATCTTTTTGGAGCCCAATGTTATAAAGTGGTATCTGATTGGATAGTGGATAGGCTATTAGATTTGGTGAAAGTAAATCTCAGAGGATACCCCGTTGAGGAATAATAATGACACAAATTTTCTCTTCAACATTTTGACCATGTCTGCCCTCCTCCTGATTGCTTTTATTGAGATAATAAAAAGATACATCTTCTTCTTCTAACAAAAAGACCATTAAAAAAGGATAGTCCAATCAAAATGATTGGGAAAAAAGAAAAAAATGCCAAAGGACCAAATATTTCTACCCAGCACAAGGCTCTGTGTACTGAAGCCTGATAATGGTTCGTGGAATGCATCCCCCATGAACCAATAGTACACAAAGAGCCCTGTCAGATGCTGGCCTACGAAGCATTGCCTAGTGGGTCGATTGGTTCATGAAATGGGAAAGATATGTATTGAGCATTACTATGTGGATATTAAAAGTTCATAATTCGAATATTTCAAGTCCAATTTGGAAATTCGAAGTTCAGTTCTCCAGTTTTGATGTTATGTCCATAGGACAAGAAGGCCTTATAGCGTCTTACTACACTGAATTTTAGACTTACGCTTTTAAAATTCCAAAGTTCAGTTTGCGGATCCAAAGGATGATTCTTGACTGAGGCAACTATGAAGAGTAAGCAGTTTGTGGAATGCAAGGCATAGTTTGCAATCAACGATTTTTGGGAAGGATATGGTATGCATAAGAATGGAAAGATGAGAGTGATTTTTGGAGTACTTTTCAACTGAATAATAGGTAAAATAAAAATAACATATTCCCCATATATATAGACATGTTCCCCCAACAGGTCCACCATTTTACCAAAAACCAATTTAGTTCGAAACCATCATATACATTGGAAAATCCCCTTATTTATTCTGACCAAACCCCATTCTGGTGGGGGAAATTTTTAGGGTCCCAAAAAATATGAAAATGGAAAAAAAATTCTCCCATAAAATTGATAAAGGAAAGGGATGCATGTGGGGATGAAAATTGGAGGAAAATAATGAAGGAATCCAATCTGGAAAAATACCCTAACTAGTCAATGTACTGGTTATTGGGAAATGTCTACAAAATGTGCAGACCGCGAACCGAGTGGTATGTGGGTAGTCTGTGAAATACTAGACCAGAAGTGTTGGGCAGTGAACTAGGCGGTTTTCAAAATGAATGAGAAAAGGTGTCGGTCAACTAAAAACCACGTTGTTGGAGAAAAATAGGTGGATAAATTCCACCCATGAACCATGTCAATAGAGAAAATATGACGGAGAGGTACACCCCCAAATACAATCCCAATGGACTGAGTAGTTTGAAGACGAGCCAAGGCTAACAGCACCCCATGAACTGCGTCATTCACAGAATTGAGGATGTGATTTCTGCCATCGTGAACCACAACACTGAAAGCCTTGGTTGATCAACTTGCACATGGGTTGAATGATCCCTCAATAGGCTTCTGAAAAAGTTGTTTTGTGGCCATAGATACGACATCCTTGACACTCTATAAAAGGACCCCATGGGGATCCTTGAAGAGGATCACATTTTGGGAGAGCTGGGAGCCCACAAATGGAATAATTCAATTGAAAAAAGTCGACAATGTAAAAAACCATGAATGGTTTCAAGCTGGTATAAAAATGACAGAAACCATAAATAGAAGAATGCATAATAATATGGGAAAACTGCAAACCTAAAAGGGGAACCTCTAACCATAATCCCTTCACTAATGAACTTCCAGGGAACTACGAGGCTAATGTCCCTTATTCAATCCATCATACCATGTAGCAAAACTCTATGCAGACAAAACCCTTCCCGGTGCAGCATTCCGCCACACAGAGGGACTTTAGCGCAGCATACCACCATGGTATGCGAACGGATCCTGAGACCATGTACCACCATGGTATGCAGACCATGCCTGGATCTGCGTACCACCATGGTATGCGGACCACATCCAGATCTGTGTACCACCCCGGTAAGTGGATGGACTTTCCACCCACATAGAAAAATGCTACGCAGAAGGTACCCCACCCCATATGAAAAAATGGTATGGAGAGTAGGGTAACTTATTTATTTCCACATTTTGGTACCAATCATTCCCATTCATTTCCATACCATCCTCTGAATACCCTCTGTAAACCAGTTCATCAGCATCAGGCCCAATCCTCTTCCAAAGCCATCTGACCCGTATGACCAGATCATCGAGTACATCAACATGCCCTTCTGAGTCTACATACCCTTGGTAAGTGGAGTCACGATGGTAATCCATACATCGGTATGGACCCTATAAATGTTCATAAGTCTACATTCCCATGGTAACCTAGATTCCAACATTCAGATACTAACATAAACCTCCCTGTTCTACCGATAAAGGGTAATCACTTTCTATTCCATTCAATGAGGGGTAGTGATAAGTCGAAGGAATCACACTCACACTTCATTTTTATAAGAAGCATAATTATCCATCTTTCCTAGAACAAATTCAATGGAAACCTTCCTGGAGTAAGCCCATATCCTTTTAATACGGACCTAATGACATTCATTTTCAATTCATATTGAAGGGTTCATTACTCTACATCCTCATCCACCATCGTCCCAACATATTCCACCACAGGCTACCCCTTTTCCCTCAGTAGAGAAGATAATGTGTGACTTTGTTGAATATTTTACATCCTCTTATTACAAAAACCAAGCATGACTCATGTCGGATTAGAGGGATGTGATTATATGATAATGTTACAACCCACAATGATCTATGAGAACTCTGATTCCCAACATAACTAGGATACATAGGAAGCCTTTATCATGACCCGAGTTCCATACAATCTCATACATGAAATGAGAGATAATGTCCCCTTCAAATGTGAACCTCTCATGCGTAATCCCTAATCAATTCAAAAATCAAACCGAAGTACGAGGCATTTGATACCTAATCAACTAGGATATGTAGGAAGCCACTCTGAGGTCCAAACAAGATATCCAAAGCACCCTAGAATTATTTGGTCCATATTTCCAGTGGGGTTATATTTACCCAGAAGACCATATCATTCCTGGGCATCTCGGGATGCCTAAGCATAAGCCCTGGCCCACATTGTATCTTAACTTGGAACCTTTCACCTATACATCCTTGTCGCACAATGTTAAACTACATGGATGGTTCCTTGTCACATGACCTTAAAAGGTGTTATGTACAGTTAAGTGACACCTATAATGCCCCGACCCCAGTTACCTAGAGTTAGTGCATTATTTTAATACATTGGCATGATTACAAGGAATCATGTCCTGGAAGACCGATCAATTTAACAGTCTTGAAAATAGATTATATAGATGACCGTTTCATTGCATTATAAAATAAAAAAACAACAACATTGTCTCTATTGACCACATTAATTTCCCCTAGACTATCCATGAAGGTCATTCATAATATACTTCTTCGCATCCTGGGAAAAAAATCAAAGAAAGGGGTGAGCTCAGATGCTCAGTAAGGATAACAATATAGTGAAAACATTCATAAATAAGCACAAATATTTAAGGAAATTTATAAAACTAAAACAAATTACATTTAAACAAAAAATTCAGAATAATATTACAAAGATGAATCAAATAATTCCATTTACTTATTTACATGGATATTCTACTAGTCGAATAAACACATGTAATATCAATAGCTAATTTCATAATGATGGAATGCATAATGTCAGACTTCATAACCACATTGTCAAGGCCATGATCCAAGACTACAAATAAGATTTTTTCAAGGCCTTATTTCAAGACACTAGTATGTCTCATGATACATACTGATGCATCGAGGAGATATAGAAGGATCCACCCATTACTTATTAAGTCCAATGCATTCCTCACATGAAAAGTTTTAAACAAAACATAAACATTCTTATTAAGATTATCATACGAAATGTCAATACTTTATCCATAAACCATGAATGATATAAAAATAACACATCCACATTCAAAAATATCACAAAACCTTTAATACAATATGGAATATTTTTATCATAATAAATCAACCTCGATTAAGAATAATATCCCATAAAGGATTTTGACATAGTTGAAAATGATCAACAAATTTTTTTGAGAGAAATATCCATTTTTCTTGAAATCATTTAAAAGTCATATGAAGGAAGTAATTTGAAATATTGTTTTAAATCAAAGTTTCCCATAACACTTTGAAATTTTGAAAGGAATTATCATTTTAAATCATTTATGTCCATATAAATAAATCCTTAAAACCATTTTTAAAACATGGACACTAATGAGAAAGGATTAGAAGAATAAATATTTAAAACATTTAAAATGATGATTTAGTAAAATGTCCCTTAAAAATAATCCCTTTGAACACACTTTTATGAATCATGGACATGGATAATAAATATTTCCCAGTAGATACTTACGTAAAAACAACCTCGGATAATAAAGATATTGTGAAATTAACCCTTACCTTGAACATTCCTTTGGTCGAGGGTACGTTTAACCCCCTGTATAATGACCATAGTATGTTATTAAATCATACCAGAACCATATTCATATTTATTATATCATAAATGATTCATTTATAACTCAATACTACCCACTTAAATATGATTTCCATGTTAAATTAACATTTGGGTGATAATCTCTTTCTATATCATACGTGTTTTAACTTCTTATTCTTGATCGTATCATTTAGATAATGATTTAAATACTTACATAATATAAACCTTTATTTATATATGATATATATTTAGAATATTAATATTTATAATATATTGATATATGAAATGGAAGGCACCGTTTATGGAGACGGTAGGCCATACATACGCATAAACGATGTTTCCGTTTTCATATCGTATTGAACGGATGTAAGTGAATAAGATATATGTAAGTACATAAATAAATATATCTCCAGTAGAATTATTATTTCATATATAACATATTTATTAATAATATATATTTTTATAATCATCGTTGAATGGTGAACGTGGGAATGAATCTCATCACGTCATGGAGACGGTAATCCGTACGTACGCACGAGCAACAATATCGTTATATTGATGGTGAAATAGTATGTCATTGTATTGTATATAATATATAATGAATTATTCAAATGTTATATATATTATTTACATCAGTTATACTCATTATTATTCCCATCAAAATAATGAAGTGTTTGAATACAAATTACACCACGGCGTGTAGATGGTAAGCCGTACGTATACACTTATGGTGAATTTTTCATTTAGAGGATGGATAGAATAATGAATGTGGTTGAACCATATTTATAATAAAATAACATTATGTAGGAGGTATTGGAGTTATTATTTTGGTATTGAAACAACAAAGAAAGAGGAAGTGGAAGATTAAAAGAACTTGAAAGAGGGTAGTGAAATTATCACCTCTTCTTAAGGTATTTCCTTTTGAGTCGATCAAAAGGGATCCTTAGGTTGGATTTATAATCATAGTAAGGACTCTAGGATTATGTGAGTGAATTTTGAAGTATATTTGTCCAGGGGTTGGCCGAGCTAAATGGATTTGGAGGTGTAATTGTTAGAGATGGGGAAGTACCATTTTATAAGAGAGGTGAGGGTCACTTTAGGAAAAGCTTGAAATATTATTTTATAATAAAATAATTTTCGATTTATAATGGATCCAAAATGAATTATTTCTAGTATAAGGTGGGGATGGGTCGAAAAACACTCCACCAATAGGTTTTAGATAAGTTTAGGTTTCCATATTTACCTTATCTTTTAGATTAAACTCTTAGTTAAATTTTTAAACTTTTACCGTGTCTTCTTGTATTATTAAACTATATGGTTATTAAACATAATATAAACATAGAAAAGAACCTAAAGTGGTTCATTAATGAAATATATAATATTATTTAAGCCCTTTTTCTGATCCTTATGTTTTTAGGAATATTATATCAACCAATAATATGGAATTTGTTTTAAAAATTAATTTATGTCAACTTTGACATTACGTGGTATTTGGGTTTTGGGAAACTCATCACAACTTGATTACTTCTAAAAAGATACATTTAATAACTCCTAACATGTCATATTCATATATAAAATTCGTTTATGTCATAAAAAATTTAAAATTATATTATTTTAATATTTATAATACCATTTATTTGATTCTTTCATTAATAAGGAAATTACTACATCATCATTGTGTCATAAATAAATTAAATTATTAAATGCCTAAACATTATAAATAAAATAAAATTATCTATGAAATATTTTTATTTTTCTAATTAATATTTATGGTCGAATTTATATTGTGCGTGACTCTATTAAAAATGGTTTAGTTATTAAACATAGAATTCAACACTTTTAACTCTTCTTTAAATAAAATATTAATAAATGACCTAATCTAATCCAAGTGGACCTAAAGGATAATATTTTATTCCTAAGTTTTCTTTTGGTCGAAATAATCTTATCTAATATAATTAGTACATCTTTTAGGGTAATTATAATATCATTTTGACCTTTAATTACCCTATTTACTTGTAACCGTGGTAAACAAAAGTCAAAATTTTCTGTTCAACAAAAAATATTTTCATCTTATTGAACCAAATTTTACTTATTTTTATCAACAATGTCTATATGATTTTTTAAATTCAACTCACAGAATTTTTAAAATTATGTTTTATGCAAATTTGGAAATGCTCTTAGAAGGTGGGTAAAACAGGTTAAAAAGTTCAATAAAATTTTATACATATAATTTTATTATAAAATGTCTCCAACAAATTAAATTGGAATTATATAGGTTTTATATAAAAAATTTTACTTAAAAAAATTCAAATAAAATAAATAAATATTAAAATAGAAAGTAGGATTTAAATAATAACGTAGTGTTTTTCACTATTCATCAAAAATAGAATGTTTTCAGAAAAATACCAAAAATTAACCCAAAGATAATTTTAATATTTTGAATTAAAAATTGAAATCTATTTTACCAAATTATAAACATAGAAGTTTCATTTATTAATTTTAAATTAATTCCCATTGTGAAAACCAAAAAGTGGGTTTTTTAAAAGTAAAAACTATCAAAAGATTGACATGTGTTTATGTCAAATTTAAATGTGAAATTACTTATATTGACCTCCATTGTATTAAATGATAAAAATATAATCTAATTATACTTAAAAAACATTAAAATTTATAATTAAACACTTTAAATTATTTCGATTAAAAAGGTGTTTTCAATTAAAACATAGTATTTTTACTATTCGTCAAAATATGAAAGTTATCAGAAAAGTACCAAAAATTTATCCAAAATAAATTTATATGTCCTGATACTAAATAAGAATTTAATTTCATTAAATTAAATATATAAGTGTTAAATATTGGTTTTATAAAAGGGTTCTCCATTAAAAGGCAGTAAAATTGCATTTTTTTGAAAAAATACTTCTTTTATCTGAAAAAATGAATCTGTTCTTATATTATGTCTAAGAAACACATAATATGGATGTTAAAATTATATATAGCATATAATATTCAAAATGCAGTTAATAATATTCATAAAACTTTTTGAATGACTAGTTTATTAAGTTGTGGTGCGCTCAAACCCGGTGTTGCATGTAGCGCAAGCTATTGAATTACATTAATGAGAAAATGTACTATGAAATCTTGGGATGTTACATTCTCCCCTAGTTCAATAAATTGCGTCCTCACAATTTAAAATTGTTCTTCGAAAATAAAATGTTAAAAATAGAAAAATACATTTGTGGAAAACCCACATCGGAAATTGGGTAAATAAAATTTAGTCTTAATAAGAGCGAAAGGGAATGAAAAAGATACCACCAAATTATAACCTCTATTAGGAGAACATTAGTGTCAATTAAAAAAATGTAATTGGAGAAAAAAAAGTAATTATTTATTGGGAGTTATTGAGGTCTTCAATTACAAACAAGTGTAAAATTGAGGGCCTCAAAGACATCAATCAATGATTATTTAAAATATCGTTAGTTCAAAAAAACATAACGAATTAGGATAACACGTTTTTTTTAAGATCCCTTCCCTAAAGTTGAAGAATTAATTTACTCATAGAATAAGAGGAAAAAATATACTTGACAAGTATAGTTTCATCCTTCAACTAATTCCTACCACAAACTCATCTTTCACTTCAAAAGATAATAGAGTTCAAAAATATTCTATTTATCCTAATCGTATAGGGTTAAAAAAATAATTAATTTATAATTTATTTGTAATAATATTTAAAAAAACCACATTATACAAACTAGGACATCACATATGCCAGTGGTACGTGATCCACCCTTGTCGCGATTCAGTTGTGGGTTCAAGTCTCGCGACCTTTCTAGATGCGACAAGTTGTCACCCGACCTCCGGGATGTACTTTTTATGACAAACCAAAAATAATATCAATAAATAATTTAACCTAAACAATAGTATCCAATGTCAAACTTAATTGATTACAACCTGTAGACTTATCCAAAATACTTCTGTCCAAACTCAGAGTCCAAAATTTATAAAGAAGGTAATCACAATGAAGATCCTTTTTCCATGTAATAACTTGTAAATACCTTCATCATGTATTCTTTTAAAACACTATAACACCCTGAATTACTATAAAAACATTATTTATTACATTAATGCTCCATTATTTATTATAGAATACCAGACATACTACTTCTATCCAAAAATGCTGTAAACTCCAAAAATGATGGAATATACAAATCATTAATCAGTTTCAAGGTAGTCAAGAATATCCAATATAATTTATCCAAATCAATAATATATTATTCCAAAATCACTACATCAGTATCAGAACTATATTATTGTTTATCTTTCTTTCTACCATATATTTTTCAAAAACTTTAACTTACTATTGAGTCACTTTTCATAGTTCTACACAATCTAATGTCCTTAATGAAACAGTACTGCAGTACAATCCTTTTATACTCTATAATTATTATAACATGTACATCATTAATACAATACTAAAATGACACAATACTTTAATAACATATGAAATCTTATCATTCCCCTTCACCTTTGGTAATATCATAACTTGATTATTATCCAATATCATTGTTTGGGGTATACTCTGATGACTTGGAAATTACTTTGCGTAGTGTCCCAACACCTTACAGATAAAGCATTGCACATTTGAAACCTTTTTATTAACCTTGAAATCACATACATGGTTTCCTTTTTATCCACACTTATAACAAACTCTCATTCCCTTCAATAATTTACCAAGGTGATTCTTTACACAGTTATCACATATGGGAAAATCCTTATTTCCCCTCTTCCCTTTATCCATATTTCTCTCTTCCATCCTTTTCTTATATTGTTTCCCTTCAAAGCCATTGGACTTAGATAATTCCTTACTTATCTTATTAACACATGATACTATTTATTCATATTATGAGAATACATGGGAGACTATTTCCCTTGTAAATTTTGGCTTAATACCATGAAATATATGATCCTTCTTAATCTTTTGATCATGTGTACTCCAAGAATTCTCATTCCTTCTACTAGGCACCATTTCTAAACAATGGAATACACTAGGTTAGTTTGTGAATCGCAATGCATAAATCCAAACTTGTAAAATACCTAATGTAAATTGAAAAGATTATGCATATAATATATAATAATAAAATGTTTTCTTAGAAGTATTTAATCCTAAATCCATTATAATGTATTGTAATAAAAATGTGAATTATCCTAAGCATATCCCCCGGGAGTGTCGTAACCAATAGTGGAGCAAGGCCCATTGTTGTGTACCAGGATACCTCTGGTCAAGAATGAAACTCCATGTTAGAGTTTTCACTCCTAGGTATATCTATGAAAGATCCACCTCTACCTCCTCGTATCCAGGCAGGGATGTATTGCTTGGAAAATATGAAAAATCTCTACATTACCAAAATTATTGGATGGTCTTCTATACAAATCCTCAATGTCTATCTTAGGGTAATGTTGTCTAATCAGAGTTTATCTGAATCTATTTCCAAGTTTGTTTCTAAACTTCCTCTGATACCAACTGTAACACCCCGACAACAGTTACCTAGAGTCGGTGCATTATTTTAATACATTTTCATGATTATAAGGAATCAAGTCCTGAAGGACAGATCTATTTTGCAATCATGGAAAATATATTACATACATGAACATTACATTACATTATAAAATGAGAAATAACAACAACATTGTCTCCATTGACCACATTCATATCTCTTAGACTATCCCTACAGGTCAATCATAATATACTTCTTCACATCTTGGGAAAAATAAAACATAGAAAGGGGTGAGCTCAGATGCTCAGTAAGGATAACAATATAGAGAAAACATTTATAAATAAGAATACATTTTAAAGGCAAATTATAAAACTAAAACAAAATACTTTTAAACATAAACTCTAGAATATTATAGCAAAGATAAATGAAATAATTCAATTTACTTATTCACTTGGATATTCTACTAGTGGAATAATCACATGTAATATCAATAGCTAATTTCATAATGATGGAATACATAATGACAAACATCATAACCACGTAGTCAAGGCCTTGTTCCAAGACCACAAATAGGATTTTGTCAAGGCCTTGTGCGAAGACACTATTTTTTCTCATGAGGCCTACCGATGCATCGAGGAGCTATAGCGGGTCCTACCCGTCACTTACTAAGTCCAATGTATTCCTCATATGAAAAGGTTTAAACATAACATAAAAATTCGTATTAAGAATATCATATGAAATGTCAATACTTTATCCATAAACCATGAATGGTATAAAAATAACACATCCACAGTCAAACATATCCCTAAACCTTCAATACAATATGGAATATTTGTATCATAATAAATAAACATTGATCAAGAATAATATCTCGTAATGGATGTTGACATAGTGGAAAATGATCAGTAAAAATCTTTGAGAGAAATATCACTTTTTCAAGAAATTATTTAAAATTCATATAAATGAAGTCATTAAAATATAGTTTTTAATCAAAGTTTCCAATACCAATTTGAAACTTTTGTATGGAATTAACATTTAAAAACATTCAGTTCTATATAAATAAATCCTTAAAACCATTTTGAAAACATAGAAATTAATGAGAAAGGTTTAGATGAATAAATCATTAAAATATTTAAAATGATGTTTTAGTAAAAAAATCACCAAAAAATAATCCCTTTGAACAAAATTTTATGAAACATGTACATGGATAATAAATATGTCTCAGTACATACATATATAAAAACAACCTCAGATAATAAAGAGATTGGGAAATAAACCCTTACCTTGAACTTTTCATTCATCGATGGTATGTTTAACCCATTGTATAATGACCATAGTATGTTTTTAAATTATAATAGAACCATATTAAAATTTATTATATCATACATGATTCATTTATGACTTTATAAAACCAATTTAATAATGATTTCCATGATAAATTAATATTTGGTAAATAATCGCTTTCTTTATGGTACGTGTTTTAACTTGTTATTATTGATCATATCATTTAGATCATGATTTAAATACTTACATAATGTAAATCATGATTTATATATAATATATATTTACAATATAAATTTTTAGAATATAAATATTTATAATAGATAGATATATGAAATGGGAGGCACCATTTATGGAGGCGGTAGGTCGTACGTACTCATAAACAATGTTTCTGTTTTCATATCGTATTAAATGGAAATAAGTAAATAAGATATATGTAAGTACACAAATATATATATAAATATATATATATATATCCAGTAAAATTATTATTTCATATAGTACATAATTATTAATAATATATATTTTTATAATCATCGATGAATGGTGAACGTGGGAATGAATCTCATCAGGTCATGGAGATGATAATCCGTACGTACTCACGAGTGACAATATCATTATATTGATGGTGAAATCATATGTAATTGGATCTTATATCATGTATAATGAATAATTAACATGGTATATTTATTATTTACATTATTTATACTCATTATTATACCCATACAAATAATGAAGTGTTCGAATAACAAACTAAACCACGACGTGGAGATGGTAAGCTGTACGTACGCACATATGGTGACTTTTTCATTTAGAGGATGGATATAATAAAGAATATGGTTGTAACATATTTATAATAAGATCAATTTATGTAGGAGGTACTTGAGTATTTATTTTGGTATGGAAACAACAAAGAAAGAGGAAGTGGAAGATGGAAAGAACTTGAAGGAGGGTGGTGAAATTTGTACCTCTTCCTCAGGTGTTTCCTTTTGAGTTGATCAAAAGGGCTCCTTATGTTGGATTTATGAACAAAGTAAGTACTCTAGGTTTATGTGAGGGAATTTGGTAGGAAATATGGGTTGGGTTTTGCTGATCCAAATGGATTTGGAGGTTTTATTTTGAGATAAGGGGAAGTACCCTTTTATAAGAGAGGCGAGGGTCACTTGAGGAAAAGCTTGAAATATTATTTTATAATAAAATAATTATCGGTTTATAATGGATCCAAAATGATTTATTTCTAGGATAAGGCTGGGATGGGTCAAAAACCATTGAAACAATAGGTATTATACAGGTTTAGGTCACCATATTAACCTTATATTTTTTATTTAACTCTTAGTTAAACATTTTAACTTTTACCATGTCTTCTTGTATTATTACACTATATAGTTAATAACCGTACTATAAGCTTCCAAGAGAACCTAAAGTGGTTAAATAATGACATATATAATATTATATAATCCATTTTACCAAGCCTTAATTTTTAGGAATATTATATCAACCAATAATTTAGTATTTTTTAAAAAAATTAATATATGTCAATTTTGACATTATTTGGTATTTAGTTTTTTTGAAAGTCATAAAAACATTATTTCTTCGAAAAAGATACATTGAATCAACCCTAACATCTCATATTCACCTATAAAATTTGGTTATGTCATAAAAACATTGAAATTATATTTATTTGAATATTTATTATACCATTTATTTGATTTTTTTATTAAGAAGTTAATTACTGCATCATCATTGTTTCCTAAATAAATTAAATTATTTAATGTCTAAAAATTATAAATAAAATTCCATTTTGTTGGAAATGTTTTTATATTTATATTTAATATTTATAGTCGAATTTATATTGTGTTTAAATCTATATTAAAAATTGTTTAGTTATGAAACTTTGAATTCAACACTTTTAACTCTTCATTAAATAAAATAATAATAAATGTCCTAATCTAATCCAAGTGGACCTAAATGATCATATTTTATTCCTATGGTTGTTTCTATTCTAAATAAACTTATCTAATAGAATTAGGACATGAGTTAGGGTAATTATAATATCATTTTAACCTTTAATTACCCTATTTACTTTTAACTATGGTAAATAAAAGTCAAAAGTTACAATTCATCAAAAATTATTATCATATTATTGACCCAAATTTTACTTACTTATATTAATCATGTCTCTAGGATTTTTTAAATTCAACTCGTAGAAATTGTAAATTTAAGTTTTATGCAAATTTGCAAATGCTCTTAGAAGGTGGGTAAAAGATGTTTAAAAGTTCAATAAAATTTTATACAACTAATTTTATTATAAAATGACTTTAATGAATTACATATAACATATATAGGTATTATATGTCTATTTTGAATTAAAATAAATTTAAATAAAATAAATAAATATTTAAATAAAAATTCAGTTTTAAATAATAACATAGTATTTTTCACTATTCATCAAAAAATTGAATGTTTTTAGAAAAATACAAAAAAAATCACCCAGATCTAATTTTGATATTAAAAATTTAAAAATTAAGTCTATTTTACAAAATTCAAAACATAGAAGTCGTATTTATTGATTTTAAATTAATTCCTATCATCAAAACCAAAAAGCGGGTTTTTAAAAAGTAAAAACTATCAAAAGATTGACTTGTGTTTATGTCAAAATTAAATTCAAAATTACTTATAATTACCTTCATTGTATTAAAAGATAAAAATATAATCTAATTATACTTCAAAATCATTAAAATTCATAAGTTAACAATATAAATTATTTCGATTAAAAATGTTGTTTTCAATTAAAACATAGTATTTTTCACTGTTCGTCAAAATATGAAAGTTATCAAAAAAGTACCAAAAATTTATCCAAACTAAATTTTTATGTCCCTCTTATAAAGAAGAATTTAATTTCATTAAATTCAATGTATAAAAGTGTCAAATATTGTTTTTAAAAAGGGTTCTCCATTAAAAGGTGGTAAAATTGCATTTTTTGAAAAAATAAATCTTTTATCTGACAAAAATGAATTTGTTCTTATATTATGCCTAAAAACACATAATAAGGATATTAAAATGATATAGAGTATATAATATTCAAAATACAATTAATACTATTTATAACTTCTTTCTGAAAGGCTAGTTTGGTAAGTTGTGGTGCGCTCGAACTCGGTGTTGCATGTAGCACAAGTTATTGAATTACTTAAATGAGATAACGTACAATGAAATATTGGGGTGTTACAACACCGAACTATGTGGGTTATTATTACTCACAAAAGGATACATAAGAAACCCATCTCATGGGTTCGATACCAATATAAAAGTAACTTCTATCCCCCCTGGATGATGGTAAACTCCAAATCACCTCATCGTAGGGAATAAATTAGTGTTGTGATTGTACTTCCTAATCCATGTGTATCAATTATTGATCTTGTAACCCATGGGTAATTTGTGGAAACACTCTTTGAGAAAGAACTAGGGATTCGTGATCATTGAAATTTTTTGTAAATCTATAAGAGAGTCCCGGAGTATGTAATAATTCCCCACAAAAGGGTGTGATGAGAAGGACCTCACATCCTATCGACTAATGTAGTCCTGAAGTGTGGTTGGACAAATAATCATCCAACATGCATCATCCTTTTGAAAGAAATTCTTTGAATCATTGTTACCAGGATCGTTGCAGTTTCATATCTAGGATTTTCTTGGATTTGCTTCCTTTGAGCTAGAGATTTGGCGGCATCAAGAGCTGTGAGGCTTCTTGCGGTTTCAGATCGGAGCTTTTTGGCTAGAGGTGATGCAGTCAGCCCTTTGGAGCTTTGAAGCCCTTACAGTCTTTGGCTGCTGTTCCAGTTTTCCTTTGAAAAGATAGATCCTTCATGTATGGGACAATGGCTTTTAAAAGATAAAACACTTAAAATCCATAAAAACTATAAAAAACACTAAAACCCCTAAAAACCCCTAAAAACCCCTAAAAATACTCTAAAACCCCAGAAACCCCAAAAAACCAAAAAACCACTAAAACCGTTAAAAATAATAAAACCCCTAAACAACCACAAAAAAAAATAAAAACCCTTTAAACCCCAAAATAATTAAAAACTATAAAAATCCATGGAACCCTTAAAAAACTAAAATAACATAAAAAACATAAAAAAACCATATAAACACTAAAACCAACAAAACCCATGAAACTCTAAAAACCCTAAAAACCATAAAAATCCAAAAATATCAAAAAAACCTAAAAACATAAAAAAACCCTAAAGGCCTTGAAACTCCTATGAAAACCTTAAAACCCTTAAAACACATTAAACCCCAATAAATCTAAAAAATAAAAAAACCCACAAAAAACCAAAAAACCCAAAAAAACCCTAGAAACTCTCAAAATCTCTAAAAACCATAAAAATCCCTAAAAATCCATACCATCATAAAAAATTAAATATACCATAAAATACCATAAGAAATCCATAAAAACCTAAAAAAAATTAAAACACCTAAAACCCCTAAAAATAATAAAAACAACTAAAATATTAAAACCCCTAAAAACCCTAAAATCAATAAAAAATACTCTAAAAACCAATTAAACCCCTAAAAATATAAAAACTCTAAAATCCTCAAAAAACCAAATAAACCTCTAACCCCCCAAAAAAACATAAAAACCATATAAAAATAAAAAACCTTAAAAACCCCCAAAATCCAGAAAACCACTAAAAATCATAAAAATACTAAAAACTACATCAAAAGAACTAAAAACATAAAAAAACCCTTCAAACCCTAAAAAACAATTAAAAGCCATTATCAACCTAAAAACAATTAAAACCTAACAAAATCTAAAAATCCTAAAGGACCCAAAAAACCCTAATTTTCCAAAAAACCATTAAAATTAATAAAAACGCTAAAATCCCCTAAAAATGCTAAAAAATACCTAAAATCTCTAAAAATAGAAAAAACCAAAATAACCCTAAGAAAACCTTAAAAATTGAAAACACAAAAAACACTTAAAACCAAAAAAAAAAAACTAAAACCCCTAAAAACCCTAAAACGACCCTAAAGCCCTAATACGCCATAAGGACTATAAACCCCTAAAAATCATTATACACATAAAAAACATAAAAACTATAAAAACCCTCTAAAACCCTAAAATGTTAAACACACTAAAAAACTAAAAAACCATAAAAAAATATAAATTCCCAAAAAATCCCTAAAACCCCTAAAAACCATAAGAATCCTAAAAACTCCATAAAATACCTAAAAGGTAAAAAAACCATAAAACCACTAAAAAACCCTAAGAAAACCTTAAAACCTAAAACAATTATAACCCATAAAACATAAAAAATGTTAAAAATACTAGAAACCCTAAAAAACCTAAAACCCCAAAAAAACCATAAAATCCTAAAAATCCATAAAAACCCTAAACATAATAAATATCCTAAATATCCCTAAAAATAAATAAAAATGAAAAATACCCTAAAAACCTGGAAACCCCCAAAAGAAAATATTAAAACCAAAAAACACTTAAAACCCCCAAAACCAAATTTTTAAAAAAACATTAAAGACCCAAAAAACCCATAAAATCCATAGACCCCCTAAAAAAATTAAAAAGACTAAATCTCATAAAAACTTGAAAACCCCACTAAAACTCTAAAAACTATTTTAACCACAAAAAATTTTAAAAAAATCTATAAATCATTAAATCCCTAAAAACTCAGAATGCCCAAAAAACTCAAAAAAACATAAAAACCCTAAAAAATCACTAAAAACCACAAAAACCATAAAAATACTAGAAAATACATAACATTCCCTAAAAAATAAAAGACCCTAAAAACATGAAAACCCCTAAGAAACTAATAAAAAATTAAAAACACTTATGATCCCTAAAAACCTAAATACAATAAAAATCATGAGGCCCAAGAAACAATAAAACCCCTAAAATCATAAAAACCCCAAAAAACCAATAAAAACCCTAAAAACCTCTAAAAACAATTTCAATTCCTAGAATCATTAAAAAACTCAAATGAATCCTAAAACCATAAAAAACTCAAAAAAACATAAAAACAAAAAAAACCATAAAACCCATAAAACCCCTAAAATCCCACAAAATCACTAAAAACCATAAACATTATAAAAATCCCTAAAACATAATAAAAAAACTAAAAAACACTAAAAACCCTAAAAAAATATTTGAAAATATTAAAGACCTTGAAGCCCAAAACTCCATAAAAACCTAAAAATGATTAAAATCCTAGAAACCCAAAAATTCCAAAAATCCCTAAAAAATATAAACCCCTAAAAATATTTAAAACCCCACACACCACTAAAAACGATACAAACCCTTTAATACCATTTATTTTAAAAATCTATATAACACATTTAAAACAATAAAAAACTAAAAAAAACCCAAAAACCCCCAAAAAATCATAACACTCAAAAAACCCTAAAACCAACAAAATCCGTAAAAACCTTAAAACCATAAAATTCCTAAAAGAGCCCATAAATACCTAAAATCATAAAAACCCCTGAAAACCCCTGTGAAAATGTTAATAAATAAAAACACTAAAAACATTTAAAAACCATAAAAAGGATAAAAATCATAAAAACCCCTAAAAACCATAAAAACCTAAAACCCCTCAAAATCATTAAATACCCTAAAAACAAATAAAAACCGTAAAAAACCAAAATACTTCCCCAAATATGTAAAATATAAAAAAAATCCCTGAAAAACAATAGGGAAACCTTAATACCATGAATATACTTAAAACCACTTAAAACATAATGAAACTAAAAACCCTTAAGAACCATACAACCCTTAAAAACATTAAAAATCATAACAACCCATAAAACCCCACAAAACTTTAAAAACTAATAAAAACTCTGCAAACCCTTAAAACCACTAAAAACATTAAAAAACTTAAAAACCCCTTAAAACAAGAAAACTCAAAAAACACTAACACACCAAATATCCCTAAAAACCCTAAAAATAATAAATTTCCTCGAAATCCATAAAAAAATCCTATGAAGTCTGTAAAAATCTGTAAAAATAGAAAAAATCCTAAAAACAATAAACACCCCCCAAAAAACCATAAACCCCTAAAAATTAAAATAAAACTAAAAACCCATAAAATTATTATAAAACCACTATGAACCCTTTAAACACCTAAAACAGGAAAAACACTAAAAATAATTAAAAGAATAAGATACTCAAAACACCCCCCCTCAAAAACAATAAAACCCCATAGAAACCATAAAAAACCTGAAAAGCAGTCAAAACCCCTAAAAACCATGAAAACCATAAAAAACATAAAAATCCTAAAAAATTACCTAAAAATCCAAAAATATTTAAAAACCCCTAAAAAACATTAAACCCCTTAAGTATTCCTTAAAAACCAAAAAACACATAAATACATTTTAAAATCCTAAAAAACACTATGAACCCTAAAACCCCTAAAAATCCATAAACCCATAAAAAATAAAAATCCTAAAAGGAATGAAAGATCAATAAAAATTATAAAACAATAATAACACTAAATCCCCTAAGAAAAACATAAAAACCTTAATACAATAAAAACTCCTAAGAAAGATAAAAATGCTAAAAACCCTAACCCCCCCCCCCCCCAAAACCCTAAATACTCAAAACCCCCTCAACATCCCTAACAACCATAGAAAAATTAAAATCCTAAAAATCCCTAAAAATCCCTAAAAATGTAAAAACCCATAAAAAACCTGAAAACCCCAATGAATACCTTAAAAAATAAAATCTTTAAAAAATAATAAAACACATAAAAAACCCTAAATGACGCTAAAAACAATTAAATCCATAAAAACTAATAATATAATGAAAACCAAAAACCCATAATAATATTAAAACCTCTAAAAACTTTAAAAACCATTTTGAACCCCTAAATATGTTAAAAAACTCAAAAATCCCTTAAACCACCTAAAAAACTATAAAAACCACAAATCCCTAAAAACCATAAAACCTTAAAATACCCTCAAAATCTCTAAAAATATAAAACCCAAAAAATCCTTAAAAGCCCAAAAAAACCCGAAAATATAAAAATCCATGAAATCCCTAAAAAACCAAATATACCCTTATAAACCTAAAAACACTTAAAACCCATAAACACATAAAAACTCAAAAAACACTAAAAACTCCAAACCCATCAAAATATCTAAAAATCATAAAAACCATAAAAATCATAAAAGGCCTGAAAATACATTAAAACATTAAAAAACCCTAATAACCTGAAAACAACAAAGAAATCCTTAAAAATCAAAAGAAAGTTAAATACCCGTAAATTCTAAAAACACTAAAATCCTAAAAACCCATAAATGACCCTAAAACCCCCTAAAAACCATAAAACCCATAAAAATGAAAAAAATAAAAACCCATCAAACCCATAAATCCCATAAAAACTGTAAAAACCCTTTAAACCCCAAAAAATGTAAATAGAAGTCTAAAACCATAGAAACCCTAAAATATCAAAAAAATATAAAAACCCCAAAATAAATAATCTACTATAACCCTAAAAAACATCAAAATCTCAAAAAACCCTAAAATCAATAAAAATACTAAAAGTCCCTATGAATCACAAAAATTAAATAAAAACCCTAACATTCCTGAAAAACCATACGAAAACATTACATACATTGATACGCTTAATACCCTAAAAAATCTAAACTCTTAAAAACCCAAAAAAAACCAAAAAAACCCTCAAAATCCCTAAAAACCCTATAAACACATAAAAATCCAAAAAAATCGCTAAAACCATAAAACCCTAAAAAATATGAAAACTCTAAAAAACCATAAAAAGATAAATACACTTAAAACCTCTAAAAAACTATTAAAACTTTAAAAAACCCAGAAAAGATCCTAAATACCTTTAAAAACATAAAACTCCTAATAACCTTTCAAAACCGAAAAAAACCCATAATAACCTTAAAAATTCATTAAAAACATTAAAAAACATTTAAATCACTATTTTTTTTAAAAAATATAAAAAACCATAAAAACCTTAAAAACTAAAAAAATCATAAAAACATAAAAACCATTAAATCACTAAAACCCCAAAAAACCCTGAAACCCTAAAAATCACTAAAAACACAAAACATCTTAAAATTATAAAAATATTCCTAAAAATCCCAAAAAAATGTATAATCACTGAAAAACCATGAAATACCCAACGAAAACTAATAAATTTTGAAGACGCATAAAAACCCTAAAAAACCTAAGATACGCTAAAAACCCTAAAAACACTAAAAATTCTAAAAACCTTTAAAAACGTTAATAAAATCTAAAAATCCATAAATACCCTAAAAATACTAAAAATTGTAAAAACTATTTAAACACCTAAAAATGAAAAAAAAAACTCTAAAGCCCCTTAAATTCCCAAAAATAAGAAACCCCTAAGACCCCCAAAAGCCAAAAAAATCCCTAAAAACACTCAAAATCCTTTATAACCATAAAAAACATAATGATACAACCCCCCCCCCCAATCCTCAAAAATTTAAAAAACCCAAAAAACATTAAGAAAACCATAAAATTATAAAAACACGTAAAACCCCCAAAAAACCTAAAAAATGCTACAAACCCTAGAAAACCCAAAATAGACCTAGAACCCCCAAAACCCCTAAAAACATAAATCCCCAAAAACCATAAGAACCAAAAAAATTATAAAACTCACTACAAACACTGAAAAGAATTTAGATGCCTAAAAAACTAATAACTAAAAAACCATTAATAATAAAAAACCCCTTAAACTCAAAAAAACCATAAAACACAAAAAACCCTAAAAAACCTAAATACCCTAAAAATCTGTAGAAACCAAAAAACCCATAAAAATAATAGAAAACACTAAAAATCTCTAAAAACAAAAAATCCCTAAAACACATGAAAAACCCTAAGAATCCCTTTAAAATGTAAAATCACTTAAAACACCTAAAAAATCTAAGGATACTAAAAACCGCTAACAACTTAAAACCCCTAAAAACCCTAAAAACCCTTAAGAAGCCCTTTAAAATGTAAAAGAACATAAAAATTGTAAAAATTCTAAAAACACTAAAATCCATTAAAAAGACACTAAAAACCCTAAAAACATCTAAAACAAATAAAACACATAAAAACCTTTAAAACCCTGAAAATCCATAAAGACCCTAAAACTACTAAAAACTATAGAACCCATTTAAAACAATAAAGACATTTAAAAACTATAAAAACCATAAAAACCATAAAAAACTAAAAAATTACTAAAACTCCAAAAAAACTATAGAAACACTAAAACCATTAAAATTCCTAAAACCCTTCAAAATCCCAAAAAAAACAAAAAACCTAAATACCTAAAAAATTTCTAAAAACCCTAAAAATTTAAAAAACCCTAATAAAACCTTAAAAATCTAGAATCCCTTAAAACCACTAAAAGGCCTAAAAATTAATGAAACCCCTAAATACCCTAAAATACCTTAAAACCCTAAAACTGATAAAATACCTTAAAAACACTAAAACCTCTAAAAATAATAAAACCCCAATAAACCATAAAAATCTCTATAATCCCATAAAAAACCTAAACCCCACTAAAAACTATAATAACCATTTAAACCACAAAATATTTAAAACTATAAATACCCATAAAAAACTCAAAAAACCCTAAAAATCCCAAAAAAACACAAAAACCTAAAAAACCTAAAACCCTAAATCTCTAAAAATCCATAAAACCCCTAAAAATAATTAAAAATCCATAAAATTCACTAAAAATATAGGAAAACTTTTAAACCCCTAAAAACCTGAAAAAACCCAAAGGGAAATGATTCATTCCTATCACAAGTTATTTTCAAAAGTAATTATAATTTTTCATATTGCAACACAGAGGCTGACCAAGGTCATATCGCTTGAGGATCCTTTCTGTTTGGT
Organism: Viscum album; assembly: GCA_963277665.1. NCBI lineage: Eukaryota > Viridiplantae > Streptophyta > Magnoliopsida > Santalales > Viscaceae > Viscum > Viscum album. Next base: position 791,980,722 of record OY728164.1, read on the forward strand.
TAAAATAATTATTCTAAATAGCCTAAACTAATTATTGTTTTTGTTTTGATTATTTTATGAATGTAATAATTATTCATTCTGGTTTTTTAATATTTAAAATAATTACAAGATAAATGAGGATTTAAACTAATATTAAAATCTAAATATAATGAGTTAATAAGAAAGAATTTGGTTTTAGTTTTCTATTTAAGGTTCAATCATTATTAATTATTATATTTTATATTTTAGTTTGGTAATACAGGCATGGAATCTCATGTTTGAACTACTATTCTTTATTTAGAAGTTATGTAATATCATTGAATTTCAAATCACTCTAAATTACACCTCCTCCTTTAATCATGTTTGATGACACTCTTTCCTCTAGGAAGTTCAATCTCCTAGGACCCAACTCTATCTATTTTATTTCATAAATTTATTAGATCAACTCCAATATGTGAATAAATAAACAACTGAGAGATGGAAAAGTAATTAAATAAAATAATAGATATAGATTGAGTTGCAAGCCATTGGGGTAGCCACCACATATAGGACATTCACCACAGCCATGCATGACACTCAATTATATTTACAAACTTAAAAATAAACATTAAATAAAATTTATAAACACCTTCAACTCCCCCCATTCCAAGCCTTGGGGTTAGCCTCTCATTTCTTAGAGGAATAGATCACTTGGTGGAGAGGGTGGTAGAGAAGAAGAAGAAATAGAACAAAATAAGGAATAATGGATGAATAAAATAAAAATGGAAAAATAGGGGATGAGAATATATATATATATATAAAGAAAAAAAGTAAAGAAAAGAAATTAAATTAAATTTATATAGAAAATAAATAATGTTAAAATAATAATTATTATTATTATTATTATTAATAATAAAATTATTATATTATAGAGAATGTTTTTTTAAAAAACGAAAGAGGAAAGAAAATGAGAAAATAATTTTAAAATGAGAATGTTATAATTATAATAATGATAATTACAATAATATTAATGATAATGATAATATGAATATGAATATGAATATTAATAATATTATTATTAATTAAAATTAAAAGAATAAAATTGATAAAAATAATTATGGTATGGATAGAGAAACACCAATACCTAGATTAATTTCCTAAAACTAAAATTCAAATTATAATTTAAAATTAAACTAAAATAAGGAAAACTAAAAAATGAAGAAAAATATAGGTGGTGATTTGTAGTCAGCCTCCCTCAGTGGAGGTCTCCCCCTTGGTGCCTTAGATAGAATGTTATGGAATGGAATGATTTGAGAACGAGGATCTCTCTTTCTTTTATAGGCCAGATTTTCCCTTCGAATGATTCTGCGTGTTAGACATAATAAATAGTTTATTCTCACAAATAACCATTAATTAAATTTTTCCCAATTGTCTTGTTCATCATCCCTCAAAATTTAAGCATATATGTAAATGTGTAGAGAGAGTTATTCCCATTTTACCTAGAGAATTTAATATGAATAGACAGACTCTCTATATTCAATTTGTCTAGTTTTCCATGAATTAATGGCCTTCCAAACAGACAATTCACGCATATCCTCATTAATTAATGTTGTAAATAGATTTATTATCCATATTCATATAAAATTTATGGTCCATTAGTCTAGAAAATTTGGAGATATAATATCATATTTAAAAAATTCCAGATCTATGAATATTTTTCGATGACTGTGTTGTGAGATGATTTTAGGACACCAATTGATGGATTGACCTTGTGTTCTAGATGGATGAAATATATCCCAAGATGTCTGTGAACAATCTTCATACTCTTGAATATCATATTTGAACAGGTTTTTTTCACTTTCTTCTACAAAATTTCTGGTATAACTTCCTAAAAAGTGTTGTGAGGAATTTGGGATAACTATTCTTGTGTCTTAGCCACTTATTGATAGAATTATGGGATGTACTCCTAGAATTCAGTGAGTTATCATTTAATAAATCAACAACTGGTTGCTCAAGGTTCCCTTTGAGATCTTGGATAAGGTCCATGAATTCCTCCTCTTTGAAATTTTTTCTTTGTGCTCCACTAATCTGTCTATCCCAAAATATAACACTATATTTTGTAGAATAGGGGGATTCATCTACAAGTTCTTACACCTGAGAGTATTCGTCAGTCCATACAGAATAATAATAATTTGGATTCAACATAGAAATATTTTTTTTAGTTTTTATTTTTATAATAGAAGTAAAATCTATCTAAAATGTGAAAATAGAAAAGGTAAATCAATAAATGATTGTATCCCCATAAAAATTTCTAGTTTTGAAGCACTACTGTCACAGGAATTGTCAAAATCAATTATAAATTTTCATAGTTCAATAAAGAGGCTGACCAGGTTTGTCTCACTTGAGGATCCTTTAATTTGGCTTCTGCTACTTCTTCTAAATCACCTTAATTAATATATTTTTTTATTTTATTAATTTATGAATGTAATAATTAATCATTTTAGGTTTTTAATATTTAAAATAATGTTATGATAAAAGGGGATTTAAACTCATATAAAAATATAAACAGAATTTGTTAATAAAAAATAACTTGGTTTTATAGTTTGGTTTAAGGTTCAATAATTAATCACTTTTATATATTTGATTTTATTTTGATAAAACAAATAGGAAATATTATGTTTGGACTACTATTATTTTTAAAGAAATTATATAATATCATTTAATGTGAAATCAGTATCAATTACACCTCCTCCTTTAATCCAAGTTGATGACACTCCTTGGTCCAAGAGGTGCTATCTTCCATGAACAACACTATCGATGTTGTTTCACCCATTTATTTTATAAACTCTAACAGGTGAATAATTAAACAAAGAGAGAGGGAAAGTGATTAAATAAAATAATATATATTGATTGAGTTGCAATTCATTGGGGAAAGTCACCTCATCTTGGACATTTACCTTACTCATGCATGTTACACAATTCTATCTACAAACATAAAATTAGACTTCAATGAATATTCAATAACACCTTCACCTCCCCTTGAGCCAAGTCTTGGGGTTAGCCACTCATTTCTATGAATAAAAGATCACTTGGTAGAGTGGTTGGAAGAGAAGAAAAAGAAATAGATCAAAATAAATAATGGAGGATGAATAAAATAAAAATGGAAGAGTGGGGGATGAGGAGAGGTAGAGATAAAGGAAATAAGAAAATAAAACCAAAGGGAATAAATTTATATAGAATATAAATAATTTTTAAATAATAATAATAATTATTACTTATATTATTATATTTATGGAATGTTTTTTTCTGAAAATGGATAGAAGAAGGGAAATGAGAAAATAATTTTAAAATAAGAATGTTATAATTAAAATAATGATACTAATAATAATAATAACATTAATAATAATAATAATAATAATAAAAACATTAAAAATAATATTACTTATATTAAAAATAATAAAATTGTGAGGAAATTTTGTGGTATGGATGGAGAAAAAAAATGCTTAAATGAATTTAATAAAAATAAAATTAAAATTAAAATTGAAAATTAAACTAAAATAAATAAAACTGAAAAAATTAAGAAGAATAAATATGAAAATTTGTGGTTGCCCTCCCTCGGTGGAGATCTCCTACTTGGTGCCTTGAATGTAATGGGATGGAGTGAAATGATTTGGGAAGAATGAGCTCTCCTCATTTTATTGGATAGATTATCCCTTAAAAATCTTACACATGTTAGACCCAATATATTATAGATTCATGCATAGAACCCTTCATGAAAGTTGTCCCAAATTATCATTCTCATATCCCCTCAATGTTTCATTTTTTTTGAACATGTGTATAGATATTCATTCTGTTTTACTCTGAGAATTTAATCTAAGCAAACATACTCACCATATTCAAAGTCTATTCTTTCCAATTCTATAATGTTATTATAAATGGATGATGATCATGTTTCCTACTTGATTAAAGTTGTTAATAAATTTCTTTTGTAGATACATGTAGTATATCAACATCATTAGCCTAGAATTCTATGGTCCATATTCCCAGTGAGGTTATATTTATCCAGGAGACCATATCATTCCTTGGAATCTCGGGATGCCTAAGCATAAGCCCTGACCCACATTGTATCTTAACTTGGATCCTTTCACCTATACATCCTTGTCACAAAATGTTAAACTACATGGATGGTTCCTTGTAACATAACCTTAAAAGGTTTTGTGTAATGTTAAGTGACACCTGTAATTCCCTGATCCCAATTACCCAGAGTCAATGCATTATTTTAATACATTGGCATGATTACAAGGAATCATGTCCCAGAAGACCGATCGATTTAGCAGTCTTGGAAAACAGATAACATACTTGACCGTTGCATTACATTATAAAATAAAAAAAACAACAACATTTTCTCCATAGACCACATTCATATCCCTTATACTATCTCTGCAGGTCAGTCATAATATACTTCTTTGAATCCTAGGAAAAATAAATAAAATAAAGGGGTGAGCTCAGATTCTCAGTAAGGATAACAATATAGCGAAAACATTCATAAATAAACATTAATATTAAAGGAATTGTATAAAATTAAAACAAATGAATTTTAAACATAAAATTCAGAATAATATTACAAAGATGAATCAAATAATTCCATTTACTTATTTACATGAATATTCTACTAGTCGAATAAGCACATGTAATATCAATAGCTTATTTCATAATGATAGAATGCATAATGCCAGACATCATAACCACATTGTCAAGGCTTTGATCCAAGACTACAAATAATATTTTTTCAAGGATTTATTTCAAGACACTAGTTTGTCTCATGATACCTACTTATAAATCGAGGAGCTATAACAGGGTCCACCCGTTACTTATTAAGTCCAATGCATTCCTCACATGAAAAGGTTTAAACATAACATAATAATTCTTATTAATACTATCATACGAAATGTAAATAATTATCCATAAAGCATGAATTGTATAAAAAAAACATCCACATTCAAAAACATCACAAAACCTTCAATACAATATGTAATATTTGTATCATAATAAATCTACCTCAATCAAGAATAATATCCCGTAAAGGATGGTGACATAGTTGAAAATGATCAATAAAAATCATTGAGAGAAATATCCATTTTTCATGAAATAATTTAAAAGTCATATGAAGGAAGTCATTTGAAATATTGTTTTGAATCATAGTGTCCCATAAAACTATGAAACTTTTGAAAGGAATTAACATTTTAAAACATTTATGTCCATATAAATAAATCCTTAAAACCATTTTTAAAACATGGACACTAATGAGAAAGGTTTAGAAGAATAAATATTTAAAACATTTAAAATGATGTTTTAGTAAAATTTACCTTAAAAATAATCCCTTTTAACACACTTTTATGAATCATGTACATGGATAATAAATATTTCCTAGTAGATACTTAAGTAAAAACAACCTCGAATAATAAAGATATTTTGAAATTAACCCTTACCTTGCACTTTCCTTTGGTCGAGTGTACATTTAAACTCTTTTATAATGACCATTGTGTGTTATTAAATTATACCAGAACCATATTCATATTTATTATATCATACATGATTCATTTATAACTCAATAATACCCATTAATAATGATTTCCATGTTAAATTTACATTTGGGTAATAATCTCTTTCTTTATTCTACGTGTTTTAACATGTTATTCTTGATCGTATCATTTAGATAATTATTTAAATACTTACAGAATATAAATGTTTATTTATATATCATATATATTTAGAATATTAATATTTATAATATATTGATATATGAAATGGAAGGCACCGTTTATGGAGACAGTAGGTCGTATGTACGCATAAATAATGTTTCCGTTTTCATATCGTATTGAACGGAAGTATGTGAATAAGATATATGTAATTAAATACATAAATATATCTCCAGTATCATTATTATTTCATATATAACATATTTATTAATAATATATATTTTTATAATCATCGTTGAATGGTGAACATGGGAATGAATGTCATCACGTCGTGGAGACAGTAATCCGTACGTACGCACGAGCAACAATATCGTTATATTGATGGTGAAGTATTATGTCCTTGTATGGTATATAATATATAATGAATTATTAAAATGTTATATTTATTATTTACATCAGTTATACTCATTATTTTTCCCATCAAATTAATGAAGTGTTTGAATACAAATTACACTACGACGTGGAGATGATAAGCCATATGTATGGTGACTTTTTCATTTAGAAGATGGATAGAATAATGAATATGGTTGAACCATATTTATAATAACATAAAAGTATGTAGGAGTTACTGGAATTATTATTTTGGTATTTAATCAACAAAGAAAGAGGAAGTGGAGGATTAAAAGTACTTGAAAAAGGGTTGTGAAATTATTACCTCTTCTTCAGGTGTTTCCTTTTGAGTCGATCAAAAGGAATCCTTAGGATAGATTTCTAATCAGAGTAAAGACTCTAAGATTATGTGAGTGAAGTTTCAAGGATATTTGTCCTGGGGTTTGCTGAGTGAATGGATTTGGAGGTGCGATTGTTATAGAAGGGGAAGTACCATTTTATAAGAGAGGTGAGGGTCACTTTAGGAAAAGCATGAAATATTATTTTATAATAAAATAATTTTCGGTTTCTAATGGATCCAAAATGAATTATTTCTAGTATAATGTGGGGATGGGTCTAAAAACACTCAACCAATAGGTTTTAGATTAGTTTAGGTTTCCATATTAACCTTATCTTTTAGATTTAACTCTTAGTTAAATTTTTTAACTTTTACCGTGTCTTCTTGGGTTATTAAACTATATGGTTATTAAACATACTATAAACATCCAAAAGAACATAAAGTGGTTCATCAATAAAATATATAATATTATTTAATCCCTTTTTCTGAACCTTAGATTTTTAGGAATATTATATCAACCAATAATATAGAATTTGTTTTAAAAATTAATTTATGTCAACTTTGACATTACTTGGTATTTGGTTTTTGGGAAAGTCATCACAACTTGATTACTTATAAAAAGATACATTTAATAACCCCTAAAATTTCATATTCATCTATAAAATTCTTGTATGTCATAAAAAATTGAAATTATATGTATTTTAATATTTATAATACCATTTTTTTATTCTTTCGTTAATAAGGTAATTACTGCATCATCATTATGTCATAAATAAATTAAATTATTTAAAGTCTAAAAATTATAACTAAAATAAAATTATGTATGAAATATTTTTATCATTCTAATTAATATTTATAGTCGAATTTATATTGTGTGTGACTCTATATTTAAAATGGTTTAGTTATTAAACATTGAATTCAACACTTTTAACTCTTCTTTAAATAAAATAATAATAAATGTCCTAATCTAATCCAAGTGGACCTAAAGGATAATATTTTATTCTTAAGGTTGTTTCTGGTCTAATTAAACTTATAAAATATAATTAGTACTTGTTTTAGGGTAATTATAATATCATTTTTACCTTTAATTACCCTATTTACTTGTAACCGTGGTAAATAACTGTCAAAAGTTACTGTTCAACAAAATATTCTTTCATATTATTGAACCAAATTTTACATATTTATATTAACCATGCCCATAGGATTTTTTAAATTCAACTCACATAAGATTTAAAATTATGTTTTATGAAAATTTGTAAATGCTCCAAGAAGGTGGGTAAAAGAGGTTAAAAAGTTCAATAAATTTTTATACATAAAATTTTATTATAAAATGTCTTCAATGAATTAAATTGAACTTATATAGGTTTTATATATCTATTTTTACTTAAAATAAATTCAAATAAAAAAAAATATTTAAATAAAAAGTTGGTTTGAAATAATAACGTAGTGTTTTTCACTATTCATCAAAAGTAGAATGTTTTCATAACCAAAAATTAACCCAAAGATAATTTTGATATTTCAAATTAAAAATTGAAATCTATTTTAAAAAATTAAAAACATAGAACTTTCATTTATTAATTTTAAATTATTTCCCATTGTGAAAACCAAAAATTGTGTTTTTTAAAAGTAAAATCTATCAAAAGATTTACATGTGTTTATGTCAAATTTAAATGTGAAATTACTTATATTGACCTTAATTGTATTAAATAATAATAATATAATCTAATTATACTTAAAAACTTTAAAATTTATAATTTAACGCTTTAAATTATTTCGATTAAAAAAGGTTTTTTAAATTAAAACATAGTATTTTTTACTATTCATCAAAATATGAAAGTTATCAAAATAGTACCAAAAATTTATCTAAAATAAATTTTTATGTCCCAATAATAAATAAGAATTTAATTTCATTAAATTAAATATATAAAAGTCTTAAATATTGGTTTTAAAAAAGGGTTCTCTATTAAAAGGCGGTAAAATTGCATTTTTTTTAAAATACTTCTTTTATATGAAAAAATGAATTTGTTTTTATATTATGTCTAAGAAACACATAATATGGATCTTAAAATTATATATAGCATATAATATTCAAAATTCAGTTAATAATATTCATAAACACTTTTTGAATGACTAGTTTATTATGTTGTGGTGCGCTCAAACTCGGTATTGCGTGTAGGGAAAGCTATTGAATTACATTAATGAGAAAACGTACTATGAAATCATGGGATGTTACATTCTCCCCTCATTCAATAAATTGAATCCTCAAAATTTGAAATTTTTCTTCAAAAATAAAATGTTAAAAATAGAAAAATACATTTGTGGAAAACCCATACCGAAAATTGGGTAAATAAAATTTAGTCTTAATAATAGGGAAAGGGAATGAAAAAGATACCACCAAATTATGACCTCGATTAGGAGAAAATTAGTGTAAATTAAAGACACGTAATTGGAGAAAAAATGTAATTATTTATAGGGAGTTATTGAGGTCATCAATTACAAACAACTGTGAAATTTAGGGCCTCAAAGACATCAATCAATGATGATTTAAAATATCGTTAGTTCCACAAAACATAAGGAATTAGGATAACATATTTTTGGTTTTAATATCCCTTCCTTAAAGTTGAAGAATTAATTTATACATAGAATAATAGGAAAAAAATAATCTTGACAAGTAGAGTTTCATCCTTCAACTAATTTCTTCCACAAACTCATCTTTCACTTCAAAAGATAATAGAAATCAAAAATATTATATTTATCCTAATCGTATAGGGTTAAAAACATAACAATTTTATAATTTATTTGTAATAATATTTAAAAAAACTACATTATACAAACCAGGACATCACATATGCTAGTGGTAGGTGATCCACCCTTGTCGCCATTCAGTTGTGGGTTCAAGTCTCGTGACCTTTTCGGACGCGACAAGTTGTCACTCGACCTCCGGGTTTTACTTTTTATGAAAATTCAAAAATAATCTCAATAAATCATTTAACCTAAACAATAGTATCCAATTTCAAACATAATTGATTACAACCTGTAGACTTATCCAAAATACTTCTATCCAAACTCAAATTCCAAAGATTATAAAGAAGGTAAACACAATGAAGATCCTTTTTCCATGTAATAACATGTGAATACCTTCATCATGTATTCTTTTAAAACACTATAACACCCTGAATTACTATAAAACCTTATTTATTACATCCATGCTCCCTTATTTATTATAGAATACCGGATATACTACTTCTATCCAAAAATGTTGTAAACTCCAACAATGATGGAATATACACATCATTAATCAGTTTCAAGGTAGTCATTAATATCCAATATAATTTATCCAAATCAATAATATATTATTCCAAAATTAGAACCTCAGTATCAGAACCATATTATGGTTTATCTTTCTATCAACCATATATTTTTCAAAACATTTAACCTACTATTGAGTCACTTTTCATTGTTCTACGCAATTTCATGTCCTTAATGAAACAGTACTGCAGTATAATCCTATTATACTCTATAATTATTATAACATGTACATCATTAATAAAATACTCAAATGACACAATACTTTAATAAAAACATAAGAAATATAATCATTCCACTTCACCTTTGGTAGTATCATAACTTTATTATTATCCAATAGCAGTATTTGGGGTGTACTCTGATGATTTGGAAATTACTTCGTGTAGTGTCCCAACTCCTTACAGATAAAACATTGCACATTTGAAACCTTTTTCTTAACCTTGAAATCACATACTTGGTGTCCTTTTTATCTACACTTATAAAAACTCTCATTCCATTCATGAATTTACCAAGGGGATTATTTACACAGTTATCACATATGGGAAAATCCTTCTTACCCCTCTTCCATTTATCCATATTTCTTTCTTCTATCCTTTTCTTCTCTTGTTTCCCTTCAAAGCCATAGGACTTAGAGAATTCCTTACTTATCTTATTAACACATGATACTATTTATTCATATGATGAGAATATGTGGGAGACTATTTCCCTTCTAAATTTTGGCTTAATACCATGAAATATATGATCTTTCTTACTCTTTTGATCTTGCGTATTGCAGGAATTTTCATTCCTTCTACTAGGAACCATTTCTAAATAATGGAATACACTAGGTTAGTTTATGAATCACAATTCATAATTCCAAACTTGTAAAATACCTAATGTAAATTTAAAATATTATGCATATAATCTATAATCAGAAAATATTTTTTTGAGGAAGTATTTAATCCTAAATCCATTATGATGGATTGTAATGAAAATGTGAATTATCTTAAGCATATCCCCTAGGAGTGTCGTAACCAATAGTGGAGTAAGGCCCATTGTTTGTACCAAGATACCTCTGGTCAAGATTGAAACTCCATGTCAGAGTTTTCACTCCTAGGTACATCTATGCAAGATCCACCTCTACTTGCTTGTATCCGGAGAGGGATGTATTTCTTGGAAAATACAAAAAATCTCTACATTACCAAAATTCTTGGTTGTTCTTATATACTAATCCTCAATGTCTATCTTAGGGTAATGTTCTCTAATTAGAGTTTATCTAAATCTATTTCCATGGTTGTTTATAAACTTCCTCTAATACCAACTGTAACACCCCAACCCAAGTTACCCAGAGTCGGTGCATTATTTTAATACCTTTTCATGATTACAAGGAATCATGTCCTGAAGGACTGATCAATTTAGAAATCTTGGAAAATATATTACATACATGAACGCTACATTACATTATAAAATGAAAAAAAAACAATAAAATTGTCTCCATTGACCACATTCATATATCTTAGACTATCCCTATATGTCAATCATAATATACTTCTTCACATCTTGGGAAAAATAAAACATAGAAGGGGGTGAGCTCAGATGCTCAGTAAGGATAACAATATAGAGAAAACATTCATAAATAAGAATAAATATTAAAGGCAAAGTATAAAACTAAAAAAATCCTATTAAACATAAACTTCAACATAATATGGCAAAGATAAATGAAATAATTCCATTTACTTTTTCACTTGTATATTCTACTAGTTGAATAATCACATGTAATATCAATAGCTAATTTCCTAATGATGGAATGCATAATTCCAAACTTCAAAACCACATAGTCAAGGCCTTGTTCTAAGACTAAAAATATGATTTTGTCAAGGCCTTGTTCCAAGACACTATTTTGTCTCATGAGACCTACCGATGCATCGAGGAGCTATAGTGGGTCCTACCCATCACTTACTAAGTCCAATGTATTCCTCATTTGAAAAGGTTTAAACATAATGCAAACATTTGTATTAAGAATATCATACGAAATGTCAATACTTTATCCATAAACCATGCACTACTGGAAATAGAGGATTCCCCAACGGTTTAGAACCATTGGGAAAGGCTGTAGAACCGTTGGTATATGTTATACCAACGGTTCTGCAAACTGTAGGGAAGTAAGCCGTTGGGAAAGCTTTTCCCAACGGTTTACAGTGAATCGTTGGGATAGGGTGGAGAAAAATAACCCTATCCCAAAGGTGCTGGAAAACCATTAGGAAAGATTTTCCCAATGGTTTGCCCAAACCGTGGGTAAAATCACAATGTCTCCTCTTTCCCAATGGTTTCTAAACCATTGGGAAAAGTGTTTTACCAACGGTTCCATGAACTGTTGGTATAACAGAACACAGAATGCTATGCCAATGGTTTAAAACTGTTGGCACTCTGCAATTTGCCCAGCAGCTCTCCAATTTTCCCACCAGGTCTCATTTTGTGGGTTCCCCCCATTTTCAATCCAATTATTATACCTGTAATAAACTGACATACATATTCAATTATTGTACCTACAATAACCAATTAACACATACATATAGATAACAAATTTATACACATTTAACATATAATTCTGGAACTATACACATCCATAATTAAATTAGAATTCATAATGTAATTATAAACATACATAATTCATTTATAATTCAATTTAAAATTTAGATGACAATTATATGTGGAATATGGAAGTCAATTCATAATTTGATCGGTTTTTGTATACCATATATTTTTACCTGAAATGATGTCCATTTTAAACAAAATACATACACCTATATTGCTACTAGCCACACCACACCTCGTATTGAGATGGGGTTGACTCGTACACGACACATATGACCCATGGATCATTCTCATAATGTTTCAACGGAAACCGAATGCATTTGGTCGGTTTTCCGTATGTCAGTTCATGTTTTTCAATTAAAATGACATCCTTTTGAAACAAAAGGCAGACACTTTGAGTGGTGCTGGCCACACCACGTCTCAGATTGAGGTGGGGTTGATTTGTATACGTCACATATGACCCATGAATCTTTCTCCTAATGTTTCAATGGAAACCGACTGTGTTTGGTCGGTTTTCCATATGTACTTAAAATGTTGTCCATTTTAAACAAAAGAGAGACACTTAGAGTGATTCTGGCCACACCGTGACTCCGATTAAGAAGGGGTTGACTCGTACACAGCACATATGACCCATGGATCGTTGTGCTAAAGTATAGACACAATTTGAATGCGTTTGGTCTATTTTCCGTATGCCAGTTGATGTTTTTCACTTAAAATGACGTCCTTTTGAAACAAAAGACAGACACTTTGAGTGGTGGCAGCCACACCGTGCCTCGAATTGAGGTGGGGTTGACTCGTACATGTCACATATGAACCATGGATAGTTGTGCTAAAGTATCGACACAATCTGAATGTGTTTGGTCGGTTTTCCATATGCTAGTTGATGTTTTTCAATTAAAATGACATCCTTTTGAAACAAAAGGCAGACACTTTGAGTGGTGTCGGCCACACCATGTCTCAGATTGAGGCGGGGTTGATTCTTACACGTCACATATGACCCATGGATCATTCTCCTAAAGTTTCAATGGAAACCGAATGCATTTGGTCAGTTTTCCATATGTACGTAAAATGTAGTCCATTTTAAACAAAAGAGAGCCACTTAGAGTGATTCTGGCAGTACCGTGCCTCCGATTAAGACGGGGTTGACTCGTACACGTCACATTTGACCCATGTATTGTTTTTCTAAAGTATCGACACAATCTGAATGCGTTTGGTCACTTTTCTGTATGCCAGTTGATATTTTTCACTCAAAATGACGTCTTTTTGAAACAAAAGATAGACACTTTGAGTGATGTCAGCCACACCGTGCCTTGGATTGAGGCGGGGTTGACTCGTACACGTCACATATGACCCATGGATCGTTGTGCTAATGTATTGACACAATCCAAATGCGTTTGTCGGTTTTCTGTATGCCAGTTGATGTTTTTCAATTAAAATGACGTCCTTTTGAAACAAAAGGCAGACACTTTGAGTGGTGGTGGCCACACCGCGCCTTGCATTGAGGTGGGGTTGACTCTTACACGTCACATATGACCCATGGATCATTGTGCTAATGTATCGACACAATCTGAATGCGTTTTTTCGGTTTTCCGTATCCTAGTTTATGTTTTTCAATTAAAATGACGTCCTTTTGAAACAGAAGACAGACACTTTGATTGGTGCTGGCCACACCACGTCTCAGATTGAGGCGGGGTTGATTCTTACATGTCACATATGACCCATGAATCGTTCTCCTAATGTTTCAATGGAAACCGAATGCGTGTGGTCGGTTTTTTGTATGTACTTAAAATGTTGTCCATTTTAAGCAAAAGAGAGACACTTAGAGTGATTTCGGCCACACCATGCCTCAGATTAAGGCGGGGTTGACTCGTACACTTCACATATGACCCATGTATCTTTTTTCTGAAGTATATACTCAATCCAAATGCGTTTGGTCAGTTTTCAGTATTCCAGTTGATGTTTATCAATTAAAATGACGTCCTTTCGAAACAAAAGCCAGACACATTGAGTGGTGGCGGCCACAACGCACCTCAGATTGAGGCGGGGTTGACTCGTACACATCACATATGACCCATGGACCATTTTTCTAATGTATCAACACAATCCAAATGCATTTGTTCGGTTTTCCATATGCCATTTTATGTTTTTCAATTAAAATGACGTCCTTTTGAAACAGAAGACAGACACTTTGAGTGGTGTCAACCACATTGCATCTCAGATTGAGGCGGGGTTGATTCTTACACGTCACATATGACCCATGAATTGTTATCGTAAAGTTTCAACGGAAACTGAATGCGTTTGGTCGGTTTTCTGTATGTACTTAAAATGTTGTCCATTTTAAGCAAAAGAGAGCCACTTTGAGTGATTTCGGCCACACCATGCCTCATATTAAGGCGGGGTTGACTCGTACATGTCACATATGTCCAATGGATCATTCTTCTAAAGTATCGACACAATCCAAATGTGTTTGGTCAGTTTTCTGTATGCCATTTGATGTTTTTCAATTAAAATGACATCCTTTTGAAACAAAAGGCAGACACTTTGGGTGGTGGCGACCACACCGCACCTCAGATTGTGGCGGGGTTGACTCATACACGTCACATATGACCCATGGATCGTTGTGCTGATGTATCGACACAATCTGAATGTGGTTGGTCGGTTTTCATTATGCCAGTTGATGTTTTTTAATTAAAATGACGTCCTTTTGAAACAAAAGGCAGACACTTTGAGTGGTGCCGGCCACACCGCGCCTCGGATTGAGTATGGGTTGACGTTTACACATCACATATAACCCATGGATCGTTCTCCTAAAGTTTCAACAGAAACCGAATGTGTTTGGTCAGTTTTCTGTATGTACTTAAAATGTTGTCCATTTTAAACAAAAGAGAGCCACATAGATTGATTCTGTCCACACCGTGCCTCAATTAAGGCGGTGTTGACTCGTACACGTCACATATAACCCATGGATCGTTGTGCTAAAGTATCGACATAATCCGAATGTGTTTGCTTAGTTTTCCATATTCCAGTTGATGTTTTTCACTTAAAATGACGTCCTTTTAAAACAAAAGACAGACACTTTGAGTGGTGTCGGCCACACTGCACCTCATATTGAGGAGGGGTTGACTTGTACACATCGTATATGACACATGGATCGTTGTGATAACGTATCGACACAATCCGAATGCATTTGGTCACTTTTTCGTTTGCCAGTTGATGTTTTTCAATTAAAATGACGTCCTTTTGAAACAAAAGGCATACACTTTGAGTGGTGTCGGCCACAACGCACCTCGGATTGAGGCGGGGTTGACTCGTACACGTCACATATGACCCATGGATCCTTCTTCTAATGTTTCAATGGAAACCGAATGTGTTTGGTTGGTTTTCTGTATATACCTAAAATGTGGTCCATTTTAAACAAAAGAGAGACACTTAGAGTGATTCCGGACACACCGTGCCTCCGATTAAGACAGGGTTGACTCGTACATGTCACATTTGACCCATGGATTTTTGTGCTAAAGTATCGACATAATATGAATGCGTTTGGTCACTTTTCCTTATGCCAGTTGATGTTTTTCAATTAAAATGAAATCCTTTTGAAACAAAAGGCATACACTTTGAGTGGTGGCGGCCACACCGCGCCTCGGATTGAGACGAGGATGACTCGTACACATCACATTTGACCCATAGATCGTTGTGTTAATGTATCGACACAATCTGAATGTGTTTGGTCAGTTTTCTGTATTCCAGTTGATGTTTTTCAATTAAAATGTCATCCTTTTGAAACAAAAGGAAGACACTTTTAGTGGTGGCGGCCACACCGCGCCTCAAATTGAGGCGGGGTTGACTCGTACACGTCACATATGACCCATGGATCATTGTTCTAAATTATCGACACAATGGGAATGCATTAGGTCGGTTTTCCGTATGCTAGTTGATATTTTTCAATTAAAATGACGCCCTTCTGAAACAAAAGGCAGACACTTTGTGTGGTGTCGGCCACACCACGCCTTGGATTGAGGCGGGGTTGATTCGTACACGTCGCATATGACCCATGGATCGTTCTCCTAAAGTTTCAATGGAAAACTAATGCATTTGGTTAGTTTTCCGTATGTACTTAAAATGTTGTTCACTTTATGATAATCCTCATGTGTCTATTAGTGGAATGGTATTTACTTAAAATCTTGTGGATATTTATATAAAATATTTTTATATCATTCTTAGTACGGATTATATTTTAGTTTATAATTATATGAAACATTTCAGAGCTAACAATGTCATGCCCAATGAATACATCTCTTTAATAACATACCAAGAATCAATGATTTTGATTAGATGTGTAAATGTGATTTACATCGATTACCATGATGAAAATAAATAAAATATATATTATAGATTTTTTATTATTAAATTAAATCAAGGAGGGTGGGGGGCTGTCTGGGGGGCTGTCCGGTGGGTGTCCGGGTGCTGTCTAGGGACCAAGGAGGATGGTGGGGGGGTGTGCGAGGGGTTGTCCGGGGTCCAAGTAAGAGGGTGGGGGGCTGTCCGGGGGGGGGGGGCTGTCTGGGGGGCTGTCCGGGGGGTTTTCCGGGGTCCAGGGAGGAATGGGGGGGGGGGCTGTTCGGGGGGTGTTCGAGGGGTTGTCTGGGGTCCAAGGAGGAGGGTGGGGGGCTGTCTGGGGGGCTGTCCGGGGGGCTGTCTGGGTTCCAGGGAGGAGGGTGGGGGGGCTGTCTGGGGGACTGTTCAGGGGGATATCTGGGGGCTATTCGGGGGTGTTCGGGGGGTTGTCCGGAGTCCAAGGAAGAGGGTGGGGGGCAGTCCGGGGGGGATGTCCGGGGTCCACGGAGGAGGGTGGGGGGGCTGTCCTTGGGCTGTTTGGGGGGCTATCCGGGGGCTGTCTGGGGGTGTTCGGGGGGGTTGTTCGGGGACCAAGGAAGAGGGTGGGGGGGGTTGTCTGGGGATCTGTCTGGGGGGATGTCCGGGGTCCAGCGAGGAGGGTGGGGGGTTTTCCAGGGTCCAGGAAGGATGGGGGTTCCCAAACACACAACCACTAAAAGACAACAACATCCATAAAAATAGATAATATATAAAAATAACTCAACTACAATACTATACTATGAGTCTAGATAAAAACAACAACTAGAATAGATTAAATATCAAATCTCAGTAATATGAGTAAAAAATGTAATGGATCAACTTTTCCTACATCACCATCACCATCATCACCATTATCATCACCCTCGTCCTCATCCCCATCATCATACTTTCCCTCCTCGCCCTCTCCCTCCTCCTTGTCCTCCCCCTCCTCCTCACCCTCGCCACCCGCCATGCCCTCCTCCTCTCCCTCCTCTTCCACATCAGACTCCTCACCATCATCATCGTCAAGATGGACATCATCCTGACCACCACTAGAACTGCCACCTAGTGCACCGTATATAGAACGTATCGACAACATATACTCATCAAAATATGGGCTGGCCTCTACTTGAAGTGTAGGACGTAGAACTTCAATAAATTTAATAAACACACTGTTTTCCCTAGCAGATTGTTCTGTCATCTCTATGGCCCTTTTCTCAGCCTGTGCTTCCTGTTCCCTAACTTGATGCAGCTCGGTGGTACTACATCTCGTACCTGAGGATGGCCAATACCTCGTCGGGGCTATCCTAGGTTGCCAGCGTACTCTGCCAGAATGCTCCTCTCCCAAGACCTGATGTACGTGATCTGTTGGTCCAAAATTGTCTAGTTCTTGGGCATCGAGGGCCTCTAAAGCAGCCTGTAACAAATATAAATATATCATTAAGTTACAAAATAGATATTAAATTATAAATTCAACAGATTAAAACTTACAATCTACTGCTGAGTCGCTTCGTTGAAGGCACTTCCATCCTTTTTCTGTCTACTCGAGAGAAACAGTTTTTCTCGAGGCACACGTCCTTCAATATTTTTTATTTTCCTCTACAATGACATTGAAAACTAAAGTTATATGAAAACATTAGCAAACTATTTTATAATATAGGAAACAAAAGAAAGTCTAAGGCGTAAAGAAAACTTATAAACAATTGTCATACCTGCTTCCTCTCATGATCAGGCATCGTAGTGCATCCTAGTGTGTGGAGGTATTTTTTTGCATCAATGTTCTTTTTATTTTTTCCAGATGATTCCTAAATAAAATTTGAAAATGCAACAGATAGTATTAATGAAAAACATGAAAGTTATTATTTAAATACCTCGAATGTTATTAATACCTTAAACTGGGTACTCGTCCAATGAGTAATCATCTGACGATACTGCTCTATAGGACAATCATCCACCACTGGTACCGCCTCTAACTTAGGGTCAACTCTAGCAACCTAGGCGATATACAACTAATGCTTGTAGGCTCTCCAAAGCTCACCTAAATCCTTTAGACGTTCTGGTCGTGCACCCTCACCATCGGGAAAATTAAATCAAAGCTGAAATCAAAATATTAATTCATATAAATACAAAAATAATTCATGGCATTAAATAGAATAGATTGTTTTACCCATATCTCTTCCCAAGCTCTATCCTTGACCTCATGTGGAAAATGTCTCCACGATAGCAGGCTGACGGGAATGATGTCAGAGTATTTGGCAAGCGTCGCCAAAAAACTCCAACATTGCTGCCCTGTTTTCTCAACCATTTGGTTGTCTTCATTATAATCCACCAGAACCTGTGTGCAGTGGTTCCACACCGAACGCATGCATGTACGCCCCCACCCACGCCTCCTATCAGTTGATGTATCTGTCATGAAATAAAAACAAATATTTTATCAAAACATGTTATAATGAAAATAAATATTTCTATAAAAATTTGTTAGGGTTTTATAAATATACCTGTGCCGGTATGATCGCTGAGCGCCGCTGGATCCACAGAAACTGATGGAACACCTTGTGGTGGAACAGGAGTCGAAGATGATGGAATATAGAAGCTCTGAGAGACAGAAGTAGGAGGAAAAGAAGATGGGACAACTGTCTGACTGGATACTGACTAGGGAGTGGGAATCATCATGGGATGTTAAAATGATGGCCCAGAAGATGCAGAAGGTAGAGAAAACATGGGAGGCCTAAATATCCCGTGTGTCCCTAAAGACACACCGAGATCAGAATGTGGGAAGGATGACATGTCAGTGGGAGGGGCAGGGTCTATTCGGGTACACGTAGCTGCTCGTCCACCTCTGGTACGAACCCTCCTCGTACCACTGGCCTGAGTACTAGGACCAGTACTAGGCTCCTCGTCGAATAACTGTCGACATATAGGTGGATTCTACAAAAATTTTTACAAAACAATTAATCACATGACATTATATGTTCTTTAAATATATAAATTTGAAATAAAGTACTCACTACAGGCACTAATGATGGAATTCCCAACTCCTTCATTTGAAGATTGTTCTCCATCATTTATTTCCTTCATCTCCCTTCAATTGGCTTCATTTATTGATTTTGAAAATAAATATGTAATTAATTAGAAAAACAAAACTAATGTGTAACCCAAAAAACTAAATATATGAGGGAATAGGGGGATTAATTGGTAATTTAGCTATCAATTGTTTTAGAAGAGCTTGAATGGATTTAATAAATCATACAAGTTGTAATGTTCACCAAGTTAGAAATATTGTTTGACTATGTTTGAATACAGTTTAATTCGAAATTAGAAAATGTAATTCAAATAAAACTGTAACCAATAAACATTGAAAATTCACATAATGGTCAAGTCAGCTATCAATTGTTTTAGAAGAGCTTTAATGTATTTAATAAATCATAAAAGTTGTAATGTTCACCAAGATAGAAATATTGTTTGACTATGTTTGAATACAGTTCAATTACAAATTAGAAAATGCAATTCAAATAAAACTACAACCAATAAACATTGAAAATTTACATAATGGTCAATTCAACTATCAATTGTTTTAGAAGATCATGAATTGATTTAATAAATCATACAAGTTGTAATGTTCACCAAGTTAGAAATATTGTTTGAATATGTTTCAATACAGTTCAATTCCAAATTAGAAAATGCAATTCAAATAAAACTGCAACCAATAAACATTGAAAATTCACAACGGTCAAGCCAGATATCAATTGTTTTAGAAGATCTTGAATGAATTTAATAAATCAAACAAGTTGTAATGTTCACAAAGTTAGAAATATTGTTTGACTATGTTTGAATACAATATAATTCCAAATTAGAAAATGCAATTCAAATAAAACTGCAACCAATAAACATTGAAAATTCACATAACATTCAAGTTAGCTATGAATTGTTTTAGAAGAGCATGAATGGATTTAATAAATCTTACATGTTTTAATGTTCACCAAGTTAGAAATATTGTTTGACTATGTTTGAATATAGTTCAATTCCAAATTAGAAAATGAAATTAATATAAAACTTCAACCAATAAACATTGAAAATTCACATAACAGTCAAGTCAACTATCAATTTTTTTAGAAGAGCTTGAATGGATTTAATAAATCCTACAAGTTTTAATGTTCACCAAGATAGAAATATTGTTTGACTATGTTTGAATACAGTTCAATTCCAAATTAGAAAATGCAATTCAAATAAAAATGCAACCAATAAACATTGAAAATTCACATAATGGTAAAGTCATCTAAAACATATTTGTGATCAATTCTAGATCAATTTGAATATTACCAACCTTAACAACCCAACTCGAGGTAAACAAAAATAATTGAGAACATGGATGAATGATTCTATATATTTTCAACCACAACTTCAGGTTCACAATCAACTCTGAAAACTGAGCTATTTGAGTCATCAAAAGAAATAAATGGATTGTTTCCAATGGCACTAGGGACAGTGTCAATTCCATTATCACCATCATCAAAAATATTTCTTCGAATTACTTCAACTATGACACCAAATTCAGGTCGAAGTTGGTCTTCGACATAAAAAACATTTTTAGCCATTGATGCCAACACATATGGATCTTCGGTAGCAAGACTACAAGTCATATTAATTACTCAAAATCCACAATAATAAATAAATGTGCCATGTCTCGTCATCAAATCAATCCAATGGCATTTCATCATTGTGACTCGTCCATGAGAGTAATAATCCAATATTTTTTTTTCAGCAACTCCATAATAACCCACATTTTCAAATCGCGGTCTACTATCTGATACACTGGCATAACAATCTATTGTGGAAGTAACCATAACACCATCATGTTGTGTTATCATGTTCTTTTCTCGTTCAGTGATAATAAATTTGTACCCATTGATAACAATTGATTTACAGTCATGAACCACGTTATTAGGATCAAAATCCAAAGCTCTTATTTCCTCAGAGACAGACTCGCCATGAAAACTCAATACCTGCAATATAAATGACTATTCAACTTAATTAAATATTGATATAATTATTTTAAACATTAATTTTTTATACCTTCAATTTTAACCAATAGGAAAACTCTTTTCTATGCAAAGTCTCTCTCCTTCTCAAAGATAAAGAATGATGCTTCCTATTTATCATTGTTTTATGTTCCCTATAGATAAAAAATATGAATAGTTTAATAGATATATATGTATGATATACATAATCAATTTAGTTACCTGATATAGTCATTGAAAAAATCATAGTTGAACAAAACTGTGCGATGTGAAATCTCCCGCTATTCATAGCATAATGTATTCAATGTATATGATCCATGAATTCCTCTTATTTGAAGAAGTGATGGAAAATTGGGTTCAATTTTCTCATACTATTCTTCTTTATTTCTCATTGGTCTGTTCAATCTTGTAGTAAGATCCGACAAATACATCGAGCAGAAATCCATACATTCTTGAGACAAGTAACCGTTCACGATAGAACCATCGAGATGATTTATGTTTCAGACATAAGACTTTAATGTGAACATATTTCTTTTAGTTGGATACATCCAACAAAAAGAATCAGGTCCTCAGAGAAGTATTTCAGTGGGAATATGGATAGTCAGATGCAGCATGCATGTGAAAAATGATGGAGGAAATATTTTCTCCAAGTCACAAAAAATTAATGGGGCATCAGTCAACATTTTTTGCAAGAAATACTTGGACAACTTCTTAGCACAAATATCTCTAAACAAATGGCACAACCGAATAACAGCCACCCTTACAATATTGGAAAAAAGATGATGGATTTCTATTGGAAGTAACTCATGTAGTAAAACGTGATAATCATGAGTCTTCAAAGATTTTAGATTCAACTCTCTTCTGTTGACCCATTTAGATATGTTTCTCGAATAGCCATCAGGAACTCTAATAGTATCTAATACTTCTAGAATTTTATTTTCCGTAGGTGTCATCACATAAAAAAATAATGAAAGTTTCCATTTATTTTCACTGATACGCACAGGATGTAATTCTGGTCTGATGCCCCAATCCACCAAGTCACGCCGAGATCGTAAATCATCTTTTGTCTTCCCCTTGACATTTAGAAGAACCGAAGGAAACATTTCGCATATATTCTTTTCAATATGAATTACGTCTATGCAATGACGTAACAAATTAGTTGACCAATAAGGAAAATCAAAAAAGATACTCCTCTTCCTCCAATTTTAATAGTTTTCAGTGGAAACATTCTTTCTCTTTCCAGATTTCATTTGAACCTTCCTAAACGAAAAATGAAATAATTCAATTCATTAAGAACGTCAGTTCCAGACATACGCTTAGGTGGATCATCGATCTCTATGGTAATATCAAATCTTTGACGATTCATTCTATATGGATGATCCATTGGCAAGAATCGTCAATGTCCCATAAATCAAGAACTACAGTGATGTTTCAGTATTCTGGATCATGTATTCTTCATACAAACTAGACATGACAATTTTCCCTTCGTGCTCCATCCAAACATCATTGCATAAGCCAAAAAATCATTGATCGTCCACATAAGTGCAACACACATCTGAAATATGTCTTTATAACATGTATTGTATAAGTGCACACCCACATCCCAAAGAAGTTTCATCTCTTTTATTAAAGGTTGCATGTAGACATCAATATCAATGTCGAGATCAGAAGGACCAGATATGAGTATACTCATGAAAGTGAAAGGTTTGTTCATACACAACCATGGGGGAGGATTATAAATGTGTATAAAAACTAGACATGTGCTATGAGAAGTAATCATATGCCCAAACGGATTAAAACCATGGCATGAAAGACCCAACCTCACATTAGCATGTCAACTGAAAAATCAGGATGTCGAGCATCAAATCTCTTCCATGCAAATCCATCTGCAGGATGAAAAAACTCATCATTGGTCTTCATTCTCTCGGTATCATGCCATCTCATTTTTATTGAAATGTCATCAGACATAAAAAGATTCTGGAGTCTTGGGATCAATGGAAAGTTCCATATTACATTCTGTGGAATGTGCGATGGTGTTCCATCAGATTTTGACTTCCAGCGGGATGTGCCATATTTAATACAATCATTTCGTTCAGCTGTTTCCTCCCAGAATAAACTGCAATCTTTCGGGAAAACATGAATTTTGTTTCTTGAAAATACATTTTCCTTAACTAACTTCCATGCCATATAGTGGTTTTAGGGAATATTTGCATCATCTGAAAGTAAATCTTTCAAGAGGGTAAGAATGTAATCGATTACTGTATTAGAAATCCCATACATAGTTTTCCAATGAAACAATCGGATTAAAAATCCATCTTTTTCATTTTATCGCATTGTCGATATACTGGAGTTGTGGCACCATCATTCAATTTTTTCACCCTACCAATATCATCATTTTAACTAGATGAATCATCTATGATCATATCAAAGTCTTCTTGAGTCGAAATCCTTTCTTTTTCATGATGATGAATAAACAGAAACCGATCATCTAACAAATTATCTATTCCAGTATTTTCATTTCGATCATCACCAATTTGAGATTTCATTTTCTCCCCACTATGATACCACACAACGAAGTTCTCTTGAAAACCAATTTTGGTTATGTGGTAGATAACATCTTCACGGCACAACCAAGGTCTACCAACACAATTGGAACATGGGCAGTGTATGCGACCACTATCTGAAGCATTGTAAAATGAAAAATCTATAAATCTCTCCACATTGTTTTGAAAATCGCTTGCGATCTGATCGGTTTCATACATCCAACTTCTGTACATTCTGTAAAAAGAATTTATATAATTCATTTTTTCATAAACAATTCAATAGGATTGAACTTTAATAGAAAATACATATAAGTAAACGATAAAGGAAGAAGTTTCTCGTCGATGTAGTGAAAAGCACCCCACCCTTATAAAAGTGAGTATTGGCCAAGAAAGACACATAATATACAACGTACAATGAGAACCATATTTAGTTGACCCTAAAGTTATATTAGTACATTCATCTTGGGGGAAATGGAATATATGATCCTAGTTAACTGATGAATTCAAAAGCTCCTATTCCATATGTTGGACACTATCTAAGGTATGAAATCATTTGAGGATGGGTTTAAATCATTAAATTTCTTACATGCTAGTGAGAATGAAGACTTACATTAAATACTTGATTTCACTAATACCATGTCAACCGTTATACACACCATGTGAACCCTTATACACACCATATGAACCCCTATACCATATCTTTATTATTACAACCATTAATAACAATATATTAAATAACACTACTTATTAAATATAATAAAATTGAACATAAATCAATAATAATATTGGATATATCAAGTAAAATTAAGTCATACTATCTTACATCATAAATGACCACCCACAACCATGATTAATGACCACAAAGCTCCCGTTTCGGCCAAACCAAAAGTGAAAAAAAACACATAGTTATAAAAATAACTTCATTTTTGTGAAGAATAATAATCTCATGGTCCTCATGATATTTGAACCACATAGTCATGATTTTCTAGATGAACTTGTATCCATGAAACCATATGAGAAACACGATTCAATACATGCATTTTTCTGATTTTTCCAAGCATTTTGAGGAACCCCAAATCAGTGAAAATGGTCATTATGTCTTAAAAAGGTGATTGAGTAACACATGTACGATGTCGAAGGTAGAATGATTAATGGTTATATTAGAAAAACTAATATTCACTAATATTGATAAATTGAATTTATGTGAATTAGTTTCATGAAGAAGGAAGAAGTACTAATTAGGGACCACATACTATTTGGCAAAGTTCAAGAAGATACTCCATATGTTCAATTGTACAAAGGATAAGTGAACAGTGTGTCATTATATTTATATATAGATTTTTATAGAAACATTATACATACTTGTTATGTAATACACATAGTGTACAAAAATTAAGATGAACAAGGTCTTCATGTTTGGAATGATCTTAATGAAAGATTGATTTTCATGAAACAATATCAATAAATATTACAAACAATTTCATATTAGTTCCTATACATGAACCTATAATATTTAAACCAGATTAAAAAAAACTATGAATCTTCAAAATTAGAACACAATAAAGAGACACCATGCCCGTATAAATGTAAATTTGTAATGAAAACATTAATTGGACATAAACCGATATAGGGATTTGAGTACACAATTCGTGGAACAATGATAAAATTTTACAAAAAACAAAAAAATTGGGAATAATGAAATCATTGAGAATAGAAGGATATGATTTATAAGAGGTGGAACTATATCCTTGATAAAATATAGAAGGAGTCTAACCTGGTAGCTGCTGATCTGATGGAAGATGTGGGTATGAGGAAGTGCTTCTGCCAAGGAATCGCGTCTGGAGATGAGTGGAAGGCTTCTGGAATTGTGGGGAGGCCGCTACCTGCATTTGGGTATTTGGGTCTTTTTTCCCAACGGTTCTTAAAAACCATTGAAAAAACCCAATCTTTCCCAATGGTTTCATAAAACAGTTGGTAAAACTAAGTTTTCCCCCACTTTTCCCAACAGTTTTATGAAACCATTGGGAATAGTCTATTCTTCAGGGTCTTTACCAACGGTTTCTTTAAACCGTTGGGAAAGACAACATATACCAACGGTTCTTTGAACCGTTGGTATACAAGTGTTGGGAAAACTCCCCTTTCTAGTAGTGATGAATGGTATAAAAATAACACATCCACAGTCAAACATATCACAAAACCTTCAATACAATATGGTATATTTGTATCATAATAAATAAACTTCAATCAATAATAATATCCCATAATGGATGTTGACATAGTTGAAAATGATCAGTAAAAATCTTTGAGAGAAATATCACTTTTTCATGAAATATTTTAAAATTCCTATAAATGAAGTCATTAAAATATAGTTTTGAATAAAATTCTCTGATACCACTTTGAAACTTTTGGAAGGTATTAACATTTAAAAACAATCATGACTATATAAATAAATCCTTAAAACCATTTTGAAAACATAGACATTAATGAGAAAGGTTTAGAAGAATAAATCATTAAAATATTTAAAATGATGTTTTAGTATAAAATCACCAAAAAATAATCCCCTTGAACACACTTTTATGAAACATGTACATGGATAATAAATATTTCTCAGTATATACATACATAAAAAAACCTCGGATAATAAAGATATTGTGAAATAAACCCTTACAATGCACTTTTCTTTCATCGAGGGTATGTTTAACATCTTTTATAATGACCATAGTATGTTATTAAATTATACCAGAACAATATTAAAATTTATTATGTCATACATGATTCATTTAATACTTTATACTACTAATTTATTAATGATTTCCTTGTTAAATTAACATTTGGGAAATAATTTATTTCTTTATCATAAGTGTTTTAATTTTTTATTCTTGATCATATCATTTAGATCATGATTTAAATACTTACATAATATAAAACATGATAATAGATAGATATATGAAATGGAAGGCACCATTTATGGAGGCGGTAGGTCGTACGTATGCATAAACAATGTTTCTGTTTTCATAACGTATTGAACGGAAGTAAGTGAATAAGATATATGTAAGTACATACAAATATATATATAAATATATCCAGTAGAATTATTATGTCATATATTACATAATTATTAATAATATATTTTTTTATAATCATCGATGAATAGTGAACGTGGGAATGAATCTCATCGCGTCGTGGAGATGGTAATCCGTACGTACGCATGAGTGACAATATCATTATATTAATGGTGAAATAATATGTAATTGGATGGTATATCATACATAAAGAATCATTAACATGTTATATTTATTATTTACATTAGTTATACTCATTATTATACCCATCCAAATAATGAAGTGTTTGAATAACAAACTACACCACGACGTGGAGACAGTAAGTTATACATACGCACGTATGATGACTTTTTCATTTAGAGGATGGATAGAATAAAGAATATGGTTGTACCATATTTATAATAAAATCACATTACGTAAGAGTTACTAGATTTATTATTTTGGTATGGAAACAACAAAGAAAGAGGAAGTGGAAGATGAAATGAACTTGAAGGAGGGTGGTGAAATTATTACCTCTTCTTTGGGTGTTTCCTTTTGAGTTGATCAAAAGGGATCCTTATGTTGGATTTATGATCAAATTAAGGACTCTAGGTTTTGTGAGGGAAGTTGGGAGGATATTTGGGTTGGGTTTTTCTTATAAAAATGGATTTGGAGGTGTCATTTTGAGATAAGGAGATGTACCCTTTTATAAAAGAGGCGAGGGTCACTTTAGGAAAAGATTAAAATATTATTTTATAATAATATCATTTTTGGTTTCCAACGGCTCCAAAATGATTTATTTCTAGGATAAGGTTGGCATGGGTCAAAAACCACTAAAATAATAGGTTTTATACAGGTTTAGGTCACCATATTAACCTTATATTTTAGATTTATCTCTTAGTTAAATATTTTAACTTTTACCGTGTCTTCTTGTATTATTACACTGTATAGTTAATAAACATACCATAAGATTCCAAGAGGACCTCAAGTGGTTAAATAATGACATATTTAATACTATATAATCTCTTTTACCAAACATTATATTTTTAGGGATATTATATCAACCAATAATATAGTGTTTTTTTAATTAATATATGTCAATTTTGACATTATTTGGTATTTGGTTTTTGTGAAAGTCATAACAACATTATTTCTTCAAAAACGATACATTGAATGAACCCGAACATGTCATATTCACCTATAAAATACGTTGATTTCATAAAAACATTGAAATTATATTTATTTGAATATTTATAATACCATTTATTTGTTTTTTATTAATAAGGTAATTACACCATCATCATTGTTTCCTAAATAAATTAAATTATTTAATGCCTAAAAATTATAAATAAAATACCATTTTGTAGGAAATGCTTTTATATTTATAATTAATATTTATAGTCTAATTTATATTGTGTTTAACCCTATATTAAAAATGGTTTAGTTATTAAACATTGAATTAAACACTTTTAACTCTTCATTAAATAAAATAATAATAAATGTCATAATCTAATCCAAGTGGACCTAAATGATCATGTTTTATTCCTATGGTTGTATTTGTTCTAAATACACTTATCTAATAGAATTAGGACATGTGTTAGGGTAATTATAATATCATTTTTACCTTTAATTACCCTATTTACTTTTAACTATCGTAAATAAAAGTCCAAAGTTACTATTCATCAAAAATTATTTTCATCTTATTGATCCAAATTTTACTTACTGATATTAATCATGTCTCTAAGATTTTTGAAATTCAACTCATAGAAATGGTAAAATTATGTTTTATGAAAATTTGCAAATGCTCTTAGTAGGTGGGTAAAAGAGGTTAAAAAGTTTAATAAAATTTTATACATCTAATTTTATTTTAAAATGACTCCAATGAATTACATATAACTTATATAGGTATAATATATATATTTTGAAATAAAAATTTTTTGAATAAAATAAAGAAATATTTAAATAAAAATTCGGTTTTAAATAATAACATAGTGTATTTCACTATTCATCAAAAATTGAATATTTTTAGAAAAATACAAAAAAAATCACCCAAATCTAATTTGGATATTAAAAATTAAAAAATTAAGACTATTTTACAAAAATCAAAACAAAGAAGTCGTATTTATTAATTTTAAATTAATTCCTATTGTCAAAACCAAAAAGCTGGTTTTAAAAAAGTAAAAACCATCAAAATATTGACTTGTGTTTATGTCAAATTTAAATTCAAAATTACTTCAAATTACCTTCATTGTATTAAAAGATGAAAAGATAATATAATTATACTTCAAAACCTTTGAAATTAATAATTTAACAATATAAATTATTTTGATTAAAATTTTTGTTTCCAATCAAAACATAGTATTTTTTACTATTCGTCAAAATATGAAAGTTATCAAAAATTTATCAAAAATTTATCCAAACTAAATTTTTATGTACCTCTTATAATTAAGAATTTAATTTCATTTAATTTAATGTATAAAAGTGTCAAATATTGTTTTTGAAAAAAATGTTTCTCCATTAAAAGGCGGTAAAATTGCATTTTTTTGATAAAATACCTCTTTTTTCTAAAAAAATGAATTTGTTCTTATATTATGTCTAAAAACACATAATATGGATGTTAAAATTATATAGAGTATACAAGATTCAAAATAAAATTAAATAATATTTATAACTTTTTTTTGAACGGCTAGTTTGGTTAGTTGTGGTGCGCTCGAACTCGGTGTTGCGTGTAGTGCAAGTTATTGAATTACTTTAATGAGATAACATACTATGAAATATTGGGGTGTTACAAGACTGAACTATGTGGGTTCTGATTAATCACAAAAGGATACATATGAAATCCATCTCATTGGTTCGATCCCAATATAGAAGTAACATATATCCCCCCTGGATGATGGTAAACTCCAAAGCACCTCATCGTGGGGCATAAATTAGTGTTGTGATAGTAATCCCTAATACATGTGTATCGATGATTGATCTTGTAATCCATGAGTAATTTGTGGACACACTCTTCGAGAAAGAACTAGGGATTCATGATCATATGAAAATTTTGTAAATCTATAAGAGAGTCCCAAAGTAGGTAATAATTCCCCACAAAAGGGTGTGATGGGAACGACCTCACATCCTATCGACTAATGTAGTCATGAAGTGTTGTTTGAAAAATAATCAACCCACGAGCATCGTCCTTTTGAAACAAATTCTTTTTATCATTGATCTAGGGTCGTTGCATTTTCAGATCCAGGATTTTCTTGGATTCACTGCCTTTGTGCTCGGGATTCAGCGGCCTCAGGAGCTGTGCGGCTTATTGCGGTTTCAGATCAGAACTTTTCGGCAAGAGGTGATGCAGTAACCCTTTGGAGCTTGGAAGCCCTTGCGGTTTTTGGCTGTTGTTCCAGTTTTCCTTTGAAAAGATAGAACCTCCATGTATGGGTCAATGGCTTTGAAGTCTCCAATGGTGGATGTGATTTCATCGGCGGTGTGGTTTCTTGCCTCTTCGATGACGAATTGTAGGGGTTTGGTTTTCCCTGTTGTTGGTGCTGTAATCATCCCCCTCACTTACAGAGCTTTGCCTGGGAGAATTTTGGTGCCACCTTTTTCATTGTGTCGGTCCTCATTGGATGTGGAAGGTGTGGATTCTTCTTGGTGGTGACACGCTTGATCCAGTTTCTGGGGATTTCAGATTTTTTTGTTTTCGGTCTACAATGAAGTTCCAGGTTTGTTCCTCCGCCCGATCATTGATTCATGCTACTGCTCTTGGCCAGTTTGTGTTTTATGGATTTTTGGTTTTGGTTCTTTCTTTCTGGAGGTTCCAAATTGGTCTCTTTTTCCCCGAGTTTATTGCTGAAGTTTCTTGTTGGATCCTTCTGTTATAGATCTGTGTGTGGTAACAGATGTTTCTACTTTGTACCGATGTTAGTGCTGTTCACTGGGATTGTTTTGAGGTGCTGCGCTCTGGTTATGTGTTGTGGTTCCTGTGTTGCTGGAAGGGCTGTCTGAGCTGTGTTTTGGTTCCTTCTTTGGATGCTGGTGGTTCTATTTCTGGTGTTGGGGACTTTGTGTCACTGGTGATGGACCCGCCTTGAATGGTGGCGCTGGCCAATGTGGAGGTTGGTGATTTTGGTGCTAGTGGTGATGTTATGTGGTGGTTCAATGACAAGGTTCTGTGGTGATGCTGATTTAGTGCTGATAATTGTTGATGAAGTTGTTGTAGATGGATTTGGTGTTGACGGATGAGAGGTGCTGAAAACACTTAAAACCCCAAAAACCGCAAAAAACCAAAAAAACCACTAAAACCGTTAAAAATACTAAAACCACTAAACAACCACACAAAAAACTAAAAACCCTTTAACCCCCAAAATAATTAAAAACTATAAAAATCCATTGAAACCTAAAAAAACTAAAATAACAAAAAAACATAAAAAACCATAGAAACACTAAAAACCAAAAAAACCCCACGAAACACTAAAAACCCTAAAAACCATAAAAATCCTAAAATATCCAAAAAAACCTAAAAACATAAAAAACCCTAAAGGCCTTGAAACTCCTAAGAAAACCCTAAAATCCTTAAAACACTTTAAACCCCAATAAATCTAAAAATTACTAAAAACCACAAAAAACCAAAAAACCCAAAAAAACCCTAGAAACTCTCAAAATCAACAAAAACCATAAAAATCCCTAAAAATCCATACAAGCATAAAAAACTAAAAATACTATAAAATACGATAAGAAATATTTAAAAACCTAAAGACAATTAAAACACCTATAACCCCTAAAAATTCTAAAAACCTACAACATCCTTATAAACCCTAAAACCCCTAAAAATAATAAAAACCACTAAAATATTAAAACCCCTAAAAACCCTAAAAACAATAAAAAATACTCTAAAAACGAATTAAACCCCTAAAAATATAAAAACTCTAAAAGCCTCAAAAAACTAGAAAAAAAATCCTAAAATCCCCCAAAAAAAAACATAAAAACCATATAAAAATATAAAACCTTAAAAACCCTCAAAATCCATAAAACCACTAAAAATCATAAAAACACTAGAAACTACATAAAAATAACTAAAAACATAAAAACCCTTCAAACCCTAAAAAACAATTAAAATCCCTTATCAACCTAAAAACACTTAAAAACCATAAAAACCTAACAAACTCTAAAAATTCTAAAAGTCCCAAAAAACCCCTAATTTTCTAAAAAACCATCAAAATCAATAAAAACCCTAAAACCCCTTAAAAAATGCTAAAAAAATACCTAAAATCTCTCCAAATAGAAAAAACCAAAATAACCCTAAGAAAACATTAAAAATTGAAAACACAAAAAACCCTTAAAACCAAAAAAATGATAAAACCCCTAAAACCCCTAAAACGACCCTAAAGCCCTACAACCCCAAAAAGACCATAAAACCCTAAAAATCATTAAACCCTTAAAAAAATAAAAACTCTAAAAACCATCTAAAACCCTAAAATGTTAAACACACTAAAAAACTAAAAAACCATTAAAAAATATAAATACCCAAAAAATCCCTAAAACCCCTAAAAACATTAATAATCCTAAAAACTCCCTAAAAATACCTAAAAAGGTAAGAAACCATAAAACCACTGAAAAAACCTATGAAAACCTTACAATCAAAATTAATTATAACCCATAAATCCTAAAAAATGCTAAAATCCCTAAAAACCTATAACCATAAAAAACTATAAAATCCTAAAAAAACATAAAAACCCTAAACATAAAAAATATCCTAAATATCCCAAAAAATAAATAAAAATGAAAAAAACCCTAAAAACCTGGAAACCCCCCAAAGAAAATATTAAAAACAAAAAACACTTAAAACCCCCAAAACCTAATTTTTTTAAAAAAACATTAAAGACCCAAAAAACCCATAAAATCCATAGACCCCCTAAAAACATTAAAAAGACTAAATCCCAAAAAAACTTGAAAACCCCACTAAAACTCTAAAAACGATTTTAACCACTAAAAAATGATAATAAATTCTAGAAATCATTAAAACCCAAAAAACTCAGAATACCCAAAAAACGCAAGAAACCATAAAAACCCTAAAAACCCTAAAAAATCACTAAAAACCACAAAAACCATAAAAATCCTAGAAAATACATAACATTCCCTAAAAACATAAAAACCATAAAAACATAAAAACCCTAAAAACATGAAAAACCCTAAGAAACTAATAAAAAATTAAAAACACTTATAACCCCTAAAAACCTAAATACAATAAAAATCCTAAAAACCCAAGAAACAATAAAACCCCTAAAATCATCAAAAACCCTGAAAACCAATAAAAACCCTAAAACCCCTAAAAACCATTTCAAACCCTAGAATCATTAAAAAACTCAAAAAAAACATGAAAACCAAAAAAACCAAAAAAACCCTAAAACCCCTAAAATCGGACAAAATCACTAAAAACTATAAAAATTATAAAAATCCCTAAAAAATAAAAAAAAAGCACTAAAACCCTAAAAAATATATGAAAATCTTGAAGACCTTGAAGCCCAAAACTCCATAAAAACCTAAAAAGGCCTAAAATCATAGAATCCCAAAAATCCCAAAAATCCCTAAAAAATATAAACCCCTAAAAATATATAAAACCCTAAACACCTCTAAAAATGATACAAACTGTTTAATCCCATTTATTTTTAAATACTATGTAACACATTTAAAATAATAAAAAACTAAAAAACCCCAAAAACCCAAAAAAATAAAACTCAAAAAAACCAAAAAACCAACAAAATCCGTAAAAACCTTAAAACCATAAAATTCCTAAAAGATCCCATAAATACCTAAAAATATAAAAACCTCTGAAAAAACCTGTTAAAATTTTAAAAAATATAAACACTATAAACATTTAAAAACAATAAAAAGGATGAAAATCATAAAAACCCTAAAAGCCATAAAAACCTAAAACCCCTCAAAATCACTAAAAACCCTAAATAATATAGAAACCTTAAAAGCCCAAAATACTTCCCCAAAAATGTAAAATATAATAAAATCCCTGAAAAACTATAGGGAAACCTTAATACCTTGAATATACTTAAAACCACTAAAAACATAATGAAACTAAAAACCCTTAAGAACCATACAACCCTCAAAAACATTTAAAATCATAAAAACCCATAAAATCCCACAAAAAATTAAAAACTAATAAAAACTCTACAACCCCATAAAACCCCTAAAAATATTAAAGAACTTTAAAAACCCTTAAAACCAGAAAACTCAAAAAACACTAAGACACCAAATATCCCTATAACCCCTAAAAATACTAAATTTCCTCAAAATCCATAAAAACCCTAATAAAAAATCCGAAAAAGTCTGTAAAATCCCTAAAAACATAAAAATCCCTAAAAACATTAAACACCCCAAAAAAACCATAAACCCAAAAAATTTAAATAAAACTAAAAACCCATAAAATTATTAAAAGCCCACTATGAACCCTTTAAAAACCTAAAACATGAAAAACACTAAAAATAATTAAAAGAATAAGATACTCAAAAAAACCCCTCAAAAAACAATAAAACCCCATAGAAACCATAAAAAACCTGAAATGTAGTCAAAAACCCTAAAAACCCTGAAAACCCTAAAAAACATTAAAATCCTAAAAAATTACCTAAAAATCCAAAATTATTTAAAAACCCCTAAAAACTTTAAACCCCTTAAGTATTCCTTAAAAAATAAAAAACACATAAAAACATTTTAAAATCCTAAAAAACATTATGAAGCCTAAAACCCCTAAAATTCCATAAACCCATAAAAACAATAAAAATCCTAAAAGGAATGAATGATCAATAAAAATTATAAAACAAAAATAACTCTAAATCCCCTAAGAAAAACATAAAAACCTTAATATAATTAAAACCCCTAAGAAACCTAAAAATGATAAAAACCCTAAAACCCCCCAAAACCCTAAATACTCAAAAACCCCTAAACATCCCTAACAACCATAAAACCATTAAAATCCTAAAAATCCCTAAAATTCACTAAAAATGTAAAAACCCATAAAAACCCTGAAAACCCCTATAAAAACCTTAAAAAATAAAACCTTTAAAAAACAATAAAACACATTAAAAACCCTAAATGACCCTAAAAACCATTAAATCCATAAAAACTAATAAAATAATGAAAACCAGAAACCCATAAAAATATTAAAACCACTAAAAACATTAATAACCATTTTAAACCCCTAAATATGTTAAAAAAACTCAAAAATACCTTAAACCACCTAAAAAACTATAAAAACCACAAACCCTTAAAAAAACATAAAACCTTAAAATACCCTCAAAATCTATAAAAATATAAATCCACAAAAATCCGTAAAAGCCCAAAAAAAACCTAAAATATAAAAATCCATGAAATACCTAAAAAACCAAATATACCCTTATAAACCTAAAAACACTTAAAACTGATAAACACATAAAAACTCAAAAAACACTAAAAACCCCAAACCCCTTAAAATCTCTAAAAACCATAAAAACCATAAAAATCATAAAATCCTTGAAAACACATTAAAACATTAAAAAACCCTAATACCATTAAAACAACAAAGAAATCCTTAAAAATCAAAAGAAAATTAAAAACCCTAAAATTCTAAAAACACTAAAAACCCATAAATTAACCTAAAACCCCATAAGAACCATAAAACTCCTAAAAATAAACAAAATAAAAACCTATCAAACCCATAAAACCCATAATAATTGTAAAAACCCTTTAAACCTCTAAAAATGATAATAGAAGTCTAAAAACCATAGAAACCCTAAAATATCAAAAAAAATCTTAAAACCCCAAAATCAAAAAACTCCTAAAACCCAAAAATCAATAAAAATACTAAAAGCCCCTAAATATCACAAAAATAAAATGAAAAAACTAACATTCCTGAAAACCCATATGAAAACTTTAAATACATTGATACCATTAATACACTAAAAACTCTAAACTCCTAAAAACACAAAAAAACCATAAAACCCCTCAAAATCCCTAGAAACCCTAAAAACACATAAAAATCCAAAAAAATTTCTAAAACTATAAAACCCAAAAAAATATGAAAACTCCAAAAAACCATAAAAAGATAAATACACATTAAACCTCTAAAAACTATTAAAACTTTAAAAAACCCAGAAAAGATCCTAAATACCATTAAAAAACCTAAAACTCCTAATAACCTTTCAAAACCCAAAAAACCCATAATAACCATAAAAATTCATTAAAAACATTAAAAAACATATAAATCATTAAATTTTTTAAAAAAATTTAAAAAACCATAAAACCCCTAAAAACTAAAAAAAATCTTAAAAAACATAAAAACTATAAAATCACTAAAACCCCAAAAAACCCTGAAACCCTAAATAAACTAAAAACACAAAACTACTTAAAATTATAAAAAAAATCCCTAAAAATCCCAAAAAAATGTATAATCACCTAAAAACCATGAAAACCCAAACGAAAACTATAAAAATTTGAAGACACATAAAAACCCTAAAAATCCTAAGATGTGCTAGAAACCCTAAAAACACTAAAAACTCTAAAAACCCTTAAAAACCTTAATAAAACTTAAAAATCCATAAATACCCTAAAAATACTAGAACTTGTAAAAACCATTTAAACACCGAAAAATGAAAAAATTCTAAAACCCCTTAAACCCCCAAAAATAAAAAACCCCTAAGACCCCCAAAAGCCACAAAATCCCTAAAAACACTCAAAATCCTTAATAACCATAAAAACATTATGATACACCCCCCCCCCAAATCCTCAAAATTGTAAAAAACCCAACAAACCCTAAACACATTATGAAAACCATAAAAATATAAAAACATGTAAAACCCCCAAAAAACCTAAAAAATTCTACAAACCCTAGAAAACCCGAAATGGCCCTAGAACCCCTAGAACCCCTAAAAAACATAAATCCCCCAAAACCCTAAAACACCAAAAAATTAGAAAACTCACTAAAAAAACTTTAAATCCTTTAGACCCCTTAAAAGCTAAAAACTAAAAAACCCATAATAATAAAGAACCCCTTAAACTCGAAAAAAACCATACAACACTAAAAACCCTAAAAAACCTAAATACCCTAAAAATCTCTAGAAACCCAAAAAACCATCAAAATCATAAAAAACAATAAAAATATCTAAAAACAAAAAACCCCTAAAACACATGAAAACCCCTAAGAATACCTTTAAAATGTAAAAGCACTTAAAACACCTAACAAATCTAAGGAAACTAAAAATAGATAACAACTTAAAATCCCTAAAAACCCTGAAAACCCTTAAGAATCCCTTTAAAATTTAAAAGAACATAAAACTCCTAAAAATGCTAAAAACACAAAATCCATTAAAAATTCACTAAAAACCCTAAAAAC
This sequence comes from Viscum album, assembly GCA_963277665.1. Lineage (NCBI taxonomy): Eukaryota > Viridiplantae > Streptophyta > Magnoliopsida > Santalales > Viscaceae > Viscum > Viscum album. The sequence goes on from OY728164.1 coordinate 792,018,307, forward strand.
CTCTAAAACAAATAAAACACAAAAAAACTATAAAACCCCTAAAACCCATAAGAAAAACATAAATAAGATTTAGGAGAAGATGTCGCCACTCTCTCCTGGGAGCTCCCGCTCGACGCGGCGTTTTCCATTGTTCCCTCCCAAAACCCTTCTCTTTGGCTTCATGGATCATCTCCAGACCGTGATTTGTGATGCAAATTTAGTTCAGTGGCTTTCTTCCCTGGTGCGATGGGGGAGGATGAGGCAGATGATTGATGGCAGTGGGATCTGGTGTGTTGTGACTGGTAAAGGCGATGGCGGCTTGGTCTGGTTTGGTTTAGATCTGGTATATTTGGACCTTCCTCTTCCTCAGACGCTGTCTTTATTTCTTTATGGTGGGGAAATTGATGGTTTCCTTGTTGATTGTGTGAAGTCAACGTGGTCGATGACGAAGTCAACCTTGGCTTCAGATCTGAAACTCCGGTTGATTTTCTTTGACTTGCTGCTTTGCTGCTAGGTTTCATCCCTGATGCCTCTTCATTTCTGGTGGATACGGTGAGATTTGTGTCTTCTTTGAGATGGCATGAGTGGCCCATACACTCAGAACTAGGCTTCTCGCTTCAACACGCGGTGGCTCCTGTTGGATGTTGTGGTTTCCCGAAAGGTCAAGGTGGATACAAAGGGCAAAAATGCAGGTTTGTTTTTCTGATTCCTCTCCCTTGTCCTTGAGTCTTGCTGCCGATGAGGGTCTGTTCATTCTGATCTGAAATATGTTCGACTGTGGAATTTTTATTGTTGAATGGTTATGGTATGAGTCGTTTTGGGTGCTGAAATTTGAGTTTAATGGGCATTGGATGATGCGGAATCGGCATAAGATAGGGTGTTGTTGGTCTTGTGTGTTTGTCCATGGAGGGATGCTGGAAGTCGTCCGGCCAGGAGGGGGGGTTGCTGGATTCTTGAGTTTCTGTATTTTGATTGTTGTTGGTGGTTGTTTTTCCTATAAGTTGTTGCTGGATTTTAACTGGTTTCTGATTTGAGGGATGATGAGTTGGTGGGTTTTGGCCGCCAATTTCCTTGAGGGCTAGATTTGGCGGGTGCTGTTGGATGGTGGATGCTGGAACAGAAGCGGGATGCTGAGTGGTGTTTGAAAGAGATGCTGGCTGTTTGATGATGAGGTGTTGGATCCTGGCTGTGGTATGGCTAAGATGTGCTTGACACTGGTATATGTGAGGTTGGAAGCTGGTAATTTCTTAGTAGTGATCTGTTGGATGCTGGATGCTGCTGGATGAAGGTGATGGTTGCTACTTGGACCTGGGTGTGCTTATTTGGTTTTTCTTTTCTTTTATTTGATTTTTCTTTTTTTGGAGTGGGTTGTAAGGGGTTTTTGGTTGTGGGTCATTTGACCCCTCCCCTCCCTTGTCTGATGTGTCTCTTTTCTTTTTTCTAATAAATTTGGGGGGGGGGGGTGGCGGGAATGGCCCGACCCTCGCATCTTTCTTGACCTAAAACCCATAAAGTCCCTAAAACAACTAAAAACTTTCGAACCCATTTAAACCAATAAAGACATTTAAAAACTCTAAAAACCATAAAAACCATAAAAAACTAAAAAATTACTAAAACTCTAAAAAACTATAGAAACACTAAAACCATTAAAATCCCTAAAACCCTTCAAAATCCCAAAAAAACCTAAAATCATAAAAAACCTAAAAATTTTCTAAAAACCCTAAAATTTTTATAATCCCTAATAAAACCTTAAAAACCTAGAAACCCTTAAAACCACTAAATGACCTAAAAATTTCTAAAAACCCTAAATCCCCTAAAATACCTTGAAACCGTAAAACCGAAAAAAATAACTTAAAAACACTAAAACCTCTAAAAATAATAAAACCTCCATAAACCATAAAAATCTCTATAATCCCATAAAAACCCTAAAACCAACTAAAAGCTATAAGAACCATTTAAACTCCTAAAATGTTTAAATATATAAAAGCCCATAAAAACCCAAAAAACTAAAAGAACCCTAAAAATCCCCAAAAAACACAAAAATCCTAAAAATCCTAAAACCATAAATCTCTAAAAACACATAAAACCCCTAAAAATAATTAAAAATCCATAAAATTCACTAAAAATATAGGAAAACTTTTAAACCCCTAAAACCCTGACAAAAACCCAAAGGGAACTGATGCATGCCTATCACCAGTTATTTTCAAAAGTAATTATAGTTATTTATATTACAACACAAAGGCTGACCAAGGTCATATTGCTTGAGGATCCTTTCGGTTTGGTTAAACTAATTATTCTAAATAAACTAAACTAATTTTTGTTTATGTTTTGATTAGTTTATGAATGTAATAATTAATCATTATGGTTTTTTATTATTTAAAACAATGACAATATAAATGAGGATTTAAACTAATATTAAAATATAAAGAGAATGAGTTAATAAGAAAGAATTTGGTTTTAGTTTTCGGTTTAAGGTTAAATCATTATTACCTTTTATATTTTTTATTTTAGTTTGATCATACAAACATGAAATCTCTTGTTTTAACTACCATTCTTTATTTAGATGTTATGTAATATCATTGAATTTTAAATCACTCTCAATTCCACCTCCTCCTTTAATCATGTTTGATGAAACTCTTTCGTCTAGGATGTTCTATCTCATAGGACCCAACTATATCTATTTTGTTTCCTAAATTTATTAGATCAACTCCAACATGTGAATAACTAACCAATTGAGAGTGGGAAAGTAATTAAATAAAATAATAGATATAGATTGAGTTGCAAGCCATTGGGGCAGTCACCACATCTAGGACATTCACCACACCCACGCATGACACTCAATTATATTTAAAAACTTAAAAATAAACATTAAAAAAATTTTATAAACACCTTCACCTCCCCCCATGCCAAGCCTTGGGGTTAGCCTCTCATTTCTGAGAGGAATAGATCACTTGGTGGAGTGGGTGGTAGAGAAGAAGAAAAAATAGAACAAAATAAGGAATGATGTATGAATAAAATAAAAATGAAAAAATGGGGGATGAATATATATATATATATATAAAGAAAAAATAAAAGAAACTAAATTAAATTAAATTTATATAGAAAATAAATAATGTTAAAATAATAATAATAATAATAATTATTAATATAATTATTATATTATAGAGAATGTTTTTTTAAAATTGGGAGAGGAAAGAAAATGAGAAAATAATTTTAAAATGAGAAAGTTATAATTATAATAATGATAATTACAATAAAATTAATGATAATGATAATATGAATATGAATATGAATATTAATAATAATAATATTATTATTAATTAAAAATAAAAGAAGAAAATTGATAAAAATAATTATTGGATGGATAGAAAAACACCAATACCTGAATTAATTTCCTAAAACTATAATTCAAATTATAATTTAAAATTAAATGAAAATAAAGAAAACTAAAAAATGAAGAAAAATATATGTGGTGATTTGTGGTCGGCCTCCCTCAGTGGAGGACTCCCCCTTGGTGCCTTAGATTGAATGTGATGGAATGGCAAGATTTGAGAATGAGGATTTCTCTTTCTTTTATAGTCCGGATTTTCCCTTCGAATGATTCTACGTGTTAGACCTAATAAATAGTCGATTATCACATATAACCCTTAATTAAATTTTTACCAATTGTCTTGTTCATATTCACTCAAAATTTAAGCATATATGGAAATGTGTAGAGAGAGTTATTCCCATTATACTCAGAGAATTTAATATGAATAGACAGACTCTCCATATTCAATGTGTCTAGTTTCCCATGAATTAATGGCCTTCCAAACAGATTATTCATGCATATCCTCATTAATTAATGTTGTAAATACATTTATTATCCAGGTCCATATACAATTTAAGGTCCATTAGGCTGGAAAATTTAGAGATATAATCTCATATTTCAAAAATTCCAGATCTATGAATATTTTTCGATGCCTGTGTTGTGAGCTGATTTTAGGCCACCAAATGATGGATTGAGCTTATAGTCTAGAAGGATGAAATATATCCCAAGATGTCAATGAAAAATCTTCAAGATCTTGAATATCATATTTGAACATGTTTTTTCACTTTCATCTATAAAATTTCTGGTGTAACTTCCTAAAATGTGTTGAGAGGAATTTAGGATAGCTATTCTTGTGTCTCAACCACTTCTTGATAGAAATATGGGAAGTACTTATTGAATAAAGTGTGTTATTATCCAATAAATCAACAACTGGTTGCTCAATGGTCTCTTTGAGATCTTGGAAGAGGTCCTTTAATTCCTCCTCTTGGAAAAGTTTTCTTTGTGCTCCCCTAATCTGTCTATCCCATAATATAACACTATCTTCTGTAGAATAGGGGTCTTCATCTATACACTCTTACACCTGAGAGTATTCTTCTTTCCATGATAAATAATAATAATTTGGATTCAACATGGAAATAATTTTTATAGTTTTTATTTTTATAATAGATGTAAAATCTATCTAAAATGTAAAAATAGAAAAGGTAAATCAATAAATGATTGTATCCCCATAAACATTTCTAGTTTTGATGCACTCCTGTTATAGGAATTGTAAAAATCAATTATAAATTTTCATAGTGCAATAAAAAGGCTGACCAGGTTTGTCTCACTTGAGGATCCTATCATTTGGGTTCTCCTACTTCTTCTAAATCAACTTAATTAATATTTTTTTTATTTTATTAATTTATGAATGTAATAATTAATCTTTTTTGGTTTTTAATATTTAAAATAATGTTATGAAAATTGGGGATTTTAACTCATAGAAAAATATAAACAAAATGAGTTAATAAGAAATCACTTGGTTTTATGGTTTGGTTTAAGGTTCAATAATTAATCACTTTTTTATATTTAATTTTATTTTGATAAAACAAATAGGAAATATCATGTTTGGACTATTATTGTTTTTAAAGAAATTATATAATATCATTTAATGTGAAATTGCTCTCAATTACACCTCCTCCTTTAATCAAGGTTGATGAAAATCCTTGGTCTAAGAGGTGCTATCTTCCATGAATAACACTATCGATGTTGTTTCACCCATTTATTTTATAAACTCTAACATGTGAAGAAATAAACAAAGAGAGAGGGAACAAGTGATTAAATAAACTAATATATATTGATTGAGTTTCAATTCAATGGGGAAAGTCACCACATCTTGGACATTTACCTTACCCACGCATGTTACACAAATCTATCTACACACATAAAATTAAACTCTAATGAATATTCTATAACACCTTCACCTCCCCTCGAGCCAAGTCTTGGGGTTAGCCTCTCATTTCTATGAATAAGAGATCACTTGGTGGAGTGGTTGGAAGAGAAGAAAAAGAAATAGAACAAAATAAATAATGGTGGATGAATAAAATAAAAATGGAAGAATGGGGGATGGGGATAGGGAGAGATAAAGGAAATAAGAAAATAAAACAAAAGGGAATAAATTTATATAGAATATAAATAATTTTTAAATAATAATAATAATTATTACTTATATTATTATATTTATGGGACGTTGTTTTTGAAAAAGGACAGAAGAAGGAAAATGAGAAAATAATTTTAAAATAAGAATGTTATAATTAAAATAATGATACTAATAATAATAATAACATTAATAATAATAATATTATTATTAAAAATAAAATTAACAATAATATTACTTATAATAAAACTAATAAAATTGAGAGGAAAAATTGTGGGATGGATGGAGAAAAAAATGCTTAAATTAATTTAATAAAAATAAGATTTAAATTACAATTGAAAATAAAACTAAAATAAATAAAACTAAATAAATTAAGAAGAAGAAATTTGAAAATTCGTGGTTGGCCTCCCTCAGTGGAGATCTCCTCCTTGGTGCCTCGAATGTAATGGGATAGAGTGAAATGATTTGGGAAGGATGAGATCTCCTCATTTTATTGGCTAGATTATCCCTTTAAAATCTTACACATGTTAGACCCAATATATAACAAATTCATGCATGGACCCCTTCATGAAAGTTGTTACCAATTATCTTTCTCATATTCCCTCATCGTTTCATTATTTTTGAACATGTGTATAGAGATTCATTTTGTTTTACTCTGAGAATTTAATCAAACCAAACATACTCCCCATATTCAAAGTCCATTCTTTCCCATGCTATAATGGATTACTAAACAGATGATGAACATGTCTCCTACTTTATTAATGTTTTTAATAAATTTATTATATAGATCCATGTAGTATATCAACTTCATTAGCTCGGTAAACTTAGATATATAAGCTCATATTTAAAAATTTTCATATTTGTAAACTCTTTTCAAGAACTGTGTTGTGAGATTATTTTTTACCATAAATTGAGGGATTGATTTTTGTGGTATAGAAGGATGAAATGAATCTCGCGATTTATGGGATCCTATAAAAAATGAATTTTATAATTTAAATTAGTTTAGAAAATGTTATGGAAGAAACACTAAATAATAATATAACAATTAATTCCAAAAAGTAGTCTATTTCTATAATTATGCTCAAACTTCCACAACAACAAAACAAATGTGACAATTTAAAATAAAATAACACCATGGTTGGTTTAAAAACATTGAAATTGAAGGTAAAATTATGAAAATTGATTTTTCTATAAAGAACCTTAAAACCCTAAAAAAAATAAAAACCCTAAAAACCTAAAAAATATTAAAAACCTTAAAAACCGTAAAATACCATAAAAACACAATAAATACCAAGAAACCATATGAACCCAAAAGAACCAGAAAAACCCTAAGAACACCTAAAATCATAAAGAATCCCCAAAACACAAAAAAACCTTTAAACCTCTAAAAACATTAAAATTTCTCAAAAATAATAAAACACCTAAAAACTCAAAGAAAACCCTAAAAACCTAAAAACCCTAAAAACTGAAAAATAACATAAAAACCTAAAATTTCCCAAATTCCCAAAAAAAAACCCTAAAAACCATAAAAATCCTAAAAATCCTTTAAAATTAAAAATGTAGAAAAAACCCTGAAACCACTATTAAATCCTTAAATAACTAAAACACTTAAAACCCATAAATAAACATGAAATGATAAATAACCTAAAACACTTATAGTCTATAAAATCCCTCAAAACCCTAAAAGTATAAAAACTCTTAAAATGACTAGAAACCCTAGAATCCCATAAAACCCCTTAAAAACCTCTCAAAAATCTAAATACCTTTTTAAAACCATAAAAAGTATAAAAAAATTAAAAAATATTTATGCCCATAAAAAACCCTAAAGCCCCTTAAATAAATTAAAACATAAATTTCATAAAAACTCTGAAAATCTCTGAAACCCCAAAAAACCATAAAATACTAAAAACCCATAAAAATCCCTAAAAATGTAAAAAAAGTAAAAAACCTAAAAATCCTAAGAAGCCTTAAGAAAACTATAAAAACCTAAAACACTATATATCCCCCAGAACCTAAAAATACTAGAAAATGTTATGAACCTTAAAAACACTAAAACCCTTAACCATAAAAATTCATAAAAATTCATGAAAACAGAAAAATACTTGAACACCCCTTTGAAAACCATAAAATATATAAATAGTTAATACTCCAAAAAATAAGATAAATCGCTAAAAACCCTAAAAGATATTAAAAAGACCATAAAACCCCTAAAACCCCTAAAAACTAAACAAAATAAAAACAAAACATTAAAACGTCATAAAACCCATATAATACCTAGAAATAAATAAATAAAATAAAACCATTTAAACCCAAAAAGACATTAAAAACTATAAAAACCTATAAACCCCTAAGAAACTCAAAAAATACCCTAAAAACAAAAAAAAATCCCTAAAAACGTTAAAAACTCTCTAAATCCATAAATAACCTAAAAGACCAAAAAACTCCTACAAATCTATAAAATCCATTGAAATATAAAAAACATTTAATATCTCTAAGAAAATCATAAAAACCTAAAAAAAGTAAAATACTTAAAAAACCTAAAAACAATAAAAACCCCCTAAAACCCCATAAAAACCTTTTTAACCCTAAAAACCTTCAAAATCCTTGATTATACTAAACTTTCATTGAAATCCTTAAATTCCCTAAAAATCCCTAAAAATGTAAAAAACACAAAAAAACCCTGAAGGCCCTAGAGAAAACAATAGAAACCTAAACACACTTAAAAACCCAAAAACATAAAAATTTTAAAAACCCTAAAAAGTCCCTAAAACCCATAAAAGACTCTAAAACCCCTAAAAACCCAAAAACCCAATCAAAACTCTAAAAATAATTTAAACCAATAAATTTTTTAAAAAACTCTAAATGCCTTAAAAACCATAAAAAACTCAGAAAAACCATACAAACCTAAAAAAACCCAAAAAAACTCTAAAAACCATAAATTTCCATAAAAACCCTAAAATATATAAAAATACTAAATATCCCTAAAATTCTTAAAAATATAAAACCTCATAAAACCTCTTAAATTCACTAAGAAAACCTTAAAAAACTAAAAACACTTAAAACCCAAAAAACGTCAAAAACCCTAAAACCACACAAAATTATAAGAAATACTGAAAAATCCCAAAAAAACATAAAAAACAATAAAAACACTGAAAATCCTAAGAAAATCGTAAAAAACCTAAAAAACATAAAACCCGTAAAAACCAAAAATTGATAAAAGACCTAAAAGATCATAAAAACCCATAAATACCGTAAACCCCCCCAAAAATAAAAACCCTTAAAACATTAAAAAACCCAAAAACTGTTAACACTCACTAAAACTCTTAAAAACCTTAAACCCATAAAATGTTATAAAACTATAAAAAAACATAAAACCATACAAATTAAAAAAATAAAAAAATAAAAAAACAAAAAATACTCAAAAACTCCTAAAAACCCTAAAAACATAAAAAAAATATTAAATCCTAAAAATCCATAAAATCCCTAAAACAAAAAAAACATAACAACTCTAAAGCCCCCTAAAAAAATGTTAAAACCCTAAAAACCCTAAAAAACCAAAAATCATAAAAAATTCTAAAACCTCTAGAAATACCTAAAACCCATAAAAATCCCTAAATCCATCAAATACATAATAACTATAATAAACTAAAAAATTATTAAAAATATGTAGAAATCCCAAAAAATATAATAAAACCTAAAAACCATGAAAAATTCTAATAAAACCCCCAAAAAACTTAATCAATTAAAAGCACTAAGAACAGAAAACAATTCTAAAACCCCTAAAACCCATAAAGGCCCTAAAAATCCCTAAAATCCATAAAAACCTGTAAAAGCCATAAAAAAATATAAAAACACATAAAACCCCTAAAACGTAACTAAAACTCTAAACACACATTAAACCCCTAAAAATTTTAAAAAAATTGAATAAAAATTAAAAAACCTAAAAGCTAAAAAAACATAAAAACCCAATAACACTAGAAAAACCTTAAAACCCCCAATTAGCCTCAAAATTTAAAAACCATAAAAAATCATAAAATCCTATAGAATAATGAAATATCCATAAAAACATTAAAAACACTAAGAACTCTGAAAAAATACTAAGAAAACATTAAAAACTGAAAAATAATTAAAACCCCTAAAAACATAAAAATACTAAAAAACCTAAAATCCCTAAAAATACCATAAAACACTCTTAACTTGTAAAGCCATAAAAAAATAAATATTCAAAAAATACCTAAAAATCCATTAAAATGTAAAAACCCTAAATATCCAGAAAAATTCTACAAAAACCTTAAAACCAAAAAAACACTTAAAACCTCTAAAAAACATTAAAAAATGCTTAAATAACAAAGAAAACCCTAAAATATCCTCAATACCGTAAAACCCCTACAAACAAAATACCATAACGACCATAAAAACCCTTAAAATTTTATAAAAATAGAAAAACCCTTAAAAACTCTAAAAACATTTTCAACCACTAAAAATGTTAAAAAATATAAAAAACCTTAAAACCCATAAAAAATAAAAACACCAAAATACCCAAAAAGACCAAAACCCCCCAAACCCCATAAAAATCATAAAAACCATCACAATCCCAAAAAGGAAAAAAACAACAAAAATCCAATAAAATTCATAACAAAAATTAAAATGTAAAAAACCATAAAAAGATTGAAAAAATCTAAGAAAAAATTAAAAACTAAAAAACATTTGGAACCCCTAAAAACCCTAAAAACCCAAAATAACCATAAAATAATAAAAACCCTAAATAATCCCTAAAACCAAAAAAACCCATAAAAATACATTAAGGCCTAAATATGCATAACATGTAAAAACCCCTACAACCATTAAGAACTTATGAAAAACATAAATACCTAAAAAAATTAAAACCAAGAAAAACGTCAAAAATCATAAATACTCTAAAAAATAAAAATGTCCCCAAAAAAATAAAAACCCATAAAAACGAAAAAACTAAAAAATACCTTAAAACCCTAAAACCCATAAAAATCCAAAAACCCCACTAAAAACAACAAAACCCCTTTAAACCAAAAAAAATATTTAAAATACCAAAATCCATTAAACCCCTAAAAACTCAAATAAAACCCTAAAAACAAGAAAAAAACGTAAAAACATTGAAAAAACCTAAAAACATTATAAATATCTAAAAACACTAAAAACTAATTTTTTGTAAAAAAGCCCTAAAAATCTATAAAAATATAAAAAACTCTTAAAACCCTGAAAAAAATTATTAAAACCTGAATAAAAAGACACTTAAAACCCCCCAAAAATAATAACACCATACCTTAAAAACCCTAAAAACCTAAAGAAGACCGTAAAAACCACAAAATCCCACAAAAAAAAAATTAAAAATCCGTAAAATTCATAAAACACTAAAAAAAATTAAAAATGTAAAAAAACACTTGAATACATGAAAACCCTAAGAAAAATAGAACCTAAAAAAACTTAAAACCCTAAAAACTAAAAATGATAGAAATATAAATTTATAAAAAGAACCCTGTGATCCCCTAAAAATCATAAAAACCACTAAAACTCTTAAAAACCTCCAAAACTCTAAAAAAATCCAATAAAAAACTAAAACTCTTTGAAAACCTAAACACATGAAAAAACCCTTAAAACTATAATAACCATAAAAAATCCCTAAAACCCATACAACCCTAAAAACCCTAAAACCAAAAAACCTACAAATTCCCTAAAAACCCAAAATACCATTAAAACCCAAAAAGTCTCTAATAATACCTAAAAACATAAAAAATCCTAAATCAATGAAAATCACCATGAAAACATTAAAAACTTAAAAAACACATAAAACCCCTAAAAAATAAAATATGATAGAAACCCTAAAAACCCAAAAAAATTCCTAAAAACCCTAAAACACTCAAAATCCCAAAACACCCTAAAAACCCATAAAATCATATATAATCCATAACAATCACTAAAATGTACAAAAACCCTAAAACCGTGAAAACCCTATTGAATCCCTTAAAAACTTATAAACACTTTAAACTCCTAAAAATAAAAAAATATTAAAAACCTTAATAAGACTGTAAAAACCTAAACCCCTAAAAACTGTAAAACCCATAAAATACACAAAAACCATAAAAACCCACTAAAAATATAAAAACAATTTAAACCCCTAAAAATGATAAAACCCTATAAAAAACTTAAAACCCAAAAAACTCAAAAAATTACCAAAAAACCAAAAAAACCATAGAACCCCTTAAAAACATGAAAGCCCTAAAAGTCCATAAAAACATAAAAAACATTTATAAACATAAAAATTCCCTAAGAATCACTAAAAATGTAAAAAACCCTAAAAACCAAAAAAACGCTAATAAAACCATAAAAATCTAATATCACTTACCTATAAAAAACATAAAAAATGACAAAACTATAAAAAAACCAAGAATCCTAAAACCCCAAAAACATAAGAATCATAAAAATGCACAAATATTCTTAAAAACATAAAAAACCTTTAAAACCTTGAAAACCCCTAAGAAAACCTTAAAAACATGAAACACTAAAAACCCCTAAAACTCAAGAAACCCTAAAACACTGAAAAACCCTAAAGACTCTAAAACCCCTAATCCCCCTAAAAACCATAAAACCGCAAAAACATAAAACCCTAAAAATCCACTAAAAACACAAAAATTAATTTTAACCAAGAAAAATGTTTGAAAACTATAAAAAACCTTAAAACCCCTAAAAACACCAAAAACCCATTAAAACCACAAAATACCTAAAAACTATAAAAGTCAATTTTTTTAAAAAACATCCCCTAAATCCTCAAAAAACATAAGTAATCCTTAATATTCTAAAAACCCTAAGAAAATATTAAAAAAATTAAAAAACACTAAAACCCCTAAAAATTTTAAAACACTGAAAACCCAAAAAACCCAAAAAACCAAAAAAACCTTGAATATCCCTAAAAATGTAAAAAACATAAAAATCCTAAAAAATAACTAAAAAACCCAAAAATTTTAAAAAAACCCTAAAAACATTAAAAATCACATAAAAACCTTAAAAACACAAAAACACCTAAAACCCATAAAAATATAAAAATTTCAAATTTCAAGATTACCCCAACAAGGCCTTAAAACTTCTAATAACCTCTAACCCTTAAAGACCCCTAAAAACCACAAAAGAACCTAAAACTCCAAAAAACACTAAAACCCCACTACATACTCTAAAACCATTTAAACCTCTAAAAATGTTACAAAAATATATATAAAACACTTAACCCCTAAAAGAAATCAAAAAACCAATACTACCCAAAAAAACAATAAAATCTCTAAAACCCTAAACACCCGTAAATTACCTTAAAATCACTAAAACCCTAAAATCCCATAAAAATCTTATAAAAACATTATAAATCCCTAAAAATATAAAAAACATGAAAAACCTTGAAATCCCCTTATAAAACCATAAAAACCTAAAAAAATTAGAACCCTTTAAAAACTAAAAACGTAAAAGAACCTAAAAACCATAAAAAGTATAAAAACAATAAAACCCTCAAAATCCCTATGACCCCAAAAAAATGTAAAAATCCTAAAAACTCCCTAAAAATCCATGAAAATGTTAAAAATTAAAGAAAATTAATTAAAAGAAAAAAAGCTCAAATAAACTCTAAAACCCAAAAAACCATAAAAACCATAAAAACCCTAAAACCCCCAAAATCCCTAAGAACCCTAAAAACCATACAAGAATTATAAAATCCTTCGAAATCCCAAAAAACATAAAAAACCATAAAAAAAGACCCCCTAATAAAACAATAAAAACCAAAAAAACATAAAACCCCTAAAAATTTTAAAATATGAAAAAACCCTAAAAAACCTAGAACCATAAAAACGAATCAAAATCCTTAGAAACACTAAAAATAATAAAAATCCTAAAAATCCCTAAAAAAACCTAAAAATGTACAAAACCCTAAAACCATGAAAACCCCTAAGAAAACATTAAAATCATAAAAAAACATTAAACCCCTAAAAATAAAAAAAGATGCTAAAATCTCTAAAACACCTTAAAACCCTTAAACCCCCTAAAACTAGTAAAAACACTAGACTCCCTTTATTCACTTAAAAACATTAAAACTCTAAAAAACCATAAAAACCGAAAAAACTCAAAAAACCCTAAAAACTAAAAACCACACAAAAAAACAAAGAACAGTAAGAAATCTCAAAATCCCTAAAATCCCAAAAAACTATAAAGATCCAAAAAATCATTAAAAAACATAAAATTAAAAAAATAAAAACCTTAAACACCCTAAAAATCCAAAAAAGAAGATATAATCCCTCAATACATAAAAAACCTTAAAACTCTAAAAACACAAAAAACCCCCACCAAAAAACCCCTAAATATCATTAAAAATGTAAAAAACCATTAAAATCCTAAAAACCCCTATGAAATCCTTTAAAACATAAAATCCCTTAAAACATATAAAAACAAAAAAAAATGATAAAAACATAAAAATAATATAAAAACCTAAAATCGACTAAAAGAAAAAAGATCCCTAAAAACCTTAAAAAACACAAAAAACCCACTAAAATCTCTAAAAACCCATTACACCAATAAAAACATAAAAAAATATGAAACTCTAAAAACACCTAAAATTAAAAATACCCTAAAAACCAAACCCATAAACCATTAAAAACCTTCAAAATCCCTAAAAACCAAAAAAAATCCTAAAAGTTCCCCAAAATCCATTAAAACATAAAATCCCTTAAAACTTTAAAAACCCAAAAAACCTTTAAAATATAATAACACTTAAAACCCCAAAAATATAAGAAAATGAAACAAATATGTAAAAAACCTAAAATCCTAATCAACCCAAAAACCCTCAAAATCTATAAAACACATAAAATAATAAAAATACTTCAAAAACCCAAAAAAATTCAAAAAATGTACAAAACCCCAAAAACAATGAAAAAAACAAAGAAAAACAAAATACAATTGAATCTTTGAAATGTCTAAAGATCTTAAAAAGACTAAAAACTTTAAAAACACATAATAACCCTAAAAGACCCCAAAAACCCAAAAACCCAAAAAAACCTTAAAAACCCTTAAAACGATAAAAACCCAAATAACCCATAAAAACCAAAATCCAATTAACACTCTGAAAACCCTTTAAATGAATAAAATCATTAGAAACTATAAAAACACATAAAATCCTAAATAGCCCTAAAAATCCTTAAAAAATCTCAAAACCACAAAAAACCCATGAGAAAACCCTAAATCCCCTAAATCCATAAACCTCTAAAAATACCTAAAACCATAAAGAACCATAAATATAATAAAAAATCCATTTAGAAAACCTAAAACGTAAAAGACCATAAAAACCCCAAAACCCCCTAAGAAAACATCAAATACATAAAAACATATAAATCCTCTAAAAACCCAAAAATTCTAAAACCCCAAAAAATCCTAAAAATTAGTAAAACCCTCAAAATCCCTAAAAACATTAAAACCGCATTTAAATCCTAAAAAATCCAAAAAATTCTCCAAAAACATAAAAAACCCTAAAAACCCTAAAACCCCTATGAAAACCACAAAAACAAAAAAAACTTAAAACACCTAAAAACCTAAAAGACGCTAAAAACCTAAACCCCCTTAAAATCCATTAAAACCACAAATCCCCAAAGACCATAATAAGCCCTAAAAACATTTAATACATATAAAACCACTAAAACCCCAAAAAATTATAAAAAAAATTAAACCCCTAAAAACGATAAAAACTCTAAAAAAGATTTCAAACACTAAAAACACAAAAAATCCTAAAAACCCCAAAAAACGATAAAAGCATTAAAACCCGTAAAAAAATCTCAAAATCCCCAAAACCCTATAAACCATAAAAATTCTAAAAAATTACTAAAGATCCCCAAAAACATAAAAAACCTAGAAAATCATGAAAACAACTAAAAAAGAAAAAAAACCAAAAACAGTTAAAACCCCTAAAACCCAAAAAAAATTTGTAAACTTTAAAAACCATAAAATCCCTAGAATCCCTAAACCCCACAAAATACCTAAAAACCCAAAAAACATCAAAATATAAAAAGTAAATAAAACTACTTAAAAACATAAACGCCTTTAAAATTTCTGAAAAAACCTAAGAAAATGTGAAAACTAAAAACACATAAAAATCTAAAATCTAAAAAATAATTTAAACCATTAATCCCTAAAAGCATCCTAAAAACCCTAAAAACCCATAAATCCAACAAAATCAGAAAAATACTAAAAAATAACTAAAAACTATAAAAAAAAATTAAACCCCTAAAAATGTAGAAAACACTTAAAAACCATAAAAACACAAGAAATTAAAAAAATGTAAAAACTAAAAAAAGACCCTAGAAAACATAAAACCTCTCAAAACCCTCAAAAACCCAAAAAAACTCCAAAATAATAAAAATACTAAAAAACCCTAAAAACACTAAAAATTAATAAATAATAAAAACCCTGATAACCACTAAGAAAACATTAAAAATTGAAAAACTATTAGAATCCCTACAAACCTAAAAACCAGAAACCCAATAAACACCCCTAAAGAACCCTAAAAACCATAAAAACCTAAGAAAAAGAAAAAACTGAAAACCATAAAAACTATAAAAATATCAAAAAACCTTAAAAATCCTTAAATACCTAAAAACGTATTAAAAACCTTGAAAACCCCTATGAAAACCTTAAAAACCTAAAAACACATAAAACAATTTTTTTTTAAAAAACCCTAAACCCTCTAAAAAGACCCTAAAAACCATAAAAACCCATAATAACCATAAAGATCCCAATAACCATAAAAACACTAAAAACCATTGAAACACTAAAACCCTAAAAAACAAAAAAACACATTAAACAATTAAAAACATTAAAACAAAAGAAAACTTTAAACCCCTAAAAACTAAAAAAACCCCTAAAACCCCTCAAAACTCCTAAATAACATAAAAACATATAAAAATCCAAAAAACCCCCTTAAAATCCCTCAAAGATTAAAAAACCAGAAGAAACCTAAAAATCCCTATGAAAAACTTTAAATCATAAAAAAAATTAAAACCTATAATAACCTAAAGCCCCCTAAAAATTTAAAAACCCCAACAAAACAATAAAAACACTCAAAATCCATAAACTGTCTAAAAACCATAAAAATCCTAAAAATTCGAAGAAACACAAAAAACCCCAAAAAACCCAAAAAACCTTAAAACAACCCAATAAAAATTATATATTCCTTATAAATTTTAAAACCCCTAAAAAATTTATAAAACCCCTAAAAGACCACATGAACCCTAAAAACACTATAATCCCATAAAATAGCTAAAAACATTAAAAACCACTAGACACCCATAAAAACCATAAAATGCACTAAAAAATATAAAACCATTTGTAAAAATAAAAACATAAAAAACTATAAACACCTAATAAACATTAAAAAAATCAGAAAATCCCTAAAACACAAAAAAAACACAAAATTTCAAAAATACATAAACCTTAGAAGTCCCTAAAAATATGTAAAATCTATAAAAATCTAAAAACCCAAAAATTCTTAAAAGGCCCTAAAAATACATAAAAATTTAAAAACTCATAAAAACACTATTAAAATCTTAAACACCAGAAACCAATTAAAACCCCCAAAAATATGAAAAACACTAAAAACCATAAAAAACCTAAAACCCCAAACTTCAAAAAAAAACCCTAAAACCCTAAAAAACCCAACTAAACAATTAAAAACCAAAAAAACATAAATCTTCTAAAACCCTTAAAATCCATAAAATTGAGAAAACCCCTAAAAAGACCCAAAAAACCAATAAAAACCATAAAACCCCCTAAAAAACTTCAAAACCCATAAAAACACTAAAAACTATAAAACCCATAAAACCCATAAAAATGTAAAAAAACTAAAAAAAGTATAAAAAATCAAAAATAACTCAAAAGTTCAAAAAAACCCCAAAACCATAAATACTCTAAAACCATAAAACCATATAATCCTTTATAATCCTTAAAAACCCAAAAATGCCTAAAAATCCTAAAAATCCCTATAAATCAAAAAAATATAAATAAATCTAAAAACCCTTAAAAACACTAAGAAACCCATAAACCCCTAAAAAACTTAACATCCATAAAAAACCTAAAAATTTTAAAGCCCACAGAAACCCTAAAAACTATAAAACCCTCCAAATCACTAAAAACCATAAATTCTATAAAAAAACCTAAAACCCCCTAAAATACCTAAAAATGTAATAAAACCTTAAAACCCAAGAAAAAACCTAAGAAAACATTAAAAACATTAAAAAACAAATCCTCTAAAAAACCTAAAATGTTAAAAATAATAAAAACCCTAAAAATACCCTAAAAAGACCCTAAAAACCCTAAAAACCATAAATCCCCTAAAAACTAAAAAACCAAAAATCCCATAAAAATGCCAAAAACCACTATAAATATAAAAACCCTTCAAAACCCTAAATTTTTTAAAAACTCTAAAACAATACCTAAAAATAAATAAAACCCCTAAATCCCAATAAAAATTATAAATTTCAGAACCCTTAAACCCTCAACATCCGAAAAATCCTAATAACCATAAAATATCTAAAAAGATCAAAAAATCCCTAAAAATGTAAATACCATGAAACTCAAGAAATACCCCAATAAAAACATTAAAAACCTAGAATCATGAGAACCCATAAAAAACCTAAAACATATTAAAAACCATAAAAAATCCCAAACCCTTGAAAATCTAGAATATCCCTAAAAATCCTAAAATTATAAAATATCTCTAAAACATATAAAATGTAAATGCCAATAAAACCCTAAAAAGCCCTATGAAAACCATAAAACCTAGAAACACTTAAAACTCCTTAAAAACCAAAAAATTCTAAAAAAGTATCAAAACCAGTAAAAATACCATAAAAAAAATAAAAAACTCTAAAAACATTAAAAACCACTAAAAACCCATAAAAACCCAAAAACCCCACTAGAAACAATAACACCCTTTAAAATTATAAAAAAGGATAAAAGAATCTAAAAAACCGAACAACCCTAAAAAATCAAAAAAAAAACATAAAACCCCATAGAAACCATAAAACTCATAAAAGACTAAAACTCATAAAACCCCTTAAAATCCCTAAAATCGCTAAAAAATAAGAAAAATCCTAAAAAAATAAAAAATGTAAAAAATATAAAAAACCCTCAAAACTGTGAAAACTCATAATAAAAACATAGAAACCAAAAAACAAGTGAAACCCCTAAAAACATAAAAACACTAGAACCCCTAAAACCCTAAAACCCTAGAAAAACCTAAAACTCCTAAAAACCTAAAAAATCCATAAAAATATCTAAAAATATAAAACCCTTAAAAATCTTGAAACTCTTAAGAAATCCTAAAAAAATAAAAACACATAAAAATCATAAAAACCTAAAAAACTAAAAACCCTAAAACCCTAAAAATTCACACCCCCCAAAACCCCAATATACATTAAAAATCCATAAAAACCTTAAAACCACTATAAACACATAAAAAACATAAAACCATTAAAAAATCATAAAACCCATTAACCACCTAAAAAATGTTTAAAACACTAATATTCAGAAATCCTTTAAAAATATAAAAAAACACTAAATCCCCAAAAAATCGATAAAATCCAAAAAAACAGTAAAATCATTAAAACCCTAAAATTTATAAATATTATTAAAAGCTTATAAAATACCTATAAAATAAAAAAACTAAAAACCTGATAAAACCCAAAATAAAAATGAAAAAACACTTAAAACCACAAGTGCCTCTCTTGTGACTCTCTGCCCCATGAACAGATTCTCCCCCCTCAATGGTAGCTTCTAGGATGATGAGGCTGAAGAATAGAATGATGTGTAGGCAGAGGGTTCTTCCAGATTGGTTGAAAAGATCCCACCACATGTGGTTGGCTCTCAACCTACTGATGACCTGGGTCTTAAATACCAGATCATAGAAGTTGATCCTTCCACTAAGAAGAACCATATGGGTAGGCCCAAAAAGAAGGGGAAAAAGGAAAAAGCAAAAGCAGTGCCTCTAAATGCTAACACCAACCTTGTGAAAGAGGTGACTTCTGCTTAATATGATAAGGATCATCTTTTGGAACTACTAGGGGATTGGGAATCCTCCCATTGCCTCAGCCCTTAGGAATTTCCTCACTTCCTAGAGCCCTAGGATTCATGGTATCGCTGAGCCAATGATATCTATTAACAACTGGACAAGATTTAAATGGGAAAACTTTGGCTACTCCGGCATTTCTAAGACTACAAATGAGAATGGTCTGGATATCTTATAGGTGTTAAAGCATGATGAAATTTAGTTGACAACGGTGGATGTGAGCTCCAAGGTCATCACCTTGTCTTCCACTTACAATGATACCCCTCTCTCCCTGTCCTTTGAGTATGCATCTTGGTCTGACATGAGGAGACGAGCTCTATGGGAAAAACTGATTACTCTATTTGGGATCCTTAAGAATAGTTGGATTGTGATTGGAGATTTCAACACCATGTTGGGCCCGAATGAGAGGATTGGCTCCAACTTCTCTTACTTGGCTGCTGAGGACTTATCTATCTTCTTTGATAATTGTGATCTCACAGAAGTCCCTGTCTCAGGATCCTTCTTCACTTGGGGGGCACTTCACTTTTAATGGCCGACAGGCTAGCAAGATGGACATGAGCTTTTATAGAATAAATTATGGGATTCCCTCCTTTATGTCTCGGGCTTTACCCTCCCCAAACTCCATTCGGATCACAATACCTCGGTTTCTGATTGTTCAATAGGCTCTCCATGTTCGTCACCTTTTCCTTTCAAGTTCAATAATGTCTGGCTCATGATCCCATGATGCAGGGAAATTGTTACCAGTGGCTAGAATGAAGTCCTCCAAGGCATTCACTACTATAGGTTGGTCTCTAGGCTAAAAAAATCAAATCCTCACTCAAAGAATGGATAAAGATCTACTTCTCTTATCTGGATGATGACATTTAGGATGCCGAGCAACAACTCGCCCTCCATAAAAACTCTAATCAACACCTAGCCCTGTCCTCTTTGGAGGAGTTGCAGCTCCGCTCCAAGCTAGATGATTTTTTGGCTCTTAAAGAGAAGCTGGCCAAGAACCATTTTAATGTTAGATGGCTCAAATATGAATATCTTAATTCAAAATTTTTCCATCAGCTTCACAGGGAGAAAAAGGAAAAAAACTATCTTAATGTGGTTTTCATTTTGGGCTCTACCTTCACCTCGAAGGATGATATTTCCACTGCTGTTATCTATCACTTCTATGGGATTTACTCGGATGATGGTGTGGATTATACCTTCCCTTTTATGGACTCCATCCTTCCACACATTGACGAACAACAGAATAGGGCTCTTACGATTCCCCCCCATTCGGAGGAAGTCAGGGCTGCTCTATTCTCTCTGAGCATCAACATCACTGCGGGACCGGATTGCTTCACTAAAAAGTTCTTCATGTCTTTCTGGGATATCAGGCACTAGGGCCTCACCAACTTTGTTGGGGAATTTATTATCTCTAGTATGTTTCCACACAGGTTCAACTCTAATTTTATTTCCCTGATTACCAAAAGGGAAAATTCCATTGATATTGGTGACTTTAGACCAGTTTCCATTGGAAACATTGTCCCCAAAATCATCAGTAAGAATCTGGTCATGCGAATAGATAAGTTTGTGGGGGAAATCCTAACCCCTAATCAGTTCGGGTTTATCTTAGGGGGGAGCATCCAAGAATGCCTTTTCATAGCCTCAAAGAGAATCAATGTTATGTGGAAGTAGTACAAATAGGTAAACTTTACGCTTAAGGTTGACATATTCAAGGATTTTGAAACTATTAAGTGGAGATTTATCTCCAAGGACGTATCCAAGTATGGCTTCTCGAACTATTTTATCAGGATCATTATATACATTCTAAGAAGCATCTGGGTCTCAGTTCTCATAAATGGATCCCCAAAGGGGTTCTTCCCCTATTCCCATGGGGTCATACAGGGTGACCCGCTTTCAGGAATCCTCTTTGCGGTCTCAGAAGATTACTTGAGCTGGTGCCTCATTGACCTTTATCAGGCTGGCCACTTCAATCCCATTAGGGTAGGGAGGGACCTCTACGTGTCGTCCCATCTTTTTTATGCTGATGATATTCTTCTATTTGGGAAATATGACAAACAGACCTTTCATTCCATCTATTTGATCTTCCGACATTATGAAAACATGGTGGGGCAATCTATCAGTTGGAGAAAATATTTGATCGTCTTTGGGGAGGGGGTCCCACAGTCCCGTCATATTTTCATTTCAAGGTCCCATGGTGTCAAGAGAGGGTTACTTCCCTTTGATTACCTTGTTGTCCCTATTTTTTGGGGATGTTTCAAACTCTTCCATCTTTAGGGAATTGCATCCAAAATTACCCGACAGCTGGAAAAATGGACTAGTGAATCCCTCTCGCAAGCTGGAAGGGTCTGTCTCATCAACATGGTGATCACTTCTATGTTCACTTAGGCTTTCACCATTTATATATGGCTGGTTAATCTTATTAAGGATATGCAAGCAATGATCAGGAATTTCTCTTAGATGGGCGGGGTGTTTAATTCAGAGGAAATTGGTTACAGTGGCCTGGAAGGACTGCACTAAATAAATTGAGCTATGTGAACTAGGCATTAAAGACCTCAGACGATACAATGATGCTCTTATTGATAAATTAACTTGGGGGATGCTCAATCTGAGGGATGGGGGCTTGGGTTTCACTCGAGAAAGATTTGTGCTCAAACAATGCGATGAAAATGCATTTTACATTCCCTCTTCTATTTGGCTAGAAATTCATGACTCCTATAAGGCCATTATTTTTCACTCTAAATGGATCGTCTCAAAGCACTCGGAATTGAATTCATGGTCCACATCTTGACTGGATAGGGCCCTGCAAGAATGCATGACTCCCTCTCCAGGCCTTAAAATATTTCCCATTGTGGCTTTCATTTCACGGCTGGAACCGATTTAGGCCCTCCTCCCAACTGAAGCCTTGCTTCAAACCCAGCGTTATGCCTTTATTGACTCTGACATCTTGATCTGGAAGCCCAGCTTGGTAGGACAACTAACTGTTAAGGATTATTATCAGTACAACCGCTCCAGGGGATCCCCTCCCCCGGTCTGGCTCTCCAAATTTAGGAGGAATTTCATCCGCCCAGCCAGCCATCTTCCCCTCTGGAAAATTAGGAAGAATCGTCTACTAATGCAGAACCAGTTGCAGAAAGCTGGGCATAGTTATTCCTCCATTTTCTTCCTCTGACTTGGTGCAGAATAAAACATTCATCACACCTTCCTCCAATGAAGGTTTAGTGTAGAACTTCGGGGCTTTGTTCAGCATATTTTTGGGTTCCCAGAAGGCCTAGACAGACCTCTCTTTGTGATTATGGCTGACCTGTCCAATTGGGATTATAGTGAATAGGTCCGTAATCTTCTTTGGGTAGTTGTGCCAGAAATTATCTTCTTTATCTGGACCGCTCGGAATTCAGTTGCATTCAACAAGAAATGGAACTCCATTTATAGTGGTGTGGTGATGATTCATAGGGCTATTTATGCAGCTTCTCGCATTCAGATAGGCCATATGGAGAACGATGTTTGCGAGCTCATCATCCCTCGGCTGCTTGACATCTCTGGCAGGGCAAAAAAACCAATGGTTCTCAAGTTTTTTTATTGGATCCCCCCTCTCCCATCCTGGATTATAGTTAACGTTGATGGTGAGACCCTTGGTGCACTGGGCCCTACTGGATGCGGTGGTTCCTTTCGCACCTATCATGGATTTGTCAAAGGTTTCTTTCAGCACTTCATTGGATACAGGTGTGCCCTTGAGGAAGAATTGTGGGCCATGATAAAGGTGATTGAATATGCTATCAATTTCGGGTGGAGCTTCCTCTGGCTTGAGTCTAACTCCATGCTTGTTGTGAATGCTCTTAAAAACAAATCTAGGTGTTTTCCCTGGAGGATCCTCACCCAATGGAAGAAATGCCTCACCATGTCTCAAAGGCTGAATATTAATGTGACACATGCCTATCGGTAGGTGAATGCGCTTGCAGATGCCCTCTCTAAACAGGCTATTGTGGATAGGTGCTCACTGTGGTCCTTTGTGGACATGCCCTCCTACTCCACGCTTGTGGACTCTGACTTGAAGGGTGAGTTACACACCCGGTTATGTAACCCCTCCTTGTAGCTCTCTGTTTGTTTTTTTCTTTTTGTATAAATTTTGGGGGACCAGGCACGCCTGGTCTTTAGCCTTCCTTGCCCTAAAATATATAAAAAGACTTAAAAACTTAAAACCAGTAAAAAAATAAAGCCTATAAAAAATCTACAAACCCTTTATACCAAAAACATTAAAAAACTCAAAAAACCCTAAAAACGCTAAAATAAAAAAATCCTCAAAACCTTGAAAAAAACATAAAAACCATAAAATCATGAAATCCCTAAAATCACAAAAAATCCCAAGACACTAAAAAACCATAAAAACCCTAAAAAATACCTAAAAATCTTTAAAAACATATAAACCCTTAAAAACCAAAAAACCCCCTTCAAATCTAAAATATGATAAAAAACGAAAAATTCTCTAAAAACTAGAAAAACCCTCATAATCTTTAAAAACCCTAAAACACCATAAAAATAAAAATTAATCCCTAAAATTTCCTAAAAACATAAATTCCCATAACAACACTAAAAACCATAAGAAAACATTAAAAAACAAAAAACACTTAAAAACAGTAAAACAAAAAAATTGATAAAACCCCTAAAAATCCTATGAAGATAATAAAATACCTAAAAAACAATAAAACCCTAAAACCCCCCAGAAATCATTAAAAACATAAAATTAAAAAGAAAAAAATAAAAACCCTATAAATGTAAAAACCCTAAAAACCCTAAGAAAATGTTAAAAAGATAAAAACCCTAAGAAATTGCAAAAACCCTAAAAGACCCTAAAACCCCTCAACATCCCTAAAATCCATTAAAAACCATACAAATTCTAAAAAATCTGTAAAATTCCCCAAAAAAGTATGAATTCTTAAAAACTACAATAAAACATTAAAAATATAAAAACATTTAAAACCCCAAAAAACCTAAAAAACACTGATATACTAAAAACCCTTAATAAGTACCTCAAATACCACAAATCTATAAAAAACAAAAAAAGATTAATAAACCCTAAAATACTAAAAAAACCCTAAAAACAACTAAATCTCTAAAACCCTCAAGACAATAAAATTTCAAAAAACTATAAAAAACATTCACAACCAAAAAAAACTCAATAAATCAATCAAAACCAAAAAAACCATAAAACCCTTTAAAACAATAAAAAACCCCGAAAACCCCCCAAATTCCATAATAAACCGTAAAACCCAATAGAATCCTAAAAAGACCTCTAATCACTCAAAATGTAAATAACCCTAAAACTCTGAAAAACATTGAGAAAACATTAAATACCCAAAATTACTTAAAACCCCAAAACATAAAAAATCTAAAGAAACTAAAATCCTATAAAACCCCTAAAAACCACCAAATCCTTAAAACCCTAAAAATAATAAAATCTCAAAAAAAGTCATAAACATTCCATAAAATTTAAAAAAGATAGAAATCATGAAAAGCCTTATGACCACCATAAATATCTATAAACACTTAAATCCCCTTTAAAAAATAAAAAAAGAAAAAACCCTTAAACCCCTAAAACAATAGAAACCCAAAAAACATATAAACGGATAAAAATCTAAAAATACATAAAATCACTAAATCCCTTTATACCCATATAAACATTAAAAAAACTATTAAAACACTAAAAAACCAAAAACCCCCTAAAAACCCTTAAAAACATAAAAACAGTAAAAATACTCAAAATCTATAAAACATTAAAAACCATAAAAATACTAAAAAATCATTAAAATACTAAATAAACCTAAAAACCAAAATACTTGAAACCACCTAAGAAAACCTTAAAAACCTAAAAACACATAAAACCAAAAAAACAAGAAACTGATAAAAACGTCGAAAATCCAAAAAAAACTAAATAAAACCTAAACCACTCAAAAATCTATAAACACTCTTAAAACCCATAAAATTAATAAAAATTAATAAAAATAAAAAATATAAATAAAAGAGACCTTAAAACCATAAATAACCCTATGAAAATATTATAACACTAAAAATAATTAAAATACCTAAATACCTAAAAAAACAAAAAACACTAGAAACCTTAAAAGACCCTAAAACCCTAAAACCCCTAAAACCATAAAAAACCCTAAAAATATTAAAAAACATAAAACCATAAAAACCCAAAAAAGTACTAAAAACTATAAAACCCCATTAAACACCTAAAAATGCTCGAATACTCTTAAAAACCTTAAAACCCTTCAAATATCGAAAACCCTAAATACACAAAAAACACATAAAATCCCGAAAAGCACTAAAATGCCCAAAAAACCATGAAATTCCTTAAAATTGCAAAAATACCATAATAACCTATTAAATTCATTGAAATCCTTGAAATGTAAGAAAACCATGAAAACCCCTAAGAGATCCTCACAAACCTAAAAACATTTTAAATAACTAAAAGACCCAAACAAGCTAATACCCCAAAAAACTCTGAAAACCCTCAAAATACCATAAGGCCCTATAAATCATAAAAAAAATTGAAAAATTCCTAAAATTGATAAAAACATAAAAAACCTTGAAAACCTAGAAAACCCATATGAAAATGTAAAAAACCAAAAAAACCTTAAACCCATGAAAACCTAAAAAAACAAAAATCCCTAAAAAGAATCTAAAAAACCAAAATCCCCAAAATCCCATAAAACACCCTAAAAACCTTTAAAACACAAAAACCCCATAAACCCCTAAAATCTACTAAACACTTTAAAAACCTTCTAAACCCTTAAAAATGTTAAAAACTCTAAAAACCTTAAAATCCCAAAAAACTCAATAAGGTACTAAAAAACCATAAAAACATAAAAACCATGAAACCATAAAAAATCCTAAATCCCATCAAAATCCCCAAAACCCTAAATATAATAAAATTAAAAAACCATAAAAACCCTAAAAATCCAAAAACACTAAAAACCCTGAAAAATGTAAATACCTAAAAGCACTAAAAAGCCCAAAAAAATAATGAAAACCCTAAAAAGACCCCAAAACCCATAAACACACATTAAAACCATATAACCCATAAAAATATTAAAACCCTATTAAAACCTATGAAAATCGTAAATACAGTAAGAACTAAAAAATAGCCATTAAACCCCTAAAAACACCAACAAACTCTAAAAAACATAAAATCTAAAAAAACCCATTTCTAAATTTTGTTTGGATTGTAAAATTATTGTTCATGTCAAGGATACATTTCATAGGATTGTGGTTTTCTCTTCTTTTCATCAAAAGTTCACTATGGAGCTTCTTGTAGAAAGGAAGTGAGGAAGCATACTTAAAAAATAATGGGGATCTGCTTGGTGACAGACAACCCACTCATGACAATGACAATGTGCAAGTTAGAAATAGTTCATTATAGCCAGATAAGAATTTTACATAAGAGAATCTTGAGTAGGTGACTATGGAACTAATGTTGGTGCTAGAACACAACGAGCATGACCAAGCAGATAGGGGTGGACTTATAAGAGGAGTGACTATAGAATCAGCTCCAATAATTTAGAGGAAACGAAATTCATGTGATGAAGGAAATATTTCATAGATTCAGGAGGAAATTAATAAATTAAGGTAAACCTAGGGAATCCATGGAAGGTGGGATGATACTGAGTTTGATTCCCTGAAAAACTCATCTTATAGTCAGGTATTGTCCAAATAAGAAAAAAATGTTTGTGTGAATGATGATGGTTTCAACCTGTTCCTCCCAGGAAATCAAGATGTAGGAAACACTATTCCTATTTGAAGTCAACTATGATCACCATGTATCATGGTACCTTATAGTTTATCTCTGACTGGTATAATGATTATGAAGATTTATATCAAATTGATTATGATACTTAATCTACTTTGGTATCTCTTAGCATGTGGGCATGATGCTTGTATGACCCCATCCTTTCCCCTTATATACTATATTCGTTCTTCTTCAATAATTTGGATCTTCCCCAAACGACCTAGTAAAAAACACTAAAACCCCCAAAAAGTAAAAAAACCCATTAAATTGTTAAAAAATCATAAAACCTCTCAATATACCAAAAAATCCAAAAAACACAAAAAAAATAAAAAAATGTAAAAATCGATAAAAAATTATTATCCCATGAAATATCTAAAAAACCCTAAAAACCTTTAAAAATAAAAAAACATAAAACCCTTAATAACCTAAAAAGTGATAAAAACACTAAAAAGTCCCTTAAATCCCTAAAAACCGTAAATCCAAAAAAATCCATAAGGACCATAAAAAACAAAAAAACCCTAAAAACCACAATAAAATATAAAACCACTTTACAACCATAAAAATATTAGAGAAAAAAAAACCCCTTGAAACTAATAAAAAACTCAAAAAACCCCATCAAACCCCAAAAAACCCATAAAAACCCTAAACCCCTAGAAACCTATAAAAAACCAAAAAATCTGTAAAACCATAAAAATCCTAAAAAATCCCTAAAAATCATTAAAATGTAAACAAGCCTAAAAAACCTAAAACACCCAATGAAAACCTTAAAAATATAAAAATACTTAAAGCATAAAATTTAAAACCTCAAAAACTCATAAAAATGTAAAACCCCTTAAAAACAATGAAAACCCTAAAAACCATAAAAATCCTTAAAGCCTAGAAAACCCTACAAAAATCTACAAAACACTGAAAGTATTTAATAAGAACATAAAAACCATAAAACACTTAAACACATATAAAACTTAAATATGATAAAATTCTAAAAACCCCTAAAGACCACAAAACCTTAAAACCCCAATAACATAAAAACCTCTAAAAACATTTAAAACCCAAATGACCCATAAAAACCAAAAGAAATTAATAAAATATATGAATACCCTTTAAACACCTAAAAAGTTATAAAATAATAAAAATACCTTTAAACCCCTAAAAACTCAAAAAAAACACAAAAAACACAAAAAAACCCAAATATCATAAAAATCCATAAAACACTAAAAACCATAAAAATACTAAAAGAACATAAAATCCACTAAAAACGAAAAAAACCCAAAATCCCCTAAAAGACCCTAAGAATATCTAAAAAACATAAAATCACTAAATACTTCCAAAAATTGAAAATTTCTTACAACCCCAGAAACCTAAAATTCGTAAAACCCTAAAACCATAAAAATCTTACAAAATCCCTAAATATCCCTAAAAATGTAAAAAATTCAAAAAAACCCATTGAAAATCTTAAGAAAACATTACAATCCTAAAAAAAAAGAATTAACCCCTAAAACTTAAAAAATTATAAAAACCACAAAACCACTAAAAAAGATCCAAAAAACCCCCAAAAACAGTAAAACAAAAAATACCCTTAAAACCATAAAACCCCTAAAAAACATAAACTGCCAAATTCCCAAAAAACCATAAAATTCCATAATAATCATAAAAAGTACCTAAAGATCCCTAAAAACAAAAAAGCCCCTAAAAACTAGAAAATCCCTGAGATAATTTTTAAAAGCTAAAAAATTTAACAACCTAAAAAATCATAAAAAATGATAAACCCCCTAATAATGATAAAAACCAAAATAACACTAAAACCACTAAAAATCCATAAACCCATAAAAACCATAAAAATTCTAAAAGATCACTAAAAATTGATAAAAATATAAAACCCCGTAAAATCCTTGAAAAACACCAAGAAAACCATAAAAATTTAAAAACACTTTAAACCCATTAATAAACTAAAACACACTTAAACCCCTAAAACCCTAAAATAAACTAAAAAAACCCTAAACCCCCTAAAAACCATAAAGCCCTTGAAATCGTTAAAAAAACCTAAAACCCCAGTAAAACCATAAAAACCACTAAAAACATTAAAAACTATTCAAACTCATAGAAACATTATAAAACACTAAAAATTATAAAAAACCCAAAAAAACAAAAAAAAACTCAAACCCTAAAAAACAAAAAACCTTAGAAATGATAGAAGACCTAAAAAACCACTCAAAAACCTAAAAAACCTACAAATTCAAAAAAATCCAAAACAATCCCTTGAAATGACTAAAAACACAAAAAAAGCTTAACAAACCTAAAAAACACTAAGAAAATATTAAAAACCATAGAGCACATAAAACATAAAAAACCCTAAAAATGATAAAACCCTAAAAACCCTTAGAATCCCTACAAAACCAAAAACCCATAAAAATCTTAAAAATCTTTAAAAATAATTAAAAACATACATAACCTGAAATATGATCAAAACCCTAAAATCCATAAAATGATCATAAAAATATGAAACCCTAAAAATGTTAAAAATAGGTAAAAACCATTAAAACCATAAAAACATAAAAAACCCTAAATCCAATAAAACTCTTTGAACCCCTAAAAATGTTAAAAACTCTAAAAAGCAACTAAAACCCTAAAAACTCAACCCCCCTTAAAAAACAAAAAACCATAAAAACTAAAAAAACAAAAATAACCTTAAAAACCCACAAAATCCTAGAATAACATAAAAACCATCAAAAATACTAGAAGGCCATTAGAGTCCTTATAAAAAAAAATCCATAATAACCCTAAGAAAATATTAAAACCAAAAAACACCTAAAATGCATATAAACCAAAAAATGATAAAATTCATAAAAAACATAAAACACCACCAAATCCTTAAAAACCCTAAAAACTAGGAAAATCTAAAAAACCCCTAAAATACCTAAATTTTTTAAAAACCCCTAAAAACTCCAACAGAAACTGTAAAAAAATAAACATAAAACCCCTAATAACGTAAAAATGCCTAAAACACTGAAAACCCTAAATGAACCTGAAACCCCTAAAACCCGCTAAAATAATACAACATCCTAAAAACCATAAAAACCATAAAATGCCAAATAAATAATAAAATTCCACTATAACTTGTATAACACTTTAAACCTCTAAAAAAATTTAAAACACAAAAAAAACTTAAAAACCCTAAAAACTCAAAGAAACCCCTAGAAACCCAAAAATACCAAAATTGATAAAAAATATATAAAAATACCTTAAAACATGAAAACAACTAAAAACACTGAAAGACATAAGAAATCCATAAAAAACTAATAACAATTAAAATCCCTAAAAACCTAAAAAATGGTAAAAACCCTAAAAAACAAGAAAAATCTAAAAAACCCCTAAATACCCTCAAATCCCTAAAAATACTAAAAAACTGGGAAACACAATAATAAAAACATAAAAAACTAAAAAAACCTAAAAACCCTAAAAATCTTACGTGCGCTAAGGACTATAAAAAGATCTTAAAACAACCAAAGGCCCTAAAACAATAAAAAATCTAAAAAGATTAAAAAACCCTAAAATCCCATAAAATAAAAAAATCCATCTAAAAACTCTAAATCCCAATTAAAAACATAAAAACATTAAAAAATTGTTAAAAACCATAAAACCCCTAAAAACTCAAAAACACCCGTAAAAACCCATAAACCCAAAAAAAACCCCAAAACACTTAAAAACAACAAAATCCATTAAAATCCAAAAAATAATATTAATATCCTTAAAAATAACAAAAAATATATACAAATGTAAAAACCCTTATAATCATTAAAACCTCAAACAAAACATTAAAACCCAAAAAGCACATAAATCCTTAGAAAAATCTAAAAAATGTAAAACCCTAAAACCCATAAAAATCCCTAAAAACCCTAAAATGACAAAAAATCATAAAAATTCTCTAATTATTTTTAAAACAAAAAAAACCTATATATCCTAAAATCCACTAACAAAACCATAAAAACCTAAAAAATACTTGAATCACCTAAAAACCTATACAAAGCTAAAAACATAAAAAAACCCTAAAATACTCAAAAACTACAAAAAACCTCTACAACCATGAAAATACATAAAAGTATTAAATACTATAAAAATGAATATAACCCCCAATAGAACCCACTAAAAACTCTAAATAACATTTATTCCCCAAAAAAATTTAATAAAGTATAAAAAACATTATATTTTTTAAAAAAAATAAAGAAACAATAAAAACTAAAAAATCCAAAAAACATCTAAAAACCAAAAAAACAGAAAAAATCATGAAACTCTTTAAAAACCATAAAAATAATAAAAATCCAAATATTCCCTAATAATCATAAAAAACATAGAAAACCCTAAAAACCCTAGAAACACTTAGAAAACCGAAAATATAGAAAAACAATCAAAATCCATAAAAATTTAAAAATTACGAAAACCCTAAAAACCCTAAAAACTATAAAAAATTAAAACCCCCAAAAATAAATAAAAACATGAAACCCATAAAAATCCTAAAAGTTTGCTAAAAATTCCTAAAAACCTAAAAAAAATAAAAAACATTATAAATATAAAAAACCATAAAATACCCCCAATAAACATATACCCCCTAAAAACTTTATCAAATTGTAAAAACCATCAAAAACCATAAAACCACTCAAAATATCTAAAACTTCTAAAACCCATAAAAATTAGAAAAATCCCTAAAAATACCTAAAATTGAAAAAACCCTATAACCCTTGAAAACTCTTAAGAAACATTAAAAACATAAAAACACATAGAATTCCAAAATAATTAAAAACTATAAAATCCCAAAAAACCAAAAAAACCCTAATACCCCTAAAAACAATAAAAAAACTAAAAATATTTAAAACCACTAAAAATATTTAAATTCTACAAAAACACATTAAACCCCTAATAATTCTAAAAAACTTGAAAACCCATAAAAATTTAAAAAACACCTTAAAATAAAAAAACTCATAAAAAACCTAAAAACCCTTGAAAGTAAAAAAAATCCAAAAAACATTATCCTAAAAAAGTCCCAAAACCCCTAAAATGATGAAACACTAAAAACACTGAAAACCCCCTAGAGAACCTTATATACCTAAAAAACATAAATCCCTTATAAACCTTAAAACCATAAGGCACCCTCAAAATCCCCAAAAACAAAAAAACCATCTAAAAAACCAATAAAATCTCTATAAATCCCCCAAAACATAAATAACCCTAAGACCACTGAAAACCCATAAAATCATTAAGAACCTATAACACATTAAACCACTAAAAACCTAAAAACCACTTAAATGCCTAAAATGACCCTCAAAACCCTAAAATCCCTAAAGGCTATAAAAACTCTATAACCTAGAATCATTAAAAATCCCTAAAAACCTAAATAACGATAAAAACACAAAAAATCCCAAAAACCTCTAAAAACCATAAAAACTGTAAAAAACAATATAAACCTAAAAACCCTTAAAAACACTAAAATACTTATAAACCCCTAAAAATGTTAAATAAACATTAAAAACAATAAAAACATTAAACAACTAAAAAAACCCTAAATCCCAAAAAAAATAAAAAACCGAAAAAACCAAAAATATCCCAAAAAACCATAAGGACTATACAATTTTAAGAAAAACATAAAAATTAAAAAAAATTAAAAAACACTAAAACACTGAAAAATCATTGGGAAATCCATGAAAATCTAAATACAATTAAAATTCCTAAACACATAAAAATACAAAAACCCTAAAAACCCTAAAAACCCTAAAATCTCTAAACACATTAAAATCCCATTACAAACCTAAAAAGTAAAAAAACTATAAATAACATTATAACCCTAATAAAGAAAAAACCCTAAAAACCCAAAAAATCATAAAAGTACTAAAAATACTGAGAACCCTTAAAATCCCTAAAAACCCTAGAAACCATAAAAATCCTTTAAATTCCATAAAAATACCTAAAAATTTAAAGATCTATAAAAACCCTGAAAACCCCTAAGAAAAATTTAAAAACATAAAAACACATAAAAAAATTCAAAGCCCTATAAAATGATAAAAACACTAAAATTTAGAAAAAACACTAAAAAACATCAAAATCCCTAAAAAGCATAAAAATCCAAAAATATTCCTTAAAATACATAAAATCAAAAAAAACTTAAAACTCATGAAAACCCCTATGAAAACCTTATAACCTGAAAAAATATTTAAACCTCTAAAAAACTAAAAAAAGATAAAAACCATAAGACCCATAAAAAGTCCACTAAAACCCTAAAACCACAAAAAACCTTAAAAAGGATAAAAACCTATAAAGGCCATGAAAATCCACTAACAACTCCAAAACCCCTAAAAATGTTAAAAAAAATAAACAAACCATAAAAACCTAAAAAACGAAAAAAACCTAAAAACCTAAATACCCCATAAAACCTTCAAAATCTAAAAAGGCCTAAAATCCTCAAAATCCCTAAAACCCTTAAATCCATAAAAATCCTAAAAAATACCAAAAATCACTAAAAACATTAAAAAACAAACAAACATGTAAAAAATGTAAGAAAACCATAAAACATGAAAACAATTAATACCCCTATAATTTTTAAAAACACTAAATCCCCTAAAACCCCTAAAAATCCATAAAAAAGCTAAAACACTCCAAATCCCAAAAAAATTAAAAATTCTAAATTCCCTATTATTCTATAAAAACATAAAACCCCTAAAAGCCTTTAAAAATTCGAAGAAAAACATAAATATATAACAACACTTAAAACCCATAAAATCCTATAAAAAATATAAAAAATAATAAAACACCTAGAAAGTATCTAAAATCCCCAAACCCCATAAAAACCATATAAACTAAAAAATATATTTAAAACACTAAAACATCCAAAAAACCTAAAAACCACTAGAACTCTAAAAATGTTTTAAACCCCTAAAAACGTTAAATAAAATCTAAAAAACTATAAACCCCTAAAATTTTAAAAAGAAACCCTGAAAACCAAAAAAACTATAAAACCCTAATAAACCCTAAATCTAAAAACCATAAAAAAATTAAAAAAACCTTAAGAATCCCAAAAAATCCTTAAAAATCCCTAGAAACATAAAAAATTATAAACCCTAAAAAACCTAAGAAAACCTAAGAATACCTAAGAAAACCATAATAAACTAATAATAAATAAAACACCAAAAAACATAATAGCACAAAAACCCCTAAAAAACCCTAAAAACTTAAGAACCATAAAGAGCCTAAAAAATCTCTAGAAGCCACTAAAAACATAAAAAATGATAAAAACCATGAAAAACCACAAGAAAACCCTTAAAACCCTAAAAACATAGAAAAAATATAAAAACCTAAAAAATTATAAAAACCCTAATAAGGCCTAATTCCCCCAAAACCCTAGAAAACCTAAAAACCTTAAAAATCATTAGAAACCAAAAAATCCAAGAATTTGTTAAAAAAATGTATAACCACTAAAAACTATAAAAAACCCATTAATCCCCTTAAAAAGTTAAAAAATATTATTTACCTTAAAACCCCAAAAAACTCAAAATGACCATAAAAACTATAAAACCCATAAAAACCCTAAAACTTCTCAAAACCCCCAAATACTGTAAAAATACTAAAAAATATCTAAAAATACCTAAAAACATAAAAACACCTAAAACACCATTAAAACCTAATAAAACCTAAAATACCTAAAAACACTTAAAAAAATAAAAACATAAAAAATTCTAAAAACACCAAACAACCCTAAAATGACCATAAAAACCCAAAACACCTAAAAACCATAAAACCCCTAAAAACTAGACAACCCTAAAACCCATAAACATCATAAAACAACTAAAAATTATAAAATACCATTAAAACCCATTAAGTGTTTAAAAATATAAAAAACATTAAATCCATGAAAAAAAATTAAAATACACAAAAAATCAAAATACCAAAATCCCTAAAAATTCATAAACCCATCAAAATCCATAAAAACACTCAAAACCCATAAAAATACTAAAAAAGTACTCAAATTTCCCTAAAAATGTAAAAAACTCTAAAATCCCTAAAAAATCTAATGAAACTCTAAAATAATAAAAAAATTATAACCCATAAAAACCTAAAATAATAAAACAAAAAAAACCTTAAAATCCCATAAAAAACACTAAAACACAAAAAACATTCAAAATTACTTATAAATATTTACAACAAAAAACCATAAAAATCCTGAAAAACGCTATGAAAAGCATAAAAACCTAAAATCTATTAAAATGAATAAAAATAATAAAAAAACATAAAACTATAAATGACCATAAAAGTATATAAAACCCCAAAACATCCTAAAAATAATAAATCCCAAAAAACATAAAAAAAACCTAAAAACCCATAAAAACCCTAAAACCACTAATATCTCTAAAACCCCTTTAACCCTAAAAAAATGTTGAAAAACTCTAAAAAACCCTTAAAATACCTAAGATGATAGGCTGGAAACATGACATTGCATGTTTATTATGCATGAAGGCTGAGGAGAACTGCAACCATATCTATTTACATTTTACCTTTTCTTTGGAACATTGGAACTACCTGTTACAATGCTTCGGTTTGACTTACAGCTTGAGAGGATCGATTTGCGAATTCTTGCACGGCCTAGTAGAGATGAACCAAAGTGACCAAATCCATAATCTACTACTTGCTGGTGAGACAGTAACTATTCAATATGTTTTGGCTACCCTCAATGTTGCAACCTTCAATCGATAGCCCCTCTCGCTGCATAGGGGAGTGGTGAACATCCACAAGATGATCCAGAATTCCTCACGATTACAGACAGGTTCAATGTTCGATGATTCTAGTGATCTGACAGTATTGCGCTCGCTTGGGGTTTCTTGCAGAAGAAGAAAACTGATGGCCCTGAAGTACATTAGATATATCCCCACTCCCATCATGGATTAAGGTGAATGTTGATGGTGCAGCCCTAGGAGATTCTGGACCCTCGGAGTGTGGTGGAGTGTTCTGCTCCTTCAGAGGATTTTTAAAGGGAAATTTCTTTAATTTTATTTGGTATGGATGTGATTATAAAGAGGAGATCTAGGCTATCATAAGGTTTGAGAAGTTTTCTAGTCAGTTTAAGTTGAAAAGGCTTTGGATTGAGTCAGATTCTATGCTTGCAGTTGCCGCGCTCAAAGGATCTTCCAGGGACGTCCCGTAGAAATTTTTACTGCACTGGATTGAGTGTCTTAATATTTCTCAGACCCTGATCTTTTGTATTTCACACACATATAGGGAGGCCAATTTGGTTGTAGATTCTCTCTCCAAAAGAGAGACTGAGGAATGATGTTCAATGTGGTCCTTCGTAACTCCACACTTTTGCACTTCGTTTGTTGATTTGGACCTGAAGGGTGAGATACACTCTTGTCCTTGTAGGCCCAACATGTAACTGTCTATTTTTGTTTTATTTATATTTTGGGGGGGCATGGCTATCCATGTCCGACACCTCTTCTTGACTAAGAAACTAAAAAATACCCTAAACCTCCCAAAAAAACTATAAAAACCTAAAAAACCCTATAAAACCAGAAAATTAATAAAAATCCTAAAACCCATAAAATCCTAAAACCCCCTAAAGATCCCTAAAAATGTAAAAAATCACTAAAAACCCAAAAAACTCTAAGAAAACATGAAAAGATAAAAAACACTTAAAGCCCCCAAAAACATAAAAACATTAAAAACCCTAAAACCCCTAAAACACCTAAAACTCGTAAAAACAACAAAACTCCTCAAATCCCTAAAAACCCAAAAAAACCCAAATTTCGTAAAAAAATCCCTAATAACCATAAAATATGAAAAACCATAAAAATCCTACAAACCACTTAGAAAAACAAAAAAACATTAAAAAACATAAAATACCTAAAAAACTATAAAATGATAGAAACTCTAACACCCCTTAAAACTCTAAAAATCCATACAAACCCTAAGAACCCATAAATATACAAAAAATAACTAAAAGTAACAATAAATGTAAAAACCCTAAAAACAATGAGAAACCCTAAGAAAACCTTGAAAATATAAAATAAAATTAAAACCCCAAAAAACCTAAAAATGCTAAAAATCCAAAGAAACCCAAAAAACCTTAATAACCATAAAAATTCTTAAAAACCCATAAAAATACTAACAAATCCCTAAAACATATTAAATATGTAAAAAACATAAAAAAGCCTAAAATCCCATGATAAATCCATTAAAAAAATAGTTAAAACCCCTATGAACTTAAAAAACACTAAAGACTCTAAAAACACTAAAAAGACCCTAAAATCCCTAAAATCCCCTAAAACCAAAAAAACCTATAAGACCTATTAAAATTTGAAAAAATCCATACAGCTCCTAAAACCCATTAAAAACATTAATAACCCTTTAAATTTGAAAAAACATTATAAAATATAAAAAATATTAAAACCCTAAAAACCTAAAAAACCCTAAAAACCAAAAATATAATAAAACCCCTAAAATCCCTAAAAACCATCAAAATCAATAAAATTTATAAAAACTACAAAAATCCTAAATATCCCTAAAAACTCCTAAAAACATAAATAATACCACAAAAAATAAAAACACATAAACAACCTAAAAACCTAATAATTGATAAAAGCCCTAAAACCCTAAATCCACTACGAACCCACAAAAATCCCTAAAAACCCAAAAAAAAATAAACTCCTAAAAAATACCTTAAAATACCATTAATATTTTAAAAAATCTAAACCCCCTATAAAACTCTTAAAACCCTAAAATCCCCAAACCCCTAGAAACCCCATAAACAATAAAAATAGAAAAAATCCATAAAACACTAAAAACCAACAAAACTCTAAAAACAATTTAAACACCTAAATAGTAAAAAAACATTAAAAACCATAAAATACCTAAAAACCATCAAAATCCCAAAAACCATAAAAACCATAAAAACCAAAATAAACCATAAAAACCATAAAAACCATCGAAATACTATAAACCCTAAAAAATCATAAAGATAAAAAATTTCCCTAAAAATAAATGAAATTGTAAAAAACTCTAACAACCCTTTAAACTTCTAATAAACCATTAAAAACCTAAAAATAAATAAATCCCTTAAAAAAGAAAAAAATGAAAAAAACCATAAAAAATCCTAAAACCCATAAAAATCCTTAAATCCTAAAAAACACTTAAAAACCTTAAAAACCAAAAAAACAATCAAACCCATTTAAACCCCTAAAACATTAGAGAACTCAAAAAACCCGTTAAAACCATAAAAAATAAAAAAAATAACCTTAAAAACTATTAAAACTTGAAAAACCCTAAAACCCCTCAAAATCCCTAAAAACGTTAAAAAAACATAAAAAACCCTAAAAACCCTCAAAATCCCTATAAATGTAAAAACCCATAAAAACCATTAAAACTGCAAACACAATCAAAACATCTAAAAAAATCTAAAAATGCTAAAAACTCCCCAAACCTTAAAAAGACCCTGAAAACCCTGAAAACCAAAAAAACCATAAAATCCCCAAAACCATTAAAAAACCAAACAACCCATCAAAACATTAAAACCTCACTAGAAACTCTAAGAAACCTATAAATCCTTAAAATTGATAAAATCACTAAAAAACCATAAAAACCAAAAAAACAATAAAAAAATTTCTACAACCTCCAAAAAAATTAAAAACCCAGAAAACCCTAAAAACTCAAAAAATCACAAAAAACATTAAAAACCCATAAAAATAATAAAAGATCCATAAAATCCTTAATACCAAAAAACCCAAAACCTTAAAAAACCTAAACACCATTTAAACCCATAAAGATCAAAAAATGACTAAAAGCCCTAAAAAACCCTAAAAACCCCAAAACCATAAAAGACCCAAAAGACCCTAAAACCCCTTAAAACTCATAAAACTCATAAAATCATTAAAAACCCTAAAACCTAAAAAACCACTAAAAACACTAAAATCTCTTCAAACCACTAAATTTTTTAAAAAAACTAAAAACATTAAAAACCCTAAAAATTTGAAAATACCCTATAAACCAAGAAAATATGAAAACCATAAAAAACTTATCAACCCTAAACCCTCATTAACCCTAAAAGACAT
This sequence comes from Viscum album, assembly GCA_963277665.1. Lineage (NCBI taxonomy): Eukaryota > Viridiplantae > Streptophyta > Magnoliopsida > Santalales > Viscaceae > Viscum > Viscum album. Next base: position 792,057,712 of record OY728164.1, read on the forward strand.
AAAAATACAAAAAAAATACCATCCCTAGAAACCATATAAATTTTAAAAAACCCTATAAAACACTTAAACCCCATAAATATATAAAAAATTATAAAAACCCTAAAAACCCATAAAAATCTAAAGAACCCTAAAACCCATTATCATCCCTAAAACCCATTAAAACCCATAAAAATACATAAAAATCTATAAATATATTTAAAAATATAAAAAACCCAAAAACACTGAAAATATTTAAGAAAAACATAAAAACCTAAAAACACATAAACCCCCTAAAAAGCTAAAAAATGATAAAACACTTAATACTCTAAAAACCCTAAAAGACCCTAAAAACCCTAAACCCCTAAAACCAATAAAAACCCATAAAATCATAAAAACCTATAAAACCCATTAAACCGTAAAAACCGAAAAAAAATTTGAAAACCCATTCATCCTCTTTAATTTTTAAAAAAAATCTAGATACCCTTTAAAATGCTAAAATAATAAAAAACCCTAAAAAACCCAAAAAAAGTAAAAAACCCAGAAACATAAAAAACTATAAAAACCCACAAATTTCTTAATAAAACTATAAAACCATAAAAATAATAAAAAATCCTTAAAGATCCCTAAAAGCATAAAAAACCCTAAAAACCCTGAAAAAACATAATAAAACCATAAAAAACTAAAAACATTTAAAACCCTCAAAACCCTAAAAACCGTAAAAAATCCTGAAAACCATAAACCCACAAAACCCTAAAAATATCTAAAAATCACAAAAACCATAAAAAAACCTTAAAATACCTGAATATCCCTAAATATGTAAAAAAACTCCAAAAATCGTGAAAAAACTAAGAAAACCAAAAAGCCTTAATAAAAAAAGAAAAGCTGAAAACCCAAAGAATACATTAAATACCCTAAAACCCCTAAAGCTCATAAAACCCCTAAAAACCATAAAAATGTAAAAACAAATAAAAATACTAAAATATCTAAAAACCCATTTAAACCCAAAAAATATGAAAAAACTCCAAAAAAAAATTTTAAAACCAAAATACATAAATCCCTAAAATCCAAAAAAATAAAACCTAAAAAAACCCCATTAAAATTTTCAGAATATATCTAAAAAAAATAAAAATCATAAAATTTTAAAAAACCCTAAAAATAACTTAAAACATAAAAATTCATAAAAAACTCAAAACCCCCTAAGAAAAAATTAAAAAAATCGAAAATACATTAAACCCCTTAAAACCCTCAAAGATGGTAAAATTCCTAAAATTCTTAAAATTCTAAAAAACAAGAAATACCCCAAAATCTGAAAAAACACTAAAAATGAATAAAAATCCAAATCAATGATAAAAGTACCTAAAAATACAAAAACCCTAAAATGTTGAAAAAACCAAGACCCTAATACCCCATAAAACCCTCAAAATCTCGAAAAACCATAAATACTAATAAATATCCTAAAAATAACTAAAAATTCCTAAAAAAGAAAAAACCATAAAACCCTAATTAAACATTAAAAAATAAATAAATAAATCCTAAAACCTCTAAAGAACCTAGAAAATGCTAAAAACACGAAAAAAACTAAAAAAACCTAAAAACCCTAAAAACCCTAAAAACCCTAAAAACCCTTAAATCTCATAAAAAATTCTAAATACCGTAAAAACACCAAAAAATCAAAAAACACATAAAAATAAATAAAACTCTAAAATCCCTTTAAACCCCTAATAACGTTAAAAAATTTAAAAAAAAATTAAAACCCTAGAAAACCCAAAAAACCCAAAAAACCAAAAAAGCATTAAAATCCAAAAAAAACATAAAAACCCTCAAAATTCTTAAAAACCCCCAAATTCATAAAAAACATAAATATATTTAAAAATACATAAAAAACATAAAAAACCCTATAAATCCTTAAATAAACTAAAAAAATTAAAAAAAAATAACACCTCAAAGAACATAAAACCTCTAAAAATCATAAAAATACTGAAAACTCTAAAACCCCTCAAATCCCTAAAAACCTATAAACACATAAAAATACTAAAAATCCATTAAAATATATAAAATGTAAAAAATCATAGAAACCCTAAAAACCCATAATAAAACTTAAAAACCCAAATACACATAAATCGCCTAAAAACACAAAAAATGATAAAACACATAAATACCCTAAAACCCCTAAAGACCATAAAACCCCTAAAAACCATAGACACCATAAAACCCCTATAAACTGAATAAAAAAAATAAAAATACCTAAGACCCCAAAAGAAGTAAGAAAACATTCAAAACACTTGAAAAACATAAAAATTTAGAAAAACCATAAAAACAAAAAAAACCCAATAAAACCCTAAAACCTCGTAAAACCTCAAAATACCTAAAAACCATAAAAACACTTAGAAATCCTCATGAAGTTGTAAAAAACCATTAAAACCTAAAAACCCCAAAATCTATGAAAAAATATAAGAAACGTAAAAAAATCACATAAAACCCCTAAAAACATAAAGAATGATAAAACCCCCAAAAAACCCAAAACAATATGAAAATTATAAAACCACTAAAACCCGTTAAACCCCTATAATACATAAAGACCATAAAAACCCCTATAAAGACTAAAAATTATATAAACTGATAAGGTATTAAGAATTGTATAAAACCATAAAAGAACTAAAATATACAGAAAAACCTAAAACAAAAAAACCATAAAATCCCTAAAACCCTAAAACCCCCAAAAACCATTAAAATCCCTAAAAGTCCATAAAAACCATAGAAACATAAATAGGTCAAAAAAATCTAAAAATGTATAAACCCCTTAAAAACCATAAAAACCCTTAAGAAAACCTTAAAATCTAAAAACATTTATAACCCCTAAATACCTAAAAACTATAAAAACCGTAAAACCCGATAAACCCTTATGAACCCCCAAAATCACTAAAAATCTGACAACCTATAGAAATCATAAAGAACACTAACAATCCCTAAAACCATAAAAAAACCCTAAACCCACTAATAATCCCTATGAAAATAGTAAAATCAAAAAACCATTTAAAATCTATAAAAAAACAACCCTCTCCCCCAAAAAAAACTCAAAAACACATAAATTGACCATAAAACCTCTAAACCCCCCTAAAAACAATAAAAAAACCTAAAAACCATAGAAATACTCAAAACCTATTAAACCTTTAAAAACCACTAAAAACTCTAAAAACTCTTTAAACAAATAAAAGCATTAAAAACTATAAAAAATCACTACAACACTAAAAAATTTACTAGAGTTCCAAAATAACCATAAAACCCTAAAAAACCTTTCAAACCCACAAAGTCCTTAAAAACTCTAAAACCCATAAAAATCCTAAAATGTCCCAAAAAATCCCTAAAAATGTAAAAAACACTATAAACCCTAAAAAAACCTAAGAAAACCATTAAAACCAAAAGACATTTAAAACCCCTAAAAAAATGTTAAAAATACTAATAATCCCTAAAAACCATAAAGCCCCAAAGGCCTGAAAATCCCAAAAATCATAAAAACCCATAGAAATCCCAAAAAAATTAAAATCCATAAAAATATAAAAATACCTAAAAACCAATAAAACCCCTAAAAGAACATTTAAAACATAAAAATACTTAAAAGTACTAAAAACCTAAAACACCTACAAACCCAAAAACCAATAAAAAGCCTTATAACCCACTAAATACTCAACAAACCCTTTAAACATCTAAAAATCTTAAAAACTATAAAAAACCATGAAAACCCTAAAAATTAAAAAAAAAACTATAAATCCCAAATAACCAAAAAAACACAGAACCCACAAAAAACCCCAAGAGACCCCTCAAAATCTATAAAAACCCTATGAACCATAAAATTCATACAATGGACCTAAAAAACAAAAAAACATAAAATCTTCTAAACACCCTGCAAAACCTCTAATGAAACCTTAAAAACCTAAAAACGAAAAAACCCCTAAAACCTTAAAAATTATAGAAAACCTAAAAACTCCCCCATAACACTAAAACGAATAAAAAACCCAAAAAAACTAAAAAAATCTAAAAAAATCCACAAAACCCTAAAACCAGTAAAAACTACAAAAACCATTTAAACCCCTAAAAATGTTAAAATATCAAAATAATATCAAAAACCCAAATGACTCAAAAAAAACCCCTAACCCCCCCAGAAAAAAAACTATAAAACCAATTAATGTTTCAAAACCCCTAAAAATGCTCAAAATCCCTAAAAATGCCAAAAACCATAAAATTCCTAAAAAATCTGTAAAAATCCTTAAAAAATATAAAAACCCTAAAAATGATTAAAAGTCAAAATAAAACCATTAAAACATAAATACACTTAAAACAATTAAAAATTAGAAAAATTCTAAAACCCCATAAAATCCCCAAAAACCCTAAACCCTTAAAAAATAACACCCATAGAAATCCTAAAACCCCACTGAAAACTCAAAAAACCCGCTAAATCTCTTAAAATGTTTAAAACCTCTAAAAAAATTAAAAATAATAAAAATTAAAACCACACAATCTCCCTAGAAACCATAAAAATTGTAAAAAATCCCTAAAACTCTAATAATTTCAAAAACCATAAAACCCTTAAAAACACTACGAAAATAATTAAAACCCAAAACACTAAAAATAACTAAAATACCTAATCAACTAAACACCTAGAAACTATAAAACACCCAAAAGCACTAAAAACCCTCAAAATACCATAAAACACAATAAACCCATAAAAATCATAAAAGCCCTAAAATCCCTAAAATCATAAAATTCCCAAAAAACCCAAAAAACCCATAAGAAACCCATAATAACCTAAAAATAGTTAAAACCCCAAAAAACATAAAAAACGATACAAAACCAAGAAAACATAAAAAGACCCAAAAACTAGAAAAGCCTTAAAACATCGAAAAACCATAAAACCAACAAAACACACTGAAAATACTAAATACTTTAAACCCATAAAATTATTTAAAACTCTAAAAACCATAAAACACTTAAAAACTCAAAAACCCATAAAAACACAGAAAAACCCAAAAAAAATTCAAAAACTCTTTAAATATGTAAATATCATAAATTTCCAAAAAAACCCATAAAAACCTAAAAAATACCTAAAAATCTCTAAAAAATGTAAAAACAAAAATAAACCTTATGAATGCCTCAAAAATAAAAAAATAATTAATACCCCTAAAAATATAAAATCCCTAAAAACTCTAAAAACCGTAAAATCCCTAATAATCCAAGAAACAATCAAAATCACCAAAATCCCTAAAAATCCTTAAAAATCATAAAAATCAATAAAAATAGCAGAAAATGTAAAAAACCTATGAAATTGGAAAACACAAAGTAAACCTTAAAAACCCAAAAACACTCAACACCCCCAAAAAAACATGCAATCCCTAAAATCCCTAAAACCCATAAAAACCCATAAAACCCCTAAAGAGCATAAAATCCCTTAAATCCTAAAACCCCCCATAAAACCCCATAAAACCCCTAAAAATTAAAGGAAATATAAATAATTTAAAACCTATAATTAAAAAAAACAATAAATAAAATAAAAAACACAATGAATATAAAAACCCGTAAATACCCAAAAAAACATAAAACCCCTAAGAATACTAAAAAACCAAAAAATTATGAGAAACCTAAAAACCATAAAAAACTAAAAAAATCATAAGACAACAAAAAAACCCCATAAAAACCGAAAAACCATATGAAATCCTTAAAAACCTTCAAATACTTTAAACCCCTCAAACTCTAAAAAATGGTAAAACCCCCAAAAACCCCTAAAAACAAAAAAACCCATTCATCCCTCAATGTCCCTCAAATTGCCTAAAACCCCTAAAAACCACTGAATCCTAAAATTACCCTAAAATCACTAAATATATAAAACCTAAAAACCATAAAAACATTAAAAAAATCTTAAAAACCCTAAAACATTAGAACACCTAAAAACCTAAAAAAAGATAAAATCATAAAAAAACCTTAAAAGTCATCACACACCATAAAACTAATAAAACCTATAAAACAACTAAAAATTAAAATCCAATAAGAACCCAAAACACAACTAAAAACTCTAAAATCCCTTTCAAACCCAAGAAACAAAAAAACTCTAAAATCCCAAAAAAACATGAACCTCTAAAACATTCATAAACCCCATAAAACCCTAAAAACCATTAAAATTATAAAATTCTCTAAAAAATATAAATACCTAAAAACCATATAAACCAAAAAAAATTTAAAAATCCTGAAAAATCCCTTAAAATGTATAAGACCCCAAAAAATGAAGAAATACCGTAAGAAAACCATAAATCCATAAAACACTTATACCCCCATAAAATCCCAAAAAAATGTTAAAATCTCTAAAAACACAAAAACATTTAAAACCCCTAAACCCCCCCCCCCCCCAATACATAAAAAAATAATAAAATAGAAAAAAACTAAAAATAACAAAAAAATTCTAAAAAATTAAAAAACCCTAAGAACCCTGAAATACCGAAATAATACCTTAAAAACATAAAACCACTTAACGGCCCTAAAAAATTTAATAACACTAATTCCCTTAAGATACTATAAAACCAAAAAAACATCTAAAAACATAAAACCCCCTAAAAACCATAAAACCCATAAAACCCCCTAAAAACCATAAAACCCATAAAACCCTAAAGAATCACTAAAAAATCTAAAAAAACCTTTGAACTTCTAAAAATGTAAAAAAACTAAAAAATTATTTTAAACCCCTAAAAACTCAAAAAACACAAAAATATAACAAAATCATAAAAACCCTAAAAACCCTAAAAACTATTCGAATACAAAAAAATCCATCAAAACCTATGAAACCCTAAATCCCTTATAGACAAGAAGAAAATCTTAAGAATATAAAAACCCTAAAAAATCACTAAAAATCCAAAAACCATTTAAAATAGTAAAATCCTTAAAAACCCTAGATACCATAAAACCCTATATAACTAAAAAAAATTAATAACCCCAAAAAACCTAAATTCACTAAAAACCTCAAAAATCCTAACAACCAAAAAGATACTAAAAGGTCATTAAAATCTCTACAAAAGTAAAAACCATAAATCATTTAAAACCCCAAAAAATCCTTAAAACCTAAAAAATTTTACAACCCCTAAAAACATAAAAAACACCATAAATACTAAAGAGCCCTAAAAACCCTAAAATACCATAAAACCCTAAAAATTAAGAAAAAACCCTAAAACCACACAAAATACTAGAAATCAAGAAACATCCACAAATCGAAGAAAACCCGAAAACCATGAAAACCCCTAAGAAAACCATAAAACCAAAAAAAATTTAAACCCTCTAAAATCCTAGAAATGAAAAAAAACCCTAAAATCCCTAAAAGACCATAAAACACATAAAACCCCTAAAATAATAAAAACATCTAAAAACCACAATAAACCCTAAAAACGGATAAAAAACCTAGAAACTAATTAAAAAATATAAAAACCTTTTAAACCCCTAAAAACGATAAAAACTCTAAAGACATTAAAAACCCTAAAATACTGAAAAACTTCTAAAACCCCAAAAAAACCATCTATATACTAAAAACTCAGAACCCTCTAAAAACCCTAAACCCCACCTAAAATCATGATAAACCTATAAAAATACTTAAAAATACTTACAAATCCCAATAATGTAAAAAACCTTGATAACCCAGAATAAAATATTAAATAACTAAAAACACCTAAAACCCCTTGAAATCTAAATATTCCAAAACACCTAAAGAATCCTAAAAACCTTGAAAACCCTAAATACCATAAAATCCAAAAAAACATTAAAAAACTTATAAAAATACTAAAATACCACTATATACTCTAAAAACACTTTAAACCCCTAAAACATTAAAAATATCTAAAAACCCATTAAAACACTAAAAAATCTAAAAAACACTAAAAACCTAAAAACCCAAAATACCCTAAAAACCCATAAAACCATCACAATATATAAAAATCCTTCTGACCAAAAAAATTCTAAAAAATCCCATAAAATATTTTAAAATAAAAAATAATAAAAGACCTAAAAATGTTTATCTAAATAAAATCCCTAAAATCCTTAAAAACCCTAAAACCCATAAATGTCCAAAAAAACCAAAAAACCCCATAAAAATCATAAAATATCCTAATATATCCCAAAATATGTAAAAAAAATTGATGAAGAACCCAAATAAAATTTTAATAATCTAATTATAGTTTAAACCCCTAAAAACCTAAAAATGAGAAAAACCTTAAAAACCCTTAATGATACTAAAAATGATAAAAACCCATAAAAATAATAAAAACACCTAAAACATTAAAAAACCCAAATAACCTAATAACCCTAGAACAACTAAAAACACTAAGGACACTTTAATACCATTAAATATAAAAAATCTCTAAATAACCATAAAACCCCTAAAAACTCAAAAAACCCTAAAAACCCTAAAATCCTAAAAATATCAAAAAACCCTAATAGTCATAAAATAAAACTATAAAATCATAAAAAATCCTTTAATAAATAAAAAATATAGACAAATTGTAAGAAACATTAGAAAATCTAAAAAAAATTAAACGCCAAAAAACCTAAAATTGTTAAAAACTTAAAAAAACCCAAAAACTCTAAAAACCTGAAAAAAACATAAAAACCCTAAATAACTGTAAAAATCCAATAAAGGCCCAAAAATCACTAAAACATAAAAATCCAGAAACACCCTGAACATAGTTAATAAATCCTTGACAAACTAAAAACACTAAAAACACAAAAAAAACACAGAGAATGCTTAAACCTTGAAAACCTGTAAAAAGACCCCAAATCCTCTAAAAACCCATAAAAACATAATAAAAATAAAAAACAATTAAAAACCATAATACCCATAAAAAACTAAAAATCCAGTAAAAACTCTAAAAAATTTTAATTCCCTAATAATGCTAAAAAGTAATAAACATTAAACCCCTTAAAAACTACGAATACTTTAAAATCCCAAAAAATCTATAAAAACAGAAAACCCACCAAAACCTTAAAAATACCTAAACCCAAAAAAACAATAAAAATCCTTAGAATATCTAAAAATCCATTAAAATATAAACAAACCTAATGAATCCTTAATAAACTAATGATGGTTAAAACCCAAATAAAATAAAAAAACCAAAAAAAATCATAAAAACATTAAAAACACCTAAAATACCTAATACCCTAAAAACAATAAAAATCTGAAGAAGGCCTTAAAAATACAAAAAAAACATAAAAAAATAAAAAACACTTATAATACCTTAATAACCATAAAATACGTAAATCCCCTAAAAATACTAAAAATGTTAAGACACCTAAAAAATTCTAAACACACCTTAAAAACAAAAAACAAGAAACAGCTTGGTGCGTTGGGCTGCCAGAAATGTAGTTGCCTTCAACCAGAAACGACTTTCCATTCATGGCTATGTGGTGATGATACACAAGGTTGCTTATGTGTCTTCACACATTCAGACATAGCACATGGCGAATGATATCAGCGAGCTCATTATCCTTCTGCTGCTTGGCGTCTCTGGCAGGGCAAGAAAGCCATTGATCCCCATGTTTATCCAATGGATCCCTACACTCCCCTCCTAGATTAAGGTTAATGTGGATGGTGCGACCCTTGGTGTGTCGGGTCCTGCTGGTTGCAATGTAGTTTTCCGCACCTATCAGGGCTTTGTCAAAGGATGATTCCAGCACTTCATTGGTAATTGGTGCACCCTTGAAGCTGAATTATGGGACAAGATAAAGGTGATTGATTATGCTGTCAATTTTGGGTGGAGCTTCCCGTGGCTTGAATCTGACTCCATGCTTGATGTGAATGCTCTAAAAAACAGATCTAGATGCGTTCTCTAGAGGATACTTTCCCAATTGATGGAATGCCTCACCACGTGTCAAAGGTTTAATCTCACTATGACATATGCCTATTAGGAAGCAAATGCGGTTGCAGATTATCTCTCCAAATAGGCCATTGTAGAGAGGTGCTCGTTGTGGTCCTTTGTTTCCACGCCCTCCTGCTCCTCGCTTGTGGACTCTGACATGAAGGGTGAATTGCACACCCAGTTATGTAACCCCTCCTGGTAGCACTCTGTTTGTTCTTTCCTTTTGGAATATTTTTGGGGGACAAGGCTTTCTTGGTCTCGAGCGTTCCTTGCCCTAAAACTATTAATAAAACTAAGAAACCATAAAAACACCTAAAGAGCTCCAGAAAACCCTAACAATCCTAAAAATGATAAAAAACCTAAAAACAATAAAAAAACATAAAATCCTAAAAAATCCAGGACAACCCTAAAAACCATAAATATCATAAATATCCATAAAAGCCATAAAATTTTAAAAAACTTATAATCCTTGAAAACCCAAATGAATACTCTAAAACCTAAAAACACATAAAATCTTGAGGAAACCTCAAAAATTCTAAAAACCATAAATACCATAAAACCCCTAAAACCATAAAAAACTAACACCGATTAAGAAATCTAGAAAACACTAAAATCTCTAAAAACTCTTTAAAACCAAAAAAAACATTTAAAGGATCTAAAGACACTTTAAACCCCCAAAATTTAAAAAAACCATAAAAACCCCCAAAAATAATAAGACTCATAAAAAATATCTAAAAATCCTAAAAACATAAAAAAATTAAAACTCTAAAAACCCTAAGAAAACCTTAAAAACATAAAAACACTTAAAACTCTAAAAACTCTAAAAACACTAAAAACCTTAAAGACTGTAAAAATCCATAAAACCCTAATAAATCTATAAAAATCCCCAAAAATCCATAAAAATACCTAAAATTGTTAAAACCCCTAAAATCCCTGAAAACCCCTAAGAAAACATTATAAACCTGAAAAAACATAAAACACCTAAAAACCTAAGGCTGAATCTCATTGTGATACATGCCTACCTGGAGGCGAATGCGGTTGCGGATGCTCTATCCAAGCAGGCCATTATGGAGTGCTGCTCGCTATGGTCCTTTATCACCATGCATCCTTTGTCCTCGTTCGTTATCTCTGACTTGAAGAGTAAGGTGCACACCCGGTTATGTAATCCCCCCTTATAGCACTCTTTTTGTCCTTTTCTCTTTAATTAATTTTGGGGGACCAGGCTTGCTGGGTCTCGAGCCTTCCTTGTCCCTAAAATCATAATAAACCTTAAAACCTGTAAAAACCCTATAACCACTAAAAACTCAGAAAACCCTTTAAGATCCTAAAAATGTAAAAAATCAAAAAAATTCCCTAAAAACTCAAAAACCCCTAAAAAAACCATAAAAATCCTAAAACCCATAAAAACACATAAAATTCAAAAAAAACCTAAAAACCTATAAAAATCAAAAGAAAATCTTAAATATTCCTAGAATCATAAAAACCCTAAAAACCCATAAAATCACTATAAAATCCTTAAATCATAGAAAAACGTGAACAAAAAATACTCTAAAAACACTAAAATCCCAAAAACTACCCTAACAATTATAAAAATCCCTAAGACCATAAAAACCATAAAACCTTATAAAACCTAAAAACCCATAAAAACACAAAAAACTAACAAAAAACTATAAAAATCCATTAAATCCTTAAAAATAATAAAAAACTCTAAAAACCATTAAAACCCAAAATAAATTAAATTAAACACTAAAATCATAAAACAATACCCTGAAAAATCCCGAATACCCCTAATAAATCTCAAAAGCCCTAAAAACCCAAAAACATATAAAAAAATATAAAAATTCCTAAAATTCCATAAAATGAAAAAATCCCTAAAAACCCATAAGAGAACCTTAAAAACATAAAAAAATGTTTAACCCCCAAAAATCCAAAAAAACACTCAAATTATTAAAAAAACCATATATACTATAAAACCTTAAAACATTAAAAGACCCCCCAAACCCATTCAAACACTAAAAACTACTAAAAACTCCAAAAATCATTTAAAACACTAAAAATGATAAAAAAACTAAAAATTATATCGAAACCCCTAAAAACATAAAAATAAACTAAAAACCCCAATAACATAAAAATCTTAAACCCTAAAACAATAAAAAATCCCAAAAAACCTTAAAATCAGAAAAATCCTAAAAATCCATAAAATCCATAAAACGCAAAAAACCTAAAAAAATTATAAACCATAAGAAAACCATAGAAAAATAAAAAAATGTAAACCTATAAAACCATAAAAACATCATAAACCATAAAAAATTATAAAAAAATTAAAATCTATAAAAAAACAAAACCCCTAAAACCCCTAAAAACCATAAAATTCGTAAAAAAATCCTAAAAAATCATAAAAAATGTAAAACCCCCAAAACCCCTAATAACTCATAGAAAAACCTAAAAATGTAAATAAACATAAAAACATATAAAATCATAAAAAAGCTAAAAAATACTTGTAACCATTAAAAACAATAAAAACCCTAAAACCCCTAAAAACATAAAAACACTAAAACCCCTAAAAACCCCCAAAACCCCAATAAAACTCTAAAAACTCTTTAAAACACCAAAAAGTTTAAAAATATAAAATTGTTAAAAAACCTAATTTATTTAGAAAAACAAAAAACCACAAAAAAACTATAGAAAACATGGAAATCCTAAAAACCCCTAAAGCCCCTCAAAATTCAAAAAAAAACCAAAGTACCCAAAAATTCTAAAAAATCCAAAAAAACCAAAAAAAAACAAAAAAACCATACAAACCTAGAAATACTCTTAGAAAACCCTAAAAACCAGAAAACACTTGAGGACCCTAAAAATCCCTAAAAACCATAAACACCACTTAAAACCATAAAAACCCCTAAAAACACTGAAATTTCCTAAAAACCTTAAAAACCCATAAAAACCTAAAACACCTAAAAATCCTTAAAATGTAAAAACCCTAAAAATGATAAAGACCCGAATAACCTTTATGAAAACCATAAAACAATAAAAACACTAAAACCCCTAAAACCATAAAAAATTATATAAACCTGACAAAAACCATAAAAACCCTAAAACCCCCTCAAATCCCAAAAAACCCAAGAAACTATTAAAAACCTAAAAGGCCCTAAAAATCTATAAAAACATAAAAACCCTAACACCCTTGAAAAACCCTATTTAAACCATAAAAATCTAGAAATAATTAAAACCCCAAAACCAATAAAAATAGTAAAGACCGTAAAACCGCTAAAATGACACAAAAAACCTATAAACCATAAAAATCACCAAATTACTTAAATACATCAAGACCCTATAAAACCCCTTATACCCAATAAGAAAGCCTTAAAACCCTAAAACATTAAAAAATCTAATAAACCTTTAAAATTCTAAAAAATAAAAATAAACATTAAAAACCAAAAAAACCCCAAAAAACCTCTAAAAACCGTAAAACTCCAAAAAACCTAAAAAGCCCTAAAAACCTTAAAAACGATAAAAATCCTAAAAAAATGAAAATACCCTAAAAACATGAAAACCCAAAAAAACATAAAATCTATTGGGAAAAAATTAAACAATTAAATCTATAAAAAGCCTAAAAATCAAACCCCCCTAAAACACTAAAAAATCCAAAAAATAATCAAATTCCCTAAAAACCCTGAAACCCCATAAAAGTCCATAAAATCACTAAAAAACTATAAAAATGTAAAAATCCAAAATAAAACCCAAAATACACCAAAGAAAACGATATAAACAAAAAGACACTTAAAACCCCTAAAAAGTTATAAAAAAATGCCCAAAACCCTAAAATCCCAAAAAAGACCCTAATAACCATAAAACCCCCTAAAACTAATAAAAACCCCTAAAAACCATAAAAATCATAAAAACCCATAAAAAACCATAAATGTACATAGAATTTTAAAAAACCCTTTAAACACCTGAAAATGGTAAAAACTCAAAAAATCCTTAAAACCACTAAAAAACACAAAAAAAAAAGAAAAAAAACAAAAATAAACTCCTAAAATCCCTTTAAAACCCAAAAAACCCTCAAAATCCATAAAAACCCTAAAAAGGCATAAAAATCCTAAAAAACACTGAAAATGAAAAATTTCCTAAAAATCCTGAAAAACATAAAGAAAACCTTAACAACATAAAAAACTTAAAAACCTTAAAAACAAAAAAAAATTCTAAAAGACTAAAGAATCCTTAAAGTACCCCAAAAAACCTAAAAACTCCTAAAACACATTATAACTTCTAAAAATCATAAAACCCTAAAAATCCATAGAAACCTTAAAACCAGTAAATCTCTAAAAACCCGTTAAACCAATAAAATGTTCAAAAACATAGAACTCTTACAAACCCAAAAAACTACAAAAACACTAAAAACCCAAATAGAACCATAAAAACCCTAAAAAACTAATGTTAATAAAAATAATCAAACCCCTAAAAGTTTTAGACACCCATAAAAATCCTTAAAAACATAAAAACACTAAAAACCTAAAAAAAGATCTATGAAAACCCAAAAACAATAAAAACACTTTAAACCCCTAAAAAGTAAAAAATGCTAGTAACCCTAAAAACCCTCAAAATTCACAAAATTTCCAAAAAACATAAATGACATAAAAATGCCATAAAAATCTCTAAAAACACAAAAACACCTAAAAATCCTAAAACCCCTGAAAACCTCCAAGAAAACCTAAAAACCCTTAAAATGTTAAAAACCTCTAAAAAATCTAAAGACAATAAAACCCTAAACCCCTGTAAGACCAAAAAAACCCAAAAAACCCCTAGAAAAATAAATCCCCCAAAACCAATAATCTATATTAACTTACTAAACCATTAAAACACCTTTAAACCCCTAAAATTGATAAAAACTCTAATAACCCATAAAATCCCAAAAAACTAAAAACCACATAAAAATAAAAAAACAAAAAACCCTAAAAAACGAAAAAAAAATTAAAAAACCCTAAAACCCTAACACCATCAAAATCCAAAAAAATACCTTAAATCATAAAACACTAAAAACCCTGTAATCCCAATAAAATCCTTGAAAACCTAAAACTTCTTCAAACACCTAAAAACCTAAAAAAACTCTAATATCCCTAAAAACCATTAAAATCCCATAAAACCCAAAATAACCTAAAACTAATAAAAAACATTGAACATAATATAACTTTAAAAACAATAAAATACCATATAAATTGTAAAAACTCAAAAACCCCAAAATACAATAAAAAAATATTACAACCCCAAAAATCACTAAATATAATAAAAAACCTCAAAATACTAAAAAATATCTAACAATCCCTAGAAAATCTCTAAAACCCGTAAGAAAATATTAAAAACCTAAAAACACTTAAAACCCCTTGAATCTTATGAAACACTAAAAACCATAAAAAACATAAAAACTGTCAAAATACCTAAAACCCTAAAAAATAATAAAACCCCTAAAAACCCCTAAACATCAATAAAAATGTAAAAAGGCCCTAAAACATCTGAAAACCCAATGAAAAAATTAAAATCCTAAAAAAACATAAAAACAAAAAAATGATAAAACCCCATAAAAGACCCTAAAAACCCTACAACCCCTTAAAAACCATAAAAACCCATAAATACCATAAAAATATCAACTCCCAATTAAAATAATAAACATCCAATATAACTTTTAAAACCCATTGAACCTCAAAAAAACATTAAAAAATAAAAAAACCATAAAACCCCTAAAAATGAACAAAACCCTTAAACCCCCAAAAAATTAAAAAACCCAAAAAAACCCAAAAAACCCAAAAAAAAACCTAAAATCCCTAAAATCCAAAAAACCAAGAAAAATCCTAAAACCCATAAAAATAATAAAAAATCGATAAAAATACCTAAAAACATAAAAAATCCAAGAAACCCAGAAAGGCATAAGAAAACCATAAAAATCTGAAAACACTAAAACCCCCTAAAATCCTAAAAAATGATAAAAACCCTTAAAAATAATATACCCACAAAAACCCAAAATAAATTAAAAAATTACAAAAAATCCCAAAAAAGGCATAAAAATCATAAAAATGTAAAAAACCTAAAAACCCCTAATGAAACCATAAAAAACTAAAAAGCATAAATACCTTAAAAAACAAAAAATGTTAAAAACCCTAAAGTGACCCAAAATCGCCAAAATCCCCTGAAAACCATAAAATAAATAAAATACTTAAAATAAACTAAAAAAACATTAAACCAACTAAAAAAACTAAAACCCTTCTGAACCCAAAAACACGTGAAAAATGATAAAAACCTTTTAAAGCCCAAAAAAATAAAAAAACCCATATGTACCCCAAAAAAATAACAAAAAACCCATCAAAATCCTATATAACCCTAAAAAATAAAAAATATCCTTAAAATATCTTAAAAATATCTAAATGAATAGAAACCCTAAAAATTATGAAAACCTCTAAAAAAAGATTAAAAACTAAAAAAAATAAAACCTCAAAAAATCTTTAAAACTGAAAAACCGCAAAAACAATCAAAATCCCTAAAACCAAACAGATCCAAAAAAATATTAAAAAACCATTAAATTTCTGAAAAAATAAAAAACCCTAAAAAACCTGAAAAACCCATAATGAAACATTAAAAACCATAAAACATTTGAAACCAATAAAAAAATAAAAAATTCTAAAAACCTAACCCCCCCCCCCCCAAAGGCCAGAAAAAACACTAAAACCCCTTAAAAACCATAAAAACCACTAAAACCCCAAAAAACCATAAAAACACATAAACCCCCTAAAAATCCACTAATATATATAATACCCATTTACACCCCATAAAACACTAAAAAACTCTAAAAACCCTTAAAACCCCTAAAAACTCAAAAAGAAAGATAAAACCCAAATAAAACCATAAAAACTTTTCAGACAAAAAAAACAAATAAAACTGTTAAAATCTCTAAAATCCCTAAAAAAAATAAAAAACCAAGATAACCCAAAACCCCTTATAAAACCATAAAAACAAGAAAAAATTAAAATCCCTAAAACCTCAAAAAATTCTAAAATCATTAAAAAACACTAAACACTCAGAAAAACACTAAAACCCTAAAAACCCATAAAAATCCTAAAAATCCCTAAAAATCTGTAAAAAAATAAAAAACACTAAAATACCATAAAACCGTAGAATACATTAAAAACCTATAAAAACCCCCTAAAAACAATATCAAACATTAAAAACCCTCAAAGCCCTTAAAATATATAAAAAAACTTAAAATCCATAAAAATATGAAAGAAGAGCTAAAAATACAAAAAACGTAAATAACCCTAAAACCCTGAAAACCACTAAGAAAACATTAAAAGCCTAAAAACTCATAAATTCCCTAAAATAAATAAGAACTCTAAAATCAATAAAAGTCTTTAAAAACACCTAAACACCCCTAAAAACCAAAAAAATTACTAAAAATTTGAAACCCTAAAAACTCCGAAAAACTCTCAAAACCTTTTTAAACACTAAAAACATTAAAAACTCTAAAAAACCTGAAAACCCTAAAAAATTAAAAACTCTCTAAAACCAAAAATATGTAAAAAACCCTACAAATCCCCAAAATTTATAGAATGAATAACAGCCATAAAAATTTAAAAACGCGAAAATCCCTAAAAATATAAACAATACTAAAAATCCTAGAAACCTCTAAGAAAACCTTAAAAACATAAAAAACATAAAACCACTAAAAAAATTAAAACCCCTAAAACCCTAATGAACTCTCAAAATAATAATGAAACTAAAAACCATAAAAATCATATTAAATCCCTAAAATTTCAAAAAATATAAGAATCCTGAAAATCCTTAAATAACCCAAATAAAAGAGTAAAAACCTAATAAACATAAAAAACCTAAAAACTAAAAACCCCAAAAAGTAATAAAATGAGACTCGAAACCCTAAAACCATAAAAAACCCCCAAAAACATAAAACCCCCTAAAACCCATGAAAACCCTAAAACCACTAAAAATATATAAACTCCCACTAGTGTAGAAAATTTTTATTATGGAGGTTATTTTTTATTTTTAACATCGGGTTTTGGCCGAAGTTATTACAGGAGACGTTATAAACAAATTTTTTTGCGTCATTTATTTTACAACCGATGTAAAAAACACAAATCTGAAGTATTTTTTACATCGGTTGATAAAAACCCGACATGGAAAATGCTTCGGACTCGTGGTTTATTATGTCTGTTATTTAATAACTGACATGGTATACACCCTTTCATGTCAGTTATTATATAACTGATATCATAATGAACTCCTCTAAAGCCTTTATCATGTCGGTTATTTTTATGACCGACGTGATAAACCTGGCTTCCAAGAGGTTTCCAATGTCGGTTAAAGAATAACAAATGTAAAAAAATATCCATTCTAATTTATCACATCGATTATGAAATAACCAAAGTAAAAAACCATTTCCCATGAATTTATTATCTTGGTTTCCAAATAAACAATGTAAAACCCAATACTAATGCATTTTTTATGACTTTTATTTCATAACCGACATAAAAACAATTTTTTTAAATAAAATAAAACCACTACTATGCCCAGCAAAAATACCTAAAATAGAGTAAAAGGTTTCCAAAAAATAGATTAGAACAGACAAACCCCCCCCCCACTGGACAGCCCCCACCACACCCCTGGACACCCCCACACCCAGGGACTGCCCCCACCCCCTGGACAACCCCCCACACCCTAGAAAACCGCAGACAGCCCCCACACCCCTGGATAACCCCCCCCCCACCCTCCTATATACCCCCCACCCCTGGAAAGCACTCCCACACCCCTGGATAGCCCTCCCACACCCCTGAAACAGACCAAAAAGTTACCAAAAACAGAACATAACCCCCACCCCATTGGACAACCCCCACTACACCCCTGGACACCCACACACCCCTGGACTGCCCCCACCCCTAGAAGGCCCCCCACACCCCTGAAAAACCCCCCACCCACCTCGACCCCCCACACCCCTGGACTGCCCCACCCCCTCGATAGCCCACCATACCCCTATATACCCCCCCACCCTCCTGGACACCCCCACACCCCTGGACTACCCCCACCCCCTGGATAGCCCCCCACACCCCTGGAAAACCCCACCACCCCTTGACATCCCCCACACCCCTAGATAACCCCCACCCTACTATATACCCCCACCCCTGGATAGCACTCCCACACCCATGGAAAGCCCTCCCACACCCATAAAACAGACCAAAATGTTTCCAAATATAGACCAGACCCCCCCCCCCCACTGGATAGCCCCGACCACACCCCAGGACACCCCCAAACACCTCGGGACTTCCCCCACCCCATGGACATCCCTCACACCCCTGGACAACACCCACCCTCCTGGACACCCCTAAACCCCTGGACTGCCCCCACCCCATGGATAGCCCCCCACACCCCTAGACAACACCTCCCCCCCCCACCCCCACCCCTCCTGGACACCCCCACACCCCAGGATTCTCCCTGGACACCCCCCACACCCCTAACAACCCCACCACCCCCTGGGCAGCCCTCCAAACCCCTGGATAACCCCCACCCTCCTGTATAACCGCCACCCCCTGGACAGCACTCCCACACCCCTAGATTTCCCTCCCACACCCCTGAAACAAACCAAAAAGTTACCAAAAATAGATCAACCCCCCCCCCCCACTCCACTGGACATCCCCCACCACACCCCTGGACACCCCCCACACCACTGGACTGCCCCCACCCCCTGGACATCCCCTCCACACCCCGGAAAACCACCCCTCCCCCACCCACCCCACCCTCCTGGACACCCCCCACACACCTGGACTGCCCCCACTCCCTGGATAGCCCCCCACACCTCTGGAAAACACCCACCATCCTAGACACCCCCACACCCCTGGACTGCCCCCACCCCCTGGACAACCCCCACGCCCTTGTACAACCCCACCACCCCCTGGAAAGCCCCCACACCCCTAGACAACCCCCACCCTCATGTATACCCCCACCCCTAGACAACACTCCCCCACCCCTGAAAAGCCCTCACACACCCCTAAAACAAACCAAAAAGTTTCCAAAAATAGACCAGAACCCCCACCCCACTGGACAGCCCACAACACACCCCTGGAACCCCCCCCCCCACACACCTAGACTTCCCCCTCCCCTTGGACAGCCCCCCACCCCCTAGACAACCCCCACCCTCCTGGACACCCCCACACCCCTAGACTACCCCCACCCCCTGGATAGCCCACCACACCCCTAGTCAACCCCCACCCTCCTGGACACCCCCACACCCATAGAATGCCCGCCACCCTTGGACAGACCACCAAACCCCTGGACAACCCCAACACCCCCTGGACAGCCCCCACATCTGCGAACAACCCCCACCCTCCTATATACCGCCACACCCCCTGGACAGCACTCCCACACCTCTGGACAACCCTCCCACACCCATGAAACAAACCAAAAAGTTACCAAAAATAGACCAACCCCCCCCCCCCCCCCACCCCACTGGATAGCCCCCACCACACCATTGGACACCACCACACCTCTAGAGTACCCCCACCCCCTGTACATCCCCCACACCCCTGGACACCCCCCGAACATCCCCCCACTTGCCTAGACATCCCTCCCACCCTCCAGGACACCCTCCCACCCCACTAGACAGCCCCCCCCCCCCCCACACCGCTCGACACCCCCACCTCACTGAACACCCCCAAACCAATAACAGACTAAAACCCAACCAAAACCAGACCAGAACCCCCCCCCCCCACCCCTAGACTGCCCCACCCCCTGGACTGCCCCCCACACCCCTAGACACCCCCTGGACATCCCCCCACTTGCCTAGACATTCCTCCCACCCTCCTAGACACCCTCCCACCCCATTGGACAACCCCCCACCACACCCCTGGACACCCCACATCCCTGGACTTTCCCCACACCTTGGACAACTCCTAGACATCTGGTGTTGGGAGAGGAGGCGCTGCCATCCCTCGGGGGGCTGAACGGCTTTGGAAGGTACTCATCACTCCCACATGCAAAGCTTGAGCTCTCAAAATATTTCACCAATTCGCTCTTCCCCTGTAAACATCATTCATTCTGTCACTTTGATGACAGTATAACCAGGGAAAAACACCATCACACATGATGGTGTTTCCCTTGGTCATACTGGCATCAAAGTGATAGAATGAATGATCTTTATAGGGGAAGAAATAATTGGTGAAAAAATTTTAGAGCTCAAGCTCCGGATCTGGGAGTGATGAGTACCCTCTAGTGGTGTTCACCCCCGCCCCCCAAGAGATAGCAGCACCTCCTCTCCCACCCCATGGACTGCCCCCCCCATCCCCATCAACACCCTGGACCCCCCCCCCCCCTCCCCCCACTAGGAATCCCTCCAACACTCCTAGAAACCCCCCTCACCCCATAAGACACCCCACACCCCTGGACACCCCCACACCCCTGGACAACTCCCCACTCCCCTGGACAACCCTTCCACCAACCTGGAAATGCTCCCACCCCCTGGACTGCCCCCCCCCCCCACTCTCATGGACACCCAGGATACCCCCACCCCACCGAACATCCCTCCCACAACCCTTGATACCCCCCCCACTAAACTCCACCACACCCTTGGAAACCCTCCCCCCACACCAGAATCCATACCCGAAAAACCATCATAAGTAGACCAAACCAAGAAGTAGAGAAAAATTCAACATTCACATATATAACCTTAAAAACTAACATTATAAACATAAAAAAACTAAGTCCATCCTCAACGACTACCAAATACACAATTACAATGACAATATTCAAATTACATTTTACACTACAAACAACTAAAATTCAATCAAACCTGTAAAATAATTTTACCATTCCACTTTAATATGTTTGACGTCTTGAGCACTATAGGGTTGAGGGTCATCATATAGATACAAATTAAAAGGATTTTAGTTAACATGTATAATGAATAAATCAAATGAAATATGATTGAAATGTTTAAAAGGAAATCTTACCAGGTCAAAGTTAACAACTTTCCCAGTTTTTATTATTTCGTACATAAATCTTAACATATAATATCCACATTCGATGACGCCTTGTTGTTCATGACAATTCTGTTGGAATGAGTGTAAATTCAATATTTAATTTTTATGTAATAAATCAAAAATTACAATTTTTAAATTGATATTTATATTTACATTTACATATTTAATCTTCACACTCCTTTTCTTTGTGTTTTTTTGAAAGTAGACTCATCCCCTGTTAGAAAATAATACGAATGGGATAAAATTAAAATTCATTATAATATATAAATCTTTTGAGAAATTCAAACTTACTTTTCCAAAAAAAAATTAAAACATTCCTGCACATCACTATGGACAGATCATATACACTAAATTGTTTTACCCCTTGTGAAAAAAAAATCCTAACATCCAATTATCACTGATAAAAAAATTTTATAGTTAGTGGTTTTTTATGTTAAAAGAAGATGAACTCTTTGAGAGATATGTGTTTCATACCTCTCACAAAAAGGCATCATCCCACATTGTGTGACTATATTCTGTTCAAGTATTTCAGCAATATAAAGCATTCTTTGTTCCTCATCCAATGCACATGCTTTAGGGGAAATCATATGCAGGTCCATGAATCCATATACATCTGTCCACTCATTCTTCTCACAAATTTTATAAATATACCAAATACAAAATAGACATAATTATACATTTTTAATAAATATAATGCAGGGAAAAGGTGTTAATACTTACATGGAAAAAATGTGCACCACTTTGATTCCAAACTAATCTCTAGTATGAAGCTCCATAATATCAGTTTCCACAATCCCCATAGTTATTGCAGGTCCACAAACATGAGCATCCGTTAGAAACTCATGTTGATCCACTAAAAAATTTGAATATCTTGATAATCTATCAAGACTACTAGAATCTATATCTAATGTCATAGCCATTTGTCTTTGTTGTTGTCTATACAATATTTCATTACCATTGAAGTATTCCTATAAAAATAAATAGAAAAATATATTAGTTTTCAAATGATAAAACTACTTTAATAAAAAAAATTATATAGAAGATATAAAAAACATACCTCTATGGTAATGAGTCGAATAAGTCAGGATGGCCATATTAAAAAATGGCTGATACTATGTCCAACTGTCATCACCTCATCTGTAGGTAAGGGTACTCGAGCGATCTATCTATAATATCTTGTACAGTGACCCTCTGATTCTATACCTTTAATTATTGATGATGAATTGTATCTCATATACAATATACCAACCCATGTGCAACTATATGATGTTGAGGATCATAAAAATACAACTCAAAATAAGTAGGAAGCTGCAGTGGAGAATTAGGATAAAAAATGGGGTCTACAGGCTGAGGTGGGGGAGTGGGAGCTACTGGTGGAGGTGGAGGATAAATAATGGGATTTGCAGGGGGAGTTGGAGGACTGGGAGCTGCAGTCTGAAATTGTCTTTGCATGTCTGCAAATATAGACTGTACCGACACTCAAATATATTCCTCCATCATCACATTAATATTATGAACTTCATCCTCCAAGGATTATATTTCTTTTATAAACACCCTCAACATAAGGTGTTGAAGAACGTGGAAAAACTTTTCTTACCGATACACCTTCTGGATATCCTCATACACGACCAGGATGTTCAGGATTTCCTAATACTGCAAATAAAATATCTTTCCTCCCAGTAGTTGTAAATACCCCATGTGAGCTCTGCTCCTCAAGATAATTTTATATTAATTAATTGAAAATTTTTGTATTGATTGAAATTATATGAAGAAAATAGTTAACTTAAATAAATAAAATAGATATCTTAAAATCCTCTCAGCTATGATTCTCGAATCTTCTGAAAGATATTTCCCTTTTTTGTCCATTTGACCTCTCTTCCATTTTTCATGTCTAGATGGAGGGGATGGAGGGGCCACCTCTCTAGAGCTTGAAGACTCAGATGTTATTTTTTGTAATTTTTCCACCATAATTTGTTCGTCCAATAATGTATACTCTCCCCGAGATAAACTATGAGGGTATACATTTTCAGATTGGATCTCCTGATGAGATTTATTTTTTTCTATAAATAAATAATAAAAATCATTAACAAAACATTAATAAGATCATTTATATAAGAAATATTATAAAATGTTACTTTTCCCTTACCAAAAATGAATCCTTTCTTCTACATTCAACAAACTGTCTTGATGTGTCTTCATCTATGAAAGGATATATATGTCATCGAATGTCCTGACTTCTATGACCAAAAAATGAAATCATATGTTAGGGTTGATTTGAAATCCCCCTATCTCCTGACAGCCATCGATAAGCATTTATTCCTAACTTCCCTTGTGTTAGGATGATAAAATTTCATCTAATAAAGAAGAGGTTAAACCTATTATATATACTAGAAACATTTAAATAATAGGCAAACAATAGTAAAAGATCTTACCAAAATCATCTCCCACAACTAAGATATTATCGCTTTGTTCACACTTCTCCAGTCATCATACAAAATTATTACTTTGCTCTTACCCTGAGTTGATACAAAACTCTTAAAATATTTTGCATTTGGAACTCTAGTAGTATCATCCTCATCAAACTCAATGAGTATCCTCTGATCCTATGTATGGGAAAGTGCTAATTTTGGTAAAGGTGTGCACCCATGTTTACCAACTGTTGAACTCTTTGTCATAATGGGAGCACATGAGGAAGATTGGGGAACATCAAGAGGAGCCTGTGAATGTTCCTCCCAAAAGGTATGACCAATATGCTCATCTCCAGAATCATGTGGTTGATAAAATGATTGATCTGTCATTATCCTTCAAATTAAAAAAATAAACATTAGTTAAAAAATATACAAATTCAAATATTACAATACTATTGTAATCATAAAATAGGAAATTTTAC
This sequence comes from Viscum album, assembly GCA_963277665.1. Lineage (NCBI taxonomy): Eukaryota > Viridiplantae > Streptophyta > Magnoliopsida > Santalales > Viscaceae > Viscum > Viscum album. The sequence goes on from OY728164.1 coordinate 792,082,491, forward strand.
TAAGTTAAGTAATAGTAAACATGGTTAATATGGTAAGCATGATAAAAAATGGTAAAGATGGTAAGGATAGTGAATATAGTAAACATGGTAAACATGGTAAACATGATAAAAATGGTAAACATGGTAAATTCATTATCACTAAACAAAAATAATAGATAAAAAAATTATTTAATGGAAAACATGATAAATTAAACTAAACAAAATTAAAAAAAAAACAAAAACTTATAATTATTTTGTTTTAATAAAAGTTTTAATAAAGAAAAAACTTACAGTATCTAACATTTTATGAAAATAATAAATGTAAACAAGAAATAAACAAATGTTACCTATAATTTTAGGAATGTACAAATGGATTGTTTTCTCAAATTCCTTCACCGTGATCGTTGCTTATGGAAGAAACCATGTCTTAAATATGCTCATCATTATGTTCTGTTAATCATTCCATGGAAGTAGGGATCTCACATAAATCTGCATCTTCATCATGTTCATCCTCACTAACATATTTTTTTCCCTTATAAAACAATAGCCCACTGCATATCTGATTGATCTACTTTATAGAATTTTTTTCATGTGTTTCCATTATAAAAGAACAAGATGTGTCTTCAAATCTATTCAGATTAACAACTATCATTCCAAATTCATCATGTTTGACACTGTTGTTACCGATAAACCATTTACTGTTAAAAATAGGAACTTTAATTTTAATGTAATCAACCTCCCATATGTCTTCAATCACTCCATAATATGCACTTGATGAAGAAATTGGGTTTTTGTCCTTAGCACTCGAAAAATGAATTTCTTCTACCAACACCAATACAACACTATTCTAAACTACACTTCTGTTGTCCTGAGCATTCATATGAAATATATAGCCATTAATGTCATAACTAGACCATGTTATCACATTTAAACATGGACTACCCACTATCCATTTTAATGTCTCTGATACATCTGATCTACCAAGCAAAGTCTTTTTAAACCATGACAAAAATGTTTTGTTAGGCTCATTCAAAATCCACATTTCATTCTTCTTTGGATGACATTGTTTCAACTTATTAATATTAAATGTGATATATGGTTGAGCATCAGCTATTTTATTCAAGATGTATGATTCTATCTTCTTCATCTGTTTAGTTGACAACGATTTGAATTTCAAGCCACGAATCCCATTTCCCTCATTATTAACTAGTTCATGGAGAGATGGAGGCAAACCTATGTGCTGTGTTGGATCCAAGTAGCTCGTACAAAACTCTAGAACCTCCTCATAAATATAATTATCAATAATGGAGGCTTCAGGTTGATATGGATTCTTAACATACCCCTTCAATATTTTTATATACCTTTCAAAAGGATACATCCAACAATGATATACAGGTCTACAAATCTTTATTTCTCGAACCATACGAATCATTAAATGAACCATTATATCAAAAAAAAAAGTTGGAGGAAAATACATTTCTAATTGACAATGTATACAAATTGAATCCTTTTTCAAAATGTTCAAAGCATTCACATCAATCACCTTATTACAAGTTGAATTGAAAAAATAACACAACTTCATTATAGTCTTTCTAACACCGATGGGAAATATTCCACACAATGAAACTGGTATATGTTGTAGTATCATGAATTGAAAATCATGAGATTTCATACCTATCAACTTCAAGTCCTTCAATGAGAATTTGTTTTTGCATTTGAAGAATAACCTTGAGGCACTTTGATATCATGAAGAAACTAACAAAATCTAATTTTCTCCCTCTTCGATAATATATGAAAAGCTGGGGGAAGAAATGGTCGTCTTCTATTAGGAGTGGGTGCTAACTCCAAATGTATTCCCATTGATAGTAAGTCTAATCTTACATTCAACCCATCTATAGCCTTTCCTTTAATTTCTAACAATGTTCCAATCAAACTATCACAGATATTTTTCTCCACGTGCATGGCATCAATATTATGTTTAACTTCATGATATCTTCAATATGGTAGCTCAAAAAATGTTGACCTTTTCTTCCAAATATGTCTATCATTACCATATTTTTCTGTCTTTCCCAATGTCACATCAATGTTTTTAACCCTCTAAAAATACATATCAGGGGATAAAGGTTTTTGAGAATTATCAAATTCCTGTGATCCATTGAATTCCTTTTTAGTATTCTATAAGAGTGATCCATAGGCAAAAACTTTCGATGCCTTATGTACACTGTTTTCCTCCCATGATGCAATTGAAAATATAAATTCTATTGTTTGAAAATTGTACATGCTTTATTCTCTTTAACACTGTATCCAGACAAATTTCCATATGCTGGGAAGTCATTTATAGTGAACAAAATCACTGCATGTATTTGAAAATATTCAATTTTATAAGAATCATACACCCTAATACCATCTTCCCATAAAATTTTCAAATCATCAATCAATGGTGATAAGAAAACATCAATATCATTGTCGGGTTGCTTCGGACCAGAGACCATTATACTAATCATGACATATTTGCGCTTCATACAAACTTCTGGAGGGAGGTTGTAAATTTCCAATAAAACTGGCCATGAACTATGTGTGCTACTGAGTGTTCGGTATGGATTCATTCCATCTGTGCACAACCCTAGTCTGATATTTCTAATTTTATTTCCAAATATAGGATACTACTCATCAATTTTCGTCCATTGTGGACAATCAGCTGAATGATTTATTTTTTCATAACATAACTGCTCATCAGCATGCTATCTTAACCTTTTTGCATCATGTGAATTAGAAAATAATCATTTGAAATGATGAATTATAGGAAAATACCAAAATACCTTTGAAGTGATACTTTTAATCTCTACATCAGCCTGTGATTTTTCATTCACCTTATACTGTGATGTCCCACATTTAGGACACGTTGAATAAAATTCATATTCCTTTCTATATATCATACAGTCATTCAGACAGGCATGTATTTTATTGTATCCCAATCCCATCATGCATAATATTTTCTTGGCCTTATAATGTGAATCTAGAAGATCATTATCTTTTGTAAGAATATCTTTCATTAATTGTAGCAGCTCTGTAAATCTTCTGTCACTCCATCCATGGTTTTCCATTAGGTTCATCAACCATAACAATGCTGAAAAAACCGTAAAATCTATACAACCAGGATATAATGGGTTTTCAGCATCACCATATAGACGCACAACTTTTGGTTCTATCTCAATTTGTTCTGCTGTAATATCGCGAATCATTTCTTCAATTCCATCAGAGTCACCATCTTGTAAATCATCATCATCAGTGACAATCCATCCAGTTTCACCATGCCATATCCAAAGGCTGTTACTCATATTAAAACCATGACAAATCAGATGATGTTTTATCTCTATACTTTTCAACTTCTTTATATTCAAACATTTCAGGCATGGACAGAAAAAAATTCACTACGTGGAACATTGCGTTTAGAAAATTCCAAAAAGGAATCAACACCTTTCTCATATTCATTGCTCATTCAATGTGCCGTAATCCAACTTCAACTCATTATTACATATAGAAAATATAAAAATTATACATCTTTTTAAGATAAGAAAAATATATTTTTATATGAAAAAAATAAAAATTTGAATGTAAAACAATTTTGAAATATAAAAAAAATCTATGAATATTTAAAAAATATGGTTGAATATGATTTTAAAAAGAAAATATAGTTAGATATAATAGTTTAAAATTCATTTTGGATCCTTTCTTCTTAAGGATAACAAAGAATACATCCTGGTGCAACTAGATACCAAATTCACCCTTCCATAAAAAATAAATATGAAGTCTAAATATTAAAATATGTATACATTCACTATTGAAAATTACACAAATCCTAACGATTTGAAACCTCTGGAAAGCCCCCACCCCTCTGGACAGCCCCCCCCCCCCAACCCCCTTGACACCACCCCCACCCCTAGACATCACCCCCACCCCTCTTGGACACCACCCCACCCCTACCCCTTGGAAACCCCCAACCCCATGGACACCACCACCCCCTTAGACACCACCCCCACACCCTTGGACACCCCCTGGACACCACCACCCACTTGGACAACCCCCCCCCCCCCCCACACCCCTCTGTACAGCCCCTACCCCCTAGATATCCCCACACACCTCTCGACAGTCCCCACCCCCTTGGACACCCCACCCCTCCTAATAACCCTATAACACATCGATTACTATTAAACGTTCAATTTAAAAATGAAAAAACATCCCTAATAATAGAAGGAATGAAGGAGAATAAGAAGTGGATGAAGAAGAAAAAGGGAAACAAAGAATAAAGGTAAAAGAACATGGAATAAGTAACATATTTAAGGAAATTCCATGGAATCCAAGAAGACCATGGGGCATCTAATGGTTGATAGAAAATTGGAAAAAATTGAGTAAACCTGCGAATCAAATCAAATTTAAAATAAAAACTTGGATGGAGAAAATCACAGTGTAAAGCCTATCATCATGGTACAATGGGGTTAGGATAACTACGCATCTTTGAAAACCAAGGCATGGTCTCCCCTATAACCCATAATTTTCTCATAGTCAATGACTGGTCAATATATATATATAACCTAATAGAATCATATCACAACACTCCTCATATTTTCATAATGCTTGAATCCCTAAAAATCATAGTAGAAACTCAAACATAGACTGTACCAACCCCCTTGGACACCACCCCGACAACCTTGGACACCACCCCCACCCCCTTAAACAACACTAATAAATTATAGCCTAATATCCGTGAAACAATACAATCATCATGTCATAATCTCACAAACCACGATGAAGAAGTCAATCCCAACTAACAATTATCCCCCACGCCCTTGGACACCACCCCACCCCCTTGGACATCCCCTGGACATGACCACCCCCTGGACAAGCCCCCACCCCCTGGACACCACGCCCACCCCCTTGGACACCCCCTAGACACCACCACCCCTTTGGACATCCCCCATCCCTCTGGACAGCCCCCACACCCATGGAAATTCCCCCATACCTCTAAATAGCCACCACCCCCTTGGACACCCCCACCCCTCCTGGACACCACCCCCACCTCCTACCCCCATGGACACCCCCAAGCCTCTAGACAGCCCCCCCTGGACAACCCCCCAAACCCTCTAGACAGGCCCCCACCCCCTTGGATAGTCCCCCCCACCCACCCACCTCCTTGGACATCCCCCTACCCCCATCGACACCCCCACCCCCTTGGACCCCCCCCCCCCCACCACCACCACCATGGACACCCTAGACACCCCCCCCCCCACTCTCTAGAAAACCCCTCGAACCGTCTAGACACCACCCCCACCCCCTTGGACACCCCCTGGACACCACCACCCCCTTAGACAACGCCCACCCCTTTGGACAGCCCCCACCCCCTGGACAACCCCCCCCCCCCCCCCGCACCTCTAGACAGCCCCCACCCCCTTGGATACCCCCACCCCTCCTAGACACCACACCCACACCCACCCCCACCCCCGCGGACGCCCCCCTAGACACCCCCAACCCTATGGAAACCCCCCCCGGACAACCACCCAAACCCTCTTGATAGGCCCCCACCCCCTGGGACACCCCCCCACCCCCTAGGACAACCCCCCCCCCCCCACCCCCACCCCCTTGGACAACCCCCCACCCCCCTTGGACAGCCCCCATCCCCTGAACACCCCCCCCCCACACCCCTGGACTACCCCCCACCCCCCACCCCCACCCCACTGGACTACCCCCCCCCCCCGAACCCTCTGGAGATCCCCCCGAACCCTCTGAACAGCCCCCACCCCCTTAGACAGCCCCCGTACCCCTAGACCCCGCCCCCACCCCCTTTGACATCCCCCACACCCCCTTAGACACCCCAACCCCCTTGGATAGCCCCCACTCCCCCTGGACACCACCTCCAAACCCCTGGACACCCCCACCCAACTATACAGGCCACCCAACCACCCTAGACACCCCACCCACTTGCACAGCCCCCCCACCCCCTTGGAAAACCCCTGTACGCGCACACACACATGATAGAACACACAAAAATCGGAAACATGCATTATATCACTTCCATAGGTTTATTTTAACAAAAAAGAATTTATCATGGTATAGATGAACACTATGAAACTAACCATGATAGCAAGACCAATGAAAAATTACATCTCAACAAATTAGTTTAGGGCATCACAGAAAAAACTGAAAAGAGTCACGTGAGGCTTACTTGAGTGTTCTGAGTTGACCTGGTAGATATGATAATATTAAATATGAAGAATGATGTTGGCCAAATGAAGCTATAGGGGATGACTTTGACAAATCGATTCTAGGTTTTCCACGTGAGAGAGACGAGTCGCAGGTCGCCCGATCGACGAAAATAGAATGTCTAAATACGGGGTGCGATGAATCATTTGAAAGATTTACCAGGTTGGTTATTTAATAACTGTCATGATAAACTATTCTTTTCAATGTTTATAATGTCGGTTATTTAATAACCGATGTAGAAAACTATTTATCATGTCATTTATTTTATAACCAACATGATATATGTCACTTTTTATAGACATGATAAATTGATGAGTTTGGCTTTATCACATCGGTTTTTTATAACCGACGTGGTAAAGTGCCGAGATTTCCTTTATCACGTTGGTTATAAAATAACCGATGTGTTAAAGCACTGATCATTCCTTTATCACTTCGGTTATTTTATAACTGACGTGATAAAGCGCTCTAGATTTTATTTTCACATCAGTTATACAATAATCGACGTCAAAAAGCTAATCTTCGTATATTTTACGTCGGTTATAAAATAACCAACGTAAAATATGGGTCCTGATCAATATATCACGTCTGTTATAAAATAACCGACGTTATATATCGATCATTAAAGAATTGCACATCGGTTATATAGAACCGACGTGAAAAATTCCGATGTGTTAAATGTTTTTTCCACTAGTTTCTTTAAAATACAAAAAAATTAAAAACTCTAAAAACGTAAAAACCTTAAAATTTTCCAAAAAACCCTAAAACCATAAAAAATCCCAAAAACCTAAAAACTCATTAGAAAACCTAAAATCCTTCAAAATCCCTAAAACCCCTAAAAATCCACCAAAACATAAAAATCCCTAAAAACACTATAAACCCCTAAGAAAACCATAAAAACATAACACAAATAAAACCCCTAAAAAACCTAAAACGGTTAACACCATAAAAAACATAAAAAACCCCAAAACCACTGAAATACTTAAAAACCATAAAGAATCACAAAGAAACCTATCAAATCCCTAAAAATACAAAAAATATAAAAAAAACCCTAAAACCCTTGAAAACCCCTAAGAAAACCAAAAAACATAAAAACACTTAAAACCCATAATATACATAGAAAACTCTAAAAACCCAAAAGGACTCTAATAAACCCAAAAACAATAAAAACCCCTAAAAAGCAAAAAAAACCTAAATCCCTAAAACCACTAAAAACTGAAAAACCCATTTAAACCCCTAAAAACATTAAAAACTCAAGAAAACACATAAACCCCATAAAAATATAAAAAAAATAAAAAACCTAAAAAGATCCTCAAAACCCTATAACCCCCTAAAAACCAAAAAAACCCAAAAACTATAGAAACCATTAAAAACCAATAAAACTAAAAAAAAGACACAAAAGACAAAAACTATTTAAACCCCTAAAAACCATAAGAAACTCTAAAAATATTAAAACCCCTAAAAACTAAAAAAACCCAACCCCCCACCCATAAAACCCCCCTCAAAACACAAAAAACACTAATCCATCATGATAAATAGTAACCCTAAAAAGTATAAAGATCCTTAAAATTCCAAAAAAATCCCAAAAAATGTAAATAAACAAAAAACAGTAAAAACCATAAGAAAACCATTAAAATGAAAAAACACTTAAAAACCCTAAAAATGATAAAAACACAAAAAAACATAAAAACCCAAAAAAGATTTAAAGAACCATCAAAATCACTAAGAACACTAAAAATAAAAAAAAATCCATCAAGTCCCTAAAATCCCTAAAAGAATAAAAAATCCTGAAACACTAACAAAGTCAAAGAAAACCTTTAAAACCAAAAACACATAAAACTCTAAAAAACATAAAATAATGATTAAAACCCTAAATCTCCCAAAAACCTAAAACCCCCCCAAAAACCCATCAAAACCGCTAAAAAAATTAAAAACCCTAAAACCAATTAAATATCTACAAACCCTTTAAATCCATACAATCATTAAAAATAGAAAAAACATGAAAAACCCTTAAAAAATCAAAAAACACAAAAATACCAAAAGAACCACAAATCCCATAAATACCATAAAAACCCTGAAAACATTAAAAATCCCCAAAATCCCAAAAACTAAAAAAAATTATAAAAATACTAAAAAAGACCTCCAAACCCGCAAGACATGAAAAACCATAAAATCCCTAAAACCCCTTTAAAAACCAAAAACCCTAAAAACACTAAAAACCCTTAAAAACTAAAAAATTATAAAAACCATAAAAACTATAAAACTCCTAAAACCTTAAAAACCCTAAAAACCCATATAAGCACTAACAAACCACTAAAAACATAAAAAACACTTTAAACCCATTAACTTGCTAAAAAACACTAAAACCCATAAAACCCCTAAAAATACAATAAAAAAACCTAACCCAGAAACCCAAAAAAACCCCTAGAAACCCCTCAAAATCCCATAACCTATAAAAAACATAAAAATCCTAAAAAATATGTAAAAATCCCTAAAATATAATAAACCTTTAAAAACCTGTAAAACACAATGAAAACCTTAAAACCTAAAAATACTTTAAACTCCTAAAAACCAAAAGATAGTAGAAATGATGAAAACCATAAAAACCACAAAACCCCCAAAAAACCTCAAAACCCAAAAAATCCAATAAAAACCCTAAAACCACACTAAACACTCCAAAAATCCATTAAACCCAGAAAAACCTTAAAAACCTCTAAAAAACCAAAAAACTCATTAAAAACTATGAAAAGCATCAAAAAACCAGAAAACCATAAAAACACTATAAACCCTAAAAACCCTAAAAGCCCTTAAAATCCCTAAAAACCATTGAAATTATAAAAACTCTAAAAAATCCCTGAAAATCCCCATAAACATAAAAAACATTAAAAACACCTTAATATCTCACTAAACAATAAAAACAATAAAGAATCCTTAAAACCGTAAAAACCCTAAAAACCTAAAAACCCTTAAAAACCATAAAATACCTAAAAACACATTAATTCTTTAAAAAAAGATAAAACCATAAAAAGGCTAGTAAGACCATTAAAACCCCATAAAAACAAAAAATAATGAACAATCCAAAAATATATATAAAGGCCATAAACATCCAATAAAACCTCAAACACCCCATTAAACCCATATAAATTTTAAAGAAATTTTAAAAACCTTAAAACCTTTAAAAACTCAAAAAACCTAGAAACTCAAAAAAAATATCTCTAAAACAATAAAAAAACAATGAAGACCATTAAAATCCCTAAAAACACTTAATCCATTAAATTCCAAAAAAATCCCCCAAAAAGTAATGTAACGCCCTGACCCCAGTTACCCAGAGTAAGTTCATTATAACATAACATTGGCATGATAACAAAAGATCAAGTCTCGAAAGACCAATTAGTTTAGTAGCATTGGAATCACTAGATACATTCATAAGGTTTACATTACATCATAAAGTGAAAAACTACAATAATATAGTCTCTATAGTCCACAATCATATCCCCTTCAGACTATCCCTGCTGGCCAGTCATAATATATTTATTCACATCCTGGGAAAAATAAAACATAGGAAGCTGTGAGCTCAGATGCTCAGTAAGGATAACAATATAGTGGAAGCTTTTATAAATAAGAAAAAAAATTTGACGAAATTTATAACTAAAACAAAATCATTTAAAACATGAACTTCATAATAATATGTAAAAATGAAATGAAATAATTCCATTTACTTATTCACATGGATATTCTACTAGTCAAATAATCACATGTAATATCAAAAACCACTTTCATAATAATGGAATGTATAATGAAAAACTATAATTTCTGTGTCAAGGACTCTTGCCAAGTCCTAAGGGATAACTGTAACCGTAACCCAACCCAGAGATCCTCTGTAACCAGACTTCAACCTGGAGTGCCTCTAATAACCGGACACCAACCCGGAGTGCATCTAATAACCAGACACCTACCTGGAGTGCCTCTAATAATCAGACACCAACCCAAAGGGTCTTCTGCAACCAAACCCCAACTTGGAGGGCTTACTTTTTCCAGTCCACAACGCGGAACATTCTAGTCCAACACATTCATCTTAAGAAGAGGATGAAATATAACATAAACATTTGTATTAAAACTAGAATACGAAATTCCAAAACATTAATCAAAACCATTAATGAAATAAAAATAATTCATCCATAGTTAAACATATCACAAAATCTTACATACAATATGGATGATTTTTATCATAATAAATCAACTTCAAATAAGTTTAAAATTTATCAAAGTATTTTGACATAGATGAAATCTAAACTATTTGAGAGAAATATTTCTTTTTTGAAATCATTTAAAAATAAAATAATTATAAAATAAAATATTTACTTTGATAATATCCTTATTTTCATGTAAGGGAAGCTTTGAAGATTTTATAACAGCAAAAAATTGCCGCACCCATTGTATAAGTTAAAAAAGACATTCTTACCTTAACTCTGTTGAAAAGGTTAAAAGAACCATGTTTGGAAAATGATGGAAGGATTCCTTTATAAACGTCTTATAAAAAGTAAAAATGGGTGAAAATGACATTAAACCATAGTATATAATATAGTAAGAATGATTTTAAATTATTTATTTAAGAAACATGGATGTGGATGATATAGAGATCCCAGTAGATAATTACATATAAACAACCTCGGATAATTAAGAGATTGTGAAATAAACCCTTACCTTGTACTTTTACTATGTTGAGGGTATGTTATCCACCTGTATAATAGTTAAAACATTGTTATTAAGTTATAATAGAACCATATACATAATTATGAAATCATATAAGATCTTCTATTAGTGATTTATTAATAATATTTTAGTATTATCGTTGTTTCGGGTGTTAACTTACTCATTTTATTTTATATGTTTTATTATATAAGTCATGTTTTTTATAAATAGGTTGTATCTTATTCATATCCAGAATGATATCAAGTCCTTAAACATTATTTTTAATCATCAAATGAGAATTATTCTTGAATGGATGCGATGGGGAATGAATCTCATCGTGTTTGTGGGGACAGTAGTCCGTACGTACGCACAAACGACAATATCATTCTTTTGATTTTAAAATAATATATAATTGGATGGTATATAATATATAAAGAATAATTATTATGTTATATTTATTATTTACATGATTTACACATCATTATTATACCCATCCAAATTATAATTTATTGAATAACAATTACACCACGACGTGGAGACGGTAAGCCATACATACGCACGTATGGTGACATGTCATTCAAAGGATGGATAGAATACTGAATATTGTTGAACCATATTTATAATAACATCACTGTATATAGAAGATACTAGATTTATTATTTTATAATGGGAAATAACATAGAAATAAGAAGTTGAAGAAGAAAGGAACCTGAAAGAGGGTGGTGAAAACATTACCTCTTCTTTGGGTTCTTCCTTTTGATTTGATCAAAAGGGCTCCTTAGGTTGGATTTATGATTAAAGGATGGCCTCTAGGATGAAGGGAGGATATTTTAGAGTGTATTTGGGCCGAGTTTGGTCGATCCCAAAGGCGTTGAAGGTGTGAAATTGAGAGAAGGGGGAGTTCCCTTTTATAAGAGGTGTGAGAGGCACCTTAGGAAAAGCTAGAAATAATATTTTATAATATTTTATAATAATTTCATATTCATTTTATAATGGATCCAAAGATGATTATTAAAATAATAAGGTGGGGATGTGTCTAAAGCCTTTCAACCAATAGATTTTATATAGGTTTGGGACATTATATTAACCATATCTTTTAGTTTTAACTCTTAGTTAATTAGTTTGACATTTACCAGGCCACATTGTATTTTTAGATTGTACAGTTAATAAACTTACTATTTACATCCAAGATACCCCCATGTGGTCCATTAATGATACACCTATCATGATATAAGTAATTTTATTGAACCATAGATTTTTATGAATATAATATCAATTAATAATATAATATTTGTTTTAAAAACTTATTTATGTCAATTTTGACAATTTTCAATAATTGATTTTTTTAATGTCTTAACAACATTATTAATTCGAACTAAATTCATTTAAGAAATAATATCATGTCCTATTAACCAATAAAATTAATTTATGTCATCAAAACTTCCAAATTATATTTATTTTAATATTTATAATACTAATTATTTGTTTCTTTCATTAATAAGGAAAATACTGCATCATTATTGTGTCATTAATAAATTTAATTATTAAATGTCTAAAAATTATAAATAAAATACCATTATGTAGGAAATATTTTAATATTTCTAATAAATATTTATAGTTTAAAATCCAACATATATAACCCTATGTAAAATTTCTTTTCTAAAAGTTATATGCTTATGTCATTTTTGTATTTATTTTAACTTAATTTATATAAAGTGTCATTATCACCTACAAGTGGCTCCATGGGGTCCCAAAATTGACCCAAATATGTACATGGTCGGACATGTATCAACCAATATGGTTAGGATTCGTTTTAGGGTAATTTATTATTATAATAATATTATTTTGTAACCCTTATTTACCGGATTTACCCTTTAACCATGGTATATAAAATATTTACGGAAGTAATTATTAAAAATGTCTAAAAATAAAATTTACCTATTTACACAATTTGGAAATCCGGATTCAAACTATTGAATCCATTTTTCCATATTCAAAACATATAAGTGGCAGAAATTAATTTAAAATTAATTCCCGTTGTTAAAACAAAAAGCTTGTTTTTAAGAGATAATATCTATCAAAAGATTGAAACTTGTTTATGTCCGGTTTAATTATAAAATAATGTCCAATGACCAACATTGTATTAAATGGTAAAAATATATTCTAAATATACTTTAAAACCACTCAAATTAATAATTTATCACTGTTAATTATTTTGATTAAAAAAGTTGTTTTTAATTAAAATTTAATAATTTTCACTATTCATCAAAATATAAAAGTTATCCAAAAAGTACCAAAATTTCACCCTAGGCTAATTTCAATATTTAGAATCCAAAAATGAAGTCTATTTTGAGATATAAAATGTATAAAATTTAAAAAAATTGGGTATTACTATTCCTAATGGCTAGTTTGATTGGCAGTGGTGTGTTAGAATCTCAAAATTGCGTACAACACATGCTACTGTATTATTCGAAGGGAAACGTACCATGGAAGCTTGGGGTGTTACAAGTAAATAACCATAAAAACCCAAAAAACCCATATAAAAACCATAAAAACCCATAAACAATTAAAACCCATAGAATCCTAATAAATTCTGAAACCCATAAAACCCATAAAAACCCATAAAACCCTCCAAACCCATAAAAACCATAATAAAACTAAAAATTTCTAAAAATTTCTAAAAACATTAAAACCCCTAAAAACTATGAAAAATCACGCGTAAAAATTTAAAACATAACCACACATAAAACCCCTAAAAACATAAAAATTGATAAAAACACAAAAACCCCAAAAAATCCAAAAAACAATAAAAACCACAACAATTCCTAAAAAAATTTAAATACATAAATCACCCTAAAAATTCACTAAAAAATCCAGAAACCCTTGGAAACCCTAATAACATTACAAAATCTATAAACATTAAAATCCCTAAACATTGAAAAGAAAACCTGAATCCAAAGAAAACATAAAAACACTAAAAAATCATAGCCCTCAATATCCTTAAAAATCATAGAAATCATAAAAAAAAACCTCTCAAGATCCCTAAAAATCTAAAAAAATTAAACCCTAAAGACCATATAAAAACCATAAATAACTAAAAACACTTAATAACCCTAAAAAATGCTAAAAACCCTAAAAACCCAAAACCCCTCAAAATCCATTAAAAATTTGAAACCCCTATTAGTTTAAGAATCCCTAGAAACCCCTAAAAACATAAAAAACACTTGAGACACATAAAAACCCTAAGTAAAATTTTAAAACTAGGTAAAACATAAAACCCCTAAAAAGAATAAAAACAGCAAAAGGGTTAAAAAGGCCTTATCATCCCAAACCCCCCTAAAAACCATAAAAACTACTAAAATCCAAATATAACAAAAAAAAACACTAAACCCCCTTAATGACTCTAAAAATCTACTAAAAACTATAAAAAACATATAAAACCCTTAAAAATATAAAAAATAATAAAGACCATAAATCCATTAAAAACACAAAAAATCCCAAAGAACCCTTAAAAACCCAAGAAAACCCGTAAATCCCTAAAAACCCTGAAAATACTAGAAAACACTAAAAACCCATAATAATCATAAAAAACCCTAAAAATCAGTAAAAACATAAAAACCCATAAAACCCCTAAAAAATAAGAAAACCTTATAACATAAAAAAACTTAAAACACCTAAAAACCTATAAAATTATAAAAACCCTATACAAACCTAAAATTACCTTAAAATCTGAAACCTTGAAAACCAAAAAAAAACTAAAAATCATAAAACCCCTAAAAAACAATAAAAACATAAAATCCCATAAAAACCTTGAAAATAACTAAAAATATAAATTCCAATTAAACCCTTAAATGTGATAAAAAAATCTAAAAAACATAAAACCCCTAAAACCCCCAAGAAAACACTAAAATCCCAAAAAACCAAAAATCCTTCAAAACCCTAAAAAACCCTCGACCCCTCAAAATCCATTAACACCATTTAAACCCATAAATCTCATAAAAATTCCTAAAAAATATATACAAATTTGAAAAACCTAAAAACCATTAAAACAACTAAGAAAACCATAAAAACCTTAAAACACTTCAAACCCAAGAAAACCTCAAAAAAACAAAAAAAACCCCAAAACCCCAAAAAACAAAAAAACTAACAAAATCAATAAATGATATAAGAACTATAAAATTCCTTAAAAATACTTATAACAAAAAAACTATAAAATTCCAAACAACCCCAAAGAAATCAATAAAAACCTAAAAACACTTAAAACCCATAAAATGAATAAAAATACTAAAAACTCTAAAAACCCTAAAATACCTAAAAAATCCTAAAAACCACTAAAACCATAAAACCCATAAAAATATTAAAAATCCATAAAAACTCGTTAAACCCCTAATAAACCTCTAAAAACACTAAAACCCATTCAAACCCCGAAAAAAGTTAAAAACTCTAAAAACCCTTAAATTCTCTAAGAAATAAAAAAACCCTAAAAACCAAAAAAACATGAAAACCTAAAACCCCCTCAAAAACCCCAAAATACATGAAACCCTAAAAACGAAAAATAATCCAACACCCCCTAAAAATCCCTAAAAATACAAAAAACTCCTTAAAATCCAAAATATGTTAAAACCCCAAAAAAATTCCTCAAACACCTAAAAACCCTAAAACCCCTAAAAATCCCTAAAATCCAAAAAAAAACCATAAAATTCAAAAAACCACAAAACCCCTAAAGGTCCCTTTAAAAATTTAAAACCTAAAAACACTTCAAATAAATAAAAAAACATAAAAATGAAAAAAACCCTAAAAACCACTAAAACGCCTCAAAATCCATGTAATCCTGAAAAACCATAAATACTAAAAAAACACTAAAAGTCCCCCAAAATGAAAAAATCCCTAAATAACCTAAAAACCCCTAAAAAACCATAAAATCCTAAAAACACTTAAACCGCTAAAGATCTAAAAATTCTACAACCCCTATGAAACCCAAAAAAATATTAAAATACATAATAACTCTAAACCACCACAATAATCTTATCAAATACATAAAAATTATTAAATATATAAAAACAAAAAAACCATAAAAACCTAAAATAAAACCTTAAAAAACTATAAATAATTAAAACCCCTAAATAACATAAAACACAAAAACCCTAAAAAACTCTTAAAAGACACTAAAATACCGAAAAAAACTAAAACCCATAAAATTCCACAAGTCCCCTAAACACCACAAAAATTGATAAAACCCCTTTAAATACCTAAAATGTTAAAAAACTATGGAAAAAAATCATAAAAAACCAAAAAACACTAAAACCCTAAAAAAACATAAAAATTTTAAAACCTTAAAAACCATAAAACCAATCAAAATCCCTAATAAAAAGTAAAAATCCATAAAACCCCTAAAAATCTATAAAACAAAAAAACCATAAAACCTTTAAAAACCCATAAGAATAAAAAAACACTAAAAACATATAAAATCCTAGAAAACATAAAAATGTTAAAAACACTAAAACCCTTAAAATCCCTAAAACCCTTTTTGAACCATCAAAAATCCCTTAAAACCCTAAAAACATTAAAATCCCAAAAAATTGCCTAAAAATACAATGAATTGTAAAAAACCATAAAACCCCTGAAAACCCCTAAGTGAACCTTAGAACCATAAAAAAACTTAAGACCACTCAAAAAAATAAAAAATTATAAGGATCCTTAAAGACCATAAAACCCATAAAACCCCATAAAACCCTTAAAAACATTAAAATACCTTAAACACCCATAAAACCCAAATCCAACAAAAACTCGAAACAACCTTTGAAACCATAAAACATACAAAATCTATAAAAAAATTAAAACCCAAAAAACTAAAAAAATCCTTAAAAATCAAAATAAACCATAAAAACCATACAACTATTAAAACATCAAAACCCTAAAAATCACAAAAATCATAAAAATCCTAAAAACTCCCTAAACATACCTAAAAACCTAGAAACCCATAAAAACATTGAAAACCCCTAAAGATACCTTAAAACATAAAAACACATAAAACCCATAAAAAAGTTAAAAATTTAGGAAACCCCTAATAACCCAAAAACCCATAATAATCCCTAAAACCTTAAAAACCCTAAAAACCCATAAAACCCCTAAAACCACTAAGACTCTAAAAAACCTTTAAACCCTAAAAAATATAAAAACTATAAAAATCATTAAGAAACCTATTAAAATATAAACCCTAAATGACCATAAAACCCAAAAGAACCAGAAACCCCTCGAAATCTTGAAAAACAATAAAGAAAAATAAAAATCCTAAAAAATCCCAAAATATCCCAAAAAACATAAAAAACTCTTATAACACTAAAAACCATAATAAAACAGTAAAATCCTAAAAACACATAAATCATAAAAATAAATAGAAACATTAATAATTATAAAAACACTAAAATGACAATAAAGAAAGTAAAAACACAAAAAACAATAAAATCCCAAAAAACCATAAAAACTGGAAAAAAAATTCCATAAAAACCTTAAATCCCACTAAAAACTCTACAAACCCTATAAATACCAAATTTTTTTTTATAATATAATAAAACATCAAAAACCTAAAACTAAAAATAAATCAATAACCCCAAAAAATCAAAAAACCCTTAAAAACCATAAAAACTCAAAAAAACCGTAAAAAATCTAAAAACACATTAAAATCCTAAAATATCCCTAAAATTCCCAAAATCCCTAAAACAGAAAAACCCAAAAACCCGGAAAACTCCTAATAAAAAATTAATTACATAAAATCATTTAAAATCACTAAAGGTTAAAAATTCTAAAAACCCAAAAATCGTAAAAACCCTATAAAAAACATAAAAACATAAAAAAACATAAACCCCCTAAAGGCTAAAAATGCTAAAAACCCAAAAAAATCATTAAAGACCTAAAAACCCTAAAGACTCTTAAAAATCATAAAACCATTAAATACATTAAAAACCCTAAACCCCATAAAAATCGTAAAACCACTAAAAACTATAAAAACCAATTCACCCAGTAAAAATGATAAAAATCTGAAAAAATCATAAAAAATAGAAAAAATAAAAATCCCAAAAAACAAAAAAACTATAAAAAATATATAAACAAAAAAAACTAATAAAATTCCTAAAAACTATAGAAAATATAAAAATCATAAAAAATACCTAACGATCCCTAGAAACATAAAAACCCCTAAAAACACTAAGAAAAACATAAAAACCAAAAAATACTTAAAACCCCTAAAAACATAAAAATCGTCAAATATCCTAATAACCCTAAAACCTTAAGAACCATAAAAACCCTCAAAATATTAAAAAATCCTAAAGAAATAAAAAAACATTAAAAATCCCAAAAAATAACTAAAAACATAAAAAACCATAATATCATAAAAAATAAGAAAAACATAAAAAACTAAAACATTTAAAACCCCTAAAAACAATAAAATGTTGAAAACTATAAAAAATCTAAAAATTACATAAACCACAAGAACCTCTAAAAACCATAAGACCGTTAAAAACCTTGAAAAACATAAAACACAAAAAACATTAAAAACCATTTAAACCCCTATGAATAATAATAAACTCTTAAAAATATTAAAAACCATAATGAACTCAAAAAACCCGAAAACCCCCCAAAACATTATAAAATCATAAAAAACCTAAAAACCCTAAAAACCTAAAAGGCAGAAAAACTAAAAAACCATAAAACCCATAAAATCATAAAAAGAAAAAAAAACATTAAGACCTAAACAGCAATGAAAACCTGAAAAAACCTAAGAGAACATTAAAAAATTAAAAACATATTAATTTCCTAAAAACCTAAAAACACTAAAAATCCTTAAAACTCTAAAAAACCCAAAATACCCAAAATACGTACAAACCCTAAAAACAATAAAAATACTAAAAACCCAAATAATACCTAAAAACATAAAAAAAATAAAAACCTTAAAACACCCTAAGAAAAGCTCAAAAATGTTAAAACACTAAAAACCCCTAAAAACCTAAAAATTGAAACATCTCCTACAAGAACCTAAACCCCTAAAAGCCCCCAAAACCCTCAAAATATCTAAAAACCCCTAAAAACTCAAAAATCAATTAAAATCCCTAAGAATGTAAAAAACCTAAAAAACATAATTTTTTTTCAAAACAAAAAATAACTAAAACCCCTAAATATCCTAAAAATGCTAAAAATCCTAAAACCCATAAAGGCCCAAAAATTCACAAAACCCTTAAATCCCATAAAAACATCTAAAACCCACAAAACACCCTAAAAATCCATAGAACGAGTAAAAATGACTAAAACTATAAAAACCATTTAAACCCATTACAATGTTAATAAAATCCAGAAAACTCAAAAAATCTAAATACCAAAAAAAACATAAAAACCCAAAAAAACAAAAGACCATCAAGATTCTCAAAAACCCTAAAAACCATAAAAATATAAAAAAGGATTTCGAACACATAAAAACATAAAAACCCTTAAACCACTTAAAATCCTATAAAAAGCATTAAAACCTAAAATACATAAAACCCCTAAAAACCTCATATATGCTAAAACCCCTAAACACCTAAGAAGAAGATGGTTGCACACTACCCCGGTGCTCCCTCTCTCTCGGCACGATGGCTAGGGTTTCTCCTGATTCCTCCTGGTTGCCTTAGTTCTGGATCTTCGCTCCTCCCCTCTTGTGACTTTTTGGAGTTTCCTTGGCATCGGTGGTTCTCCGTGGATTTCTCAGGATTTAAGGTGGTTCAAGCTCTTCAAAGGCTTCATTTTCTCCAGGCGGCTGCGAGATTTCCGATATTCTCTATTGTGGCTTCTACGTGGCATGGTTCCCCAAGATCGACGTTCGCCTTGCGGCCCCGGTGTGTGGTCATATTCGAGCGTGTCCGGTTTTGGCGGTGCTTGTGTGGGTCAAGACGACATTAGATGGGGTCATGTATTGGTGGATCTATGTTGGTATTGCTCTCCTTGAGATTCTTCCTGTCTGCAGTAAGTGCCTGTGCATGGAGCAGCATGGTTACGGTGGCAGAAATGAGGATCGGGATCTGGTTTTCATAGCTGGATGAGTTGGTTGTTCTGGCTTCTCCGGGTGCGGATCTTGTCACGTTGGTGTGATTTGGTTTCTCTAGATCTCTATTGGTGTCTATGATGCAGTTATGCACTGTGGTATGACTTCTTTCTCGAGCTGGTTCTTCGGATTTCCGGTCGCATCACGCTACTACAAGTTTGATTCAATTTTGCTCTGATCTGGTCAATTTGGTGGTCAATGAATTCTTTGCTTGATTTTTTGGATTTAATTCTCAACTTTACAAGTTTTGATGCTTTTTGGCTATGGATGGAATGGATGAAAACATCTACTGGTGTTGGTTCTTGAGGTTGGGGTACTGGATATTGTGGCTTGGTTCGATAACTGTCTACTGTGGTATGCTAGATGTTGGAGTTGTTGTCCCTGTTTTTTCCTTTGCATGGATGCTGGTGGGTGCAAGTTGCTTGCTGCTAGATGTTGTTTGGCTTGGAAGTGATGACTTTTGGATGCTGCGCTACTGGTTATTGGCGGCCTCTCTCAATAAGAACTCGAGGTGGTGGGTGCTGGAAGATTGTTATGGCTGTGATGTTTGGAATTGGTATTGTTATTTTCTAGAACTGATGCGGGGTGCTGGGAGATGCTTGGTGTTTGAAAGAGTTGTTGGTTGTTTGAAAATGAGGCTTTGGATCATGGTTCATTGGATAGGATGTGGTAAGGCTGCTATTTATGATTTTAGTGATGGTGGTTCTATGCTGCTGGTGGTTAATATGCTTGTAAAAGAGGTGATTTGTGCTGATATATGTGTTGTGAGATGTTGTTTGAGTTTGAATGCTGGTCATTGGTTAGTTGTGAGCTGCTGGATGCTGGTTAATGCTGGATGATGGTGGTGGTTGCTTGGATTTTGTGTTTCATCTTTTTTCACTTTTGATTTCTCTTTTTTTGGGGTCTTTTGCGTCTTGGTTTGTAAGGTATTTTTTTGGTGTGGGTCATTTGACCCCTCCCCTCCCTTGTCTGATGCGTCTCTTTTTCTCTTTCTAATAAATTAGGGTGGGGGAATAGCCCGACCCTCGCATCTTCCTTGCCCTAAACACCTAAAACCCCTCAAAATACCTAAAAAACCTAGAAACCCAGAAAACCCCTTAAAATTTATCAAATTAATGAACCCTAAAACCCCTTAGGAAAACCTTAAAAAACTAAAAACACTTAAAATTCATAAAAAAACTGAAAATGATAAAACCCCTTAAAGACCCTAAAACCCCTCAAAACCCCCAAACCCATAAAACCACTAATAAAATAAAAAAACTTAAAAGCCATAAAAAGCACAAAAAACCCACTAAAAACTCTAAAACACCTTAGACCATTAAAAATGTTAGAAAACTCAAAAAAACCTTGAAAACCCTAAAGACACAAAAAACCGTGAAATCCCCAAAACTCATAAGAACGCTAAAAATCATAAAACCCCTCAAAATCCCTGAAGACCATAAAACCGATAAAAACCCCAAAAATTTGAAAAAAAATCTCTTAAAAACCCATTAAAACCCCTAGAAATCCTAAAACCCTAAAACACATAAAAACCCTAAAATCCTAAAAATCCATAAAAATCCATAAAACTCCGAAAACCCACAAAAACTCTAAAAATACTTTAAACCCCTAAAACATTAAAAACTATATGAAACCATAAAATCATTATAATTTTTAAAAAAACCAAAATAAAGAAACCATAAAATCCCTTAAACCTGAAAGACCCCGAAACCCATAAAAATCCCTAAGAAGCATAAAAACAATAAAAAACCTAAAAACATAAAAAATATCTAAAAAAATATAAAACAATAAAAAACATGAAGAAACCCTAAGAAAAATTTAAAAACTAAATAACACTAAAACCCCCAAAAAATTGTAAAAACAATAAACCACTAAAAAGTCCCTAAAACCCTAAAAATCAATAAAACACATAAACCCCTAAAAACCAAGAAAATGCTAAAAACCAATAAAACAGCTAAAAAACTAAAACCACTAAAAACCCTTTAAACCCCAAAAAAAGATACAAACAAAAAAATTCCAAAAAAATAAATAAATTATCTATAAAAACCCTAAAACCCCAAAAAAACATCAAAATGCTAAAAACCATAAAAACATTCAAAATCGCAAAAAACAATTTTTTTTATTAAATCTCTTAAAACTCCATAAATTTTTTAAAAAAACCTAACGATATAAAATACCTAATAAATATTTTAAAACCTAAAAACATTCTAAAATCAATAAAAACCCTAAAAAATTGTAAAAACAACAGAAAACCTAAAAACCATAAAAATACTAAAAATCCCTAAAATGCCAAAAAACTCTATAAAAGTCGTTAAGAAATCATAAAAATATCTAAAAATTTTAAAAACCCTAAAGACCTATAAATTTCACAAGAAAGCCTCAAAGAAATAAAAACAATTAAAACCCCTAAAAACAAAAAAAATTCTAAAAAATCCTAAAACCCGAAAACCCTTAATGTCCCTAAAAACCCTAAAAACCAATAAAAACCATAAAACCCATAAAAAATGTAAAAACCCTAATAACCCTAAAATTCATAAAGATGAATAAACACTGTCAAAAAACCTCAAACCCCTAAAAATTTTAAATACTCACAAAACCAAAAAACCTTAAAAACCAAAAAAACACTAAAAGTCCTTAAAAATCTTAATCCTTAAAACAAACAAAATATATAAATCTTTAAAAACAATAAAATTATTAAAGAATCACTAAAAATCCCTAAAAATCCATTAAACATCATAAATCCTAAAACCCAAAAAACAATAAGAAAACCTTAAAAACCAATAGAAAATTTTAACCCCTAAATACATGATTTTTTTTTAAAAACTCTAAAAACAATAAAATCCTAAAAACTCTAAAATCCTCAAAGTACCAAAAACCTATAAAATCACAAATAATATAAAAAATCCAGAAAACTCCATAAAAATTTTAAAACCCATAAAATCCAGAAAAACCCCTCCGAAAGCCATAAAAAACTAAAAACACATAAACACTCTAAAAATAAAAAATTTTATAAAAAAACTAAAATACCATAAAAGACTATATAAACCCTAAAAATCCTAAAAACCATAAGACCCCTAAAACCCATGAAAAATAATGAAAACCCGTAAAAACTCTAAAACCCACTAAAACTCTAAAAACACTTTAAACCCCTAAAAATGTCTAAAAAGTATTAAATACCATAAAAATCCCCAAATCTAAAAATAACCTAAAACCCCCAAAAATTTAGAAAACCCTCAAAAACCCAAAAAAACCCAAATAATTTGTAAAAAAGCTAAAAAACATAAAAATATAAAAAATCCCTAAAATCCCTAAAAATGTAAAAAACCCTAAAACCCTAAAAAACCTAAGGCAACAATAAAATCTAAAAAAACATAAAACCCATCAAAAAGATAAGAAATGTGAAAAACACTAAAACCACTAAAACCCTATAAATCCTAAAAAAACTAAAAATCCCTATAACCCTAAAAATCCATAAAAATCATAAAAAATCCCTATATAGCAATAAAAAAACATTAAAACCCTCAGAAAACATTAAAAACATAAGAACATTTAACACACCTAAAAACATAAAAATGCTAAAAACCATAAAATGTCCCATAAACCCTAAAAACCCCTAAAACCCGTAAAAATTCCTTAAATCCTTTTAAAACCCTAACAAAATAAAAAAAGAAAAAAAGAAAATTAACACTCTAAAACCCCTTTGAACTTCTAAAAATGATAAAAAATAATAAAAATTTTAAGCACATAAAAAACTAAAAACCCTCTAAAAGCCATAAAATCCCTAAAAACCCAAAAAAACCCTAAAATCCATAAAAAGAGTAAAACCCTAAAAACCCTAAAAACCATAAAAATATATAAAAATAGCTAAAAAACATGAAATATAAAATCCAGAAAACCCTAAAAACACAAAGAATAATTTAAAAACCTAAAAACACTTAGAACCCCTAAAAACCCTAAAAACCCCTAAAATCCTCAAAATCTGTTAAAAACCTAAAAACCAATAAAAATCGTAAAAATCCCTAAAAATTTAAAACAACCTAAAACCCTTGACAACCCTTAGAAAACTATAAAAACCAAAAAACACCTTAAACACATCAAAACTTAAAAAAATATTAATCCAAAAATGTCTATAAAAACCTTAAAACCACTATACTATAAAAATACACAGAAAACAAGTAAAAACCCCAAAACCCCATAAAACCCTAGAAACCCTAGAAACCCACTAAAAACTCTAAAGAACATTAAACACCAAAAAACATCAAAAAATTTAAAAATCCGTAAAAAAATTGAAAAAAAATAAAACTAAAAGTCCAAAAAAACTATAAAACCATAAAAAACAATTAAAACCCTAAAAATACATAAAAATATATAAAAATACCTTTAAAATTAAAAAATATATTAAAACCCTTATTAAATACTTTAAAACCTAAATTAAAATTAAACCCCTAAAAACTAAAAATTATATAAACAATAAAACCCCTAAAAACTCTAAAACCCCAAAAATCCCTCATGATACCTAGGATAGTAAAAAATTAAAAAAATCCTAAAAAATATTAAAATTTCTAAAAACATTAAAAACCCTAAAACCCAAAAAAAACCTAAGAAACCATTCAAAAATCTAAAACACTTTAAACCCCTAAAAACTAAAATACCCTAAAAACCATAAAAATTGCTAGAGACTCTATAACCCCTCTAGATACTCTATAATCCCTTAAAACACCAAAAAACATTAAAAATTCTAAAACCCATAAAATCACTAAAAAAACTAAAAACCCTAGAACCCCTCAAATCCATAAAACCCCTAAAACCCAAAAAAATCTTAGAAATCCTACAAAAATCCAAAAAGATGCTTAAAAACACTGAAAACCCTGAAAACCACTAATAAAATGCTAAAATCCCCAAAAAAACATAAACCCCTAAAAAATCTAAAAATTGTTAAAAAACTAAATACCTTAAAAACCATGAAACACACTAAAACTATTAAACTGTGAAAATCCCTAAAATCCCTAAAAACCACTAAAAACTATAAAAACCCTTTAAAACTCTTAAAACGATAAAAAATCAAAAAAAATATCAAAAACCATAAAATAATCACAAAAACTCCCCATAACCCAAATAAACTATAAAATATGATAAACCCTAAAAAACCACAAACCCATTAAAAACCCTTAAAATCCTAGTAAACTTAAAATATTATAAAATCATTAAAAATACATAAAAATGTAAAAATCACTAAAAAACTAAAAAACCAAACAATAAAAACCTAAAAGAATTTCAATTACTTAAAAAACATTAATAATGCTAAAAACCAAATAAATATAAGAACTATAAAAAAAATAATGTCTTTAAAACCCCACTAAAAACTCCAAAAATACTTTATAACTCTAAAAACGTTAAGAATCTCCAAGAAACCTTAAAAAGAATAACAAAAACCATAAAAACCCAGAAAACTCGTCAAAATAATTAAAACCCATAAAACCAAAAAAATCTACGAAACCGTAAAAATCCTAAAAATTCCTAAAAATCCATAGAACTGTGAGAAACCCTAAAAACTGAGAAAACACTAAGAATATATTAAAAACCAAAAACAGTTAACACCACAAAATACCTAAAAAAACTAAAATCCCTAAACCCCTAAAACCATAAAACACCTCAAAATCCATAAAAACCAAAAAACCCATAAAAATCAGAACCATTTTCCTAAAATCACTAAATCATAAAGTAACCAAAAAACCCAAAAAAATTATAATAAAAAATGAAAACTAAAAACAGAAAAAACCCAAAAACCTAAAAATTCTAAAATCAATAAAAACCTAAAAAGACCATAAAACCCCCTAAAACCATAAAAACATTTAAACCCATATAAAACTATAAAAAACTAAAAACCCCAAAAAAACAACTAAAAAACATTAAACCAATTTTTTTTAAAAATCTTTAAAAACCAAAAAAAAACATTTGAAAACAATAAATCACCACAAAAAACAAAAAAACAATAAACCAAAAAATAACATAAAACCCATAAACTAATAAATACCCCTAAAACCCTAAAAACTATAAAAATAATTAAAATGCATAAAAATATCTAAAAACATAAAAAACTAAGAAAACGTGAAGAACCCTTAGAAAACCACAAAAATGTAGAAACACTTAAAACACCAAAACATAAAAACATTAAAAACTCTAACACCATAAAGACCCTAAAAACTAAAAAATACATAAAAATAACTAATATCCCTAAAAACCATAAAAATCCTAAAAATCCATGAAAATCCATGAAAACATAAAAAACCAAAAAAAAATGAAAAACAAAAAGTAAATCATAATAAACTAAAAAACATTTAATCCCCCTAAAAACCTTAAAACCCCTCCCCTCCCTAATTTTTCTCAGACTACCGGCAGTTCTGGTTTGCTTTGGTCTTCTAGGGGTTGGCACCTACGGCCTAGAGGGGGGAGGCTCGAGGCCCCATTTCTTTTCAGTTTTCCTGTGCTGTATTTCTCTTGCTATTGGTTATCTACTATGGTGTGCATTCATTGGTGGTTCTTACTACTGGATTTTGGATGCCAGGATAATGCTCTCATTTGATTGTTTCTATAGTGATGGTTATTGATGTGGGGCTAGCAGAAGATGATGGTTGTGACATTGTGATGTTGAAACTGGGCTGATGAAATTGCGGAAGATGGTTTTGATGTTTCTGGATGATTGTGGATGATTGCTGGTTTTGGTGATGATTGATGTTTTCGGCTATTTGGATTGATGGTCAGGTTTATTGTTGGATGCTGGAGATGCTACTCCCTTTATTCTTTTTCTGGTTTTGTGTGTCTTTTGGGTTTCTTTTTTTGGGTCTTTTGTGTTGTGTGAGTTGTTTGGGGTTTTTGGGTGTGTGTGGATTTACCCCGCCCCTCCCTTGTCTACTGTATCTATTATTCTTATAAAATCATGTGGGTTAGTAATAACATGTCCCTACACCTACCTTGCCCTTAGAATCCTAAAAAAAAAATCCTAAAATCCCAAAAAACCCAAAAAAACCAAAAAAAACCTCTAGAAACCCTAAAAACCCTAAACCCTTAAAAAACCTAAAAACCATAAAAGTACAAAAAAATCACAAAACATTAATAAAAACATAAATAACCCTAAACAAACTAAAAATAGTAATAAAATCATAAAAACCATTAATGACTTTATACCCCTATAAATCTAAAAAAATTTAAAACCCTAATTACCCGAAAAACCTTAAAAACCCTAAAATCCATCAAAATCCCTATAACACTTAAAAACCACAAAATGCTCTCGTGCTCGTGTCTTCCTCCCCTCACGGTTTGTATTATCTAGTGCGGTGTCATCTTCCTTGTGGGTTTGGCATATTAGGAATCAGATCTATCAGTGTTGCTACTCCCTCCTCTCGTGGTACTTTTATTCTGGCTTGGTGGTGACCTTACAACTTGTGAGTCTCAGGATTTTGTGTCAGATGAAGGATTCAATCTTGGAGGAACGTGTCAGATCTTGTCTGTCCAGTGTGTGATGTTGGAGAATCATTGAGGAGTCTTCTAGATCTTCTATCTTCTTCATGCGGTGTTACAGATACTTGGAGGGTCTGCTCAGATCCGGATCATTTGGCTTGAGGCATTCAAGATCCATGGAGGAGTGAGTCTTTTTAGGATTACTTCTTTGGAAACCTCGTCTCCTCTGAGAAATGGCTTTGCATCGGTATTTGGTCTCAGTTCATTTTACAGGTTGAATGTTGCGGTGGTGAGGATTGGTTTTGGAGGTTCTGAAAGACTCATTGAGAGCTGTAGTTTTGGCTCGCCTTAGTTTGCCAGGTGATGGGGCTGCTTCCCCGAACAGTCTCACAGTTCTCTATAGAGTGAAGAGGCAGCAGATGCAGGTTCGTGCCCAATATGGTTCCTCAGATTCGGATTCATGTCAATATATGGATGTAGGTCTCTTTAAGGGGATATGTGATCTTGTTATATTGATGTTTTCTAGACTGCTTGTGGTGCCAAACCATTTCATTAGTATTGTGTTTCTTGCTGATTTTTCTGGTTAGAGTTTTGTTCATTTTAAGTGTGATTTTCGAGTGGATGATGTGGATGTTTGGAGATATAAGGGCTGTGTGGAGCTGGTTGTGGCTTCTTGTTTACACAGTGCAGAAGGAGATGTTGGTTGTTGGATTTTCTGCTACTGGTGGCTGCTTGCTTCTGGGATAGGATTTGATGAAGCTGATTCTTAGAGGATTCATGTTGGTGGCTCTGCGTTGCTATTGGTGAATCTCCTTGGTGAGGAGGTGATGGATGCTGGAAATGGTATGACTGGATGATGGTTGCTGGAATATGAAAAGTGTTATGCTGTGAGATGTCTGTCTAGGTGGTACTAGATGCTGGAATTTGAGCTGTTGAATGTTGTTTTCTATGACTGCTCACCATTGTTGTTACCCTTGGCTCGTGCACCCACCTATTCTCTTGCTGCCCTCCCAATCACACTAAATCCCACCTTGGTTTGGTATGATGGTGCATGTGGCGGTGTTGGGATGGTGTTGGTGGTTCAGCTCAGTGTCAAGGGAATGTCTTGGTGGGGTGGTGCTATTAAGTGGAAGAGGTTTGACAAGCTAAGACTAGAGTACAGGCTGATGGTTGCTGATCTTGATAAAGTGATAGAATATGGTGATGCAAAGGCAGGGTTTACTGTGGTGATACTGATATCGTGCTGTTGAATGTTGAAGAAGTTTCTAATTATGGTTATGCTTCTGCTGGATGATAGTTTCTCTTTGGTTGGGAGATGCTGATGGGAACATTTCTGATTTTCTGCTTTTCTTGGGATTGGGTGTTTTTTGGTTTTTTGGGTTATTTTCTTGGTTTGGGGTTGTTAAGAGTTTTCAGGTGTGGGTCGTTTGACCCCTCCTCCCTTTTCTGTTTTGTCTTTTTTTTTCTAAACAATTTGGGGGGGGGGGGTCTGGAATAGCATGACCTCCACATCTTCCTTGCCCTAAAATAGCCCCAAAATCTATAAAATTTAAAAACCCCAAAACCCCATAGAAAATAATAAAACCCCAAAACAATAAAACCCCTAAAAACCTAAAAAAATCTAAAAACCATAAAACCATAAAAGGTTTTAATTACCTAAAACCCCCTGAAAACTGAAAACTGGTAAAAACCTAAAAACCCCCTAAACCGACAAAATCCCAAAAATACCACTAAAATCTCCATAAAAAAACATGCAAACTTTAATAACATAAAAAAAACTCTAAAAACCTTAAAACCCCAAAAAACTAAAAATACCATAAAACCCGAAAACATCCATAAAACCACTAAAAACTCTAAAAACATATAATAACCTAAAAATTCCAAAAACCCTAAAAATCACTAAAAACTATAACAACTATAAAAATCATAAAAAATCCCTAAAAATTTAAAAAACCCCTGAAACCCCTAAAATTTTCTAAGAATACCTTAAATCCTAGAAAACATATAAAACCCCTAAAAACCATATATATTCATAAAATCCCTAAAAACACAGAAAAAACCTAAAACCTCTAACCCCCCCTCAGAAAAACCCTAAAACACAAAAATCGTAAAATACCAAAAAATCCCTCAAAATTTAAAAAAACACAAAAGTACTAGAAATAGAATAATAAAACCTTTAAAAAAATAAAAACCCTTAAACCCCTAAAAAAAAATAAAATGGTAAAACCCTTAGAAACCCAAAAACGTCTCCTGAAAACAAAAAAACATCTAAAAACCATAAACCACATTAAGAACCCTAAAAACCCCAAAACCCATAAAACTCTTAAAAATCACTAAAAACTCTAAAATCCATTTAAACCCCTAAAAATGTTAAAAAAATATAAAATCCATTTGAAACCATACAAAACAAAACAAAAACAATAAAATGCCAGTAAAACATAAAAACCCAATAAGCTCTCAAAATCCCTAAAAATCATTAAAACCATATGAATACTAAAAAATCCATAAAAATATTTAAAAACATAAGAAACCCCAAAACCCTTAAAAACATGAATAGAACCTTAAAAATATAAAAACACTTTAAACCCATAAAAACCCAAAAAATTCTAAAACTCTAAAAACAATAAAACCCCCTAAAAACCTTAAAAACGAATAAAAACTCTAAATAAACAATTAAAACTAAAAAAATCATAAAACCCCTAAAAACCTTACAAAGTATAAAAAACGTAAACCCTATAAAACAAAAAAAATACACTAAAAACTAAAAAAAACTAGAAAACCCATAAAACCCTGAAAACCATCAAAATACCTTACAATACTAAAAAACCATAAAACCTAAAAAAGCCTTAAAAATCCCTAACAACATAAAAACCCTAGAATCCCTGAAAAACCCTAAGAAAATATTAAGACCTAAAAACATTTAAAACCCATAAAAACCTAAAAAAATAAAAGGACTAAACCCTAAAACCCCCAGAAGACCCTAAAACCCCACAAAATCCTGAAAAAAGCTAAAAACCATAAAAATTCTAAAAAACCACTAAAATCACAGAAATTGAAAAAAACCCTAAAATTAGAAAATGACCCTAAACCACTAAAACCCATAAAAATTGCTAAAAATAACAAAAAACCTAAAAAACAAAAATACCCAAAAAACTACTAAAAATCTAAAAACCCTTTATACCCCTAAAATAATTAAAAAATATAAAAAAATTAAAATCTCTTAAGCACAATAAAAACCCCTAAACTCACAAAAAATATTATAAAATCCCTAAATACCCAAAAAAACCCTTAAAAACCTCAAAACCCCTAAAAACCATAAGAACCCATAGAAATCCATAAAAATCTATAAAAATTCCTAAAAAATAAATCCCCCTTTAAAAAACATAAGAAGAAATTAAATTATTAAAACAATTAAAACCCCTAAATCCATGAAAAATAGAAAAACCCCTAAAAATCCTAAAAAACCTAAAAACCCATAAAAACAATAATGACCCCTAAAATATTTAAAAAACCTAAAAACCAATAAAAATTATAAAATACCACTATATTCTCTAAAAACAAGTTAAATCCCTAAAAACAGTAAAACAATATATAAACCAACTAAAAAAATAAAACTCTCAAGAAAAACCCTAAAAACCTAAAAAACCATAATACTCTAAAAACCCTAAAAACCATCAAAATATATAAAACCCTTAAAATGATAAAAAATCTAAAAAATCCCACCAAATATCTAAAACCATAAAAATTGTATGGAAATTAATAATCCTAATCACCCTAAAAAACCCTGAAAACCCTAAGAACCCTAAAAACCCTAAAATCACTAAAATCCAAAAAAGACATAAAAATCCAAAAAAGTCACTTTAAATTCTTAAATATGTAAAAAACCTGAAAAACCATAATAAAATTATAAAACCCTAATAATACTTAATACCTATAAAACCTAAAAAATTCTGTAAACCCTAAAAATCCTTAAAGAAATTAAAACCCTAAAACACTTAAAAACCATAAAACACCTAAACACATTATAAAACACTAAAAAATTTAATAACCCTAAAAACGTAAAAAACTATAACAATAATTTAAACCCATAAAAAAGTTTAAAAACTCTATAAACCTTTAAAAAACATAAAATACTAAAAAAATACTGAAACCCCAAAAGAATGGTAAAAACCCTAAAAAAGTTCGAAAATCTAAAAACACTAAAAACTATAAAAATCATAAAAAATCTCTCAATATCCATAAAAATATCAAAACCCGTAATAAAACATTAAAAATATAAAAACACTAAAACCCCTAAAAATGCTAAAAACCCCAAAACCCTTCAAAATCCTTAAAACCCAAAAAACCCCTAAAAATACCTAAAAACAAAAAAAATCTATAGAAAACCTTGAATAACCTTATGGAAAAAATCGTAACCTAAAATAACATAAAACACAAAAATTCATAAAAAATACTAAAACCCTAAAAATAAAAAAAAGTCCCTAAATCCCAAAAACTCTCTAAAACCACAATAACAATGAAATATATTAAAAGAATTAAAACCCAAAAATACCCTTAAACACCACTAAAAACTCTAAAACCACCTAAAACCACTAAAGATGTTAAGAAACACTAATAAACATTAAAACACTAAATATCTAAAAAAACCAGAAAAACCCAACAAAAACATAAAACCATAAAAACCCTAAAACTCCCCAAAAAAACACAAAAAACTACTAAAAATTTCTAAAACCCCTAAAAATAATTAAAATCCTAAGAAATACCTAAAAATACCTGAAAAAATAAAATAACTTAATGAACCATTAAAAAACTAAACAATTTTAAATCCCCTAAAAACCCTAAAAACACTAAAAACGTTAAGAAAAATAAAAACCTTCAAAACACTTTAAATCCATTAAAACCCTAAAAATAATAAAAAATTTGAAAAAATTCCTTAAGGTCCCCAAAAATGTGAAATCCTTTGAAAACCCCTTGGAAAATTATAAAATCCTAAAAACACATAATAACACCCAAAAAAAGTAAACAATAGAACCCCTACAAAACCATAAATAGACCATACAACCCTTAAAACCCCTAAAACTCTTAAAATTTAATAATCCCTAAAGACCCATAAAAACCTAAAAAACCTTTTAATACTTTGAAAACTCTTTAAACCCATAAAAACATTTATTTTTCTTAAAACCCATAAAAACTCTAATGAACTCAAAAAACCCCTAACAACCTTAAAAAAACTAAAAACCCTAAAAATACTAAAAATCCATAAAACCCAGAAAATCCATAAAAATACTAAAATCCAAAAAAATCCTAAATAATACCCAAAAATCCCAAAAATCATAAAAATTCTTAAACACCATAAAAACCATAACAAAAGCTTAGAAACAAAAAAAAATCTTAAAATCCCTAGGAAACATGAAAAATAATAAAAACCTAAAAAACTAAAAAATATCTAAAAATTATGAAAACCCTAACACCCCATAAAAACCCTAAAACCATTAAAACATTAATAACCATTTAAACCACTAAAAACATTAAAATATCTAAAGACTGTAAAGAACTCAAAAAAACCCTATAACATATTAAAACCATAAAAATCATAACAACCTCCAAAAATCCCAATAAAGATGTAATATACCATAAAACCCTAAATACCCCTATGAAAACCTCCAAAAACATAAAATCACTTAAAAACCCTAACAAACTAAAAATACTAAATCCCTAAAAACCCTAAAAACCCTAAAAACCCTAAAAACCCTAAAGACAATCAAAATACCTAAAAACCAATAAAAACATTAAAAATAATAAAAATTTCTAAGAATGACTAAAAAAATAAAAACCCTAATGCCCTTGAAAACCAGTAATAAAACCCTAAAAATCTAAGAACACCCAAAACACCTAAAATTCTTATAAAAAGATAAAAACCCAAAAAGACCCTAAAACCATAAAAACCCATAAAAACAATAAAAACCCCTAAAAACCTAAAAACCCCTAAAAACCCAAAAAAACATAAAAACCCATAAAAATCTAAAAACCTTTAAAACCCTCAAAATACCTAAAAACCCTAAAAAACATAAAAATCACAAGAAATCCCTAAATATCCCTAAAAACATAAAAACCCTAAAAACCTGAATATCAATTTGAAACCATTAAAAACCTAAAAACACTTAAAACCCCCCAAAAAACCTAAAAATGTTATAATCATAAAAGGCCCTAAAAACCGTAAAAACCCCTAAAACCATAAAAACCCAAAAAAAACCTTAAAAACTATAAAAATCCATAAACCCCCAAAAAACCTACCTACAAATCTAAAACCCCATTAAACCTTAAAAACCTGTAAAAAACAACACAAAAATTAAAAACCCCAAAAAACCACATAATAACTCCTAATACAGTAAAAAACCCAAAAAACCATAAACCCCTCAAAACCATAAAAAAACAAAAGAAACCCTAAAAATGTTTTAAAATCCCTAAAAACCCCTAAAACATAAAAAACCCTGAAACCCACTTAGAAAACAATAAAAATTTAAAAACACATAAAACTCTTAAAAACCTAACAATGTAAAAAATCATAAAAATTATTAAATACCCTAAAACCCCTAAAACTTTAAAATAACACTAAAAAATATAAAAACCCTAAAAATAAATAAAAACTCTAAAAACCTATTAAATCCCTAAAAAATATACAAAAACTAAAAAAACCATTAAATCCAAAAAATACTAAAGAAATGGAAAAACTAAAAATACATTCAAAAACCTAAGAAATCTATAAATACACTAAAAACCATAAAAATACTAAAATTCCACAAAAATCCTTAAAAACAAAAAATACATAATAAAACCTAGAAAAAAATAAGACAATATTAAAAAAATTAAAAAACACTAAAACCCCTAAAAACCCAAAAAAAATGCCAAAAAACCTAAATAACCTAACTCCCATAAAATCCATAAATATACTAGATACCCATAAAATTCCTAAAAAATCCCCAAAATATCTAAAAATTTCGACACATAAAAACAATAAGAAAAACATTAAAAAGAAAATACAGATGAAAACCCATGAAACCAAAAAATAATAAAAACCCTAAATAACCCTAAAAATTATAATAACCCTTAGAACCTGTACAAACATTAAAACCCATAAAACATATAAAAACACTAAAAATGCAATAAAAACATGAAAAATATGTAAATCCAAAATATGTTAAAAAACTCTAAAACCCATAATGACCCAAGAAATAAAAAACATAAAACCAAAAATACCATAGAAACTATAAAAACCCTAAAACAGCAAAACCCCTCAAAATATCTAAAATTGCTAAAAACCAAAAAAAATCCTAAAAAATAACTACAAATCCCTAAAACCTAGAGATACCCTAATAAAACATTTAAGGCTACAAAACACATGGAAACCCCTAAAAAAGTAAAAACCACTAAAACCCTTAAAACCCTAAAACACATCAAAATCCCTAGAAACCATAAAAACCATAATAACCCATAAAAACCCTAAAAACATAAAAAACTCAAAAAAACCCGGCTCACCCCTAAGAAAAAAGTGAAAAACTAAAAAGACTCAAAACCCCAAAAAATTATAAAAACCCTAAAAATCATAAAACACATAAAACACCACAAAATACCAGAAAACCATAAAGAGAATTAAAATCCTAAAAATCCTTAAAAACTCTAAAAACATAATAACAACATAAAAAAACATATGAAAACCTTAAAAACTAAAAAAACATAAAACATATAAAAAACCTAAAAAAATTCATAAGACCCAAAAAACACTGAGAAGACCTACAAAACAAAAAAAACCCAAAATTACAAAAAAACTGTAAAACACCATAAAAACACAAAAAAACCAATAAAAATCCTTCAAACCCATACAAAATTTTAAAATAATAAGAAACCTTAAAATCTCTAAAAACACAAAAAGAATCCTCAAAACCAAAAAACCAATAAAGCCTGTAAAAACACTAAAACACTAAAAACCCTAAAAATCCCTAAATACCATAAAAACCATAAAGCCATAAAAGCCATAAAAAATTACTAAAATTATCTAAAAATGTTAGAAACCCTAAAAAAACTAAAAACACAGTGAAAATATTTAAAACCTAAAACACTTAAAACTCCAAAAAACCTAAAAAATTGAAAAATCGTTAAACACCCCAAAAACAATAAAAACACTCAAAATCCCTAAAAACAAATTAAAATCCTAAAAATACCTTAAAATAAAAAATTCCAAAAAACCTTAAACCCCCTATAAAAATCTTAACTACTTAAATCCACTTAAAATCCCTAAAAATATAATAAAGGCCAAAACACCCAAAAAACTAAAAAAGACCTTCAAAACCCTTTAAACTAATAAAAACCCCTAAAAACAACATTAAACCCTAATAACCCATAAATACCCTAAAACCACTTAAAATAAAAAACCATTTAAACCCCTGAAAACGTTAAAAACCTTAAGACCACAAAAATAAAATTGAAATACCCCTAACAACTCAAAAAAAAACTCATAAAACCTAAAGGAACCCTCAAAATCCATAAAATCCCTAAAAAACATAAAAATACTAAAAATACATTAGGACTGAAAAACCTCTTAAAACCGTGAAAAACAAAAAGAAAACCTTAAAAACCTAAAAATAGTTTAAACCATTAAATCACCCTAAAATATCCTAAAACACTAAAAAACCCTAAAAACTATAAAACCCTAAAACCCCATTGAAACCCTATGAAACCATTAAAAACCCGAAAACCATGTAAACCAACAAAAATGTTAAAAAACTCTGAAAAAAAATAAAACCCACAAAAAATAAAAAACCCTAAAATATCAAATAAAACCATAAACACACTATGACCCTAAAATCCCTAAGAATTCTAAAATCCCTTAAAACCATATAAACCCATAAATATATTTGAAAATCCCCAAAATTCCCTAAAAATGTAAAAACCCATAAAAACATAGGAAAACCCTATAAAAACCCTAAAAACCAAGTAACACTTAAAACCCCTAAAAATAAATAACTCTAGAAACCCTAAAAACCATGAAAATCCAAAAAAATCCCTAAAAACAAAAATATTTCTAAATATTCTGAAATAATATCTGAAAGAAATGAAATCCATAAAAAACCCTAAGAAAACCATGAAAAATTCAAAATGTTAAAACCCCTTTAAAAACCTAATAAACAATAAAAATCCTTAAAACGCAAAGACCCTGAAAATTCTAAAACCCCTAAAAACATAACAACACCTAAAATCGTAAAAACCCTAAAATCTAATAAAAACTCTAAAATCCCTTTGAAGCCGTGAAAACGTTAAAAAAATCTAAAAAATTAGGAAATCTCAAAAAACACTAAAAAAAACTATATAAAACCTGAAAACCACCAAAATCCATTAAACCCCTAAAAATCCATCAAAATTAAAAAAAAATTCATGAAATCCCTTAAAACATAAAAACCCCTAAAAACCATAAATTCCATAAGAAAAACCTAAAAACCTAAAAATTATTTAAAACCCTATAAAACTAAAAAATTAATAAAAACCCAAAAAACCATAAAAACCCTAAACCTTCAAAATCCCTAAAATCACTACAAACCATAAAAATATTAAAAAAACCCAAAAATTCATAAAAATTTAAATAATATAAAATTTTTAATAACCATAAAAAACCTTAAAAACCTAAAAACATATAAAATCTCTCAAAATATAAAAAATCCAAAAAATCCTAAAGGACCCTAAAAACTCATAAAACCCCTAAAAACTGTTAACAAATCTAAAAATCCATAAAAGCCCTAAAACCCCAATAAGAACTACAAAGTCCATTCAAATCCATAAAAGTGTTTAAAAACACAAAAAACCCATCAAAACACTATAAACTAAAAAAACCCTAAAACCCCATAAAAACCGGAAAACCCCTAAAACCCCCAAAATTCCTAAAACCCCCAAAATCCTTAAAAACTATAAAAATAATATAAAATCCCTAAATATTCATGCTAAATTAAAAACCGCTAAAACTCAAAAAACCATTAAGAAAACATTAAAACCCTTTAAACACTTAGAACCACTAAAAACCTAAAAAAACCAAAAAAACCAAAAAACCCTTCAAAGCCTTGAATCCCCTAAAAACTGTAAAACCCAAAAACTCTTAAAAACCCTAAAAAGTCATGAAACCCTAAAACCAATAAAAAATATAAAAAC
This sequence comes from Viscum album, assembly GCA_963277665.1. Taxonomy (NCBI): domain Eukaryota; kingdom Viridiplantae; phylum Streptophyta; class Magnoliopsida; order Santalales; family Viscaceae; genus Viscum; species Viscum album. Next base: position 792,120,139 of record OY728164.1, read on the forward strand.
ACTTCAATCGATTAAAAATGATAACAAAACTCACAAGAACTGTAAAATACATGAAACCTAAGAAAACTATAAAATAACAATAAAACCAAAAAACCATAAAAACCTTCAAATTCCCTAATAATCCGAAAAACCATAAAAATCATAAATGTCCCAAAAACATAAAAACCCTAAAAACCTAAAAATATCTAATAAACCTTAAAAATATAACAACACTTAAAACCCCTAAATACATTAAAAATCCTAATAACCCTGAAAAACCATAAAACCAACAAAATCCCTAAAACACCTAAAAATCATAAAAATAATAAAATCCTTTAAAAACAACAAAAATTTAAGATCCCCAAAAATCAATGAAAGAACCTAAAAACCATAAAAACCTAAAAATACTTAACACGCCTAAAAATATACAAAACTAAAACCTCAAAAAACCCTCAAAATTCATAAGAACCACAAATACCACTAACAACATTAAAAGCCCATAAAAAACATAAAAAACACTAAAAAAATTAAAACCCCTAAAAACATTTAAAAAACTATAAAAAACAATAAAAACACTAAACACACTAATAATGCAAAAAAAACTTAAAAACCATAAAAACACTCAAAATCAATAAAAACCCTAAAAACCCTAAAAACATAAAAATCCATAAAATATCTAAAAACAAAAAAATCCTAAAAACCATAAAAACTCTAAGAAAACCTTACAAAACTAATAACACTTAAAACCCCTAAAACCCACAAAAAGCTAAAATCCCTACGAACCCTATAAACCCTCAAAATCACAATAACCCCTAAAAACAATAAAAATCCTAAAGATCCAAAAAAAACCCTGTAGACGTAAAAACCCTAAAAATCCTAAAAATCCATAGGAAAACATAAAAACCCAAATACATTTAAAACCCCAAAAAAGCTAAAAAATATTAAAATCACTAAAAATACCCTAAAACCCCATATAACCCATAAAAACTCCCAAAATCCATAACTCCCATTAAAACAATTAAAAATTAGTAAAAAAACTAAAAATCCTATAAACCTATAATACTTTGGAAAAACTATAAAAAATTTAAACCACTAAAAAACTAAAAAAATTAATAAGCAATCTAAAAACAATTAAAACTCTAAAAACCATAAAAACCCCAAACCTCACTCAAAATACCTAAACCTCCTAAAAACAATAACCCAAAAAAAATCAGAAAATACAGAAAAACATAAAACACCCCTAAAACCATGAAAACCCTTAAGAAATAAATAAAAACCTAAAAAACCTTAAAACCCTAAAAAACTCAAAAAACGCTAAAAACCATAAAACCCCAAAAAATTCTAAAAAACCTCAAACTCGCTAAAAACTCTAAAAACAAGAAGAATTATAAAAAAATACCAAAAATACCTAAAATTTAAAAACACTAAATGCCCTAAAAACCACTATGAAAACCTTCAAAAACTGAAAACACCTAAAACCACTAAAAACTAAAAAACACTAGAAAATACTCAAATACTCTAAAAACAATAAAAACTCATAAAATCATCAAAACCCATAAAATCCCAAAAATTATTAAAAAGTCTTAAAATCCATAAAAATGAAAAAACCCTAAAACCCTTAGAAAATCCAAAGAAAACATAAAACTAATTAAAACTCCTAAAAAACCTAAAAAAACATTAAAACCATATAAGACACTAAAACCCCTACAAACTCTAAAAACAATAAAACCCTTAAAAAATAAAACCCCTAAAGGTAAAAAAACCATAAAACCCCTTTAAATAAAAAAAACATTAAAATCACAAAAACCCCATAAAACCACTCAAAAATATAAATACATTAAAAATTAAAAAACTACAAATAAAAACCTATAAAAACCTAAAACCCACTCAAAATACCTAAAATAACCTAAAATTATAAAGAAATCCCGAAAAAAACCCAAAAAACATAAAAACACCTAAAAATCATAAGAAATCCTAAGAAAGCTTTTAAAACCCAAAAAAATTTCAACCCCAAAAAAATACTAACAATTTACAAAAACCATAAATAACCTAAAAACCATAAAAGAAAAAAAATCCTTAAACCCCTAAAAACTCTAAAAACACATAAAACCCCTTTAAACCATGTAATAACCCTAAAAAACTTTAAACCAATAAAAACATTAAAATCCCTAAAAACTCAAAAAAAATCCCCAAAACCCCTAAAATCCAAAAATCAGTAAAATAATAAAAAACTATAGAAATAATAAAATATCCCTAAAATTCCATAAAACATTAAAAAATCTTAAAAACCATGAAAAACCCTAAGAAAAATTAAAAACATAAAAACACATAAAACCACTAAAAAAGATACAAAATATAAAAAATAAAAACCCTAAAAACTATAAAAATTATAAAAACCATAAAAACCCCTAAGACCCTCAAAATCCATAAAACCCTAAAAACTATAAAAATCCTAAACAAGCCCTAAAAATCACTAAAAACATCAAAACCCCTTAAAACCATGAAAACCCTAGGGAGCTCTTTAAACCTTAAAAACACTTTAAACACTTAAAAACCTAAAAAATCCTAAAATAACCAAAACCATAATAACCATAAAAAATCATAGATATGTTTAAAAACCATAAAACCAATACAAACACTAAAAATCACTAAAAAATATAAAACACCTTTAAACCCCTAAAAACATTAAAAACATTTTAAAACTATAAAAACCCAAAAAACTGAAAAAATACAAATGTCCCAAAAAACTATAAATTCTATAAGAAAATAAAATCCCCTAAAACCATTAAAAATCCCTAAATACCCTAAAACTAAGAAAAACCCTAAAAACCATTAAAAATCACCAAAAGCATAAAATTCCTAAAAACCATGGAAAAACCAATGAAAGCATTGAAAACATAAATACATTTTAAATCCCTGAAATAACTAAAAAAAATAAAATCCAAAAACCATCATAATTCCAAAAAACACTAAAAAATAAGAAAACCCTATAATCCTTAAAATAGTAAAGGCCCCTAAAACCCCTGAAAATCCATATGATATGCATAAAAACCTCAAAGAAAATTACAAACCTAAAAACCTAAAAGTACAAAAAAACCAAAAGACCCTATAACCCCAAAAAACTACAAAAACCCTTAAACCCTTTCAAAACCATAAAAACATATAAAAATCCTTAAAACCCACTTGAAACTCTAAAATCCATTTAAACCCCTAAAAATGATAAAAAACCCAAAAATAATTAAAAACCCAAAAAACTCTAAAAAAATACTAAAACCCATAAAAACCGATAAAACCCTGGAAACCCTAAAATGCCATAAAATCCGTAAAAACCCTAAAAACCATAAAATTTAAAAAAATCCCTATAATCACTAAAAAGGTAAAAACCCCCATAAACATAAAAATAAATAAGAAAAACCTAAAAAACATAAAAATTGTTAAAACCCCTAAAAACATACAAAGCACTAAAAGCCTAATGAACTCTAAAAACCCATAAAACCCTTAACCCCCTCCCCCTAAAATACCTAAAAATCCTAGATAACCCGTAAATCTTAAAAAATACATAAAATCCCAAAAAATGTGATAAAAAAACCATAAAATCTAAAAAAACTAAGAAACCATAAAAACCAAAAAACAATTAAAACCCTAAACATATTTATAAATGATGAAAAACCTAAAGACCTGAAAAAGATCTTAAAACCCTAACACCACTAAAAAACATAGAAACAACAAAATACCATAAAAACTATAAAAACATAAAACCCACTAAAAACACTTTCAAACTCATATAACATTAAAAAATTTAACAACCCTTAAAAACCCAGAAATTCCTAAAAACCATAAAAACCCTAAAAAATCCATAAAATGTAAAAAATCCTAAAAAAGATAAAAAACTGAAGAAATACTTAAAATATATAACAAAACATAAAACCCCAAAAAACGTTAAAAAAACCATAAAAATTCCTAAAATATCTAAAAATTATAAAAACTATGGAACCCCTAAAACCCATAAAAACTGTAAAACCCCATAAAAACATAAAATAAAAATAAAAAAATGTATAAAAACCATAAAATCCCCTAAAAAATTTAAAATAAATATAAAGACCCTACAATAAAACTCACAATACCCATGCAAACAAAAAAACCATAAAACAATAAAAACCCCTAAAATTCATAAAATTCCTTAAAAACCCGAAACCCAAAAAAGTACTAAAAAACCCAAAAAATCACTAAAACCATAAAAATACCTAAAAACACTAAGAACACCTAAGAAAGAGAAAGAATCCTAAAAACACATAAAACCCCATAAATATTTAAAAAATGATAATATCCTTAAAAACATAAAAACTCTCAAAATCCCTAAAAATACTAAAAATCCCAAAAGCCTAAAATGGTCATAAAAATCATCAAAAACATTAAAAACCCTAAAACCATCATAAAACTATAAAAACATAAAAACACATAGAACCACTAAATAAACTAAAATTTATAAAATCCAAATATGAAAAAAAAACTTATAAACCCCCTAAATACATTAAGAAACCCTTAAACCCCCTAAAACCAAAAAACTACTAAAAAGATTAAAAAACCATTTAAGCCTCTAATTTTTTATATAAAAATATAAAACCATAAAAATCTCAAAAATCCATAAAAATACAAAAGACTCTAAAAAATACTAAGAAAACCATAAAATCCTAAAAAAAATTAAAACCCCTAAAAACCTTAAAAAAATTATTAACACCCAAAAATACTTAAAACCCAAAAGACCATAAACACCTGAAAATAATAACAACCCTAAAACCCCATAAAAACCCAAAAAACCACTAAAAACTCAAAAAACACTTTAAACCCATAAGGACATTGAAAAACTCATAAAAACATCAAAACCCGTAAAAATCAAAATATACTCTAAAAAACAAAAAAACCAAAAAAACCCTAAAAACAATAAAAACCCTAAAAGTTCCTAAAAACCCTATTAACCCATAAAAGCCTAAAAATTCCAAAAACCCCATTAAACATAAAAAACCTGAAAAAAACTAAAGTCCACTAAGAAAATCATAAAACTATAATAACAATAAACCCCTAAAAACACAGAAAATGAAAAAAAACCTAAAAACCTAAAAACCTAAAAAACCTAAAAATCCAAAAACCCCTAAAAACCATAAAACCCTAAAACCCAAAATAAATTTTAAAAACCCCATAAAAATCCCTAAAACCCAAAAAACCCAAAAAAAAACCCTGACAACCCCTTTGAAAAACATAAAAACATAAAACACATACAACACATAAAATACATAAAAACATAAAAATGTTAAAAACCAAAAAACCATAAAAGCCTAAAAACCATAGAAACAAAAAAAATCCAGAAAAGAATTAGAAGCTCAAAAAACCCATAAGACCCCTAAAAATTCCTAAAAACTATAAAAAACATTAAACTATTAGAAATGCTAAATAGTCCTAGAAACCATTAAACCCTTACAAATTCAAAAAGCCCAAAAACCCCATAAACACCATAAATACACTAAAAACCTAAAAACTGTCCAAATCCTGAAAATCCATAAAAACCATAAAAAACAATAAAAATCAATAAAAACCATAATAATGCCAAAAAATATAAAAATGCTAAAACCACTAAAAAAATATGTAAACCATAAAAACATAAAAACACTTAAAACCCCCGAAAAACCTAAACGTCAAGACCCCCCACCTGGGGCTTGTGTTGTGACTACCCCAAGCCTGCCTCCTAAAGACTAGGGGCTGGAAACTAGAACTGAAGGCATCAACCAGCAAGTGGGAGGAATTTTTTAAGTACCAGAACTCACACACACACACACTCCCAATGTCCCAAGGCACTGAAGGAGAAAACAAGTATACTAAAACAAGACTGAGTACAACATTCTGATGAAATCAAGTGGTTTATAATACAAACCCAATAAAAAGAACTGAAATGAAAAATTAAAAAAGGATCTCTGATGGCCATCCAAAAAAAACCCCACCTAATCATAAGAGTAATGATTCTACTAGAAACCTATGTAGTATATCCTATCATCTAAGTCCTACTCGGCCCCAATTAGTCCTAGGGAACCATGTCCATCATCGAAGCATTGATTGGTCTTGATTCACCGGGCTCCACCGGGTCCCAGTCCACCAAGGTATCTATCGAAGTATCAATCTTCTGCATGGGAGAAGACATGCATGGTTGGGTCCCATGTAGGGGTGAGTAACACGAAACTCAGTAGGGACCCCCCCCCCCAAAAGTAAAGACAACGCATCAATCCTTAAATTAAAGAACAAATCACAAGACATCTCACACTAGGTATATTTTAGGGTAGTGATAGTATCAACATCAGTCATATCATGGAGCTCCTCAGTTGCTGGATAAATCCTCATCTATAAAGTACAATGGGCATGATAAGTCACACAGATTGGATTCCCACTAATGTTGAACTGTTTTGGTACTCATCACTAATGAGTACTATGGGTATGTTCTGTCAAACAGAGCCGCTCCCCACCGTGGGCCTTTCTGATCACACAAAGCCTCTTCCCACCATGGACGAACTGAGGTACTCCTCCTGTCGTGTACCATAGGTCTATTGGGTCACACAAAGCTGCTCCCCATCAAGGGCACATTGGGTTACATAGAGCTTCTTCCCACTAGGATGTTGTCAAGCAGTCTTTAGGTCTCGACCAACCGCAGGGTTCCGTACATAGCGCTCTTGGGAGAACCGCTCCTCAACCCATTTGTTGCATCAAAAATTACATGAAAGTCACCAAAAATCATTCCAAAATATGTGACTCATCAAGGGGGTACCAACCCTACAAACATCTCATCAATAGGATGCAAGGTTTTCAAGATATATGTGTTTTAGTAACTAGGGGGACGCCTGAGATTGGGCTCGATCTGACCCGATAAGACCAACCCAACAAATTTGGCCAATGGGTCCCACATACCTTGGTTTAATTAGATGGACTCAACATAACCTGGTTTAGGTTGGGGTAAGTATGGTCTGGCCTAGCTAGTGGACCAGGCCCAATATTCCTTGTTGGACCCAATCCGGTTTGGCCGAGGGTTCAGTCCTCCGGTTCACCTGGTTACCCGGTTTGGTCCGTCCAGGCCCAAAGGGCATGGGTTCGGCCTACCGGTGTTGGTCTGTCCTACTTGGTGTGAGTCCAGCCTGCCGGCGTGGGTCTAGCCCGCTGGGCGTGACCCTCTATCCCTATCCCGGTTCACCGTCCAAAAAGGATGTAGCAACCGGCAACGTCTGGCTTCCCCTGGCCACAGGGACACATGGAATTTTCCAGCCACAGTTAGTAGACCACAGGTCACTGGCTTCCTAGACAGCCCAGATGCAGACTGTCCCTCCACGTGGCCCCCTGCCTGGTGCTGCGACTCCTACCACCGCGGTGAGCTGAAAGGTAAACCACTTCCCTCTAGTGTGATAGTCGATAGTTGTCCACCTCCACTACCGCCACAACACTGGTTGGCACCGTCCCCTTCACACGGCTGGTGTGGGTCGACCACCATCACACCAACGACACCTTCTGCAAGCCACCGATGTTTCTTTAGTGGTCCATTTTCTGATCTATCTGCACCTATGGGCCTCTCGGGTTTCCACCATCCATACTCCAACCTCATAATTGAATTTCCTCCACTTCAAGAATGCATCCTCCAAGAATGTGTGAGCAGAGGCGCTTGGCCATTGTTCATGTTGGCCCGGGCCCTCTGTGTTATAGGTTTAAATCAAAGGGGGGTTCAAGGACTAAAGTTCAATAATTTCATTCATGTTTTTATTTCTGAATAACAAATCCTCATGAAAAGTCACCCTCCCACAGAAATGCATGAATCGTAGATCCACATGTTCATGGGTTGATCCGTGTTCTTCGTTTCTAAAAAAATAAGTACAGGGAAGAACATTGAAATAAAAATCAAACCCTTACCTCTTTGACATTTAGTGTTTAAGTGTTCATCCTCGAGGATTCATGATGTCGATGTCGTCACTTCTAGATCCGTTCTTTAAGATGTGTCGAAGACGATGAAGATTTTCTGAGATTCATTATTCTTCATTGATGAAAAGATTCATCATAGTGTCTTCAAATAATCCTCCATGTTTTGATTTTATGTCCACCAACACGTTAGACAATAAATAGGAAAATTCATCACAGTGTTTGTGTTAGGCTATGACATCACGTCGTTATGCTGTTTCATTTATGAAACACTGTCTCTATTACACTTCCTTTGTTACATCATTACACTACGTGATATGGGCCATTAATAAGCCTCATTAATGCACGTCATCGATACCTTGTCACTGCACCACAGCATCACCATACTTCCCCTCCTCAGATGAAAAAAGAAAATAAAATAACTTTTTAATGTTATTTTATTATTTTCTAAAAAGTCTAGAAATAAAATTTACCATTCGGCCCTTGCCGGATAAATATATGTCCATTCTAGGTGAATCCAAAAAATCTGAGTTCAATTGTGTTCTCATATTTTAGATACAAGCACCAATTCAAAAGTTATAAAAAATCACTCGCACATTTACTTAACGTTCCTTAAAAAAAGTTCAAAATTCCATCCCTCGATCTCCGGGCCTTGGAATCATGTGTCGCCAGAGCGCGTGGTCTCAGTAAAATTCCATTTAATTTTAAAAACATTAAATGGAATTTTCAAGACATTACATTCTCACCACCTTAGGGATTTACATCCCCAAGATCCAAAAAAAAACTAATAAAAAATATAGGGGTACTAAACATGAATCTAAGCCTCTCGCTCCAATGTACCCTCCTAGAAATTCCCATGCTGCCACCAAACTCACACCATAGGAATCGATCGTCCATATAGGACCCACTCATATCGATCCACTATTTCCACTGGGATCTCCACAAACGTTGGCCCATCATCTATGTCTAGCTCACCCCAATCAATGTTGTGTGATGGATCATGCACGTACCTCCTCAGATGTGAAACATGGAAAACATCATGCACCAAGTGCATCTGTGGTGGAAGGGCTAACCAGTACACCACCTCAAAACTTTGATCCATAACTAAAAGGGTCCAATGAACCTGGGAGACAACTTTTCGACACTGAAAAATCTTTGTAACCATCTTCAGGGTGAGTCCTGAAGGAACACATGGTCTCTCTTCTCGAACTCCTAGTGTATATGTCTCCTGTCAGCATAAGACTTATGCCTGCTCTGTGACTTCCTCATCTTCTCCTGGATGATTTGAACTATCTTGGTGTTAGATCATACTAACTTCCTAACCATGATTTCTAACACCCAAGGGTCTGTTCAGTGTATGGGTGATCTAAAAGGTCCTCATACAAGGCATCAAACCATTCCATGCCAATGGTGGAGTGGTATCTATTTTTGTATTCAAACTCCACCAGTGGCAGGTGGTCCAAAACACTACAACTAATGTCATATACACAATCATGAAACATGTAACCTAGGTTATGTATGGTCCGCTCTATCTGACTATTCGTATAGGGATGAAAAGTTGTGCTCATACGCAGCTATGTCTCGAATGCCTCTTATAATACCTTCTATAACTGAGATGTAAAGCGGGCATCATGATCTAAGACGATTGTTGAAGGCACCCTGTGAAGCCACACTATCTCTTGGATGTAGAGGCGTCCCAAGCCATCTACCAGTCCCTTCTCCCAGATGGGTATAATGTGAGACGACTTGGTGAGTCGGTTAATGATCACCCAAATAGAATAATGGCCTCTAGAAATATGTGGTAACCCCATCATGAAGTCTATTAAGATATTTTACCACTTCTAATCAGGTAACTCAAGTGGCTAGGTTAAGCCTGTTAGAACCTGATTCTTATCCTTTACTTACTGACAAGTAAGGCATCATGACACAAACTCGGCCACTCCTCTCTTCATCCCCGGCCACTAGTACTAACTTTGGAGGTACTGGTACATCTTCACCACTATGGTATGTACCGCCAAAGGGGAAACATTTAACTCCCTCAAAACCTCCTCCTGCAATGTCACTAGTACTAGGGTGCACCCTCTTAAAAGGATGGAATTCTCCTCGTCTATCAACAATCCATTAGGATCCTGACCTAAGTATAACTGAGGATGTTGGGCCTCGTAGTCAACATCCTTCATATGTGCCACTCTATATTACTGTAAGAGTTAGGGAGTAACCGTCATCAACTGAAGGTAATTGGCTCCACCATTATTCAAAAAGGTTAACTGCATCGTGGCTAACTACTATGTTTCCTCACTTAGCAGATACAAACCGGTCCTCTAGCTGAGCGAGTCTGCCATCATGTTCCTCTTTCCCTGAGTATAGAATATATCAAAGACATATTTCTAGAGGAACTCTAGCCATCATCGCTATCTAAAGTTTAGGTCCCTCTGGGAGAAGATATACCTGAGAATCTTGTGGTCAGAGTAAACTGTAAACCACTCACCCACCAAGTAGTGTCGCCACATCTTTAAGGAAAAAACCACTTCTATTGTCTCCAGGTTGTGTGTCGCATTGTTCTGCTCATGCTTCCTCAACGGGTGTGAGCCACAGGTGATCACTACTTTATCCTTCATCAGGACACAACCCAATTCGGTCCCTGATGTGTCGCTGAAAATTACATGCCAAATTCCCTCCTCTGGTGTTCTCAATATGGGGGCACCAGTAAGCCACTACCTCAGATCCTGGGAACTCTGCTAACATTTCTCTATGAACATAAAGGGACATCCCATCCATGTCAAAGACAATAAGGGTTCTTCTACTTGGGATAAGTCAGGCATAAACCTCTGATAGTAACCAGCCAACCCCAAGAAGCTTTGCACCTCAATCATAATCCTAGACGGCTCCCAAGAAATTATTGCCTCAATCTTTTCCAGATCATACAACTCCAACCTCTGAGATGACGTGTCCCATAAATTAGACCTCCTGAATCCAAAACCGACACTTCGAGATATTTCCATAAAGATAGTTCTCTCTTAGTGTATCTAGGACTATCCGTAGGTGTGTTATGTTCTCCTCCTCTAATGTTGAGTACACCAGGATGTCATCGATGAAGACCATGATGAAGCGATCAAGGTAAGGCTGGAATATCCTATTCATGAGGCCCATGAAAACTAATGGGGAGTTGGTAATGCCAAAAGGAATCACCAGGAACTCATAGTGGCCATACAGGTACCTAAAGGTTTTCTTTGGTACATCCTCATCCAATACCCATAGATGGTTATAACCTGATCTGAGGTCTATCTTTGAGATCTACTTCGCTCCCTTTAGCTGGTAAAAAAGGTCATCAATTATCTATAGTGGAAACTTTTTCTTCACGACCACCTATATCAGGAAACAAATGTCCATTCACAAACTCAAACTCCCATCCACCTTCTTAGGAAAAAGAACCAAGGATTACCATGTCCAAATGTTTGGCCTTACGAACCCTTTTTTGAATTTACTCTAGCTATACCTTCATCTCGAGAAGCTCTGAGGGAGCTATCTGATATGCCAGTGTGGATATCGGTGTTGTCCCGGCATACAGGTCTATCAAAAATTCTACATATCCACAAGGAGTTAGTCCTAGGAAATCCTTAGGAAAAACGTCGTCGTACTCATCCACCACTATAGGAAATATCGAACTCATCTCATCCATTGCACTGAGGGTGAGGCTAGCCAATTGGTTAGTGATCGGCTGCACCCTCTTCAGAGAATGTTCGTCCTACGATGAAAGGGTTTCCTTATCACCAGTGAAGGAAAACCTTGTCCCATATCTGCCATCACACTACACTGTATACCTGAAACAGATGATCTAAGCATGGAGTATGGATAACAAGTCCATACCTAAGATGACATCGTAAGGCCTTGATGCTGCTACTAGGATATCTGAGCCGAAGCTCATGCCTCCTAGAGTAAGCTCACACTGCTGGAACCAGTGTGTAATCATAGAATCATATCTTATAAGAGTCTTTACATATAAGGATTGAGCCAATCACTACACTATAAACTATGAGATCTGAACTACAGTTGTGACAATGAAACAGTGACTAGAACCTCTGTCTATAAGAATAACAGCTAGGGTGGTGAAGAAACGGACCGTACCTCAGATTATCTCTGGAGCACCATGGTCATAAGACTCTACTACTGGGAGCTGAGCTTGCCCCTACCCGCCTGCTCCCTGAGGTCAGGTTGGACCACCTGGGGGTGGTGGCAGTAACACCTCAAATCATCTCCCACGACCTTCTGCTCGGTCAGCTCCCCTGCCACATCTGATGCCCTGTGGAACTCCTCACATGAACAACTGCCTCTACCTCGGTGGTACCTCAACTTACTTCTAGTCATCCATACATAGGGGTAGTCAGTCACATTCCATGTGTCCCTACCCACCACACGCGATGCACTTTCTAGCTCCCTGGTAGCTCTTGCTGGATAGGGAGCCCTGCACTACTGACCCTATGTCCTGGGGTCAGCCTCTGAAAGGCTTGTCCCACTTGGGCCCATGTGTCTTTTGTCTGCTACTTGCTGAAGATTCTACCACCTAGTGTCTATTGGCATCTCTAGTTGTCATCACCTGCACCACCAAGAATCTCTCCTCAAGAAGGTCTAACTCTATAAATCAATCTTGGGTAGGGATGGTGAGTGACAACACTGATGCCTTGATCTCCCACCTGAGTTCCTACTCAATGCCTTGAGCCCTAAAGAAAGGGACTCAAACCATGTCTATAGAGTAGTGAGATAGCTCAGTGAACCGCTCTAAGTACTCTTCTACCATCACGCAGACCTACTAAAGGTGAAGTAGATCGTGAATGCGCACATAGTGAATAGTTGTGCAGAAAAACTCCTCTTGGAAAATCCACTCGAAATCTATCTAGGCGAGGGTCACCTCATTGTGTGTCTAGGTGGTCAAAATCTACCATCTCCCGACTAAACACTATAGAAGGCTCTCTTCCGAGATCTCCATCTCTTCAGGCTGTGTCCTCACTAAGAGAAAGTCACACGTCATAGCCTCCCGCCAGTCCTCAGAGACATGAGGATTCATTCCCCTGAACCTGGGAGGTCTTTGTCTCTAAAAATCTTGTAGGGCACTGAGCCTACCAATTTCCTCTCATTAAACCTCTATAAATATATGCTGACCATTGAGTGGTGGTAGCACTAGTGCACTACCTGATGGGGCTATCTTAAGCACTAGTCCTTGAACGGATACCACGTCGCTAGGCGGGTTGTCCCCATGTATCTGGATCCTGACTAGTTATCCGCGTGGAGGCATCCTAAGATAGATCAAGATGTACTAAGGGTTGAAGGTTATACCTAGAGAGATGACTCTTATTCAAAATAAAGAGACACTTATGCTACCATTTTTTCATTAATTGATCTGGAAATCATAATTCAAGGCCCTTGTGTATTGATACGTCAACCACCGCACCAACACTGGACTCCCTGAATCTGAAAGTCACACTCTAAACACCTAACACTATTTCCCAAAAAAAACATACTCTTTGTCTTTGTGGTAGGACAGACCACTCTTTGATAACACTTTTTCATGACCCATCCCTCGAGGCTCATGTTGTGACTACCCCACGCCCACCTCCCAAAGGCCTGGGGCTATCGACTAGCGCCAAAGGTGTCAAACTACAAGTGGGAGGCATTTTCCTGAGTACCTGTATGTAAAAACATGCCAAACGATGTATCAAAACACTAAAGGGGGACAATTATACTAAAACATGACTAAGTACAAAGTACAGTTGAAAGCAAGTGGGACAGAATACAAACCTCAAAAAAGAACTGAAATAGAAAAGTACAAAAGGAGTTGTGATGGCCATTTGTGGAAAATCCCACCTGATCATAAGAGTAGTGTAGGTAATGGAAGCTGAAGTAGTGTGTCATGTCTACCTAGTCTTTCTAAGCCCCACCTAGTCCCAGGCCACCAATTCCACCAAGTCCACCATCGAAGCATCGATCGGTCCTGTCTCACTGGGCTTCACTGGGTCCCGGTCCACCAAGGTCTCTATCCAAGCATCAATCATCTGCATGGGACAAGAATCACATGGGAGGGGTCTATGAAAGGGTGAGTAACACGAAAGTCAGTAGGGACCCCAAAACAAAAAAGGATATACCACAAAACAACCATAAAAGTAAATCACAAATCACAAGATAACTCACATTAGGTATATTTTAGGGTAGTGATAGTAGCATCATTAGTCATATCATCAAACTCCTCGGATGCTAGAGGACTCCATCTCTATCAAGTATAGTGGCTCTGCAGGGTCACACAGATCCGCTTCCCACTAATGTTGAACTGTTGTGGTACTCATCCATGATGAGTACAGTGAGTATGCTGGATCACATAGAGTCACTCCCCATCGTGAGCCTTCTGTGTTATAAAGAGATGCTTACAACGTTGTCTGAACTGAGGTACTCATTCAGTTGAGTACCTTGGGTGGGTTGGGGCACAAAGAGACACTCCCCATCGTGGGCCTTTTAGGTCACATGTAGCCGCTTCAGGTCTCATCCAACCATAGGGTTTCGTACTTAGTGCGCTTGGGAGAACATCTCCGTAATCTATTTGTCGTTTCTCAACTTCCTTGAACGTTACCACAAAGAATTCCAAAATATCGTCCTCTTAAATAGGGACCCATCACCAAAAATGGAGCGTCAGTCGGACATGTAGTCTGCATGATACGTGCGTTTTAGTAACCAGGGGGTCAGGTGCGACGGGGCTCAGTTAGACCGACCTGACTAAACAGGCCCGGGGACCCCACATACCCCAGTATAATTAGAAGGGCTCAAACTGACCTGGTTCGGGTCAGGGTTGGTTTGGTATGGCCTGACCAGTGGACCAGACCCAATAGGCCTTGCCGGACCTGGCCCGGTTTGGCCGAGGGTCTGGCCCGCCGGGTCACCCAGCTTCCCAGTCTAGTCTTTCACAGCCATAAGTACGGGGGTCCGGCCTGCCAATCGGTTTTTAGCCCAATGGGTATGGTTCCAGCTCGCCAGAAAGGGATCGGCCCACTACACTGGGGGTGTTTCCCGCCAGCCCGAGCCCGGACTTCCAGGGGGCGGACTGGTGGTGCGCTACTTGACTAGGATGCAGGTACCGGCCATGTCCGGCCTCCACTGGACCCATGAACATAGGGCCTCCTCCAGCCACAATCAATGAACCGTTTCTCGTCAGTTGCCCAGATGACCTGGACGTGGGCCATCCCTCCACGCGGTGCCTGCCTGGCACATCGACTCATGTTGTTGTGGATGGTTGTCCACAACCTCCTATAGTCGCGTCATGCCAACAAGTGCACTACCATCCTCTATTACGGCTATCGTGGACCTGCTGCTTTTTATAACGCTGCATCACCAGTTGGCACTACACCCTTCATGCGGCTGGTGTGGGAGGCCACCAACACCAGTTGGAAACACCATCACACCGGTGGTGCTAGACTAGTGGCACCTTTGGCAGGCCACATGAGTTGCTCCAGTGGTCCATTTTCTGATCTGTCTGCTCCTACGTGCATCTCGGGTCGCTGCCATCCCTACTCAGGCCCCAGAATTGAATTGCTACAACTTTAAGAATGAGGCCACCAAGAACTCATGGGTGGAGGCCCTCAGGACTTGTTTGTGTCGGCCCAGGTCCTCCGCGTTAGATATTTAAATCTAGGGTGAGTTTTGGGAATTGAATTTCAATCATTTCAAGCAAGGATGAAATCCCAAATAGTAAATTCCCATGAAAATTCACCCTCCCGCGTAAATTCATGAATCATGGATCAAAATATACATGGGTTGATCAGTGTTAGTCGTTTCATAAAAAAGAAGTGCGGGGAAGAACTTTTAAATAAAAATAAAACCCCTACCTATTTGACATTCAAATTCAAAGCATTCATCCTCAAGGATTCAAGATGGCCATGGAATCACATTCGGCTCTGTTCTTGATGGTGCATCGAAGATGATGAAGATCCGTCGGCATTCGTCATTCTTTGTTGGATATCCAATTCACCAGAGTTTCGTCTGAGAATCATCCAAGTTTTAATTCTTCATCCACCAATGTGTTCTACAATAAAAATGAACACACATCTTAGCGTTTCAGTTACGCTATGATGTCACGTCGTTACACTATTTCATTTATGAAACAACATCGTTGTTATGCATCTTTTATTAAATTGTTACACTACATGATATGAGCGATTAATGAGCCACATTAATGCTCCTCTTCACTACCTCATCACTACACCGCAACATCCCCATGTCGCCACTCTTCATATGTCAAAATAAAATAAAATATCTTTTTAAAGTTATTTTATTATTTTCTGAAAAGTCTGAGAATACAATTTTCCATTCGCCCATTTCCAACCGAATTTTAGTTCATTCTAGGCGAATCCCAACATTTTGAGTTCAATGGTGTCCTCATATTTTCGATCTAAGAAACATTTCAAAATATAGAAAATCTTGCCCGGCATTTACTGAACATACTTTAAAAAAAGTTTAAAATTCAGTTTTGGGCTCTTCGAGCCTCTAAATCGCGTGTCGTCAGAGTGCGTGGTCTCAAAAAAATTCCATATAATCTAAAAAAATTACACGTAATTTCGAAGACATTACACTAAAAACTCTAAAACCCTAAAAAACTAAAAACACAAAAAACCCACAAAAATATAAAAAGTCATAAAAGTCCAAAAAATCTATAAAATCCCAAAAATGTAAACGATGCTTAAAACATTGAATAAGCCTATGAAAAATTTAATAAAAAAAATTCACATAAACCCCTAAAACCAAAAAAAATGCTGAAGTACATAAAAGACCGTAAAAATGACCATAAAACCCCATAAATCATTATAAAATAATAAAATTCCAAAAAACCCTTAAAAAAAAATAAAAAATAAAAATCCTTTAAATCCCTAAAAATGTTAAAAACCTCTAAATAAACTAAAATACCAAGAAAAACAAAAAACCCTAAAACCCAAAAAAACCATAAACCCCTAAAAACACTAAAAGTCCTAAAAGCTATCAAAATTTATTAAAACTGAAAACCCCATAAAAATATTAAACAATACCGAAAAATCCCCTAAAATGTAGAAACCCTTGAAAACCCTAAAATCCCTTATGGAAAACCTAAAAACATAAATACTGTTAAAACCCATAAAAAATCTTAAACGATATAAAACCCAAAAAAACACAAAAAAAACTAAAAAACCCTAAAAACCAGAAAACATAAAAAATCCTAAACACCGAAAAGACCCAAAATCCCAAAAACCTAGTAAAATCTAAAAATACCATTTAAACCACTAAAAATGTAAAAAAATGTTAAAAATATTATAACCCAAAAAGACGATAAAACCAAAAACCCGAAAAAAAACCAAAAAACCATATATAACCATAAAAATGATCAAATTTCATAAATTCTAAAAAACCATAAAAAACACAAAAAATCCCCAAAATACCTAAAATATAAAAACCTTAAATACCCTAAAAAATCCTAAAAAAATTCATAACCTAAATATAATTAATATCGCATAAAACCCGAAAAATCGTTAAAACCATAAAAACCACTAAAACCCCTAAAAACCCCAAAACTCATCAAAATCCATAAAACACAAAAAAACAATAAAAATATTAATAAATCTCAAAAAATCCCTAAAATGTAAAAATGCACTAAAACCACTATGAAAACCATAAAAACCTAAAGGCAATTAAAAACAATAAAATACCTAAAATTTCTAAACCCCTAAAAATCCTATGAAGCATAAAACCCATAAAAATCCCTAAAATCCCGAAAACCCCTCAAAATACATAAAATCCTTAAATATCCATAAAAATGTAAAAAAACCATAAAACACTAAAAACCATTAGAAATTATTAAAAGTATAAAATCCCTTAAAACATCTAAAAAACCTAAAAACCAAAAAAACCCTAATAATTGATAAAACCCCAAAAAACCACTAAATAAATATAAAAACCCTTTCAAAACATAAAAATTTTAATAAAATAAAAAAAACATAAATACAGAAAATAATTAAATAAATCCCAAAAAACAAAAAAAACTTGAAAACAAAAAAACCCCTCAAAATCCTGGATACCTTAAAAAACCGTTAAAATGCTAAAAATCTGTAAAATATAAAAAAAACGTAAAAAAGCCCTAAAACCACTAAGAAAACATTAAAAAACTAATAACACATAAAACTTCTAAAAACCTAAAAACACTAAAAACCCTAAAAATAATAAAAACCCAAAACCCCTGAATATCACTAAAAACCCTAAAATCCATAAAATCCTAATCAAGGCCTCAAATTACCAAAACACATAAGAACTCTAAAAACATAAAATAACTTAAGAAAATTATAAAAACAAAAAAAATAAAACTCTTAAAAAATCTAGAAATGTTAAAAACCTTACAAACTAGAAAAAACCCCAAAAAAACTGTAAAAACCCATAAAACCCCAAAAGCATTAAAAATCTAAAAAACCTTTAAACCCTAAAAAAAATTAAAATCATCTACAAAAATAAAAACCCTAAAAACAAAAAAAATATAAAACCCCCCAAAACCATAAATATCTTAAAAACCTTAAAAACCCTAAAATCCATCAAAATCCCTGAAATTCCAAAAATCGATGAAAATCCTAAAAATCCCTAAATATCACTAAAAATTTAAAAACACTAAAAAACTATAAACAAAAAAAATACTTAAAATCCTTGAAACACTTATAACCCCTAACAACCTAAAAACTCTAAAAACCCTAAAAAATCCTAAAATCCCAAAAAACATAAAAATAAATAATCCCAAAAAACCCAAAAAGGGCTAAAAATTCTAAAAACATAAAAAATATTCAAAACCCAATAAATCCATAAGAAAAAGAATAAATAACTAAAAAAACATAAAGCCCCTAAAAATCTAAAAATCCTAATAGAACCTAAAACCCCAAAAAACCATAAAATCCCCTAAAACCCTTAAAAACCCTAAAACCCTAAAAAAAACTATAAAAAATTAAATTCCTAAAAATGTTAAACACTCTAAAATCCTTAAAAGAATAAAAAACTCAAAAAAAACCCAAAACCCCAAAACAACCATAATGCCCTAAAAACCCTAAACCCCTAAAAACCCACAAAATCTTTAAATACAAGAAAATCGATAAAAATAAAAAAGGTCCCAGAAATCTGAAAAATATAAAAAAACCTAAAAACCTGAATAAAACTAAGAAACATAAAAATCTAAAAAAATTAAAATCCCTAAAAAACCTCAAAAATGTATAAAACCCTAAAAAACTCTAA
The DNA here is from genome assembly GCA_963277665.1 of Viscum album. NCBI lineage: Eukaryota > Viridiplantae > Streptophyta > Magnoliopsida > Santalales > Viscaceae > Viscum > Viscum album. The sequence goes on from OY728164.1 coordinate 792,139,330, forward strand.
AACCACAAACAAAATAAAACCATAAAATACCAATAAAATCTTTAAAAAACCCGAAAACATAATAAAAATCCTAAAAGCACTAAAAAATCTTCAAAACATAAAATTAAAAAATTACCCTAAATTCCAATAACCCAAAAAATGATAAATAAATAAAAAACCATAAAAAAATTTAATACCCCTAAAAAACCTAAAAAATACCAAATACCTTAAAAACCCTTAAAAACCTAAAAGCCCCGAAAAACCTCTAAATCATAATAAACTCTAAAATCCCATAAATTTCTTAAATATTCCAAAAAATTCCTAAAAACATAAATCATCCTAAAAAGCTAGAAAAAGGAAAAGAAAAAATTAAAATCCTAAAAAAACTTAAGAAACTCTACAAAAATAAAAGCGCTAAAAACCTAAAAGACACAATAAATCATAAAACCCTAAAAACTGTAAAATCCCCTAAAACATTAAAAACCATTTAAACCATAAAAACCCTAAATCCCACTAAAAGCACTAGAAAACCTTTCAACCCCTAAAATATTAAAAAACTCTAAAAACATAAAAAGAAATAAAAACTCAATAAAACCCATACAAACAAAAACAAATCGTAAAAATGCTAAAAACCATATAAAAACAAAAAAACCATAAAATCCATAAAAAATCTAAAAAACAATAAAAATCCTAAAAAAATCTAAAAATCCAAAAAATTTAAAAACACTTAAAAACACTGAATACCTCTAAAAAACCATAAAACCCAAAAACACTTAAAACCCCCAAAAAACATAAAAATTCTTAAAACCCCTAAAATCCCTAAAACCTCCAAGACACCTAAAAACAATAAAAACCACTAAAACACTTAAAAAACAAAAGTCCCATAAAAATCCTAAAAACAACTAAAAATATAAAAACCCAAACCCCAAAAAATGATAAAAACTATAAAAAAATTATAAAAACCTTAAACAAACAAAAAAATATTAAAAACAATGAACCCCATAAAAAACCTATAAATCCAAAAAACAATAAAACCATCTAAATCCCTAACCCCCACCCCAGATATTAGAATCTAAAAAAACACTAAAAAACACTAAAATGTTAAAAACTCTAAAACACTAAAACCCCATAAAACCCAAAGAAATTAAAACCCCAAAAAAACATAATATATCTTGAAAACCCTATAAAAACCTAAAACCCTAAAACTCTCAAAATCCATAAAAACAAAAAAACTAATAACCCAGAACACCTAAAAATCATTGAAAAAATAAAAAAAATATATAAAATCCCTAAAAACTACTATGAAAACATTAAAACTTTTAAGAAAACCTTAAAACCCTAAAAAAACGTAATACCCCTAAAAACCCCAAAAAATTATTAATACCCTAAAAAACCCTTAAATCCCTAAAAATCAAAAACCCCATATAAACCATAAAATCCATAAAAGCCCATAAAACCCTTAAAACCATGCACTAACATAAAAACACCATTAAACTCGTAAAAATATTTAAAATATATTAAAAACCATAAAACCATTAAAAAAACTCAAAAAACGTTAAAAAAACAAAACAAAACCCTTAAAACCCAAAAATCCTCTAAAAACCCTCAAAATCTCTAAAAACCCTAAAAATAAAAAAACACTCAAAAGTCCTTAAAAATTCATAAAATTTTTAAAAACCCTCAAAACCATAAAAACACTAAGGAAAACATAAAAACCTAAAAATAATACGAACCCCTAAAATATTAAAAACAATTACAAACACTAAACCACTAAGAAATCCTAAAAACACTAAAAACTAAAAAACACCAGAAAATCCCTAAAAACCGTAAAATCCTTATAAATCCTAAAACGACCTAAAAATCCCTAAAAAGGAAAAGATAATAAAAAACCTGAATAACTATAAGAAAACCTAAAATACATAAACACACATAAAACCCCCAGAATATATAAAATGGTAAAAACACTTAAAAACACTAAAAATGCCCTAATAACCCCTAAAAACCTTGAAAACCATCTAAAAACGAGAAAACCCCATTAAACCCTACACCATTAAAAACTCTAAAAACCCTTTAAACCACTATAAACATTAAAAAACTCTAAAAAACATAAACCCTAAATAAATAAAAAACACTAAAACCCCAAAAAACATAAAAACCCTAAAACCATTAAAATCCCTAAAACTGTTAAAATCATAATATCATAAACAATCCCTAAAAATATAAAACAATCCCTAAAAAATATAAACCCCACTAAGAAAACAATAAAAAAATAACAGCACTTTAAAAAACATAAATACTTAATACAAAATAAAACTAAAAAACCTAAAAATTCTAAAAATCCTTAAAAACTCTAAAAACCCATAAAATTACTTAAAAATCCACAAAATCCCTAAAACCTAAAAAACCCAAAAAACCCAAAAAAACATTAAGAAAACCACAAAACATAAAAACCACTTAAATCTTATAAAAACCTAAATAGGGTATAACCCCTAAATGATCCTAAAGGCCTAATTGCCATAAAACAATTAGAAACATTAAACCCCCCCCCCTAAAAATTGATTTAAAACCTAAAACCCACTAAAAAAAATCTAAAAACACATTATGCCACTAAAAAGTTAAAAAATATAAATACCGTTTGAAACCCTAAGAAATTTCAAAAGACCCCCATAAATCCAAAAAAACATTAAAAATACATAATGACACAAAAACCCATAAAACTATGAAATCCCCAAATAAAACAATAAAGCCATAAAAACCCTTACAACCTATAAAATCCTAAAAAATGCTGAAAATCCTAAAAACATTAAAAAAATAAAAATTAAAAAGAATATTTTAAACCTAAAGAAAAAATGAACATCCTAAAACCCCATAAAATCATTAAAATCCCAAAAAACCCTAAAAACATATAATACCTTATAAACCCTCAAAATCCATAAAAATGTTTAAAAATATAAAAAAACATTTGAAAATATTAAAAACATAAAAACGCTTACCCTACAAAAACCTAAAAACCCATAATAACCCAAAAAAACCTCAAAAACCCTAAAAATCCTAAATACCCGTCAAAATCCAAAAAAGGTCCCTATAAAAACCTAAGAACCTAAAAATAACTAAAACCAAGAAAAGCATTAAGAAAACCATAAAAACCTAAAAAAAACATAAAACCACTAAAAACCTAAAATCCGAGGAAACCCATAAAACCAAAAAAATACTAAAAACATATTAATCCCCTAAAAATGTTAAAAATATAAAAATATTAAAAACACTAAAAACCCCATAAAACCCAAAAAACCCATAAATCTCTAAAATCACTAAAAACCAACAAAAATCACAAAATACCTAATACCCTAAAAAACCAAAAAATCAAAAATACGCAGAAGAATCCCTATAATTTTTAAAGACCATAAACCCTGAAAAACCCCTTATTAAAACCATAAAAACATAAAAACACTTAAAAACCCTAAAAACCTAAAAATTGTAAAACCTTAAAAACCCTAACACCCCTAACAGCCGTCAAAATCTCTATAAACCCTAAAAAACATTTAAAAAAATTCCTAAATATCAACAAAAACGTAAAAATAACTAAAACATTAGATGCCCAAAAAAACCTTAAAAACCTATTTGTAGTTAAATCCCCTAGAAAACCTATAAAATTATAACACCCCTTAAAACTAAAAATATATCCTAAACCCCCTAAAAACTATAAAACCCATGAAAACCCATAAAACCCCTAAAATACCGTAAAATCGTTAAAACATAATTAAAAACTCTAAAAAACCTTTAAACCCCTAAATTTTTTAAAAACTAGTAAAAATTTTTAAATGCTAAAATAAAAACTAAAACAAAAAAAAAACCCTAAAACCCCTCAAAATCCCTAAAACAGTAAAAATTATAAAAACCATAATAAAATCCTTGAAACTCCATAAAAACATAAAAACCACTAAAGGTCCTAAAAACACCTTATAAAATCTTAAAAACCTAAAAACATTTAAAACACCTAAAAAACCAAAAGATTCCAAAACCCCAAAAAAATCTTAAAAACGTTAAAACCACAAGAAAATATTAAAAATACTAAAAAATTCCTAAAAAGGTTAAAAAACACAAAAAACCTGAAATCCCTATGAAAGAATTAATAACCTGAAAACTCCCAAAACCTCTAAAAACCCTAATAAATGAAAAAATAATAAAATACCCAAATACCCCTAAAAACCCTTAAAAACATAAAACCATAAAAACCCTAAAGACACATAAAACCTGAAAACAACTAAAAATTCTAGAACCTATAAAACCCCTAAAATTTTATAAAACTCTAAAAAATCCTAGAGACCCTACGAAACTCAGAATAATGGATGTAACCCATAAAAACCCTACAACCCCTAAAAATCCATAAAAAACATAAAAACATAAAAACCCATAAAAATCCTAAAAAATATTTGAAACCCCTAAAACATAAAAAACCCGAAACCACTAAAAACCATAATAAAACCTTAAAGACCTAAAAAACTAAAAACCCCCTAAAAACCAAAAATGTTAAAACCCTAAAAACCTTAAAAACCCAGAGAAAAACCATAAAAACCCTAAACCCATGAAAACCCTAAATGCCCACTAAAAATTTAAAACCCTTTAAACAACTAAAATGTTACAAAATTAAAAACAATATAAAAACCCTAAAAAATGAAATAACACATAAACTGAAAAAACCATAAAAATTATAAAAACCCAAAATCCCTAAAATACCTAATAACCCAAAAACCATAAAAACCCAAAAAAATATCTTAAAATCCATAAAACCATAATAAAACCTAAAATCCTTGAATAACCCAATGAAAACATTAAAACTGTAAAATAATTAAACTCTTAAAATAATTAAAAACTACACAAATCCATAAAAATGTTAAAAACCATCAAACCGTAAAAACCCTCAAATTCCCTTAAAACACTAGAAAACATAAAAATCATAAAAATTACATAAAATCATTAAAAATGTAAAATCCATAGAAATAACATAAAACGGTTGAGAAATCCATAAAATACTAGAAACACATAAACCCCCTAAAATTTAAAAATTATAAATACCTAAAAACCTATAAAAATACCCTAAAACCACTAAAAACATAAAAACACCTAAATAATTTAAAAACCCCTTAAAATTGATAAAAATACACTAAAAACTATAAAAACCATTTAAAAAAAAATTAAATACATTAAAAACATTAAAAACCCTAAATGATCAAAAAAACCGTGAAAACCCAGAAAAAAACATAAATTCCCAAAAACCACTAAAAGACCTAAAATCCCGAAAAAACCCCAAAACCCTTAAAAACATAAAAATCCTAAAAACCATAAAAATCCACAAGAACGTTAAGAACCTTGAAAACACGCATGAAAAATTTAATAACTTAATAACACTTAAAATCACTTAAAACCTAAAATTTAAAAAAAAAACACTACAAACCCATAAAAACACTAAAATCCCATAAAAACCCCAAAAAAATTAAAATCCATAAAACTCATAAAAATATTAAAACCCTTAATAACAAAAAAGAATATAATAAGCACAAAAAAACTTTGAAAAATTTAAACTGCTAAATTTTTTAAGAAAATATAAAACCATAAAATCCCTAATAACTCAATAAAAGACCCTAAAGACCCTAAAAATCAATAAAACCCAAAAAACACATATAAATCCAAAAAACCCAATAAAACTCCCTAAATATCTAAAAACCCATAAATCAATTTTAAAATCCTAATAACACCTTAGAAAACACTTAAAACAATTAATACCCCAAAAATTCTAAATACCCTAGAAACCCTAAAAATATCCTAAAATCCCTTAAAACCACAAAACACCCTAAAAACCTTATAAACCCTAACAAACACTAAAACCCTAAAAATACACTAAAACTATAAAAACCCTTTAAACCCCTAAAAACATTAAAAAAATATAAAAGACATAAAAATCCTAAAAACTCATATAAAACAAAAAAAATCCAAAAAACCCCCCAAAAAAACTCAAAAAGCCCTCAAAATCCCAAAAAAACCATAAAAATTACTAGAATTCCCTGGAATCAATTAAAAGGTAAACAAACCCATACATACCTAAAAACCCAAAAAAACACCTTAAAACCAAAAGACACTTAAATCTCTTAAAAACCTAAAAAATGATAAAAACCCTAAATACCAAAAAAAGACATTGAAAACCAAAAATCCCCCAAAAGGCCCTAAAACAGTTAAAACCCATAAAACCATAAAACCCACAAAACCATAAATACCCTAAAATACATAAAAACCACTAAAAATGATAAAAAAACATTAAAAATCATGAAACCAATAAAAACTCATAAAAACCCAAAATACTTAGAAAAACCATAAAACCCTAAAAAACATTAAAAACCCTAAAAATAAAAAAAAATCACTAAAAACAATATAAATCCTATAAAATCCATAAAAATTCCTAACAACATAAAAACCCCTAAAAACCTTGAAAACACACAAAAATCCTTAAAAACAAATAAACACTTAAAACCCCTAAAAAATAAAAATGATAAAAACCCTAAAAACCCTAAAGCCTTAAAACCAAAAAATAATTAAAAACCTAAGGACCCTAAAAATCCTAAAAACACAAGAATCTCTATAAACATTGAAACCCCAAAAAACACATAAAAACCCCTTAGAAAGTCTTAAATTCCTAAAAAACATAAAACCCCAAAAAACACTAAAATCGAAAAATATCCTAAAACGCTAAAAACCATAAATCCACTAAAAACCTAAAAAAATCCAAAAACCCAAATATTTATAAAAATTAGTAAAAACTATCATAAACATTGAAACCCATAAAATCATTAAAAAAAATAAAAACCTTAAAACCAAAAAAAATAAAAAAAACCATAGAAAACCAAAAAAAAACCCACAAAACCCTAAAAAACCATAAAATTCTAAAATATATAGAAACCTTAAAACCAAATAAAAATCTAAAAAATACCTAAAACCCCAAAAAACATAAATAATATTAAAAACATTAAGAACATTAAAAACATATAAAAAATTAAAACTGCAAAAAACCTAAAAAAACTAAAAACATTAAAAAACATAAAACCCCTAAAAACCATAAAAACAATAAAAATCCCAATTTTTTTTAAAACCCATTAAAATCATAATAAGTACCCAAAAATCCCTAAAAATGTAAATACCTAAAAATACCTGAAATCCCCTAGGAAAATATTTAAACCCATAAAATCCATAAAAATCCCATAAAATGCAAAAACCCAAGAGAGACCCTATACAACCTAAAACACCTAAAAACATAAAAATTACTAAAATCCTAAAGAAAACCCAAACCCCCCCAAAAACCTTAAAACATCTAAAAACTCTAATCGATCCTTTAAATGCCAAAAAATGTCAAAAAAATTAAATAACTTAAAAAACATAAATAATTCAATAAAACTCTAAATACTAAAAAAACTATAAAATCTACAAAAACCCTAGTAAATCTCAGAATAAATGAAAATCCTAAAACCCTAAAAAATCAACAAAAATACCTAAAACATAAAACCCCCCTAAATACTATGAAAACCCTTAATGAAACCTTAAATACCTAAAATCACATAATACCTTAAAAGAACCTAAAAACACTAAAAAATCAAAAACCCCTAAAACCCTCATAATCCCAATAAATAGTAAAAACATTAAAAATCTAGAAAAGACCTAAAAAAAATAGACACACGTAAAAATGTAAAACCCCCAAAAAACCTAAGAAATAAAAAAAACCTATAACCCCACAAAACCCCAAAAACCCTAAAAACCACGAAAAACCATAAAACCCCTATAAACCTTTAAAATCCATATAACCCTAAAAACCTTAAAACCAATAAAACCTCTAAAAATGAAAGAAAAAACTATAAATAACTTTAAAAATGTAAAAAACCCTAATTAACTAAAATACCATAAAACCCCTTAAAACCATAATAATTTCCTAAACCCTAATAGCCAGAAAAATCCTAAAAATCCCTAAAGTCTATAAAATCATAACAACCAATAAATACATGAAAAATGAAATAAAACATTTAAAACTTATTGACCCTAAAAACCCCTAAAAACATTTGAAACTATAGGAAAACATAAATTCTCTAGAACCCCTAAAATACCCTAATGCCCATAAAAACCCTATAAAACCCCTAAAAATCCCAAAACATATAAAAACACTAAGAATGATGAAAAAAACCTAAGAAAAGTATCTAAGTTATTGGGCCACCAGGTGATCTGTTAAGTGGGTTTTCACCTCAGATTTAGAATCAGAAGGTAATTATAAGGGTGGTTACCCTTAATTCATTTGAATTAAATTAATCTACTATTAATGATGATGATGGTAAATTGAATGTTAATCAGGTTATGGTTGAAATCATGAATGATTATGAGAATTCTGAGCCACATATTTTAAAAAAATGTAAAATCGAAAAAAAACCTACAAAACACTAAAAACCATAAAATCTTTAAAATCCATAAAAACCCTAAAAAAATTAAAAAAACATAAAAAGAAAATGAAAATGATAAAACCCATAAGAAACCAAAAAACCATAAAAACCCAAAAAACCCATAAATCACTAAAAACCACTAAAACATAAAAAACCATTTAACCTCATAAAAATGATAAAAGATGGCGCCCTCATATCCAGGTTCCTCTTGTGTATGGGTTCTCCCATGGTAGACGTTCCATGTATGGTGCTCTTTCGATGTGGAAATGGATTCTCAGTCGTCGACTTGCACATCATTGATGCTTACCCCTTGAGAGGTGCGTTTTCTCTAGTGTAATGGTGCCCTCATAGATCTTCTCAAGTGGCAGCTCCAGATAAAAACTTCTTTGAAGAATAAGCGGGTCAGATCTAGGCCTTCTGGCATGAAGTGTTACTGATCTTTAGTAGGATGGATCAGATCTGGTATCACCTTTGTGTGGAGAGTTATATCCATTGAGGTTTTGGCCCAATATGGTGCTACTTTCATGTGACTACATATAAATTTGATGGGGTGGGTCAGATATGGTATTTCTTTTACATCTCAGTTACATAGGGAAGATTTGGGACTCTTGGCTTGCGATGTTGCATCCATTTGTAGGATCTGATCGATGGTCTTGGTTGTGGGAGTGTCTGCCCCTAGTATAGATTTCAGAAGAGGTTCATGGAGATTCACTATTTCGATGGCGGCTTAAGAAGTTTACTAGTGCGGGTTTTCAAGTCAGTTTGGTACCGATTTTCAATGAAAATTCAGGTCTGTTCTCCCAGTTCCCATGATTCATTTTTGCACTATGTTTTTGATGAAATATTGGCCAATTTGTGCTATGTGGATGCTCCATTGGATTGTCATTTCTTGAGTCATGGTGGGTTTGGATGTGATCTGTTGCTGGGCTATATAGTTACGGGTTTGAACAAAGAGTTTTGGGTGTTGTGGTTTGGCCTTTGGAGTAGGTGCTGGTTTATCATAATGATTGTTTGGTTGTGTGATGCTACTTACTTGGGAGGTGTGAAATGCTCTGCTAGTTATTGGGATCTATGGTGCTGGATTCTGATTGATGATGGGTTAGAATGTGATGAAACTGTGGGTTCTAGGCATGGGCACTGGTGGTCCTGTACTGTTTGTTTCTTTAGGCATGGCATCTGAAATCTATGATACTGGTGGATGGATGCTACTTGGCTGGGTAGGGTTGAAGAGGCTGATGGCTATTGGAAACTGAGGTGCTATATTTTCAATGATGCTTGGCTAGAAAAAGGTGAAGCTGATGTCTATGTTTTTGGTGTTGGAAACTCTGTGTTGCTGGAGGTTGTTCTGATTGGTGAGGAGGTGATAGAGGAAGGAGATAGTGAAGTGGGATGTTGTCTACTGCTTGGATGGGAGGTGCTGAAGGAGATGTTTTTTCATAACTACTGGTTGTTTTTTGGCTAGGAGTTACTTGTGAGAATGCTAAGGAATAAGATGGTTACTGCTGCCTGGATGAGTGGTGATGAAGTGGGAGCCTACGAGGTGAAGGCACTGAATCTTGGGAAGTATGCTGCAGATATTGGTTACTGCTCGGCAGGGGCTCTGGAGCTACTGAATGATGGAGTTGGATGAGAATGTGTTGAAGCTGCTGTTTTTTGGTTTTTTGTGCCTTTTCCTTTGTTTTTTTGGGGATTTTATTTGGGTTAGGGTCGATTGAACTTGCCCCTCCCCGGTCTGTAGTGCCTCATTTGGTGTTTTTTTCTAAAAAATTTTGGGAGCTCCAGGAATAACCAGGTCCTGCACCTCTTCTGCCCTAAAAATCATAAAAAGTCTAAAAGACCAAAAAATGCAAAAAACATAAAAATCCCAGAAAAACCCAAAAAACCCATAAATTCCCTAAAACCCATTCAAATACATGATAACCAAAATAACAAAAAATTCTAAAAAAGTCCTAAAATTCCCAAAAAACCAGAAAAACCTAAAGAAATTGAAAACCCCTTTGAAAGCCATAAAAACAGAAAAACACTTAAAATCCCTAAAAATCCCAAAATTTTAAAAACACAAAAAACCATAAAACCATAAAAACCCTTAAATCCTTAAAAATACTAAAAACCCATAAAAATCATAAAAAAACCTAAAAACCCCTTAGAAGGTAAAACCCACTAATACCCTGGAAAACCCCAAGGAAAACCATAAAAACATAAAAACAATTAAAACCACTAAAAATTCCAAAAAGGATAAAACATTAAAAAACCTAAAAAGATCCTAAAACCCTAAAACCCCATTAAAACACCTAACAAAATAAAAACACTAAAATTTAAAAAAATACTTAAAACCCCTAAAAACTCTAAAAATACCTAAAAAACCCTAAAAATGTAAATTCCTCTAAAACCCTAATAAATCCTTAAAAACTAAAAAACATTTAAAACTCCTAAAATCCTAAAATAAAAATCCTAGAAACCCCTAAAAATACTGTAAAACCCCCAAACCCCTTAAAAAATAAAAATACAAAAATATATAAAAACCCTAAAACAACTAAAAATATAAAAACTGTTGATTCCTCAACAAAAGTTAAAAAACCATAATACCTAAAAACTCAAAAAACCCAAAAAATAGAAAAATCAATAAAACCCTTAAAAACCATAAAAAACACTAAAACCCCTCAAAATCCCTAAAACCCCTAAAAAACCAAAAAACAATGCTTAAAAACCCATAAAAACCCAAATAAAGAAAAACCCCTAAAAGCCCTGAAAAAACAGAAGAAAACATTTAAAACCCAAAAAAACTAAAAAACTATAAACACATGAAAAACTCTAAAAACCTAAAAAAATCATTAAAAACTCAAAAACCGTAAATACCATCAACATTCATAAAACCATAAAACCCTTAAAAATCATTAAAAATCCTTAAAAACAACAAAACTGTAGAAAACCATAAAAACCTGAAACCCCATAAGAAAACCTTAAAAATTTAAAGACTCTTAAAGCCCAAGAAAACTAATAAAAATCATATAATCATAAAATCCCGTAAAAGGATCTTGAAAACACCTAAAATCCCAAACCCCCTAAAAACCCAAAAAACAACTAAAAAAATCTAAAAACCCTTTAGACAACTAAAAATGTTAAAAATTCAAAAAAAACATAAGACCATAAAAAAATAAAAAAATCCCCTAAAACACAAAAACTCAAAATCCCCAAAATCCATAAGGAACCCTAAAAACTCTAAAATCTCTAAAAACCTCAAAATAGAAAAAATCTTAAAAGTTCCGTAAAAATACCTAATTAAATTCAACACCCAAAAAACCATAAGAAAATATTAAAAAACTAAAAACACTAAACATCTAAAAGATAAAAAAGTAACAAAACCCTAAGAACCATAAAAATCTAAAACTCCTCAAAATCCCTAAAAATTAAAACTATAAAAATACCAAGAAACCCTTAAAACCCTTGAAAACATAAAAACATGAAAAATAAAAAAATCCTATAATAAATCCTTAAAAACCTAAAAACACATAAAACCCCTAAAAATATAAAAAACCCAAAAACTCTACAAACCATATAAATACCATAAAACAACTAATTCAACTTCAAACCCTTAAAACCCCCCTAAAAATCCATAATCCCCTAAAATACCACTAAAAACTCTAAATACCTTTTAAACCCAAAAAATAATTACAAAGTAGTAAAAATAATAAAACCTATACAAACACAAAAAACCCCCTAAAACCACAAAAAATCAAAAAAGAACCCCGAAATACCATTAAACCCCTCAAAATCCCTAAACCCCCTAAAAATAAAAATATCCAAGAAATCCCTAAAAATGTAAAAAACGCTTAGAACCCAAAAATACCCTAAGAAACCTTAAAAACATAAAAAACAATTAAACACATACAACCCAGAAAAAAAATTTAAAAACCCAAAAATGACCCTAAGTCACATAAAAGTTTAAAAACCCCTTTAAAACCCTAAAAACACAAAAAACCTTTAAGCTTGTAAAATGTTAAAAAATAAAAAAACACTAAAACCCCTCAAAATCAAAAATATCCACGGAAACCATAAAAACATTATAGACTCTCTAAAAATAAAAAAACATAAAAACTCATTAAACCCTTAAAACTCCATGAAAACCATAAAAATATAAGAACACTTAAAACCCCTAAAAACTTAAAAATGATAAATAAACTAAAAACCCTAAATCCATCTCAAAATCCCTAAAAACACAAAAAACCATAACAATACTAAAAAATATAGAAAATACCTAAAATGTAATAAACCTTTAAAACCAATAAGATAGCCATGAAAACCTAAAAATACCAAAACCCAAAGAAAACTAAAGAAGGTTAAGAATCCTGAAAACCCTAAAAACCCAATTAAACCTGAAATCCACAAAACCCAGAATGCTTTAAAAACACTAAAAACCCATAAATACCCTAAAACCCATTAAATGAAAAAAAATTAAAAAAATTCTCAAAATCCTTAAAATCTATAAAAATTCAAAAAAATCCCAAAAATTACAAAAATTCCATACAAACCCTAAAAACTGAAAAATAACCTCAACATCCCTAAAAAACCTAAATACCTTAAAAATACTAAAAATCCATAAAAATCTCTAAAAATGAAAGAAAAAAAATGAAAAACCCTAAGAAAATCATAAAAGCATTAAAACACATTGAACCCCTAAAAACATTAAAATGCAAAAACCCTAAAACACTAAGAAGACCCTAAAAATAAAAACCCCTAAAAACCATAAAACCCCCTAAAAACCAAAAACCCCCCTAAAAACACATAAAAATCCAAAAACCACTAAAATCTATAAAAAATGAATAAACCCCTAAAAATGTTAAAATAATATAAAAAATCTTAAAAACCCTAAAAAACTCAAAAAAACCCCTAAAACCAATTAAAATCCTAAGAACCTTAAAAACGCTAAAGACCCTGCAAATCTCAAATGAGCTTAAAAATTCATAAACTTCATGAAATCCCTTAAAATCCTTATAAATGTAAAAATACCTAAAAGCCTTGACAACCTCTTAGAAAACCACAAAACAAAAAAACACTTAAAACCCCTATAAAAGAAAAAAAACTAAAAACCCAAAAAACATGAAAACCACTAAAAACCCTTGAAATCCCTAAAACCCAAATAAAAATAAAAATCATTAAAAATCATTAAAAATCCCTAAAAATGTAAAAAATCCTTAAAACCCTTGAAAAACATTATAAAACCTATAAAAACTAAGAACCTTTAAAACCCATAAAACCCTACAATTGATGGAAACCCAAATAACCAATTGAATACCATAAAACCCTAAAACCACTAAAATCCATAAAAACACCAAAAAACCTCAAAAAACCTAAAAATCGAAAAAACCCACTAAAAATTCTAAAAAAATTATACCCAAAAAATGTTAAAAAAACTCTAAAACCCCTCAAAACCGATAAAACTCAAAAAAAAATCCTAGAGACAGAAGAAACATACAACCCCAGAACCCCTAAAAACACATAAAAATAATAAAATTCCAAAAAAATCCATAAAAATACCAAAAAAATAAAATACCATAAAACCCATAAAAATTATAAGAATACTTAAAACCAAAAAAGATTTTTAATCCTTAAAAATGTTAAAAATAATACAAACCCTAAAACCTTCAAAATCCAAAAACCCATAAAAATCCAAATAAATGCTAAAAAAACCTAAAAACATATAAAACCATAAAAAACTAAGAAAACCTTAAAAACTTAAAAACACTTATAACCCATGAACAACATAAAAAACAGAAAAACCATAAAGCCCAACAAAATACCCTAAAATCCCCTTAAAACCATAAAAACAATGAAAACCATGAAAACCCCTCACACATTATAAAAAACCCTAAAAACTATAAAAATGAAAAAAAAGAACAGAAAATCCCTAAAAAGATAAAAAATCCAAAAAACCCTGAAAATTCCGAAGAAAACATTAAAAACCAAAATACAAATAAATCCGCTAAAAACATGAAAAACTCTAAAAACCCTAAAAACCAAAAAATAATAAAAAGGCCCTAAAAACCTAAAACCCCAAAAATAGTTACAAAATATAAACCCTTAAATCCTCTAAAACTACTAAAAAAATCTATGACCTATAAAAATGTTAATAAATAAAAAACCCTTAGAATCCAAAAAAAGATAAGAAAATTCATAAAACACAAAAAACATCTCAAAAACCCCCAAAATTCATAAACCCCTAAAAGCCATAAAAATCCTAAAACCCCCTTATAATCCATTAGGATTAAAAAAGACTAAAACACTTAATAAATCCTTTAAAACCTACCAACATTAAAATCCATAAAAACCTATAAATGAGAAAGTCTCTAAAATCCCTAAATATCGTACACCCAAAACCCCTCAAAATCCCTAAAAATTATTAAAATAATAAATTGACCAAAAATACATAAAAAGTTTAAAAAACCTTAAAGACCATGAAAAACCCAAGAAATCATTAAAAACCTAGAATCACTTTAAACCCCTAAACAACTTAAAAATGCTAAACACCCTATGACCCTAAAACCCATTAACTCATAAAATACCCTAAAATCATTTAAAACACATAAAAACCCATAAACCCCAGAAAAAATACTAAAAAACAAAAACACATTAAACCACTAAAAACGTTAAAAACTATGCAATTCCCTAAAAAATCGTAAAAACCTAAACATAACCATAAACCCTAAAAACCCTAAAAAATCCAAATTAACCATAAAATCCAATAAAAATCCTTAAAATACCTAAAAACCCCAAAAAATAAAAAATTAAAAAACTCTGAAAACCCTAAAGAAAAATCGACAAACCTAGAAACTCAAAAACCCGTTAAAAAACCAAAAATCACAAAAACCCAAAAAAATAATAAAATCCTAAATAAGACCTAAAAACCCCAAAAACCCACAAAAACATAAAAAAACTTAAAAACATGAATAAAACCGTAAAAATATAAAAACAATTAAACCCAATAACAAAATTAAAAACAAAAAAACCCAAAAAACCCTAAAGTCCCCTAAAAATCATAAAAACCATAAAAGCCTCAAAAAATACAACCCCCCCTAAAACCCTAAAAACCTTTAAAAAATATATAAACATTTTAAACCCTTAAAATTAAAAAAAACATTAAAAAACATACAAATCCAAAAAAATCAAAATCCCTCAAAACCCTAAAACCCTCAAAATTCTTAAAAAAACCTAAATAAATTAAAAACCAAAAAATCCCTAAAAATACCTAAAAACATCAACAACCCTAAAACCCAAAAAAACCTTAAGAAAACATTAAAAACCAAAAAAAACCTAAAATACCTTAACAAAAGTGAAATCCCAAAAAACCGTCAAAATATCTAAAAACCCAAAAAAATATAAAAATACAAAAAAATTGACAAAACCCATAAAGACGTAAAAACCCTAAAAACCCAAAAAACCAAAAAGAAAAACATAGTGACCGAAAAACAATTAAAACCCCTAAAAACAAAAAAAATGCTTAAAACCCTAAAAACACCTCAAAACCACTAAAAACCCTAAAATGAAAAAAATAAAAACCCTAAAAACCAAAAAAATAAAAACCATAAAAACCATAAATATCCTAAATAATCCATAAAAATATAATAAAATGATAAATCTATAAAAATGATAAAAACTATTAAGCAGTAAAAGACCCTAGAAACCCTAAACACCATAAAAATCACTAAAAACTTAAAAACCCTAAATGCCCATAAAAACCCTAAATCCTACTAAAAACTCTAAAAACCATTTAACCCCCTAAAATGTTAAAAAATATAAAACCCTTAAAACTCAATAAAATTTTAAATACCAAAAAACCCATAAACCCATAAATACCATAAAAAGTCCTTAAAACCCCTAAAAATCCCTAAAACATAAAAAAGTACATAAAAATCCCAAAAAACATAAAAACACTAAACCCCTTGGAAAATGCATAGAAAATATTAAAAACCTGAAAACACTTAAAACCTCAAAAAAACAAAAAATGTTAAAAACTGAAAAAACCATAAAAATCCCAAACCCAAAAAAATCTCTAAAAACCCTAAAATAATATTACAACCTAGAAAATCCCAAAATCCCTAGAAATGTAAAAACCTTAAAAAACAAGAAAAATCCTTTCAAAACAATAAAATCCAAATAACACATCAGCACCCCTAAAATGATAAAAAGGACCCAAAGAACCCCAAATAATCCTAAAACCATTAAAACCCATAGAAATATTTAAAGACTCTAAAACCCATAAAATCCCTAAATCCTATAAAAACAATAAAAACCATTAAAACCATTAAAAATGACAAAAACTATAAAAACATTAAAAACCATAAAATTTTCAAAACACCCCTAAAATCCCACAAAAAACAGTTAAATCCAGAAAAACGAAAAAAAACCCAAAACTCCTCAAAATCCATAAAAACCCAAAAATCATAAAAATCCTAAAACGACCATAAAATTCCATAAGACATAAAAAACCATAATAACCTAAATAATGTTAAAACCCATAAATAAACGATAAAACCAAAACCGTAGAAACCTTAAAAACACTAAAATCCCAAAAAATACCTAAAGACTCAATAAATAAAAAAATTGAGAAATACCTAAAAACATCTAAAAATTTAAAAACCCTAAAACAGTGAAAAAAATAAAAAACCTTAAAAAACATAAAATACCAAAAAACCCAAAAAAACCTAAAAATACTAAAAACTGTGAAATCCTCTAAAAGAGTATTAAAATCCAAAAACACTTAAAAAATAAACACCCCCAAAAACCATAAAGATCTTAAAATTATATTAAAATCCCCAAACAGCTAAAAACACTAAACCCCTTCAAAAATCCTAATAACATTAAAAACTCTAAAAAATATTAAAATGATAAAAGACTCAAAAAACCCTAAAACACCCAAGAAACCCAAAAGAACTCAAAATCCTTAAAACTCCTAAATCCCCCAAAATTTCTAAAAACCCTAAGAACTATAAAAATCCTAAAAACTCAAAAAAATATAAAAATATAAAAACACTAAAAAACCTAGAAACACTAAAAAACCCTAAAAATCTAAAACACATAAAAACTTAAAAATCATAAATACATTTAAACCGTTAAAGAACCCTAAAAAGCCTCAAAAACCCTCAAACCCATAAAACCCGTTAAAATACTAAAAACCCCTAAAATAACAAAAAATAAAAAAGTCCAATAAATATTCTAAAAAAACGTCATAAAAGATTAAAAACCTAAAAAATATTTAAAACCCTTAAAAAAATTAAAATCCTAAAAACCCAAAACCCACAAAAAACAAAAAAACCATAAATCTTCTAAAAACCATAAAAACCGATACAAACCCACTAAAAACATAAAAACCCTAAAACACTAAAAACCCACATAAAACCACAAAAACCTAAATACTCTTAAAACCCATAGAAACATAAAAATGATAAAACCATAAAATCCCCAAAATCCCAGAAACTCCTAAAACCGTTTAAAATCCTTAAAAACAAAAAAAAACCATAAAAAACCAAAATAGACCAACAAAACCCTAAAAAGTAAAAAAACCTTAAAAACTAGGAAACCCCCAAAGAAAACCTTAAAATTGAAAAAACACATAAAACCCATAAAAACAATTAAATCCACTAAAAACACTAAAAAACCATAAAACCCCGAAAATATTAAAAACTATAAAAACACTTCAAATCATAAAAGACATTAAAAAATATAATAACCCTTTAAACACATAAAAATCTCAAATAACCCCCAAAAACTCAAAAAAACTATAAAACCCCTAAAACCCCTCAAAATCCCTAAAGACACTAAAAATTAAAAAAGACCAAAATAGCTCTAAATATCCCTAAAATGTAAAACACCATAGAAATCATGAAAAACACCAAGAAAACCTTAAAACACTAAATAAAAAAAAATCCCAAAATAAATTGAAAACACTAGAAACCCTAAAAACCCAAAAATCCAAAAAAACATAAAAATATTAAAAAAAACTAAAAACACATAAAAATGCTAAAACAATCCCTAAAAACACCCGAACAAAATCCTTAAATATATTAAAAACTCTTAAAACCCTAAAAACCCCTATAAAATCTTAAAAACCAAAAAACACTTAAAACCCCTAAAAATTTGAAAATTTCTAAAAACCATAATAAATAATTTAAATACCCTAAAACCCCAAAACTCGACAAAACCATAAATACCCTAAAAAATCGAAAAACTATAACGAAAATATAAGAACCCTCTAAACCAATAAAAACATTAAAAAACTCTAAAAACCATAAAAACCATAAAGAACACAAAATACCCATAAGACTCATAAAAAATCTAAAAACCACAAAACCCCACAAAACCCAATAAAATCCTAAAAAACATAAAAATATCAAAAAATGTAAAATAACCCCAAAAACCCAAAAATTTATATAATAGAACCTTAAAAACAAGATAAAATTTAAACCCTAAAAAATATAAAAATGATAAAAACACTTAAAACCCATAACAACCAAAAAACCCGAAAAACCTTAACACCCCAAAAAAACCAAAAAACCCTAAATATCCCTAAAACCCTTAGAACCATAATAATAATAAAAAATACCTAAAAATTATGAAAACCAAAATGAATCCGGAAAACTCTAAAAACCCCTAATAAAACCTTCATACCTAAAAACACTTTAAACCAGTAAATTCCAAAAAACTATAAAAAATCTAAAACCCCTGAAAACCCCTAAAACCCACTAAAAACTATAAATAAATTTAATAACATAATACATTAAAAAACTCCAAAAAGAATACAGGCCTTAAAAAACTCAAAAAAACACTAAAACCCCAATAAAACTATAAAACCAAAAAAACACCTCAAAATCCCTAAAAACCATCAAAACCATAAAAATCCTAAAAAATCCATAAAAATACCAAAAAAATGTAAAAAACGCATAAAACAATATAAAAATTAGAAAAAACATTAAGAACCTAAAATTACACAAAGCCCTTACAAATCCTAAAAAACAAAATAACCCCTAAAACCCCTAAAGCCCGAAAAGCCCACAAAATACCTAAAAACAATAGAAATCCTAAGAAATCCCGAAAATCCCTATAAAAATTAAAAACATGAAAAACTCTATGAAAACCTTAAAAACATAAACCCAATTAAAATACATAAAAACCTAGAAATGGTAAAAACCCTAAAAGACCATAAAAACACCAAAACACCTAAAAACATAAAAATCCCAAAAAACCATAAAATTCTAAAAACCCATAAAAAATAAAAATAATAAAAATAATAAAATAACTTTAATCCCCTAAAACATTAAAAAACTCTAAAAAATAATAATTCCATAAAAGATAAAAAAACTAATAACCAAAAAAACCCTCAAAATCCCTAAAAACTATAAAAATCCAAAAAAATCTCAAACAATAATTGAATTTCTAAAAAACATAAAAAACCCGATAAGAAAAAAACCTAAAAAAATTAAAAACCCTAAAAAACATAAAAAACTAAAAACCCTGCATACTAAAAAACCCTTAAAAACCTAAAAATCCCCAAAACACAAAAAACCATAAAATTCCTAAAAAATCTCTAAAATCCATAAAAACATAAAAACATTAAAAACCCAAAAATACCCTAGGAAAACCTTAAAACCCTTAAATCACTTCAATACATTAAAAACCTTAAAAATGATAAATACCCTAAAAATAAAAAAAGGATAAAGCATTAAAAAAACTAAAAAGATACTAGAACCCCAAAAACGAATAAAAACACCTAAAATAATAAAAACCCTAAACTATACAAAAATACATAAAACCACTAAAAAAATATAAAAATACATAAAAATCATTAAAAATGTAAAATCCCTAAAAAATACTAATAAAACCTTAAAAATTGAAAAACATTTTAAATCCCTAAAATCCTAAAAACACTAAAACTCCTATAAACGCCTAAAAGTTTTGTAAAACCCCCCAAACCCTATAAAAAATAAAAATACAAAAATATATAAAAACCCTAAAACAAATAAAAACTATAAAAACTATTGAATCCTCAAAAAAGTTAAAAACCCTTAAAACATGAAAAACTCATAAAACCCAAAAAATGGAGAAATCAATAAAACCCTTAAATCCCATAAAAAACACTAAAACCTCTCAAAATCCCTAAAACCCCTAAAAAACCAATCAAATCCTTAAAAACACAAAAAAACTTTAAAAATGAAGAACCCCTAAAATCCCTAAAAAAATATACGAAAATATTTAAAACCTAATAAATCTAAACAACTATAAAAACATATCGAACTAAAAAAACCTTAAAAATCATTAAAACCTTAAAACCAGTAAATACCCTCAAAATTCATCAAACCATAAAGTTATTAAAAATCATTAAAAATCCCTAAATACAAAAAAACTGTAAAAACCCAAAAAACTTGAAAACCCCAAGGAAAACCATAAAAATGTTAAAACTCTTAAAGCCCCAAAAAACATAATAAAAATAATAAAACCATAAAATCCCTTAAAAGGACCTTAAAAACACCTAAAAACAAAAAACCCCACAAAAACTTAAAATACTACTAAAAAATCTAAAAACCTTTTGGAGCACTAAAAATGTTAAAAGCTAAAAAAAATTAAAACCCTAAAAAATTAAAAAAATCCCCTAAAACAAAAAATCCCAAAAATCCCAAAAAAATCCCTAAGGAACCTTAAAAACCCCAAAATCTCTAAAAAACCTCAAAATAAAAAAAATCATAAAATTTCACTAAAAATACTTAATTAAATTAAAACAAAAAAAACCATAAGAAAATATTACAAACCTAAAAACACCTAAAAACCGAAAAAGGAAACAAAACCCTAAAACCATAAAACACTAAAAACCCACAAAATCGTTAAAAATAAAACTATAAAAATACCAAAAAACCCCTAAAACCCTTGAAAACATAAAAACCTGAAAATTGAAAATACACTATAAGAAATCATTAAAAACCTAAAAATACATAAAACCCCTAAATATATAAAAAACCTAAAAACTCTAAAAACCCTATAAAGACCATAAAACAACTAAAACAACTTCAAACCCTTAAAACCCCATAAAACCCCATAAACCCATAAAATCCCACTAAAAACTCTAAAAACCCTTTAAACCCAAAAATAATTAAAAATCTATAAAAATAATAAAACCTGTGAAAACAAAAAAACCCCCCTAAAACCCCAAAAAAAAAAAAGATCCCTAAAATACCCTAAAACCCCTCAAAATCCCTAAACCCACTAAAAATAAAAAAAAATATTAAAAATCCATAAAATTGTAAAAAACAATTACAACCCTAAAAAAATCTATGAAAAACTTAAAAACCTAAAAAAAAACTTAAACACATACAACCCAGGAATTTTTTTTTCAAAACCCTAAATTCACCCTAAGTCACATAAAAACTTTAAAAACCCTTTAAAACCCTAAAAACACTAAAAAAATTTAAACTTGTAAAATGTAAAAAAATCAAAAGACCCATAAAACCCTAAAAAACTCAAAAAAAACCAAAATACATTGAGAAACCAAAAAAACCCTAAAACCCCTCAAAATCACTAAAATCCCCGTAAATAATAAAAAACCTATAATATTTCTAAAAATAAAAAAAACATAAACACCCCTAAAACCCTTAATGAAATAATGAACCTAACATGGTGGTGCACTCCCATGAATCTCTCTCTCACTCGACACTTCTCCCAGGTTTCCCCCAGGCTTCTTCTCGGGAACTTGGCACTGGCTACTTGCTTCCTCAGCGATGTGTTTCTCTGACTGTGATCTTTGGTTTAAAGATGGTGGTAGTTTTCTATTGTCGACCACTTTTTTCTCCTGATTCCTTACTCTAGAGCTCATATTTGGAAGGATTTATCTACTAGCGTGCTTGGGTTTTGTTAGATTTGAATGTTGTGCGAGATTCTGTGCTTTCAAATTTGTCTGATCTAGCTTGCGGTGAAGCCGATGTCTCCCTGGCGCTCAGATACCTTTCTGGAAATCTGTCGTGGTTTGGGGTTGACTTTGAAGATCTAGGGTCTCCTCGGGAAGATCAGTGGAGTCAGGGGCCCCATCGAAGTTTCAGGTTTGGGAGTCACTATTTTTGTCTTCGATGGGTGATTCCTGGTTTGCGGCTTCATTCCTCTACGATGACGCCTCAAATATGGTGGTTTTTGCAAAGTCATGGCAAGGAGGTGCAGATGAGTTTGTCTAGGCAGTAGATTGTGCAGAAGATGCAGACCTTTTATTTGTCTGCGCATAAGCTCTAAATAATGCAGGTTTGAATTTATAGTTTCTCTTATTCAGATCTATTTCATGATGCTGCTGAAGGGATCATTAAGTTATGTTGCACTATGGATTCTATGCTGGATTGTAGTCATTTGTTCTGTGGCTGGGTTGAATGTGATTCATTACGGATGCTAGATTTTGGTTCTTGTTGAGTGGCGTTGTTTGCTTCTCTGGGTACTATGGTTGGATTATTGGCATGGGTGCTGGTTTCCCCTCAGGCTGTCGATGAAGGGCACATTATGTGTTGTGTTATGGCTGCAACTTTGGACTGTGTTATTCTGTTTTGTGGCTGGTGTGGTTGGGATTCGATGTGGATGTTGGTTATTGGTTCTTTTGAGTGGTGCTGAATGTTGTTCTGCCTTTGGTTGATGCGGATTTGTTTTTGGGTGTGCTACTAGGTGTGAGTTGCTGAAGGCTGATTGGATTGAAGGTGATTGTTGCTGCTGGTGCTTGGTAAGGGATGTTGCTTCGCTCCGAAGTGATGAACGTGAGACTTATGACTATGGTGCAGATGGTTCTATTCTATTGGTGGTGGATCTTTTTGGTGAGAAGGTGTTGGATACTGGATTTTGTGATTTTGGATGCTGGTCGTTGGTTAGCTGTGAGCTGCTGGATGCTGGTTAATGCTGGATAATGGTCGTGGCTTCTTGGCTTTGTGTGTTTTTTCTTTTTTGATCTTTTTGGGGTCTTTTGCGTCTTGGATTGTAAAGGGTTTTTGGGTGTGGGTTGATTGACCCCTCTCCTCCCTTGTCTGTTGCATCTATTTTTATAATAAATTTTGAGGGGGTTAGGAATAGTCCAGCCTCACACCGCTTTTTCCCTAAAACCCTTAAAAATCCAATAAAACCTTAAAAACCTAATAACACTTAAAACCCCTAAAAACATAAAAATGATAAATACACTAAAAATCCTACACCCCCCTCAAAACCTCTAGAAACACAAAGAAACCCTAAAAATACTAAAAAGCACAAAAAATACATAAAATGTAAAAAAACCAATAAAACCAATAAGATAACCATGAAATCCTAAAAATACCAAAACCCATAAAAAAACTGAAGAGGGATAAGAATCCTGAAATCCCTAAAAACCCAAATAAACCTAATAACCATAAAACCCCGAAAATCCTTAAAAACTCTAAAAACCCATAAATACCCTAACAACCCTTTAAATTCCAAAAATATTTAAAAAAAATTAAAAATCCTTAAAATTTCCAAATATTCAAAAATATCTCTAAAAATTTAAAAATTCCATACAAACCCTAAAAACTATAAAACAACCTCAAGATCCCTAAAAACGCTAAATACATTTAAAATAATAAAAATACATAAAAATATTCACCAAAGGAAGAAAAAAATGAAAAACCCTAAGAAAATATTAAAAGAAATAAAACACATTGAACCCCTAAAAACATAGAAATGATAAAAACCCTAAAAACACTAAAAAGAACCTAAAAAGAAAAACCCCTAAAAACCATAAAAACCCTAAAAACCAAAAAAAACCCTAAAAACACATAAAAATCCTAAGTCCACTAAAAACTATAAAAACCATTAATCCACTAAAAATGATAAAATAATATAAAAAATCTTAAAAACCCTAAAAAACTCAAAAAACCCCCTAAAATCAATTAAAAGCCTAAAAACCCTAAAAACACTAAAGACCCTACTAATCCCTAGTGAACAAAAAAATTCATAAAAATCATAAAACCCCTAAAAATCCTTATAAATGTAAAAATACCTAAAAAATGTGAAAACCTCTCAAAAACCATAATTCATAAAAACACTTAAAACACCTAAAAAATATAAAAAAGTAGAAACACAAAAAACATGAAAACCACTAAAAACCGTAGAAATCCCTAAAACCCAAAAAATCATAAAAATCATTAAAAATCATTAATTATCCCTAAAAATGTCAAAAACCGTAAAAAACCCAAAAAACCTTATAAAACCATTAAAAATATAAGAACCTTTAAAACCCATAAAAACCCTAAAAAAGTTTGAAACCCAAAAAACCAATAGAATAAAATATAAACCCTAAAACCCCCTAAAATCCATAAAACACCAAAAAACCATAAAAACCTAAAACGCGACATAACCCACTAAAAACTATAAAAAAAAAATAAACCCAAATATGATAAAAAACTATAAAACACCTCAAAACCCATAATACCCAAAAAAACAATCCTAGAGACACAAGAAACATAAAACCCTAAAACCCTTCAAAATACATAAAAACAATTAAGGTCCTAAAAATCCTTAAAAATACATAAAAAAATAAAATACCATAAAAACCATAAAAACCCATATATGAGTACATAAAAACCTAAAAAGATTTGAAATCCATAAAAATGTTTAAAATAATAAAAACCATAAAACCGTCAAAATCCAAAAACCCAAAAAAATCCAAAAAACGCTAAACATTCCTAAGAACATATAAAACTATAAAAAACCTAAGAAAAACATAAAAACACATATTACTCATGAAAAACATAAAAAACCAAAAAATCCTAAACCCCCATAAAATATACTAAAAACCCTAAAAAATGTAAAAACCCCTAAAACCCGTAAAAACCATTAAAACCATTAAAACCATCAAAACCCCTCAAATATTATAAAAACCCTAAAAACCATAAAAATCATAAAAATGAATGAAAATAAATAAATACATAAAAATTTCTAAAAACCCTAAAAATTCCTAAGAAAACCTTAAAAACCAAAATACGAATAAATCCACTAAAAACATAAAAAACTCTAAAAACCATAAAAACCCAAAAAATATAAAAATGCACTAAAAACCCTAAAATCCCCAAAAATCATTAAAATTTAAATCCCTTAGAACCTCTAAAACTAAAAAATATCCAATGACCCATAATAATGTTAAAAACTAAAAAAACCTTAGAAACCCCAAAAAAATATAAGAAAATTCTTAAAACCCAAAAAACCTCTCAAAACACTCAAAATCCATAAACACCCTAAAAACCATAATAATCCTAAAAACCCCTTATAATCCATAAAGAGTAAAAAAGAATAAACACATAAGAAATCCTTAAAAACCTACTAACATTAAAATCCCTAAAAATCCTAAAATGCAAAATTGTCTAAAATCCCTAAATAATGTACACCCAAAAACCCGTCAAAATCACTAAAAATAATTAAAATAATAAAATTACCAAAAATACATAAAATTTTTAAAAAAAATTAAATACCATGAATAAACCAGGAAATCATTAAAAACCTAGAATCACTTTAATCCCCTAAAAACATCAAAATTCTAAAAACGTTAAGTCCTGAAAACCCCAAAAACTCATAAAATCCACTAAAATCATTTAAAAACCATAAAAACCCATAAAACCCAAAAGAAACTACTAAAAAACTAAAACCAATTAAACCAATAAAAAAGTTTAAAAATTATAAATTTCCCTAAAAATAAAAAAATCGTAAAAACCTATAAAAACCACAAAACCCTAAAACACCCTAAAAGTCCAAAAAATCCCTAAATACCATAAAATCCAATAAAATCCTTAAAATACCTAAAAACCCTAGAAAAAAAATTAAAACCCTGAAAACCGTAAAGAAAAACATAGAAATCTAGAAACTCATAAACACGTTAAAAAACCAAAAAACACTAAAACCCTAAAAATAATAAAATCCTAAAAAAGACATAAAAACCACTATAAACCCCTAAAAACATAAAAAACCTTAAAAACATTAATAAAAACTTAAAGATCTAAAAACAATTTAACCCAATAAAAAACCTAAAAAAACCAATAAACCCTAAAGTCCCCTAAAAATTGTAAAAACACTAAAATCGTAAAAAAATCTAAAACACCCCAAAACCCTAAAACCTATAAAAATTATATAAAAATTTTAATCCCCTAAAATTTTAAAAAAACATTAAAAACCTTACAGATCCTAAAAAATTAAAAGAAACCCTCAATACACTAAAACCCTCAAAATTTCTAAAAAAACCCTAAAAATAATTGAAAACCTAAAAATCCCTAAAAATACCTAAAAACATCAAAAACCATAAAACCTGAGAAAACCCTAAGAAAACATTAAAAACCTAAAAAACCTAAAATCCCCTAAAAAATCTAAAATCCCTAAAAACCATCAAAATATCTAAAAACCCAAGAAAACATAAAAATACTAAAAAAATCGGCAAAACCAATAAACATGTAAAAAACTCTAAAAACAATAAAAACCAAAAAGAAAAACAAACTGACCTAAAAAAAATTTAAACACCTAAAAACTGAAAAAATTCTAAAAACCCTAAAAACACCTCAAAACCCCTAAAAACCCTAAAAACCAAAAAAATTAAAAACCCTAAAACCCAAAGAAAATAAAAACCCTAAAAACTATAAATATCCCAAATAATCCATAATAATCTTCTAAAATGTAAAATCTATAAAAATGATAAAAACTATAAAGAACTAATAGACCGTAGAACCACTAAACACCATAAAAATCACTAAAAAACATAAAAACCTTAAATGCCCATAAAAATCCTAAAACCCACTAAAAACTATAAAATCGTTTATCCCTCTAAAATGTTAAAAACTCAAAAAACCATAACACCCCAGAAAACTCAATAAAATAATAAATAAATAAAACCCATAAAACTACTAAATACCATATAAAATCACTAAAACCCTCAATATCACTAAAAACCTAAAAATAAAAATAATAATCTAAAAAGTTCATAAAAACACTAAAAACACAAAAAAAAACAATAAACCCGTTGAAAAATCCATAGAAAATAATAAAGCCTTTTAAATACTTAAAACCTCAGAAACCTATAAAAATGTTAAACACTAAAAAAACCATAAAAACCCTAAACCCATCAAGATCTCTACGAACACTAAAATTTTATAACATCCTAGAAAATCCCTAAAAATCCTTAGAAATGTAAAAACCTTAAAAATCTAGAAAATTCCTTTCAAAACCATAAAATAATAAAAACACATAAACACCCCTAAAAATCAAAAAAGGACCCCAAGAACCCCAAAGAATCAAAAAACCCTTAAAAACCATAGAAATATTAAAAGACTCTGAAACCCATAAAACCCCTAAATCTTATACAATTACTAAAATTCATTTAAACTACTAAAAATGATAAAATCTATAAAAACCTTAAAAACCATAAAAAATTCAAAACACCCCTAAAACCCCACAAAATCCATAAAAACCAGAAAAACCCAAAAAAACCCCCAAACCCCTCAAAATCCCTAAAAACCCAAAAAAACACTAAGAAACCCCTAAAAAACTAAAAAATGTTAGAACCCATAAAAACAAAAAAATGATAAAAACTCAAAAACTGTAGAAACCCTAAAACAATAAAAGCCCAAAAAATTCATAAAGACCTAAAAAATAAAAAAATGAGAAACCCCAAAAAACATATAAAATTTTAAAAACCCTGATAAACAATAAAAACCCTAAAGAACATAAAATACCTAAAAATCCAAAAAAACCTAAAAAAGCTAAAAACTGTGAGATCCCCTAAAAAGATCATAAAAACCCAATATTTTTAAAAAATAAACACCCCAAAAAACATTAAAAATCCTTAAAATCTATTAAAACCCTAAAACAGCTAAAAACTCTAAAACCCTTTCAAAAACCCTAATAACATTAAAAAATATAAAAAAATATTAAAATGCTAAAAGACTCAAAAAACCCTAAAACACCCAAAAAAACCCCAAAATACCAAAAAAAACATTGAAACTCATAAAACTCTCAAAATTTCTAATAACCCTAAGAACCATAAAAATCCTAAAAAATCCAAAAATATCTACAAATGTAAAAACTCTAAAAACCCTGAAAACACTAAGAAAACCTTAAAAAACTAAAAAACATAAAACCATAAAAAATCATAAATACATTAAAACCCCTAAATAACCCTGAAAGCCTAAAAATCTTAAAAAATAGTAAAAACCTTTAAAATACAAAAAACCCCTAAAATAAAAAAAAATGAAAAAGTCCAAAAAATTATAAAAAACGTAATAAAACATTGAAAACCTAAAAAACATTTCAATCCCTTAAAAAATCAAAAAACCACTAAAATTATAAAAACCCAAAACCCCCAAAAAAAACCAAAAATCTTCTTAAAAACCATAAAATGCCTAAAACCCACTAAAAACATAAAAACCCTAAAACACTGAAAACCCACAGGAAACAAGAAAAACATAAACACTCTCAAAACCCCTAAAAACATAAAAATGATAAAATCCATAAAACCCGCCAAACCCAAAACCCCCAAAACCATTTAAAATCATTAAAAACCCAAAAACTATAAAAATCCAAAATAGCCAAAAAAATCCCTAAAAAAATTAAATAATCATAAAAACTAGGAAAACCCCAAAGAAAACCTTAAAAACAAAAGAACACATAAAACCCCTAAAAACCATAAAATCCACTAAAAACACAAAAAATCATAAAAAACCTGAAAATAGTGAAAACTATAAGAACTCATAAAATCATAAAAGGAATTAAAAAAATATAAAAACCCGTTAAACACCTAAAAATCTCAAAAAACCCAAAAAAATAAAAAATAACTATAAAAACCCTAGAATCCTAAAACCCCGCAAAATCCCTAAAGATACTAAAAACTAAAAAGACCTAAATAGCCTAAAATATCCCTAAAATGTAAGAAACCATAGAAACCTTGAAAAACCACAAGAAAATCTTAAAACCACAAATAAAAATATCACTAAAAACCTTAAAATGCGAGAAACCATAAAAACCCTAAAACCCAAAATTACATAAAAATATAAAAAAATCCTAAAAACACATAAAAACACTAAAAAAGATTAAAAACCCTAAAAATCCTTAAATACATTAAAAACTCTTAAAACCCTGAAATCTCTTAATAAAATATTAAAAACCAAGAAATACTTAAAACCCCTAAAACTTTGAAAAACTCTAAAAACCATAAAAAATAATATAAATACCCTAAAAACCCCAAAACTCAGAAAAACATAAAAACCCTAAAAACACTAAAAACTATAAGGAAACTCTAAGAAAACATTAATCAAAAAAAAAACTTTAAAAAACTCTAAAAGACATTAAAACCATAAAAAAGTCATAAAACCCATAAAACTCATAAAAACCTTAAAAAATAAACAAAAACACAAAACCCATAAAAACCTATTAAAATCCAAAAAAAACCTAAAAATATCATAAAATGTAAAAATACCCCAAAACCCCTTAAATCTTATAAGAGAACCTTTAAATCCAAAAAGAATTATACCCTAAAAAATATGAAAATGATAAAAACATTAAAAACCCTTAACAACCAAAAAACCCTAAAAACCAAAACACCCCAAAAAACCCCCAAAAACATTAAAAATACATAAAACCCATAAAACATAACAATGCTAAAAAATGGATATAAATCCTTAAAAACAAAACAAATCATGAAAACCCTATGAAAACCATAAAACCAAAAAACAATTTAAACCCATAAATTCCAAAAAAAACTATAAAACATCTAAAAACCCCTAAAAATCCTAAAACCCACTAAAAATCTAAATGAATTTAATACCCAAAAACATTAAAAAACATCAAAAATCATACAGGCCCAAAAAAAAGTCAAAAACACTAAAACCCCAATGAACCATAAAAATAAAAAAACACCAGAAAATCCCTAAAAACGATAAAAACCATAAAAATCCAAAACAAATCTTTAAAAATACCTAAACATGTAAAAACCCATAAAACCATATATTATTGAAAAAAAAATTATGAACCTAAAATCACATAAAGCCTCTAAAAATCCTAAAAAAATGTAAAAAACCCAAAGCCCTAAAACCCTCAAAATACCTAAAAATAATTAAAATCTTAAAAGTCTTGAAAATCCCTATAAAAATAAAAATCATGAAAAACTCTAAGAAAACATTATTAACATAAAAACAATTAAAATCCATAAAAACCTAATAATACTGAAAACCATAAAAGAACATAAAAGACTAAAACACCTAAAAACCATAAAAATCATTAAAAATATAAAAACTCTAAAATCCCATAAAAAACTAAAAAAATTAAAAATAATAAAAACAATTTAATCCCCTAAAACATTAAAAAACTATAAAAATAATAATACCCTAAAAACTAAAAAAATAATAAAAACCAAAAAAAACTCAGGATCCCTAAAAATCATAAAAATCCAAAAAAATCCCTAAAAATAACTGGATTTATAAAATAGTTAAAAAACCCATATAACCCTTTAAGAAAAACATAAAAACCTAAAAAAATTAAAAACCCTAAAAAACATAAAAACTAAAAACCCTACATACAAAAATAACCCTAAAAACCCTAAAAATACCCAATAACACTAAAACCAGGAAAATCCTAAAAAATCCCTTAAATCCTTAAAAACATAAAAACTTCAAAAACCTTGAAATACACTAGGAAAACCTTAAAACCCTAAAAAGACTTAAATCCCTTAAAAACATTAAAAATGATAAAGACTCTAAAAACCCCTAAAAATAAATTATTACCCCTAAAGACCATAAAAACCCAAAAAAACATTAAAACCCCTCCAAACCCCCAGAAAATTCAAAAAAGAAACTAAAAACTAAAAAACCCCTTTAAAACTATAAAATTATAAAACTCAAAAAAACCATAAAACCCTAAAAAGTCAATAAAAACACAAAACCTATACAATACCATGAAACCCATTTAACAATAAAAAACCCTATAAAATCGCAAAATCCCTAAAAACGCTGAAGTCCATGAAGGGTTTGTTATGCTGTGCTGTACTATGGCTGATGTGCTGGACCATGGTCAACTGTGTTATGGTTGTCGTGGTTGTGAATTGATGCGAGTGATGCTTCTTGACTGGCTGAGAGGTGGTGATGATGAAAGATGCTGGTGCTTTGTGATGGTTGCGGTTTTGCTGAGGGGAGACGAAGGATGCTGGTTGGTGATGGTTGCTGTTTTGCTGAGAGGTGACGAAGGATGCTGGTTGGTGATGATTATATGCTACCGGATGCTGGTTGGCTGGTTGCTGCTGCTGGATGTTGTTTGTTGCTGTAGTCGGAATGCTGGTTTTTGGTTAGCTGTGAGCTGCTGGATGCTGGTTAACGCTAGATGTAGTGCTATTGGATGCTGGTACTGGCTGGATGTGACGTGATGATGCTGCGGTCTTGTCTGTTTTTGTGTCTTTTTCTTTCTTTGTTTTTCTTTCTTTGGCGTGGGTTGTAAGGGTTTTTGGGTGTGGGTCGTTCGACCCCTCCCCTCCCTTGTCTGCATTGTTTGTGTCTTTTTGTTTAATAAATTTTGGGGGGTGCCAGGAATATCCTGGACCCGAGCCTTCTTTGCCCTAAAATACAAAAAACTATTAAAAACCCTAAAAACCCTAAAAAACCTAAAAACCGTCAAAATACCTAAAAACCCTAAAAACCATAAAAATACTAAAAAAGATAAAAAAATAACAAAAATCCTAAAAATAGTAAAAACCATGAGAAACCCTATAAAACATTAAAAACCTAAGAACACTTAAAACCCCTAAAAACCTAAATAATTTTAAAAATAATAAATACCATAAAAATCCCTAAAATACCTAAAATCTATAAAACTCCTAAAAAACTTAAAAACCACAAACCCAACAAAAATAATAAAAATAATGAAAAGCTCTAAAAAACCTTTAAACCATAAAAATCGCTAATAATATAAAAAACCAAAATATACTAAAATGATTTAAAAACCATAAAAACCAAAAAAAACAAAAAAAAACCCAAAACCCCCTAAAAACACTCCAAAATCCAGAAAACCCCTAAAGAAATAAAAATCCAAAAAATATATAAATATCTATAAAAACCAATAAAACTTTAAAAAAACTAATACCCCTAAAAACTCTAATAAATCCTTAAAATCCTAAAAATTGTAAAACCTCTAAAAACATAAAAATGATAAAAACCCTAAAAACTCTAAACTCCATAAAAACCGTAAAACCACTCAAAACCCCTAGAAATATTAAAAATATTTAAAAATCCCTATGACTCCATAAAAATGTAAAAAATGCTAAAAACCCAAAAATACAGAAATAAAATGTGAAAAACCAAAATATACTTAAAAACAATAAGACACTAAAACCACTAATAAGGCTAAAAGACCCTAAAATCCAAGAAATCCAAAAAAACCTAATATAATAAAACCCCAAACCCCCATAAAGTCCAAATAATAACTAAAAACTATCAAAAATCCTTTTAAACCACTAAAGAAATTAAAACATTTAAAAACCCATTAAAACTGTAAAAACAAAATAACATCTAAAAACCAAAAAAATCCAAAAAACACTAAAACTAAAAAACCAAAAAAACCTTCGAAATCCTTAAAAATCTTATAAACCAATATAATTACTAAAAAATCCCTAAAATCTCTAAAAAATAAAAAACTCTAAAAAACCTAAAAACCCCAAAGAAAACCATAAAATCCAAAAAACACTAAAACACATTAAAAGCCTAAAAAATGCTAAATCCCAAAATAACCCTAGAAAAACTAAAATCCATAAATGTCCTAAAAATTTATAAAACTACAAAAACCATAAAATACTAAATAAGCCATAAAAATACCTAAAAAGTAAGAAACCTTAAAAACTATGAAAACCCGTAAGAAAACCACAAAATCCTAAGCATACATAAAACCTCTAAAAACCTAAAAGATGAAAAAACCTAAAACCCCCTAGAAAGACCCAAAATGCCTATAAAAGAACCAAAACCCCTAAAACCATGAAAAGAGTAAAAACCCATAAAAAACTATAGAAAACCCCAAAACCCCTTTAAACCCTTAAATACAATAAAACATTAAAAACCATAAACACCATACAAATTTCAAAATACTATAAATACCAAAAAAACCAAATAACAAAAAATCCATTAAAATCTCAAGAAAACATTAAAATATAAAACAACTAAAACATCGTTCAAGATACAAATAAATGTAAAACACACAAATAAACGTGACATATAAAAAGATAACATTAGAAATAAAAAATAGTTAAATCCCCT
The DNA here is from genome assembly GCA_963277665.1 of Viscum album. Taxonomy (NCBI): domain Eukaryota; kingdom Viridiplantae; phylum Streptophyta; class Magnoliopsida; order Santalales; family Viscaceae; genus Viscum; species Viscum album. Next base: position 792,173,060 of record OY728164.1, read on the forward strand.
AAAAATATAAATGATGCCGAAAACACTAGAAAACCAAAAAAAGTATAAAAAATAGAAAAAATACTCCAAATCACTAAATCCCCTAATAACAAAAAAAATGATAAATTCACGAAGAGTTCTTAAAAACATTAGAAACCCTAAGAAATTAAAATCTTCTAAGAAAAATTTAAAAACCTAAAAATAATTAAACCCCATAAAAAACATAAAAATCATAGAAAACATAAAGACCCCTTAAACCACCACAAAACCCCCAAAAATGACTAAAAACCATAAAACTTCTAAATACCTTAAATACCCTAAAACCCATAACAACCTTAAAACCAAATAAAAATATAAAAACCCTTTAAACCGCTAAAATGTTGAAAAACTCTAAGAAAACATTAAATCTATAAAAAAAACCAAAACCCCCTAAAAACCAAAAAACTATAAAATACATAAAAACCCCTGAACCCCCTCTAAATACCTAAAAACACAAAAAATACATAAAACTACTAAAAAATACCAAAAACCATAAAGCATAAAAAAAACTATAAAACCCCGAAACCCTTAAGAAAACCATAAAAACGTAAAAATATCTTAAAACCCCATAAAAAATCTAAAAACTCTTATAAAACTATCAAAATTATAAAAATTCCTAAATAACACAAAAAAACCTGATAACCCATAAGAAAATATTAAAAACCAGAAAACATATAAAACCCTAAAAATAAATAAAAAAACACAAAAAAACTCTTAGATAACATCAATCCCATAAAATCAATAAAACCCACAAAACCTTCAAAATCCACAAATCCCTTAAAAAGCCATTAAAAACTATAAAACCCCATTAAAAACCTACAAATAGTAGAAATCTAAAAATTTCTACAACTCTAAAAAATATAAAAACCCTAAAAACTCAAAAAAAACCAAAAAAAAACCATAAAACCCTCAAAAACCTAAAAACATTAAAACCATAAAATCCCTAAAACCCTAAAGCACATAAAAATCATAAAAAATCCCTAAAACCCCAAAAAATGTAAAACAAACCAAAAAACTTGAAGAACCCAACAGAAACCTTAAATACCTAAAAATATGTAAAATATCCAAAAAAGAAAAAATGATAAAATTAGTTAATAAATATTATAGCTAAAATCAGAAAAACCCGCAAAATCAAAAAATACCCTTGTATAACTTAAATATCTTGAAAAAGATCAAAAAATCCCTAAAAATGTAAAAATACGAAAAAACCCAACAAAACCCTATGAAAATGTCAAAATCCTAAACACACATAAAACCAATAAAAACCTAATAATTGATAAAAACCCAACAAATACCTTAAAAACCATAAACCCCCTTAAAAACCCCTAAAACCATAAAAAACAATAAATATCCATAAAAACCCAAAGAACCAACTAAACACTCTAATAAAATTTAAACCCCTAAAAATGTTAATAACTCTTAAATCACATAATAAATATAAAAAACACAAAATACTATAAACAACCAAAAAACCATTAAAACCATCAAACTAACCCAAAATGATAAAAACCATAAAAATACTAAAAATACATAAAAATTACAATAACATAAAAACACCTATAAACCTAAAAATATTAAAAAAACCTTAAACACACATAAAAACATAAAACCGAAAAAATATTAAAATGTTAAAAACACCAAAAAACCCCAATAACCATAAAAATCCATAAAAATCCCTAAAAACCCTAAAAATCCTAAAAACTTTAAAAACATCAAAAATCCATGAAATCAAAATAAAAGTAAAAACCTATTAATTCTTGAAAAAATATAACAAAACCAGAAAAATTTAAAAACACTTAAAATACCTAAAAACCTATAAAATGATAAAAACCCAAAAAACTGTAAAATCCCTAAAAACCAATAAAAATCCCTAAAAACATTAAACACCCTACAAATCCAATAAAACCCCTAAATACCCTCTAATCCCCTTTAAACTCCTTAAAATGTTAGAAAACTATAAAATTTCATAAAAGACTTAGAGAACTTAAAAAACCCTAAAACCCTCAAAAAATCAAAAAAACTATAAAAACCCATAAATCCAAAATCCATCAAAATCCCTAAAAATAATATAAACCTTAAAAATCCAAAAAATACCTAAATTGTAAAACACCCTAAAAACCATACAAAACCCTAAGAAAACATTAAAAACCTAAAAAAATTAAATCCTCATGAAAACCTAAAAAAAAGCTAAAACCCCTAAAAACCCATAAAACCATAAAACCCCTAAAAACCATAAAGACCCATAAAATCCTAAAAAATATCAAAAAAACCCATAAAAAGTAAAAACAAAAAAACCCATAAAAACCCACAGAAATCCTTAAAACTCTATAAACACATAAAACCCGTAAAAACATAAAAATTATAGAAACTCTAAAAACCATTAAAACCCACCCAAAAAACTAAAAACCAAAAAACTCATAATTACATTAAAACATCGTAAAAAACGATAAAACCCTAAAAACTACTAAAACCCAATAAACCCTTTAAACAACTAAAATTCTTTAAAAACTCTAAAAACCATAAAACATTTAAGAAAAATAAATTAACCCCTAAAACCCTAATAAACATAGATACCCTAAACCCCATAGAGAACCCTATAAATCCTAAAAATACATAAAAATGCCAAAAAGTGTAAAAACCCAAAGAAACCCTTAAAACACCTATGAAAACATTAAAAACATTAAAAAACATAAAACCCCTAAAGAAACTAAATTTGCCAAAACCCTACAAACCATGAAACCCATAAAAGACATAAAACCCCTCAAAATCCCTAAAAACCCATTAAACTATACAAATATTCAAAATCATTAGAAAGGTAAGAAAACAGGAAAACCTTGAAAACCGCTAAGAATAACATAAAATTATAAAAACATGTAATACACCTAAAAACCCTAAATTCCGTGAAAAGACCTTAAAACCACTAAAATCACTAAAAAACATAAAGAACCCTAAAAACCCATAAAAACCATAAAAACCACTAAAAAATCTAAAAACCCATTTAAACCACAAAAAATATTAAAAACTCCAAACAAACATAAAAACACTAAAAAATCAAAAAAGACCCTAAAAATTAAAAAAAACCCATAAAACCCCTCAAAATCCCTGAAAACCCTAAAAACCAAAACACCCCTAAAAACCACTAAAAATCCCAAAACCCATAAAAATATAAAAACTCTCAAAATACCCAAAAAAGTAAAAACTATAAAAATCTAAAAAGGCCCTAAAAATAAATAAAACCAATGAAAAACCAAAATAAACATAAAACCCCTAAATTCCTACGAAATGAAAAATGCCATAAAACCCAAAATAGACCCTAAAACCCTAAAACCCTAAAAATTTATAAAGCCCCTAAAACCCTTAAAATCCATAAAAACACTAAAACGTTAAAAACCTTAAAATTCCTAAAAACTATAAAAAATAGTAAAAATCATTAAAACCCATAAAAATTAAAAAATAAAGATAATAACCCTAAATACACTAAACACCCACAAAATCCCCTAAATACCTAAAACTATTGAAATCCTAAAAAATACCTAAAATTCTTAAAACTTAAAAAACCTAAAATTCATGAAAACCCAAAGAAAATTTTAAAATCCTAATGAAATATAAAATCCCTAAAACCCAAAAATTGCTAAAACCCTTAAAACTCTAAATACTATAAAACTCCTAAAAATGTCTATATACCCTTAAAACCTTAAAACCTTAGAAAGACCATAATATAGCCCAGTAATATAAAAAAACTAATATCCATGAAAATCCCTAAGAAAAATATCAAATTAGCTAAGACACATAGTGATTTGTAAATCTGTGTTTCACCTCAGAATCAGAATTAGAAACTAATAGGAAAAGTGAGTACATATAATTCATTTGATTTACTTGCATATTCTAGCAGTGATGTTGATGGGAAATCAAATGTTGATCGAACTAGAGTTGAAACCCAAAAATCTATTGAGAATGCTAAGACCTCAAAGGATGGGGGTGGTCTATGGATAAAAGTCAAGACCTGGAGGCGGGGGAGACATCATTGGGGTAGTCCTGGTCAACACTCTCATCACAATATGAGCAGTCGTTCTTGATTACGTTGATGTCATTTTTTAACCTTGTCTTGTGAGTTCCTCTATTCTCCTGTTTTTTGACCTTACCTTATCAATAAAAGGGGTATTTGGGCCTCAACGTTTTAAAAAAACGTAAAAACCCTAAAAAACCTAAAAAACCTAAAAATTCTAAAATGATGGAAATTCCAAAAGACACCAAATAACAAACTAAAAACACTAAAAACCAAAAAAAATCCCTAAAACCATAGAAACCCTAAAACCCATAAAAACCCTAAAACCACTAAAAATTAGAAAACACACTAAAACCCTAAAATGAATGAAAATATAAAAATACTATAAATCCCAAACAAACTAAATAACTCAATAAAAACCAAATTAACGAAATAAACTCTCAAAATTCATAAAATTATGAGAAAAACAAAAAAAATTATAAAAAATCCCTAAAATTCCCTAAATACATAAAAACCCCTAAAATCTCTGAAATCCCCTAATAAAAACATAAAAACTTAAAAAAAAATTAATACCCCTAAAAAATCAAAAAGAACCTTAAAACATTATAAACCCTCAAACCTTAAAAACACTAAAACCGTTCAAATACCAAAAAACAGAAAAAAAACCCATTAAAATCCTAGAAAACCCCTAAAAACCCCTAAAAGCCCCTAAGAATAGAAAACCCCCCAAAACATGGAAAATACCTAATAAAACCTTAAAAAACCTTAAAACATGTAAAACCACTAGAAAATCCAAAAAAATGTTAAAACCTGAAAAAGACACTAAAACCCCTAAAACCATAAAAAAAAAACCCAAAACCATAAAAACCATAAAATACATAAAAAACCCATAAACTACTTAAAAAATTAAAAACCCTAAAAACCCTTAAAAATGTTAACAACATTAAAAATAATGAAAAAAGTAAAAAACTCAAAAAACCCTAAAACCCTTAATACCCATAAAAATACCTAAAAACCCTAATAACCATAAAAATATTAAAAATCCATAAAAATCCATTAAAAATGAAAAAACATAAAAATATTAAAAAACATAAAAATGGTAAAATCCTTAAAAGACTTAGACAAATAATAACCAAAAAATTATAAATACTTCAAAAACCATAAAACCTTCAAAATACCTAAAACCCCTAAAAACCATAAAAACCCTAAAAATCAGTAAAAATCCCAAAAATGTAAAAATTCTAAAAAAACCTGAAAACCCCTAAGAGAACATTAAAAGCCTAAAAACACATAAAATCCCTACAAACCATAAAAAGGATAAAAACCCTAAACCCCCCCCCCCCCAAAAAAAATCCCTAAAACCCCAAAATCCATAAAAACATAAGAACAAGTGAAAACTATAAAAACTATAAAAACCATTAAGAACCCTAAAAATCCTTGAATCCCCTAAAAATGTTAAATAACCTTAAAAATCTAAGAAACTCAAAACACCCCTAAACCCGTAAAAATAATAAAACCCGTAAAAACACTAAAAAATTCCTAAAACCACACAAAATTCCTAAAAACCCTGTCAAAATTGGAAAATACTAAAAATTCCAAATAAACCCTATAAATGAAAAACACGTAAAAACCAAAAAAATACTATCAAAACATTTAAAAACCTAAAAACACTTAAAACATCTAAAATCCCTACAAAATAAAAAAACCAAAAAAATATCATAACCCCTAAAAAATCCTAAAACCCCTCAAAATTCATAAAAAGCATAAAATTCATAAAAATAAATAAAAATCCCAAAAAAATAAAAATCCCAAAAAAATAAAAACCCTAAAAACTAAGAAAACCCAAATGAAAACCTCAAAACCTTAAAAAACACATAAAACCTAATTAAAGCATAAAACCATCAAAACCCCTAAATGGACCATGAAAACCCCTAAAAACCATAAACCCAAATAAGAACATTAAAAATCCGTAAAACCAAAAATAAATGGAAACTAAAAACTCAATAAATCCTTTAAACTACTAAAAAATACTAAAAAACTAAAATCACATTAAGAAATAAAAAAAAAATTTAAAAAAACCCAAAAAACATTAATTGCCCTAAGGAACCCCAAAAATCCCAAAAATCCCTAAAAATCCTAAAAAAATGAAAAACACAAAAACCCAAAATATCCTTAAAAACTTTAAAAATGTGAAATAAATGAAAACCCCTAAGGAAGCCTAAAATCGCAAATAACAAATATAACCAATAAATCCCCTAAAATGTGAAAAACAAAACAATCCTAAAAAACCATAAAAACAATTACAAACCTTAAAAACCACTAAAATCCAATAAACACCATAAACCGACTAAATACAATAAAACCCCTTAAACCACCCTAAAAACCATTAAAAACTCTAAAAACCCTTTAACTAATAAAATACCTAAAAACCCAAAAAAAACCCAAAAACCCAAAAACCCTTCAAATTACCTATAAACTATAAAAAATTGAAAAATCTTTGAAAATCCATAAAAATCCCTGAAATGTAAAAGACAGAAAAAATTATGAATGACCCTAAGAAACCCATAGAAAGCTAAAAACTCTATAAACCCTTGAAATGCTAAAAAAATTGTAAAAACCCTAAAACCATAAAAACCATAAAACCCCTAAAAACATAAAAACATAAACCCGAAAATAAAAAGTAAAAACCAATAAAAAACCGTAGAAAATATATAATCCATTTAAACCCCTAAAAACATTAAAAACAATAAAAAACATAAATACCCAAACAAAAAAAACCATAAAAGCCTAAAAAAACATAAAAACCCTAAAATCCATAAAAACCCCCTAAAACATTTAAAGTCCTAAAAAACCCAAAAACCCTAAAAAACTAAAAAAATCCGTAAAAATATGTACAAAATTATAAAAATGATAAAAAACCAAAAAACCCATAAGAAAAAAATAAAAATTAAAAACACTTAAAATAACTAAATACACTATAAAATGATAAAAACACTAAATTTCATTAAATACCCGAAATCACCTAAAAACAATAAATACCACTAAACACCTTAAAACCCCTCAAAACCCATAAAATCCCTAAAACCACTAAAAACTAAATAAACCCACTAAATCCCTAAAAATGTTAAAAAATATAACACCCCTTAAAATAGTAAAAAACCCCAAAACCCGAAAGTCCCCAAAAAACCATAAAAACCATAAAAGGCCCTAAATTCCCAAGAATCTTAAACACTATAAAATGCCTAAAAACATCAAAAAAATTCTAAAATAATAAACACACTTAAAACCCCTAAGAATCCTAAAAATTCTAAAAAACCTAAAATCCAAAAAAGACCATACAAACCCTAAAAACCCCTAATACCCCAAAAAACCAAAAAAAAAACATTAAGCCCCTCGAAATCCCTAAACACAAAAAAATCCTAAAAGAGCCATAAATATCCAAAAAAAATGAAAAAATCCCCCATATCCTGAAAAACCTGATGAAAACCTTAAAAAACTAAAACACATAAAACCCCTAAAAATCCTAAAAATGATAAAACCCTGAATAAAGAAAAAAAACCCCAACACCGAAAAAAACCAATAAAAACATAAAAACATTAAAAACCCATATACCCCTAAAAATCACTAAAAACTCTAAAAATCCATTAATCTCTTAAAAACCCTAAAAAAATAAAAACCCATTAATACCCTAAAAAATTCAACCCCCCCTAAAACTTATAAGAACCATAAAAACCCCAAGAACTCTAGAAACCCTTATACCCCTCAAAACCCCTAAAACTCCTACAAACCATAAAAATCATAGAAATCCGTATTAATCCATAAAAACCTAAAAAACATTTAATCCCAAAAAACCCTAAGAAATACATAAAAACCTATAAACACGTAAAACCCATTATAAACCCTAAAAACCCTTGAAACCATAAAAACACTAAAAATATTAAACCCTTAAAAAATCCAAAAAATACACTAAAAGCCCAAAAAATAAAACGCTAAAACCCTAAAATTCATAGAATCCCTAAAGTCCCTAAAAATATAAAAAAACCTAAACATGCCCTAAAAATTCCTAAAAATGTAAAAATCCCTAAAACCCGGAATATACTAAAGAAAACCTAAAACCCTAAAAGATTTAAAACCCTAAAACCCGCTAAAACCATAAAAACCAAAAAAACCCTAAAACCAATAAATAACTTACAAAAATGACAATACCCATATTAAAACCATAGAAAGTACTAAAATCTCTAGGAATCCTAAAAAACACAAGAAGTCCTAAAATCCCAAAAAATCCATATAAGGTCTAAAGAATCAGAAAACACCCAAAATCTCTAACACCCCTAAAAACTAAAAAAATCATTAAAAGGAACTAGAATCACTTTAAATTTCAAATACCTTAAGAAAACCTTAAATAGTAAAAAACACTTAAATCCCAAAAAACCTAAAATTGATAAAAAAAACTTTAAAATCCTAAAAACCCATAAAACCCACAAAAAACACTAAAAACCATTTAAATCACTGAAATATTAAAAATCTAAAAAACCATAGAGACTCGAAAAAAATTAAAACAATCCTTTGGAAATCCAAAAAAACCATAAAGACCCTGAAACCCTAAAAAACCTTAAAACCCTAAAAATCCAAAAAAACCCTAAGAAAACATAAAAACCCAAAAAATACAAAAAATACTTAAAAAACTAAAAATATTAGAAAACCCTAAGAAAACTCAAAAAACAAAAAAAACATAAAACCCCTAAAAAACTACAAAATTAATAAAATAAAAAAACTAATAAATAATAAAATCCATAAATAACCCTAAAATCATTAAAAAACTATAAAAACCAATAAATCCCTAAAACCACTAAAAACTCAAAAAACCATTAAAACCCTAAAAATGTTGACAAACACTAAAAATTCAAAAAACCCTAAATACAAAAAAATAGAAAAACCAAAAATCCTAGAAAACCCTAAAAACCATCAAAATCCATAAAAAACATAAAATATATAATGTCCCTAAAAATCCCTAAAAACATAAAAAACCCTAAAATCATAGAAAAATCCTCTAAAAGCCTTAAAATCTTATAAAACACATAAACCACTTAAGGACCTAAAAAATGCTAAAAATCATTAAGAACCCTAAAACCCCAATAATTCCCTCAAAATCCATAAAAACTACAAATATAATAAAAAATATCTAAAAAAAATATAAAACCCATGAAAAACCCTATGAAAACGTTAAAAACCTAAAAATAATGTAAACCAAAAAAACCTAAAAATGATAAAAACACTAAAATCCTAAAAGGGCTTAAAACCCATAAAAACCATAAACACTCATAAAAACCTTTAAACCCCTAAAAAACCCATAGAAATAGTAAAAATCCACAAAAACACTATAAACCCATGAAAAACATAAATACTTTAGAAAATAGTAAAAAAAAATTAAAGCCTAAAAAACTTTAAAAACCCAAAAAATCCCAAAAAACCATAAAAACCCAAAAAAACCACCTAAAAACCACAAAAAACCCTTAAAATCATAAAAATAAAAAATCCTAAAATACCTACAAACATAAAATCCCTTAAAAACCAGAGAACCCCTAATAAATCGAGGAAAATACATAAACCCCCCCCCAAATAAAAACACTAAAAACTCTAAAAAATCTTAAAACCAAAAAACCCAAAAAACCATAAATCCGCTAAAACCAAAAAAAAAACAAAAAAAAACTAATAAATCCATAAAATACCACTAAATAAAAGAAACCCCTAGAAATGTTTAAAAAATCTAAAATCCCTAAAAACCCTAAAAAACTAAAAAACACCTAAAAACCCAAAAAACACTAAAAAACCTAAATCCATTTAGATTCCATAAAAACAATAAAAATAATAAAAAAACCTAACAAAGTAAAACCCCTAAATCCCTAAAAACCCCTTAGAAAACCTTGAAACCCTAAAAAAGCTTTATACCCATAAAAAATAAAATATATAAAACCCTAAAAAACTGCAAAAAAAACCTAAAAAAATAACAACACAAAAACCTTAAAAAACCATAAAAACCAATAAAATCCTTTAAAACCATAAAAAACTATAAAACCCCATTTAAATGAATAAAATTACTAAAACCTATTAGAAAATAATAAAACCCTAAAAACAAAAAAACCGAAAACACAAAAAACCTATAAATACCCTAATTCCAAATCACCCCTCAAAACCCTAAAAACCACTAAAAACTATATAAACCCACTAAATCCCAAAAAATGTTAAAAAAATATAACACCCCTTAAAATAGTAAAAAACCCCAAACCCCAAAGTCCCCAAAAAACCATAAAAACCATAAAAGGCCATAAATTCCCAAGAATCATAAACACCCTAAAAACCCTAAAAACATCTAAAATATCCTAAAATTATAAACACACTTAAAACCCCTAAGAAACCTAAAAATTCTAAAAAACCTAAAATCCAAAAAAGACCATACAAACCCTAAAAACCACTAATACTTAAAAAACCCAAAAAAACATTAAGCCCCTCGAAATCCCTAAACACCAAAAAAATCCTAAAAGACCATAAATATCCAAAAAAAATGTAAAAAACCCCCATATCCTGAAAAACCTGATCAAAACCTTAAACCCCTAAAACACATAAAACCCCTAAAAACCCTAAAAATGATAAAACCCCGAATAAAGAAAAAAACCCAAACACCGAAAAAAGTCTATAAAAACATAAAAACATTAAAAACACATATACCCCTAAAAATCACTAAAAACTCTAAAAATCCATTAATCTCTTAAAAACCCTAAAAAACTAAAAACCCATTAAAACCCTGAAAAATTCAACCCCCATAAAACCTAGAAGAACCATAAAAACCCTAAGAACATTAGAAATCCTTAAACCCTTCAAAAACCCTAAAACTCCTATAAACCATAAAAATCCTAGAAATTCTTATTAATCCCTAAAAACCTAACAAAATCTGATCCCAAAAACCCTAAGAAACCCATAAAAACCTATAAACACGTAAAACCCATTATAAACTCTAAAAACCCTTGAAACCATAAAACCACTAAAAATATTTAACCCATAAAAAATCCAAAAAATACCCTAACAGCCCAAAAAATAAAACCCTAATACCCTAAAATCCATAGAATCCCTAAAGACCCTAAAAATATAAAAAAACCTAAACATGCCCTAAAAATTCCTAAAAATGTAAAAATCCTTAAAACCCGGAATATACTAAAGAAAACCAAAAAAACCTAAAAGATTTAAAACCCTAAAACCCGCTAAAACTATAAATACCAAAAAAAATCCCTAAAACCACTAAATAACTGACAAAAACCACTATACCTGATTAAAACCATAGAAACTACTAAAATCTCTTGGAATCCTAAAAAACACAATAAGTCCAAAAATCCCAAAAAATCCATATAAGGTCTAAAGAATCAGAACACACTCAAAATCCCTAACACCCCTAAAAACTATAAAAATCATTAAAAGGAACTAGAATCACTTTAAATTTCAAATACCTTAAGAAAACCTTAAATACCAAAAAACACTTAAATCCCAAAAAACCTAAAAATGATAAAAAAAAAACCTAAAAAATTTAAAACCCATAAAACATTAAAAATCCTAAAAACACATAAAACCCACAAAAAACACTAAAAACAATTTAAATCACTAAAATGTTAAAAATCTAAAAAACCATAGAAACTAGAAAAAAATTAAAACAAACCTATGAAAATCCAAAAAAACCATAAAGACCCTGAAACCCTAAAAAACATTAAAACCCTAAAAATCCAAAAAACCCTAAGAAAACATAAAAACTCAAAAAAATACATAAAAAACTAAAAAAACTAAAAATATTATAAAACCCTAAGAAAACTCAAATAACAAAAAAACATAAAACCCTTAAAAACCTAAAAAATTAATAAAATAAAAAAACCAATAAATAATAAAATCCATAAAGACCCCTAAAAACATTAAAAAACTATAAAAACCAATAAATCCCTAAAACCACTAAAAACTCAAAAAATCATTAAAACCCTAAAAATGTTGACAAACACTAAAAATTCAAAAAACCATAAATACAAAAAAATAGAAAAACCTAAAAACCCTGAAAACCCAAAAACCCTGAAAAGCCGAAAAACCATCAAAATCTAAAAAAACCATAAAATATATAATGTCCCTAAAAATCCCTAAAAACATAAAAAACCCTAAAATCATAGAAAAAACCTCTAAAAGCCTTAAAATAATATAAAACACATAAACCCCTTAAAGACCTAAAAAATGCTAAAAATATTTAAGAACCCTAAAACCGCAATAATTCCCTCAAAATCCATAAAAACTACAAATATCATAAAAAATATATAAAAAAACTATAAACCCATGAAAAACCCTATGAAAAATTTAAAAACCTAAAAACAATTAAATCCCAAAAAAACCTAAAAATGATAAAAAAAAACCCTAAAATCCAAAAAGGACTTAAAACCCATAAACACTCATAAAAACCTTTAAACCCATAAAAACCAATAGAAATAGTAAAAATCCACTAAAACACTATAAACCCATTAAACACATAAATACTTTAGAAAACAGTAAAAAAAATTAAAGCCTATAAAACTTTAAAAAACCCTAAAAATCCAAAAAAAACCATAGAAACCCAAAAAAAACCCACCTAAAAATCACAAAAAACCCCTTAAAATCATAAAAATAAAAAATCCTAAAATACCTACAAACATAAAATCCCTGAAAAACCATGAGAACCCCTAATAAATCGAGGAAAACACTTAAACCCCCCCCCCCCAAATAAAAACACTAAAAACTCTAAAAAATCTTAAAACCAAAAAACCCAAAAAACCATAAATCCCAAAAATCCAAAAAAAATCAAAAATACTAATAAATCCATAAAATACCACTAAATAAAAGAAACCCCTAGAAATGTGAGAAAATATAAAATCCCTAAAAACCCTAAAAAACTAAATAACACCTAAAAACCCAAAAAAATTAAAACACTAAAAAACCTAAAACCCTTTAGAATCCATAAAAACAATAAAAATAATAAAAAAACCTAAAAAAGCAAAACCCCTAAATCCCTAAAAACCCCTTAGAAAACCTTAAAAACCTAAAAAAACTTTATACCCCTAAAAATTAAAATATATAAAACCCTAAAAAACCCCAAAAAACCTAAAATAATAACAACACAAAAACCTTAATAAACCATAAAAACCAATAAAATCTCTTAAAACCATAAAAAACTTTAAAAACCCATTTAAATCTATAAAATTATTAAAACCGATTAGAAAATAAAAAAACCCTAAAAACAAACAAACTAAAACACAAAAAAAACCTATAAATACCCTTAATCCAAATCACCCCCTCAAAACCCTAAAAACCCAAAAATTAATTAAAATCTCAAAAAAGGGAAAAAAGTTTAAAATCCTAAAAAACCATAAAACCCCGAAAAACACCCAAGAAAACCATAAAAACATAAAAACAATTAAAAACCCTAAATACACTAAAAAATAACATAACCCCTTAAAATATATAAAACACATAAAACCCATAAAACCCCTAAAATCATAAAACCCCTTGAAACACATAAAAACCATAAAAACCATTAAAAATATAAAAACACATAAAATGGATTAAAATGTTAAAAAATTATAAGAATCCTTTAAATCCATTAAAACTCAATAAAATACCCTAAATGCACAAAAAACATAAAACCCCTTAAAACCCTCAAAACCCTCAAAATCTATAAAAACACTAAAAACCCATAAAAAACCTGAAGAACCCTAAAAATCTATCAAAATGTTAAAAACCTTAAAAACATTGAAACCCCCAAATAAAACCTTAAATACCCTAGAAATTAAAAATCCAAGAAACCATTAAACCCTAAATTCTTAAAACACTTAAAAACATATAAAAACCCTAAACCTCACTAAATACTCAAAAAACCAGTTTGACCCCTAAAAACGTTAAAAATCTCTAAAAACCTCAAAATCTTAATAACTAAAAAAACATGAAAACCCAAGAAACCCCTAAAAACTGTACAAAACATAAAAAAAATACCTAAAATTAAGAAATACATAAAACACTAAAACCATAATTCCCAAAGAAAACATTAAAAACATAAAAAATCTTAAACCCAAAAATGATAAAAAAACCCTAAAAAGCATAAAAACATCTAAATACCCTAAAAACCATAGAACTCATAAAAAACATAAAAACCTAAGACCTCATACAAAAATAAAAACCCACTAAAACACTAAATACTCTTTAGACCACTAAAAATATTAAAAACTCTTAAAAATCATAAATAAAATAAAAACTCAAAATCTCAAAAAAAACTGTCAAACCCCTGAAGACATAAAAAACCCTAAACCATTCCTAAACCATTAAAATACCTAAAATCCTAAAAACCATAAAATCCTAAAAATCCTAAAACTCCTTAAAAATGAAAAACCCTTAAAACCCTAAAAACGTTAATAAATCCTTAAAAACATAAAAAATACTTAAAATCCCTAAAAACATAAAAAATACTAAAAACCTTAAAAAGTCCAAAAAATTGTAAAAACCCTAAAAACCATAAATACATCTAAAACTATTAAAAACCTTAAATAACCATAAAACCCAAAAGACCACTAAAAACACTAATAATCCTTTAAAATCCTAAATTTTTTAAAAAACTCTAAAAACCATAAAACATATAACAAACAAAAAAGCCCTAAAAAATAAAAAACCATAAAACCCTTAAAAAGCATAAAAACCATAAAACAATGAAAATCCCTAGAAACCCTAAAACCATAAAAATCCCTAAATGTCCATAAAAATGTAAAATCACTAATAATCCCTAAAAAATCTAAGAAAACCTTAGAAACCTAAAGACACATAAAACCCCTAAAAACCAAAAAAATGTTAAAAACACAAAAAAACTGTTAGAAACACTAAAAACACTGAAAATCCTAAAAATCTCTAATAAATCATTATAAAATATAAAAACATATAAATCCTAAAGGACCATTAAAAATATAAAAACCATTTAAACCACTAAAAACATTTAAAAAATCTAAAAACCTAAAAAACTCTAAAATCTAAAAAACCCTAGAGACCTTGAAAAACCTAAACAACCCTAAAATATAATAAGCCCTTAAAACACTCAAAATCCCTAAAGTCCATAAAAACCATAAAATCAAAAAAATAAATAATATTAACTAAAAAAACACTGAAAAAATATAATGAAACCTTAAAACCCTAAAAATACATAAAATCTAAAAAAAAACCTAAAATACTAAAAACCTGAAAAAACGCTAAAAACCCAAAAAAACACTAAAAACTATAAAAACCATCAAACCTTTTAAAACCATAAAAATTAAATAAAACTCATAAAACCACTAATAACACTACAGATACTTTAAACCTCTAAAATTTTAAAAAAATCTAAAAACCCATAAAACCCAAAATAACCCAAAAAACACTTAAAATTTAAAAAAAATTAAAAACCCTAAAACCCATCAAAATCCCAAAAAACCTTAAAATTCCAAAAAAGACCTAAGAATTCCTAAAATCATAAAAATATATAAAAATATTAAAAAACCTTAGGAATCCTTAAAAACCTAATGACACTTAAATCCCCAAAAAACCTAGAAAGGCTAAAAACCCTAAAAACACAAAAAACCCATAAAACCCTAAAAATATAAAAACTTTTAAACCCTTAATAAACTATAAAACCGATAAAAACCATAAAAACCACAAATACTCAAAAACCCATAAAACAACTAAAATATTTAAAATCTCTAAAAATCAATAAAACCCTAAAAAAATAAAAAAACACTAAAAAAAACAAAAAAACCCTAGAAAACGTAAAAGCCCTTAAAATCCCTAAAAACCATAAAAACCCACAAAAATCTTAGAAATTCTCTCAAAATCCCTAAAAATGAAAATACATTTAAAACCTCAGAAAACCTCTAAGAAAACATTAAAAACTTAACAACATTTCATACTGCTAAAAATTCTAAAAAACCATAAAAACCCTAGAAATATCATAAAAAACATAAAACCATAAAACTGTAAAAAACCATAAAATCCATAAAACAACAAATAAAATTAATAATACATAAAAATCATAAAACCACTGACAATTAAAAAAACAACATAAACCCCTAAAAACAATAAAAATTTCTAAAAATTATTTAAATCCATGAAAAATAAAAAACCCCATAAAAACACATTAAAATGATAAAAAAATCTCTCAAGATCCCTAAAATATAAAAAAACCCCTTAAAAACTGAAAATTTATAAAAAACACTAAAACCTAGAAACAATTAAGTCACCTAAAAAACAAAAAAACAACCAAAAATCCCAAAATAACACTAATAATCCAAAAAACACTAAAAATAATAAAAACCCCAAAAACCATAAAAACCCCATAAAACACATAAAATCCCATAAAACAAACTAAAAACATTGAAAAACCTTTAAAACCCTAAAATCATTGAAAAATCTAAAAACCTTTAAATCGATAAATAATAAAAAACCTTAAAAGGCTAAGAAAAACCATAAAAACCATAAAATTCATAAAACACCCTAAAAATCCCTAAAATTTTAATAAACATTAAAAACCATGAGAAACACTAGGAAAACACTAAAACCCTAAAACACTTAAAACCCCTAAAACTGAAAAAAGATAAAAACCTTATAAAATGTAAAACAAAAAAACCAAAAAAAACCCCTAAAACCATAAATAATTCTAAAAACCCAAAAATACAACTAAAAATATAAAAACCATTTAAAATCCTAAAAATGATAAAAATTATAAAAATCTTGAAAACCATAAAAAACTCAAAAAAAATCCCAAAAAACCCCAAATCAATAGATAAATCTCTAATTCCCTCAAAATGAATAAAAACCCTACAAACCATAAAATTGTTAAAAAATTACTAAAACAAAAAAGAATGTAAAAATTTATAACAACCCTAAGAAACCCTAATAAAACCTTAAAAAATAAAAAAACCCATAAAACCCCTAAAAATCTAAAAAATAGTGAAGACCCTAAAAACAAAAAAAAAACCCTAAAAATCATAAAACCCCTAGAAACCAAAAAAAATTCTTAAAACCCCTAAAAACATTAAAAGTGTAAAACACTTTAAACCCTTAAAAATGCTAAAAAATCAATGAAACCAAAAAACCCTAATAACATTAAAAAACCATAAAAAATAAAAAAAACAACAAATCGCAAAAAACCCTAACCCCCTTAAAACCCTAAAAACAATAAAATTTCTATAAAATCCAAAAAAAATAAAAACATAAAAAATCCTAAAACCCATGAAAACCCATAAAAAAACCTTAAAACCTAAAAAACATAAAACCCCAAAAAATGTAAAATGCTAAAAACCCTGAGTACATTAATAATCCTCTAAATCCTTACACCCCCTAAAAATCAAAAAAATCATAAAAAACCCCTATGAAAACCTAAAAATGTATAAAACCTAAAAAACCTTGAAAAACCCAATGAAAAAAATTAAAAGCATAAAAAAATTAAAACCCCTATAAAACCTAAAAAACACTAAGAACCATAAAACCCCTAAAATCCCCTAAATACACTAAAACCCATTAAAACTAATAAAACCCATAAAAAACCATAAAACCTCATTAAACCCCTAAAAACAACTAAAAACTCTAAACACATTTAATCCCCTTAAAACATTAAAAACTATGAAAATCCTTAAAATGCTAAAAAACTGAACAAAACACAAGAAACCCAAAAAAACCCAAAAACGCCTAAAACCCCTCAAAATCCCGAAAAACAGAAAAAACCATAAATACCATAAAGAAATCATAAATATATCAAAAATGTAATAGCCCCTAAAACTCTAAAAACCCCTTAGAAAACCTAAAAACCCTAAACATCCCTAAAAACCTATGAAAATGTCAAAAAACCTAAGAAAACCCTAAAAATACTAAAACCCAAAAACATTCCCAAAAAATTTAAAACCCTAAGATCCACTAGATACTCTAAAACCTTGAAAACACTAAAATTTTTAATAAACTGTAAAAAATAATAAAAATTCATAGAAACCAAAAAAATTATTAAAAATAAAAAAACTTAAAACCCTAAAAACTCTAAAACATAAAAAATTTCTACAACCCTAAAAACCCATAAAATTATTTTAAAATCCCTCAAAATCCATAAAAATGTTAAAATGCTTAAAAACCCTAAAAACACTAATAAAACATTTAAAACCCAGAACATTGAAAGCCACTAAAAAACCTAAAAAATGCTAAAAACCCAATACACCCTTGAAAACCACCTAAAAAAATTACTACCCTAAAATCCCACAAAAACAATAAAACCACTATAAAAATATGAAACCATGTAAAAACTAATAAAGTTAAAAAAATCTTAAAAACATTAAAAACCATAAAAAAATAAGAAAACCCCTAAAAACCCAAAAAAACCTAAAAATAGTAAAAACCCTTAAAATACCAAAAAACCCTAAGAATCCTAAATTTCCAAAATACTTTCTAAAAATCTCAAAAAACATAAAAAATCAAAAAAATCGTAAAAACACTAAATAAGAACGTAATAAACTAAACTTAACTAAATCCCTAAAACCCCAAAAAACCCAAAAACCCAAAAAACCAAAAAACCAAAAAACCCCTAACAACGCTCAAAAACCCTAAAAACCCTAAAACCCTAAAAAAATCCTAATATAACTTCACTAAAAATCCCTAAAATATAAAAATTCGTAAAATATAAGAATCCCTAAAAACTCATATCCCTTTAGAAAACATTAAAAACCTAAAGACTCATAAAAACCCAGAAAAAATAAAAAACGCTAAAAACCCTAAAAACCCCTAAAATGACCCTAAAACCCTAAACACCCTGGTAGGCCATAAAAACTCCTAAAAACATAAAAAAAAAAAAACCCCCCAAAAAACCATAAAACCACTAAAAACTCTAAATACCCTTTAAATCCGTAAAGATGTTAAAAAACTCTAGAGAACCTTAAAACCCAAAAAATCATAAAAAAACCATTAAACCCCAAAGAAACCATAAAAGACCTAGAATAATCTAAAAAACATAGAACAATACAAATCCTTAAAAATCCCTAAATACATAAGAAAACACTAAAACCCTAATAATACCTAAGAATACCTTAAAAAAACAAAAAATACTTAAAACCCTTAAAAAACAAAAAAACCCTAAAAACACTAAAAAAACATAAAACCCCATAAAAACCTTAAAACCCCTCAACCCCAGATAACCCTTAAAACCTACTAAAAAATGTAAAAACCCTTTAATCCCCTAAAAATGTTAAAAAACTAAAAAACCTAAAAACCCTTAAAAAACTCAAATAACCCAAAACCCACCCAAAAAACCTCAAAATCAATAAAACCCTAATAACTATAAAATTCATGAAAATAATTATAAATCATTTAAAACATAAACAAACTATAGATATAATGAAAACCCTTACGGAAACCTTATAAACCTAAATACTGTAAAAACCCATAAAAACCATAAAACCCCTAAAACATTTAAAAATAAAAAACCCAAAAAACCCACTAAAACTAAAAAACACTTTGAACCCCTAAAAGGTATAAATACTCTAAAAAGCTTTAAACCCATTAAAAATCAAAATAAAACCCTAAAAATCCAATAATGTAATAAAATTCCAAAAAAATTCAAAAAAATACCTAAAAACATAAAAAATACTAAAACCCAAAAATTACAAGGAAAACATTAAAAACATAAAAACACTTAAACTGGTAAAAATGTGAAAAATGCCTATAACACTAAAAACCTAAAACCCATAAAATCCCTAAAAATCCTAAAAAAATAAAACCCCTAAAAACCTTAAAAATCCTAAAACCCATAAAAACCCTAAAAACCAACTAAACACTCTGAAAACCCTTTAATCTCCTATATATTGTAAAAAATAATAAAACATTAAAAAACAAAAAAACAAAAAAAATATTAAGGCCTAAATAAACTGTAAAATCCCTAAAACCCATTAAAATCACTGAAAACATAAAAACAGTAATAACACATAAAAACCCAAACCCCACTAAAAACTACAAAAACCCTTTAAACCACTAAAACCATAGAAAAACCCAAAAACATTAAAACCCTAAGAAATCCCTAAAAATTCATAAAAAAAATAAATAAAACACCATAAACCCTTGAAACCCCATAACAAAACATTAAAAACCTAAAAACCCTCAAAATCCCCAAAACCCCAAAAACCCATATAAATCCAACAAAAATCCTTAAAAATAACTTAAAATGTAATCACCACTAAAAATCCTAAAATCCCATAATAAAACCATAAAAACCTAAAAAACAAAAAATCTCTAAATAACATAAAATTTTTAAAACTCAAAAAAACAATTAAAAACCCATAAAACCCTAAAACCCTCTAAAAACACTAAAACCCTTAAAGAACCATAAAAAACTAAAACTCTAAGAATAATTTATACTCAAAAAAACATTAATAAACTCTAAAACATCACAATATCACTAAAATCTAAAAAACCCTAAAACCCCAAAAAACCATAAAAACCCTAAAAGACCTCAAAAGACCTCAAAATCCTAAAAATAATTAAAATAAAAAATAGTCCCTAAAACACTAAAAATGTAAAAAACCCAAAAAACATAGAAGGTCCCTAGGAAAACCTTATAACCTAGAAACTCTTAATCCCACTAAATACATAAAAATAATAAGACCCCGAAATACACTAAAATCACTAAAAACCATAAGAACAATAAACCCCTAAAAACCAATTAAAACCCAAAGTAATTATAACAACCATAAAACCCAATTAAAAACTATTAAACACATTTAAACACACAAAAACGTTTAAAAACTACAAAAACCATAAACCCCTAAAAATCCCATAAAAACCCTAGATGAAAAAAAAACAATAAAAACCCTATAAAATTATAAAGATCCTAAAAATCCATAAAAATACTTAGAAACATAAAAAAACCCTAAAAACAATGAAAACCCCTAAGAAACCCTTAAAAAAATAAAAACACTTAAAACCACTTAAAACCTAAAAAACACTAAAAACCCAAAAAAACCCATAAAAAACCTAAAACCCCTAAAAACCATAATAACCCTAAAACCCATGAAAACCCATAAAATCCATAGAAACCTAAAAAAAATTTAAACCAGAAAAATTATAAAATATATTAAAACCATAAAAACTAAAAAACCCCAAAAACCCCGTAAAACCCTGAAATACCCTATAACATCTAAAAATACATAAAATCACTAAAAATACATAGAAATCTTTAAAAATACATAAAAGTCCCTAGAAATAAAAAAACACTAAAACCTAGAAAACCCACTAAAAACATTGAAAAATTAAAAACACTAATAAACCCTAAAAAAATAAAAATGATGAAAACCCCAAAAAATATTAAAATCCTAAAAAAATTTAAAACCATAAACCCCCTAAAAACCCTAAAAACCTATAGAAATAACTAAAAAATCTAAAAACCCTTTGAGCACCAAAAAACGTGAAAAAACACTAAATTAATTTAAGACCCCTAAAAACTCAAAAAATACGACACACACAAAAACCCCTAAAAACCATAAAACCCTAAAAATGTCAAAAAACCCCTAAACAATAAAATTCTTAAATTTTTTCTAAAAATACATCAAAATGAAAAAAAATCTATAACCCTGAAAACCCATATGAAAACCATAAAAGCCTAAAATATTTGAAATCACCTAAAAACTCAAAAAAGTTAAAAATCCTAAAAGCCCCTAAAACACCTAAAAACCCTCAAAATTCCTGAAAACCCTAGAAACCAAAAAAATTATAAAATGAACTAAAAACCCTAAAAACATAAAAAACCCTAAAAACCTTAAAATCACCAATGAAAACCTTAAAAACATAAAAACACTTTAACCACCTATAAAATCAAAAATGAAATAAAAACCTTAAAAACCCCTAAAAAGTCCCTAAAAACCTAAAATTTCTAAAAACCATTAAAACCATAAAAAACCATAAAAACCCATAAAACCCAATGATAAACATAAAAACCACTAAAAACTCTAAAACACATTAAAGCCCTAAAAAATTAAAAAAAAACCCTAAAAACCTTAAACCCTGAAAAACTCAAAAAAACATAAACCCCCTGAAAAAACTATAAAACCCTAAAATCTTCAAAATACCTTAAAACCCAAAACCCCACACAAATCATAAAGAATACCTAAAAACCCATAAAAATTTAAAAGCCCCTAAAAACCCTAAAATACCCAAAAAAAACCTTAAAAACCTAAAAACACATAAAAACAATAAAAACCTTAAAACTGTTAAAAACAGAGAAAACCCAAAAACCCATAAATACTCCTAAAAACCTTAAATTCTCTAAAACCACTAGAAAATATAAAATCCTTTAAACCCATAAAAATGTTAATAAACTCTAAAAACCTTAATACATATATAAAACACATAAAAACCCTAAAACCCCAATAAAGAATAAAATCCCTAAATCCCTAAAAATACCTAAAACTAGTAAAAACAATAAAAATCCCAAAATTTCTAAAAAAATGTTAAAAACTATAAAAACCCTAAAATAACCCTACAAAATGATAACAACCTGAAAAATCATAAAACCCATAAAAACCTATAAAAATTATAAATATAGTAAGAAATCCAGATTCCCTTAAAATCCATAAACCCCATAAAATAATTAAAAACACTGAAACCACATAAAAATCACTAAAAACAAAAAAAAGCTCTAAAAACTATATAAACCCCTAAATTTAAAAACAAACTATAAAAACCATAAAACCCCTAAAAACTCAACCCCCACTGAAAACCCAAAAAACCATAAATCTCCTCAAAATCCATAAAACCATAAAAACCCTTATATTAAAAAACCCTGAAAACATAAAAAAACCTAAAAACAAGGAAAACCCTAAGCAAACCACAATTACCTGAAAAAAATAAAATCCCTAAAAAACTCTAAACCCTAAAAATCTCAAAAATCCCAAAAAACCCCAAAAACAATAAAAATACTAAAAAAATCCCTAAAAATTACTAAAACATAAAAACCATCAAAACTATGAAAAAACGGAAGAACCCTAAATGACACTGAAAACTCTAAAAACACTTTAAAACCCCAAATACATAAATAAATTCTAGAGAACCTTTATATCCAAAAAACTAAAAAAAACCCTTAAACCCCTAAGAAAAAAAATCCCCTACCCCTCCAACCCCACAAACACTAAAACCCATAAAAATCCTTAAAATCAGTAAAAATGTAAAAAATCCTTAAAACACTAAACATAACAAAGATCACCTTAAAAACCAAAAAACACTTAAATCCCCAAAAAATATATTCTAAAACCCCAAAGATCCCTAGAAAACCTAAAACACAAAACTCCATAAAACCCAAAAAAACATTAAAAACCTGAAATCCCATAAGAACCCTAAACCACACTAAAAACTCAAAAAACACTTTAAATCCCTAATGCGTTAAAACACTAAAAAACGATAACAACCCTACAAACTCAAAAAAATCCGTAAGAACCCAAAAAACTGAAAATCCCTAAAATCCATAAAAAAAACCCTAAAACCCCTAAAAGTACCTAAACCCCAAAAACCCATAAAATTCTTAAAAATATTGATAAATACCTAAAAATTTAAAATACACTAAAAACAATGAAAACCCATAAAAAATAAAAAACATAAAAAATATAAAACCCCTATAAAACCAAAAAACATTCAAAATAATAAAAAACCTTAAAAATCATAAAAAACTTAAGAACCAAATACCCCTAGAAAATATAAAAACCCTTTAAAAAATAGAAACCCCCAGAATCCCATAAAAACCCAAAAAACTACAAAAAACACTAAAACCCTTAAAACGCCTAAAAATCATAAAATATTCTAAAAATATTAAATCCCTAAGAAAATAGAAAAATCCCTAAAAACCAAAAAGAAACTCTTAAAACCCAAAAACACGTCAAAATCCCAAAAAAAAACTAATAAACTATAAAAATCCACTAAAAAATAAAAAAAAACGTTAAAACCCTTAGAAAAACTAAGAAATATTTAAAAACCTAAAATCACATTACAACCCCTTAATAACCTAAAATTCTAAAAACTCTTAAAACCATAAAAAACACAAAAAAACCTTAAAACCATAAACCCCCCAAAACAAATTATAAAACCTAAAAATCCATAAAACTCTAAAAACAATCTAAACATAACAGAAAACACATAAAACCCTAAAAGTATTAAAAAAACCCCTTAGAAATCTGAAAAAACAAAAAAACCTAAACGCCATAAATTTCCCTAAAAATATATATGAAAACACCTAAAACACCCAAAAACCCTAAAAATTCACTAATGACTCTATAAAACCTTTAAACAACTAAAAATGTTAAATAATTTAGAAAATAGAAAATAACATCAAAAACTCAAAAAAAAATCGCAAAAAACCCGGAAAACCATAAAATCACTAATAATCATTAAAACAATGTGATGAATTAACCACCCCTCCCAAATAATATTGATATGCAAGATAAACAGTATGCTTTTTCTAACATTGATACTCTCTTTTGGATGCCCAGCATGGTTAGTAAATTCAATACCTGTGATTTTTACTAATTGAATTGCCCGCCAAGTTTAGTCTCACCATCATGGCTGCTTAAATTCAGGACTCCTTTCATTGCTCCATCACATTTTACTTTAATCTGGAAAATCTGGATAAATAGGCCTCCGACCCATGAGCAACTCAAGATTGCTGGATGGAAACTTGCTTCTGATAGTTTCTTATGCAAGAAAGCTACGGAGAGCAACATCCATATTTTTTTTCCATTGTTCCTTTACTGCGGAGCTCTGGTGTTATCTATCACAATTTTTTGGACTGGCCTACTGCTTGTAAGATAAAATATGTGACTTCCTGTGTGGACTAGCTACACTGAACTAGAGTGATTAGGTTCGGAATCTACTGCAGGTCGAGAAGGCTATGACGATCCATTACGTTTGGGTTTCCTGGAATGTGGCTGCTTTCAACCAGCAGCCCCTCTCACTGCATGTGGGAGTGGAGAAAATTCATTAGACGATCCACAGAGCCTCACATATACAAACAGGTGGGATGTTTAATGATGTTGATGACTTGACAGTTCTTCATTTGCTTGGAGTGGCTGGCAGGTGCAGAAAACCAATGGTCCTGAAGTACATTAGATGGATTCCTCCACTTCCACCATGGATCAAGGATAACGTTGATCGCGCGACTCTTGGAGCTCCTGGCCCATCGGGATGTGGTGGTGTATTCTGCACCTATAGGGAATTTATAAAGGGATTCTTCTTCCAGTTTCTTCAGGATGGTTGTGCTTATGAAGCGGAGCTGTGGGCTATCATAATGGCGGTGAAGTTCGTGAGTCAACTTAATTGGACAAGCCTTTGGATAGAATCAGATCCGATGATTGTGGTTGCTGCCTTAAAGGGACTTTCCAGAGATGTTCCTCGGAGACTTGTACTATAGTGGATTAGGTGCATTAACCTCTCTTGGACCTTGTACCTCAATGTTTCCCATGTTTATAGGGATGCTAACTTGGTTCCGGATGCCCTCTCCCAATAGGCGATCAAAGAGAGATGCCCGATGTGGTCCTTTGTCACCCCACAGTTTTGTATTCCTCTTTTGGATTTAGATCGGAAGGGAGACATTAACACTCTCCCTTGTAGGCCCATCTCATAGCCGTCTCGTTTATGTTTTTATTATATTTTGGGGGGATAGGCTAGCCTATCCCTGAGCCTCTTCTGCCTCAAAACCCTAAAAATCCCTAAAAATCCTAAAAAACATTAAAAATCAAAAAAAAAATAACTAAAAATCCCTAAAACCTAAAAAAACCATTAAACCCCCCAAAACCCCTAAATAACCCATAAAAATCTAAAAACACTTAAAATCCATAAAAAACCTAAAAACCTAAAAACTATTGAAAACCCATAAAATGTAAAAATCACTATAAACCCCTAAAAATTTCCATAAACTCTAAAAACATTTAAACACCTAAAATGTTAAATGATTTAAAAATAGTTAAAACCTCTAAAAATATAAAAAATATATAACCCACACCCCCTAAAAACCATAAAAACCTAAAACACCTAAAAATCCTCAAAATAACTTAAAATCCTAAAAACTAATAAAATCCTAAAAACCCCTAAAAACATAAAAAACACTAAAAACCCTAAAAATATTAAGCAACCCTTGAAACCAGACAAGACTAAAAACACCTAAAAATCCAAAAAATGCTAAAAACACTAAAATAAAATTAAAAACCATAAACCCCCTAAAAAACCTAAAAACATTGAAAACCCCTAAAATTAATAAAATCCATAAATATGAAAAAAAAAATCTCAAAAACCTTTAAACTCATACAAATGTTAAAAAAACACTAAAACCATTGAAACACTAAAAAAATTAAAAAACCATAAAAACCAAAAAAAAAACTAAAAAAACATAAAACTCGTAAAACCCAAAATAACATAAAAATACTCTATGTCCGTAACAACCATAAAACCCATAGAACTCATTTAAAATCATAGAAAAATCCTAAAAATGTTAAATACACTTAAAACCGAAAAACCCCTAAGAAAACCTGAAAACGTAAAGACACTTAAAACCTATAAAAATCATCAAATTATTAAATACCCTAAAAAACCCTAACAACCTTAAAACCTATAAAACACCTAAAAATTTATAAACCCGTAAAAACCATAAGAATCACTTAAAAATTAAAACCTCTTTAAATCACTAAAATCCTTAAAAAATTCTAAAAACCCTAAAAATCACTAAAAACTCAAAAAAAAACCATAAAAAATCATAAAAACCCTAATAAAACTATAAAAACCTAAGACACGTAAAACACCTCAAAAACATAAAAAACTGCTAAAAACCATTAAACCCTTAAACCCATATGAACAAAAAAATCTCTAAAACCCCAAAAAATCCCAAAAAATTCTAAAACCCCTTTAAACCCCCACGCATTAATGAATTCTAAAAAACCATAAAACCCTTAAAAAAAATCCTAGAAACCCTAAAACCCAAAAAATCCTAAAAACCCAATAAAAACCATAAAAATGAATAAAAGTCCCTAAAAATTCCCAAAAATTTTAAAAAAATCCAAAAACCTTGAAAAAACCTAAGAAAACCATTAAAACCTAAGAACACTTAAATCCCCTAAAAACCCAAAAAAATGGTCAGAATGCTAAAAACCCTAAAACACCTAAAACCAATCAAAATCCCTAAAAACCATAAATCTATAATAATCCTAAAATGGCATTAAAAATAACTAAAAATGTAAAAACCACCTGAAAACCTGGAAAACCCCTATGAAAAACATAAAACTAGAGAAACATTTAAAAACCCAAAAAACCCGAAAATGATAAAAACCCTAAAACCCTCAAAAGACCCTGATAACCATAAACCCCCTAAAAATCATAAAACCCATTAAAACCTAAAATCACTGTAAAACCCCATTAAATCCCAAAAAACACTAAAAACTCTAAAACCCCTTTAAACCCCTAAACATGTAAAAAATCTAAATAACCTTCAAAAACCAAAAAACTCAAAAATAAAACACCATAAAGCCCCCAAGAAATTCCTTAAAATCCATAAACACATTAAATCTATAAAAAAAGTTAAAGAAATAAAAAATCCCTAAAAATCACTAAAAAGATAAAAAACCATAAAACATTTAAAGCCCTAAGAAACCTTAAAATCCTAAATCGATTAAAATCCCTGATGAATCTAAATATGCCAAAAACCCTAAAAACCATAAAAAACCGTGAAAAACATAAAAACCATAAAAATTCCTAAAAACATTTAAAACCTCAAAACCCCATAAAACCACACTTAAAATATAAAATTCATTAGAACCCAAAAAACATTAAAAAACTTTTAAAATCCTTAAAAAACCTAAATTACTCAAAATAAAACATAAAAACCCTAAAAAGCCCTAAAAACACTAAACACCCTAAAACCACTCAAAATCACTAAAACTAAAAAATACTACAAAAATACTAAAATTTACTAAAAATTCATCAAAACATAAAAACCTTAAAAATAGTTAAAACCCCTAAGAAAACCATAAAAACATAAAAAACACAAAACCCATAAAAACCTAAAAATGGATAAAACCTTAAAATAAACCCCAAGACCCCAAAAAACCATAACAACCCAAAAAATCCATACCACCATAAAAGCACACGAAAAACTCTAAAAACCCTTTAAACCCATAAAAGTTTTTATAAACACTAGGAATCCATAAAAACTCATAAAACAGAAAAATCCCAAAAAACTATAAAAACAAAAAATCCTTAAAATACCCAAAACCCTAAAAATCCCTAAAAACATTAAAATCCCCTAAAATCCAAAAAAAACCCTACAAATACCTAAAAATTTAAAAGACAAAAAACAATGAAAACCCATAAGAAAACCCTAAAATCCTAAAATCACTTAAAACCCATAAGAGACCTAAAAACGCTAAAAATCGTAAAACCCTAAAGACCCTAAAAATTAGAAAATCCCTAAATGTTTATAAACCCTAAAATGAACAAAACCCTAAAAAACCATTAAATCCAAAAACCCATTAAACCCAAAAAAGGATAAAAACTATAAAAAACCTTAAAACCCCTAATCAACTCAAAAACCATAAAATATAAAAGAACATAAAACAAGAAAAACCCTTGAAAAACACAAAAAACACACTGAATTTCTGAAAAACCAAATAACCATAAAAACATAAAAGCAATAAAATCCCTAAAAACATAAAAACCATAAAAAAATAAAAAAAAACCCTAACAAAACCATAAAATTCTAAAATCACTTAAAAACCCTTAAAATCTAAAAAATGAAAAAACCTTAAAACCCTATAAATCCTTAAAAACCATAAAAATAATAAAACCCCTACAAACATTATATACCACAAAAACCATAAAAACCTCTGAAACTCTAAAATCCTTTCTAATCCCTAAAACATTAAAAACTATAAAAACCCTTAAAACCCCAAGAAATACAAAAAACAAAAAAATCCCAAAATATTATAAAATACCAAAAACCCAAAAACCCCCCAAATCCTTAAAAATATTAATAAAAAATAAAATTTATAATAATGTAAAAAAATTCAAAAAACACTAAAAATCACTGGGAAAACCTTAAAAACCTAAAAATTCATAGTACCGCTAAAAACATAATATTATAAAAACCCTAAAAACCCCTAAAAATAATAAAACAATAACCATTATAAACTCCAAAACCCTATAATCCATTAAAAATGTTAAAAATATAAAAAGCATAAAACCCCTAAAAACTCAAAAGAACCACTGAAACCCAAAAAACCCAAAAATATCCATAAAATACCTGAAAACAATAAAAACCTCTAAAACCCCTAAAAACCATAAAAATCCTAAAAAATTCCTAGAATCCCTAGAAATTTAAAAAACCATAAAAACCATAAAACCCCTAAATATAATGAAAATCCCTAAAAACCAAAAAAAATATACAAATCCTAAAAAATATCTAAAAATCCCTAAAAACATAAAAAATCCTAAATGTAATGAAAACCCTTAAGAAAAAAGTAAAAACATAAAAAAATATAAACCCACTAAAAACCTTAAAAATAATAAAAACCATAAAAATCCTAAATACCATTAAACCACATCAAAATTCAAATCCATTTTTGTATTTTCAGAAACCACTTTAAGGTAGTGGGAACCTAACATGAAACATCCAATCGATTCAAACAAAACCACCACAAAAAACTATATCCAAAAACCATGAAACAACAAAACCATAGAACAAAACCACTTAACCCAGATTGAAATTCAAAATGAAGATCTACGAATCACATCCTTGGGTTTTGTAATCTTGGGCTGTGGGGTGCCTAGAGCCATGCTCCATAAAACTACATAAAAACATTAAAATTCCTAAAACCCATAAACACCCTAAAATCCACTTAAAACTATAGAAACCCTTTAATCCCCTAAAAATTTTAAAAACTCCAAAGGCATTAAAAAACCTAAAATTCTAAAAAAACCCAACACCATCAAAATACCATAAAATCCAAAAAATCCCCAAAAAACCCTAAAAACATCAAAATTGATAAAAACCAATGAAAACAATAAAAACCCAAAATAGCCAAAGAAAACTAGAAAAAACAAAAAAAATTCCTAAAATTCGTATAATACTTATAAAGCGATAAAAAGCATAAAACCCCCAAAACTCTAAAACCCTAAAAACCATAAACCCCCCAAATCCTAAAACCATTAAAAATCCTAAAACACAATAAAAATTATAAAACCATTTAAACCCCTAAAAATGTTAAAAAAACTCAAAAAATACATAAAAAGGGGAAATAAATAAAAAATCATAATCACCAAAAACCCCAAAAAAACCTCACCACCCTCAAAATCCCTTATAAACCTAAAAACCCTAAAAACTTATTAAATCTTTAAAAATCCCTAAAAAAAATATTAAAAACCTTGAGAAAATAAAGAAAATCCTAAAACCCAAAAACACATAAAACTTTTAAAAAAATAAAAAATGCCAAAAACTCTAAAACACCTCAAAATCTGGAAAACCCCTAAAAACACATAAATGTCCTAAAATTTTTATAAAAATCTAGAAAAAATCATAAAAACCCTAAAAACACTTAAGAAAACCATGAAATCCAAAAATCACCTAAAACTCACAAAAACGTATAAAATACTATAAATGCTAAAAACCATAAAACCCCCTAAAACCAATAAAAACCATAAAAACACTTAAAACCCTAAAAACCACTGATTATTTTGAAAAACCATAAAACCCATAAAAAATTTAAATAACTCTAAAAAAATTAAAAACCCTCAAAAACTCAAAAACTACTAAAACTACAAAAAACCATAAAAACCCCCCAACAACTATACATTTCTAAAAATCTATAAAATCACAAAAAATCCTAAAAAAGCTGTAAAATCCCTAGAAATCTCAAAATCCCAAAATTCCCTTCAAATCCTAAAAATATCATAAAACCACAAAACACATAAAACCCTTAAAATATTATAAAATTCCAAAAACATTAAAAAACCCTAAAAACTAGAAACCCCTAAAATAAAAAAAATCCTAAAAATAGAAAATACCCTAAAACCCCACTAAATACCCAAAAAACCCTTAAAACCATATACACAGTTAATATTGAAAATCAATAAAACCCCCAAAACACTCAAAAAACTCTTAAAAACTAATAAAATATATAAAATAGCAAAAAAATAACCTAAAAATCCATAAAATCTCAAAATCACTAAATCAATAAAAACCCATAAAAATCGTAAAAATCCATAAAAACGTAAAATTAGTAAAAACCCTAAAAAACCACAAAAACTTAAAAACACTTGAAACCACTAAAAATATAATAAACACTAAAACCCCTATAAAACCCAAAAAAACCCCAAAATACCCCCAAAACCCCAAAACCATAAAAACACTATAAAACCTTCATGAAAACCTAAAAACCCCTAAAAATCATATAAAACAGATAAAAGCTCTTAAAACATTTTAGACCACTGAAAACATAAAACAAAAATTAAAAACCAAAAATACCCTAAAAACTAAAAAAAACACCTAAAACCCTCAAAACACATAAAAATACCAACAACCCTAAACCCATAACCCCCAAAAAACAGTAAAAATCCTAAAAACCATAAAAACTAAAAAAAATCTCTGAAAATATAATATAACATAAAAACCCAAAGAACCCTAAAAAACCTAAGAAAACCTTATAAACCTAAAAAAAATTAAAAATAATAAAAACCTAAAAACCATAAAAAACCATATCCCATTAAAACCCTCAAAATCTCAACACCCCCAAAAAATATATAAGTCATAAATAATCCTTAAAAATAAACAAACTCATAAAAAACCTAAAAACCATGAAAAATCCTAAGAAAACCCGAAAAGACTAAAAAAACGTAAAACCAATAAAAATCCTAATAACACAAAATATCTTAAATTACCCTAAAAACATAAGACTCATAAAACCACAAAACCCTAAAACAATTGAAAACCCTAAAACCTAATAAAAAAAATAAAAACTAAAAAGTCTCAAATCCCTTTAAACCCTGAAATTTTTTATAAACTCTAAAAGACATAAAATCCCTAAAAAATAAAAAGTAACCAATAAAATACCCAAAACCATAAAAAACTAGAAAACTATAAAAACCCCCAAAAGCTATGAAAACCGATAACTATCCTAAAAAAGACCAAAAAATCAATAAACATGGAAAGAACCTAAAACCCTTAAACCCCTAAAGTAACCGTGAAGCCCTAAAAACGCTTAGAACCCATAACTACCCTAAAAACACTAAAATCCTAAAATCCCCTAAAACCCCTGAATAGCATAAAACCCCTAAAAACCATTAAACCCCTAAATCCCATAGAAACCCCCCTCAAAATAACTTAAATATCTAAATACCCTTTAGACCCTTAAAAAATCACAAAATCCATAAAAACCCACGATAAAATCCTAAAAATCCTAAAAATCCTCAAAGTACCTAAAAACCTAAAATCCCATAAAAATCCAAAAAAACACCTAAAAATCTCAAAAAACATGAAAAGGCTTAAAAACCCAGAAACCCCTAATAAAAACCATAAAAAAATAAAAACACTTCAAACCCAAAAGACATAAGAAATTACAAAAACCATAAAAAATCCTAAAATCCCTAAAAACCACAAAACCCATGCCATACCATAAAAACCCCGAAATCTACATAAAAATCCTAAAAACCACTAAAAATTATAAATCCCTTTTAATCCCCTTAGATCGATAAAAAACTTTAGAAACTATAAAACTCCTAAAAACTCAAAAATATACTAAGATCCAAAAAAATCATTAAAAACCTAAAAACCTTCAAACCCCTCAAAATAGTTTAAACAACATAAAAGTCCAAAAAATCACAAAATATTACTAAAAATGAAAAAAAACTTAAACTGTTAAAAATACGAGAATACCTTAATAACCTAAAAATTATAAAACCCCTAGAAACCAAAAAAATGATAAAAATATATAAAACACTAAAACCCCTAAAAAACATTGAAACCCCTCAAAATCAGAAAACACCCTAAAATCCCATAAAAATCCATAAAAAATACATAAAAAATACCTAATAACATGAAATCCCTAAAACCCTGGTAACCACAAAGAAAAAAATTAAAAACCAATAAACACATAAAACCATAAATAATGATAAAAAACTAAAACCCCTAAAAGACCCCAAAAAACCCATAAAAAATTAAAACCCCTAAAAAAATTAAAAACCTAAAAAAACTAATAAAACCTCTAAAACACAAAAAAACACAAAAACCCCTTTATAACCCTACAAATGATAAAACTCTATGAAAAAACATTAGAACCTAAAAACCCTAAAAAACCTTAAAAACCCAGAAAACCATATTACCCCTAAAAACCCAAAACCCTAAAGAACCTCAAAATCATTAAAAATCATACAAATCCTAAAAATACCTAAAAATCCATAAAAACATAAACACCCTAAAACCCCTAAAAAATAATAAAACCATAAAAATCAAAAAAATCACTTAGAAACATTAAGTCGCTAAAAATCCAATTAACCCTAAAACCCACTAAATACAAAAAATCCCTAAAACCATGAAAAATTCAACAATAATATAAAAAACATAAAAAACACTTTGAACTCTAAAAACCCTCTAAAGCCCTAAAAAAGATAAAAACAATAAAAACCCATTAAAACCCTAAAAAACTCAATAAACCCTAAAATCACAACCAAAGCATAAATACTGTAAAACCCCTAAAAATCCTAAAAATCCTTCAAAACCCTAAAATCCATAAAAATACTAAACACACCTAAAAATACCTAAAAACATAAAAATCCTAGAAAAATCTTTAAAAATGTTTAAAAACTAAAAAACACATAAAATCCAAATAAACTTAAAAATACTAAAACCCTAAAAACTATAAAAACCCTAAAAACCCTCAAATTCTTGAAAAACCCTAAAAACCCATACAAATCCTAAAAATGCACTAAAAATCCCTAAAAACGTAAATAACATGAAAATCCCCAAAACCCTTATGAAATAAATTAAAAACCTAAACATACTTAAAGCACCAAGAAACCAAAACACACTAAAATCCCCCCACCCCTCCAAATATACTAATAACCCTAAAACCATAAAAACACCTGACATCCCTTAAAACCCAAAAAATTCAGAAAACCCCTAAAACAAAAAAAATCATAAAACACATATAAACCCCAAAACCCTCTCAAAATACCCAAATACTATAAAAATCATAAAAAAATCAAAAATTCCCTAAAAACATTAAAAACCCTAAAATCCTAAAATACCCTATGAAAACCATAAAAATATAAAATTACAAAAAACACCTAAAACTTAAAAAACCTAAAAATCATAAAAACCTTAAGCTCGTCAAAACCAGAAAAACCATAAAAACTCTATAATCATTAAAAACCCATAAAACACTAAAACTCATTTGAAATCTCTAAAAACCTTTTAAACCCCTAAAAACATTAAAGACAAAAGATAGAAAAGATGGCGGCTCGGGCACTCCTGGCGATTCTGCTCCCCTACGATGGTGATTTCCCCTCGGGTTGAAGGCGATGGAAATCGAAGATCCTCCCCCTATCTCTACGGGGGAGGACCCTTTTCCGGATGATTTCTCGTCGCTCTATTCTGCTGATCTGTTACCCGCCTTCCCGCGAACGGTGCTTGGACCGAAGGTTCAGAAGTTTTTCGATGGCTGCCCTCACCTTACTCTCTCATCTCGGGAGTTCACTGAGGTCGCGGATCTCAACCGATTGACTCTGGTTGCAAGCTTTCTGAGGCGGCGACCCCCGGTGGTCACCTTCGACAGGTTCGTTGTGGCTTCCTGGAATCTTAGGGCTCGTGCGACTGTCGGCCTGCTCGACAGCTCTCATATCATGGTTCGGTTTGCAATGGAGGATGATCTCATCCTTGCATGGTCAGTGGCTCTTCGGTCATGCAATGTCGCTCATTTATCCCTCTTTCGATGGAGCTTTGATTTTCATTTGAAGAGAAGCTCCCCGATTGCTGCTACCTGGGTGCGTTTTCCTGAACTGCCACTCCCCTTTCAGAATTTCTCAATTATTTCGATGCTTGGAAACCTCTTGGGGCGATTCCTCTGTGTGGATAGAAGGACGAGGGCCCTCTGTCATCCGGTTTCTCCAAGGGCTTTTGTTGAAATTGATGCGTCGAAACCCACTGTGGACTCTGTCTGGATTGCTGTGGGAGAGGAGCTCAGATGGAGACAATCTGTTGTCTTCGAGCAATGGTCAGTCTTCTGCTCTTTGTGCTGGAGCTTCGGGCACCGTGACTGTTCTGGAATTTGTTCTGGCGCTTCTAGGGGTGGTGAATCTCTGTCTGCTGGTGGGAGCGGCCCCCCTCGGGTGGAGGTGAAGGGGACTATTGGGGAGGTTTCCCACTCTGTGGCTACCGATGTGCTCTGCCCGTTTTCTATTTTGGCTGGTAATGGGTTAAAAATCTCTCTGATGGATTCGGGTGGCTTCTTGGTGAGTCTGGAAGCAAGTGTCGGTGTCCCAGGGAATGCTGTTGAGGATGAAGTCACGCTCGCTGAGGGAGGAATTCATGGCTCTGCTGAAGGTGTTCACGGGTCTGGTGAAGATATTAGGAAGAAAAGTGAGATAGATAGGACAATTGCGATGGATTTATGGCCAGGAAATGTGGAAAATTCCTGCAAGGATCTGGGATGGGATGACACAACTGGCCTAAAGGTTGATGAGAATGCTGGTGGATCTGCGCTAACGGATGAGGCTCCTGTGAATGTTTCTCAGGCTGCAGGTTCGGCTGAGCCTGCCATGGTTGGGGTGCAGGTGGAAGATTATGCAAAGGAGGATGCTGTTTCTCAGAAAACCAGGTCTGGAGATGACTGGAGTTCATGCTCAGCTGAGGAAAAGCCCATACTGGATGGGGATATTGACTGGCGTGATGCCCCACTGGTCCTGCATGGGTATCCTGGCGTGGCGGTACCTGGAAAGGGGCCTGGGTTATCATGCACCTCTGACGGCAGTGTTGAGGACCTGCCCAGTGACCAGCTCCAATATGCTGGTGATGTTGGTGGTCCTCCCATGGATCTGCAGAGGGCGACGATCCTTCATGGTGTTCCATCTGCTGAAGACTTTTGTGTGCAGCTCCATGAGATGGTATGGGATGAAAGGGAAAGGTTCCCTCTTGAAGATGAGGCAAGGAGGCTTAAGGAGAGGTTTGCTGAGGCTGATCAACGGATAAATGCTGCTATGGTCACATCAAGGGAGAAAAAAATCAGCGGAGGTGCTGAAACTCTTGAGGAAGAAAGCAAGAAAGGCAAGGCACCACAAGCTGCTAGTGATGGTGGCAATGGACCAAAGATGTCTGCTGCAGGAACCTCCTCTGCCCCACCAAGACGAAGAAGGAGGAGGGATTACTCTGCCCTCCCACGCCCAATGGCAACTAGGGCCTCCTCACGAGCTGTCAAACTGAATCTAAAGGTGAATAAGCGAGTGAAGCCTTATTTTTCTGCTGAGCAGGTAAAAGCTATGGAGATGCTGCGGTCCAGACTCGGCATGAAGAAAGATTTTGACCCTGGATGGGATTCAATGGACCAGGGTGATGAATCAGATTTTAGCTTTGCTGACGATGGCGACGGCTTTGGTGATGGCATGGGGTTTCATGATGCGGAGCTGGAGGATTTTGGCGGCGATGTTGACTGACCTACTCTGTGTGTGATTTTCTTTTGGACACTATGTCTTTTTTGGTCTTGTGCTTTGTTTCTTTTTTTCTTTCTTTTTGTGGCCCTCGGGATGAGGTCGTAAGGGGTTTTGGGTGTGGATTGATTGATCCCTCCCCCCCCCTTGTCTGCAGTGATAGTATCCTTTGTTTATAAATTTTGGGGGGTTCTGGGAATAGCCTGGACCCGTTCCTTCTTTGCCCTAAAAACATTAAAAAAATGTAAAAAAAATTAAAAACCAAATGAAGAAATGTAAAAACTATAAAACACTAAAAACGATAAAAAACCCATAAACCCCCCCAAAATCCATAAAACACCTAAAAATAATAAAAAATCTAAAAAATTACTAAAAATTAATGAAAACATAAAAAATCCTAAAAAAGCTAAATAACCAAAAGAAAGCCATAAAAACCTAGATACACTTGAAATCCCTAAAATCCCAAAAAATATAATATCCATAAAAACCCTTAAAAATCTTAAAAACCCTAAAATTTAGTAAAACCCATTAAAACCATAAAAATACTAAAAATTCCCCAAAATCCATAAAATTTTAAAAAATCATAAAATCCTTAAAAATCCCTAAGAATACCATTCAAATATAAAAATACTTAAAAACCTAAAACATCCTAAAAATGAAAAAAAGACTAAAAGACCCTAAAAACCCCTAAAACCCATAAAGACCCAAATTTTTTAAAAAACCCTTGAAACACTAAAAATCGCTAAAAACTCTATAAACCATTTAAACCCCAAAAAATGATAAAAAATATCTAAAAACCTGAAAATCAATAAAAACACAATAATCCAAAAAAATCAAAAAATTTAACATCCTAAAACAAATAAAACCCTTATGACCCTAAAAATCCCTGAAAAACCAAAAAATGATAAAAAGACCACGAACCAATAAAAATCCCTAAAAACGTAAACAAACCTAACTACCCTAATAAAACTATGAAAACCATAAAAACCAAGAAATGATTAAAACCTCTAAAAACAAAACAAAATTTAAAACCATAAAAATGAAAAAAAGCATAAATCCCCTAAAAACCTTAAAAATACTTAAAAACCCATTAAAACCCTAAAAACTACTAAAAACACTAAAAACTATAGAAACCTCAGAAATCATTAAAAATATATAAAAAACATAAAAATTCATACAAACTCGAAAAAATAAAAAAAATGAAAACAAAAACCCCTTAAAACGCTAAACCCCCTAAAACCCTTCAAAATCCCTAAAAACACTAAAACCGCATAAAATCAATGAAATGACCTAAAAATTCCTATAATGTAAAAACACCCAATAACCATAAAAACCATTAAAACCCCTAACGACCATTAACAACATTAAACCCCATAAAAACCCATAAAAACCCATAAAACACTAAAAATGATCCAAAACTATAAAATCTATTTAAATGACTAAAAAACATAAGAAATCAATGAAACCTTAAAATCCCTAAAAACTAAAAAAACCACTAAAAACCAAAAATAACCACAAAACCCCTAAAAACTTAAAAAATCATCGAATCACTAAAAATATAAAAAACCATAAATATCCAAAAAAATCTCTGAAAATACCTAAAAATATAAAAAACAATAAAATCCTTGAAAAGTCCAATGGAAAACATAAAAACCAGAAACCACATTAAACCCCTAAAAAGCCTCAAAATCTCTAAAACCCTAAAACTCCCTAAAAATCCGAAATAAACATTAACAATCCCAAAAAACATAAAACCTTTAAAAAATTTACCAATCAATATGAATACCTCAAAATCCTAAAAATAAATAAAACCCCAAAAAACCTAAAAAAATGTTAAAAACCCTAGAAAATCCCAAAATGAACCTAAAAACACATAAAAACTATACAAACTTAGAAAAGTCATAAAAACCCTAAAACCCCATAAAACAACTAAATACTATAAAAACTCTTTACACCCCATAAAATGTTAAAAACTCTAAAAAACCATAAAACAACAAAAAATAAAATATCCCTAAAAATCCCCAAAACCAAAAAAAATCCTAAAATTCATAAAAATCCCTAAATACCCTAATAATCCCAAAAACACCTAAAAACATTAAATTATAAAAAAATATCTTTTAAAATATTAAGGGCCACAAAAAATGAAAATAAAAAATAAAACCATGAAAAACTAAGACACATAATACCCTTAAAAACCTAAAAAACAAAAAAAAGTAAAAACTGAAAAAAAAATTAAAAATCCTAAAAAATCCAAAAAAATACCTAAAAAAATAACCCAAAAAAACCCCATGAAGAATTTAAAAACCCAAAAATAATTTAAAACCTTAAAAACCTTAAAAAATGCTAAAAATCTAAAACCCAAAAAAGATCCTAAAAACCGCTAAAAACCTAAAAACCCATAAAACCCTAAAAAACCTGAATAAACTAATAAAAATCCTAATAAAACTCTAAAAAACATTTAAACCCCTAAAAATGTTAATAAACTCTAAAAACCCATTAAAAAAACTAAAAAATCCTAAAATCCAAATAATCAATAAAAACACTAAATGCCTAAAAAAACTTTAAAATCCTCAAAATCCCTTAAAACATTAAAAGACATAAAAATACTAAGAAATCCCTAAAAATATTGAATTAGTTAAAAAACCCTAGAAACCATGAAAACCCCTAAGATAACCTTAAAAACATAAAAACACTTAAAACCCTTAAAACCAATAAAAAGCTAAAATACCTTAAAAACATTAAAACCCATAAAACTTTAAAATCCCAAAAATCCGTCAAAATACTGAAAATCCTTAAAAACCAAAAAAATCAAGAAAAAACACTAAAATCCCCTAAAAACATAAAAAACACTAAAACCCTGAAATCCCCCTTAGAAAACCTTACAATCTAAAAACAATAAAAACCCATAAAAACCAAAAAAACACTAAAAACCTTAAAAACCATAAAAACCCTAAAATTCCTAAAATACATAAAACCCGTACAAACCATAAAAATAAAAAACCCTGATAAAAACCATAAAAACCGCTAAATACTCTAAAACACCTTTAAACCACTAAAATTTTTAAAACTCCAATAAACATTCAAAACCCAAAAAAACAAAAAGAACCTTAAAACCCAAAATAAACATAAAAACCATTAAACCCTCACAACCACAAATAATCATAAAAACATTAAAAATCCATAAAACCTCTAAAAATCCCTAAAAAACATAAAAGATTCGAAAAACATGAAAACCAAAAAGAAAACCTTATAAACATAGAAGAACATAAAAACACTAAAACAAAAAAAAGATAAGAACCCTATGAACCCTAAAAAACAATAAAACCCTAAAAACATAAAAATACAAAAAATGCCTAAAAATAATAAAAAACTTAAAATCCTTTAAAAACCCAACGTAAACATTAAAAAACTAAAACTCGTAAAAACCAATAAAAACCTAAAAATGATAAAAACACTATAAATCGCTTAAAAGGACACTAAAAACCCTAAAACCCCTAGAAACATTAAAAATCCTATAACCCAATGAAAACACTAAAAATCCACTAAAAATCTTGAAACCCTTTAAACCCTAAAAACAATTAAATAATCTAGAAAACATTAAATCCCCTAATTATAAAAAAACCCAAAAATAATAAACCACCATAAAACCCCTAAAACCTTAAAATCTATTAAAACAATCAAAATACAAAAAATCCTAAAACCCTAAAAATCTAAAAAATCTATAAAAATCCCTATAAATATAAAAAACCCTAAAAACCCAAAAAAACTCAAATAAAAATTAAAAACCTAAAGGCAACTAAAAACATAAAAACCACTAAAACCCTTAAAAACACAAAAAACCCCTCAAAATCCCTTAAAAACTGAAATCCCCTAAAAACCTAAAAATTCTTGAAAAAATAAACACCTTAAACACCCTAAAACCCCTTAAGAATATCATAAAAACCATAAATCACTTTAAAGCCATAAATACCTATAAATACTAAAAATATTAAATGTATACAACACCACAAAAAACTAAAAAACCCTTAAAAACTTTAAACCCCCTAAAAAACCATAACAACTCTTGAAAACCACTAAAATAACTAAAACCACATTAATCCAAAAAAAAAACACATTTAAACTCCAAATGACCGAAAAACTAAAAATATTAAAAAACCTCTAAAAAAATAAAAATATATAATAATCCTAAAATCCTATTAACCCCTAAAAATACCTATAATCCTTAAAAACCCATATAACTTCAAAAACCCCTTTAAAATCCCTAAAAATTTAAAACCAATAAAACCCCATAAAACCCCTAAGTAAAGCAGAAAAAATAAAAACACTTAAAACATCTAATAAACATAAAAAATTTAAAAACCCTAAAACCCCTAAAAACACTAAAAAATCAAAATCTATAATTACCCAGAAAACCATATAAATCGTAAAAAATCCCTAAAAATATGAAAAACACCATAAAAATTAAAAAAATATGAAAAATACTAAGTAAGAATTTAAACCCTAAAATAACGTAAAATTACTGCAACCCTAAAATTCCCAAATAACCCTAAAGTACCCCTGAAAATACCCTAAAAACTCTAAATCCCTAAAAACTACAAAATTCATAAAAACCTTAAAAACCCTAAACACCAACTAAAAACATGAAAAACCCTTTATAATACTAAAAATGTTAAAAAATAGTGAAAATTCATTAAAAAAATAAAATTATAAAAAACCATAAAACCCAAAAAACCAAAAAGACATTAAAAAACCCTAAGAATTCTAAAAACCCATAAAATCCATTAAACCCTAAAACCCATTAAAATCATTAAAAAGAACTAAACCCCCAAAAACGTAAAACCCCCCAAAAAATGTAAAAACAATAATAAAACCTTAAAAAACTAACACACTTAAGACCCCTAAAAATATAAAAAACACTACAAACACTAAAAAACCAAATTCGTTAAAAAACAAAAAATGCTCAAAATCCCTAAAAACCCATAAAAACCATAAATTTATTAAGAAAGAACCAAAATCATTATAAATGTAAAAAACCATAGAAAATGGGGAAATCCCTAAGAAAATTTTTAAACCCCAAAACCATATAAGACCCTTAATAACTAAAAGCACTAAAAATCTCAAAAACCTAAAAATGAAATAACCTAATAAAACCCCTAGAAAATTAAAAAAACCTAACACCCCATTAAAACCCAATTAAACAATAAAAACCATTTAACCCCTAAAATGTTAAATAAATATAAAAAACCTAAAAAACTCTAAAACTCTAAAAAAACCTAAAACCATAAAACTATAATATTACTAAAAGATTACTAAAAACAACTAAAATAGAAAAAAAACATAAAAATGAGAAAACCCCTAAGATAACAATAAATTTATAAAAAAAATTAAAACCCCTAAAAAACCTAAAAACCCCTAAAAACTATAAAAAAAATAAGAACCTCAAAAACTCACAAAAATTCTAAAAAACCTTCAAACCCCAAAAATTATTTAAAACACAAAAAACCCTTAAAAAACTAAAAAGAACCAAAAACTATAAAACCCCAAATGACTATAGTATCCTAATACCCCTAAAAACCATCAAAATCTATAAAAACCCTAAAACCCAATAAAATCAAAAAAACCTACAAATCCCTAAAGATTTTAAAAACAATAAAAAGGATAAAAATATTAAGAAACCCATAAAAATAGAAAACTATTAAAATCCCTAAAAACCTGAAAATGCTAAAAACCCTAAAACCTTCAAAAAACACTAAATCCCAAAAAAACCTTAAAAACATTGAAACCTCTTAAAACCTATAAAATCCATAAATATGCACACAAAAATCTCAAAACCCATTAAACCCATAAAAACACTAAAACCCTAAAAAACCCAGAAACCCATCAATGTCCTTAAAAAACTCAAAAACCAATAAAAATTGTAAAAATTACCAGAAAATACCTTAAAATTTAAAAAACCATAAAAAAATGAAAACCCTAAGAAAAACATAAAAAACTGAAGAACGCTTAAAATATATAAAAAATCAAAAAATTGCCAGAAACCCAAAAACCCTAAAAAACCCATATAATCTTAAAAACTATAAAACCCCTAAAAACTATAAAAAACCCTAAAACCTATAAAACTCTAAAAATCCCTAAACACTCTAAAAACCCTTTAAATTTCTAAAAATGTTATAATAATATAAAAAATACTAAAAATCAATAACAACTTAAAAACCCCATAAAAATGAAAAAAACTAAAAAACTAAAAAACCATAAAATCCATAAAATCCTAAAAATGAAAACAAAATCCCTAATAATATAAAAAACAAAAAATAATATAAATCCCCCTAAGAACACCAAAAATACTTAAAATACTTAAAACACATAACAAACCTAAAAATTGATATAAACTGTAAAAACCCTAAAAATCATAAAAACCCTAAAATCATAAAACCCATAAAAACTAAAAACACTAAAAAGCCATAAAAACCCCAAAATCATTAAAACTGATAAAATACTTTAAAAACTATTAAAAATAACTAAAATTCTTATAAAAACAAAATACTCAAAAAAATTGAAAACCCTAAGAAAACCTTAAAAAAATAAAACAATTAAATCGCTAAAAACCTATAAACACTAAAAACCCTAAAACCCCACAACCCCACAACCCCTAATAACCCTCAAAATACCTAAAAACCCATAAACCCAAAAAAATATAAAAACACTAAAAATCCCTAAAAACATAAAAATCCTCAAAAAACATGGAAAACCCCAAATAAAAACATAAAAACCATAAAAAATTAAAATTCTTAATAAACCTGAAGATGATAAAAAAAACCCCTCAAAACAAAAAAAAGTCTCTAAAAACCATAAAACTCCCATAAAACAATAAAACCCCTTAAGACATTAAAAATCCTTAAAACCCCATAAAACCTCAAAAAACCCTAAAAACACAAAAAATCCTTTAAACCCATAAAAATGTTAAAAAACTGTTAATAACCTTAAAACCCTAAAATCTCCAAAAAAACCTTAATAATCAATCAAATCCAAAAAAATTTAAAATCTCTAAAAAAATTAAACATCTAAAATATCTAAAAATCTATAAATACTCAAAAAAACCCTAAAAATCCAAAGAAAACAATAAAAACCTAATTCACTTAAAACCCATGGAAAAACTAAATAATGCTAAAAAACCTAAAAACATAAAAATCCCTAAAATATCTAAAACCTCTAAAACCTATAATAGCCCACTAAAAATTATAAAACACTTTAGACCCCTAAAATTTTTTAAAAACGCTAAAAATCACTTTAATACTATAAAAAACTCAAAAAAACATAAAACCCACAAAAAACCCAAAAAACACTAAAACCCATGTTACCCTAAAAATTCCTAAAAATAAAAAATAGCATAAAAATTTTATAAAAAATACCTAATAATCCCTAAAAGCATAAAATTGTTAAAAACCACGAAAATCACCTAAAAACATAAAACCACTAAAAAACTAAAAAATGTAAAAACCAGAAATAAAACCCAAACCATTAAAACCCCCAAAAACATTAAAAACCATAAAATACCATAACACCAAAAAAAATA
Source organism: Viscum album (assembly GCA_963277665.1). NCBI lineage: Eukaryota > Viridiplantae > Streptophyta > Magnoliopsida > Santalales > Viscaceae > Viscum > Viscum album. Next base: position 792,217,411 of record OY728164.1, read on the forward strand.
ATAAATGCTCTAAAAATATTTTAAATCCAAAAATTTTTAAAAAAACTAAAAACCTATAAAACCCAAAAAACTAAAAAATCCCAAGAAAATGAAGAAACCCATAAAGAACATGAAAAAACTCTAAAACCCTCAAAATACCTAAAAACCTAAAAACACCATAAAATCCTAAAAAGGCTAATCAAAACCTGAAATCCTAACAACACTTAAAACCCATAAGAGACCTAAAAATGCTAAAAACATAAAAAACTCTCAAACCCATAAAAATTATAAAACCCATAATACATAAAAAACCCTAAAACTCTGAAAACCCATCAAAAAAAAAATGTAAAAACCTTAAATACCCTAATAATCACTAAGAAAACCCTAAAATCCTAAAAAACATATAACCCCTAAAAACAAAAAAAAAATATAAAAATGCTAAAACCCTAACACCCATAAAAACCCTAAGAACCCCACCAAAGATAAATATCCCAAAAATGATAAAATCAATAAAAAACACTAAAACCCCATTGTAACCCTTAAATATGTTAAAAAAATATAAAAACTTCTAAAACCAAAAAAACTAAAAAACCATAAACACCAAAAAACCATAAAAGGGCTAAAACTCTAAAAACCCAACCCCCCCCCCCCCCTCAAAATCCATAAAATATTAAAAATCAAATAAAATCCCTAAAAAGTAAAAACACCCTAAAAACATTGAAAACCCCTAAGAAAACCTTAAAAACAAAAAAAACATAATACCCTCAAAAACCCTAAAACGATAAAACTATTATAAACCCCTAAAAATCCATAAAACCCATAAAACATATAAAACCCTAAAAACTCATAAAACGATAACCATTATAAACTCTAAAAACCCTATTAACCCTTAAAAATGTTCAAAACTCTAAAAAATCCTAAAAACCCTAAGAAAAAACACAAAAATCCAAAAATACCATAAAACCCCTAAAATCCCTAAAAACTCTAAAAACCCCTAAAAACCATAAAAACTATAAATATCCTAAAAATCCCAAAAAAATACCTAAAAACAAAAAACCACAAAAAATTCTGAACACCACTAAAAACCTCAAAACCCAAAAAAACTATATAAATTGTAAAAAAGCTCCAAAAATCCCTAAAAATTTAACAAATAATAAAAATATTGGAAAAACATAAGAAAAACATAAAATAGAAATACAGTAAAAACTCTTAAAAACTAAAAAATTTTAAAAACCAAAAAAATCCTAAATACCATTAAACCACGGTAAAACCTTAAAAACCCATAAGATCCCTAAAAGAAACTAAAAACTATAATAACAGTTTAATCCCCTAAAAAGATAAAAAGATCTAAAAATTTTAAAACCCTAAAATACTAAAAAACCTCTGCCCCCCCATTCCCATAAAAGCCAAAAAAACCCAAAATACCTAGAAACCCTCAAATCTATAAAAACCAATAAAAATACTTCAAAATCCAAAAAAATCCCTAAAAACTTAAATAACCCTAGAAACCTCAATAAAACCTGAAAAAAAACATAAAAAACATAAAATCATAAAATACATATAAAATGCTAAAAAACATAAAAACCCCAAAAAACACTAAAAACCATAAATTACCTAAAAACCCTAAACCCATAAAAAATAAATCTCATTAAAAACAATAAAACCCTTTAAAACCCTAAAAATGTTAAAAAAACTCAAAAATCCTTAAAACCATAAAAAATAAAAAAACCTAAACACCCAAAAAACCATAAAAATCCCAAAAACCCACGAACCCCTGAAAATCTATTATAACCCTAAAACACCATAACAATTCTATATATTATTTAAAAATCCATAAAAACAAAAAAAACCCTAAAAACGCTTAAAACATAATAGAAAACATAAAAACTCAAAAACACTTAAAAGCCCTAAAAACCTAAAAACCCTAAAATCATAAAACTCCTCAAAATCACTAAAACCCTAAGAAAACATAAATTTTCTTATATATATATATATCCAAAAAAACATAAAAACCAAAAAATTCATGAAACCCCTTAAGAAACCCATAAAAACCAAAAATCACTTTAAACCCACTAAAACCTACAATTATCTAAAAATCGTAAATATACCTAAAAACCCTACCAACCATAAACCCTACAAATTACCATAAAAACCCTACAAAATCATAAAACCCAAGAAACAAAATAATATCTAAAAAAACATAAAATCTCAAAAATTGTTAGGTAACTTAAAAAATCTGAAAACCCTGAAAAACTAAAAAAACCTAAAACACCAAAAAAACATAAAATCATAAAACCCTTAAAATTATAAAAATATATAAAATCCATAAAAAACCAAAAAATATCCTAAAAAGATGTAAAAATTCAAAAAAACCAAAAAAACCAAAAGACCTTAAATTCCCTAAATCCCATAAAAACCAAAAAACCCCAATAAAAACCCCAATAAAAACCCCAAAACCCCTTTAATCACATATAAACACTAAAGACTAAAAAATCATTAAAAACCAAAAAACACTAAAAAAACCGTCTAAAAACATAAAATAATCCAAAAACCTAAAATCCCTAAAACACTAAAAACTAGTAATAAATCTCAAAAACACTAAAAATCCATGAAAATATAAAAACCCTAAAAACCATGAAAATCCCGATTAAAATCTTAATAACATAAAAATAATTTAAACCCCTAAAAACATAAAAAAAAACTAAAACCCCTAAAAACCATAAAAATTCCTAAAACCTTCAAAAATACTAACCCCAATAAAAATCTTATAAAACCACTAAAAACATTGAAAGCCTTTTAAACCATTAAAAACATAAAATAATTAAAAACCATTTAGAACCCAAAAAAAATCAAAAAAAACCCTAAAACCCTAAAAAACCATAATAATCCTATAAACAAAAAACCCTTAAAAACCCCAAAATCCCAAAAAAACCAAAAAAACCATAAAAACAAAAAAAAACCTAAAATACACTTAAACCCATAAAAAACCTAAAAACCCTAAAAACCATAAACCATTAAAACTCTTAAAAACATCTAAAAACATTAAAAACCATAAATATCATAAAATTCCCAAAAGAATAGAAAAACCACAAAAGAATAAAAAACCATAAAAATCCTTAAAAACAAAAAAAACATAAATACCTAGAAAAACACTAAGAAATCCTTAAAAATCTAAAAACATATAAATCCCCTAAAAAATATAAATTCTTAAGAACTATAAAAACCATAAAAACCATAAAACCTTTTAAATATATTAAAAATACCTAAAAACCCCTAAAACCCCAAAAACCTCCAAGAACTCTAAAAATAGTTGAAACCCATAAAATTGTTAAAAAACTCTAAAAAACCTTAAAATTTCTACAAACAAAAAAATATAAAACCCAAACACCCCAATAATAATCTAAAACCACATAAACCCCATAAAAATCCCTACAAACACAAAAACCCCATAAAATATGAAAAAACCCTAAAATTCCCTAAAATATTAAAAAACCTAAAATCATTGAAAAACTATAGGAAAATATTAAAAAAATAAAAACACATAGAACTAATAAAAATTCATAAAATTCTTAAAACCATAAAACCATAAAACCTTAAAATCCATTAAAATCCCTAAAAACTATACAAACCTAAAACCCCAAAATGACCATAAAATCCAATAAACTCCAAAACCCCTTTAAACACGTAAAAATGTTTAAAAAAAATCCAAGATCTATAAAAACCCTAAACAACTCAAAAAAACATAAACACCTAAAAACCATAAATACTATAAAAATCCTAAAAACTATTAAAATTCTTAAACCCCTAAAAACCATAAAATTCAAAAAAATCCCAAAAAATGGATAATAATGTAAAAATCCCTAAAACCCTATGAAAAACTTATTAACCTAGAAAGAATTGAAGTCCCTAAAAAAATAAAAATCCTAAAATCCTAAAAACATCAAAACCCCTAAAAATCACCAGAAACCCTAAAAATCTATAAAAATCCCTAAAAAATTAAAAACCCTAAAACCCAAAAATCCATAAGAAAACATTAAAAAACTTAAATCGCATATGAAATCTAATGCACTACTGGTTGCTGGTCTCTGATTGCTGGAAGATGATGATGGCTGTTGTGGTTTGATGTTGGTGGTGGTGATTGGCTAGGATGTCAGATCTGGTGTTGTTGGTTGCTGGGGCTGGTCGGATTGGACGCGTTGTTTCTGTTGTGTGGCTGTGATGTTTGGTATCGGTGTTGGATGCTGGTGTTGGCTGGACAAGATGGGTGAATGCTGATTTTGTGTTTTGTTTTTGTGTCTTTCTCCTTTTTTCTTTTCTTCTTTGTGCTTTTCTTTGGGTATTGGTCAATTGACCCAACCCCGCCCTATCTTCTTTGCTACATTTTTTCTGAATAAATGTTGGGGGGCCAAGAATAGATTGGCCCTACACCAACCTTGGCCTTAAAAACAATAAATCCCATTAAACCAAAAAAACAAACTAAAAGCTATTAAAACCCATTAAACCCTTAAAAAAGTTTAAAACTCTAAAAAACCATAAATCATCGAAAAACTCAAAAAACCACAAAAAACCAAAAAAATTCATAAAACCCTAAAATCAAAAATCCCCCTAAAGCCATCAAAATTCATAAAAATAGTAAAAATCCTTAAAATTTATAAAATTTTCTAAAAAACCTAAAAAATTAAAACCCTAAAAAATTCATAAGAAAAATTTGAACAACAAAAAACATATAAACCCCGTAAAAACCTAAAAAACACTAAAAACACTAAAACACCCTAAAACCCCATAAAACAAATAAAAACTAATAAAATTTTTTATTACCCTAAAAATCATAAAAACCCTAAAAACCCACTAAAAACTCTAAAAAACCATTAAACTTTTAAGAATTTTAAAAAACTCCTAAAAACCTTAAAACCCTTAAAATTAAATAAATACACAATAACCTATAAAAACTCAAAAAACCCCAATCCAGTTCTCCTATAGAAGCATTATTTATAACTCTAAATGGGTGGTCTCAAGGAATCCCGGTTTGAATTGTAGGAAGACCACCTGGATTGATCAACCCATCTGTGAATTTGTCCATCCCCCTCAGAATTTTAAGCATTGGTCCATCACTGATCTCAACAATAACATGTGTGATATTGAGAGCATTCTCCCGCAAAATATTATCGCAAAAATAAAAAGTTACAGCTTCATGGACATGGACTGTCTTATTTGGAAGCCCAATATGGTTGGGCTGTTGAATGTTATGGAGTTTTACCAGTTTGAATGTGAGCAGGGAATTCAACCCCCTGCTTGGATCTCTATATTTCGGAGGCCCTTCATTCCTCCTTCCAGCCACCTTCTACTATAGAAAATTTGGAGAAATAGATTTCCAATTCAGGAGCAGTTGAAAATAGCTGGGTTGTGCTTGGACTCTACTTGCCCGATCTGTCTTCAGGATGAGGAAAATATGCAGCATATTTTTCATAATTATTGATTTGCTGGGGATCTTTGGGAGTATTTGCAGGTTATTTTCCAACTAAAAATCATCATGGACAGCACATTTTCTGCTCTTTTTAGTAGTGTTTTCGGTGTGCAATGTAGTCAACAGGTTGCCAACATGCTTCTTGCTACTGCTACGGCCCTTTCCGCTTTTGTGTGGGCAGCCTGAAATAAAGTGGTTTTTGATAACGCTCCATGCTGCCTCCGCACTGGTGTGGTGGAGATCCACAAATCCATCCACATGGAATCTCGTATCCAAGATGGTACAATGTATAATGATGTTAATGATTTTATTTTGTTGATAACTCTCGGAGTTTCTGGATGATATAGGAAACCAAGGGACTTTAAATTCATTTGGTGGATTCCACCAATCCCAGAATGGATAAAAGTCAATGTGGATAGTGCTGCTCTGGGTGTGCATGGTCTCTCTGGTTGTGGTGGTGTTTTATGGATGTACAGAGGCTTTGTTAAAGGATGATTTTATCACTTCATAGGGAATGGGTGTGCATATGAAGCAGAGCTTTGGGCCATGATTAAGGCTGTCTAGTTTGCAATTCACTTTAGGTGGAAGCAGCTATGGATTGAATCTGACTTGATGTTGGTAGTGGAAGCACTCAAATGAAAAACTAGGAAAATCCCATGGAGGTTCCTACCCCACTGGGTTGAGTGTCTGAGGACTTCTTAAGGTATGAACATTATGGTCACACATGCATACAAGGAAGCGAACAAGGTAGCAGACATGCTCTCCAAGAAAGCCATTGAGGATGGATGTTCCATGTGGTCATTTATAGCACCATATTTTTTGTACTCCCCTTGTGAACTCGGACATGAAGGGTGACTTGCATACTCGGTTATGCAGATCCTCCCTGTAAAGTCTTGTGCTTAATTTTTTGTTAATAAATTTTGTGGGGTCGGGACACGCCTGGACCCGAACCTACTTTTCCTAAAAATGTAAAAAAACCTTAAAAACATAAGAAATTTTTAAAAACATAAAATCAATTAAACCCCTAAAAAACCTAAAAACACTAAAAAACCTAAATCCCTAAAAATACCTAAAGTCCCTAAAACCCATAAAGACACATAGACCCATGAAACCATAAAAATCCATAAAAACCCTGAAACCCACTATAAACTATAAAACCATTTAAACCCCTAATTTTTTTTAAAAAATTAAATCCTTAAAACCCTAAAAACTCAAAAATCACTAAAAATAAAAAAACTAAAAAATTTATAAAGACCCCTAAAACCCATCAAAATCCCTAAAAATAATAAAAACCATAAAAACCTATCAAATCCTTAGAAATTACTACAAAATTAAAAAACCATAAAAACACTAAAAACCCTAATAAAAACTTAAAATCATAAAAACACTTAAAAAACCTATGATAAATAAAAAACATTGAAATCCATAAAACACCCTAAAACCCTAATAACTATATAAGCCAATAAAAACCTTAAAAACCCCAAAAACATATAAATACACTATAAAACCACTAAAAACTATAAATACCCTTTTAAACCATAAAAACATTAAAAACATTAAAAAATATTAAATCCATAAAACTTTTAAAAAAGACCTACAACCCAAAAATCCATAAAAACTCTAAAAACCCTAACCCCCCCCCAAAAAAATCCCTAAAAACCAAAAAAATATAAAAAATGCTCAAAAAATCCCTAAAAATTTAAAAAACCTTAAAAAGTTTTAATAAAACCTTAAAATACTAAAAACACATAAAACCCCTAGATACCTAAAAAATACTAAAACCCTAAAAACTATAAAACCCATAATAACACTAAAAATCTTCAAATGAAAAAACATCTAAAAACTGTATAAAGTCCTAAAACCCACTAAAACCCTAAAAACCACTAAAACTCTAAAAATCCTTTAAACCCTTATAAATGATTAAAAAACTATAAAAACCATAAACCCAAAAAACTGTTGGAGATGCTGATAAGTGATGTTGTGGCTATGATGACTGGATTATGCTGGATCCTGGACTTGGCGAGATTGGAGGCTGGTTGTTGCTTGGTGGTGAGCTGATGGATGCCGGTTGATGCTGGTGATGATGATGGTTGCCACTTGTTGTTGTGTGTTTTCTATTTGGGTTTTTTCCCTCTTTTCTTTTTTGATTTTTCCTTTTTTATGTGGGTTGTAAGGGGTTTTTTGGGTGTGGTTGTTTTGACCCTCCCCTCCCTTGTCTCCTGGGTCTCTTTTATTCTTTCTAATAAATTGGGGGGGGGGGGGGGGAATAGCCCGAACCTCGGATCTTCCATGCCCTAAAAACCTTAAAAACCATAAACAAACTCAAAATATACTTAAACACCAAAAAACCCATAAACCACTAAAATTCCCTAAAACCCATCAAATCCATAAAACCCCAAAAATCCCTCAGAAATCCTTTAAATCCATAAAATATCTAATGGTATAAAACCCTAAAAACATATAAACACCATAAGAAAACCATAAAATTTAAAAAAACTTAAAACCCCTAAAACCTAATAAATGATAAAAACCCCAAAACCCCTAGAAACACCAAAAACCCTAAAAACCGTCAAAATCCTAAATATCCCTAAGAACTCATAAAATCATAAAAACACCAAGAAATCAATAAAAATGATAAAAACCCAAAAATACCTAAAAACCCCAAATAAGTCCTTAAATACATAAAAACATTTTAAAAAACTAAAAATTCTAAAAACCATAAAAGACCCTAAAACCCCTAAAATCTTAAAAACCATAGAAAATACTAAAAACCCAGGAAACCCCTAAAAACCACTAAAACTATAAAAACTCTTTAAACCCCTAACAATTTCAAAAAACACTAAAAAACATTAAAAATCCTAATAAACAAAAAAAAAACCCTAAAAATCCAAAAAAAACATAAAACCTGAAAATCCATCAAAATCCATAAAACCCATAAAAAGAATAAAAATCCTAAAAGATCTCAAAAAATACCTTAAAATGTAAAAATCCCCACAAAATTTTATGAAATCCTTAAAACACTTAAAACCCCTAAAAACATAATAAATTAAAAAAACTATATCAACCCTAAAAGCCAAAAATGATTTTAAAATCATAAAATCCTAAAAAACATAAAAACCCAATAAAATTAAAAAAACCCTAAAAATGTAAAAAACCCAAAAAACCCTCAAACCCGTTAAGAAAACTGTAAAAACCAAAAAAACCATAAGATCCTAAAAAACATAAAAAACACTAATAACCCTAAAAGACCCAAAAATAACTTATACCCCATAAAAACCATAAACCACCTAAAACCAATAAACCCTAAAACCCCGTAATATCCCTAAAATAGATAAAAACATTAAAAATCCTTTAAACCCCAAAAAATGTAAAAAAACTCATAAAAAATTTAAAAACCATAAAAAACAACAAACCCTAAAAACCTAAATAAAACATTTGAAATCCTAAAACCCATAAAATCCCTCAGAATCTCAAAACCCCCAATAAACATAGAAATCATAAAAATACCATAAAATCCCTAAAAATGTAAAAAAAACCCCATAAATCCATAAGAAAACCCAAAAACCCTAATGTAATTAAACCAACTAAAAACCCAAAAAACGCTAAAAACCATAAAAACCTATAAAACCCCTAAACACCCCCAAAAACCACAAAACCCTTAAATCCCATTAAAAACTCTATAAATGATAAAACCATAAAACTTGATAAAACAATAAAAAATCCGTTAAACCCGTAAAAACATTAAAAAACTCTAAAAACCCATGAAAACCAAAAAAAATAAAAAACCCTTCAAAAACCATAAAAACCGTAAAAACACTAAAAACCCTAAAACCCCTCAAAATCCCTAAACCCCTAAAATCTATAAAAATTCTAAAAAATTCCATAATAATCACTAAAAATGTAAAAAAGCCATAAAAATCATGTATATTCTTAATAAAACCTTATAACTCTAAAAACACGTAAAACCCATAAATACCTAAGAACGATAAAATCCTTAAAAACCCCTAAAAACATAAAAACCCTAAAACCCCCCAAGAGTCCTATAAACCCTAAAAACCATAAATGTCCAAAAAAACATAAAATAACTAAAATTATAAAAAAACTCAAAAACCCAAGAAAACCCCGAAGAAAAACATAAAAACATAAAATTAATTAAATACCATAAAAAACCTAAAAAACTATAAAACCCCTTAAAGACCCTAAACCCCCCCAAAACTATTAAAACCCATAGAACCAATAAAACCCCTAAAACCATAAAAAACCATAAAAACAACTAAAAGCACTAAAAACCCATTAAACCCCTAAAAAGATAAAAAACAATAAAAAATATTAAAACACCTAAAAAAACTCAAAAAATTTGATAAACCTAAGAAACCCATAAAAACCATAAAAATACTAAAAATATGAAAAACCTTCAAAATCCAAAAAAACCCTAAAAACCATAGAAATCCTAAAAATTCCCTAAAATCAATAAAAACATAAAAGACTCCTATAAAAACATTAAAAACATAAAAAACATAAAACCACTAAAAACCTAAACAAGGATAAAACCCCTAAAAACTGTAAAAATACCCTAAAAATCTGAACACCAAAAAACACTTATAAAATCATAAAAGCATTAAAACCCCAAAAACCTATAATAACCTTTAAACCCCACTAAATACTCTAAACACATATAAAACCTTAAAAATGTTCGAAAAACTCCAAAACCCCATAAAACCATAAAAAAATCAAAGAACCCCTTAAAACCTGAAAAAAACCATGAAAACCCAAAATACCTTTAAAATCCTAAAAATCCCTAAAAATCCTAAAAACCATAAAAATCTTAAAAAATCCCTAAAAATAACAAAAAATTTAAATATTAGAAAATATACTAAAAAACCAAATAAATTATTAAAACACTAAAAAGATATAAAACCCCTAAAAAATATAAATACACTAAAAACACTTTAAATACCTAAAAATTCATAAAACCCTAAAAACCATAAAACCCCCTAAAGCCCTTAAAAACCCTAAAACGCCTAAAACCTCTAAAAACTCTAAAACCCCTTTAAACCTCTGAAAACATTATCAGAATCTAAAAACCCCAAAAATCATAAAAAAAACCCTAAAAACCCAAAAATACTTATAAACACTCTACAAACACTAAAACCCTCAAAATCAATAAAACCATAAAAGGCCAAATAAATCCTAAAATACCCTAAAAATCTCTTAAAAATTTTAAAACCGTAAAAATCATGAAAACTCACAGGAAAACCTTAAAAAACTAAAAACACATAAAACCCCTAAAAAACTAAAAAATAGTGAAAACCCTAAAACCCATAAAAACCTAAAAAAAACAAAATCCCTTAGAAAATTTCAAAATCATAAAAATATAAAAAATCCCTACAAAACATAAAAATCCCTAAAACCCTGAAAAATACCCTATGAAAACTTTAAAAACATCAAAACATGTAAACCCCCTAAAAGATAAAAAATTCTAAAGACCCAATTAAACCTAAAAATCCCAATGCTTTCAAAACCCATAAAACCCCTAAAAAAATATATCCCATAAAAACCCAAAAACCGCTAAAAATTTCCTTTAAAACACCACAAAAACTCTAAATATTGTTTAAATTCCTCAAAATGTTAAAAAACTATAAAAAATTAAAACCCTAAAAAACTAAAAAAACTCTAAAAACCTAAAAACCCCATAAAAACACTCAAAACCCTGAAACTCTCAAAAACCCTAAAAATCATAAAAACCATAAAAATCCTATTAAATCCCTAAAAATATTTAATATTTTATAAATACTAAATCCCTAAAAGACCTTAATAAAACCTAAAGAACCTAAAAACACATAAACCCCCCAAAAACCCACAAAAAGATAAAAACCATTAAAAAAATAAATACCATAAAACCCCTAAACCCATAAAAATACATAAAAACCAATAAAATCACTAAAAAGCACTAAAACCTCTAAAACCATTTATCCCCCTAAAATCATTAAAAACACAAAAAAACATTAAAAACCATAAAAAATAAAAAAACCCTTGAAAACTAAAAAACAAAAAACCTTAAAAATCTCTATAAATCAAAAAAATCCATAAAACCCTAAAAACAATAAAAATCCATAAAAATACAAAATCCCTTAAAATGTAAAACCCCCTAAACCCCCTAAAAACCAAATAAAATATTAAAAATCTAAAAACATATAAAAACCTAAAAAAATAAAAATTCTATGAAGCATAAAAACCCTAAAACACTTAAAACCCAATAAAACCCTCAAAATATCTAAAATCCCTAAAACCCCTAAAAGCCCATAGAAATCATAAAAATCTCTACAAATTCCTAAAAATGTAAAAATCCATAATAACCTTAAAAACCCGTAATAAAACCTTAAAAATGTAAAAATACTTAAAATTATGAAAAAAGCTAAATACCAAAAAAAATTTAAAACTCTAAAAGACCCAAAAGACTCCAAAACTCATAAAAACCATAAAACTCTTAAAAATAATGAAAAACCATAGAAACCCATATATACTCTGTAAATGACTAAAAACTCTAAAAACAATTTAAACCACTAAATTTTTAAAAAATTATAAAAAACTGTTAGACCCCTAAAAACTCAAAAAAATCCTAAAATCCCAAAAAACCCATAAAAACCATAAAAACTAAAACACCCCGAAAATACCTCAAAATCCCTAAAACCCTTAAAAATTCATAAAAATTTTAAAAATTTGTAACAGTCTCTAAACACGTGAAAACCCTTTAAAAACCTCAAAACCCCTTAAGAAAAAATTAAAAACCTAAAAACACTTAATACCTAAAAAATGCTGAAAACCATTAAAAGTCCCTAAAACACATAAAAACTCCTAAAAACTATTTAAATACCTAAAAATTTTAAAAATATAACACCAATAAAAAGTCTAAAAACAGTTAAACAGCTAAAAATGTTAAAAAATCTATAATCCTTAAGAAATCTCGAAAACTCAAAATAAAACACTAAATCCAAAAAAAACTATAAGAACCCAAAAAACAATAAAAACCCTTAAATAACCTCATAATACTTAAAACCCCAAAAATACATAAAAATAACTAAAAATACAAAAATAATTAAAAACCTCTAAAACCCTAAAAAACATAATAAATCGTTAAAAACCCAAAAACACATAAAAACCACAAATCCTAAAATGCTAAAAAATATTAAAAACCCTAAAAAACACTAAAAACATAAAAAACAATAAAATCATAAAACCCCTAAAAACCCACTAAAAACCCTAAAAAAATTTCAAGTTGTAACATCCCGACCCCTGTCATTGGCTTGAGAAGGTGATAGAAGGTTACTTGGGCTTAAGAAACATCCATAAGATGACGAAGGTTGTTAATAAATGTTGAGGGTGTCCTTTAAAATTTGGGATATGATTTTACCTTTTTAGATACACATTAACCTATATCTATAACTAAAAAACACTAAAATATGTATGAGAAAATTAAAATACAATTAAAAATTTTATTTATACCAAACCAACCAAAGAGTACCATAGAGGAAGACAAAATATCGTCATATTAAACAATATAAGATAACTAATAAAATTCAAAGAAAACCACATAAATCCAAATCTCCATATGCTCCAACCAACATCTCCACAAAATAGACCATGTATGAAAAATTAGTACTAAATTTTATTGATGCTTTACCTTTACCCATATCTTAATAGACGATATCTGTAAAAGCACCAAAGGCTCAAAGCAGGGGTGAGTATTAAAACATGGTAGGTTTTCCCCGATGACTTCCAAACTCATGCCACTAGAATAGAACATGTTAGAATATTATATGAAATAGTTTTAAAATAGATTTACAATTTATATCAAATCTAAGTAGTTCACATCATAACAGTTTTATAAGGAAAGCGCATAAACAATTCTAAAAATCATTTAACATTCCTCTTTGCCATAACCCATCCCTTTCAACATAACCACACATCCTACCATGAATGCAACCCATGGACCTCACTATAATCATGAGTGGTGAGTTATCCTTCCATTAAACTATAACCAAGTGGACCACTTTGATAGGAGTACTTCACACTAATATTTGTCCCAAACTTTTGACGGTGGTACTTCATGCCCTTATCAATCCTTTTTTATATGAACACATGACACAAAATCATGAAGAAACCCACGCAAAACCCAATTATGTTCAAACCATTTCGATAAAACATCATTATTTTTAATGAAATCCATTTTTACATGAAGAAAAACTTATAATTATTTTAAATTCATCGTTTTAAAATCATATTATAAAAACCACTTTCCGAAAACAAACCAACATGCCCAATTTTTCAAAAACCCTCGCTCAAGTGGGTTTAAAAAATTATGTCACAAAAAATAGAAAAAAAATTGATCAAAGAAATCAATTTGAAATTAATCATTCAAGTTATAAAATAGTGGAGTCAAAGGTGATACCACATACCTTGGGATTTATGATGAAAATCAAGAACAACACGAAGAACGTTCACAAACCCAGGTTAAATCTCCAAAAACATGCCTTAACTCTCTACCTATATCAACAAAAAGACTAAAAAAACATATTTGGCATACATATCCCTAGTTCCATACAAATCAGGTATATATCTAACAAAATCAGATAAAGAGAGAAGTATATCTAAGAAAAATCTCCAATAACTAATAAGAATGAATGCTTACAATAAGAATTGAGCTTCAATTCAACAAGGAACAGATCTTGATAGCTTCCAAGTATATAGGGAGAGGTTGTCAAACCTTTTGAGAGATAAAAATACCAAGTTACGACCATTTTTGGAAAAAAAAGAAATAAAACACAAGGCCAACCCAGATACTCTTATTTAGAATCTATTTTTTTTTAATTGTGCATGGTTTAGTTTACAGTTAGGTAAACCATGCACTAATCATGTTTTATCCACTACCTTAAGGGTCAATCCTTTCATGGTTGTCTCGCACGGTTTCTAAACCATGTGAAAACTATTCCAAATCCCACTATCCAAAAAAATATTGTTTTCTCCTAGGTTTCTGTATGCTTTTCAAAAAATCTTGCGTAGACCGTGTGCCTTAACCTTAGACCCAATCTCATTATGCTCGGTTTCCTATAGGTGTTGGATGGTTTTCCAAAACTATGTACCAACCAAAAACTTGTATAAAACTTATATAACACTCCAAAAGTTATCTAATCTCTCCCAAACTTAACCCCAACACGTCATATACTTAAATTACATAAAATATGGGTTAATAACCTCAACATATGGGTGCTACAATATCCCCAACATTGGTCATTCCATTTTTAGAATGTATGAAACTATTTTTCCCTATAAGTGTTATATCCATTGGTCATTCATGTTCTTATATATTTTCTAATTCTCTTCAGGGATCTGACCATGTTTCTACTAAAAAAACTCACTAGTTCACTGTTTTTTCCATGAAATAATTTCTCTTGCATATCCACAATCCACATTGGCATGCGCATCAATGAAGAATGCAGATATAGATCAATGTGATAACATTGATTTCATGTTCTTTATTAGGATGATACTCAACTGAGACACATATAACTCATTATTCACCACACTGAATTGTGGTGGAAATTCCAAATGATATGCCACCTCACTAACCCATTTCAGTATCTCAAAAGGGACTATTTATCGAGGAGATAACATTCCCTATTTCCAAAAAAATATGATTATTAAGCCTTGGATATATCTTTAATAACACGTGATCACTCACTGTGAATGAAAAAGAACATCGACGATGATATGTTTATGATTCTTGATGACTCTACACTGTTTCCATTTGTTTCTTGATCAACTAAATCTTTTCCATTGTTTCTTGGACAAGGCTCTTCCCAAATAGTGATGTCTCACCTATTTCCACCTAAAAAGGTGTATAATGGCAATCATGACCATACAATTAGTCAAATGGAGCCATTTTTATTGAGTCATGGAAACTATTGACAAGTCCTCCACTATATGAGATTCATGAATAGGAATCAAATGCGCCCACTTCATGAGTCAATCCACTATCATCCATATAGAATTGTGTTTCTAAACTATTCTTGGGATCCTGTTAAAAAATATGTAGCTATCTTCTCCCATATTCAAACTAGAATAGGTAAATATTGTTACATACCTACTGGTTGATTATATGCTTCCTTAACTAACTAACAATTTAATCATCTTAAAAAAACTCATCCTCTTTGCTCTTCAAGCCAACCCACCGAAACATTGCTTTCAATTCCTTATACATATTATTTATTCTTAGATGAACAACCCATATTTAATGGTGGTAATC
Source organism: Viscum album (assembly GCA_963277665.1). Lineage (NCBI taxonomy): Eukaryota > Viridiplantae > Streptophyta > Magnoliopsida > Santalales > Viscaceae > Viscum > Viscum album. The sequence continues at coordinate 792,233,157 of OY728164.1, forward strand.
ATGTAGAATCTATTCCTAAAAATCCATAGGTATAATCATTCGATTTTAGAGCCACATCACTGATGTTTCATCCATCTTACATCCCTAAATGGTCTCCCCACCATTGAGTTTTTAGCGCATCACATCACATTATAAATCATACATACGTGCCTCTTTAACCATCATCAACATATCTAAAACCATAAAAAATGAAAATTAATCCACAACATCACCTTGGTCTTCAAATTCATCATGATTTTCGACTAGGACCAACATCAACTGCCACTCATCGGATGCCTCTTTATCCAATAAAAAATATTAATTTCTACTTAATGCATCTGCCACCTAATTTACTTCCCCTGATGTATACATTATGTCAAAGTAAAATATTTATAGATATTCCATCTATATCCCTTTTCTCATATTCAAATTAATTTGTGATAAAATATGATTCAAGATATTATGATTTGAAAACATAGTAAATTTCTAACCAAATAGGTAATGATGCCAAGTATTCAAAGGATGGATGACTTCAGCTAAATCTAAATTGTTTTTTGGGTAGTTCTTCTCATGAATTAATAAATACCTTGAACCATAGGCAATAACATGGTCTCCTTTCCTGAGAACACAACCCTAAATAGATTTCAAAGAATCACAATACACCACATACCCTAGTCATGATTCTAGAAAAGTCCATATTGGTTCATATGTAAGGTGAATATTTTTCTCTTGAAATAATTTTTTCCATTCCTCACTCCATTGTAATGAAATGTTCTTATTTGTAAAAGTTTTCATAGGTTAATCTAGTCTTGATAAGTCATGAAAAAAGAATCAGTAATAACCAACTAGACCAAGAAAACACTATATATCAAATACCTTCTTCGGTGGTTTCCAAGGGATAAAAACTTTTATCTTGTTTGGATCCACTAAAAAACCTCTTTTAAAAATTATATTGCCAAGAAATTGTATATATTGTATCCAAAAAACACAATTTGATAATTTTATATATAACTAATAATCCCATTTGATTACCAAAATGATCACCAAGTGATTCCCATTATCAGTATTTATCATTGAATACACCAAGATTTAATCCACAAAAATCACCACAAAAGAATCTACATATCACTGAAATATATAATTCATAAATTCCATAAAGTCCACTGGTGAATTCGTCAGGCCAAAAAGCATTACCACATATTCATAATGTTCATATCTTTTTCTGAAGGTTTTCTTCAAAATATCCTCCTTCCAAAATCATAATTGGTGATATCCTGATCGCAAGTCAATTTAGATAACCAATGAGCTCCTCTTAATGTATTGAATATATCATCGATGCGTGAAAGTGGATACTTATTCATTATCATTACTTGGTTAAGCTTACAATAATCTACACATAGCTATAGAGTTCCATCTGCCATTTTCATAAACAAGACTGGTGCTACCCATGGAGATGTACCCGGCCAAATCAAACCATTTCTTTCTAGCTCTTCCAACTACACATTGAACTCCCTTAATTATATTGGTTCCATTAAATAAGATGTAAATGAGATAGGACTAGTCCCTAGGAGTATATAAATCATAAAACAAACATCCCTTACCGATCGAAACCCTAAAAAATTTTAAGGGAAAAAATCTGGAAATTGTTCCATGACTGCAAAAAAACTATTCTTCCATATCACATCTATCGATGTCAATGACAATTTAGCTGACTTGTATGATATAATTCCAACTTTTAGTTCCAAAAATCTCATTTCACCTTCCTTTACATTACTTAATTCTTGAAATATATTCTTGACAACATTGTTAATCAAGAAACTCGCTATTATTTAATAATAGTTAATGTTATCCTTGAATTTTGTCAACCAGTCCATTCATAGGATTACGTCATAGAAACTCATATCCAACATCAAAAAATACCATTTCATCCTAGATCCTTCAATGGTTATAGAACTTTCTCTACAAAAAAATTGTTGAAACTTTCTTTGACCAAAAGGATTTTTATGTTTTATCATAGAAGAAATCATCTCAAGTATTAAACATATAAAATCAATAGTTTGAGAAGAAATAATGTAATGAGATGCAGCAATATCAAAAAAAACATTCATAATGGTAAAACTAAAAAGAATCACACCACTCACCATAGATGGTCTAGACCGATCATCCAACATAACTTTTTCATCTCTGTATAATTTATTTCTCACAACACTCCACTCTTTATTTCCCTATTGAGATTTCCCTACCTAAGGATTCCGGGTATTATGGGAATCACCATGTCTAGCACTATTCTACCGATGAGATTTATTCTTCTACCCTCACCCCATAAAAACATATGATATATGTGATACCTGCGAAGTGTACAACGAACCTGACCTCAAAGCACTCTAACAATATCACTAATGATTCCCCATATGGTTTTAGTTGTGGAATGCTCTAGGTTGTTTCAAACTCTCTTGATTTTTGTGGTCAAGTGAGAAAAATTATAAAAATCCTTATTTTATCTTTGGTTTTAGAAGTAGGTTCATTGATCAATATGTCTCATTTTGATTCATGCTCCATGCCAAAAAAAGGTATCCCTCTTTTTCTTGATTATGGTATTAGAGTTCCCTCCATTTTCCATGGGTGTCAAAATAATTCCTCCTCCCATGGCTCATGAGATATCTCATTCAACCATCGTTACTCTATTCACTATCTCTGTATAGTCCATGATATAGAGCAGAACAATCTTCAATGGAATCTCATGTATCATCTCTGATTTAAATATGTGTTCCATTAAGGACACACTAGTAGCAGCTTCAGGTGCAAAGAACACTAAATTCACGAATTTAGATGCATGCTCACTGACATAGATATTTTCTTACTTTAGGCTAAAGATGTCTATTTTTCTATGAATCTGGAACGTGTTATGATAGAATTGTTTTGTTAAAATATTCTTCAAAATCCTCCAAACCAAGGCCTTGGTCAACTTTAGCCAACACAACTAGGTCCCACAAAGGAAATGAAAGTCCCTATAGCTTATATGTCACTATATTGACATTCATCTTTGCTGGTGTAGTGATGAAATTTAAGATAATATTCATCATATTCAGTGATACTTCCACTATTTGCAGTTCTAAATTGCCCCAAAAGATTTGTGGATTATACTTCTAGAACTAGATTTAACGATTCACTTATCTTGGTATATCCATATGGTTCCTTGTTTCCATATCCTAAAATGATTCAATGATACTCTAAACAAGTTGTTGGTTCGCCTGGGGCTTAGGTGAAGCCACATTCTCTGCAAATTCTTTTAGTTGGTTTCTGTGACACCAAACGAGTACCATTTCTATACAGATAATGAATTAAATAAAACTCATTCGTTATAATCTGAAGGCTTAACATTTTAATTCTACCACATCATTCTATCACAAAAATTCATTCCAAAATATCCCTTTACCATATTCATCAATTTTTAAAAAATTTCCATTTCATTTGAAAATCAAACCATTTTTAAAATACCTAACCATTACCTTTTCAATGTATTTCATTTGAAAATAATTTCAATAATTATAAAAAATTATTTCACATTGCATTAAATCATATATCATTACTAAAAATGAATTATACACTACTAGTGGGAATTCATTCCTCTAATGCATGTCATGCTCATCTAAATAATAAACCCATGATAATGAGATTCAAATTCCTATAAGTGTATCTAAAACTCTTATGTACCCAACTACATAGTAACTTTACATTCAAAATAAAAAGATGAGATTCATATTTTTATTCTGCATATTTCACGTCCTAACAATTTTACTCCTTTATATGATCCCAACTCAATGAATAAACAACAATGAATTTCAACTCTAGGACCAAGAAAACCGATGACCACTTTTTCCACAAAGGACCAAGCTAATACCGCTTTTACAAACTACAATTTCATAATAAAAATGAAACACAAAACCAAAATTTCATGTATACCAAACCAATAAAAGAGTACCACAAAGGAAGAAAAACTATCATCAAAGTAAACTGTAGAAGACAACTAATAAAACTCAAAGACAACCACATGGATCCAAATCTCCACAATCTCTAAGCTCCATTTCCACCAAACCTCGCAAGTATCATGACATAGTACTAAATATGTGTGATACTTTACCTTTTCCAATATCTCGATAAAAGATATCTACAAAATCACCAAAGTTATAAATAAGAGGGTGAGTATTAATACTCAGTAGATTTTCCCCAATGACTTCCCAACTCATGACACTAGGATAAAACATGTCAGCACATTATATAAAAAAAATTAAAACATTTTCAAAATTTATATCAAATCTAAGTAGTTAACAACATTATAGTTTTCCATGGAATGCACATAAACAATTCTTTAAATCATTAAATATTCCTATTTGGCATAACCCATCCCTCTCCACATAACAACACATCCTATCATTCATGCAACCCATGGACCTACCTATAATCAGGAGTGGTGACTTATCCTTCTATAAATCCATTACCTAGTGGACCACTTTGATGGGGGCACTTCATGACCATATCCATCCCAACCTTTTTATAGGGATACTTCATGCCCTTATCCATCCAAATGAATATAAACACACACACAAAACCCTGTTGAACCCATTCTAGATCCAAGCGTGTTCAATAAATTTCAATAAAAAATTATTCTTTTTATTGAAAATCATATTTCCATGCTTAAAAACCAACAATTATTTTAAAATCATCATTTTAAAATCATATTATCGAAACCACTATCCAACAACACACCAAATTTCACAATTTTCCATAAACCGTCACTCAAGTGGGTTTAAATAATTATTTCAAAGAAAATAAAAAATAAATTTCAATAAAAGAAAACAATTTGAAATTAAGAATTTAAGTTCTAAAACAAAGGATTTGAGAGTGAATCCACCTACCATGGGTTTTAGGATGAAAATAAAGAAAGACATGAATAACATTCCAAAACCATGGTTAAATATCCAAAAACTCACCTTCAATATCTTCCCATATCAGTAAAACAACCATATCTAAACATATTTGGCATCCACATCTTTATATATACCCACAGTGGGTGTAGATATATTAAACCAAGATAAATGGACTAGTAGATCTAAGTAAAATCATCAAGAACTCACAAAAAACGAATACTTATTGATATAATCAAGCAAAAATGCACTAAGGAATGGCTCTAGATCGCTTAAAATGCGATGGGGAACGGTTCTCAAGCCTTTAAGAGAGAGAAATCCTAAGTTCAGGATGTTTTGGGGAAAATGAAATAATAAAACAAACGGATAACCTACATCCACTTTTTTAGGATCTTGTTTTTAACTTTGCATGATTTAGTCGCAAGGTTAGGTAAACTGGGCACTAACCATGGGCTAGCCACTATATTAATGGTTGAACGTTGCACAATTGGCTCACATAGTTTCCAAACTATGTGCAAACCATTGAAAATCCCACTCTCCAACAAATCATGGTTTCTAAAAGGTTTCTAAATTGTTTTCAAAAAACCGTGTGCAGACTGGTCACATTCTCTTTAGCTCATGTCTCATTATGCATGGTTTTCTATAGGTGTTGAACAGTTTTCCCAAACCATACACCAGTAGAAAATCCCTAAAAACACTCCAAAATTTATCCAATCTCTCCCAAACATAACCCCAAGACTTTATATACTTAAATTACAGGAAATAAAGGTCAATTTATGTAAATTGGGGGTGTTATCAAAGCCCTAAAAATATTAAAACTATAAAAACCTTTAAACCCCTAAAAAATCCCTAAAATTCAAAAAACCATAAAAACCCTAAAAACTCTAAAAACCCTAAAAATACCTAAAATCCTGTAAAATCTAAAAAATCCCTAAAAACACTAGAAACTATAAAAATACTAAAAGTCCTAAAAATACCAAGAAACATAAAAGACCCTAAAATCGCAAAGAAAACCCTAAAAACAAAAATGACTTAAACCCCCTAAAAACTAAAAAATTATAAAAAACCATAAAACCCTAAAAATCAATAAAAACTGTAAGAACAATTTAAACATATAAAAATATTAAAACCTCTAAAAACCTTTAAAAACAAAAAAAACTATCAAAAAAATAGAAAACCACAGGAAAACCAAAAAAATATTAAAACCCTAAAACCCCACAAAATCCATTAAAACAATGAAAACCGTAAATATCCTAATAATCTCTGAAATCCCTAAAGATTTATTAATCCATAAAATAACTAAAAAACCTTAAGAAAACCTTAAAACCCTAAAAATAATAAAACCCTCAAAAACATTAAAAATTGATAAAAACCCTAAACCACGAAAAAAAATTCTAAGACCCCAAAAAATAAAAAAAAACCAAATAGCATTAAAAAAACCCCCAAAAATCCATAAACACTAAAAAAGTTCAAAAACTCCAAAAACCCATAAAACCATAAAAACTAAAAAAACCCCTAAAAACGAAAAATTCGTAAAACCTACAAAAAAACACTAAAACCCCACCAAATCTCTAAAATCCTTAAAAACCATAAAAATACATAATATCCATAAAATTACCTTAAAAGTAAAAAACCTTAAAAAACATAATTTAACCTAAGAAAACGTTAAAAACCAATAAAAATAAATCCCCTAAAAACCCTAAAAAATGCTAAAAAGAGTAAAAATCATAAAAAATTAATGAAAACTTTAAAAGCGTAAATAACCACATAAAACCCTAAAAACCACTAAAATGATGAAAAACCTTTATTCCTATAGTAACATTAAATAAATTTAAAATACTTAGTAACCATAAAAAAATAAAACAAACCCTAAAAATTCAAAAACCCCAAAAAACTCAAAAAAAAACTAAAAAGAATGAAAACCCTAAAAACCATAAAATACCTTAAAACCAACTAAAATTCAATAAAAATGTAAAAAACCCAAAAAACCAAAAAAAAAACCCAAAACCTTTAATAACCCTAAAATCCCATAAAAACTCTAAAACCCACTATAAACTCTAAAAACAACTTAATACCCTAGAAATATTAAAAACACTAAAAAACATCAAAACCCTAAAAATTTTAAAAATTCCCTAAAACCCAAAAAAACCATAAAACCCATAAATCCCTCAGAATCCCTAAAAACCATAAAAATATCAAAATCCTAAAAATATCTGAAAACCATAAAAATGTAAAAACCTTGAATCCCCTAAAAACCCCTAAGAAAACCTTACAGTCTTAAAAACATTCAATCTTCCTTAAAAAGCTAAAAATGCTAAAAATAAAAAAACCATATAAATCATAACAACCCCTAAAAACATAAAAACAATAAAAACATATAAAAACCCTATATAACCACTAAAATATTAAAAATACTTTAAACCCCTAAAATGATGAAAACTCTAAAAACCCTTAAAAACCCTAAAGACTAAAAAATACCTAAAACACCAAAAAACCATAAAACATAAAAACAAGAAACCCAAAAACCCCTCATAATACCAAATCCCTAAAAATCCAAATAAATCATTAAAATTCATTAAAAATATAAAAAACTAGAAAATCCCAAATAAATGATTAAAAACCTAAAAAATGTTAAAACCCTTAAAAATGGTGGAAATCCTTAAATTCAAAAAAAAAATCCTAAAATTCCATAAAAACCCTAAAACCCCTAAAACCATTTAAAAACCAAAAAATACCCAAAAACCTAAAACCCCACTAAAAACTCTAAAAACCATTTAAAACAATAAAATTTTAAAAACACTAAAAAACCGTAAAAACCCTAAAAACTCAAAGAACCCCTAAAAAAAACATGAAAATCCCGAGAAACCTAAAAATCCTGAAATACCCTAAAAATAATAAATATACTAAATAATCCCTTAAAATCCTTAAAAACATAAAGACCCCTAAAAACCATGAAAACACCTTATAAAACATTAAAATCCTAGAAACACTTAACACCCCTACAAAATCTAAAAAACACTATAAATGCTAAAACATCTAAACCCCCTAAAAACTGTAAAAAACCTAAAACCCTTAAAAACCCAAAACACCTAATACCCTTAAAAACTGATAAAACTCCATTATACCACTAAAAACATTAAAAAAATCTAAAAACTATTAAAACAATAAAAAATTAAAAAAACCCCTTAATACCCCAATAACCATAAAATCTCTAAAAACCCCTAAATACTCTAAAAATCCCAAAAGGCCTCAAAATTCATATAAATCTTAAAAAAGACCTAAAAATACCAAAAAAACATAAAACATCATAAAACACTTAAAACATCTAAGAAAATCATTAAAACATGAAAAATAACTAAAACCTCTAAAAAAACCTAAAAATGCTTAAAACCCTAATAAACCTAAAAAATCCTAAAAACCATAAAACCACTAAAAACCTAAAAACACCGAAAACCTATAAAATTCCAAAAAAAACTACAAAAACTCTAAAACCCCATTAAACCCTTAAAAACATTAAAAATAGTAAGAAAATTTAAAGACCCATAAAAATTCAAAAAAACCCTAAACAACCAAACAAACCATAAAAATACTACAAACCCTAAAAAATATAAAACACATCAGAATCCTTAAAAACACTAAAAATCATGAAAATCCTAAAAAACCATAAAATTACCAAAAAATATAAAAAACATTAAAAAAACTAAAATCCCAAAGAAAAACTAAAAAAATAAAATCAATTAGAAAACATAAAACCCTAAAAAAGATAAAAAGTCAATAATAATTAAAAACCCCTGAAAACCATAAACCCCATAAAACCATAGAAACCCTAAAAACCCATAAAAACCCTAAAACACACTAAAAACATTAAAAAAACTTTAAACCCATAAAATCTGTAGAAAAATATAAAAAACCTTAAAAACACTAAAAATCACAAAACACACCTAAAACCCAAAAAACCCATAAGAACACTAAAAACCCAAAAAACCCAAAAAACCCTCATAATCCCTAAAAACACTAAAAATCCTAAAAATCATAAAAATTATAGGAAATCACTAAAAACATAGAAAATTGTAAAAACCATAAAAATACCTAAGAAAACATTAAAAACCTAAATCCACATAGTTCCCTTGAAAACATAAAAATCACTAAAAAACCTAAAAACGCTAAATAAATTAACATCCATAAAAACATATAAAACCCTTAAACAATCCTAAAATCCCAGAAAACCCTATGAAGTAATAAAAACTCTAAAAACACTATAAACCACTAAAATGATAAAAAAAACTCTAAGAACCACAAACCACTAAAAACATAAAAAGATCCATAAAAACTCAAAAACCCCATAAAAACCCTAAAACCCTAAAAAACATAGAATCCCTAAAAACCATAAAAACCCATAATAGTTCTAAAAATCCTTAAAAATCCATAAGAACATAAAAAACCATAAATACCATGAAACCCTTAGTAAAACCTTAAAAACACAAAACACATAAAATCCCTAAAAACCAAAAAATTTTAAAAACAGCTAAACACACCTAAAAGGCCTAAAAATACTAAAAACCCTAAAAACCATAAAACCCACCAAAACCATAAAAACTATAAAAACTATAAAAAACCTAAAAACACTAAAACTAAAAAATCTATAAAATGTATAAAAATATAAAAAACCTTAAAAACCCTAAACACTCAAAAAAACCCAAAAAACCCCCTAAATTCCCTGAAACATAAAAACCCTCAAAATACCTAAAAACCATAAAAAATATAAAAATATTAAAAAATATATAAAAATCCGTAAAAACATAAAAAATACCTGAAAAACCTTTAAAATCCTAAAAATGTTAAAAACTCTAAAAAACCTTTAAAAACATAAAAACCCCTAAAACTCTCAAAAAATGTATGTAGTTCAAATTCAACCCAAGGATAAATTTTTTGGGAATGATAAAAATTTTTAGTCCAATTGTTATAAAAATTGGATCAGTCTATAGTTTTTTACATCCAACACCACGGTGGTCCATAAAATAAGTATTTGGAAAAAAAAAGACTTATCCGCATGGAAAAGGATTTATATTCACTATAAAACATTAAATAAGTGATGATACCATGAAAAAGGCATCACTATGAAACAATGTTTCTACTTTAGTTAGTGGGGTAATTAAGTAACATAAGGAATTATTGTTTATTATTTTAATGTATATTTTGAGTATCCGGTGTTTTTTAATTCTATTTGGTTCATTTTCCTATATTTTTTATTTATAATGTGTTTTCACACCTTTAAAATGGGGGAACTTGAATCTGAATAATTTTTTATTCTTGGTATGCATCATTTTTTCTCTAGACTCTTCCCTTTTTCTGTAATTATCATGGAATATCCCTTGCAGGTGAAATTCTATTAAGATTATAGAAAACTTGGTGAGTGGTGTTGAATTTAATCCTTATTCATTTTAGATACATTTCACTGTTTCATCTTCACTTAATCATTATGTGCTTTTGGTAATGCATATGTTTAATATCAGAGTAGAAGCTTCCAATGAGTTAGTTCTATAAAATTCTTCTTATAACTCAACACCATATCTCGCAATATCGGATCTTATACACTAATTACATCTGATATTTAAAACTCACAACTATAATAAAAAATTTTATCAAATTAGTGAGAAACTTATCAACTTTTGAGAGAGTGATGATATGATTCCCCTACACCGTAGTGGCATCCTCGATTTCCATCTCAACATAATAGGTGAAATATGGAACTATTTTATGAAGATGGTTCAAATAGTGATTATTCTTGAGATTCATAGCTGGATAAGTGAAGAATAATAGATAATAAATATATTAAAATAATATAGAAGATTGATATTCCAGATTTTGATAGGATTATAAATCTGAATGATTTTCTTGATTGGATGTGGGAAATCTAATGATTATTTAAATTCAAGATTTTTTTATGAGAAGAAGTGTATGGTATCCATTATGAAATTTAAATATTATGTAGCTATTTGGATGGAAAATCTAAATAAACAAAGATAGCATCATGATAAAGCAAACATATACTCATGGGAGAAGATTAAAAGGATTTTGAGAAGATCATTTTTCTCAATAATTTTAATCAAGAGATTTTTTTCTAAAGCATTTCTTGTGATAAGGAGATAAAATTGTTAAAGAGTACATTTAAGAGTTTGATTATTTATTCATACAAAGTGATGTTCTAGAGTATAAATAGGAAAATTATTGCATGTTTTTAGTTGGATTTAATGAGTAAATTTAACATTTAGTGGAGTTACAACCATTCTTATCACATGATAATTTTTTCAAGATGGATATCATGGTGGAAAAGAAAAAAGAGGACCTCAAGGGAACTAACACTTCATAAATACAATCGAGTTATATCATTTTATAAGTGAAATTTTTCTAATAAATTTGATTTTGGTGAGAAGGAATTTAGAATCAACAAAATACTAGATAAAGGGAAAGAGATTTTTTGAAATAACCAAATGAAATATCAATATCCTTTGAACATGAGAATAAAAGTTGCATAAAATGTCATGGGTATGGTCATTTTCATCCCATGTTCCTAAACAATCAAATTATTACTATGAAAGAGATCAAATAGATTTAATGGTTAGTCAAATATGATGAGGATGGTTGTGATGAATCAAAAAACATTAAGCTCTTGTTATGGAAGAACCTAAAGTGGGTAACTTGCATATTCTACGAAGAGTTGTGTAAGCCCAAATCTACCTAAAATAAGATCAATGATAAAACATGATCCAAACTCATTTCAACATTAATTAGAATGTTTGTATGGAGATATTTTATAGTGGGGGATATAAAAATGTTTCTTCAACAACACTAGTGGATAAATAGAAGCTTCAAACTCAGAATCAGAATTGATTTTAAAAATTGAAATGGTTGAACAACAAGATCACACTCCAAGTCAAAAAAAATAGGTTCTAATTTCATTTTCCATTAGTAAGAACTATGTTTATGAGGTATTGTGTGATGATATTCCTATGGAATCTTTTCACTTGTTTTTGGGAAGTCTTTTACAGTTTGATAGGGAATTGAAATATGATAGGAGGAAGAATACATATTATTTTTAATTTAGGGAAAATTATATCACACATTCTCCTTTCAATCCACCTGAAAAATATCAAGAAAAATATCTTCTAGAAGTTCCCAAATATATCCACATTATCAAAAAATATTAATTAGATAATGCAGTCAATAATAAATATGTAGTTTAATCTTTAGTGATGATGGAAAAAACATGCCAGGAGGAAAATATCCATCACTATCTATTATATAATTACTTGGTTGAAAAATATCCAGATGTTTTTCCTAATGATATTCTAGTAGGATTACCACCCTTTAGAGGCATTGAACACCAGATTGATATCATACTAGGTACATAATTCCCTAACAAACCATCATATTGATATAATCTTGGAGAATTAGAGGAATTATTGATTAAATTGGATGAATTGATAGATCAAGGCTTTATAAGTCCAAGTATGAGACTATGTATAGTTCAAACATTTTTGGTGCCAAAGAAAGATGGTTTGTATCGCATATATATTGATAGTAGAGCTATTAATTATATTACCATTAAATATAGGTTTCCAATTCTATGACTCAATGATATGATCTATGAATTACATGGGTAATAAATATTTTAAAATTTTGATCTTTAGAGTGGATACCACTAAATTCAAATTAAGGAAGGGGGTGAGTAGAAAACAATAGTCAAAACTAAAGGCAGATTGTTTATATGGATGTTCATGCCATTCAGACACTCAAATTCTTATAGTGATTTCATGCGACTCATTAATTAAGTTCTAATACCATTTATTGGTAAAAAATTATTTGGATTCTATCTTGATTTAATGAAAGGTTTTGGAGATCCATGTGGACCATATTTAGTAGGTATTAGATTTTTGTAGGAACAAAGGCTATATAAAAATCAAGAAAATTGTGAGTTATTTTAAACCCAAGTGTTGTCCTTGGGGTATGCGGTATCCAAACAAGGAATCATGGTGGAACAATAAAAATATGAAGAAATCAAGTCTTGGACACAACCCAAATCCATCATAGAAGAAACGTTTTTCATGGGTTTTCATGTTTTTTTCAATTCATTATTTCCAATTTAATCACTACCATGAAAACTCTTACTGAATTCTTAAAAAATGGTAAATTTTAGTGTTAAAAGATAGAAAATGAATAATTTTTAAATCATCAAAAAAATTGAGTAAAGAACTAGTTTTGGTGTTACCTAATTTTGATCATGTATTTGAAGTGGAGTGTGATGCATGTGGAGTCAGGATAGGTGATATTATCATCTAATGAAATCATCCTATTGCATATTTTTTTGAGAAATTTAATTATTCAAGGAATAATTACAACACCTATGATAATGAATTTTTTTGTGATTGTGAGATCCATAGATCATTGGCCTTAATATTTGAGACCAAAAATGTTTTTTCTCCATTCTGACCATTAGGAATTGAGATTTATCAATGGTCAAAACATTCTGAGTCAGAGGCATGAAAAGGTTGTGGAATTATTGAAACCATTATAATTTGTGTCATAATATAAATAGGGTAAGGAAAACCTAGTGTTGGATACTTTATCTCAAAGTTATGCATTACTTACAGTTATAGATTCTCGAATTCATGAATTTTAGATTTTGTTAGGAGATTATCGACACCATATGAAGATAAATTCTATTTTAATCCAATTTAAAAATTTATCTATAGAGGATTACTCAATACATGATGTGTTTCTATTTAATATAAAGTTTTTGTGAGTTAAAATGGTTAATTACAATGAATTTATCATTCCTAAAGCACATGAAGTTGGATTTACTAGTAATTTTGGAATCTGTAAATCCTTTGAGATATTAAAGAATAATTTCTACTAGGTGAAGATTCAATTAGATGTCCAAAAAATTATTTCTATATATGGTACATGTCAAAGAGAAAATATTCATTTCAATCCTGCGTTATACACTCCTTTTCCTATTCCAAATCATACATGGGAAGATATCAATATTGATTTAATTAGGTATTTTCAAAAGAATCAGTGTGGTAAATATTCGATAATTGTTATTGTTGTTCGATTTCATAAGATGTATCATTTCATACATTTTCATGAAACTAAATATGCATTGAAAGTGGAAGAATTGTTCATCAAATAGATTATTCACCTTCATGGAATTCCCCACAAAATTGATTCTAATAGAGACACTAAATATATTATCCATTTTTCAGATGACATTATGGGGAAAATTTAGTAAGTATATTCTTTTATTCACTTCTCATCACCCTAAATATGATGGAAAAAATGAAGTTACCAATCATACATTTTGCAATATCTTGAGAACATTAATGAATAATAATATGAGAGATTGGGATTTACATCTTACACATGTTTAATTTTGAAACAATATATCTCATAGTTTTACCTCTTGGAATTCTATATTCAATGTGTTTTATGGAATCAATCCAATCATTCCTATAGAATTGTTCTCTTTAGATCATGATTTTCAGGTGAATATTTATGTAAAGAAAAAGTAAAATCATATAAAGAAGCTTCATAAATATATTTATTCTCAAATAGATAAGTATAATGAAGTATACAACAGGAAAGCTCACAGGCATCAAAATCATTCCATTTTCCATCATGGAGAAAAAGTGTGGATTCACCTTTATAGGGAGAGATTTCCATCCGAAAGTAAAACATATTTGGCACCATGAGATTAAGGTCCATTCAAAGTTCTTGAAGGAGTGGAAAATGATTAAAAAATATATTAAAACATGATGATTTTGGTGGTGTTTCTACGATGTTCAATATTGGGAACTTGTCACCATACATTGAAGAATATTATTCCATGTATTTGAGAGAAAATACGCTCCAAACAGGGGAGGAATGATATAGATCATATTCTACCCCCGGAGAATAATTTTCCCTTGAAATAATTTTTATGCAAAATTGTTATTTGAATTGAACAAGAAACATTTTTTTTATATAAAACACCATGTTGGGGCACAACATAATTATTTCGATTCTAAAATGACTTCTACACATAGAAAATGAAGGAAATTCATAATATCACATTAAAGAAGAGATAGAACCTAAAAAAGCATCATAAAAAAGGAATTTAACTACTTTAGTCAGTTTGGTCATTAAATCTCATGGGGAGGTGTTTTTTATAATTTTTATATTTCTTTTGAGCTCCTTATGCTTTATAATTCCATTTGGCTCATTTTACACTATTTATTTTGTATTTATAATATTTTTTCATTCCATTTTAATGGGGGAACTTGAATTTGAATAATTTTTTAATATTTTTATGCATCCTTTTTTCTTTTTCCACTTCCCTTTTCCCAGAACTAGTGGGGCATCTCCACTACTGGTGACTTTGACTTTAATCATAGAAAAAACTTTGAAGGTGTCATTTCCTTTATTTCTGGGTCAATTCAGCTGCATTTCACTACGTCATCTTCAATTAATCATTTTGCGCTTCTAATGACATATCAAAACCATAAAACCCTAAAAACCCTAAAATACATAAAATCCTAAAAATAACCAACAATCTCTAAAAACATAAAAACCCTAAAATTCATAATTATATAAAAAATAAAAACATAAAAACACATAAAACTGCTAAAACCCTATTAACACTAAAACCCCTTAAAACACCAAAACCCTTGAAAACTATTAAAAACATAAAACTCAATAAAAACCCTAAAAACTCTAATAATCCCTTTAACCCCTAAAAATATTAAAAACTCTAAAAGCCCTTCAAACCCCATAAAAAATCAAAAAACCCCTAAACATCCAAAAAATCTCAGAAAACCCCACAAAATCCTTTGAAACCTCTAAACAACTTAAAAGTCCCTAAAAATTCTAAAAACCATTATAAATCATAAAAATCTCCAAAAAATATAAAAAAATTCTAAAAACCACTAATAACCAATAAAAACCTAAAAACACTAAAAAACCATCAGACCCCTAAAACCCTAAAACCCTAAAACCCCAAAAAAACCATAAAACCCCGTAAAAGAAATAAATCACTAAAAACACTAAAAACCCCTTAAACCCCAAAAAATGTTAAAATACTCTAAAAACCCTTAAAACCATAAAAACTAAAAATACACAAAAAACCCCAAAAACTATAAAACCTTCGAAACCCTCAAAATCCTTTAAACCCCTAAAACCCCGTAAAATTCCTAAAAAATACCTAAAAAACATAAAAACATAAGAAAATACCAAAATCACTAAAAACCTCTAAGAAAACCATAAAAAGTGAAAAATGTGTAATACCCCTAAAAACATAGAAACCCTAAAAAGCGTAAAAATGAAAAAATACTACAAACCATAAAACCCCTAAAAACCCATAAAACCCATAAACCGTCTAAAAACTATATAACACCTTTAAAACCCTAAAAATGGTTAAAACTCTAAAAAACTATAAAAACCCTTAAAATGATAAAAATTTCAAATACCCCCTATAACAAAAAACCATAAAAATCCTAAAAAACCTAAGAACCCTAAAAACCCTCAAAATCCATAATAACCATAAAAATCAAAATAACACCCCCCCCCAAAAACCTATAAAACCATAAAAACCTTGAAAATCCAAATGAAAACCTTAAAAAACATAAAACCTCTAAAAACCAAAAAATGAAAAAACACAAAAAAACCAAAAAAACAAAAAAAACACCTCAAAAAAATAGAACCCCTAAAAACCATAAAAACCCTTAACGATGGCTATAATATCTAAATATACAATATAACACAAAAAACATTAAAAATATTAGAAAAAACAAAAAAACGTTAAAAACTGAAAAAGAAACCTTAAAACCCCAATATAAACCACATAAATCATAAAACCATAAAAACCCTAAAACCCTCAAAATCTGTAAAAACCATAAGTATCCAACAAATTCCGTAAAAAATCCCTAAAAATGTAACAGTCCTTAAAATCCCATAAAATCTATAAGAAAACCACGAAAAACAAAAAATACTTAAAAACCTTAATAAACCTAATGAATTCTAAAACTCCTAAAAACCCCTAAAAATCACTAAAATCTCTAAAACCCATAGAAACTCCTAAAAACCATAAAACAAATCCTAAAATCCCATAAAAATAATAAAATTTCTAAAACCATTCAAACACCTAAAACGTTAAAAACTATAAAAAACATTAAAACCCTGAAAACTCAAAAAAAACCCTAAGAATAAAAAAACCCTAAAACCCTCAAAACATGAAAAATCCAAAAAAACCCGAAAAATCCATAAAAACTTAAAAATATATAAAAACATAAACAACCATAAAAACCTTGAAAATCCTTAATAAATGTTGAAAAAATTAAAAAAAATTAATGCCAATAAAAAACCTAAAGACACTAAATACCCTAAAAAATACGAAAAACCACTAAAAACCATAGAAACCATAAAACCCCTAAAAACCATAACAACTATAAAAATCATTAAAAATACTAAAAACCCACTAAAAACACTTAAAACCCCTAAAATGTTCGAAGGTTTAAAAATTCCTTAAAACCCCTAGAAACTCAAAACCTTTAAAAACCATAAAATACCAAAAAACAGTAAAAACCTAAAACCCCCTAAATCCATAAAAAACCTAAAAACCATTAAAATAATAAAAATCCTTAAAACCCCATAAAATAAAAAAACCTAAACCCCCCCTAAGAAATCCTCAGAAACCAAGAAACACTTCAAACCCAAAAACCAATTAAAACCTAAATACACTAGAAACCCATAATATCCCTAAAAACCAGAAAACCCATAAAAACATAAACAACACATAAAAAATTAAAACATACTAGAAACTCTAAAAGACATTTAAAACCCAAAAACATTAAAAACATACAAAAAAACATAAATCCCCTGAAAACACAATGAAAATAAAAACCCAAAAAATGTAATGACCAAGAAAACCCTAAAAAAATTTAAAATTCTTTTAAACCACAAAAAAATGTTAAAAACCCTAAAATATATTAAAAAATAAAAAGGAGACCCTAAACCCACTAAAACCCCTAAAAACCCTAGAAACCATTATAATCTTTATATATCCACAAAACCATAAAACCATAAAAATAAAAATATCCATAAAAATCCCCAAAAAGTAAAAAAAAAAGCTAAAAACCAAGAAAACATCTAAGAAACCCTTAAAACATAAAACCACTTAAAACCAATAAAAACAAAAAAAAACAAAAAAACACACATTAAAACCACAAAAAAACCATCAAAATTCCTAAAAGCACTAGAAATAATAAAAAAATACTAAAAATCACTAAAAATGTAAAAAACCTTAAAACCCTAAAAATCATAATAAAATATTAAAATTTAAAAACAATTAAAACCTCTAAAAACCAAAAAAAATAACTCTTAAAATAACAATGACTCTAAAACCCCCAAAACCTCTGAAAATATTTAATCCTAAGAAGACATAAAACCCCCAAAAAAATATAATAACTAAAACCCTAAAAACTCTAAAAATCCAAAAACAACCATAAAATCCCTCAAAATGCCTAAAAAACTAAAAGAACCTAAAAAAAATAAATGATCTAAAAATATTGAAAAACATAAAAACTCATAAAAACCTAAAAAACATAATAAAACCTTAAAAACCTAAAAAAATAAACCCATGAAAAACCTAAAAAATTATAAAAACCATAAAGGACCATAAATCCCTAAAAACTAAAAAACAAAAAACCCATAAAAACATTAAAATCCATTAAAAACCCTAAAATATATAAAAACTCTTTAAACCCCTAAAAATGGTACAAAACTATAAAAAAAATATAAAACCCCCCAAAAAAAAAGAAAAATGCTGAAAAAACACAGAAAACCCTTAAAAGGCCTAGACACCCTCAAACCCCACAAAATCCATAAAAACTATAAAATTCATAAAATCCCTAAAAATTACTAAAAACATAAAAAAATATAAATGACCGAAAAAACAAAGAATACCATAAAAACATTAAAGCACTTAAACCCCCCCCCCCCAAAATACTAAAACCACTAAAAACCCTAAAAACCACTAAATATCATGAAAACCCCTAAAAACCTATAAAAACATAAAAATCCACAAAAAATTATTAAAACCCTTTAAACCACTACAAACTTTAAAATCTATAAAAAAACATAAAACCCATAAAATACTAAGAAAACCCCAAAAAAAGTATCCTATAAAACACTAAAAACACTCAAAATACCTACAAACCATAAAAGCCTATAAAAATACCAAAAATTCCCTAACATTCCCTAAAATTTTAAAAACACTATAAAACCCTAAGAAAACCATAAAAATCAAAAAAAACATAAAACCCAAAATATATATAAAAAAATCTAAAATCTTTAAAAACATAGAATCCCAAAAAACACTAAAACCCTTAGAATACCTAAAACCCCTAAAAACTAAAAAGACCAAAAAATATATAAAAACATAAAAATCCCTAAAATATCCTAAAAACCCTAAGAAAAAAGTAAAAACCTAAAAAAACATAAAAACCCTAAAAAACATAAATTGATAAAAACTCTACAAAACCTTAATAAGACCCTAAAAATAGTACAAAACATTAAAACCCATAAAACTTCCTAAAAAAATTAAACCCCAAAAAATCCATTAAGGACTAAAAACCCACAATAAAAACCTTTAAACCCATAAAAATATTAACAAGTCTATAAAATCTAAAAAACCCAAAACACCAAAACACTATAATATTTCAAAAAACCTAAAAAACACAAGAAAATCCTAAAGAATCCCAAAAACCCCTAAAAACCATAAAATAATAACAAATCCATAAAAATCCCTAAAAATATAAAACCCTTAAAAATCATGAAAACCTCGTAGAATGCCTTAAAAACCAAAAAACATTTAATACCACTAAAAATCCTAAAAATGCTAAAAACCCCTAAAAACCCTCAAAATCCCAAAAAACCTAAAAACCCATAAAAATTATGAAAACCCCTAAAATTTCCTAAAAATTTAAAAAAACACTAAAACCCCTAAAAACCATTAGAAAACATTTAAAACCTAAAGATGCATAAAAACCTACAAAACATAAAACTCTGAAACTCTAAAAAACCACTCAAAACACTAAAAATAGTTTAAAACAGTAAAAAGGTTAAAAAATAAAAAACATAATAACCCTAAAAACATAAAAAAACCCAAAAACCCAAAAAAGAATAAAACAAAAACAACCCCCCCCCCCCAAATCATTAAAACCATGAACATCCATAAAACCCTTAAAATCCATAAATTTCAGGAAAATCCATAAAATCTCTAAAAACATAAAAACACTAAAAAACATAAATATCCCTAAAAAACCTTAAATACCTAAAAAAATTAATACCTCCATAAAACCTAAAAATTATAAAAATCCAAAGAACCCTAAAACCCTAAACCCCCTAAAAAGTTTTAATAAACCTAAAACCCGTCAAAATTCTAAAAATCCCTAAAAATACCTAAACTATACGGTGTCAGGTCTATTTGAAGGTCATCCGAAGCTGCAGTTGTCAATTTGGGAGTTCAACGAGGCTGTAGTGTTTCATAATAGGACTCTGGTGACTCTATTATCAAATTGGTGCCCTCCGGTGGATGTTTTTGATAGATTCATGTTCAAACATTGGGATCTCCATGATAGGGTGAAGGTGGGCTTGGTTGATGCCTTCCATATTCTGATCCACTTCACTTATGAGGAGGACCTTATCTAGGTTGGGTCTGCTTCCCCCTGCAGATGTGACGGTGCACATTTTTCTCTCTTTAGGTGGAGTTTTGATCTTCATTTACATCGAGACGTGCCTTTTCTCTCCATTTGGGTACAATTCCATAAACTCCCTCTTCCCTTCAAAAATTTGTCGATTCTTACAATGCTGTGAAATCTTGTTGGACGATTTCTGTGTGTGGATAGCCGAACGCGATCCCTCTGTCATCCGGTTTCTCCGAGAGTCTGCATTGAGGTTGATGTTTCCAAACAACTAGTTGATTTTGTCTGGATTGAGATTGGTGAAGAGCTGTGGTAGAAGAAACCTGTGTTTTTGAATCATGGGTGAATTACATTGATTCTTGTCTAACACTTGGTAATGTGAAATAGGTGTGTCATCATGGGAGAAGTGATCTCTTGGATTCTGAGAGTAATGTATGTGCCACCCCTCCAAGGCTGGAACTGGATTCTGACTGTGGGGTTGGACCATACCCTGATCAAAATGAGGGGGAGCTTCACTCAGGGGTCTTGGTAAAGGACTGTTTCAATCTGTTGAAGGCTGATTTAGGACAGGAAGGTACTACCCCTTCATCCAGTGGGGTGGTGGAGTTGGTTCCTGAGAAAGATCTGGCTATCGATGTATGCTTGCAGATGGTTCCGAGTGTGGTGTGCAGTGACACCCCCAGTCTAGGTTCTGAGGGGATGAGGATAGAGGGGTTGCTGACGAATGATTCTTCTGTCAAGGAAAATAGCCAGGAGTTAGAATAGGACCCAATTATCACTTCAAATCCATTTGTAGTGCTCGATCCAGAGGAGGGTGTGTGTCCAGAGTCACTGGCTGATGCCCAGGATGAGGAGGAGCGACATGTCTCTGATATCAAGGCCATCCCATCTGTTCATTTGCTGGAACAGGAACTGCGTGATGTGGGCCCTTCTGCTGTTGAGCGGATTGTGGTACAATAAAGTTCGGGAATGGAGCTTGTGATCTTTGAAAAGCTACCTCCCTGTGTTGAACTCTCTGAGATGATCGTGTTGAATGGTTCATAAATTGAGCAACATCGATGTGAGATACAATAGCAGCCCAAACCGAAGGTGATATTTTACGGCGATAACATTGATGAAGATGTTAAATATGATTTTGTCTTTAAGGACCATATCGACTTCACTGATGGGAACACACCCATGAATTGGAGGAGGAGGACCTTGATGGATGGTTCAGTTCATCCTGACTCAGATCCAAGAGGAGGGTCTGAGCCCGCGGCTACTGATTCCAGATAGGAGGGGAGCACCAAGGTGGTGAGTGCTGATGATTTCCTTCACAGTAGGAGGAGGGGCAGTGCTTCCCCTGCCAAGAGGAGGGAAAGGAGATACTATTCAACCCTTCTAAAACCAATTGCAACATGGGCCTCCTCGAAGGATTCCAATTTTGTGTAGGATGATCTCGCCAAGGATAGAGCGGATAGGAAGCTGGAGAAGAAGTGATTCAGGAGTTACTATACTGACTTCCTCAAGCAGTATGAGTCATCTGAATCGGAGATGGTGTACTCGAATTCCTCTTCCTGGTATGGTGCTGATGGAGATTCATATGGCGATGATGCAGACTTCGGGTTTGTTAAAGTGACTGAAACTCTTGGTGATTTTGGTGGCGACGTTGAATGACTTTTTCCTCTTTTATGTTTTCCCCTTATTTTATTTTCATTTTTTGGGGGTCTTTTGCGTCTTGGTTGTAAAGGGTTTTTGGGTGTGGGTTCATTGACCCATCCCCTCCCTTGTCTTCTGGGTCTTTTTATCTTAATAAATTTTTAGGGGGTCGAGAATATTCTGACCTTACACCTCTTCTTCCCTAATAATGTTTAAAACCCCTAAAAAACATAAAATCCCCAAAAACACCAAAAATACTACAAACAAACCATAAAACTTTTAAAATCCTTAAAATTCCCAAAAAATATTAAAAACATAAAGATAATAAAAATTACCTCAAAAACTGTAAATACATAAAAAATTACTAAAACTCTAAAACCCCTTAAGAAACCTTTAAAAACCTAAAAACACTTAAAATCCCTATAAAACCTAAAAATTATAAAAACCCTAACAATACCTAAAAAACTAAAAACATAAAAAATATAAAAATAATCTCTCAATATATGTAAAAAGATTAAAAAAACCTTAAAATGCCCGAATAAAACCATAAAAACCTAAGAAACGTAAAACACCTAAAAACATAAAAATCTATAAAAACCCTAAAAGGCCATAAAACCCTAAAAACCATAAAATCCCAAAGAGCCATCAAAAAACCTAAAAACCCATAATAACCCCCAAAATTTACTAAAAGTATCTAAATTCCCTTTAAACCCCTAAAAACATTAAATTATCCAAAAAATCAAAAAACCCATAAACGATAAAAACTCTAAAACCTTAAAAAATTATAAAACCCCTAAAAACCCTAAAATCCATCAAAATCCCCCCAAAACCTAAAAACATAAATTTCATTAAAATCCCCAAAAATCCTAAAATGGTAAAAATACCTAAAAAATCTAAGAAAACCCTAAAAACCTAAAAACAATTGAAACCCCAAAAAACCTAAAAAAAGAAAAAAACCATAAAATACTCTAAAACTAGTTAAAACCCAAAAAATATAAAAGATCCTAAAAACCCCAAAACCCCAAAACCCACTAAAAATTATAAAACCCCATTGGACACCTAAAAAATTAAAAACCTATAAAAACCATAAAAACCAACACAAACTCAAAAAAAACACTTAAAACCCAAAAAACATAAAACCCCTAAAAACCCTAAAATCACTAAAAATTGAAAAAAATACTAAAAACTATAAAAGAACTAAAAAATCCAAAAAACCCTACAAAATTAAAAATCCCAAAAAACACTGAAAACCCAAAAGAAACCCGTTAAAACAAAAAAACACTTAAAAACCCAAAACCTGAAAAATGCTAAAAACCTAAAAAACACTAAAAATCATAAATATCCTAAAATCAAAAAAACCCCTAAAAATCATGGAAATCTTTAAAATCCTAAAAATACTTAAAATCCCTAAAAACCTAAAAAACCCTAAAAACCCTAAAAACCATAAAGGGACCCGAAAGGTATACAAACCCTAAAAACCCTAAAACCCACCAAAAAATCCATAAAACCCCTGAAACCTCATCATTACCTTAAAACCACTAAATAATCTAAAACCCCTTTAAACCCCTAAAATTCCTGAAAAACTCTATGAACCTAAAAAATTATAAAAATCCTAAAATATCTACAAAATCATAAAAATTCCTAAAAATCATAAAAAAAACCCTCAAAAAAAAATATAAAAAATCCCATAAACCCCTAAAACCATATGAAACCTCAAAATACCATAAAACCCTTAAAATCATAAAAATATTTTAAAAACCTACAAAACCATAAACACCTAAAAAACCTTAAAAACACTAAAAACCCCTAAAAACCCATTAAAACCTGAAAACACTTAAAATCATTAAAAAAGCCTAAAAAATAAAAAAAATCCAAAAACCCAAAATATCCTAAAAACCATAAAACCCTAAAGATCCCTGAAAACACTAAAACCATAAAAATCCAAAAATATCACTAAAAATCATTAAAAGAGTAAAAAATCCAAAAAATAACTAAAAAAATTCAATGAAAAGCTTAAGACCCAAAAAAATTTTAAACCCCTAAAAACCATGAAAACACTAAAACCCTTAAAACCCTAAAATCCCTCAAAACCCTTAAAAAATATCAAAATCCTTAGAAACACTAAACACCATAAAATTTCTAAATATCACTAAAAATTCCTAAAATCTTATAAAACCCTAAATACCCTAATAACCCCTTAGAAATCCATAAAACCCTAAAAAACACATAATCCCATTAAAATTTAAAAACCTCTAAAAACCATAAATGACCATAAAACCCCTTAAAATCCCTAAAAACCATAATAACGTTTAAAATCATCAAAAATCATAAAATCTCAAAAACCCACTAAAAATATATAAACCCTTTAAACCCCAAAAAATGTTAAAACTCTAAAAAAAATTAAAACCCAAAAAACTTAAAAAATCCAAAAAACACTAAAGACCATAAAAACCCCTAAAACATTCCTAATCCCTAAAAACCCAAAAAACATATAATAAATCCAAAAAAATATCTACAAAACCATAAAAATGTAAAACCCTAAAAAATAGAAAACCCCAAGGAAATACATTAAAATATAAAAACATGTTAAACGCCTAACAACCTAAAGAGAATAACCCTAGAGATGGCGGCAGAGTCCCCCTGATCTCTCTCTCACTAGAAACATATCCCATGATTTACTCGGGTTTCTTCTTGGGATCTTGGCGCTGGATACTTGCTTCCTCAGCGATGGATTTCTCTGAACATGCTTTTCAGAGTCAAGATGGCGATGGTGTTCTATCTTTAACTACTTCATTCTCTACGTTCCTCAATCTGAATCTTGGATTTAGAAGGACTTCTCTACTGGCACGCCTAGGTTTCGTCAGATTTGAAGGTTTCATGGGCTTCTTTGGTTTCAGATTGGTCTGATCTGGCTTGTGGCGAAGCAGATGTCTCTTTGGTGCTTGGATACATTTATGAAAATCAGCCGCGGTTTGGGGTTGACATTGCATATCTAGGGTTCCCTCAAGAAGATCAGCAGAGTCGGGGGCCTCATCAATATTACAGGTTCTAGAGTAATGGTTTCTAGCTTCGATGGGTGATTCCTGGTTTTCGGTTTCAGTCCTCTATGATGGCGCCTCAAATATGGTGGTTTGTGAGAAGTCATGGCGAGGAGGCACAGATGAGATCGGCTTGGCAGCGGATTGTGCAGAAGATGGAATCTAGTTATTGGTCTACGCAGAAGACCCAGGTTTATTCCTCTTCCTTATCTTTGATTCATGTTGTTAATCCTGGTCTGCTTGTGTTTTTATGCGATCTGGTTTCGGTATATTCTTTTTGGTGGTTCCAAAGTGGCCTGTTTCTTTTTGATGGGGCTAATATGAGGCACTACATGCTAGTTATGCATTGCAGTTTCTGGGCTACTGGAAGGTCTGTTTGGGCTGCAGACTGGTTCTTGTCTTGGATGTTGGATGTTCTATGCCCATGGCTGTGCTACTAGGTGTGATATGCTGGAATTTTGGTTGTTACTTGGCTGAGTTGTGATGATGATGATGGTTTTGTTTCTGGTGTTGGTGGTCCTGTGCGGTTGGTGATGGATCCACCTAGCTTGGTGGTGCTGGATGTTGTTGAGGTTGGTGATTTTGTGGCTGGTGGTTTAATGTTTTTGGTTGCCCGATGGTTCTGGTGGTTTGATGTTTTTGGTCGCTGGATCTGGTGTTGTTGGGTACCATTTTCTACTTCACTAGGAACCGTTGAAAGTGGTGCTGGCTGTCGGAATCTGATGGGAAAGACACTGGCTGCTGCTTGGCTGAGATGTGATGTTGCTGATGCTTATACTTCTAGCATAGGTGGTACTATGTTGCTGGCGGTAAACGCGCTTAGAGAGAAGGCAATGTATGCTATAAATTGTGTTGCTGGATGTTGGTTGCTACTTAGCTGGGAGGTGCTGAAGGTGAGTGTCTGGTTATCTATGTACCTTTTTGGGTTGTGATTTCTTAGCTTGGAGGTGATGAAGTTGCTGCTTATGTTGATGGCGTTGTTAGATGCGAGCTATGATTAGGCTAGGAGATAATGATGGGAAATTTTATGATTTTTTGTTTGTCTTGCATTTGTTTGCTTTTTGTGTTTTTCATTTGGGTTTTTGGGGTTGGGGTTGTTAAAGGTTTTTGGGTGCAGGTCGTTTGACTGCTCCCCTCCCTTGTCTGATGTGTCTCTTTTTTTCTCTAATAAATTTGAGGGGTCGGGAATAGCCTGACCCTCGAGCCTCTTCTTCCCTAAAAACCTAAAAACATTAAAACCCCTAAACAA
Organism: Viscum album; assembly: GCA_963277665.1. Lineage (NCBI taxonomy): Eukaryota > Viridiplantae > Streptophyta > Magnoliopsida > Santalales > Viscaceae > Viscum > Viscum album. The sequence continues at coordinate 792,259,723 of OY728164.1, forward strand.
CCATAAACCCCTAAAAACCCTAAAGACCCCCATACCCCCTAAAACCCTCAAAATTCATCAAAATCTTATAAAATCCCTCAAAATACCTAAAAACATAATAATACCTAAAACCCATAAAAACCCCTAAGAATCAAATAACTACCTAAGAACACTTCAAACCCCTAAAAACCTAAAAAATGCTAAAATCATTAAAAGACCATAAAAACCCTAAAACCCATAAAACCCCTAAAAACCTTAAAAGCCTTAAAAACCAATAAAAACACTAAAAACAAACTAATAAATATAAATTACCTTTAATCCCCTAAAAATGTTTAAAAACTCTAGAAACCATTAAAAACCATAAAAACACAAAAAAACCCTAAAACCCAAAAAACCTATAATAACCCAAGAACTCCTTAAAACCCTCAAAATCCTAAATTCCTTCAAAAACCCTATAACATAAAAACCATTAAATTCCCTAAAAACAATTAAAAAACTTTAAAAACCTAAATATACTTAAAAAACCTAAAAAACTAAAAAAATGCTAAAACCCCTAAGAAACCCTAAGGGAAAAGATGACGTCGCTCTCTCCTGGCCTCTCCTGCTCGACACGACGATCTTCAAGATGCTTGTTGGCGGAGGGATCTGGCGGGTCGTGGCTGGGAAAGGCGATGACGTTTTGGTCTGTTTTGGAGCAGATCTATTAGATCTGGACCTTCCTTTTCCTCGGACGCTGTCTTTGTTGCTCCTTGGTGGCGGCATTGATGGTTTCTCGGTGGTTTGGGTAATGTTTGTGAGGTTGACATCGAAGTCAACCTTGGCTCCAGATCTGGATTTTCGACGTATTTGCTTTTCCTTGCTGCTTCGCTACTTGGTTTCGTCCCTGATGGCGCCCCGATTCTGGAGGATTTCTGTGTGTTCGGGATTCGGCGTGTTTGGAGGCTCTGTGGGCTTCTGGGACATTGCAGACAGCTACCTGGCGGCTGGTTTTTAAGAGCTTCAGGCGTCGATCGGAGTTGCGCATGTTGACCGGAGTCTTCCATGGATGGGTCAGTGGCGTAGGGGGATCCAGCAGCGGAGAGGGTTGCTTCGGCGACACAAGATGCTTCCTCAGGATCTGGTTTCCTCTATGACGTTAACTCAAATCTGGGGTACCTTGTTTGACCTTGCTGCTGACGAAGGTATGATCCAATGTTGCTATGTTCACTTTGATCTGCTGGTCTGCGTGTGGTTTACTGGTGGCTGGCCTGGTATTGAATTGATGTTTCTGCTGAGTGGGTTTTGGATTCTGTATTGGTTTCGATGTGGATGTTGTATATCGGTTCTGTTGGGTGGTGGTGGTTCTTGTTCTGTTGCTGCTGATGGTTCTATATTGCTGGAGAGGGACCTTCTTGGTGAGAAGGTTCTGGGTACTGGTCCTTGTACGACTAGATGTGGGACTTTGGTTGGTTATGAGTTGCTGGTTGGTGGTGAATGCTGGATGATGTGTGGTTTTTTGCTTTTCAGTACTCCTGTGGATGAGTATGTTGTTGTGCTGCTAGTTGATGGTTGCTGTTTGATGGAAAGTGGGGACTGCTGCGTTCGGTTGCGCTTGTGTTGTGGTGTGAGGCTGCTGGGTGTGTTTGGCTGTGATGCTGGTTTTGGTGATGTTGGTTGCTGGGGCTGGTTGGTTTGGATATATTGCTGCTGCTGTGTTGCTATGAAGATTGGATGTGGTGCTGCTAGATGCTGGTGTTGGATGCTGGTCGTTCTGAGTTTGGATGCTGGTTGTTGGGAAGCTGTGAGATGCTGGAGGCTGGTTGATGCTGGATAGTGGTGGTTGCTGCTTGGTTGTGTGTGCTTTTTTCCTTTTGCTTTCTTTTTTTATTTTCTTTTTGCGTGCGTTGTAAGTGGTTTTTGGGTGTGGGTTGATTGACCCCTCCCCTCCCTTGTCTGCTGTGTCTCTTTTTCCTTGTTAATAAATTTGGGGGGGGGGGGGGCAGGAATAGCCTGACCCTCGCATCTTCCTTGCCCTAAGAAACCCTAAAAACACATGAAACCCTAAAATGAGTAAAAACCCCTAAAAACCATAAAACACCTAAAAACCCATAAAAACACATAAAACCTATTAAAAACTCTAAAAACCATTTAAACCACTAAAAACATTAAAAACTCTAAAGTCAGTAAAAATGCTAAAAAATTAAATAAAATCCCAAAAAAATATAATTCCTTAAAAACCAAAAAAAATAAAGAAACCCTAAAATTCCATAAAAACCTAAAAAAGATAAAAGACCAAAAAACCCTTTAAAACCCTTAGAATCCTAAAAACACATAAAAACATAAAAATTATAAAAACCCCGGAAAAACCCTAAATACCCTCAAGATCATAAAACCCTAATAACCCCTAAAAATCGTAAAAAAACCCTAAAATCCCTAAAAACATAAACAAACCTAAAAACCCTAGAAAACCCCTAATAATACTATAAAAACCAAAAATCAATTAAATTCACTACATGTTTGAAAAAATATTAAAAACCCTACAAAATCCTAAAAATCCTTAAAATACCAAAAAACCCATAAAAACCATAAAAATCCAAAAAACCTTGAAACCCATAAACCCCCCCCCCCCAACACACCACTAAAAACTCTAAAAACTCTTAATTACATTTAAAATGGTGAAAAAATATAAAAAATCTGAAGAACACTAAAAAACAAAAAAACCCTAAAAACCCTCAAATCACGAAAACCCCTAAAAATCAATAAAAATCCAACAAAATCCACGAAATACCTAAAAACACAAAAAACTTAAAAAAAATAAAATAACTAAAAAAACCATAAAAACCTAAAAACACTTAAAACCCCTAACAAACCTAAAAATGCCAAGAACATAAAAACCCCACTAAGACCCCAAAATTCCTGAAAAAACATTATAACCCTAAAACCCCATATAAATCCTAAAAAATCCATCGAATTACCTATGAAAAATAAAAAACACTTAAAGAACAAAAAATCCCTAAGAAAACCTTAAAACTCTAAAACACATAAAACCCCTAAAAATCTAAAAACACTAAAAATCCTAAAATACCCAAAAACACCAAAAATACCTAAAAATTCCTAAAACCATTAAATGCAAAAAAACCCCATAAAACCCCCAAAACCACTAAAAATAATAAAAACCATTTAAGCCCCTAAAAATGATAGAAAACATAAAAACCATAAAAAAAATTAAACCTCTAAAAACCCAAAAAAACCAAAAAAAACCCTAAAACTTATAAAAACACTCAAAATACCTAAATACAGTAAAAACTATAAAAATTATAAAAAATAAATAGAAATTTCTAAAATGTAAAACCCTTAAAAATAATAAAATTCCTAAGAAAAACATAAAAACATAAAAACACTTAAAATCCTACAAAACCCTAAAAATGTTAAAACCCTAAAACTCAAAAAAACCCTCAACATCCTTAAAATCCCTAAAAATTATAAAAATCCTAAAATATCCATAAAAGCTTTTTAAAACGAAAAAAACCATAAAAACAGGAATACCCTGATGTACGGTGTCTGGATTATATGTTGGGTGATTTTTTGAATTGGATACTAGGGTATGGCTGCTCACTGTTGTCGTTCCCCTTGACTCGTGCACCCACCTATGCTCTTGCTTCCTTTCCAATCACACTAGACTCTATCTTGGTCTGGTATGATGGTGTATGTGATAATTTGGGATGGTGTTGGTGGTTCATATCAGTGTTAAGGGTGTGTCTTGGCAAGGAGGTATTGTTATGTGGTGTAGGTTTGATAATCATAGGTTGGAGTATTGGCTGATGGCTGTAGATCTTTGTATGGTGATGAAATAAGGTGTTTTTTGAGGCTAGGTTTTACTATGGCGCTTCTGATTTCATGCTGATGAATGTTGATGAAGTTGGTGCTTATGGTTATGGTGATTATTAATGCTGGTAGCTATTTGGATGGGAGGTGTGGATGGGGACAATTAGGATTTTCTACTCTGTTTGGATTTTGTTTGATTTTTGGTTTTTGGGGTTTTTTGGGTTTGGGGCTGTTAAGGGTTTTTGGTTGTGGGTCGTTTGACCCCTCCACTCCTTTATTTACTGCACATTTTTTCTAATAATTTAGTGGGGGGGGTCGTGAATAGCCTAACCTTATACCTTCCTTTCCATAAAAGACCCTAAACCTCCCAAAAACATAAAACCCCATAAAACCATAAATTATCAAAAAAAAACAAAAAAAAAATAAAAACCCCAAACAACCTTTAAACTTATAAAAAATTTAAAATCTAAAAAAACCATTAAACCCATAAAAACTGAAATAACCCCTCTAAAATCCCTTAAAAACTCTAAAAAACTAAAACCCTCAAGAAACCTAAAAACCCAAAATACCATAAAATTCCTAAAAACGACCCTAAATCCTTAAGAGTTTAAAAAACTCTAAAAACTTTCAAAATAACATAACAAAACCATAAAAACCTAAAAACACTTAAAACCCCTAAAAACATAAAAATGACAGACCATAAAAAACCTAAGAAACCCTAAAAACCCACAAAATACCTTAAAAACATATAAACCATTAAAAATCATAAAAAACACTAAAAATCCCAAAACACATATAAACCCTAAAACCCTGATAAAACACTAAAAACCTACTAACATGTAAAACCCCCCAAACACCTAAACATGCAAAAAACCCTAAAATACCCTAAAATCAACAAAACACGCTAAAAAACATAAAAACCTAAAAACCCATAGAACCCCTAAACCCACTAAAAACTCTAAAAATGATTTTAAACCCCAAAAAATAAAAACACTAAAAATACACAAAACCCAAAACAACTCAAAAAAACCCTAAAACCCAAAAAATACCATAACACCCTTAAAACCCCTACAAATGACAAAAAAATAATCAAAAACCCTAAAACAATAAAAAATCATACAAATACTAAAAATCCATAAAAAATAATGATTTGAAAAACCATAAGACCCATAAGAAAACCATAAAAACCCAAAAAAACATAAAACCCCTAAAAACCCATAAAAACTATAAAAAACCCAAAAACATCTAAAACCCAAAAACCCATAAAACCCTTAAAAACCATAAAATCCTTTAAACCCATAAAACCACTAAAAACAATAATTTCTTTAAAAACTCATAAAACATTGAAAAAATCTAAAAACCTTAAAAATATACAAAATTCAAAAAAAAACACCAAAACCCATCATAACCCTAAAACCCTCAAATCCCTCAATATTCATAAAACATCTAAAAACCCTTTAAAACCATAAAAACCTAAAAAAACCTAAACACCCCTAAAACATATTAACCCTTAAAATCCTCAAAACCCCAATGAGAACCTTAAAAACCTAAAGACACATAAAACCACCTAAAATACCTAAAAAGGGTAAAAAACACTAAAAACCCCTTAAAAACCAAACCACCTTCAAAACCCCTAAAAACCCATAAAACCCCTTAAAATACAAAAATATACCTAAAATGTAAAGATTATAAAATCCAGGAAAAACCCTAATAAAAACATAAAAATCTAAAAACAATTAAAACAACTAAAACCCCTAAATATGAAAAAATTAATAAAAGACCCACAATACCCTAAAAACACCTAAAACCATAAAAACCATAAAAACCTTAAAAACATAAAAATCATGAAACCTTAAAACCCACTAAACCATCCAAAACCTATTTAAACCTTAAAAGATGTTAAAAACTCCAAATAATGTTTAAACCCCTAAAAACTCAAAAAAAATCTAAAAACACGGAAAAAAAACCATTAAAATCATATAATCCATAAAAATAAAAAAAAAACCATAAACCTCCCTAAAAACATAAAAACCCTAAAAAATATGAAAACCCCTAAAAATATTGTAAACCTAAAAAAACTTAAAACCACTAAAAACCTAAAAACCAAAAAAATCCAAAAAACCCAATAATACCCTGAAAAGCCCTCAAAATCCCTATAAACCCCTAAAAATCCAAAAAAACCTAAAATTCCCAAAAAAAAATAAAAACCACTAGAAAAACTAAACAACCCTAAGAAAATATTAAAAATTTAAAAACACATAAAACCCATAAAAACCTCAAAAGCCCTCGAAACCCTAAAAGAACCTAAAAACCCTAAAAAGCCCTAAAAAACATAAAATAACCCTAAATACTGAAAAAAAACATAACAGTCCTAAAAACCCTAAAATCCCTAAAACCACCCAAAATCCATAAAAACACTAAAAACCAAAAAAAATGAAAAAAATCATTAAATATCCCTAAAAACATAAAAAATCATAAAAAAATGAAAACCCATAGGAATATTTTAAAAGACAAAAGACACTTAAAAACCCTAAAAACTAAAAACGCTAAAAACCCTAAAACCCCAAAAACCCAAAAACCAAATTCCATAAATATTCTTAACAACCCATAGAAATATTAAAAAATACATAACATTATCTAAAAACATAAAAAATAGTAAAAAACCAGAAATCCCAAAGAAAAACATAAAACCCAAAAACAATTTAAACCCATAAAAACCCTAAAAATGCTAAAAATCCTAAAAGAAATGATAAACCATAAAACTCATAAAGACCATGACAAACCTAAAAAACTAAAAAACTCTAAAAACCAATAATAACACTAAAACCCCACTAAAAAAATCAAAAAAAACCCTTTAAATCCCTAAAAATGTTAAAAACTATAAAAAATTGTAAAAACTGTAAGAAACAAAAACACCAAAATTCCCAAAAAAACATAAAAACTGAAAAAACCATAAAAATACTAAAACCCTCAATATCCATAAAACCCTAAAAATCCCTAAAAATTTAAAATGCTTAAAAAATATGAAATAATCCTTAGAAAACTATAAAACCCTAAAAAACACTATATCCCCTAAAAACCCTCAATATCTCTAAAAACCATAAAAACCCATAAAAATACATTAAAATATAAAAAAATCATCAGAAAAACTTAAAAACTAAAAACACATACATCCTCAAAAAAACTGAAAAATACAAAACCTCTAAAATTTATAAAAACCCCTAAAAACCATGAAAACCCATAAAAAATTAAAAATGCACTGCAAACCCATAAAAACCCTAAAAACCACTAAATATATAAAAATAATTTAACCCCATAAAATTTTAAAAACTATAAAAAATGATTAATCCTATAAAAATATCCCAAAATCTAAAAAACCATAAACCCTAGAAACATATAAACCCTTTAAAACCCTAAAAATCCATAAAACCGTAAAAACCATAAAAATCCTTAAAAAACCTCTAAAAATACATAAAAAAATTAATAAACCTGAAACCCTGAAAACACTATGAAAACCTTAATAACCTAAAAAACTTAAAAATCTGAAAACCTAAGATATGATAAAAACCATAAAATTGAATAAAAACACTAAAACCCCTAAAATTCATAAAAACACCCAAAAACATTAAAAATAAATAAAAAACCCTAAGATACACAAAAAACTAGAAAATCCATTTTAACCCCTAAAAATGTTAAAAAAACTATAAAAACTAGTAAAACCCCTAAAAACTCAAAAAATACCTAGAAACACCAAAAAACACAAAAATAACCCATAAAACTCTGCAGAATTACTAAAAACTTTAAAAACCATAAAAATATTAAAAAAACCCCTAGAATCCAAAAAAACGTAAAATATCCCTAAAACTCTGGAATAACCTTTAGAAAACCATAAAAACCTAAAAACACTTAAATGTCCTAAAATCCACTAAAAACCCAAAAAACACTAAAACCATAAATACCATAAAAATCCCTAAAACCCTAAAAACCAAAAAAATCCTAAAAATCACTAAAAATTTTAATACACTAATACCATGAAAAACACAAAAAAACACATAAAAGCTCAAAGATCCCCCAAAATCACTAAAACCCTAAAAAACCTAAAAATCATAAAAAATACTAAAAAAAATAAGAGACTATAGAAACTTATAGAAACCCTAAGAAAACCATAAAAGCCTAAAAACACATAAAATGCCTAAAAATAAAAAAAACACTAAAAAGATTAAAACCCCAACAACAACAATACAACCCCTCAAATTCCCTAAAAATCTAAAAATCCTAAAAAATCCTAAATAATTCATTTAAATCCCTAAAATCACAAAAACACTAAAAACTATAAGAAAATTTTCAAATCCTAGAAACACTTAAAACACATAAAAACAAAAAATAATAAAAACCCTAAAAATCTCTAAAAATCTTAAAAACCATAAAACCCCCTTAGAACCACAAGAAACCCATAAATACCAAAAAAATTAATAAAAATATAAAAACCTTTTAAACACATAAAATGTTAACAAAATATAAAATATATTTAAAACCCTAAAAACCTCAGAAAAACCTAGATACTATAGAAACCCTTAAAATACTCAAACCCCCTTAAACCCCTAAAAACCAATAAAATAAAAATGTCCTAAAAATCACAAAAAAAACATAAAAACCCTAAATTCCTCAGAAAACTTTAAAAACCTAAAAACACATAAATCCACTAATAACATCAAAAAATACAAACCCAAAAAACCCTAATGAACCATAAAAATCCTCAAAATACCTAATACCCTAACAAACGAAAAATGATTTAAAATTGATTAAAAACCCTAAAAACATAAAAAGCCTAAAAACCTTAAACAATCGTAAGAAAACCATAAAGATCTAAAAACACTTAAAACCCCTAAAAACCTAATAATTGATAAAAACCAAAAAATTCCTAAAAACTCTAAAAACCACTAAAAACCACAATAGTACGTAAAACCTTAAAAAACTCTAAAATCCCCATAAAAATAAGAATTACAACTAAAAAATTAAAGAACCCTTTGAACCCCAAATAAAATTTGAAGCCCTGAAAACAAAAATATCCCAAAAAGATCGCAAAAAAATCTAAAACCAAAAAAATCCTAAAAATCGTAAAAACCCTAAAAATAAATAAAAACCCTTAAAAACCCTAAAAACCCTAAAAATTTTAAAAATACATAAAACCCCCCAAAAAACACAAAAAACTCTAAAACCCATAAAAACCCTAAAAAAACTTGAAATCCTAAAAACATTTAAATCACCTAAAAATGCAAAAAAACTATAAAACCCATAAAAACCTTAAGAACCCAAAAAACCCAAACACCCCTCAAAATATATAAATACTCTAAAAACCCATAAAATCCTAAAAAATACACAAATATCCCTAAATTTGCAAAAAACCAAAAAACCCCTTAAAACCCCGATAAAACCATATAAACCTAAAATCTCCTAAAGCACCTAAAAAACCTAAAATTTGATATAACTCCTAAGAGTCCCTAAAAATCCTGAAAACCCATTAAACCCATAAAATACACTACAAAACATAAAAAAACCTAAAAATCATAAATCAATAAACCCACTAAAAATTATAAAAATCCATTAAACCACAAAAAATGTAAAAAAATATAAAAAACCATAAAACCATAAAACCCAAAAAACTCAAAAAGACCCTTAAAACCCAAAAAAACCATAGAAACCCTAAAAAAATTTAAAAACCCTAAATTCCCTATAAACCCAGAAATCCAAAAAAATACAAAAAATATCCCTAAAAATCCTTTAAAATGTAAAAAATTGTAAGAAAACATTAAAATCCTAAAAACACATAAACCCTACAAAAAACCTAAAAATTCTAAAAACCCTAAAAAAATAAAAAAAAATAAAAAATCTCAAAAAATACAAAAAAACATAAAAACTGTGAAACTCTTATGAAAAACATAAAAACATAAAAACACTTAAAACTGCAAAAATTTCAAAAAAAATTAGAAACCCAAATAGATCCTAAAAACCCCTAAACCCCCTAAAAAACATAAAGCCTGTAAATACCTAAAACTGCCTAAAACCCATAAAACCCCTATAAACCACCAAAAACCTATAAAAACTTCAGACCCTATAAAACCATAAAAACACTAAAAACTATAAAAGAATCCTAAAACACCAAAAAATCCCATAAAACCCATAAAAACCCTAAAAACACTAAAAACCAAAAAAATCTCTAAATACCCTAAATAACACAAATACCCCAAAAAGTACTAAACATCCCCGAAAACATAAAAAAACCATAAAACCATAAAAACCCCTAAGAAAACATTTAAAACCTAATGAACACTTAAAACCTTTAAAAAACCAAAAAAAAACACTAAAACCCCCTAAAAAATTAAAAACTAAAAGTCATAAAAATCCCAAAACCCTAAAAATCCTAAAAAACCTCAAATATCTAAAAATTTAGAAAACCCTAAAACCCATTAAACACTTTAAAAAACCTTAAAAACCTAAAAACACATTAAACACCAAAAATTCTAAAAATTCAAAAACCTATAAAAGACCCCTAAAACCCAAAATCACCTAAAAACCATATAAATCACTAAAAAATTAAAAATAATAAAAACCCTAAAACCCACTAAAAACTATAATATCAATTTCAACTAATAAAAAATGAAAAAACACTAAAAACCATAAAAAACTCAAACAAACCCAAAAAATGTAAAAAGACTAAAAAAACTCAAATTCTTAAAAAATCATTAAAAAACATTAAAACCTAAGAAATCTCATAAAAACAAAAAAAAACATAAAAACCCTAAAAAACATTAAAACGCCTAAGAAAAATATAAAAACCTAAGATCTCTTAAAACCCAAATAACCCTAAAAATGCTCATAAAACTAAAAACCCTTTAAACCCTAAAAACGCATAAAACCCCTCAAAATCCCTAAAAACCATATAAACAATAAAGATTATAAAAAACCCGAAAAATTACTAAAACATAAAAATCCTGAAAAACCTTGATACCCCTTAGAAAACCATGAAAACCTAAAAAAACATCAAATCGCTAAAAACTATATAAACCTCTAAAACCCTAAAATAACCAAAAATACCTAACCCCTAAAAACTATAAAACCCCCAAAAATCCTTAAAAACCCAAAAACCCTTAATAACTACTAAAACTCAAAAAAAATTTAAACCACAAAAAATGATAAAAAACTCAAAAACCAAAAAAACTAAAAACATAAAAAAACATAAAACCAAAAAAATAAAAAATAAATCTAAAATCCCGAAAAACCCTAAAAATAACTAAAAAACCAAAAATCCCCTTAAAATACCAAAAAGGCCCTAAAAATCATTAAAATCATAAAAATCACATAAAACCTAGGAAAACCCTAATAAAACTATAAAAACTTAAAAATACATAAAACCCCTAAAAATCTATAAGATGATAAACCCCATAAAAATTATTAAAACCCATAATTGCCCCTAAATACATAAAAATCTCTAAAAACCCAAAAACAACTATGAAAATTCTAAGAAAGGATAGAAATACATAAAAACTTAAAAATCCCTAAAACACTCTAAAAACCAGAATACCCATAAAAACCATAAATAACCCCTAAAACCATAAAAATTAGTAAACCCCCCATAAAAACCCTAAAACCTCTAAAAAATACAAAACCCATTTGAACCCATAAAAAATTAAAAAAACTATAAAAACCATAACACCATAAAAAACTAAAAAATAAATCCTAAAACACAAAAACCCCATAAAAAGCTAAAAACACTAAAACCCCTAATAAAATCACAAAAACCCAAAAACACTTAAAACCTCTACAAAACCTAAAAACTCTAAAACCCTTCAAAACTCTAAAACCTTTAAAATGATAAAACCCCCAGAAATACCTAAAATCCTAAAAACCCATTAAAATACTAAAATATCCCTAAAAATCCATAAACCATAAAAATCCCCTAAAAACCTAAAAAATAATAATAACCTTAAAACCCTTGAAAATCCCCGAAAACCTTAAAAACCAAAAAATACAAAAAAAATCCCTACCCCCCCCCCCAATTTTCAAAATCCTTAAATATCCTAAAAACCCCTAAGAAAACATTAAAACCCAAAAACCCCTTAAAATCCTTAATAACGTAAAATATGATAAAACCCCTAAGAACCTTAAAATCCCTAAAAACCCATAAAAATACTAAAAAGGCCCTAAAAATCCCTAAAAATGTAAAAACCCCTATAACCCATGAGAAACCCCATGAAATCTTTAAAAATCTAAAAATAATTAAAACCCCTAAAAACCTAAAAATCCTAAAATCCTTAAAAGAACCTAAGAATATCTAAAAACATAAAAAATCCCTTAAACATTAAAAACCCACCAAAAAACCATAATACCCCTAAAATCCCACTAAAAACCTAAAAAACTGAAAAACCCCTAAAACCCAGAAATCCCAATAAAAAATCATAAATACTCATAAAACCCTAAAAATATCAGAAACCCCTAAAATCCTAAAACCCCCTAAAAACCGTAGAACCCATAAAACCCTTAAAATATATAAAAATCCTAAAAAATCATAAAAATCATAAAAAAGTCTTAAAATTCTTAAAAATGTAAATACTTATAAAAACCATGAAAACGCTTATGATACCCCCTGAAAATATAAAATCAATTAGAACCCATAAAATCCTAAAAACCATAAAACCATAAACCCCTCAAAATCCCTAAAAACCCTAAAAACCCAAAAAATCCTAAAAAGGTCCATAAATCCCTAAAAACCTAAAAAACCCTTAAAACCCTTAGAAATCCTTAAAAAACTAAAAACACTTAAAACTGCTAAAAACCAAAAAAACATTGAAACACTAAAAAGACTTATAAACCCTAAAACCCTAAAAACCCCTAAAACCCAAAAAATCCGAAAAAAACCATAAATACCCTAGAAACCACTGAAAATATGAAAACCCTTTAAACTTCTAAAAACATAGAAAACTCTAGAAAAAAACCTAAAACCCTAAAAAATCATTAAAAACCTCAAAAAACCAAAAAACACCAAAAAACACTTCAAGACCCAAATAACCCTAAAATTATCCGAAAACCATAATAAAAATAAAAATACTAAGGAATCCTAAAAATCCATAAAATTTTTAAAACCATAAAAGCTATGAAAACATATAATAAAACATTAAAAACCTAAAACACATAAAACCACTAAAATCACTAAAATCCCTAAAAACCCCCAAAAACCTTCAATATCCCAAAAAACCTAAAAACCCATACGAATCTAATAAAGAGCCAAAAATACTTAAAAATAAAAACCCCACAAATTCCGTTAAATCCCTAACAAAACCATAAAAATCAAAAAACACATAAAACCCCTAAAAACATAAAAACTGTGAAAAACCATAAAAAACCCTAAAACCCTAAAAACCCTTAAAAATAAAAAAACACTGTTGAGAACCCTACAACCCAATAAAACAATATTGACTCTAAAAAATCTAAAAACACTTTAAAATCATTAAAATGGTTAAAAAAACCTTAAATACCTTAAAAACATAAAAAAAACTCAAAACAAGTAAAAACCCAAAAACCAAAAAAAAAACAGAAACACCCCCAAAAACCTATAATCTCTCAAAATTCCTAGAAACATATAAGTCATAAAAATCCCTATAACCCTAAATACATAAAAACCATTAAAAACCCTAAAAAAACCTAAAATCCTAAAACACTTAAAGCCCCTAAGAAACCTAAAAAGGATAAAAACACTAAAAGACCCTAAAATCCTAAAACCACCTAAAAAATATAAAAACAATGACAAACATTAAAAAACAATTAAAACCCATAAAAAACAAAAAACCCACTATAAACTCAAAAAAACTGTAAAACCCCATAAAACCCATAAAAATCCTAAAACCTAAAAAACCCTAAAAATAATAAAAAAACATAAAAAATGGCTAAAAATACCAAAAAATGAAAAAATACCTAAAAACCATAAAAACATAAGAAACAAAAAACAATTAAAATCCCTAAAAACAAAAAAAACAATAAAAACCATAAAAATTGTAAAAACCCTCAAAATCCCTTAAACCCTAAAATCCTATAAAAATCATTAAAAAATTTCCTAAAAATATGTGAACACCTAAAAAACCCTAAAAACCAAAATAAAAACCTTAAGACCTAAATATAATTAACACCACTAAAACAAATAAAAACTCTAAATACCATAAAACACCATGAAACCATTTAAACCACTAAACCCATAAAAATAACTCTTAAAAATCATTAAACCCCTAAAAAACATAAAACCCTAAAAACCACTATAAAATCTTAAAACACTTTATACCCCAAGAAACATTAAAACACCAAAAACCCCTTAAAATTCATAAAAATCATAAAACCACATAAAACTCTAAATACCCTTTAAACTTCTAAAAACGTTAAAAAATATAAATAACCTTAAAACCTCTAAAAACAAATAAAATCCAAAAATAGTAAAAACCCTAGAAACCCTCAAAATACATATAAACCCTAAAAATCTATAAAAACCCTGAATAACCCTAAGGAGTCCTTAAAAACCTAAAAAATAAAACCAATAAAAAACTATAAAATTATTAAAACCTAAAAAATCTTCAAAATCCTTAGAACACCTAAAATCATAAAAAGAACCTTGAGATCATAAAAATTCCCTAAAAATATCTACTAACTTGAAAAAAACCCTAAATCCTTGAAAACTCTAAGAAAAACTTAAAAACAAAAAAACTTTTTAAATCCCTAAAAACCCTAAAAAACCTAAAAGACCCAGACACCCTAAAAACCCTTAAAACCATAGAAACCTCAAAACCATAAAAACTACAAAACCCCATAAAACCCTTAAAACAAATAGAAATTACAAAAAGCCGTTAAAAACTAAAAATTTTAGAAAACACTAAAAACTATAAAAACATTAAAAAATATATAAACCCTTAAAACACAAAAAAACACTCAAAATACATAAAAATCCAAAAAATCAAAAAATTCCTTTAAATGACCTAAAAATCAATTAAGATTTAAAAACTATAAAACATTAATCCCCCAAATAAAAACGTAAAATCTAAAAAAACACATAAAATACTAAAAACCTAAAAAACAATAAAATCCTAAAGACCCATAAAAACCATCAAAATCAATAAAAATGCTAATAATCCATAAAAGACCATAAAAAACCCAAAAAATCCCTAAAAACATAAAAACCATAAATGTATTGAAAGACCATATTGACAACTTCAAAACCTTAAAACACTTAAAACTACTAAAAAACCAAAAAACAATAAAAACACTAGAAGATATAACATACCTTAAAACCACTAAAATTGTTAAAAACCCAAAGCCGTAAAAATGGTAAAAACCCAAAAAACCC
This sequence comes from Viscum album, assembly GCA_963277665.1. Lineage (NCBI taxonomy): Eukaryota > Viridiplantae > Streptophyta > Magnoliopsida > Santalales > Viscaceae > Viscum > Viscum album. The sequence continues at coordinate 792,274,889 of OY728164.1, forward strand.
CATTGAAAACACTAAAAAACATTTAGTCCGCTAAACCATTCAAAAACTCTAAAAAACATTAAATCCGCTAAAAACTCAAAAAGGTACCCTAAAAACACACAAAAACTCAAAGAAACCCTCAAAACACTAATCCACCCCAAAAAAAGAAAAAAAATCCCAAGAAACCAAAAAAATTAAAAAAACATAAAAAAACTAATAACACCGAAAATACATTAGAAAATCATAATATCCTAAAAAATTAAAACCCCTAAATATTAAAAAAACATTAAAAAACCTAATACCCCTAAAACCCATCTGTATCCCTAAAAAATCTAAAAATCCCTAAAAATTGTAAGAAATACCTAAAAATAACTAAAAACATAAAAACTCCAAAAACCTTGAAATTCTCTAAGAAAACATTAAAAAACTAAAAACACTTAAAACCCTTGAAAACCTAAAATTACTAAAACCCCTAAAAGACCTTATATCCCAATAAAACCCACTAATAGCCCTAAAAACCCTAAAAACCCTAAAACCCCATAAAAAATATAAAATCCACTAAAAATATAATAACCCTCTAAACCTCTAAAAAATATAAAAACTATAAAACCTCATAAAAAAATTACAAATTTAAAAAACATAAAATTCCTCACAATCATTAAAAAAATAAACACTATAAAAATCTTTAAAAAGCCCTAATACCTAAAACATAAAAAACCCTGAAAATAACATAGAAAAACATAAAACCCTAAACACTAAAAACCCCTAACAACCTAAAAAAATTTAAAAACCATAAATAACCCTAAAAACCCTAAAACAATTCAAAATCCCTATAAACCCAATAAATTAGAAAAATACTTTAAAAACCATAAAAATCTGTAAAAATGAAAAAAACCCATAGAACCCTAAAAACATTAAAAACCTAAAAGAAATCAAAACCCCTAAAATACATAAAAATAATAAAACGACTAAAGATCCTAAAACCCATAAAAACTCAAAAAAACATAAAAACCACAAAAACCACAAAAAAAACATAAAACCCATAAAACACCTAAATACCACTAAACGGTGAAAAAACTGTAAAAAAATATTAAAAACCAAAAAAACCCTTAATGTCCCTGAAAAGAATAAAAAATTAACAAAAAACTAAAAATACATAAAAAAAACACTAAAAACCAAATTAAAACCATAATAACCTAAATACACTTAAAACTCCTAAAAACTAAAAAAATATAAAAATCTTATAAAACCCTAAAAACTTAAAAAACAATCAAAATCTATAACAAACCTAAAACCCATAAAAATAAAAAATACCTAAAACCCATAAATACATAAAACCACCTAAAAACCTTAAAAACCCATTGAAAATATTAAAAACCTCAAAATAATTAAAACCCTTAAAAACACTAATAAATGATAAAACCCCTAAAAACCAGAAAAAACCTTCAAAATATTTAAAAACACTAAATCCCCGTAAAAATTAAATAAGACCTAAAAAACATAAAAAAATTAAAACCCCTAATATAACCATTAAAACCTAAAAATACTTAAAACCCTCAAAACCTGAAAATTTAAAAAAACCATAAAAACCCATAAAAACCCCAAATACACATAAAACCCAATAAAACCCCTAAATCCACAAGAAAAACTCTAAAACCCCTTTAACCCTTTAAAAATGTTAAAAAACTCTTGAAAACCATAAAAACCTAAAAAACTAAAAAATCCCAAAAACCCCCAAAAAACATAAAAACCATAAAACACCAAAAACCCCAAGAAACCCTAAAAAGTCACTAAAACCCCAATAAATCATAAGAATTATATAAAATACCAAAAACCCATAAAATTTAAATAATCATAAGAAAACATTAGATCACCAAAAACACTAAAAACCCCTAAAAACCCAACAAAACAACAAAAACCTAAAAACCCCTAAAACCCTCAAATCCATAAAAACACTAAAAACTATAGAATTCCTAAAAATACCTAAATTTGTTACAACCCTAAAAAACCAGAAAAAACCTAAGATATCCATAAATACCCAAAAACACATAAATCCTCTAAAAACATAAAAAAATGCAAAAAACATAAAAGGACCTTAAACACCCCTACAAACCGTAAAAACCATTAAACCCTCATAAAGACCCTAAAAACACTAAAAACCTAAAATAAATTTAAAACCCTACAAATCTTAAAAATACTCTACAAACCTTTAAAACCATAAAAAACTCAAAAAAAACTAAAAACCCAAAAAAAATAACAAAAACCCTAGAAACCCTAAAAATCCTAAAAAACATAAAAATAATAAAAAAAATACCATAGAATAAATTAAAACATAAAATCCCTAATAACCCTGAAAACACCTAAGAAAAACCTCAAACCAAAAATAAATATAAAACCACAAAATAACAAAAAAAAATTCAAAAAACTCAGAATACCCCTAAAAACCCTAAAATAATCAAAACTCATAAAAACACTAAAACCCATATAATACTAAAAAAGCACAAAAATTTTGCAAAAAAAAACATAAAAACCATGAAAACCATAACAAAAATCTTATTTCCTAAAAACACATGAAACTAATAAAAACTTAAAAATGATAAAAGACCCAAAAATCTCGAAAATCCTAAAAACCCTGAAAAACCTTAAAAAACTCTAAAAACCCCAAGAAACCCTAAAAAATACTAAAAACTATGAACACCTTTTAAACCAATAAAAACCTAAAGGGATACGGCGGCACACTCTCCTGGTCCTCTCTCCCTCCCACTGTGACTTCTAGGTTTTCCTCTGGATTACCCAGGTGGATGTGGTGACCATTCTCCACCTCTGCCCTCTCGTGCTCGTGGTTGGTCCTGGCACTGTTGGGTTGTTGAAGTTTTATTCAATGAAGAAGATGTTCTTTAGTGGCTTCGTGATTTCTAAGTAGTGGCGTCATTTGGGACTTCTACACCTGACCTCTTCGTGGATCTCCCACTCTCGCTTGCGGGGGGTGTTCTTGATGTCGATGGTCCTCTGCAATGTTCTCTAGATCAAAGGAGGCAGGTTCTTCAGTGGATTCCTATTTTTTGAGCGATGACATTTCTCATGCTCCCCCCTTTTTTGGCTGTGTTTTTTGTGATGGAGATTGTTGTCTTTGGCGACTCTAGATGATGTGCGGAAAGCTGTAGCTTTGGTTTGGTTGTCTGGATGTGGTCCTCGGTTCAGATCTCAGACTCCTGGTCTCGTAAAGTTGTTGACGGTTTGTTTTGTGCTCTGGTTCAGGTTTGTCTCTGTTCCGTGAAGATGCTACAGGTACGTGCCCGATATTATCCCTTAGCTCTGTCCTCGATACACACTGTTGGTGCTATTTTTGGATGGAATTGTTGGAATTTTTTGATTTTATGTTTACTGGTTGCGGAAGTGGATGTGAGGCACTACGAGTTCTAGATTTTGGTTTTTCTGAGAGGTGTTTCGAATTGAATGGAGTTGCTATGAAAGTTTTTTCTGGTTCCTCCTTCGAGTTGGGTTCTGTCCAAGGAGTTCTGGGTGTTGTGGCTTGGTACCAGGTTTGGATGCTGGTGGTCTGTGACTAGAGATGTTGCGAGGTGTGGAATGATGGATGTTGTGTGGTCAGAGTGGTCCCTTCCTACTTTGATGAAGATTGTTGGTCACTGATTGCGTGTGATGTTATTGGTTCGGTTCTACCTGGGTGGATGCTGCTGGAAGACTGCTTTTGGTGGTAGTGCTATTATGTGGTGGTTGGATGATCTGCTGGATGACTATTGGAATTGTATTTTGGGGGGTGGCTGCTCACTGTTGTCACTCCCCTTGACTCATGCACCCACCTCTGCTCTTGATGCTCTTCCCATCACATTGGACTCCATTTTGGTATGGTATGATGGTGCATGCGGCAGTGTTGGGATGGTGTTGGTGGTTGAGCTCGGTGTCAAGGGTGAGTCTCAGAGGACCGACACTGTTATGTGGTGTAGGATTGGTAAGATAAGATTGGAGTATAGGATGATGGTTTCGGAACATGGTACGGTGTGGAAGTATGGTGCTGGTGAGGCAGGGTCTACTGTGGTGCTACTGATGTCGTGCTGACATTTGCTGATGAAATTACTGATGGTGGTTATGGTGCTGCTAGATGCTGGTTGAAAATTGGTTGGGAGGTGTTGACGGGATTTGTTCTGTTTTATTGCTTTGTCTGTCTTTTGTGTGTTTTTTGTTTTCTTTTTGTGGTCGTTAGGGTTTTTGGGTGTGGGTCATTTGACCCCACCCCTCGCTTGTCTACAGTGTCTTTTTTTTTCTAATAAATTTTGGGGGGGTTTGAAATATCCTGGCCCCCGCATCCTCCTTGCCCTAAAAACCTAAAACTCTAAAAACCCTTAAAAACACTACCAATCTCAAAGAACTCCTTAAACACCAAAAAAATATAAAAACCATAAAATCCCAAAAAACCCCTAAAAATATTCAAAATCCCTAAAACCCTAAAACCCATAAAAATACAAAAAACTCCGAAAAATTACATAAAAACATAAATACCCTAAAAACCCTAAGGAAACCATAAAAAACTAAAACAATTAAAACCCATAAAAACACAAAAAACACTAAAAACTAAAAAAACACTAAAATCCTTGAAAATCTCTAAAACCCATAAAAACCCTAAAGAGACCCAAATATTCATTAAAAATGATCAAAAAACTAAAAACCCTAAAACCCATATGAAATCCTTCATAAACTAAAACACTTTAAAAACCTAAAAATCTAAAACCCCAAAAAATCCATAAAACCCTTAAACCCCATAAAAATCCAAAAAACTCCCGGAAAAGATAAAAAACCTTAAAACCCTGAAAATCAATAATAAAACATTAACAACCTAAAAACATATAAAACCATTAAAAAAATAAAATTACTAAAAACCCTAAAAGTCCATAAAAACCCTAAACCCCCAAAAAACCATAAAACCCCATTAAAAACATCTGAAACCTTAACAACCAAAAAAACACCTAAAACCACACAAACTATAAAAACAATTTAAACCACTAAAAATTATTAAAAAACTAAAAATTGTTAAATCCAAAAAAATAATAAAAAACTAAAATCCCAATAAACCTTAAAACCCCTAAAAAACATAAAAATCCCTAAAACCAATAAAAATGCCTAAAACCATAAAAACCCATAAAAATCATAGAATTCCATAAAAATCCCTAAAAAATACAATAAAAACCCTAAATGAAATTAAGAAAACCTCAAAACCCAAAAAACACTTAAAACCCCTGAAAAATAAAAAAATAATAAAAAACTTAAAAAACATCAAAATTTCTAAAAACCCTAAAAACTATAAAAATTATAAAAAATATCTAAAAATACATAAAATGATAAAACATCCTCAAAACCCTAAAACCCATATGAAAACATTAAAAACAAAAAACCACTAAAAACCCTTGAAAACCATAAAAATGCTAAAATCCCCAAAACCTCTAAAAACCCAAGAAACCCATAAAAACAACTACAAACATTAGAAACTATTTAAACCCCTAAAATCATTAAAAACACTAAAAAATCCTAAACCCAAAAAAATAGAATAATCATATAACTGAAAATAAAACAATAAAAACCCTAAAAACCCTAAAGATCCTAAAAACCGTCAAAATCCCTAGAAAATATTAAAAATACTAAAAAAGTACAAAAAATCCCTAAAAACATAAAAAAACAAAAAACATTAAAAAACCATAAGAAAACATTAAAAACCAAAAAACACTTAAAATACCTAAAACCCTATAAAGCCGAAAAAACCCTAAAAAACTTTAAGAACTCCCAAAATTCCCTAAAAACACTAGAATTCCCTAAAATTCCTAAAAAAATACTAAAAATCCCAAAATAAGTAAAAACCCCTAAAAACCTATAAAAACCCTAAAAATACCTTAAAAATCCAAAAATACTTCAAATCCCTAAAAACACTGAAAACCCTAAAAGACCCTAAAACCCCCAAACTGATAAAAAATAAAAAAATCCATTAAAAACTTAAAAGACCATAAAATCGTATAAAAAACATAAAACCCACTAAAAATATAAAACCATTGAAACCCCTAAAATTATAAAAAATATGAAAAATAGTAAAATCCCTAAAAACTCAAAGAACCCTAAAATCCCAAAAAACCAAAAAAAATTCTAAAACCCCTAAAAATCCTCAAAATCCCTAAAAACAATAAAAATCCAAAAAAATCACAAAAAAATACATAAAAATTTAAAAACCCCTTTAAACACTGAGACCCCCCAGAGAATACCCTAAAAACCTACAAACACATGAAACCCCTAAAATCCAGAAAATGTTAAAAACCCTAGAATCATAAAACCACAGAAAAACCCTTAAACCCCTCAAAATCTATAAAAACCATAAAAACCAATAATAATGATAAAAGTCATAAAATCCATAAAAATTTAAAAATCATTAAAACCATGGAAAACCCAAAAAACAATAGAATCTTAAAAACACATAAACCCTTAAAAACTAATGGAAAGAATGATATTGCTCTCTCTTGGGGTCTCCCTCGTGACGTGGCGATATCTAGGGTTCCGTCTTGGAACCCTCTTCAGCAGCTTCATTGATCACTTCCAAATCAATATTTGTGATGCGGATGGAGTTTTGTTCGAGAGGCCATCTCCCTTGGTGTGATGGTGGAATACGAGAAAGATGCTTGATGGCGATGGGATCTGGTGGATTGTTTCCGAAAAAGATGGTGATGGATTGGTTTGGATTTTGCAATGATTTGGCTCAGCTCTTGTAGATTTGGATCCGACTCCAACTCGAGCGTCGTCTTTGTTGTTCCTTGGTGGTGGCATCGATGGATTCCCAGTGGTCTGAGCATAATATAAGAGGTCGATGGTGAAGTCAACATTGGGTCTAGATCTGATTTTTCGATGGATTTACTCTGACTTTCTGCTTCGCTGCTTGGTTTTGTCCCTGATGACACTTTGAATCTAGTATGTTGTCTCTCCTGCGGTATAGATCCCTTATTTTTTTGGTGCACCAGTGGTTTGTGTTTTCCAGTTGCTATAGTTTAGTGGGTGTATGTTCGTTCGGATTCTAGGGTTTATACTGCTTGTGGAGTGGCTTGATGACTGGGCATGCCATTTGGTTATAGGGCTGTCCGAGTCTCGGGTCTAGATGGTTTTGGATTTTTTGATGTTTTGGATGTTGCTGGGGAAATCAGTGTGCACTGATGTGTGAGATAGGTTGTTCGTCATTTCTGGTATGTGTGGTGTGGAAGGAGAGATCATTTTCAAAAAATGGTGGTGTTGTTAACATCTTACTATAGGGCTGGGACGTAATAAAGCTGTGGGATATGAGTTTGGTGCTGGTGGTCCTAAGTTGCTGGTAGTGGCTCTTCTTGGTGAGGAGGTGCTAGAGGTTGCAGATGATATTGGGTCCGTGTTGCTGATGGTTGAACTTCTTGGCAAGGAGACGATTAATTATGGAAATGCTGCAATGGGATGGTTGTTGTTTGGATGGAAGGCGATGAGGCTTGAAGGTTGGAATTTGATGTTATTGGTTCTGTGGTTCTTGTCGTGGACCTTCTTGCTGGGGAGGTGTTGGATGCTGTATTTTTTTGAGAAAGGATGATGGTTGCAACATGGATGTGAGATCTGGTTACTGGTTTTTATGTTCATTTGGTGCTGATGGTTATGTGTTGTTGGTGGTGGCTTGTTTTGGTGAGAAGGTGCTGGATTCTGGTATTTGTGAGACTGGATGTTGGTCATTTCTTGGAAGTGAGCTGCTGAATACTAGTTAATGATGGATGATGGTGATGGTTGTTTCTTGGATTTTTGATTGTTTGTTTGGTTTTGTATTTCCTTTTAACTGTTTTGGGTTTCTTTTTCTGTTTTTGGGTTTGTTATGGGTTTTTGGGTGGGGGTCATTTGACCCCTCCCCTCCCTTGTTTGCTACGTTTTTTTTCAAATAAAATTTTTGGGGGTTGGGAATAGCTTGGTCCCGCCCCTCTTCTGCCCTAAAACCTTAAAAAATGATAAAAACCCAAAAAGGGACCAAAAGGCACAAAACCTCCAAAAAACATAAAACCCCCTAAATACCATAAAAACAACTAAAATACCATAAAACTATAAAAACCCGCTAAAAACTCTAAAGACCATTTAAACCCCTAGAAACTTAAAAAAACTTTAAAATATCTTTAATCCTGTAAAGAACTCAAAATACCCTAAAACCCCAAAAAACATAAAATCCCTAAAAACATCAAGATCACAAAAAACCCATAAAAATCCTAAATAATCTATCAAAATACATAAAAATAAAATTCCATAAAAACATTTAAATCCCCTAACAAAACCTTAATAACCTAAAAATATTTTAAACCCCTAAATATGATAAAAACCCATTAAAACATTAATCATCCTAATAACATTCAAAATCCCTAAAAACATTAAAAACCAATAAAAATCCCAAAAAACGCAAAATATCATATAATGAAAAAAACTCTAAAACCTCTAAAAACCAAAAGAAACCGTAAAAACCTTAAAACACATAAAAACCACTAAAATTAAAAAAACCATAAAGTATTAAAAAAATCTATTTAAACCACTAAAAATGCTAAAAAACATTGATATCCTCGAAATGTTAAAAACTCTAAAAATTATAAAAACCCTAAAAAACTCGAAAAAACCATACACCCCAAAGAAACTATAGAACCTAACAAAACCCTCAAAACCCTCAAAACCCCTAAAAAACATAAAAATTATTAGATCACTAAAAACATAAAACCCCCTAAAACCCTAAAAATCCCTAAGAAAACATTAAAACAATAAAACACTTAAAATCAGAAAAAACCAAAAAACAAGCAAATAACTCTAAAAACCCATAAAAACCCTATAAATCTCTAAAAAACCTCAAAATCAATAAAAACCTTAAAATCATAAAAATCCTAAAAATCACTAAAAATCACTAAAAGCCTAAAAACTCTAAAATCCCTAAAACTACTTAGAAAACCATAAAAACATAAATAAAATTAGAACCCCTAAAAACATAAAAATGATAAAAAATCCTAAAAATCCATAAAAACCATAAACCCCCTAAAACCGTAAAACCCTACTAACCATAAACCCCCTTAAACCTTATAAAAACCTTAAAACCCCACTAGAAACTCTAAAAAAACCTTTAAACCCATAAAATAATTAAAAAAGTATAAAAACCTTAAACCCATAAAATACTCAAAAAGTTCCTAAAACCCAAAACACCCATAAAAACCCTAAGATCCATTAATATCCCTAAAAACCCCAAAATTCCATAAATCTCCTAAAAAGTCTTTATAATCACAAAAAAATGTAAAATCCCTAAAAACTCAAAAACCCTCAAAATCCCTAAAACCATTAAAACCCCATATAAATCCTAAAATCTCCCCAAAATCTCTAAAAATGTAAAAATGCTAAAAAAATCTATAAAAAGTTTAAAATAATTAAAACACCTAAAACACTCAAACCCCTAAAAGACCCTAAAAACCATCAAATCCCTAAAACACTTAAATACCCATAAAAATACAAAAAAATCCATAAAAATCCATAAAAATGTAAAAAAACCTAAAACCTAAAAAACCCCTAAAAAGACCATAAAAACCTAAAGACCTTAAAAATCCTAAATAACCGAAAAAACCTTATAAACCCTAAAACCACCAAAAAATATAAAAAACATTAAAATCCAAAAAATCTCTATAAACCACTAAAAACGTAAAAATACCCTAAAAACCCTAAGACATCTATAAATCTTTTAAAAACCTAAAAACACATAATACCCCTAAAAAAACCTCAAAAACATAAAAAACAATAAAATTCTCAAAATACCTAAATACTCTAAAAACCATAAAAACCCTTAAAATACCTAAAAATAAAAAAAATCCAAAACCCATGAAAACCCCAAAGAAAACACTAAAAACCAGAAAACACTTAAAACCACTAAAAACCTAAAAATTATAAAAACCCTAAAAGATCCAAAAAACCCAAAAAACCACTAAAACCGTAGAGAACACAAAAAAGCCAATGAAAACTTAAATACCTTTAAACTCAAAAAATGATAAAATTCTAAAAAAATTAAAACACTAAAAATAAAAAACACCTTAAAATGCAAAAAAAACCATAAACACCCTAAAAACACATAGAATCAATAAAACCCTAAAAATCATCAAAATCCTAAGAAATCCCTAAAAAAATAAAAAACTAAAAACCCTAAAATCCCTTTTGAAAACCTTCTAAACCTAAAAACACTTAAAACCCCAATAATATCAAAAAATTTCTAAAAACCATGAAACCCCATAAAAATTCTAAAAAACCCTGATAATTATTAAAAACCCATAAAAATTATAATAATCCCTTAAAATTCCAAAAAACATAAAAAACCTAAAAATTTGGGAAAACCTAGATAAAAACGTAAAAAACAAATAAAACCGAAAACCCCAAAAAACCAAAAAAACTAAAAAACCTGAAAACCCATAAAAAACCTAAAAACCATAAAAACCATAAAAATAATAAAATACATTAACATCTTAAAAAATCCCAAAAATTCCCTAAAAATATAAAAAACCATAAAACCATGAAAGACCATAAGAAAATAGTAAAAACCAAAAAACGAATAAAACACCTAAAAACCTAAAAAATACTGAAAATACTAAAAACCCTAAATCCCTAAAAACCCTAAAACCCCTAAAAATCCATAGAATCACTAAAAAATATAAAAAACATAAAAACCCTAAAAAAATTAAAATACGTTAAAAACCTAAAAAAGTGACAAACACTAAAAACCCATGGAAACCACTAAGAAACATTTAAAAACCAAAAAACACTCAAATCTAATTAAACCTTACAAAAAATAAATACCCTAAATAATCTTAAAAATATAAAAACACCTAAAACAATTAAAAAAATTAAAAACCTCTAAAACCCCATTTAAACGCAAAAACCCACTATAAAACTAAAGACCCTTTAAATCCATAAAGCGTCAATGAACTCTAAAAATCCTAAAAAATCCTAAAAACACTAAAAACCCAAAATACCAAAAAAAACAATAAAATCCCAAGAACCCATAAAAATCTATAAAAATTCTAAAAATACATAAAAATCTAAAAATCCATAAAAATCATTAAAAGGAAAAATCCATAAAAATGTAAAAACACTAAAAACCCTGAAAACCACTATTGAAACCTTAAAAACCAAAAAATAATTAAAACTCCTAAAATCCTAGAAAATGCTAAAAACCTTAAAAACCCTAAAGTTCCTAAAAACCATAATACGTCTAAAAATCCCTAAAACCCTTAACACCCAAAAAATCATGAAAAATTTCTAAAACCCTTACAAATATAAAAAACATAAAATCCTTGGAAACCCATAAAAGGACATAAAAACCAAAGAAAATTTAAAATGCTTAAAAAACTAAAAATAGTAAAAAACCCAAAAGATCATAAAACACCCTAAAACCATAAAAACCCCTAAAAATCATAAAAACCCTAAAACCCATAAAACTTCTAAAAACCAAAAAACCCTTAATCCCCAAAAAACCCTAAAAAATTAAAACCCTAAAATAAGCTAAAACCCTCAAAATCCCTAAAACCCCTAAAAACCATAAAAATCCCAAAAAAAATCTTATAATGTCCAAACCTCTAAAAACACTGAAAACCGGTAAAGATTCCCAAAAGAAATAAATACACTTAAACCCCTTAAGAATCATATAAAACACTAGAAACCCTAAAAACCATAAAATCATAACAGCCCCTAAAAACCCTCAACATCCATAAAAACCCTAAAAACACATAAAAAGCAATAAAATACCTAAAAATCCCTTTATATTTAATAACCCCTAAAAACATGAAAACCAAATAAGAAAACCTTAAAAAACTAAAAACAAATAAAACCTATAAAAACATTAAAAATTTCTAAAACCCTTAAAATATTATAAATACTGTAAAAATATTTAAAAATCATAAAACACCTAAAACCCTTAAAAATAGTAGAAATCTATAAAATAATTAAAACCCTTTAAACCACTAGAAACATTAAAAATTAAAAACCCATTAAAAACCCAAAAAATGAAAAATACCATAAATACCCTGAAAAACTAAGAAATCTCTAAAAATAAATAAATCCCTAAAAACCCTAAAAACTCTAGAAAACTCGTAAGAAAACCCAAAAAATATAAAAACACTTAAAACCATTAAAAACCTAAAAATTGATAAAAACCTAAAAAATCCCAGAAAACCTTAAAAACAAAAAAAAACTCTCAAAATACAAAAAAACCCTAAAACCCATAATACTCGTAAAAGACCTAAAAATATCTAAAAATGTAAAAATAAACTTAAAAACCATGAGAACCAATATGAAAACCTTAAAATCCTAAAAAACATAAAACCCATAAAAATGTAAACTGTGCGATAGTACTCGTGGAGGTTAACTTTGAAAATGACCTTGTTGAAGAAGTTGTGTTCAACACACTTGAGGATAGCTTGACATTGGAGATCAAGTATGAGAAGCTCCCCATATTATGCTCCTCTTGCAGCAACTTTGGGCATCTGGTTTCAGAATGTCGATGTTTGATGACCTGGTCGATCTGTAATCTCAAGGGGCATGAAGCGCCTCAGTGAAGGAGAAAACATGGGGCTTCCCATTAGCTTGTTGTGGATCCCAAGGACGGGGGGGTCGATGCTACTGATGTCTCTGCTGAAAATACGGTGTTGGTCGATGGTGGTTCGGGTGTGCGTGCAGATTACCTGATGGCTTTGGGGTCGCCCTTGAGGATTCGCAGGATGCTATGGCCATAGGCCAGGAAGCTATTCCTGAGATAGTGGATCACCCATCAGTATCAGTGACCACGAAGGGAGCTGATGGTGGCCCTTCTCTTGATGACCAGGCAATCCCAGCTCAATACTCGCAATCCCAGGAGTGTGCGGGGACTGTCCTTGGGAATGCTCTTGGCAATGCCCTGAGTGGTGTAGTGGCCATGGAGCTGCCCATTTTCCATAAAACCCCGGGTAGTGGGACTCTTATTGAAACCCCGGTTGGCATGGAGAATTTTGATGTGCCCCTTGACCATTCAGCTACCCCTGAAAATGGATTCACTTTGGTGGGCTCAGATAATGTGGCGAGGAAGCCACAGAGGCCCCCCCCCAGAGGAGGCAATATGTGTTTTGAAAAAATTCAACCTCCTTAGCGGGGTATTTTGGAGTGATACGGTTGAGAAAGAGAATGTTTATACTAAGCCAGATCACCCCACCAAGACACCGGAAGGCGCGACGCAGAACCAAGCGGCAAAGTATTTGCTATCTGATGTTGATTAACGGGTTGATACTCCCAAGAAGAAGGGAAGGAAGTGAAAGGGAAGGGTAAGGGCACTCACCCCCACAGAAGAAGGGAAGGAAGTGAAAGGGAAGGGGAAGGGCACTCACCCCCTCAGCTGATACTTCCAACCCCCGATGAAGATTTTATTTTGGAACTTCCAAGGGCTGGGAAATTCCCCCACGGCTACTGCCCTTCGGCACTTTCTCTCTCATAAGCCTCTGCTAATTGGGCTGGCTGAGCCGTTGATTAAATTTGATAACTAGAAGGGTTTCAACTGGAACACTCTTGGATATTCTCTCCTCTCATCAAATGGCGGACTTGATGGTTTGGGTACCTTATGGGTCTTGGTGCACAGCAGTGTTCAAGTTGTTTCGGTTGACTCGAGCCTGCAAATGATTTCCATTAACATCTGCTTGAATGAAGATATTGTTACCCTTTCTTTCATTTATGCCTCTTTCTCGTACAACACTCTATGACTTCTCTATAAGGAGTTAGAGCACGTTAGTGAAGGAATTGACAACAGTTGGGTGGTTATTGGGGACTTTAATACACTCTTATAGCCAGGGAAAAACTGGGTCCACACTTCTCCCATTCCACTAGAGAGGACTTTGCCTCTTGCCTGGACCACTGCGACTTATCTGAGGTTACCATTTCTGGGGCCACCTTCACATGGGGGTGATTTACTGTTAATCGCAGACAGGCCAACATGTTGGACAGATTCTTTTCACACATGGGTGACGGAGGCTCCCTGATGGTTATTTTAGGATTTACTCTCCCGTAGTTTAATTCAGACCATAATCCCATGGTGGATGAATTTCAGGACTGACTTTCTAGAACCACCCCCTCCCGTTTAAATTCAAAAGTGCATGGGTCACAATACCTAGGTGCAGGGAGGAAGTTATGAAGGCTTGGAGCACCACGTTCACTAGCATCCCCCACTTCATTGTGATCTTGAAATTAAGAGAGGTTAAGAGGTGCTTACGAGAATGTAGTAAGAACTCCTTTTCAAAATTAGATGATGATATTGCTGCAGCAGAATCTCAGCTGGACGCATGTCAAATCATGGTGCAGCAGTAGAATTCGCCTTCAGGTGAGGAGCTTCGCCTGCATACAAATCTTGATGAGTTGTTGGCCCTCAAAGAAAATCTTTCCAAAGAACATTTTAATGTTAACTGGCTGCAATATGGATACCGAAACTCCATGTTTTTCCATAGCTTGCATAGAGAAAGGCGCATCAAGAACAATTTGAGTGTTGTACGGGTTGGTGATAACACTTTTACCTCAGTTGAGGTCATTTCCAAGGATACTATGGATTTTTTCAAGGGGTTGTACACAGATGACGGTCAAATCTTCACCATGTTTGATAACTCCATTTCATCTTATGTTACAACCATGCAGAATGAGGTGCTCACAGCAGCCCCTCTTGAGGGGGAAGTTATGGCAGCACTGTTCTTGCTGAATATGGACAGCACTGCGAGACCTGATGGTTTTGTAAATAAGTTCTTCTTGTTCTACTAGGATATTCTTCATGTCGAAATTACTAATGCGGTGATGGAATTAATTTACTCGGGTTCCCTTCCACATGGCGCAAATGCCAATTTTATTTCTTTAGTTCCAAAGAAAGATAATGCTAATGAGATCGGAGACTTCCGCCCAGTGGCTGTTGGCAACACCATCCCAAAAATAATCAGAAAAATTCTTGTCATCAGACTGAGGATGTTATTATGAGACATCATTACCCCAAATCAATTTGGGTTTTCCCCTGGAAGTAGCATTCAAACCTGCCTTTTTACTGCTTTGGAGGGGATTAATGTTATGCGGAAAAATACAAGGCAAGGGAGATTTTCTTTGAAGATACATATTTCAAAGGCATTTGACACAATTAAGTGGTGCTTCATATTTGAGATCCTCAGCAGATATGGCTTTTCTAGAAGCTTCATCAGGTTGATTTCTTCAATTATCCACCGCGCCAGTGTTTCGGTTCTGATTAATGGCTCCCCTTATGGATTTTTCGCATGTTCTCATGGTGTTCGTCAGAGGGATCCCCTATCTAGTTTTCTATTTTCAATAGTGGTGGACTACATGAGTTGGTGAATTCTTGATCTTGTGCAGGCAGGGCTGTTTTCTCCGATCAATGCAGGTCAGAATCTTTTTGTCACCACTCAACTCCTCTACGCGGATGAGATCCTTCTTTTTTGGGCTAGTTGATAAGCAGACTCTGAACACGATTAAACAAATCTTTCACCACTATGAATTTAGGGATGGGCAGGCCATTAGTTGGATTAATTCTTCAATTGTCTTTGGAAATGGGGTCTCTCCTGCAAAGTAGACTCGCGTTGCCAATTTGATGGGTTTCAAGAGAGGGTCCCTCCCCTTTACATACCTGGGAGTTCCTCTCTTCTGGGGGAATGCCAGAAGCTGCTACATTGAAGGCATTGTTTCTAAAATCATCTAGAAAATGTTGAAATGGAAGGGCAAATCTCTTTTGTAGGCTGGACGGGTCTTCTTGATTAACTATGTTATCACCTCGATGTGTGTTCATGCCTTCCCCATTAATAAATGGTTGGTGAGTCTCATCAAAAATCTAAATGTCAAAATTAGGAACTTTTCTTAGACAGGTTCCACTAATGAGTGGAAAATGATCTTTTTCACCTAGAAGAATTGTACAAAGTCGCTTGACATGGGTGGTCTTGAAATTAAGGACCTACGGTGGTTCAATGATGTTATGATTGGGAAATTTACATGGGGCTGGCTTAATCCTCATACTGAAAGCCTTGACTTTCTCAAGGAAAGATTCACGCGAAGATTGTGTGATGGATTTACGGGGAATCATTTCTCCTCAGTCTGGCCGAAACTTAGGTCCTCGTTCAAGTATATTATGTCCAAAGCGAAAAAGATCGTGTCCAGAAACTCTGGCCTTAACTGCTGGTTGATGCCCTGGCTAGAACAACCCATTATGGACGTCGT
Organism: Viscum album; assembly: GCA_963277665.1. Taxonomy (NCBI): domain Eukaryota; kingdom Viridiplantae; phylum Streptophyta; class Magnoliopsida; order Santalales; family Viscaceae; genus Viscum; species Viscum album. The sequence goes on from OY728164.1 coordinate 792,291,140, forward strand.
AATGCCGCCTCTTGACCTACAACACCTCACCACTGCTGATCTCGTGCGCAATATGATGAATCAACTGCCCCTCTCCCAGATAGTGTTGCCATGAAAGTGCAGTGATATACTTTTATTGACACTGACACTCTTATCTGGATGCGCAGCATTGTTGTCAAATTCAATACTCGTGATTGCTACCGGTTGAAGTGCCTTCCATGTCCTGTCTCGCCGCCATGGATGACCAAATTCAGGACACCCTTCATTCCCCCATCGCACTTTACTTTAATTTGGAAAATCTGGAGAAATAGGCTCTCGACACATGATCAGCTTCAACTTGCTGGATGGAAACTTGCATCTGTCTGTTTCTTGTGCAGAAGAGATGGAGATAGATGCAACCAAATTTTCTTGCACTGCACATTTGCTGCAGAGCTATGGAGATACCTTTAATAGAGCTTTAGGCTGGCCTGCCGTCTGCAAGGGCCGATATGTGACTTTTTGCATGGGTTAGTTGACCTGAACCGGAGTTACCAGGTCCGAAACCTGCTGTTGGTCGGGGTGGCTGCTATCGTTCATTACATTTGGGATGCCCAGAATGCAGCTGCATTTAATCGGCAGCCTCTCACATTGCAGGGTGGAGTGGTGTCGATTCACAAGGCCATTCACAGCGCCTCACGGATTCAAACAGGTTTGATGTATAATAACGTTGAGGATCTGACTGTTCTGCATGCTCTTGCTGTGGCTAGAAGGAGGCTACAACCTCTAGTCATTAAGTATATTATATGTATTCTGCCACTCCCATCATGGATAAAGGTTAACGTTGATGGTGCGACACTTAGAGCTCCTAGGCCATCGGGGTGTGGGGGCATTTTATGCACTCCGTGGGGCTTCTTGAAGGGATTATTCTTTCAGTTCCTTGGTGATGGTTATGCCTATGAAGCGTAACTGTGGGCAATCATAAAGGTCGTGAAGTTTACATGTCAGTTCACCTGGTCACAGCTCTGGATTCAGTCAGACTCGATGCTTACAGTTGCTGCATTAAAGGGACGCTCCAGGGATGTTCCTTGGACACTCTTTCCATATTGGATCGAGTGTCTTGACCTATCTCGGAAACTGAATCTCAATGTCTCACACATCTACAGGGAAGTAAACTCAGTTGCTGACGCCCTCTCCAAAATAGAGATCGTGGAGAGGACCTCAATGTGGTCCATTATTTCCCCACCTTATTGTACTCTGTTCTTGGACTCAGATCGGAAGGGAGAAATTCATACTCACCCTTTTTGGCCCATCTTGTAACTGCACTTTCTTTTTGAATTATGTTTGGGGGTCTAGGATTGCCTAGCCCCGAACCTCTTCTGCCCTAAAAAGCTAAAAATGCCAAAAAAAACCCTAAAACCCCATAAAATCCATAAGCTTCCAAAAATCAGTAACATTCCTATAAAATAACCAAAAATAGCTAAATATACTAGAAAACCTATAATCCTTGAAAACTCAAAATAAAAACATAAAACCATAAAAACCCTTAAAACCCTTAAAAATACTAAGAAATGCTAAATCCCTAAGACATCATCAAAAATCCAAAATAATAATAATAACCCCTAAGAAAACCTAAAAAACATAAAACACATAAAAACCTACAAAATGATAAAAACTCTAAAATACCCTAAAACCCACTAAAAACTATAAAAAACATAAACCCCAAAAAATGTTAAAAACCTCTATAGAACCTCAATAATTCTAAAAACTCAAAAAACCCCCCATAAAACCCCAAAAAAACAAAAAACCCCAAAAAAATCTAAAACCCCTAAAAACCCTAAAACCCTCTAAAAACCCTAAAAACCCTAAAACACCTCAATATTCATAAAAACCATAAAACATAAACATAATATTAAAATTGTCCTAAAAATCCATAAAAACATAAAAAACCCTAAATACATAAAAACCCTAAAAACATAAAAATCTCTACGAAAACTATAGAATCTAAAAATAATTTACACCCCTAAAACCCAATAAAATGATAAAAACCATAAAAGTAAATAAAACCCAAATCCCCCTAAAAACCATAAAGACACCAAGAAACCGTAAAACTCCTTAAAACCCATTAAAAATTTAAAACCCACTAAAACCTATATAACCCCTTTAAACCCCAAAACATTTAAAAACCCTAAAAACCCTAAAAACCTAAAAAACTCTACAAAATCTAAAAACCCAAAAAATTATATAATCCCTAAAAACCTAAAAACCCAATAAAACCATCAAAATCCAAAAAAAAACACTAAAACCCAAAAAAATGTTGTGAAATATATAAAAAATATTAAAAAAAATAAACACACTAAAGACCCAAAAAAACCCCAAGAAAAATTTAAAAACATAAAAACACATGAGATCCCTAAAAACCTAAAAATTATAAAACCCAAAAAATCCAAAAAAATCCTCAAAATCCCTAAAAATACTAAATAATCCTAAAAATTGTAAAAAATCCTAAAATATACTAAAAACATAGAAACCTCAAAAAACACACAAAAACCCATAAGATAACTTTAAAAACCAAAAACATAAAAAACTAAAAAGTTCCAAAAACACAAAAAACCATAAAACCCCTAAAAATCAAAAAAACCATAAAAATAAAAAAAACCCTTAAAACCTATAAAAACCCTTAAAAACAATAAATTAATTAAAACCCCTTTAATCCCCTAAAAACGTTTAAAAACAATAAATATAATTAAGACCCATAAAAATATAAAAAAACAATAAAACCCAAAAAAACAATAAAATAAGTAAAACCCAAATTCCCCTCAAAACACCTAAAAACCCTAAAAACCATAAATACCATAAAATTTCTAAAAAGTCCTTCAAAATACCAAAAAAATTAAAAACCCTAAAAATCTTGAAAACCCCTAGTAAAACATTAAAACTACAAAAACACTCAATACCCATAAAACCTAATAAATGATAAAAACCGAAAAATCCCCTGAAAACTATAAGAATAAAAAAACACCTCAAAATCCCAAAAACACCTAAAAATACATTAAATTGATAAAAAATCTCCAAAAATACCAAAAAATTGGATAAAAATTAAAAACCTTGAAAACCCTAATAAATCTTTAAACACCTAAAACCATATTAAACCACTAAAAAGACATATAAATCCATATAATCCCAAAACCCATAAAAGTCATCAAATTTTCCATGACCCTAAAAAAACATAACAATCTAAAAAACACCCAAAAATCTCAAAAAATGTAAAAAATCCTAAAAATTATGAAAACCCCTAAGGAACACATTAGAAACCTAAAAACACTTTAAATGCCTAAAAATAAAAATAACACTAAAAACATTAAATACCCATAAAACCCATAAAACCCTAAAAATCTAGAAAAAAACCAAATCCTCCAAAAATCCAAAAAAATCCATAAAAAATAACAAACCATAAAACCCCAAAAAACCCTAAGAAAACCTTTAAAGTCTAGAAACACTTAAAAATACTAAACATGCTAAAAACACTAAAAGTCCCTTAAAACCCTAAACACCACAAAACCCTTAAAATTTAAAAAACATAAAACCAATTAAAAAACCAAAATCCCACTAAAACTATAAAAACCATTTTAACAAAAAAAAAATGTTAAGAAAATAAAATCCCTTAAAACCCCTAAAAAGTCAAAACCACCTAAAATCCTAAAAACCCATAAAAACACCTAAAACCGCACAAAATCCCTAAAACCCCATAAAAATGAAAAAATGTCCCTAGAAATCACTAAAACACTAAAATATCATAAATACATTGAAAACCAATAAGAAAACCTTAAAAACCAAAAAACACCTAAAATCCTTAAAAACCGAAAAACACTAAAAACCATAAAAATCCTTAAAAACACTAAAAACCCTGAAACCCAACAAAATCCCTAAAATAACTGAAAATAATAAAAAATAAAAAAACCCACTAAAAATACTTAAAAACATAAAAACCCTATAAAAATGATTTCTCATAATAAAACCTTGAAAAACTAAAAATAATTAAAACACATAAAAACCTAAAAAATGCTAAAAACCCAAAAAGACCCTAAAACCCCTAAAATCCATAAAACCCCTAAAACCCATAAAAAACCCTAAAGACCAATTTAATACCCTAAAAACATTTAAAACTCTTAAAAACTTAAAAACCCTAAAAACTAAAAAACCTAAAAAACCAAAAAACCATAAAATTCTATAAAATCCCAAAAATTAACTAAAACACTAAAAATCATTGAAAACCTTTAAAAACCATAAAATAATAAAATCCTTAAAATCCCAAAAAATGATAAAATTCATGAAAACCTAGAAAACATCTAAGAATACCTTAAAAACATAAAAACACATAAAACCCATAAAAACCTAAAAACCCTAAATTCCCATAAAATCCATAAAAATCATAAAAACCCTCAAAATCCCTAAAAATAAAAAAAATCATAGAAATAATAAAAACAATTAAAAATTCAATAAAACCCTTAAAAACATTTAAATCCCTTAGTAAAACTATGAAAAATTTATAACTCTTAAATCCCCTAAAAAATAAGAACATTAAAAACCTTAAAAAACCCTAAAAACCCACAATATCCCTAAAAATTCTTAAAATTCTTAAAATAAAATAAAATCCCTAAAACTTAATAAAAGCATAAAAACCAAAAAAAACATTGAAAACCCATAATAAAAACTTAAATATTAAAAAAACATAAAACCCATAATAAACTAAAAATGATGAAAACCCTAAGAACCCATAAACACCCCTAAAACCATAAAACCATCCAAAACTCATAAAAACCCCCAAAACTCAATAAAAAATATAAAAAACATTAAACCCCTAAAAATGTTAAAAAACTCTAAAAACCCATCAGAACCCTAAAACAAAAAGGAAGTTCTAAAAACCCTAAAACCCTAAAACCACTAATAACACAAAAAACCCCAAAAACCATAATAATCCCTAAAAATGTAAAAAATCTATAAACCCTAAAAACTCAAAAGAAAAATTTAAAACATAAAAAAACTAAAATACCTAAAAATAATATTAAAATGTAAAACCTCCAAAAAAATCATAAAAAACATTACAAATCCTAAAACAATCAAAATATCTAAAAACCCTAAAAATCATAAAAATCGTAAACAACAATAAAAAACATATAAATGAAAAACAACTAAAACCACTAAAAACCCCTATGAAAATCTTAAAAACCTAAAAACTCTTAAAACCCCAAAAAATCTAAAAAACGCAAAAATCCCCTAAAAGACCCTAAAACCCTTGAAAACCACTAAAACACCTTAATTCCATAAAACCCCTAAAACTCATAAAAACCCAAAAAATCACTAAAAATATAAATACTGTTTAAACCCCTAAAAATGTTAAAAACTCAAAAAAAACTATAAAACCCTAGAAAAATTGAAAAAATCCATAAAAACACAAAACCATAAAAACACTAAAACACTTAAAACACACAAAATCCCTAAAACCCCTAAAACCATAAAAATACAAAAAACCCCAAAAATACCTAAAATACCTAAAAATGTAAAAACCCTTAAAACCCCTAATAAAACCTTAAATACCTAAAAACACATAAAACCCATAAAAACTGAAAAAACTCTAAAAACCATAAAAAACCCTAACACCCTAAAAGACCCTCAAACCCCAATAACAAAAAAACCTAAGAAGGCATAAAATCTCTAGACACATAAAAAACCTTTAACCCCGTAAAAACTAATTGAAAAATATTAAAAAATAAAAACTCATCAAACCAATTAAAATGTAAAAATTTCTAAAAATCATATCAGACTCTAAAACCCCTCAAATCCCTTATAAACAATAAGAACCCCTAAAAATGTTAAAAACCCTGAAAACCAATAAAAAACCAAAAAACCAACAAGAAACTCTAAAGACCCTTTAAAACCATAAAAATGTTAAAAACTCTAAAAAAATTAAATCCCAAAAAATTTAAAATACCTAAAACCCATAAAAACCCTAAAAACATTAAAACCCATCAAAATACTTTAAAACATTAAAAGACCTTAAAAATCCAAAAAAAAATAATCCTTAAAATGTAAAAACCCTGAAAACACTAATAAAACCTTAAAAACCTAAAAGAACATAAGACCCCTAAAATATAAAAATAATAAAATCACATAAAGATCATTAAAAACACTAAAAACCCCTAAAAACCCCCATTAAAAACTCTAATGACCCTTTAAGCCCCTAAATTTTTTAAAAAAATATAGAAAATCTTTAAAACCCAAAAGCCTCAAAAATAAATCCTAAAAACCCAAAAAAATCCTAAAAACCCTAACAATACCTAAAAATACCCAATAATCCCAAAATACCCTAAAACCCATAAAATTAAAAAACAAGCCTAACGTTTCCCTAAAAACGTAAAACACCTTAAATACCTTTAAAACCCGTAAGAATACCTTAAAAACCTAAAAACACATATACCCCCAAAAAAATATTAAAAACCCGAAAAAACCCTGAACCCCCTAAAAACCATTAAAACACCTAAATACCTTTCAAAACACTAAAATCCATAAATTCCTAAAAACCCACTAAATACAGCAAAAACTATTTAAACACATTAAAACATAAAAAACACTAAAAACAATAAAACCCATAAAAACTAAAAACCACTAAAACCCCAAAAACCCATAAATACCCTAAAACTATAAAAAACCATAAACCCTTAAAAATCCTTAAAACCCAAAAAAAACAAAAAAATCCTAATAAATCCCTAAAATACCTTAAAAACATAAAATACCATAAAAACCTAAAAAACCATCAGAAAATAGTAAAAACCTAAAAACACTTAACACCTCAAACCAAAAAAAGCAAAAAAACTGAGAAAATACTAAAAACTATAAACAATGATAAAACCCCCTAAAAACCCCTATAACACTTAAAACAATTTAAAAGCCCTTAAAAATCCTAAAAAACATAAAAACCCCTAAAAATATTGATAACCATAAATAACTATAAAACATAAAAACACTTAAAACCCTTAAAAAGTCTAAAAATGATAAATCCCTTAAAAGACCCCAAAAAACCTGTAAAAATCACTAAAACTATAAAACCCATAAATCCCTATAAAAACCTAAAAACCCACTAAAACTCTAAAAAAAATTTAAACCCTAATTTTTTTTAAAAACTATAAAAACCCAAAGAAACCTTAAAAAACGCAGAATAAACCCCCAAAACCCATAAAACCATCAAAACCCTAAAAATACAAAAAAAAAACAGTACAAAATCCCAAAAAATAAAAAACCCATTAAAGCCTAAAAAACCATAAAAATACATAAAAATGATAAAAAAAATTCTAAAACCATAAAAAAAAAACCTAAAAATAGGTAAAACCCCTAAAAACACAAAATTGCTAAAAAGAAAAAAAACAATAAAAAACAAAAAAAAACCTAAAAACACTCGAAATCCACAAAGCCCAAAAAAACCATGAAAATCCTAAAATAGCCCTAAAAATACCTAAAAATTTTAAAAACCTTAAAATTTACAATAATAAAAAAACCTTAAAAATATAAAAACACCTAAAACTCGTAAAAACCTAAAAATTCTAAAAACATAAAAACACTAGAAAACCAGAAAACACTCCAAATCACTAAAAACCAAAAAAAATCCTAAAATGTCCTCAAAATCCTTTAAAACATGAAAAATATAAAATACACTAAAAACCCTTATGAAATCATTAATCCTAACAACACTTGATCCTCCGAAGATACCTAAAAAACTAAAACCCTAAAATCCATAAAACCCTAAAAGTAACTTAAACCCTAAATATCAATAATAAATCTAAAAACCCAAAAAAATCAAAAAAAAATAATAAATCATAAAAGCCTTAAAATCCTTAGAAGAAATTTAGAATATAAAAACACTTTAAACCCCTTAAAATATAAAAAATTATAAAACCCTAAAACCCCTAAAAATCAAAAAAACCCTAAACACCCTTAAAAACCATAAAACACAAAAAACCCATTAAAAATCTAAAAACCATTCATCTACCTAAAAAAATTAGAACCTCTTAAAATCCTAAAAAACTCAAAAAAACCATAAAACTCAAAAAAAAACCATAAAACCATAAAACCCCATAAAACTTCACAAAATCCCTAAAAACCCTAAAAGACCATAAAAATCTAAAAAATCATAAAAATCCCTAAAAACATAAAAACACATAAAAACCTTCAAAACCAAAATGAACTCATTTAAAACATAAGAAACAATAAACCCATAAAAAACTAAAAACAATAAGAAACCATAAAAAACACTAAAATCCCTAACAAACCTAAAACCCTCAAAATCCATGAAAACCCTAAAAACCATTAAAATCCCAACAAAATCTATAAAAATAACTAAAGACATAAATAACCATGTAAAACACTAAGAAAACATTAAAAACCTGAAAACACATAATTCCCCTAAAATGCTAAAAATCATTAAAAATACAAAAAGGCCATAAAATCCACAAAACACATAAAAAATCACCAAAACATCTAAAACCTCTTTAAACCCATAAAAACAACAAAAAGACTCTAAAAAAATAAACCCCCTAAAAAACCCCAAAACCAACTAAATACATAGAAAACCATAAAACCCCTAAAAACACAAAAATACCCTAAAACCCTAAAAAAAATAAAAACACTAAAAACCTTTAAAATCCTAAAAACCCATAAAAAAGGGTAAAACATAAAAAAACCCAAAAAACTGGAAATTTTTTTTAAGAAAACAATAAAAACTAAAAAACACATAAAACCCCTAAAAATCCAAAAAATGATTAAAACATTGACAAACCCTAAAAGCCTCAAAATCCATAAAAACCCTATAAATCATAAAAATCCTAAAAAATCTCTGAAAACACTATAAATGTTAAAAATCCTAAAAACCCAAAAAAACCCTAAGAAAAAATTAAAAGCCTAAAAACACTTAAACCCCCTAAAAAATTAAAATATTCTAAAGACCCTACAAGACCCTAAAACCCAACAATATAAACCCCGAAAACCCCAAAAAACCGCAAAAAACCAAAAAACCCATAAATATACTAAAATCATAAAAACCATTTAAACCCCTATAAACATTAAAAAAACTCTGAAAATCATTTAAAACCCTAAAAACTAAAAAACCCCTAAAAACCCATAAAAACCAAAAGAACTCTAAAAATCCATAAAACTCTTCAAAATCCCTAAAAACCCACAAACCTCATAAAAATCTGTAAAAATACCTAAAAATGTAAAAATAACTAAAAACCTAGAAAAAAACCCTTAGAAAACCATAAAAACCAAAAAATATTAAAACCCCTAAAAAGATAAAAAACGAAAAAAAAATCATTAAAAACCTAAAAATGTAAAAAAAACCCTTCAAAATCCATGCATACAATAAAAACAATTAAAATTTTAAACAGGCAACAAAAATCCCAAAATGTAAAAACCCTAAAATCCCTAAAACCATAAGAAAACAATTAAAATCTAAAAAACACTTAAAACCCAAAATAACATAAAAACTCTAAAAACCCTAGAAACTCTAAAAAGACCGTAAAAACCCTAAAAACCATAAAATCGTTAAAAAAACCACTAAAAACCCTCAAAATCCATTTAACCCCTAAAAATGTTAAAAATCATAAATAACCTTTAAAACACTAAAAAAACTCAATAATCCCTAAGAAACAAAAAAGATCATAAAAATCCAAAAAGCTCTAAAACCCCTAAGATCCCTAAAAATCCCTAAAAAGGACCCAAATAACCATTAAAATCCTAACAATTATCTAAAAATCCCTAAAACATAAAAAACCCCCAAAACCCTGAAAAAACATATGATAACATTAAAAACATATAATCTCTTAAAATCCCTAAAAACATAAAAATGCTAAAAACCCTGAAAATCACTAAAACCCTCAAATTCCCAAAAATTCCAAGAAACCATAAAATCCTAAAAAATTAACTAAAACCCTAGAAATCACTAAAACTTGGCTGACAAGGTTGAGCTTGCTCGAGCTATTCTAGAGTTCTGTGGTCACAACGAGCTCTTCCAACTATGTAATCACTCATCCTCTGGGATTGGTACAATCAATGACGCACCGAAGGCGTTGAGACTGAAACGCAACTTTGCAGAGGCAACGACATTTTCTATTTCACTTACCTTCATTGATTTTGATACTCCCACTCTCAGTCGGGTCATTCGGAAGGGGCGAGTGGCTCATGTTTCGACTAATCGAGAGGTAGTGGAGGAAAGTCACAATTTATCTCGATTCTCCATCATTGCAGCGTGTTGACCCTGAAGGGTGAGCGACTCTGGAAATTTTCTGATCTCACCAACCGGGTCAGGGAGATCGGGGGATTCTCTGAATGGAGATTGATTACTATGGGGAAAAGATGTTATCATATTTTATTCCCATAAGATGAATGGAAGAAATGAGATTGGAGCTTCAGATCCCTTAACTTGAAGCCTGGCCTCCTAAGGATCCAAGAGTGGGGTCAAAATTTCAACCCATTGAATGTTAAGAACACCTCTGCATAGGTATGAATTTGAATATGTAAGCATTTCTAGATTTATTTGCACCCTCAGATTCTATGGGACATTTCCTCCTCGGTGGGTTATCCTATACGCATTGATAAGGAGACGGAAAATACAAAGTATGGGCATTATACTTGTGTCTTTATTGATGTTGGCTTAGCTTCCACATTTATTGAGGAAGTGGTGGCCAAAATTGATGAAGATAACTTCACGCTGGATATTCAGTACGAGCACAAACCCTGGTTTTGCCTTCATTGTAACCTCTTTTGGCACCTCATCTCGGACTGTCGATGAATGAAAGTGTGCACCACCTGCAATCTTAAAGGGAATATTGTTGAATCCAGCTGTAAGAAATCAAGAGCTAGAGTAGGGACAAAGGCCCCAGGTCATGCATCTATTCCCTCTTAGCTGTGTCCTACTATGGTTGGAAGTCCGGCGGAGTAGCCTTCATTAAGGAGGGTGATTTAGGTCAATGATACAATCTACCAAGAGACACACCCCTGCTTGTAGGGAGTCACTGTTGGGTCTATCACCCCCCCCCCCCCCCCCCCCCCCCGCTAACCAATTAGCTTCCTCAGAGCCTGCTGCTGCCCCCTGGCCTGCAGGCAGTAATGGATGAGCTTGCCCTGACCTCAGATCCTACTGTCTGTCAGACATCCATGGCTGAGCCCGGCTATACATAAACTCATTCTGGTCCAACCATAATGGTGAGCCATGCCTGCTACCAGAGATCATCCCCCCTATCCAGAAGGTGGAAGATGGGATGGTCCCCCATTCCATTTCATGTCCTTCTCCCTCCTTGACCCCGAGAAAGACTGTCCACCTTTTTCCCTCCCGTCATTGTCTGATGACTCCTTTACGGTTGTGTCATCTAGCAAGGAAGCACGACGAGACACTTCTATGAGCTCCTCCCCTATGACACTCTACCAAATGAATAGGTTTACCCCTCTTAGTGGTAGCTTCTAGGCCGATGAGGTTGAAGAACAGAATGATGGGGAGGCATAAGGGTCCTCCGGACCGGGTAAGAAAAACCCACAACATGAGGATGTCTCTCAATATTTGGATGACCCAAGACTCAAATATCAGATTGCTGAAGTTAATCCTTCCACTAAGAAGAACTCTTTGGGAAGGCACAAAAATAATGGGAAAAAAGAAAAAGCAAAGGCAATGCCTCTGAATGCTAACACGAGCACTGTGAGCGGGGTGAATCTTGATTAATTTGATGTGGATCCTCTTCTAGAACTACTAGGGGATTGGAAATCTTCCCACTGCTTCTTCCCTTAGTCATTTCTTCACTTCCCAGAGGCCTATGATTCTCAGTATTACTGATCTAATGATCTCGTTCAATAACTGGATGGGTTTAAACTGGAGTAACCTTGGTTACTCCTACATTTCCAAGACTTCCAATGAGAATGGTTTGGACATCTTATGGGTGCTAAATCATAATGAAATTCAGTTGATATCTATTGATGTGAGTAACCAGTTCATCACCTTGTCTACTACATGTAATGTTATCCCTTTTTCTCTCTCCTTTGAGTATGCATATTTCTCATACAAGAGGATACGAGCCCTATTGGAAAAACTAATTACATTTAATGGGATCATCGAGAATAACTAGATTGTGATCAGGGATTTAAACATTGTGTTTCACCCGGGTGAGAAGATTGGCTCCAGCTTCTCTTACTTAGCTGCCGAGGACATCTATTTCTCTCTAGATAATTGTGATCTCATGGAAGTTCCTATCCCTGGAGGCTCCTTCACATGGGGGCACTTCACTGTTAATGGAAGGCAGGCCAGCAAGCTAGATAGGTGCTTTTATAAGATCAATGATGGGAGCCCTCCCCTTGATGTCTCGAGTTTCACCCTCCCCAAATTTCATTCAAATCATAACCCCTTGATTGCTGAATGTTCCATGGGATCTCTAAAGTCACCACCCTTTCCCTTAAGGTTTAATAATTCCTGGACCACAGTCCCATAGTGTATGGAATTTGTCACCAATAGATGGAATGAACACCTCTGGGGAAGTCACTACTATAGGTTGGTCTCTAGGCTTAAAATATCAAAGCCTCGCTCAAAGAATGTACTAGGAACTGCTTCACTGGTCTGGATGATGACATTCGGGCTACTGAAAAACAACCCACCTTCCATCAGGACTCTAATCAACACCTTCCCCTGCACTCTCAAGAGGATTTTCAGCTCTAAACCAAGCTTTATAATCTTCTGGCTCTTAAAATAAATTTGGACACGAACCAGTTCAATGTTAGATGGCTCAAAGATGGAGACCGAAACTCGAAATTTTTCCATCGGTTGTAGAGGGATAAAAAGGCAAAAAAGTGTTTAAAATAAGATCATATCATAGTCTCTACATTCACCTCGGAGGATAATATTTCCACTGCTATTATCAATCACTTCCAAGGGAATTACTTGGATGATGTTGGGGACTACACCCTCCCTTTGATGGACTCCATCCTGCCACGCATTAAAGAGCAGCAGAACAGGGCTCTAATGATTTCCCCCCTTGCGGAGGAAGTTAGGGATGCTTTGTTCTCTCTAGACATTAATAGTAAAGTAGGACCAGATGGATTCACTAACATGTTCTTAATTTCTTACAGGGATATCATGAAGGAGGGAATCACCAGTGTTGTTAGGAAATTTTTTCTCTCTAGTGTGTTCACACATGGAGTCAAATATAATTTCATTACTCTATTTCCCAAAAGGGATAATTCCATTAGCATTGGTGACATTCAACTAGTGGCCATTGGAAACACTATTCCCAAAATTATATGCAAGATTCTGGTCATGCGAATAAAGAAATTTGTGGGGGAAATTCTAACCCCTAATAAATTCAGGTTCCTCTCGAGGAGGAACATCGAGGAATGTCTTTTCACAGCCTCGGAGAGCATCAACGTTATGCGGAAGCAGTCCAAACAGAGAAACATTATGATTAAGATTTACATCTCCAAGTCTTTCGACACTATTAAGTAGAGCTTCATCTCCCAGGTCCTCTCTAAGTATGGATTCTCTAATAGATTTATCAGAATCCTGACGTCCATACTAAGCAGCGTCTGGGTCTCTGTTCATTTATATGGATCTCCCAAGGGGTTCTTCCCCTGCTCTCGTGGGGTAAGACAGGGTGACCCACTTTCAGGAATCCACTTTGCGATTTCAGAAGATTACTTGATCAGGTGCCTCATTGAACTTGGCCAGGTTGGTCTCTTCAATCCTATTAGGTAAAGGAGGGACCACCACGTGCCATCTCATCTGTTATATGCTGATTATATTCTTCTATTTGGGAATTCGAACAAACGGAATTTGGATTCCATCTGAATGATCTTCTGACATTATGAAAATGTGGCGGGGCAATATATTAGTTGGAGAAATCCTTTGACTGTCTTTGGGGAGGGGTTCCCACAACCCAGTCAGATTTCCAGTGCAAGGTCCCTCGGTGTCAAGAGAGGGTCACTTCCTTTTGAATACCTGGGTGTTCCCATTTTTTGGGGATGAGTCAAATGTTGTCACCTTGAGAGCATTGCCTCTAGAATTTCTCAACAACTGGTGAAATAGAAAGGGGAATGCCTTTTTCAATCCAGAATGGTCTGTCTTATCAACTCGATGATCACTTCTATGTTCACTTATTCTTTCTCTATCTATATATTGCTGGTTAACCTTCTTAAGAACCTACATGCAAAGATCCGGAATTTCACCTGGATGGGGAGTATAAGTGAAAGGAAATTGGTTACGGTGGCCTGGAAGGACTGCACCAATCCAATCAAGGTGGGAGGGCTTGGTATCAAAGACCTCAGATGATATAATGACACTCTTCTTGCTAAATTTACCTGGGAGATGTTTAATCCTAGGGGTGGGTGTCACGACCCGTCCTCGGGACCCGTGCTGTGACTACCCCAATCCCGCCTTCCATATGCCAGGGGCTAGGGACAAGCACCAAAGGCATAAATACCTATGCTGGGAATGAATTGCCTTTATAAAAACTAAACTCACAAAATCAGAGTACACAAACAGAAGAAAAATCCTAAGTAGAAACTGTATAAAAAAGATCTTCTGGAAAGTAAAGGGGGCCGGCAATACAAGCCCAACAGTAATGTACAAGTAAAAGACAAACATGTACAACTAAAAAGACAAACAGCTGGAAGGTGTCTAGAAGCTCCAGGATCGTCCAACATGGATCCTACCTGAACGGTAGGTACATATAGCCTCCTCAGTGCTCCATGTCTATCTGTATCCTTCAGGTACTGAATCGTCATGAGGTCCACCTCCGGGTACCATCCAGTTCTCGTACACTCCACCTTGGTCAACGCTATCGTCGTTTGCATCCCACACAACGTTGTGTGGGAAATGATTGTGTTGGGGTGAGTATAATGATACTCAGTAGGGACCCTGAGACCCACAAGGTCTCACAATATCCAACAAGGATAAACCACAGAGTAATGTATTTAACGGATAACCCATACTTAGGTATATGCCCATAAATATACCTAAGTTATCTTGTAAACCATCTCAATCATGAGGAAATAGAAAAGTCAATGAATCCATTAAAACTAGTATTTTTATTATTGAAACCACAGCTGCAGGAGAATTCATCCTCTGTCAAGAACAGTGGGCCTGCCGTGACACTAATGCGGTTCTCAATAACCTTGGACTGCTGAGGTACTTCTCCTGTCACGTACTACGGGTCTGCTGCCAACTACCAGGTGCTCCTCCACTGCGGGTCTGCCACCAACTACTAGGCACTCCCCTTAATAGCCTACAGAGGTACTCCTCCTGTCGAGTACCATGGTTCAACCTCCAACTACCAGGCACTCCTGTTCTATGGGTCTGTCACCAACTACCAGTTGCTCCCCATTGGGCTATTCAAATCGGTCAAGTAGTCGTAAGGTCTGTCAGCTACTAGGTCTCCGCACTCTGTCTTCTCGTCAATGGAAGGATCCGCTCCACGAGCTACTGGAAAATACTCAAACTGTTGAAAAGTCCCATGAAAAATATCTTAAGGGTCTTCCACGTCATAGGGGTCTCAATGTAACAGACGACATGTCCATCGGACGCCCGATCTGTTTGTTATTAACATTTTAGTCCCGGGGGACCGATTTGTTTCGTCTACAAACCAACCTGACTATATCTCAAGTATACCCCAAAATATCTTAGGGTATTCTCAAAGGGACGACTTCATTTCAAGAATATCAGCATTGCTGATGGTTCCTCAAACGGATGCTCGCAGCCTATGATATGGGTGAAAAGGTGTGATCTGGTATAGCGGTTCTGGGTCCGGTCTGACCCCATTAGACCGACCCGGCCCGACCCGGTCCAAACCGGGGTCTGACCTGGTCCGCGGGTCTGACCCGGTATGAGGAAACGGCTAGGCTGGAAGGGGTGCCCAAAACCGAGGGTGGCCCGGCCGAGGATAGACCGACCCGAGGGCGGCCCGACCAAGGGCGGCCCGGCCCGAGGGTGTCCCGGCTGAGGGCTGCCCAACCGAGGGTGGCCTGGCCCAAGGGTGGCCCTTCTGGCTAGCTTGTGTGGCCCGGCTTGCCACACCATAGGGGGGAGGCACCCTGTAGTTTTTGAAGGAACCGGTGCTAGGTTCCGGTTTGTTGAACCACAGGACCCGAGGGGTCCCGCCTATAGCGCGCACCGGCGGTCGGCTCAGTTGGCCTGCCTGGTTCCTCCACCATAGCCCGACGGTGCCGCAGTCCTATTGGCCACTGCATGGCGTGACGGCACCGCTCCTCCTCCACTGCGGAACAGCCTGGACATGGCCCCCTACTCCTCCGTGCAGTGCGACGATGCCACACTCATCGTCTGACCGCTTCGGCCCTCCTGGCCGTGGCTCTTCCTTCTGGCGTAGTGTGACGACACCGCACCCCTCCGGCACCACCGCGACTCGGTTCTCTATGCAGCACGGTAGTGCCGCACCCTTGTGGAGACCCCGCAGCCTTGCGCCTCTAGCTTCTTCGCAGCCGGCTCATTGCCGGTCACTGTGTGCACTGCCTCCATCATCATCAAACATGAACAAAAAAAATGGAAGGGTCAGGCCGTCTCCGTGCGGTCCGAGCCCTCCTCGTCATGGTGAACCATAATCTAGAAATTTGAACGACAAAGAACGGAGGTTTATACTCATATATAAAACCACTCAACACCCCCTACACTGATTTCAATGATGTTGACAGAGTCGCAGAAAGGCAGCGCCATTCCGCCAATGTCGGAGGAGGAAGAGGGTACTTGGCATTGGTGGACGAGCGTTCGAAGGTGATGAAGTTGAATATGATGTTGGAATTCTTTGTGGGTGCCGCTTACTTTTCTTTCCCTGGTTGAAGAAGGAAGAAGATGGTGTCATTCTTCATTGGAGAGAAAATGCTCCTCCCTAGAACTCCCCTTTCCCTATTCCACCAAGGAATAATGCCCAACAAAATGAAATAATAGGTTTGCCTATTATTTTATTGTTAGCATGAATTTGAAAAGTTTTAAAATTTATTAATTTAGCTCACTAATTTAATGGGTGATGTTGGCCTAATTAATTGGGTTATTAAGGTGAAGAATTTCAAAGGTTTCCCCCGCTTTATGGAGAGTTACAAGGGGTTAAAGCTCGTGTGGGCCCCAACCCTTTGATTGCAAGAGAGGTTAAAACTTTGGGTGGGCCCCACCAAATAATATCCTCCTAAGTGAGGTTATGTGTGGGTGGGCCCCACCTCTATCCTCACTTTGGAGGTTTTAACCACCTCAAATAAAAATAAGTACACCTTATTTTTATTTAATTTAATTAAAAACCCCCAAAAACTATCTTCAATTATCATTAGAATGCAACTACGGTGATGGTCTCACTATGAAATTACTGACTCTGTGAGTTCAACGGTGCCCTAGGATTTCAATTCTGAGCACCGGTTCAAAATTTATAAAAATCTTGAACGTACGTTTACTGAACGTACCCGAACAAAACTTTAGAAATTGATTCCGGGCACAACGGGCCTCAGAATCAAGCGCCGTCAGAAACTGCAGACTCATAAAATTTTAATGTATTAATGAAAAAAAATTCCATGAAAATTTTGGGTGTTTACATTCTCCCAATTTCAGGGCCTTACGTCCCTGTAAGCTACAACTCACACTAAGGGAACAAATGGGGGTACTGACCACGCATCCGAGCCCCCCCTCCCATGTGCTCTCCTAGAGGTTCCTGTGTTTCCATTGAACACTCACCATAGGTATTGACCGTCTATGCATAAGCTGCTCCTATTGATCCTTAATCTGCATTTGAACCTCCGTGAAAGTCGCCACGTCATCAATATCCAGCTCTCCGTGGTCAATGATGTGGGATGGGTCATGCACGTACCTCCTCAACTGGGATACATGGAAGACGGCGTGCACCCAGTGAAACTGAGGTGGAAATGCTAAGCGGTAAGCCACTTCGCCTACTCTGCTGAGGACCTGGAAAGGACTGATGAACCGTGGAGATAACTTGTTACCTCGGACAAATCTCCGTAGACCTCGTCGAGGTGAGACCCGTAGAAAGACATGATATCCATCCTCGAACTCTAAAGGCCTACGTCTCTTATCATCATAGGAATTCTACCTACTCTGTGCAGTCTTTATCTACTCCTGGATGATCTGCACCTTCTCTGTGGTAGACCATACCATCTCTGGTCCCACTATTAATGACTTCCCATGGTCTGTCCAACATAGTGGTGATCTGCAAGGCCAACCATACAAGGCCTCAAATGGTGCCATACCGATGGTGGAGTGATAACTATTGTTGTAGGCAAACTCCCCCAAAGGTAAGTGATTCTCCCAGCTGCGACCAAAGTCAAGGACACATGCACGGAGCATGTCCTCGAGGCTCTAAATGGTCCTCTTGGTCTGACCTTCTGTCTGAGGATGGAAGGAGGTGCTCAAATGAAGTTGTGTCCCGAAAGATTCCTACAACCCCTTCTATTGCTGGGAAGAAAAGTGTGTGTCACGGTTGGAGATAATAGAAGAAGGTAATCCATGTAAATGCACAATCTCCTACATTTAGAGGAATCCCAAGCTCTCTACTGAGCCCTGCTCTCTAATCAGTAGGAAGTGGTCCGACTTGGTGAGTTAGTCAATGATCACCCATATCGAGTCATGACTCTTAGATGTACATGGAAGACCTATCATGAAGTCCATGGATATCCCATTCCACTTTCACTCTGGGACCTCTAAGGGTTGTACCAAGGCTTCCGGTACCTGGTGCTCTTCCTTCACTTGCTGACAAGTGAGGCATCATGAGACAAACTCTGGTACCGCCTTCTTCATACCTGGCCACCAATGCTGACATCGAAGGTCTTGATACATCTTCTCCACTCCTGGATTTACCACTAATGGGGATTTGTGGAACTCCCTCAACACCTCCTCTTGAAGTGAAATTGGAACCATGGTACATCCTATGAAGAGGATGATGTGCTCCCCACCTTCAGAAAATCCATTAGGTGTTTGCCCTGTGGATATCTGAGCACTTCACGTCTCACAGTCAGGGTCTCCACGTTGCGCCTCCCTGACTTGTAGATGAAGTGGAGGAGTGACTGTAAGAGACTAAAGATAGGATACTCCACCCCTATCCATAATCTATATCTTTAATTAAGCTAGTTGCTTTGTCACCTATCCTAGTAGTTAAATTCCTGATCTCCTGCTGATAGCATCCGCAACAACGTTCTCCTTCCCAAGAGTATAAACTATCTTGATGTCATAGTCCTGGAGGAACTCAAGCCATCGCTGTTGTCTCTGGTTTAGGTTCATCTGAGAGAAGATATACCTAATACTCTTGTGATAAGAGTAAGAGGTAAAATGTTCACCCATCAGATAGTGCTGCCACATCTTCAAGGCGAAGACCACTGCTCCTAACTCCAGGTCTTGGGTAGCGTAGTTCTTCTCATGTTGTCTCATCTACCGAGAACCATATGTGATCACTTCTCACTCCTGCATCAGGACACACCTGAGTCTAGTCCCTGATACATCGTAGTAAACTACATACCCTACGCCTTCCTCTAGAAGCCTCAAGATGGGGGAACTAGTCAACCTCTGCCTCAGCTCCTGAAAGCTCTGTTGGCATCTATCTGACCACATGAAGGGTTTCCCCTTCTTTTTCAAGGCTGAAAGATCCTATTCATGAGATTCATTAACCCTGTTGGAGTGTTGGTTATGCCGAAGGGCAAAACCATGAACTCGTAATGGTCATACTGGAACCTGAATTCCATATTCTACACATCAACATCTTGATCTCTAAGCTAGTTATAGCCTGATCTGAGGTCTACCTTTGAGAACCATCGAGCTCCCTTGAGGTGATCAAAGTGGTCGTTAATCCTCGAGAGAGGGTACTTGTTCTTCACATTCACCTGGTTCAGGAGATAGTAGTCGACATAGAGCCTCATGCTCTCGTCCGCCTTCTTGGGGAACAGAATCCGGGATGCCTAGGGAGAAACACTGGGTCAGATGAATCCCTTCCCTTGTAAGTCCTCCAGCTGTATCCTCAGCTCGTAAAGCTCAGCAAGATCCATCTGATATTCTGGAGTAGATATCGGTGTCGTCCTAAGGTACAAGTCAATGTAGAAGTCCACCTCTCTACGTGGAGGTAGTCCTAAAACATCATCTGGGAAAAAATCTATGTACTGGTCCACCACTACAGGATAAGTCGGACTCTCCACATCAACTGCTCTAAGGGTGAGCCAAGCCAACTAGTGAGTGATCGGCTACACCCACCTCTGATTAAGTCCTTCCTGCACTACAAAGGTTCCCTTCTCACTGGTGAAGGTGAACGTGGTCCCATCCATGCGGAAACAACACACATTGATCCTAATACAGTCGATCTAAGCATGGATTGTTGATAACCAGTCCATACCCAAGATGACATCGTAAGGCCTCGACGCCGCTACGAGGAGATCCCAGTCGAAGCTCTCGCCACCTAGAGTAAGCTCAGACTATAGGCACCAGTGCATAATCATTGATTCTACTCCCATATGAATCTCTAGCCTTAAGGATCAAACCAATAGCTCTGTCGGAATATCCGAGCTCCGAACGAGGGCAGTGGGAATGAAAGAATGATTGGCACCTGTATCTATAATAACTACAGCTAAGGTGGAATAGACACAGATCGTACCTCGAATCATCCCGGAGCGCCATGGTCATATGCCTCATCTGCCTGAAGCTGATATCTCCCCTGTCCACTCGCTCCCGGTGGTCGGGGTGGACCTAGTGGTGGTAGTGGAGGTAGTACCTCGTAACGTCGACCGCTGCCAGCTGCTCGACCAGCTCCTTTTCCACATCTTCCTATACCCTGTGGACCGCCTCGATCAAATCTATGCCTCTATCTGGGAGGTCTCTCAACTGACTTTTGATCATCAGTAAGGTGGGTTGGATAGTCATGTGTCATGTGACCAAGCCCGCCGCATGAGTAACACATCCCGCTTCTGGCTTGACTGGCTCTCTCTCCACTCCGGGTGCCCTGTAAAACTAATCCTGAGTCGTGCGGTCATCCACCTATAGGTATAGTCCTCTTGAACCTCTGTGACAATTGTCTACTGCAAGCTGTAGAAGACTTCGTTGCATGTCGACTAGTAGTAGATCTCACTGCTAGTGACTACTCAGCAAAGAAACTCTCTACTAGGAGGGCTCGCTCCAACACTCCCTCCTGTGTCGGAATTCTGGGGGAGACCATCAAGGCTTTGATCTCTAGCCTGAGCTCCGATTCAATGGTCTGGGCCCTGAAGAATGGGTCTCGTGCCATATTCGTAGAGTAGTGTGATAGGTCAGTGAACCTTGCTAAGTACTGTGCTACTGTCATGCTACCCTACTGTAGATGAAGTGGCTCCTGTATCTGCCCCGATTGAGGGGTGGATGGAACAAACTCCGCCCAGAACAGGCTCTCAAAGTCTGTCCAGAGTAAAGTCGCCTCGTCGTGGGCCTGAAGCATCAGGGTCCATCATCTTCCTGCTACTTCCTGAAAGAGACTGGCAGCGAGGATTAACATGTAGTCTGCTGGTGTCCCTACTAGCATGAAAACTCTCACCACAGCCTCCAACCAATCCTCATCCGTTTGTGGGTCCATCTCTCCCCATAACATGGGTGGCCTCTAAAACTGGAACTCATAAAATTCGCTCAAGTGGCGTGCATCATCTGCTGCTGAGGCTGGTGACATCGGTGGTCCAACAGTTGTGGTACCGGTGGTGCCTCCACTGGTTACTCAACTAGAAAGGGGCCCTACACTGAGGCCTCGTCGCTCGGCGGGCTGTCAGTGTATACAACTCTCGGGGCTATAACTGGTCATCCGTGGGGAGGCATCCTAAAAGAAATAGATGTGACACTGTCAAAACATTATACACGGTGAGCTTACCTGGTTGAGATGACTTAAAGGGAAACTTTTGAAACACACATGCAATTAGTGTTTTCGTGAACTGAGCCAGAAATCAGAATTCAGGGTCCTGGTGTACTGATACGTCGGCCGCCGCACCAAAACTCAACTCCCTGAACTGAAAACCACACTCAGTACCCTTAACACTACTGCTTTACAGAAAAGAAATTTTAGAGTTCTCTGTTCATCGGTAGAACCGACTCCTCTGATACCAATTTATCATGACCCATCCTCGGGACCTGTGTCATGAGTACCCCAAGCCCACCTTCCATAGGACAGGGGCTAGAGACTAGCACCAAAGGCATAAATATTTAAGCTGGGAGGGAATTGCCTTTATAAAAAGTAAACACACACAATTAGAGTACACAAATGGAAGAAAAACACTAAGTTGAAACTGTATACAAAATATATGATGGAAAGTAAAATGGGATGGAAATACAATCCCAACAGTAAAGTAAAAGGAAAAGAAAAACATGTACAACTGAAAAGACAAACACCTGGAAGGTGTCTAGCAGCTCCTGGATCATCCACCACGGATCCTACCTGAAGGGTAGGTACAGATAGCCAATTCAGTGCTCCACATCCGTATGTCTCCTTCGGGTACTGACTCATCGTGAGGTCCACCTCCAGGTACTGTCCAGTCCTCATACACTCCACCTCGGTCAGTGATGTATGTCGTCTGCATCCAACACAACGTGGTGCAGGCAAAGCCCGTGTAGTTGTGAATATAAAGATACTAAGTAGGGACCCGGAGACCCTCAAGGTCTCACAATATCCAACAATGATAAACCAAAATTTAAAGGATTTAACGGATAACCCATACATAGATATATTCCCATACATATACATATGTTATCTAGTAACCCATCTCAATCATGAGAAAACACAAAATTCAATGACTCAGCTCAAACCAGTATTTTCATTATCAAAACCACAGCTGCTGGAGAACTCCTCCTCTATCAAGAACAGTGGGACTGTCGTGACACTAAGGCACTTCTCACTAACCTTGGATTGTTGAGGTACTCCTCCTGTCAAGTGTCATGGGTCTGCTGCCAACTACCAGGCGCTCCTCTGTTGTGGGTCTGCTGAAAACTACTAGGCAGTCACCCAAATAGCCTATAGAGGTACTCCTCCTGTCGAGTACCGCAATTCTGCCGCCAACTACCAGGTTCTCCTCAATCATGGTTCTGACTCCAACTACCAGGTTCTCCCCACTGGGCTAATCGAATCGGTCAAGTTGTCGTCAGGTATGTCAGCTATTAGGTCTCTGCACTCTATCTGCTCGTCACCGAAAGGATATGATCCATGAGCTACTGGGAAATACTCCAACTATCATGACGTTCCACGAAGAATTATCTCAAATATCTTCCATGTCATAGGGGTCTCAACGCAATAGACGGCTCGTCAATCGTACGATCGGTCTATGAGTTATTAGCCTTTTAGTCCTGGGGGCCTAGTTGGTTTCATGTATGAACCAACCTGCCCGTATCTCAACTATACCACAAATTTCCATGGGGTAAACTCAAAGGGACGGCTTCCTTCCAATAATATTTTCACCGCTGATGGTTCGTCAAACGGACGCCCATAGCCCAAGATATGGGCGAAAAGGTGTAATCGGGCTATAGCGGGTCCGGGTCCAGTCTGACCTAGTCCGATCGACCTGGACAGACCCGGTCTAAATCGAGGTCTGACCGGGTCCACAGGTCCAACCCAGTTTTAGGAAACGGCTAGGCCCAAAGGGGCGTCTCGGCTCGAAGGTGGCCTAACTAGAGGGAGGCCCTACCTGAATGCGGCCCGACAGACTAGCCCGCGTGGCCCGGCTGGCCACGCTGCGGGGGGGGGGGACCCCTGGTTTCTAAAGGAACTGGTTCTAGGCATCGGTTCGGTGAACCGCGGGACCCGAGGGGTCCCACATGTAGCGCAAACTAGCGACCGGCTCAGTCGGCCGCCCTTGTTCCTCCACCGCGGCGTGACGGCGCCGTGGTCCTACTGGCCTCCGTGCGGCGCGCCGGCATTGCACCTCCTCTGATGTGGCCCGGCTTGTCTGCGACCTCCTGCTCCTCCATGCGGCGTAACGACGGCGTGCTCATCATCTGACCGCCACGGCCCTCCTGGCCGTGGCTCTTCCTTTCGACATGGGGTGACGACACTGCACCCCTCCGGCACCGCCACAACCCGCCTAACTAGGGCTCGGTTCTCTATGCGGCATGACAGTTCCAGGCCCTTGTGGTGACCCGATAGCCTTATGCTTCCGGCTTCTTCGCGGCCGGATCATTTACGGTCGTCGCGTGCACCGCCTCCATCATCATCAAACATGAACAAACAAAAGGGGAGGGTCAGGCCATGTTCGTGCGGTCTGAGCCCTCATCGTCTTGGAGAACCATAATCCAAAAATTTGTTCGAAGATGAACGGATGATTATAATCGTATATAAATTAACTCAAATCCCCTACCTCGAGTTCGATGATGTAGACGGAGTCACGAAAAGGCGAAGTCATTCCGTCAATGTCGGAGGTGGAAGTGGGTACTTGTCATTGGCGGATGAGCGTTCGAAGGTGATGAAGTCGAATACGCCATTAGTATTCTTCGTGGGAATCACTTCCCTTTCTTGCCCCAGTTGAAGAAGGAAGAATATGCTGTCGTTCTTTCTTGAAGAGAAAAGGCTCCTCCCTAGCTCTCCCCTTTCTCAATTCCACCCAAGAATAATGTCCAACAAAATGAAATAATAGTTTTTCCTATTACTTTATTGTTGGAATGAATTTGAAAAGTTTTAAAATTAATTAAGTTACATCACTAATTTAATGGGTGAAGTTAGCCTAATTAATTGGGGGAGGAAGGTGAAGAATTTCAAAGGATTCCCCCACATTATGGAGAGTTACAAGGAGTTAAAGCTCGTGTGGGCCCCAACCCTTTGATTGAAAGAGAGGTTAAAACTTTGGGTGGGCCCCACCAAATAATATCCTCCTAAGTGAGGTTATGTGCAGGTGTGCCCCACCTCTAACCTACCTTTAGAGGATTTAACCTCCTTAAATAAAAATAATTTCACCTTATTTTTATTTAATTTAATTAAAAACCCCCCAAAACTATCTTCCATTCTCGTTAGAACGCAACTACGGTGATGGTCTCACTAAGTAATCACTAACACTGTGAGTTCAACAGTGCCCTCAAATTTCAATTCTAAGCATCAGTTCAAATGTTATAAAAATCCAGAACATACGTTTACTGAACTTTCCCGAACAAAACTTCAAAAATTGATTCCATGCACAACGGGTCTCGGAATGAAGCACCTTCAGAAACTGTGGACTCATAAAATTACCATGAATTAAAGAAAAAAAAATTCCATGGAAATTTTGGGACTTTGGAGTGGGGGTTTGGGCTTCACTCAGGAAATGTTTGGGCTTAAAATTTGCGATGAATATACATGCTTTTTCCCCTCTTCTCTTTGGACAGCAATTCATGATTCCTATAAGGCTATTTTTTCTCACTCAAAATGGATCATTTCAAATCACTAGTAATTTATTTCTTAGTCCACAACATGGATTGATAATCCCCTGGAGAAATGCATGATTTCTTCTGTTGGCCTCAAGAGCCTGTCCCTCATGACATTCATTCCTCAGCTGGAACAGATTGAGACTATCCTCCCAACTTAAGCCTTTCTTCAAATCCAACGTAATTTTTTTGTCGACTCTGACATCTTGATCTGGAAAACCAACCTGGTTGGGAAATTAAATGCTAAGGATTATTATCAGTACAACTGTGCCAGAGGATCCCCTCCCCCAGTCTGGCTCTCTAAATTTAAGAGGATCTTCATCCCTCCAGCCAGCCATCTCCTTCTCTAGAAAATCAGGAAGAATCGGTTGCCAATGCAACACCAGTTGCAGAAATTCGGGCACATTCTATCCTCTGTATGTCTCCTCTGCCTAAGTGTAGAAGAAAATAATCAGAAATCGTTCCTCCAGTGTAGATTTAGTGCAAAACATTGGGGATACTTAAAGTAGATTTTAGACTCCCAGCTTGCCTGGACAGGCCTCTCTTCGAGCTCCTGGGCGACCTGTCCAACTGGGATTATAGTGAACAGGTACACAAACTCTTGATGGTCACTGTTTCATCCACTATCTCTTATATGTGGACCACTCAGAATGTGGTCACGTTCAATAAGAAATGTATCTCTATTCATGGTGGTGTGGTTATGATCCACATGGCTGTATATGCGGCTTCCCACATTCATACATGCTCTATTGCGAATGATGATAGCGAGCTCATTATTCTTCAGCTACTTGGCATCTCTGGTAGGGCCAGAAAGCCAATTGTTCTCAATTTTATTCGATGGATCCCTCCACTCCACTCTTGGATTAAGGTTAACGTGGATGGTGCAGCCTTGGGTGTGTGAGGTCCTTCTAGGTTCGGTGGAGTTTTTCGTACCTATCAGGGCTTCGTCAAAGGATGTTTCCAGCACTTCATTTGCGAAGGGTGCACCCTTGATGCTGAACTGTGGGCCATGATAAAGGTGATTGAGTATTCTGTTAGCATCAGGTGGAGCTTCCTGTGGATTAAATCTGACTCCATGCATGCTGCGAATTCTCTTAAAAATAGATATAGGTGTGTTCCCTGGAGGCTCCTCACCAAATGGATGGAATGTCTCACCATGTGTCAGAGGCTGAATCTCACTGTGACACACACCTATCGGGAGGAGAATGTGGTTGCGAATGCTCTCTCCAAACAGGCCAATGTAGAGAGGTGCTCATTGTGGTCCTCTGTCTCCACATCCTCCAACTCTTTGCTAGTGGATTCTTACTTGAAGGGTGAGTTACACACCCGGTTATGTAACCCCTCCTTGTAGCACTCTGTTTTTTCTTCTTGGTATAATATTTTGGGGACCGAGTCTGCCTCGTCTCGAGCCATCCTTGCCTTAAAAATCTAAAAAACCCTAGGAACCCTCAAAAACCTTGAAAATTCCTCAAATCCCTAAAAATAAGATAAAAATCAATAAAAACATAAAAAACATAAAAATACATAAAAATACATAAAAATATAAAAATCCCTAAAAACCATGAAATACCAAAGAAAATTTCGATAACATAAAAACACTAAACCCCAAAAATCCTAAAAAACTCCAAAAAAGGTAAAACACTAAAAACCCTTAAAACACTAAAATCCATAAAAAAATAATAACCCATAAAAACCATAAAAACCTCTAATATCCCTAAAAACCACTAACAACTCTAAAACCACTTAATACCCATATACATGTTTACACACTCAAAAAATACCTAAAAATCCTAATAATTCAATAAACCCTAAAAACCTAAAAACCCTAAAAACCTAAAAACCATAAAAACCATAAAACCCATAAAACCCCTTAAAATCCCAAAAAACTGTAAAAAATAATAGAATTCCAAAAATTTCCCCAAGAATATAAAAAAACCTAAAAACCCTGAAAACCCCCTAATAAAACCATAAAACCCTAAAAGCACTTAAACCCATTAAAAATATAAACATTTTAAAAACCCTAAAATAACCTAAAAACCTACAAAAACCCTAAAACCCATAACACTTATAAAAACCATAAAATTCCCTAGAAACTAATAATAATCCTAAAACCACTAAAAACTCTAAAACCCTTTAAACCCTAAAATCTTTAAAAAACAATAAAACACTTTATAAACCCTAAAAACATAAAAAATCCAAAAACCCATAAAAAAACCTAATATCTCCCAAAACCCTAGAAACTCTCAAAATCTCAAAAAAAGCCCCAAAAATCCCTAAAATGTAAAAATTCCTAAAAACCTGAAAACCCCTATGAAAGCCATAAAAAAGAAAAACATTTAAAATCTCGAAAAACCTAAAAACTAAAAAAAACACTAAAAACCCTAAAACCCTTAAAACCCACTAAAAATCCTAAAAACCCAAGGAAAACATTAAAAATACAAAGAAACCTAAACCATTGAAAACTTAAAAAAACTAAAAACAATAAAAACCCAAAAAACAAAAAAAATATTTAATCCCCTAGAAACCTCTAAACCCACCAAAAATCCATTAAAACCGAAAAACCCCTATAAAAACACAAAAAATCCTTTGAAAACATAAAAAAATTGAAAAAAAATAAAAAAAATAAAAAAAATAAAAAATCATAAAAACTATAAATTTCCTCAAAACCATAAAAATTATAAAACATCTCAAAATCCTTAAAACCCAAAAAAATATAAAAATCATAAAATATATTTAAAAAACATAAAAACATAAAAAACACTAAAAACCCTAAAAACCCTAAAGAATACCTTAAAACCTAAAAATAGTTCATACTCAAAAAAATTTTAAAATGCTAAAAACGCAAAAAAAAATTCCCTAAAACCCTAAAGATCCTCACAACACCAAATAAACCAAAAATGACCTAAAAATCCTAAAAAACCATTGAAATAATTAAAAATGTAAAAACATTAAAAATCCAAAAACCTATGAAAGTATTAAAAACCTAAAAAACTTTAAACCCCTAAAAAACATAAAAATGCTAAAACCCATAATGGATCCATAAACACTAAAACCCACAAAAAATAAAAAGTCACCCAAAACCATTCAAAACCATAAAATCCACTCCAATATCTAAAAATACGTTAAACTCCTAAAAATGATAAACTACTCAAAAATTCATTAAATCCCTAAATTACTCAAAAAAAACTATAAAACCCCTCAAAATCCCGAAAATCTATAAAAACCGAAAAAAACCCATAAAAACCATAAACAATTCCTAAAAATGTAAAAAACCCATTAATCCCCTAAAAATAGTAAGAAAACCTTGAAAACAATAAAAAATTAAAACCCCCACAAACCTAAAAAACGCTAAATCCCTTAAAACCCCTAAAAGTGCTAAAACCCCTCAAATCCCTAAAACCCTTAAAACCCAATTGATATCATGAAAAATCCCTAAAAATACATATAAATGTAAAAATACATAAAATCCTAAAAAACCATATAAAAACATTAAAAACCAAAGAACATTTAAAACGCCTAAAAACCAAAAAAATTCTAAAAACACTAAAAGACTAAAAACACTAAAAGACTCTAAAAAGTTATAAAAATCATAAAAACCTTAAAAACCATTAAAAACCTAAAACCCATAAAACCCCCAAAATCCAAAAAAAACTCTAAAAACCTCTACAACCCAAAAAATGATAAAAGTTCTAAAAAATATAGAAACCATAAAAAATTTAAAAAGCGCTGAAAACACAAAATACTATAAAAACCCAAAAAAACCTCAAAATCCCTAAAAATACTAAGAAATCATAAAATCCTAAAAATACCAAAAAATCAGTGAAAATGTAAAAAATTCTAAAAACCCTAAAAACCACTTAGAAAACCATAAAGGATAAAAAATCTGAAAACCTAAAAAAACCAAAAACATTCTAAAACCCCTAAAAGACCCAAAAATCCCAAAAAACCATAAATACCATAAATACCACTAAAAAACAAAAAACTGCAATAAAACCCTAAAAGCCACTAAAAACTCAAAAAAACCATCAAACACCTAAAAAATAAAAAACTCTAAAAAACATTAAAACCCTAGGAAAACCAAAAAAACCCCATTAAAACCCTAAAACCCTCAAAATACATAAAAACCCTAAAAACCCTTAAAAATCAAAAAATATTGCTAAAAATACTAAAAACATAAAAAACTCTAAAAATCCTAAAAACTAAAAGAAAAACCTAAAACATAAAAATAGTTAAACCCCAAAAATAATCCTAAACAATCGTAAAAGCCCAAAAAACCCGAAATCACCTAAATACCCTAAAAACATCAAGATCCCTAAAAATATTAAAGAACAATAAAAATCCTAAAAAATCCCAAAAAACCATAAAAATATAAAAAAACTGTAAAAAAACCTGAAAACCCCTAAGAAACCCATAAAAACAATAAACCACTTAAAACAAAAATACCCTAAAGACCATAAAACCATAAAACCCCAAAAACCATAAAAACCTAATAAATACTAAAATCACTAAAAATCCTTTTGACCCCTAAATTTATTAAAATAAAATATACACCTTAAGAACCTCAAATCTCAAGAAAACCCAAATACCATCAAAATTTCTAAAAACACTAATATTCCATCAAAATCCTAAAAATTCCTGAAAAATGTATAAATAACTATGAATGCTAAAAGACCAAAAGAAAATATTAAAAATATAAAAACACTCAAAACCCCTTTAAAACTAAAAATGTTAAAAATCCTAAAAAACATTAAAAATCATTATAGTCCTAAAAAATCCTTTAAAATAAAAAAGTCCAAAAAATCCCAAAAAATCACAAAAATATAAAAAACCCTAAAACCCTAGAGGAAACCACAGAAACCCTTAAAAACCGGAAAACACTTAAAACCCCAAATAGAACCAAAAACCCTAAAAATCCTAAAATACACTAAACCCCATTAAACCCATAAAACCCATAAAAACATTAAAAACCATTAAACACCCTAAAACCAACTAAAAACTCTAAAAACACTTTAATCCAAAAAATGATAAAAACTCTAGAAAAACATGAAACCCCTAAAAGACTAAAAAACAATTAAAACCCCAAACCCATTAAAACCCTCAAACCCTAAAACCACTAAGACCGTTAAAAATTCTTAATATCCCCAAAAACCAAAAATAATCCCAAAAAATCCATAAAAATGCCTAAAAAAATAAAAAATCCTAAAAACTGTGAAAAACATTAAGAAACCCTAAAAAACATAAAGTCACTTAAAACCAAAAAAAAAACCAAAAAATTATAAAACCCCTAAAGGACCACAAAAACCATTAAGTTACTGAAACCTTAAAATCCAAAAAAATCATTAAAATTCCTAAAAACACCAAAAATCCCGAAACCCACTAAAAACATTCAAACACACTTTAATCCCCTAAAAATGTTATAAAACTCTCAAAGAACATAAAAATATTAAACACTCGAAGACGAACCGAAAAATACAAAAAAAACTCAAAACCCTAATAACTCTAAAACCCCTAAATACCCCTTAAAACTTTAACAATACATAAAATTCCAAAAAAATCCATAAAAATCACAAAAAGGTAAAAAATTAAAAAATCATTGAAAAATAATATGAAAACCTAAATACCCTAAAAAACATGAAACCCTAAAAAACTAAAAATTTAAAAACCCTAAAGAACTCTAAAAACAAAAAAAAACTCACTCGATTACTTCAAAATCCCTAAAAACCTAAAAACCCCTACAACCCCTAAAAATACATAAAAACTACTAAAAACATAAAAAAACAAAATACACTGAAAAACATAAGAAAAAATTAGAAACCTAAAATAAATTAAAAGCCCTAAAAATTACCAAATATGTCAAAAACCCTCAAAACCCCTAGAACCCTAAAAACCCACAAAATCCCTAAAAACCCTAAAAACCATAAAAAAATAAAAAACATTAAAAACCCCTAAGAACTTACAAAAACTAAAAACTAGAACACCCCTATTGAAACTATAAAAACCTAAATCACTAAAAACAACTAAAAACCTAAAAAACACTAAAAACATTAAATACCATAAACCCCAAAATACAAAAAAAACACCAAAACCCCATAAAACCGATAAAAACCCACTAAATTCCCTAAAAACACTTCAAATCCCTAAAAATTTTAAAAAATATAAAAGAAATAAAACCCTAAAATAACTCAAAAAAAACATAAAAACCGAAAAAAACTAAAAACCAAAAATATAAGAGACCCAAGAAACCCTCCAAATCCATAGAAACACTAAAAACAATAAAAAAATTAAAAATCCCTAAAAACATAAAAAAACAAAATCCCCTAAAAAACCTAAGAAAATCATTAAAACCTAAAAACACTTAAAACCAATAAAAAATACACTAAAATCCAAAAAAACCCTAAAAATCTTGAAAACATTAAAAATGCCAAAAACATTAAAAACCCTATGAACTCATACAAACACAAAAACCTTCTAAAAACTGTACAACCCCTTTAAACTCTAAAAAATGTTTAAAAACTCTAAAAAACATAAAACCTCTAAAAAACATAAAACCTCAAAAGACAAAAAAAAACCCTAACCCCCCCCCCCAAAACCATAGAACCCCTACAAACCTTAATATCACTAAAAACCCTAACAATTAATAAAAAACCTTAAAAATCAGGAAAAAAAAATTAAATATTTAAAAACACTAAAAAACATCAAAACCCCCAAGAAAACATTAAAAACCTAAAAAAATTTAATACCGATAAAAACTAAAAAACACTAAACACGCAAAAAACCTAAAAACCCCTAAAAACCATAAATATCCAAAAAAATCTTAAAACCCAATAAAGTCATAAAACTACTAAAATATTTAAAACCCCTTTAAACCATTCAAAAATGAAAAAACAACTCTAAAAACCTTAAAAACATAAAAAACCCAAAAAACAATGAAAACAATGAAAACCGTAAAAACCATAAAAGCCATGAAAATCCCTAAAAACCCTAGAAAACCAAAAAAATCAAAAAGAAGAACTAAAATCCCTAAAAACCCTAAATCCCCTAAAAATCCTAAGAAAACCATAAAAACTCAAAAACACCAAAAACACATAAACAATAAAAACACCAAAACCCCTAAAAACCCTCAAAGCCCCTTAAAACCCTAAAAACACTAAAAATCCTAAAAGAACACTAAAAATAGATAAAAATGTAAAACCCCTAAAAACCCTAAAGAAATTAAGAAAAAATATAAACACTATAAAAACCTAAACCCCCTAAAAACCTAAATTTTTTTAAAACCCTAAAAATTATGAAAACCCCTAGAAAACCTAAAAAAATAAAAACTCTATAAACCATAAAAAAACTCTAAAACCTTATAAAAATATTAGAAACCACTAAAAATCTAAAAACCCTTTAAACCACTAAAAATATAAAAAAAATATGAAAATATAAAAGCCTTAAATAATACAAAAACCCATAAAAACACAAAAAACTATAAAATATCTAAAGATCCTAATAACCCTAAAATCCCACAAAATCCCTAAAAATCCATAAAAATATTAAAAAACATTAAAAATACCAATTAGACAAAAAACCTCTAAAAATATTAAAAAATCCCAAATAAAACCTTAAAAACATAAAAACACTTAAATCCCCTAAAAACCTAAAAATGCAAAAAACAATAAAACCCCCTAGAAACACTAAAAATCCCATAAACCATTAAAATTCCAAACAACCATAAAAATCCTAAAAACCATAAAAATACTAAAAACAAAAAAACCATTAAGAACCCTAAAAACCCATAAGACATCTTAAATACCTAAAACCACTTAAAAACCTAAAACTGTTAAAAACCTAAAACCACTTAAAACCATAAAAAACCTAGAAACGACTAAAGATTAGATGAACCTAAAAACCTAAAAACACTAAAAGCCTTTAAAATCATAAAAACCATGGAAACCCATAAAAACCCTATAAAACCATAAAAATATTCTAAAACCCCTTTAAATTCCTAAATATATCAACAAACTCTAAAAAACATAACACCCCTAAAAAACTAATAAAACCCTAAAAAACAATAAAAAAACAAAAAAATACCTAAAACCCCGGAAACCCCTAAAACCCCTAAAATTCCTAAAAACCATAAAAACCCTATAAAAATCATAAAAAATACCTAAAACTCCCTAAAATATATAAAAACGCTAAAAACCCAAAAAAACCCTAAGAAAACCTTAAAAACATAAAAACACATAAAATACTAAAACCCTAGTAATTCTAAAAACAAAAAACACTAAATACAAAAACTACCATAAATCCATAAAAAACTGAAACCAAAAAACCCTTAAAACACATAAAAACCCTAAAACAACTAAAAACTATAAAAACTAATTAAACCCCTAAAAATGTTAAAAACAGTTAAAAACCATTAAAAATAGAAAAACATAAAAACCCTAAAAATAGAAAACCATAAAATCCCTAACACCCCCAACCATAAAATCTTTCAAAATCACCTAAAATAATAATAAACATAAAAATATTAAAAAAATATAATACCAAAAAACATTAAATCCCTTATAAACCAGAAAAACATTAAGAAAAACATAAAAACATAAAAATTGTTAAAACCCCTAAAAACCTAAAAATGTTAAAACCCTAAAAATACCGTAAACCCCATACAAACCATCAAAATCCTTAAAAAGCCTAAAAAGTATAAGAATCCTAAAATGCCATAAAATCCCTAAAATTGTAAAGAACCCTAAAACCCTAAAACCCACTAAGAAATCCTTAAAAACATAAAAAAAACATAAAACTCCTAACAAAATAAAAAAAATAAAACCCTTAAAATAACCTAAAACCCCTAAAAATATAAATACCATAAAACCCCTAAAAATAAAAAAAACCTTAAAACCCATAAAAATCTAAAAACCACAAAAAAAATAAAAAATCCTTTAAAAACCTAAAACATTAAAAAACTCTAAAACCCAAAAAACCTTAAAAAACCTAAAAACCCTACAACACTCCAAAAAAATCATTAAACTCTTAAAATCTTTAAAAACCCTCAAAATCCCTAAAAACCATACAATCCCATAAAAATGATAAAAATCACAAAAAATAAAAAAACCCTAAAAACGAAGAAAAAACTAAGAAAACATTAAAATAATAAAAACACATAAAACACCTAAAATACCTAAAAACACCAAAAAACCTAAAACCCATAAATACCTTAAATCCACTAAAACCATAGAAAACAATAAACCCCAATAAAACCCTAAAAGCTGCAAAAAACTCTAAAAACCCTTTAAACTCTTAAAAAAAATTATAAAACCCTAAAAAAATTTAAACCCCAAAAACTCTAAAAAACCCTTGAAACCCAAAATACTAAAAAAACAATAAAAACCTTCAAAATCCATAAAATCCCAAAAAAACAATAAAATCCTAAAAAATAATTAAATATCCCTAAAAATGTAAAAAACCAAAAACCTCTAATAAAACCTTAAAACATTAAAAAACCTAAAAATCCTAAAAACCTAAAAGACTCTAAAAACACTAAAACCAATAAAAACGAAAAAAACATAAAATTTCCTAAAAACATTAAAACTATAAAAATTTTAAAACTCTCAAAAATCCCTAAAAACAAAAAAACCCTAAAAAACATATAAACCATAAAAAACCCAAAACACTGAAAAACACTGAAAACCCTTAAAAATTCTAAAAACCCTAAAACCCCTATAAACCATAAAACCCTTAAAATCCAAAAAACCACAAAAAAACTATAAAAACCATATAAACCACTAAAAACCCTAAAAACCCATTAAACCCCTAAAAATATTTAACGAACTCTAAAAACCTTAAAACACCCCAAAACCCCTAAAATCCAAGAAAACCTAAAACCCTAATAAAACTCTAAAAAAAAAAATCCCTAAAAACCCTAAAAAATAAAAAACCAAAAAACCCTAAAAATCCATAAAAACATAACAAACCCAAAAAATCATATAAAACACTAATAAAAAAAATAAAACCAAAAAATATTTAATACCACTAAAGACCTAATAACTATAAAAAACATTAAAAAAACATAAAAATAATAAAACCCCAAAAAAACCCTAAACCCATAAAACACATAAACCCTTAAAAACCAATAAAAACCATAAAAATCACTAAAAACTATAAAACCCCTTTAAAACCCTAAAAATAATTAAGAACTATAAAACCATAAAACCCCTAAAAACTCAAAAAAACCATAAAACACAAAAATCCATAAAACCCGAAAACCCTAGAAACCCCAAAAACCCTCGAAATCCCAAATAACCCTAAAACCCTAAAAATATTAAAAATCCCAAAAAATACGTAAAAACTAAAAAACCATCAATACTCTGAAAAACACTAAGAAACCCTTAAATACCTAAAAACACTTTTAACAGCTTAAAACCCTGAAATCCCTAAGAAACTTATAAAATAAAAAAATCACCTAAAAACATAAAAACCCTAAAAAGTAATAAAAATATTAGAAAGCCACTGAAATAATTAAAAACAAATAAACTACTAAAATGTTAAAAAACTCTCAAATAGTTCAAAACCCTCAAAAATATAAAAAACCTCAAAAACCCAAAAAACTATAAAAATGTAAAAAAATCAAGAAAACTATAAAAACCCCAAAAATATATAAAAACACTAAAACCCCATAAAAATCGTTAAAATGACATTAAATCCCAAAAAACATAAAAATTCATAAGAAACTTGAAAAACCTATGAAATTATTTATAACATAAAAGCAATTAAACCCCCCTAAAACCTAAATTTTTTTAAACCCCCTAAAACCTTAAAACCATAAAACCCCTAAAACCTAAAAACCCCTAAAACCCTAAAAATACTCAAAAACTATAAAACCCATTCAAAATCCAAAAAACTTTAAAAAAATATAAATAAAATTTAAAACCTTAAAAAACTCAACCCCCCAATAAATCCCAAAAAACCAAAAAAACCCTAACACCCATAAAACCTTAATAACCCTAATAACCCTCAAAATCTCTTGAAACCCTAAAACCATAAAAAACATAAAAAATTCCTAAAAATACATAAAAACATAAAAAACATTAACAACCCTAAAACCCCTATGAGAAACTTAAAAACCCGAAAACACATAAAACCCCTGAACATCTAGAAAATGGTAAAAACCATAAAAATCCCTAAAAACACTGAAAACTCTAAAATACATAAGGACCCATAAAAACCTTAAATACCCGAAAACCTATAACCCCCCCCCCCCATTCTAAAAAAATATAATAACCCTTTAAACCCCTAAAAATGTTAAAAACTCTAAAAAACCATAAAAAAACATTAAAACTCAAAAAAAACCATAAAACCCAAAAAATAATAAAAACACTAAAACCACACAAAATCTATAAAAACCATAAAAACCCATAAAAATTTATAAATATCCTGTAAAACCCCTAATAACAAAAATAACCCTTAAAACTCTCAAAACCCCTATTAAAACCATTAAAAAATAAAAGCACTTAAACCTCTAAAAACTAAAAAATAAAAAACCCTAAAAACCTTAAAAGCTCTCAAAATTAAAAAAAACCCACAAAAAATCTATGAAATCCCTGAAAATACCTAAAATATAAAAAACCCTTAAACCATGAAAAACCCTTTGAAAAAAATAAAAAACATAATAACACTTAAAACCCTAAAAACCCTAAAAAATCCAAAAAAATCCAAAAACCCAAAGTAGACCCAAGGAAAACTAAAAAAAATCTAAACAAAAAAAAACATAAAAACCATAGAACCCTAAAACCCCATAAAACAAATAAAACTATTAAAAATTGTAAAAAACATTTAATCCCCTAAAAATGATAAAAAACTCTAAAAAAACCTGACAACCCTAAAAACTCAAAAAACCTAAAAACCAAAAAACCATAAAAACCTAAAACCCCTCAAAACCACTAAAGATCCCAAATATCATAAAAAACCTAAAAATCCATAAAAATCTAAAAAACACAGAAAACCCTAAAAACCCCTATGAAATCCTAAAAACCCAAAAAACACTTAAACCCCCTGTAAACCTAAAAAATTATAAAACCCCTAAATATCCCTAAAACACCAAAAAATCTTCCAAAATCCCAAAAATTGATAAAAAAACATAACCACCTTGAAAAATACCTAAGAAAACATTAAAACCCAAAAAATAATTAAAACCCCTAAAAACCTAAAAAATGATAAAAACCCTAAAAACCTCTAAATTCTTCTAAAACCACTATAAACATAAAAACCCTAAAAACCAATAAAAACCATAAAACCCACAAATAAATCAAAACACATTTAAAACCCAAATAAAGTTAAATAACTAAAACATTAAAACACCTAAAACACAAAAAAATACTTAACACTATAAAAACCATAAAATCTATAAAAATCCATAAAAACCTCAAAATCCCTAAAAATACCAAAAAAACATAAAAACCTAAAAATTTCCTAAAAATGACTATAAAACCTGAAACCCTATTAGAAAACCTTAAAAACATAAAAACACTTAAAACCCCTATGAACATAAAAATCCAAAAAAAAACTAAAAATCCTTAACACCCCATACCCATAACAACCTTAAAAACCCTAAAAACCAACTAAAAATACTAAAAACCCTTTGAATCCCTAAAAATATAAAAAACTCTAAAAGACATTAAAAAAACTAAAAAACAAAAAAAACATAGTAACCCAAAAAATCATAAAAACATAAAAACCCCAAAAATCCCATAAAAATCCAAAAAAATCCTTAAAATACCTTAATGAATTAAAAACCCCCTAAAACCCTTAAAATATCAAAAGAAAACCTTCAAAACATAAAAACACTTTAAATCCCTAAAACCTAAAAAATGGTAAAAACTCTAAAAACCCCTAAAACCCCTAAAAACCACAAAAACATCCATATCCCTTAAAACCCCATAAAAATCCAAAACAACATAAAAACCCTAAAAACTCTTCAAACCCCACCAAAACCATCCAAATTTATAAAACCCCTAAAAATCATAAAAATCATAAAAAGAACTAAAAATCCCTAAAAACATGAAAATTTTTAAAAATACCCTAAGAAGACTTTAAAAACCTAAAAATAATTAAAACTCCTAAAAACAAAAAATTTCTAAAAATCCTCAATAACCCTAAATTCTCTATAAACCCAAAAAATAATAAAATCCCTAAAAAACATAAAAATCCATAAAAAAATACGAAACAACAAAAAATCTGAAAACTCTTAAACCATAAAAATGAAAAATAACTCAAAAAACCATTAAAAACACAAAAATTCCCTAAAAACCCAAAAAAATCAAAAAAAACCCTAAAAACCCTCAAAATCCACAAAATATTTATATACCTTTGAAATGTATTGAAATAAAAAACCCTAAAAATCTAAAAATCCTAAAAACCAAGAAAACCCCATAATAAATCCTTAAAAACATAAAAACACATAAAACCCATAAAAAATTAAAAATCCTAAAAATCCTAAAAAACCGAAAAAAATTCTAAAAACACAAAACCCCTTAAAACCATTAACAACCCCTACAAACCTGTAAAACCCCAAAAATCCCACTAAAAACTCTTAAAACCCTTTAAACAACTGAAAACGTTAAATACCAAGAAAACCTTAAAAACCCTAAAAAACTCAAAAACCCGAAATCTAAAAAAACCCTAAATATCTTAAAAAACCCAAAACCCTAAAAATACCTAAAAAAAATTAAAATCCTAAAAACACTAAAAATCCCAAAAAACATAAAGAATACTAAAAACCATAAAAACCCATAAGAAAAATAGAAAAATATAAAAACACTTAAAACCCCTAAAAACCTAAAAACCACTAAAACCCTAAAAGACCCAAAAAATCATAAAAATCCACAAAACCAAAAAAACCAAAAAAACCCTTAATAACCATAAAATCAAAAAAAACCATAAAAACCCACTAAAAACTCTGAATACACATAAAAACCATAAAAATGTTAAAAAAAATATAAAACCACTTAAAACCCCCAAAAAATCAAAAAGATCCCCTAACAACCTAAAAATCCATAAAAACCCTAAAAACCCCTAAAAACCTTAAACCCATCAAAATCCATAAAACCCATTAAAATATAAAAAAGCCATAAAAATACCAAAAAAATAAACAACCCTAAAAATCATGAAAACCCAAAAGAACACCATAAAAACCTAAAACAACTTAAAACCACTAAAAACTAAAGAAATTATAAAACCCTAAAAATATTAAAAACCCTTAAAACCCATAAAAATCCCTAAAACTCATAAAAACCATTACAATAAATAAAAACCCTTAAAATCACAAAAAACATAAAAAACACAAAAAAACCTTTGAAACCCCTATGAAAACCTAAAAAACATAAAATAATTAAAACTACAGAAAACCTAAAAACCATAAATCTCCCTAAAAACCCTAAAACCATCTAAAATCCATAATAAACCCTAAACCCTTAATGCCCTAAAAACCCCTAAAACCCTAAAAACAACTAAAACTTCTAAACCACCTTTAAAACCCTATAGACGTTAAAAAACTCCAAAAATACATTAAAACCCAAAAAATTAAAAAAATAACCTTAAAAACCATAGAAACCCTAAAACCCCTAAAAACACTCAAAAACCCTAAAACCCCTAAAAAGCATAGAAATATTTAAAAAATCCAAAAAATCCTTAAAAATGTGAAAAACCCGGAAAACCCTTGAAAGCCCCTAAGAATCATAAAAAAAATACACTTAAAACACCTAAAAACCTAAAAATGAAAAAAAACTTCAAAACCCCCAAAAAACACTAAAACACCAAAAAATCCATAAATACTCTAAAAATCCTAATAAATCCTTAAGAATCCCTAAAAACATAAAATCCTTAAAAAATGAAAACCCCTAAGAAAAATATTAAAAAACTAAATACACCTAAAACCCCTAAAAACCTAAAAAACATTAAAACCTCAAAAAACCCATAAAAATCCTAAAAATCCATCAAATCCTTAAAAACATAAAAATCCCTAAAACCATAAGAAACCCTAAAAACCCAAAAAAACCCCAAAATCCAATATAACTCTAAAAATCAAAATATCCATAAAAATGTTAAAGCACTCTAAAAAACCATAACACCCACAAAACCCCACCAAACCCTTAAAACCCCTCAAAATACTTGAAAACCTTAAAAACCAACAAAAATAATAAATATCCTTAAAAATACATAAAAATGTAAAAAATAAAAACAAAACCTGAAAACACCAATGAAATCATTAAAAACCTAGAAACACATTAGACCGCTAAGAACCCTTAAAACCCTAAAAACCCTTAAAAATCTCTCAAAATTCCTAAAAATCCTAAACAACCTAATAAAATTCCATAAAAAAATCATAAAAACATAAAAACCCTTAAAAACACGGAAAACCACTAAGAAAATATTAGAATCCTAAAAAAAATAAAACCACTAAAAACCTATAAAATATAAAAAACCTAAAACCCTAGAAACCCTAAAAATTCCATAAAAACCAAAACACCTCTAAGACCCAAAAAAACACCAAAAAGCAAAAAACCCAAGAAACCACTAAATTCACTAAAAAGTCTAAAAAACTCTTAAAAAACTAAAACCATAAGATCTATAAAAACATTCTAAACCATAAAAACTAAAAAAATCCCTAAAACACAAAAGATAGAAAAATTTCATCGCTCTCTCCAGGGCTCTCCTTCCTGACGCGACGATCTTCAGGGTCTTCTCCTAGATTCCTTCCCAGCGGCTTCGTTGATCTCTTAAAACTTCCTTTGGACGTGTATGGAGTTATGTCTGAGTGGTCTTCTTCATTGGTGCATATGTGGGAGTCAAGGATCACGCTCAATGGTGACTGGATCTCGCGGATCTGTGCGGGCATGGGTGTTGATGGTTGGTTATGGATCTGGCGGCATCCTGGCTTTGCTTTAGATGATTTGCCTCCGTGGGCGTGCCTATTTTTTTGGCATGAGGGCATGTCAGATTTTTTGGTCGATGGAGAAGTAAATGATGGATCTAGATTTACAGTGGCTTCCTTGGCTTCGTGAAGGTTTTAGGCAGGTGCGATGGGCACCCCGATGACTCGGTGGTGTGATGGGCTGGTCCTCTCGGCCATCAGCATTGAGGTCCTTTCGATATCTAGTTTTGGGGGGATTTTGGTGGCTATCATGGCTTCGCGACGAATTGAGATGGAAGATTAGGGTGGTGTTTTGCCTTTTCGGTGGTGTGTTCTGTTCTGTTGTGAGGGTTCTTAGATCTTCTTGCGATTGGTTTACACAGGAGCTGCAGGTTCGTGGTTCTGGATTTTCGGCTTCGGTCTTGTTTCATGCTTCAATTGCAGGTTGTTTTGTGTTGTGATGTGATATGGATTTCCTACTGGTCTGGGAATTCCTAAGATTCCAAATTTAACCATATGGATAGAGGATTAGTGGTCTGGGATATCTGGGTACTCTATGGTATGGGGCGAGGCATTGGTTGTGGTGGACCTATGTTGTCTTCTATGTTGCTGGGTGTGGAATGTTGTGCGCTGAATGGCCAGGAGGTGCTGGTCACTGGTTTTGGAGATGCTGGGAACCGTTTACTACTTCACTGAGATGTGATGAAAGAGGAGCAGGCTTTCGGGTGCTGATGGGAAGGATACTGGTTGCTATTTGGCTGAGAAATGATGAAGGTGGTGCTTATTATTCTGGTGCTGGTCGTTCTGTGTTGCCGGTGATAAACTTGCTCGAAAATATGGCGATGGTTTCTGGAATTTGTGATGTGGAATGCGGGTTTCTACTTAGCTGGGA
The DNA here is from genome assembly GCA_963277665.1 of Viscum album. NCBI lineage: Eukaryota > Viridiplantae > Streptophyta > Magnoliopsida > Santalales > Viscaceae > Viscum > Viscum album. The sequence continues at coordinate 792,333,281 of OY728164.1, forward strand.
GGTGCTATTGTTTCGGTTTATGGTCTTTCTAGTTAGCTGGTGTCTCTATGCCTTCTTGGAAAATGGCGAGGTTGATGTCTATGATGGTGGTGCTTTCGGTTCTGTGTTCCTAGTGATGAACTTGCATGGAGAGAAGGCGTTGGATGCTGGAAATTGTAATGCTGGATGCAGGCTGCTGCTTACCTAGGAGGTATGGAAGTTGTGGTTTATGGTCTTGATGCTGCTTGATGTTGATTGTTGCTTGGTTGGGACTACTGCTAGGATTATTTGTGGTTCTTCTCTTTCCTTATTTTCGTGTGCGTTTTGGTATGGGTTTTTTGTTTTTGGTCTACTAAGGGTTTTTGGGTGTGGGTCGATTAACTCCTCCCCACTCTTGTTTTCTGTGTCTTTTTTCATTTTAATAAAAATAATTTGGGGGGTGGGGTCGGGAATAGCCTGGCCTCAAAACACTTCTGCCCAAAAACACAAAAAATCATAAAAACCCTAAAAAACTCAAAGAAACACTCAAAATCCGAAAAAAACCCCTAAAAGCATAAAAATCCTAAAAATCCCAAAAATATGTAAAAATATAAAAACGCCTAGAAACCCATAAAAACATTAAAAACCTAAATGCATTTAAACCCCTAAATAAGTAAAAAATGATAAAAACCTTAAAAAACTCTAAAACCCCTAAATACTGTAAAACCTTCAAAATACCTAAGATCCCTAAAAACCCATAAATTAGTAAAAAGGCCTTAAAACCATTAAAAACATTAAGAAAACCTCTAACAACCCTAAGAAAACAATAAAATAATAAAAACACATAAACCCCTAATAATCCTAAAAACGCTAAAAACCCTAAAAACCAAAAAAACCCTAAAACCTTAAAAACCCATAAAAACCCTAAATACAACCAAAAACTGTAAAAACTCTTTAAACCAACAAAACATTAAAAACTCTAAAAACCATAAAAACCCAAAAAATCTCTAAAAACCCAAAAAACCATAAAAACTCTAAAATCCCCAAAAAATAAAAAACTGTAAAAACCATAAAAAAAATAAAATTCCTAAACCCCCCAAAAATCCATAAAACTGTAAAAAAACCAAAAAACACTGAAAGGCCCTAAGAAAACTATAAAAACCTAAAATCACTTAAAACCCCTAAAAAACCAAAAACATGATAAAAACCCAAAAAGAACAAAAAAACTTAAAATCCCTCAAAATTCCTAAAAACCCTATTGCACCATAAAAATCTTAAAAATACTAAAAGTCCCTAAGAACATTAAAAATTATAAAAACCAAAATAAACACTTAAAAAAATAAAAACACATAAAATCCATGTAAAATATAAAATATTATAGAAACAATAATAGATTCTAAAAACCCTAAAAACACTAAAACCCTAAAAACCCATAAAACCCAAAAAAATTAAAAAAACTCTAAAAACATTTTAAACACCTAAAAACATTAACAAATTTAAAAAATCCTTAAAAACCCTAAAAACTAAACAAACCAATAAAAACAAAAAAACCTCAAAACTCATAGAAACACTAAAACCCATAAAAACCCAAAAAACCATAAAAATCCTAAAAAGACATTAAAATCCCAAAAAATGTAAAAAACACTAAAAACCATGAAAACATATACGAAAACATGAAAAACCTAAAAACACTTATAACGACATAGAAATATAGAAAACACTAAAACCCATAAAAACCATAAAACCATAAAATCCATCAAAACTATAAAAACCCTAAAACTCCTAAAAACACATAAAAATCATAAAACCACTAGAAAATCTAAAAACCATTTAAACACCTTTTTTTAAAAAAAACTAAGAAACCATAAAAAACTGAAAAAACTGAAAAAAAATCTTAAAACCCAAAAAACACTAAAACCTTTCAAAATCCATAAAACCACAAAAAACCTATAAAAATTCTATTAAATAGCTAAAAAAACTAAAAACATAAAACCCCCCCTAAAAACTAGAAAACCCTAATAAAACATAAAAAACATAAAAACACATAAACTCCCTAAAAACACTAAAAACTCTAAATACCAATAAAACCCTAAAACCCTAATAACCCTAAAAATATAAAAACCTTAAAGACACTAAGAACCCCATAAAAACCCCAAATTCCCTCAACCCCCTAAAACCCAAAAAACACTAAAACCCCCAACAAACACTAAAACCGAAAAAACCCATAAAATACCAAAAAACATAAAAAATTATAAAAACCCTGAAAACCCCTAAGAAAACCTTGACAACCTAAAAGCACTTAAAACTGTTAAACACTCTCAAATATCTAAAAACATTTAAACCCCTAAAATCCCTAAAATCCGTGGAAAACCTAAAAAACCAAAAAAATATGAAATAAAATTCATAGATTCCATATAAATTTAAAAAACCCTAAAGACCAAAAAAACCCTAAAAACCCTTAAAAATTAGAAACACTTAAAACTATAGAAAATGTTAATGTTCTTAAAAATTCCTAAAAAGAACCTAAAATTCCTAAACCCATAAAACCCCCTAAAACCCATAAAAACCCATAAAAACCTTAAAACCCTTGAAAATACAAAAAACCCAAAAAACCTACTAAAAACTATAAAAACCCTTTAAACCCCTAAAAATGTTAAAAACAATAAAAAAACAAAAAACTATAAAAAAACAAAAAAAACATAAAAACCCATAAAACCATAAAAACCCTCAAACCACTAAAAACCCCAAAACCCCTAAAAACCCAGAAAACCCTCAAAATACCTGAAACCCTAAAAACTTTTAGAAATCCTAAAAATCAACTAAATCTCTAAAATGAAAAAAACCATAACAACCCTAAGAAAACCTTAAAAGCACTTAAATCCCCTAAGAAACCTTAAAATGATAAAAATACAAAAAACCCTAAAAACCATAAGAATACCCAAAAAACCGTAAAAACCCTAAAACACCACTAAGAAATATAAAAACCCTTTAACCACCTAAAAATTTTAAAAACATTAAAAATCATTAAAATTTGTAAAAAAGTTCAGAAAACCTTAAAACCCCCCAAAACCCTCAAAATCACCAAAGACCATAAAAACCATAAAAATCCTACAAAATCCCGAAAAATGTAAAAAAACTTATAAGCCTTGAAAAACCATAAGAAAAACTTAGAACCCTAAAAATGCATAATACCACAAAAAAACAAGAAAAATGCTAAAATACATAATATCCCAAAAAACAATAAAAATCATAAAACCCCAGAAAACCCAAGACACCCACCAAAACAACAATACACACTAAAAACAATAAAACGAACTGAAAACTCTAAAAACTATTTAAACCACTCAAGATACTAAAAAAATATAATAACCTTAAAAACCTTAAAAAATAAAATAATCATAAAACCCCCAAAAAACCCTCAAAATTCCTTAAATCCATAAAACACTTAAAAATGAGCAAAAATACCTAAAAATGTAAAACCACCTTAATACCCTGAAAATGATAAGAAACCTTAAAAACACATAATAATCCTAAAAATCATGAAAATCATAAAATCCCTAAAACCTCTAAAAACCCTAAAAACCAAAAAATACAAAAAAACACTAAAACCCATAAAAACCTTAAAAACCCTAAAAACCACTAAAACACTAAAAACACATAAAAATCCTAAAAATATTAAGATTTTATAAAAACATAGAACCACTAAAACCCCAAAAATGCCTAAAACCCCATATAACCCAAAACACCCCAAAAATCCTAAAACCCCTCAAAATCCCTAAAAACCAAAAAACCATAAATATCCTTAAAAATGCGTAAAAATTCCTAAAAATATAAAATACTCTGGAATATCTGAAATCCCCTAATATAATCTTAAAATCCTAAAAGCACTTATATTAGGTTCTGAAAACTCATCATGTAAGTAGAATAGAATTACATGAATTTGGTAAAGGAAAAATCTACCTGAAAGAAAATCATGAAAAAATATTTAAGTATGGAAAATGATGAAGGGGGATCAGTTCTACCAAGAAAATCTCACTATGAAAATCATTTCTTTGTATGGTATCCCACTGTTCTGCATGGTACCCCAAAAATGAAAAAGTCATTTACGGGTGTGGATGATGTTTCCCATCACCTACAAATGAAAAAATCGTTTACGTCTACAAATAGTGTTTCCCATCCCCCACAATGAAAAAAAATATTTTATGGGTGCGGACGGTGTTTCCCATCCACCATAAATAAAAAAATCAATTTTTAGTGTGGATAGTGTTTTTATTACCCTTTAATCAAAGTCCCTATTGTAGGTGATCGGAAACCCCGGTAGTCAGTTACCTCTACTCCTCTATAAAGGCCCCAAGGTGGGTCTTGAAAGAAGAGGAAAAAACTCAAGGAAAGGTGAAATAGATATTTATTTACACTTGTTAAATTTACCACATAACACTAATGTCAAAAGTGTACTAACCTAACCATTCACAGACCCAAAACCCCTTGCGGTAACCATTCTATGAAGCATAAGTGAATGGACTCTTTGCGGTTGAACTCCCTTCATATTGAAAGGATAATAGAATGTATCCATGCACAGTGTAGAAATATGCTACAAGGGAGGAACTCTAACAGACATAGAAAAGATATACATGGAAGGAACCCACACCCACATAGAAAAATGCTATGTAGAGGGAACCCCATCCCACGTAGAAAAAAACTATTCAGAATGGGGCTTTTGGGGCTCTCTGATTCCCCGCTCTCATTACCTTCCTCCAATAGAGTGTTTGTCCCAAACATGGACCCTCCATGAACTAACCTAGTAAACTTATTCATCAAACCCTTTTATGTGAAACAACAAGCCCTATGTGTACCTCCTTATAAGGCATCAGGATAAGGTGTCTCCCAAAACTTCCAGATATGTATGATCAGATCACTAGGCAGCACAGCGTGTCCTCTCAATCATAGATACCCATAGTAAATTAGGCACTTTGGTAACATACATAATAATTAGGATCATTGTAATATTTTCAGGCATTCATTTCCATGGTAATGAGGGTTCCAACCTTAGGTACGGTGCTTTATGGATATCCAGGTCAGGAAATAACATTCGTTGTTTGTCACCCCTCCCCCATACTCTCTTCCACCTATCGAATGGGGAGGAGGGGAAAATTATGGTTAGGGAATCACTCCAAGAGAAATCCCCTAGAATTTCTTGTATGAGGATAAAATCCTCCTCTTATTCATATATCAAGACATAGAATGATAGGTAGTCTTACATGACTATCCTATATACCAAAACAAAAGAGGAGACATGCACATTCAACTCCCTTTCTCTCTCCCTTTGGGCCCGGGATAAGAAAACAAGAGTGGAGAAAGGAACCAAATTTCACTCTTTCTCTCTTACATTAGGCGTTGACCTCATCCACCTATAAAAAAGTGAGATTGTGTGGTTTCTAGATCTATTTCTTCCTCCTATTTCTCACACTGATCATGACTCAAATGGGTTAGAGGTTGGTGATGATCATGAAACTTGCATTATACCAAGAACCTATGGGTCTCCCATTTAGTATAATCCCAAATCATTCCACATCAAAAAGACATATTACCTATGAGGCAAACCTTCAAATGGATATATTCTCGATGAGGCAAAAAAATGGGAATCCTCCTAGGTGTAATCCCCAACCAAACCTCCAAATAACTCTCTGTCAAAACATTCCTCATGGTTCCAAAAAAAATGTCCTCCTCCTAGTTTTAATCCCTAAAACCATGTTATTATCCTCTAAAATAGACATATTCCACATGAGATAAAACTTCAATAGGACATATTCCCTATGAGATAAAAAATGGGCCACTATGATAAGATTATGTTCCAATGATATGAACTACATAGGCTTTGATTTGTGACTAACTAGGATATGTAAGAAGCCTCCCTGAGGTCAAAAACCAACACCCAAATTCACCCTATGGTTCTCTAGGCGATATCCCAAATAGGGCTTGAAAAACTAGAAGGTACACATTCCTTCTAATACACTTTCATCACCAACCTTATTGGGATATATTTTTGATAATATCATACCCCACCAGGGAGACCACATCTCTTCGAGGACCCTCTGGACGCTTCGATGTAAGTCCAACAACATCTTTGACTAGCAACCTTCCACCTAGAATTCCTTTTTGCATGACAATAAAATGCATGTTTTGGTCCTCATCATGTGACCTTAAAAGGTGAGGTGTCCCATTTTTTAGCACCGAACTACATGGGATATAATTCCTTTCATGAGAATTATTAGGAATCCCATCTTATGGGTTTTATCCCGACATCAAAACAACTCTCATCTCTCTAGATTATGGTAAATTCTAGAGCCCCCCACTGCATGGCTTAAAACCATAATCATAATAAAAAACCAATGAATCTCCAATCCATTCAGAAAAAGGTTCCATTGATGGATAAAATCAGATACATGCATATATCTCTATCAATGGGGAACCTTAGATATATATATGTGATTTTGAATCCATGTGTGCTAATAATTGACAATTAATTTAGGGTTGGACTATTTTATAATTGAGAATGAACAAAGGATTCATGATCATGTATTAAATAATATCTATAAGAGATTCTATGAATAGGCAATAATTTCCCCCCAAAAGGGTGTGATGATATTAACCTCCAATCTTCTCAACTAATGTGATTACCTAAGCATTTTTGGTACATTCTCCAATAACCAAATTCCATTAGAAATCAGGTTAATGAAATTTCTTGAATGAGGGAACCGTTAGGTGATTCTGGATCCACAATCAACCCTTTGGAATCTGTTCAAAAATGAAAAACCCAATGTGAATAATTATGGAACCATAAATAAACCACCAAAATCAACCATCAGGCACTGTGTTTTTGTCATAAACAAAAATAGTGAACCCAATGTGAATCATTAACCAAGGTGGTGGTGTCACCCACATGTCAGCCCCCTTTTACGCTCAAAATGAAAGAGGGATAAACAAGATGATTTATGAAAAATGTGTTTATTTATGTATATTACAATTTAATGGGTTATTCTTGTGTGTTTTTTTCACAAATATTATAAGCAATTTTCACTAAGACTCTCTTTGATCCAAATAGTGTCTCACCAGTTCACACCGATGTGTGCATCTTCCATTGCACAATTCTGGTCCTCAAATAAAAAGGTGGATTCCATCTCTCACCTAGCATATTCAATGTTGGGATTCAAATGAATTGGTGCAGTAATAATACTAAAATGGTACTCTCCAAACCTTGAAGAAGCTCAATAGGCCCTCCATCTTATGGAGCATTACCAGTTGTCTGCTCAATGATGGTTGGCGATTCAGAACCAGATGTCACCAATAGGTATCTCAAACTATTTTGGGAGCCAATCATCAGAACATGATAAATATTTCCTATTCCACATTTGGGAGTTTAATGATGTGGTTTCTAATGATTTCATCCTAATGACACAGGGGTCCCTCTCAAGGGCTTGTTCATGCAATCATCACTACTGACACCATGTGGCCCAACATCCTATACATGAGGAAAACAGAACCCCATAGGCCTCAGTAAAATTCATTCATACTTGAGACCCTAGGGTATTTTATGGAGGGATACAATAGCGCAACTCAGGATATGGCATCATTCTTATTCTGATTGAAGTATCCCTCTAGTCAAATATAGCATAAAACTATGAGTAGATGAAAATCCCTTCTCAAGCATATTAAGATCGTCAATTAAATACAATGGAACCCAATAAGAAGATAAAAAATACATACTCATGTATATTAATCCCATTAGTAAAATACGATGGAAAAAAATGAGTATATGAAAATCCATGATCACACACATCAATCATGTCAATCAAATATAATGTCAACCAACTAGCACATGTAAATCTCTACTCGTGCATATCAAGACCATAAATCAAATGTAGTGTAAACCATCAATAATATGAAAATAAATGATCTTTCATATCAATACTATTAGTAAAATACGAAAGAAACCAAAAAGAATATGAAAATACTTACTCATACATATCAAGACTTCCGTTGAAATATGGTGGCAACCAACGTGCAAATGAAAATCCCTGCTAACACATATGAATCTCGTAATTAAAATATAGTGGAAAAAATGAGTAGATTCAAATATATTATTGATCATATCAATCTCATCATTCAAATATAGCATTAATCTATATTTAGATACAAATCTCTTCTCGTGCATATCATGATCTCCAGTCAAATACGATGAAATTACTAGAATACCAGGCTATATCCATAGAACTATAGCCATTGTTTTCCAAAACCATGTCTATAGGTATTTATGTCATTTCTATAGCCACCGTTTTTATAAAACAATGTCTATAGCCTATACCTATACCTACAGTTTTCCTAAACTGTGGCTATAGGTACTTTTTTGAAAGCAATAACTAAGGTTCTCCCAAAATATGGCTATATCATGTACCTATAGCAATAGATTTCATAGAATAGTGACTAAACTTAGTTTTTTCAAAGGATATAAACATAGTTTTCAAGGAACTATGGCTATAAGTAGTTTCTATAAAGGCTATAGCCACACTTTTCATTTAACTATACCTATAAGATTTTTTATGAAAGCTATAACCATGGTTTTCATAGAACCGTGACTATAGACTTCACCTATAGCCATAGTTTAGGCAAACTGTGGATATAGGTTTCTAGTGTAGGTGCAAGAAAAACACTTCCACACAAGAATTTGATAGGAAGACCTATTTTCATGAGTATTATTCATATTTTAATGGTTTTTAACTATATATATATATATATCATAAGATGGTTTCGGGCTAGTGGTAAGGAGATTAGTTATGCATAGCAGAGGTATGTAGAACAAATTCTGCTATGAGCAATTTATTTTCCACCTATAGCCACAATTGAACGATCTATAGCCACAATTTTCCCACGTGGCTATAGACCTATTGTCACAATGGACAATAGGGTGGGATAATACCATGGTTTCCAAAACCTTGGATATAGGTGACGTTTCCACAATGCAAAATGTGGAAATAGGTGCAGTTTCCATAGTGGAAACTGAGGCAACATCTCATCAAAGTTGTGGCTATAGTTTTTTGGATATATCCATTCCAATACATTTCAAAAACCATTGGAACCATGGATATATATTATAGACACATTTTTTACCCCTATATACATAGTTTTGGATCGTTTCTATAGAATTTTTTTTACTTGTGTGGAAATTAGAGGACCTAGTTTATTTATCTTGTCTATAAACCAAAGGCAGACTCATATTCCTTCACCAACACCAGAATGGGTGTATATTCCCATTATCACTAACTATTTTTCTCATCAGTTCTTGGTAATGATTTAAGTTTATACATTAATTCTTGACCATATTCTAAAAACATTCCATGGTTTAATCACATCAATGACAACAGCTTGGATTTGGGCCCATAAACCCACCTTCACAAGTAGTGTGATTCCCTAATACAATGAGAAGGTCACTCTAGAGTAAACATACATCCCTAATTTTATCCAGGATGGTATAGAAAAATATTTCTCAATAAATTGAAAATCAAATTGGGTGAACATACTTGTTCCAAATGGGGATAACCAGCCCATTTCTAAGGCCACTTTAGGGCAAACATATATTTTTATTCAAATTTCTAATACTCATCGGCATGCTCTAAAAAACATAGGAGTCACCTTAACCCACTCCTATGAATGTTAATATCCATTCAAAATATGCGGTTCCATTTTCCCACAGGATAGCATTGAAAAATAAAACCCACCTGAAACAATTCAAAATTTATGGTGCAGACTCGAATCCCTACTCTGTTAAGTGATGGAGTTTTTAAGGCCATAAAAAACTCTTAGTGGTGGGTTGTGATCTTACCGATCTATTTCAAAATTATAGATGTGTCAGTAGTATCCATGATGTTCCTCCCCACATCACTGCTACTAATAGCTCTGTAGGACCTCCCCATAATTATTAGCACAAAATATTTTCTCATAGTAATGATCTAATTGATCATGAGAGATAATCTCCTGATGAGTGCCATGATAAACTGCCCTCTTTTCAGAATATAAATCAACAATAAGGTTTTCCCCTTACCAGACAAAATAAGAGACAACCCTTATATTCTAAGAACTTGGAAATATGAGGCAAATCATGCCTGATACCCTGTCCATGACAAAAAACATTTATTCTCAATCATAATATCATCTGAGGCAATGGTCATCCATTGAACCATGTCCAAAACGTTTCCAGGCCAACAAGATCCCTATTATCCTCACTACCTATAAGATAATAGCCAGGAAGAACCCATGTTGGGCTGATCAATTGGAGGAATATCTGGAGGAATAAAAAAATATATGTTACTTGTTAAAAAGAAAATGGTTTGGGATTATATAACCATCATGTTTTGGCCCTTCAATGCTTCTCACATTGAGATTCTAGAGGTATTTTTAAAAGAGTGTATACACAACATCTGTCTGAATCTCCAGATAACTATCTACCACCTAAAAGAGAATTTATTGCCTTACGACAGGTATGTAGAACATGTTAAAGTATTGGGAGAGCTTCATCATAAAATTAATTTACAAGACCTTCCTACTGCATGGTGACCACAAGCAAAGAAGCGATAGAAATATATTAAATTGATATTCTTCAATTCATTTCATTAATTATGTCATTTAATCATTGATTCCCCACCTAGTGTTCATATCCGATGATGGAAAAAATATAGAGATTTTCATTTCACCTCATTCCATGGTCATCAAAATCTACCTCAGGTGATATCCTATAATTTCATTTCTCAAGGGTAGATAAAAAACAATATCCCCACTCGAGAATGATAGTGTACTTGGTAGTAATCAACCCTTAATAAGTATCAAAACCATCAGGCCTGATGAGATCAAGCAATCAAAAAACTCATGAACCAAGGAACCGATAACATTAAGTAGGATTCTCACATAAGGGAATACAATAATTAGGAATAGATGATATTATTAAAATAAAACAGTCCACGTGTTGCACCCAACTCATTCTGGAACAAGGATGTGAGAGATGAAGAGAAAGGTTGTAGTAAGAACAGCCACCTCAGTATGGGATCAACCCCATCCTGTAGGGATAGGGGAATTTTTAACACAAAGTGCCCCTAAAAAGCTGAAAAATCCATACTAAGGCATAAAAATGATATAATAAGAGCATCCCCATCCCACAATGTTGGGTACATTTTTACCTGAACTTCCCCTTCAATGGAAAGTGGTATTCTTTCAGTTTGGGGGAGTAATGTGAAATAAGGTCTTCTAGTTCATTATATAACATGGTATGTTTCCCCTATAAGAGACACATATATAATGTTTGTGTTTGGGTTCCCTTTAATTCACTCTTCTCCAATAATATCAATGTGTATCCTAAAAAGGATGGAGAAGGTCTAGTAAAGGGCACAAAAACCCTCATATCATTACACAATCAATACTGTTAGATTTTTTTCCTAGAACCAACCTATGTGTAATTTATGATAACCTATATTCATTGATTTTAATATTAATTAAATTTTTTTTCCATCATGATTGTTCTTCTATGTGAAATAGTAGGTGATAATTTCTTAAACGTAGTTTTTTCCCTGAAAGGATATTACATTCCCCACTATGATGAAAACCCGTAATTTAAATGTCATTATTTGTAAATATATGTTATATAGTGAGATGATATCATTTTAGGGTCCCAAATGATTCAAGATACAAGTGTGGAGACTCATAGGACTCTGAGGCATATTATTATAGTGTACACCCTTGGTAATATCCATTATAGGATATTATGACAATAAGACCTACCAGAAGGAAATCCACATTTATATGTGTCATTGGATGTTACTATCAGTGGATTTTTTTATTGATCCTTAAAAATAAATATTATAATTAATGATTTTTATAATTTTCATACTTTGATGTATTAAAGAAAACTGTGATGACATATGTTCAAGGCGAGGTAGGAAATGGTGGATACATCATAAAAAATACTACATTAATGAATAATGAGAGAAAGGATTTGGAACTTCTATTATTTAATGGAATTTGATATCTTAGACCCTTTTATGGAAATTATATAACCTAAACAATTCCATGTACATAGTGTTTTATAGGAAAGATTGATTTTCGAAAATTCAAAGAAAGTGACATCGAGCACATAGGTTAATGAAACCAGCTTGCAACATCCTTGATTAGAGATATCATAAAAAAGGAATTATATTAAATAATGAACATTTGTATGAGGTTCTATTTAATTAAATCATAAAATTATTTTTCTATGGGTTCCTTAGCATGTTTCTACATGCTAATATCGGACTTTAGGATGCTTCTCCTATTGCCACTAAGAAAGATGCCCATAGGGCCACACACTAAGTGTATCTAGAATCTCAAGTAAATTGTATATTATTTAATTATTATTTAACAAGTTAAATAAATATTATTCCCACACATAGATTAATAATTAATCATGTTTTCTTGATCACAAATATTCCATCACCATTTATTTGAGAGAATGTTATGTGAGTGGCATATTTAATAAAAATTTATTTTCTATTTAGTGAATATAATATTTATTTATTTATTAGAGAATAATGCAGTGATATTTATTTATTAAATAAATAGTCATTATTCCAGGCTTGATAAATATTGTGGAGGAATGGATAACTGAATTTATATGTCCAAGGAAAAATAATATATATTGAATATTATTTTATTAAATAATATTTATTTCTAATTCATGAGTTTAGTTCAAATCAAGAAATAATAATAATATTGATATTATTATTGACATGGGGTTCTTTAAGGATTAAATAAATACTAAGGGGAACATGTGAAATTATTTATTTCTAACCCTAGCAATATATAAACCCAATTATATTATTTTTCAAGATATCCAATTTAAATTGTGTTGAGAGAAAGGATAGCTTAAGGGAGTCCTATCAAACCCTAGATATCTCCCTCTCTAATAATTCACTCAAGAACGGAGAATGATCTTCCTCCACCATCCACTCTCAAGTATAGAGAGATAAAGGAGGATCCTTTGGAAAATATTTTTGAGGTCATCCAATGTGAAGAACACAAGCATTAGGATATATCAGGCTATCAACTAGAGATTCTTATGGCGACATTCAAATACTTGTGGAACACATGTGGATCACCACTAGAGGTCACTTTCCCTTAATTCCTACAATGAAACGACAATATGATGTTGATTCATTTTTAGATCCATCAATGAAGAAAGAATTTCATAAAAGTTAATTATTTAATTTCATAAATTAATGATAAATTATATGTTATTATCTTGCAGTTGGTTCCAATATTTTATCCATTGTCTATTTTTAATTCAATTCTGTTGATCACTACATTCATCTTCATGTAAGTATCATATTAATCCTTGATCATGACAAATAATGTTGGTAATAACCCATTACAATGATTTTACTACACCCATATCCTTCAATTGGTATTAGATTGGTCATATAATTATTTATAATTATTTAAAGATCATTGATTGATTTATATATAAGTAATTGGTTTTCAATTCCAGTTTAATATTTTATTAATATGAATTGTGATACATTATTTTTATAGCTAATTTCATATAAATAAATTGAATTGATTAATTTTGTGAACAAATTAAATTGGAAGATCTCATTCATAGGTGCTGAGGAATCTGGTCAAATAACACTAGAGTACATGTCGTGTAACCCGGAGGTATATATCGTGTACTATTTTTCAATTAACCATGAATTATTTCTTAATTAATTCAAGTTATATGAATTTATTACATGTAGTACCTTTAATTTTACACCACATATTGATGGATCCATCTTGGTGAATGGTCTATCAGAGTACACTTCATGTAACTGTCATACACGATGTGTAGTCCTTTAGTCATAGATAGGGCGTGTATCTTCTTACACGGCCTACCTGACTGGTGACCGTGTAACTTGGATACCACATGACATGTATCCCATGCACAAATCATACACTCTAATTTTTTTGTGGAATGGTTTACATGTCAAGTCCCTAGGGGTGTTACTTGGATAGAAGGTGAGAATAGTACACACCGTTTTGATGGATTGTACACACCGTGTACTTTTTATGAAATTACACTGAATTAAAAATTAATTTATTATAATGTGAAAAGTTTATAAACATGTTCTTGTGGGTGGTAATTAAGTTTATTAGACCCTACATGTGATGGGTTTTAATATATATAAGTTTCTAATTGATTTCTTCAAATTTTTAGGTCTACATATCATGTATGAGTTATATTACAGTTATTACTCTACATACATTGAAGCATTAAACATGATAGAAAAATCATATAATTCATGTAATCCATTAATTGATTGTACATGTCATGATTTTTTTTGATAATTCATATATTCCACATGTCGCAAGATTAAACAGTATATGAGTATAATACATGTTGGATAATTCAAATTGGTACTAACCATGTTGCCTCCAATGTACATTTTTGTACACAATTGATTTTAAATAAATTTATTTAATTTTATTAAAATTATAATAGATGAGAATCTCAAGGAATTTCAAATGAGAATTAAGATAAAATAATTGATTAACTAATGAAGATAATTAATTTATTTGACTGTGATTTATCTTAAATAATAATGATTAGAATTGAATTATAATTTTATTAAATGTGTAATTTGTTTCATGCATGTGGATGATCCTAAGCCTATACCAGACCATTGTATGTGATTTTCTTCATTTAATTTGTTATTAAATTAAATTCTTGGTATGAGTTTCATATCTCCACTTATTATGTAAGGTCTTATGTGCCCATGGTTTATTTTATGCAATCCTCTTACCCTCACCCATGTGTGAGTAAAATTAAATGTAATGGATAGAGATCCCAATCTAGTGGAGGTAGTTCAAGTTTCCAGATAAGGTGAAACCAATCCAATAGATATAAATAGGTGTACATGTGGAAATCTATAACACGAACCATAAATGGGTCAAGGTGTTTTTCCCCTAGGTTGGTGGTTAGTTTAACATCCACTAGATAGACTAACCATTGGTAAAATCTCATGATCGCACCAATTTATTATTTTATTTCTATCATGTTTATTGGTTATTTCTTTATGTATGTTTTTTTATGATCACTTAAATTAATGAATTAAAAAACATTCAAGACGAATCAAAAATAAATTATCTTATGGGTAAATATTTTCTAATACATTGTTAATCACATTAGTAAATCCACTTAATATTAATAAAAATTTAATAAAGATAATAATTTTAAATTTACAGATAAAATATAAAATCCCTCAATTATAAAAATAATGTTGGTATATCCTCCCACTACTTAAGTTAAAATAGAACCATAGTTCAATGTTATTTACCAGCCAAAGATTCCGTGATTTCAATTATTGGGTAATTATAACATGAATATTTGAGTTGGCTTAACATAGCTCACATAGAGGGTTTACTACCAAAGTAAGGCTTAGTGGGACTGAGAGGGAAGGTTGAGGAAATCCAATGTAAGGATTTTATGTTTGGGGAGTCCACACAACAAATTAAGGAACTATGAGTTAATTTAGTAGGAATTTGGTATTACTAACAAAAAATATTCAAATTTATTATCCAACTAAAGGTGTGTTAATGAGAACGAGAATGTTGATCCTTTTTACTATAATGTCCAAGAAACATGATATTTTGAAGCTAATGGTTTGGACTATTGGGTTGCAATAAAATAGTGGGAGATAAATAAATATAATATTTATTTTTTGTCTAAATCTTATTTGGTAAAGTATTAAATCTATTATCATGTTATTTGTAGAAATAGAAATATAAATGAATTCAAACATATCATTGTGATCAATACTTGATAAGGATAAAGTTCTCATCAGAACAAATTTACAAGAGTGAAAATGGTGCTTGTGCATTATCCCACTCCATGAAAGGAAATTATATGTGATGGAAGAACCTATTCATGATGTACTTGGTAAAGAGGCAAGTGAGTAAGAGTCATATATCTATGAGAAAAATCTATATAGCACTACATATGTTCAGTGTTTTATGTTATCAACCAAGATCAATGATCTTTTGGAGAAACATGAAGACATAGATGTGTATAGCATGATGTCTCACCTTTGGGATCTCTATTAAGAGAATGTGAGACAAGGGAGAGATGAGATCTCAAATTCACAATTTTTCACTAATATTGGAGGGTATTCACTAGCTACCCCTCATGTAGTCAATATTATTAGCTACATTGAACATTTATACATCTTAAGGATTAAATTCCCAAATGTGTTATGCAAATATCTCATACGTTTCTCACTACCCAAGTTCTACACCAATTTTAATATTAATTATAATATGATAAATAATGAAAATATTCTTTCATAAATTCATAATTTGATTCACTAAGTGGATAAGTATATGGGGAAAGAAAAAGATGTTGTACTTATAGTGAATAATAAAAGGAAGAACAATGAGAAGGGTACCAATACTAACAATAAGTCTAAATCTCCCAATAATAATTCATCTAAGAAGAGAAAGATATAGAGGTAGGGAAATGAAAGGTAGGAAGTATGTTTTTCACGTGTCCCGAAAGTTTGCTATAATAATAACTGCACCTAGATACAATGGGAAGCTAAATGTGTTCTTATAATAAATTATAATCTTTAAATATCTAAAAATTTATTATTAAATACAAATTGTGGTGCTCACATATATATTTAAATTCAATAAGCAAATATATTCTAAAATATTTCTATAGGAATGGTGGATTTGTGAGCTAAAAATAGTGCAAGGGTGGTTTCTCTAGACATTAGTGGCTACAACCTTTCAATTCCAATGAGAATGATATTGGTTTTAAAAGGTTGTTATTATTTACCAATAGTTACCTAGATCATAATTTATGTATCATTCCTAGTAGAAAATGATTTTATTTTCAAATTTCAAAATAAATGTTTTTTCTTTTATAAAGACAACATATGTTATGGTATGGAACATTTAAATAATTGTATTTATGTATTAAAATATTAAAACCATGTATTGGAAATATATAATGATCTATGTTTAAACAACTCAGATAACACCCAGATTTGGAATCACCATATTGGTCATGTAAATTAGAAGTGTTTGAAAAATCTATATCAAGATGGTTATTTAGACTCTTTTGATCTACAACCACTTTAAAGGTTTTGTCCTTATGTATAAGGAAAAATAACCAAAACACTCTTAGTTGGACATGTTGAAAAGTCTACCAAGATTCTAGGATTGGTACACATTGATGAATGTGGACCATTCTTAGTAGAAGTTATAGGTGGATATTATTACTTCATAGATTTTACTGATGAATTGAGTAGATATGTAGATGTCTTCATGATGTGGTATAAGTCTGAGTCCTTTGAGAAATACATAGATTTCAAGAATAAAATAGAGAATAAACTTGGAAATAAGATAAATAAGATTCGATCAAATTGAGGTGGTGAAAATATTTTCCAATATTTTATCAACTTTATAGGGGAATTTCGTATTCTATCTCAACTAAATCTGTCTTACACACTATAGTTAAATGGTGTTAGTTAAAGGATAAACCAACCCTTGTTAGACATGGTAATATTGATGATGAGTCATATTGATATTATATTATAATTTTGGGGATATTCATTACAAATTGTGGCATATACATTAAACTAAATACCAACTAAAATATAAAATTGAATTCCATTCAAGTTATGGGGTGGAAGGAAATATATTATATTTCATACATGTGTATTGGGTTGTGATACATTTTTTAATTACTTATCAGGAGACAAACTATTACCCTGGTTCACAAAGTTTATATTTATAGGGTAGCCTAAGGAAAAAAGGGATACTACCTATACAAACCCTCCGAAAAGAATGTGATTGTTTCCAAACAATCTATATTTCTTGAGAGGGAGTAGATCCAAAAAAAGGATAGTGGGAGCATGATTAGCTTCGATTAAGTTATTTCTCATGATATAAAAGAGTTGGTAGATGAAAAAATTCCATAGCTCCTAATGGCATAAGAATTTCCTGAAACACAAGTACCATGTAGGATCATAAAAGAGATATGTTTTTCTAGTCACTGAATATGGGGAATCATTATTGGTTGAAAATTATACACCATTTAATATAAATAGGTAGTAGAGATATGAAAATTTTCAAGATAAGGCCATGAATTCTGAAATGGATTCCATGTATCAGAACCATGTTTGGGTTCTGGTCTATGCACCATTCCATATAAAACCCATAGGGTGAAAATCGGTATTCAATAGAAAAGTGGACCTAGAAGGTAAATTAAATATCTATAAATCATTTCTATTGGGTAAAGGGTTTAAACAATTTTAAGTAATTGACTACAAGGAAACCTTTTCACCAGTTTCCATGTTTAAATCCATCACAATTCTACTTTCTATAGCAGCTTACCATGGCAATGAAACTTGAAATATGGACATAAAGAGTTCTTTCCATAATGGGAACCTTCAGGAATATTTCTATATTCCATATCCAAAATGGTTTGAGACTAAAATTGATTCAATTTTTTTCACGTTTTAAATATCCATTTATGTATTAAATGAAGCATCTCAGTAATGGAACATTCAATTTGATGAATCTATAAAATAATTTGGTTTTATTAAGAACAAATGAAAGACATGTGTTTAAAATAGGTTTTATAGGAATGAAATCATTATCCTAGTAGTATATTTTGATGACATATAACTTATTGAAAATGAAATACCAGCCTTACAATATATTAAGGACTAGTTGAACAAATTTTTCTCCAGGAAGGACTTAGGTGTAGTAGTCTATACTATAGGGATAAAGATCATTCATGATAGATAAAAGAGGGTATTGTGACTATGTTAAAGTTTATACATTGACTAGATACTAAATAAGTTTAATATGGAACAATCAAATATGGGATTGGTTCTATTGTCACATGATATACCTCTTTCTTAGAAAATGTGTCCTCAGAAACATCAAGAGAAAGGTAGGATGATTAAGGTCGCATATTATTCAGCGATAGGATAAATAATGTATGTCATGTTATCTATTAGAATTTATGTTTTCAATGCATTTATAATGGTATGTGTATATCAAGAAGATCCATGATAACAACATTTTTATGCTGTTAAGGCAATACTTAAGTATTCTAGAATAACTAAGGATATAATCATGGTGCATAGAGGAGATGAGCAGCTGGTCATTTTAGGTTATAATTATTCTAGTTTTCGAATAGATTATAGTTATTTGAAGTTATATTCATGAATTTGTTTTGGTATCAATAGAGGAGTTGTGATCTGGAAGAGTTCAAAACATCCATTTTTCATTGATTCTATAGTGGAGTCTTAGAATATAGAGGATTTTGCTGCATCCAAGGAATTATTTGGGATATGAATCTGTTTCTAGGTGATTTATGTAGTTCTTAGAATTATAGACCATACGATGTCGTATTGTGATATTACTATAGTGGCGAATCTTGTAAAATTTCTAGGGTCACACCAAAAGATAAAGAACATACTCCAGAAGTAATACATATTAGGAGTTTTTTATAAAAAGGGTTAAGTTGTAGTAAACAGAGTTCCCATAGAATAAAACGTGATATAAGCCTAGAATAAAGTCCTATCTCACTAGAATAATAAGAATCTTGTGAGGTCTAGTGGACTGAAGGTTGATAGTAGTTAGATCTAGTCCATGTGGGAGTCTATTGGATTTTTTTCCTAATTAAATACTCTATATAATTTATGATAACATTTATTCTTAGTTTTTAATATTAATAAACTCATTATCACATCATTATTATTTGTGTACATGACATAGTATGTGATAATGTATTAAGATTAGTCATCGCACTGAAAGGTTTTAACAATTCCCAACTATGATAAGAACCCAAAAGTTCCATGATAGTATTCTTACATATATGTTTTATATATAGATGATATCATTTATAGGATACAAATGATTTAGTATATCTGGGGTTGAGACTCATATGACATTGAGGAATCTTCTAATGGAGTATGCATTTGGTAATATCCAGTATAGGATATTATGAGAACGAGACCCGCGTGTAGGAAATCCACATTTATATCTCATTCAATGCTCTTATATTTTGATATGTGTATTGATCCTTACACATTAATATTCTTAGTAATGTGTATTATAAGTAATTTACTTTGATGTATTTATGAAAACTGTGATAACATATGTTTGTGATGAGGTATGATATATTGGGTGTGATAGAAGAAATATTACATTAATTAATGATATGAAAATGGATTTTTCCATTGTGTTCTATAATTAAAGTTGATATTAGAGGCCCTTTTATGAAAATTATATATATATAATAAATCCATGTCCATGGTGTTCTATAGGTAAGTTCACTTTTTAAAAATTCAAAGAAACATATATTGAGCACATAGGTTGATGGCACCAACATGCAACATTCTTTATTGATGATATCATGACAAAGGGATTATATTATATAGTGAGAATATATATGAGGTATTATTTCATTGAAAAATTAACATCTTTCTCTATAGGTTCCTTGGAATGTTACTATATGGTAACCTTGTACTTTAGGTTATTTTCCCTCAAGCCACAAATAAAAAATCCTAGATAGTAATACACTAAGTGTCTCAAATATCAGTTAAACAAAATAATATTTATTTATTATTTAATATATTGGGTAAATATTATTCCCACATATGGTTTAATATTTATTCATGTTTTATTGATCACATATATTTCATCCCCAGTTATTTGAGAGAATATTATGTGAGAAGAATATTTAATAAATATCTATTTACTATTTAGTGAATATAATATTTATATTTTTATTGACGATTGATATAGTGATATTTATTTATTAAATAAATAGTCATTATTCAAGGCCTGATAAATATTGTGGATGAATGGAGGGACAATTTTATAGTTCCAGTGATAAATAACATATATTGAATATTATTTGATTAAATAATATTCAATTTTAATTAAAAAGTTTAGTGCGTGTCAAGAAATAATAATATAAACAATATTATTATTGAAATGGGTTTCCATATGGATTAAATAAATAATAAGGCGTAATTCTGTAATTATTTATTTCTAACCCTAGCTGTATATAAACCCAATTATATTTTTTCAAGAGAGCCAATATAATTTGTGTTGTGAAAAATGATAACTGGAGAGAATCCTATCAAGAACTAGAGATCTCCCTCTCCAGGAACGCTCCTAAGAATGGAGATAAATTTTCCTCCACAATCCGCTCTCATGTATAGAGAGATAAAGGAGAATTATTTGGAAGTGATTATCAAGGTGATCAAATAAAAATGATCTAAGTGTTGGGAACTATCACACTAGCACTGAAGAATCATATAGTAATGATTAGATATTTTTGGAACACATGTGGATCAACGCTATAGGTAATAATCTCTTGATTACTAAAATAAAATGATTGTAGGATGTAGATCCATTTTCAGAACCATCAATGCATAAATAATTTCATTCAAGGTAATTATTTAATTGATTAAATTAACTACAAATAATATGTGATGATCTTTTTCTTGGTTCTAGTGTTTTATCTATTTACCTTTTTCCTTGATTCAATTCCATTAATCATAGAGTACATCTCTGATTAATCATTGATCATGACAAAAGGAAAAGTTGGGCATGACCCATTTCACACTACCACAGTACCCAAAACCTTAAAATACAACACCCACAATGCATTATGTATTGGAAAACATCATGGGAACCAATCCTATGTATGTAACCAAAGATAATGCTGATGTCAAGGATTATGGAGAGGATGGTTCCATATGGACCATAGTATAAAATAAGGAAAATGAAGGAGGTTTTATTCCCTAGAACCAGAGACTCACCATGAATTTGTGTAACCCATCTACCAATCCCTCAATACCTCCTTAGTGAACATACACTAAAGGAAAGGGTAAAG
Organism: Viscum album; assembly: GCA_963277665.1. Lineage (NCBI taxonomy): Eukaryota > Viridiplantae > Streptophyta > Magnoliopsida > Santalales > Viscaceae > Viscum > Viscum album. Next base: position 792,355,215 of record OY728164.1, read on the forward strand.
GAAATGATTCATACAACCTACCTCCTGTAGAGGTTGAGATACTTACACTTGAAGAAAGTTTTTCTTAGTAGGAGGAAATGATGATATAGTTGATAAGACAAAATGAATATTTGTTACAAGGAAGCATTCCTACAAAATATTTTTCAAAATAATATCCTTTACACTCACTTACAACTGGTGTAAGTCAACAATTTTGGTTAACCCTAGTGACTATAGTAAGGCAAGGACATCCACCCAACCTTATGCTTGGACCATCAGTTGACCTAGACCTGATCATTATAGATATCAAGATTTCCATCTATTGGGGAAACAACCAAAACTGATTTAGGAAAGCCCTAAAATTTTTCCTCCTAAATTTCATCCACAAATATTGGTGAATCCAGTATGCCATACCCTTCCCATTTCAACATTTGTTTAGGCATCTATTCATCCAAACATTCATCAAGATCTTATCAACACCATTGAATCATTGGCAGCTCAATTGGAATTAGTGGAGGAAATGAAATAACTAGTAAATCCAAAATGGAAACCTTACATTGAATGGGTGACAGACATCCCACCCCCAGAAAATTTCTAGAATCCTATGTTTCTAACATTCAATGGATATGGAGACCCAAAACATCATCTGACACATTTTCTGTCCCATTGTGATCCCATGATGGGAACCCCTTCACAATAAGAAGTAATGACATTTATATTATTCATGAAAACCTTTTAAGGGTTATCCTTTGTATGGTACACTAGTTTTATGACTTGATCAATCATGGGGTCAGAAGATATTCATTGAAATTTTATCTTTCAATTAAATTAAACACTGAAAAAGACAATGATCCTTGATCTCTACAATTAAAAATAATGGGAGAATAAGAGGGTCTCATATTTAATTGACGGGAAGAAATGGATGACCTACTCTATGATCCTCTATCATCCCCAAAAACTGATGGTTTCTATTTTGACACAGAACATCCAAGACGAGTATTGAATTCCACTCATCATGGTGCGTTATACATGTGGGTTTCAGGACCACAACATAATTTCCTAAAGAATGGAGGATTCCATACAAAGAACTAAGATCAAGTCTATAATGACCTCATCTGTCCTAGGAAAAATAGTGGGAAAGGTGGAGGCTACAACCATCACACATATGCTCGCCTCTACACCAACTCTAGATCCAAAACTAGAACTATATCATGTTGAACCCCCTAGGCATAAAAAACCCCCATCATCATCAGGATGAGTGGAAGGGACCTAGGAGAAATAAATTTTAGGATAGAAAGAATAAATTTTCTTAATTTTGACATGATAAAGTCTTCAAATCCATTATAATAGTTGTAGAAAATGATTTATTATACCTTTCATAGCCCATGAGGCCAGACTAGGTAGGTCTCGATGACCAGCCCGGTTATTTCCCCTTTCTTTGAACACTAGGGACCACTATTTTGAAATACTTCATCTTAAAATAAATCCTATAAAACATGGTGGATTCTGGGAAAGTAATGTAATGGAAACCACCAGCATAAGGTTCATATGTTTCTATTACCACCCCTAAGGAAAGAGAAAAAAGGAAAGAAGTTGCTAAAAATGGGCCACCAATGTTTAAAAATTGGATTACTTAAAATAAAATCAACAAAACTCATGATATCCTCTATGAATAGTCGATAAAAAAACTATACCCATATCCAATTATACTATGACACAGTCGAATATATTAGCATCACATAGTTGGACTTTCAAAAAGTGACCTAGTCGGAAGGGTGGGAAACAAATGCAGGAAGATGAACCTTTGACAAAGAAAAAAAGTGGCCTTGACTCTCTCATACTTTATACCATTAAGATTGAAATAAAGGACACTACCCCACCAAATGATATCACCAGAAAGGGTCATCTAGATAGAATCCTCATCATATGAGTAATTAATCTTTAGTTACATTAATGTCATTCATTTAATGGACCTCTTATTTGATAAAGTGTAAGATATGAACCTGAGTTCCCCATACACAAATGTGGAACTATAGAAATTAGAAGAATGATCCTATGGAAGATGGGAAGATACACTAGTGGAAGTAACTAGAATTATAGCAACGTATATACTCATACTGTCAGTATTATAGAGAATTGTGGAATATTCCTTCAGTGATTCAAACAGGAGTAGGTTAATCCTCCTACATATTCCAAAATCCACCCTAACAAGATCATTCTGGAATATCCATCCGAGCGAGTATAGGTTTCTGATCACCCTCATAAGAAATACAAATCTATTTATCCTAACCACCAAAGAACAAGAGCACGCATAATTCATTTTTCAAGGTTTGGTCTATCTACATCTAGCAAGCCATCCCCTAATGAACTTGTGAAAAAGCTTTCGTATGTTGGGAAGAGCGATAATTTAGCCCTTAAGTATTAAATATTAAAACAATTAGCCATGGTACTATCCAAGTTATCAATCCTGGACACTCTTAGTTTATCAAAATACCTCAGGGATGCACTTGTAGATGATTTTCTAAGCCCCCATGAGTTCAAAGATAAGGTTTTTATTTCTTAGGTCTATGGGATAGAGACCCACCCTACTGAGCTTCATAAAATTATATCCTTTACAAATCAAGATTAATATGTCATTATTTAGGGAAAAATCAGACCCTTGAATGTGTATTCTAGAAAGAATGGTGGTAATGTCTGAAGGGATTCCATTGATAATGAGTCTAGAGTTAATCTCATTCTAGTATGGAGACATTTTCTTCTAGGATACATAGAGACTAACATAGCTCCATCCACTCTAACACTACGTGTTTATGAAAAAGTGAGAAAAATAAAGTGGTCTAAATCAAGCTAATGGATTAGTTTTGGTACCTTATATTAGACTCATAGTTTCGGGTTGTTCGGAAGGATTTGACCTTTAATATTTTTCTAAGAAGTCCTTGGTTTTATCAACAAATGGAAATCCCCTCATCATATCACCAATGCCTCAAATACTACATTAATGACAAAGTTGAGATTCTTCATGATGATATGGGTCATTTAAATATTGTGAGTGGCATTATATTGATTTAGGATTCTATCATATGGAAGGGAAACATCCCATGATTGACAGTGTTGCCTGGTTCACTACCCTGAATGGTCTAGAAATGAACCTAGACAACCCCTTAAAATAACTTAGTAAAGAGTATTTATTACACATCACTTAGTTCAATCACATAGACCGAAGATCAGTACCATATTCAATAACATATATGATATAAGTCCTGCAAATTGAGTCCAATAGTATTAAAAATATTAAAAACACTCCATACAAAGGTAAAATATCGAACGAAGATACCATTATTCCATACCTTGGGATTCATGAACTCCCTACATTATCAGTTAAGTCAAAAGAGGTTGTCATTTCACTATAATAGGATGAATATACTCCTTCTCCATCCCTCAATCCATACCCTAAGGATTTGAAAAGAGCTCCCACATTGTTTGTTGTGCCAAATTAAGTCACTTCATCTTATAAATGTCAAAATACCAGCTTCTCTCCTAAATTTGGAGATCTTACACAATTACATTCCCCCTATAGAATAGGAAGAAGAGGGAAAAGAATAGGATAATGATGAAGAAGTGGATGTCTTTGGAGATGACCCTCAATAATTTGAGGAGCATGTATATATCATTATTGATGAACTCAGAGAGATAGATATGGGTATAGAAGAGGACCCACATCCCACTTTGATCAGTGTATATGTGTATTCTAAAGAACATGAGGTGTATACCTCATTTATAAAGATATATCAGGATATATTCTCCTAGAATTATATAGAAATTGTAGGATTAGATCTCAAGTTGGCCACTCACCACATGGGCTTACCATATAACCAATGAGGAAATAAGAAGGTAGACACAAGGACACATTCGACACATGATACAAAAATTGATGCCGAAGTTGACAATATCATCAGGTCCAACATCATTCCGGAGGTCCAATATCCAAAATGGTTGTCCAATATATTCCCAATTAAGAAGAAGAATGGGAAAATCAGAGTCTTCATCGATTTTTGATATCTCAACTGGCATTTTCTGAAGGATGAATTTCTAGTCCCGATCATAGAGATATTGATTAATTTAACAGATAGATATCAAGACATTTCCTTTGTGGAAGGAAATTTAGGTTATAATAAAATCTGAATGTCTCAAAGAGATGAAGAAACTACTACCTTCAGGGCTGCTTAGTGAGTATTTTTCTATTAGGTAATGCCCTTTGTATTAGAGAAAGTCATCACTACATATCAACGTGCCATGCATCACATATTCAAACACTTCCTAGGGATGTTTTTTGAATTATATGATAAATATATAGTGGTTAAATCTTGAAAATAATATGACCACTTTGATGATCTTGAAACCATCTTCAATAAACTACAACAACACTGCCTCAAAATAAATCGCCTGAAATGTGATTTCAGTGTTACATTAGGGAAATTTCTTAGCTTCTTCATAGGTCATCATGACATTAAAGTATACCTTGAAAAGAAAAATGTGTTCCTTATAATTATACCTCCTTGAATCCTCAAATAGTTGAGAGTAATTTTAGGAAAAAATTTCTATATTCAATGATTTATAGCCAACCATGTGGGAAAATGTTTTTACTTCACTAGGTTAATGAAAAATGGGATACATATTAGTGGACTGATGATTTTCAGGGAGCATTCAATAGTCTAAAGAAATATATTTTGATTCCACAAATGATGACACTTCGTATCGAAGGAAGACTAATATTTTTGTATGTGATGGTCTTAGATTGGTCATTAGGTTCCTTCCTCACAAAAAATGGCACCTCAAGTGAATAAAACCATCATTACATCATCCAAACCTTGCATGATGTTTATACTAATTACTTAGATATCGATAAGAGTTGTCTAGTGGTAATATTTGTAGTCCAAAAAACTAAGGCACTACCTGAAGCATCATGAAATTCATTTAGTATCTCATATTAACCCACTAAAAACATTCTCATCTGTATAATCTTGACTGGGTGTCTTTCATGGAGGGAATCCATCCATTATCAGTTTGACGTCCAATTCATGCCTTTAAAAGTGATGATGGGTCAGGAACTGGCAAAATTTCTGGAAGAACATCCCTTAATATAAATTATGTCACTAGATACTGAACTACCCAATGAAGATATATTATTTATTCAATAGACCCCCCAGATATGTGAGATGTATTTTGATTTTCCATATAGAATCCCAATAGGTAAGGGAATTCACTACTAGAAAAGGAGGTTTATGAGACCCCTTACATGGGAAATCACCATTGGTAGTCATAAGGCTTATCAAATAAAAATAACATTGACCCCCCCCCCCACCATCGCATGAGATCCCAAACCCTACCTCATAGCTGCTCATCCCCTCCCTCACCGCACTGCCACCGTCGCTCATCCCCACCCTCGCTGCACCACTGAAACCACACTGCCTCCACCTCCAGCTCCCTGCTGATGTCATATCCCATCCCCTCCCTCAACACACCGCTCATCCCCTACCTTGCTACACCACCACCACCTCACTGCCTCATCATATGGCTACCCACTTCCATCACCACCCTTCCACTCCCTCACCACACCACCCCTAACACCGGCCCCCTCTCCTACCCCTCCTCTCCCTCGCAACACCACATTCATCTCCCCTCCCTTACAAATTTGTTGCACTATCAGGTATGGTCTAATTTTTGTTTTAGGGTTTTAATTTTGGGCAATTTATAGCACAAATTTTTCATGCATGAATATTATATGAATATTTCATGTGAATATTTCATGAAAAAAAATTCCATGAAGAATTATGAAACAATGTGTGTTGATAGTGTGTGTATGAGAAGGCTTCACACTTTACTTGAGGTTGGAAGTTACATAAAATGTAGAGTCCATTTATAAGTTTATTGGATTGATATTAACTAGTGTTGCTATTTGGTTTATACCATTCTTGTGTTTATCACATGTATCTATGTTTGTGTATCCCATGCGAAAATGTTTGAGGTTTGACCACATGTGTGTGCTTTCATAACCCATGATAACCATGTTTGAGGTTGATCACATGTTTTTGTTTTGATATTATATGTTATTATAAATATTATATGTTGTTACTCTATATTATATTTCATGTTTCAATGTGATGTACATTGTATATTTTATATTGTGTTGTTCTATGCCTGGTACCAATGTTCATGGTGTACTCATAGTGGCTCAGTAGCCCCTAAGGGGGAGTGTGATAAGATGATGTATGTTCCATAAAGATTGGATTGAGATAGATGATGGGGTATATTGTATATTTTATCCTCACATAGGGTAATGGTAGACTTATGTGATCTGAACCTTGAGGTAACAATGGGGCATGATGGTATTCAAGGACATGACTTGAGATGTGGTTTCAGGATAAAAATTCCCAAGAGAGTGTAAAAATGTGTTGGACTTATGTATTGAATGAGAGAGTGAGAGAGATGGGGCTTGATGGACTTCTATGGTTTGACTTGATAAACTTACCTTTTTTAGGTTTTGGAATACATGACGTGACATTTTGGTTGACTAAGTTCATGAATTTTATTATAACTACATTTCCATTACAGAGCAAAAGTTTTTTTAGTGCATGGCCACTCCGAACATTGTTGTGTGTTTTATTTCAAGAACATTTATTTATTATCACAACAAAATCTATTATACCATTGCACATGTGCTAAGGGAAAAAAATTCCTACTACTTTCATATTCCCACCATGCATGGGAATCTCGATGCATGTGAAGACTTCATTATCTGGGATACAATGGAAAATCCCTAATCATAGGGGAAATGATATGGAGAACGATGTTTAGAGGTAGAATTGGAATGGAATTTTGAGTTATGTATAAATATTTTTTTACATTCTTCTTATTTCCCACACTTTTATTGACATAAAACTTTTGGGGTATTTGGGTTTTTACTATATGACTTGAGATACCTCCCATGGATTATGATTTTTAATTGTTTATTGAATCTATTATGTTATTTTTTATACTTTTTTTATTGATACTAAGGGTATATTTTCTACAATGATGACATTCATACCCTTACTACTAGTAACAAACTTCTTTCATAAAAGGATAGTTGCTTGAGGCCATGAAGAACATTATCCTGGACCCTGTGATTCATCATGGGTCATCACATTCATTATCCCACATATTCTATATTAATAACATAAGTCAATATAGATTGGTATTTTTTTGTTCTGGAATTGTATATATTTGACGTTATCCTTGATAAATATTAGTTAGTTTTCCATAAATTAGAGATTGATTGCTATATTTGATGGGTAATCTTTACTGACTGTGATGGAACAATGGTAGTGTGAATCCAAGAGGTAGTTAGACATTATTTGTACAAAGATACAGTTTCTCCGAGTTTTATAACACTATTCATTACTAATTGATTTTTGGTAAATTTCATCAAAAATTATATTTTTTGATTTATTGGTAGGAATTAACTTAGTCTCTAAGGTTGATAGTTCAATATTTGTATTTGTTGAATTTTTCATGTACCAAATATGCATGCATGTTATTATGTTTTATTTCATTTTTTTATTTAGCATTTAAATTTCAATAGTTATAGTTGCTTTATATATTTTGATTATAGTGTATCAAACTTTATGCATTATGATATTAGTAGACCACCGATTCCTTATTGTCCAAGTTAGTTTTCTATTTTTTAGTATACCCAATATATAATATATATTTTTTCTTAACTGATAAACTCCCTCACCCATTCGATCAAATCAGTTAAGTAATGTCATTATATATGACCCATGATCTATCCAACTCCATATTATGAAGAAAAATATATTTAAGGGAACCAATTGTCATGTTTATAGTAGGATAATACGATAAGTGTGAGTCATTTTATGGAAAGACATTTGAGAGCCAAACCTAAAATTCACACATCAATGCTGACAAGATTGTTGTGGATTACCCAATCAATTACCTTAGGATAAACATTAACCAATGATTGTGAAAAATTAAACAGTTGTGAAGAAAAATTAGTATACCCGATGTTTAAATAATGAGCTCCCATAGCTATAATAATCCTTTCTTGAAAAATGTTTACTCTATGGAATTATGGACCAAATTCATTCTAAATATAGTTTCATAATTATACATATTTTCATCTAATATTTCAAGAGTTATGAATTAATTCATTTTTTTAAAAAAATTTAATCAAAATATGATTAAGAACACTTGAGTATAGAATCATCATTATATTTACCATACCAAAATGGTGGCGATGACATGGGATTTCAATTCCATTCCATTATCTATTCTCTTTTTTTATTATTCATATATAAAAATTGTTTATTTTATCAATGGTCTACATGAAATTGGTCAGTCTATATTTTAAATATATTTGATATAAAAAAGGCATGTATTATAAAGTCTTGTGAAAATGTTTTTTATACAGATATTATTATGGATAAGAGTTGGATTGATCTTCTAAATAGAACATATAGAGAATATTTGAATAGAATAATATAGTTTATTGAGTTCACTGGAGGATTTAAATTTGACTATATTAGTTTTCCATGTAGAAAATGTGCAAACAGATATCAATTCACATGAGATACTATGAGGGAGAACCAATTCTTGAATGGATTTCTGAAAAAATATATGAGCTGGACTCGACATGGGGAAGAATATATTCATTGTTAAAATATAGATGTAGTTCATATGGATGATAATGCAAGTATAAATGATCCAATGAATGAAATTTTTACTAAAATGGTATGTGGGTTGGTTCTTGAAGACATTTTCATCTAGAATGTTGAGACCAATGAGATAAATCTATGCTCTGGTGCATATTATGATTCGAGGAGTTTTTATGAATTACTTGATGATGAAAAAATGGAATTATATCCTAGATGTACTGCTTACAATAAATTTTCATTTATCGTGGAGTTGTTGCATTTGAAGACTTTGAATCAGTGGTCAGACACATCGTTAGACATGCTGTTGGTGTTATTAAAAAAGGTTCATCATATTGATGCTAAGATTCATGAGTCATATTACCATGCTCGTAAGTTGACAGAGAACTTATGTTTTACATATAATACCATAGATGCATCTGCAAACAAAGGTATGTTGTTTAGAAAAAAACATCCCATTTGGATATTTGTATGGTATGTGGCACTTCCAGGGGGAAAGAGAACAGGGGAAATCATACTCATCAATGTTAGATTATGAAATAGGGAAAACCGATCACCATAAAGAAAATGTGTTACTTTCCCCTAAAGATGGGGTTGAAAAGATTTTTTTATTTCATCTAGAGTTTCTAATTTAATGATATGGAATGCGTAAATAAATCAAGAAAGTGATATGCTAACCCACCCGGAAGACTCTTTCGCAAGGAATGATTTCGATAAGAGACACCCCAAATTTTCTATAGATGGTCATAATGTCTGATTGGGGTTGGTAGTAGATGGTTTCAATCCATTCAATTCTATGTTTGGTACAACTCATAGCACATGGACCATGGTGTTGGTTCGGTATAATTTTCCTCTATGGATTTGTATGAAGCAACAATTTATATTACTTTCCACTCTTATTCATCGGCCTAGAAGTTTGGGGGATAAAATTTATGTTTACCTGCTGCCATTGATTAATGATTTGAATGAATTTTGGGGCCTTGTTGTGATGAATTATGACTGTGAAATGAATGAAATGTTCAAACTGTAGGCTTATTTATTGTGTACAATCCATGGATTCCTGGAATATGAAACTTTATCAGGTTGTAGTATAAAAGGGGAATTTTCTTGACCATGTTGCAATAATAGTATAAAATATATATAGATTAAACATTCCCAAAAATGGGCATACATGGGTCAAAGAAGTTTTATCCCCCATCATCTTAGGTTAAGAAATGATAGATTGACATTTCACGGTTCTAGAGAGTTTGGCCCAACACCAAAGATCATGACATGAGTTGAAATGTAATCACAGATTGAGGAAAAAAACATCTGCATGTTATATTAATTTCGGGATTTAGTGGCTCATCCATTAACTAATATTTGTGTTGTGGGTAGACAGCGCAGTCACAATTGGAAAAAGAAAATTATTTTTTACAATCTCCCCTATTGGAAAACTAAGATGATAAGCCATAATTTCGATGTCATGAACATTGAAAAAAAATGTTTGTGATAATATATTGTGGACCATTATAGGTATTCGTAGAAAATCAAAGGACCATGTTAATGCATGTCGTGATTTGGAAGAAATAGGTTTATGGAAACAGATTCATTTACAATTAGCTGAGGGAAACAAATCATATATTCATTCTATTTATTATAAGATGACTACAAAGGGGAAAGATACATTTCTTTCCATTTTGAAGATGCTCAAGGTGCCTCATAGTTACTCTTATAATATTTCAATGTGTGTGAATCTGATGAGTAAGACATTACAAGAGATGAAAAGTCATGACAATCACATACTACATCAGTAGTTGATTCCAATTGCAATTTTTGATTGTTTATCCCCCAATGTTGTTAAAATGTCGATTGAGATGAGTAATTTTTTTAGACATCTCAGTTTAAGAAATCAACGAATGAGTGATTTCAAAAGTTTGTAGGACCAAATTGTACATACACTTTTTCAAATTGAGAAACTATTTCCCCCCTCATTTATTTATGTTATGGTTCACTTGACATTGAACCTAACTGATGAAGTAATGGCTCTCAGTCCAGTGCAATTTAGATGGATGTATCCTATTGAGCGGTATCTGAATACATTGAAACAATTTGTACACAATAGAGCTCATCTGGAGGCACCAATAGCCAATTTTTATTTTATGTATGAGTGTACTAATTTCTGTGTAGAATATCTTATGGATGTTGAAACAAAATTAGAGAAACCATCTTGGATTCATGATGGTCCAGTTGGATAATGAACCATATTTGATATGGATAACATTGAGTGGATACAAGCGCATCGGTATATCTTGTTCAATACTCCATCAGTTGAAGCATTAATGCAGTAAGTGTATTATCACATTTATTGTTTAAATTTTACTTGTTTTGTTTTCATAAGTTGATCATTGAAACATCGCATTATCATTTTCAGGAAACACATTAATGAGATAAAAGAAGAGATGTCATGTGCGACTAAGTATCAAATTCAACAATCTCATTATGTGTCAATTCATGATTGGTTCAAGGATTTTGTATGTATAAATTGATTTTCATTATGCGTGAAGTATTATACTAATTTATTTATGTAGAAATAATTTTTCAATTCTATGAATTATGTAGGTTCATAACCTGAGGGAGTTAGGTGACCACACTCTAACTAAATAATTTATCCAACTATATGAGGGTCCATATATAATGGCTCGTCGTTATAAAGATATAGATGAAAATGGATTTTGATTTCAGATTAAATATGTAGATGAAAAATTAGAAAGAAAAACTACTGGCATCAGTTGTCCATTCATCGATTATGGTTATTTATATGGTCAATTTACAGACATCATTAAATTTGTATACCAAAACAAGTTGAAGTACATATTATTAAAGTGTAATTAGGCTGATACAGTGTGTAGAAGTAAAGTCGATCATTATTAGTTTACATTAGTAAATTTTAACAATATGTTATTCCAAAATGAATAAGTTGATAATGATCTTTTCATTTTGACATCACAAGTGGAACAAGTATTCTTCGTTACTTTGCCTTCGAATACTAGTTGGAAAGTTGGTGTGAAAATGTCCCAGTGAAGAGTTTTTTTATTTTAAAAAGATAAACACGAGATTTTTCCCTTTGTTTCCAAAAAACTTGATCAACATACCATAGTTCAATGAATGGTATAATTATTTTCCCACTCTTCAGTTTAAATCCTTTTTTAATTTTTTTTAAAACAACCCAAAACTAAATTGGTACATAAGAATTTTTATTAATTATCAGTCAAAATAAACCCTTGTACCTGAATATCCCCCAACCCCAGCCCCTCCCCCTCCACCTGGACAGCCCCCCCCCAGCCCTGGACAACCCACACTCCCAACCCTCTTCCCTCCTGGACAACCCACCCCCCTTAGTTCCCCCTGGATAGACCCCCACCCCCACCCCACATGCATAGCCCCTCCCCCTCCACCTTTTACCCTTTAACATTTATATTTAGAGTCATTTCACAATAGTCTATAATGTGGCCTCTCTTACCAAAATAAATGCATCTCTTTCCAGTTGGTTTGATACCCATATCATCGTTCTTCACTGACTTCTTGGTACTATTTAGTTCAACTCTCTTAATTTAATCTAATACAAGGAAGGCTTGTAGTCCTCAAATTCCTTTTTTTCATTTTCAAAACCACTTTCAAGGGTTGAGTGTGAACCCGAATAGAAAACCATAATCCCAAAAAAAGTTAAACCCCATATGACATAATCAAACAATTTCATAATAGTTTTTACCTATTAGAGTCATGAAACGTTTTCAATTTCCATTTTATGGAGAGGACCATCTCTGGATCATCTTTAATAAGATCCTAGATGAAATAAGTCATCTTTTCTCAGGTCATAGTAAACTCTTCTAGGATAATCTTACCATCATTGAACCGATGATCTAAGGTGTGATGTTGAATGTTTATTCTGTTGTTGTGGAATTCTCCTTTTAGTAGTATAAGAGTTGTGTTGGATTGGTACATACTAACACTCTTCATAAATGTGAGCAAATTTGTTTCAGTAATTATAAAAGTTTCAAAAATAATAAAATCTATTTTTTGCAAGACAAATTATGTATTTATTGTGTTGTTTGTAGTTATCCAATGGGTTTTCTCTTTGTTTTAGTTTTACTCCTCCTCTCTTTAGTCCAATGAGTTGAACATGATAACACGTTATGTAAGAACTCCATAGCATTATGTCTGAACCTCTTGCAACACCAATAGTGGCCAAAAAATATATTTTTCTTATATTTAGAAGTAGTTTGACCAGATTTACTTCATTGTTTTTTTTGGGTTGAAACCTCAATATTTTTTGTTCCATTTGTGGATTTTCTCTTCTTAAACATGAAAAAATTCACTCTTTATTATGTGGTGAATTTATTTTCAATTTTATCCTTCCAATTTTTTTTAATTTTTTAATTTACTCATGCACTAATAGTTAAAACAAATTCAATGCAAAGAGCTTTATCAAGTTTCTGGGAAACCTTCTTCTAAGAGTTGTTTGAGTGTTAATCTAGAGGTTATTCACATATTTTATTTACCACCATTTGGAGTCATTTTAGGACTATGATTCCCCTTCAAATTTTGTGGGGAAACATATTTTCCCTTAGAACATTGTCAATATCCAACTTAGGTTCTTTCCTTACTTTTTTTAGTTTCACATCTAACTATTGACATTGCATTTTGAGAGTGTACTTATGATCTTCAAGAGATTTCACCCTATCTATGCATTAATTATTCAAAATTTTTATTTGATCATCATGAACATTATTTGGCTCTTGTAAATAAATATCCATCCCACTTGACCTCTTGGATTTTCCTCCAACTAAGCATCTTTTACATTCATGGAGACTTTATGTAATGTATCGAATGAATTATTGTGTTGTGTTCCACAGTGACTGATGTAATCGACCTAGTACAATGAATTATTTTCAATTAATCATTAATCAAAGAATATCTTTTATTGTAAAATGAAAGTAGGTTAATATTTGGATTCAACAAATTGATTGAGAGTCTTACCCATACTTATTGGCTTAAGTATCCTCCATCTCTCCAGCCTCCTCTTCTAGTTGTTCCTTTTCATCTTGTATCACTTTGATGTGAGAAAATATATATGTAACTGCTTCAATACAGAATAATTCCAAACATTTTAATCTTATTCGAAAAGTTTTTTGTATCATATAAATACTCAAGTAGATTATAAAAATAAACTCCACTGCCTGTTTGCTTCAGCCTTGAAATCAACCTTCTTCTAGATGATTTAAATCACTAAATACAATGGCCTACATGCTAATTCATCAATGGATAGTTTCTCCACAACTTCAATTAGATATTACTCAGTAGTTGGATTCTTCTAAGCACATACCAAACTATTTTATACATTGTTCCAACTTCATCACTTGTCTTTGACTTGATGATATGCTAAAAAATAATCAAGTTTTAGGGCTGCCCACTTGAATATGTTCAACTAGTTATTTTAGGGATCCTAGAGAGCCAACCACCCAAACCCCCCCCCCCCCCCGAACAACCCCCACCCTACCACCACCTACATAGCTCCTCTACCTCCACCATGAAACCCCCCAACCCCCATCCCCATAAATCCCCCACTCCCAACCCCCTTCGATATACCCCCACCCCCATAAAAAATCTCCTCAGATAGCCCCCTCCCCACCGCCACCTACACAGCCCTCCCCCTCCACCTGGACAACCCCCCACTCCCCCTGAACAACCCCTCCCCACCTACATAGCCCCTCCCCATTACCTGGACAGCCCCCACCCCCACCCCTAGACAGCCCCCACCCCATCCCCCCTTGGATGCCCCCCCCAAACAAACTCCCCCCCGGACAGCCACACACCCAACCCCTACAACCCCTACATTAACCATCCCGCAACCCCTCCCACTTAGACAACCCCACCTTGGATATCCCCAAAAAAACTCCCCCCAGTCAGCCACACACCCAACCCCTACAACCCCCACCCCAACCAGCCCCCAACCCCTCCCCCTTGGACAACCCCCCCTCCCAACCCCATGCAGCCCCACACCTACCCATGATAATGGAATTATTAACTTCTTACTGTAAAATTAGAATGATATTTCTACTGGAAAAGCTAAGAAGTATTATATAATATAAATTTTTAATAACTAAGTAAAATATTCCACTATAGTAAATCACTTCAGGTTTAAATAACCATTTAAATTCAATCCTTTTTTATACATAATTTTATTTTAGTTTTGTTATGCTTTTGATTTTTTAAAATCCATTTATAGCTAATTATTATAGCCCTTTTTGTTTTATTAAAAACTATACAAGGTTGAATTTTTTAAAAACAATCCAATTTATCTTTTTGACACTTTGGATAGTCCACTTACTATTGTTTTCTATGACTGTAGGAATTCCAAGGGTACAAGAAGCAGATCCACATCATCCATTACAGCCATCTACATCTCAAGGTTGAGGTATGTTTTAATGTAACTATGTTTTTTATGTAGTTTCTAAACATATATATATGAAAAATTTTAAAATTATGTATAATTTTTTTTTCAACAGGATCAGACTCGGCTGATTCTTCCTCTCATAAGAGAGGCCCTGGTCGTGGAATTTCATCATGGAATTCAGACACGACATTTGATGTTTCATTTTATGAGAGATTTCATCTTGTGCGAATGAATTCCCCTACATTAATTCATCAATTGGATCATATCACATTTGACCCACATTAGTTTCCATGGACCACACGTGACTGGGCTTTTATCCCTCAGGATACATTAGATCGACTTTGGAGGGAAGTTTAGGTAAGAAGTCAAATTTAGTTTCTTCCCTATTTTAAAAAATACCAACATGTGTGAATTTTTTTCTTAAATATTATAATCTAAAAGTGTACCCTGATGAGTTTCGAACGATGTGTATGGGAAAATGTCGTAAGATGTGGAAAGATTATAAAGGAAAAGCAAGAGGGAGCACTGGGTACCAAACATGGGTGCCCCAGACATTCTAGAAAAAGTCACGAGAGGTGTTATCCTATATCAGTGGCCTGACATAGTGGCATATTGGTCTACTGAGGCCGTAGAGGTTAGTATATTTATTTTGGTATATATATTTTCGTGAATTTGTGACAAGATATTTGTTTTAAATTCGAATTAATTGAATGTAGGAGGTGCCAGCATGCCAATCCGAGAATCGAGCATTGTAGGGACCACCACACAGGCTCGGGACTCATCATGTGTCTTAGATCTGACATGATGTATTTATTATTAATATTTTAATTTATTATTTAATATGGTTTTGTTTTATATTTTTATATCTTATTAGTATACAATTATGGGAGAAAGGTGCACCGACTGATAAAATGTATGTGTGGATGAGAACTCATGATCGAAATGATCCAGAGGATGCAACTCTTATAGTAAGTACTTGTACTCATTACCAATACATACATGAATCTGTATATAAACATATATATTTTTATATATTTAAATATTTCATAGGCTGAATTTGATGTTGAGTTTGAACAGCTACCAGAGGACCAATTACAGCTTCCCATGTAAAAGGATGAGATATTCCATCACATTATTGGTCGTGACGTGCATGGATATAGTTTAAACTATGGAATAGGGATTCCTTTTTCTCTAGTATCATGTGATGAGGTTGTCGGATCGAGTGTTTCTCATATTACATTGAAACTATAAGATTTAGAGGCACAGTTTCATGCTTCCGAGGAGGTAAATGCGCAATTGATCACTGAGGTTAGAAAAGTATGGGAATATGTGCGTCCGAGTGATGGTGCAGGGGATAATATAGCCCTGGTTTATACTGAATATATTTCATTAATTTATATTATTTTAGTTATTAAAATCTTTATAATTTTTATTTTTTGTAGGCCCCTGGCACACCAGATGGAGGTAGAATCAATGACCACACATGGCATATCATTTTAACAAGGTGTGTTTCTTTTATATTTATTTTTGAAAAAAATTATCTGTATTTAGACTTTAAATGTATAATTGTTTGAGACTAGAACAATTTATATTTTTAAAAACTCCAAAATTGTTTAATTTTAAGAGTATGATCAGTAATTGGATACTTTATTGTGATAAATAATTTCTCAGAATCCCCATTAGAGGATAGGAATTAGGCTAGGTGGGCCAGGCCTAATAGCCCAATGGCCTTATGGCCCAACAGCCTAATGGCCTATTGGCCTAAGGTCCAAATGGAATACTGATCTATTGGCTTAACGACAAAATGTATGTATAGCCAAACGGACCAAATGGTCAAATGCCCTAATGACCTAAATGGCCTAACAGCCCAATGACCTAATGAACTAATGGAATAATTGGCCAAATGGACTAGTGGCCAATGTTGTTGCTTTATACCATGATAATAGTTTCCTACTGTGTTTCTAGATAGTATACTATATATATATATACTATTATTATTAGTATGTTTTGTTATGCAGTGGATTAGAAAGCAGTTATGGATAGAAATTGGTAAAGAATGTGAAGCCTGAATTGATGGATAATTAATTGGGTAGAAAATTAAGAGTCATTTTTACTGAATCTGGTGTTGGTTATAATTTGTTAGTAATCAAATTTACACATTATGCATGTTTAATTGAAAATTAATTTTCTGTTGGGGGCTACTGGGTGGAGGGGGAGAGGCTATGTCGGTGGGGGGGGGGCTATATGGGGAATGTTTTTTTTGGAGGGGGGTTTTCTAGTGGGGTCGGAGTGGGGACTGTCTGGGTCTAGGGGTGTGGGGGGGGGGATTTCTGGGGGGTTGGGAGTGGGTTGTCAGCCAATTGAACATGGATTTATTGTCATAAATTTTTTCCAAATTCAATCAATTTTTACATACTATGTGGAGTCTCATTATTGATAAGTATTAGGCTCTTTATTTTCTAAGAACAATATTTTTCAATAGGCTCAAAGATGGAAATATCAATTACATTGACTCCTCTATTTGTAATTCTCTCAAATATTCTTTCTATATGATTAGAATGAACTCCCACTGGTTGTTCAACATCAACTCTTTCTTCAATTTCTAGTTAGATAATTGGACATGTATTCCACTATTGGAGGTTATAAATTCATTGGATCCCTCACCTAACACAACTATATCAATCAAGGATCAAATGGAGGGTTCTTTAGACTATATTCTGGATAAAGTTAAGGATATCATCTTGAATCACACTTTTATCAATGGTAAAGAAACTTATTACAGGAAATTTCACCAGTGGATGGTTAACATCAAATGATTCCTCTAAAACAGCTATGTAGGTGCATTCTAATTTATAGGAAAAACCTCTAAACTGGTTCTAGATTGTTCCATCCTATATTAATCTTTCATGGAGAATCATTCATGACAGTCTTCC
The DNA here is from genome assembly GCA_963277665.1 of Viscum album. NCBI lineage: Eukaryota > Viridiplantae > Streptophyta > Magnoliopsida > Santalales > Viscaceae > Viscum > Viscum album. Next base: position 792,373,274 of record OY728164.1, read on the forward strand.
CATAGAAAACCTACTTCATCTAGTTGGTACTAATTTATGCTCATACTGCATGTTGTGTAATCAAAACATGGATAATATAAATCATTTATTACTTATATACAAAATTACTAATAATACATTATGGGCTGAAAAAACATACCTGTTTGAGACTTAGATTCCCTATTCATCAGCTATATAGGATCATCTGGAGGCTTTCACATAGTTTGTATGGGGTTGGGTGGGGGGCTATCTGGGGTGAGTGTAGGGGTGGGGGATTTCCAAGAGGATTTTGGGGGGGGGGGGGGGTTGTACGGTGGTGGGGGGTTGTCCGGGGTGAGTGGGGGTGGGGGGCTATCCATAGGGTGTGTGGGGGAGAGGGGGGGGAGGGGTTTCTCTCCGTGGGGTGGGCGGGGGGGGGGGGGGGGTGGCTGTTTAGGGTGGGGGATGTCCAAGGGTGATTGGGGGTGTCCAGGGAGAGTTTGGGGGGGGCTGTCTGGGGGTGGGGGGGGGGGGGGGTGGAGCCTGTTCGGGGGTGGGGGGATGTTTGGGGGGGGGGGGTAACTGGGGGATGGGGGCTGTTTGGGGGGAGTGGGGGTTGTCCGGGGGTGGGGTAGTGCAGTCTAGGGGTGCTGTTCAGGGTGTGGGTCGTCTGGGGGTGAGTGGTGGGGCTGTCTGAGGAGAGTTTTGGGGGGGCTATCTGGGGGGACTTCCCAGGGGGTTCAAAATGGGTGTTGTCCAAGGGTAGGGGGGGCTATCCGGGGTGAGTGGAGGGGGGTTGTGTGTGGGGTGTTTGGGGGGGGGGGTGTCTAAGGGTGGGAGGCTATCCATAGTGAGTGGGGGGTGTTCAGGGTGTGGAGGGGGGATGTCCGGGGGGTGGGAGTGGGGCTATCCGGGGGGAGGGGATGGGAGTGGGGGCTGTTTGGGAGTGGGGGACTGTCCGGGGGGTGTGGTGGTTGCATGGGGTTCAGAGGAGGGGTGGGGTGGGGTGGGGGTGGCTATTCTATACTGAACATTAATCTATATAGTTCAACGTCGAACAAACACAACCAAATGGTTTTCCAAACATCTTTTCAAACAACCTCATCGTGTACGAGCAACACATTAGGTCCCTACTAGAGTAGATTAGTGAGTCTAATGGCCTAATATCAAAATTGGCCTAATGGCCAATTAGATAAATGAAGACTTGGCCAATTGTCCAAATGGCCAATTTCCCTAATGGCCTAACATTCTAATGCCCTAATGGCCTAATGCCCTAATTCCCTAATGGCCTAACTCCCCAATGTCATAACGACCGAATGGAGAATTGACCAAATGGACTACTATCCTAATTACCTAATGTCTTAATTATCTAATGTCCTACTAGTATAATGGCATATTAGACCATTGTCCTAATGACCAAATATCCTAATGAAATATTAGACTATTGTTCTAATGGACAATTGGATAAATGGAGACTTGTCCAATTGGCCAAATTCACAAATGCCCAAGTGGCCAAATGCCTTAACAGCCTAACCCCCTAATAGCCTAATGGCCAAACTCCCTAATGGCCAAATGCCCTAACAACCAAACGAACTAATAGCCAAATGCCCTAACAGCCTAACACCCTAATGTCCTAATTCCCTAATGGCCTAACGCCCTTACACCACAATGACCCAACGACCAAACAATGGCCCAAAGGCCCAACGACCTAATGGAAAGTTTTCCAAATGGACTACTGTCCTAATTACCTAATGTCCTATTGGCCTGATGTCCTATTAGGCTATTGGGATAATGGAATATTATCCTTTTGTCCCAATGGCATATTATCCTATGGGCCTAATGACCAAATGGCCTATTGGCATATTCGCATATTGTCCTAATGGACAATTTGATAAATTGAGACTTGGAAAATTGGCCAAATTCCCAATTGCCCAAATTGAAAAACACCCTAATGGCCAAACTCCCTAACGACCCCATGTCCTAATAGAAAATTGGTCAAATAGACTATTTTCCTAATTAACTAATTTCCTATTGGCCTAATGGCATATTATCCTATTGTCCTAATAACCAAATGGCCTAATGGAATATTAGAATATTGGCCTAATGGCCAATTGGCCAAATTCCCAAATGGCCAAATGGCCAAACGCCCTAATGTAAAAATTCCCTAATGTCAAAATTACCTAAAATCCTAACTCCCTAATGGCCTAAAGGCCTAACGTCCTAATTCCCAAACATCCTAACGCCCTAACTCCCTAACAGCCTAACACCCTAATGGCCTAACGGACTAACACCATAATTCCCTAACAGCCTCATGCCCTAATTCTTTAATGGCCTAATGGAATAACTCCCTAATGACCTAACGAACTAATTCCCAAATGACCCAATTTAATTATTATATATATATACTAATTGAATAAATATGTCCAATTTGAATTTTCTTTGTTTATATATTTCTTTTGTATCATTTTGTAGGTTTATTGAAGTAGAATATTTGAATGGATTGGAGATTTCTAGATCCCTGGATATAAAAAAGTATTTCTGTCATTTATTGTTATTGAATATCCTAGTGTTTCTTCTATTTTGAATTGATTTTTTCCTGATTTTAGCTCTGTTTCTATTGTTTGAGAAGCACTGTAATTTTTTTTAAAAATTCCCAGGTTTATGGTCCCCTATGGCGGTCGCTAATGGGGTCTTTTCCCCAAAATCTAGTGACTACCAATGTCAGTCACTATAGTCCAATTTTTAGGTTACCTATAATGACTGCCAATTGCGGTCGCTATAGCACGACCTAATAGCAACCAATATTCATCTGAATGTTAGGTCACCTATAAAGACCCCAAATGGTAGTCGCTATAGCCCTATAGAAATGGGCCTAATGAAATTGCCTTTGTAAATATCAAGTCCGTCTCTAAAGACCAATAGCGACCACCAATGGTGGTCCCTATTGGTTCAATTTCTAGTAGTGATGGAAGACCCCAAGTTCAACAAACTTATTTTGGGATTAGTGCTCATTTCCCCCGAAAAGACAATATGACTTTACTCATTCAAACTGTCAGATGGTTTCATGAACAATGATATAGAATATCAAGTACTCATTTCAGGGGTAGAAATAACACTCAATGTACCAATAAATCACTTGAAGGTATTGGGAAATTCCAAAATGTTCACCAAGATTGTCAACAGTGATTATGCCATAAAAAAGGAAGAGATAATCCCATGCTAGACCATGCTTGAGGACTAATAATAGAGTTCCCCTCATACTCTAAACTAGTTCATATCTTACACTCAAAAAATGCTCAGGTTGATGCCCAAGATAATACAGTCATGACACTAGAATATCTAGAGTGTGATGAAACAATAATCCGTATTGCTCACCATTGGATGGTCTCACCTTTTGTTGAAGTCAAAACAGAGGAGATTGATGATGTTAGTTCCATCCCCAAACCATATGGTCTTTATAATTGGTGGATAATATTCATCATGGAATACCTTTAAAATGGAGAACTCCTAATGTAAATATCTAAGAAATGGAAAATCCAAATATTAGAAATTAAAAGTGTTCTATATGATGACATAAATCATTAAAAGGCCCTCTATGAGTGGGGCCTTTATTTAGTCCTTCTCAGGTGTATTGATGGAGAGGATGCCACTGTCTTCATGAAAGAAGTGTGAACTAAACATTGTGGCACCCACCTATTAGGGTTCAATATATCCTATTAAATTGGAAGGCTTGTGTACTACTGGACCACTATGATACATGATTGCACAAAATTTACAAAAACTTCCATGACTTCTAGGTTCACACCATCTTTATTCATCAACCCCCATAGTTTCTGTATACTTAAAAATACTTTTTTCAATTTTTTATATGGGGAATGGATATCATGGGGTCATATCCTCCAGCCACAACCAAGAAGTTCATGTACATTCTAACTGAAATAGACTTCTTCTCCTAGTGGGATGATGTTGTATCCCTCAAATAATATAGAGAAAAGAATATAGTTAAATTTTTGAAGTCTAAAATCATAATGAGATTTTGTGTCCATCATACAATAACTATGAACAATGACACCAATTTCTATTTTTATGAGTTTTTGAAGTTATACCAAGAGTATAACATCAAGTCCAACTATTCATCTCGCTATCATGCAACCTCTAATGGATAGGTAGATTCCTTCTACAAGACCCTACAAAAAATAATAAAAAATATGGTAAATAAGGATTAAAAGTATTGTCTAGACAAGATCCTTCAATCCTTGTGTGGGATTATCGAACAATAACCTGCATTGCCACGCATACGTCCCCATACTCATTAGTATATAGGACAAAGGCCATCCTACCCATCGAGGATCAATTTCCCTTACTCAGTGTTTCCATCTTTGATCATTTATTCATGGATGAGAAATCTTAGAAATGGATAGATTAATTGGAATGATTGGATGATAATAGATTTCAAACCTTGCATAATTTTTAATTCCATTAAAAATGGATCACGCGAGCCATTAACAAAAAAGTTCTCCTATAGCCATTCCTTGAGGGAGAGATGGTGTTGGTCCTCAAGACCTCAATGATACCAATAAATAAACCATCAAAGCTGGAGACAAAGTGGGAGGGAACCTAAGACATACACAAATTATACTCTAATAGAGCTTATTATTTTATCAACTGAATGATTAAATATGTGTTAAAAGGAGATACAGAGTTTAAAAAGATCAAATACAATACAAAGCATCAAAAAAATATAGAAATCAAGGATCAAGGGTGTCTAAAATAATGGAGAACAAGGGAGTCTACACGAATAAGGTTAATGCACTTGGAGGGGAGGGAACCCAAGCTAGTAAAGACCATATGAATATTGTCTTAACTACCCCTTTCCATAAGAAATTCCACTATTTTATTTCCTTCCCTCCAAGTATGATGGATGGTAACTTTTTTGGGAACTAGGTTTTTACACTATTGATATGATAATAAATGGACTAGGGTGTGGGGGAGTTATCATGCATGGAATAATGAATAGTGAAGGATTTTGTTTAAATTTCTCGCACTTTGATATTCAAGGAGTTGAAAATATATATACCATTACGGAGTACATGATATTCTATATAAATAGAATCACCTCACCCTTAATAGATACTAAAGGAAACCATGAATGTTCTTTGTATGTTTTGAACCACTCCACCGCCCCACATAAAACTAAGGTGACACAAGCCATCCACATTGAGCTTCAGGCCATTGATGGGAGAGAACCACATGACCCATATACCCCTAGTTAGTAAACCCATGTTTGGGGGAGGGTTCACTCTATCATCCATGATGAATCTTGGAGATATGTTATTTTCCCACCGATGAAACATACATCCCAATTCCACTACCATGCTACTAGAATATACCCGAAATCATTCCCTTGAGCTAGGTTTATCCTCATGATGACTCTTATTTTTGGTGCCCTAGAGAACCCATAATCCTATATCCAATGGAATGGACCTTACCTTATGATCCTAGTTATTATTTTATCTTGATGGATAGAAAACGTAACATAGTCCTCATCAATGCTAGGTTCCTGATGAAATATTTTGTTTTACCACACAACCATTATCTAGGTCACATGACTATAAACTGCGTGAGACCCACATCCTCACTTTGCAATGTTAAACTATATAACATTATCATCCATGTCACATGGAGTTAAAATATATGGTAAACATCCTTAGCACATGATGTTAAATTTTATTTTTCCCATATGTAATAAACATGGGGCACCTCATGTTGAAAATGAAAGGTCTCAATGTCCTCACCAGAGAAGATGTCACCCAAATCAACAGTATTCATCCATTTAGGGATTCAGAACTATGCATGGATTGTATCCCATCCTCATGGGATATGTATAAATTCCCAGGTCTTTTTCCCTAAGACCATCCCCATCATCAAATTGTCATGAACCCCTTTCCCTTCAACATCATGATAGTAGTCATCATGTAATATTTTTTGAGGGTTTATGTGGAAAATGGACCCCTTTTCCCTCCTTTTATGTTGGTTTGTCTATTATTATCCAAAACAATACTCAATGATACATTTTCACCCCATCATGTTCAAAGCTATGAAATGATAGATTGTATCATTTCCTCATGGAAAACTCAAAATGCCTTATGCGACCAAGTATGAGAGGAATTAATAACAATGTCCTTAAAAATATTATAAACAATATCCTTACCCTATCCCAAAAATACTAGATGCCTCACGAAAGCCATGGGATTCCTCAATGTCCTCACTTGCTAGGACTCTCCCATTTCTGGCATCAATCTTCTACCATTCTATTTTCATAACTTCATTTATCTTGATTTCCTTCTACACAGGATACGTAGAGTCACCCAGATCATTTTTCCTGGCCCAACTATAGTTTAAAAAAATAACCCCTTCCATACATATAATACATAAATATGTAGGGAATTATTCAACTCCTAGAAAATTTTGATCTGAATGCTTCTTGTGTTCTCAAACACATTCCTTCCACATATCACACTCTTTTTCCTACTAAATTTTGGATCTACATAAACTTCCATTGTCCATCGGTAATGGGATTTCAATTTCTTGAGGACACCATTGTTTCAATATGTATAATATTTCCTAGTTTGGATCTCTATAAATTACCCACAAAGGGCCTATCAACCAAAGGAAAATCCTTTCTCAAGATAGACCTATCTTATCTCCATAAGCCCTTAAAACATCATGATGGAAGTTTCATTTCTAAAATGGGCTACAGTCACTACTTGCATACTCAGCCCATCTCATTTATCCCAATCCGAGAACCTCCAAGATCACGTTTTATGATTTTAATCTTCACATTCGAGGCACATCAGAACATCATGGCCTGTTAAGTTTTATATCACTCCTTATTTCCATGAGATATGATCCTAGTCACATAACATAAAAAATTTCAATAGATCATGTCATCATAGTCATATGACATTAAAATGTATGAAAACATTTTCATCACATGACGTTAAAATGTTTTCTTAACCTATGTGTTAATTATAAGATTCCCAAGGAAACAATCTTACACTGCCTTGTATCACAAACATGAGATTCCTTTTATAAGGTGATTCCTTGAATGACCAAATAACATTTATGCGGATGTATGCCTTCTTTTTTATGCCAGTTGAACTTCTTCATTAGAACAAGATGATAATCCACATGTTTCACATCCCTTTTACTCAACATTATTATCCTATGACTATGTATGCCTTGATTCACACCCCTGTTAGATATGTAGTTATTCCTAGAACAAGCATCCTGGTCCAACCACTATAAATTCAAAATGTCCATATCCTTCCTTTTTATTTCCATTGTGTGGTAGAATAAACCTTTTCCACTACTTTTTCCCCACACTGAGCATAGATATCATGGGATTTGGAATTTTGGTAAGGGATTTCTCAATGGATCAAGGAATATCAATTCATATTAGTGTTTTTATGGTACTAGTAGAAATAAATTAAAAGCCACACTAAATATCCTTACTGCATTATGCTAAAATACTTGGTAAACGTCCCTATTGTTCTGAATTATAATTTAATGAATACTTGTAGCTTGATTCTTACCACTACATGAAATGTTGTGAAACTTGGATCTATAAATTTGATCCAATCTATTGTATTTTATTTTTCATATCAACACACCTACTTTCTTACCACATGATGTTAAACTGCATGGATAGTGTCCTCATCACATTAAACTAATCTACATTATTTCCGTGAACTATAAAATGGAAATTATTCAAGGTAAATCATTCTAACCATTTAAAATCATTTTGGAATGGATTGATTGTCTCATATGATGTTTGATGTTTTATGAATCTTGAATTTAGAAGGTTTTCCACTTTTACCATAAAAGTTCTTCTAAAATTAAATTTTAAATTATTATTAACATATAAATTGTTCTTTCACGGATCCATGTTAAATCTAAAATGGCCCGCAAAGAGAATGTGGGGATCTACCCTCCTCTAGATGGAAAAAAACCCCATAAATTAAAGTGAGAGTGGGAACAACTATATTGATGGGTTGTGTGGATTCCGTCATTAAGGTGAAGACCCTAATATTAGTATATAAATCACAATATGAAAAAATACATCCACTAAAGAACATGGTGAAAAATGATACCAACCTAAATTTTGGATATGCGTCTGATTAGATCTCGTAACCCCATGTTGTTTGTTGGACTTCCTCAGGATGTCCCAGTATAAACTTGGAATACCTCTTGATTATTGAGTTGGTTGAGTCCTAGTGCATCAAAACATTTACCTTTTACCCATAGCTTAAAAAATGAATTTATATAGTCACTTAGTGGAATGAGTGAACATGTGTGAAGAGGATGACCTATTGATTTCATTGTTGTAATCACAAAATCTCTATAAATTGGAGAAACCTGGTCAGTATCTTCGTAGGTGATAGTTGTCAGAATAAATTCATCATAATTCATTACAATAATGGGAATTAGTCTTAATTGGTAGATATTCCATAGTCTTATCCTAACTTCAACATGTGTTAAATGAAAGCTGTTGGTGATAGAACACCAGCAACTAGTCAATTTTGGTAACAACAAGGTTTGAGAATACACCAAAAACTAAGAAATCCATACTTCCTGGTGCAGGATGAAAACCTCTAATCATTTGTAAAATTCAATGAATTTCTAGTGAACCCAGAATGACCAAGCCCATTCATCATAAAATATTATTTTTAATCATAAATCCAACTTCTAACTCCATTCTCCAATTGAATTATTTCATGGGAGATTATGAATGGATGGGTAATATTGAATGGATGACTTCAAGGATATTATAATTATGTTGATTTCTTTGTTTCCACGAGTATCCATTTAGAAATTAAAACCTCTTATTGAATAAGATCTAAAATAATGTGTCATATGGAGGAAATTTTCACTTGAACATGATATGTGGAGACCTAAAACATAGAAGTTTGAGAATTATTATTATTAAATGGAATGGTAGAATAAAATTGAAGTCCAAAGTTTTATAGTCATAATTTATTAGAAAAGGATAATTTAGATGCTCTGATGAAAGGAGACTCTTCAAAATACCATTTTTATGGATGATGTGATGTCAAAGATCATCTTTAATATTATCAATAATGGAAGTTGTCATTTTAATTGTGATCATAGAGTTGAAAGCCATAGTTTTTATTAACATGATATATATTATCCCTATATAAATATCATTAAAATAATGTGAGATTGATTGAAAAGGGTGAAAAGAAAATTTTATCAAAACTGTATGGCATGATATGTAGTCCACAAAGCATCGACCCATGATGTGTTAGAATGGTCTGAAGAGCATAAAGCTAACATATATATGGATATATCAATATTTAGGTGAGTAGATATGTCATTCGGGGGTGAAAACCAATGAGTTGATAGAAAATTCATTCGTAAATAACAATGCAATATGGGGAGCAGAAAGCGATCCGGACTTCATAGAGTGCTAGTTCCCATAAAGGCCCAGTAAATGAAAAATGATCCTAGACCCCCATTTATAGGCATGGGGAATATTATGGGACCACATTCATACCAAAAAACTAATCCAAATGGGACCAAATTATTCATCAAAACCACCTCCTCTTCATCTCAATCGGAACCCATTTTGATGGGGGTATTTTTTGGGTCCTAACAACCCTTCAAGAAAGTATAAATGGATTCAGTGAATTTTTTAATGGAAAATACAACGAAAATAAAATTTTTAATAATTATTTAAGGATGAAATATATTTAAGGGGGATCAGTTTCACATAATAAATCTCACTAATTGGACCACCACTTTTCATTGAATTCCGATGTTCTGTAAGTTTCCCCACAAACAAAAAACACATTTGATGGAACATATGATGTTTCATGTACCCCAAAAAAATAAAATATTATTTATGGGTGAGAAATGTGTTTACCATCCCCTAAAAATTAGAAAAATAATTTGATTGTGTGGATGGTTTTTAACATCCCCTGTAAATGAAAAAAAAAATTATTTTTCAGGTGCAGATGTTGCTTTCCATCCCTTGAAAACAAAGTCTCCACCATGAGTGATCGGAGACCCTAATAACCAGTTACCTCTAATCCAATATTAATTACCAAGGGGGATCTTGGAAAGAATAGGATTAAAACTCATAGAAAGGTGTGAGATTCCTTGATTTACTCTATGTAATTTTACTGGATAATGTTATGGTAGAAAGGGAAAGTCACCCGACCATCCGTAGACCCAAAACCCTTTGCAATCGCCATTCCGTGAAACATAAGAGGGTGGAATCTTTGTAGTATATGGTAATGAATAGTAAAATGATACCTAGAGGTAACCCTACCCCATTTAGGAAGACAATACATGGGAGGAACTTTGACCCATGTAGCAAAGTGCTATGTGTATGGAACCCAAACCGCGTAACACAACACTGCGTGGAGGGAACCCCATCCAATGTAGAAAAATGATATATAAAATGCAGTATCTTGTGGTGCTCTGGTTCCATAATCTCATTACCTTATTCTAATGTATTTTTCTTCACCACCTTGGACCCTCGATGAAATTCTCTAACGACCTTCTTCATCAAACCTTTTTGTGTGAATCTCTAAGCCCTTTGGGGGCCTCCTTATGAGGCATCGGGCCAAGGTGTCTCCCAGCAATTCCAAATATGTATGATCAAATCCATGGGTAGGCCACTGTTCCATCTCAAGAAAACATAACCATGGTAAATTAGGTCCCATTGGTATCCTAATTAACAAGAAATATCCTAAAAATAGTTTCAATGGTAAATTCACATGGTAAAGAGGGTTCTGACATTGCGTACGGTTCTAGGTGGATCCTCGGACCAGGAAACGACATTTATTATTCATCCCCTCCATATTCCTCTCATCTACATGTTGAATGGGGATGGAGAGAAAATTAGGGTCATGGAATCCGTCTTGGAGTAATCCCTTATCCTTTCTTTCTAAAGGATGCAATCCTCCTCCCGTTTGTCTTCGAGCCTATAACTTGATAGGTGGTCATACATGGCTATCCTGGATACCAAAACAAAAGAGTAGATAGACACATTTAAATCCTTTTATCTCTTAGTTAGGGAACATGATATAAAAACAAGAGAGGAGACGAGTGCTAGAGCTCTCTCTTTCCCTCTCCCTTTCGGATCTGACCTCATCCACTAGTCGATAACTAACATTGTTTGGTTTTTATATCTACTATTTCCTCTTATTTCTCTCACTGAGCATAACTCACATGGGCTAAGAGGCTGGAAGAAATCATGAAATTCACATGACCCCAAGAATCAATGGGCCCCCCATTTAGTGTAATCCCCATCTATACCACCTCAAAGCGACATATTCCATGTGGGATAAACCTTCTAAGGGACACATTATTAGAGAGGTATGAAAATTTTCATTCTACTAGGTGTAAGCCCCAACCAAAACTCCAAATCAACCTAATTTAAAACATTCCTTATGGTCCTATAAACAAGGGCCTTATCCTAGTTGTAAAAACCAAAACCATGTTACTATCATCTCAAAGGACCATATTCCCCATGCGATAAACCTTCAAAGGTCCATATTCCCAATGAGGCAAGAAAATAGGCTCCTCCATAAGTGTATGTCCCAAAAATCTAAAATATATAGGTTTGATCCCTGACTAACTAAGATACATAGGAAGCTTCCCTAAGGTTCAATCCCAACAACCAAATTCACTATAATGTTCTATGGTCCATATCCCCGGAATGGTCATGTCCAACTCAATGGGAAACATTCCTTTTGAGCCGCTTTAACAACCATCCTTTTTGAGATATATTCCTAATAAGATAATACCCAACCTGGGAGACTACATCTCTTCAAGGACCCTTGAGCCACTTCAGCATAAGTCAAACACCATTTTTTAGGCACCTCTTGACTAGACATCCTTGCTGCATGACATTAAACTACATGGTAAGGACATCGTCACATGACCATAACAAGTGATGATCCCTATAAAGTGGCACTGAACTATATGGGTTCAAATTACTTTAATGAGGATACATAAGAATACCATCTTATGGGCCCAATATGAATATCAAAACAACTCCTATCTCCCTGGATGACGGTGAATCCTAGATCACCGCACTACATGGATTAAAAATATATTTGTAATAAACAACTAATAGATCTCTAATCCATTCATGAAAAGGTAAAATTGATGGAGAACCATGGATACATATAGATATCTACCTCAATGGGGAATCTTATATACATACATATGATTCTGAATCCATGCGTTTTAGTAATTAATCATTAATTCAAGGGTGACCCATGTTATTGTTGGGAATGAAAAAGGTTCCATGAACATGTCTTAAATCAAATATATAAGAGGGTATTTTATTTGTAAATAATTACCCGTGAAAGGGTGTGATGAGCCCAATCTCCCATTCCCTCGACCAATGTGTGTCCCTAAGAATTATTGTATTATTTCCCAATGAACACCTGCCTTTGGAAACTAGGTTCATGAAACGTCTCAAATGAGTGAATCGTTGGGTGTTTTTCAGCTCCATGAACAATCCATTGGAAGTCGTTTGAAAATGTGGGACCTGATGTGGATAATTATGTAACCATACTCAACCCCCACAATCAACCATAAGGTTCCAGGTTTTTGAAAAAAAACTTCAATCCCTTAAAAACCTTAAAAATTATAAAAACCCTAAAACCCCTAAAAACCTCAAAAACCCTAAAAACATTAAAAAACCCAAAACCTTAAAACCCAAAAAACCTAAAAAACCCCTAAACCCACTAAAAACACTAAAACCACTTTAAACCCATTTAAAATGTTAAAAAATCCACAAAACCCTTAAAAACCTAAAAAAAACCCAAAAGAAACCCAAAACCCCCCAAAAAAACTCCTAAAATACCAAAAATCCCCTTAAACCCAAAAAAATACTAAAAACCCAAAAAACATAAAAAATCTAAAAAATCCCTAAAAAGATAAAAACCCTTAATACCCTAAAAACCCTTAAGAAAACCTTAAAAACCTAAAAATATTAAAACCCATAAAAAACATAAAAATGATAAAAACTATAAAAAACTTAAAATCCCTAAAACATCTTAAAATAAAAAACCCCTAAAAACCTTGAAAATCTTAAACACTGATAAACAACCTAAAAATTAACAAAATTTTAAAAAGCCTTTAAACCCCTAAAAACATTAAAAAACTCTAATAAACCTTAAAAACCCTAAAAAGTCAGAAAACCCCTAAAACCCCCAAAAAACACAAATGACCTAAGAACCCAAAACCCCTCAAAATCCCAAAAAACAACAACAACCATAAAACCATATAAATCCTAAAAAATCCCCAAATCCCTAACACTGTAAAAAACACAAAAGCCCAAGAGAAACCCTAAGAAAACCTAAACAATATAAAAAAACCCCTGAAAACCTAAAAAATGCTAAATCCCTAAAACCCCTAAAAGCCCTAAAATCATAAAAACCATAAAACCCTTATAAACCTTAAATAACCCTAAAATTTCATAACACCCCTAAAATCCCTCTAAAACTCTAAAAACCCTTTAAAAACCAAAAATTTTAAAAAAACTCTAAATACCTATAAAAACCATTAAAAACTCAGAAAACCATAAAATCATAAAAAACCATAACCCCCATAACCCTGAAAACCCATAAACCCACAAAAATCCTTAAAACACCTATAAACAATAAAAATTATAAAAACCCCTAAAAACCCCTAAAAATGTAAAAAACCCAAAAAACATGAAAAACTATAAGAAAACCCAAAAAACCACAAAAAACCCAAAACCCCTAGAAAACTAAAAATCCTAAAAACCCCAAAAAAGTAATAAAAATAATAAATCCCATAAAATCCTTCAAAACACATAAAACCCCTAAAACCAAACTAAATATACTAAAAACAATTTAAACCCCTTAAAAAATTAACAAACTCTAAAAAATTGTAAAACCCCTAAAAATGCAAAATAAACACTTAAAACCCCACAAAATCCTAAAATCCCTTAAAACTCTAAAACCCCATAAAACCCTCAAAATCCCCAAAAAATATAAAAAACCCATAAAAATCATAAAAAACAAAAAAATCCTAAAAATGAAATAAAAATACTATAAACACTCTAAAAACCCTTTGAAAACCTTAAAACCTAAAAACACTTAAATCCCTTAAAAACATAAAAAATACTAAATATGAAAAATACCCTAAAACCCTAAAAACAATAAAACCCATAAAAACCTGAAAACCCATTAGAAACACTAAAAACCCTTTAAAACATTAAAATCATAAAAAAAACTGTAGAAAAAACTAGAACACCTAAAAACTAAAAAAACCATAAAAACCCAAATATCCCCTTAAAACACTAAAAACCCTAAAAAACACGAAAACCCCTCAAATCCATAAAAACCATAAAAATCCTAAAAATAACTAAAAAAACTATAGAAATCCTAAAAAACCCTAAGATAACCTTAAAAACAAAAAAACACTTAAAACCACTCAAAACCTAAAAATTTATATAAAAAACTTAATGACCCCTAAAAACCATAAAAATCATAAAAACAATCAAAATCCCTAAAAATCCAAAGAACTAAAAAAACATCAAAAATCCCTAAAAATAGATACATAACTAAAAAAACATAAACCTACGAAAAACATTATAAAATGTTAAAAACCTAAAAATAATTAAAACCCCTAAAAACCTAATAACTTGGAAAACCCTAAAAACCATAAAACCCTGAAAAATCTTAAAATCCCCTAAAAACCCTTGAAAACCTAAAAATCCACCTAAAAATCTAAAAACATTTAAACCACAAAGATTTTAAAAAATCTAAAAAACTTTACATACCCTAAACAACTCAAAAAAACCCTAAAAAGGAAAAAAAAAACCCTAAAAACTCTAAAACCCCTCAAAATCCCTAAAAACCCTGTAAATATATAATTATTAAAACAGCCGAATTTTTTTCTAAAAATGTAGAAAAAACTATAACAATTAAAACACATAAGAAAACCATAAAAATCTAAATCCCCTCCAAAAAACCTAAAACCCTAAAAACCCTAAAACCATTAAAAACCATAAAAACCATAAAACCACTAAAAAATATAAAAGACCTTTCAATCCCTAAAAAATATATAAAAATCCAAAAGATCTTTTAAACCATAAGATATCAAAAAATCCCTAAAAATAAAAAAAACCATAAAAACATTAAAACCCTAAACCCCTCTAAATCCCCCAAAACCCAAAAATACCATAAGAATCCTAAAATTCCATAAAAAATACATAAAAACATAAAAATCCAAAAAAATTATGAAAAACCATAAGAAAACCTTAAAACCAAAAAAGTGTAAAACCACTAAAAAACCTAAAAAATTCTAAACACCCTAAAAACCATAAAGCTCAAAAAACCCTTAAAAACTCTAAAAACCCATAAAAACCCTAAAGCACACTAAAAACTCTAAAAAAATTTAATACCTTACAAAGTTAAAAAAACATTAGAAAACCCTAAAACCCTTAAAAACATCAACCGTCACCCCAAAAAGACCCCCCAAAAAATAATAAATCTTTTAAAATCACTAAAACCCTAAAATCCCAAAAAAACCATAAAAAAACCATAAAAATATGTCAAAATCCTAAAAAAACATAAAAATCCTTAAAAATGAAAAAATCCATAAAAACACTGAAAATCCCTAAGAAAACCATAAAAAACATAAATACAATTAAAACCCATAAAAACCCTAAAAATGCTAACCCTAAAAACATAAAAAACCCTAAAAACCCTAAAAAAGTTAAAACCCATAAAAGCTTAAAAAACCTAAATCTATAATAACCCTAAAACCCACTAAAAACTCTTTAAACACCAAAAAATATTAACAAACTCTAAATCACCTTAAAACCAAAAAAAACATAAAAAACACCCTAAACCCATATAAAACATAAAAAAATATCAAAGTCCATAAAAACCCTAAAAACCCATAAAATTAAAAAAGGACCTAAAAACTTGAAAAACCATAAGAAACCCTTAAAAACTTAAAAACAATTAAAACCCATAAAAACATAAAAAACTAAAAAATTTAAAAACCCTAAAAATCCAAAAAACCCAAAAATCCATAAAAATGTTAAAAAACAAAAAAACCAAAAAAATAAAAACCAATAAAAACTCTAAAAACACGTTAAACCCATTAAAATTTTAAAAATTATAAAAAAAACTCTAAAACCCCTAAAAACTAAAAAAACTAAAATACCATAATAACCCAAAAAACCCAAAAAACCATACTGACCATGAAAATCCTTATGAACTCTAAAAACCAGAAAAAAACATAAAAACCCCTAAAACAAAAAAAAAACTCTAAAACCCTAAAACACCCTAACAAAACATTAAAAAAGTAAAAACACACAAAACCCATAAAAACATCAAATGATAAATATACTAAAGACTTAAAAACCCTAAAATCCTTAAAAACCATAAACCCCCTAAAACCTTAAAAACCCTAAAAATCCAATAAACCCCTAAAAACTATAAAAATATTTTAGACCCCTATTTTTTAAAAAAAAATCTAAATAACCATTACACACCAAAAAACTCAAAAATACCCTAAAATCCCCAAAAAACAATAAAAACATTAAACCCCTAAAAAACCCAAAACTCTTCAAAATCCCTAAAACACTAAAACCAATTTTTTTTTAAAAAAAACTCTAAAAATCTATAAAAACCTAAAAACCCCTATAAAACTAAAAAACCTTAAGAAAACCTTTAAAACCTAAAACACCTAAACCATAAAAACCTAAAAAATAGAAAAATCCCAAAACCTCTAAAAACAATAAAACACTAAAAACCACAAAACCCATAAAACCATAGAAACCAAAAATCCTGATAAAAACCTATAAACGAACTTAAAAATATAAAAACATATTAAAGTCCTAAAAATGTTAAAAACCCAAAAAACCAGAAAACCCTAAAAAATAATATAACACCCCTAAAAGTCCAAAAAAATCAGAAAAAACCCCTAAAACATTATTAATCACTAAAAATACCTATAAACCTTAAAAAACATAAAATACCTAAAAAATATAAAACCCTAAGAAAACATTAAAAAAGTAAAAGCACTTAAAACCCCAAAAAATATAAAAAAGGATTAAAACCCAAAAAAACCCAAAAAATATTAAAAAACCTTAAAAAATATCAAAATCCATAAAAAACCAAACAATCCGTAAATATCCTAAAAAATCCCTAAAAATACCAAAAAATGTAAAAAATCCCAAAAACCCTACAAAACCCTAATATTACCTAAAAACCTAGAAACAGTTAAAACCTCAAAAAACATGAAAAACACTGAAAACCCAT
The DNA here is from genome assembly GCA_963277665.1 of Viscum album. Lineage (NCBI taxonomy): Eukaryota > Viridiplantae > Streptophyta > Magnoliopsida > Santalales > Viscaceae > Viscum > Viscum album. Next base: position 792,390,580 of record OY728164.1, read on the forward strand.
AAAAGACCCCAAAGACCCTAATACCCCCTAAAACCAAAAAGCCTATAAAATATTAAAAAAACTAAAAAACTATAAAAACCATAAACTCACTAAAAAACTATAAAATCCTTTTAAATAACTAAAGAGATTAAAAAAAATTACAAATCCATTAAAACACTAAAAATTCAAAAAGAACCAAAAAACCAAAAAACACTAAAAAAACCTAAAACCCCTCAATATCCCAAAAAAAACATAAAAAACTATAAAAATACTAAAAATAACCAAAAATACCTTAAAATTCAAAAAACCTAAAAATATTAAAAACCTAAAAACTCTAAAAATTATAATACCATAAAAACCCTTACAAAACCATAAAACTAATAAGAACTCTAAAAATCACTAGAACCTCCAAAAACCCTTTAAATCCCTATGATTTTAATAAAATAAAAAAAAACATAAAATCACTAAAAAAATAAAAAAACCCTAAAACCAAATAAATCCATAAGAACTCTAAACCACAAAAATCCTAAAAACCCTGAAATCCCGTAAATAATAATAGCCTAAAAATCATGACAGATCCCTAAAAACATAAAACCCCTAAAATTACTAAAAACCCCTAAGAAAACCTTAAATACATAAAAACACTTAAAACCCCTAAAAACAAAAAAATGATAAAAAAAACTCTAAAAAAATGAAACCCCTAAAAACCCTCAATATCCGTAAAAACACTAAAAACCATTGAAATCCTAAACAAACCCTAAAAAACCCAAAAAACGTAAAAAACCTGAATACCCATTAGAAGTACTTAAAAACCTAAAATCACTTAATATCCCTAAAAATTATAAACCCCCTGAAATCAAATAAAAACCATAAAACCCCTAAAAAAATAAAAACCTCTAAAAACATTAAAAACACTAACAACCCATAAAAAAACACAAAACCCACTAGATACAGTAAAAATCCATTAAACACCTAAAATTTTTAAAGCCCTAAAAACCTCAAAAAACCCATAAAAACCCTAAAAACTATAAAAACCTAAAAAAACAAAAAAAAACCCTTACCCAAAAAACCATAAAAACCATTAAAAAAACTAAAAAGCACTAAATATCTCTAAAAAGGTAAAAAATCATAAAACCATTAAAAACCAAAAAGAAAACCTTAAAAAACTAAAAATAATTAAAACCCTTAAAACCTAAAAGGCTCTAAAAACCCTAAAAACCATAGAACACCTAAAAACTATAAAAAAACTCTAAAAACCAACAAAATCCCTAAAAAAGAGTAAAAACACTAAAACCCATTTAAAACCCAAAAAACATTATAAAAATATAACAAAAATTAAAAAATAAAATAAAAATATTAAAAACCTAAAAAATAATAAAACCCCTAAAACACTCAAAATCCCTAAAATCCTAAAAACCATAAAAAACCAAAATGGCCCTAAAAAATACCTAAAAATGTAAAAACCCCTAAAAACCCTAAAAGACCCTAAGAAAATCTTTAAAACCTTAAACAAATAAAACTCTTAAATAACTTAAAAAGTGCTAAAAACCCTATAAACCACTATAGGACCCTAAAAACCACAAAAACCATAAAAACGCATAAAAACTTAAAAACCCCTAAATCCTCTAAAACCACTAAAAAATCTAAAAACATTTAAACCCCTAAAAACGTTAATAAACTCTAAAAACATTAAAACCGCTAAAAATAAAAAAACTCAAAAAACTTAAAAAACTATAAAAACTAAAAAAACATTAAAAATCCAAAAAACCCTCAAAATCCCTAAAAACCTAAAATTCATAAAAATTCAAAAAAAGAAGCAATTTTCTGTAAAAACATAAAAAACCCTCAACCCTGAAAAACACAATGAAAACCATAAGAAACTAAAAACACTAAAAACCCCTAAAATCCTTGGAATTGTTAAAAACCCAATTAAAATCCTCAAACCCCCCCCCAAAACTCTCAAAACCTTAAACCCCCTAAAATATTAAAAATCCATAAAACCCCATTAAATCCCTAAAAATTCAATAAAACTCTAAAAACCCTTTATATGACTAAAAATGTTGAAAAACTCTAAGAACCCTTAAAAACCATAAAAAATTCAAGAAAATCTAAAATCTTAAAAAACCATAAAAAATCTACAAAACCATCAAACCCTTAATATCTATAAAAACCCTATAAAACCATAAAAATATTAAAACATCCCAAAAAATATAAAAAAATATCAAAGTTCATATAAATCCTGAAAATCCTAAAAAAACTATAAAAACGTAAAAACACTTAATAGCTTAAAATTTCTAAAACCCTGAAGAACCATTAAAACCCTAAAAAATAAAAAACCCCTAAAAACCATAAAACCTCATAAAAACCTTAAAAATATATAAAACCCTGTAAACCCTAAAAACCACTAAATACTATAAAAACCCTTTAAACCCCTAAAAATATTAAAAAAATATAAAATACCTTAAAACCATAACAACACTAAAAACACATAAAAACTAAAAAACTAAAAAAAACCCTAAATACCGTAAAATCCCAAAAAACCCTCAAAATTACTAAAATCCCAATAAAAATATAAAAATACTAAAACACCCTAAAAAATAAAAAAATCTAAAACCCCTAAAAACAATAAGAAACCATAAAAATATAAAAACACTTAAGACCCCTCAAAATCATAAAAAACTCTAAAACGCTAAATACCCTAGAAAACAAAAAACGATCAAAATCCATAAAAACAATAAAAATACTAATAATGACCTAAAAATTCCTAAAAACAAAAAATCCCATAAAAACCCAGAAAACCATTGAGAAAACCATAAAAATTTAAAAACATTTAAAACCACTAAAAAACAAAAAATTAAAAAAATGCTAAAAACCCTATAAATATCCAAAAAACCCAAAGAACCCTTTAAACAATAAAAACCCATCAAAACCATAAAAACCATAAAAACATATGAAACTTAAAACCCCAAAAAAATAGGAAACACTATTTTAATTTCTAAAAATAGTAAAAAACATTAAAAAACATTAAAACCCCTAAAAAACTAAAAAACCCTAAAACCCCCAAAAACTATAGAAACCTCCAAAACCTAAAAAAACCTAAAAACATTAAAAATCCCCAAAAATCCTAAAAACTATAAAAATCATAAAAACTATAATATTCCAATAAAATCCCTAAAATCCCTAAAATTATCACAAACCATAAGAAGCCTTAAAAAACACATAAAACCTCAAAAAACATGAAAATTGAAAAAAAACCCAAAAAACCCCATAAGAAACCCCTAAAACCCTAAAACCATAAAATAAACTAAAAATATTAAAACCCCATAAAAACCCTATAAACCACTAAAACACCAAAAACCCTTTTAAGCATTAATTTTTTTTTACAAAACTCTAAAAAACATTTTAAACCCTAAAAAATCAATCAAACAAAACAATAGACGCAAAAAACCAAAAAACCCAAAAAACTATAAAAACCCTCAAAATCCCAAAAACCCCTAAAATACCATAAAAATACAAACAAATCAATAAAAATACCTAAGAACCTAAAAAATCCTAAAAATTTGGAAAATCCCAAAGAAAACCTTAAAAAAAAATTTTAAAATCTATAAAAACCCATAAAAATCCTAAAAAAGACATAAAAATCCCTAAAACATAAGAAACACAAAAAAACCTAATAAAGCATAAGAAAACCTTAAAACCTAAAAGCACTAAACGCTTACAAATCCTAAAAACCCCTAAAAACCCTAAAGAGACCCTAAAAACTCTTAAATCCCCTAGAAACCATAAAAAACCTTAAAAACCTTAAAAACCCTTAAGAGACTAAAACCAAAAAAATTCTAAAATCACATTAAACCACTAAACACGTTAAAACCCCTAAAAAGCATAAAAATGTAAAAAATACTTAGAAAACTCTAACCCCCCCCCCCCAAAACAATAAAAACCCTAAAAACCCTAAAAATCCTTAAAAACCCTAAAAACAATCGAAATCCTAAAAATTACATAAAAACACAATAAATGTAAAAAACCTTAAAACCCATAAAAATCATCAGAAAACCGTAAAACCTAAAAATAGTGAAGACGCATAAAATCCTAAAAAAGGTAAAAACAAATAAAAACCATTAAAACCACTAAAAACACTAAAAACCTTTAAACCGCTAAAACATAAAAAAACTCAAAAACCTTCAAGAAAACTAAAAACTAAAAAAAACCCAAAATACTGAATAAAACACACAGAAAATCCAAAGCCCCCCAAAAAAGCCTAAAAACTATAACAATCCTACAAAATGTTAAAAACATTAAAAAAATCCAAAAAAAAACAAAAAAATAGTGAAAATGACAGAAACCTAAGACACCTAAAAACACAAAGAAAATATTAAAAACCTAAACACACATAAAATCCTATAGTACCTAAAAATCTATAAAAACCATAAAAATGCCTAAAAATCATGAATACCCCTAAAAACCATTAATAACCTAAGAAGCCCTAAAAACCCTAAAAATCACTCAAAACTTTTAAAACCATTTAAACACTAAAAACCATTTATACACCTAAAGAATCTAAAAAAATATAAAAACATTTAAAACCCTAAAAACTAAAAAAATCTTAAAACCCCAAAAGAAGATAACAACCTTAAAACCCTAAAAACCTAAAAACTGTCAAAATCCCTACAATACTAAAAACATAAAAAATCATAAAAATCTTTAAAAAAACCTGAAGATGTAAAAAACCCTAAAAACCATTAAACACCCTAAGAAACCCCCAAAACCACCCAAAAAAATCACATAAAAACCTAAAAATGATAAAACCCCTAAAATCCCATAAAAACCATAAAAACACACAAAATCCCTAAAATCCCAAAAAATTCTAAATATCTTTAAAAATACAAAAGAATGAAAAAAACTATAAAAACATGAGAAACCCTAAGAAAAAACTAAAAAACAAAATTCACTTAAAACCCCTAAAAATATAAAAAATTACATGAACCATAAAATACACCCAATATGCCCTAAAATATATAGAACACCATAAAAACCTTAAACCCCCTAAAAACATATAAAAACACTAAAACCCCATATAAAACTCTAAAAACAATTTAAACCCCTAAAATGATAAAAAACTCTAAAAATCATAAAAACCAAAAAAAAAACTCAAAGAAAACCCTAAAAACTAAAAGAACCATAAAACCATAAAAAGCCTAAAAAATCTCAAAATCCCTAAAAACCCTACAAAATTAAAAAAACACTAAAAATACTAAAAATAACTAAAAATTTATAATGACTTAAAAAACCATAAAAACCATAATAAAAAATTAAAAATGTAAAAAAATATAAAACCCCTAAATACATAAAAAACCCTAAACCCCTGAAAACTGAAAAAACTTTAAAAACCATAAAACCCATAAAGACCTTAAAAAACCCTAAATCCAGAAAAACTATAAACCACAAAGAATTCAAAAAACCCTTTAAACCCCAAAATTTTGTGAAGAACTCTAAAAAAAGTTAACCACTAAAAAAATTTAAAAACCCCCCAAAAAACCCAAGAAAACTATAAAAACCCAAAAATCCCTAAAAAACAAAAAAACCTTCAAAATACATAAAACAATAAATAAACATAAAAATTATTAAAATTAAATATAAATAAATAAAAATTTAAAAACCCCTAAAAACATTGAAATACATTAAGAAAACCTTTCAAACCTAAAAACACTTAAATCCACTAAAAATCTAAAAAATGCTAAAAAACCTGGAAAGTCCCTAGAAACCCCTAAAACCCATGAAAACCCTAAAAACCATTAAAATCATAAAAACTCTAAAAAAAATTTAAACCCCTAAAAATTTAGAAAACTCTAAAAACCATAAAAAACATATAAATCTCAAAAAACCCATAAAAACCCAAAAAAAACTATGACAACCCTAAAACCCTCAAAATCCCTAAAAACTCTAAAAACAATAAAAATCATTAAAATTACCTTAAAATCTCTAAAATTTTAAAAACCCTTAAAACCTTCAAAAACTATGATACATGATCCAAGACCGTCTAGGAAGTGTCCTAGGAAACTTATTCAATGTTCAGATGTTGAGCACTCGGATCTCTTTAAGAAAACATGTAAGAAGTCCTATAAATGGTGGAAATAAAGAAGAAATGAGAGCATTGGTTAAGGTAGAACGCAAAGAGAAATTTTTACTATGAACTATAGAAAAAAGATTCCATAAAGAATAATTAATCCTTTGATATGTTGAGAATTCAAAAATAATATAATGGTTTCATGAAAAACTCTCCATGATAACATTACCTTTATTCATGATGTTCAAAGAGTACAAGGGGGTGGCTATTTATATCCAAAGTGTGATAAAAAATCTAGTACCTATTTTCCATAATTCAAAAAGCTTAAATGATGATTTTAATAGTTTCATCACATGACCATTACATTAAGGGACAAGTAGAATACCCTTTGGTAATGTAAATACAACTATCCCACCACTTATGATTTTGAAGATTCCATGGTGGGGTGGTCTTGAAATTCATAGATCACCATAGGATGGATAATTAAAAAGCGTTTTTGTGCCTTAATTAATATAAATATAATCCCAAATTCTTTCTATAAGAAAGGTTATTGGGAATCTCTTTGGAATTCCATGATTAACCCATTTAAGGCCGCCTTTATTCTCTTGATCCGCTCACTTGTCATTGGGCCACCAACTCCTCACAATGGGTCTTGTGTAATCATGACCATTCTTCCTTCCTTATTAAGTCTACATTCAACCCCTCGATTCCCATGTGTGACATGATCCTCATTATCCCCTTCCTATGTATAATGATTCAACCTAAAATCTGAAAATTCAAAGGGAGAAAGACCAAAAACATTAAATGTGACACAAACGCTTCCATTCCAATCAGGTAACTAAATATTTTAGGAATTAACATTGGTTTTATATAATACTTGGAAAGTTCCATAACCTCATGGATGATGTTTTTATTTTCATTGCCCCACTTCTCTTTTTTCAGGTTTTTTCATACCAAAGCACCTAGATCAAATGGTGCTCATTTCTAACACTTCCTTTCTTGATCACAATATTATAGTAATAAAGGCATGACACAAGAAGGAATTGATGGGTTATGATATTTAGTGGTAAAACATTCTACCTTGTATAGAAGCCTAAGTGTTTTTACCCCCTTTAAAAATATCCTTATCTATCTATTTCCTAAAATAAACTCAATTTTCCCTCAACACTCTTGTTTTCACTCTTATTTTCACTCTTGTTTTTAACTCTTTTATTTTCTTATTTTTTAGGTCACTCATTACTCTTTTTTCACTATTTATTTTTCTCTTTATTTTTTCACTCTATTTTATTTTTCTATCTTTTCATAAAATTTAAAAATATTCACTTGGACTTGATAAGCTTGAAACAACCTTAAGAGTTTATGTATATCTCTCCTCCCATTGAAATCAAAAGAATAGTGGTTAGTGTATCCACAATGTCTGATCCTCCTATAAAATTTCCAAGGCATTCCCGACAAGATATGACTAGCATTCGTGGGAAAAAAATCACATATCACTTTGAATTCATATTTTCCAATAGAGAATGTAAGTTTCACTTGCTTAGTCAATTTAATATCCCCACTATTATTTAACCATTTCAATATATAGGGCCTATTATTTTTGTTCATAACTAATCCTAATTTATCAACCATCAAACCACTTTCTACGTATATGAAACTACCCCCATTAGTGATCACACTACATACCTTATCATTGATGAGGCATCTATTATGAAAAGTTTTCTCTCTTTTCTCTTGATCATGTTAACCTTCAATTTGATCACTCAAATCATGACTTGACATAAGAATTTATCAATGTATTTGGCTCTCTATTTCCATATCTGAATGCTCCTCATGTTGTGGAATTTCATCTTCACTTGAGCCATCACTAAGAAAATCTCCATCATTAAAAATAATCCTGGCCCATTAATTTGGTAATTGTGAGGTAAAATGTTTACATACATAACATATAAATCATTTTATATCACGTGATTTGGAAACAAACATACCCTCCATTTTACCTTTGTATTCTAGAAAGAATGGGATTGGTTTGGTCATCTCCTTTGAATCCATTTTGTTTTCCCTTACATGTTATTATGGTTTAGAATACTTGAACATGAAATAAAATATAGAATATTCACCATAAGATGTAGGGAGAATACTTATTTACTTTACTTGCCTCTCTGCATTAGTAGCCATGTAAAACAGATCCTCCATATCCAAATAGTGGTGTATGTCCACTACATCCCAAATGTCATAGTTGAGACAATTCAAAAACCACTCTATTGTGGCCTCTTGCTCCATATTAATATTGGACCAAATCAAAATTATATAATTCTCTTTATGATACTCCTAAACACTCATAGATTATTATTTCAAACCCTATAACCTGAGAAACAAATCATGATGACAGTGTCAAGAAATAAACCTCTTACTCATTACCACTTTCATATCCTAAATATTTTGGACGAGTCTTTCTCTACCTTTTTATAAACTCACTTGTAGTAGGTCCCACCAAATACTAGTACAGATAGTTAATTCCATAGATTCCATCTTCACCTTATTTTCTTCCAAATATTTTTGAAAACCAAAAACATGTTATACCATTCATTCCCATTCTAAGTATGTTTCGATATCATTATTACCATAAAATGAATCGATCCTCAAATTTATCCTCCAAGATCATTGGTTTCTCACCATGGTGGTTTATTTCTCTAAATTGGTGACTCATGAAAATTAGAAAAATACTCCTCTTCTTCAAGAAACCTCCTCCTTGGTGGTGTTATATAATTGAAAGGGGATTGAAATTCCTTCATCCTCGCATTATACCTTTGGAATTGTTCTTCAACGTACCTCATGAACAACTTAATGTATGTTTCATTAGTGTTACTCGCCTCTAACATTTATGAATCCTGTAAGAAAATTTGAACAGAAAGTAATGTGGAACTCACACAATACCTTACGTGTTTACACTTGAAAATATTATGTTCGCTCATGTTTCACTCAATTTTGGGTTTTTAACAAGATATAATACTCTTTCCTCTTACCACTCAACTAGCTACTTATAACATTCTTACACAATACCAATAAATATAAATAATTGTTGGTGTATCATGATCCTAAACTATAATTCAATGAAAAAAATCAAAATGGATTCAAGAGGAATATGTGGGAAGGGTAAGATAGAGGTCGAAGGAAAATGATAAATGGATATAGCATTGAAAATGTTGCAATTTTTTATCATTTAATATTTTTAATTAAATTTTGGACTATTTTTTCTGAATAAATGTAGTAGTAAAAAGATGAATTTTCAATATGTAAATGTTGAAGAATAGATAATTTTAAACATCCAATGGAATCAATGATTGAGCTAAAATTTAACTTCCTTCCCCTCTTCATTGGCCTGAGAAGCAATGGGGGAGCTACTAGGCCTTAGGTGACATACCCAAGACACCAAAGGCTATAAATAAATTCCAAGGGCCTCATAAATAGTAGGGGGATTATTTTATCTTTTAATATAAAATAGTCAATCCATTGATAACTAAAACAACCAAACATCATAATGATGCATGAGTACCAAAATGCAAGACAATAAAAGACTAAACCAAAAGAAAATATCATATTATAAAAAAAACCAATGTGACATAACCAATGGAGCCAAATGTTAAAAAAAGACACCAATAATGAATCCTTATTTTATCCCAGCTCCAAATGCGTATGCCCAACCTAAGGTATCAAGTAGAGTCACTAAAAAACTGGGATACCCTGGCTGTACCTGTGTCTCAATATGTAACATATGAAAACACACCATCATGACCAATCAATGGGTGAGTATAAAAATAAGTAGGATTTCTACAATGACTTCACAACACAAAAAATTTGGATTTAACATGTTATCAAATTTATATAAAATAGTTTCAAAAGAATTTAATGTAGCTTATATCCAACCAAAATAGTTTTCCAAGGAAAAAAAATCCAAAAATCCTTCATTTTTCTCAAGTAATACATCAAAAACTAAAACAATATTTTATTTTAATGGAAAATAAAAAAAATATTTTAACCATTTCTCAATTTATTATTTGGTATAAAAATTACATGTCTAAAAACATCATCAACAAAAACACACAAAAAATCTTGGTGTTACCATTGATTTTGGAACTTCACATACATATTATATCCCTTTAATGTTGGTACTTTATGGCCATTATACATCCCATTAAACTCATGACAAACCATTATGACCAAATCATATCAACCTATTTGAATTAAATCATTAAAAACATACATTACATGCATCAACCAAACATAATTTTATAATCACCATTTTAAAATTATAAACAACTGTTTTCTAAAAATCTATCCAATTAGAATTATTTAAAAAACCATAATTCAAATGAGAATTAAATAAAATATCCCTATGATTTTCACAAAAATTTCAATAAATTAAATCATTTTTAAATCAATCCTTCAAGTTATAATAAAGAGGAGTAGAGAGGGAATCCAAATTTCTATCCAACATAGATGAAAATGAAGAATGAAACAATAATGTTAACAAATTAGATTAAATCAAAAAGATTATAACTTAGATATATTTAGCATCATTCAAAATAATCATATCATATCAATATTGACATCACACAACATGGATATATCACCAGTGAACTTGATCAATGATTCAAAAAGAGGTAAGGAGAATATATTTAAATAAAATGATGAATAATGAGAACATCTTGATGAATCCAAGTCTCTAATGTAGTTGGATTTTCCAAGGAATCACTTTTATATCGAGATGAATTACCTTCAACACCTTGAGAGGAAGAGAAATTAATGTAATTGATTGTTTATGGGGAAAATGAGTGGTTTAGGAGGTAAATTGGATTAGATCTACAATTTTTTTATCTAATTTTCCATAGTTCATAGTTGGGTGCACGGTTGGGAAAACGATGCACTAATAATGCATGAGCCACTAACTCCAAACACACCTCACATGGTTGGAATTCATGGTTAGATAAACTATTTTATTCCACATTTTCCTTAATTTCATGGTTTATACCAAGAATCTATATGGTTTGGCCAAACAGTACACCTCCCCAATGTCCACTGTTTCAGTTGCACAGTTTCTTGGAGGTGTTTCATAGTTTCTACTAACCATTCTCAAACCTAGGCCCCCCAAAAAATCCTAAAAACATTACAAATCTCCATTTAATCTTCTGAAACTTAATAAAATTATTTTATATACTTAAAATATATTAATAAAGGTAAAGGTACAATAAATTGGGGGTTCTAAATTCACCACACCATTGGTCTTTCCATTCCTGGAAAGTATAACACAATATTTTTATATGAATATTTTTGGTCATTCCTCCATTATTTCCTTTCCATTATCCCAATTTTCCTCCTGAATCTGACCATGTTTCCAAAATAATCTACAATATACTGATGTTTTTTTGTGAAATAATTTCTATTTCCTATCTAGAATATTTACTGGATCATAAACCACTATTGAAACTGGCTCAACGTCAATGTGATCCCATAAAATCACATGGTCGTAGTCATGTTGATACTTCTTCAATTAATATATATAAAACACATTATGAACTGAACTAAACCTTGGTGTAAAATAAAACTGATATTCCACCTTGCCCAACCATTAATGTATCTCAAAAGGGACTATGTATTGTGGTGTTAACTTTCCCTGATTCCAAAAAAGATGATTCGCAATCCTAGAATAGATTCTTAAGAAGACATGATCACTCACCTAAAATGATAATGACCATTGACAATGATCTATATAAAATTTTGGATGACTCTATGTTGTCTCTATCCTCTTTCTAATTAAATGAGTCTTTTTCTATTGCCTCTTGCACAAGTCTTGGTCCAACTAGTGAATTCTCACCTGTTTCCACCTAATAAAGTAGAGAAAAAAAGGAATCCCATATAATTTTTCATAAGGATCAATATTTATTGAGGCATAATAACTATTTTAGTATGAGAACTACACTAACAGTATGCACTCCTTCCATGATCCTCCAAAATCTATTACATAAGTCCTAACCATTATTTTCAATGTTTGGATCATCCTTTTAGATTGCCTATCCATTTGAGGATGATAAACTATTCTCATAGTCAACTGATTCCCAATGGATTAATATAAAAATTTCAAAGAACAAGATGTAAACCTATAGTATCTATCATATAAAATCAAGGATGGAACACAATGTCTCTATACAACTTCTCGTATAATTTTTTTTTTACAATTCCTCCATTATATTGGATTCATGAATAGGGATGAAATGGCCCAACTTTGTTAGTTGTTCCCCTATCAACCATAAGGAATAATGTTTCTAACCCATCCTTGGAAAACCAGTTTCCAAATCCATAGTTATCTTATCTAATTTCCACATGGGAATTAGTAATGATTATACCATATCCACTGGCTGTTGGTTCTCTAGATTAACCTATTAATAAGTGAGGCATCTCAAAATAAGCTAATCTACATTTTTTTCATTCTATCCCAGCAAAATTGAGATTTTAGTGCCTTATACATCTATTGAATTCTAGGATGAACTCCCCATCTTGGATATTGATAAGAATAAAGGAGTTGTTCTTGGTAAGATAAATTTATGAACATCTAATCTCCAAACCAAAACACTGATCTTATGTCAAGATTCCATCCCTCAACAGTCTCCCATAATTGAGTTTTAAACTCAAAGAAATTCATTCAGATTTAGATATATGAACCTTATTAACCATATCTACCAAATCACTAACAAAATAATCCAGAAATAAAATAACATTAATACCTCATTCTTCACAATCCACGTGCATTTTGAAAATCACCCACATTTGTTTTCGTTGATTTGAAGCCTATTTCCCCAAATAACTATATGAATTTCTACAAAATTCATATTTGAAAATTTTCAATTTACTCGGTGTGTACATTATATAAAATTCAACGATTTCAATTCAATCCATCCATATTCTTTGTCACATATTCAAATCTCCTTATAAGAAACTTTGATTCAAGATATTATGATCCAGCACCATGGATTTATCACCAAAAAGATAACGATGTTAGGTCTTCAATGAATGGACCACATTAGCTAATTAAAAATTATTTTTTGGGTAGTTATTATCATGAAGCTTTTATTATCATGATCCATAGGAAAAAACATGATATATTATCATGAAAACCCACCCTAACCTAGATCCCAAAGCATAAGAATACACCAAATATCCTTGTCCTAATTCTATAAATATCAAAATTGGTGCTGATGTAAGGAAACATTTACACTCCTGAAAATAATTTTTACATTGATCATTCCATTGGAATAGAACACTTTTTCTTGTCAATGTTATCATTAGCGAAGCTAGTTGTGAAAATTCAGGAACAAAACTTCGATAATAACTAGATAGGCTAAGGAAACTAGGTATATCAAATACATTATTTATCAGTTTCCAAAAATCACAACATCAATATTTTTTGGATCTATAGAAACACATTTTTTTGATAACATGGCCAATGAAATGTACCTATTATATCCAAAAATAAAACTTTGAAAGTGTGGCATAGATATGATGATCCTGCAAGATACCCAACACTATCGCCAAGTGTTTATCATTATAATTTTTTTTCTAGAATACACCATTATTCGACAATAAATACCACTATAAAAAATTTAGACACCTATGAAATATCACATTCATAAATTCCATAAAAACATATGATGAATTTTTAATACAGAAAGGCATAACCACATAATTTTAATGACTATATCAACTTATGAAATATTTCTTCGCAACATCATTCTTCTAAACCTGTAATTGGTGATTCCCGAACACAAGCCAGTTTTAGATGACCACTAGTCTCCCCTCTATTGATTGAATAGGCCATCAATGCATGGAAGAGGATACCAATTATTTATCGTAATTTGATTAATCTTCTGATAATCAAAACAAATTCTTAGTGTTTACTCAACCTTTTTCACAAAAAGAACATATGACCCCCACAAAGACACACTAGGCTGAATGAAGAATTTATATTCCAAAACATCCAATTAGACATTCAATTCCTTAAATTCTATTTATTCCTTCTAATTATATGGAACTGATATAGGACTGGTCCCTGGTAAGATATCAATAATAAACTCTACTTCCCTTGTGGGTGGAAAACTCAAGAAGTTATTGAGAAAAAAAAATAAGAAAAATGATCAAAAATTATTAAAAATCACTATTATAGATCTCATCCACAAATAAACAAGTTATAGAATTGAAAATGGTATGAGATAGTTCCAACTGTGGGTGTGAATAATCCTATTCCACTTTACATTACATTCCTATTTCCTTTAAAGAGTTTCTCGATGCCATAATCATTTGTAAAACTAACACATCAAGTATAACAATCAATATAGACTTTGAACATTTTCAACCAATCTATACATAGGATTATGTCCTAGAAATCCATCTCATGAACATATAAGTCCCAAATCAATTCATCCCCATTGATATTTATAAAGAATTACTTTCAAACAATGGATTGAAATTATTTTTTTCCATGAGGAGTTTGAAGTTTCAAAATAGAGGGCATAATCTCAACATGAAAACCTAGAAGATAAACACAACAATAAGAAATATTTGAATACAGTAAACCTATATCAAAAAAAGTTTTCATAAGAATTTAATTAAAAATAATATTACCTCTTACTCTCAAAGGTCCCGATTGATTATCCATGATCACCTTATCATCTCTATAAAGTTGCTTACTCATTATCCTTTTCTCTTTATTAACCTGTTGATATTGACCTGGATGATGAGTCATGGAATTCCTAGAATCATCATGGATTTATTATGTTTTCTGATGAGATCTATTATACTATACTCATCTGGTCGAAGCATACGATTCCTAAGAATAATGAGATATTCCCATAGAACCTGATCTCAGTGAATTACAAAAATAACACTATATATCTCCACCTTATTGCAATTATAACATGCTCTAGGTGGTTCAATATAATCTCACTTTATGTGATCCATAGAACCATATTTAAAATATTAGATATACCCTTGAGTTTAGGAGGAAGATTAATCTATCTTTCTATTTGATTCTAATTTATACCACTACCTTAGAAATAAGTTTCTCTCTTTATATTATTCCCAATATTATAGATCCCATATGTAATAACATGATTCCTCCAAATATATTCCTTGAGATATCCATTTATTCCACATTTTTCTATTAACCATATTTGTATAATCTGATATACAATGTATGAAAATCTTTGAGAGAATCTCTAACCTGAACCCTAATTAAAAAATGCATGACTTCAAGGACATACTTGCAGGAAAATTGGTAAAAAGCATACTAAATTCATAAATTCAGCTATATATTATATCACTATGAGGTTATATTACTTGAAAATAAAAAAATATGTTGTTCTTAAAATCTAGAAAGTGTGTGGATAGAAATTTTTTTAACACTTCTTCATGATCATCCAATTTCATGTATTGTTCGAATTTAGACTGAAATAAAAAATCCCACCACTAGCATGAATGATATTCAAACATGTACTTTTCCAACATTAGATTCAGCGCATTTGGTGTGATAAGAAACTTGAATATTTGATTCGTCATATTTATCCACACTTATTCTTTTTACGGTTATGAATTACCCCAAACGATGGGGGGATTCTACTTTTGGAACTGAATAGAATGATCTAATTTCCTAGGTTTATTTTTTTGTCACCTCTATCCACAACCTGAAATTACTATACAATACTCTTATCCAATTGTTGGTTCACCTATGGATCAGGAAAGACCACATTCTTAACAGCCTCTTTCATGTGGATTATACGGTACCTACCTAGTGTCATTAGAAATAACCAAAAGAAAACTCCATTTAGTCTCACTTTCTAGAAAATGAAGGCTTAGCAATTTCAAATTTACCACATCACATGTATCACAAAAAGGCTTTACAAAATTCAATAATTTCCACTTTCAAACTATTTTAGATAATTCCACCATGATTTTGAAAATCAAACCATTTTCAACTATTTTAAAAAATAATCACATTTCACTAAACCATAAATTATTACTCAAAATTAATTATTAAATCTAGTGGGAAGTAATTTCTATCAATTCATATCATGATCCTATCATCATCTAAATCCATGATGATGAGCTGAGTACTCCTAGAAGCTTCTCAAAACACTCATGTACCCAAATACCTAGTAACCTGAGTTTTATAATAATATATTAGATATGCCTTTTATGCTTTACATTTCAAGTTATAAAAATACTTTATATTTTCTACCGTCCAAATAGATAGACCAATATGATTTCAAAGTCACAAACCAAATAAGCTGATACCATTTGTAATATGTTTACCCTCCCCATTGGATTGAGAAGTGATGAGGGAGATACTGGGCCTTAGGTGACATCCCCAAGACACTAAAGGATGATAATAAATGCCAAGGGACTCACAAAAAGTTTGGGGGACAATTTTTAATTTTAATAAAGAAATGACCAAACCAAGGATAACCATAAAAATTAAACTTCTTAGTGATGAATGATTGCAAAAATTCAAGATGATAAAATATTAAACCAAAAGACAATATCAGAGTACAAGAATAATCAATGTGACATAACCAATGGAACCCAATGATAACAACCCAAAAATACCCCAATGAAACCAAAAACAACTCCACATCTACAACAATCTCAAAATAAACATGCACAACCCAAGGTATCAAGAAGAATCACTAAAGAACTAGGATACCTTGAATTTACCTATGTATCAATATATAACATCTACAAACACACTATAGTACTAAGCAGGGGGTGGGGATAAAAACCATTAGGATTTCCTCAATGAATTCCCAAATCATTCCATTAGGATTGAACATGTTATCATATTTATATAAAATATTTTGAAAACAATTTAAATCAGTTTATATCAAACCAAAATAGTTTTTCATGGATAATAATAAAAAAATCCTCCAAAAACTTTTTTTCAATGAATGCAAAAACAACTAACACAATCATTTTTCAAGGAGCGTCAAACCAGATTTTAAATATTTCTCAATTTATGATTTGGATTAAACATTTCCATGTCTATACAAATCCTCATTGAAAACACACACACAAGATCAGTGTTAACATTTATGGTAGATCATCACATCCATACTCTATCAATTTGTTGGTGGTACATTACAACCATTATCCATCATATTCAACTGAAGCCCAACCGTTATGCCCAAATCATAACAACCCATTTAAATAAAATAATTTCCAATAATATTTTACTTGTATCAACCAACCATAATTTTAAAATCACCATTTTAATACAATAAATAATAGATTTCAAAAAACTCATACAATTCACACTATTTTCAAAACCATAATTTAACTAATAATTACATAAATTCACACCATAATTTTAATAAAAAATACGAGAAATTAAATGAATTTGAAATCAAGAATTCATGTTCTTATCAAGAGGAGTTGAGAGAGAAGCCACAAACCTCTCAAACATAGGTGAAAATGAAGAACACCGTAATAACTTTTAGAAAATGGATTAAATCATCAAGATTCCAATATAGATCTAATTCCATTCAATGAAAATAATCATATACCACCAATATTGACATAAAAAACATGGATCTATCCCCAACGAACAAGATCCCTGATTAAAAAATAGGGAAAGGGAATATATTTAAGGAACAAGATGAAGAACGAACACTTACTGATGAATATGGGTCTCCACCACATTTAGATTCGCCTAGGAATCACTCTTGGATCAAAAGGTATTTTCTCCATCACCTTGGGATGAATAAGAATTCAGGTTATGCATGGTTTAGGAAAAAATGAGTGGTTTAGGAGGTAAATTTAAATAGATTCACAATTTTTGAATATAATTTTCCTTGGTGTGTGGTCAAGGATCATGATTAAGAAAATTGTGTGTTAACTATTCATTTCCCCTACCTCCAAACAAACCTTGCATGATTGGATCAAATGGTTAGGAAGACCGTTCACCAACCATGGCACACCCCATTTTCTATAATTTCATGATTTCTATTGGGCATCTGCAGAGGCTTGGAAAAACAATGTGCGTAACTATACGCCTCTGTAGTGTCCACTATTTCAGTAGTACGGTTTCTAGGAGGTTTTTGATGGGTTCCACTAACTGTGCTCAAACCGTGCTCCTATATTAAAGCCTAAAAATATACCAATTCTCCTCGGAACCTCCCAAAAACTTATCCTAATAATTTTATATTCATAAAATTCATAAATGAAGAGTCAAGTACCTAAAACCAGGGGTCATACATGGAAGGTTTTAAAATTGAAGAATTCATCAAAAAATTTGAAGAAGTTGTATCTCATGATATATAGCTTTGATTTCAATGATTCCACATAGAGAAGAAACATGATCTTCTCAATTATAATATTGATAAAATATATGTAAAATGATGAATAAATAATGTTCGTATGTGAGGAACAAAATGCACCAGGATTCATGTCTGTATAATTCAAATAGAAAAGAATATGGAGAAGGGATAAAAAATGATGAACATGATTTCTTGCAATTGGGTACTGAAATTAAATGATACATGATACAAGAACCTATAGGAAGCATCCTAGAAACCTATTCAACATTCACATGTTTAACACCTATATCGATGTAGAAAAAAAGTGATAATGGCTATAAATGATAGAAATAAGGAAGAAAGGTGAGAGTTGGTAAATGTAGGTCCAAAAAAGAACTTTTTTATAAGAATTCTATCTAGAAAATTCCCCAAAGGATGACTAATAATTTGATAAGTCTAGAATTATACAAGAACAAAAAGGATGCAGAAAAAACCCAGTATAATAACATTACCTTTATCCATGATGTTCAATGAGTACAAGGGGTGTATATTTATATCCAAAGAGTGATACCAAATTCTAACACTTAGTTTCAAAAAGTCAAAAAGCATAAAGTATGCTTTTGATAATTTTGTCAAATGCCCACGACTTAGGGGACTAGAAATTAAAGACAACTAGCCAACTGATTTTGACTTTGAATATTCCATGGTGGGGGTTCTGTTGAAATTTGTATCACACCATGGTATGAGTTTTTAAAATCATGTTTGGGCCTTAAATAATGTAAATATATACTCAGATTCTTCCCATAATAAAGGGTATTGGTCCTCAACATTGAATTCCATGATTAATCCATTTATGGCCTCCATAATTTTATTTATCCACTCTCTTTTCATTGGGTCACCAACTCCTTGCAAAGGCTCTTGTGCAATCATGAACATTTATCCCTTCTCATAATGTTTACCGTCAACCAATCAATATCCATCTATGGCTTTATCCAAATAAAATCCAAATAAAAACTTATAAAATTAATAACACTTAAAACCCCTAGAAAACCAAAAATACTAAAAAACTCTAACAACCCTAAAAAACCCTAAAATTCCTATAAACCCCTAGAATCCCTAGAAACCCCTAAAAATCCTCCAAATTCCTAAAAAACATTAAAATACATAAAAACTCAACAAATCACTACAAATACCTAAAATAGAAAAAACACTAAAAACCTAGAAAAACTCCGAGAAAACATTAAAAACATAAAAAAACATAAAATTCCTAAAAATATACATGTGAAAAAAACACTAAAAACCATAAAGTCCCCAAAATCCAAAAAGCTACTTAAAAACTTTAAAAACCTAATATCCCATAAAAAACCCTAAAAATCCAAGAAAAACTATAAAAACCCATTAAACCCCTAAAAACATTAATTAACTCTCAAAAACCTTAAAACAAATAAAAAATGATAACGCACCTAAAAACTCAAAAAAAAAATGAAAACACAAAAAACCGAAAAAATCCTAAAACACATCAAATTCCATAAAAAACATAAAAACCCAAAAAAGGCCTTAAAAATACATAGAAACATAAAAAATTGAAAAAACCCAAAAAAATCTATAAAAAACATAAAAACCAAAAAACTCGTTGAAATTTTAAATAACCTAAAAATGTTGAAAACACTAAAAACGCTAGAAACAATGAAACCCCAAATAAAGCTATAAACCATAAAACTCCTAAACACTATAAAACCCCTGAAAACCATAAAAAATCAAAAATCTATAAAAACCATTAAACCACTAAAAACTCTAAAAACATTTTAAACCCCTAAAAGTTTTTAAATTTCTTAAAACATTTAAAACCCAAAAAATTCAAAAAAACCCCTAAAACAAGAAAAAATAAAACCCTTAATACCATAAAAACCCTAAAAAACCAAAAAACCTTAAAACCAATAAAAATAATAAAAATCCCAAAAAAATCACTAAAAACATAAAAAATCCTAAAAATCCAAAGAAAATCGTAAAAACCTAAAAATACTTAAAACCAATAAAAACATAAAAACCATATAAAATCCTAGAAAAAAACACAAAACCAAAAAACCAAAAAACCCATAATAACACTAATGATCAGAAAAATCACTATAATCCCTTTAAACGCCTAAATTTTTTAAGAAACACTAAAAAACCTTAAAACCCTAAAATACTAAACAAAACCCTATAAACCAAAAAACCCCTAAAACCCTAAAAATCCCTAGAAACACTCAATTCACTAAAACCCTAAAAACCATAAAAATCCTAAAAATCCTTTAAAAACTCTAAAAACGTAAAAATCCTAAAAATCAGGAAAAACCTTAAGAAAACCTTAAAAATGTAAGAACACTTGAAACCCCTAAAAACCATAAAAAACATAGAAACCATAAAACTCATAAAAAGCTTAAATACCCTAAACCCCCCAAAAATATAAAAAATCACAAAAAATTATGAAAAGACTTTAAAAACTGAAAATGTTATGAAACACTAAAAAACCATAAGCAGCCTAAAAACTAAAAAAATCTCTAAAACCCCCAAAAAACCATAAAAAACCTAAAAACCCTAAAATTCCTAAAACCCTTAAAGTCCCTAAAAATCGTAAAAACGCATAAAAATCCTAAGGAAGACAAAGAAATCCATAAAAATGTAAAAAAACCTAAAAGACAAAAAGAACTCTAATAAAGCATAAAGAACCTAAAAAAATAAAATCCCTAAAAAAAATAAAAATCACTAAAAATCCTAAAAAACCACCAAAAACCCTGAGAAACCCTAAAACCCCTCAAATATACCTAAAAACCCTAAAATACATAAAAAATCAAAAAATAACCTAAAAATACCTAAAAACATAAAAAACCATAAATACCCTAAAACACCCTAAGATATATCTAAAAACCTACAAAAATTTAGAACCCCTAAAAACCCTAAAAAACAGTAAATCCTTAAAATATCCAAAAACCCAAAAACCGAAAAGAATAATTAAAATCCTTAAAAATCATTAAAAACCCTAAGAACCCATAACACCCAAAAAACCCACTAAAAAAATATAAAAACCCTTTAATCCCCTAAAAACATTAAAAAACCTTTAAAACCTAAAAAATTACAAAAATATTAAAACCAAAAAAACTATAAGAAACATACAAATATTAAAAACCCTAAAAAAATAAAAACCCTGAAAATACATAAAAAACCTAAAAACCATAAATATCCTAAAAATTAACAAAAAATCACTAAAAACAAAAAAACCCTAAAATACCTTAAAATACCCTAAGAAAACAAAAAAAACCTAAAAACACTTAAAACCCCTAAAAAACCAAAAAAATGCAAAAAAAACCCTAAAACCCCCCAAACCCCTAAATACCTAAAAACCCTAAATACCATTAAACCCCCTAAAAATATTAAAACCCACTAAAACCCATTAAAACCAAAAAACCCATTAAAACTATAAAACCCTTTTAAACCCCTAAAACATTCAAAAATTATAAAACCATAAAACCCCAAAAAAACTCAAAAAAACCCTGAAAAATCTAGGGAAAAAATGAAAAACCCTAAAACCCCATAAAACCCTCAAAAACACTAAAACCCTAAAAAACAGAAAAATACTAAAAGAAATCCATAAAAATCCATAAAATATAAAAAAACCTGAAAAACTCTAAGAAATCCATAAAAACATAAAAACATAAAAACACTTTGAACCCCTAAAAACCCATAAAAATTCTAAAAATCCTAACAATACTATAAACCATCAAATTACCTAAAAATCATAAAAATAAATAATACCTAAAAAATAATAAAAATTTAAAAACCCTAAAAAACCTGAAAACCATTAAGAAAATCATAAAACTCTATGAAATCCTTAAACCCCTCAAACCCTTAAAAAAACTAAAAACACTAAAAACCTAAGAAACCATAAAAACCCAAAATAACATAAAAAACACTAAAACACTTAAATACCCTAAAGACCATAAAATCATTAAAAAATATAAAAAATAACAACCCTTTAATTGCCCAAAAATTATAAAAAACTCTAAAAACCTTAAAAACTCTAAAAAAACTAAAAACACCTAAAATAAAAAAACCATAAACCCCTAAAATGTCAAAACCTAAAAACAATCAAAATTACTAGAATCTATAAAGTCCATAAAAATCCTAAAAATTATCAAAAATTCCATAAAAATGTAAAAAACCATAATGCCTATAAAACCTTAAAAACCTAAAAACTCTTTCAACTAGTAAAAAACCTACAAATGAAAAAAAAACTTTAAATAACCCTACAACTATAAAACAATAAACCCCGTTGAAAACCATAAAAACCCTAATAACCAATTAAAACACTAAAAAACCACTAAAAACTCTAAAAACCCATTTAAACCCCATAATATATTAAGTAACTATAAAAATACTAAAAAACCCAACCCCCCCCCCCCCAAAAAAACCCTATAAAACCAAAAAATATTAAACCTATAAAAACCATAAAAATCCAAAACACCCCTCAAAATATCTAAAACCCTAAAAAACCATAAAAATCCTAAGAACCCATTAACAATCCCTAATATTGAAAAACCCTTAAACCCTCTGAAAAACCCTAATATCGCCATAAAAACATAAAAACACATAAAACCCCTAAAAAAAATTAAAACACTAAAACCTTAAAAAACCCTAAAAACCCTAAAACCCTAAAAACCATAAACCCCTAAAAAACATACAAAATTCTAAAAAACCTTTAAACTCCTAAAAACATTAAAAAACCAGAAAACCCTTAAAATCCCTAAATGAATAAAAAATAACTAATAACTCAAAAAAATAATCCCCAAAAAACACAAAAACCCTCTTAAAACCCTGAAATAACCTAAAAAAATTAAAAACATAAAATTGTAAAATAGTAATATAAATATCTAAAAATGTAAGAACCCCTAAAAACCTTCAAAAACCCTAAGGAAAATTTATTAATAAAAAACACATAAAACCCCCCAAAACCAAAAAAAACAAAAAACATAAAAAAAAACTAAAAATACTAAATAACCCTAAAAATACTATTAATAATAAAACCCTCAAATCCCTAAAATCAATAAAAACTATAATATTACAAATAATAAATAAAATTACCTAAAAACATAAAAATCCCTAAAACCCCTAGAAATGCTTAGGAACACCATAAAAACAAAAAAACCCATAAAACACTAAAAAACCCAAAAACACTAAAAACCCTAAAATTACATAAAAACCTCTAAAAATCAATAAACCCCTAAAAAACATAAAAACCATAAAAACCATCAAAATTAACTAGAAACTCTAAATATCATTTAAACGCGTAAAAATGTTAAAAAACACTAAAAAAATTAAAAACCATAAAAAAATCAAAATACCCTAAAACCCCAAAAACATCACAAAAACCCTAAAAATCCAAAAAAACTCAAAATCCCTAAAAATAGTAAAAAGCCATTAAAATTATAAAATGATCTAAAAATACCGAAAAACATAAAAAACCCTAAAAAAACTAAAAAATCCTCAGAAAACCATAAAATCCTAAAACACATAAATCCCCTAAAAACATAAAAACTATAAAACACCTAAAAATACTAAAAACTCTAAAAAAACTACTGCCAAAAAATATATAACAGTTCCAGAAAAGGCCTTTATCAGTTTTACAAAATCATTGATAATAGAAACATGGTTAAAAGAGAAAAACATTGATCATTGCCAAAAATCAATGTTAAAGGAACCCTTTAACAATACTAAAAAATGAACAATTAAACGGGTCCTTTAATAGTGATTTTTTAGCACTGTTAAATTTTTATTTTAATAGAAATTTTTTGGAACTGTCAAAGGGTGCCTTTAAGAGTTATTTTTCGGTGCTGAGAAAGGCAACACTATTAAAGGGGTAATTTGTTTCAGACAGCTTTGCACCCATCCCCTTTATCAGTTCTTCCACAACCCATTTAACAATGCTCCACAAACCCATTTATCAGTTCTTTTCACCCCACCACCCCTTTTATTATCACTTTACAAATTCCCAGTCTCATGTGTGCCTTCCTAGATTCAAACCCTAAACATCTTCTTCAATGATGAAACACATTTACCACTACACGATGTTGTTTTACTGCCTATAAAATGATATTTTTATTTATTTATATGTATATTTACACATATATTTACATATATTTATATAATTATTTTGAAAAACATTTATACAATATATATGTGTGTGTGTGATATATATTATATTTATTTAAATATATTATATATTATATTCATTGAAATATATTTGATTAAAATATATATATATCTATTTATTAATACACACACATATGTATATATAGACATTATAAACATATTTTTGTAATGTAAATAATGGTTAGATGTTATTTTAAATGCATTTTTAGAATATTTATTTATTTAGATATATTAAAATATACAATTTTATATAAATATGTTGATATATGTATTTATATGAGTGATTTATTATAAGTGAATATTAGAAAACATCCATATATTTAATTTCAAATAAACGTACATTATGAAAAATGATAAAATTTAACAACCATAATATCAATATGAATTTGTGGCCTTAGAATAAATTCAGTCTCTACTAAAAAAGGGAAAAAATACCCATTTAAATGAGGCTGAAAATCCATCAAATGATAAGAAATCGGGGTACCTAGATTATAAACTCTATTTTGGAGGCCTAATAGGCCTTTTCTTGCCCAGAAAATTGTGACGTAGCTTTACCTCTATCAGTAAGGGCCTAGATCTCATTGCAGGATTCGATTTAATATGTTGTAGATCCCAAACAGACACCCGAATCAAAAGTTATAGCCCTTTGAAGTTTGAGTTACATTTCTAATTTATTTTAGATCTTATTTTAATTTTTTTGGTTAATGTTATCTTAAAATTGATATTAAATGACTATTAATCGATAATAATAAGAAAATTATTAATTAAAAATATTTTGTAGTTATTTTATAATCCATTTTCACTCAATATATTATATATTAATTGTAAATTCCTATTAACATTATGTAAAGAATATTATAAAAATATATATTATTTTTATATCAATATCAATATATTTATAAATTAATATATTATTTTTAATGAAAAATAATTTTTTAAGTATAATTTTATCAGCATTTGTAAAAAGTCCCTGATAAGGGTGGTCTTTATCACTACTTTTAAAAATCACTAATAAAACCACCCCTTTATAAGCATTTTTTAGAAGCACTGATAAATAACCCCATTTATCATTGATTTTTTAAATGTTTTAATATAGGGAGGGCCTTTATCAATGATTGTAAAAACGCACTGATAAATGTGGGTCTTTAACAACAATTTTTTTTGCTGCTGTTAAAGACCCCCTTTAACTACACTAAAAAGCCCTATTAAAGACCCTCATTAACAATTCTCTTTTTAGCACTAAAAAAGGTGGTCTTTAACAATATTTTTAGCTAGCACCGTTAGTGCCCTAACACTGAATAAACTCAATTTTTTAGTATTGAAACACTAAAACCCTAAAAATCACTAAAAAACCTAAAAACCATAAAAATCTAAAAAATCCTTAAAAATCCCTAAAAATATAAATACCACTAAAAACATTGAAAACCCCCATGAAAAAATTAATAACCTAGAAACAATTAAAACCCTTAAAAACATAAAAATGTTGAAAACCCTAAAATATCACAAAACCCAAAAAACCATAAAAACCCTAAAACCCCTGAAACCCCTAAAACCCATAAAAAACCCAGAAATCCCAAAAAAACACTAAAAAGTATAAAAACTTTTGACACCCCTAAACATGTTTATAAACTCTAAAAAACCTTTAAACCCTAAAAAAATATAAAAACCCTAAAAAACAACCAAAGAAACCCAAAAACCCCTAAAAAGCCTAAGAACCATATTAATCAAAAAATATAAAAAAAAATAACTAAGAAACTAAAAAACAATAAAAATCCTAAAAACCCCTATGAAAAATTTAAAAAACTAAAAACACTTTAAACCCATAAAAACATAAAAAAATACTAAAAACCCCATAAAAACCCTAAAAACCACTAAAAACATTAAAACCACTTTAGAACCCTAAAAAAGATAAAAATATCTAAAAAAAATTTAAAAACCAAAAAACAAAAAAAGTACAAAAAACCCAAAGAAAAATTCATAAATCCCTAAAAAACATAAAATCTTAAAAGTCCCTAAAAATCCTTAAAAACATAAAAAAACCCTAAAACCCTGAATGTATCTAAAAAAACTTCAATCCATTAAAACATATAAAACCCATAAAAACCTTAAAAAACCTTAAAACCTAAAAAAACACTAAAAACCATAAAAACCCAAAAAAACCCAAAAAAACCCAAAAAACTATCAAAATCCCTAAAATCCAAAAAAACCCAAATAGCTATGAAAAACCGTAAGAAAACATTGAAACCTAAAAATACTTATATCCCCTAAAAAACTAAAAAACTCTAAAAATCATAAACACCCTAAAACCCAAAAAAACTCAAAAAACAATAATATCCCCTAAAACCATAAAAAACCCTAACAACCAATAAAAACACTAAAACCACTAAAAACACTTTAAACCCCAAAAACGTTAAAAAAATCTAAAAACATTGAAAACCCTAAAAAATTTAAGAAATCTTAAAAAAATGTAAAACCCCTAAAAAACCATAAAATCCCTAAAAACATAAAAATCCTAAAAGTTCAAAAAATATTTATAATGGAAACAAAAATCCAATACACCCTGAAAAATCGTAATAAAACCTTAAAAACCTTAAAACACATAAAATCCCCCAAAAAACCAAAAACCCTAAAAATACTAAAAACCTTAAAAACTATAAAAACCCTAAAAACCATAAATAATTATAAATTCCATAAAACCCTAAAAATTCGCTAAAACTCTCAAAACTCTTTAAACCACTAAAATATTGAAAAACTCTAAAAACCATGAAAACCCTAAAAATCCAAAACCCCCTCAAATTACCTAAAAAATCTAAAAACCCATAAAAATAAAAATAAAAGAACTAAAAATCCATAAAAAATTAAAACACACGAAAAACAAATAAAAAAACTTAAAACCTAAAAAACATAAAACCCTAAAAACCAAAAAAATAATAAAACACTTCAAAACCTCTAAGAATTCTTGAAATATCTAAAAAACCCCCCAAAAAAATCCAATAACCCAAAATCCTTAAAAAAGATAAAAAAACATAAAACTAATAAAACTTTAAAACCCTTCAAACCCTTTAAATTGTTAAAAAACTAAAAATCCTTAAAACCATAAATACTAAAAAAAAACCCTAAAACCCCAAAAAACCACAAAAACACTAAAAATATTAAAACCCTAAAGATAAAATGGAGAGGCCTCGGAGCGGTGGCTTTCATATCTTATTGTGCCACTAGGGTTATCCTTCGGCTCTTCCTCCTTCCCCCTCTGCTGTAATCTTACCTAGGTGTTCATGGCTGCTTCTGGGATCGGCATTGATGGAGGCTTCCCCCGAACGTCATGGATTTTGATCTGGCATTTCGTCGTGCGTTGCGGCTTCGGGATCTGAATGCGGCTTTGGATCGTTTGATGCTAGATATGGTCCATGCAGAGCTGACTATATCTCTCATGGATTTGGGACCTCTATCTGTCTTCGGTTTTCATCATCTCTGTGTGCTTCAGATTTAGGTGCTTGGTCGGTGATTTCCTTTCTAGATATGGGTTCTTTATGTGGCTCCATGATCTCAGTGTCGGGCTTGGTGTTCTTGGCATCGGCTTCGACACTGCCTTGTCCTCCAAATCTTGTCGCAGTTTTTGTGTGCTCGTCACCGGACCCAGGTTGTTCATTTCCAGCTGTGGATGGTTCCTCCTTGACTTTGATATCCAGCCGTGGCTATGGTTCTCTTGGATTCTGGCTTCGTTTTCCGAGCCCATCTTCTTCTCGGCCTGACGGAGGTCCTGGTGTGCTCTGCCCTGCCCGGTCTCGGATCTATTCGCTTAAAGGGGGCGGGGGGGGGGGGGGGGGGGGGTTGACTTTCTTTTTCTCTTGTTTCCTGTGCATATGTGCTTTTGTTGTTGGTGATTTGTTGTGGTTTGTGATCTTGGTGTGTGATGATGCTGGTTGCTGGTCATTTTTTGCTGGAAGGTGATGAGGTTGTTGTATGATGAATGATGTGATGGTTGTACTGAAGGTGGGTTGATGAAGTTGTTGCTTATGGTCTGGTGTTGCTGATTGCGGGATTTTATTGGTTTGGAGGTGATGTTGGGGATCGTTCTTTTTCTGTTTGTTTATTTTGAGTGATTTTTGGTTGTTTCTTTCTTTTATGTTTTTGGGTTTGTGCTTGTTTTGGGATTTGGGTGTCGGTCATTTGACCCCTCCCCTACCTTGTCTGTTTCCATTTATTTATAATAATTTTGGGGGGGTCGGGAATAGCATGACCCATGCATCTTCCTTACCCAAAACCCAAAACCCCTAGAAACCATAAAAAATCATAAAAAATCTAAAAAATCCCAAAACAAAATCCCAAAAATCATAAAAATCCCAATGAAACCTTAAAAACTAATAATTATAAACTCTAAAAAATATATAATCTATAAATCCCCTAAAACTCGTAAAAACCACTAAAACCCCTTGATTTTCATAAAACATTAAAAAACCATACAAATCCTAAAAAACTCATAAAATTCTTAAATATTTAAAAAAAACCCTAAAAACCATGACAAAAGGCTAATAAAATCTTAAAAACATAAAAAAAAATAAAAAACCTAAAAACCTAAAAGCCCTAATAACACTAAAAACATAAAAGATCATAAAAACTCTAAAACCCATAAAAACCCTAAAAACCCTAAAAACCATAAAACACTAAAAATTTAAAAACCCTAAAAACCATTAAAATCTATAATAACCCTTTAAACCTCTCAAAACATTAAAAACTCTAAAAAATGTTAAAAACCCTAAAAAACTTGGAGAAAACCTAAAACCCAAAAACAAATACAGAAAAACCCGAAAACCCAGAAAAACACTAAAAATCCTAAAAATCCCTTAAAAACCTAAATAATAATAAAAATCCATAAAAATGAATAAAAACATAAAAATCCCTAAAGACCCTAAAAAATTGTATGAAAACATTAAAAACCTAAAAGAACATATAACTATTGAGAAACCTAAGAAATGCTAAAAACCCTAAAAACCAAAAAAAATACCTAAAACCCTATAAACCCAAAAAACCATAAACCCCAAAAAATATTCAAAACACATAAAACCCATAAAACACTAAAACCACAAAAAACTCTAAACACTCTTTAAACATCAATTTTTTTTAAAAATCTCTGAAATCCTTGAAATATTAAGAACACAAAAAACCCTAAATACATTCAAAAACCAAAAAACCAAAAAAACCTTAAAAAACCCTACAACCCTATATAATCCATAAAAACCATAAAAAATATTAAAAACCTAAGAATGGCCAAAAATACTAAAATATCCCTAAAAATGTAAAAAACCCAAAAAATTGTAAAAAACCCTAAGAACACTGAAAAAACCAAAAAACACATAAAACCCCTAAAAAAATATAAAAACGCTAGAAACCTTAAAAATTCCTAAAAACCTCAAACCTATGAAATTCCTTAAAAATCCTAAAAAATAGAAAAATCCATAAAAAATCAATAAAAATTAAAAAAAACATAAAAACCCTAAGAAAATATTCAAAACCAAAAAACAATTAAAACCCCTAGAAATAAAAATCACTAACAACCCTAAAAGAACATAAAAACCTTAAAAAACCACAAACACGAATAAAATCCCTAAAACCACTATAAACTCTATAAATCTTTTAAACCCATAAAAATGTTAAAAAATGTTGAAAATCATTAAAAACCATAGAAACTTAAAAAACCACTAAATTACCAAAAACATGAAACCTTAAAAACCATTAAAATATATTAAACCACTAAAAATCATAAAAAACCTAAAAAATACCAAAAAATACCTAAAACATAAATCCTAATTACCTTGAAAACCCTATGAAGAAGGTAAAAAATTAAAAACACTTATTTCCCATATAAATATAAAAAAAAAGAAAATACCCAGAAAACAACTAAAAACTGTAAATCCATAAAACCCCTAAAAACCATAAATACCCCTAAACCCCATAAAAACCATAAAAACCCTAATAAACTCTAGAAACCCATTAAACCATATAAAAATTAAAATACTCTAAAAAACCATTAAACCCCTAAAAAACTAAAAAAAACCTAAAACCCCAAAAAAACCATAAAACCCTAAACCTTAAAAAACATAAAAGACTCAAAATCCCTAAAAACCATAAAAATCATTAAATCCCTAAAAATCCCATGTGGTGAAGCTTCGGGGGGGGGGGGCGTTGGACAAAGGGAAAGCATCCGTGATGGAAGAGTGGTGCAGGAATGATCAGTTGGAGGCCCCCGGGTGCCAACACTAGGAGAGGAGGATATGGTCTGTAAGATGAGTAGTGGGGGTGTTAGTAGTAGTAGACTTCCAGAGGGGTATTCTGTGTCTCTACATAACAGGTTTCAGGATATAGCCTCAGCTAAGCAGGTGTATAATGATGTGTTGGTGGGAGATCTTGTGCAAGGGGTTGTGGATGCCGAAGGTATGAGAGCTGGGGATGGGTGGAGAATGTCTCTGGCTGAGGAAGAGGTGTGTGATAGAATAACAATCTTGGAGTCCTAGGGTTTTATGCACAGATTGGTGTGATGCCCCCTGGTGTTTTTGGGGTGTGATGATGTGGGGAGTACTCTCTTGGAGGCAGGCTCACCTCATATTGTGGAAGGGGCCAGCGAAGTGGAGGACCTGCCGCGTGCTCCTGTTGTGACCCCGATTGGGTTTCCTCCGCCACAACTCACTACTATTTAAGGAGATATGGCACCGAACCTACAAAGGTCCTTGGTTTTTTTGGTGTCCCATATTATGAAGATCGTTGTGTGTTACTGCATGATATGATGATGGTTGAATGGGAAAGGTTTTCCCTTGAGGGGGAAGCTAAGAGACTTTGAGAGAGATTTTATGAGGATGACCACAGGATAAATGCTATTATGGACAGGTCTAAGGATGAAAAGAATAAGCTGTTAAAAAGGGGTGATAAAAATTCTGGGGCCAGAAGAAAAAAAGGGCGCAAAAGGCCTCAAGTGCGGCTAGTGATGATGTCATTTGTGAAGAAGCAGTGCATGATGATGGTTCAATCTCTACTCCACCGAAGCATAGGACGAGAAGGATTACTCTACCCTCCCGTGACCTATGGCGACCCGGGCCACCTCCAAGAAGGCCAAGTCAAATATCAAAGTCAATTCTTGGGAGTGGCCTTCACAAACTACTGAGCAAGGGAGGGCAAGAGAAACGCTTTTGTGGATACTCAGAATGCAGGAGGAGTACGAGTCGGGCTGGGATTCTATGGATACTAGTGCTGAATCAGACTTCTGCTTTACTGGTGTGGGTGTTGGCCTAGGTGTGAGCTTTGGTTTCTGCGATGTGAAGTTGGATGACTTTGGTGATGATATTGACTGACGTGCTTTTTTTGTGAGTGTCTTATCTTTTGGACCTTTTCTGTTTGTTTTTTCTTGATCTTTCTTTTTTTGGGGTCATTGGGTCTGGGGTTGTTAATGGTTTTTGGGTGCGGGCCGTTTGACCCCTCCCCTCCCTTTTGTGCCGCATCTTTTTTCATTATAATATTTTGGGGGGTCGGGAATAGCCCGACCCTTGTATCTTCCTTGCCCTAATAAACCTTAAATAACTTAATACCCCTCAAATCCCTAAAACCCCCCAAAACCATAAAAGATAAAAAAATCCCTAAAAATCTATAAAACACAAAAAAATCTAAAAACAATAATAAACCAAAAGAAAATATGAAAAACCTAAACAACTGAAAACTCATAAAAAATTATAAATAATAAAAACCCTAAAACACCCTAAAAACCATAAAAACCCTAAAAAATCATAAAAACCCCATAAAAACCTAAAAAATCATAAAACCCTAAAAACAATATAAACTCTAAAAAATATTTAAACCCCTTAAAATGTTTAAAAACTCTAAAAATCATAAAAACCATAAAAAACCCAACCCCCCCAAAAATATAAAAAACCATAAAAACATAAAATTCATCTTAAACCATAAAACCCCTCAAAATTCCTAAAAACGTAAAAACCAAAACATCCATAAAAATCCATAAAAGATCCAAAAAAATGTAAAAAACCATAAAACCCTAAAAACTATATAAAAATAGAAAAACATAAAAATAATGAATACCCTTAGAAAACCTACAAAATTAGAAAAACCCTAAAAACCCAAAAACCCAAAAACCATAATTACCTTAAAACCCCCTAAGACAAAGAAAACCCTAAAAACACCAAACATGCAATAAAAAAAATATAAAAACACTTTTAACCCTTAAAAATGTTAAATAATATAAAAAAAAGTAAAAAATAGAAAAAAAACCCCTAAAAACACAAAAAACAATAAAACCCCAAAACCCCTAAAACCCTAGAAACCCTCAAAAGCCCTAAAACACAAAAAAATCCAACAAATTCCTTAAAAACCCCTAAAAATGTTAAAAACTTAAAACCTTGAAAAACACTGAATAAGACATTAAAAACATAAAATATATTGAATCCTCATAAATCCCTAAAAAATGATAAAACCCATAAAAACCCTAAAACCCTAAAAACTCTAAAACACTCAAAATCCCAAAAACCCTAAAACCATAGAAAAATATTAAAAAATCCATATATATCAATAAAAATTAAAAAACCCTAAAACCCATGAAAACCCATAAAAAACCATAAAACTCCCAAAACATATAATCCCCATAAAAATATTAAAAAATCTAAAAACCCTAGAAATACATAAAAAACACTAAAAACCCTAAAAGTTCTGAAACCCCTAAAAACCTTAAAACCCATAAGACCCCATAAAAAATTTTAAACCACTAAAAACTCTAATACCATTTAAACCCCTAAAATCATTTAAAAACTCTAAAAACCATAAAAACCCTTTAAACTCAAAAAAATTAATAACCCAAAAATTGAGAAAACCTCCAAAACATTAAAAAACCTTTAAAAAACCCAAAAACCCTAAAAACCCATAGAAATCTAAAAAAATCAATACAAATCTCTAAAACCATAAAAAACCTAAAAACCTTGAAAGCTGTAATAAAACCTCAAAAAACAAAAAATACTTAAAACCTCTAAAAACCTAAAAAAACTCTAAAAAAATCTAAAAACTGTAAAAACCCTTGAAAATCCTAAAAATCAAAAAAACACATAAAAAAATAAAAACCCTAAAAACCACTCAAAACTCAAACAAATTACACCCCTAATAATGTTAAAAAACTCAAAAAATCCATACAATACCTAAAAAACTCAAAAACCCCTAAAACCCCAAAAAACCATAAAATTCCTAAAAACCATAAAAGTCCTTGAAAATCATCAAATTCCCCAAAAACACTATACAAACATTAAAAAGCTAAAAAAACTCAAATTCCCTAAAATTGTAAAAAACCCTAATAAATTTGATAAAATTTGAAAACCATAAAATCATACAAAACATAGAAAACCCTAAAAACAAAAAATGGTAAAAACCCTAAAAACCACTAAAAACAATAAAAATCCCTAAAAAATCTTAAAAAATTAGAAAAGTATAAAAAACATAAAAATCCAAATAAAACCATAAAACCTAAAAAACACTTAAAACCCCTAAAAAACTAAAAGTCACTAAAAATCCTAAAAAGTGTATAAAAACCATAAAAACCCTAAAAACCATTAAAACACCTAAAAACCATAGAAACCCTAAAATTCATAAAATGATAAAATGCCACTATGAAATCTAAATCCCTTTTAAACCCCTAAAGATTTTATAAAAATTTAAAAAATCCAAAAAACCCTAAAACCCCCCAAAAAATCCCTACAGAACCAAAAAAACCAAAAACCCCTAAAAGCCCTAAAAAACTATATAAACCCTCAAAATCCCTAAAAACTTAAAAAAATAATAAACTCTTAAAAAATCCCTTAAAATCCCTAAAACCATTAAAAACCATAAAAACTACAAAATTCCTTAAGAAAACATTCAAAACATAAAAAAAGACAAATACCTAGAAACAAAAAAATGTTGAAACCCCTAAAAACATTACAACCCAAAAAACCATTAAAACCCATAAAACCATAAAAACCCTAAAAACCCATAAAAAATAAACTAGTAAAAAATCTGAAATCACTTTAAACCCCTTAGAATGGTAATCACGTTTTAATAACAATAAAACCCCAAAAAACTCAAAAAACCCCTAAAAACCCAGCGGAGGAGCTTCGCCAAAACTCAAGGAAGGTTCCATGGCGGCTTCTTCCTCAGTGGATGGAATTCCTTAGCCTATCCAAGAACTTGACCTTCAGGATTTCTCATGCATACAGGGAAGTCAATATGGTGGCTGATGCCCTCTCCAAGATGGTTATCGAAGAATGCTGCTCACGGTGGTCATTCATTGCTCCTTCCTTTTGCATGTCTCATGTAGCCGCTGACATGATGGGTGCTACCCGCACACGAATGTACAAGCCCCCCCTGTAATGTTTTGTACCTTTTCTTCCTATTAATTGAGGCGCCAAACATTCTGCGTGGCACGCGCCTTCTTTGCCCTATAAACCTAGAAAACGCTTTAAACCCTAAAAACCGTAAAAATATTAAACCCCTAAAAATCCCTAAAAACTATAAAAAACTATAATTTTTTTTGAAAAACCGAAAAATCTCAAAAAATATAAAAACCGCTAAAAAACCTAAAAAACCCAAATAAAAACATAAAATCCAAAAACAATTAAACCTCCTAAAAAATTTAAAAAACACAAAAAAACCAAAAAAACCTATAAAACACTAAAAACCGTTTAAATCACTAAAAATTAAAAAAAAAATTAAAAAAAAATTTAAAACCATAAAAAACAAAATAAAATACAATTATCCTAAAAACCCATAAAACCCAAAAAACCGAGAGATTCCTTAAAAACCAAAAAACATAAAAAACATAAAAAATCAATAAAAATTCCAAAATCCATAAAAATAAGCAAAAAAAAATAAAAACCTTGACAAACCCTAAGAGAACATAAAAAATATAAAAACACATAAAAGAAATAAAAACATAAAAAATTTTAAAAACCCTAAAAACCATAAAAACCCTTATAACACTAGAAAACCCCATAAAAACTATAAAAATCTATAGAGTCCCATCAAACAAAAAAAAACAACTACAGTCATTAAAAATCAAGAAATAATAAAAAACATTAATATAATTAGAAATACCTTATAAACCCTATCAAACTAAAAAACCCTAAAACACCCAAAAAATCATAGAAACTTAAAAAACCCTACAAAACCATCAAAATAAAAAAAAACCCTAAATACACATAACATTACTAAAAAATCCCTTAAAATTCTTGAAATATTTTAAATCCTTGAAAACCCTAAAAACTCCTAAGAAAACCCTAAAAACCTAAAAATTCACAAAATCCAAAAAATACGTAAAAACATGGAAAACCCCTAAAAACCCTAAAAACCAAAAAAACCAGAAAAAACATAAAAAAACATTTAAAAAGCCTTAAAACCTAAAAAAACACGACAATCTTTGAAAACCTTTTAAACCATTAATAATGTAAAAAAACTCACTAAAACATTAAAACCCCAAAAAAACACAAAGCACCCTAAATGAAAAAAACATTAAAACCAAAAAACCCCAAAAAATCTCTCAAAATCCCTAAAATCCATAAAATCCATAAAAATCCTAGAAACAACCTAAAAATCCCTTAAAATTTATACAACAACTAAAAACCGTTTATAACTCTATGAGATCCATAGAAACCTAAGAACTATTAAAACCCCTAAAAATCCTATTAAACATTAAATACCATAAAAACACTCAAAACCCTAAAAAACAAAACCGCCATAAAAAACCCTTAAGACCACACAACCCTAAAACCCATAAAATCTTTAAAACCCCACCAAAAACTCTAAAAACCCTATAAAACCCATAAAAATGTAAAAAAAACTCAAACAAATATAAACCCTAAAAGAACTAAAAAAGAATTAAAACCTTAAAAAACCATAAAATCCTAAAACCCTAAATATCCCAAGAACCCCTAAAAATCCCTAAAAACCATAAAATTATAAAAAACCAAAAAAATATATAAAAATCCCTATAAATGTAAAAAACACTAAAATTCGTGAAAAACCCTAAGAAAATATCAAGAACCTAAAAATATGTAAACCCCATAAAATCCTAAAATATGAAAAAAAAACTATAAAACATGTAAAATCCATAAAAACCCTAAAAACCCATAAAACCCTAAATACCACTTAGAATAATAAAAACCTTTTAAACCCCTAAAAGCATTAAAAACTATAAAATCCCTTAAAATCCCAATAAAACTCAAAAAACACTAAAAACCAAAAAAAACTCTAAAAAACCTAAATCCATAAAAAACCCTAAACACCCTCAAAATCCCTCAAACCCCTAAAATCATAAAAATCCGAAATAACCATAAAATTTTCAAAAAGCAAAAAAATCCCTAAAAACATTAAGAACCCTAAAAAATCATTAAAACCTTGAAAAAATTAAAATCCCTAAAAAACTTAAAAAATATTAAAAATTTTAAAATAGCCCTAAAAACTCTAAAAACCTAGAAACACTAAATACCCTGAAAAATCATTATATAACCTAAAAACCTAAAAACACCTAAAACCTCTAAAAACATAAAAAACACTAAAAATGTCAAAGACCCTAAAACCCTAAAAACCTCTATAAACCATAAAAAACCCTGAAAACATGAAAATCCCATAATCCTCATAAAAATCCTAAAAACCACTAAAAGCTATAAAAGTCTTTTGAACCTCTAAATATGTTAAAAACTCTAAAAACCCAGAACCCCAAAAAAACTCAAAAAACCCCATAAAACTCAAAAAATTCTAAATACCCAAAAATACCCAGAAAACCAAAAAACCCCTTAAAAGCCCTCAAAATCCCTAAAAACCCTTTGGAAGAAGATATTCTTCCTCCCTGTTATATCTGGAGGATGCCTTGATGGCGATGACCACTATGTCTCTTTCCCACCCCTTGCGGGGGAGGGATCTTTACCTGATGGTGCTATAGATTTATTCTTTGTCTCACACATTGTTCCCAATATTCTTTCTCCATTACCTCAAAATGAGCTTTCCTAGAAGGTTCCTAGATTATATGAAGACAACCTATAGTTGCCTATTTCGATCTTAGAGTTTCATCAGGCTTCCTCGCTTCACAACATGTCTTTGGTTGCCTGATTCTTGAAGTTTCAACCATCGATTGACTATTTTAAAATATTCATCTTCAAATCTTGGAACCTACAAGATCGAGATATGGTAAGGTTTCATGATGACTGACACATCATGATTCCCTTTTCAATAGAGGAATATTTGATATGTGTTTGGTCCTCGGAACTTCATATCTTTAATGGACTCATATTCTTTGTCTTCAAGTAGATATTTGATCTTCACATGAACTGAGACTCACTGATGATTGATTCATGGATTGGGATTTCAAAACTCCCTATTCCTTTACAAAATCCATCTATCATCTGTAATCATAGAAATATCGTGGGTAGGTTTTGTGCTTTGATGGTAGGACTCATGTAAATTTCCATCATGTTTCTCCAAGGGTCTGCATTGAGGTGGACACATCCAAAGAACTAGTCGATTTTTTTGGATTTTTGTTGTAAAGAAATTATGGTATAAGAAACCAGTCATATTTTTATCACCAATGGTATTTTGTTATACTTGTAAGAAATTCGGTCATCTTAGTGTAAACTGTAGGTGTGGGACAAGGAGTAGAGGAGTTGTTGGATTGGGTCATGGAGTGCCCGATTCATGTAAACCGGTTGGGCATACAGATGTGCCTCTAAATGATGATTATCTTGTGGATGTGGTTGATGACTAAGACACTGTAGTGACTTATCATGATATTGTGGTGACTAGTGATGTTCCACCGAAGACTGCTTGGAAACCAGCACCTAAACTGAGGGTCACTACTATGTTTGAAAGATTGAAAAGGGGCCTGGAAATTATGTCTAATAAGGGGGTGATGATTTCAAAGGAAAGGTAAGTAGTATGGTTTTGTACAAGGGAAGTGGAAATGTCTTTTTGGGAAATCATTTTGATGGTTTGGCCTATGGGGAAATGGGCGATGTGCAACTGGATGTGAATCAAATGTTGTTCAATGGTAGTAATGTTGTGTATGATGTAGGGAATATAAAATATGATGCTGGATGGAGGGGTGTTGTTAGTGAGGGAATTGTTAAGGAGAAAATTGGGCTTGTTTCTTCTTTTGGGCTTTAGGGTACTGAGTGTGAAGAGAAGGCCAGGGATCTGCAAGATACCTTAGTCTCTATGAAGGGTATACTAGCTAGTTTAGTGGAGTTGTGTGACTCTAATGAT
This sequence comes from Viscum album, assembly GCA_963277665.1. NCBI lineage: Eukaryota > Viridiplantae > Streptophyta > Magnoliopsida > Santalales > Viscaceae > Viscum > Viscum album. The sequence continues at coordinate 792,429,418 of OY728164.1, forward strand.
GTGGAAAATGCTTCTATGCATGATTCCAATGTTAATGATAATGGGTATCTCGTTTAGATTGTAGCCGAGAATCCAACTGTACATGCGTTTGTGGCTAGCGGTGATGATCACAAGAGGAGTGAAGAACATGATCTTCATATCAATCAGGACCTCAGTGAAGGTGTTGGGAATAGGGAAGGACAGTACATTGGCAATGGTTCACAGATCATTTCATGTGATGTGCAGGAAGAGGCGCATGTCAGCCGTGTTTAATTTTCTTCTTCTAGTATTGGGGAGTAACCAGTCCAAACGGCCATGGTTTTTCATGAGGGTGAAAATTTTGCGTAGTTTTTTTTGTGGTGAGGAGGTGGTTGGATAGCTGGGTTAACCTTCAACCCGACATTTTAACCAAAGAATAATGGACCTGGGTTCTTATCTTGAGATAGAACAGGACCTACAATCAGTTCCAGTGGGGAATGAGGAGTTTTCAACTAGGAACTCTAAATGTTTGATCCTTAAGGACATGGATTTAGATGATAGCAATGTAATGCATCCCTCAATGTAGATAGATCTCTTTTACGGGGTATTTGACTCCTACATTTGTTTACCATTAGGGGGTTGGTACTGATGATGATATCCAAATGAACTCCATCATCGCTCAGATCATGAGGGAATGGGAATTTATAGAGGATGCATATCCACTAAGGAAAGAGAATATTTCTATAGAGTTTATCCCGACTCCCCTGAATAGGAGGATGAGGAAGGACTACTCAAATCTACAAAAGACTGTGTCTACTAGAGCCTCCTCTAAGAAGAAAAGGAAAAAATGTCCCTATTAAGCGAGGGCAGATTGAGAGACACTTATCCATGGTGTAGCCAAATGCGGAGAGGCGAAGGCTCATTGATATGTACACTACACTCTTCAGGCAGTATGAATAAGAGTGGGAGTCGATGGATGCTGATGCGTCTTATGAATATGTTTTGATGGTGACCCATATGGTCTGGCTTCTGACTTCTGAATTTGGTGATGGTGGGGATGCTTTTCCTTATGGAATGTTTCTCTTATTGGGTGGGGGTTAGTTGACTCTACCCCCTCTAGTTTGCGTTGACTTGTTTTTTAGGGTTTTTTGGTTTTTTTGGGGGTGTTCAGTGTTATTGGGTGTGGGTCGATTGACTCCACCACTCCCTGGTCTATTCTGTCTTTTTTTAACTAAATTTTGGGGGGTTAGGAATAGCCCGACCCTTTGCCTTGATTTCCCTAAAAACCCTAAAAACCATAAAAATCCTAAAAAATCTCTAAAACTCCTAAAAAATATAAAAAATCCTAAAAATCATAAAAAACCCTAAGATAACCCTAAAAACATAAATATAGTTAAAACCTCTAAAAAACCTAAAGAATGAGAAAAACCCAAAAAACCCTAAAAAACCTAAAAACCATAAACCCCCTAAAACCATGAGAACCCTAAATCCATATAAAACCCCAAAAATCCTTCAAAATTCTAAAACCCTTTAAAGCCCTAAAATGCCAAAAAATTTTAAAATCCTTAAAAACACTAAGAAAACCCTAAACCCCTAAAAACCCAAAAAACCCCTCAAAATCCCTAAACACCCAAAAGATTCATGAAAATCCTAAAAATAACCTAAAAATCCCTAAAATGTTAACAAACATAAAACTCTTAAAAATCATAAGAAAACTTGAAATCCCAAAAACACTTAAAACCTCTAATAAAATCCAAAAAATGCTAAAAACCCTAAAAACCCCTAAAAACCCTTCAAACCCTAAAAACCCTAAACCCATAAAAACCATAAAACCCCTTAAAAACCCAAAAATATACTGAAAATAATAAAAACCCTTTAATCCCCAAAAAAATTAAAAAAAATCAAAAGATACTTCAAACCCCTAAAAACTAAAAAACTCTTAATACCCAAAAACACAAAAAACCCAAAAAAACATAATACACCATAAATCCATAAAATTTCTAAAAAACATAAAGAACCATAACAATCCTAAAAAATCCCCAATATTTCATAAAAATGTAAAAAATCCTAAAAACCTTGAAAACAATATGAAATCCATAAAAACCTAAAAACACTTATAACACCAAAATTACCTAAATATGAAATAATTTATAAAAAACCTCATAAAACCCCAAAAAACAATAGAAACACTCAAAATACTTAAAAACCTAAAAACTCATTAAAAATATAAAATCCATGAAATTATAAAAAACCCAAAATACCTCGAAAATCACTAAGAAAACCATAAAAACCAAAAAACACATAAAGCCCCTAAATACCTAAAAAATAATAAAACCAATAAAAATCCTAAAAATACTATAAAAAGACCCTAGAAACCCTAAAAAACCATAAAAACCATAAAACACAAAAATATTAACAAACCCTGAAAACCCTAAAAACCCCTAAAAACACTAAAAACCATTTATACCCCTAAAAATGTTAAAAAATCCAAAAAAAACCATAAAAACTCATAAAAACCCTAAAAACCCAAGAAACCCCTAAACACCCCAAAATACCCAAAAATCTAAAAAATAAAATATATATATAAAAATCAATAAAAACCATAAAAAACCATAAAAACGTAAAAAATGATAAAAACCCTAAAAACCCATAAATCCCTAAAACCCCTAAAAATTATAAAACCCTGTGAACATTAAAAATGCCTAAAACCCTAAAATAACCTAAAAACCACTAAAAACTCAAAAAACCCTTTAAACCCCAAAATGATAGAAAAATATAAAATATATTAAATGCATATAAAACTCTAAAAAGCCTAAAATACCCCGAAACCTTAAAAAATATAAAAAAACAAAAAAAAATCCTAAAACCCATCAAAATCATTAGAAACTCTAAAAATGAATAAAAATCATAAAAAATCAACAAAAATACCATGAAATGTAAAAACACTAAAAACCATAAAAAAATAAGAAAAACATAAAAATGTTAAAACAGTTAAAACCCCTAGAATGCTAAAAATGATAAAAACCCCTAAAACCCCCCTAAAAACCATAAAAACATAAACACACCTAAAAACATTAAAATTCATAAGAGCATATAAAAACCATAAAACTAGTGAAAATTCTAAAACCATTTAATCAAAAAAAACATTTAGAACACTAAAAAAATCTGAAAACCCCTAAAAACAAAAAAAATAATAAAATCCTAAAAAATATATAACCCTAAAATATCATAAGAACGATCATAATCCATAGAAACCCTAAAAAACAAAAAAAAATTATTAAAAATTCACAAAAAAATAAATAAAAATGTAAACAACCTTAAAACCTTTGAAAACCCTAAGAAAACCTTAAAATCTAAAAACACATAAAATCCCTAAAAACATAAAAAACACTAAAAACCCAGAAAAAACCCCTAAAACCCATAAAAATCCCAAAAATACCTCAAAATCTATAAAAAACTAAAAACCATAAAAATTCTATAGAATACTTAAAATCCCTGAAAACATAAGAAACTATTAAAACCCTAAAAAACCCTAAGAAGACCTTAAAAAACAAAACCACTTAAAATCCTTAAAACATATAAAATGGTAAAAACCCCAGTAAACCCTTAAAAATACCTAAGAATATAAAAAACAAAAAATCCCCTGAAAACCATAAAAATCATAAAAACCATTAAAAAACCAGAAAACCCATAAAAACCTGAAAAAACCATTAAAAACTCTATAAACCCTTTAAACCTTTAAAAATGTTAAATAAATATAAAAAACCATAAAAACTATAAAAAATTAAAAAACCCCTTAAAAAAAATAAAACCCCTAAAAAACCCAAAAACCCATCAAAATATATAAAAAACATAACAAGCCAATATAAAACTACAAAACCATAACATCCTTAAATATGTAAAAACCTCAAAAAACGCTGAAAACCCCTAAGAAAACCATAAATATTTAAAAACATTTAAAACCCTGAAAAAACTAAAACACAATAGAAACCTTAAAAACCTAAAATATACAAAAAACCCTCAAAACATTAAATCCCTACAAAAAATAAACCCACATAAAAGTCCATAAAAAACCTAACCCCCCCCCCACCAACTCAAAAAACCCCTTAAACCCCTAGAATTGATAAAAGATCTAAAAACACTGAAAAACTAAAAAACTCAAACCCCCCTAAACACCCAAAAAAACCATAAAAATTCTTAAATACCTAAAACATAAAATTTAGAATCCCTAATTTTTTTTAAAAATGATAAAAAATTAAAATAATAAGAATTCCTAAAAATAATAAACAATGTATGAAACCATAAGAAAAACATAAAAATAAAAAAAAACTAAAAACACTTACAAAAATCAAAATGTTAAAAACCTTAAACCACCCCCCCCCCCCAAACACAAAAAACTATAAAAACCATAAAACCACTAAGAAACATAAAAAACCCAGAAATCCTAGATAACCCATAAAAACTGATTAAAACTTTAAAAACCCTTCAAACCCCTAAATCATTAAAAAACACTAAAAACCTTATAACACTAAAAACTCAAAAAAATCCCTAAAAATTAAAAAAACAATAAAACCATAAAAAAATTCTAAAACATAAAATTCCCTAGAAACCATAAAAAAACATAAAAATCATAAAAAAGACCTAAAAATTTCTAAAAACATAAAAACCCATAAAACCCTAAAAAACCTAGGAAAACATAAAAACCTAAAAACACATAGAACCCCTAAGAAACCTAACATATGTTAAAAATCCTAAGAAACCCTAAAAATTCTAAAAACCATAAACACCCCTAAAAACATACAAAAACATAAAAGCCATAAAAGTCCTAACAATCCACTAAAAACTCTAAAAACCCATAAAAATTATAAAAAATACACTAAAAACCTTTAAACCCCTAAAAAAATTAAAAACACTAAAAATAGTAAATACCCTTTAAAACACAAAAAAATCCTCAAAACCAAAAAAGCATAAAAACCATAAAATTTACAAAAACCCTTTAAAACCACGAAAACCCTAAAGACCCTAAGAACTGTAAAAATCATTAAAAACAAATAAAAATTCTTAAAAACATAAGAACCCCTAAAAACGTGAAAAACTCTAATAAATTTTAAATAACCTAAAAATAAAAAAAACGCCTTGAAACCAAAAAAACTGTATAACCCTAAAAACCCTAAAACCACTAAAAACCCCTAAAAACCATAAAGACCATTAATATCATAAAAACCTAAAAAACTTACAACAACCCTAAAAACTACTAAGACTCTATAAACCCTTTAAACCACTAAAAACATATAAATACTATTAAAACATTAAATCCCATAACATAAATAAAAAAACTTAAATTCCCAACCAATCCATAAAACCCAAAAACCATAAATAACACTATAAACTTAAAAATCCATAAAAACCCTAAAAACCCATAATGTCCAAAAAATGACATTAAAATCCATAAAAATGTAAAGAATCATAAAAACCATGACAAACTAATAGATAAAATTATAATCCTAAAAACATTTAAACCCTTAAAAAACCAAAAAAACTACTAAAAACCCTAAGAAACCTAAAAACCCCGAAAAACCATAAAATACATAAAAACCGTAAAAAAACCCTAAAACCCCTAAAACCCACTCAAATCCAAAAAAACCCTTTTAATAGAAAAAAAATATCTAAAAAACTTAAAACCACAAAGAAACACAAAAAAACACTAAAATCAAAAAAGACCCCAAATCCGTCTAATTACTAAAAACACTAAAAATTGATAAAAAAACATAAAAAGATTATTAAATCAATACAATTTAAAAAACCCTAGAAATTATAAAAATACGTAAGAAAATAATAATAACATAATGCCCTTTTAACCTTTAAAAAACCTAAAAACACTAAAAACCCTAAATGAACTTGACAACCCTAAAAAGCCGCAAAACCATAAAAACTTCTAAAAAGTTTCAAAACCCACAAAAACAAAAAAAACCTAAAATAATTAAAAACTCTAAAAACCCTTGAAATAAATAAAATAGTTAAAACTGTATAAAACCATAAAACCCCTAATAAACTCAAAAATAACCTAAAACCCCAAACAAACCCTAAAAAAATATAAAAATATAAAAATCACAAAAAATTCCTAAAGACCCCTACAAAAATAAAAAATCCTAAATTCTCTAAGAAAACCATTAAACCCTAAAAACCCCTAAAAAACACTAAAACCCTAAAAGCCCTAAAACCTTTTTACAATCCCTAAAAACATAAAAACCCCTAAAAAACTAAAAACCCCAAATAAAACCTTTAAAAACTTAAAAAACCTAGAAAAAATTAAAAACCCAAAAAGACCCAAAAAACACAACAAAACCCCTAAAAACCATAAACCCCCTAACGATTCTAAAAAACCACTAAAACCTATAAACCCCATAAAGATTATAAAAAACCACTAAAACCTCTAAAACACCTTCAAACCACTAAAAACGTTAAAAAATTCCAAAAACCTTAAAAGCCTAAAAATCTAAAAAAACCCTAAAAACCCAAAAATACTTTAAAATCCTAAAAATCATATATAAACTCAAACACCCCTCAAAATATCTACAAAAACCTAAAAACCACAAAAAATATTAAATAATCCCTAAAAATCCATAAAAATGTAAAAAACATAAAAACCCTAAAAACACTAAGAAAACCATAAAAACCCTACAAAACCTCAAAATGCTAAAAACCAAAAAAGAAACCATAAAATCCCCTAAAACCTAAAAAACATAAAATGACTAAAAACTATAAAACCCTAAAAATCATAGAAACTCTAAAAACCAATAAATACTATAAAATACCATTAAACCCCTAAAACATTAAAAAACTCTAAAAAACCATAACAACCCTGAAAAAATCAAAAAAACCTTAAAACCCTCAAAAAATGGTAAATACCCTACAAAATACTAAAAACACTAAAACCCCTAAAAAGGCCAAAAAAATTCTAAAAAATACCTAAAAATACCTAAAAAATAAAAAACCCTAAAACCCTAAAAAACTATAGGATTAATTTAAAAATCTAAAAACACATAAAAAACCTAAAAAACCTAATAACATAAAAAACAAAAAGACCTAAAAAACCCAAAAACCACTTAAAACCCTAAAACCCCTAAAAACCGTAAAAACCCTAAAAACACTCAACATCTCTAAAAATCCTAAATAATAATAAAATTCCTAAAAAATATTTAAAACTCCATAAAAACATAAAAACCCCTAAAAACCATGAAAAACTTAGAAAACCTTGAAAAACTAAAAACATGAAAAACCCTAAGAAAACAGAATAAATTTTAAAAGCCCTACAAACCCAAAATGCCCAAAAAACCAAAAATCCCTAAAAATTTAAACAAATCAAGAAACCCAAAAAAACCTAAAACCCCACTAAAAAAATATAAAACCCATTATTCCTTTAAAACCTTTAAAACTCAAAGAAACGTTAAAAAATTGTAATATTTTTAAAAAACCCATAAAACCCAAAAAACAATAAACACCATAAAAATCCTCAAAATCCCTAAAAACCTAAAAAACAATTAAAATACTAAACCCTAAAAATCTCAAAAAATCTAAGAAATTATAAAAAACCCTAAAAACCATAAGAGAAACATAAAAACATAAAAACACATAACACCACTAAAAACATAATAAATTCAAAAAACCCTAAAACCGATAAAACCCTAAACTCTCAAAATACGTTAAGACCCTTAAAAATCATTAAAATTAGAAAAAATCCTTAAAAATACCTAAAAGAATAAAAAACATAAAAAACATGAAAACCACATAGAAAAACATAGAAACATGAAAATAATTAAAACCACTAATAACCTAAAAAACCCAAAAATATCCAAAAATAAACAAAAAATCATAAAACAACTAAAAACCATAAAAACATAAAACCCGTAAAACCCTAAAAAACAACCAAAAACTACAAATACCCATTAAAACAATAAAAAAATTAACAACTCTAAAAAACCATAAACCCCAAAAAACTCAAAAAACCCCTAAAAATAAAATCCATAAAAACCTAAAAACATTTTAAATAACCCAAAACCCCTAAAAAACTAAAAACTATAAGGTTCAAAAAATACATAAAAACCATTAAAATCCCAAAAAATTATAGAACACCTATAATATCTAAAAACCCCTTTAAACCCCAAAAAACATTAAAAAATAAAAATTTTAAAACCCTAAAATACATCAAAAATACCGAAAAAACAAAAAATAACCACAAAATCCCAAAGAACCAAAAAACCCTAAAAAACCCTAAAACCCATAAATACCAAAAAAATCCTAAAAATTCCCTATAAGTTCTTGAGAACATAAAACCCCTAAAAAAATGAAAATCCTAAAAAAATCTTAAAAACAAAAATACATATAAAGCCTTTAAAAACCCTAAAATGGTAAAATCACTAAAAAACCCAAAACCCTAGAATTCCATAAAAACCCTTGAAATCCCTAAGCACCCAAAAAACCGTAATAAGAAAAAAACTCTAAAATCACTAAAAATGTAATAACCCCTATAAACACTGAAAACCCCTATAAAATCTGTAAAATCCTTAAAAAGTGAAGATTTAATGGCACCTGATCTTATCTCTTGCGATGTTCGTTCCCCTCCCCCTCCCGATTGATGATGACAGTGACCTCCACCTCTCCCCCCCCCACTACTAAGGAGGGGCCTCTGCTGATTATCAATGATGACCATACATTCGTCACATTCTCATCCCCTGATTTTCTTCCACCTTTTCCACGGATGGAGATTTTCCCTAAAGTTCCATAACACTTTGAAGGTCCCCCTCAGCTTCTTCTTTCAATCTAGGAGTTTAATAAAGCCTCCTCAATGTATTATTTGACACTGGTTGCTCGATTTTTGATGTGGTGCCCCCCAGTGGATGTTTTTGACAGGTTAATCTTTTAGCATCGGGATCTCCAAGACAATACAAATGTGGGTCTCATTGATTGTGATCACATCATGATTAATTTATCAACTAAGGATGATTTTTTTTATGGAATGGTTCGCGGAACCTCGAAGATGAAATGGTTCCCACTTCTCCCTTTTTCTATGGCGTTTTGACCGTCACCTGAACCGTGATTCTCCAATGTTTGTGTCTTGTGTTGGATTTTCTGAGCATATCCTCCCTTTTCAAAATTTTTCCATTATTTAAATGTTAGGGAATCTAATATGAAGGTTATTATGTGTTGATAGAAAAACTTAGGATCTTTGTCATCCTGTTTCTCTAACGGATTTTTTGAGATTGACGATTCAAAGTAACCATTTAACTTTGTGGGGATTGTTGTTGGTGAGGTTCTTCGTTGGAAGAAACCGGTGGTTTTTGAGTCATGGGTTGAATTTTTTTCAACATGATGGAAACTTGTGAATAATGATTAGTTTTTAGGGGTAGTTTCAAGGAAATCAGTGGTTTGAATATGGCTCGGTTGGAGTCTGGTGAAAGAACTCAGGCCCTGGTGGAGGTGCGGGAGGTGGTGGTGTGGAAGGATCCTATGATTCTGCCTCCCCAGCCAAAGGTTGGTGCAATTTTTGAGTGTTTGAAAAATGATATGAAAGTTGGGTGTGATAAAGAGATGACAGTGGTGACTTCTTGTGGCATGGGCCTGATGCTTGCTAGGAATGGTAGTGGAAAGGGAAGTACTAATATAGAGGAAATGTAAAATGATGAAAGATCATCTTTGAGGAACAATAGTTGGTAGGATGATAGTAGTGACTTGTAGTGGGGAGAGATGAGTAGGGGAGGTGGCTGAGAAGGGGGAAAAGAATATTATGTTTGAGGTCCCCCTGATGTAGCCCCTGGCTAGGGGTGTGTGGAACTTGAGAAGTAACATTGTGCAAGCTGGTAGCAATTCGTTTCTAGATCTAGATTATGTCTCCTGGAGTAATTGGTTCGGGTGTATAGATGTTGTGGAATAAGGTGATGGTGATGCTGTGTAGGGGGAGATGTCATATCAGTTAGAGCTGGTTCAGATTGGGTTTGAACTGAATTTGATGGAGATGCAGGTTGTGTGATTTGATGATGGGCCCCCTGATCAGAGTGGGGGCAACTCTTCTGTGAAAATCTTTGGGTGAAGTGCCAAGGGGAGGGCTAACATGAGGGTTCTTCCTTTGGTTCACAATGAAGATGTTAGTTCAGATTGTGTTGAGGCTATGAACAGACTCTTGTTTATTCGGAATGCTGGCACTAATAGTGAAGGAGGTATAACATTAGGACAAGCAGTTGGTCATAGTGGTGTTCGGAGCGGATCTTACTATTGAGGACCAGTGTGTGGTTCTGTATGACATGCTTATGGTGGAGAATCCAAGTGTATTCATTATGGATGAGTCTCAACGATTTGGTGAAATTTATAATTTGGATGACCATTGGATAAATGATAATATGTCCTTGTTTAGGAGGGATATGTCTAAGGGGGATGCCTCTCCGAAGGGGAAAGGAAAGATTTCAGCATGGTCCACTCCAGGCGCAGCAAGATCCTTTGGAGAGATTATCAACCCTATGTTGTCAAAATTTGATAATATTGCTGGGGATATGGGGGCCTCAAGTTTGGTTAGTGATAATATCATATATAGGAAGGTGGCTAAGGCTGATGGTTTCATCTTCATCCCCCCCAATGGGGGCTGAAGAGTGATTATCCCACTCATCCCTGACCCATGGCTACCTGATCTTCTTTAAAGGAAGCTAAAATAAAAGTTAATGCCCATAAGAGGGAGAAGCCTCCATGCACCTCAGAGCAAGAAATAATTAGGGAGAAGTATCTATCACTTCCGGAGGATCTTGATTCCAAATGGGAATCGATGGACACGGGGGGTAGGGGGGCAGACCTTGACTTCTTCATTATTAATATGAGTCCAGGATATGGTGCAGATGGTGACCCATACGGTGCAGTCCAAGTTTATGACATTGGTGGAGATATTGACTAACACGTTTCCCTATTGTTAATTTAGGTTCCTTGGGTTTTTCTATTTTCTAGGGGTGTTAGGTTTTTTCGGGAGTGGGTCATTTGACTCTGCCCCTCGCTTGTTTATATTGTCTGTTTTTAATAAATATTGGGGGTTAGGGATGGCCTGGTCCCGAGCCTTCCATTCCCTAAGAAACCTATAAATATCTAAAAACATATAAAACCCCTAAAATCATAAAAATCTAAAAAATGTAAAAGACCATAAAACCCCTAAAAAAACCTAAAAATCATTAAAACCCAAAAAAACCTTAAAAAATCCTTAAATTCAATAAAACCATATAAAACGTCTTAAAACTCTAAAATCCATTTAAACCCCTAAAAACGTTAAAAAATCTAAAAAACATTTAAAAACCTATAAAACTCAATAAAATCCTAAAAACACAAAAAACAAAAGAACACTAATATCTTAAAAGGCCTTAAAATCTCTAAAAACCCAAAAAACAATAAAAAACATAATAATGCCTTAAAAATCACAAATATTTAAAAAACCTTAAAAACCATGAAAAACTCTAAAACCCATTAAAAACCCAAATAAAACCTAAAAAACTTTAAAAAACTTTAAATTTCATAAAAACCCTAAAAAATGCCAAAAACCCTAAAAAACTATAAAAACCTGAAAATCTTATAAACCCCTAAAACATTAAAAACCTAGAAAAATCATTAATTAAATATAAAACCATTACAAACTCTAAAACCCCATGAAAACAATAAAAACCTTAAAACACTAAAAAACCCAAAAAACCCAAAAGACCCAAAAAACCCTAAAGTCCCTAAAAACCATAAAAATCCTAAAAAATCCAAAAAAATCCCTAAAAACATAAAAAACCCTAAAAAATCTGAAATTTACTACAAAAACCTAAATACTAAAAAAATCATTAAACCCCAAAAAACCTAAAAAAATTAAACACCCTTACACCCCCTAAAACCCCTCAAAATCCCTAAAAACCCTAAAAACAATAAAAATACTAATAAATCCCAAAAATATATTAAAACATAAGAAATCCTAAAAAAATTATGAAAAACCCTAAGAAAACCTTAAAAACATAAAAACACATAAAAATTAAAAAACCCAGAAAATACATAAAATACAAAAAAATAGTGAAAAATCTAAAAACCCCAAAACCCCAAATACCAAACCCCCCCTTAAATGCTTAAAATACCTAAAACAAATAAAACCCATAAATCCACTAAAAACACTAAAAAAACTTTAAACCACTAAAATGTAAGAAAAATATAAAAAACCATTAACACCAGAAAGAGCTAAAAAATCCATAAATCCCAAATATCCCATAAACACCCTAAAAACCATAAACCCCTCAAAATCCCTAAAAACATAAAATTTCTAAAATCACCCTAAAAACCCTAAAAAGTAAAAAATCCAAAAAACCATGAAAATTACCTTAAAAACATTATAAACCTAAAACAACTAAAAACACTACCCCCCCCCAACACCTAAAAACCATAAAACCCTAAAACCCCTAAAAATCCATAAAAACACTAAAAATCCACAAAAATCCAGGGAAATCCCAAAAACTGTCTAAAAAAATAAAAAACCCTAACAACCCTTAACACCCAATCTAACTTTAAAAACCTAAAAAACCTAAAACTTATAAAAACCTAAAAAGATCTCAAATCCCTAAAATTCCAAAAAACCCTAAAACCCCCAAAAAACAGAAAAACTCTAAAAAACATTAAAAACCCTAAAACACATAAAACCCCTAAAACAACTAAAAACATTAAAAACCCTTTAATCCCGTAAAAAATTAAAAAACATTATAAAATCTTTAAAAACCTAAACAATTGAAAAAACACTAAAAAACCATAAATACCATAGAACACCAAAAACTCCCAACAAATCACTAAAATCCCTAAAAAGATTTAAAAACACTAAAAATATAAAAAATTCCTAAAAAATACATAACAACATAAAACCCCCCTAAAACCATGAAAAACATGAAGAAACCCATAATAACATAAAAATACTTGAAGCCTATAGAAAACATAAACAACAGTAAAAACTCTAAAATTCCTAAAAACCCTAAAATCCGTTAAAACCCATAAACACCTTTTAAAAAGGATAAAAAACCATAAAACCCTAAAAACAGACTCAAAACACTAAAATCCATTTAAATACCTAAAAACATTAAGAACTCTTAAAATCATTTAAACCCCTAATAATCTCTAAAAAACCCTAAATCTCTAAAAAACCCAAAAAACCCAAAAAACCAAAAAACCCTAAAATACCATAAAATACCTCAAAATAACTAAACAAATTTTCATGGATAGTTATTTTTTGACCCTATTAGGATCCTTAGGAAACTTTCTAGGTAAGGGTTAGGATGGTATTTGTGAGTTTTCTCTGGCCTATTTTCCAGGGGTTGGTCATCTGGGTTTTGCGTGGTTTCTCGTGCCTATTTTCCTTTTTTTGATAGTTTGGTGCTTTGGGACATTTTATTTCAACCCTTAGGTGAATTTTTTTACTTATACTCCTTTCCTTTTTTTATATATTATGTTTCATTTACCTTTAAAAAACCCAAAATACCCAAAATACCATTAAAAATAACCTAAAAACCCAAAAAAACCACTCATATTCCCTTAAAACCCTAAAAATCTTTAAAAATCATATAAAAACCATAAGAATCACTAAAGAAATAAAACACCATAAACACCATGAAAAATGTTATGAAAACCTTTAAAATGTACACTCACTTAAAGCCCATAAGAAATATAAAAAAATGCTAAAAATCCTAAAAAACCCTAACACCCAAAAAACCATAAAAAGCCTTAAAACCATTACAACCCCATAAAACCCAAAAAACCCCTAAAAACCAATAAAACTATAAGAACCATAAAAACCCCTAAAAACATTAAAAAGTCTAAAAAACACAAAAAACCTAAAAAACCTACAAAAACCCAAAAACCCACTAAAAAACTTAAAGCCCTAAAAACCCTCAAAACCCCTAAAAAGCATAAAAACCATTAAAAATCTAAAAAAATCACAAAAAATGAGAAAAAAACCTAAACCCCAAAAAAATCGTAAGAAGACCCTAAAAACCTAAAAAACATAAAAACCCCAAAAACACAAAAAATTCTAAAAAAACTAAAACCCTAAATATCCTTAAACCCCTCAAAATAATTAAAAACACTAAATACCCTAAATACCCTAAATACCCTTAAACCCCTCAAAATAATTAAAAACCCAAAAAACCTATTAAATTGATAAAAATTCCCAAAAATCTATAAAAATGTATAAAATATTAGAAACCCAAAAAATCACAAAAAACATCTTAAAAACATAAAAACACTTAAACCTCATAAAAAACATAAAAAATGATAAAAATCCTAAGATCCTAAAAACCATAAAAACCCTAGAAACCAAAAAACCCATAAAAACAATTAAAACCCCTAAAATACCATAATGAAGAAGATGGCTCAAGGAGGAGGATCTGGCGGCGATGGTGATCCCGCCCGTACTTCGAAGGCCTTGCCCCTTTCCGGCAAGGAGGCTCCTGCTCCAGCGTTAATTGGGGTCTGCGGCCATAACGAGCTTTTCCAATTTTGTAACCGGAATTTTCATGGGTCTGGTGTTGGTGTGCCAACGTCCACGAATCCAAAGGTCAATTTTGCGAAGGTGGAGAAATCTACGATCTCACCCTCCTTCTCTAATTTTGATCCCCCCCTACCCTGGTCGTATCATTCGGAAAGGGCGGGTGGCTCATGTCTCAGTGAATCGTGAGGCTGTGGAGGAAAGGCGCAACTTGTGTCGTTTCTCCATTATTGCTCGGGTGTTGACTCCTAAGGTTGAGAATCTCTGGAAGTTCTCTGATCTTGCGACTCAGATTAAGGAAATCTGGGGTTTCTCTGAGTGGCGTATGACCGCCATAGGGCGTGGGTATTATCACATTGTCTTCCCTTAAGATGAGTGCAAACGATGTGCCTGGGGCTTCGGCTCTCTCAATTTGAAGCCTGGTCTTCTAAGGATCCAAGAATGGGATCGGAATTTTGATCCACTGAATGTCAAGAACACCTCTGCGCAGATATGGATCCACATCTACAGGCTCAGCTGGCTTTACTAGCATCCCCTGATCCTTTGGGATATTGCCTCCTTGGTGGGCTTTCCCATTCGTATTGACAAGGAGACTGAAAACCCAAAGTATGGGCATTTTTCCTGTGTCCTTGTTGAGGTGGATTTGGCATCCACTTTGATTGAAGAAGTTGTGCTCAATACTGATGAAGACAGTTTCAAGCTGGAGATCATCTATGAGCACAAACCCCGATTTTGTCTTCATTGCCACCTCTTTGGCCACCTCATCTCTGATTGCCGTCGGTTGAGAGTGTGCTCAGTGTGCAATCTCAAAGGACACTCTGCTGAGTCCTGTACCAGAAAGCTGGATGCGAGAGCGACGGTGAATCCCCCTTCCCCCTCCCAGCATGCCTCTAAGGCTCACCCTGTGTCTCCAAGGAGGGTGCCGGAGGGTGTTGACAGCCCTTGTCAAGGGATCCCCTCTCGATTACAGGAATCTGCTCCTGGTTTCATACCCTTGGATTTTCAACCGGCAGCTGTGGACGCTGTCACTGTTCCCAGTTTGCATACAGCAACCATTGAGCCTAGTCTTTCCTTTGTGCCTGAGACTGGCCGGCCCCTTCCTAAGCCTACTCTGGTGGCAGACATTGCCTGATGCCAAGAGCTGCCCTCTCCTCTGCGGGTGGTTGATGATGGGCTGGCTTCTGCAGGGTCCCATGTCCCTTCTGGCCATGAGAAGGTCACTACACCTCTGGCCCACGCAATGCTATCCGGTGACTCCTTCGTTGCTGTGGCCCCCAACAAAGCTGCACGACGGGACATAGTCAAGGACGCCCCTCCGATGCTTCTCTGTCCTACTAACAGATTTACTCCTCTCAGCGGTAGTTTCTGGGCTGATCAGGTTGATCAGGATGATGAGGAGGCAGAAGGGTCATTCAAGATGGCTCATCTGGCTTTGCCACATGAGACTAGTTCTCAGCCTCCTGATGCTAGATATCGGGCTGCTGAGGCTGATCTTTCCCCCAAAAAGAACCCTGTGGGCAGGCCCAAGAAGAAAGGGAAGAAATCAAAGGCGAAGGCTGGAAATTCAGATGTTTGCATCACCCCAGTAAATGGGGCACCCTCGGCTTAATCCAATGAGGATGTTTTTCTGGAACTGCCAGGGGATTGGGAATCCTCCCACTGTTCTGGCCCTTAGGCATTTTCGCACTTCTCAGAGGCCGTTGGTTCTCGGCATCGTTGAACCGATGATCATGTTTGAAAACTGTTTGGGGTTCAAATGGTGCAACCTTGGTTATTCATGCGTTGCAAGGGCTGCTAATGACAGTGGCCTTGACACCCTCTGGGTGCTGAAGCACGATGACATTCAGCTAATGTCGGTTGAGGTGTGTGATCAAGTCATCACCTTATCTGTCATGTACAATTTCTCCCCCCTCTTTTTGTCTTTCGTGTATGCCTCCTGCTCTTACATGAGGAGACAGGTCTTGTGGGAGAATTTAATTACGCTCCATGGGCTCATTGAGAATAGCTGGATTGTGGTTGGGGACTTCAACACTATCTTGCGTCCGGATAAGAAGATTGGTTCCAATTTCTCTCGCTCGGCTGCCGTGGAATTTTCTACTTGCATTGATGCCTATAATTTCTTGGAGGTCCCCGTTTCTGGATCCTCCTTCACTTGGGGGCGTTCCACCATGAATGACAGGCAGGCCAGCAAGCTGAACAGATGTTTCTATAGAATCAATGATACATCCTTTCCCCTGAATGTCTCGGGCTTTACACTTCCTAAGTTTCACTCGGATCACAATCCTTTGATTATTGGAAGCTCAATAGGTGCCTCACGGTCTTCTCCTCTGCCTTTTAAATTTAATAATGCATGGCTCACGAATCCTGGGTGTAGGGAATTTATTCTCAATGGTTGGACTGAAGACTTTCAGGGTAGTCACTACCACAGTCTGATTCTCAGGCTGAATAAAATTAAAGCTTTGCTTAAATACTGGAGTAAGGGCTGTTTTTCCAGTCTGGACAATGACATTCGTGATGCTGAACATCAACTTGATGGTCTTCAGGAAGCCAGTCTTTCTCTTCCCCTGCCTTCTCGTGAGGAGCTGCAACTGCATTCCAAACATGATGACCTTCTGGTTCTTAAGGAAAAGTTGTCCAAGAACCAATTCAGCGTGAGATGGCTCAAAGATGGTGACCTCAACTCGATATTTTTTCATCGGTTGCATAGGGAGAAAAAAGCTAAAGCTTGCCTTAAGGCTGTCCGCATCTCGGGCTCTGTTTTTACTTCAGAGGATGAAATTACCTCTGCCATTGTTAACCATTTCCAAGAGCTCTACTTGGATGACGGTAGGGAGTACAACCTCCCCCTGATGGATTCTATCCTTCCATGTGTTGATGAGCATTAGAACCGAGCTCTAATGATTCCGCCTCTTGTGGAGGAGGTTAGGGCTGCTCTGTTTTCTCTGAACATTGACAGCACAGCGGGACCGGATGGCTTCACCAACAAGTTCTTCATGTTTTACTGGGACATCCTGCATGAAGGCATTGTCAACGCTGTGCAGGAATTATTTCTCACTGTTGTTTTCCACGTGGGGCTAGCAATAATTTCATTTCCTTGATTCCTAAAAGGGACAACGCCTTTGATATTGGTGACTTCCGACCAGTGGCTATTGGGAACACTGTCCCCAAAATTATCAGTAAAATCCTGGTCATGCGACTTGGAAAGTTCCTAGGGGATGTTCTTACCCCTTTTCAATTTGGTTTTGTCCCGGGCAGGAACATTCAGGACTGTCTTTTCACGGCCTCGGAGGGTATAAATGCTATGCGGAAGCGATCCACGCATGGAAACTTTTCTCTTAAGGTTGACATCTCCAAGGCCTTTGATACTATTAAGTGGACTTTTATCTCTCAGGTTCTAGAAAAATATGGTTTCTCGAGAAATTTTATTAGGATCATCATGTCCATTCTTAGCAGTGGGTGGGCCTCTATCCTTGTTAGTGGATCCCCCAAGGGGTTTTTTCCTTGCTCTCGTGGAGTCCGAAAGGGTGATCCTCTCTCAAGAATTCTCTTTGCGATCGCAGAGGATTATTTAAGCAGGTGTCTCATTGATCTTTTTCAGGATGGTCTCTTCAGTCCTATCCGGGAAGGGAGGGACCTTTATGTGCTGTCTCATCTTCTTTATGCAGATGATATCCTCCTATTTGGGCAGGATGATAAACGTACTTTAGAATCTATCAGGATGATCTTCCGGCATTATGAACATGTTGCAGGACAAGCCATCAGCTGGAGTAAGTCATTGATTGTCTTTGGGGAGGGAATCTCATGATCCCGGCGTATCTCCATTTCCTTGTCCCTTGGTGTCAAGAGAGGGTCATTACCCTTTGACTAGTTGGGTGTCCCCATCTTTTGGGGACGTGTCAAACGGTGTTATCTTGATAACATTGCCTCTAAAATCACTCATCAGTTGGTGAAATGGAAAGGGGAGTCCCTCTCGCAAGCTGGAAGGGTCTGCCTTATCAACTCGATGATTACCTCCATGTTCACCTATGCTTTCTCCATTTACAGGTGGCCCTTTAATCTCATCAAGGACTTGCAGACAAAGATCAGAAACTTTGCATGGACGGGGTGCATCACCCATAGGAAACTGGTCACTGTGGCCTGGAAGGAATGCGCCAAACCAATTGAGCTGGGGGAGCTTGGTCTCAAAGATCTCAAATGCTACAATGATGGCCTTCTTGCTAAGTACACTTGGGGGCTGCTATGCCCCACAGATTCGGGTCTGCTTTTCACTCGGGAAAGATTTGTGCTTAAGATCTACGATGGGTATGAAGGGTATTTTCCCTCTTCCGTTTGGCCAGCAATCCAGGCCTCATACAAGGCCATTCTCTTTCATTCTCAATATTTTGTCTCTGAGCACTCAACCTTGAATGCTTGGACTACGCCTTGGCTTGACAGGCCCTTGCAGGACTGTTTCATCCCTCCTTCTGGCTTGAGAAGGCTGTCTATTGCGGAGTTCCTTCCAAGGCTTGATCATTTTGAGGGCTTACCACCTACTGTCCTTCTCCAAATATAGTGTTATCATTTTATTCAGTCCGACATCCTGATCTGGAAGCCCTATCTGGTTGGACACCTCAATGTCAAGGATTTCTATCGGTTTAACTGTGCCAGGGGATCCTTTCCACCGACCTAGATATCTAAGTTCAAATGGAATTTTATTCCTCCTGCAAATCACCTCCTTCTCTGGAAAATCTGGAGAAACCGGCTGCCCATGCAGTGCCAACTGTAGAGGGTGGGTATCACTCTTGCCCCCGTGTGTTTTCTTTGCCTTCCTGCCGAGGAAAGTGTCCAACATTCTCTGCTAGAGTGCAGTTTCAGCGCTGAACTATGGGGCTATCTGCAACAGAATATTATGTTCCCAGCTGGTCTTGACAGGCCTTTCTTTGGGCTCTTGGCGGATCTGGTTACTTGGGAGTACAGTGAGCAGGACTGAAACCTCCTGCTAGCTGCGGTTGAAGCTACCATTTCTTTTATTTGGACCGTTCGGAATGCGGTCGCCTTCAATAAGAAACGACTCTCTTTTCATGCTGGAGTTGTGGCGATTCACAGGGATGTCTATGCGGCCTCCCGCATTCAGACATGACATATGGAGAATGATGTCCGTGAACTGATCATCCTCCGGCTTCTTGGTGTATCTGGCACGGAAAAGAAACCCATGGTCCCCAGGTATATTCGATGGATTCCTCCACTCCCCTCTTGGATTAAGGTCAATGTGGATGGTGCAGCTCTTGGTGCCCCGGGCCCTGCTGGTTGTGGTGGAGTTTTCTGCACTTACCGGGGTTTTGTCAAGGGATGTTTTCAGCACTTCATTGGCAATGGGTGTCCCCTTGAAGCTGAACTATGGGCTATTATAAAGGTGATTGAGTATGCTATCAGTTTCGGGTGGACCTCCATGTGGCTTGAGTCTGACTCCATGCTTGCTGTGAGTGCTCTTAAAAGCAGATCCAGGAGCGTCCCCTTGAAGCTCCTTGCTCCGTGGATGGACTGCCTTGCTAGGTGCCAAAGGCTGCACCTTACTGTGACACATACCGACTGGGAGGCCAACGCGGCTGCGAATGCTCTCTCCAAGAAGGCTATTGTGGATCATTGCTCGATGTGGTCCTTTGTTGCCACGCCTCCCTGCTCCTCATTTGTTGCCTCGGATATGAAGGGCGAGGTGCACACCCGGTTATGTAATTCCCCCTTGTACGATTTGTTTTTATTTAATTTTGGGGGTGCCACTTGTTTGGACCCGAACCTTCTTTGCCCTAAAATACCATAAAAACACTAAAACCCACAAAAAGATGAAAAATAACTTTAAACTAAGAAAAGATAAAATATTCTAAAAAGATTTTAAACCCCTAAAAAACTAAAAAAAACCCTAAAAACCCAAAAAAACAAATAAAATCTCAAAAACCTAACAAATACTAGAAACTCTCAAAATCCCTGAAAACCCTAAAAAATAAAAAATCATAATAAATCCATAAAAATCCATAAAAATTTTAAAAACCCAATAGAAAATTTTAAAAACAAAAAAAAATCAAAAAACCTATAAAAAATATAAAAAATAAATTAAATCATTAAACGACCCTATACTCCCTAAAACCATCTAATAACAATAAAACTCATAAAAATATAAAAACCATAAAAATCCATAAAATCCATAAAAAACCACTAAAACTATAAAAACCCTTTCAAACCCCTATAAAATTAAAATTATAAAAATACATAAAATCCCTAGAAAACTAAAAAACCCCCAAAACCCCATGAAATCCAAAAAAATTCTTAAAATCATAAAAACGAAAAAAACACCCAAAAAATCCCAAAATCCCTAAAAACCCTAAAAAATAGAAAATATTTTATAATCCCTAAAAATGGAAAAAAAATTTAAAACCATAGGAAATCTATAAAATCAGAAAAACAATTAAAACCAATACAAAACTAAAAATTCTAACAATCCTTAAAAACTCTAAGAATCCTAAAACCCCTAAAACCCATAAAAACTCAAAAAACATAAAAACAAAAAAAAACCACTAAATTATCGAAAAGCCCTTTTAACCCTTGAAAATGTTACAAATCACTAAAAACCTTAAGAAAACTAAAAACTCAAACAAACCCTAAGCGGAAAAAAACCATAAAACTATAAAACACTTAAAAAACTAAAAAACCTAAAAATCCATAAATAAACCTCAAATGCATTAAAAACCTTAAAATTCATAAATAGTAAAAAACTCTTGAAATACTTTAAAAACATAAAACACCTAAAAAACTAAAAAATTCTGAAACCATAAAAAACCATAAAATCCTAAGGAAACCTAAACCCCTTAAAACCATAAAAACCCTAAAAATCAATAAATAATCCAAAAAAATTTCTAAAAGTTCCTAAAGTCATGAAAACACATATAAACCGTAAAATCCATAAGAAAACCTTATAAACGTGAAAACACTTAATATGCCGAAAAAACTAAAAAAACTCTAAAAATCCTATAAAACCATAAAACCCCCTAAAAACCCATTAAAATAAAAAATATCCATAAAAACATAAAAACCCAAAAACCCCATAACACTAAAAACCACCAAAAATTATCAAAAAACATAAAACCGCAACAAATGTTAAAAAACTCAAAAAACCATAAACCCCTAAAAAACTCAAAAAAATCCCTAAACCCCAAAAAACACCATAAAACCATAAAACCCCCGAAATCCCCAAAAACAGTCAAAATCCCAAAAAACCAAAAAAACATAAAAATACTAAAAAATACCTAATTATCTCTGAGAAAATAAAAAACCCTAAAAACCCTAAAAACAGTAAAACACTGAAAAAACCTAAAAAACATTAAAAATTTAAAAACACATAAAACCCCTAAAAATCCTAAAAACACTAAAAACACTAAAAACCCTTAATTCACTAAAAACCCTAATACTATCAAAATCCCAAATACGATAAAATACAAAAAAAATCCCTAAAACCCCTAAAAATAAAACCACTAAAAAACCTATAATTCCAATGAAAATATTCAAAACCATAAAATACATAAAATTTCTAAAAAAACTAAAAAATGATAAAAAAACCTAAATATATCCTTAAAACCTTAAAACTCCTAAAAACCATAAAACCCCTAAGAACCATATAAACTGTAAAACCCAGAAAAACCAAAAAAACCACCAAAAAGATTAAAAATCTTTCAAACCTCTAAAAATGTTAAAAAGTTTAAAAACATTTAAATACCCCATAATACTTAGTAAAACCTAAAACAAAAAAAAACATAAAAACCTTAAAACCACAAAAAACCAACAAAAAACTTAATACCCTAAAAAACCATAAATTTTTTTAAAATCCTTAAAAATGGATAAAATCATAAAAATCATTGAAAACCATTAAAAAATCAAAGAAAAATATAAAAAACTTAAAAACAAATTAAAACAACAAAAATCCTAAAATATGCTAAGAAGCATAAAACCCGAAAAACTATAAAAACCCTAAAAACCAAAAAAACCGTTAAAAAAATCCTAAAACACAATGTATACCAATAAAAACCACAAAAAATATAAAAATCCTTTAAACTTCTAAAATATTAAAAACTATAAAAAACTTTAATAACACTAAACAACTCAAAAAACCCCTAAAACCCCAAAAAATCATAGAAATCCTAAAAAACCAAATAAATGTAAACTCCTTCAAAATCCCTACAAACACTAAAAAACCATAAAGATCATAAAAATTCTCTAATAATCTGTAAAAAGATAAAAAAACTCTAAAACATAGAAAACCCCTAAGAAAACCTTAAAAACATAAAAACACTTAAAACCCCTAAAAACTTATAAAATGATAAAAAACTTAAAAAATACTAAAAACCCAAAAAAATTATAAACATGAAAAATCCCTAAACCCCTAAAAATAGTAAAAATCCTAAAAAAGACATAAGAATCCCTAAAATCATAAAAAACTAAATAATGATTAAAACATATAAAGATACAAAAAACACTAAAACCCCTAAAAACCATAAAAACCCAAAAAAGAGATAAAAAACCATAAAACCCATAAAAATCTAAACAACCACAAATACTCTAATAACCACTTAATCCCAAAAAAATTAAGAAAATATAAGGTACCAAAAACCACTAAAAAACTCCTAGAATATCCAAAAAACCATAAAATCTCTAAAAATCATAAAAAACCTAAAAACCCACAAAATCTATAAAAAACAAGAAAAATCATAAAAATTCCAAAAAAATATCTAAAATGTAAAAAACCTTAAATCCCTAAAAACCATAATTAAACATAAAACCCCCAAAACTCTTAAAAACCCTAAATAACCAAAAAATGATAAAAACACTAAAAAACCATAAAAAACCTAAAAATCCTTTAAACCATT
The DNA here is from genome assembly GCA_963277665.1 of Viscum album. Taxonomy (NCBI): domain Eukaryota; kingdom Viridiplantae; phylum Streptophyta; class Magnoliopsida; order Santalales; family Viscaceae; genus Viscum; species Viscum album. Next base: position 792,452,788 of record OY728164.1, read on the forward strand.
TAAACACTAAAAATCCATAAAACCTTAAAAACCCTAACAACCCATAAAAATCCTAAAACCCCAAAATATTTCTAAAAAAGTAAAAAATGATAAAAAACACTAAAAACCATAGAGAAAACCTTAAAAACAAAAAAATTAAAACCCAAAAAAAACCAAAAAAATGATAAAACCCCTAAGAAACTTGAAGGAACCATAAACTCCTAAAAACCCTAAAAACCCCTAAAATCCATAAACACCCTAAAAAGCCATAAAATCCATAAACCACAAGAAACTCTAAAAACCATTTAAACCCCTAATAATGTTAAAAATTTAAAAAAAATTAAAAAACCTAAAAAATAAAAAAACCCCTAAAAATATAAAAAAACCATAAAACCTCAAAAAACCATACAACCATAAAACCATAAAAAACAAAATAAAATTAAAAATACATTAAAAAACCACAAAATCCTAAAAAATCCCAAAAAAATACCTAAAAACATTAAAACACTAGAAACCCATAAAAAATATTGAAAACCAAAAGACACTTAAATCCCCTAAAAACCTAAAAAATGCTAAACACTGAAAAACTCTAAAAATCCCTAAAAACCCTAAAAACCCTAAAAACCTATAAAACCCCATAAAAACTATAAAAAACCTAAAAACTACTAAACAAACACTATATCCATTATGCTCCTAAAAACATTAAAAAACTCTAAAAAATATTAAAACCCTAAAAACTCAAAAAACCCTAAAATAAAAAAACAAAATCTCCCTAAAACCCAGAAAAAACCTCAAAATAACCAAAACACTAAATAACCTTAAAATTCTTAAAAAAGTACTAAAAATACTTAAAAATGTAAAAAACCATAAAAACCCTAAAAACCCCTCAGAAAACATTAAAAACCTAAAAAAACATTAAACCCCTAAAACACTAAAAACCCTAAAAACCATAAAAGACCATAAAACCCTAAAATAAAAGAAACTATAAATACCCTAAAAACCTTAAAATTCCCTAAAACCCATAAGAACTATAAAAAACAACTAAAAACAATAAAATCTCTTTATACCCGTAAAATAATTAAAAATTGCAAAAAATCATAAAAACCCTAAAAACTGAAAAAAAAAATAAACACTAAAAATCAAAAAACCATAAACCTATACAACACTAAAAACCCATAACCCCCCCCCCCAATCCCAAAAATCACTAGAAAATCACAAAAACATAAAAACCCCCTATTAAGCACAAAAAAATATAGAACCCTAAACCCCTTTAAAACACTAAAATACCATAACAACCTAAAAACAATTAAAACCCCTAAAACCCTAAAAATTATAAAACCCATAAAAACCATGAAAACCCTAATAGCATTAAAATACCTCAGTATACCTTAAAACCTTAAAAACCATAAAATCTTAAATAGCTCTAATTATACCTTAAAACGTAAAAAATTATAGAATGCCTGAAAAAAACCGTAGAAAACCATAATAGAGGTGTTATCTTGGATCATTCTTTATAGCAGTTTGGCTCGGCTTTGGTAGATCTAGAAACCATAGGCTTTTTTGGTCTTCTTCTATGGTTGTATTTTTGGGTGAGATCTGGCGGGGTTGGGAAAACCTTGGAGGCTTCGACTTGGCTTGGTTATTGCGGTGGAATGGATTGGGTTCGGTGGATCTAGATGATGCTTCCCTGTGGTGGTTCCCTTTTTTCTAGGGTGTCGTTTTTGGTCGATGAGATGCTTCTGGGAAATACGAAGATGCTACTGTTGGTTTTGTGGTCCTTTATTTTCCAGAATTGGGATCTTCTCAGAAGCTGAAGAAGGTGCAGGTTTATTCTGGTTCCTCAGGTTTGATTATATCTGGGGGCTCATGTCTTCTTAGTTGTGATCTGGTTCGGGGTTACGCACTTCTTGTTAATGGTCATGGATTGAGCCTATATTTGTGTGTTCTCCTTAACTACTTTTTTGGTTGTCCTCTGTTCAATTTCGAGCTGATGGTGAAAACTAATGGGTTTGAGGTGATGTGTTGTTTGGATTTGGGTCTGATTAAGGAGGTTCAGGTGCTACAGAATGGTTCTAGGTATTGGCGTTGGTGGTCTTGAACTTCTTTGGAATGTGGTATGGTTGATGATGGCTATTTTGAAGGTCCTTGTTTCCGAATTTCAGGGAGATGGATGCCATTTCTTGCTTTGATGAGGAATGATGGTTACTTCTTGCGTGTGATGTAATTTGTTTGGTATTTCTTGGGTTGCTCTTGCTGAAAGCCGGCGTTGGGTGATATTGAAAATATGTGGTGTTTGGATGATCTGTTGGGTGACTGTTGGAATTGGATTATGGGGTGCGGTTTCTCTCCATTATCATCCCCCTTAACTCGTGCGCCCACCTATTCTCTTTCTACCCTTCCCATCACACTGGACTCCATTTTGGTTTGGTATGATGGTGCATGTGGCGGTGTTGGGTGGTGTTGGTGGTTCAGATCAGTGTCAAGGGTGCGTCTTGGAGGGGCGGCGCAGTTTTGTGGTGTAGTTTTGATGAGATAGGATTTGAGTAATGGATGATGGTTTCCGAACATGGTATGGTGCTGATATATGGTGTTGGTGAGGTAGGGTTTATTGTGGTGCTATTAATATCATGCTGATAATTGTTGATGAGTTTGCAGCTTGTGGTTATGGTGCTGCTAGATGTTGGTTGCTGATTGGAAGGGAGGTGATGATGGGGATAGTTCTAATTTTTTGATTCCTTTGTCTTTTTGTGTTCTTTTTTACTTTTTTGGGTTTTTGGGTCTGTGGTTGTTAAGGGTTTTTTGGATGTGGGTTGTTTGACTGCTCCCCTCCCTTATCTGCTGCGTCTTATTTCTAATAAATTGGGGGGGGGGGGGTTGGGAATAGCCTCACTCTCACATCTTCCTTGACCTAAAAACCTAAAAACCTTAAAAGACTCAAAATCCCTAAAAATCATAAAATTCATAAAAAACCCTTAAAATAAATACAAATCTAAACCCCCCCAAAATCCCTGTAAACCCATAATAAAACATTAAAACTCCCAAAACACTTAAAACGACTAAAAAATATAAAAAATTCTAAAAACCCTAAAAACGCTAAAAACCCTAAAAAACTCTAACAACCCTCAAAATCCCCAAAAACCCTAAAAACACACAAAGATCCTAAAAATTATATATAAAGTCCCAAAAAATGTAAAAAACACAAAAATATTGAAAACCCCTTAGAAAAAATTAAAAACCTAAAAAAATTAAATACCTTCAAAACCTAAAAAGGATAAAAAAACTAAAAAACCCAAAAAACGTGAATAAACCCTAGAGGCCCTCAAAATCCATAAAAATCATAAAAATCCTAAAAAATATATCAAAACTATAAAAATATAAGAACCCTAAAAACATTGAATAACCCTAAGAAAACATTAAAAAACTAAAAACACTTAAAACCCATAAAAACCTAAAAATGCTAAAAATGCTAAATAACCAAAAAACATTAAAAAAACATAAAGACCCATAAAAACAATAAACCCCCTAAGAAACATAAAAAACCCCGAAAACCCCAAAAACTACAACATATCCTAAAATCCCTTTAAACATAAAAAACATTAAAAAACTATAAAAAACATTAAAACCCCAAGATAACTCAAAAAAACCTAAAATCCAAAAAATAACCATAAATCCCACGAACAATAAAAGTAGTAAGAAATCCCAGAAAATACATAAAAACATAAAAACCAATAAAATCCTGAAAAAACCTAAGAAAACCATAAAACCCTAAAACACTTAAAACCCATGGAAACCCTAAAAAAATCTAAACACCCTAAAAAACCCTAAACCCCTAAAAACCCTAAAAGTCCCTAAAACCATAAAAAAAACAATTCCCCTAAAATCACTAAAAACATAAAAAAACCTAAAAACCTAAAAAACACTAAGTAAACCTTATATGTTGAAAACCCTAAATCCTCCTAAAAACCTAAAAAAACTAAATACCAAAAGAAACTAAAAAGACTCAAAAAACACTAAAATCCACTAAATACCATAAATCACCTAAAAAAATTAATACTCCCAAAACCCATAAAAAACCTAAAAACCCACTAAAAACTCTAAAATCCCATAATAATCTATAAACATTAAACAATTATAAAAATCCTAAAATCCCCTAAAATACCATAAAAAGTAAGAAAAACCAACAAAATCCAAAATAACCATATGACTCCTAAAACCCAAAAAAATCCTCAAAAAACCTAAAAATTCCTAAAAAAATATAAAAACCACAAATTCCTCAAAAATCATTAAAAATACTAAAACCATAGAAAACCCTAAAACCCTATAAAACCTTAAGAAAAACATAAAAACCAAAAAAATGTAAAATCTATAAAACAAAAGAAATTATGAAAATCATAAAAACCCTATGAAACATAAAATCCCTAAATATCAATAAAATCCCTAAAAACATAAAAAATCTAAAAACCCCTTTAAAATTTTTTAAAACATAAAAACCATAAAACCATGGAAAACCATAGAAAACCATTAAAAGAACATAAAAACCTTAGAACACTTAGAACCCCTAAAAACCAAAGAATTTCTAAATCTATAAATACCCTTGAAAAACTTTAAAATACCTAACATTTAAAAAACCATAAAAATATTAAAAAGCCCTAAAAATTCCTAAAGACATAAAAAACCCTAAAAACCCTAAAAATTCCTAAGAAAAATTTAAAAACCTAAAAACACTTAAAAATCATAAAATTGCATAGAAACAATAAAAAACATAGAATACCATAAGATCCTTAAAATCCATTAAAAACAGTAAAATCTCATAAAATCATAAAACCCTGTAACCCTTAAACACAAAAAAATGGATAAAAAATATAAAAACCCTTTAACCACCCAAAAATATAAGAAATCACTAAAATAAATAAAAAACACGAAAACCTAAAGAAAAACCCTAAAATCCCAAAAAATCTAAAACCCCCTGATAAACTCTAAAACCCCCCAAAATCTCTGAAACCCTAAAAAACCATAAAATTCCAAAAATCCAAGAAAATCCCACAAATGTAAAAAACCCAGAAAACCATGAAATACCCTAGTAAAACCTCTAAAACATAAAAACACTAAAAATACCCAAAAAAACTAGAAAAATGAAAAAACCTAAAAAACTATAAACACCAAAAAATCCCTAAAAACCCTAAAAACAATAAAAGTTCTAAATAATCCATTAAATTACAAAAAAAATGTTAACAACTATAGAAAAAATAAAAAACCCCATGAAAACCTTAAAAAAATAAAAACACAGAAATTCATAAAAAATAAAAAATACACTAAAAACCCTTAGTGATCCTAAAAACCTAAAAAACAATTAAAACCCATAAAAACCAAAAAACCTTAAAAAACTTAAAAACCCATAAACCCCTATAAAAACACTAAAAACTCTAAAACCCCTTTAAACAACCAAAAAAGTTTAAAAAATTAAAACAACTTAAAACCCCAAAAAAACTAGAAAACCCCTAAAAACATAAAAAAACCATAAAAACCATAAAGGCCCTAATGTCCCTAAAATTTCTCAAAACACCTAAAAACCCTAAAATCCAAAAAAATCCCTAAAAACCCAAAAGATACCTAAAAACATTGAAAACCACAAAAATACCAAAAGAACCAAATAAAACCATTAAACCTATAAACACTTAAAACCACAAAATAATAAAAAATGCTATCAACCCTAAAAACTGTAATAACACTAAAAATAATAAAAACCGTCCAAATCACTAAAAACCTTAAAACCTATAAATAAATCCTAAAAAATCCACAAAAATGAAAAAAAAACCCAAAAAACCATAAAAATATAGAAACTCATAAGACCCCTAATAACCCTAAAACACTAAAAAACCTAAAACCCCCAAAAAAACTAAAAAACTAAAAAATCCCTAAAAACAGTAAAAACCCATAAAAACCATTAAAATGCACTAAAAACTATAATAAACCTTTAAACCCCTAAATTTTTTAAATTAATATAAAAAATCATAAAAACAATAAAAAATTAAATAATCCCTAAAAACCCAAAATAACTATAAAGCCCTAAAAATTGTAAAACACCCTAAAAACATAAAAATTATGAAACCCATACAGAAGCATAAAAATAATAAAAATTTCATAAAAATCCCTTAAAACAAAAAAACCCTAAGAACCTTAAAGACCCATATGAAAACATTAGAAAATATGAACACTTAAAACCTATAAAAAAACTAAAACAGAATAAAAATCCTTAAAAACCCTAAAAAACCAAAAAACCATGAAACCCTCAAAATTTCTAAAAAAACTAAAAACCCATAGAACTCCTTAATATCCATAAAATTTCCTAAAAATATAAAAAATACAAAAAACCCTGAAAACCCATTAGAAAACCTTAAAAACATAAAAACAATTAAAACCCTTCAAAACACTTAAACACTAAAAAACCTAAAAACCCATAAAGACCCTAAAACCCCTAAATATAATAAAAACCTATAAAACCCAAAAAAATCCTAAAAAATCCCTAAAATCCATAAAAAATAAAAAACCATTAAATACTTGGAAAACAATAAGAAACACTTACTAACCTAAAAACACTTAAAACCCCTAAAAACCTAAAAATCAGAAATAATCCTTAAAAATGCCTAAAAGGGGTAAAACCCTAAGAACCCTGAAAAACCATGAAAAACATTAAAATCCTTAAAAAAGTTGAAACCCTTAAAAAATGTAAAAAATACAAAAAACCCTAAAAACACTAAAAACTCTAAAAATCATAAAACCCCTAAAAACCATTTAAATCCCAAAAAACAAAAATACCATTAAAATCCATTATACCCTAAAACACCACTAAAATCACTAAAACCCTCTAAACCCCTAAAAATGATAAAATGCTTAATAAACTAAATAAAACTCTATAAAAATAAAAAAAACCATAATACCAAAATAAACCATAAAAACCCTAAAGACCCTAAAAAAACCCTAAAATCCCTAAAAGCCCAAAAAACCATAAAATTCTATCAAATTCAAAAAAATCTCTAAAAACATAGAAAACCCAAAAAAACATTGAAAAACACTAAGAAAACATTAAAAACAAAAAATTAGTTAAAACCCCTAAAAACCTACAAATGATAAATACAAAAAAAACCCAAAACCAATAAAAATCTCTCAAAATAACTAAAACCCTAAAAAACATAAAAAACTAAAAAAAGTCACTAAAAATATAAAAAATGTAATAAACCCTAAAATCCTTTAAAACAGTTAATAAAACCATAAAATTCTAAAAACACATAAAAACCCTAAAAACATAAAAAATGCAAAAAACTGTAAAAAACCATCAAAAGTCCCTAAAACCTCCAAATACATTAAAAACCCCTAAAATCCCGAAAATATATAAAAACCTAAAAAGACCTTAAAACTACTAAAAACTATAAAAACCCATTAAACCCTTAAAAATGTTAAAAACTCAAAAAAATTCCTTAAAACATTAATAAACCAAAACAAAAAAAAATTAAAACCCAAAAGAAACATAAAAACCCAAAAAAACCACAAACCCCTAAAATCCCTAAATACCATAAAAATCCTAAAAAAGTCCTAAAAATCCTTAAGAACATTAATGCCCTAAACCCCCTAAAAACTCTAAGAAAAACATAAGAACCTAAAACAACTTAAAACCTCTAAAAACCCTAAAAATATTAAAACCCTTAAAAAAATTAAATACCTTAAAAAGCCTTAACTCCATCAAAATCCCTAAAATTTTTAAAAACCATAAAAATCCTAGAAAATCACATAAAAATCACTAAAAACATAAAAACCAGTAAAAATTATGAAAAATCCTAAGCAAACCATAAAAACATGAATATATATAAAATCCCTAAAAATAATAAAAACCATAAAAACCAAAAAACTCTAAAAACTTATAAATCCCTAAAAAACACTAAACCCTAAAACAATAAAAATCCTAAAAAATCCCTAAAAATCCTAGAAACAAAAAACCACAAAATCCACAATACCCTTATAGAAACTTTAAAAACCTAAAAACACTTAGAACCCCTAAAAACATAAAAATGTTAAAATCCCTAAAACCCAAAAAAACGTAAAACACCTCAAAACCATAAAACCACTAAAACCATTAAAAACCCCACAAACCCATAAAAACACTAAATATCACTAAAACTCTAAAAACCATTAAAACCTCTAAATCGTTAAAAAATACTGAATACCCTTTAATGACTCAAAAAACACAAAAAACCACTAAAACCCTAAAAACCATAAAAATACCTAACACCTATAAAACCCCTAAAAAACTCTAAAAATACAAAAATTTAATAAAACTCTAAAAAACCATAAAAATATTTAAAAATCAATAAAAATCCCTTAAAATAGAAAAAACAATAAAAACCCTGAAAAAAATAAGAAAACAAAAAAAATCCTAAAAACAAATTTAAATTTCTCAACAACATAAAAATGTTAAAATCCATAAAAACCATGAAAAACCTAAAAACACATCAAAATCCCTAAAACATTAAAAATATAAAACGTCATAAAAATTCCCTTAAAATCCCTAAAAACATAAAAATCCCTAAAAATATGGAAAACATAAGAAAAACAAACAAAATCTAAAAACACATAAAACCCATAAAAATCTAAAAACCTTAAAATCCCTTAAACTTTATAAATCACTAAAACCCCTAAAACACTATGAAGTTCATAAAAACCCTTAAAAACATTATAAACCACAAAAATCATTAAAAACTCTAACCCCCCACTCTAAAAACATTCAAATCCCTCAAAAACGTTAAAAAATATAAAAAAAACATTAAAAACACTAAAAACCTAAAAAATATCCCCAAAACCCCAAAAAACCCATTAAAACCATAAAACCCTAAAACCCAAAAAAATCCTCAAAATCCAAAAAAAACATAAAAAACATAAAAATCCTAGGAAATCCATAAAATTCCCAAAAAATGCAAAAACCCTAAAACCTTGAAAAGCCTTAATAAGTCCATAGAATCCAAAAAACACTAATTTCGCTTAAAAAATATAAAAAATTCTAAAATCCTAATGAACTCTAAAACCCCTAAATACCCTTGAAAACCAAAAAACCATATAAAAACCATAACAAACATATTAACAAAAAAAACTCTAAAACCCCACTAAAAAAAATAAAAACTCTTTAAATCCATAAAAACAATACAAATCTATAAATAAACATAAAAGACTGTAATTAAAAAGAAACCCTAAAACCCGCAAAAAACCATAAATCCCAAAAACCCTAAAAACACTAAAAACTCCCAAAATTCCTAAAATCTCTGAAAAATAATAAAAAATACATTGAAAATCCCAAAAAATCCTTAAGAAAATTAAAACACATAAAAATCCATAAACCCCCTAAGAAAACCATAAAAACATAAAAATACTTAAAACCACAAGAAATCCTAAAAAATGATAAAAACCATAAAAAACTAAAACCCCTAAATACCATAAAACCCCTCAAAATACCTAAAAAACCTAAAAATCCATAAAATCCTCAATATCCAAAAAATACCTAAGCTTATTGAAAACACTAAAAACATGAAAAACACTTAAAAATATTAAAAACCTAAAAACATGCAGACCCCCTAAAAACCCTAAAATTCTAAAAATAATAAAAAAACCTAAACACCTCTAAAAACAGTAAAAAATCCAAAAAATTGTAAAAAACAAAAAATCCACTAAAAACTCTAAAAAACCATGAAACTCTTAAAACATTAAAAAACTATAAAAAACCTTTAAAATAAAAATAGAAAACCCAATAAAATAATAAAACCATAGAAACCCTAAAACCCCTAAAACCCCTAAAAACCCATAAACCACTCAAAATCCATAAAACCCCTAAAAAGCATAAAAATTCTAAAAAAGACCTAAAAATATCTAAAATCATAAAAAACCCATAAAACTGTAAGAAAAAATTAAAAGCCTAAAAACATAAATCGCCTAAAAAAACCTAAAAATTTGATAAAATCCCTAAATACCCTAAAAACACTAAAAACACTAAAAATCAACTAAAAACTCTAAAAACCCATCAAACCCCATTAAATGATAAAAAAAACTAAAAAATCAAAAATCCCTAAAAAACTGAAATCCCTCCTAAAAACCCAGAAAAACCCTAAGAACCAAATAAAACCCTAAAATCCGACAAAATTTCTAAAAAACCAAAATACTTAAAAACCATAAGAAATCCTTAAAAATCCATAACAATGTAAAAAAACATAAAAACCATGAAAAACCATAAGAAAGACTTAAAAAACAAAAAATAATCTACACCCCTAAAAAACCTAAAAATGATAAAAACATTAAAGACCCTAAAACCCTAAACCCCATTGAAATCCCTTAAAACATAAAGAACCCCCAAAAACTCATAAAAATCAAAAAACCACTAAAAAATATAAACACCTTTAAAACCCTATTTTTTTAAAACTCTAAAAAACCTTAAAAGCCCAAAAAACTCAACAAAAGCCCTAAAACCCAAAAAAACCAAAAAAACCTAAAAATCTCTAATATTCCTTATAATCCCTAAAAACCATAAAAAACCCAAAAAATCATAAAAATCACTAAGAATCCTTTAAAATGTAATGAAACCCTGAAAACTATAAAAAACCATAACGAATCCATAAAAGCTTAAAAATGCATAAAACCTAAAAAAACTAAAAATAATAAAAAACCCTAAAACCCCAAAAACCATAAAAACCATAAAACCCATACAACCTTCAAAAAAACCTAAATCCACATACAAACACTAAACACCCACTTTAAACTCAAAAATCCCTTTAATTAATAAAATGATTATAAACTCTAAAAAACCATAAAACCAAAAAATAACTCAAAAAACCACTAAAAACCGTAAAAAACCATAAACTAATAAAAAACCTAAAAAATCTAAAAACCAAAAAAAATCCCTAATGGCCCTACAAAACAATAAAAATACTATAAAAATCCCTAAAATTTTAAAATAATATAAAACCCCTAAAAATACAAAACAATCCTAAGAAAATATTCAATTACAAAAAAAAAGACTGAACCCCTAAAAACCTTAAAAAAAGCTAAATACACACAAAAAAACCGTAACAACCGTAAAAACCATCGAAATCCCTAAAAACCTAACACCCATAAAAATATTTAAACTCCCTATAAATCTCTAGAAAAGTTTAAAACACTAAAAAACATGAAAAACACTAAGAAAACATTAAAAACATTAAAACTTTTTAAAACCCAATTTTTTTTGGAAATTCTATAAATCCTAAAAAGCACTAAAAAAACTAAAACCCTAAAAAGCATAAAACCCACTAAAAACATAAAAACTCTTAAAAACCCATAAAACCCCATAAAAACCCACTAAAACTCATAAAAATTGTAAAAAATTCCTAAAATCATAAAATACCATAAAACCCTTGAAAAATATCAGAAAAAAATAAAAACCTAAAAACATTTAAAACCAAAATAAAACCTAAAAGACGCTAAACACACAAAAAATGTAAAAAATCCTAAAAACCCAAGAACCTTTAAACCCCCAAAACATTTAAAATACCTAAAAACCCATAAAATCCATAAAACTTAGTAAAAACAATACAAACCCTTTAAACCACAAAAAATGATAAAAAAATCTAGAAATTAATTAAATCCCTAAAAAACCTAAAAATATATAAACTCTAAATCATAAAAAAATAAAACCACTCAAAATCGAAAAAAAACAAAAAATCCAAAATGATGCTAAAAAATCCCTATAAATTCCTAGAATTGTAAAAAACATAAAAACCGAGAAAACAAGAAGAAAATGAGAAAACATTAAAACACTTAAACCCCTAAGAACCTAAAAATGCTAAAAACCATAAAAAAATATTAAAACCCTAAAACACTAAAAAATTTACAACAAATTGTAAAAATACAAATAAATCCCTAAAAATCAACAAAAATATAAAATACCTAAAACCCAGAGAAAAAAATAAAAAAACTTAAAAACCTAAAAACTATTAAAACCATAAAAAATCCTAAAACTACCAAAAAAATCCCTTCAAACGTAAAAAACTGAAATATCCTTAAAAGACCATAAGAAAAAAATAAAAACCTAAAAATAATTAAAACCCCTAAAACACTTAAAAATATTAAAACCCCTAAAAACCCTATAACCCCTAAAACCCCTCAAAATACCTAAAATCCCTGAATACCCATACAAATCATAAAAATCCCTAAAAATTACTAAAAATTTAAAAAACCCTAAAAACCATGAAAAACCCTACTAAAATATTTAAAACATAAAAAACACCAAAAACCCTAAAAAAATTGAAAAAAATTCTAAAAACCATAAAATTCCCTAAAAACCCAAAAAATAAAAAAACCAATAAATTGCTTAAAAATAAAAAAAACCATAAAAACCCATTAAACTACAAAAATTCAAAATACCATTTAATACCATAAAAATGTCAAATACATTATAAAACCTTAAAAACCCTAAAAATATAAAATCCCCAAAAAACAAAAAAAAAAACCTTAAACCCCTAAAAACCATAAAAACCCTCAAAATCCCAAAAACTGATAAAAAAATTAAAATCCAAAAAAAATCCCAATAATTAGAAAACCTCAAAATTCCTGACAAATTCTAATAAAACCATAAAAATATTAAAAAAAATTAAACCCATAATAATCAAAACATGCTAGAAAAATTAAAAAACCCAAAAAAACCCAAAAAAACCAAAAAAAACATAAAACCACTACAAATTTAAAGAAACTAAAAAACCCATAAAATCATTAAAAACCCAATAAAAACTATAAAACCCATTAAAATCCTCTAAAGTTTAAAAACACAGATTTTTTTAAAACCGAAAAAACCAAAAAACCCAAAAAAATCCCAAAAAAACCTTGAAAACATGAAAAATTCCTAAACACACTAAAAACTACAAAAATCACAAAATCCCAAAAAAAACCCTAAAAATGCAAAAAACCCATTAAACCATGAAAACCCCTATGAAAAACATAAAAACCAAAAAACATATAAGACCCAATAAAAAATAAAAAACTCTAAAAACCCATAAAAACCCTAAAACCCTATAGTCCCCAAAAACCCAGAAAACCCAAAAAATACTGTAAAAATCCAAAATAAATCTCTAAAAATACACAAAGGAAGAAAAACCCCTAAAACCCTATAAAACCCTATAAAACCCTAAGAAAACCTTAAAAATGTAAAAACACTTAAAACCCCTAAAAACTCTACAAAGACATTTAAAAACCTAAAAAACCAATAAAAGCCCCTAAAAACCCAAATAACCATAAAGACCCAAAAAACAAAAAAAACATTAAAACTCCTCAAAATCCTTAAAAACTACGAAAACTATAAAAATCCTAAAAAATTTCTAAACCCCCTAAAAACATAAGAAAACATAAAAAACCAAATAAAACCTAACAAACCTAAAATCATTTAAACCCATAATGAACCAAAAAAACACTAAAACACCTAAAAAATTGCTAAAAATATAAAAAAACATTTAAATCACTTAAAAAATAAAAAACATATGAAAATCATTTAAAACCCTAAATACTCAAAACAACACCTAAAAACCCAAAAAAACCAAAACAAAAACTAAATAACCCCAAATATTTAGAAAATACCTAAAAATATATAAAAAACTTTCAAACATTTAAACACATAAAACTATAAAATAGAATAATAAAACATTAAAAACCTAAAATAATTAAAACAACTAAAAACCCAAAAACCAATAAAATCCTAAGAGACCCAAAAAAACTAAAAACCCACAAAATACCTAAAAACAATAAAAAATTATAAAAATCATATAAAATACATGAAAATCACAAAAAACATCAAAACTCCAAAAAACCCATCAAACCCCTAATAAAACTATAAAAACCTAAAAACTCAAAAATCACCAAAAATTCCTGAAAAAGAAAATAACCCTAAAACCCCTAAAAAGTCCATAGGATCCTTTAAATACCCTAAAACTCCTAAAAAAATAAAAAACAAAAACAATATATAATCCTCAAAAAATATAAAAACACTAAAAAGCATTTAAACACTTAAAAATGTTTAAATACTCTGAAAACCTTAAAAAACAAAAAAGCCCAAAAAAACACAAAAATCCAAAAAATATTAAAAACCATAATGACCCTAAAAAATCATAAAAACCATGAAAACCCTAAGAGACCCTTAAAAACCAAAAAACCCATAACACAAAAAAACCAACAGAACAAAAAAAACTCTAAAAAAATAAAAACCCCTAAAACCCCTCAAAATTATTAATAACCTTAAAAACTATTAAATTTCCAAAAAAAATCTTAAATATCCGAAAACAATAATAACCTTGAAAATAACTTAGAAAACATTAAAAACCTAAAAACAATTTAATCCCCTAAAAAACATTAAAACACTAAAAACATTGAAAACACTAAAAGACCTTAAAAATGATAAAACCCCTTAAAAACCATAAAACCACTAAAACCCTAAAAACACATAAAAACTCAAAAAATAGAAACAATTTGATCTCTCAAAAACATTAAAAAAATAAAAAAAACACTTTATACCCCCAAAAACCTAAAAAAACTAAAATCTTTAAAAATATATAAAATATCTAAAAACATAAAAATCCTCAAAATCTATAAAACCCAAAAAACCATAAAAATCATAACAAATACATAAAAATATATAAAAATGTAAAAAACAATAAAAACTAAGAGAAAACCTAATAAAACCATAAAACCCTAAAAACACTTTAATCCCCTAAAAATCTAAAAAACGTTGAAACCTACAAAAACCTTTAAATTCATAAAACCACAATAACCATAATGATCTTAAAAAGCATAAAAAACCATAAAACAAAATAAAACCCTAGGAACCTACTAAAAAACCTAAAAACCCTTCAAAACCCTAAAAATGTTTAAAAAATATGAAAATTTTATAAACCCTTAAAAACTCAAATAATCAAAAAAAAAACCAAAAAAACCAAAAAAACCAAAAAAACCAAAAAACTCAAAAAACCCTCAAAATCCTTAAACCCACTAAAAACCATAAAAAACTAAAATCTATAAAACTACATAAAACATAAGAACCTAGGAAAAACCTTAAGAAAAATAAAAAAACACTTAAAACCCCTAAAAATTGATAAAAACCCAAAAACCCAAAAACCTGAAAAAACATTAAAAACCCTTAAAATCGTCCAAATTCCAAAAAACCCTAAAAATCCTAAAAGAACCAAAAAAATTCTTAAAAAAAATGAGAAAATACTATAAACCTTGAAATACCTTATGAAAACCATAAAAACTTAACAACACTTAAGAAATCTAAAAAACCTAAAAAACACTAAAAACCCAATAAAATCACTAAAACCCCATAAAAACCCTAAAAATCCCTAAAAACCCATGACAACCATATTACCCCCAAACACCATAACAAACCAAAGAAGCTCTAAAAACCCTATAAAAACAATAAAACACAAAAACCCCTTCAAACCCAAATAATTTTAGAAACTATAAATAATCTTAATAACCCCAAAAAATTAAAAAAAACCCTAAAAATAAAAATAACTATAAATCCTAAAACCCCAAAAAAACCTCAAAATTACTAAAAAAATATCCTTAAAAATCATAAAAGCTATAAAAATCCATAAAAGCATAAAAACACTAAAAATCCTAAAAAAACCAAAGAAAACCTTAAATCCCTAAAAACACTAAACCCCCAAAAAAATCTAAAAATGATAAAAAAAACTAAAATCACTAAAAACCCTAAAAACACAAAAAAACAGTAAAAATCTCTAAAAACAATAAAAAACTTTAAAATTATAAAAATTCTCTAAAAATATGTAAAAATGTAAAAATTAAAAAATATCAAAAACCCTAGTACAACATAAAATACTAAGAACACTTAAAGCCCGTAAAAACATAAAAACATTAAAAACATTACAAAACCCTAAATGACCCTAAGATAGTGACTCTGACAGCTCGGATCCCATGTGATGGCGGCTTCCCCTCTGTCCCAGGTTGAAGACGATGGCAGCCCAAGCACCTCCCCCCCTCTATTTAGGGGAGGATCCTCCCTATGAGGACTGCTCTTTCTCTCATTTCTCTTCACCTGATCTGCTACCCTCCTTCCCGTGAATGATGATCTGTTTGATGGATCCAGATCTCTTCGAAGGTTGAAAATAGCTTCCCCTTTCTCTTTAGGAGTTCAACTAAGCTTCAGATATGTGTCGCCTGACTCTGGTTGCAAGATTCCTAAAGTGGTGCCCACTGGTGGACACTTTCAACAGGTTTGTGTCCAAACATTGGAACCTACAAGATCATGCAACTGTGGGTCTGGTTGATGGATCCCACATCATGGTTCATTTCAAAAATGAGGAAGACCTTATCCTTGCCTGGTCTGCGGCTCCCCTAAGGGTTAATGGCGCTCACTTATCCCTCTTTCGGTGGAGTTTTGACTTTCACCTGAAACGTATCTCCCCGATGGTTGTGACTTGGGTTAGATTTCCCAAACTCCCCCTTCCATTAAAAAATTTATCTACTATTTCTATGACTGGGAATATGGTGGGGAGGTTCCTCTTTGTGGATTGTAGGATGTGGGATCTCTGTCACCATGTTTCCCCGAGGGCCTTCATTGAGATTGATGCTTCAAAGGATCCGGTGGTTTTTGTTTGTATTGCTATGGGGGAGGAGCTCGGTTGGAAGTAGTCAGATGTCTTTGAATCATGGCTGGTCTTCTGTTCTACCTGTTAGAGCTGCAGGCCTAACGCTCAGTCTGGTGGATGTGTTGACCCTGGTAAGCATGGTGTTAATATAGTTCAGTTGTGTTCTGTTGAGAATAACTGAGCCCTGGCGGAGGCGAAGGGGGTCAAGGGGGTGACCGAACCTTTTCCCTCCCAATCCTCGGATTCTGTAGTTTCATCCCATTTCAAAAAAACACTAGAGGTCTAGGAGCAATCTTGAAGTAGCTTTGATTGACTCCGGTGGTTTCAGTTTGTTTTTGGCTTGGAATGTTTGTGAACTCGGAGATTCAGTCACTGAATCGGTTCTAATAGATGAAGGGAGAACTTGATCTGGTTTTGAGGAATCTTGTGTAAGTGGTAATTATTCAGGGAGAGAGCTGGATAGGGGGAAGGCCACTATGTAGGAAACATGGCATGGTAATGCACATCTGGAGGCCCCCCTGATGCTGCCCCTGGATGGAGCGACTATGGGCTTTAGGAAGAGCGGTGAGGGAACTAGTAGTATCCTCTTGAAAGACACCGATGTGGTGACTCTGCAAAATAGGTTCCATGAGCTAGCCTCAACTAACTAGGCTGGGGATGCTGAGGTACACGCTGGTGAGATCGGGCAGGGGGATTTGGCTTAGCTAGATATGAGAGCAGGGTATTAGAGGAAACTTTCTTCTGCTGATAAAGAGATGATCGTGGTTGAGGAGTAGACCCAGAGTCTAGGAGTACCTGGTGTTTATGTGTAGGATCCAGTTGGTTTTCCTCTACCGGACACCAACAATGATGAAAGGGAGCTGGTTCTGAATCTGTATAGGGCCATGGTTGTTTATGGGGTTCCATATGCAAAAGACTATTGTGTGATACTACATGACATGATGAAAGTATATTGGGAAAGGTTTCCCCTAGAGGGTGAGGATAAGAGACTTGGGGAGAGGTTTGCTGAGGATGACCATAGGATAAATGCTGTTATGGCCAAGTCCAAGGAATAAAATAATAATCTATAAAAAAGGAGTGTCAAAACTCCTAGGTCGGGAAGAAATAAAGGGAACAAAAAGTCCTCAAGTACGGCCAACGATGGAGTCATTCATTAGAATGTAGTACATGGAGATGGTTCCACATCCCCCCCCCTCGAAGTGAAGGCTTTAGAAAGATTACTCTGCCCTCCCATGACTTATGGAAACCCAGGCCACCTCTAGGGTGGTCAAGATGAATATCAAAGTCAATAATAAGGAGCGGCCTTCACAAAATGATGAGAAAGAGAGGGCTAGAGAGAAGCTTTTGTCGATGCTCAGAATGCAAGAGGACTATGATTCGGGTTGGAAATCTATGGATACGGGTGCAGAATTAGACTATTGCTTCACTGGTGTGGGTGCTGGCCTTGGTGCGAGCCTTAGTTACCATGGTGTGGATTTGGATGAATTTGGTGGTGATATTGATTGACTTGATTTTTTTGTGTGTCTTTCCTTCTGTAATTGTTTTGTATGTATTTTTTGGTCATTCTTTTTTTGGGGGTCTTTCGGTTTGGGGTCGTAATGGGTTTTTAGTTGTGGGTCATTTGACCCCTCCACTCTCCTGTCTACTGCGTCTTTTTTCTCTAATAAAATTTGCAGGGGTCAAGAATAGCCTGGCCTTACAACGCATATGCCCTAAAAGACCCTAAAGAAAAAAACACTAAGAGGAAAAAACGTTGCTGCTCTCTCCTGGGATCTCCCTCCTGAAGCGACGATCTCCTGGGTTCCATCTTGGATCCCTATTCAGTGGCTTTGTTGATCGCTTC
Organism: Viscum album; assembly: GCA_963277665.1. NCBI lineage: Eukaryota > Viridiplantae > Streptophyta > Magnoliopsida > Santalales > Viscaceae > Viscum > Viscum album. The sequence continues at coordinate 792,471,274 of OY728164.1, forward strand.
CAGATCATGCTTTGTGATATAGATTGAGTTCTATTTGAGAGGACTTCTCTCCTAGTGTGATGTTGGAAGATGGGGCATATTCTTGATGGTTATGGGATCAGGTGGGTTGTTTTGGGTAAAGGCAGTGATGTCTTGGTCTGGATTTTGCAACATTTTGGCTCGGCTCTGGATTATTTGGATCCTAATATTACTCAGGCGTCATCTTTTTTCTTCCTTGGTGGAGACATCGATGGATTCCTGGTGGTCTGGGCATAGTTTAAGAGGTCTATGGTGGAGTCAACATTGGTTCCAGATCTATGTTTTTGGCGGCCTTACTATGACTTTCTGCTTCACAGCTTGGTTTTGTCCCTAATGACACTTCGAATCTGGTACGTTTTTTCTCCTGTGGTGTGGATCCCGGATTTTTTTTATGAGGAGTTGGTTTGTGTTTTCCAGTTTCTATATATTAGTGGGTGTTTTTTTGTTCTGCTGCTACCGTTTATACTGCTTTTGGTGTGGTTTGATGGCTTGGCATGCCATTTGGTTTAGAGGGTTGTCCAAGTCTTGGGTCAAGAAGGTTCTAAATTTTTTGATGTTTTTGATACTTTTGGGGAAATTAGTGTGCTCTCATCCACAAGATAGGCTGTTCGTAATTTCTAGTTTGCGTGGTGCGAATGGATAGATTGTTTTCAAGAAATGGTGGCGTTGGTTACTGCTTGTTGTAGGGCTGGGACGTGATGAAGTTTTTGGATTTGAGTTTGGTGCTGGTGGTCCTTTGTTGGTGGTGGTGGCGATTCTTGGTGAGGAGGTGATAGAGGCTACGGATGATGTTGGGTTCGTGCTGCTGAAGGTTGATCTTCTTGTCAAGGAGATGATTAATGACGGTAATGCTACTATGGGCTGGTTGCGGTTTGGTTCTAATGTGATGAATTTTACTGGTTAGAATTTGGTGCTCATGTTTATGTGGTTCTTACGATGGACCTTCTTGGTGGGGAGGTGCTGGATGATGGATTTTGTGAGAAAGGATGATGGTTTCTGCATGGATGTGAGCTCTTCTTACTAGTTTTTGTGTACTTTTGGTGCTGATGGTTATGTGTTGTTGGTGGTGGCTTGTTTTGGTGAGAAGGTGCTGGATTTTGGTATTTGTGAGATTGGATGCTGGTCGTTGCTGGGTAGTGAACTACTGAATACTGGTTAATGTTGGATGATAGTGTTGGTTGTTGCTTGGATTTGTGTGTGTTTTTTGTTTTGTTTTTCTTTTTGACTGTTTTGGGTTTCCTTTTCTGTTTTTGGGGTTGTTAAGGGTTTTTGGGTGCGGGTTGTTTGACCCCTCCCCTGACTTTTCTGCTGCGTTTTTTGTAATAAAATATTGTGGGGTCGATAATAGCTTGGACCTATTATGCCCTGAAAGACCAAAAAAACCTAAAACACTATAAAAACGTACAAACCCCTAAAATAGTAAAAATCCCTAAAACCCCTAAAAACTCTAAAAAAGAAATAAAAAGACTAAAATCTTTTAAACCCTTATACCCCTCAAAAAACTCTAAAAACCCATCAAGATGTTAAAAAACTCAAAAAATCCCCTACAAATCGAAGAAACCATAAAAACTATAAAAAAACTCTATAACCCCTCAAAATCCCTAAAAACCCTTAAAAATCTCAAAAACTAAAAAACTTGATAAAAATTCCTAAATATGTAAAAAACAATAAAATACCATAATAAATCCTTAAAAACCTAAAAATGTTTAAGAGCTCTGAAAAACAAAAAAAACATTAAAACTCTAAAAACTATAAAATCCCTAAAAACACTAAAAACACATAAAATCCCTAAAATCAAAAAAATAAAAATTAAAAAATCCCAAAAAATTCTCAAAAACCTAAAAATCCTATGGAATTCTGAAAAATCTAAAATCACTTACAACCAAAAAACTGATAAAAATGATAAAAACTCTAAAAACCCTATGAAGACCCTAAAAACATTTAAACACGATAAAACCCCAAATTTGTTTTAAAAACCTTATAAAATCAGAAAAACCTAACAATCTTGTAAAAACTCTAAAAACCCTTTAAACCCGTAAACACAAGATAAACTATAAAAACATTAAACCCAAAAAAGTAAAAACCCGTTAAAATCTGAAAAACCATAAAAACCATTAGACCCCTAAAATCCCTAAAAACCCCCAAAATATCTAAAATCCCAATGCCATAAAAATTCAAGAAAATCCCTAAAAATCACTAAAAACGAAAGAACCCTACAAACCCTAAAAAAGCATAAGAAAATATTAAGAACCTAAGAACATTTAAAACCCTAAAAACAAAAACCCATAAACCCATCAAAATACATAAAAATCCTAATAAAAATAAAAATGCTAAAAATTGCCTAAAAATACCAAAAAATGTAAAAAACTATAAAAACCCGTGAAAACCCCTACACAAACCATAAAAACCTAAAATCACATAAATCCCCTAAAAATATATAAAACTATAAAAACCTTTAAAATACCTAAAAAGACCCAAAAATCCATAAAAACCCCTAAAACCATAAAAATCCCTAACACCATAAAAACCCTAAAAACCTATAAAAATAAAAAAACCCAGTAAAAACATTAATAAACCTTTGAAACCCTTAAAAATAACCCCCCCCAAACCAATAAAAATGTATAAAACTCAAAAAAACCAAAAAAACCCAAAAAACCTCTAAAACCCAAAACCCCTCAAAATCCCTAAAAACCTCAAAAGAATAACAAAATTCTAAAAAATACCTAAAATCAATATAATTCATAAAAACCTAATAAAACATTAAAAACCTAAAAACAATTAAAACCTATAGAAACAAATCCACCCTAAAATCATAAAAAACATTAAAACCCCTCAAAATCCATAAAACCCCTAAAAACCATAAAAATCCTAAAGATCACAAAGAAACCAAAAAATGTAAAAACCCTAAAAATCATTAAAACCCCTAAGATAACCTTAAAAATGAAAAAAACTTAATACCCCTAAACTAATAAAAACCATAAAAGACACTAAAAACCTTAAAAGGTCTTAAAAACCATAAACCACCTAAAAACCATATAAACACTAAAAACCTATAAAAATACAAAAACCTCTAAAAACACTAAAAGACCATTAAAAATTTACAATGTTAAAAACCTCTAAAAATATTGAAAAACCCTAAAAACTCAAAAAAACCAAAAACTTCTATTAATCCCTAAAATCCATCAAAACCCCTAAAAAACTAAAAACCATAAAAATCCATTAAAATACCTTAAAAACCCTAAAATGATGAAAATACCAAAGAAAACCATAAAAACCTAAAAAAAATACAACCCTTAAAAGCCTAATAATACGAAAAATCAAAAAAATCCATAGAGACCCTAAAATACTCTAAAACCCCTCAAATTTATTAAAAAAATTTAAAAGTTGAAATATTCTCAAAAATCAATAAAAAAATCCTAAAAATGAAAAAACACTAAAAACCCTAAAAACACTAAGAAAACGTTACAAACATAAAAAACTCATAAGCCCCCCTAAAAATATAAAAAACACTAAAAATCTAAAAAACCACTAAAAAGACCATGAAAACCCTTAAAACCCCATAAAAACCTTAAAACCCACTAAAAACCAAAAAAACACAAAAAACCAATGGAAATTATAAAAACCCTTTAAACCGAAAAAAATGTTAAAAAGTATAAAATTCCGTAAAATCTTAAAATACCCAAAAAAAACCCTAGAAACAAAAAATCCAGAAAAATGAGGAAACCCTAGTACCAAAAAACCCTAATAATGTCAAAAAAAAATTAAAAACATGTAATCCCCTAAAAAAACCTTACAAACACTTAACCCCCCCCCCCAATCCAAAAAATGAAAACTACCCTAAAAGAACCTAAAAACCCCAAAAAAACAACTCATACCCCATAAAAACCACTAAATGATCTTAAAACCCCCCAAAATCTCATAAAACACTAAAACAACTAAACACTATAAAACCCTTAAATTTTCTAAAATGATAAAAAAACTATAAAAACCATTATTAAACATAAAAAACTCAACAAAAACCTATAAAAAAAGAACCATAAAACCATAAAGCCCTTTAAAAATCCCCAACCCCCTCAAAATACCAAAACCTCTAAAAACTAGAAAAGTCCTAAAAAATCACTTAGAATCTTTTAAAATGTAAAAAAACCTAAAAACCCTGAAAACCCATAAGAAATCCTAAAAACCCCAAAACACATAAAACATAGAAAACTAAAAACCATAAAAACCCCAAAAAAACACCAAAATCACAAAAAAACATAAAACCCCAAAAAACCAAAAAAACCCATTAAACCACATAAAAACACTAAAAACTGTCTAAAATTTTGTAAAACCCATTCAAACCCCTAAAATGTTAAAAAAACTCCAAGAAACCATAAATACCATAAAAATATCTAAAACCCTTCAAAATCCCTAAAAACATTATATAAAAAAATAAATCCAAATAAATCCTTAAAAATAAATAAAAACATAAAAAACCTTAATACCCAAAAAACCCCTAAGAATGCCTGAAAAACCTAAATAAACCCCAGGAAACCTAAAATACGCTAAAACCCCAAAAACAGTAAAACCCATCAAAATCCCCAAAAACACTAAGTACCATAAAAATATTTATAAATACCTAAAAATCCAAAAAAAAATTAAAAACTTAAAATCCTTGAAAAAATCTAAGAAAACATTAAAAACATAAAATCACTTTGAACCCCTAAAAGGCATAAAAAACTCTAAAAATCCAAAACAACTCTAAAAAATCTGAAAACCCATAAAACCCCTTAAAAACCTTAAAAATCATATGAACCCATAAAACCACTAAAAACCAACAAAAAAAATCTAAAAACACATTACACCTATAATTTTTTTAAAAAAATAATAAAAATCTAAAAAATAATAAAACCCCTCAAAATCACTAAAAACCCATAAAAATTCTAAAAAATCTATAAAAACCATAAAATCATAAAATTCCATAAAACCCTTGAAATATATATGAAAACCTTAAAAAATAAAAAAACACTTAAATCTATAAGAAAACTTAAAAGACATTAAAAACATAAAAAATTGAAAAAACATAATCCTAAAAACCATAAATCCCTAAAACCCTCCAAAACCATTAAAATCCCTAAAACCCCAAAAATCAACTAAAAAGAAAATAAAAACTATAAAAACCCTTTAAAACCCTAAAAATATTAAGAAACTATAAAAACATTACAAACCCTAAAAAACCTTAAATCCATAAAAAATATATAACTCTAAATCCCTAAAATACCTCAAAATCCCTAAAAACCGTAAAAAACTAAAATTATACTAAAAAATCCATAAAAATAACTAGAAATGTAAAAAATCTTTAAAAACCATAACATGATGAAGAAAACATTTCAACATAAAAACACTAAAACCCTCCAAAAAACTAAAAAATGAAAAAACCCTAAAAACACTAAAACCCCTCAAAAACCCAAAAAACCCTTAAAAAACTCCAAAAAAATCCTTAAAAATCCAAAAAATTTGAAAAATCCCTGAAATCCCTAAAACCCTATGAAAACCTTAAAAACCAAAAAACAACTAAATCCCCTAAAAAATGCATGAAGTCAAAACCCTAAAAACTCTAAAACCCTAATAGTCATTAAAAACCCCTTAAAACCCTAAAAAATTAAAAAATTCCTAAAACTGACGTAAAAATACCTAAAAAACTAATAAACCCAAAAAAACTCTAGAAGACCCTAAGAAACCCATAAAAACCTAAAAACACTTAAAATAGCTAAAACACCTAAAAACTCAAAAAACCCTAAAAACAATAAAAACCTCAAACCCCTAAAACCATACAAATTCCTAAATACACCAAAACCTATAAAAATCCTTAAAAAAACCTAAAAAATCCTAAAAATGTAGAAAACCTAGAAAAATCCAAAAATCCTAAAAACAATAAAAATCCCAAAAAATATGAAAATATACTAAAAACCATAAATTTCACTAAAAACCCTAATCACCAAAAAACCACTAAAAACCATTAAAAACCTAAAAAACTATAAAAACCCATAAAACCACAAAAAACTCTAAAAACTTTTTAATCCAATAAAAACATTAAAAACTATAGAAATGCTTAAAACCTCTAAAAAAATAAAAAACACCAAAAACAAAAAAAATAAAAAACTGGAAACTCTAAAAACCATTAAACCCCTAAAAATTCCCAAAACCCCCCAAAATTAACAAACTAATCAAATACATAAAAATCCTTAAAACATAAATAACCCTAAAAACTTTGAAACCCACTAAGAAAACCATAAAAAACACTTTAAACCCCTAAAAAAAGTAAAAACATAAAAAAACCCCAAAACACTTAAAACCGAAAAAATGTGAAACTTCTAAAAACTGTAAGAAACTCTAGAAACCTATCAAATCCCTAAAAACATATAGAAATTATAAAACCCATTAAACCACTAGTAAAGAAAAAAACCATAAAAACATAAAAATCCTTAAAAACCCTAACCCCCCCCCCAAACCCCTCAAAATCTCTAAATACCCTAAAAACCATTAAAAACATAAAATTTATAAAGATCACTAAAAACATAAAAAACCCTACAGACCATAAAAACCCTTAAGAAATCCTAAAAACCCAACAAACACCTAAAACCCATAAAAACCCTAAAAATTTTAAAATCCCTAAAAACCCATAAAATCCATAAAAACACTGATATCCCAAAGAATCCATAAACCATAAAATACCATAATAATACAAAAAAACCCTAAAAATCACTATTAATGTAAAAACCCCTAAAAACCCTAGGAAAACCTTAAAAACTAAAAACACTAAAAACCCCTAAAAACCTTGTTTCGTGGTTTCTGACTCGAAATGCCCAACGGCTCCTTATCTGATGATTTATGGACCTGATTTTTAAAGGCAGGCGTTCTTCGGATGGTCTGACCAGCGACTCTTAAGAACTCACATTGGTCGAGAGGATGGGAAGTCGGGCTCATCACACCCTTTGGGGGGAATTATTGCCTCTTCCGGGACACTCTTCTAGATTTAAGACGTATTCATATGTTTGCGAATTTTTATTTTGTACCCAAACATAGTATCCACAGATTTAACCCTAGTGGGAAATGGTCAACTGGACGTAGGGGATTCGGAATCATTTAGGCATGAGGTTTACCATCCCTCATTGTATTAATGACCCTGTGGAGTCAGAACTCATTGAGGCGACACTGAGAGTGATGCCGTGAACTGATGAGAAGATAGTCATATCAACCGGTTGTTGGGCTTGAACCTCATGGAGGCTTCCTACGTACCCTGCCTAGGGGACAGGGATCAAAGTCCATGTAGTTCGAATATAGAGCATCGGAGAACTAACGTGAAGGTGGACCCGGGGGGTCCGTTGGTGATCGGGCTTGAACCCCAAGGAAGCTTTCTACGTATCCCTGTGGTAGGGAATCAAATTCCTTGTAGTTTGTAAGGACAGTTTATAGTAATGTGGGACAAAGGCGAACCGACGTGAAGGTTGTCAGAACAACCGGGTGGTGGGCTTGAACCTCTTGGAGGCTTCCTACGTACCCTGCCTAGGAGGCAGGGATCAAAGTCCGTGTAGTTCAAATTGGCTTGGGACTTACGCTCTGAGGCATCCCAGAATGATGGATTTGGGCTTACACTCTGAGGAGGCCCATAAAAGGATGTCAGGGTCGATGCTTACTTTAAGCCCATGTGAGTCATGCTCTGTGTGAGAAAGAAGAGGTCGCAAGGACCAGAGGATCACTTCGCGAAAGGTGCGTCTGTGATAAGTGGAGTTGGGTTTATGCATAGGGTGGACCATTAAGTCGAGGCTTACTACGGGTTGGATGGACATGGTGATGAATTGGGGCTTACACTCTAAGGAGGCCCAGAATGATGGATTGTGTCTTACACTCTGAGGAGGACCATAAGGTCGGGGCTTACTCTGAGATGGACGCCCATGGTGTCTTCCTCATGTCTGGCCATGGGGGGATCCCAACTCTTTGGTGGGTTGAGGAATATAATGGGGGCCAACACCTATGCGCGAGTGCACAAGTGGGATAATGTCAAGGGCATTGGAATTAGTCCGAACAAAGGGAGATGGAAAGTGTGAATTACATGCCCGACATTCGGAATAGAATGAGGGTGGCATGGAGATGAAGGATAATTGTTGACCATGTTCGAAACACAGCATCCATATCGCGTTAGCCTGAAATGGGGACAAACAAATGAGGGTCGACTGCTACCCATGTTCGAAACACAGGACCTATCTTGATGTGTTGTCCAAAGTCTTCTGGGGCGTTGGCCCAGGACGGTAGGTGAGCCGATGCGACATGGGACCAGGCCATTAGGGGGTCCCATTAGACAGGGAATAGTATGACGATCCGAATGAAGTACACACAAAGCGTGAGGTGGAGTGATGGAATGATTGAATAGATTCCAGCGCTCTTGATGTTTTGCCACTATAAACATAGAATAAGGAATCTCTTGAATGGAGTAAGAGGCATCCAATTATTGAATGATAGGGAATACTATAGTTTATAGTCATGTATAGAGGACTGTTTCCATATAGTTTAATGTTATATGGATAAGACGAGGGCCGTACAATTAGAGTCATGTGGTCAGGACGATGGCCATACAGTTTAACATTATGTGGTTAGGACGACTAGGTAGGAGATACCTAGAAATGGTTGGTGTGGGACTTACACAAGGGCAGCCCTTTCTGGATGAACCTAGCATGGGAGGTAGGTAATGGGGTTTAAGGAGAGTAATGAGGAGTAGCTCGACTAATTGAATGTATAGGACAGATGTTGGGGCCGAACAAGGGTGAAATGTGAAATACTGTTGACCAGGCCCGAAAAGTTCGTAGTGTGACTCTCCATTTTTCATGGGGGTTAGTGACGGTAGCAAAGGGACCGGCCCATCGGGCCGAGACCAAAGCCCAGCACTGATCCCGAGTAGGGGTGCGGGGGCGCATCCCCCACGGTATGGAACAGCGAGTGCATGGGGTCTTCCTCATGGGGCTGGCCGTGAAGGAGCATGCCATGAGGTGCCGGCCGCGAGGGACTGGCCGCGGAGGAGCTGTCCGTGAAGGATGTTGTCCGGGAAGGATGATTTCTATGGAGGAGGCTGTCCGTGAAGGAGGTTTTCCGTGGATGAGATGGCCATCTGCAAAGGGTGTTTGCAAAGGGGCTGGCACCCGTCCTGCTTCGCGCCCAGGGAGGGTTTCCGCATCCATTTCGCGAATGACACTGGTTCACGGAAGGGGTGGCCGCGGATGGAATATCCGCGAAGGAAATGGCTATTATGGCCTGGCTGCAGAGGAGCTAGCTGCATGTGGTTCACAGACTTGTTTCTCCTCTCTGCAGAAGAGTTAATCTGCGGACGATATGGAGTCTGCAGATGGCCGCGGAACACTGCTGGGAGCTATTCTTCCAGTGTCTCCCCACGGTTTTTCACCCGTCCTTCCTCCCATTCTTTTTGGTGCCCCTCAGTGATTATTTTTAGAGCCGCGAATAAGATGGGCACACGGCCTTTGTGGAATCCCATGAAGGAATCCTCATCCGCAGATGACTCAGTCAACCAGGTATTTTTGGAATCGAGACCCGTGGAATTGCTCCGTGGTTGTGCGCCTCTCCGCTTCTGTCCCGCGAAGGACATCTGTCCGCAGAGGGGGCAGCTCACGGCGGTGGACCGGCCTGGCACCCATCCTGCTTCGCGCCCGTAGAGGTCCCCACCACTATTTTGCAGACGACATTGGTCCACTGATTTTCGGGAGGGCGGTCTGTCGAACTGGTTGCGTGTTGTTGCAGGGAGCCGGTGCGCGGACCGGTTCGGTCCTCTTCCAAGTCTGGGTGTAATTGGATTTCCCCCTTGCGGAATTTTTAGGCCCCTACAAACCCCTAAAACCCCTTAAAACCATAAAACCCCTAAAACCATAAAAACCCAAAAAACCCATTAAAACACTAAAAATAACTAAAAACTATAAAAATCTTTTAAACCTCTAAAAACATTGAAAAATATAAAAAACCTTAATAATCCTAAGAAACTAAACCCCCCCCCCCCCAAACCCAAAAAACTATGAAGACCCAAAAATCCAAAAAAACTCTAAAACTCAACAAAATCCCTAAAACCCCCAAAACCCATAAAAATCATAAAAAATCCTTAACACTCCTTAAAATATAAAAAAACCTAAAAACCCAAAGAAAACAATAAAAACCAATAATAGATTTAAAAAAATTAAATTCCCTAATAAATTCTAAAAACACTACAAACAACCCCCCCCTCCCAAAAACACATTTAAAAACCCATAAAACAATTAAAAACTTTGAAAAACTCTAAAACCCATTTAAACCACTAAAAAAATTAAAAAACACTAAAAATTATTAAAAATAAATAAAACTAAAAAAACACCCCCTAAAAACAAAAAACAAAACTGTAAAAACCTAAAAACCCAAAAAACCCAATATGACACAAAAAAACCCCTACAACCCCTAAAAATCCCTAAAAACCCCAACAAACCCAAAAAATTTCTAAAAACTATAAAAATGATAAATCCATAATAAATACCTTAAATTCACTAAAAACTAAAAAAACCTAAAACCCTGAAAAACCATTAGAAAACCTTAATAACTTAAAAAACATAAAACCGCTAAAAACCTAAAAAAGACTAAAAACCCAAAAAAACTTTAAAAACCTAAAAACTCTCAATATCCCCAAAATCACATAAATATGGTAAAATTCCTAAAAAATACCTAAAAATAAATAAACATAAAACCAAAAAAACACAAAAAACACTAAGAAAACCTTAAAAACATAAAAACTCTTGAAACGACTAAAATTCCTAAAAAACATTAAGAATCCTTAAAACCCTAAAAGACCCAAAAACCCATTAAAACACCAAAAAACCAAAAAACCCCAAAACCCTTAAAAATTAAAAAACCAATAAAACCCCCAAAACCACTAAAAACTCTAAAAACCCTTTAAACCCCTGAAAATGTTTATAAAATCTAAAAATACTTAAAAACCACAAAAAAGAAAAAAACCCTAAAACCCTATAAAAACTCAAATAACCCTAAAAAACAAAAAGACAATCAAAATCCCCAAAACCCCTAAAAACCATAAAATTCCTAAAAATCACTTCAATATCCTTAAAAATATAAAAACCCTAACAACATAAGAAACCACAAGAAAACATTAAAAACCTAAAAACACATAACACACATAAAAACTCTAGAGAATGCAAAAAACTATAACAAACATAAAAACCCTAAAAACCCTAAAAACCCTAAAAAACCCAAAATCCCTAAAAATCAATAAAAATTCCCTAAATATACGTAAAAAAATTAAAAAACCTAACAATCCATAAAAAACAATAAAAACCTAAAAATAACTAATCCCTCCAAATAATATTAAAATTCTTAGAACCCTATAAACCATAGAAGACATTAAAAACACTAAAATCCCTTAAAAATCTTAAAACCCCTAAATCCCTAAAACATATAAAAAACACCAAAAAATCATGAATCCCTTTGGACTCCTAAAAATGATAAAGAACTCAAAAGAACCAAAAAACCCTAAAAAATTAAAAAACTACTAAAAAAACAAAAATCCCTATTACCTAATACCTTAGAAAACCATAAAACCCTCAAAGTCTCTAAAAACCATTAAACCCCATAAAAATTATAAAAAATCTACAAAAATCTATAAATAAGTACAAATCCTAAAAAACATTAAAAACCCTAATAAAACCGTAATAACCTAAAAACAATTAAAACCCCTAAAAACCTAAAAAAAGTTAAAAACATTGAAAAAATCCAAACACCTAAAAAGCCTAAAAACCAAGAAAATATTTAAAGCCCCAAAAAAAACCCTAAAAATGAAAAAATCTCGTAAAATCCCTAAAAATTTAAAAACAATAAAAACATTGAAAACACCATAGAAAACCTTAAAAACCTAACAGAACATAAAACCCATAAAACCAAAAAAAACATAAAGCACCTAAAAACCATAAAAAACAATAAAATCAATAAAATCAATAAAAACTTTCTAGAATCTATAAAACCCTCTAAACCCCTAAAAATGTTAAAAAATATTAAAAACATTAAAAACCCTAAAAAACTCAAAAAACCCAAAAACACTAAAAACCCAAAAAACTAAAAAACAAAAAACCTAAACAACCCTATAACCCAAAAAATTCCTAAAACCCCTAAAAACTATGAAAATACAAAAAATCACTAAAAATATATAGAAACATAAAAACCCTGGAAAAACCTTAAGAAAACATAAAAAAACAAAAAACACTTAACACCCCTAAAAACACTATAAAATGATAAAAACCCTGAAAACTTGAAAACTTTTAAAAAACCTAAAAATATTTCAAGTCCCTAAAAACCCCTAAAAATCCTAAAAGAACCAAACATTTTCCTAAAAATTGAAATAGTCATATAAATCTTGAAAACCCATTTCAAAACCTAAAAAACCCAATAACACTTACGACACCTAAAAAACCTAATAAAACAAAAAATCCAAAAAACCACTAAAACCCACCTAAAAACTTTAAAACCCCCCAAAACCTATAACTACCATAAAACGCATAACAACATAAATAAATCCAAGAAGCTCGTAAAATACCTATAAAACCACTAAATCCAAAAAACCCTTCAAACCCCTAAAAATTAAAAAACACTAAATAATCTTTAAAAACCCAAAAAACAAAAAAAAAACATAAAATAAATAAAACCATAAATCCAAAAAACCCCAAAAAACCCTAAGAACATAAAAATCCCTAAAACCTCAAAAATTCAATAAAAATCATAAATATCCCTAAAAATAACTAAAAACAAAAAAAACCCTAAAAACCCTAAAAACTTATGAAAACCTTCAAAAACCTAAAATACTTGAAACACTAAAAATATAAAAATTCTAAAATCTCTAAAAACAATAAACCCTAAAATACACACAAATAAAAAAACACTAAAAAACCCTAAAAATGTTAAAAATTCTAAAAAAATTACCTAAAAATGTAATAAAATATTACAAATGTTGAAAAACACTTAGAAAACCATAATATACTAAAAAATATAAATCCCATAAAAACATTAAAACACTAAAAAACCAAAAAAACCCTAAAAGACCCTAGAACCCTAAAACACCATAAAACATATAAACCTCTAAAACATTAAAAAACCCTAAAACCTATAAAAACCCTAAAAAAATAAAAACTCTAAAACCATTTAAAACCCATAAAACATTACAAAACCCTAAAAACCTTTATGATGAAAAAAACTAAAAAATCCCCCTAAAACTGAAAAAACTATAAAAACCATAAAAACCCAAAAAAAACCCTTATAACCCACAAAATCCCTAAAAAACCTAAAAAGCTAAAAAAACCTTTAAAGATCTATAAAAATTCCTAAAAATATAAAAAAACCTGAAAAACCATAAAAAACCATAGAAACCAAAAAATATTTTAAAAATACAAACGACTTAAAAAATGTTAAAACCCTAAAAAACTCTAAATTCCTGAAAACTCTAAAAACACATGAAATTCCTAAAATCACTAAAAATTAAAAAAATTAAAAAAATCCCTAAAATCCTCAAAAATGTAATAAGCCCTAAGAATAATGAAAAATCATAAGAAATCCTCAAAAAATTAAAACACTTAAAACAGCTAAAAACCATTAAAAATGATAAAAAAAACATAGAAGCCCTTTTGAAGACAATAATAACTTTTAATAACCTTTATACAAATATTTTTAAAAAAATAATCTAAAAATTCATAAAAACCATAACATTCTACTAAAAACACTAAAAACCATTTAAACCCCTAAAAATGAAAAAAAACCATTATAAACTGTAAAAACTAAAAACATCCATAAAAATTAAAAAAACCATAAAAACCATGAAACCACATAAAACCCTACAAACAACCAAAATCCATATAAACCCCAAAAAACCATAAAAATTCTAGAAAATCTCTAAAAATTCCTAAAAAATGAGGAAAACCATAAAAAACTAGAAAAACCGTAGGAAAATCTTAAAAACCTATAAACACATAAAACCCTAAAAAACAAACAAAATTATAGAATCCTAAAAAAAACGTAAAACCCCTCAAAATCCATAAAACCTATAATAACAATAAAAACCTTATAAATTCCTCAAAAATCCTAAAAAATGTAAATAACCATAAAAACTCTGAAAACCCCTATGAAGACCATAAAAACCTAAAAACACATAAAACCCCTAAAAACCTATAAAATGATAAAAACATTAAAAACCCTTGATCAAACCCAAGAAACAATAAAAACCCCTAAACCCATAAAATCTCAAAAAACTATAAAAAACTCTAAAAACACATAAAAACCTTCAAACTCCACTAAAATCTATAATTACACTTTGAACCATTTAAATCATTAAAAGTTCCCAATAAATCATAAAAACCATAAAAATTCAAAAAAACCCAAGAAAACCAAAAAAATCCTAAAAAGCCTAAAACTTCAAAAAACCCCCAAACCCTAAAAAATCCCTAAAAACATGAAAAACCCATAAAAATTATAAAAAATCCCTAAAAACCCTAAAGTATTAAAAATTCCTAAAATCCATATAATACATTAAAAAACTACAAACACTTAAAATCCCTAAAAAAATCCAAAGCTAAAAATACTAAAACCCTAAAACCCTCAAAATTTTAAAAACCATAACAAATAATCCAAAAACTCAATAATATACCTAAAAAGGTAATAAAATCATAAAACCCTGAGAACCCTAAGAAAACCATAAAAACATAAATACACTTAAAACCACAAAAAACCCTAAAAAACACTAAAAATCCCATAAAATTCTAAAAGAACCCTAAAACCCCAAAATACCCTAAAACAATAAATTCTCTTATATAAATTTTAAACCCTAAAAACCCATAAAAATCCTAAAACCATTAACAAATTTAAAAGAAGATTAAACCCCTAAAAACATAACAAAACCCCTAAAAACATAATTACCCTTAAAAATCAATAAAAACCCTTAAATAAAAAAAACATGAAAAGCTAAAAAACCCAAATAACCCTAAAAATCCGTGAAAAAATAAAAAGAAAACCATAAAATCCCTCAAGATACCTAAAAACTCAAAACCCCTAAAAACCTTGAAAACCCTAAAAACCCTAAAAACCTAAAACCGTTTAAAGTAATGAAAAAAATACATAAAACACTGAAAAAACCTAAAATCTCTAAAACCATAAAAAAATACAAATACCTTAAAAACCCTAAAACCCCCTCTAATTTCGTGAAAAAAATTAAAAAGAATTAAAATATTTTAAAACCCATAAAAACCCTAAATATTTAAAAAAAACCCTAAAACCCTAAAAACACTAAGAAAACCTTAAAAAAAATAAACACTTAAACCCCCTAAAAACATAAAAATTGATAAAAAGCTAAAAACCAATAAAAACCCTTAAAACCCCAAAATCCCAGATAAATCATAATCCCTAAAAACTTTAAAACAATAAAAAACCATAAAATCCTATAACCACTGAAAACTCTAAAAAACCATTAAACATAATTTTTTAAAAAAAATATAAAATTCCTTTAAAATCCTAAAATACACAAAAAACACTAAAAACAAAAAAAAACATAAAGCCAGGAAAACCCCTAAAACCCTAAAAACCCTATAAAAGTCTAAAAGCCAACAAAATTCTAAAAACCATAAAAACAAAAGGAATCCCTAAATATCCCTAAAAATAAAAAAAAAATCTTAAGATCCATAAAAAATCCAAAAAAACCCTTAAAAACCTCAAAACCCCCAAAAAAACATAAAAATGCAAAAAACTATAAAATAACCTAAAATCCCTAAAACCCCAAAACCCCATAAAAACCACTAAATAACTTAAAAAACATTAAAAACCCTTAAAAACCCTAAAAACCACTAAAAAATAAAAAACTCTTTAAACCCCTAAAAAGGTTTAAAAAACTCTAAAAAACCATAACACCCTAAAAAACTCAAAAAGAACCCTAAAACCCTCCAAAAAACTATAAAAATACTAAAACCCCAAAAAATTCATAAAACCCCTCAAAATCAGTAAAAATTCAAAAAAACAAATCATAACAACCCCTTAGAATACCTTAAAATGTAAATAAACCTAACAATCAAGAAAAACTATAAGAAATACTTTCAAACCTAAAAACACATAAAACCTACAAAAATTAAAACCATAAAAACCCTAAAAAACTAAAATAACACAAAATAACCATAAAAACTATAAATCCCTAAACATTCAAAAAAAAACACTAAAAACCCTCAAAACCCTTAAAAACCCTACAAAATAATAAAAATCTTAAAAAATCCCAAAAAAATCAATAAAAACATAAAAAACCTAAAAACCCTAAAAAATCCTAAAAAAACCTTAAAACACATAAAACCCCAAAAAATCTAAAAAAATGTTAAAAACCAAAAAACCCCTAAAAACCATCAAAATCCAAAAAACCCAAAAAATCCCTAAAAAATCGAAAAAAGTCACTAAAAATCCCTAAAATGTTAACAACCACAAAAACCTTGAACCCCCCTAAGAAAAATTTAAAATCATAAAAACAATTTAAACCCCTAAAAAACATAGAAAACGATAAAAACACAACAAAACCCTAAAAAATCAAAAAACACTGAAAAACCTAAAACCCTTTACCATCATATAAAACCCTAAGACCCAAAAAACCTCTAAAAATCCAATAAATACTCTAAAACCCATTAAACCTATTAAAAAATTTAAAACTGCAAAACCCTAAAATCCTAAAAACACTAAAACCTCTAAAACCCATCAAAATCCCATAAAACCCTAAAAACCATAAAAATATTAAAAAAACCCAAAATATCACTAAAATTGTTAAAAGCAACAAAACTCTTGAGAAATATAAGAAAAATTTTGAAAACTAAAAATACTTAAAACCATAGAAAAACCTAAAAGGCTCTAAACCCAAAAAAATGAAAATACAAAATCCTACAAACCCTAAACCCTTAAAACCCATAAAACCTTAAAAATTCCAAAATACCATAAAAACCCTAAAACCCACCAAAATCTGTTAAAAACGTTTAAATACTTTAAAATGTTAATTAATTATAAAACCATTAAAAACCTAAAAATACAAAAAAGCTAATACCTAAAAAAACCATAAATCTCTAAAAAAACCCTAAACCCACTCCAAGTCCCTAAAGAAACTAAAAAACAAAATTAACCTAAAACCCCTAAAAATACCTAGAAATATAAAACCCTTAAAAACCCAAGAAAAAGTTAAGAAAAAATTAAAACATAAAAAACATAAACCCCCTAAAAAACCCAAAAAACCTAAATACTATAACACACATAAAACCCCAAAATCCCTAAAAACCCTCAAAATCAGCAAAAACCCTAAAACAGACTATAAAAATAAAAAAAAAATCTCAAAAAACCATAAAAATGTAAAAAACCCTAAAAATGATAAGAAAACATTAAAAACTGAAAAATATTAAAACTAATTATAAAATTCATAATTCCAAAACCCTAACACCCCTAAAAACCCTACTAATCATTAAAAATCCCATAACACCCTAAAAATAGAAATTTTTAAAACTTCCCTAAAAACCCCAAAAAAAACCCGAACTCCATGAAACATCCTAAGAGAACCATAAAAACCTAAAAACCTTAATACAAGTAAAAACCACTAAGAATCCTAAAACCCATAAAAACCCTCAAAATCCAAAAATACTATAAAAAAACCATAGAAATCCTAAAAATTCCCAAAAATGTTTAAAATGTAAAAAACCCCTAATACGATAAAAAAATCTAAGAAAAACTTAATAACCAAAAAACACTTAAAATCCAAAAAATAAAACAAAAAATGTTCAAAAATCCATAAAATTTCCAAAAAAACTATAAAAACAAAAAAACAACTTAAAACATTTAAAAACCAAGAAAGCCATAAAACCCTTAAGACCTATAAAAACACAAAAAATAGTTTAATCTGATAAAAACATTAAAAATTTATAAATACCCTTAAAAACCATAAAAAAATAAAAAACTAAAAAAAAAGAACAAACTGAAAAACCAAAAAACCAAAAAACCCCTCAAATTCCCAAAAATTCATAAAAACAGAAAAATCCAAGAAAGCCCTAAAAACCTTAAAATCATAAAAAAACCTTAAAAACCATAAAATTCCCTAAGAAAACCTTGAAAACATAAAAACATAAAAAACACCTAAAAACATAAAAAATGCTCAAAACAATAAAAATAAATAAAAACTCTAAAAACCAAAAAAACCATAAACCTCTAAAAACCTTAAGAAACCATAGAAAACCATAAAAAGTCTAAAAAACCACTAAAACAAAAAAAACCCTTTAAAACCCTTAAAATGTTAAAAAACCATAAAAACCAAAAAACCCCATAAAACACAACAACACCCTAAAAACCCTAAAAACATTAAAAAAACCCCTAAAACCCCTAAAAACCATAAAACCCCTTAAAAATATAAAAAATCCATAAATATCCCAAAAAAATAAAAAATTCAGGGAAATCCCTAAGAAAACCCTAAAAACCTAAAAACACTAAAAACCCATAAAAACATGAAAATGCTTAAAACCTTATAAAATACTGAAATACCAAAAAAAACCCTAAAATCTCCTACAAACAATAAAACCCCAAAACCCCTTAAAAGTATATGAAAATCAATACAGACTCTAAAAATTGTTAAAACTCTTGAAAACATTAAAAACCCTAAAACATAATAAACCCCTCGAAAACTCAAAAAAACCCTAAAACCCCTAAAATACATAAAAACAGTAAATACCCTAGGAAACCCTAACATCTTAAAAGTCCATAGAAACATTTAAACACTGAATAGTTTATAAGAAAATCGTTAAAAACCCTCAATACCATATGAAAACCATAATAACCTAATAACACTTAAAAACCCAAATGACCAAAAAGGATGCTAAAAATCTTAAAATACTCTAAAACCCCTAAAAACCTAAAATCCCTCAAAATCCATAAAACCATTAAACCATAAAAATCCTAAAAATCCATAAAAATCGCTAGAAATTTTAAAAACAATAAATTCCCTAGAAACACCGAAGAAAACCTTAAAATCTAAAAACACATAAAACCCAAAAAATAAAAAAATTATAAACAAAAACCAATAAAAACCTTAAAACCCATAAAGCACCTAAAAACCATAGAACCCCATAAAAATAAATAAAAACATAAACCATTGCAATCTCTGAAAATCCATCAGATCCCTAAAATTGATAAAAACTATATAAAACATTTAAAACACTAGAAAACTCAGAAAAACCCTAAAAACCCAAAAAAGCAAAAATCACTAAAAACATAAAAAATCATAAAACCCCTCAAAATCCCTCAAAATCCTAAAAACCATTAAAATACTAAAAAATCTCTAAAAATCCTTAAAAATTCCTAAAAACCAAAAAACCTTGGAAAAATCATAAGAAAACAAAAAAAAACCAAAAAATCCTAAAACCCCAAAAAACCCTAAAAAATGATAAAAACTGTAAGAAACCCTAAAAAAAGAAAAACTCATTGAATCATTCAAATCCCTAAAAAACCATAAAAATCTTAAAAGATCCAAAAAACCTATAATCCTTAAAAACCACTATGAAAAACATAAAAACCTAATAAAACATAAGACACCTAAAAAACTAGAATACAAAGAACCAAAAAAACCCTAAACACCCATAAAAAGCCTAAAACCGCCTAAATATCCCTAAAAACAATAAAACCACTAAAAACAACAATAAACCTGAGAAGATCGTAAAAACCCTATAAAACCACTAAAAACTCCAAAAACATTTTAAATCCCTAATAATGTTAAAATCTATAAATATTCTTAAAAACTCTAAAAAAACTCAAAAAAACCTAAAAATCAAAAAAAATCCATATAGCCCTAAAACCCTAAGAAACCCTAAAAACCTCAAATCCCCAAACCTCAAAAATCGCTCAAAGTCATATGATGCCCTAAAAAACCCTAAAAAAATAAAAAACTATAAAAACCCTGAGAAAACCTATAAAATCATTCAAAACATAATAACAATTCAAACCCATAAAAATCTAAATACACTAAAATCACCAAAAAACCCAAAAAACCCGGAAACCAAAAAAACCGAAAACACTAAAATCCCTAAAACCTATAAAAACCATAAAAATTATAAAAATCCCTAAAAATATATAAAAATTCTAAAAAACCCTACAAACCCTGGAAAAACCCAAGGTAAACTATAAAATATTAAAAATAAATAAAACCCCTAAAAAATAAAAACACTAAAAACCGTACAAAATACAAAAAATCACCCTAAAAATATATACACCCCTAAGACATTAATAAACCCTAAAACCCCATAAAAACCCTAAAAAGGAAATAAATACTATAAAACCCTTTAAATGGCTAAAAATTTAAATAAATATAAAAAAACTTTATGATGCTAAAAACAATCATAAAATACCCTAAAAATAATAAAAAACCAAAAACACCAAAAAAACCTCAAAAAACCTAAAAATATCTAAAAAACCATGAAATACCATAAAAACCTTTAAAACAAAAAAACAATTAATACCTCTAAAAAACCAAAATACATTAAAACCTTAAAAAACTCTAAAATCCATAAAAACCGAAAGAATCCTTAAAATCCTGAAAATTCCTAAAGGACTATAAAAATTTTAATAAATCCTAAACTGCTCAAGAACATAAAAATACCTAAGAACCTTGAAAAATCATAAGAAAACCTTAAAAATCTAAAAACACTTAAAACCACCAAAACCCTAAAAATTGATAAAAACCCATATGAAGACCCTAATATTCTTTAAAAACCATTAAACCCAATTTTTTTTAAAAAAACAATTAAAATGCATAAAGGGAATAAAAATCCAACAAAAACAATAAAATCCATTCAAAAAACTAAGAACAATAAAAACATTAAAAAACCATAAAAATCATATAAAGTCAAAATAACAATAAAAATACAAAAAAACCATAAAACCATAATCCCATAAAACCCGTAAAAACCATCCAAATCTGTAAAAACCTAAAACCCCTCAAATTTCTTTAAAATCCTTAAAAACCCATAAACATGAAAAAACACTAAAAACCTTGAAAAACCTTAAGAAAATAATAAAAATCTAAAAACACGTAAAAGCCTAATAACCTAAAAAACACTAAAACCCCTAAAAATCCAAAAATCCTCAAAATCCATATAAAAAATCAAAACAATAAAAATCCTAAAAATCCCTAAGAAATCCCAAAAAAATGTAACAACTATAAAACCCTAGAAATCCCTATGAAAACCATAAAATCATAAAAACACATAAAACAACAAAAAACCTAAAAACACTAAAATTCTTAAAAAGCCCTGAAAAGACCCCAAAAGTAAAAATCTACTAAAAACAATAAAAATAAATAAAACCCTTAAAAAACCTAAATACCCATAAAAACCCTAAAAATTCTAAAAACAACAATTATCCTTTAATTCCCTAAAAACAATAAAAAAACCAAAAAACTGTAAAAACCATAAAAGGCCCAAAAAACCCAAAAAAACCCCTCAAACCTCCCAAAATATCTCAAAATTCCTAAAACCCTGAAAAATCCATAATAATTGTTAAAATTTACCACCCCCATAAAATCATAAAAAGTATTAAAAACCCTAGAAACCCTAAGAAAACATTAAAAAACTAAAAACACTTAAAACCCATAAAAATATATCACCCCTAAAAATCCATAAAACCCATAAAAAAACTAAAAACCCTAAAAAGATTTAAAAATCCTGAAAAATCCTAAAAATCCCTATAAACATAAAAAACTGTAAAAACCATGAAAACCCTATGAAATCCTTAAAAGAATAAAAACTCTTAAAACCTATAAAAACCCTAAAAGACTCCAAACCCTCAAAAAACCATAAAAACACTGGAAAAAAAATTTCAACCCGAAAAACCCTCAAAATACCTAAAAACACTAAAAACCATAAAACACTATAAACCATAAAACACTAAAAAGCAATAATAATAACTAAAAATACCTAAAAATACCTTAAGACATAAATTCCATAAAATTATCTAAAACCATAAGAAGACCTTAAAAACATAAAAACACTTAAAACCCTTAAAAAACCTAAAAATACTAAAAACCATGAAAACCCTCAATAACCTTAAAACCCAAAAAACCCTCAAAATCTAGAAGAAAATTGAAAAACCATAAAAATACATAAAATCCATAAAAACCCTAAAATAATAAAATGCATACCCCCCAACCCCTAAAAACCATACAAATATAAAAAACACCTAAACCCCCTAAAAATCCTAAAAAATAATAAAAACCTCCCAAAACCCTAAAACCCCCGAAAAACAATAAAAACCCAAGAAAAACGTAAAAACACTAAAAAACAATAAGAACCCTAAAAAAATTAAAAATTTTGAAAAATATTTAAGCCCCAAAAGATGTAAAAAACTCTAAAAATCCATAAAAACCCTATAAAACTTTAAAAACACTAAAAACAAAAAAATACCATTGAAGCCCCTAAACCATAACAAACATAAAACCATTAATATCATAAACAACCCTAAAGGTCTGTAAAAATGAAAAAAACCCTAAACACTCTAAGAAAACTATAAGAACCAAAAAACACTAAAAAACAAAAAAAAACTCTTAAAACAAAAAAACCCTAAAAATTCTAAAAACCGTAAAACCCCTCAGGAAGCCTAAAACCCTAATAAAACCATTAAAATAAAAAAACATTAAAATCCATAGAAACATAGAAATCCTTAAAAACCCTAAAATACATTATGAAAACCTTAAAAAGATAAAAAACCTATAACTCGTAAAAACCCAAAAAAAATCAAAAACCCATAAAAATCCAAAAAAAAGACCCTAAAAACCTGAAACCCCTTAAAACCACAAAAACCTATAAAAACCATAAAAAACAAAAAAATCCCAATAAACCCAATAAAAACACTAAAAACCATTTAAAATCCTAAACATGTTAAAAACTATAAAAAAATGTAAAATCCCGAAACCCCAAAAAACCGAAAGAAACCATAAAAACATATAAACCCTAAATATCTCAAAAAACACAAAAAACCTAAAAACCACTAAGATCATAAAAAAACCTATAATTGTAAAAATTGTAAAAGACCCATAAAACCCTAAGAAAAAAATAAAAATAAAAAAACCATTAAAAATCCAAAAAATTTTAAAATTATAGCACCCCTAAAAAACCCTAAAAATATAAAAAAACCCTAATAACACAAACAAATACCTAAAACCTTAAAAAATCAAATAGATCCTAAAAAATACAAACAAATCCATTAAATTTTAAAAAATCCTAAAACCCCCAAAAAAACTAGGAAAGTTTTAAAATCCTAAAAATCATAAAACCCCTAAAAAACCTAAAAATGATAAAATCCTTAAAAACCCTAAATGATCCAGAAAACCCAAAATGCACTAACAACTATAAAAACCCCTAAAAAATAACCATAAAATCTATAAAATACTAAAAACCCACTTAAAAAATGAAAACCTTTTAAAACTGTAAAATCATTCAATAAACTCAAAAAATCCTTAAAAACCATAAAAAACTCAAAAAATACCCCTAAACACCCAAAAACTCTAATAATCCTAAGAAACCCAAAACCCCTCAAAATCTCTAAAGACCCAAAAAAACCATAAAAAACCATAAAAATATAAAAAATCCTAAAAACCCAGAACACCATAGAAAACTATAAAAACCTAACAAACAAAAATCCGCTAAAAAAATCTTAAAACCCTATAAAAACAAAATATTAAAAAAACAGTAAAAACCGTAAAAACACTCAAAATCCCTGAAAACCCTAAAAACCATAAAAATATAAAAATCCCTAAAAATCCCTAAAAATGTAAAATACATGAAAAAGTTTGAAAATAACTAAGATAACCTGAAAACATAAAAACAATAACCCACCGCCAAATAATAAGTGCTAAAAAACCTAAAAACCCAAAAAAGAACAAAAGAACACCAAAACCACTAAAAACCTAAAAAAAATTTAAAACCATAAAAAACCCTCAAACACCACAAATACCATAAAAAACCACTAAAAACATTAAAAAACACTTTAAAACCCAAAAAACGATAAGAAAATATGAAAAATATTTAAATCTCTAAAAAGACTAAAAAAAAGCCTAAAACCCAAAAAAATCCCAAAAAGACCATTAAAATTCAAAAAAGTCCAAAAGAAACCCTAAAAACACAAAAAAACCCTAAAATCCCTAAAAACCTAAAAACAATAAAATCCCACAAATCCCAAAAGACCATTAAAACATAAAAATCATAAAAATCCATAAAAATCCCTAAAATGTAAAAAACACTATAATCGCTAAAAATCACTAAAACCATATTAACATATAAATAGAAGGAACTAATAAAAAACCTAAAACACTAAAAACCCTAAAACCCCTAAGAAGTACCTAAAACCCATAAAAACATAACAACCACTCAAAACCCATAAAAACAATAAAAACATTAAAAACATTATAATCACTAAAAAATAACCCATAAAACGCCAAGAAATATTTGAAACACTAAAAACCCTAAAACTGATCCAAATCCATAAAAACCCTAAATATTATAAAAATCCAAAAAATATCTGAAGAAAATAAAAAAATCCTAAAAACATCAAAAAACCCTAATCAAAAATAAAAATGTAAAAACACTTTAAACCACTAAAAAACTAAAAAAAACTAAATCTCTAAAAAACTGAAATACCCCTAAAACCCCACAAACAACTAAGAACCCAAAAACCTATAAAAATCCAAAAATAATAATAAAATACCCTAAAAACATAATAAACAACAAAAAACCATAGAAAACCCTATGAAAGCCATAAAAACATTAAAGCCCACAAAACCCCAAAAACAATAAATAAATGATAAAACCCTAAAAACCCAAAAGGACCCTAAAACCCCTAAAAACAATAAAAACTTCTCAAAACATTAATAACACAAAATCCCATAAAAATCATAAAAAACTCTAAAAACCCTTTAAACCCTTGAAAATAATAAAATTCTCAAAAAATAAATAAAATCTAAAAAACCCCAAATTCCAAAAGTCCCATAAAAACCCGAAACACCCTAAATCCTAAAATCACTTAAAATCTATAAAATCCATAAAAAACACTACAAACACTAAAACCCCTAAGAAAACCATAAAAACCTAAAAACACTAAAAAACATTTAAAACACTAAAACCCCTAAACCTCTAAAACCCCCAAAAACTATAAAACACTAAAAACATAAAAATCCTTTAAAGCCATAAAAATCCTAAAAAAATTCTAAAAATAATCAAAAAAATTAAAAACCATGAAAATCATAAATAAAACCATAAAGCCGTAATAATTTTTAAAACCTTAAAAATCCTAAAAACGCTAAAAAACCAAAAAAAACCCAATAAAATAACCAAAAAACAAAAAACCACTTAAATACCATAAAACCCCTAAAAATTAAAAACCCTACCTATCAAAAAAATAAAGAACAACTTAAAACTCAAAAATCCCTTTAAACTCCTAACTTTTTTTAATAATATTAATAACATCAATCCTTAAAAAATTCAACAAAAACCCTAAAAACACAAAAAACTATAAAAACCCTAAAACCTAAAAACCCACAAAACTATTAATATCCATAAAAACCATAATGAACCCAAAAACGTGAAAAAAAGACCAAAATATCCATAACATGTAAAAACCCCTAAAACCCCTCAAAATCCGTAAAAACATTAAAAAACCTTAAAATCCTAAAAATTCTGAAAAATCCCTAAAAACATAAAAATATATATAAATTAGAAAAAACCAAGGAAATCATTAAAAATCTAAAAACTCATAAAACCTCTAAAAATCTAAAAACACTAAAAACCCTAAAAACCCCTAAATGAACCTAAAAACTCTAAAACACACTAAAACCATAAAATCCCTTACATCTAAAAAACCTTAAAAGCCTAGTAAAACCTAAAACCACAACAAAACTCTAAAAACCCAATGTTGTCGTAGAAATATTAAAAAAAGTATAAAAACCTTTAAATTAAAAAACTCAAACTCCCCTAAAAAACCAAAAAACCCCTAAAAACTATATAAAACCCTAAAAACCTTCAAAATTATTAAAAACCCTAAAAACCACAATTTTTTGTAAAAAAGGCTCTAAAAGTAACTAAAAAAACATAGAAAAAACATAAAAAATACTAAAAACACTTAAAACCCTTAAAAACAAAAAAAATTGATAAATGAATTAAAAATCTTAAAAGACACTAAAACCATCAAAATCCATAAAAACCAAAAAAATCTAAAAAATCTAAAAAATCTCAAAAATATAATAAAACATAAACAATACTAAAAACCAAAAAAATCCTAAATACACTTAAAACACCTAAAAACAAATAAAAAATCTAAAAGACCTAAAATAACTTAAAAATACTAATATAATCTAAAACCCACAAAATCCTTAAAAACCAAAAAAACTATAAAATCCTTAAAATCCCTTAAAATCCATAAAAGGTAAAAACCCATAAACTCCCTAAAACCCCTAAGGAATCCATAAAATCCTAAAAACACATAAAACCCCTAAAAATGATTAAAACGCTAGAAAACCAAAAAATACCATAAAAACTCTAAATACCCCTAAAAACCATAAAGACAACAAATAAACCTTAAAAACCTAAAACCCATAAAAATCATAAAATTCACTAAAAACCGTAAAAAACATTATACCCCTAAAAACATAAAAACATATGAGAAACCTAAAAAACCTAAAAAAACTCAAAAAACCCTTAAAAACTCAAAAACAATATAAACCATAAAAACCCTAAAAATATATAAAACCCTCAAAATCCCTAAAACCCTAAAAAACATAAAAATCATAAAAAATACCTAAAAACATAAAAACACTATGAACAATAAAAAGCACAGAAAACCTAAAAAAAGTTAAACCCCTAAAAACTTAAGAAACACTAAAACCACTAACAACACAAAAACCATAAAAAATCCTAAATCCCATCAGAATAACTAAAACCCTAAAAACCATAAAATCCCTAGAAATCCCTAAAAATATTTTAAATACTAAAAAACCCCTAAAACCTTATAAAGCCATAAGAAAATTCTAAAAACCAAAAACAACTTAAACCCCTAAAAGCATAGAATTCTCTAAAAACACAAAAAACCGCAAATGACCTTAAAAACATAAAACTACAAAAAATATAAAAACCCTTAAAACCATGAAAAATGTAAAAATCCATAAAAATGTAAATAACACTAAAAATCTTAAAATCAAAAAACCCTTTAAAACCATAAAATGGTAAAAAACTATAAAAATTATAACAAAACAAATAACTCCAAGAAAACCCCAAAAAAACCCAAGAAAAAATTATAAAACCCTAAAATACATAAAAAACCTAAAAATACCTAAAAATGTTAAACCCCCTAAAAACCCCGTTAAAACAAGTGAAAACCATAAACACCAAAATACATATAAAAGATCTAAAAACCTAAAAACATTAAAAACCCTTAATGAATATAGAACCATAAAAACCTATAAAAACCCTTCAAGTCCCTAAAAATCCATGAAAACCATAAAAAATCTAAAAAATCCATAAAAATCTATAAAATGTAAAAAAATGTAAAATGAAAGAAAAACCATAAGAAAACCTTAAAATCCTAAAACAAATTAAACCCCTTAAATAACAAGAAAAATTCTAAAAATCCTAAATAGCTTTGAAAGACACCAAAAACTCTAAAAACCCATAAAACACTAAAAAAACCTAAAACCGCATAAAAAACCAAAAAATCACTAAAAATAAGGGAACCTTTTAAACCCATAAAAACATTAAAAAACTATAAAAACCTTTAAACCCTAAAACATAAAAAAACCCTTAAAAGCCAAAAAAGCAAAAAAAACTAAAAAACCCCAAAAAATTCTAAAACCCTCAAAACCCCTAAAAACACTAAAAAAAATCCTTAAAAATATCTAAAAAACCCTAAAAAATAAAACCCCATAAAAACTATGAAAAAACACTAAGAAAATATTAAAAAACTAGAAACTCATAAAATAACTGAAAACCCTAAAAATTCTAAAATCCCTAAAAACCCTAAACTCCATATAAATCCCTAAAACACTAAAAAATTATAAAAATACAAAAAAAAGAACTACAAATACCAAAAATTTAAAAAAACCTTAAAAAACCTTAAGATAACCCTAAAAAACTAAAAACATTTTAAAACCCAAAAACACTAAAAAATGAAAAAAACCTAAGAAAACCTAAATACATTTACACCATAGAAATTCTTAAAATCCTTAAAAACCCTAAAAACCATAAAAATCCCTAAAAATAAAAAACCCTAAAAACATAAAAAGTCCACAAAAACCCTAAAAAATTAAAGAATCTTAAAACCCCTAAAAAACATAAAAATATACTAAAAACCATAAAAACCCTAAATAGAACCAAAACACTGTAAAAAATATAAAACCTATAAAAACCATTAAATACCTAAAAAACCATAAACCCTCTAGAAACCACAACAACCCTAAACCAAAAAAACTTTATAACCCTTTAAAACCCTAAAAACATAAGAAATACTAAAAACCCTAAAAACCCTAAAAACTCAAAAACAATAAAAACTAAAAAAATAGATAACACCATAAAATCCTAAAAAATATTAATACCCATCAAAATCCATAAAACATAAAAAAACCATAAAAATCAAAATGAATGCCTAAAAATCTCTAAAAATTCCTAAAAACATAAAAATTATAAAAATATATAAACTGTAAATGAACTAAAAAACCTCAAAACCCCAAAAACCCTTAAAACAATAAATTATTTAAAAATTCTCTAAAATTGAATAAAATTTTAAAAAACATAGAAATCCTTAAAACCCATAAGAAATCAGTAAAAACAAAAATCATTAAAAACCCTGAAAACCTAAAAAATTCTAAAAACCCTAAATGACCTTAAAAACCCTTAAAAACCATAGAACCCATAATAACCTTAAGAAACCATAAACCCATAAAAACCTATAAAAGACTAAAACTGTAAAACCCATTTAAACTCCAAAAATAGTTAAAAAACTTAAAAAAACATTAAAACTACTATAATTTCAAATAATCCTAAAAATATAAAAAACCATAATCCTTAAAAAACCAAAAAACTCAAAAAACCCTCAAAATCCCTAGCAACCATAAAAACCATAAAATCCAGAAACAATCTATAAAAAACATTAAAACCTAAAAAACCTTAAAATTCCTAAAAATACTAAACAAAACTTTTAAAAAACTAAAAACACTTTAAACCCCTAAAAACCTGAAACTTATTAAAACCCTAAAAAATCCTAAAACAAATAAAACCCCCAAGAACCATCAAAATTACAAGAAACAATAAAACACCATAAAAACCCTAAGATCCCTAAAAATATATAAAAATTTGAAAAACCCTGAAAACCCCTTTAAAACCTTAAAAAACTAAAAAAAATAAAACCCCTAAAAATCCCTAAAATTGATAAAACCCCTAAAAACCCAAATACCCCTAAAAAACCCCAAAAACCCCTTACAATCCCTAAATTTCCTAACAAAGCATAAAAATCATAAAAATACCTAAAAAATTGAAAAATGTAAAAGAATATAAAAAATCCTAAGAAAACATTAAAAATCTAGAAACACTAACAACCCAAAAAGAATGTAAAAATTATTAAAAACCCTAAAAACCCCTAAAAGACCATAAATAAAAAAATATCTATGGCGGCCTCGGCGTATCTCTTGATCCTGCATCAAGATTGTTCCCCTTCCCTTGCAAGTTGAAGATGACAGTGATCTCGGTGTCCCTCCCCCCCCCCCCCACAGGGTAAGGGCCTCCGCTTGTTCTCACTAACGACCTATCTGTTACCCCTTTCCCATCCCATTACGTTCTACCCTCTTGCCCATTGACGGAGCTTTGCCTGAATGTGCCAAATATTTATAAATTTCAGTTGCATCTCCCTCTTTCGATCCAAGAGTTCAATGAAGCATCAATTCAAAATCCTTTTAAATTTAAACACCAAAAAAATTCTAAAAATCAATAAAAATTCAAAAAAGACATTAAATCCCCTAAAAACCATGAAAATCCCAAGAAAAATTATTAAAAGATGGATTCTTCTCTGTGCTATTATGATGGTCGATCCTCCATCCCTTGGAAACCTTGGTGATAGAGACTATCGTGCCTCTCCCTCCTCCCTCTGTAGGGGAGGGGCCATTATTAATTCATGATGAATATCTCACCTTTATTCCATTATTGGTTTCTGAGTTTCTACCCCCATTCCCCCAGATTGAGATATTTCCTAAGGTTCCGGACTTATACAAAGTTAATCCATAGATCCTGATCTTGATTCCAGAGTTCTATAATGCTTATTCTCTTCATGGTTGGACACTGGTTGCTCGATTTATGAACTGTCATCCTCTAGTGTTCATGTTTGATAGGTTTGTCTTTAATTTTGGGGTCTTTATGATTGTGATATGGTGGGATTAATTAATAGAATCCACATCACGATACGATTTTCATTTGAAGAAGATCTTATTCTTGCATGGTGCACAACCCCTTATAGATGCAATGGAGCCCGTTTCTCACCCTTTTGGTAGAGATTCAATCTT
This sequence comes from Viscum album, assembly GCA_963277665.1. Classification (NCBI taxonomy): domain Eukaryota; kingdom Viridiplantae; phylum Streptophyta; class Magnoliopsida; order Santalales; family Viscaceae; genus Viscum; species Viscum album. The sequence goes on from OY728164.1 coordinate 792,501,923, forward strand.
TTTATGAAACGACAATCACCAATGTTCACTACCTAGGACATATTTTCTAAACATCCCCATACTTTCCAAAACACGTCTATTATTTCCATGATCAGGAGTTAGGTGGGGAGATACTTATTCTTGGACAATAGTACCTGAGCCATATTCCATCTTATTTCTATAAGAGTTTTTGTTGAGGATGATGCATCTAAAGAACTGGTTTATTTCATATGGATTTTCATCGGTTAAGAGATTTGGTATAAGAATCCAGTTATCTTTGAATCGTGGGTTGATTATTTTTCTTCTTATAAGAGGCTTGACCATCTTAGTCGGGTCTATAAGAGATGATTTAGGGAAAGTGGTGGTATGAAAATGGATGATGAGAATCCTGGTGAAGGGGGAAAGGCTATTTTTAAAGTGAAGGAGACTGCTATTTCCAGAGATCCTCCACTAAAACATTTACAACAATTTTTTCCTGATTCTAAGGTTAGTTCTATCATTGAACGTTTAACAATTTATTTGCGATTTGGGGGTGATAAGAATATGGTGGAAGCTGATACCTGGGACAAGGGCCTTAGGTTGATAAGAGTTGTAGTGAGGATTATATGGTTTGTAAGTTTATAGTTTGTGGTGCTACAGGTTTGTCTGGTGTGGGGAAGAAACTGAAGGTTCATCCTCCTATACCTTCTATGAAGACAGTGTAGAGACCACCCCATGATCCAAAGATCTATCAATTGTTTGAGCACATGGAGGGTAATATGGGGATTGTGTATGATAATGGGGAGATGGAAGCTGAGGATGGAACTAGGAGCTTGAGGGAGGACATCTGTAGCCTAGAGGTTTGGGATAGTAGATGGGGCTGTGTAGGATGGTGTCAGTGTTTTGGGTGTGCATACTCAAGTGGGGGAAGCTTAGTAAGATGATGGGTTTACATCATATGTGTTGAGTAGTGATAAGCTGACGGGTCATGCGCATGATGTTAGGGTGTTTTAGTCATATGAAAATGATCCATTGTACAACCAGTTTGAAGGGTTGGTTCCTGAGGATTTGGGTCATGATCAGGGTCTGAATGTTGTAGAGTTTATCACTTCCAATGAGGATTACCCTGTTATTTATGGCTATGGGAACAATGAGGTTCAAATTGAACAAATGATTTCTGATCATGGGAAGACTCCTTGCCCTGAGAAGGTGAAGAGTGTAGTGTGTTCCTTGCACTTTGGTTTTGGGCTTGCGAAAATTGTGGGTTACAGCTATATTTGGAATGAACTGATGAATGGGAAGGACAAGGATGAATTGTAGGCCATGTATCCTTCAATTTTATGATGGAAAAGAAAAAACTCTAGGAGAATATTTTGTATATGTAAAATCATGTGGATCAAGAAATCTTGGATCATGCTGCTTGTGCTGGACTTGAGGTAAAGCCGGACCAAGATGATATTATTGTTCATGAAGGAGAACAGCCTGCTCAACATTCATTTGATGTGGATGTGTAAAGACATATGGGTTCTGGGAAGAAAGATAGTTAGGACATGCAACATGTTCTCATGGGGGATGAAGAGTTTCCTTATGGGAATCCTTGATGCTTGATCCTGAAGGACATGGTTCTAGAGGACATCACCCTTATGCAAGTCCACATGTATAAAATTCTTTTCCATGAGGAATTTCAAGAATCCTATAGGGGGTCACACATATCTACTAATTGGGGGAGTGGAACTGATGATGGTAGAAGGATGAACACCAACATGTCTCAAATTAGTAAGGAAGACATATTCAAACATTCCATATATAGTGTCTACCTGAGACTCATATAAGGATTCAAAAAATAATTATTCTGATAAGTGAGGGAGGCCTAATAAGCACTCCTCCAAGGTGTATATAATTGTGGAGTAAATAAGGCTCAAGGATATGTATACTACACTCTTCATACAATATGATTATGAGTGGGAGTTGGCGGATACTAATGAGGCTTTTGGATATGTTGCGGATGGTGACCCATACAGTGCATCTTCTTATTATGAATATTGTGGGGATATTTACCCCTATGACATGTCACTCTTTTAGTGTGCGGGTCATTTGACTCTGCCCCACCCATGTTTATTTTTTGTTTTTATAATAAATTTTTGGGGGCCAAGAATAGCCCGGTCATGCACCTTCTATGTACAACAAAAAATTAAAAACCTAAAAATACTTAAAACCCATAAAACAAAAAAAATCTAAAAACACTAAAAACACTAAAACCCCCAAAAACGTTCTAAGCCACAAAAAACCTTATAAACAGATAAAAATCCTAAAAAATACCAAGTCCCTAAAAACATAAATGCCCTAATAACACTAAAAATAATATGTAAATCTTATAAATCTAAAAACACATAAAACCCTTAAAAACCTAAAAAACAATAAATGCCTAAAAGACCCTAAAACCCTAAAAATCACAAAAATACATAAAAACCTTCAAAAAACTAAAATCCATAAATCCCCAAAAACACCAAAAAACCAAAAAAACCCCCACTAAACACTATAAAAACTCTTCAAATCCCTAAAAACGTTAATACCCTTTAAAAACCCTTAAAACCCCTAAAAGTCAAAAAAATATATGAAAACCCAAAAATTCAAAAAAACCCTAAAAACTCTAAAACCCTCAAAAACCCTAAAAACCCTAAAAGCCTCAAAATCCCTAAAATCCCTAAAAACCATAAAAATCCAAAAAAAAAAGAACTAAAAATCCCAAGAAATATAAAAACCCCTAAAAAATTATAAACCCCCAAGAAAACTAGAAAAACGTAAAAGAACTATAAACCCCTAATAACATAAAAAATGATAAAAACCTTCAAAACTGCAAAACCCTAAAAACACTAAACACCATAAACACCCTAAAAACATTAAAAACACTAAAAACATATGAAAACCAAAAACCAATACAAGCCCTAAAACCCCTTCAAAACCTAAAAAATTATAAAAAACACTAAAAAACTTAAAAACCCTAAAAAATCAAAAAAATCAAAAAACTCGTAAACCCCCCCCCCCCAAAGCCATGAAAACCATAAGAACCCTAAAAACATGAAAACCCTAAAAATACCTAAAAACATAAAAAAAAACTAAAAAATATGAAAACCCATCATAAAACCATAAAAACATAAAAATACATAAAACTCTTAAAACCCTTAAAATGCTAAATCCCTAAAACCCCTAAAAATTTAAAAGACCTGAAAATTCCATGGAAATTGTTTTCTTAAATACAAAGGAAATACATGGGAATTTTACAAGTCCACGAAAATTGATGGTGTATGATTCCATGGCCTGGTGTGCTCGGAATTAATTTATGAAGTTTTGTTCGGGTACATTTAGTAAATGTACGATCTGGTTTTTATAACTTTTCAACTGGTTCTCAAAATTGAAATATGAGGGCACCGTTGAACTCGCAACGCCGATATTCTCTTAAGTATATTTTCACTTCGATGGCAGTGGGTTAAGAATAAAAGCTAGTTTTTGGGTTTTTGTGGAAAATAATAATATAATATGAGCTTCATTTTATTATTATTTGAGTCATCGTGTGGGTCTTTGGAGGTGTGTCCCACGGGATCTATAAACTCTTTGTGGAGTTTGGAAGTGGGTACCACCAGTCAATAATCAGCCATGAGAGGATATGATGGTGGGGACCACCACGCCTCAACCTCCCATGTGGGGTTAATGTAGTGGGGACCACATGAGACCACATAACCTCCGAATTTGATTAATAGGGGTGCGGACCACCCGACACCTATTAATGGGAGGAGAGGAAAATCTCTTAACTCACCTCATTATTGAGGGAGAGTCCATTGACCTCTTCTACCATTTATGGTTCCACCACCTCCCATTTAATTATTTGATCCAACACATAATTTATTATGCCAAATCATACCCATTAATTAATTGAGCCATCTCATTTAATTAAATGCTAAAATATTAATTTTAAATCCAACATTCTACAATAATAGATAAACTATTATTTGGAGGGGCTATCTATTCACTTTTGGCATTTGGGTGGAATATTGGGGAGAGGAGAGCGTGGTAGAATTAGAGTTCTCCAATGGAGAACCCCATCTCCCAATGAATAATGAAGAATGTATTCTTCTAATGAAAAATCTCGGCAAGGAGCATCTTCGACTTCTTTCTCAGAGGCAATCAACCTAGGAAGTCTTAGAAGATAAACTTCCCTCTTCATCGTCATCAATGAACCGATGCACGAGCTTGGGATTGAAAGTGTGCGGCAGACGTGACAAATGACTATCTTTTCCGTCTTCTTCCCCACGATTCCGTCATCGACCAACGATCATGGTAGGGGGTTAATTTGAGTAATATTACCTTCCTTATTCTCTTCTTCAATTGGAAATTAATTGTTGTGGAGTTTGTGAAACAATTGAATTTCATCTTCTTTACTCCTTGATGAGCCAAATGATACCACCCTTAACGCTGAGGGTGCGGGAAAAACCAACATGGCTCGACCCCTCTCTCGTTCTTGTTTGTGATGATCTTCAGCATGACGACGTAGAAACGAAGCGGAGTTGAAGTTGATGAAGGAAATAGGCAAAGGCCACGCTTCCTGTGGCCTCCGTGAGTCGTGTCGCGCCCCAGCCGCACTGCACTTCGTGCAGAACCGCAGCCCTCCGGCCAAGCCACCCTGGCCGCGCCATCCGCCGGCAGAACCGACCGAGCCACCCCGGCCCGCTTCTCGGCCTGCCCGGCCGCCTCCCAGCCTCCCGCTGGCCCACCTCTTAGCCTGCCCGGCTGCCCGCCGGCCCACCTACCGGTTTTCCCGGCCTCCTCCAGGGCCTGCCTGCGGCCCCCCTCACGGCGCCCTGGCCAAACCGGGCCAGCCACGCCCTCTAGGCCGAGCCGCACCGGGCCTCACCCTCACGGCGCTCTGGTCCGATCCCGGGTCAAACCTCCCACACTTCCTTTTGAGATGGGCCCAATGGGCTTGGCCGAACCTAACAGGCTGGCCTGCCCAATGGGTCGGGCTAGACCCAATAGGTCTGACCGGGACAAACCGGACTTGGGCCCACTACCGATGCTTTACATTCTTTGGCCATATCATTGTCAATAGACTACCATTTGAAAAACCATCAGCGACACTGTTTTTATTCAAGTGAGACGATCCCTATGAGTATACCCCACTGGAGTTTGGGTTAAAGTTGAGATACGGTCCTATTGGATCGTGCATGAATCCAATCGGGCCCCTGTGACTAAAAGGCTAATAAATCACAGACCGAGCCTCCGATTGACATGTCGTCTGTTTCATTGAGACCCCTATGACGTGGAAAACCATTGAGATACATTTAAGTGGGACTTTGGGATAGTTGGTGTATCGACCTGTAGCTCGTGGAGCAGATCCTTCCAAAGATAAGAGAGCATAGTACGAAGACCTAGTAGGCGGCTGAGACCTGATGACTGCTGACCAATTCGACTCAATGTGATTTCACTAGCCAAGTGGGGAGTGCCTTGAATGTCTTGAAAGACCCACATTGGGGAGTGACTTGGTGTCACGGTAGACCCACAATACTCGACTGGAGGAGTACCTCAGTAGGCTATGAGGGGGAGCACCTTGGTGACGCGGCAAACCCATGGTGGGGAGCACCTTGGTGACACAACAGACCCACAATACTCGATAGGAGGAGTAACACATTAGTCCAAAAATAGTATGAAGCGCCTCGGTGATGCGGAAGGCGCACTGTACTCTTTAGAGGAGGACTTCTCCATCAGCCTAGGTTTCGACAGTGTGACTGGGGATGTTACTTGATACTACCCCTAGAATAAAATCTTATTTTGAGCTGTGTTAGTAACTTTTGTGTTTATCTCATCATTGAAATGGATTACTTGAAAACATATGTATATTTATGGAAATATACCGAAGTGGGGTTAACTGTTGATTTCATACCTTGTGGTTTATCCTTGGTGGATTTTGTTATACCTTGGGGGTCTTGAGGTCCTACTAAGTATCATTATAATCACCCCTGCTTGGGCTATGCCCGCACCTCACTGTGTTGGATGAAGGCAATGGACAACGCTGACCGAGGATGAGTATACCAGGACTGGATGGTACCCGGAGGTGTACCACATGGCATGACGGTACACATAGGTGACATACGAACGTGGAGTGTTGCAGATGCTATTTGTAATTACCCTTCTGGTAGGATTTCCCGATGGAAAATCCATGAGTTGTTTTCCCTTTTCTAGTACTAGTACTTTACAGTTGGGCTTGTATTTCTAGACCCTTTCAATTTTTATCACACTTTGGTTCTACAGTTTTACTTAGTGTTTTGCTTCCAGATTGCACTCTATTGTGTGCGCTTTTAGGATATAAAGGAAATACCTTCCCTATTTTAGGGATTTAGGCCATCAGTGCAAGTCTCCAGCCACTGGCCAATGGAAGGTGAGCTTGGGGTAGTCACGACATGGGACCTGGGGGACGGGTCGTGAAAAATTGGTATTAGAGGAGTCGGTTCTACCGTAGAAATTCGGACTCTGATCTTTTCTGTTAAGAAATAGTGTTAAGGGTATTTAGTGTGGTTTTTAGTTCAGGGAGTCCAGTGTGGGTGTGAAGGTCACCGTATCCATACACCAGGACCCTGACTACTGATTTCTGACTCAGTGCACAAAAAAATTGATTGCGTGTGTGTTTTCAAAAGTTTTCTTTAAGTCATCTCAACCAGGTCAGATCACCAAGTTCAATCATTGACCTTGGTGCATCTGTTTCATTTAGGATTCCTCCCCGCGAATGACCAGTAAGATCCCCAAGAGTTGTACGTGAAAATAGCCCATCGAGCGATGAGGCCTTGGTACAAGGCACATTTCCAGTGGAGGCACCAGCAGTACCACATCTTATTGGGCCACCGATGCCACCAGCCCTATCAGATGACGATGCATGCCGCTTGAGCACACTACATGAGTTCTAGTGCCAGAGGCCGCCCAGGCATAGGGGTGAGATGGACCCGAAGGCAGCTGAGGATTGACTAGAGGTTGTGGTGATAGTCTTTAGACTGGTAGGGGCACCAGACAACCTTATGGTGATCCTTGCTGCGAGTCTCCTTCAGGAAACAGTAGGCAGATGGTGGAGCCTGATGCTCTAGGTGCATGATGAGGTGACATTGCTCTGGGCAGACTTTGAGAGCCTATTTTGGGAAGAGTTTGTCCCAACCACCCTTCGTGCAGTGCAGATATGGGAGCTACATCACCTACAGCATGGCAACAAGATGGTTCCACCATACTCATCGAGGTTCATTGACCTCTCATGCTACTCCACTGAAATGGTACGAGACCCATTCTTCAGGGCCCGGACCTTCGATCAGAGGCTCAGGTGAGAGATCAGTGATTCGACGATCTCCCTCAGCATCTCGATGCAGACATGGGTGTTGGAGTATTCCCTCTTAGTGGAGTGTTTCCTTGTTGAATAGTCTCCAGCAGCGAGACCCACCACTAGTCGACATGCAGTGGAGTCTTCTATAGCTGGTAGTAGACAGATGTCGCAGAGGTCTAAGAGGACCAGACCCATGGGTGTACGACCTAATGACTAAGGATTAGTTTTGTGGGGCACACAAGGTAGATACATACATGCCAGGAGTGGGAAGTGTTTCTCATGCAGTGGGAAGGGTCACATTGCTTGTTACTATCTGACCCACCATTTGGATAATCAACAGACGGTCGAAGGACCACCCAGGAAGAGACAGATATTCGATTGAGATGATCCGCAGGGAGCAGGTGGACATGGAAGAGGAGTTGCTCAAGCAACTGGCAGTGGGTGACGTTTTGAGTGTTATTACCACCACCACTAGGAGGTCCACCCCGACTGTAGTGAGCAAGTGGACAGGGGAGATCTCAGATTCAGGCCGCTGAGGCTTACGATCATGGAACTCTGGAATTGATTTGAGGTACGGTCTGTTTCTACTTCACCTTAGTTGTAGTTCTTATAGACACAGGTTCCAGTCACTCATTCATTTCCCCTTCCCTCATTCGATGCTCGGTGATGCCGATGGAGCCATTGTCCTGATCCTTAACATCTAGAGACTCATACAGGATCAGACTCTACGATTACGCACTGGTGCCAGTAGTGTGAGCTTAGTCTAGGAGGTGAGATCTTCAGATGGGATCTCCTCATAGCGGTGTCGAGGCCTTACGACTTCATTTGGGGTATGGATTGGTTATCTATAGTACATGATCATATTGACTCTATTAGGCGCAAAGTGTGGTGTGTCAGTATGAATGGAACCAGGTTCAACTTCACCAGTGTGAAGGGAGCCTTTTGAAGTGCAGGACAGACTTACTCGGAGGAGGGTGTAGCTAATAACTCAATAGTTGGCTAGCCTTACCCTCATAGATGTTTATGTGGGGAGTTTTAATTACCCTGTAGTGGTGGACTAGTACGCAGATGTTTTCCCTGACGATGTTCCAGGACTACCTCCTCATAGATAGGTGGAATTTTACATTGAACGGTACATCAGGATGACACCAATATCTACACCAGCATATTGGATGGCTTCAGCGGAGCTTCACGAGCTGTGAGTACAGTTAGAGGACTTGCAGGTGAAGGGATTCATCTGAACCAGTGTCTCTCCCTAGGCAGCCCTGATTTTGTTCGCCAAGAAGGTGGATGGAAGCTTGAGGCTTTGTGTCGACGACTGTCACATAAACTAGGTGACCGTGAAGAACAAGTACCCACTCCTAAGGATTGAATACCTCTTTGATCAGTTGAAGGGAGCACGATGGTTCTCAAGGATAGACCTCAGATCAGGCTATCACCAGCATATAGTTCAAGAAAAGGATTTTTAGAAGACAACTTTCAGATGTTGGTATGACAACTATGAGTTCTTGGTTATTCCTTTTGGTGTAAACAATGCTCTAGCAGTGTTCATCGGACTCATGCATAGGATTTTCCAGACATACCTCAAATTCTTGGTCATAGTCTTCATCGACGACATTCCGATATACTCAACTACTAAGGAGGAGCGTGCCTACCATTTGCAGGTAGTGCTAGGCACACTCCGAGAGCACTAGCTTTATGCTAAGCTCTCAAAGTTCCAGTTTTGGATCTGAGAGGTTCACTTTCCGAGACATGTCATCTTGGAGGCTGGAGTTGCAGTGGATCTAGTGACAATTGAGGTGGTACTTGCTTGGGAGCGACCAAGGAGTGTGATGGAGGTACGAAGATTCTTGGGTTTGGATGGTTACTACAAGAGGTTCATTCCAAACTTCTCAAGAGATGTAGCACCACTATCATCTATGAAGAATAAAGGGAAACCGTTTTTGTGGTCGGAGAGATTCCAGTAGATCTTTCAGGCGCTAAGGCAGAGGCTGACTAGTGACCCCATATTGAGGCTTCCTGAGGAAGGAATAGGGTATGTACTCTACTACGACATATCAGTGACCGGGCTCGAGTGTGTCTTGTTGTAGGAGCAAGTAGTGATCATGTATGGTTCTCGGTAGATGAGACATCACGAGCTGAACTACGCTACCCGTGACCTGGAGTTTTCACCAGTGGTCTTTTCCTTGAAGATGAGGTGACACTATCTGATGGGTGAATGTTTTACCATGTAATCTGATCACAAGAGTCTCAAGTATATATTCTCTCAGAAGGACCTAAACCTGAGATAGTGGTGATGTCTTGAGTTCCTCCAAGACTATGAATTTGAAATAGTCTATACTCTAGGAAAGGGGAACGTTGTAGTAGATGCACTCAGCAGGAGATCTAGTATACAGCTGCTAGGCGAAGCGACAGAGCAGTTGGCTGCATTGTAGATATCATTTGTTGATTGAGATGGAGCATCATTCCTTCAGTCCCTTACAGTCACTCCCCAACTTCTTCAGCGATTCAGGGAGGCACAACATGGGGAATTTGAATGCGAGACATGACGTGCTCAGATATCCCCAGGGCAAACACCTGATTGATTTTTTGAAGTTGGGGAGAACGTAATCCTATTTAGAGGACGTACTATAGTGCCAGTTTCACTTCAGAAGAATGTTTTGATGGAGTTACAGACATCCCCTCTAGAAGTACATCCAGATGTGGAAAAGATGTACCACAATCTCTAACGACAACACTGGTGTCCATGGATGAAGAAGACAGTTACAGAGTTTGTCTCTCAGTGCCTCACTTGTCAGCAAGTGAAGGCAGAGCACCAGGTACCAGTAGGCTTGGTTCAGCCTTTAAAAGTCCCAGAGTTGAAGTGGGATGGGATATACATAGACTTAGTGAAAGTACATCCATGTACATCATGGTGTCACGACTCTATTTGGGTGATCGTTGATCGACTCACCAATTCGGCCCACATCCTACCGATCAGAGAGAAAGGTTCATTAGAGAGCATGGGACGCCTCTATGTGCAAGATATTGTGCGGCTACATGGTGTACCTTTATCTATTGTCTCTTATTGTGATGCACGATTTACTTCTTGGCGATGGAAGGGGTTGAAGGAGGCTTTCAGGATGCAGCTTTGTCTGAGCACCGCCTTCCTTCCTCAGATGGATGGCCAGACTGAGAGAATCATTCAGAATCTCGACGACATGCTCTGTGCATGTGTCCTCGACTTTAGTCACAGGTGGGTGGATCACTTGCCTTTGGTAGAGTTTGTGTGCAACAACTTCTATCACTCCACCATTGGGATGGAACGTTTTGATGTGTTATACGAGCGACCTTGCGGGTCACCCTTGTGCGGGACAGACCCTGGGAAGTCAGCACTAGTGGGACCAAAGATTGTACGATCTTCCACAGAGAAGGTGCAGATCATCCAGGAGTGGATGAAGACTGCACAGAGTAGACAGAAGTCATATGTTGATAGGAGATAGGGACATCTGGAGTTCGAGGATGGCGGCCATGTCTTTCTACGGGTCCCACCTCAACGAGGTTTAAGGAGATTTGGAAGAGACGAAAAGTTATCTCCGAGACTCATCGGACCTTTCCAGGTCCTCAGTAGAGTAGACGAGGTGGCTTACCACTTGGATCTTCCACCTCAGTTGCACCGGGGGCATGATGTCTTCCACGTATCTCAGCTGAGGAGATACGTGCAGTACCCTTCTCACATCATCGACCATGTAGAGTTGGACGTCGAAGATGGGGCGACATTCCTGGAGGTTCTAGTGGAGATTGAGGATCGATAGGAGCATTTCCTATGTGGACGTTCGATACTTATGGTGTGCGTTCACTGGCAGCATGGGAACCTCCAGGAGAGCACATGGGAGCGGGAGGCTCAGATTCGTGCTCAGTATCCCCACTTTTTCCCTTAGTTCTATTTGTAGCATACGAGGATATAAAGGACTGTGGTGGGGGGAATGTAAAGACCTAAAAATTCAATGGATTTTTTTAATTAAATACAAGGGAATTTTACGAGTCCGTGAAAATTAACAACGCATCATTCTGAGCCCCGGTGTGTTCGGAATCAACTTCTGAAGTTTTGTTCTCATACGTTAAGTAAACGTACGAGTGAGTTTTTATAAATTTTGAACCATTGCTCAGAATTTAAATCAGAGGGCACCGTTGAACGCACAATGCCGATATTCACTTAAGGATACTTTCACTTGAACGGAAGTGGGTCGAGAATAAAAGTTCGCTTTTGGGTTTTCATGGAAAATAATAAAATAAAGTGAGCTTCACTTTATTTTTATTTGAGCTGCCATGTGGGTGTTTGGAGGTGGGTCCCACAGGATCTATAACCTCCTTTTGGAGGTTAGAAGTGGGGACCACCAGCCCATAACCTCCCATTAGAGGTCATGATGGTAGGGCCACCACGCCTCAACCACCCATGTGGGGTTAATGTGGTGGGGACCACCCGAGACAACATAACCTCCCAATTTTAATAATAGGGGTGGGGACCACCTGACCCCTATTAATGGGAGGAGAGGAAAATCTCTCAACTCCCCTCAGTAATGAGGGGGAACCCCTTGACCTCCTCTATCATTTATCGTGTCACCACCTAACCTTTAATTATTTGAGCCAATGCATAATTTATTATGCAAAATCCTACCCATTAATTAATTGAGCCATCTCTTTAAATTAAACGTTACAATTTGAATTTTAAACCCAAAAATCTAAAATAATAGACAATCTATTATTTGGAGGGGTCATCTATTCACTTTTGGCATTTGGGTGGAATATTGGGGAGAGGAGTGCTTGTGAGAATTAGAGTTCCCCAACGAAGAACCCCATCTCCCAACGAAGAACGAACAACGAGTTCTTCCAACGAAGAAATCCGGAATGGAGTGTCTTCGACATATTCCTTGAAGGAAATCAATGTAGGATGTCTTTGATGACTGACTTCCCTTCTCATCGTCGTCAAAAAACAGATGCATGAGCTTGAGATTGTAAGTGTGCGGTGGATGCAACAAACAACGATCTTCTCTGTCTTCTTCCCCGTGAATCCTCCATCGACCAACGATCAAGGTAGGGGTTAATTTGAGTAATATTACCTTCCATATTCTCTTCTTCAGTTGGAATCGAATCATTTCAGAGGTTATGAAACAATTGAAGTTCATCTTCCTTACTCTTTAATGTGCCAAATGTTGTCACCCTTAAAGCGGAGGGTGTGGGGAAAACCAACATGGATCGACCCCTTTGTCGTTCTTGTTTGTGATGATCTTTGGCATGGTGATGTAATAATGAAGTGGCGTTGAAGGAAACGAAGGCAATAGGAAAATAATGCACTTCCCATGGCCTCAAAAAGTCGCACCGCACCCCGACCGCACTATACTCCGGGCCGAACTATGGCCCTCCGACCGAGCTTCCCTAGCCGCGTCGTCTGTCGGCCGAACCAGTCGTGCCACCCAGGCCCGCACCGCCGCCAGATTCCCCTGCCGCCTACGGGCCTACCCAACCACCTCTCGGCCGCCCCGCTGGCTTGCCCGACCACCTCCCGGCCTCCTGCAGGCGCACATCCCGACCTACCCGGCCACCTCCCGGCCTGCCCGGCTGCCCGCCAGCCCACCTATCAATCTGGACTGCGGCCCCCCACGTGGCGCCTTTGCCGAACTGGCCTGGCCATGCCCTCTGAACCGAGACATGCCGGGCCGCACCTTCATGACGCTCTGGGCTGAGCCCTTGTCGAACAGACCATGCGGCCTGCTGGAAAGGGCCCAGTGGGTCGGGCCAAACTTAACAGGCTGGCCAGCCCAATGGGTCAGGCCATACCCAAAAGGTATGATCGGGTCGACCCAGACTGGGTCGGCCCAGACTGGGTCAGACCGTACCCTGGCCCACTACTGACCCTTTACTTCCTTTGTCTATATCTTTGGCACTGGATGACCGTTTGATGAACCGTCAGTGGTACTAGTTTACTTCGAGGGCGACGGTCCCTATGAGTATACCCCAGCAGAGTTCTTGTTAAAGTTGAGATTCGGTCAGGTTAGATCGTGCACAAATCCAACCGGGCCCCTGGAATAAAAAGGCTAATATCTCATAGACTGGGCGTCTGATTGACGCGTCGTCTGTTGAGATGAGATCACTATGAATTGGCATACCTTTGAGATACTTCAACTTGGGACTTTGTGACAGTTGGAGTATTGACCTGTAGCTCATGGAGCGGATCCTCCCGGAGACGAGCGAGCATAGTGCGGAGACCTAGCAGTTGACTGAGACCTAACGACTGCTGACCGATTCAACTAGGAGTGATTCGACTAGCCCAGTCGGGAGCACCTTGGAGTCGCGGCATACCAATAGTGGAGATCGACTTGGTGTCGCGGCAGACCAACGGTACTAGATAGAAGGAGTACCTCAGCAAGCTATAAGGGGGAGATCCTTGGTGACGCGGAAGACCCACAGTGGTGAGCACCTTGGTGATGCAGAAGACCCACGGTACTCGATAGGAGGAGTACCACAACAGTCCAAGGTTAGTGGGAAGTGCATTAGTGACGCGGCAGACCCACTGTACTTGTTAGAGGAGGATTTCTCCAGCATCCGACGTTTTGACAGTGTGACTGGGGATGTTACTTGAAATTACCCCTAGAATAAAATACTGGTTTGAGTCGATTTAGTAACATTTGTTTTTATCTCATGATTGAGATGGATTACTTGATAACTTGGGTATATGTATGGGAATATACCTAAGTGAGGTTAACTGTTGATTTCATGCCTTGTTGTTTATCCATGCTGGATTTTGTGAGACCTGGAGGGTCTCAGTGTCCCTATTGAGTATCATTACACTCACCCCTCCATGGGCTATGCCCGCACCTCCTTGTGTTGGATGCAGACGACAGGCATCACTTACCGAGGCTTAGTGTTCCAGGACTGGACGATACCCGGAGGTGCACCACACGGCTTGATGGTACACTAAGGTGACAGACGAAGGTGGAGTGCTGCAGATGCTATTTGTACCTACCCTTCAGTATGATTTCCGGGTGGACGATCCAAGAGCTGTTTTCCCTTTTCCAGTACTAGTAATTTACAATTGGGATTTTATTTCCCGCCCCTTTTACTTTTCAGCACTCTTTAGTTATACAGTTTTACTAAGTGTTTTTCTTCCAGCTTGTACTCTGTTGTGTGCGTTTTTAGGATATAAAGAAAATGCCTTCCCTATTTTAGGGATTTACACCTTTGGTGCTAGTCTCCAGCGCCTGGCCTATGGAAGGCGGGCTTTGGGTTGTCATGGCACGGGCCTTGGGGGACGGGTCATGAAAAAAACACTAAAATCTATAAAACCATAAAAACACATAAAAAACATAAAACCCAATAAAATCCCTAAAAACCACTAAATACTCAAAAAACCCTAAAACCCTCTAAGACCATAAAAACCCTTAAAAATAACAAAAACCTTAAAAATACAATAAGACATTAATGACTACTAAAAAATCTAAAAACCCTTTAAACCACTAAAAAAGTTAAATATCTATAAAAAATATTTAAAACCCTACAAAAAGAAAAAAAATATAAAACCCCAAAAAATCATACAAACCAAAAACATTCAAAAAACCACTTAAAATCACATAAAGTCCTAAAAATCCTAAAAATCCTACAAAAGCCCTAAAAATCTATTTGAACGAAAACCCCCCAAAACCCTATAAAAACCATAAAACCCAAATTAACCTTAAATACCATAAAACATAAAAATGCTAAGAACCTTAAAATCCTAAAACCCTAAATACCCATAAAAACCCTCAAAATCCCTAAAAACACTAAAAATCCATAAAAATTGTATAAATTCCATGAACTCCATAAAAATGCAAAAAACCCTAAAAACCATGAAAACCCCAAGGAAAACCATAAAAACCTAAAAACACCTAAATCCCATAAAAATTAAAAAATGATTAAAAGCCCTTTAAGACCATGAAACCCTTTAAAACCATGAAACCCTAAAAAACCTTAAAAACCATAAAAAATAAAAAAAACATAAAACCCCATAAAAACCCTAAAACCACTAAAAACTCTAAAAATATTTAAAACCCGTGAAATTTTTAAAAAACTATAAGACCCTTAATGCCCTAGAATACTCAAAAACACCCCTAAAAACACAAAAAATATAAAAAATCTTAACTCACCCCCCCCCACAAAAAAAAAATAAAAACCCTAAAATACCTAAAAACCCTAAAACCTTAAAAATCCTAAAAAAGACATAAAAATCCCTATAATCAAAAAAATCCCCAAAACCCCTGAATAATCATAAGAAAACATTAAACACATACGAACATATAAAATCCCTAAAACACATAAACCCCCCTAAATACCTTAATAACCCTAAGAACATATAAAAACCCTAGAATCCACCAAAAACTCTAGAAACTCTTTAAACCCCTAAAAAGGATGAAAAACACTAAAAACCCATAAAAACACTAAAAGTGTAAAAAATGCTAAAAACCCAAAAAACCATAAATAACCAAAAACCCATAAAGACCTTAAAAAACCTAAAAATGCTAAAACCCCTCAAAATCTCAAAAAACCCATAAAACCATAAAAATCCAGAAAATTCCTTAAAATCCCTAAAAACATAATAACCCATAAAAACCATGAAAAAATGTAAGAAACAAAATTAAAAACCTTAGGACACTTTAAACCCAAATAAACCTAATAAATGATAAAAACCCTAAAACACATCAAATCCTAAAAACCTTTAAAACGCTCAAAATCGCTAAAAACTATAAAAATTCAAAAAAAATACATAAAAATCCCTAAAACATAAAAAACCATAAAACCCCAGAAAAAACCCCAATAAAGAATTAAAAACATAAACAAACATAAAACCCCTAAAAACCTAGGAAATGATAAAATCTCTCGAAAACCCTAAAAAACCTAATACCCTAAAACCCCTAAAACAATAAAAACCCCTAAAAACCTAAAAAAAATTTAAACTAAAAAAACCTCGTAAAAACTATAATTCCCTTTAAAACTGATTTTTTTTTAAATCTAGAAAAACCTTAAAAATCAAAAAAAATATCAAAAACCCCAAAAACATAAAAAAGAAAAAAAATTAAAACCCTAAAAACTCCAAAATGCCTAAAAATCTATAAAAACAGAAAAAACCCAAAAATGCCTAGAAACATAAAAACACTAAATCATTTAAAACCATTATAAAACCTTTAAAGCCTAAAAACACTTCAAATCCCTTAAAAACCTAAAAAACACTAAAAACCCTAAATTCCATAAAATCTGTAAAAAAATTAAAAAATCACTAAAAATCTAAAAACCCTTTAAACCCTAAAAAATGTTAGATAACTCTAAGAAACCTTAAAACACCTAAAAAGATAAAAAAAACTATTAAAAACTCTCAAAACCCTAAAAACCCTAAAAACCGTGAAAACTAATAGAAATCATAAAAATAAATGAAAATCCCTCAAAACCTAAAAATCCCTAAAAATGATGAAAACCCCTTAAAAACATAAAAAGTAAAATTTATTTAAACCCCTAAAAACAAAAATGATAAAACCCTAAAAAGACCACAAAAACAATAAAACCCCTAAAAACCAAAACAACACTAAAAACATAAAAAACCATAAGATCTATGAAAACCCCTAAAAACCAATAAAAACTATAAGAACACTTCAAACCACTGAAAATAAAAAAACACTAAAGAACATAAATCCCTAAAAACTTAAAAAAACCCCTAAAATCCCAAAAAACCATAAAAACCCTAAAACACCTCAAAATCCTAAAAAACCCTAAAAACTTAATAATAAATAAAAATGCCAAAAAAATTAAAAACCGAAAATACATAAAAACCCATGGAATCCCTAAAAAAACATAAAAATATCAAAATACTTAAACTCTTAAAAACACTAAAAACCCATTAAACCTTAAGTACCCTAAAACCCCCTAATACTAAAAATCCCTAAAACCCAAAAAACCCATAAAAACCATAAAAATACATAAATATTTTTAAAACAACCCCCAAAAGATTGAAAATCCCAAGGAAACCTTAAAAACCTAAAAATAGTTAAAACCCCAATGAAAAATACAAAACTCTAAAACCCCTAAAAGGACCCTAAAACCCTAAAACCCCTGAAACCATAAGATCCCCTAAAAAGATTAAAAAAATAAAGAATACCATAAAACCTTAAAACCCACTAAAACACTAAAACCCCTTTAAACCCCTAAGAACATCAAAAATATAAAAAAAAACATTAAACCCAACCAAAATAAAAAAACCCATAAAACCTAAAAAACAATAAAATCCTAAAAACTAGAATACTTTAAAAATCCTAAAAAACCATAAACAATATCCTAAAAAGTCTTGAAAATATGTAACAACAAAAATAAATGTAAAAACATTAAAAACCATAAGGAAACCCTAAGAAAACTATAAAAACCTAAGAAACATAAAATCCCATAAAAAACCAAAAATTATTAAAAACCCTAAACACACAAAAAACTTTAAAAGGCCCTAAAAAACCTAAAACAATAAGAAAACCTAAAAACGATAAAAATCATAAATGTAACTAGAACCCATAAAACATAAAAACACCGAATAACTAGGAAAACCTCTAAGAAAACCATAAAAACATAAAAACTCTTAAACCCCCTAAACATTTAAATTTTTTTTAAGACCACTCAAAAACCTAAAAGAACCCTAAAACCCCTAAAAACCCAAACCACTAAAAACCATAAAACCCATTAAAATAATAAAAAACCTAAAACCAAAAAAAAACTAAGACCATTGAAAACTATAAAACCCATTACACCAATAAAAATGTTTAAAAACATTAAAAACATTTAAAACCCTAAAAACACAAAAAAATATTCTGATAACCTAAAAAACCAGAAAAACCTTAAAAAACCATTAAAAACATGAAAAACCATTAAAAACATGAAAAACCATAAACCCTCAAAATCCCTAGAAACCATAAAAACTATAAAAATCCTAAAAAACCCTAAAAATCCATAGAATCATAAAAAACCATAAAAAACTTGAAAACCCATAAGAAGACATTAAAAACCTAAGAATACTTAAGACACCTAGAAACATTAAAATCTTAAAACCCTAACAACTATAAAATCAATAAAAACCATAAAAACTCTAAAATTCTAAAAAAACATAAAAAAAATAAAAACCCTAACACCACTAAAAAATCTAAAAACCATTTAAAATCTGAAAAACGTTTAATTTCTCTAAAATACATTAAAAAACCTAAGTACTCAAAAATTACCCTTTAAAGATAAAAAACTATAAAACCCTAAAAACCCTGAAAACCCTAAAAACCCTAAAAAACATAAAAATACTAAAAAATTACCAAACATAATTATAAATTTAAAAATCCCTAAAAATACAAAAAAACCATTAAAACCGAGAAACACTTAACCCCTCTCCCCCAAAACCATTAATGTGATAAAAAATTGAATAACCTAAAACCCATAAAAACCATAAAATTTTAAAAAACCTTAAAAACCTTAAAAACCAATAAAAACATAATTAACTAAAAACTATAGAAACATTTTTAAGCCCCTAAAAGACTAAAAAAAATAAAAAACCCCTAGAAAACTCATAAAACCCCTAAAACCCATTAAAACCCTAAAACGCTAAAACCCCTTAAAATCCTGAAAACCCATAAAAAACACCAAAATCATAACAAATCCCTAAAAACATAAAAGACCCTAAAATTCTTGAAATCCCCTAAGAAATCCATCAAAACCTAATAACTCTTAAACCCCCTAAAAACATTAAAAATGTTAAAAACCCTAAAAATCAATAAAAACCCTAAAAACCCTAAAACCCTAAAATTCTCAAATAACATTAAAACCATATAAAATACTAAAAAATCCATAAACTCCCTCAAATTGTATAAAACATTAAAATCCCTAAAAAAATATATGAAAATCGTAAAAACCTAAAAAAAAATTAAATCGCAAAAAACATTAAAAAAACTAAAAACCCTAAAGATACTAAAAACACCAATAATTTATAAAAAGAAAAAAAACACCTAAAAACATAACAAAACCCAAAAAAATAAAAAACCTAAAATCACTAAAAACTCTGAAAACCCTTTAAACCCCTAAAAACATTAAAATAGTCTAAAAACCTTGAAAACCATAAAAACTCAAAAAACCCTAAGAACCCAAAAAAATTGAAAACTCTAAAGACCCTAAGAAACCCTAAAACCACAAAAAATACATAAAAACACTAAATAACCATAAAAATCGTAAAAAATAACTAATAATCCTTAAAAATCTAAAAAACCCTGAAAAACTGTAAGAACAACCTAAAACCCTAAAAAAACTTAAACCCCATAAAATCCTAAAGACTCTAAAAAAAATTAAAAACCCATAAAACACCATAAAACCATAAAAACAATAAAAACAATAAAACCCACAAAAACCATATAAAACCCAAAAAATACATAAAATTCCTAAAAAACTACTAAAAATTGTAAAACTCTTTGAACCCATAAAAAAATTAAAATACGCTAAAACCCTATAAAAACCTTTAAAACTCAAAAAAAAACATAAAACCCAAAAAATCACTAAAAATGCTAAAAAAACATAAAAAATCCTTAAAACCCTAAAAACCATAAAAATCATAAAAATCATAAAAAATCCTTAAAATCCCTAAAAATGTAAAAAAATATAAAACCACAGAAAACCCCTAAAAATGCTTAAAAAGAATAAAAACAAATAAACCTTAAAAATATAAAGAACACAAAAAAACCTAAAGAACCATAAACTCCCTTAAAAACCCTAAAAATCTTCAAAATCCCTAAAATACTAAAAATGTAAAAATTAAAAAAATGCCCTAAAAATAAAAAATAATGTAAAAAACCTAAAAACCCCTTAATTAAATCTCAAAATCCTCAAAACAATTAAAACACCAAAAAATAAAAACAATGCTAAAAACCCAGAAAACCCTAAAATCAATAGAGGCCCTTAAAACCAAAAAAATCACAAAAACCATAAAAATTGTAAAACCCACAAAACCCTAAAACCCTCTAAAATGTGAAAAAACCCTAAAAATATTTAAACCCCCAATATGTTATACACGGAAAATACATTAAAAACTCACCCCCCCTGAAACAGACAACTCTAAAATACTGGGATTACCCTAAAACCCTAAATATCACAAAAATATTAAAAAAGAAAGAAATCCTAAAAATCCTTAAAAATCACAAAAAAACATAAAAAAACCTAAAACCCTAAAAAACACTCTGAAATAATTGAAAACCAAAAAACACTTAAAACCTCAAAACCACTAACAAAATATAAAAATACCCTAAAACTGCTAAAAATCGTAAACTCCCCAAAAATACCATAAAACCCCTAAAACCCCATAAATACCCTAAAAACAACTGAAAATTTATAATCTCTTTAAACCCAAAAAATGTTAAAAAGTCTAAAAAACAAAAAAAACATAAAAAACTCAAAAAAAACAAAAAACGAAAAAATACAAAAAAAATTAATAAAAACACTTAAATTTAATAAAAACCATAAAATTTTAAAAAATTCATAAAAAACCCTAAAAATTTTAAAATCTCTAAAAACCTATAAAACCCTAAAAACCACTATAAACCAAGAAAACTGTTAATCTCCTAAAAACCTAAATAAACTATAAAATACCTAAAAAACCCATATGAACTCAAAACACTCCTAAAAATAAAATAAATCATAAAACCCTAAAACACTAAAAAACCCACAAAATCCTTAAAACCCTAAAAAACCCAAACCCTCCTAACAATTCCTAATAATCCCAAAAATTGTAAAATACTATAAAAACCATAAAAAGTATATAAAAACCATAAAAACCAAAAAATAAATAAAAACTAATAAAAATATAAATACACTAAACCCAAAAAACCCAAAATTATCCTAAAACCCAAAAGAAACTCATGATAACCATAAAAACAACTAAAAACCTTATAAAACCTTAAAAACCCATGAAACACCTAAAAACCACTAAAAACTATTAAAAACATTTATATCTCTATATATTATAAAAACTCTTAAAATCCTAAACAATCCTAAACCAATCCTAAAACCCAAAAAACCATAAAAACCCTAAAAACACAAAAAACACTAAAAATCCTCAAAATCTATAAAGACCCAAAAAACCATAAAAACCTAAGAAGCCCTAAAAGTCCCAAAAAATGTAATAACCACTTAAAACCATAATTTTTTTTAATAAAACAATAAGACCATAAAAACACATAAAACCTCTAAAAACTAACAAAATGTTAAAAATATCTAAAAAACCCTAAAAACCATAAAATCCCCAAAACCCTCAAAATCCCAAAAAATCCAAAAAAAACCCATTAAAATTATTCAAAAGACATAGGAATATTTAGAAAGGTAAGTACCTTAAAACTCTGAAAAATATCTAAGAAAAATATAATAACATAAAAACACATAAAACCCCTAAAAAAACACATAAAATCTGCAAAGACCATAAAACCATAAAACCCCAAAAAAATCATAAAAACAGCCAAAAACATTAAAAACCCTAAAACCCTTAATGACCCTAAAAACCCTAAAACCCTTTAAATGGTTTAAAATCCTTTTAAATTCCTAAAAATGATAAAAATATATTTATCTCTTTAAATCACTTAAAAACTCAAAACATACCTAATAAAAAACCACAAAACCCCAAAAACCCCTCAAAACCCCTAAAAACCGTAAAATTAAAAAAATCTAAAAATACATAAAAATAATGAGAAAGGTAAAAACCCCATAAAACTCTAAAAATCATTAAGAAAACCTTTAAAACATAAAATAACATAAAACCCCTAAAATCCCTAAAAAATGATAAAAACCCTAAAAACCCTAAAAACTGCAAAGACCCTAAAAACCATAAAACATATAAAAATATTAAAAACCCTAAAAACATATAAAAACAAAAAAAAACACTAAAAACTCTAAAAACCCATTTATACCCCTAAAACGATAAGAAAACATTAAAATCAATAAAAACCCTAAAAACTAAAAAACCCCTTAAAACCCAAAAAATCCATAAAAAATATAAGAACATGAAAAATCAACAAAATCCCTAAAAAAACTAAAACCCGTAAAAATACTAAAAATCCAAAAAAATACATAAAAATATATAAAACCCCTTAAAACCCAGAAAAAAACCTATGGAAACCTTAAAAACATAAAAATTCTTAAAACCTCTAAATAACCTTAAAATGATAAAAACCCTTAAAACCACTAAAACCACTACAATACTAATAACCAATAAAAATATTAAAACCCCCATAAAACTCATAAAAATTACTAAAAACTCCAAATACTCTAAAAACCACTAAAACCATAAAACCCCTAAAAACATTACAAAACCTTAAAAATCTTAAAAATCAAAAAAATTACTAAGAACTCTAAAAACCATTTAAACCCCTAAAAAGTTAAAAAACATTAAAAACCCATAAAAACACTGAAGTCAAGAAACCAAAAATACCCAAAAAACCCCAAAAATAAAAAAAACTCAAAACCCCCCAAAACCCCTCAAAATCACTAAATTCTATAAAAATCATTAAAATCCTAAATAACCTCTGAAAATTCATAAGAACATAAAAACCCTGAAAATCGATAAGAAAAATTTAAAACCCAAATAATGATAAAAACCCATAAAAACTAAAAATGATGAAAGCCCTAAAACCCTGAAAGTCAATAAAAACCCTCATAATCACTAAAAACCCTAAACACCCACCAAAATCTTAAAAATCCATTAAATCCATAAATTGAAAAAAACCGTAAACCCCATTAAAACCCCTTGGGGAACCTTAAAAACCTAAAAGAACCTAAATCCAAAAAAAACTAAAAATTATAAAAACCCTAAAAAACCATAAAATACCCAAAAAACATAAATAACATAAAAACCCAATTATCACTAAAGACCACTCAAAATTCTAAAAAATTATTTAACCCTTAAAAATGATAACAAAACTCTAAAAACATTTAAAACCCTAAAATACACAAAAAAACTCTAAAAAAACCATAAAACCCTAAACCCTCCCTAAAACCTAAAAAATCCTCAAAATACCTAAAAACACTAAAAAACCTAAAAAAACAAAAAATTCAAAAAACAAAAAAAAAACTAAATTCCATGAAATACCATAAGAAAACCATAAAAAACAAAAAACATATAAAACCCTTAAATGATATAAAAACCCTAAAAAACTCAAAAAACCCAAAAAAACTATAAAAATCCATAAAACCCCTGAAACATTAAAAAACTATAAAAACCCATAAAAATCATAAAAAATAACTAAAAACCCTAAAATTCCTTTAAAACCCTAAAAGAGTTAAAAAAAATCTAAAAAATATTAAAAAACCTAATAAACACAAAAAAACTCTAAATACCTCAAAAAACATAAAAATCATAAAAACCTAACAACCCCTAAAAAACTCAAAATCCCTAAAATCCCTAAAAAACAAATAAATCCTAAAAACCCTCAAAATCTAATTTTTTTTAAAAAACCCAAAAACCTTGGAAAACCCTAAGAAAACCTAATAAAAACACATAAAACATCTAAAAACCTAAAAAATTTCTAAAAATCCTAAAAACCCTAAAACCCTAACCCCCTTAAATTATAAAATTTATTAAAACCACCAAAATACATAAAAAAATAAAAATATCTAAAATCCTTGAATACCCCTATTAAAACGATAAAACCCTATAAACATATGAAAGTCCTAAGAACATACAAAAAATTTTAAAATCTCAAAAGTCCCTAAAAACCCTAACGACCACAAAAATAAAAAAATGCATTAATAACAATAAAAACCCATAAAATACCTAAAACCGTTAAAAACATGAAAAATTATTTAAAACCATAAAAACATTAAAAAACACAAAAAAACCATGAATACCGTAAAAATTAAAAAAAAACCAAAAAATCCAAAAAACCCATAAAAACACTAAAAACGATAAAAACCATAAAAACCATTAAAAGATGAAAAAGACTAAAAATACCTAAAATAAAAAAACCCTAAAACACTAAAAACCCCTGAGAAAAACATTAAAACCTAATAATACTTAAACCCCTAGAAACCCAAAAATGTTAAAAACCATAACAAACCCTAAATAATTCTAAAACCCTAAAAACCCTAAATCCCCTTAAGAACCTTAAAACACTTTAAAACCTCATTAAAACCAGAAAAAACTACTAAAAACTCTAAAAGAATTTAAAAACAAAAAAACTTTTAAAAACTCTAAAAACATTATGACTCCTAAAAAACTCAAAAAAACCAAAAAACCCCACAAAACAATTGAAACCCTAAAAACCACTAAAACCCTAAAACCCCTCAAAATTCCTTAAAAACTAAAACCAATAAGAACTATAAAAGTCCATAAAAATAATTAAAAACCTAAAAACCCCTAAAAACTTTGAAAAACCATATGAAAACAATAAAAATATAAAATTGCTTAAAACACGTGAAAATCCGAAAAACTCTAAATATGGTAATAAACACAAAAAACCCATAAACTCCAAAAAAACTCCCTAAAATATCTAAAAACTATAAAAATCATCAAAAACACTAAAATCCATAAAAACATAAAAAACCCCAAAACCCCTAAAAAGTCCCTAAAAACTATAAAAAACTAAAACCACTAGAAACTCCAAAAAAACATGAAAAAGTAAAAAAACCCTAAAAACCTCGATAAAACCCAAAAACCCTAATAACCATAAAACCCCAAAAACATGAAAATCCATAAAAGCCCATAAAAGACATAAAACCCCACTAAAAACTCTAAAATAACTTTTAACCCAAAAAAATTAAAATATATAAATACCTTAAAAACCTTAAAAAACTAAATAAAACCTAAAAACCCAAAAATTCTATAAAACACTGAAATCCCTAAGAAAACCATAATAATGTGAAAACAAATAAAACCCCTAGAAACTAAAAAACTCTAAAAATCCTAAAAACCATAAAAACCCATAAAATCCCAAAATAACCCCCTAAAAACTAATAAAAATCTTAAAAATCTAAAACCTTAAAAAACCTAAAAACCCATAAAAACCATAAAAACCACTAAGAATATAAAAACCATTTAAACTCTTAAAAATGTTAAAAAACTCTAAAAACCCTCAAAACCCTAAAAACTAAAAAAACCTTAAAAACCCAAAGAATTCATAAAAACCCAAAAACCCTAAAAACCATCAAAAACCCTAAAACACTAAATAGCAATAAGAATACTAAAAATCCAAAAAAATCCCTAAAAATGATAAAAACCCTAAAATCCCTGAAAAACATTATGAAAACCTTAAGAACCTAAAATCAGTAAAATCCCATAAAAACCTAAAAAATACTAAAAACCATAAAAAACACTAAAACCCCATAAAAACCCACAAAATCCCCAAAACCCTAAAAAAAGTATTATATAAAATCCTATATTATACCTAAAATTTAAAAAAACAATAAAAATCCTAAAAATTCCTAATAAAACCATAAAAACAAAAAACACAAAAAACCCTAAAAAGATAAAATTTTAAAAAAACCCCAAGGAACCTTACAAATTCCCTAGAAGCCTTTAAAACGGTTAAAAACCATAAAAATACTAAAAAATCATAAAAACAAAAAAATACCTTAAAAACCATAAAAACCACTTAAAAATTTAAAAACCATTTATACCCATAAAAAAATAAAAACACCAAAAACAATAAAAACACTAAAAATACCAAAAAAATATATAAAAACCCCAAAAAGCATAAAAACCCTTAAACAATAAAATCACTAAAAACAATAAAAAAATTAAAAATCCTAAAAAAGGCCCAAAAATGCCTGAAAACAAAAAATACTAAAAACTATAAAAACCCTAATAAAAAATTAAACCTGAAAAACATTAAACCCCACAAAAGATAAAAAACACTAAAAAAACCAAAAACCCTAAAAACCCAAAAAATTCCCAAAATTCTTACATCCCTAAAAATGTTAAAAATTATAAAAAATAAATAAAAATTTCTGAAAAAAAACCCAAAAAACCCTGATAAAGTATGTGAAAACCATGAAAAACTAAAAGCACTAAAAATCTATAAAAACCTAAACAATTCTAAAAGCCCTAAAAATCTGTAAAAACTTTAAAAACATGAAACCCTTAAGACCCCTAACCCCCCCCCCCCCCCCCAATACAAAAATACCCTAAAAACCATAAAAAAGATAAAACCGATTCATAGATATAAAATGGATTAAAAACTAAAAAAACATTAAAACCCTAAAAATCCCCTAAAAACCATAATACCCCAAAAAAACCCAAAAATATCTAAAGAACACTTAAAATCCAAAAACAATTAGAACCATTAAAATCATAATAAATCCCCCAAATAACTAAAAATGAAAAAACCCTTAAAATAAAAAACAAAACTCTAAGAAAACCTTAAAAACATAATAAAACATAACGCCCCTTGAAAACTAAAAAACTCTAAAGACTTCCCCCACCCAACCCTCAAAATCACTAAAACCCCCCAAAATAATTAAAATCCAAAAAATCCCTAAATCCATCAAAAAATAAAACCCATAAAAACACTAACAAACCTTACAAAAACCTTATAAGCCTAAAATAAATTACACCTCCAATACCCAAGGAAACATTAATGACCCTAAAGGACCCTAAAATCCTAGACACCCCCCAAACCCAAATAAACATTAAAACCCAAAAACCAATTAAAACACCTAAAAATGCTAAAAAACTATAAAACATTTAAATCTATAAAACACTAAAAAATTGTTAGAAACAAAAAAACCAAATAAAATATAAAAACCCAAAAAAATATACAAAACCTAAAAAACTCTAAAAATCCATAAAAACGATAAAAATACAAAAACGACGCTAAAATTATTAAAAAATGTAAAAATACTAAAAATAGTGAAAAACCTTAAAAAACATTAATAACATGAAATCTCTGAAAACCCATAAAAACCTAAAAATTCTAAAAAAATAAAAAATCTAAAAACCCTAAAAACCCAAAAAAACATTGAAACCATAAAAAACGTTAAAAACCCCCCAAAACCCATAAAACCCCAAAAAACTAACTATAAACTCTAAACACCATTTATAATCCCCAAAATGTAGTATACTATAAAAAACCTAAAAACCCCTAAAAAACTCAGAAAACCCATAAAACCCCCAAACAACAATAATACCCTAAAAACAATAAAACCCCTCAAAATCCCTAAAAACCTAAAAACCATAAAAATCCTTCAAAATTGCTAATCGTTCTTAAAAACATTAAAAACCCAAAAAATCTAAAAAAACCAAAACAACTATTTGAAAACCTTGAAAACCAAAATATAATTAAAACCCTTAAAAGAAATAAAAAAACTATAAAAACCCTAAAAAGACCTAAAACCCCTTAAAATCCCTAAAAACCCTAAAATGTATCAAAATAAAAAAAACCTAAAATTCATAAACCTTTAAAAGCCTAAAAACCATGAATACCCCAAATAAATCAATAAAAATTTAAAACACATAAAACCCCAAAAGATATAAGAATGTTAAAAACCCTAAAAAATACCAAAAGGACACTAAATCCCAAAAAATTCTTCAAAGCCATAAAAACTCATGTACACTTAAAAAACCTTAAATACCAACAAATACCCACCAAACCACAAAAATTCTAAACACCCTTCTAATCCCAAAAACATTAAAAATCTATAAATAAACTAAAAAATCTAAAAAAAATAAAAAAATGTAAAAACCCAAAAACCATTAAACCCCCAAAAATCATTAAAACCATAAAAACCATAAACAGCACTAAAACCCCTCAAAATTGATAAAATCTGTAAGAACTATAAAACCCTATAAAATAGAAAAAAGAATCCCAAAAAACATAAAAAAACCTTGAAAACACTTAAATCCCCTAAGAAAACCTAAAAAACCTAAAAGCATTTAAAACCCCAAAAAACCTAAAAAACACTAAAAACCTAAAAAAATCCTAAAACCCCTCAAAATCCCTAAAAATCCTAAAAACCCATAAAAAACTAAAAAAACCTAAAAATTTAAAAACCCAAGAAAACCTTTAAAACCCTTAATAAAACATGAAAAACCTAAGAACACTTAAAACCCCTAAAAATTCAAAATAACTATAAAAACCCTAAAAACCTAAAACTCTAAAAAACCATAAAAGTACTAAAATTCCTATAAAATCCTTAAAATGTAAAAAACATTAAAAATCCCTAAGAAAAAAATTACAAACCTAAAAACACTTTTAACCACTAAACATTAAAAAATCGCTAAAACCCTAAAAACACCTAAAAACCCATAAAACACCAAAAAAACACTAAAAATCAAAATAAAACCCTTTAAAAGACTAAAACATTAAAACACTCTAAAAAAATTAAAATCCTAAAAAAATAAAAACTCCAAAAAACATAAAAACCATAAAAACCCTAAAAACCCATAGAAACCCTAAATAACTATTAAAAATAGAAAAAAAATAAACCCCTATAAATTTTAATACTCTCAAAAACCCTTAAAACCCTAAAATTCAAAAAAAACCCAAAACCCAAAATAACTAAATGCCATAAAACCACAAAAAATCTTTAAACCCCAGAAAATCTCTAAAAACCATAAAAAACTATAAAATCTCTAAAAATACCTAAAAATGTAGAAATCACTAAAAACCTTAAAAACCCCAAAGAAAACATTAAAAACCAAAAAAATTAATCCCCTTATAAACTACAAACAATATAACCCCTATGAAGGACCCTATTACCCTTAATAACCTTTAAACCCATTAATACAAATAAAAAATAACAAACTACTAAAAACTCTATAAACCATTTAAAACCATAAAATTATTAAAATAGACACTAAAAACCCTTTAAAACCATAAAATCTAAAAAACCATTAAAACAATGAAAAGAATATAAATCATAAAATCCATAAAAACCATAAAACCCTCAAAATGCATAAAACTCTAAAAACCAATAAAAATGAGAAAACCTTGAAAATCGCCATAATGTTAAAAAACATGAAAAACCCTAACAACCCCAAGGAAAAAATAAAAAACATAAAAACTCTTCAATCCCAAAAAAAAACAAAAAAAACTCTAAAAACCCTAAAAACCCTTAAAATCCTAAAACCCTAAAAATTCTTACAAGAGCAAAAAACCGTAAAAACTCAAAAAATCCCTAAAAATAACTAAAACATAAAAAAACCCTAAAACCACTGAAAAACATAATAAAACATTAAAAATATAAAGACAGTTAAAATTACCAAATAATTTAAATAAAACTAAAACACTAGAAACACTAAAAGATCATAAAAATCCTAAAACCCTAAAACCCCTAAAACCCCTAAAACCCAATAAAACCCTAAAAACCCTAAAAAACACTAAAAACTATATCATCCCTTTAAACCTATAAAATCATTAAAAACTCTAAGAAAACATAGAAACACATAGAAAACAAAAAAAACCAAAAAATCCAAAAAAGCCATAAAAAAAATAAAACCCTCAAAATCCTTAAAAAAACCTTAAAATCCCTAAAAATGTAAAAATTACGAAAAAAACATGGAATTCCTGATAAAACCTGAAAAACATAAAAACACTTAAAACTTAAAAAAACCTTAAAAAAATAACAAACACTTAAAAATCCTAAAAACATAAAATTTATAAGATCCCTAAAAACCCTAAAACCCCAGAAAATCCCAAAAAACTCTAAAAAACATAAAAATCATGAAAATGCACAAGATTCCACCAAAACATAAAGAATCCTCAAAATTGAGAAAATCCCAAAGAAAACATTAAAAACCTAAAAACTCTTAAAACCCCTAAAACCCCTAAAAATTGATGAAACCCTAAAACTCCTTAAAATTCACCAAAAACCCTAAAACCCATAAAACCCATAAAGCCCCTAAAATCCAAAAAAACAAAAATCAATAAAAAACATAAAACTCATTAAAAACAAAAAGAAAACACTGAACCCCTAAAATGGTAAAAACTCTAAAAAACTATAAAACCCCTAAAAACTATAAAAACAATAAAATCTACAAAAAAAATGAAAAAACCCAAAAAATCCTAAAAAACAATAAAACCCATCAAAATCCCTAAAAACATTAAAATAAATAAAATTGCTAAAAAAGCACAAAAAAACCGTAAAAATGCAAAAAACCCTAAAAACCCTGCAAAACTCTTCTAAAACCTTAATAACATGAAAATATCTAAAACCACTAAAACCTAAAAAAACTAAAAACCATAAAACCCCTTAAAATCCCTAACCCCCTTAAAATCCCTAAAAACTAAAAATACCATAAAACCCTAAAAATTCCTAAAAATATATAAATATATAAAACCCCTAAAAATCTATAAAAATCCAATGTAAATATAAAATCCTAAAAAAACATAATCAACTAAAAACATAATGAATCATAAAAACCCTAAAATTACCCTAAAAACCTAAAGCCCCCCAAAACCATAAACCCCAATATAAACCCTGAAACCAATAGAAAATCTAAAAAACATTTATCCCTTAAAACGTTAAAAACTCCAAAATGCCATTAACACCACTCTATACAAAATTAAACATAAAAACTCAAAAAACAAATAAAATTTAAAAAAATCCTTAAAAACCCTAATAATCATTAAAAACCTTTAAAACCCTAAAAATCCATAAAAATCCATAAAAATCCATAAAAATCAATGAAAATGTAAAATAACCTAAAAATACTGAAAACACCTGAAATCCCAAAAGAAAACAATAAAACCCTAAAGAAACTAAACAACCCAAAATAAACTAAAAAATGTAAAATACCCAAAAATCCTTAAAACCGATAAAAAACTTCAAAATACCTAGAAACCCTAAAACCATAAAAATCCTAAAAAGCACTAAAAATCAAAAAACATAAAAAACCCTAAAATAAAAAAAATCCCAAATAAAACCTTAAAAACCTAAAAACACTTTAAACACCTAGGAACTAAAAAAACTAGAAACCATAAAGAACACTAATACCCTAAAACTGTTAAAAACAATAAAATCCCCTAAAACATTAAAAGTACATAAAAACATATAAAACCCTAAAAACCACTAAAAACTCATGAAAAAATTTAAAATCAGAAAATTCTTAATAAAACTATAAAAAATTTTAAACCACTAAAAACTCACAAAAAAAACTTAAAACAAAGAAACCCTAAAAACTAAAATCCCTCAAAATCACTAAAAACCCTAAAAATATAAAAATATAAAGATGCTCAGAAATTCCTAAAAATGTAAAAAACCCTAAAAACCATGAAAAAACCTATGAAAAATATAAAAAACTTTAATACACTTAAAACCCCTAAAAAATATAAAAATGATATATCTATAAAAAACCCTAAACCCAATAAAACCTGAAAACCCCCAAAATCCCTAAAACCACTAAAATATAATAAATATCCTAGAAGTCTTAAAAATTTAGAAAATCTTAAAATCACCTAAAAACATAATAAACCCTAAGAAAACTATAAAAACCAAAAGACACTTTAAACCCTTAGAAACATAAAAAAAGATAATAGACTTTAAAATCCTTTAAAAGACCCTACAAACCCCTGAAAACATAAAAACCACAAAAATTCATAAAAAACCTAAAAAACCATAAAAATCCTAACATACCACTAATAAAATATAAAAACCTTTTAAAACCCTAAATTTTTTTTTAGAAAATAAAAATAATAAAACCTATAAAAACTCAGAAAACTCGTAAAAGCCCAAAAAAATATAAAAACCATCAAAATCCGTAATAACCCTATAAAAATTACTAAAAATTATCTAAGATCCATAAAAATATTAAAAAACCCAGAAAAACCCAACGAACACTTTAACAACCTGAAAATATTTAAAATCCCTTAAACGATAAAAAAACTAAAACCATTAAAACTCTAAAAAATCCTAAAAACCCAAAAACCCTAAAAAATTAACTAAAAACCCTAAAACCCTAAAAACCCTAAAAACCAAAAAACACTAAAAATCACTAAAATTAAAAAAAATACAAAAAACCTTAAAAACCATAAGATAACCTTAAAAA
This sequence comes from Viscum album, assembly GCA_963277665.1. NCBI lineage: Eukaryota > Viridiplantae > Streptophyta > Magnoliopsida > Santalales > Viscaceae > Viscum > Viscum album. The sequence continues at coordinate 792,534,271 of OY728164.1, forward strand.
CCTAAAATCATTTTAATCCTCTAAAATATTTAAAAAATCTAAAACACAAATTATCCTAAAAACACTAAAACCATCACTACAACAACTTGTCCCTTTATCAGTGCTAAAAACCGGCATTAACAGCGCTAGAAAAGCACTGTTAATGCCGGTTTAGATAAAAGGGGGGTCCCCTTTAACAACGCTCCGAGAAGTGCTGATATAGGAGACATTTATCAGTGCTAAAACAAGCGCTGATAAAGGACCCCCTTTATCAGCGCTTTTTTTAGCGCTGATAAAGGTAGCCCATATCAGCGCTTCTTGATGTGGTTATAAAGGGTGTCCTTTATCAGCGCTGAAAAAAGCACTGATAAAGGCACCATCGCCTGCACCTGCAAAACAGAACCTGCACACCTGCACACCAAAATACCTGCACAAAGTAGCTCATGCACACTTGCACATAATAGCAACCGCACACAATATTTTGATAGACAATGGTATATACATTTCCTTAACATCTTGAATACAGAAAAAAACATTTCTATATACATTTCAAACATTGTTTTACATGGTTACAATTACAATTATTCAACAACAGTTATAAACATTCATGTTTTATCCTTTGATATCCGTGATCTGCTCTCAAAAATTGTCGTTCACGGTATTTGTTGCCGAACAAAGCATCTGAACTCAAGGAAAAAAATTCACCTATATAAAAAAACAAATAGTATGTTAGTAATGTAATAATGAAATAAATTAAAATATTAATATGAAAGAATAGATTAATATGGAAATGTGAAACTAAAATATGAAATTTTAAACTCAAATGTTTTCATTCTCATAACAATGAAATGGAATAATGTAAAATAAATATGTTTTTGATTGATTTATCTTATTTAATAAATACTGATTCTTTATCTAATGAAATGATTTACCGGTCACACTATGCATCAGATTGAGGTGTGGTCGATTCCTACACGTCTCAAATGACTCATGGATCGTTGTCCTAAAGTTTCAAAACAATCCGAGCACGTTTTCTCGGTATTCCTTATGTCTGCAGTATTGTTTTCTAAAGTTTATGTCCTTTAAACACATAGAAAATTAAAAAAATAGTTAACAAAATAAAAAACTCTAAACAACTCAGAAACCCTAAAAACCAAAAAACCCATAAAAACCCTAAAATCCCTCCAAATCTCTAAAACCCCTAAAAACCATAAAAATAATTAAAAGCCAAAAAATCCACAAAAATGTAAAAAATATGAAAAACCTGAATAAACCTGGGAAACCCTAAAAACGATTAAATTCCATGAAACCTAGAAAACACTGAAAACCTGAAAAAACCCTAAAAATAGAAAAAAACCATCTCAATCCCTAAAAACTATAAAAACGTAAAAAACACCATAAAAACATAAAATCCAAAAAAACACATAAATACTATAATAACACTTTAAACCCATAAAAATATTAAAAAAACCCTAAAAACAATAAATCCCATAAAAAATAAAAAAACTCTAAAAACCCTAAATACCCAAAAAAACAATAAAACCCCTTAAACCCCAAAAAATCCACAAAGTCCCAAAAATCCCAAAAAAATATAAAATAAAAAAAGACCAAAATATCCATTAAAATGTAAAAACACCTAAAAAATAAAAAACCCATAATAAAATATTAAAAACCCAGAAACACATAAAACCCCTAAAAACTTAAAATATGCAAAAAACACTAAAAAAATACAAAATTCCCTTAAAATTCCTCAAAACCATAAATCTAAATATAATTTCTAAAAAAGACCTAAAATCTCTAAAAACGATAAAACCCATAATAATGATGAAAAACCCTATGAAATCCTTAAAATACAAAAAAAAACATTTAAAACCCATAAATCCCTCAAAATATGTAAAACACCAAAAACCAAAAAATCCATAAAACCCTAAAGACCACTAAAAACCATAAAAACACTAAAATCTCAAAAAATCCCAAAGAAACAACTAAAACTCTAAAAACCCTTTAAAACACTAAAAATGATAAATAACTCTAGATCTACTTAAAAATTCTAAAAATACCAAAAAATCATAAACCCCAAAAAAACCATTAAACCCCTGAACACTAAAAAACACAAACCCCCTCAAATTCTGTAAAAGCCATATAAAACCATAAAATTTCTATAAAAGACCTCAAAATATAAAAATAAATAAAAAACTATAACAACCCTAAAATCCCCAAATAAAAAAAAAAGTACATTAAACCCAAAAATCATAAAAATACTTGAATAACCTAAAACCCCCTAAAAACCCAAAAAAAATCCCAAAAACACATAAAAATTTAAAAAATCCTTTAAAATAATTAATAATTACTAAAAGCATAAAAAACCCATAAACCGAAAAAAGCCTAAAACAACCCTAATATCCCTAATCCCCCTAAAAACTATAAAAACCCCGAGAAAACATAAAAACCATAATATCTATATAAACCCTAAAAACAAATACAAATTTTAAAACCCCAATAAACCCCTAGAAATGTCAAAAAAACTCTAAAAACCTTAAAACACTAAAAACTGAAAAACCCCTAAAAATATAAAACCCAATAAAAACCATAAAACCTCTAAAAATTCAAAGAACCATAAAAATCCTTAAAAACCCATAAAACCTTAAGAAATACCCAAAACCCTTAAAAACATAAAAAACCATAAAAACCCAAAAATACCTAAACACCCCTAAGAAAACGATATAACACTAAAAACTCTTAAAATCTTTAAAAAAACTAAAAACACTAGAGACCCTATAAATACCTTGAAACCCATTAAAATCCCTAAAAACTCTAAAAATCGTAAACATCCAAAAAAGACCTAATAAGCCAACAAATGTAAAAAAACATAATTTTTTTTTAAAAAACTCAATGAAAGCCTTATGAACCAAAAAATACTTAAAACCCCATAAAAAATTAAAAAAAACTAAAACCCTTAAAACCCTAAAATTCTATAACAATCCTAAAAGTTCATGAAAACCATAAAACCCATAAAACATAAAATTCATAAAAATATCTAAAAACTCTAAAAACTATTAAACTCTTAAAAATTGTAAAAACACTAAAAACCAATAAAAAATAAAAATCTAAAATAATCCCTAGAAACTTAAAAAACCATATTAACCCTAAAAATCCTAAGAAAATCCAAAACCCTAAAAATCTTTGTACCCCTATATATGTTAAAATCTTCAAAAATACCTAAAAATAAAAAACCCTAAATCACCTGAAAGAACCCCAAACAACCTTAAAATGATAAAAATAATAAAACCCCTAAAATTTCTAAAATGTTAAAAAGCCTAAAAACCATAAAACAAAAAAAATCTTAAAACCCAAAAAATCCATAAAAGTTGTAAAAAGCCAAAAAACTGTTAAAATCTTTAAAAACCCTAAAAATACCCCAATATGTAAAATCCTTGAAATCCTTAAAAACCGTAAGAATGCATTAAAAACCTAAAATTTTAAAAAACATCAAAACACCCTCAAAATACAATAAAAACACTATAATCCCCTAAAAACATAAACCCCCAGAAAACCATTAAAAACCATAAAAATAGAAAAAAAACCCAAAATAACTAAAAACTATATAAAACAATTTAAACCCCTATTTTTTTTAAAAAATAGAAAAAACCATAAAACCCCTAAAATATCCAAAAAAATATAACCCCCACCTCAAAAAACCATAATAACCTCAAAACACAAAAAAAAACATAAACCCCTCAAAATCCCTAAGAACCCAAAAAACCAATAAAAATCCTTAAAAATATATAAAGATTCCTAATAACATAACCCCCCCCCCCCCCCCAAACGCAGAATCCTCCTATGAAAACATTAAAAATCTATAAATATTTAAATTTCTTAAAAAACATAAAAAAACTTTGAAAACCATAATAAACCATGAAAATCATCCAAACTTCTAAAACCCCTGAAAACCATAAAAGTCATAAAAATATATACAAATCCTAAAATACTAATAACACCAAAAAAATTAATGTATTATGAAAAACATAAAAACACTTAAAAAGCCTAAAAAAATTAAAAATGGAAAAAACAATAGAAACCCCAAAAAGACAGTAAAGCCCGTAAAACCCCTAAAACCCTTAAGACCCCATAAAACCAACAATACAACTAAAAACTCCAATAACCCTTTAAATGCATAAAAATGTTGAAAAACACTAAAAACCCTTAAACATTAATCATCTCAAAAAATAGAACCCAAAAACCCCAAAAACAACAAAACCCTAAATGCCCTAAACCCCGACAAAAAAATCACAAAATACCTAAAATCCCTTAAAATAATTAAAAACTAAAGAATCCTTACAAATATCTAAAAAAAATAAACTCTATAAAAGCACAAAGAAACCATAAGAAAACATTAAAAAACAAAAAAATACATAAAAGCCTAAAAAACCCCAAAAAACTTAAAAATGATAAAACCCATAAACCCCATAAACCACCCGAAACCCCTCATAAACCATAAAAACCTTAAAACCATAATTGTCATAAAAATGAACTAAAATTCCAAAAAAAATAAATACCTTAAAATCCCTGAAAACCCCTATGAAAACAATAAATCAAAAAAAATTCTAAAAACCATAAAAATTGATAATAAAATATAAACACCCCAAAACCACTAAAAAACCAAAAAATCAAAAAACCGCAAAAAACATTAAAAAATATAAAATTATAAAAAACCAAAAGAACTACAAAATCTATAAAAATAATTTATACCATTAAATTTTTTAAAATACTTAATAAAACCCAAAAAATAAAAACAACTAAAACAACCTTAAAAACAGGAAAATTTCCTAAAAACTATGAAAATCTAGAAAAAACCCTTAAAATACATTAAAATAATGAATTATTTATAATGTCTATAAAAATAAAAAAAATAAAAAGATTGAAAACCCAAAAAACCTAAAAAACTAAAAAACACTTTAAAATCCTAATAAATGACAAAAAAAATTAAACCCCAAAAAATCTTGAAAAAAAATAAAATCAACAAAATCCCTAAAAACCCAAAAACCCATAAAAATCCATAAAATCATAAAAGGAATTAAAACCCTAAAAAATAGGAAAAAAACTTTAAAATCCTAAAACCAATTATAACCCCTAAAACCAAAAAAATTTTAAAATTCATAAAATACCCGAAAAAGAATCTAAAAACCCTAAATCCCTAAAAACTATAAAAATCAATAAAAACCTTAAAAAACATATAATCCCATAAAAACCCTAATAATCACTAAAATAATTTAAAACCATTTATACCCTAAAACATAAAAAAACACTATAAAAACATAAAACCCTTAAAACTCAATATAACTATAAAAACAAAAAAACACTTAAAATTCTAAATATTACCAAAAAAATGATAAAAATCCCTAAAATCCAAAAAAACAATAAAATTATTAATTGTTTTTAAAAATCCCTAAAAAATGAAAGAACCCTAACACCCCTAAAAATTTCCAAATATCTTGAAAAACATTAAAAAACATAAAAATCATAAAAATTATTTTTAAATAACGTAAAATATAAAAAACCAATAAAACCCTGAAAACCCCTAAGAAAACCTTAAAAACCTAAAAACACTTAAAGCCTCTAATAAGCTAAAAAAATTAATATATCTAAAAACCTAAAACCCACAAAATCCCAAAACACCCAAAAAACTATTAAAATTATAAAAACCCTAAAAATACCTAAAAACATAAAAACCCCTAAAATACCCTTTTAAAACCTTGAAAACCAAAAAAATATAAAACCCATAAAAAACCAAAGAGAATATCAAAACCATAAAACCCCTAAAAATACCCTAAAACCCTAAAAACCTCTAAAAACCATAAAAACCCTAAAAACATTAAAAATACCTAAAAACACACAAAAACACTAAAAAACACTAATAAACTCTAAAAAAGGATAAATATCTCAAAAAACACCTCAGAACCCAAAGGAATACTCTAATACATATAAAACCCCTAAACCGCTCAAAATTTATAAAAACACTAAAACCAATAATTATCCTAAAAAATCCATAAAAACCCATAAAAATTTCTCAAAAAATAAAAACCCTTAAAACCCTAAAAATTATAAAAAACGTTAAAAACCTGAAAACTTGAAAACCCCAAAATATAACTAAAAAGGTAAAAAAACCTAAAAAACAGTAAATACCATTTAAACCCTCAAAATCCATAAAAACCCTAGAAACCAAAAATATTATAAAAAATCTCAAAAAATACCTAAAAAAATAAAAACCTTATAAACACTGAAAAACGATAAGAAAACCATAAATTCTTAAAAACACATAAACCCTTAAAAACAAAAAAGGATAAACCCATAAAAAACATAAAAATACTCTGAATACCTAAAATACTCTAAAAAGTGTAAAATCCCAAAAAAATATTAAAAACCAAAAGACCCATAAAAGACTAAAACATCATAAAACTATAAAAAACATAAAACCAAGAAAAATTTTAAAAACTGTAAAAAATCATAAAACCTTGAAAAAAATAAAAAACCCTAAAATCATAAAATACACTAAACACCCAGAAAACAAAAAAAAACCCTGAAAAATCCTCAAAATTCCTAAAACACTGAAAATTGACAAAAAACTAAAAAAATCCCTAAAAAAATAAATAATCCTAAGAACTATAAAACACCAAAGAAAACATTAGAAACCTAAAAAATCATTAATCACCTAAAAAACAGAGAAATTCTAAAACCCCTAAAAATCCCATATGTCCTAAAAAACCCTAAAAACCCACAAAATCCCAAAAAACCATCAAAATCATAAATATTCCCTAAATGTCCCCAAAAACCTAAAAACCCCTAAAAACCATAAAAAACACAAATAAAACCATAAAACACTAAAAATAATTAAAACACACAAAAAACATAAAAATGTTGAAAACCATAAAAAACCCTAAAATCCCAAAAACCCTTAAAAACATTAAAAACCCTAAATACTCTTAAAATCCATAAAAAACCACTAAAAACATGAAAAAAACAATAAAACCGTAAAAACATTAAAAAAATCTAAAAAATTATTAAAACCTTAAAACTAAAGAAAAATGTAAAACACAAAAAACAAACCATAAAATTCTAGAATACCCTAACGACCCTCAAAATACCTAAAACCCAAAACAAATTAAGTTGTAAAAAAATCACATAAATTATCAAAAAAAAATAACCACACAAAACCCTATAAAGCCATAAGAAAACATTAAGAATATAGAAAACATAAAATTTCTAAATAATGCTAAAAACCAAAAAAACAAAAATTCCTTAAAACCTTAAAAAACCCAAAAATTCCCTAAAAACATTAAAATCCAAAAAATCCTTAAAATAACTAAAAACAATAAAAACACTAAAACCCTTGAAAAAACCTAAGAAAACATTAAAAACCTAAAAAAACATAAAATGCCTAAAAACCCAAAATAGTACTAAAATCTTAAAAAACCATAAAAGACCATAAAACTCATAAAACCCATAAAACCCCCGAAAAACCCTAAAACCCAAAAAAATCTAAAAACAACCAAAAACTCTATCAACCTATTAAACCCATAAAATATTTAAAAACACTAAAAAATTAAAAACCTAGAAATCCAAAAACCCCAAAAAACATAAATACCATAAAAACCCTACAACACTCAAAATCCATAAAAATAAAAAAAAACGTAAAATCCCTAAAAATACCAAAAAACATAAAAATACCTAAAAACACATAGAACTCCTAATAAAAAAATAAAAACATAAAAATAATTTAAACCCAAAAAACATAAAATACCTAAAAACCTAAAAAAACCTAAAAAACCCTACAAATGTTAAAACCCCTAAATATCCCTAAAACCCCTAAAACTAATAAAAATCATAAAAAAAACCCTAAAAATAAAAAAAATGTTAAAAAGCCTCAAAATACTAAGAAAAACATAAAAATAAAGAAACACTTAAAACTTGTAAAAACATAATATCACTAAGAACCATAAAAACCCTAAACCCCTAAAACCCTAAAATTCCCAACAAAACCCTAAAAACCATAAAAATCACGAAAAAATACATAAGAATCCATAAAAACGAAAAGAATCATAAAAATAAAGAAAATCCCTAATAATACCCTAAAAACCTAAAAACACTTAAAATCCATAAAACCCCTAAAAGTTTATAAAAACCCTAAAAACTACTTAAAAACCCCAAAACCTAAAAAAATATAAAGCCCCTAAAATCCTTAAAAACCATAAAAATCCAAAAAAACCGTAAAACCCACTAAAAAATATAAGAAAACATTAAACCCCTAAAATAGTAAAAAAATTATAAAAAACATTAAAATCCACAAAAGACTAAAAATCCCATAAAAACTCAAAAAAAACCCCAAAACCCTAAACACCATAAAAACTCTAAAACCCCTAAAAATCACTAAAAACATAAAAAATGATAAAATTCATAAAAAATCACTAAATCTCACTAAAAATGTAAAAAACTCAAAAACCTAAAAATCCTTAAAATGATAAGAAAAACATAATAACCTAAAAACACCTAAACCCATTAAAAATCCTAAAAACCTTAAAAACATAAAAAAACTCTAAAAAACCTAAAAAAATAACCCTAAAAATCCATAAAAAACCATAAAACCCTAAAAATATCTAGAAATCCCTAAAAAGTAAACACCTAAATAATCATGAACAACCATAAAAAAATCTAAAACCCCCCAAAAACCCCTTAAAAATGTAAAAAATATTATAAACCCTAAATATACCCTAAAACCCTAAAACCTAGAAAACTAGAAAACCCTATTAAAACACCAAAGTCTAATAAAATCCCTAAAAAATATCAATACCCTAAAATTTATAAAACCTCAAAAAATATTTAAAACCCATAAATACTCAATATAACCTAAAAAAACCATGAATCTAAAACAAACAATAAACCTCTAAAACCCCTAAAAATCCTTAAAAACCTTTCAAAACAATAAAAATCTACATAAATCCAAAAATCAAACAAATGCTGAAAACCCAAAAAACCCCTAAAAGGCCTTAAACCCATAAAAACTCCTATGGAGATGGCAGTGCACTCTCTAGGTTCTCTCTATCGCCCGATGCTTCTTCCCCTGGTTTTGTCTAGGGTTTTTGTTTTGGTCTTCATCGGCAACGGTGTTCTCTGGGCGCGCTTTTCAAATCCAAGGCGACGATGGCTTTCTGTCTTCAGCAGCTTCTTCTACCACACCCCGTAAACAAGATTTCAGTTTCAGAAGGAATTTTTTGTGGGTGCTCTTGGATTTCATTGGGCTCGGTGCTTGTGCGGGTTCCTGTAGTCAATGATCAGTCAGATATGGTCTACGGAGAAGCTGTTGACTCAATGGAGTTCAGGACCCTTGATGGGAATCCGCTGTGGTTCGGGGTTGACTTTGCAGATCTGAGTTTACCCTGGGCAGTCTGGAGTCGGGTACCTCTATGACGATACAGTCTTGGTGAGGAGGAGGATCCGAGTTTGGTTTGGCAGTGTTTTGCGCAGAGGATGTAGTCTGGGACTTGGTTCAATGATGGTTTCTTGTTGGGGCATTGCGTCAATGGCCTGCAGTTTGGTGCCTTTTGATGGATCTTCTGGCTTTATGATTATTTAAGGCACTTGGAGCTGGATGCTGCGGGGGCTCCTAGTTATTCTTCAAGGTTACAGGAGGCACCTTTGAAGCAGTGGAGGGGAACACATCGGCGATGTGGGCTATGGACGGTCAACTATCCTAATTTTATGCCTCGGTTCTACTTCGTGGATACCTCCTTGATGCTTTTTCAAATCTGTTATATCTCCTCTTTCTTGGCATTGTTTCTACAAATTTTCTTTGGTTTTGGTGTGTCGTTGGATTGTGGAATTTTGCTCTGCGGGTTCAATCTGGTGCTTTGGATCGCTTTGCTGGTGTCTTGGTTTGTTGGTTGCGTTATGGTTATGGTTTTGAATGAGCTGCTGGTCGAACTGGTTTTTCTCGTGATGGTTTTGATGATGCTATGGGGTCAGGTGTGGGTGGATGTTGGTAATGCTTTCTTGAATTGGAGCTGCTGGATGCTTGAAGCGGCTTGGATGAGAGTGGAATGGTTGGGAGTTTTTGATTTCTGTGATGAAAATGCCGGCTGCTAGATTGGATGTGATGCTGGATGTGGCTGGATGTTTTGCAATGATTTTCTTGTAGGGATGGCTTGTTGCGGCTGGTTTGGAAGTGAGCATCTACTAGTGCTGGCAGTTGGTAGGGAAGAAGAGTTCCTGGGGTCTAGAGGCTTTGTGTTATGGGATGCTTGCTCTGTTTGGCTGGGTGATGCTTGTTTTGTTAGGATGGGTGATGCTATTGGTGATGCTATTGGTGGGAAGGTGATGGATGCTGGTACATGTGAGGTTGGAAGTTGGATTTCTCTTGGTAGTGGGCTGGTGGTTGCTGGAAGCTGCTGGATGATGGTGATGGTTTATGCTTGTACCTGGGTCTGCTTGTTGGGGTTTTTTATTTTCTTTTTTGATTTTCTGTTTTTGCGTGAGTTGTAAGGGGTTTTTGGGTGTGGGTCGTTTGACCCCTCCCCTCCCTTGTCTGTGGTGTCTCTATTTTTCTTTTTAATAAATTTGGTGGGGGGGGGGGGGGTTGGAAATAGCCCGAACCTCACACCTTCCTTGCCCAAAAAACATCTAAGGACCAAAAATCCATTAAAACCCTTTAAAAGATCTAAAAATCCATAAAAGCCAAAAAAACAGCTAACAACTCTATATGACCTTTAAACTCCTAAAAAACGTAAAAAACATTCTAAAAACACATAAAGCCCAAAAAAAATAAAAAAAACCTAAAACCGCCCAAAACCCTAAAAACCCTAAAAACCCCTAAAACCCCTTAAAATCATAGATATCAAAAAAATATCTATAAACATAAAAACTCCTAAAATCTCTAAAAACCACTATGAAAACCTAAAAATACCTAAGACCCCTAAAAAAATAAAAATGAAAAAAAAATAAAAACACAAAAACTCTCAAAATTCCTAAAAACTCTATAATCCCCTAAAAATAAAAAAACACTAAAATCCCAAAAAACATAAAATCCAATTAAAACATACGAAAATCCGAAGAAAACATTAAAAACATAAAAACACATAAAACCCCAATAAAATAAAAAATCTTAAAAATCTTAAAAAATACGAAAAACTCTAAAAACGCTAAAAATTATAAAAACCCACAAACCATTAAAAAACCTCTGAAAACCCATAAACCCCTAAAATCCACTAAAACTCTATAAAAATTAAACACTTAAATTTTTTAAAAAATATATAAAACCTTAAACCCCTAAAAACATGACAATTCTTTTAAAATCCCAAAAAAACTACAAATACACTAAAACCCCCTCAAAATCCTTAAAAACACTAAAATCTAATAAAAACCTAAAAATCCAAAAAAATACTTAAAAATTAAAAAACTCTAAACCCCTTGAAAATCCTAAGAAACCCTAAAAAACCTATAAATACTTAAAACACCAAAAATCCTAAAAACCCATAAAAACCCTTAAAACCCAAAAAACCAAAAAAACACCTAAAAGCCTTAAAAACCCTAAAAACCCATTAAAATCATAAAAACCCACTAAAAACTCTAAAATCAATTAAACCTCTATAAACGTTAAAAAACTATAAAGAACATTAAAACACAAAAAAACTAAAAAAACCCTAAAAACCCAAGAAATAAAAAAGACCCTAATAAACCCTAAAACCCTTCAAAAACCTAAGGAAACCTAAAAACCATAAAATTATTAAAAAATACCTAAAAATCCCTAAAAACTAAAAAATCCCAAACCCATAAAATCCTTATGAAAACATTAAAACCCTAAAGTAATTAAATCCCACAAAAAATTAAAAAATGCTAAAAACCCAAGCAAAACCTAAAAATCCTAAAAACCCACAAAATCCTTAAAAACCATAAAAACCATAAAACTCCCAAAAAGGTGCTAAAATCCCTAAAATAATAAAAAAAATAATAACCTTGAACACCCCTAAAAACCTTCAAACCATAAAAACACATAAAACCTATAAAAACCTAAAAAATGTTAAACACCCTAAAAACCATAAAACACCTAAAAACCTTCAAAACCCTAAAAATCCATAAAACCCCTAAAAATCACTAAATTTTTTAAATCACATTATTCTTCATTAAAAATTAAAAAATATAAAAACCATAATACCAAAAATACCTCAAAAAACCCTAAAACACAAAAAAACCCCCTAGAACACCTATAAACCCGGAAACCGTCAAAATACCAAAAAACCTAAATAACCAAAATATCTTGAAAAGCCCAAAAAACTAAAAAAATTGAAAAGCGCCCTAAAAAACATGAAAACCCGTAATAAATCCTTTAAAAAATAACAGTTACAAACTCTATAAAACATAGAAATGAAAAAACCCCTAAAACCCCTCAAAATCCCTAAAAATCATAAAAACCTAAACCCCCTAAAAATCACCAAAAATATAAAACCAAAAATCATGAAAGCTCGTAAGAAAATCTTAAAAACCTAAAAACACATAAATCTCATAAAAACATAAAAATGTTAAAAAAGTTATAAACCCCTAAAATGACCCTTAAAACTCTAAAACCCATAAAACACCCTAAAATCTCAAAAAATCCGAAAAATCCATAAAAAACATAAAACCCACTAAAAACATAAAAAACCTTTAAACACCTATAAAGTTCTAAAAATCCAAAAAACATTAAAAACCTTAAATAAACTAAAAAACCCATACACCTGAACGAAAATTAAAACCCTAAAAGCCTTAAAACTCCTCAAAATCCCTAAAAACCCTAAAACCCCTTAAAATTATAAAAATCCTATAAAATCCCTAAAAATACCTAGAAATGTAAAAAATCCAAAAACCTTGATCAAACCTAGTAACACCATAAATATTTAAAAAACAACATAAAAACCATTAAATCATAAGAAACACTAAAACCAGTAAAAATGTTTAAAACCCTAAAAAACCAAAATAACACAAAACCAATAAAATCCTTAAAACAACTAAAAACACTAAATATGATTTTAATCCGTAAAAACAATAAAAACATTAAAAAACCATAAAAAATAAAAAACATAATAAACAATAGAAACCCCCAAAACCCCTAATAACTAAAAAACACAATAAATAATACAAACCCCAAAACCCCCTCAAAATACCTGAAAAACCAAAAAATCATAAAAACCTAAAATATATATAAAAGTACCGAATAATTACCCCTTCAAGTTACTAAGAATCTATATGGAAATCGTAAATACCTAAAAACAATTAAAACCTATAAAAACATAACAACCCTAAAAACCCTAAGAAACACAGAGACCATAAAAATAATTAAAAATTATAAAAACCCTAAAACCCATAAAAACGCTAAATACTGAAAAAATATCTAAAAAACATTAAATACATAAATTTTTTAAAAACCTTAGAAACCCTAAAAAACCCAAAAACACTAAAAAGTAAAAAAACCAAAAGCCCCAAAATTCTATAAAAAAACTCAAAACCATAAAATCCCATAAAAATCCTAAATTCCCTAAAAACCCTAGAAACATAAAAAAACTAAAAACCCAATAAAAATTTTAAAAACCTAAAAGTACATAAAACCGCTAAAAATAAAAAAATGCTAAAAACCCTAAAAACCCTAAAACGACCCTAAAATATCTGAAAACCATAAAAACTGTAAAAAAAATTGGAAACCATAAAACCCCATAAAAACCTTAAAACCACTAAAAACTCTAAAAACCCTTTAAATCCCAAAACATTTTAAAAACCTAACTAAACACTTAAAAACACTAAAAAATAAAATAAAAAAACTGAAAACCCCAAAACCCATAAAAATATAAAAATACCTCAAAACCCTAAAAACATGAAACACTAAAAACTCTTATTAAAACCTATAATAATCCTCAAAACCTAAAAACCATAAAAACCCTAAAACCTATAAAACCCCTAAAACCCCATAAAACCCTAAAAACCCATTAAAAACACTAAAACTCCTTTAAAATCTAAAAATGTGAAAAAATATCTAAAAAACATAATATCCATAAAACTTCAAAAAACCCTAAAAATAAAAAAAATCAATAAAATCAAAAAAAAAACTAAAAACTGTCAAGACCCTCAAAATCCAAAAAAAGCTAAAAACCCCATAAAATCCTATAAAAGACAAAAAAATCCTAAAAACATAAAAAATATTATAAACCCTGAAAAAATCCCTATGATAACCATAAAAACATTAAAAAACTAAAAATACATAAGAAACTAATAATACTAAATAATTTAAACACCATAAAGAACCCTAAAAACCACCAAAATCCATAAAAACCTAAAATCCCTTATAATCATAAAAAATACCTAATAATCTAAAATACCCTAAACTCTAACAATATAAGAAAACCTAAAATCCATAAAAACACATAAAACTACTAATAATATAAAAAACACTAAAACCTCTAAAAACCCTACAAATACCCTAAAACCCTAAAACCCTATAAACCATGAAAACATAAAAACCCATAAAAATCCCATAAAACACCTAAAACCCACTAAAAACACAAAAACCCATTTAAAACCATAAAAATGTTTAAAACACTAAGATAATAAAACCCCTAAAAACTCAAGAAAAAATAAACCCCAAAACCCCATAAAAGTAATCAAACCCCTTAAAATTTTAATGATCCCTAAAATTCATAAAACCCCATAAAAATCCAAAAAAAATCCGTAAAATTCTCTAAAAACATAAAAAGAACCTAAAAATCATAACAAAATATTAGAAGCCTAATACACATAAAACCACTATAAAACATAAAAAATTCCAATTTATTTATTATATATTTCTTATTTTTGTAAGAATCATAAAATGCTAAAAGCCCTAAAAAATGTAAAAAAACAAATCCCCTAATAAACCCTAAGACCCCTAAAAATCCTAAAACACCAAAAAAAACCTATAAAACCACTATAAACCAACTAAAAATCTAAATACCCTTTCAATACCTAAAAACATTAAAAAAAATATAATAAATCTTAAAATGATAAAAATCAAAAAACACTAAAAACCAATAAAACCATAAAAACCCTAAAAACCATTAACATCTTTTAAAAAACTAAAAATCATAAAAAATCATAAAAATACAAAAAATACTTGAAAACATAAAAACCCTTAAAAACCATAAAACCCCTAATGAAAACCTTAAAAACATAAAAACACGTAAAACCCCTAAAACGCTAAAAACCATAAAACCATAAATAATACTAAAAACTATAAAATACCCCGAAAAACCATAAATGACTCATAAAAAACTAAAAACCTAAAATAACTCTAAAAACCATTTAAAACCTGAAAACTGTTAAAAAATATAAAAAACCTTAGAAACCCAAAAAAACTCAAAAAACTATAAACATAAAAAAATAACCATAGAAACCCTAAAAACCGTAAAACCCTTTAAAACCCTAAAACCCTAAACCCCTAAAAAATACCTAAAACCATAATAACATAAAAAACAATAAAATCCACGAATAGCGCTTAGAAAACCTAAAAACACTTAAAACACTTAAACCCCCTAAAAACCTAAAAACCCTAAAAATATTAAAAACCCAAAAAACACATAAAAACATGACAAATTATCAAAACCCTAAAAATTCACTAAAAACTCTAAACACCCTTTAATTCATAAAAATGTTAAAAATACTCTACAAAAACTTAAAAACCATATTCAATAAAAAAACCCCTAAAACCCAAAAAAACAACAAATACCCTAAAACCCTCAACATCCCTAAAAACCATAAAAATACTAAAAACCTTAAAACCATGAAAACACCTGAGAAAACCATAAAAACCAAAAAATGATTAAAATCCCTAATAACCTAAAAAATGCAAAAAATTCTAAAAAAAATAAAAACAAGAAAAACAATAAAATACCTAAAAACATTAAAAATCCCTAAATTCCCATTGAAATAATAAAAACCCACTGAAAACTCTAAAAACTGTAAAAAAACTCAAAAAACCCCTGAAAACACAAAAAAACCATGAAACCCCTATAAACCCTAAAAACCATAAAAATCCTAAAAATTCCTTAAAAATTCCTAAAAACATAGAAACCCATAATACCCTGAAACCCATGAGAATCCCCAAGAAAACCATAAAAAACAAAAAACACTAAAAACCCATAAAAACAAAAAAAAACTAAAAACCTAAAAATCATAAAAACACTAAAAACATTAAATACCCCTAAAAATCATAAAACCACTAAAAAATATTAAAAATGTAAAAACCCATAAACACAAATAAATGTTAAAAAAATATATAAAAGCCCTGATTTTTCAATAAAAAATAAAAAATCTCTAAAATTGCTAAAAACCTGAAAAACATTCAAAATCCTAAAAAACCCTAAAAACCAAAATAATCCAAAAAAGTCCCTAAAAATGTAAAACACCCCTAAAATACCTAAAAACTATATGAAAACTATAAAACCTAAAAAATAATTAAAACCCATAAAAAACTAAAAACATCAAAAACCCTAAAAAACCATCAAAATCCATAAAAACCTTTAAAAACAAAATGAAAACCTAAAAATCTATAAAATCCTAAAAAAACTCTAAAACCCTTGAAGAACCCTAAGAAAACATTAAAAAAATAAAGAAACATAAAACCACTAAAAACCCAAAAAATGAAATAAAACCCTATGAATGCTAAAAAATACAACAAACCCAAAAAACCCTAAAACCCTCTAAAAAGTGAAAAAACCCTAAAAAAATTTAAACCCCCAATATGTTATACACAGAAAAAACATTAAAAACTCACCCCCCTGAAACAGACAACTCTAAAATACTGGGATTACCCTAAAACCCTAAATATCCCAAAAATATTAAAAAAGAATGAAATCCTAAAAAATCCATAAAAATCACAAAAAACATAAAAAACCCTAAAACCCTAAAAAACACTCTGAAAAAATTGAAAACCAAAAAACACTTAAAACCGCAAAACCCCTAACAAAATATAAAAATATCCTAAAACTGCTAAAAATCTTAAACTCCCCAAAAATACCAAAAAACCCCTAAAACCCCATAAATACCTTAAAAACAATTGAAAATATATAATCTATTTAATCCCAAAAATGTTAAAAAGTCTAAAAAACAAAGAAAAACATAAAAAACTCAAAAAAAAAAACAAAAAACGAAAAAATAATAAAAAATTAATAAAAACAATTAAATTTAATAAAAACCATAAAATTTTAAAAAATTCCTAAAAAACCCTAAAAATTTTAAAATCTATAAAAATCTAAAAAAATGCTATGAAATCATTTAAAACATAAAATAATGTAAAACCCCTAAAAACCTAAAAATCACTAAAAACATTAAAAAAATTAAAAAACCTAAAAACCCTAAAAACCTTATACGCCCTAAAACATATAAAACCCTAAAACCACTATAAACTAAGAAAACTTTTAATCTCCTAAAAACCTAAAAAACTATAAAATACCTAAAAACCCATATGAATTCAAAAACACTCCTAAAAACAAAATAAATCATAAAACACTAAAAAACCCACAAAATCCTTAAAACCCTAAAAAACCCAAACACTCCAAACAATTCCTAATAATCCCAAAAATTGTAAAATAGTATAAAAACCATAAAAAGTATATAAAAACCATAAAAACCAAAAAATAAATTAAAACTAATAAAAATTTAAATACACTAAACCCAAAAAACCCAAAATTATCCTAAAACCCAAAAGAAACTCATGATAACCATAAAAACAACTAAAAACCTTATAAAACCTTAAAAACCCATGAAACCCCTAAAAACCACTAAAAACTATAAAAAACATTTATATCTCTAAATATTATAAAAACTCTTAAAATCCTAAACAATCCTAAACCAATTCTAAAACCCAAAAAACCATAGAAACCCTAAAAACACAAAAAACACTAAAAATCCTCAAAATCCATAAAGACCCAAAAAACCATAAAAACCTAAGAATCCCTAAAAGTCCCAAAAAATGTAATAACCACTTAAAACCATAATTTTTTTTAAAAAACCATAAGACCATAAAAACATATAAAACCTATAAAAACTAACAAAATGTTAAAAAATTCTAAAAAACCCTAAAAACGATAAAATCCCCAAAACCCTCAAAATCCCAAAAAATCCCAAAAAACCCCATTAAAATTATTCAAAACACATAGGAATATTTAGAAAGGTAAGTACCTTAAAACTCTGAAAAATATCTAAGAAAAATATAATAACCTAAATACACATAAAACCCCTCAAAAACAAAAAAAAACACATAAAATCTGTAAAGACCATAAAACCATAAAACCCCAATAAAATCATAAAAACCGCCAAAAACATTAAAAACCCTAAAACCCTTAATGACCCTAAAAACCCTAAAACCCTTTAAATAGTTTAAAACCCTTTTAAATTCCTAAAAATGATAAAAATATATTTATCTCTTTAAATCACTTAAAAACTCAAAACATACCTAATAAAAAACCACAAAACCCCAAAAACCCCTCAAAACCCCTAAAAACCCTAAAAACTAAAAAAATCTAAAAATACATAAAAATAATGAGAAAGGTAAAAACCCCATAAAACTCTAAAAATACGTAAGAAAACCTTTAAAACATAAAATAACATAAAACCCCTAAAATCCCTAAAAAATGATAAAAACCCTAAAAACCCTAAAAACTACAAAGACACTAAAAACCATAAAACATATAAAAATATTAAAAACCCTAAAAACATATAAAAACCAAAAAAACACTAAATACTCTAAAAACCCATTTATACCCCTAAAACGACAAGAAAACTTTAAAATCAATAAAAACCCTAAAAACTAAAAAACCCCTTAAAACCCAAAAAACCCATAAAAAATATAAGAACTTGAAAAATTGACAAAATCCCTAAAAAAACTAAAACCCGTAAAAATACTAAAAATCCAAAAAAGATACATAAAAATGTAAAAACCCCATAAAACCCAGAAAAAACCCTATGGAAACCTTAAAAACATAAAAATTCTTAAAACCTCTAAATAACCTTAAAATGATAAAAACCCTTAATACCACTAAAAACACTAAAATAATAATAACCAATAAAAATCATAAAACCCCCATAACACTCATAAAAATTACTAAAAACTCCAAATACTCTAAAAAACACTAAAACCATAAAACCCTTAAAAACATTACAAAACCATAAAAATCATAAAAATCTTAAAAATTACTAAGAACTCTAAAAACCATTTAAACCTCTAAAAAGTTAAAAAACATTAAAAACCCATAAAAACACTGAACTCAAGAAACCAAAAATACCCAAAAAACCCCAAAAATAAAAAAAAACTCAAAACCCCCCAAAAAAACCTCAAAATTACTAAATTTTATAAAAAACATTAAAATCCTAAATAACCTCTGAAAATCCATAAGAACATAAAAACCCTGAAAATCGATAAGAAAACATTAAAACCCAAATAACGATTAAAACCCATAAAAACTAAAAATGATGAAAACCCAAAAACCCTAAAAGTCAATAAAAACCCTCAGAATCAATAAAAACCCTAAACACCCACCAAAATCTTAAAAATCCATTAAATCCATAAAAACGTAAAAAACCCTAAACCCCATTAAAACCCCTAGGGGAACCTTAAAAACCTAAAAAAACCTAAATCACAAAAAAACTAAAAATTATAAAAACCCTAAAAAACCATAAAATACCCGAAAAACATAAATAACATAAAATCCCAATTATCACTAAAGACCACTCAAAATTCTAAAAAATTATTTAACCCATAAAAATGATAAAAAAAACTATAAAAACATTTAAAACCCTAAAATACACAAAAAAACTCTAAAAACCATAAAACCCTAAACCCTCCCTAAAACCTAAAAAATCCTCAAAATACCTAAAAACACTAAAAAACCTAAAGAAACCGAAAAATTCAAAAAACAAAAAAAACTAAAATCCATGAAATAACATATGAAAACCATAAAAAAATAAAAACATATAAAACCCTTAAAATATATAAAAACCCTAAAAAGTCAAAAAACCCAAAAAAACTATAAAAATCCATAAAACCCCTGAAACTTTAAAAAACTATAAAAACCCATAAAAATCATAAAAAAGAACTAAAAACCCTAAAAGCCCTTTAAAACCCTAAAAGAGTTAAAAAAATCTAAAAAATATTAAAAACCCTAGTAAACACAAAAAAACTCTAAATACCTCAAAAAAACATAAAAATCATAAAAACCTAACAACCCCAAAAAAAACTCAGAATCCCTAAAATCCATAAAAAACAAAAAAATCCTAAAAACCCTCAAAATCTAAAAAAATTTAATAAACCCAAAAACCAAGAAAAACCCTAAGAAAACCTAATAAAAATACATAAAACATCTAAAAACCTAAAAAATTTCTAAAAATCCTAAAAACCCTAAAACCCTAACCCCCTTAAATTATAAAATTTATTAAAACCACCAAAATACATAAAAAAATAAAAATATCTAAAATCCCTGAATAACCCTATTAAAACGATAAAACCCTATAAACATATGAAAGTCCTAAGAACATACAAAAAATTTTAAAATCTCAAAAGTCCCTAAAAACCCTAAAGACCAGAAAAATATAAAAATGCATTAATAACAATAAAAACCCATAAAATACCTAAAACCGTTAAAACATGAAAAATTATTTAAAACCATAAAAACATTAAAAAACAGAAAAAAAAATTATGAAAACCGTAACAAATAAAAAAAACCTAAAAATACAAAAAGCCCATAAAAACAATAAAAACGCTAAAAACCATAAAAACCATTAAAAGATGAAAAAGACTAAAAATACCTAAGAATAAAAAAACCCTAAAACACTAAAAACCCCTGAGAAAAACATTAAAACCTAATAATACTTAAACCCCTAGAAACCCAAAAATGTTAAATTCCTTAAGAAACCCTAAATAATCCTAAAACCCTAAAAACCCTGAATCCCCTTAAGAACCTTAAAAAACATTAAAACCTCATTAAAACCTGAAAAAACTACTAAAGACTCTAAAAGAATTTAAAAACAAAAAAAACTTTTAAAAACCCTAAAAACATTATGACTCCTAAAAAACTCAAAAAAACCAAAAACCCCCACAAAACAATTGAAACCCTAAAAACCACTAAAACCCTAAAACCCCTCAAAATTCCTTAAAAACTAAAACCAATAAGAACTCTAAAAGTCCATAAAAATAATTAAAAACCTAAAAACCCATAAAAACCTTGAAAAACCATATGAAAACAATAAAAATATAAAAATGCTTAAAACACGTGAAAATCCTAAAAACTCTAAATATAGTAATAAACACAAAAAACCCATAAAATCCAAAAAAACTCCCTAAAATATCTAAAAACCATAAAAAACACCAAAACCACTAAAATCCAGAAAAACATAAAAAACCACAAAACCCCTAAAAATCCCTAAAAACTACAAAAAACTAAAACCACTAAAAACTCCAAAAAAACATGAAAATTTAAAAAAACCCTAAAAACCTTGATAAAACCCAAAAACTCTAAAAACCATAAAACCCCAAAAACATTAAAATCCATAAAAGCCCATAAAAGACATAAAACCTCGCTAAAAACTCTAAAATAACTTTTAACCCAAAAAAATTAAAATATCTAAATACCTTAAAAACCCTAAAAAACAAAATAAAACCTAAAAAACCAAAAATTCTATAAAACACTGAAATCCCTAAGAAAACCATAATAATGTGAAAACAAATATAACCCCTAAAAACTAAAAAACTCTAAAAATCCTAAAAAACCATAAAAGACCATAAAATCCCAAAATAACCCCCTAAAAACTAATAAAAATCTTAAAAATATAAAACCTTAAAAAACCTAAAAACCCATAAAAACCATAAAACCACAAATAATATAAAAACCATATAAACCCTTAAAAATGTTAAAAAACTCTAAAAAACCTCAAAACCCTAAAAAACTAAAAAAACCTTAAAAACCCAAAGAATCCATAAAAACCCAAAAACCCTAAAAACCATCAAAAACCCTAAAAACACTAAATAGCAATAAGAATACTAAAAATCCAAAAAAAAAATCCCTAAAATTGATAAAACCCCTAAAATCCCTGAAAACATTATGAAAACCTTAAGAACCTAAAATCAGTAAAATCCCATAAAAACCTAAAAAATACTAAAAACCATAAAAAACTCTAAAACCCCATAAAATCCCACAAAATCCCCAAAACCCAAAAAAAATAATTATATAAAATCCCATATTATCCCTAAAATTTAAAAAACAATAAAAATCCTAAAAATTCCTAAGAAAACCATAAAAACAAAAAACACATAAAACCCTAAAAAGATAAAATTTTAAAAAAACCCCAAGGAACCTTACAAATTCTCTATAAGCCTTTAAAACGGTTAAAAACCATAAAAATACTAAAAAATCATAAAAACAAAAAAATCCCTTAAAAACCCTAAAAACCACTTAAAAATCTAAAAAACCATTTATACCCATAAAAAAATAAATACACCAAAAACAATAAAAACACTGAAAATACCAAAAAAAATATATTAAAACCCCAAAAATCATAAAAACCTTTAAACCATAAAATCACTAAAAACAATAAAAAAATTAAAAATCCTAAAAAAGGCCTAAAAATGCCTGAAAACACAAAAATACTAAAAACTCTAAAAACCCTAATAAAAAATTAAACCTAAAAAAACATTAAACCCCACAAAAAGATAAAAAACACTAAAAAAACTAAAAACCCTAAAAACCCAAAAAATTCCCAAAATTCATACATCGCTTAAAATGTTAAAAATTATAAAAAATAAATAAAAATTTCTGAAAAAACCCAAAAAATCCTGATAAAGTATGTGAAAACCATGAAAAACTAAAAGCACTAAAAGTCTATAAAAACCTAAACAATGCTAAAAGCCCTAAAAATCTGTAAAAACATTAAAAACATGAAACCCTTAACACCCCTAACCCCCCCAAATACAAAAATACCATAAAAACCATAAAAAAGATAAAACTGATTTATACATATAAAATGGATTAAAAACTAAAAAAACATTAAAACCCTAAAATTCCCCTAAAAACCATAATACCCCAAAAAACCCAAAAAAATCTAAAGAACACTTAAAATCCAAAAAAAAATTAGAACCATTAAAATCATAATAAATCCCCCAAATAACTAAAAATGAAAAAACCCTTAAAATAAAAAAGAAAACTCTAAGAATACCATAAAAACATAATAAAACATAACACCCCTTGAAAACTAAAAAACTCTAAAAACTTCCCCCACCCAACCCTCAGAATCACTAAACCCCCCAAAATAAATAAAATCCAAAAAATCCCTAAATCCATGAAAACATAAAACCCATAAAAACACTAACAAACCTTACAAAAACCTTATAATCCTAAAATAAATTACACCTCCAATACCCAAAGAATCATTAATGACCCTAAAAGACCCTAAAATCCTAGAAACCCCCCAAACGCAAAAAAACATTAAAACCCAAAAACCAATTAAAACACCTAAAAATGCTAAAAAACTATAAATACATTTAAATCTATAAAACACTAAAAAATATTAGAAACAAAAATAACATATAAAATATAAAACCCCAAAAAAATCTACAAAATCTAAAAAACTCTAAAAATCCATAAAAACCATAAAAATCCAAAAACGGTGCTAAAATTATTAAAAAAATTTAAAAATACTAAAAATAGTGAAAAAACATAAAAAACATTAATAACATGAAAACTCTAAAAACCCGTCAAAACCTAAAAAGTCTAAAAACTTAAAAAATCTAAAAACCCTAAAAACCCAAAAAAACATTGAAACCCTAAAAAACGTTAAAAAACCCCCAAAACCCATAAAACACCTAAAAACTAACTAAAAACTCTAAACACCATTTATAATCCCCAAAATGTAGTATACTATAAAAAACCTAAAAACCCCTAAAAAACTCAGAAAACCCATAAAACCCCCAGAAAACAATAAAACCCTAAAAACAATAAAACCCCTCAAAATCCCTAAAAACCTAAAAACCATAAAAATCCTCCAAAATCGCTAATAGTCTTTAAAAACATTAAAAACCCTAAAAAATCTAAAAAAACCAAAACAACTATTTGAAAACCTTGAAAACCAAAATATAATTAAAACCCTTAAAAGAAATCAAAAAACAATAAAAACCCTAAAAAGACCTAAAACTCCTTAAAATCCCTAAAAGCCCTAAAATGTATCAAAATAATAAAAAAAACCTAAAATTCATAAACCTTTAAAAGCCTAAAAACCTTGAATACCCCAAATAAATCAATAAAAATTTAAAACCCTTAAAACCCCAAAAGATATAAGAATGTTAATAACCCTAAAAAATACATAAAAACACGTAAAAACATGACAAATTATCAAAACCCTAAAAATTCACTAAAAACTCTAAACACCCTTTAATTCATAAAAATGTTAAAATACTCTACAAAAACTTAAAAACCATATTCAATAAAAAAATCCCCTAAAACCCAAAAAAACAACAAATACCCTAAAACCCTCAACATCGCTAAAAACCATAAAAATACTAAAAACCTTAAAACCATTAAAACACCTGAGAAAACCATAAAAACCAAAAAATGATTAAAATCCCTAATAACCTAAAAAATGCAAAAAATTCTAAAAAAAATAAAAACAAGAAAAACAATAAAATACCTAAAAACATTAAAAATCCCTAAATTCCCATTGAAATAATAAAAACCCACTGAAAACTCTAAAAACTGTAAAAAAACTCAAAAAACCCCTGAAAACACAAAAAAACCATGAAACCCCTATAAACCCTAAAAACCATAAAAATCCTAAAAATTCCTTAAAAATCCCTAAAAAAATAGAAACCCATAATTCCCTGAAACCCATGAGAATCCCCAAGAAAACCATAAAAAACAAAAAACACTTAAAACCCATAAAAACAAAAAAACTAAAAACCTAAAAATCATAAAAACACTAAAAACATTAAATACCCCTAAAAATCATAAAACCACTAAAAAATAATAAAAATGTAAAAACCCATAAACACAAATAAATGTTAAAAAAATATATAAAAGCCCTGATTTTTCAATAAAAAATAAAAAATCTCTAAAATTGCTAAAAACCTGAAAAACATTCAAAATCCTAAAAAACCCTAAAAACCAAAATAATCCAAAAAAGTCCCTAAAAATGTAAAACACCCCTAAAATACCTAAAAACTATATGAAAACTATAAAACCTAAAAAATAATTAAAACCCATAAAAAACTAAAAACATCAAAAACCCTAAAAAACCATCAAAATCCATAAAAACCTTTAAAAACAAAACAAAAACCTAAAAATCTATAAAATCCTAAAAAAACTCTAAAACCCTTGAAGAACCCTAAGAAAACATTAAAAACATAAAGAAACATAAAACCACTAAAATCCCAAAAAATGAAATAAAACCCTATGAATGCTAAAAAATACAACAAACCCAAAAAACCCTAAAACCCTCTAAAAAGTGAAAAAACCCTAAAAAAATTTAAACCCCCAATATGTTATACACAGAAAAAACATTAAAAACTCACCCCCCTGAAACAGAAAACTCTAAAATACTGGGATTACCCTAAAACCCTAAATATCCCAAAAATATTAAAAAAGAATGAAATCCTAAAAAATCCATAAAAATCACAAAAAACATAAAAAACCCTAAAACACTAAAAAACACTCTGAAAAAATTGAAAACCAAAAAACACTTAAAACCGCAAAACCCCTAACAAAATATAAAAATATCCTAAAACTGCTAAAAATCATAAACTCCCCAAAAATACCATAAAACCCCTAAAACCCCATAAATACCTTAAAAACAATTGAAAATCTATAATCTATTTAATCCCAAAAATGTTAAAACGTCTAAAAAACAAAGAAAAAAATAAAAAACTCAAAAAAAAACAAAAAACAAAAAAATAATAAAAAATTAATAAAAACACTTAAATTTAATAAAAACCATAAAATTTTAAAACATTCCTAAAAAACCCTAAAAATTTTAAAATCTATAAAAATCTATAAAAATGCTATGAAATCATTTAAAACATAAAATAATGTAAAACCCCTAAAAACCTAAAAATCACTAAAAACATTAAAAAAATTAAAAAACCTAAAAACCCTAAAAACGTTATACGCCCTAAAACATATAAAACCCTAAAAACCACTATAAACCAAGAAAACTGTTAATCTCCTAAAAAACTAAAAAACTATAAAATACCTAAATACCCATATGAATTCAAAAACACTCCTAAAAACAAAATAAATCATAAAACACTAAAAAACCCACAAAATCCTTAAAACCCTAAAAAACCCAAACACTCCAAACAATTCCTAATAATCCCAAAAATTGTAAAATATTATAAAAACCATAAAAAGTATATAAAAACCATAAAAACCAAAAAATAAACAAAAACTAATAAAAATTTAAATACACTAAACCCAAAAAACCCAAAATTATCCTAAAACCCAAAAGAAACTCATGATAACCATAAAAACAACTAAAAACCTTATAAAACCTTAAAACCCCATGAAACCCCTAAAAACCACTAAAAACTATAAAAAACATTTATATCTATAAATATTATAAAAACTCTTAAAATCCTAAACAATCCTAAACCAATTCTAAAACCCAAAAAACCATAAAAACCCTAAAAACACAAAAAACACTAAAAATCCTCAAAATCCATAAAGACCAAAAAAACCATAAAAACCTAAGAATCCCTAAAAGTCCCAAAAAATGTAATAACCACTTAAAACCATAATTTTTTTTAAAAAAACCATAAGACCACAAAAACATATAAAACCTATAAAAACTAACAAAATGTTAAAAAAAATTCTAAAAAACCCGAAAAACGATAAAATCCCCAAAACCCTCAAAATCCCAAAAAATCCCAAAAAACCCCATTAAAATTATTCAAAACACATAGGAATATTTAGAAAGGTAAGTACCTAAAAACTCTGAAAAATATCTAAGAAAAATATAATAACCTAAATACACATAAAACCCCTCAAAAACAAAAAAAAACACATAAAATCTGTAAAGACCATAAAACCATAAAACCCCAAAAAATCATAAAAACCGCCAAAAACAATAAAAACCCTAAAACCCTTAATGACCCTAAAAACCCTAAAACCCTTTAAATAGTTTAAAACCCTTTTAAATTCCTAAAAATGATAAAAATATATTTATCTCTTTAAATCACTTAAAAACTCAAAACATACATAATAAAAAACCACAAAACCCCAAAAACCCCTCAAAACCCCTAAAAACCATAAAAACTAAAAAAATCTAAAAATACATAAAAATAATGAGAAAGGTAAAAACCCCATAAAACTCTAAAAATACGTAAGAAAACCTTTAAAACATAAAATAACATAAAACCCCAAAAATCCCTAAAAAATGATAAAAACCCTAAAAACCCTAAAAACTGCAAAGACACTAAAAACCATAAAACATATAAAAATATTAAAAACCCTAAAAACATATAAAAACCAAAAAAACACTAAAAACTCTAAAAACCCATTTATACCCCTAAAACGACAAGAAAACTTTAAAATCAATAAAAACCCTAAAAACTAAAAAACCCCTTAAAACCCAAAAAACCCATAAAAAATATAAGAACTTGAAAAATTGACAAAATCCCTAAAATACTAAAACCCGTAAAAATACTAAAAATCCAAAAAAAATACATAAAAATGTAAAAACCCCTTAAAACCCAGAAAAAACCCTATGGAAACCTTAAAAACATAAAAATTCCTAAAACCTCTAAATAACCTTAAAATGATAAAAACCCTTAATACCACTAAAAACACTAAAATAATAATAACCAATAAAAATCATAAAACTCCCATAACACTCATAAAAATTACTAAAAACTCCAAATACTCTAAAAAACACTAAAACCATAAAACCCTTAAAAACATTACAAAACCATAAAAATCACAAAAATCTTAAAAATTACTAAAAACTCTAAAAATCATTTAAACCCCAAAAAAGTTAAAAAAACATTAAAAACCCATAAAAACACTGAACTCAAGAAACCAAAAATACCCAAAAAACCCCAAAAATAAAAAAAACTCAAAACCCCCCAAAAAAACCTCAAAATTACTAAATTTTATAAAAATCATTAGAATCCTAAATAACCTCTGAAAATCCATAAGAACATAAAAACCATGAAAATCGATAAGAAAACTTTAAAACCCAAATAACGATTAAAACTCATAAAAACTAAAAATGATGAAAACCCAAAAACCCTAAAAGTCAATAAAAACCCTCAGAATCAATAAAAACCCTAAACACCCACCAAAATCTTAAAAATCCATTAAATCCATAAAAACGTAAAAAACCCTAAACCCCATTAAAACCCCTAGGGGAACCTTAAAAACCTAAAAAAACCTAAATCCCAAAAAAACTAAAAATTATAAAAACCCTAAAAAACCATAAAATACCCGAAAAACATAAATAACATAAAAACCCAATTATCACTAAAGACCACTCAAAATTCTAAAAAATTATTTAACCTATAAAAATGATAAAAAAACTATAAAAACATTTAAAACCCTAAAATACACAAAAAAACTCTAAAAACCATAAAACCCTAAACCCTCCCTAAAACCTAAAAAATCCTCAAAATACATAAAAACACTAAAAAACCTAAAAAGAACCGAAAAATTCAAAAAACAAAAAAAAACTAAAATCCATGAAATAACATAAGAAAACCATAAAAAAATAAAAACATATAAAACCCTTAAAAGATATAAAAACCCTAAAAATTCAAAAAACCCAAAAAAACTATAAAAATCCATAAAACCCCTGAAACTTTAAAAAACTATAAAAACCCATAAAAATCATAAAAAAGAACTAAAAACCCTAAAAGCCCTTTAAAACCCTAAAAGAGTTAAAAAAATCTAAAAAATATTAAAAACCCTAGTAAACACAAAAAAACTCTAAATACCTCAAAAAAACATAAAAATCATAAAAACCTAACAACCCCTAAAAAAACTCAAAATCCCTAAAATCCATAAAAAACAAAAAAATCCTAAAAACCCTCAAAATCTAAATTTTTTTAATAAACCCAAAAACCATGAAAAACCCTAAGAAAACCTAATAAAAATACATAAAACATCTAAAAACCTAAAAAATTTCTAAAAATCCTAAAAACCCTAAAACCCTAACCCCCTTAAATTATAAAATTTATTAAAACCACCAAAATACATAAAAAAATAAAAATATCTAAAATCCCTGAATAACCCTATTAAAACGATAAAACCCTATAAACATATGAAAGTCCTAAGAACATACAAAAAATTTTAAAATCTCAAAAGTCCCTAAAAACCCTAAAGACCAAAAAAATATAAAAATGCATTAATAACAAAAAAAACCCATTAAATACCTAAAACCGTTAAAACATGAAAAATTATTTAAAACCATAAAAACATTAAAAAACAGAAAAAAAACCATGAAAACCGTAACAAATAAAAAAAAACCTAAAAATACAAAAAGCCCATAAAAACAATAAAAACGCTAAAAACCATAAAAACCATTAAAAGATGAAAAAGGCTAAAAATACCTAGGAATAAAAAAACCCTAAAACACTGAAAACCCCTGAGAAAAACATTAAATCCTAATAATACTTAAACCCCTAGAAACCCAAAAATGTTAAATTCCTTAAGAAACCCTAAATAATCCTAAAACCCTAAAAACCCTGAATCCCCTTAAAAACCTTAAAAAACATTAAAACCTCATTAAAACCTGAAAAAACTACTAAACACTCTAAAAGAATTTAAAAACAAAAAAAAAACTTTTAAAAACCCTAAAAACATTATGACTCCTAAAAAACTCAAAAAAAACCAAAAACCCCCACAAAACAATTGAAACCCTAAAAACCACTAAAACCCTAAAACCCCTCAAAATTCCTTCAAAACTAAAACCAATAAGAACTATAAAAGTCCATAAAAATAATTAAAAACCAAAAAACACATAAAAACCTTGAAAAACCATATGAAAACAATAAAAATATAAAAATGCTTAAAACACGTGAAAATCCTAAAAACTCTAAATATAGTAATAAACACAAAAAACCCATAAAATCCAAAAAACTCCCTAAAATATCTAAAAACCATAAAAATCACCAAAAACACTAAAATCCAGAAAAACATAAAAAACCCCAAAACCCCTAAAAATCCCTAAAAACTACAAAAAACTAAAACCACTAAAAACTCCAAAAAAACATGAAAATGTAAAAAAACCCTAAAAACCTGGATAAAACCCAAAAACTCTAAAAACCATAAAACCCCAAAAACATTAAAATCCATAAAAGCCCATAAAAGACATAAAACCTCGCTAAAAACTCTAAAATAACTTTTAACCCAAAAAAATTAAAATATCTAAATACCTTAAAAACCCTAAAAAACAAAATAAAACCTAAAAAACCAAAAATTCTATAAAACACTGAAATCCCTAAGAAAACCATAATAATGTGAAAACAAATATAACCCCTAAAAACTAAAAAACTCTAAAAATCCTAAAAAACCATAAAAGACCATAAAATCCCAAAATAACCCCCTAAAAACTAATAAAAATCTTAAAAATATAAAACCTTAAAAAACCTAAAAACCCATAAAAACCATAAAACCACAAATAATATAAAAACCATTTAAACCCTTAAAAATGTTAAAAAACTCTAAAAAACCTCAAAACCCTAAAAAACTAAAAAAACCTTAAAAACCCAAAGAATCCATAAAAACCCAAAAACCCTAAAAACCATCAAAAACCCTAAAAACACTAAATAGCAATAAGAATACTAAAAATCCAAAAAAAAAAATCCCTAAAATTGATAAAACCCCTAAAATCCCTGAAAACATTATGAAAACCTTAAGAACCTAAAATCAGTAAAATCCCATAAAAACCTAAAAAATACTAAAAACCATAAAAAACTCTAAAACCCCATAAAATCCCACAAAATCCCCAAAACCCAAAAAAAATAATTATATAAAATCCCATATTATCCCTAAAATTTAAAAAACAATAAAAATCCTAAAAATTCCTAAGAAAACCATAAAAACAAAAAACACATAAAACCCTAAAAAGATAAAATTTTAAAAAAACCCCAAGGAACCTTACAAATTCTCTAGAAGCCTTTAAAACGGTTAAAAACCATAAAAATACTAAAAAATCATAAAAACAAAAAAATCCCTTAAAAACCATAAAAACCACTTAAAAATCTAAAAAACCATTTATACCCATAAACAAATAAATACACCAAAAACAATAAAAACACTGAAAATACCAAAAAAATATATTAAAACCCCAAAAATCATAAAAACCTTTAAACCATAAAATCACTAAAAACAATAAAAAAATTAAAAATCCTAAAAAAGGCCTAAAAATGCCTGAAAACACAAAATTACTAAAAACTCTAAAAACCCTAATAAAAAATTAAACCTAAAAAAACATTAAACCCCACAAAAAGATAAAAAACACTAAAAAAACTAAAAACCCTAAAAACCCAAAAAATTCCCAACATTCATACATCGCTTAAAATGTTAAAAATTATAAAAAATAAATAAAAATTTCTGAAAAAACCCAAAAAACCCTGATAAAGTATGTGAAAACCATGAAAAACTAAAAGCACTAAAAATCTATAAAAACCTAAACAATGCTAAAAGCCCTAAAAATCTGTAAAAACTTTAAAAACATGAAACCCTTAACACCCCTAACCCCCCCAAATACAAAAATACCATAAAAACCATAAAAAGATAAAACTGATTTATACATATAAAATGGATTAAAAACTAAAAAAACATTAAAACCCTAAAAATCCCCTAAAAACCATAATACCCCAAAAAACCCAAAAAAATCTAAAGAACACTTAAAATCCAAAAAAAAATTAGAACCATTAAAATCATAATAAATCCCCCAAATAACTAAAAATGAAAAAACCCTTAAAATAAAAAAGAAAACTCTAAGAAAACCATAAAAACATAATAAAATATAACACCCCTTGAAAACTAAAAAACTCTAAAAACTTCCCCCACCCAACCCTCAGAATCACTAAACCCCCCAAAATAAATAAAATCCAAAAAATCCCTAAAGCCATGAAAACATAAAACCCATAAAAACACTAACAAACCTTACAAAAACCTTATAATCCTAAAATAAATTACACCTCCAATACCCAAAGAATCATTAATGACCCTAAAAGACCCTAAAATCCTAGAAACCCCCCAAACGCAAAAAAAAAATTAAAACCCAAAAACCAATTAAAACACCTAAAAATGCTAAAAAACTATAAATACATTTAAATCTATAAAACACTAAAAAAAAATTAGAAACAAAAATAACATATAAAATATAAAACCCCAAAAAATCTACAAAATCTAAAAAACTCTAAAAATCCATAAAAACCATAAAAATCCAAAAACGGCGCTAAAATTATTAAAAAAATGTAAAAATACTAAAAATAGTGAAAAAACTTAAAAAACATTAATAACATGAAAACTCTAAAAACCCGTCAAAACCTAAAAAGTCTAAAAACTTAAAAAATCTAAAAACCCTAAAAACCCAAAAAAACATTGAAACCATAAAAAACGTTAAAAAACCCCAAAAACCCATAAAACCCCTAAAAACTAACTAAAAACTCTAAACACCATTTATAATCCCCAAAATGTAGTATACTATAAAAAACCTAAAAACCCCTAAAAAACTCAGAAAACCCATAAAACCCCCAAAAAACAATAAAACCCTAAAAACAATAAAACCCCTCAAAATCCCTAAAAACCTAAAAACCATAAAAATCCTCCAAAATCGCTAATAGTCTTTAAAAACATTAAAAACCCTAAAAAATCTAAAAAAACCAAAACAAATATTTAAAAACCTTGAAAACCAAAATATAATTAAAACCCTTAAAAGAAATAAAAAAACAATAAAAACCCTAAAAAGACCTAAAACTCCTTAAAATCCCTAAAAACCCTAAAATGTATCAAAATAATAAAAAAAACCTAAAATTCATAAACCTTTAAAAGCCTAAAAACCTTGAATACCCCAAATAAATCAATAAAAATTTAAAACCCTTAAAACCCCAAAAGATATAAGAATGTTAAAAACCCTAAAAAATACAAAAAGGACAATAAATCCAAAAAAAATTTCAATGCCATAAAAACCCATGTACACTTAAAAAACCTTAAATGCCAACAAATACCCACCAAACCACAAAAATTCTAAACACCCTTCTAATCCCAAAAACATTAAAAATCTATAAATAAACTAAAAAATCTAAAAAAATAAAAAAATGTAAAAACCCAAAAACCATTAAACCCCCAAAAACCATTAAAACCATAAAAACCATAAACAACACTAAAACCCCTCAAAATTTATAAAATCTGTAAAAACTATAAAACCCAATAAAATAGAAAAAAGAATCCCAAAAAACATAAAGAAACCTTGAAAGTACTTAAACCCCCTAAGAAAACCTAAAAAACCTAAAAGCATTTAAAACCCCAAAAAACCTAAAAAACACTAAAAACCTAAAAAAATCCTATAAACCCTTAAAACCCCTCAAAATCCATAAAAAACCTAAAAACCCATAAAAAACTAAAAAAACCTAAAAATTTAAAAACCCAAGAAAACCTTTAAACCCTTAATAAATCATGAAAAACCTAAGAGCACTTAAAACCCCTAAAAATTCAAAATAACTATAAAAAACCTAAAAAAATAAAACTCTAAAAAACCATAAAAGTACTAAAATTCCTATAAAATCCTTAAAATGTAAAAAACATTAAAAATCATTAAGAAAAAAATTACAGACCTAAAAACACTTTTAACCACTAAACATTAAAAAATCGCTAAAACCCTAAAACCCCTAAAAACCCATAGAACCCCCAAAAACCCAAAAAACCTCAAAAAACACGAAAAATCAAAATAAAACCCTTTAAAACACTAAAACATTAAAACACTCTAAAAAAATTAAAATCCTAAAAAAATAAAAACTCCAAAAAACATAAAAACCATAAAAACCCTAAAAACCCATAGAAACCCTAAATAACAACTAAAAATAGAAAAAAAATAAACCCCTAAAAATTTTAGTACTCTCAAAAACCCTTAAAACCCTAAAATTCTAAAAAAAACCCAAAACCCAAAATAACTAAATGCCATAAAACCACAAAAATTCTTTAAAACCCCAGAAGAAAACCTTATAACCAAAAAAAATTAATCCCATTAAAAACTACAAACAATATAACCCCTATGAAGGACCCTATTACCCTTAATAACCTTTAAACCCATTAAAACAAATAAAGAATAACAAACTACTAAAAACTATATAAACCATTTAAAACCATAAAATTGTTAAAATAGACTCTAAAAACCCTTTAAAACCATAAAATCTAAAAAACCATTCAAACAATGAAAAGAATAAAAATCATAAAATCTATAAAAACCATAAAACCCTCAAAATGCATAAAACTATAAAAACCAATAAAAATGAAAAAACCTTGAAAATCCCTATAATGTTAAAAAACTTGAAAAACCCTAACAACCCCATAGAAAAAATAAAAAACATAAAAACACTTCAAACCCAAAAAAAACAAAAAAAACTCTAAAAACCCTAAAAACCCTTCAAAACCTAAAACCCTAAAATTCCTTACAAGAGCAAAAAACCGTAAAAATTCAAAAAATCCCTAAAAATAACTAAAACATAAAAAAACCCTAAAACCACTGAAAAACATAATAAAACATTAAAAATATAAAAACACTTAAAATTACAAAATAATTGAAATAAAACTAAAACACTAGAAACACTAAAAGATCATAAAAACCCTAAAATCCATAAACCCCTAAAACCCCTAAAACCCAATAAAACCATAAAAACCCTAAAACCACTAAAAACTATATCATCCCTTTAAACCTATAAAATCATTAAAAACTCTAAGAAAACATAGAAACACTTAGAAAACAAAAAAAAAACCAAAAAACCCAAAAAAGCCATAAAAAAAATAAAACCCTCAAAATCTTTAAAAACCAAAAAAACCTTATAAATCCCTAAAAATGTAAAAATTACGAAAAAACATGGAATTCCTGATAAAACCTAAAAAACATATAAAACACTTAAAACCCTAAAAAACCTTAAAAAAATATAAAACACTTAAAAATCCTAAAAACATAAAATTTATAAGATCCCTAAAAACCCTAAAACCCCAGAAAATCCAAAAAAAACTCTAAAAAACATAAAAATCATGAAAATGCACAAGATTCCACAAAAACATAAAGAATCCTCAAAATTGAGAAAATCCCTAAGAAAACATTAAAAACCTAAAAACACTTAAAACCCCTAAAACCCCTAAAAATTCATGAAACCCTAAAAAACCCTTAAAATTCCTCAAAAACCCTAAAACCCATAAAAACCATAAAGCCCCTAAAATCCATAAAAAAACAAAAATCAATAAAAACCTTAAAAACCCCAAAGAAAACCTTAAAACCAAAACAAATTAATCCCCTTAAAAACAAAAAACAATATAACCCCTATGAAGGACCCTATTACCCTTAATAACCTTTAAACCCATAAAAACAAATAAAAAATAACAAACTACTAAAAACTCTATAAACCATTTAAAACCATAAAATTGTTAAAATAGACTATAAAAACCATTTAAAACCATAAAATCTAAAAAACCATTAAAACAACGAAAAGAATAAAAATCATAAAATCCATAAAAACCATAAAACCCTCAAAATGCATAAAAATCTAAAAACCAATAAAAATGAAAAAACCTTGAAAATCCCTATAATGCTAAAAAACTTGAAAAACCCTAAAAACCCCATGGAAAAAATAAAAAACATAAAAACACTTCAAACCCAA
Organism: Viscum album; assembly: GCA_963277665.1. Classification (NCBI taxonomy): domain Eukaryota; kingdom Viridiplantae; phylum Streptophyta; class Magnoliopsida; order Santalales; family Viscaceae; genus Viscum; species Viscum album. The sequence continues at coordinate 792,570,164 of OY728164.1, forward strand.
AAAAGAAACCAAAAAAAACTCTAAAAACCCTAAAAACCCTTCAAAACATAAAACCCTAAAAATCCTTACAAGAGCAAAAAACCGTAAAAATTCAAAAAATCCCTAAAAATAACTAAAACATAAAAAACCCTAAAACCACTAAAAAACATAATAAAACATTAAAAATATAAAAACACTTAAATTTACAAAATAATTGAAAAAAAAACTAAAACACTAGAAACACTAAACGATCATAAAAACCCTAAAACCCATAAACCCCTAAAACCCATAAAACCCAATAAAACCCTAAAAACCCTAAAATCACTAAAAACTATATCATCCCTTTAAACCTATAAAATCATTAAAAACTCTAAGAAAACATAGAAACACTTAGAAAACAAAAAAAACCAAAAAACCCAAAAAATCCATAAAAAAATAAAACCCTCAAAATCCTTAAAAACCAAAAAAACCTTAAAAATGTAAAAATTACGAAAAAACATGGAATTCCTGATAAAACCTGAAAAACATAAAAACACTTAAAACCCTAAAAACCTTAAAAAATAAAAAACACTTAAAAATCCTAAAAACATAAAATTTATAAGATCCCTAAAAACCCTAAAACCCCAGAAAATCCAAAAAAACTCTAAAAAAAATAAAAATCATGAAAATGCACAAGATTCCACAAAAACATAAAGAATCCTAAAAATTGAGAAAATCCCTAAGAAAACATTAAAAACCTAAAAACACATAAAACCCCTAAAACCCCTAAAAATTGATGAAACCCTAAAAACCCCTTAAAATTCCTCAAAAACCCTAAAACCCATAAAAACCATAAAGCCCCTAAAATCCATAAATAAACAAAAATCAATAAAAAACACAAAACTCATTAAAAACAATACGAAAACATTGAACCCCTAAAATGGTAAAAACTCTAAAAAACCATAAAACCCCTAAAAAACTCAAAAAAAAAACAATAAAATCTACAAAAAAAAGAAAAAACCCAAAAAATCCTAAAAAACAATAAAACCCATCAAAAACCCTAAAAACATTAAAATAAATAAAATTGCTAAAAAAGCACAAAAAACCTTAAAAATGCAAAAAAACCTAAAAACCCTGCAAAACTCTTAGAAAAGCTTAATAACCTGAAAATATCTAATACCACTAAAACCTAAAAAACTAAAAACCAGAAAACCCCTTAAAATCCCTAACCCCCTTAAAATCCCTAAAAACTAAAAAAACCATAAAACCCTAAAAATTCCTAAAAATATATAAATATATGAAACCCCTAAAAATCTATAAAAATCCTATGTAAATAAAAAATCCTAAAAAAACATAATCAACTAAAAACATAATGAATCATAAAAACCCTAAAATTACCCTAAACACCTAAAGCCCCCCAAAACCATAAACCCCAATAAAAACCCTGAAACCAATAGAAAATCTAAAAAACATGTATCCCTTAAAACATTAAAAACTCCAAAAACCATTAACACCACTCAATACAAAATAAAACATAAAAACTCAAAAAACACATAAAATATAAAATAAATCCTTAAAAACCCTAATAATCCTTAAAAACCTTAAAAACCCTAAAAATCCATAAAAATCCATGAAAATGTAAAATAACCTAAAAATACTGAAAACACCTGAAATCCCAAAAGAAAACATTAAAACCCTAAAGAAACTAAACAACCCAAAATAAACTAAAAAATGTAAAATACCCAAAAATCCCTAAAACTGATAAAAAAACTTCAAAATACCTAGAAACCCTAAAACCATAAAAATCCTAAAAAGCACTAAAAATCAAAAAACATAAAGAACCCTAAAATAAAAAAACCCAAATAAAACCCTAAAAACCTAAAAACACTTTAAACACCTAAGAACTAAAAAAAACTAGAAACCATAAAGAACACTAATACCCTAAAACTGTTAAAAACAATAAAATCCCCTAAAACATTAAAAGTACATAAAAACATATAAAACCCTAAAAACCACTAAAAACTCATGAAAAAATTTAAAATCATAAAATTATTAATAAAACTATAAAAACGTTTAAACCCCTAAAAACTCAAAAAAAACTTAAAACAAAGAAACCCTAAAAACCAAAATCCCTCAAAATCCCTAAAAACCCTAAAAATATAAAAATATAAAGATGCTCAGAAATTCCTAAAAATGTAAAAAACCCTAAAAACCATGAAAAAAACCTATGAAAAATATAAAAAACATTAATACAGTTAAAACCCCTAAAAAATATAAAAATGATAAATCTATAAAAAAACCCTAAACCTAATAAAACCTGAAAACCACCAAAATCCCTAAAACCAATAAAATATAATAAATATCCTAGAAGTCTTAAAAATTTAGAAAAACTTAAAATCACCTAAAAAACACAATAATCCTTAAGAAACCTATAAAAACCAAAAAACACTTTAAAACCTTTAAAACATAAAAAAAGATAATAGGCCTTAAAATCCTTTAAAAGTCCCTACAAACCCCTGAAAACATGAAAACCACAAAAAAATCATAAAAAACCTAAAAAACCATAAAAATCCTAACATACCACTAATAAAATATAAAAACCCTTTAAAACCCTAAAAAAGTTTTAAAAAAATTAAAATAATAAACCCTATAAAAACTCAAAAAACTCATAAAAGCCCAAAAAAATATATAAACCATCAAAATCTGTAATAACCCTATAAAAATTAATAAAAATTATTTAAAATCCATAAAAATATTAAAAAACCCAGAAAAACCCAATGAATACTTTAACAACCTGAAAACATTTAAAATCCCTTAATCGATAAAAAAACTAAAACCATTAAAACTCTAAAAATTCCTAAAAACCGTAAAACCCTAACAAATTAACTAAAAACCCTAAAACCCTAAAAACCCTAAAAACCAAAAAATACTAAAAATCACTAAAATTACAAAAAAATACAAAAAACCTTAAAAACCATATGATAACCTTAAAAACCTAAAATCACTTTAATCCTCTAAAATATTTAAAAAAAACTAAAACACAAATTAACCTGAAAACACTAAAACCATCACTACTACAACTTGTCCCTTTATCAGCGCTAAAAACCGGCATTAATAGCGCTAGAAAAGCACTGTTAATGCCGGTGTAGATAAGGGGGGGGGGGGGTCCCCTTTAACAACGCTCCAAGAAGTGCTGATATTGGAGACCTTTATCAGTGCTAAAACAAGCGCTGATAAAGGACCCCCTTTATCAGCACTTTTTTTAGTGATGATAAAGGTGGCCCATATCAGCGCTTCTTGAAGAGGTTATAAAGGGTGTCCTTTATCAGCGCTGAAAAAAGCGCTGATAAATTCACCATCGCCTACACCTGCAAAACAGAACCTGCACACCTGCACACCAAAATACCTGCACAAAGTAGCACATGCACACCTGCACATAATAGCACCCGCACACAATATTTTGACAGACAACGGTATATACATTTCCTTGACATCTTGAATACAGAAAAACACATTAATATATACATTTCAAACATTGTTTTACATGGTTACAATTACAATTATTCAACAAAAGTTATAAACATTCATGTTTTATCCTTTGATATCGGTGATCTACTATCAAAAATTGTCGTTCATGGTATTTGTTGCCGAACAAAGCATCTGAACTCGAGGAAAAAAATTCACCTACATAAAAAACAAATAGTATATTAGTAATGTAATAATGAAATAAATTAAAACAATAATATGAAAGAATACATTAATATTGAAATGTGAAACTAAAATATGAAATTTTAAACTCAAATGTTTTCATTCTCATAACAATGAAATGGAATAATGTAAAATCAATATGTTTTTGATTGATTTATCTCATTTAATAAATATTGATTATTTATCTAATGAAAAGATTTACCGGTCACACTGTGCATCGGATTGAGGTGTGGTCTATTTGTACATGTCAGAAATGACTCATGTATCGTTGTCCTAAAGTTTCAAAGCAATCCGAGCGCGTTTTCTCGGTATTCCTTATGTCTGTAGTGTTGTTTTCTAAAGTTTATGTCCTTTAAACACATAGAAAATTAAAAAATAGTTAACAAAATAAAAAACCCTAAACAACTCAAAAACCCTAAAAACCCTAAAAACCAAAAAACCCATAAAAACCCTAAAATCCATCAAAATCTCTAAAACCCCTAAAAACCAGAAAAATAATTAAAAGCCAAAAAATACACAAAAATGTAAAAAATATAAAAAACCTGAATAAACCTGGGAAACCCTAAAAATGATTAAATTCCATGAAACCTAGAAAACACTGAAAACCTAAAAAAACCCTAAAAATAGAAAAAAAAACCATCTCAATACCTAAAAACTATAAAAACGTAAAAAACACCATAAACACATAAAATCCAAAAAAAACACCTAAATACTATAATAACACTTTAAACCCATAAAAAAATTTAAAAAACCCTAAAAACAATAAATCCCATAAAAAATAAAAAAAACTCTAAAAACCCTAAATACCCAAAAAAACAATAAAACCCCTTAAACCCCAAAAAATCCACAAAGTCCCAAAAATACCAAAAAAATATAAAATAAAAAAAAGACCAAAAAATCCATTAAAATGTAAAAACACCTAAAAAATAAAAATCTCATAATAAAATATTAAAAACCCAGAAACACATAAAACCCCTAAAAACATAAAATATGAAAAAAACACTAAAAAATACAAAAATCCCTCAAAATTCCTCAAAACCCTAAACCTAAATATACTTTCTAAAAAAGACCTAAAATCTCTAATAACGATAAAAACCATAAGAATGATGAAAAACCCTATGAAATCCTTAAAAGACAAAAAAAACATTTAAAACCCATAAAGCCCTCAAAATATGTAAAACAACAAAAAACCAAAAAATCCATAAAACCCTAAAGACCACTAAAAACCATAAAAACACTAAAATCTCATAAAATCCCAAAGAAACAACTAAAAACTCTAAAAACCCTTTAAAACACTAAAAATGATAAATAACTCTAGATCTACTTAAAAATTCTAAAAATACCAAAAAATCATAAAGCCCAAAAAACCATTAAACCCATGAACACTAAAAAACACAAACCCCCTCAAATTCTGTAAAAGCCATATAAAACCATACAATTTCTATAAAAGACCTGAAAATATAAAAATAAATAAAAAACTCTAACAACCCTAAAATCCCAAAATAAAACAAAAAAATCACAAAAGAACATTAAACCCAAAATCATAAAAATACTTGAATAACCTAAAAACCTCTAAAAACCCAAAAAAATCCCAAAAACACATAAAAATTTAAAAAATCCTTTAAAATAATTAATAATTACTAAAAGCGTAAAAAACCCATAAACCGAAAAAAAGCCTAAAACAACCCTAATATCCCTAATCCCCCTAAAAACTATAAAAACCATGAGAAAACATAAAAACCATAATATCTATATAAGCCCTAAAAACAAATACAAATTTTAAAAACCCAATAAACCCCTAGAAAAACCTAAAACCCAATAAAAACCATAAAACCTCTAAAAATCCAAAAAACCATAAAAATCCTTAAAAACCCATAAAACCTTAAGAAATACCCAAAACCCTTAAAAACATAAAAAACCATAAAAACCCAAAAATACCTAAACACCCCTAAGAAAACGATATAAAACTAAAAACTATTAAAATCATTAAAAAAACTAAAAACTCTAGAGACCCTATAAATACCTTAAAACCCATTAAAATCCCTAAAAACCCTAAAAATCGTAAACATCCAAAAAAGTCCTAATAACCCAACAAATGTAAAAAAACATAAAAAATTTTAAAAAACCCAATGAAAACCTTATGGACCAAAAAATACTTAAAACCCCATAAAAAAACTAAAACCCTTAAAACCCTAAAAGTCTATAACAATCCTAAAAATTCATGAAAGCCATAAAACCCATAAAACATAAAAATCATAAAAATATTTAAAAACTCTAAAAACTATTAAACTCATAAAAATTGTAAAAACACTAAAAACCAATAAAAAATAAAAAACTAAAATAAACCCTAGAAACTTAAAAAACCATATAAACCCTAAAAATCCTAAAAAAATCCAAAACCCAAAAAATCCCTGTACCCCTATATACGTTAAAATATTCAAAAATACCTAAAAAAGAAAAAACCCTAAATCACCTGAAAGAACCTCAAAAAACCTTAAAATGATAAAAATAATAAAACCCCTAAAATTCCTAAAATGTTAAAAAGCCTAAAAAACCATAAAACAAAAAAAATCGTCAACTACAAAAAATCCATAAAAGTTGTAAAAAGCCAAAAAACTGTTAAAATCTTTAAAAACCCTAAAAATAACCAAATATGTAAAATCCTTGAAATCCTTTAAAACCGTAAGAATGCATTAAAAACCTAAAATTCTAAAAAACATCAAAACACCCTCAAAATACAATAAAAACACTATAAACCCCTAAAAACATAAACCCCCAAAAAACCATTAAAAACCATAAAAACAGAAAAAAAAACCCAAAACAACTAATAACTATATAAACCAATTTAAACCCCTATTTTTTTAAAAAACTAGAAAATATTAAAACCCCTAAAATATCTGAAAAATCTAACCCCCACCTCAAAAAACCATAATAACCTCAAAACCCAAAAAAAACGTAAACCCCTCAAAATCCCTAAGAACCCAAAAAACAAATAAAAATCCTTAAAATATATAAAAATTCCTAATAACATAACCCCCTCCCAAAAAAAACGCAGAAACCTCCTATGAAAACATTAAAAATCTATAAATATTTAAATTTCTTAAAAAACATAAAAAAAACCCTAAAAACCATAATAAACCATGAAAATCATCCAAACTTCTAAAACCCCTGAAAACCATAAAAGTCATAAAAATATATAAAAATACTAAAATACTAATAACACCAAAAACATTAATATATTATGAAAAACATAAAAACACTTAAAATTCCTAAAAAATTTAAAAATGGAAAAAACAATAGAAACCCCTAAAAAGACACTAAAGCCCGTAAAACCCTTAAGACCCCATAAAACCAATAATACAACTAAAAACTCCAATAACCCTTTAAACGCATAAAATTTTTGAATAACACTAAAAACCCTTAAACATTAATCATCTCAAAAAATAGAACCCAAAAACCCAAAAACCCTAAATGCCCTAAACCCCGACAAAAAAATCACAAAATACCTAAAATCCCTTAAAATAATTAAAAACTAAAGAATCCTTACAAATATCTAAAAAAAATAAACTCTATAAAAGCACAAAGAAACCATAAGAAAACATTAAATAACAAAAAAACATATAAAAGCCTAAAAAACCCCAAAAAACTTAAAAATGATAAAACCCATAAACCCCATAAACCACCCAAAACCCCTCAAAAACCATAAAAGCCTTAAAACCATAATTGTCATAAAAATGAACTAAAATACCAAAAAAATTAAATACCTTAAAATCCCTAAAACACCCTATGAAAACCATAAAACAAAAAAAATCCTAAAAACCATAAAAATTGATTATAAAATATAAAGACCCCAAAACCCCTAAAAAACCAAAAAATCAAAAAACTGCAAAAAATATTAAAAAATATAAAATTATAAAAAACGAAAAGAACTACAAAAACTATAAAAATAATTTTTACCATTAAAAATTTTAAAATACTTAATAAAACCCAAAAAATATAAACAACTAAAACAACCTTAAAAACAGGAAAATTTCCTAAAAACTATGAAAATCTAGTAAAACCCTAAAAATACATTAAAATAATTAATTATTTATAATGTCTATAAAAATATAAAAAAACTAAAAAGATTGAAAACCCAAAAAAACCTAAAAAACTAAAAAACACTTTAAAATCCTAATAAATGACAAAAAAACATTAAACCCCAAAAAATCTTGAAAAAAAATAAAATCAACAAAATCCCTAAAAACCCAAAAACCCATAAAAATCCATAAAATCATAAAAGGAATTAAAACCCTAAAAAATAGGAAAAAAACTTTAAATGCCTAAAACCAATTATAACCCCTAAAACCAAAAAATATATAAAATTCCTTAAATACCCGAAAAAGAATCTAAAAACCCTAAAATCCCTAAAAACTATAAAAATAAATAAAAACCATAGAAAAACTTATAAACCCATAAAAACCCTAATAATCACTAAAAAATTTAAAACCATTTAAACCCCTAAAACATAAAAAAACACTATAAAAACATAAAACCCTAAAAACTCAATATAACTGTAAAAACAAAGAAACACTAAAAATTCTAAATATTACAAAAAAACGCTCAAAATCCCTAAAATCCAAAAAGACAATAAAATGATTAATTGTTTTTAAAAATACCTAAAAAATTAAAGAACCCTAAAACCCCTAAAAATTTCCAAATAACTTGAAAAACTTTAAAAAACATAAAAATCATAAAAATTCTTTTTAAATAACTTAAAATATAAAAAACCAATAAAACCCTGAAAACCCCTAAGAAAACCTTAAAAACCTAAAAACACTTAAAACCTCTAATAAGCTAAACAAATTAATATATCTAAAACCCGTAAAACCCACAAAATCCCTAAACACCCAAAAAACTATTAAAATCATAAAAAACCTAAAAATACCTAAAAACATAAAAACCCCTAAAATACCCTTTTAAAACCATGAAAACCAAAAAAAAACATAAAACCCATAAAAAACCAAAGAGAATATCAAAACCATAAAACCCCTAAAAATACCCTAAAACCCTAAAAACCTCTAAAAACCATAAAAACCCTAAAAACATTAAAAATACCTAAAAACACACAGAAACACTAAAAAACAATAATAAACTCTAAAAAACCCCATTAAACACCTAAAAAGATAAAAAACTCTAAAAAAGGATAAATATCTCAAAAAACACCTCAGAACCCAAAGGAATACTCTAATACACATAAAACCCCTAAACCGCTCAAAATTTATAAAAACACTAAAACTAATAATTATACTAAAAAATCCATAAAATCCCATAAAAATTTCTCAAAAAATAAAAACCCTTAAAACCCTAAAAATTATAAAAAACTTTAAAAACCTGAAAACCTGAAAACCCCAAAATATAACAAAAAATGGTAAAAAACCTAAAAAACACTAAAAACCATTTAAACCCACAAAATCCATAAAAACCCTAGAAACCAAAAATATTATAAAAAATCTCAAAAAATACCTAAAAAAATAAAAACCTTATAAACACTAAAAAACACTAAGAAAACCATAAATTCTTAAAAACACATAAACCCTTAAAAACAAAAAAAAGATAAACCCCTAAAAAACATAAAAATACTCAAAAAACCTAAAATACTCTAAAAAGTGTAAAAACCCAAAAAAATATTAAAAACCAAAAGACCCATAAAAGACTAAAACATCTTAAAACTATAAAAAATATAAAACCAAGAAAAATGTTAAAAACTGTAAAAAATCATAAAACGTTGAAAAAAATAAAAAACCCTAAAATAAAAAAATACACTAAACACCCAGGAAACCAAAAAAACCCTGAAAAATCCTCAAAATTCCTAAAACACTGAAAATTGACAAAAACCTAAGAAAAATCCCTAAAAACATAAAAAATACTAAGAACTATAAAACAACAAATAAAACATTAGAAACCTAAAAACACATTAATCACCTAAAAAAAGAAATTCTAAAACCCCTAAAAATCCCAGAAGTCTTAAAAAACCCTAAAAACCCACAAAATCCCAAAAAACCATAAAAATCATAAATATTCCCTAAAAGTCCCTAAAAACCTAAAAACCCCTAAAAACCCTAAAAACCAGAAATAAAACCATAAAACTATAAAAACAATTAAAACACACAAAAAACATAAAAATGTTGAAAACCATAAAAAACCCTAAAATCCCAAAAACCCTTAAAAACATTAAAAATGCTAAATACTCTTAAAATCCATAAAACCCCACTAAAAACATGAAAAAAACATTAAAACCATAAAAACATTAAAAAACTCTAAAAAATCATTAAAACCTTAAAACTAAAGAAAAACGTAAAACACAAAAAACAAACCATAAAATTCTAGAATACCCTAACGACCCTCAAAATACCTAAAACCCTAAACAAATTAAATTGTTAAAAAATCACATAAATTCTCAAAAAATAAATAACCCCCCAAAACCATATAAAACTATAAGAAAACATTAAGAATCTAGAAAACATAAAATTTCAAAATAATGCTAAAAACCAAAAAAACAAAAATTCCTTAAAACCTTAAAAAACCCAAAAATTCCCTGAAAACATTAAAATCCAAAAAATCCTTAAAATAACTAAAAACATAAAAACCCCTAAAACCATTGAAAAAACCTAAGAAAACATTAAAAACCTAAAAAACATAAAATGCCTAAAAACCCAAAATAGTACTAAAATCTTAAAAAACCCTAAAAGACCATAAAACCCATAAAACCCATAAAACCCCCGAAAAACCCTAAAACCCAAAAAAATCTAAAAACAACCAAAAACTCTATCAACCTATTAAACCCATAAAATATTTAAAAACACTAAAAAATTAAAAACCTAGAAATCCAAAAAACCCAAAAAAAACATAAATACCATAAATACCCTACAACACTCAAAATCCATAAAAATAATAAAAAAACATAAAATCCCTAAAAATACCAAAAAACATAAAAATACCTAAAAACACATAGAAATCCTAATAAAACAATAAAAACATAAAAATAATTTAAACCCCAAAAAAATAAAAAACCGAAAAACCTAAAAAAACCTAAAAAACACTACAAATGTTAAAAACACTAAATATCCCTAAAACCCCTAAAACTAATAAAAATCATAAAAAAACCCTAAAAATAAAAAAACTTTAAAAAGCCTCAAAATACTATGAAAAACATAAAAATAAAGAAACATTTAAAACATGTAAAAACATAATATTACTAAGAACCATAAAAACCCTAAAAACCCTAAAAACCCTAAAAATCCCAAGAATACCCTAAAAACCATAAAAATCACGAAAAAATCCATAAGAATCCATAAAAATGAAAAAAATCATAAAAATAAAGAAAATCCCTAATAATACCCTAAAAACCTAAAAACACTTAAAATCCATAAAACCCCTAAAATTTTATAAAAACACTAAATACTACTTAAATACCCTAAAACCTAAAAAAACATAAAGCCCCTAAAATCCTTAAAAACCATAAAAATCCAAAAAAACCGTAAAACCCATTAAAAAATATAAGAAAACATTAAACCCCCAAAATAGTAAAAAAATTATAAAAAACAATAAAATCCACAAAAGACTAAAAATCCCATAAAAATTGAAAAAAAACCCCAAAACCCTAAACACCATAAAAACTCTAAAACCCCTAAAAATCACTAAAAACCTAAAAAATGATAAAATTCTTAAAAAATCACTAAATCCCACTAAAAATGTAAAAAACTCAAAAACCTAAAAATCCTTAAAATGATAAGAAAAACATAATATCCTAAAAACACCTAAACCCATTAAAAATCCTAAAAACCTTAAAAACAAATAAAACTCTAAAAAACCTAAAAAAATAACCCTAAAAATCCATAAAAAACCCTAAAACCCTAAAAATATCTAGAAATCCCTAAAAAAGTAAAAACCCAAATAATCCTGAACAACCATAAAAAATCGAAAACCCCCCAAAAACCCCTTAAAAATGTAAAAAATATTATAAACCCTAAATATACCCTAAAACCCTCAAACCTAGAAAACTAGAAAACCCTATTAAAACACTAAAGTCCAATAAAATCCCTAAAAAATATCAATACCCTAAATTTTATAAAACCTCAAAAAATATTTAAAACCCATAAATACTCAATATAACCTAAAAACAAAAAAAACCATGCATCTAAAAAAACAATAAACCTATAAAAACCCTAAAAATCCTTAAAAACCTTTCAAAACAATAAAAATCTACATAAATCCAAAAATCAAACAAATACTGAAAACCAAAAAAACCCTTAAAAGGCCTTAAACCCCTAAAAACTCCTATGGAGATGGCAGTGCACTCTCTAGGTTATCTCTCTCGCCCGATTCTTCTTCCCCTGGTTTTGTCTAGAGTTTTTGGCCTTGGTCTTCATCGGCAGCGATGTTCTCTGGGCGCGCTTTTCAGATCTAAGGTGACGATGGCTTTCTGTCTTCAGCAGCTTCTTTTGCCACACCCCATAAACTGGATTTCAGTTTTGGAAAGAATTTTTTGTGGGTGTGCTTGGATTTCATCGGGCTCAGTGCTTGTGTGGGTTCCTATAGTCAATGATCAGTCAGATCTGGTCTGCGGAGAAGCTGTTGACTCCTTGGCGTTCAGGACCCTTGATGGGAATCCACTGTGGTTCGGGGTTGACTTTGCATATCTGAGTTTACCCTAGGCAGTCTAGAGTCGGGTACCTCAATGACGATACAGTCTTGGTGAGGAGGAGCATTCGAGTTTGGTTTGGCAGTGTTTTGCGCAGAGGATGTAGTTCGGGACTTGGTTCAATGATGGTTTCTTGTTGGAGAATTGTGTCAATGGCCTGCAGTTTGGTGCCTTTCGATGGATCTTCTAGCTTTATGATTGTTTAAGGCACTTGGAGCTGGATGCTGCGGGGGCTCCCAGTTATTCGTCGAGGTTGCAGAAGGCACCTTTGAAGTGGTGGAGGGGAACACATTGACGATGTGGGCTATGGACGGTCAAATCTCCTAATTTTATGCCTCGGTTCTACTTCATGGATACCTCCTTGATGCTTTTTCAAATCTGTTATATCTCCTCTTCCTTGGTATTGTTTCTGCAAATTTTCTTTGGTTTTGGTGTGCCGTTGGATTGTGGAATTTTCCTCTACGGGTTCAATCTAGTGCTTTGGATCGCTTTGCTGGTGTCTTGGTTTGTTGGTTGCGTTATGGTTATGGTTTCGAATGAGCTGCTGGTCGAACTGGGTTTTCTCGTGATGGTTTTGACGATTCTATGGGGTCAGGTGTGGGTGGATGTTGGTAATGATTTCTGGAATTGGAGCTGCTGGATGCTTGAAGCGGCTTGGATGAGAGTGGAATGGTTGGGAGTTTTTGATTTCTGTAATGAAAATACTGGCTGCTAGATTGGCTGTGATGCTGGATGTGGCTGGATGTTTGGCAATGATTTTCTTGTAAGGATGGCTTGTTGCGGCTGGTTTGGTAGTGAGCATCTACTAGTGCTGGCTGTTGGTAGGGAAGAAGAGTTGCTGGGGTCTAGAGGCTTGGTGTTATGGGATGCTTGCTCTGTTTGGATGGGTGATGCTTGTTTTGTTAGGATGGGTGATGCTATTGGTGATGCTATTCGTGGGAAGGTGATGGATGCTGGTACATGTGAGGTTGGAAGTTGGATTTCTCTTGGTAGTGGGCTGGTGGTTGCTGGATGCTGCTGGATGATGGTGATGGTTTCTGCTTGTACCTGGGTGTGCTTGTTCGGTTTTTTTATTTTCTTTTTTGATTTTATGTTTTTGCGTGAGTTGTAAGGGGTTTTCGGGTGTGGGTCATTTGACCCCTCCTCTCCCTTGTCTGTTGTGTCTCTATTTTTCTTTCTAATAAATTTGGTGGGGGGGGGGGGGGGTTGGGAATAGCCCGAACCTCACACCTTCCTTGCCCTAAAAACTTCTAAGGACCAAAAATCCATTAAAACCCCTTAAAAGATCTAAAAATCCATAAAAGCCAAAAAATAGCTTACAACTCTATATGACCTTTAAACTCCTAAAAAACGTAAAAACCACTCTAAAAACACATAAAGCCCAAAAAAAATTAAAAAAACCTAAAACCCCCCAAAACCCTAAAAACCCTAAAAACCCCTAAAAACCCTTAAAATCATAGATATCAAAAAATATATATATAAACATAAAAACTCCTAAAATCTCTAAAAACCACTATGAAAACCTAAAAATACCTAAAACCCCTAAAAAAATAAAAATGAAAAAAAACATAAAAACACAAAAACTCTCAAAATTCCTAAAAACTCTATAATCCCCTAAAAATAAAAAATCACTAAAATCCCAAAAAACATAAAATCCCATAAAACATACAAAAATCAGAAGAAAACATTAAAAACATAAAAACACATAAAACCCCAAAAACAATCTTAAAAATCTTAAAAAATACGAAAAACTCTAAAAAAACTAAAAATTATAAGATCCCACAAACCATTAAAAAACCTCTGAAAACCCATAAACCCCTAAAATCCACTAAAACTCTATAAAAATAAAACACTTAAATTTTTTAAAAAATATATAAACCCTTAAACCCCTAAAAACATGACAATTCCTTTAAAATCCCAAAAAACTACAAATACCCTAAAACCCCCTAAAAATCCTTAAAAACACTAAAATCCAATAAAAACCAAAAAATCCAAAAAAATACCTAAAAATTAAAAAACTCTAAACCACTTGAAAATCCTAAGAAACCCTAAAAACCCTATAAATACTTAAAACACCAAAAATCCTAAAAACCCATAAAAACCCTTAAAACCCAAAAAACCAAAAAACACCTAAAACCCTTAAAAACCCTTATAACACATTAAAATCATAAAAACCCACTAAAAACTCTAAAATCAATTAAACCTCTATAAACATTAAAGAACTATAAAAAACATTAAAACACAAAAAAACTAAAAAAACCCTAAAAACCAAGAAATAAAAAAGACCCTAATAAACCCTAAAACCCTTCAAAAACCTATAGAAACCTAAAAACCATAAAATTATTAAAAAAATACCTAAAAATCCCTAAAAACTATAAAAATCCCAAACCCATAAAATCCTTATGAAAACATTAAAACCCTAAAGTAATTAAATCCCACAAAAAATTAAAAAAATGCTAAAAACCCAAGCAAAACCTACAAATCCTAAAAACCCACAAAATCCTTAAAAACCATAAAAACCATAAAACTCCTAGAAAGGTGCTAAAAATCCCTAAAATCATAAAAAAAATAACCTTGAACACCCCTAAAAACGTTCAAAACATAAAAACACATAAATCCTATAAAAACCTAAAAAATGTTAAACACCCTAAAAACCATAAAACACCTAAAAACCTTCAAAACCCTAAAAATCCATAAAACCCCTAAAAATCACTAAACTTTTTAAATCACTTTAATCCCAATTAAACATTAATAAATATAAAAACCATAAAACCAGAAATACCTCAAAAAACCCTAAAACACAAAAAAACCCCTAGAACACCTACAAACCCGAAAACCGTCAAAATACCAAAAAACCTAAAAAACCAAAATATCTTAAAAAGCCCAAAAAACTAAAAAAATTGGAAAGCGCCCTAAAAAACATGAAAACCGTAATAAATCCTTAAAAAAATAGTTACAAACTCTAGAAAACATAGAAATGAAAAAACCCCTAAAACCCCTCAAAATCCCTAAAAATCATAAAAACCTAAACCCCCTAAAAATCACCAAAAATATAAAACCAAAAATCATGAAAGCTCGTAAGAAAATCCTAAAAACCTAAAAACACATATATCTCATAAAAACCTAAAAATGTTAAAAAAGTTATAAACCACTAAAATGACCCTTAAAACTCTAAAACCCATAAAACACCCTAAAATCTCAAAAAATCCTAAAAATCCATAAAAAAACATAAAACCCACTAAAAACATAAAAAACCATTAAACACCTACAAAGTTTTAAAAATCCAAAAAACATTAAAAACCTTAAATAAACTAAAAAACCCATACACCTGAATGAAAAATAAAACCCTAAAAGCCTTAAAACTCCTCAAAATCCCTAAAATCCCTAAAACCCCTTAAAATTATAAAAATCCTATAAAATCCCTAAAAATACCTAGAAATGTAAAAAAATCCAAAAACCTTGATCAAACCTAGTAACACCATAAATATTTGAAAGACAACATAAAACACATAAAAACATAAGAAACACTAAAAACAGTAAAAATGTTTAAAACCCTAAAAAACAAAAATAACACAAAACCAATAAAATCCTTAAACCCACTAAAAACTCTAAAAATGATTTTAATCCGTAAAAATAATAAAAACATTAAAAAACCATAAAAAATAAAAAACATAATAAACAATGGAAACCCCAATAACCGCCTAATAACTAAAAAACCCAATAAATAATAGAAACCCCTAAACCCCCTCAAAATACCTGAAAAACCTAAAAATCATAAAAACCAAAAATATATATAAAAGTACCTAATAATTACCCCCTCAAGTTACTAAGAATCTATTAGCAAATCGTAAATACCTAAAAACAATTAAAACCTATAAAAACATAACAACCCTAAAAACCCTAAGAAACACAGAAACCATAAAAATACTTAAAAATTATAAAAACCCTAAAACCCATAAAAACGCTAAATACTGCAAAAATATCTAAAAAAAATTAAATACATAAAATTTTTTAAAAACCCGAGAAATCCTAAAAAACCCAAAAACGCTAAAAAGTAAAAAAAACCAAAAGACCCAAAATTCTATAAAAAAACTCAAAATCCATAAAAGCCCATAAAAATCCTAAATTCCCTAAAAATCCTAGAAACATAAAAAAACTAAAAACCCAATAAAAATTTTAAAAACTAAAAGTATATAAAACCCCTAAAAATTAAAAAATGCTAAAAACCCTAAAAACCCTGAAAAGACCCTAAAATATCAGAAAACCATAAAAATCGTTAAAAAATTAGAAACCATAAAACCCCATAAAAACCTTAAAACCACTAAAAACTCTAAAAACACTTTAAATCCGAAAAAAATTTTAAAAACCTAATAAACACTTAAAAACATTAAAAAATAAAATAAATAAAACACTAAAAACCCCAAAACCCTAAAAAATATAAAAAAACCTCAAAACCCTAAAAACATGAAACACTAAAAACTCTGAATAAAACCTATAATAAACCTCAAAACCTAAAGACCATAAAAAACCCTAAAACCTATAAAACCCCTAAAACCCCATAAAACCCTAAAAACCCATTAAAAACACTAAAACACCTTTAAACTCCAAAAAATGTGAAAAAATATCTAAAAAACATAATATCCCTAAAACTCCAAAAAACCCTAAAAATAAAAAAAACAATAAAATCCCAAAAAATTACTAAAAACTGTCAAGACACTCAAAATCCTAAAAAAGCTAAAAAACCCATAAAATCCTATAAAAGACCAAAAAATCCTAAAAACATAAGAAATATTAAAAACCCAGAAAAAATCTCTATGATAACCTTAAAACATTAAAAAACTAAAAATACATACGACCCTAATAATACTAAATAATTTAAACACCATAAAGAACCCTAAAAACCACCAAAATCCATAAAACCCTAAAATCCCTTATAATCATAAAAAATACCTAATAATCTAAAATACCCTAAACTCTAACAATATAAGAAAACCTAAAATCCATAAAAACACATAAAACTACTAAAAATATAAAAAACACTAAAACCTCTAAAAACCCTACAAATACCCTAAAACCCTAAAACCCTATAAACCATAAAAACATAAAAACCCATAAAAATCCCATAAAACACCTAAAACCCACTAAAAACACAAAAACCCATTTAAACCCATAAAAATGTTAAAAACACTAAATACAATAAAACCCCTAAAAACTCAAGAAAAAATAAACCCCAAAACCCTATAAAAGTAACCAAACCCCTTAAAATTTTAATGATCCCTAAAATTCATAAAACCCCATAAAAATCCAAAAAAAATCCCTAAAAATCCCTAAAAACAGAAAAAAAACCTAAAAATCATAACAAACTATTAGAATCCTAATACACATAAAACCAATATAAAACATAAAAAATTCCAATTTATTTATTATATATTTCTTATTTTTGTAAGAATCATAAAATGCTAAAAGCCCTAAAAAATGTAAAAAAACAAATCCCCTAAAAACCCCTAAAACCCCTAAAAATCCTAAAACACCAAAAAAACAATAAAACCACTATAAACCGACTAAAAAATCTAAATACCCTTTCAATACCTAAAAACATTAAAAAAATATAATAAATCTTAAAATGATAAAAATCAAAAAACACTACAAATCAATAAAACCATAAAAACCCTAAAAACCATTGACATCTTATAAAAAACTAAAAATCATAAAAAATCATAAAAATACAAAAAATACTTGAAAACATACAAACCCTTAAAAACCATAAAACCCCTAATGAAAACCTTAAAAACATAAAAACAATTAAAACCCCTAAAACCCCTAAAACGCTAAAAACCATAAAACCATAAATAATACTAAAAACTATAAAATACTTCGAAAAACCATAAATGACTCATAAAAACCTAAAAACCAAAAAAAACTCTAAAAACCATTTAAAACCTGAAAACTGTTAAAAAATTTAAAAAACCTTAGAAACCAAAAAAAAACTCAAAAAACTATAAAAATAAAAAAATAACCATAGAAACCCTAAAAACCGTAAACCCCTTTAAAACCCTAAAAACCCTAAAACCCGTGAAACCCCTAAAAAATCCCTAAAACCATAGAAATATAAAAAACAATAAAAACCATGAAAATCGCTTAGGAAACCTAAAAAACTAAAAACACTTAAACCCCCTAAAAACCTAAAAACCCTAAAAATATTAAAAACCCTAAAAACACATAAAAACATGAAAAATTATCAAAACCCTAAAAATTCACTAAAAACTATAAACACCCTTTAATTCATAAAAATGTTAAAAAACTCTACAAAAACATAAAACCCGTATTCAATAAAAAACCCTAAAACCCAAAAAAAAACAATAAATACCCTAAAACCCTCAACATCCCTAAAAACCATAAAAATACTAAAAACCCTGAAACCATGAAAACACCCGAGAAAACCATAAAAACCAAAAAATGATTAAAATCCCTAATGACCTAAAAAATGCAAAAAATCCTAAAAAACAATAAAAACAATAAAATACCTAAAAACATTAAAAATCCCTAAATTCCCATTGAAAGTATAAAAACCCACTGAAAACTCTAAAAACTGTAAAAAACTCAAAAAACCCCTGAAAACACAAAAAAACCATGAAACCCCTATAAACCCTAAAAACCATAAAAATCCTAAAAATTCCTTAAAAATCCCTAAAAACATAGAAACCCATAATACCCTGAAAACCATGAGAATCCCCAAGTAAACCATAAAAAACAAAAAACACTTAAAACCCATAAAAACAAAAAAATACTAAAAACCCAAAAATCTTAAAAACACTAAAAACATTAAATACCCCTAAAAATCATAAAACCACTAAAAAATAATAAAAATGTAAAATCCTATAAACACAAATAAATGTTAAAAAAATATATAAAAGCCCTAATTTTTCAATAAAAAATAAAAAATCTCTAAAATTGCTAAAAACCCAAAAAACATTAAAATCCTAAAAAACCCTAAAAACCATAATAATCCAAAAAAGTCCCTAAAAATTTAAAACACCCCTAAAATACCTAGAAACTATATGAAAACTATAAAACCTAAAAAATAATTAATCCCATAAAAAACTAAAAACATCAAAAACCCTAAAAAACCATCAAAATCCATAAAAACCTTTAAAAACAAAACAAAAACCTAAAAATCTATAAAATCCTAAAAAAACTCTAAAACCCCTGAAGAACCCTAAGAAAACATAAAGAACATAAAGAAACAAAAAACCCCTAAAACCCCAAAAAATGAAATAAAACCCTATGAATGCTAAAAAATACAACAAACCCAAAAAACAATAAAAACACCTAAAATTTTAAAAAACAACAACAAACCCATATAATCCCAAAAAATCACTTGAAACTATCAAAACCCTTTAAAACCCAAAAAAATGTTAAAAAAGAAATATAAAAACTTAAAACCCTAAAAAACTAAGAAAAACCATAAAACCCCACAAAACCATAAAATACCTCAAAATCCCTAAAAACCCTCAAAATACATGAAATCATAAAAATCCTTAAAGATCCTAAAAAATTAAAAACCCTAGAAATGAAATAAAACCCTATAAAAGCTAAAAAAATACAACAAACCCTAAAAACCGTAAAACTCCAAAAAATGTAAAAAAAAACAACAAACTCATATAAACCAAAAAAATCACTAGAAACTCTCAAAACCCATTAGAACCCATAAAAATGTTAAAAAATAATTCTAAAATCTTAAAACCCTAAAACCCCACAAAACCATAAAATCACTCAAAATCCCTAATAACCATTAAATTATTCAATATCCAAATAATCCCAAAAGATCGAAAAAAATAAAAAAACTAAAAAGCATAAGAAAATATTAATAACAAAAAAATTGGTAAAATACAAATAACCCAAAAACACAAAAACCCATAAAATACCCTAAAAACCATTATTACCCATAAAAGGCTTAAAACCCATAAAAATCCTTAAAACACATAAAATCCACTAAAAAACCCAACACCCTATAAACCATAAAAAAGTTAAAAACAATAACAAAAAAATGCAAAATATAATAAAATACTATAAAACTCATAGAACCCTAAATCTATTCAAAACCCTTAAAAGACCTAAAAACCCTAAAGCTAAAAAATACCAAAAACCCTAAAAACCATGAAAATGTAAAAATACCCCAAAACCCCTTGATAAACCCTAAGAAATATTTAAAAACATAAACACACTTAAACCCCTTAAAAAGTCTAAGAACTCTAAAACAATAAAAGACCCTAAAAATCCGAAATACCATAAAAACTCCTAAAATTCTTAAAAAACCAAAAAACCATAAAAATATAAAAAAATATCTAAATAATCTAAAAACCATTTAAAAACCTTAAAACATTAAAAATCCTAAAAAACCTTTAAAACCCCAAAAACTAAAAATAAATAAAACCCCCGAAAAACCACAAATAACCTAAAACCCCTAAGACACCTCAAAATACTTAAAACCCTTAAAAAATTAATACCATAAAAACCCTAAAACCCCTTATAAAACCTTAAAAACCTAAAACTATTAAATCCCTTAAAACCTCAAAAATAATAAAACCCAAAAAATTCTTAAAAACCATAAAACCCCTATTTTTTTAAAACACCTAAAAACCTATAGAGACCTTAAAACCCACTAAACATTATAAACCCCATTTGAACCCCTAAAAGTTTTAATAAACCCTAGAAATGATTAAAACTATTAATAATTTATGAAACCCTAAATACCCAAAATAACCGAAAACACTAACCCCCCAATTCTAAAAAATCCCTAAAAACCATTAAAATACCAAAAAAATCCATAGAAATACCTAAAAACATAAAAAACCCTAAAAACCTGAAAAATATTTACGAAACTATTAAAAACATAAAATCACTTAAATACTCTAAAAACCTAAAAAAATCTAAATTTCCTAAAAACCATAAAGACCAGTAAAAACCATAAAAACTATAAAAACTCATAAACCACTAAAAACTCAAAAAAACCATTTAAACCCCAAAAAACATTTAAAAACTCTCAAAACCCTTAAAAAAAATAAGAAACTAAAAAAACCCTCAAACCCAAAAAAACAATAAAATTCCTCTAAACCATAAAAAACCCCCAAATCCAAAAAACCCATAAAAACTATAAAAACCTAAAAAATATCTAATAATGTTAAAAACCCTAAAAACCAAGAAAACCCATAATAAAGCCTTAACAACATAAAAAACAAAAAACAACTAAAATACCTATAAATGATAAAAACATTAAAACCCCTAAAAACACTAAAAATATCTAAAGACACAAAAAATAGTAAATTCCATAAAAATCCTTATAAATATTTAAAAAACTAAAAAATCTATAAAAACCAAGAAAAACTATAAAAACGTTAACAACCTAAAAATATGTAAAACCCTAAAAAACCTAACAACTCTAAAACCCTAAAATTCCCAAAAAACCCCTAAAACCCCCCAAAACCATAAAAGACATAAAATCCATGAAAATACTAAAAACCGATAAAAACCCTAAAAACCCACTAAAATATTGAAAACCATTTGAAATCAAAAAATGTTAAAAAAATATAAAAACCATAAAACCCCAAAAACGCAAAAACGCAAAAAAAAATTACAACCCCAAAAAACCACAAAAAGCCAAATTCCCCTAAAAACCATAAATTCCTTCAAAATCCCAAAAATCATGAAGAACCATAAAAATAAAAATATACCCTAAAAATACATAACAATGTAAACAACCTAAAAACACTAAAAATACTAATCAAGCATTAAAACATAAAAACACTTAAAATACCAAAAGCCTAAAAATTCTAAAAACCTAAAAACTCAAAAAAAATATCTATAAAAACCATCAAAATCCCTAAAACCCCTAAAAAATATTTCTGAATCTTTCACCAGGGCCTATCGTTGGGAGTGTCGTCAAGAAAATGGTATTTCATTATCACCCCACATTACTACTTTCCAAAGGATGGGTGACATTCATAACTTTCTTGGTGATGTATGATTTATGATCAAAATGGGATGATGGGATGTCAGTTCCTCCTTTTGTGGATTTCTCCTTGGAACTTGTCACGAGGTCTGGGTCTCCCACATAGATTAAGATGTTCTCTTAAAACTCATTCCCAATTCCATATCTTTTTGGATGATGTTTAATTATTATTCTTCTATATGGAAATTCCGTGGCATCTTGACAGGTTGGAAACCATTGGTTAGGGGAGTAGTTGTGTTGGGAATCATTGAAATGTCTGGACACTGGAACATTGATCACCTGTATTCTTCCTAATAAGAGGGTGTCTCATGGGTGCAGAACCTGATGAATTCCACATTGATCATGGGGTATCTTGTTCTAAAGTCATGTCTTCCAGGGTTTTCCTCAAACAACCCATGTTTATCATGAAGTAGTAGTGTAGCAGGTTGCTATTTTAACGTATTTCAAGGATGGAATGAGATTGGTCAGAAATCATAGTAGAGTAAGATCAATAAGGTGCATCCCTATGAGGTAATTCCTAAAAATATTTACTTATAGATGGCTAATAACACCTCACAGAGCTGGGCTTGCAGTGGTGCATCCTATAAATGGGAGGTTTCACACTATAAAGGTTGATCTAAACACTATTATTGGTGGATCAGGGAGGTGCATCCCTATGATGGGGACACCAATGTTTACCATTGGTTGGGATTTAACCTCATGGAGGTGTCTTACAAACATTGTTTAGGATATAGGGATAAAAACCTATGTAGTTCTATGGAATTTTTGAGGCTTACAGATTAGTATTACACAATTTCTACTAAGAACAGTGATTGTGTGGATGAGTCTTACTTGTATGAATGATCCAGTTTGATGGCATGATTCTACTGGGATGTGGTGGCCCAAGTGAGAATAATGATAGATTATGGATGGGTTAGATGAAATGGATGGAGTGGATTGGTTTTTGATGGTGTTGGGATTGAATCTCAGGGAGGCATCTTATGTATCCTATTTAGTTAGGAATAAAATTCCACATAGTTTTGGAAGGGGCACTGGGGATTACACCTAAAGAGGATTCTTGTAGAGAATATGGTTGGCTCTTACGCGTGGAAGTGTCCCATTAAAGACATGTTTGGGGATTTCATATAGTAATGGATTAGGAGGGTGGGAAGGTTTTATAGTCACTACTAACATCTAATCCAACATGATCGATGCTTGATGTGAGAAATATGAGGAAGTAGTAAACCAGATAAACGTGTCCTGAAAGATGAATTAGGAGATATTGTGTGGGCCTTACACATGGAAGATTCCCAAGGAGGACCAAATTTTGTTTGAGTAGGACCTCATCTTGTGTGGTGGGGCTTACGTGTAGAAGCGGCCCATGGAGAAAAATCTCAAAGGGAGAGGGATGAGGAGTTGAGAGCACAAAAAGTGGAAAGGGTTCCTACTGCCCATCCCCTCTCTGAGCATTGTACATGGTTGATGAAAGGAGAAGAAGAGGTGCTACCTCCTACAAGAAAGGTTAGAAGCTTACCCTAGGATGGATTCGTAGGAGGATATCGTTCCCTCTGTGGAGGGTTTGGAGGATTCCATTCCATGTGAGTAGGGTCTCCTTCCTTGTCAGTCATACATGGGACATCCTACATTTTTTACATAGGGAGAGGTCATAGTTTAAAATCATGTGTTGAGTACATTTGATGATAGGTATTTTTGATTCATATGGATCAGATGTGGGGGACTCACACCTCACTCCTTGGGCTTACGTAACTGTCACACATACACCCTTGAGAAGGGCATGGCTTTAACAATGTAAAGTTGGAATGATGGGGAGGAATGGTCAATCACGAGGTCCATATTATTATTACTATGTGAAAAATCAAGAGGCATTTACATCCCTATTCTAAATGGATAGGTAGGGAAGGGGCATGAGGGAAGGCTCGTAAGGGACCATGAAATCAAAACGTGAAATCCTAGAGGGATGTGTGGAGGATGTTCATGTAAGAGAGGAGGGTTGTGAAAAAGGGGGACTTGAACATGGTGATGTGTAGTAAAGGCAACATATAGAGCTTCAAGGAGAAGGTGTATGAAATATTGGAGGCTTGAACGCAGGAGGAATGGTTGACTGCATGATTAGGATGCGCTTAAGACCGGTAGTGAATGAATGGGGGGTCTTTCACACACAGCTACCTTAACATGAAAGAAATGGGTGAGGGTGAATCCATAGTGGTCCCACATTAATGGGACACTAAGAAAATATATCGCGCAAGATCTTTTACCTTGATGGTTCCATGGCATTCACACAATCAAGGAAAAAGTGTCTTACGCATAGCAAAGTGACACTTTGACTTCTGGATAACCAAACTAAAAAAGAAAGGTACTTCAATATATAGATGAATTCTTTAATGGTGGTGCACAAGATTTCTGGGAAGGAAGTGGGTGTTTGACGTCTCATTGAGCGGGTAAGAGTTTTACACGTGGATCATACATTTTTTCATGTAGGAAGGAACACTTACACACACCTTACTTGTCCATTTTGGGGTGGTCGGGGTGGAAGATTTCTTTTCGATGTCGTGTTGGGCTTATAAGAGCCTTACGTAAAGATGTTTATTTTGCACGCACATTTTAAAACATGTGTGTACCTTCTGTTTCCATTCAAAGATTATTCTTTGGGTTGGATGGTGTCTTTGGTTCACATAAAGAAATCTTTGGTTCTTCAAATGGAATTCGACACCAATGGAAATAAAAATCCTTAAAAACCCCTAAAAATCCATGAAAACCTAAAAACTCAAAAAACCCATTAAACCCCCTAAGAAAAACATAAAAACATAAAATAATTTAAAACCCCTAAAAACCTAAAGAATCAAAAATGATCCTAAAAAACCTAAAAATACTAAAACCAATAAAAGCCCATAAAAAATTAAAAACCCAAAAAAAACATTGAAACCATAAAAACCAACTAAATACCCTAAAACACCTTTAAAACTCTAAAAATGGTTGAAAACTATAAAAAATATTAATAATCATAAAAAACCCAAAAAACCCAAAAATACATAAAAACCCTAAAAATCCTAAAAATCCCTAAACCTCTTAAAATCAATTAAAATTATATAAAATCCAAAAAAAACATAAATACATAAAAAAATAACCCTTAAAACCCCTAAGAGGACCTTAAAATCCTAAAAACACTTAAAACCTCAAAAAAACCTAAAAAATGATAAAAAAACCCTAAAAGCTGTAAAACCCATAAAACCCCATAAAAAGCCATAAAAATGCTAAAAACACGTAAGAACCCTAAAAAACCACTTAAACTCTAAAAACTCTTCATACACCTAAAAATGTTTAAAAACCCCAAAACTATAAAATACCTGAATAATACTAAAAATCCCTAAAACCCATCAAAATCCATAAAAATGTTAAAACATTAAAAGTCTTAAAACCACTAAAAATAGAAAAACTCTAAATATCCTAAAAACCCATAAAAACCATAAAATCATTCAATATTCCAAAAATTCTAAAAAACGATAAAAGCCTAAAACCCTAAAAGTCCCTAAAATTATAAAAACACTAAAACAACAAAAACCCATAATAAAACCTTAATGTAAAACCCTAAAAACCAAAAAAAAACTCTCAAAACCCTAAGAAAATCTAAAATCCCATAAAAACCCTTTAAACTATAAAAACCGTAAAACCTTAAAAAGACTCTAAAACACAAAAAAATCCCTAAAAACCTCTAAAAAATATAAAAACAATTTAAACCAATAAAATCATTATAAAAATGTAAAAAAATTAACACCCCTAAAAACTAAAAAAATCTGAAAAACCCTAAAACTGATAATATCCCTAAAATCCCATAAAATCCTTAAAAACCCTAAAATACCTAAAACCCCTAAAAAGCCAGAAAACTTCTAAAAAATCCATAAAAATACACAAACACATTAGTAAACCTAAATACCCTAAATAACATAATAAAACCTTAAAATCCTAAAAAAAATTAAAACCCCTAAAAACCAGAAAACCCCTAAAACCCCAAAAAACCCTAAACCACCTCAAAATCCCTAAAAACTAGTAAACCCCATAATAAATTATAAAGAATATCCATTAAAATCCCTAAAAACCTTAAAATACCAAAATACCCTAAAAACCCTAATAAAATCATAACACCCAAAAAACACTTAAGACTACTAAAAATATAAAAATGAAAAAAAAACACTAAAAACTACTAAAAAGACTTAAAAACCCTAAAAATACATGACTAAAAATTAATTTTTTTATTATCAAAAGACTTTTTAGGAATAAACAAGAAACAAAAAGATCCAGAATTACAACCAAATAGAAACCATAATAGAGAATAGCCCAGAACATACTATAGGATCAGCCCCTCCCCAGCAACTACACCATGATGACAAGCCTTCACCAAAGCATGATCATTCTTCTAGCTATCCCGTATAGGAATGCACAGGCACTGTACTGATGGAATAGTTATACCATAAAAAACTTAAAAATCCCTAAAACCCAATAAAACCCATAAAAACCATATAAATAGCTAAAAAAAATACTAAAAACCCTTTAAACCACTAATTTTTTTTAAAAAACTCTAGAAAACATTAAAACCATAAAAACTCAAAATACCCTAAAAAACCTTCAAATCTCTAAAAAACCTAAATACAATAAAAATCCTAAAATTTCCCAAAAATTCCTCAAAAAATATTATAAACCCAATGAAAACATTAAATTACTATAAACATATAAAACCACTAAAAACCTAAAATCAATAAAAACCCAAAAAACCCAAAAAACCATAAAAACCATCAAAATGCCTAAAAACCCTAAAAGCGATAAAATCCTAACATATCCTCAAAATTCCTAAAAAACTAAAAAACCATTAAAACACTTAAAGACCCTAATAAAATCCTAAAAAACAAAAAACACTTAAAACATCTAAAAAACCTAAAAATAATAAAAATCCAAAAAAATCTAAAAAAGTCCCTAAAACCCTAAAAACCATAAAAATCATAAAAACCCCAAAAAACTTGTGAAACCCCTAAAAATCCATTAAACCCCTAAAAACCATTAAAATATATAAAACCCAATTAATCCCCTAAATATATTAATATATCTAAAAAACCATTAAAACCCTAAAAAAATTATAAAAAACTAAAACCCCAATAAAATGATAGAAACCTTAAAAATTCCTAAATACACTAAAAAAATTATAAACACCCAAAAAACCCATAAAATTTCTAAAAATACCTGAAATCACTAAAAACATTAAAAAATCCCAATACCCTAAAAAACAAAAAATATATAAAAACCATAAAAATCCTAATAAATCCCTAAAATCCAAAAAATGTAGGAAAACATAAAAACCCAAAACCCCTAAAAAAATTAAAAATATAAAAACACTTTAAACCCCTTAAACACTAAAAACTCTAAAAACAAAAAAACCCAAAAAATAACCTAAAAATCTTAAACACCGCTAAAATCCATTAAAACACCTACAAATCTTAAAAACACATAAAAACAATAATAACCCACTAGGAACTCTAAAAAAAATTAAAACTCTAAAATACCATAAAACCTTTAAAATCATAAAAACCCTAAAAACCTAAAAACCATAAAACAATCAAAATCACTAAAACCCTAAAAATAATAAAATTCCTAAAAAATCTCTAAAATCCTTAAAAACATAAAAAACTATTAGAAACCTGAAAAATAATAAATAAATACTTAAAAACAAAAAAAACAAATAAAACCCCTCAAACATAAAAAGTTCTAAAAACCATAAAAACCTTAAAACCACTAAAACGGTAAAAACAATAAAAAAAGTTTAAAAAATAAAAAATCTTAAAAAATCATAAAAACCACTAAAAATTCTAATAACACATTAAACCCCTAAAACATTAAAAACTCTAAACAAATTAAAAAAACATTAAAATCCATAAAAACTCTAAAAACCGTAAAACCCCAAAAAACAACAAAAACCTATAAAACCTAAAAGGCCCTAAAAACGCTCAAAATCTTTAAAAACCCTAAATACCATAAAAATCCAAAAAATCCATTAAAATCATGAAAAATTTAAAAAACCCGAAACACCTAGAAAAGCCTAGGAAAACCACAGCAACCTAAAAAAATACAACCACTAAAAAACTATAAACGCTGAAAACTCTAAAATTGCTAAAAACCATCAAAATCCATAAAATCCCTAAAAACTATAAAAAGTCTAAAAAATCCCTAAAAATCCCTAAAAACATAAAAACCTTAAAAACCCTAAAGACCCCATGAAATTATTACAATCCTAAAAACACTTAAAACCCCTTAAAATCTAAAAAATGCTAAAAATCATAAAAAGACCCTAAAACAAAAAAACCTACAAAACCATAAAATCCTCTAAGAACCTTTAAAACCCATAAATTTGTGAGGAAATATAAAAACCCTTTAAACTCTTAATTTTTTTAAAAACAATGAAAACCGTAAAATCTATAAAAACTAAAAACACCATAAAAACCCAAACCCCCAACCCCCCTTAGAACCACAAAAACCGAAAAACCTAAAACAAAATCCTAAAAATCGATTAAAATTTAGACAAAATCATAAAACACTAATATAACTACAAAAATATAAAAACAATTTTAACCCCAAAAACTAGAAGCCCTAAAAATTCAAAAAAACCTCTAAAAAACAAAAAAAATCCCTAAAAACTTTAAATAAACCTAATAAATCCTTAAAAATGTATATCTAATAAAAAACTTATAAACCTAGAAAATGATGAAAACCCTAAAAACCCTCGAAGACCATCAAAACCCCTAAAAATGATAAAAGCCACTAATTAAATAATAAACACAATTAAAACATATAAAAACCCTAAAACCCACTAAAAACTATGAAAAACATTTAAACTGCTTAAAAAATTAAAAACTATAAAAATAACATAAACCCAAAAATATTCAAAAAACCCTTAATAAACCCCCAAAATATATAAAAAACCAAAAAACCAAAAAATGACAAAAATCCCTAAAAACCCTAAAAACCATAAAAATCCAAAAAAATACCCAAAAATATAAAAACCCTAAAATCTCTAAAAACCCTAACAAAACCTTAAAAACCTTAAAAATAAAAAAAAACATAAAACCCTAAATATAGTAAAAACCCTTAAAACCCTAAAACCCTAAAACCATGAAAATATATAAAGACACTAAGAAATATAAAAATACTAAAAAATTTTAAAAAACACTAAAAATGTAAAAAACTCTAAAAACCTTGAAAACCCTTAATAAAACCCTAAAAAAACTTTAAACTGTAAAAACCTAAAAACTATATAAGCCCTAAAAACATTAAAAACCGTAAAAATCCTGAAAATACCTAAAAATTTGAAAAACCATATAAATACTAAAAATGACCAAAATATCTCTAAAAAAATAAAAAACCTAAAACCCCTAAAAACCTGAAGAATAAATTAAAAACCTAAAACTCTTAAAACCTCTAAAAAATTAAAAATAAAAAAACCTGAAGAATCAAAAAAATACCCAAAAATCCCTAAACCTTGCTAAATATTATAAAACCTCTAAAAACATTAAAGACACTAAAACCCAATAAAACCCCTAAAATACACTAAAATCTATAAAAACAACTTTTTAGGTTTTTAGGGGTTTTATGTGTTTTTAGGTTTTAAGGTTTTCTAAGGGTTTTTAGGGCTTTTATGGTTTTATAGGATTTTAGAGGATTTTAGGGATTTTCATGTTTTTTATAGTTTTTAGGGGTTTTAAGAATTTTTAGGGGTTTAGGGTTTTTAGGGGTTTTAGTGTTTTTAGGGTTTCAGGGTTTTTATTATGTTTAGAATTTTTTAGGTTTTTTAATGGTTTTAAGTATTTTTTATGTTTTTTGGGTTTTCTTACAGATTTTAGGTTTTTTAGGTTTTTTATATATTTAGGTATTTTTTAGGATTTTTATTTGTTTTTATTGTTTTTAGGGATTTTGATGGGTTTAAGGGTTTTTTGGGTTTTAAGGGTTTTTTTGAGTTTTCAGGTAATTTTTTAGTTTTTATGGTTTTTATGGTTTTTATATTTTTTTTTAACTTTTTTATAGGTTTTATGTGTTTTTTGGTTTTTACGGTTTTATTAGGGTTTTTTAGGGATTTTATAATTTTTTTCAAGGTATTTTAAGGAAATTTTTAGGATTTATATGTTTTTATGGGTTTTATTGGTTTTTAGGGTTATTAGGATTTTTAGAGTTTTTATAACATTTTAGGGGTTTAATGGGTTTTTAGAGTTTTTAGTGTATTCTTAGGATTCTTAAGGATTATTAGGGGTTTTTAAAGTTTTTAGTTATTTTTATTGTTTTTAAGAGTCTTTATTTATTTTAGGGTCTTTCATAGTTTTTAGTGTTTTTTAGGTTTTTTAGGGTTTTTAAGGGTTTCTGTTTTTTAATTTTTTCTTATGGTTTTGAGTGTTTTATTATTTCTTATGATTTAGGGGTGTTTTAGGTATTGTTTATAGTTTTTATGGGTTTTTATGCTTTTAGTGATTTTGAGAGATTTAGGGTTTTCTATGGTTTAAAGAGTTTTTAGGGTTTTAGGGGTATTATGTTTTTTTAGTTTATTATGTTTTTCTTAGGTTTTTTCAGTGTTCTTATGATTTTTTATATTTTTGTGGTTATTAGGGTTTTTTTGGATTTTTATAGTCTTTTATGGTTTTAGAGATTTTGAGTGGTTTTTTAGGTTTTAGGTTTTTGTTTCTTTTGGTTTTATGGTTTTTTTGAGTTTTCTAGGTTTTTTACCTTTTTATAGTTTTTTAACATTTTTAGGGGTTCAAAGGGTTTTTATATTTTTTAGAGGTTTTTAGGGATTTTATTGATTTTTAGGGTTTTAAAAGTTTTTATGGGTGATTCAAATGAAAACATCACTTCACCCAATAATTGATTACAGGGGGTTGAATTTTGTGAAATCGCTCATATTAGGCTCACTATTTTCAAATTGTTTCTAATGTGTTTTATTTACAGAAAATAAAACACCAAATGGTTCTATATACATGAGGGACCTACTTTCCAATGTCAGGCACTTGATGAGGAGTTTGGCCAATGGTACTTAAGAAATCACATTTGTTGAGAGGATGGATGGTTGGGCTCATCACACCCTTTTTTGGGAATTAATCCCTACTCTGAGACTCTCTTATAGATTTAATATATGATTTAAAATACATCATTAATTCTAAATTATGACGCGAGTCACACTTCGATTAACAGTTAACTATTAGATGTATTGAATCAAGAATATTTGTATGTATCATAGGTTCTTCATAAATAGAGATATCTATAGGTATCTGAGGTTCTCCATAAATTTTATCCTCTTATGTACTTATTAGAGATCCTTTGGTCATTATTTCGATGATTATGGTTTTTTACCACATAGTGTGGTGCTCTAAAGTGTATCGTTATCCATGGATATGAGAGTATTTTTATGTTTGGATCAGACCCATGGATGGTATTTCTATATATCCTTGTGAATGTAATTAAACCCCATTTAGTTCGATTCCACTTAATGGGATACATACAAACTTTTAAGTTCATGTGATGAGGACAAAACCATTCATTTTAATATCATGCAATAAGGAATTCTAGGCGAAATGTTCATAGTCAAATTTTAGTGTGGGACAAATGTTGAAGTGGTCCTGGTAACCTGGAAAGGATATGGGCTCCCAGGTTGGATAAGACTCTATTGGTGATGTGACCCATAGAGAATTAGGTTTGGTTTGGGGTGTTGGGTTTGGACCTTTGGGAGGCTTTCTACAGGTCTTATTTGACTGGGAACAAAATCCCACATAGTTTGGTTTTGAGGAATCGTGTCTTTAGAGGCCCTAAGGTTTTTATCGCAAGTGGGTATATCCATATAATAGGATTGTATTGGGGCTTACTCCATAGGAGGATACCCTGGGGAATGAGTTTTGGTTGTGTATTACTCTTGAGGAGGATGACCAAGTGATTTAATGTTGGTTTGTAGCCTCCTCTTGAGGATGATACCCTAGTGAATGAGGTTTGGTTGGGAATAATTCCTTAAGAGGATGAACTCGTGATTTGAGGTTAGGTTGGGGCTTAATCTTGAGTAGGATTCCCTAGATAATGATGTTTGTATTGTGATTACTCCTACAAAGGATGGCTAGTGATTTGAGGTTGGTTTGGGGCTTACACCTAAGGAGGATTCTCTAGTGAATGAGGTTTGGGTGGGGCTTACTCTTTAGAAGTATGCCCTAGTAATTTGAGGTTGGGTTGGGGATTACTACTAAGAAAAATTACATAGTGAATGAGGTTTGGTTGGTGATTACTCCAGAGTATGATGCCCTAATGATTTGAGGTTGGTTTGGGGCTTACTCTGGAGAAATATTCCATAGTACATGAGGTTTGGTTGAGGATTACTCATGAGGTGGATTCCCAGGTGATTTGAGGTTGTGTTGGGGCTTAATCTTAAAGGGGATTCCCATGTGAATGAGGTTTGGTTAGGGCTTACTCTTTGGGAGGATTCCCATGGGTTCAGTTGGGGCCTATACTTGGAGTGATTCCCACTTGTTGAGGATTGTATGGATTCTATAATCATTTCAAACCTCTAGCCCGGGTGAGTCATTATCTATGTGAGAAAAAATATGAAGCGGTAGATCCTATGAACCACACAATCTTTCTTTCATTAATGGAAGAGTTCAGTGATATATGATAAGAATAAAGGTCTTTGATTTGTTTATTCCCTCTCTTGTTTCATATCCATAATAGTCACATTGGTCTACTCATCTGAGTATGACCTTGGAGATTAAGAGGATCAGGATCGGAACCTCTTACAAGAAAGGATATGGACTTACTTATAATTAGTATTACTTAATTGGTTCTGATAGGAGGATCTCAATCCACGTCGAAGGGAATAGAAACTGTGATCCCCCCATCCCCACCTAGAACTGGAGGTCCCTGGTCTTAGATATGATTAAGTAAGGACATATTCCTAATCCTAGTATCTGAGACTGGGTGTTTCCTAACACATCCCCTAGGTTTGGGATCCTCATGAAAAAGGAATTCATATTTACCTGCATCCTAATGACCCTAACTATCCAGTTGGAAATGTGCAGGTAATCTATGACCGAAGGAATGAATACCCAAAAAGGAAACATGCTGGTGTACCTCTTGCATGGTTTTGAAAGTCTGAAGGATTTGGTGGAGGATTCAATTTGGTCCCTCTTAGAGAATGGATCCAAAGGAAGAGACTTATAACCATTGTTGGCTTCGAATAAGGAATTATAAGTGGCTTGGGAATGGTAGAATTTGGGTGAACCAATGGAGTATCTCACAAGTTAAGCTTGTGTGGCCTATTAATACTTCACACAGGTTGACCTGCATGAGCTAAAGGTTCTTCACACATGTAGGCATTCACAAGCTGAAGGTACATTGGGTGATAGACTGCTTGGGAAATAACACTTGGGAAAGGATTTTCTCAAGGATTCGAGGGTCTCCATTGGTTTTCTAGAAAGTATCTCACCTAGGTCACCAATTAAAGAATTCTAACTTGTTATAGTGTTATTTAAGTACATGAGAAAGGGTTCCTCATGTAGGAGTTATGTATTTTAGATCCTATGAGGACTTTGGTTCCATTTCCCCTTTTAATTTCATCTTATTCATGTTTTAGGTGGATAACAGGGAGATTTTGGAGGGCTTGGGAGAAGGACTAGGGTGAGCATAGAATCAGTAGTTCTTTGGAAAATTTTATTTGTGAAAATGAATATCCTCATGGTTCTATTCATAGGAAAATATGGGTCCCTGGGAAAAGGTGATGGCTTACGTAGGTGTTTCACACTGGCTGATAAGCAGGTGTGTTGCGCAGGCTAATGCATAGGTACCCTACACACTGATGCTAGTTGGGGGTACCTGAATGAAGGGACTTTTCCAAAGGGTTGTTGCCTTTGGACTTATTTTCTTATCTTATTTTATTCTACATATGGTCTTTCCATTTGACACATTTTTATCCATGTGAAAAAATTGAGTGTCCACAACCCCCCTCCCCCTCAATATTTTATCTGATTGAATGATGAGGGTTTGATCCTAAGCTAAAGGGAATAAAAGGGTGAATAGATCATGGAGGTCATCCACATAGGTTCCCAACACAATTATCCTTCATATATCTCTCATAAAAGTTGTCTGTGTAGGTGGGGTGTTTATGTAGGTTGTGCACAAGGGCTCCTATATCTATAAATAGGTCTATTGTTTCAGCAGACGGTCCTCACACCTTGGTATCCCCGGTCTCGTCACACTAGTGTTCTGCACATAATTTCTATTTAGGATTATTTATTGAATAATTGATTGTGCATTCATGTTATTAATCTACCTGTGCAATACGTATGTCTTGGCAAGTCACCTTAGCAAGGCATGTTCAGTGAGGGACCTGTGTGAGATCACCTGGGCAAGGGACTTGTCTGAGTTCACTTCTGCGGGTATCCTGTATGACTCATGAATTTTATAAATTTCCACAATTCCATAATTTTTTTTAATAAAAAACTTGGTCTATATTTTTAGGTCCGTTAGTCACTCAGAAGAATAAGGTTTCTAATGAACAAATTATAAATATCATTAAGGAGATGGTAAAAGCTATAGTTCCTAACTACTATGATGTACGTGATACTACTCTACAAAATATGGTGGGACATCAAAATAAGTATCATCATGAGTACCCTAAGAGTAATTATATCCCTCTTTATGACCACATTCATCTGAAGGAGTTATTAATATCAAGTCAAATAATTACACTACACTTTACTGGTTTCAAGACTACATGAACTTCTCTACTGCCAACATTTCAGGAATGGGTGAATACAATAATGTTGTTACATCATCTATATAATGTGTCATGAATCATATCTAATGTTCTCTAGATTTGAATCTTCACATACCTAAATTAAATCTACACTATTACTCATTGTATTATATGATTCTCAAATATACTATTCAAAGGGTTTTAGGGAATACTGGGATCTTTACTCAAGAGGGGGTGTTAGGATCAAGTGGATGTGGGTGTATGGGTGTGTCAGATTATTGCATACATTGTAATAGATTTGAAAGTAGTGGGAATATATGATTCCATCTGGGTGGTCCAGACATTTGTATAAACAAACTCTTAATTCATCATTGAGATGCTAAGATGATGGAGCCTACAAACAAACTATTTCCACATGATTCAGGGAGAATTTGTTATCATGTTGTGGGATATCCATACGATCTCTAGGGATATGATCCATGATGATATTTATGAAGAGTTTATCCCACCTAGAGTGGTGTGGGATTATGCTAAAAGGACACCAATTATGGAACATGAGATGTTGAATATAGCTCAGGATATCAAGAAGTAAAACCCCCAACCAAGGAGGTATATCTATCCTGAAGAATGGATGAGTGCTTTCCCAGAACCGAAGGAAGAAGGAACCACTTGTAAACATCCCATGGGGTGTCCCAATATGGAAAAAGGGTGCGATCATGATAAATTAAATCCCACTTTAGAAAAAGGGGAGTGCAACTAATAGGGGGTATAAACCCATGTCCAACGTACATGTAAAGACACATCTTGTAGAATTTTTAGTCATGTCTAAAAGCATTCAACTAATGCCTATATATGAATTAAATGGTGGTATGAGTCTAGGTACATTAGTCATGGGTGAATATATTATTGTTGGTTGCATCCCACTTTATATACAATTTCATGTTGAGTGGGTTTGAGATTCCCAGGGTCTAGTTTCGACTATTTTTAGGTTGTTTTCAGCATTCCTCCCGTGTCTGTGAATCCGAGAAAGACCCTCACAAGGATGGACATGTTCAATGAGTTCAATTTCTTACCATATAAAGACCCACCTGTTGGGAGATTTACTGATGATAGGAAGTCTAGTGATAAAATAATAGTGCACATGATTTCCTTTAGGGATGGCGTATTAGTAACCAATATCAATGCTGATATTATATGTGAGGCATATGATCCATAAAGGTTTACACACCAATTCATGTGCTAGAAAAAAATAATTGTATCTTCTCCTATGCTTTTCCAATTAGAAAAACACCCAATGGTAGCCCAAGAGTTGTGGATTCATCAATTGATGAATCTAAATCAAGTGGTAATAAACCTTCATCTAGTGGGTGTGTCTATTGGATTTACCTCATGGTATGATGAGGTTTGGATTATATTATATACCGAGGAAATGTTAGTGGAATATATCCCTCAATTCAGGGATGTGACAACTACCGATCACAAGAGGTAAGGTAGAAAATCTCCACATCCTCTAGATGGTGCTTCATATCCTCCAGAAGATACAGGTAAAGTGGTCTCAAGCCCTCGCAAATGATCCTATTCATGGTATAGTCTACAGTTCAGAGTTAAAATTGATCCACGAACTGATGTTGGGCCCATGCGATCTAGTCTCCACCATAATATAGAGACTTAGGTTTTATTTTCCCTTCCATCGTCTATGACAGAGAATGGTTTGATTCCTAGGAAAATAATGGTTGTTGAATCCTCTTCACAGTAGTTTAGGACAACCTCTGAATTTGTGTGACCAGAGGAAGTGCAATTTTGGTTGGTCATTCCTTTAGATAGTGAATTAATATGGTCACTTCATCGTGATGGGATAAAAATTATAAATATAAGAGATGCTCTATCCCCACAAAAATTCATTTTTAGGACCATCCCACTGTGGTGGGAATTTATATTTGAAAACCATATATTCTTATTTATGAAACATACAATTAATCCCTACCATGAGATAGGTGGAGGGAATATCAAGATGGGGTGCTACTGAAGGGGTTGACCACCCATATTCTGAGGAATGGATTGACTATGTCGATCCCAAAGATGAAAGTTATCCTTTTCTTCATTCCTCTTATTCTTAATTTATATCACCACAAACCAAGAACATTCACTGGGGAAAAGGTCATATTTTTTTATAGTGGTCTAGGTGGAAATTAGTTGAGATTCCATCGCCAAAATATGTACTGAATGGAACCCACTTAGAACTAATGAATCAGCTCCAAAACCAAGAGAGTTTTTCCTAGGACAGAATACAATGGAGGAAGAGGTTTCAAGATAATTTATTCTACCATGTCTGATACCATTTCTGAGGAGGCTAGTGTTATCCATCCTATATAGAAAAAATAATGAATTACAGAGAATTAAATATTTGGATAATCACCTCGTTAGTGATTGTGAGTCCCCGTAGTATCATTAATCCTGGCTTGATACAGAATAAATTTTTAACCATGTTTGTGGTTATAGAATATCCGTTCCTCTCCTATATCTAGGAGATCATAAATGAGCCTCTAATAATTTTAGGGGATTCTCCAGACTAATCATGGATTCTTACTTTTGAGTTAGATCACTCAATATAAGAAGAATTAAGAATTGAGGTTACATTATCTTCTCATATCACTGAACATGTTGCTATTGAGAGGTGGGGATTCTTTTAATGTCAAATGTATATCATAAGGAATAATATGATGGATAATGACTTTTATTCTTTATGATATTTTAGGTTAATCTCATGCATAGTAGGACTCTACGATGATTGATGTTGACACTACGACATTATATGAGGAAGATGTTTGGGGTCTCAAGTCCTTGAAAGGGAGTTCTATATTGGGTCTCAAGACAAATGTTTGAAGAATACCCATGGGTGATACTACCATATGGATTTGGACATTAATACATTCCATGAGAAATCATGACATGAAATTTGAAGATATACTGCAATATGTTAATTCTCTCACCTCATTAAAATATTTTGTATAATTTAATATGGAATTGAATGGATGTGAGTCATTATTTTTTGTGAAACCAAATATTTATGCCTAACTTTTTGATCTTCACTAGTTGGATCGTGCAACTTCGTCTATAAAGAATGTTTCAGTTGTTGTATGCAACCAAGGTGTCAAAGTTCATCCTACTCCTATTTCTGAGGGAACATCGATTCAAGGGGGTCCCAAAGAAGAGAATCTTCACAAACCTCTCCCAATGAGATTTAGGAACAATAATTACAGTTCCCTATATTAATAGGTTCTAGCTCAAATTACTGTGGTCGGTAATGTTAAATAGGAATCTACCCAATCCTCTAACCCATCACTGGGTGAGTATCATCAACTACTTTTATTGACCCCTTCCTTTTTAGTTTATTATCCTATGAACCCCATAGAGAATCCCACCAACCAAATTTTTTGGAAAACTATTCATGGGAAGACAAAATCACTCACACTAATTCAGCTATCTAGCAGACTCACCTGGAAGCATCCAAGGAAGATCACCATTCAAATTTGGTGGCACAATGTGAGCTGATATATACACCTATATGGACCAACCAAACCTACCTGAAGACTCATCTGGAAGCCCTAAAAAACCCCCAAATAAATATGGAAGCACATAAAGAGTTGAAAAAAACACATACCCTCACCCAAAAATATCACTAGTCAAATTCGGTGGAAATCTATTAGAATGAACAAACACCTACCCACATTCATCTATCATTATAGTATCCTTTACAAGAAGTTATCAAATAATCCCACTAGCATAGTTTATAAAATATATATATATATAGGTGCACTCACATAACTGTGTTCATCAAGATTTCTAACAGTCTGATCTGGTAGCATCAGGAGAAGTCTGTTGGAAAGTCCCAGTGAAAAATTGGGGAAGACCTTATTCCACCACACATGTGTACTATTAGTATACAATGGAAGGGGGATAGGAGAAGACACATACCCCTACTCCAGATACTAAATGGTCATGTATCCTTATTATATTTGTTGAATTCACTAATTATATCATCACAATAGTGAAATTAAAGCTGAAAATACCTTCCTACATCATATATACCTATGAGGACATAAAAATGGTGATGATAGTAATGAAAGAGGGATGTTCCCATACCTCTGTCCCAATAAATGGGGTGTCTCACCATCATGTTACTTTAGAGTATACACATACCACTTCTCTCATCTAATAGGGTCTTGGGGAAAACTCCATCATGATATATAGACAACCAGATCAGGAACATACACCCATTATAGTGTTAGAAAATCATCTCATTCTAATAGCTACTCTATGGTAAGTACAACCCCGTGCTAAAATTTTATAAGCCTTCCTAAAAACCCTAGCAGTAACACGTGATGTAGTCATGCAATATTTTGTATCTGAAAACCACTTCCACAGAAAGTGGTCCCAGTCACTCGAAAAAAGGAATCCAAAAAATGCCTCACCAGAGATGACTAGTGAATAAAAATCCAATCTAATATCCTTTTCTAATTAATACTAGAGTTCTTCAATCCATTAGATTATTGTTTGTGGGAGCTTAAGAACGTACCCCCCCAGTACCAAATTACTATAGTATTAGTTGTAATTCCAAAATTCCTCCTTGGAAACTTCACCATGAAGGATTACTTCATTACCATAATTTTATAATTATAGAGATACCATATACTAAAGAGAGTCACTATATCCCTACACAGGGACGGAATATTAAAGATTAATATGTTATTTTTTCTTTCTATGATACATCCTAGTAGTCCTTCCCATTATGTAATCTTCTGCAAAATTTCCCTCTATTGTAGTGTTTTATTTCATCAAAAAGGTATTCCCCTTGGAAATTTAATGATGATAAAGCCACCCTACCATGAGGTACTTAGGAAAATAATTCTAGTGATGTCTAATGCCTTATAATTGAAAAGTGAAATTATTTCTTAGATATAAGACATACTAAGGTGATAATCATTCTCTAATCCCCCTGGGATCTTGTGTTTTCTAATATAATAGAGGAAGTCCCTGCCAATCTTGTTTCTTATGACAAAGTGGTAGGAATGAATCCATTTTTTTCATATCAATTAGAGTATCCTCTTGAAAAAGACAAAGATGAAATAAAAAACATGAGGAAAACACTGGCTAAAGATAACATACCAGCCATGTTTTTTCCTTTATCGACCTCTCAATAAATCATTCCTAAAGTGTTGTTAGAATATCATGTGCACAACACCCACATAAATTTATGGAAAACACATCATCACTTGAGAGAGAAATTATTACACTATAATGGGTACAAGAGTCATGTCAAAGTAATAGAAGTGATGAAATACCAAATTGAATTAGAAGCTCTCATGGTTGCAAGATATCCAATGTTTTGGAAATAAAAATTATCCCTTCAACGTGCATGTCTCAATGCATTAAAAGGACTATAAAATATGATTGTATATTCCTCATCATGTTTTCAAATTAGTGGATGGGGTGAACATATTTCATCACATTTTACCATGATCCCCAACTAGCTAATCCCACTGATGGTGGTATCATGCAGTGTCAGAGCTTCAGGTCAGATTCAAAAAATGGACTCTGTTGACAATTAATAACATGATCATCAAAAATAGGCCATGACTGACTATAACTAATATCAGGCTAAAATAGGTCAAGCTATTAAGATACTTTTTCTTCAAACATATAAAAACTTGATAAATCCTTCCTATTAGGAGAAGTCGTTCTTTAGATAGCACAAATGTCAAAAATAACGCAATGATCCTTATAAGCAGATGATTCAGGTGCATACCACAAAAACCATGTTCAAACAAAACTCTATAAAATAATATGGGCAGCCACTATAGTAGTAACCATGGTAGTTCAGGATCACACATAGACTGCAGGGATTGGGATATTTTAATACAAGCTTTGAGGTCAAAAAACAAGGCCCTGAGAGTTGTGAAAGTGGAATGGGAACAAACCCAACCCTCAAGAAGGAGGTATTTTCACCTCAACAAACACCTCTTTAGAGGATGTCAGTCCTCTTCCAATGAGGGGAAAATTCTTAGAAAGATCCTCCAATTTATTTTTTCCCATGATTTGGTATCCTCATTAGAAATTTGCATGACTAAACAGTCTAGAGATTCCCTTTGGATATTCATCCGCCAAATAGCTCCCAGAGAATTAGTAAAGGATATGACAACGACTCATGGTGGACATAGAAAAAGAAATTCTCACAATTAAATTGATATAATTTATAAAATGAATTAATCATTAGTGAATTTCATTAACACTACCCTATAGATCCTATAGAACACGGGGAAAATTCTCAGGAGAAATTTGAGGTGGAATATTCGATTCAAAATATGGTATTTATTGGAATGATTGAATAAAGTTTGAATACTCGGAACTAGATAATCACCCTAAATATCGGTATTCCCTTAATCAATATACCATTACCTCCTCGAAAGGATTCCAACAAGGAAAATGGTAAGGGTAAGATTGTTCCTCACCTACCTCTTAGAGATGTTTATCCCCTTTCACTTGAGGATACATTTTCTCAGCAGGATAAAGAGCTAAAAAATTGAGAATACTAAATATAGAACTACACTGAGGAATTATGCCTATTAGATATGTTCTATATGAATATTATCATATCATAGTCCTAGTTGGTATACCAAAAAATTGAGTTTTCCACAGCAACAGAAATAGATCCAGAACATCTGCTCGATGTGGGATACCAAAAACTAATATACATATATCCCATGGTAGTAGATCAGGAGTTCCCTCTATTGGGTACACAACCATAATGGGTCTATGTGCATCCCTACCATCCTACCACTATCGGTTACCCATAGTAGATACCAGTGGTGCCGCCATAGATGGACCTAATGGATGATTACCTTGTTCAAGCTCCTAATTAGCTAGACATTCCAGAAGGGCTCTTGAATACCATTTATTTTATAATTGATCTATTAGAATACATGGAGTAACGATGTGAAATAGTGCATCTAGAGAAGGATACTTACCCTGAAAGGGTTGATCTGACTCTTCGGCCATCGAACTTTGGGAATCCGACATTCCCAATTTTCAACATCTCAGGAGAACCAAAGGATCATTTGATGCATTTCATGTCTTTTTTTATCCCAATATGGGGACCCTAAAAAATATGATGAAGTGAATCATGGATTCTTTGTGAAATCACTATAGGGACCAGACATTGTGTGGTACACTTGCTTGATGACTCAGTCAATTATAGGGTGGTAATATCTTTATCAAAATATTATCTTGCAATTTAGTTCAACATTATAGAAGGCAACCATCCTTGACCTATCAAACTGAAAATAGTGTGTCAACAAGAGGGTCATAGATTTCATTTCTTAGTTGAAAGTATTGACATATTCCTTAAAACTACAACTATAATAATAACACTTGTTTCACATCTATATTGAGAATCTTCATAATGAGTTGCGCACAACACTCGTATGTGAAATACATAGGAGCGTTTCAGGGCCTTGTTATGATTTCTATTAGAGTGGAAGACTCCATTACATAGACCAAGGATAAGTCCAAAGTAATTCAATTAGTTCGGGAAAAGAGAATGGGGAAAGTAGAGGCCGCTATTGTTACACTTATGTAGGCCCCTACACCCGCTCAAGCTCAAAATCTAGAATTGTATTGTGTGGATCCACCCCCTGAGAATTAACAACTACAACTACCTCATCACGATGATCAAAGGGAGTAGAGGCAAAAGTAGTTGGAGGAGATGAAAAATGAGTTCTATTCTTTTCAAAGTGACCAACTCCCTGGATACTTCATCTCAACAATAGAAAACAAATTTATCAAGTTATAAAATCCCAAGAAGCCTACTATGGATGGAGACAAAGACTTCCCAAACTATTTCCCATTACATAAATTATTAGGGCACAACAACTATAAGTTTTGTATTTTCAAATACATCCTGAAATAGATGGGGGACTTTGGGAAAGCAATTCTAGGCAATCCACCACCCCATGTGGCATGTGTTTTTTCCACCAATTTGGAGGAGGATAATGAATGGAAGGATGCAGATAGAAATGGTATCAAGAATTTTAATAATTGGATGTTAAGAAATATGTATAACGAGACTAATTATATACTCCAATAATTGTTTAACACCTAATTTTTCCTTCAACCTTCTTTACCAAAACATAGATTACTCCCTCGACACATCAATCCTCTAAAATTAAGTCTTCCAAAAAGAGACATGGATGAAAAAGAATGAATAAATCATAGGATGGTGATTCTATTTCTAGGACAAAGTTAACTTTGAATTTAGAAGACTTCATACCTACAGTCCCAGGATAATGGGCACTACCCCTCTAAATAGAACAATAGGGGTAAACCCGCCAAATGGAATCTTTTTTATATGAGGAGTTAATCATCAGTTCCATTAATGTTATTCACTTGATGGATCCCTTCTCTATGATTATTGTGATTATAAACCTTAATTCCATACAATTTATTGGGGAACTAGGGGAAGTTTCTTTTAGAGTTGAGGATATAAGGGAAGACACATTCATTCTAGGAGTTACTACTCTAACAATGTCCTTACTAAATCTTCCTATGTTGATGAGACTCATGGGAGAGCTCTCTAGTGAGTTCAGAAGGATCATGTAAGTTCCCACAAACATGATAGGGTCTTCCCTAACATGAGCATATTTGATGATCAACTAGAGAATTTTTCATTTCCTAATCAACATTTGTGTGGAGACAGAACTAGTCGACCTAATTCATT
This sequence comes from Viscum album, assembly GCA_963277665.1. Classification (NCBI taxonomy): domain Eukaryota; kingdom Viridiplantae; phylum Streptophyta; class Magnoliopsida; order Santalales; family Viscaceae; genus Viscum; species Viscum album. The sequence continues at coordinate 792,614,049 of OY728164.1, forward strand.
GAGAGAAGAAGCACCATCATCTTATGTTCAAATAGTAGATTTTTCCAAATCATGTACTTCAAATCCTAAAGCATCCAAAAAAGAGATTCTTCATTCTAAAAGGTACATACCTTTGAAACATAAGTATGATGTTTTGATGAAATTATCCCGAGTTCCATCCAAGTTTTCAATCTCGGATGCTCTGAGTCTATCAAAAGACCTACAAGAAGCACTCATAGAGGTATTATCAAGCCCTCAAGAATTCGAAGTTGATGTTTTTGTTTTTGAATTATATCATGCATAGAATGATATGGAATAATTCTACATGTTCATCTCTTTCATAGTCCAGGATGAGGAATTCATCATATAGGGACACGTCAATCCCTTGTATATATCTGTAAGGGTAAATGGAATTGATATCTGATAATCCTTCATTGATAATGACACAAGATTCAACCTAATTCCAATCCAAACACTTATTCAACTAGGTTTCAATAAATCTCACTTTCCCCCTCCATTTTAATGTTACAGTGATAAGAAAAGAATGAGAAAAATCCTATTGATGAAAGAAAACTTATAACTCTATTCATGGATCTCATGTCTAACTCAGAAGTCATGGTTTTTAGGTTTGATACAGACTTCAATGTTATACTGGGAATACTGTGGATATATCAGTATGCGGAAATCCCCTTATCATACCACTGATGCCTCAAATATTATATAAATGGAAAAATTTGGGCATTTCATGGTGAAAAATCCCCATTAAAAATCTATTAATCAGAGTACACTAACACAAGATTCCCTTAGAGGGAAGGGATATAGTTCATGGATGATGATATCACTCAGATTCATTCCCCAAATGTTCAAGATATGATTATGAAAAACCCTTTCAAATTGATTTGTGTGAAGTAAATTCTTCCAATCAACCAAATTGAATATTTGGGCAGACATATAGTTACTTTTTTGATATCAATCATGAAAACTAAACCCAAAAGTGCTAGAGAAGTTTTCAACTCTCCAAGAAGTAATGAATTTCTAGATGAAACTTCCTTTATTCCATCCCCTAAGATTCAATAAATAATTTTTCATTTAGTGATCCTAGAATAAGTTTTCATGCCAATGGTGGAAAATGAATATTGTCATTCTCAATGCCTCGTCTCCCATTTAGAGCTACAAAAAGGCCTCTCTCTATAAATTTATATAGAAATAGTTACTTCATCTACAGACTGTCCAAAAATTAACTCATCCTCTAACTCTGAGAAAACTAATTCATCACCTACTTCCTTGAAAAATGTGGAAGAGGTGAAGAAAGAGGAAGAGGAAGAGGATTAAGACCTCAGGGATACCCCTCTAACATTTTAGGAAGGTGTCTCCACCACTTTTAATGAACTCATAGAAATAAATCTGGGGTTCGATGAAGATCCATGACACACTTTGATCATTGCGGTCATGAATTTTGAAGAATTTGAGGTGTATAATTACTTCCTAGGGAAAAACCTGAACATGTTTTCCTAGAATTACATAGGTATTCTTGGCCATTATCCTGAGGTGGCCACACATCACTTGGGTTTTCTAGAAGACCATCAGGGGTACAAACAGGCAGCTAGATGGACACACCCAAATCAAACCTCCAAAATTATTTTTTAAGTGGATAAGATCATCATGTACAACTTCATCCAAGAGGTAAAATATTTAAAATAGATATCCAAAAAAATTTCAATGAAAATGAATAATGTTAAAATCAGTGTTTTCATCGAGTTCAGTGATCTCAACCCGAACTGTCCAAAATATTACTTCCCAATACCAATCGCAAAACTCATAATTAATGTGATAGATGGTTATCAAGACCTATCCTTCATTGATGGATATTCAGGGTATATCAAAATTCATATACTCCTAGAAGAAGAATATTTCTCCACCTTTAGGTCTCTCTGGGGAGTATTTTTCTATTTGGTAATTCCATTTGTCTAGAATAACATCAATGCAATATAACATTGTCCAATGCATCACATATTCATGAAATTTTTAGGGATGTTTTTTTAATGTTATATTTACGATATATGGATAAGTCCAAAAAACATTCTAACCCCCTATTTGACTCATAGACCATATTCAAAATCTATAATAACATAGCATGAAGATGAAACACTTAAAATGTGATTTCATGGTACCTCAGGAATTTTTACTGGCTTCATTTTATGCCATCATGGCATCAATGTTAACCATAATAAAAAATCAATCCTTATAATTCCACCTCCTAAAAACTGTAAACAGTTAAGAGGAATTTTAGGAAACATTTCCTACATCTATAAATTCATAGAAAACCTTATAGGAAAGTGTTCTCCATTATCAAATTTGATAAAGAAGGGGGTTATATATCAGTGGGCCAGTGACTATTAGGAAGCATTGGAAACCATCAATAAATACCAATTCAATCCAAAATCATTAATGATAATTGTTGTGGGAAAGAATCTCATTCTGCATGTGACAGCCAAAAAGTGATCATTGGGCTCCTTCCATACACAAAATAATGATACTAGGAATGAAAAAACCATTTATTGTCCCATTTAAACCATGCTAGACACTATGAATTGTTATTCAGATATTGAGAAGAGTTTACTAGAGTAAATATTTGTGGTTTAGAATCTAAAGCACTACCTACAACATCACAAGGTCCAATTGGTCTCTCACAATCACTACTCAAATATATCCTCATCCATTCAATGTTGAAAAGATATTTGGCATGGTGGGTGGTTATCTTGTAATATTTTTATATATAATTTATGCCTTAGAATGAATTAAAAATCCAAGCCTTGTCAGATTTTCTTGCAGAACACCTATCTGCAAAAACAATGTCATAAAATCCTAAATTTCCATATAAAGAGATATTTTCAATTCAATATGGCCCCCAACCATTGGAAATTCATTTTTACATATCTTCCAGGATCACAATGGGAAGGATAATGGAAGACCCTAAACTCAAAAAATTCATGTTCGGGATCATGATTATCTCTCTCCAAAAATCACTTTTCCCTTACTCCTTCTTATTATGATAATATTTTACTAAAAAGAGGTGGAATATCAATCCCTAATTGTAGGCCTAGAACTGGCACTGAAAATATTATTGGACCACCTCATGGTAAAAGGTGACTTAGAGTTAGTAATCAAAAATATCAACAGGGACAATGATATCAGAAAAGAGGTGTAAATTACCCTACTTGACTATGTACGAGGGTTGATGAAATAGTTCCCCTTGGATCCAACATTGAATCACATCCCATGATCCCAGAATGTGTAGGAAGATGTTTTGGTAAATGATATTAATACTTTGGAAGATCCAAACCATGATTAAATGATCATCATCATTGTGCATCATTGAATGGTATCACCTTTTGTTCAAGTTATAACTGAAGAGATTAATGAATTAAATACTATCCCTGAACAATATGGTTCTACCATTAAGTGGATGATGTTAGTAATGGAGTACCTTCAGGATCAGGTACTCCCACCAAATAGAGATTGTAAATAGAATATTTGAGGGAGAGTATCCAACTTAACTCTTTATGATGCCCGAAATCACTAGAATGTTCTCTATAAAAGAGGCTTTGATGGAGTCCTTCTCATATGTATTAATGGATAAGAGACCAATGATATCATCAAATAAGTATATTAAGGATATTTCAGTGACCAACAGTTAGGGATAAAAGTCCCTCATAAAATTTAAATTCTTGGGTACTACTAGATCATTGTGACATAGGATTGCAGAAACTTCACCAAGAAGTGTCATTCCTGCCAAGTGCATGCCGACTTCATCCATCAACCCCCAGTGTTAATACATACTACCAAATATTCCTGGAAACATTTCATATGAGGGATTGATATTTTCGGGACATACCCCCAGTTATGTTTATGTATTTCATATACATATTAACTTTTACCAATTTATTCTCTAAATGGACTGAAGAAATACCCCTTAAAGAATTTGGGGCCAAAACTATTTTCATATTATTGAAATCTAACTTCATTACCATATTTGGTATGCCTCATACAATACTGATGGTATTCCACTTCCCAATTCACCTCTAGTGATGGATTAGTTTCCCATATCACCTTCTAGGGGATATTGGTGAGTTACAGTTACGGGTATGTATGTCATTTTTCAAAAACAAAAATTTATTAATTGTTTATTATATTTTTCTAAAATATTAATACTACCATATAAGGGATACATATATGAACATAGAAAATGTATGGTACCTATAGGAATTCAATATTATCATTCCATTTAATGAGTTTAGGGTGACTATCAATGATGCTGTCAGAATCTATGGGAAGATTATTGGATAGTTTTATTGCGATATGGTGAGCTTTACCATTAATTATAAATATTGATTGCATAATATTATAGATTGTAAAAATGAGTTTTTTGATACTCATGTAAAGGTAATAATAATTTAATTTTCCTTGATAAATAATTTAAAAGGCATGAGTAAAAATTTGTAATATAATTATAAAGTGTTATGTTTTTATTTCTAGATGTTGTTTCATTTTGATATCCCTAACTCTGTTTCATGGCCATGTACTTTGAAATTTTTTGGCAAGAAATGGAGAGATTTAAAATAGGTATTAGGTCTTGATTTTAATGACACTTCTGTGAGCTCACAAAAAATTTATGAGAAAGTTCCGGAATGAATTTCTCATGAATGATAGATGATCTTTTTCTATATCAACATAGATTAATCTCATGAGGTAATTGCATATTTTATAGTTTCATATTAACATAAACACAATAAAATTATAATTTTGTTTTATTTTTTATATTTTTTAGGAATTATCTAAAAAATACTATGAATCATGAGAAGAAATGCATTCCTCACATCGCTGGGTCTCAGAGTCTTTTGAGAAAAGAAAAATTTTGGTTTCTATTTTATTCATTATTATTTATATCATTTTATTATAACTCAAGGTTTTTTCTAACTTGTTTATATTTTTTTATAAATTCTAAGGAATTAGGTTACATTTTTTATGAACAGATGCAGTTTTAAGTGCATAAGAAACTGATGGTAGTGTTTTAAATGACCCTAAAAAGAAGTTAGATTAATTACTTTTAATTACAATTTCATATTATTTCATTACTATAAAAACATAATAATGAAAAATATATTATAAAAAATAAAAAGTCTTCAACCCCATTAAACGGTGCCACCTAAATAGATAAAATGATGCCAATTTGGAATTGTTTGATGCATCTATCCGACCCCAATTAATTGGGTTTATTACTTGTTAGTTGTTATAAAATATTTTTAATTATTATGATTTTATAGTAATGAAATAAAAACAAATAATAATGAAAATTTTATTAATTAGATAATATTATAAAGTATAGATATTTTAAAAAATCACTGTTAATATTTTTTGTAGAAACATGTTAAAATTCAAGAAGTTTGGGGTATAAACCCTTCACAATTATCATCTGTTTCATATAACATTGTTGTTGGAATTATTTTAGGGAAAGAGCATCCCATATGTGTATGAGTGGTGGGTTCTAGGCATACTCCATCAACTGTATTTTATAGGGAGACATTATCTATTACTGATACACCCATTTGGGGTTTGAGTAATGTTGTCTAATGAGAATCCCAAAGATTAATTGAAATATTTAATGAAAAAGTTCAATAACAGGATTCTTATTGGAAAAAACCGGATCAGTGGAATTCAACAAAGGAAAATGATTTAGTTTCTATATCTCATCATATGACTGGCACAATCCCCAATGAAATTTCAAGCCTTATATCTCATCCCATCTAGGTAAATTATAAATTCCATAGATCATTGACACGTTTTCAAATAACATACACAACATCCATAAATAAAAATAAAATGACACTTTTATATATAAATTTTTTATTTTATGTCATACTAACCACATCTTGTTCCAAATTTACATGCGGTTCATTCCTATACATAAAAACTGAATTATATATCATTATACATATGTTTGAAAACAATACGATCTTGTTTTATCAGTTTTAAATAGTTAAACACTTCTTACAGGTAAAAAATCCTTTAAAATATTTTGTGTGGGGGTTAAAACTAGGAAAATGAAACTAGATTTCCCTAAAATCATAGGAAAATGACAGTTTATTGACTTTTTAAATGTAATAACAAACATCACATCATTCCGACTTGTGGTATTCCCAGGATGACCACTAACACATTTTTAGTGTTTAAAAATACTAAAACATGCATGGAATGGTAAACACCCTAGAAAATAAACTCATATTGACATAGAATCATGTAAAACCCATAGAGGAGTTATTTTTTATGTGTATACATAGATAACACGTCAAACTGATGTGTGGTGTGGTCAGAATTATTCAATAAATGCTTCTTAAATGTACAAAATTATATAAAAATATATGTGGGGGTGTTCAAACCAATAAAATGACGTCAGATTGCTGTAAAATCATAGGAAATTTACCGTATATTGAATTTTTAAATGAAGAAACTGATTTAATGTCATTCTGTCTTACGGTTTTCCTAGGATGGTCATAAAAGTGTTTTTAGTACTTTGAAACACTAAAACATACATGGAGTGGTCAAAACGATATAAAATGTCCTCATATAGATTTGGAATCGTGTTAAAACAAACTTTGAGTTATTTATGATGTGTACGTGTAGACAACACATCAATATGATCTGTGGTGTGGTCAGAATGACTCGGTAAACAATTCTTAAAGGTACAAAAACCATTAAAAATGTTTGGGGAGGGGGGGTGGGTCAAAACCAGGAAAAGATCATTGATTTCCATAAAATTATAGTAAACTGGATATATTTTTAATTTTGAAATATAGTAACTCAAAATATTTAATTCCAACTTACGGTTTTCCCATGTGACTATAAATGAGTTTTGGTGTTTTAAAACACTAAAATGTTCATAGAATAGTCAAATCCATATAAAAAGAACTCATATTAACATAGAATTATGGGAAAACCACTAATGAGTTATCTTTTACATGTATGTGTAGACAACATATCTATCTGATGTGTTGTGTGTTCGGAATGAGTCCATAAATATTTATTAATGGTATAAATGCCTTAAAAACATGTGTCGGGGGTGCAAAAACTAGAAAGATGAAATTAAATTTCCCTAAAATTAGAGAAAAATTACCATTGATTTAATTTTGAAATGTATGAATTAAAGTCATGAAATTCTAAATTATGGTTTTCTCGGGATGACCGTAAACATGTTTTCTGTGTTTTAAAACACTAAAACGTGCGTGGAATGGTCAAAACCATTTAAAATGACCTCATATTGATGTAGAATCATGGGGAAACCACCACTAAGTTATTTTTTATTTTTATACATAGAAAACATGTCAATCTAATCTGTGATGTGGTTGAAATAACTCGGTAAACACTTCTTAGAGGTACTAAATTCATTAAAAACTTGTGTTGGGGGGGTCAAAATGAAGAAAACTATGTATTATTTCCCTAAAATCATAGAAAAAATACAATAGATTTACTTTTGAAATGTAGGAACCAATGGAACATGATTCAAACTTACAGTTTTCCAGGGATGGTCGTAAATGAATTTTTAGTGTTTTAAAACAATAAAACATACATGGAACAGTCAAAACCATAGAAAGAGACATTATATTGATGTGGAATCATGTGATACCCACCTATTAATTAGTTTGGACATGTATTAATAGAAAAAATGTCTATATGATGCATGGTTTGGTTGGAATGACTCGGTAAAAACCTCTTAAAGGTACAAAGGCCTTTAAAAACATGTGTCAGTGTGTTAAAACTATGAAAAATATGTCAAATTTCACTAAAATACGATGAAAATGAAAATAGATTGAATAATGAAATGTAGTAACTAATGGAATACCATTCTAAATTATGTTTTTCTTGGGATGGTCTTAAATGCATTTTTAATGTTTTAAAACACCAAAACATGCATAGAATGGTCAAAACCATAGAAAATATACACATATTGATGTGGAATCATGGTAAAACCACCGTTGAGTTATCTTTTTATATGTATATAAAGATAAAATGCCAATATGATGTGTGGTCATGATGACTTGATAAACACTTATTGAAGGTACAAAAGCATTTAAAAACATGTATCAGGGGTCGAAATAAGAAAAATGATGTTGGATTTCCCTAAAAGTAGGGAACGAGAACCATAGATTGAATTTTGAAGTTTAGGAACTGATGGAACATCCTTACAACTTACGATATTCCCATGATTTCTGTAAATTCATTTTTAGTGTTTTAAAACACTAAGATGTTTATGGAATAGTAAAAATCCAATAAATTGATATCTTATTTACATGGAATCACGGTAAAGCTACCACTAAGTTATTTTTGATGTGTACATGTTGACAGCATGTCAATTTGCTATTCAGTGTGGTCAGAATGACTTGAAAATTACATCTTAAAGGTATAAAAGCCATTAAAAACATGTTTCAGGGGTCAAAAATAGGAAAATTTGGTAGAATTATCCAGAAATAATATGAAAAAAATAGATTGAATTATGAAATGTAGGAACCGGTGAAATTTCATTCTGATTTATGGTTTTCTTGATATGTTCATAAAGGTGTTTTTAGTTCTTTAGAACACTAAAATGTGTGTGGAATGGTCAAACCCATATAAAATGAGCTCATAATTACTTAGAATCATGGGACAACCCATGATGAGTTATTTTTTGAAATATTGGACATGCGGTGATTTCATTGTATTTAAATTTTCTTTATTAAGTAAATTTCAAGCACACCACAAATCTATTTAAAATTAAATTAGAATATTTACTTATCCCTTTTTAGTTTCATGTGTTTAATCATATCATAAATAGGTATTTTTATGTTCATAAAGTGTTTTGAATTATATATTATTTGTTTTATATTAAAATGACTAATGTTTGATTAAAAAAAATTATGTGAAACATTATTAATATATTCTATGTTTTTCTATTATGTATTTCTTTTCTTAAATGTTCTAGTTTTCACTATAGGTGACATATGATGGAAGTAGGACAGAGTTTAAGCAATTTGATCCATGATATTCATCATAAGGTATTCAATATGAATCTTATTTTCCTTATTATGTTTTAATTTTATCAATTATTCTAATATAATTTGGATTTGTTATATTTATTTTTAATTTTTGTTTTCTTTTTTGATACATTGGATGAAATTATGTGGTCGATTTCAGTTGATGATATGATGTTGGGGAATAATCATGTATTTGAGGTTGTGATGTGGACACATATTGGGTATGTGTTGTTGTTGTAAATATATATATATATATATATTTATTTATTTATTACTGAGGTATTAGTTGAATGATGTATGGGTTGACTAAGACTGAGGTTATAAAGACTGTGGATTTATATATATATGACTATGGATTTATGACTTATATATTATGGGTTTATCATAAATTTATGTTTTAGATTATTTCATTTGATTTTTTATATGAATAGGTTTTTATTATTTTTTTTACAAAAAAATATCTAATTTAGAAAGGTTTTTTTATAACAACCAATAACTACATTAATTAAAATATATTTAGTAGTGGTTACACTTAACCACCAAAAAAATTACCTCATATAATCTATTCATCATAATTTAGTTTAATTTTATTTATTTTTTCTCTCGGGTATATTTAAAAATCCACTACTAAATAAAAAAGGAAACCGCCATGAAATGCTCCAAAAACAACACATATCAAAACCACTGTGAAATTAAATAATCCGCTATTAAATGACTATAGATCATGAAATATATGATAGTTTTGGTAATTAGTTATATATTATGTGGTAGAAGTTTAAACAACGACTAACCCCCTTTTGTAGTTTATATACCCTTATCCTTTGTATTAAAAAATATATATGAACGAGTTATTACTTAGGGTCCCATCAATAGGTTGTCCACCAAGGAAATTGAGTTTTCCCCACCTACATATGATTCAGATCTATGAAATGTTTTTTAAACTTCATGGAACATATCAGTCCAAATGCTTCCTTTGTTCTAAAATATATCTCTTCCACATGTTATACACCTAATCTTGGCCAATTTTGGATCTCTATAATCTTTCTCTATCATTCAGTGATAGAATGTATGATAATTGGGAACTCTTTTTTATGACTATGTCGTAACACACACAAGTTGGATATGGGTAAGGTTTCCCACAAAACAGGTTTGTTAGTTAGAGGATTCTAGTTTTTACTATGTGGTAACATAACCCATTTGTCTTTAAATAAAGTAACCCACAAAATGGGTTTGTCAACTAGTGGTAACTTCTCCCTTAGGAGATCCCTATTATGTCCTTATAATCTTTGAGGAAATTATGTTGGAACATGTGATTAAAATTAGTCAATAGCTATCCCTTACATATTATTCTCATATCCTTTCTCCTCGTATTGGAACCCTCAAGACCATGGTTTACAATTTCCTCCCTCACATCTGAAGTATTTTGGAATGACCTTAGTCTGGTAGGCCACATATCAACTATCATTTCCATAATTCTATATTCCTAGCCATATGAACTAAAACTAAAAAACCCATATTTCCAATTCTAAGGTCATACCTACATAGGGAACCAGGTAATTTTTACTTGAAATGTATCTTCCGTATTCAGGCACTTTCTTTCAAAAAAACCAAACATTGTGTCTGGTGAAATATGAATCACCATAAATTTGCTTCATCCCTCAGTAATAAAATGTTGGAATTCATGAGAATCCCTTTTCTTAACTATACATTACATGCCCCAATTGGATTTTCATAAGTCACCCACAAAATTTTTGGTTCTATCAGCCAAAGGATTACACTATTTGACTATGTAGTAACACGCCCCAACTGACTTTGCCTAAAGTAGCCCGAAAAATGGGTTTTCCACCAAGTGGTAACTTTACCCTAATGTGATACCTCCTCTATCACCATAAAACCTCTTCTACATACCACTCTTTAGATCTGGAGGTCCCTATATTATAGCTTAGAACATTCACCCCCACATACCAAAAAGTGACAATGAATTCTAAAATATATTACGGTGAAAGGGGAGAATTATTAACCTTTTGGTGAAATAAAAAAACCATAAATTATAGCCCCTTATAATTTCCATATTGTACGATATTATACTGCATATAATAATGTCCTTTTTTTATGAGATCAAACTATAAAAAATAATTTCCTTACTGTATGACATTAAACTACATAGAATAACATCCTAGTTCCAAGACATTAAATTGTACAACAACATCCTCTCTATAAGACATTAAACTACACAGTCAATGTCACAAAAACATAACATTAAACTACACGATACTTTAACCCATTTCATAAATGGTACTTCCCCTATAACATTGGCCATTTAAAAAAATTTACCCTCCTTCGCACCAACTGAATTCATGTAGGAGTGTTTTCCTATTCCTGGACAATGATAATACATATACTCTCTTCATTATTATACATCTTCCCTTGAAAAAACCAATCATCATGGTGCTGAGAAATTATAATATCCCTAAAAATCCTTCGACCATCATCAATATAATGTCATAATTCTTGAGAATTCATTTTTCTGACTATGATACAACACTCCCTAGTTAGATTTCTATAAGCTTTACATCGAAATTTAGGGCCTTATGGCCAAATTATTTTACTATTTTACTATTCAATAACATACCCCAATTGTCTTTTCATAAATTCACCCACAAAATGGGTATGTCAAATAGAGGTAAATTTTTCCATAGGATAGACCTCCTCTATTCCCAAATATCATTTTTGATTTAGGAACAAAAAAATAATTCTTCAAAAATTACCCATTGGGTATCAAAAGAATGTAGGAAAATTATTTACAAGGAAGAATTATTTGGGTCATCATTTCAAAACTTATGGACAAAAAGATGTTTGACCTAAAACACCGAATTACATTAATCTAGATCCCAAGACTTTAAACTGACCAATAAAAGAGACATAAAACTCAGTATATTAAAAATCCTTAAAGGCCACTCTTGAAAAAAATCAAGTCCTAGCTTGCTAGACCTGCAATCCATGGGGTTTCGAAAAAAAATTGAGAAATAAAAGGAAATAGGTACAAAACATGTTAGGGTCAATCCCCAAAAAGGGTGGTCTAAGAAAAATCCAAGTCTCACCCACTAATTATTTCTTATATTGAACATAGGAAGAAATTATGGCAATGAAACAATGGACAAATAGTTTTTAGGGTTTTCTATATGACCCTGGAAATAGTCAAAATACACTCACCATGTCCCATGGATTTGGAAAAAATTAGAGCATCTCTCCATCCCATCACTATAGTTATGACTAGTTGATGAAAATATGCATTGCTATGAATATCATATTCAATGTTGTATTATGATCATGGAAGGAAAATAGGTATGAAGACATTGTTGATTAGAAACAAAATTATTTTCATTTATATGATAAAACAAATTTGGAGGAGCATCCACAAGAGGGAGTCTCATTGTCACACATTATAAAATACCATCAACATAACACTTAATTTGTTAAACAACATCCCAAGACCCATTATCCACCTGTAAAATCCCAACCAGCTGAATAGTTTAAATCTCCTCTACCCAAAAAAGTTCCTCCACCATGGTAATAATAGCAGTTGACACTTCAGTTTGGGTTCTTTCTAGTTAATGGTGATGTTGTATATGCTCCCCCTAAGAACAATCTAGTTTCTCTTGAGGGAATGATATTTGAATGATCTTTTTGTTAATACATAGTCTAAATCACACCATATTCTTATCATGGTTGGCATTTTCCTATAATAATGCAGCTTAGAGATCATCAATATTGACAACTAGATTATTCTTTATGAGGTTCTATTAAAGCTCATGTTCTGACTCCCATTTGTGAATGATCACCTTAATAGTTTCATGAATTATGAGGTAATCAAATCTATCGTATCCCAGCATGACAAACTAAAATAGAAGTTTAAAAAATTGAAAAGGCGAGTCTTCAAAATGTATCTGATATATTGTTTTCTAGACATCCCATCAAACCACATGGCTTGTGATGTGATGGGAATTATATGTCTCTGAATATGACTTAGATCCACCGTTAGGGGGAGAAATTTATTTTGGGATTAGTGAAATCAATGAGTCACCCTACCCCACACCCTCTAGGATAGTAACAACTTCTCTTTATAGAATTGGCTGCATTAGTACTAATACTCCTCTATTAGTCTTGGTTATAGATGTTGATGGAACTATACATCGATAATACTCATTTTTTTCATGCTAAAACATCATTTCTCTTGATAATTGATTGAAGGGTGTTGAATTTTGTACAATAAATCATGTTGATCCCACTATTTTCAAATTATTTCCAATGGGTTTTAATCCTAAAACTAGATTCACCTAATGGTTTTATATCCATGAGGGACATGCTTTCTAGAGGAAGGTGCTCATTGGAGAGTTTAACCAATAGTACTTAAGAACTCACATTGGTTGAGAGGATGAGAGGGTGGGATAATCACACCCATTTGGGGGGGATTTTTTCCTACTCCAATACTCTCTTATAGATTTACAATATGTTCATGAATCCATTATTAATTCCCATGTATGAGGTGGGTTTCCCATTAATTAACAATAAATTATTAGTATGTATGAAATCTTGAATCATATGTATTTATATTAGGTTCATAATAAAATGATATATTTTTATGTATCTGAGGTTCTACATTAATGGAATCATCTTATTAACTGATTAGAGATCCTTTGGTCTTTAATAAGATGTTTCTAGTTTTCAGCCACACAGTGGGGTGCTCTTGAGTGTATAATAATCTAGGGAGATTAGAGTTGTTTTAATGTCCGGATCAGACACATGGAGGGGATTTTAACATATACTTGTGAAAGGAACTAGAACCAATGTATTTTGGTGCTACTTAATGGGACACATCATACCTTATAAGGTCATGTGATGAGGAACAAGCCATGCAATTTGATGACTTGCGATAAGAAATTCTAGGTGAAAGGTTCCTAATCAAAGATTTTTTTGTGGGACATATGGTAAAGTGACTTGGGGAACGTATAAGGTATATATAATCCCATGTTGGATAAGAATATAGTGGGGATGTTTCTCAGAGATAATTATGGTTGGTTTGGGGTGTTTTCTTTTGACCTCATGGAGGCTTCCAATGTATCCCATTTGGATGAGAGTCAAATCTCACCTAGTTTCGCTGTAAGGAATCATGTCTATAGAGGCCCTTAGGATTATCTTGCAGTGGGGAATGGAACTTTGAGAGTATTGGATTGGGGCTTACTCTAGAGGAGTATTCCCTGGTGAATGAGGGTTTTTGGGTCTTTCTCCTGAAGAGGATGACCTGGTGATTTCAGTTTGGCTTCGGGATTACTTCAGAGGAGGATTCCCTAGTGAATGTTCTTTGGTTTTGGCTAACTCCAGAGGATGATTCCTTGGTGATTTGAAGTTGGGTTTCATCTTAATTCTTAGGAGGATCCCCTGGTGAATGAAGTCCGGTTGGGTATTACTCCTACGGAGTATTCATTGGTGATTTGAGGTTGTTTTGGGGAATAATCCTAAGTAGGCTGACCCGGTGAATGAGGTTTGGTTGGGGCTGACTCCTGAGGAGGATTCACGAGTGATTTGAGGTTGGGTTGTGGCTTACTCTTGAGGTTTATGCCATGGTGAATGAGGTTTGTTTTGGGATTACTCCCAAGGAGGATGCCCAAGTGATTTGAGGTTGGGTTGGTTCTTACTCATAAGGAGGATTCCCTGGTGAATGAGGTTTTGTTGGGGATTACTCATAATGGGGATGCCCTGGTGACTTGAGGTGGAGTTAGGGATTACTCATAGGGAGGATTCCCTAGTGAATGGAGATTTTTAAGGATTTCTCCTAAGGAGAAAACCATGGTCATTTGAGGTGGGGTTTTGGATTACTCCTCCATAGGATTCTTGGGTGAAAGTGTTTTGGTTGGGGATTTATCTTGAGGAGCATGCCATGGTGATTTGAGGTTGGGTTAGGGATTAGTCCTAAGGATGATTACCTGGTGAATGAGGTTTGGTTGGGGCATACTCTATATGATGATTCCATGGTTATTTGAGGCTAGATTGGGGCTTAATCCCGAGGATGATTCCCGGTGAATGTGGTTTGGTTTGGGATTACTCTAGAGGAGGATTATCAGGTTATTTGAGGTTGGTTTAGGTTTTAATCTTGAGTATGATGCCCTAGTGAATGAGGTTTGTTTGGGTATTACTCTTGGGTACGATACCCATGGTTTAGTTGGGGATTACACATGTAATGATTCCCATAGAATAGGGATCATGTGGATTCTATAATCACTACCAACCTATAATCCCATGTGATTCATGCTTGGTGTGAGAAACAATAGGAAGTGATGGATCATGGGAACCAAAAAATCCTTCTTCTATAGGTGTAAGAGGTTAGGGATACAAGAAAAGAATAATGGGAACTGATGTACTTGTTCCCTCTCTTGTTTTTTATCCAGGATAGTCACATCAGACTAAACATACATGTACGACCTAGGAGGGGAATATGAGTAATAGTAAAACCTTTTACAAGAAAGCATAGGAGAATAATTCTAAGATATATTCCCTAAAATTGGTTCTTAAATGAGTATCTCAATCCCTATAGAAGGTAAAGACAAGCTTGATGCTCACCCTCTCCTCCTGGAACTAGAGGTCTGTAGTCTTAGAGACAACTAGGGAAGTACATGGTCCAAACCCTATTATCCAAGACCAGGTGTTACCTGACACATCCCCCTAGTTTGGGGTCCTCATGACTGATGGAATACATACTCACATGCACCTGAAGGACCCCACCTATCATGTAAGGCAAGTTTGAGACACCTCTAATTGAAGGAATTCATACCCAAATTAGAGACACTCTTATGTGCCTCTTTTCCATTGTTTTTCATGCCTGGAGGCATTGGTGGAGGTTTTAATTTGGTCCCTCTCAAAAAAGGGATCCATATGAAGAGAGTCCCTTCCATTGGTGGACTAGAAGAGGGCATGAGAAGTGGCTCAATCATGGTTGAAATTAGGTTATCCAAGGGGAAATCACACAAAGTATTCCTACACAGCATGGGAGTGATTTTCATAGATATACCTACATGAGATAAAGCAACTTTGATTAGGTTAGAATGTGCAAGATGAAGGAAATTTGGTCCATATGCCACATAGGAAACAAAACATGGGTGAGGCTTTTCTCAAGGCTTCTAGGGTCTCCTCAAGTTTTCCCAAAAGTGTCTTCTGCAGGTCCCTAGATAGGGAATTAGACCTCACACTAGTGTTCTTAATCCATAGGGGGAAGTTTTTATAACATAGGTTTTATGTATTTTAGACCATGGTAGGACATCGATTCCACTGCCCACTTTAATTTTCTCTTCCTCAGGTTTTAAAGGCTTGTCTGGGTGGTTTTAGAGGGTCTGATTGAAGGACTAGGGAGAGCAGAGCATCAAGAGTTATTAAAGAATTTTCATTTGTGGAAATTTAGAGCCACAATGTCTTATAAATAGGAAAATATGGGACCCTAGGTGAAGGTGATGGATCATGTAGGTGTGTCGCATAGGCTGATGCATAGGTGTGTCATGCGGGTTGATACACAGGTACCCTGCACGATGATGCTACCTAAGGGTAGCTGTATGGAGGGACTTTGCCAAAGGTAGCCTTTGTCCTTATTCACTTCTCTTATTTTCTTCTCCTTAAGTTCTTCCCTTCTGAAACCTTTTCATCCACCTAAAAAAATTAGAGTGTCAACAAAATCCCCCCTCAGGATTGAATCTTGTCGAAATAATATGGCATGATCCTGAGGTAAAGGGAATAAAAAGGTGGATGAATAGTGGAGGTAATCCATGAAAGTATCCTACATAGGACGCATGTATGTGTATATCGCTTATGTGGGGCGCACATTCAAGCTATTCACAAGGTCTCCCATGTCTCTAAATATGGACACTTTTTTAGAAAATTGTTATCATTCCACAGTATCACAGGTCTCTTCGCACTAGTTTTCATCACAGAACATCCTCTTAAGATTATTTGATAAAGCATTGTTCACATAGAGAAGGTACGAAACTACCTACACAATAAATATATCTGGGTTAGTGGCATGAAAAAGGTCTCTTGGTTGAGGGACCTGTACAAGGACACTTGGGTGAGGGACCTATGAGAGGTCACTTGCACGAGCACCCTGCAGAAGCTCATGAATTTTCCAAATTTCCACATTTCACTAATTTTTTTGAAACTAATACATGTTTATAATAAAAAACCTGGTTCTTCTTTGTATGTTCAATGGCTTCCCTAAATACTAGTGTTCCTAATGAACTAGCTTAAAATTATATTTTGGAGATGGTAAAGGTTGTAGGGCCTTAATATAATGACGTACGTGATACTACTCTACTAGATCCAGTGATATATCTGAAGAAGTATCATTACAAGTACCATGAGAGTAATTATATACCTATCTATGTCCATAGTCATATGAATGAGGTCTTCTTACCAGAATCAAATAATTAAAATTCCCTTTCATGGTTTCAAGAGTATAGAAACATCCATACTACCAAAATTTCAGGCATGGGTACATACAATAATGTTGGGACATCATACAGATCCTTTTTCATGGATAACTACCAATGCGATCAAGATTTAAAGCTTCACATCCCATAATTAAATCTTCTTTGTTACTCATTCGTCTTTCGTGACTATAAGACATACCAGTAGAAGGGTTGGTGGGAAGACTGGGATCTTTTCTTAGTAGGGGTGTTAGGCCCGAGTAGATGTAGGCGTACAATGTGTTCTAGACTATTAATGACTTTGTAACTGATTTGAAAGTATTGAGAATAATTGAAGATGTATGGGTGGACCAAACATATGTATACAAGAACTCTAAATTCATCCCTGAGTAGCAAAGCTGATGGTACCCTCAAACGAACTCTTTCCACCTAATGCATGGAAAAGTTGGTATCAACTAGTGTGATATTCACAAGATCATAGGGGCTCTAATATATAGAGATATGTATGATGAGTTCATCCCACCAAGAGATATGTGGGATGATTCTAAAAGGATTCCAATTCTAGAGCATGAGCTATTGAATATAACTTAGGACATCAATAAGAAAGACCCCCACTCAGGGGGGATATCCATTCTATTGCTTGGATGAGTGATTTCATGGAGGATTCAAGGGAAGTACCACTTGTAAACATCCTACAGGGTATCCCAAGATGGATATGTGGGGCGCTTTTAGTAAATTTTGGCCCACTTTGGAAAAGTGGGAGTACAACCAATGGGGGTATAAACCCATGTCCAACATACCTGCAAAGAAACGTCTACTAGGTTTTTTATCCATGTGGCTAAGAGTTTACCTACTACCTGTTTATGACTCCAACTATATCATGAGGTCATGGACATTTTTTATGGTATCCAAGTTGGCATAGAAGAAGCATGTAGGGTTGGAAATCCCCATCCTAGAATAGATTCACTAATGCCTAATGCATATTCACATAGGGAAGGACCCTTTAAGAATTTTTAGACCATTACAGGTACTGTGGAGATGGGTCACAACACAATTTAACTCATATGTTATGTTGAGTGGGGTTGAGATTCCTAGGGACTGATTTCAACCATTTTTTCAGGCCATTTTCGGTATTTCACCCTTATCCCTAAATCCTAGTGAGACCTTGATGAGGCTTAACCTATTCAAGGAGTTCAATTTATTCCTCTATAGAGACCCACCTATCAGGAGATTGTTTGATGATGGGAAATAAGAAAATGAGATAATATCATATGTTATTTCCTTTAGGGTTGGAATTGTATAAACCCATATTAAAAGTGAGATTATATGTGAGTCATTTGATCTATAAAGTTTTGAATGCCAATTTAAGTGTCTTCAACAAATAATTGTATCTCCTATGGTGCATGTTTGATAAAAAAAGTACCCAATTGTGTCCTGACAGATATAGATGCTTACAATGATGGATCTAACTCGAGTGGTAATAAACTTTCCTTCAACAGGTATTTCTATTGGATTTACCTCTTTGTGCGTTGAGGGATGCATCACATTATTTTCTGAGGGAGTATTAGTATATGTTATCCCTTAAGTCGGGGTTGTGACAACTGTTAGGTGTGGGAGGCGATGTAGAAAAAATATAACTCCTATATAAGATTCTTTATCTCCTTCAAAATATATAGATGAAGATTTATATATTTCTCCCAAATGATCCCATAAATGGTATAATCAACTTGACATAGTTAAAAGGGATATGCCAACTGATATTGATCCCAGGAGGTCCTTCATCACCATTAAGAAGAGACCTAAGTTCAATTTTCCCATCCTTTATCTACGATGAAGAGAGTTAGGAAGCCCGTGAAACTAAAGGTTGATTAATATCTTTCAGGATAGTCTAGAATGCCCTCTGAATATGTGCAATTGGAGGCAGTCCGATTTTTCTAGGAGATGCCTTCAAATATTGAATTTATGTGGTTACTTATTCATGCTGGGATATGGATTCTTGAAATAGTAGATGCTCAATCCCCACCCAATTTTCCTTTTGAAGAAAATACCACATAGGTGAGGATTTATATTTAAGAACTAGATATTTTTATTAATGAAACTAAAAACTAAATCCCTTCCATGATATGGGTTGAGGAAATGTCGATATGGGGTGTTTCTAAAAGGGTTGACCACCCATCTTCCGAGGAATGGATTTACTATGTTGATAACAATGATGTAAGTTCTCATTTTATTATATATTATTTTCTTTTCTTTTCTTTTATCCTGAACCAAGAATTCTCTCTAAGGGGAAGTTCATCTTGATATTCAATGGGTCAGGGGGAAATCAATTGAGATTAAATCATCAAAATATGTCAGGAATGGAACCCCACTCAGAACCAATGATTTATCTCTCAAAACGGGAGGGTTATACCCTGGTTATTAGAAAATGGAGGTTGATATGGAAGGAAAATATCTACTTCCACCTCCAATACTATATTTTTATGAGGCTTGTTCTAGACATCCTCTATCAAAAAATAAATAACATCAGATAATAAAATATTTTTCTAAGAGCCTCATAAATTATGGTAAGTCCCCAAAATGTCATTAATCACTTCTTCATGTAGAAAAATGTATAACCTATTTTGTGGTTATAGAATATCCTTCCATATACTCTCTCAAGGGGATCATAAATGACCCTCTAAGAACTATGAAGGATGCTCCATACCAAGAATAAATTCATACTCGTGATTTATCTCCCTATATAGAAGAAGTGTCGAGGGTTCAGAATAAATTATCTGCTCATTTCACTACTCATGGAACTATAGATAGAGGGTAGGATTCTAGAAATGTCAAATTTACATCATAAAGCATCATATGATAACTGTTGACTTTTATTCCTTATGATATTTTAGGTTTATCTCACGAATTAGAGGACCCTGTGATGACTGATGATGAACCTCTGGCTATCACCGAGGAAGATATTCTCGGTATCTGGTCATAAAAAGGGGGTGATGTACTGTGTCCCAATCCAAATGTTTTGGGTGTCCCTATGGGTGATAATACCATAGGGTTTATGAAATTAATACAATCCATGAGAAATCATGACATGAAATTTGATGAAATGATGGAATATATTAATCTTCCCACCTCATTAGAATATTTTACAAAATTTAATTGGGAATTGGATAGACGTGAATCTTTCTTTCTTTTCAACAAATTTTTTATTCCTAATGTTTTGATCATTACTGGTTGAATCATGGAGCTTCATCCATGGATAATTTTGTAGTGGTGGTGTGTGAGCATGGTTTTAAAGTCCATAAAACTCTCATTTCTATGAGATCACTAATTTAAGGGGTGTCTCAAAGCATAGAATCTTCACAAGCCTCTCCCAGTGATCTCTAGGTAGACACAATATAGTTATCTTTATCAAGAGGTTCCAGAGCAGACTACTGAGGTTGAGAACATTATGTATGAATCTATCTAATCCACTAACCCATCACAAGTTGAGTATCACCAATTTATTTGATCATACCTTAACTTTTACATTTTTATAATTTTTAGGATAACACTGAGTATTATCTATTTATAGTGCCTTAAAATTCTATATCGTTAGATGAGGGTGGAGTCTCTATACCAATGCATCCAATTCCGGAAATCAAAGTCTTTACTATTCCAGAGGGAGTGGGAAAGGGTTCCCCATTAAGTGCATTAATCCCAGAATATATTTCTCCCCCTGATAGTGGCTCTAAGACAGATTTGGAGAAACAAAATTCCGTTTTCATCACATGCCATGAAACTTGGCAAGACATATAGAAAATAATCACTAATATTCCTTTTGAATTGCTGAATTTGCTATTATATCAAATTACATTATTGTTTGGCATTCTAGGACAGGTTGTATTTGATTATTGTATAATCCATCCTCCTATTAATGAGATCATTCTCAAATGGGAGTGAGAACACGAGCTTCAACATAACCTTATAAATGTAAATATTCTTGTCAAAATTTATTATCTATGAGCTTCATTGTCCTAGGAAGAGTCCAACCATGATAGAAGGTGGCAGGATTTAGACAATGTATTAATGAGAAGAATGTTCAAATATCACACCATCAGCATGAATTGGATTCCACTGATGGGGATCGGGTAAAACTACACCATTCACTGGAATGATCCAAATTAAAGTGTCAAATCATGTTACGACCACAGTGGAGGAACTTAGCCCGGCTAAGGAGAATAAATTTTTTCAGTTGGTTGGGATTTGAAAGGTTGTTGATGGGGCTTGGGAGACCATTCAACAAATGAAGAGTTATGTTTATGGACATTTGTAATGTATAATGGGGAGACTCCATCTTTTTGTTTCTCTTCAAATTTTTTTTATCTCATAAATAAAAATAATTTTGTTTCTAATAATACATGTATTCATCCCTATTTTTCGTTTCTGATCATAATATAACATTGATTCTTATCTTAATATCAATATTTATTTGTGTTAACTAGTTATAACTATAGTTATGGGGATGGGGAGACACTCTAATTTTTTCCTAAGCCATGGGACCTAGGGAGTGTAGTTTGACTACTACAAGGATCATATGAATAACCCTATAAATTTTGTGACTTTTCTGCCATTGCCCTAATTTTTTTAAGTATAATATATAACATAATTTGTGACTAAGATTTTTATTTTTCTTAAACCACCATTTTCATGTTTTAATCCTAACAATTTTTTTTCCTATTTTCTTTCGTTTCTTGATTTTTTCCTAAACCCCTTAGAGTGTAGTTCTAATGAGTTGAGACTTGACTTTTGTACAGATTTACCTTTGTGGATTATCAATCTAGTGAGTACTATGTATCTTTTTTGGGTAGTTTAAAGTTTCAAAAGCATTAATAATGTGACTAGTGTTCTAATTCGAACATCTTTGTCCCTAATTTTTTAAATCCTGACCAAACTATTTTTTTTCTATGAATGTTCTGACATTATTCCGATACCCAATGGGGAATTTAGAGACATGAATTTTTGGTTCCTAAATAAAAAAATGATATTTAGAAATAGAGGAGGTATCTCTTAAATACAATTATATAAATGGTTGAAAAACTCATTTTTTGGGATACTTAATTCAAATCCAACTAGGGTGTGTTCATGTATATTAAAATAGTGGAATCCTTTGGCTGATATTCTTCAAAATTTGGTGGTGACTTATGAAAATCCAACTAGGGAATGTTACATCATAGTCATGTAATGAAGTTATTAGTAATTATGAAATTATATTTCCAATGGATGAAGTATTTTTATAGAGATTCAGATATTCTAGACCACGATTGGTGGTTTTCCCAAGGAAATACGTTTGAGAATGATGATAGAATCCGTATTGGCATTAACCATGCATGGGAAACTTCTATTATATGAATTTGGATTGTGTAAAAGAGGGTATATTTTATTAAATAGCCAATGTTGGTGGGTATTACCCTTTCTACAAATGGATAAAACATCCTTCATTTTAATTTCATGTGTCAAAAATATTGATCATGTAGATTAACATATTACGGTGAGTAAATTTTTGTACAGTTTAATGCCTTGTGACTTGAACGTTATGCTATACAGTTTAATGTCATACAACAAGGACATTAGGGCATGTAGATTAATGTCATACAACAAGTACATTATACTTTGATGTTTAATTTATTATATCAAGGACATCATGGGGGTATTATTTAATGTATTTATATTTGATTGAAAGGGTGATAATTCTCCCCTTTCGAGGTAATCTATCAAAGAATGCACTATCGCTTTTAAGTATGAGGGGTTGAATGTTTTATTTTTTAATATGCTAATCTATGGATCTAAAGAGTGGTATAGGGGAAATGGGCTTATGGAAATAGAGGAGGTATCTCTTGTGGATGAAGTTACCACTGGTTAAAAAACCCATTTTGTGGGCTATATTATGAAAAAATAACTGGGGAATGTTACTGCATAGTAAAATAGTGGAATCAGTTGGATGAAAGTCACTAAAATTTTATGGGTGACTTATATAAAGACAAATGGGGTGTGTTACAACATAGTTAGGAAAAAAGATTTCTTCATAATTCCAACATTATATTGTTGATGGACAAAGGACGTTTTTAGAGATTAGGATTTACCCAAACACAGAGTTTGGTTTTGTGGAAGGAAAGTACCTACACATCAAAGGATAACCTCCAGTCAAAATTAATGAATAATTGGGGGAATATATTCCCTACATAGGTCTGAACCAATAATGGTAAATATGGTGCTTTTAGTTTTTAGGTCATATTATTAGGACCATAGAATTACAAAAATAATAGGTGATATATGGACTACTAAACCATGGTCGTTCTCATATACTTCAGACATGAGGGAGGAAATTGAAAACCATGGCCTTGAGGGTTCTCATATCAGGAGAAAAGATATGGTACAAATATGAAAGGTATAACCATAGAATGATTTGAATCATGGGTTACAACATAATGTCATCAAATCATATGAGGGTAGAAGATGCTTCTCTTGAGGGTGAAGTTACCACTGGTTGAAAACCCCATTTTCAGAGATACATTATAAAAATACAACTGAGGTATGTTACTGCATAGTCAAATAGTGGTATCCTCTATCTAAAAACCCCATTTGTTGGAGAAATTTATGTATATCCAATGGGGGAATGTTACTATATAGTTAGGAAAAGTATTCCGTAAGGTATTATACATTATATTACACAAAGTCAGAGAAATATTGTAAAGATCCAAAAGTGTTAGGTATTAGGATCATGAATCATGTAAGAGTTATTTTTGAGAATGAGGGAAGTGTTTGGAATGATATTTCCCAGGGTGTCTAGAAACCTTTTCATAGATATGACTCATATATAGGAGGGGAATCTCAGTTTCCTTGGTGGAACCCCTAATTAGAGGACCAGAATTAAGAGCTCCTGCATAGATATTTGTTTATACATAGGAGTTATGGTATATATATATATATATACCCTGTGGTTGGGACTAGTAAATGAGGTCTCAATGTCAGTACATATCTCACTAGAATGAGAATAATTCTAAATGTAGTTCTTAAGGTACCATGTAGTTTAGAGACATTTAGATAGGACATCAGTCATGTAGTTTAACATCATGCGGTAAGGATGTAGGTGGATCAATGTAGAAAACAAAGGAATATTGTGGTTGGACCAGGTTATAGGACCCGAGCATCACTACATATCTTGTTGAAGTAAGAATCAAGACACACATAGTTCTAAAAAGTATCCCCCCATATTGATTGTGTTTTTTATGGAGAAAAGGTTTTTTTAATATAGTCTCATTCATGGTGTGAGACACCATGTTGAATCCTATTATGTAGATATGACTCATACATAATAGAGTGGTGGAATTTCCTATATTTTTTTGAAACTGTGTCTAGGATTAAAGATTCGGACATAACTACATCTCTCATTGTATTAAGAATCAATCCACATGTAGTTCTTCAGGAAATCGGGTAGTTTATTGTCATGTGATGAAGGCATCTGGTGTGAATTTTAAGGTATTATATCTAGGAAAATGATAATCCCAATGAGGATTTATATTCCATACTTATACAGAGTACTCTTTTACCAAAACTCTTACACCCACATGAGCTATGCTCAGTGTGAGAAATAAGGATTGACCAAGGATTATTCAACCACACTAAGAAAATTCAACTGAATTAATGAGTAGAGAATTTAGATTTGTGGTGGATGGTCCATGAGGTATAATCCAAGAATCACTACATTTCTCATAAGGATGAGAATCAATCCATACATAGTTCTTGAAATATTCTCTATGTAGGTATGATTCATATATAGGGAAAGGAGATTTTTTTTCTTA
This sequence comes from Viscum album, assembly GCA_963277665.1. Lineage (NCBI taxonomy): Eukaryota > Viridiplantae > Streptophyta > Magnoliopsida > Santalales > Viscaceae > Viscum > Viscum album. Next base: position 792,639,396 of record OY728164.1, read on the forward strand.
GTTATGGATAAACCTGAGATTGGATATTCGGGTGTCACTACATATATCATTAGAATGATAATAAAACCATATATATTTCTTGAAATAATTGTTCTCCACATCGATCGAGTTTCAATGTGGGGAAAAGGGGGCTTTGATATTTTCCAGAAGGATGGTTGGCCCAAAGATGTAGGGTTTAGGCGTCACTACATATATTATTGTAATGAGAATCAAGCCATACGTAGTTTTGGAAAAGTTTCACATGTGGGTATGATTCATAAATAGGTAAGAAGGGAAAATATTGGAATTCAAGCCTGTTCCAATGGTTCAAAATGATTTGTATTTGCTGTAGAACCATTGTTATAGCCTATACCAATGGTTCTACCAACTGTTTGGTCTATACATGTTTGAAAAGTCCTATACCAATGGTTTATAGTAAAACATTGGTATAAGGTCACCAGAATTTTGGTTTAACAAACAGTTTACATGGAACCGTTGGTATATAACTATACTAACAGTTAAAAACAATTTGTATAGATCTATAAAAACGATTTAAACCATTGGAATTGGTCTATACCAGTGATTTTTAACTTTTGGTATATGTTTATACTAAGGTTTTTTAACCGTTGGTATAGTTATATACCAATGGTTTTGAACTATTGGTATAGGTCAATAAAAAAATTCCATGTAAACTATTGGTATAGGTCTTTGAAAATAGTTTTGAATCCATTGGTATAGACACCCCCTAATTCCTAGACCCGTAGCACCCCCATCCTTACTATATAGCCTAGAAACAAACAAACATAACCTGCAACAATGTAACAGTAAAAAAGAACATCTCAAATATACATTAGAAGACACACAATCCCCCCAAATTAGTCAATTATCTACAAATATATATCATCAACCAATATATATATAAAAATAACATAAGAAACATATTAATGAATTATAGTAGTGAAAACACACATTCAAGACATCACATATATTCATTCATAAAAAATCATTAAACATCAAATTTTATTAATATTAGTTAAAATATAAAAGATCAATCTATCACACATCACCATCAATATTTTAATCACCATCCTCATCCTTAGACTCACCCTCATCCTCATCCTTTCCTTATTCCTGTCCCTTTTCTTCACACTCTTCCTCTCCGTCATCCTAGCCATCTCTATTTCCATCACCAGGAATGTCATAATCCTAACCACTATACTAAATGCACTATATAATGTACAATTCATCAAAATATATGAATCATAAGCCGTATAAGTATCTGGTGTAAGTGATGGACATAATAATTACCTCAATTTCATAAATTCATCATTGGCCCCTTAATTCCTTCACGCTTCTCTATGGCCATTTGTTTGGTATCTAATGCCTCAGACCAAGTCTATGATGCCCATAAATTATGTTTTTCCACATGGTGTTAACATAACATGCACAAGAATTGGTCCAATATCTCATCAAGATAATATTATTCCCTGGTTGATAGTGTACTCTCCAATGGTTCTCATCTTCCAAAACCTGATGTAAGTGATCATTTTCCCCAAAGTTGTTAGCTTACTGTTAATCAATTTCCTCAAAAACACACTGTTACAAAAATAAATGGACTATTAAGTTAAAAAATAGATATTAAAATTTGAAATCAACAAATAAAACCTTACAATCAGCTATTGTGTTGGTTCGTTTACTGTGATTCCATATTTTTTCTTTTTCTCAATAATTTTTTTACTCAAGGCACGCATCCTTTAATATTAAAGACATCCCTCTGTAAGAAAATTGTATATAGAAAACTATAATTGAAAATAGGATATTAATAATGAATTTAATAAATAAAATCAAAAGGATATTAATTTTAAATAAATCATGGAAAAACATATAGTAGATGAATTGTAGTGACAATTTAAAACTTTTTTTTCCTAAAAAACTCAATAAAATAACATTCTCAAACTATAAAAATATTAATATATATCATGTCTCAAAAAAGACTAGTGGAAGAAATCCATGTTCCTCAACTACCAATGCATACCATTTGCAACTAAAGTGTTCCTATAGACTCACCATATTCTGTTTTATGATTGTTTATCTTGAAAAAGAGATAATTAAATGATATATATCAAGTAATAGATAATTTTTTAAATATTTTATACCAAAAAATATGAAAGAATATCTATCATATATAATATAAAAGTTAGAATCTTTTTGTATCCTTATAACACGTTTCTTAATAATTTTCAATTTATATCAATGATCAAATGGTATCAATAATTCATTAAGATTATTTTAGAAAGAAAATTTTCATGGTGATGATGTTGGAAGATAATACCTTGATGTTTATCATTCAATGAATTTATTTTTCCAGATATTTATCTATTTTTTTTAATTATTAAATTATATACAGCCTTTATAAAAGCTAATAATGAGGTCTGAAATTCACTTTTCCATCATTTTTTTCAAATATATATTTAGCATGGTTATCAATGGGAAGTGATTTAAAAAAATGGTGAATAAATTTAATTACAAGAGATTTATTTTATCTATTTATTCATGTGTAGTGAGGTTTTTAAAATATTCATGAAAATATAGTTGTATAATACATAAAATTTTATGACATACTGTTTATAACATCATGATTTTTAATTAATATCATCATTGTCAGAAATGATCTCTTTAATTTCAATATTCAATTAGCCCATGTAAACATAGAGTTATTTGATTGATGTAACTTTGATATGAAGAATTTTGTATCAACCTTCCCCCATAGAATTATAAGAGAATTGTGATAGTGGAAGAATAAAATTGGTAAAACCATCCCTATGTAATTAAACATGAAGGATACTGAATATTATGTTTAGAATAAAATGGATGATGGTCGGAGTTGATTTGAATAAGTATTAGAGTCATTTAAGGAATTATATAATATCTGAATTTGTTGTTGAAAAATGATTATGTCATGAAATATCATAAGACTTGAAATTTCAAATGAATTTAGGGTAGTGCATTTCACTTTATAACCTACACATAAGAATTTTCACATCCCAACATCAGACATTGCAGTCGACATAAGAAATAATTTTTTTCTAAATTCGAGAAGTGTCAAAAGACTTATAGGAAGGCTATCAGAATTCAATACATATTGTAAAAAGTTTTAACTAGTGCATCACTTAATGTTATCCCATATATGACTATGACTAGAACATTTTATTATTTATAATATTGTCTCCTGAAATGATGCATCACAAATTAATTTCATGTAAGTGAGTAAGAAATTGATGTACCTTGTATGATGTTAATTTTTTTAGAAATCTTGGAATTTTGTTTTTATGTGTATTAATTACCCTAAAAACCACTTATGATATTTCTATCTATGTGAGACATTATACTTAGTAATTGTTTTACAATTATGATGGATTAAATTTGAGTCTTAGAATTTATATTCTGAAGAAGAAATTAACATGGATAATTCCAAATCTATTCAATCATCATGAAATCATGATGATATGAGAATACATGATAAAATATTGATTTGAGAATGATTATATGAAAATAGGGGGAAAATAGAAACTATTTAATATATTTAAATTTCAAATGAAAATATTTTAAATTCATAATTTACGACCAAACTAATGGAAAAATAAAATTTTGTTAGTATAGATCTTATATGTCATGAGTATCAATAAGTGAATTTTGATTCAAGGTGAACGATTTTAATTAAAATATATTGAGATGGGATATATATGTGAGATATATATAACATAAAATAGATATTACATTTGATATTATCTCTCACCACAATGAGAAAGGAAAAACATAAATCAATTTATCGTATGATTTCATTATAGAAATTGAAAGTGTATTATTTAAAAATAACATAGAAGTTTCTTCTAGGAACCAAATTTGGGTATTTTAAGAAATGTATATAATATAAGTAATGTTATTATAAAATTAAATTCAAATATGAAGCCATAAAATTACTCAGCCCAATCCTATTTCCTCTACACTCTACTCTTTTTCTCACTTATCATGTCATTTCAATGCTTCCATTAATTGTATGTTGATCATATGAAAGAATTCATTCCAAGTATATGTCACATGGGTAGGATACATCTATATAAACCAACATGATCTTAAAAAATACATATGATTACTCACTCAAACAAAATGGTAATACTCCCTATTAAAATAATGTTCATTTAATAAAATTATTAGTGGTTGTAAAGTTTCATGACATGATCACAAACATAAAAAACTAATCTTGAAATTTTAGTACACACTAAATAATATAAATTATAATCTAAATAATTAATTATAATTTATCTAGAACAATTATAAATGGAATAAACTATAGAGGAAACATAATAAGGTGAAATTCCTAATGAAAATTTATAAATTAGTGTTGTACCTTCTTTCTCTTATAGCCCAACATCATAGTCCGCCCTAAAGTGTCATGGTATTTCATAGCATGCTTTTTTTATTGCTTCACATTGCTTCTTAAAAAATAATTATCAATAATAAAAACCAAATTATTAACTCAAATCATGTTAATTTTTATTCAAAAACCTCAAATTCGATTAGAACCCCGAAGTCGCTAGTCATCCAATGAGAAATAATTTCTTGATAATATTCTACCAAATAGTCATTCATGATAGGTGTGGCTTCTAAATCCTTGTCAACTATATCATGACATCCAAAATACAACTCATGCTTATATTCTCTCAATATCTCACCTAATTCCATGAGTCATTTTATCCTCATAGCCTCACCATTGGAAAAATTATAATGAATATGACACCAAAATATTAATTTATATAAAGAAAATAATAATATAACACTAAATATAATGAATTTTCTTACCCATATTTGTACCCCAAGAATTATCCTTTACTTAATTTGATAGGTGTTGCTAGGAGAGTTTCCTAACTTGAATGATTTTTGAGTATTTTTCAAGAATCTCCATAAAACTCTAACATTGATTCCTTTTTTTTTCAATAATTTGGTTGTCCTCATTGTACTCCACCATCATATGTGTGCAGAAGTTCCACACCGCATTCACACATATATTACCATGCCTCTTATAGAAAGATAAAACTATTAAAAAAATTATATCAATACATATTATAATGAAAATAAACTATATTAAAAAATTTTCAAGGGTTATGTAAATATACCCAAGGAATTCTGATCAGTGGGTGTCACTAGATCCACTTGATCTGAAAAAACATAAACCTATACTAATGTAATGGGACCTAATTTATGCTCCAGAGGATTAGAATGTGTCCGAGAAAAAGTCTAGGGAGCGTGAATGTAGAATATTGAGGAGAAGGAAGTAGAAGTAAAAGAAGATATCATAAATGTCTATAGAAATGCATTATATAGATGAGTTGTAAGAACCATTGTCAAATATGGAAAAGACAAGTGAGTAGATTCATATTCAAATAGAGGAGAAAAGATAGGTGGCCTAAATATCTCAAGTGTCTCTAACTACAGTATGATATTAGAATGGTTGGTATATGGTATGTCAGGGGAGGGACATAGTGTGATCAGTTTTGCTGAGTAGATCGCATAGCTCTAGTACCACCCCCTCGTATCCTTAGCCTGAGCACTGGAACCACTAGGTTGTCAGAGAATAACTATCTCCTAGGGGGGGATCCTGATTAAAAGTGAAAAAACAAAATTAATCACATGAAATTATATGTTATTTATATATATTTGAAATAAAATACTCACAATAGGCACCCAAGGAGGGACTTCCATACCTCGATGTCAGTGATTATTTCCTGCCTTAGTTTTTCTTCATAATTTAATGTTTTTCATTTCTTTCATTTGAAAAAAATATAAAAAAAATTATAAATCCATTACAATTGTGCAACAAAAGCGAGAAAGGAGATGAGACATGACTTAATAATGAAATACCAATTGTCAAACAATATACATGGTAGAGAGTGATATAATGAAAACATTTTATACTTAATGGTAAGAATATCAAAACATAAAATACATGTCATAGAAAATTAAAAACATTCATATTACCATGTTTATAATGGGTATGATATAGTTTTCTTTTTCTTAAAATTCAATCCAATTTAATTTTGATTAGGTCATTTGGTTCATTTTGTGAAATTAATTAGGGAAATTTTCCATTTTTATTTGTTCTAGTTCATTTGGTACCTTTTGGTCAACTGATTAGGTCATTTATCCATTTTTATTCATATTAGGCCAATTGGTTTATATTTTGGGTTAGGTTTTTTTTCATTTTTTGTTAGGTTACTATTTTCATTAGTTTTTATTTTAATATTAATTCATATAATATGATATATTCAATTCATCTTGTTTTTTATTCTAATTTAATTGTTTCAGTTTTTTTGGTTTGGTAGGATGTAATATAGTTCAATTTAATATTAGAAAATGTAACTCAAAGAAAATCAAAACTAGTAAATACTAAAAATTCACATGAAGGTCAAGTTGGGTAAAAATATTTGTAATAAATAGTAAATAAATTTGAATAGTACCAGCCTTAATAACCCAAGTTGAGGTAAACCAAAAGAATTGAGAACACATATGGATGATTCTATATATTTCCCACCAAAACATGATGTTTAAAAATAGACTCTAACAATTTAACTATTAGAGTCATCAAAACTAATAAATGAATCGAGGATAATGGAAGCAGGGATAGTTTCAATTTCATCATCACCGTCATAAAAAATATGTCTTGAGATTGCTTCAATAATAAAACCAAATTTAGGTCAAAGATAATCTTTCACATAAAAAACATGTTTCTCCATTGGTACCAATACATATGGTTTGTTGTTAGAAATATTTTTATTCATGTTAATAAATCAAAATCCATAAATCATCAATAAATATGACATGCCTCATTATCGAATCAAACCAATTTAACTTTATGACAGTGAATCGACCATGATAGTAATAATCCAATATTAGTATTTTCTCAATAACTCCATTATAAGATATATTTTTAAAATGTGGTATACTATTCAATGCATTGGAATAATAGTCTATTGTGGCAGTTACCATAACACCATCATGTTGTGTTCTTGTGTCCATTTCTTATTTTGTGATAATAAATTTATACCCATTGAACACAACTAATATGCATTCATGAACCCTAGAATTAGGACTAAAATCCAAAGCTCTTATATCCTTAGAGATAGAGTCAGTAGAAAAACTCAATAACTAGAATATAAATGAATATTAAACATAATTATATATTTATATTATTAATTTATTATAGTTACATTTCCACCTTCAATTTCTACCAAGTAAAAATCTCTTTACTATGAAAAGTCTATATCCTTCTCAAAGATAATAAATAATTCATTATATTTATAATTTTTTTATTTTACCTACATAAAAAATAGAAATAGTTTAACAGATATGTAAAATTACATGATATGAGATAAGATATATATGTTTAATTTACTTAATTTATGTAATCATTGAAAAAATAACAGTCAAAAAAATTATATGATGTTCCATATCTTGATCTTCATGGATTAATGTGGTCAATCTATATGATCCATGAATTCCCCCCATTTAATGATGTGATGGAAAATAGGGTTCAATTTTCTCATAATGATCTTCTTCATTTCCCAATGGTTTCTTCAATATCATAGTTATCTTAGAAAAATACATTGAACAGAAATATACACATTCTTGAGCCATGTAAGCTTTAACGATATAACCTTTGAGATGATTCCTATTTTGTACATAGTACATAAATGTGTACCTATTTATTTCATTTGGATATTTAAAATGAAATGAAATAGGTCCTCCAAGAAGTATTTTGGTTTGAATAGGGGATATTAGATGTACCATGCATGTGAAAAATGATAGAGGAAATATTTTCTCTAACTCACACAAAATTATTGGTGCCTTTGACAAAATTTTTGGCAAGATATACATGAAAAACATATTATTACAAAGAAATCTATAAAAATGGAACAATTGAATAAAGAGAATCCATACATTATTGTATAAAAGATGACAAATTTTTATTTGAATCAACTCATGCAGAAGGATGTGATAATCATGAGTCTTCAAAGATGTCAACATCAACTCTATTTTGTTGAACCATTTTGAAATGTTTATTGGAAATAAAATAGGAACATTAAAAGTCTATATTACTTCCATTAATTTATTTTTTTAGGTGTCATCATATAAGATTCACATGAAACATTCCATTTATTTTCACTAATACACACTTCTGGTATGCTGCTCCAATCCACCATGTCACAATGAGATTTTAAATCATCTTTTTTCCCTTGACATCTAGAATAATTTAAATAAAAAATTCACATATATTCTTTTCAATGTGAATTAAATCTATGTAATGATGTAACAAATTGGTTGACTAATAATGAAAATCAAAGAAGATGTTTCTCTTTATAAAATTGTAACTTGTTTCAGTGGAAAAATTCTTACTCTTGACTTTTCCTGAATGAAAAACTAAAATCCTACAATTTATTATGTGCATTAGTTCTAAACATACCCTGTGGTGGATTTTTTGTCTCCATGGTATTTTGAAATCTTAAAAAATTATTCCTATGTGGATGATCCATCGGAAAAAATCACCAATATACCATAAAATTGAAACCATAGGTATATTTAAGTATTATGAATTGTGCATTCTTCATATAAATAAGACATAATATTTTTCCCTTAATGTTCCACCACACATCATTGAAGAAGAAGGAAAATCATTGATCAGCCACATAATCACAACACATGTTTATAATATATACTTAGAACATGCATTATATGTGCATACACCTATATTCCAATGATTTTTCAAAACTTTTATTAAAGGTTTCATGTATACATATATATCATTTCAAGGATCATAAGGTCTATATACGAGTATACTCATGAAAGTGAAAGGTTTTTTATTATCATCCATGGAGGGAGGATATAAATGTATACAAAACTGGCCATGTGTTGTGCGAAGTAATAATATACCCAAATAGATTAAAACCATCACCTGATATAACCATCCTCACATTACGCAAGTCAACTACGAAATCAAGATATTGAGAATCATATTTCTTCCATGCAAATATATCTATAGGATGAACCAGCTCATCATTATCTTTATTTCTCTCAATATCATTTCATCTCATTTTTATTGATATTTCATTATACATGAAAAGATTATAGAGTATATGAATTAATAGAAAGTTCCATATTAATTTCCATGGAACACAGTTTGATGTTCCATCATTTTTTGGCTTACATCAGGATCATCCAAATTTTATACAATCATTTTTCTCAATAGTTACCTCCCATAATAAGCTACCATATTTCAGGCAAGCAAGAATTTTGTTTTTTGAAAATCCATGTTCTTCAACTAACTTCTATGCCAAATAATGGGTTGAGAGAATATATACATTATCATTAAGTAATTACTTCAAAAAGGTAATTATATAATCGATGTTGGTATTAAAAACACCATAATTGGTTTTCCTATGAAATAGTTATATTAAAAAGTTCAGCTTTTTCATTTTATCATATTGTTCGTATATTGGAGTCATGGTAACATCATTGATTTTTTTCAACCTTTTAACATTATAAACTTCATTGGATGCATCATGTGTGCTCATATAAAAGTATTTTTGGGTCAGCATCCATTCCTTCTCATGAGGACAAATAAACAGAAACTGGTCATCTAATAAATTCTTTTATCTAGTCCTCTAATTTGGATTGTGAACATTTTGAGATTACATTTTCTCTCCATTGTGATACTACACATATTAGTTTATTTAAAAACTATATTTGGATATATGGTAGCTAACTTCTTAATAACTCAACTAAGATCTTTAATAAAAATTATAACATGGGTAATGTATGAGACCAATATCTAAAGCAACGTTAAATGAAAAATCTAAATATAACTCTATTTTTTTTAAAAAAATACTTAAGATCTGATTAGTTTCATACATCCAACATCTATACATTATATAAAAAATGTTATATGTCATGTCATAAAATAAATTAAATAATATTGATGTTTACAAAAATATATTTAAGGAAATGAGAAATTTTCACTTTATATGAAACCATAACTGACACACTAGTATATATGAGAATAATAATATAAAAGACAAATAAATACAATATAGATAAAAAATACTATAAATATAAAACCATAATATTGAATTAAATTATATTAATGATTAATAAATTTACATAATAATAAATGGAAATATTATTATAATTGATGTTTTTATTTTTTTTCTCATTCTATTTACTCTTTAACTAATATTATTATTATTCAATAAATTCACATATAAAAGATTACTACTTCTAGGTAACTATCTTCTATGTAGTAAATCCACTCAGGTACTTAATCAGTATTTAAAAAAATTTAAAATAAATCAACAATTTATTATAAATGTTCTAATTAGTTTTCTAGATGTTCTTGTCATGAGATAGGGCCCCATGTGTGAGGTAAATACCTAGTAAACTTGGAAAAGCCTACAATGCAATTAATGGGTGGTGCATGAAGAGGTAATTTCCTTTCTTATAAGATAACTAGTCTTTAAAACATACCATCTTATTATTATACATATTTTTATATTGATTATGATATTTTTGGTCTCTCCACATTGTGCAATTGAACCTTATTTAAATTAATGAATTATTTATTTTATGATGATATCTTTGGTTTTGAATCAAATAATGATCCAAATCCATTGGGTTTCAAGTCTTTAATTATGATAATATTTCATACATAATATAAATATATAGGGGTGTTATTTTAAATGAGATGTAATTGATTGAGTAAATTGATGAGGCATAAAGGACCTTCAGATAGGTTCCTTAGTGACTATCCCCATCGATTTATCTTGGTTCTGGTTTATTTGATTCAGTTTAGTTTTGTTTTGGTTAATTTCATTTAATTAGGTTTATTTAAATTCTATTCTAGTCAAGTTAGGTTATGTTAGTTATTGTTTATTTGGTATAGTTTTACATGGTTTAGGTTGTGTATCTTTAGTTCAAGTGCATATGGTTTTGTTGAATTTAATTTAGTTCAATTTGGGATAGTTTGATTCAATGTGGTTTAGTTTGGTTCAAATACGTTCTATTTCACGTGGTTCAAAAAAAATTCTATTTTGTTTAGTTCAAATAAATTATATTTAGTTTGGTTTGGTGTTTTTTGATATGGTTAGGTTCAATTTGGAATATCTTGGTTCTATTTAAGATGGGTCGTTTTGGATTGGTTCAGTTAAAATATTTTCTTTTCTAGTTTTGGAAATTGGGTTGGTTTAGTTTAAATCTATAATATATGATAATGATGATGGATAAAATGTGGCTATTATTGGAGATGTGTATAATTCATCTGACTAAATGTAATAATCATTAGGTAACTTCAAAATATCCAATTAGACTTAATGAATCATCTACATTTGACTGATTTAAAGCTACATATGAGACATTAATTTTAAATTTGTGTGATATGTGTGCATATTATTTAATATTTTGTAGGAGTAATCTAAAAAACCATCCGAGTCACCCCTTTATGAAATTTTTATAATTCTAAAGGTGAATGACCAAGTATCCAGAATTTATATTCCAAATATGAAATATATATCAAATGATTCTTATGTCTTGCTTCAAGATCAAAATATAATTATTCATTTTATACCCATTACATAAGATATTATTCGATTAATTTGACATGAGATAAGTTTTATGATATCTTAATTTTATTAAAATAAAATTTTAAAATGTGAATATATAAAAATAAACATTTATGAACAATGTTTATAATACTTTTTTTGATTCTTGATATGTTATAATGTATTTTTAATGTCAAAAAATGATATTTTATTTTGTCTAGAAGAATTATAAAGATTATATTCTACAAGATAAAATGATGATCAATGTTGCATGAATAGTTTATTAATGTATAAATCTTAAAATTATGAAATTATTTATTAACTAAATCTAGAAATTAAATATGAAAATGACTACGTTGTCCTTAATGGAATCATATATCAAAATGGATTTTTAATCCTTACTAAAAATAAAATACAAGCCTTTTGAGATATTATCTAAGTTTCACAGACATAATATTGATAATGTAGTAATTTTTTTGATGATTTCATACTATAAGAGTATTTTCCAAACCTAATAATGTCATATATATATGAATTTAAAATAGAAATATAGATATTGGAATAAGATAACTGGAACCAAAATTAAAAAGAAAAGAAAAAATTCAAAATTGAATAAAAGAAAGGCAAACAGAACCAAAATGGTTTAAATTAATCCAAAAAATATAAAATTAATATAATAAATTCAAAATCAATCACGAATAATCAGGATAAAAAACATTAAATTCACCCCAAAAAATATTCTACTATAGCGTTTTAGACAAAAAATAAAAAAAATGGATGGTTGATAGAACACCTGAATGGTTTGGAACCCACTGATTTAATATTGAAGAAGATTGAAATGAAATCAAGAAGAGATGGGAGATCATCGTGTCATGGTTTGGGGAGAAAGTGGAATGCCTATGTCTTCTAGGGTTTGGGAATAGAACTCAATCGGAGGAGGATAGGGGCTCTTGTGTTGTGTTAATGAGGAAGATCTATAACCAGTAGCTTTTAAAAAACCATTTTCATAGAAAACAACAATCCTAGTGGTTTTTTAAAACTGTTGGGATAATCTTCATATAAACATAATATCCCAATGGTTAGGACAAACCATTAGGATAGGGTAGGCAATAACAATGGTTTTTCAAACCGTAGGTATAACCCTATGGGTATAGTTCACACTTTCAGTAATGGATTTTTTTTCATAATTGGACCCGAGATTGGATATTCAAGAATCACTATGTATCTCATCTAGATGAGAACTATGATGCACATAGTTAGTGAATCTCATATATTTTAATGTCATTCATTGAGGATGAAGGTTACCTAATGTGAAAGAGGAGAAATATTTTTGATAGGACTAGTATTGAAAATCTAGGCATCACTATGTATCCTATGATGGTAGGAATCAAGAAAAAAATAGTTCTTGAAAGGTTCCATGTGTAGGTATAGCTTGTACACAATGAGTAAACACTACAAAAAAATGACTTATACCAACATAAATTTATTAACAGATAATATATTTGTTGGTAAAAATGAGAAATTCCAACAGAAATTAAATATTATCTGTATTAATTTTAAGTACCAACACTTGTTTTTACCAATAAATATATCTGCTTGTATTGATCATTTAACACCAACAGATCTTTTTCCAATAGTAAAATCTATTGCTTTATCATAGTAATGCCAACAATTTTTTCCAACACTTGTATCTATTATTAATAATAATCATTACTAAAAAATCTTTTATCATCAATAAAATCTGTTATAATAAACCATTCATTGATAATAACCAAGAGAAGCCAATTTTCTTATATATTATTATTTTTATGACCAATGTAAATATCCACTTTAATGGTTTTATTAAAAACATCTCATATATATGAAAATATACACTGCTTATATTTTCCAATGTTTTTCATTATAATAAACATTTGAATTCTTTTCATAAAAAAATTAAATCATTTTAATATTTTAAATTAATAAACATAATAAATAAAAACACGGAAATTGATAAAGAAATAATAAACATAATTGAAATATAAGTAATTAATAATTGATATTCACATATTGAAAATTTTTATATCATAAAGAAAAAACATTAAATTTTATTAAATTTTATATTCATTATGTAATAATAAATTAAGTAATTGAGTAATGTTTATATTTTATATCATAAAAAATTTATTTTTATTAAATTTAATATTCATTATATAACAATAAATTAAGTAATTAAGTATTGAGTATTTAGAGATTGAATTTTTTATATAATACATTATTATATATTATATTTATTTAATATTAAAAAATTAATAATTTTTATATATACTTAATAATTTATATATATAAATATGTTTTATGTAAAAAAACCCTATGTCACCCGCCGATAACCTGAGGGCACCCCCCGTACCCACACCCTCTCTCGCTGCCGCCACCGTCGCTGCCGCCGCCCTCGCTGCCGCAGCCCTCGCTACTGCCGCCCTCACTGCTGTAGCCACCGCCCTAGCTCCTGGTTCATCACCGTCAACCGCACCCATACCCCTACCCTTGAATATCTAATGTTTCTCACAGCTTCATCTACCATGGTTCGATTTCATTTTCCCTCTTTCAACTATACATATGAGGTGTAGGGAGGGTCATAGACAAAAGCTCATTTCACATTCAATCGGTCGATGTTTTGGCCTCTTATCAGGTAAACACTTCTACTATTGATGTTTTAAGCACTCAAAATCACGTGTATCTAGTATTTAAATTGAATTCCAGTTAGGGTTTCAGTGAAGTTCTGATGAAAGAAACCTTTTTATCCCTATTCTTGTTTTTTTGGGTGATTTTAGAACTCTAATTACATCTCTCTGGAAAAGCATTTTATCCTAACATTGAATCGTGTTCCTATGGACAAGATTCATCCACCTTCCAAGACCCCTGCTAGAATTATTCTCCCTTAGAAAACTCCTATGATGAATCCTGGAAGAGTTGTTTCTGTTAGTCCTGGCCATCATGGCAAGGTAGGAAAGTTGATCCCTGTTAGTTTAAAGAAGGGGAAACTGTTCTGTTTTCTAATTATGGAGGAACTAAAGTTAATCTGGATAATGATAATGTGCACCATCTTTATGGTGACATGATATACCTGGAACTCTTCATGATTTATCCAAAAAGTAGTAGTAAAGGTACACTTTCTGGTTAATTTTTGGGTTGTGCTCTCAAATGAATGCTAACTTGAGTTATTCAGCTGATATATGGTGGATTTTCTAGTTAATTTTTGGGATGTGCACACAAATGAATACTAAATTGAGTTATTGAGCTGATATATGTCATCTTTTATGGATACGTGGAATAATCATTTAATTATTTCTATATGATATCATCCATGTTTTTTAATTCTATGTCATGCTATTTCAGAATAATGTTTTATTTTTGGCAATATAATTCATGTTTTGTCAACATGTTTCATGTTCTAATATTTTTCTTTCATGATTGAAAATTTCAGTTAATCAATTATGCCTAATTCTGTAAAACAATCAAAGGCAATCTAGATTTGTTAAGAGTCCCATATTTTCAGATTTGGTTCCTTCCTCATAAAGGTTTTATGCTTCCTTCTTTATCATAATATTTCTCACTGTTACTGTCATATTTTCATGTGTAAAGGATGATGAGGATGAATTCTCCAATGAATTGAATGTTTTTTCTGGCAACCAACAATATCACCCACTGTTTTTCTCCTAAAACACCAATAACCATAATTTTATGTGCTAGTCTTCTGATAGTTTTCAAGTATTCATAATTTCATAGTCAACCATCCTACATTTTCTCTAGTGTATACATCACATCAAGAATTATTTTATTATCAGTGTTAGATGATTTAGTGGGTATCAATAAAGCTTTCATCACAAGAAATTTATATAAATAAGTTTATGGAGGCTACTTAGCTATTGACACATACCTTCTCTATTGATAATTTGGATCTTACATGAATCTATCATAAAAATTTTTAAGTGGACCAAATAAGTTATGTTATTAGGCTCTGGGAACGGGCATCTTATTTGTTGGAATTGTACAGAGGTTATAATTTACTTTGAGCACATATAATGCTTTCCAAAGATGTGAAATATTGAAATGATTTCATCTTTATAGTACTCAGAAAATAGCTCATATCCTTACCTCAGAATGTAACCATATTCTTTTTACATTTTATTCATATCATCTCAACAAACAGAATTAGCATAGAACTAGTCTATTTTTTATTCCCATTTGGTTGAGATTTTTTCTAATAGCTCATCTCAATGTTTCTATGTATATGAAATCATTATGTGGGTAATACTAAGTACACTACTGGTATTTTTCAATCTGTTCTTACATTCCTCAATCAACCTATAAGAACATTCAATATCTTCCACCACCTTTTTGAACATTTCCAACAATGATTCTGAAATCACTTTTCCAAGTGCATCATTTTAGACAAAGTTGGATCTTGGTAACCCCCAATATCCATTCATTTAAAATCTTTCTTATCATTTTCAAATGTCTCAGATGAAGTTTCATCTTGCTCCTTGAAATAATTTTGAATATTTTTAATAATCTTACACACTCCATGGAAAAACTCATGACAGTGAAGTGATAGATCATGGACAGCATAACAGTATTTCATAATACCATCGATATCTACATCTATATTTTGAACATCTCTATAATTAGATAATTATTTTTTAGATACCACATCAAGTAGTAGTTTTTCTAAATTTTCACAAACATATTTTAAATCACTTGCACGCTGATCATGTTTCTTATTGACATCATACTAGAACTTCATCCAATCTACTATACATTCCAGAATATGTATACAATTGTCAGAATTGAGTTCCTATTTCTTGAATTCTATGGATTTAGCAATCAATTCCATTTTGAACTTTTGAAATTTATCAAAGGTTGTAGTATCAGATTGTAATTTAGATATTCTTTAATTTACTATTGATAGAACTAAATTTGAATTTAAAGCAGCTAACTAATCCATAATTGAATTCATCTACACCATAACAGATTCAATAACACCAATCATAACTTGTTATTTTCCCTTTTTTAAATCTGATTGAGCTTTTAGAATAAAATTAATCTAATTTCTAAATGCTTCATTCATACTTGTATCATATGTTTAGAACCTTTTATAAATTCAGCTTCAACTATCTTCAATTGTTTCAACTCATCAAAGTCTACTTTGAATCAATTTATGATTTCAGCTCTTTAATTTCTTCTTTGGAAATTGAAGTTTCATTCCACATATTCATCAGTTTATTTAAATAATTCAAACCACATTTCATGTCTATGGTTGATTTTTGTAAATGCTGGAAAGAAGAAAATATTGTTGTGGAAAACTATTTTAGATTTTCATCAAAATCTTGATCTTCATGTTCAGTAGTTGGTGATGGGATTTTATTCTCTATTAACACTTTTTATCTCTGTATAGTTGTAACTTCTACACTTTTAGCACCAACATTATCCACAATGTCTTAATTCTGATCACCCTTATCATTTTCTTCCTAAATTCCTTCTCCCACTTGAATATGTGATTATTAAATAGTCCCATTTATCTCATGTTTATTTTTTGCGTAGTTTTGCCTACTAATTCTGCCTCTGCATTGGCATCCACTGAAATTTTTTCATTTCCCTCACCAGCCTTTAGCCTTTTCTACATCCATTCCAGCCTCCACTGCTTCATTAATAGCTCTGTGGCCATACCAGTATCTTCTTCTTCATTAGCATCATTAGTCTTATGGTCATTAACAATTTCAGTTTCAATATTCAAAATAATATCTTCATTTTATTATTCAACTACTTCTTCTTGACCTCTTTCTTCCTCGACAAAAACATCCTCAATAGCTGCAAGAAAAAAATAGTAGAATTTTTCTCAGGACAAGCTGGTACAATTAATCTTCAATAAATACTCTTGCAGGATCCCCCTTATTAGTAGCAAGGATATCTAATTCAGTCCCTTTATCTTTCAATAAATATTCATTAAAACCAATTAGTTTAATCAAGGTTGCACTCCATATATACCCAATCATCCTCAAAACACCATCTATCATAGAATTATGGTGATAACAGTTCATATTTAAATGACCATTCTCAATAGTTTTAATGTTTATAATGTTTACTAATAATCTAGAATAATAACGGCCATATTTTTCTTTGTTTTATGCATTCTAGGGAGTCAGGAGGGGTTAAGACATGGCTGAACAGGTTTGGTTTTTATTGAGCTCACTCAAACCACCAGGTTGGCACTCCCCTCTTATCATCTCCATTTTTAGGCTATTCCTGGAAGGGGCTGTATTCAAGAAATCCATTCCAATTCTTTGATTTCCAGGTTAGGTGTGTAGCTTGACTCATTTCCAGGGCTGATTTCTTATTTGTGCCTTTTTATTTATCTTCATATTTTTATAAGAAAATTCTTATCCTCTTAGATTCTTAATTTTTCTAAATATTCACACTTTTCAGTTCCTCTGCAGATATGGATCTGTTTCTTCATGTTTTTGGATCATTTCAATTAATAAAGAAGTGAAATGTGCTAGAATATTCCACACACACCAAGAAAAGGCAATGATTACAGTTTTTTAATGTGTTGGACCCCTTCTGACATGTTATATGTCTTTGTGATGATAACACACATTGATGTGTGTGATGATACATGTCATGAACTGAATGCAAAATCTTCTCATAGAAAAACATTGGAGGTAAAATTCTCTAGCCATAGAAGCTGGTTGAATTTATCCTAGAGTTAGATAATGTTTCATTTTAGATTATATGTGATATTTATGTTACATTTAACACAAGCTCATGGAATCAAGTGTTGTGTTTGTAGCATATATAATTGGAGGTTCATTTCAGGCGGGATGAGTACGGGTGTAGCAATTTGAATAGGGGAAGACCGTGAGAAGTAAAGGGAGGATTTTTTAATAGGTTTGGTCTCATTTGAGCACTTTTAGCCTATTGATTTTATTATAAATTTGGCTGGAATTATCACTTTCAGTGTATTTGAGTTTGATTTGTGAGTTTCCTTAGGGAAATTTTTTCTTCATGGTAAAATATTTGAATATACTTTTGCTCTATATACATGTGTTTATTGGGTATTCACCAGTCATAACTGATGAGGAGACTAATCTTCTCTTTTGAGTTATTATACACTTATTGAGTGGGTTCCCCTCATATTTTATTATCAATAGTTTGAACCCTGACCCCTATGTCATGATTGAGTTTTTTGCAGGTGTTCAAGTTGTAAGGGATTTACTGAGCAGAATGATCTAAGGAAATCGCCAGGTTTTCCTTCATTTGTTTTAATACTACATCAAACAATATAACTGTTATAATTTTCATTTTATGATATTTTGAAACCTTATTATGAAACAATGATTGGTATACAGGTATGAATGATGGTAATTTTTGAATCTTCTTGTACAACATTGATTGGTATAATTTGCATTTCCTATAATTTGGGTGGGCTTCCTCTGTTGTATATGCCCCATTATGTTCCCCACAGGTTTCAGTGGTCAATGGAGGTTGAAAAGAGAAATATCCCATTTTGAATAAGGATGATTGCTCCATAAACTATACAGGAACCTCATCTTCCATCACATGGGAAGGTGGTGATAGGTGCCCCTCATAGGAGGATTTTCCAATTTTTGGTCATCACAATGGCGAACTGGATATGCAACTAAAAGCCAGGGCTGCTCAGATCCAAGCTGGTGGCTGAAGCCATCCAATGGAGTGGTCAATGAGGATCAGTCGGCTCGACAATTCCCTTACAGCAAAATGCGAAAGAGGAATGGGCAGGCTCAGGTTCAGATCAACATTTCTGTCAAGGATTGGGGGGATACTTTTAACGGAGATCTCACTTGCTCAGCAAGTTTCCGATTTGTGTACTGGGAGGATGACTGAATTTCATTCCAATGATATTTATTTTTTGATGACTAACAATGCACCGTTGTTTTGGTTGTATCTAGTTTGTAAGTGTGACTTCATTTAATAAAGAAGGAAAAGAGAGTTTACAGAAGATATTTCCTGGAGATTTATGTTCTGTTTTTGGAGTTTTATATAAGATAATTTTATAATTATTATATAATAAATATATTATATATAATTATGTTAATAAATATAATATAAAAATTTAACTATAAATATTTAAATATTTATGTAAAATATTTTATTTAAAATATAATTTAAAAACATATATTAATTGTTATTATTGATTATGAATGTTGGAAATAATATTTTCAACAGATAAATCTGTCATATGAATCTGTTGCTAAATATTATAACAAACATTTATATTATCTATTGGTATTATAATATTTGCAACAGAATGATTTTATCTGTCGCAAAAGCATTTACCGACAGAGTTTTTACCAACAGATTAGTGACAGGGACATATATGTTGGTAAAACGTTTTACCAAAAGAAAATTCACTTTTAACGACAGATATGATCCTGTTGTAAAAAGTGACATATTTTGTAGTGAAAGGGTGGGGTAGGTTTCACTGCTGGACCTAGGATGGGAGGTCTGGGTAGCACTAGATATATCATTGTAATGAGAATTAAGGCACACATATTTCTCAAATAGTGGTGTGGTGGAGTACCAAAAATGAAGATAGTTATCCACTCAAACACAGATCAAAATTTTCTACGGTTTTACATTTTGTAAGTAGGAAATGAACCATGCAGTTTAACATCATGTGGTCAAGAAAATATGATATGTAGTTTAGAGTCTTATAGCTTAGACTCAATATATTTGTTCAGTTTAACATTTTCCTACAAGGATGAGTGTCATGCCTTTTAATTTCATGTGATAAAGACCAGCTATGAAGTTTAACATCTTGTAGTTGGTAAAATTATTATG
Organism: Viscum album; assembly: GCA_963277665.1. Lineage (NCBI taxonomy): Eukaryota > Viridiplantae > Streptophyta > Magnoliopsida > Santalales > Viscaceae > Viscum > Viscum album. The sequence goes on from OY728164.1 coordinate 792,659,879, forward strand.
ATACTACACGAAATGTTTCTTATGGAACCTTTCATTTCTTGGGGTTATAATTAGTTATCCATTCATTGAGATCAAGGAATAATATCCATTGGAGTGGAACTTGTGTATGAAGTAAGGTACATCCCATCATGGTTCAATATTTAGGGGATTCATTCCTAGTATCACCGGAGTCCTAAAGACCAATACCAATTCCCCTTAAAGGAATAAATTAATGAAAAACATCTTGTTAAAATATTGCTTTATCTGATTTTGATTGACCTCTAGGTGATAAAAGGTGTGAAATATTATCTCATAAAGACACTCTAATTTATCTTGTCATTTTTAAGATTTATCATCTGTAGATATCTCATCGCAGATAGAAATATAGAGTGATGAAATTTGGAGCACAATGGGTAGGATTTTCTCTGCTCCTTATATGAGTTAGCATGGGGTCACTCATGTGGTAGTACAGTTTGTAGTTTGGTAATCCCATAAGGCATGAAAAGAGTTTTTAGGACAAGAATTTTTTTCTTTATCTACTATATTCTGGGGTATATTTGATAGGGTATTTTTGAAGTCCTCTATATATCCATTATACATTTCATAATAGTGGGATAAATGGTTATAACTGATATTATATTCCAGATATAGCTTTTCTACCCTAGAAAAATAGAAATTGGTGTCATTGTTCATCAATATTGTATGAGGGACCCCAAATATGGTAATGATGTTGGGTTTCATGAATATGACATTGCTTTTGGCCCTAAATTCTTTGAGGGGTATTTCCTCATCCCATTTGGAGAATAAATCAGTAGCAGTTAAGATGTATTTGAACTTATTGGACATAACTAGGGGTATAACCCCAAGAAACCATTACCTATAAGGAAAATTTATAGGATTATTATGCTATATGTAGAAACTATAGGGGTTGATGAATGAAGTTGGAGTGCACCTTGAAGTAATGACACTTCTTGGTGAATTGTGTGAAATCCTATATCAAAGTGGTCTAGTAGTATCCATGCCATGGGATTTGATAAGAAAGCATGATCCCTAACTGGTGGTAACTATAGAATCCTAAGTGTATTTCCATCATAATAGAAGCGATCTCTTCTCCATCAATACATTTAAGTGGGAATCCAAAAAATCCTCATTTATAGAGGTCTTTTTGATTATTTGGTCCATCATAAAGAGTGAAGTTTTCTCTCCATCAAATTTTCTATTTTACATCTCTATTCGGTGGGAGTACTCTATCCTAAAGGTGGTCCATGATTAGAATCATCCACCTTGTGGTAGAACTATATGGTTTTGGTATAGTATCGACTTTATTAATCCCTTTAGTTCTGACTTGAAAAAATGTGAGACCATTCGACAATGCACAATACTAATGAGCTTTTCATCTTGGTTTGGATATTCTAAATCCATAGAGGAATTTTCCAACACATATTCATTGGAATACTATGATTACATGAAAAGATTTAATGTTGTATCTTATGGGAACTCTACCATCAATACTTGGACATAGTCAATAAGGGTAATTAACTCTTCGTTTCTGATAGCATAGTCCCCATTGATATGTTTGATTACCAACTCAATGTCACATTTTACCTCCAAATGGTCCACTGCTATTTGGAGTTCTAGTTTCATTCCTGCAATGAGGTCTTGATATTCCTCCTCATAGTTAGTACAACCTTATGATAATATGAAAAAGTAAGGTAATACAATTTTTTATATAGAGATAAACATGATCCATAAACTAACTTTTTTGAGTTTATGGTCTTCTGTTCTCCTCCCCGTTGGGCTCATAGATGTTCCATAAAAATACATTTCCCATGTTTGGGGGCCATCATGAATTGAAAACATCTCTTCATATAGAAATCCATTATTTAATGATTTTTTTTCTCGTAAATGGTTGTTCTATAATAAAATAATCCAAGTCTTGGCATTTGACTTCTTTTTGAGGAGTGAATTGTATATCAAACTACTACAAGATTACTGCCCACCATGCAAAAAATCATATAAATATGGGACTATTGGGGATATAATTTAGTTGGTTATTATGAGAGACTAATTGTACCCCGTGGTTCAACAGGTAGTTCCTCACTTTCTAAAGCATGAAGATTAATTTTATACATCTCTTCTTGATATCTAAACAACGAGTCTCAATGTTGAGAATTGTTTAAATGATATAAAAAAGGATGTTTTAATTCCAATTATTATTAGTTTTTATAAGTAAATAACTTAGTGATCACTAAATTTCCATCACATATACAATGTGTGAATATCACTAAAAAGCTGGAATTAATACTGGTGGAATCAAGAGATGTTTCCTATGGTTGTGAAATGATTCCAGACAGTAACTAGTCCACTGATATGTAACCATATTCTTCATCAGTTTGGTGAAGGGAAAACAATTTACTACAAGGTTTTCTATAGGGAACTAGATGTATGAAAAGTTTCATTGAAGTCCTCCCAAATATTTAAGTTTTCTAGGAGGTGAAATTCTAAGGATTGATTTTGTTTTCACAAGTTTAACATTGATTCCACAATAGAATATTATAAAGATGAGAATTTTTTCTGAGGTTACACTAAAAGCACATTATAAGGGGTAAATCTTCAATATACTTTGTCACAACTTGTTTAATATATTCTCTAGGTCATATAGGTGGTTAGAAAATTTCCAGTACTTAACCACTTGATCATCAATGTAAAATTCAAAAAACATATCCAAAAGGGTTTTAAGATGTGATGCATGATACATTGGTATGTGGAATCAGTGTTTTTTAAGAAAAAGGGAATTACATGATAGAAGAATACACCCTAGGGAACATTGAAGGAGGTGTATTCTTCATATTCTATAGATATATAAATTTGGTTATACCCTGAATATGAATCCATGAAGGAGAGGTCTTGATAATCAACTATTTCATCAATTAGGAGTTCTATGATTGGAACTGTGAAGTCATATTCTATACAGTGCTAGTTGAGATCTCCGAAGTTATTTTAAACTCAAATTTTCCAATTCTTATTCTTCAAATTAACAATGATGGATATCCACATTAGATGTTTTACCTCTTGGTTGATGTTTTTCTTGATGATCTTATTAAATTGAGCCTTAATTTTGTTGGTGTGTGTTGGGTGTGTCTATCTGGCTACCTGTTTGTATCACTAATGGTCATATGAAAAACCCAATTGATGGGTGGCCACATTATGATATAGTTATAGAATATCTATGTAATTTTATGAAAACTCTTCCTAATGTTTCTTTGTGAATGAATTATATAGCTCATATTCGTTGAAAGTAATGAATTCACTGATCAATGTGGGTTTTGGATCTTCATCCGTATCTAGATTTATTTCTCTGGGTTTTTCAATAGTGGTGAAGAAACCATCCTCAAATGCTTGAGAGGAATCTCTAAGGTCTTCCTTCTCTTCCTCCTCTTTATTCACCTATTTCACCTATTTATATGATGTAGGTGATGCATTAAGTTTCTCATATTTAGGGTTTCTATCGATGTTTGGATATTCTAAAGACAAATAAACTATTTCTTTCTCAATTTATGGTACAAGGATTTTTTGGACCTCCAAAATGGAGATGAGGGACTAAAATTAAGAATCTTCATTTCTACCCATTGAAATGAATAATTATCCCAGCCTCACTAATATAACATGTATTTGTTGAAGTTTTAGGATAGAATGAATACATTTTTGTCAAGGCTTTCATTACTGATCAGAGTGTTGAAAAATTCTCCATTGTTGTTGGGCTTAGTTTTCACAATTGAAGCCATGGAATTCACTAAATTTGTAATCAAATATGGGCCTACCTCTTTAATTTGTTTTATGGGAATCAATTACTCTACAATAAGATATTTGAAAGGGTTATCAACAATTATCTCTATACCATTAAAGTTAGGGATCTGAGTGAAATTATTATCCATTGACTATTTACCTTCCCTATAATAGAATTCGATGTCAATTTACTATGATTCATATTATTTTAATGGGGATTTTCTCACCATTAAATTTTACAATTTTTCCATTGATACAATATTTGATGCATTAGTGGTATGATGAAGAGATATTCTCATGATGATATATCCAAGGTATTCCTAGTAGAACATTGAAGGCCATATCCTACCTAACAATAAAGAATATTTAATCAGTCATGAGATCCATGAACTAAGTTATAATTTTGATTTCCCTAAGATTATTTTTCTCATTCTTTTCATATCAATATAATAATAATGTGGAGGAGGAAAAGTGAGATGTGTAGAAATCCAATTTAAAAAGTGTTAAGATTGGAATGAGGTTGACTCCCTAGCCTTTTTCAATAAAGGATCATTAGATATCAATATCATTTATATTACTAGTTATATAAAATAGTATGATTTGTCCCTATATGACGGAATCAATATACTAGTCTATGAAAGTGATGATTGTGTAGAATTTTGTAGGATTATTCTATACATGATATACTTCAGAAGTAGAAACTTCAACTTCAAAATCTTGACTGATTGACAAGGCCTCTATGAGTGCTCTCCAAAAGACTTTTTATAGACTCATAAAATCTAAGGTTGGAATTTTTTTCAAAACTAGGGATATTTTATTTATAACATTATACTTATAATTCAAACGTCTATGATTCCTAGCATGGGGATTCTCTTTTGCAGGTGATTTAAGAGCTGAAGTAATTGATGTGGATGGATCATACCTTAGTACATGAGCTTAAGGTGCTTATTCTCTCAATGGATTTGGTCGACTAGGTATGATTGTATTCTGAAATTGATTAATGATGATATATATTCTATATAATATTCCAGGATGATCATGCTAGGAAACACTCTGTCATATGTGGGGGGACTTCCTTGTTCTTTTTGAACTCATTGGAGATCTCTCTCAAGAGTCTAATCCATGTAGATGATTCAAGAAGGGACATGGTTAGATTATTGAATCAGGGAATGACTGCATGTTCTCCTATATACTCAACTCTAATGACATATTCCCCCAATTCCCCAATCATGTTTAGGGAATTCAGGTTCATAATCATAATTATCATCTAAAAATGGATCTTTTAAGTTTATAAAATTAACAGACTCAAAGATCAACTCCACGTCTGAAGGTGATTCTATCTGGAGGGTTGACTATTGTTTTACCATTTAGTGGGGGGTGCATTTTTTCCTGGGACTATAGTCATGAGGTCTTCTAAAGTCAAAGATAACATTATATTTAACACATGCTCATATTTCTATGTTTTCTTCTTACTCTTCCATCTATGTCTCTTTTTGGAAGACAAAATTTTAGAGTATTGATCTATCAATGGATTGGCCTATGTTTTAGTGGAATACGTTGAAGGAACAATTGGCTATTTCAACCGTGATCGGTGGATAACATGTGTAAAAACCAAAAATATTATTAAAAAAATTCACTGTGAATTTTTATTAAATTTCTTATTATATAACATGGTTATAGAAAACACATGCCCCTATTTTGTCTTATTATGCCCATTGGTTTTAATTTAACATTAAGGGTCCTTACTATTGATAAAATAGATGTTTAATAGTGATCACATTATTAACATAAATACAGGGTTTTAACAAATCAAATTTCCATAGACAAAGGAAGTGATGGCTCAACCAGTAGGATTGTACCCTATAAAGCCCATTTACCAAAGCATCTGAGGGAGATAGTATTTTTCATATTTTCCTTTGACTAAGGCCATGCTGAGATCTGAAAAATTAAGAATGAGATAAACCATTTATGGGAGAAGTTCATGCTCATCTATATAATGACCCAATCCATATTCTGTGAATTACCACATGAAATTATGACCATCACACACCTTACCCGTAGAGAGTTTTCTAGTGTATTTAAGGTAAATATAACGAGAATCTATAAATATTTTTATGTATATTTTTTTATAGAATAATTTATATATTTCCATCATATTATTTTTAATTTATACATGATTTTGATTTTGATTTAGTAAAACATAAATTGTATTTTTGTTAATATTCAAATTCAATTTAGAAATCAATTTTGATGAATTAATGGATATTTTAAATTAATATTATTTTAACAAAATATTATTATTAAATAATGGAATTCCCGATCTACCATCTTGATATGAAATTTGAGTTGGCTAGACTTTTGAGGATCTGCTTACCTTGACAGAATAAATGTACTACTGCCTGTATTAGAAGTATTTAGGCGGCTTGACTTGTCCCTCTATATCCCCATCATTTCCCTACTGGTGTAAGATCTTTACACCTTATGATTGTAATGTTACTTTATATTTTAATAAATTCATTTGTGGCATGAATTGGGAGACTAATTCATGGTTTCACATTAAAAAAATGATCATATAATTTTTATGAAGTCAAATGTAATTTTTATAAGGGTTCAAGAAAATATTATTATTAAAAACCCATTATTTTCAATAAATGTCATTTTTATATTAAAAGTGAAAACTCGTATATTTAGAAAACTATATAGATAAAATGAATCTTATTTTTGGAATCATAATTTTGAAATTACCCAATGGTGAATTTTTCATAGTTTTCTGAGATAATCGAATTTTCGAGTAAAAATTAAATATAGTACAAATATACTTTGTGATTTATGACATAAAAATGACCCAAAAGTGATGTAATAAGTATTATAAAAAATTATAAAAGGCCAAATATATTTTTTAAAATTAAAATAATGTGATTTTAATTTAATGTTATTTATTTTTAAAATCCATTATGAATCTTTGAAGTCTTATAATATATTTATACATTTTAAAATCATTTCTTTAAGAGCGTGAATCACCTCCATATCTTTAAGGATAATATTTTAATTACATAGGTCCTTTTTCTTCAAAAATAATAAAAACCACTCCCTTTTAAATGAAAACATGGTCTAAAACCAAAGGCTGGTTTGTGGTTTTGGATATTTTATTATATTGAATCCAAAACAAAAATAATAAAGAACTACCCATATTTTCCTATATAAACCCTCCCAATATCCTATTTCTCTTCACTAAAACTACTTATATCACATCATAAATATTTAATACACTCAATATATTACTACCAAGGGGCCCCAATCTTTCATGAAGCCCCTCCCTAGACTTTGAAGTCACACACTCAAGTAAGGGATCTTCCACTCTCCTCTTTTATCAAGCACACCTTTTATGTTATTTTTTTATGTTTTATTTTATTATGATGGAATGTGATATTAAATATTCCCATTACCTTAAATTTTATGTATAAATTATTATATATTCTTTTAAGTCTCATTAATCCTCACATGATCCTTTAAGTCTACCCATTACTATGTGTTTCCCTATTCAGGATTCTTCATTTCCTTATGCCTTTTATTTTAAAATTTCAAATGATGGGATATTCTTAAAAAATTTCCCTATTAAATACTATTTTATATCCAAGTAATTACATTACTCTTTCTATCTCATCAAACATTTTTATTAATTTTTATGTAAAACTGTTATATTGCTGCAGTTTCACTGCGATTTTCCATGCCAAAACACTTGTGTAGTGAATACCATACCCATTATGAATATCATGCAATATCATGCTTTATTTTTCATGTTTCTTTTAGTCCTCATTTATACTCTTATTTTATATCATGTATCACATATTCTATATTTATTCCCTTACTGGGATTTATATATCCCCCTTTTTTATGTATTTCCCTAGTTTATCTGAGATAATTTTAAGTTTGAAGGCATATTTTGAGAATGTTAATGAAGTTTTTAATAATGTTATTTTATCCAATTTTTAATATGTTATCAACCTAATTCCCAAATACACTATAATTATTGATGGTTTGGGTTGTATTGAGTGTAATTTTATGTAATAAGTCAAGTATTAATGTGTAATAAAGAGAAAGGTTATTATAACATGTGTCTAATTGATCATATTTTTGACCATCCAATTACTAAAATTATGAATACCCTTTCTGTTAACCACCAAACAATCATTATACTTCTCTATATTTGGGGTATAATTTTATTACACCTATGAAAGTGGCTTTTACAACTTCACTTTCCCAGAGTCCACCATTATTTTCATAATTTATTTGAAAAAAACTCTTCGATATTGTACCCCAATACTTTAATGAAGGGGAAATAATTTATTATATCTTCATCACAATCCTTTCTATCATTATTGTGATTTAGAAACTTTGTCAAGTTGTTTTTGAAATCCTAGATGAAGTTCCAAGGGGCTTGATCACTTAAAAAAGAATAGACCTTGTTTTTCATCTCCTCAAACTATTTTTTCCTATTCTCCCTTTGATCATTCTGAAAAGGAGATTTTTTTGATTCTTAGGGGGAGTATTTGCATGATATGGTGTATTAATTTGTGCTGTAGGGGGTTCATGGGACTACATAAATGTAATAGTTTCAATGTCTAGTTTCCCCGTTCAATTTACTTGAGATGATATAATTATTTGGGACTTAACCTTGGTCTGTGTGGTGGAGTATTCAACTCATTGAGAAATATGGATAAGGTCTTAAAAACCTCCTAGGTATTTTATATGGATGAGTGGTGTGTGAAACTCATCATGAAGATTCTATATACATATGGGTGACAAATCTTCTTGAGGAAGTTTTAGGTTTATGGAAAATGTCAATCCGTCCCATTAACAAATTAAATCTGAGACCCTCCTATTCTCCCATTATTTCTAGTTTCAGAGGTCATGTACTATTTTATTCTATAATTTCAAGTTTAATTAGAATATAGACTTTTTATGGAGATCATACCACCCCATAAATGATGTAGCAAATAATCTAGTGTATTGCAAAAAAGGTTGGTCCTACAGTGATTGTTGGATGAAAATGATTTTAAATGCCTCTTATTGTTACGGGGGTCATCATCATGGGATGAAAATTAGAGAAAAAATGCATAAAATGATACTTTGGGTCTCTTTATCCATTGTAAATTGGTAATGTTGGATTCTCAATGATCAGTAGTGGAAGTGTCTGATCAACCCATTCAAGGTAATGTTTTTTCTTTGGGTGAACCGGTGAATTCCATTCATCCATGGATTCCAATATATCCATTAACAAATTAATGGTATTTATAATCTATTGAGGAATGTATGTCTATGTAGGGGCTTGAATAAGGGTAGCAATCGATATGGCCATATATGGAAGTACTGCTGGTATCTTTTGTGGGTAACCTATAAGGTATGGTTGGTAAGGATTCACCTAAACCCATTCTGGTTATGCAACCAACAGAGGTAACGCCCAATATTCTATTGTGGGATCTAAGTATATTGGTGGTTGGTATCTAATATTGATCAGATATCCCAGATCCATTTTAGTTGATGTGGAAAACACTCATTGAGGAGTTATGTCAGTTGGGAGGGAGAGTTGAGGGTTTTTGTAGAACATATCTTGTAGGAAGGATACCTCAGAGTATTTGTGTATTGATTCTTTTTAATTCTTTCTACTCTTCCTCTAGCTGAGCAAATACCTCTTAAAGTGAAAGGGGCCCATCCTCTCTAGGAGGTAGGTGAGGCAAAATCCCATCCTTACCATTTTACTTGTTGTATTCCTTTAGAGGATGTAATGGTATAGTGATTTAGGGAATGGACAGATTTAGGGTGAGTATTTGGTTCTGGGTATGAACACCTCCTTTAATCATTTCAGCATATAACATATTTTGAATCGAAACATCATCCTATAGTTCCTCCTTCGAATTATCCTTGTGTTCTATTGGGTCTATAGGGGTAGTGTTAGATACATTCACTAATGCGTATTGTATTAGAGGCATTCTATCTATTTAATTGAGAGAATGAACTTTTATACACCCTCTGTGAGGACTTTTCCTCTCCTTCACTAATTATCTAGTATTTATTTGGTGGATGGTAATCCAAAGTGAATATCTAGACAGTTTAGTCGTGTGAATTTCTACTGAGTATACCAGATCATGAGATGAGATGAACAATCAGGATCCATTCTATGGTATTTAACCTAATTGGGAGAATAATGACATTCGATAAGGGTGAGGTTGTTGAGGTGAAACCCCCCCCCCCCCCCGACCCTGAGTACTGAGGCTATTCCCAATCAACTTTCACAACTCTTTGGTCTTGGTTTTTCATCCATGAAGGTTGTATTAAAAAAATCCAACCCTGTAGGTTGAGGGTGATATTGAACTATCATGGATGCTACATCCATGATTACACTTATGATTTTATGATATTTTGTTTGAACATGGGATGTGTGATTCATTTTTTATGCACCTAAATCACCCGCTTCCAAATATCATTGGGATATTTCTGACATTTGTGATATCTGACAACTGACTTCCCATAAGTAAGAGTCTTGCATGAAATTGTTAGATGCCAAACCAAAAATTATCTCAATATCCTAATCTCTTCTATCTAAATATTTTTGAGAGTCATTAAGGGCCTATTTTTGTTGATCATATCATTGGTTGTGAATAGATTCCATTTTTTGAAGCTGACATGAAGCTATGACATTGCATGATACCACCTTTAGTGGTCATTTCTAGTTAGGGAGAATAGTAAAATGTAATTATTTGTGTTCACCTCATCCTATGAAATTAATATCATATGGGATATTTTTTATCATCTTTCATAGACATTTTAACTTGCTGAGGCATGCACGTTGTAGGGATCCTTATTATTTCCTAAACTTTGGATGACATGCAAACAAGAGAAATGCCAAGTCAATTTTTTGTTGCATCCCTTTTGTTACCTTAATATGATTCTGGTACTCATCGTAGGGAAATAATTTCAATATTATGTGCTAAATAGTTGTCCATATATTGAAGTGAACTTTGTGCACAAAATCGTCTAACAACAATTTTAGAATGTTGTATTGAGGGGTGGCTATAGTCCAGAACATGACTGGTATGTTATCTTTAGATAGCTATTTCCTCATGTTTAGAATTTCATATTCATACTTTTCTAGAGTATCCTCATTGTGGTCTGACCAAATTTGGTTCTTTCCCACCACTTTATCATAATCCACAATATTGGTAGAGAATTTATTTATTATATTGGAAAGTAGGAGATCCAAATGGGGTTCAGAGAATGACCATCAACTTGGGATATCTTCTGACTGAGAAAGTATGTCACCTTTCAATAATAATGCATCTGACAGGACCAGACATGTTTCCTCAAGTGCCTCACAATAAGATGGATTTATCGTCATTGAATCACCTAGGGTAAGACCCTTTTGAAAAAAATGAAACACTACGTTAGAGATAAAATTTACAGTGAATGCCATCAAGGAGAGGAATACCATGATGAATTACACAAAGCGGAATACCTTATTTCTATTTGATCTTATGTCCATGTGGAGGGATTTTGTGACTCTTATTGGGAGATGGGATCTTGAGACCGATCAAATTATGGTAATGATGCAAGTCTACATTGTAAGAACCCAACCTTAAACATTACATAATCTTAAATTAAGATAATAATTCACATTGAGGATCTTTTCAGGTTTTTAGATTTATAGAATTAGGTCATAACTTATACATAACAACTTGAATATTACAAGTAGACACTTCTACTCACTAACCATTTTTTTCATCAAACAAAAACTCTTTAAAACAAAATATGACGTTGTTTAATGTTTTATCAACCTAACTTTTCCTTGATCCCATCCTTGATTCTATTCTTTTTTATGTCCGATAAAAAACATTTAAAAACATGGGATGAGCATAAAACATTCAGTAAGGGATACATAAAGAAAGAAAACTATTAGTATTTAGATAACATTAAAACCATGAACAATTTTTTATAAAGTAATACTTTTAACCATTAAAAAGTAGTAAAAACACATCACAAAATATAGGCTCATTTCTTACCCTTTTTGTAACCAAAAAATTACCAAAATCACATATAATGAAACATATAACATATAAAGGTAACTTGGGACATAAACATACTTAAATGGAATAACTATATGGTCGACATCCACATATATCACTAAATGGAATAGCCATACGGCCTACTTCCATACATATCACTAAATGGAGTACCCATACAACTAACTTATATACCCAATGAATTGGAGGTTATAACATAACCACCCATCCTTGGATTATCATGGAACCACCCATAATTTGGTTTATGATGTAACCACCCATCAAATTTCCATGTACCATTTTAAAATCATAACACATAAAATATTGAAAATATCAATATTTCACTAATAACATTTCATTTTAAATAAAAAAATATCATCTCTAGATATTAAAATAAGTAATGAATTCACAAACCCATTTTCAATACTAAAATACATAAAAATTGTTTATGGTATTTATTTTCCTTTTAAAAACACTTTGGATTGTTAAGGAAGCCAATTATCAAATAATACTCTTGGCGGTAGAATGGTCGTCATCACCGCACAAGTTAAAAAGAAACATTCCTTTTGTCATTTAGTAAAACATTTTGTTGAAAAAGATTACCTTTTAATTAAATTAAAATTAAAATGGTTTTATACACCATATAAAATTAATTCATGTATAAATCAAAATATTCCTCAATGAAAGGAGAATGAGACGAGGTCCCTTACACAAATTCGACAGACTAATGACATGACTTTGAAATTAAAAAAATGAGTCGATGATAGAAAAAAGGGTACCTCGTCACATGGAAATAAAATGGAAAATAATAAGGATTTATTATAACATAGAACCACATTTTAAAATTTAAATTACAACATATAAATGAATTCTTTGACTAAAATAGGAGGGTGAAAGGTTCCCTTACCTCAAGTCTGACTTGTCTCGTATGTTCCTTGTTATTTATAAAAAATAAAATTCAGTTAATTTAAACATTCTTAAGAACCCTTTTCAAGTTTATTATTCAGTTTATATCAATTATTACCTTACTATAACAATTATTTAACTATTTGAGTTCATATCATACATTTTGTTGATGTTTAGAACTTTAGTAAAAAATGAACTTGTTATAATTACTAATTGTCCATGTGATAAAAAGTAAATTATCTATAGAATTATATTAATGATTTTATATATAATATATATCATATATATCCATTATATATGTATTTAGAATATTCCATAGCATTTGGATATAAGAAATGAAATACACCGTTCATGGAGACAGTAAGTCATGCGTACGAATGAACGTTACTTTCATTTCTTTTTCATATTTAAAGGAATGAAAAACATACGATACATACATATATTATAATTCCAGTATAATATAATATTTAAGTTCATTACCTCAATCCTTTATAAATTCCATATATGGAATGAATGAGTCATATCACTTTGAGGGTGCACTAGTCTACACTTCCTCAAATGAAATTATCATATTTATACAACATGAAAAGCATAAAGGTATATTCTAAATGTGAATTATAGAAGAATAGATATAAAATAAATATCATAAATATCATATATAATTATAGTTCCATCATAATGGATAATATAATAGGTGGTAGGAGAATATTGAACATTCATTGTTTCGTGAGGCAGTAGTTCGCCGTCCGTAGAAACAATATGTTCTATACCCATTAGACGGAGGTGTGTGTAAGTGTAGTTTGAATAATTATCATAAAAAACCTATTATATTTAAGATACAGGTTTTTTTAATAAAATAATTTAATAATGAAATATTAGGGTGTTGAAGAGGGAAAATAAATGAATGAATCTTGAGAGAAGACATTATCTCAAATCGGGTAACTCCTTTTGATTTAAGCTAAAAGGCCTTCTTTAGTTACCTTCATCCCAAAGTAAGGCTTATAAGAGAAAGAGAAGAATTTTGGGAGATTATTTGGGTAGATTTTGGATGAGAAAATGGGGATTTAGAGGTGTGAGTAAGGGTTAGATGTGGTGTCCTTTTATAAGAGGGAGGAGGGGCACTTTAGGAAAGTCTGAAAATAATATTTTATTATTAATTTATTTTCGAATTATAATAACAAAAAGGGATTTAATTATAATATCAGATGATTATGGGACTAAATCCTCTTAGATAATGTATTTTATACAAGTTTAGGTCATAAAATTAACCTTATCTTTTGGATTTAACCCATAGTAAACTAATTTAACTTTTACCATGTCTTCTTGTATATTCATAATATATGGTTACCTTTGTTACTATAAAATCCCAAGAGACCCAAAAATGGACCAGTAATAAAATTTGTAACATCATATATGTAATTTTGATGAATCTTAGATTCTTATGATTATTATATCCTTTAATAAAATATTAATTATTCTAAAAACTCATTTATGTCAATTTCTATACTATTCATACCAAGGCTTTTTACAAATCCATAACAACATCATTATTTTGAAAAAAAAATAATTAATTAAAATATAACCAGTAATAATAATCCCCTAAATTCTTTTATGGTATAAAAAGTTTAAAAACAAATTTATTTTAATATTTATAATCTCATTTATTTAAATCATTCATTAATAAGGTAATAACTACATCACCATCGTGTCATAGATAAATTTATGAATATGATGTCCAAAAATTATAAATAAATTACTATGATGTAGGAAATATTTTTATATTTCTAATGAATATTTATAGTCTTATATATCACTTATATAAACCCATATTAAAATTCATTTAGTAAAAGATACTTGTTTAGGTTATATTTTCCTTAACTTTAAATTTAAAGTAAATAAATGTCATTTTCACACACAAGTGGCTCCATGGGGTCCTAAAATAGAACCAAGGATTCCCATGGTCTGAAATATCTCATAAAATAGGTTTAGGATAGGATTTAGTGTAATTTAATATTATTATAATATTATTTTTTATCCTTATTTACCAGATTTACTCCATAACCATGGAAAATAAAATATTTACAGAAGTTACTATTCATAATGTCTAAAAATAAAAGGAATATATTTACATAATTTGGAATGAATGATTAAAAATATGGAATAAATTTTTCTAAATTCAAAACACATAACTTATAAAAATTAATTAAAAATTAATTCCCGTTGTCAAAATATGAAAGCGTGTTTTTGAAAAGTTAAAACTACCAAAAGATTGGCATGTGTTTTTGTCCAATTTCAAAGTGAAACTACATAAAATGACCAAAATTTGATTAAATGATAAAAATATAATCCAATTAAACATTAAATAAAATTAAAAGGACAATCTAACTATATAAATAAATTAGATGAAAATACTGTTTTAACTTAAATTTCCGTATTTTTCACTATTCTTTAAAAAATGAACTTTAGCAAAAAATACCAAAATTTTATCCAAAGTAAATTTGGATGTTATTATTCTAAATAAGAAGTTAATTTATTCAAATAAAACATATAAAGGTGTCAAAATGAGATTTAAAATGGTTCTACATTAAAAGGAAGTAAATCTTCATGTTTAGAAAAACACTTATTTTATAAAAAAAATGAATTTGTTCATATATCATATCTAGAAAACATATATGATGAATTTAAAACATTATAGTAATTATATATCACATATTTTTCATTAAATAAAAATCCATAAAGAATGATATTAAAACACAATTACTCTCTTTTAAAAAGGTTTTCATAAAAACACATCCATTATATTCAATTGTTTTTTTATTTTCATTTATAATAAATTTGGTAACCAATGAATCGTCCTTTAAACTTGTGTAAACCATATTTCAAAATTTAGTTGATACTATTCATTCCCGCCATTCCAATGGCTATGAATTAACTACCATTTAAAATAATAAAAATATTGTTTTATTATTTTTTAGTATAACTCAATGTTATGTGAAATGTAAGATTTCAGAGAAGCAAGTTGTTTCATGTAGAGTACAATATTAGAAAAATAATCCCATTTATCTTATAATTAATATCTTATTCATAAGTATAAATAGAAATCTAAATGTATTATTATATAAATACTTGTTTCATTACATATTTCCCCCCATTTGGAAATTGCGTCCTCACAATTTTAAAATTGGTCTTGGAAACTTCATTGAAAGTCACACATCAAAAAAAGAGTCAATCCAACTACCACATTAAAAGAAAGAAATAGAAGTAAAAAAGTTCTCCTGAGATAGCACATACTGGAATTCAATATAGGAAAACATGGATATGGAAGAGAAACTAAGTCTCATATACTAATACAGAGTGATAGAGAACTTGATCATGGAAATTTAACCACCATAATAAGATAAATTTTTGGTTGGGTAAAAGTCTAATGATAAAAGAAAGCGCATAACATTTTTGATTCAAGATTATTTTCATAGAGTTGTAGAATTTTATTACTACCTATACTAAGATCATAAGTAAATATACTTACATGAAATGTATTGTTTCATCCTTTATCAAATTTCTACCACAAACTCATCTTTTCTCCAAATGATGAGTATTCAAGATGACTTGGTCACATCTGAAGTGCTAGAATCAACTTATAGAGAATCACATAATCCAAAAAAATGAACCATATATTTCCCTTGTATTTAGAAATTAACCAAAACCAAAATGGTTAGTATGAGAGATGATAATCCCATAAAAGGATAATACTTTATAAAAAGAAATATTACTCTTAATCTGTAAAATTTGACAAACAATACTCAATGTTCAGTAAAGACCATTCAATAAACAATTGTCCTTAAAATTATTCAAAGTAATCCAAACAAAGATGGAAACTCCAAACCCAAAAGGAATTAATAACATAGTCTTCCATAGTAAATCTTAACATTTATATCCAAATAACATCTACTACTCTTAAAGTCTCATACTGAAGTGTAGTTAACCTAGTCACATATTCTCTATGATAGGTTAATAATTTCAAAAAATAACACAAATCACCATATGTACAGAATAAAAACATAGATTCTTCTAAAATAAAATTTCAACCATTACTCCACAAATTAGATCTCATAATATTCTATTTTCCCAAAGAATGTAGTGCTCAAAAAAGAGAGAATATCTTCCAAAATAACCTTTATCACTTAATCACAAAATCATTTTCCTATACTAAGGTTATACATTTGATAAAACAAAAGTTCACAAAATCAACTTATTCTTGATCCATAAGATCATTTAAATAAAAATAATAATTCATACTAACCAGGGACTTCATGTAGTCCAGTGGTAGGCAATAAATCCCAATCTCACTTTGGTTGTGGGTTCGATTCCCAGAGCTTTGTCAGGCGTGACAGGTTGTCACATGATCTACATGTTGTCCTTTTCCAAAAACTATATAATTTAATAAAATTACCAAAAAATGAGGTAAATTCCTTAAAAACAACCATAACATATTTTAACCACAAATGTTATCTCATACCTCACATTTTCATCCAAAAAAGTAACGACATGATATTGCCTCAAATTCACAGATCATTTAAACCCAAATGGTTCTTTATAACTATATCCAGAAAATAAATGATAATTATTCCTTGAATAAAAATTTCACATATCAAATTTTAGGGTTATACATACTAGAAAATGTATTCCAAAGTAATCATATCATTAATACATTTATACATATCATCATTCATATATCCAACATAACTCTTCAATTCCTAAAATGTAGACATCCTAATCATCAAACATTCTTCCTGATCCTTTATCCATTTTTCCCTTCTTATTCTTTTACACTTATTTTCTATAAACAAAATCATTCATAATGCCCTAATATTTCAGTAATGTAAAAACATAAACTATGAAACAACTCATACCTTTCATAGGCCATTTTCAATTTCCTCATCTTCAATAGGAATGTAATTAGTAATTAGTAATCATAAATTTTTACTATACTATGGATCTCCATCCCGAACCTTCTTTGTAGGACATATATTTGTATAATGACCATTTGCACCATATTTAAAGCATTCAATTGATCCTTAAAAAAGAACTTCTTTTCCTTTCCTGGAGTCAGTTGGATGCTTCCTTTTTCAAGGGCAGGGTATTACTTTATGATCATCATTAATACATCTGAAACATCTTCACGTACCTTAAAACCATTTCAATGGTGTTTTTTACACATCCTTGACACATTGGTTTTTTAATATACATACCTTTATTATTATTACATGAACATACATAGCAATTTGTTTCTCACATATATGATGCCTTTTAAAAATCACCAAGGTTCAGGTGGTCAATAATGACATCAGATTGTTGTTTAAGAATAACCACAAGATTTATCATTGCAACTCCCATTTCATTTGGTTGCTCATTCAGAAAACCACAACAGTTTATTTCACATCCATTGTTACTTTGTTTTTTTCTATATCCATCCATTTACTAAAACTAAAAAGTTAAGTGTGAGTATAACAGTAAAATCATCATATAATATCTTATGAGGAGGGTAAACACTAAGATATACTTATTAATGTTATCTTAAAGTCATTCTATTTATCTAAAATAACTATGAATATTTATAATATCTTAACAATTGTGGTTTTTTCACTTATGCTTAAATAACACCCTAACCTCTAAAGTTATCTAAACCGACATTTGATACCAATTGTAAGGACTCAACCTTAAACATTACATAATCTTGAATTAAGTTAATAATTCACATTAAGGATATTTTCAGGTTTAGAGATTTAGATAATTAGGTCATAACTTATACATAACAACTTCAATATAACAAGTAGTCACTTCTACTATCTATCCATTTTTTCATAAAACAAAAATTCTTTAAAACAGAACATGGCATCGTTTCATGTTTTAACAACATAACTTTTCCTTGATCACACCCTCGACTCTATTCTTCTTTACAACTTGTGAAAAACATTTCAAAACTTGGGATGAGAATAAAAAACTCAGTAAGGGATAAATAAAGAAATAAAACTATTAGTCATTAGATTACATGAAAACATTGAATACTTTATTAAAAAGTAATAATTTTCACATTTAAGATGTAGTAAAAACAGTTCATTGAATATAAGCTCATTGATTAACCTTTTTTTAACCAAAATATTATCACGATCACATAGAATGAAACATATAACATATAAATATTACTTGGGACATAAACATACTTAAATAGAATAACCATATCATGAAATTCAACACATATCACTAAATAGAATAGCCATATGACCGATTTCCATACGTATCACTAAATGGAATATCCATACGACCGAATTCCATACCCAATGAATTGATGGCTATAACGTAACCACCCATCCTTGGTTTATCACGAAACCACTCATCATTTTGTTTATCACGCAACCAATATTCAAATATCCAAGTACCATTATAAAATCCTAACACATAAAATATTTCAAAAATCAATATTTCACAAATAACATTTCATTTGAAATAACAAGAAATCATTTCAAGATTTTGAAATAATCAATGCATTATTAAAATCATTTTCAATACAAAAATACACAAAAAGGGTATATGGTATTTATTTTCCATTTAAAAACACTAAATCTTGTTAAGGAATCCAATTATCAAATAATACTCATAGTGATGGAATGGTCGTTGTCAGTACGTAAGTTAAAAAAAACATTTCTTTTGTCATTTTGTAAAATTTTTTGTATAAAAATATTCCAATTCAATTAAATATAAATTAAAATGGGTTTATACCCTATATAAAAGAATGTCATGTATAAATCAAAATATTCCTCAATGAAAGGAGATTGAGAAGAAGTCCCTTACAGAAATTCAGCAGCCTAACGACGTCACATTGAAATTAAGAAAATGAGTCGATGAGAGAAAAAAGGGTCCCTCGTTACTTGGAAATAAAATGGGAAGAAATAAGGATATATAATAACATATCCCAACATTTTCAAATTGAAATTGAAATACATAAAATAAGTCTTTGACTAAAAGAGGATGGTGAACGGTTCCCCTACCTCGAGTCCGACTTGTCTCGAATGTTCCTTGTTCTTTATAAATAATAAACATAAGTTAATTTCGAATTTATTAAGAATATTTTTCTATTTTATTATTACTTTTATATCAATTATTACCTTGATATTACAATTACAAAATTATTTGAGTTTATATCAGACATTTAGCCAATTTTCGGAACTTGAGTAAAAAATGAACTTGTTATAATTACAAATAGCCTATGTGGTCAAAAGTAAATTATCTCTAGAATTATATTCATGATTTAGATATAATATATATCATATATATCTAGTATATAGGTATTTATAATACTCCATATCATTTGGATATAATAAATGAAATGCATCGTTCATGTAAACGGTAAGACATACGTACGCATGAACGCTGCTGTAATTTTTTTCCTATTTAAAAGAATGAGAACTAAATTATACATATGTATATTATAATTACAGTATAATAACATATATAATTTCATTAACTACATAATTTATATGTTACATGTATGGAATGAAATATTCTTATCACTTTGAGGGAGCGGTAGTCCACACTTCCTCAAATGAAATTATCATATTTATACAACATAAAAAGAAAAAAAGGTATGTTCTAAATGATAATTACATAAAAATACATATAAAATAAATAAAATAAATATAATATATAATTACACTTCCATAATAATTACCACCATATGTGGTGGTAGGATAATATTGAATAATCATCGTTTCAGGAGGGGGGTTAGGTTTTCATATGGTTTTTAGGGTTTTAAATGTTTTTAGCATTTTTGGTATTTAGGGTTTTAGTATTGTTTAGGGTTTTATGTTTTTCTTGGTAATTTTTTGAGATTTTATTATTTTTTAAATTTTATGTATTTTTTATGATTTTTTAAATATTTTATTGGTTTTTTTGTATTTTTATGGTTTTAGTGGGGTTTTAGGGTTTTTCGTATTTTTTAGTATTTAGGGGATTTATGTTTTTTAGGTTTTTAAGGTTTTAATATGGTTTTTATGGGTTTTTACATTTTAGGGATATTTAGGGACTTTTTAGGATTTTATTTTTTTAGATTATTTAGATATTTTGAGGGTGTGTATGGGTTTATAAGGGTTTTTAGAGCATTTATGATTTTTAACATTGATTTGGCTTTTTTGGGGATTTTAAATTTTTTTAGGATTAATAGATTTCTTGAATATTTTTAGTTTTTTTGGGGTTTTTACATTTTTATGGATTTTTTGTTTCTTTTGTTTTTTTGGGTTTTTATGGTTTTTTGAGATTTTGAGGGTTTTAAGGATTTTTTATGGGTTTTTTGAATTTTTTTATGTTTTTAAGGGTTTTTTGTGTTTTTTGTTTTTTTAATGGCATATTAGGGGGTTTTAGGGGTTTTGGGTTTTTTATGTTTTTGGAATTTTTAGGATTTTAATGGTCTTTTATGTATTTTTAGGGATTTTGATATTTTTTGGGTTTTTATAGTTTTTTGGTTGATTTTTTGAGTTTTTAGGCCTGTTATGGGTTTTAGAGTTTTTAACATTTGTAGGGATTCAAAGGGTTTTTAGATTTTTTAGTGGGTTTTTAGGGTTTATATGGGTTTTAAGGTTTTTAGGTGTTTTTATGGTTTTTATATGTTTTATGGTTTTTAGTATCTTTTAGTTTTTTGATAACTTTTTAGGTTTTTAGGTGGATTCAATGTTTTTAGGTTTCTAATTTTTTATTATTATTTATATAATTTTTAATGTTTTTAAATTTTTATTTAATTTTATGGATTCTTTTTAAGAATTTTATTTTTTTTAGATTTTTAGGGATTTTGAGGATTTTTTATGCTTTTAAGGTTTTTATGTTTCTTTAGGGTTTGTATCAATTTTAGGTTTTTAGGAGGATTAACTATTTGATGATTTTTTAATTTTTATTTGGTTTTTTATTGTCTTTTATAGTTTTATACATTTTTAGTTACTTTTAGGGGGGTTTTTTGTATTTTTATTGGTTTTTTGGTTTTTAGGCATTGTTAGGGTTTTTATGGTTTTTAGGGGTTTTTGGGGTTTTTAAAGTTTTGTTAAATTTTTATGTGATTAAATGGATTTTAGAGTTTTAGTAGGTTTTAGGGTTTTAATGGGGTTTTATGGTTTATATATTTTTAGGTGTCTTTAAGGGTTTTAGGTTTTTTGTTTTTTTAGCATTTTTAGGGGTTTTTATGGTTTTAAGTGTTTTACGGTTTTAAGGTTTTCATAGGGTTTTAGGGGCTTTTATGTTTTTACTAATTTTTTGGGAATTTAAATGATTTTAAATTATTTTTATGATTTTTATGGTTTTTAGGGATTTTGAGGGTTTTTATAGTTTTTAATGGTTTTAGGGGATTTTAGGGTTTTTATCAATTTTTAGGGTTTTTATCATTTTTAGGTTTAATGGTTTTTAGGGTTTTTATTTGTTTAGGGATTTTAGGGATTTTTTAGGTTTTTATGGTTTTTAGGGTTTTATGGATTTTATGGTTTTAGTGATTTTGAGGATATTAAGAGTTTTTAGGATTTTTATGGATTTTTACGGAATTATATATTGATTGGTTTTTTAGGGATTTATGGTTTTAGGGTTTTACAGTTTTTTGGGTTAATAGGGTTTTTTAATTTTTTAATGTGTTTTTTGGTTTTTTTGTGTGTTTTTAGTGATTTTAGTGATTTTTAGGGTTTATATGTCTTTTTGGGATTCTTAATGATTGTAGGAGTTTTAGAGGATTTTAGGGTTTTGGGTCGTTAAGGGGTTTTCTCATTTTTTACACTTTTTGGGGTTTTAAATTCAATTGAGGTTTTAAGGTTTTATTAAGGTATTTTAGGTTTTTTAGTGTTTGTATGTTTTTAGGGATTTTTAGGGTTTTATTAGGTTTTTTATTATTTTTTGGGTTTTTAGTGAGTCTGAAGGATTTTGATTTTTTATGGTATTTTGGATTTTATCATTTTCTGGTTTTAGGGGTTTTAAGTGTTTTTAGGATCTTGAGGTTTTCTTATGGCTTTTTATAGTTTTTATTGTTTTTTACATTTTTAGGGTTTTTTGGTTTATAGGGTTACTTTGAGTCTTTGAGGATTTTTAATGATAGTTAATTTTTTTATGGGTTTAAGTTTTTTTGAATATTAAATTTATTTTTTAGTTTCTATGGGTTTTTATGGTTTTTATTCTTTTTATGGGTTTTAGGGGGTTTAGGATCTTTTATGGTTATTTAAGAATTTTATCATTTTTTCGGATTTTTATGGGTCTTAAGTGTTTTTTGGGTTTTAAGGTTTTCTTAATGGATTTTAGGGTTTTTATGGTTTTTATGTTTTAGGGACTTTTAGTGATTTTTTAGGATTTTAATGGATTTTTAGGGATTTTAGGGATTTTGATGGTTTTTATGGGTTTTTGGTTTTTAGGGTGTTTTTGAGATTTTAAGGGGATTTAATATTTTTTGAGTTCTCGAACATATTCATGAGTTTAAAATGCTTTTAGAGTTTTTAGTTGTTTATTAGGAATTTTATGGGTTTTAGGGGTTTTATGGTTTTTATGGGTTTTGATGTTTATTATGGGGTTTTTGGATTTCTAAGGGTTTTATCATTTTTTAGGTTTTCTATTGGTTTGAAGTATTTTTTATTTTTTAAGGTTTTATAATAGATTTATATATTTTTATAGGGATTTTTACATTTTAATTTTTTTTAATAATTTTTTAATATTTTTATGGTGTAGAAGGGGTTTTAGGGACTTTCAGGGGTTTATGGTTTTTAGGTTTTTATTGTTTTGGGGGTTTATGGTTTATTTTAGTTTTCTAGGGATTTTAAGCGTTCATAGATTTTTTTTTTAAATTTTTGTATTCGGTTTAAGTGTTTCTAATGGTTTTTGTGGGTTTTAGGGGTTTTATAGGTTTTTAGGTTTTTAATGATTTAGGTGTTTTATGGTTTTTAGGGGGTTTAGAGGTTTTGGGGTCCTTAGTGTTTTATGGTTTTTTACATATCTTAAGTGTTTCACAGTTTTTAAGGTTTTTATAGGTTTCTAGGGTTTGAGGGGATTTTATGTTTTTTGGGATTTTAATGGCCTTTTAGTATTTCTATGGGTTTTAAGATTTTCAGAGAATTTTATGGGTTTTAATGGGTTTTTAGGGTTATTATGGGTTTTTTGTGTTTTTATAATATTTTAGGTTTTTATGGGTTCTAATTATTAATTGATTTTAAGATTTTATTAGGGGTTTTTAGGGCCTTTCAGGGAATTTGAGGGCAAGGAAGATGCGAGGGTCGGGGTATTCTCGTCCAAAACAATTTAATAGAAGGAAAAATAGAGACACAGAAGACAAGGTAGTGGAGGGGAAAATGACCCACACCCGAACACCCCTTACAATCCACTCCAAAGAAGAAAATCAGAAAAGAAAAGAAAAAAACCAAACAAGGACACCCAGGTCCAAGAAGCAACCATCACCATCATCCAGCCATATCCAACATCCAGCAGCCCACTACCAAGAATAGACCAGCTTCCAACCTCACATATACCAGCATCCATCACCTTCTCACCAATAACATCTCCAAAAGCATCACCCAGCCAAACTGCACAAGCATCACCCAACCAAAAAGAGAAAGTATCCCATAACACCAACCAGCCTCCAGACCCCAACAACTCTTCTTCTCTACCAAAATCCAGCAGT
Organism: Viscum album; assembly: GCA_963277665.1. Lineage (NCBI taxonomy): Eukaryota > Viridiplantae > Streptophyta > Magnoliopsida > Santalales > Viscaceae > Viscum > Viscum album. The sequence continues at coordinate 792,684,290 of OY728164.1, forward strand.
AGTGGATGCCCACTACCAAACCCGCCGCAGAAAACCATCCCTATCAGAAAATCACACCCAAACATCCGGTCACATCCAGCATCACGCCAATCCAACAACCAACATTTTCGTCACAGAAATCAGAAACTCCCAACCATTCCACTTTCATTGAGGCCACATCAAGCACCCAACATCACCAATTCTAGAAAACATTACAAGCATCATCCCACACCAAACCCCATATCAGCGTCAAAACCAATAAAAAAACAATCTCGACCAACAGCTCATTCAGAACCATAACTAGAATGAAACCGACAAACCAAGCCCCCAACAAAGCAATCCATAGCAGCAGATTGAACCTGCAAAGAAATATTCCACGATCCAACGACACACAAAAACTAAAGATATTTAACAGAAACAACACCAAGGAAGAGGAAACAAACCATATTTGAATCAGCATCGAGGAGGCATCCACAAAGCAGAACTGTGGCAGTAAATTAGGATATTTGACCGACATACAGAGCCCACACCGCCGAAGTGTCCCCATACACCGCTTCAAATGTGCCTCCTGCAACCTCAGTGAAGAACTAGAATCCCCCGCAGCATCCAACACCAAGCGCCTTATTCCATCCCAAAACCCAAAGATCCATTAAAAGGCACCAAGCCACAGGTCATTGATGCAACACTCCAAAAAGAAACCATCAGCAACCCAAGACACGAACTGCATCCTTTGTACAAACCACTACTAAACCAAACTCTATTGCGCCTCCTCGCCAAGACCGCATCATCGTTGAGGCAACCGGATCCAAACTGCACAAGATAAACCAAAATCTGCAAGTCAACCATGAACCATAGTGGAATCCCATAAGGATTCCGACTGCCATGGAGTCATCAGCATCGCCGAAGACTAGATCTGACTAATCTAAGACCAGAGAATCCCACACAAGCTCCAAGCCTGACGAAACCCAAATGCACCCGAAACAAAATCCTTCCAAAACTAAGAGCCAGAGCATGGGGCGAGGAAAAACAAGCTGCTGAAGGCAGGAAGCCATCATTGTCTTCGATCTGAAGAGCGCTCCCAGAGAACACCACCGCTGAGGAAGACCAATGCTAAGAACTCAAGAAAAAACCAGGGGAGGAAGCATCAGGAGAGAGAGAGAACCAAGAGAGTGCACTGCCATCCTCTTTATTTCTTCTTCCGGGAATTTGATGGGTTTTCTAGTTATTTAGGGTTTTTATTGGTTTTTTGGGTTTTAGGTTCTTTTTGAGTTTTTTTAGGGTTTCTAAGGGTTTATAAAGTAATTTTTCATATTTAACGTTTTAAAGGGTTTTAGTGGTTTTATTGGGTTTGTAGTGTTTGTATGGGGTATTAAGGGTTTTTAGAGGTTTTAGCATTTTGGGGGGTTTTAGAATTTTTATGTGTTTTACATTTTAGTGAGTTTCTTATAAGTTTTCATGATTTTTGTAGTTTTTAACATTTTTATGGATTTTTTGGTTTTTATGTAATTTAATGGGATTTGTTTGTTTATAGGGATTTTGAGTTTTTAGGGTTTTCATGGTTTTTTTGGTTTTTTGGGTATTATATGTTTTTTTGTGATTTTAGGGTTTTAATGGTTTTTAATGTTTTAAGGTGTTTAAAGAGTTTTATGATTATTTATTCGGTATTAGGTTATAGGGTTTTATGGTTTTTATGGATTTAGGGATTTTATTGTTTTTGGTTTTTCAATGTTTTTCGGTGTTTTTTATGTTTTTTGGGGTTTTAAGTGTTTTTATATTTTTAAGGATTTCTTAACAGTCATTAGGGTTTTAAGGTTTTTTTATTTTTTTTTATTTTAGTGATTTTTATGACTTTTATGTTTTGTTATGATTTTAGGGATTTGGTGGGATTTTATCGTTTTTGTTCTTTGGGTTTATGAGAGATTTTTGGAGTTTTTAGTAGTTTTTAATGTTTTTCGAGTATTTTTTCTTTTTTGGGGTTTTTTTTTTATTTTTCATGTTTTTAGTGAATATTAGGTTTTTTATACTATTTAATGTATTTTAATGTTTTATAGGTTTTTATGGGTTTTAGGGATCTTAAGGACTTTTTATATTATTTAGGGTATTTAGAATTTTTTAGGTATTTAGGTGTTCCATGTTTTGTTAGGTTTATATTGTTTTATTTAAGTGTTTCCCAGTTTTTATGTTTTTTTAATTTTTCAGAGATTTGTAGTGCTTTTTATGTTTTTAGAGATTTTTAGGGGTTTTGGGTTTTGATGGTATATAAGATTTTTATTTTTTTTTTGGAATTTTATGTTATTTTGACGTTTTTTGGGGTTTTATTATTTTTTAGAGTTTTTTTAAAAAAATTATGGGTTTTAATGGTTATTATGAGTTCTTTGTGGTTTTATAGGTTTTAAGTGTTTTATGGTTTTTAAGTGTTTATGGTTTTCATAGTTTTTAGGGGTTTTAGAATTTTTTATGTTTTTATAGATTTTAGTGATTTTAGGATTTTAAGATTTTCTTACGGGGTTTCATGGTTTTATTGTTTTTTATTTTTTATGGATTATTTTGGTTTTTTGAATATTTATGTTTTTAAGGTCTTCATGTATTTTTAGTGTTTTAGGGTTTATAGGGATTTTATTGTATGTTTTGGTTTTAGGGTTTTAAATTTTTTTAGAGTTTCTTAATGTTTTTAGGGGTTTAAATTGGTTTTAGATATTTTAGCGATTTTATGGTTTTTTTGGCATTTTAGGCCTTCAAAGGTGTTTTTATGGTTTTTATGGTTTTTATGGTTTTTAGAATTTTTATATTTTCAGGGGTTTTTTGTGTTTTTTGGTTTCAATGTTTTAATATGGTTTTCAGTGATTTAACACTTTTATACATATTTTGGGATTTTTTGGGATTTCTTTTGGATTTTAATTAGTTTTATTATTTTTAGGAATTTTGGCTATTTTTAAAGATTTTTATAGTTTTTATCATTTTAGAGGTTTCAAGTGTTCCAAGTGTTTTAAATTTTTTTTAGTTTTTTGGGGTTTTAGGGTTTCATAAATTTTAAAGAAATTTAGGATTATTATTGGTTTTAGGGGTTTCTTCGGATTTTGAGGGTTTTTATTAATTTTATGGTTTTTTGGGTTTTTAGGATTTATTTTGAGTTTTTTATGGTTTTTTAGGTTTTAAATATTTTTAATGTTTTTAGGGTTTAGAGGGTATTTATAATTTTTAGTGGTTTTTAATGTTTTTATGTGTTTTTAAAGGTTCTAATGGTTTTTAGGGGATTTTATATTTTTTTAGTTGTTTTAGTGTTTTATGGTATTTTATTGGTTTTAGTCTTTTTAGGTATTTTAGCAGTTCTAATTATTTTTGGGTTTTCAAGGTTTTCATAGTGGTTTTAATGATTTTTAGGGATTTTTATGTCTTTAGGGATTTTAGTGATTTTTTACTTTTTATTTTTTAGGTTTTTTAGGTATGTTGAGTGGTTTTTAGTTTTTTAGGGGTTTAGGTTTTTCTAGGGAATTTACCATTTTTAAGAGTTTATGGGTTTTAAGTGTTTCTAGGTTTTTATGATTTTCTTAAGTTTTTCTAGGTTTTTTGGCATCTATATGTTTTAAGGGATTTTTAGGTATTTTTAGGATTTTTGGGCATTAGGTATTTAGGGATTTAGGTCCTTTAAGGGGTGTTGGATTTTTTATTATTTTTAGTTGTTTTATGGGTATTTGAGTATTTATGTTTTTTTAACATTTTTTAGGTTTTTATGGGTTTTTAGTGTTTTTCAGGTTTTAAGGTTTACTTATGTATTTTTGGAGTTTATATGGGTTTATATGTTTTTAACTACTTTTAAGTATTTTTATGTTTTTCTATTTTTTTGGGATTTTGGGGGGTTTTAGATGTTTTTTTTGGTTTTACGGTATTTTTGGGATCTTAGACTTTTTGTTGAGTTTTGATGGGTTTTAATGTTTTTATTGTTTTTAAAATATTTTTAGGGATATAAGGGGTTTCAAAGTATTTAGTGGGTTTTGAGGGTTTTATGGGGTTTTATATATTTTTATGATTTGTGGGGTTTTATAGATTGTATGGTTTTTTTGTGTTTCAGGGTTTTTAGGGGTTTTCACAGTTTTTAGGGGTTTTATGGTTTTTATGGTTTTCAAAGGTTTTTTGTAGGTTTTTGTAGTATTTAACATTTTTAGGGAGTTATAGGGATATATTCATATTTGTGATGGAATTTGGTGTTTATAGGGATTTTGACGTAGTTTAGGGTTTTTAGGATTTTTTGGGTTTTATGGTTTTTCGAGTTTTAGGGGTTTTTAAATGTTTATGGGTTTTAGGGTTTTTAGAGTTTTTAACATTTTTAAGGTTTTAAAGGTATAATATAATTTTAGGTGATTTTTTGGATTTTATTGGTTTATAGGGTCTATATATATTTCTTGGGGTTTGTATAGTTTTTATTATTTTTTATGGTTTTTATGGATTTTCTATTTTTTCATAGGTTTTTAGGGGTTGTAAGTGATTTTAAATTTATAAGGATTTCTATGGGTTTCAGATATATAGAGTGTTTATGGTTTTTATGTTCTTTTAGTATTTTATGTTATTTAGGTTTTTTTGGGTTTTCAAGATTTTTAGGTTTCTAAAATTTTTTAGGATTTTTATAGTTTTGTAGGGATCATTGGGAAGTTTATGGTTATTATAGTTCTATAGATTTTTAAGGGTTTTAGGTTTTTTTAAGGTTTTTAATTTTTTTAGATTATGTAATTTTTTTGGCCTTGTTAGGTTTTTTGGAGTTTTTAGTAGGTTTTGTGGGATTTATGGGTTTTTACGGTTTTTATTGTGTTTATGAGTTTTTATGTTTTTTAGATTTTTATTTGTCTTTTATGTTTTTAGTATTTTTAGGTATTTAGGGGATTATTGTTTTTTTAGTTTTTAAGGTTTTCATATGGAATTTCTTGGATTCTATGGGGTTTTACATTATTAGGTTATTAGGGATTTCATAGGATATTTATGGGTTTTTATGTTTTTTTTATATTTTGTGGTTTTTAGGTTTTTACGGTTTTTATCATTTTTTGTATTTTATAGGGTTATTTGGTGTTTATGTGATTTTAGTGTTTTACTATTTTCTTAGGGTTTTCAAGGTTTTTAGCTGCATTTATGACATTAGAAATTTTTACAGATTTTTATGATATTATGGGGTTTTTTGGGTTTTATGGATTTTGATGGTTTTATATGGTGTTAGGGTTTTTAAGGGTTTTTTATTTTTTGTATTTTTTGGTTGTTTTAGGATTTTTAATTTTTTTCATGATTTTATGGTTTTATAATGGGTTTTCGATGTTTTAGGGTATTTTATTTTTAGGGAATTTTTGGGTTTTTGGTATTTTTATTGGTTTTTTGTATTTCTATGGATTTTTAAGTGTTTTTGGGTTTTTATAGATTTTATGATTTTTAGGGTTTTTAACATTTTTAGGTTTTTATTGGTTTTATGTGTTTTTCGGTTTCAAAGCTTTTCTTATGGCTTTTCTTTATTTTCAGGGTTTTTAACATTTTTATGGCTTTTAGGGTTTTTAGAGATTTTGAGGCTTTTATGGTTTTAGTTGTTTTTCGGGATTTTAGTGTTTTTTTGTTCTTAGTATTTTTTGTTTTTTGAGGTTTTGTTTAAATATTATGGTTTCTTATGTTTTTATGTATTTTTTGGACTTTTAGAATTTTATTAGTTTTAAAGGGTTTTAGGGATTTTGAGGTTTTTGGGGTTTTTAGGGTTTTAGAGTTTTTATGGTTCTTTTTGAGTTTTTAGGGTTTATATGGTTTTAAAAATATTTTATTGTATTTAGGGTTTTAAAGGGTTTTTAGAGTTTTTAGTGGGGTTTTTGGGTTTTTATGGGTTTTAGGGTTTTTATGTGTTTCAGGGGATTTTATTGGTTTTAGGGTTTTTTTTGTGTGTTTAGGGTCTTTTAGGGTTTTTTCTGTGTTTTAGTTTTTTCGGGGTTTTAAGTGTTTTTTAGGGTTTACGTTTGTCTTTTAATTTTTCTAGGTTTTTAGTTTTTTTATGTTTTTATGGGTTTTTATTGATTTTCATGTATTTTTCTACTTTTGGGTTTTAAGGTATTTCGATGGGTTTTAGAATTTTTATGATTTATAGGGTGGTTATAATTTATTTAGTTTTTTTGGGGATTTATGTGATTTTTGGATTTTAGGTTTTTTAGGTTTTTTTGAGATTTTATGTTTTTTAGGGTTTTATGGTTTTTAGGGTGTTTAGGGACTTTTAAGTGTTTTAAAATTTTTTAGGATTTAGGGGGTATTAATTGTTTTATGGTTTTCAAGGTTTTCTATGGGGTTTTATATATTTTTATGGTTTTGTTTTTAAGAATTCTAATGATTTTTATTGTTTTTTATGGTTCTTGGAGATTTTTTTTTGCTTTGAATGTTTTTAGGGAATTCATTGTTTTTAGATGTTTTAGAATTTTTAGGTTTTTTATGTTTTCCATGGGTTTTTAGGTTTCTTAAAATTTTAGTTATTTTTAGGTATTTGTAAGGGTTTTATAGGTTTTAGTTATATTGAGGCTTTTGGGGGTTTTTAGGGGTTTCATCGAATTTTTTTGGATTTTAGTGGTTTTTATGTTTTTTGGGGTTTATGGTTTTTTAGTGTTTTCATTATTTTTAGGGGTTGAATGGGTTTCAAGAGCTTTTTGTGGGATTTAGGGGTTTGTAGGGTTTTTCAAAATTATTAGGGGTTTTTATGGTTTTCAGGTATTTTATGGGTTTTATTGCTTTTATGTTTTTAGGGGTTTTAATTGTTTTTAGGATTTTAAATTTTTCTATGGGTTTTTTAGGTATTTTTACATTTTTAGTGATTTTTAAGTATTATTTAATATTTTTATGGTTTAGGGGTTTTTTTTGGTATTTTAATGTTTTTTTAGGGATTTTTCCAATTTTAGGTTTTTAGGGGTTTTAATTGTTTTTATTTTTAATGTTTTATTAGGGGGTTTTAAGGATTTATGAGTTTTTAGATTTTTAGGGTTATTTAGTTAGTTTTTATTATTTTTATGTTTTTTAGAGATTGTGGGGGGGGGGGGTGTTTAAGATTTCTTATGGGTTTTAGGGTTTTATGTTTTTAGGTTTTTAGGTTTTTTTATTTTTTTAGGGTTTTTAGTTTTTCATAGGAATTTTCTTAGATTTTAGTATTCTTTATTTTTTTTATTTTTATCGATTTTTTTTGATTTTGTGGTTTATAAGGGGTTTTAAGGATTTTGAATGTTCTTAGGGATTTAAGGGGGGTTTTAGTGTTTTTTATTTATTTTGGGGTTTTATCTGTTTTTTTTTGTTTTAAGGTTTTCATATAAATTTTCAAGGTTTTATACATTTTATTGATATTTAAGGTCTTATTGGATTTTTTTTTAGGATTTCTAGATATTTTGAGGGTTTGTAGGTTTTTTTAGTTTTTATGTTTTTATGGGGTTATAGGGGTTTTATGAGTTTTTTAGGGTTTTAAGGTTTTATAATTTCATATTGTTTTAAGGGTTGAAAGGGAATTTTTGAGTTTTTAGTGGTGTTTTAGGATTTTAATGAATTTTTAGGGGTATTAATGGTTTTAAAAAGATTACGTTTTTATGGGTTTTTAGGGTATTTGGGGTCTTCTAGGAGTTTTATCACTATTTTGGGTATTCAGGGATTTTATATGTTTTTTAGGATTATAGGTTTTCTTGGAAGTTTCTAGGTTTTTAGGAGTTTTTCCATTTTTATATATATTTAGAGATATTTAGTATTTTTATTGTTTCTATGGTTTTTATGGATTTTGAGGTTTTAAGGGATTTATGGTTTTTTCACTTTTTGGGTTTTTATGTGTTTTAAGAATTTTTAGTTTTTTTAAGGGTTTTTGGGGTATTTCTGGGTTTTTAGGGGGTTTTACATTTTTAGGGTTTTAGGGTTTTTAGGATATTTGTGGTCTTTTAGCGTTTTCAGAGAATTTGACGTATTTAATGTTTTTTTGGTTTTTTTGGGCTTTTAGGGTGGTCTTTTTTTTGAGTTTTTAGGGTTTTTATGGGGTTTAGAGTTTTTTTAAAATGTTAGGGGTTTAAATGGTTTTAAGAGTTTTTAGTGATTTTTTGTGGTTTTTTGGGGTTTTTAAATTTTTTTGGTGTTTTTATGGTTTTTAGTGGTTTTTGGGTTTTTAGGACCCTATAAGGTTTTGAGCATTTTTAGGATTTTTGGGGTTTTAGGGTTTTTAGGTTTATCAGGTTTTATTAGTGTTTATTGTGTTATTAAGGTTTTTATATTTTTTTTAGAATTTTTAAGTATTTCTAGGGTTTTTAGGTATTTAGGGATCTTGAGGAATTTTTATGTTTTTTAGGATTTTTATGGTTTTTAAGGGTTTGTTTAATTTTTAGGTATTTAGGGGGATTAATTGTTTTTAAATTTTTATTGTTTTATTATTATTATTATTTTGGGCTTTTAGAGTTTTATTTGTTTTTAGGGATTTAAAGGATATTTTATGATTTTTATGCGATTTTAGGTATTTTTTGGGTTTTTAGGGTTTTTAGTGTTTTTTACATTTTTAATTATCTAAAGAGTTTTTAGAGTTTTTAGTGGGTTTTTAACATTTAATAATTTTTAGAGGTCTTTAGGGTTTTTAGGGTATTTCAATATTTTTATCATTTTTTGGGATTATTGAGGTTTAAAGTGTTTTTAGTTTTTACGGTTTTTTAGGGTTTTAGGGGATTTTATGTTTTATTAATTTTTAGGGATTTTTAATGTTTTCTTTTTTTATGGTTTTTAGGGATTTTATGGTGTTTTTGGATTTTTAAGGTTTTTAGGGTTTTTAGCATTTTTAAGGTTTTTATCCTTTTTACAGGTTTTATGTGTTTTATGTGTTTTTAAGTTTCTATGTTTTTCATATGGTTATTCAAGGTTTTTATTTTTTATTTTTGCGTTTTCAATGATTTTTAGGGCTTATTAGGATTGTTTTGTTTTTATTGATTTTAATGATTTTGGGGGTTTTTGGGTTTTTTAGGTTTATATTGTTTTTTAGGGTTTTAGGTCATATTTGACTTTTTAGAGTTTTAAGAGTTTTTAATGATTAATAGTTTAAATGGTTATAGAGTTTTTAGTGTAATTTTAGGGTTTTCATTGGGTTTTTTTTGATTTTAGGGGTTTCATGGGTATTAGGGATTTTATGGTCTTTTAGGGGTTTTGGAGATTTTTAGGCTTTTAAGGGTTTTAAGTGTTAATAGGTTTTAATGTTTTCTTTGGGTTTTTAGTGTTTTTACGTTTTTATGAATTTTTAAGGCTTTTTAAAATTTTTATGGTTTTTAGGGGTTTTACTGATTTTGAGTTATTTTAGCATTTTAATTGTTTTTTAGGGTTATTTAGTGTATTAAATTTTTGGGATTTTAAGTGTTCTTAGGTTCTTAGGATTTCCATAGGTTTTTTTCAAGAGTTATAGGGTTTTTTAATTTTTACGGATATTTAGTGAATTTTTAAGGATTTTATGGGTATTTTGGGGTTTTAGTGGTTTTGATTTTTTTAGCGGTTTTACAGTTTTTAGGGTTTTCTAGTGTTTTCAGCATTTTTATGTTTTATAGATTTTATGTGTTTTTAGGTTTTTAAGGTATTATTAGTGATTTTTAGGTTTTTCTGGTTTTTAATGTTTTTATGAATTTTCGGGGTTTTTATAATTATTATGGTTTTTTGGGTTCTTAAGGTTTCTAGGTGTTTTAGAATTTTTATTGTTTTTGGGGGGTTTTAGGGTTTTTTAGTTTTTTAGTGTTTGTAGTGTTTTTAGATTTTTTAAAGGTTTTTAGGGGCCTAGTGTATTTTAAAAAAAATTAGTGGGGTATGATGGTTTTAGTGGTTTTTAATGGTTTTAGGGGTTTTATGGTTTTTGGGTGTTTTATGGATTTTGGGTCTTTTATGGTTTTTATGGATTTTTAAGATCCTTTAGGGGTTTTAGTGTTTTAGGTTTTTATGAGTTTTGAGTGTTTTTATGTTCTTATGGTTAACCTTAGGTTATTAAGGGTTTTAAGATTTTTAGGGATTTTTTTGGGTTTTTTAGGATTAATATTGGGGTTTTTGGGTTTTTATGGATTTTGAGGGGTTTTAGTGAAAGGTAGGTATAGGTCTAGGCTATTCCAGACCCCCGTCAAAATTTTATTAAAAACAAAACACAGTAGGCCAGGAAGGGACATACTCAATCAACTCATACCCCAAATCTCTAAACATCCCCAAAAAAACAAAGACCCAAAAAAACAAAAACCTCCAAAAAAACAGTGAGATGACACTAGCGACACCAGTATCTATTCTACATTTTTTGGGGTTTTAAGTGTTTTATGGTTTTCAATGGTTTTTAGTGTTTTTCTAGGTTATTTATGTTTTTGGAGACTTTTAGTTATTTTTTATGATTTTTATGGGTTTTAATAGTTTTAGGGATTTTGAGAGGTTTTTAGGGGTTTTTGGGTTTTTATGTTTTTATGGGTTTTAAGTGTTTTTTTGATTTTTTAGGGTTTCTTAGGTTTTTTCTAGGTTTTATGGTTTTTTACATTTTTAGATCTTTTTAGGAATTTTTTTATGATTTTTATGGGATTTTAGAGTTTTTAGGGATTTTGTGGGGTTTTACGGGTTTTTTGCGGATTCAGGGTTTTTTTTTGATTTTTTTGTGCTTTTAGGGGTTTTTCGAGTTTTTATGGGTTTTTAGGTTTTTTTGAGTTTTTAATATTATTAGGGATTTAAAGGGGTTTTAGAGTTTTTAGTTATATTTTATTGGTTTATGATTTTTTAGGTTTTAATTGATTTTAAGGTTTTTATGGGTTTTAGGGTTTTATGCTATTTTAGTATTTTTAGCATTTTTAGGTTTTTCGGTGTTTTTAAGAGTGTTTAATATTTTAAGGTTTTCTTGGGGGTTTTTATTTTTTTAGTTCTTATTAATTTTTATAGATTTTAATTACTTTTGTGTTTTAAATTTTTTTACAGTTTTTTGGGGTTCTGTGGGCTTTTATGGATTTTTAGTGTTTTAGGGATTTCAGGTTTTTTATGGGTTTTAATTGTTTTTATGTTTTTATAGTTTTCATATGGTTTTCAGGTTTTTAGGGGGTTTTATGTTTCTAAAGATTGTAGTATTTTTCAATTTTCATTTATTCGTTTTAGGGTTTTTATGGTTTTTTAGGATTTTGAGGGGTTTTAGTGATTTATAGGTTTTTATATATTTTATGGTTTTTTATGATTTTAGTGTTTTATTTGAGTTATTAAGGTTTTTTAATGTTTTAGTGTTTTTTAATGTTTTTATGGGAGTAAATGGATTTTAGAGTTTTTATTGAATCTTAGTATTTTGATGTGGTTTAAGGGGTTTTAAGGTTTTTAAGGCTATTTATGGTTTTATGGGTTTTTAGGGTTTTAGAAACTTTTAGGACTTTTAATGTTTTTGAGGTTTTAGGAGTTTCAAGTGTATTATGTTTTTTTAAAGGTTTAAAGGTTTTTAATGTTTCTAGTAATTTTTATATATTTTGAGGATTTTTTTTGGATTTTTTTGGGTTCTTAGGTATTTTGAGGGGTTTTAGATTTTTTAGGGTATTTAGGATTTTTATCAATTTTATTTTTTAAGGGTTTTAATTTTTTAGGTTTTTAAGGGTTACTTATGGTTTTTAGGGTTTTAAAGGGGTTTTAAGTGTTCAGGGATTTTTAGGGATTTTATATAATTTTATGGTTTTTAGCGATTTTTATAGTTTTTCGGGTTTTTGTGGTTTTTAATTTCCTTAGTTTTTTAGAATTTTTAGTTTTTTATAGGTTTTAATTATTTTTATATTTATAAGCTTTTATTAGTGGATTTTTCATTATTAGGTATTTTTAGTTTTTTTTATTTTTATGGTTTTAAATATTTTTATGTTTTTTAGGGTTTTCTGAGTTTTTAGAGTTTCTTAGTGTTTGAGAGGTTTAAAGTGTATTTAGAGTTTTTAATATATTTTAAGGGGATTAATATTTTTTTTATGATTTTAAATTTTTTTAGGTGTATTATAGTTATTAGGGGTTTAGGGGTTTTAGGGTCTCTTAGGGTTTTTACCATTTTTTATGTTTTTTGGGAATTTAAGTGTTTCTCGGTTATTAATGTTTTTTTAGGATTTTTCAGGGTTTTAAGGGGGTTCTCGGATTTTATAGATTTTTGGGAAATTATTAGGACATATATGGTTTTTAGGGGGTTTAGGGATTTTGAGCTTTTTTCTGATTTTTCGAGGATTTAAGTGTTTCCATGTTTTATGATTTTCATAGTGTTTTCACGGTTTTAAGATTTTTTATGTGTTTATAGAATTTTTATTGATTTTTAGTATGTTTATAGTTTCTTAGGGTTTTTGGAGATTTTTATGGTTTTTATGGTTTTTAGTGTTTTTTTGGGTTTTAGAATTTTCTTGATTTTTAAGGGTTTTTTGATTTTTTATGGTTTTAATGATTTGTTGGAATTTTTTTTACCATTTTTAGGGGTTGAAAGCACATTTATAAATTTTAGTGTTTTTTAGGTTTTTAGGGGTTTTTAGGTTTTTTATGTTTTTAAGGGTTTGTTTTTTGGATTTTTAGGGTTTTAGGGTCTTTTAGGGGGTTTATCATTTTTAGATTTTTAGTGATTTGTTGTTTTTTTAGATTTTTAGGGTTTTCTTAGGGGTTTTCAGGATTTTTAGGGTTTTATTTACTTTTATGGATTTTTGGGGCTTTTATGATTCTTTTTATTTTTTACGATTTTTAGGGATGTTGACGCTTTTTAAAGTTTTTATGTTTTTTTAGGGTTTTTAATTTTTTAGGGTTTTAGGGGTTTTAATTGTTTTTAGGTTTTTAAGGTTTTATTATGTTTTTTAGGTTTTGACTTAATTTTTTATTTTTTAAGGTACATTTTAAAATTTATTAGGATTTTAATGGTTTTTTAGGGTTCTTAGGTATTTTTAGGGTTTGATGGTATTTTTTTGTTTTTAGGGTTTTTATGTTTTTCTTGTGTTTTAGGGGTTTTTTTAATTTTAATGGGCTTTCTGGTTTTGGTAGTTTTTTAATGTTTTTATGGGTGTAAAGGGTTTTTAGGGTTTTTATATGTTTCCAAGTTATTTTTTAGTTTTCAGGGTTTTTTATGGTTTTTGGCATTTTATGGTTTTTATAGGTTTTTATAGGTTTTAGGGTCTTTTATAGTTTTAAGTATTTTTTAATATTTTAGGGGTATTAATTTTTTTTGTTTTTAAGGTTTTATTAGTATTTTTTTGTGTTTTAAGGTTTTTTACTCTTTTACTCTTTTTAGGGATTTTTTAAAATTTTTATGGTTTTTAGGGTTTTTGGCGATTTTTAGGGTATTTATCGGTTTTTAGGGTTTTTATGTTTTTATGGTGTTTTAGTATTTTTAGGGTTTTGGGTTTCATGTTTTTTAAATTATTAATATTTTCTTATGATTTTTATAGGTTTTAAGGTTTATTTATTTATATATATTTTAAGGATATTTTAAAATATGTTTTTATGTTTTAATGTTTTTAGATATTTTTTAGTGATTTTAGGGTTTTTAGATTTTTCGGTATTTTCTTATTTTTGGGTTTTAGGGTGTTTTTTTAGTTTTTTAGTTTTTAATGTTATTAAGAGTTTCTAACATTTTAGGGGTTTAAAGGGTTTTTAGAGTTTCTTGTAATTTTTATGGGTTTTTAATTTTTAAACGTTTTTCAGGAATTTTATCATTTTAAGGGTTTTACGGTCATTTGGGGTTTTTAGAATTTAGATTTTTTCGGGGTTTTAAGTGTTTTTTGGGTTTTTTTCTTTTCATAGGGTTTTTCATGTTTTTCAAGTTTTTTATTTATTTTTTGGTATTTAGTATGATTTTTAGGATTTTTATGGGGTTTTAGGGTTTTTTATGTATTTTAAGGTGTTTTATGAGGGTTTTAGTGTTTTTAGTAATTTTTAGTTTTTACGGGTTTTAATTTTTTATATCTTTATAATGTTTTATTAGATGTTTTCATGTATTTTTTCATTTTTATAGATTTTAGGTATTTTTGTGAATTTGTTGTGGTTTATAGGAATTTGAAGAATTTTTATGGTTTTTAGGTTTTTAGGGTTTCAAGGTGTTTTTGTGGTTTTAGGGTCATTTGAGTTTTTTTGGTATTTTAGGAGTATAATTAGTTTTTTAATGTTTTTATGTCTTTTAATGTTTTTTATTATTTTAGTTCGGTTTTAGGGTTTTTATGGGTTTCTAGGGTGTTTATGATTTGTGGGGTTTTTATTTTTTAGGGGTTTTAGTTTTTTAGGGTCTTTTAGGGGTTTTATCATTTTTAGCTTTTAGGGGTTTTATGTGTTTTTAGGTCTTTATAGTTTTTGTATTGGTTTTCAAGGTATTTAGGGAATTTATGGTTTTAGGTATTCATAGATATTTTTTAGGAATTTTAGGTTTTTTTATGTTTTTTATTGATTTTGATAGTTTTAGGTTTTTTTGGGATTTTATTGTTTTTAAGGCTTTTAGAATTTTAGGGTTTTTATGGGTTCTAAGTGTTTTAGATTTTTATTTTTATCATAGAGTTTGTTAGGTATTTAGGTTTTTTACATTATTAGGGATTTTAGGTTTTTTATGAATTTTATAGTTTTTAGGAGTTTTGATGATTTTGAGTGTTTTAGGGTTTTTATGGTTCTTTTGGATTTTCAGGGTTTATTTTTTGGGGGGGTTTAAATTTTTTTTAGTTTCTCAATGTTCATAGGGTTTTAATGGGTTTTAAGTGTTTTTAGTTGTTTTTAGGGTTTTATGGGTTTTTGTGATTTTTATGGTTTTTAGAGGATTTTATAGTTTTTATGTGTTTTTTGAGTTTTAGGGTCTCTTCGGGTTTTAAAAAATTATATTTTTTGGCAGTTTTATTGGTTTTTAGGTTTTTAGGGTTTTTTAGGGGTTTTTCGGAGTTTTAAGTGTCTATTTTTGGTTTTAGATATTTTTAGAGCCTTTTTAGGATTTTTATGGATTTTTAGTGTTTTTTGGGATTTTGAGGGTTTAATGGTTTTTAGGAATTTTTAGGTGTTTAAGGTTTTTAATTATTTTATTATTTTTAGTGGTTTTATATGTATTTATGTTTTTAAGGTTTTCTCGATGTTTTTCTGAGGTTTTATATTTTTTCTATTTTAAGGGATTTTTAGGGATTTTTAAGATTATTATTTCTTTTACGGTTTTAATGTTTTTTAGGATTTCGAGGGATTTGAGGGTTTTTTTGGGTTCTATTGTTTTTTGGGGTTTTAGTGTTTTGTGTGTTCTTTATTTTCTTAGGGTTTTTTAATATTTTGTTAATTTTTTTGGTTATTAAATCATTTTTATAGTTTTTTGTGGTTTTTAAAGGTTTTATGAGTTTTTGGGTTTTTAAGGGTTTTAAGTGTTTTGTAGTTTTTATAGGGTTTTAGGATCAATTTGGATTCTTATAATTTTTTAAAATTATTGGGGTTTAAATAGTCATCATGTTTTCGAGGTTTCATAGGGTTTCTTTGTGGTGTTAGGTTTTTTACATTTTTAGGCATTTTAGGTTGTTTTTTGGATTTTTATGGACTTTTTGTTTTTTAGTGATTTTGAGGGTTTTAGGGTTTTAGGCGTTTTCAGCGTTTATAAGTATTTTAGGGGGTTTAAATTATTTTATATTTTTCATGGTTTCTTTAGGTATTTTAGAATTTTTATTGTTTGTTCTGTTTCTTTGTATTCTTGGGTCTTTTAGGATTTTTATTGATTTTAAGGATTATGGGGTCATTGAGGGCTTTACGATTTTTTCTGTGTTTTTATGGTTATTAGTTTTTTTATCATTTTTAGATTTTTTAAGGGTTTAAGTGTTTTTATGATTTTAACATTTTCTTAGGGTTTTTATGGTTTTTTTGATTCTTTACATTTTTATGTATTTTATGTATTTATTTAAGATTTTTATTGGGTTTTAGGGTTCTTAGTTATTTTTAGGGGTTTTAGGGATTTTTTGTTTTTTGGGTTTCTAAAGTTTTTTGATTATTTAACATTTTTGGTGTTTAAAGGGTTTTTTAGAATTTTTAGTGTTTTAGGGTTTTTATGGGTTTTTAGGGTTTTTAAGGTCATTATAGGTTCTTAGTTATTTTAAGATTTTATATGTTTTTATGGATTTCTTATAGTTTGTTGGGTTTTTAGGATTTTTCACTCTTATGTATTTTTGTGGATTTTTTTGTATTTTAATTATTTTTTGGGTTTTTTGGGGATTTTAATGTGTTTTAGAGGGTTTTAACATTTTTTTTTGGATTTTTAGGTTTTAAGTGTTTTTATGTTTTTGAAGTTTTCTTAGGGGGTTTTCTGGGGATTAAGGGGTTTTTATGTTTTTTTTGGATTTTTAGGTAATTTTTACGATTTTAATTGGTTGTAGGGGTTTTAGGGTTTTTTATGATTTTTAATATTTTTTATTGTTTTTTGGTTTTTAGGGGTTTAGGGTTTTTTGAGTTTATTAGGTTTTATGGGTTTTCATAGTCTTTTTAATGTTTTTTGGGTTTAAGATGGTTTTTTATTTGTTTTTAGGATTTTTATTAGTGTTTAGGGGTTTTATATTTTTTTAGGTGTTTTTTTTTTGTTTTTTGGGGTTTTTAGGATTTTTAATGACTTTTAAGGCTCTTATCATTCTAAGGGTCTTAATTGTTTTTAGGTTTTTATGTTTTTCTTTGTGGTTTTTAGGGTTTTTATATTTTTAGGGATTTCTTGGGATATTTAAGGATATATACGGTTTTTAGAGTTTTTATAATTTTGAGGGTTTTAGGGATTTTTTAGGATTTTGTGGTTTTGTTTTGGGTTTTAGGGATTTTTATGGGTATTAAGGGTTTTTACGGGTTTTAGGGTTTCAGGGCCTTTTGGGTTTTTATAATTTTTAGTGTTTTTTATGGGATAATGTTTTTTTAGTTTTTAGTGGCTTTCTAACAGATTCTTACGATTTTTTTGAGATTTTATGTTTCTAGAGATTTTCATATCCTTTAAAATTTTATGGTCTTTTTTGTTTTCCATAGATTATGAGGATATTTTTGGGTTTTTTGGGTTTTTGGGGTTTTATGTGATTCTAGGTTTTTATGATTTTCATAGGGGTTTTATTGGTTTTTAGGGTTCTTTATGTTTTTATGTATTTTTAGTGATTTTTTTGGATATTTATGGTTTTGATAGTTTCTATGGATTTTGAGTGTTTTTAGATAGTTTAAGTGTTTTTAGTTTTAGTGTTGTTTATGTATTCTATGGGTTTTAAGTGTTTTTAGTTTTTTAAGTCATTATTTGTGGTTTATAGGGTTTTTAGTGTTTCTTATTTTTTTTATGATTTTATGGATTTTTTAGGGTTTCTATGGGTTTTTACGTTTTTTGGTATTTTGAGTGTTTTTAAGGTTTTTTGGTTTTTTGGGTTTTTTGGATTTTTTCGGATTTTTAGGGGTTTATATGGATTAAAGGCATTTTAGTGTCTTTTATGATCTTTTGTGATTTTAGGGTTTTAGGGGTTTTAGGTTTTTAATTTTTTTTGGAGTTTTCAGGGATTTTTTAGTGTTTTTAGGATATTTTCTAATTTTATTGATTTTTTTAGATTTGTATTGTTTTAAGTTGTTTTATCAGTTCTGAGCTTTATAGGATTTCTAGGTTTTTTAGGGTTTTTATGTTTTTAGATGTTTTATGTCTTTTTAGGCTTTAAAGGTTTTATTAGTGGTTTTTGGGTCTTTTTAATATTTAGGGTTTTGTATGTTTTTTTGGATTTTTAGGGTCTTTAGGATTTTAGTGATTTAGTTTGTTTTTTGGGTTTTAAACTGTTTTAGGGGTTTTTTGGTTTTTTGTTTATTAAGGTTTCTAGGGGTTTTTGAGGTTTAATGCGGTTTTAAGGTTTTTTGGAGTTGTTTATCATTTTTAGGGGTTCAATGGGGTTTTATAGTTTTAGGTGGTTTTGTGGTTTTCAAATGTTTTTGGTGGGTGTTATAGCTTTTATGGTTTTTAGTGTTCTTTGGGACTTTAAGGGTTTTTGTCATTTTTAACATTTATAGTGGTTTTATGTGTTTTTTTGTTTTTAAGGTTTTATGTGTGGTTTTTAGGGTTTTTATAGTTTTTTAATTATTTTCGGGATGTTTAGATAATTTTAAAGATCTTTATGGTTTTTATGGATTTTGAGGGTTTGAGGGTTATTATGGTTTTTAGGGTCATTATGGTTTTAAGGGGTTTAATTGGTTTTGAGTGTTTTTAGGTTTTTAAGGTTTTCATAGGGGGTTTCATGTTTTTTGGGTTTTTTTTTGTTTTTAACTGCTTTTAGGGATTTTTTTGGGATTTTTAGGTTTTTTGGGTTTTTAGTTATTTTAAGGGGGGTTGGGTTTTTTATGGTTTTAGGTTTTTATAGTTTTTTGGGATTTTAGAGTTCATGATGAGTTTTTTCTGCATCTTAACGTTTTTAGTGTTTTTTATGTTTTTAAGTGTTTAAATGGTTTTTAGAGTTTTTAGTACACTTTACCATTTTTAGGGATTTTTAGGGAACTTTAATATATTGGGGGGATTTTATGGTTTTAGGGTTTTTTAGGGATTTAAGAGCTTGTTAGGGATTTTTGTAATATTATATTTTTGAGGGATTTTAATAGTTTTTATGTTTTTATGGTTTTCTTAGGGTTTTCTAGGATTTTATGTTCATAGATATTTTTAGGGATTTTTTAGAATTTTAATGGTATTTTGGTTTTTAGTGATTTTGTGGGGTTTTTTTTGTTTTAGGGTGTTTCTAGTTTTTGGAGTTTTTAAGGGTTTTATGTGTTTTTAGGGTTTTTCATATTTTTATGGGTTTTTATGTTTTAAGATTTATTTTTTAGTACTTTTATGGTTTTTTAATATTTTATTGAATTTTAGGGGTTTTATTATATTTTAGGATTTTTGGTTTTTATTGTTTTTAGGGTTTTCAATTTTTTATTTTTTTTTACCATTTTTGGGGGTTTAACGGTTTTTAGAGTTTTAATTATTTTTATGGGTTTTATTGGTTTTAGAGTTTTTAAGGTTTTTGGGTGTTTTTATGATTTTTAGGGATTTTTATGGACTTTTAGTGCATTTTTAATTTTTTGTGGTTTTTGGGGTCTTAAGTGTTTTTTGTTTTTTATTTTTTTTCTTTGATTTTTTCCAGATCTTTAGGTTTTTTATGTTTTTTGGTATTTATTAAGATTTTGGGGATTTTTTGGCCTTTTAGTGTTTCAATCGTATTTTATATTTTTTACTGATTTTAAGCGTTTTTAGATATTTTAATTTTTCTTAGGGTTTTTCCTGTCTTTACAGTTTTTAACATTTTTAGGGTTTTTCTAGGTCTTTTAAGTATTTTTATGGTTTTTTGGGGTTTTAAGGATTTTGAGGGGTTTTATGGTATTTATGTGTTTTATAGTATTTATCATTTTTTTGAGTTGAGAGGTTTTATGTGTTTTTAGGGTTTTATGGTTTTCATAGGGGTTTCCTAGTTTTTTTTGGGTTTTTTATTTTTTATTCATTTTTAAGTTCATTTTATGATTTTTATGGATTTTTAGGTTTTCTAGGGATTTTGAGGGTTTTTAGGAATTTTTAGGGTTTTAATTTTTTTGGGTTCTAGGAAATTTTTTACGGGTTTTGGGTGTTTTTATACTTCTTTTTACATTATTAGGTGTTTTAAGGGCTTTTAGAATTTTTTAGTATTTTAGGTTTTTACGGAATTTACATGATTTTTATGTTTTTTAATGTTTTCTTAGGGGTTTTCATGTTTTTTTGGGATTGTTCTGTTTTTTATAGATTTTTGGGGTGTTTTATTGTATTTATGGTTTTTTAGGATTTTTAGTTATTTTGAGGGCTTTTAGGGGTTTTATTTTTTATGCTTTTTAGTGTTTTTTGGTGTCTTTTGCATTTTTTAGTTCATAGGGGTTTATAGTTTTTTATGTTTTTAAGGTTTTATTAGGGGTTTCTGTGGTTTTTAGTGTTTTATACTTTTTATGGATCTTTAGGGACATGAGGTTTATTATGGTTTTCTAGGTTTTTAGGGGTTTTTTGTGTTTTTTTAGGTTTTTTAGTTCTTTAGAGCTCTCTAACATTTTTAGGTGTTTAAAGGGTTTTTAGTGTTTAGAGTGGGTTTTAATGATATTTTTTATGGTTTCTCAGGGGTTTTTATTTGGGATTTTAGGGTATTTTTAAAATTTTTATTTTTTTAAGGTTTTTCGAGTTTTAAGTTGTTTTAGGGTTTTAAGGATTTATTTGGGGTTTTATGATTTTTATTTTTTTAGGAATTTTTATGGGTTTTTGGGATTTTGAGAGTTTTTATGAATTTTTTAATTTTAAGAATTTTTAGGTTTTTAAGTTTCTTTGGTTTTTAAGAGTATTTAGGTTTTTATGGTTCTATTAGGTGGTTTCTTGTTTTTTAGGGTATTTTATGTTTTTAGGGATTTTTTGTAATTTTTTTTAATTTTTATGTATTTTTAGAGTTTTAATGGATTTTTAGGTTTATAGGGATTTTAATATTTTTTAGGTTTTATGGTCTTTTTTGAATTTTTTAGGGTTTTTTAGGGTTTTATCATTTTTTACATTTTTCGGGGTTCAATGTGTTTTATTGTTTATTAAGGTTTTTATGGTTTATTTTTTGTTTTATGGTTTTGGGGGGTTTTATAGTATTTAGGGATTTTAGGGTTTCTTGGATCCTTAATTTTTCAGGACGTTTGAGGTTTTTAGGGAAAGGAAGATGAGAGGGTCGGGCTATTCCCGCTCCCCCCCCCCCCCCCCCCCCGCAAATTTATTAGCAAGGAAAAAGAGACACAACAAACAAGGGATGGGAGGGGTCAAACGACCCACACCCAAAAACCCCATACAACTCACGCAAAAAAAGAAAATCAAAAAAAGAAAAAGAAAAAAAGAAAAAACACACAAAACCAAGTAGCCACCACCATCATCCAACAGCAACCAGCATCCAAACTCAAAAAAACCAGCATCCAGCACCTCCCATCCAAACAACAACCAGCAACCAGGAAGCAGAGTCATAGAGCCACATCCCTTCCACACTTCCTAGCTAAACAGTTACCAGAGACCAGCAGTACACCTTCCAGCACTCGACAACTTCCCACAAAAGAGACTCATAGAAAACAATAGCAAACCACCAACACCAAAAACACCAGCCTCCATAGCATCCAGTATCTTCACACCAGTCAGATCCATAGCCAACAACACAGAACCAAAGACAGAAAACATAATACACCAGCATTTTCTAGCACACCCATTTCCATAACCACCTCCACCAGAAGAAAGAATAAGAACTTCATCACATCTCAGCCATAAAACAACCAACATTCCATCAAGTCACACCGAGCAGAAAAACCCGTGGAAATAAATCACCAGCAGCCAAGAGAAGGACCATTACACAGCAGAACAAGAAAACTGCAAGCAATACCACAGGATAATCTAGAAATCACGTCTTGCAACAAGCTCATGATCCAACAGCAACAATAAAACACAACCAAACCAAGCATCATCACCACACCGGCTAACAAGAACACTTCAAGCACCTCTAAAGTCCAATATAGCATCCAACATGCAGCAAAAATCTAGAAGATCGACATTAGTAACAAAAGAATCAAGTAAAAAACGAACCTTGCCTCCCCGATCGTGGACCGCCACTATCAGATCTGTGGATCTTGAAACCCTAGATTCAAATTCCAGATCTATTGTGCCCACACCACACTGCTGGATCTTCTTCGCATCCTTATACTAAGAGGATAGGACCACCTTCTTCATATAGAAGAGCACCGCCAAAGAAGAATGACACCGAGAATAGATTCGAAGTGCCAATAGGGATGAGCATCGAAACAACAAATCAAAGCAAAGCCACCAGAAATTCATATCTGGAGCCAAGGTTGACTTCTCCATCGACCTCGTAGACTTCACCCAAGCCACCTAGAAACCATCAACGCTGCCACTACGGAGCAACAAAGACAGTGTCTAGGGAAGAGGGAAGCCCATATCTACCAAAGCTAGTCCAAAACCTTGTGAAAACCAGACCAAGCCGTTGTCACCTTTCCCTATCGTAACCCACCATATCCCACTGCCATCAAGCATCTGCCTCATCCTCCACCATCAAACTCAAGAAGAAAGACTTTGAACTCCATCTTCGTCACAAATCTTGATCTTGAAGCGATCTACGAAGATGATGAGAAGGATTCTGAGAGGGAACCTTGGAAATCGTTGCGTCGAACAGGAGAGCCCAGGAGAGAGCGGCGGAATTTTTTGCTCTCTTGATGAGGTTTTTATGGGTTTTAACTATTTTTAGTTTTTTATGTTTTTCTTAGGGTTTTTCATGGCTTTTTTTTGTTTTTTAATTTTTACAGATTTTCTAGTATTTATATGGTTTTTATATTTTTTTTGGATTTTGAGGGTTTAATGGGAATTTAGGGTTTTAGTGCTTTTTTGTGTTTTTTGGTTTTTTGGTTTTTTAATTATTTTTAGGTTTTCATGTTTTTATTAGGGGTTTTTGTGGTTTTTAGTTTATTTTATGTTTTATGGTTTTTTATGGATTTTTTCAATTTTTCATGGTTTTTTAGGTATTTTGAGGGTTTTATGGGGGGTTTTTGGGTTTTTGTGTTTTTTTAGTTTTAGGGTCATTTATGGTTTTTAGAGTATTTTAATGTTTTTATGGGTATAATGGGGTTTTAGAGTTTTTACTGGTTTTTAAGGTATTTATGGGGTTTAAGATGATGATATATTAAGGCATTTTTATGAATTTAGGGGTATTAGGGTCTATTAGGGTTAATAGTGTTTTTTATGTTTTTATGGGGTTTATGTGTTTTTTTAAGGTTTACATTGGAGGGTTTTTAGTGTTTGATGGTTCTTTTTCATTTTTATTAATTTTTAGAGATTTTTTAAAGGATTTTTATTGTTTTAGGGATTTTGAGGAGTTTTAGGGATTTTCAGGGAAATTTAGTGTTATATGGTTCAATAATTTATATAATTTAGGGGAATTTATGTTTTTAAGGATTTCAATTTTTCTTAGTGGGTTTCAGGTTTTTTAGAGTAATTTATGATTTTTGGTATTTTTAGGTATTTCTTTGATTTTTACGGTGCTTAGGGATTTTATTAGTTTTTTGGGTTTTAGGGGTTTTAGTGTTTTTTTTGGGGTTTTAGTGTTTTATTTTATAATTTTTATGTTTTTAAACATTTTATAGAGTTTTTGACATTTTTTATGGGTTTAAAGGGTTTAAAAGAATTTTAAATGTTTTAGTGGGTTTTTACATTTTTATGGGGTTTTAGGGGGGTTTAGGGGTTTTAATGGATTTTATGATTTTTTGGGGGGTTTTAGGGTCTTTTAGGGTTTTTAAGAGTTTTTATATTTTTAGGGTTTTTATGTGGTTGTAGAATTTAGGGGGTTTTCTAAGGGGTTCTTTTGCATTTTGTAACATTTTTAGGGATTTTAGTGTTTTTTTGAGAAATTTTTGGGTTTTAGGGTGTTTAATAAATTAGAGTGTGTTTAGGGGTTTTATGATTTTTATTACCTTTAAGTGTTTTTACGTTTTTAATTTTTTCCTAGGAATTTTTAGGGTTTTTTGGTTTTTTACATTTTTTTTGGGATTTTTAGTGCTTTTTTAGAATTTTTATGGGATTTTAGGGATTTTAGGGATTTTAAGGGATTTTAGGGTTTTTTTTGGATTTTTAGGGTTTTGTATTATTAGGATTTTTAATAGTTTTTTTGGAGTTTTATAGTTTTTTATTATTTTTATAGGTTTAAAGGGATTTTCAATCTTTTATGGGGTTTGTGCAGCTTTTTTTGATTTTTTGTATTTTTTTATGGTTTTTAGGGGTTTTCTAGTTTTTAAGGGTTTTAGAGTTTTAAGGTATATTTAGAGACTTTTTAGGGGTTTTAGGGGTTTTTATGTAGTTTTAGGTTTTTGTGGGTTTTATGTGTTTTTATTTTTGAATGGTTTCCTTGTGGGTTTTCAAGGTTTTTGTGGTCATTTATGTTTTAGGGTTTTTTAGGGATTTTTTAGGTTTTGTATGGTTTTAAGGATTTTGAGGGGTTTTAGGGTTTTTTAGGTTTATTAGAATATTTTATGTTTTTAAGGGTGTTATGTGTTTTTAGGTTTTTAATTTTTTCTTAGGGGGTTAATGTTTTTTACGGGTTTTCACGTTTTAGGAATTTATAATGCTTTTTTAGTATTTTACGGTTTTATGTTTTTTATGGATTTTGATATTTTTTATGGTTTTTTGGAGTTTTTAGGATTTTTATGGATTATAGAGTTTTTTATGTTCATATGGGTTTAAAATGTTCATACAATTTTATTAGATCTTATGATTTTTATGGGTTTTTATAGTTTTTGATTTTTTTATTATTTTTAGCTATTTTTATGTTTTTAGGGTTTTTAGCATTTTTCGATTTTCTAGGGTTTTGATGTTTTGTAAGTTTTTAGGATGTTATTAGTTTTTTCAAGGTCATTATGGTTTTTAAAATTTTTAGATAGTTTTTAGGGATTTTTAGGTTTTTTATGGTTTTATGGTTTTTAGGGATTAAAGTGGTATTTAGTGCCTTTTAGGGTTTTAGGTTCTTTTAGGGGGTATATTTTTTTAGTGGTTCTATGTGTTTTTTGGATTTTAGGGGTTTTACTAGTTTTTAGGGGATTTTATGTTTTATATATTTTTATGAATTTTTAGGATTTTATGGTTTTTGATTTTTTGGAGATTTTTAGTGTTTTTAGGAGTTCTTAAATTTTTTAAGGGTTTTTAGGTATTAATTTGTTTTATTATGTTTTTTTAAAGTTATTTTATGGGGTTTTTATTGATATTTTGGTATTTTTACGTTTTAGGGGTTTTAGGGATTTTTAAGGGTTTTATGGTTTTTTTAGGTTTTAGGCATTTTTTTAGTTTTATAGGGTTCTATAGGTTTTAAGAGTTTTTGAATATTTTTAGGGGTTTAAAGGGATCTTATAGTTTTATGTGTTTTTATAATTTTTATAGGTTTTTAATGTGTTTAGCATTCTTATGGGTTTTAGGGGTATTCAGTGGTTTCAAGGACTTTTTAGGGGTTTTTTCAGTTTTTATCATTTTTAGGTTTTTAGGGTTTTTAAATGCTTTTAGGGGTTTAAGGTTTTAATAGGGTGCTTATTGATTTTTAGGGTATTTTACATTTTTTGGTATTTTTACGAATTTTTAAGAAATTAATGGGTTTTTAGGGTGTAAGGCCCCGACCCCAGTTACCCAGAGTCTGTGCATTATTACATAACATTGGCATGATCACAAGAAAAATCAAGTCTCGAAAGACCGATTAGTTTAGTAGCCTTAGAAACACTAGATACAATCATAAAGTTTTACATTACATCAGAAAAAAGCATCTTGTCTTCATATCCCCTCATACTATCCCTGTAGGTCATTCATAAATTATTTCTTCATAATCTTGGGAAAAAAAATAAAACATTGAATGGGGTGAGATCAGATGCTCAGTAAGGATAACATTATAGAAGATGCTTTCATTGATAAGCATAAAAACTTAAGGCAGTTTATAACTAAATCAAAATCCTTTTTAAACTTGAACTTCAGCATGAAATTGAAAAGATAAAATAAAATAATGCCATTTACTTACTCACATGGATATTCTACTAGTCGAATGATCACATGAAATATCAATAACCACTTTCATAATGATGGAATACATAATGCCAGACTGTCATAACCACATAGACAAGGCCTCGTGCCAAGACTACAAATAAGATTTTTCCAAGGCCTTGTGCCAAGTCACTAGTTTGTCTTATGAGACCTACCGATTCATCGAGGAGCTATAGCGGGCTCCACCCACCACTTATTAAGTCCAATTCATTCCTCATATGAATAGGTTTAAACATAACATAAACATTCGTATTAAAACTAGCATACGAAATGTCAATACTTTAACCACAAACCATGAATGGTATAAAAATAGCACATCCATAGTCAAACATAACTCATTCAATACAATATGGAAGAATTTATTGTATCACATTCACCTCAATCAAGAATAATGAAGGATATTGACAGAGATGAAAATAATCATCAAAAATATTTGAGAGAAATCTCCCCCTTTTTTTGAAACCATTTAAAAATCACACTATTTGTCAAGAAGCCATTCAAAAATAGATTTTTGAATCAAAGTGTCCCATACCACTTTGAAACTTTTAAAAGGAGTTTTAATTTTAAAACTTCAATTTCCATATATATAAATCCTTAAAACCATTTTTTGAAACATGGGCATTAATGAGTAAGATTTAGAAGAATAAGTCTTTAAAACATTTAAAAATGGTATTTTAGTTAGAGTTTCTAACCAAAAGAGAGACACTTGAATACAAATAATTGAGGTAATAAAAACTTTGTAATATCATGAGAATAAAGGGATTCCTGATATACTATGTCAAAGTACATTATATACACCACATAAAAGTAATTTGGTGTATAACAACAAAAAAGCCTCAATGGAATGTAAATTGAGATGAAATCTCTCATAAAGGCGGTATCCTTAGGTTAAGGATAAATCAATGACATAATTATGTGTGACAAATATAAATACACTAAATATGATTGGATATTCATTGTAAAACAATCAAAGGACATTCACACATATTCTAGAAAAAACAACACCAATGAATTGGATGTTTATTTCAACAAATCGAGATTGAGTAAAAATTACTCTTATTAAGTTCATACCGATAAGTTGAGAATTTATAAATGGAGGGATTATGTGTATAAAAAGTATATCCACATAAAGTGGAGTGGAAATTATGACATAATAAAATGAATAGTGATTCCACACATAATCTTGGAGTAAAATAATCAATGAAGTATGCGTAAAGCCAAATGAGTGGAAATTGAAATTTCAAATTCCCTTATAAATTTGGTAACTTAAGAAATAAACACCCATTAAATATGGATCATACAATGATTATGTAAACATCCATAAATTAAATTATATTACACAATTAATACAATCATGGGCAGTACACCACATGCAATAAATAATAGGTGAACAATGGAAATCCCACGAAATTAAAAGTGAGATAAGAATCCCATTACCTTGTACTTTTCCTTGGTGGAGGGTAGGTTAACCTCCTGTATAATGTTGAAATAATTGTTATTAAATTATTCCTGAATCATATACATTAATATGATATCATATATGATCTTTTAACATTGCTTTGTTAATAATATCATAGAATTATCATTGTTTCGGGTGTTAACTTACACGTTTTCTTTTATATGTTTTGTTACGTAAGCCATGTTAGTCATGGAAAGGTTGTATATTATTCATATCCATAATGATATAAAGTTTTTAAACATTATTTTTAAATCATAAAATGATAATTATACTTGAATGGATATGATGGAGAATGAATTTAATCGCATTCGTGGAGACTGTAGTCCGTACGTACGCACGAGCAACAATATCATTTTTTTATATTAAAATAATATATACTTGGATGGTATATTATATATACAGAATCATTATCATGTTATATTTATTGTTTACATGAATTATACATTATTATTATACCCATCCAAATAATAATATATTGAATAACAATTACACCACGACGTGGAGACGGTAAGCCGTACGTACGCACGTATGGTGACATGTTATTCAAAGGGTGGATAGAATACTGAATATGGTTGTACCATATTTATAATAATATTATGGTATATAGGAGATACTATATTTGTTATTTTAGAATGGGAAGAACAAAGAAAGAAGAATTGGAAGAAGAAAGGAACTTGAAAAGGGGTGGTGAAAACATTACCTCTTCTTCGGGTTCTTCCTTTTGATTTGATAAAAAGGGATCATTAGGATGAATTTATGATCAAACAAAGGACTCTATGTTTTAGTGAGGAAAGTTGAGAGAGTATTTGGGCAGGGGTTGGCCGAATAAAAAGGCTTTGATGGTGTGATGAAATGAGAAGGAGGAGTTCCCTTTTATAAGAGGGGTGAGGGGCACCTTTGGAAAAGGTAGAAATATTAATTTATAATAAATTCATATTCAGTTTCTAATGGCTCCAAAGTTGATCATTTAATGGTTAAGGTACATATAGGTCTAAATCCACTCAACCAATAGAATTTAGATAGGTTTGGGTCATTATATTAACCTTATCATTAGGTATTAACTCTTAGTTAATTAGTTTCACTTTTACAATGTCTCTTTGTATTTTTATATTTTATGGTTAATGAACTTACTATATACATCCAAGATACCCCCAAGTGGTCCATTAATGATACACCTATCATTATATAAGTCTATTGGCCTAGCCTTAGATTTTTAGGAATTTAATATCAATGAATAATATAATATTTGTTTTAAAAACTCTTTTATGTCAATTTTGACACTATTCAAAAATTGATTTTTGTAAAAATCATAACAGAATGATTACTTCAAAAAAAGTTATTTAAATCAATCCTAACATGTCATATTATCCTATAAAAATTATTCTAATTCCTAAAAAGTCTCAAATTATATTTATTTGGTTATTTATAATATCAATTATTTTAATTTTTCACTATTATGGTAATTACTGCATCAGCATTGTGTCATAAATAAATTTAATTATTTAATGTCTAAAAATTATAAATAAAATATAATTATGTAGAAAATCTTTTTATATTTCTAATTAATATTTATAGTCTAAAATAAAAAATATATAACCCTATGTAACAATTGTTTTTCTATAGGATATATGCTTGTGTCATTTTTGTATTCATTTTAACTTAATTAAAATAAAGTGTCCCTATCACATACAAGTGGATCCATGGGGTCCCAAAATCGACCCAAAGATGTCCATGGTCGGCCATTTATCAACCAATATGGTTAATACACATTCTAGGCTAATTTATTCTTATTATAATATTATTGTTTAACCCTTATTTACCAGATTTACCTTTTAACCATAGTAAATAAAATATTTACCGAAGTAATTATTCAAAATGTATAAAAATAAAAGTTACCTATTTACACAATTTGAACATCCTGATTCCAAATATGGAATCCATTTTTCCAAATTCAAAACACTGAAGTGGAAGAAATTAATTTAAAATTAATTCTCATTGTTAAAGTAAAAAAAGCGTGTTTTTAAGAGATAATAACTATCAAAAGATTGGCACTTGTTTATGTCTGGTTTAATTGTGAAATTATGTCCAATGACAAATTTTGATTTAAATGGTAAAACTATATTCTAAATATACTTTAAAACTACTCAAATTCATAATTTATCAATATTAATTATTTCGATTAAAAAAGTTTTTTTTAATTAAAATTTAGTAATTTTCACTATTCATCAAAATATGAAAGTTATCCGAAAAGTACCAAAATTTCACCATAGGATAATTTCGATATTCCGAATCCAAAAATGAAGTCCATTTTGAGATATATAATTTATAAAATTTCAAAAGTAGGTATTACTATTCATAACGGCTAGTTTGACTGGTTGGGGTGTTACATAGGGTTTATAGGGACTTTGATATTTTTTAGGTTTTTAGGGTATTTTTTGGTATTTAGGGTTTTTGGCATTTTTTAGGATTTATATGAGTTTTAAGTGTTTTAGGTTTTTATGGTTTTCTTTGGGGTTTTCATGATTTTTTATTTTTTATGTTTTTATGGATTTTTAGGTATTTTTAAGGATTTTTTAGGATTATTAAAGTTTTTAAGGATTTTCTTGGGGTTTTGGGATTTTTAGAGGTTTAAGGTTTTTTTGGTGTTTTTTGTTTTCTTAGGGGTTTTCTATTTTTTGTGGTATTTATGTTTTTTTTGTGTTTTAAGTGATTTCCATGTTTTTATATGTTTTTATAGTTTTTAAGGGTTTTAGGGGGTTTATATTTTTTACTGGTTTTGGTTTTTTATGGTGTTTTAGGGTTTTAGTGTTTTTATCGTTTTTAAAATGTTTAGTGGTTTCAATTATTTTTGGTTTTTTATGGTTTTCTTACGGGTTTCAGGTGTTTTATAGGATTTTATTTTTTTAGGGGTTTTAAATTTTTTTATGCTTTTTATTATTTTAAGTTTTTTAGGGATGGGGGGGGGGTTTAGGGGTTTTAGGGGTTTTTAATGTTTGTAGGGGTTTAAGGTTTTCTTAGAATTTTTATGGTTTCTATGGTATTTTATTTTTTTAGGGGTTTTATGGATTTTCATGGGTTTTAATGGGTTTTTAGGGGTTTTAGGGATTTTTAGGTTTTTTTAGGGTTTTTAGGGTTCTTATGTTTTTTTTGTTTTTATTTTTTTTTATTTTTTATAGTTTAAATGTTTTTTTGTGTTTTTTTATAATTTTCTGTTTTTTATCAATCTATTGTGTTTTATGGTATTTATGTTTTTTAGAAGTTTTTATGGTTCTAGGTGTTTTAGGTTTTTGAGGACATTTAGGGCCTTTTAGGGTATTTAGGTTTTTAGGTGATTTAAGTGTTTTTAGATTTTATTGTTTTTGGGGGTTTTCATGGGATTTTTGGTTTTTTTTTTGTTTTTAAATATTTTTAGTTATTTCTATGTTATTTATGGTTTCATAGGTCTTTAGGTTCATTGAGGGTCTTTAGGGTCTTTAGGTATTTGGGGTATTATATGGTTTTAAGCATTTTTAGGGTTTTAGGGGTTTTAAGTATTTTTATGTTTTTTAAGGTTCTCTTAAGGGTTTTTAGGGTTTGTACATGTTTTTACATTTTTATGGATTTTTATTGGGTTTTTAGTATTTTTATGGTTTTTATTTTTTTGGGATTTTTAGGGGTTTTATGGGTAATTTGGGTTATTTTTTTGGTTTTTTAGGGATTTAATGTTCTTTGAGTTTTTACGTAATTTATGGTTTATATGGGTTTCTTTGGGATTTTTAGTTTTTTATGGTTTTTTTGTGTTTTTAAGGTTTTTGGGTTTTTAGATCTTTTATAGGTTTTAGTAATTTTGTGGATTTTTTAGGTTTTTTCAGGATTTTTATGATTTTGTGGGGTTTCAGGGATTTTGAGGGCTTTTAAGTTTTTTTATTTTTGATGGTATTTTGGGGTTTTTGTTTTTTTTTGACTTTTTAGGGTTTTTAATGTTTTTAGAATTTTTAATGTTTTTAGGGGTTTAAAGGGTTTCTAGAGTTTTTATTGATTTTTTTTTGTTTTTATGGTTTCTTACGATTTTTAAGGGTTTTAGGGGTTATTATAGTATTTTGGGGTTTTTAGGAATTATAAGTTTCTTTAGAATTTTTAGCCTTTTTAAGTTCATTATATGTTTTAAGTGTTCTTTGGCATTGAATGTTTTCTTAGGGGTTTTCAAAGTTTTATTTTTTATTTTTTATGATTTGAGATATTTCCTTGGGTTTGTTTGGTTTTTTAGTTTTTTTAGGTATTAGGGGTTTTGTGGGGTTTTTGGGGTTTTATGCAGTTTTTAGTTTTTTAGGGTTTTTAGAATTTCTATGTTTTTTGGGGTTTTATGTGTTCTTGGATATTTAATGTTTTATTATAGGTTTTCAGTGTTTTTAGTGTTTTTTATGTTTTTAAGGTTTTTTGGGGTTTTTATGGGTTTTTAGGGTTTTTAGGGAACATGCGGGTTTTAGAGGTTTTCACAGTGTTTAGGGTTTTTTTAGTTTTTTGTTTGTTTATGTGTTATTATTTATTTAAGGTTTTTATAGGGGATTTTTGGGTTTTTAGTATTTTTATGTTTTTAGGGATTTTATGGATATTTTGTGTTTTTATCGATTTTTACGTTTTTAGGGATTTTGAGGGATTTCGGGGTTCCTTAGGTTTTTAAGGGGTTTTATGGTTTTTTTTCGGTTTTTTGGTTTTTTGATTATTTTAGTGGTTTTATGGTTTTTAGAATGTTTTAAAAAAATTTAGGGGTTTAAAGGGGTTTTAGTGTTTTTATTGTTTTTATGGTCTTATGGGTTTTAAGGGTTTCTAGGGATTTTTTTGGTGTTTAGGGGTCTGTCTTGTTTTTTGGATTTTTTTAAAACATTATAAGGAATTAATGATTTTTAGGATTATTTAGGTTATTGTAGGATTTTTAGTCTTTTGAGGGTTTTGAAAGGGTTTATATGGGTTTTTACGTTTTTAGATATTTTTTAGGATTTTTTAAGATTTTATGGGTTTGTATGGTGTTTAGGGTTTTAGGGTTTTGTAGTTTTTTGGGTTTCAGTTTTTATTTGAGTTTTTAAGAATTTTAATGTTTTTAGGGTTTTTTAATTTCTTTATGGGTTTTAAAGGGTTTTTATATTTTTTGGTGGGCTTTATGGTTTTTATGGTTTTGTTATTTTTTTATTTTTATGGGTTTTTATGATCTGTAGGGTGTTTAAGGCTTTTATTCTCTTTCACAGTTTTTAGGTTTTTCTACGATTTTAGGTTTTTTAATTTTTTAGGGATATAAGGCTTTATTATGGGTTTTCTGGGTTTTATGTATTTTATAGGTTTTTTGTGATTTATAGGGCTTTTAGGACATTTATGGGTTTTATGGTTTTTATGGAATTTGAGGGGGTGGGGGTTCGTTATTTAGGTCTTTAGTTGTTTTAATGGTTCTTAGTATTTTTAGGGTTTTTAGGTTTGTTAACTGTTTAAGGTTTTCTTAGGTTTTTTAGGGGTATTTTGGGTTTTGTATATTTTTAAATATATTTTAGGATTTTTATGGATTGTAGGGTTGTCATGTATTTTGAGGGGTTTTTGGGTTTTTAGGGTTTCTATGGTTTCTAATGTTTTTTGGGGGGTTGGTTTTTTTTTTAAAGTTTTATGGTTTTAAAGGTTTTTTGTGTTTTTAAATGTTTTTAGGGTTTTAAAGTGTTTTTTGAGTTTTTAGTGGCCTTTTAGGGGTTTGATAGTGTTTTAGGGGACATAAATTTTCTAGGGGGTTTTATGTTTTAAGGGTTGTTAGGGTTTTTAGGTTTTTTACAGTTTTTAAAATTTTTAGTATTTTTAGGGGTTTTTAGTGTTTTTAGGTTTTTAATGTTTTCTTAAGGGTTTCCATGATTTTTTGGGATTTTAGGCTTTAATGGATTTTTGGTATTTTTTTTTGTATTTTTTGTATTTTTTTCATGTTTTTAGGGTTTTTATGATTTTTAGGGTTTTGGGAGTTTTAGATGTTTTTATGGTCTTCTTATAAATATTTATGATTTTTAGGGGTTTTTACATTTTTATGGAATTTTAGTGAATTTTTAATATTTTTATGTTTTTTTGGGTTTTTAGGGATTTTGGAGGGGTTTAGGGTTTATGGTTTTTCAGGTTTTTATGGTTGTTATATTTTTTTTATTGCGTTTAATGTTTTTAGGGTTTTTAAGGGTTTTTGGAGATTTTAGTGGTTTTTAGGTGTTTTCAGGGTTTTTTGGGTTTTTAATGGGTTTTTGGTATTTTTATAATCTTTATGGGTATTATGGCTTTTAGGGTTATTTTATTGTTTTTAGTATTTATGTGGATTCTTCGTTGTCATAAATTTTTTTAGGTTTATAAGGTTTTCTTAGGATTTTTCAAGGTTTTTGGGGTTTTTAAATTTTTAATGATTCTTTAGGATATTTATGGGTTTTTGGGGTTTTAGGTGTTTTGAGTGGTTTTATGGATTTTTATTATTTTTGGGTTTTTTACTCATTTTTAGTGTTTTTTGGTGTTTTAGGGGTTTTATGTGTGTTTATGTTTCAATGGTTTTGTTAATGTTTTTCAGATTATTTATGGGCTTTTATGTATTTAGGTATTTTGATAGATTTTTGGGATTTTTATGTTGTTTTAGTGTTTTTAGGGATTTTGAGGGGTTTTTGGGTTTTTATGGATATGTATTGGGTTTTAACATTTTTTTTTGAATTTTATTAAGGTATTTACAATTTTTAAACTATTTTAACATATATAGGGTTTCCAGGGATTTTATAGTTTTTAACGGGTTTTAGGGATTTTATGGGTTTTTAGGGTTTTTTATGAATTTAGGGGGTTCTATGGTTTTTAATGTCTTTTAGGGATTTTATCTTTTTTGGTTTTTAATGTGTTTTAAATATTTTTAGAACTTTATGGTTTTTGTATAGTTTTTTTGGGTATAGGTTTTTTTATGATTTTATAGATTTTTAAGTATTTTTTATGATTTTTATGGTTTCTGGGTTTTTAACGATTTTGTGGGTTTCGGAGGTTTTTGGGTTTTTTTAGGGTTTTTAGGGTTTTTTAGGTTTTTTTAAATTTTAATTGATTTTATGTTTTCATGGTTTTCTTATGGGTTTTAATGTTTTTAGGGTTTTTTATGTTCTTAGGGGAAGGAAGGCACGGGTCCAGGCTATTCCTGGGACCCCCCACAATTTTATTAAAAGAAAAGACATAGACACTACAGACAAGGGAGGGGAGGGATCCCCCGATCCACATCCAAAATCCCTTACGACCTCAGCCCAAAGGCCACAGAAAGAGAGGATGAAAAGCAAAAGCCAAAAAAACAAGTTAAAAGGTTCAAAAGGAAAAGCACACAAGGGGAGGATCAGTCAACATCGCCACCAAAATCCTCCAGTTCCGCACCTCGAAACCCCATGCCCACACCAAAGCCGTCACCTACATCATCCAAACTGAAATCTGACTCAGCATCCATGTCTGTTGAGTCCCATCCAGACTCAAAATCCTCTTGCATGTCAAGCCTGGATAGCAGCTTCATCCTAGCCTTCTCTTTCTCTGCAGAAATTGAAATCCTCTCTCGCTTATTCACCTTTAGATTAATTCCTACAGCTCGTGAAGAGGCCCTAGTTGCCATGAGACGTGGGAGAGCAGAGTAATCCTTCCTCTGTCTTCGTCTCGGAGGGGCAGAAGTGGATCCAGCTACAACACCCGCCTTTGCACAAGCGACACCATCACTGACATCCAATGTTGCCTTCCCTTTCTTACAGTCTGTCCCAAGAGTTTCAGCACCTCTTTTCTCCTTTGGCCTGGCCATAGCAGCATTTATCCAGCGATCAGCCTCAAAAAACCTCTCCCTGAGCCTCTCAGCTTCATCCTCAAGTGAGAACCTTTCCTGTTCAACCCACACCATCTCATGCAGCTGCACACAAAAAGCTTCAGCAGAGGGGACACCATGAAGGACCATAGCCCTCTCCAGGTCCATGGCACTAGCATCACCAGCATTTCCCGACATACTGGGAGGATCCTCGGCACCGCTTGTGCTGATAACCCAGGCCCCATGTCAGGTCCCCCATGCCTGGACATCCAGACAGAACCAGAGGGGCATCACGCCAGTTCATGTGTGTCCCCGTGAGGATCCTGGTCTCTTCATCCACCATGGAACTTTCCTCAGCTGAAGACAGGCTCCACTGATCTCTAGTCCTCGGGCCCTGAGCAACCATTGCCTCCTTCACGACATCTACCAACCGCACATCCTCCCCGGCAGGCTCAGCCAAGACTTTACCCTTCAAGCCAGCTATATCATCTTGTTCCAGATCCAGAGCACATGCCTCCTCCACATTTTCTTCCCCGACGCCCATCACCGCAGCCTTCCCTAAATCTGTCTACCTCCTAGGGGAGTCACCATACCCATGGACACCTTTAGCAGAAGCCCGGTTTTCCCTCTCAGCCAGCATCACTTCCTCCTCATCAGCATTCCCCGAAACACCAGCACCTCTAGTCAGACTCACAACAAAACCACCCGAATCCATTAGGGCCCCCACTAAGTCACTTCCAGCCAGAAAAGCAGATGAGCAGGGAAAATCAGCATTCAAGAGTTGGGAGGAGGCCACCCCCTTTGTCCCCTTCACCTCCACCAGAGGGAGGGTAATCTCACTAGAAGACATGCGAGCCAGGGAACCACCACCCCTGACAGAGCAGCCTCCAGAGTGATCACTATTCCCAAAACTCCAATAAGATGAGCAGAAAACCGGCCATTTTCAAAGCTGACAGGCTGTCTCCACCTAAGTTCTTCCCCCACTGCAATCCAGAAAGCATCCACAAGAGCCTTCAAAGCATCGATTTCAACAAAAACCCTTGGTGCAACCGAATGACAAAGGGCCCTAGTCCTACTATCCATACATAGGAACCGCCCCACCAAATTCCCAAGCATCGAGATAATAGAGATATTTTGAAAGGGAAGGGGAAGCTCAGGAAATCTCACCTAGGTAGGAGGAATCGGGGAACTACGCTTCAGATGAAAATCAAAGCTCCACTGAAAGAGGGGCAAACGATCACCATTGCATGTCTGAGGAGCTACTGACCAGGCTAAGAGCAGGTCTTCCTCCGTGGAAAAGCGAATCATTATGTGGGATCTATCGATCAAGCCCACAGTCTCCCAAGCCCTAAGATTCCAGAAAGCCGAAATGAACCTGTCGAAAGTGGCAACCGGGGGTCGCTGCATCGGGAAGCTTGCAACCAGAGTAAAGAGGTGCAGGTCTGAAGCTTCAGTAAACTCCCGAAGCGAGAGTGGAAGCTGCAGACAACCATCGAAAAACTTCGGAACCGTCGGGCAGAGCACCGTTCTCAGGAAGGAGGGTAACGAGTCAGCAGAGGAGAGCGACGAGATGTCCTCCAAGAGAGGATCCTCCCCCGTAGAGAGGGGGGAATGTGCTTCATTTTCCATCATCATCAACTCGGGAGGAAACCACCATCGCGAGGGAGCCGGATTCCCAGAATCGCCAGAATCACAAGAGCCTCCATCTCCTTATATTTTCATAGGGATTTTAAGGCCTTTTAGATATTTTATGGTTTTCTAGGATTTTTAATGATTTTGAGGGGTTTTAGGGTTTTAGTGGTTTTATGGGTTTTTAGGGGTTTTTGAGTTTTTAATTTTTTTTAATATTTTTTGGTGTTTAAAGGGTCATTAGTGTTTTTAGTGGTTAAAATGTTATTATGGGTTTTTAGGGGGTTTATGGTTTTTAGGGGGTGTATGGTTTTTAGGGTATATAGTGTTTTTTAGTTTTTTTATTATTTTTAAGGTTTTTATAGGAATTAATTGTTTTTATATTTTTAATGTTTTCTTAGGGAAAGAAAGATGCGACAGTTGGGCTATTCCCGACCCCGCCAAATTTATTTTAAAGGAAAAAAGAGACACCGCAGACAAGGGAGGGGAGGGGTCAAACGACCCACACCCAAAAACCCTTTACAACCCACGCCAAAACAAGATAAATAAAAATAAGAAAAAAACCCAAATTCAAACAAAGCATAAAAACAAAGAAGTCCCCAACATCACCCGACCAAACAACAACCAACAGTATTTTAGAAATAGCACCTTCAGCACCTCCCTTCCAAGTAGCAACCAGCACGCAGCTTCACTGTCTCGAGCCTCCATCATCTCCTCGACAATCATAACCACAACCAACATCACAGAAACAACTTCAGAAACATATAAAACAGCTTTATCACAACCAAACCATACAATAACATACATCAAACACCCCATTTTCAGACAACCAGCTCTTCTTTTAAACAAACATCTCCCAACAGCCCGCTTCCACCTCACCAACCAGCAGCACCAGATCCTCTCAACCCCACCATAAAAAAAAATCTAGCACCCACCACCTCCAGTCCTTAAGGGCAGCTGATTTCTAGCATATCACTGTCTAGCAACTCAAAATCTAGACAAAAGTTAGCAACAACTTAAAAAACCAACAACCAGCAGAAAAACTCAAACAGCTAAAAAAAGTAACCATCTCCTCCTGGCCAAGTGAGGTCCAGCATCTCACCATATCCAGACACACGAAATTCCCGATCAGACCAGCCACAACGCAAGAGACCACAATCTAACATAACATTCAAATTACAGCACAACATAATAGGACCTTCATCATCAGTATGTAACCGATCCGTGGGAGAAACGTCAGAAATACGAACCATAATTTTCCGCACAAACTGATGCTAAGCCGAAATCATTGGTGCCTCTTGCAGCCTTTGGGCAGATCTAAGAGCCCCCATCTCCGCCGCAAGCACCAACCTCTAGAGAGCTCCACAGATCCAGAAAATCCACCAGGAAACAACCAGCTGCAGATCAAAGCCGCTACAATTCACCTTAACAAAATGCGCAGAAGACCGAAGCAGCAGATCAGGAAAGATAATCCATCATTGAGGCCAAAACCCGCATTGTCGATGCACGCTACTCCATCGCTGAGGCCACTGACTCCACTCACCTGCCTGTTCCAGATCTGCAATGTCAAACCTGATCCAGGATAGAAATCCGTGAAGGAAGCCAACTTCCAGTGAGCCTTCAATGCCACAAGCAAGATCAGAACGATCTGAAACCGCTATAACCTGCACAACCTCCAAAGAGAATGAACCCCTAAAGCACCAGAAAAAAAACAAAAACCCTTCCAAGGCCAAAAGCCAGAGTAAGGGAACCTCTCGAGGAGGATGAAGCCGCCGAAGAGGCACCGTCTTGAGGTTGCAGAATGCATCCGAAGAACACCATCGCTGAGAGCAGATCGAGGAGCCAGCATCAAGTCCCTGAGAATAAACCATGGGAAGATGCATTTAGCAAGAGAGAGATCCAGGAGAGTGCGCTGCCATATTCTATGTTTCCTTAGGGGTTCTCATGGTTTTTAGGTGCTTTTAAATTTTTTGGGATTTTAAGGGATATTTTATGTTTATATGGTTTTTAGGGTTTTAAAGATGTTTTAGTTTTTATGGGTTTATTTATTTTTAATATTTTTAGGTTTTTTTATGTTTTTTTAATTTTTTTATTTTTAGGGATTTTGAGACTTTTTAGGGGTTTTTAGTGTTTTTTGGATTTTTTGGTTTCTTTGGAGGTGAATGGTTTTTTGAGTTTTTTAGGGTTTTATGGTATTTTATAGTTTGTAACATTTTTAGAGGATAAAGGGTTTTGATAGTTTTTAGTTGTTTTAAGGGTTGTTATGTATTTTTAGGGTTTTTAGGATTTTTTGTTCTTATTATGGTTCTAGGGTCTTTTATCGTATTTTAGGTTTTTTATTATTTTTTAGGTTTTTTTGGAGGTTTTAAGTGTTTTTATTTTTTAAAATTTTTCATAGGGGTTTTCAAGGTTTAGGGTTTTTTACATTTTTAAGGATTTCTTGGGCTTTGTAGGATTTTAATAATTTTTAGGGGTTTTAGATGTTTTGTGAGTTTTTAGGGTTTTTTGGGTTTTTGGGGGTTTTAGCATTTTTCAGTTTTTAAGGGATTTAAGTGTATTTATATTTTTAGGGTTTCATTTGGGATTTTCAGAGTTTTAGGTTTTCATTATGTTCTCAGGTATTTCTAGATAATTTTTAGGATTATTATGATTTATAGTATTTTTAAAAAATTTCTGTTTATAGGGATTTTTTGGTTTTTAGGGATTTTTTTGTTATTTAGGGTTTGTAGGTGATTCAATGTTTTTAATATTTTTATTGGTTTAAATGGTTTTTGGAGTTTTTATTGGTATTATGGTTTTTAGGAATTTTTAGGGTTTTATGATTTTTAGGGGTTTTATGGTTTTTAGGGGTGTTTATGGATTTTATGGTCTTCTAAGTTTTTAATCGTTTTTAGGTTTTTAGGATTTTTAATTGTTTTCAGTTTTTTAAGTTTTTGATATGGTTTCTTGGATTTTTCTTTTTTTAGGTATTTTTAGTGGTTTTTAATGATTTTAGGGTTTTTAGGGTTTTTTATGGTTTTTAGGTTGTTTATCATATTTTATGATTTTTGGAGTTTTAAATGCTTTTAGGTTTTTATGGTTTTCATAGGGTTCTAAATAATTTTAATGATTTTTTATGTTTATAGGGTTTTTTTGGATTTTTATGAATTTTTGGGCCATTAGGGTATTTTAAGGTTTTTGGGGGTTTTATGTTTTTTGGGTTTTAATAAGTTTTTATTGGTTTTTAGTGTTTTCATGCTTTTTAAAGTTTTAAATTTGTTGGGGGTTTAAGGGATTTTAGGAGTTTTTTGTGGGGTTTTAGGTTTTATATTGGATTTTAGGGTTTTTTTTAGTTTTTAGGGGTTTTATGATTTTAGGTTTTTTATGGTGTTTTATGGTTTTTATGGTTTTTTAGTTTTTTAAAGGTTTAAGTGTTTTTAGGTTTTTATGGTTTTAATATGTTTTTTAAATTTTTTAGGGCCTTTTACCCCTTTATGGATTTGTAGTTATTTTTTGTATTTTTATGTTTTTTGGGGTTTTAGGGGTTCTTAGCATTATTAGGGGTTTCAAAGGGTTCTAAGGGGTGTTTAGGGATTTTAGAA
Source organism: Viscum album (assembly GCA_963277665.1). Classification (NCBI taxonomy): domain Eukaryota; kingdom Viridiplantae; phylum Streptophyta; class Magnoliopsida; order Santalales; family Viscaceae; genus Viscum; species Viscum album. The sequence goes on from OY728164.1 coordinate 792,724,237, forward strand.
TTTTATTGGTTTTAAGTGTTTTAGATTTTTATTTATTTTCATACAGTTTTTAGGGTTTTTATGTTTTTAGGATGTTTAGGGATTTTTCAAGTATTATTATGCTTTTTAGGGATTTTGGGGATTTTAAAGATTTTTAGGGTATTTTGGGGTTTTACATTTTTTTATGTTTGGTGGGTTTTAAAGGGTTTTTATAGTTTTTAGTATTTTAGGGTATTATTATGTTTTTATTTGTTCTATGTTTTTAGGGGTTTTGTTGGTTTTTTGAGTTTTTTGTAGTTTTTAGGGATTTATATGTGTTTTAGGAGTTTTAAATTTTTTTTAGGTTTTTATGGTTCTATAAAGGGTTTTCTAGGTTTTTAGGGTTATTTATATTTTTGGGTTATTTAGTATTTTCATTGTTTTTAGGGTTTTAGCGATTTTGAGGGTATTTTGAATTTTTTAGGGTTATTATGGTTTTTAGCATTTATTTGTTTTTATGAGTTTTAATTGTTTTTAGTCTTTTAACCTTTCCTTATGGGTTTCATGGTTGTTAAGGCTTTTTACCTATTTATAGATTTTTTAGGTTTTTTATATGATTTTTTGGTTTTAAGGGAGGTTTTGGGATTTCAGCATTTTTAGATTCTTTATATATTTTCATGTTTTTAGGGCTTTTATGTGTTTTTTGGTTTTTACGATTTTCTTATTATTTTTTGAGTTTTTAGGGGTTTATAAAATTTTTATGTATTTTTATGGAATTTTTTTATTTTTTGGGGTTTTATGGTTTTTATGGATTTTGAGGTTTTTATGGGTTTTTCTATTTTCGGAGGGTTTTTTGGTTTTTTGCGGTTTCAGGGGTTTTTTAGATTTTTATACTTTTTAAGTATTTTATTATTTTTTAAACTTTTTAGGGGTTTAAATCATTTTTAGAGTTTTTCTTTGGATTTTATGGGGTTTTATAGATTTTAATGTTTTATGGTTTTTTTGGTTTTTAAGGATTTTAGTGTTTTTTTATAATTTTATGGGTTTTTAGCACTTTTTATGTTTTCGATGGTTTTATTTGTTTTTATGTTTTTCCGGTTTTCTTAAGGTTTTTAAAGTTCTTCGTTATTTTTTTTACATTTTTTGATATTTTTTGGGATTTTTAGAGCCTTTTTGAGCTTTTTGAGTTTTTTCCAAATTTGAGGGGTTTTAGAGTTTTATGGTTTTTTGGGGTTTTAGAATTTTTTGATTTTAAAGGGTTTTAATTTTTTAGGGGTTTTAATTTATTTAGTGGTTTGAATGTTTTTTAGGTTTAAGTGGTTTCATAAGGTTTTATGGGTTTTATCAGGTTTTTATGGGTTTTTGGGGATTTATGGTTTTTAGGAGATTTTATGATTTTTTTGGTGTTTTAGGGTTTTTTATCTTCATTAGGGTCATTAGAGATTTTAAGAATGTTTAGGTTTTTTAATTTTCTTAGAGTTTTTAGGGTTTTTTAGAATTTTTTTAGGTTTTTAGGGATTTTTAGGGAATTTTGGGGAATTTTTTAATTTTTATGGTCTTTTAGGGTTTCTAGGGATTTTTTTGTGGTTTTAGGGTATTTAAGGTTTTTATAATTTTGAGGTTTTTAACGGTTTTATGTTTTTGATTTTTTTAAGGTTCTATCATAGGTTTTAGTGGTTTTTACATTTTTAGTGATTTTTATGGATTTTTTAGTATTTTTATGGATTTGTATGGTATTTATGGATTTTGAGGGGTTTGAGTGTTTTGGGTTTTTTGGGTTTTTTGGGTTTTTAGGGGTTTAAATTAGTTTTATAAATTTTAATTGTTTTTAGTGTTTTTAGGGTTTTTTGGGATTTTTAATGTTTTGGGGGGTTTTATGGGTTTTAGGGATTCTAGGGTTTTTAGAGACTTTTAGGGTGATTAGTGTTTTTAGTTTTTCATGGTTTTTTAAGTTTTTTTAGGTTTATAATGATTTATTGGGGGGTTTTTTAGGGTTCTAGGGTTTTTTAATCTTTAAATATATTTTGGGTTTTTTGGATTTTTATTATTTTTAGGTGTTTCAGGGATTTTTATGGTTTTTAGTGTTTTTATAATTGTAACGGGTTTTTGGGGTTTTAGGTTTTTTTAGATTTCGAGTTTTTTAATGGTTTTTAGAATTTTTTAAATTTATTTATGGTTTATAGGGATTTTAATATTTTTATGTGGTATTTAGGTTTTTTATGCGTTTTTAGGGTTTTTATTGTTTTAAGGGGTTTTAAGGGTTTTTATCATTTTTAAGTATTTATTGCTTTTATGTTTTTTTATTGGTTTTTAGGTTTTTTAAAGGGGGTTTTCAGGATTTTTAGGGGTTTTTACATTTTTTGGGGTTTTTAGGGATTATTTATGATATTAATGGTTTTTAGGGATTTTATAGATTCTGGGGGTTTTAGGGTTTCTAGGTTTTTTTAAGTTTGTAGCGTTTTTAGTTTTCGTATGGATTTTATGTGATTTTAGGTTTCTAAGGTTATATATGGGATTTTTAAATTGTTTGGGGTTTTTACCCTTTTAGGTATTTTTATGGAGTTTTTTGGATTTTTATGGTTTTTAATAGGATTTATGAATTTTTAGGGATTTTATTGCTTTTAGGGGTTTTAGAGGTATTATGTTATGTTTTGGATTTTAACACATTTTTTGAGTATTTTATTATTTTTACTATATTTTGAATTTTTTAACGTTTTTTGGGCATTAAATGGTTTTTATAGTTTCTATTGTTTTTAGGGTTTTTATATGTTTTTAGGTTTTTTTAAGGGTTTAATGGTGTTTAGGGGTTTTGGGTTTTTAGTGTTTGAAAGGATTTTTTTATTTTTGATGGGTTTTATGTTTTCTTAAGTTTTTAGTTCTTTGTTTGTATTTTTCAGAAAATTTATGGTTTTTTACTTTTTAGGGATTTTAGGGATCTTTGAAAACTTTTATGGGTTTATTGGGTTTTAGGGTTTGGGGTCTTTTTTGGTTTTTTTAGGTTTTGAGGGGTTTTAAGTGTTTTTATGTTTCTATGGATTTTTTTGGGGTTTTTATGGAATTTAGTGTTCTTTAATTTTTTATTATTATATAGTAGTTTTTGAATATTTTATCGGGTTTTTTTGGTTTTATGGATTTTAAATATTTTTATGTTTTTAGCGTTTTTATTTATTTTTGGTTTTTATGGTTTTAAGTGTTTTTAGGTTTTATGGTTTTCATAGTGATTTTATTGGTTTTCAGGGATTTTTTTTCTTTTTAGAGATTTTTAGGGCCATTTTAGTATGTTATGGGCTTTTAGGGTTTTTAGGGACTTTGAGGGTTCTTTGTGTTTTATGGTTTTTTTGGTTTAGGGTTTTTTAGTTTTTTAGTTTCTTTATGTTTTTTGATTTTATTAATGTTTTTAGGGGTTTAAATGGTTTTCATATTTTTTAGATATTTTTTTTTCATTTTTTTATGTTTTTGGGGTTTTAGGGTCTTTTAGAATTTTTATCCTTTTAAGGGGTTTTATGTGTTTTTATGTTTTAATGATTTTCATTTGGTGTTTTATGGTTTTTAAGGTTGTTTATGTTTTTTGGGATCTCAAATAATTTTTTACTATATTTATGATTTTTTGGGTTTTTAGGGATTTTGAGGTTTTTGAGGGGTTTTAGGGGTTTCTACTCTTTTTATCATTTTTAGGGTTTTTAAAGGTTTTATGTGCTTTTATGTTTTATGATTTTCTCAGGGTTTTGAATGGTTTTAATGTTTTTAAAATTCTCTTGGATTTCAGGGATTTTTCTTTATTTTTTTGGTTTTCATGTTTTTACGGATATTAATGAGTTTTTATTGTTTTTATGTTTTTTCAGGTTAATAGGGTTTTTTGATTTTTTTTTTGAGTTTTGAAGGATTTTTGGAGTTTTTATTGTTTTTATAGATTTAATGGATTTTTGTAGTTTTATGTGGATTTTCCAGTTTTTAGGGTTTGTTAGGTATTCTATGGTTTTCCCGGGTATTTATGGTCTTTAGTGGTTTTTAGTATTTTCAGGTTCTTTGAGGGATATTTAGGTCTTTTGCATTTGGTAGGGTTTTTTAGTTGTTTAATGTTTTTTAGGTTTTTATGGTTTTCATAGGGTCTTTCAGGGTTTTTTTGGATTTTATAATTTTAGAACTTATTATGGATTTTTATAGTTTTTATGGTTTTCAGGGATTTTGATGTTTTTAGGGTTTTTAAGGGTTTTTTTAGTTTTTAGGTTTTTAGTGATTTTAAGTTTATTTTGTTTTTCAGGTTTTTATTAGGGTTTTTATGGTAATATGGTTTTTTATGTTTTTAATTATTTTTAGTATTTTGTTGGTATTTTTAGGTTTTTAATGTTTTTAATGGTTTTTAGAGTTTTAATTGTTTTTAAGGATTTTTGTGATTTTTGTGATTTTTTAGTTTTTTAGATGTTTTATGGTTTTTAAGAGTTTTTTAAATATTTCATGGGTTAAAAGGATTTGTATAGTTTTTAGTGGTTTATAGGGGGATTATATAGTTTTATGGTTTTTAAGGGTTTTTTTAGATTTTATGGTTTTAGGTTATTTTAGCATTTTTATCGGTTTTTAGGTATTCAGGGATTTTAAGTGTTTTTTGGTTTTTATTTCATTCTTAGGTTTTTTAAAGGTATTAAGGGTTTTTAAAAATTTTAGTTTTTTTTTTGGATTTTTAGAATTTTAAGGGTTTTAGGATTTTAGGGATTTTATGGTTATTTTTTCCTTTTCTATGTTTTTAGAGTTTTATGTGTTTTAAGATTTTTTATGGGTTTTCATGTTTTTTGGGTGTTTCGTAATTTTTATCATTTTATGGTTTTTAGGTATTTTAGGGATTTTATGGTTTTTTTGGGTTTTAGGGTTTTAATGGTTTTTTTGAGTATTTATGAATTTTTTTAATGTTTTTAGTGTATTAAGGATTTTTTTTTGAGTTTTTTATCATTTTTTGGGGTATAAAGGATGTTGTTATATTTTTAGTGATGTTAAGGGGTTTTAGTGGGGTTTAGGGGTTTATAAATTTTTAGGGGCAAGGAAGATGTCGAGGTCAGGCTATTCCTGACCGCCCCAAATTTATTAGATAAAAAGATGCAGCAGTTACAACAAACAAGGGAGGGGCAGGGTCAAATGAACCGCAACCAAAAACCCTTAACAACTCCAAAACAAGAAACACTCAAAAAAGAAAAACAAGACCAAAAAAACACACACAAACCAAGTAGAAACCATCACCATCATCCAACGTCAACCATCAACCAGTAGCTCACAACCAAGAAATGATTACCATCCAATCACACAAAAACTAGAAACCAACACATCTATTCAGTAACCATCATCCATTCTCACGAGATCCAGTATCCAGCACCTCCACACTAAGAAGGTCCATCGCAAGCACCACAAAACCAACAATTCCAAATTCCAACCCGCAAGCTTCATCACATTCAATACAAACATCAACCATCATGTAGCATTATAACCATAATTAATCATCTCCTTACCAAGAGGATCAAACCTACAGCAACACGAACCCAAAACATCCACAGCCTCTAGCACCTCCTCACCAAGAAGAGTCACCACCCACAACTTGGAACCACTAACACCATGCTCATAACTAGCAGCTTCTTCATCTCCCAACCCTGAAACAATTAGTAACCAACGCCACCAATTCTAGTAATCTCCTTCTACACCACACAAACCATCAAAGATAGACCGCCAAGCAAGCTCATTAGTACACACTGATTCCCCCAGCAACATCAAAAACATTAAAAAAATCCAGAACCATCATAACCAGAGACTCAGAAATCCCACTAACAAAATGGAATTCCCAACCATCAATCCACTCCACAAGCAGTACAAACCGTAAAAACAGCAAAAAACACCCATAAAGATCTGGCAAATGGAAAGCAGAAGCCACTGGTGCACCCAAAAAAATCGGGATCCACAACGCATGAGAGACAATGTACCGGAACCTCCAAGATCTGATCCTCAGTAGCCATGGAAAGATATCAGCAAATGAATTTTCCTAAATCGTGGACACAAACACAGACCATACACACAATGTCTCCTCCACAGATCCAAGAATCAATAGAATTGTACCACCTGAAAAAGTAGATCTGAGGTGAAGCGCCTCAACCGAGCCAAACCAAAGTCACTGCCCTGAAAACTCGATCTGATCCATTATCTTCCAAGAATAACAAAGGGAATCATGAGAAGTCACCAGCTGCCTAATATGAGACCTAGATATGAGTTCAACGGACTGGGTGACCGAAGCACGCAACCCCTTCCTCCTTGAAAAATCGAAGTTGAAACCTGCCAAATACCAAACGCCCATCATCAGCCACCAAGGACCTTCACCATTGAGAGTTGATTGACATTTCCAAAGCACCACCAAAGGAGACTGTGGATAACAAGAATGATTAAGGGTATGATAGCACTGTGGAGCCGTAGCGAGGGGAATGAGCAAACCAAGAAAATCGAGAGCCATCTTAGGGGTTTTTTCTTTAACTTTTTAGGTGTTTTTATGGTTTTTAGGTATTTTAGGGTCTTTTTTGGGGTTTATAAGGTTTTTATGGTTTTTTAGTTTATTAAGGGTTTATAGTTCTTATATATTTATAAGGTTTTCAAAAAGTCTTCATAGATTTTAGAGTTTTTATGTTTTTCAGATTTTTTAGTATTTATATGTTTTTAGGGTTTTTAGGGATTTAGATGGTTTTAGTGTTTTATGGGTTTTAGTGGTTTTAAATGTTTATAGGTTTTTTTAGTATTATTAGGGGTTTAAGAATTTTTTTGGTTTTTATTTTTTATATATTTTTAGAATTTTATATATTTTATGGTTTTTTGGGTATTGGGTGGTTTTATATGTTTTTAATGTTTTTTGAGTTTTATAAAGTTTTGGGGTTTAAATTGTTTTTAGATTTTTATTGTTTTTATGGGTTTTATGGTTTTATGGTTTTATGGTATTTTATATTTTTTTAGGTTTTCTAGGGGTTTTTTTGTTTTTATGTTATTAAAGTTTTCATAGGGTTTTTAGGGTGATAGTTTTTTTTATGGGGTTTTTAGGTTTTTAGGATATTAATGCTTTTTGGTGTTTTAGGTATTTTGAGGTTTTAGGGTTTTTGTGTTTTTTATAGCCTTTAACAATTTTTAAGTAATTTTTGGGTTTTAATTTTTTAATATTTTTATGTTTTTCTTAAATTTTTTGAGTATTGGGAGTATTTGGAGTTTTTAATGATTTTTAGGTCTTTTAATGGATATTTTGATTTTGAGTGTTTTTAGGGAAAGGATGATGCGAGGGTCAGGCTATTCTCAACCCCCCAAATATATTAAAAAGAAAAAAAGAGACATAGTAAACAAGGGAGGGGAGGGGTCAAATGACTCACACCGAAAAACCCCTACAACCCAAGACACAAAAGACCCCAAAAAAGAAAAATCAAAAACGAAAAAAGAAAAACACACAAAGCCAAGTAGCCACCACTATCTTCCAGAATCAACCATCATCCAATATCTCACTGCTAACCAACGACCAACATTCAAACTCATACAGGATTTAATGGGGGTTTATCTATTCTAAGGGTTTTATTATTTTCCTAGATTTTTTCATGGGTTTAAGGTTTTTTATATTTTTATGGGTATTTAGGTTTTTTTGGATTTTTATGTGTAGAGACCCAAAGCTTGACATACATAGACATTACATTACTTTTTCAAAATTTCTAATACATAACAAAAATAGACACCAAAGGACCATAATAGTATAGTGTCTTGGGAAACTCAGAATATAATCTTCTAATCTTGGTTAATGTTCTTCAACATATCCCATAAATATCATCCTTTTTTACCTAAAACCATTCTTTATATCCTGGGGAAAGGAAAAAATATAAAGGGTGAGCTCGAATGCTAAGTAAGGGTTAGAATGGAGAAAATAAAACAAACCATATGCATTTGAACTTCAAAACATGAACATAATATTTAAACATCAAAATCTTGAGCAATAACATAAAACATGGTAGTACATAAGGCATAGATCATAAAGAAACATTAATCATGATAAAATAGAATGGGAATAAAACATGTAATTGTGGAAACCATTAATCACATGTTATGATTTCCATAGTAGCCAAGGCATTGCTGCCAAGACTATCTTAGTGGACAAAGTCCCTTTCTGAATCGAGTTCACTCCATGTTCCAGTCCTATATCACTGAAGAAGATTAACTTCTCATTCTAGCCATGTATATATCATAAGATATATACCTTTACCCAATGCATTAGAGGGAGATATAGGTCCCACCTATCTCATAATAAAATCATTGTTACTTGTGCCACAACATAAACATAAAACATTCATCATAACCCAAATAATAAAATGGGTTTCATAAACATTATCCCACCATAACATAATCTATATAAAACAAATGGATATAATTTCATCATAAGAAATGTGAAACCATGTAAATAATAGATACATTATACTTGAAACATAAAAATGATAAATAATTTCCTCTTATATGGAAAATAATTTTGACAAAATATTTGAAAAGAATTCTTGAGGAAAATATCTTTTCTTCTCAAAAATCATTTTCTTTTCACAAAATGACATGAAATTTTAAAATAAAAGGATTTTATTGAAAATAACCGTGAAAACTTTTAGAATATGCTTCTTGAAAATTAGGCGATATGAAACTATAAAAATCCATTCATGTCATATAAGTTAAAAAAACATTCTCCTCGTACTTTTGTCGGAAAAGTTAAAAAGTACCTTATATGGTATCCAAAGGAACGATTCCTTCCATACAATGTGGTAAAAAGTCAACAAAGGGTAAAAATGACTTTAAACATACATAGACGAGTAGTAAACATTTTATGACAACATTTTTAGAAATCATTGACATGGATGATTAAAATTACCCCAGTAAATACTTATGAATAAGCAATCTCGGATAAAAATGAGATTGTTAAATTATCCCTTACCTTATGTCCAATTTCTTCCGTATGTGTCCAAGACTCTTGTATAGTGGGATTAAACATATTATTAACTTTTAATAAAACCATAATAATATTTATGATATCATATATGATTCACTTAGGACTTTATATTATCCGTTCATTTGTCAATTCCATGTTAAAGCAACATTTTAGGCAAAATTATTTCATTTATCATCCGTGTTTTGATTTGTAATTATTAATATGATGAATTAGATAAGGATTAAATAATTACATAATATAAAACCTGATTTATATATATATATTCAGAATATAAATATATATAATATATCGATAAATGGAAAGAAATACACCGTTCATGTAGACGGTAGGTCGTATGTACGCATGAACGATGTTTTTCGATTATTTATTGAATTTAATGGAATTAAGTAGATGACCTACATATATATATATATCCATAAATGCAGTAGAATTATTATTTCATATATTTCATGATTACCTATTATGTATACTTTATAATCATTCTTGAATTGTTGACATGGAAAATGAGTCTCATCGCGCCGTGGAGACGGTAATCCGTACGTACGCACGAGCGATGATATCGTTCACATATTTATTGAATGGAATTTGAGTGGATGATATAATATCTCAGAATCAGTTTGATTTTATAATAACGATATATAGTTATTCTTTACACCATTATACCCATCCAAGTAAGGTGGTGGTGGAGAAACAGATTACACCACGACGTGGAGACGGTATTTTGTACGTACGTGCCTGCGGTGATTTTGTTTTCCATAGGATGGATAGAAGGTGAAATATGGTTGTTTCATATTTATAATAACATATAATTATATAATTAATACTGATGTTATAACTTTATAATGAAACAAAGAAATAAGAAGAAGTTGAAGAAGAAAGAAACTAGAAAGAGTCTGTAGAAGAGATTACCTCTTCCTCGACGCACCTCCTTTAAAATTCTTCTTAGGGAACTAGAGTTGGTCTTTTGAGAATACCAGAACCTCTATGATATAAATAAATATGGTGATAAGAGGAATTGGAAGGGTTTGGACAAGTTTAAATGCTCCAAGGGGTGTGAAGAGAAGAGGGAAGGGGTGCCCTTTTTATAAGGGAGGAGAGGGGCACCTTTGGAAAAACTTAATATATTATTTTATAATAAAGTCATATTCGGTTTTTAATAGCTCCAAATAAATTTATTTCAAAGATAAGGTGGATATGGGTCGAAATACTCTCAAAACATAGGTTTTAGACAAGTTTAGGTTTCTATTATAACCTTATCATTTAGATTTAACTCTAAGTTAAATAATATAACTTTTACCGTGTCTTTTGTTTTCTTACACTATATGGTTAATAAACATACTATAACAAGCCAAAATAACCCCAAGTGGTTCATTATTAATATATATAATCTTATCTAAGTAATATGGCTGACCCTTATATTTTTAGGAATATAATAACAATTAATAATATAATATTTGTTTTAAAAACTATTTTAGGTCAATTTTGAAACTATTTGGTAATGGATTTTTTTAGAAATCATAACAAAATTACTAGTTCGAAAAAAGTTAATTGAATCAATACCAACATGTCATATTAACCTTTAAAATTAGTGGAATTCATAAAATGTCTAAAATTACATTTATTTGGGTATTTATAACATCAATTATGTTAATATTTCATTAATAAGGTAATTACTGCAAAATCATTGTGTCATAAATTAATTAAAGTATTTAATTTCTAAAAATTATAAATAAACTAAAATTATGTAGGAAATATATTTATCTTTCTAATGAATATTTATAGTCTAATTTATCTTATGAATAACCCTATATTAAAAATTATTTATTTATTAAACATTGATTTTAACTAATTTAACTCTCCTTTAAATAAAATAATAATAAGTGTCCTAATCAAATCCAAATGAACCTAAAGGGTAATATTTTATTCCTAAGGCTGTTTTTTGTCGAACTAAACTTATCCAATAGTATTAGGACATGTTTTAGGTTAATAATAATATCATTTTTACCCTTAATTACCCTATTTACTTTTAACCGTGGTAAATAAAAGCAAAAAGTTACTATTCACCAAAAAATATTTTTATCTTATTCAACCACATTTTACTCCTTGATATTAACCGTGTCTCTCAGATTTTCAAAATTCCACTCACAAAAGCAGTAAAATTATGTTTTATATAAATTTTCATATTCTCCTAGGAGGTGGGTAAATGATGGTGAAAAGTTCTATAAAATTTTTATATATCTAAAATTATTATAAAATGACTCAAATGAATTACATTGAACTTATATAGGTATTATGTATCAATTTTTACCTAAAATAAATTTAAATAAAATAAATAATTATTTAAATAAAAATTCAGTTTTTAAATAGTAACCCAATGTTTTCACTATTCATCAAAAATTGAATGTTTTCATAAAAATACCAAAAAATCACTCGAGGCTAATTTCGATATTTCGAATCCAAAAATGAAGTCCATTTTGAATGATAAAATTTATAAAATTTCAAAAAGTGGGTATTACTATTCATAACGACTAGTTTATATAACATATCTTTGTTTAGTGAAACTCAGTATTGCGTACGACACAAGCTATCGTGGAAGGTCACGATTGCGTGTAATGCAAGCCAAGTCAAGGATGCATGTAGTGCAAGCTCCTTCTGGTGTATCGTACAACACAAGACATCAATGAAATTCAAAAGAATATTTTTCATAAAATCTCGAGGTGTTACATTTTACCCCCCTTAAAATGAATTTCGCCCTTGAAATTCGTCAGGGTTATAAACGGTTTACTACATGAATGTTTCTTTCATAGAAACCCACATCATAAAAAGGAATACTAAAACATCATTTTAGAAAGGGAGGTTACATTCATAACAGCCACCCAAAGTAACTTAGCACTGGGTTTCCACATAGGACAACATAGGTGATAATATGGATATGGAATAGAAATATAACCATCAACTTCTGATGAAGAGTGGTAGAGGACATGGCTATGAAAAATCCAACAAAAAAAAGCCATAAATTTGTGATGATCTAAGGTACCATATAATTTATCAGATATAATAGCACTAGGACAACATTTTTGGTTTTCAAGATCATTCCCTAAATTAGAAGAAATAGGAATTAGGAGAAATAACTTCTTGATTTTGGTACAATCTCACAATTGGTCATTCCTTGGAAAATTTCGACTTCATCTTTTAAAGAAATGAAGTTGAATTTTTCATTCGTGAAGTGTTAGCAAATCATGTGATAGAATGATGGGTCATTCCATCTGTCTCAAACAAAAGGTTGGAAAAAGTTATCAAAAATACATAATTCCATCTATAGTAGATTAATCATATATGGTTCATAAAATGGACATATACATCATATATCATTCTACTTAATATAATAAAACTAGTTTCTTCTATCCATGGACTTCTTGTAGGCCAGTAGTAGGCGATAAAGGCCTGTCGCACTTCGGTTGTGGGTTTGATTCCCACAGCCTTGTCCGACGCGATGGGTTGTCACCCGTCCTGTAGGTTTTCCTTTTTCTAAAACTACATTATTATAACATTCCATAAATAATATCAAAAAAAGTTCTAGCCTTAAACAATACTGACTTATGTCCAACATAATCCATTCCACTCTTTAGGCTTATCCAAAATACTTCTGTCCAAGCTCATAGTATAAAGAAAACAATTACAAGAAATGTCATCTATCGATCATGTGAATACCATAATTTATCCCCCGTATATCATATGATATATCTTGTTGGTCAAATTACAAACATGTGAATACCTTAATTGTGTATTCTATTGAAAAATTAATACCCATTGAACCTTAGTGAAAACATGAATACTGTCAAAATTTTACACTTTCCACATACCAAAATCCCAAAATGTCTATATACTCAAACCATGATATAAAATTTTCCTTATATTAGTCATGAGCTCATTTCATTTTTTTTCTTTATCACTTTATTATTTACATATCATCTTCTTTCCAAAAATATTTCAATCACTTTTCATGGTTACCAGTACCATATAATTATTGAAAACCAATCCGTAGATATTCCAAAATTCCATGATTCCATAAATGAGATTCCATGATACTATTTTGAAATCCCATTACGTAAACACTTAATCATTACACAACATCATTTTCATACTCAACATCAAAAATAGTGATCGCAAGTGACTTCCCTTTATCCTTTTCCTTAAGAGGTTTCTCACATTGATCATCATTAACCCTTGGATTAGGGCATTTATTAGCATAATGCTCCATTTCCTTGTACTTGAAGCATTGAAGTGTTGGTGGTGCATTCTCTGTAGTATTTTCTTTATTCACATCATTAGAAACCCTTTTTCCATTACATCGACACTCAACTACTTGATGAACTTATTTTCCACACTTAAAACATTTTCTAGTCCCTTTAAGACAATCTCCACCATGATTCTTTCCACACTTTGAGCATAAAGAAACATTCATCTTCTTTTCATCATTATTATGAGATTTATCCTTGAACTCCATCTTTAGTTTCTTTTCAAAACCTTAAGATGGATATGTAACACCAACTTCCATTTATACCTTGATAGCACAACGCACAATTTCTTCATAGCTACTAAAGTCTCTTATAGCTAATGCCCTTCGAAGACTTGGTTTTAAGCCACAGAAGAATCGATCAACTTTACTTTCAAGTTGGATGATAAATCTAGATGAAAACCTTGAAAGCCTTGTAAAATTATCTTCGTATATACCAAAAGATTCATCATCCTTTTAATTAAGCTCAAGGAAATCCTTTTCCATCTTTGATAGAAGAATACGAGGGAAGTACTTACCAAAAAAATATGTTCTTGAACTCATCCCATTCCATGGATTGAATTTCATCTCGGGGCCTCATATTCTTAATTAGAGTCCACCATTGATCTTCTTCACCTTCTAAATGGTAAATAGCCAGAATGAATTTTTCATGTTCCGAACAACGAAGTATGGATAATATCTTTTCAATGGTACTGATCCATTATTCAGAAACAAGTGGATCCAAAGACCCACTAAAAGAAGTTGGACGTTGCCTCATGAAGGACTCAATAGAATATTCTTCCCTTATCTGCTCATTTGAAAGTCCAGAATGATTCATAGCTTGTGTAAGTATAACAATAAGATTATTCACTCCATATCCAATAACATTGTTTTTTTCTGGAGGAAAATCATTGCATTGTCAATTACATTGATCAACACGGTTCCTTCGGGTTCCAGCCATCGTCTAAAACCAAAAAAGAATAGTGTGAGAGGCAAAAATCATGCTTGGGAAAGCAACATAACAAAGGGGGAGTAACTTCAATATATAACATCTTTGGGTTAATTCTAAGATTTTTATCGTAATTCTAACTCTATAACCTATACATATACTTAACCTTAGGGACATCCCTTGACATACCTTAGAAATATCTCTAGCGATCTCACTAAAGTTTTCACATCCTAGTTTCCAAAAGTTAACTAAACCTTTCCTATGATACGAACTGTAGAGACCCAAATCATGAAATACATAGACATTACATTACTTTTTCAGAATATCAAATACATAACAAAAATAGACACCAAAGGACCGTAATATTTTAGTGTCTTTGGAAACTCAGAATATAATCTTCTAATCTTGGTGAATGATCTTCAACATCTCACATAATGATCTTCATTTTTATTTACCTAAAATCTTTCTTTATATCCTAGGGAAAATAAAACATATAAAGGGTGAGCTCAAATGCTCAGTAAGGGTAATCATGGAAAAAATAAAACAAAAAATATACATTTGAACTTAAAAACATGAACATAATATTTAAACATCAAAATCTTGAGCAATGACATTAAACATGGGAGTACGTAAGGCATAGATCATAAAGAAACATCAATCATGATAAAATAACATGGTAAAAAAACATTTAATTGTGGAAACTGTTAAGCACATGTTATGATTTCCACAGTAGCCAAGGCATTACTTCCAATACCATCTTAGTGGACAAAGTCCCTTTCTGAATCGAGTTCACTCCTCGTTCCAGTCCTGTATCACTGAACCGGATTAACTTGTTGTTCCAGCCATGTCTATATCATGAGATATAAATATTTACCCAATAAATTTGAGGGAGATATAGGTCCCACCCATCTCATAATGAAATCATTATTACTTGTGCCTCATCATAAACATAAATCATTCATCATAACCCAAATAATAAAATGGGTTTCATAAACATAATATCATCATAACATAATCCATATAAAAAAATGGATATCATTTCATCATAAGAAAATTAAAACCATGTAAATAATAGATAAATTATAATTGAAACGTAAACATGCTAAATAATGTACTCTTAGATGGAAAATAGTTTTGACAAAACATTTGAAATTAATTCCTGAGAAAAATATCCTTTCCTCTCCAAAATCATTTTCTTTTCACAAAATGTCATGCAATTTTAAAGGAAAAATATTTTATTGAAAATAACCATGAAAACATGTAGAGGAAGATTCTTAAAAATTAGGAGATATGAAACCGTAAAAATCCGTTCATGCCGAATATGTTTAAAAAAACATTCTCCTCGTACTTTTGTCCGAAAAGTCAAAAAGTACCTTATATGGTATCCAATGGAATGATTCCTTCCATACAATGAGGTAAAAATTGAAAAAAGGGTAAAAATGAATTTAAACATACATGGAATAATAGTAAGCATTATATGAAAACATTTTTATAAAACATTGACATCTATTATAAACATAACCCTAGTAAATACTTACGAATAAGCAATCTCTGATAAAAATGAGATTGTTAAATTATCCCTTACCTTATGTCCAATTTATTCCGTATGGGTCCGAGACTCATGTACCTTATCATGGAAAATGAATCTCATCGTGTCATGGAGACGGTAATCCGTACGTACGCACGAGCGATGATATCATTCCCAAATTTATTGAATGGAATTGGAGTGGATGATATAATATCTCAGAATAATTATGATTTTATAATAAACATATATAGTTATTCATTACACCATTATACCTATCCAAGTAAGGTGGTGGTGGAAAAACAGATTACACCACAGCGTGGAGACGGTATTCCGTACGTATGCACATGCGGTGATTTCATTTTTCGTAGGATGGATAGAAGATGAAATACGGATGATTGCTATTTATAATAACATATTAGTATAAAATTAATACTGATTTTTTTACTTTATAATTAAAAAACTAAATAAGTGGACGTAGAAGAAGAATGAATCTTGAAAGACTCGGTAGAAGAGATTACCTCTTCCTCGACGCACCTCCTTTAAACTTCATCTTAGGGCACTAGAGTTGGTATTTTGAGAAAACCATAACCTATATGATATAAATAGGTAGGTATAGAAGAGGAATTATCAGGGGTTGTCCAAGCTTCGAGGCTCTTAAGGGTGTGAACGGAAGAGGGAAGGGGTGCCTTTTTATAAGGGAGGGAGGGGCACCTTTGGAAAAACATAAAATATTATATCATAATAAAGTCATATTCAGGTTTTAATAGCTTCAAATTGATTTATTTCTATGATAATGTGGGGATGGGTCTAAATCCCATCAACAAATAGGTTTTAGACAAGTTTAGGGTAATATTTTAACCTTATCATTTAGATTTAACTCTAAGTTAAATAATTTAACTTTTACCGTGTCTTCTTGTTTTCTAACACTATATGGTTAATAAACTAACTATAACAAGCCAAAAGAAACCCAAGTGATTCATTATTAATATATATAACCTTATCAAAGTAATTTGTCTGAACCTAAGATTTTTAAGAATATAATAACAATTAATAATATAATATTTATTTTAAAAACTAATTTATGTCAATTTTGAAACTATTTGGTAATTGATTTTTGTGAAAATCATAACAACATGATTAGTTCAAACAAAATTAATTTAATAAATACTAACATGTAATATTAACCTATAAAACAAGTTTAATTCATAAAAAGTCTAAAATTGCATTTACTTTTGTATTTATAACATCAATTATGTTAATATTTTATTAATAAGGTAATTACTCTATCATCATTGTGTCATAAATAAATTAAATTATTTAATGTCTAAATATTATAAATAAAATACCATTAGGTATGAAATATTTTTATATTTCTAATAAATATTTATTGTCGAATTTATCTTATGTATAACCCTATATTAAAAATGTTTTATTTATTAAACATTGATTTTAACTATTTTAACTCTCCTTTAAATAAAATAAAAATAAGTGTCCAAATCTAATCCAAGTGGACTTGAAGGGTAATATTTTATTCCTAAGGTTGTTTTTGGTCGAATTACACTTATCCAATAGAATTAGGACATGTGTTAGGATAATAATAATATAATTTTTACCCTTAATTACTCTATTTACTTTTAACCGTGGTAAACAAAAGTAAAAAGTTACTATTCACCAAAAATTATTTTTATCTTATTGAACCACATTTTACTCCTTGATATTAACCATATCTCTCGGATTTTCGAAACTCCACTCACATAAGTGGTAAAATTATGTTTTTTGTAAATTTTCATATTCTCCTAGGAGGTGGGTAAAAGACGGTGAAAAGTTCTGTAAAATTTTTATATATCTAAAATTATTATAAAATGACTCAATTGAATTACATTGAACTTATATAGGTATTATGTATCAATTTTTAACTAAAATAAATTTAAATAAAATAAATGATTATTTAAATAAAAAGTCGGTTTTTAAATAGTAACGTAGTGTTTTCACTATTCATCAAAAATTGAATGTTTTTAGAAAAATACCAAAAAATCACCCTAGGCAAATTTCAATATTCCGAATCCAAAAATGAAGTCCATTTTTAAAGTTAAAATTTATAAAATTCCAAAAAGTTGGTATTACTAATCATAACGGCTAGTTTATATAACATATCATTGTTTAGTGAAACTCGGTATTGCGTACAATACAAGCTATAATGGAAGGTCGTGATTGCGTGTAATGCAAGTCCAGTCAAGGATGCGTGTAGGGAACTCTCCTTTTGGGGGAGTGTACACGACAAGACATCATTGAAATTAAAAAGAATATTTTTTATAAAATCTCAGGGTGTTATATTATGGGTTTTAGGTTTTATATGGATTTTGGTGGTTTTAAGGGGTTTTATGGTTTTTTTTGTTTTCATATTTTTAGGTGTTTAGAGGTTTGATTTGTTTTTAGTGTATAAGGTATTCTTATATTTTTTATAGTTTTTAGGGTTTTCTTATGTTTTAAGGGATTTTTGGTTATTTTTGGGTATTTTTATGTTTTTTAGAATTTTTATAGATTTTGAGTATTTTTTTTGTTCTTTTGGGTTTTATGGTTTCTATGAGTTTTTTTAACAATTTTATAGTTTTATAGGGATTTTATATTCTTTAGTGGGTTTTTAAATTTTTATGGAGTTTTAATGTTTTTATGGTTTTTAGGATTTCTATGGTTTTATGGGGTTTTAGGGTCATTATGGTCTTTTAGGGTTTTTTTTAGGTTTTATCGTTTACTAGGTTTTTTCTTGGTTTTTATGGTTTTTAACATTTTTATGAATTTTTATGGAGTTTAAGATTTTTAGTGGTTATTAGGATTTATGGGTTTTTAGGAGGTTTAAGGTTTTTATTGTTTTTTAGGTTTTTAGTTTTTTAGGGGTTTTATGGTTTTTATATTTTTTTAACCTTTTTTGGGATTTAAAGGTATTTTGGAGTTATTTTGTGTTTTTTAAGGATTTTATGGGTTTTTGGGTTTTTATTGTTTTGAGGGTTATTATGGTTTTAGTGTTTTAGGTTTTTCAAAATTTCTATGTTTTTAGGGTTTTGAAGTGTTTTCAGGTTTTGAAGGTTTTCTTAGGGGTTTTCTGGGTTTTTAAGGTATTTTATATTTTGAGAGATTTTTTAGGACTTTTATGGTTCTTTATGTTTTTATGGATCTTGAGGGGGTTTAGGTGTTTTTTGGTGTTTTTTGGTTTTTTATGGTTTTTAAGGGTTTTAGGAATGTTTTTATTTTTTTTGGTTTTAAATATATTTTAGAGTTCTTAATGTTTTTATGGATTTAAAGTATTTTTTTAGTTTTCAGTGGGTTTTTAGGGTTTTTATGGGTTTATATGGTTTTTAGGGATTTTCTTGGTTTTTAGGGAGTTTTGGAGTATTTTTAGGGTTTTAATGGGTTTTATGGTTTTTTAGTTTTTGAAGGGTTGTAAGTGTTTTTAGGTTTCTAAGGAATTGTTAGGGCTATTTATGTAATTTAAGGTTCTTTAAATTTTTTGGATTATTTATAGATTTTTTAATATTTTTATTGGCTTTTAGGGTTTTTGAGTTTTATAGGGTTTTGATTGTTTTTAGCTTTTTATGGTTTTATGTGTTTTAATGATTTCATAGATATTTTATGGGGTTTTAGGGGTTTTATTTTTTTAAATATTTTTCGGGATATTTTTGGATTTTTACATGTTTTTAGGGTTTTTAGTGACATTTGGGTTTTTTTAGGTTTTATGGTTTTTTTGGGGATTTTAGGAATTTTTCAGTTATCTATAATTTTTATGTTGTTTTAGAGTATATTAATAGTTTTGCGGTTTAAACGGTTTTTAGAGTTTTTAGTGGTTTGTGGTTTTTATGTTTTTTGGGTTTTAGGGTCTTTTAGTGTTTTTAGAATTTTTATGGTTTTTAACTATTTCTATGTTTTTATAATTTTCATAGGTGTTTTTAGGGTTTTTTATGTTTTTAGTGATTTCAAGGAATGTTTTAGTATATTTATGAATTATAGGGATTTTAGGGATTGTGCGGTTTTTATGGTTTTAGGTTTTTTTTATACTTTTTAGCTTCTTTTTAGTTTTTTAATGGTTTTATGTGTTTTTAGGTTTTATTATTTTCTTCGGTTTGTAAATGGTTTTAGGTGTTTTTAAAATTTTCTTGATTTTAGGGATTTGTTTTGTTTTTTTTGGTTTTTATGTTTTTTTGGATATGGAGGATTTTTTATTGTTTTTATGTTTTTTAGGCTATTAGGGGTTTTGTAGTTTTCTTTTGGGTTTTGAAGGGTTTTTAGAGTTTTTAATATTTTTATGGGTTTAAATATTTTTTAAATTTTTAACTCGGTTTTAGGGTTTTTATGATTTTTTAGGGTTTTTATGGTTTTCTAGGGTTTTTATGGGTTTTAGGGGTTTTTGGGGATTTCAGGGTCTTTTAGAGATTTCTAGGCCTTTTATCAATTTTATGGTTCTTATGGGTTTAAAGTGTTTTTAGGTTTTAATGGTTTTCTTAGGTTCTTTCAGATATTTTTTTTTGATTTAATGTTTTAAGTGTATTTTAGAACTATTTTATAATTTTTAGGGTTTTTAGGGATTTTGAGGGTTTTGAGGGTATTAATGGGTTTTATGATTTTTAGATTTTTTTTGGTTTTTAGTGGTTTTATGTGTATTTTGGTGTTAAGGATTTTAATATGTGTTTTCAGGGCATTTTGGGTTTTTATTTTTTTAGGGATTTTTAGGATTTTTATGGGTTTTTATGTTAATTGGTTTTTAGGGTTTTTTAGAGTTTTTAGTGTTTTTATGGGTTTTATGGGTTTTAGGGATTTTATAGATTTTAGGGTTTTTATAGTTATTATGATCATTCTAACATTTTCATGTGGTAAATGGTTTTTTATAATTTTTAGTGGTTAATAAAGGTTTCATATAGTTTTGTGGTTTTTAAGGTTTTTTTTGGATTTTATGATTTTTAGGGTATTGGGTATTTTATCATTTATAGAGGTTTCTAAATTTTTAATGGTTTTAAGTGTTTTTTTTGTTTCTATGGTTTTCATTGTTTTTTTCAAAGTTTTTTGGTTTTTTTATGATTTTAGTTATTTTTTGGGATTTTTTGTTTTTAAGGGTTTTAGGATTTTCAGCGATTTTTTGGGATTTTAGGGTTTCTTTCATTTTTTATGTTCTTAGAGTTTCAAGTATTTTTAGGTTTTTAGGGTTTTTTGTAATATTTATTATTTTTATGGTTTTTAGGGATTTTATGTTTTTTTTGGTTTTAATGGTTTTCTGGTTATTTTTGGGTATTTAGAGAATTTTGGTGATTTTTTTGGGTGATTAAGGTTTATAGAGTATTTTAATATTTTTTTGGTATAAAGGATTTATTATAGTTTTTAGGGATTTTAAGGGTTATTATGGGTTTTTAAGGTTTTTTAAATTTTTAGGGGTTTTTATGGTATTTAGGGGTTTTATGGTCTTTTGGGGATTTTAAGGTTTTTAGTTTTTTATAGTTTTTTAAGGGTTTTAATTTATTATATATTTTTAAGGTTTTCTTAGGGTTTAAAGGGTTTTTAGAGTTTTCTATGTTTTAGGTATTTTCAGAATTTTTATGTTTTCAGGGTTTTTCGGGATTTTGAGAGTTTTTAGTGTTTTTAGTTTTTTTAGTGGTTTTAAGTGTTTTTATGTTTTTAAGGTTTTATTAGGGGTTTTAAGGATTTTAAGGATATTTTATTTTTTTAGGTATTTTTCGGATTTGAAGGATTTTTAAAGTTTTTTGGGGTTTTATGTTATTTAGGGGTTTTAATGTTTTTAGAGTTTTTAAAAAATTTTAGGGGGTTAAATTTTGTTAATGTATTTAGTGATTTTTTTGTATATTTTATTTTGTTTTATAGGTTTTAAGGTTTTTTTTGGGTTTTATGGTTTTAGGGTTTTAAAGAATTTTAGAATTTTTTAGTTTTTCTAGGGTTTTATGTGCTTTTAGGTTTTAAATGTTTTCATAGTGTTTTTTGGGTGTTAGATATTATAAATATTTACAGGGTTTTTTGGATTTTTAGGATTTTTATGTTTTTTCGTGTTTAAATAATTTTGAGGGTTTTACGGGTATTAGGGTTTTTAGGGGTTTTTATGGTCTTTAAATTTTTTTAAGTATTTTAGGGGATTTAATTTGTTTTATATTTTTATGTTTTTCTTTGGGTTTTTTAGATTTTTAGGAGTTTGATATGCTTTTAATGATTTTTAGGTCTTGTAATTTAATTTTTGATTTTTTGTGTTTTGAAGGATTTTTAGGGTTTATAGGGTTATTAGGGATTTTAAGATTTTTATCTATTTTTGGGGTTGAATGGGTTTTTTTGTTTTCTAGGGGTGTTTTATGTTTATAGAGTTTTTAATGTTTTTATGTTCCTAAATGGATTTTAGAGTTTTTAGTGGGTATTTCGAGTGTTTATTTGTTTCTTGGATTTTTATTGTTTTTAGGGATTTGATGTTTTGTGGGATTTTTAAGGATTTTTTGGTTCTTTAGGTTTTATAGCATTTTTAGGTTTTTAGGAAGTTTAGCTATTCTTAGGTTTTTTTTTTGATTTTGTTATAGTTTTTCATGGGATTTAGGGTTTCTATGTTTTTAGGGACTTTTTTGTTTTTTTTCATTTTTATGGGTTAAAGGGTTTTTAGGGAAAGGAAGGTGTGAAGCCAGGCTATTCCTGGCCCCCCAAATTTTATTAGAAAAAAGATACAATAGACAAGGTAGGTGTTGGGTCAATCAAACCACACCAAAAACCGTGGACACCGCCACAAAACCTAAAAGTCTTAAAAAAACCCAAAGGACACACAAAACCATAAAAATCAAAAAATTAGAAACAACTCCAACAACATCTCCTAGCCAAACAACAACCAGTAGCCCGCAAAACCATTTTCATCATTCATTGCATCCTTTCCAATCATATCCTCTTCCATCATCACATAATCACTAGTTTCAAAGTCATAAGTCTCACCTTCGTCTCCTCGAAGCGAAGAAGCAACCATCACAAAGCACCAACATCTTTCACCGCATCCCATCCAAGTAGCAACCATCACCCATCAACTAAAATTCCAGCAACCATCACCTCATATCCAGTCAACTTCCAGTATTTCACACCTAGTAGCACATTTGAGAGCAGAACCCATTCACATCACCCAAAGCCAAGACAACTTAGAGTACTACTCAACATTACCAAAATCCATCACCCTCAACGATTCACAACCAAACCTGCCATAACACATAAATCCATAGTCCAAAGCTCACAATGACTATTTTATCTGAAGGGTTAGTTTTACAACCAATAATAAAGATGTGAATCCCATTATATCAAATAAAAATGTAAAAGAAAATGGATTATGATTGTTGGCATCATCAATTAGAACTATCTCATAATAGTTGGCAGCCTTGACCTTGTTATCTGTGGATGAGACCATGAACTTCAGTTTTCCAACAATTTTGGAATAGCTTCCTAATGTTTATCTTGATAAATTTTTAGAGTGTCCACCCAAAAGGGAAGTGCAGTCTACAGTGGACCACTTATCAGGGACTAGTAATATCTCCCTTCCATCTTATTAGAAGAAAACAAAATAATTATGAGAATTTAAGGTCTAGTAAGAATATTTGGATAAAAAATTATCCAGTCATCCTATTACATTTCTGTAGTCTTCACTAGTTTTTTTTATGAAAAAGTCAGATGGAACTCTTAGACATTTTATGTGTTATCATAAGATTAATAAAGTTAGGATAAAGAATCGGTATCATATTCCATGTATTGATGACATTCTTGATCAATTTTAAAGAGACTAGTGGTTATCTAAAATTAACATGTGTTTGGGATATCACCACTTATGCGTTCAAAAGAATGGTATTCCTGATAAATATTTTATAAGTAGATATTTCCATTATGAGTATGTGGTTATGCATTTCGGTCTAAAAAATTCATCATTTTTCTTCATGGAATTGATGAATCAGATATTTCAATGATATCTAGATTATATTGTGGTGGTATTTGTGGTTGACATACTGGTGTATTCTAGGAAAATGGTTCAGTATGAGAGATAGTAGGAGATAGTGTTGGGTATCATGTAGGATCATTATATGTATGAAAAATTTTCTATGTGTGATTTTTGAATATAATAGCTATGTTTCCAAGACCATTTTATCCCTATAAATGGTGTTTTTATGGATCTAAAAAAGATATAGGTTTCTATCTATTAGAAACCACCATGGAATGTATTTAATATACACAGTTTATTTTTTCTATTTGGTTATTACCAATGTTTTATTCAAGAATTTTCATGAATAGATTCATTAATGAAATATTTAAAAAGGAAAATTGTTTTATTAGAATGGGATGTTCAATGTTAAAAGTATTTTTATGATCTTAATTCTCTCCTAGCATCAACACAAATATTTATATTTATAGAATCATGACAAGGTTATATAGTGTATTTTAATTCATTATTATCTTGGTTGGGGTGAGTTCTAATGCAAAGAGATCATGGTGTTTCTTATAGCTCACAGGAGTTATGGTTTTATGAGAATAACTACCCAACACTCAATTTGGAATTAATTACTATGCTATAGGATTTTAAGACCTATCATCAATATTTTTTGGTGATAAATTCAAGTTTCATATAGATCATATGATCTAGAAACACATTTTATCACAATGATATTTGAATATGAGATAAAGAAGACGGATAATGTATCTTGATATGTTTGACTTTAACATAATGTTTACACCTGGTATAGGGAACTCTATAGTAGATTTAAAAGCAAAAATTCATATAGTCAGTTCATAAAAGAGGCTTTAGATCAATGGTATCTAATGTTGGTGATTACAAACATGCACCTGGATTTTGATGATCCAGGAAGTTTTGTCGCTTTATTTCTATTTTCGTTGTCCCTGAATTGGTTAAGATGTTTAAAGAGGCATAGAAATCTAATTTTTAATGTGTTTTTATGAGGTCAAAACTCAATGGTAGGGAGACTATTGATGAATTGAATCTTGACAGAAGTTCAGTGTTGTGGTTTTGAGATCATATTATCACACCTTTGGCTTCTCAATAACAACTCCATCATGATTATCACAATTTGAGATGGAAAGTTAAACCTAGAATACAAAAGATTTATAAGGCACTGAAATAAATAATTTGGTGGGATGAAAAAAAAAATGTGCATAATATTTTTTTAATGTCTCGCCTATCAGTAGGTTAAGGAAAAGAACCAATGGATAGAAGTCATGTTGTAGTAATTACCAATTCCCATGTGGAAATGGTAGTAGATAAATATGGATTTTGTAATAGGTATACCAATTACAGTTTAGAAACATGATTCCATATGGGTGATATTATATTATCTAAAAAAGTTGGACCATTTAATTGCTATTTTTTAATACAATATGGTGGAGGACTTATAAAAACTCTATATCAAAGAATTTTTAAAATTCCATGGTGTTCTAGTATTGATTGTATGTAAAAGATACCCTAGCTTTATGTACCATTTTTAAAAATATTTTCAGTAATACCTTGGGTCACAGTTGATCATGAGAATGACATATCATTCTAAAATGGATGGAAAATACAAAAGGATGATCCAAACTTTTGACTAAATTCTTAGGGATTTTTTCATGGATTTCAGTGGCTCGTAGGAAGAGAAAATACCGTTAGAAAATTTCTTGTAAAATAATAGTTATTTTGTATTAATAAATATGGATCCTTTTGAATCATTGTATGGGAATCATTTTCATTCATTACATTGTGGGGTGGAAATAGTTGATATTTCACTGGTTGGAGCAAGTCAAGTGAAAGAGACAACAAAGAAGAATTAGTTAATTAGAAAAAGGATGGAGAGGGAAAAAAAGTTGTCATAAATCATATGGGGATCATCATCGATGACCATTTTCATTTGAGGTGAGTGATCATGTTTTCTTTATAATATCTATAAGGATTTTCCATCATCATTTTTGGAATCAAGAATGTTATCACCTTGATACATAATCCCTTTCGAGAAACTTGAAAAGGTGGGTGACGTAGCATACTGGTTGTATTTTTTACGAAGGTTTAGTTCAGTTAATAATGTGTTTTTTTGTATCCCAATTGAAAAAGATTAAACCTAACCTTGACCATGTGATTTTATGGGATCACATTGACATAGATCCGGATGCTATGATGATTCACGATCTAGTACAGATTTTGGATAGGAAATAGAAAGTAATTCATGGGAAAAGCATTTTTCTAGTGCAGATTTTATGAAATCATGGTTAGATTTAGGATGAAACTGGGGAGTGTGCGAAGGAAATGATGGTAAAATGGCCAGAAATCTTTAGGGACAACTCTGGTTTTCTACATTCTATGGAAGGAAAAACCAATGCTGGGGATAATGTATCTCCCTCAGTTTTAGGTTCTTATCCTTTTATTTATGTATTTTAAGTATATAAAATGAATGGGTAATGTTTTATGAGGATAAAAGTAGATTGGGAATGTTTCTGATTCATTTATAAAGGTTAATTATATGATCATGATTAGTAGAAACTATGAAACATCTCTTGGAAACTATGAAAATTAAATAGTGGACACTAGGAAGGCACAAAATATGGCCAAACCATATTGATTTCCAATAGAAACCATAAAATATTGGATAGTGTGGTAAATCATTCTCGGTGCGAGTTTTCTCTAACCTTGATATCCAATCACGAGAGTTGTGTTTAGAGGGAGTTTCTCATGCATGGTCTGCAAACTATTTTCCTAATTGTTCACCCTAACAATGAACCTGGAAAATTTCATCTGAAAATTGAAGAATAAAAAAATTTAACACTGACACCACTCTTTTTCACCCTAAAAATTATAAAACATGAATTACTATTCATCCCAAGGTAGTGGAGACAATTCATTTTCATCCGAGTGTGATATATATGAAAATCCATGTGCATTAGATGTCTAGATTTAGTAGTAAGTGCTTATTCTTATTCAATTTATTATATCTCTTCTCTATCCCTCTTTTGGAATCATGGTTCTCATTCATTGAAGAAAGATCCATGTTTTTTTGTATTTCAATATTGATGTATATGATATTTTTATTGAAGGGAACAAGATATATACTAGAATATTGATCATGTAAGATGGTTTGTTAAAGTTCTTATTTCGTTCTTTATTTTCCCCTAATTTTGAGATGTAGGTAGATTTTATCCCAAATCCTGTTGATTAGAACATGAAGGATTGATTTCAAATTGATTTAATTTCTTAAAATTGTTGTGAATATAATTTCTTGACTTTATGGAACTATCATTTGAATTTTGGTTTTGGAAATCATGGGAATTGGGTGGATTTTTGGAAAACCGTTGTATATTTTTTTAAAATGGGGATTTTAAAATTATGTTTGATTTATTTAAGTAATGTATATTTCGAAATTATTTTATTTAAATTGGTTGATATGATTTGGGCATAACAGTTGGGCATGAGTTGAATGGGATGGATAATTTTCATGAAGTACCACCATCAAAGGCATAAATTATGGGTGTGATGTTCTGCCATCAATTGTAACACCATGATTGTGTGTGATTTAATATTGAGTATGTGTGTGAAAAAAGAAATTTTTATGGAAATCATAAACATGGAATTGGTTAAAATCTGTTTTGATGTTCCTTGAAAAATTATTGTTTTAGTTGTTGATGTATTCCATGAAAAATAATGGTTTTGTAGGCTCGTTTGATTTTTTTCATTATAAAACTTTTATTTGATATAAACTGTGTTAAATTGTTTTTAAAATGCTTTATATAAATTTAATAACTTGTTAAATCATAGTGGATTGTTTTTGGAATTCATGGGAGAAATACTACATAGTTTCATACTCACCCCCTACTTAGGCACTATAATGAATTTGTGGATGTTATATATCGAGACACAGGTACAGGAAAGGTACTGTGGTTCATTAGTGATGCTTTACGATACTTTGGTTTGGGCATGTGGATTTGGATCTTGGATAAGATTGATAGTTATTATTGATTTCTTGGGTGTCTTTTGGTTTTGTTATCATTTGGTTCTATTAGTTATGTCACATTTATTCTTCTTGCACTCTGATATTGTATTTTTGTCTATTCTTGTATTGAATTACATTTTGGTACTAATGTATCATTAAGAAGTTTAGTTTTTATAGTTATCATTGGTTTGGTCATTTTATCTTAAAAGGAAAAATTTTCCCCCAACTATTTATGATACCGTGGTAATTTATTTCTATTCATTGTTGTCTTGGGGATGCCACCTCAGGCCTAGTATCTCCCCTATCACTTCTCAGACCAATGATAATGGGTGGGATATCACAACGCATCTCTCACTTTGATTCAATTTTATGTTTCAATTTATTAATTCTATTACATTTAAATTATAAAAAAAAATTCTTACTACTACATTAATTTAATGAAAGATCCCAAAAAAATAAAAGGCTCAAATAAATTACAATATCTTAATTCATATACCAATTTATCATTTTTTTTATATTCTATTTCTTCTCCTTTCCACATTTTTCTCTTGAATCCATTTTTAATTTTATCTTTGAATTCTAGTTTAATATTTCCACAAACTGATGATTCTTTAGATTTGTTGGAACTGTGAAAGAACATTATAGGAAGCGATTTGAGTGGTAAAATTCTAGAGTGTTACATTTTTTTAAGAAAAATATGATTGAGTGAAACATGAGAAAACATAATATTTGCGAGTGTAAACACATGAGGGAGTGTGTAATGACCCCATTACATTATCTACAAATTTTATGGTAGGATTATTAAATGGTATAGGTGAGTAACTAAAATAAAAATAAAATTAAGTTATTCATGGGGGATAAACAAGAACAATTTCAATGGTTTAATGTGAGGATGGATTAATTTAAATACCTTTCTAATTATAGAACACCACAAAGGAGGAGGGTCATTTAATAAGATTTGGAGCTCTCAAATTTTCTTGAGTCATTAATTTTGTGAAATAAACAACCACGGAGTAAAACCAATGATTTTTTAGGAGTATAATTAAGGATCCAATCATTCCAAGGTAAGATTGATCCCAAAATATACATGGAATGGGATCTAAAGGTAGAGCTTGTTTTTGGTTTTCATAACTTTTTATAGGAAAATATATAGCTATGTAACTCACAAACTATGAAATTATTTTATGGGACCAAATACAAGTGAGTCATCAAAAAAGTAGAGGAAAACCCATCTACACTTGTGAGGAGATAAACGTGGTAATGCATAAGAGGTATCTTTCTTGACACTCTTATCAGGATCTATTTCGCAAGATATTGGGTTTAAAACCAGGAGCTGTTAGTGTTGAGGAGTATCATAAATATATGGAGATCATCATGATTTGATACAATATTGATGAGGAGTGAGAGGCCACCATGTTAATGTTTTTGAATGGCCTCAACCATGATATTCAGTACGTAGTGGATATGAACTACTCTTTTGGTTATAAAGGATATTCCTCACATAGCTACAAAAGTGGATAAAAAAGTAAAGGTAAGAAGAATGAACCATAAAACTTATGGTAAGGATTCTAAATATTCTTTCAAGATTAATGAATCCATAAAAAAGGAACCTATAAATTAACAAAAAATAGATTCAAAAGAGGCGACTTAACCAAAAACATTATTTCTGGAATCCAAACATAAAACATATGGTAAGGCTATTTCTAAATCATGTGAAATAAAATGTTTTAAATTTCAAGGATTTGGATATTATTTCCTCACAATTCCCAAATAATATGGCCACGGTTATTTTGGAAGATTCATATGTTCTTAGTGCTAGATCAAGTGAAGATGAAATGATGCCACTAGAGGACTGATCAGATTTAGAAATAGAGAGACCCATACATAAAGAAATTCTTATGTAAAGACATAATTTAAGTTCTAAACCTAATGTATAACATGATAAAGAAAAAAAGGGATCACATTTTTTATACTGGATGCCTCATCAATGATAATGTATGTAGTATGATCACTGATGGGGGTAGTTTAGAAAACATAGAAAGTGATTTTATGGTTGATAGATTGGGTTTATCTATAGACAGGAATCCTAGGACTTATATATTATAATTGTTAAATAATAGTGGGGATGCAAATGTGACTAAGAAATCATATGTTCCATTTTCTATTGGGAATTATGATAGAAAGGTGATATGTAATGTTTTCCCTAAACGTGCTAGTAACATCTTGTTATCAAAGGCTGTGAATTTTTATTTTAGGGTCACACATGATCGATACACCAACCTATTTTCTTTTGAGTACAAATGGATGATGGTTATGTATACACCCTTTATTCTTTTTCAGGATTATAAAGGCTTGTGAGGAATAATAGAGATTACAAAAAGATATAAAATGAAAAGAGAGAAAAAAATAGAGAGAATCACAAAATCGATAGTGAAAAAGGTGTGATGAGTAGCATCAAAACAAATGAGAGAAATAAAAGAGTTGAAAACAAGAGTTAAAATAAGAGTGCTGAGGGTAAAGTTAGTTTATTTTCAGGAATAACCGTGATAAAGATATGTTTAGAGGGTGAGTAAACTCTCATTCCTCTATGAAAGGTAGAATGTTTAACCACTAAATCTATGAACCCATCAATGCCTTCTTATACTGTGTATTTATTAAAAGATTATGGTGATTGAGAACAGAAGTTTTTGAAATGATATAAATTTGATCCAAGTGATTTATCATGGAAAACATGCTAAAAGAGAGGTTCTCAGAGTAATAAAAAACAAAAAATCATCTATAGTGAGATGGACCTTTATATGTATTAGAGAAAATAAATGTTATTTCCAACAAGATTGATTTACCCAAGATGTATAGAAATGATAGTATCAGCTTTAATTTTTTTGATCTTTCTCCCATAGAATTATCATATTTGAGGATGAATATCTTTGAAGAGGTATGAGATGATGAAGATAATGGAAGAAATGGACATTGAGTTGTTGAAGGTGGTCTTGTTGATGAAATCGGAATGTGCATGATTGCACAAGACCGATTACAAGGATTTGGTGGCTCAATGATAAGGGATAAGACCAAGATATAGATAAAATCTTTAAATGAGATAATCAAGGAATTCCAAGGTTATTCCCAATATCATTTCTTAAGGGATGATTCTGATCAGATATTTATATTAATCAAAACCTGAACAGTCTTTTAAAGACCCATACCATGGTGTTCAAAAAATTTTAAGCCCACCCAACATGGAATATTAAAAGTTAAATGTGGTGGTCTAGTTGTCTTTACTTTGAAAATGGGTGTGCTAAATGTCCCTTACTATCATAGGCATCTTCCAAAATTTTTAAAATAATACTTTAGGATTTTTTAATTTTGGAAACATGGTGTTAAAATTTTTAATCACTCTTGGGATATAAATAGACAATGCTTTGTACTCATTGAAAATCGTGAATGAAGGTGATGTTATTATGGGGATATTTTCTTGAAAACTTTTTTTATTGATTAATTCTTGACTAATCAAAGTGTAGGTCATCATATGTGGCTTATTTGGGATAGAGTTCAACAATTTCTCTAGGGGTTATACCTTGACTAACTCTATACTTTATTTCCACCATTTATAGACATTCTCACTTGTTTTCTTGCAGAGATCTGAGTGTTCAAAACTTGAACAATCAATAGTGTTCTCAGGACACTTAGTAGATGGTCCTGGATAAAAAATATGGGTTTTTAAGGTTTTCTGGGTTTTTTATAGTTTAGGTATTTTTAGTTATTTTATATGATTCTTATGGTTTTTAGGGTTTTAAGGTGTTTTGAGTGATTTCAGGGTTTTTGTGTGTTTATGGTTTTTTGAGTTCTTTGATTTTTTATGGGTTTTAAAAATTATAGAGTTTTAATGGTAATTAGGGGTTTAAAGGGTTTTTAGTGTTTTTAGAGTTTTTAGTGGATTTTGGTGTTTCATGGGTTTTAATGGATTTTAGGGGGGGTTTAGGGTTTTTATGGTTTTAGTGTTTTAGAAATTTTTAGGTTTTTCAGATTTTTTAAGTGTATTTAGTTATTTAAGGTTTTCTTGGGGGGTTTAGGGTTTTTAGGGTTTTTTACACTTTATGGATTTGTAGGGATTTTATGATTTTTATGGTCTTTTTGTTTTTTAGGTTTTGAGGGTTTTTAGGGTTTCTATGGTTTGGAGGGTTTTAGGGTTTTCTTTTGAGTTTTTTTAGGTCTTTTGAGTTTTTTAAATTTTTTAAACATTTTTAGGGGTTTAAAGGTTTTTTATAATTTCTAGAGGTTTTTTGGGTTTTTATCAATTTTTAGGGTTTCTTACGTTTTTTCTGGATTTTATAGTTTTTAGGGTTTTTTTGCGTTTTATAGGGTTTTTAGAGTTTTTTAGGTGTTCAAGTGTTTTTTGGTTTCTATGATTTTCATAAGGGTTTTAAGTATTTTCAAGGTTTTTTACATTTTTAGGAATTTTTAGGAATTTTTAGGAATTTTTAGTAATTTTTATGGATTTTAGGTTTATAATTATTTTGATGGTTATTAGTGTATTTTAGGGTTTTTTAGTTTTTTTGGGTTGTTAGGGTTTTTGAGTTTTTTATGATCATTGTGGATTTTTCATTTATTAATGTTTTTAGGGGTTCAAAAGTGTTATAGTGGTTTCAATGGTTTTTATAATTTCTATGGTGTTTTAGGGTTTTTAATGTTTTTAGGGGTTTTTTTGTATTTAAAGGTTTTTAGTGTTTTTAAGGTCTTGTTGGGTTTTTAGAATTTTTATGTTCTTAGGGGTTTTAAGTGATTTTAGTTTTTTAATGTTTTCTTATGATTTTTTGGGGTTTAAATTTGTTTTTACATTTTTAGGGGGTTTTTATGATTTTTTTTTATTTTTATTATTTTAAGGTTTTTATCGTTTATGGTTTTTAGGGTTTATATCATTTTATGGTTTTTGGGTATTTTAAGTGTTTTAAGATTTTTATGGTATTCTTAGGGTTTCTCATGGTTTTTAGGTTTTTTATGTTTTTATGGATTTTTATGTTTTCTTTCAGAATTTAATGGTTTTTTGGATTTTTATGGATTTTGAGGGTTTTTAGGGGTTCATAGGGTTTTTACTTTTTGGGGGATTATAGGTTTTTTTTTTTGAGTTTTTAGGGTATTTATTGGTTTAGTGTGTTTTCTAAATTTTTAGATGATTAAAGGTTTTTCATATTTTTCAGTGGTTTTTTAGGTTTCTTTAGGTTATTATGAGTTTTAAGGTTTTGGGGGGGGGGCATTATGGTTATTATGTTTTTTAGGATCATTTAGTGTTTTATATATTTTTAGGGTTTTTAGGTGTTTTAAGTGATTTTATGGTTTCATGTTTTTCTAATGGTTTCTAGGGTTTTAATGTTTTTTGAGTTTTTTTTGGGATATTTATTTTTTTTAGTATTTTTATGGTTTTTATCGTTTTTAGGGATTTTGAGGATTTTTTCAGTTTTTTAGGGTGTAATTTTTTTATGGTTTTTTGAGTTGTTATGTTTTTTTAGATTTTTGGTGTCTAATTTTTTTAGTTTTTTAACACTTTAGTGGTTTAAAGTGTTTTTGGAGTTTTTAGAGGGTTTGGGGTTTTTTTTGGTTTTTAGTGTTTACAATGTTTTTATGTTTTTATGGTTTTTAGGGGTATTAGAGGTTTTAGGGTCTTTTTAGCGTCCTTTTAGGGGTATTTAGGTGCCTTAATGTTTTTTAGTTTTTTAGGGGTTTTAGGTTTTTAAGGTTTTCTTAGGGGTTTTGAGGTTTTTAGGGGTTTTTTTACATTTTTATGTATTTTTAGGATATTTTTTAAGAATTTTATGTTTTTAGGTATTTCGAGGGTTTTTAGGTTTTTATAGGGTTTCTAGTAGTTTTTTTGGTTTTTTGGGATTTATGTGTTTTTGGGTTTTTTTTGTTTTATTAGGATTTTTCAAGGTTTTTATGTTTTTTTTTGTTTTTAGGGATTTTTTATGATTATTATAATTTTTTAGTTTCTAGAAATATTGAGGTCTTGTTTGGGTTTTAGGGTTTTTATGTGGTTTTTTGGTTTTAGGAGTTTTCTAAGATTTTAGGTTTTGTATGGTATTTTAAATTTGTTTAAAGGTTTTTAGGGGTTTAAAGGGTATTATGAGTTTTTAGTGGTATTTAGGATTTTTAGGGTTTTATGGGGTTTTAGGGTTTTTACCATTTTTGTGGTTTATGGTTGTTAGGTTTTTTATGGTTTCTATAATTTTATGGTTTTTAGGGGTTTTAATTGTTTTTATTTTATTGGGGTTTTCTTAGGAATTTTCAAGGTTTAGTAAATTTTAGGAAATTTTATGGGTTTTTAGGATTTTTAACAAATTTAGGTATTTTTAGGAGTTTTAGGGGATTTCAAGGTTTTATGGTTGTCTAGGGGTTTAGGGGTTTTTTAGTTTTTATGTTTTTTTAGTGGTTTTAGTATATTTTTTCCTGTTTAGGGTTTTAATTACTTTGAAATGTTTTTAGTGGGATTTATGGCTTTTTAGCATTTTTAAGGATTTAAGGGGTTTTATGGTTTTTAGGTATTTTAGTGTTTTAGGGTTATTATATTTTTTAGGTTTTTAGGGGTTTTAAGTTTTTTATTCCCTTTAAGGTTCACTTAAGAATTTTAATGGTTTTAATAGATTTTAGAATTTTCAGGATTTTAGGGTTTTTTAGGAATTTTGTGGTTTTTAGGAGTTTTTATGGGATTTGAGGAATTTTAGGGTTTTAGGGGGTTTATGGATTTCTTGGGTTTTATATATTATTTGATTATTTAGGCTTTTATGGTTTTTAATTTTTTTATGGTTTTAATGAGTTTTTTGAGTTTTTAGTTGGTTTTTATGGGTTTTAGGGTTTTTAATTTATTTTGGGGTTTTATGGATTTAGGGTTTTTTAAAAAAAAATTAGGGTTTTAGAACATTTAATGTTTTTATGTTTTTATGTTTTTATTTGGGGTATTGATGTTTTTTAGGGGTTTTATGTTGTTAGGGATTTTTAGGATTTTATGGTTTTTAGGGTTTTTATTGATTTTAAGGGTTTTCATGTTTTTAGGGTTTTTAGGGATTTATTGTTTTTTTGGTTTTAGGATTTTTTTTATTTTTCAGATTTTTAATGGTTTTCTAGTGTTTTTAACCTTTTTAGGGGTTTAATGGTTTTTTAGTGGGTTTATGGGGTTTTTTGGGTATTATTATTCTAAGGTTTTATGGGTTTTTTTTGGTTTTTACTGTTTTATTAGATTTTAGGATATTTTTAAGGGATTTTCGGTTTTTAGCCTTTTATGGGTTTTAAGTGTTTTTAGGCTTTTAAGGTTTTATTACAGATTTCATGGTTTTAGGTGTTTTTTTATATTTTATGGATTTTTACAGTTCTTTATTATTTTTAGTGATTTTATGGATTTTTAGCGTTTTAATTATTTTTTATGTTTTTAGTGTTTTTAAAGGTATTAAGTGTTTTTAGGTTTTTTAGGTTTTTTAGGGTTTTTAGGGATTTTTAGGGATTTTGTTTTTTATGCGTTTTATAGGACTCTTTGGTTTTTTTGAGTTTTTATTTGAGTTTTTAATTGTTTTAATGTATTTTAGTTTTTTGAATGGTTTTTGGCGGTTAAAGGGTTTTTAGAGTTTTTAGTTTCTTTAGGGGTTTTATGGGGTTTCAGGGTTTTTAAAGATTATAGGGGTATTTATGGTTTTATGGATTTTAGGTTTTTAAGGGTTTTTAACAATCTTTAGGTTTTTAGGGGGTTTAATTTTTTTATGTTTTTAACGGTTTCTTAGGGGTATTTTTGGTTTTTAGTGTGTTGTTGTCAATTTTTATGCATTTTAATGATTTAAATGTGTTTTTGGGGTTTTACGTATTTTGAAGGGTTTTATGGGTTTTTAGGGTTCTTAAGGTTTTTTTTGGGGTTTAAGAATTTTTTTATTTTTTTAGGGTTTTAATTTTGTTTTAGACTTTTTATCATATTTAGTAGTTGAAATGGTTTTTAGATTAGTTAGGGGGCTTTAAATGATTTATGGGGTTTTTGGGTTTTTAAATAATTTCACGGAATTTTATAGTTTTTAGGCATTTTTAGGGGATTTTTTGTTATAGTATATTTTATTTATTTTAGGGTTTTAAGTGTTTTCAGGGTTTTAAAGTTTTCATAGGGTTTTTTTGGGTTTTTAGGGTTTTTTACATATTTTAAAATTTTTAAGGATTTTATAGTTGTTTTAAGCTTTTTAGGGATTTTTCACATTTTTTTGGTTTTTAGGGTTTTATGATTTTTTTTAATTTTTTTTGTTTTTAATGTTTTTACATATCTTTTTCAAGGATTTTTAGATATTTTTTAACAATTTTAGATGTTTAAATTGTTTTTAGTGTTTTTATTTATTTTTAATTATGGTTATTATATGTTTTTATGGTTTTTAGGGTTTTATGGTTGTTATAGTTTTTGGGGTATTTTAGGGTTTTATCATTTTAGTATTTTTATGGTTTTAAGGGTTGTCAGGTGCTTTTATAGTTTTAAGGTTTCATGGGATCATCCATGGTTTTTAGTGTTTTTTACTTTTCAGGCTGTTTTTGGGTTATTTTTTGATTTTTAAGGTTTTTATGGATTTTTAGGTGATTTTAGGGTTTAATGTTTTATATGGATTTTTGGATATTATGATTTATTTTCTCATTATGTGTTTTAAGGTATTTTTTATTTTTTAACAATTTTAGGGTTTAAAAGGGTTTTTAGAGTTTTTAGTGGGGTTTTAGGGTTTTTATGGGATTTTAGGAGTTTTACGGGTTTTTGGGGGGGTTATTGTTTTAGGGTTTTTTTATTTTTTTATTTTTTATAATTTTATGGTTTTTAGGGGTTATAAGTATTTTTTATGTTTATAATGTTTTTTAGGGTATTTTTAGTGTTTTAGTGGTTTATACATTTTTCGATAATTTTGGGATATTTTATGATTTTTATGGATTTTAGGGTTTTAGGTATTATTATGGATTTTCAGTTTCTTATGATTTTTGGGGGTTTTAGAGATTTTGTTTTTGTTTTTAGGGTTTCTATGGTTTTGTGTGTTTTTTAGGGTTTCTATTGGATTTTAGAGTTTTTAACATGCCTAGGGATTTATAGTGTTTTTAGAGTTTTTAGCGGTTTTGGGGTTTTATGACTTTATGGGTTTTATGGTTTTTATGGGTGTTAGGGTTTTTAGGGTTTTTTACAATTTTTAGGGTTTTTAGAGTTCTTAGGGGGTTTAATTGTTTTTTTGGTTTTTCTTAGGATTTCATCAGCTTTTTAGGGGTTTTTACATTTTTAGTGATTTCATGGATTTTAGGATTTCGGTGGATTTTTCTGTTTTTATTTATTTTGAGCATTTTTAGTGTTTTTTATGATTTTAGGGGACATTAATTTTTAAGGGAATTTTATTTTTTCAATAGTTTTTATCATTTTACGGGTTTAATGGTTTTTTTTCATTATTTTGTTGTTTTTTGGGTATTTTTAAGGTTTTTATTTCTTTTATGGTATTAGGGTTTTAAGATTTTTTATAATTTTTAGGTTTTTTAGGGGTTTTAAGTGTTTTTAGATTTTTATTGATTTCTTATGGTTTCATGGTTTTTAGGGGTTTTTACGTTTTAGGAGTTTTTTGGGATTTTTTAGAATTTTTATGGGGTCGTATAGATTTTGAGGGTTGTTTGTATGTTTATGGTTTTTTGGATTTTTAATTGTTTTAGTTATTTTTAATTCTTTAGGAGTTTAAAGGGCTTTTTATAGTTTTTAGTGGTCATTTGGTTTTTTAGGTTTTTAGTGTTTTTAAGGTTATTATGGTTTTTATGGTTCTATGGGTTTTTAGGGTTTTTAGGTTTTTAGGTTAATAGCCATTTTATGTTGATTTAGTTTTTTATGTTTTTCTTAGGAATTTGAGGTTTTTTAGTATTTTTATGTTTTTAGGGATTTTTTAGGATTTTAATGGTTTTTAAGGAATTTTGGGATTTTGGTGGTTTTTAGTGTTTTTACGAGTTTTATGGTTTTTAGGGGGGGTTGAATTTATTTTTGGTTTTCAACTTTTTTTGAGTTTTCGTAAATTTTAAGGGTTTTCAAGGGTTTTTAGAGTTTTTAGTAGTTTTTCATGTGTTTTTTCGGTTTTTAGGGGTTTTATCGTTTAAGTAGTTTCATTTTGTTTTAGGGGTTTTATGTTTTTTTGATTTTTTAAAGATTTTTAGAGTATTTTAGGTTATCTGTAGTTTTAATTTTTTTTAAAAGTTTCTAATGTTTTCATAGGGGTTTTAAAGGTTTTACTATTTTAAAATTTTTATGGAATTTTTTTTGGATTTTTATAAATTTTATTGGTTTTAAATATTTTTAGAGATTTTAAGGGGTTTTATGAGTTTTAGGGTTTTTATGGATTTTTTCATTTTTTTGTTTTTTATTGTTTTTATGGGTTTTAATTATTTTAAAAAAATTTGTGGTTCCAATGGTTTTTAAAGTATTTAGTGGATTTTAAGTGTTTTTATGTGTTTTCAGGTTTTTAAGGTTTTTGAGAGGTTTTATTCACTTTAGATTTTTTAATGTTTTTACCTTTTTTAGGTTTTTAGGTGTTTTAAGTGTTTTTTGGGTTTTAAGGCTTTCATTGAGTTTTTTTGGGTATTTAACAATTTTTTTTTGGTTTTAAGGATTATTAGGGATTTTTTTTGATTTATATGTTCTTAGGGTTTTTTGGTATTTTGAGGGCATTGTTTGGTTTTTTATTTTTTTAAAGTGGTTTAAAGGGTTTTATCATATTAGAGGGTTTTTAATTGTTTTTAGGTTTAAGGATTTCATAGTATTTTTTAAGGTTTTTATGGTATTTTATATTTTATGGATTTTTATGGATTTTTTATGCTTTTTATAATTTTTGGGTTTTATGGATTTTGAAAGTTTTTATTATTTTTACGGGGTTTATGGGAATTTTTTGGAGTTTTAGGGTATATTCAGTTTTTTGGTTTTTTAAATTTTTTAGTGTTTTATAATGTTTTTATGGATTTAAAGGGTTTTTAATGTTTTTAGTGGTTTTTATGGTTTTTCATGTTTTTATGGTTTTTAGATATTTTTATTGTTTTTATGGTTTTTATTGTTTTTATGGATGTTTAGGTTTTTTACATTTTTATTTTATTCCATGTTTTTTGGGGTTTTGAGTTTTTTTGGTTTTTATGGTTTTCTAAGGGGTTTTCATTTTTTTAGGGTGTTTTAAATTTTCAAGGATTTTTAAGGAATTATTAATTTTTATGGGTTTTAATGATTTTTAGGCTTTTTGATGCTTTTTAGGGCATTTTTAGGGTTTTTTCCATTTTGTGGGTTTTTTAAGTTTTTAGGGTTTTCAAGGATTTTTATAGTGTTTAATGTTTTTAAGGGTTTTAAGAGTTTTTACTATTTTTCAATTTTTTCATGGGGTTTTAGGTTGTTTTAAATTTGGGGGGGGGGGGTGTTTATGGGTTTTAGGGATTTTGGGGATTTTGGGGTTTCAAGGTTTTTAGAGCTTTTAGTGTTTTTTGGTATTTTATGGGTTATTATTTTTTTAAAGGTTCTGTTAATGTTTTTCTACATTTTTAGAGTTTTAATATATTTAGATATTTTTAGGTATTTTTAGTATTCTTATCGATTTTTAGGATTCTTAAGGATTTTGGCGGTTTTTTAGGATTTTTTTGTTTTTAAGGGTTTTATGGTTTTTAACTATTTTATGTTTTTTATTTTTAGGGGTTTTATGGATTTTGAGAGTTTTTAATCATAATTAGGGGTTCAAAGGGTTTTATAGTTTTTAGTGGGTTTTATGGGTTTTATCTTTTTTATGGATTTATAATGTTTTTACAGGTTTTATTGGCATTTAGGGTTTTAGGGTTTTCAAATGTTTTATATGGTTTTTTTTGCATTTTTAGGGTTTCTAGAGGTTTCATGTGTTTTTAGGTTTTATGGATTTCATAAGATTTTTCATGTAGGTTTGGAATTTCAATGTTTTTATAGATTTTTAGGTGTTTTTAATATTTTTATGCTCTTTTTAGGCTTTTAGGAATTTTGAGGGGTTTTAGGGTCTTCAAGGTTTATTTGGGTTTTAATATTTGTTTTTTGGGTTTTGAGGTTTTTTGAGTTTTTGGGGGTTTTAATGTTTTAAGTGTTTTTAATTCTTTCTGGAGTTTAAAGGGTTTTTAGATTTTTTTTTGGTTTTATGGGTTTTTAATGTTTTTATGGTTTTAGGGATTTTTATGGTTTTTATGGTTTTAGGGTTTTTAGGGTTTTTATTTCTTTTTATGGAGTTATAATATTTTTAATTTTTTGGGGGGTTTAAGTGTTTGTTGGATTTTAATATTTTCTTAGGGTTTTTAGGGTATTTAGAGGTCTTTACATTTTTTTGGATTTCTAGTTTTATATGGTTTCAGGGTTTTTTGGATTATGAGGGTTTTTAATGTTTTTATGGATTTTATGATTTTTTGGGATTTTTCAGATGTTTTTATATTTTTGGTTTTCTATGGTTTTATAGAATTCATAATGTTTCAGGGTTTTAAAAGAGTTTTCAGGGTTTTAGTGGTTTTTTGAGTTTTTAGTGGGGGTTTGGGATTTTTAATGTTTTTAAGGTTTTTTATTGTTTTAGGGGTTTGGTGTTTTTAGGGTTCTTAGGGGTTATAGAGATTTTAGTTTTTTAGGGGTTTTAAATGTTATTAGGTTTTTAATGATTTCTTATGGTTTTTATGGGTTTTAGTGTTTTTTACATTTTAGATATTTTTAGTGATTTTTTTTCAATTTTTATTATTTTTTAGTGTTTTTATAGATTTTCAGTGTTTTAGTGGTTTTATTTTTTTAGGTTTTTTAGAATTATTTTGGCTTTAAATGTTTTTGGGGGGTTTTAGGGTTTCATGACTTTTTAGTATTTTTATGGGTTTTTTGAGTTTTTAATATTTTTAGGGGTTTAAATTGTTCTTAGAATTTTTGGTTAGTTTAAAGTTGTAGGGGTTTTTAAGATTTTATAAGGTTTTTTGTGATTTTTTTGTTCTTATGGTTTTTAAGATTTTTACGGTTTTTTTGGATTTTTTTGGTTTTTAATGTTTTTGGATTTTTATGAGTTTGAAGTGATTTTAGGTTTTCAAGGTTCTCTTAGAGATTTTCAGGGTTTTTAGGGTGTTTTACATTTTTTGGGATTTTAGGGATTTCGAGGGTTTTATGTTTTTTAGGGTTTTTAGGAATTTTGTGTGTTTTTAGGGCAAGGAAGGAGCAGGGTCAAGATATTCCCGAACCCCTCCCCCCCAATTTATTTGAAAAAGGATACAGAATACAAGGGAGGAGAGGGGTCAAATGACCCAAACCGAAAAACCCTTAACAACCCCAAACCCAAAAAACCTAAAAAAACCAAAAGGCACACAAAATCCATATAGAGAATAAAGTCCAAATTGTCGCCATCAACACCTCCGAGGCAATCGGAAACCAGCATTCATCAGTACCATAACCATAAGCAGCCACTTCATCAACATTCATCAGCATGATATTAGAAGCACCAAAGTAAAACCTTGCCTCAACAACACCTTATTTCTACACAGTACCAAGATCCACAACCATCATCATATACTCCAATACGAGCTTATCAAACCTACACCACTTAACAATACTTCCCCACCGAGATACACCCTTGACACTAAACTGAACCACTAACACCATCCCAACACCATCATACCATACCAAGATGGAGTCTAGTGTGATGGGTTTTATGGAATTTTTGGTTTTTATTGTTTCTTATTAGATTTTATAGTTCTTATGTGTTTTTATAGTTTTTTTTATCATTTTTAGGGGTTTAATGTATTTTTAGAGTTTTTAGTTGTTTTTATGGAATTTATGGTATTTTATGGTTTTTTTGATTTCTTATTTTTAAGGGGTTTTAGGGTTTTTATTGTTTTTATGTTTGTAGGGGTTCTAAATGTTTTATATTTTTATTATTTTCATAGGTTTTTCATGGTTTTAGTGTGTTATTAAATTTTTGGGGATTTCTATGAATTTTTTAGTTTTTAGGGGTTTTTGGGGGTTTTATGGATTTTGAGGGTTTTTGGGGTTTTTAATTTTTGTAGGGGTTTTAGTTTTTTTTATGGTTTTAGTAGGGGTGTTAAGGGTTATATGGTTTTTATGTTTTTTTAGTATTTAGGATTTGCTAATTATTTTATGAGTTTTTAAATTTTTATGGATTTTGATGGGTTTTAGGGTTTTTAGAGTTTTTAGGGGTTTGTTGTCTATTAGGGGTTTAAGGGTTTTTTTTAGTTTTTTTAGGGTTTTATTGTTTTATAGATATTATTATTCATTTTTAGGGGTTCCAATGGGTTTTTAGAATATTTAGTGGATTTAGGGATTTTATGTGGGGTTAGGGTTGTTAATGTTTTTTACGGGATTTATGAATTTTAATGTTTTTTGGATTTTATCAGGTTTCAACCTCTTTTAGATTTTTAGAGGTTTTAAGTGTCTTTAGGTTTTTAAATATTATGTTGTATTTGTTCCGGTTTTTGTTTTTTTTTCTTTTTAGGGACTTTATGTATTTTGGTATGATTTTTACGATTTTTTGGGTTATTTGAGATTTTGAGGGTTTTTAAGATTTTTAGGGTTTTTAGAGGTTTACGGTATTTTTGGGGTTTTGGGGGTGTTTTAATGTTTTATGGTTTCTTATAGTTTTCAATTTTTTTAGGAGTTTGAAGTTCTTTTATATTTTTTATTTGTTTTGTGGTTTTTTCGGGTTTTAAGGTTTTTAGGGGTATTGTGGTGTTTATGAATTATTTGCGTATTTTGGTTTTTTGTGGTTAAATGTTTTTTTTTGGTTTTTATGATTTTCTTATAGTTTTTCATAGTTTTTATGGTCCTTACATTTTATGGATTTTTATGGTTTTTATGGTTTCTGAGTTTTTTGTTTTTTAGTTTTTTAAATGTTTTTCAATGTGTTTTATGTTTTTTAGTGTTTAAAGGGTTTTTATATTTTTTAATGGGGTTTAGGG
This sequence comes from Viscum album, assembly GCA_963277665.1. Taxonomy (NCBI): domain Eukaryota; kingdom Viridiplantae; phylum Streptophyta; class Magnoliopsida; order Santalales; family Viscaceae; genus Viscum; species Viscum album. The sequence goes on from OY728164.1 coordinate 792,766,828, forward strand.
ATTTTATGGGTTTTAAGGGTTGTATGGGTTTTTAGGGGTTTTATGGATTTCAAGGGTTTTTATAGTATTTTAGAGTTTTTATAAATTTTTAGGTTTTTAGATATTATAAGTGTTTTTAGGTTTATAATGATTTATTATTGTTTATCATATTTTTATGGGGTTTTATGTTTTTAGAATTTTTTAGGGCCTTTTTAGGATTATTATTGTTTCTGGGGTTTTTAGGGATTTTGATGATTTTTAGGGGTTTTAGGGTTTTTAGGGTTTTTATCATTTTTAAGATTTCATGTGTTTAAAGTGATTTAATGTATTTGAGGTTTTCTTAGGATATATCATGGTTTTAGGGTTCTTCAGTTTCTAGGGTTTTTAGGGATTTTTTTGGATACTTATAGGTTTTTAGGGTCTTTAGGGTTTTTTAAGGTTTTTAGTATTTTTAGGGTTTTTAATAATTTTTACCCTTTTAGGGGTTTAAATTGTTTTTATAGATTTTTTTGGGTTTTTAGGGATTTATGGGTATTTGGTATTTATGGTTTTTATGTTTGTTTTGGAATTTTAGGGGTTTTGGGTTTTTAGTGTTTTTATGTTTATAGGGATTAGGTTTTTAAGGTTTTCTTTGGGTTTTATTATGGTTTTTTTGGGTTTTTGGGTTTTTTATGTTTATTGGTATTTTTTATGAATATTTTAGTTTTTTGACATTTTTTAGTGTTTTTAGGTATTTTGAGGGTTTCTATGGGTTTTTTGGATATTTAGTGTTTTGGGGGTTTTTAGTGTTTTTTTTTAGAGTTTTTATGTTTTTTCAGATTTTTTTAATCAGGAAGGTTATTGATTTCAGCATTCATTGTCCAAAATGCTTTTTAGTAAAAATAAAGAAGAGACTAGGATACATACATTTGGCACAAGCACCACCAAACCAAAGATGACATACCAATGGTGCCCACATGACAACCAGAACAAAACCCAAATAATAAAAAAAACAGACCAACAGTGCACAATGTACATCCCTAGCACAAGAGATGGACCTATAATTTCAATCCAATAGAATATCCCATGGGCCACCCAACAAAATATCGGCCCATGGTCCAAAAAAACATGAAGCAATCCATAACTCGAAGGAGGCCCAACCCGAGTCGTCATCACCCAGTAGGAAGTCACCCACACACAGGATGTATTAAACTTTTCCAAAGGATTATCTCATGGTCAATGCATATAGCCACCTAGAAATCAAAGTTCTATGCATCGCGCATCATAAGACCATCCAATGATTTTTGGGTTGTTCCACGTGCTCAACTTTGCATTATCATCGGTCACTAGATGATGCCACCTCTCCTACTACGATGAACCATAATTGGCCTACACAATCATCATCAACAATCAGTTCCCTTTCAAACAAACCCCCACAACACTGAGATTTGATCCCAAATACCAATGTCAATATCTAGTCGCGTCCCATTCATACATCGACATCACCTCACCGGAGCACTTTCACCAGTCATAGGCCTCCATCTATGTTAGAAAACAGCCAAAACCTCAACAAAATTCATTGCCTGCTTTTTCTTTTCAATGTCAGCCACATCTCACCATTGGGATCCCAGATCCACAAAACCAGTGCAATTTCATCCATTCCTCTAATCTCAGCAGATAACACCTAATGTTACCAAAGAAAATCACCATCCCCACCATCAGGGTGCGACTCCATTGACCATCATCACACCACATAGATCCATCAATGCCTCTATTCTCATCACCTTCTTATTCTTATTTTCACAAGTCATCACCTTCGAAACAACACATCTTGGATCGGAGGTTCCTCTCACGAACTGATTTATCTACAATTGGCCTCTTGTTTGTGATCTTTCTCATTGCCTTCAGTGCCATCTTGTAAATTAGATAATTCAGCCTTGTGCACCCCGAAATCATTATCGTGTTTTCATATTATATATCTCTCAAACTCTCAATGTGATACCCCCACCCAATAAGACAGAATTGCAGCCTCCAACACCCCTTTCAAAAATAGTCATAAGCAGCTGACCTCTCTTTCAAGGACAGCATAGAAAAAAGAGATCTTTGTGTCCTACAACATTTGAAGAATATAAATTATCATCATCATATGCATTTAATATGGTGTGACCTCAGTAGTGATCACCAGAGTAGTATAGATATAGAATCTCTCCGCTATATATAGAACCCATCACTCCAAAACGTGTGTAAGGGTAACACTTGTCTCCCACTTCGGAGCCCCTCTAGGCCCAGAGTGTGCCACAAGTTCCCTAGCTAAGCAATGTATTTTAATCACCCTATGTATAATAGATATATTTTCTGAGTCTAGTGGGACTCTGGCCTACACGAGTTTCTCTTTTAGGGTCTTTTTAGGATTTTTATGGGTTTTTAGCAGTTTTAGTAATTTTTGATGGTTTTTAGGTTTTTATTATTTTTTTGGGTTTTTTTGTTTTTTTATGGTTTTACAGTTTTTAGAGTGTTTTAATTTTTTAAGGGTTTAAATGGGTTTTAGAGTTTTTATTGGGTGTTTGTTTTTTATTGGATTTTAGGGTTTTTATGGTTTTTAGTGGTTTTTATGGTTTTACGGTTTTTATGTTTTTTTGGGTTTTATAGTGTTTCATTATTTTTTTAGGTTTTTAGGGGTTTTATGTGTTCTTAGGTTTTTAGGGTTTTCTTTTGTTTTTTCAGGGGTTTAGGTTTTTTTATATTTTTATGGATTTTTTTTGGTGTTTTAGGATTTTTATAGATTTTAGGGATTTTATGGATTTTTAGGGTTTTAGGGTTTTTAGGGTTATAATGGTATTTTTATGTTTTAGGATTTTTTATTTTCTTTATGTTTTTTATGATTTTAGAGTTTTTTTTAATGTTATTAGGGTTTTCTATGTTTGTTAGAGTTTTTAGTTGTTTTTTGTGTTTTTATGGGTTTTTTAGCGTTTCGGTAGTTTTTAGTGCTTTTATAGTTTTTAGGGGTTTAGGGTTTTTTCGGGTTTTTAGCACTTTTAGATTTTTATTCATTTTTATTTTTTATGGTTTTAAGGTTTTCATATGGTTTTTTATGTTTTTGGGCATTTTTTGGATTTTTATGGTATTTAGGGTTTTTTGGTATTTTTAGGGTTCTTAGGGTTTTAGGGTTTTTTTAGTTTTATAAGGTTTTTAGCCTTTTAAAGTAGGGGATTAAATTATTTATGGTTTTTTAGTTTTCTATGTTTTTTAATTGTTTTTAAGGTTTTTGTGTTTTTAGGGATTATTAGGGAATTTTAATGGTTTTAAGGGTTTAAGGTATTTTAAGGGGTTTTAGGGTATGTTTGTTTTTTTGGTTGTTAGGGAAATTTTTTATTTTTATGTATTTTATTATTTTTAGATATTTTTTTCATTTTTATTTTTTTAAAGGGTTTTAAGATCTTTTAGTGGTTTTTTTGTTATTATGGGTTTTTAGGATTTTTGGGTTTTTAGGTTTTTATGGGTTTTTTGGTTTTTTGGGTTTTTTGGGTTTTTAAAATTTTTTAGGTTTTTAATAGTTTTAAGTGTTTTCAGATTTTTAATGTTTAATTTTGGTTTTTTTGGGTTTTAATGGATTTTTATATTTGTTGGTGTTTTTAGTGAATTTTTTGGATTTTTTGGGTTCTAATGGGGTTTTTTATTCTGTTTTTTGGGTTTTTCACACTTTTAAGGTTTTGTAGAGTTTTTATTGTTTTTAGAGATTTAAATGGGTTATAGTGTTTTAGTGATTTTTAGAAATTTATTGGTTTTTTAGAGTTTTTAATGTTTATAAGTATTTTATTTATTTTAGGGTTTTTTATTATTTTTAGTTTTTTTACGTTTTTAGGGGTTTAAATGTTTTTAGGTTTCTGAGAATTTCATAGTATTTTTCATGGTTTTTAGTGTTTTATGTTTTTAATGGATTTATGTTATTTTCTATGTTTTTTATGGATTTTAGGGTTCTTATGGATTTTGCGGCTTTTAAGGTTACTTAGTTTTTTTATGGTTTTTTGGTTTTAGTTTTTTTTCGGTTTTTAGCATATTGATGGTCTTTATAGTTTTATCATATTTAGGGGTTTAAATGGTTTTAATGGGTTTTTTTGGGTTTTTTGGGTTTTTTGGGTTTTTGGTTTTTTATCTTTTTTAGAATTTTAAATGGTTTTAAGTGCTTTTATGTTTTATGGTTTTCTAAACATATATCAATGTTTTTGGAATTTTTTAGGGATTTTACGATTTTTTATTACTTTTATGGTTGTTTAGAGTTTTTAGGGATTTTGAAGCTTTTTAGGGGGTTTATGTGTTTTAATTTTTTAGGGTTTTAATTTTTTTAGGGTTTTGATGGCATTAACATATTTCTTTACTTTTTAGGGGTTGTAGTTTTTTTTTTGGATTTTAAGGTTTTATTTGTTTAAGTTTTTTTAGAAAATTTTAGGGTTTTTTAGAATTTTTATGGTTTTTTGGGATTTAAGGATTTCGAGGGATTTTAGAGTTTTTAGTTGTTTAAAGTGATTTAAGATATTTTAGTGGTTTCTAGGATTTTTGTTGTATTTTTTGGGTTTTAAGGTTTTGGGGGTTTTATGGTTTTTAGGATTTGTAAAGAATTTTGGGTTTTTAGAATTTTTCAATTTTTCTAATGTTTTCATAGTGTTTTTTGGGTTTTATGTATTTTCATATTTTTTAAGGATTTTAGATCTCTATTATTATTTTTAATGTTTTAGTGGTTTTATGAATTTTCAAGGGTTATAGTGTTTCTAAGGGGTTTAACTGGCTTTTGGGGTTTTATGGTTTATTTGAGTTTTAATGTTTTTTTTAGTTTTATAATGTTTTTAGGACTTTAAATGGTTTGTAAAATATTTTTTGGGTTTAGGGATTTTATGGGGTTTTAGGGTTTTTAGGGTTTTTTATGTTTTTTTTTGGAGTTTTTAGGGTTTTATGGTTTTTAACATATGTAGGGTTTTAAGAGTTTTATGTTTTTTTTGTTTTTATGGTTTTTTTAGTGTTATTCAGGGGTTTTTTGGGTTTTATTGTTTTCTTATGTTTTCTTTGAGTTTCATGGTTTTTATGGGTTATAGGTTTTCAGGGTTTTTAGGGATTCTTGAGGTTTTAGGGGATTTATGTTTTTTTGAGTTTTTAACATTTTTATGGTGTTTAAAAGGCATATAGATTTTTAGTGTCACTTTAGGATTTTTATGGGTTTTTTGTGTTTTAATGTTGTTATGGGTTTTTTTAGTTTATAGTGTTTTTGGGGTTTTGGGGGTTTGTTGTTTTTAATGGGTTTTAAATGTTTTTTGGTTCGAAGGATTCCTTAAGGTTTTTTTGAAATTTTAGGGGGTTTTTATGTTTTTTTAGATTTTTAGGGATTTTGAGGAATTTTATGGTTTTTATGGGTTTTAGGGATTTTTAGGGGTTGTAGTATTTTTATGGTTTTTACTGAATTTTTACATTTTTATGGAATTTTTGAGTTTTTTAGGAATTTTAAGGTTTCTTTTATTTTTTTCACATTTTTAGGGGTTTGTAAGGAATTTATAGGTTTTATTGGTTTTATGATTATTATTGGTTTTAGTGACTTTGAAGGGTTTTAAGGGTTAATATTGTGTTTAATGGTTTTTAGAAACTTTTATACTTTTTATCATTGTTTAGGTTTTTAGGAGTTTAAAGTGATTTTATGTTTTAAAGGTTTTGTTATTGGATTTTAGGGTTTTTAGGTATTTTTAAAGATTTTAAGGATTTTTTATGGTTTTTATTGTTTTCAAGGATTTAATGGGTTTTAGGGTTTCTTTTCGTATTTTTAGTGATTTGTAGGTTTTTGGGGTATTAAATGTTTTTAGGCTTTAAGATTTTCATAGCTGTTTTTGGGGTTTTTAGTGTTTTTTACTTATTTAGGGGTTTTAGTGTTTTTAAGGATTTTTATGTATTTTAGTGTTTTCAGGGATTTTGAGGGGTTTAGGAGTTTTTTGGTTATGTATTTTTTTTGGGTTTTTTGATATTTTTAGTGTTTTTATAGTTTTTTGAGTTTTTTTACATTTTTTAGGGTTTTAATGAGTTTTTAGAGTTTGTAGAGGTTTTTAAGGATTTTATGAGGTTTTAGGGGTTTTAAAGGGTTTGGGATATTTTAATGGTTTTTAGGGGATTTATAATATTTTTAGGTTTATTATTTTTTAGGTTTCTTAGTCATTTTAAGTGTTTTTTGGTTTTTAATGTTTTTATAGGGGTTTTCAGGGGTTTTAGGGGGTTTATGATTTTAGGGATTTGTATGGATTTTTTTGGTATTTATGGGGTGTTTTTGGATTTTGAGGATTTTTTAGAGGTTTTAAGTGTTTTATGGGTTTTAAGGTTTTTTAAAGATTTTTCAATGTTTTTAGGGTTTTATGTTTTTTTGGATTTTTTGGGGTCTTTAGGATTTTTATGTTTTTATAATTGTTTTAGGGTGTTTTAGGGGTTTTAGTGTTTTTAGAGTTTTTATAGTTCTTATGGTTTTTTTGTTTTTAGGTTTTCTCAATTTTTTTAGGGTTTTTAAGGATTTTTTGATTTTTTACCATTTTTATTTGTTTAAATGGTTTTAATATATTTTAGTGTTTTTTAGGGTTTTTTTGTGTTTTAGGGTTTTTATAATTTTTAGGGATTTTAATGGTTTTTAGGGTTTTTAGGGTTTTTAGGGTTTTTAGGGGTTTTAGGGTTTTAAACATCTTTAGGTTTTATAAGGGTTTATTTGTTTTTATATTTTTAACATTTTCTTATGGTTTTCAGGTTTTTTTTGTGTTATTACATTTTTAGATATTTTTAAGGATTTTTTAGTTTTTAGGGTTTTTAAGTATGTTGAGGGGTTTTATGGTTCATAGGGTTTTTTGGTTTTTTTGGGTATTTAAGGTTTACGTGAATATTATGGGTTTCTTGGTTTTTCATTGAATTTTTAAGGATTTTTTGTGTTTAAAAGGTGTTTATAGTTTTTAGAGGGGTTTGTGGTTTTTATGGGGTTTTATGGATTTTTGGGTTTTTGATGGTTTTTATGGTTTTTAAATAGTTTTATGATTTTTAAGGTTTTCAGTTTTTTAAGGTTTTTTAGGAGTTCAAAGTGTTTTTATGTTTTTATGGATTTCTTTGGGGGTGTTTAGTGTTTTTGGGGTTTTTTATGTTTTTAGGGATATTTTTGGATATTTATTATTATTTTTATGATTTGTTAGATTCTTAAGTGATTTTGGGGATTTTTAGGTTTTATAGTTTTTTTTGAGGATTTAGGGGTTTTTTTAGTTTTTAGATATTATGTGGGTTTTAGTGTTTTTAAAGATTCTAAGGGCTTATAGTGTTTTTTGAGTTTTTAATGATTTTTAAGTGGCTTTTTGGGGTTTACAGTTTGTAGGGGGTGTTCCAGTTTTAGGGTTTTTAGGGTCACTAGTGTTTGTAGAATTTTTAGTATTTTTATGCGTTTTATGTTTTTCTATATTTTTATAGTTTTCTTAGGGGATTTCATGGTTTTTAGGGCGGTTTTGTATATTTAGTTATTTTTGATCTTTTTTATGATTTTGGAGGGTCTTTAGTTTTCTTTGATGATTTTATGCATTTTTGTGGTTTTTTTTGACTTTTGAGGGACATTATGTTTTTTTAAGGGTTTTTTTAGTATTTAGAGTTTTTAAGGTTTTTAGAGATTTTAATGTTTTCAATGATTTAAATGGTTTATAGATTTTTTAATGGTTTTAGGGTTTTAAATTTTTTTTAGGTATTTTAATATTTTAGGGTTTGTACTGGTTTAAAGGGTTTTTTAGAGTTTTTACCATTTTTGTTTTTAGAGGTTTTTAGTGTTTTTAGGTTTTTAAATTTTTCTTAGGGTCTTAGGGTTTTTTATATTTTAGCGATTTTTAGTTATTTTTTCAGACTTTTATGAGTTATGTACATTTTGATTGGTTTTAAGAATTTGTTATGCTTTTTACGTTGTTATGGGTGTTTTGGTTTTTTAGGTTCTTTTTTGAGTTTTTAGGATTTTAAACGGTTTTTAGAATTTTTATCATTATTAGGGGTTTAAAGGGTTTTTAGAGTTTTTAGTGGGTTTTAGGATATTTTTGGGGGTTTTAGGTTTTTAATGTTTTTTGGGGTTTTTTGGTTTTTTGGGTTTTTAGGGTTTTTAGGTTTTTTAGGGTTTTTATCATTTTTTAGGAATTTTTAGGGGTTTTATGTGGTTTTTTGGTGTTCAGTGTTTATTATGAGTTTTCAGTTTTTCAGTTTTTTTAAAATTTTTGGGGATTTTCTATGATTTTTAAGGGTTTTTAAAGAATTTTTGGGATTTTATAGTTCTTATTATATTTATAGTTATTTTTGTTTTAGGGTTTGTTTAGATTTGTTGGGTTTTATGTTTTTTAGACATGTTACAAATTTATTGGTTTAAATGATTTTTTATAGTTTTTAGTAGTTTTTAGAAATTTTATTAGTTTGTAGGGTTTAAAGTTTTTCAGGGTTTTTTAAGGGTTTAGGGGTTTTAGTCTTTTTCGTGGATTTTAGAGTTATTGAGGTTTTTTAGGAGTTTTATGATTCTTTTGGGTTTTGGGGTATTCTTATGGACTTTCAAGTTTTTTTGGTTTTTTATATTTTTAAGGTTTTTTTCTTTTAATATTTTTATGGGTTTTTAAAAATTTTAGGGATTTTAAGGAGTTTTAGGGTTTTTAGAGGTTTTATGGGTATTTTAAATGTTTTGTTTTATTTTTGAGTTTTTATGCTTTTTAATGTTTTTAAAATATTTTTAAAATTTCTATGGGTTTAATGTGATTTTATATTTTTTAGATATTCTTAGTGTTTTTATGGTTTTTTCGGTTTTCTTAAGGTTTTTGGGTGATTTATGATTTTTTGGGTTTTTTTTGGGTTTTTTAGGTTTTTAGTGGGTTTAAGTGTTTTTAGTTTTTTATAATTGTGTTAGGGGCTTTTGGGTTTTTAGAGTTTTTTCAAATTTAAGGATATTAGGGAAATTTTTCTATTTATATGGGTTTTTAGGGTTTTTAGGGTTTTTGAGGGCTTTGTATGAGTTTTTATTATTTTTATGGGTTTTTTGGGTTTTTGCATTATAATTGTTTTTAGGGATTTTATGTTTTCTTATATTTTTAAGGGTTTCTTAAGGTTTTTAGGGGGGTTCAATTTTTATGGATTTGTAGTGAATTGTAAATATTTTTATGGTTTTTTATGGTTTCTGGTATTTTAAGTGATATTAGGGTTCTTTAGAGTTCTTATGGGGTTTTTTGGGGGCTTTAGGGTACTTTTTATTTTTTTGGGTTTTAAGGTTTTTAGAGTTTTTAATGTTTTTAGGGGATTAAAGGGTTCTTAGATTTTGTAGTTATTTAAGGGTTTTTATAGGGATTTATATGTATTTGTAGTTTTATTGTTTTTAGGTTTTTCTGTTTTATATGAGTGTTTATGATTTTTTAGGTGTTTCATCATTTTTTAGGTTTTTAGGGGTTCAAGTGTTTATAGTTTTTATGGTTTTCCTAGGGGTTTTTTAGTTTCATATGATTTTTTTCATTTTAAGTGATTTTAAATAAATTTTTATTATTTTTATTTGTTTTTACAAATTTTATGGAATTTGATGGTTTTTAGGGGTTTCTATAGTTTTAGGGGGTTTTGGGGTTTTTATGAGTTTTTATGGATTTTAAGGATTTTTAGAGTTTTTATTAATGTTTTTAGGGTGTTAATGGTAATTTAGAGTATTTAGTAGTATGTAGTTTTTTCATGGGTTCTCAGAGTTTAGAAAAATGGTTGAGGTTATCATTTTTATGGTTTTAATAGATTTTTTAGGGTTTTTTGAGTTTTTAGTTTTTTGGGGTTTTAAGTGTTTTTAAGTTTTTAATGGTCTCTTAGGGATTTTAAATGTTTTTTTTACATTTTTAAATATTTTTATGAAATTTTTTGTATTTTTATAGTTATTTTAGGATTTTTAGGGTTTATGGGATTTTTTTATAGTTTTGGGGATTTCTATGTTTTTTTAACATTTATCTTTTTTTAATTTTTAGGGTTTTTAAGGGTTTTTATATATTTTTTTAGTTTTATAAGGTATTTAGTGGGTTTGAGGCTATTTAGGGCTCTTAGGTTTTTTAGGCTTTATAGGGTTTTTTCATTTTTAGGTTTTTTTGGGGTTTTAGGTGTTTTTAGGTTTTAAGATTTTCTTAGTGACATTCAAGGTGTTTGGGGATTTTTTACTATTTTTGGGATTTTAAGTGAATTTTTAGTATTTTTAGAGTTTTTTTTATCTTTATAGGGATTTTTTTTTTGGATTTTAGGGTATTTTTATTTTTTGAGGTTTTTAAGTTCTTTTATAGTTTTTTTTAACATTTTAGGGGTTTAAAGTGTTTTTGGAGTCTTTAGTGATATTTAGGCATTTTATGGCTTTAAATGTTTTTAATGTTATTAGAGTTTTTAATGTTTCTCACCGTTTTTAGGATTTTTTCTAGGTTTCAAGATTTAAGATTTTTTTCGATTTTTAAGGGTTTTATGTGTTTTAAGATTTTTAGGGGTTTCTCATGATTTTCATAGTTTTTTTGGGGCTTTTATGATTTTATTGTTATTTTTAGAATTTCAGCTCTTTTGTGATTTTAGGGTTTTGGGATTTTGTGGGTTTCTAGTTTTTTATGGTTCTAAGGTTTTTTGGGGTTTTAGTATTTCTTTAGTATTTTAGATTTTTTAAGGTTTTTAGAGTTTTTAATGATTTTATGGGTTAAATGGGGTTTTAAAGTTGTATTAGTTTTTAGTTTGGGGGGGGGGGGTTTAATGGTTTTCAATGTTTTTAGAGGATTCTATGGGTTTTCTTGTTTTTAGTGGTTTTAGAATATTTTTGTTTTTTAGGGGTTTTAAATGATGGTAGGTTTTTAGGGATTCCTTTTTGTTTTTCAGGGTTATAGGGCTTTTTATTTTTTATAGATTTTTATTATTTTTAGGGTTTTAGCAAATTTGAGTGATTTTGGGTTTTAAGAGTTTTTATGGTTTTTTGGGTTCTTAAGGGTATTTTAGTTTGTTAGGGTTAAGGATTTTATAGTTTTTAATGTTTTTTGGGGTTTAAAGGGTTTCTATAATTCTAAGTTGTTTTATAGGGGTTTATGTGTTTCTAGAGTTTTATAAGGATTTTATTTCATGTTTTATTTGTATGGATTTAGTGTCTTTTTATAGTTTTTAGTGTTTTTATGTTTTAAGTGGGTTTAAATATTTTTAGGTTTCTATGGTTTTCTTATGGTTTTTATTGTTTTTAGGGGTTTTTAAGTTTTTAGGGATTTTAGGGATTTTAGGGATTTTTATTTCTTTTAGGGGTTTTAGAGATTATAAGGTTATTTAGTGTTTTTTAGTGATTTTAGTATTTTTATTATTTTTTTAGTTTTTATGGTTTTTTTAGTTTTTTAGGGCTTTTATTATTTTTTATAATTTTTAACATTTTTAGAGGTTTAAAGAGTTGTTTGGTTTTTTGGGTTTTATGGTTTTTTATTATTTTGAGGGTTTTTTAGGTTTTTATGGGCTTATGTGTTTTTATGTTTTTTAGGATTTTTTAAGGTATTTTAGTATTTTGAGCGTTTTTATGTTTTTTGTGTTTTATAAGGGTTTTTATGATTTTTTGTGGTTCTATATGGTTTTTATGGGTTTTATGTATTTTTAGGTTTTTTATATTTTCTTCGGTTTTTTTGGGTTTTCTGGTTATTTACATTTTAAAGGATTTTTATCTCATTTTTATGATTTTTATGATTTTTTGGGTTTAGGTATTTTGACAGTTTTTTAGTGATTTTATGGTTTTAATGGGGTTTCGGGGGGTTTTTATTTTTTCGAGTTTTTTTAGTGTTTTAAGTGTTTTTATAGTTTTTTCAAGGTTTTAGGGATTCAAATGGTTTTAGAGTTTTTGGTGGGGTTTTAAGGATTTTAGGGGGATTTTGGGGTTTTCTGGTTTTCAAGGGTTCTTTACGGTTTATATAAATTTTAGCATTGTTGTGGGTTTCTAGGGGTTTTTATGTTTTTTAATGTTCTTAGGTTTTTAGAAGTTTTAATCATTTTTTCTTTTTTAGGTTTTAATAGTGTTTTTATGGTTTTTTAGGATTTTTCATATTTTTTATGTTTTTGGGTATTAGGGGTTTTACGATTTTTATGGTATTTTGGGGATTTTAGTGTTTTTTGAGTCTTTTATGATTTTTAATGTTTTTGTTGATATTTTTAGGATTTTTTGGGGTTTAAAGGGTTTTTAGAGTTTTATTGGATTTTTGGGTTTCTATGGGTTTCTAGTGCTTTTACGGTTATTATGGGATTAAAGGTTTTTAGAGTTTTTGGGGTTTTATGGATTTTCTATTTTTGAGAGTTTTTTTGCTTTAGGGGTTTTAAGTGAATTTATTTTTTTAGGTTTTCTTAAGTGTTTTTAGGGTTTTCAGGGTTTTTATGCTTTTATGGATATTTAAGGTTTTTTAGGATCTTTATGGTTGGTAGGGTTTTTTGGGATTTTGGGGTTTTTAGTGTTTTTAGGGGTCTTAAAGGTTTTATGTATTTTTTGATTTTAATTGTCTTTTTTAGTTTTTTTGGGTTTTCAATGTTTATAAAAGCTGTTTAATATTATTAGGAGATTAAAGTATTTTTATATTATTTATTAGTTTTTAGGGTTATTATGTGTTTGTTTAGGGTTTTTACGGTTTTTGGGGGATTTTATGGTGTGTAAAGGATTTACGAATTTTAGTGTCTTTTATGGGTTTTAACATCTTTCTAGGTTTTTAGGGGGTTTTGGTGTTTTTCATTCTTAATGTATTTATAAGGTTTTTTTGAGTGATTTAGGGTTTTTAATTTTTTTTATAGATTTTTAAAGATTTTTCTAGTATTTGGGGTTTTTAGGTATTTTGAGTTGGTTTTAATGGTTTTAAAAATTTTAGGATTTTTTATGTATTTTAGTGGTTTTAAATACCTTTAGGTTTTAAGGTTTTCTTAGGGTTTTTAGGATTTTCAGTTTTGTTACATATTTATTTATTTTTAAGGATTTTTTATTAAATTTTATGGTTTTTATAGTTTCTAGGGAATATTGGGGGTTTTTAGGGTTTTTAAGGGTTTTTTAGTTTTTAGGGGTTTAAAGTTTTTTTAGAGTTTTATCATTTTTAGGGTTTCAAAAGGGTTTTTAGTTTTTTTTTGTTTTTATCTTTTTTATGGGTTTTTATATTTTTTTAATATTTTTCGGGGTGTGAGGTTTTTAGGATTTTTAGGGGTTTATCGTTTTTTTCAGTGGTTTAAAGGGTTATTATGTTTTCATGGTTTTATTGAGGGTTTTCAGGGATTTCAATGTTTTTAACATTTTAATGATTTGTAGAGATTTTTAAGGATTTTAATGGTATTTTTGGTTTTTTATATATTTTGAGGGGTTTAAGGTTTTTAAGGGGTTTTTAGGTTTCATGGGTTCTTTATGTTTTTTAGGTTTTTATTGTATTTTAGAGTTTTTAACGTTTTTATGTGATTAAATGGTTGTAGAGTTTTGGTGGGTTTTGAGGGTTTTTTTTTATTTTTATGTTTTTAAGGATTTTAGGGGGTTTTATGCTTTTAGGATTTTCTGGATATTTATTTATTTTTATGATTTTTAGTGTTTTTAAGTTTTTTAAGAGTTTTAAGGGTTTTTATGTTTTTACGTTTTTAAAGATTTCTTAGTGTTTTTCTTGGTTTCTGGTTTTTTACATTTTTATGGATTTTTAATGCTTCTTTTGGATTTTTATGGTTTTCAGGTTTTGTAGGGATTTTGAGCATTTTTAGGAATTTTCAAGCAGTTATAGTTTGTTGTGATTTCCCTGGTTTTTTGAGTTTTTTTATTGTTTTAATGATTTTTTTAGAGTTTTTAACGTTTTTTGGGGATTAAAGGGTTTTAAGATTTTTTAGTCTTTTTAGGGTTTTATGGGTTTTGAAAATTTTTATTGGTTTTTATGGTTTTTATGGTTTTTAGTGTTTTTAGGTTTTAATGAGTTTTCAGTGTATTTAGTTTTTCAAGGTTTTCATAGGGGATTTCTAGTTTTAGTATTTTTTATGTTTTTTTTGTTATTTTATGGCTTTTTATGGTTTTTCTATTGTTTAGGGTTTTTTTTGGGTTTTATGTTTTTTAGGTTTTCAGGTTTTTTTTAGTTTTTTTCGTTTTTATTTTTTTAGAGATTTTAAATTTTTTGGGATTTAAAGGATTATTATTTGGATTTTAATATTTTTATTGGTTTTTATGGTTCCTTATGTTTTTTCACGGTCTTTATGGTTTTTTGGGTGTTTAGGGGTTTCAATGTTTTTTATATTTTTAGGGTTTTATGTGTTTTTAATGTTTTATGGTTTTCTCAGGGGTTTTTAGGGTCTTTATAGTTTTAATATGTTTTAAAATATTTTTAGGGTTTTTAGGATTTTTTTTGTATTTTAGGGTTTTAGGTATTTTGAGGGTTTTTAGGGTTTTATGGATTTTTATGGATTTATTGTTTTTTAGGTTTTTTTGGGATTTTAAGGGTTTTTTGGTTTTTAGGAGTTTAAAGATATTTAGAATTTTTCATCATTTATATGGTTTTAAATGGTTTTTAATGTTTCTAGTGTTGATGTTTTTCATGGAGTTTTATGGTTTTTTAAAGAATTTAAGGGTTTTATATTTTTTTTATTTTTAGAGACTTTTTAGAGTTTTTATAATTTATAAATATTTTAGGTTTTTAAGGGTTTTTATTATATTTAGTTTTTTAATATTTTATTATTTATTTTTAGTGTATTTATGATTTGATTAGTTTTTGGGGATTTCTAGGGTTTTAAAGGATTTTTATGGGTTTTTTGGAATTAAGGGATTTTGAGGGTTATAGGGTTTTCTTGGGTTTTATGATTTTTGGGGTTTCTAGGGTTTTTTTGGGTTTTTAAGGGTTTAATGGTTTTTAGATTTTTTTTAAATTATTAAGGGGTTTCATGTTTTTCATTTTTTATGGTTTTCTGAAGGGTTTTCAGGGTTTTTAGGGTTATTTTACGTTTTGGTTAATTTTATGCATTTTTTCTTATTTTATGGTTTTTAGTGTTTTGTTGGATTTTGTTAATTTTTAGGGTTTTTAGGGGTTTTAGGGTCTTAAAGGTTTTTAGAGTTTTTTATATTATTATAGGAATTAAGTGTTTTTTGGTTTTTTGGTTTTATTTGGTTTTTTTGTGTTTCTGTGATTTTTTTATGTTTAAAGGGATTTTTCTAGATTTTTTTATTTTTAGGATTTTTAGGGTTTTTGATGGTCTTTAGGGTTTTTAGGGATTTATGGACTTTTATTGATTTTTTGAGTTTTGGGGGGTTTTTTGAGTCTTTTTGCATTTAATGTTTTTAGAATTTTTAATGTTTTTATGGGATTAATCAATTTTTAGAGTTTTAAGTGGTTTTTAGGTTTTTATATGGTTTTAAAGGTTTTGGTGTATTTTTATAGATTTTATTTTGTTTAGGGTTTTTTAGGGTTTTACCATTTTTATGTTTTAAGGGGCTTTGTGTGTTTTTAGGATTTTAAGGGTTTCTTATGGGCTTTCTAGGGTTTTAGGGGTTTTTTATGATTTTAGGTATTTTTGTAGATTTTTATCTTTTTTAGTTTATTAGGTTTTTTAGTATTTGCGGTTTTTTTGTGTTTTGGGTTTTTTGTTTTTTTGGGTTTTAATGGATTTTTTTTATATTTTTATGGGTTTTTATGTTTGTATGGTTTTGGGGTGGGGAGGGGGGGTTATAGTATTTAGAATTTATTAGGTTTTTTGGATTTTTAGTGTTGTTATGTTTTCAAATTTTTATTTGGGTGTTATAGTGTTTTTAGTGTTTTTTTACATTTTATGGGATTTAATAATTTTTTAGGACTTTTAATTTTTATTGGGTTTTGGGTATTTTGATAGTTTTTATGGTTTTTAGTGATTTTTTGGTTTTTATGGTTTTTTGGGGTTTTAAGGGTTTCTTAGTTTCTTAATGGTTTTATTTTTTTTATAGTTTTAATGTTTTTAGTGGTTTAAAAACATTTTAGAGGGTTTTTTAGGTTTTAATGGGTTTTTGTATTTTTTAGTGCATTTTTTGGTATTTATGTGATTTTATGGTTTTTACAGTTTTTTGTGGTTTGGGTGTTTTTATTAGTTTTTAGGGTATTTAGTGTTTTTTAGGTTTTTAGGAGTTTTAATTGGTTTTATGTTTTTAAGTTTTTAATAGGGATTTTTAGGTTTTTTATATTGTTATGTATTTTTTAGTATTTTTATTGTTTTTTAGGTTTTTAAGTAATTTAAGGGGGATTGGGGTTCTTTTGGGTTTCTTGGGTATTTATGGTTTTTTTGGGTTTTTATGATTTATTGGATATTTTTAGGGTTTTTATGGTTTTTAGAGTTTCTTAATTTTTTTAGGGTTTTAAAGGATTTTTTATATTTTTTGTGGTTTTTATGTATTTTTATGGGTTTTATGTTTTTTTGGGTTTTTAGGTGTTTTAGGATTTTAAGTGTTTTTAGGTTTTCAATGGTTATAAGTGATTTTATATTTTTATCTATTTGTTAGGGGTTCAGGGTTTTTCATTTTTTGTAATGATTTTTATGGATTTTAGGGGTTTTATTTTTTAGGTTTTATGGTTTTTTGTTTTTAAGAATTTTTTATTTTTTTAGGGTTTTATTGTTTTTAGATATTTTTTTAACAATATTATGGGTTTAATAGTTTTTTTGATTTTTTAGTAATTTTATGGTATAAATGGGGTTTTAGGTCTTTTACGGTTTCTAAGGGTTATTTAGTGTTTTCGGTGTTTTTTAGTTTTTAGGGGTTTTATGTGTTTTTTACGTTTTTAAGGTTTTCTTATGGGATTTTTTTGGATTTTTATCATTTTTTATAGTTTTTGGGGTTTTTGAGGGTTTATAGTTGTTTTAGGGGTTTTATGGTTTTTAGGGATTTTAGTATTTTTTTAGTTTTTAGGGGGATTAAGTATTTTACGGTTTTATGGTTTTCTTTGGGGAGTTTTAGTGTTTTGTGGTTTTTTTTCATTTTTAGGGATTTTAATTAATTTTTTAGAATGATTATGTGTTATAGTGTTTTTAGGGATTTTGATGGTTTTTAAGAGTTTTAGGGTTTTTATGGTTTTCATGGGGTTTTAGTTTTTTTATGGTTTGTAGGGGTTTTAATGGTTTTTAGATTTATCTAATGAATCTCGGTGTTTCAAGGGGTTTTAGAGTTTTTAGTGGGTTTTATTGTTTATATGGGTTTTTAGGTTTTGTAGAGGTTACATATTTTTAGGGTTTTTATGGTTTTATAGGATTTAAAAAAAATTATGTTTTAGGTGTTTTAAGTGCTTTTTGGTTTTTATGGTTTTATAAGGGGTTTACAGGGTTTTTGGTTTTTTTACATTTATGGGTATTTTTAGAGCTTTTTATGATTTTTATGGTTTTTATGGATTTTGGGGGTTTTATGGTTTTTAGGGTATTTATTGTTTTTTAGGGTTTTTAGGTTTTTTTAGTTATTATGATTTGTAGGGTTTTAGAGTTTTTTAATGTTTTTTGGTGTTTAAAGTGGTTTTAATGTTTTATGGGTTTTAAAGGGTTTATATAGAATTTTAGGGATTTCAAGTTTTCAGGTGCTTTATGGGTTTTAGGGACTTTAGGGTTTTAGGGTCATTTATTTTTTTACTGTTTTTTATTTCTTTAGGGGTCTTCAGGGTTTTTATGTTTTTATGGTTTTCTTAGGTGTTTTCAGGGCTTTAGGGGTTTTAACATTTTTATGAATTTTAGGGTATTTTTATTAATTTTATTGATTTTATGGTTTTTACAGTTTTGAGGGTTCATGGGTTTTTATTGTTTTTATGGTCTTAGGGGTTTTATTTTTTTTATTTTTAGGGGTTTTAGGTTTTTTTAGGTTTTTAAAATTTTCTTAGAGTTTTTCAATGTTTTTTAGATTTTTTTTAATTTGTTGGGATTTTTAGGGATTTTTAGGATTTTTAGGGATTTTTATGGTTTTTATGGATTTTAAGGGATTTTAAGTTTTTTATGGGTTTCTTAATTTTTAGGGTTTTTTGTGTTTGTTGGGGTTTTATGGTTTGTAGTGTTTTTGAAAAAAAATTATCACTTAAATAGTTTTCACATTTTTTAGCATTTTTATGGTTTTTATGGTTTTTAGGGGTTTTCTGGTTTTCTAAGTTTTTTATGGGTTTTAGTTTTTTTTTTATTTTAGGGGTTTTATGTTTTTATTGTTTTCAAAATATTTTTAGACTTTTTAGGGTTTTTTTACATTTTTACCGATTTTAAGAGATTTTTTAGGACTTTTATGAATTTTTAGAGTGTTTATGGATTTTTAGTGTTTTTCAGTTTTTATGGTTTTTAGGGGTTTTATTTTTTTTGGGTTTTTTGGTTTTATTCAGTTTTTTAGTGATTTAAAATTTTTTAGAGTTTTTTATTATTTTTGGTGGTTTAAAAGTTTTTTAGTGTTTTTAGGGATTTTTATGGAATTTTTGTGTTTTTAATGTTTTTACGGTTCCAAGGGCTTATATGGTTTTAGGGATTTGTGGATTTTTTAGGATTATTACCATTTTTTATGTTTGAAAGGGATTTAAGTGTTTCTAGTGGGTTTTTTAAATTACTAATGATTTTTATGGAGTTTTTTTACGGTTTTAATGTTTTTTGGGATATTCATGGTATTAGGGTTTTTAGGGATTTCATGGTTTTTAATCTTTGAGGGGGTATTTCTGAGATTTTTAATGTTTTTAAGGTTTTCTAGAGTCTTTTTAAACATTTTGGGGTTGAATGGGGTTTTAGAGTTTTTTTGGGTTTCTAATGCTATTTATGGTTTTAAGGTTTCTTAATGTTTTATTGGTTTTTTTAGATTTTTTGGTTTTTATCGTTTTTTTGGTTTTAGTCTTTTTTTATATTTTTAAGGGGTTCTTAGGGTTTTTAGGGGTTCTATGGTTTTATGATATTTTTTATTTAAGGTATTTTTTAGTATTTATATTGGTTTAAATGGTTTTTAGGGATTTTTGAGGGTACATATGATTTTTTTTTATATTTTACAATTTTATGGTTTTTTATGTTTTTAGGGTTCTTTTATTTTAAGCGGTTTTATAGTTTTTAGAGGTTTTAAAATTTATATAAGTTCAAAGTTGGTTTGAATGAGTTTTATGTTTTTTTAATGATTTTAGGGTTTTTTTTTATTTTTACAGTTTCTAGGGTTTTCAATGGGGTTTTAGGGTTTTTAGAGTTTTTATGTTTTTTTTGGGTTTTAAGTGTTTTTAGGTTGTTAAGGTTTTTGGGGTTTTTTAGCGATATTAGGGTTTTCAAATTGTTAGGAATTTTAGGAATTTTTTTATTTTTATAGCTTTTTATGTTTTTTTGGGATTTTTTGTGTTTCGATGATTTTTTAGGGGTTTAGGGGTTTTTTTGGTTTTTTAGGATTTTATTGGGTTTTTTATGTTTTTAAGGATTATATAGTTTTTTAATATTTAAGGGGCCTAAATGGTTTTTAGAGTTTTATGTGTATTAGGGTTTTTATGATTTTTAGGGTTTCTTTAAGTTTTTTGGATTTTTAGTGTTTTTTATGTTTCATGCAGTTTTAAGTGTTTTTAGGTTTTTAAGGTTTTCTTAGGGAATTTTTTTGGGTTTTTTGGGTTTTTTGGGATTTTAATGTCTTATGTATTTTTAGTAACATTTTAGGAATTTTATTTGGTTTTATGGTTTTTATGGATTTGGATGGTTTTAAGGGTTTTAGGGATTTTAGGGATTTTATGGTTTTTTTGGGTTTTAGGAGATTTTTTAGTTTTTTAGGTTTTAATTTTTTAGACCTTTTCATAACTTAGGGGGTCAGGGATTTTTTTGTGTTTTTAATTTTTTTTCGGGTTTTTATTTGTTTTTAGAGTTCTTTATGTTTTCTATGGTTTTTATGGTTTTCTGAGTTTTCTGGGGTTTAAAGGGTTTTTTTAGATTTTTAGCACTTTTATGGATTTTAGGTGTTTTATGTATTTTTGGGTTTTTAATGTTTTCTTATGGATTTTTAGGGTTTTATGTGATTTATAATTTTCATAGATTTTTAGGAATTTTAAATGATTTTTTTTAGTGTTGTTTGGATTTTGAAGGGTTTTAGGGTTTTTTATTGTTTTTAGGGGACTTATAGTCTTTAGAATTTTAGAGTTATTTGATTTTTTTTGTTTTCAATGTATTTATGTTTTTTTAGTGTTTTTGGGGTTTGAATTTTTTTAGATTTTTTTCTTTTTGTGGATTTTCTGGTTTTATGGTTTTATGCGTTTTATGGTTTTTATGGTTTTTAGACTTTTTTGAATTTTTACGATTTTGAAGTGTATTTATGTTTTTATGGTTTTCATAGTGTTTTTAAGGTTTTTGGGGTTTTATATATTTTGGGTTTTTAAGGAATTTATAAGATTTTTATTGTTTTTATGGTTTTTAGAGATTATTTGTGTTTTTACGGTGTTGGGTTTTAAATGTTTTTTGGGACTTTAGGGGGGATTTTGAGGTTTTTAGGGTTATCAAGGTTTTTTAGAGTTTTTTTTGTTTTTTTGTTTTTTAAAGGGGTTTTATAGTTTTTTTTTGGGTTTTAGGGTTTTTATGGGTTCTTAAAATTTTAAATTTTTAGTTTTTTTAGTTTATTTTTATGTTTTTAGGGGTAAAAGTGTTTTCATGGTTTTAAGTATCTCTTACAATTTTCCAATATTTTTAAGGTTTTTAAAATTTTTATGATTATTATGGAGATTTTAATTTTTTTATGGTTTCCAAAGGTTTTATGGATTTTGAGGGATTTTATTATTTAAAATGGGTTTAGGGGTTTTGTTTTCTTTCTTCTGATTTATTTGGGTTTTTAGAGTATCTTTAAGATTTTTGTGGTTTTAGAGATTTTAACATTTTAATGGTTTAAATGGTTTTATATTTTTAGTAGTTTTTAGGGAATTATCGGTTTTTAAGGTTTAATGGATTTATGATTTTTAGGGTTTTAATGGTCATAAGGGGTTTTAGTCTCTTTTGGTCCATTTTAGTTATTTTTAGGGCTATTAACGCTTTTTAGGCTTCTTAGGGGTTTTAACAGTTTTTTGTTATTTATGGTTTTCATTATATTAATCACAATTTTTAGGGAATTTTATATTTCTTTGTATTTTTTGGAATTTTTAGTATTTTTATTATTTTTAGATATTTTTAGGGTTCTTTGGGGTTTTTTGGGTTTTTTGGGTTCTTTGACTTTTTTTGGGTTTTAGGGTTTTCTGAGTTTTTATGGTTTTAATGGTTTCTTAGGGTTTTTAATGTTTTTAGTGGTTTAAAGGTTTTTTATAGTTTTTTGGGTTTTATCACTTTATGGGTCCATAGGGTTTTTTAGGTTTTTAGGTTTTTATGGTTTTTAGTTGTTTTAGGGTCTTTTAGTGTTTTCAGCATTTTTAGTTTTTTATGGTTTTTAAGTGTTTTAAGGTTTTAAAGATTTTCGTGACGGTTTAATGGATTTAGGGTTTTTATATTTTAAGTATTTTTATATATTATTTAGGATTTTAATCCTATTTTTGTGTTTTTATTGATTTTGAGGGTTTTAGGTTTTTTCATAGTTTCTTAAGGCTGTTAGCGTTTTTAGGTTTTTTTATTCTATGTTTTTTTTAGTTTTTAAGGTTTTCTTAACATTTATTATGAATTATTGGGTTTTTTATGTTTTTATTAATTTATAGATCAATTTTATATGTTTTATATTTTTTTATGTATTTGGAGGATTTTGAGGTGTTTTATGGTTATTTTTGGGTTTTAGGGTTTTTCGAGTTTTTAGGATTTTTTTGATTTTTTTAATGTTTTTAGTGATTTAAAGGTTTTTAAGAGTTTTTTTTGTGTTTTTATAATTTTTATAAGTTTTTAGGATTTATAGGATTTTTGTTTGTTAGAGTTTTTTTAGGGTTTTAGAGTGTTTTAGGTTTTCTTGGGTTTTAATTATTTATAGATTTTTAAGGTTTTCATAGGGATTGTTAGAGTTTTTTATTTTTTTAATTATAGTTTTTTGAATTTTTTTAAGATTTTTATGTTCTATTGGGTTTTAGGGATTTGAGGGTTCTTATGGTTTTTAATGGTTTCTAGTGTTCTTATAGTTTGTTTGTTTTTTTGGGTTTTTATAGGTTTTTAGAGATTTTATGGGTTTTTTGAGTTTTTTAATGTTCACATTAAATGGTTTTTAGATTTTTAAGTGTTTTTTTATTTTAAAATAGTTTTATGGGTCTTAAATGTTTTTTATGTTTTTGGGGGTTTTTACAGTTTTTTATCATTTTTTGTGTTTTTAGGGTTTTTAGGGTTTTTGGTTTTTCTATGATTTTAAGTATTTTTTGGGGTATTTAGGATTTTTTTTGGATTTTGTGGGTTTGAGGTCATTTTAAGGTTAATAGGGTTTTAGGGATTTTAGGTTTTTAGGTTTTTTTATGATCTTTTGAAAATTTTAGGTTTTAAGTAGTTTTAAGTGTTTTAAGGTTTTAAATTTTTTAGGGGTTTTTAGGGTTTTTACGTTTATTGTGATTTTTATGACTTTTTATAATTTTTATGGTGTTATGGTTTTTTGGTATTTTGTGGGGTTTGTAGGGTTTTTCTAATAATTATGATTTTATTGATTTTGTATTTTTTCGGGGTTTTTTATTTTTCTAAAGGTGTTTTGGTTTTATAGATTTCTTAAAAGTTTTTAGGTGTTTAAATGGGTTTTAGATATTTTAGTGGGGTTTTTTAGATTCCATGGGTTTTTAGGTTTTTTATGGTTTCTTGGGGTTTTATGGTTTTTAGGGGGTTTTAAGGTTTTTAGTATTTTTAGAAATTTTTAAGTTTTTAGGGGTTTTAATTATTTTTCGTTTTTTAATTTTTATTAAGGGTTTTTTGGGTTTTTTGGTTTTTAAGTTTTAAGGATATTTAGGTTTTTGAGGATTTTATTGTTCTTTTAGGATTTTTTTTTGGATTTTGGGGATATTTAAGGGTGTTTAGGCTTTTTTTTGTTTTTAGCATTTTTAGGCTTTTATACATTTTGAGAATTTTTGGGTTTCTAAGGTTTTCGTAGGGTTTTTCAGGGGTTTTAGGTTTTTTACATTTTTAATGTTTTTTTATGATTTTTAGGATTATTAAGGTATTAAGGGTTTGTATGAATTTTGATGGTTTTAGGGATTTTAGCGGTCTTAGGGTTTTTATGGTTTTTTGGGGGCTTTAGGTTTTTTTTGTTTTTTGGGTTCTTATAGTTTAATAGATTTTTTTAACATTTTTTTGGGGTTTATAGTGCTTTTAGAGTTATTAGTTTCTTTTTTGTGCTTTTATTTGTTTTTAGCGTTTTTAGGGGTTTTTATGTTTTTAGGTGTTTTAGGGTTTTTAAGTGTTTTTAGGATTTTAATGTTTACATAGGGTTTTTTTGGTTTTTTTATGTTTTTAAGTATTTTTAGTGATTTTTAGGATTTTTATGGACTTATATATTCTAGAGTTTTCTTCATATTTGAGGGTTTTATTTTTTTTAGGGCTCAATGGTTTTGTGGGTTTTAGTTTTTTTTAGTTTTTTACGGTTTTTAATTATTTTAGAGTTTTCAATGTTTTTATAGGTCTAAAGTATTTTCATTGTTTTTTTTTGTTTTTTAGTTTTTAGAATTTTTTAGGGTTTTAAGGGTCTTGAAGTCTTTAGTGGTTTATTGGTTTTTAGGGGGTTTTAGGGGTTTTATCATTTTTTAGGTTCTTTAGGGGGTTTAAGTGCCTTTAGGGTTGTAGGTTTTTTTTGTGGTTTTTACGGTTTTTAGGGTTATTTATGTTTTTTTGGGATTTTTATATATTTTTAGGGTCTTTTAGGATTTTATGGATGTTTAAGATTTTTAGGGATTTTGGGTTTTTTAGGGTTTTTATTGGTTTTTTGGTGTTTTTATACTTTTTTTAGGGTTTAAAGGGGTTTTATATTTTTTTAGTGGGATTTTAGGGTTTTTACTAGTTTTAAGGCTTTTATGGGGTTTTATGGTTTTTAGGGTTTTTCAAGGTTTTAGGTTTCTTTAGGCTATTTAGCATTTTTAGGTATTTTATGGGTTTTATGAGTTTATAGGTTTTATGATTATATTAGTTATTTTAGGGTTTTTTGGTATTTTTATGGAATTTTAGGTATTTTTAGTATATTTATTGGCATTAAGGGTTTTTAGTGATTTTGAGGGTTTTAGGGGGTTTATGCTTTTTAGGGTTTTTATGTTTTTCTGGGGGGGGGTTTAGGGGTTTTTAGAGTTTTTAGGGGTTTTAATGTTTTCTAGATATTTTTGCATTAGTATGCATTTGAAGGGTTTTTATTGTTTTTAGTGGGGATTTTATTGGGTTTTTATTGGGTTTGAGGGTTTTTATGGTTTTTAAGGGTATATGGAATTTAGGGTTTTAGGGTTTTATGGTGTTTTCCCTTTTTTATGTGTAATAGAGGGTTTATGTGTTTTTACGTTTTTCAGGTTTTCATAGGGTTTTCCAGTTTTTTTGGGTATTCATGTTTTAATGGATTTTTTTGGTTGTAGGATTTTTATAGTTTTTAGGGTTTTATGAATCTTGTGGACTTTTATGATTTTTATGGTTTTAATTTTTTTGGGGGTTGTTGGGTTTTTTTGTTTTTTAGGATTTTAATGATTTTTAGAGTTTTTTAATGTATTTGGGGTCTAAATGGGTTTTGGAGTTTTTATTAGGTTTTCAGGGTTTTTTGGGGTTTTTAGTGTTTTAAAAAAAATTAAGCTGTTTTATGGTATTAGTGGGTTTTACGGATTTTATAGTTTTTTATGGTTTTTAGAAATTTTTATGTCCTTTAGGGGCTTTAATTTTTTTTTCTTTTAGATTTCATGGATTTTAGGTTTTTTTACATTTTAGGATTTTTTAGCGATTTTTACGATTTTTTTATTGTTTTAAGGATTTTTGGGTCTTTTACGGTTTTATTGGTTTTTTATGGATTTTACATGTTTTTTTAGTATTTTAGGGTTTTCTATATTTTTAGTGTTTCTTTAAATATTTTATTTGTGTAAATAGTTTTTAGAGTTTTTATTTATTTTTAGTGTTTTTATGAGTTTTTAGTATTTTTAACATTTTTCAGTGTTTTTATGGTTTCTACGGGTTTTATGTTTCTTTATTTGTTAAGGTTTTCTTTTGGATTTTCATGGTTTTTTTGGTTTTTTTGATTTTAAGGATTATTAGGATTTTTATGTTTTTTAGGGAATGAAAGATGCGAGGATCGGGTTACTCCCAACCCCCCAAAATATTATTATGAAAAAAGGCGCAGTAGACAAGGGAGGGGAGGGGTCAAACGACCCGCACCCAAAACCCCTTTACAAACCCAAAACGCAAAAGACCCCAAAAAAAAGATCAAAAAAGAAAAAACACACAAATCCAAGCAAGAAAAAACCAGCTGTAGTCCGAACCAAGAAACAACCAACATCCAGCAGCAGTAGCACCATCACCATACTCAGCAACTTTGTCACCTCCAAAGCATCAACAACATCACATCTCATCCAAGCAGTAGCCAATGTCCATCCCATCCAATTCCGACAACCAGCATCCCACTTCCACCTTAGAAACCAGCATCACCAACACCAATCAACACCACCATACCAAATTTCTAGCACCCACCACCTCCACTCAAGGGAAGTGGTAGCCAAAGACAAGTAGCTCATCATCCAACAACTCAATTTCCAACCAAAATTCAGCAAAAACTTATGAAGGAATCAACAACCAGCAGCGAACGTCATATAACACCTCAGAATCCAATGACCATCATTCAGCAGTAACAACAACTCAAAACAAAACCAGCCACAACACAAGAGCACGCAGGCCAGCTTATCAGAACGAACACAACACATAATGACCATACCTTCATCAGTAGCAAGATCTAAGAACAGAAAAGAGGAAATAGGAAAGAAAACCTGCAACTTTTCCATTTTCATCCACCATGACCCATCGAGATTCCAGGAAGGCCAGAAAGACCCTCCTTAGGTCCAAAAAAGAAACGCAGATCTAAGCACGGAACTGAAAACGCCAATGCCAAGAAGTCGCGTAGCCTGCCAAACCCACTTACCACCAAAACAAAGCCAAATCTCTCCCAGATGAAGCCACCAGAGCATCTTTCTGCACCAAAGATGAGAGCCAAAGCATCAAGAACCAAAAGACCTGAACAGGAGAGACAAAACCCAGATCTGACAGGCATACCTGAAGATCGGGCCAGGCACCCCTCTGTCCAGACGTCGAGATATCCATTGTGCCCGTATTGACTTCACCATCGACCTCTTATACTTCACCCAGATCATTGTAGAGTCATCCCCACTGCCTCCAAAGAACAAAGTCGATGCCCAAGGAGAAGTAGGCACCAGATCTAGCAAAACGGATCCAAAAAGATGTAAGATCCAGACAAATTTGTCACCCCCATTTCCAGAAACAACCCACCAGATCCCAGCGACATCCACCATCTGCCTCTATTTCCACCATCGTTCCAAGGGAGGAAGCCACTCGAACATAAAATCATCCGCATCCCAAAGCACAAACTATAATAGATCGATAAAGACATTAAAGAGGATTCTAAGAGGGAACCCTAGAGATCGTCGCGTCGTGACGGAGATCCCAGGAGAGAGCGGAGGCATCTTCCTTATGTTTTTAGGGATTTTTATGGTTTTTAGAGATTTTAGGGTTTTAGGGGTTTTAGGTTATAGGTTTTTTAGTGTTTTCTTTGTATTATAGGTTTGAGTTGTTTTTAGGTATTAGGGCATTCTTAACAGTTTTTAGGGTTTTTAGGGGACTTTTCGTTTTTAGAGATTTTTACGAATTTTTACAGATTTTAATTATTTTTAGTGTTTTTAGGGATTTTGATGGGTTTTGGGTTTTATAGGTTTTTTGGGGTTTTAAGTAATTTGGGTTGTTTTTGAGTTTTTTATTGTATTAAATGTTTTCTTGGAGTTTTTTAATTTTTTTAGTGGTTTAAATGGTTTTTATATTTTTTAGTGGTTTTAGGGTTTTAATGGATTTTATGGGATTTTAATGTTTTTAGGGGTTTTTTGGGTTTCTTAGGTTTTTAGGGTTTTTAATGATTTTAGGATTATAGGAGTTTTAATATTTTTTAGGTTTTAATGTTTTTCATAGGGGTTTTAAGAGTTTTTTTTGTGGTTATTATGTTTTTAGTGGTTATTAGGGATTTATTAAGATTTTTATGGTATTTAGGTTTTTTTTGAGATTTTAATGTTTTTAGGAGGTTTATCATTGATTATTTTTTTTGTTTTTATGGTCTTTATTGAGTTTTTAGGATTCTGTAGGGTTTTATAGTTTTTAATGTTTTTAGGGTTTAAAGGTTTTTTAGAATGTTTAGTTTTTAAGTTAATTTTTTAATTTTTAGGGGTTTTAAGGTTTTTAGTGTTTTTTATGTTTTTAGGTTTTTATTTTATTTTTTGGTTTTTTTTGAATATAGGGTTTTTCGGGGGTTTAGGGTTTTTAACATCTTTTGGATTATTTGGGGTTTCAAGTGTTTTAATTTTCTTATGGTTTTCTTTAGGGTTTTTTGGGTTTTAGTGGTTTTTTTGGATTTTTTGTAATTTTTAAGGACATTTATGGGGTTTTAGGGCTTCTATGGATATTGATAGTTTTTAATGTTTTTTATGTTTTTAGGATTTATTTCTAGAATTTAGTGTTTTTAAAAAATTGAGGGTTTTGAAGGGTTTCTAGAGTTTTTAGTGATTTTTAGGGCTTTTATGGGTTTTATGGTTTTTATGGTTTTTGTGGTTTTTTTGGATTTTAGGGATTTTTATGGTCTTTTAAGGGTTTTATCATTTTTTCATTTTTAGGGGTTTTATTTTTTTAGGTTTTTATGGTTTTCTTAGGGGTTTTCATAGTTTTCAGGTTTTTCTACTTGTTTAGGGTTTTTATAGGTATTTTAGGCTTTTATAGTTTTTAGGGTTTTTAGGATTTTAAGGATTTTTAGGGATTTTAGCGATTTTATGGTATTCTTGGTTTCTTAGGGTTTTTTCTTTTTATTATTTCTAATGTTTTTTGGAGGGTTTTTAAATTTTTATTTGTTTAAAAGGGTTTTAAAGTTTTTATCAACTTTTGGGGGTTTTATGGGGATTTAGTTTCTTTAATGTTTTTAGGGTTCTTTATGGTTTTAAGATATTTAAGGGGTTTATGGGTATTTTAATGGTTTGTAGAATTTTTTAAATTTTATAGGGGTTGTAAGTGTTTTAAGGTTTTTGAGGTTTTATTAGGGTTTTTTAGGGTTTTTTATATTTTTAGTGATTTCTACCGATTTTTTGGATTTTTATGGACTATAGGGTTGTTTGGGATTTTGAGGGTTTTTAGTTGTTTTATAGTTTTTTGGGGTTTTGGGGTTTTGGGGTTTTTATCATTTTTTATGGTTTTTAGTGATTTTATTTTTTATTGTTTTTAAGGTTCTCATATGGTTTTTTATGATTTTTATGGTTTTTTACATTTTTTGATATTTTTCAACATTTCTAGGATTTATATGGTTTTAGGGTTTTTTCTAGATTTTGAAGGTTTTAAGGATTTTAATGGTATTTTGGTTTTATTTTTTTAGGATTATTATGTTTTTTTTATTTTTTTAACCTTTTGGGGAGTTTAAATTGTTTTTATAGTTTTAGTAGGGATTTATGGTTTTTTGGGTTTTTTGGGGTTTTTTGATTTGTAGTGGTTTCATGGTTTTTAGGGTGTAACATCCTAACCCTGGATCCATTGAATGGTTCCCAAAGCTGATGTTTCACATGGCCTCAAGAGAACCTCCCAGTATGCCAAAGGCTGTTGAGTAGATTCGAGGTTCTGTGGTGGAATAGTGGGGATATTATACCCTCATGGTGAAAATTTTGCACAACGATATAACAATAACAGTAATTATAGAAAGCAATAATTTCAAGTATGAAAAGAAAAAGATAACATACAGAATGTTTAAATAAACAAGGTCAAGAGCAGCTTCATATACAATATGATGAACATGACATGTCTCTATATAAAATGAAAGGCAATGCATGGAAATTGATATCCAATACAAGAGAAGTATCAGTAGTAAAAAAGAACAAAAATAACTATCTATGGATAACATCACGAGCATAGATTGGTACTATGATCCCATGATCCTATGAAATGACAAAAAAAAAGAATCATAATGTTGGAACATTCCCTGATCCCTACATGTATCCATGATGTCTGTCCGGGTTCCCAACAATGACCCAAACAGGTTGTGAGATAAAACACTATAGGCCACCACCAACGGTGTCCATAAAAATTCTTGTGTGTGTATATAAGTTAATGTAGTCTAAAATATATAACATATATAAAGTGATAAATGTATAAGTGAAACTATCCAGTCTTCCAACAATAATCAATCACCCATAATAAGGGTAAAATCATATCAAGAAATCCTAAACACAGGGTATGTATAAAGAATAGAAACAACATCCACAAAGTTCTACGCCATGTAATCAAGTATTAGACCCCACGGGACAGATCCAATGAGTATAAATGTATGAGGCATTCCCTTTGTCCTATGCCAAGTAATCTAGTGCCAGGCCTACATGGGATGGATCCAAGGTCCGTGGTCAATAACATAGAATAGTTGGTAAATACTTGATTTGAGATTAAGGAGTGTAAATGTCCAAGGTGGTCCAATAAATTTGGATCCTAGGAGTATAAATGTCTCAAAAATACAAAGTAATTAGGATCCATGGACTATAAATATCCATGGAATCTTGGTCAACTGAATCCAAGGAGTAGAAGTGTACAAGTCATAAAATCATAAATCATTTCTTTAATTTTTTTCTATCCCATTTCACATTTTCATTCAACCCGTTCAATAATTTTAACATTATTTAATCATAAGTAAAAAAAGGTATAAAACCCTCTCTTAGTACCTTATTTAATTCAACAAGGTGATCTCTACCAAAGGCGAGCTCAGACACACCCAATGGGGCAGTATATCACTGGGAAGATACACTAACACTCCTTACGTGTGGTTGGGTTAGAGGTGAATGACCTCCAATAATATAATGGTACTAAATGGGAAACCAAATTAGGTTCCAACAATTTAATCAAGGAATTTAATCAAATTAATATATATTCTAAGAAGTCCATCATGCATCACAATAAAAAATGATATAAAACAACCTAAATGGAATATTTACAGACCACTTACCATATACATGTGGTAGAACACTCTTCCATTATTATCCATTAACTTGTCTGTAATTGGAAGAAAATATAAAAATAGATGAATTCCCTGAAAATAGTGCATATGTGCTCAAACAAAAGTAACATGGTAAAGATAAAGGAAAATAAATAAATGAGGAAAAGGAGAGAATCATTTACTGATGAATATAAAATGAGATAATTAGTAGCTGAATCAAAGGATGGATGATGAAAGAACATCAAAACACAGTTTTAGGCCTCAAATGAGCTTCTCCTATAGTTACCTTGTGAGATGGAGGAAGGGTTATATAAAAAATGATGCATTTCTTATTGTTTTAAAAACTAAAATAGGGTATTTGAATTAATTGTAAATTTATTATGTATGATGTAATTTTCAGGATTTATCTTCTAGAGAAATATCATTAGATGCTGTGAATTGACCTTCTCAAGCCATTATAAGTCATGTAATGAATACTCAACATGTATTCCAAGTGCACACCTTGTACTTGCCCTACAGTTTTCCTTCAACAACCTATCACAAACCAACAAGGGTTAACCTCGAATCAATCACCCAATATATCCCACAAAAAGGCCTAAAAGCTATTCCTGATCCTCCTTGGATGTAAAATAGTTCTAAGCATCTAGAATACGCAGTAGGGAATGATTTATCCTATAAATAACAAATAAAAAAATAAATAAAAACAGAACAATTAATACTGAAATATCATTATAAAATAAATAAAACTAAACATGCCTTCATGTGACCTCATAGGTCACCATAAAATACTGAACCGAAATTGCTCCATGGTGACTGAGTCCATGTTGGAAGTAGCAATAGAAGCTAAAAACAAATATAGAGCTATAGGAATGAATATTAAAACTCAGTAGGCATGCCCAAATAAACAATTCCCAGTTTTTTAACGTTAAAAATAAAACCAATTCATTCTAGTTTGAAAATATAAATAAACAAAAAGAGATTTTTTATCCATTTAAAAACAAGGTACAGAATAGAGAATCTAAACCCCATTTTTAGTTTTTACCATGAAAACCTTTTTAAGAGGGTAATTTATTTTTTTCAAAAACCCTATTTTTTTTAAAGGAACATTCGGTAAATGAATAATTTAATTAGGTTCTTCACAATTGTGGAAAGTAAAACATGATTTTTCATAATTTTTGAAATGAAATAAAAACTGAGAATGAAGCATTTAGTAATTTAGTACCATTGAAAATGAGGGTTAAATGATAGAAATAACCATGGGAAATCCATAAGTAACTATGGTAGTTTGGGTCCTTTGATACATATACTCTCAAAAATTGACAGTGGACATGATGTTCCATTATCATACCTGAGTTAACTAATATACCCCACCATAGTTTAGTTAGTTTAGTAAGGTAATAATTCCAAGGAGACCAAGCCTCAAACCCTTTGAATCATCTAACATTATAAACCTAGTCTTCCCACCTAGATACTTAGGGTTTACAAGTGCTATACCTAAACAAAGGTGTGTATTTCTCAAGATATAATATACATACATTTCACAAACTTTTACTAAAAACCACAATCCACTTTCTCTCCTCTAAAATCCTTCTTAAAGTATATCCAATTATACCTTTAAAAAATCTACAGCAAGTCACATGCTCTACTTTTGTTATACATTACATGTTACACATTTAACACTTATCAAATTTTAAATACAGGATTTATGTCATAAAATGGGTTTTCATTTACATAAAATAATTGAAGATTACAACTAAGCCTTATCAATTTAAAACTGAGAAATGTTTTTTATTTGGAATAAAAATTAAACATTTTAAATTCAATTCTCTTCATACAAGATCAAAAACATGTCTAAAAAAGGGAACCTCAATTAGAATCTTAGGTAAAATATGTGAAGTGAATGAAAATGCATTTACAAGACTTAAAATCCACTTTTAATAGTATAAAAAACATATAATGGGAAAAAATATTTTTAAAACAATAAAGAATGTATGAAATTAAAAATAAAGGTCTGGGTAATGGGAACCTACCTCAAAACATGTTTTTTATAATGACAATCTAAAACCAACCGAAAAGGAAAACAGAATCCCAGATACCCTTCTTTTATTCTAACATGTATATTTACATAAACACACACACACACACACACAGATATATATATATATATATTAATAACCATAGCAGTAATGTAGATATTTTCATCACCATGAGATAATATATACAAAAAAGGTATATATATATATATATATATGTTCTTCACCCATTCATATGGGTGTAAGTTGCCTTCACAAAAGGTGTTAAAAATAAACTATAAAAATACAAGAAATTCAAAAAATTAAAAATAAAAAAATAAAATTTTTGAAAAATTGAATAATGGAATTTAAACTACTATAAACCCATATTTTATCCTTTACCTTCAATGGTAATGGAAAGAATCACCCCCCACAAGAACTGAGGGCTATAAAAATCAAAGATAATTAAGAGAAATACCGAAAAGGGGGTGGTATAGGGTTTAGAATAATTAGAATAAACCACCCATGAGAAAATAAAACCAAGAAAAGTTTAAGATTTAGTAAGGATAAGTGGAGAAGAAACCCACTAGAGTTGATCACACCCAAAACCAAAAGAAGAATCTCTGACCAAAGAGAGTGGGGGGGGTATATTGTGTGTGAGAGGGATACCTCCCAAGTGGTTGGTTGAGTGAGAGAAGGTGGGAGCATGTCAAGGGAAGATATTGGGTGGGGGAGACCCATTTCACTATTTAATAATAATAATTGTATTATTATTATTATTAAAAAACTTCAATTTAGGTTTTTTAAAAGGATGGACACTATGCATGGTTCTACCCCATGGTTGGAAAAATAAAATTCCAATAATTCACCCCTAAATGGGCCCCTAAATCACCATGTAAGGGCAGGATACATTGTTTGGAAAAACATTCATCGACTGTGTGATTCGGCTCTGTCAAAAACTACAGGCAGCTCGCACAGGTTGCACATGATTTATACTAAATGTGTGCCAACTGTACTCCTATGATAAAAACCCAAAATTTTAAAATATAAAACCATACTAACCCAAAAATCATATGATCGAATAAAAATAATTAAATAAATAAATTAATTAAAATTTTAGGGGTGGGGTGTGACAATTCTCCCCACTATGACAACTTCTGCCCATGGAAAGTTCCAAAAGACTTAACTAACTGAGACTCAAACAATCAAAAAAGTAAAATGAAACTCTGACCACTAGAGGACTGGGAACTAAGAACTCACTATACACACCAAACCTGAAACATTGAGATAAAAAAAGATACAATACCATACTGAAGGGACCAATTCATCATCCAAGTACACAACTAATGAGGTGAAAGGACTCAAACTAGAAAATAAAGGGAAGAAGGATGGGGGATGCATTTCTACAAATGTATCCTTAAAAAAGGAACACCATGACCCCTAACATAATTATAAAAAACAAAAATATATTTTTTTGATTCAATATTTTATGAGAATTTTTTACAAAACCCACTCCCCAAGCTATACAAACTACCATGATCGAGGTTAGGAAAGGTTGCACCAAGACATTTCCCATCACAAACTCCTTGAAGACCAAGTTTTTTTCGATCTCATCCTATAGTGGTATCCCCACCATATAACGACTCTGTTCAAATAGCTAATTCCAAAAATTAAAATAAATAAAAAATTCAAACAAAACCTATTAAACTGGACAGCCTCTAAACTTCCTGAATTACACCTAATTAGTTTAAGATATGGAATAAACATGACCCATAGTGGGTATTACCACTATTTTAGAACCATGTATCAGGTAATAACCCCCAACAAAATAGGCCTCAATAAAAGAGATTAATATTAAACAAAAAAATGATCCATGATTCATAACTACCCTAAAACACCTCTAAGATACACAACTAAAAAAACTAAAAGCATTCCAAAAACAATCAAAACAAAAGGGGGGAGGGTCCAAAATAGACAACCATATGAAGGGAAAACTCAAACGGATTATTCTTTGATGTTAAGAACAATAATTTGGATCTATGTTTTTTCCCACACATAAAAATTCTCTGACCGTGTGAAAATATTCACTTCAGGTCCTATGGATGGATCTGTGATGTTTTTAAGCATATAATTCCCCATAGTTTGGAAACAAAAACCTCTAATTGAGGCTGCCACTCCTTGAAAAATAGCTTACAGAACTTTTCCACAACCACCCTGTCAACAAGAAATAGAATGATTATGGAAAAAGGATTAAAGTAACCAAATTGACTAAATTGGAGAAAAACTAATTGGTGGTCTGATTAACAATAATAAGGAACTAACAAAGTGGAAACCCTAGTAATTGGTTTCTCCGGTTCACACTCCTTGCCATATGGGAACCCTTTATAAGAATATTTGAAACTAACTACTAACTACCACATACTACCCTCTCCAAAACTGACCGATCTTTGGACACCTCATTCACCAAATTCCCAAAAATAACTTTAAAAAATATTAAAACATAGTATTTAATCTCTGGACATAGACCCCACATTAAGATAGGATATTTCAACAGAACAATCAACTCTAACTCTGAGGAAATGAAACTAGCTTATTCAATCTAGTCAACGCAACCCTTGACCATCTATTAACATATATGAACACCCATTATATCTATTATCCTTTAAATTCTAATCATCCTTGACTAGCAAGAAAAATAGACAACAAATGAAAAGAACCTAGCCCCCCCCACTCTAATGGGAGTCTACAAAAAACCAACAATTGGAAAAAAACTCCCTAGAAACCATTGGGGACTTTATGGGAGCCTTATAATAAATAATATAAAAATACCCCACCAATTCAATATCAAGACACATATCAGACATAACTTAACCAAGATAACATTTCAACCCAAATCGCTAATTTAAAAACAAAACACCACACAACTGAACCAAAATCCGCTTTTTGAAACCACTACTTCCATTCCTAATCCAAAACCTTTTCCACTTCAAAATAATTTCAACATAAAAACCAATTTCAAAAACAAATTACCTTTCCATGTCCTCTTTCACTAAAATAATTGTAACTCACCCTATTATAAAAACATTACAATCCCCCCTTAAAAAACATTTTCCCCAAGCAAAACAAGCTAAAATTTTTGGTAACTTACTAATTGAATTCCTTAATGGCCCACACATATGATTTACCATGAGATCTCAAGAAAACATCCACAAGTAAAAATAAATATCCAAACAAAAGTTATATACGTACATATGAGAATCCATAGGACTACCAAAGGTCAAATAAAAAATATCTTTCCAAACCTCTATTTAAAGCATGCCCAATAGATTTTCAAAACCACATATTGTCATTTAAAAAAACATTCCCAAATTCCAAAGAAACCTCCATCATACTTTTTAAAAAAACATTATAAAATACCGAATAACTTTCCAAAATGACTCCCATTTTCAAAACAACCCATTTCACTTCCAAAAAAATTGAATGTTTTTATTATGAAAATACCATTTTTGATAAACCAATCACTATTTTTCTAAACCAAACATAATTATAAAATATAAATAAGAATACCCCCCAAATCAAGTAAAACAAATACAAAAAGTAAAATAAAATAAACTCCATACTCAATGAAAAATCCAAAAATATCATAAGAACAACTGCTACAAATAGCTTGGGTGCACAGTTTGGAAGGCCATGTGCCACCAGGGTGAGAACATCGAAGGTCATCAGAAGCAGTTTCATGGTAATTACATGGTTTTATAGACTATGAAAATAAACCATATAACCTATAAATACCTACCATAATAACCAAAAAATCCTAAAAACCAACCAAATGCAATCAAATAAAAACCAAGGAACTAAAAAACACTCAAGGTCCAATCTCATATATTAAGGCACCACCATCCCAAATTTCCCTAGAAATTCAAGTGTCCTTCTAGATATGTGGTGATCAAGAACCTACCGACAACTAAATACTTGAATTACAAAATCATATCTCCAAAATACCAGACATCCCCAAATAGAAAGGGATAATTCCTAGGATACCATCTTTTCATGAACCAACCTGGGTCAACCCCAAATCGGTCATACAAGCTTGCCCACGAAAAGGTCTAAGAGGCATTCTTGATTATCTAGGGGTAGAAACTAGCATCGAGAATCAACAATACTCAGTTGGGAATGATTTAACCTTTGAAAAATAGATAAACAAATGAATAAATATAGAACAAGTAAGACCGAACTGGCAGCGAAATGGAAATAAAACTGAACATACCTCTATGTGACTATATGTCACCATCAACCACTGAACCAACATCACTCCAAACAACCGATTATGAGTTAGAAGCAGCACCAGAAGAAAAAAAATATAGAGTTATAGGTGTGAGTATTAAAACTCAGTAGTTATTCCAAAATAAACTACTCATAATGACATACCATTAAAAATAAAACAAATTAATGAAGCTCTAAAAATATAAATAAAAAAGAGCCTTTTTATATGTTTCACCACAAGTTGAAATCTATAGATTATAAAAACCATTTTTTTTCTCTATTACATTGAAACCCTTTTAAAAGGGGAATGAATCTTTCCAAAATCCCACTTACATAAAGGATTATATGGTAATGGAATCATTTCATTAGGTGTTAAAAAATAGTGGAAACTAATTTTTTTAGTTATTTCTAAAATGAATGGAAAACTAAACATAAATAATTTTCTAAATCCTTACCATAGAAAAACAAGGGTAAAAAAATATCAAGAATCATGGTAAATACCTAAGGAAATAGGTTGGATGGGGTCCTAGGATTATAATAATCTTAGTGATTGACCATGGAAATGAAGGTATGTTCTCCTGCCCGAGCTAACCAATCTACATCACCATAGTTTAGTTAGTGTTATAACATAATCTTTCCAGAGATACTAGGGATTACCCCTACCAAATATCTTAGTATACTCACCAAGTATTTCCCACAAGATACTCATGATTCCCATTTTCCATGCAAAAATGGAGGAAAGTTTTTATCAAGCTAGTATATACATACATTTCACATAATTTTACTAAAAACCACAATCCATTATCTTATATTTGAAATCCATTTTTTATCACAACCCCTTTTACATTTCCAAAAGACATAACAAATCACATGCTCCATTTTTGTTATAAATTACATTACACACACTTAGAACACATCACATTACAAATATGAGGGGAATTTATTAAAAATAGATTTTCATTTCCATAAAAAAATTAAGTTGTTGACCAGGTGTTATCACTTTAAAGTTGAGAAATGTTTTTTATTTAGAAAACCAAATAAACATTTAAAATTCATTACTCTTCAAAAAATATATAAAACATTCCTAAAAAATAGAAACTCTATTAGATGCTTAATTAAAATCTGGGAAGTGAGTGAAAATAAGTTTTAAAATCCACTTTTCATAGAATATATATTTTATATATTGTTAAAAAAATTAAAATAATAATGTAAGCATAGAATTCAAATTAAAGGTTTGATTATTTGGAATCTACCTCAAAACATGTTGTTTTTTATGATGGCATTCTGAAACCTCTTCAAAAGGGCTATAGATGTAAAGAGACCCTCCTTTTACACTTTCACACATATACACATATATATAAATACACCGAGCTGAAATATAGATATTCCCTCACCATGAGGGAATATATTGATAGAAGATATATATATATACCTTTCCAATTATTATGGTTTTAAGTCACCTTCACAAATAGTGATAAAAAAACATTAGAATAATACCTGAAATCCAAAAATTAAATAATTCATTATGAAAAATTATGAAAAATTGAAGAATGAAACAAAAACTACCCCAAACCAATGTAGAATCCATTTACATCACTTTCCATGAACATAATTGGTCCCCCTAGTACCTAAGGACCCAAGACATCAAGGAGAAACAAGGTAAATACCGAAAAATGGGCGTTAGGGTTTGGACTAAATCACTTACACCACCCAGGAGAAAAGAAAACCAATAAAATTATAAGAATATGGAAGGGAAAAGATAAAAGAAACTCATAGAAGTTGATATCACCAAAAATCAAAACCAAAATCAGTGATTTAAGTGAGTGGTATGAGGAGGTCATGGTGCAAGGGATCCCCCTTGGGCATTCAGTCAAGTAAGATAAGTATGGGGGTGTTTCTTGTAGAGAGTTGTGTGGGGTGGGGGATACCCATTTTAGTGTTTAATAATAATAATAATAATAATAATAATAATAATAATCTTAACCTTTATAATAATAATAATAATAAATTTTTTTTTAAAGGTTGGACTGTAACACCCCAAGATTTTATGAGATATATTATTATTAATTTCTTTGATGTATTCTATTATACACTACACTAATATTAGTTTGTACTATACATAACACCGTATTAGATTGCAGTATACGCAACATTATTCTTGGCTCATGTTACACACAATTTCACGTTCGTTTTGTGGAAATTATTTTACGCAACATTATGTATAGATTTTTCTTAATGTATAAATGATATAAGTTTTGATTATGTTATATGCAACACCAAACGGATCTTTCACTACATGCATCCCTGAATTGGCCCGCATTACACACAATGAAGACCTTCCTCGATAGTATGTGTAGTACGCAATACCATGTTTCACTAAACGATATATTATTAAAATATTATATAAACTAGCCATTATGAATAGTAATACCCACATTTTGAAATTTTATAAATTTTATCATTCAAAATGGACTTCATTTTTGGATTCGGAATATCGAAATTAGCCTAGGGTGAATTTTTGGTATTTTTCTGAAAACATTCAATTTTTGATGAATATTGAAAACACTTGGTTACTACTTAAAACTGACTTTTTATTTAAATAATTAATTATTTTATTTAAATTTATTTTCGTTCAAAATTGATACATAATACCTATATAAGTTCAATTTAATTCATTTGAGTCATTTTATAATAATTTTAGATATATAAAAATTTTATTCAACTTTTCACCGTCTTTTACCCACCTCCCAGGAGAATTTGAAAATTTATATAAAACTTAATTTTACTGCTTCTGTTAGTGTAATTTTAAAAATTTGAGAGACACGGTTAATATCAAAGAGTAAAATTTTGTTCAATAAGATAAAAATAATTTTTGGTGAATAGTATCTTTTTACTTTTATTTACCACAGTTAAAATTAAATAACGAAATTAAGGGTAAAAATGATATTATTATTACCCTAACACATGTACTAATTCTATTGGATAAGTATAATTTGACCAAAAACAATCTTAGGAATATACTATTACCCTTTAGGTCAACATGGATTAGATTGGGACATTTATTATTATTTTATTTAAAAGTGTTAAAATAGTTAAAATCAAATTTTAATAACTAAAACATTTTTAATATAGGGTTATACATATAATAAATTATACTATAAATATTTATTAGAAATATAAAAATATTAACTACCTAATGGTATTTTATTTATAATTTTTATAAATTAAATAATTTAATTTATTTATGACACAATGGTGATGTAGTAATTACCTAAATAATGAAATATTAAAATAATTGATATTATAAATACCCAAATAAATGTAATTTGAGACTTTTTATGAATTCCACTAATTAAATAGGTTAATATTACATGTTAGTATTGATTTAATTTACTTTTTTTGAAATAATAATTCTGTTATGATTTTCAAAAAAACCAATTACCAAATAGTGTCAAAATTGAAATAAAATAGTTTCGAAAACAATTATTATATTATTAATTGTTATTATTTTCCTAAAAATCTAAGGTTCAGCCAAATGACTTATATAAGGATATATAAATTAATAATTCACCACTTGGTATTTTTTTTGATTTTTATAGTAGGTTTATTAACCATATAGTGTAAGAAAACAAGATGACATGGTAAATGTTAAATTATTAAACATAGAGTTAAATCTAAATGATAATGTTAAAATAGTAACCTAAACTTGTCTAAAAAATATAGGTTGAGATTATTTCGACCCATACCCACTTTAGATTCGAAATAAATCAATTTGGAGCTATTATATACTAAATATGACTTTATTATGAAATAATATTTTTAGTTTTTCCAAAGGTGCCCCTCTCCTCCCTTATAAAAAAGGCACCCTTCCCTCTTTTCATCACACCCTTTTGAGACTTTATGCTCGACTAAACCCTGCCAATTCCTCTTCTCAACCTCTCTAGTTACATCATATAGGTTCTGTTATTCTCAAAATACCATCTCTAGTTCCCTACGAAGACGTTTAAAGGAGGTGTGTCGAGGAAGAGGTAATCTCTTCTACCGACTCTTTCAAGTTTCTTTCTTCTTCTACTTCATCTTCTTTAGTTGTTTCATTATTACTTAATAATATCAGTATTAATTATATACTGATATGTGATCATAAATATGAAACAACCCTATTTCACCTTCTATCCATCCTATGGAAAATGAAATCACCGCGCGTGCGTACGTACGGAATACCGTCTCCACGTCGTGGTGTAATCAGTTTTTCCACCACCACCTTACTTGGATGGGTATAATGGTGTAAATAATACCTATATATAATTATTATAAAATCATACTTATTATAGGATATTATATCTTCCACTACAATACCATTCAATAAATGTGGGAACAATATCATCGCTCATGCATATGTACGGATTACAGTCTCCACGACGCGATGAGATTCATATTCCATGTTAACAATTAAAGAATGATTATAAGGTATATATAATAAGTATTCATGAAATATATGAGATAATAATGCTACTAGATTTATGTATATATATATGTATTTCATCTACTTAATTCCATTCAATTCAAAAAGGAAACAAAAAACAGCGTTAATGCATATGTACGACCTACCGTCTCCATGAATGATGTA
This sequence comes from Viscum album, assembly GCA_963277665.1. NCBI lineage: Eukaryota > Viridiplantae > Streptophyta > Magnoliopsida > Santalales > Viscaceae > Viscum > Viscum album. The sequence continues at coordinate 792,807,743 of OY728164.1, forward strand.
TTTATTTCCATTTATAGATCTATTATATATATGTATATTCTGAATATATATTATATATAAATCATTATTTATATTCAGGAATTAGGTAATCATGATCTATGTAATCATATTAATAATTACAAGTCAATACACGGATGATAAATGAAACGATTTTACCCAAAACGGTGCTTTAACATGGAATTTACAAAAGAACGGGTAATATAAAGTCATAAGTGAACAATATATGATATCATAACAATTAATAGGATTCTGTAATAAGTCAATGACATTATTTAAATCATTATACAGGATGTTCGGATACGTACGAAGCATATCAGACCTAAGGTAAGAGAAAATCCAACAATCTCATTTTTATCCGAGATTGTTTATACTTTGGTATTTACAGGGGTGTATTTATCGTCCACATACATGTTTCCTCAATATGTAACATTATTTATATCCTCACACAATTGTTAAAATCCAAATTTACCCATTGGTGAGTTTTTTAGTAAACGATATGAAAGGAATATTTTGTCGTTTTTAGTAAAAGATACTTTTTGATTTTTCGGCCAAAGTACAAGAATAATGTTTTTTTAACTTATACGACATGAATGGATTTTATGATTTCATAGAACATTATTTCCATGAAGATTCATTTACATGTTTTCAAGTTTATTTTTAATCAACTTCTTTTAGCTTAAAATTGTATGACATGTTAAGAAAGGAAAAATGTTTTTGAAGTGGAATGGATATTTTCCTCAAAAATGGAGTTCAAGTGTTTTATCAAAACTATTTTACATCCAAGATAATATAGGGTTCTGTTTCTATCACTATTCTTATAGTGATTTGATTATGTTATGATGGAATTATTTTTATTATTTACATTTGTCTCATATGGATTATTTTATGATGACATGATGTTTAAGAATCCCATTTTTATTACATGGGTTTTGCTATGATGTGTGATTTATGATCTTGTGGAACACATAATAATGATATCATTATGAGATGGGTGGGACCTATATCTCCCTCCAATTCATTGGGTAAAGTTTAATATGTCATGATATAGACATGGCTGAAATGGTAAGTTAATCTGGTTCAGTGATATAGGACTGGAACGAGGAGTGAACTCGATTCAGAAAGGGAAATTGTCCACAAAGATGGTCTTGGCAGCAATTCCATGGCTACTATGGAAATCATATCATTTGATTAATGTTTTTCCACAGTTAAATGTTTTATTCCCATGTTATTTTATCATGATTGATGTTCCATTTTGATCTATGCCTTACGTACTGCCATGATTTATTTTGCAACTCAAGATTTTGATGTTTAAACTTTATGTTCATGTTTTGGAGTTCAAATGTATATGGTTTGTTTTATTTTTTTTCCATGCTTACCCTTACTGAGAATTTGAGCTCACCATTTATATGTTTTCTTTTCCCCTAGATATAAACAACGGTTTTAGGTAAGAAAAAAAAGGGAAGATCATTATGGGGGATGTTGAAGATCTTTCAACAAGATTAGAAGATTATGTTCCAAGTTTCCAAAGACACTAAACTATTATGGTCCTTTGGTGTCTGTTTTTGTTATGTATTATGTATTCTGCAAAAGAAATGTAATGCCCATGTACGTCAAGCTTTGGGTCTCTACATTTGGTATCAAAGGAAAGGATTAGTTAACCTTTGGAAACTAGGATCTAAAAAACTTTAGTGAGATCCCTAGAGTGTAACACCCCGAGCTTCCACGATACGCTTCTCATTCAATAATGCAATAACTTGCATTGTACGAAACTTCGAGTTCTAAAACACCGCGACTAATCAAAGTAGCCATTATGAATAGTAATAACCACTTTTTAAAATTATAGAAATTTTATATTTCAAAATGGACTTCATTTTTGTATTCGTAATATCGAAATTATCCAAAGTTGAATTTTTTGTAATTTTCTGAGAACTTCCAATTTTTTATGAATAGTGAAAATTACTTAGAAAAAACTTTTTTAATCAAAATAATTTATAGTGATAAATTATACTATTTAGTGGTTTTAAAGTATAATTAGAATATATTTTTACCATTTTATCCAATGGTGGTCATTAGAATTAATTTAACATTGAAATTAGACATAAACAATTGCCAATCTTTTGATATAAATTGTTTCTTAAAAACACGCTATTGTTGTGACAGCGGGAATTAATTATAAAATTAACTAATGCAACTTATATATTTGGAATTTTGTAAAATAGACATAATTTTTGAATTTGGAATATCAATTATAGCTTATGGTGAAATTTTGGCATTGTTCTGAAAAATTTCAATTTTTGATGAATAGTGAAACTACTAAGTGGTAGTTAAATAACGGATTTTTCGTTTAAATGAAATATTACCACTTCTGTGATTTGATTTTCAAAAATCCGACATACATAGTTGTCATTAAGAAGTAAAATGTGGTTCAATGAGATTAAAATAATTTTTGGTGAATTGTAACTTTAAAGTTCTTAATCGCGATTAGAGATAATTAGTGTAGTTTAAGGTACAAATAATGTTATAATAATATGAGATTAGCATGACACTTGTCCTACTCCTATTGGATGATTCATGGCCGACAAGGACAACCCATGGGTCAACTTGGGGACCCCATGGAGCCACTTTAGTTGGAAAATGACATTAATATATATTTATTTAATGTTAAAATTAAATTGACACAAACATGAGTTGTTTTACTAAAACAGTTTTTAAGTGGGGTTACACAAGTCCAAATTTTGATTATAAATATTCATTAGAAAGCTAAAAATATTTCATACATCATAATATTTTTTTTATAATTTTTAGACATTAAATAAATTAAATTATTTATGACATCATGATGATGCAGTGATGACCTCATTATTTAACGATTTAAATAAAATGGGAAGATAATGCAAAATCCAAGGCATACACTTGTCCAAAGCCAATTGGATGAGGAGATTTCGAACCCTTATCACCTTATCCTCGAATTATATAATTGTGGGACCTTTATAATCCGAAAATCATTGTGTAATAATGTAACATTTCAATCTTTCCAAAAGTGCCCCTCCTCTCCACTTATAAAAGGCCCCCACCTCTCCCACCTTATTCACACCATAAAGCCATTTGGCTCGGCCAACCTCTGCCCAAATACTCTCCCAACATCCCTATCTTACTCATAGAAGCCTCACGTTGGGCAGAACTCTTCCCAAGGAAGCCTTTGGCTCAAATCAAAAAGAGTTACCCGATTTTGACGTAATGTCTTCTCTAATGTTGTTTTGTTTTATTTTTCTTCTCCAACCCCCTAAACTCTTTTTATTCATTTCTTTTGTAACAACACCAGTATCCTCAATATACTAGTATTTTTTTATAAGATGTATTAGAGCTACACTTACACACACCTACATCTAATGGTTAAAGAACATACTGTTTCTGTGGATGGCGAATTTCTGCCTCACGAAACGATGATTGTTCAAATTCTTTTAACACCTATAATGGTGGCCATTTTCATGACACTATTTTCATATATGATATATATATTATGTTTATGTTTTCCTTATGCTTCTGTATTTCTCATTTATGTCATACTTTATGATTTCCATTATGGGTAAAACGCGATAATTTCATTTTAGGAAGTGCGGACTACCGCCCCCTCAAAGTGATTTGAATCGTTAATGCCATATGTGGGATGTATAAAGGATGGAGTAAATGGTATTATACACTATATTATACTGTAATTATATTATACATTTATATAATTATGATTTTGTTCCATTAAATATGAAATTTAAATTAAATTAGCGTTCATGCGTACGTACGGCTTACCGTCTCCATGAACGGTGCATTTCATTTCATACCTCTAAATGTTACGTAATATTATAAATGAATGTATATACTGGATATATATGATATATATGATATCTACATCATGAATATAATTCTGGATATAATGGATATTTCACCACATGAACAACTTGTAATTATAAGAAGGTTATTGTTGACACAAGTACCAAAGATCGACAAAACGACCGTTATTAACATAAATAATTACATAACGTTCATAACATTGTAATAAGTGATATAAAAAGGATAATGAAATTGAAAATGGTTCTTAATAAGGTAGATATTAACTCTAGTTTATTATTCAGGAGGTTAAAGAACGGTTGAGTCAAGTCGGACATGAGGTAAGGGAATTTCTTAACCCAACTTCCATTCTTTGGGTTAATCTCCTACTTTCAAATTATGTCATGATATTATTATGTCCTATTTTGTATTTTTACGTTCTTTATGTGTACCTATAGTGAATACACACAATAGATCTATTTTATTTTAAAAATGATCTTTTTAAGGACTTCGCCTCAATCTCCTTTCATTGAGGCATATTTGGTTTTATACACAATTTTCTTTTATACGGTGTATAAACCCCTTTGACTTTTACGTTTATTCAAGAGGAATCTTTTTTATACGAAGCGTTTTGCTAAACGACAAGAGTGAATGTTTTTATTTCCATACTTATGCGGCGACAACGACTTCTCCGCCGCCGTGACCATTATTTGAGTTTCGGCTTCCTCTACAAGCCATCATTTTTTTAATGAAAAATAAATACAAAGTTTTAACTTTCTTTTATTTTGGTATGGAAAATGGTTTTGAAAGCGTTTTTATTATATCAATGTGTTGTATTGATATCTTGTGATTGAAATGTGGAAATGTTATGTTTTCTTTATGCATGTTTTATGATTATGTTATGGTTTATGATATGTTTAAACCTATTCATATGAGGAATGTATTGGACTTAATAAGTGACGGGTGGAGCCCGCTATAGCTCCTCGATGCATCGGTAGGTCTCATGAGACAACTAGACTTGGAATTGGCCGAGGCCCTTTCCCAATTTGATTTATGGTTTTGGCCGAGGCCTTAATCATTTTAGACGTCTTGGCCGAGGCCTTGACAAAATGTTTCAGAATGTCCGGCATTATACATTCCCTCATTATGAAAGTGGTTATTGATATTTCATGTGATTATTCATCTAGTAGAATATCCATGTGAAGAAGTAAATGGCATTATCTCATTTTACTTTTTCCATATTATGTTGATGTTCAATTTCAATAAGGCTTTTGTTTTAGTTACACATTGCCTTAAATGTTTATTTTTATTTACGAAAGCTTCCGTAATATTGTTAACCTTACTGAGCATCTGAGCTCACCCCTTTCAATGTTTTAATATTTTCCAGGATGAGAAGAAGTATTTTATGAATGACCTACAGGGATAGTCAGAAGAGGATATGATTGTGGACTATGGAGACTTTGTTATTTTAGTTTTTCACTTTATGATGTAATGTAACGTTTACGAGTGTATCTAGTGTTTCCAAGGCTACTAAACTAATCAGTCTTTCGAGACTTGATCTTTTGTGATCATGCCAATGTTACGAAGTAATGCACCGACTCTGGGTAGCTGGGGTCGGGGCGTTACAGTTGGTATCCGAGGCAGTTTAGTACTAACCTTGGAAGCTAGATTTAGATAAACTCTAATTAAAGCACATAGCCCGAAGATAGACTTTGAGGATTAGTATAGAATAACTTCCTAAAAATTTTGTTATTGTAGAGATTTTGTGAGTTTTCCGAGCAATACATCCCTGTCTGGATACGAGCAGGTAGAGGCGTCTCTGGCACATATGTACCTAGGGGTAAAACCCAAAAACACCGCTTTGAGCTAGACTCGAACGGGAACTGGTGCACGACAACGGGCCTTGTTGCACTCTTGGTTACGACACTCCCGAGGGATATGCTTAGGATAATTCTCATTTTCTTTACAAACCACAATGAAGGGTTATGAGTATATACTTCCTCAAAGAAAACATTTATTTTTATGATTATGGATTATATCCATAAATAGTTCAATTTATGTAAAGTGTTTTACAAGTATGGAATTATGTATTTTGATTCATAAACTAATCTAGTTTATGCCATTGTTTAGAAATGGAACCTAGTGGAAGGAATGGAAACCGTAACAATGCACGAACTCCGTGTAGGGATTTCCCTCTTGCTCAAGATAATTATTGTGGATCTGGAGATACAACTGGTGCTGATCAACTTAATACCATACTGGGACAACTCACTCAGGTTATGAATAATAACCTTACTCGTATGGAGCACCCTGATCCACAACGTGGAGGATCAATGTTAGACCGCTTCATGAGGCAACAACCACCAACATTTAATGGGGGTACAAATCCGTTAGTAGGTGAGCAATGGATAAACTCCTTAGAGAAAATATTCCATGCCTTGGGGAGTAGCGAAAGGGAGAAGGTTGTCATGGCAGTTTACCGCCTCACTGGAGATGCCGATCAGTGGTGGTCGCTGATTCAAAACACAAAGGAAGATGATGACGTATCGAATATGGAATGGAGGGAGTTTAAAGAGCTTTTCTTAGAAAAATACTCTCCTTGTGACCATCAAGCAGATATGGAAAGGCAATTTCTGAGTCTGAGGCAGAAGGAGGATGAAAATGTCGCAAAGTATGAGGCTAACTTTACAAGGTCAGCGAGGCATGCTTCCGATTATATACGTAACCCAAGAAGTAAGATTGATCGTTTCTTTGATGGGTTAAAACCATTTCTCCGTCGAGCATTAGTATCACAATCCTTCTCATCATACGAAGATATTGTCTCGTGTGCTATCAAGACAGAAAAGGAATTCTCTAAGTCTTATGACAACAAAGTAAAGCAAGAGAAGAAGAGAACGGTGGAACAAGAGACAGATAAAGGGAAAAAGGGAAAGAAGGATTTTCCATTATGTGATAATTGTGGGAAGAATCACCCTGGTACGTGCCTAAAAGGAATGGGAGTTTGTTATAAATGTGGAGAAATGGGTCACCAGGCTCGTGATTGCAAGGGAAAGAAAGAGGCTGTCAAAGTTGAATCCCACAATTGTAGGGAAATGGGGCATTATGAAAATGAATGTCCTAAGCGTCAAGGAAACTTACCTCAGAAAAGGCCAAGGGATCAAGGCCAATCTTATGATGTGACTACAGTTGAAGCGGAATAATTAATGTATTGGTGCTTTTGGACTCAAGGATTATATTCTGGTTATAAGAATAATGTGATATATATAAAGATTGTACTATAGTACTTTTTGATTTCAGTAAGGTTTTAATATGATTAAGGTAATCATATTTTTAGTATGTGACAATAAGAGAAACTTTTCTTTGTTTGGGGAATCTGATGTTACAATTGATTTTGGAATTTAGAGACCTTTTAGAGAAAGTCTAGATAGAGGTATTTTGGATAACTATTAAGGTTGGAATGGATTAAGTTGAACCATGGATAGTATTGTTTAAGGTTAAAGAATTTCTGAAGATTATTTTTGGAATATTATAATACTATAGTTTTAGGAAAAAGGACAACCTGCAGGGTGGGGCATAACCCATCGCGTCGAACAAAGCTGCAGGAATCGAACCCACAATCATAGTGTGACAGGCCTTTATTTCCTACCACTAGCCTACAGGAAGTCCCTGGTTATTACAAAATAGTTTTACCAATCTAAATGGTATGTGTTAACATTTGGAACCTTATACAATTAGGATAAGTATAATATTTTTGAGTTGTATTACCTTTTAGAGTGAAAGATGGGTTTGTGGTAAAAATTTATTAAAGAATGAAAGTCTACATGACAAGTATGTATATTCCCTTACATTCTTAGTAAATCTCCTAAATAAATTTCTCAACTTTATAAAAGTTAACTCAAAACAAAAATGTTGTCGGTTAACTTTTCTTACTGGGGAATCAATGATCGTTTAACCAATCACAAGTTTGTGATTTTCTTGTAGTTAAACTTTCTCCTAATCCTATTTTCTATAACTCTCCATTTGACCTTGATGGTTTGTTTCTCCTCCATATCCATATTTTCATAGAATCCTAGAATGGGCTATCTCGGGTGACCTTTGTACTTATCTTGCTTTCTTTTAATGTTATATATTTATTAACCATATTTCCGATGTGGGTTTTCCACAAAGGTATTTTCAATTTTAAACCTTTTATTTTCAAAGAAAATTTTCAAATTGCGAGGAAGCAATTTATTGAAGGAGAGGAGAATGTAACACCCAGAGCTTCCATGATACACTTCTCATTCAATAATGCAATAACTTGCATTGTACGCAACTTCGAGTTCTAAAACACCGCGACTAATCAAAGTAGCCATTATGAATAGTAATAACCAATTTTTAAAATTATAGAAATTTTATATTTCAAAATGGACTTCATTTTTGTATTCGTAATATCGAAATTATCCAAAGTTGAATTTTTTGTAATTTTCTGAGAACTTCCAATTTTTTATGAATAGTGAAAATTACTTAGAAACAACTTTTTTAATAAAAATAATTTATAGTGATAAATTATACTATTTAGTGGTTTTAAAGTATAATTAGAATATATTTTTACCATTTTATCCAATGGTGGTCATTAGAATTAATTTAACATTGAAATTGGACATAAACAATTGACAATCTTTTGATATAAATTGTTTCTTAAAAACACGCTATTGTTGTGACAGCGGGAATTAATTATAAAATTAACTAATGAAACTTATATATTTGGAATTTTTTAAAATAGACATCATTTTTGAATTTGGAATATCAATTATAGCATATGGTGAAATTTTGGCATTGTTCTGAAAAACTTCAATTTTTGATGAATAGTGAAACTACTAAGTGGTAGTTAAATAACAGATTTTTCGTTTAAATGAAATATTACCACTTCTGTGATTTGATTTTCAAAAATCCGACATACATGGTTGTCATTAAGAAGTAAAATGTGGTTCAATGAGATTAAAACAATTTTTGGTGAATAGTAACTTTAAAGTTCTTAATCGCGATTAGAGGTAATTAGTGTAGTTTAAGGTACAAATAATGTTATAATAATATGAGATGAGCATCACACTTGTCCTAATCCTATTGGATGAGTCATGGCCGACCAAGAAAACCCATGGGTCAACTTAAGGACCCCATGGAGCCACTTTAGTTGGAAAATGACATTAATATATATTTATTTAATGTTAAAATTAAATTGACACAAACATGAGTTGTTTTACTAAAACAGTTTTTAGGTGGGGTTACACAAGTCCAAATTTTGATTATAAATATTCATTAGAAAGATAAAAAGATTTCCTACATCATAATATTATTTTTGAATTTTTAGACATTAAATAAATTAAATTAGTTATGACATCATGATGATGCAGCGATGACCTCATTATTTAACGATTTAAATAAAATGGGAAGATAATGCAAAATCCAAGGCTTACACTTATCCAAAGCCAATTGGATGAGGATATTTCGAACCCTTATCACCTTAGCCTCGAATCATATAAGTTTTGGACCTTTAGAATCCGAAAATCATTGTGTAATAATGTAACATTTCAATCTTTCCAAAAGTGCCCCTCCTCTCCACTTATAAAAGGCCCCCACCTCTCCCACCTTATTCACACATTCAAGCCATTTGGCTCGGCCAAACTCTGCCCAAATACTCTCCAAACATCCCTCTCTTACTCCTAGAAGCCTCACTTTGGTCAGAACTCTTCCCAAGGAAGCCTTTGGAGCAAATCAAAAAGAGTTACCCGATTTTGAGGTAATGTCTTCTCTAATGTTGTTTTGTTTTATTTTTCTTCTCCAACCCCCTAAACTCTTTTTATTCATTTCTTTTGTAAAAACACCAGTATCCTAAATATACTAGGATGTTGTTATAAGATGGATTAGAGCTACACTTACACACACCTACATCTAATGGTTAAAGAACATACTGTTTCTGTGGATGGCGAATTTCTGCCTCACGAAACGATGATTGTTAAAATTCTTTTAACACCTATAATGGTGGCCATTTTGATGACACTATTTTCATATATGATATATATATTATGTTTATGTTTTACTTATTCTTCTTTATTTCTCATTTATGTCATACTTTATGATTTCCATTATGGGTAAAACGTGATAATTTCATTTTAGGAAGTGCGGACTACCGCCCCCTCGAAGTGATTTGAATCGTTAATGCCATATGTGGGATGTATAAAGGATGGAGTAAATGGTATTATACACTATATTATACTGGAATTATATTATACATTTATATCATTTTGATTTTGTTCCATTAAATATGAAATTGAAATGAAAGTAGCGTTCATGCGTACGTACGGCTTACCGTCTCCATGAACGGTGCATTTCATTTCTTATCTCTAAATGTTACGTAATATTATAAATGAATGTATATACTGGATATATATGATATATATGATATCTACATCATGAATATAATTCTGGATATAATGGATATTTCACCACATGAACAACTTGTAATTATAAGAAGGTTATTGTTGACACAAGTACCAAAGATCGACAAAACGACCGTTATTAACTCAAATAATTACATAACGTTCATAACATTGTAATAAGTGATATAAAAAGGATAATGAAATTGAAAATGGTTCTTAATAAGGTAGATATTAACTCTAGTTTATTATTCAGGAGGTTAAAGAACGGTTGAGTCAAGTCGGACACGAGGAAAGGGAATTTCTTAACCCAACTTCCATTCTTTGGGTTAATCTCCTACTTTCAAATTATGTCATGATATTATTATGTCCTATTTTGTATTTTTACGTTTTTTATGTGTACCTATAGTGAATACACATAATAGATCTATTTTATTTTAAAAATTATCTTTTTAAGGACTTCGTCTCAATCTCCTTTCATTGAGGCGTATTTGGTTTTATACACAATTTTCTTTTATACGGTGTATAAACCCCTTTGACTTTTACGTTTATTCAAGAGGAATCTTTTTTATATGAAGCGTTTTGCTAAACGACAAGAGGGAATGTTTTTCTTTCTGTACTTATGTGGCGACAACGACTTCTCCGCCGCTGTGACCATTATTTGAGTTTCGGCTTCCTCTACAAGCCATCATTTTTTTAATGAAAAATAAATACAAAGTTTTAACTTTCTTTTATTTTGGTATTGAAAATGGTTTTGAAAGCGTTTTTATTATATCAATGTGTTGTATTGATATCTTGTGATTAAAATGTGGAAATGTTATGTTTTCTTTATGCATGTTTTATGATTATGTTATGGTTTATGATATGTTTAATCCTATTCATATGAGGAATGTATTGGACTTAATAAGTGACAGGTGGAGCCCGCTATAACTCCTCGATGAATCGGTAGGTCTCATGAGACAACTAGACTTGGAATTGGCCGAGGCCCTTTCCCAATTTGATTTATGGTTTGGGCCGAGGCCTTAATCATTTTAGACCCCTTGGCCGAGGCCTTGAAAAAATGTTTCAGAATGTCCGACATTATACATTCCCTCATTATGAAAGTGGTTATTGATATTTCATGTGATTATTAATCTAGTAGAATATCCATGTGAAGAAGTAAGTGGCATTATCTCATTTTACTTTTTCCATATTATGTTGATGTTCAAGTTCAATAAGGCTTTTTTTTAGTTACACATTGCCTTAAATGTTTATGTTTATTTACGAAAGCTTCCTTAATATTGTTAACCTTACTGAGCATCTGAGCTCACCACTTTCAATGTTTTAATATTTTCCAGGATGTGAAGAAATATTTTATGAATGACCTGCAGGGATAGTCAGAAGAGGATATGAGTGTGGACTATGGAGACTTTGTTATTGTAGTTTTTCACTTTATGATGTAATGTAACGTTTACAAATTTATCTAGTGTTTCCAAGGCTACTAAACTAATCGGTCTTTCGAGACTTGATCTTTTGTGATCATGCCAATGTTACGATGTAATGCACCGACTCTGGGTAGCTGGGGTCGGGGCGTTACATAGAGATATTTCTAAGGTATGTCTAGGGATGTCCCTAAGGTTATGTATATGTATATGTTATAGTCCTAGAATTATAGTAATGATATTATAATTAAACCTAAGATGATAGATATTGAAGGTACACCCCCTTTATTATGTTGTTTTCCTAGTATGATTTTTTCCTCTCACACTATTTTTTTGGGTTTCATAAAATGGCTGGAAACAGGAAGATTCACAATAATGGCGAATATGATGGACAATGGAATGATATTATTTATGAGCAACCAAATGAAATTGAATCTGGGAGTCCACATACAGTTATTATGCCTAATCAGAAATCTCATAATATGATCAATAATCTAAACTTTGGTAAGTTTCCCGACTCAGCTAATAAGTGAAAGATGGAGTTTCATGAGGATCATATAGGAAATAAAGTTCAATTTCCCTTATGTAAATCATGTGGGAAGAGGCATGAGGGATAATGTTTCAAAGGTACTAGACGATGCTTTGGGTGTGGAAAAGAAGGACAAAAATCTAGGAAGTGCAAAGGAAAAGGGTCAGTTAACACCATGGAGAAGGATAATGGTATTTCTACGACATCAACAATGGTTAAATGTTTTAAATGTGGAATGTATGGGCATTATTCAAACCAATTCCATAAGGGAAAATCTCATGAAGAGAATAAACATGGTCATATGAATAGTATTTACGTTGATGATGATGAAGAAACTACAAATGATAAATGAGATGAAAGAAGTGTTGAGAAATAAAATGATGAAGCTCGGTCAATGGTTTAAGAAGGTAGTGGAATGATTGTATGTTTAACAAGAGTTATGTTAATGGTACTATGGAATAAAGAATCATCTAAGGATTGTTACACTACTGTTTTTTCTAATGTATTTGAATGTATATGTGAATGGTACTGGTAACCATGACAGGATATTCAGATATTTTTAGAAAGAAGATGATATGCGCATAATGAATGGATAAGGAGAAAATAATATTGTTTGATTGTATTCATGAGCTCATGATTCCTAAAAGGGCTAAGTGAAATCATTGTTTGAGTATATAGAATTTTTGGGATTTTCGTATGTGGAAAGAGTTAACTTTTGACAACATTCATGTTTTCACTAAGGTTCAATGGGTATTCACTTTTCAAGAGAATACATGATTAAGGTATTCACATATTTGGAATGTGACCAACAAGATATATCGTATTATATATGGGGGATAAATGATGGTATTCACATGATCGGTAGATGACATTTCTAGTAATTGTTATCTTTATACTATGAGCTTGGATAGAAGTATTTTAGATAAGCCTAGTGATTGGAATGAATTATGTTGGACATAAGTTATTATTGTTTAAGGTAAGAACTTTTTTCGATATAATTGATGGAATGTTATAATAGTGTAGTTTAAGAAATGGGACAACATGAAACATGGGCGACAACCCGTCACGTCGGACAAGGCTGTGGGAATCGAACCCACAACTGAAGTGAGATAAGCCTTTATCGCCTACCAATGGCCTACATGATGTCCCTGGTTAGTAAAGCTAGTTTTATTATATTAAGCGGTATGATATATGAAGTATAAATCCATTTTAGGAACCATATACGATTAATCTCACTATAGATGGACTTACGTATATTTAATAACTTTTACTATCCTTTTGTTTAAGACAGATGGAATGACCTATAATTCTATTGCATGATCTACTAACACTTCACGGAAGAAAAATTCAACTTCATTTCTATAATAGATGATGTGGAAAATGTTCATGGCACAAACAATAATAAGATCATTCCAAAATAAAGTAACTATTTCTTTTAATTCAAAAATTCATCAACTTTAGGGAAATGATCTTGAATACAAAAAATGTTGTCCTAGCGTCCTTATATCCGAGGAATCAGATGGTACCTTAAATCATCACAAATTTATGGCTTTTTTGTTATTGTATTTTTCAGAACTTGATGGTTATATTTTTCTTCCATATCCATATTTTCCCCTATATACTCCTATTTGGTAACCCAAGTGATGAGTTACTTTGGTTATCCATTTTGTTTCTAACTTTCCTTTTTAAAATGAGGATTTAGTATTCCTTTTTACGATGTGGGTTGCTATGAATAAAACTTTCAAGTAGTAAATGATTTATAACCCCCAATGAATTTTGAGGGAGAAATTAATTTTAAGGGGGGTAGAATGTAACACCCAGAGATTTTATGAGATATATTATTTTTAATTTCATTTATGTCTTCTATTATACACTACACCATGATTAGCTTGTACTATATGAAACACCGTATTAGCTTGAAGTATACACAACACTATTCTTGGCTCATGTTACACACAATTTCAATTTCGTTTTGTGGAAATTATTTTACGCAACATTAATTATAGATTTTGTTTAATGTATAAATGAAATAAGTTTGGATTATGTTATACGCAACACCAAACATGGCTTTCACTACATGAAGCCCTAAATTAGCCTGCATTACACACAATCAAGACCTTCTTCGATAGTGTGTGTAGTACACAATACCAAGTTTCACTAAATGAGATATTAATGAAATATTATATAAACTATCCATTATGAATAGTAATATCCACTTTTTGAAATTTTATAAATTTTATCTTTCAAAATGGTCTTCATTTTTGGATTCAGAATATTGAAATTAGCCTAGGGTGAATTTTTGGTATTTTTCTGAAAACATTCAATTTTTGATGAATAGTGAAAACACTGGGTTACTATTTAAAAACCGAGTTTTATTTAAATAATTATTTATTTTATTTAAATTTATTTTCAGTAAAAATTGATACATAATACCCATATAAGTTCAATTTAATTAATTTGAGTCATTTTATAATAATTTTAGATATGTAAAAAGTTTATTGAACTTCTCACCGTCTTTTACCCACCTCCGAGGAGAATTTAAAAATTTACATAAAACATAATTTTACCACTTCAGTGAGTGGAATTTAAAAAATCTGAGAGACATGGTTAATATCAATGAGTAAAATTTGGTTCAATAAGATAAAAATAATTTTTGGTGCATAGTAACCTTTTACTTTTATTTACAACGGTTAAGATTAAATAGGGTAATTAAGGGTAAAAATGATATTATTATTACCCTAACACATGTCCCAATTCTATTGGATATGTTTAATTCGACAAAAAACAATCTTAGGAAAAAAATATTATCCTTTAGGTCCACATGGATAAGATTAGGACATTTATTATTATTTTATTTAAAAAAGAGTTAAATTAGTTATAATCAAATTTTAATAACAAAAACATTTTTAATATAGGGTTATACAGATAATAAATTCGACTTTAAATATTAATTAGAGATATAAACATAATACCTAACTAATAGTATTTTATTTATAATTTTTCAACATTAAATAATTTAATTTATTTATGAAACAATGGTGATGCAGTAATTACCTAAATAATGCAATATTGAAATAATTGATATTATAAATACCCAAATAAATTTAATTTGAGACTTTTTATGAATTTCTATAATTATCTAGGTTAATATGACATGTTATTATTGATTTCGTTTACTTTTTTCAAACTAATAATTCTTTTATGATATTCACAAAAATCAATTACCAAATAGTGTCAAAATTGACATAAAATAGTTTTTAAAAAAAATAATATATTATTAATTGTTATTATATTCCTAAAAATCTATTTTTCGACCAAATGACTTAGATAAGGTTATATATATTAATAATAAATCACTTAGGATTCGTTTTAATTGTTATAGTATGTTTATTAACCATATAGTGTAAGAAAATAAGAAAACACGGTAAAGGTTAAATTATTTAACATATAGTTAAATCTAAATGATAAGGTTAAAATAGTAACCTAGACGTGTATAAAACTTATTGGTTGAGATTATTTCGACCCATACCCACTTTAGCTTCGAAATAAATCAATTTGTAGCTATTATAAACCGAATATGACTTTATTATAAAATAATATTTTAAGTTTTTCCAAAGGTGCCCCTCTCCTCCCTTATAAAAAGGGAACCCCTTCCCTCTTTTCTTCACACCATTTTGAGCCTTTAAGCTCATACAAACCCTGAATATTCTTCTTCTAAACCTCTATAGTTACATCATAGAGGTTCTAGTATTCTCAAAAGACCAACTCTAGTTCCCTAAGAAGAAGTTTAAAGGAGGTGCGTCGAGGAAGAGGTAATCTCTTCTACCGACTCTTTCAAGTTTCTTTCTTCTTCTACTTCCTCTTATTTAGTTGTTTAATTATAAATTAATAACATAAATAATATTTATATACTTATATTTTATTATAAATATGAAACAACCGTATTTCACCTTCTATCCATCCTAAAGAATACGAAATCACAGCATGTGCGTACGTATGGAATACCATCTTCACGCAGTGGTGTAATCCGTTTTTCCACCACCACCTTACTTGGATGGGTATAATGGTGTAAAGAATTACTATATATAATTATTATTACATCATACGTATTCTATGATATTATATCATCCACTCCAATACCATTCAATAAATTTGGGAATGATATCATCGCTCGTGCGTACGTACAGATTATCGTCTCCACAACGCGATGAGATTCATTTTCCATGTTAACAATTCAAGAATGATTATAAATTTTATATAATAAGTAATCATGAAATATATGACATAATAATTCTACTGGATTTATGTATATCTATATGTATGTCTTCTACTTAATTCCATTCAATTCAATAAGGAAATGAAAAACAGCGTTCATCCCTATGTACAGCCTACCGTCTCTATGAACGGTGTATTTCATTACATTTATCAATCTATTATATATATGTATATTCTGAATATAAATTATATATAAATCATGTTTTATATTCTGTAATTAAGTAATCACGATCTATGTAATCATATTAATAATTACAAGTCAAAATATGGATGATAAATGAAACGATTTTACCCAAAACACTGCTTTAACATGGAATTTAAAAAAGAACGGGTAATATAAAGTCATAAGTGAACCATATATGATATCATAACAATGGATATGATTCTTTAATAAGTCAATGAAATTATTTAAATCATTATACAGGAAGTTTGGATACGTACGAAGCATATCGGACCTAGGGTAAGGGAAAAACTCACAATCTCATTTTTATCCGAGATTGTTTATACTTTGGTATTTACTGGGGTGTATTTATCATCCACATACATGTTTCCTCAATATGTAACAATATTTCTATCCTCCTAAAATTTTTAAAATCCAATTTTACACATTGGTGAGTTTTTTAGTAAACAATATGAGAGGAATCTTTTTTCATTTTCAGTAAAAGATACTTATTGACTTTTTCGGCCAAAGTATGAGAATAATGTTTTTTTAACTTATACAGCATGAATGGATTTTATGATTTCATAGAAAATTATTTATAGGAAGCTTCCTTTATAAGTATTCAAGTTTATATTTAATCAACTTCTTTTAGCTTAAAATTGTATGACATGTTAAGAAAGGAAAAATGTTTTTGATGTAGAAAGAATATTTTCCTCAAGAATGGATTTCAAGTGTTTTATCAAAACTATTTTCCATCTAAGATAATATAGAGTTTTGTTTCTATCCCTATTCTTACATTGATTTGATTATGTTATGATGGAATTATTTTTATGATGTCCTTTTATCTTATATGGATTATGTTACGATGGCATGATGTTTAAGAATCCCATTTTTATTACATGGGTTATGCTATGATGTATGATTTATGATCTTGTGGCACACATAAGAATGGTATCATTATTAGATGGGTGGGACTTATATCTCCCTCCAATGAATTGGGTAAATATTTATATCTCATGAGATAGACATGGTTGAAATGGTTTGTTAATCCAGTTCAGTGATACAGGACTAGAACGAGGAGTGAACTCGATTCAGAAAGGGACTTTGTCCACTAATATGATCTTAGCAGCAATGCCTTGGCTACTATGGAAATCATGTCATGTGCTTAATGTTTTTACACAATTTAATGTTTTATTCCCATGTTATGTTATCATGATTGATGTTCCATTATGATTCATGCCTTAGGTACTGTCAAGATTTATTTCACAACTCAAGATTTTGATGTTTAAACATTATGTTCATGTTTTAAAGTTCAAATGTATATGGTTTGTTTTATTTTTTTCCATGCTTACCCTTACTGAGCATTTGATCTCAACCTTTATATGTTTTCCTTTCCCCAGGATATAAAGAAACGTTTTAGGTAAGAAAAAAAAGGGAAGATCTTTATGGGAGATGTTAAAGATCTTTCACCAAGATTCGAAGATTATGTTCCATGTTTCCAAAGACACTAAACTATTACGGTCCTTTGGTGTCTGTTTTTGTTATGTATTATGTATTCCACAAAACTAATGTAATTTCCATGTACTTCAAGCTTTGGGTCTCTACATGGACACTGTGCATAATTTGGCCACACGGTTTTCCAAGATGTGTGCCAATAGGGATCCACCCACCTGGCCCCTAGATCACCGCACATGGGAAGGATACATGGTTTGGAAAAACTTATTCTGATCATGGGATTTGGATATTTTAGAAATATATATATATCACACAGAATGTTCAAGATTTCTACAAACATTGCACTAACCGTACATGTATGCTAAAAACCAAAAATTTTAAAATCAAAACCTGGACTATCACATAACTCAAAACTGAGGATAAAAATAAATAAATTATGAAAATAATTAATATTTCAGGGTCATGGTGTGACACCCCTACTCCCCTATTTTAGAAACACCCAAATAGCCCATAGTCTCAACTCTAGGCTCCATACCAAAATGAGAACTTAAACAAGGGTTTAAACTGAAAGAAAGAAGGGTATGATCTTCATATAAAAACTAGGTTAATACAATATTCCCCCTTAAAGAAATTCATCCCTAAATTTCTCTTCCAATGGTGATCAAGAATCTTCTAATAATAACTCCATCTACTGGGAAAGTACGCCATCCTCCCACTCCCAAGTCTCATCATATACATGATCATGTTGTTATAGCACCCATACTAGAGGAATAAGATATCCTTGGGGAGACTTAATGGTCCAATAATCATTACTTATAAGATGATCCTTGAAGGAAGAATCTACCTATAACTCAACCTTCCCAGGTTGAAGAATGTGAGGCTGGCTTGAGTGATAACATTTCAACTATGATACATACAAGACATTGTGCATGTATCAATACCTCTATGTTAAATACAACAGATAGGCTACTAGCCTGAATCTCTCTAGACTATCAAATGTCCTGACATATCATGGTGAAAAATTACCCTATCTCTGAATATTTATCCACCCCATCCTTGACAAGACACACAAAAATAACTGATCCCCAACCTTAAACTCTAGAGGTTGTTGATGGAAATCAGTGTATAATTTTTAGTCTAGAACATGTAGTGTCCATTTTATTTCTGATCAATTGGACATATTCTATAGTCTCCTAATCAATTTTAGGTCTGAGTTATGCTTCCTCCGCTACCTCTAATGAGCATAGAGGTGATCAGCATGGCCTACCATACAAATACTCATATGGATCCATTAGTATAGTTTCCTGGTATTCATTATTGTAGGAAAACTCAATCAAGACTATATACATCTACCAAGAGCCCTAAAAATCAAGAAATCATGCTCTAAGAATTTCCTCTAGAATCTATATGGTATGGTCTGAATACCCATTAGTCTAAGGGTGGTATTTCATGCTCCAAAACACTTGTGTACCAAATTCCCTATGTATTCCTTTCTAAAACTGATATGTGAACCAAGAATCCCTTTTTCATATAATGGTAGAAAACCCCCATGAAGGTGAAACCTGGTTGTAACCTCTCCCAATATCATCTACTAAGAAGGTCTCCTTGATATTAATGAAATGGGAGAACATCATGAGATTTTCCCCAAACACCCATACCACATTACTACCTCTAGGTGACCTCGTTAACCTGATCAAAAAATCCATCACAATAACACCCCATATCCAACCAGGTATTAAAAACTATTTTAAAATCCTAGATAGTTTTTGGTGTTATTCATTCACTAGTTGATAGGTGGAGCACATAATGAGAAAACCAAATACCTCTTGTTTAATCCCCAACCACCAATATTGACAGCATAAGTCCCAATACATCTTGGTGACACAAGGATGTATTTCCCAATCCATGGCATGGTATTCTCACATTAAATTATCATGTATGTTATTTGGAACCAAAAAAACCATGAATACATAAAATTTAATCCTTTTCGACTGTCCAAATAAGAGTATGGTCTTCACTTTCCATGCTCTCCCATAGGACCAAGTCCTCATAATACGATAGTTTCCTCATCTTCAACCTATCTAGATGATTGGAATTCACTACTATGGAAAGAAGGAAAGTATTTCCATGACTATCAATTACCTCCATTTGCATCTCTAAAAATAACACCATGATCTTCCACTAACTATTGGAATCTTGAACCACCTATGTCTAATTTTTCTGTCTCATAGATTCTACTACTATATTTCCATTACAAGTCACATAATCTAGCTCAATATTTTGGGAATAAAGATACTCAGCCCGCCTTCTCTATAGAAGGTTCATGTCACACTATGTGAATATATATAATTGAAGATTTTTTCGTTCTTAAACTCCATAAAATTCTCTCCACGAAAGTAGTGCTTCCAACCACACAAATCATGAACAAATATAACTAACTCGAGGTCATGCGTCATGTAATTATACAGACAAGGTCTCAAATAGTGATTCCCATACACCACAAATCGATCCCCCTGCATTAGGATAGCTCCCTTCCCAATACCAAATCCATTATAGTAAATTGTATAAATTCTTCCAGGCCTTGGACGAATCAGAATTGGTACTAAAGTAAACATTCTCTTAAGCACATGAAAATAGATTTCACACTCTTTAGACCATAAAAATTTAAACCTTGTATTAACCAATTCCCTGATAAGAGTATCCAAAAGTAAAAGTTCTTGGATGAAGCACCCTTAATAAATAGAAAATCCTAGGAAACACCATATATAAAATAAATTCTTTGGATTCTCCTAATAAACCATTGCACTCACCTTCTATGGATCAACAAACAATCCAATTTCTAAGATTATGTGAACCAATAATTGAATTTCATCTATCCAAAATTGAAATTTTGTTAGATTGGAATATGAACTATGCTCTCTTAGTGTATTTAAAATTATTTCTAAGTGATTTTCATGATAATGGTGAGTATGAGAATACACCAATATGTTATCCATGAAACCCCTGTGAAAGCATCTAGAAATGGGTGGAAAAAAATTCATCAAGGTCATGAAAACTGTTTATGCATTCATGAGACCGGAAGACATAAAGACATACTCATAAAGACCATACATACTATGAAATATTGTATGAGTTATGCCTATCATCTTGATGTGAAACTAGTGATAACCAACCCTATAATCAATTTTTTAGAAAACCCATGCTTTTTAGAGCTGGTCTAAAAGATCATCAATCCACAGTAAGGGATACTAGTTCATAACTGTAAAATGGATCAATTTTTGGTAATCAATATATATCTTGAGAGTTCTATACAAATGTTTCACAAAAATTATTAGAGAACCCTAGGGAGAATTACTGGGTCTTATAAACCCCATTTTATACAAGTCCTATAGTAATCTATTAAGATCATGTAACACATTTGTATTGATACTATAACGAGGTATGAATACTAGTGAATCTCATATAACCATCTTTATTGAGAAATCCTCATATCTAAAGAGGTAAAGAATAAATTTTGTTCCAGAAAATGTCTCTGAAATGATCGACCACTAGAGGGATGTCTGCCTGACACATTCCTTGATCATCCAGATACATGAGAGAAATATAGGTTGTTACACCTTCCAACACATAGTGATCTAGTCCATCTCTAACATCCTGAAAATCCCATCACACATTGTGAATAGAAACCCCACACACTAGTGATTTAATGGTCACCCTTTAGTGATAGAAATCAATGTAAGCATGGTAGGGGAATAACAAGTCTATCCCAGAAATAATGTCTAACCCTTTCCTCATGAGGAAAAATAGATCCCATATTAAGTGACACCAACCTAGCTCTAGGGTCCACTCCCTGTACTAGAATAAATTCATTGATATGATTCTAAAATGAGTATTGAGTGTTATAATTCTGTAATAAAACTAAAAATTGAGCCCAAGGATCTCTACAATAAACACATATATTAAAGAATGTGAAGAACCTATACTAAAAAGAGAAGATATTATAATATAAAATAGTAAGGTTGTACCTCTTACTATAGGTGGCTAATGCTCTACTCCATAGGTATTGGCTTTATAGGATACATCTTGTCTAAATCATATCCATGTCGAAAAACATGACTACCTATAGAAGGGACACTCTACTGTCGAGGTAGAACTGTTGTATGGATCCCATGGCCATGATCAACCCCTCGGTCTGAACAACTAGTATTACTATAGCTACAAGCCTAATGCTGAGCTGGGAATATCTCTCTTGAACCTAGATACAGAGTCAACCCACTTTCACTAACCACTATAGGAAATTTCCTCCAAAACCTCTATATATGGTCCATCTTGTTGCATGCTTGGTGCTCGATTGAGACTCTATCACACTGGATCTTCATATTTCCTTATCTCCCACATTGATGAAATTAAGACATAACTAATAGAACTCATACTATGGATGGTATTCCAATCATGATATGTATTGAAATGATTTTTCCTTCCACCTAACCCAGAACTACTAGGTCTAGGAGTTTCACTACCCTACTCTGGGCCCCTAGATATTCTCAGGTTACCTTATGTAATATGTGACTGATTTAAAATATCATTTATTGTAGAAAACCAAAACACATCAACCTATTATTGAACAACATGTTTGAAACCTTCTTTGAAGTGTATCTCCCTAGATGAATCATTGTCCAGATAGATAGGTGAAAATCATTGAATATCTATAAACCATTATGAATACTCCATAATGATCATCACACCCTTCTCCAAATACATAAACTAACTATCCTAATCAACCCTCAAAGTATCAGGAATGATGTTTTCATAAAAACTATATTAGAAATCCCTTCAAACCATATCCCAAAGCATATTATCTTGGTTAAAAACATCCCACCAGTGATTAGTTCTTCCTGAAAGAATATACATATTGATCGTGACTCTCCTATCATATGGTGTCTTCAGATGGTTGATGATCAATAAAAAAATTCTCAATACATAGATAACCAGCTTATGGATCACTATCCCCTAATAAATTGGGTGGATGTTGCTGCTAGAACACATGTGTTAGCTCTTCCATAGATGAGGTAGGTTTTAGGTCTCCTAGAATAGTCTACATAAAGCATTGGAAACCCTTATGGAACTAGTAATCAATACCAATATTTTGTATGACTAGTGGTATCATAAGTGGAACTACTAGAGGTCCAACCAATAGACTGAGGCCTATAAACTATAGAGCATGTTAATTTACACCCTCCAAACACATGAATCAATAACTCAATGGTGGAATGTCTCTAAAAAATCAAAAAACATATCTCAGAAAATATTAGATAATTATAATATCACAAATATTAGAAAAAGATAGGTTAAATCCTTCATATTAACAACCCACACCCATTTTCCGTCTAAAAAATACAGTTCTGGGAAAATGAACGATCGTAAGGAATAGTAGATACATTACCTACAACCCACTCCTAAAGTCAGGTGTGGGTCAATCCCTCTATTTCAAAAAATAAATTCATCTAAGTTGCTATTCATATTCCAATTATATTTAAATGGATTAATTACATAGAACATATTTTCTAACTTATAATTTCTCATAAACCTTTTAACATGTAGTTCTTCATCCATTTAATCTCAACAATAACATATTCCATCCCATGAAACCAATGGTTTATGGCTCAATATTCCATAATTTAATGATTAATGTGTCAGCATTAGCCTATGATTGAAAAAAATATTAGGTAAATGAAGAAAACTTAAGTAAAAATTATATTTTTCAGTCTCATGCACAAAACATTTACAGAATTATAATTTAATCACATAATTAACATAGAATAAATGCCATGAAGTCAAGAAATGCATGTTATATGGAATGAAATAATTCATGTCATGTTAATTCCCTATATGTATAAAATGATGAATGATATAAAATTACCTCATCTCATCAGTCTATGATAAAACCAATAATCATAAATAACACCAATCATTAAGTGTGTCACATAATAGAAAAGTCAAATCAACTATAATAGCATAATATTGAACAAAAATTCTTATTCATGGAACTAGGTAATTACACAAATATGGGTTAGTTACACCCAAATATGGCTTATAACTCTGTTCTAATACATTTTTAATTTTTTTTATTGTCTCAAAATTTTGAGGCAATAAATCAAACACACCTCTAATACAAATTTGTAACATCTAGACCCAAGAGGCACTAAACGGTGCGCTGAGCCAGTGGGTCACATGGACTCAAGCACACCTCCTCGTATGGAAGAGGCTGCCAACAAGAAGCGAGGGTGTATAGTGGAATAATGGGGAGACTATACCTTCATGATAAAAGTGTATCACATTGGTATAATGACAATAGTAAATAGTGGAAGCAATAATACTGATCAGTAACAACCTATGATAACATTTAGATAGTATAAATAACCATGGCCAAAATCTATTTCATATAAAATATGATGAACATGTCATGTCTCTATAAAATATGGAAGGATATACATGAAAAAATGAGTTCAATAAAATAAAAGTATTAAAAGTATGAGAGACCAAAAATAACTATCTCTAGATAGCATCATGTTCATAGTTTGGTCTTATACTCCCTTACTCTTAAACAGTGAGAAAACCAGGCATCATAAAGTGCATGCCTGCCCCGGTCCCTACCTACATCTATGAAGTTTATTCGGTTACCCAATAGTTTTCTGAATAGTGTATGAGATAATACTATGTAGGGAACCACCAATGATGTTTATAACAAGTCCATTAGGTGTATATCAGGTAAAACTCTGTGCAATATATAACAGATATATAGTAAAAAATATATAAGTGAAACTATCCATCCAATCAACAATAATCATGAACCTTAATAGGGTTCAATTGTAATCAAGAAATTGTAAACACAAAATAACTATGAAGTGTAGAAAACCCATCCACAATATCCCATGTTGTGTAATCAGTTTCAGTCCCCGTGGGTCATATCCAAGAAGTATAAATGTCCAAGGATTCCCCTTCGACCTATGCTGAGTAATCCAATGTTAGGAATACATGGGATGGATCTAAGGTCAATGACCAATTCATAACATCAATTCCATGGATTGAATCCATAACATAGTTGTTAAAGTCTTTGGTGGAGCCCAAGGAGTTCAAATATTCAAGGAGTTCCAAGCTATCTGGATCTTGGGAGTAGAAATTTCCCAGGAATCCAAAGTAATCCAGATCCATGGAGTAGAAATATCCATGGCATTAAAGTTAGTCTAATCTAAGGAGTATAAATGTTCAAGGCATTCAATTCATAAAATAATTCATTAATCATTTCATAACTCATTTCACATTTCCATTCAACCCATTTAAATTTTTTAACAACATGTAATCACATGTAAAATGAGGCATAAAACCCTCTCATAATATCAAATTCAATTGAAAAATAGTTTTTATACCAAATATAGTGACCCAATACTTTTACAAAAAACATTACATGATTATAAGCATAATTATACATCATAATAAAATCCAAGGATTGTAATGTCTAGTGTCTTGGTAGACTAAGTGCATAAAACATAAAACCTGGAAATAAATATAACATATATTTATTTAGTCTTAGAAAAGATCCCATAACTTCCATTTTACTCATACATCTTTATAGGATAACCTGAGGATAACATGAACAAAGGGATGATCTAAAAATCCAAGTAATGGAATAAATATACGAATAAATCGTTAGAAAATGGGTTAGAAGGAATAACATAATGATAGGCATGGAACATATGGTATCATAACATATAAACATGGGATCATAAAATAATCAATTAATAGTAATTTGGAAACAAAATAAATCATGTATTTATAATGATTCAAGGCTCATTTCACATATAGAAGCACAATTCAAGGTTAACCACCAAGACTGTTGCACATGGTAGCATGAGTCAAGGCTAACTGCCAAGACCGTTTCACATAACATCTAATGAGACTAAACATTACTCAATGAATTAGAGATCTATTTCGGAACAACCATCATAACATGATTATGAATATGTTTCCCATAGTAATAATCATACCTAATCAGTTATACATAAACATAAGGGTACCCATGGAAGGAAAAGGGTATCATAATCATGTCATAAAGCATAATGAATGGGTGTATCATACATGTGTCCATGAAAGAGAAGAATTAGAACATACATGGACATTCATAAGGTAGAATAATCATATATCATGGTAAGTTATGTCAAATATAATTTTAAACATGCACGATGAATATTTAAGAAATTTTAACAATAAAACATTATAGTGTGGTTTTATGGAAAATAATAAAGAGAATTTAAAGTATAAAAGGGAATAATATTGTATATAAAACTAGAAGTGAACCAAGATGGGATTCATAAAAAATAATTATTCAATAAAAAAATGGTGTCTTAAAATATTTGATACAGTGCACTTGATATTGGGTAAGAATTCAGGAAGTTACCTTAAAACAGGTTTTCTTATCGGGAGGTATTGAGTAGGGAATCCCAAAAAAGCATTTATATCCCTAAAAGAAAATTGATAATGGATCATGATAAATTAGTTTGGAAATAAAAACAGTAATTATAATATGTAAATAAAGAAAATATAAGAATTTATTTTTGTAAAACGTGAGTAAGAATAACCTGGAGGAATAATGGTGGTTTGGGTAGAATCCCTTAGGGAATATCAGCATGATACCAGGAGTACTTAGGAGGGCTTAATGAGTGAGAAAGGGGTTTATATTATTTTATACATCATGAGATAATTATGGTGGAGGGTTTAAATCATACCACATCATTAGGAACTACGTTAAAAAGGAAATAACATAGAGGAGATTCTTGAGTAAATGTGAGAAAGAGAGTATCCCTTACCATAAGTCTGATGGTATTCTTTGATTCATCTTAATGACTTGAATATTCAAATTAGTTTCATTAACTAATAATTAAATAAACTCCACTACATTTTATTTATTTATTATACCCTTAATAAGTTCATCCTTTTCCTTTTTTATGAGTGAAGAGGTTTAATTTCATTGTTTGGGAGCATTTTCTTCCTTGGTTTTAATGATCGGTTCACTTATATTCATGTTCAGATAAACATGTATAATGAGAAAGGTTGTCCAGAATAAAAGTTATATAAAATTAGTGATAATATAGAATATTAAATGGTTATAAAATTCATTTGGTTTTTTTTAGTGAAGGTGAATCATTAATAAACATTAATGATAAAGGTTGGGATCAATCTGGAAGTTTTCCTCACAATTAACATGTTTTGTATTATTATTTTACATCAAGTGTGAAAAAGGATTCTAGAACATCCCATAAGATAAAGTAAATATTTAATAGTATTTTTCAACCATGAAAATGTTTTAATTTCTAGAATTTAATGTGGTAATAGAAATTGTTATCCCTTTGTTCTTGAATGTGATAAATTAACACATCCTAGTAGATGTTTTCATTTATTTCGTATAAAAGGAGGGGAAAGAAAGTATGATAATGAATTATCCTATTATCATTATAAAAAATTATAGTAAATATATTGTACTGGATTTTTCATACCATTTGGATGAGGAGAGTTTAGTAAAGAAAATATAATAAAGGAACATGAAAGAAAATGCAAGAACAGAAAAGAGGAATTTACCTCTAGATTTAATCTTCCTTTAGTGCCTCTTAAGGGGAGAGGATATAATCTTTTGAGGAGACCAAGGGATGATGGATGTGGGGAAGGATCTTGGGGATATATTTGGTCAGAATTTAGGGAAGGAACAAGGCTTGAGATTAGTGAAGAAAAGAGGGAAGTGTGGGTGGTTTATATTGTAGAGGGGAGGAGAGTTTTCTTAATATTTTAATCATTAGTTTATTATTTTTTCATAAGACAAGAAATAGTAATGATTCATGTGTAAAAAAGTAATATTTTCATGCAAGTTATAAGCCAAGGTTATTACATTATCCATGACTGAATAAATAGTGTATGTAACATATAATGTATATATACGGTAAATTACCATATTTTACTATTCATAAAAAATTCATGTATTTTAGAAAAATCCAAAAAATTAACCCTAAATTTTTTTTAATGTATAGAATCTAAATATGAAATCAATTTTTCAAAAATAATTTTCTAAATATGATTAATTTAATTTTCAATTAAAATCATAATTTAATTTTCAATTAAAATTATAATTTAATTGAAACATGCATATTTTAAAACTATAACTTATTTTATAATGCATTCAAAAATTACATAAGGTCTCATAAATTTATCTTAAAACCAGAAGAAATTAATTTCTTAATTTATGAGCACCTTTTAGGAACAATAAATTTTCTTTTAAATTAATTAATTAAATGTAATTTATTATTTATGACTTACAAAAATACCAATACTTTTACTTTAGTCATATTATCACTTAGAAGATGCCTATATTTTATTTATACATTCAATGGCGAGGTTAGAATTTACTTATCCAATTTACAATTCATAAAAGTCATATTACTATTCATAAAGGTAAGTTATTATTCATAAGGGTAGGTTACTATTCATAAGAGTAGGTTACTATTCACAAAAACAATTATGTTTGTTCCATCAGACCCCAAAAATCACCCTGGACGCAACCATGTATGCCATATTTTTGAAATTCAAATCACAAAAGTGATAATATTATGTTTAAAAGTAACATAGTACTTAGTACTTCATTGTGTTATGATTTTATGTAATTATAATACATAATTATAAGAAGGGAATTTCCAATGATAAAATATTGGGTCGTTACATTGTTCCCCCATATTTAATTTCACCCTCAAAATTTATTTTCACATTCTAAGACATAAATAGGTGTGGGTAATTTTCCTTCATTGCCTCCATTTCCCATGTTGCCTCTTTGTACTTATGGTTTCACCAAAGTACTTTGACCTGGTTAGTAGTCTTGTTATTTAGAACTTTATCTCTACGATCCAAGATCTTCACTGGCTGCTTCTCATAAAAAAGAACATTTTCCTACTATAAAACATCTGAAGGGAGTACATGTGAGGGGTTTGGTATGTAATTTCTTAATATGGATACATGAAATACATTATGTACTTTGTACATGGTAGGTGGGAGTGTTATTCGATAGGCCACAACCCCACCACGATCAAGAATCTCGAAGGGGGCGATGTAGCTGGGACATAACATTCCTTTCTTCCCAAATTTCATGAGCTTCTTCAATATATATATGTGTAGAAATACTATTTCTCTAACTTTGAACTCAAGGTATCGTCAAAGATTGTATGCATAACTCTTTTTTCAACTTTGGGTTTCTTTGATGTGCTGCTGAATGGGTCTCACCTTCCCCACCATTTCGTCGACCATTTCAGGTCCTAGCATCTTGTGCTCACTAACTTCATCACAACACACCACTGTTCTGCACATTTTCCCATAAAGGTATTCCTCTAGTTCCATTCAGACGCTTGAGTGGAAACTTTTGTTGTAGGAGAATTCAACCAATGGAAGATGTTGGTCCCATCCTCCTTTGATGCCCATTGAACATTCTATCAACATATCATATAGTTTCTGAATAGTTTAATCAGATTGACCATCAGTTTGTGGATGATAGGTTGCACTGATGTTCAATTTAGTGCTTAGAGTATGTTAGAGACATTTCTAGGACTTTGAAGTGAATCTTAGATCTCTATCAGATATAATAGAGAGTGTTAATCCATGCAATCTTACCACCTCTTTGATATATATCTGTAAAATTTGATTGAATGGGAAGTCCTCTTGAATTGAGATAATGTGATATGTCTTTGTAAGATGATCCACAATTACCCATATATCATTGTTTCCTCTATATTTCCTTGAAAGTCCAGTGACAAATTATATTGTGATGTTCTCCCACTTCCATGTTGGTATAGGTAGTTATTGCATCGTCCTCGTAGACTTATTTCTTTTAGGATTCACTTGTTGACATACCAGGCACTTTTTTTATACTCATAAATCTTCTTCTCCGTATTGTCACACCAAAAGTTCTCTCATATATCTTGATACATCATTATGCTCCTTGGGTGAATAGAGAAGGTTGAGCTATGTGCATCATTCAAAATATGCTTCTTTATCTCTGGATCAGACAGTACACATAATCGTGACCTGAATCATACAACTCATTCCTCATCAATCAAAAACTCAGAGGATTTCTCATTTATAGAGGATTCCTCCATTTTCTAAAATTCCACATCTTTTCTTTGTGCATCCTTTATTTTTTCCATGAGGGATGGTTGAGAAATCATTTGAAAAATGATTGATGATATTCCTCCCTTAATGATTACTATGTCCATCCTCATAAAATCAAAGAAGATTGGATCCTTTTAATTCTTATCATTGGTAATGATGTAGGATCTTTTCTACTTAAAGAATATTTCACCTTGTTTTCTTTACAGGGATGGTAGTAGATCGAGCAATCATAACCCTTATAGAGCTCTATCCATATACACTAGAACATTTTAATATTTTTTGTGTGAATATATATTTTAGACTCTTGTGGTCAGTATATATCTCACACTTCTTCCCATAGATATAATGCCGCCAGATTTTTAATGCAAAGATCCTTAGCTGCGAACTCCAGATCATGCATAGGATATATTTTCTCTTTTATTTTCAGCTTCCTTGAGGTGTAGGATATCACTTTGTCATTTTTCAACATCCCACAACC
Source organism: Viscum album (assembly GCA_963277665.1). Lineage (NCBI taxonomy): Eukaryota > Viridiplantae > Streptophyta > Magnoliopsida > Santalales > Viscaceae > Viscum > Viscum album. The sequence continues at coordinate 792,838,494 of OY728164.1, forward strand.
TAATCTCTTCTTTGAATCATCACTTTACACCACAATGAGTTATCCACTTATTGGGAGTGTGAGTATTGGCACAGTGATAAACCTCTTTTTCAACTCCTTAAAGGAGTCTTCACATTCTTGATTCTAGACAAACTCCACTCCCTTCTGTTTCATCTTGGTCATTATGTTTTACAATTGTGATATGTTCATTAGAAATTGTCTTTAATACCCAACTAGACCCTGAAAGTTGTGGATCTCCATTACTAATGTTGTCTTGTCCACTCTTCAATTACCTTTGTCTTGGAAGGGTCCCGAGATATCCCTTTGCTGGTGATAACATGCCCCAAGAATGATACTTCCTCTATCCATAACACACATTTACTGTACTTTGCATACAACTTCTCCCATCTTAATGTCTTTAACACAATATTCAAATTCTCCTTTTGTTCCTCCTTTCTCTTGGAGTATATTAGAATATCATCAATAATGACTACCACAAATTTGTCAAGGTAATCTCTAAAGACACTATTCATTAAATCCATGAAAATTTCTAGAGTATTAGTGAGTCCTAATGGAATCACTATGACCTCATAGTTTCCATACCTTGTTTGAAATGTCGTCTTGGGAATATCTTCCTTCCTCACATTTAATTGGTGATATCTCGATCGATGTTACACCTTAGAGAAATAGTTGGTCCCCCAAAGCTGATCGAACAATTCATTTATCCATGGAAGGGGATACTTGTTCTTTATCATGATTTTACTGATCTCACGATAATAATGGCATAGGATCATTGACCTATCCTTCTTGATGATCAAATTGATTTACGCACCCCATAGTGAATCACTCACGTGTATAAAACCCTTCTCCATAATTTCTTGTACTCACTTATTCAGCTCTTCCAACTCTACAGTGTCCATTCTACAGAATTGGAGGAAGAGCAGACAACTTTTTAAGGAATACATTAGTGTAATCCTTCACAATGGGCATGTCTTCAAGAATTATTCTCTCCTTTTTCACAATCATTTGAGTTATAAATTCATGACCATAAGGAATTAATATCCGCACTTGAGAAAATGATTCTAAAGGGGATTCATCTTCCTACTTACACTTGTATATAATTGGAAGATGCTTCTAGTTGTGAATGTTGATCTCCCTTTCCTGATAGTTAATGTTGGCTTTGTATAAAGATAACCAATACAAGAACATGATAACATAGAACTCCACTAAAGAAAGTATAATGAGATTTGATGGGAGGTTTAGTCCACAAACATTTACCAGGGAGGTGTTATAAATCATGGACATAATAATTTCCCAATTCACTATTCTCATAGATAACATATTATCTAAATGTTTATGTTGAGTTTGAATAGTTCTACTGAACATTCAAGATATGAATGAATTTGTAGAACCATAATCAAATAGTACATTTACTATTATTGAATGAATAACTAGCATACCTGTCAACACATCATTGTCCGGATCCACCTATGTCATAGTGATAGCATAAGACCTTCCATATTTCCTTGGAGGTTGATGTTGATTTCCTCCAACAACCCTGGGCTTAGGGAAATTGTTCGCATAATGCCCAAGTTCCTTGCAGTTGTAACACTACACCAATGGATGAGTGTTTATCTGAACCTTTATTTATTCTTCCACATTAGCGAGATTATTCATATCAATATGGAAAATTTTAGACATATGTACCAACTTTCAAATTTGAAGAAATTCTTGGTTCCCTTTAGATGGTTCCCAAGTTGCTTTTTCCCACAATTTTTACACGTGGGATGATCGAGATTAATTCCCTCATGGAATTTATTTTAAGAATATCCCACATTATATTCCATTTCCTCTTTTATTCACTCGGCCCATGATACCATTGAGAGTGTTTGATATTTATTTTACCCTTAAGGCCACAACAAAAAATCTACTCATAGCTGTCGAAGTCTTGAATCGCTAATGCTTTTTATAGACTAAGCTTTAGTCCACTAAAGAAGCGATCCAACTTGCTTTCAGTGTTCATGAAAAATCTAGAGGTGTGCCTAAAAATCCTTATAAATTTTTCTTCATACACCCTGATTGACTCATCTTACTTCTGTTTGAGCTTGAGGAACACTCTTTCCATCTTATGATGGAGTGTTTGGGTAAAATATTTATTCAAAAACATTCTCTCGAATTCCACCAACTCAATGGAATCAATTTCATCCTACAGATTCGCATTCTAGATCAGTGACCACCACTGATTAGCTTCCCCATCAAAATGATATACCTACAGTACAACTTTCTCTTCTTCTGAGCACTGGAGGACAGAAAATATCTTTTCATTGTAGTTATTCCCCTATTCTACATGGAGTGGATTATAAGATCCACTAAACATGGGAGTCTTCTTCCACATGAAGGATTCAACAGAAAATTGATCTTTCCTTGGGAGAGGAATGTGTTACACATGATCCATGTTATTATTCATAACTTGAGATGGCTGAGAAAGTATTATCATGATGTTTTGAGAACCCACTCCTATCATATTTGTCACATCGTTAGGGAAATATTCACATTTATTATCAAATTTATTATTGTCTTGTGTTCCTCTTTTTAACTCCATTAACTAAAAAAATAAAATACAATTAGTGGGATTAAATACTAATCTATTTACCCTAAAAAGGAAACTTTGAACATAAAAGGAAAAAATTATAAGGGAGAAGTATATCATAACTTGTGATTCCCTATGTTTCAATATAGGTTATCCTTGATCTATTTCATAAAGTATATTCTTAGGGGATTTAGTTCATTCCCTTAATAATGGTTTGTACTAAGATCATGAATTTACCAAAGAATATCCTCATGAGTGTCAAACTAAGAGTGCAGCAAGGCCGATTTTCATGCACCAGTTCCCGTTTGAATATAGCTCAAAGTGGTGTTTTTGAGTTTTACCCCTAGATACATCTCTGCCAGAGCCACCTATACTTGTTTGTATCCACACATGGATGCATTTTATTAATAAGACACTTAAACTATACTTACCAAAATTTAAGGGTTTTTTCTTATACTTAGTCTCATCCTTAAGGTTCTAAATAAAGTTCTCTATTCATAATCTTCAAAAACAACTAAACCATACTCTGATACCAACTATAGAAACCCTATCCTTTTTACATAAAACATTACATGATTTTAAGCATAATTATACATCAGAATAAAATTCATGGATCATGAATTCTAGTGTCATTTAATACTATGTATATAAAACATAAAACATGGAACTAAATATAACATTTCTCAATTTTTTTGTGGATTCCCCTATAAGGGGATATACTTTAGGGTTTCCTCCACCCACCACCACCTTTCTCTCCTATAATGGATTATATTCTACTCGATTCTTTGGCACAGTGATTTTGTGGTTTGCGGTGTCTATTCTATAGCAGTGTCATGTGACTCTGTAGCCTTGAGCATCTCGGTGAAGATTTCTGTTTGCTAGCCTTTTTTATTCTATTTGGACAAGGCATTTCATGGTGGCATAGTGGGGGTCTAGTGTTCTAGTTTCCAGCTACTGTAGTGAAGGTCACCATAATTTTTCTACATTATTTGTGGGTATGTTAGGCATATCTAGTTGTCGTATGCTAGAAGGTTGTGACAGTGTTTATGGTATTATTCCGGTTTGGTCGGGCATAAAGGTGACAGTTTCTTATGATGATTTTTTATTTTTTCTGTGTCTTTTTTTATATTTTTAATACGGTTTGGATGTTCTTGGGTTTGTGTTTTGGTTTTGGCTATGTTTTTTGTGGTTTTTCTATTCGTCATTGCAGTAACGGCTCGTTCTAGCAGTGGTGGTGAAATCTGTTTGGGGGGTTTTGTGATTCTAACAGTGAGGTAGGACCTGCAATCTGTGAATTCATCATGTTGGTTTCAAGTGTTTGGATCTCAATTTGGCTCAAGAAGTGGAGGGATATCTATAGAAGTGTTATGGTGTGGATGTGTCCTCATATATTTCCCATTGTTAATTAATTTGGAAATGAATAGAGTGGTCGTGATGTTGAATGTGGTATCTTTCTTGTGATACAGTGTTTGCTTGGTGTGTTTTTGATGCTCAGAAGGTTCATGCTCATGAGGTGATGATGTTCTTGGGAGGTTATGGCAGTTTCTTTGGTATCTTGTTTTCTTTAGTGGTATGTTTTATTGGTACTGTGAATTTGGTTTTGGCCTCGGAGGTCCGCAACTCATGAGATTTGTTAACCAATTTTCCACAAGAAGATGTTCCAAATTAGGTGCAGGGAAATGTTTTGTCACTGTATCATGTCTCTTCAGAATTGGATGATTGAGAGTGTATGGTTTCAGGCATCGTTACCAGGCCCATGTGATTTTTCACGGGACAATTAGCCATACAGCCCTGAGATAGTGGAAGCTGGACTTAATGTTTTTTACTGGGTGGAGCATCTTTCTTGTAGTGCGGGATGTTTTTGGTTTGATTTTTAGGTCTATTGGGGCTATTTTTATTGTCCATGTCGATGGTGTCCTGATGGGTTACCCTATCTCATTAAAAGGGGGTTGTTCTCAATATGAAAATTAATTTTCAGTCAATATAACATTTCTTTATTTATTCTACATATAGATCGCCTTTGTTCCACTATGATCATACATATTCATAGGATATCTTAGGGATAATGAAAAAATGGATGAGATAAAAATCCTAGTATGGGAATAAACATAAGAATAAAGCTTTAGCACATGGGTAAGAAGGCATAACAACATGATATAAAAAGGCCTAGAATATATAGGACCATAAAATATAAACATGGGATCATAAAAACAATAATTAATAGTAATTTGGAAGCAACATAAATCTTTTATTTATCACAAGTAAAGGCTCATTGAAAATATATGAGCACAAGTCGTGGTTAACCACCAAGACCATTTTACATGGTAGCACTAGTCAAGGCTAACTGCCAAGACCATTGCACATAACGTTCCATGAGACTAAACATTACCCAGTGCATTGGAACACTATATGGGCACACCCATTATAAAATTTTCATAAATATTCATTCGAAATTAATAATCATACATAATCAATCATACATAAACATAAGGGTACCAATGGAAAGAAATGGGTATCATAATCATATCATAAAGCATAACGAATGGGTGTATCATATAAGTGTCCATGAAAGGGAGGAATTAAATAGTACCTGGACTTTAATAAGGTAAAATAATAATATATCATGGTAAGTGATTTCCATCATAATTGACAAAATATAAGAAGAGTATTTAATAAATTTTAGCATTAAAACATTTTAATGCAGTTTTAAGTAAAATACTAAAGATCATTCAAAATAGAAAATGGAATAATGTTTTATATAAACCCATAAGTGAACAAAGAAGGATTTTGAAATAAAAATACTAATTTAATGAAAACAATGGTGACTTAAAAAAATATGATAGGGTACACTAGATATTGAGTAAGAATTCAGGAAGTTCCCTTAAAACTAGTTTGCTTATCCGGAGGTATTGAAGAGGGAATCACATAAACACATGTATATCCTCAAAAAAGAATGGATAATGGATCCCAATACATTAGTTTTTATATATAAACATAAATTATAATATTTATATAAATATAATATAGGATTTAATTAGGGTAAGAAGAGAGTAAGAATAACAAAAATGAATAACGGAGGTTCGGGTAGAATCCCTTAAGGAATATTGGCATGGTACGAGGTGTACTTTGGAGAGATTAATAAAAGAGAAAGTGGTTTATAATCTATTATACATCATGAGGGAATTATGCGTGAGTTGTGAAATCATACCCCATCATTAGGAACAAGACATAACATATAGAAGATTCCTGAAAAAATGTGAGTAAGAGAGGATCCCTTACCTTAATTATGATGGTGTTCTTCGCTTGATCTTAATGACCAGAATAATAAAATTAATATCATTATTTAATAATTCCAAAACCTCCACTGCATGTTATTTATTTATTATAGCCTTATTAATTTCATCCATTTTTTTTAATGAGTTAATAGGTTCAATTTCATCGTTTGGGAGCGTTTGATTCCATGGTTTTAATGATCGTTTTACTTATATTCATGTTCGGATTAACATGTATGATGATAAAGGTTGTACCAAAATTAAGTTATATGAAATTATTGAACATCCAGATGATTGCATGGTTATAAAATTTATTTGGTTATTTAGAGTAAAGGTGGATCATTATATAAAACATTAATGATAAACCCTTGGATTAGTTTGAAGATTTTTCTAACAATTGACTTGTTTTGAATTATAATTTTACATCATGTGTGAAAAAGGATTCCAAAAAATCACATAATATAAAATACATTTTAATAGTTTGATTCAACCATAAAATTGGTTTCATGACCATAATTGAATATTGTAATATAAATTTATAACCTGTCATCCTTGAATGTGATAAATTAACACATCTCAGACGATGTTTTCATTTCTTTCATATAAAATTAGGGGAAAGGATATATGATAATGAATTATCACATTACCATAAAAAATTATAGTAAATTTATAGTATTTTAGTTTTCATACCATTTGTATGAGGAGAGGTTAGTAAAGAAAATAGATCAAAGGAACATGAAATGAAAATGAAAGAAAAGAGAACATGAATTTACCACTTGATTTAATCCTCCTTGAGAGCCTCTTAAAAGGAGAGGATTTGGTATTTTGAGGAGACCAAAGGATACTGGATGTCAGAAGGATATTGGGGAGATATTTTTGCAGAATTAAAGTAAATCAAAAGGCTTGATAGGAGTGAATACAAGAGGGAAGTGTGGGTGGTTTTATAGTGAAGGGAAAGAGAGTTTTCTTAATATTTTAATTATTACATTATTATTTTTCCATAAGACATGAAATAGTAATGATTATTTTGACCAAAAATAGTAATATGTGCATGTGATTATTAACCCATGGTTATTACATCATCCATTACTCAATAAATACTGTATTTAACATATAATGTATATATATGGTAAATTACCATATTTTACTATTAATAAAAATTCAAGTATTTTAGAAAAATACCAAAAATTCACCATAACCATTTTTTGAAATTTATAACTAAAAAATGAAATCCATTTTTCCAAAATAATTTTTTATATATGATCAATTTAATTTTTAATTAAAATAAAAATTTACTTGAAAAATATATATTTTAAAACTATAACTAATTTTATAATACTTTCAAAAATTACATAAGGTCCTATAAAATTATCTTAAACTGAAATACATAAATATGTTAATTTATGAACAACATTGAGGGAAAATATATTTTATTTTAAATTAATTAATTAATTTTAATTATTTATTTATGACTAACAAAAATGAAAATACTTTTACTGTGGTCATATTGTCACTTATAAGATGCCTAAATTTTATTTATACATTCAAGGGTGAGGATAATATTTAATTGGCCAATTTACTATTCATAAGTGTCATATTACTATTAATAATGGTAGGTTACTATGAATAAGTGTAGGTTAATATTCACTAAAAGCTAATTTTGTTCTATCAGACCCCAAAAATCACCGTGAATGAAACTGTGTATGTCAGATTTTCAAAATTCAAATCACAAATATGATAATATTATGTTTAAAAGTCACATAGTACTTATTAGTTCATTTAGTTATGATTTTAGGTTATTATATGACATATTTATAAGAAGGGAAATTACATTGATAAAATATTGGGTCGTTACGCTAAAAGGTGAGCTCACACACACCCAACGGGGATGTATATCATTGGGATGATACTAAAACACACCAAATTGGTGGTCTGGGTTGAGGGAATGACCTCCAACCATATAATTTTACTAAATTGGAAACCTAATGAGGTTATAAAATTTCAATCAAGGAATTTAATCAATTTTAGTGATATGCCTAGAAATTCCAACATACGATAGAATAAAAACTATCTATAAAACAACTATAAATTAAGAGAATATATTTATACCACCTACTATATACCCAAGGGAGAAAACTCACCTAATATTGGATCCTAACTCAACCTCAATTGGAAGAAAATGAAATAACGGCTGAATTCCCTATAAACAGGGCATATGTGCTTCCACCAAAAATAACATCATCGATAGAAAGGTTATGGAAAAAAAACCTAAGGAGTGAATAAATTATCAGTGGATATCCAATGAGATGATTATAAGTTGAATCAGAGGCCTGAAGATGAAACAAAATCAAAGCTTAGGTTTAGGACTCAAAGGCCCTTCTCTCGAAGGTCCTGTATGAGTGAGAGGAAGACTACTGTCAAAAACTAGGCCCAACCTCTTATATTAAAAATTGACCATGGGAATTTATACAGTGTGTAAATTCTTTAGAAGTCATGTAATTCATAGGAATTCCCTTCTGGAGAAAGCTCATTACATATTTTTAATTTACCTATCTAGGACATTACAAGTCATGTAATGAATACATGCATTGTATTCCAAGTAAATACCTTGTACATGGCCTAGAGGATGCCTTCGTCCCCCATGATTTCATGTTTCAAAATCACCCAACCATCCCATAGACTCATCTCTAGGGTATAGTCTAAAACGAGAACTGAAATAATGGTTTTAATTGAAAATGGAAAGGATCTGTACCTCATAGAAAAATTAGGTTCCTACATACAGGTTTTAGGTTATTTAGAATTTATAGGATTTTAGGGGTTTTGTGTGTTTATAGGTTTTTATGGTTTTATGATGGTTTGTCAGGGTTTTTTTGTGTTTTTTATGTTTTTTTAGATTTTTAGGGATTTTTTTAGATTCTTAGTGTTTTTAGGGTTTTTGGTATTTTTGAGGGGTTTAGGGTTTATTGGACTTTTAATTTTTTTGGTTACTTGGGTTTTTATGTGTTTATTGATTTTTATGTTATTATTAAGGGATTTTAGGTTTTTTAGAGTTTTTATATTTTTTGGTATTTTTGTGTATTTTGTAGGTTTTTTATATTTTATAGGGTTTTTAGGGATTTTCAGGGTGTTTAGGGGTTTCCATGTTTTTTTGGGTTTTAAGGTTTTTTGAGTTTTTAAGGGTTTTAATGTTTTTTTGAGTTTTTTACCATTTTTAAGGGTTTAATTGGTTTTTAGAGTTTATAGTGGTTTTTAGGGTTATACGTTTTTAGGGGTTTTAGGGTCTTTTAGGGTTTTTCTGGTTTTTAGCATTTTTAGGTTTTTGTTGTTGTTTTAAGTGTTTTTTATTTTTAAGGGTTTTTAGGGATTTTTTAGGATTTTTGGGTTTTTTACAGTTTCATGGATTCTTCAGAGTTTTATGGGTTTTTAGGGATTTTAGGTATTTTGAGAGGTTTTAGGGTTTCTTGGGTTCTTTAAGGTTTTTATTGTTTTTAGTGTTTTAGTTGTTCTAATTCATTTTAGGGTTTTATGGTTTCTTTGGGGTTTTCAGGGATTAAAGGATTCTTAAATTTTTAGGTATTTATAGGTATTTTGAGGATTTTTATAAATTTTTAGGGTTTTTTGGGATTTTGAGGGTTTTAGGGTTTTTAATGGTTTTTATAGTTTTTATGGTTTTTCAGAGTTTTAGTGTTTTTTTATTTTTTAGGGGTGTAAGGATTTTTACATATATTTAATGTTTTTAGGCGATTAAATGTTCTTATAGTTTTAGTGGGGTTTTAGAGTATTTATCGCATTTTTTGTTTTCATTGTTTTTTTGAGGTTTTTATGGTTTTGATGTGGTTTAGATTTTTTATGGTATTTGGGGGGTGGGGGTTAAAGATTTTAGGGATTTTTTATTTTTAGGGGTTTAATGTGATTTTAGGTTTTATGTATTTCTTCATGTTTTTAGGTGTTTTTTTAAGTTTTTAATGATTTTTAAGATAATAAGGTTTTTATGGGTTTTAAAGATTTTGAGGGATTTTATTGATTTTTTGGGATTTTTCAGGGATGTAGATTTTTTATTTTTTTTAAGGTTTTTAGGGTTTTAAGATTTTGAAGTTTTTTTATGGTTTTAATTATTTAGGTGTTCTTACAATTTTAGGGATTTTTAGTATTCTTATGGGTTTTCAGATTTTTTAAGAATTTTGAGTGGTTTTTGAAATTTTAGAGTTTTATGCTTTTAGAAGTTTTTTTGAATTTTTAGGTGTTTTAATTTTTTTAGTGTTTTAAAAAAAATTAAGGGTTTAATGGGTTTTTAGAGTATTTAGTCTGTTTTTATGGTCTTATGTTTTTATGGTTTTTAGGGGGTTTATGGTTTTTAGGGTTTTACTATCTATTTAGTGGTTTTAAGAGTTTTTAGTGTTTTTTATGTTTTTAGGGGATTTTTGTTTTTAGGTCTTCATGGTTTTCTGAAGGGTTTTTATGGTTTTTAGGGTTTTTTAGGTTTTTATTGATATTTCAGGCCTTTAAATGATTTCATCGGTTTTTAGGTTTTTAGGGATTTTGAAGGGATTTTTTCTTTTTTTCATTATTTTTAGGTTTTTTAGCATTTTTAGGTTTTTAAGGGTTTTATGTGTTTTTAGATTTTTATGGATTTTATAGGATTTGTACGGTTTTTTTTGGATTTGTACCTTTTTTCTATTCTTAGGGATTTTTATTATTTTTATGGTTTTTTGGGATTTTTAGGATATGAAGGGTTTTGATGATTTCGACAGTTTTTATTAATTTTTGGTGTTTGGGTTTTTAGGGTATTTAGGAGTTTTACGCGTTTTTAGTGTTTTAATGTTTTTAAGGTTTTATTATGGTTTTTAGGGTTTTTTATGTTTTTATGTATATTTTTTGGATTTTTTAGGAATTTAATGTTATTTTGAGGTTTTAGGGATTTTAGTGTTTTCGGGATTTTATGGATTTTATGGTTTTTATGATTTTTAGAATTTCATATATTTTTGGGTTTTTATAATATTTTAATAGTTTTTAATGTTTTTAAGGATTTTTAGGGAATTTTGGTTTTTATTGTTATTTTGAGGTTTTAGTGTTTTTTTGAGTTTTTATGGGTTTTAATGTTTTGTAGTTTTTAACATTTGTTGGGGTTTAAAAAGTTTTTGGAGTTTTAGTGTGTTTTAAGGGGGTTTATGGGGGTTAAGGGTTTTTTTAGGATTTATATGTTTTATGGTTTTTAGTGGTGTTTTTAGTGTATTTAAAATTTTATAGGGTTTTTAAGGTTTTTAACTGTTTTTAGGTTTTTATGATTTTCTTAGGTTTTTTCATGGTTTTAATTTTTTTTACTTTTTTATGTATTTTTGGGATTTTTTAGGATTTTTAAAACATTTTAGGGTTTTTTATGGATTTTAAGGGGTTATAGGGTTCATAATATTTTTTTATGGTTTTTAGGATTTTTTTGGTTTTTTTATGTTTTTATGGTTTTTAATGTTTTTAGTGTTTTTTTTAAATTGGGTTTTAAAGATTTTTTAAAATATTTAGTGGGTTTTATGGCATTTAAGGGTTTTAGTGGTTTTATTATTTTAGTTTATTTGGGGTTTTTAGTGTCTTAAGTGTTTTTAGGTTCATAGGGTTTTTATGTGTTTTTAGTTTTTAAGGTTTTCATTGGATTTTTCATGGTTTTGAGGGATTTTTATGTTTTTATGTATTTTGATAGCTTTTTTAGATTTTGATGGGTTTTTTGGGTTTTTTGGTATTTTGGGGAGATTTAGGGTTTCTAGAGGTTTTAACATTTTTAGGATTCTTAATTTATGGTTTTTAAGTTTTTTTGAGGATATTTGGGTTTTTTACGGTTTCAGGGATTCTTCGGAGTTTTATGGGTTTTTATGGATTTTAGGTATTTTGAGATGTTTTAGGGTTTTTTTGGGTTCTTTATGGTTTTTTTTTGTTTTTTAGGGTTTTAGTTGTTCTAATTCATTTTAGGGTTTTATGGTTTTCTTTGGGGTTTTCAGGGATTTAAGGATTCTTAAATTTTTAGGTATTTATAGGTATTTTGAGGATTTTTATTAATTTTTAGGGTTTTTTGGGATTTTGAGGGTTTTAGGGTTTTTAATGGTTTTTATAGTTTTTATGGTTTTTCAGAGTTTTAGTGTTTTTGTATTTTTTAGGGGTGTAAGGATTTTTACATATATTTAATGTTTTTAGGGGATTAAATGTTCTTAGAGTTTTAGTGGGGTTTTAGAGTATTTATGGCATTTTTTTGTTTTTAAGGTTTTTTGAGGTTTTTATGGTTTTAATGTGGTTTAGATTTTTATGGTATTTGGGGCGGGGTTAGGGATTTTAGGGATTTTTTATTTTTAGGGGTTTAAAGTGATTTTAGGTTTTATGTATTTCTTCATGTTTTTAGGTTTTTTTTAAGTTTTTAATTATTTTTAAGATAATAAGGTTTTTAGGGGTTTTAAAGATTTGGAGGGATTTTATTGATTTTTTGGGATTTTTCGGGGATTTAGATTTTTTATTTATTTAAGGTTTTTAGGGTTTTAGGTTTTTGAAGTTTTTTATGGTTTTAATTATTTAGGTGTTCTTACAATTTTAGGGATTTTTAGTATTCTTAATGGTTTTCAGATTTTTTAAGAATTTTGAGTGGTTTTTGGCATTTTAGAGTTTTATGCTTTTAGAGGTTTTTTTGAATTTTTAGGTGTTTTAATTTTTTTAGTGATTTTAAAAAAATCAAGGGTTTAATGGGTTTTTAGAGTATTTAGTGTGTTTTTATGGTCTTATGTTTTTATGGGTTTTAGGTGGTTTATGGTTTTTAGGGTTTTACTATCTTTTTAGTGGTTTTTAGAGTTTTTAGTGTTTTTTATGTTTTTAGGGGATTTTTGTTTATAGGTCTTCATGGTTTTCTAAAGGGTTTTTATGGTTTTTAGGGTTTTTTATGTTTTTATTGATATTTCGGGCCTTTAAATGATTTCATCGTATTTTAGGTTTTTAGGGATTTTGAAGGGATTTTTTCTTTTTTCCTTTATTTTTAGGTTTTTTAGCATTTTTATGTTTTTAAGGGTTTTATGTGTTTTTAGATTTTTATGGATTTTATAGTATTTGTATGGTTTTTTTGGTTTTTACCTTTTTTCTATTCTTAGGGATTTTTATTATTTTTATGGTTTTTTGGGATTTTAAGGATATGAAGGGTTTTGAAGATTTTGACTATTTTTATTAATTTTTGGTGTTTTGGGTTTTTAGGGTATTTAGGATTTTTATGAGTTTTTAGTGTTTTAATGTTTTTAAGGTTTTATTATGGTTTTTAAAGTTTTTTATGTTTTTATGTATTTTTTTGGATTTTTTAAGAATTTAATGTTTTTTTGAGGTTTTAGTGATTTTAGTGTTTTTAGGGATTTTATGGATTGTATGGTTTTTATGATTTTTAGCATTTCATATATTTTTGGGTTTTTATAATATTTTAATAGTTTTTAATGTTTTTAAGGATTTTTAGGGAATTTTGGTTTTTATTGTTATTTTGAGGTTTTAGTGTTTTTTTGAGTTTTTATGGGTTTTAATGTTTTGTAGTTTTTAACATTTGTTGGGGTTTAAAAAGTTTTTGGAGTTTTAGTGTGTTTTAAGGGGGTTTATGGGGGTTATGGGGTTTTTTAGGATTTATATGTTTTATGGTTTTTAGTGGTGTTTTTAGTGTATTTAAAATTTTATAGAGTTTTCAAGGGTTTTAAGTGTTTTTAGGTTTTTATGATTTTCTTAGGTTTTTTCATGGTTTTAAGGTTTTTTACTTTTTTATGTATTTTTGGGATTTTTTAGGGTTTTTAAAACATTTTAGGGTTTTTATGGATTTTAAGGGGTTATAGGGTTCATAATATTTTTTTATGGTTTTTATGATTTTTTTGGTTTTTTGGTTTTTTTATGTTTTTATGGTTTTTAATGTTTTTAGTGTTTTTTTTTTAAATTGGGGTTTAAAGATTTTTTAAAATATTTAGTGGGTTTTATGGGTTTTAAGGGTTTTAGTGGTTTTATTATTTTAGTTTATTTGGGGTTTTTAGTGTCTTAAGTGTTTTTAGGTTCATAGGGGTTTTATGTGTTTTTAGTTTTTAAGGTTTTCATTGGATTTTTCATGGTTTTGAGGGATTTTTTTGTTTTTATGTATTTTGATAGCTTTTTAAGATTTTGATGGGTTTTTTGGGTTTTTTGAGATTTCGGGTAGATTTAGGTTTTTTAGAGGTTTTAACATTTTTAGGATTCTTATTTTATGGTTTTTATGTTTTTTTGGGATTTTTAGGTTTTTATGTATTTTTAGGGTTTTTTTGGTTTTTGTGGTTTTTTGGTATTTTGGTGTTTTTTTGGGTTTAAAGGATTTTTTGAGTTGTTTTTAATATTTTAGTAGTTTAATTTATTTTTAAAGTTTTTATTGGTTTTAGGGTTTTAGGTTATTTATAGGTTTTTAATGGGTTCTTTATGGTTTTAGTGTATTTGTGGTTTTTAGGGGCTTTTAAGGTTTTTGGATCATTTTAGGGGTTTTACCGTTTTTTGGTTTTTAGTGGTTTTAGGTGTTTTTAGGTTTTTTAAGTTTTATTATGGGTTTTTAGGGTTGTTTAATTTTCTAAAGATTTTTTGTTTTTTTAATTTTTATGATTTTTAGTGTTTTATAGATTTTGAGGGGTTTTAGGATTTTTTTCCATTTTTTAGAGTTTTCTGGGGTTTTATGTGATTATTATATTTTTATGGATTTCTTATATTTTTTCATGGTTTTTAGGGTTTTTACATTATAAGTTATTTTTATGTATTTTTTTAGGATTCTCTGGGTTTTTTGGGTTTTTATAGATTTTGTTGGTTTTCAAGGGTTTTTAAAGTTTTTTGGTTTTTTTGAACTATTAGCGGTTTTTATTTATTTAGGATTTTCAGGCCTTTAGAATTTTTTTAAATTCTAGCGGTCTAAAGGGTTTTTAGGGTTTTTAGGGGTTTTAGTGGGTTTTATGGAGTTTAAGTGTTTTTTAATATTTTATGGGTTTTTATTGTTTTTAGGGTCTTAGGGTCTTTTTTGGTTTTAGTATTTTTATCATTTTTTGGGGTTTTAAGTGTTTCTAGGATTTTAAGGATTTCTTAAGGGTTTTCATGATTTTTTCGGTGTTTTAAATTTATAATAATTTTTAGTGATTTTTTAGGATTTTTATAGTTTTAGTGTTTTTAGGGATTTTGGGGGTTCTATGGATTTTAGGGTTTTTAGGATTTTTAGGGTTTTCATTTCCTTAGGGGTTTTAAGTGTTTTCAGGTTTTTATAGTTTTCTATGTTATTCTCAATGTTTTTTGGGTT
Source organism: Viscum album (assembly GCA_963277665.1). Taxonomy (NCBI): domain Eukaryota; kingdom Viridiplantae; phylum Streptophyta; class Magnoliopsida; order Santalales; family Viscaceae; genus Viscum; species Viscum album. The sequence goes on from OY728164.1 coordinate 792,853,624, forward strand.
TTTAACTTTTTAGGTTTTTTATAGGATTTTTTTTTGGTTTTTAGACATTTTATGGATTTTGATGGTTGTTAGTGTTTTTTAGGTGTTCTAGGGTTTTTATGGTTTTGCGTATTTTTTACTAGTTTTTTTTGAGTTTTTTTGGTTTTTTAAGTAATTTTATATATTAATGGTTTTAGGGGTCTAAAGGGGTTTTAGAGTTTTTATTCGGATTTTATGGAAATTTAGGGGGTTTTGTCACTACCTGACCCTACCTGGGCTCGAGCCACAACTACCCCAAGCCCGCCTCCAAAGGCCAGGGGCTGGCGACAAGAACCGAAGGGTAAAAAACTAGGGGAGGCCTTTGCCTGAGTACCTGTACACACACATGCATCACACTCAATGCAAAAGTGCAGAGTAAAAGGGAAAGTAATGTACTAACTGCTATAAACAACCACAATGTGCATGGACCTCTAAATAGTAGAAGGCTGCTGCAAAAGGTAAATTGAAAAAGAAAAGGGGCAAACACATGCCCAACCAGAAAAGGTGCCACAACCCGGCAACATGTAAAAAAAAGTAAAAAAGCTGGAAGGGTCCCCCACCACGAACCCGACTACGACCGCCGCACGCTGTCCAAGCTCCCAAACTCATAAGCTCCGCTGAAGTCCCGACTAACCTGTCTGTCGTCTGCAAGGGCACACCCAGTGTAGTCAAAGCCCAACCAGAGGTGAGTATAAAAATTCTCAGTAGGATACCCCGAAGGCTCGAGGGAGAAACAAAGGAGGTACCAAAGGGTGAGCACTAGATCGAAAAGGGAATAGTAAAGGGGTACAACAGAGAGGGCAGTAAAGAGTATAGCAAGGAGTGTAGTAGAGTAACAGTAGAGATTCCAGCTCAACCCAAGAAGAGAAAGGATGTAGACTTGTCCAGACACAAGGAGATGGAAACGGTGAGAAGATGAAATTATCGTTGAGTCTTTACTACATATAGCAGGAGAGTAGAATCGTCCAACCACAAGAATTTAGTGACAGAAAGCACATGGTATACCTTGCGTGTCTTCGCCTATCGTGGAGGGAGAGTAACCAAGACCAATAAGTGGGAACTAGAAAAAGTTATATACATATTCATATGCACAATGAAGAAGGCATAAAAAGATCGTAAGGGGAAATCCATCCCGTAGCTAAGCCCAAGAAAATGAGTAGGCAACAGTCCAGAAGTAAACACCATTGTTGCCCAGCATCCCGCATGTCTGCCCCAAACTGCAAGTCAAGGGGCTCAAATCACCGCACCTTGACACTATCTTCTTAAGGTGGCACTGACTTTCCCGCACGGTTTTAGGTCGCATCGCAAGGACGAGTCTCGGTGGGGAAAGCACCCCTCGTACTTGAGAGTTTTGGGGAACGTCAAACCACACCTCATCACTGCCCCGAAATCAAGAGGTCTTCTCAAAGTCGACAGGCGACCCCCTACCCAGCCCCGCTGGAGGGTAATCCGTGGAAGTCGATGGGTTCCTACTGGAGGGAAACCCGGAAAAAGACATTGATGAGTCCCAATGCCCAATCCCATAAAAGGGTACTCTACTAGAGGGAGACCCAGCAAAAGTCATTGATGAGTCCCAATGCCCAATCCCATAAAAGGGTACTCTATTAGAGGGAGGCTCAAAACCGTCATCGGGGACCAATTCCCAGCCTAGTTGGAGGTAAACCCGGCATCAGGGACCACTTCCCATCCTAGCTGAAGGTAAACATGGCATTGGGGACCACTTCCCAGCCCAGCTCGAGGTAAACCCGGAATCACTATGGCCATCCCTTCTAGATGGTACCGCTCGGTGAACACTGCTGTACTAGCCATCCCTACTGGATGGTAACCCACTAGTCATCCTAGATAGATGGTACCCCACTGGCCATCCCTACTGGATGGTACCTCACCGGCCAGCCCTATTGGAAACAACCTCCTGGCCAGCCCTACTGGAAACAACCTCTTGGCTAGCCCTGCTGGATAAAACGTCATGGACAGCCCTGCTGGAAAAAACCTCCTGGGTAGAGGATCGGTGCCCGCGTGATGTGTTGGTCACACTGAGTCCACAAGAAATCTACCAGGGAACGCGAAGCAACTCTGCCAGCCAAACCATCAAGTGAAGAACCAGGGGAATACCACTCAAACCTGCTGGTCGAAACCATCGTGAACCGGACCAGGGGGAAACTCAACCCAGCTTGTCATCAAACGAGAACAAAACCAGGGGAAAACTCAACCCTCCTTGTTAAAAAACGAGAACAGAACCAGGGGAAAACTCAACCCTGCTAGTCAAAAAAACGAGAACAGAACCAGGGGAAAACTCAACTTGGCTGGACAAACAAATGAGAACAGAGAGACCCTCTACATCGTGAGAGGTCAAGGATATGCAAAGCAGGACACGACACGCACATGGGTCCCACACGATTTGTAGCCCCAAGTCAACTCCAACCAAGTGCACAAACGTTATTAGGTACAAACAACCCCATGTACCTCCAAGTGTTCCTGTATACTCCCAGAGTATACCATGTTTTCATCCCAAAAGCTATCGTGAACATTTCACCCAACGTTAACGCGAAGGCATAAACATAATAACTCCAACATGCCACCACATCGGCCTAGGCACGACCAACTACAACTCTTCAACATTTACTTCACTCACATGAGAGTGCACACGATGACACGCCAAGGGTTCTCTGAAAACACCGCGGAAGGAACCACCACCAGTACACCTTTCATATTTCCACATTTAGTAAGATCACATAAGAGGCTCCGGTCGCCTGAAAAAATTACACCGTTTTAATCCTCACGGAAAAACATGCGAGATGGACTATTTACTCTCCCCAAATGGATATCCGACGAAAAAGTCTCCAACACCGTTTTACGCCTGAACGGCGTCCCGTGATCCCGAGCGTCGGTCCCGAAAACAGTTGGGTGCATCGCACCATTGCGATCTCCTTGGAAAGACACGTCAAAAGGACTTCTCACTTGATTGGAATGGATATCTGGAAAAAAATATGTGTTCCATCATACTGAACATGAGTAGTGCTATTTGGGACCCGCATCCCGGTCATGGAGCGCTGCCAACGGATTGCACCGTTGCGATCCTCTCAGAAAAGTACACAAGATGGACTATTCACTTTTACAAAGAGGAAACCCGGTGATAAATCTAGAAATCACCTCCAACTCCCAAAACGGCCCTCACAGGGCCCACACCAACATGCGAAACTAAAGCGGTTAGATTGCGCCCATGCAATGACCTCGGAAAAACACCCAAAATTAACTGGTCGCACGCCCCGAACTAATCACCGATGAAAAAGTTGCTAACCGCTGCTTGCAGCTTAAAAGACGGGTCGTGGGGGCTATGCCTTAACTCTGGCTTCATCACCCAAAACCACACTAGAAGACTTCATCTTGACGCCAGGGTCACAACACCACTGACAGCGCACAAAACGGACATCGGATTTGTCCGCGCCGCCCAAAACAAAACCCCCAGAAGAACGCCAAACAATTTAAAGGCGTGTTGCACCACTGAGGCCCTCATTTTAAGAGTTAAAACCCCCAGAACCATCTCAAATGATTCATCTCAATGCCTGGAGTACACTGTTGCATATGGAACACAAAACGGACTCCTGTAATTAAAATTACGGGTGTCCGAAGAGGGGACGAATCCCCTTGGGCTGGACCGACCGGGCCAGCCCAGCTCGCAGCGCCGACCCTCGGCTCAGCCGCACAGCCCATCGCTGATCTGCGGTCAACCGCAGACCTACCCCTATGGGGCCGATCATCCTTCCGTGTGAAGACCCGCGAGACATGGGTCGTTTCCCCCCCAGGGGTCGTGCGCCGCGACCCCGGTGCTTCCCTACGACCCGGCGAGCGCCACTTCGCCCCACCTGGAGCCTCCGCCTTGTGCTGATGCCCTAGAGCCACCGCCTCACCCCGAAGCCAACTGCGCTGATTACCTCAACCCCAGTAGTCTGTCGCCTGCGAGCCGCGGCCATCACTGCCGCTGAAGTCGGACCGCCGCACGCCGCCACCGGAGCTCCGCTCTACCGCCGGAAAAACTCCAAACAACCACCAAACTGCGCGGGACCGCTGCGGACACATCGGGACTCATAATTTCTATCTGAAAAAAACCTCAGGAAGCTCAGAACTAGTACTACTCATTTATTGGTTTTGTTCAATGATCAAACAACAATTCGACGCATGTTTATGAATTCAAAGGAGGTGTGGGAGTTTAAAATGATAAACGCGCAATCCTACCTACAGGGGCGTAGCCCGACGCTTCATCGATGATCCGCCAGAGATGACATGCTTCACCAGATAGGTGGAGGAGGGGATGGAGTTCCCCATTCGTTGGGAGATCCTTATGCCAGGGAAGAACAACAAGTGGAGAGGGTGAGGGGGGTTAAGTGTTTAAATAGAAAACACACTTAACCACCCGCCCGTCAGCCCGAACCCGAACTTCCGGCAGGGTTGAGATTAAGCCTCCCCTAGGGAAAACACCAGCTCTCGAGAAAAACCAACGTCTCAAAATTTTATTTCGAACTTCCGTTTAAAAGTTATAAAATTTAACGTCTGAAGCTGCTAAATTACGAAAACACCCCTGGCGGCATTTTTCACTGAAGGTCCGGGCCCGCGATAGTTACACCTCTCCTAGGGTAAACGACACGCTCCGGACTCAACGGTGCTCTCAGTTTTCCCATCCAATAAACCATTTAATAGATACATGAGTTAATCCATTAAACGGATAAATTAATTATTTTATTTATTCATTTCACGTTCCGATAGTGGGCGAGGGGTCTCAATGTCCCATGCCGAAATGTTTTATGTCGTTACTAGGGTAAAAACCTCATTCTGAACCCATCCACAAACTCTGATTTCTGATCTGGATCACCATTTAGGAGTTATCCCATTTAATTGGCGTGCCTAGTGTGAACGCACTAAAAAATTTGGTTCCAGCCACACTGGGACTCAGAATCGCACGCCGTCTGAAGGCGCTACTATGGAATAACCTAAAGAATATTCCAATGTCTTTTATACCAAAAACAGGGTTCTTACATCATTCCCTCCTTCAATCTTTTAGTCCCTGAAAAGCAAAACGAGGGAACAACTCAGGGTACTATGCCCACACCTACCTCTTCCGTCCCAGAAGAACTCTTTCATAGTCCTGCATCACCGCACAAAGACCAAAGGGTTTGATCTATTCACGCGAGGTCTACCGTTGCCGATGACGTGCATATGAGCACACACACTTCTTCTCAGGTGAGTCACGTGGGAGATGCTTTGCACCCAAATCAGCCTTTGGTGTTAGGGCAAGGTGGTAGGGAACCTCTCCATCCCTTTGCACTATCTCAAATAGTATGAAGGACCGTTGGGGTAGCTCACCTCCCCGGTCGAACCTCTACGTCGCATGCCGCAACTAGAATCACCGCCCACGCCTGGAACAAGGCCCCATGATTCCCTCCTTTAGAATATTCATATGGTGAAACACCCAAGGATATCTGGTCATGCAAGATTTCATAGTCGATGTCCCACAACCCAGACTCTCTTACACACTCATATAGTGAAGGATTCGACACCATGGACTAAAGAAAAAGGTCCCACGCCTTCTATCATTCTGACACAGGGTTACACCGATGCCCCGTAACACTCAGGTAGCATCTCAAGCAAGGAGCAGGGAGAAAAATATTTCACACACACAGTCTAAAAATTATATTGAATGAAGTAGAAGAGTTGTAGAGCGTATCTCTTATCACCTATTGCTCAGTAAAATTGTAGAAATCTAAATCTCGCGGCTGTCTGCAGTCCTAATTGTCAGCTCCCGGAGCCTAAAGTGGACCGCCTAGTAGTGATGGGAAGACCTCGTAAGGTCGTCCTCCACATACAGCTCATCCCTCTCCTCTGATAGCACCACCTATCTAGGCACTACTACGATCATGGTGCTTCCTCTGTTATGGTGGTGCACCTGCTGCCTGCCTGATATTCTCAGCGTACCTGATCGAGCTTTCCCATGCGAGGTGACCTCGCCCGCCGCAAACATACCACTGACTCTCTCCGGGCTGCACTGGTGCCCTTTGGTTCCACATTGGTGTACGACCATGCCCCTAAGTCCAGTTTTCAGAAAGTCTATTGCGTCAAGGTTCTGCTTGCCTATGCCTGCTAGCTGCGACAGGCGTCTCGGACTCAACGTGCCTTCTGCCACCACCAACTATAGGATGTGACAGGAATATTTCTGTCACCAGTGGCTTCTCTAGCACCCCGACATAAGTGGGAATGCCCAAGGGTACTATATCAGCACAAATCTCTCTGTAGAGACCCTGCTCAAACTTCCGAGCATGGAAGTCGCTGTCTTGTACCATGCCCGGGTGAAAGATTGCACGATCTATGAAACTAGCCACGTACTCGGCCACCGTCATCCCTCCCTACTGAAACTGCATGAGCTCCTGAATCAGAATGGTGTGTACGAAGGAGGGGTCAAACTCCTCATGAAAAAACAACTGAAAGTCACCACATGGAAGCAACAACTCGTCAAGAAACTGATTCAGAAGACTCCACCAACGCCAAGCCGCTCTGCGGAAAAGGTTGGCAACCCAAGCCACCATAATATCTGTTGTCATCTGCCCAAGCCTGAAAAGGTGAACCACTATCTCTAGCCAAACCTCTACTGCCTGAGGACCTGGCTCACCACTAAAACTCAGCAGTCTCTACCGATGGAACTCACGGTGCGCGCTCAACCTGCGCTCAACCCCTGTCTGCTCTGCTGGAGCTGTCTGCTGCTCACCAGGTGGGGGTGCTGCTACCGGCCCACTTGGAGAAATGGGCTTGCATGATGGGTCATGGTCTGAGGCCTCATAGCTCATAGGGTCATCGTCATGAACCAAAACTGGTATCCTGGCTGCCTGTCTTCACGGAGACATCCTGAATGTTATCAAGGAGTGTCACGATCATATGAGCATATATGTATATAACAGTAACAACAATAGGGAGCTGACTCAAGAAGGAAATTCAAGACTCAATACTATGTGATGCACAAAGAAATTTTTCCTGCAATGAGTGTATCAGCATTCCGAGTCATCAAGTGGGTTATCAGGGTCCTGGTGAATGGATACGTTGGCCACCGCACCATCACTGGAATCCCTGGCCAGAGAGCCGCTCTAGAGACACGTTAACACTATTTCTCTAAATCCCAAACAATTCCTTTTTAGGGAAGTCTGAACAACATACTAAGGAATGAACCACCTTTGATACCACTTTTTTAGGACCCGACCCTACCCATGTTCGAGTCGCAACTACCTTAAGCCCGCCTCCAAAGGCCAGGGGCTGGCGATAAAAGCTGAAGCATAAAAAACTCATGGATGCCTTTTCCTAAGTACTTGTAAACACGCATGCAACACAGTCAATGAAAAAGTGCAGAGTAAAAGGGAAAGTAAAGTACTAACTACTATAAACAACCACAAAGTGCATCGACCTCTAAATAGTAAAAGGTAAGTGCTGAAGGTAAACTGAAAAAGGAAAGGGGAAAACATGTGCCCAACCAGAAAAGGTTCCACAACCTGACAACATGTAAACAAAAGGAAAACAGCTGCAAGGGTCCCCCACCTAGAACCTGACTATGACCACCACACATAGTCCAAGCTCCCAAACTCTTATGCTCCACTGAAGTCACGATCAACCTGTCCGTCGTCTTCAAGGGCACACCAAGTGCGGGAAAATCCCAAGTACGGGTGAGTATAAAAATACTAAGTAGGATACCCCGAAGGCTCGAGGGAGAAAAAAAGGAGTTACCAAAGGGTGAGCATTAGATCGAACAGGGAATAGTAAAGGGGTACAACAGAGAGTGCAGTAAAGAGTACAACAAGGATTGTAGTAGAGTAACAGTAGAGAGTCCAGCTCAACCCAACAAGAGAAAGGAGGTAAACTCGTCTAGACACAAGGAGCTGGAAATGATGAAAAGAAGGAATTCTCTTCGAGTCCTCTCTACCTATAGTAGAAGAGTAGACTCATCCAACCATGAGAAGCTGGACATAGAAAGTATGTGGCATACCCTACGCGTCTTCACCTCTCCTGGAGGGAGAGTAACCAAGCCCAAGAAGTGGGAACTGGAACAATGTATATACATATTCATATTCTCAATCAAGAATCTCGAACAAGATCGTAAGGGGATCTCCATCCCGTAGCATAGCCCAAGAAAGTGAGTATCCAACAGTCCCAGAAGTAATCACCATCATTTCCCAGCATCCCACACGTCTTCCCTAAACTTCAAGTCAAGGGGCTCAAATCATTACACCTTGACACTATCCTCTTTGGGCGGCACTGACTCACCCGCACGGTTTTAGGGCGCATCGCAAGGACTTGTCTCGGTGGGGAAAGCACCCCACTTACTTGAGAGTTTTATGGAACGTCAAACCACACCTCGTCACTGCCCCGCAGTTGAGAGGTCTCCTCAAAGTCGACAGGCGAACCCCTGCCCAACCCCGCTAGAGGGTAATCCCTAGAAGTCGACGGGTTCCCACTAGAGGGAGACCCAGCAAAAGTCAACGGGTTCCACACTGCCCAATCCCATAAAAGGGTAATCCACTAGAGGGATACCAAGAAAAATTCATCGACGGGTCCCAATGCCTAGTTCTATAAAAGGGTACTCTACTGGAGGGAGGTTCAGAACCATCATCAGGGACCACTTCCCAGCCCAGCTGGACGTAAACCCAGCATCGGGGACCACTTCTCATCCCAGCAGGAGGTAAACGCAGTATTGGGGACCACTTCCTGGCCCAGCCGGAGGTAATCCTGGAACTGCTCTGGCCATCCCTACTAGATGGTACTGCTCGGTGAACACCGTTGTACTGGTCACCCCTGCGGGATGGTAACCCACTAGCCATCCCTGCTGGATGGTACCCCACTGGCCATCCCTGCTGGATGGTACCTCACCGGCCAGCCCTACTGGAAACAACCTCCTGGCTAGCCCTGCTGGAAACAACCTCCTGGACAGTCCTACTGAAAAAAACCTCCTGGGTAGAGGTTCGGTGCCTGTGTAATGTGTTGGTCGCCCCGATTCCACAAGAACTCTACCAGGGAACACGAAGCAACTCTGCTGGCCAAACCATCAAGAGCAGAACCAGGGGAAAACCTCTCTACCGTACTTGTCGAAGCCATCATGAACAAGACCTGGGGGAAACTCAACCCTTCTGGTCGACCCATCGTGAATAGGACAAGGGGGAACTCAACCGTGCTGGTCAACAAACGAGAACAAAACCAAGGGAAAAATCAACCTTGCTGGTCAACAAACGAGAACAGAACAAGGGGAAAACTCAACCCTGCTTTTCAAACAAACGAGAACATAAAAAGGGGAAAACTCAATACAGCTGGTCAAACAAACAAGAACAGACGGACCCTCTACGTCACGAGAGGTCAAGGGTATGTAAAGCAGAACATGACACAAACATGGGGACCACACGACGTGTGGCCCCATGCAAACTCCAACCAAGTGCACAAACGTTCTCACGTACACACATCCACATGTACCTCCAAGCGTTCCAGTATACTCCAAGAGTATACTACGTTTTCAGACCAAAATCTATCGTGCACACCGCACCCAATGTCAATGTGAAAGAGTAAATGTAACAACTCCAACTTTCCACCTCATCGGCCCAGGAACAACCAACTACAACTCTTCAACATTTACTTCACTCACACGGGGGTGCACGCAATCACACGCTAAGGGTTCTCTGCAAACACCACGGAAGTAAACACCACTTGTACACCTTTCATATTTCCACATTTAATAAGATCACATAAGAGGCTCCATTCTCCTGAACAGATTACACCATTGTAATCCTTGCTGAAAAAAATGTGAGATAGACAATTTACTCGCCTCAAAAAAATATCTGACGGAAAAGTTGCCAACCCCACTTTACGACCGAACGACGTCCCGTGATCCCGAGCCTCGGTCTCGAAAATAGTTGGGTGCATTGTACAATTGTGATCTCCTCGGAAAGACACGTCAAAAGGACTACTCACTTGAGTGGAACAGATATCCGGAGAAAAAGATGTGTTCTGACATACCAAACATGAGAGGTGATATATGGGACCCACATCCTAGTCCCGAAGTGCTGCCAACGGATCACACCATTTTGATCCTCTCAGAAAAGTACACAAGATTGACTATTCACTTGTCCAAAAACTGATACCTGGTGATAAAGCTGGAAATCACCGATAACTCCCAAAACGGCCCTCACGGGGCCCACACCGGCATGCAGAATTAAAGCGGGAAGATTGTGCCAATGCAATGCCCTCAGAAAAACACCCAAAATTGATTGGTCACACGCCCCGAACGGACGTCCGATGAAAAAGTTGATAACCTTTGCTTGAAGCATAAAAGACGGGCCATGGGGCCCACACCTCAACTCCAGCATCAATGCCCGAAACCACATAGTATGACTTCGTCTTGAATCCAGGGTCACAATGCCGCTGAAATCACACAAAACAGACATTAGATGTGTCCGCGCCGCCCAAAACAAAACCCCTGAAAAATACTAAACTACTTAAAGGCGTGTCGTGCCACTGAGGCCCCCGTTTCAGGAGATAAAACCCACTAAAACTATCTCAAAAGATTCTTCTGAACACCTAGAGCACACTACCGTAGACAGAACACAAAACAGACTCCCGTAATAAAAATTAAGGACGTCCGAAGAGGGGATAGATCCCCTTGGGCTGGACCGGCCTGGGCCGGCCGTTCTGCCCAGCCTAGGCCGGCCCGGCTCGTAGCACAGGCCCGTGGCTCAGCCACGTAGCCTGGTGATGAACCGCGGTCCACCTCAAACCGAACCTACTTGGGCCGGTTATCCCGCAGTGTGAAGAACCGTGAGACGCGGGTCATGTTCCCCCGCTGGGGTCGCATGCCGCGACCCCGGTCCTCCCCTGCACCCTGGCGAGCACCGTCTTGCCCCGCCTGGAGCCGCCCCCTCATGCCGACGCCTTGGAGCCGCCTCCTCGCCCTAAATCCAACCACGTTGACACCCTCAAACCCGGTCGTCTGTCACCTTCAAGGAATGTCCACCGCCGCCGCTGAAGCCGGACCGCCGCACGCCGCCACCGGAGCTCCGGTCTGCCCCCAGAAAAACTCCAAACAACCACCAACTTCACCAAACCACTGTGGACACCTCAAGACTAATAATTTCAATCCAAAACAAGATTCAGGAAGCTCAAAACTAGTAATATGAATTTATGGGCTTTTTTCACTGATCAAACAACAATTAGATGCATGATTATGAATACAAAGGAGGTGCGGGAGTTTAAAATGATAAATGCGCGATCCTACCTGCAGGGGCTTTGCCCGACGCTTCACCGATCATCCGCCGGAGCAGCCGCGCCTCGCTGGAGAGGTAGAGGATAGGATGGATTTCCCCTTTATTTGGGAGCTCCTTGCACTATGGAAGAACAACAAGGGTGAGAGGGTGAGGGTGGTTAAGTGTTTAAATAGAAAACACACGTAACCACCTGCCCGTCGGCCCGAACCCGAACTTATGGAAAGGTCGAGATTAAGCTTCCCCTAGGGGAAACAACACCTACAGAGCACAACAGAAGTCTCAAAATTTGATTCTGAGCTTCCGTTTGAAAGTTATAAAATTTTACATTTGAAACTGCTAAATTACGAAAATGACCCTGGCAGCATTTTTCACAGAAGGCTCACGCCAGCAAAAGTTACACCCCTCCATGGGTAAAAGACATGCTCTGGACTCTACCGTGCTCTCGGTTTTCCCATCCAAGAAACCTTTTAAGAGATACTTCAGCTAAGCCATTGAACGGATAAATTAATTATTTAGTTTATCCATTTCACGTTCTGATAGCGAGCGAGGGGTCCCAACGTCCCACGACGACATGTTTTATGTCATTCCTAGGGTAGACACCCCATTACGGACCCATTCGTACACTCCGATTTCTGATCCGGATCACCATTTAGGAGTTATCCAATTTATTTTGCATGCCCAGTGTGAATGCACAAAAAAATATAAATCCAGCCACACCGGGACTCGGAATCGCACGCCGTCTGAAGGCACTACTCTGGAATAACTTGAAAAATATTCCAAAATCATTTATAGAAAGAAACCGGGTTCTTATAGTTTTTTATATTTTTAGGGTTTTTGATGTTCTTTTTTGGGTTTGTACCATTTATAGGGGATTAATTTTTTTTTGTTTTTAATTATTACCTAGGGTTTTTTAGGTGTTTTATATTATTTAGATTTTGTATATTTTTAGGCCTTTTAAAGATATTTATGGTTTTTAGGGTTTTTAGGGATTTTGATGTTATTTATGGGTTTGGGGGTTTTATTTTTTTAGGATATTTTGTGTTTTTTCAATTTTTTGTGGGGATAAAGTGTTTTTATGTTTTTAATATTTTCTTATGGATTTTCCAGATTATTAGGGTTTTTTATATTCTTCGAAATTATTATGGATTTTTTTGGATTTTTTTTTGGGTTTTTAGAGATTATAAGGGTTTTAGGGTTTTTAGGATTTCTAGGGTTGTATGTATTTTGGGTTTTGATGGTTTTTGAGTTTTTCAAGGGTTTTAATGCTTTTTAGAGTTTTATGAAATCTTTTGCGGTTAAAGGGTTTTTATATTTTTAGTGTTTTTTAATGTTTTTATGGGTTTTAGGTTTCTTTGATGTTGTAGGGGTTTTATGGTTTTTATGTGATTTTAGAGTTTTTTGAGTCTTTTAGGGTTTTAGAAATTTTTGGTTTTTAGTTGTTTAAAGTGTTTTTATGGTTTTCTTATATTTTTTCATAGTTTCTAGTGGTTTTTAAGTACATAGGGATCTTTAAGTATTTTTTGGATTCATATGGTTTTGAGAGTTTTTACGAACTTTGAGGGTTTTTAGGGTTTTAGAGTTATTTTGGTTTTTAAACATTTTAAGTGTTTTCAGGTTTTTAAGATTTTATCAGGGTTTTAAGGGTTTTTAAGGTTTTTACGTTTTTAGGGGTTTGTAGGAGTTTCTTGGATGTTTTTTGTTTTTAGAGAATTTAGGGATTTTGAATATTTATTAGGTTTTTAGGGTTTTTATGGTATTTATAGTTTTTTTATTATGGGTTTTATTAGTATTTTAGGGGTTTAATGGTTTTTAGAGTTTTTAATGTCTTTAGGGTTTAAATGTGTTTTTTATACTTTTTTCTGATTTTTATGGTTCCATGGGTTTTTAGAGTTTTTTTATGTTTTTAGGGTATTATTTTTTTCATTTTAAGGTCTTTAGGATTTTTAGAATTTTTTTGATTTTCTGGGTCTCTATGTTTGTTTCATTTTTTTGGTTTTCTTAGGGTTTTTCATAGTTTTTAGGTATTTTTAAATATTTAGGTATTGTTATGGCATTTTTATAATTTTTATGGGTTTTAGGATTTTAGGTGTTTTTAGGGTTATTAGGGGTTTTAGGGTTTTTAGCAGTTTTTAGGTTTTTAAGTCGTTTTAAGTGATTCTAAAGTTTTCTTTTGGCTTTTTCATGTTATTACAATCTTTTTTACAGTTCAATATTTTTAGTAATTTTTTACTATTTTTTGGGGTTTTTATGGATTTTGATAGTTTTTAGGGTTTCTATGTATTTTAGGATTTTTTGTATTTTTTTGCTATTTTGGGTTTTTTATAATTTTTTTTGAGTTTTATAGAGTTTTTAAGGTTTCTAGTATTTTTTAAAATTTAATGAGGTTTGAATGGTTTTGAGAGTTTTTAATGGTTTTTAGGGGTTTTAATGATTTTATGGTTTTAAGGGTTTTATAATTTTAGGGGTTTTATGGACTTTACAGTTTTTAGGTATTTTAGGGTTGTCGGGTTTTTAGTGGTTTTAAGTGTTTTTGGGTTTGTAGGGGTTTCCAAGTGATTTTCAGGTTTTTAGGGGTTTTAGGTTTTTAGTGATTTTTATGGTATTTAAGGATTTTAGGGTTTTTAGGGTTTTAAGAGATTTTGATGGTTTTTTAGGGTTTTAAGGCTTTTTGAGTTTTTAGAATTTTATTTGTTTTTAAGGGTTACATATTTTTATATGTTTTTATGGTTTCCCTATAGATGTTCAGCGATTTTCGTTTGTTTATGTTTTTAGGGATTTTTATGGTTTTTGGATTTTTATGAGTCTTTAGGTACTCAGAAAGGATTTTACGGGTTTCTTGTCTTTTTAGGGGGTATTTTGGTTTTTCTGGTTAAGGATTTTTTTGTATTTTTTAGGGTTTTAATGTTTTTTACATATTTTTTACATATTTTGGGTTTTAAATGGTTTTTAGTGTTTTTAATTGTTTTTAAGTATTTTTATGGGGTTTTAGGGTTTTTAGGGTTTTCGAGGTTGTAAGGTTTTTACATTTTTCGGGTTATTATGGTTTTTAAGGCTTTTTAGCATTTTTTAATGTTTTTGGGGGTTTAAGTTTTTTTAGGTTTGTATGGTTTTTTAGGGATTTGTAGGTATTTTTTGGGTTTTATAAATTTTATGGATTTTATGGTTTTTTAGGATTTTCATTGTTTTTTAGTGTTTTTTATGGATTTTGAGTGTTTTTAGTGTTTTTAATAGGTATAGGGTTTTGGGGGGTTTTAGGCTATTTTGGAGATTTTTTGGGTTTTTTTAATGTTATTAATAGTTTTTTAATACTTTAAGGGTTTAAATTATTTTTATTATTTTAGTGGGTTTGCGGTTTTTATGGTGTTTTAATGATTTTAAGGTTTTATGGTTCTATGTATTTTCAGGGTTTTTAGGGTATTTTTAGAATATTTAGCAATTTTTTTTGGTTTTATGGGTTTTAAGTGATTTTAAGTTTTTATGTTTTTCTTAGGTTTTTCTAGGGTTTTTTGTGTTTTTTATTTTTTATGGGTTTTTAAGATTTTTTTAAAATTTTATGGTTTTGTATTAATTTTTCGGGGATTTGAGGGTCTTTAGGTTTTTTCAATTTTTTAGAGGTTTTAAGTGATTTCTGTTTTTGAAGGACTTAGGAGTGATTTTAAGGGTTTTAGGGTTTTATTTATGTAATTGGGGATTTTCATGCATTATTTTAAGGATTTATGGTTTTTATTATTTTTAGGGATTTTGGGGGTTTTAGGGTTTTTAAGACTTTTAGGGTTTTATAGTTTTTTAGTGTTATATGGTTTTTTTCAATTTTTAGTGTTTTAAAAGTGATTATATTTTTTAATGATTTTATAAGTTTTACTAGTTTTTAGTTCTTTTAGTGGTTTTTAGGGTCCTATGGGGTTATATGGGTTTTTAAGTTTTTTAGGGGTAATAACGTGTTTTAGGGTTTTAGGTGTTTTTTATTTTTTGGAATATAAAGTGTTTTTAGGTCTTCAATGCTTTCCTATTAATTTTCAGGGTTGTTTTTGGTTTTTATAGTGTTTGGATATTTAATGATTTTATAAGATTTTAATATTGATTTTGGGTTTTTATGGTTTTTTAGTGTTTTAAGTGGTTTTAGGGTTTTATGGGATTTTAGAGTTCTTATGATTTTTATGGGTTCTAGTTGATATTTTTTAAGGCTTTCTTAGCTTCTTTCATTGTTTTTATACTTTTTTACGTTTTAAGAGAATTTAAGGATTTTTTATTATTTTATGGGGTTTTAGTTTTTTAGAGGTTTTGAGGGGGTTTTTAGGATTTTATGGTTTTTTAGATTTTTTTATTATTTTAATTGTTTAAAGGTTTTTAATAGTTTTTAGTGGGTTTTATGGGGTTTATGGTTTTTTGGTGGGGTTTATGGATATATGTTTTCTATCATTTTTATTGATTTTATGTTTTTTAAGGGGTTTTATGGTTTTTATCATTTATTGGTTTTTTGGGGTTTTAAGTGTTCTTTTGGTTTTTTAGGTTTTATTAGGGGTTTTTAGGGTTTTAGGGTTTTTTACATTTTTAGGGATTTGTATCACATTTTTTTATTTTATGATGTTTTAGGGTTGTTAACGATTTTTATGGTTTTTAGGGTTATTTAGTGTTTTTAGTATTTTTTATTTCATTTTAAGGGTTTAAGCGTTTTTATTTTTCAATGGTTTTCTTAGGGTTTATCTCGGATTATAGGTATTTTAATGTCTTATGTATTATTATATATTTTTTATGTATTTTATAATTTTTTAGGGTTTTATGAATTTTACTGGTTTTTTGGTTTTTTAGGGTTTTATGATTTTTTTAATATTTTTTTATCAGTTTTAGGGGCTTAAAAAATTTTTATAATTTTTAATAGTTTTTAGGGGGTTTATGGTTATTTTGGGTGTTAACGGTTTTAGTGGTTTTTATGGTTTTAGGGTTTTTTTCAAAGTTTTAGTTTCTTTATAGAGTTTTTATGGGTTTAACAATTTTTTAGGATTTGAGGGTTTATAAGTTTTTTTTATTTTTCTATAGTTTTCTTTTGTTTATTTAGGTTTTTTATGATATTTTAATTTTTTTAGGGTTTTTTTCTGTTTTTTAGAATTTTTATGAATTTTTATGGTTTTTAAGGATTTGAGGGTTTTGATTTATTTTTTTGGTTTTAGGGTTTTAAGGTTTTTTGAATTTTTTTTGTTTTTATGGGTTTTATGTGTTTTTTGTTTTTATGGTCCTCTTAGGGGGGTTTTGGGTTTTTAGGGTTTTAGGGTTTTAGGGGATTTTGAGGAGTTTTAGGGTATTTTATGGTTTTTATCAATTTTTTATGTTTTTGGGAATTTTATGTGTTTTTTACATTTTAATGGATTTCTTTGGATTTTATATATTTTTAGGGTATTTTACATTTTTTTAGATTTTTGGGTGTTTTTATTATTTTTATGGGTTTTATGGTTTTTATAATTTTTATGGTTTTTAGGGGTTTTAAGGATTTTTTTGATTTTATGGAGTTTTTAGCGTTTCTTAGGTTTTTAGGGCTTTTTAGTTTTTAATATTTTATTAAGGGGTTTTAGCGGTTTACGGTTTTTATGTTTTTAGGTATTTTAATATTTTTAATTATTTTTATGTTTTTTATGTTTTTTATAGATTTTGAGGGTGTTAGGGGTTTTAGGGGTTTTTTACTATTTTGGGATCTTATGGTTTTTTGAGTTTTCAGGGGTTTAAATATTTTTTAGAGTTTTTTTAATATTTTAGGGGTTTGAAGGGTTTCTAGAGTTTTTATATATTTTTTGGGTTTTAGGGGTTCTTAGGGTTTTTATGGTTTTTTAGGGTTTTTATGGTTTTTAGTGGTTTTATGGGTTTTTAGAATTTTTTATGGTTTTTATAATTTTTTATGTTTCTATGGGATTTATGTATTTTAATGTATTTTAATGTTTTCTTAGTATAATTCAACATATTTATGGTTTTTTATATTTATTGGGATTTTTATGGAATTTGTAGGATTTTTATGATTTTTATAATTTTATGGATTTTAAGTTTTTTTTAGGGGGTTTAGGGTTTTAGGGGTTTTTTGGGGGTTTAGTTTTTAGGTTTATAAGGGAATTATGTTTTTTTATATTTTTATGGTTTTATTAGGGTTTTCAGTGGTTTTTATTTTTTTAGTGAATTTAGGTGTTTTTAGGATTTTTTGCGGGTTTTTACAAATTATGAGGGTTTTAAGGTTTATTTGGAATTTTATCGGTTTTTTTGTTTTAAGGGTTTTTAGGGGATTTAGATTTTTTAACATTTCTAGGGGTTTAAGGGGTTTTTATAGATGTTTTTTGTTTCTATGGTTTTTATGGGTTTTGAGGGATTTTATGGCTTTAGATAATTTTATTGTTTTTAGTGAGTTTTAAGAGTTTTTATGTTCTTTTAGGGTTTTAGGTTTTTTTTTGTATTTTTCATTTTTTAGGGGTTTTAAGTGTTCATATTTTTTATGATTTTTCATTTTTTTAAACTTTTTATGAATTTTTTTGGTTTTTTATTTTTTAAAATTGTTTTAGACATTTAAAAAAAATTGTTGTTTAAAGGGGTTTTAAAAATTTTAGTAGTTTAGGTTTTTATGGGTTTAAAAGGTTTTTACGGTATTATGGTGTTTTATGGTTTTTAGGGGTTTTAGGGATTTTAGGGATTTTAGTTTTATTGGTGTTTATTGGATTTTATGGGTTTTAAGTGTTTTTATGTTTTTATTACTTTCCGGGGGTTTTCAAAGTTTTTATAGTTTTTATGTTTTTATTGATTTTTTGGGGTTTTTAGGGATTTTATTGTTTTTAGGGATTTTGAGGGGTTTTAGGTTTTTTTATGGTTTCTATAATTTTTAGTATATTTTAGGGGTTTTAACCATTTTTAGGTTTTTATTGTTTTCTTATGGTTTTTCCTAATTTTTAGGATTTTTTAAATTTTTATGGACTTTTATGACTTTTTAGGATTTTTATGGTTTTTAAAGATTTTAAGGGTATTGAGTTTTTAGGATTGTTTGTGATTTTAACTCTTTTTAGGATTTTTATATATTTTATGTTTTTTTATGTCTTTAAGTTTTTCTTTTAGTATTTTTCAGTATTTTTATTTTTATCATTTTCACAAATTTAATGTGTTTTTAGGTAATTTGAGATTTTTAGGGGTTTATGGTTATTTTTGGGTTTTTGGGTTTAATTTATTTTTAGGGGTTTTAAGGGATCTTTGAGTTTTTTAATTTTATTTGGTGTTTAAAAGGTTTTACAAATTTTTAGTGGTTCTTATGGTTTTTATGGGTCTATAGGTTTTTTTTTATTTTTGCATAGTTTTATGGTTATTAGGGGTTTTTAGAGTTTTAGGGCATCTTTTGGGGTTTTTAGAGATTTTAACTTTTTTATGGTTTTAGGGGTTTTTAATGTTTTTTGGATTTTAAGGTTTTATTATGGTTTTTATAGGGTTTTAAGGATTTTTATGTTTTTATTCTTTTTACAGATTTTTAGAATATTTATGGGTTTTATAGGTTTTATGGATATTAATGAATTTAGCCCATTTTGAGTGTTCAGTATTTTTATCATTTTTAGGGTTTTTTATGGGTTTTATGTTTTTTAAGGTTTTAAGGTTTTCTTAGGGGGTTTCATGGTTTTTAAGGTTTATACATTATTGTGGATTTTTGGGATTTTAATTTTTATTTTGGTTTTAGGTTTTTTTTATTTTGAGGGTTTATGTTTTATTAGGATTTTTAGTGTTTTGTGGTTTTTTTGGGATTTTAGGGTTTTTTGTGGGTTCAGGATTTTAGGGATGTTAGAGTTATTTAATGTTTTTAGGGGTTTAAAGGGGTTTTTGTGTTTTTAGTGGTTTTGTGGGATTTATTGTTTTGGGGGTTTTATGTTTTTATGGGTTTTTAGGTATTAATATTTTTTTAGGCTTTTTATGGGTTTTAGAATTTTTTGGTTTTTAGGGTTTTTGAGTGTTTTAGTTTTTTAAATGTTTTCTTAAGGGTTTTATATGTTTCCAGGGGTTTTTTTGTTTTTAGGGATTTTTGGTCCATTTTAGGATTTTTATTGTTTTTATGGATTTTAGAGATTTTAATATTTTTAGGGTTTTTTAGGTTTTAGTCCCTTTTAACAATTTTATGTGTTTTTAGGTTTTTAGGATTTCGTATGGTTTATCATGGATTTTATGGATTTTTACCTTTATAATTATTTTTAGGGAAATTTTTTTATTTTATTGGTTTTTGGTGTTTTAGGGAGTTTTAGGCATTTTAGGGTTTCTAAGTGTTTTAGGGATTTATGGTTTTTTAGGGGGATTTGGAGTTTTTTGGGATTTTAATTTTTTTTATAGTTTTTATTATTATTTTAGGGTTTTAAGGGGGTTGTATATTTGTTAATGGTTTTTTCATTTTTAGGGTTTTTTACATTTATGGGGTTTTATGGTTTTTAGGGGTTTTAGGGTTTTTAGAATATTTCCAGGGTTTGTTGGGGGTTTACTATTCTTAATTTTTCAAGGTTTTTATGTGTTTTTATGTTTTATGGTTTGATTAGAGTATTTAGTTTTTTTCGGATTTTTAAGAATTTATATGATTTTTTTTGTTTTTAGTTGTTTTAGTGATTTTGAGGGGTTTAGGGTTTTTTTTGTGGATTTTGGGTTTTTAATGTTTTTAGCATTTTTTAATTTTTGGGGGTTTTAAGTGTTTTTAGGTTATTAAGGATTTCTTAGGCGATTTTCATGGGTTTTTTACATTTTTATGGATTTGGAGGGAAATTTTATGATTTTAGGATTTTATGATTTTAGTCCTTTTAATGATTTTGAGGGTTCTTAGGATTTATTCGTATTTTATATTTTCTTTGTATTCTTTTTGGTTTTTTCAGATCTAACGGTTTTTTTGAAACTTTTTAGTGTTTTATGGGTTTAATGGGTTTTTATAGTTTTAGTTGTTTTAGGCTGTTTATGGTTTTTAGGGTTTTTTTAGAGTTATTTTGGGGATTTTATGGTTTTTAGATGTTTTAGGGGTTATAGGTTCTGTAAGGGGTTTTGGGTTTTTGGTGTTCTTTAGGTTTTTAGGGGTTTTATGTCTTTTTTATGTTTTAAATATTTTATTAGGGGTTTTATATTCTTTATGTTTTTATGGAGTTTTAGGGTATTTTATGATTTTTATGGGTTTCTAGGGGTTTTTTTATTTTGAGTGTTTTAATGGTTTTTCAGTGTTTTATGGTTTTTCTTATTTTTCCATTTTTAGGGTTTTTAAGGGTTTTAAGTATCTTTAGTTTTTAAAGTTTTATGTAGGGGGTTTTGGGTTTTTTAATTCTTTTAATGATTTTTATGTATTTTTAGGTTTTTTATTATTTTACTATATTTATTGATTTTTAGGGGTTTTAGGGTTTTTATTTATTTATGGTTTTTGGGTTTCTAGGGTTATTTTTGAGTTTTTTGGCTTGTTTATTGTTTTTATAGAGTTTTTGACATTTTTTGGGGACAATAAGTTTTTTTGGTTTTTTTGGTTTTTTTTTGTTTTTATTGGATTTTTATGTTTTTAGGGGTTTTATGGTTATTTTGGAGTTTTATGGGTTTTGTAATCTTTTAGGGGTTTTTTGGGTTATTTTATTTGTAGTGGTTTTATGTTTTTTTATGTTTTAAATATTTTTAATGGGGTTTTCCGGGTTTTTAGGGGTTTTTACAAATTTAGGGTTTTTAGGTTTTTTTTATATTTATGGTTTTTAGGTTTGTTAGGGTTTTTAGGGATTTTGGGGGTTTTTTGGATTTTGAAGATTTTAGTGTTTTTTAGGATTGAAGTGTTTTTATGTGTTTTTTATTTTTTTATGGTTTTCTTAGTGGGTTTTAGGGTTTTTATGTTTTTTATATTTTTATGTATCTCTAACGATTTTCCAAAATTTATGGGTTTTTGATATTTTGACGGATTTATGGGGTTTTTGGGTTTTTATGGGGTTTTTTTGTGGGTTTTTAGGTTTTGAATAGTTTTTTTATATATTTATAAATTTTTAATCGTGAAAGGGTTTTTATATTTTTTTAGTAGAACATATAGTTTTAATGGTTATTAGGATTTTTGGGGATTATAGTGATTTTTAGTTTTTTTAGAATATTTTTAGGGGTTTTCAGATTTTTTTAATTTTAAGGAATTGTAGTAATTATTTAATATTTTTATGGTTTTATTGGGTTTTAGGGATTTTGATGGTTTTAGGGTTTTAAATGTTGTTAGTGTTTTTTTGGGCGGGGGGGGGGGGGTAGGTTTTCTGAGTTTTTAGGGTTTTAAATGTTGTTATTGTTTTTTAATTATTTTAGTGGTTTATAGGTTTTTAGAGTTTTTAGTGGTTCAAATTTTTATTATGGTTTTTTAGGGTTTTCAGTTTTTTATTTTTATGGATTTTTAGTGTTGTTAGTGTCTTCTTAGGGTTTTAGCGATTTTTTGGTTTTTAGGGTTTTAGGTGTTTTTAGGTATTTAAGGTTTTCTTAGGGGTTTTATAGTTTGTAGAGTTTTTTATATTTTAATAGATTTTTTGTGTTTTTTATGATTTAATGGTTTTTTTTGTTTTTAAAGATTTTGAGTGTTTTTAGAGTCATTATGTTTTTAGGGGTTTTAAGTGTTGTCAGGCTTTTGATATTTTCTTAGTGGTTTTAGGGATTTTAGGGTTTTTACAATTTTAATGATTTTAAAGTATTTTTCCATATTTTTATGGTGTTTAGGGCTTTTAGAGATTTTATGGGTTTTTTGAAATTTTAGTTTTTTATGATTTTTTAGATTTTGAAGGTGGTTTTTAATATTTTTATTGGTTTTTGGGTTTTTTAGAGTTTTTTAATGTTTTGAGGGGTTCAAATGGTCTTTAGAATTTTTAGTGGGTTTTAGGGTATTTATGGGATTTTAAGGTTTTAAATGTTTGTAGGTTTTTTTTGGATTTTAGGTGTTTTTTTAGGTTTTGGGGTCTTTTTAGGGTTTTATGTATATTTTTTATTTTTCGGGGGTTTAGTGATTTTAAGTGTTTTTAGGTTTTTATGGTTTTATTAGGGTTTTTAAGGGCTATTAGGGTTTTTTGGTTTTCTATATTTTTAGGATTTTCATGTTTTTTTACAGTTTTTACAGATTTTGTGGGGTTTTAGGGTTTCAAGGGTTTAGAATTTTCTGTTATTTGGGGGATTTATTTATTTATGTTTTTATGGTTTTTAATGTTTTAAGGGATTTTAGTGTTTTATAAATTTCTAGGGATTTTTAGTGTTTTTCTATATTTTTATGGTTTTTATGATTTTCAGGGAATTTGAGGGGTTTTTGGGATTTTTTGGGGTTTTAGAGTTTTTATGGTTTTTGGGGGATTATGGTTTTTTGAGTTCATTAGTGGTTTTAAGGTTTTATAGTGTTTTTTACAAAATACAAATTAGGGGTTAAAAGTGTTTTTAGAGTTTTCAATTGTTTTTAGGGTATTTTTGTGTTTTAAGTGTATAATGTTTTAGGTGTTTTTTTGGTTTTAGGGATTTAGGATGTTTAGGTTCTTTTTAGTGTTTTTTAATATTTATAGTGTTTTTAGGTTTTTAGGGGTTCTAAGTGTTTTAATGTTTTTAAGGATTTTAGGGGTTTGTATTGTTTTTATATTTTTCTGGATTTTTTTGGATTTTTTGTTTTTTTATTGTTTTTTTGGGATTTTGTGTTTATTTGGTTTTGTAGGGGTTTTTTGGTTTTTTGGGTGCTTTAAGTGCTTTTTGGTTTCTAATGTTTTCATCTATATTTTTAGGGTATTTTAGGGTTTCTACATTTTATGTATTTTTAGGAGTTTTTAGGGATTTTATGGGTTTTATAGATTTTTAGGTTTTATTGGGTTTCTAGGGGTTTTTAGTTTTTTAGGTTTCCTTTGATATTTTAAGGGGTTTTTTGAGTTTTAATGGGGTTTCAGTGTTTTAGGGTTTTTTATATCTTTAGGGGTTTAGTGTTGTTTTAGAGATTTTAGTGGTATTTATGATATTTATGGGTCTTTATAATTATCTCTTGTTTTTAGTAGCTTTTAGGGTCTATTTAGTATTTTTAGGGTTTTTAGGGTTTTTAGTGTTTTCTAGTTTTTTATGGGTTTTAAGGGTTTTTCTATTTTTATGGTTTTCTTATGGGTTTTCCAAATTTTATAGTTTTTATTTTTTTAGGGATTTCTAGGTATTCATAGGTTTTATATGATTATTTAGGTTTTTTGGGGATTTTTAGAGTTTTTAGGGGTTTTGGGGGGTTTTATGATTTTTTTAAGTTTTTAGGGTTTTTAGTTTTTAGGATTTTTAATTGTTTTTATGGTTAACTTATGGTTTTTTAATGATTTATGAGTTTTTAAATTTATAGGTAATTTTATGGTTTTTTAGGATATTTATGGTTTCTAGGGATTTTATGGATTTTGAGGGGTTTTACGGTGTTAATGGTTTTTAGGGTTTCATTTATTTTAAGTGTTTTTTGGTTTTTAGTGAATTCTTAGGGGTTTATGGGTTTTATGGTTTTTTAAATTATTAGGGATTTTAGGATTTTTATGGTTTTTAGCGTGTTTTGTGATTTTGAAGGTTTTAAGGATCTCATGGGTTTTAGGGTATTTATGCCTTTTAGGTTTTTATGGCGTTTATGTATTTATAGGTTATTAAGGTTTTCTTAGGGTTTTAAGAGTTTTTATGTTTTTAGGTATTTTGTTATGATTTTTATGGGTTTTTTTGGTTTTTTGGGATTTTTCGTTTTTTATAGTTTTTAGGGTATTTAGGGTTTTTATTGTATTTCTGGCTTTTAGGTTATTTTTGAGTTTTTTAGAGATTTATGATTTTTAAAATTTTAACTATTTTTAGGGTTTTAATGGTGTTTTAGAGTATCAGTGGTTTGAATGATTTCTATGCGTTTAAAATGGTTTAATGGTTTATAGTGGGGTTATAGGTTTTAGATGGTTTCAGGGTCTTTTCAACATTTATATGATTTTTAAGCAGTTTTATATTTTTAGGGGTTTTAATTGTTTTAGATTTTTAAGGGTTTCAATTGGTTTTTTGGGTTTTTATGTTTTGTTTTACATTTTTTAGATTTGTATTGATTTTTATGTTTTTAAAGAGTCATTAGGTTTTGTAAAAATTTTGATTTTTTTTTGGATTTTGAAGGGGTTTAACGTTTTAAGGTTTTTTTGGGGGGTTTTAAGTGTTTTTAGAGTTTTGAGCATTTCTTATGGATATTTAGGGTTTTTAGGGTTTTTTACTTTGTCAAGGATTTTTAGGGGTTTTTATGGTTTTTATGGGTTTTAGTATTATGAGGGTTTTGGGTATTTTTTTGTATTTTAGGGTTTTATGGTCTTTTTGGGGGGGGGGTTATGGTTTTTGGGTATTTTTTCAGTTTTATAGGGGTTTTAGTGTTTTTTAGATTTTTAGGGGGTTTTAGTGTTTTTATGATTTAATGGTTTTCTTATGGGTTTTATGGGTTTCTATTTTTCAACATTTTTAGTGATTTTTATGAAAATTTTATGATTTTAATGGTTTTTAGGGTAATAAGAATTTTGATGGTTTTCATTGTTTTTTGAGATTTTAGTACATTTTAGGTTTCAAGTGTGTTAATTTTTTTTTGGTTTTAAGGTTTTCTTAGGGGTTTTCAATGTTTTTTTATCATTTTTACATTTTTAGGGATGTGTAAATAATTTTAACTATTTTTATGGTTTTTTGTGGTTTTTAGATATTTTGTGGGGTTTAGGGTGTTTTATGGGTTATTTTTGTGTTTTTAGAATTTTTATAACTTTTAGGGGTTTTAAGTGTTTTTTTGTTTTTAGTGATTTATAAGGGGTTTTCATTGGGTTTTTAAGGATATTAATTTTTTAGATATTTTTAATTTTTTAAAGGTTTTTGGGGTTTTTATAGATTTTGAGGGTTTTAGCTGTTCTTTGAGTTTTTATTATGTTTTTAAGGGTTTTAAGTTTTTATAGAGTGTTGTAAAAATTTATGGGTCTAATATGTTATTATGGATTTTAGTGGGGTTTTAAGGATTTTATGGGGGATTAGAGTTTTTATTATTTTTCGGGGTTTTTGGGTTTTTGGGACTTTTTTGGGTTTTTTTGGGGTTTTAGGATTTTTTATGTTCTTTAAGGATTTTAATAATTTTTAGTTATTTTATTGGGGGTTTTTAGTTTATAGATATTTTTTACTCTTTTTATTGACTTTTAGAGGTATTTTGGATTTTTATGGTAGTTTGGGTCTTTTATGGATTTTAAGGATTTTTTTGGGTTTTTCTAGGTTCTTTGGGTTTTAGGGATTTTTAATTTTTTAGGTTTTTAGGGGTTTTATGTTTTCTTAGGTATTTATGGTTTTTCTAGGATTTTAGTGTTTTACCATTTTAATGAATTTTAGTGCCTTTTTGGATTTTTTATTCTTTTACAGATTTTGAGGGGTTTTCTGGTTTTTAGGGTTTTTAGAGTTTTTTTATTGTTTTTATATTTTTAATGGGTTTTTAGATTTTTTATTTTCTAGGGATTTTATGAATTTTTAGGGTTTTAAAGTATTCATTGGTTTTATGGTTTTTATATATTATATAGTTTTTAGGGTTTTTAGTAATTTTTAGGTTTTAGGGGGTTTTAATGTTTTCTGATTTTAAGGTTTTGTTAGGGATTTTCTGGGTTTTAGGGTTTTTTATGTTTTAAATGTTTTTAGGGACATTTTATGATTTTTAGGGATATTAGGGTTTTTATGGTTTTAGATTTTTAGTGTTTTTTATATTTGTTAATGTATTTTAGGTTGTTAATTATTTTAAGTGTTACTATGATATTTAACATTTCGTAGTGTTTTCAAGGTTTTCAGAGATTTTTATGTTTTTAGGGATTTTTGGGTTTTTTTATGATTTTATAGGGTTTTATGGGTTTTAGGGTTTTTGAGTATTTTAATGGTTTTTAGTGGTTTGAGGTATTTTAATAGTATTTAGGGTTTTTTGTTTTTTTGGGTTTTTTTGGTTTTAGTATTTTTAAGGTCTGTAGGTGTTTTTATGCCTTTTTATGTTTTGTGGAGTATTTTAGGGGTTTTCAGGATTGTTAGTTGTTTTTTACATTTTTATGCTTTTTTTGTGTTTTTAAATATTTTTTAGTTTTTTTTTGGATTTTGAGGGTTTTGAGGGGTTTTTAGCTTTTTAGCTTTTTTTTAGTTTTTAGGGATTTTATGTGATCTTAGTTTAGTAAAGTTTTCATAAGGGTTTTTAGGAGTTTAGGGATTTTTATGTCTTTAGGTATTTTTAGGGTATTTTTTGGATTTTTATGGGTTTTTAGGGTTTCTAGTGGTTTATAGGATTTTTACGTTTTTATGGTTTTTTTTGAGTTTTTTCCGGTTTTAAGGCTTATAAGATTTAGAAAAAGTTTGTAGGGTTTAAAATTTTATATACATTTTTAGATATTTTAGTGTTTTATTATTTTTTAGGGTTTTTTTTATGTTTTATAATTTTTAGGGTCTTTTTTATTTTTAGGGCTAATTATTTTTTTTAGGTTTTTAGGGGTTTAAAGTGTATCTAGGTTTTTAAAGTTTTATTATAATTTTTCTGTGTTTTTATGTTTTTAACAATTTTGGAATTCTTAAGGGTTTTTAGGATTTATATGGTTTTAGGCTTTTTAGGGATTTTTAAGATTTTTAGTGTTTTTAGGAATTTTGCAGTTTTTTACAGTTTTAAGCGTATTTATATTTTTAGGGGTTTAATGTGATTTTAATATTTTATGGTTTTCTTATGGGTTTTCTATGTTTTTAGGGTTTTATGTTTTTGGTGATTTTTCGGGTTTTTAAATATTTTTACTATTTTTAGGTTTTTTGGCGTTTTTTAGGGTTTTTTAGGTTTTTTTGGTTTTAGTGGTTTTTTTGGGTTTTAATATTTTTTTAGATTTTTTAAACATTTTTAGTATTTTAAAGTGTTTTTATAGTTTTTTTGGGTTTTAGGGTCTTTATAGGGTTCTACAGATTTTATGATTTTTTTGGTTTTTTGGTTTTTTTGCAGTTTATATGGTTCTTTGGGTGTTTTTTGAATTTTAGAAATTTTTTGGATTTTTAGGGGTTCTAGGAGTTGATAGGATTTAAGGTTTTCTTCAGGTTTTGTCAATGTTTTTTTTTGTTTTTAGGGACTTTTTGTGCTTTTTTAATAATTTTATGAATATTGATGGTTTTAAGGGTCTTTTAGTTTTTTAGAGTATTTTAGGTTTTTAATATTTTTTTCAATTTTATGGATTTTAAAGGTTTTTATGTTTTTAATTATTAGCCATTTTTAAAATTTTAAGGGATTTTTACATCTTATAGATTTTAGTTATTTTTTAGGAATTTTTTGGCTTTTAGGTTTTTAAGGGATTCTGGTTGTGTTTAGTTTTAGGATTTTCTTATGGTTTTTTATATTTTTTGGAATTTTTATTGTTTATTTTGGAATTTCTAGTTTGTAGTGATTGTGAGCATTTTGAGGGGTTTATGGTTTATTTTGGGTTTTAGTGGTTTATTTTATTTTTGGGGTTTTTAAGATTTTTTTGACTATTTTAAGGTACATCATGGGTTAAATGGGTTTTTATATTTTTTAGTGATTTTTAGGGTTTTTAATAGTTTTAGGGGTATTATAGTTTTTAGGGTTCTTTACGGTTTTTAGAATTTTAAGGTATTTTAAGGATTCTTATCCCTTTTGGGTGTTTATGGTTTTTATGTTTTTTTAGATTTATATGGTTTTCTTTAGGGTTTTCATGATTTTTTGTCTTTTTTACATTTTTAGGTATTTTATGGATTTTAAAGGATTTGTATGGTTTTTTTTAGATTTTTAGAGATTCTGAGAGATTTTGGGTTTTTTTGGGTTTTTTGGGTTTTAAGGGGTTTAGCATTTTTACGGTTTTAATTTTTTATGTTTTTATGGTTTTCTGACAGGTTTTCCACGACTTTTATGAAATTTTACATTTTTTTGGATCATTAGGGGATTTTTGGGATTTTTATATTTCTAGTGCTTTTATTGATTTTGGGTTTTTTTGGGTTTTTAGGTATTTTAAGGTTTTTATTGGGTTTTTGGGTTTTAATTTTTTTTTGAGTTTTTTAGGGTTTATAATTTTTTTTATATTTTTAAATGTTTTATGGGTTTAATATGTTTTTGGAGTGTTTTTTCATTTTTTTGATTTTATGTGTTTTAGGGATTTTTTTATTTTTAAAGGTTTTATGGTTTTTAGTGATTTTGAGGGATTTTATGGTTTTTCAGAACTTCTTGTGTCTTTATGGGTTTTTTTCGGTTTTAGGTATTTTTTAGTTTGTTAAATGTTTTAATGTTTTATGATTTTTTAACATTTTTAGTTGTTTAAAGGGGTTTTAGAGTTTCAATGATTTTTAGGGTTTTTATGGTCTTTAGTGTTTTAAATGTTTTTTGGTGTTTTTATGGTTTTTAAGGGGTATTATGTTTTGTAGGACTTTTTTCGGGTTTTTATGGTTTCAAAAAAATTTAGTTTTTTTAGGGGTTTAAAATGTTTTTAGATTTATACGGTTTGTTAAGATTTGTCATGGTTTTTAGGTTTTCTTACATTTTTGGTATTTTTAGGGAACTTTTTGGATTTTAATGGATATTTAGCAGTTTTCGAGACTTTGAGGAGTATTATTGGTTTAGGGTTTTTATGGTAATTAGTGATTTCTATGTTTCTTAAGGGTTTAATGTGTTTTTAGGTTTCTATGGTTTTCTTAGTTATTTTCAGCATTTTTATGTTTTTTAATGTTTATAAGTATTTCTAGCGATTTTTTATGATTTTTTTGGATTTTAGAAATTTTGAGTGTTTTTAGGGTTATTTATGATTTTATAGTTTTTTGGGTTTTATGGTTTTTTCTGAGTTGTAGGGCTTTAATCAGTTTTTTTAGTTTTTTTAACATTTTAGGGGATTAAAAGGATTTTATAGTTTTTATAGTTTTTTAGGATTTTTATGAGTTCTTAGGTTTTTTTAAACTTTTTAGGGTTTTATGGTTTAATGTGGTAGTAGGCCTTTTAGGGTTTTAATTTTTCTAGGTTTTTTTAGGGGTTTTAGTTTTTTTACGTTTTAGGGTTTTTTATGATTTTTATGATTTTTAGTGGTTTTAAGAATTTTGATGGTCATTAGGGTTTTGGGTTTTTTTGGTGGTTTTAGGGTTTTTTGGGGTTTTAATAATTTTTTTAGTTTTTTAAGGGGTTTAAGTTGTTTTAGGTTTTTATAGGGTTTTGTTGGGGGGGGGGGTTTAGAGTTTTTGCATTTTTATGTATTTTTAGGGATTTCAAAATCAATTTATGCGGTTTTAGGTATTTTTGGGTTTTTATTGTTTTTGGGGTTTTTAGGTTTTGTTGAGTTATTTTGGGTTTTAATTTTTTTAAGATTTTTTTTCATGATTTTTGGAATTTGGATGGTTTTTGGTAATTTTAGATGTTTTATTGGTTTAATGGGTTTTTAGAGGGTTTAAATGGTTTTTTTGGGGCGGGGTTATGGTTTTTAGGGGGTTTAGGGTTTTAGTGCCTTTTGGGGATTTTTAGGATTTATAGAGTTTTTTAAGTTTTAGAGGATTTATTTGATTTTACGTTTTTAGCTTTTCTTAAGGTATTGAAAAGTTTTTATGGTTTTTTTCATTTTTGGGAATTTTTATGGCCTTTTAAGGGGGTTTTAGGGGTTCTAGGGATTTTGATGGGTTTTAGAGTTTTTAGGTTTTTTAGTATTTTCTGGGTTTCAAGTGGTTTTTTGGGTTTTTTGGTTTTGAATATTTTATTTTGTTTTTCATGGTTTTTAGTGGTTTTTTTGTTTTTAGGTTTGTTTAGGAATTTTTAATGTTTTAGGGGGTTTTAGTAGTTTTATAGAATTTGAGGGGTTCTAATTTTTACAAGGGCATTTGGGATTTTTTTGGATTTTTTTGGGTTTTATGGTATTTTTCAATTTGTAGGGTTTTAAAGGTTTTTTTGTGTTTTTTAATGGTTTTTTACGTTTAACGATTTTTTGTATTTTTAGTGTTTTTAGGGTTTTAGTGGTTTTATAGCTTTTAGGGGTGTTATGGTTATTTAGGGGGTTTTAGAGTTTCATGGTTTTTAAAGGTTTTTATCATTTTATAGTTTTTAGGGGATTTCAGGGTTTTTTGGATTTTATGGTCTTATTTAGAGTTTTCATGTTTTATTAGTGTTTTTACATTTTTGGGAAATTTTAGGGATTTTTATTATTTTTATGGTTTTTATGGGTTTTATGGATTTTGAGGTGTTTTAATGTGTCTTTGGGAATTTTGGGTTTTTTAGGGTTTTTAACAATTTTTTGGTTTTTAGGGGTTTTAGTGTTTTTAGGTTCTTAAGGTTTTCTTATGGGTTTTTAGGGTTTTATGGTTTTTTATGTTTTTAGGGATTGTTATGGATTTTTAGGGTTTTTATGGATTTTAGGGTTTTTAGGGATATTGATGGGTTGTAGAGTTTTTATGGTTTTAAGTGATTTTACAGGTTTTTGTGTTGTTTTGTGTTATTTAGGATTTTATGGTTTTTTAGAGTTTTTCATTATTTTTAGAGGTTTATAGGATTTTTAGTATTTTTTGTGTTATTTTTGGGTTTTTGAGGGTTTCTTGGGTTTCTTGGTTTTAAGGGGTTTATGGGTTTTAGTGGGTTTTATAGTTTTTAGTGTCCTTTAGGATTTTTTAAGGTTTTTAGTGTTTTTAGGTTTTTTAGGGATTTTATGAGTTTTTAGGTTTTTAGTGTTTTCTAGGGGATTTACAGGGGTGTCAAGTTTTTTTAGGGATGTTTTATTACTATTACAATTTTTAGTGTTTTTTGGAATTTTTAGAGTTTTGGTTTTAGGGTTTTTAGGGTTCACAGGGTATTTAGGGTTTCTTAGGTATTTAACTGTTTTATGTGTTTTTAGGATTTTATGGTTTTATTAGGGATTTTTAGGGTTTTTAGATTTTTTATGATGGATTTTTAGAGGTTTTAGGATTTTTTATAGTTTTTAGATATTTTAGGGATTTTGATTCTTCCTTGGGTTTTATTTAGTTTTTAGGGTGTTTCAGAATTTTTTAGGTTTTTTGTTTTAAGAGTTTTTAACCATTTTTTTGGGTTTAAATGTTTTTTGGAGTTTTTAGTTTTTTTAGATTTTTGATGTGGTTTTAGGGGTTTTTAATGTCCTTAGGGGTTGCTATGGGTTTAGTGGTTTTAGGGTTTTTAGGGACCTTTTATGATTTTTATGGTTTTTAAAATTTTTAGGTTTTTATGAGTTTTATGTATTTTTAGTATTTTAATGTTTTATTAGGGGTTTTGTGGGTTTTGAGGGTTATTTACATTTTTAGGTATTTTTAGACCTTTTAAGGATTTTTTTGGTTTTTAAGGGTTTTATTTATTTTGAGGTTTTAGGGTTTTTTAGTGTTTATTGGGGTTTAAAGTGATTTAGAATTTTTTAAGATATTAGGGGTTTTAAGTGATATTTGGTTGCAATGGTTTTCATAATGTTTTTAATGGTTTTAGGGTTTTTTACATTTTTATGTTTTTTATAAATTGTTTAGGCTTTTATGGGTTTTATGGTTTTTAAGGATTTTGAGGGTTTTTATGGTCGCAATGTTTTTATGGTTTTTTATTATTTTGGTTTATTATGATGTTTTAGAGTTTTTAGTGTTTTTAAGGGTTTAAAGGACTTTTAGAGTCCTTAGTGGTTTTTGGGTTTTATCTAATTTTTGAGATTTTAATGCTTTTGGGAATGTTTATGATTTGAAGGTCTTATTAGGGGTTTTAGTTTATTTTATGGGGTTTTAGGGATTTTTATCATTTTTATGATGTTTAAGTGTTTTAAGTATTTTTAGAATTTTATGGTTTTCATAGGGTTTTTTGTGTTTTAAGGATTGTTTATGTTTTTAAGGATTTTATGGATTTTTAGTGATTTTATTGATTTTAGGTTTTTTCATCATTTTTTGGGTTTTTCGATTTTGGGGGGTTTTATGAGTTTTTAGCATTTTTTAGAATTTTAAGGGTTTTATGTTTTTGTTATATTTTTAAAAATTTCTTAATATTTTTCAGTGTTGTAAGGGATTTTAATATTTTTAGGTATTTTATGTATTTTTAATGTTTCAAATGATTTTATGGATCTTTAGGTTTTTATAGGTTTTTTGGATTTGTTTTTCTTTTTTGGGTTTTTTTTTGATTTTTTATGTTTTTTGGGTTTATAAAAAGTTTTAGTGTTTTAAAGGGTTTTAGTGTTTTTAGTGGGTTTTAAGGTTTTTATTGGTTTTAGTTTTTTTATGGTTTTTAGGGGTTTTATGGTTTTTGGTGTTTTTATGGTCCTTTTAAGGTCTTTAGTATTTTTTGGTATTTTTTAGTTTTAAGTGGTTTTAAGTGTTTTTAGGTTATTATGGTTTTCTTAGCCTTCTTGTATATTAATTGTATTTAGATTTTTAGGATTTTTGGGTGTTTTAGGGTTTTTATGGTGTTTTGGTTTTTAGGGATTTTAAGGGGTGCTGGGGTTTTTAGGATTTTTAGTGTTTTTAGGGTTTTATTGTTTTTTGTTTTTAGGGGTTTTAAATGTTATTAGGTTTTTATCTTTTTATTATGGTTCTTAGTAATTTTTAATTTTTTAATTATTATTAAGTATTTTTAGGGTTTTTATGGGTTTACACGTTTTTATAGATTTTAAGGGGATTTAGTGATATTTTTTGGGTTTTAGGGATTTTATATGTTCTTATGTATTTTAGTTTCTCATAGGGGATTTTAGTGGTTTAAGAGTTTTTTATTTATTTTTATATCTTTTTAGGATTTTTATGATTTTAGGGTTTTTAGCGATTTTGAGGGTTTTTGGATTTTTGTGGGGTTTTTAGCATTTTTTAGGTTTTGATGGGTTTAAATTGTTATTAGGTTTTTAAGGTTTTCCTAGATTTTTAGGGTTTATTTCATTTTTTTATTATTTTTAGTGCTTTTCGGATTTTATGGATTTTATCATTTTAGGGATTTTGATGGTTTTAAGGGTTTTTTGATTTTTAAGGTTCTTATGGTCATTTTTGGATTTTAGTGTTTTTTGAGTTTTTTAGGGTTTGGATATTTTTTATAGATTTTGAAATTTTTAGGGGTTTATAGGTTTTTTTAGAGTTTTTAATGGGTTTTATGGTTGTTAGGGTTTTTGAAGTTTTTATGGGTTTTTGTGTTTTTAGTGGTTTTTAGGTTTTTAGGGTATTTTTATGGTTTTTAGGGTTTTTAGGGTTTTTATGTTTTTAGGGGTTTTAATGTTTTTAGGTTGTTATTGTTTTCTTAGAGTTTATCATGGGTTTTTAAGGTTTTTATGTTTTTAGCAATTTTTAGGTATTTTTTTTAGATTTTATGCGTTTTTGGGATTTAGGGAGTTTGAGGTGTGTTAGTGTTTTTCTAGAGTTTTAGGGGTTTTAGAGTTTTGAGTGTTTTTTAGGTTTTTAGGGGTTTCATTATTTTTAGGTTTTTATGGTTTTATAAGATTTTTTCAATGTTTTACGGTATTTTATGTTTGGGGATTTTTATAGATTTTTTTTGGATTTTCATGGGGTTTAGGGATTTTAGAGAATTTTAGGGGTTTATGGTTTTCAGGGTTTTATGGTTTTTGGGTTTATTGAGTTTCTTAGTTTTTAGAGTTTTTATGGTTTTTATACTTTTTATCATTTTTAGTGGATTCAAGGGTTTTTTAGATTTTTAGTGTTTTAGTGGATTTATTTATTTTTAGGGGTTTTAAGTGTTTTATAGTTTTTAGGGGTTTACAGTATTTAGGCTATTTTTGGATTTTTAGAGTTTTTTTGGTTTCATATATGGTTTAATTGTTTTCAGGCATTAAGGTTTTATTAGAGGTTTTTTGGGATTTTTATGGGATTTTAAATTTTTTGGGATTTTAATTATTTTTTAGGCTTTTATGGTTTTTAGGATTTCTTGAATATTTTGAGTGTTTTCGTGTTTTTAAGGATATCAGGATTTTATAAGCATTTTTGCGATTTTATATTATTAGTGGTTTTAAGAATTTAATTTTCTCTTATGGGTTTTCTATGTTTTTTTGGGTTTTTAGGTCTTTAGGTATTTTTAATATTTTTTTACTTTTGTTATGGTTTTTAGGGTTTTTAGGGATTTTTAGTGTTTTTTCTTTTTTAGGTTCTTAAGGGTTTTATGTTTTTTATGTTTTTACAGTTTTTTTGGGGGTTTCTATGTTTTTTTTTTTTTATGTTTTTTTATTTTTTAGATTTTAATGGTTTTGGGGTTTTTAGTGAATTTTAGGGTTTTCAGGTGTTTTCAGGTTTTTTCTCATGTTTTTTGGTTTTATGGGGGGATTTAGTGTTTTTAGGGTTATATTTTGGATTGAAGTTTTTTATACTTTATAACCATGTTTTAGGGTTTTAAATTGTTATATCAGTTTTATAGGTTTTTAGGGTATTTATCAGTTTTTGGGGGTTGTATGGTTTTAGGTTTTTTCTTGTTTTAGGGTTTTAGGGGTTTTTTCGATTTTATGTTTTATAGGGAATTTATTTTGTTAATTTTTAAGGATTTATTAGCTGTTTTTAAGGGTTTTTGTTTTTTATGTATATAGTGTTTTTTAGGGTTCTTTAGGTTTTTTTTAAAAAAAAGTATGGATATTGAGGAGTTTAAGTGTTTTTTTGGTTTTTGGTGCTTTAATCATTTTTTAGGTTTTAGGGTTTTTAAGTGTTTTTATGTTTCATGGTTTTATTAGGGATATTTAGAGTTTTTGAGGTTTTTACATTTTTATGGAATTTGTTAGATTTTTTATGTTTTTAGGGATTTCGAGGGATTTTAGGGTATTCTATCTTTTTTAGTGTTTCTCAGGGTTATTAGTATTTTTAAGATTTCTAAAGGTTTTAAATGTTTTTAGATTTTTAAGGGTTTTCTGGGGTTTATATGTTCTTAGGGGTTGTTGGGGCCTTTTTATTATTTTATGGGATTTTTATGGGTTTTAGGGATTTTGAATATTTTAATGATTTTTAGGGTTTTAGGGTCTTTATGGAATTTTTGGATTTTTTTGGAGTTTTATGATTTTTAAGGTTTTTATTGTTTTTGAAAGTTTCTAGTGTTTTAATTTTTTTTAGTGTTTTTAGTGAGTTTTTAGGGTTTTTATGGGTTTTCCAGGAGTTTTAATGTTTTTAGTTTTTTTAAGGTTTTCGGGTATTTTTACTATTTTTAGCATATTTAGGTTTATAGGGGTTTTAAGTTTTTTTAGTTTTTTATTATTTTCTTAGGGTGTTTTTTAGTTTTAAGAGGTTTCTATATTTTTTTGGTTTTTTAGGTATTTTTAGGTTTTAATAGGTTTTTAGAGTTATTTTATATTTTTAATGGTTTGAGGATTTTTAGGGTTGTTAATGTTTCTAGGGGTTTTGCAGTTTTAATTGCTTTTAGGCTTTTAAAGTCTTATTTGGGGTTTTAAATTTGGTCATGATTTTTAAGGTTTTTTAATGATTTGTATCATTTTTTTCATTTTAAGGATTTTGAGGGGTTTTAAGGGTTTTAGGGTTTTAGGGTTTTTTTTTGGTTTTTTAGGGTTTTTTTAGAGTTTATTAAAATTTTAGGGTTTTAAAAGGTTTCTATATAATTATTGTGGTTTTAGGGTCTTATGTGGTTTTAATGATTTTTTTTGTTTTAGCGGTTTTTGTGTTTCTAGTATCTTTTTAGGGGCGTTTATGTTTTTAGTGTTTTTTTGGGTTTTAGGGATTTTAAGTGTTTTATGGTTTTTATGGTTTTCTTTGGTGTTTTTAGGGATTTTATGATTTTTTTTTATTTTTATATATTTTTTGGGATTTTTTTATTTTTATGGTTTTAGGGATTCTATTGATTTCGATCGTTTTTGGGGGTTTCCAATTTTTTAGGGTTTGTTTGGGTTTCAAGCTTTTTTTGTGGTTTAAATTGTTTTTAGGGTTTTAAGGTTTTTTTGTTTATAATTTTTTATGGATTTTTAGGATTTTTATGTGTTTAGGTATTTTAGGGATTTTAGGTATTTTAGTGTATTTTTTGATTTTATATTTTTTTTGGATTTTTGGTTTTTCTTTTGAAAATTTAATGGTTTTGAAGTGTTTTTATATATTTTTTAAAAATTTCAGGGTTTAAATGATTTTTAGTGTTTTTAGTGGGTTTTTATGGTATTTTAATCTTTTTGTGGGTTTTATTGGTATTTAATTGTTTTTAGGGGTATTCGTGTTTTTAACTCTTTTTAGGATTATAGGTCATTTAACTGTTTTTTAGGTTTTACATGTTTTCTATGGGGTTTTTAGTGGTTCAAGGGTTTTTTTGTGCTTTTATGGATATTAGAGATTTTTTTTATAAATTTTAAGGGATTGAGGTTTTTCAAGTATTTTTATGGTTTTGGGGGATTTTTAGTGTATTTATCATTTTTTTAGTTTTTGGTTTTTCATTTTATTTTCCAGGTTTTAATGATTTTTAGAGTTTTTTAGTTTTTTAGGGGATTAAATTGTTTTTACAGTTTAGTGGTTTTTTGGGATTTAAGGGGTTTTTATGATTTTATGGGTTTTTAGGGTTTTAATGTCTTATAGGGTTTTAAGCATTTTTAGGTTTTTATGGGTTTTGTGTGTCTTTATCTTTTTAAGGTTTTCGTATGAGTTTTTAGGGTTTTATGTTTTTAGGTATTTTTAGGGATTTTTTGGATTTTTTCTTGTTTTAAGGGGTTTTATTGGTTTTTTGAGGTTTTAGGGTTTTTAGGGGTTTCATCATTTTTAGAGGGGTTTAATTCTTTTTAGTATTTTAAGGTTTTCTTAGGGGTGTATACGATTTTTCTATATTTTCATTTGAATTTTTTTAACATCTTTTGGATTTTTTTGGTTTTTTGGGTTTTTTGAGATTTTGATGGGTTTTAGAGTTTTTAATGTTTTTAGGGATTTTATGATTTTTTAGGGTTTTATTGGGAGGGGGTTAGTTTTTTTGGTTTCTTAATATTTTTTAATGTTTTTAGTTGTTTAAAGGGTTTATAGTTTTCAGTGCATTTTTAGGGTTTTAGGTTTTTTAAGGGTTTTAGTGGTTTTTTTGTGGTTTTAGTGGTATTAGTGGTTTTAGTGTTTTTAACATTTTTTTGGGGTTCATAGAATTTTTGTTTCCTTTAATGGAATTTTAGGGTTTTAATGGATTTTTTTATTTTTATAAGTTTTTAGTGTTTTTATCATTTTAAATGTTTTTTTATTTAATATTTTTTAGGATTTTAAGGGTTAATTTTGGGTTTTTTGGGTTTTTTGGGAGTATTAGGTATTTTAATGCTATTATTTTTTAGGTATTTTTTGGGTTTTAAGTGTTTTAGGTTTTTGATAATTTTTTATCATTTTAGGGGCTTTAAATTGTTTTTATATTTTTTAAATGTTTTTAGGGGTTTTATTGGTATTTAATGTTTTAGTGTAATTTTATATATTTTAGGGTTTTTTGGGATTATTTTTGGGATTTTTTCATTTTTTAGGTTTTTATAGGTTTTAAGGGATTTTAGGTTTTCAATGTTTTTAGAGGGGTTTTGTGTTATTAGGTTTTTTAAATTTTTAGGAACTTTTTTGGGCTTTTTTAGGATTTTTATGGGGTTTTTTTTGTTTTTTTAGGAATTTTGTGGGGTTTTTGGATTTGTACTGTTTTTATGATTATTTTGGGGGTTTTAGGGTTTGTTTTTGAGTTTTTAAGGGTTTTAAGGGATTTTAGAGTATTTTTTAGAATTTTTATATGATTAAAGGGTTTTTAGAGTGTTTAGTGGATTTTAATGGTTTTTAATAATTTTAATGTTTTTAGTGGGTTTTATGGTTTGTTGGGGATTTTACAGATTTAATGGTCATTTTTAGTTTTTTGAGGTTTTTAGAATTTTTTGGATTTTAAGGTTTTTAAGAGTTTTTAGGTTTTTAGGAGTTGCTTAAGATTTTTCATAGTTTTAAGGGTTTTTATGTTTTTATAGATGTTTGGGAATTTTTTGTATTTTTATTATTTTTATGATTTTTAGTGATTTTGGGGGTTTTTAGGGGTTTTAGTTTTTTTATCATTTTAGGGGTTTTATGTGCACTTTAGGTTTTAATGTTTTTATATGTTTTCGGGGTTTTTCCATTTTTAGGGATTTTATGGATTTTATTATGATATATATGATATTCATGGTTTTTAGTGATTTTGAGTGTTTTTAGGATTTTTAATGTTTTAATTTTTATTTTTGGTTATTACATTTTTTGTGCAATTTAGGTGTTTTAAGGCGAATCATAGATTTTAACATTTTTTTGGGTTTAATGGGCTTTATAGTTTTTATCGTTTTTAAGAGATTTGGGTGTTTTATGGTTTTTAGTGGTTTTTATAGGTTTTAGGGTTTTTAGGTTTTTAAGGGTTTTAGTGTGTTTTATGTTTTTAGGGGTTTCAAGTGTACTTTGGGTTTTAAGGGTTTCTTAGGGTAATTAATGGGTTTTATGGGTTTTCATGGGTTTTTATGTTTTTAGGGATTTTTAAGGTTTTTTTTTATTTTTATGAATTTTTAGGGTTTTTATGGATTTTAAGGGGTTTAAACAATTTTAGGATTTTAGGGGGTTTAGGTGTGGTTTGATTTTAAGGTTTTATTAGGGGTTTTATGGATTTTTATGTTTTAAGGATTTTTT
Source organism: Viscum album (assembly GCA_963277665.1). Lineage (NCBI taxonomy): Eukaryota > Viridiplantae > Streptophyta > Magnoliopsida > Santalales > Viscaceae > Viscum > Viscum album. Next base: position 792,892,407 of record OY728164.1, read on the forward strand.
TGGATTTTTTGTTTTATTATTATTTTTAGGTTTTAGAGTATTTTCAATTTTTTAGGGGTTTAAATACTTTTTAGTATTTTTAATATATTTTTGGTTTAAAGGGTTTTACATTTTATATTGGTTTTCCGGTTTTCTATCGGTTTGTTGGGGTTTTTAAAGTTTTTATGGGTTTTTTGTTTTTTATTATATTTTTATGGCCTTTTAGTGTTTTTATAAATTTTTATATTTTTCATAGTTTTAAGTGTTTTTAGACTTTTAAGGGGTTTTTGTGATTTTTAGGGTTTTGAGTCTTTTTAAATTTTTATTTATCTGCAGTTATTTTTAATATTTTATTGGTTTTTAGAGATTTTTAGGGGTTTCATGGAATTTAGTGTTATTAAATTGTTTAGGCAATTTAGGGGTTTACTTTTGTTTTTATGCTTTTAGGGTTTTCTTAGGTATTTTAATTTTATTTAGGTATTTATGGTTTTTGGGTATTTTTATGTATTTGTTAGGATATTTATGCTTTTAGTGTTTTGAATGATTTTGTGGGTTTCGGGGTTTTAAGGTTTTTAGAGTTTTTTGTCATTTTATAGGATTTAAAGGGTTTTAAGAGTTATTAGCTAGGGTTTTAGGGATGTTATATATTTTTAGGGTATCTTATCTTTTCCTGTGTTTTTATAGTTTTTAGCAGTTTTTGGAGTTTTATGGTCTTTTAGGGGTTTTAGGGGTTTTATCATTCTTTGTATTTAGGGGTTTTAAGTATATTTATGTTTTTAATATTTTCATAGGGTTTTTTATGTATTTTAGAGTTTTATTATTTTAGGGATTTTTTGGAGTTTTTATAATTTTTGTGGTTTTAGGGTTTTTTGGTATTTTTAGGGTTTTAGGGTTTTTAGGGGTTTAGAGTTATTTGGGTATTTGTGGGGTTTTAGGTTTTGTTTTTTTTTCTGGTTTTAAGGTTTTTTAGAGTTTTTTAATGATTTTAGAGGATTTAAGGGTTTTATAGTCTTTAGTTGTTTTAGGGTTTTATGGGAATTAGGGTATTTTTAGGTTTTGGGTTTTTTTTAGTTTTTTATGATTTTTAGTGTTTTTTTTGAGGTTATTGGAATTTTTTCATTTTTTAGGTTTTAGTGGTTTTAAGTGTTTTTGGGGTTTTAATGGGTTCTTTTGAGTTTCATCATTTTTAGATTTTTCTTCATTTTTAGGGATTTTAGGTATTTTTAAAGGATTTTTATGGGTTTTAAAGATTTTAGGGATTTTGATGGTTTTGAAGGTGTTTTTGTGTTTTAGGGTTTTTTACATTTTTAGGTTTTTTATTCCTTCTTAGTGTTTTCAGAGTTTTAGGGTTTTTATGTATTTAGATATATTTAAGGGTTTTTAGTATTTATATTTTTTAGGATTTTTATGTATTTTTAAGGTTTTTGTGGTTTTTAGCATTTTTATTGTTTTTATGGTTTTTTGGGTTTTTTTTTGTTTTTTTGAGATTTTAGGATTTTAATGGTTTTTTGGAGTTTTTTAATGTCTTTGGGAATTTAAATATTTTTACTAGTTTTTATGAATTTTAGTGTTTTTAGGGTTTTAATTTTTTTTTGGGTTTTAGGGTTTTTAGGGTCTTTTATTGTTTTTTCGAATTTTTAGAACTTTTTTAGTTTTTAAGGGTTTCAATTTTTTTTAAGGTTTTTAATGTTTTTAGGATTTTTCAGGGTTTTTAGGGTCTTTTATATTTATAGTGAGTTGTAGTTATTTTTTACAATTTTTATGGTTTGTAGGGATTTTGAGGGGTTTTATAGTTTTCATGGTATTTTATGGTTTTAGGATTCATATGTTTTTTAGGGCAAAGTAGGCTTAGGACCAGGCTATTCCTGCCCCCCCCCCCCAAATGCATTGGAAAAAAATAATGTCAAAAAAACTAAGAAGTGGTGTGGTCAAACAACCTATGCCCAAAAAAACTTCATATCATTAGGGTCGACCTCCACACCATCCCCATAGGGGTCTCCATTTGAACTATATCCTGAAGATGCATCTGACTCTGCCATCTCCCACTCTGACATAGCCTTCATAGAAATTTCCATCTCAATAGAAAGATTTGTGTACATGTCTCTAATCCTCTGCTACTCTATAGAATTGGTGGTCTTGGAAGAGGGTCTGGTAGCAATTGGCCTTGGAAGAGTGGAGTGGTTTCTTTCTGGCCTCATCCTTAGTGGAGTAGAGGAAAGACCTCCAAGATCCACCTTCCTTCCATGTAGCACGCCATCATAGATCACTGAAATAGAATTGGAATTAACGTCTTTTCTCTGTTCATCAGAAGATAGATCCACCAAACCTATCTAGCTTCCTGATCTGGGAGTATGTGCAATATCAAACCTCGGCTTCCTCTTCTGAGGGCCTGAATCCAGGTCTATAGTATGTGGGTCATCAATGAAATACTTCTCCCTCTTTATCCAAACCATTTTAGAGTTAATCTTGGAATCTTCCTCTGCAAATGTTTTCCCTAACCTTGCATCTATATCATCATCATCTTAGAGAAAATGAACATCCTACATCAGATTTATTTGGTGCAGGATATCCTTTTGATGTTGCTCGTATGTGATTTTAGTACAGTCCAACATTATTTGTTCAGACAGACCAACACACGATGGTAAGGTATAATACACAACCATATCAGTTCTTGAGTCCTGATGCTCTTAAATCTTTCTACTCATTATTTAATTTGAGGACAAGTCCCCTTGATATTCATGAATCTCCATATATGCTAACAGACAAGACTAAAATCCCTCAACCTTCTTTTTCCATTCCCAGCAGCGTCAACCTACACCTCTCCCTACTCCTACACATTCTCAACAATTATTAATGTATTTTTCACTACCTCATTTTTACGCATACCTTCATAGAGAATGGGTACTAGAACCTCCTCCTGAAGTTCCATAGGCTATCTGTTTCATCCCTAACATCATCAACCTCTACCTCTCCCTAATCATGCGTCTCACACCTCACCCTCCCATTATCCACAATAACAACAGGTCCCAACCCCTCAAATTGGTTGGAATTTTAAATGACCTCCTACCCCTAGTTTAAGAGTGGAAGGTCATTGACAACAACCACACCCTCTTCGGGAACCTCAGCCCCCTTCCCGCGGGAAGAATAAACATCACCTTCAATTCCCAATTCACACCTCAAGCACTTGATAATTTCACTCAAATTATCCTATGATTGACACCCCAGAACATATTTACTTGAAAAAGATCCCTCTAGTTGTACCCTATCATTACTCTGTACACTTTAAAGATCATCCCTCACAGTTCCCGACCTTTCATCAAAAATAGGTGCCCACCCCAACGTCGGGGAGGCAACTCTCTGGTCTATCCCCCCCACAACACTCTCACACCCCCTATGCTTACAATCACTCTTCATGTGACCTAGTATCAAGAAAAAATCTCAGTATATCACCCATGATTAGAAAACCACATGATGTTTCCAACTATGATATTCACCAATAGCAATCTAAAGAAAATCAATTAGCCCTTTCTATACATCAACTTCAACAAAGACCCTCGGGGCAACCGAACGACAGAGAGCCCTAGTTCTACAATCCACTCACAAAAACCTTCCTACCAAATTCCCTAACATTGAAATAATAGACATATCTTGAAAGGGTAGGGGGAGTTATAGAAATCTCACACAAGTTTCCACCATTAGAGAATCACAGAGCAAATAGAAACCAAAGCTCCACCAGAAAAGGTAAACGTGAGAATCATCACATCTTCAAGGAGCCACAGACCAGGTATGAATAAGATCCTCATTAGGATGAAAATCCAACCAGAATGTTGTAGGTATTGAAATGGCCCACAACAATGAAATCCCAAAGATCCCAATGTTCAAACATGAACCTATCAAAAACATCATCCTGAGGGTGCAAATTCATAAAATGAGAAACTATGGTCAACTTATATAGATCATAATCCATGTTAAACTCCGAAATTGATAGATTTAGCTACCGATGACCTTCATTCAAATCATGCACCATAAGAAAAAATCTCGATCCATAGAAACAGTGGAATCGAATTAGGATCCGAGAATGGGAAAAATGATCGATCTTCATCAAGGACCAGCAGATTACCCTCCCCCGTAGAGGGGGGGGGGAGGCCAAGGTGCAGAGGCCTTTGTCATCATCATGATTACATATGGGCGGTATAATTTTCATCATAAGATAATGGAGGATCCATCCTTATCGATTTTCCTAGTGGGTTTCAATCTTATTTTTAGGGGTCTTAAGTGTTTTTAGGGTTTTAAGGTTTTCCTTGAGATATTCATGGTTTTTAGGAATTTTATGTTTTTATGGGTTTTTATGGGTTTTATGGATTTTATAGAATATTTATGGGGGTTTATGTTTTTAGGGAATTTGAGGGATTTTATGGTTGTTTTGGGAATTAGGGTTTTTTAAGTTTTTACGGGTTAATTGTTTTTTAGAGTTTTTTAAAAAATTTAGTGGTTTAATGGGATTTTAGAGTTATTTGGTGTCATTATTTTAATGGGCTTTTATGGATTTTTAAGGTTTTTTGTGGTTTTTTGGATTGTAGGGGTTTTATGGTTTTTAGTGTATTTTTAGGGTTTTAGGGCATTTTTAGAATTTTTAGGTTTTTTAATGGTTCTATGTTTTCATAGATTTTTAAGGTTATCTTAGTATTTTCTAGGGTTTTCTGGATTTTTATGTTTTAAGGATATTTAAGTATTTAAAGTATTTTAATTGTTTTTAGTCTTCTAAAATATTTTTAGGGTATTTAGGGGTTTTAGGATTTAGCGTTTTTTAGTTTTTTTTTATGTTTTTAAATATTCATAGGTTTTTATGGTTTTCATATGAATTTTAATGGTTTTTATGTTTTTAGGAATTTGTAGTTAATTTATTGATTTTTTGTTTTTTTAGGTTTTTTGGGGTTTTTTTGGTTTAAGAGGGTTTTAAATTGTTTTTTATATATTTTAACATTTTAATGGGTTAAAAGGTTTTTTACTATTTTTAGTGGTTTTTAGGATTTTTATAATACTATATGGGGTTTTATGGTTTTTGGGATTTTTATGGTTTTAGGGGGTTTAGAGTTTTTTTGGTCACTGAAAATTTTGTTTGGTTTTACCATTTTTAAGATTTAGGGATTTTATGTCTTTTAGGGTTTTATGGTTTTGTTATGGGATTTCATGGATTTTTAGGGTTTTGGATTTTTAGTTTTTTTTGGATTTTTATTGTATTATAGGGTTTTTAGGGGTTTTCAGGGTTTTGGGGTTTTCAGGTTTTTTTCTATCTTTTGGGTTTTTAGTATTTTTAGGTTTTTAGTAATTTTAAGTGTTTTTATGTTTTTAAGGTTTTATAATGGGTTTTCATGGTTTTAAGGTTTTCTTGATTTTTTGGGGATTTTTAGGGATTTTATAGATTTTTTTATAGATTTTTTTATGGTATTTAGGAATTTTGAGAGTTTTTTTGAGTTTTTATGGTATTTTGGAATTTTCTAGGTTTTTTAGTTTTTTTGGGTTTTTAATTTTTTTATAGTCTATTAATGTTTTATTAATTTAAAAGGGTTTTATATTTTTTATTGGTTTTTATGGGACTTTACGTGTTTGATGGGGTTTTAGGTATTTTTATAGTTTTAGTTTTTTTTTTCAGGGTTTTCGTTGTTTTTAGGTGTTTTGGGGTTTTTGAGTATTTTAAGGATTTTTAGATTTTTTTGGTTTTGGGGGATTAAAGGGATTATAGTTTTTAAGTTTTTCTTATGGTTTTTTCTTGGACTTTATTATTTTTTACATATTTAGATATTTTATGATAATTTTTCATAACTTTATTATATTTTTATGTTTCTAGGGTTTTTATCATTTTTAGTGTTTTATTGTTTTAAAGTTTTGTTAGGTTCTTAAGGTTTTCTTATGGTTTTATGAATTTATGGTTTTTTATGTTTTTAGGGATTTTTTAGGGTTTTTATGGGTTTAAGGGTTATTAGGGATTTTGATGGTATTTAGGGTTTTATGGATTTTTGGTTTTTTGGTTTTTGGTGTATTTTTTGAGTTTTTAGGATTTTTATGGTTAGTAGATTTTTTTAATGTTATTAGGGTTTAAAAGAGGTTTTAGTGGTTTTTAGGGGTTTTATGGGTTTTTAGGATTTTTGGTGGGTTTTATGGTTATTAAGGGTCATTAGTTTCTTTTAGAGGTTTTTAGGGGTTTTAGAATTTTTAGGTTTTATGGGTTTTAACTATTTTTAGGTTTTAATGTTTTCTTAGGTATTTTCATGTTTTTAGGTTTTTTACATTTTTAGTTAATTTTGTGAATTTTTTAGGATTTTTATGGTATTATAGTGTTTTTACGGAATTTGATGGTTTTATGGGTTTTATACTTTTTAGGGTTCTTCATACTTTTAGGTTTTTAGGGGTTTTATGGTTTTCTAGTTTTTTATGGTTTTCCCAGGGGTTTTTCAGTTTTTCAGAGTTTTTTATGTTTTCAATGGTTTCTAAAGAATTTTGTTGGATTACTATAGTTTTTCTTTTTTTAGGGAATTTGAGGGTGTCAAAGGGTTTTAAGGGGTTTGAAGGGTTTATGTTTTTTTGGGGCTTTAGAGGGTTTTTTATTTGAGATTTTAGTAATTTCAAGGATTTTTAAGGTTTATCATGTTCGTATGGGTTATAAAGGTTTTTTATAGTTTTAATTGTGGTTTCAAGGTTTTTATCAGTTTTTTTGGTTTTTAAGGTTTTTAGGGTTTTTATGGTTTTAGGGTCTTTTAGGGTTTTTATAATTTTTGTGTTTTTAGGGGTTTTAAGTGTTTTTAGGTTTTTATGGTTTAAAAATGGGACTTAGGGTTTTTAAATTTTTAGTATTTTTATGGGTTTTAGGGTTTTTAGGGTTTTAGGGATTTTTAGGGGTTTTAGGATTTTTAGGATTTTAAGGGTTCTTCGTGTTCTTAGTGTTTTAGTTATTTTTAGGGTTTTATGTTTTTCTTATGCATTTTAGGGTTATAAGATTTTTTACATTTTCAAGAATTTTTAGGGATTATTATGGGTTTTTATGTGGTTTTAGTGGTTTCAGGATTTTTTAGGATTTTTAGAGTTTTTAATGGTTTTTAGAGTTTTGAACCATTTTTAGGGGCTTTAAGTGCTCTTAGAGTTTTTAGTTGGTTTTATGGTTTCTATGATTTTTTAGGATTTTTAATGTTTTCAGGGGTCTTCGGTTTTTATATTTTTTTGAGTATTTTTAGGTTTTCTATGGTTTATTTATTTTTTTAGGATTTTGATGGGGTTTATGTGTTTTTATGTTTTTTGATTTTTCTAAGGGATTTTTTGGGTTTTTTTTCATTTTTATGGATTTTAGTTCATTTTTAATGTCTCATAAATTCTGTTTAATTTTTTTTAAATTATTAAGAATTATTGTGAGACCGCGTACTCTGACGACACGTGATTCTGAGGTTTGGAGTGCCCAGAATGAAATTATAAATTTTTTAAGGTACGTTTAGTAAATGCTCAAGTGGGTTTTTCTAACTTTTGAACAGATGCTCAGATAAAAAATATGAGGACACCGTTGAATTTAGAACGCCGAGATTCACCTAGAATGGACTTAACATCGGCCTAATAGGGCCGAACGGAAAATATTATTTTTGGAATTGTTGAGAAAAATATTAAAATAACATGTAAACTTATTTTTATATTCTTTCTCGTCTGTTGAGCGGTGGATGGTGACGCTGCAGTACGGAAATGAGGCGGTGATGGGGTGCAATAATGAGACTCATTAATGGCCAGTATCACGTAGCGTAATGATGCAATAAAGGAAGCATAACAATGACGTTGTTTCAAGAATGAAAAAACATAACTGAAACAATGTGACATGATTTCATTTTTATTATCTAACTCATTGGTGGAAGGAGAATAAAACTTGGAGGATTCTTTAATGCCACTCTGGTGAATCTCCTCTCTAACAAAGAACGACGAACGCGAGCTGATCATCATCATCTTCAACACACCCCAAAGAACGAATCCATAAGTGACGACGCTAACATCTTAAATCCTCAAGAACAGACACTTTGGAAAAAATTTCAAATAAGTTGGGGTTTAATTTTTATTTGAAAGTTATTCTCCACTCTCCTTTTTCTTGAAATGGTGAAAACTGATCAACCCATGATCAAATTGATCTGTGATTCAAGTGTTTATCATAGAGGGTGACTTTTATTTTGTATTTATTATCCTACATTCAAAAATTAAATGAAATATTTTAACTTCAATCCCCAAACCTCCCACCTTGATTTAAACCTTTAACATTTAGGGATCAGGCCAACACGAACAAGTTTCGAGAACCTCCGCTAATGAGTTCTTGGTGGTTTCATTCTTGAGGTGACAGTGGTTTGATTCTGGGGCCTGACTAGGGATCCAATGGACCCTTTGGCACAGAAGGGTCGGGGAACGGACCACTGAAGAAACTCCGGTGGGCCGTGAAAGGGACTGCTGGCATGTTGGCGGTGGCCAGCGGCGGTCGCGGGTGGTAAAGGCGGTGCGCCCATCGGCACGTCGGGGCGGCAGGAAGCCATGGAAGTTGGGTTACGTTGCCATAAACCTCGGTTGGAGGGGCTCCAAATTCACTGGGCCATCTGGAGCCGAACGTGTCCTAGCTGCCGCGTCTCGGCCTAGCGGTGCACTGCCTGTCTACCCCCTGGTAGGCCGGGTTAAGGCTGGCGGGCCGAGCCAGACTAGACTGGGTAACCTGGCGACATGGCGTGGTATACCCTTGGCCAAAACGGGCTGGGTCCAGTAAGGATTATTGGGCCTGGACCATTGGCCAGGCCGAACCAGACCAACCCCAACCCAAATCAGGGTAGGTCGTGTCTGTCTAATTAAACTGGGTATGTCGGACCCCTAGGCTGGGTTGGTTGGGTTGGTCCGATCGGTTCAGATTGGGCCCCATCGCAACTGATCTCCAATTTACTAAATGCTCGTATCATACAAACTACTTGCTGATTAGTGAACTGTTTTTGGTGTTGGTTCCCTCTTGATTTGGATGACATTTTAGAATGCTTTCTGGTGGCTTTCATGGACGTCAGGATGTGAAAAATGGATTGAGGAGCGGTTCTCCCAAGCGCGCTACATACGAAACTCTATGGTTTGTTAAGAGATGAAAACTGCTCAACAAAGGCCCAGTGGGAAGTAGCTATGTGTGACCTAGAATTCCTATGATGTGGAGAGGATTTATGTGACCTAGAATACCCATTATACTCGACATAAGAAGTACCTCAGTTCTGACAAGGTGGTAAGTGGGTTTGTGTGACCTGGCAGTCCCACGGTCGGGAGCTTCTCTATGTTACCCAGCATACCAACAATACTTATTAAGGATGAGTACCAAAATAGTCTAAGGATAGTGGATAGTGACTTTTGTGTGACCTGGAAGTCCCACTATTCTCGATATAGGAGGAGTTCTCCTGCAGCCAAGGAGTTCGAAGATGTGACTGAAGATGCTATTATCAATTCCCTAGAATGTACATTGTGTGAGTTGTCTTGTGGTTCGTTCTTTACTTTGAGGTTTTATATCTGGTCTTTTCCTTTTTTTGGGGTCCTTACTATGTTTTGTCTTACTCACCCCTGCACGGGTCCTTCCCTTGCATGTCATGTCCCATTAAGATGATCGACACATGGATAGATAACTTGGCGGACCAGGACCTAGTGGAGCCCAGTGAGACAGAACCAATATATGCTTCGAAGGTGGAAATAGTGGCTTAGGATCAGGTGGGGCCTAAAAGAACCAGGCAGAAAGGACATACTACTTAGGCTTCCAATAGGTTCACTAATCTTACATTCAGGTGTGGTTTTCTGCAGATGGCCATCATATCTTCTTTTTGTACTTTTCTATTCCAGTTCTTCTTGTTGGGTTTGTATTCTATCCCACTTTATTTCAGTTTTACCTTGTATTCAGTCGTGTTATAATATAATTTTTTCCCCTTTCAGTGTGTTGGGATGTGTTTGGTCATTTCTGTGCATATATGTACTCAAGAAAATGTCCCCCACTTGTAAGATGACTTCTTTGGTGCAAGTCACCAGCCCCTAGACTTTGAGAGGTGGGATTGGGGCTGTCAAAACATGGGCCACTGGGGAAGGGTCATGAAAAAGTGGTATCAGAGGGCTTTTGGTCCTACCACAATGATCTGGGGTCGATTTTTAGTTTTGGGGAAAGAGTGTTATGTGTTGTGAGTCTGACTTTCAGATTCATGGAGTCCAGTATTGGTGTGGCGGCCAATGTATCCCCACACCAGGACCTTGGATTCTACTTTTCGGCTCAATATATGAAGACATTGGTTCCATAAGTGTCTCATTATATTTTTTTTGAATAAAATTCAACTCACCATTTATAAAATTCAGACTATGGTACATCTTGATCTATTTCAGGATGCCTACACATTGATGACCGGTCAAGATCCCAATATGAGGTCATGAGGACATCCCACCTAGAGACGAGGCATCCGTTTAGGGACCAGTTCTTGAGATGACCCCACCGGGTGGTGAACCAGTACTACCTCTACTTGGTGATCAGCATCTACGTCGGGTGGTTCTAATAGAGGACGTGTGTATAATCAATACCATGAACGAGTTCCAGAGATACAGACCTCCCATGTTTAGGGGAGAGAAAGATCCTCAGGTCACTGAGTACTGGCTAGAAGTTGTGACGCAGGTCTTCCTCATAGAGAGGACACCTCCTGAGCAGAGCTTGATTTTGGTAGTGAGTCTTCTATAGGGATCAGTAGGGAGATGGCGGAGTTTGACAACCCATACACACGATGAGGTAACCCGCACCTAGACAGACTTCGATCAACTTTTACAGGAGGTATTTTTTCCTACAAACTTTTTCTATATGTGAATTCAAGAGCTACTTAACCTTCAAAAGGGAAGCATGATGGTAGCCAAGTACTCAGCAAGGTTCACTGAGCTATCTCACTACTCCACAGACATGGTGCGAGAACCTTTCTTTAGGGCTTGATCCATTGAGCAGGGACTCAGGTGGAAGATCAGGGAATCAATGTTCTCTCTCTGTATCCCTACCTAGTCTGGGGTGCTAGTGTATGCCCTTGTTGTGGAGATCTTCTTGAAGGAGTAGGATTCGACAGAAAGATCCACCAATAGACCCTAGGAGGTATAGTCTTTAGTAGGTAGCATAAAACAGACACGTGGACCCAAGTGGGCTAGGTCTTTTAGTATCTAACCCCAGGACTCAGGGTCAGTAGTGTAGGACTCCCAGTCTAGGGGGCTCTAGTAGGGAGCCATGTAGTGATTCACGTGCGGCGGGTAGAGACACCTGGAACATGATGTAACGTCCCAGATATATGTACCACTCTACGCGTGCCCCGTACCCGGTTGGTCACATGACCAGAAGAAAATTTCACCAAACGCTAGATGCTCCCGACTAGAAGCGAGGGCCCAGGTTTGATAGTTGGGAAACTATGCCCTCATTTGTCAAAGTGTAGCATAGTGGAATACAAGCTCAAAACATACAGCAATAGCAGAAGAAGTAAAACATACATAACTGAAGTAAACAACTATAGTAAATAAAACCAGTGATCATATATATATATATATATATAAGGATGCAGCATGTCACTATTCTATGAAAATAGCCAGAACATGTTACACAGTAGTACAATATTATACAATGGAAAGTACAGGTACAACAGAACAAAAAAAAACAGCCGACAACATCACGAGCCTGAGCTTGGTCCCATGCTCCCCTACACCTTAGCAACACTCATGTACCTGTATTGGGACCCTTGCCCTTATCCATACCTGTAGAAATATAATCTGTTTGGGACGAAGACATTACCCAAACAGGGTGTGAGAAATAAATCCCAGTAGGCACCGACCAAAGATCCTTGCCCAACTATCAGTGTAAATGTGTAACAGCAGTGTGCAGTAGTAAATGCAATAAACTAAGCAGTAATCAAAAGTAACTAACTTTACCACTGATATTTCCATTTTAAAATTAATTTAATCAATCAATAGCAGGAAAACACCAAAATGTATTTCCAAGTAAATAGTCAGTGTCCTCAGGCACGTAAACCCTTACCCTCAGGTAAAGAGAATCTAAACCCACAAGTATCTTCCCATAGGCATATCGAATAATTCCCACACGATTACCAGGTGTCGCCCACAGGCACAGATTCTACTTCCCACAGGAACGAAAGAAGTTGTCCTCAGGTTGAACATAGCACTGCCCATAGGCTAATCACAACACTTCCCTTAGGCTAAAAAAGTAATCAGGCCATGCCCAACATATAAACAAGCAATTTATATACAATTCCTCTCAAGGAAATTTAATACATGCTAAAATCACGGTATACCCTTGGGTAACCTGGCCAAACGGCTAAATAGAGGAACACACCCCAGGGGTGGTCTTGGATCCAAGCAGTGATCCCAAACAACAGTTATACATGTTCATTAAAATACCTATGCAATTATAGGTATTTAATTATGCAAGGCCTCAGCCATACGACACCCCATTCATGGGTGTGTATCACAATGGTACACAAATTCACCACAGTAGTTGGAAATAAACACTAGACCTCCTAACTCGATCACCCCTGATCGATATATGTGAACGAAACTCCTAGAAACGTCCAATAACGATGTAGATCTGAGGTAATATAAATATCATTCAATGGTATATAACTCCCTTTAGAGTAATAAATTACTAGAGCTACGCAAGAAGAAAGAAGAACTCACCCGTGCGGTTCCAACGAGATCGACGGATGTATAATCAGATTCCCGGTGTTTGATCAGGTGATCTCAAAAGTTATGGACATACCTCCTGAGTTCGCCTTCGGTTCTAAGCCTTCCCTATGAACATGGTAGGGTACTTCCAATTTTATGCGAAAAAAACAGACTACACGGCATGCACTATTGGGTACACGGCGTGTAGTTTTCATTTTTTAACTGTTCCTTCATCGTCTTCTTACTAGCGTGGAACTATTCATCTTTCAACATGATTACATGGTGTGTAATAGATGAGCACATGGCATGTACTGTCACTCAACTCCCACAGCCTTACTGTTTTCCTACCGACTGACTACACGTCATGTAAATACCCACTACACAGCATGTAGTCGGTTTTTACACCCATCATCGTCGACCGGCCTACATGCCCCTGTGTACTCCTTCCACACGGACAAAGTACATGATGTGTAGAAAAGTACACAACGTTTAGTCAAAAAATTTAGGAATTTCTCCCATTATCCTTTTCTTCTCAAAAACAATTAAGGAAAAATAAGAAGAAACCCATACCTCAAGAATAAGAACCGGGTTCTTACAAACTTCCCCTATTAAATTAATTCATCCCCGAATTTCCCCTTCCAAGGGTGGAGAAGATAACACTCAGAATAACTCTGGCCACTGAGCACATATGCCAGTCTCCCACTCCAAGGTTTCATCCTGCCCTCGGCCATAATTCCATAGAACCCATATTAGAGGAACTGACCGGCCTTGGAGAACCTTCATGCTCCTATCCACGATACGAATCAGATGCTACTCAAATGATGCATCTATCTGAAGCTCAACCTCATCGGGATGAAATACATGAGACAGGTTTGAATGATAGTGACGTAACTGAGATACATGGAAGACATCGTGCATGGCCCAGTACCTCTGCGGTAACAACAAACGATAGGCAACTGGCCCGAATTTCTCCAGAATCTCAAATGGCCCCACATACCTCGGTGAATGTTTACCCTGTCTTCTGATCCTCCTGTGTCCCAACCTCAGTGAAAGACACAAGAAAACTTGATCCCTGACCATGAGCTCTAAGGGTTGTCTTCAGCGATCAGCATAATATTTCTGATGAGACTGTGCAGTACCCATCCTCTTCTGAATCAACTGGACCTACTCAGAAGTCTCCTGCACAAGACGTGGTCCCAATAAATCTGCCTCACCTACCTCCAACCAGCACAAAGGTGTTCGGCATGGCCTACCATATAAATCCTCGTAAGGTTCCATCTCAATAGTTTCCTGAAAACTATTATTATAGGCAAAATCGACTAGGGATATAGTTTCTCTCAGGAGCCCCCAAAGTGTAGGACGGATGCATGTAGCTTGTACTCAAGCACCTGTATAGTATGCTCTGACTGGACATCGGTCTGAGGGTGGTATGCTGTGCTCAGAAGAACTTGTGTACCCAGTGCCCTCTGAAAATTCTTCCAGAAACGAGATGTAAAACGTGTGTCCCTATATGAAATGATAGAACGAGGGACCCCGTGAAGATGTATGATCTCTTAGATATACAACTTCCTAAGTTTTTCAACAATGAAGGTCTATTTGATCGGCAAAAAGTGAGCTTCCTTCATGAGTCTGTCCACAACAACCCACACAGCATCATTTCCTTGAGATGACCTCGGCAACCCAGTCATGAAATCCATCGTGACATCATCATATTTACACTATTGAATAGGTAACTACTGTAATAGTCTGGCTGGCCTATGATGCTCTGCCTTCACCTGCTGACAGAAGAAACATCTCGTAACAAAACCAGCTACTTCTCTCTTCATACCCATCCACTAGTACTAATATCTCAAGTCACGATAAATTTCCGTAACTCCGGTATGCACTGCCCAAGCTTAATCATGAAATTCCCGCATCAACTCTTCACGTATATCCCCTGGAACCCATACTCATCCATGGAAACACAATACCTCATCATCGTCTATTGTCCATCCAGGAGGAGGGTCCTCACTTGCCTCCAACTCCCATAGAACTAGGCCTTTTGAATCAGATAGTTGTCTCATCCTCACTCTATCTAGTAGGGTAGAAGTCATAGATAAAGATGAAAGATAGGTTTGACCCTGACTATCGTGCACCTCCAAATGCATCTTAGAGAACAAAGCCATAACCTTCCACTCACCACTAGAATTACGAACCGCCTGTGTCTGATTCTTCTTTCTCAGTGCATCAGCAACTGCATTACCCTTACCAGGTGTATAGGCAATCTCAAAATTGAAGGATTGAAGGTATTCGACCCACCTTCGCTACCTCAGATTCAAGTCACACTGAGTGGAGATATACTGGAGACTTTTGTGGTCAGTGAAAACCAAAAAATTATCTCCCAAGAGATAATGTCTCCAACAGCGTAACGCATGAACAACTGCAGCCAACTAGAGGTCATGCGTCTGATAATTCCCCTCATGTGGCCTCCACTGCCGAGACCCGTAAGAAATAACTCGATCTCCCTACATCAAAACATCTCCCAACCCAATACTTGATGCATCACAGTAAACTGTATAGCTCCTTCCATGCTCTGGGAGTATCTCTATTGGTGCTGATGTCAACTTTCCCTTTAGATCCTGGAAGGCTGTCTCGCATGCTTCTAACCAAATGAACTTCAAACCCTTCATAGTCAAACCCGTCAACGGCGCTTCTATGCAGGAGAAGTCCTATATAAAATTCATGTAGTAACCAGCCATCCCCAAGAAACTCTATATCTCAAAAACGTTCTTAGGATGCTCCCAGGAAACTACTTCTCTCACCTTCTCTAAGTCTACTGAAACTCCTACCTTTGAAATGATATAACCCAGGAAGTGAATCTGGTGCATCCAAAAGTGGCACTTTGAGAACTTAACGTATAGCTGAAGCTCTATCAGTGTACTCAATATTATCTAATGATGGGTGGCATGGTCGTGTAGAGAGTGAGAGTACACCAGGATATTGTCCATGAATACTACCACAAAAGAATCCAGATAAAGATGGAACACATGATTGATCAGATCCATAAAAACCGCTGTGCGTTCCAGAGTCCGAACAGCATAACCAAGTACTCATACAGGCCATACCAACTTTTGAAGGATGTGAGAGGTATATCATATGGTCTAATGCGCAACTTATGATATTTGGATCTCAAGTAAATCTTCGAGAACACTCGTGCACCTCAATATTGATCAAAAATATCATAAATCCTTGGTAAGGGATATCGGTTCATGACCGTCAACTGGTTCAACTTCTGATAATCCACACATAGTCTAAGGGTACCATCCAACTTATTTGTAAAAAGGACCGGAGAACCCCAAGGGGAAGTAATAGGTCAGATAAAACCCTTTTAATATAACTCCTCTAAATTTCTCTTGAGCTCCTGTAACTCAGGTGTAGACATCCTATAAGGAGGAATGGATACCGGTGCTGCTCTTGGCACAATCTCAATATAGAAATCCACCTCCCACTTTAGAGGTAGACCTGAAAAGTTGTCTGGGAAGACATCCATGAAACGATCAACCACTAGAGGGAAGTCCTTCTCAAAATTCCCCTGATCATCCAGATATAAATTCGCAATCTTGGCGGTGAGTCCACATCGCGCACGATGCTCTGGTCCAGCTCGACTTGCTTGAACATCCCAATCACCCTTGTATAGAAACTCTTCGCCCTATGGTGACATGAAACACACCCTACGACGATAGCAGTCTACAAAGTCTTGAAAGGGAACCAACCATTCCACCTTGAGAATGACATCATAACTCGTCATCTCCAAGACATAGTGGTCCCAAAGGAAGCGACACCCACCAACCTCAAGGGGGCACTCCTAGAACTGACGCACACCAGCCTTTCTAGTCCCCAATAGAGTGTCTAGTGTCATAACTTCAGAAAAAGAAGAAACATAGAGCCCAAGGCTCTCCACAAGAGGAACATATACAATGCTATGTGTAGCACTCGTATCGAAAAGTACTGAAGATAAGACAGAAGTTACTAGAATAGTACCTCTGATAGTAGAAGGTCTGGGATCTTGCTCCTGTTGGTTCTATTACACTGCATATGCATGCCCAGTGCTGCGGCCCTGTGACATAGCCTGCCTACCCTGAGCTACCATGCCCTACTGCCTCTAAGATCCTGGTGTCTGGCTACTACGACCACATCCACCATCCCTGCCTACACGCCCTAACTTATTCCTATTTCTTGACTGGTAAGAAGAAGCTGGTCCTGCTCCCACTTGCAGAGTCTGCATAGAGCCCCTCTCACTAGCCACTGGTTGAAATGCCCTGCAAAAGTGCTGCAGATGCCCCATCCTGCAGCAAGCTCAACATTCCACAGGGTCACGTGGACACTGCGGTCTCTTGTGCCCCACCTTACCACACTGGTAGCACAAGACCTGGACACCTGAAACATTATTCTAGCTAGTACTGGAACCGTTAGAGAAGTCCATCTGTCTCTTCCTCTTGCCAGTAGAAATAGTACTAGAAACTAGTTCTGAACTGCCATAGCCCATACCACTAGCTTCCCACAGATTCTGCTCGGTAATCAGTTCTCGATTCACAATAGCATGTATAGTAGGCAACCTAAAAACATTCACCAGTGCACAGATGTCATATTGAATACCATCTTAAATGTTCCTAGCCCTCAATGTCTCATCACCCACTAGAACGGGTGCAAAATGCTAAAACTCGGTGAAACGAGCAGAATAATCCATCACCAACATAGCGCCCTGCTATAGATTCATGAACTCTCGAGCTCTATCTGCCCTCAGCATCTCTGGGAAGAACAATTCATAGAAAGTTGTCTAAAAATCTTCCCACACCATGTATTTGTGATGCTCTGACTGGGTAGTAACACCCCACCACCTCTTGGTGGAATGACGCAGCATATACGTCGTGAGCTTGACCCTCCACCTTGGAGGTGTCTCAAGATTCTCGAAAATAGTCTACAAGGAATCCAGCCAAGAATCCAAAGCCTGTGGTCCGCCATACCCTAAAAATATAGGTGGATGCTTCTACTGGAAGATACAAGTCATCTCAACCATATATGTGGCAGCCAACGGTGCTCCCTGAAAGGTCTGCATGAACCGCGTGAAGCCATCACGGAACTTCACATCCACGCCTGTGTTTGGTATAACGGCTGGTGCCGCATCTGGCTCAGCTGGATGATCCACTGGTAGCCCATGGCCTACCATCTCTGAAGTATACTCATTGCTGCTCTCATGGCGAGCAACACGTGGTCATCTCGGCGGCATGACTCTACAAGGACAAACACACACCTTAGATCAAGATTATCAATGATAGAAAACAAGGAGATAGAGAAAGAATGCTTTCAAAATTTACAAAGCCTTACTAAATGGCATGTATGAAACTACACGACATGTTCCCGCAAGCCATTTACATGGGCATGTACCCCAGGTTAAACTGGCTTTGTAACACCCCGAACACATGGCGTGCCTTCTAAATTCACGACGTGTACTTGATTCCTTCTTCCCTGCCAAAGTCCTTATACATAGCTAAGTCACACGACTCACTTGAACAAGACTAAACGGCATGTATAACATCTACACGGCGTGTATGGTTTAATTTCCAACTGCCAGTGTCGTTCGTGACATAGACGACTACTCGGCTGACACCACACAGCATGTTACACCCGTACACAGCGTGTACACTACCCCGTTTCCCAGCCACATGGCCAAGTCCACATGGTATCCCCCCAGTAAGGACTACACATCATGTCCCTTAGGTACACAGTGTGTTCAAGAAGAGGCAACACCGACCCATGTTTGTTAGCTACATGGCTGGGTCCGTAGGTCAGACTACACGGCGTGTTCCCAGGTGGAAACGGCGTGTATGCCTCAAGGTCTCCTCCATCAGTGTTGTTAGTTACACGGGCAGACTCTGGGTCAAGACTACAATTCATGTACATCTAGTACATGGCATGTTGTTCCCAAAACAATCCCTACCCCATGTCCCCGCCCACAAGGTCTATGACACGGGAAAAGACTACATGGCGTGTACTGAGGGTACACGGTGTATACTTAAATTTTTTTCATTTCTTCCCGAACAGAAGAACACTCGTCATGTATCCATGGAACTACACGATGTGTATCCAGGGTTTTCAAGACATTAAGCCTCAGATACTTCTCCGGAACCCAGAAAATACTGAAAACAACACCTAAGTTTAAAATTCTGATCCGTGAGGGCCTATACTCCCCGCGAATCAAGGTTTCACATTTTATACATGTTATACATAAGTAAACAAGTCGATGATCCACAAAATTTCAGTCATTCAGGGCCCATACTCCCCAAAAACCAAATTTTTGTGTCCATCCTATCAACATGATCACAAAAAAATACCCTATCACATAGAAGGTATTTATCAAAGCATCTATCAAAACAAAATTCTTTCTAGCACAACATCTATCACAACAACATGCAATTTCTAATGACCCTAAATGGCATGAAAATATGCATGGAATGTGATTTCTATCATGTTCCTAAATAATGAACTAGATGGAATACCCTCATCTCATCGGGTTGTAACTAAATTGAACCCATTGATAACATATAAACATCAAAATCCTAAGTGCGTCACCCAATGGTGAAAATCAGATCAACTGTAAATTGAAAAATCAATAAAATTGCAATACGAGGTAAATTGGATATTTCCTGTACTTGGGTGAGCTATGCTTGGGCACATATTTTTACCAATTACCTTTTCTTTACTATCCCTGACGAATGATCCAAACAGAAATTCAAAGAAAAGAAACTCCTCTGACACCACTTTATAACATCCTGGGCCCGGGTACCACTCCATGGGTGCCCCGAACCTGGTTGGTCACATGACCTCATTCACATTTCCCCAAACGCCAGAGGCTATCGACTAGCAGTGAGGGCCCAAGTCTGATAGTGGGGAAACTATGCCCTCATTTTTC
Organism: Viscum album; assembly: GCA_963277665.1. Lineage (NCBI taxonomy): Eukaryota > Viridiplantae > Streptophyta > Magnoliopsida > Santalales > Viscaceae > Viscum > Viscum album. The sequence continues at coordinate 792,912,043 of OY728164.1, forward strand.
AAAGTGTAGTGTAGCGGAATACAAGAAAAAAACATATAACAACAGTAGAAGAAGTAAAACAAACATAACAGAAGTGAACAACTGTGGTAAAAATAACCAATGGTCATATATATATATATATATCAAGATATAGCAGGTCACTATTCTATGAAAACAACCAGAACATGTTACACAATAGTACAATATGATACAATGGAAAGTACAGGTATAAGAGAACAAAGAAAATATCCGGCAGCATCGCAAGCCTGAGCTCGGTCCCATGCTCCCCTACACCTCAGAAACACTCATGTACCTGTATAGGGACCCTTGACCTTATCCATACCTGCATAAATATAATATGTTTGGGCTGAATACATGACCCAAATAGGTTATGAGAAATGAATCCCATTAGGCACCCACCAATGATCTGTGCCCAACTGTCAGTGTAAATGTGCAACAATAGTGTGCAGTAATAAATGCAATAAAATAAGCAGTACTCAAAAGTAACTAACATTACTAGTTATGTTTTCATTTTAATATTCATTTAATCATTCAATTGCCAGAAAACACCACAGTGTATTTCTAAGTAAACAGCCAGTGTCCTCAGGCTCGCAATCCATTACCCTTAAGTAAAGAGAATCTAAAACCACAAGAATCTTCCTACAAGAATATTGAATAATTCCCATAGGCTTACAAGGTGTCACCCACAGGCACAGAATATAGTGTCGACAGGCACGAAAGATGTTTCCCTCACGCTGAATAGAGTACTAATGACAGGCTAATTACAATAACGCCCTCAGGCTAAACAAGTAACCGGGCCATTCCCAACATATAAACAATCAATTTATATAAAATTCCTCTCATGGCAATTTAAGACATGCTAAAATCAAGGTATACCCTCGGGTAACCTAGCCAAATGGCTAAATTGAGGAACGCACCCCAGGGGTGGTCCTGGATCCAAGCAGTGATCCCAAAAAACAGTTATACATGTTCATTTTACTACCTATGCAATTATAGGTATTTAATTATGCAAGGCATCAGCCATAAGACACCCCATTCCTGGGAGCGTATCACAACAGTACACAAATTCACCACATCAGTTGGAAATAAACACTATACCACATACCTGAATCGCCCCTGATCGATATACTTGAACGACGCTCCTCAAAACATCCATGAACGATGTAGATCTGAGGTAAAATAAATCTCATTCAAACGTAAATAACTCCCATTAGAGTAATAATTGGAATGAGCTATGCAAGAAGAAAGAAGAAATCACCTGTGTGTTTCCAATGAGATCGATGGAGGTGGAATCAGATTTCTGGTGTTTTATCAGGTAATATCCAAAGCTCTAGCTATCCCTCTTGAGTTCTCCTCTGGTTCTAAGCCTTCCTTGTGAATAAGGGAGGCTACTTCCCATTTTAAGTGAAAAAATAGACTACACGGCGTGTACTATTAGGTATATAGTGTGTAGTTTTCATTTTTAACTGTTCCTTCGGCGACTTCTCACCAGCGTGGCAGTGTTCATCTATCGACATGAGTACATGGTGTGTAATACCTGATCACATGATGTGTACTGTCGCATAGTACCCACCACCTTACTATTTTCCTGCCGACTGACTACACAGCGTGTAAATACCCACTACATAGTGTGTAGTCGGTTTTTACACCCATCATCATCGACCGACCTAGACGCCCTGTGTACTCCTTCCACACGGCCAAAGTACACGGTGTGTAGTAAAGTACACAATGTGTAGTCACAAAATTTAGGATTTTCTCCAATTTTACATATTTTCTAAAAAATACTTTAGGAAAAAGGAAAGAAGAAACTAATACCTCATGAATAAGAATCAGGTGCTTACACGTGACTACCCAACATGTTGTATTAATGAACTCCAGACGGTCGAGAGACTACTGAGGCAGAGGGAGTGGTTCATGTGAGGAAGTCTGTAGGGTGGCAGACGTGGTAGGGGATATGGCTGAGTGACAAGCGGTGGGAGACGATTTGAGGTATTACCACCACCACCCTTAGGTGGTTCATCCCAAACTCAGGGAGCATGTGGGTATGGGTGGGCTCAGCTTTATGCCTAGAGGCCTATGACCATAGAGCTCCAAATTTGGTCCGAGGTACAATCTATATCTTCTCCACCCAAGATGTTATTCTTATAGATACTGTTAACAATCACTCTTTCCTTTCAACAACTCTCGTTTGGAGCTCGAATATTCCAGTGGAGTCGTTGGCTCGATCCTTACAGCTAGAGACTCCTACCGGAAGTGATTCTATAGTTAGAAACTGGTGCCAGTTTTGTGAGATTACTCTAGGAGGCGAGAGCCTTGGATGTTATCTCCTAGTAGCGACGTTGAGGCCATTCCATTCCATATTGGGTATGGAATGGTTATCCATATTCCATTCTCCAATCAACTATTTTAGGCGTAATGTATAGTGTTTATGCGGAGATGGGACCAAAATTTCTTTCACCGTCAACAAGGAAACCCTTGCAGTATAGGATAATTTTTATTGGGGGAGGGTGAAACCGATCACTCACCAGTTGGATAGCCTCACCCTCAGTGCAGTGGATGAGAGGATTATAAGAATTCATATATTGTTGGACATGTACGAGGATTTTTTTCTATGGATGTTCTGGGACTACCTCCTTGATGATAGGTAGAATTTTACATCTACTTGTACCTCGATTTGACACCAATATCCACACCGACATTTTAGATTTCTCCTGAAGTGATCTGTGAGATGAGGGTACAACTAGAGGAATTGTAGGAGAAGGGGTTCTCAAGGCCCAACATTTCACCATGGTAAGCCCCGATTCTTTTTTCCAAGAAGCCATATGGGAGTTTGAGGTTTTTTGTGTAATTTCATCACCAAAAATATGTGACAATGAAGAATAAGTATCCACTACCAAGAATCAATGACCACTTTGACCAGCAAATGGGAGAAAAGGGGTTCTCAAAGATAGATCTCAGATCAGGCTATCACCAGCTTTGGGTACGGGACAAGGATGTACCGAAGATAGCCTTCAGGTGTTGGTATGACCACAATGAGTTCTTGGAGATTCCTTTTAGCATGACCAACACCCAAGTGGTGTTAATGATTCTCATTAACATGATCTTCCAGCCTTAACTTGACCGGTTTTTCATAGTCTTAATTTATTACATCCTGACGTACTCAGTGCCAGGGGAGGAGAATGATACACACCTACAGATAGTCTTAGATACAATCTGAGAGCACCAGCTTTATATAATTATTTAAAAGTGTTAGTTTTGGATTCAGTAAGTCCACGTTTAGGGACATGTTGTCTCATAGGCTGGAGTTGTAGTGGATCCAGCAAAGATATAGGGGTGCTTTCTTGGGAGCATCCTAGGAGAAAGACTACGGTGCAGAGATTCTTGGGGTTTTCTGGTTACAATTGGAGTTTGTTCTCAACTTCTCTAGAGTAGAATCACCGTTATCAGCCTCAACATGGAAGGGAAAACCCTTTTTATGGATGGAGAAATATTAACAGAGTTTAAAGGAGCTTAGGCGGGGACTGAATAGTGCCCCCATATTCAGAATACCAGATAAGAAAATTGGGTATATAGTATAGTGTGACTCATTAGGGACTGAAGTGGGTTGTGTCCTAATGAAAGAGCAAGAAGTGATCTTCTGTGGATCACCCCAGTTGAGGTAACATGAGTATAACTACATGACCCACGACATAGAGCTAGCATCAGTGGTATTTTCCTTGATGATGTGGTGTCACTACTAGATGGTTGAGCGGTTTACAGTTTACTCCAACAAAAAGAGTCTTAGGTATATCTTCTCCCAGAAGGGTCTGGACCTGAGATAGAAGAAATTGCTAGAGTTAATATAGGACTATGACTTTGAGATATTCTATACTTTTTATAAGGGGAATGTGGTGGCATACACACTCAGTAGAAGTACCAGTTTTTAGCTATTGAGTGAGGTGACAAAGTAGTTAGTCACGATGAAGATATCCTTCATGGATAATGGTGGATCCACTTACCTTTGTTCTAGGAATATTACTCTTCCACACTTATAGTGAGTCAGGGAGGCACAACTGGTGGAAATTGAATATGAGGCCTGACTTTCTAACTAATCCTCAGGATGGGCTCTTGTTGGATTTTCGATAGCTGGGGAGCAGGCTATCTTTTTTAAAGGGTGCATCGCATTACCAGTGACGTTGTAGGCCGAGATATTGATGGAGTTCCATAAATCCCCTTTATTAGTAAATCTATGATTGGAGAAAATGTACCCGGACCTTTGACATCAGTACTGGTGGTCGGGGATGAAGATATTAGTGGATGAGTTTGTTTCACGATGCCTCACTTGTCAGCAAGGGAAGGCCGATCATCAGGTTCAGCAGGATTGACCTATCCACTTGAGGTATCAGAGTGGAAGTGAGATAGTATCCCGATGGGCTTCTTGATAGGGTTACCACATACCTACAGTGGCCATGATTCTATTTGGGTGATCGTTGACCGACTCACCAAGTCGGCTGAATTTCTACCTATTTGGGAGCAGGGACCGGTAGAGGGTTTGGGATGCCTCTACGTCTAGAAGATAGTACGGCTTCACAGGGTGCCTTAGATAATCATCTCATATCACGATGCCCACATTACATCCCGATTGTGAGCAAAATTACAGGAGGCGTTCGGGATGCATCTACACTTGAACACAGCTTTTCATCCCTAGATGGATGGTTAGATGGAGTATACCATACAGACCTTGGAGGAAATGCTTTGTGATTGATTCATTGACTTTGTTCATAGATGGGAGGACCACCTGGATTAAGTGGAGTTCTCATACAACAACATATATCACTCCACCATCAGCGTGGAACCATTTGAGGCCTTGTATGGGTAGCCATGCAGATCACCCCTTCGCTGGACAAACCCAAATGAGTCGACCCTCATGGGTCTGAAGTTGTTACGGGCTATCAACGAGAATGTGAAAATCATCCATGATCAGATTAGGACTGCACAAAATAGGAAAAAGTCTTATGCTGATAGGATATAGAAAACTTTGGAGTTTGAGGAGGCATTCCATGTGTTCCTTCAGGTATCACCCCGATGGGGGTTACGACGATTTGGTTGGTGCGATATGATATCTATGAGGTTCATCAGACTCTATCATATCCTGAGAAGATTTAGAGAGGTGGCATACCACCTAGCCCTTCACCCATAGATACACTAGGTGTTTTATTTTTTTTACGTGTCACAACTGAGGAGGTACATGCATGACCCATCACACATCATCGACTAGGGAGACCTGGACTTTGACAATGCAATTTCATTTGAGGAGTTCCCGATGAAGATAGAGGATAGATAGGAGTGGGTCCTATGTGGGTGGTCAATTCCTCTAGTGCATGTTTGGTAGTAGCACAAGAATCTACAAGATAGAACATGGGAGCAGGAGGTTCATATTTGTGCTCAGTACCCCCATCTATTTGATGAGTTTTTATTTTGGATTTTGGGGACATAAATCTTTAAGGTTAAGAGGATGTAATGTCTCGGAAATTACATATAATTTTTTTAATTATAAGGAATTATTCTAAGACCGCGATCTATGATGTCACCTGATTCTGAGCCCCGGAGAGCCTAGAATAGATTTTTAAGCTTTTTAATTGTATGCTTAGTAAACGAATGAGTATGTTTTTCTATCTTTTGAACCGGTTCTCTGATTAAAAATCAAAGGAAAACATTGAATTCAAAATTTCAGAGTTTTCTTATAATGGACTTAACTTCATCCAGAAAGAGCCGAATGAAAAATGTTTATTTTATTAGTTTTCAAGAAACATAATAAAATAAATTAAAAAGTTATTTTATATTCCTTCTCATCCATTGAGCGGAGAATGATAAAACTAAAGTGATGCGACACGGTGGTGAAAGGATGCATTAAGGAGGCTCATCAATGGCCTGTATCATGCAATGTAACAATGAAATAAAGGAACCATAACAATGATGTTGTTTTATAAATGAAATAGCATAAATATGTGATGTCACAAAGTAACTCAAACACCGCGATGTGATATCGTTTTTATTTTCTAACGTGTTGGTGGATGGAGAACTAAAATTCAAGGATTATCTGATTAAACTATGGTGAATCTCCTCTCAAATTAAGAATGACGAATGCTGGTGGATCTTTATCATCTTTGACGCACCTCAAAGAACAGAGCGGGAAGTGATGACATCAACATCTTGAATCCTCAAGGATAAATGCTTCAGCCAAAAATGTGAATGATTTAGGGGTTTTATTTTTATTTCAATGCACTTCCCCGATCGTCTTTTTCCAAAAATGATGAACAAAAATCAAGCCACGAACAAGTTGATCTACGATTCGTGTGTTTATGTAGGAGGGTGACTTTTCATGGGGATTTATTGTCTAAGATTAAAAACATGCATGAAATGGTTAAAATTCAATCCCCAAACCTCCTACATGATTTAAAACTCTAACACATAGGTCTCAAGCCGACACAAATAAGGCCTGAGAACATCCCCTTGTGAGTTATTGGTGTCTGAATTCTCAAAGTGATGATAGTTCGATTCTAGGGCCTGTGTAGGGATAACGGTGGCCTGAGTGACCCTTTGGCGTAGATAGGTTAGGGAACAGACCACCGTAGCAACTCTGGTGGCCCATGGAAGGGACAATCAATGGGGGCCCATGGAGGTGGCCATAGGCAGTGTAGGAGATGCACTTATTGGTGTACTGCGATGGCTAGGTGATGCAGTGCTGGGCATCGCGTGGACGGTGTGGCCCGCATCTGGTCCACCCACGAGGTGACGTGTCATGGTCCATAGACTGCGGCTAGAGGGACCTCGTGCCCATGGGGCCAGCTAGATCCAGACACTGCTCGGTTGCCGCATCCCGGCCAAGCATCACACCATCTATTTTCCCCTTCGCAGAACGAGCTAATGCGGGCAGGCCGCACCCAGAGAGAAGGACTCGCACCGGTGGGCCAGAACTTCTAGTGGGCTGGACCCGCACTGGCGGTCCGGAACCACACCTTGTGCACTGAACCCATGCCGGTAGGCAAGACCCGTGCCTTTTGGGCTGGGCCAGACTAGACTGAGTTGCTGAGCGACCTGACGGGTTGGACGCTTGGGCAAACCCAGCCGGGTCCAGTGAGGCTTATTGGGCCTGACCCATTGGCCAGGCCAAACCAGACTGACCCCGACCAAAACCAGTTTAGGTCGATCCATCTAATTAAACTGGGGTATATGGGACCTCCAGGCTGGGTAGGTCTGGTTGGTCTGACCGGGTCGGACCGGGACTCATCACAACCGATTCCCTATTTACTAAAATGCCTATATCTTACACACCATATGTCTGATTGACGAACCGTTTGTGGAATTGTGACCCTTTTGATGAAACAGATCTTTTGGCATAATTTGAGTTGACTTTAATGGAAGACCATTATGGACAAATGACTTGATGATCGGTTATCCCAGGCATGTAACATACAGAACACTACGGTTGGTTGAGAGCTGAAGACTTCTCGACTACTAGTCAGTGGGAAGTGGATCTTTGTGACCTGACAGTCCCATGGTGGTGAGCAGCTCAGTGTGAACCAAAAGACGCATGGTACTCCACAGAAGGAGTACATCAGTTTGACCAAGGTGGGAAGAGGCTCCGTGTGACCCGGTAGGCCCACAGTGGGGAGTGGCTCTATGTGACCTTCCATACCCACAGTACTCGTCAGGGATGAGTACCATAACAGTCCATGTTTAGTGGAAAGTGACTTTTGTGTGGCCTGGAAGTCCCATTGTAATTGATATAGGAGGAGTTCATCAACAGCTGAGGAGTTTGTTGATGTGACTAACGATGCAACCATCACTACCCTATAATATACCTGTTGTGATTTGTCTTGTGATTTGTGATGTAATTTGAGGATTGTTGTCTGGTCTTTCCCTTTTTTGGGTTCCCTACTGAGTTTTGTGTTACTCACCCCTACACAGGCCCCGCCCATGCCTGCTATGTCCGGTGGAGATGATCGACCATTTCATAGAGACCTTGGTGGACCGAGACCTCATGAATCCTAGTGAGATAGGACCAATTGACACCTCGATAGTGGAATTGGTGTCCTGGGACCTAGTGGTGCCCAATTGGACTAGTCGGGCATGAAATAATACTTTGGCTTCCAGTATCATCACTGCTCTTACGATCCGGTGAGGTTTTCCACATATGCCCATCAGAGCTCCTTTTATTAATTTACTGTTCTAATTCTTTTTTTTGGGTTTGTATTTTGGAGCACTTGATTTCAGCTGTACCTTGTACTCAGTTTTTTTCTAGTATACTTGTTTTTTCTCTTTTAGTGTGCTGGGACGTGGTTAGGTGTGTGTGTTCTTATAGGTACTCGGGAAAATTCCTCTCACTTACAAGTTGACGCCTTCAGCACTAGTCACATCCCCCTATCCTTTGGGAGGCGGGTTTGGGGTTGTAATGGAACGGGCCCCAGGGGCTGGGTTGTGACATGATATTTATAAATTATTATTTTTCAATGGTTATATGGTTTTTATGAATTTTAGAGTTTTTAGAGTTTTTATGGTTATAAGGGTTTTTAGTGTGTTTAGGTTTTTATGAAATATATTTTTTTATTAGTTTTTAGGGTTTTCACATTTACAGTGATTTTTAGGCATTTTTAGTACATTTTTTAATTTTATAGGTTTTACATAATTCATGGGGTTTTTGGGATTTTGGTGTTTGAGGATTTATTAGGGTTTTTTGGGTTTTTATTTGACTTATATAAGGTTTATATGTCTTTAGAGCTTTTAGCTGGTTTTGGGGTTTATGTTTTTAAGGTTTTCTAGGATTTTATTGTTTTTAGGGGTTTTAGGGTCCTTTTAGAGTTTTGTAGTGTTTTATAATTTTTTATATTTTTAGGGGTTTTATGTTTTTCTAGGTTTTCAATGTTTTCTTAGAACATTTTAGGGTTTTTGTGTTTTTTGTGTTTTGAGGTATATTTATGGATTTTTTGGGATTTTTATGGTTTTTCTGTTTTTTAGGGATTTTGAGTGTTTTTAGGGTTTTTAGGGTTTTTGGGGCGTGTAGGTATTTTAGCATTTATAGGTTTTAGGGTTTTAATTTTTTTGAGGTTTTTAATTTTTTCTTAGGGTTTTCATGGATTTTGAAATTTTATGGTATTTTAGGGGTTTTTTAGATTTTTATGTTTTTAGGGTTTTAGTAATTTTGAGGGGTTTTGGGTTTTTTATGGTTTTTTGGGGTTTTTTGGGTTTTTTGGGTTTTTTTGAGTTTTTTAGGGTCTGAAAAGATTTTAAATGTTTTTAGTGGTTTTACGGTTTCTATGTATTTTTAGCGGTTTTATGGTTAAAAGGGAGTTTTATGGATTTTTGGGACTTTTAGGGTTTGTAGGGGTTTTATCCTTTTATATTTTTATGGGTTTTAAGTGTTTATAGTTTTTTAAGATTTTATTATGGGTTTTTGGGTTTCTTGGATATTTTAACCTTTTTTGGGATTTTTTGATATTTTTTGTTTTTTTATGTTTTTGTGTTTTTAAGGATTTTGAGGGTTTTTATTTTTTTTAGGTTTTTATGGTATTTAATATTTTTTAGGTTTTAGGGTTTTATGTGTTTTTAGGTTTTAAATTTTTTCTTAGAGGTTTTAGGGGGTTTAGGTTTTTATGCTCTTAGAGACTTTTAGCCATTTTTATGATTTTTATGGTATTTAGGGTATCTATTGTTTTTGATAGTTTTATGGTGTTTTAGGGTATTTTATTAATGTTAAGGTTTTTTTTTTGGAATTTTAGGGTTTCTTTAATTTTTAGGGTTTTTACGATTTATAGTGTATTATTAGATTTTTAAGGGCTTAAAGGGTTCTTAGAGTTTTTAGTATTTTTTTTGTTTTAATAGACTTTGGGGGTTTTATGGTTTTTAGAGGTTTCTATTGTTTTAGGGTCTTTTTAAGATTTTTTTTGGTGTTTTCAGTGTTTTTATGGTTTTTTTGTTCAAAGAGTTTTTAGGATTTTAATGTTTTATTAAGGGGTTATCAGGGGTTTTAATGTTTTATAACTTCATAGATATTTTTAGAGATTTTTTTGGATTTTTGTGGTGTTTTGTTTTTTGTCCTTTTTATGGGGTTGTAGGGATTTTTAGGGTTTTATAGTTTTTTTGGTGTTTTTAGCATTTTCTAGGGGTTTTACTTGTTTTAAATGTACTTAGGATTTTATGATTTTCTTAGGGGTTTTCAGGGTTTTATGGTATTTAGCATGTTTTGGTAATTTTAGATCCTTTTTAGTATTATTAGAGGTTTTTATGGTTTTAGGGATTTTTAAGATTTTTAGGGGTTTCAGGGTTTTTATTTTTTAAGTTCTAAGTTAATATTTGAGTTTTTATATACATTATGGGTTTTTAGAGTTTTTTAAATATTAATATTTTTCAAGGGGATTTTATACGTTTTTATTTTTTTATCATTTTTGTGGTTTTTTTGGGTTTTTAAATATTTTAGGGGTGTTTATATATTTTAGGGTTTTTAATGTTTTTACATGTTCCATGTTTTTAATTTTTTCGTAGTTATTTTTATGGGTTTTAGGGTTTTTTATATCTAAGGGATTTTTATGAATTTTTATGATGTTTATGGGTTTTTAGGGGTTAAGTTATTTTGAGGGTTTTTATGGGTTTTAGGGTGTTTTACAGTTTTTTGATTTTTAGGGTTTTAGGGATCTTACATATTTTTAGGCTTTCAAGTTTTCTTATGATTATTCATGTGTTTTAGGATTTTGTATATTTTTAGTGGTTTTTTGTAATTTTTTAGTATCTTTATGTGTTTTTAGTGTTTTATGGGTTTTTAGGGTTGTAGTTTCTTTAGTATTTTTTTATAGTTTTTAAACATTTATAGTGGATTAATGGGTTTTTATTGTTTTTAGTGTATTTTATGGTTTTATGTTTTTTAATATTTTTATGGGTTTTTTAAAATTTTTATTGATTTTTTAAGATTTTCGAAGTTATTTACATTTTTTTGGGATTTTTAGGGGTTTTTATGGGTTTTTAGAGTTTTGAGGGATTTGAGGATTTTTAGTTTATTTTGAGTTTTTAGGGGTTTGGGTTTTTTTTTGGGGTTTATATGTTTTTTTTTGATTTTTTAGGGTTGTTATGTTTTTACAGTTTTTTGGACATTATTATGGATTTAAATGAAAATAGTGTTTTTAAATATTTTGAGAGTTTTTATGGTTTTTAAAGGATTTAATTTTTTTGGGATTTTACGGTTTTATGGGGTTAATTGGTTTTTAGGTCTTGTTTAGGGTTTTATATGGTTTTTTTAAATTTTTTATTTTTAAGCGTTGGAAACATTTTTAGGTTTTTGGTTTTTCTTTGGGTTTTTCGGGTTTTGGGGTTTTTTTGGTTTTTTACGTTTTTTTTGTGAATTTTTGGTATGTTTTAAGATTTTTAGGGTTTTTATGGTTTTAGGGATTTTTATAGTTTTTACGATTTTAGGGTTTCTTATGATTTATAGAATTTTTAGGTTTTTAGTTGTTTTAATTGTTTTAGTTTTTTAATGTTTTCTTATAGGGTTTTAGAGGTTTTACTATTTTTCTGTTTTTAGAGATTTTAGAGGTTTTTTATTATTTTATTTATTTTTATGGTTTTTAAAATTTTGAGCTGTTTTATGGTTTTTAGTGTTCTTATGGTTTGTTTGGGATTTTATTTGTTTTTTTTGAGTTTTTTAGGATTATTTGATTTTTTTGTGTTTTTAAAATTTTTGGGGTTTAAATGGTTTTTAGAGTGTTTAGTGGATTTTTAGTGTTATATTCATTTTAGGGGTTTTATGGTTTTTAGAGGTTTTTATGATTTTTATTGGTTTATGTTATTTTTGATTTTTTATAATTTATTAGGTTTTTAGGGTTTTTCTGTATTTTTAGGTTTTTAAGGGTTTCTTGTGGTTATTTGGTTTTTTTAAATTTTTCAGGATTTTTTAGGATTATTCGGGTTTTTAGGGGTTTTAGTGATTTTGATATATTTTAGGGTTTTTTTTTGTTTTTTGGGATATTAGTGTTTTCGGATATTTATAAGTTTTAAAAGGTTTTAGGTAGTTAAGGATTTGTTAGAGGTTATAGGGGTTTTCACTTTCTTAGGAATTTTTAGGGCTTTTAATGGCTTTTTATTGTTTTTTTTGTGTTATTTGGTAGTTTGAGGGGGTTTAAGTGGTTTTGTGGGTTGGGGGGGGGGGTTAGTGTTTTTTTGAGTTTTTATGGTTTTTAAGGTTTTTATAGTTTTTTACCTTTTAGGGTTTTAAAGGATTTTTAGAGTTTTTTATGGTGTTTTAGAGTTTTTATTGGTTTTAGGGGTTTTATGGTCTCTCAGGGTTTTTATGGTTATTGGGAGTTTATAGGGTCTCAAAGATATTTTAGGATTTTTTGAATTTTTATGTTTTTAGGGGACATAAGTGTTTTTATGTTTTTAAGGATTTATTAGTGGTTTTCAGGGTTTTAGGGTTTTTTAAATTTTTTGGATTTTTAGGGGGCATTTCGATTTTTATGGGTTTTTGGGATTTTAAATATTTTGTGTGTTTTTAATTTATTTTGGGTTTTATATATATTTTTATTGTTTTTTCAAGGTTTTATGTATATTTTAGGTTTTTATAGGTTTCTTAGGGTTTTTTAGTTTTTAAGGTTTTTTACATTTATAAGGATTTTTAGGTCTTTTTATGATTTTTATGGTCTTTGGGTTATCTTGGGATTTTGTATATTTTTAGGGTTTCTTAGGGGTTTTAGGGTTTTATGGTTTTTTATTGTTTTTGGGATTTTTGTGTTTTTTTACTGTTTTTTATCTTTTTTAGAGTTTTTTAATTTTTAGTGGTTTAAATGGGTTTTAAAGTTTTTATTGGGTTTTTAGGGTTTTTATGATTTTTTAGGTTTAATTGAGGTTTTATGGTTTATAGAGTTTTTAGAATTTTTATGGATTTTAGGGTATAAAATGTTTTCATGGTTTTAATGTTTTCTTATGTGTTTTCCGGGTCTTTATGGATTTTTTCATGTTTTTGGATTTTTATCAATTTTTATCACTATTATGATTTTTAATGATTTTTGGGATTTTTAGGGTTTTTAAAGATTTAGTGTCTTCTTTATCTTGGGGAGTTTTATGTGTTTTTAGGATTTTATGTTTTTGTTATCTTTTAAATGGTTTTATAGGTATTTTGGTTTTTAAATATTTTGATGATGTTTTGGGATTTTGATGGTGTTTTTAGGGTTTTTAGTATTTTCTATAGGTTTTTTGGTTTTTATGGTATTTTGAGTTTTAAGGTTTTTGAGTTTTTATATTTTAAGGCTATTTAGAGTTTTCATCATTTTTATGGTTTCAAACAATTTTTAATGATTTTTGGGGTTTTTTGTTTTTTTATTGTTGGATAGGGTTATTATGGTTTTTATGAGGTTTTTTGGTTTTTTTTGTATTTTTACGATTTTTACGATTATTAGTTTTTTGTGGGTTCTAGGTGTTTTTATTTTTTTTAATAATTTTATATTATTTTTATGTTTTTAGATATTTTAAATTTTTATAGATTCTTAGGAATTTTTAAGGATTTTTATGGTATTTAGGGATTTTGGTATTTTGATGGTTTTTAGGATTTTAGGTTGTTTAGTGATTTTTATGTTTATAGGGGTTCAAATAGTTTTTTGGAATTTAATATTATCTTAGTTTATTTTAGGTGTTTTTTATTTTTTATGGATTTTTAGGGTTTTTAGGATTATATGGGGTTTTATGTATTTAGAAGGTTTTTATGGTTTTTATGATTTTTTTGGGTTTTAGGTGTGTTTTTTGAGTTTTAGAGGGTTTTATGTTTTTAGTGTTATTTTTACATTTTTAGTGGTTTAAAGGATTTTGGAGTGTTCAAATGGTTTTTAGAGATTTTATGGGTTTTCAGGGTTCTTATGTTTTTTAGGGGGGTTATAGTTTCTAAGGTTTGTTCAATTTTAGGGTCTTTTATGGTTTCTAATGTTTCTAGGTTTTTTAGGAATTTTATTCGATCTTATGATTTAATGTTTTTATGATGTATTTTCAGGGATTTTATGGATTTTTAGGTTTTTAGGGATTTTAAGGCCTTCTTATAATTTTTATGGGTTTTTAGGGTTGTATGAATTTTGAGGGTTTTATGGATTTTTTGGGTTTTTATGGTTTTTATAGATTTTGGGGATTTAGAATATTATTTTTTTTAGGGGTTTCAGAGTTTTTTTACATTTGATGGTGCTTCAAGGGAGTTTTAGTGGTTTTAGGTTTTTTTTAATTTTAGGGTTTTCTATGGGTTTTAGGGTTTTTAGGGTTTTTATCATTTTTTGTCTTTCATGGTTTTATTTTTTTTTTATAATTTTAATCATGAATTAATATTTTATAGAGTTTTTAGAGTTTTTTACATTTTTAGTGATTTTTATGGATTTTAGGATTTATATATTTTTTAGGGTTTTTAATGGATTTTAGGGGTTTTATGGTTTTTTGGGGGGGTTTTAGGGTTTTTATTTCATTCTTAGGGTTTTAATGTATTTTATAGTTTTTAATGTTTTTAGGGTTTAAATGGGTTTTTGTGTCTTTAGTTATTTTTAATTTTTTCAGGGGTTTTTAGGATTTTTTAGGTTTTTAGTGTTTTGATGTGTTTTAGGGGTTTTAGGGTTTTTAGGGGTTTTATAAAATTGTATGTTTTTTTTGGGTTTTATGTATTTTTAGGATTTTGATGTTTTTTATGGGTTTTAGAGGTTTTTAGGGGTTTTATTTTTTTGGGTAATTTTAGGGTTTTTAGGGGTTTTAGTGGTTTTTAGGTTTACAGGGTTTTTGAGGGTTTTTAGGGTTTTATGCATTTTTAGGGTTTTTAGAATTTTAGGTATTAAAGGGTCTTAAGTGTTATTACATTTTTAATTTTTTTCTTTAGGTTTTTTGAAGTGAATTATTAATTTTTTTTTTACGGCATTATAGGTATTTTTTCCAATTTTTATAAATTTCTAGGGTTTTTAGGGATTTTGGTGGGTTTTTAGGGTTTTGTGGTTTTTTTTGTGTTTTTAGGGTTTTTTTCATATTTTATTAAGGTTTTTAGAGTTTTTTTAACATTTTAGGGGTTTAAAACCTTTTTAATGTTTTAGTGGTTTCTTGGGTCTCTAACTTTTTTCAAGGTATTTTTGGGTTTTAATGTTTTTTGTACGTTTTTGTTGTTTTATGGTTTTTATATATTTTATGGTTTTAAAGGATTTTACAATTTTTAGGTGATTAATGTGTTGTTTGGGTTTTAAGGTTATCTTAGGGGATTTAATGTCTTTTACGATTTTAGTAATATTCAGAGTTTTTAGGATTTTTATGTTTCTAGGTTTTTGGGGTGTTTGAGTGATTTATGGTTCTATGGTCTTCTTAGTGTTTTCAGGTATTTTTTCTTGAGTTTTTAGGGTTTTTAATGTTTTTAGAGCTATTTAAAATTTTACTGATTTAAATGATTTTTAGTGTTTTAGTGTGTTTCTAGGGTTTTATGAGTTTTTCATGTTTTATTATTTTTATGGGGTTTTATGGATTTTAAAGCTTTTAGGGTTTTTAGAATTTTTAGGTTTTTAGGGTATTTAAGTGGTTTTTTATTTTTAAGGTTTTCTTAGGGTTTTTTGGGTTTTTGGGTTTTTTACATTTTAAGATTTTTTTGTATTTCTTAGTATTTTTATATTTTTTTGGATTTTGGGGGGTTCTTTTTTGGGGGTTTCAAGGTTTTTTTTTGATTTTTTAGGTTTTAGGGTGTTTTTTATATCTTAGGGTTTTTATGGTTTTTAGAGTGTAACATTTTTATAGATTTGAATTTTTTAATGTTTTTGTGCTTTATTAGGGGATTTATTGATTTTTAGGGGTTTTTTTTAATGTTTTTGGGGGTTTTTATAGTATTTTATGGTTTTTAGGTTTTTAGGGGTTTAAAGAGTTGTTAGGTTTTTATGGTTTTCTTAAGCATTTTCATGTTTTTTATGGTCTTTTCTTTTTATGTTACTTTATGTATTTTTAATATTTTTTATAGTTTGTATTGTTTTTAAATATTTTGAGGGGTTTTAGGGGTTTTTTTGGTTTTTTTGGGTTTTCAGGGTTTTTTCTTGATTTTTTAGAGTTTTTTTGGTTTTTTTAGATTTTTTTATCAGTTTTAGCGGTTAAAATAGTTTTTAGAGTTTTTAGTGGGTTTTAGGGTTTTTATATTTTTTTGTTTTTAAGGTTTTTAGGGGTTATTTTGGGTTTCATGCGTTTTTAGGTTTTTATGGTCTTTTTAGGGATTTCTATCATTTTTAGGTATTTTAAGGATTTTAAGTATTATTAGGTTTCAAAATTTTTATCCGGTTTTAGGGTTTCTAGAGGTTTTTACATTTTTTAAGATTATTATGGTCATTTATGATTTTTACATATTTTTAGGTGTTTTGGGGATTTTAAGGGTTTTTAGCTTTCTAGGGTTGTTTAGGGTTTTTTTCATTTATAGGTATTTAGAGCTTTAAACTAACATTAGGTTTTAAATGTTTTCATATGGTTTTACATGTTTGTAGGCATTTTTTAATATTTTTTGGGATTTTTAGGCCCTTATTTTGGTTTTTATGGATTTTGAAGTGTTTTGGGGTTTTTAGGGTTTTAATAGTATTTAAGGTTTTTAGGGTTTTTATTATTTCTAGTTTTTGCGTTTTATGGTTTATTTTTAGTTTTTTAATGTTTTATTAGTTTTTATAGGTTTTAATGTTTTTAACGTTTTTAAGAGTTTTTATGGTTTGGGGGGATTTAGGGATTTTAGGGACTTTCTTGGGTGTTTTAGTACTTTTTTGTATTTTTATGTTTTTTAGGGATTTTAAGTGTTTTTTAGGTTTTTCGCATTTTCCATGATTATATGTTTTTTTATTTTTTTAGGGAATTTAAGGGATTTTAAGTATTTTTATGCCTTTTAGGTTTTTAGGGATTTTAGTGTTTTTAGTTTTCTAGGGGTTTTTTGTGTTTTAGGTTTTTAAGGAGTTCATAGGGGTTTAAGGTTCGTTATGGGTTTTTATGTTTTTGGGATTTTTGGGTTTTTAGGTTTTATGGTTTTTTTTTATTTTGAGGGATTTATGGTTTTTATGGTCTTTAGCATTTTTTCATTTTTCAGGGGTTTTAGTATTTACATGAGTTTTTAGTGGTTTATTGTATTTTAACATTTTGAGGGGTTTAAAGGGGTTTTAATGTATTTTTATGGTTTTTTGGATTTTAAGAGTTTTTATGGTTTTTAGGGGTTTTCATGGTTTTTAAGGGTATTTATAGTTTATAAGACTTTTTACTTTTTTATAGTTTTTATATTTTTTTGGGTTTTTAGAGGTTTATGTTTTTTAGGTTACTACGGTTTTCATAACTTTTTTCTGGGTTTTTAAATTTTAAAGGATATTTGGTCGTTTTTATGATATTTGGGATTTTTATAGTTTTTGGGATTTTTTGGGTTTCGGGGTATTTGAGGGTTTTTAGGATTTTATGCTTTTTTGGGTTTTTTTATTTTTTTAGTTTTTAAGGGTTTTAAGGTTATTTATATTTTTTAATATTTTATGGTTTTAAAGGTGTTTTTTGAGTTTGTTGTGTATTTTAGTATTTTTAATAGTTTTTAAGTGTTTTTATTATTTTTAGTGGGGTTTAGGGGTTTTAGTATTTTTGGGTCTTTTTACGGTTTTTAGCATTTTTAATGATTTTATGGGTCTTATGTATTTTTAGATTTCTATGGAATTCTTATGGTTTTTAGGGTTTTTATAGTTTTTTTCATTTTTTGGGATTTTTATATTTCTCTAGTATTTTTATGGGTTCTAAGGTTTATAGATATTTTTAAGGGTTTTATTTGTTTGGAGGGTTCTTAGGGCCTTTAGGACTTTTTAAAACTTCTTATTGTTTTTAGTGATTTTAAGGTTTTTTATTTTTTTTAGAGATGTTATGAATTTTTAGGGTATTAGGGGTTTCATGGGTTTTATGGATTTATTGGGGTTTTAGTGGATTTTATGTTTTTTGGTTCTTAAAGTTGTTATTAGGTTCTTAGGGTTTTTATGATTTTTTAAGGTCTTTAGGGGTTTTATTGTTTTTGGGTTTAGGGTTTTTATTGTTTTCTCGTGTTTTAAAATTTTTTATGTTATAAGGGGTTTTAAGTGTTTTAAGGTTTTTCTGGTTTTCTTATAGTTTTTAGGGTTTTTTAAGTTCGTGGAAATTATTAGGATTTTTTGTAGATTATTATGGGTTTATAAGCATTTTTGGGATTTTGGGGGTTCTTATTTTTTAGGATTTTTATGGTTTTTATTATTTTTAGGGTTTTCTAGGGGTTTTTAGTGTTTTTAGGTTGTTAAGGTATTCCATTGGGTTTTTAGTGTTTTTAAGATTTTTTATATTTTTAGGGATTCTTATGTATTTTTTGGATTTTTATAGTATTTTAGGGTTTTCTGATGTGTGAGTGTTTTTAGGATTTTAGGATTTTTTTAGTTTTCTAGGGATTTTAAGGTTTTTATAGTTTTTTTAACATTTTCAAGGTTTTAAAGGGTTTTAGATTTTATATTGTGTTTTTATAGTTTTTATGGGGTTTTAGGGTTTTTATGGGGTTTTAGAATCTTTTTAGGGTTTTTGTTGTTTTCGCTTTCTTTATATTCTTATGGGGTTTAAGTGTTTTTAGGTTTCTAATGTTTTTTTATGGATTTTCATTTTTTTAGGGTTTTTTTGTTTTTATAAATTATTTGGGATTTTTTAGGAATTTATGGTTTCTTATAGGGCTTTTAAGTATTTTGAGGGGTTTTAGGGTTTTTAGTGTTTTTTAGGGTTTTTATCATTTTTATGTTTTTCATGTGTTTTAAGTATTTTATGGTTTTTAAGGTTTTATTAAGGGTTTCAAGGATTATAGGGTTTTTAAAATTTTTAGGGGTTTTAGAGATTTCTTTTGTTATTTTTATTTTTAGGTTTGTTTTGGATATTGTGGGGTTTTAGAGATTTTGGGGCTTTAAATTTTCTTGGTTGTCAGGTTTTTTTTTGTTTTTTAGGGTTTCTATGTTTTTATAGTTTTTTAATATTTTTAGAGTTTTAAATGTATTGTAGAGTTTTTAGTGGTTTTTTGGTTTTTATGGGTTTTTAATGTTTTTAGGGGTTTTAGTTTTTTTAGGGTTTTTAAAATATTTAGGTTTCTTATTTGTTTTATGTGTATTTCATTCTTTATAGTTTTCTCAAGGATTTCCATGGGTTTTATGGATTTTTATATTTTTATGGTTTGTTGGATTTTTTTATATTGTTATATATTTTTATAGGTAATTGAGCTTTTGATGTTTTAGGGTTTTTATATTTTTAGGGGTCATTATAATTTTGAAAGTGTTTTAGGTTTTTAGGGGATTTATCTGTTTTTAGGATTTTAATGGATTCTCATGGTTTGTAGGGTATTTATCATTTTTTAATATTTTTAGTTATTTTTAGGGATTTTTTTTGAATATTTATGGATTTTATGTCTTTAGAGATTTAAATTATTTTTAGGGTTTTGGGGGAATTTACAATCTTTATGGTTTTTTGTGGGTTTTAAGTTTTTTTGTGTTTTTTAGAGTTTTAAGGCTTTTTAGACTTTTTAATGTTTTGGGGGGATAACGTTTTTTTGAGTTTCTAGGGGAGGGGGGGGGGTTGGGTTTTTATGAGGATTCAGGGGTTTTTAAGGTTTTTATGGGTTTTTAGGGTATTTAGGGATTTTTGGTGAATTTTATGGATTTTAACATTTTTTATGTAATTTATGGAGTTTATTTTTATTTATGTTTTTACGGTTTTATTAGTTTTTTGATAAAGAGTTTTATTAGTATTGTACACGAGTTTTATGATTTTTTATATTTTTAATGATTTTTAGGGATTTTAAAATTTTTATAGTTTTTAGGGATTTTAGGGATTTCGATGGTTTTTAGAGGATCCTAGGATTTTGGGGGGTTTTTTGATTTTTTAGTTTTAGGTTTTTCTTGAGTTTTTTATTATTTAAATTTTTTTTTATGTTTTTTGTGTTTTTATTGTGCTAAAAGGGTTTTTAGAGTCTGTAGTGGGTTTTTTGGTTTTTGGGGTATTTACTGTTTTTAGGGGTTGGGGGTTAGATTTATTAAGATTTATTTAGAGTTTTATGCATTTTTAGGTATTATCATTTTTGTTATGTTTTTTCTGGATTTTTATTGGGTTTTTATGTTTTTATAGATTTTATGGATTTTTTAATATATTTATGGTTGTTTACAATTTTTTGTTATTTTGAGAGGTTAGTTGGTTTTTTAAGGGTTTTAGGGGTTATGATTTTTTTAGGTTTTTTGGTGTTTTATGCAATTTTATGTTTTCATGGTTTTCATATGGTTTTTACTGGGTTTTAGTGATTTTTCATTTTTTTGGGATTTTTCAATCTTTTTTAGGATTTATATTGTATTTTGAGTATTTGAGGGTTATTATAATTTTTTTGAATTTTTCGGTATTTATGAGTTTTTGTGTTTTTTTGAGTTTTTATGGTTTACATGGTGTTTAAGAGTTTTTAACATTTTTTGGGTTTAAGGGAATTTAGAGTTCATATTAATTTTTATGGTTTTTAAGGGTTTTAGGGGTATTTATAATTTCTTGTTCTTTTTGGGGTTTTAGTGGTTTTTAGGGTTTTTAGTGTTTTAGGTTTTAGGGGTTTCAAGTGTTTTTAGGTTTTTATGGGTTTCTTAGTATTTTTAAGGGCTTTAGGAATTTTTTTATATTTTTAGCGATTTTTAGGGATATTTTAAGTTTTTTTATCGGTTTTGAGGGTTTTGGGGAATTTTAAGGTTTTTTGTGTTTTTTTGTTTTTTTTTGTGTTTCTATCTTTTTAATGGTTTTTTGGTTTTTAGGGTTTTTGTGGCATTTTTATGAATTTTAAGGTTCTTTAGAGTTCTTTAGGTTTTCATGAGTACAAAGGATTGTTAGAGTTTTTAGTAGTTTTTAAGGTTTTCATGGGTTTTGGGGTCTTTAGAGGCCTTTGGGGTTTTTATGGTTTCCATATTTTGATAGTGTTTTTATGGTTTTTATTATTTTTTAGGTATTTTTGTGGTTTTTTGTGTTTTTAGTTTTTTAAGGGTTTCTTACATGTTTTTAGGGTTTTTAAGATTTTTTATGTCTTAAAGTATTTTTAGGGATTCTTTTGGGTTTTTATGGTTTTTTGGGGGTATAGAAATTTTGAGAGGTTTTATGGTTTTAGGGTTTTTAGGGATTTTTATAGATTTTTGGGTTTTAATCGTTTTTTTATTTTTAGATGTTTTCTAATTTTTAGGGGTTTTAATGATTTTTAGAGCTGTTTAATGTTTTTAGAGATTTAAATGAGTTTTAGGGATTTTAGTGGGGTTTTAGGATTTTTAGGGATTTTATGGTTTTTATGGGGTTTAGGGATTTTATAGTTTTTAGTGGTTTTAGGGTTTTAGGGGTTTACATTGTTTAGGTTTGTTAGGGGTTTCAGGTGTTTTTATTATTTAGAGGTTTTTATGGATATTTCAGCGTTTTTTGGGTTCTAATTGTTTTTAGGGGTTTTAGGGAATTTTTTTGGATTATTATTGTTTTACAGTTTCTAGGGATTTGTAGGTTTTTGAGGGTTTTAAAGGTTTTTAGGGGTTCTATGGTTTTTTTGGATTTATGATTTTTTAGTTTTTTATAGGTGTTAAAGGGTTTTAGAGGTATTCATTATTTTTATGTGTTTAAAGGTTTTTTAGATTTTTTTAATTATTTTTAGGGGTTTTATGGATATTTAGGGGTTTTCATGGTTTTTTTGGGTTTTATGGTTTTAGTGGGTTTTAGTGTCTTTAGAGGTTTTAGTGGGTTTTATTGTCGTCTTTGTGTCTTTAGAGGTTTTAGCATTTTTTGGTTAATTAGGGGTTTTATGTGTTTTTAGTTTTTTATAGTTTTGGAATTTATTTGTAGTTTCTAGGGTTTTTTACGTTTTTATGGATATTTAGAGATTTTTATGATTGTTCCCATTATATAGAGGTTTTTGGGATTTTGGGGGATTTTAGGTTATTTATTTATTTTTAATGTTTTTATGATTTTTTTTTATTTTTAGGTGTTTTATATGTTTTTATATTTTTATGGTTTCTTGGGGTCTTTATGATTTTTGGTGTTTTTTACATTTTCATAGATTTTAGGATTTTTTTGGATTTTTATGGCTTTTTTGGATTTTAAAGAGGTTTTTTGGTTTTTTGGTTTTTTGGGGGTTTTAGTATTTTAGATTTCTTAGGGGTTTAAAGGTTTTTAAGTGTTTTTATCATTTTTATGGTTTTAAAGAGTTTTTAGTGTATTAAGTTTTTTTTTGTGGTATTTTAATTATTTTTTGGGTTTTAGTTTTTAATGGATTTTAAGGTATTTTTAGTTGATTAGGGATTTAGCAATTTTTTTTAGTTTTTTAAGGGTTTAATTTTTTCAAATTTTTTTATGATTTTCTTAGGGGTTTTCAATGTTTTTATAGCTTTTTATGTTTTTAGGTATTTTTAGTATATTTTTAGGATATTTATTGTCTTTTGGGGTTTTATGGGACTACGATAGTTTTTAGGGTATATAGGTTTTTTAGAGATTTTTATAGTTTTTTGTGTTTTTTTGGTTTTCAAGGTTTTTAAGTTATGTGAGGTTTTTAAGGTTTTCTTAGGGGTTTTTATGGTTTTATTAGGTTTTAAAATTTTAGTTATTTTTAGGGTTTTTATTGTTTTTAGGATTTGGGGGGTTTGGGTTTTTTGGGTTTTATAGGGGTTTTTTGGTTTTTTGATGCTTTAGGTATTTTTGAGTTTTTTAGAGATTTATGTATGTTAGAGATTTTATCATTTTTAGGCATTTAAAAGGGTTTTTATATTTTTAAATGGTTTAATAATGTTTTTATGGGTTTTAGGGTTTTTATGGATTTTAGGAGTTTTCATTCATTTTAGGGAATCTATGATTTTTTAGGGGTTTTAGAGTTTTTTTAGTTTCTTTGGGTCTATATGTTTTTAGATTTTTGTGGTTTTCTTATGGATTGTCAAGGTTTTTTGGATTTTTTCATTTTTTGGATTTTTAGATATTTGTAATGATATTTATAATTTTTAATGTTTTTATTGATTTTGATGTTTTTAGAGTTTTTTTTGTTTTTTAGGGTTTTTAGTGTTTTATGGTTTTAAATCATTTTAAGTGTTATTAGATTTTAAAGGTTTCCTTAGGTATTTTCATGATTATAAGGGGTTTTTTTACTTTTTATTTTGAAATTTAGGGTTTTTTAGGATTTTTATGCTTTAAGGATTTTTAGGGATTTTTGTGGGTTTTCAGGGATATTATTATTTTTTTTGCGATTATAGGGTTTTTAGAATTTATTAGGGTTTTAATGTTTTTAATATTTTTTAATTTTTTTAGTGTTTTAAAGAGTTTTTTGAGTTTTAGTGGGGTTTTAGGTGTTTTCTGGGGTTTTAAATTTCTTTAGGGGTTTTATTGTTTTTAGTGGTTTTGAGGATTTTGGGGTCTTTTTAGTGTATTATAGGGTTTTTAGAGTTATTAGGTGTTTTATGGGTTTTCATTTTTTTTTATCTTTTTATAGATTTCATATAGGTTTTCAAGGTTTTATGGTTTTTTATATTTTTATAGATTCTTCATGATTTTTTTAGATTTTTATATTTTAGGGATTTTAGGGATTTTGACAGTTTTCTGGGGTTTTAGGGTTTTAGGGTGTTATTGTTTTTATACTTTAATGGGGTTAATGTTTTTTGGGTTTTTAAAATTTCTTAGGTTTTTATGGGTTTTTAGGAGTTTTTACATTTTAAATGATTTTTATTTTTCTTGGGATTTTGGGGGATTGATGGTTTTTATGATTTTTATAGTTGTAATGATTTTTTGGGGTTTTAGGGGAGTATTTTTCGTTTTTTAGGTTTTAATGGGTTTTTATAGTTTTTGAATGTTTTAGGGGTTTTGAGTGTTTTTAGCGGTTGAATTAGTTTTTAGGGGTTTTATGTTGTTTTAGGGTTTTATGGTTTTTAGGTTTTGTATTTTTTAGTGGGTTTTCAAGATTTAAGGGACTTTTACATGTTTTTTTGGATTTTTAGTATTTTTTAGGTTTTTAGGGTTTTATGTGTTTTTAATATTTTAAGGTTTTCTTACAGTTTTTTTGGGTTTTAGGTTTTTTTATGTTTTATGGATTTTTTGGGGTTTTCAGGATTTATATGATTTTTAGGGATTTAGATAGGCTTACGCATTTTAGGGTTTTTCTGGTTTCTCATTTTTAGGGGGTTTTTTTGAGTTTTTATGGATTTTGTGGCTTTTTTTGAGTTTATTACATTTTTGGGGTTTTATGGGTTTTTAGTGTTTTTAGTTGTTTTTAATGGTTTTAAGCTTTTTAATATTTTTAGGGGGTTTTATAATTTTAAGGGGTTTTAGGGTCTCTTTAGGGATCTTCAGGGGGTTTAGTCTTATTTTTAATTTTAGGATATTTAATTGTTTTTATGTTTTTGGTGTTTTCTTAGGGGTTTTCACGGTTTTTAGGGATTTTATGTGTTTAGAGATTTTTTGGGATCTTTTAGGATTTCTATGTGTTTTTAGGTTTTTAGGGATTTTGATGGTTCTTTGGGTTTTTTATGAGTTTTTGGGGTTTTCATTATTTCATGTTTTTTAAAGTGCTTTTAAGTTTTTAAGGATTTATTAGTGGTTTTCATGTTTTTTAGTGTTTTTAAAATTTTAGGGATATTTAGGTCCTTTTAAATGTTTTTATGGGTTTTGAGGGTTTTGAGGGTTTTGATTGGTTTTATGATTTTTTACATTTTTAATGTTTTTATATTTGTAGGGGTTTAGGGTTTTTTTCACTCTTTTAGGGTTTTTATGGTTTTATAATGTTTTTAAACATTTTTAGCGGTTTAAATGGTTTCTAAAGAATTTTGGGTTTTTAGGGGTTTTAGGGACTTTAAGTGGTTTGAGGGTTGTCATAATTTTTTTTATTTTTTAGGGGTTTTATGTGTTTTTATGTTATTAAGTTTTCCATAAGGTTTATTTTGGGTTTTCAGGTTTATTATGTTTTTAGGTATTTTTATAATTTTTTTTGGTTTTTTAATGTTTTTTTACAGTTTTTAGTGATTTTGGGGTTTTTATGGGTATTCTTGTTTTTATGGGTTTTATGGTTTTTGGGGTTTTGGGTTTGTTTAGTTTTTTAGTGATTTATGGTTTTTAGAGTTTTTATCATTTTTAGGGGCTTAAAGTATTTTGAGAGTTTTAGTTGTTATATTTTTTTAAATCATTTTTTATGTTTTTAGTGTTTTTAGGGTTTTTATGGGGTTTTATGGTTTTTAGGGTTTTAGAGTTTTTATCATTTTTTAGATTTCTTTGTGATTTTATGTGTTTTTTGGTTTTTATGGTTTTTAGGGGTTTTTAGGGTTTTTCAGTTTTTTATGTTTACAAGGATTTTTAAGGATTTTTTATGATTTTTAGGGTTTTAGGGGTTTATGTGTCTTTAGGGTTTTATGGTTTATTATTTTTTTGGGGATTTTATAGGGTTTTAGTGTTTTAATGGTTTTTATGGTTTCAATGTGTTTTAATAGTCATTTAGTGGTTTTATAGATTTTTTGGGTTCTTATGATTTTTATGGATTTTAGGAGTTTTTATGGTTTTTACAGTTTTAAGAGTTTTTTTAGGATTTTTAGTGTTATTTAGTTTTTAGGGGTTTTAATTATTTTATGTTTTTGAGGCTTTAAGAGGGTTTTCTGGGGTTTTAAGGTTTTTTGGTTTTTTGGAAGTTTTAAGGTTTTTAAGGGGTTTTAATGGTTTTTTTGTTTTTTTGGATTTTGAGGTATTTTTAAAATTTTATGTTTTTTTGGGTTTTTATGTTTTTTCGGTTTTAAGTGTATTTTTTCAGTTTTTAATGGTTTTAATAAGGTTTTTACCAGTTTTAGAGTTTTTATTGTTTTTAGGTGTTTTTATTCTTTTTAGGGAATTTAGGATTTTTTGGGGATTGGAGTTTTTTTGGTTTTTTATGGGTCAATATGTTTTTGGATTTTTGAGGTTTTTTATGATTTTTCATGGATTTTATTTTTTTTAATTTTTATTATTTTTTGATATTTTTAAGGATTTTTAGGGTTTTTAGAGTTTTTACTGATTTTGTGGGTTTTAGAGTTTTTAGAATTTTTTGGGGGTTTTAGTGTTTTTTATTTTTTAAGGGTTTTATGTGTTATTAGGTTTTTAAGTTATTATTAGGGATTATCACAGTTTTTAGTGGTTTTATACTTTTTTAGGTATATTTATGGATTTTTTATGGTTTTTATTATTATTATGGATTTAGGATTTTTTTTAATTATTTTTCTAGGGTTTTTATTGTTTTTTGGGATAATATGGTATTTATGATTTTTTTAGGGTTTTGATGTTTTTTATATTTTTTAAATGTTTTTAGTTGTTTAAATATTTTTTATAGTTTTAGTGTGTTTTAGGGTCTTTAAGGGGTTTTTAACCTCTTTATGAGTTTTATTTCTTATAGGGGTTCAAAGGATTTTAGGGTCTTTTAGTGTATTTTAGGTTTTTAGAGTTTTTTGGGTTTTTTTAGGTTTTCAGTGTATTTTTAATTTTATGGTTTTCTTCTGGGTTTTCAAGGTTTTTATAGTATTTTATGTTTCCATGTATTTTTAGTGATTTATGTAGCTTTTTAGGGTTTTTTCTTTTATTGTTTTTGAGACTTTTAGGGGTTTATGATTTTTTAGGATTTATGATCACTTAAGATTTTAGCGTTTTTATGGGTTTCTAAATTTTAAGGGTTTTTTAGATATTTTTACTTTTTTAGGTATTTTGGGGGTTTTATTGTGTTTAGGGTTTTTAGAGTTTTTTTAGTTTTTTGGGGGTTTAAGGGGGTTTCAATGTTTTTTAGATTTTTATAGGTTTTTTATATTTTTTGAATGTTTTTAGGGGTTTAAATGGTTTTTAGAGGTTATATTTGTTTTTATATGTTTTAATGTTTTTAATGTTTTTAGGGGTTTTTATTTTTTGTGGTATTTTTTGATTTTATGGTCTTTTAGGGTTTTTTGGATTTTTAGTGTTTTTTATGTTTTTAGGGTTTTCTAGTGTTTTAAGAGTTTTACAGTTTTCTTACAATTTTATTGGGGTTTTCAAGTTTTTTATGTTTTAGGTATTTTAGGGGTCTTTATGATTTTATGGTTTTGATGGATTTAGATGAGTTTTAGCATATTGGGGTTTTTTATGTTTTTTATTTGTAGGAGTTTTATTGAGTTTTTATAGAATTTTTTGTTTTTTAGTTTTTATCTTTTTAGGGGATTAAAGGATTTTAGTGTTTTTAAGGATTTTTTTGTTTTTAGGGATTTTAGGGTTCATTTAGGATTTTATGGATTTTTAGGTTTTTATGGATTTTTGTGGGTTTTAGGGGTATTTTGGTGTTTTTTGGATTTTTTTATTTTTTTAGGTTTTTTAAGTGCTTTTAGGATTTTAAGGATTTCTTTGGGGTTTTCATGTTTTTAAGTTTTTTTATTTTTTTGGTATTTTTAGGGTTTTTTAAATATTTTTACGGGGTTTGAGGGATTTTAATGGGGTTTGATTGGTTTTATGATTTTTTACAATTTTTTAGTTTTTATAATTTCTTTGGGGGTTTTAGGGTTATTTTCACTTTTTTTTTGTTTTTATGATTTTATAATGTTTTTAAACATTTTTAGGGGTTTAAATGGTTTTTAAAGTATTTAGGGTTTTTAGGGATTTTATGGTATTTAAGGGTTTTGAGGTTATTTGTCATTTTTTAAGTATTTAGGGGTTTTATGTGTTTTTAGGTTTTTAAGGATTTCTTAAGGATTTTTAGGGTTTTAGTGTTTTTTTTGTTTTTAGGGGTTTTTAGAATTTTTTATGTTTTTTATAGATATTTTGAGTTTTTAGGGATTTTGAGGGATTATGGGTATTCTTGTTTTTTATGGGTTTTATCTTTTTTTGGGGATTTTTGTTTTGTTTGGATTTTTAGGTTTTTGAGGTTTTTATTTTTTTTTATCATTTTTAGGGTCATAAACGGGGTTTTTAGAGTATTAGAGGTTTTTTAGTACCCCCATTTTCTGGTATGTAACGTATACATGATGATTTTTATTGTTATAAAGTTTACGGGTGAAGTGTGGGAGATTTGGATGAACTTTAAAAAAGTTTTTTGGGCTAAGGAGATGTGCACGGGATCCGCACAGGTTGTCCAAACTGTGCTGTAAACCTAGTATAAACCCTACGAAGTTGCAGATTCTTGACAGTTGCTTTGGCATAGTATGCACAAGGTTATAGAGACCGTGCAATGAGGCTATGTGAAGTTCCCCCTTAAATAAGTATCTAACGCACGGTTATTGCACAGTTTGACTAACAGTGTAGTCTAACCTTGCAGAGGGAAAAAGAAAGATCATATTTTTTAGGATCTTACTCATTTTCACTCCTACTTTCTTATTTTTTATCTTAAATGGACCTAATTCTATATTTCTCTCCATTTAAGGTTTTATAACACCTCCCATGCATTGAATAACTGATCAGGAGTCCTCCCTTGGCGTTTTCAAACACGATTCTCATGGTATGTGACGTTCTTCTTCATTCTCAATGCATTTATTTAAATCTACTTAGATTTACTTCTCATATTCTCTTTAATTCTCATATATGTGAGTATTGTGGGTAGATATAAGAGTTAAGATTACAAATATTTTGATATTTGGTCTTAATTGTGATAGGATATGGGATCTAAGGATTTTTTTGTGGAGAATCAACATGGTTGCTAGAGCATTGTTCATCCGTTGTTAGTTTTTGTCAAAAACATCAAGGTTGGTGGATTCAATATCATCTCATATTATTATAATTTATTGGATTATTTTAAAATCTATTTAATTGAATAAAAAGTATTGTAAAATCATGGCTCAATTCATAGAAAACATCTTCTTTAGTGATGATTTATCATATTTGTGATATTGTGTAATTTCAGTGAATTGTTTTAAAATTTATTTTAGTTTTTTGAATTTAAAATGGTTATTTTAAATTTTTTCTTTGGGAGTTTATAGATGGGTTGTTGAGAATGGGTTTTTTAATAAAAAATCTTTATTTATTGAAATGTTTTGGCTTCAAATTATTTTTGATGGAAAAGTGGTTTTCAATAAACAGGGGGTTTTATAGAAAATGTGTTTTGGCATGATCCATGGGAATTTTGGTATGTGAGTTCATATTAAATATACGGGACTTGGTTACAATATGTACTTGTGGTTAGTTCCAAAGAAATAATGGAACATGGGATATAATTACCTTGTGATGACTTGGTAGATCGATGAGAAACCGCTCACGAGTAGAGAACTATCATAATGAAGCATGCATGGTTAGTACCTTGGATATGTGGAATGGTTTTGGTATGCATAATGAATATTAAAAAATGGTTTTAAAACATTGTTTTGTTATTTTTATGGAAAAATAAATTTCTGGAAAATTTGTTTCAATTGCACTTGAATTCTTTTGGTTACAAATGGTTTTTGAAACTTGTTTGTATTTAGTTATAAACTGTTTTTGAGAAATTGTTTTATATTAATTGTTTTATATAAATGTTTATAAATCTTCTATATTAGTGGCATGAGTAGGTAATTCATTTGGTAAAACCTATTGAGTTTTATACTCACCCCTTTTTTCTAGTTTAGTGCTTTTGTAAATTCTATCTTCTGTGACAAAGGAAAAGGTAACATATCACATATGTTTAGCACCTCTTCTATGATATGTGGGCTGTTTGGTGATCTTGGAGCATGAATCTTGGGGAGTATGAAGTATTATGGTCTTCTTGGAGTCTTTATTTGTTCTTCCCATGTTTACCTGAAACTTTTCTCGTCTTCCGATGTTGCACACTTTGGAGTGGTTTGATATGAATAATGTAGTTAAGTTTTCTTTATTTTATTCATGCATCATATAGTGATCAATTTGGTTATGGTTTGTTTTCTAAGTGGATTATTTATTAAAGGTTAAATCATCCGAAACTTGTATTTTAATCCCTTTGGCATTTATTTCCAGCCTTTTGCGTCTTGGGGATGTTTCTTAAGGTGAAGTAATGACTTTTTTATAGTCAAGCCAATAAAAATTTGCAGGTCATCACAAATGGCATCAGCTTGTTTGGTCCTTGCCTAACAAGTAGTCTTCAGTTTCATAGTATTGGAGCTGAACTAATTCTTGTCTATTCCTAGTTTTATAATCTTATAATGGAGTCTTATTGTTGGAACTTCAAATTTATAGCATGAAAGGACGTAGCTAACCCATTTATGCTGATATTTAAGTTATGAGGGAGTTGGTTACATAAGTGTTTTGGAGACACTAATAGGATCATGAAATCTCATTTTCATGGGATTATCCAATGAGATGAGAATGAAATGCAATTTAGAAGAATGTCTTCCTACTAGGATTTCATACATTATTTGGATAAATTATTTATGAGTTTGTGAAAAGGTGTATTTTGTTGAAAAATTTAGAATTTGTTTTGAAATGAACGATTTTGAAAAAAGAATACTTGGTGTATTTTGAAAGTGGTTTGACTTTCAAAAAAATGGGTTTTCAAGAATTGTTGAATTTTTAATAGGGTGGTTTTGGAAAAAAAATATTCTGATAGTTGATGTGATATAATTTGAAATGTTAATTCATCAGTTACTTGTGAATGAGACTTATCGAGTATGTTGTTTGTTTAGAAAATGCCACCTGTTTGGCATCATAGAAACCAATCAGAAGAAGCTGCATAGAATGTGGTTGCACCTGGACAACAAGTGGAACTAAATATGGTTCAAAGTATCATCAAAGCATTTCAATCTATGGATACGAAGAACTAGTGGGACGAGCCAAGACATGTGAATCATTCCATTCAATTCATGAAGCAAAATCCACCAATCTTCCAGTTCAATTTTGAACCTGAAAAGCTAGAGGTTTCGCTCAATAGGATTAATTGTATATTTTATTTCATCAAATCACCATTGGAGTTGAATTTCAAGCTAAAAACTTACATGTTCGGGGATTTTACACGCCAGTGGTGGGATTTGAGGGTGTAGGCTAAACTGGATCACGGTTTTAGTTGGGAGGGTTTTGAGGAATTGTTTTGAAAATAATTCTATCCTCATACATTCATGATCCATATGAAGACATACTTATTTAGCTTGAAGTAGGATAATTTATCTATCACATAATATGCAGCTAAATTCATGAATTTAATCTACTTCACACCAGAAGTTGTGGAAAGTGCGTCGTTGAAGGCACGCATCTTTGAATCAGGGATAAGGGATGAAATTTGATTAAAGATTATGGTTCCTTGTATAACTAATTATACAGAGATAGTGAATAGAGAGGTAGTGGCTGAGTGGGATATCACAAGAGATATGAGAGGATGAAGTGTGATTATCCCTATAGAAAATGGTGGAAACTTCATTGTTGGGAGCAAGAAAAAGAGGGACACCTATTTCCAGGGTGGGTGTGGGAATCAGAATCAGACAATCGGATAAGTAAATCTTCCTCCATGACCAAAGATACAAGATGGATTCTACCATTGTGGTTCCATTGACTACATGAAACGGGAGTTTACAACACCACCATTAGAATTCCATAATTGAAACAATATGGGACACCTTATGTTATCTTGTCATAGTGCTCCGAGGTCAGGTTCTCGAGACACTTATCAGGTGTTCCAAGCATTATATACTTCGATAGGGAAAGGAGAGTATAATCAGACTCATCAACAGAGAATATCTAGCCATGTTAATTCTCTGAATACCATGACTCCCCTGGAAGGGAAATAACAATATGGGAATAAAGAGGAGAGTACAGTGACAAAGAAATTGTATCAAACTTAGAAGATGATTGTTGATGATTAGGCTAGACTATCTATAGTGAGAGGCACAATTCATTTGATTTATATATTTTTGAAAATTTTGTTTGATACTTGTTCATTCCACTCCATCATTTCTTCTTGTTCTGTTAAACTACTATGCTTAAAACAAGAAATTTTTCCTTCTATGTTAAAACTGCAAACTCCTCTTGGCGAAATAGAATGTCGAGCCTTCATGTGTAGAGCTTGTTTTATAACTATCGATGGAGGTGAGATGAATTGGGACTTCTCAGTGTTGGAGATGGATTTATATGAGGTAATTTTGGGTATGGATTGGTTGAAAACATTTAAGGCTCACATCGGATGTTATAGAAAGACAGTGAGTCTCTCAAATCAGGAAGGCATTGAGAATCTCTTAAGAGGAGAGAGGGTTGTAATGAAAGGTAAAAAAGGATTATTGGAACTAACTATGGGGATGATATCTTACCAGTTGGAGGCACTAAATTGGCATCAATGGAAGAGACCAAACAAAATAGTTTTCTAGTGTCTGTGGATCAATTTCTTGATGTCATTCCCAGGAACTTCTTAGGGTAACCCCCTATAAGGGAAGTAGATTTTATGATTGATCTATTTATGGGGGCCAATCCTATTTTCCTTCAATCTTATAGGATAACACCAATAATGTTAATGTAAATTAACATGTATTTGAGGAGCTATAACGTAATGTTTTCATTCGACCGAGGCTGTCGATGTGGGCAGCACCGGTCTTGTTCATGAAGAAATAGGATGGAACTCTTTGGATGAGTGTTGATTATCATAAACAAAACCAAGATATGATAAAGAATAGGTATCCATGTCCACACATTGAAGACATGTTTGATCAATTGAGGGGAGCCCAGTGTTTCTCTAAAATATACTTGCAATCAAGATATCACCAATTATGAGTTCAGAAAGAGAATATTTTGAATAAAACCTTTAGAAAAAGATATGTCTACTATGAATATGTAGTCATGCCTTTTGGTCTAACTAATTCACCAGTGTTCTTCATTGATTCGATGAATCAGATATTTCTGTGATATCTATATTCTTTTGTTGTACTATTTGTAGAACAAACCTTGGTGTATTCAAATACAAGGTATGAACATGAGAAACACTTGGAAGTAGTATTGGGAATCTTGAGAGATCACTATTTGTATGCCAAATTATCAAAGTGTGATTTTTGGAAACAAGAGGTATGCTTTCTTGGCCATTTGATTCCTGAAAAAGGTGTTTTAATGGATTCTAAAAAGATAGAAGAAATTATCTCATGGTAACCACCGAATAGCATCTTTGAGATACGAAGTTTTGTTGTTATATCTGGTTATTACCAACGCTTTCTGTATGAATTTTCATAGCTATCATCACCAATTAAAACCATGAAAAAGAATAATACTCAATTACAATGGATTGAGGAATGATATAAGTCTTTCCAAGAGATAGAATTTATTCTTACAACAACACCTATATTGATTTTTCCAGAATAAATACAGGGATATGTGGTGTATTTTGATGCTTTGGGATCAGGTTTGTGTTGTGTTCTCATACAAGGAGACCTTGTCGTTGCATATGGTTAAATGTAGTTGAGAGTGAATGATAATAACTAACTAATACATGAATTGAAGATAGAATCAGTTTTTCTTGATTTACATACTTGGAGACATTATCACATTAGTGAAAAAATCAGTATGTTTACGGGTCATAATAGCTTGAAATGCATTTTCTCAGAGCGATATTTAAATCTTAGAAAAAGGAGATAGATGGAGTATATTATGATGTTTGAATTTGACTAGTTATATACATCAAGAAAAGGAAATTTAGTGGTAGATGCATTGAGCATAAATTCATATGCTCAGTTGTTAAAAGAAGCATTAGATGAATGGAAGTTGATGTTGGTCCTTGCAGACATGCCTTTGGAATATGAAGACTAAGGTGATGTTATGATTTTCATTTTAGTTTCTATGGTTCATGGTTTGGTAAATATTGTTAAATAGGCACAAATATATAAGGCACAATTCTTAGTTATCAGTTTAAAAATAAATGGTGGGGAGACCATTGAGGGATGGAAACATGATGGGAGTTCAGTGTTTTGGTTCATATATTAGATGGATATTCCTATAAGTTTTCAAGAATATCTTCTTCATTCTTAATACCATTCAAGATGGTTTGTATATCTAGGACTACAGAAGTTGAAAAGGGAATTGGAGGCGCAGTTTTAGTGGAGAGGTATGAAATGAAAGGTGGTCGAGTTCTTCTCGTACTGCTTAACCTGTTAGCAGGTTAAATCAGAGAACCAGATACTTGTAGGTATGTTGCTATCTATACTGATTATATTGTAGAAATTGGAGCAGATAACTATGAATTTTCTTACAAGTATCCAAATAATGGTCTGTAAAAACGATGTTGTAGGGGTGATAGTGGATCAGCTCACAAAGATGGCTCATTTAATATCTATTTGTGAAACTGATAAGGTGGAGTATCTATCTAAAATCTATATCCAAGAAGCTGTAAAGAAACATGGTGTACCAGTTTCAATTATGTTAGACAGATATCTGAGGTTCATGTATTGTTTCTAGAAATATTTATCGAAATTCCTTGGGACTCAATTGACTATGAGTATGGTGTACCATCCATAAACGGATGGGAAATCTGATATAATGATACAACCATTGGAAGACATGCTATGGGATTTCACAATAGATTTTTGTATCTTATGGTAAGATCATATACCCTTAGAGGATTTCTTTTATAATAACATCTATCAGGGCTCAATAAATATAGATCCATTTGAAGCATTGAATGGGCGTCCATGTCATTCTAAATTTTTTTAAAAGGAAGCATGTGAGACTTCACTAGTTGGGATGAGCCTTGTCCAAGAAATGATAAATAAGATTCGGTTGATCAGAAAAATAATAAAGATAGCTCAGACTCAGCATAAATCATATACAGATCATCATCGAAGACCATTGTCATTCATGGTGAGTGATCATATGTTCTTAAGGATTTCAATATGGCTTGGACATCAATATTTTGGGAAGTAGGGAAAGTTATCTCCTCAATAAATTGGCCCTTTTGAGATACTATAATGATTTGGAGAGGTGGTATATCGGCTAGAATTACCAAAATGATTTAGTTTAGTGAATAATGTGTTTCATATATCTTAGTTGAAAAAGTTTCATCCCGATCCTGACCATGTTATCAGATGTGATCATGTTGACCTAGAGTCTGATGCTTATTTGGTACATATCCCGATGTAGATTGTGTATTTGAAATAGAATGTATTTTTTGGAAAGGTAATTGTTCTATTGAGGGTTTTATGGGAGCAGTTTTGATTGAAGAAGATATTTGGGAATGTGAGAGGGAAATGAATAAGCAATGACAGGAACTCTTTAAAGGTAGTGAGGGTTTTCTACATTCCAAGGACAAAAAAAATGGTGGGGAGAATTTAGTATCCCTAGTTTTTTTATGTAACCATTAAATGATGATTTTTAGAGTTATAAAGTGTAAGGGTGAAGTATGTTAGAGTTGGGTGAACATTAAACATGTTTTTGTGGATAAAAGAGATGTGCATGGGATATGCACGATTTTTCCAAACTGGGCTGTAAGCCTAGTATAAACCATGTAAAGTTGAAAATTATGCAAATTAGCTTTGACATGTTGTGGGAATGGTTAGAGAGACCATGTGAGGAGGTCATGTGAAGTGCCCCTTAAAGCAGTAGCTAACACACGGTTAGTGCATGGTTTGTCTCACCGTGCAGACTAACTGTGCACAAGGAAAAAGTAAGATCCTATTTTTTATAATCTTAATAGTTTTTGCTACTAATTTCTTTTTTTTCTTCAAAATTTCCCTAATTAGATATTTCTCTCTATTGAATTTTGGGGAACCCCTCCCAAGTGTTGATGAACAGATCCTAAGCCCTCCCTTGTCATTTTGAAGCCCAATTCTCATGGTAAGTGACATTCTTTTTTGTTCTCGTCATGTTTATTTAGATATACTAAGATCTACTTATCTTGTTCTCTTTTTTTCTCATAATTATGCCTATTATGGGTAGATCTATGTTTTTGGATACTAAATATGATGATATTTTGTCTTTTTTGTTATATAATAAGGGATTTAAGGCCTTTTTTGTAGAGAGATAACCCGGTTGCTAGAGCGTTCTTTGTCCGTTTTCAGATATCACCAAAACCTTCTAGGTAGGTGGATTCGCTCTCATCTTCTAATTCTAGAATTGATTGGATTAGTTTCAAATATATTAAATTGAATGAAATTGATTGTTATATCCTGGTATAGTTCATGGAATAAATCTTTTTTTAGTGATGATTTATCGTTTTTGTGATATTGTGTAATTTTGGTGAATTATTTTGATTATTTTTCTTTAATGATTTTAAAATGATTTTGTTAAATTTTGGATGTACTAGAGATTATAAATGGTATTTTTGGAATGGGGTTATTTTTTTATAAAAAATTAGTTTTATTGAAATGGTTTAGCATCGAAATGGTTTTCGTGGAAAAGTGATTTTCAATAAAACATGGGTTTTATTAAAAAAGTGTTTTGGGAACATCCTTGGGAATATTGGTCTGTGAGTTCATATTACATGTATGGGGTTTGGTTTAAATATGACCCTATTCTCGGTGCCAAAGGGTTAATGGATCATGGGATATAATTACCTTATGACATCTTGGTATATCGTTGAGAAACCACAAATGAGTAGGTAATTGTCATAACGAAGCATGCATGGTTTGTAGAATATATATGTGTAATGGTTTGAGTATGCTGAAGGAATATTGATAAATGGTTGTAAATCATTGTTTTTGTCATTTTATAGAACAATAAATTTTTGGAAAATAGGTTTCAATTTCACTTGTATGCTTTTGGTTGCAAATGGTTTTGGAAAATTGTTTATATTTAGTTATAAAATCTTTTGAGATATTTTATTTATATAAACAATTTTATATAAATGTTTCTAACTCATATATACTAGTGGAATGAGTAGGGAAGTCGTTGTGGGAAACCTACTGAGTTTTATACTCAGCACTACTTTGAATGTTTGGTTCTTTTGCAGATGTTGTCTTCCAGGATAGGGGAAAAGGTATTGTATCACACTTTTTTAGCACAACTTCCTGATACACAGGCTATTTGGTGATCTTGGAGCATGGATATATGGAATAATGGAATCTTATGAACTTCTTCAAGTCTTTAGTTGTTCTAATTTTTACATGATACTTGTGTGGTATTCATATATTTTACACTTTCGAGTTGTTTGATATGAATAATGTAGTTGAGTTATCTTTTTTTTATTCATTCATCATATAGTGATCTGTTTGGTTATGGTTTGTTTGGTTAGTGGTTTATTTATTAAAGGGTAAATCGTCCCCCACTTTTATTTGAAACCCTTTGGCATTTATTTCCAGCCATTGGAATCATGGGGATATCACTTAAGTCCAAGTAATGACTGATTATACTCTCAAGATAATGAGAATTAGAGAGCCATCACAAGTTTTAAGTTTTTTAAATGTTTTTTGGTTTTTAGTGTTTTTAGGGTTTTTTGGGTGTTTCTGGTTTTTAAGGGTTTAGGGTTTTTAGTGTTTTCTTATGTTTCTTTTGTATTATATGGGTATTTAGGTTTTTATGGTTTCCTTAAGGGTTTTTAAGATTTTTAGGGTTATTATGTTTATACGTATTTTTAAAAAAATATAGGGTTTTTATGATTTTTAGGTATTTTGAGGGGTTTAGGGTTTTTATGGTGTTAGGGGTTTATGGTTTTTCAATGTTTTAGGGTTTTCAGTGGTTTTTAGGGAATTTTTGGGGTTATTACATTTTTAAGTTTTTAAGGGGTTAAAGTGTTTTCGAATTTTTATTGGTTTTTTTAGATTTTATGGGTTCTTATGATTTTTATGGGTTTTAAGAGTTTTTATTGTTTTTAGGGTTTTTAGCATTTTTTGGTTTTTAGGGGTTTTAAGTGTTTTGGGTTTTTGAGGTTTTAAAATGGGTTTTCTAGGTTTTTGGTATTTATTTTTTGTTTTTTTGGATGTTCAAGGATTTTTTATAATTTTTATGATTTTTTGTTTTTTTGGGATTTTGGGGTTTTTATCTTTTTTTATGTTTTTTAGGTTTTTTAGGTTTTTTTGGTTTTAAGGGTTTTTTTTCAGTTTTTAAGGGGTTTAATTTATTTATAGTTTTTTTGATGTTTTTTGGGGTTTAAAGGGGTTTTATATTTTTAGGGGGTTTGTAGGTTTTTAATGGGTTTTTTATTTTTATGGTTTTTATGGGTTTAGCATATTTTTGGTGGGTTTTAGGGTTTTTATATTCTTTTTAGTGACCTTAGAAGATTTAATTTTTTTTAATTTATTAATTTTTTTTATGTTTTTAGGGTTACTTTTTTTTAGGTATTTTTATGTGTTTTTTGGATTTTTATGGATTTTTAGTGTATTTATTGATTTTGAGGGTTTTAGTGTTTTAAGAGGTTTTGGGGTTTTTAGGGTTTTTAGTATTTTTAGTGTTTAGGGGTTTTATTTGTTTTAAGGTTCTTAAGGTTTTATATGGGTTTTCTATATTTTTAGTATTTTTTATGTTTTTAGGTATTATTAATGATTTATGAAAATTTTATGATTTTTATGGTTTGTAGGTATTTTTAGGGTTTTTAAAGATTTTAATGATTTTTAGTGTTTTTTAAACATTTTTTGGGCTTTAAAGTGTTTTTAGAGTTTGTAGTGGGTTTTTAGGTTTTTAATTTGGTTCTTATTAGTTTTTTAGGTTTTTAGGGTTTTCATGGTTTTTTGTATTTTTAGGATTTTAAGGTGTTTATTTGATATTCATGGTTTTTGAAGGGTTTTAAGATTCTTTTTATCTTTTTTTATGTATTTAGGGATTTTTTTTGTTTTTATACTTTTTATTGGATATAAGAGTTTTTAAGGAATTTGAGGGTTTTAGGGTTTGTTTGGAGTTCTATGGTTTGTTATGTTTTTAGGGGTTTAAATTGTTTTTATGTTTTCATAGGGATTTTAGGGTTTTTTATTATTTTTCTATGTTTTTAGTGATTTCTAATAAATTTTTAATTTTTATGGTTTTTATGGTTTTAGGGTTTTCATGGTTTTTTGGTTTTTTTCATAATTTTATCAGGGTTTTCATGTTTTTGTAGATTTTACGGTTTTTATGGTTTTCTTATGTTTTTAATGTTTTTAGAGAATTATAGGGGTTTTTATATTTTTAGTGTGTATTTTGGGTTCTTATGGTTCTTGTGGTTTTTAATGTTTTTATGGTTTTTAGGGGTTTTCGGGGTCTTAGAGTCTTATTACTGTTTTAGGGTTTTTAACTTTTTTTAAATTTTTTAATGGGTTTTATGTTTTTTAGGTTTTTAAGGTTTCATTAATGGTTTTTATAGTTTTTAGAGATTTAATTTATTTAGGTATTTTGAGTGATTTATTTGGATTGATATGGTTTCAGTGTTTTAAGGTATTTTGAGTGTTTTTAGGGTTTTAGGGGGTTTTAAGGGTTTCATATTATTTAGGTTTTAGAATTTTAAAGTGTTTTTAGGTTTTGAAAGTTATTATAGGGTCTTCATGGTTATGATGTGTTTTTATGTTTTTATTGACATTTAGGAATTTTTTAGAATTTTCATACTTTTTAGGGTTTTTAGGGATTTGGAGGTTTTTTATTTTTATTTTTTGGTTTTTTGGGTTATATAGTTTATTTGTATTTTTAGTGTTTTTCTGAATTTCTAGGGTTTTGAAGGTTGTTTTAGTTTTTTTTATGTTTTTATTCGATAAAATGATTCTTAATGTTTTTATGGGATTTTTATGGTTTTTATAGCTATTTAGGAGTTTTAAGTGTTTTATTGGATTTATTATTTTTAGGTGTTTTTATTGAATTTATGGGTTTTTTCTTTTTTAGTTTTTTCTAAGTTTGGTAAGGGTTTTAAAAGTTTTTATGTTTTTAAATTTTTCATAGGGGTTTTTTAGGTTATTATTTTTTTTTAACTTTTTTAGGATTTCTAGTGGATTTTTTGGATTTTTATGATTTTTAGTGTTTCTTGGGATTTTCATAGGTTTTAGGGTATTTGGGTGTTTATGATTTTTTTTCTTTTATAGTTTTTGGGATTTTTAGGGGTTTAAAGCCTTTAATTGTTTTTATGGTTTTATTAGAAATTCTTATGGTTTTTAGTAATTTTAATGTTTTCAGGGATTTTTATGTATTTTTAAGGATTTTTAGGGTTTTTGTCTATTTAGGGATTTTGAGGAATTTTAGGGTTTTTGTGGTTTTATGAATTTTTTTAGTTTCTTGTGTCTTTTTATTATTTAGGTTATTTGAGTTTTTTTATAGTTTATAATGTTTTTAAGTTTTAATGTTATTTTATAGTTTTCAGTGGGTTTTAGGGGTTTTGTGGGTGGTTTTATTGTTTTTTAGGGATTTTTTCTTTTTGGGTTATCTAAGGATTTTATAATTTTTTTAGGCTTTTTAGGGGTTTATGTTTTTTATAATTTTATGATTTTGTTATGAGATTTTAGGGATTATTATATTTTTAGAGATTTTTATGAATTTTTAATAATTCTTATGGATTTTTAGGGATAATTGGGATTTTGAGGGGTTTGTGGGTTTTTATGGAATTTTAGGTATTTTGGGTTTTTAAGGATTTTTGAGTTTCTTAGGGGTTTTACGTTTTTATAGGTTTTTAACATTTTTATGCATTTAATGGGGTTTTACAGTTTTTAGTGGTATTTAGGGTTTTTAAGGGTTGTCAGGTTTTTTAGGTATTTAGGTGTTTTTTAGGTTTTGTATGGTTTAGGTTTTTTAGTCTCATGGGGAATTTACAATTTTTATATTTTTTAGGTTTTCTAATTGTTTTTCAGTGTCTTTAGGGGTATTTTACTTTTTTGGGGATTTTTTGGGATATTTTAGTATTTTAATGGTTTGTAGGGTTTTTAGTGTTTTTAGGTTCTTAAGGGTTTCAGTGGGGTTTTTGGGGTTTTTAGGGGTTATTTTTCATTTTTTGGGATTTATAATGCTTATTATAATTTTTATGGGGTTTAATGGTTTTTAGTGTTTTTTTGTTTTTACGGGTTTTTAGTGTTTTAGGGTTTATTATAGTTTTTAGAATTTTGGGTTTTTTAGATTTTTTACTTGTTTTTATGATTTTAATATTTTCTTTGGGTTTTTCAAGGGTTTTAGGTTTTTTTTACATTTTTATGGATATTTAGTGATTTTTAATGATTTTATGAGTTTTAGAATATTTAAGGATTTTCAGGGTTTTAGGGATTTTAGGGTTTTTATGGGTTTTTTGGGTTTTTTGGGTTTTTTGGTTTTTTTGGTTTTTTAGTATTTTTATGTATTTATAGGATTTTAGGGTTTTAATACTTTTAAGGGTATAAAGGGTTTTTTTAGAGTATTTAGTGTTTTTATAGGTTTTAAGGCGTTTTTATGGTTTTAAGGGTTTTATGGTTTCTTAGGATTTTCAAGATTCTTATAGTCTTTTTTGGTGTTTTAGGGATTTTTCATTTTTTAGGTTTCTAGAGGTTTTAAGTGTTGTTTGGATATTAAGTTTTCTTATTATTTTTTGGGTTTT
Source organism: Viscum album (assembly GCA_963277665.1). Lineage (NCBI taxonomy): Eukaryota > Viridiplantae > Streptophyta > Magnoliopsida > Santalales > Viscaceae > Viscum > Viscum album. The sequence goes on from OY728164.1 coordinate 792,953,336, forward strand.
AGGGGTATTTATGTTTTTATAGATTTTAGGGTTTTCTAGGATTTTTATGTATTTGTATGGTTTTAGGGATTTTAAATTTTTTGAAGGTTTTTAGGGGTTTAATGGTCTTTAGTGTTTTTAAGTTTTTAGTGGTTTTATGTGATTTAATGTTTTTAAGGTTTTCTTATAGTTTTTAAATTTGTTATAATTTTTAAAAATTTTAGGTGTTTTTAGGAATTTTTATGATTTTTAGGGGTTTTAGGGGTTTTAGGGATTTTAGGGATTTTGAGTAGTTTTATGGTTTAATGGTTTTTTATGTTTTAGGAGGTTTATTGGAATTTTTTCGGGGTTTTAAGTAGTTTTAGAGTTTTTTTATGTTTTAAGGATTTAATGAATTTTTAGATTTTTTAGTTGGTTTTTAGGTTTTTTATGAGTTTTAGGGTTTTTTGGTTTTTAGGCTTTACAGTTTGTTTGGTTTTCATGTTTTTTAGGGTTCATAGTGTATTTAGGGTTTTAAGGGTTTTAAGTGTTTTTAGGTTTTTAGTGTTTTTCGTTTTTTAGGGATTTTAAGGATTTTGAGGGTTTTTAGGGTTTTTATGGATATTTGGGTTTTAGGGGTCGTTTTTATTCTTTTAGGGTTTTTAAGGTTTTTCGAGTTTTTTAATGTTTTAAGGTTTTTAATGGGTTTTTAGCGTTATTAGTTTTTTATGGTTTTTTTGGGTTTTAGTTTTCTTTAATGTTTTTAGTGGTTTTATGTTTTTTAGTGATTTTGTGAATTTTATGGTATTTTTTTGTGTTTTTATGTATTTTGTGGGTTTTTATGTTTTTTATGGATTTTATGGTTTTTTCATTTAGGGTTTTTATGTTTTTAGTGTTTTTAAGGTTTCTCATTGTTTTTTGAAAAAATTTGGGTGCTTAAAGGGTTTTTATTTTTTTAGAAGTTTTTATGGGTTTTTATGTTTTTTCTTCCATTTTTTATGTTTTTTAGGGGATTTAAATGTTTTATGGTTTTAAGGTTTTATTATGGTTTTTAGGGTTTTTTACATTTTTATGGATTTTTCTGGATTTTTAGGGGGGTTGGGTTTTAGGGTTTCTTGTTTTTTTACATTTTTAAAGGTTTTTTAGAGTTTCTAACATTTTTGGGGTTTAAATTTTTTTAAAGTTTTTAGTTCATTTTTAGGGGTTTTATTGGATTTTAATGTTATTAGTTTCTAATACGGTCTTTAGGGTTTTTATCATTTTTAGGTTTTTAGTGGTATTAAGTGTTTTTAGTTTTCTTAAGGATTTATTTTTGTTTTTTAGGTTTTTTATGTTTTTAGTGATTTTTATGGCCTTTTAGGATTTTGTGGGGTTTTGGGGTTTTAGGGATTTTGAGCGATTTTGAGGGATTTTAGGGTCTTTAGGGTTTTTAGGATTTTTCAGATTTTATGTGTTTCTTTGAATTCTGTTGAGTTTTTAATGTTTTAGAGTTATTTAACATTTTTGTGGATTTAAATGGTTGTTTTAGTGAGATTTTAGGGTTTTTATGTGGTTTTATGGTTTTTAGGCATTTTAATGGTTTTTAACAGTTTTATGGCTTTAGGGTCCTTTTAGGGTTTTTAGGGTTTCTATAATTTGTTTAGGATTTTTGGGGTTTTAATTCTATTATTTTTTCATGGTTTTAATGAGGTTTTCTAGGTTTTCAATGACTTTTAATTTTTATTGATATTTAGGGATTTCATAGATTTTTATGATTTTTTTACTCTTTTTAGGGATTCTGAGGGTTTTTATGTTTTTTATGTTTTTTTAGGCTTTAAGGGTTTTTAGGACTTTATGGATCTCTTATAGGTTTTCAGGGATTTTAGAGTTTTTATGTTTTTAGGGATTTATGGATTTTTAAGGATTTATTTGGTTTTTAAGGGTATTTGGAATTTTTAGGGGTTTTAATGTTTTTATGGTTGATGGGATATTATGGTGTTTTGGTTTTTAGTGTTTTTGTTAAGTATTTTATGAGTTTTTTAGATTTTGTTGAGTTTTTCAATTTTTATAAGAGTTTAAAAAAATTTATATTTTTGGACTAGGGATTTAGAGTTTTTATGGTTTTAATTATTTTTGGTCGTTTTGGGGGTTTTATAGTTCTAGAGTTTTTAGGGTTTTAGTGTATTTTGGGTTTTAAGTGTTTTTTGGAGTTTTTTTGGGGTTTTAAGTATTTTTAGGGTTTTAGGATTTTCTTATGGGTTTTTTGGGTTTTTATGGTTTTTATAAATTTCTACGTCTTTTTAGGATTTTTATGTCTTTTAGGTTTTTAGGGATTTGGGGGATTTTTATGGTTTTTGTGGGTTTTTGGATTTTTAGGGTTTTTATGTTTTTATGTTATTTGGGTTTTAAGGGGTTTTTTTTGTGTTTTTTAGGATTTCAATGGGTTTTTAGAGTTTTTTAATGTTTTTAGATTTTTAAATTGTTTTAGAGTTTTCAGAGGTTTTTTGGGTTTCTATGGGTTTTAGTGTTTTGTATAGTTTTAAGGTGTTTTATAGTTTTTATGGTTATTAGGTTTTATGGTTTTTAACATTCTTGGGGATTTAAGTGTTTTTAGTTTTTAATGGTTTATTAGTTTTTTTAAGGGTTTTAGGAATTTTATGTTTTATGTATTTTTTTGGTCATTTTGGGATTTTATTTTTTGAAGGTTTTTAGGGGTTTTAAGGCTTTTTGGATTTTAAGCGTTTTATGGGTTTTTTGAGATTTTTGAGATTTTAGTATTTTTTGAGTTATTTAGGGTTTTTATTGTTTTTTAATGTTTCTAATGTTTTTGTGGGATAAAAGTGTTTTTAGTGTTTTTGGTGATTTTTAGATTTTTTATGAGGTTTTATGGTTTTTACGGTTTTATGGTTTTTTTTCGTTTTAAGGGGTTTGGGGGGAGGGGGTTTGGGTCCTTTTACAGTTTTTAGCATTTTTAGGGTTTTAGTGTTTTAGGTCTTTAGAGTTTTCATTGGCAGTTTTCATGATTTGTAGAGTTTTTTTTGTGTTTTTATGGTTTATAGGGACTTCGAAGGTTTTTATGGTTTTAGGGGTTGTTAGTGTTTTTAGCATTTTTTAGGTTTTATGGGTCTTATGGATTTTAGGTTTTTAAGGATTTATTATGTTTTTTCTGTTTTTTACTTTTTTAATGTTTTTAGTAATTTTGAGTATGTTTATGGTTTTTATGGGTTTTTGATATTTTTAGGGTTTTTGGGGTTTTAAGGTTACTTTATGTCTTTTTTGTTTTTTAGTTTTTTGTCATTTATTCAGGGTTATTATGGTTTTTAGAGGTTTTTAAATTTTTTGTCTTCCTAAATTTTTTTTTTAATTTTTTTTGTTTTTAGGGTTTTTTTTCATTTTTATGGGTTTTAAATGTTTTATGGGTTTTATGGTTTTAGGGGTTTTTTAAGGGGTTTTTGGGTTTTTTAGTGTTTTTGATTTTTAGGGGTTTTAAGAGTTTTTAGATTTGTAGTGTTTTCATAGGGGTTTGAAGACTTTTCTACAATTTTTGGGATTATAGGGGTTTGTTTTTGGATTTTTATGTTTTTTAGGGTTCATAGGGATTTTGAGGGTTTTAGATATTTTAAGGGTATTCATCATTTTTAGTGTTTTTAGGAGTTTAACATGTTTTTTAGGTTTTAATGTTTTCATTGGTTTTTAGGGTTTTTAGGGTATTTAGAGTTATTTATGATTTCGAGTTTTTTTTTGGGAATTTTAGGATTTTTACATGTTTTTGGGTGCTTTGGGATTTTGAATATTTTGTGGTTTTTATGATATTTAGGTTTTTTAGGGATTTTTTGAGTTTTTAGTGTTTTACAATTTTAGTATTATTTAACATTTTTAAGGAATCAAACGGGTTTTTACAGTTTTTTTTTGGATTTTTCGGTTAAAATGTGCTTTTATTGTTTCAATGTTTTTAGGTGTTTTATGGGTTTAATTGGTTTTACGGTCTTTTTAGGATTTTTAGTGTTTTTTTGGGTTTTTAGGTGTTTTAAGTGATTTTTGGGTTATATGTTTTTCTTAAGGGTTTTTAGGGATTTATGGTTTTTTATGTTTTTTGGGATTTTTAGGATTTTTTATGATTTCTCTGGGGTTTAGCGTATTTTAGTGATTTTCAGGTTTTATAGGGTTTTTAGCATTTTTTTTTGTTTTTAGGGGTTTAAAGTGTTTTTATGTTTTTAAGGATTTCTTAGGGGGTTTTAAGGTTTTTTTTAGGTTTTTTATGACTTTAGGGATTTTTTGTGATTTTTATAATCATATGGTTTTTTGGTTTTTTATGGATTGTGCTCATAATGAATTGTGCTCATCTTTTCCATCATTCAGATCTTCTTCTGAATCAGCCTCTATGACTGGAGCATCCCTTGACCTACTTATCTCTTCTTCACTATATTTCTGAGACTGATCGTGTCTTTGCTGAAGATTCTTCTCTTTCTCCAATATAATTACATAATGAATTTCCACTACCATTTTAAGACACTTTTTTAAGAATTTATGCGCTTTTATTTTCTTTGAATATCCAAGAAGTATACCTTCATCTCTAAGAGATTCAAATATCCTGTGTTTCTTTTTATTGAATGCCTCAGAGTTGTGGATAATGATTAATACTGATTCCATTATTATATAATCATCATTAAAGAAAATATAAAATCTCCTCCCATAAATATATCTTGGTGAAATTGGTCCGCACACATCAATATGAACCAACTCAAGCTATCTTGTTCAACTTTTCTTTTTTTCCTTATATTTCTTTAGAAATGATATTACCTTATTGGAAGGAATCACACGTATGTTTACGATCATGTGATAATCTAGGGAGATCTCTAGCATCATCATATTTAATCAAATATTCAAAGGACGTTTGGCTAACATGGAAAATACATTTATGCCACAACTTATTTTCTTATTCCCTAGGCAAAAAGCATATATCTTATTCTTCACTCATAAGGTGTAGATTCCCTTTTTTAAGCTTTCCCTAATGTAAAAAATCACCATATTTTTCCTTGATGCCACATAATTTCATAGAAAATATTATGTCATGTCCTGAATCACACAATTGATTTACACTTAATATGATGTGACTAAGACCTTCAATAACCAAGAAATTGGCACATCTCATGTATTTTTACCCAAAATTTTCTTTCCCAGAGATAATAATTTCAAACTGTTCATCATTACTAAATCTCACGATACATAATTTATTATACCTAATTCCCATAACTATATCCTTGTTTTCTATCGTATGTGTGGTGCATCCACTGTCAATGATCCATATCCCAGTGTGATATGATACCTTAAACGTAATCTCCACAACCACTACCTTATCTAATATTTTCTTTTTGATCCATGTTTTGACTTCATACCTAGTATGGATTGATAGTCTTGATATTACTCAGAATATAATGGACCAACTTCATCTTGTAGAGATGAAAATCATTTTTTAATTTTTAGCTCATTTGATGATACATATGTCTGTTGCTTATAACCAACTTTAGTATTTTTGGGAACATTCCTTTGTATTTATGATAAGAATTTTTTTCCATGTGTCTGAATCCTCCACACCTGAAATAGTTACCATTAAATGGTGATATGCAAAATTAAGATATATATGACTAACTCTGTTGATCATGCTCCCTTCAGTACCTCTTTGTAATGGAAAAAAATTTCTTGAATGTCCCATATTTCCACACCAGTAGAATCTTATAAGGGGTACATTACTGTGTGGAAATATTACTCCTTAATTAGTCCCTTGGGTTCTCTAAATCTTTTAATTCTACTTCATACACCAATCAATTTTCAATATTGGAATGAGTGCTTATTGTCCGACTTCAACTTCTACTACGTTCTATTTTCGATCAAGCCCCATTCTTGCCTTACAGTTTTTATTTGACTATGGATTCTCTTCTGGTGGACCACTATGCTTAGATTTCATCATCTCTAATTTCAGTAAGATTTGATTTCCTGATTCCATAAAAGGAGTTAATAGTTTTCATTATCTTTAACACTTTTTCGTAGACCGACAACTTCCTCTTCATGTTCTTTGATTCATTTGATTTTATCATTTCTAATATCAGTCAAACTCTCGATCTCTTTTTTCGGTTTTTCAATTTTGAGTATGTACTCAACCACATTTTTTGAACTTTTTGGCATTAATGACTTCAAATTTTCAATTTCTTTATTCATCCCAGACGTATCTTCTTCCTTCTACTGCATATAGAGTTGGGCATCATGAACAAATTTGTTAGATTTATTTTTCTGGATCTCCAGACATCTATCTATTCAATATCATCTTTTAATTCATCCTGAAGGTCCGCTATTCCTTTAACTTCTCCATTTTCATTGTCACTTTCTTCTTTTGTTATATAATTTTTTATAACCACCACCAAAGCATCTACCACATGATCCTTGAATTCCTCTAATTCTTATGCCTAAAATTCATCTAAACTTTTATCTTCTTTTGGAATCAGACTATTCATTTTCATGAAATTTTTATTAGCACTTATCCTACCTTTCTCATTGGATGAATACTTTTTTGGGTAATTTCATCATTGTATTCGTCATTATCTTCAAACATCATAGGACACTTTACTACAAAATTTCCAGTCTTTCCACATAGGAAGCCTGGAAGTGGATGTTTACCTTGGAATATTCCTCTTCCTCTTTGTATATTTAAAGAGGGAAATGACAAGAAATAATCTAAATTATCTTCCTCTTGACCATCTTCAATAGAGAGAATATTCATGGCCTTGAATTCAACTAATTCAGACTTCCCTTTTTCCAAAACACTATTATCAACATTTCTCATTTCATATGTGACAAGAGTATGGTGCAATTTACCCAATATTAGCTCCTTTAGATCTTTATCTTCCAACATAGAAACCTTTATATTAATCCAAGGTATAAGATCTCTCAAGATGTGCTTGAAAATCATAATATCTTTAATGATTTCTATAGGACTAGTCATTTCTTCCAGAACTACACTCACCCAATAAAATAATATATCAATAGACTCATTTGGGTGCATTCAAATATCCTCATATTTGTTCCATAGAAATTGAATCTTTTTTTCTTTGACTTTTTAGTTTTCCTCATAAATATTTAGTAACTTTTTTCACATAGAATGTGATGTTTTAAATGGAATAACCTTTGTATAAATTGTATTTGATAGGGATCCACCAAAAGCATTAATATCTTTATCATCAACTTCCAATTCCCTTCTTTTATCTTCTAATAAAGCACCATTGTCAATACTAGCTGAAATACCAGGAATTTTTGTTGTAAAGACATTCATTCCAAAAGATATAAAGTAGTACTGTGTCCGATTCTTCCATAGTTGAATTTTTTTCCATTAAAGATCGGAATTCATTTTTGATTGACCACCTCCAATTCACATACTAAGTGAGATTTAATGGCATTTAACCTTTCCGGATGATACCAATTTTTCGGTCTACTAGTTTAAATAACCTGAGATGGAGGTTGAATCAGTGTATGATAGATTAAAAATATTTCCCCTTCGGATCTTGTTTCATTGTTAAACAAAACAAACATATATCTTTCTCCCATACAAATTTCTGAATAGAAATGAAATCATGCATAGGACACAATGATTTTACATGGTTCATCCTCACTACGATACATCTATGGAGAAAATGAAGATGATGCACTGATGTACCAAATCCAACAAAGCTCACTACAAAATACAAGGATTGAGATAGATCCCTTCTATGCCCAGGCTCACATCCTTTAAAATATTTAGGGGTTTCTCACTACATTACTAAGGGTCACTCCCTATGTATCTTTCTATCTCTCACTACCATTGTAAAATATCACCTTCTTTCTCTTCCTTTTCTCACTACTCTTGGAAGGGATATATATAGAGTTTATGGACTTGTAGGTACCTTCATTTTCATGAAAGAATACATCCTCAACTATTGGTAGATGATATATTGAAGTCCATTTTTCACCCATAGATGAAATAAACTTTTCCTCATAATGTTAGTTAATGGAAATTACTCTCATGAACAATTTTAGTGCATTTTAATACTTTCTCAATCCCTCTATGAACTGCCTTTCTCTTCCACAAATTCTTCAGTGCATATGCTTTGTGGACCACCTCCTTTCCATACTACTGTCGCTTTCCATGCCATGTACTTCCTCTGCGTACTGTCTCTACAAACCACTTCCGTTGACTACAACTTTCATGTGCGTCTTCTCCTCTTTGAACCACTTCTCTTTCAAATACTGTTTTTCTTTATGAGACACGGTTCCTCAGAAAATATTTTTGTGAACTATTTCTGCGAACTCCTTCTCCATTCGCGAAATACCCCTCACAAACTAAATCACCATTTTTGGAATTATCCCACACGAACCACTTTTAGACTTTACCAAATTCCCACAGAAAAATATTTTTCTTATGAAACTTTCTCTATGTAATTATGGTATTAGAGCCACTTATATAGTAAATAGATCCAAAAAGTCTTCTCATCTGAGATTTACCCAAGCTTCACCATGTACCGATTCTCCCAAAAATTATTTCACTATGCATTCCACATACCATTTTTTCCTCCTTTGTGGCAGCCAAAATCACTGTCACCATTTTTCCAATGACACCCTTCATAGATTCTCAAATCACCGTCTCATTTCCACCAATGGAAATACACCCCACGAACCTCAAGCCTCTATAAACCGCATGACATCCCATGAACTATTCACCTTTTGTGAACTGCAAGCCTTCCCGCAAACCATTTTTCCTTCCACAAACCATTCCGCGTACCTAATTTTCAATCCACAAACCATGATTCATAGTCCACATACTATCCACTCTTATGAAGATATATTATTTTTCCAAAAAACAAAACCACCAATTTTGAAGCCCAAAAAATTTGGAAAACAATAGGAAACTACCCCACCATAAACACCTACATCAGAAAACACCATCCATACTTATTTACGGCCATCTAATATTGTCAACAAACCTATTCTTACCCAAAACATTCCGAGAGGAAATACTGGGGAATTTTTTCCTAATAATTCTTTTTTATGATGAATACAACCTATTAATTTGTTATAGGAGGGGATTGATATTATATAGCCCCTAAATACCTTGATAGGTAACATGAGATAAAAAATCATGTGTATTTTTGTATATCCCATCCTAGAAAAAATTATTTCATAGACACATGGCCTTAACTATAGGATCAGGATGTTCAAGATCATTATGGATTGTCATAAGGAATGGAATGAACTTTTATACATTATGAATTTTATCACTAAATAACCAATTGTTGTTATCCAAGAATTTATTTATTGATATTCCTGATGTTATTAATATTTTAAGAATTATTTTATACTCCCTTTACTTATTTTATATTAAATGTGCATAATTTGTCTGAAATATTAATGTTTTAATACTGAGTATAATTTTTGAGCATTTTTAGAAGTAGTCCAATTGAGTTAGTTTACAATTTTATTTATAACTCTTACCCTAGTAATTTAAATTGTGTGGTTACTATTTTTTATGATTCCTTATTCAATATATCACATATCAATAGAAGGAATCATGGGCCAATTAGGCCATTTAAAAGTTCATATGGACCACACAAGATGACCGAAAGAATTTGTGAAAATACAGGACCAGCCATGATGATTCAGTTATTGGTCTCACTCACGAACCTCATATTTTGTGATACTCCACCATTTGTTATTTATTGTCCCAAATAATCGTGGATAAAAATTTCAGTGCCCAACTCTAAGAACAATGGTCCCAAATGAAGCTTTGAAGTCCAGCCCAGCATTCTGGATGGGAATTAAGATTAGTATAGTATTAATGACATATCTCCTGATATAGTCATCAAATCCAGCTAGAATTTTTTAGTGGGAAAGAGGATATATATTTGGCCGACTTTTTTGAAGAAATAATTCGGATTTGAAGGAATCATACTATTCCAAAATCCATTCACATTTTGGCCATCGAAAAAGCATCGATTGAAATGGACAGTTTAACTTTGTTTAATCAACCAGCCATAACTTTTGCTCCTTAATTCCAAATGACAACAAATTTTGAGAGATGTCGGAAAACATTATTATATTAAACTTTCAAGAAGGTGATATCTCGAGATTCAGCTTTCTGGATGTCCCAATAGTCGATCCAAGTGGAGGAACAGATTGGGAATGCAAACAGTCCACTTCCTTGGGCTATAAATACATCTCCCTCCTCTCCTTGTAGGGGGTTGGCATTTCAGAAGAGAGGAGCACATATTGGAACGAAAAAAGACTTTTAGAAGGCTTTTTAGGTCCTTCCATAATCATGTTTTCACTTGATATACCGTTCCTCCTCTCTTTGAATTCACTTGCTTTTGTATTTTTCTTCATTTGTAATCTCGTAAGTGTTGTTTTTGTAATTCTGTTTTCATGCATGTTTCTCCTTCATATTTTCTTTTAATCATCAATACTCTATTCTTAAATATTAATGATCATAAATAATTTTAAATAAAGTTGAAATCAATTCCCTTATTTTTCTTCCTCATTCAATCGACATTCTGTTCTTAATTCTCATTATCGTTTGTGTGTGTGTTCAACGCACCAATCTTTTCTTATCCCATTATTTTCCTTCTCTTCTTAACTTATCATCATAATCATTATAACCAAATTATTAAAAATTTAAATGGCTTAGTAAATCCACCATTTTGGTGAGTTATAATTTGGTTATATTAAGTGATTGAGAGACTTTTCTCGATGAGTATTCATTGAGTTAATATTGTGTATGTTGAACTTTATATGTCATGGATTAATGATATATTTTTTTAATATGGGGATTAAATGAATTATTGGAACCACAAATAAAATTCCATAAATAAGTAATGGTAATGATTAGAAACCTAAGTTAAGTTACGGCTTCGATTAGAGCTTTAACACTTGGGAATTCCTATCAAAATCATCTTGTGAAGTGGGTATTAATTTAATGCAATATAAAGCAAAGCTCAAGGATATCATAAGCTTAAATCCCCAATAATGAACTCACCCCAATATTTATAAATTTTTTAAATCAAAAATAATCCATAAATTATTTCATAAGCTTTGCAAACAAACCATCCCAATCAAAATACAATCAACTAAAAACAAATGACTATTACAATGTATCATCACTGAGGATTTGACCTGAGTGCCGTTATACACATTAGCAGAGCACCAGAACCTTTACTGGTTGATAGGAGACAATCATACGTGCATTTAAAATGATGCCATTTCCAGGGATGGTGCTTTAAGTAGACATTAGTTTCTGGTTATTGTAAAAAACATCAAAAAAAGAAAATAAAAAAATTGAAAAAAACACAACGAAAAACCCGTCTTCTCATAAAAATCATAAATTGAAAAAAATAAAAAGAAAAACCCGTCTTCCTTTTCCATCCAACATCTATCTGAATGCCCCGTATCCTCCCAAATAATACCTATGATTTTTTTACCCTGAAATTGAGCGAACACTTCGCCAAATTAGGAGGAACACAAGAGATAATCAACTCATTCAAGAACCAGTCCTTGGCCAACCAATTGAATTAGATATGGCCAATCCCAGGGAACAAACAGAAAAATAACTTGTTTCCCCTAATATGAATTACTAACCTCTTGGTATTCAATATCAAAACATATGAGCTGACTTTGAACTCAAATCAGGTTTGATTCATCTTCTTCTTCATTTCTACGGGCTAGCCGGTGAGGATCCATATCTTCACCTTAAAGAGTTCCAAGTGGTGTGCTCTACCATGAATCCTCAAGGGGTTTCTGAGGAACAAATAAAACTCCAAGAATTCCCTTTCTCCCTAGCTGATGTTGCTAAGTCAGGGCTCTACTACCTTCCTCCGTGTTCCATAACCACATTGAATGACATGAAGCGACTCTTCTTAGAGAAATTCTTTCTTTCTTCTCGTACTGCTTCTATCCGAAAGGAAATAAGTGGTATCCGTCAATTCCCAAGTAAATCACTCAATGAATAATTGTAGAGGTTCAAAAAGCATGTTTCAACTTTCCCACACCACCAAATTCATGACCAACTCTTGATCCAATACATCTATGATGGGTTATTGGATATGGAGAGAACTCTAATTGATGCCTCAAGTGGTGGTGCTCTTGTTGATAAAACTCCTACAGCTGTAAGAGATATCATAAGTAACATGGATGCAAACACACAACAATTCTATACTCGAGCACATGATAAATTCAAAAAATCCCAAGATAATCAATCAATTGAGACGAAAAAGATGACCGAGTGGATGAGTGAACTTACAAGTCTTGTGGGACAACTAGTTGTGGCATCCAAAACCCCAAACTCATCTTCTCCAAAATCACTATTTCCTGGACCTATCAAAAACTGTGGAATCTGCAACTCTCCATCTCATCCAATAGACACATTTCCAAAATTTCAAGAGGATCAATCTGATTCATCTGGTCCAATGGATCACAATGCAGCAAATGCTCTGTGGAACACCAACCCTCAACTATCAGGTCATTTTGTTAGAAACTTCAACCAACCTCACTCTAAGCCCTTCTTTTCTTCCTAAAACCAAGTCCATAGGTAAGGTAATCCCATATCTCTTCCTCCTCAATTCCATCCTCAAAACACAAACTAATTCAAATATGGTCAAGGTGTCGGTAACTTCCAACAACCTTATCCTTTTCTTACTCAACCCCAAAGGAACAATCCTCCTTCTTGATTCCATTATCCTAGTGAGACATCCCAATTAAAAAACCAATACAATCGCTTTCCCAAGAACCAAAATCAATGTAATCCCAATCCGGGACAAGCCTATTCTTCCAGGAAACCTTGGGAAAGCGCTGTAGAAGATCTTACTTCCTTCACCCATTCTAGTCTCAAGAATATTGAAAGCCAAATTGGTCAACTTGCATCTCACCTTAGTCAGAAACAACCATCCAATTCTTCTCAAATACCTGCTCAACAATTACCCAACCCCAAGGGTAATGTATGTGGAATTGCACTTAGATCGGGAAATCAAATTGCAATGCCTCAAGATAAGTCCTCCAAACCTCCTTTGAATATTGACCTATAAAATGAAAAGAAAAAGAAACTTGAAAAGGAACCTGAATCCATTCCCTCACCTCCATCCATTCCACTTAGGAATCCAATTCATTTTCCACAAGCTGTCTCTAAGACAAAGAAGTCATTTTGAACCTAATCCTGAAATGCTTGACATGTTTAGACATGTGTAAGTCAAAATTACCCTCTTATATTCCATAAAAAATTCCTATGTATTCCAATTTTCTCAAAGAGTTGTGTACCCACAAGAGGAAACTTAGGACCTTCGAAAATGTTTACACCCTGCAGTCTATTGCCATAAAATGCAAAGATCTAGGGACCTTTACAGTTCCATGCCAAATTGGAAGTTCTAACTTCAATGATGCACTCATAGTCTTAGGAGTTTAAATTAATGTCATGCCAAAATCCTTATTCTCCAACCTTGGTCTAGGTACCTTACATCCAATGGGTCTTGTCATTCAATTAGCCAATCGATGCACATCCAGTCCTGAGGGAATAATTGAGGATGTCCTTGTACGAGTCAATGATCTTATCTTTCCTATTGATATAAATTTTCTTGAAATGGAAGGTGAGAAAAACTCTTCTTGATCTCCCCTAATTCTAGGAAGACCATTCCTCATGACTGCGAGAACCATGATTGATGTCTATTCAAGCATCTTATCCATGGAATTCGGTGACCAGCTGGTCAAGTTCAACATTTTCCAAGCCATGCGATACCCATCCAAGGATTACTCTGTATTCTCAATCCATGCTTCTGAGGACACTTCTAAGAGTCAATCGAACCCCAATCCACCATGATCTTCGAGTTCTAATGACAAAGGATCTTGTGAAATCTGCACCATGATTAACTAAGTCATAAATAGTGAAGTTGATGTGGACCTCTCATTAGTAGACTCTATCAATCTAGAGGAACTTGAAAACTATCTGGAATCCCACAACAACTCTGATCTCTATTGCTCCACATTGGACAGTATTAAGGAAAATGAATCTGAATCAACTGAAGTCCCATCTTCAATTCCTGAGTTGTCTAACCCAAAAATGAAAAATGTGAATGATCTAAAACCTCTTCCTGAACACTTGAAATATTCATTCCTTTTTTGTGATCACTCATATCCTGTCATTATATCTGCTTTACATACTGAATCCAAAGAGTCCAAACTTGATCAGGTGTTAGAGGAAAACAAAAAGGCCATATGTTGGACCCTAGATGACATACCATGAATCAACCCTGCTCTTTCCATGCATCAAATCCATCTTGAGGAATCATCCAAACCAATTAGACAACCACAAAGAAGACTCAATCCACTCATCCTATAGGTATTTAGGGAAGAGATCACCAAGCTTCTTCAATATGGTATAATCTACCCAATTTCTGATAGTGAATGGGTTAGTCCAATCCAAGTTGTACCTAAGAAGGGTGGGATAAATTTTGTCACAAATTATCATGGAGAGGTAGTCATAACTCGAGTGAAGAAAAATGGCGTGTGTGAATCGACTATAGGAAGTTGAATGTTGAAACAAGAAAAGATCACTACCCTCTTCCATTCCTTGATCAAATGATAGAATGATTAGCTAGAAAGTCACACTATTTATTTCTTAATGGATACACCAGCTACTTCAAAATCCCAATCGCACCTCAAGACCAATAAAAAACTGCATTCACATGCCCCTTTAGAACATATGCATATAGAAGAATGCCTTTTGGACATTGCAATGCTCCTGCACCATTCCAGAGGTGTATGATGAGTATCTTTTCTGAATTCATTGAACAATGCATGGAAGTCTTCATGGATGACTTTACCATTTATGGTGAGTCATTTTAATATTTCTTGAACTCACTCTCTCTAGTCCTTCAAATGTTTTTCAAAGTGTATCCTTGTGTTAAATTTTGAAAAATGTCACTTCATGGTTGAAAATGGGATTGTTCTAGGGAACATAGTTTCAAAATATGGAATTGAAGTTGATCCTGCCAAAATTGAAGTGATCCAATCACTTCCTGAACCCAGCTCTGTTTGAGACATCCACTCATTCCTCGTTCATACTGGTTTCTATCAGAGATTCATCCATAGATTCAGTAGGATTTCCCTACCCCTCACTCGATTGCTCCAAAATGATGTCACTTTCCATTTCGATGAGGTTTGCAAGAGAGCTTATGTTGAACTCAAAACTGCTCTTACATCTGCCCCGATAATCCAACCCCCAAATTGGTCTATACCCTTTGAGTTGATGTGTGATGCTTCTGATAGAGCCGTCCAGGCTGTTCTTGGTCAAAGAAGAGAAAATATTCCTCATTTCATCTATTATGACTAAAAACATTGGATGAAACTCAATCTCACTACACTATCACTGAAAAGGAACTTTTAGCAGTTCTTTTTGCCTTAGATAAATTCTGACCTTATCTCTTAGGTTCCAAAATCATCATCTTCAAAGACTATTATGATATAATGTTATTACTCAAGAAAAGTGATTCCAAAATGAGGCTAATAAGATGGATCCAAATGCTCCAAGAGTTTGACATTGAAATAAAAGATATACCAGGAAAAGAAAACCCTATGGCTGATCACATGAGTAGAATTTCTAATTCTTCTCATTCTGAAATAATTGATCCAAAATTTCCAACTAATCACCTTTAATCTCTTACTACAAGAATACAATGGTATTCCCCAATTGTAAATTACATGGTTTCTGGTGTTTTTCTTGAATATTTTCTAAAAGTACAGAAAATAAAGTTGAAAAGTGATTCAAAACACTATTTTTGGGAAGAAAATAATCTTTGAAAAACCGGGGAAGACATTGTATTTAGGAGATGTGTTCATAAAGATGAACATTCCTCTATCTTATAATTCTATCACTCAATGCCTAGTAGTGGCCTCTTTGGACCACAAAGGACCTCCTGAAATGTCCTAGACTCTGAATTCTTCTAGCCTTCACTCTTCAAGGACTCACATGAGTTCTTTCAATCATGTCCCACTTGCCAAAACTTTGGCACAATTTCAATGTGAAATGAAATGCCCCAAAAGACTTTAATTTTCTATGAGATCTTCGATGTTTGGGGTATATATTTCATTGGACCATTTCCCCCTTCCAATGGATTCTCATACATCATTCTTGCGGTTGATTATGTTTCTAGATGGGTTGATACCGAACGCACTAGAAATGATGATTTACATACTATTAGTGGGTTTCTAAAGAAACACATCTTCCACAGATTTGGCACACATCGTGCCTTGATCAGTGACGTAGGAACCCATTTTTGTAATATAACCCTTGAATCTCTTTTGAAAAAGACTGGGGTTGTACATAAAACTTCAATTTCATATCACCCCCAAACAAATGGAATGGCTGCACTTTCTAATAGAGAAGTGTAAAGAGTTCTCAGGAGTATTTTAAAACCCACCAGAAAAGACTGGCCTGAAAGAGTTGGTGAAACACTTTGGGCTTGTCGAACTACCTAGAAAACACCCATTGGGATATCTCCTTTTAGGCTAGTTTTTGGTAAATCATGTCATATTCCAGTGGAAATCCAACATAAGTCTTTTTGGGCTGTGAAAACCTATAATTTTGATTGTGAAAAATCTGGTGAAGAAATATTGTTGCAATTGGCTAAACTGGAGGAGCTTTGACTTGATCCTTATGAGAATTCTAATCTCTACAAAGAAAAATCCAAGACACTCCATGATAAACATAACATGAGAAAGGTATTTCATGAAGGTGAAAATGTAATTCTCTTCAATTCTAGATTTCAAATTCACCTAGGTAGGCTTAATTATCATTGGGAACGTCCTTTTGTTATTACTATTGTTTACCCATTTCGTGCAGTACAAGTCCAAGACCCCTCTTCCAAAAGGAAATTCACAATTAGTGTACATCGGTTAAATAATCACAATGAGAGGATGCACAATCATAGATCAAAATCGACATCCACTAGATCACTAACTTCTCCAGTCGACCTACCACTAGATGGAGATGGAAACTCACCAAATCCAAACCAGGGGGCACCTCTTTCCCTTTAACTCTCTCTCTATCTCTTCCTCTCTCTACTTATTTCTTCTTCTTCCTCTCTCTTTAATTTTTTACCACTTTCATTATAAAAACCTTTCTTTTTCACTTTCTATTTTGTGTGGGTTTATCTTTATAAAAAACAAAAACAAAAGCGTAAAAAACACAACAAAAACAATCACTTAAAAAAATACAAAAAAATCAAGAGTTATGCTTACTCACCATCCAGTTTTGAAATTTTTTCCTTCCATTTTGGGGAGTTTACAGACATGTTTTCATCTCAATTTTTTTTATTTTAATCATGACATTGGATTAAGAATTTTATTTCAAAATTACCAAAATTTTAATGCTCAATTTTTGATTTGGAAGATGATTTTCCCAATAGTGAGGAACAACATTTGATTTCATGTCGTGGCCACCTATGGAGATCTTTTCAAAATGTGTGTTTTCACCCCCGTTTGTGAGTCTTGAGTTTGTGGACCTTCGAGCTAAATTTCCTACCTTAGTGTACATTAATATTATAGAGGCATTTTCTGAACCACATGAGAATCATAATAGCCAAATAGCCTCTTATTTCCCTTACATTAATCCTCCTATTAAAAGCCCCTTCAAGCCTATGAAATCCTTTTCTTTGATAGCCACATTACAAGCCTAATACGTTTTCCCACCCAATTTGGACATGGATTTTCATTGAATTATTTTTTGAAATTTAAGGGTGGGGGAAGGGATTTCATTGTTTGGGTACCCTATTATTGATTTTCAATGAGTTCTCATCTACTTGAGGGTATGCATCCATTTCGGTGTGGGGGAGAGTTTGTTATTCAGTTTTTTTGGGAATGTAATGTACATCCATTTATGTAATTTTTTAAATGTTATTGACAAGTTGTCAAAAAAATAAAAAATGATGAAAAAAAATCAAAAAAATTGAAAAAATGGGTTGTGTCTTGGGTAGGTCAGAAACCACTCTTCCTCAACATTTTATCTTATTATATCTATTTAAATTTGTGTTGTGAGGAAACCAATCATGGGTTGGGATTTGAGTGTGAGATCTTTTTCAAGTTCAAATTTCGAAAAAAGGGAAAAAATGAAACAAAAGAACACATGCATTATATTATTATGTCATTAAGAGTAGTTTTGTGGTTTGTAAATATTTCTTCTTCTCATCCCCTTAAAATTTTCATCCTCTATTGTGTCATTTTTCACACAATCACTCCCTTTTAAATATGTTTTTTCATTCCCTTCCATGTTTTATTTCAAAAAAGTGTTAATTTCTTTTTCTATTTTGGTGTTTTAACCCTCATATTCTCTATCTTAGACATTATATTCCTACCTTCCCATAGCCATAGAAAAACCCCTTAAAAAGAACTCTTGATTCTTGTGCACTTTGGATAGGTATTGGAAGCTGAGAGCACTTTCAAATTCTAAGATTTTCACTTTTGGTTGGTGAATGAGTGAACCTCCACAAATAAATTTTATCATCTTGAGAGGTGTGAGTTTTGAGTGTCCACATTTTCCATTTCTAAATCTGATCATGAAAAAATGATTTAGTTTTGGAAATTTTTTTTGTAACAAATTGTGGTGGAATTCAAAATGGATGAGTGAAATAGTCTAAACCTCCCCTGATTGGAGAAAACAAAATTTTAATATTTGATGGTGAGCGAAAATGATTCGGTCATATTTTTATATTTGTTGCACATGTGGACATGCACAAAACTATGTGTGGGAGAGTTTATGTTATTGATATTTTCATGAATTATTGTATAATCCCGTTACTTATTTTATATGAAATGTGCATAATTTGTGTGAAATATTAATGTTTTAATACTAAGTATAATTTTTGAGCATTTTTAGAAGTAGTCCAATTGAGTCAGTTTACAATTTTATTTATGACTCTCACCCTAATAATGGAAATTGTGTGGTTCTACTTTTTTAGGATTCCTTATTCAATTTCTCATATATCATTAGAAGGAATCATGGGCCAATTAGGCCATTTGAAGGCTCATATGGACCACACAAGATGACCCAACGAATTTGTAAAGAAACTAGACCAGCCATGATGATTGAGTTATTGGTCTCACTCCTGAAGCCCATATTTTTTGAAAACTCCACCATGTGTTCGTGATTATCCAAAAGAATAACGGTTAAAAATTTCAGGGCCCAACTCTAAGAACAAGTGGCCCAAATAAAGATTTTAATCTAGCCCACCATTCTGGCCAGCAATTAAAATCAGGTTAGAATTAATGACATATCTCTTGATCTAATCATCAAATAAAGATGAAATTTTTCAGTGTGAAATAGGAGATATAAGATGAAGAATTTTTGGAAGAAAGAATTTGGATTTGAAGGCATCTTACTATTCCAAAATCCATTCATATTTTGGCCATTGAAAAAGCATGGATTGAAATGGACAGTTTAACATTGTTTAATCAACCGGCCATAACATTGTGTCTTTAAGTCCAAATGACTCCAAATGTTGAGAGAGGGCAGCCAACATTAATGTCTTCAACTTTTAAGAAGTAGATATCTTGAGATTCGGCTATCTAGACATCCAAATCATCGAGCCTAGGGGAGGGATAGATTGAGGATGCAAACAGTCTACTTCCTTGGGGTATAAATACATCACCCTCATCTCCTTGCAAGGGGTTGGCATTTTTGAAGATAGGATCACATATTGGGACGACCAAAGACGTTCCAAAGGCTTGGGATGACCTTACATAACCATGTTTTCACTTGAGATACCTTTCCTCCTCTCTTTTATTTCACTCACTTTTGTGTTTTTCTTCATTTGTAATCTCGTAAGTGTTGTTTTTGTAATTTTCTTTTAGTGCAAGTTTCTTCTTCATATTCTATTTTAATAATCCAACCTCTGTTATTAAATATTAATTCTATTAAAATATTTGAAATAAAGTTGAAATCCCTTCCCTTATTTTTCTCCCTCATTCAATCAAAATTTTGTTCTTAATTCTCATTATCGTTTGTGTGTGTGTTCGACGCACCACTCTTTTCTTATCCCTTTCTATTACTTCTCTTATAAATTTATCATCATAATCATTATTACCAAATTACTAATAATTTAAATGGATGAGTAAATCTACCATTGGGGTGAGTTATAATTTGGTGATATTAAGTGATTGAGAGCCTTTGCGTGATGAGTATTCTTTGAGTTAATATTGTGTATGTTGAACTTTATATGTCATGGATTAATGACATGTTTCATTTAATATGTGGATTCCATGGATTATTGGAACAAAAAATACACTACAATAAAAACTTAATGGTAATGATTAGAAACCTAATTTAAGTTACGACTTGGATTAAATCTTTAACACTTGGGAATTCCAATCAAAATCATCTTGTGATGTGAGTATTAATTTAATGTAATATAAAGTAAAGCTCAAGGATATCATAAGATTAAATACCCAATAATGTACTCACAACAATATTTATCAATTTTTTAAATCAAACATCATCCGTAAATTATTTCATAAGCTCTGCAAACAAACCCCCCCAATCAGAATACAATCAACTACAAACAAACGACTATTACCATGTATCGTCGCTGGGGATTCGACCGGAGTGCTGCTATACACATTAGCAGAGCACCGGAAACATGATTGGTCGATAGGCGACAATCATTCATGCATTTCAATTCCAAACGTGGATATGTTATGATCATGGTTTTTTATAGAATTATTTTTATTATCCATTCCTAACATATTATTTATTCTCACTTGTCTTATTTGATTTTTATCAGTCATTTTTACCCTTAATGTGTATTTCATATCACTCATTCTAATGTTTTTATTTCCCTAGGTTTTAAAGAAAAGTATTACAGAAGATTTTTCTTGAATCATAGAATGTGTGATGAATTGTGTGGTACATGATGAATACTTATTATAAATTAATAATTTTCTTATATAGTTTAAAAATATCTATTCCATTCTAAATATGTGGGTTTTGTTATTGAATTTTTTTTCATAACCCTCTAAAACTATAATCCAAAAAGGGCCTGTAGATTTATGTGAATAAATATTATTTGGTGATATTGTAATTTTTATGGTTGAAATTTGGTCTTTATGGTTCATTTCAAAGATGGTATGTAATGAATGTGTTTACCCACACTAGATTATTATAGTGAGAGTGAAGAGCATCTCATAAGGCCCACTAATCTAAAAAACTCTACTATAACCATAACCATCACCTGTCCATAATAAATTTTTTTCCACCGCTAACCATAACACATACCAAAATCATATAACACCCATAAAACTATATAATAACCTCACAAATTATTTTTATAATTAAGTTCCAATTACATATTAATTCATCATTAAACACACTAAACATTCATTATTTATTTTAAATTCTAAAAATAAAAAATTCACATAACTATTACAAATTCTCATCACCTATATTTTACATATTCAAATAAATAATCCAATTATTTTCAATATTAGAACCCAAATAACATTAATATATTTTCAACTCTTTAACATAATGAAAACATCTGATTAACATCTCAATTTTCATTTCATTCATTAATTATTAATAATTAATGGTTAATAATTTCCATATGTTGAGGGATATACCACATGCTATCCACTACAACCTTATCACACCTCTACATCAACATCCATGCAAATAACCAAAACATCACATTTACCACCTTCAAAACAATAATCACACTATAACATGACAATTTTATAAATCCATCACCAAAATAAAACATATAGTATTACCTTATTCCCCCATATAAAACCAACTATATAAATATTAAAACATCTATGGATATTCAAAACATATTAACAGAAAAATGTGATTGAGTTAGGATATCATAACAATATTTAAAATTCTTCAACATTTATATCATATACTACACATGTTACTTATTAACCATAAATTAATGATTTTTCACCTCTTAATTAATATCATATCCTTAAATAATTTGAATAATTTCGTAATTCTATAATATATCAATAACAAGATCAAAACAAAAATAGCATACCAAAATAATAATCATATTAAAAGGAATCATTAATAATAATTAAACTATATAAATACCTTTTCAGAGGGAAATTATATCTATTTAGGGTTTCAAAGATATATGTGGTGGTTTAATGTATATATTCTTGAGAGGGTTTTCTCTAATGGTGTCAAGAATTTAGGTCCTTCATGAGTCATGTATTAAGGCAATTATTCTATGGGAAAATGGGTTATATAATGTAACGGCCCGACCCCAGTTACCCAGAGTCGGTGGATTATTATATAACATTGGCATGATCACAAAAGATCAATTCTCGAAAGGCCGATTAGTTTAGTATCCTTGGAAACACTAGATACATTCATAAGTCATACATTACATAATAAAGTGAAAAACTACAAAATCAAATCTTTCCTTCATATTCTCTCATACTATCCCTCCAGGTCATTTATAAAATACATCTTCACATCCAAGAAAAAATAAAACATTGAAAGGGGTGAGCTCAAATGCTTGGCAATGATAACAATATAGCAGAAACTTTCTTAAATAAACATAAACATTAAAGCAAAGTATAACTAAAACAAAAGCCTTTTAAAATTGAACTTCAGCACAACATGGAAAAAATAAATTGAAATTATGCCATTTACTTATTAACATGGATATTATACTAGTCAAATAATCACATGAAATATCAATAACCACTTTCATAATGATGGAATGTATAATGCCAGACTATCATAACCACATAGTCAGGGCCTCGTGCCAATAATACAAATAAGATTTTGTCAAGGCCTAGTGCCATGACACTAGTTTGTCTCATGAGACCTACCGATGAATCAAGGATCTATATCAAGATCCACCCGTCACTTATTATGTGCAATGCATTCCTCATATGAATAGGTTTAAATATAACATAAACATTCGTATTAAAACTTGCATAGGAAATGTCAATACTTTCTCTATAAACCGTGAACGGTATAGAAATAACACATCCACAGTCAAACATATCACAAAACCTTCAATACAATATGGATGTTTTGTATCATAATAAATACACTAAAAATAATCTTAAAATCCATCAAAGGATGTTTAAATAGATGAAATCAAAACTACATGAGAGAAATATCTCTTTTTTTAAATCATTTAAAAGTCACACATTTATAAAGTAATTTAAAAGATATTTTTGAATTAAAGTGTCCCATACCACATTGATACTTTTTAAAAGAAATATCATTTCAAAACATTAATGACCATATAAATAAATCCTTAAAATCATTTTTAAAACATAGACATTAATGAAAAAGTTTTAGAAAGATAAATCTTTACAACATTTAAAATTATGATCTCGATAAAGAGTACCATTCACAAATTCTTAAAATATTCATTTTGAAATCATTTAAAGGTCACATAATTATAAATTAGAACATTTACTTTCAAAATATTTTTATAATATTTTAAGGGAATATTTAATGATTTTATAATGGCCGAAAATAGCCGCACCCTCCGTATAAGTTAAAAAAGCATTCTTACCTTAATTATGTCGAAATGGTTAACAAGGACTTTGTTTGGAAAATGACGGAACGATTACTTTATAAAAATATTATAAAAAGTCAAAAAAGGTTATAAATGACTTTAACCCATATTCTGTAAAATAGTAAGAATGTTTTGAATGACATTTTTAAGAAACATGGATGTGGATGATAAAGAAATATCAGTAGATAATTACATATAAACAACCTTAGATAATGAAGAGATTGTGATATAAACCCTTACCTTGTACTTTTCCATGGTTGAGGGTAGGATAAACTCCTATATAATGGTGAAATAATTGTTATTAAATTATAAAATAATCTTATACATTAATATTACATCATATATAATCTTTTAACATTGCTTGGTTAATAATGTCTTAGTATTATCGTCATTTCGGGTGTTAACTTAATCGTTTTCTTTTATATGTTTTGTTACATAAGTCATGTTTGTTATAGATAGGTTGTATCTTATTCATATACCGAATGATATCAAGTCCTTAAAAATTATTTTTAATCATCAAATGAGAATTAGACTTGCATTGATATGATGTAGAATTAATCTCATCGCGTTCGTGGAGACGGTAGTCCCTACATATGCACGAGCGACAATATCATTATTTTGATATTAAAATAATATATTATTGGATGGAATATCATATAAACATAATCATTATCAAGTTATATTTATTATTTACATCAATTACAGATCATTATCATAACCTTCCAAATAATAATGTTTTGAATAACAATTACACCATGACGTGGAGACGGTAAGCCGTACGTATGCACATATGGTGACATGTCATTCAAAGGATGGATAGAATACGGAATATGGTTGTAACATATTTATAATAAAAACACAGTATATAGAAGATACTAGAGTTATTATTTTAGAATGTAAATAACAACGAAATAAAAATTTGAAGAAGAATGGAACTTGAAAGAGGGTTGTGAAAACATTACCTCTTCTTTGGGTTCTTCCTTTTGATTTGATTAAAAGGGCTCCTTAAGTTGGATTTATAACTAAAGTAAGGCATATAAGATTATGGGATTATAGTTGAGAAGGAAATTTTGGCATATTTTGGCTGAACCAATAGGATTTCAAGGTATGAAGAATTGGTTAGAATTGGTGTCCTTTTAGAAGGGGGAGGAGGATCTCTTTAGAAAAAACTTATTGTATTAATTCATATTCGGTTTCTAATGGCTCCAAAGTGCATTATTCACAATATAAGGTGGGGATTAATTGAAATAATTTCAACCAATAGATTTTAGATAGGGTTGTGTCATTATATTAACCTTATCTTTTAGTTTTAACTCTTAGTTAATTAGTTTGACATTTACCATGTCACTTTGTATTTTTATATTATATTGTTAATAAACATACTATATACATCCAAGAGACCCCCAAGTGGTTCATTAATGATAAACATATCATGATATAAGTCCTTTTTTCCGAAACATAGATTTTTAGGAATAGAATATCAATTAATAATATAGTATTTGTTTTAAAAACTCATTTATGTCAATTTCGACACTATTCAATAATTCATTTTTGTTAAAGTCATAAAAACTTTATTAATTCAAAAAAAATTCATTAAATCAATCCAAACATGTCATATTAACCAATAAAATTCATGGATGTCATCAAAACTTTCAAATTATAATTATTTTAACATTTATAATACCAATTGTTTGATTCTTTCATTAATAAGGAAAATACTGCATCATTATTGTGTCATAAATAAATTTAATTATTCAATGTCTAAAAATTATAAATAAAATACCATTATGTAGGAAATATTTCTATATTTATAATGAATATTTTAGTCGAAACAATAACATAAATAACCCTATGTAAAAATTGTTTTTCTAAAAGATATATGCTTATGTCATTTTTGTATTTAGTTTAATTAATATAAAGTGTCCTTATCACCTACAAGTGGCTCAATGGGAACCCAAAATCGACCCAAATATGCCCATGGTCGGACATGTATCAACCAATAGGGTTAGGACATGTTTTAGGGTAATTAATATTATTATAATATTATTTTTTTACCCTTATTTACCGAATTTACCCTTTACCATGATAAATAAAATATTTACCGAAGTAATTATTCAAAATGTCTAAAAATAAAAGTTACCTATTTACACAATTTTTACCTCTTGATTCCAAATATTGGATCGATTTTTCTAAATTTAAAACACAGAAGTGGTAGAAATTAATTTAAAATTAATTTCTGTTAAAAGAAAAAATAGTGTTTTTAGGAGATAATAACTATCAAAAGATTGACACTTGTTTAGGTCTGGGTTAAATGTGAAATTATGTACAATGACCAAAATTGTATTAAATGTTAAAAATATATTATAAATATACTTTAGAACCACTCAAATTCATAATTTATCACTATTAATTATTTTGATTAAAAAAGTAGTTTTTAATCAAAATTTAGTAATCTTAACTATTCATCAAAATATAAAAGTTATCCAAAAAGTACCAAAATTTTACCTGAGGCTAATTTCAATATTTAGAATCCAAAAATGAAGTCCATTTTGAGAAATAAAATTTATAAAATTTCAAAAATTGTGTATTACTATTCATAACATCTACTTTGATTGGTCGTGATGTGTTAGAAACTCGAAGTTGCGTACAATGCAAGCTATTGCATTATTCAAAGGGAAACGTACCGTGGAAGATTGGGGTGTTACATTCTACCCTCCTTCAATAAATTGTATCCTCGCAATTTGAAATTGTTCATCGAAAATTAAAGGTTGAAAATAGAAAATATCTTTGTCGGAAAACCCACATTAGAAATTGGGTTATTAAAATTTAGTCTTAATAAGAGGAAAAGGTAAATGAAAGGGTCGCCACCAAATTATGATCTTGATTTTTAGAACATTGGTGGAAATTAGAGGCACATAATTGGAAAAAAACATAAATATTTATAGGGAGTGATTGAGGTCATCAGTCACAAAAAATTGTAGAATTGAGGGCCTCAAAGCCATCAATCTATGATGATTAAAAATATCATTGATTCAACAAAAAATAAGGCATTAGGATAACACATTTTTGGTTTTAAGATCCATTACCTAATGTTTACGAAATAATTCATTCATAGAATAGGAGAAATATATATATATATATATATATATACTTGACAATTAGAGTTTCATCCTTTAACTAATTTCTATCACAAACTCATCTTTCACTCCAAAAGATAATAGAACTCAAAAATATTATATTTATCCTAATATTATAAGGATCCAAACATTAACATATACAATTAAAATGAAGAAAATGCTTTTTAATGACCAGGGACTTCCTGTAGGCTAGTGGTAGGTAATAAAGTCCGGTCGCACTATGGTTGTAGGTTCGATTCCTGCAGCTTTTTCCGACACGATTGGTTATCACCCAACCAACATGTTGTCCTTTTCCTAATACTATAGTATCATAATATACCAAAAATTGATCATAATAATTGTTTTATCCTTAAATAGTACTATCCAAAGTTCAACTTAATCCACTCCAAACATTATAGTAATCCAAAGTACCTTTGTCCAGATTCCCTGTAAAAGGTATCTAAATTCCAAAATCAATTGTCACATCAGATTCCCTAGACAAATTAATGTTTATCTTATTGTCACATACTGAAAATTTTATTAACGTAGTCACATTAAAACCTTAATTAAAACAACAAGTACTTCAGTATAATCCTTATATATATCACATTATTCTTATAACCAGAATATAATCCTTGAGTCCAAAAACACAAATACATTAATTATGTCACTTCAACTGTAGTAATAGTAGAAGATTGGCCTTGATCCCTTGGCCTTTTTTGAGGTAAGTTTCCTTGGTGATTAGGTAATTCATTCGCATAATTCCCCACTTCTCTACAATTGTAGCATTCAACATTGACAACATCTTTCTTTCCAGTGCAATCACGATCTGGGTGACCTTTTTCTCCACATTTGTAATAAACTCCCATTCCTTTTAGACAAGTACCAGGGTGTTTCTTCCCACAATTATCACATAATGTAAAATACTTCTTTCCCTTTTTCCCTTTATCTATCTCTTGTTCCATCTATCACGACCCATCCTCGGGGCCCGTGCAGTGACTACCCCATGCCCGCCTTCCATAGGCCAGGGGCTGGCGAATAGCACCAAAGGTGTAAATCCCGATAACTGGGAAGGCATTTCCATTATAAAAGTAAACAAACACCACAAAGAACAAGTAGAAGTAAACACTAAATACAAAGAGAAAGTGCTGAAAAGTAAATGGGCCAGAATACAAACCCAAAAGAAAGTACAACTAAAACTGAATGAAAGTACAACAGAAAAAGACAAACTGCTGGAGGACGGAAGCAGCTCATGGGTCGTCCTCCTCGGATCCTACCTGAAGGGTAGGTACAGATAGCGCAGCTCCTGGATCGTCCGCCACGGATCCTACCTGAAGGGTAGGTACAGATAGCCTCCTCAACGCTCTCGTCCGTCAACCTCCTTCGTGTGTCGTCTCGTCGTGTAGTCCACCACAGGGTACTGACTCGTCGTGTAGTCCACCTCCGGGTACCGTCCAGTCCTCGAACAGTCGGCCTCCGTCAGCACTGCCTATCGTCTGCAACCAACACAACGAGGTGCGGGCATAGCCCGTGCAGGGGTGAGTATAACGATACTCAATAAGGACCCCGAGACCCTCAAGGTCTCACTAAACCAACAAGGATAACCACAAGAAGATCTCAACAGATAACCTCTACTTAGATAAATGCCAATACATATACCTAAGTTATCACGTAACCCATCTCAATCATGAGGAAACACAAGGATTGTGAAATCAATGGATAACCACTACCCAGGTATATGCCCATACATATACCTAAGTTATCAAGTGACCCATCTCAATCATGAGGTAAACACAAAGGTCAAAAGTCTCAGCTCAAACCAGGATTTCAATTATCGAAACCGTAACTGCTGAAGAGCTCCGTCTCTAGAGTGTACAGTGGTCCTGTCACGACTCCGAGGTACTGCTCACTAACCTAAGACTGCTTTAGAACACCACCTATCAAGTACTACGGGCCAGCTGCTACAACCAAGCGCTCTCCCGTCGTGGGTCTGCCGCTACAACCAAGCGCTCCCATGTGCCGCTACAACCAAGCGCACCTTTGTCGTGGGTCTGCTGCTACAACCAAGCGCTCCCATGTGCCGCTACAACCAAGCGCACCTCTGTCGTGGGTCTGCCGCTGCATCAAGCGCTCCCATGTGCCGCTACAACCAAGCGCACCTCTGTTGTGGGTCTACCGCTACAACCAAGCGCTCCCATGTGCCGCTACAACCAAGCGCACCTCTGTCGTGGGTCTGCCGCTACAACCAAGTGCTCCCATGTTCCTCTACAACCAAGTGCACCTCTGTAACACACCGAGTCGTTCGATCAGCAGTCGTCGGGTCTCAGTCAGCTACACGGTCTCCGTACTCCGTACGCTTGTCTCTAGGAGGGTCCGCTCCATGAGCCACAAGTCGATACTCCAAGTATCACGAAGTCCCACGAAGAAGTATCTCAAAGGACCCCCTCATCATAGTGGTCTCAACGCAACAGATGGTGCGTCAATCGGACACCCGGTCTGTGAGTTACTAGCCTTTTCGTCCTAGGGGCTCGGTTGGTTTCGTGAGCAAACCAAACCCGGCCATAATCCAACTGCGTCCAAAACTCAGGCAGAGTATGCCAAAAGTTCCGTCTCATCAAGAGGAATTCAACAAAACAGACGGCGCGTCAATCGGACGCCCGGTCTGTTAGTTTTTGGCCTTTCCGTCTCACACCCACCCTGAAAAAACATCCCAGGAGGTCACCCATCCTGATCACTACTCTAGGCCAAGCACGCTTAACTATGGAGTTTTAACCACGTAGGCTCCCGTAAAGGAAGGGGCACCTTGATTATAGTATACCGAAACGACCGTCTCGATAAAAAGATCGCTACGCAACTGACGGTTCGTCGATCGGATGTCTGCAGCCCAAGTTATGGGCATTTGAACCAATCATGTCCAACGACGGGGGTCTGGGCCCGGTCCGACTCGGCCCAGTACCCCCTGGGCCGGCCCGTGTGGCGGCCCGACCCGGCGGCTTGGCCCGGCCGGCGGCTCGTCCCGGCCAGCGGAGCGGCGGCGCGGTGGCGCGACGGCTCGGCGGCTCGGCGGTGCGGCTCCTCGACGGCACGGCGGCTCGGCCAGTGCAGCGCGCTAAAGGGAGGGGGCATTGCCCCCCTTTAATTTTTAAAACGGCGACACCTTTAAGGGGCCGCGCCATGTGTATTGCAGGGGGGGTTACACCCTCGGGCTCCCCCCCCCCCTGTAACGGCCGGCCAGCGCAGGGCCGGCCGGGTTCTCGCCATGGGACCCCGCGGTCTCGCTCCTTCCGGCGCCGGCGGCCGGTTTTGCAGCCGCTTCCTTCGAGTTCTCCGGCGGCCGGTTTTTCCGGCCGCCACTTCCAAGATGAACGTGAATCCGTTCGACGCGGTGTGACGACGCTGCGTCCTTCCACCGCGGTTCGACTCCGGCCGCGGCCTCGTTTAAAATCTACGGTGCGACACGATGGTGTCGTGTTCCTTCGTCGCAGCCCGCTCCGGTAGTGTTTTCTTTTGTTCATGCGCGGTGCGACGACACCGCGCTGTCTTCACTAAATCAACACCAAAGATTAGAAGGGGGAGGAGAATCAGCCGTGTTCGTGCGGTCCAGTCTCCTCCCGTTATAACGATAACAGTCGGCCAATCATGAAAACACAACGATGAACTTTTCACAATTTTTAATAAAATATGGAACAAAATCCAACAGATTATTCTTTCATGTTCGAGGGAAAGAAACACGTAATTTGAAAAAAAGACAAAACCCCTACCTCGGATTCGAAGTTCATTCGTCGCCGATGCGGAAATCGGTGTCGCGGAAGACATCCTCGCGGAACGTGCCTCCGTAATCTTCATTGACGAAGTCACAGATCTAAGCGGTGCCGGTTCGTTGACGTCGGGAGACGTTCGAAGATGAAGAGTCATCGATGTTCCTTGCAGAAGACGCGCATTCATTCAACACGGAATGAGGTCGTGGAAAGGAAGAAGAAGTGTTGTCTTTCTGCTTTGGAAAAAGGCGTTCTTCGTTGGAGAACTCTAATTCTCCCAAGTGTTGGGCGTCGCGGTACTTTTCCCGCTTTCCGTCACTTGGTGAAACCGTCCCCCAAACCCTCTCCCAAGATCCCTATATATAGGTGAGGGGGAGAGGTATGTAACCATCGTGGTTACATAATTTTTTTTTAAAAAAGGGGGGTCAGGTGAAATAAATTGCATTGACGCAATTAAAGAGGTCCGTTGGCACCACTTAAGAGGGGAGGGTGCCAACGAGTTTCTCCCCATTTAATGGGGAGTTGAGGAATTAAGAGGCTCTCCCTCATTAATGAGGGAGAGTTGGGAGGTTTCCTCTCCTCCCATTAATTGGGGGGTTAAGCCCCGTGTGGTCCCCACCACAATAAACCACCCATGGGAGGTTTAGTTTGGGTGGGCCCCACCACCATAACCTCTCAAGGGAGGTTAAGGTGTGGTGGCCCCACCTCCAACCTCCATGAGGAGGTTTCAACCACCTCACTCCCATTGGCGGATGAAATAAAATAAAGTGCAACATGGTACGTTATTTTATTATTACACTTTTAAAGAAAACTCAAAAAAAAACAAACCTCCGCTCTCGATAAAACGCAACTACGGAAAAAGTATCCTTAAGAAAATGCCGGAGTTGCGAGTTCATCGGGGCCCTCAGATTTCAATTCCGAGCACCGGTTCAAAAGATAGAAAATCCCGCTCATTCGTTCACTGAACGTACCTGAGCTGAACTTCGGAAATTGATTCTGGGCACACCGGGCCTCGGAATCTGGTGCCGTTAGAAACTGCATTCTTGTAAAATTCCAAAGAAAATTTAGGAAAAAAAATTTCCCTTGAAATTTCCGGGTCTTTACAATACTCCCACCTCAGGGCTTTACATCATCGTAAAGCTTTATCACATCTAAGGTCACTAAAGCGGTAGAAAGCACACATCTGAGCCTTTCGCTCCCATGTTCTCACCTGGAGGTTCCCGTACTGTCAAGGAAAGTGTACCCAAGGAATCGATCGTCCATGTAGGACCACCCCTGTCGATCCTCGATCCCCACTGGAACCTCCGTGCTTGTCGCCCTATCACCATCGTCCAGCACCTCATGGTCGATGATATGCGAAGGGTCGAGAACGTATCTCCTCAGTTGAGATACGTGGAAGTCGTTGTGCACCAGGTGCAACTGAGGTGGATGGGTCAAGCGGTAAACCACCACGCCTACCTAGCTGAGGACCTAAGAAGGTCCGCTGAACCTTGGAGATAACTTCCCGCTTCGGCCACATCTCCGTAAACCTCGTCGAGGTGAGACCCGTAAGAAGATGTGGTTGTCATCCACGAACTCCAGAGGTCTCCATTTTCTGTTAGAACTGAAACTCAAAAGACCGCTGCCACGAGGGTATGGTTGACTGACTCAAAAGTGATCAGTCGCACCCTCCTATGAAAGAGTTTATCCCGTGCTGCCTGGGGTTTCCCTTTCGCCGACCAAGGAAATCTCATCCTGACGTTTGCTTAAAACCGTCAATTTGAGTATGAACAGTTATTACCCATTCCATACTCAAACTAACGTCATAAGGCCTCGACGCTGCCACCAAGAGATTCCAACCGGAACTCTCGCCTCGAGGGTCTGACCACACTGTCGGCGTAAGTGTGATTATCGAGTCTCCTCCCAAGGCATCTCCAGACGTGAGGGACAAGTCCACGGCTTACCGGAAACTCTAGGTCTGGAACAAAATTGTGAAAGCGAGGAATGATGCATATCGACGTCTGTTACTACAGCAGCTAGTAGTGGACACAGACTGTCCCTTGAATCATTTTAGAGTGATTGGGTCACACTCCTTGACCGCATGCAGCCGCACTCTTCCTCCGCCCTCCAGCTCCCTGAGCCTGGCGGGGATAACTAAGGCGGGTGGTTGTATCATGTTAAGATGTACACCACCTCACACTGCTCTCCTAGCTCTGCCTCCACGTCTTCCGCTTCGCAGACTCAACTCTATTTAAAGATTCCACTTCTTGAAACATTTAAAATACCCAAGTCTCTAAGACTGGCACCGGTCTTCTGTTTCTTACTGCACTGTGCAGTCTTCACCAGCTCCTGGTTGAACTTCACCTCCTTTTCATACGATCTGGAAGAGCTGCTAAAATTTCTCCTTTGCCGAAAAGAGAAACCTGGTCTCATCCCCTGGATGAACCACATTCATTGCCTAATACAGTCAATCCCAACATGAATGATGCATTCATTACATTGATGATGTCGTAAGGCCTCGACGTAACTACCAAGAGATCCAATTGTCACTCTCGCCTCCAAGGGTCGAGTCACTCTGTCGGCATCAGTGTGAGGTCACTGGGTCTCCTCCAGTAGAAATCTCGAAAGTGAGGGTCTTGTCAACAGTTTTAACCGGGACCACTCAGCATCAACCAAACAAAGGATAGGAAAGCAAACAAAGATAAGTGTCTTTTTATTATTGAATCTCATAGTACAAAGACACGAATACAACAGCAACATAGAACTAGAAGTACAAGGGACGTATCCACTAGTTCCGCTCCTGTCCACCTGCTCCCGGAGCTCTACTGCCTTGTCCACTGCTTGGCTGTTGCTCAAGCACCAGCCGCTGCTTCTATCTCGGTGGCTCCTCCAACACCCGCTGATCAACCGTACGAGGATTCGGACAGTCACGTGCCAGGTGACCCTTTCCGCCGCACGAGTAACACAACCTGCTTCTGGCACGCCTAGCTCTGTTCCCACCCCGGGTGCCCCGCACCACCGGTCCTAACACCCGAGATCGTCCAACTACTGGTCTGGTCCTCCTGGACCTCTGCATCATCTGTCTACTGCACACAGATGACTCGGCAACTGATCGAAAATCCTGCAGCAAAGGCAGAAGCTCCTGTACACTCTCGGGGTGTAGAGCTACTGGCACAAAATCCACCCTGAATAAGGTCTCGAAGTCTTCCCATGCGAAGGTCATCCAGTCGTAAAACTGGAACAAGTGACTCCACCACCTGCCTGCTGCTTCCTGAAGGAGGATGGCCGCAAAGGTCACCACGAAGTCTGTCGGTGTCCCTAATAGCTTGAAGACTCTCACCACAGCCTCCAGCCAATCCTCAGCCGCCTGCGGGTCCGTCCCTCCCTGGAACCTGGGTGGCCTCTAGCGCTGGAACTCGTGCAGCGCTCTCAAATAGCATGCATCGCCTACTGCTGGGGCTGGTGGCATCGGTGGCCCAACGTATTGTAGTACCGCTGGTGCCTCCGCTGGTGCCTCAACTGCAAGAGGGCCATGTACCGAAGCCTCGTCACTCGACAGGCTGTCAGCACGCACATCCCTCTGGGCTCTAGCTGGTCGTCCGAGAAAATGCATCCTGAAATCAACAACGTAACACGGTCAAACGATTATACCTGGTGAGCTGAACTGGTTTGAGCTGTTTTAAGTGGAAACCTTTGAAAACACACACGCAATCAGTGTTTTCGTGCACAAAGTCGGAAATCAGTTGTCAGGGTCCTGGTGTATGGATACGTCGGCCGCCCGCACCAACACTAGACTCCCTGAACTGAAAAACACACTCGGTACTCTCGACACTATTGCTTCAAAGAAGAAACATCAGAGTTATAAGTTCTTCGGTAGAACCGAACTCCTCTGATACCAATTTTTCACGACCCATCCTCGGGGCCCGTGCCGTGACTACCCCAAGCCCGCCTTCCATAGGCCAGGGGCTGGCGAATAGCACCAAAGGCGTAAATCCCGATAACTGGGAAGGCATTTCCATTATAAAAATAAACAAAAACCACAAAGAACAAGCAGAAGTAAACACTAAGTACAAAGAGAAAGTGCTGAAAAGTAAATGGGCCAGAATACAAACCCAAAAGAAAGTACAACTAAAACTGAATGAAAGTACAACAGAAAAAGACAAACTGCTGGAGGAAGGAAGCAGCTACTGGGTCGTCCTCCTCGGATCCTACCTGAAGGGTAGGTACAGATAGCACAGTTCCTGGATCGTCCGCCACAGATCCTACCTGAAGGGTAGGTACAGATAGCCTCCTCAACGCTCTCGTCCGTCAACCTCCTCCGTGTGTCGTCTCGTCGTGTAGTCCACCTCAGGGTACTGACTCGTCATGTAGTCAACCTCCGGGTACCGTCCAGTCCTCGAACACTCGGCCTCCGTCAGCACTACCTATCGTCTGCAACCAACACAACGAGGTGCAGGCATAGCCCGTGCAGGGGTGAGTATAACGATACTCAATAGGGACCCCGAGACCCTCAAGGTCTCACTAAACCAACAAGGATAACCACAAGAAGATCTCAACAGATAACCTCTACTTAGATAAATGCCAATACATATGACTAAGTTATCACGTAACCCATCTCAATTATGAGGAAACACAAGGATTGTGAAATCAACGGATAACCACTACCCAGGTAAATGCCCATACATATACCTAAGTTATCAAGTGACCCATCTCAATCATGAGGTAAACACAAAGGTCAAAAGTCTCAGATCAAACCAGGATTTTAATTATCGAAACCGTAACTACTGAAGATCTCCGTCTCTAGAGTGTACAGTGGTCCTGTCACGACTCCGAGGTACTGCTCACTAACCTAAGACTGCTTTAGAACTCCACCTATCAAGTACTACGGGCCAGCTGCTACAACCAAGCGCTCTCCTGTCGTGGGTCTGCTGCTACAACCAAGCGCTCCCATGTGCCGCTACAGCCAAGCGCACCTCTGTCGTGGGTCTGCAGCTACAACCAAGCGCTCCCATGTGCAGCTACAACCAAGCGCACCTCTGTCGTGGGTCTGCCGCTACAACCAAGCGCTCCCATGTGCCGCTACAACCAAGCGCACCTCTGTTGTGGGTCTGCCGCTACAACCAAGTGCTCCCATGTGCCGCTACAACCAAGCGCACCTCTGTCGTGGGTCTGCCGCTACAACCAAGTGCTCCCATGTGCCGCTACAACCATGCGCACCTCTGTAACACACCGAGTCGTTCGATCAGCAGTCGTCGGGTCTCAGTCAGCTACACGGTCTCCGTACTCCGTACGCTTGTCTCTAGGAGGGTCTGCTCCACGAGCCACAAGTCGATACTCCAAGTATCACGAAGTCCCACGAAGAAGTATCTCAAAGGACCGCCTCGTCATAGGGGTCTCAACGCAACAGACGGTGCGTCAATCGAACGCCCGGTCTGTGAGTTACTAGCCTTTTTGTCCCAGGGGCCCGGTTGGTTTCGTGAGCAAACCAAACCCCACCATAATCCAACTCCGTGAAAAACTCGGGCAAAGTATGCCAAAAGTTCCGTCTCATCAAGAGGAATTCAACGAAACAGACGTCGCGTCAATCGGACGCCCGGTTTGTTAGTTATTGGCCTTTCCGTCTCACACCCACCCTGAAAAAACTTCCCAGGAGGTCACCCATCCTGATCACTACTCTAGGCCAAGCACACTTTACTATGGAGTTTTAACCACGTAGGCTCCCGAAAAGGAAGGTGCACCTTGAGTATAGTATACCGAAACGACCGACTCGATACAGGGATCGTTACGCAACTGACGGTTCGTCGATCGGATGTTTGCAGCACAAGTTATGGGCATTTGAACCAATCCTGTCCGAAGATGGGGGGTCTGGGCCCGGTCCGACTCGGCCCAGTACCCCCCGGGCCAGCCCGAACCGGGTCGACCCGGCCCGAGTGGCGGCCCGACCCGGAGGCTCGGCCCGACCAGCGGATCGTCCCGGCCAGCGGAGCGGCGGCGCGGTGGCGCGATGGCTCGGCGGCTCGACGACACGGCGACTCGGCCAGCGCGGCGCGCTAAAGGGAGGGGGCATTGCCCCCCCCCCCCTTTAATTTTTAAAACGAAGGCCCCTTTAAGGGGCCGCACCATGTGTATTGTAGGGGGGTTACACCCCCGGGCTCCCCCCTGTAACGGCCGGCCAGTGCAGGGCCGGCCGGGTTCTCTCCATGGGACCCCGCGGTCTCGCTCCTTCCGGCGCCGGCGGCCGGATTTCCAGCCGCCTCCTTCGAGTTCTCCGGCGGCCGGTTCTTCCGGCCGCCACTTCCAAGATGAACGTGAATCCGTTCGACGCGGTGTGACGACGCCGCGTCCTTCCGCGGTGGTTCGACTCCGGCCGCGGCCTCGTTTGAAATCTACGGCGCGACACGATGGTGTCGCGTTCCTTCGTCGCAGCCCGCTCCGGCAGTGTTTTCTTTTGTTCATGCGCGGTGCGACGACACCGCGCTGTCTTCACTAAATCAACACCAAAGATTAGAAGGGGGAGGAGAATCAGCCGTGTTCGTGCGGTCCAGTCTCCTCCCGTTATAACGATAACAGTCGGCCAATCATGAAAACACAACGATGAACATTTCACAATTTTTAATAAAATTTGGAACAACGTCCAACCGATTATTCTTTCATGTTCGAGGGAAAGAAACACGCAATTTGAAAAAAAGGCAAAACCCCTACCTCGGATTCGAAGTTCATTCGTCGCCGATGTGGAAATCGGTGTCACGGAAGACATCCTCACAGAACGTGCCTCCGTAATCTTCATGACGAAGTCACAGATCTATGCGGTGTCGGTTCGTTGACGTCGGGAAACATTCGAAGATGAAGAGTCATCGATGTTCCTTGCAGATGACGCCCATTCATTCAACACGGAAGGAGGTCGTGGAAAGGAAGAAGAAGTGTCGTCTTTCTGCTTTGGAAAAGGCGTTCTTTGTTGGAGAACTCTAATTCTCCCAAGTGTTGGGCATCGCGGTACTTTTCCAACATTCCGTCACTTGGTGAAGTCGTCCCCCAAACCCTCTCCCAAGATCCCTATATATAGGTGAGGGGGAGAGGTTTGTAACCATCGTGGTTACATAATTTTTTTTTAAAAAAGGGGGGTCAGGTGAAATAAATTGCGTTAACGCAATTAAAGAGGTCCGTTGGCACCACTTAAGAGGGGAGGGTGCCAACGTGTTTCTCCCCATTTAATGGGGAGTTGAGGAATTAAGAGGCTCTCCCTCATTAATGAGGGAGAGTTGGGAGGTTTTCTCTCCTCCCATTAATTGGGGGTTAAGCCCCGTGTGGTCCCCACCACAATAAACCACCCATGGGAGGTTTAGTTTGGGTGGGCCCCACCACCATAACCTCTCAAGGGAGGTTAAGGTGTGGTGGACCCACCTCCAACCTCCATGAGGAGGTTTCAACCACCTCACTCCCAATGGAGGATGAAATAAAATAAAGTGCAACATGGCACGCTATTTTATTATTACACTTTTAAAGAAAACCCAAAAAAAACAAACCTCCGCTCTCGATAAAATGCAACTACGAAAAAAATCTCCTTAACTAAATACCGGCATTGCGAGTTCATCGGTGCCCTCAGATTTCAATTCTGAGCACTGGTTCAAAAGATAGAAAATCCCGCTCGTTCGTTCACTGAACGTACCTAAGCTAAACTTCGGAAATTGATTCTGGGCACACCGGGCCTCGGAATCAGGCGCCGTTAGAAACTGCGTTCTTGTAAAATTCCAAAAAAAATTTAGGAAAAAAAATTTCCCTTGAAAATTCCGGGTCTTTACACCATCGTTCTCTTCTTCTCTTGCTTTACTTTATTGTAATAAGATTTAGAGAATTCTTTTTTTTGTCTTTATAGCACATGAGACAATGTCTTTGTATGATGAGAAGGATTGTGAGACTAATGATCGATAGAGAAATGGTTTTAACCCATCAAATAAATGATCAATCTTACCCCTCAGGTTACGAATATAATCTGTTGCATGCCTCACTAACCTTGTAATGTTAGCTTCATGCTTTGCGACATTCTCATCCTCCTTTTTCCTCAGACTGAGAAATTGTCTTTCCATATCTGCTCGATGGTCATGAGGAAAGTATTTTTCTATGAAAATATCTTTAAACTCCATATGTTCCATACTTGATACTTCTTCATCATCCTTTGTGTTTTTAATTAATGACCACCATTGATCAACATCTCCAGTGAGGTAGTAAAATACCATGGTAACCTTTTCCCTTTCACTACTCCGCAAAGCCTGAAATATTTTCTCCAGGGAACTTATTCATTTCTCAGCTACTAGGGGATTTGTACCCCCATTGAATGTTGGTGGGTGTTGCCACATGAAGTGATATAACATTGATCCTCCACACTGTGGATCAGGATGCTCCATACGGGTAAGGTTATTATTCATAACCTGAGTGAGTTTTCCCAGTATAGTGATTAGCTGATCAGCACCAGTTGCATCACCAGCACCACTATAATTATCTTGATCAAGAGGGAAATCCCTACATGTAGTGCGTACATTGATATGGTTTCCATTTCTTCCACTAGGAACCATTTCTCAACAATGTCATACACAATATTAGTTTATGAATCACAATACATAAATCCAAAATTATAAAACACTTATCATAAATTGAACAGTTTATGGTTATAATCCATAATCATAAAAATGTCTTCTTTGAGGAAGTACATACTCATAAACCCTTCAAAATGGTATGTAAGGAAAATGAGAATTATCCTAATAATATCCCCCCGAGAGTGTCGTAACCAAGAGTGTAGCAATGCTCGTTGTCGTGCACCAGTTCCTATTTGAGTCTAGCTCAATGCGGTGTTTTCGGGTTTTACCCCTAGGTACATCTGTTCCAGAGCCGCCTCTACCTGCTCGTATCCAGACAGGGATGCATTTCTCAGAAAACTCACAAAATCTCTACTATAACAAAATTCTAGGAAGTTATTATACCCTAATCCTCAAATTCCATCATAGGCTTATGTGCTCTAATCAGAGATTATCTAAATCTAGCTTCCAAAGTTTGTACTAAACTTCCTCTGATATTAACTGTAATGCCCCGACCCCAGTTACCCAGAATCAGTGAATTATTACATAACATTGTCATGATCACAAAAGATCATGTCTCGAAAGATCGATTAGTTTAGTAGCCTTGGAATCACTATATACATTCCTAAGTCTTACAATACATAATAAAGTGAAAAACTACAAAAAAATATTTTCTTCATATTCCCTCATACTATCCCTGCAGGTCATTCATATAATACTTCTTCACATCATGGGAAAAATAAAACATTGAAAGGGGTGAGCTGAGATGCTCAGTATGGATAACAATATAGCAGAAACATTCTTAAATAAACATAAACATTTAATGCAATGCATAACTAAACAAAAGCCTTTTAAACTTAAACATCAGCATAACATGGCAAAAATAAATTGAAATAATGCCATTTACATATTCACATGGATATTCTACTAGTCGAATAATCACATTTAATATCAATAACCTGTTTCATAATGATGGAATGCATAATGCCAGACTATCATAACCACATAGTCAAGGCCTCGTGTAAAGACTACAAATAAGATTTTGTCAAGGCCTTATGCCAAGACACTAGTTTGTATCATGAGACCTACCAATGCATCAAGGAGCTATAGCGGGCTCCATCCATCACTTATTAAGTCCAATTAATTTCTCATATGAATATGTTTAAACATAACATAAACATTCTTATTAAAACTAGCATACGAAATGTCAATACTTTCTCCATAAACCATGAATGGTATAGAAATAACAAATCCAAATTCAAACATATCACAAAACCATCAATAAAATATGTATGTTTTGTATCATAATAAATCTACTTAAAATAAGCTTAAAATCTACAAAGGATATTGACATAGATGAAATCAAAACTATTTGAGAGAAATATCTCTTTTTTGAAATCATTTAAAAGTCACACATTTATAAAGGAAGTAATTTAAAAGATAATTTTAAATCAAAGTGTCCCATAACACTTTGAATCTTTTTAAAATAAATATCATTTAAAAACATTCATGTCCATTTAAATAAATACTTAAAATCATTTTTAAAACATGGACTTTAATTAAAAAGATTTAGAAACATAAATCTTTAAAACATTTAAAATTCTGATCTTGATAAAGAGTACCTTTCAGAAATTCCTTAAATATTCATTTTGAAATCATTTAAAAGTAACATAACTATAAAATAGAACATTTACATTCAAAATATTCGTATAAGCTTGTAAGGGAAGATTCGATGATTTTATAATGGCATAAAATAGCCGCACCCACCGTATAAGTTAAAAAAACATTCTTACCTTAATTCTGTCGACAAGGTTAAATAGGATCTTGTTTGGAAAATGATGGAAATATTATTTTATAGACTTCTTATAAAAAGTCAAACAACGTTATACATGACTTTAACCCATATTTTTCAAAATATTTAGAATGTTTTGAAAAACATTTTTAAGAAACATGGATGTGGATGATAAAGAGGTCCCAGTATATAATTACGTATAAACAACCTCAGATAATGAAGAGATTGTGAAATAAACCCTTACCTTGTACTTTTCCTTGGTTGAGGGTTGGTTAACCTCCTATATAATGGTGAAATAATTCTTATTAAATTATAAAAGAATCATATACATTATTATGAAATCATATATGATCTTTTAACATTGCTTTTTTAATAATGTCTTAGTATTATCGTCGTTTTGGGTGTTAACTTACTCGTTTTATATTATATGTTTTGTTACAAAAGTTGTGTTTTTTATGGATAGGTTGTATATTATTCATATAAAGAATGATATCAAGTCCTTAAACATTATTTTTAATCATTAAATGAGAATTAGACTTGGATGGATACGATGGTGAATGAATCTCATCGTGTTCGTGGAGACCGTAGTCCCTACGTATGCATGAGCGACAATATCATTCTTTTGATATTCAAATAATATATAATTGGATGGAATATCATATAAATAGAATCATTATCAAGTTATATGTATTATTTACATCAATTACACATCATTATCTTACCCATCTAAATAATAATGTTTTGAATTACAATTAGACCACGACGTGGAGACGATA
This sequence comes from Viscum album, assembly GCA_963277665.1. Classification (NCBI taxonomy): domain Eukaryota; kingdom Viridiplantae; phylum Streptophyta; class Magnoliopsida; order Santalales; family Viscaceae; genus Viscum; species Viscum album. Next base: position 792,994,858 of record OY728164.1, read on the forward strand.
AGCCGTACGTACGCACGTATGGTGACATGTCATTCAAAGGATGGATAGAATAAAGAATATGGTTCTACCATATTTATAGTAACATCATAGTTTATAGAATATATTAGAGTAACTATTTTATATTGGAAATAACAAAGAAAGAAGAATTTGAAGAAGAATGGAAGTTAAAAGAGGGTGGTGAAAACGTTACCTCTTCTTCAGGTTCTTCCTTTTGATTTGATCAAAAGGGCTCCTTAAGATGACTTTATGACTAAAGGAAGGCCTCTAAAATTAAGGGAGGATAGTTGAGATGGTATTTGGGTATATTTTTGCCGATCCAAATGTCTTTGAAGGTATGAAGAATTAGTTATAAGTGCTGTTCTTTTATAAGGGGGAGGGGGGCCTCATTAGGAAAAACATCAAGTATTAATTAATATTCAGTTTCTAATAGCACCAAAGTCGATTATTCAAAATATAAGGTGGTTATGGGTCTAAATACTTTTTAACAATAAATTTTAGATAGGTTTGGGTCATTATATTAACCTTATATTTTAGTTTTAACTCTTAGTTAATTAGTTGAACATTTACCATGTCACTTTGTATTTTTATATTATATAGTTAATAAACATACTATATAAATCCATAAAACCCCAAAGTGGTCCATTAATGATACAAATATCATTATATAAGTCCTTTGGATGAACCATAGATTTTTAGGAATATAATATCAATTAATAATATAATATTTGTTTTAAAAACTCATTTATGTCAATTTTGGCAGTATTTAATAATTGATTTTTTTTAAAGTCATAACAACTTTATTAATTCGAAAAAAATTCATTAAATCAAAGCTAACATTTCATATTAACCAATAAAATTAGGTGATGACATAAAAACTTTAAAATTATATTTATTTTAACATTTATAATACCAATTGTTTGATTCATTCATTAATAAGGAAAATACTGCATCATTATTGTGTCATAAATAAATTTAGTTATTCAACATTTTAAAATTATAAATAAAATACCTCTATGTAGTAAATTGATTTATCTTTCTAATTAATATTTATAGTTGAAATGATAAAATATATAACCATATGAAATTTTTTTTTTCTAAAAGATATATGCTTATGTCATTTTTGTATTTACTTTAACTTAATTAATATAAAGGGTCCTTATCACCTACAAGTGGATCCATGGGGTCCCAAAATCGACCCAAAGATGACCATGGTTGGACATGTATCAACCAATAGGGTTAGGACACATTTTAGGGTAAATTAATATCATTATAATTTTATTTTTTTACCCTTATTTACTGAATTTACCCTTTAACCATGGTAAATAATATATTTACCGAAGTAATTATTCAAAATGTCAAAAATAAAAGATACATATTTAAAAAATTTGGACCTCTTGATTTGAAATATGGAATCTATTTTTATAAATTCAAAACACAGAAGTGGCAGAAATTAATTTAGAATTAATTCCCATTGTTAAAACAAAAAGCACATTTTTAAGAGATAATAACTATCAAAAGATTGACACTTGTTTATGTCTATTTTAATTGTGAAATTATTTACAATGACCAAAATTATATTAAATGATAAAAATAGATTGTAAATATACTTTAAAACCACTTAAATTAATAATTTATCACTATTAATTAATTTGATTAAAAAAGTTGTTTTTAATTAAAATTTCATAATTTTCACTATTCATCAAAATATAAAAGTTATCCAAAATGTACCAAAATATTACCCTAGTCTAATTTCGATATTATGAATCAAAAAATTAAGTCCATTTTGAGAGATAAAATTTATAAAATTTCAAAAAGTGGGTATTACTATTCATAACAGCTGCTTTGATTGGTCGCACTGTGTTAGAATCCCGAAGTTGCGTACAATGCAAGTTATTGCATTATTCAATGGGAAAATTATCGTGGAAGTTTGGGGTGTTTCATATAAGGTTCCCCGTAAACCAAATTAATAAAGTGATTATCAAAAATAAATAAAAAAATATAGCCTTTGGGGTTTTTGGTAATGATTAATTCACCAAAATTGATTGAATATTAATCAAATATTAAAAAATATTTAGAAGACAATAATGATTAAACACCCCCAAAAATATTATAAAAAACCCAAAATTTTATAATACACACCATTCATCCTCAATAAAGTGAATAAAATATAATGAAAAAAAATCTACAGACCCTTTTATAACTTTCAAAAATAAAACAAAAAGGGAAGAAATATAAAATAATAAATATAATGGAATTATATATCACAAGGGATAAACCATGCATAGTTGAATTATTATGATCTAAAATATGTATAAAAGATTATGTATAACAACCCTTTAGTCATTTAGGTTTTGATAGAGTAAAAATAAAACCAAATAAGATATGTTGGGTTTTTTAATTTATAATAAACCCAAAAATGGCATCACCATGATGTCTTGAAATCCACACCATGGATTAATAAACCCTAATTAAATGAGATAAAAGAATTTTCACTATTAAAAAACCAACAACTCTCTTAAATAACTCTAATGTTTTTGCTACATGAACAAAAATTTGACAACTGAAATACAATAGTTCATAAAATATTACTATTTTTTCCTCTTAACTAGATTTAAATTCTCAATCCACCAATAAATAACATACCTAAACTCACTACTTACATTATTAATCTTTGAATATTTCTTGGCACAAAGTTTTCAGGAATATTTCCAAATTCACCATGATTTATAAATAAATAGTTTTAGTATTCCATGGGGCTTAAAAGGATCATTCCATGGTACCAGTCTAACCAAAAACCCAAATTCTATATCATAGGAAATAAATCATGGAATGAATTTAACTAAAATGGTTGTAGACCACTCTAAATCTATAAATATACTAAAATATCTAAATTTACACCCCTACAACGGGATCAAAACCACTACTAAACTCCAATATAATATAGAAGATTCCACCACACCGATTATGGATCCTAAAATACATTTTAACTACATTTCCCTTTAACTAATTCGAGAACCCCAATACCACTATATAATATCATAGTAATGTTTGAGAATATAAATTAGATACCTCTCCAATGATACTCATCCCCTTGAATAACAAAATTTTGGAAGAAGAAAATGAGGCCAAAAAACCAAACACCCTATGATATTCGTATAAAACAAAAATATCTCTATTATAAAGGTACAAAAAAACACAAAGTAAATAAAATCTCCAAACATAAAAATGTAGAATAAAATTATAATTCGATTTGGATCGGAGGAGGATCTGTTTGCTACTTGGTCCGGGCCCACTGAAGATGCAATATGGCCTCCTTTTTCTGTTTCGATAGTGTTTTGACTTTCACATGGGACACGACCAATCTAAAATTGTGACTTGGGTTAGTACTCCAGGTATTCCTCTCTCCTTCCAGAATCCTTCGATTTTGTGTGTCATTGGAAATATTATTGGATGATATCTCTGTTCTGATCGACAAATAGAGGTCATGTGTCATCCCATTTGTCCAAGAATATTTGTTGAGGTTGATGTTGCAAGGCCACCTGTGAATTGGGTATAGATCAAGGATGGGAAAGAATTCCAGTTAAAGTAGGAGGACATCTTCTAGTCTTGGATGCAATTTTGTGTTAATTATTGTTTTTTTGTTCATTTGGATTCAGTATGTCAAAGAAGAAATGTGATTGGGAGTTCACAGGAGGTGAAAATGGGGGCCGCTAGTGGCTTTGTTGTTAATGAGATGAAGCAGTCGCTAGTGGAGGTCTAGCCTGGGGCCTCACTAATTAATCAATCTTATGAAATTAATCATGAATCCATGATGAAGGATGAAATAGAGATTTATGATCATGGGTGAGAGTGCATGCATCTCCCTTGGGTTGTGTAGTGGTGTAAGAGAAATCTTATCTAACAGAAGAGAGTGAGGTTATGCAGAATTTTCATGCAAGGGATCCTATGCAAGCAGTTGTGGTGAAGGAAGTGTGACCTTCTCTAAATCTGTTGGTGAAGAATGTCATTGATCATCTTAATTAGGATCCTGGTAGAAGGAAGAGTCCTTTGGTGGATGATACTAGAATTATCAAGTTCCATATGGTTAATGTTCCCACTTGTAACCAGTTTAAGGGACTGGAGATTGAGAATGTTTCTCCTATGGTGGAAGGACCTCAAGGGACTGACCTTGATAATTTGTTGCTTGAATCCTATTCTCAGCATGTAGTAATTGAGGATGAAATGGTGAAGGATACCTGTGATGGTCTTGGAAATGAGGTGTCACTTCAATGTCTCGCTCCAATTAACAATAATAAGAAAGCGTAATAGCCAGGAGGAGGATGTCTAACTACTATAGAGGGTAATATTATTTGAGAAACTGATGGCTGCTAAATGATTGACTATGTGAAAATCGATGTAAAAGAGGGAAATTTCTCTAATAGTGACAAATAAAATGCTAATGTTGTCTTAAAACTGTCTTATACTGATATTGTGAAATGTGGAAAAATAAAGTGTCTACAAGTAAAGGTGGTATGACTGCTCCACCAAGGAGAAGACTGAGAAAAGATTATTTTTACCTACTGAATCTGATGTCTACTAGATCATCCTCCAAGAGGGAGACTTTTTCTGGGGATATCTATAGTTTAAAAATGGGAATTCAATCTTCTAAGGATTTTATTTCTTTAGGGAAGTTTAATATGAGAAGGATGTTTTCCAAGATTTTGAAGCACTATGAAATCTCGGAGTAGGAATAAGCTTATGATAATGAAGCAATCTATCATGGATATAGTGACAGGTATGATTTTTTCTGATTTGTAGTTGTTTATTCAGGTATGTTGTATTTTCTTGCTGCACTTTTCCTTTATTTTAATAAATGGTCAAATGTATTCCTCTGACTGAGATTTCCTGATAAAATAATAAATTATGATATTGATATAGAATCAATGAATCACATCCTATTGTCGATTACTATAAACTATCATGAATCCATAATACGAGAACAATAAAAATGGAATGGTCATGTGTAAAATCATTATATTTTAAAAGAAATTTTGGCTTGATAGTGTATACGACATGCAACACTGAGTGTAAATGAATGAGGAAATATTATTATTTTAATATGACCATTAAAAATTGTCCATATGATTGGTGGGGAATAATATTATTAACTAATTTAGGAAATATATATAATTATTCTAGTAAATAAAAATTTATTAATTAATAATTTTGATATAAGCATTCATTTTTTATAAAACAATTTTTTTCTTAAAATATACGATTTCTTTAAAAATGGGATTGGAATAATTTTTTGTAAACAAAATAATTAATTAATTTTTTTTTGATTTTTACTAAATTTATTTTATGAAATAAATATCATTTTTTAAATCATCACATCAATATTCTCCTACAGTGAGATTTTGTGATTTTTTATAAAAAGTTGATTTTCCAATGAATAGTGAAAAATATGGTTTTTCATTTAAAAAATTGTTTTCATTTAATTTATTTTTAAAATAATTCTATATTTTGAATTAATTTTAAAATTTCATTAGATACTTTTTATTTTATATAACCAAATTATGGTGTTTTTTGTGAATTTTATACTTTAATTTACTATAGAAATTTCATATTTAAATTTTTTTTTTTTTAAAACTATTTTTAATCATGTTTTACTAGTTTAATATTAAATTGAATTATAACACTAATATGTTTTGAATTTGTTAAAATTGATTACATGTTTTGAATCTATGGGTATAAATTTAGTAAATAGGTCTAATTTATTTCTGTACCTTATGAATAGTATCATTAGTAACTTTTCTACCACGATAAATGATAAATTAGGTAATTATGGTTGAAAATAAAATGACAAGGAATAAGAAATGTCCTCAAAACATGAATTTATTTTGTTATATTATTAAATTTATTCCATTTTCACAAAATATTCTTTTATATTTCATTATTTTAATTTTTTTGTGATCATGACATTTAGAATATTTTATGTATTGAAATGTACAGAATTTGATACTCTTGTTTTTAATAAATATAAAATTTTATCATAGGGATAAATAAGAGATATTTTTGGAAATAAATATTACTTTGAAAACTAAATGATTTATATTCATTATGGATGTTTATTTTTAAAATTTAGTGAACAAACCATTACATTAAATTCTTACGCAACACTGATGCAATTATTATTTATTTAATGGAAAACTAAAATAAATAATATTAAAAATATTAAATATAATATAATTTAAATTAATATTTGTGTTATATGATTTTTTAAGATAATAATTAAATATTAGAGATGAATTTATACATTTAGTTTGAATAAAATTATTTTCTAATTGTTTTAAAAGTACAAGTAAATTAATAGTTCAAAAATCGACATTATTAATATTTTATGAAAATAATATTGTATTAAAATATTTAAAAGATATAAAAAATCTAAATTCAAACAATTTATTAGTATATGACTGAAAATATAAACCATGGTACATTTATGAGATGTTTTCTCTTTTATTGTAACTATATTAATGCCATAAATGTAAAAAATCATATTATCATTGTAATTATAAAAGTGGGTTAAGGCGGGTTAAAAAAATATAAAACTAAAAAACTAGAACAAACTTGTCCAAAATTTATTTTATGATAATATTTATGCTAATTATAATATTATATTTCTATTATTATCATTTTTGGTACATTTTGAATTTAAAATTAATTTATAATAATTTAATATTTTATGAAATTCATAGAGTACCCCTCTACTCTTTTATAAAAGTGACCATATTATTCTATTTTCATTAAACATAAAAAAATTTAGGTTCTGCCAATATCTACCAAAATAGATTAATTAAATCCCTTATAATATCATGTTGTATTGTTTTTTTAGAAAAAACCAAATCTAGTGATGCTTTTGATGTAAAACATAAGAGGTTGTTCGAAGAAGTGGTATCATTCTTAACCAAATGTTTTTGTTTATTTCTTATTCCATATAATTAAAATATTATTTAAACATGATGTTTTAATAACATAATTATCTCCCATATACTAATATGTTATTATATTAGTTTAATAACATATATTCCTTTCCAATCTCCAATAAATGGGAAAGAAATTCACCGTTCATGTGAATGGTGGACTACCGTCTCACAAACAAATATAATTAACTTTCAATCACTACCTATCATGGTTAGTAATAATGATTTAATGAATGTTTTTTTATAATAATAATTAAATATTAATATTTCTTAAATTATAATATATCATATATTTTTTAACATTTCCATTAATAAAAAATGATATCAATGTTAGTGCGTACGTGTGAACTACCACCTCTGTGAAGCGATGCCATTCATTTTTTATCACCACATTACATGAATGTTGTATATATATAAGTGTGTTTAAAGAAATAATATAATATTTATAATATAATTATCATTATACAAATATATAATAATACATACCATATTTCTATAATGATCATCAAAAAATTAGAACGCTACTCATGCATATATACATCCTACTATCTCCCGGATTGTAACAAAGTTCACTTTTTATATCCATATTTCATGGTTGGTTTTAAAATTATAATTTATATATAAAAATTATTATTATTTTGTAATTATTATTATTTGAATTTGTAATAATGACCACTTTGACCATAGTCATCTTAAAATATTTATTTTGGGAAGATGGGTTAAATATCATAAAAACATTAGAAAATAATTTAATTGATTATGTAATTGTAAATAACTTGTTAATAAGTGATATAAAAGGGAAACTAAACATGACTGTTTTTCTAAATAAAGTAAATAATTAAACTAATTTTATTATATATAAAGATAAATAATATACGTGACGAGTTTCACTCAAGGTAAGATACACTTTAACTTAACACCTCATTTTAAATGTTATAATGATTTATTTTCAAAAAAAAAAATTTCAATTTAAATATTTTAAAAATTATTTTATGGATTTTTATATCAAAATAAAATATTTTTAAGGGAAATTTTAGGAGTATTTTTAATTTATTTAAAAGGGTTTCAAATGGAATATTTTTACAGGATATTTTTACATTCTTTATAAAAGAAAAAATAATGTTTTATTTTAATGTTTGTGGTGATAACATCATTTTTATCTATTGTAACTAATATTATATTTTAGATTAATTTAAAAAATTTCATTTATTATTTAATTAAAAACACTCTTTCCCTTTTTTTATAATTCAAAAATGAAAATTGGGTTTTAAAATAAAATAGTATTTTGATATACGAGAGGGTTTTCCATATAGGTTTATAATTGTTTTTCAATGGTTTTATGATGAAAATTTCATGAAATGTTTTTATTAATGATATTTTACAGGATAATTATATATATGAAATAATTTATTCTAATACATCTTATATAAAGGATTGATTACCATTATATCTCATGAAAAATGGGTGATATCTATATAGATTATATGATGGGTGTTCTTAGATAGTTCTCCAATGCATTGGGTAACATTAATTAACTCATGAGTTAATAAAGAGAGACTTACTAGAGGGTTTCTTTTATGGATTTAGATAGTATTAAATTATTTCAAACAAGGGATTAATATGGGTTATTAAAATGATTCTCTATATTTACAAAAAAGGGTTTTCGTCTCCTTTTTTTAAGGTTTACTTTGAGAACGAAGAGTGTGTATTATGTTTAGTGAAATGATTTATTTCATTCTCTCAATAAACATTGAGATAAAAGGAAACATTTAATAGGGTTTCATGGTTTTTGTTAGACTAATTTATATATTATTTTTATGTCCCTTAGTGAGATTTTTTGCTCATACCATGTTTGAAAAAAAATACTAGGGTTAAAGGATGGAAAACAGAAATGAATAAGTCAAGTTGAAATCATAAATATTTATCATAAAAATGAAACATGTTTTATTTTAAGGGAAAATGGATTCTCAGTATAAGTGTCCAACATGAAATTTAGGGTTTTGTTATCTAAGAGTTATGACCTAATTATTTAAAGCTCTAAACCTGAATGGATCCTTAAATATAAGGGAATTAATACCTGACATAAAACTCAAGATCAGGTAATATTTAAGGATGTATCCTTATTATTGGTATCAAATTTTTTTGGATAACATTATAGGTTAGGATGTTTTTTTAGAATAATTTAAAAGTCATCTATGACCAAAATAATTTGTGGAGTAGGGAAAATTATGGTTATTTAGGGATAAATCAAAAGTATTTATGATAAAAATGATTATATTTAGCAACATTAAATCATGTGATTTTATAAAAAAATTTGGTAATATAGAAATTATGCTCTTTAGAAACTCATGAGATAGAAATCATAATGATAAAAATATTTAAGGACCTATAAGTAAAGGATGTGGTAAAAAAACCCATAAATATGTTATTAAAGGACATGAATATGTTAGTTATATGATAAAATAGGAATAAATAAATACTCTACCAAGGAAAAAAGGAAAAATTCATTAAATTCTATCAAGGGAAATAAAATTCTTCTAGAAGTATCAAATGAATGTTTTCAAATGTGTAGAGTATGGGTATTATGAAAAATGATGTCATGTGGGAGAGCTCAAGAATGGGATCAACAAGACCAAATGGTAAGCACAACCCAATTACATTATCTTTATAGATGAGGATAATATAAATTACATATGAATGGTATGGATATATATATTTTCTTATGTTTTAATGTTTTTGAGTATTAAGACAATATTCATTTTTTGTTTGTAAGAAGAAAGTATTAAGGAATAATATTGAAAATTTTGATTAATATATTATAAATAGCATTGAATGATTAAGGTTTCTACATATAGGTATTGAAGATTTATGATGTCATGGTATCTTTAATAACTATCATGAGATAAAAAGTCACATGCAATCCTTTATTGATGTATTATGTGATGGTAGTACTTCAGAGACATTTATTTAGTTTTGATATATGTTTTTGGTATATGTTACCATTAAGTTTGATATGTGAAACAATTATTTGGTGAATAATTATCCTTTAATTTTATGGAATTAAGTATAAATATATTTATATCCTTTAGGGTTTAAATTTTATTTTATGATTAATGACATTTTGGGGATGTTCAACATTATTTTTTGTAATATATTATTTATCATAGAGATAACCATGTGATTGAAAATTTATTTTGTGATTAGGCGATTAATATAAATAGTATAATTATGGTATTTTATTTGAAGATTAGGGTTTAAATGATATTTGATTATTAATGATATTTTTTGGGGATTTTCATCATTATTTTTTCAAGAAGTTCAATTTTTGGAACCTTATATGGTTATGAAAAACATGAAAATTATGGGATTTTATTTAAAGAATAATGGTTGAATTATTTATTAGAAGCATATATGATTTTAATGTAATTTTATTGTGATTCAGGTCATTTAAGAAAATGATTAGAATATATTAGATATTATATTATTACGGAATATAAATTTTGATGTGAGACTTTAAGAGTGATGGAAATTATATAGAGATAAATGTAAAATTAATCATGGAAGAACTTGTGATCAAATAATCTTATTCAGGATTATAAATCTTACATTGGAATATTTCGAATAATTTTAATGTTAATTATTTATAAAATGATCTATGTTATTCTTTAAGTGATATTGTTGAGGATTTATTTATTAATATTGTATATATTCATATGATGGTTTATTCATTTTTCGACTTATCTTTACTTGTGCTAACTATTTTAGTTTTAGTTATTGTCTAAAGAGACGAGGAATAGATTTTTATCCTTTTGTAGATTATGTGATCTATTAGAAGTTGATTATAATGTTTTATAATTAAAAATTAATCTTTAATACTCATCTTTTGGAGAGAAATATGAGATTGGGGTGGAAATATATTAAAAGATGAAAATATATGTAAAAACCCAAACTACTACAAATGAAATTCCACTTTTTTAATATAAATGTATTTTTTTTGTGTTATGGTTATAGAAAAGAGATGCACTCCTTTGGTTTTAATATATCATATTTAACATTACATTAATAATCATTATCTTTGATAATAAAGTAATTGAAAATGATCATAGGATTGGTATAAATATAGTGTTTTTACAAATCCAATTGAATGAAACAAAAAAAGTGATGGCTTCAACTAGTAGAATCATACCCTATTAAGACCATTTATCAATGATTCTGGGGGGGATTTATTTTGTGGAATTTTCTTATGACTAAGACCAGGATTAGATCAAAAAACATAATAATGATACAAACTTTTTATGGGATAAGTTCAAGATCATTGAGATCACATCCCAAACCATATATCTCGAACCACCCCATGAATGTCTCACTATTGTGTACCTTACTCTTAGAAATTTTACTAGTGTATTAAGGTATTTGTATCTAGACCCTATAAATATGATTATATACGTTATTTTCGTATATATTAATGAATATATTTTCATCCTACTATTGTTAATATGTAAATGTTTTTTATTTTGATATAATAAAATTCAAATTGTGTTTTTAGTTAAAATTCAAATTAAATTAAGGGATTTATTTTGATGAATTAATGTATTTATATTATAAATATAACTTTAATAAAATATTATTATTTAATAATTTTTATCAAATATAAATGATTATATAATTTCTCTTAAGTCAAATGTAATATGAATAAGGGTTCTAAAGCTATTAATTCCAAAAAAACCCATCATTTCTCAATAAATGTCAATTATTATTTTAAAAATAAAATTTAACATATTTATAAAATTATTTAAGGAATAATAATATTATTTTTGGAATCAAAACATATAAATTATCCAATTGTGATTTTTTCATAATATTCTATGATAGTCGAATTTTCAAGTAAAAATTAAATACGATATAACTACACTTTTTATATTTTGATATAATAATGAACAAAAAGAGATTTAATAAATTATATAATGGTTATAAATGAAAAAATATATGTATTACCTTTAAAATAATTTAATTTTATATTTATTTGATCAGTTATATAAATCCATTATAAATACTCCAAAACCAATAATATATTTTAAGTTTTTAAAATAATTTATTTAATAGTATGACTCACCTCCACAAAAGAAAAGGTATTATTTTCATTATTGAGGAAGTTATACTTATAAAATAATTAATACCACTGCCATTTTAAAGATACCATTGGAAAAACCCATGGAAATGTTTTTGATTTTTTGTTATTTATTATATAGAGTCTAAAACCTATGTTTGAGAAATATTAAAGAGAAACATACTTTTTTCCTATATAAACGAACCTAAGATCCCATTTCTATTCACTAAATATCCTTTTATAACTAATTAATCTTCCATAACCTCTATATATTCCTCCCAATACTCTCCTAATCTCTCAATAATCCCCACCCAATCATTTGGAGTCACACCCTCAAGAAAGGGATCCTCACCTTGTCTTCTTTATTCAAGCTTCTTTATTATCTTATGACTTATTTTTCTAGTTCCTAATACTAGAAAATGTCTTTACATGTCCTTATTACTTTAAATTTTATGTCAAAATTATTAATAACCACTTTATTGCTAATCAACACATTTATTAATTTCTAAATGATATCACCATGTGGCTGATAATTAACCATGATTTTCTATGCCAAAACAATTATGTGATGAAAATCATACCCATTTTCAATCAAGGGTGTCCAACATTATACATTTATAATTATTTTAATTGGGTATTAAATGTATGTATTCCAAAATAATATATTTTTGAATAAAATATGATGATGAATGTATCCATGTTGTATGACCTATGTGGAATTCATAAGCAAGAGAATGAAATGAATGTGACGGGTGCGATCAAAATTATATTGCGCTCAAAAGAATTGTGTAATTTTTAGCCTCATGAGACATCATTTTGTGATAGAGAGTGAACCTTACTCATTTTTCAAACTTTTTCCATCATGATGTCTTTCTAGGTATCCTTAACCCATGTTTATGATGCATTGTTTTATGTTGTGGCAACATTTTTCATGTTACCTTTACGTTATCAAGTTATATCACACCTCATTGTTCATGTTTATGATTATCACTCTAAATTGCATTAACTTATTAATTTTATTCCATGTTTATTCTCTTCCTGGGCTTTATATCTCAACAATTTCATATGTATGTCCCTAGGTTATCACATGTATTTTTAAGTGTGAGCATGTTTGGAAAATTTTCAATAAAGATGATGTTTTTTCCAATTTTATATTTTTATATAATTCTCCTAACTCCCAAAGACACTATAAAAATCAATCATATGGGTTATATTATCTGTAAATTTATATAATAAATCACGAATTAATGTGTAACAAAGATAAGGGTTATTATACTTAGTATTAAAAGAAATGTTCAGTTATTTTTGGGATTAGGATTAGAAAACTCTAGTGAAAGCCTTAAAAATAAGACAAAGTATAAGAAAACATCCCTAAATATTGGTAAGTATATAGTAAGTGTGTTATCAATAAAATACATCCATGTCTGGATAATATAAGTGGATTTGGATCTTACATAGATGTACATTGGGGTAAAATGTAAAAATACGATGTTGTGTTTCAATTGATTGGGAACTAGTGTACGAAAACAAGCCTTGTTGCACACATGGTTTGAAACTCATGGGGGATATTATTTTTTAAATTCATAATCACATTATGAATAATTTTTAACTGAAAAAATGTCCATAATAATATGTATTAGTAATAAATCATATATAACATAGATTTTATAGAGACTCGGGATTAAAATATATATTTATTACACCATTTTAGATGAATATTCATCACATTAGAGAAACACATGCTCGAGGACCATAATAGTTTTGTGTATTTGGAAACATAGAAAAAATATTCTACCTCAGTGAATGATATTCATTGAATCATACAAAGATCTTCCCCTTTAGTAATTCTACTTAAACCATTCTTCATAATCTATGGAAAGAAAACATAAGAAATGGGCGAGATCAGATGCTCATTAAGGGTAAAAAACGTAAATAAGCATGAATATAAGGATTTATGAATACTATAATAACATTTTAAGATCTTACCCTGCATATCAAAGACTATATATATAAGTCATGGTATAAATATTGAAAGTTAATAATACATGAATAATTACGAAAATAAGAGCATGATCCATGAAAACGGAATATAATAATAAGACATGGAATTTTTGGCATACACATAAGAATATAAAATAATATTTCAATTCCACATACCAAGGACTTCATAAATTTTTTTATTGGGATAATAAAACATTTACTTGCTTCAGGCATGGGATACCCTCCCATGCATCCTTTTTATTTTGGGCTTGGGATACCCTCCTATGTACCCTATTATTTCGGGATGGAGATTCCCTCCCACATATCATATTTTTTGGGATTTTTGATGAATTCATGTATAAAATATTATTTAAATCTTGGAATTCCCTCTTTTGTATCCTCTTTTTTCGTTATTGGGAAGTCCTCCTGTGTACCCACTTATTTTCGAGATTTGGTGCCCTCCAATTTACCCTCTTGTTTTGGTCTTCAGATTCCCTCCCATGTACCCTATTGTTTCAAGATTCAAATTACCTCCTATTTACCCTTTTGAGATTATAAATTATTTTTTATTAACTGATTAATTGGAGGGAGTTATATGTCTCACCCATCACATAATTAAATCTTACATGAATGTGCCATAAGATAACAAAAAAACATCATTTCATGACCCATGAAATGAAATGTGTATCATTAATGTTTCATCAAGTCATAACCTACGGAAAAGGGATAGGTTTCATAATAATTTCATTTAATCATAAACCATTAAACAAATAAGGTTCTAGATGAATATAAACCTAGAAATGAAAATGGGTTTCATAAAAATTTAACATGTAAAAGACATAAAATTTCATAAATATAATCCCATAAAAATATAAAACATTGAGATAAAGAACTTGAATGAATCCTATGGATCATTTTCTAGAAAGGCATGAATAACTTCAATGGATGTAATCTGAAATGGAAAAAAATTAATTATCTTTTTAAAACCATTCTTGTGGAAAAAATCATTTCTTCTTTTAAAATTTATTTCAAAAAAATAAAACCTTTTGAAAACCATTCTCTTATAAAACAGTTTTAAAACATATAAATAATGCTTGAAAACTTTTTCAAAACCATTTTTTGAAAACAAATTGAGAACACATAAAGAAATATTTATTTTTTTTAAAGAAAATATATTTAAAAACACTATGAAAACTTAAAAATAAATATTGAAAATGTTTCGAAAAACCATTTCATTGAAAAAATTAAAAAACATATAAAGAAAGTCTAAAAACATTTTTAATACCATTTTATACAAATAGTTTGATAACAAGTAAAGAAATATTTAAAATTATTCAAAAACCATTTATTTAAAAATATTTTTAAAACTCATAAAATAATCTTTTAAATATTTTAAATCATTTTCTTTGAAAACAACCTTTTGAAAACATATAATGAATCTTTGAAAATAGTATAAATGACTTTTTAAACATATTATAATTTTTGAAAACCACATTCCCTTAAAATAATTTGGAAATAAAATAAAATTACATAATATTAGGAATAAAATTTTCATTAAAAATAATAACCTTACAAACATATAAAATAATTATCAAGGAAATTATGGTTAAGATGGTGGGTATGTCCATACATTCTGAATATTCCTTTTTGCACCTTTTAATTTTAGAAAACTGCCTTGATCGAATAATGAAAAGAAGATTCCATTTAGATCCATCATAAAAAAGAAAATAGATGGGTAAAAATTTCTTTTCAACATTATAGAAAAATATTAAAATATTCCTGAAAATGTTTTTAGAAAACATAGTTTTGAAAGAGTTCATATTTCCGACTGAAAGGAGCTATAACGTCGGATTTCGATAACAAAATTTTATTAATTATATTAAGTGACAATGACTGAAAAAATGGTACCATTACATAGATATAACATAAATTTACATAGTTTAAGAAAGTTAATGATAGTTATTAATAAATATATTATATAATTTCATCAATGTAAGCATAATCCTAAACAATCTCGATAAACAATGAGATTGTAACTATAAACTGTTACCACTTTGGTAACAGAATATAATAATACAATGGAAATAATAAAATTATAGGAATCTTTACATATCATGAATTCAGTTATATTAATGATATAAAATTTCAAAGGTAGTATATATACCAAAAATAAGAATATTAGTGCATAACATGTCATGTGCCTCAAGGAAAAACAATTGAGACAAAATTACTATACTGATTTGGTAAGTTTTGAATACTAAAAACCATAAAATAATAATGATAAAATGGATATATAAATACTCAAAAAATTATATATAATAATCATATAATACATCCATTGTATTTTTAAAAACTACACAAAATAAATGAGTGGTGAATATGGAATATATCTCACAAATATAAAAAGTGGGATTAAATTCCCTTACCATAAGTGTTGACATTACTCATACACTTTAAAAGCTAATATATAATTAATACGATTTTATAATAAATATAAAAAATAACTATATTATTATATCTAATACCATATATGATTGGTTTTGACATCATATTTTCCCATTTATTAGCAACTCCATGCTAATGTAACATTTTGGCTAACATCTGCTTTATATTTCGTATACGTTCTGACTTGTTATGCTTGATCCTGTTACTTAGATCATGGTTTAATTATTTAAATAATGTATATAATGGTATAAATATCATATATATTCAGTATATATGCATTTATAATAATCTATTTAAGATATATTATGAAATGTAATACCCCGTTCTTGGAGACGGTAGGTCGTACGTACACATGAATGCTATTTTTGTTTTACTATCATATTGAAAGAAAGACAGTAAATGACATATATATATATATATATTATTTTAGTAGAATTATTATTTAATAATTTCATATACTTTCACTAAACTCTTCCTTAATATATTCCATGCAATGTGAGAACAAATCACATCGCTTTGAGAAGGTGGTAGTCCACATTTCTCCAAACAAAATTATCATACTTACACAAAATATAAATCCTAAAGTTATGTATTATATAATAATTAAAGAAGAATAAATACATCATATATAGCAAATATAACATATAAATATAATGTTTCTATAAAAATTCCCAACCATGAGAAGTGGTAATGGACAAACGAACAACATCATCTCGTGAGGCGGTAGTTCTCCAAACACAAGAATGTTAAGTTCATTACCCATTAGATGGAAGTGTGTGTAAGTGTAGGTCAAAAAATTAGAATAAAAATATCATAGTATATTGATGATAATTTTTATTATATAATAATGGAATAATTATATTTTTTGTGATGGAGAAATAAAATAAAATAAAGGAGATTGAGGAAGGATGTTACCTCTTCTTTTGGATAACTCCTTTTTCTTTGGAGAAAAGGGCTTCTTTGGTTGGATTTCTGTCAAAATAGAGGATATAAGGAGGAATGGATGGATCATTGAAGATTATTTTATTAGATATTATGTGATACAATGTACTTGAGAGTTGTGAGGAAGTGGTAGGTTTTAGTTCCTTTTAATAGTGCAGGAGGAGTGGCATTCTTGTAAATTTTGGGTAGGGGAATTCCACCAATGTTTTTCCATTGAAAAGTGGAACATATAATAGACTAAAGTAGATAAAAATGAGTATATGACAGGAATAGTTTCGGGAAAATGTTTTTCAAAAAAATTTCTATGTCATTTTGGCCCTTATGTGTAAGGTTTAGTTCATTGTTATGAAAAATTTCATCTTAATCATAGTAATTAATATTAATTAATTTTATTAAGATGTTTTTATAAAAATAATTTGACCTTATTTGAAATTATATATTATTATGATTGAAAATAGGGAATCCAGTTTTCCAAATTTCATTCACATAAGTGGAATAAAATAATTCAAATTTAATCTCGTAGGCGGGATGACAAAGTGAGTTTTTAACGTAAAAATGTCTAAAATTTTGGTAAGTTTTTATATCTATTTTCAAAGTGAAATTGTTTAAAATGAAATTAATTGGATTATTTGAGGTATAATTTATCTAAATAAACATTCAAATAAATTAAAAATATAATTCATCCTTATAAATAAATTAGATGATAAAACTATTTTGAAATAAAATCATGTGTTTTCACTATTCATCAAAAAGTAAAACATCACAGAAAAATTACAAAAATTCACGCTAAAATAATTTTTATGTTCCTATATTAAATATTATGTTTATTTTTACATATAAAATCAATAAACTTTCTAAATTTTTTACTTAAAAGGGTTCTCTATTTATAGTAGGTAAAATTAATTTTTAGAAGAATAAATATCTATTATTTATAAAATTACTTTTTAGAAGAATATATCTATGTTATTCATAAAATTGGAATAATTTTTATATTATACCTCTAAAATCTATATAACAAATATAAAAAATATTTATGGAATATATTATATATTAAAAATATTCATCAATCTAGGTTTTATAATTTATTTATATAAAATGGTGTTTGTATATTGAAAATTAGTTTTTCTAGAAATGAAATTTTTTATTCTAAAATATTTATTATTTTCATTTATATCTAAAATTGCTAATTTGATTAACATGCATAAATAATTATTTATTCATAAATTCCATCATAATAGCTATGTAAAAACTATTACAATATATTAATAATAATATTAATAGTATGTTATAGTTTGGTATAACTAAGTCTTGTGTGTAACGCATGCTATCAAAGGAAGGTTATTATTATATGTAAAACGAGGAAAAAATTGTGTTGAGTGTAATGAAAGATAATATAATTTTTTTGTGTAGTGAAATATTAACTTCGTGTTGCATGAAATACAATCCAAACATAGTTTTTCATATAAAACAAGCATTATTTAGTGTTCTGTGAAATGAAAAATATAAAAAAGATTTAATTAATTAAAAAATTTGTATTTTAAAAAATCTCATGGTGTTACATTGAACCCAAATTAAAATTAATTTCACCCTTTAAACTAATATAGGTTATTAAATGTTTAATATTTGAACAAAAATTTCACAGAAACCCACAACATAAAAATGAATACAAAAAATTCCTTTTAAAAAGAAAAGTTGGAAACATAACAGCTACCTAAATTAACAAATAAATATTTTTGAAAATAGGATAACATAGGTGGAAAGTGAAATAATATACAAGGAATAGAAATCTAACCATAATATTCCGACGGAGTGTGATAGAGAACATGGTCAGTATAAAGATAACAATCACATAACCAAAAATATATAGTGATCTAATGGTAAATTTTATTCATCCCAAAAGATAGTACTAGTATAATCATTTTAGATTAAATATCCTTTCCCAAGAGTTGATAAATTTTAATGGGAAGATATAATTACTTGATTTAGTAAAATCTCACCATTTTTGTGCCTTCATCAATTTCCACATAACCACTTTCTCCAAAATGAAAGGAGGATTTTCCATTCCTGTAACACTAACATATCTTGATATCTAGGACAATCCATACCATATGTCTTCAGTTAACATCAATACAATGTTTTTAGAATATTTTATCCAATATGCACAAATCCTCATTTGTTGAGATAATACTTTGATCCCATAAAAATCATTAGAAGGTTAACATAAACTTTCCATAAATGGTTAAACTTATAACCCTTTCAAATGATGGAAACAAAAAAAATTATAAATAATTTCATAAAATAATCTTAACCTTGATCCCTAATATATCATAAAGTAGCCTTTGGTTGTTATATTACAAACAAGTGACGTATTATATTCTCTAAAACATGGTAAAAACCTAAATTACAATAAATCATTTTAGAAAACATGCATGCTTCCTTATTCCAATGATTACAAGATATATATTTTAAATCGAAGTATTTTTAAACATCTTCCATGATAACATATACATCTTGTCAACAAATACTTTATCAATTATGAGGTCATAATACTAACTAATTTACTTTATCCAAATAAATCAACTCTTTATCCAAGATAATCATAATTTTCATAACATCATGGACACATTAAGGGTTACCTTCCCTTAACCAAAATATCTTCTCTCCATTAAATTGATTTTCTAGTTCATTATAACCATTCAATATTTTTTAAAAAAAATATTTAATTCAAAACATATACTTCATGATTCATATAACATAATTCTTGAATTAGAAATCATATACGCTTCAATCATCCAACTATATTATTAAACCATTACTTAGTCTTTATCATGTTATTCCATAATACACATTTCTAAGAATATGAAATATAAATCATGTATTAATATTTATCAATCTCAGTCCAATAATTATTCTTACGTTTAATGTAAATAATTCTAGAATAACTTTTTATACCTTTCAGATGTCATTCACTGTCTCTTTATATTAATGAGTATAACCAATACTCATTGATCAACCTAATTATTTTTATGATATTTACACATATAATATAACTT
The DNA here is from genome assembly GCA_963277665.1 of Viscum album. NCBI lineage: Eukaryota > Viridiplantae > Streptophyta > Magnoliopsida > Santalales > Viscaceae > Viscum > Viscum album. The sequence goes on from OY728164.1 coordinate 793,015,344, forward strand.
TTAATCATGATCATACTTTCCACATCTAAAACATTCAATGGTAACCCAATTCCTTCTATTTTACTTTATTGAATAAAACCATACTACATAGGGTGAGAAACACTTTTCATAGAATAAAACCACATAATATTGAAAAAATTCTTATAGGATTTCTAAATAATGACATATAATTATTTAATATATGAATCCTTAGGTTTAAGTTTATTTATAATCATCTTCTATTTAAATTAATCATGATGGTTCATAATGAGTTTGTGAATTCCCAAATAATATCCCATAGGAGTGTGAAACCAGGTGTGTAGCAAAGATAGTTGTTGTGAATGAGGTTATCCTTGATTCAGGACTAATGATTTTTTTGATTTGTTCCCCTAGATACATCTATTCCTGATCCACATTAACTTGTAGTACCAAAAGAGATATGTAATTCTAGGAAACCACTCGCTCTATCCTTTAACAAAATTACATGATATTTTCCTATACTTTTCCTTATCCTTAAACATATCCTTAGAGACATCCCTAAAAATATCCTTATTAATATTACTATGTATATCACAAAAGTTTTATAATCCTAGTTTCCAATGGGTTACAAAACCTTTACTTTAATTCCAATAATAAGGAACCATGCTTAACATACATGGATATTACATCATTTTAGATGATTTTTTAGCACAATTCCGAAATTCATTCATGGGGATCAAAATAATTTACTTTATTTGGTAAAATGGAATAAAATATACTAAATATGTGAATGATCTATAATGTTTTCCATAATGATCTTCCCCTTTAGTACGTCTTCATAAAACCATTCTTCATAATAAGGGGAAATGAAACATAAGAAAGGGGTGAGCTCAGATGCATAGTAAGGGTAAAACAGGAGATACATAATAATAACATGTTCATAAAGGTATGATAACATGAGAATAAAATTCTAATATCATACCCTATATATCAACGATCATATATATGATTAATTTCGTGAATATTGGTTGTTTATAGGATATGATTTATAAGAAAAAAATGAGAATGATCCCTGAAAAGATAACACAAGAATAATACATGGAATTTTTGTCATAAGCATAAGAATAAAAAATCTTATGTCATGGCTACCTACCAAGGACTTCATAAAATGTTAGTCTTGGGATAATAATCCATATAAATGCTTTGGTCTGGGGATACCCTCCTATGTACCCTCTTGTTCTGGAATTGGGATGAACACCTGTGTACCCTCTTGTTTTAATATTGGGATACCCTCATATATTCCATATTGTATCTGGCTTACGATTCCCTCAAGTCTGATATATAATTTTGGGATTGGTATTCCATCTTATGAACCCACTTGTTTCGGTCTTGGTATTTCCTCTATTATACTCTTTTATTTTTGAGTTAGAGATGCCCTCCCATGTAACCTCTTTTTTTGGGATTAGGATTCCCTCCCATGTACCCTCTTGTTTCAGACCTCGGTTTCACTAAATTGTGCCCTATTAATCTCATAAAACATTTTTCATTACCCAATTTATTGGAGGGAGATATAGGTCCCACCCATTTCATAATTAAATCCTATATGCATGTGTCACAATATAATAAACTATTCATTACAAAATGACCCATGAAATTAAATTGGTATCATTAACATTTCATCACATCATATCGTATAAAAAAGGGATAGGTTTTATAACAATTTCTTCAAATGATAACCTCTAAAAATAATCTAGTGTCCAAATCATATTACACATGAAAGATAAACAGGTTTCATAAATGTATATATCATGAAATGGAAACATTTTCATAAACATATTCCTAAAAAATACTTAAACATTAATAAAAAAAATTAATATAAATTTGGATCATTTTCCAGAAAAGAATTAGTAACACCAACATCTGTCATCTTATATGGAAAATAATTTTGAAAATAATTTTAAAAATATTTCTTTAGGAAAATATGCTTTCTAATTTGAAAAAATATTTCTAAAAATTAAAACATTTTGAAAACCATTTTTATTAAAAACACTTTTAAAACCTCTAATGAAATATTGAATTTTTTTTGAAATAAATTTCATTGAAAAAACTATGAAAACTTATAAATAATGATTGAAAAAAATTATATACCATTTCTTTTAAAACAATCTAAAAACTTATAAATAAAGCATAAAAACGTTTTGAGAACCCTATCATTGAAAAATCTTTAAAAAATTATAACGAATGTTTGAAAAGAATTAGAAGACAATTTAATTGGAAATGTTTGGAAAACATATAAAGAAAGCATTAAAAAAAATTTAAAACTATTTATGCAAAAATAATTTGAATAGTCAGAAAATAATCTTTAGAATCATTGAAATATTTTTCTTTGAAACAACCTTTTGAAAAAATATAAAGGAAGATTTAAAAATAATTTATAACACTTTTTAAACTTTAATCAATTTTTGAAAATCCTTTTTATTTCAAAATTATTTTAAAATAAAAAAAATTAGAATATTAGGAAAGTAAATTTTATAAAAAATAATAACCTTGTTAACGTAAAAAATAATTATCAAGGAAATTATTTTCATGATGGAAATTAATTATCTTTGTGCCAAGCATTCCTTTTTTCACCTTAAAAGTTTAGAAAATATTCTTGAGGAAAAAATGACAAGAATAGTTCTTTTAAACTTGTAATTTAAAAAGGGAATACTTGGGTAAAAGTTTTCTTTAAACATAATATGTTAATATTAAAACATTTTTTAAATCCTTTTTAGAAAATACGGTTTTAAAATAAAATAGATTTCTGGTTCAAATGAGAAATAATGTCCCATTTTCATAATTTTTTTATTAATTATCTGAAGTAAAAAAGTGTGTAAAATGGTAAAATTAATTATATATGACATGAATAACTAGAGTGTAATAAAATTAATGATATTAATTAAGATATGGATCATATTATTTAATCAATGGAAGCATAATCATAAACAATCTTGATAAACAATGAGATTATAGTTATAAACCATTGCCTCTTTGGTAACTTTGAATCATAATAAAATATAAAGAATAAAATTAAATGAATATTTACATATCATTAAAAGAATTATATTAATTATATGAATTTTAAAAGCCATTATATACACCACATATAAATATATAGGTTCATAACATGGCATGTGTCTCAAAAAAGGTACATCAAGACAAAATTAATTTACCAATTTGGTAACATTTAAAACATATACAACATGAAATAAATATAATAAAAAAGATATGAATATAACCATAAATTTATATATATAAATAATAGAATACATCCATTGTAAGTATACACACTACACAAAATAAATGAGGGCTGAATAAGGCATGTATCTCACAAAAATAGAAAATTGATATGAAATTCTCTTACCTTATGTCTTGACATTATTCATACATTTTGAAAATACCATATAATAAATATTATATTATTTTAAATCTATGACCAAAATTTATTTTTAAATATAAGACCATATATTATTTTTTCATGAATTTTTATTACTCGTTTATTAACAGCTCTATGTTAATGTTATATTTCGAGTAATATACGCTTTATTTTTTGTATATGTTTTCACTTTTTAATCTTGACCCTATTCCATATATCATTATTTAATTATTTCATGAATGTAAAAAATATTATAAATTTCAAATATATTTGTTATATATGTATTTATAATAATATATATAATATATATTATGAAATGGAATACACCATTCATGGAGACGGTAGGCCGTATGTTCGCATGAATGATGTTTCCATTTTATTTTTATATTAAAAGAAAGAATGTAAATGAAATATATGTATATATTTATATATTATAATTATAGCAGAATTAATATATTATATATATCATATAATTTTACTAAACACATACTTAACACATTCCATATAATGTGTAGACAAATCACATCATTTTGAGGAGGAGGTAGTCCACACTTCCCCAAACGAAATCATAATGCTTACAAAAAATTGAAATCATGAATTTATGTGTAATATAATTATTATAAAGGGATAAATGAATCATAAATATCTTATATGTCATATAAAAATATATTTTACTTCGTATTTACTGACCATGATAGGTGGTAATGGAAAAATGAACAATATCATTTTGTGAGGTGGTAGTTTTCCGGACACAAGAACAGTAAGTTCATTACCCATTAGATGTATGTACTTATTAGTGAAGGTTAAAAGCAATAAATAAAAACATATAATTTTATTTAGGACACTAGTTTTATTATTCAATAATGTAATAAGAATACTTTAGGGGTTGGAGAATGAAAATAAAAATGATCATAAGGAAGTATGTTACCTCTTCTTTTGGGTACCTAATTTTTTCTTTTCACAAAAGGGATTCATTGGTTGGGTAGGATTTCTTTTTATTTTTTGAATATATTTTGGGTGATCCAAATGCCATTAATGGTGTGAGTAATTGGGAGGGGTGATTTTTTTTATAATGTAAGGGGAGTGGTAGTCTTGTAAATTTTGGGGAAGGTTATTATACCCTCATTTTTCCCATTACAAGTGGCCCCAATAGTGGAAAAATTATATAAAAGAAATTATAGGCTTAAAATATTTCAATAAAATGGGTTTTGGACATGTTTATAGGTCATTTTGACCCTTAATTGTACGGTTTAGTCCCTTGATAAGAAAATGTTCCTTTTAATCATTGTAATTAATTTTAATTAATTTCACTAATATTTTTTTTCCAAAAACTATGTTGAAGTTATTTGAATTTATATATTATTCTAATTTCAATTATTTAATCAATTTTTAAAAATTCCAATTACTTATGTGATAAGAATTAATTCCAATTTATTCCCACAAATGAGGTGACAAAGGATGTATTTAATGCAAAAATGTTCAAATTTATGGTATGTTTTTATAGAATATTTCAAATTTAACTTTATTGCAATGATATAAAGTAGATTAATTTTTTTTAAACATTATCAACATAAACATTAAAAGAAACCAAAAATATAATTTAGCCTTATAAATAAATTATATGAGAATGAATTTTTGAATTAAAAAGAAAAATATTTCACTATACATAAAAAATTGAAACTTGAAAGAAAAATATAAAATATTCACCCTAATATAATTTTTACATTGAAATTTACTATATGAAGACTATCTTTACATATAAATAAATAAATTTCTCCAAAATTGGAATTAATATGGGTTCCATAATAAAAGGTAATAAAATTACTTTTTAGAAGAATATATATATATTTTCATTAAATTGGATTTATTCTTATATTATGCCTATAAAATCTATTCCCTAAGTATAAAAAATATTGATTCAATATATTTTATAATAAAAAAGTTTATAAATATTGTTTTGATTAATTTATTGAGATAAAATTTTGTTTTCATTTAAGAAATAAGATTTCATAGAAAAGGGATTTCTTTATTTTCAAATAGTTCTTACTTTCATTTCTAGATAAAAGTGTTCATTTTATTAAAATTTTTAAATAATATTTTATTCACAAAATCCATCAAAAATGGGTAGGTGAGAAAGATAATAAATTTTTAACAATAATATTTGTAGTATTATGTAGTTTGGTAAAAGAAGGTATTTCATGTAACACGTGCTATCAAAGGAAGTCGACATTGCGTGTAATGTAAGACAAAAATTGTGTTCCGTGTACTACATGTTAATATAGGTTTTGTGCGTAATTCAATATTAACATGTTTTTTCATGAACTTTATTCCATACATAGTGATTTCATATAACATAAGATTAATTTATAGTCACTTGAAATGAAAAATATCAAAAAGATCAAATTAATTTAAAAAAATATTTGAAAAATCTCTTGGTGTTAAAGACCAAAGACTAGAAATTCATCAGATAAGGTATAAATTTAATTTATATTTTTTCCCTATAGTGTCATTGGATTCCAATTTATATGATTAATAGTTTAAAATTTTGCATCCTTAATTTTCCTTTTATTCTATCCAATGGCTAGAAATAGGAGTAAGTGAGTAAATAATAAATGCGACAAAAAATGTGAAGACTACCCCAATGAGATGCCCAACCTGAGGGGAGATGGAATGATGAACTTTATAAAGATACTATCTTATATGAATTAGGTTCTAAATAGAAACCGAGATCAGGAGAAGTCCCCCCCCCCAAGATAGGAAAAGTAGTGATTGAGACTTTTATATAACAAAGGCCTCCAAAATTCAACAAATCATCTGATCCCTTAATCATGAAATAATAGATCAACCTTATTCAGAAGATCATATCCATCCTTAAATGTTATGATAAAGAGTAGGTTATACTGGGTTTTTATGACATGAAGGGATAATATGATCAGTAGAGTACATTGATCAATAATATTAAGCCTGAGGAAGAGATAAAAGTGATGAGGTGGAAGGAATTTTATAAAAAAAATTGATATATATTATCCTCACACACTCCATCTTAAAATATAATGGTATTAACATTACCTCAAGAAAAATGATGAAAAATCTATCAGGGTGAATGAGGAAAATATCACAAGAAATTCACAATACACCTTTGACTTTATCGTTACCCTTGAATGCAGTGCCGCCTTCTTCTTTGGTGGGATAAAATATAGTCTACGAAAACCTTTCACGATCCAAGGCATCGGTATATATGAATAAATTTTCTGATGTTCCCTCGATGTTGAAATGGAGATCAGTGAGTATCAATGGATTCACATAGATAATAAGTGAAAATTGAATTTTAATTATGGAAATCCACTGGATAAATCTAGTGATGCTAAGAAATATCAAAATATCACTTGTAAATGGTAAGGAAAGAAGAACCCTAGAAATTTCCAAAGGGGAATGAGGAAATTATTTAGGTATGGGAAGAAAGGAAACCGAGCTAACATTTACCAATAAGAGAAACCCACTAATTTTATAAAGGAAGATAATGCTCAAGTATACCCTCAAAGCATTGTTCATTTCATAAAATGCCAAGAACCAGGTATATTTTCAATCCAAGGAACTAAGCCATGAGTTTTCAAAGACAACAAAAATCTTCCAAGGAAGAAAGGGTGATATTTTTTCATTACAACTGCTGAGGTGGATCCATAAAATGAAGTGGTGATAGGTACACAAGTTATATATTCATGAATGGTGAAAGTAATTTTATATTTTAGTTCTACACATACCTTCATATCATGAAATTTTAATAGAACTATTGAAACACCACCCCAATGTATAGAATTAAAAAATTCTGTGAAAATGAAAAATGGGGTAATTATTTCATCCCAAGTATATAAACCCCCCTATCACAATTTCTATTCTCAAATTACTAGAGAATATTGGCATTCACCCTTTAGTTTAATTTGATTAAATTATAGGCATAGATTGGATTTCCTTATATAGATCCAATAAATATTTTCCCATTAAGGAAATTAGTCTCTATATCACAAACTGACCCCAGATCCTATACAAGTTCATGAAGGGGGGATGAATCTTATATAGCACCAACATCTCAATAATGGATATTATTTCCGTATGAGAAATATTTTCTAGCTCAAATGAATAATTCAAAGGAAATAATCATCCTTTAATACATCACCATTATTAGGTAATACATAAATGTGTTTCCCAAGAAATTTCATGGTCGTCTTCCTAGCTGATAGGTTAAATTTTCAATTGATCTTATACCTGGGTCATCACCATGAAACAAGAAAATGTATAGAATTTATTTTTTATAACATTATGATCTAAAGAAAAAACTATAGGAGGATTTGGATAAAGGATTCATACACCCATGTGACTCACCATGGGGTGCACCGACCCTCTTATTCAAGAAGGATGGATCAATGAAACTTTGTATTAATTATCATGAGATAAAAATATCAATATAAAGAAAAATTGTCTTATGTAATGGATCATCAACTTCTTTGATCATCTATGTAGAGCACAATACTTATCCTAGGTGGACCTACGATTGGGATATTACCATGTTAGGTTGAAGAAGGATGACTTCCCCAATACTAATTTTATACAAGTTATGAGAATTGTGAGTTTATAATAATGCCATTTAGACTCACTAATTCTTTGAAAATCTTCATAGACATGATAAATAGACTTCAGGGATTAACATGAAATTTTTTTGGTAGTATTTATATATTATAATCTCATGTACTCAAAAATAAAGGAGGAGCACGAGGAGCATCTGAGCACTATACTAAAAACCTTATGAAAGGATAAGAATTCCAAAAGGCATAAGAAATGTGAGTTATAGTTGATAAAAGTATCATTATTAGGGCATAACATTACATGAAGTGGAATATCTATAGACCCTTAAAATACATAATCCATTGAAGGATGGCAGACGCCAATATACATGATAGATATACATAGTTTTCATGGATTAGTTGGGTATAATCATCAATTTTTTATAATTTTATCATGATTTTGAAACCCTCTTTCAAAAATAACTTACAAGGGAGTCATGTTTTCTTGTAATTACTAATATGAACAGATACAAAAATTATTTGAAAGTGAGTCTTATCACTACCCTTTCTCTCACAATACCCGTAAGGGGGAAATATTCATATTATTCAATAATGATTTGAAGAATGTATTGGCCTAAGTGTTAATGAAAAATGAAAAAGTGAAAGCCTATGATTAAAAAAGTGGAATTTTCATGATCGGAACTTCCCAATGCATGATCTGGAGTTAGCAATAGTGATCTTTGGTTTGAAAATATGTTAAAATTATATCATTGTGGTGAAGTGTAAAATATATACATATCAAAAAAGTATCATGTATATACACACACAAAAATAGCTAAATATGTGCCAACAAAGTTGGTTAGAGATGATCAGGGAAAATGAATGCTTGATTCACTACCATCCCAAGAAAGTGAATAAAGTGGAAGACACTCTTAGGAGAAAACATCCATTAATTATATCATTGATGAGAATTTATAGGGATCTGATCTTATTTTATTTGGAATGTATAGACATGAGAATCATGAAGGTTGGATTATCATCAATCCTTTCACAAATGTTTTCTCAACAATCCCTTTTAGAGAGGATAAAGGATTCACAAAGAGTAGATGTAATAATTAAAAAGAAAGTGGAAACAATAAAAAAGGGGAAACAATTAGAGATCAATATTAACAGTAATTGAATTATATGATTTGGGTCAAGATTATGTGTACCATCAAATCCTCAGTTAAAGAGAGGTATTCTAAATGACGCACATTGCTCAACCAAATCTATTCACAAAAGATAATAATAATGTTTTGAGATCTCTGAAATAAATACTAGTGGGAAAATATAAATATGGATATTTCTAAATAAACATCAATGTTCCTAGTATGTGAGTAGGTGAATGATGAAAGGAGATAATTATAAATGGATGATTCAACCATTACCCATAAAGACATGGAAATGATAAAATATCACCATGGACTTTGTCATTGAACTTCCAAATAAATAAAGAGGAAACAACTTTATAGTGGTTTTTTGGGTAGTCTTATAATGATAGCTCACTTTATCACAATTATAGAGGACATCCCACAAGATGAACCTCCATGGATACACATTAGTGAAGTGGTGAGGCTATATGGACCACCACTTTTGATTGTATTTGATCAAGATCTAATATTTTCATCCACGTTCTAGAAGATTTTCCAACACACTCTATAGACTGAGTTGAACATCATCATGTATTATCTCCCCAAACGGATTGCTAATTTGAGTGGACTATTCAGACCCTTAAGGAAATATTGAGAGCAAGATAAATTAACATCAGAAGAGAAAGAGATCAATATATTCTTATGGTACATTCTTCATTCAATAATAGTTCGAATAAAGTATCGAAATGGATCCCTATGAATCCGTTTTTGGGAAGTGGTGAATAACACCTGAATACTGGGATAATGTTGGGGATTGAAAACTACTAGGCATTGAAATAGTTAAGGAAATGTTTGAAAATGTTAAGACAATTCTGCAGTACATCAGGGATTCTCAGAGTCAACAAAACAACTTTGAGGAAAATATTCGATTTGACCTTCGGTTTTAAATTAGAAACATGGGTTTCCTCCATGCATCTCCGTGGAAGAACTTTATGAGATTTGGGAAAAGGGAACTCTTAGTCCAGGATACATCATCCCCTTTAAGATCCTTGATCACATCAGAGTGATGTCCTATCAACTAACAATCCCACCTAACCTATATTAAGTACATGAAGTATTCTATATATCCCTCTTAAATATGTATATAATAGACCCCACACATGTAATAAATCTATAAGTGATACCATTAGAGAATAATATTTCATATGATGAATAGACAAGGAAAATCAAAGATAATAGAGAAAAATTTCTATGAAATAAGATAATTCACCTTGTCAAATTGCTTCAGAGAAATCAAAAGTTTGAAGAAGTAATTTGAGAATCAAAGGAGGTTACGAAACAGAGTTACCCTAACCTATTTTTATGTGGGAAATAACAATTTTTAGGGAAAAAATTCTTAAGGAGGAAAGAATGTAAGATCCCAAAATATTTTAAATAATTTTTTTTATTATTATAAAATAGTATATTATTTATTATTGTTATATAAAACACATGAACTATTTAGTTTTATTATATATTATTTAATAGTCAATGAAGAATCATTAACATTGATACTAAATCCATTGAACATTGAACATATGATTATTATAAATATAGAGTTTTAACAAATCCAATTGACATAGACAAAGGAAGTGAGGGCCTCAACCAATAGGGTCATACCATATGGATCCCATTAAACAGATATTTTTAGGTAGATAGAATCTTCAGGAATTTACCTTGAACAATCCCATGTTTATAACCAACAACTATAGCATGAGAAAAACCATTTATGCGATTCAATCTCATCGTGATCATGACCCAAACCATGTACATTGAACGACCCCAAGAAAGTCTCACCATCATATACCTTTCTCTAAAGAAGTTTCCTAGTGTATTAAAGGGATATGTATAAAAAACCTAGTAATATGAGTTTGTATTTTATTTTTTTATAGAATAATGAATATAATTTCATCCTACTATTGTTACTTTATAAATTATTTTTATTTTTATACGATAGAAGACAAATAGTTTTTTGGATAATATTCAAATTAAATTAAGGAGTTAATTTTTGATAAATTATGGTATTTTTGAAATAAATAGTTTTTTAATAAATAATTTTTCTTAAATGATGATTATCAAATATAAATTATCATATATTTTTAAAGAAGTCAAAATTAATTTTTATAAGGGTCTAAAAACTATAATTATAAAAAACCTATTGTTTCTTTTTAAAAGTCAACTATTATTTTTAAATTAAAAATTCACATATATAAAAAATTATATATATAAAATGAACATTATATTTTGGAATCATATTTTTGAAATTATCTAATGGTAAATTTGTCATAATTTTTTGAGATAATCGATTTTTTGATCCAAAATTAAATATGGTATAAATATGTGGTGTTTATATGACATCATAATTAACCAAAAGTGATTTAATAGGTACTGAAAATGGTATAGAAGACAAAATTATTGTTTTAACTTTAAAATAATGTGATTTTATGTTTAATTGATTAATTTTATAAGGCCTTTATGAATCCTCAAAAACTATTAATATATTTTATGGTTTTAAAACCATTTTTTTTAAGATTATGACTCACCTCCGCAAAATATAGGGTATAATTTTATTATGTTAGTCCCTTTTAATTATAAAATAATTAAAACCACTTCCATTTTTATGAAACCCTGGGAAAAACCATGGTAAGGTATTTGGTTTTGGTTATTTTATAATATAGATACTGAAACCTATGTTTGAGTAATATTAATGAATTCTCCCCTCTTTTCCTATATATACCCACACAAGATCCAATTTTTTTTCCTCACAAGGCACACCCATGCTCTCTAGAATTCCCTCACAAGCATTTGGAGTCACACACTCAAGTATGGGATCCACAACTTCTCTTCTTTATTCAAGTTTCTTTATTATATTATGCCTTCAATTTCGAATTTCAAATGTTGGGAAATTTATTAAATGTCCCTATTAATTTCCATTTTCTTTCCAAATAACGGGATACCCTAGTTTATCTCATCAACCAATTTCATGAATTTTTAATGACACCATTATTCTACTGAAATTTCACTCTGATTTCCCATGCCCAAACAGTTGTGTAGTGAAAACCATACCCATATCCTACTAATTGTGTTCACATTTATACAAATATAATTAGTTTAAATTAGAAATAAATTTATGTGTTACACACTACTTGGTTATTTGATTAAATATGATGAAGGATGAATCCATGCTGTATGATCTATATAACACACTCAAGCATGAAAATGAAATGAATGTCATGGTTATACCTAGAATTATATAGAACTCCAATGCATTTGATAATGTTTCTTCTCATGAGAAATCATGTTGGGACAGGTAGTGAATGTGATTCCTTTATGGTACTTTTCCAGTATGATTTCTTGAAATATATCCTTGACGTATGTTTATGATGTAGTGTTTTAATTTGTTTCCACATTTACCATGTTGTCATTATTTTATCATGTTATATCATGCAACATTGTTATTGTTTATGATTCTAACTCATTTTATTCACCATTTATAGTCTTATATTCTATCATATTTTACCTTATTCATGTTATTCCATGTTTATTCCCTTAATGGTCTTTATAGATCACCCCTTTCTTATGTATACCCCTAGGTTATCCCAAATAGCATTAAGTGTGATAATGTTAAGCAATTTTTCAATAAATATGATGTTTCTTCCTATTTTAAATTGTTATTTAATGTACCTAATTAAAAATACACTATACTTATTGACATTACTAGTTGTATTATGTGTAATTTTATGTAATAAATCATGAATTATTGTTTAATAAATAGAAGGTTCGGAATACTCTACTTTTCAAGTATATATATTTATTTAATTTCTTATCCTAGATGGTGAGTAATTCCTCAAATCTAGAAAATGGATCCTGAAATAAATATGTTGGGCTATTTCCTTAATTATGATGAATCGATGATCTCCTCACCCATCAGCATTTTAGGATTTTGAGGCGGTTAACTTTCTCTTAACTGTATTTTCTATCTGTCTATATCAATCTTAAGAGTTAGATATTTTGTTAATGGTTATATTTTCATTTCCAACCAATGATTTTATAATTTTAAACATATTTATGTTTTATTATGGATGACCTACATATGCACCTTTATCTCTTAACAAGATGAATTTCTATAAAGCTTTATTAAGCTGTGGGATTTTAGGAAAGCTATTTTCAAATATAAAACCATTGATTACAAAGATCAATTTAATAATTGTGAGGATTTTTCTTTAAAATTATGGGGATGATGTAATATACCGATATTTTAAAATAATACTATGTATGATAGTGTATACAACATGAAACACTAATCCTATACAAACCCTGAAATTTTATTATTCTAATTTGATTGCTATAACCCAGCCATTAAATTAGTGGGTATGATTATGAATAACTAATTTATTAAAAATATATATTGTTTACAATCGATAAAAATGTATTTATTAATTATTAAGAAATAAAAATTGGTTTCTGGTAAAATAATTTTATTTTTTAAAGAAATGTTTTCGTTAAAGTTTGTTTTTGATTAAGTTAGTAGACAAATAAAGTAATAAATTTATTGAAATTTTAGAAAATTTATTTCCAAAAATTAATATCATTTTTCAAATCATAATATCAAAATTATTTTGTTGTGAAATATTTTAGATTTTAATGAAAAATTTTATTTTTTAATGAATAGTTTTAAATATTGATTTTTATTAAAATTGTGCTTTTATTGTATTTTAAAATTAAAATTATATTTTTGATTATTGTTAAAATTTAATTAATTTATATTTATTAAAAAAACCATTTTTTAAAATCAATTTTATACATGAATTTAGTATAAAAAATTTTACACTTAAAAAAGAGATTTTTTAAAAAGCCTTTTCTCATTGTGTTTTATTAGTTTATTTTTTAGCTAAATTATGAAACATCTATTTTTTTATTTTGAAAAATGGATTAAAAATTTGAAATAAATGGTTCTAAATTTATTAAATATGTATCTTTTATTTCTATACGTTATGAATAAAAACTTTAGTAATTTTTTTAATACTATAAATCGTGAATCATGTAATTAAAGTTTAAATTTAAACGATAAGGACTAAAAAATGACCCTAAAAATTGAATTAATTTTATTTTAAGAGTCCATTTTGAACATAATAATCCAAGGATCTATTATATGAACTTTTTTCCATTTTTTTGTGATTATGACCTTTATAAAAACTTTTGAAAAGAAAAGTAAAAAATGTCACATTATTGTTTTTAAAAACTATAGTGTTCTTAAGATGGGGAAAATGATATGTTCTATTATAAATATTCATTTAAAATATAAAATATTTTTATTAATCATGGTAATCGTTTTAGTTTTTAATAATGAAATAATTAACTTAAATGCTCATGCAATGTTGACAAAGAAATTATTTAATTAATGGTAAAATAAAAGAAATTAAATTTAAAATATTTAAATTAATAAAATTTTAATGTATATTTTTGTTACACAAATTTTTATTCAAAAATTAAATATTATAGTTGTTTGGATGAAGTATATCAAAATTAAATTCTTATCGATAAGTTATAAAATTCAAATTAAATGAATTTCTCTAAAATTGACATTATCAATATTTTTTGAAAATAATATTTTGTTAAATGATTAAATATTATTCAAAATAATATAATTTACCAATTTATTAGGATATGATTTAAAATATCATCTTTGGTTTATCTATGGTATATTTTTTCATTTATAGTAAATATATTAACCGCTTAAAAGTTGAAAACATTGATATCAATATAAATATAAAAAAGGGTTAAAGTGGGTTAAAAGAAATTATAAGGGTAAAATGCTTATAATAAATTATAAAAAATATTATTATATGAGATTATTTTGATAAATTTTTATATTATCTTAAACTTTTATCAGTTTGGATCCATTTTTAATTGATGATTAATTTACATTAATTTAATATTTTATTAAATACAAAGAGTTCTTCTCCCCTCTCTTACAAAAGGACACATATTTTTCTCTTTTATTCATACATAAAAACCATTTTTTTTATCCAATACTTGAAAAAATACATTCTTGAAATCACTTATCACATCCTAGAGGAGGTTTTCTTCATATGACCAAGCAATTAAATATTTTGGTGTAAACCTTAAGAAGTTTTATGAAGAAGCGGTGTTGTTGTCACATGAGTTTTTTTATTCATAGAATTACTTAATATCATACTTTACCATGAATATATAATAATATAATTCTATACAATACACTAATATTTTTTTATATTAATTTTATATCCTATATCCTTCTCCAATCTCAATCAAATGAGAAAGGAATCTGTCATTAATGTGTATGGTGGACTACCCCCTCGCGGGCTGATGTAATTTTTGTTAATAACCTCCACTCATGGATTTTTATAATGATTTAATAAATGATTTTATATGATATTAATTAAATATTTATCATTATAAAATTATTATATATCATATATTTTCTTACATTTCTAATCAATGAAAAATGATAATGTCCTTCTCACTTATGTGTGGACACCACCTCTTCGAACCGATGTGATTCATTTTTTATCACTAAATCACATGGATTATATATATAATTTATTCAAATAAATAATATTATATTTAAATATTATGATAACTATTAACAATATAATAATATTTAACTTATTCAAAAATGATCATTGAGCTGCCGCTTTATAGGAATGGGAACGAGGTGATAACTGATGCTTCTCCGCCTCGATCTTCTGATCATATTAGAGCTCAAGAGCCTCCCTCTGAAAAGACTCTGAGTACAGCCCCTGCTATGATGGTGATTGATCCTCCACATCAGAATGCACAACCCTCCTCCTCTGCATCTGAGAAAGGAAGGGTGGAGGAATCCACTCCTGGAGTTGGGGACCTAACCCTCTGCAAAGGGGGTGCCTCTCATGTTGAGACCAAGGGAAGAGGTATGGATGCAAATACGATATCATATAGTGATATTGTCTGAGGAGAAAAGAAAAGAGGCTCTGACAATGAGGGTGTCAGATCTGCCCTTGTTTCAAGGAAACCAAGGAAGGACTACTATGCAGTTCCGAGGACTGTGACCACTAGGGAATCTGCCAAGAAGGAGATTGAGAAGCTTTCGAAGGAGCAGCTGGACAAACAGAAGTTCTATAAGAAGTTTCTTAAACAATACGAGACCCAATCAGAATGGGAATCAGCTGGTGCTGATGACACGATCGGGTATGGGGGTGGTGACTTTGAAAGTTTTGACTTGTAATCTCTCTCTCTTCCTTCTCCTGTTTCTGCACTTTTATTTTATTAATAAATTTTGTGGTCCAAGCATGCTTGGATCAGACTTTCTGGTAAAAATGATCATTGAAAAATGGAAACATTACTCATGTGTATGTATGGAATACAGTCTCAATGATTGTAATGAGGTTCATTTTTCAAAACCATCATTTATGGTTGGTTTTAAAATTATATATATTTTTTTATAAATTGATAATTATAAAATAATAATTATTATTTATATGATTTAATAATTAATTATTTCACCATTGTCAACCTGACTGAGTTATTTTTGACATATGAGTTGAATATCATTAGAATGTTAGACTTGAACTTAATTAGTTAAGTAATTTCACAAAATATAGTAATAAGTGAAATAAAAAGAATAATGAATCTGACAAAGTATCTCATAAAAGTAATTAATTAATTTTTTTTATTATATAGGAAGATATATAACATATACGACGAGTCATAATCGATGTATGGGAAATTTTAACATAAAACATAACTTTATATATTTTAATGAATTATTTTTAAAATATTTTTCTTCCACATCAATATTTTTTAGATTATTTAATGTTGGTTTTTATATAGATATAATATATTTATAAATTTCATTTTATTTCTCTTTTTAAATTATTTAATTGTTTTTAAATGTAATCATTTTATAAAAAACTTTGACATTCATTATAAAATAAAAAATTTAATATTCTATTTTAACATATTTGATGATAATAAAAATTTCTTCCCTAATAACAGTTATTTTATTTTTTATACATTTTTAAAATTATTATTTTTCTATTTAAAATAACTCTTTCCCTTTTTTCTTTATTTTTTAATTGAAAATGGTGTTTTTATAAGAAAATTGTATTTTGATAGCTCATAGTATTTTGTGTATGTGTTTAAAAGATTTTTCAAATGTTTTATGATGAAAGGTTCAAGAAAAAATTTGTTATTCTTGATAGGGTACTTGAGAATTTTATATGTGAAATAAGTGATCTCGATTTGGCTTATATGAAGGGTTAATCCCCATTATATGTCTTGAACAATGGGCGAGCTTGATATAACTTATATTATAGATTTTTACTTATAGTGATTCAATAAATTATGTAATGTTCTTTATATTTTCAGAAAAAAAAATAAGGGAGTTACCAAATTATTTATCCCATTGATTTAACTAGGCTCCAGTTATTTCTTATATTGGTTTAAAATAGGTTTTGAATATGATGATCTATGTTGATAGAGTGGGGTTATCATTTAATTTCTATGGGTTCGAAAGTTTTTAATTGAAGAAAAGTGTTATTGTTTATCAAGTAGAAGTGATTTATTTATTTATCTGAAAAAAAATTTAGATAAAGGTAAAAATTTCATTGGTTTTTATTTTTTCACTGGACTAGCTGATTTCTTCTTGTTATGTCCCTAACTTTTTTTCTCATCCCGCATTTTAAATTTTCATCATAGAGTTTATTAATGGGTAAGGGAAAAGGAGAAGACAAGATGAATTCTATGAAAATTTTCATGAATATCAAACAAGTTTTATGCAGAGGCACGACCCCAATATGTCTATAAATACTGTATACTACAATTACATTGGAATGATTAAAAGGAATCGAATACCAAAGGATTAAATATTTTATAATTCCTGGTAAAACAAATACATACATTATTATTGGATTACAAATAAATACATTAATTACAATATAATTTTTTTATTTTCTTTTGAGGATAATAAATTTATTACATCTACTGTATCCTTGCATATCGTTATTATTATAATTATTGGATTCCTAGGGAAAGTATATAAAATATTAGTGAGCTAAAATTCTTAACAAGGGTTAAGTATAGAGCAAGAAATAGATAATAAATGAGCATAATCAATATGGAAAGGTAATAAATGAACATACACTCTATATAATCAATAAAATTAATTAATAAACAATATGAAAAGGTAATAAAATATAACACATGACGCTAAAATAATTAGATAAGGAATAATAAATATATAAGATAATAAACTTAAAACACATTACATTTAGTTAATAAACTAATAATGAAATGCATCCCCAGATATATCGATGTAAAATATCAGGAATAATTAACAATTGAATCTAAATTAAGGAAATGATTATATGTTAGAATCCATGTTTCCATGTAACATGGAACCATTACCATTAAGACAGTTTACAAGAAGGTTTATCATATCGGGTAAAAATCCATCTAAGGCTACCCAACTGACTCATCCCATTAGACTAATGATGTATAAAGGTAATTTATATAATTGGGACCCACCTGTGTTGTACCAATAAAAATAATTCCACATATAACTAATAATAATTTTAACAATGTTCCTTATCAAATATCCAAATTGATTTATCAATATTTCCTTAGTGAAGGACAACTAACCACAAGGGTTATTGATGTTTATGAATGGAGATACCATTGAAATAAAATTATGACATTCTTAAGGAAAAAAATCTTTAAACATTCCAAAGTGTACCATACCACATTGATATATTTTAATAATAATTCCCCATGAATTAAATGAAACATATAATATCATGAAAACAAAGAGATTCATCATATAACATATAAAAATAAACACCATATGTAAATATGATATAATTCTTAGGCAATAAACATAGCCATGATAAATGATATGAATTATTAGTGGAAATAAAATGTCAAATGATCATAAGAAATTTAATATATTAAAGGGGCTAAAAGGAATAAAGGTAGTATATTTCCATAATATCCTTGGTAAAAAAATCATAAACCATCCAATGAAAGAATATGCATGATATCAATACAACATATCCCAAGTGGTGTAAAAAAATAATTTTTTGTTGTTTTTGATGAATATAAATACTATAAAAAGATATTTTGAAAACATTTTTACGGAAAATATCCTTCTCATTTTGAAAACCATTTTAAAAAAAAATTTCATTGAAAATCACTTTTCAAAATATTTTCTTTAAAAAGTAACATTTTAAACATGAAATGGATGATTCAATGAAATTATAAAGGTAAATTCTTACATGTAATACTATGAAAAAATAACACAATATTTTCACTATAAAAGGTTAGAAATGTGACTTGTTCAGAAAGGGACTAGAAGATTACATTGAAAACATTTTTAGAATAAAAAATCATAAAAATTTCTTCCATAAATAATTTTTTAATGGTTATATCATTTATTAATTTTTTTAGGAATTTGGGTTTTTAGAAGAAAATAGGTTATTTTACTAAAGTGGGAAATAAAGTTAGATTTTCTTAAAAAAATCCAAATCATTTTGAGTAGAAAATAATGAAAAAATGAAACTAACACTTGTAAAAGTCATTAATAACAAAATTATAATAAAATGAATGGATTTGTTGAATAATTGTTATATAATTTCATATTACAGAAATTTTTAGTGTAAATAATCCCGAAAAAATTGGATTGTGAAGTAAACCCTTGAAATGGACATAATGTCGATGTTAGAACAAATCAATAAGTAGATTATTTGTATCAAAATAAAAGCAACATAAATAATCATAAATTCATCAATATAAAATAAAAGTAATTATACACAAAATCATATAATATTAACGATAATGAGGATGTATTATAACCCAAGGAAAAAAAGCTGGGTTATGAAATTTCTTTTCCATATGGTAACTTTTAAATAAAATAACCATAAAATAAATCATAAAAATTTAAAATAATAATTAGATAAAGATAAATAAACTCATGATTTAATATATCAAAATGGTCAGTAGATACACTATGAAATAGAAGTGTTGAATATGAAATTAATCTCATAAATGTAAAATGTGAGATGAAAATATCTTACCTTGTGTTTCTTTTCAGGTGAACATATTTTAAACTCATGTATAATGGTTTTAAACATTTTAATAAATTATTCAAGAAACATATTAATATTTATGATATCATATATGATATTCTTATAATATATTATTACTCATTTGTTAGTAATCATTAATTGTTTTAATTATTTTGGGTATTAATTTCCTTATTTATCATGTATGTTTTGACTTGTTACTTATTGTTACTATCATGGTTTCACAATATAAATAATTTAAACCATGGTTTAATTATCATATATATTTAGTGTATTTTTAATTATAATAATCCATAATATTTTGAGATAATAAATGAAATGCAATGTTCATGTTGATTGTAGGTCGTACGTATGCAGGAACGCTACTTTCGTTTCTTTTCTATATTAAATGAATTAAAATTAAATGATATATTTTTTTATTATTATACTAGTACAATATTTTTTCATATATGTATCATATTTTTAATGAAACTATCTTTTATACATTCAATGTACTGTGTGAATGAGTCACATCGATTTAAGGAGGTGATAGTCCACACTTCCACAAATGATATTAAAATATTTACACAAAATGGAAAGCATAATGGTATGTGCTGTATAAAATTTATAGAATTTTAAATAAATTTTAAATATTTTATATATAATATATAAATTTTTTGTTCATAATAATTAAAAACCATGATAGGTGGTCAAGGAAAAACGAACAATATCATTTTCTAAGGCGGTAGTTCACTATACACATAAACGGAATGTTGGTTGCCCATTAGATGGAAGTGCATGTAAGTGTAGGTCAAAAACATATAATAAGAACACATAAGTCTCTTATGATAATTATTTTATTATATAATCATGGAATAATAAGATTTGAGAGGGTGCATGATGGAAATAAAATGAAAGATCTTGAGGAAGGATGTTATAACTTATTCAGGTAACTCCTTTTGGTCTGCACCAAAGGGATTCCTTGGATGGATTTTTTCCCATAGAGAGGCTTAAAAATTTATAGGAGGGATTTTTAGGAGATATTTTAATAGATATATTTTGATACAAATTGTCTTGTGTGGTAGGAGGATGTGGGATGTTTGAGTAACTTTTTATAGCGCAGGTGGAGTGCCATTCTAAAAAATATATGAAAAGTGAATTCCACCCACGTTTTTTATAAGGACCCAACCTTGAAACTTTTCATGATATTTATTTTTATTCCATAAAAAGATTTCTTACACATTATGGATCTTTTTATATTTGTAGTTTTATATAATTAGGCCATAACTATTACAAAACAACCCAAAAATTACAAAGTGGTCACTTCTAATCACTATCCATTTTTTTCACAAAATAAAACTCTTTAATGTAAATAATCATTTATATTTAATGATAAAAATCATCATATAAGTTCATATTTACCTCCTAATTTTTCTTAACCATCCTCATAACTTGTGAAAATCATTTTTAAAACATGGTATGAATATAAAGATCCATGTAAGGGATATATTGAAAGAAATCATTAGTCAAGTGAAAATATAAAAACCAGTAAAACCCATTACATAAAACTTATTAACATGCCTTGAAAAATCACAAGGTATAATTAAGAAATATTTACCATATAACTCTTACATTAACCCTTAAATTTGGAATAACCATTAGGCCAACTTCCTTCTATAGATTACCCAATACATTGGAAAGATGTAATGGTACTCACCCATCATATATTAAGCTATAATAATCTCAACCCAACATATCTTGAGAAATAATTGGTATCAAAAGATCATATATTAAGATATAATTGGATCAAACCAACATAAACTATTTCTGAATAACATATCCTGAATAAAACACTTGATAACTCATTTAAACCGTTAAACAAAACACAATTATATTTTCAAAATATCTTTTTTTGTAAATCAAATAACATTTAAAATATAAAAACCATGCACATAATAATGAAATAATATTCTTCCAAAATAACTATGAAAACATATAATGGAAACAATATAGTAAATAAATCATCATGAAATCTGGAGAAACCACTCATGCCTAAAAAAATATTTTTGAATTCCCTAAAAATATATTTAAAAATGAGTTTTAAATGCAAAGTCCCCTACCTTGTGTTTGACTTTATTAAAATGTTTTCTAACATCCTATATAATTGTTTTAATAGTATTATTAATGTATTAAAAAACTAAACTCTTGTTATAATACCTTACATTATCTTCTTATAAAATTTACTACCCATTTATTAACAACATTTTCTTATTTTTGTTATTTTAGATGTGTTCTTTTCATGGTTTCTGAAATCGATTTTTTAATGGTCTTCCTTAAAAATATTAAATAATAAACCATAAGTGATAAAATATATATATTTAGTTCATTTTAAACATTTATATATGAATTTAAAATTACAATGATTTTTGTAAAAATTAAATTGAACAATCATTGTCCATGAAGGTGGTGAATTAATGCACCATGGATGGCGATTTTGTTATTTATGAAATAATGGAGAAGATGAGAGATTTTATGATGAACATACCAAATAAAAAACAAAACTAAATTATATATTTGATATTGGTGTTGTCATAAAACATTGGATGATATGTGGGGATAAGGTATAAGTGAAAAGGAAATAAAAAGATAAGAAAAAGGAACCTTACTTCTTGAGAATTCATCATTGAGAACCTCATTGAGGCTCTTAGAAGTGGTCTTTTTGTGTGAATATAAGCTCAATAATGTGGAAAGGGATGAGGGGGAGGGAATTTGGCGGAGTTTATCTGAGAATGTATGCTTAAGATGATAAAACTTTTGGAAGGAGGAAGCCTCCTTTTATAATTGAGGGGAGGAGTAACATAGGAATTACACAAATTATTAAAATATAATAAATTTATTACAGGGTTTAGGACTTAAAAAAGGATAAAACGAATATTATATCAGATTTTCAACCAAACCCTTTCCTTTTTTTCTTTTTCAATAATTTTGGAATTTTAAATATTTTAATGAAATATTATAATCCTAAAAATTGAATTTTTCAAATTAAATACTCCCTATTATAAATTTTGGCTATAGCCACAGACCTATAGCCAAAATTTTATAGGTTCGTGGCTATAGACTATTTATATCCATGGTTCAATTTTGATTTGTGGCTACACATTTTCATCCCTATTTTTATTCTCGTCGGGCTCCTCCTCCTTCCTCGATACGTGACCCTCTCAACGCGGAACCCTCCTCCCTTGACGACCTCCCCTCCTCTCCATTGACCTCTATCACCGTGCCCTCCTCTCTTCCCTCACAGCTTTACCCTCTCACCCTAACTGTTGTCATATCTTGTTCATCCTATCCAGCCTCTATTCCCCCATCCCTCATCACGGTCCCTTAATTAATGGTGCAGATTCTCCAATCCCAGCTCAGATTCTCCATTCGGGGTTCCTCCATCCCTCACGCGATACTCCCCTCCTACATACCCTTCTTCAGGCATTCCACTTCCATTTGGTGTATAAATATAAGGGTTCCTCACTCCTCTATACCCTTATTTGAGCCTTCCTCCTCCATACAGTGCATTGTCCTAACTAATTTACTTCATTTTGTTATGTGGTTAATGATTTTAGTTTTGTTAACTAGTTTTGTGGCTCCCTTATGTATGAAAGATGAGTTTACAGTATTCATTTTATTTGAATTTGAAGGAAGAGTTTGGGTTTCGTGGATTTTAGTTTGTAGTATTCATTCTATCTGTGTTTTGGTGCATTTTCTATTTTGTAGATCATATATTGTGGCTTCTTTGAATATTTTTTGTAGTATTCTTTCTATTTTGGGAGTTTTATATTTGCAGGATGAGTTCAAGGAGGGGTTTGTATTTATTATCATCTATTTTGTGTCTTTTGTGTGTTGACTGGTATACTATAAACTGTTATTCACTGTTATTTCATGGTTTATATTTTATTCTAATTCTCATAATTAATCCGGTATTCATGGTTTAATCTATTTACTATGATTTCATATATTTACTATTATGGAATTATTATGTTTCTATTTACTATTGTGGAATTATTAATATATTTCTATGTTTTTTTTGTAATAGGCTTTGTATTTCTGAAATTTACATAATTTATAAGATGGATATTTTAGTTATAAATTCCAAAAAATAGGATTTTCACTACGTAAAGAACCTTACTTATCAAATTGTTACCTTTTTATATCAACCATATTTATAGAAGATACTTTTATTTTACTATGATCATGCTATAAAGGGTATGTTTATATTTTCCCTTTTTATTATATATTGTTAAGTATGTTTTCTATCCATTTATGTACATGTAAATTACATAGGATATGTTTTTGAGTTATAAATGAGTATACCCCTTTAATTATTCTATGTGATGGGATGAGACCTCCACTGTGTATAATTCTTCCCCATTCTATGGGATAGTCTTAGGACCTGACTCCATAAGTGCACCTCGGTGGGATGGTCTATATGATTTCCATACCTCTAATGTAAGCAAGATGTCTTACAATTTTTCTATATCTCTAGATTTTTATTGATAATGATCCCCATTGAAGATGATAATCATAGGTAAGTTCCAATATGTATTTTCCTAGAATAGAGAGTTAATTAATATAACTTCTATTTCTCTTTCAATTTCATTTTTACAGTTATTTTAATATTTTTTTTATTTTCCTAAAAATATTTTTATTTATTTAGACATGATAATTAGTATACATGTTCACACAAACACTTATTTTTTAACTTATGATTTTAGGTGTTTCATTGGTTCCCTATTGAGTATATAAATTCTTATACCCTACATAAACACCTTACTGAACTTGAACCTTTATACCTTATACTTCAAGTGCCTTTTTAACAATGGATGTTTTGGGAATTGACTAGTCTTGGGTGGATTCAAAGCTAAACCCTCTAAGAGATTGGATATTAAGAGGTGCATTAATTGTAAGTACCAATACAAATACAAAAATAGGATTTCAAATTATCATTTAGATGATAGTTATTTTATAATCAACATAAATAAAATCAATTATGGTTATTTAGATAACCAATGTTAAATTCATTTTACTAATGGTTTTTAATTCTTCTTATCTACTCATTATTCTTGTAGGGATTACCTAGTTAAAATGTTCTATATCTATTATGTGATGGTCCAAATATAGTTATTCTACACTAGTAATAATTATCAACAACATTATTGGTTTAGTTATTCTATATTATTTATAAGGAATTTCCTTTGTGGTGTAATGTTTTATCAAGTTGTAATCACTAAAATCACACATGGTTGTGCCTCCATTAAAAGGAACTTTATTGGTTATGATAACCTTGGAAAAAATTATTTCATAGGTTCTACCATATCCTTGAGAAACTTTAGGTGTTTGGGTTGTGCCTTTAATTGTGAAAAATGTAGGTTGGTTTCTTTTTGTTTTTGGGTATGATAAAAGATGATTATAAAGTGTTGTAAATATCCTTCACTATGATGAGATGTTATACTCTATGATTAAAA
Organism: Viscum album; assembly: GCA_963277665.1. Classification (NCBI taxonomy): domain Eukaryota; kingdom Viridiplantae; phylum Streptophyta; class Magnoliopsida; order Santalales; family Viscaceae; genus Viscum; species Viscum album. Next base: position 793,041,036 of record OY728164.1, read on the forward strand.
ATAAACAATGGAATGGAATCATTTCCTTACAATATGGTATATGATATGGTTTCTATTTTAAAAATGTCTCCAAATTTAAATAAATAAGTGTAGAATTAAAAGAAAACATAAAAACTCATTGTGAATCTATGAAAACACAATTGGGAATTGATTATTATTATCTCTTAGACTTTATATAACATATTTTTTACTATAATAAATCCTCATTCTTGGAATTTATGTGTGACTATTAATGATTTTTTATAATTTAGAACATTTATTAATTCCCTAAACCATAATATTTGTTATGATTTTTATTAACATGATATTGATGGTTACATATTATCTTGTGAAACAATACATATAATGTTATGTCATTTTCAATATTAATTATTTAATGTATGTTTATATGCCTCAGAATAGATAGATACCGGATGTACAACACTGATCGGATCACTAATGAATTTCAGAAGGAGTTATGATTTTTTTGTACATTACATTCACTAATGATTTATTTGGCAGATTGATCTGATGCCTATGTTTTTATTGTGTTGGAATACCATGGTTAACTCATGAGGAAGTGAGTTATCATATCACTAAACATGATTTCCAAAATAATTTGATGTGTGGCATCACAATGGAGAAAAATCACAACTCTTGAATGATATCTATTCCGCAGAAATGATTGGTATGAAAATATGATTTCTAATCAGTTTCCTTTTATTTCTGAAGGCATATCCGCATGTAGACTAGTGCAAGAGGAAATGAACATCAGAACACATTTTTCATCTAATAATCATGATGATGATTTTGAGAGTGTTAGAATGCTGATGGAAGATGAAAATAACCCATTATATTAGTCATGTGGAAAAATGAGAATACATGAGTTTTTAATGAAAATATATCACGAGAAAATGATGTATGGATTTAGTACAACTCCGGTCGACTATCTCCTTATATTTATTAAGGATTTACTACCTGATGATGCATGTTTTCTAGAAAATGATTACATGGAATCAATGTTGGTTGAAAAATATGGATTTTCATCTATTAAGATGTATTCTTTCCCCAAATATTGTTTTCTATTCTATAAGGAAAATACAGATTTGAGTTATTGAAAACATTGTGGCACATAAAGGTGGAAGACTACTAAAGACGAAACTCAATCTCACATACCATAGATATTGATGTAGCACTTACCTATAATTACTAGAATTAAAAAAAATTATATTTATTCTAGAAAAAATGGAAATGAATATGAGATGGAATGAAGATGAAAGAAATAAGGATAACAATGAAATAGTGAATCCTACAGACGAGTTAGATTGGAAGAAATTTGATAGGTTACAACCAAATTTTGTTGCTGACCCATGAAATGTTAGATTGGAATTATCCTATGATGGTTTCAACCCATTTCTCCAAATGCATACTACACACAGTACTTGGCCTACTTTCATTCACATTTATAACTTTCCATCACGAATGTGTATGAAGAAGCTATTTACTATTATGAGTATATTGATATCTGGAACTAGTGATCCTAGAAATGATATTTATATATATTTGTAGCCATTAATATATAAGTTAATGGAGCTTTGGATTGTTAGTGCACAAGTATACAATGAATTCATGAAGGTGTACTTTATGTTTCGTGCCACTTTATTATGGACGATAAATGATATCCCTACCTACGGAATAATTTATAGTTAGAGTATTAAAGGGAAATTATCCTACCCTAGTTTAATGAAAAATACACATTCCTGAAGATTACTGTTTTGATGAACTTTCAGCTTCATAGGGCATTGGGGATTTCTACTGATGGATTATCTATACAGGAAAAATTATAGATAGTTTGATAATTTCATCAAGATAGATGAGACACCTCAAAAAATGTCATGGAATGATATTGTCAAATAACATGATGATTTGAATTATGTTATTGGGAAAACTCAATCAAATATCAGAAATCGAAAGCATGATAATTCAAATTGCAATAGAATTGGAGAAAGAAAATCATATTCTTTGAGTTATCGTATTGGTCATATACTTTATTGCGTCATTGTTCGGATGTAATTAATATTGAGAAAAACATATGTGAGATGTTACTTGCTAATGTTTTAAATGTTAAAGAAAAATAAATATGATTTGCAGTCTTAACATGATTTGATGGATTGGGGTTTAAGAGTGAAACTTCAACCTGAGTTAATTGTTCAAATAAGTGTAAATTCAATTTTGATTGTTATTTGATGAAAAATGTGGAGATAAAACAATTTATTTAGGTCCTGGAATGTTTGAATGTTCCAGATGGTTATTCAGTAATATTTCGAAAAGGGTGAATACACAATTTGTGAAACAAAAATCTCTTAAATTCTATGATTACCGTGTCTTATTACATGGGATCAATATTATTTCCATTTGACATTTAATTTCACATAATGTTATAGTTGTTGTGATTAGGTTATGTCATTTTTATCGAGGCCTTTGTGCCAAAAGACTGAGTAGAAGTGTTGTTCAGAAATTGCAGAGAGATACACCAATTATTCATTATAGCTTGGGAAAAACATTCCAACCCTAATTTTTCACATGTTTGTTACATATGACTATGAATCTTCCCGCAAAAGTTATTTTTGGTGGTCCTGTTTCGAGTCAGTGGATGTATCCTACAGAAAGAATGATATTTATATTGAAATATTATGTGAGAAATAAATATCATCTTGAAGGCTCTATTGTGAAATGTTATTTAGCACAAGAATGCATGGATTCTTGTTCATCATAATTGGATAACGTCACTTTGAAGTCTAATAGACTATTAAGAACTAAAGATGAGAAATATGATCCCATTTAGCCTAAATTTTCATCCCTTCCCCAAATAGGGGAGATATATGGATCGTACTTGTTGTGTACATCAATCAGCGATGAGTGGGAAATGGATCATCATAGAGTATTATTCATCTGTGGTGTACTTGATGATTATATCAAGTAAAATAATAAATATCCATGGTTTTAATTGTGTGATTTCTTCATATCTTCTAACATTATAAAGCATTCATATTTGTAGATAACGTTTAAAAATTATAAAAAAGAGACATCATTCTCTATCTATTAAGTGGAACGAACTGTATCACAACAAAGAATTTGCTGCTTGGTAAAAGTAAAAGGTAATATTTTTTTTCTTCTCATAACATAATAACATGTATCTATTTAATATTCGATGTTGGTATCTTTTAGGTTTTAACTCTACCAGATGAAGTGCCAAATAATGTAGGAGCCTTGACTTTTGGTCCAAATAATGTGGTATGTGATCATAAAGAAATGGTTGTAAATTGAACTAAATTTTTTATAAATATTTGTAGAAAAAAATTCCAAATAAGCATAACAATGCTACGATAATCACTACAACAGATTGATATGTGATTGCATCAGACAAACAACCTCAATCAGAATATATATCATAATACAGTGTTGTTGAAAGCATAATTTTATTATATTACTATGTACATGGTGATGTCACAATGATGAAATGTAAGTTGTTTTATTCAATTAAATGATAAAGAATACTTATTTATAACTATGGATTTAGAGTCATTGATATAATCCTCCAGCTTCATACCAATGAACTTCGTATTTTTGCTTCACATGCTAGATTGGTGTTTTGTATAACTGAACCATTATAACAATAATTTGATGTTATTGTTTACGTCCTTACTAGACATATTCTTGACTAAGACATGGATCAGAATGTTTTTTTGGATGGACCTGTCAATATTTAATTGAATGTTTCTTTTGATGACATAGATGATTCAATTGCTAGAACAGATTTTGAACAAGAAATTGTCATAGAGAATACATAACATTGACACATTTATAAGTATTTAACTAACATTATCACAATATTTTATGTATTATTTTTAAAATTCCATACATGATATCAAATTAACTAGTATATTTTAAACTATTTTTGTATATAAAACTATTTATAGATTGACCAATTTATGTTTAAGAACATATCTTGTAATTCTTGAACATAGAAAAGTCTTGATATTTTATCAATTCAAATATCAAACATGAAAATTTATATCATTTTTTATGATAAACTTATATTATTTAACATTTTTCAATATTTTTTATTATGCTAGAATATTATTTTAAATTTCTAGGTCAAAATGCCTGATTATGATGATACAAGAAGAATACAGAGAAATGAACAATGTATATCTCCTCTGGCCAACACTATAAGTACAGTTTATATTTGAATATTATATTCTTTAATAGTATTTATCTTTTTATAGTTCATTTTATTATGCCATCTATGTTATTTTAGGCTACATAATCGAGGATATGGTTGGATTATACTATTGAGGATGATAGTATGGAGGGGGTACTAATTATACAGTTCAGCCTACTATTATGCCACTTGAGTCACTAGGAGGTCATCCTCCCATTATACCATCTCTATATTATCCACACCCACCTCTTTTGTATCCCTTTCTACCCGCAACCACATCGTATGGTAGTTCTCATACTTCTATACCACCTTATTTTCCATTCCCACCATCCACTATACATGGAACTATGCCCCCATATATCCCACCTCCATATCCATATCCATATCCACCCTCATCTATGCAAGGTTATCCCTCGGGGTTTATCCCACCATCATTACACTTATCATCATATAATTTACATTGTACTACTACTGTAGATATCCCACCTACCATAGAGGCTGCTCCCGCTTTAGACACAACACTTCAAGGTTCAGGTGATCACCCATCTTCTGGTATGTGTTTAAACATTATTGTTAGTGATTATTGATAAATTCATATATATTATTTTTATGCATTATTTTTTTCATGATTATCTCCATCCTCCACCAGACAATGTGGCTGCACAAAAATGTGAGAGTTTTGGAATCGACACACACAAGTCATGGTTGAATACAATGAGGATGGTGCAATAATTGAAAAAAATGCATAAAAATATAAAAGTTTTATGTGAACACTTACTAGACACAACAATATCATTCTATTTAAACCAATAAGTTAGAGAAAAAACAATGGACACTTCCTAGGAAGAGATCTGGGTAAGTAATATTAATCACCTTTTATATATATTAATTTATAATATTTTCTTAACAAATATTTTTGCCATTGGAACATCGATATAATTTTCCTGATGGATAAAATTTGAGGGAAATAAGGTTAATGGATTTAGGTGAAATGTGGTGTACATACAAGTATGACTTATATCTTGTTTGAAAAAAAAGAGTTTGTATGGAGCTTGAAGAAGTGCCGATGATTCACGATTGCCCAATATCACCATACAAAAAGATGATCGACTATTGGAAGTGTCCATATTTTAAGGTATTTGTTAAATTTATATATATATATATATATATATATTCGTTAATATTTTGGAATTAATGTTTTATTTATGTTAATGATATTATATAATTATTTGTTTATAGGAGAAATTAAATAGAAATAAAAGAAAGAGGAGTGGAACGGAACATGTTTATACTCATGGACACACATCACTCCCAAATCATGATAAAACACATGTAATTTAACATTTAAAATATGTACCTTTTTTTAGTGTATTTTTTTAATTCAAATTTTGTTTTATTTCCTTGTTTTCTCTAGAAAAAGAATTTCATATAGAGGGCCACATTCCCCGCTCCACTTTTTTTTGTACAATCAGAAAAAAGAAATATGGTAATGTGCCAAATACCAACACCGAGAAGGTGATTATAAGTATATTTCAATTTCAATTATTTTGACTGAAGTTTATTCATTATATTATTGTATAATTTTAGTTTATGTTATATATCAATCAACAGAATGCTTTGGATGCATTTTTAGAAAAAGAACCTGACAATTTGGGCCAAAAAATCATCTACATTAGGTATTAAGATATGATCATAAGGGTAGAGTGATTTTTCAATATGAGAAGAAGATTACACCATCTCAATAATGGACTACAGACAACATTTCTTCGAGTACCAGTTCTGGTTTGGTCACAGTGGCACAGATGAATGCAGCAATCAAAGAAGAAACTAAAAAAATTAGAAAATGTGATAATTGAAAATAAGATGAAAGTTATGTCTTCCAATTATTTTAAACATCATCTAGAATAAATTTTATTGATTTATTCCTAATTGATTTCGATGCATTCTGATAAGGTAGATTCTTCTGTTAGAACCAGAGCTGGAGCCAGACCTAGTGACAGTGCTGGTATCGATGCTGATGTTAATGATGATGTTGGTGGTGTGATAGGTGGTGATGGTATTTTTGTAAGAGTCATAGATGAGGTTTATCATGAATATGATGATACTAATATTGATAATCACAATTGATGTAAATTGTATTTTTATTATTATTAATATGTGTAATTTTATTAGGTAGTGAAGTTTTATTATTGTAATATTGAGTTGTGTTGTGGTTTTTCTATCTGTTTTAACATATATTGAATTATTCTATTATGATGTATATTTATTTCAGTAGTAGTTAAGTTTTATTATTATTATATTGAATTGTATCCTCCTCTGAAGGGACCATCGTACCTCCTCACCAACGCTGCTATGAGGCGGCCCCTTTATCTCATCCAGCGTAACTCTGATAGTATGTAGTCTAATTTTCCATTTTTTTTCTTAAGGTGGACCATATATTAGTTTCACTTAACGTATTTTAATTTTGATTTGAATATATGCAGGTGAACGATCTCAAAATAGAGTTTGGGCCTTTATCTAGTTGTATCCAATAGTACTGCACTGATGCTTACCAAAAGAGGTATTCTTGATGATTCATGTGTTTCCATGTATTTATGTAGTAATAGGTTTTTATCTAAATAAAACATTAATCATTGAAATTGTTTTACTTTAATATGATGTATTTAAAATTTTCCTTTTTTCCCCATTACCATTTTCAAAGAAATACATGTTTGTTAAAACTGTGTTTTTTTGGAAGACGGACTGAGAAAACACGTCACAATTAAAAACATATTATTATCCACAGGTAATTTTTTTACTATTCAGATTTTTCCATTAATATTATACATTTTTAGCATGTTATAAATATTACATTTTTTAAAATATTTTTTTTCTATTTCCAGTGTCATATGAATCATTTGGGTAGTAATTTTTTTCTTTTTTGAATTTTAATTGTAATTTCATGCACCTGTTTGTAGTGGTAGGTGCATCACGTGGGCATGCTTTTGTTGATAAAGAAAATAAAAGATGGATGATGTTCTCTTAAAAGGTAATGATGTAGTGTTTTAATTGGATTTAACATATTAGGATTCAATATAAATCATTATTACTAGGATGGAATGATTGAGTGCCTCAATGCAAGGAGTTTTTGCACCAATTTAGCATGTAATACATTCTATATTTTCAAATTTATGTTTTCTCTATTTGTAATGATAATGGGTAGTAAGGGGGGATTTTTTAGGTGGGGTTCAAGGGGGAGGGGGCAGGTGGGTATATAGGGGAGGGGGAGGGGGCAAGGTATAGGGTCAACAGGGGTAGGGGGAGGGTGCATGGGTAGGGGGTCTGTGGGTGGGTGAGGGGGACAGGGGCAGGGGGTTTCCAAGGTAAAGGGGGAGGGTGCATGTGGGTATGTAAGGGAAGGGGGAGGGTACATGTGGAGTGAAAGGGGGAGGGTTCAGGGGGTCTGTAGGTGCATGTGGGAGGGGGTAGGGGCATGGGGGGTCGGTAAGGGCAGGGGGAGGGGGAGGGTAAAGATGTAGGGGGTGGGGTGCTGGGGTAGGGTGGGGGTGTGCATTGGAAGGGGGAGAGTGTGTATGGGCCGGGTGGGTGGGGTGGGGTGAAAGTGGGGTTTACAATGAGGAGGGGGTAGGAGCAGGGGGTCTATAGGGGAAGGGGGAGGGTGCATGACCAGGGGGTGGGGGTGCAGGAGCAGGGGGTGGGGGTGCTGGTGCAGAGTGGGGGTGCTGGGGTAGGGTGATGGGGGATGGGGTTAAATTGCGGTGTATAGTGGGGATGGGGAAGTGGGTTCAAGGGTGTAGGGTAAGTGGGGAAATTGGGGCACACAATGTTTCTTTATTTGGATTTGAAACATACCTAACTTAATTAGAAAATCATTTATCACTCTTTTGACCACATTGATTACAATTTCACTAGATGGTCATTATGTTTTCAAAATGAAAGAGCCTAGACTTCTCAGAACATCATTCCGAATATAAAAATCACTGAAAAAGTTATGATTTTCCTCTATTTATTTTTTTAATATGAATGGTATAAATTATTGAAAACATTTTCCTAGCTAGAAGCAATCCAATTGGGTTGACACAAGAGGATTAAATTTCTACAACAAAATGAAATAGGCTAGAGATAAAATTATTCATAGAAAATTGGTATGTTGTAGTTATGTTTTTATATTATTTTCTTTATTTTCATTATTTCATCTGCCACATAGGACTTTTAAAACATTCTACAGATGGACGTTAGTTATATTCTACAAAAAAGTCTCGAGCGCACTGGAGATGGCTATGTAGTTTTCTTTATAGGGTAGAGAGATCGGGTAGTAGATAGTTTAATTTATGTGTTTCATTTTTTGCCTGTCTTTATACTGTGTTGATTCTATTTTATCTTCCTTCGACGTGGACACCCAACATATGAATGTCTCATGCCAGAAGACTATTATTGAACTACCTTTGACTTTTGAATTCACATGTTTTGTTCAATTTCACATAGCGTTTCTGAGGCCACTCATTGATTATTATATTTGTGTAAAACATCATAGTGTGAAAGAAAAATTTGGATAAACAAAGAAATTATTTGGTTTTCTTCTTTTTAATAGTTTCTTTTTAGATTTATTCACATATATCATACCACATGGACCACCAATGTTCAATGAAAATACAACAATGAATGAATTGGTACTTTTTGCCTAATGAAATACCCTTATTCTTCACATTTTATCATTTAGGGTGCATCCAACAAGGCACATTGTGGCATGATATGACAGTTTCAAAAAACTGTTTACCTCCCATCTACTTGACACCCATGGGAATAATGGTTTGATCAATCTCCATTGCGGTGTGACCACAAGTTGGTGCAATCATCTCTTAGCAACACAACTACCTCACCTCTTCTATGTTTGTTTGTGCCATCTTATGAAAGCACCTCCACAAGGGATGCTTCCCGTTCCTCTTCATCATGGTATAATTACAACATTGGAACTCCATGAAAAACTCATCTTTATTGTTGGCCTCAACTTTCCACTTTTTTGTGTAGTGTGTAGAGCACTCATGCTGTGGTATGTGCATTTTGATCATGGAGGGAACACATAGTTTCTGGTTGGGGAAGAGTTTTGTAGGGTTTCTGGGTGGGTATACAAGTGGGTCCTCCCTATTGATAATGTGCACTTATATAATATAGGGAACCTAAAAATAATTATAAATAAATTTATTATACTTATATTAATTATTCATGGGATGATTCTGATAAATATTTGATAACTAAGGAGAAATCCCTCTCATAATTAGATCCCTTAAAGATGAAATGATTTTAATTTTGAATAGAATATTTTTTGAGTATGAATACAGATCAATGAAGTGTGAGTACCCATGTTTTAGGAAGATAAATATTTGGATAAAACATGGGAAATAATTCTGTTAAATTCATGGGCATCCAGTTTACAGGTGATGTGATCTTATACTTACAGATATGTCAGCAAATAAATTATTAGAGACATGAGAACTGATGTTAGAATCAAAGGGTCTTATAATCTTCCATTATAATTAGTGTGGGAACACTTTTCTATGGTGCATCATACTTAGGAAAATGAAATATAATTTACTCTAGATTTTTTTCTATAGACATACAATAATGTGATACTCTCAGGTAATCCAAGGTGTATAACCACTCTACAGAGTCCTTAGAATTATTATCTTATCTATTCCTGCTAGTTGCACAATTTTGATATCTAAAATGTTTGTTTGTAGGAATATAGAGTTCATCCATGACCACATGTGTCACTAAAGTCCCTGAAACAGAACAATCCATAAATTATATAGAGTTATGGAAATGAATTTAAGATTTGTGTATATGATTGTTAGAGATCTCATCCATGGGGTGATATGTGATAATTTCATCAAGAAAAAGGATTCTGGGGAGGATACTATACAAATCCTACAATTGGTAATAATGTTGTTGAGGTATGAAAAAAAATACCTAAGGAAGGGGTGTCATTTATAAATTGATAAATTATTTGATGCATGGAAGAATATTTTCTTTATGGAGAATGGAAAGAGGCCAATCTATCAATGCCCTATGGTATACCCCACATTATACAAGAAGGGGGACCCAAGAGCTTCTAATCCCCAATTAGCCTATGGTTATTATGGTAAATGGTTTTGGTGTTTCATCCATGATATAGATCTTCAATTCCACCTTTCTATATTATTTTTCATGTTGGAAATAATATATATAATACCCATTCATGAATCATATATTGATGTGAGGTCAACAATATTTGTGATAGTGACATTACTGGAGGAGTTAAAAACAATTTATCTGAGGGTGTTAAAACATCCTAAGATATATTGGTGTCTAAAGAACATACACAATAAAAATTCCACTTCCATATCTTTGATCTATTCTAGGTTTTTTAGGGATAGGTATTCATGCATTTTAATACATAAAAATTCTAAAAATCCATTCATGATTCCTCGATGTAGGCTTATATTGTATATTTAATTTATTTTTCTAGGATCCAAATATTCTAATGAAATAAGTAAAAATGATCAAGTTTATAGGGATATATTCATAGTTTAATTTATTCCCATATGAGGGGGTCCTAAATAGAATAAATATCTACGAATACTTTATAGATTACATGGTTATTTCATATATTATAGATTTAGGGGATTTCATCCTCTATGAGACCAATTTTCATGAGGGTTTATGGACCATGGGACCCATATATAACTAATTTTAGACTACTCATAAAAACTATATTTGTTTGACCAAAATTATTATATCCCAAATTTGATTCCATTGTATTAAATAAGGGAAAGAAAACTCAACGTACATGCCCCCACATGTATCCTTACAGTTTCCATGAATGTTCTTAGCATCCTATTTTGTGTAAGAAGAAACCATGTACTCATTGACTGTTATATACCTTATCCAATCGATGATCCATGCCTCTATGTGGGTATCATACTTGGTGTACACCCCACAATCTTCCTACAACTGAGCCACATACCATGTTGAACCAGACTTGGAAACACTAATGTGTAGCCCTAATACATCGCATATTTTCACTTATATCACAACAAAATCATCTTTAATGCTTGATACTAAATAATATCGATGATCCTATCTTATGAAAAAAAATCATGTAAATCAGACTATGAGGGTTTTGATTCCTGTTCAAACAGGATACATAGTACAACTCTTCAAGGTTCGTTTACAACATCCCAATATCATCACCATCACATAAACCACTTTTAAAGAAATATATATGATTCATTAAAATCATCAAAGAGTACTCTAAACCTCATAGTAGATGCCACTAGTCATTAAAACATTACATGTTTTATGTGAGGAGTATAAGAGGATTTGTCCCTACTTGAATTTAAATCGTGACCATAGTTATGCGATGAACATAAGGGTACTAGTCCTCACTAGACCAAAAATCATGACTAAGATTCTATGATGAGCATAAGAGGACCCTACCTTTCTATCTATAAAAAGTAGAAGATTTATTATGTGATAATAATAGGAAATTCACCTTTCATGATGCATCATAATCTCATCGTTCCTCATGTGATGAGCATGGAATTCCTTTGGTGATGAACCTAGAGTTTATTAGGTGATGATCCTAAAACACCTAAGGTGACTAGCCTATGATGACTTTGGTGATGAAGCTAGGATTATATAGGTTATAAAATATTATTCCTTAGATTACGAGCCTAATATGTCTATATAGATTGATAGAAGAAGATAAACAACCTTCCTACCCAGATCATAACTAATGATCCAACCTTTACATATAAGAGGAATGCCTAAGATTCCCTCACTTATAAGAATGAGAAAGATATTTCTGGGATTGTCAAAATATACAATGTAACTAAAATTATAGTCATCTTTGATCATTAGCTTATCACCTTGATAAGGAATCAAGGGACATTATTAACTGATGTCCACATGGAGATGGAATCAAGAACAAGATTCCTGAGGTTGTGTTAATTATACAAGAGAAATATGGACTGGGAAATGAAAACCATAAAGATATGTTTTAAACTCCCATCCTCTCATCCCAATGAAAGGTTCCATCATCATCACTCTTTTGGTGACATTCTGATTACCTTAAAAAATTAGGCATGTGAGACATATATCATGAACATCTTAGTGTAGTCTAACACAATGGTCTTGGAGTAATGTTTCAGAAAAAATTGATGAAATTGAGATGAATTCATTCTTCTTCAACATATAGAGGATGAGTATCATTGGGCATCAACTTTATATATTGGTGAACCTGTTAAGACTTCTGTATCATTAAAAAAACGATACAATGTGTAACATAGGGCATATTATTCATCATAATAATAAAAAAATACTCAAATTTTGATTCAAATTATCTTATCAAATTCCAAGAATTAGATTTGATATGTTAGGTTCCCCAACCATTGATATTAGATGTAGGGGTAGAATAAGTTCCCATGATTCAACTAAAACCCATGATCACCCAAACATGGAAACTACATATCCCTATTATGATGAAATTATTGATATCTCCCTCTCCTTCTTTCCCTTATATAGATCATGTAGTTGAGGGTTATCAATACCCTTGTCAAACACTATGAGTAGAAAGAAACCATACCCACCAAGAAACTGGTCATGGATGATCTATAATCCAGGGTTCCACATTTAAACAACCAATAGAAAAGACCCTACAAGGGGGGATTTGAAGGGGTAGGGGGTGTCTTCGGGGGTCTACAGGGGGGACGGTAGGGGGTGGGGGATGGAAGGGGGACTGGAAGGTGGGGGGACTGGTAGGGGAGGGGGTGTTTAGGAGGGTCTGTAGGGGTGGGGGTGCTGGAAGGGGGGACTCAGAGGTGGGGGTGACTGGTATGGGAGGGGTGTCTAGGAGGGTCTACAGGGGGGGTTGGTAGGGGGTGGTAAGGGATGGCAGGGGGGGGACTGCTAGGGGGAGGGGTTGTCAAAGAGGATTTGGGGGGGGGGGTGCAAGGGAGTTAGCCGAGGGTATGATTAGGGAGGGGTGTCCAGGATGGAGGAGCGTGTCTATGAGGGTATTTAGGGGGAGAGTTGGGTGTGGTGGGTTGGGAGTCATTGTAGATAAAGGGGTTATAGGGGGTGGAGGGTCTTTTTAGGGGGTGTCTAGGAGGGAGGATGTGGTGCAAGGGGGTTAGCAGGGGGTTTGTCCGGGGAATGGGTGGTCCAAAAGGGAGGTGCATTTCCAGGAGGTCCTTTAGGGGGAGAGTTGGGGGGGGTCTTTACAAATGGAGGGGTGTCTAGGGGGTGGAGGGGGGGATTTCCAGGGGGAGGTGTGTCCAACATGGGGGTGTGGTGCTGGTGCCTGGTGGGTATCAGATGAAAGTGTAGACTATGGTTTTGTGTAGGAATTTGATTTATTCTTGTTTAGAGGTAAACATTTAGATTAATCATATGTAGCTAGATTTTCCCCATTATATTTTTCCATACCATCCATGAGTCTCATGCTTTATTTTCCCATTATATCTTGTATTCTATATGTATATATTCCATCATTGAAGGTTGATTATTTTATCTCTGGACTCTGTCGGCTTTAATTAAGTGTGTCAACATGAAGTTATATGGCTATCTCATGGACTGTGTATGATTGCTCTATAGAAAAACATTTTTATACGATTTGGTAAAATAATGTCGGGTAAGGATGTTTTGAGGGAAGATTGAAATGTGTTCTATTTTAGTTTTTTCTTTGATTTCAAATTGCATGGACAACTGTATTAGCATTCCAGTGGGGTGTCTATCAAGGGGAGGGGGTGTCCATGGTGGGTTTCCATGGGGGGGGGTCCATGGGGGTGTCTTTCTAGGGGAGGGGGGTGTCCAGGGGGAGTGTCTTGGAGGGAGGGGGAGTGTCTAGGGGTGTTTTTTGAGGGGAGGGTGTGACCGGGGGGTTTTATCTAGGTGGGGGTGTCCAGGGGTGTCTGTACGGGGGGGGGGGGGGGGGGTCTAGAGGGTTCTTCCCTAGGGGTGTATGTGTAAGGGGGGGGGGGGGGTATATCTATGGGGTGTCTAGGGGTGTTTTCCCAGGGGGTGTCCCGGGAAGGTGTTTTTCCAGGGGAGTGGGTGTTTGTCTAGGGGGTCCGAGGGTGTTTATCCAGGTGGGGCTCTGTCCAAGGGGTTTCAATCCAGGGGGTGTCTAAGGGTGTCTGGTTGGGGGGGTGTCTATCCAAGGGGGGGTGTCTATCCAGGGGAGGGGGTATCTATCTAGGGGAGGGTGTCTAAAGGGGGTCTTTCTAGGGGGTCCAGGGTAGTCTATCTGAGGGGTGTCTAGTGGTGTCTATCTATGGGGGGTGACTTTCTAGGGGGGATGTATATTTAGGGGAGGGGGTGTACAAGGGTGTCTAGACATGGGGGGTTTGTCCAGGGGGTGGGGGTGTGTCCAGGGGGTGGACGATAGGGTGGACTTGAAGGGGTGGGGAACTGGGGGGAAACAGGTAGAGGGACTTGTAGGGGATAAAGACATATGGAAAATAGGGGGGAGACAGGAAGGGTGGGGGGACATGGGGACTAGCAGGTGGGTGGAAGGTAGGGGGACTAGAAGGGGTGGAAGTCAAGCCTCTATGCATGATATGTTTTTCTATTGAAGTTTAATCTATAGCCACATTTTCTAACCATGGCTATCGAGAATGTTTGTGTTTTACTTGGAAATTGAAGATGTATCCATGATGTAGACCATGGTTATAGGCCTATAGCCATGGTTTGAACCATGGCTAAATACCTATAACCATGGTTTAAACCGTGGATATAAGCACTGTATGGTTTAAACTGCAACCATAGTTTAAAATAGTGCCTATAAGAACTAACTTATAGTCACGCCAATACCAGCCCTCGTTTATTGAACTGTGGATATAAACTATAGCCATGGTTTTAGGGCTTATAACCAAGGTTTGAGACCATGTCTATAGCCTAAGTTTCTAATAGTGACTATTCATAACTGTTGACTTTAAAGACAAGAAAATAAGGTTTCAAATTGGAATATAATTTGTTTTTTATATATCATATTTATAATATTAATCTAGGTAATTATTTAATTAGCTTAAAAATATCAAGTTATATGAATTTTATTATTTTTGATATCATTAAATTCATCAATTCATTAATCAAAAAATTACTACATCATAATTATTCAATAAATTAAGGTAATTATTTATTTCCTAAAAATTACAAATAAAATTTCATGAAAAAGATAATTTTATTATCTTTCCAAATAATAATATTTTTTGAAAAACAATTTCGGAAAATATCATATATAAATATTATACATATTGAAAATTATATTTTGAACCAGTTATATTTCTTTTTAACAAAAAATATTAATGGAATAATGTGATCCTTATGGGTACTAAATGACCCCAATTTTAATCAAAACATGATAATTGTTGTTATTTTATTATATAAAAAATTTTACACAAAAATTTTAACATTTAATAATTCTTATAATTTTAATAAAAAAATTTATTTTTTTTTTATGATTGCAAAAGCATTGAAAGAACTTTGAACATGAATTAATGTTAATAATTTAATATATAAAACACCTAAATAAATTACCGTCATGAAAATAAACTAATTATGTTCAAAATTATCACTTGGAATCATTTTATATTTATATTTACTTATATCCATAATAAGAAAAAATCTTTTATTTTTTAAATTTGATTTTCTTTGAATAAAATACTATAAATGCATTAAAATCCCCTAATTGAATCAAATAAGTCTTAAACTCTACCCATATATGAATTTAGCCAAAAAATACTCATCCAATGAAATTAATACAAGTTTTAGGGTAATTTCATAATACTTATAATATTCATTTAACCCATAATTACTCGATTTACCCTTAACTATCATAAAAGAACTAAAGATACTATTCAAAAAACCTTAAGTTGTTCCTGTTAGACCAAAAAATTCATATGAATTAAAATGATATATGTAAATTTTTCAAAATTCAATTAATATAATTATTTAAATTTAATTTAAAATTTATCTCTATGACAGATCGAGAAAATGGGGTTTTAAACTAAAAATGTTCAAAAGTTCATGAAGTTTTTATATCCAATTTCATTGTGAAATTGATTCTAATGACATAAATTAGATTAAAGGAAAAAACATTATTTCATTATACCTTAAAACCAATTAAAAGGATAATATAACATTATAAATAAATTATATGAAAAATTATTTTTGAAATAAAATGTAGTGTTTTTTTTCTATTCATTAAAAATTATTTTTTTTTTTAAAAAATTGAAAAAATAATAAAAAGCTAATTTCAACATGATCAATTCAAAAAATAAATTATTTTTACCAAATTAGAATTATATAATTAAAAAATAATTGATTTAAATAATTAACTATGTAATAAATTATTTATTTTAAGAATTTATATTTAAATAAAAAATACTTATAATTATAAAAAAAAATATTCTATAAATACCTGGGTTGTTATATTATCTCCAATTTTTGAAATAGTGTCATCACAATTTTTATTTACTTATAAATAAATGAGGATTATTTCCCTCATAGAATTTTCAGATTCCCATGTTGCTTCTTATAACATGGGGTTTCCCTAGAAAACCTTAACATTGTGAACCAAATTATTCCAAAAAACATGCTCTATATGATAAATAATATGAATAGGTATCTATTCATAAGAAAGGTTCCCTTATAGCTGAACTACTTCTTTTCTCAAAAAATGAGATGAATCAGACACCTACTTTCTTAACATAAAAATATGAAGAACATCGCGTACCTAAGATAATGTTGGAGGTAAAGCTAATATGTAGGCAACTTGTTCAACTTCATCCATGATTTTTAAAGGTCCAATGATCTGTGGACATAATGTTCCATTTTTACCAGAATATATAAAATATTTACAAAGATATGTTTTAAGAAAAACAGGATCACCTACCTCAAATGAACGGTCTTTCTTCATATTATCTGCATAACATTTATTCATACTCTATGTTAACCACATGTGTCACTGAATCATCTAAAATCTTTTAGCAATTACATATACTAATTCTAGTCCCATCAATTTTCCTTCCCTGAAATCATCCCAAAATGATGGAGTTCGACACCAATTTCACAATAATTCCTCAAAAGGCATCATATTTATATTGGAATGAAAACATTTAGTATAGGAAAACTGAACTAAAGAATGATGTTGATCACAATTTCCTTGGTAATCCATTGAAAAATCTTTTATCATGTCCTCCAATGTCTAAATTGTTTGATTTGACTTCCCATCTTATTGTGGATGAAAAGATATACTGAAATTTATGTTTGTTCTCAATGACATTGGAATTCATTTCAAAAAGTTAGAAGTGAACCTGAGATCATGATTTGATACAATTGAGAGAGGAAATCCATGTAACATGACAATCTCTTTGAGGACTAGTCATGAAAATTTATTTAAATATAGACTATCTTGAGTAGGAAAAAATAAAAATATTTAGTCAAATGATCAACAATAACCAAGATTAAATTGTTACCTATAAATGTATTTTCATGTCCCACCATGAAGACTATTGGTGTATTTTCCCATTTCCAATTTGGTACTGGAATAGGCTGAAGTATCCCCTTCAATAACTGCCACTCCATTTTAACCCATTGAAATGTCAAGCATTTCATGGTAAACTATGCATCATTTATTTTCATTCCATCACACCATTAATACTTTTGAATATCCCGACACACATTTGTATTTCTAGGATGAACTATAAATGGAGAACTATAAATGTCACATAACAATTGTTTCCTCTGTTGAGAATCACAAGGAACACATAATCTATTCCCAAAAATCAAAACATAATCCTTATCAATGATAAACCCCAAAAACTTACCATTTTGAACCAATTACACAATATTTTGTAACCCACAGCCTTCCTTCTGAGAATGATTTATTCTGTCTAATAGAGATGACTACACTGATACCTGAAACCTAATAGATGTATTTCCACCACCAATAAATTCCAAGAGAAATTTATCAAACCTTTCAACAAGGATTCATGTTTCATATGTATCCTTATTAATGTAGTATTATTTTTCTGAATCAAAGAATCATCCAATCTGATAGATCTTCCAGGTTGGTAATGGATTGTGTAATAATATTCCTTGATTAGTTCTAGCTATTTTCTCCATATCGTATTGAATTCCTTTTATGTAAATATATACTTCAAACTTTTTGGGTTAGTATATATTTAACATTTTACTCCATACAACCGATGCCTCAAAATATTTAATGAAAAAACAATAACAACTAATTCCAAATCATATGTAAGGTTATTTAACTCATAAGGTTTCAACTAACATGAAGAATAAGATATTACCTAATAATTCTGTATCAGAACACAAACAAGTCGTTTCAAAGATACATCACTATAGATAAAAAAATCACCACTTCTAGAAGGTAGGGTTAGAACTGGAGAATTCACCAATCTTATATTCAATTCGTGAAAACAGCCATCATATTATTTTGTCTAGATTAATTTAACTCCTTTCGAGTTAAAATTGTCCAGTGTTCTAGATAACCATGAAATGTTTTCAAAAATAATCCAATAATAACCATCTAACTGATATTACTATAAATATAGGTTATATTTTTGGGTATTGGACACTATTCTATAACTTTTGTTTTAGAATGATCAACAAAAATTCCATCTTTAGAAACATTGTATCCAAATAAATAATTTTCTTGCAACCAAAATTCAAACTTTCTGAATTTTACATATACTTTATTTTTATTTTAAGGTTTGAAAAACAACCCATGGATGTTTTTCATGCTACTATTTACTTTTAGAAGAAACGAGGTTGTCATTAATAAGCCAAACTACAAAATTATCCAAGATCTCATGAAATATTATATTCACAATATCCATGAATATAGTAGGTTTAATAGTTAACCCAATAAACATAACAAAATATTCATAATTCCTATACCTAGTAAGGAACACAGTCTTCAGGATGTTTTGTTCCATTACGTTGAACTGATGGTACCCTAACCTTAGGTCAACCTTCCAAAAATACTATGCTCCATAGATCTGATCAATCAAATCATTGATATGTGGTAAAGGATATTTGTTCCTAATAGATATGTAATTAAATGATTTATAGTCAATGAAAGGTTTTGTTGAACCATCTTTATTTTTAAAAAACAAGGTTGGAGATCCCTGTAGTAGTAAAAAAAACCTTTTTTTTAAGTCGCACTTTTTCATGTCGGTTTTTGAGAACGGACGTGAAAATATCTGAAAATCGATTTTTTACATCAGTTATTATATAACCGACTTAAAAAAAACATTTTCTTAGATTTTTCAGGTCGGATCTTATATAACCGACTTGAAGAATCAATTTAATCTGATTTTCACGTCGGTTATATAATAACCAACATGAAAAATCAATGTACATCACTTTTCCATGTCGGTTATTTAATAACCGAAGTAAAAAATCCATTTCCATGAAAATATATTAAATTGTTTTCTTATTTTTCACGTCGGTTATTATAAAACCGACGTGACAAATCGAATATCATGACTCTTTTACGTCGATTATTTAGTAACTGACGTTAAAACGTATTTTTCATGTCATATATTTAATAACAAATGTGAAAAATGTCTATAATACTATTTTTCATTTCCCATGATTTAATTTGATAGGTCACGGAGCTCAAATAGAGTTACGGATTAATAGTTATGGCCTTCAGAAGTTGGCCATCCCTAAGACAATGTTTAGGGATGATCAACTTCTGAAGGCCATAACCTTTAATCCGTAACTCCGTTTGTGCTCTGTGACCTGTCAAATTAAAGATTAGGAAATGAAATACATTATTAAAATCAATTTTCACCTCGTTTATTAAATAACCGACGTGAAAAATACCTTTTAACATCGTTTATTAAATAACCGATGTGAAAAAGTCATGAAAATCGATTTTTCAGGTCGGTTTTATAATAACTGACGTGAAAAAGTGATGAAGATTGATTTTTCACGTCAGATTTATAATAACAGACGTGAAAAATAGGCGAAACCTTTAGTATCTTTTCACACTGGTTATCATAAAACCGACGTGAAAGATAATTTTAATATCCCATGAATGCGTAATTTCAATTTTTTTATTTCACGAGATCCAAATTTTGAATTGCCACCTAAAATTTTTCATACTTCATTTTCTCTTGGAATCTCAATTATATGTTTCCATTATACATATATCCTAATTTAACGATCATTTATTTCAACCATTATCATTCCCCCAAATCGACTCTTTTGATCTTCAACGTAAATCGATTATTTCTTCTTTCCACGATCTCTTCAAGGTATGTTTAATCATATATACATGATTTAGGGTTTTTATGATTTGTTTTCTTAATTGATATACCATTTTATGATCATTTCACTCAACCATCATTGTTCCACTGAATCAACTTGTTTGATCTTCCACTTGAATCCACAATTTCTTATTTCCGCGAGCTCGTCATGGTATTTGTAATTATTTTCCCATGATTTATATTTTTAATGAATAATTTTCATAATTGATAATCTATTTAACAATTATTAATTTATTATCATGATGGATGATTCTTTATATCATGGAAAAACATTGAATCCCCCTACAGATTGAAAAATTCCTTCTAAGATGAAGCTACGGTTGGCTCATTCAATCATTCCCCAAAAAAAATATCAAACTTTTGATGGTCCTATACCATTTATATGTATCAACTATAAATACCCATAAAAAAATTTAAATATATAAATAGATATTAAAAGTAATTATAAACATAATAATATAATATTAACTATAATGTGGAAGTAGTATAACCTAATAAAAAAGAGACAAGTTATAAAATTTATTTTCCACTTGGTAAATTTTAACTCAAATACCATTAGAAGAAATTATTAAAATTATAACCCATAATACCATGAATATAAATCAATTCATGAATTAATATATCAAAATGAGAATTAGATAAACTACACAAAAGAATTAAGTGATAAATATGACATTTATCTCACAGATGTAAACAGTTAAATGAAAATATCTTACCTTGCATTTCATTTTGGGTGAACATCCTTCAGAATATGGTATAATGGTTATTAACATATTAATAAATTCTTCCATAACCATTTTAATATTTATGATATCATATAATATCTTTTTATAATATCTTGTTACTTGTTTGATGTTAATCTTTTATTGTGTTCAATTGTTTTGGTGATAATTGCCTTGTTTATAAGGTATGTTTTGACTCGTTACCTGTTGTTCATATCATGGTTTCATATTTTAAAAAATTTAAAAAAAGATGTAATTATTATATATATTTATTGTATGTGTATTTACAATAATCCATAATATTTTGAGATATTAAATTAAATACATCATTTATGGGGATGGTTGGATATACATACACATGAAAGCGACTTTTATTTATTTTATGTATTAAAAGAATAAAAATTGAATGATATATATGTATATTATAATTAATTTATCATATTTATTACATATATGTATCATAGGTTTCATAAAACCATCCTTTATATATTCCATATATATTGTGAATGAGTCACATCGCTTTGAGGAGTCGATAGCCCACATCACAACAAATTCTGTATTCATTTTTACACAAAGATGAGAGAATAAGGGACTGCATTTTATAAAATTTATAGAAGTGAAAAGACATTATAAATTTCATATATATAATATATAAATAGTTTTTCCATCATAATTTCTAACTATTATAGGTGATAATATAAAATGAACGACATCGTTTTGTGAGGTAGTACTTCTCCGTACACATAAACATCAAGTTTGTCACCCACTAAATGAAAGTGTGTGTAATTATAGGTATAAAACATATAATAATTAAATTTAATTGTATTTAGGATACTGTTGTTATTATATAATAATTTAATAATAAGAGTTTTGGGTTTGGATTGTGGAAATAAAATTAAAGATCTATTGGAAGGACGCTACCTCTTATCCGGGTCACTCCTTTTGGTTTGCACCAAAGGGATTCCTTGTTTGGATTTTTTCCAATTATTTGGTTTATAGGATTATGAGAGGTATTTATAGGAGATATTTTATCAAAAAATTATCAATCCTATGTTTCTTGATAGGTGACAGGAGGTGGGAGGGAGGAGTGCCTTTTTATAGTGGAGGAGTGACATCCTTGTAAAATTTTTAAAAGGAAATTCCATCCCTATTTTTCCTATGAAAATTTGATCCAATAATAGAACAAATTAGGTTAAAGATATGATATTTTTTAAATATATACATCCAATGGTTTTTTAAAAATCTTTGAGGTCATTTTCTCCTCTGAGTTTATGGTTTAGTCGCCTGTTATGATAATTTTTATCTTAAACATTATAATTAATTTTAATTACAATCACTAATATTTTTCAGAAAAAACTAAGTTTAACTTACTATAAATTCTAAATTATTATGATTCAAAATATAAAATCCATTTTTCTAAATTCCTACAATATAAGTGAAAAATCAAATTTAAAATTAATCTCAGAGATGAGATGATAATGCTGGTGTTTAAAATAAAAACATTCCAAATATTCCTAAGTTTTTATATACTATTTCAATGTGAAATTGGTTACAATGACATTATTTTTTTATTAAATTTATGTATAATTTATAAAATTTTACTTTAAAAAAATTTAAAATATAATTTAACCTTATAAATAGTTATATGAAAATGTAGTTTTGGATTAAAATTTATGAGTTTTTAATATTTATTAAAAAAATAAAACTTCACAAAAATATATAAAAAAATAACCTAAACATAATTTTCATGATTATATTTCTAAATGATGTTTTTATTGACATATAAAATTTATTAATGATTCAAAAAATATATTTTAAATAGGTTCTCTATTAAAAGGTGGTAAAACTACCTTTATAAAAATATTGATTATTATGAAAAATATTGGGTTTGTTCTTATCTTATGCTTATAAAATATATTAGATGAATATAAAAAAACATTTTAATGAATATAAGTTATCTATAATAAATTAAAACCACTCAATAATTGTAATTAATTTAATTTATTGGTGTTAAATTGCTTCATGGGCATAAAAATAGTTTTCTTTAAAAATAATCCCTTAATATTCAATTGGTTCTTGTATTAATTCCTAATTAATTTGTAACCAATGAATACATTATATATTTTTCAAACCATTAATTTTTATAATTTATTTAATACTATTCATAACCACTTATTTAATGGCTATGTAAACCCTTATTATATTAAATAATAATTTTTTATTAATAATTGTTGTTCGGTAAAACTCAGTCTTGTGTGTAACACACACTATTGAAGAAACTAGTTATTGTGTGTAACCGAAAATAAATAAATATCGTGTTAATTTGGTTCTATATAATGGATTAATTTTATTAAAATACTAAATATATTATAAAGTATCAAGATATAATATTCCCTTTCATTCATGGTGTTTCATGTCACACACACTATCGAATAAAATGTTGTTATATTAGAATTTATGGGGGTTACATTTTACGTAAAATGTTTTATTCTCTGGAAAAAGGGATATTGAGTAAAAATTTCTACCTTATAATATATGGGTTTTATGTAATATTTATGACCTAATGATCTAAAATACTAAACCTTAATGGATCCTTAAATATAATAGAATAAATTATTCACTCAAAACTAATGATTATGTATTGTTTAAGAAAGGTTACTTACAACATGTATCATATTCTTTGGTAAATCCCAAATCTAAACATGTGATTACCTAAATGTGACATAAACTTTAATATCCATCTAACCCTAGTCAATGAAATTAGGGTCATCATGAAAATATTATTGAATTTGTGACAAATGGAAATATCATTAATTTAATACATGTTTATGGGGACATCCAACAAATATGACAACTATTCAATAATATAAAAAAATTTAAATGTTAGCTAAACAGGGGGAAATATTTATAGCTCAACTAAACCAAAAATACCCATGGAAACAAAAAGCCTTTAGGAAAAATAGATCACTAACCTTGTACTATAGAAATATTATCTTCTAATAAGTAAAATAATTGCAATGATCCTAAAAATAATTAATTTGATCATGAATAAACCCCACTATCTTTATCATACTCTAATCCTATTATAGTTTATTAATTTCTACCTCTCTAAGAATCATCCAACATAACAACGATATATAAGGTTACACATACAATTTCTAGAATAGATCTATATTAATTGATGAGTGGTAGTTTTTTTATAATAAAACTCAACTAATTGTAAATTAATTTCCCATAAAAATTTTAAATCATGAAAACATGAACACAATATGTCTTACATTTTATGGACAGTCCACATGGTATGAAAATCAATTTGAAAATATAAAAAATTAATAAGGAATAACCAAGATTCAAAATCATGTTGTAAGCTCTTCCAATCCAATGAGGTAAAATAATGATCATGATTAGAGATAACCTTCTTAGGAAACCTATGACTCCACATTATCTCCTCTAAAAATAATCATGAAAAATAATATACTACCCCCAACTACTTTATTAAGAAAAGGAAAACTACATCAATAATTCCATAATCACCCAAAGGGTGTCACATCCTCCTTGATATAGAGGGAAACTAATCATAAAATTCATCAAAATTTACTTTAATTTATATAAATAAATATCCAATTGATGGAAAAACCAACTATAACATGATAAATAACTTTCATTTTCCAACACAATAAACTCAAAGATACAAAATCAGCTACTAAAGTCGTAATAACTAGCCAAAAAATTTAATACTCAAATCAAATTAAATATTATATTTTTAATACTTAATTTTAAATTTAATTTATGAAACTCTGTAAAAACAGCCACATAAATTTCCAATGGAAGGAATAAATTCCTATCAAACAATCAATAATAATATCTATGATATAACCATCAGTTAGGATAATATCTATTTAAAAATTAACACTCCATATTTACACCTCAAGATATCATAGTTAAGACTCCTATACCTTTTATTTTATGGAATAACACGCTATTATATAGTATAAAAAATTATTACCACTAGTTTTCCAAAAATCAATATGCAAATACGTATTCTTCTCTATCATCCTCCAATCATCTATAGACTCTGAATAAAAATCATCATGAGACTATTTACTGAGTTAATCTACTATAACATTCCACTTCTTTGGTGTATAAGAGATCATTAAGTTATAATACGTCAAATACTTCATTCTCTTACACTAATGAAATTTATAATAATCATAATAAAAAATATATCTTAGTCTCTTGTGATTTGTGAAGTCTAAAAAATGATCACAAAAATGATAATGCCAACACATATTTAAGGAAAACATAACTGTTACAAGATCATGATCATGGATAGGGTACTTACGTTCATGATGATGAAACTACCAAGACCCATATGATGCCACCATCTTGTACTATATTTTTAAAAAAATACCAATACAATAAGTATAAAAATACCATGAATAGAACAAATTATTTAAATTATATAAGAGTAGGGACACTTAATAGATTATTTTTTAAGAAATCAATCAAATACTAACATTGATCAATCTACAAAAGGCCTAACAATTCCTGGTAAAACCAATAAAAAGTTAAATTTTCTGAGATAAATTGGATATTAATCTCCTGTAATATCCAATAAAACCGTGAAAATATGAATCTTTATACTATAATGGGCCACCAGCTCCATGCTAACCATAATGGGAAGCTAGATGCTAAATCAGTTGATTATCATGTCCTGTATAGTGATAGTTGAACATAGTAGATATACTAGTAGTGGTCTGAAAACTACTTGAACTATAAAAATAAAATTAATAATAATGAGATTTAATCCTAGTTTATTAGAACATAGACTACCTAGATAGTTATTTTTCCCCCTGAAACATGAATTAGTCCACAAATATATTTTATAGATCATGTTACCATTCAGTAACACCTAACAATATGTTAGCATGATGAATTTAGTGGCTAGAAACTATTTAAATAGACAAAAAACCATCATAAAAGTTCACACAACAACATTATTATCTAGATCAAGACCATGAAAATAATGAAGAAGGTGTTTAAAAAAAATTCCAATCACCCACATACTCAAAATTCCTTGATGAAGAGAGAAATTTATGTCACTTAACTACCTTAAACAACAAAGAAAGAATATCAACATCAAATTGGATTCATAATTTATCCATTTTCATCTAAAAACATCATGGTCATTAAGGGAAAATTATTAGGTATTATAAATAATCTCCTCAAAATAATATAGTGGTTAAAAATATAATTTTTAACCTATTATTTAGTTAATAAAAATGAAATATCAACCTCCCTAAGACACCTCTTATTGTTTCAATTAGATAACATCTCCTCATAATATATTAAATTATTATATTTAAACCCACAAAACACATTCTACCAAGAACCATCCTCCTTTAGTTAAATATACCTATAATATATTAGAGAATCATACTATACCTAATCATCCAAAATGACCTGAAGGTTCCGACCACCAGATGTATATATATATATATATAATCACCTAGAAAATGTTAATCCCATGATATAGAAATTTTTAAGGATAATTTAATTAAATATATTTTAATATTTTCGAGAATATCCTCATTCCAAAGATAGGAATAAACATGTATTTTTTATGTACCACATTAATGTATCTACCCCACAATCAATATTATATTAGTTAAGTATGTTTTTAAGAATATGTTCCTTAAATCCAATCAAAAGGGGACCCAAAATATATTTTTCGTAGATGGTCTCCATTTCTTGAATCATAAAATATCCCAAATTATATTATATAACTACCAACCTATTATAGTATTCTCTATCACCTACTATATACTCTTTCCCAACTCTGATCCCATTCCCTAATAAAACTATTTCATAACTTATTCCCAAAAAATTCCATATTAGGAATTTTGTGAAGTTGAGTGTGACCCCTAAGGCCTATCTCTAATTAGTCATAAGTTGGTGACTTATGATGAGGGGATAAAACATAGATATATGAGAAATTACAAAAATAAATCCTTGGAAAATAAAATGGATCCAATAAAAAATTCAGTATGATATAAAATAATATTATAATCCATTAATATTTATACATAAAACAAATTATTCCCAATAAGTATCATAATGTGAAATTATTATGGCATTGATTGAGAACTAATCAAATTTATGACATGAACTAGTAATATATTATTATGCCTTCAAATATGTCCAAAAAAATATTAAAATAGTATAAACATTGTAGGGGTGAACATACAGGTATATATTGAAGGTCCCTCCCAAGAAAATCTCAAGAAAATCTGGGAGAAACATACTAAATACTCAATGAATAAACAATATAACCTACTAATTACCTATAAAAGGTGAATTTACTCTCATATTAACACTGTTCAACTCATCCAAATCCAAATATAAGTAAATTTATACAGTAATCTTGAAAACATATCCAGTTACATCACATACACTTCCTCACTAAACTTTTTTCTTCCATGTACTAAATATTTATTTCCTGGAACTACCATCACTTCCTTATCAATATAACCACATAATATATAATTAAATCATTAAAATATATATATAACATGGAAACATATCACATATAAACCAAAAATCACAAGATATTGATATATATTAAGAAGGACATCAATTACATGCACTTCTTATTGGAGGTGGTGACATAGTTCCAATTGATTTTTTTTAATTTTGATTATATAAAACATTAAAAGACCTAAATACCAATTAATAAGTTATCATAAGATAATTTTTCTTTTGTATAATAATAATTTGATAATTCCATCATATTATTTCGGGTATCAAAATGTTAGAGTAGTTCCCTACTATAATGGGAATATATAAATTTTAGGAAAAATATCTAAAATAAATATCCTATAGTCTAGATAAAATATGACTAATTAGATACACATATGTTTTTATATATATCATGTGATGGATTCTAATGAGTTTAAAATTATTCAAATCATGTATTTTATCATTTTCTAGTCTATTGGAGTAGTGATTATTAATATAGACTCGCTAATTTAAATTCCACATGTTTATGTTTCATTCGATATTTCTATAAAGTGATCTATGTATTGGTCCTTATATATAATATAATTATTAATTTATATCTTGGATAATGTAAATTGTTGTATTAAATAAAACGTTGTGATGTTCCAGACCCGAATTCCACTGAGAGGTTACTCGAACCTGGTTGGCCACATGGCCTAAAACATATCTCCTTGAATGAAAACGGTTTCCAACTAATAGTGAGGTACTAGGGTGTTTTTGTGTGGAGATAATACCCTCATTACTAGAGTGTATCATAGCTGATAAATATAAATATAGTTAAATGGTGTAAGTAATATAAATAAATAGATTCTATAATAGAAGTAGACATGAATAATAAATGACTGATGCACCTGATATTCATATAAAAAAGTTAATGATGATATATTTCATATATTTATAACGTTTTAAAAATTGGATACAAGGTTATCAGAAATAAATTATATACAAAATTTTCAAAAAAGGAATAAAAAACAATCCAAGCATTCTAATATCAAGCTTGTTCATTTTTTATACAGCTCCTTTATAAGCAAGCATTCAATCATGTGTCTGGAGTGGTGTGATTCCCTTCGTCAAAACCTACATTCATATAGGATTTAAAAGTGCTGATGGAAGTCCAAATAGTGTGTGAGATAAATCTCAGTGGGCCACAACCAATAGAGTCTATAACATCATGTCCTTGTAATATAAAAAGAATGGGTGCACATGAATGTATATATAAAATTAATGTAGTATAGTAATGTAAATACCCAAGTGTGTACATCATCCCTCATATGGTGTATGAACATGTGACCAATTTGTTAATTAATTAATTTCTAGTTTATATATTGATGTCATGCCAGGTAAATCTATATCTAACATGATAATGATGAATACTCTAATACATAACAAGTAATACTATGATAAATATAATGTTTAAGAGGTTCCAAGGTAATAACCAGGGAAACCTTTACCTCAATGATCAATACAGCATAGGTAGTAACTATATCCTGGATATAGGGGTAAGAGTTTTATCAATAGATCATCAACCTTGACATTCGCTAATAATGATTTGAACTGAGCCAAATAAAATCATTCAAGGAAAATGGGATAAGTAATGGCTATGAACATGGATGTATCAATGGAACCTTATGTCTGTAGATGTCATTCTGTATCTGAAGAGTGTATCCAAATAATATTATAATTACAAAGAAGGATCCAACAATGTCATACCAAGAATCCATTGATAGAAAAATATCAGGTTTCCAGGTGGGTCTTAGAATTGGAAACTGGCATCTCAGTATCAAAATGGTGTCCATGTGTTCTCAAGGAATTCCATCGAGAATCCATGGTGGGCTTGAGTATGACCACTCCTATAGTAAGGAATATTTCAACATAAAATAGTCACCATATAATCAATTTATTGGATAATTAGGGCCAGGTATTAATCATTCAAATTAATAACTTCATTTGGTTAAAGACTTTCTTTGATTAGCGTGACAAGTATAACTAAGCATGAAACCATCTATAAAATCATATAATTCATATTAAATTCATTTGGTTCCCTCCACTACCTTCCATAAACATGGAAAGGTGTGATGTGTATGTGAAACATGGTTCTATGGTTATACTTAATTATTCTTTTTCCTATATATAATTTAATTTCCAATATAACCATTTATTCTTGATTTATCAAGTCAAAACACTTACCATATAAGAGTTAATAGGAAAGAAAACATGTTACTATCCATTTATCAATTAACAATTCATCTAATTAAAGGTAATTTCCATTAACTAGATCAATCCACACACCTAAATGGGGGATCAAATGTTCATGTCAAACCACAAAAATACTTATTATGGAAAACACCCTATATGGGATGGTCAATGTTTAGAATGTAACCTCCAATGATGGATTTCATATTTAACAAGAGTATTAAAATACATTTCTATTGACTATAATCAAGGTATATCAATTTAATAGGCCACACCCAACGAAATCGGCATGCACACATGAAAATTTAAAAAACAAGGAATCTTGAGGGATGAATTATCACCCACCTACCTCATAATTGTGTATCTTTAATCATCCAATATCAGCCTCTAGGATGGAATGGATTGGAAGATATTGGAAGAATTGATCAATTCCCTTAAAATAAGGCATATGTTCCTTCATCTAAATAGCTCCATCTACAGAAATATGGATGATTAACAACTACAAAAGAATCTAAGTCATACTAATACACATCCAACATGATGACCATTGATCGAATCAAACACTAGATCAAAGATCCTGAAAAAAGGTATGAAAGGGGCTTCAAAGGGTATAAAAAGGTAGAAATTAACCCTTATTGTCCAATGGATGGAATATAGGAAATCAAGGTGAGATTTAATAGATGTATATGTGAGTTTTGGTAATTTTACAAAACTTTTAGGGTCACACGGTTGAAAAAACCTTGTGAAATCTTCAATTGGAAGTGGAAATCTTTAAAGTTAGGCAACATGGTTAGGAAAACCATGCACCAACCATGAAAAACACCTCTACAATTTTTTCTTCAATTTTCACATGGTTGTGTGGCCCCTAGAATATGATCATGGAAAATCTTGCATCCCTTACCACCCCACTATCTATCCTTTAGTGGTTATAACAAACAATATAGACTGCCCCAAACTATTTATACTAATTTGGACATAATACCTTTTCTCCCCAAAAGTAATGATATGGTCTTCAAACCATCCCGAACACCCCCAAGACACCAATGAACTCACTTGGAATCTGTATAATGTCTGAAATAAAGAATCAAACTGAATTTGAAAGGATTTTTACCAAATTCAGAAACTAGGATCTTATAGCCTTCCCAACATAAAGGGACTGATTCTTGAGTTCATTTTTCATGTGTGGAGAAAAAATGTCCAAGTAAAACTCTATCCCATGGGCATGTAAGTTAGCCTCCCACTCCAAGGTATTGTCTAGTACATGACCATGATTCCATAGAATATGTACTAAATGGATAGACCAGCCTAAAAGAGCCTTTATTCTCTAGTCAATTATGCACATAGGATACTCCTCAAATGATGCATCATCATATATATTAGCTTCCTTGGGATCAAAATTATGAGATGGGTCAACATGATATTAGGGAATCTATGAATCATGGAAGACTTTGTGCATGGAATAATACCTATGATCTAGTTACAAATGATAGGATATTGAACTGACTTTTTAAATAATATAAAACATTTTTACATAAGGAGTCAATAGATTATCTTATCTTCATATCCATCTATATCCCAAGCTAGGTTGATACCCGCACGAAAACACAATCCCTGATCTCAAAATCCAGAGGTCGTCAGTGGTGTTCAACAAAAGATTTTTATCTCTACCAAGTAGTAGATTGATGCTTCCTAATAAGATAATATTACTCTAAAGACACCTATACAAGATGAGTACCTAGTAGGGATGCCTCTCCTACCTCTAGCCAGTAGTGGGGTTAAAGATATAACCTACCAGAAAATTCCTCACAAGGATCCATCTGAATTTTCACATGAAATATATTTTTGTATGTTAACTCAATGATAGGGGTTTTATTCTCCTAAGAATAATTGAAAACATGGATGGATGCCCAGATCATTTCCTCTATAACTTGTTTCGACTATTCAAATTATTAATCCATCTTAGGGTAAAATTTTATGCTCAAAATAACTCGTGTACCCGTATAATTTTTCAACCCCACCCAAAACAATGACATGTAGAAATTATCCAAATCTAAATTGATATTAATAGGGATCATGTATATTTGGATGATCTAACATACATACGATCAAGCCATCTCATCAACTGAGAAATTATTTATGATAACAATGAATCAGGCGATATTCATCAGTTTTTCAATGAAAACACATACATCATCAGTACCTCTAGGTGACCAAAATAAATAGACCAAAAATTCTACAGGAACATCTTTCCATTTCTATTTTGATACTATCAGTGGATGTAATGAGCCTACTCGTCTCTGGTGCTCCTCTTTCACCAAATGATAGGTGGAAAACCTAGTGATAATTCCTTCTATATAATGCTTAATATCAAGCAACCAATACTAGAATCACATATCTCGATAACTGTTGGAGATGCATGGATGAGGTTCCCACTAAGAAGTGTGGGACTCACACATCATATACTCTCTCATATCTTTTGGAACCAAGACATGTCCATGTATAAAAGAATAGTCTCTGTCCAAAGACCAATCTGGAGTTGGACATCTATTGAACTACTATCATAGAGATCCAAGACTTTAGGGTCTAAAAATATCATACACATCAACTTCTCAAGGAGGTAAGTGGTAACTGTAAAGATTGAGAGGAAATAATACTTGATAATGTCAGGAAATTCCATATGTAGCTAAGGGAAAAGGGCCATCAATTTCTATTCATCACTAGCTTCCCATAAGGTATGTGCCTGAGTTTTCCAACTTAGTGCATCTATTACCTCATTTCGATTTCCATACATATAATTAAGATCAAAATTGAAGGAATGAAGATATTCAAACCATATCTATTATACGAGTATCAAGTCACATTTTGTAAAGATATATTAGAATATTTTTGGTCTCTATAAACTACAAATACCTCACTCAAAAAATTGTGTATCCAGCAATGTAAGGCATAGAAAATTGTTTCCAGATCAAGGTTAGGTATTGGGTAATTTCTCTCATGAAGCCTGAACTATTAATATCCATACACAATGACTCTATCCTCCTACATCAACAATTCTACTAGTACAATTTATGATGAATTAATGAACATTTTATAGCCTCTACCAAACATTGTAAGAATCATAATAGGTGCCAAGACAAGACTTCCTTTTAGCTCCTAAAAAGATTTCTCCTACACTTGTGATCATTGGAACATAACACCCATCATTGTAATAATTATAGGAGGTGAATAAATGAATGAGATGTCTTATATGAAATTCCTATAAGATCCATCTATCCCCAATAATATCCATATATCACACATGTTATTAGGTAGATCATAGGAAAACATATCTCACCTTCTCTGGTAAAATAAAGACTCTTAATTCAAAGATAATATGACCTAATAAGTGAACATTATTGATCCATATGTTTCACTTAGAAATATTGGAACAAATATGAATGATTCTTATTGAAATCAGAAAGATATCAATGTTCTTAGCGTGGTCTTTACTTGTATCAAAATACAACATGATGTCATCCACAATGACCACGAAAAAATAATCCAGATAGAGGTGGAACACCCTATTCATCAAATCTAGGGAAATGAATCTATGTTATTAAGATAAAATTACAAAAAAATATACTCATATAGACCTTAAATACTATATAAAGATGTATGATGTATGTATGATGTCTAGACTCACACCTTATGATATCCCAAGCATAGATCGATTTTAAAAAACACCCTAGATCATTAGATCTAATCAAAGAGATCATCTATTTGAGTTAGTGGATGCTGATTCTGGACTATAATATGGCCCAAACATATTTAATTTATGCACATATTTAGGTTATCATCCACCTTATTGGTAAAAATCATAGCTGAACCCCAATAGAATGTATTAGGCCGAATAAAACCCTTGGTCTCTAAATCATCCAACTGCCTATTGTGCTCTTGGATCTTAGTAGGTTTGAATGGAAGAATGGATATTGGAGCTACTCTTGGAATGAGCTCAAGAATAGACTCCAGCTTTCTCTTAGGAGGTCAACTAGAAAATTCATTAGGAAATATGTCCTGGAAATGATATACTACCATGGGGAATTTATTTAGATGTAAGAACTGAACCTCCATAAAGTGATTTTCAATCTGTGTCGTCACTCCACCTAGCCCATAATTATTTTTTCCAGCTCTACCATCCTGGACATTCCACCCTCCCTTATCTATATAAATTCTTCCCTCAAGTGTTGTAAATGATACCCTATTATTATAGCAGTATACATGGGTATGATATGGATCCAACCAATCCATCTTGAGAATGAAATTAATTCTTTTTATCTTGAGAAAAAAATTGTACCATATGAAAGGGTAACTTCCTAACTTAAGGGGATAGTCCCTACATTGGTGTATTCCATTGGACCATACTCTCAATGGTGTATCCAAGGTCATTAGACCACAATAATAATATATTTATGGCCTGAGACTATCCATGATAGAAAATAAGTTGAAGGAGTGTGAAACACCTTTATCAAATAAAGAAGATTCTATATTAGAGGATGTTGTAATAGTCTCCAATACTGTAGTTGGTCCTACATCACAATCCTTGGGAATCAGCTCAAAAGAATGTAACTGGCCTAATCCACGACCATGTGCAATAGATGGTCTACCACAAACATGAATACTCTGATGGAGATGCCGAAAATATGATGTCGGGATACTATATCCATGAACACCTCCTCAGCCAGTGCTATCGGTGCTACTCCAACTCCTCACCTGACATGGCACAAAATAGCCTTCTCTTAAATGTGGAGTTGGTGTAGAACCTAACCCAGTATAGGATAATGTAAAGGTCTGATATATTATCTTAATATTCCCTATATGGATGCATGATCAGCACCCCAGAGGGTCTCTATCACACTGAGGCTTTTGGTTCCCCTATTGTCCACACTGGTGACACATTATAGAGCTACTAGTATGGGTACTCTGGTTTCCACTTCCCTGATAAGAGACCTCAAGGAATCACTTTCTTCTTCCTGAATAACTATTGGCCCGCCTCAACACTAATTCTCTATGCCCAGCACTATCACTTTCCCTTAGGTTGTTCTCAATGATAAGATCTGGATTAAAGATCATAGAGATTATACATAGGGAGAATACATTCTTCTGAGTACAAATGGTATACTAAATCCCATCCTTGAAGTGTCTAGCACATGAAATCTCATCACTGTATAAAAGTAGTTCACAGTGTAGTAACTCAGAGAAATATACTGAATACTCCATAACTAACATAGAACCCTACCTGAGTGGCATGTACTCTTTGGATCGGCCATCCCTAAGAATTTTAGGAAATAAGTAATCATATATAGTATTCTAGAAATTTTTCTCTGCTATTCCTTGATAGAAACTTGCCTGGGTAATTACAATCCATAAGTACTTGGTCGAATCACACATCATATATGTTACAGTATTAACCCTATTACCTAGAAGAATCTTTATATTTTCAAAGATAAACAGTGTGTTCTCTAGTCAATACATAGAAACCTGAGGACCACTATCCCCCAAGAAGGTAGTAGGATTCCACTATTGTAACACATTTTTCAGATCAACTATCACAGGTGTAGGTTGTGAAACACCTGGAATGGACTGCATCAGATGTAAAAAATTATCTTGAATATGAGTATTAGTACCCAAATTAAGTAAAATATATGGTGCATAAAGTGGAACTCTTGGAGTTAATACTTGGGGCTTAGGTCCCAACATGACTGGATCATGGTCTTCGCCACCATCCTGGTAGATGACACGTAGATGCCGTGGTGGCATTGGTCTTTAAAATCCAAGGACATGCCTTTGAAATATCATTTTGAAGATAGATAGAAACACTAGCTGAAGATGAATGAAAAGAAAAGGCTCACTAACCATGGTATATTACCCCTAACAGCCCACATAGAAGTCTAGGTGTTTGTAAGTTCTATGGTACAAATTACAGGGGTTCCAATAGATGAAGGGTCAATAACACCATACCACATCATTTACTAGAAACCATTTCAACTTTTAAATAATGTTTCGCTTTTACAATTTTCATTTTATTACTTCCATATATAAAGATCAAGGTAAAATGGATCATCAATACCAATAAATTAGGGCTCATACACCTTATTATTGAAATGGAAAACAATTTAATTCAATTCAATTGGGTTGAATCAGTAAATTACACATTCAAAACCATGAGGAACCATACACCCCATGAATTAAAATGGTAAATATCTTATCCACATCTAAAAATAAACACGAGAATAATATAGCTACAACAAAATCACTCAAAAATCATTGGAATATCAAGAAAATGAATGTAATGAAATCCACCTATATGGCATGGAAATATGCATGAAATGTAAATTATAGGTTCCTATAATGATACATGTAACAATGCTCCTTTCACTCATGTCATTGGGGAAATGATGAAATTAAATACTCATAACAATAATAATAATAACTACAACACTGTATGTGTGTCACCTAACAGTGAAATGATATCAACTGTAATAGGAAAAAGCAAAATAAAAATAATAATTCAAGAAACAAATAATTTTCTCATAACATGGGTAAGATACACCCAATGAAAGATTATAACCCTTTTCCAAAGTGTTCTTAGACTCCTGGAAATTGTCTCCAAATTTTAGATCAAGAAAGGAAATCCTCTATACCACTTTGTGATTTCCTGGACTCAAATATCACTAAGAGGTACCCTCAGCCCAGTTGGCCAATTAGCCAAAAGAGTATCTCCATGAATTATAGAGGATACTGACTAATAGAGAGGGCCTAGGGTGTGTTTGTGTGGACACTATAACCTAATTATTAGAGTGTAGTACATTGGATAAATAAAAATATAGTTAAACATGGGATGTAATATAAATAAAAGGATGAAACAATATAAGGAGACTTGAATAATAAAATATTGATGCAATAAATAACCATATAAAAAAGCTGATGATGATATATGACATGTATCAATAACAAAGGAAAACATAGATACAAGGAATAATTCAATACAGACTATACAAAATTATCAAAAAGAAATCAAAATACTATCCAAGAATTCTAATATTCAGCTCAATAATCTACTATCCAGCTCTATCATAAGTGTGTGTGAAATCATGTGCCTGAAGTGGTATTCTCCCATTTGTCAAAACCAACATACATATAGCATGGAAGGGTGGTAATGGTGTCTAGGGTAGGGGAGGAGATAAACCTTAGTAAGAAAAAACCAATTAAATCTATAACATTGATAATGTGTAGTATAAATTGAAACAATTTGAAATAATTCATATAAAAAAGTAAAGTAGTATAGTAATGTAAATACCAATATACCTACTTTATCCCTCAGTGGTGTTTGAACATGTGACCAGTTCATTAATTAACTATGTTTCAGTTTATATATTTAAGTCACATGAGGTAAATCCAACACTAAATTGATAATTATGTAGGATCTGATACATAAAAAGTAACCATGTAATGATAATAAAGTTTAAGAGGTTCCTAGGTAATAACCAAGGCAATATTGACCTCATGGTTTGATCCATTATAGGCAGTAACTATATCATGGCTATAGGGGAAAGAGTGTGATCCAAGGAATGGTGTCTTAGGCATTCTATAATAATGATTCTAATTTAGTTAAAGGAAATCATCTATGGTATAATAGGTTAAGAAATGGATAGGATCAGGGAAGTATCCAAGGTGTCGTATGTGGATAGATGTCATGATGGATTCAAGCAGTGTATCCAAGAAATCCTATAATAATAAAGGTGGGATCCTACGGTGTTATATCGGGCTTCCACTGATAGACCAAGATCGTGTTCCAGTGTGGGTCTCACCCTTGTAAATTGGAATCTCTGAATAAAATTGGGATCCATGGGTTATCAAGAAATTCCCCGGAGAATCCATGGAGATCTTGAGTCTAAACACTCATATATTAATTTAGAGGTCCATATAAAATAGTCACCAAATAATCGGTTCATTATTTAATTAAGTCCATGTATTAATCATTCCAATTAATAAGTTCATATGGCTTAAGACATTCTTTTCATTAGTGTGACAAGGATAAATAGGAATGAAACCATCTATCAATTCATATGAGTCAAATCCAATTCATTAGGTTCACTCTAATACTTCCATAAACATAGAATGGTGTCATACAAACATGCAACTCAGTTCCTGAATTACACTTAATTAGGAAAAGTAAAATATATAATACACTTTATAATATAACCATTTATGTTTGATTTATCAAGATGAAGAGAATAACTTAGAAGGGTCAACTGGGAATAAAACATCGAACTATCCATTTATAAATTTATAATTCATCTAATTAATATGTATTACCAATAACAGGGTCCAACCAGACACCCGAAAGATGGAGCAGATGAAAATTTCAAACCACTAAATACCATATTATGGAAAAATCCCAATATGGGGTGGTAAATATTGAGGAAATAAACTCCAATGATGGGTGATATATTTAAAAAGAGTCCTGGAATATAGTTCTAGAGAATATAAAAAAGACATGTCAATTTAATAGGTTACACCCGATGAAATCATCATTCACACACAATAATTTATAAAATGATGAATCTTGAGGGATGAGTTATAGACCACATACCTCATACTTTATGACTTTCCTATTCCAATATCAACCTCTAGTTTGTCATGGATTAGAAGAGATCAAAATAACAGATCAATGCCCTGAAAATAGGGTATATCATCCTATATCTAAATAGCATTGTTGATAGAAAGATTGACAATGAACGAATAATAATGAATCAAGAGCTTACTGATATGTTTCCAATATGATAAATAATGATTGAATCGGAAACCATATTGGAGCTCCGTTTCAAAATCTATTAAAGGGGATTCAAAGGGTATAAACAGAGAAATGAATCCTTGATGTCTGCTTAAAGGAAAATAGTAAATAATTCTATGATTTAACATATTTAAAATTCATTTATTTTAATTTCACCCAAAATATTATGGTCGCATGGTTTGGCCACAGATTTGGTCAAACCATGCACCAAATGTGTTCCATCTATTATAGGAAGGGGTAACCGGAATGGTTGGGCTTCACGGTAAGGGAAACCATGCTTCGACCATGAAAAATACCACTTTAATTTTTTCTATTATTTTCTCATGTCGTTGATTCACTTGGTACATAGTTAGAGAAAACCATGCATCCCATATAATACCACTATGAAACCATGTATGGTTACAACTAACCATGTGGTATGCCTTTTTCTCCCAAAAATATGTGATATAGGCTCTAAACCAACCTCAGACAACCCCGATACACCTGTGAAATCATTTGGAATCTATATTAGGTTCAAAATAAAGAATTAGACCAAATTTAAAAGGATCTATAGCAGAGTAAAATTCCAGGTTCTTACAAGCCATTATGACATATGATCATAGTGAATTAAGATATATTGGGTGCATCATAATTGTTATTATATTAATGAATATGTCATAAAATGATTTTTCCCTTCAAAATTATGAAATATTATATCTATACCGCTTTGATTTAAATGGAACTATCTGATTAAATCCGTGGTCATATTCATTCATCATTGAGATTATTTTATGTATTCAATGAAATATTAATCAAGAATATAAGTTGATAACACAAATTACACAACCTTATATATGATATATAAAAATAAGGGATTAAATAACATAGTAATATTTATATGAGGTTTTTATCATTGAAAAAATTACTTCCTTACATATGAGTTCCATGAAATGTTACTAAATTTTAATCATGGAATTTTGTATAGAGCTCTTAATTCTACAGTGAAAGAGGCATAAATAGAACCCAACTATGTGAATCCTGAATTTTTGTAAAATTATATTTTATTTTAATTGTTTTGATAATACAACATGTTGATTAATAATAATTTATGTATTATTTATCATACAATTTCAATCAGTAATATTCTTAGAATATATGATATTTTAATATTAAATAAATATCATTTTTTGTTAGAAAATATATCACATTAATTTATCTATTATTTATTCTCAAGGAAAACATATAATTATTTATTTATCAACATTAACATTAAATAAATATTTGTTAACTAGTTGGTGAATATAATATTTTTAATTAATTGAATGAATAATATAAAATATTTTTATTTATTAAAGTAAATATTAATTATTCAATAAATGACATGGATGATTTATGGGCTGAGTTACAATCCTAGTAAAGAATTATATGTTTTATTAAATATTATTTTAAAAAATATTGTTTTATATATTTAATGATATTTAAATAACCATGAGTTAGTTCATATCATAGATTATAATAATAATACTAATTTTTTAAATCCAAATGGTGTTTGTTTAGAATTAACAATTAAATAAGAGCCTCTATGAAATTATAATTTTTCTAACTCTAAGTATATTATCCCAATTATATCATTTTTAAATGTTTTGATAATTTTTGTACTTAAAGAAATTATCTAAAAAATAATCCTATCAATACCAAGTGAACATATAAAGATTGAGATAAGATCATCATCCTCCTTGATCTCCAAAATGAATGAATGAAATGGAATATTTAATGACTAAAATACTTCTTATTGCGATTGATGGAGAATTATAGAAGAAATTTTATTCCTAAGCAGTATCAATTAATGTTACTAAATTAATGTTTTATGATTTATGGAGCACATATGTATACTAATAGAGGAACTATTCTTTGGATTCTTCACCGCAATGATGGTATAATATGAAGGAAAACTAAAGTCATCAATAGATAAATAATTAATAAGTTAAGGAAATTTTTATTTAAAAATTAATTTAAAATCACATGTGAATATATTATCACTTTTTAATACGTTAGGGTTTCATTCATTTAGTTATGAGGATTTTATCTGATGAAACTACTAGAAAAATTACTATTCATGGGCCTTGACACTTCGACTACACCCTAGATCCATTAAAGCAGCATTAGATTATCCACATAATGAGTCATAATTATTTATTAATTCTCTAAAAATTCACACATTTATTTTGTTAGTAAATAATTTCCCATTTTTTCAATCTCAATATCAATATTAAATGATCTTTCAATTTTATATGACCAAGTATATATGAATAATTATTGAAGATCATATCTAAGGGTGATGATATATTTTTCTATAGGAAACTATTGCATGTCATGTAATAGAAATGTATAGGATGTGTATCCATGGTTAACCACACCATGATTAGCAATGTGAATCCTGTGATTTCTTATGGGGTTTAAGTACATGTAACCATTAAACAGTGTGTACTAAAAACTAGATTAAATGTGACATGAAAGGGGAACACAACTTGTAGATGGAGTACATGTCATATAACCCCACATTGTTTTGTCCCTCATAAATAGAATAATCTATGAGGTCAATGTGTGTAACATGTAATCAATTGAGGTTGTGTATTAACTTTTATCCTAAAAACATGGTCCTTATGTGACTAAATTACATGATGTTTTTTACATACAATGTGAGAAAACTCAGTCATGTGGAATACATATTGTGTGAGTAATTGGAAAAGGAGTACATAATAATTTTGTGGCTATACATGTTGTTTAATTTTTAACCAAACATGTAATTTTCATATGAAGATATGAATTTTTTGTGACTCAAACACATGAAATGACAAAATATATTATAATAAAATTGACCTA
This sequence comes from Viscum album, assembly GCA_963277665.1. Classification (NCBI taxonomy): domain Eukaryota; kingdom Viridiplantae; phylum Streptophyta; class Magnoliopsida; order Santalales; family Viscaceae; genus Viscum; species Viscum album. The sequence continues at coordinate 793,082,751 of OY728164.1, forward strand.
TATAGTGTTTATCTAGATGTACACTTCATGTGAATGGTTTCTCTCCATGGATTACATACCATGTTAGTTTCATGGTTTATTTTTTATTTTTAGCTGGTCATATGGAATTAGGTTCTTTAATTATTATTTTCCTTTTTATTATGAAATTACATTATGTGTACAATTGTGATATTTGTTGGGTAGTTTGTAGGAATTGTCAGTGGTACATGCCTCATATAATCAGGCATGCAGTGTGGTCATACATTCCATGTCGACTATATGAACTTAGCCTTAGAATACAACACCATGAGATATTGTGGAACATTGTCTAGGTATACATTCTATTTAAGTTTATAGTACATGAAAAGGACCATTTATAGCATAAGCCACTCACTATGTGAGTGAAAATACATGTTTTGTATAGAAGAACAATATATTTAATCTTTCCCTCTAGTATATGAAATTTTTATTAAATTATATATTGAATTTAATTCTTGATAGGAGGGAACACTCTCTTTCCTGGTCGATTATATACCATGCACAAATTAATTTTTTATTAAATTTACATTTCATAATTTATATAAAATTCTATAGGATGAGAATATCTAGAACTATTGGGTTGGATTTTAGGATGAACAAAGATTAATTAATTAATTAGAATATAAATTATTTATTCAAGAAATGTTAACTTAATAAAGAATGGATTGATATAAATACTAGTTAGTTTAAATCCATAATTTTTTCATGTAGGGAAAATCATGATCTCAAAAAACCTGCAAAGGTGTTGGGTTTCTATATACTTTTCTTATTTTATTACATGGTATTTTATGATAAATTAATTATTAAATTAGATATGATAATCTATGTATCATCAATTCCACCTTATAATGTACAGACCTATGTGTCCATGGTTCATTTATGTTACCCCAAACCTTTGGTTCCCCTCACATGTATGTGAGTAAGCATATATGAAGGATATAACTCCTTATTATTAGATATGATTCAAGACCGAGATGAAATGAAACTAACCAAAGTAATATAGTGGTTAAAGGTGGAATTCTCTAACTTGATCCAAGCTCTACTAAAATTTTTCCCCCTATGGTCTAAGGTTCTTTTATTATCTCATTGATAAAACCACTAGTAACTAAAATAGCATGAAAATACCACATTTTTAGTTTATTTTTTCTAATGTATAGTTATTTTTTTATTTATCAATTTAATGTTTATTTTATTATTAAACAAAACAAAATAAATAAAATAACATAATAATCATGTTAAGAATAAATAAAATAAAAGGATTATGCATAATTTATATTATCAAACATGGTTAATTAATAATGTAAAATCCCCATCATATTAACTATCATGTAAAATGATAAAATAAATAATACTTTTTTATATGATAAAAACTCCCACTATAAAATATTATGCAAGAAATCAATATCTATTACCAGGATTATAATGGAACCATATATAAAAATGTTGGTCTGGCCACACTTAGGACACTTTCAATTATCAGAGAGATATAAATAATGTTTCAGGTCGACTTAACCAATTTTACTTCAAGATTATTTTCCATTTCATAAATTAAAGTAACATAGTGTCAAGTACTAAGAAAATATGAGTTTAAAATTTTAGGACTAGGGAATCTACTCAATGGATCAAGGGGTTACATGTCATTATAGTTAGAGAGACCACCTACGTAAATACCTTTCAGCAATCTGACCAAGACCTTTTTTGGGTTATGATAAGGGGAATATAAACATCTTAACATAGAATATAAAAATATTAGTATATTATAAATACATTGGGGAGGGCTATAGATATTTAATTAAATACTGGGACACTGATAAAATAAAATTTTCTATGTCATAATTTATACTCAACATAAAGTACTAAAATATGAATTTAGTTATTGATTAAAATGAAAAGTTAAAATAATGGAACACGATGATCATTTTTTGGAATAAGAAAAGTCCTCACTATCATAAATTTCCCTAAGAGGTTAGTCATTAATACACTGAACTTATAGTGGAAAAATTATTCTATATGACATAATCCAAAATTCATGATCATCAACCTTATAAATAGAGTAAATGTGAAAAGGATAAATATAAGAGATACATATACAGTGATTCGTATATTTTATATATCATCCTAATAGATATAACTAGAGAGTTTGTGATGTAACATAAGTATATAGATACTGACACAATGAAATCATTTCTCCATGAACTTGAAAAAGAAATGATAGAATTACTATAAATGATATTCCATAACATTGTATCACTTTAAACATGAATATGAGTACCTAACTAGTGATCCTACATCAAAATGATGATGTATATTTATCTTTATGAAATTTTAATATTTCATTTATATGTTGAAATATCCATTAATCTCATGTTATCCTTCTAACAACTAGTATTTTCTATATTCATAATATATTATTGAATTAATAATATAAATAAGTGGATAATAATCATTTTAATATTCTTCAATGGATAGATAAGGATTGCTGGTAACTTGGTTGCTCTAAACTTATGGTGAATTAATTGGAAGGAAAAGCTGAAAAGATCAAGTGTGATTCAAATTTAATGGTTCATTTAATATATTCCTCAAAGTAAAAGAAATTCATAGGTAGATAAATGACTATGATGATATATACTTCTCTTGTATGTAGAAAGTAAATTGATAGAGTAACTACAATGAATTGAAGAAAAAAAATTAAAATATATTGTAGGTTTATCATCATTCCAAACAATATTTTTTTGGAAAAAAGGTTATTAAATAAAATATGTTGTTAACATACTTTTATTAAAAAAAATTCCAAAATATTTCGGAAACATGCAATAAGTACGATGAAATGTCAAAATATCTAAGAAAAAAGGTCTATAGGTCTTGAATGAGAGGTAAAAATATTTATAATCCCTAATGGATTTATTCCAATTAAAATATTATTTTCATTTTGTATTATTGAAACAATTATCATAGAGTCCTATTAGACACATCAAGAAATTATTTCGTGTTCAAAATAAATATTTTTACAAAATATAATGATAAATTAATTGTTCAAAAATAATCAAACCATTTATATCCATAATACGTAAATAATAATGAATATGAATTTAATATTATTACCATGTTGTGTTAATATATATTTTTCAAGTAAAACTGAAATAAATTATTATTTATATATCCAAAATGATTTTAATAGTCACTGAAGCTAAAAATATTATGTATTATCAACATACTTAATTATTAGGATTTTTATAAAAAATTCATTTTAAATATAGATAATTCATTTATCTTCTAACATTAGCTCAATAAGAATTTATAAACTATTATATAAATAATATAGAGGTACATTTATATACATCATTAGATTCATTCAAAATATTTCAATAATGTAAAATGGAAGTCATGAATGCACTCGATAAAATATATATCTTCCTTTTGGTATGATTTCATGAAAATGACCTAAAAGAGTATTAATCAATAATTTAAATGTAAAGAAAAGGAATTCCAAAACTCACATTAATTTATACAAATCAAAGAGTTTATGGTAGTATAAGAAGGATAAATGAGAATTCTTCTATATATTAGAGGTCACCCATATTTCCTTTTATGAAATGTTTCAAAAATAATAGAGTAATAGATAACCATATGAAAAATAGAATGACTAATAAATATCAAATATGTTATAATATAATGATAATTCACTACATCAAATCCTCAGGTGTTTTATAAGAATACTTTATTAGAGCCAAATATACCCATAAATGCAACTCAAGGAAAACACAAAGGGTATCTTAGTTAATTATCCTATATATACTAAGGATATTAAAATAATAATGAATCTAATTTATGTATGAGTAATATTTATAATCAAATAAATGAGAAAACATGATTTTGATCAAAATAAGATGAATTAGAACCACTTGAATGAAATTTTATAGCAGATGAATGTTGATAAGAATCAGGGTATTCTAGAAAAAGGTGTTGCATTGTGTTTATTAGATGATTATTTGAAATTTTCCTTCAATCTTTCAATTGATTTAAGCTTCCACTACTAATTATATTTTAAGGAAAGGATAAGGAATGCTATTCTTTTATAAGATTCAAGGAAACCTAATTGTGTGATGGAAATGATGATTTTTGGTGTTTATTTCTACTTCTATTAGACATGTTTAATGGTCCATACACATGGAACATATAATTTTAAGTGTAAATATGTTTCCTTTGAACGTTCTTTATAGATATATTCTTTAAGAAGATTTTATTTATAGATAAGGAAAATCTCTACGGAGTATGCATACTGATGAATAATATATCATGAAAGATTATTAATTATGATGATCATGGAACTATTTTCTAATGAAATTTATTATAGGTATTGTTAAAAAACTATCTACTATTTTTATTAAGAAGATTTTAGTATCATATCTAATGAGGAGATTTAGGATATTTGAAGGATATCTTAGAATATTTTTTAAAATCACCCACAAATTTTAGATTAACAGTACTTCTATGAAGATGTGGTAAAGGATTGGTAAATGGTGATTTATTTATGTTTATAAATGTTTTTCTGTGTTTGAGAATGTTTAGAGATAATTTATCAAGGTTTTCGAATGAATTTAATGTTTAATGGTTTCAATGAGTTTAGTATGGGTATGTGTAGTACCTACATAATGTTTGTATGTATAGAAGATCAATTCTGATGTTCTATCCTGTATTTCATTATGTGGTAGATTTAAAAATATATGGAATGTCAAGAAAGGCATGGTTATTAGGGATTACATGTGATTTATTCATTGAGTTGAATAATGTATACATATTCTTTTCAATCTGATGATTTATATGAATGATTAAAGAGATTACTGGATCTCTATGATTGGTTCATTAAACATAAAAATCGATTGAATGGCATGTTGGATTCTTTATAGATCATTGTATATCTATGTGAGGTTTCATTATATGTTTCTTATATGCCTCAATATTGATCATCATGGTTAGTTTGTTGGGTGAAAATATATATGTCTATCGCACAAATATTCTTTAGAAAGTATAAATATTATTATTTATTACGATACTCACAAATAAAATATCACGATCACATATGAATCACGATTCATGTAGATATAATGGAACAACCCAAAAATGAAAGATATTTTGATGTTGAGAAGTTTCAAAAAAAGAATATGGTGCCCTGTGATAGTTACACGATGCTATTCCTAAATTAAAAGATTGATAAAATTGAAAAATATAATTATTGAATATGATTTGAATTAAGAATAATACTATGATATTTGAAAATATTATGATGAATGAATGATATAATTTGACAGATGGATTTATATAAATAATTTAGTGAATATTTTTTTAAAATATTATATGTTTGAAAAAATTAATTTTAGAAACATGAATGATGAGAATAATATAAATTCAATGATATTTATTTTCATAGAACAAATAAAATATAATTCAAAAAGGAGATATAAAATTTCATATTCTCAAATTGGTGTGAACATAAAATAAATTTCATGTAAAAATAAAAAGAGGAAGAAAGAGAGATATGTTAGTATGAAAATATCATCCCATTTTATGATTTCAAGGAGAGAAGAAGGTGTTCCAGTGTTGTAGTCCATTTCATACTAATGAAGATGAATAAGAATGGAAGAGAAACCTATCTATCTAATACAATTTAATATTTCCAAGATAAATTTTATGATAAATAAAATACTACATGAATATAAATTTTTCTATGAATGGAAGAAGAAGGATAAAGATGAGTGATTTCAAATTTTTTCTATCAAAGTACTCCTACCATGAGAAATTGAGAATTAAAATAAAATACATTCCATTGTAGATGTTTTAGTAATGGTTGGAAAACTCTAAATATTTTTGAAATTGAGGAAACCCATATGATATCTAGAAGTGAAGAAGAAGATCAATCCATAGATTCCAGGGGGACTTCGGTCGATATAGGTGATCATTCCTCCTGGGTGTTCAATTCAATCCTATTATAAATTTAGACATAAAATTAGGCTATTCCATTGATCCTAGTCAATGTTAAGGTATTGAGTTCAATGTAATACATTTTCTTATTCCTTCTTCTAATAATAATAAAGGTCATTTGCATAGTATAATAACTACCATGCACCGAGTATATATTAATCCTTAGGGAGGTGAACCACATTAATAATTTATACATTCTTATATACTTATTTATTCTTATATATCTTTATATATTCCATATAATGGATATGAATAAATTGGGGAGACAGTTCCACTCACCAAATAAGTGAAGAGGTGAAAAGATATAAAATTCAAATTTTTTTAAAAAATTATATCAATAATGATTCATCCCCCCTATCAATGTTCAATGCATCTGTGTGTGTTCCTTTCATTTGGTATCAGTTCATGGTCACACCACTGTTAGATTATAATATTTGATATTTTTTTATTTCAAATTGATATATAATATCCAGATTAAAGGAACACTATGTATTAATTATAAAAGAAACTACGGATGACATATCTGCTATTAAAATTAATAACATTGAGTAATGAAAATAATTTTTTCTGGAAAGGCCTTATCCAATAAAGGAAAAAATAATTAATAACTACTAATTTAAGGTACTCAAATTAGAGTTGATTCTAATAATTTGTCTAATATTCCTCTTAATGAAATTTGTAATGAGATGCTATAGCTATTAATTAAATAAGAATAATGATCATCTTCCCTATGAAAAAATTATAATCAAGAGAAATTAGGTATGGAGGAGGAAAGAAATCCATGTACATGTCTCATAGATCAAATATATATGGATTTACAAGATGAATCAATGGATAAACTAAAATGTGTTTTGTATAATTTCCCCCAAAAAATAGTATCATATATTTGTGGAATTTCTAGATATATAAGAGGATATAAACAAATTATGATATAATAATGATTGGATTGATAAATATTTCAATGAATGGATAAAAATGTATGTTAAGATCTCCAAAAAAATAGGATTCCTAGGGGTAATAAATTTGGATCCTGAAGAAAGATGCACCCATTTTGATATTAATAGCTCACTATAGTTTATGAGAATAATGAATTGAATAACATTTTTTAAGAAAGATGTTATACATTTCTTGATGTAATTGTAGTTAAAATTACTCAACATGAGGTCTAGGTTAAGATAATTAAAGTTATTGAACATATACTATAATAAATGATAAAAATGAATGAGGATAATGATGCATAGATAATAAAGGCCTTTAAATACAAACTGAAATCAACAGATAATAACAAAATAATCATCATTATGGAATTATTGAACAATGATTTTAAATGGATGAATCTGGAATTGGGTCAAGAAATGTATTAGTAATGGGTGGAATAAAGATTAGCATCCACTCAAACTTATATGGAGGATTATAATGATAAAATACCAATTTATAATAATTTTTATTTAATAATGTGATATATTAATCCTTTTGTGGAAACCTTAAAATGGAAAGTACCATCAACATATGAAAATAATATTTTGTTATCAATCATTTATCATGTGATTTAAATTTTTGAAACATAAATATATAAAAATATTGTTGAATAAAAATGTTGTGTAATGAATTAAAAAATTAAATATGGTTGAAATCATATTTATAAGGATTTATTACCCTAAAAAATTCCATTTATAGAATCATAAATCACCAAACCAACATTGTATAAATTCTAAATAGATTTCATATCAATGAAAGAGATCAATTTTTATAGAATATTGATTGTGTTGTGACATGATTGGGAATATTTCCATGTAATTTTTGAATATTTTTTCAATCACTGGAAGAAGAGGATGGACTATAATGAGGAGGACGAAGTACATGAAACTGGATAATATAGAAACTATGAATATGAATTTTATTATAGATAATATATTCCAAATTATTAATTTAATATTTGATGTTTTTAATGGGAGTAGTCATAGTGAATATGAATTCAAGTATAATTCATTCAATTACGTAACTAAAAAACAATAATTAGAGACCATTCAAGATAGAAAAACTGAGATAAGACAACCTTGGGAAATAATCATGATAAAATATTTCCAAATAATATTCCCAACATGGTTATGAAGAATTATGGTGAGTTATAATTATGTTATAATAAGAACAAAAATATAGAATTATACAAACCTAAAAAGATAAATATGAGTACTACACAAAGAGGTAAGTGATGTTTCTTTTATATAAGATTATTTAATATCATGAAACGTGAAAATATTCCTTGAGTTTGGGAGATAAAATTAAAAAGCTATAAAATAGTGGAATAATAGGTAAATAAAAAAAATAAAATGACTCTCTTAGTGATGAACTATTTAAAGAATCCATGGGGAATAGCCTAAAATGATGAGAATATTATTAAATGTTAGTTTGTAAATGTCACCATAAAATTTGGTGATATCAATACAAATGGATTCACAATATAATGAATGATATAATGGGAAATAAAATATTTAATGTGAACAAGAAGACGAATTTCATGGGATTTTATAAAAACGTGGGTAAATTAAGATATCATGAAGAGTTGTATGGGAGGTGAAAGTAGGTTAGATACAATTCAAATGATTGTCTCCCAATTATACCATCTAAATGAGAAATCATTAAAAACATAATGAGGGCACCTGGTTATACTTGTGACATGATGGATCATGTAAAGGGGAAAAATGTGTACAAGAGATAAGTAAAGAACTCATGTTTCCAAAAGAAAAATAATATTATAAATTACTGTGAAAGCAAGAACAATCCATCCAGACTTATAGAAAAAATGTGATGGGAAAACTAGTTAAGATATAAATATAGACCCAACTACTGACATTAAGGATCAAAGAGGTTCCACTCTATCACCTTATTTTTGTTATTGTATTTTTTTTAAAACCTTATAGGGAATTAAATGTTATTCCAGTTATCAAATTAATAAATTCAATAGATTAGTATAATGGAATTATTATTTCAAATAAGAAAATGATAGTTTCATGGAATGGTTTATCAAATGGTATCATAAATAACATATCTTGAAATAAACAAGCATGTTTAAGGAGAATAAGATGTCAAAAAATAGATAGTGGAGTGATAAAATTAACCATATTAAATGAAATTAAATACATGATATCCAAAAATATTATTTGAATAAATTATAATTTTCTAATTAATAAATAATAAATCAAACTAACATTGGGTTTTTAAGACAACATGAATCAAAAGATCATTTTATCATGAAAACACGGTTTCTGATGTAAATGGGGATATTATCTTCTGAATGGGGGAATTCTTCAAGAAACTCCCAAATTCATGAAATTTATGAAAATAATAAATTTCTGATAGGTACTAGAAATTTGTTTCATTGAAATGGTTTGGACTTTCAATATCTCATCCTTGGTCTTAAATACATTATCCTAATATTAATGAGGATAAATAATTTTAATAATTCAAAATACAAGATGAATCTATTAGAAAAAATTTAGGTTTTTTTGGAATCAAAACCTATTGGTTTCACTTAAAGTAAATTAATATATTTATTGTGTTAGTGTAGAAAATTAATATTAAAAATGATTAAAAATAGTAGAAAAAATTGATATAACTAAGTATTATCAACCTAAATACATGTGGAAAACCACTGAGGAAGATAAATAAAAAAGGTAACCAATTTTATAATATTATATTTATTATGGATAGAATTATTGTCTAAATTAAACCCGCTTATTTTCTATAATCATAATATATCATGTAAACAAACAGTTAAATTAATTATACAACATCATATAAGAATGATGTGATATCGTCCTCCATCTAAAATTAATCAAATTTATTATCAATATGGGGAGAGAAGAAAAATGAAAGTAGCTAATGATCAGAAAAGATAAGAGAAGGAAATGTTTTCGAATATTTAAATTCCAATTTATAGAATTGGTATTGAAATAAAAATAAAAAGAGGGATATTAATGAACCCTATTTTATGTTCATGTTATATTTTTTCCAAATGATGGATAAACAATTCTTGATTTCATGATATAATTAAGTAGGATACATTTGTAGGAAACTTTAGAACCCAATCATGTTGTGAAGGATCATGAAATTCCAAAGAAAGGTGTCTCTTTATGTTTAGTAAGTGAATACAAGAAATGTGATTTTATTTCCTGGATGTGATATAAGCTACCACTAATTATTATGTAAAAAATAAATAACATGGAATGAAGTTCTAGAAAAAATATTCAATGAAACACAAACACATGTTTTAAATGATGATTGTATAGGCAATTTGTTGCATATTTTAATGATGTTTAATGATCTATCAACATGAAAAAGATCATTTTATGTTTAAAGATACTAATTATTGATATTCAATACATATATCGGATTAAAAAAATTAATTTATAAAGACTCTTAATTTTCATTGAGTATTCATAATGATGAATATTATATAAACATAAATATTACTAATTTTCCAGACTGTGGAATTATTTTTCAAGGATATTTATGAAACATGTTTATCAAACACTGTCTACTACATTTCTCAACATTATTTGAGTATCTTTTCAAATAGGGATGTTTATAAGATTTATAGATAGCTTAAAATATTGAATGAAATAATCCATAACTTAGTGATTATTGTTTCTCATATGAACATGTCATAAGACACAATGAAATGATAATTTTTATTTTTTTAGAAATTTTTTTGATTAATTTGGAAGGAATTGATATATGTTATAGAGTTTCTATAATAAATATTAACTATTTTAGTTTCATTGAGTTGTGTAATTGTAAATAAATCACCTTTATAATGGTCATTCTTTTAAAAGATAAATAATTTCCAATAGATACTAGATTTCTTCAATTAGTAAACTCAAGAATAAATGGTATGTCAAAAAAGGATCAGTTATTAGGTTATACATGTGGTTGACTCATTGAGTGGAAAAATGTATACAATCTCATTTATAACTCATAGTTGATTGTAATGATCACACTATAAATTATATCTATATGAGAAGTTGATTTAAAATCATGGTTGATTAAAATGAATGGTTGATTTAGCTTGGTGGATTAGATATTTATGTCTAGTTTCTTAACACGGTTTCTTATCTTCCTCACAAATAATCATCATGGTTAGTATACTAGGTGAAGACATGAGTTTTTAGAATTAGTATATTCTAGTTAGGTTAAATAATGATGTTTATTTCAAGATGAAAATCATGAATAAAACATCATTAACACATATATATCATGTTTTAAAAAGAAATAAATAATGAATTAGTGAGGAGGAAGGAGATGATTCTGAGAGAGTTCTACTCTAATAAATGAGGTTTCACATTATAGATTCATAAATTCATGCCTATGTTGATATTATAAAGTAATTATAGGATGTGGATTTTTTTGGGGATTTTGAAATAAGAAGAATAACATGAAAACAATAAATATCATAAGGAATGAAAGAGTCATGTCTTTTACTTGATTTATAGTAAGAGTTGAATGAATATCTTACTCAATGAGTTTTTGTTTAAAAAACCAAGATCTCAAGATCATGAATGACTAGAATAATGTAAACTGAAAGGTACATATTTACATGGTATAGTGAATATATATTATTATAATAACAAAATAAAATAGATATTCTTGACTATACGAGCTCGAAAAATACTATAAATTTTAAAATAAGAAGTGGGTAAAATATATAGTATCGATTATAAACATATCTTCTCATTATGTTTTGTTTAGTGGAGAAGAAGGTGTTACAATACTACATTCCATTACACACTAATGAAGTAGCAGAATAAGGGATTAGAATCCTGACGACGAACTAGTAAACATTATTCCTAGCATGAATAGACTCAGAAATCCAGAACTGTTTGTAGAGATATTTTTCGATGTGTTGAAGAAGAAGGATAAAAGGAATTGAGTTTTGTTTTGTTAAATCATAATAAAACATATCCAATATGGTGATGAATCTATCCTATAACAATAGAATATAAAATTAAAAAGGAGAGTAAACAATTTTTAGGATTTATCAATCTCTTGGAATCCTATATAATCATTAAAAATATGGAAGAAGATCAATAAAAAGAGTCCAAGAGGGGAATAATCAGAAAAATTTTATCTCTTTTCACAGACATGAAAGTCTATTCCCTATTTTAATGGGACAATAAGTCCTCAGTTCCTTCGTACCTGGTCAGCATCAGAATATTAAATACATGTCCATAACTTTGCTAATTCATTCCACGATAATAAAAAAGGAATCAGTTTTTTTGTATGTGCGTGTTCTATAAAATTAAATATACACTAGAGACATAGTCCTTTTTAGGGAGGATAACACATCAAAAAATCTGATATTCTTTTATGTTACTTTTTTATCCAAAATTTACCTACATATTGAACAATAAAGAATAATAAAATGGGAGGAGGTGATCTAATCACTGAATAAGTGAAGTGATGATAACAAATAATGTTTAAATTGGTTAAAAAAAATATCAATATTGATTCACCACCCTTTTATGTTCGACACATACCTTTGTGGTTTGAACACATAAATAAGATATAAATTTATTAGTAATGAATGAGTATATTTATATAATAATTAATCATATATCTTTATAGATACTGGGTTCCATGTTGAATTCATTGATTTATAGGCTTGGGAAGCCCATGATTTGATATAATGAATTTAAAATCCAAAAGACATGTGTGTTGGAATTATTATAATGACACACACTACATAGTAATGTTAAAACCAAATTTTTGGTTTTAATTCAACATGAAATGTGATATATTACTTGATAGTAGAAATTAATCCGATAAAGAATAAGTATATGGAAACATTTTAGGATTATAAAGTTCATATAAATTTAAATATGGATTTAGTATACCAAATATAGTTCTATATATTGGTAGTTTATCAAATTGGTGCAACATCATTATTGGATAATCAATAGAAACCATACATCGGTGGTAGAATTTGGTACTATTAACATTTAATTGGTTATTGATAGTTGAAATTATGTCTACATATATTTTTTGAAAAAACTATATACTATTGATCACATTAAATTCTATTGGATTTTTTATTATCCTAGAAACCTTCCATGATTATTTATTTGGAATTAGATGTCAGGTCCACATTCCAATGAGGAAACTATATGGATGATGACTATTCAATTAAAACAAAATTGTTTTTTCAGAAAATAAATCAATTAATTAATGTAATTTGTAGAGATCAATTATGAATTAAATCATGTATCTTGATAAAAAAATCATCATTTTAATAAATCCACCAAATTGTTTGGTTCCATTATGAATAAAAATGTTCCAAGTGTCTGTAATTGGATAGTGGGTGTTCTATTGTTTTTAAATATAGATATATTCATAAAATATATAAATTATATGTTTATTCATTCACATTTAACAACAAATAGAAAACATCTCTCCATTTATGAAATAAATTCGCATCCCCTGATTTAGGGAAAGAGATATTGAGACATAGATCCATGGTGTTTAAAAAATCTATTCATTTCACATAAATTTGTAAGATATTATAAAATAAAAAAAAATCTTGAAATATTTTTCATTATCACGTTGATTGAAATATGTCATATTTTATGTGTGAAAACACTAGAGATTATTGTTATGATTGATATAAATACATACACCTAGTAGTTGTTTAGAATTTATCTTATATTCAATGAAATGTACAAATGTTTTAATTTTCATATTCATAAAGTATAATGAGATCATATCAAATGAATCTTAGAGAACCACAAAGAGTGGTAGTTATAATTTTATAACAATTATTTAGAAAGTTAATATATAATAGTTTCTATTAATTAATAAAATTGGAATACTAGTTATCAGGAGGATACAAGCCTAATGTTTCATTAGATACGTTTCATCTAGTATCATATTATGGATAAGGTAATATAAAATAAAAACTTATTTTATCCATTGGTTTACAAATCTATCACTATAAGAAACGTGATGGTTAGTGGTAGTTTATTAGCGACTATTCTAGTAATCATGGAGAAATAAATCCAGGTAAAAAATATAATAAAGAGGCAATTTAATAAAACCAACATGATTTTTTAATGTTTTAAATTATATGCAATTTTAATTAAACCACAACTAAATGTGAAAAAAACCCTAATACCACCTTCCCTGGTCCTTCTGTGAGACCTCCACCACTCCCCCACCTCTTCTGACCTCCTCCTATCCTCTCCTCGGTGGCAACCTCGTGCCTGTGACCCCCTTTCCCCCCACCCCTCCTTCTCTCTTCTCCCCAGAGGGGATCCCGAGCCCCCAACCCTGACCCCTATGAACCCCTAACCCCAATCACCGGACTCTCCCTCACCCTTCGACCTCCTATCCTTCTGGCTCATCAGTGACCCGACCCCCCTTCAAACTCACTCACCCTTTCTTAGTTCCCTTATTCGTTAGTGACAGAACCCCCCCCCCCAATCCATGCTCCATTTACTTGTCTCAGATCCCCTCCTTGGTGGAAAGAAAGACTCTCTTAAATATTTAGTCACATTCACCCTAAATTTTTTTTGATTACCATTAGATGGAAAATCATGGGTTATAAAAATAATATATAATTTGTTTTTATTCATTGGAAAATAATTATATATGTAATTTTGGTTTATAATGTGTTATTTGGATTTTTTAGTTAGTTTTTTGGAGTTATAATAATTATTAATTTTGGTTATGTTGTTTTAAATTATAAAAAAAATCATCCCTGATATATGTTGGTTATAGATTCTACATCATTCATAATTTCATGGTTTTTATTTGATATTAATGAATCAAATTTCGTTTTGTATATTTTAATGCCTCTAATTTTTGATAGATACATAATTGATGTTATTTTTCTACTCGTGACCAGTTAGTGGTAGGGTTTGGGGTCACAAATTGTTTCATCACCAACCCTGGAAAGGTCTCTAAGGATAAAGGCCTTGAAAATGAGATATTAGACCCTTTTAAAATTTATCAAAATGGATTATGTTTTATGAATATGTGAGGAATCATTTAGTTTAATCAAATATATAAAATAATGATAGAGTAGTTAGGGTTATGGTTATATGAGTCATAATTAATTATTGATTATGGTATCCAGAACATCAAACAAAGCTTCATTGATTTTATTTTAACTAACATGATTTTTAGTAGAACTAAATATAGTGTGTAGTTTGTTTTTTGTTGATTCAAATGAATAATTTTTTATCATTTTATTTTAAATTCAACATAGAAATTATTCAAATTTATTTTAACATCATGTTTTTTATATTTTTCTCAAAGGGAAGGAACATTTGATATAAGGTTATGTGAAAAGAGTTGATTTATATAATTAATTAAACAACAATAAGTCATACTAAACCAGTTCAATAAATATGGACATATAGAGTTGAATATTTTGGCTATGTATGACATATCATGATTTCCATATAAAGTATACTTGCATCCATATTCTCTATGGAGTGCTCCTGGTAATAGTTATATCATGAAAAATAGTTCAGACATTGATCAATGTTGCTAATTTTTCAATGGAATGAACCCTTATTAGTTAAAACACTAGGATTTAATACACCATTTTCTTTTGTAAGATCCATCCCAATCATCTATGTTTTTGATAAATAATAATTTATTTTGATTCATGGTTTTATATTATAATTTTATTAAGAAAAAGTTCATTATTTAATTCATCCAATTTTCCTTTATAGTTGTTATCAAAGAGTCAATGATGAAATTATGTGTATTTAATTTTGATTTTACTTGTTTGATTAAAAATTTATGTCATTATATATTAATATATAGGGATAATACAATAAAAACCCCATGGATAAAAATTGTTTTAATTTAACTCAACACACACCTCGTTATGCCATATGTTTGGATGAAGTTGTAGATTATGCAATTGCAAAATGATTAGTGGATGGTTGAATAAAATGTTCATTTTTGGATTATAAATTCAAGTGATTATTGAATATAAATGAATTATATGAGAATTTAATATTTAAATAGTTTCATTCTCAATATTTTTTTTGGATTTGGCATGGTGAATAAAATATTATAGAAAGTCATTACATTGAAAATCATATTAATGAAATACAATTTAACCTAGTATAGGATACTTAAATTCAAAATTTGTTCAATGATGCATTTTGTTTTATTAGAAGCATTTTCCAATATATCCATAGATCAATAGAACCTTCAGTTGTGTAGGAACTCAAGTGTTCATTTCAGGTATAGATCTTGAATTCAGGCTGTCTTTGAGAAAAAAAGGAAGAAATGCGAATTTTTTAACTAAACGCCATGTATTCATAATTACCCGCCATGTACCCGGGTACCGCGTATAGATGAGTACTGCCCGTGTAATGGCCAAGTACATGGCCATGTAGGTGACCTGGAAGACCTCTTAAGGCGGGGTCTAGTTATGGAAACTACATGATGTGTACATTTAATAAACACGCTGTGTAGTTTTCTTTTTTATTTTATAAATCAGAGCAGGGTTGGGTCTAATGTCTATAATATATTTCTTATTCCCCCAGTTCATATAGGAGGGAAATGGAAATACCATGAACATCGAACCCCTCTGTATTCTTTGTTCGAGCTCTGATCGAGACACCATTGGGTTCATTATAATCCCACTTGTGAGTTCTCAATTCTACTAGATCCTCTCTTCCTAATTATTCCACTCTCATGAGTTACAATGGGATGATCGTTTTTACCCTTTTTGTATATTTACATCGTTCTTGGCCAATTCAAGGGCCGATATTCAAGTATATTTACCGTATAATATCGAGGTAGGTTGTTTGGACCTTTTTTAGCTATTCATTGGATTATATATGCTAAAAGTGTCACATAACCACATTTGAGGTATTTCTTGTTTGGGAATTTTTCCCTATTATTTAACTACAATGGTTTAATTGATTGGAAGAGGATTGTTTCATAAGTGAAAGGTTAAATGGCTTGTTTACGGGACACCCCATGGGTTTGTTTCCATTATTTGACTGTTTATGGCCATATGGAATAAGTTTCCTATGTGGGATACATTGTTTCCATGCCTTGAATTGTTTAAGATGGAGTTTTTTTGATAATATGGATTTTAGTTGTTATTCTTGTGAATGTTTATCTATGTAGTACATATATGTTACATGTGCTACTTTCATATGATATGTAGGATGTTTTTCTAATAGACCGTGAGAGCCTTGGACTAAGAAAGCTATGGGGGTTTCCATACTTGTTTACATAGGACCATGAGAACCTTTGTGTACACATTTACCCAAGGGTATTGACAATGAGAGCTACCCAGGAGTTTGTTTATGATTTATTGATGCTATGTTGACCTAGGGGTATTTACCGTTAGATCTACCCATAGGTTGTTTATAATTCATTGCTGTTATGTTGACCTAGGGGTATTGACCCTGAGATCTACCCAAGAGGTCGTTGTAAATGATTGGTGTTGTTTCAAACCAAATGGGTCTGACCGTGAGACTTTCCTATAGGGCCATTTATGATTTATTGAATGATTTTGGCGATGTAGTGACCTAGTTTTTTCCATACAAGACTTTTAAATAATTTTAAATATATTTACAAATCCAGTCACTAAGACGGCGTGCAATTTTGAGCCCCAATGTTCTCAGAATAAATTGTACAAAAATATTAAGTGTTTTTTGCACTATTCACACAACAGATATGGTATATATCATAAATGGTTGATCAGATCAGAAATCTGGGACAATAGTTGGGTCTAAAACGTGATTTTTACCGTAGGAATGACATAAAGCATGGCAGCGCGAGATGTTCGGACCCCTCACTCATTTGTGCTAAGTAAAGGGATGAATTAATTTTTTAATTCATTCATTTAATTGATCAAACCAAAATAAATCTCAAACTCTAACTTGAATCGGAAATATGAGTCCATGGTTGAGCTTAGAACATTTTGTTTACCCTAGGAGGGGTATAAACATTGTTAGTGCAGGGCCACTATGAGAAAGGTCACCCAAGGGAAAAATCATTATTTTGTAATAACTACTTAGTGATTTTTACCACTAGAATTCTTTTAGAATAACATTCGAACGAAGTCTTGGAATGGATATCTAATACATCTGTTGAGTTTGAAATGAGGAGTTTTTCGTAGGGGAGACATAAAATGAGAGGGTGTAACAGTTTTAGATTCTGCGCTGAGCAGGTATTTCTATAAATAGAAATACCGAGTTTTTGGGATTTTTTCTTGAACAAATCCCCCACCTCTATCTCCACTCTAGGTCATTTGTTCGGGTTCTTCTCCATTATTCATTGAATCAAGGAGGGACCTCTTTTAGAACATTGGAGGATATATGTAATAGCTTCACAGATTCATCACCGACACACATCGAAAACAGGGTGGGATTTCTATTGATTTTCACTTTTGAGATTGAATTTATTGAGTTTTCGACCAATTTTAATTTAAATTATATAATTTTAGTGTTGTGATGATGGCCCAATGAAAATTTCCATCATCCAAGCCCAATTCTAAATCCCGTTCTTGGGTGTTCTTTGTCGAAAATTTCAAATGGACCAAAACCATGATGGATCGACGAGCAAGGGGCGACTCTATAAAGGCCTCATCCTGAGGAACCTAAATCTGGATTTGGAATCTAAATCAGACCTCTGATGAAGTCCCAGTGGTTTATGAAAGGGACCACTAGAGTAGGCTAGTGGCATCGCAGAGGAAGCGAGGAGGTGCCGGTGTAGTCGGGGGTGTATCATGGAGGTGCGGGTGACATGCGTCAAGCAAGGCCAGTGTAGAGGAGTAGAGGCGTCGGGCGATGTCGGGAAATCATAGTCGAATGAAGTCCAAAGGTGATATACACGACTGGAGTGTGAGGGGGATTCGGTGTGGAGAGTGTAGGGATTTCACATAGTGTAGCAAGTTAGGGAGGCGATGATGGAGCATGCGGCAGGCGAGGCCAGGAGCAGTGAGATTAGAAGAGCGCTGGAGCTCAGAGTCGGCACGACGAGCTATTAAATGTTGGAGCGACAAGCTCAGGCGGCCACATCTTCGGTGTCCGACATCATGGGGATAACCTCGATGTGGAAGAAGCTTGAAGCATTGACCTCGAGGGATGCGAAGGGACATGACCTGCGTCCAGTGGGTCCTCGGCACAACAAATGAGACCGAGCGGTTGGATGGTCTTTCCAGGTGGAGTCGACATATGTTGTGGTTGGTAAGCCATGGAGGGATGGGCCAAACCCACGGTTGGGGCACAACTAGGAAGATCGGACCAGGACATCTGGGGCGGACCAACCCAGTAGAGGAGGGTCCGACCATGTGGGTCATATCAGCCTAGTTGAGTGCCTTCACATTCAAAGGGGAACAACTTATAAACGGAATGTATGTTTGACATTCCATCTATGGACATTGGCCCCATTCATAGAGACGACCTTTTTTAAATTGGTTTCAAGAATTTTAAGTTCCATATATGAACGTGGGTAACCTGAAACACTTTAATTTAATAGTAATACATTATTATTAAATCTTTTAATGAATATATCTCGTGAATTATACATCCGTTTGATGTGCTGTTAGGGGCGCAATGACCCTGGAGTTGAGGTGTTCTCCTCTAATTTGGTTCGGGACCATTGCGGTTTGGTTTTATTCACTCGAGGGCATGAAATGCATAATGCGATTAATTAATTAATTATTTATTCTTTCATTAGACCTAACTCCAATTTGGGATATCTTATTGACACGCCGTCAGCGGCAGCATGACCTTAGACCTCGTGAGGAATTTTTGAGATGATTTCCAAAGTGTTTGGGTCGGAGACAAGGTGCAGGCCCCATAGGATCTCATTCACACATTTTATAGTGAAATTCCACTTTTTCATATGGCATCCTTTTGGGGTGTTTTAGCACTCATTTATAAGTGTTTTTATGATGGGATTGCAATGGCACAATCCGCCCACCTAAATTCGAGGCCAAGGCTAGGCCCCACGACGTGGATTTCGGGCAAAATGGAACATTTTCTAACTATTTCTTTGTATGTCCATTCGGAAAAAATGAATATATGATCCTGTTTATTTTTTAGTGGGGATCATAATGACATGATCCGCGTGACATGTTTCTCTATTGAGGTGTGGGCCCCACAGGGCATCGTT
This sequence comes from Viscum album, assembly GCA_963277665.1. Taxonomy (NCBI): domain Eukaryota; kingdom Viridiplantae; phylum Streptophyta; class Magnoliopsida; order Santalales; family Viscaceae; genus Viscum; species Viscum album. Next base: position 793,102,902 of record OY728164.1, read on the forward strand.
TCTGTCTGATGTAGGGAGAAGTAGTATCTTTCATCAGGAGTCCCTTTCATATGAGTGAGTAGTTAATCTTGTATGGTTTTCTCCATGTATCATGATGGTTTGATCCATTTGAATCTGTGAACCCTTACTCACAATCTCTTGTTAAATGTGGAAACATGAAAGGAATATTAGTGGAATATCCTTTTGATGTGTTGAAGAGAATCCATGGCTTAGGTCATCTCTGAATCTTATGAGATCAGAGAAGATGTGTGATGAGATGTGGTCTATGTTTTGGGACTATTTGAGGAGGCGTATCAGCTATCTTATGATTCTGACCCTCTAGCTTAGAGGTGAGCGTTGTGCACTCGTCGACTTTGCTACTATTGTGTCATGTACTTTGTGAGTATCTTGACATGCCGTGGTACTTCTTCAACCTTTTGGGACCTGAAAAGGGTTAGTTACATGACCATGTGATGAGGAGGGGTATGATGTGGTGTGGGTCCCACACACGTTGTGTACTACTACGAATCTTTTACCTCTCGTACCTCTATCTTCTGAAATTGTATTATGGCCTATGAGTATCCTATCCCGAGTGTTTCTCAGCGTACAATGCGATGGTTCACTATGTAGTGTCTTTTGAGGTAGGATGTGTGATTTTATAAGTGCAGTGCCTATTTAAGGTGATGCTTGATTATGTGAGTGATGTTTTCAAAATCAGTAGAGAAATCTCTGCCTACCCTTCAGTGAGGCTTGTTCGTGGTGTTCGCGGTTCTCATTTGGGGTTAACCTCTAGCGAGGCTAGGTAGTGGTGTTATTTGATATATTTTAGGGCTTACCCGCCAATGAGACTGTGCAGTGGTGTTCTTCATTCTCTTCTGGGCATAGCCTCCAGTGAGGCTGGGCAGTGGTGTTCTCTAGTTATCTTTTGGTTTTACCCTCCAGTGGGGTTGGGAATCCGTGTTTTCCAATTACTTTGTAGGGAATGCCCTCCAACACAGCTGGGTAGTGGCATTCACTAGTTACTCTTTCAGGTATTACCCTCCAGCTGGGATGGGAAGTGGGTTCGCCGATGACTTTTATAAGTATATTATCTAATAGGGCTTGATATTGGTTTCATGACCTAGGGACACGATCTCTCAATTGTGTGGCATAAGGAAGATACATACTATATGTGACTTTGGAATCTTAAGAAAGTTGGGTGCTTTTTCCACCAATATGCATCCTTGTGACATAACATAAAACCATGCGGGCAAAAATGAACTGACGAAAGCAGATAGTATCAATGTGCGGTGATTGAGCCCCTTTGACTTACAGTTCTGGAAGACGTGAGAGATGAAGGGCATCAATGGTGTTTTCTTCTAGAACTATTGGAGACTCTTTTCTTATGCTGTGATAGTTATATGGAGATCTCATTTCTCTCTCGTTTGGGTTCCTTTGGTTTATCATATATATATATATATATATATATATATATCATATTTCAGTACCCACTCCTTGGGCTTATGTTACTCTCCCTCTAGGAGAAGCGAAGACTTGTGGGGTATGCCACATGCTTTCTGTGTCTAGATTCTTGTGGTTGTATGAGTCTACTATCCTATTATAGGTAGCGATGACTTGACAAGAAGTTCATCTTCTCAACATTTTTAGCTCCTTGTGTTTGGTCGAGATTACTGTAGCGGTCTAGAATTACTTCCAGTGGACTATAATTGATACCTATCATGGCACTCCATGTGTGGCTACACCCCCTGGTCGGGACACACCACCATCCCAAGTGGCAGCCATTTCCTCATGAAGCCCTTGGGCGGAGATCCATGCTTCGTCCAACGCTCACATGTGAGAGTTCCCAAGGATCGTATACATTCCTACCTCTTTTGCCTCCGATACCAACTGTAGAGACCCGAATCTTAACGTACATAGACATTACATTACATTTGCGGAATACTTAGTACATAACAAAAAAACACACACGAGGACCGTAATAGTTTAGTGTCTTTGGAAAGTCGGAATATAATCTTCTAATCGTGGTGAAAGATCTTCAACATCTCCCATAAAGATCTTATTTTTTTAAAACCTAAATACTTTCTTTATGTCCTGGGGAAAAGAAAACATAATAGGGTGAGCTCAAATGCTCAGTAAGGGTAAACAAAAGAAATATCAATCACGTCATATTCATAAGAACATATCTTTTTGAAATCTTAACCTGAAAAAGAGATCATAATTTCATAAAATGGGATAAATCATAGTAGTGAAATTTAATCCCAATAATCATAACTTAAAACATGAAACTTTGTGGAATACACACATAATCATAGAGAATCATTTCTTATTAGTTAAGACTCATTGCCAAGACTAACTTAGTGGACAAAGTCCCTTTCTGAACCAAGTTCACTCCTCGTTTAAGTCCTGTTTCACTGAACCGGTTTAACCTGCCGTTCCAGCCATGTCTATCTCATGAGATATAAAATCTTTACCCAATTCATTTGAGGGAGATATAGGTCCCACCCATCTCATAATGATACCATTCTTATGTGTGCCACAAAATCAGAAATCATACATCATTGCATAACCCATGTAATAAATATGGGAATCTTAAACATCGTGACATCATCAAACAATTCATATAAGATAAAGGAATTCATAAAAATAATTCTATCACAACATAATCAAATCAATGTAATAATAGGTATAAAAACAGAACCCTTTATTATCTTAGATGGAAAATAATTTTGATAAAACACCTGAACTCCATTCTTGAGGAAAATATCCTTTCTACTTCAAAAACACTTTTCATTTCTTAACATGTCATTAAATTATAACTAAAAGAAGATGATTAAAAATAAACATGAAAACTTATAAGGGAAGCTTCTTGGAAATAATGTTTTAAAAATCCATTCATTTCGTATAAGTGAAAAGAAAACATTCTTCTCGTACTTTTGTCGGAAAAGTCAAAAAGTGCCTCGTACGAAAAACGACAAAAGATTCATTTCATATCTTTTACTAAAAACTCACCGAAGGGTAAAATTGGATTTAAACAATTTTAGGTGGATGGAAATAACATTACATATTGAGGAAACATGGATGTGGATGATAAAATTCACCCCAGTAAATACCAAAGTATAAACAATCTCGGATAAAAATGGGATTGTGATATTTTCCCTTACATTAGGTCCGATTTGCTTCGTAAGTGTCCAAAACACCTGTATAATGATTTAAATAATGTTACTGACTTATTCCAGAATCATTCTTATTGTTATAATATCATATATGTTCATATTCATAGACTATTATTAGTAATATTTCATTACTACTTGTTATTCGGGTGTTTATTACTTTTTTGTTCTTATGCGTGTCTGTCGAATAAATTCTTATTCTTCTCTTTAGGTTATATATACCTCATTTACAGAATGGTATTATTGTAATATATATCATATTCATTCATTCAATTCATTTATATAATCATTATGCAATGAAGATCAACGAATCGCATCACATCGTGGAGACGGTATTCCGTATGTACGCACGAGCGATGATATCATTCCCATGATCATTGAATTGTATTGGAGTGTATGTATACTATTTCAGAATCAATATCACTTTTTAATATTCATATATAGTCATTATTTACACCATTATACCCATCCAAGTAAGGGGTGATGGAAAATAGATTACACCACGGCATGGAGACGGTATTCCGTACGTATGCACGCGCGGTGATTTATTTTTCCGTAGGATGGATAGATGGTGAAATAGGGTTGTTTCATACTTATAATAACATATCAGTATATGAGTTATACTGATGTTATTACTTAATAATGAAACAACTAAACAAGAAGAAGTGTAAGAAGAAATAAAGATGAATGAATCGGTAGCGGACATTACCTCTTCTTTGAAGTGCTTCTTTGAGACATCTTTTAGGGTAATAAAATAGGTCTTTGAAGAATACTGGAACCTCTAGGATGTTTCTAGGGAAGTGGAGAGGAGAAATTGGCAGGGTTTGGCCGAGCTTGAAGGCTCAAGGTGGTGTGAGGAAGAGGGATGAGGAGGTGCCCTTTTATAAAGGAGGAGAGGGGTACCTTTGGAAAAACTAAAAGTATTATTTTATTATAAAGTAAAATTCGGTATTAAATAGCTCAAAATTGATTTATTCTGAAGCTAAGGTGGGGATGGGTCGAAAGTCTCTCATCCAATATAATTTACACAAGTTTAAATTCCTATTTTAACCTTATCATTTAGATTTAATATTAAGTTAAATAATTTTACTTTTACCGTGTTTTCTTGTGTTCTTATACTATATGTTTAATAAACTTACTATAAGAAGCCAAACGAACCCCAAGTTATTTATTATTAATATATATAACCTTATCTAAGTTATTTGGCCGAAACATAAATTTTTAGGAATAAAATAACAATTAATAATCTAATATTTGTTTTAAAAACTATTTTATGTCAATTTTGATACTATTTAGTAATTGATTTTTGTGAAACTAATAACAGAATGATTAGTTCGAAAAAAGTTGATTAAATCAATACTAACATGTCATATTAACCTATAAAATTATTTTAATTCATAAAAAGTCTTAAATTACATTTATTTGGGTATTTATAAAATCAATTATGTCAATATTTCATTAATAAGACAATTACTGCATCATCTTTGTGTCATAATAAATGATAATTATTTAATCCCTAAAAATTCTAAATAAATTTTTATGATGTAGATAATTGTATTAGTTTTCTGGAGACTATTCATGTTTGATGTTTCATGAAGTGTATCACTAAATTAAAATTATTATACTTATAAGATTTAAGAAAGTGACATGTTGTCACATTCTTTGGTTTTAATAATAATTAAATTATTTTCATGGACAAAAGTCCATTAAATGAATCTAATCCGACCCTAAGGTTATATGGCCAGACTTTTAGTCATCCAATAGGATTTTGACACGTGTTAGTGTAATTTTATTGTATTATATTTACCCTTAATTACCTGATTTACCTTTAACTATAGTAAATAAAATTTACCGTAGTTACTATTCATAATTCCCAAAAATAAAAATTAGCTTATTAACATAATTTGGATCCACTGATTCCAAATATGGAATCCATTTTTCCAAATTTAATACACAAAAGTTTCAGATATTAAATTAAAATTAATCCCGTTGTCGAAAGAAAACGAGTTTTTCTTTAAAACATTGCAAAAGATTGAATTGATTTATCCTACGAATTCAAGGTAGAATCAATGATAATGACATAAATTATATTAAATGGTAAAAATATATTCTATTTATACTTTAAAACCATTAAATATTATAATTTAACCATATAAATTATTGCGATGAAAAAAGTTGTTTTTAATTAAAATATAGCGTGTTTTTACTATTCATCAAAATATGAAAGTTACCAGAATGATATGAAAATTTATCCAAAGTAAATTTTTATTTCATGATTCCAAAAAAGAATTTTATTTTTTCAAATTGAACTTATAAACATGTCAAAAACTATATTTAAAGTGGGTGTGCCATCAAAAGGCGGCAAAACTGCATTTTTTGAAAAATACTTATTTTACCCAAAAAAATTATTTTGTTCTTATACCATGTTTTAGAAAATGTGAAAGACGAATAATAATGTTATAAGACTAAAAATTTAGTTAATACTATTCATAACGGCTAGTTCATAATAATATTATAATAGTATATCGTTGTTTAGTAAAACCTGGTATTGCGTACAACACACGCTATCTAGGAAGGTCACGATTGCGTGTAATGCAAGCCAAGTCAGGGTTGCGTGCTGTGCAAGAATCCTTCGTTGTTTCTTATAAAATAATCCAACCATATTTCATTTATACATTGAATATATATATATATATATATACTCAATGTTGCGTAGAATAACTATTATCAAAATTGTGTGTAACACGATCCAAGAATAGTGTTGCGTATACTGCAAGCTAATACGGTGTTTCGTATAGCGCAAGTTAATCTTGGTGTAGCATACAACACAAGACATTAATGAAATTAAAAAAATATTTTTCATAAAATCTTGGGGTGTTACATTCTACCCCCCTTAAAATGAATTTCGCCCTCGAAATTCGTCGGGGTTATAAATGGTTTATTATTAGAATGTTTCGTTAATAGAAACCCACATCGTAAAAAGGAATACCAAAACCAATCTTTAAAAACAAAAGTATGAAACGTAATGGTTACCCAAATAAACTAATCACTGGGTTTCCACATAAGTGAAAATATGGATATAGAAGAGAAATCTAACCATCATGTTCTGATGGAGAGTGGTAGAGAACATGGCTATGGAAAAGCCAGCAATCACAAATCCATAAATTTGTGACGATCTAAGGTACCATCTGATTCATCAGATATAAGAGCACTAGGACAACATTTTTGGTTTTCAAGATCATTTCCCTAAAGTTGGTGAAATTGGAATTAGAATAAATACTTTCGTGATTTTGGTATAGTCTCACCGTTTGTCGTTCTTTGGACAATTTCCACTTCATCTCTTAAAGAAATGAAGTTGAATTTGTCATTTGTGATGTATTAGCAGATCATGTGAAAGAATGATGGGTCATTCCATCTGTCTCAAACAAAAGGTTAGAAAAGTTATCAAAAAATACATAAGTCCATATATAGTGATATTAATCATATATGGTTCCTAAAATGGACTTATACTTCATATATCATACTACTTAATATAATAAAACTAGTTTATACTAAACAGGGACTTCCTGTAGGCCAGTGGTAGGTGATAAAGGCCAGTCGCACTTCGATTGTGGGTTCGATTCCCACAGCCTTGTCCGACGCGATGGGCTGTCGCCCGTCCTGCAGGTTGTCCTTTTTCTAAAGATATATTACTATAACATCCCATCAACAATATCAAAAAAGTTTTATCCTTAAACAATACTAACTTATGTCCAACATAATCTATTCCAATCTTTAGGCTTATCTAAAATAATTCAGTCCAAGATCATAGTATAAAGAAAATGATCACGTGAATGCCATAATTTATCCCCCAAATATCATTAGATATATATTGTTGGTCAAATTAAAAACATGTGAATACCTTAATCATGTATTCTATTGAATAATGAATATCCATTAAACCTTAGTGAAAACATGAATGTAGTTAAAAGTTAACACTTTCCACATACCAAAATCCTCAAAATTCTATATCCTCAAACCATGATATCACTTAGTCCTTATATCAATCATGAGCTCACGAATACTATCAAACATATTAGATTCTCTTTATCCCTTCATTATGTGCATATCATCTGCTTTCCAAAAATATTTCAACCACTTTTCATGGTTACCGATGACATAAAATTATTGAAAACCACAATAGACCAAAACATAAATATTCCAATATTCCACGATTCTATATACAACATTATTCTGGAATCCCATTACATAAACACTTAATCATTCCACCATATCGTTTTCATATTCAACATCACCAATGATGATCGCATGTGACTTCCCTTTGTCCTTTTCCTTATGTGGTTGCTCATGTCGATCATCACTAACCCTTAGATTAGGTCATTTATTAGCATAATGCCCCACTTCCTTGCACTTGAAGCATTGAAGTGTAGTAGGTTCATTCTGTGTATCCCTTCCTTTGTTTTCATCATTAGGCATCTTCTTCCCATCATTGCGGCATTCAAATGCCCTATGACCTTCCTTTCCACATTTGAAACATTTACTTGTCCCTTTAAGACAATCTCCACCATGCTTCTTTCCACACTTTGAGCATAAGGAAACATTCATCTTCTTTTCACCATTATTCTGAGATTTCTCCTTGAACTCCATCTTTCATTTCTTGTCAAAACTATGAGATGGATAAGTAACACCAACTTCCATTTCTACCTTGATAGCACAACACACAATTTCTTCATAGCTACTGAAGTCTCTTATAGCTAATTCCCTTCGAAGATTTGGTTTTAAGCCACTGAAGAATCTATCAACTTTACCTTCAGGTTGGATGATAAATCCAGATGTATACCTTGCAAGCCTTGTAAAATTCACTTCGTATATACCAACAGATTCATCATCCTTTTGCTTTAGTTCAAGAAACTCCTTCTCCATCTTTGTTCGAAGAATACGAGGGAAGTAGTTATTGAAAATTAAGTTCTTGAACTCGTCCCATTCCATGGACTTAATTTCATCTCTTTGCCTCATATTCTTGATAAGATTCCACCATTGATTAGCTTCACCTTCCAAACGATATACTGCTAAGATGACTTTATCATGTTCAGAACATTGAAGAACTGAAATTATCTTTTAAGTGGTACTGATCCATTGTTCAGTATCATGTGGATCAGAAGACCCACTAAAATAAGGTGGATGTTGCCTCATGAAGGACTCAATAGAATGTTGTTCCCTTATCTGCTCATTTGGAAGTCCAGAATGATTCATAGCTTGTGTAAGTATAGAAATAAGATTTTGCACTCCATCTCCCATAACATTTGTTTGTTCAGAAGGACAATCATTGCATTGTCCATTAAATTGATCATAACGGTTCCTTCGGGTTCCACCCATCGTCGAAAACCCAAAAAGAATAGTGTGAGAGACAAAAATCATGCTAGGGAAAACAACATAATAAAGGGAGAGTATCCTCAATATCTAACTTCTTAGGTTAAATTCTATGATTGTTACCGTAGTTCTAGGACTGTATCCTACATGTATACTTATCCTTAGGGACATCCCTAGACATACCTTAGAAATATCTCCAGGGATCTCACTAACGTTTTCGCATCCTAGTTTCCAAAGTTTGACTAAACCTTTCCTCTAATACAAACTGTAGTAGACTGGAATTACTTCTAGTGGACTATAATTGATATATATCAGGGCAATCCATGGGCGGCTACACCCCCTGGCCGGGACACACCACCATCCCCAGTGGCAGCCATTTCCTCATGAAGCCCTTGGGCGGAGAGCCATGCTTCGTCCAACGCTCACATGTGAGAGTTCCCAAGGATCGGATACATTCCTACCTTCTTTGCCTCTAATACCAACTGTAGAGACCCGAAGCTTAACGTACATAGACATTACATTACATTTGCGGAATACATACTACATAACAAAAACACACACACAAGGACAGTAATAGTTTAGTGTCTTTGGAATCTCGAAATATAATCTTCTAATCATGGTGAAAGATCTTCAACATCTCCCATAAAGATCTTATTTTTTTTAACCTAAATCCTTTATTTATGTCCTGGGGAAAAGAAAACATAAAAGGGTGAGCTCAAATGCTCAGTAAGGGTAAGCAAAAGAAATATCAATCACGTCAGATTCATAAGAACATATCTTTTGGAAATATTAATCTGCAAAAGAGATCATAATTTCATAAAATGGGATAAATCATAGTAGTGAAATGTAATCCCAATAATCATAAATTAAAACATGAAAATTTGTGGAATACACACATAATCATAGAGAATCATTTCTTATTAGTTAAGACTCATTGCCAAGACTATCTTAGTGGACAAAGTCCCTTTCTGAACCAAGTTCACTCCTCGTTTAAGTCCTGTTTCACTGAACCGGTTTAACCTGCCGTTCCAGCCATGTCTATCTCATGAGATATAAAATCTTTACCCAATGCATTGGAGGGAGATATAGGTCCCACCCATCTCATAATGATACCATTCTTATGTGTTCCACAAAATCATAAATCATACATCATTGCATAACCCATGTAATAAAAATGGGAATCTTAAACATCGTGACATCATCAAACAATTCATATAAGATAAAGGAATTCATAAAAATATTTCCATCACAACATAATCAAATAAATGTAATAATAGGTATAAAAACATAACCCTTTATTATATTAGATGGAAAATAATTTTGATAAAACACTTGAACACCATTTTTGAGGAAAATATCCTTTCTAATTCAAAAACAGTTTTCATTTCTTAACATGTCATAAAATTTTGACTAAAAGAAGTTTATTAAAAATAAACTTGAAAAATTATAAGGGAAGCTTCTCGGAAATAATGTTTTAAAAATCCATTCATGTAGTATAAGTTAAAAGAAAACATTCTTCTCGTACTTTTGTCGGAAAAGTCAAAAAGTACCTCGTACGAAAAACGACAAATGATTCCTTTCATATCTTTTACAAAAAAGTCACCGAAGGGTAAAATTGGATTTAAAAAATTGTAGGTGGATGGAAATAATATTACATATTGAGTAAACATTGATGTGGATGATAAAATACAGCCTAGTAAATACCAATGTATAAACAATCTCGGATAAAAATGAGATTGTGATATTTTCCCTTACCTTAGGTCCGATTTGCTTCGTAAGTATCCAAACCTCCTGTATAATGATTTAAATAATGTTATTTACTTATTCCAGAATCATAATTTTTTTTATGATATCATATATGGTCATATTCTTATTTTATTATTAGTAATATTTCATTACTACTTGTTATTCAGGTGTTTATTACTTTTTTGTTCTTATGCGTGTTCGTCGAAGAAATTCTTATTATTCTCTTTATGTTATAGATACCTCATTTACAGAATGGTATTATTGTAATATATATCATATTAATTCATTAAATCCATTTATATAATCATTATGCAATGATGATCAACTAATCACATCACATCATGGAGACGGTATTCCATACGTACGCACGAGCGATGATATCGTTCTCATGATCGTGGAATTGTATTGGAGTGTATGTATACTATTTCAGAGTCCATATAACTTTTTAATAGACATATATAGTCATTATTTACAACATTATACCCATCCAAGTAAGGTGGTGGTGGAAAATAGATTACACCACGGCGTGGAGACGGTATTCCATACATACGCACACGCGGTGATTTCTTTTTCCGTAGGATGGATAGATGGTGAAATAGGGTTGTTTCATACTTATAATAACATATCCGTATATGAGTGATACTGATGTTATTAATTCATAATGAAACAACTAAAGAAGAAGAAGTGGAAGAAGAAATAGAGATGAAAGAATCGGTAACAGACATTACCTCTTCTTTGAAGTGCTTCTTTGAGTCCACCTTTTAGGGTACTAAAATTGGACTTTGAAGAAGACCAGAACCTCTAGGATGTTTCTAGGGAAGTGGAGCGGTGAAATTGGTAGGGTTTGGTGGAGCTTTAAGGCTCAAAGTGGTGCGAGGAAGAGGGAGGAGGAGGTTCCCTTTTATAAGGGAGGAGAGGGGTACCTTTGGAATAACTAAAACTATTATTTTATTATAAAGTCAAATTCGGTTTTAAATAGCTCCAAATTGATTTATTTTTAATCTAAAGTGGGGATGGGTCTAAATTCTCTCATCCAATAGAATTTAGACATGTTTAGGTTTCTATTTTAACCTTATCATTTAGATTTAACATTAAGTTAAATAATTTAACTTTTACCGTGTCTTCTTGTGTTCTTATACTATAAGGTTAATAAACTTACTATAAGAGGCCAAAAAAACCCAAAGTTTTTTATTATTAATATATATAACCTTATCTAAGTAATTTGGCCGAACCATAGATTTTTAGGAATAAAATAACAATTAATAATATAATATTTTTTTTAAAAACTATTTTATGTCAATTTTGACACTATTTGGTAATTGATTTTTGTGAAAATTATAACAGAATGATTAGTTAGAAAAAAGTTAATTACATAAATACTAACATGTCATATGAACCTATAAAATGAGTTTAATTCATAAAAAGTCTTAAATTACATTTATTTGGGTATTTATAACATCAATTATGTCAATATTTCATTAATAAGACAATTACTGCATCATCTTTGTGTCATAATGAATGATAATTATTTAATCCCTAAAAATTCTAAATAAATTCCTATGATGTAGATAATTGTATTATATTTCTGTATAATATTCATGTTCGAAGTTTCATGAAGTGTATCAGTAAATTAAAATTATTATACTTATAAGATTTAAGAAAGTGACATGTTGTCACATTCTTTGGTTTTAATAATAATTAAATTATTTTCATGGAAAAAAGTCCATTAAATGAATCTAATCCGACCCTTAGGTGATATGGGTCGACTTTTAGTCATACAATATGATTTTGACATGTGTTAGGGTAATTTTATAATATTATATTTACCCTTAATTACCCGATTTACCTTTAACTATGGTAAATAAAATTTACCGTAGTTACTATTCATAATTCCCAAATATAAAAAGTAGCTTATTAACATAATATGGATCCACTGATTCCAAATATGGAATCCATTTTTCAAAATTAAATACACAAAAGTTGCAGAAATTAAATTAAAATTAATCCCGTTGTCGAAAGAAAACGGGTTTTTCTTTAAAACATTGCAAAAGATTGAATTTATTTATCCTACGAATTCAAGGTAGAATCAATGATAATAACATAAATTATATTAAATGGTAAAAATATATTCTATTTATACTTTAAAACCATTCAATATTATAATTTAACCATATAAATTATTGCAATGAAAAAAGTTGTTTTTAATTAAAATATAGCGTGTTTTTACTATTCATCAAAATATGAAAGTTACCAGAATGATATGAAAATTTATCCAAAGTAAATTTTTATTTCATGATTCCAAAGAAAATTTTATTTTGTCAAATTTAACTTATAAACATGTCAAAAACTAGATTTAAGGTGGGTGTGCCATCAAAAGGCGGCAAAACTGCATTTTTTTAAAAATACTTATTTTACCTGAAAAATTCATTTTGTTCTTATACCATGTTTTAGAAAATGTGCAAGACGAATAATAATGTTATAAGATTCAAAATTTTGTTAATACTATTCATAACGGCTAGTTCATAATAAATTATAATAGTATATCATTGTTTAGTAAAACCTGGTATTGAGTACAACACACGCTATCGAGGAAGGTCGTGATTGCGTGTCATGCAAGCCAAGTCAGGGTTGCGTGCTGTGCAAGAATACTTCGTTGTTTCGTATAACATAATCCAACCATATTTCATTTATACATTGAATATATATATATATATATACTCAATGTTGCGTAGAATAACTATTATCAAAATTGTGTGTAACACGATCCAAGAATAGTGTTGCGTATACTGCAAGATAATACGGTGTTGCGTATAGTGCAAGGTAATCTTGGTGTAGCATACAACACAATACATTAATGAAATTAAAAGAATATTTTTCATAAAATCTCAGGGTGTTACAATTACATCCGTTATTTTTTGGGTTGAGCAGTACTCTTTTATAGTACCATGTTCTATCTATTGCTTCATTCATCATTACATCACTTGCTACTCCCTTGAGCCTTTGGGGAATCCTACAGATTATTTTTATACTCACCCCTTCTTGGTCTTAGCCCACACTCGGTGTGCCCTTGCAGATGATAGATAGGTGGATCGTGACTTGAGAGGAGGATATAGATACTGGGTTCTTGGACCACATGTTGTGTTAGTAGATTGGGATTCAGGAGTGGGGCTCTCTTACCTATTTTACTTTTTCACCTGTTTCCAGTTTGTGGCACCTTTCTAGTTGGGTATTTATTTTTCACCATTCCCTTTAATTTTACTTTTATGTACTTATACTGATTAGAGGACGATGCATATTTTTGGTTTATATATAGTAGCGTTTTATCTTTATTTTTTTCCATCAACACTATTTGCATTGAGTTGGTTATGTGTGTGCATACATGTACATAGGAAATGGTCTCCCTATTTTTTTATGCCTTCAACGCTGGTCACCAACCCCTATCCAAGGAAGGTGGGATTGGGGTAGTTGCGGCTCAAGTTCTGGTATGGTTCGGGTCATGAAAAAGTGGTATTAGAGGTGGTCCATTATTTTGGACCTTGTTCGGATGATCCTTAAAAAGTAATTGGTTGGGTTTTATTGAAATAGTTTCAATGTGTCTCGAGAGTGGTTCTAAGAACTAGGAGTCTAGTGATGGTGTCGTGGTAGACATATCCATTCACCAGGACATAGATTTCCCACTTGTTGACTCGGGGTGTTGAGACACTTGTTGCAGGGAACATTGGTACATTCATCTTATAAGATTTAGTCTTTGAATGTCCTTCTTGAGTCAGCTCAACAACATTGTTTATATATATATATATATATAATCATTTGATGGTGGTACACCTTGATCAGATTCAGGATGCCTCCATGATGATAGCCATCCAGGATACTAGATATTGTTTATGATGACAATTCCGTGTGTGATGAGGCCTCATTTTAGGATTCATCATACGATTACCCTTTCTCCAGGAGGTTAAGAAACAACATCTCCACCTGTGGAGTAGAAATTAGTACCAGAAGTGTAGGTCCATGAAAAGCACAGGCTGAGCGTGATATATGAGTTCCAGTGTCAGATACCACTGAGGATCCGTGGTGAGCCATACCCTCAGACAATGAAGGGTTGTCTAGAGTTAGTGGTTCTCCACTTTAGGCCAGTTTGGACACAAGAAGGTTAGATGGTGGATTTGACAACCAATCCTTTTCCACAGAGCAGTTTGGAGTTGGTAGTGACGGGTTACTCAGATGCACGATGAGTTGGTACTATCAAGGGATGAATTCTAGCTGCTGTTTTGTGAGAAGTAATACCCCATCTACTTATGCTCTGTAGGGTTTTGGGAGATACTATATCTTCAATAGGAATTGAGGGTAGTTTCTGAGTATATGACTGGGTTTGCAGACCATACATCATACTCTTTGGACATGGTCCTTAATGGAAACTTTCAGACATAGAAGTTTTAGCAGGGTCTTGTTAGAGGAGATTCATCCTAGCATAGATCCCTTGGTAATCCTCACTCTTATCAAGTTGTTGGAGAAGGCACAAAGGATAGAGAAATTTTTGTTAGAGGGACGCTAGTTGGCCGGTTTTGGTAGTGGGCGCAATAGAGTTGGGATGTCTGCCACATATTGAAAACACTTGTTGGAAGGCCATCTACATAGGAGGCCTACCATTGATACGAATTAGGAACATGGTCAGGGACATCATAGATCACTGAGAGTACCAATTGAGGGCTAGTACCATGCTTGTGATGGGTGAGGTCACGTGGCGTGAGACTAGCCGATCATATGTGCTAATTTTTCTAGTCATTTGGTTGATGCGCCACCACAATAGAGGTAGTTTCATGATTAGATATCTCCCAGGTGAGGACAGGGTGGTCCCAAGGGAGGTAGTTCTAGTCGATGACTAGGATGAACTATGGTTCGTGGATGATTTTTCGAGGTCCTTCCACCACCACTAGTGGCCTTCATCAGTCTTAGGGAGATGGCAGTTGGGGCCGCGATCAGATGCATGCTATAGATGTCTATAATTATATAGTACGTGATATGATAAGAGGTTCACTCTATGTAATTTCTATATCGTTCAGTAGAACATGTTAGACACTATATGAAGTACTCTTTTCTTCCAACTTTGTGATCGAGTATTTACTGAGGGTGATGCGGGGTGTTAGTGTAACCCTATGTCGGTGTTGTTCGATGTAGAATTTAATGAACGAGAATGAGGGGCTCTTCTTATACAAAGGTGGATTTTTTTGACATGAGAAAAGCCATGAGGGAGATTCAATACCACCCAAATAGGATATTATCGAGGTGTGGTGGATGATTCCCTCTGACTTGTGTGTTCAAAACGGGGTTGTGCATTGGAGTGTTGGAGTAGGTATTGGATTTGACAGGGGAGTCTTTCCGCTTGACCTCCATTTTCATGAGGTATAACTATTGGGTTTTGAAGAGTTCATGTTTTGGGGATTACACTAATTCTATGAGGGTAAAATACACATGGGGTCTTCCACATGTTTTTCGTGTCTAGCCTCTTGTGGTTGGATGAGTTTTCTCACCTGCCATGTTCGTTAGTACCTTGTGTGATCGACATCAATGTTGATACTATTATGAAGTACAAGTCAAGGTAATGGACACATCATAAACATAACTACACAACTCAATATGTGGTTCTAGTAGTGGTAGTCTTTACCTAGAGAATGTGGGGATACTATATTTGGGAGAGTGATTTGTGGTTTTCTTAGACCACCAGTGTCTTAGGGGCATCTTTTCCCAGAGAGACATGAACCTGAGATAGTTTTTCTGGTTTAAATTCTTACAAGAATATGTATTCGAGGTATCAAATGCTCTCGATAGTGGAAGCATTGTAGAAGATGCACTTAATAGAGAGTCCATGACATGCTAGTTGCGAGAAGTTTTGTAGCTGTTAGATTCCCCGCAGTTGACCCTATTAGAGCAAGAGGGTGAGAATTTTCTTCAGTAAATTGTGTTGATTCCTTCGCTTATTGAGTGTGTATGAGAGTGTCGATTGTGATTCACTGACAATGAAATCTTTCATGACATGATATCCTTCTGTGTTTCACCAGATTTATATTCTGAAAGAGGGAATCATGAGATCCTGTTCTAGGGAAAAACCGTGATTCTAGTGGTGACATGGAGTGTAGAGGTTCATCTGAGGAAGTACCTAGAGTTTATTTGGGTCGTTCAGAAATAATTTTAGAGATGGATAGGTTGAATACCTCCTTTCCCTACCCTCCAAATAGTATGAGTGGGCTCACAACATATTCTTTGTGTCACAACTGATGAGATACGTGCATGTTTCTATGCATGTCATTGAAAGTAGCAAACTATATGAGGATGGACCATCCCCATGGATTAGGTTTTGTGCCAGCAAGGTTATGTGCAAGTTTTCTTGGGTGGTAGAGAGGCAGGTGTGAGCTCAGTATCCCAAGTTATTTTCCTTGTTTTTCTTTTTTTAGACAAAAATCTTGAAAGGGGGAATGATGTAGAGACCCGTTTTTTTTTGGAAGACTTTGGAATATATTTACATATGTTTCTAGACCCAGGATCTGAAACGAAAAACAATTATAAGGCCCGGTGTGCCCGAAATAAATTATAAAAAAATATTAAGTGTTTTTGTACTATTCACATAATAGAAATATGATATATCTTAAATGGTTTATCATATCATAAATGTAAGACCACTGTGGGGTCCAAAATGCAGTGTTTACCCTATACACGACATAAAGCATGTCAGCGTGGGATGTTCGAACCCCTCACCCATTAGCGGTAAGTAAATGGAAGAATTAATTTATTAATTCATTCATTTAATAGCTCAAACCCATATAACTATCAAAAGGTAACTTGGATTGGAAATTTGATTCCATGGTTGAGCTCAGAGCATGCCGTTTACCCTAAGAGGGATATAAATGTTGTCAGTGCTGGGCCGTTGTAAGAAAACTCATCCAGGGGAAGAATCATCAATTTGGAATAACCAATTACATATTTTTATCCCTAGAGTTACATTCAAATAAGATTAGAACAAAGTCTTCGAATGGAAATATGAGACTTCTATTGAGTTCTAAATGGGGCATTTTTTCTAAGGGTGACAAAAAATGAGAGGGCACGACAATTTCAGATTCTGCGCTGAGCAGGTTTTTCTATAAATAAAAAAACTGAGTTTTTGGGAATAGATTTGAACAAATCCCCCACCCCTCTCTCACCTCTCAAGGTTTTCCTTAAACATTATTTTTTGTTCTACACTATATTGAAGAGATACCACCACTAGAACCTTAGCAGATCGAGGCTGGAGCCTCATAGATGCATCGCCTACGATGCGCATTGAAAACAAGGTATGATTTCTGTTGATTTTTTCATTTTCAGATGAATTTATTGAGTTTTCAAAAAATTCAACAATTAAATTATATAATTTTCTAATTGGGGGTGATGAACAATGAAACATGACCATCATCTGGGCCCCGTTATAAATCCTGTTCTTGGGCGTTCTTTGTCCAAAATTTCAGATGTTCCAAAACCTTGATGGATCGATGAGCGAGGGGTGGTGCTATGAAGGCCTCATCCCGAGGACCCCAAATCTGACTTCAGAATAGAAATCAGACCTCCTATATGGTTTTGGTGATCCAATAAAGGGACCACTAGAGTAGGGCAGTGGTGTTATGGTGGAAGTGTAGAAGTGCCAATGTAACTGGGGGTGTAGCAAGAAATAGCGGACGATGAGTGTCAGGAGAGGCCGACATGGAGGAGTGGAGGCATTGGGCGGTGTTGGGGAAGCATGGTCGATCAAAGGCCAGAGGTGCACTACATGACTGGAGCATGAGGGGGCTTCAGCACAGAGAGAGCATGGCTTTTACGTAGTGTAGCAAGGCAGGGAGGTTGTGTTAGAGTGCACAACAGGCGAGGCTAGGAGCAGCAGGATCAGGCAGGCGCCTGAGCTCAGAGATCGTGGGACTGGCTATTTGGAGGCGGAGTAATGAGCTCGGGCGAGCAAAAATTGGGATGCCGGTGTTTTGGAAGTGACCTCGAGGTGGGAGGTGCCCGAGTCATTGACCTCGGTGGAGGCGAAGGGATATGACCCACGTTCTGCGGGTCCTCGTTGCAGCACACGAGACCAGCCGATGGGCTTTTATTTCAAGGTGAAGTTGGTGTGGGACATGGCCAATGGGATGTGGCGGGATGGGCGAAACTCGTGTTTGGGATGTGGACCGGTATATCATATCGGGGCGGATGGGGTGGGACGACCCTATAGAATAGGGTCCGAGAAAGTGGGTTAGATCGGCCCCATTGGGCCCCTTCACATTCAAAGGGCACAACTTCTAAACAGTGCGTCCATTTGAAATGCTGTCTACGAATATGTGTCCATCTAATTGTGATTGACATTTGAAAATGGTTTTCGATAATTTTAAGTTATGTTCCTAAGGCGTGTGACCAGGAACACATTAATTTAATAATAAGAAATTTTTATTAAAGATTGTAATGGGTGTATCTCGCAAACCATAAATCCATTTGACATGCCATCAGAAGCATTGTAACCCCGGAGTAGAGGTGGTCCCTCAAACATTGGTTCATGACAATTTTGGTTTGGTTTCAGCTCTTGGTGCCAAAAAATGATTAATATGAATAATTAATTAATTAACTAATTAATTAATTAAGTATTCTTTCATCAGACCTAACTCCCATTTGGGATGTCTGATTGACATGCCATCAATGGCAGCGTGACCCCAGTCCTCGTGTAGATAGCCTGAGAAACTTTCTAAAGCGTTCGGGTTGGAGATAAGGGGCATGCACCACGGGGCCCGGTTCACCCGTTTTACGGTGAAATACCACCGTTTCATCTAGAATTCATTTGGGGTGTTTTAGCATTTCCTTCCGAGTGTTTTCTGAGGGTATTAAAATGGAGCAATCTGCTCGCCTAAATTCGATGCCGGGGAGTGGGCCCCAAGATGCATCTATCAGGAGAAATGAAATGTTTTCTAACTATTTCCTCATAAGTCCATTTAAGAGAAATGAATATCCAATCATGTGTGTTTTTCAGTGGGGATCTTAATGGAGCAATTCATGTGACATGTTTCGGGATCGAGGTGTGGGACCCACGAGGCACTGTTTGTGTATGACACTGGGTGATGCATCTTCTGCATCAGGATTCTATTTCGAACGAGTGAGTAGTCGATCATGTGTTTTTTTCTTCAAGGATCATGACTGTGAGATATGTTTGAATGAGTGAAGCCTTATTCTCAATATCTTGTTAAATGTGGAAATATAAAAGGAATGTCAGTGGAAGATCCTTTTGACGTGATGAATATAATCCCTGGATTAGGTCATCTTTATCTCTTATGAGAGAGGAGAAGATGTGTAAAGAGATACGATCGATGTTCTGGGACTATTCGAGGAGCTTTTTCAGCTAACCTATGATTCTGACCCTCCAACATAGCAACAAGCATCATGCACTCGTCGGCTTTGCAACTATTGTGTCGTGTACTATGGGAGTACCTTGAAACGTTGTGGTACTTGTTCACCCTTTTGGGACTCAGAAAGGGTTAGGTGCACGACCAGGTGATGAGGAGGGGTCACACGTGGTGTGGGCCCCAAATGCTCTGTGTACTACTATGAATATTCTAACTCTCGTACTTCTTTCTTATGAATTCATATATTGTCATGAGAGTAGCCTATCTTAAGAGTTTCTCCATGTACAACATGACAATGCCCTTCATAGTGGCTTTTGAGGTATGATGTGAGATTTTCTGAGTGTGGTGCCTATCTAAGGCAATGATTTTTAATGTTAGTGATGTTTTTAGAATAACCAATGAAATCTCAGATTACCCTCCAGTAAGTCTAGGAAGTGGTGTTCATCATTCACTTTTGGGATTACCCTCCAGTGAGGCTCGGAAGTGGTGTTCTCCGATATCATTCAGGGCTTACCCTTCAGTGAGGTTGGACATTGGTGTTTTTGTTCACTTTCTGGCTTACCCTCTATTGAGGCTGGGCAGTGGTATTCGCCAGTTATCTTTCGGGCTTACCCTCCATCGAGGCTGGGCAGTGGTGTTCGCCAGTTATCTTCTAGGTATTACCCTCGAGTGTAGATGGGTAGTGGAATTCACGAGTAAATCTTTCATGGATTACCCTACAACTAGGCTGGGCAGTGGGTTCGCTGATGGCTTTTATAAGTATATCATCTAGCAGAGCTAGATAGTGGGTTCACATCCTTGTGACACAATCTCTCAACTGTGCGACATATCGACGAGACATACATGATGTGACTTTGGACTATCAAGAAATATGGGTGCTTTTCCCACCATGGTGAGTCTTTGTGACACAACCTAAAACCACGTGGGCAAGAAAAATAACCCAAACAGTATAGTATCAAGGTGTAGTGATTGATCCCCCTTGACATGCAGTTTAGGGAAGATGTGGGGGATATTTTTCACCAATGGGATTTTCTTCTAGAACTATTGGCAACTGTTTTCTTAGGCTGAGCTAGTGATATTGAGATCCCCTTTATCTCTCATTTGGGTT
This sequence comes from Viscum album, assembly GCA_963277665.1. NCBI lineage: Eukaryota > Viridiplantae > Streptophyta > Magnoliopsida > Santalales > Viscaceae > Viscum > Viscum album. Next base: position 793,123,670 of record OY728164.1, read on the forward strand.
CCTTTGGTTGAGCATATATATATATATCGTATTGTAGTACCCACTTCTTGGTCTTTGGTTAATCTCCCTCCATGAGAAATGAAGATGTGTGAGGTATGCTATGTGCTTTATGTGTCTGGCTTCTTGTTGTTAGATGAGTCTAATACCCTACTATAGGTAGCGAAGACTCAATGGGAAATTCATATTCAAACTATTTCTAGTTCCTTGTGTTTGGACGAGCTTACTATACTTATTTGTTAGGTTGAGATGTACTCTTTTAACATACCTTTTCCTATCTACTTATTCTATCTTCAGTACCTCACTTGCTACTCCCTTGAGCCTTTAGGGAATCCTATTGAGTATTTTTATACTCACCCCTACATGAGATTTTCTCACACTCGGTGTGACCTTACAGAAAACAGACAGGTTGATTGTGACTTTAGAGGAGCATAGGGATATGGGGTTCTTGGACCATGTATGGTGGTCGTAGCTTGGGATCGAGGAGCAGGGCTCTCTCAGCTGTTTTAATTTTCCACCTGTTGCTGATTTGTGACACTTTTTGGATTGGGTATGTATTTTTCTCCTTTTACTATTAGTTTACTCATATATACTTGTACTGATTAGAGGTTGATGTGTATTTGTGGGTTATATATAGTAGTTTTTTATCTTTCTTTCTTTTCCCTCTGCACTGTTTTCATTGAGTTTTCTACATGTGTGCATACAGGTACATAGGAAAATGTCTCCATAAGTTTTTATGCCTTTGGTGCTAGTCATCAGCCCCTATCCTATGGAGGTGGTCTTTGGTTTGTTGCAGATCGAGCCCTAGTATGAGTCGAGTCATGAAATGCGAGTCTTCCAAGACAAAGAAGAAGCTTGGACTTGGTTTTAATTTTTTCTTAGATGGTCTTCTGAGACATATTTTTGTTACTATTATATAGGGAATACAATGCTTAGGCTAGAAACCAAGGTTTACATGACACAAAGATTGAATTATTACTAAATTAAAATGAAAGTGATTGAAAACAGTAAGATTGTTTTGTTTTGAGTACTTACTAATTTATTTATTCATTTCATCATATTACCTATTATATATATTCACTAATCGTTAGGCATAGATATTATAGTGGTTACTTACTAGGATTCATCTCACACCCTTTTTGGGTCATGTTTTTGGAGCCAAACATATTATATGGTTTTAGGAATAGATAAAGGCAAGCACCCTTCCTCATCAAGTACTTGATTGATGTTAGAGATGGAGAGAATTAGGCCAATTTGATGCTTGCGATGATGTTGTGGTTTTTTGATTTTCTATACATTGGTTTCAATATTGTATTTCCAACATTGTGACTTGTTTGGATTCATTCCTAGACACTTGTGACATGCATCATTTATATATGATCCAGTTGTTTTATTACAATCAGTCTTTCACTGTTTACTTCTGTTGTGTGGTATTACTATTTTAGTTATTGTTTACTACTTTCTTTCCACTGTGTATACACAGACAATGAGGGAATAATTTCTTCATTATCACACAAGTCCTTGCTACTGGTCAGCAGCCTCTAGAATTTGGGAAAATGCATTTGATGTCATGTGACCAATTGGGTTCGGGGGACCTTTGGGCAACAAAAAGATTTGGGACATTATAGAGTGTTATCAGAGGAGTATTATTTTCTTATTTTTTTTACTATTTGGAGCTTATAGACTGAGATAAGAAGGAATAGGTGGGTGGTAATTAGGTGTTACTAGGTGTAGATAACCTGTGTCCAGGGAAAACCCAAGTTACCTCGAATATTGAAATTTTTCTGGGTTTTCAAATGTTACAGTTGATTTGATTTCATCGTTTTGTGATTCACTTTTTCTTTGCTGTTATGATATATATCAGTGTGGTTCTATTTCTATTGCAACCCAATGAGATAAGTGTATTCCATCTCATTCATTATATAGGCACTTACAAGATATTAAATGTCACCCATTCTTTTCATGCCATTTTTGATTCATTAATGATTGTATGATATTGTGATAGATGTTGTGATGGATATGCATGTTGTTGTGATAGATTCCATGATAGAATACCTAATATTTTTGATAGGGGATTGGTATATGTAATGTTTCATTTGTATGGATTCTAATCTTTGGTCCCTAAGGTGTTATTGGGCCTCTTGGATTAGAATTTTTTTGACCATGTTTGAATTTTAATTAAATTCTATTATGATATGACTTGAATAAGGATTCCAAACATTGATTCATGGGGAGTATGGGCTCTCACGGATAAAAATGTAGAAATCCTTTATCATCTTTTTTGTTTTTAAGGGTTCTATTGATGTTTTAGAGGATTAATTTTTGGGAACCCAGACACACAACGTCTGATGTTATGAACACACACCATATGTTCTTCTATTCTAGAAGAAGTTTCTTTTATTAAGTACACAATATGTACTGTATGTACACACAATGTAGTTTTTAATGGTTTGAGTTGACTATGTGAGAAAAAACACGAGGATGGGAAATAATTGGTGGAACACGCCATGTACTGGGAGTACACACCGTGCTATAGTAGACCTTTTGTATGGCCATATGACTAAAGTCAATGGTGGATGTAACTTAAGTAGTACACGTTGTGTCGAGGGAGAACACATTGTGTAGTGTTACACATGTAGAGAATCATGTAGTTCTAGACATGTAGAATAATTTTGGAATGAGGGAATATTCATGTACAAGCCATGTCATAGGATGAACACATTGTGTGTCTAGGGTGTTACATGACCCGGTTAGCATAGGTACACAAACATGTTAAGGATTAAAGAAATAGACTGTGTAGTGTCTTTACATGATGTGTAACCCTATTTTGTAAAACATGAATGTTTCCTTATTATGTTCCATTCATGAACTTCTAAGTTTCTTTTCTTGATAATATTATACTAAGGTGTGTGTTTGACCTTGTAGAGTCATTCCACCAAGATTTCCTCCAGTTGTATTCTAGGTACAGGGTGATGATCAGACATTAAAAATGGAAGATCAGGGACTACCGGCAGATCCTCCCATCGTTCACATCATTCCAAATTATTTTATACTTGAAATAGGTTCTTATGTAATGTTATGTGAAGGAATTATGGGGATTATGAAGACATTTTGGGGAGCACCCCATCCTACCTTGATTATGGAAGAGTCAATGTGGGTGTTCTAGCAGTAGCACCCTCCCACTTTTTCAGGGGATAGAGGACAAAAGGCTACTGAGTCATGGTTGGAGGTCATGCTTTCTATCTTTGAACATCTGGAGACCCCTCCATATTGGAGGTTGAAGCCCGAGATATATATTATAGGTGATTCCTCTAAGAGATGGTAGGTTTTCATTTCATTTATGGTAAGTCACTAAGATATGTCTTTGGAAGAGTTTTAGAAAACCTTCTATGAATACTTCTAACCCAAGATGTTGAGGGACGACTGAGCCCAGGTGTTCGTGAATTCGGATCAAGGAAAACTTTCAACGATGGATTTTTCTTCACATATTAAAGAGATCCAGTGCTTCGTAACAGTTTTTGGAAGTGACGAGTTATCTTTGGCTTGGTGATTTGAGGATTTTCTCAAGTATGATATCTGATCATAGGTTAATGTTATTAGGATTACTTCGGTGATTGATATAGTAAATCAGGTGCTAATTATTGAGTGCAATTTGAGGGAGTTAGTAGCTATGGGCTAGGTCAGTTCAACAACTAGGGATGGTACTTCTTCGTTTGTAGTAGGAAGTGCCACAGGGAGCCATCAAGTGGTGATTCCCGTAGCAAGGATGCATCTTCATGTATCTAGGTGAGGTGCTACCAGTGCGGGGAGAGTGGGAAAAAGAGACCTCGGTGCCCGAGAGACCTAGTCAAGTGCCGATCTTTTGGAAAAAAGGGTTATCCTCAGTGTTTTTGTCGATTTTTCTCATTAGGAGCTGGTGAGAAGGGATATGTTATGACTCCATGATCAGGAGAAGGACCACCAATTTCTCCTTAGTTAGGGAAGTATAATTCATCAGGACATTCATTCCAAGTACGTTCTTGTGGTTGTGGAATCTAAATGGTAGGTTTATAGTGACAATAGAGTGGATCTGCTTAAGGTTGTCATGAAGGGTCACAGAGCCACGATACATGTAATACTTTTTCATTGGAGCAGACCAAGTAGGATTAGGATCCTAGACCCTCTATGGTTAGAGATATGATTCTATTTTCCTTAGTCTTATCTTATACTCTTTTTGATATAGGTTATTCCCATAGTTTTATATATATTCCCATTTTTGAGAGACTTGAGATCTGTATCTTTACTTTTGAGGATGTTATGATGCTGGACACTCTGTTGGGGATTAGGACGTCTAGTGTAAATCTGTGCAAGGAGTTTCCTCTTGAGATTGGTGGGTGTCACTTCTTATGGGACCTATATGTCATAGAGATGATAAGAATTGATGTCATTTTTAGAATGAACTGTTTAGTCTCTTTCTAGGACCTTTTGGCTATTATCATCATAGGGTGAGTTTCATGTCACGAGAGGGTATAAATTTTCTAAATAAAGGCGAATAGGATGTCCAAGTGAGTAGAGCTGGACCCAAACATCATGGGTTGAAAGGAATTATTGCCCGGATTTCTAGTTTATATTTGGATGACCAGGAGACTTCACATATTGACATTCCTCCAGTGGTGGATCATTTCATAGACATCTTTACAGAAAAAGTTTTCAGTTTACCTCTAGAGTTAGAGGTTGATTTAGCTATTGATATTATTATAGGAGTGGCACCAATGTCCATCCCCCCTTATAGGATGGCCACACCAGAGTTAAAGGAGATCAATATGTAGTTAGAGGAGTTTTAGGAAAAGGGTTTCATCCAAACCAGTACATCATCTTGGGGTTCTCATGTCCTTTTTGCAGAGAAGGTGAATAGTACCCTCAGACTCTGCGTGGATTATCGAAAGACGAACCAGTTGATAGTCATGAAATGATATACCTTACTTAGGATTGATGATATTTTTTATTAGCTTCGAGGAGCACCCTATTTGAATTGTGGATTGCAACAAAAAGGTTCTCTATGGCCTGTATGTTCCTTTAGTATGGGTGTTATGGTGGCATGAGAATGTATATGACGAGACATGGGAGAGGGAATCCGACGTACGATCATAGTGGAAAGAGTTGTTTGATGATTCTTCTTCATCACCCTTGGAAGGGAAATTTGGGGATGTATTTCTTTAAGGGGGGATGTTTTTATTAACCCACATCTTCATTTCAGGTATAGATCTGGAATTCACGTTGTCTTTGAGGAAAAAAAGAAGAAATGTGAATTTTTAAGTACAGAACATGTACTCAAGAGAACATTCCATATATTTGAGTACCACGTGTAGCCATGCACTAGCTGTGTAACGGCAGAGTACATGGACATGTAGGTGACCTGGAAGATCGCTTAAGGTGGAGAACGATTAAGGCTACTACACGACATGTAACTTTAATGAACACGATGTGTAGTTTTCTAATTTCTTTTAGGAATTAGAGTGGGGTCACATCTAATTCCTAGAACATATTTCATCTCTCCTTAGTTCATATAGGAGAGGGATATAATGACCATGAACATAGAACTCCTCCTGATTATCCATTCGAGATCCGATCGAGACACCGTTGAATGCATTGGAATCCTACTAATGAGTTCTCAATTATCATAGAGCCTTTATTACTAATTTCTCCTCTTTTGTGAGTTTTCATGGGATGATATTATTTACCCTTTTTGTAGATCTATGTCATTATAGGTCAATTCATGGGATGACGTTCAAGTATATTGATCGTATGATATATAGGTAGGTGGTTTGTGCCTTTTTTTCTTGTTTTTGGATTATATATACTAAAAGTGCTGCATAACAACACTTGGGGAATTGCATGATTTGGAATTTAACCTAATTATTTACCTTCCATTTTTTAATTGTTTGGAATGGTGTTGTTTCATATGTGTAAGGTTAGATGCCTTATTTACAGGATACCTTATTTGTGTGTTTCCCTAGTTTGATTGTTTATGGCTGTTTGGCCAAGGTTTTCTATGAGGCATACCTTGTTTCCATGACTTGAATTGTTAGGATGGAGTTTGTTTGACTATATGGATTTTATGTGTTATTATTTTGAATGTTTATCCATGTAGTAGTTATAGATTACATGTGCTTATTTGTTATGATATGCACACTATTTTTCCAATAGACCTTGAGAGCCTTAGACCACTAAAACTGTGGGGGTTTCCATGTTTATTTACGTAGGACCATGAGAGCCTTGGTGTAGACATTTACCCGGTTTATTGACTGTGAGAGATACCTAGGAGGTCATTTATGATTTTTTATGCTATGTTGAGCTAGGGGGTATTGACTGTGAGAGATACCGAGAGGTCATTTATAATTCATTGATGTTATTTTGACCTAGGGGTATTTACCATGAGAGTTACCCAACAGGTTACTGTAAATGATAGGTTTTTTAATAAAACAATGGGGTTAGACCATGAGAGATTTCCCAGATGGTTGTTTATGAATGATTGAATGATTGTGGCATGACTTACAAGCCAAAGAACATGCATGGACTTGGTCTTACTTAATTGTTAGATGGTCTTCTGAGACATCATTTTGTTATTATTACACATGGGATACATAGACTATGATTGATCCGAAGGTTTACATGATTCAATGGATTTAATAATTTCTTAATGAAAATGAATGTGGTTGAAAACTATAGGATTTTTTTTACTTATGAGTACATCCTATTTTATTGCTACATTTCTTCATATTACCTTCTATATATTTTCACTGACAGTTAGGAACATATCTTCTGGTGGTTTCCATGTGGGACTCTTCTGACACCCTATTTGGGTCATGTTTTTGGACCCAAACAGATTATATGATTGCAGGTATAGATAATGGAAATCAACCTTCTGTATGAGGTGCTTGATTGTTGTTGGAGATGTAGATAATTGGAGCAATCTAGGGATTGCGATGATGTTGGTGTTTAATGCTTTTTTGTACTTTGGTTTCATTATTGTATTTCTATAATTGTGACTTCTTTGGATTCTTTCTGAGACACGTGTCACATGCATAATTTATATATTCTCTAGTTGTTTTATTACTATTACTATTCTTCTATTTACTTTTATTTGTGGTATTACTGCTTCTGCAATTGTTTATTATTATATTTCCATTGTGTATACATTTCCAATGATGGAATAGTTTCCCCATTATCACACCATGGTCCTCACTACTAGTCAAAAGCTTCTGGTGTTTGGGTAAATGCATGTGAGGTCATGGGACCAACCCGGTTTGGGGCACCTTTGTGCGGCACCCAGATCTGGGAATTTAAAAAGTGGAACCAGAGGAGTTTTCTTTTCTTCTTTTCCTTACTATTTTGAGCCTGTACACTGGGATAAGAAGTAATAGGTGGTTGGTAAGTACCTGTGGCCAGGAGTAGCTAACTCATGTATAGGGAAAATCCACGTTCCCTCGAATATTATAATTTTTCTAGTTTATCAATTATTACAGATGATAAGATTTCACCGTTGGGTGATTTACTTGTTTTGTGCTATTATAATTTATATCATTGAGGTTCTATTTCGATTTAAACCCTATGAGATGAGGGTATTCCATCTCATTCATCATATAGGCACTTTCTAGAGATCAGATTTCATGCATTCTTATCATGCCATTTAGGATGCATTGCTGATTACATGCTATTGTGATAGATATTGTGCAAGATATGTGTGTTATTGTGATAGATGACAGTATAGAATACAAGATATTTTTTATAGGGTATTTATATTTGTAATGTTTCATTTGGATGGATGCCAAGATTTTTTTATGAGGTGTTATGGGCCCTCTGGGATTAGAATCTTATGGATCATGTTTAAATTTTCCTTAAATTATGTTTTGGTATGACATGAATAAGGATGAAAAAATTTGACTCATGGGTAGTATGGGCCCTCACAGATCAGAACATGGCATGAATTAGCCAAATTTTAAGCTTTTAAGGGTTCTCGAGAAGTTTCATAGGATTACTGTCTAGAAATCCAGACAACACGGTGTGTGGTGTTATGAACACACGCCATGTGTTCTTATGTTCTAGAAGAACAATCGTTTCTTAAGTACACACTATGTACTATATGTATAAGCCGTGTTGTTTTAGACTGTGTGACTTGACTATGTGAGCATAGGCAAAGGGTTGGCAAATCTTGGGTGGAACACACAGTGTATTGGGAGTACACGTCGTGCTATAGTGGACCATGGGTCCAACCGTGTGACTAATGACACAGGTGGATGGAACTTAATTAGTACATGTCGTGTCGACGGTGAACATGTTGTGTAGTGTTACGCCTGTAAAGAACTGTGTAGTTCTAGTCATATAGAATAATATGGGTAGGAGGGATAATTCAAGTAGATGTCATTTCATAGGATGAACACACCGTGTGTATAGGGTGTTACACGACCTGGTTGGTAGAGGTACAAACCCATGTTAAGGCATAAGGAAACATATCGTGTAGTGGTTCTACATGCTGTGTAACCCTATTTTGTAAAACAAGAATGTTTCCTTATACTATTCCATTCTTGCACTTCTATGTTTTTTTCCTTGATAATCATGTACTAAGGTGTGTGCCTGACCTTGCAGAGTCATTCCAACAAGATGTCTTTCAATTGTGCGGTAGGTACAAGATGATGACTAGGAAATGAAAATGCTAGATTAGGGACTACCAGTAGATTCACCCATCGTGCCTGTCTTTCCACAAACTATTATTTCAGACATAGGTGATAATGAATAGTTCAGTGAAGGATTTATGAAGATGATTCAAACATTTCATGGAGCACCACATCCTACTCCAACTATGGTAGAGTTGACATGTGTGTTCTACCATCAGCACAGTCCAACATTTTTAGGGGGTAGAGGACGACATGATACTAAGTCGTGGTTGGAGTCCAATGTTTCTATCTTTTATCATTAGGAGACACCTCTGGAGAGGAGGTTGAATCTCATGACATACATGCTATGTGATTCTACCAAGATATAGTGGGATTTTATCTCACATGCAAGATGTCATCATGATATGTCTTGGGAAGAGTTTCATAGAAAATTTGATGAAAACTTCTACCCCAAAATGTGGAGGGCCGACAGAGCCTGGGAGTTTATTCATTTGGAGTTGGGATCTCTTTTATTGATGAATTATTCCTCTCTCTTTACAGAGCTTCAGCACTTCACACCTATTTTGGGAGGTGACAAGTTATCATGGGCTACACAATTTGAGGATGGTCTCAAGTATGTCATCTAATCCTAGTTAAACATTTTCAGGCTAACTTCAGTGATTTTTTAGTAAATTAGGTGATGATTACTAAGGGAAATATGAAGGATTTGGGTGCTGTGAGTTAGGGCGGTTCAGAAAACAGGGATGGTACTCCTTTATTTGATACCAGGAACCGCTATAGCGAGCCTTCATGTGGTGATTCTAGTAGCATGGATGTATCTTCAGGAAGCTAGGTTAGGTGATACCAGTGCGAGAAGAGTGGGAACATGAGACCCTGGTTCCCTAAAGACCAAGTTGAGTGCCAATCTTGCAGAACGATGGGTCATCTTCATCATTTATAATGGTTTTCTCACTAGTAGCTTGTGAGACGGGATCTGTTATGACTCCATGTTCAGGAGAAAGACCACCAGTTTCTCCTCATTTAGGGAAATAGAGTTTTTTAGGTCGTTTATGTTGAGGAGGTGGTCTTGCCTATGGTAGCCAGAAGATAGGATTTCAACGACAATAGTGTGGATTAGCTCAGGGTATCCAGATAGGGTCGTAGGGCCATGGTACAAGTCAGACTTTATTGTAGAGTAGACCTAGCAAGGTAGGATCCCAGACCCTCTATGGTTAGATGTACGATTATAGTTTACTCGGTTTTAGCTTCTTCTCCTTTTGTTATATGGGCATTCCATAGTTTTATATTTTTTACCATTGTGGAAATACTTGGGCTTTTTATCTTCACCTCTAATTATGTGATGAAACTTGATACTCTGCTAGAGATTATGACAGCTAGTGTTTGTATGTGCAATGAATTCCCTCTTGAGTTTGGTGGGTGTCACTTCTTATGGAACCTCTATATCTTTGAGATGCTAGCCTTCGATGTTATTCTCAGACTGGACCGGTTGGTATCCTATAAAGACATTGTTGACTTCTATCACCACATGATGAGTTTCATGTCTCCATAGGGTGGGTATTCTCTACATAAGGATTAATGGGATGTCTAAGTTATCAGATCTAGACCAAGAATCATGGGTTGGGAGGAATTTCATCCCAGAATGCATGTTTATATATGGATGACAAGGGGAATTAACATATGGACATTCTTCTAGTGGTGGATCATTTTAGATATTTCTTTCTAGAGGACATTGCAGGTTTACCTTCAAAGAGATAGGTATATTTCTCTATTGATCTTATTCCCGAAGCAACAATAGTTTCCATTCCACCTTATAGGATGGCTACACTAGAGTTACACGAGCTCAAGAAGCAGTTAGAGGAGTTGTGGGTGAAGGGTTTCATCTGACCCAGTACTTCTCCTTGGGGTTCACTTATCCTTTTGCGATGAAGGCGGATGGTACCCTCAAATTTTGGGTGGATTATCAGAAGCTAAACTGGTGGACAGTTAATAACTGATATCCTTTTCCAAGGATTGACGATCTCTTTGATCATCTTCAAGGAGCCCAGGTGTTCTCAATGATTGAATTGAGATATGGCTATCAACATTTGTACATTAGACCATAAGATATACCTATTATATCCTTTTAGAGCATGTATGGTCTATTCAAGTATTTGGTTATTCCGTTTGGTCTCAAAAATGTGTCTGTAGTTTTCATGGCACTGATGAACTGAGTGGTCCATCCTTATGTAGATTCTTTTGTGGTAGTCTTTGTGGATGATATATTGGTGTACTCTCACACTCGACACAATAATGTCATCAATCATGAGATCATATTGAGTATATTAAGAGAGCATTAGATATATGATAAGCTCACAAAATTCCACTTTTTGATAGATCAGATTCACCTCTTGGGTTCTGTTATCTCAGAGATTGAAGTACCAATAGACCCAGAGAAAGTGAGAGTAGTAGTTTCTGAGGACTAACCAATGAACATCTTTTAGGTACAATGTTTTTTGGGGCTAGCTGGTTACTACAGGCACATTATACAAGAATTTTCATGATTAACAGTGCCACTGAGGGGCCTCACTAAAAGGGTGTGAAGTACTTATAGAAATATTCATATGATTCAGCCTTTCAAGAGTTGAAAGGGAGGTATACTTCAGTACCGATACTAATTTTGCCGATGTTGGGAAAGAGTTACACCATATTATTATGATTTATCAGGTATTTCAGTAGGATTAGTGCTTATATAGGGAAAAAGAGTCATTGTATATGGGTCTCAGCAGTTGAGGCCACATGAGAGGAATTACCCAACACACGATCTCGAGTTGGCTGTAGTTGTGCACGCATTGTGCTATTGAAGACATTATATTTTGGGAGAGCATTTTGTGGTATACACTAACCACAAAAGTCTCAAGTATATATTTACTCATAGATATATGAATTTGATATAGATAAGGTTGATTTAAAACTTCTAGTCCTTTGAATTTGAGCTTACTTACATGCCTCTAAAAGGCAACGCAGTAGCTGATGTGTTGAGTATGAGGACTCAGATATATGTAGTTCAGGTGGCCAGTAGTGAGTGGTAGCTTATGGATCTGTTCTATGAGATTTATTTGGAGGTGCAAAAAAATAGTGGAAGATGTTTCATTCATCTATAGCTATTATCTCTACTCTACTAGATCGAGTGAGAACGAGGCAACTATTAGATTCCGAATTCCTAGTTCTACAGGAGAGTGTGTCAGGGGAGGACCCTACTCCTAGGTGGACTGTAGGCAGCAACGAGTTCATCCATTTTCATGGATGTGTATGGGTGTAAGAAGACATACACGATAATTTTATTCTATATTTTCATTGCTTAGAATGGGCAGTTCATCCTGGTGTCACCGAGATGTACCAAGATCTACACTGTCAGTATTTGTGGCCAGGCATGAAGAGGGGTGTTTCTAGTTTTTTTGTGAGATGTTCCACATGTTAGTAGGTGAATTAAATGCATCAAAAAAATGGCAATGATTTTACAATAGTTACTTATTCCCAATTGGATGTGGAATGTTGTCATAATGGATTTTTTGATGGATTTACCAAGGTCGCAGAGAGGAAATGATGCTTTATGGGTTGTTGTTGACAGACACATGAAGGATGCACATTTTCTACTAATCAAGAAAACCATATGTGTTTATGAGCTAGGAAAGTTGTATATCTGAGATATTGTAAATTTTATTGTGGTTACACACTCTATCATTTTAGAAAGGGATTACCAATTTTCTTCTCAAGTTTGGTAGGGACTATAGATGAGTTTGGGTATACGCGTACTTCTAAATATGACTTACCGTCACCAGATAGCTGGACAGTCTGAGCACACAATTCAAGTTTGGGAGTACATGCTTCGAGCATGCGTCTTGAATTTATAGGGATATTGTGAGAGATGCATACCCCTAGAGGTGTTTATGTACAATAAACATTTTCAGGAAATGATTCAAATGGAACCTTATGAGGCTTTATATGGTAGGCCATTTCGATCAACCCTATCTTGACTGGAAGTAGGAGAGGTAGCTATGTTAGGACCTCATCTTATTCAGGAGGCCACTGAGCAGGTGGAGTTAATTTAGAAGAGGATGGATACTACAAAATATAGTCATAAATCTTATGTTGATCTATAGAGATGACCTATGGAGTTCATGGTTGGAGATCGTGTTTTACTATGTGTCACACTGAGGTTAGGACATTAGTGGAATAGGAGACATGGGAAAATTTCACCAAGATATGTCAGGCCATTTTAGGTTTTGGAGAGAGTCGGGGTGGTTGCCTATCAGTTGCAGTTACCTTATAGGTATCAGGATATGCATGATGTCTTTAATGTTTTTCAGCTACGATGTTAATTTTCAGACCGTCAAAAATTTTTCATCCTGAGGAGGTTGAGTTGGAGGTGGATGAATCCTTCAAGGATCACCCTATTTAGATTGTGGATCACAACACGAAGGTTCTTCATGGCCAGTCTTTTCCTATAGTACGGGTTCCATCATAGCATGGGAGTGTAGAAGATGAGACATGGGAGAGGGAGGTTGATGTATGATCATAGCGGCCAGAGTTGTTTGATGATTCTTATTCATCACCCTAGGACGGGAAATTCGAGGTTGAATTACTTTAAGGGGGGATTTTGTAAATACCCAAATCTTCATTTCAAGTATGGATCTTGTATTTGGGTTTGTATTTGAGGGAAAGGGAAGAAATGAGAATTTTATATGTTTATTGTGTGTACTCATGAGTACACGCCGTGAACCTGAGTATTGTGTATAGTTGTGTACTGGATGTGTAATGGCCGAGTACAAGGACATGTAGGTGACCTGGAAGACCACTTATTGTAGGGCTAGTTAAGGATATTATACATCATGTAGTTTTTTTATTTGATGAATCATAGAGTGGTCACTTCTAATGTCCAGAACATATTTATTCTCCCCTTGGTTCATACAGGAGAGCGACAGAACAATCATGAACTTTTAAACCCTCTCGATTCTGCATCTGACCTCCGATCGAGACACCGTAGGGTGCATTGGAATCCCATCGGTGAGTTCTTAATTATCCTAGATAATTTCTTCCTTGTTATTATTCTTTTCTAGGTTATCAGGGGATGATTTATTTCTTTTTTGTAGATCTACATTTTTCTAGGCTGATTCATTTGTCGACGTTCAAGTATATCAATCATACGATATCAAGGTAGGTGGTTTGTGCCTTTCTTTGCACTTATTTGGATTATATATGCTTAAAGTGCCACATACTCATGTTTAGGGTTTTTCTTGACTATGAATTTAACCCTGTTATATGTCTGCTATGGCTTAATTGGTTGGAAAGGGGTTTTTCAATTTTTTAAGATTTGATTCCATGTTTAGAGGACACCCCATGGGTGAATTTCACTATTTTGACTGTTTATTGCCACTTGGCATAGGTTTCTAATGAGGTGTACCTTTTTTCCATTCCATAAATTGTTTATAATGGATTTAGTTTGATTATATGTATTTCATGTGTTATTCTTGTGAATGTTTATCAATTTAGTAGTTATAGATTACATGTGTTGCTTTGATTTGATATGTGTGATGTTTTTCCAATGGACCATGAGCACCTTGGACCAGGAAAGCTATGAAGGTTTCCATGTTTATTTACATAGGACTATAATAGATTTAGTGTAGACATTGAACTAGGGTTATTGACGGTGAGATCTCCCCAGGAGGTTGTTTATGATTTATTGATGCTATGGTGACCCAAGGGGTATTGATTGTGAGAGATACCTAGAGGTCATTTATAATTCATTTATGTTTTGTTGACCAAGGGGTATTGACCATGTGATCTACCTAATAAGGTCACTTTAAATTATTGGTGATGTGTAATACAAAAGGGGTTAGACTATGTTTTCTTTCCTAGAGGTTTGTTTATGAATGATTGAATGATTGAAGTGAGTCTTCCAAGACAACGCACAAGATTGGACTCAGTCGTACTTATTTGTTATATGGTCTTTTGAGACATATTTTTGTTACTATTATATAGGGGATATAGATCTTAGGATAGATCACAAGGTTTACATGATTCAATAGATTGAATAATTTCTAAATTAAAATGAATGTGATTTAAAACTGTAGAATTTATTACTTTTGAGTACTTATTGCTTCATTTTTTCATATTACCTACTATATAAATTCACTGACAGTTACGTATAGATCTCATGGTGGTTTCCTACTAGTATTCAACTCACAGCCTATTTGGGTCATATTTTTGGACCCAAACAGATCATATGGTTGCAGGTATAGATAACAAAAAGTACCCTTCTTCCTCAGGTACTTGATTACTGTTGGAGATAGAGAGCATGTGACCAAGATGAGGCTTGCGATGTTGTTGGAGTTTAATACTATATTTTACTTTGGTTTCAGTACTATATTTTTCTCAATGTTAATTATTTGCATGTTTTCATAGACACACGTGACATGCATTATTTATATATGATCTAGTTGTTTTATTACTACTGGGCTTCCACTGTTTACTTCTATTGTGTTGTATTACTTCTTCTGCTATTTTTTACAATTTTCTTTCAACTATGTACACTCTTCCAATGAGGGAATTTTTTTTCCATTATCACACCATGATCCTTTTTTCTAGTTGGTAGCCTCTGGTGTTTGGGGAAATGTGATTGTGGTCATGTGACCAAACTGGTTTGGGGAACCTTTGGGAGACACATAGATTCAGTACATTACATAGTTGTATCAAAGGAGTTTTTTTCTTCCTTTTATTAATATTTGGATCCTATAGACTGGGATAAAAAAGAATATTTGGTTGGAAATTAGCTATGACTGGGAGTAGCTAACTCGTCTTCTAGTGTTTTCCCACTGGAATTCATCTCACTCCCTATTTGAGTCATGTTTTTTGGACCCAAACTGATTATATAGTTGCAGGTATAGATGAGGGAATGTTTCCTTCTTCATTAGGTTCATGATTGTTGTTGGAGATGGAGAGCATGGGACCAAGCTGAGGCTTGTGATACTGTTAAAGTTTACAACTTTTCTATACTTTTGTTTCAGTAATGTATTTCTAGCATTTTAACTTGTTTGGATTCTTTCCTAGGCACACTTGAAATGCATCATTTATATATGATTCAGTTGTTTTATTAATATCAGTCTTCCATTATTTACTTCTATTGTGTGGTATTACTTCTTCTTCTATTGTTTACTATTTTCTTTCTACTGTGTATACTTTGCCAATGAGGGATTGGTTTCCTCATTATGACAGCATGGTCCTCGTTGATATTCGGAGGCCTCTAGCTTTGGAAAAATGTTCTTGAGGTCATGTTACTAACTGGGTTCAGGGAACCTTTTGGTGGAACCCAGATCTGGGACATTATATGTTGTTCCTTATCAGGTTTATATTTCTCAGAACATTAGTGATGAAAAAAATAATATTTATGAATTAGTTTAAGATGGACAATAAGAACATTATGAAGGGTGTTCCATGTATTCAATGTTGTCTTTTATATTTATGATTTATCATATAATGTTTCTCTGTGTAATTACTAACAAATAAATGTACATGATTTTAGAGTTTCTTCATGATTCATTCAGTGAAGCTAAGATCCATGCATCATTATTTGATATGAAGAAAGTGATCAGTAATCTTGGAGTTGATTATACAAAGATACATGAATGATCTAATGATTTCATGCTTTACTCGGGAGAAGAGTATGATATAGAATAATGAACACGATTTCATATAAGTAGATGGATGTCAATGAACAATAGGGAGAGTATAAATCAATTCAAACCCAAGAAAAAACAGAACAAGAAAACTCATTCAAAGGTATTATGTAACCTTTTTATGAAACTATTCTTGAAAAGAGTATTCATGTCATTGAAAACTAAAGACAACATGATGTGTCATGATCAAGATAGAAATGATGGATTGATGACACATCCAAAAGATGAAACTACATGGAATATGTTTGATTCTCTATATCCAATTTTTTTGGGATCCCAGGAATTTATGTTTGGGATTGGATTCTGATGGTTTTAACCATTTTGGTACTTTATGTGCCAATTATAACATCTGGCTAGTTGTTTTAATCCCCTATCATCTAACTTCACGGATTTGTATGAAGAATAATTATTTCCTAATTTTTATGATTATTTTGGGAAATAAAATTCTCTGAAATGAAATTTATATACCTTCAACCTCTAATAAAATAATTGAATGAATTATTGGATGATAGAGTGAAAACATATAATTCTTCAAAAATACAACTATTCAATATGCATGTTGAATTAATGTGGGAAATTAGTGAATTTCCTGAAATATGAAATTTATCTGGTTGGAACACTCAAACTAGTTTGTCTTTCCCAAATTATAATTTTTATTTTGAACATTAAAAATTATCTCATAGAAGAAATTTGAGTTTTATGTGTCATCATATTTTTCTTAATGCTTCTCATAAATTCATGTTTAACAAGACATGATTAAATAGAGATATTAAAATGACAAATTCACTAATGGTTTTATCTAATTCATAAATGATAGGACCATTAATGAATGTCACCAAAGAATTTGAAAAATGTCATCAGTTTAAAGAAGGGGGAAATGGTTTGAAGTAAAAATATCTGAAGAATATAGAACACAAAAATGGATAAAAAAGAGTATATTTTTCAAACATTGTTATCTAGAGTTTAATTTGATACATCACAATATTTAAGTATTTCATATTGAGAATAACATCTATGACAATGTAATTTTTATAGTGCATAATTATAAGTGTAAATTGAAGGATCACCTTAATTCTCGTAAGGATTTGGAGTCAATGAATATAAATCATAGTTGGATGGAAAATGTGAATGAAAAGTATCCTTCAATTATTTTTCCAATTATATATAATGAGAAAGAAATATTCCATTAAACATTAATGAATGTAAAAGTTACAAATAGATATTCAAGTAACATATCATAGTGTGATGACTTTAAACATTGAAGTTTACATGGATTGAAAAGTCATGAATCATATATTTTGACAGATCAATTTTTACCATTGGATTTGTATAATACTTTACATGAAAATGTAAATACAGTTCTCATTGAGTGTTATACACTTTTCAGAGAGATTTGTGGAAAAAATATTAATCCAAATGAGCTTGATAAACTTCAAGAAAGAATTGTTTGGACACTATATCATTTCAATTTTTTATTTCCACCTTCATTTGTCACAGTCATGATTAATTTGACAATTCATTTGGTTGAAGAAGATAAACTTATGGGAAAAGTAAACCATTAATGGATGTATCCAATTCATAGGTACATTGATTTATTTATTTTCATTGGTGAATATTATTTTATCAACTCATTACCAATTGTTTCTAATATGTTTCTTATTTTTTTTCATTTGGTACATAGGTCATTTAAAATCATATATAAATAATAAATCTCAATCAGAAAGCTCTATTGTTGAAGGGTACATGGATGAAGAGTGATTGAACTTCTGTTATAGGTATTTGGATTGGATTGAGACTAGATTCATTTTTTTGGACGTGCTGATGAATTCTCTACTAATTGTAGTTCTTTAAATCAGTCATTGATATTTCCAACTATTGGATATCCAATTCAAATGGGTTCAAATTTTAAACAAACTAAATTGGAGTTTCTACAAGAACATAGATATGTGTTACTAAATAGTGTTATTGCAAATTCATTTATTAATGAATTATGGCTGAAAACAAAGAGGCTACTAAGTGGTCAAGCTCTAAATGAGACAGAATTAACCAAATCTATTAATATGGAATTTTTAATGGTTTTCCCATCATGTAAGTACATAATCATATTAATATTATTAATATGAAGTTATTTTGTCTATGTTAAAAGTAACAACTTATAGTTTTTTTTCTAAATAATTAATATTGATAATCATTCTGAAATATCTAATTATTTGAAGTTTTTGGATTGAGTTCTATTAAGATATGATAAGAGATTTGATGCCTACAATTTTCATGGATGTAGGTTTTGTAAAATTTATTATGAATAACACTAGAAAACTCAAAATAGTAGTGTATTTATATTTAAAAAGGGGGGATACTATGGAAAACTGGTTGATATATTTGAGTTAAACAATAATGGATAGTTTTTAGTTATCTTATTCAAATATTTAATGGAAAATATTGATAGGGGTATAATGAAAGATTGATTACATTTTACTTTTTCAAACTTCTATCACTTAATGGATACTAGTGACCATAAAGGGATTGATCCATTCAACTTTGATTTACAAGTGACGAGGATTTATTATGTGGATGATGAAATACATGAGGTTTGGAATGTTAATGTACTCTTAATGGAGTGAGACTTATATGATATGGGCAATGAAGGTCAATTGGTGCTTTGTGATAGTGAACCACATCAACAAAAAATTATTGAAAAGTTTTTTCCTGAAAAAATGAAAATGGAAGAGCATGAAAGAGAGGGTAAAAAATGAAGGACTCTTCCTAGTAGAGGGTGATAACAAAGAAGATAATGAAGAAGAAAATAATCGAATATATAAATTGGTAATAAAATTATATTACAATTTCTCAATGATAAGTGTTTCATACATATATACATTGTTATAGTTTTCCATTTCTTTTTGTAAAAAAGATTTAGTTTTTAATGTCATATATATTTAATATACCTTAACCATTTGAAATGTAGAAATGTTGGTAACCAAAAAACCACAAAGTACACCCCCACTACCATCATATTCTATAGATCCTAGTGATTCTGTTTTACCAAAAAGTACTAGTGAGTTAGCCATTTTTCTATAATTCTCTAGTATACCACCATGTGATTCTCCTCTAATGATAGAGTAGCTGGTCACCCCTTCATATATGGGATATTAGAAAGTTACTATTACTTTTTTTAATGTACATTTTAAAAAAAATAACATTATATTTTTTAATTGTTTCATGAATTTTTTAGACAGATAAATAAACCATAGAAGGGATACAAATATGAACATAGAATATATATGGTACCTTAAGGACTTCAAGATTATCATTCCATTTTATGAGTTCGGGGTGCCTACCTATGATTCTGTCAGAATATATGTCTATATTATAGCTCATCTTGCTTACAAGATTGTGATCTTTCCAATTAATTATAAATATTGGAGGCATATTCCTACATCTTGTAAAAAACAAGTATTTGATACTCAAGTAAAGTTAATGTTAACTTAGTAATTCATGATAACTAATTTTAAAGGCATGTGTTATTTTTTTTAATATAATTATAAAGTTTTATGTTTTTTATTTGAATATATTTTCTCATTTTAATTTCAGTGAACTTGTTTCAAACCAAGGAATTTGAAAAGAACACATAAAACATCCATAAAAAAACTAAAATGACACTTTTATATAGAAAAAATGCATTTTGGATTATACTAACCACATATTGCGACAGATTGATTTGTTCTTGATTCTTACACATAAAAAAACTTATAGATAATTATCCATACGATTGAAAATAATATGAGCTTGTTTTCTCAGTTTTGACTCGGTAAACACTTATGAAAGGTACAAAAGACATTAAAAAGAATTGGGGGTCAAAACCAGAAAATCAATTTTATATATATCTGAAATCATGGGATAATGACCATAGATTTAATTATGAAATATAGAAATTTATGACATGTCATTCTGAATGATGGTTGTCCCATTACAATCATAAAATCAATTTCCGTGTATTATAACACTAAAATGTGCATGGAATAGTTAAAACTAGGAAAATGACATCAGATTGTCCTCAAATTAGGGGACACTCGACATAGATTTTAATTTCTAAATGTAAGAATCGACATCATGTCATAACATATGATTGTTTTCCTATTATGGTTGTAAATATGTTTTTAGTGTTTTAAAACACTAAAATGTACACAGAACAGTAAAAACAATAAAAATGATGTCATATTGATCTGAAATCAGATGGAAATTACTATATATTTAATTGTCGAATGAAGAAACTGACGGTACATCATTCCAAATGATGTTTTTACCATTATTACTGTAAATGTGTTTTTAGTGTTTTATAATAATAAAACATCTGTGGAATGGTCCAAACTAGGTAAAAGATATAATATTTTCATGAAATAATTGTATAGACACTACGTAGTTTTTCTTTATGTGTATACATAGACAACACACAAATATGATAGGTGGTGTGGTCATAATTACTCAGCAAACACTTATGAAAGTTATAAAGTCTTTCAAAAACAAGTGTGAAGGGGGGTTCAAAACAAGGAAAATGATACTAGATTTCTTTGAAATTATGGTAATCTAATAGTAAATTTAATTTTTCAATGTATGAATCGAGAACACATCATTAGGAATGTTGGTTTTATCATTGTGTCCATAAATGCAGTTTCGTGTTTTAAAACACTAAAACTTGCATGAAAAGGTCAAAACCAAGAAAATGACACCAGATTATCCAAAAATCAAGAGAAAACCACATCTTAGTTGTTTTTTACATATAAACAAATAAAACACATCAATATGACATTAATTGTGTTCTAAATTACTTATTACACACTTATAAAAATTTAAAAATCTTTTAAAAAAAGTGTTGGGGGTCAAAACCAAGAAAAAGGATTCATATTTCCCTGAAATATAGGGAAAACAAAAATGGATTTAATTTTTAAATATAGGGGCCAATGACATTTCATTCTAAATGAAGGTTTCCTGTTATGATCATAAATACGTTTTAGTGTTTTAATACACTAAAATGTGTATGAAATAGTCAAAACTAGGAATATAACATTGTATTATCATAAAATCAGGTGAAAGAAAACATAGATTTAATTGTGTAGAGTGGAAAATAAAGACATGTCATTCTGAATGGAATTTTTCCTATTATAGTCATAAATGAATTTTTAGTGTTTTAAAACACTAAAACATGCATGGAATTGTTAAAACATTGAAAACAAAATTAGATTATCTTAAAAAAAGGGAAAAAGCACTTTAGATTTAATTATGAAATTTAAGAACTGAAAAAACATCATTTTAAAGAATGATGTTCCTATATGAACATAAATGCATTTTTAGTGTTTTTAAAAACTAAATCTTTTTTATTTTCATTTTATGAAATAAAATAATGTCAGACTGAGGACTCGACCCCATGACCCCACGACCCCCACCCCAAACCCTAAACCCTTACCACCACATCCACCCAAAAAATTTTAAAACACTGAAATGTTTGTGGAAATGTGAAAACCAAGAAAAAATGTTGAATTATCATTAAATAAGTGGATAAAAATTTCATATTTAATTGTGAAATGTTGGAACTGACAACACCTCATTCTGATTGATGATTTTCTCAATATTTATATAAACACATTTTTAGTGTTTTAAAACAGTAAAACATGAATGAAATGGTCAAAAATAGACAAATGAATTAAATTTGTCCTTAAATCATGGGCAATACACCATATATTAATGTGTGAAATATAAGAATTGATGAAATGTCATTTTAAATGGAATTTTTTAATTTTGGCCATAAGCCCGTATTTAGTGTTTTAAACTCTAAAATTTTCATGAAATGGTAAACACATAGAAATCCATGTTATATTGTACTGAAATTAGAGGAAAATGACTATAGATTTAATTGTGACATTTAGCAACTGACGACATGTAATTCTGAATGACAATTTTCCTGTTATGGCTGTAAATGTGTCTTTAGTGTTTTAAAGAATAAAACATGGATGGAAATTTAAAAACTCAAAAAAATGTCATATTTCCTTAAAATCAAGGGTAAAAGAACATAGATTTAATTATGAAATTTTGGAAATGATGGAATTTCATTTTATATAATTATTTTCTTGTTATAGTCGCAAATTTATTTTTAGTGTTTTAAAATAGTAAAACATGGGTGGAATAGTCCAAACTAGTAAAACGATGTCATATTGTCCTAATGTAAGGAGAAAAAAACAGGATATTGTACTGTGAAATGTAGAAACCAACAACACATCATTCTAAATGAGGAGTTCACACTTATTCCTGTAAACGATTTTTTAGTGTTTTAAAACAATGAAATGTGCATGGAATGGTCAAAACCATAAAAAACAACCTTATATTGATGTAAAGTCAAGTAAAAAACCACATCAAAGTAGTTTTTGAAATATAGGACATGATGTGATATCAAGATCTTTAAAATTTTTTATTAAATAAATTTCAAGAACATTGCACGCCACTTTAAAAATAAATTAGGATATTTACTTATCCCATTTCAGTTTTAAGCATTTAATATTATCGTAAATATGTATGTTTCAATTTTAAAAGTGTTTTTAATTATATATTATTTTTTACGTTAAAATTGATTTTATTTTATTAACTAAATAACAAATTTAATGTATATAATAATGAATATATTCTCTGTATTTTCTCTTTCTAATTTCATTTTCTAAATGTTTTGGATGTCATTGTAGGTGGAAGATGATAGTAATAGGAATAAGGTTGAACATTTCGATCTGTGACATTTTTTAGAAGAATGTAATTATAGTTCTTATTTTTCATGGTATGTTATTTTTTTCAATTATTTTATTGTAATTCTGATTTATTATATTTAGTTTTAATTTTTGATTCATTTTTTGTTACTTGATGCGATGATGTGGTAGGTTTCAGTTGATTAGATGATGCATAGGAAGAAACATGTAATGTAGGGTGTGGCATGGATATATATTGTGAATGGTTTTTTTACACATATTTTATATGTACATATTGAATAATGAGGTATTGGTTGATGTATAGGCTGACTGAGACTTGGGTTTTGATGATCATGGATGTTTGTAAATGACTATGGATGTGTTATATAAGTATGATGGTTCTATCATATATTTATTTTCTAGTTTATAACGTTTTAGTTTTATATATTTATAATTATTTATTAATATTTTTCATAAAAAATAAAATATTTTTAGCAGAGGATTGTTTTAACTACTGCTAAACATATTATATTGAATGTAGTTAGTAGAGGTTCAATTCTTCCGCAGCTAAAATTAACAACCACTAAATGATTTTCATTGATTAATTTTATTTTCATTATATTATCAATGAATATTTTTTTTATTAAAGAACCACCACTATTTAAACAAAAAAACTACCACTAAATTATCAAAAAATTACACTTTAAAAATCCACTTTGAAATAAAATAGACTGCCACTAATTGACTAGAAATCGTGAAATACGTAGTGAATTTTGGAACCACTTCTAAACTATTAGAAGTTAGATTAACCTGCTACTAGACCACTAAGTAACAACCTTTAACAACCATTTATTTTATTGTGTATGTATACTTAGTATGTTTCAGCTTTTAATGCATCTCTTAAATTGGGGTTTCAATAGTTAATTACTTCCTATGGTTTTATCCAAGATGTTAAAATTTTATAAATGACTATTGGTTAATAATCATATATATAACCTATTGAGGGATTTTTTTAGAGGGGTTTTGTCATAATAATTAGAAGAGTAAAAAAAATGTGACAATACTAGTAATTATAGCCATAGTTAGTAGAGGCATGTTTACTATTTTAGAGCTAACCAGTTAGTTAAAATTTATCTCATGTTCAATTGGTAGTCTTTTAGAGTTGGTTCCTTAGAACAAGCATACATTGTTTTCTTAGATTACTAGAATGTTCAAGTATATAAAATTTAATTATTATATTATCACATTATTATTTTTATTCTATGTAACATCAATGTGATAATGTATTTAGAGAATATATCGCATCAGATTTAATATAAGTACTCAACCATAATGGGAATCAACGAATGATATAAAAATAATCTAAATAATATATCTTATAGTATATATGACATATATCTAACCATAAAAAGATGATATTTTTTTACTATATAGTGTTGTATTCCACTAAGAGGATAAGTATTTGACTCATTATGTTTTTCACGTAGTAATCTCCAAGAGATGTGGTTATGAGGAAAGAACTACTAATATAAATTCCATAAGTTTAAATATTATTGTATATTCCTATTTGTGATTGTGTGTTTATATGAATTTATATATAATATTATTATTAAGGTATATAATGAATAACTTACTTTGATGTATTGATGAAAATTGTGATGATATATGATCATGGAGAGGTAGGATACATTGAGTGCATCATAAGTGATATGACATTAATGAATAAGTCAAGAGAATATTTTTACCTTCCAAATTGTGGTATATGATATCTCTGAACCTTTAACTAAAATAGAACATTCATATTAAATCCATGACCATTATTTTTTTTGAAAAATTTCATTATATATATTCAACAAAATATAAACCAAGAATTTGTGTTAATGAAAATATTTATATATCCTTCTTGATGATAAATTTTAAAAAAGGATTATATTAAAAACAACCATTTTTCTGAGGTTTTTTTAATATAACATAAAATGTTTTAACTATTTGTTCCTTTAAATGTTCATTGATTCCAATCCTAGACTTTATGATGGCTCTCTTAATTCCCCTGAGAAATAATGATAGAGGGTCACACACTATATGTAATGAATATTTGATAATAAGTTAAAAATAATTCATTAATGAAGTAGTGGGTCATAGAACTAGCCACTTATATTGTTCCTTGAAAACATTCACTTCACCCCATGGATACCGAAACTACATAACCACACCAATGGCTCATTGGAATCATATAAAACATTCCAATGATGTCACTAATAATATACAATATCTACAAGATATCACAGATTTTATATCCATGATATCATGCATATTTTTTTCCATATATTTATTTGTTATCATTTTATATTTTTGAAAATAAAAACATAAAAAATTATTGGTAGTACAAGATGCATACATAGATCCTAGTTAGTGAAAATTGTGTTTATCAATGATGAAAAATTGATAACTAATTACATAATTATTTTCACTATTAGTTCATGGATTCTATGAACATGTATCCAAATGTATGAGGAAGAGTTCAATTACTATGGAATATACATGGTTGGTTCACAATACACCTAATCATGTGATCAAAACATGTAATCTATAGTGTTTGAAAAAAATTATTTTACATTTTCAATGGTATGTCTTAAACCCACATCTTCATTTATTATAAACACCTCTATGGATATTCCCCCAGCTGATGAGTCCTCCTCCCTTACCTCCCTAATTCCCCTCATAAATATTTACAAAATTTGGCAAGATGAGTTCTATATTTATCTTCCACTAATTTTTTCTCTTTTATATTTCTATGATTCTACAAATACCTTCTTGTGTCATTTCCATAAACAGTCATGATGTCCACGTCTAAAGATTAATTTTGGATAATCGATGGTTTTTTAGTTAATAGGGGTTTTAAAGCCTCTTATTAGTCCCAATATTTATTCATTTGAAGAATGATAATATATTCACAGGATAAGAGTTAGGTGTTTCAATAGGATTCCATTAATTTTTGTTGACGCTCCTTTCGTCACGGAATCTAAAGTTCGGAAAAGGGAATATCTAAGCAAAAAGTGATTCATCTTTTGAAGAAACATCAAAAATCGACAAAGGGATGGACAAGGAGAACATTGCCCATAGGTCGCGCAAGTTCCCTCTTGGTCGCGCAAGTACACTTGCGCGCCGCCTCAATACTTGCGCGACCCCTCATGGTCGTGCAAGGGACTTGCGCGACAGATCTGGTAACCGCCCAGTAACCGCCCGGGGTCTTCTTTTGCCTATAAATAGACCCTGTGGGCCCCCCATTCGGGAGGATCTCTTTCCAGAAACTCGGATCAAAGCTCCCGACGCCCAAGTCTCTTCTCAAAGCTTCCAGAACACTTCTAAGGTAATCTCTTACCTAGAACGGAAGATCTAAAGAGAAGAAGGAAGGCCCAAGTGTTGAAACTTATAAAACACTTGTGCGCCAACTTAATTCCTTCAATACAACTTGCGCGTCCCTTCTCTGGAAGAACTCCAAGAGGATGATAAAGGGTTTAATAAAGAGTCTCTCAAGTATTTCAACTCTGGTTGAAAATCGCGCAAGTATCCCTCATGTCGCGCAAGTACACTTGCGCGACCAACACTTGCGCGCCGACGCAGGACTTGTGCGACCTTCAAGACTTGCGCGCCCCTATCTTTTTGGGTGCCCATCTTGCCCATTTTTACCCCTCTTAAGCCATTTCACCCTTCCTATTCAAGATTCAGTCTTCAAGATACTCTTCAAAGCCATTTATGGCATGATTTCTTGATTTGACATCCTTATCTGAAAGGAATTCTGTGAAATATCTCTCAAAACCTAGTGATTTAAACATCTTTATGTCACTAAAGATTGAGAGTTCATTCATTCAACCTCATCCTTTAAGATGAGAGAATCCTAACCTGGGTCTCCTTTTCAGGAATAATCCCCAGTTATAAAACCTTTGATTTGGGCATCTTTCTTAAGAATAAGCCCCAATCAAGTCCTTTAATCTTGGGCATCCTCCTCAGGAGTAGGCCCCAAACCTTAATCCCTAACCTGGGTCTCCTTTTCAGGAATAAGACTCAGTCATAACCTTGGGCTTCCTTTTCAGGAGTAAGCCCCAAGTCCCCTAACCTAGGCTTCCTTCTCAGGAATAAATCCTAGTCATAAATCTTGGGCATCCTTCTTAGGAGTAAGCCCCAAGTCTCTTAAAATTTCTCTTAACCAGTCATAAATTACCTTTGATTTGGGTTTCCTTTTCAGGAATAAAACCCAATCATAAGTCCCCTCCTAACTTGGGCATCCTCCTTAGGAGTAAGCCCCAAGATTAGAATATTCAAATATCCATAAAGCACATATAACTTTATGGACCTTGTTCATGTATTTTCTCCCTAAAAGTAAATCCTAAAACCTTCATCTATCTGGGCAGTCATCCATACATAAGCCCCAAACAAATTCTTATGGTTGCATCTTTCATGGCACAATTGTCTAATTTTTTCCAATACCTCTTGTTTCTCACACCGATCATGACTCACGTGAGCTTAGAGTGTAAAAGTAATTATGACATTCATCTTTGAGCCATCAATCATAAACATCATCCATTCCTCGAACTACGTGGATTCTGATTCCTTTTTTAAAAACAAAGGATACGTAGGTAGCCCATTTATGGGTTCGATCCCAACATTGAAATAATCTATGTCCTTCTGAATGACGATAAACTTCAAGTGCCCCACTGAGTGGCTTTAAAACCAGCCTGGTCATCAAAATGACCAAGAGACTTTTATATAAATGTTTTGAAGGATACCATTGACAAAGAATCTCTAAACAAATATAGATGATTCTATATTGATGAAGAACCTCGAATACATATAAAAGATTCTCTAAATTTCTTGCATATTTAATCATTGATTGTTAAAACTAAAGGAAAACTCATTTTATACTTGGTAATGTAATAAGGATTCACGAACTTAACTTAAATCTATAAAGAGAGTCCCGGAGTAGACAATAATTCCCCTCAAAAAGGTGTGATGAGTCCGACCTCCCATCCTCTCGACCAATGCAAATTTCCAAGCCTCATTAGCCCACAAGCTAATGAGCGTCTGCCTTTGGAAAGTAGGTCCAAACGGATGTGGAATCATTGGATGTTTCCGGTTCTACGAACAAACCCGGTAGAAACCGATCGGAACGTTTGAATCTCCCGTCTGGGAGGTCATCCCCGGATTCCGTGCGAAACACCTACAAAAAGGAATGGATCATATAATCAGTATGGGATTCTGAGGCTCAGAGAACCACGGTGTGGTGATATTAAAAATATTATATATTTTTTCTCACGTGGGATTATTTTATTTTTAAACATGAAATAAATATTGATCAGAGACTTAGATTAGAAATACGAGGCCACTGTTGAGTTTAGAATGCGCTGTTTACATTAATAGAAAAAAATATTTCAATGATAGATGTGTTATTGAGGGTGATTTGGTGGGGCATTGAGGGATGGGGTTATTAATTAAATAAAATTTAATTAACAACATCACCCACCACTCCAATTTGGTGGCATTAGGATGCACATAGGAAAATGAAGAGGATCTACTATTTGTTAGAGATGACCCATGTCCATGGAGAATAGAATAGGTGTTGTTCATCCTCATTATTGGCATCGATCGTCATCGTATTGAGAAGTATTGTGTTCTGAAGACCATTTTGGATCTAAAGCTTCGGAGTTTCTCATTGAGGTAGGTGGATTTATGTGTTTTACATCCCCTACCCATTTTGAATCATTTTTATGGTTTTTGTACCCTTATAATTTATTTAGGGAGTAATGTGGGAAAATATGTAGTTTCGAGGATACAATATATGGTTTAGGGTGGCTCAGAAAAAATTACAATAAATAATTTTCATTTACATGGAATGTGGTTCTAGGAGACACATCATTTGTTCTTTCAATTTGGGGAAGATAATATTTTGGTACTATACTTATTGTTTGAGGGTTACACATCATGTAGTAATCTAGGTCGTGTGTCAAAGGGACATGGGCCTGATTTCTGTGTCAAAGGACATGACTGTGTAAGGGTATATGACCAGGAGACAGGTACAGAGGTTCAGTCTCATGGGAACAGTTTAAAGACATAGCCCAAGGGGATGATTAGTTGATATACACAATGTACCAAGGGTAAAAACTGTGTGGACAACACATCTGGGAAAGCCATGTTGAAAAGGATATGGGGTGTTGGCCGGGTGAGGAGATACACATAGTGTATAAAATGTACACCTTGTCTGGTGTTACAAGGACATCAGGTCATGTAGGGGTGAGGACATACATGGGGGTTCAGACAATTTCACAAGTTGTGTGACATGTGGTACACATCATATTGTTCCTTTTTATACACTCCATGTACCATCAAGCAACACGACTATGGGATGGTGTTGAGAGACATCATGTTTTTTAGGTACATGCCATGTTCCACCTTTAGAGACTTTTCTCCCTCCCTTGTATTCTTCTTAAAGACCCATATAGAGGCCTATAAACATCCCATCCTAAGTGTTTTTTAACATAGAACATGATGGTGGATATGGTTTAGGAATATGATATGTGATGGAAAGTGATGTTTTAAGTCTCTTCGGTTAGATATGTTTACACTAGTTGTGCTTGATTGAGTTTACATGGCCTTTCCTATAAGGTTGTGTGACATAACGTCTATTGGTGCCAAAATTCGAGATAGAGAATAATACAAAAAGAAGGCACCATTGGATACCTCAGGATGCTATTTCACAGAGTCCCCCTAGCACCGTTGCCGTCGCAAAGCAAGGTGGTGGGACGCTCTGCGAACACATTTGATGTTCATGAGCCCGCTGGGAAGCAATGAGGTAAGACACTTTGCAAACACATTTTACGTTCACGACCCCACCACAAATCAAGGATGTGGGATGTTCTGCAAACGAATTTTTTGTTCGCGAGCCCGCTGCGTAGTCATGAGGATGGATTCTCCTTGAATGCATTTGACGTTTGTGAACCCACCACGAAGCAATGAGGCGGGACGCTTGGTGAACGCATTTGAATTTTGTGATCCCTTTGTGAAGAAACAAAGCCCCTCTTGGTACCGTGTAATCTCCACTTCACGGTACATCTTTCTTATAAATACTTGGCTCCACTGAGCCCAAGGACGGACAATCTGATCTTTCGACTTCCTTGATCCCGAATCGCGAAGCACCCTTATGCTCTGTGAACCATGAGCTGTGCGAGGTACCTTTTCTCCGTGATGTACTCCCCTTTTCCTTGATTTAATATCCTCTTCCGAGAGGGATTCCTTTCACAAATCCTTAGGGCCTTCGTGAAGGAAGGGGATCCCCAAGGGGACCCGGGTCATCACGGAGCATTTATTCTTTGTGAAACATCCCTCATGTACACATGATCTACATGCCAAGGCAGGGCAATTGTACTTCATGAAGCACATCTCTTCACGATGACTTACTTCGTGAGGCACCTTTGATCCGCAAGGCCATGCTCCGCCAATTCCTTTCCGCTTCATGAAGCACTTCCCCTAGGAACCTATGACCAATGATTAGGCTCTTCCACGCTACTTCCCAAAGCACACCCCCTCGCAAATACGCTCTACCACATGGAACATCAATGCCTCACATGACCCCTACCTATGAACCCATTTACTTGCAATTCTTTTTCCCGTGTGAGCCTCCAGGCTCACATGACTTGGCTTCAAAGTCCCCTGTACGACACTGCCCATTGTGTTGCTCTGCCGCATGCTTCTTCACATAGGCATGCTAACGGCTATTGCTTCTTCACATAGTCATGTTAACGTGGTCCCCTCGATGCTACGCTCCATGACACCCCCTCACCACAGCTTTTCATTTCCCCTATCAGAACCAAGGATTAGAGGGTACTGGTTATGTAAGTCCTAGGGGTGTGGAGCAAACCCACATCATTCGAGCTGTAGAGCGTTAAACTTCTAAGCACCTTCATCCTTAGTACATGACATTAAACTGCGACCTCACATGTTCCTCGCACATGGGGTACCCCCACCTTCGACATTCTTCATAGCCACTAGTCTCCAAAAGAGATGATATCTTCTTTATGGGAGTGGTTTTTGTCTGTGGGGAATGGGAAACCATCTTGGTGTAAGCCCCTAGATTTCTTGTATGTGTTAGCATCCCTACTCCTCCTTTATTCTTCGGTCCCCAGGGCCAGCAAAGGGCGTGATGGGGAATGATTCTTCTCCTTTCTTCTGGCCTAAATCTATTTCCCGATGCGCTTGTTCACCATTGGGCCTCCCTCATGGAGTAATTTCCAACCTCTTCATGCTGCTAACCACGCATAATCCCATGTTTCCTCTTTGGGCTGAGATCACGTGCAATCCCGACTCCACTTCCCACAGACGCACCTTTCACGACGTGATCATCAGGTCTCTATTGTCGCTTGTTTCTCACACCAAGCACAACTCACATGGGATTAGATAAATCACCAACCATGACATCCACCCTAGTCATCCAAGATTGTAAGCCCCATTCCACCACCTGAACTATGTGGACCTTGATCCTTTCCAAGGTAGGGTACATAGGAAGCCTCCCTGAGGTTCAATCCCACTAACACCCGATCTCTACGACCATATTCACATCGGTTCACCAACACCCTGGGTAGCCTAAAGTGTAAGCATCATGCCCCACCACCTGAACTACATGGTCTTTGATCTTTTCCATGGAAATGTACATAAGAAGCCTCCCGGAGGATCAATCCCAACAACCATTGGACCCCGGTCCACCTTCACGTCAGTTCGCCGATGACCACCTAAACAATGTGGTCTTTGATCCTTGATATGGAAAGGTATGTAAGAAGCCTCCCTAAGGTTCAATCCCAATACCTGGTCATTCTGACCATCTTCACGTCAATTCCCAACCACCTGAACTACATTTTCATTGATCCTTGCTAGGGAAAGGTACATAGGAATACTCCCTGAGGTTCAAGCTGACAATCCACGTGGACCCTAGGTCCATATTCACATTGGTTCACCGACTCATTCCCCCATATCATAAACTACAAGGTCATTGATCCTTGCTAAGGAAAGGTAAGTAGGAAGCCTACTAGAGGTTCAATCCCACCACCCATTGGTTGTTCCAACCCTTTTTGACATCAGTTCGCCAATAACCAACACCCAGCAGTTCCGACCCCTTTCAACATTGGTATGCCCCCATCCTACTTGATGTTAAACTACATGCATCAGTCAGTGGTGAGCCGTTGTGACCCTATCGAACTTTAAGCCATTGTAACCATATCTATTTGTAAGCCGTTGTGACCATATATAGTTGTAAGACGTTGCGACCCCATCCAGCAATAAGCCGTTGTGTCCATATCCAGTGGTAAGCCATTGTGACCATATCCAGCAGTAAGTCATTGCGACCCCATCAAGTGGAAATCCATTGAACCCAAATTTGTGGTAATCTGTCATCAGATGAACTACATGGACTTTGATTCCCTACCATGAGGATATGTAAAAAATATCTTCAAGGATCAAGCCCAAAACCATCATCATCCTCTTTACGGTGCCATCACATTCACCATTTTCTTCAAAGAACCTTCCCTCATCCATTCTTGTCCTACACCGGACTACCACATTCTGGTGCAATCATTTCACCCCATTTCCCGTTCCATTTAACATCATTTGAGAAGCCACCCACATGTTGGCCCCAATATCTGCGTTCCCTCCAGGGGGATCCTCTATATGATCCACTCTAGTCAGTGTTCTGACCAGCCCGATCTATCTCCACTTGACGTTAAACTTGTGTAATACCCTATGTTAACCAAAGGAAGTTGAGTAAAACCTTAGATACATGCCCATGGAATATGATTCCTCATGTAATATGTGGGATGCCTTGGGCTTCCACACCCTCTATAATCCCTATAATAATAGACAATAGAAAGAATTTCCAATACACTAGTGTCCAGACACACCAGTGATGCCCAGCGTGACTACTCCCCTAACCATAGGTTGTTTCCCTGACCAGACCCCTTGGAATGTCCTGACAAAAGTAGTGTAAATAACTGGTTTACATGAAAATATGGCACTAGGAAGAGTTTCATTAACAACATCTTAAGTCTATGAGGGAGACCTAGACTATGTGACGAGTTCTTTGGAGGTATCCACGAAAGGAAGAACTGACATCCCATCATCCTATTTCAATCATGGAGCAGACGTCCTTGAATAAGGAGCGGATGTCACCCTCATTTGGGAAGTAGGAATGCGAGGAAAAAAACCACGCCCTTCATCCCCTAACGAGACAGACATGCACGCCCTAATGAAAGCATAAGAAATAGAAATGGGGAACCCGACAAGAATTTATTCTCCTCAATATAGATATTAGTAGCACTTGGGGCATCCATGGACTGACGTGTCACCGGATCCAGTAATCTGTGCTGTATCCCACCAAGAAAATAGTGGTCCTAACATGAAACTCACTAGAAGTCGTGGTAGTAGAATGTTAAACATCCCATTCTAAGATGTTGTCAGCGTTGATCCCTCTTACCAATCACGGAAGACGGGATGTCACTGGGGCATTGGTATTTGATTCCTTTTCCTCTCATCACTGATAAGTTAGTCTTCCTGCTTCTCAAGAATCAGGTTACTGCATCTGGAACTTGATCACCTCCTACACACTGACGCTAGGGCATGGGCATCACTAACGCGGTAGTCCCAAGTGGTTTCACTGCTTTTGGGATAGCCTCTACAATTACGACAATGGGGCACCCACGCCCCCTCTCCCCATTGGAGGTTATCCAACGAATGGTAATTAACAACCTTGTGCGTTGTTATGAGGAAGAGGGAATAATCCCAACTCGAGATATGGACCTCCTGGATCTGGAGGCATCCGCGCCTCACCGTCAACACCACCCCCAAGGGCCGCGCAGGGAGCCATTACTCCCCACCATAACATACAACCATTTCGGGAGCCTATCCCTAGAGCGCTTCGAGGACTCCCTGCCTTATGCTGATGAGTTAGGTGATTTTTGACCCAGCTCAGTTTGAGTCCCGTTCTAGGGGCTACCAGCAAGGTCTCCCACCCGGCCGTGTCAGGGCCACTGCCTGATTTTACTGGACGAGGAGCAGGTAAGCTATGAACCTGCACCACCATCCTCGAATTGTCCGACCAGATGCCAAAGTAGGGCGCAAGATGAGGACGACACCAACCTAGGGGAATCAACGCCGATGGATACTATGGCCCAGGACACTTCCGAAATATATCATCATGTCCCTACATACACTGAGCAATGGTGCTTATACACCCAACCGAGATCGAGGCCCCAACCGCCCCACGGACAGGCTGGGTCAACTCTCCTGGTCACAAGCATGAGTAGAGGTCACTGTAAACGAACCTGCAGTGATGCCACCTCATACAGAGGTCCTCCCCATACCACTACAACATAAAGTGTGGGACTTCCCCGCTTTGAGGCTCGGCATGTAGGTTCGCTCTGTGCCACCACCAATCCAAATAAAGGTGTTCCCCGCTGTAGTGATAATCGACACGGAAGCCTCTCATGTTCCCATTACACTAGATATGGAGTCATTCCTCCAAATCCAGATCACCGGTGTTGGGACGTTTCCAATCCAGCCTCTCTCCAATGTGGGGATCCTCCCTGCATCCTCTCAGTAGCCGGTGAAGGTCTTCCTCACCTCGACAACCAGAGGGGTGGAGGCCAGCCTCACTCCACCCGCACCAAGCATGGAGTTCCTCCCCACGCTCCTGCCGATCCTAGTGGAAGTTTTTCCCACTGTCGTTCTATCCATGGAGGTCCTCCACATTTACCCTTCTACATTTGTCCCGATGCTCCTCGCACCTTGAATTTCTCAGGTGGATACCCTCTCCGCCCCAACACCAGTGCGGTCGAAGGATCCCGTGTTGGGGATCAGCATTGTCTGGAGGAGCCACCCAGGGGTAGGAAAGCATTACGTCTTCTCCATAAGAAGAATTCATAGAAGTTCCAGATGGATATCAAACTAGTCATCTTCTCAGACATTTAAGCGGAGTGCGACTCATCTTGGGAACCCTCCCCTCACTCATCCAAGTCAAGGGTCGAGGTAGGGATGAGGCGCATCATCCTGGTGCTCTCAAAATGAGAGGTTCATATGATTCCCACCTCCCACCATAGCTACATCTAGGAGGATAAAAATCTGGAGACCCCGTATTTTACAGTCATGCAATCTCCCACATTGACACTATATGCACTCTATAACTCCATAGGAGATCAGATAGAGCTATATCTAGGGGCCAATGGCAGGCGAGAATCATCATGTCCTATCACTAGTAGAATTATCCCCTGATCATGGAATGGCAGTTGTCGTCCATTCTTATTGCGACGTAGCAGCCATGTCGCCACTCTCTTCGGAGGACATCCCGAGAATCGGCGGTCAGTAGACCCACTCACCGTACTCTCCACCGGAAAGCCTGCCGTCCCAGCGGTCTGCCTCAGTACCACTGCCAGTTCCACAGCCACCACCAGTTGAAAAGTGGGGAAATCAAGGGCTAGACACTGAATCTGAGATGAAGAGCTTCTGGAACATCCTCGCAGTGTACCACTTCCCTGAGAAGTTATGGCCCGTGGAAGCGCAAAATTTCTACATACGAGAATCCCTCACCCTAGAAGAAGTTGAGTGTTTCCGCTACACCAAATGGGAGACGCATTTCATTCACCATCATCAACACATGGATTATCCAAGGATACATGGACATTTCAAAAACATCATCTAGAAGGTCCTTTTGGTTGATATGGTTGCTCTCCTTAGGGACCAGCTCCCTGAATCACCTAGTCACCATGATGCCCTCCTGCAGCAATGCGTTCAATGTATCATGGTACTCCACATAATTATCAGGGTGGCTACCCCCATGTGAAAATATGTGGTTGGGGGCAGTATGCTGCCCTCCTCTTCAGTACTATTCTTCGGCAGCCTAACTCGCTATGCGATATTGAGGACATGCCCCTAGGAAGGGTCATGGTCAACATGATCGATATAGTGGACGAGGAGGATGAGATGGAGCTTCTCGAGGATGAATTACCCCCTTAGGGTGTTCCACCAATGTTGGAACCATCGGGGAGGATTAATCATCTCTATAGGATCCACCTAGATCTCCCAACGCCCATCGAGGCATTGGTAGCCATCAAGAATTCCAGTAAGGGAAAAGAGTGTGATGGAGCTGTCAAGAACTCTGACTCATACGCATTAGTGCAGAAGATTGAGGATGACCCCAAGAAGGCCACGTTGCACCAGCAACTTGCGGAGTAGAATAATTTTGTTGAAATACTCTTGGTTGAATGCACAGTAGAGTGACGACCTGACTATGGTGATCCTAGGTCGGTGCAGCAGGGGCCGAATCAACTAACCCTTGGCGAGCTTCCCCTAAGAAACCCTGATCATGCCGCTCCTGCAGACAGGTCTGAAGCCGAATCTCATGGAAAGAGGGCGTGGTATGTCTTTCCAAACCCTCCTGAACAGCGCGACGGTCCATGGAACCCCGCTCAGGCTCCCCCGGCAGCCCCAAGGGTCTCTCTACCAGCCGCTCCACAAGCTGCTGAGCCAGTCTACCATGTTAAAGAATCTGTCAACGTGCTCATGGTTAGGGATCCCTGTCAAGATAGGGACCCCCGCACAGATGATCCTATAGTGGCGCTCATAGCTCGCCATGTGGAATTGGAAATGCGGAAGGTGGAAATCCCACTTGATGGTAAGCCATGCCTAGCATGTGTGGATTATATGCCAGCACCTCTGGGTTTTGGGAATCCCACCTTCTCACCCTTTAACATGACAAGGGACCCGTTACAGCACCTGTACCACTTCAACACAAGGTGTGGGCCCATATTAGGGACTCCAACACAGCATGAGGCCACCGAGCTCTGCTGTTTTGTTCAGACACTGGAGGGACTGACATTCGTCTAGTACAACCAGCTCCCTGTCAGATCCGTAACCAGCTGGGAGGAGCATCACATGCAATTCCTCTACCAGTTCACTTCCACCACTTAGAAAACTAGCATCGAAGACCTCTTTAAGTGCAGGAAAGGGCCTTATTAGCGAGTCACAGACTTTATCACCCAGTGGAAGGGACTCACATTCACCATTGACAAGACACTAACTCAGGAGAAACTACTGATGACATGTGTAGGGAAAATCAAGACAGAACTGGTTCCTTCTATGATCACCCAGAACTACCTTAGAGGATTCCAAGTCTTTTTTGATATGGCCTAGATCCTGGAAGAAGAAATGCAATAGGCAAGCCAGGCATGTTCGTTTCCCCCTATAATTCCAGCAAGTAGGGCTGCCAGAGTCTAGCCCACCATGGTGGCCAAAATAGAAGCCCCCAAGCAACTAGAATTGAAACTAGTAGCAATGGCCTCGCATCCTCATGGAGGCCATTCACCTCAGGCTCATCCTGGGGCGCAGTAGCGTCCACCTCAGAATCAGCAAACGACCCCACAGAATTAACTGCCACCTCTTAGGCGGGACAATCAGGGTCCACCTCATCGACAGGCCCCTCTGGCCCCTCATCAGGGTCAGCTTCCAAGGGAACCATTAAAAGAAAAATGAAGCCAAACCTACTCGTTCAATATGAATCGGGTCCCTGGTTACTTCCGTAGTACTGTGGAACAAGGGATTGTATGATTTATTGAGTGAAGAAGGCCAGAAGAGTCAAATTTCATTGATCGCCCAAACTACTTCCCCTATCATCGAATTCTGGGGAACACCCTCAAGCAGTGCTATGCGTTTAAAGACTGGCTCCAAGATCAGGTCGATAAAAAAATATTCAAGCTATGCCTTGCCCCGGAACGGGTTTCGGGTGTCTTTGATAGGTCAGACAGCAGTAGCGACAGTGAAGGGGAGTGGCAACAAGTTTCTAACCATGGGTCCCAAAAGTATAATGACTAGATGGCATGAAAAATGGTTTCTCATGCCCATGGAATCATTCCAGCACGCCTGAATTAGGCAGAGCCGTCATAAGTTGTGGCCACTATTTCGACATCATAATCTTAGTCGGCCTCTTCTTAGAAGAGAAAGAATCGACAATGGAAAGGAAAGAAACATGCCCCACCAATGCCATCGTCATCCCACACACTCAGTGACTTAATTCTCCCTGAGATGGGAATCTCTCCCAGAATCTTCCCAATGGTGGCTGAATCTTCAAGTGATAGCCATGGGTACTCTTCGGTTAACATCATGGAGTTGGTAAACCCCTATACGACTACCAACAATGGGGAGAAGCAAGCGAACTCCCCCAATGTCCCCTGTTGAAACCAAAATCGGCGGAGCCACGACCATATGGGTCATCGGGGCACATCAGTTGGCATCTTTAGATAGGTTGTGCACACCACTGAGACTAGACAGCAGGCCCAGCGAAGAACTCAGCACGTGTAGCCTCTTCATCCGGTGGCGTCTGGCCCGCCTCCACCACTGTTTGTGCTACTAGATTTGGCAGAGCTACCTCAACCATGCCACAAACAGTCTGACCCTGCTACATGCTGATCTCAGTCGACCGGTCCTCATCTAGAAGCTACTCTCTGGGTTGCGACTAGTGAGCAACGGGATATACCTAGCACCAGCCAGCCTCCGGTGCCACACCTTCTATCACAGAGCACCTTCCTACAAAAAGAAGTTCATACCTGGTGAAGAAACATTATGTTCTCAAGAACCTCACCACTATCCCAGTGTGTCTTTCCATCTTTGAATCCCTTCGCTTGTCACCATATATGCGTGAGGCCCTCACTGAGGTTTTAAGAATCCCCCTCCGGTTTGAGACGGAGGTAGAAGTTACAGAAGCCTTTCATACTGAAGTGGTCAAGAAAACGAAATGTCGGGCCATCATTTCGTTCTCTGGAGAGGATGAAGGCTCCCCCATATAGGGGCAAATCCGCCCTCTGTACATCACCGACCAATTTAATGGCATGGATGTTCACTGTTGTTTCATTGACACTAGCTCCAGGATTAATCTTATCTCGATGCAGACACTGTAAAAGATAGGGACATCCGAAGATTACCTAATTCACTCTGATTTAAGGATCTATGGATATGACAAGACTGAGAAAACCCCAGTTAGAAAGATATTTTGAAGACCCAGTTTGGTGGCCTAGTCGCCAGTACCAAGTACACAGTTGTCTCATAGGACACCGCATAAAATGTAGTAATGGGCATACCATGGCTCCACCTGCATGCGGTAGTCCCCTCATCGTATCACCAATGCCTCAAGTACTCCATCAATGGTCAAGTAGGCATGCTACAGAGTTATGTGTCTCCTTTTTCCTCTTATGAACCCGCTATCTGGAAACTGATTATTACCAGAGCAAGGATAAACATATTCAAGAAAGTGAGTTTGAGCCAGGCACGGTCGCAACTTACCCCTGACCAGGTCTAAAAGATGACTATGTCTCCATGATCCATCGATTGGAGGCCATGACCCCTGACATGGGGTAGTGTTTTTTTGTCTCTCCTACAAGAGGAAAGTATATTCCCATGTCCAAGAGATGGCTGGAAATAACCTCATACTCTCAAAAAAACTAGGATGATGTGATCCAGGAGCCTCCTACCCCCATACGATATCGTGATGTCTTCCCCATTACAATGACAGAACGTCATACGTGTCTGTTCTACCAGGTTAGTTTTAACCGGATCAAGCCGACGTGCCACTATTGCCTTGGTATCATCAAGTATGGCCCCTTGGGCTGAAGACCATATTGGATCGGATAAACTACCTTCATTACTATGGTCTCAGTAGAACGTGAATCCCCTGATATAATGTCCATTGCTATATAGGATGGTACTAGCCTCCCGCCAGAATCTACCAACCCAGAAGAAGCTCTTACCACTTGGAATCCATCCTCAACAAGCGAAGAATAGGATTTGGAGGATGGTACAACCACCTTTGAAGAAGGCGTCTCTACCACGGTCGATGAACTGTTATAGGAGAACCTTCGTAGCGAGGCAGATTCGAAGCCCACATTGATCAGCACCTCCATGTCCCTCGAAGAGAAGTAGCGATATGTGGACTTCCTAAAATGACACCATGACGTATTCTCCTAGAGCTACGATGAGATTCCAAGGCTATATCCCTAGGTATCCATCCACCGCCTCGGTCTCCCGAAAAATCACCGTGGGTTCATGCAACCTCCCAGAAAGATACACCCTATCACAGTGCCATGGTTGAGGCCGAAGTTGACAAGCTCATCAGAGCCAACTTCGTCAAGGAGGTCCAATACCCCCAAGTGGCTAGACAACATTGTTCCAGTCAGGAAGAAGAACAGACAGATCAGAGTCTGCATCAACTTCTGGGATCTTAACCATCACTGTTCAAAGGATGATTTTCCACATCCTATGAATGAATTGTTGATCGATGGTACGGCTGGGTTCTAATCCCTCTCCTTCATGGATGTTTACTCTGGATATAATCAGATCTGGATGGCCCTCAAGGATAAAGATTCCACCAATTTTAGGGCACCCTATGGAACTTTCTGTTACCAGGTTATGCCCTTTGGCCTGAAGAATATAGGTTCCACCTATCAGCAGTCCATGCACTGCATACTCAATCCAATCATCAGAACATTGGAGGAATTCTATGTGGACGATATGGTGGTTAAATATCTCTAGCACCAGTACGATCTCAAAAATAATGAGAAAGTTTTCAGATTCCTCCATTCCCGCTACCTAAAGATGAACCCGCTGAAATTTACCTTTGGGGTCACCTCTGGGATGTTTCTTTGCTTTGTTGTTAGGTTATGAGGCATCAAGATCAACCTGGAGATGATCAAGGCCATCATCTATATGCCTCCCCCGAGCAATATTCGGGAACATTGAGGATTTCAAGGCAACTTATCCAACATATGCCGATTCATTGCAAATCAGGCCAGTAAGTGTAAGCCATTTAATCGGCTCATGAAGAATGGCTCCACCTACGAGTGGGACAAAGAGTGCTAAACTGCATTCGAGGAAGTCAAGCAGTATCTACTCCTGCCTCCGTTTTTGATGCCACCTGTCTCCGGAAAGCCAATGATCATGTATGTAACTCCCCTGGAATGATCTCTTAGCACCCATATTGCCCAAGAGAATAATTAAGGGATAGGAAAAAACATCTACAATCTCGGTCGAATGCTTATCGATACAGAGGCCAGATACTCCCCCATCAAAAAGTGCTACCTTGCACTGGTGTTCATAGTACAGAAATTGTGACATTACTTGCAGCACCACGAGTTATAGTTGGTGTCTTAGGTATACCCTCTGATGTTCATCCAAAACCACCCCATGTTAACTGGCCATATATCATGGTAGGAGATGATCCTCCAGCAGTTCGACATCAGGTTCGTGCCTAAAAAAGCTATCAAGGGACAAGCATTGGCATATTTTCATACTTCCCATAGATCTCCCGCGGACCAGTCCCTAAACCTGGATTTTCCCAATGATGCAATCCTCTTAGTAGATCATTCCATCCCATTTTGGAAGATGCATTTTGATGGTGCCTCCTGGAGCCCTACCGGCAGGAGACTCAATGATCCTAGGCTCAATAGAGTAGGCCTGGGTATTGTCTTTATAACTCCGACACATGCTATCATGTCATACTCCTTCCTATTTTTAGAAGGCTCCACCTACAATGAAGCAGATTATTAGGCCCACATCACTGGCCTCGAGCTGGTTCTCAAGATCAATGTGCCCCATTTTCATGTAAAATGGGATTCCGAAGTATTCATCAAGAAAATCAACAGTGGCTATGTCATCAGAAATCCAGAGCTCATTCCATTGTTAGAGTGAACCCTTTAGCTAATGGCCTAGTTTTCATCTCGGCTGGAAGTTACTCATGTCCCTCGATCTCAGAATGGTCAAGCTGATGCCATGGCTGGCCTAGTTGCATCACTTTCAGAACTCGGCCATGATGATATAATTATACATGTGGCGCATCAGAGATTCATTTCTCTTGTCACCCCATATGATGACGACGGCCCACGAGTAATCCATCTTACCAATGGAGCCTCCACGCCGGGACCCCCAGGTTCCTCAGATTCAGTGGTTGAACCGACCCCTGACTGTAGAGCCCCCTTTTTCGAGTGTCTTCAAAATGGTTACCTCCTACCTGATCGAGCCAAGAGTGAGAAAATCTGATGCCGCACACTGCTATTTACCCTCCACAGAGGTCCCAGTCTTGAGATGATCCTCTAAAAGCGCGGGTTCGATGATGTTACCCACTATTTCATCCATGGAGTTTAGATTTCTCAGGTCACGCAGGAGGTTCATGCTGGTTCCTATAGCGCTCACCAAACTGGGCCAAAGCTATCCCATCAGATCGAGAGACTGTGGTACTTCTGGAGCTCCATGATCCATGATTGTATCGTGTTCTCCAAGAGATGTCACGCATTCCAAATCCATGCTAACTTCTTTCATTGGCCACAATAACTTCTACACTATACCAATTACTCTTGGCCATTCGTAGTGTGGGGACTCGATATCGTGGGACCATACCCACGAACGATAGCTTTCCAGTGAAGGTTCATCCTGACTGCCACAGATTTCATTTCTAAGTGGTCAGAAGTAGTTTCTCTCAAGGAGGTAAAGGTCCGTTATATTTTTGAATTAATGAGATCCAACATCATCCACCGGTTTATAGTCCCTCATGTTGTCCTTACCGATAAAAGCACCAACTTCTGAGCTACCAAGCTGAAGAAATTGTATGACAAGTACAACATCTGTTCAAACCAAAACTCCCACTATCACACGCATGAAAATGGGAATATCGAAGTGTTCAACAAAATCCTCTCTGAAATTCTACAAAAAATGGTTGGTTAGAAATAGAAGATTTGTCCGAACAAGCTCCCCAAGGCCCTCTGGGCCTATCGGACGGTGACTCATAACTCCACCCGGGTGACCCATATTCCCAAGTGTATAGAGTTGTGGTCATCCTGCCCATTGAGATCCAGTAACCTTCATTACGTACAGAATTCTATGACCAGAAGGTTCCATATAGGGTAGCCTAAATTCATCTGGCTGAATTAGAATCCCTTAACGAGTATAGGCTTTGTTTCATATAGAATCTGGAAAGGCATCAAGGCCTTTAACAAAAAGGTTCTCCTCCGCTCATTCCTATAAGGTGACTTGGTATTGGCCTTCATGGTGCCCATTATCCTTGGCAAGGAACCACCCAAGTTAGAACAGAAATGGGAAATGCCTTACATAATTCGCAGGGTTTACCCCAATAAAGCATACTCCCAGTTGACCGTGGATGGTGAGCGTATTACTCCTCCCACAAATTCTATATTCCACAAGAAATACTTTTCCTGATCCACATTTGGTCCTGCATGACCATAAACTGGATGGTCCTGCATGACCTTAAACTGGATGGTCCTGCATAAACCTAAACTGCATGCCGGTCTAGCATGACATTAAACTGTCTCGTCCTATATGACCACAAACTGGATGGTCCTGCACAACCTTAAACTGGATGGTCCCACATGACCCTAAACTACACGCCGGTTTGGCATGACCTTAAACTTTTCAGTCCTATATGAGTTTAAACATTCCATCGTCCCACAAGATGTTAAAATTCACCCCTAGAACAATGTATGTCCTGATTCCCATCATCATGGGATATGTTGGAACACTCAGACGCCTCGTCTTGAGCTCAGCCCCCAAACAATTCTCTTTGACTATTCCCCCTGGGTATAGTCCTCCTGGAGGGTCCTCATGTGGTGTGGTGAAGACCTCCATGGCATCATTAATATGGGATTTGTTATGATTGCACCATGTCCTCCCTAGTTCTTCTATTCTCCCATGTCCTCACTGCATGACGTTAAACTGCATGGCCTTCAAGAACTACGTGTG
This sequence comes from Viscum album, assembly GCA_963277665.1. NCBI lineage: Eukaryota > Viridiplantae > Streptophyta > Magnoliopsida > Santalales > Viscaceae > Viscum > Viscum album. The sequence continues at coordinate 793,167,584 of OY728164.1, forward strand.
TCTTGATTCCCTTTTTCATGGGATACATAGGAATACCCGAACATTTTGTCTGTCAGCCCAACCCCAGAACATCATAATCTCACCTCGAGTTAGGACACATGGTGTGGTATACATTTTTTCCTCAATTCATGGTGATCTCATCTCGATTACTCTGTACATCTTCCTCCCTAGAGGTGTCTGCCTCTTTCACTGCCATGCTTGACTATAAAATGTATGGGTATAAATATGCTTCACTCACTCCTTTGATTGGGATTCTATCATCCTTCCCCTCCAGAAGGGCCCCTGAATGGTATGGATGCTAGGCATAAGGGCTCTCTTACACTTCGAGCTAACTCCCTCAAGGATGTTGAGAAATAAGCCGATACCAGTCCGGCATTGCGAATATGGTTAGCGGTTGATGCTCATTTCTTGTTCCCATTTCATGTCACTATGGGGACGCTGTGTTTCGAACATGGTCAACAAATTTTTTGCGTCATTAGAACCACACCAAGATGTCCAAAACATTGAATGTAGTAGTTTATTAGACCCCATTATGTATCCAAGTGACGAACTCCCTTCGGGCAATGCTAGATATTAGATCCCATACGACGGGGAGATCTGAGACTGGATCCTTTTATCCCACATTGAACACTGCTCACGTGGGATTAAGAGTTGTGATGTTGCGGTAACCATACATGGGGACACATGGCCTTCTCATATGAGGCCCATCATCAGGACCCTTGTCCTTTTTTGGCCCCCGACCCAAGTTCTTATTTTGGAGTGTATAGTGTGGTATGGGATTATGTCCTCATTCACGTCGGGTTACTCATCGTGCCGTACACATCCCAGGATGAGATACCTTATCCTCTCTTCATCCTCACTGCAAGATGTTAAACTACCAACTGGTCGGGCCTTTTACGATAGAGGCCCAGCCTCAGGCCCCTTGGCCTTCTCGGTCCCCGGCCCAAGTTCTAACCCAGACTGTACGGTTAGGTATGGGATTATGTCCTCATTCACATCAGGTTATTCTCTATGTCGTACGCCTCCGTTGTTTGGGGTATCTTACTCCCTTATTCATCCTCAATGTATGACGTTAAACTAAAAACTGGTCGGGCCTTCATGTCTGAGGCCCAAACTTAGGCCCATTTTCTTTTTCAGGCCCCCTTCCCAAGTTTCTATTTGGGGTTTACAGTGTGGTATGTGATTATGTCTTCATTCACGTCAGGTTACTCGTCGTGTCGTACACCCCCCTTGGTAGGGTATCTTAAACCTATGTGCCTTAAACAACTACATGTGTCTTGATCCCCATCCTCATGGGATATGTAGGACTGCCCAAATGTCTAGACTTCAGGTCTAGCCCCATCTCTCAGAAATCTTCCTTTCACCTTGGACCCATGGCCTACCCTTTCCCTGGGAGGGGTGTATATGGTGTGCTATGGGATTATGTCCTCATTCACGTCGGGTATGTAATGACCATGCCACATACCTCTCCCTCCTAGGAATTATCTATCCCCTTATTCTATACTCACCCCTTAAAACCAGTTACTCTAAAGTTGGGCACCCTCATTGACCCACTTCAGTGATTAACCAATGTGCCTAAGGGTACTCTGGTTTAGTACATGGAAGGTCAGACTCTACTTGGACATGATTTCACCAATTTCTCAGGCTTCATGTTCCCCTTCATTAGGGTTTCCATCACCTTTCACACCTAAAGGGACCCCATGTGGCATGGAAGACAGGCCTCAGGGATCTCCTACCATTAAGGGACAACATCCTCGAGGTTCGCGGACAACAAATCGATACAAATCTGGCATTTTGAATATGGTCAGTGGTCGATGCTCATTTGATTTTCCCCATTTTAGGCTAACACGATATGGATGCTGTGTTTTGAACACGGTCAACAGTTACCCTCCATCGCCATTCCAACCCCATTATGTCCAAAATGTTGGTTACATGATTCACATCCTTGTCCACCTCATCATGTCCACATAAAATCTCAACACTCCTGGCACTATCCCTCGGTGCTCATTTTCACGTTAGGAGGACAAATACATGGTAAGGACATCATTCGGGGCTCTTCACTGATTTCCCTTTGGCTTGCATTCTAGGTATTGAAATAAACATCTTTATCCTTTTTTCCCACACTGAGTTTGACTCATGTGGTCTTATGGATCGAGTTAGGTTTTTCACTTACTTGGAAGGTTTTCACTCCTCTATGGTTCGAGCTCTAAGACTGTAATCTAAGATCTCCTCTGGAACTATGTAAAACATGATTCCCATTCTCGTGGGATACATAAGAACACCCAAAAATCTCGTATCTACGCCCAGCTCAATGGAGAATTGGTTTCTCTTGCCCCTTTTCTTCTAGACTTTCTTGGCTCCTCGGCCTAAGGCTTCCCTCATGGAATCACACATGGTGTGATGTGGGATTATATCCTCATCTAAGTCGGGTATGTTTTACTGCACCATGTGAATTCGCCTCCTGAACCTCACCCCTCCTATTTTTGTCTAGGAGAAATGACGTTAAACTATGCTATCTGGTCCCATCACATGACCCTAAACTATGATATTATCATCCAGGACACACGAAGAAAAACGACACTACATCGTGATGTCCACACTTGGGGAGACACCCTGATTGGTATCAGTTACACGCCATACCAATTTTCAACGCCTTCATATGGCTTGATTCTTGTGGCGCAGCTAGGAATTTTCAACATAGTCTTGTCTCTTCACAAAGAAAACAACACCCACCTTAAATGACAACCAAGATATATCAAATGTCACTTTTTTTGTGCGGGGGCTACACCTACACGCCCCTTTTATTCTAGGAATTGGACCCTTACCATGCCGCCCCATAGATCTACATATAGATTGATTCTCATTTTCATGAGATATGTAGGAATGGTTGTGTACTTTTCCCCGGGCCGAACTTAACTCTTGTTTTCAGTCCCTCGGCCTAAAACCATCATAGGGAACACATGGTGGTAATAACCCAAGGTTCCCATTCACATCGGGTTTTATAATTACCCCACCATGGGTCTCCCACATTTCCTACCATACAGGGTCTGAGTTATAAGACCCTAAACTAAGATCTACCTATGAGAAAGGACTCGACTCCCTCTATCTAATAGGTCACATTGTCATATTTAGATGCATTTGACAAAGATCCCGAAGTGTGAAATTTTCATGGGGACATTCCCCTAATTCCATGTCCAAGATTCATGAGCTCGCAATTTGGATCCTCATCTTATTACACATACGAAGGGACCCCCTTCATGGCCTTGACTAATGCTGCCACGACTCACCTACCATTTTGGGCCAACGTCCCTAATGATCTCAGACGACATTTGCGACAGGTCTCGTGTTTCGACCATGGTCCGCGATCGACCCTCATTTGTCTGTCCCTATTCTAGGATAACGTGATATGGATACTGTGTTTTGAATATGGTCAATAGTTATCCCGCATCGTCATTACACCATCATTGAGATCCAGATTTCGAGCAGCATGATTCACAAATTTCCACTTACTCATGTTCAAGTGGAATTCTGACATACTCGGCTTTACTTATTTGCACATCTAGGTGCGTTACATGGAAGAGTTAGCATTATTGGGGTGACACTTTCTAGAACTCCCTTTACCCTAACCTGTTCCTTCCAATGTCATGAAATTCCCACCACTACTTCTTGTTTCCCACATTGATCACGACTCACGTGGGCTTAGTAGTTTTGGTAGGTTGTGCACCAGCACATCCAGGAATTTCATTGACTCGCCTGACATTAAACACTACTTCTAGACCTATATATGGCTTGATTCTTTTCTTCATAGGATATTTAGATACACCCAGGCATTTTTCCTCAGGTCCTGCCCCAGGGATTATAAATCTTGTTCCTGCCCATTTCCAGCCCCCTGGCCTGACCCCTTTTGGGGAACTATGTAACTTCATCTATGCCCTGAACAAGTTTGGGATTCCCCATGATGACATTGGGGAGAAATAGATCCCTCTTCAGAGAGGACCTTCCTAAATGTAGGAATGACCCATGATCAAACTGATGTGCCCATCTAATGTGCTTTCACCATGATGGTGTAATTTCAAGATTGTTGGATTATGTTCGAACAAATCGTCACTCCACATTCCACACTTTACATACCCCTTATTCAGAACCCCAACCCCTTTCACATCTGGAAGAACCCCTTAAAAGTATGGATCCTCATCCTATGGATTGCCTACTATCCTGGGATAACATTCCGTAAGGCTAATGGATGAAATTTCGAGTCATGCCCCAGGTTTCGAACATGGTCAACGGTCGGCCCATATTTCTTATCCCCATATCTGGCTAAAACAATACGGAATCTATGATTCAAACATGGTCAAAAGTTGTCCTTTATCATCTTTCCACCCCCTACAGTGTTCTGAATAGGAGAGATTGTAATTCACATTCATCCATCCCCCTATGTTTGTACAGATTCCAACGCCCCTAGCGTTTCCCCACCCGTGCACAAGAGCACATCAAGAAAATGGAAATATGGTTGTGTTGAGATATTCCCTTTCCATCCAGGACTTTCTCTCCTTCCATTCCATGAATTTGGATTGGATGTATAACCCCCTAGATAACTGAGACTTGCTTTTCACTCCCATGTTGGTATATTGTGATAAGGTGGTCGTCCCTTGTTTCTCACACTAGGCCCGACCCACGTGAGCATAGGAATTGATCATGGGACACTCCACGAAGACCATGGGGATGCGATAAACCAACACAAATAACAAAAATCATGCGTGAAGTTAGCATAAATTAATCGAAGTATGAAATTACTTTGAAATGTTATGCGAATTACAATACCCAAATGCCTATTCCCCCCATGGACGGATTGACCTCGTCAAAGGAATTTTGCAGCTCTACCACCCTTTGGCTTGTGGCATCTTGGATTTTCTAATGCCTGTTTACCTCCTACACCTCCTCAGAAGAAATGGTCCGTAGTTCGACCACCATGACCCAAGCCCACTCCACACTAGTCCGGATAACAGCCATCTCCTCAGAGGCTTACATCATTCCCTCTTCGGCCTCCACTATCTGGGATTTCAGTCGTGAGATGAGCTCTGATTACGCATCAAGAGAAGTGGAATGATCATCTTCCTTGGCCTACAACCATTCAACCTCATTTTTATTCTCTTGGATCCTCTTGATGTTCTCCGCCTTCCTCTCCTTCCATCCCACACTGAGGACACAATCATACACCCACATATTTTTCGCCATAACATCTTGGATGAGCATGTGAGGGAACTGAGAATCAACTCCCCCGGTGCACAGTTCACATAGCCACAATAAAAGTCTATCCATATCATCCAACAATAATTCTTGTGGGTGTTATTTATGAAGCGCGTGATCACCTTCCACGATCGGCGACAGTCTATTTTGGTTTACTCATCGTCAGATGCCGTCTCATCCTAGTCGACATGATCGGTAGGCTCGTATGCAGGGAATGCCCCTTGGAACTCCTCAACTGCATCTACTACTAGCATTGGATTAGGCATGGTGGAGCCTGAAATGTCTGGTTGATCCTCATCATCAGATCCCACCTCAATAACCTCAGGAACAGTCCCACTGGTGGCCCCGCCAGTGATCAGAAGCATTGTAGTTCGGACAGGTTGGATGTCCACCTCCATAAACATTGGCTTGCCTCTGGGAAGGGTGCTACCAGAAGTCCCAACCAACCTCTCCGCAGCGGTCCAGGCCAATTGAAGTGTTGTACATGCCAAAAAAAGGGGACGTGAATTTCAGTTAACATGGTCAGGGGATGGAAGTCGTAAATTCAGTAGAGGATACTTATGTTGATCAAAATCCAGGTCTCGTTTCTTATTTTACGTCGTTGGGACCCTGAAATGTGCCCCCCCCACCATATATGGTTGAGAGTTCTGGAGACTCTGAGCGAGCTTCCTCAACTGTCATAGCCCCACCAGACACAGATGTTGATGCAGCCACAAGTGTGGATCTCGAAGGTCCCATGTCGGCACCCACTGAGGGGCAAGAATGAGGTCTATGCACAAGGTCCTCTTGCACAGTACATATGCTGATAAGGAATCCAGAGTAACCTAAGAGTAGACCGTGAGTAAGGAACTTGGGATTTTAAATCGAGGGCCTCCGTGAAATATTTGAGATCCGAGGACTGATCGCCGACTTCACCCTACTACAACGGACTCCCACTACTGGCCTTGTCTCCCCAGGAGGACTCGTCCAATTCATTTAGAAAAGGAAAGCACTCCCTTAGGTCAGGAGCTAACAGATGTAGAGGGGCCGTATGATCCAACAACACCCTGACCCAGTCTCTCATCGAGTGCAGGGAACCCTGGGAGTGGATAAAGTCTTCCAGTTCCGCCATGTATTCCTCAGCCTCCGCCTATGATGCTGCAAAACTGGCTCTAATAGGGCCAATCCCCTGCAAGTCCATCCCGAGGCGGTTCAGGTGCTGCCATAACTCAGATGGGCCGAGGAATTTCAAGTTGACTTCCCAGATGTACCAGGCCTCCGAGAAGACAATATTATCTAGTTTTTTAATATGGTACAACCATTTCCCCAGGGCCTATGTAGAAATCCTACGGAATCCTCTCAGTTGTCGCCCCTCCAGATGACTCTATTCTCCTAGGACCACTGGGTCCGCTGCCACTATCAGATCCGCTACCACAACTTCCCCCTCAGCTGGTGTGGGCCTCGCCACTACAGTAGCCCCTCCATTGCAGGATGACCGTGCCTCCTTTCGACCTCGGCCCCGAGGTCGGGGAAGCTCACCATCACCGACTAGAATAGTTCTCCACCTCATCATCTCCCCTAGGTAGGCCACCTCCCAGCTCTGGGCACATTCCTTTACTAACCTGATGATGGTGGTCGATAGAGGTAGTTCATTTCAAATCTTCCCATCTTCCCATGTGAACCTGAGCCACATATTCCTCATCACACTTGGGTTCTCTTCGTGATGCATCTCTATGTAGACCTGCGAGATCAGTCGCTGCAGGCATCAGAATTACCTTTCAAACAGTGTGGGTTTTATGGCTCGCAGAGATGCTTGTGGTCTACCCTGGCCACCAAGACTCCACCTCAAAAGGCCAGGAGGTAGGCCCGATGCCCTTCTTCTCCCTAACCATCATCCGTGAAGACCCCTGTTGGCAACAGGAAATGATGAAAGTTGAACTCTTCTACCTTCCAGACATGATTTAATACCAATGGTACAATCAGTTTGGACAGAAAACTCCCCACAGTGTTAAGAATTGAGGGGCGAAAGTTTCACCCTGGAGGCGAGATGGGGCTCAGATACTCATAGATCCCCCTGATTTGTGCCGCTATCCCCCTGTACAGGAGGTGGAACGACCCGCATATCTTATGTGGCCTCTTCTCCACACTAATGTGCCACAAAATCCTATACAACTTGGGGGACATCGGGATCCCAAGGTTGACCCGCCCTCTTGTCGCCAATGTGGACACCATGATAAAAGTGCTTGGTCACACTCCCATGTTGGTATCCCTCTCCGGCAGGATCCAACCACAAATGAGAGCTACAATGAATGCCGCCAGCCTGACTATTGTTTGTTTCTCAATGCTAACACTGAACCCCTAGTTCTTCCACTGGCTATCCTCTAACAGCCTCCAGTACGAGTGTTCCTTACAATGGGCCCCCTTTAGGGAATTTATAGGTATCTCCAGGAACTGTCGGTCTACCGGAGAGTTCAGATACTTTTTGAAACAATTCTTGAAGTGGAAATCCCTCACCGCCTCCTTATCCTTTCCTGGCACATGATCTATCAATACCATCGCCAGACATGGCATCTTCACCGAATCCTCCCATGCACCCATATCAGGGAGGAATTATTTGTACATATCCCCTAGTATCAGGACCCCCAATATCTGATGTACATCCCATAAGTTGATTCCAACCTTCCCTTGATCCAGGTGGAAGGTATTGGTCCCCGGTGACCATAAGCTCAACAGCTCCAGCATTTTCTACTTCGACTGGTAGATGTGAAACTGGGAAGACCAAGCTACTTCATATAGGCCCACTCTTCTCAACTACGCCCCGAATTCCTCACATGAGGCACTTACCCAGTTGGCCCAGACCCAATAATCTGTGAAAATGCCTCCATGGAGCAGGTCTCATTCCTCAAACCAGCCCTTCTTTAGGTTCCCTAATGCCACCTTGAGGATAGTTCGGTACATAGGAGGTGATGTCTTTGGCTACAATTTCTTCACATCTACGTTGTTCAGATGGTTGAATAAGCAGTCAGCAATGACGGGCGTGATGTCCTCCTGGGCACGACCATCAGCCGCCCTAAACCATCAGTGATGACATGGTATGCTCCGGAACCAGTAAGATGGCTCATCCCTACTTTCTTCCAGATGAAGACATAATCCTTCAGCCCAAATCCATATAAGGGAAACCTCCTACCCAACGAGTATTTATTCTGGCTCTCCGATAGTAGATCCACAAATGAACTATGGTCTGACTGGCTACGAACTGACTCTCATAGTCCCATACTATTCGTCATGTCTTCCCTCCGAGCGGCATCCACAGGGACCCCCTGGGATGCTTCATGGTGGGACATTCAGTTATGGATGTTGGATGATTTTCGGGTTGGTTCGCGAAGCTCGTTTGCAGAGCACGTTCGAGAAGATTGTTCGCGAAGACTGCTTGTAGAGCCCGACCTAGGTGTTCAAGAGCCGGTTTTTGGAGCACAAATTTGAAGTTGAGGTGTAACACCCCAAGCTTCCATGGTATGTTTCTCTTTGAATAATACAGTAGCGTGCATTGTACGTAACTTCGAGTTCTAACACAGACCACAACCAATCAAACTAGACGTTATGAATAGTAATACCCACTTTTTGAAATTTTATACATATTATCATTCCAAATGGAGTTCATTTTTGGATTCAGAAAATCGAAATTAGCTTAGGGTGAAATTTTGGTACATTTCTGATAACTTTCATTATTTGATGAATAATGAAAATTTCTAAATTTTAATTAAAAAAACATTTCTAATCAAAATAATTAATTGTGATAAATTATGAATTTGAGAGGTTTTAAAGTATATTTATAATATATTTTAACCATATAATACAATTGTGTTCATTGGACATAATTTCATAATTAAACGGGACATAAACAAGTATCAATCTTTTGATAGTTATTATATCTTAAAAACACGCTTTTGGTTTTGACAGCAGTAATTAATTTTAAATTAGTTTCTGCCACTTCTATGTTTTGAATTTGGAAAAATGTATTCCATATTTGGAATCAGGATGTCCAAATTTTGTAAATAGGTAACTTATTTTTAGACATTTTGAATAATTACTTCGGTAAAAATTTTATTTACCATGGTTACAGGGAGAATCCAATAAATAATGGTTAAATAATAATATTATAATAAAACTAAATTACCCTAAAACGTATCCTAACATTATTGGTGGATACATTTATGACCATTAGAATCAATTGGTCGATTTTGGGACCCCATGGATCCACTTGTATGTGATAGGGACACATTATTTTACTTAAGTTAAAATAAATACAAAAATGACATAAGCACATATCTTTTAGAAATTTTTTTTTACATAGGGTAATATATGTTTTATTTTCAACTATAAATAATAATTTTAAAGATTAAAATATTTCCTACATAATCGTATTTTATTTATAATTTTTAGACATTAAATAATTTATTTTATTTATGACATAATGGTGATGCAGTAATTACCTAATTAATGAAAAATATGAATAATTGATATTATAAATACCCAAATAAATGTAATTTGAGACTTTTCATGAATACCAATAATTTTATAAGTTAACATGGCATGCTAGGATTGATTGAATTTACATTGTTCAAAGTAATAATTCTGTTATGATTTTTAAAAAAATCAATTATTGAATAGTGTCAAAATTGACATAAAAGAGTTTTAAAAAAACATATTATAGTATTAATTGATATTAAATTCTTAAAAATATAATTATCGGCCAAGATACTTATATCATTATATTTGTATCATTAATGGACCCCTTGGGGGTCTCCTGGATGCATATAGTATGTTAATTAACCACGTAATATAAAAATACAAAGAGACATTGTAAAAGTGAAACTAATTTACTAAGAGTTAATACGTAAAGATAAGGTTAATATAGTAACCCAAACCTATATAAATCCTATTTTTTGAGTGGTTTTAGACCTATACCCACCATAACCTTTAAATATTAGACTTCTGATCCATTAGAAACCGAATATTAATTTATTATAAATTAATTCTTTAAGTTTTTCCTAAAGAGCCCCTCCTCCCCCTTATAAAAGGACACAACTTATAACCAATTATTCAGACCTTCAAAGACTTTTATTTCGCCCAAACCATGCCAAAATACTCTCTAAACTTCCCTCAATTCAACATAGTGGCCTTATTTTGATCATAACCCCAACCTAAGGATCCCTTTTTATCAAATCAAAAGAAATAACCCGAAGAAGAGGTAATGTTTTCACCACCCTCATTCTAGTTCCTTTCTTCTTCAACTTCATATTTCTTTGTTATTTCAATTATAAAATAAAAACTCTAGTATCTTCAATATAATGTGATGTTATTACAAATATGGTACAACTATATTCAGTATTCTATCCATCCTTTGAATGACATGTCACCATACGTGCGTACGTACAACTTACCGTCTCCACGTCGTGGTGTAGTTGTTATTTAAAACATTATTATTTGGATGGGTATAATAATGATGTGTAATTGATGTAAATAATAAATATAACAATATAAGGATTATTTATATATGATATACCATCTAATTATATATTATTTTAAAACTAATGAATGATATTTTCGCTCGTGCGTACGTAAGGATTACCGTCTACACGATGCGATGAGATTCATTTCCAAGTTCACCACTCATCGACGATTATAAAAATATATATTACTAATAATTATGTAATATATGACATAAAAATTATACTAGATATATATATATATATATATATAAGTATTTATGTACTTACATATATCTTATTCAGTTACTTCCATTGAATACTCTATGAAAACAGAAACAACATTTATGCATACGTACGGACTACCATCTCCTTAAACGGTGTTTTCCATTTCATATATATGTGTCTATTATAAATATTTATATTCTAAATATATATGATATATTGATCATTTTTTATATTCTGGATGTATTTAAATCATGATATAAGTGATACAAGCAAGAGTAACAAGTTAAAACATGTACGATAAAGAAAGAGATTATTACCCAAAATGTTAATTTAACATAGAAATTATTATTAAATGGGTAATATAAAGTCATAAATGAATCATTTATGATATCATAAATTTTAATATGGTTTTGGAATAATTTAATAACATACTACTATCATCGTACAGGAGGTTAAACGCACACTTGACTAAAGGAAAGTGCAATGTAAGGGGTTTCTTATCTCACTTTTAATTCCGTGAGATTTCCATTGTTCACCACTTATTTATTTCATGTGGTCTATTTTGTACTACCATGTGATATATATATTATCATGATTATCTTTATATTCATGATATTGTGTGATTCATTTTGTGGTTATTGACTATTGTTCATACAAAATGATTGATTACAATGAGGTAAGGGGTTTTCATCTCACTCCTTATTCCCGTGAGATTCATGCCATATTGCCACTATTACCTTTTGTGTGGTGAATGTACAGCCCATAATTTTATTATTTATGTAATACACTTTAATTTATGTGTATTTACATATTCATTGTATGATAACTCTTCCATGGGGTGTATGTTTCGTAAGTTACCAAATTGGTAAGGGTTAATTTCACAATCTCTTTATTATCCGAGGTTGTTTTTACGTAAGTGTCTACTGGGACATATTTATTATCCATGACCATGTTTTATGAAAGAGTTTTCAAAGTATTCTTTTAAAGGAATTTTTACTAAAACATCATTTCAAATGTTTTATATATTTATTCTTCTAAATCATTCTCATTAATGTCCATGCCTTCAAAATGGATTTTAAGTATTTATATATATGGAAATGAATGTTTTTAAAATGTTAATTCCTTTAAAATGTTCCAAAGAGGTATGGGACACTTTGATTCAAAAATTTCATTAAATAACTTCTTTATCAAATTGTGTGACTTTTAATTGTTTTCATGAAAAAAGAAATATTTCTTTCAAATAGTATTGATTTCATCTATGTCAACATCCTTTGATAAATTTTACACTTGTCTGAAGTTGATTTATTATGATACGAATCTTCCATATTGTATTTAAGGTTTTGTGATATTTTTGACTATGGATGATTAATTTTCATGACATTAATGGCTTATGATTAATGTTTTGGCATTTCATATGCATGTTTTAATACAAATGTTTATATTATATTTCATCCTCTTCTTAAGATGAATGTGTTGGACAAGTATGTTCTGGGTTGGGGACGGGTAAAAGTAAGCCCTCTGGGTTGGTGTCCGGTTATTAGAGGAACTCCGGGTTGGGGTCCAATTATTATATGCACTCCGAGTTGGTGACCGGTTATTAGAGGCACTCCAGGATGGTGTCTGGTTATTAAAGGCACTCCGGGTTGGTGTCCGATTATTAGAGGCACTCCGGGTTGGGTTCCGGTTACAATTATCCCCTACGTCTTGGCACAACGCCTTGAAAATGAAATCAAAGTTCATAATTATGTATTCCATCATTATGAAAGTTGTTAGTGATATTGCATGTGATTATTCGACTAGTAGAATATCCATGTGAATAAGTAAATGGCATTATTTCATTTTATTTTTGCCATATTATGCTGAAGTTGATGTTTAAAAGGCTTTTGTTTTAGTTATACATTGCCTTAAATGTTTATGCTTATTTATGAACGTTTCCTCTATATTGCTTACCCTTACTGAGCATTTGAGCTCACCCCTTTCTATGTTTTATTTTTCCAAGGATTCCAAGAAGTGTATTATGATTGATATGAAGGGTTAAGACAAAGGAATAATGGCATTCATAAAGAATTATTTATGTTGTTTTATATGTTATGAAGTGTAATGTAACATTCATGTATGTAATATATTTTCCAAGACATCTAAACTGATTGGTCCTTAGGGACTTGATTCCTTGTAATCATGCCAATTTTATGTAATAATGCACCGAATCTGGTTAACTGGGGTTGGGGCGTTATAGTTGGTATCAGAGGAAGTTTATAAATAACCTTGGAAACTAGATTTAGATAAACTCTTATTAGAGAACATAGACCTAAGATAGACGTTGAGGATAAGTATAGAAGAACTTCCTAAAATTTTGGTATTGTAGAGATTTTGTGAGTTTTCTGAGCAATAAATCCCTGTCTGGATACGAGCAGGTAGAGGTGGCTCTAGCACAGATGTACCTACGGGTAAAACCTGAAAACACCACTTTGAGTTAGAATCAAACGGAAAATGGTGCACGATAATGAGCCTTACGTCACTCTTGGTTATGACACTCTTGGGGGATATTCTTAGGATAATTCTCATTTTCTTTATAAACCATCATGAGGGATCATGAGTATATACTTACTAAAAGAAAACATTTTTATGATTATAGATTATATTCATAAACTGTTCAATTTGCATTAGGTATTTTACAAATTTGGAATTATTCATTGCAATTCATAATCTGACATAGTTTATTCTATTATATAGAAATGGTGCCCATTAATGGAATGTGAACTCTAGTAATACATATGATCCAAATAGTAGGAAGTATCATATCGTTCATGGTCCTATGAAAGAATTTAGAAGGGAAATAGTCTCCCACATATTATCATCATATGAAAAATAGTATCATGTGTTGATAAGATAAGTAATAATTCTCAGAGTCCTTTGGCTTTGATGGGAATCTAGAGATGAAAAGGATGGTAGAGATAAGGATAGATAAAGGGAATAAGGTAAAGAACGGTTTTCTAATATGTGATAAATGTGGAAAGAATCACCATGGAAAATGCTTGAAGAGAATGGCAGTATATTATAACTGTGTAGAAAAAGGGCACCAAGTACGTGACAACAAGTGTAAGAAAAAGGTTTTGAATGTACAATACTTCATCTGCAAGGAGTTTGGACACTATGCAAACCAATTTCCCAGTCATCAGACTATGCCGCAAATGATGCTATTGGATAATAATCAAGTTATGATACTACCACCGATGAAGAGGAAAGACTAGTGTTCTTATGTTGTTATTTTAGAATTATTTCATTTAAGTGTTGTATCAATGATGTTCTGGAAATAAATAAGTATTGTACTGCAGTACTATTTCATTAAGGATTTGACATTTTATGGTACTATGAAATGTGACTCTACAACGAGTTAAAATTTTTGGAAATAACATGGTTGAAGAAAAGATAAACCTTAATATGGTCCTAATATTGAGGTAGTGATTTCAGAATAAGAGATGGTTGATTTTGGTAATTCAGGATGTTGCGGTGTTGTAAAAAAATATATGAGGATGGAGTTCACATTTTATTACCTGGAAAAAAGGATCCTCATTATGTTTAACTTCCTTGAAAATTTTGGACTGTGTGTTTGGATAGTAGTATTTTGGATAAATCTAAAGGTTGGAATGGATTAATTTTGAAAGGTTATTTTTGGATTTTTATAAAAGGACAACACGCAGACCGTGTGAAAACCCGTCGAGTCAGACAAAGCTGCAGGAATCGAACCCACAACAATAGTGCAATTGAGATTTATCACCTACCACTGGACTACGTGAACTCCCTGGATTGTATAATGTAGTTTTTTAAAGAGGGTCTGATATGTGAATTATAAATTCATTATATTTGGAACCCTATATGATTAGGATAAATAGAGTTTTTTTGAGTTGTATTATGTTTTGGAGTGAAAGATGAGTTTGTGGTAGAAATTTTATAATGGCTAAAACTCTAATTATAAAGTAAGCATATATCCTTATGATTTTAGCCTATCTCATAAATAAATTTCTCAACATTAAGAAAAGTAACTTAGAACAAAAACGTTGTATTAGATTGTACCTTAGATCATCTCAAATTTATGGCTTTGTGATTATTGGCCTTTTAATAGCCATGTACTCTACCACTCTCCATCAGATATTGATGGTTATATTTCCCTTTCATATCCATGTTATCCTATATGGATCCCCAGTATGTGTTATTTTTGGTAACCTTCATACTTAACACTCTTTATTTTTCGATGTGGGATTTCAATTAAGATATTTTGAAATGTCAACCCCATGTTTCAAATACCAAACATAAATTGCGAGGATGCAATTTATTGAAGGAGGGGATAATGAAACACCCCAAGCTTCCATGGTATGTTTCTCTTTGAATAATACAGTAGTGTGCGTTGTACACAACTTCGAGTTCTAACACACACCACAACCAATCAATCTAGCCATTATGAATAGTAATACCCATTTGAAATTTTATATTTATTATCATTCAAAATAGACTTCATTTTTGGATTCAGAATATCTTAATTATCTTAGGGTGAATTTTTGGTACTTTTCTGATAACTTTTATATTTTGATGAATAGTGAAAATTACTAAATTTTATTTAAAAACAAATTTTTTAATCGAAATAATTAATAGTGATAAATTATTAATTTGAGTGGTTTTAAAGTATATTTAGAATAAATTTTTACTATTTAATACAATTTTGGTCATTGGACATAATTTCACAATCAAACCAGACATAAACAAGTATCAATCTTTTGATAGTTATTATATCTTAAAAGCACGCTTTTTTGTTTTGACAGTGGGAATTAATTTTAAATTAATTTCTACCAATTATGCATTTTGAATTTGGAAAAATGGATTCAATATTTGGAATAAGGATGTCCAAAATTTGTAAATAGGTAACTTTTATTTTTAGACATTTTGAATAATTACTTCGGTAAAAAATTTATTTACCATGGTTAATGGGTAAATTCAGTAAATAAGGGTTAACAAATAATAATATAATAAACCTAAATTACCCTAAAACGTGTCCCAACCTTATTGGTGGATAAATATCTGTCCATGTGCATCTTTGGGTCGATTTTGGGACCCCATGGAGCCAGTTGTAGGTGATAGAGACACTTTATTTTAATTAAGTTAAAATAAATACAAAAATGACACAAGTATATATCTTTTAGAAAAAAATTTTTACATAGGGTTATATATGTTGGATATTCGACTATAAATATTAATTAGAAAGATAAAAATTTTTACAACATAATGGTATTTTATTTATAATATTTAGACATTATATAATTTATGTTATTTATGACACAATGGTGATGCAGTAATTACCTAATTAATGAAAAATTAGAAAAATTGATATTATAAATTCCAAAATACAAGTAATTTGAGACTTTTTATAAATACCAATACATTTATAAGTTAATATGACATGTTATTATTGACTTAATTAACTTTTTTCAAAATAATCATTCTGTTATTATTTTTACAAAAAATCAATTATTGAACAGTGTCAAAATTGACATAAAAACGTTTTTAAAACAAATATTATATTATTAATTGATATTAAATTCCTAAAAATCAATGGTTCGGCCAAGAGACTTATATCATGATAGGTGTATCATTAATGGACCACTTGGGGATATCATGGATTTATATAGTAAGTTTAGTAACCATATAATATAAAAATACAAAGAAACATTGTAAAGGTGAAACTAATTAACTAAGAGTTAATACTTAAAGATAAGGTTAATATAGTAACCCAAACCTATCTAAATCCTATTGGTTGAGTGGTTTTAGACCTATCCCCGCCTGAATATTTAAATAATATACTTTGGAGACATTATAATCTGAATATGAATTTATTATAAATTAATACTTTAAGTATTTCCTAAAGAGCCCCTCCTCCCCCTTATAATAGGACCCAACTTCTAACCAATTATTCACACCTTCAAAGCCTTTTGGATCGGCCAAACACTGCCAAAATACTCTCACAACTTCCCTAACTTCAATATAAAGGCCTTAGTTTGATCATAAATCTAACCTAAGGAGCCCTTTTGATCAAATCATAAGGAAGAACCCGAAGAAGAGATAATGTTTTCACCACCATCTTTCAAGTTCCATTCTTCTTCAAATTCTTCTTTCTTTTTTATTTATATTCTAAAATAATAACTACAGTATCTCCTATACACTTTTATGTTTTTATAAATATGGTACAACCATATTCAGTATTCTATCTATCCTTTGAATGACATGTCCCCATACGTGCGTACGTACGACTTTCCGTCTCCATGTCATGGTGTAATTGTTATTCAATACATTATTATTTGGATGGGTATAATAATGATGTGTATTTGATTTAAATAATAAATATAACACTATAAGGAATCTGTATATATGATATAACATCCAATTATATATTATTTTAAAATCAAAAGAATGATATTTTGGTCCGTGCGTACGTACGGATTACCGTCTCCACGACGCGATGAGATTCATTTCCAAGTTCACCATTTATCGACGATTATAAAAATATATATTACTAGTAAGTATGTAATATAGGATATAATAATGCTACTGGAGATATATATATTTATATATATAAGGATTTCTGTACTTACATATATCTTATTCACTTACTTTCGTTCAATACTATATGAAAATAGAAACAACGTTTATGCATATGTACGGACTACCATCTCCATAAAGGGTGTTTTCCATTTCATATATATATGTCTATTATAAATATTTATATTATAAATATATATGATATATTTATCATGTCTTATATTCTGGAAGTATTTAAATCATGATCTATGTGATAAAACCAAGAGTAACAAGTTAAAACATGTACGATAAGGAAATAAATTATTACCCGAAATGTTAATTTAACATAGAAATTTTTATTAAATGGGTAATATAAAGTCATAAATAAATCATGTATGATATCATAAATATTAATATGCTTCTGGTATAATTTAATAACATACAATTATCTTCATACAAGAGGTTAAATGTACCCTCGACTAAAGGAAAGTGCAAGGTAAGGGGTCTCTTATCTCACTTTTAATTTTGTGAGATTTCCATTGTTAACCACTTATTTATTTAATGTGGTGTATTTTGTACTTCCATTTGATATATATATTATCATTATTATCTTTATATTCATGATATTGTGTGATTCATTTGGTGGTTATTTAATATTGTTCATATGACTTGATTGATTACAACGAGGTAAGGGGTTTTCATCTCACTCCATTTTCTTATGAGATTCAAGCCATATTGCCACTATTACCTTTTGTGTGGTGTATGTACTTCCCATAATTGTATTCTTTATGTAATACACTTTAATTTATGTATATTTACATATTCATTGTATGATACATCTTTCATGGGGTGTATGTTTCATAAGTTACCAAATTGGTAAGGGTTAATTTCACAGTCATTTTATTATCTGAGGTTGTTTTTACGTAAGTATCTACTGGGACATATTTATTATCCATGTCCAAGTTTTATGAAAGAGTTTTCAATGGGATTCTTTTAAAGGTCTTTTTACTAAAACATCATTTCAATGTTTTAAATATTTATTCTTCTAAATCATTCTCATTAATGTCCAAGTCTTCAAAATGGTTTTTAGGATTTATTTATATGGACATGAATGTTTTTAAAATGATAATTCCTTTAAAAAGTTTCAAAGTGGTATGAAACACATTGATTAAAAAATTTCATTAAATGAATTATTTTTCAAATTATGTGACTTCAATATGTTTTCATGAATATGAGATATTTCTCTCAAATAGTTTTGATTTCATTTATGTCAACATCCTTTGATAAATTTTACACTTGTTTGAAGTTGATTTATTATGATACAAATATTCCATATTGTATTTAAGGTATTGTGATATTTTTTACTATGGATGATTTATTTTCATGACATTAATGGCTTATGATTACTGTTTTGGCATTTCTCATGCTAGTTTTAATACAAATGTTTATATTATATTTCATCCTCTTCTTAAGATGAATGTGTTGGACTAGTATGTTTCGGGTTGGGGACCGGAAAAAGTAAGCCCTCCAGGTTGGTGTCCGGTTATTAGAGGCACTCCAGGTTGGTTTTCGGTTATTAGAGGCACTTCGGGTTGGTGTCCAATTATTAGAGGCACTCAGGGTTGGTGTCCGGTTATTAGAGGCACTCCAGGTTGGTGTCCGGTTATTAGAGGTACTCTGGGTTTTGTTCCGGTTACAGTTAGCCCCTAGGTCTTGGCACGAGGCCTTGACAAAGAAATTAATGTTCAGAATTATGCATTCCATCATTATGAAAGTGGTTAGTGACATTGCATGTGATTATTCGACTAGTATAATATCCATGTGAATTTTTAAATTTCATTATTTCATTTTACATTTTCCATATTATGCTGAAGTTCATGTTTAAAAGGGTTTTGTTTAATTTTATATTACCTTAAATTTTTTTGATTATTTATGAAAGTTTCCACTATATTGCTTACCCTAACTGAGCGTTTGAGGTCACCCCTTTCTATGTTTTAGTTTTCCCAAGATTCCAAGAAGTGTATTTTGATGGATATGCAGGGTTTAGAAAAGGTAATAATGGCATTCATAAAGGATTATTTATGTTTTTTTGTATGTTATGAAGTGTAATGTAACATTCATGTATGTAATCTACTTTCCAAGACTGCTAAGTGGATCGGTCCTTCGGGACTTGATTCCTTGTAATCATGCCAATGTTATGTAATAATACACCGACTCTAGGTAACTGGGGTCGGGGCATTACATGAGGACTCGCTATGCACCGCGATGACTCGTCTCATAGAGAACACTCGCGGAGTACGTGGAGCTTCGCGAATCGAGAGTGAAAAAGATGAAATTCACAGAGAAGGGAAAGGACCAAAGAGAGGGAAGCTCCCCTATTTATAGGTGAGGACCTTCAGAGCTTCGCAACACATCTAGTTCGCGCAGAGATTCGCAACATGCTTTTCCTGCACATCCCCTATCCACCTCATGAGCCCTCTTAGCGATCCAGCATCGTGAATAGCCAAGGATTTTGGTGATTACCCTCAAACTTCGACCCTTGATCTCTCTGCGACTCCAAGTCCGAGGGGGGCATTTTTTGGCACCAAAATTCGGGAGAGAGAAGAAGAAAAAAATAAGGCACCGTGACTACCTCGTGAAGCTATTTCGCAGTGTCCCCCAGCACCACGGCTGCCGCGAAGCAAGGAGGTGGGATGCTCCAAGAACACATTTGATGTTCTCTAGCCAACCATGAAGCAAGGTGGCGGGATGCTCCACAAACGCATTTGACGTTCGTGAGCCCACCGTGAAGTAACCAAGTCCCTCTTCACACCACGTAAGCTCCGCTTCGTGGAACCTCTTGCCTATAAATACCGAGCTCCCCCTTGCCCCAAAGGGTGGACAATAAAACCTATCAAAGTCCTAGATTCCGAATCACGATGCACCCTTATGCTATGTGAACCATGAGCTGCGCGAGGTACTTTTTCTCCACAAAGTACCTCCCCTTTGCCTTGCTTTAATCCCCTCTTCCAAGATGGATGCCTTTCACAAAGCCTAAGGGCCTTCTCAAAGTAAGGGGATCCCCAAGGGGACCTGGGTTGTCACGGAGAATTTATGCTTCCTGAAACACCCTTCATGTACACATGATCTACATGCCAAGGCAGGGTTGTTGTACATCACGAAGCACATCACTTCACGATGCCTTGCTTCGTGAGACCCCTTTGCGTTACAAGGCCGAGATCCCTGAATGCATTTTCATTTCATGAAGCACTTCCCGCAGGAACCTATTCCAAATTCATATGCTCTTCCACCCTACTTCTCGAAGCACACCCCTTCAAAAATTCCCTCCACCACACGGAGCATCAAATCCTCACAAGATCCCTACCTATGAACCCCTTTGCTTTGCAATACCTTTTCCGGTGTGACCCTACAGGTTCGAACGATGTGACTTCAATGTCCCCTAGACGACACCACATGTTGTGTTGCTTCGCCTAATGCTTCTTCGCATAAGAATGCTAACAAATATTTCTTCTTCACATACCCATGATAACGTGGGCCCCTCGATGGTTCGCTCCATGGAGCCCCTCACCACAGATTTTCCTATCCCCTCAATGCACCAAGGAGTAGAGGGCACCAGTTATGTAAGTCCTAGGGGTGCGGAGAAAACCCATCTCGTCTAAGCTGCAGGACTTTAAACTGCCATGAACCTTCATCCTCAGCACAGGACATTAAACTATGACCTCTCCCATGCCACGCACACAGGGTACACCCACCTTGGAAATTCTCCATGCCCACTGGTCTACACAGGAGAAGATATCCTCTTTATGGGAGTGGAGCTTTTCCACGATGAAAGGGAAACCATCTTAGTGTAAGCCCCAAGATTTCTTTGTAGGAGGCATCATCCCTACTCCTCTATTCTTCTCCGGTCCCCAGGGCCAACAAATGGCAAGATGGGGAAAAATTCTTCCCCTGTATTTGGACCCAAATCTCTGTCCCTCTGCACTTTGTCGCCATCGGTCCTCCCTCATGGAGTAAGTCCCAACCTCTTCGAGCTGCTAACCACGCATAATCCCCTATTTCCTCTTTGGGGTGTGATCACGTGTAAGCCCCACTCCACCTACCATGGATTCACCTTTCGCAACTTGATTGTCAGGTCTCTACAGTCCCTTGTTTCTCACACCAAGCACAACTCACATGGGATTAGAGAAAGCACCGACCACGAAATCCACCCTGGGCAGCCTAGAGTGTAATCCCCATGCCACCCCTTGAACAACGTGGAATTTGATCCTTTCCGAGGTAGGGTACATAGGAAGCCTCCCTAAGGTTCAATCCCACCAACACCCAGTACCTCCGACCCCATTCACATCGACTCACCAACTCTTTTGGCCTCCTAGAGTGTAAGCCCCATGCCCCACCACCTGAACTACATGGTATTTGATCCTTGCCAAGGCAAGGTATGTATGAAGCCTCCCTATGTTTCATGCCCAACAACCATTGGACCCCAGGTCCACCTTCATGTCGGTTCACCGATTCCCACATGAACTACGTGGTCTTTGATCCTTGCTAAGGCAAGGTATGTAGGAAGACTCCCTAATGTTCAATCCCAACACCCATTCATTTCGACCATTTTCACATTGGTTCCCAGCCACCTGAACTATGTGGTATTTGATCCTTGCTAAGGAATGGTATGTAGGAAGACTCCCAGAGGTTCAATCCTATCATCCACCCGGACCCCTGGTCATTATTCAAATCATTTCACAGACTCATGCCCCCATATAATGAACAATGATGTCTTTGAACCTTGCTAAGTCAAGGTACATATAAATCCTCCTTGAGGTTCAAGGCCACCACCCATTGGTTGTTCCGACCCTATTTTACATCGGTTCGCCAATACCCAACACTCAGAGGTTCCAACCCCTTTCAACATCTGTCCACACCTACCCTACATGGCATTAAAATATGGGCCTCATTCAGCAGTAAGCCATTGAGAACCTATCTAGTGGTAAGCCATTGTTTCCTTATCCAGTGTTAAGCCATTGTGACCCTATCCAGCTGTAAGCCGTTGTGACCACATCTAGCAGTAAGACATTGCAACCCCATCCAGTGGAAATTCATTTAACCCCAATCAGTTGTAAGCCATCGTCAGATGAACTACGTGGACTTTGATTCCCTGGCATGGGGATACGTAGGAAGCCTCTTCAAGGCTCAAGCTCAAAACCATCGTCATCCTCCTGACGGTGCCATCCCATTCACCATCCCCTTCACAGAACCTTCAATCATCCATCATAATCCTAACCCAGGCTAGCACATCCTATTGGGATCATGCCACCCCATTCCCCATTCAATTTAACAACATTCGGGAAGCCACCCACATGTTGGCCCCAATATCGGCGTTCCCTACAGGGGGTTCCTCCATCTGATCCACTCTAGTCAGTTTTCTGATCAGCCAGATCCATCTTCGCTGAATATTAAACTAGCGGCCTACCTTGTGTTAAACCTAGGAAGCAGAAGAAAACCTCACATACATGACCATGGAATATGATTCCCCGCATTCGATGTGTAATTAATCGTGCTTCCACACCCTGGAGAAGCCCTATAAAAAGGGACAGAAGACAAACATGCCAATCCCCCAGCGTCCAAACATACCAATGAGGCCTAGCGTGACTACTGCCTTAACTGAAGGTTGATGCCCTGACCAGACCCATTGGAATGTCCTGACAGAAGCAGTGTAATTAACTGGTGTCCATGAAATTATGTCTCTAGGAAGAGTTTCACAAACAACATATTAAGTCTATTAGGGAGACTCAGACTAGGTTAAGAGTTCCGGGGAGGAGTCCATGGAAGGAAGAACTGACAACCCATCATCCTGTTTCGATCAAAGAGCATACATCCCTGAATAAGGAGTGGATGTCACCCTCCATTGGAATGAAAGAATGCAGGGCATCAAAAAATGGTTCCCCTTGTCCCCAAACAAGACGGATGCACGCGCCTCATCGAAAGCATTAGAAACAACGTCCATAGAACATGATTTTGATCCCTATTCACGTTCCATGACTTTTACATCATGGGTGTTCTCTTATACTCTAGAGTGAGTTTCCTTAGTCTATTTTTACTCCTAACATAGTGGCATAGAGCTTGTATCCCTCCGAGAGGCCCAATGTGATACTCAAATCATTTCATGACTTCCCTTGGTAGATTAGTGGTATTTGTGTGAAAATATATTAAAACGGGTGTAAATTTTATACCTATTAGGATGTTTCAATAAAGTGATAGATCCATAGTCATCCTGACATGTAGATCCTCTATCTATTTATTGAGGTCTGATCTTTCCTATGGGGCTTTAGTCTGATAGATTGTGTACCATAGATGAATCCCCTCATTTTCTGTTCGGAGTTCCGTGATGGTGTTTTTCAAGGATTGTGGGGAATGGGCATAACCAACCCTATATGAGTGTCAAACCTCTACATAACATGCTGTTATAGATTATCTAAGTTATGTGATATCCTCTTCTGAGTGCAGTGTTTGAGCTAGGGTTCTTAGTATCCCCCAGTGGTCCTAGGGGAGATCTGCAACATGAGCATTGAGATATTATAGGTTACTTTGTAAATTCCTCTATGGCTATGTCTAATGATAGTACCCTCTCATATAGGTACCACCAATGATGGTAGGGGTATTAAATTATTTTAGAATCCATGATGAGTGATCAATTGAGTACCATCCAGGATAGAGGAGGAGTAACAAATGGCGGGACATATCTTGATTGTGTACCATCTAGGATAGTGATGGTGTGACATCAAATTTCAGATTCATGATGGTTGAGATCATTTGGTTTCATTACGACTGGGATAGCTAGATATTTGGAGTGAGTACTCCTAGGAAATTAATATGTTGGAACCTCGAGTTGGGGGATGTGGATAGATTTATTTTTGGGGATCATGAGACTTGGAGTCTGTTGTAAGTATATATGGGATGTTTTGTGATAACTTATGGTATGTGTCATCTTTTTTGACATACCAGAGGGTTTTGATCTAGATAGACATTTATAACCATGCAGGGGTCATGATTAAGTTTCTCTCTCATTGGGATTCCATCTGGTTTAGTTTGAGTGGATTGATGCCTATCGGTTTGTTCCTGTTTGGTTTGGGTTTTTTGGTACCAACTAAGTATTATTGAATACTCACACTTAAACAATATTGACCTAAACATGTTGTGTCATGTGAAGACCAAAAGTATTATAGAACTACCCTAGGGGTACCTATAGTGGGTGGAACATAGTTCAAGGCTAGTTGGACCGTGGTGAGTTCCGGTCAAACAATTGATAGTAATCCCCTCCACTGGAGTAGGTTGGACAATTTTATAGTTATATTTTGTCAGTCTTGTATATTTCCCTTTTTACTACTACATTATTATTATACTCTATGACATAATATATATATATATATATTCATTTTTTATTTTACTTTTATTTCTCTTTACTATTTCGTAGAGATGGTTGTGGGAGCATACATATAGGTACCTTTGGTTAATTCATCCTATGTGTGTGATATGCCAACTCGGTGCTGGTTTTCATCCCCTGACCTATTAGAGGATGGAATTGGGAGTTTCATCTCAAGACCTAGTTGTATGGGTCGTGAAATTGTGGAATCAGAGAAGGTTCCACTTTGGGACTATAGTGTAAGGGTTTTCTAGAGGCGAGCTTAGTTTGGGGAAACAATGTTTATTGTTTTGAGTTTGTCTTGGAGAACAGGGTGTCCAATGTTGGCATGAACTCTGACTTATCTATTTACCATGACCTTGATAACTAGTTTCATAAATTAGAACATTTAGACACCTGTTACAAGGAAATGATTTAGAACAAGATTCATATAGGAATGAGTTTTGATTTATATGTCCTTTTCGAGATAGCTCCCCAGATATATTATTTAAACATGGAATATATTTTCATTATTCAGGATGATTCCATGGAAACATCATTCAGGGTTTATAGATAGGATTCAAGGGTATAGCCTGATGATTTATGAGGAAAACTTGTTGGGTCCTGGTCACTACTCATGTTTTCCTCAGAGTGGATAGTTGTTAGAGCATCCACCCATTGAGTAGAGCATAGATCCACCTATAAAAGCAAATGGTAGATGCGTCTTGTCAGACTGATCCATGGATGTCTTGTGGATTGAGTTTATATCGTCGGATTCCGAGTTAGAGGTTTCTAGTAGTCCCGGATCAGTGGGACCAATGGACAGTAGATGTGCGACATAGGAGGAACCGTTATTTACTAAGACCTCTGGGATAGATCACTCTTATGAGACTGAGGAGTTGTTATGCTTATGTTGGTTATGAAAATATTTTTTAGGAGTGTCCTACCCACCGATCATTCAATAGAGAGATGGTTATTCGACTACCAATTCAGAGGTAACAACTTCAGTAAAGAGGTTGATAGTGTGGTGGATATGGCATGGGAGAAACATGAGGTGGTAGGCAGTTTGGTTTTTTTCACCAGCACCACACATAGGTGGTCCAAGCTTGGCTCAAAGAGCTATAGGTATAAGATAAGGGATATTTCATGCACTGGATGGTTTTGACCAACTGACCCTAAAATAATTTTGAGGGATTCTTTGTATCCTTTTTACTATTATAATAGTTTTGTTAAATATATGGGTGAGGTAGCATATCCTTTACACTACGTATTTGATAATTTATATGGTGATATTGAGAATTGGTGGACTATGTTGTGTTTTAATTTGATATTCCATTGAACATGCAAGGAATAGGTAAAATTCCCCCATCGTCACATGTTTTAGATACATGATTCAAAACCAAGAAGGCAAGTCAGTGCCTCCTAAAGCGGATAATGTCGATGTGTGGTGGGTTAGTTTTTATTAATTGTGTGTTTGAGGTTGGTTGTTATGAAAAAGTGTAAGAGTACGACCTTCTTGGAATGAAAAGAAGGATATGAAAGGATGAGATTTAAGAAAAATGGGTTTTTTACCAAAAGGACTGATTATGGAACGACGTATGATAGATGAATACATTTACTAAATTGCAATATTCATAGTGTCAAGAGTCACTTTTCATAAAGAGTATCCCATGTTAGATACATTTTGAAATCAGTGGATCCATTTTTTTCAAAGCTTGTGTGTGAGGCTCTTATATAAAAGATCATTGATCACAAACTTCTACCGACCGTGTGACCTGACATTGGGAGGAGAAATATTGTATCATGTGAAATCATTTAATAGTGGTAGTGGGACCCTATAATGTATTCTTAACTAGGGAATGGTTTTGTACCATCCATGATCAAATAGTGGCCTCAGGTGTGTGTAGAACGGTTGATATATATTTTAGATAGAATTCATCCTTGATTGAAGAATAATCCTAAGTAGTGTGGGATGAGCTCATGATTAGGTGGATAAAATTGATCATTATCAGATGGATCATATGACCATTAAAGCATTGGTACTATGAGATTTTTGGTTCATGACTATAGTGGTGGATATTTGAAAACGTTCCAGAGATCGTACCAGGTTTATTTATCTTAACTATTGTCTTCATCATAGAATGGAACCCCAAGATAAACCCGATGTTTATGCCAACATATTGGAGGACTTCCATTGAACATTGTGAGTTGAATTGTAGTAGATGTTTTTAGGAGGAGGGATGATAGTTCCCTAAGTAATCAATTGGGAAAGCCTATTTTCTTCATTTAGGTAAAATGTTTGAGGTTATGTGTGGATGACGTTCCCTAGTTCTAGTGAATATCATGAGGGGGTTCCCACACCCAAGAGTTTCTGAATTCTTTTCCT
This sequence comes from Viscum album, assembly GCA_963277665.1. NCBI lineage: Eukaryota > Viridiplantae > Streptophyta > Magnoliopsida > Santalales > Viscaceae > Viscum > Viscum album. Next base: position 793,194,873 of record OY728164.1, read on the forward strand.
AGAGGCTAGTAGTGCGATGGTTCTCAATGTTTGACATTAGTTTTAGATATCCCAAACTCTAGGTTTAGGTGGAGTTTTTTATAGGTTATGGTGATATATATGGAATTATTTTCCCCATAGGTTTTGAGAGACTTTTGGAATGGGTCCTTAATTATTTTTTGAACAGTTCTAGGTAGTCTTACACATTCGTATCATAGTGTTATCATCTCAATGGTTGTGTATGAAAGACACTTGAGGATAGTTCTAAACATTATCTGAGAGTACTATCCTTATGGAAATATCTTGATAATTAGTTCTATACTTGTAATGTCTCCTTTTTGAGACATTTTCATTCAATAATAAATGTATTGATAGAATTTTTTAGAGGATTTAGTACATTTTTTAAATGAAGATCACCATCCTCTATTATATAGAGGATTGATAAAGTGGTTGGATTATTATCGTAAACCCATGTGGTTAAGGCTAGTGAATCATTTATCCAATTGAACATTACTTCCCCTTCAGTTTTTCAGAATTTTTGGGAGGCACAACTAAGAGTTTTTCTTTTAAGGACTCACATGGATGGAAATCCATTGGACATGTTCATGAAATATTCTCCAAAGGTGGTGAGTATGTCATCCTTATAATGAAGGATGTGGAAACCAATCATACGGTGAGAAAATGTACTGAGGAGTTTCCATTCCCTGAGTGGTACACCAAAGAGTGGAGTAGATACACCATATAAGCGGACTGTTAAATTTCTAGAAAATTGGATTTGGGTTTTGAATACTTTGTATAGTGTTGGTTTTGGAAGACCCATACTATTAGAAAGTTGTTGGGGGGTATGTCAGGTCTCATTCTGGGACATGTTTGACTGATGATGGTGGCCATTAGAGTTCGATGATGTGATATTGTATTCAGTGAGATTTATTTTAATCATTGATTTGGAGAGTTTCCAAAGTGAAGATCTATATTAATTGTATTTAAATCATTTAATTCTATATTTGTGTGGGTTATCATTGTACTAATCCAATAGACACATTGGAAAACTTTTGGTGGTGTTTTATTGTTTTCCCTGGTCGTTGCTATAGTAAAATGGGCATGGATTGTTTCATGATGTTTACCTAGAGGAAATGGGCATTGATTGTGGAGAAACTGTATTAAAATAGAACCATTGTGGTCTTATGGTTGTCATAGTCTTGTATTTTTTGAATGATCGAGAACCATTTAAAAATATTTCTAGTGTGGGAGACCCAGTTGAGATCATATTTTTCTTCCTTGTGATTAGGATATCAAATTTTTGGAATAAAATTCTAATAGTGGGGAGAATATAATGACTTGGATTTTACATTTTAAGAATTTGGAATATTTCAATGAATATTTATAAGGCTAGAAACTAATTCATAATGTGATTCTAGGGCCAATAGTGCCTCAATGCATTGATATAAAAATATTAAAAAAATATGACCCATACATAGTTTCATTGGGAACATGATATAAATCCTAATATGAGTATCATATCAGAAATTTGATGCCCTTTTTCTTATCATATCATGGTGTTTAACCTATTTGATACATAAAGTTTTCAATTTTAGGTGAACGATTGATGGTGAGTTGGTGGGGGTATTGAGTGACGAGTTTAAAGTTAAATGAAATTTAATAAATAACCTAAACTACCCGTTTTGGTGGCCTTTATATGTGTAGTGGAAAAGGGAGAAGATATCCCTTTTGTAGAGTATGACCTATGGCCATGGATAAGAGAGGAGGTGTTTTTTATCCCTATTCCTGATGTCGATCATCATCGAATTGAGAAGCAGCATGTTCTCAGAATCATTTTGGATGTAAATCAAACATGTTTCATCATGAGGTTGGTAGATTTATGATAATTATGTATCGTCCTTCTTTTAATTAATTAAATAAGGTTTTAGTGACTTTATATGATTTATCAGGACCCCATGAGGGTCTATCAGTTGTTTCTAGGTGAAATTCATGCGTTTTGGGTGGCATAGAGAAAATTCATGTGTAGAATTTCAGTTTACATGACATGAAATTTAGTGGCACATGCTATTTTTTCTTCCTATTCAGAGAAGATTATATTTGGGGTCTAAAATCCATGTATGAGGGTTACACGCCATGTAGGGATCTAATTCATGTGTCGAAGGGACATTTATAGGATTTCATTATCAATGGGTACATGACTAGGATACACAAACATATGTTATGTCACACGAGCTGGACTTGAGGACATATCCCAAAGGTCTGAGTAGTCAATACATGACATGCACTCAAGGTAAACACAATTCTGGAAACATTTTTGGGAAATATAGGTGTATAAGGATGAGGGATGAGTCCCAGGTGAGGATAAACACACCATGTACAAGGTGTACACATCATGTTGTGTTACATGGCCAATGAGGTCGTGTAGAGGTGATGACATGCCTAGGTGTTTCGATGATGTCACACACTAGGTGAAATGTGGTAAAAAAATGTAGTTCCTTTTATACACATAGATTACCATTAGGTAAAATAGAAAGGGGATGGTGCTGATATACATGTTGTGTACATCAGTTATACCCCATGTACATTGTGTACACATAGGGTACCTACTTCGGAAAATTTTCTACCACATGCATATTCTTATTCTACAATTATAATAAGGCCCAAAAGTATCATATCCTAAATATTTATCTATGTAGAACCTAATAGTAGCCACAGTTTGTGTATTTAAGATGTGATACGATGATAATTTGTAAGTCACTTCAGTTATTGATGTTTAGACCAGTAGTAATCGAGTGAGTTCCTGTGGTCTTTTATGGTGAGGATTTCTGGCATTACATCCTCATTATAGAATGGTTACCCCTCTTAGGTTACCTCATGTTGTGCTACATAGTTGTGTTCCAATACTATGGTGTTAGTTTCCTCATTCATGTTCAACTACTGACACAATTCCTTAGATCTTGTATCCCTCTGAGAGGCCTGGGGAAATCCTCACATCCTTTCGTGTATCCCTTGGAAAGGTTGTAGTATCAGCATTACCAATACTTACTCTAGCATCAATCATGCGCCCATAAGTATGTTTCTAGTAGGGTATAGAGCCATAATTATCATTGGGTGTAGGTACTCTATTTGTGAAAGATATATGATATTTCTGATGGGGTTTTATGTCACAACTCATCCCTCGGGGCCCGTGCCGTGACTACTCCAATTTTGCCTACCATAGGCATGGGGATGGTGACTAGCACCAGAAAGGTGTATCGCTAAAATGGGAAGGCATTGCCTTTAAAATTTTACAAACACATTGTCCATGAACACAAAAAAATGTAACCATGAAGTAAAACTATAGTAGTAAAAGTGTGTACAAAAAGTAAAGGGGCCAATATACAAGCCCAACTGAAAAGATACAACTACAACTAAAAATGGAAAACAGCTCATGATATTTTCCACCAAGGATCCTACATGAAGGGTAGGTACATCTCATCTTTAAATCTCTCCACGTCAACCATCACCGCTATACACCATCAGGTCCTAGATCCCCGAGTCCTAGCCAAGGTTTCCCGTCATCTGAACACGACACAACAAGGTACCGAAGAAGCCTCTGAAAGGGTGAGTATAAAAATACCCAGTATGGACCTAGAGACACCCAAAGTTCTCTCATAAATCAATAAAAGAAACCCGCAAATCATGATATAAATCAAAAAGAACAAATCATTGACTCACCTAAAACTAGGTATAACCTAAGTACAGAAGTACATATGATTATTCATAAGGCTAGATCATCTTATTCTGTTAAGAGGCACTGCTAGTGATCCACACTGTATATATAGGGACTAACCCCCACTGACCCACACAAGATCTAACCCACCATGGATCGATATGTAATAACCCCCGCATAGCCACATAGGATCTGACCCACACAAGATCTGTATGCGCTGACCCACACAAGATCGTTGAACACTAAACCACACTGGATCTGAACCACATAGGATCAGTATACACCGACCCACACATGATCACGAAGCGCTGATCCACACAGGATCTGACCCACAAAGGATCGGTATACACTGACCCAAAAAAGATTACTGAGCGCTGACCCACACAAGATCATACTCACACCGAATCAGTGCTGACCCACACAAGATCCCTAGGTACTATACTCCGTAAGATCTTCCTCTAATCTCCACCTCACATCCAGCCACTGGATTCCTGTACAAATCACAATTTATTATAGGAGAAACCTCTACGCAAGCCATAATTCATATTTAAATAGGATCAAATTCCCATGAATAAGTAAAACAATTATTCATCATGTTATAAGGGTTCCAATGAAAATAATGGCACATCAATCAGGTGCCCGGTCTGTGAGTTATATGCATTTTAGTGCCGATGCCCCGGTTAGATTTGGGTACGATCCAACCCGAACACACTCTATCTTTCTCCCAAACTCATGTGAAGTATCTCAAAAGTACCATCTCATTCCAATGATTCTAGAACCATATACGGTTTATAAAAAAAATGTCTAGTTTGCGAGATTTGGCCTTATATGCTTATCAGGGCCGGAAAAGGCATGGGTCCGGTCCCACCTGGTTGGACGGACCCAACCCGCTCCACCATGGGTCAACCTGATCCAGTCTGGGTCCGACCCAAGTACGACACGGTCTGACTTGAACTGGATTGGCCGATCCGAGTGGGCTGGGCCGCGGGCATGACCCACTGGGCCATGGACCAGTCCGGCCCACCACAGCTAGGGGTGGCCAGCCTGGCGAACTGGCCCGCCAGCTGGGTGGCAGACAAAAATTCATGAATGGAAAAGCCACTCGGGTGTTTTAATTAGTGGCACCACTCTTTTGTGAATGGGTTCGGTGGGGCGTGGTTCCCCTTCTCCTCCATCGTGGCTTCTATGCCGTGAACACCTCTCATGGCGCACGATGGCGTGCCGCTCTCTGCCAAGGCGGTCACCCAAGGTCCGTCCGCCTGTCTGGTCCACCGCGGCACCAAGTGGAACCGCCCCTTTCTGCAGCTGGCGAGCGTCAGCCGCCGTATTCACTTGTCAACACTAATCGCCAACGCCGCCATGCCGTTTCCACACCGCGCATCTTCCACAGTGCCCTGACATCACTCTTGTGCTTCGTTTCCACTCCCATCATTGCCTATGATTATCCCAGGATCCCACCGTCACTATGTAACCCTCTGATATGTGTTTCCATCAAAATCAAAATTCATCAGTGAAAAACACAATGATAAAACAAGAGACAGAGGGTCCTTACATTTTTCATTTGGCCTGCACCCACCATGTTATCTTCATTACAAGAGGGGTAATTGATCCAACAAACTCTAAAAATTAATCAAGACAAAACTCAAGAGTTAATCAAGATAAAACCCCTTACCTAGGTAATCGTTGGAGGTGTCCCGCTTGTGGCAGGAGAAGTGTCTTCAATGGAGGAAGTCGCTGGCGTTCGTCGATCCCGGATCGTTTCTGCCCAAGCTCCCATCCTCCATTAGTGGATGTTTCTGTAGTACATCACCAGAGGTTCATTTATTGATGAAGTCATCTTAAAAACCATAAAATGAGATACATTTAATTATAGGCGGAGGGGGAGTAATAGATCCACAAAATTAATGATTTTCATTAATGAGTTTTTAACTAATTAACCTCTTAATTCCAAAATTAATGGTTACACAACTTAAGAGTCAAGAAATTAAATGGATTGACAACCCATCGGTCCCACAACCACTGATCTAAAATTGGTAGGTAAAATAAAATAACAATTTTTGTTATTTTATTATTTCTTTAAATTTTGAAAGAACTAAAATTTTCACCTGACCTACTACGGTCAATGTTAAGAGTCCCTTAGGTGAATCCCAATGATGCAGATCCAATGTTGCCCTTGGATTTCTAATCCGAGTTGTTGATCAAAAGATAAGAAACACCACCCATGCAATTATTGAACGTATATTTAAAAAAACTTCAAAAATCTGTTCCAGGCACACCGGGCCTCGGAATTAAGCTTCCTCAATTTTCGTTGACTCATAAAAATCCTAAATAATATAATAAAAATTATATGAAATTTATAGGTCTTTAAATTATCCCCACATTAAGGCTTTTCATCCCTAAAATCTGCAACAAAATTAAGGAAACAAATGGTGGTACTGAGCACATATATGATCCTCCCGCTCCCATGTTCTCTCCTGGAGGTTATAGTGCTGCCAATGAAATTGCACCAGAGGAATTGACTTCCCATGAAGGAACCACCCATGTTGATCCTTTACCTCATCTAGGAACTCCAAAATTGTCTCCCCATCATCGATGTCCATCTCACCCCAGTCGATAACATGTGATGGATCATGCACATACCTCTTTAGTTGTGACACATTGAAAACATTATTCACTTAATGCATCGAAGGGTGAAGTGATAGACAATATGCCATCTCACCTACTCTACTGGGGTTCTAGAATGGTATGATGAACCTCAGAGATATCTTACCACCCCAGCCAAACCTCTGTAATTATCATTGGGGTGAGACCCGTCAGAAGACATATTCTACCTATTTAATCTCTAAGGGTATCCATATCATGTCATCATAAGACATTTGTCAGCTATGTGTAGTCTTCATCCTCTCCTAGGTGATCTGCACCTTCTCTGTGGTAGCCTATACAAACTGTGGACCAAAAGGTGATGATTCACTGGGTCTGTCCAGCATAAATGTGATCTGCAAGTTCACCCTTACAGGGCCTCAAATGGTGCCATGCTGATACTTGAGTGATAACTGTTGTTGTAGGAAAACTCCACCAGTGGTTGGTGGCCCTCACAACCACAACCAAAATCGAGGACACAAGCACAAATCATGTCCTCAAGTGTTTGAATGGTCCACTTCGTCTAACCATCTGTCTGAGGATGAAATACTGTACTCAAGCATAGATAAGTCTCAAACGCCTCCTGAATCCCCTTCCAAAGGCGGGATGTAAAATGTGGGTCGTGATATGAGAAGGTCAATAATGGCGCCCCGTATTTCCTTACAATATATTATATGTAGATGTGTCCCATGATCTCTACTGATCCCTACTCTTGGATGGGTAGGAAGTGGGCCGACTTAGTTAGTCGGTCAACGATCACCCAAATGGAATTGTGGCCCCTAGAAATACGTGGTAGTTCTGTCACAAATCCTATGGATATACCATCCCACTTCCACTTTAGTACCTCAATTGGATGAGCTAAACTTGTTGGTACATGATGATTGGCCTTCATGTGCTGACAAGTGGGGAATCGTGGTATGAACTCTGACACTGTTTTCTTCATCCCTGGCCACTAGTACTGACACCGAAGGACTTGGTACATCTTCGACACTTTATAATGTACCGCTAAAGGATATTTGTGGAACTACCTAAGCACCTCCTCTCATAAAATCACTGGTACCATAGTGTGTCCCCCAAAGAAGATGATGTGCTCCCCACCTTCCGAAAATCTATTAGGAGCATGTCCTGAGGATATGTGAGAACATCGGGCCTCGCAGTCTACATTACAAAGCTGTGCCTCCCTGGCTCGCTGAATGAGCGGGGTAGTAACTGTCATAGACTGGAGGTAATATTCTCCATAATTATCCACAAAGGATAACTACATCACGATAATCTTCTATGTCACCTCACTTAGCAACTATAGACCAGACCTCTTGCTGAGTGCGTCTACTACTACATTACACACCCAAGGAGTGTATACTATCTCAAAGTTGTAGTCCTAGAGAAACACTATCCATCATCACTATCTTAGTTTCTAGTGATTATATGTAAATATATACCTGAGACTCTTGTGATAAGAGAAAATAGTAAATCATTCACCCATCAAGTAGTGTCGCCATATCTTCTGCGGAAAGACCATTGCTGGTAACTCCAGGTCAGGGGTAGAGTAGTTCTTCTCATTCGGTATCAACTGTCATGAGCCATAGGTGATCAACACTTGCTCATGTATCAGGACACAACCTAGTATGGTTTCTGATGTGTCGTAGTACACTACTTACCCAACACCCTCTATAGGAAGCCTCATGATAGGGGCACTCGTCAGCCTCTCCATCAGTTCCAAATAACAATGATGGTTTCTCTCTGCCCACATGAAGGGTTGTCCCTTAATTTTCAAAGAAGAAAGGGTTTGGAATCTCTAGAAAATGCTAGAACAAATCTTTAGTCATACCGAACCAATCATAAGAAATCCCACACCTCGATCACACTCCTGGGTGGAACCCAAGAAAGCACTGCCTCTATCTTCGCCAGATCCACTATAAATCTAGACTCTGATATAATGTACCATAGGAAGTGAACTTCCTATATCTAGAACTAGAACTGTGAGAGATTTCAACAAATATGATACTATCAAAGTGTATCCAAAACTATCTCGAGGTCTGTGTCATGCTCTGCCTCTAATGTCAAGTATATCAGGATTTCGTCAATGAAGACCGCCACGAAGAGATTGAGGTAAGGATGGATGATCCTATTCATGAGCCCCATTAACACTATCGGAGTGTTGGTCACATAAAAAGACATCACCAAGAACTCTTAATGGCCAGACCGACATCTGAATGCTATATTCATACGTCCCCATTTCATACCCTGACCTGGTGATATTCGGATCTGATGTGTATCTCTGAAAACCATCAATCTCCCTTCAGCTTTTCAAAAAGATCATCAATCCTCGAGAGTGGATACTTTTTCTTCACAGTCACTTAGTTCAGGTGCCGATAGTCCACACAAAGCCTCATAATCGAATCATCCTTGTGGAACACAAAATCAGGGATTCCCATAGAAAACACTGGGTCTTATGAATCCCTTCCCCTGCATGTCCTCCATCTATACCTACAACTCATGAAGCTCTACGGGGGCCATCCGGTATGCTGGTGTAGATATAGATTTCATCTGGGGGTACATGTAGATGTTAAAGTCTACCTATCTATGATGAGGTAGTCCCAGAACATCATCAGGAAATACATTAGCATATTAGTACACCACTATAGGATAACTCAGACTCCTCACATTCACAGCTCTAAGGGTATGGATTGCCATCTTATAAGTGATCAGCGGAACCCTCCTCCGAGTTAGTCCATCTTGTGTTACAATGGTTCCCTCCTTACTGGTGAAGGAAAAAATTGCCCCGTCCTCACAGACACAACACAATTTGTGCCTAAATAGTCAATCTGGGCATGGAATATGGATTTCCAGTCCATACCAAAGATGACATTGTATGGCCTTGACGCTACTACTATGAGATACTATTTAAAACTCTCGCCTCCTAGAGTGATCTCACACTATCTGCACCAGTGTTTAATCATTGAATCTTATCCCAAAAGAGTCTCCAATCATAAGGATTAAGCCAACAGATCCCTTCGAATATCTGAGCTCTGAATGAGGGTCATGGCAATAAAAGGGTGATTGGAATTCATGTCTATAAGAACTACAACTAGGGTGGAATAGATATAGATCATACCTATAATAACCTCTAGAGTGCCATGGTCATAGGCCTCTATAACCTGAACCTATGATCACCCCTATCGACCTGCTCCCTATGGTTGGGGTTGCCTGCCTGGGGGTGGTGGTGGTAGAATGTAAAACCATAGTCCACCTCCTGCTGCATGGCCAACTCCTCTGGAATGTCTTTTGCACTTTTATATCCTCGCTTGAACCATGACCACTACCTCGAAATTCCCTCAACCATCTACTGATCATTGGTATGGTGGGTCGGGCAGTCGAAAGCCATGTGGCCCTACCCGTAGCAGGTGAAGCAGAACCTGCTCCTCTACAAGCCTGCTCCACCACGTGGGCTCTGAAATTTTGACCCTACGTCCTGGGGTCATTCCCCGGAAGGTGTGACCCACTTGAACCTCTATGTCATTTACATACTACTCGCTGTGGATGACTTGACTACCTGTCGTCTGGTGGTGGCTCCCACCATCGGTACCTTCTCATCCAGGAAGATCTCCACTAATAACGCTCACTCGAGAACTCCAGCCTGTGTTTGGATATTGAATGATATCATCAATGCTCTGATCTCCCACCTGAGCCCCCGATCAAAGGTACATGCGCTGAAGAAAGGTTCTTGTACCATGTTGGTGGAGTAGCGTGATTGTTCAATGAATCTCACAGAGTACTGGGACACTAATAGGCTACCCAACTATAATTGTAGCAGCTCTTGAATACACATAGGGTGTAATGTTGATGGTACAAAATCCTCCCTAATTTGGGTCTCGATGTCTATCCCAGATAGTTTCACATCCTCATGTGTATGGAGTGCCAGAATCCACCATCTCCCTACTGTGCTCTGTAAGAGGCTTGCAGCAAGGTTCACCATCTGATCTGTTGGGATATAAACTAAGAGAAACACCAATTCTATACCCACCGGCCAGTCCTCATCTGCATGGGGATCTCTCTCACCTTGAAACATCATAGGCCTCTATCTCTAGAACTCGTGCAATGTGCTCAGATGGTGTGCACAGTCAGCCAGTGGGGTTGGTAAAAACTAATACCCTCTGAGTGGTGGTACTGCTGGTAAACCAACCAATGGTTCCAACATAGTAAGAGGTTCATGCACCGATGCCTCATCGCTTGGTGAGCCATCATCGTGTGCTCTCTCTAGATTTCTGGCTGGCTGTCTACACGGAAGCATCCGGAAATGAAACAGTTGCGCCACTGAAAAAATGATATACCTGGTGAGATGACTCAAAAGAGAGAAAAAGTAAAACATTTATAAGACACACACAAATGGTGTTTCTGTCCACTGAGCCGGAAATCAGAATTTAGGGTCCTGGTTTATTGCTATGTCGGCTATCACACCAACACTGGACTCCCCGAACTGAAAACCACACTCAAAAAACATAAAACTATTTCTACATTAGAATGATCAGAGTTATAGATCTTCAGTAGAACTGACTCCTCAAAAGCCACTTTGTCACAACCCATCCCCCGGGGCCCGTGCCGTGACTACGCCAAGCCCACCATCCGTAGGCCAGGGGTTGTTGACTAGCACCAGAAAGGTGTATCTAGAAAATGGGAAGGCATTCTATTTTGAACATGTATAAACACACAGTCGAAGAACACAACATGATTTAACCACGACGTATAACTAAAGTAGGAATAGTGTTTATTAAAATTATAGGGGCCGGTATATAGGCCCAACTTCAAAGGTGAAACTACAAATGAAAATAGAAAACATGTCATGAGATTGTCCACCAAGGATCCCACCTGAAAGGTAGGTACAACTCGTCTCCACATATCTACAAGTAAACCGTCACCACCATCCACTGTCAGGTCCTAGCTACCTGAGTCTTAGATTAGTGCTCCCGTCATCTGCATAAGACACAATAAGGTGCGGGTGAAGCCCGTGTAGGGGTGAATATAGAAATACCTAGTTGGGACCCCATGAACCCCGAATATCTCTCAGAATACCACAAAGAAAAACACAAAAGCATGATCTCTAACATAAAGTACAAAGAAAGGACTTAGATCAAAACTAGTATTACATAAGTACAGAGGTACAAATGATTAGTCATAAGGCTAGATCATCATATTCGGTTAAGAGGCTCTATTGCTGACCCACATCGGATCGATAGGTACTAACCCTTGCTGACCCAAATAGGATACGACCCAGTTATGATCATTACTTACTCACCCATGCCGACTCAAACAGGTTCTGACCCACACATGATTAGAATGATCTGACCCAGGAAGGATCTCTGAGTGCTGACCCACACAATATTTGACCCACATATAATCGGTATGCATTGACCAACCTAGGATCACTGAGCGCTGACCCACACAGGATCTAAACCACATAGAATCGATATGTGCTGACCCACAAAGGATTTTTTAGCGCTGACCCACTCATGATCCGACCCACACAAAGTCGGTGTTGTCCCACACAAGATAGCTATATACTAACCTATGTAATATCTACTTCCAATATCCACCTCACAACCAACCACTATATTCCAGCGCAAAGCATGGTTGATTTAGGGAGAAACCTCTCTAATATACACCATTCATATTTCAATGGGTACGAAGTCACACAAAGAAGTAAAATAAGGATTTTTTATTTCATAAGGGTTCCAATTCAACTGACAACGTGTCAATTGGATGCCTGGTCTGTGAGTTATAGGCATTTCAATACTAAGGGCCCAGTTGGATTCATGTTCGATCCAACCTAACTATACTCCAACATTATCTAAAATTCCATTAAAGTATCTCAAAAGGATGATGTCATTCCAAGGATTACAGTGTCGTAGACGGTTCATCAAAATAATGTCTGGTTTGCAAGATATGTCCTTATAAGCGTATTTAGGACGAAAAGGGTCTAGGTCTGGCCCGACCCGATCATACCGACCCGACCCGCTCCACCTTGGGCTGACCCGACCCAGTCCGAGTCCGACCTGGGTTCGACACGGACTGGCCCAAACTGACTGGGCTTGCCAGAGGGGGTTGGGCGGCGTGCTTAGCCTGATGGGCTGTAGACTAGCCCAACCAGCCTCAGCTGGGCGAGGCCCACCGGGCGAACCGGCCCGTCAGCTGGCACGGTCCACCAGCTGGGTTGAAAACCAAAATTCACGAATAGAAAATCCATTAGGGTGTTTTAATTGGTGGCACCACATGGCGGTTCCCCTTTTTTCAACAGGACCTTCGGGTCGTTGGTCCCCTTCTCCTCTACCGCAGCTTCAAAGCCACGACCACCTCCCGCGGTGCGCAATGGCACACCATTGTCTGCCAACATAGCATACTAAGGGCCGAATACCTATCTGGAATGTCATGGAGCTAAGCGGCGCTGACTTTTTTTGTAGCCCGCGAGCACTGTCCACCACCTTTACCCCCTGAAACAGGTCATCTGCGTCGCATCGATGCATCTTTAGTGGGGCTCCAACATCGCTCTAGAGCTCCGTTTCTACTCCTGTCTATGCCTATAGGCCTCCTGGGATTCCATTGTCATAGTGTCACCCTCTAATTCTCATTTTGGTCAAAAAAATTCTGATATGAAAATCAAAGCGATGAAACAAGCAGAGAAGGGTTCATGCCTTGTTCGTTTGGCATGTTCCCTCCACATCAGCATCATAGCAAGGGGGAGTAATTGATTCAACAAACTCTTTGAATTAATCAAGAAAAAACTCAAGAGTTAATAAAGACAAAACCCCCTACCTCTATAAATTTTGGAGGTGTCATAGTTGTGGCGGAAGAAGAGTGCTCGATGGATGAAGTCATAGGCATTCGACAATCCTGGATCATTTCCACCCAAGCATCCATATTTAGTCGGTGGATGTTGCCACATTACATTTCCATATAAACCTCTCTTGATGAATCTATCTAAAAACACCCAACCCGATCTCTATATAAATAGAGGGAGAGGGTGAGTAATGAATCTACAGAATTAATGAGGTTCATTAATGAGTTTTTAATTAATGAACCTCTTAATTCCTAATGGTGTGGTTACACGACTATAGATTCACGCCATTAAATGTCTTGAAAACCCATCATTCAAACCACTGCCGCTCAACATGTGGTAGGAAAAAAATAACAAATTTTGTTATTTTATTATTTTTTAAAAGTCACAAAAACTAAAAATTTAACCCTAACTACTACGGTCAAATTTAATCCTCCCTTAGGAGAATCACGACACTGCGGATTCAATGGTACCCACAGATTATTAATCCAAGTACCAGTTCAAAAGATAGAAAAAACCACCCACAAGTTCACTGAAAAATCCCTTAAAAAAAGTATAAAAATCCATTCTAGGCACTCCGGGCCATGGAACTAAGCACCGTCAATTTTTGAAGACTTTTTATAATCCTAAATAATTTTAAAAAAATATATATGGAATTTCTATGTCTTTACATTCTAGTTCGATTGAGTGAGTATATTGGATGAATCCCCTTGGTTTCCTTTTACATTTATATACAGTTTTTCTCATTGGTGGAGTGTGGGGAATCAGTTTGACCAACTCTATACATTTATCTATCCATTTCCAAATAAGTTATTCCTAATTGGTGATGTTAGAAAATACTATATTCTGAGTTTGTGGATTACTAGGGTTCTTAGTGTCCCCATGAGGTCATGGGAGTGATCCCCTACTTGATTTTGGAGATATTCTGTGTCACTCAGTGACTCTATATGTGGATTTTAATAATGCGCATACCCAATTGGATAGGTACCAATTGATATGGAAGGGTTATTAAATTAGTTTATAATTCTTTATGAGTGATTAATTGAGTGTCATCAGGGATGGTGGTGGATTGATATCTCTCTATTGATTTCTATATGGCGTTATGATGGTGTGACATAGGATTATACATGTTTGATGTGTGAAATAATTCAGTTTCATGACATCTGGGATGAATAGAGTTGTGGAATGAGTATTCCTAGGTGATAAATAGATTAGATACTTTAGTTGGTGGCTGTGGATATATTTATGGTTGGGACTATGAGACTTGAAGTCTATTGTGTGTATATCTGGGATGTTATGGGAGACCATGTGGTATGCCTCATCATTACTAACTTACTAGGGGGTGTCAAGCTGACTAGTCATGTATAATAAAAAGGTGGTTGATATGTAGTTTCTCTATCATTTGGATTCTCTCTATCATTGGTTGGTAGAACTAATTCGCATTAGTTTCTCAATTTTTGTTTTGCGGTTTTGGGGAACCAACTGAGTTTTTTTAATACTCAACTCTACAAGGGATTCACCCACACATGCTGTTTATTATTCAGAACACAATTATTCTAAAATTATCTTAAGGGGGATCCCGAGTTGGTGGATCGTATTTCTAGGCTGGATAGACTGAGGTGAGTTATAGTTGGACAATTTATAGTGATCCCCTCCACTTGATAAGGTTGAATGATTTTACAATTTTCTTTTGGTGCGCTTGTATCTTGACATATTTACTAGTTTTATTATTTTCATTCTATACTATGAAATATATATGTATTCATGAATTTTTTAGTAGATTCACTTTTATATCTCTAAGCAATTTTATAGATATGAATGTTGGTTCATTCGTGTAGGTACATTAGATTAATGCCTCTCATGTGTGTGACATGCATACTCAACCATGGTAGCCCTAGCCTAGAATATTAGTGGCGAGATTGGAGAGTTGTAGTAAAGGAACCATCAGGATGGTTAATGACATAAATTGATTATATAAAATTTCCAAGGGTCTATATATACACCTCATAAAATAATATATGGTCATAACATAACTTATATCCCAATGAAAAATGTTGGAGACGAAATTCCCTTACCTTAAGTCTTGAATAACTTCATACATGTTTGAACCCAAGTTATAATAAATATTTATTTTTTAAAAATAAATTCATGAACCATAATTATTTATATCATTCCAAATATTATTTAGTGATGACATATTATTAACCATTTATTAATAATTACATTTTGAAATTATTTTTCCCGTAATAACTACTTTGCCTTTCTTTTACATTTTGATTTGTTATTATTTGTACTTTAACCATGATAATAGTTCCCTCAAATCCATAATTTTAAGCATGATATAAATATAAAATATGTTCATTATTTATATATATATTAAAATTCTTAAAATTTAGAGATAAAAAATGAAATACACCATTCATAGAGATGGTAGGTCATAAGTACTCATGAACACTATTTTCATTTCCTCAAAGAATGAAATAAATGAAATGTATATAACATATTACCATCAAAAATAATTTTTTTATCATATATATAACAAATTATAATTAAACCTATCCATATAACATTCCATTAAAAGTGTAAGTGAATAATTAATCACATATCTTTACAAGGAGGTAGTCTGTTGTACATACAAGAAACATTATCATATTCACATAGAATGGAATATAAGAATGTATATGTGATAATATAATTTAAAAGGTATAATTATGTCCCAAATATCATATTAATAATCTAAATTCATCACTATATTCATCATTGTGAGGTAGTTATGGAAAATGAAATACATCGGTTCACTAGGTGGAAGTTCACCATAAACATAATCGACAGTTTTGTTTTCCATTTTATGGAATATGAGACGGATATAGGCTATGTCATAAAAAGTGAAATCTCATTATATGTTTAATATTGATGTTATTATATTGTAATTAATAGAATACTAATGAATGTCGTAAGAGAAGAATTAAAAATAAAGAGTTAGTGACGAAAATTACCATCAATTAGAGAAAATAAATTGGATCTCTTATTAAGAATCCTAAAATTAGTATTTTTGAGAAGAAAATAAACTCTATAACATATATAATTATATTGTGCAGTGATTTTTGGTATGATTTAGTCAATCTAGATGGCTTGAGAGGTGTGAATAATTTAGGGGGAATTTTAATTTTATAATTGAGGACTGGTATTATATTAAATACAGAAAACTATTCAATAATGGGGAGTCACTCTCAATTTATATGCCTAAAAATTCAATATATAACGGATTTAAGGGATGATATGGTCTATTAAAATCTCCACCACACACAAAAACACATGTTTTAAACTTGTTAATCCTTAACATCTTCTTTTTCATTCATTTACCATTTTAGTTTTCACTATGTTAACTAGCCTTTTTTATTTAGGTAATTTACCACTTAAGAGTTTAAAAAAATGAGTCTTGTTATGAAATTATTATCCACTATTTACAAAAATTAAATCAATTTAAAAAATAATATGTTTGTAGAAAATTAATTTTAACATAGTCGCTTGAAACGTCAAAAACCATGTTTAAACTATTAATACGGTAACAATGTTTTTACTATTCAGGGGTCAATATAATTAATATATAAGAACCATTGGTCTATTAATATAATAAAATTTTTAGGTTTTAAATTATAAAATTAAATTGGATGTTGATAAGGTTTTTAGTAGTTTTAAATAATTGAATAAAACATTATTTATTAAAAAATAACATTAATGTCTATTTTAACACAATTCAGTTATTTTGAATTTAAAAACACAATGAAAAGGGTGTAATTAGAATAAAATTTATTAACACCTATATATCATGTTATAAATTTCTAAAAAAAACTCTTGAAATAAAATAATTCATTCAATTTATTTAACATTCAATATTTTCAGTACCATTTATCTTATTTTTTGTTAATAAAATAATTACTATATTGGTATTTCTTAAGAATTTAATGTAATTATATCTATAAAAAATATTAAAAATAAATTACCCTTATGAAATTAATCTCATTATTCTCATAATTAATTTCAATATTCATTCACATCTTGATTTTTCTATATGTGAACACATAACTACAATTAAAATTCAAGAGAGTGTCATTTTGGCCTTTGATTTACATAAATTATTAATATGCTCACATCTATGGAAATGTGTTCCATAAGAACAATAATATAGATCCTAAGGTAATAAAGGTGTAAATATGGCCATTATATTTTAGATTTACAATTTTTAGGTCATTTTAACCTTAATCATTTTAGTTTAACACCAGGTAAACCCGTTTTAACAATAATCACAGTAAGAAAATTTTTCTATTTTTATTATTCATTTTAACAAAAAATTAATTCTATGTTATAGTTTAATGTTAGTTATTATGATTAAAAATATGCACTCCATTTTTTAAATTTCCAATTAAATAAGTGGAAAATTTTAATTTAAAAATAAACACACAAACATGGTGAAAAAATGGGTTTCTAATGTTAAAAATTTTATTAGTATAGAATGTTTTACAATAAAAAGTTAATATAAAGTGATTATAATTATATAAATATCATTAATTAATATATTAATGAATCAATTTAATTTAAAAAAAATTAAACAATATATAACACTATAAATTATTAAAATGAAAATGCAGTTTATAATAAAAATCGGTATTTTTCAGCATTGACAAAAAAATAATCATTTCAAAAAATTCATAAAATATCACCCTAATATAATTTAGACATGATTTTTTTAAAAATGAATCTATTTTTTTAAAATAAACTTTCAAAATTTATTGAAAATTAATTTTATTATTTGTTCAAAAAAAATTACTTTTGGAAGAAAATGTGTTGTAAAAGAATATAAAAACATAAATAAAAATTAATTACAATTTTATAAATATAAATTATTTATATAAAACATTTATGCATAGTTTTTTTACAAAAATTATTCCTATTAGTACCTCCAAATTTAACAGTTATGTTATAATTTTCATGTTTAAATAATAATTTTAATATAATATCACAATCCTTTAAAACTCGGTGTTTCCTGTAATGCAATCCATTAATGAAATTCCATTTATCTGAAAAAAAATGTTTAACAAAATCTAATTTTGTTAATTCTATCACCACTAAATAAATTATTTCCTCTTAATTTTAACTTGATCTCGAAAATCAAGGGTTTAAAATTTAAAAATTATTTAATGGAAAACTCACATAACAACATGGTTTAATTAAACATCCTATTGAAATGTGAAAATTAAATTTTGATGGACCTTACATATCTAAGTTCCCAAATATGATAACACTATTGGGAAGTGAAAATTTGGAAATGGAATAGAAAAATAACACCCAAAAAAAGAGAGAGAGTGATATAGAACCTGGTCAGGATAAATATAAAAACTAGAAAGCCATAAATCCTTGATTAGTGAAAAGTTCATCCGTGAATTAGAAATTTAGGAAAATTTCTATCATTTTAAATTCAATATCCTTTTCTTAAAGTTGTTAAGTTTTCATGAGAATATATACTTAATTTATTTCTTTCCATTTCACAATTTTAATCTCATACTTTAATTGTTTTTCAATTAATTCATATATAATGTATTACCCTTGGAAATGAGGAATATTTTTCCATGCCTAGAGAAATAATGGATATTAATCATCATTAAATAATGTTATTTCATTTTTTATATCCCTAATTGTTATCAAAACCAAAATGGTTAGAACAAGTTATCAAATATGCTTAAATCATCTTATGGAGAAATAATACATCAATCTATAAAACATCATCCATAGTTATACTTAAAGAATTCTATAAATTGTTAACCTTAAGAACCTTTTAAAATTTAAAATTATAAATATAATTTAAATGAATTTAAAAACAGAACATAACATTAATCCTCTAAATATCATAAATAATATCATTGTTGTCACATACCAAATATGTGAATACTTTGGTCATGTATTCTCCTAGAACATGGAAATATATTATGTCCCTTTTCCCAAAACTCTCTCACGTAGCCAAATTAGGATAGTTACAGGAACTCAAGCGCACCTCCCCTTAAGACAGAGGATACTGACTAATAATTGGGGTGAGATGAATATAGTGGTGAGACCATACCCCCTAGTACAAATTTTCAACACTTCATAAATAAAAATTAATATTAAATAATAGAGTTCTAGAAACATAGAGGAAATAAAAAAATATAAAATTGTGAAATTAAAGAATAATCAATAAAATAGTGATAATGAATCTTGAATTGAAAATTTGAGATGTATATAAATTTAGAACTAAAGAAACACAAATAATATATTTATGCAATGTCCTGGAATTTGTATATATATATTTTAAATTATATTGATTTATTTCGAGACCACACGCTTTGAAGGCAAGTGATTTCGAGGCCCAGTGACCCCTGAATGAAATTTTTTACTTTTTGTATTTCACTTAAGTAAACGTCTGAGTGGGTTTTTATAACATTTGTATCAATGATTGGATGAAAAATATGAGGGAAAATTGAACTTGGAATGTTTGGATTCACCTAGAGAGGATATAACTTCCACAAGCAAGGGTCAGATTGAAAATTTATTTTATGACTTTTCAGAAAATTAATCAAATAAATTTAAATGTTATTTTATTTATTTTCTCACCATTGAGTGGTAAATGACTGAACTATGGTGTGGTGATGAGGCACATTAAAGGAAAAACCATAATGGATCATTTTTGTGTAATTTTAACAGCTACAATATCTCATAAATGAAACAATGTAATGGAATTGTGTCGCAGCGTAACAGAAATGTTGTTACATGATTCCTTTTATTAGGATAATGCGTTGAAGAGTTGGGAATTAAACTCTAGGGATTCACTAATGAAACTAATACAAGGACTCCCTCAAAAAACGAATGATGAACTCTAGGATGATAGCTAGCAACATCGACACCTTACGAAGAATAAAACTGGGAAGCGACGAATGGAAATGGAGCTTGAATCCTCGAGGGAATAACACTTAAACAACACGTTTCGATAGAGGTACGAGTTAATTTTTTTTATGCTTTACCCCATTCTAATTTTAAAATGACAAATGCAGACCAAACCACTAACAATTAGATCCACATATTTTGTGTTCTTGTGGGAGAGTGATGTTTTTGGGTTTTCTATCTGGGGTTTGAATTAATTGTTGATATTACTTTGATTCCAATCCTCCAATGTTTTACACTTCTAATGTGGAGGCCGCGAGCCGAAACAAACAAGGCCTTACCCACTCTTACATGTGTGATCTAGGTTTACAAACAATCAAAGTTGTAGAAAGACAATTTTAAGGCCATCGTATGGAAGACAATACCCCATGGAGGTCTGAGGCATAGAGATCGCAAATAATGGACCACTGGTGTTGACCCGGTGGTCCACAAAAAAGCCAACCAGTGCTCTGAGAAGAACTACTGGTTGGGAAAATTACTAGCAGCTGAGATGCATCCTACAACCGTGGGTTGCAGTCCTTGGAGGTACATGGTCTTCGACCGCAGTTGGAATTTGGGCTGGCCGGATTGGCCAGTTGTGGTGTATTAGGCCATAGTCTATTGACTATAGTGGAGGAAACAACCCCGCGATGATCATGGGATGAGTAGGGAGAAAGAAACGACTTCCACCCGCATCCCAGCCATACCGAAGGCCGGTCCGCCTATGGCACATCGGGAAGACCAGCAGGCCGGGCCAGACACGTGACCCAACAGAAAAGATGTAGGATTGGCTGGGTCCGAGTCCGGGTAGGGTTAGGGGACCTTGGTTGGGTCGGTGGACCCTAGGCCATGTCATGTTTGTCCGACCAGGTTGGACCGGCCTGAGATCCAATCTTCCCCATTTTGAAAAAATGACAATATCATGAAAACCAGACATATGATTGATGATCTATTGGTAGCGTACAATCCATCACAGGAAATATATTCTTTAAGAATACTCTATAGTGGATTTCATGGGTTTTGGAATTATATGAATGAGTTGGGGAGTGGTTCTCCCGAAATCATGTGTGCTACGTGTGGAAACTCTGCGGTTAGCTGAGTCCTAAAGACTGCTGACGACCAACACTATGTGGACCAGATACTACAGCCAAGTGGGAAGTGGTTTATATGTGATCTAATAATCCCATGATTGGGAGAATATTTTTTGTGACATAGCCGAACCATTATACTCTACAAGAGGAGTACCTCAGTATGGCCATAGTTGGGAAGGGGCTTATGTGTGACCCAACATGCTCACGGTGGGGAGAAGACTGTGTGTGACCCAACATACACATGGTTCTCATTAGGGATGAGTACCACACTAGTATTTATTTTAATGAAAAGAAACATCGTTTTGACCTGAAAGGCCCACTATAATCATTTTAGAGGATTTTATCCATCAGCAGATGTGTTCGATGATGTGACTAATGGCCCTACTTTCCTACACTAGAATATACCTCGTGTGAGTTATCTTGTTTTCTGATCATGCATGGTGATCATGATTTTTTGTTTTGTGTTGGATTGATTCTTGGCCTTTCCTCTATTGTTTTGGGGTCCCTACTGAGTATTTTGTTAATCACCCCAGCACAGGCTTCTCCCACACGTGTTGTGATCGGTGTATATGACCACCGAATTGATGAAGGACTTGGTGGCCTAGTCGCCAGTGGTTCCTGGTGAGACCTGGATGGCATGGAATACTTCTAAAGCTTACAGAAGCTACTCTATACTTACCCGGCTGGTTGGGTTTCCTGTAGATGACTTATAGTGTTTCTTCTGTACTTCCCTGCTATTAGTTTTTTTGGTTTGTATTTTGGCCCATTTGACCTACAGTTTTTACTTTTACTCAGTGGTTGTTTGGTGACATGATTGTTTAATTTTCTAGATTTGGGAGGTGGTGGTTGTGCATTCATACAGGTACTCAAGAAAATGCCTCCCACTAGATGGTTGACGCTTTTAGAGATAGTCTCCAACCCCTGGCCATTGGGATTAGGGATTAGGGTATATCATGAAATGGGCACTAGGAGGATGGGTCGTGACAATTTATCTGACGTAAATAATATCAAAAGACGCTGGTCTCAGACCCCATGTCGGTCCCATTACTATAATCCAACCCATCCAAGAAGCAACAATAAGCTACAAGGTCCCTTTCCCTTATCAAAACATGCATCCATATAATCTTCATAGGTGCTAAACGGAGGCCCTAATAGGTTGTGATTAAAACATTGTAGGTCAACACCACCATGTCAAAAAAATATGATAATAAGTGCATGAAATAAAGTGATAAATTATTTTATTAACTAATCAAATAATATAATAAATAAATCTAGCTAATTCAACACCATGTCTAATTTTCTACGAGCATGTATCACAACCATGCCAACCATGACTACAAACCATGGGATAATAAAAAAACTAAGTAAAAACATTTTTTTATTCATTTATGCCTCAAAAAAATCCCAATATATAAATTTTTTAGAATCAAATTAGGCCAACACTAATATATATGTATTTCTTCATCAAACTAGGAAAAGTCTTCTATATTATCATTTCAGTATTAAAATCTAGAAATATCCCGATATATAATCATTACAATATAAAACTCCGGGAATAACCTACTATATTATCATTTCATCATAAAAATATGGCCATAACGCAATATATAAGCAATGAAACATCACACTCTAGGAATATCCTACTATATAAGAATCACAACAACAATCACATCACTTGTCACAACAACAAGGTTATCACAATATCATATCATAAGCCTTAATAGTTAATTATGAAAATTACCATTTGTCTGTCAATTACTCATTCATATTGTATCAAATTATCACTTTTCATTTCAATAAGAAATAATCCAACACCTAGGGATTCAATATCAATAAATCACTAATGTTCTCATGTCATGATAAATACAAATTATGCTATTATCCCATCCAACATTTATCAAGGATTCTCTCACCCATCATGGATCCATATCCAAGGTCACAAAAATAAATTGAATATAAAGGAACCCAACCAAAAATACAATTCATTGTTAACATCATTCATAAATCTGTTAATTAGAGTGCATGTTATGTGATTGAAATAAAAATATTTAATATAAATCACAATTAAATAGACCATAGGGTTAGGTTTTAGACCCTCTTCCTCTATAAAGTGATTAAGTAACACTTTCAACCAGAATAACCAACAAGAAAAGAGGAGAGGAAGATCAAAATATGGAACCTAGATCACACAACCAACAAATCAATACTAAAGATAATTACACTACAAAGATCAAAAGAAAACGCCACTTCTACAGAAGAATGTTGAATCAAGGAGAAGACCAAATCAACGAGACCTACCAAGGATCAAACACCAACCCATGATGTTTAAAGGTAATGAAATCACTCTAGATCAATAGGGAGTATCCTAGGGATAAATAAGAGGGGATTCACAAGTGGTATAATGAGAAAATAGGTGTACGACACTACTTAAAATATATTATTTCCATAATTACATGGCGTGAAATCCATTTACAATCCATATATGTCGAAATAATGGGTTATTATAAAAAACCCACCCATTGGTTTAAAATTTTCCTTATTGACTATTACACATCATGCAATAATATTTCATTGAATGTATTTTTTCATGTCATGGACAAGTTATGGGCCTTCAACCATTCACAACATGTGTCATGCGATATTTACATGTCATGAAACACATTTACATTACGTGTAAATGTTATGAGGATAGTTATCATGTCAGTTTATAAATTATGATCCAAACCACCTCAAAATCCTTAATCCATTAAAAACCATCATAAGCCCATTCGAATCAATTATACCTAGACTCCATTACATCTAACCAAAATAAAACCACATATTTTATGATATTTTGCTTAATAAAGGCTCTCCATATCTAAATGAGACCCAACCAAAAAAGAGTAATGCTAGGGAAAACCCAAAAAGTAGGTTTAAAGAAGAAAATAAAATAGGAAAATACCTAGAAAGAGATTAGGTGTTACAACTTCCCAACCATATAGATGTTTTTCCCCATGATGCTCCAACCATCACTATGGGGTCTTGTTGAATTAGTCTAACCACCATGATAGAATATCAGACTCCCTCTCTCATGTATCCTCTTGAACACACCCATGATACTATATTACACGAACCAAAGGTACAATAATACCATAGAGATACCTGTCACCATGGTTCACAATTCATATAGGATGATCCTCAAAGGAAACATCTACAGAAATCTCTATGTCCTCAACATCTACCACATGATAATGGTTAGGATGATATCATTGAAGCTATTATACATGAAACACATCATTCATTATACTGTATCACTATAGAAGGTCCAATCGATATGCCATAGGACCATTCATTTCCACTATCTCAAATATTCGAACACACTTGGGTGTTATATTTTCCTATTTCATAACATGATGTTTCCCCAACCTAGGAGATAACCAATGTAAAACATGATGAACAACCAAAATGTCTATAGGTCATCTCCGATGGTTAGTGTATGATTTATTACTTCTCTACCCGTTCACCAACAAGATCTTAATCAAATAAACCTACTCAGATGCCTCCAACATGAGACTAGACCCAAAAAAATTCAAACTCATCTACCTCTAACCAACAATGAGTAAAATAGAATGGCCTAAAATAAAAATCCACAAAATATTTTATCTAGATCAATGCGTAGAAGAAGTTGTTGTATAAAAAATACATGAGTTTCATATTCTTCTCCCATGAACTACTAATTTCTATAACACAAACTCATAGCATATCCTCTAGAACCTGAATAATATAATAATATTTACTATTAGTCTAAGGGTGATAGGTTGTACTTGTAATAACTACTGATCATAGATTATTTTTAGTACCCCACTAGAATCTTGGAATAGAACAAGGATCATTATTATAAACCATACTACTTAGAAAATAAGAATATGAAGTATCTCATGCACGTAAATGCTACCAAGATAAACCATGGTGAAGGTATCCATGATTGGTATGAAGTGGGATACCTTCATCATAAGATCCATAATCACCCATACTACATCATTATTATGGGTTGTTTTCAGTAAAACTATCACAAAATACATAGTGACATCCTCCCATTTCCACTATGTAATGGGAAGATGCTATAAAATCCTAGAAGGCCAATAATGCTCGGATTTCACCTCCTAACACGGGAAAAATATCTTCACCAATCATGCTACCACTTTTTTCATTCCTGACCACTACTACATTCTATAGATCTCATGATACAAATTTTTCATATTAGGATGTATCTCCCATCTAGAAGAGTGAAAATCTCTTATCAGATCCTCAAGAAAGCCTAGAGGAACTGATACTTAGGGAAAGAGAAAAAGATAAATTTCAGTTTCAAGAAACCATACTACTAGTGGCCCACCACCATATAAGTTGTTGCTGATATATAAGTCTTTAAGATCATATAATTTATCTTTTATGATGAGATTATGAATCATGGGTATAACTGATGTTGATTTAAAATCTACTCATCCCTAAGACTCCTAAAAATCAATATTCCTTTTAGAAAAGAGTCTGATCATCTTCTACTCATCACAAGACTTTTGCATTTCCCTTATCTGCATCTTTAGGTTCAATCCATTAGAAACTACATTTACTTTTTTGAACGTATAATCCAACATGATATTCAAATACTATTGATACTTGACTCACATCCTCTTCCAAATATTTAGGCCCACCTAATAAATTATGTACTTGAGGATCTTATGGTCCATGTAAAGAAAAAATATCTCATTCATATGACAATATCTCTTCAAACTCGGGGATTGTATAATTGAATATAACATTATATTTTGATTAATATAGTTCTTATCCTATAGACTCAGCTGTCTAGAGCCATAAAAAAACAATCGATCTTCACATTATAACCACTCTGATTCTAACTTTAGATTAATCATAATATGTGCACTTTTTAAATCTATAAAATATATTTGGTTATGTAGAAATAAATATGATGGTATCTCAATGTAATCAATCAGAGGTCAAGATGTTCTTCATGATCATCTAATTATTGGAAGTTCAATAAAACATCTTCAAAAATACCCACCACAAATTGATCCTAAAAATGATGAATGAGATAATTTAGCAAATCCATGAACATTGTAGGTGTATTAATCAAACAAAATGGTATCTATAAAAACTAATACAAGCCATACCTAATAAAAAAATATGTATGAGGTATATCTAATTTTATCACCCTTGACTGGTGATACCATGATATCAAATTAGCATTTGGAAAAATACCTGAACCTCTCTTACGATTTAGGAGATCATTATTTCATGGAAAAGTATATTTGTTCTTGATCATCATCTGGTTAAACCATTAATAATATACACATAAGAGAAAAGTCCCATTATCTATTAAGGAAAACAAAATGATGAATCCCATTTAGATGTAATAGGATTTATGAACCCATTAGCTTTCAGATCTCCCAACCAATCATTGATCTCTTGAAGCTCTGCCTGTACCATATTGTCTGGAGGAAGAGAAATTAGATCAACTCCAATCATCAACAGGACCGTGAAATTGATCTTCCACTTGGGAGGTAACCCATATAAATCATCACGAAAAATATCATGAAAATGTTCTACTATTGTCAGAAAAGAGTCTTGGGGTATTCCAACATATTCCAGAAGAAGGCTTGATATCAGAGCCATGTGAAAATATAATCTACACTTAATTGATCATACATGACCATCCTAAATATCCCACTCAACCTAATGATAAGAACAATTTCATTATTAGGATAGAAAGGAAACTCTCCCCTAGTAACATTCGATATGAACTTGGTATAGTACTAGCCAATCCAAACAAATAATCAAATAAAAACTCATCATTTTAGCACAAATTCATCCCATAAAAAATGGTAACAAAAAAATATCTAGAGGAAGCACCTTGCAATGTTTAATATTCCCTAACCACACTCGTAGTGATGTGTTAATGGTAAAAACACCATCCAATTATTCCACAACAAATCCAAAAATATTTAAAAAATGGTAGGTAAAAAAGAATGTGATTCTATTATATCAGACAAAATTCATGAAAGGATAAATGATATAGAAATCATACCTCAATAATTAGAAGTTATTTCAGATATAATAGTATGGGTAATCTATATAGCATGCTTCTTACTCGCCCTACATCCCTAGGATCTAACTAGTCTCACCTAAGATATTCCCTCTACATGCTATTGGTATTCCCACACTAGGGTACCACATCCCCTTACTCTACCTAAACATCCTACGGAAATCTTACAAATTGTGTTTTGAAAAGTATCTAACTCCTTCCAAGACTCCAATAATTATCTTGATCCCCTAATTCTTATCACCTATAAGAAGTCCCTAATGAACTTTTGAAGATGACCCATCAGACCGCAAGCATGACACTCCACAGTGTGGTATGGCACTGAGGAAACTTGTGGATCAACATTCCACACTCATAGTACTATAACAGAACATGGAATTAATTTGGATTCCCACTAACCAGGATACTATTCATAATATTTACTTAGTGAAATATATCATTACAATGATTCTTTCCGCCAGAAGAAGAGCCCCCAGTTTTCCTTGTTGGAAAAACCTTGCCACTCTTTGGGGCCTCTCTCATATTCATCTCTGTGATGAATGGTTGATTCATCACACATTAAAATCAACAAAATTTTAATAATTACATATAACTTTATCTCTTTGTGAATCAAATCTTGAAAAAGTCTCACCATATATATCTCATCATCTTCTAAAGATGTTGAAAAACAATGTAGGTCGGTGAAATGCCATGCTTAGCCCATCACTAACATTCCCTCCTACATCAGGTCCATGAATTCAAGATAAATCTCAACCATCAACATATCTGGATAGAAGTGGATTTAGAAATTCCTCCCAATGTCCTTCCAAGAACACTCCTCTTATTTCCAATCTTTCTCTAGAATCTCCCAAATATTCTTGGTAGGTCCATAAAGAATATATGCAGCCAGCTTCATCCTTTTATCTATGGGTGTCTTAATGTTCTTGGAGATCATCTATACTAAATCAATCAAGAAATTGTCTTCCTTGGGTCCTCCCCACCCTATTAATGTATGTGGATTCTTTATCAATAACTCCCTATTCAATATATACATTGATGGAATGATGAAAAAAACTCCCCCTCTCTATGGATCACATGACCCTCAATAAGTTGTCTCAAAACAGAACATCCATATGATCTTTAGGAGAAATTGGAAGCTCTAGCTCAAATGTGTTAGAAGTGTACTGATATCCACTCTCCTAATTCTCAAATCAAAATCCAATAGGAGGAATATTATCTACAAGATAAATAAGCTCCTATGAAAAACTGATATAATAGTAAAGTCAACCTCAAAATGTCAGAAAATAGAGAACCACTGCTCTTGGCCTCCCTAAACATGGATTATAAGTGTTTTAGTATGGTATAATAGTTTTATAGTTTTATTTTTTTATATAATAGGTATCTAATTTCACTACAACTATAATAAATTATATATCACATGGAATAAATATGTCTCTATCATGAACAATTAATTTCAATATGGATTCTTATGTTACTATCACGATTCATGAATACTCATTTGACGCCATACCGGGCTATGAGTATAAATCTCAAGACACAATAACATCACACAATATGTGAATCACTATGTGTGATATAACATTAAATGTAACAGAAAAAGACCATGAACAACAGCCCCATCCATGGGAACTCATATTTTTTCATTTACATAGGTTAGCTACACCCATACATAATATCATTACGATTTACCAAAACATCATAGTATATTTTCAACATTTCATAAATATTAAGGTAATATAAAAGAAAAAAACTACACATGTGTTACCACTTTGTAATGTACCCAAACCTGACACTCTATCACATGCCCAAATCATGTTTGTTATGGGACTTCAAACATGCCTCCTTAAATTTTAGAGGTTTCTAGGTAGCAGCGGGGGTGAGAGGAATATAGTGGGGAGGGTATATACCCTTGCAAAGAGTTAATAATGAGTGGAAATTAAAAATAAAAATAAATATCAAAGTAATGAAAAAAATAGAAGAAACAATACAACATAAAACAGGAAAATGAAAGAAGAATCAATAAGCCAATAATAACGAGTCATGTGATGGAAATCTGAGATGTAGCTAAATGTAAAACTAAAAATATTAAAATAAAACAATAATATAACACAATTAATATGACAATACCTCATTCCCAAACTCAATTACAGTGTCTTCGCTAAACTACAACCCATCCATAAAGAAATAATTAGCTATAAAGTCCATTTCCCATGTCTAAACATGGATCCATGTAATCTACTCGATTACGAAATGGTGGAAAAATAGGTTGTGAGTAAAAATATGTAGGTCGATACCACCATTTCGAAAAACATTCTGTGATAATAACTATATGAAACAAAGTGATAAATAGGTGTATTAATTAACCAATTAGTAAAATTAATAAATAAGACTTCTTTGGAACCATGATGGAATGACTCAATGCATGTAACACAACCATTCTAAACATAACCATAAACGATGGTATAATAAAACAACTAGAAAAATTCCTCTATATAATAAATTCGGTTATAACAATCTCATCCCCAGTAGTTTAGTTCTGTACATTACTTAATTACATTGGCATATATATTTGTGTTGAATCCTAAAGGACCGATTTGTTTACTAGTCTTGGAAAATAGATTAAATACATGAACACTACATTATAATTCAAAAAATAAAATAAAACATAGGAAATACTTTGATAAAACCATAAATTTTATATATAAACCCTATATATATGTCATAATACACATCTTGTCATGTTGGGAAAATATAACACAATAATGGGGTGATATCATATGCTCGGTAAGGGTAGGCATACAATGAATGCTATTATGAGTAAATAAGCATAAACATTAAGGGAAGGTGTATAATTAAAAGATATGACACTTAAACATAACCTTGAATATAATATGGAATGAATAAACCAAATAATTCTATATAAACATTCACATGGATATTTTTCTAGTCGAATAATAACATGTAATATCAACAAATAATCACATAATGAGGGAATGCATACATCATAAAAATACCTTCAATGATTCGGCCAAGACACCATACATAAATGGGTAAAAACCCGATATTGTTTGCATAATGAGACCTACTGATGCATTTTGGGGCAATAGATGGCCCCCTTTTTCACTTATTTTGTCCAATGCATTCCTTTTGTGAAAATATTGAAGCATAAAAAACATTAACATTCATATTCAAATTAGAATTTAAAATGTTAATAAATTAACCATAAACCATGAGTGGCATAAAAATAGAACATCCACATTCAAACATATCATAAACCCTTAAATATAATATGGTATATTGTATCATAATAAATCAACCACAATTAAGCATAAAATCCAATAATGAATGTTGAACAAGATAAAAATAATCTAATAAAATAATTAAAATATTCTTTAGAGAAATATCAATTTTTATATTATAATTATTTTAAAAGGGGAAATAATTCTAAAATAAAATTAATTTAGTTAAAAGAATCTTGTAATATCAGAAATCAGGTTTTGACCATTCGTATATGATAAAAAAATAACTGTCCTTCCGTATTTTTTCAAAAAGTTCATGAACTACCTCATTTAGAAAATGACAAATATAATCCTTTAAAATAATGATATAAAAAGTAATATATGGGTAAAAACTAATATAAAATATTCTAAAATAATAGTAAGAAAAATTTTAAATACATTTTTATGAAACACAGACACAAATGATAAATTTATCACAATATATAATTACGTATAAATAATCTCATATAATAAAGTTATTGGAAAGTTAACCATTACTTAATAATTTCCATTAGTCGAGGGTGTTTTTACCTCATGTATAATGGTTAAATCATGTTATTAAATTATAGTAGAACTATATATATATTTATGATATCATATATGATCCTCTTATATCATTTTTTTAATAACATTTCATTATTACCATTGTTTCAGGTGTTAACTGCTTCATTTTCATATATTTGTTCTATCGTATAAGTCATGTTTATTATTAAGAGGATATATTTTATTCATATAAAAATGATATTATGTTAATAAGTACTATATTATCTCATTATATATATGTTTTATTATAATTCAAGAATGGATAACCTAGATAATTAATCTCATTTCGTTGTGGAGATGGTAGGTTGTACATATGAACGAGTGACAATATCATTTTCTTAATGTTAAAGATGTAAAAAATTGGATAGAATATTTGTTATAAATAATTAATATCATTTCATATTTATTATTTTATCCATTATATACATCGGTACTCACATCCAAATATATTTGTGATGCATAATAAATTACACCCCAGCATGGCAATGGTAAGTCGTACATATGCATGCATGGTGATAATTTTTTTCATAGGATGGATAAAATGAGGAATATGGTTGTACCATAATCATAATAAAAACATTGAAAATAAATGATACTGTATTTATTACATTATTATAGAAAATATATGGTTAGTAGAAGTATAAGATTAAATGAACTTAAATGAAATGGTAAAACAATTAACTCTTCTTCAGTGGACTTCCTTTTAATCTCCTCTTAGGGACTCTAAAGTTGTTATTTTTAAAAGAAAGGGACCTACATAACTTATCTAATAATATTTTAAGTATAAATTATAGGATTTTTTAGAGCTATAAGTATCAATTTGGTGTGAGTAATTGAGAGATAAGGTTCTTTTTTATAAGATAGTGGAGGGGCACTCTTGGAATCCTTTAAAATAGTAAAATAATATAAATTGACTCTTGATATAAAATAACTAAAAAGTGAGTTATTTAACATCTAAGATGATTATAGGTCCAATGACTCTCAACCAACTTTTTTTTAGGAATTTTTATTTCAAAATATTAATCAAATTTTTTGACAGTGTCACTTTGTTAAACCCTTTAACTATTACCATGACAACTTGGCTTTTTTACACTTTAGGGTCAATATAGTCACAATAAAATGCCAAAAGAACAAAAATGGATCAATGATGATATAATTAACCATATTATATATATTTGGACTAATTTAATATTTTTGTTAATTTCACTTCCTTTAATAAAACATTATTTATTTTAACGTATCATTCATGTGAATTTTGATAATATTAATTATTTTTTATTATTTATTTCATAACAAAATGATATAATCTAAAAAACACTCCTAATATATCAAAACATTCCTAATATATCTATAAATATCATGGATGTCACTAATTAGGTGAAATATATTTATTTTAATATTTTAATATTATTAATTTGATATTTTCATTAATTAAACAATTACTGCATCATTATTTTGCAAGACATTGATTAAATTTTTTATTCTCTTAAAATTTAAAAAAAATTATAATGATGGAGATAAATTTATTATATTTCAAATTAATATTTATAGTCAAATTTATCTTCTATATAACTATGTATTAAAAATGTAATACCAATTAAAAAACATTATTAAGGCATTTTTAACTTATCTTTAAATAAAACATTATAAATTTCATATTCTTACCCAAGTGTCATAAAATTGTTAAAATTTCATAATAAGGTTGATTTTGGTTGAAACAAAACAATCCAATGAAATTAGGAAATGTTTTAGGGTAATTTTATAATATTATAATATTATTTTTACCTCTAATTACCCGTTTTTACCATAAACATGGTAAATAAAAATTTATTAATGTTACTCTTAACAATATCAAAAATATTTAAGTTAATTAGATTAGATGATAAATATAATTATTATTAAAATTTTTTGTGTTTTTTTCTTAATTCAGTTCACAGATGTGGTTAAAGTAATATTAATATTATTCATGCAGATGTGGCGAGAAAGTGGTTAAAAGAAAGAATTCAAAAGCTCGAAATTTTTTTATATCCAATGTCAAAATAAAAATTATTTCAACACAAAAAATGTATTTATATATGTCTAATTTAACTATTTTTACTTTAAAAATAAATTTAATATATAATAATTATTAAGACAGAAATGTATTTTTTAACTATAATAAAGTATCTTTCACTATTCATGAAAAAATGAATCTTCTCATAAAAATGCCAAAATTGTAACCTTAGTTAATTTTGAAATTCTGAATTCAAAGTATAATATTTTCTCATATAAAATTTTTCAATGTGTCAAAAATTTGATTTACAATTATTTCTCTACTAAAATGTGGTAAAATTAATATTTATGAAAAAATTTTCTTTTATACGAAATTTGATTTTTTCTTTTATAGTTTCTATAAAAAAATAAGATGAATGTAAAAATTATATGAAATATATATAAATTTAAAAATTTAGGTCATACAATTCATAACTTCTAATTTAATAGCTAGGTTATATATTACAATAATATTTTAATAATATATTGTTTGATGAATCTCAGTCTTGCAAATAACACAAGCTATCGAGGAAATTTTATCTTCCATTAAACACAAGTTAACTTAGTATTGCATGCATTACATGATATAGAATCTATTATATTTTTTTAAAAAGTAATTTTTTTTAATTAAGATTGTGTTACATTCTACCCACATTAATTAAATTGTGTCCTCACAATTTAAACATGAGCTCAGTAAACAATATTTTTATATTTGAAAATACTATTATTGAAGAACAAACATCATAAATAGTGTTAATAACACATATTCATGATAAGTATGAAACATAAATGTGAAGGTCGCCAAAAAAACTAGTCTTTTGAATATAATAACATTAGTGAAATATAGAGATACATAAATAGAGGGAAAATTTCAATACTTTTAGGGAGTGATTGAGGTCATCAATTAAAATCAAGTGAATGATCAATTGAAAATTGAAGGCCTCAAAGATATAAATCTATGATGATTTTAAAAACAATCAATTTAATAAAAATATACACTTTTGTCTTTATATCCCTTTTCCAGAGTTGAGGAATTCAGTCACACTATAAAAATGTAATGAAATAAAATCACATGATACGTTTCGAAAAACACAATCATATCATTTGGTTGTGTCTTTTACTATCTATACTTAATTTCATAGAACAAGGTTCATCATAGAGTGATGTAATATGTTAACACCTAAAACCTTTTTCAAATATCTACTTGAACCATTTAATAAATGGATAATATTTCCAAAAATGAAATTATCATTAATAGTTTCACAACATGAAGCTACTCTTATTTGTAACTTTCCAAACATGTGAATACCTTCATCATGTATTCCATTAAAACATGGTAATAACCTTAATTACATTAAAAAATTATAGAATTTATGAATGCTTCTTTATTACATAAATAAAACATAGGTTATTGGGTACACTTCTTAAATCCAATAATGTTGTAAACATATAAATAATGGAATACACCATATATTAAAAAAAAGCCATTAATCAGTTCTAGGGTAGTCAGTACTATCAAATTTACATTTTCCAAATCATACATCTCTTTATTCAGACATCATTTTCTTAGTATCAAGAGCATATTAAGGATGATCTTTACATAACATATATTTTTTAAAAAAAGTTTATCTGCCTACAAATTAAATTTTTTTTTAACACACAATCGTAAATCCTTAATGAAATATTATTAAAATACAATCCTTATATATTCCATAATTATTTTTAACCAGTATATCATTGATAATATACTTAAATAATATAATTCATGAATCCAATCATAATCACATTAATTATTCATATTTAGATATATCAATAATATTTGATTGTCCTTTATCCCTTGACTTATTCTAAGTTATATTTCCTTGAAGATTGGGATATTCATTTATATAGTTCCCCATCTCCATGAAGTTGATAAATTGTATATTATAATCCTTTTTATTGTCATTAAAATAAAAAGCATGGTGGCATTTATCTCTACAATTATAGAAAATTCCCATTTCATTTAAGAAAGTAATATGGCGTTTCATTCCAAAATTATTACACGAGGAAAAATAATTCATTACCATCTTCCATTTATCCATAATTTTGTCAACTTTACTTGAATTCTTATGCTTCTATATAAATCCATACTACTTATAGTAATCATTACCTATCCCTTTATAAAAATTTTGACCCACCACCCACTTATTTTCTTGATTTTCTCTAAGAAAATAAGGCTTAGATGATTCTTTACTCAACTTGTTATAACAAGATTTTATTTCCTCAAATAACAATATTTCTCCTCTAAAATGATTTTTTGGTATTTTCAAAATAAATAACTATTAAGGGGCTAGTGGGAACCACGTGATTCATAATTCTCTATCCAAATTCCAAATTTAAATCTAAAAGCCATCACTATTTAAATATTTTATGTAATGATCATAGTGTAACTATTGAAAGTGGCCCATTTGCCTGACATCCCATCCCCACTATTGCTCGATCCCTTTTTTCTGCATATTCACAGAGAGAATAAACCAACACCATAACTGTTTTTATACTCCCCACTAGAAAAAGACCATACTCATGACTTGATTAACACTCATTACTAGGTTAAATAAAGTCCCACTCATACCAGCAAAAATGAAATGCCATGGTTGTCAATATGAAATACCAACACTGACTTGTTGAATTGAAAAATTGAAAATGAACGTTGTTATTTCCATTGAGGATGAAATACCAAAAGTCACTAAACCACAAAAGATCTAAAAAAAACTGAGGCAAATTGAAATTCAAAACTAAAAAAACCTCCATGAACATAAGGATAATAGAATATAGAGATAGACCGATAAAAAACTACAATAGAAATAACATTGAATCCCCAAAAAAGATAATGAATGAATCATAAAATACTAGTGAACTGCAGACCAACACATCCCAAAACACCCACAAAAACGAAACATTAGGCAAGAATGAAGTATAGTTTGATAGATCTAGATGAAAGAGCAATGGTTCAGGGAACAAGGCATCAAGAGTGAACAATGTCAGCAAAGAAGAAACATAAGAACCCAAAAACAATGTTAAAAACCACATACCAAGAAGATGGAACTGACTGAAACAACAATACCCTCTAAAAACCCCATGAAGAACACCAAACATGACCAAAAGTGGGGTTAGACATAACAGATCTGTTAGGTAGGGCAGACATAGTTAGTGATCAATATCTCAAAAGTAGGAGGAATAAACCAAAGAGTGGGAGGGAAAAGAAGAGGGACCCTAATAAAGAGATGATAAATAGAGATGAGGAAAAAATATGGGAATCTAGAGAAGTAGGGGAAAATGTCATCGAAGAGACACACTAAAACCCCATGAAGTGTGTGATGCCGAGAGAGAGAGAATGACCATGGGAGTAGGGTGCCAAAAATGATTATAATGATTGTGAGGCAATTTACATTTGAAATATTTTCTTAAGACGATGAAAGATATGACCCTTCTTTTTTCTTTGGATTATGTGCACTAGTGAGGTTCATATTCCTTCTATTAGGATCCATTTCTAAATGATGGCATGCACTAGGTTAGATCAAATCATAATGTAAATCCTAAAAGAAGAGAAATAATTAACATAAATTAAACCTTTTATGTAGAGATAATAGTATAATGATAAAAATGGTTTCTTGGGGGTTATGTTTACTTTTAAATACTTCATGTTTGTTATTATATAGAATTTGAATTATTCTAATCAAATTGAATGATAGTTTCATAAAATTTGAGTATTAAGGATCATTATCTTGTACCGGGTTATACCGAGTCAATCCCAACACATGTTTTCATAGTTCTTACCCTATGTACATATTTTCATTAACCAAAACTACTAGTGGTATCTAAAAAAAGATGTATTTCTAGAACAACCTACAAAATCACTACCTTACTAAAATTCAAGGATGTTATTCTATATTTATCCTCAATTATATTATATTCTTATATTTACAAATATATGTTTTATAAATATAGTTTCCATGTTTGCTGTTAAAATTTACCTAATACCAACATTAACAATTCTGACTCCAGTAGCCTAAATTAGGTGCCTTACTTAATTACATTGGCATAGATAAAAGTTTCAAATCTGAAAGGACCAATCTGTTTAACAAACATGGAAAATATAATACATACATGAACCATAAATTACACTTCATATCATAAAATAAAAAAATAAAATCATTTTCTAATTCCATTAATATCCTAGATTAAACCTGTATATCCATCATAAAAAAATTGTGTCCTCTGGGGAAAATAAAACATAAAAAAGGGGTGATATCAGATGCTCAATATGGGTAAGAATACTGAAATAAGTATAAACCTTATAGAAAGTTGTATAATGGAAAATTAAGCCACGTAAACATAGTTTTGATAATAATATGTCAAGAATAAATCAAACAATTCCATATAAACATTTACTTGGATATATTAGTAGTCAAATAATCACATGTAATATCAACAACTAATATTATAATGAGGGAATTCATATTACTGGACATCTTAAACAAATCATCAATGATAATACCAAGACATTATTCATAAATGTGCAAAAACAGAAACTATTTTTCACATGAGACCTACTGATTCATCAAGGGGCCATAATAGGCCCTTCCTATCACATACTAAGTCCAATAAATTCCCTGAATAAAAAGGGTGAAATATAACCAACATATACATTAATATTAAAACTAGCATACTAAATATTAATACATTAATAAGAAACCATGAATGGTATCAAAATAGCATATCCACAGTCAATCATATCATAAACCTCTCAAAACCATATGTTATATTGTATGATAATAAATCAATCTTAATAAAGCATAAAATCGAACAAATAATGTTGAAGTAGACAAAAACAATCTAAAAAATAAAAAAAAAATTTCTTGAGAGAACTACCCCTTTTTATATTTAAATTATTTCAAAAGGGGAATTTAATATTAAAATATATTTTTTAGTGAAATTAATCTAGTGATGTTATAAAATAAGTTAAACTCGTGTTGTATACGTTTTAAAAAATATTTCTTCAATATTTTTTCAAAAATGTTTTCTGTGTGCTTTGTTTATAAAATGACAAAAAGATTCTTTTTAAAATATTTTAAAAAAAGATAAATATGGGTAAAAATTTATTTAATTTTTTTATATTAATTGAAAAAAATATTTTGAAATAAATTTTTAAGAAACATATAAATGGATGAAAAATATTTCCTAGTAAATACTTACGTATAATAAATTTTAGATAATAATGAAATTGTGAAGTAAACCCTTACCGTATACATTCTTTTAGATGAGGGTATGTAAAAATAATATATAATTGTTAAATAATATTATTAAATTATACAAAAAATATATCCATATTTATGATATCATATTTGATATCTTTATATTGTTTTGTTAATAATATATCATTATTATTGTTGTTTC
Organism: Viscum album; assembly: GCA_963277665.1. Taxonomy (NCBI): domain Eukaryota; kingdom Viridiplantae; phylum Streptophyta; class Magnoliopsida; order Santalales; family Viscaceae; genus Viscum; species Viscum album. The sequence continues at coordinate 793,233,457 of OY728164.1, forward strand.
ATGGGTGAAATGCATCATTTTCATATGATTTTCTTTTTCATGATGGTTTTATTTCTTATTAATAGCATATATTTTGTTCAAATATAGATTGACATTATATTCATAAATATTATATAAACTCACCTTATATATGATTTATAATACTTCTTTAATGGTTAACGTGTATAATGAATCTCATCGTTTCGTGGAGACGGTAGGCCGTATATACGCACGAGCGATAATATCACTCCCTTAATGTTAGGGAAAAGAAATTGATGGTATATTAATTATAAATGATCAATATAGCTTTGATATTAATTATTTTCCCCATTATATTCCACATTATAAAAATCCAAATAATGTGGTGATAAAAAAATTAACACCACAATGTGGAGACTTTAAGTCGTACGTACGTTCGAATAGTGATATTTTATTTTATAGAGTGGATTAATGTTGGAATATGGTTGTATCATAATCATAATAAAATATCATAATATATATGATATTATATTTTAAAATTTTGAATGGAAACATCATAGGAAGAAGATGTATAAGAATAAATGAAGTTAAATGAATTAGTGAAATATTTACCTCTTCTTCGGTGGACATCATTTGGATATCCTATTTGGGACACTAGGGTTAGTATTATTAGAAACCAAGACCTTAATAACTTAACTAAGAATGCTGGGAGGATAAATGTTCTGGGTTTGGGCGAGCTATACGGATCAATGTGGACTAAGGAAGTGAGGGAGGAGGTTTCTTTTAATAAGAGAGGGGCGGGGCACCCTTGGAATACTTTAAAATATTAAATTAATATAAATTGATTTTCAATTTGACATAGATCCAAACTGATTTATTTTGAGGATTATATGATTATGGGTTTAAATAATCTCAAAAACTGATTTTTAGTTATGTTTATGTGATAATATGAACCTTATCTTTTGGATTTATCCCTTAGTTAATCCTTTTAACTCTTACCCTGACAATTTGGATTTTTTTTACACTTTAGGGTTAATATAGTAACTATAAAAGTCCAAAATAATCCTAAGTGGATAATTTATTAGATATTTAACCTTTATCTATTTATTGGTCTGCATATTTTATTTTTATTAATTTTATGTCATTTAATAAAATATTATTTATTTTAAAATACCATTAATGTCAATTTTGGTACTATTCATTATTGGTGTTTTAAATATCATAAAAACATTATAACTTCTAAAAAAGATTCTAATATATCAAAAAATGTCTAATATATCTATAAAATTCATTTATGTCATTATTTATTTCAAATTATTTTTATTTAAATATTTTTTATCATTAATTCGATATTTACATTAATTTGACCTTTACGACATAATTATTAAGAAAGCCTTTAATTAAATTATTTACTCTTTCAAAATAAAAAATAAAACATCATGATGAATATAAATTTATTATATTTCAAATCGCTATTTATAGTTGAATTTATATTCTTTATAACCATGTATAATGAATTTAATACTTATTAAAAAACATTAATATGTCCCTTTTAACTTATATTTAAATAAAATATTATAATTGTCATATTATTACCCAAGTGTCTTAAAGTGGTTTTAATTTAGTGATAAGATTTATTTTTTTCATAAATCACTTATCCAAACAAATTAGGACATGTTTTTTGATAATATTATAGTATTATAATATTTTTTATCTTTAATTAGTCTATTTACACTTACCTATGGTAAATAAAAATTTACTAAAATTGCTATTAATTTTATCTAAAAATTATGTGTATCCTATTAGACTATAAATATCATATATGTTAAAAACATGTATATTCTTCTATGAAATTAAACTCCCAAAAGTTGATAAATTAATTTTAACGATAATCCTAGAGACATGGCTAGAAAGTGGGTAAAAGAAAACATTCAAAATATCAATGATTTTTATGTCATATGTTAATATAAAAATGATTTAAATGCAATAAATTTGATTAATATATGTATAATTGACCAATTTTGAATTTAAAAATCAATTTTAAATATATAAAAAAACTTAAACGAAATGGTATTTTTTGACTATAATGTAGTATTTTAACTATTCATTAACAATGAAACTTCTCAGAAAAATACCAATAAATCACCCTAAACTAAATTTGATATTCTGTATTCAAATAAGGAGATTATTTTTTCATATAAAAATTCTAAAATTGTCAAAAATTTGATATAAAATGGGATCTCCATTTAAAAAAGTTAAAATTACCATCTTTGGAAAATAATATTTTTTATGAAAAAAATTATATTTATTTTAATTTCATGACAAGAAAAAACATAAGATGAATGTTAAAAATATACAAAATCTATAAAATATACAAAATTTAGTTAATAATTTTCAAAAACGCGAATTTAGCGGTTAGATAAATATTATAATAATATTTTAATAGTATACTATTATTTGTAAAACATTATCCTGTATATGACGCAAGAAGTTAAATAAAGCATCTCTTCCATTTAACATAAGATAACACAATGTTTCATTCATCACAAGCTACAAAATATATTAAGATTATTTTAAAATAAATAAATTATAAATTATTGGGGTGTAACATCATCCTCTTGGAAAATTCATATATATAAACATTTTAGCAACATACTAGGTCATGCCCGCTATATAATAATTTCAATATAAAATTGGGCAATGCATCGTATAAAATCATTTCATCATAAAACTATAAGAATAACCCAAAATATAATTGTTTCATCATTAAACTCTAGGAATAATTTATTATAAAATCATTACACCATCAAGATCTTGGAATAGCCCACTACATAAGCTTTACAATATCAAACTCTAGGAATAACCCACTATATAATCATTTCGACATCAAACTCTATGAATAAACTACTGTATACAAATTAAATCATAAATCAAAGTGTAAGTCACAACTACAAGGATATAACAATAACATATTATAATCCAAAATGGTTAATTATAAAAACTACCATTTGCATCTTAAATACATAGTAATTTTATATCAAAATAACACTAGTCATTTAAATAATAAATAATCCATTACTTTAGGATTATATATCCAACAGTCACCTAAGGTCTCATGCTATATTAAATATATTTTATGTTGTTTTCTCATTCACCATTTATTAAGGGTTTTCTCTCCCACTAAGGATCCACAAGACTGGTTGTAACCATTAACTGAATCCAAGGGTCCTAAAAAAATCTGATTCATGATTACCATCATTCATCAAAAAATTAATTATAGTGAATGTTACATCAGTGAAATAATAATATTTCATATAATTTACTATTAAATAGACCATAAAGTTAGGTTGTAGACTCATTACCTTTATCTAGTGATTAAAAAATGATTACAACTAGAATCGTTGACAAGAAAAGAGCAGATTAAGATCACAAGATGGAACCTAGATCCTGAAAACATGATATTAATACTAAACAAATTCCATAGAAGAGTTCAAAAGAAAACACAACTTATACAGAATAAAATCTATTAATGATAACATAACCCACATTTTTTTTCAAATCCTTTATCAATCCCAAAGTCATCAATACTATCAAAATTAAATTTATCATTTCACTTTTCTATATAACCAATATAAATTCAATTATCTAAATATTTTTAACATATTAATGGTTATCTTTTCATTAATCAGGTGTTTTCCATAAAACATCACATTTCTATTTTATCACTTTTTTAGTTCATTAATACAATTTAACATATTATTGGAAATTCATCATGTTAAAATTCTATTGAATAATTATTATAAATCTTATAATTTATATAAAATATTTCACTACTAGAAATTTAGGTTATAGCCACGGTTTGAAACCGTTGTTATAAGCCAAAAAACCGTGGCTGGTATTGGCGTGGGTATAGGCCATGTTTTATAACCATGGTTTAAAACCTTGGCTAACGCCTTATAGACATAGTTCAAATAGTGACTAAAGCCCTATAACCATGGTTTGAAACCGTGGATAAATCTTTATAGCCACGGTTTGAAACCGTGGCAGAAGGTAAAACACAAACAGGCCTTATATCCATGGTTAGAAACCAGGGATATTGATTAAAGTTCAATAAAAAAACACAGAAGGCATATAGGTCTGCCTTCCACCCCTGCCCCCTGTTAGTCCCCCTACGTTCCACCCACATGCTATTCCCCCTTCCACCCCCACCCTGCATGTCTCCCCCCTATTTTCCATCCGGCACTACCCCCTGCCAGTCCCCCAACCTGTTTTCCCCAAGTTCCCCACCCCCTGCCAGTCCCCCCATGCCTGTCACCCCCTAGACACACCCCTACCACCTCCCATGCACAGACACCCCCACCCAGGACATAAACCCCCTTGGACAGACATACAACCCTGGACACCCCCTCCCCTAGACAGACCCCCCAGACAAACACCTCCCCTGGACAAACAACCCTGGACAAACAACCCTGGACAAACAACACTGGACACCCGATCCCCCGGACAGACCCCCCCTGGACAGACACCCCACTCACCCTGGACAGACACCCCCCTGAACATACAACCCTAGACACCCCCTCCCATAGACAGACCCCCCTTTCCCTACCAGTCCCCCCTGTCTGTCACTGCCCCTGGACACACCCCCACCCCCTCCCCTGCACATACACCCCCACCCAGGACAGACACCCCCCATGGACAGACAGACAACCCTGGACACCCCCTCCCCTGGACGCCCCCCCCCCCCAAATAGACACCCCCCACCCTGGACAGACACCCCCCTAGACAGACAACCATGGACACCCCCTCTCATGAATAGACCCCCCCCGGACAGACACCCCTGGACACCCCCCAGACAGACACCCCCACTCCCCTGGACAGAACACCCCCCTCCCTAGACAGATACCCCTACATGTAGTGACCCAAATCATGATGTACATAGACATTACATTAGTTTTTATTAATATCTAATACATAACAAAACCAGACACCAAAGGACTGTAATCGTTTAATGTCTTTTGAAACTCAGAATATAATCTTTTAATGTTGGTGAAAGATCTTCAATATCTCCCATAAAGATCTTAAATTTTTTTCTTACCTAAAACCATTATTTATATCGTAGGGAAAATAAAACATATAAAGGGTGAGCTCAAATTCTTAGTAAAGGTAAGCATGGAGAAAATAAAACAAACCATATAAATTTAAACTTCAAAACATGAACATAATATTTAATCATCAAAATCATGAGAAATTACATAAAACATTGTAGTACGTAAGGCATATATCATAATGGATCATCAATCATGATAAAATAGCATGGAAATAAAGCATGTAATTTTGGAAACCATTAAACACATGTCATGATTTCTATAGTAGCCAAGGCATTGCATCAAAGATCATCTTAGTGGACAAAGTCCCTTTCTGAATCGAGTTCACTCCTCATTCCAGTCCTGTATCACTGAACCAGATTAACTTTCCATTCCAACCATGTCTATCTCATGAGATATAAAACGTTACCCAATGAATTGGAGGGAGATATAGGTCCCACACATCTCATATTGAAAACATTCTTATGTGTTCCACAATCATAAACATAAATCATTAATCATAACCCAAAGAATAAAATGGGTTTCAAAAACATCATCCCATCATAACATAATCCATAAAAAATGGATATCATTTATCATAAGAAAAGTGAAACCATGTAAATCATAGAGACATTATATTTGAAACATACACATGAAATAATGTCATCTTAGATGGAAAATGGTTTTGATAAAACACTTCAAATAAATTCATGTGGAAAATATCCTTTCTTCTTCAAAATCATTTTCTTTTCACAAAATCCCATGCAATTTTAAAAGAAAGGATTTTCTTGAAAATAGTCATGAAATCTTGTAGATTAATCTGCATGAAAATATTGTGTTATAAAACCGTAAAAATCCATTCACACTGTATAAGTTAAAAAAACATTCTTCTCATACTTTTGTCGGAAAAGTAAAAAAGTACCTCGTGTGGTAAATAAAAGAAATATTCCTTACATACCTTGTAGTAAAAGGCAACAATGGGTAAAAAGGACTTTAAAAATACATGAAAAAATTCTTAGAAAACATGGTCATGGATGATAACAATAACCCCAACAAATACTTACAAATAACAATCTTGGATAAGAACGAGATTGGAATAGTTATCCCTTTCCTTATGTCGGATATTTTTCGTATGTATCTTAACCTCCTATATAATTATTTAAATTATGTCCTTGACTTATTAACGATTCATATTCATTGTTATGATATCATATATGGTTCACTTTTGACTTTATATTACCCATTCTTTTGTAAATTCTATGTTAAAGCAATGTTTTGGGTAAATTCAATTCAATTATTGTATGTGTTTCGACTTGTTTTTCATGATATTATTACTTATATCCTTATTTAAATAACTCTTGAATGTAAAACATGATATATATATATAATATATAATCATCATATACATATATATATGATAGATCAATAAAATGAAAAAAATACACCGTTCATGGAGACGGTAGGCCCTACGTATGCATGAACACTGTTTTCATTTCCTTATTGAATTGAATGGAATTAAGTAGATGACATTAATTTATATATATAAAAATAAATACAGTATCATTAGTATTTCATATATTTCATTTTTATTCATTATATATACTTTATAATCATTCATGAATGGTTAACATGGAGATTGAATCTCATCGCGTCGTGGAGACGGTAGTTCGTACGTACGCACAGGTGATGATATCATTCCCATGATCATGGAATTGTATTTAAGTGTATGTATAATATTTCAGAATCAATATCACTTTACAATAATCATATATAGTTATTTATTTACACCATTATACCCATCCAAGTAAGGTGGTTGTCGAAAACAAATTACACCACGGCGTGGAGACGGTATTCCATATATACGCCCGCGCGGTGATTTCGTTTACCATAGGATGGATAGAAGGTGAAATAGGGTTGTTTCATATATTTAATAACATATAAGTATATATGTAAAACTGATGTTATTACTTTATAATGAAACAACTAAAGAATAGAAAGTACAAGAAGAAAGAAACATGAAAGAGTCGGTAGAAGAGATTACCTCTTCCACGACGAACCTCCTTTAAATTTCTTCTTAAGGCACTAGAGATGGACTTTTGAGAATACGAGAACATCTATGATGTAACTATATAGGATTATAATTGTAATTGGTAGGGTTTGGCTGATCTTCAATTCTAAAAAGGGTGTGAAGAGAAGAGGGAAGGGGTTCCCTTTTTATAAGGGAGGAGTGGGGCACCTTAGGAAAACATAAAATATTATTTTATAATAAAGTCATATTCGGTTTTTTATAGCTCCAAATTGATTTATTTAGAATATATGGTGGGTATGGGTCGAAATACTCTCAACCAATAGGATTTAGACAAGTTTAGGTTACTATTTTATCCTTATAATTTAGATTTAACTCTAAGTTAAATAATTTAACTTTAACCATGTCTTTTTGATTTCTTACACTATATGGTTAATAAACTTACTATAAGAAGCCAAACGAACCCCACGTGGTTCATTATTAATATATATATCCTTATCTAAGTCATTTTTTAGAACGATTGATTTTTAGGAATAAAATAATAATTAATAATATAATATGTTTTAAAAAAACTATTTTATGTCATTTTTGACACTATTTGGTACTTGATTTTTGTGAAAATCATAACAACATGATTAATTATAAAAATGTTAATTAAATCAATTATAACTTGTCATATTAACCAAGAAAATTAGTGGAATTCATAAAATGTCTAAAATTACATTTATTTGGGTATTTATAACATCAATTATGTCAATATTTCATTAATAAGGTAATTACTACATCATCATTGGTTCATAATTAAATTAATTAATTTCTAAAAATTATAAATAAAATAACCTTAGGTGGGAAATATTTTTAGCTTTCTAATGAATATTTATAGTTTAATTTATCTTATGTATAAACCTATATTAAAAATGGTTTAGTTAGTAAACATTGATTTTAACTATTTTAACTTTTTTTAATTAAAATAATAATAAATGTCCTAATCTAATCCAAGTGGACCTAAATGATAATATTATATTCATAAGGTTTTTTTGGTAGAATTTAACATATTCAATAGAATTAGGACATTTTTAGGTTAATAATAATATCATTTTTACCCTTAATTACCCTATTTACTTTTAACCGTGTTAAATAAAAGTAAAAGGTTACTATTCACCAAAAATTATTGTCATCTTATAGAACCACATTTTACTCCTTGATATTAACCGTGTCTCTCAACTTTTCAAAATTCCATTCACAGAAATGGAAAAATTATGTTTTATGTAAGTTTGGAAAAAGATCCTAGGAGGTGAGTAAAAGAAAGTGAAAAGTTCAATAAAATTTTTATATATCTAAAATTATTATAAAATGACTCTAATATATTACATTGAAATTATATAGGTATTATGTATCAATATTGACCTAAAATAAATTTAAATAAAATAAATAATTATTGAAATAAAAAGCTGGTTTTTAAATAGTAACCCAGTGTGTTCACTATTCATCAAAAAATGAAAGTTTTCAAAAAAAATAAAAAAAATTCACCCTAGGCTAATTTCAATATTCCAAACCCTAAAATGAAGTCCATTATGAATGATAAAATTTATAAAATTTCAAAAATTTGGTATTAAAATTCATAACGGCTAGTTAATAATAATATTATAATAATATATTGTTTATGAAACTCTCTATTGCATACTACACACGCTATCATGGAAGGTCTTGATTGTGCATAATTCAAGCCAAGTCAGGGATGCATGTAGTGAAATCTCTGTTTGGTGTTGCGTATATCATAATAAAAACATATTTCTTTTATAAATTATACAAAATCTATACTTAATGTTGCGTAGAATAATTTCACAAAATTAATTTGAAATTGTGTGTAACACGAGCCAAGAATAGTGTTGAGTATACTGCAAGCTAATATGGTGTTGCATATCGCACAACCTAATTTTGTTGTAGCGTACAACACAAGACATCAATGAAATTAAAAAATAATAATTCTCATAAGATCTGAGGTTGTTACATTTTTCCCCACCTAAAATGAATTTCGCCCTCGAAATTCATCGATGTTATAAATGGTTTACTACTTGAAAGTTTCTTTCATTGAAACCCACATCGTAAAAAAGAATAATAATACTTAATTTTAAAAAGTAAAGTAAGAAACGTGACGAATACCCAAATTAACTCATCACTAGGTTTCCATATAGGACAACATAGGTGAAATATGGATATGGAAGAAAAATATAACCATCATGTTCTGATGAAGAGTGGTAGAGGACATAGATAGGGAAAAGACAACAATCAAAAAGCCATAAATTTGTGTTGATCTAAGGTACCATCTGATTCATTGGATATGAGGACACTAGGACAACATGTTTGGTTTTTGAGATCATTTCCCTAATGTTGAAGAATTTTTGAGTCAAAATAAATACTTACTTGATTTTGGTACAATCTTACCATTTCTCATGCCTTGAACAATTTCCACTTCATCTCTTATACAAAATTAAGTTGAATTTTCTTTTACAAAGGGTTAGAAGAACATGCGATGAAATGATAGGTCATTCCATCTATCTCAAACACAGGATTAGAAAAAGATATATACATAAGTCTATCTTATGGTGAGATTAATTGTATATAGTTCCAAAAATGGACTTATACTTCATCTATCATACCTCATAATAAAATAAAACTAGTTTCTACTAACCGGAGACATCTTGTAGGCCAGTGGTAGGCGATAAAGGCCTGTCACACTTCAGATGGGGGTTCGATTCCCGCATCCCTGTCTGACGCGATGGATTGTCACCCATTCTGCAGGTTTTCCCTTTTCTTAAACTACACTATTATAACATTCTATCAATAATATCGAAAAAATTTATAGCCTTAAACAATACTAAATTATGTTCAACATAATCCATTCCGATCTTTAGGCTTATACAAAATTCTTCTTTCCAAACTCATAGTATAAAGGGAACGATTACTAAAAAGGTCATATAACAAGCATGCGAATACCATCATTTATCCCTCATATTTTTTGTTGGTCACATTCCAATCATGTGAATACCTTAATCGTTTATTCTCTTGAAAAATGAATACCCATTGAAACTTAGGGAAAAAATGAATGCTGTCAAAAGTTAACTCTTTCCACATACCAAAATCCAAAAATTCTATATACTCAAACCATTATATAACCTTATCCTTATATCAGTCATGAGCTCATTAATACTATCAAACATTTAATATTCCCTTTATCCCTTCATTATGTGCATATCATCTGCTTTCCAAAATATTTCAATCACTTTTCATGGTTACCGGTACCATACAATATTCGAAAACCACAATAAACCATTACATATATATTCCAATGTTCCACAATACTATAAATGAGATTCCACAACATTATTTTGGAATCCCTTTACATAAACACATAATCATTCCAACACATCGTTGTCATACCCAACATTGATAATAGTGATCGCATGTGACTTTCCATTGTCCTTTTCCTTAAGAGGTTTCTCACGTTGATCATCATTAACCCTTGGATTAGGGAATTGATTAGAATAATGCCACATTTCCTTACACATGAATCATTAAAATATTGGTGGTGTGTTCTCTGTAGTGTTTTATTTATTCACATCATTAACAACCCTTTTCCATTACTTCGACACTCAGCTGATCGATGACCTTATTTTCCAATCTTAAAACATTTTCTAGTCCCTTTAAGACTATCTCCACCATGATTCTTTCCCCACATTGAGCATTAAGAAACATTCAACTTCTTTTAACCATTATTCTGAGATTTCTCCTTGAACTCCATCTTTTGTTTCTTGTCAAAACCATGAGATGGATATGTAACACCAAATTCCATTTCTACCTTGATAGCACGACAAACAATTTATCCATAGTTACTAAAGTCTCTTATAGATAATTCCCTTCAATGACGTGGTTTTAAGCCACTGAATATTCGATCATCTTTACTTTCAGGTTGGATGATAATGGCAGATGCATACCTTGCTAGACTTGTAAAATTCGCTTTTTATATACCAACATATTCATCATCCTTTTTCTTAAGCTTAAGGAAATCCTATTCCATGTTTGTTCTAAGAATTTGAGGGAAGTAATTATTGAAAAATAAGTTCTTGAACTCATCCCATTCCATGGATTCAATTTCATCTCGGGGCCTCATTTTCTTAATTAGAGTCCACCATTGATCTGATTCACCTTCTAAATGGTAAATATCTAGAATGAATTTTTCATGCTCTGAACAGTGAAGTATGGAAAATATCTTTTCAATAGAACCGATCCATTGTTCAGCAACAAGTGGATCAGAAGACCCACTGAAAGAAGGTGGACGTTTCCTCATGAAGGACTCAACAGAATATTGTTCCATTCTATTTTCATTTGGAAGTCCAGAATGATTCATAGCTTGTGTAAGTATAGCAATAAGACATTTCACTCCATCTTCCTTAACATTGGTTTTTTCAGGAGGACAATCATTGCATTTTCCATTAAATTTATCAACACGACTCTTTCGGGTTCCAGCAATCGTCTAAAGCCCACAAAGAATAGTGTGAGAGGCAAAAATCATTCTAGGGAAAACAACATAATAAAGGGGGAGTACCTTTAATATCTAACATATTAGGTTTCATTCTAGGAATGTTATTGTAATTCTAGGACTATATCCTATGATTATACTTAACCCCCCTCCAGGACACTCCCCCTGTAATGCTAATACAGTATGCCATGCAATTTGAAATCAAAGAAAAAAACTTAAACAGAACCCATTACAACCCCCCCCCCCCCTGTATAGACACCCCTCTGGAATGCTAATATAGTTGTCTATGCAATTTGAAATCAAAGAAACAAAATAAAACCGAACACATCGCAACCCCCACCCCTGGCCAGACACCCCCTGGAATGCTAATACAAATGGCGATGCAATTTGATATCAAAGAAAAAAACTAAAACAGAACACATTGCAACCCCCCACCCCCCTATGTTACTCATTATATCATTTTTAAGGATACATAATTCTTAATAGGTTCACCAATCCCTGAAATTGATGCCCAATGATACTCATCCTCTATATGTTGAAGGGGAATGAATTTATCTCAGTTTCATCAATTTTTTATGTAGGTTTACTTTTAGACCATTGTGGTAGACTACACTCGGATGGTCATGATCCTTGTCTCACATGCCAATTTTTTTAAGGAAACTAGCATGTCAACACAAAAGTGATGATGATGGAGCCTTTAATTGAAATGGGAGGATGAGAGTTTGAAACATATCTTTATGGTTTTCATTTCCCGGTCCATATTTCTGTTGCGGAATCTTCATGAGGCACAATGATAGAAACGAGAAATGAAAGAGGAATGCAGATAGAAAATAGACACAGGACACACAAATTTATGTTGTTCGAGAAAAAATCTACATCCATGGAGAGGCAGAACTTCACTAACTCAGAAGCACAAATTATTGAGGTTTTTTTCAATGGTAACCCTAGCCCTAAAATGGTCTATAAATTAGAGTAGATGAACACTATTTCGAAAAATAATTCTGCGTCGCTATAGTAAATGACGACCACCTTTGTCAAAAGCAACATCTGCGGGGAATCATCTTCCGACCAATAGAAAAAGGAGCTGGAGGAGGGGGGAAACATTCCGGTCGTCGCCCCGCCAACATAAACTGTGATTATTCAGCCTCAATATTGATCACAAGACTCATGGAATACTATCACTGTGAAACAACATGGGGTGTCGTCCTGAAACAGGGCCAAATCAAGGCATGACTACGTTGTGACCATGGCATGACAGCGGCATGACAGCGGCATGACAGCGGCATGACTGCGATATGTTGTCCAGGTCCAGCAACATCCACAAGGTAGTATCTTCCGGCTAGAAGAAAATGGAGTGGGAGGAGGCAGGGAAACATTCTGACCGTTGCCACAATGACATATGATAGAATAGATGAACTATTTAGCATGCAATAACAATTTATCATCATAAAAGGTTTTAATGAGCGGCATAATGACACAATATCTAATGGTAAACAAAATGATGGAAAAGAATCATATTCCCTACACAAACCAGTTACAAATTCATTCAGCTCACCTAAACAGGGAAATTTTATTTATAATATTCAAAGCGTGAAAAGGAAAGTGTCATGGTCCAAAAATATGCCTACTTGGGAAATGTCATTTGAGTTAAACGATTTTGATAAGCCAATTTATATTATTCAAAGAAAACAAAAACTTGCTAGCATCAAAACAAACACCAACAAGAGGCATATGAAAGACTCAAACCAAATCTAAACATGATACAAATACATATCACTACTCTTTGGTTTAGAAGACACCTCACCTCCGATGGAGGGGCTTTATTATAAAATCACCAAATTGCTTTATCACACAAGTAATTTAATTATATTTAAAATTCATTCTAAAACTCATTCAGCACAAATAAAATGAAATAATTTATGCAACTAGATCTACATAATTATAACTATGAGTTTTCGCAGACAGCGCACCTTAGTTGGAAGGATTTTATTATAAAAACATGATTTTATTTATCAAATGAAACTATTATATAAAAAAATTTATTCAAGATATGAAATTCAATATAATTATGCTGAATTAAGAAATAATCTAAATTGAATTTAAAGAATTCATGAATTAAAGAGGCTATAAGAGAGATTCTACATCATGGTGGAACCAAACAGTCCACTTCAGTTCTTGTAGACTTCCAACTAAAATTTGTTACTCCCTCACTGGGTGTACACACCTCCATGCACATACAAGAGTTTGAATATGTGGCAGCATGAATGATTTGTTCTAAACAAGTGAAATCCAAATTAAGTACTCCCCTGTAATGATATGATGCCATTTTCTTCTTATTTATGAGCCAACCACCCTCTTCTATTTTTCACCCAAGTTGGATATTTTCAGTAAAGTAACTAAAAAGAAACAAAATCAAAATCAGATTCCCAAAACTCTATTCCTCATTAGATAAAACTAAATAATCAGAAACAACATTGTAATTTATTGAGTTTCAAAGGAAATATTCAAGAAGACACCCCCTCCTTCTGGGACAGAACCCCACACCCACCCACCCCCTCCATGGACAGACCCCCACTACACACGCCCCCGGACAGACCCCACCCCCTAGACATACCCCACTTCCTGACAGACCCCCCTGCCCTCCCCCTATGGACATCCCCCATCCCTCTTGGACACCCCCATCCCCCTTGTAGTACCCCCATACCCCTGGACAGTCACCCTCTCCTTTTTGGATAGGACCCCCTTCCTGGACACCCCCTCTCCTTCTTGGATAGAACCCCTCCTTAACAAACCCCCCTGGACAACCCCCATCCCTCCTGGATAGCCCTTGGAAAGACAAAGGCATCATTCTAATTGATCGATTTCCAAGTGTCTTTTAAAATTTTATTACAATCCTCCATAGTGTTGAAGGTATTATTGAATCTAAAAGGAAGAATATGTTAGTTGTCTCTAGTCTGGAGGCTCTCCAAAATTGGTTATTGATCAGAATTATTCCTATGTTAATTAATACTAGAGATGTTATTCCAGTTATCGAGAGTTTTGAAGTTTGTGAAAGCTCTAAAATGTTTACTTGCTAAAATTATATTCCGTTTCCTTCTATACCAGGTATACTAATCCCCAACCAGATTAATCTCAACAAGGTTATTATCATCAATACAGTGATTAAAATCTTTAATTGAACTGTTTGAGTGCAAGGGCACTATCTTTTCACTAGTTCTAAGGATAACATTGAAATTACGGATAATAACCCAAGGCACTTGAATACTATTGTTATGGGAAGATATATTGTGCCACAAGGTTGTTTTATCTTGATATTTATTGCAGGAATGCACAAATGTATAGAAGAAAGTATTATCATGCAAGATTATTTCACAAGTCAAATACAAAGAATCATCATTAACAATATGAATTTTATCTATTGTGATATGTGAAAATACCCACAAAGAATCACAATTGTTATTATTGTAAGTTTCTCCAATAAAAGTATAACTATATTTGTCAAGACTATTAAATCCATAATTAAAAGTGAATTTGGGTTCATAGATAGAAAAAAGCATCGGTTTTTGAGTAAAATGAGAATTTCTTAATGTTGTGATGGTGTCACAGTTAGCAATACCCTGACAGTTCCAATATAAAATATTCATTTATACTAATTTTTGGGGCTAGGACCCTGGTTTTCGTTACCTCCAGAATTCTTTCCGCACTTGTATTTTCTTAATTTCTTGGTAGAATGCTCTGTAGGTTTCACTACATTTTTTCCCTGCAAAGTCCTTGAAGGGTTAGAAGAGATATAATTATTTTACATACATATTAAGACATCTTATTGGTGGATTTTTTTGTTCTCAGTTGCCTTCTGTACCACTATCCATTCTATTTCTAGTTTTATATGATCAGATTCCCCAGATTGGTCACCCAGTTTTTGAGTGGTGAATTCAGCCATAGCAAGGGTTACTTGTTGTATATTTATTTTTGTAGTTTCTGACCTTCGTCATCATCTTGCATGTGTTGTGTTTTTCTAATATCAACCATCTTCATATCACAAACTGGATTCTGAACTACTGCTTTGCTCAAAATCTCATCACTATGTGATGGTGAGGAGAGTTGATGTTGTTTTTCACTATCAGTAGTTGTATAATACGTGTCCTGGAGACCCCCTGTAGACCACCCCTATCCCCTGCTCTACATACATCCCCCCACCCCCTCCTCCTACCCTAAAGACATCCCCCATACCCCCTTCCCCCCTCCACCCTACCCCCTAACACCTACCCCCCCTCCACCCTTCCCCCTGCCCACTACTCCATGCCCCCTCCACCCACCCCCTTCCCCATGCCCCCTGCCCCATGCCCCCCTCCGCCCTCCCCCCTCCCCCTGCCCCTGCCCCCCTGCCATGCAGGCCTGCCCCCTGCCCCCTCTACCTTGCCCCTGGCCCACCTCCACTAGGCCCCCTACCACCTGCCACCCTCCACCCACTTCGGCCCCTACCACCTACCCCCTACTATGCAGACCTCCCCCCTGCCCCCTGCCCCTACCCCCTGCCCACTGCCCTATTCCACCCTCCCCCATCCCCCTACCCCCTGCCTTGCAGACCTTCCTCTGCCCCCTTCCACCCTTCCCACTTCTGATTTTTGACCACTATCGCCTATTAAGAAGAGTGGACCCAATATGAAATGAAAAAATTAAATGAAATATTACAAAAAATATTTTTATATTGTTTAATACTAACACTTACCCGTTTCTAAAACTAGTTTTACATACCCCAGTTATAGATTATCCATTATAATATTATTATTAATTATAATTTTTTATGAATCAATAGGCTATACAATCATTATTTAATACTCCATTTGATCTTAATTATAGACCCAGTGATTCAACTCTTTTTCCTCCTTTACTTAGACCCAAAACATTTTAATGGTTATAATCCCCAGTGTTGAGCCTCTTCAATAACTGGTCCCCCTATTCACAAGGTCAATTTTATTATATTGATAAATTATATGATGATTTCATGATATTATTAAATGGTATTTCTATATTTGATTTTCTAATGTACAACTTCAAATACATTCAACAAAAATAATCCTTTTATGTAGACATTTCTTAATAATTTTAATCACTTGTGTATGATCAATTAAGTAAGGGAAACCATGATCAAGAAAATATTATTTATTCTCCTGATGTTTTAGCATCACTTACTCACTAAATTATTATGTGTGAAATCTTATGATACTACACCCAAATTAGTCTCAAAACAATTCACAATATTTATGAAAAATATATCACATGGCCTTTTCTTAAACCACATTAATGATAGAAACAATGAACCCCCATCAATATAATATATTTAGATACAAATATTAACAATATACTGACTTATAATGAATGAATTACATTCATTTCCATGAAAAAAACACTCATTAATTCATATTATTTTATGTATTTTAGTTCTTGTACTCTTCACCTAACTCACTGCTTAACAATAATGTCACTATTTTTCTCCATCCTAAAAACTCAAGAATCTATACTGTTACATTTAATCCGATCAATTTGTTTTAACATTTAGGTATAGAATAATATAATACATGATATCTCTTCCTTCCCCCTCTCACAAAACTAAGCTCACACTTATATACCTCACGTAATAGATGTATATGTAGAAACTACTTCATGTCCCTCATGAAATATACTGCGGATCATACACTGGATTGTGTAATCAAACCATGATAATGAAAACATGAATGTATATAAATAATATTTATGAATTCATAAAAACCATTCACAAATATTGACCTTTCTTGTTTTCCCTATTTCACTCTCATCTCTTCCAAATTTTCACTTGGATATTCGTAATATTTTTACCCAAGAAATGAGCATGTTAGGGTATTAATGGAGAATAGTCCGCCAAATTATCCCTACCGCATAGGTTCACCACCTATAATATATATAAACCACTCCACATGAAGCTTTACAATTATAAAAGAAACCATCATTGAAAAACAAATCTCACTCCCACCATTTTCTATTCGCTATTTCTAATAAAACAATACACTACTATCTTCAGTTTATTAATTTGTGGAATCTTACAACCATATTCATCCTCTATTAGGATTTGATGAGATTAATTTGATCACTAATCATTATGACATGAATAACTGTGTATTGAAGCTTCACCGATGAAGCTAAAGGAAGAATAAAACGTCTTAGCTTGACCAGATAGCTCAAATGAAACATATCAAATAGATGGAGTTATATATGAAACATTTTAAGTGGATGAAAAGTGTTCCACATAGAAATTTTCCAAAATCAATAGTATTCTTGGACTGCTAATCCTTAGTAATGCATTGGTGTGTCTCCCTGCATTCGAGCTGGAATTGGGGTTGACACATTGATACACATTCACACACTATGGGATTTATACGGTCATTCCCCCCTATGTTATACCACATACCCACTCCTCATACGTGATCACACAAAAGCACATCCATGATGGAACTATGAATCCCCCAATACTTATGCACTCCATACGAGTGTTATGTACTCTCACTGGCTATAATGGGATGGGTGATTAAACAATATTTCATTGCAGAGAAGTGTTCGTACTTGAATGGCCTATGGTTGACCCCATATTGTAATAAAGGATCACTAGTTTGTTTTAAATCATATTATAAATATTGAATAAAATCTCAATCCATTTCTCACTAGAAAATACAAAACACCATAAATATGATCATCTATAATATTAATATTCCATTTTAAAATGTTGTAACCAATGTTCACTTCTCCTAGTGTAATTAGATACTGAATTCGACATAATAAATAGTTCAAAAATAATCATAATTAAAAATCCCTAAATTTCCATTGAATAAAATTATTAATATAAAATTAAAATTCAGTAAATAAATTGGGTTCATCAATCTCCAACTTTGTATTTGTCGTCAATACCAATTTCATTTCCAAATCTAATGTTTCCATATAACCATTATTTATAATAGAACCAATGATATAAATATGGGAATGAATGTATAGGATTTTTCTAAAATATATGTCGAAACCTACATGACAATGCCAATTTTATTGCCCTGATCCCATAGAAGTAAAATGTTTTGGATGTAAAGGATTTCAGACCAATTTCTATTGGGAATACCTTTCCAAAAATCATTATCAAAATTATTTCTATGAGGTTAGGTCTCATTGATCGTGGAATTATCTCTTCCAATCAGCCCCCCAGAGAGCCCTTGGACACCCCTTCATCTTTCCTTTTTTTTTGATTTGCATGGAGTTCTTCTCATGCATCCTGGAATCCAGGAGGCTGGGGGTTGTTGTGGTGGCTGCTGTAAGCTAGATTTGCTGGTGCGTGGGATGGTAGGGGGCTGGTGGAGGATGAAACAGGTGGTAGAGGGCTAATGTGGGCAGGAATGCAGGTGGTTGGGGCCTGTTGGGCATGTGGCAGGGGCTGGTGTGGGATGAGATGTAGGAGGTCAGGGGCTGGTGAGGGTTGGAACTGGTGGTTGGGGCTATTTTACACATGGAAGAGGGATGACATGAGTGTTTTTAAGGATACTGGTGGTGGTGGATAGTATGGTGGCTAGTATGGTGGCTGGTGTGGTTGGTGGTGTGGTGGCTAGTGCGGGCTGGATTGCAGGTGGTTGGGGGCTGGTGCAGGATCGAATGCAAGTGCAGGGGGCTGGAATACTGGTGGAAGGGGGCTGGTTACAGGTTCTGGGGGGATGGTGCAGGCTGATTCAAAGGTGGAAAGGGGGGCTATTGCGGTCTGGTGGCAGTCGGCTAAAATGATGTTGGAATGGGGCTGGTGTGGGCTAGATGTGGCTAGAGCAGGGCCAAATCACTGCATTACCACGACATAACCATGGTGTAACTGCGGCGTGACAGTGTCATGACCGTAGTGTGTTGTCCCGGTCCAGCAATATCTGCGGGGCAGCATCTTCCGGCCAGGAGCGAAGGGAGCGGGAGGAGGCGAGGCAACATTCTGGTCGTCGCCCTATCGGTAGAAATTGTGATTAGTCAGTTTTAGCAATGATCACAAGACTCATGGAATACTATCACAGTGAACCGACATAGGGTGTCATCGTAGAGAAGGGATAAATCACGGCATTACGCTGGCGTGACCACGACGTGACTGCGACGTGACCATGGCGTGACCACGGTGTGACCGCGGCATGACCGCGACATGACTGCGATGTGACAACAGTGTGTTGTCCCGGTCCAGCGACATCCACGGGGAAACATCTTCCGGCCAGGATTGAAGGGAGCTGAAGTAGGAGGGGAAAAATTCAGACCATCGCCCCACCGGCAGATGATAGTACAGATCAATGATTTAATATTCTATAAAAATGGATCTCAAGAGAAGGTTGTAGTGCGCATCACAATTTCGCAACGTCAAATGGGAAACAAAATGACAGAAATGAATCATACACCCTACACAAACCATTTACAAATTCATTCACTTTTCCTAAACATGTAAATTTTATTTATAATATTCAAAGCGTGAAAGGAAAAGGGTCATGGTCTAGACATATGCCTACTCAGGCAATGTCATTTGAGTTAAATGAGTATGATATGACGATTTATATTATTCAATGAAAAAAATTCTAACTAGCCACAAAACAAACACCAGCAAGAGGACTATGAAATACTCAAACCAAATCTAAATATGATACAAATAACAATCACTACTCTTTGGTTTAGAGGATAGCGCACCTCTGTTGGAGGTGTTTTACTATAAAATCATTGAATTGCATTATTATAAAAACATGATTTTATTTATAAAATCATGAGTTTATTTATCAAATGAAACAATTATATTAAAGAACACTTATTCAAGATATACTATTCGATATAATTAAGTAGAATTAAGAAAGAATCTAAATTCAATTTGAAGCATTCTTGAATTAAAGAGGCAAGAAGAGGGATCCTAACTCAAGGTGGAACCAAACACTCCACTTCGGCTCTTAGAGCTTTCTAACAAAAAGTATTTTCTCCCCCACTTAATATACGCAGCTTCAAACACATACAAGGACACCTAGCCCCTATGCACACACCTGCATGACCATGATCATGTGCAAGGGGATCCTTGCACATAGGCACTCAGAATAGATAGATTTCATAAAAATCTACCAAGAGGGATCTCTTTAGTTCCCAATGACCTATGAATTTATATTACAAGAGACCTATCTTCAGTTCCCAATGAACAATGCATTGCAGTAATAGAAAGTAATGCTGAATCCCTAAAATGATGTTATTATTTGAACTGAACATCATCTAAACAGGGATAATATTTTAAAGAGGTGTATTCTTATTCTTTTATTTTTTATTCTTTTAAGGATCAATATGTTTTTTCTAAAAACATAGGGGAAAAAATTATGTATATTATATTTTGATATACCATATGAACTTTTATTAGTATGCAGAATAATACACAATATATCAGTATTATTTACTGTGTAATATATTGCATGATGCGGTGTTCAATTGTTGTAGTCAAACACATGCTTTATTCAATTTGGGTACCTCAAAAAGGACACAAAAATGTAATTTGATCAAAATTTTTAGTGCCCAAATGAATATCGGTCGAGATCTAAAGCATTGCTTACCTTCCCAGTGGAGGCCCCATATCATTTCAATAATTCAACCCCTCTAAATTGGTTTTCACCTATTCTTAAATTTAATATAGGCAACAAAATTAGTTTATAATTTATTTCATAGTTGAATTAGATAGATATGTCCTATTTAAAGTAGACTGATTAATTAAATTTAAAATAGAATAAAATAACGCATTTAAATTTAAAAATATATATGTAGAAAATTAAATAAATAAATGGAAAATGACATGAAAAAATGGAATTGTAAATGAATCAGGGAACTGGATCCAAATTATAGCTATGAATTAAAATGTAATGTAAATAGAAAATGACTATTCAAAAATTAACTAAACAATGAGAATATTTTGTAACAACCATTTCAAAAAATATATAAATACTGATATAAACATTAACTAAGTAAATATCCAT
This sequence comes from Viscum album, assembly GCA_963277665.1. NCBI lineage: Eukaryota > Viridiplantae > Streptophyta > Magnoliopsida > Santalales > Viscaceae > Viscum > Viscum album. Next base: position 793,255,090 of record OY728164.1, read on the forward strand.
GGAATGTAAAATAAAAAATAGATGACAAATATTTAAATTAATATATCATAAAATTAAGGAAATGATTCAGAATAATGAAATTAATACATTAATGATGTAGAAAAAGATTATTCAGTATTCAAAATATGAATTCCTTTAGTGATGGGTGATTGGAAAAGTGAATGAAAGTTGCAATTATGATTATATTAGATACCTATAATTTCATTATAATGTATATGATTAAATTAAAAAACAAAATTATCACCAAAGTGATGAAGAGAATTACATAAAATAGAATGTAATTATTTTAGAAGTGATTAATTGTATAATGAATGATATATATATATATATATTATCATAGAATGTAATTATACATAAATAATTTATGAATGCACACAAATCATAACAGTGAACATTTTTTTCAATGGTGGATAAGATCAAAAACATTTCTTATATCCTTAGATCTATTATAAAAAATGGTGGATTTAGGTATTCTGTTGGAGTATAAAATTCATGTGTTTTGATTTTTCTATGTTGAAAAAGCAATGAAAACTTTGGAGATTTTTTACCTCTGAATTAGTTGACACTTTCATCAAACCACAACATAGAATAGAAATACATTAAACTCTAATGAGGATCACTGTAAAGTCTTACAGTAGTTAGAGACCTCGGAGAAACAATAATTTGTGGATGCAACTCCAATGGGAGTGTCAACCATTTCCATTTAACAAAATAAAAAAGATTCAAATCCAAAGGCATTGAAATGATAAAGAGAAAAAATCTTACAAAAAAATGAGTTCTTTATTCTACATTATGATCAAAATGCTAACTACTAAAATAATAATTCTAAATAAACTAAACAGAACTAAACATGTGACTAATATTTTGTTAATAAAAATTCAAAAGTTAGTTTAAATGAATTAATCTATATCAACCCAAAAAATGTATACCAAACATGAAGTTGTGTGTTGTTGGTTAGTCGTAATTATCCAGTGGTTCTCATGAATGATAAATCATTTCACATTAATGTTGTGTCTACTAAAAAATAAAACTTTTTTTCCTAACACATGTATGTATAATATATGACAACATTAAAATGGAGACTACCTGCTTCATTGTAGTCATGTAGTTTGAGAGATAATACGGTATATGGTCTCTTTTTTTATCCCCCAAATCATTCTCCATTGTAATGAATACACTTCATCTTATCCATCACTACAAATAAAACATAAACAACAACAGACACTGATATAGGTCATACAAGATAGAATATAAAAATACAATTAACAATGTAACATAGTTAGGGAAATTTTGTCTCTATACTATGTTTGAAAACACATTGAAAACATTATATATTAAGAGCATGAACTGTTAGAAGACATATAAATATGGAATCACATATGTAGTAGAGACACACAATATGATCAATGAACAAACTTATAGGGAATACAATAATAAGATAGTGAATAGAAACACATAGCTGTTGCGGGGTGAACAACACATTTTTCTAAATTCAATTGAGCAGTAAGAGTAGCAGTAGATATGGATGGAAATAATGCGCTTGAGGGAATCAGGGAACATGATGTAGTGAATTTTGAGGGTATCAGAGTGAAATAATTCGACATAGTAGGAGAAATAAAAAACATACGATGAGCTGAGGGGATTCGGGAGGTTGAACTATAGTAAAAGATGGACAGATGAGTGTGGAAGACACTGGATGTGTATTGCGGGTACTGCAGGATGATGGGAGGGGAAATGCTAGGAGGAACCCTAGGAGCGGCAGCGGAGGTGTGACAGGAACGGGAACCATAAGATCGTCACATGAATGGAAACAGGAGCACGAAGAGTAGGAAAAACGTCAGAGGTGAAATGGGATGCATAGAGAAAATCTTTAGAGGGAATCAGTAACATCGGCAGAGGAGTAGCGGGAACCCTAGGAGCAGCGGTGGAGGTTAAACGTTGGCGGGAACCATATGATTACTAGGAATCAAAGGAGGAGGAGACCTATATTGGGAATCATAGGAGCATCGGGATTTCTAGAGAGGAGTTGAAACATGAAAATGATTTGGAGGAGGTGGAGGAGGTGAATGGAGAAGAAAGAAAAAGGAAAGAGGGAAATCACGAGATGGGGGAGAAGGTGAAGGCGGGGAAGCTGGAGAATGGTGAAACTACGGAAACCCTTGATTGGGGAGAGTGAAGATGGTGATGCCCATAGACAGCGAGGAAGGATGAAGGGATGAGTAGTGGAAAGTAGAAATGGGGGAGGGGGAATTCGCGATGGGGATTCCAAGCGGGAGCGGGAGCATGAGGGATAGAATGGAACAAATAGAGAGCGGGGGAGTGATATGGAGGGATGTAGGCTTGGCACGTATGAAAAATTATATGTGGAGGATTATGATAGTGACATGTTGCAGATAGAAATACCTAAGATTATTATATTTAGTTGATATTTTTCCCGAAAATCGTTTAACCTGATCATCAAAAGAATAAAACCTATTGGAAAAAATAAATGAACAACTCATAAGATTATTATTAATGAATATTAAATAATTTAATTGGTCACATGGTAATAAAAAATTTATATTAACGAATAAGTGTATTAAAATCCCATAGTCATGAGTGAAGGTAATGAATACTATAATAACTACTTATACTCATAGGTCATACAATACCCAACTATAGTCTTGCATAACTAGAAGGAATAAGTAAAATTGAAAAAGGAGGTCATAATAGTGGAAAATGCATTCTTGGAAGCCCGTATAGGAGCAATTCAACCATACCAAGCCTTCACATTCTTCAAAACTGATACCTCAAGAAGACATCCATGCACAACCATAAATATGTCAAATTGATATTTAGAAAATAAAGGGCATTCCATTCCAGAAAGAAACCCAAGAAAGAGAAAAAAACCTATCATCAAACAAAACCAGGCAGCAACTGTAGGATAGAATTAAGACCTCAAAGTAGATCAATGAACAGGGTGAAAAAGACACTATCTAGTGCGAGCATGTTAAGACATCCAAAAAACCATAAAAAACAATGAAATCATGTAACATTACATCATGGAGGTAAAACCCCAAATTTCTTCACAAACAGGAAGAAATCCAATTCACAGAAAATTTTTTAAAGCCCTTAGGGACCTGCTAGCACAAGTAGAAATCCCATATCTAGTAATGATATCTTATATAAAGTAGAGACACTAGGTATAGAAAATAGTCCCAAAAGCTCGAGAATGAATAATTTTTTAGCGATTGAAGAAGTCATTCCCATACAATATCTTTGAAGTTGAAATCAGTTTGAGTATTCTTATTCTGAAATTTTACATAATTATCTCTTCTAGAAAAGTGGTTGTTTTAGAAAATAAGACTGAGTTATTCCACATAAGGTTATGGTTTATGAAAGAACATATAAATAACAAAAAATCCTCTAATATTAGATTATATTCAAAAAAAATTAAGAGCACCTTCGTAAATAGTAAATACTACTTCCTTTAGAGACATTATGAAGGAAATCCATTTAAATAATAGCCATCCATAAGTGCTTTCAATTCTTGCTACCCTACAACCCCTATCCTGGATGTTGGCATCATAGTGTTTCAGTAGAGAAAAATGGTGACAAACAAAACATGAAAAATCAAACTAAATTTGAACATGTTGTATAGACAATATATATGCATAAGACAAATAATACTTAGAATGTGCAGATAGATATTGCTATGGTTGGCTGTCAAATTATAGTAATTGACTATCATCAGAAGATGGTAAATGTTGAAAACAAATAATACTTGGGAGTATTGGACCACATACAGTGAATGAAACAGACTAACAATTAAGACAAATAGAGGTGTTGCCAAATTGATGTGAGGCCAAATAGTGATGATCAAAAACATGATGGGAAAATTAATTATATGCCAAAATTTCTTGACTCAAAATAGATGAATTGTAATATCTTATAAAAAACTCATCTAAATAGGGAGAAATAATAAATTTATCATATAACTGATGTGAGAAGATGTCAAAAGTCCCTCTTGTCAACGAGACATCGCCACAATTCCCACAAGTTCAACCATTAGTAAAACATAAATTCTTCCATGAACTTATTAAAAACTTCTAAAAACATGATAAAAATCCAAAACATAAAAATAGAAACATATTTTATCACATACCTGAAGTGAGATGATGCTGTAAGAGGGAACATAAGATGCAGGAAGTCAACTGAGATGATATAATCATAGACATAAAACTAACCACAATAGAAGTTTATTGTTTTTATATATAACATGAAAATTCAAACTAAATTTGAACCCATTTTAGAGAAAATGTATATTAAGAAAACAAATAATAATTATAATGTGCATATAGATACTGCTATGGTTGTCTTTCAAATTATAGTAATTTATTGTCATCAGATGATGGTAAATGGTGAAGACAAATAATACTTTAAGTATTGGAATAGGATAAAGTATTATGAAATTATCATTACCTTATGTTAACCTAAACATAATATATGATTCATAGAATGGATAGTTATTTAAGGATATCAGAATAACATACCTATTATAGAAGAGATTGCGGGAGCTGAACCATGGATAATCTGAGTGAATTTGCTGAGTTGAAGAGTGTGGATATTTGGAGAGAAATGGGGGAGTATTTGGAAGTGAATGATTTATCAGTTATTGTAATAGAGGTACATAATGTAATTTAAGGTATTTTGCGGTGATGGATCCCTAGTAGCCGAGCACGAAGGACTGAAAACCCTAGATTTGGGAGACTTAATATAGTAGCTTACGAAACCCTAGATTTCAGATATCGGAAGAGGTGAAGACGAAGTCTTGAGAAGTAGAACTAACCGTATATATGGGAGGTCGATCTTTGTGAATGTTCAGGATGAGGAGAATGGGAAAAAATGGTGGTTTTCAAATAGGTGATTCAGAATTGGTAACTTACGAGGGGGATGAGATCGATAGTGGTGAACATGGAGTAACGAAGTCATGATGGGGTGGAGGTACGAAGAGGGGAAGAGGGAGTAGTGAGATGCAGTGTAAAATGTAGTATTAAGATGCTGATGTCAGTGAAATTGGTGGCTGATGAGTTGGGAAGAATAGCAGAGGTCATGAAACTGAAGAATTGGAAGAGTGAAATTACGATGGGGAGAGAGGGGATGCTGAAGGAATAATGGAAGAGTGTTATGGGTTATCAACAACGCGAGTGAGACGACACACCGATGGAAACCACACGAGGAAGACATAGGGAGCGAGAGGTGAACGTGATGGAAATCACGAGTGGGGGAAGAATGGAGGGGAACTGGATAATGGAAACGGGGGAGACGTAAATAACGATGGGGAGGCAGAGCAGTATCGGGAGGAGGGGGGAGAAAATGGTAGAGACAGGTAGCGTAAGAGGGTTGTGGATGTGGGTAGGCTTGACATGTATGGGAATTAGGATTTGGAGGTTTATTAGACTGACACGTGGAAGGTGGAAGAACCTAAGATTAGTATACATATAGATATGAAAAATAGAAGCATACAATGGGGATTTACAGAAACAGGTATACAAATAACCAAGAAAATCACCTTACCCCATATTAGAACAATAGTATGTTAAGAAAAAAAAGACAAACTGACGTTCAAAATATCTTTTTTAGAAAGAGACTTAGCAACCTAGTTTTCATATCTGTAGACATGAGTAACATCAATAGAAATCTATTCAGCAAGACGAAGATAATCAGTCCTGGGTGTGGACAACCTCTATGGTACATTCCTTGAACAGTCCTTAAGAATATTCTTATATATAGATAAATATGATTCAAACCATAAATCATGCCAACCATAATTCCACGACAACCAGCAGACCCTGGTGCACCCAAAGCCGCCCCAATAATATTGACATTCAACTAACTTACAATCAGTGGTATCCACCGAATAGATTTGAGCACTAATGGATTCATTGCCTTTCCATGAACAACAAGTGATCCTAACACAACCATATCAAAATCATTCTTAATCATTGACCCAATTTGAATATTACATGACTACATAATTCCATGATGAATGGCCAAAACTCTAGCCTAAAAAGATTTTTTGTGATTATTAGATTTCAGATCATTTATTGCTCTCCAAGTATAAGAAAGTATACTAACAGTCACTGCCACCATAACAGAATGGATTTGATCACTACATGGTGTTCTACACATCGAGAGGTTTATACCTTTAATGGGTTGGATATTAATGTTTCATCTAAATAACCCCTACACATAACTCCATAACTGATAACTGAACCCGGAATAGATGAATAAATATTTTTTGGTTTCTTCAACATTTAAGCACAAGAAAAACACTGATGCTAAATGCATTCATGTATGCTAAATGAAGCATTATATGGGTAAGTGCTATTTCCAATTTTTCTAGATCATCAACAAATCAGAAGGGGAAATAAATTATTCTCTAAAACATTCTACCCACAGAGGTATGAAATTAAGGTCACCACTTTGATGTAAATAGAAATCCCACATTGTTAATTTACCATCCATTTTTGTCATCTAAACCAAAATATCACAATCATAGAAATCATAATAGGTAACATCCATATCTAGGTGAGGAGGCAGTAGATCACTGATACTAGGATTAATTTATAAATCAAAAATACTAACATCGTTCAGAAATATCAGATTCGAGACATTGTCAATAATGGCTCTAGAATGCAATGGAGTTCTCCAGATATTCAATTCGGAATTCTTACAAACCACCCATTTAGAACAAACCATAATATCACAATTGCCCTCATTGATAGTAGACCATAATGATGAATGAAAATACATGGGATAAAATAATTTCCCCATTTATTAAAATACCTGCCTTGATTGGAAGCCATGAGGAGGGCATCGCGGTGACAGGTAGTCGGAGAGGAGGCCACCGTGGGGTTAGGTCGTCGGAGAGGAGGGCGCTGCAGTGAGAGAGGTATCCAGGGAGGAGGGTGCCGCTGTGAGAGAAGTCTTCAGGATGAGGGAGCCACAGTGATAAAGTTCATCGGAGAGGAGGGTTCCACGGTGAGGATAGGTCAGGGTCGGAGATACCGAGAAGGAGAAGTCATCGGGAAGGAGGGCGCCATGATTATGCGAGGACTAGGAGGAGGGTGCTGCGGTCAGGAGAGGGTGGGGAGGAGAAATTTTCTGGAGGAGAAGATTCCAAGAGGGGAAGAATTCGGGAGCGAGATTAGCCAATTGGGGGACCCCGATTCCAAATAGGAAAACACAATGTATAGCCACAGTTATTAAATTAAAACATGGAAATTAGAAAGATATAGCCACGAACCAATAAAATCGTGGTTATAGGTTTGTGGCTATAGATTTAATTTCTAATAGTGATTATTTAATTATCATATAGAAACACTTTAATCATTCCACTTTATTCATGACCAATTAAATAGGATTCATCAAATAATTCTATAATACATACTTTTATTCACACGTTATTTGTAGTATCTTCATCATTGATAGAAACCCCATTACCCATGAAACCTTGTTTATTCTCTTTTGAGATTCCCTCGTTGGACATTTATTTGAATAATGACAATCGTTTTTACATTTAAAACATCCACACGTTGATAATTCCTTAGGGAGACAAATATTCTCATCCATTACGTTAACTGAACATTTCATTTTTCCACGGAAATTACATTCTCCATTCCCTTCTTCTCTATAAATAAAAAATTTTCTCATTATTTGAGGAACTACCTTGAGAGATTCATCCCATAGTCTTGAAATATATGAAACATAATATTCCTTCCCACATGGTCTCTATGACTCGATAACTTTGAGAAACCTATCCATATCTTCTTTTGGGTGTTTGTGATTTTGTTACGGTGTATGTTTGTAATCATATATCTTGATAAATAATTATGAATAGTAATAATGTATTTCACAGTAGTCTTCACTGAATATTTTTTCTCATACAAAAAATTAATTCACATTCAATAATAAATATGTTCCTTATGGTTACCTCCATTGACTAAAACTATGAATCAAAGTTTGAGCAATAATACATATTGTGGGAAACAACATATCCATGAAAAATAATTTATTAGATATCTATGTCATGAATCCTTCTTTTGAATATAATACACAACAGGTTTTACCCAGTCCATTCATGGTCATGATCTATTAAAATCCATCATGATGGTTCTTAAATAGTTTTTGAAATTCTAAATCATATCCCTCATGAGTGTGAAGGTCCTGGGTGCAGCGAGAGCTCGTGGGTGGATGTGCCCACTCGAATTTTTGTCATTACTAATGATCAATCTGGGATCAATATGATGATAAATGCTAGAATCCACAGATCGAATCACAGAAATAGACAAAGAAGAAGAATAGTCCTAGAACCACAATGGAAGATCATCACAGGTTGATTATAATTAATTTAATTAATTGACAAGAAGAACCTTTTATGGCGTTTTTTCTTCATTGAAAATTTTTTAGATCAGATTCTGATGTGATCCTTTGTTGCATCACATAATCCAAGTGTAGAATTCCCCTAGAAGTGATCCACACGTGCACCACGTATCTCTAATAATTTCCAAAGGAATCTTTGGGTGCTAGTATGGAGAATCCTTTTCTTGCATTGTCTACCTTAGATCGCCTTGATCCGATGGATGAGGATCTCTCTCGGTCTTGAGATCGTTCTTGGAAGAAGGAGGTATTTAATCCTTGAGAGAATTCTCCAGAATTTTTGTGCCCAATGAATAGAAAAAAGTGCTGGGGTTGTGAGGATATTTATAATCCGGTTTGATGTTATAGAGTTATGAAAATAAATAAATGTGTTACACATTTTCTTTTTTTCATTAACTCTTACTAAAAACCCCCATGTTGAATCATTAATTCCTTGACATGTGCCCATGATGATTATAATAAATATCATTATATAAAACAAAATTATTTCATCAAAATCCTGATCAGAAAAACTATACGGCGTGTAATAATTATTACACGGGGTGTACATGTTTTTAATTTTCATTCCAAAATGAAAACTACACAGCATGTACATTCAATGTACACGACATGTATATATTGTTTTCATTTTATTCTACCTCCATCATTAAAATGATTTTGGTTTCCTTGAGTAATTATTAAACGACATACGAGAATAATCTTTATTCTACAGGAGATACTTGGATACACTTAGTGTGTGACCCTCTAGGCATCTTTCACATTGGCATTAGGCGGGTTTGCCTAAAGTCCAAGATTACTGCCTAGAAATGGGTCAAGGAACCAAAGAAAATAATATGATTCCAAATTGATGTGTCAACTCATATGAACGCTTACAGTGTAATTTAATCCCTTTGTCTCAATATCTCATAATTCATGTTTCATGGTAGTGTCATAAACCTATATGATTGATCTGTCATTCATTGACTTCCTGAAATAAACTCATCGTGACACCATGGCCATGGAATTTGTGTGAACATTCTATTTCAATCAACTGGCTTGAGATATCTACTTCCATAAATATGTAAGGGAAAAATCCTTAATCAACTTATCTATTAATAACATGTCATTAGTGATGCACCCAACATACCCTACTTCACACTGACTGTACTTGGGACCATTTCTATCAACAAATATAAGGGTGTGAGTCATGACATGAGTTAATGATAATATTCTAGTCTAAGGACCATTTCACATGATCGTATATTGAAATATCTGATGTCACCAACACATCTGGAATTACTACTGGAATACTTGTTATCATAATCTCCCATCTTGGAGATTACCATGTGTGAACAATATGAGAGAGAGTATCATCTCATTACGAGTACATGCACATGATGGTCTGTATACTAGCTGTACTATCATTGTATGTTATCCAACCATATAACATTGTTTAAGAATATTTTAATAACATTTCAAGGTTCTCATCATAGTGGAGATCTTCCATGACCTTATTAATGCAAATAATATTCAAGGAAATTATTATATTATAGTCTTGTAGAACAGTGAACAATATATAATAAGTTTACATTCATGCAATCAAAGTATAAACTATTGGTTTTCCGGACACCAACTCTAACAAACTTCCACATGGACTAGACCCATCTTCCTATGACTTTTAGTCTTCTAGACCTCACCTGATGATCATGTTTCTACTGAGTCAAGGATTTATCCAAGGGGTCCGTCACGTTGTCTTCCGTGGAAATACTACTCACAACATCTTCAACTCTCTGAAAAAAATCTCTCAATAGATGATAATTTTGATGTGTGTTCTTTTTACGCAGATGTGACCTTAGCTATTTTGCATGTTCTCCAACTCTAATATTATCACAATAGAGTGTGAAAGGATTTTTACTACTACGTAGATCATCCAGCTCTTGGACAAAGCATCACATCCATACTAATTCTTTAGCTTCCTCAGAAGCTGCTATATACTCAGACCCTACTGTAGAATCTGCGACCACACATTTCTTTGAGCTCTTCCAACTCACTACACCTCCATTAAAATTGAAGATGTATCCAGTATGTGACTTTATGTAATATTGATCAGTCTAGAAAATAGCATCTTCATGTCCTCTGAGAACTAGTTCCTTATCTCCTCCATAAACATGGAACATATACTCAGTATGCCTCAGATACTTAAGGATAGTCTTAACAGCCATCCAATGGATATCTCATGGATCAACATGATATCTTCCTACTGCACTTAATATGTAATCATCATCTAGCATTGTACATAGCATATCTTACATGACTGAACCAATCGTAGATGCATAGGGGATCCTTTATATTTTCTTTCTTTCCTCATGTATCTTAGGACACATTTTTGTGGAATGATGAATGACTTGTGACACTGGCAATAATCCCCTCTTAGACTATTCCATGCCGATTCTATTCAGTATCTTGTAAATGTATGTACGTTGACTCAAGCCCAGAATTCTCTTGAATATATCATGATGGATCTTGATCCCAAGAATATATGCTACCTCACCCAAGACTTTCATAGAGAATAATTTATCCAACCCTGCCTTAACTCACTGTAAGATAGGTACTTCATTTCCAATTAGTAATATGTCATCAACATATACTATTAGGAAAAATTCTTCACTTCCTCTAAACCGTTTGTAGAAACAAGGCTCACATTCATTCATAACAAATCCAAATTCTATTATGGCTTCATCAAAACGAATTTTATGTGACCTTGATGCTTCATTTAATCGATAAATGGATTTTTTCAACTTGTATACCTTATTGTCATCCTTTGGAGTCACAAACTATTCAGGTTGTGTCCTGTAGACACCTTACAGGAGATTCCCATTAATGAATGCTGTTTTGACATCCATTTTCCAAACTTCACAGTCATGGTAAGCAACAATGACCAATATGATTATGATGGATTTTAGAATCACATCCAATAAAAAGCTTCATCATAGTCAATTACATGACACTGTCTAAAACCTTTTGATACTATTCGTGCATTATAGGTGCTGACTTGTCCCTCCATATAATGTTTCTTCTTGAATACCCATTTATTACCAACAGGCATTACATCAACTAGAGGATCTACCAAAATTTAGGCTTCATTTTGGTACATGGAATCCATTTCAAAATTCATGACTTCTTGTCATATCGCAATGTCTGTGCCTTCAAATTCTTCCTTGTTGGCAAGAGGATAATCATTGACAACCAATAATGAGTCACCATCCTCAGGGACAAGAAAACCCTATCATTCTGGTTCTCTGACCTCTCTCTTGCTCCTATGTAGATCTTATGTCTCTTGAATAGATTGTTCTTCCACGGGGCTTTGTGGAATCTGTTCTTATACCACCTTTTGTGTATCTTGAGCCTCGACTTCATCGAAGTCTATCTCTCTCCCACTATCTCTTTTGTAGATGTGCTCCCTCTCAAGGAACATGCCATGTATTTCCACTATAACCATTTAATCTGAGGGGTTATATAGGTAATATCCATTTTTTTCATGGGATATCCTATAAAGGTACACATTGTGCCTCGTTGTGAAATATTTTTACCCGAAGAGGCCTTAAAAAATTCGTTGCTACCCCACACAACTAAATTTCATAACATGGATTTATGTCCACTCCATAACTCTTACTGAATACCATTTATCAATTTAGTTGGTACTTGGTTTAGTATGTGTGATGTTGTTTGTAATGCATATCCCGAAAAGGATAATGGAAGACACACATGACTCATAATTGATCTCACTATGTCCAACAATGTGTGGTTACTCCTTTCACTTATACAATTCCATTGAGGTGTGTAAAGAGGAGTGAGTTGATATAGAATCCCAAAGTCCCGTAAGAAATTAATGAAGTCCTGATTAAGATATTCTCCTCCTCTTTCTTAGAAGAGGTTCTTAATATTCATACCATGTTGGTTCTCAACTTCATTCTTGTATTCTTGGAACCGATCCAAAGATTATAACTTATAACTCATTTAGTAAATATATCCATATCTACTAAAATCGTCAGTAAAAAGTTATGAAGTACAATAAATCACCCTTAGCATCAACTGGAAATGGTCCACACATATCTTTGTGAACTAATTATAGAAGCTCTATATCCCTTTCTCCTTTCCCCCAAAATTTGGTTGTGGTCATTTTTCCTTGTAGACACACATGACATACACCAAGTAGTTTTAGTTTAAAAGACTCTAAATACCCATCTTAATGTAATTTTTTCAAACGTTTCTCATTGACATGACCTAGCCAGTGATTCCAAAGTTGTGTGTGGTACGAGTCATGTGAATTAACTTTTCCATCGATTGCCATCACTTCGTTTGTGTAGTCTAACACATAAAGGCCTTTATATAAATGTTCCCTCACCAATCAAATGATATCTTTACAAATGTAGAAACATTCATTTCCAAAAATGATGATGAATCTATCAGTATCTAATCTGGATACTAAAATAATGTTTTTGGTTACAGAGGGTACATAATAAATTCTTCTTAATACCAAGACCATCCTAGTTGGTAATGTGAGGTGGCAGTCTCTGACAGCTACAACAGTGAGTCTGGCATCATTGTCTTCTCGTAGATCCACCTCATCTCGGTCAATCTTTCTTAATCTACTTGGTTCTTGTATTTGGATACAGCTGTGAGCACCACATGCAGTATCTAATACCCAATTGGTAGAAATAGATATATTGCATTCGATAACAAATACACCTAAAGCTTTGGATTGCTTCCTTCGCTAGGTGTAGTTTTTCTTTAGTGGCCCATCTTGCCACATACGAAACAAACAGCCACAAGTTCTCTTTCCTCCCCTTTGATCTTCCTTTTCTTGGAAGTCCTTGAAGACGATTTGGGATTAAAGATCTTCGCCTTCCCTTTATTTTTATTCACCATAAGGACATAATCCTTTTCAAGCTTTATATCATTTTCCACTTGGTGAATGAGGATAAGAAGATCAGATAATGACTTCTCAATGTTGTTCATGTTGAAATTTACGTCAATGTTAGAGAAGCTCTGTGAGAGTGATGAAAGAATGAGATCAGTACCCAGTTCTTTTGGTAGTTTAAACCCTAGAACCTCCAAGCGCTCAATGTAGCCAATGATCTTGACTACATGAGGCCCAGCAGGGGAACCCTCACCAAGACTGCTATGAAATAAAGCCTTGGAGATCTCAAACCATTCCTATCTTGCTATCTCCTAGTATATACCACGGTGGTGATCGAGCATACAATAGGCATCCATTTCTTCACGAGACTTCATGAGCTCACTAGATGTTGACGACAACATAAAACATTAAACGTGGAGTGCATCATTTAAATGCTAATCATAGACCTGGAAATCATCATCACCCACCCCTTGGGAAGGAGAATCAGGAAGTGAGGACTTCAGTATGTAAAACATTTGTTACTGGAATAAGATAACCTAAATGTGAGTAAACTATTCTTGAAGGTTACTACTAATGAGCACATTGTATTTATCCAGAATTGATCACATATAAAATTTGTTCGATTAGTTTTTCATATTGATTCTATAAATTAAAAGAGCGGATTTGTCTATACCTTTTGATTATATTATATGAAAAATAGTAAATGTATTTATTAATTCTCCCACTATATTATCATGTCCCAATGCCCCCACCATTGAACATGGAATGCATAGTTCCTATTAAATTCTAGTGAAAGGCTCCATATTCCTCTTTTCATAACCCCTAAAAGGGTTGGTCAAGCTATTTAAATGTATTTAGGTAGGTAGGTCATTGCCAAATGTGAGCATATAGTTCCTTGATCTGTTGAGTAGACTCCCCAATCCTGAAATCCTAACTTGGATTTCCTCAACACTTGCCTCCATTATTAAACATGTCTATCAGCAGCTACTCTTCTTGATGTAAAATTTTTATGTCATCCCTAAACATTCATAAGATCTTCCTTTATAAAAGTATGTTTCCCAATAAGGGTTGGTCAAACACATAGTTTTATTGAGTCTTGTCATTAATCAAGTAATGGAAGGTCGGGTCTGACTTAATATGGTATTTGAGGGATTTCAATCCTTTATGCATAGTTTCACATTATCACATTCTTGTTAATATTAAGTTTTTCTTGCTTAAGTGATTAACCATGTTCTGATAATGTTTACTCATAATTCTATTTTTATTTTATTCCATCATTTCACGCTTGTTTATTTCATTAACTATGTGATCCCGGCAACACATTCATAATAAATAAACCATGAAATCAGATTGAAATAAAATAATATGGCATGATAATGAGTTTATATTGGTTATCATTTCTAGCAGTTTTGATAAGAGAACCATGACCTAGGAGAAAACACCTTGAACCTAATGGTTCATGTTTTGGATCTCCCACCTGCCCACCTTTGTATCTTCTTGGGTTTATTTCGATTCAGCTTCATATTTTTAACTGTATCCTCTAGCTTCGGAGATCCTCCATTACATGGGGTTTACATTAAATAAGCCATGGCCATACATGCCCTACATTTTATTGGAAGAAGGATCACATGCCAACAAATTTAAATTAAATAAATTTAAATGAAAACATACACACAAAAATGGTCTTTGGTCTAGCTCATGATCCTCCAATGCATGAAATGACATTTACCCATATTTATTTTTCAAATTATTTTAATTGTTATTTTATTCATGATAATTTTTTCTTGAATTCAATTAATTATGATCTTATAATTAATAGATTCTTTATATAAAATTTCATTCTAAATTTCCGTGAGATTATTGTCATCCATATTCCTTGTACGAGTCTTTAAACTTTAGAGGAAACCTGGTGAAATTCCATTTCTATAATATACATGGTGTGTAGGTTATATTACAAGGCATGTATTTGTTTTCACCCATTATCCAAAGTACACGCTCATGGGTTTGGAATGTTTTCTGTACTTTGGAAATTTTGGAGTACACGACATGTAGATTAAAATAAAATGGAATGTATGTCCTTGATACGCTGTTACCCGCATGATAATCCCATGTAAACAGTTACTCCTAGGCCATATCGGACTACACCACATGTTGATTCAATATACATGCCTTGTATTCTGCTTTCCATGTGCCGTTTAGTTTTGGTCATCACGATGCATTAAACAAACTTCAGTATGCTCAATTCACAGTGCGTGGTTTGGCGGACCATTACTAGTTCATTAATCCTAAGTACACGGTGTTTATATTTCACTACACGCCATGTATTCTTATGTTTTATAGATAGAATGAGCATCTCCCCTGAATGAGTTCCTCATTTTTTATTTTAATCAAAACTAAAATTAAAAGGTTGTTTCTGTGATGTGAATCATGAAATGAAGGAGTAAGAATAGATCTCGTTCATTCAGTTTTATATAACGATTTATCTAGAATGGAATCAAATATTAATGCATAAATTATCAACAAAAATTAATTAACTATAATCAACGTTGTGCTCCCTCAGATTCCACTAGAAGGTCCCTGGCGCAACAGAATCTTTGTGGTGGATGTTCCCACATTATTTTTTGTCATTACCATTGATCAATCTGGGATCAATACGACGATAATTGCCCGACTCCACAGATCGATTCACAGAAATAGGAAAATAAGAAGATTAGTCCTACAACCACAAAGTAGGATCACCACAGGTCGATTTTAATTAATTTAATTAATTGACAAGAAGTGTCTTTTATGGAATTATTTCTTCGTTGATATTTCTGATCACGTTCCGATGTGATCCGCTGTTGCGTCGCAGGAGCCATGTGTAGACTTCCTCTAGTGGTGATCCCCACATGCACCACATATCTCTGTATGTAATCAAAGGAATATCCAGGTGCTCTCATTGATAATCCTTTTCTTGTGTTGTATTCCTTAGATCACCCTGATCTGATAGAGGATGATCTCTCTCGGTATTGAGAGTGTTCTTGGAAGAAGGAGTTCTTTCAGCCTTGAGATAATTCTCTAGATTTGTTGTCCACAACGATTAGGGAAAATTTTTGGGTCTGTAAGGATATTTAAAATCGAGTTTGAGATTATAGATTTATGATAATAAATAAATGTGTTACGTGTTTTATATATTTCATTAACTCTTATTGAAACCCCACATGTCGAATCATTAATTCCATGACATGTTCCCTATGGATTATAATGAAAATAATTTAATAAAACGATATTATTTCCTCAAAATCCTGAATGGAAAAACTACACGACATGTAATCATTAATACACAGTGTATACTAATTTTTTATTTCCATTCCAAAATGAAAACTACACGGCGTGTACATTCTATGTACATGGTGTGAATATCTTGTTTTTATTTTATTCTTCCTCAAACATAAAAAAAATCTAGTCATCCTTAAATAATTATTATACCACATACGAGAATAATCATTATTCTACTTGAGATACATGGATAAACTTAGTGCATGACCCTATAGGCCTCTTTCTCATTGGCATTAGGCGGGCTTGCCTAATTTCCAAGATTTCTATATAGAAACGGGTCAATGAATCCAAGAGATAGAAGTTGATTCCGCTTTGAGGTGTCACCTCATAGGGACCCTTACCGTGTAATTTAATCCCATTGTCACAATATCTCATCAAGCAGGTTTCAGGGCAGTGTCATAAACCTATATGCCTGATCCATCATTATTTGACTTCCAAAAATAAACTCACCATCACACCATGGACATGGAATTTGGGCGACGGTTCTATTTCAATCTATGGTCCTGAGATATCAACATCCATAAATATGGAGGGGAAAATCCTTCCTCCACTTATCCATTAACAACATGTCATTCGTGATGCACCCAACATACCCTAATTCTCTCTAACTGTCTTCGTGATAGTTTTCATTATAAAATATCAGTGTGTGAGTCATGACATGAGTTAATGATAATCATCTAGTCTAAGGAAAATTACACACGGTCTTAGATAGAAATGTTTGATGACACCAATATATTTGGAATTACTACTGGTGGGTCTGTTCTAATAATCTCCCATATTGGAGATTTCCAAGTGAGAACTCCATGAGAGAGAGTCTTGTCTTCTTACGAGTACTCGCACTTGACGGTCTACATACTATGTTTCCTATCATAGTATGTCATCCAACAGTATAAATCTATTGAATAATATTGTTATAGCATTTTAAGGTACTCATCATAGTGGGGATCTTCCATGTCCTTATTAATGCAAAAAATATTCTAGGACATTATTACATTATAGTCATGCAGAACAATGAAAAATATATAATAAGTGTACATTCATGTAATCAATGTATAAACAGTTGGTTCTCAGGACACCAACTCTAATAGAGTGTAACGTGAGTTGTGCAGAAAGGCTCATTTTCTTAAACCAATTGATGATCAAGTCTAGCTCAATTCACCCTTTTTTGAGTTATTATCCCTATGTGCATCAATGTCACTGCCACATCCACTTATCAAACAAATAAAGAGATGTTATTTCTTGGAAACCACTCTCTCTATCTTTTACCAATATTATAGGATATGTTCATTTACATTTTCTTATCCTTAGTATTATATTTAGACATATCCCTAGACATATCCTTATATATATCCCAATGGATATCACTTTATTTTTCTCATCCTTGTTTGCAAAGGATAACTAAACTATTTCTCTAATACCAACTATAGGGACTGTGGTTTTCATACATAGATATCACATCATAATAGATGAATATTTATAATAAAACATAACAATATATGCCATAATTTTTTAGTTTTAGTTAATTTACAATCCTAGATCCATAATCAATTGGTTTAAAAGTGAACTATATCCTCTAACTCTTTGATCTTTGAAACATGACTATCATGGGTGTGACAAAATAAAATATTACATAAGTTAAAATATAGTAATGGGGGTAACATAGGTTCTATCCAGAGTGGAGTGCACAAAAATTACATTGGTAACTTAAATTTTAGAAAGCATAAGAGGTTGTTTTTGAATTTTTTTGAGTTTAAAAAGAAAGAATGTAATTGAAAATACAATTTGAACACAAGTTGATGAAGAGAGTGATGTGGTTAGTATAGGATTACACTTTTCAATTTCATAATCTTCATAAAATTTATTCACCCTCTCTTCCTATTTAATAATAAATGAGAGTCTCTTTAGTCATGATATCAATCAAACTTGGTTGATGAAAGCAATGGAACCCACTCCTATGTGAAAAAATGTTCATAAAATATTCCCGAACAACTAAGGCTAGTCATGATTGGGAATTGTTAATCATTATAAATTTAGAAAAAATTCACTAGTTTCACATATGTGTTGATGATTTCTAGACACTCACCACCTAACACAATCTTCTCGATTGAGACAAATTGCACTAGGAGGAGGGTGTTAAAAGTTCTTCAACAAAAGCTATAAAAAATGAATACACCAAAACTCAATACAAAATTACATTAATATAATTGATAACCACATAATATATAAATCATTCAATATAAAAATATATTTTTACATTTATGATCAAGAATCCAACATTGTAAAAGTAAAACTCCCCTTCCCAGATCACTCAAAGGATTTACCACTCTATGTGAAGGGTAATAGAGATGATTGAGAATGAATATATTATAATGAAAATAATAAAATAGTAAAATATAAAATCCAAAAAACATTAATATTACAATCCACTATCACATCCCCTCATTCTCTCTTTTCAATCCCTTTGAATGTATGTGAAAACTAATATATATTGGGTTGAGGGGTGAAAATGTTTCCCTCCACAATCACTCCTCCGAATGATTAAGTCGATTTTGCATCATAAATGGATGAATTCCTGTAAGGTTCCTTCATAAAATTTTCTCCACTATCTTGTACTCATGCTCTTACAAATTCTCAGTAGATTGGGTCATGTTAAAAAAAGTATCATAGAATCTCATATGGAGAATATTTCTAACCGATGAGACTTATCCACTACCTCCACTTGGGAGCATTCAATGTATGACTTAATGAGATAATTTAATCATGAAATTTCATGTAGAAATGATATGAGATAAAATATTTCCATTCCAGATGGAATAAACACATTTAGAGTTATTTAGGCCGATAAATAATTCAATAACTGAGCTGGGAACCATTCTGTAATCCATCAATCTTTGTCCATAGGATTTATTTTTATGGCCAATAGTGTATCAAATTGGACATTGATTTATAATCAAAAGATTAATTACATGATCGTGGAAATCCAAAAAAAGAATCAATCTATTTTTAACATATTCTAAAATATATTCCCAAAAAAACATAAGATCCGAAAAAACAACAAAATATTTAGAATTAAACAATTTTCACAATTAATCCAAAAATCCACTAAAAATACTAAAAAAATGCAAATGTTCTCAAATTTATTAATTTTATGGGGTTAAATCATTAGATAAAACATGAAAAAAAATGAAAATAATACCTCTATTAATCTTTATAACTGGCGCCATTCGTATACATAATGCACATAATAATATTCCTTATAATCTAGGTGATGAAAACATATGAAAGGGTGATATATAGGCTTAGTGAGGGTATACAATTGAGATATAAACATAACATAAGCATAAGGATATGATAGACTGGGATTTTTTTGAAAAAAAATTATTTCCAAATCCTAGATCATAAACATGAGTCATGGAATAAACCTTAGTAGTTCATAAGACCTGAATTTTAAAGAAATCAAAGATCAAAAGCTAAGAGAGTGTAAATTTTTCATAATATAGAAATACATTGGAAAAAATAATCTTACATAATTGTAAACATATATAAATACCAATAAGTTTATTTATTATGTCATGGAAATGAAATAAGGGCCTCACATAAACTAATGTACATGAATCCAAGTGCTCCCATAAAATTAAGGACTTGAAAACCATGAAAATGATTAATCTTATTAACAGTAAATCAATTCCATGCATAACACTGTGAGCATGAGAATATGTTCTTATATAACATAATTAACTCATATGTTATCCATAATTACCCAATGTATTAGAAGGATATATTGGTCCCACCCATAACATAATCCATACATTTCATAAATCAAAATCATAAATATTCATCATATCAGAACCCATAAAATGTAATGGGTTTCATAAAAATTTCATCATAGCATAACCTATTGAAAAGAAACAAGTATAACAAATATTTCATTATTTCATTATAACATAACTCATGTGAAAAAATGGGTTTCGTAATATTATTTTTATCATAAACATAAAGAATCTAGATAAAAAATAAATATTTTATCATTGGGTCACATCACCATTAAATATTAATAAACATAAAAGATATAATTTTAAATGTAGAATGATTTTTAAATATCACTTTGAACATTTCTTAAGGAAAAAAATCTATTCACTTTTGTAATCACCATTTTAATCTAAAAATTCACAATGAATCTTGAATATACTGTTATTTGAGAATATAATTTGATACATATAATGGTGGATTTAAAAAATTGAGTGTTCAAGATGGTGGGAAATTATGTCCACGCCGTACATATTAAAATAAAATTTATTTAATAGTTTTGATAAATGAAAAATGGGATTTTTTTAGAAAATGACATGAATATTCCTTTAATTTTTTTATAAATACAAATGGATAAAAATTACTTTAAAAATTAATATATCAACATCAAAAAATTATTGAAAACATTTTTATAAAACATGGATAAGTAAAAATGGTTCTTCGACTAAAGAGGAACGTATATACAGTTTTATTTTAAATATTTTTTTTCGAATCATTAGCACATAAAGAAAGTAAATTAGAGGGAAAATTTTATTATTCAGAAATAAAAATTTTATAATAAATTTAATTCATTTATTTAGATTTATATCATAAGATCTCATCATTGTAAGAATCAACATCAATGAACCTAAAAAAATGAGATTACAACACCAAACCCTTACCACTTTTGCAAATTTTGAATCATAATCCCAATAAAATAATAACATAAAATGAAACATTAAATATCCTGAGTATTAATTAATTAATTTTATAAAATCTAAATTGTTTTTTCTATACACTTATAAAATAATATGGGTTCATAACATAACATATGTTCCAAAGAAAACCATTTCAGACAAAGTTCTCTTATCTTAAGTCTTGTATCCCTTCACACATGTTTGAACCTCATGTATATTAAATATTGGTTAGTTATAAATGGATTATATAACTGTACATATATATATATAATAACATATATGTTTTAATTATGAAATATTATTTTATGCTTATTAACAATTCAAAATTAAAATCACATTTCAGGTAAAAACTACATTGTTTTCTTGTTTATTTTGATCTGGTTTGTTGGGTCCTTTTATATTGATCATGGATCCATAATCCCTAAAGTGTTAATAATTATATAAATATCATATATATTTAGGATATATGAATTTTTAGTAATCTATAAATGTTAGATACATAAAACTAAGTACACTATTTGTGGATACGGTAGGCTATTCATACTCATAAAGGTTATTTCAATTTTCATGACGGATGGAAAAAAATAAAGGTAAATAACATATTACCATTCCATAATAATTTTTATTCCAAATATATCAAATATTATTATAATATTGATCATTTTAACTTTCCATTTTTAGCGTAAGTGTAGAATGAATCACATCGCTTCATGAGGCGGTAGTCCGCCGTACACACGAGCGACATTATCGTATTCCCACATAATGAAATTTATGAATGAATATGTGACATTATAATTAAATAAGTATCATTTGGTCATAAATATCATAAAAATATCTTAAATACTTCATTATATCTATCCATAATTTGTGGTGATGGGAAACAAAATACATTAGTACAAAAGACAGTTGTCTGTCATAAACACAATCGACAATTCTGTTTTCCATTTGATGGAATAGTAGATGGGAATATATTTTTAGATTATCATAATACAATATTAGTATATAGAATATGATGGCGATTTTATATTTAAATTATTATACGATGAATTAATGTGGTACGATAATAATTAAAAAGAATGATTTTGGTGATGAAAATAACTATCACTTAAAAAACAACCATTTGATCTCTTATTAAGGACCATACATTTGGTATTTTTTGGATGAAATGTATTTATATAACATGAATAAAAATTTTGGGGAGACAATTTTTTATGGGTTGGATGATCCAAATTTCATGATAGGTGTGAATATGTGAGGGGTGGATGTGGCATTTTATAATTGAGGAGGAGTGGAATTGTTGTAAAGACACAAATTTGTTCAACAATGGGGAGCCAGTCTATTTCCTAATGCATGCAAAATGATTAAAAAGGGACTGTATTAATTATATGGTTAATCAAAATCTCCAAAACACAAAAAAAAATCATGTTTGAAAATTTTTGTTCTTTAACATCTATGTTTTCGTACATTTATCATCTTAATTTTCTCTACGGTAACTAGAAGTTTTTATTTATGTAAATTACCATTTAGACTAGAAATAAAATGATCTTTATTAGATAAATTTTTCCCCTCTGGTTATGAATAAAAAATTATTTTTATAAAATAAAAACCCCATATATGTGGAATATTAATTTTTCATATGTTCATGATACACCAAAACTCCATTATATCCATTACCATGGTAATAATGTTTTAACACCGATGGGGTAAATATCATTATTATAAAAGGATTATTAGCCCATGAATGGAATGTGGTTGGTATTTTTAAAAATATACAAGTAAATTTTAGTCAGATATTATTATTAATAATTATAAATCATTAAATAAAATTTTATATATTTTAATATAACATTTATGACAATTTGGACACTATTCATATAATTTTTCATTAAAAACATCAAGAAAATGGAGGAATTATAATATATAATTTCATCACATGTATATCATGTAATAATTATCTAAAAATATCATAAAATAATATAATTCATTGAATTTATAATTATTTTAGTATGATTAATATCACTATTTCTATTTTCCTATTAACTAAATAGTTGTTGTGTCAGCGTCATTGGAGAATTTAAAGTAATTATATAAGGAAAAAAATTAAATAAATATTTACCAATATAAAATTAATTTAATTATAAAAAATATTTCCATCAATAATTATTCACATCTTATTTTTGTCCCGAGGTGTACATATATTTGAAATTTAAATTAAAAGGGTGATATTTTGACTTTTTTATTTTCTTTAAACTATTGAATCAGGGAATTTCATGAAAAGGAATCCCAAAAACACATAAAAATGGATCCTAAGGTAGTAATAAATTAAAAATTTCTATCCAACTATAAATTGAAATTTTTTTAGGTCATTTTAACCCTTATTCTTTTTTCCTTAACTAACAATAGACTTGTTTTAACCATAATCACAGTGCATAATTTTTCATATTTTTAGTAATCATTTTCACAAAAAATTATGTTTAACTTATTAAATTAAATTAATTATTATTATTAAAAATATTTACTCCATTGTAAAAATTCCATTCATTGATTTTGAAAATTTTAATTTAAAATTCAACCCTTACAAGTTGTGCAAAACATTTTTCCGTAATGAAATTATTTATAATTATATATTGTTTTCATATTCTAAATAAATATAAGATTTATTAGAATAATATAAATTGGATTAATAAATATAAAATTTTACTAATTTTAGATTCAAAATTTTTTTACAAGATAAAAAAATTTAAAATTCTTTACACAAAAAGGTATTTTTAATAAAAATTATTCTTTTCAATATTAATTGAAAAATTTATATGTTTAGAAATATCTCAAAAATTAATCCTTTGTTAATCATTATATGTTGATTCCAAAAAATTATGTTATTTTTTCAGATAAATTTTATAAAATTTTCAATAATTAAATTTATTATTTGTTTAAAAAATGAAAAAAATTATTTTTTTGATAAAAAGTTAATTTCAAAGAATACGAAGACATAAATAAAAATAATGTAATTATTTATAAATATATTTTATTTATATAAAAACATAATAATTAATTTTATAAATTTATTTATTCATATTTCTACCAATAAATTTAACAGTTTGGTCTTAACTTTCACGTTTAAATAATAATATTAATCATTTATCGTGGTTCGTTAAAACTCAATGTTATGTGTAACATAAGAAATTGAAAAAATTCTATTTAAAAAAAATTCCTAAAATAGAATGGTGTAACATTATATCCACTTCAAATAAATTTAGTCCTCGTAATTTGAACTTGATCTAGATAATCAAGTGTTTGACATGTAAAAATTCATCCACATAAATCCACATTATAAAAAGTGTCAATAAAACTTCCTCTCAAAAATTTGGAAAAAAATTATAAAGGTCATCACATAACTCGATTCGCAAATAGTAAAATATTGCTGGGATGCGAAAATATTGACATGGAAGTGAAAAATAACCCCCAAATACTAATATAATGTGATATAGAACTTGGTAAGAAAAAAGTTAATCACCATAAAGCCATACATCTGTGATAGGTGAAAATACCATCCATTCATCAGAAATAATGGTAAAGTTATATCATCTTTATTTCAATATCCTTTTCCAAATGTTTTGAAATTTTCATGGGAAAATATATATTCCTTATTTCTTCCCATTTCAAAAATACAATATCAAGATTTGTTTTTTATTCAATCAATTTCCACTTTATCTCTTACCCCAAGACATCTTGTTTATTTTTTATTCCCTGATGAACTGCTAGATAATAAAATCTATAAAAGAATGAAAATTATTTCCTTCTTTCTCTGGTTACCATCAAAAAATTAATTGTTTCCATATGTTATATAATATTCCTAACTATTCATATATAGATATAATACAACATTATCTTATGTCTCATACATTCTTCATCATAAACTATTCTATAAATGGATATCCTTAAGACCCGTAGAAAAATTAAAAACATTAAACAGATGGTTGCTTAATTTCCAAAAGAAATTTATCATTAATAAAAAAAATATTGTAAATTTGCTCTTAGTTGTAATGTACCAAATATGTGAATACATTGTTCATTTATTATCCTGAAACATGGTAATTTCCAGAATAACCATAAAATCATAATGAAAATATACATGCATCTTCAATCTTTAATCAAAACCACAGAATTTTGAATATATTGCACAAATCCAAAAATGTTGTAAACTCCATCAATGATTACATAAGAAATATTTTCTACAAATCGTTAACCATTACTAAGGTCATCCATATTATCCAAATTACGTTACCCATATGAATCCTCTCTTTATACAAACTAAACATCATTATCTCAATATCAAAAACATATTAAGGGATATCTTTCCATTAATCATGTGTTTTCCATAAAATATCACCTTTCCAATATATAACTTTTATAGGTTAACTATACCATTTAACATGTTCTTACAAATCCTTAATGATGAGATTCTATAAAAATTACTTATATAATTAATTATTTATATAAAATAATTCTTTATTTCCCACATATAAACAATTTATTAATTCCACTTCATTCTTAAACAATTCATTAGGATTCGTCATTTGATTCTTTAATAAATAATTCCTTTCACATATCTTTTGTAGTTTCTTAATCATAATCAAAAAACCATTATTCATGAAACATTACTGATCCCACTCATGATGATTTTAACTAGGAAATTTATTTTTACAATTCTCTTTCCTTTAAAATTTAAAACATACTTCCATTGATAATAACATAGTGAGACAAATATTATTATCCACTATCTTAACTAAACATTTCATTTTTCATCAATAATTATATGTGTTTTACCCTTCTTCTCCACACATGAAACAACTTTTCATTACCTTGAGGATTTTTTAGAGTTATTATTCTAACATTATTGACAAGTAAGAAACTAAATATTATTTACCCCATGGTGTCCACTACACATGATCTCAATGATATCTATCCTTATCTTCTTTTTTGATTCCAAGAGTGGGTTATGTTGCAAGTTATTAATCATATATCGTGATAACTGATTAGGCATAATCAAAATATCCTTCTCTTTAATAATCACACTATTTGGTTTCTCGTTGACAAAATTTTATATCATATTTAACATTAAACCAGTTTTCTATGGTTTCTTCTATTGACTAGAACTAAAAATCATGGTGTGAGAAACAATATTCAGAGTATGAAACCACATAATAATGAAAAATAATTTATAATATTTACAAATAATGATACCATCATTTTAATCTAATAATCATTAGGGTTATCCAAGGTCCATCGTGATCATTATCTATTCAAATCCTTCATGATATCTAATAAATTGTTTGTGAGTTTCCAAAAACACAACCCCCATGAGTGTAAATCTGAGTGTAAAATAAGGACTATTGTCATTCACATTATGATGATCAAGTATGAATTGATGCACCAATTTTAGTGTTATGATCCCTTAGTACATATGTTGCAGAGCGACATTCACTTGTAGTATATGGATATGAATGTAATTTCAAGGAAACCAATCACAATATCATTTTTCAAGATCTATGGTTATTTTCCTATAGTAAATCTTATACATAGTGTTATCCATATTCATATCCATAGACATATCTATAAACATATCCTTAGGGATATCATTAATGTTTTATCATACTAATTTCTTAAGGTTAACTAGTCCTTTTCAATAATACTAACTATATGAAACCTAAAATTCCAAAATAGACATGACATCTTAATAGATGAATATTCACTACCCAACATTTCAATCTGCAGTAGATTATCTTAGTTCTAGTGCCTTGGGAAAATAAAATTCATAATCAAGTATTTTATAAATAAACAATATCAAATCTCAATATGTTCTTTAAAAAATATAAATATTCTTAGAAATATCATTCATATTCCTTTATTCATAACCTGGGGAATGAAATCTCAATAAATGGAGATCTCAAATGCATAGTAAGTCTAGAAAATGGAGATATCAATTTAACACGAGAATAAGGGTACAAGAACCTGATAATAACCTTTGAAACGTCATACCCTAGATATCATAGGTCATAAATGCGAGTCATTGAATAAATCATGGTATTTCATATGAAATTAATAATAAAGTAATCAAATATCGTAATCTATAATAGCATAAAATTTTCATAAAACTAATATTTTTGGAATACACATAAGCTTATCACATTGTGAATATGTATAAATCTAAACAAGATTACTCAATAAGTTAACGAATGAAATCAGGCCCTAACATAAACTTATGGGCTATAAATTAGGTCCTTAAATAACATTATATACATGTTAACTAGGAACATTCCTTATATTATTAACATGTAAGTAGGTCCACACATAACACTTTGACCCAAAAAACAAGTTCACACATAACACATTTTAATCACGAGGTAACCATTATTACCCAATTAATTGGAGTCTGATATAGAAAACAACCATCATATAATCTATACATTTATGTGCCATATGACCATTAAAATTTTATCAAATTATAACACACGAAAAGAATTGGGCTTAAAAAATATTTTATCTTAGCATTACCTATGAATAGAAATGGGTTCAGTAAACATTCCATCATTTCATCATAACATATTCCATTGAAAAGGAAGGGTTTTCATAAACATATTTTAATTAAAAATATATACTATCCAAGAAATAATAAATATGGAATCATTACATTATATCAAAAATAATTTATATGTAAAATAAGAGGATGGAAACTTAGATAGAAAATGATTTAGAAAGATCAGTTGGAACATTTATTGAAAGAATTTTTTTTACATTTCAAATTAATATTTTAAAACTAAATTTTCTCAAATAATTTTGAAAACCATTTTATTTGAAAATTAACATTTAAAATAAAAAATGATTATTTAAAAAATTTAGTGGTCACGATTATGGTAAATTCCATTCAATCTGTATATACAAAAACAAATATTCTTTTCACATTTATAGTAAAAGCCAATTGTGTCTTGTCTAGAAAAAAAATGAAGATTAATTTTAATTTTTTTAAAAGTTATAAAAGTGTAAAAATGAATTAAAATAGTATAGTAAAATTAAAAAATTCTTTATTTTTTAGAAAAAAATGTATATGGAAGAAAAATGGTTTTTGAATGAAGAGAGAAATACAAGAAATTTCAATTTAAATAAAATTAGAATCTTGATTACATAAAGAGTGTAAAATGATATGAAACATGAATTATAATGAAATAAATATATTAGAAGAAAAATAATTTGTTTCTAGAGTGATGACTCGTAATATCGAATCATTGGAATCATAATAATAAACAATCCCAAATTAACAACGAGATTGTAACATCGAACCCTTTATACTGTTGAAACATTTGAATCCCAATCCACATTAAATAATAACAAGAAATAAAAATTTAAATATAAAAATAATAAATAAATTAATGATATTACATGTCAATGGTTCTGTATATACACCTCATAAAAGAAGATATTTTCAAAACATAACATATATCCCAAAGAAGACAATTTGAGATGAAATTCCATTACATTAAGTCTCAACTACCTTCATTAACATTCTGAACATACAAAATAATAAATATAGGTTTACTATACATATATTATAGAACCATAATTATTTATACTATACCAAATATTATTTATTTATGTCCATATATTACTCATTTATTAACAATTTATTATTAAAAATTCATTTTTGGTATTAAGGGCTTTGTTTTTTATATATGTTTTGATTTATTATTTGTAGTGATTTTAAATTTATCATGGTTTAATCATATAAATAATATTAAAAATGGTATAAATAACACATATATTTTGTATAAATGTATATAGGGTAATCCATAAAATTTATGGATAGAAAATGAAATACATTGTTCATGGAGATGGTAGGTCATACGTACACGTGAATGTGGTTTCCATTTTCTCGAAAAAATGGAAAAAAATGTTAAATAAAAAATTAACCATAAAAAATCATTTATATGTCTTATTTATCACATATATTCATTAAAACTATAATTATTAATTTCCTTGTAATGTGTAAGTGAAGAGAGAATCACATCGCTTCAGGAGGTGATAATTCGCCATACACTTGAGTAATGTTATCATATATCCATGGAATAGAAAGTAAGAAGTTATATGTAATATTATATTTTCATAATAATAACTATGAAATAAATATAATATATATTTTTTAAATACATTATTTATATTACTGTGGGAGGTGGTGATGGAAAACAAATTACATCGATTCGTGAGGAGGATGCCTTCCATACACACAATCGACATTTTTATACTCTATTTAATGGAAGAAGAGATAGATACTAGTTATTTCAACACAATTATAACATATAATAAAAAGTTTTACACTAGTTTTATTATATTTTAATTAATAGAACATGAATTATTATCGAAAAATAGTAATTATATGGAAATTGTTTAGTGAAGAAAATTATCTTACATTTGAAACACATCCTCTAGATATCTTATTAAATACTTTTTTTGTTATTTTGGGAAGATAATAAGACATATAAAATGGATAATGATGTTGTGGAGAGATTATTTTAGGTGTTGGTTGATCCAAATGGATGATATGTGTGAAGAAGTAATGGGGTGACTTTTATAAATGTGTATGAGTGACATTTTGGTAAATACAAAAAATATTATGTATTGGGGAGTTACTATCAACCCATATTTCTAAAAAATTGTTAAATAATGGAGTAGAGGGATGATATATTCAAGAAACACCTCCACCATAGAAAAAACACCTTCTTTTACCGTGATATTCTATAGAATCTAAGTTTCCTTAATTTTACCATTTTCGTTTTCACTATGGTTACTGGCCTATTTTAAAAAAAATAGATTTTAAAATTGGAAATAAAATTATCCTTATTATAAAATTTTTTCCTAAATTATTTTTAATATTATATCCAATTTATAAAATAAAAAACCTATGTGGGTGGAAAATTAATATTAACCCAAGTCCATGAAAAACAGAAAACCCCATTTTACCCTTTACCATGGTAATACTATTTTTCAATTTGATGGTAAATATAATTTTTATAAATGAAACAATGTTCCCTGAAAAGAATATATCTGATAATTTTAAACATATTCCAAAAATTTAATGTGGATAATATTTTTATGAATTTTAAATCATTTAATAAAATATTTGTAATGGCCAGGACCCTCCTGGTCTATTACTTTGCCAAATTCTAAGCATTAAGATTCCTTGGACGCCATCAGCGAGTCAGGAGGGAATCAATGTCAGTGGTAGGGTTTCTCCATTGTTTCACCTATTGGTGAAACTAATCTGTGGATCACGGATCGGTCTCATCAATCGATGCTGCACTCGAACAGTGCCATATAGGGGTGTTAGGGATTCCTTCCACTGTTTTCTTGTAACATCTCTTTAAATCTGTATTACCTCTTTTAATGTAGTTTAGGATGATTTTATGGCTGGAGAAGGATGTATTAAAAACCCTAAAAGTGGGGATACAAATGAATTTCCAAAACATGTGTCTTTCACACACTTTTCCATGTTTTCCAGCAACGAGTGTTTTCCAATTTCCCACATGTTACGTGTTTTTCTCTATTTAAAGGAAGTAAGTCAACTCACAATTTTCCTCTTGTCTATATTCATTGCCTCCAAGGATAAATATTTAAAATAAATTAATTATAATGCTTGAAACTGCACATCTGCATGGTTAAACCATGATCTTATTTTTAATCACCTTGAGATTGCACATCCTGTAACTCTAGGATCAAGAATTTTTACACACTGAGATCCTCTTCTTCATTGGTCTCTTTATTTTTCATGGTGGGCATGGAGTACCTTCATTGTTTGGACCCCTCAAATAGATGGTCAGATAGAGAGGACCATCCATATGTTAGGGGATAAGCTACGATCATGCGTTCTGGACTTCAGAGGAATGTGGGTGCAACACTTGCCTCTGGTAGAGTTTTCCTACACCAATAGCTATAACTCTACTGTTGGCATGACACTATTTGAAGACTTTTACGAGAGATCTTGTCTTTCACCAATTTTGGATAGAGGTTGGGGAGGCAGGTGTTCTTATCCTAGAGGTGGTGAAGAGAACAACGAAGAAGGACCATATTGTGCGTGAGAGGATGATGGTGGTTCATGACCAGCAGAAGTTGTATTATGATAATATGAGGATACCCTTGGAGATTGAGGATGGAGACAACATGTTGTTAACGGTCTCCTCTCGGTGTGGAAAGTGGAGGTTTGATAGGGGGATTATGGTTTCTCTGAGGATCATTAGACACTTCGAGGTGTTTGGATGAGTCTGTGAGGTGGAATATCAGCAGGCGTTACCACTACCACTAGATAATATCAACAACATCTTCCATATATCTCAACAATGTCAGTATCTACACGATGACTCCCACATTCATGAATGTGGAGAGTTGGATACCTAGGACTGTGCGACGTTCATGGAGAAACTAGTGAGAATTGTGGATCGTATGGAGAAGGTGCTTCATGGGTGGACCAATCCTTTATTTCGTTTGTTGTGGAGGCATGGTGGTCTCAAAGAGAGTAACTGGGAACATGATG
Organism: Viscum album; assembly: GCA_963277665.1. Lineage (NCBI taxonomy): Eukaryota > Viridiplantae > Streptophyta > Magnoliopsida > Santalales > Viscaceae > Viscum > Viscum album. The sequence goes on from OY728164.1 coordinate 793,287,011, forward strand.
CATGAATTCATGCCTAGTACTCATAGATCTTCTAAGTTTTGATTTTGTGTTGTATTTGAGCTTGCTATGATGTAATGATTGAACTTGTTTTCTATAAGATAGATTGTTTCCCTTGTTCTATGAATGTGTGTGAAAATTCCTGATTGTGGAGAGGGGAGGACCTGATCCCTAATCAATACGCATTAAGTTAGATGTGATTAAACATGTGCTAGAGAGTCACTGTCACCCAATGAGGGTAGTATCTAGGCATAGAGAAATAGACCCCCTAATCAAAAAGTCTAGATGTTGTGGCCTTTCTATGATTGTATAGTTACTTGGGGGAGTGGAGTGGTAGTATTTCGGTGGTTGATCAAGAGATAGATGAGAGTGTTTTTCTTGGATGTCATGTTTTATTCCATCTATCAAATAACCCTTGTGTGGTTTATCCCTGAGAGGTATCTTATGAGGTGGTTGTTCAAACCACTCTATTTTCATCAGATTTACTCTTAAAATCTTGAGGGCGAGGATAGCTTGAGAGATATATGATGTAATGTCATGAACCCTTCTGGTCCATTACTTTTAAAATTCTAAACATTGGGCTGTCCTAGACACCATGAGTTATTCATGAGGGCATCGATTTTGGTGGCAGGGTTTCACCGTGGTGTCACCTATCGGTGCCATTGATCAGTGCTGCACCCGAATGGTTCCATAGAGGGGTGTCATGGTTTCCTTCTCCAATTTTCCTATAATGTCTCTTTTAATTTTTATTACCTATTTTACATTGGTTTAGGATTGTTTTTTGGTCGATAAAGGATATCATAAATCCCCTATGGGTGGGGCGACCCTTGACATACCAAAATGCGTGGCCTTCACACCCTTTGTCACATTTTCCAGCCTATTGTGGTTTCTAGTCTCTCCTTTGTTACATGATTTTCTTTATTTAAAGGATATCTATCAACTCACATACATCCACAATTGTATGTTAACCGTCTTCAAGAAGAATTATTAAATCTAAATAAATTCCAACCTGTGAAACTTCCCATCTCTGTGGTTAAAATCCAATAACTTTTTATGAAATTAGAGATTACACATCCCGTAACTCTAGGATCAGTTCTTTTAACACACCAATATCTTCTTATTCTGTGGTCTCTTTAATTTTTTCGCGTGCTTGGAGTCCCTCTTCTAAAGAGAAATCATGCACCTATTCTGGAGATTTTTCTGCTTAGCCTTGGAGTTCTTCTTTTAAGTCATGCTTCCCTAGTTCTTAGAGTAACAAGAAATCTTCAATCCATGATCATCAAAGTACGGGGTTTTACATAGTCTTTCTTTACGGGGCATCATGAAGGGTGGGTATGATGACGTTCTCTCAAAACCTAGATGACACCAAATTTAACAAAGATAATAAATAGACTTTTAAAGAATAAATGGGTACGAAAGATGATGATTATTGTTGTGTTATAACTTCATTTTTATATTGTGAATTGTATGGGCTTATGTCCACTAAAAATAATGGCTATTTTTGGTCCCTTCTTGCACACTAATGAAGCTTTGTTTTTGGGATAATCTTGTAAATGAATGAATGTTATATGGAAACTGGTTAATCAGATAAACTTGGTTGTTTAAATTGATGCTAGATGAATAAAAATCCTTGTGTTATCACCCATGTTAACCAAATAGAAATAAGTAACTTAATGAATGGTATTGGCTAAACCTAAAAACTCCATTTCATTGTTCTTGTGATTTACATGGTTGTTATGTTTAATTTTTGCGAGGTGACATGGATGGGAATAGATTATTTGGTTGGGAGGTTGTTGGTTTGTGAATCTAGGACCATGTAGAGCCCTTGTAAATTTTTTGGATCCCTAAGTTGGGGATATTTTTGGTTACATTACTTTTATAGATCTCACAGATCCCTTTTGACGGTGTTACATACAAGAGAATCATGTGTGAATGCTTAAACGATTGCTTCTATTTTTTCCATCAGTTATTGTTTTGACTTGTGGTTATGGCTCTTAGTTTCCTGGTAGTGAAGGAATATTATAAATGAAATCATTTTAACTAGATAATGAGAACATGTAAAATGGGGAAACTATTTTCCAGAAATGGGTTTTGCTTTAGTTGTGGCTATTGTGTATTTTTGCATGTAGGGATAACTACAAGAGTGGTTTTGTATGGTCTAGTTGATGGTTTTAGGGCCATTATGTTGGGATGAGTTCTTTACTACCTATATGTAAAAAATTTAGTTATTGTGTTTCTTATACACACCACACCCATGTTGAGAACATCATGCTGAACACCCCCATTTAATGGGGGAGGGTGTTTTTCCCAACATTCCTATGAGTTGATGGTTATTAGCTCTTTTGCTGCTCCCTCTCCCAGGTATCCCAAGACCCTTCGGGCAGGCTATGATGGCCTAAGGTTCATTATGGACCAAGACTCTTTGGGAGGGTGTGTTGTGGTGGTTGGATTAGGTGTGTGCTAGCCGGTTTGTTTTCCACGTGTCTTCAAGATGAGGTTTACGTGTCTTCAGGTGTGGTAGTGATAGTTTAGGACCAGGTGTCTTCGGGCATGGATGTGGTTGTTCTTAAATAGGGGTCTTCAGGTGCGGTGGTGGTTGTTGTGGACCAGGTGTCTTCGGGCGTGGTTATGTGTGGTTTGGGTGGCCCATGTGTTTATATGATGAATAGACGTACGGTTGGGATGGACCATATGGTTGTTGTTGGGGTAGTAGTGGGACTGTTGTGGGATCTATGGGGAAGGTATTATGCATAATATGTCCTAAATAACTAGTGGGAAAGCTTTTCGGGGTACCAAAATATCGATGATCTATTACTATTTCTTTACCCAACATGTGTAATTTCGGGAGTGTGGCTTGTTGAGGTTGGGTGGATAGTTTCCTTGCTAGGTTTGTTTTGGTTATCTCTATTTTTCACAGGTAATTAGAATGTCTCCACACTTTTGCACGATATATTTTGGTTTTCCCTATGGAGTGTACTTGTATTCTCACCCTATATATATAAAACTACTTTATGGTTTCCAGGAGGACATTGAGGACCATGTCATACATTACTAGCTCAGACATCAGGACAATAGTCATTGCTATTTTTCATTCTTTTTGTATATTCTATTAATTTTTTATTGTACTTTTTAACACATTATTTTGTACATGCATGTGGAAAAAGTGTTTTTGGGTTTACATTTATTTCATTCTTTGGAGCTGTTTGGGATTTATCATCTTATCTCATGATATTATTAAATAAAATGGGTAATGCCTTCAATATTACGTGAGATTATATACCCTTGGTGATATTTTCCACTCTGTGGCTTATTGAAGGTGGGACTCATGGGTCATTATCTCTCCTTCAACTTGAGGAAGGGAGGGTCCGATAGTTTGTTGCTCCTTCCCTCATTTTGGAGATGGTGGGTCATGATAGAATGGTATCATAGGAAGGTTGAGATATTGGATGGAGTTCGGGGTTAGTCATAGCAAGGATTTCATGGGATGGTAGGGAAACAGAGCTTAGAAATCATGGTGTGAGAAACAGTATAGGGAAGACCGTCTTGGATATGGGATTTTAGGGCCTATGTGATCTGATTCAAGGACTCTTGATCTACTGAACGACCATGTGAGGCTACACTGATTGTGGGGTAGTGACCGCGCTGTCATGACCCATCAAATTGAATATTTTTTTATGGTTGATTTATAGTCTTTGGATTACTCTGGGTTGTCTCTCAATGAGATTTGATAGGTTTTTAGGGTGTATTTTTTATAAGAATTACTAAAAGAGGGGGGTGGTTTTGAAAATAGATTTTAAGTAAATTACTTAATTAAAGAGTTAAATAGTTAATAAATAAAGGTGGTGTATTAATATTTATGAGATAATAAGATCATTTAAATTTCACTACACATCATGGATAGTTAATTGTTCTAAAAATTTAACATGGGTTTGTTTAATTCTTTGGTTGAATATTTTCAATATCCTGACATCCCTCTTGCCTCACCAATGATGCTTAAAGAACCACCCCTTGACCCAACAACTGTGTTTCAAAGATTTGGTTTTCAAAAATAAAATAAAAGGTATACCAAAGAATAATTAAATCTTATTTATGTGTGTGATAAATAGTATTATTCTATTTTCCAATCAGAAAAACCCAAGATTCCCACTTGAAATCTCAACCCAGTCGATGTAGAAATAAAAATAGTTCCACTTAATTATATCAAATGAAATGTAATCAGGGGAAGAATGTCAAGATTAAAAATAATTGAAATATTAAACATGAAAATTATACAAAACCAGTAGAATAACATGTTATGGATCTCCCTCCCAAGTTTGTGTTGCTCCCTTGAAATGATCTTCCACTATTTAGCTCGCCATCAAGAGGAGTATGAGGCTTGGGTGGAACTCCTTATTTATCCTTGACCCCCCTATAAGGAAAGGGCCCTCCAAAAGTTCTTAGATGATGAAGAGAATTCTCTATGAATCCAAATTGTAGAGCATGGCTCTTGGATTGAACTACCAAATGAGGATCCCAAGCATCCATTTTATGGGAAAAATAGAAGGTGGTTTTGGGCACACAGATTGTGTAAAACCACTTGGATGATAGTTTTAGACCACTTTAATGTAAAATATCTCTTTGAAAAAAACTAAAAACATGTTTCCCCGCCACATAAATATCTCCACCAAAATGATGGCACTATTTAGACAACTACATCTCGTGAAATTGATAAAATAAAGAACACCACATTTGACATTATGCATATTTTATGTGCTAGATAGATTTGGTCGGTTGGGATAATATATGGACGAATGAGTCTTGGATCCCTACATATGAAATGTATCACAATTTCGTTTGGAACAGAACACAAAATTTCAGCCCATTTTAGGCACGGTCTTGTAGTAGTGTGTGGATGGATCCACTAGTGTGCTTGGGCCTTGCACAGTTTGGACCATTTTTACTGGTCTTCATCATGATTCCTCTATATCACCTCCAACTTCAATGAAATTATCAAAACAAGTTACATTGATTTTTTTATAGTGATAAACACAAAATAATTGAATCAAACATGGAGTTCATTTTGTTATTATGTTTTGAATTTAGAATACAAATTTAGTTTAATACAATGGTCTAAGGGTGAAAATGACATAGTGAATCGTGGTACGATCACACCCCCATAACTAAATATTTTCACTCCTAGGAAAAGTCAAATATCCCAAAAATGATGCATGTATATATTCCCAACATCATGAAGATTTAACATTTGAGTAAATTTTAATTCATTAAAGTAATGTGATCAATGCATGAACCACACCAAGGAGTTTTTCCTTGAGAAATTGGAAAAAGATGTCTCATAAATCATATCACAATGAAATTCAAAGAGATTCATGACACCAAATTGAGCAAGGAATTCAAAATTCAACCATTCCACTAACTCCCCATGTGTGTGAGTGAAAACCATTCCATGCTATTCTTTCAACATTCTATTCTATAAATATAGGTTATTTTAAAATTACTCAACTTTAAATGAATTTTCACCGAACCTACCCTACATCCATTGAAATCATATTTCAAGACTCACTCACTGAAGAATTCCCAGATGTCAAACCATAAGATCCCAACCTATATATCCTCATATGTTGAGCATTTCATCACTCCCCTCATTTATTATTTTTCTTTTTTAGAAGTTTCATTTGGAACAAATCTCACACTCATCTCTCAACCCTTGTTCGATATCTTCACGACACTAATTGAAATAGTAATAACAAGATCAAAGGTTGAGGAGGAGTGGATTTTGACCTACCCAAGACACAAATTTTTTTTAGGTCATACAATAGTAGGACATTAGGTACACATGCATAGGTCAATGTGGTACAGTAATGAAACATATCAAATAAGGAATGAATGTATGAAAATATAATTTAAAAATGAAAATATTAACCTAACATATATTTAACTTATATTAAGTATGAAATATTCACAATTCATGATATGGTTAAATGTTTAATGGAGATATTAGTGAAATTTTTTTCCCAAAAACTACTCACACAAAGGGCATCAATTTCCTAAATATGTTTCACAGCGATATAACAATTTATATCATTCACAGAAAAAAATTCACTTAAAATTGCTCCCTGATGTTAACTTCATACAAATATTCTTTTTCTCCATTATTTATGGTATTTTTACTTTCCCCCCTTATGGTCACCAAATCACGGAACATTGATATTTTTGATGGGGAAAAATGAAAATACCATAAAGAAGGCAGAAAAGAGAAGAAAGAAGAAACACGATGGAAATTTTAATAAACATAACAAGACTATGAAATGTGAAAATACCATAAAGCAGAATGAAAAAATCGAAGAAAGAAAAAAACAATGAAAACTCATATCAAACCCAACAATGTACCCATACCCCCACACCTAGACTGTGCAGTGCCTTCACTATAATAATTGTGAAGGAGATAAGGAAGGATAAAACCTAGTGGGATTCACTAGTGTGTTGCTTCTTGAACAGGGAGTTCCTCCATTGGTAATTTTTAAAGGGATTCGTGGAATTGCTTTAGTCGCTTCCCATTAAAAGTGAATTTTTTCTTGGTCTCATCATTTTGATCCCAAAAAACACCAAATGGTGATACATTAATAATTGTATATGGTCCAAACCAGCGGGAACAAAGATTACATGTATGAAACATCAGTATTTCATTATAAAGGAGGACCTTTTGCCCAATGTGGAACAGACGATGAAGTATAAGAAGGTTGTGGGCATCCTGTGTTCAGTACATAAAACTCCTAGAGATTTCATATGAATATATTATCATTTAATCCAACACCTGAATCTGCAACTTTCTTTGAGAACCTGAACAAAAATATTATAATTGCATTGTTTAATGGCCTAGTAGGCCTGGTGCTCGATCTCAACAAGCAGGTGACAACTCTTTCCAAACAGAAGACGATATGGTGACATAACAATGAGTGTTTTGTAAGAAGTACGGTGGGCCCGTAATGAATCATCAAGTCCAAGACTATAATCATTTATATTAGGTTGAACCATTGTTTCAAGAATATTTTTTACCTATCCATTTGACACCATGGCTTGACCATTGGTCTGTGGGTGATATGTAGTAGACACTCTACCACCGACCCCATACTGATGCAAAAGTGATTGCATTGTTCGGTTGTAGAAATGAGAATCCTGTTCACTAATGATGAACCTAGGAGATCCAAACCTTCAAAAGATCTGAGTTCTCATGAATTCCATAACTGTTTTTGAATCATCTTTCTTTCTGGATCAAGCCTCTAACGATTTTGAAAAATAGTCGACTTCCAGAAGAATGTACAAGTTGCCAAAGGAATTGGGAAATGGAACCATAATGTCAATGACCCAAACATGAAAAATGGTTGGAAAGAGAAACAATTGTTGTGGAATTTCATTTCTTTTAGTGACATTCCTCATTATTTTAATATAAGAAAATATTTAAAAAAATATTGGGCATCCCAAAAATGTGTTGCCCAAAATAGACCAGAATCAAGGACTTTGCGAGCAGTCCACTGGGGACCAAAATTTCCCCCAAAAGTAAGAGTGTGATAGAATATAAGAACATACTAGAACTCACTATCAGGAACAAAATTCCTACATACTTGATCACTACATGTGCACCAGAGGTAGGGGTCATCACAAATGTACTAGCGAGACTCATGTATTTGATGAATGGATTGGTTTTTATTGAAATCAGTAGGAATGCAAGATGCTACTAAATAATTTAAAATTTCAGTATACTAAGGAATAACATCTAGCACTCGGTATAATTTCTCATCAGGAAACATATCATTTATTTGAATACAAGGGGATGAGTGAATGTACAAGGATAGGGAAATCCTAGTGATATGATCAGCCACTACAACATCTGCTCTTTTTTTATCTGAAATTTCTAGATTAAATCACTAAAGGAGGAGCATCCAGTGAATGAGACGTTTTTTGCTTCTGATTTCTTTAGGAGATACCGAAGGGCTTCATAGTCTGAGAACACAATGATGTTGGACCCCAAAAGGTATGAACTGAATTTTTCCAAGGAAAAAAAATGGCAAGGAATTATTTTTCAGTTGTGGTGTAGTTTTCTTGGGTAGGGTCCAATGTATGTGAGGAATATGAAATGACATGTGGAGCTCGATAGACCCTTGGTGACAAGACATCCCCCAACTTCATAGTTCGAGGCATCACACATGAGCTCAAACAATAAATCCCACCAAGGTGGTTGGATTACCGGGGTGACATGAGACTCCATTTTAACATATTAAAAGATTCCTCACATTATTTATGAAAAAAAATTCCTTTTCTATTTGAAGTAACCAAGATAGGGGGAGTGAAATTTTACTAAAGTGACGATTTAAATGACGGTAAAATCCAGCATGACTTAATAATGGCCGCACATCCTTTACATTTTTCGGGAATGGTAAGAAAGAAATTTCTTCCACTTTTTATTTATCTACCTGAATACCATCCCCAGAAATGACATACCCCAAAACTAAACATTTTCGCACCATAAAATTTCATTTCTCATAATTTAATACACGATTATTTTAAATAATGTGACGTAGGACTGAAGGAATACTAATCAATAATTCATCAAAAGAGTATCCATAAACAGGGAAATCATCCATGAATACAAGCGTGCTATTCTCCAGGTAATCCGAAAAAATACTAACCACGGATTTTTGGAAAGTATGAAGAGCATTGTACAGACCAAATGGCATTGTTCTATAGGAAAATGTGCCAAAGGGGAAAGTGAAGGTTGTATTTTCCTGAATCTCAGGAGAAATATGGATATGAAAGTATCCAAAATAACAATCAAGGAAATAGTAGTGGCACTTACCGGGTAGCCTCTCTTTCATTTGGTCAATGAAAGGAAAAGGGAAATGGTCCATCCTAGTGTGTTGGTTTAGTCGGTGATAGTCTATACAGACATGCCAACTATTTTGCACACGATTTGGAACCAATTCATTGGTTTCATTTTTTATTACTATAAGGCCAGTATTTTTAGGAACTAATTGTATGAGACTAACCCATTGGATCTCAGAGATGGAATAAATGATTCCAGCATCCAATAATTTTGTTACCTCATTTTTCAAAACTTCTAGGAGGTTTGGGTTCAATCTGCGTTGTTCTTGCCTCATTGGTTTAGCATCATCATTTAACAAAATATGATGTGTACAAATTTATGGATTAATACGAGTAATGTTATCAAGTTTCTATCCCTAAAATTTTTTATACTCCCTCAATTGTTCAATTAGTCGCAATTCAAGCTCCGGAGGGAGTGAACTAGCCATGATGAAAAGAAACTTGTTTCTATTCTCAAGATATGAATATTTTAAATCTGGAAGTAGTTGTTTTAGTTCCATTTCAGGTGGATTTTGGATTGATGGGAGTGTGTGTGAATGTATGAGGTCACTTATCTCATCTAACTACTCAATGATATCATCCTCATATGATGAATGAGCTTTTTCAACTATAGTAGTATCATCGATGGTCATTGGATCCTCAGTGTTTATGAAATTATCATTTAATAAACATGTATGAACATTTCCTAGACCACTATATCATTCAATGAAAGATTAATTATGTAGAATTTAAATCAATGAAGAAAACATAGAAAGGGGATTGGGGGAAAGAAAGGATGTTATTTCAGGGGTAAGAAGTACATCAATAGAATTAACAGAGAGAGAGGAATGTTCTTCTAAGTGGTGCTTCATGGAATCAAGGATGTTAAAATGGACTATGTCACCACAAAATTCTATATATAATGTACCATTATGAAAATTAATCATGGGTTTGGATGTTTCCAAGAAGGGTCTCCCCAATATAATCGGGGCATGTCCATTCATCCTATCGTCCTCTATTTTATGCACATAAAAGTCAGCATGAAAAATTAAATTTTAGACCCTCTCAAGTACATCATCTAACACACCAGAGGGGTGTGTAGTACTCTGGTTATCCAGTTAAACAATAATTTTATTGGTATTTAGTTCCCTGACATAAAATGTAGAGTAAATAGTGTGAGGCATCACATTTATAGAAGCACCTAAATCAAGCACATCATTAGAAAAAGAATACTCTTCTATGGTGCATGGAATTGAGAATGTTCCAGGATCATTGAACATGCAGGGAAGTGATGGATCTATCAATTCTGAATGATTCTCCCCCAATTTTAGTTTCTCCTCACCTTTAATTCACCATTGGTGTGTACAAGTCTCCTTTAGAAACTTGGGGTACTGTGTAATTTTCTTCAAAACATCAATCAATGGGATGTTAACCTGTACTTTCTTGAAAATTTCCAAAATTTTCATATCACATTCAGTTTACTTTTGTTTTCTTGGTTGGGTGGACCTTTGATGAAATTTAAGAGGAATGGTTGGGCTAAGCGACTCATCAATATACACACTCTTTCCTTTGGAAGGGATTCTCTCTGGAAAAGGTTCTTCAACATTTGGACCATTTCTCATGGTTGGGATGGAGGCTTCTTTATGAAATGTTGACTCTAATGGAAGATTAATTTTACTTTATAGTATTTTTCCACTCCTAAAGGGGATGGAACTAACATTTCCATTATCCCTAGGGTCAACGTCTGGTTGAGAAGGAATTTTTCCATATCCTTGACTTTAAATTTCACCCACTGAGTTATCTAGTTGGCCTAATTGGATTTTGAGGTCTTTTATAGCTTCCTGAGTGGTTCATTGAAATTGGATATTATTGGCATCCATTTGTTTCATCATATCTTCTAGTCTAGGATCAAGAATTGGAGGGGTTTTTTGTAAAGTCCTTTGGGGTGGGTGAGGATTTCGGGGTGGTGGTGGTGGATGACTACTCTACCCTGGTTGGTTCCATTGTTGTTGAAGTTGGTTTGAATACCCCCTTTCTTATTGGCTTGGTTCTCCTTCTACACAGGGTTGGATGGATAGTATGTTTCTTTCCTATAGGGTTGGTTATAGGGGAATCATGGAAATATTTCCTCACAACTCTCAGATTCTTCCTTCAATTGAGGACATTGGTTAGAGTATTAGGTTTCATAAGAACATATACCATAATTGATGGGAGGAGGAGATTGGGATATCCCTTGGGAAAGAGAAAGTTTTCGAAGAAGGGTACTTACATCTTCGAACATGGTGTCCACCTTCTTCTCGAATTCAGTATGTTGTACCACGTGGACACCTCAAATAGGTACATTCAAGCTTAAACATTTTTTTTGTGCTTTCAACCATGTTCTCAATCAGGGTTCTTGCAGAAATTGGGGTCTTATAAACTACCACACCAACTTTAGAAGCATTGATCATATTTTGAGTAATAAGGATTACACCTTCATAAAAATATTGAATTAAATATGATTAATTATTTTGTGGTTTGGGAAACGTGAACATAACCTTTTAAAGTATTCATAATATTCATGAAATTTTCCCCTTGAGCTTGTCTTATCCCACAAATTTCATTCCTTATTTTTGAAGTTCGAGTGGTTGGGAAATATTTTTCTAGAAAAATGAGTTTCATGTCCGCCCAGGCTTTTATTAGGGAATTTAAAGAATATAACCAATATTTCGATGTGTTTTATAATGAAAAAAGAGAATGCCCTTAACATTAAATGTTCATCGCTCAGATTTTCATGTTTTAATGTAGAACACATAGTGTGAAATTATTTTAAACACTTGTGTGGATCCTCTCCGGGAAGTTTATGGAATCATGGTAATAGATGAATTAAACCAGATTTTAGTTCAAAATTGGGTGCCTTGACTAGTAATTGAACATAGGTGGGTCGGAAATCAACATCATGAGAGGTTAGTTCTTTTAGTGTTCGATTGTTTTCAGCCATTTTGTTCACGTTAATTTCAGTTTTAATGTGGGTTTATAAAGAAGAATAAGGATCAAGATGAGTGTTGATATTTTGTGCGTCCTCATTCAATGGTACATCTTTTGTATCTTGGGGTCGTTGATGTAGGATCCTCTTCGGTTTGGGTTTGAAGGGTTGTAAGTCTCCCAGAGTAGAACGTGTCATACACAGAACCTAAACAATACATAAATTAGAATAAAAAAATAAATGTAAAGGTAGAAGATAAAAAAAATCTAACATTCACAAAATTTAAAAAGAAAATTACAAAAAACACCCACTAAAACCAAAGCACTCCCCAGTAAGGGCACCAAAATTTGACCACGTAGTCATGACATGTTAAATTGAATATATTTTTAAGGTTGATTTATAGTATAGGGAAGACCCTATGTAATCTCTCAAGGAGAGTTGATAGGTTTTTAGTATGTATTTTTAATAAGAATTACTAAAAAAGGGGGGTGGTTTTGAAAATATATTTTAAGTAAATTACTTAATTAAAGAGTTAAATAATTGATAAATAAAGTTGTGGTATTAATAATTATTAGATAAGAATATAATTTCATGTTCCCTACACATCTAGTATAGTTCATTGTTCTGAAAAGTTAACATGGGTTATTTTTAATTCTATGGTTGAAGGTTGTCAAGATCATGACTCCCCACTTTCCTCTTCAAATGATGCTTAAAGAACCACCCCTTGACACAACACTCATTATTCCATGATTTGGTTGTCGAGCATTTAATGAAATTTCTACCAAATAATTCTTAAATCTTATGTATGTGTGAGATAAATTGAATTATTGTATTGTCCAATTAGAACAACTGAAGATTCCCACTTTAAATCTCAACCGAATTGGCGTTGAAATAAAAAGGGTTCCACTTAATTATATAAAATGAAATGTAACCATGGGGAAGAATGTAAAGACACAAAATAATTGAAATATTAAACTCACCAATTTTAAAAAATAAATAGATGAACATGTGATGGAACTGCCTCCCATGTTTCTGTAGCTCCCTCGAAAAGATTGTCCACTGTTTAGCTCACCAGCGAGAGGAGGAGGAGGCTCAGGTAGAAATACTTCTTCATCCTTGATCCTCCTATGATAATAAGGACATAAAAAACATGTAGGATGATGACGAGACTTATCTTGTATTCCAACATGGTAGATCTTGTCTCCTGGTTCGAACTCCCAAATGAGGATCCCAAGATTCTATTTTATAGGAAAAATAGAATGTGGTTTTGGGCACACAGATTTTGTAAAACCACTTGGAAAATAGTTTTAAACAACATTACAATAGAATACAGATTTGGGAAAAACTAGAAACATGTTAACCCACATCTTAAATCTCTCCACCGAAAGTGGGGAACCATTCGAACAACTAAATCCCGAGATATTGATAAAATACAGAAAACCGCATTTGGCATTGTGCAGATTTTATGTGCTGGACAGATCAGGTCAGTTAGGCCATTATATGGATGAATATGTCTTGGATCCCTTCATATAAAATTTATCCCAATGATCTTTGGACCAGAACACAAAATGGAATCTCATTTGTATGTACGGTCTAGTAGCAGTGTGTGGATAGATCCACTAGTGTTCTTGGGTCTTGCGCAGTTTGGCCAATTTTTCCTGGACTTCATCATGGGTCCTCTGAATCACCTCCACCTTCAATGAAATTATCAAAACAATTATAATAGTCATTTTTAATAGTGATAAACATAAAATAATTGAATCAAACATAGAGTGAAGTTTGTTATTATATTTTGAATTTACATTGAAAATTCAGATTAATACAATGGTGAAATGGTGAAAAAGACACAATGAATCGTGGTAAGATCAGGTAGAGAACATAAGAAAGTTACATGTATCATAATGACTTGTGTTCTTGTGTGTATTGTAATTTTTTGGAAATTTAAAATAAATAAAATGTTTAAACAAAAACTAAATAGAAATTTTCTTCAGTACTCGAGCGTAGGAATTCATTGTTTCTATTTATAACTATGGAACCCAGATGACGACCACGAGTGGCACGAGCAGTCAAGGAATAGCTGGTGGATCTGGTCAATCTATGGAGGATTGATTGAGAAGAAAATGATGAATAATAGAAAATTACTCTATGTTATTTCATGTGGCAGGCCCTCAAGAATACAAGGTAAGTGTTTCCAACTTGGAGACAGAGGGTTGGCATGAGGAGCTTGTCATCAAATTTACCTTGATCTGTGATTCAAGGGAGTACTAGGTTCCTTTGGAAGTTAATCAGATGAGGGGGAGGCCGGTCAGTGGTGGAAACTCTACCTCAAAGAGAAAATGGAGATTGAGGTTTCATGGACTAACTTTGGGAATGAGTTCTGGACGGAATTCATTTCTTCCATGATGATGGAAAAAAAATAGTATGTTCACTCCCTCCTACAAGAGGGTATGTTGGTATTGGATTTGGGGATCAAGTTCAAGGATATCCTTCATTTATCTCTATACAACTTCCTGAACAAGGAGTCACAAAAAAAGATGCTTAGAGGAGGCACTCTGACCTTCTCTTCAGTATTTTTTTACTATTTTAACTCTACCAACGTACATAGAGGTTCTGAAGAAGGTTGATATCATAGAGAGGATGAAAAAACTATGAGGTGTTCCATTAAGAGGCATCCAGTGGATCTCATCAAAAGGGAAGACCATTAGTAGCAGGCCTTCGGCATTAGGTCCTTCTAGGTTTCGGTTGATGGGGATCATGCCTCAACAGTTTTAGTTTCGATCTCTTAGCCCTCTCCCATTCTCCATGAGAATTGGGTTGAGGTTATTTACTTGTTATAGCTGTGGGAACCTTAGGAATCAGAGCCCAGACTGAGGGAAGTACAGTGGGGGTGGGAAGGTTCAGCGCCCACCTCAGCAGCACTAATTGATGGCCATATGATTTCTGCACTAGCATCACAAACAGTGAGCTCTCGCTCTACTGAGGGAGGATGGTGTCTGAGGAGGCCATCCTTGGGGTGCTCCTTAGGGACCTCAACCATGGCATGTTTAGGGAGGAGGCTGATAGCTGATAGGTATAGGAGTTGGGCATGGGCTGTTTTACGCTGTAATGGTAGTCGTTCAAGTAGTACTAGAGTTCGTTCAAGGTATGGTTGGTTTTTTTAGTACTCTTTCATGTTCCTTGATTGATTATAATTCTTATCACTCCTTTGTTGCACCTATTTTAGACCATTCTGTGGGTCTAGACGTAGGGATAGTTTCCATTCCCCTGGTGTTGAGCACTCTAGTTGGAGGATAATCCAACCTGTTTGATGATTGTTGAAAATGCAGTCTAATGTAGAGGCTGCATCAGTCCAATGGGGATATTTTTTTCTACAATTAAAGATGTATGAGGTCATTCTAGGAATCAAATGGGTATTCTATGTGAACTTTGTTATTAAATTCTTCTAGATAATATTCATGCTCTCAGATATGGGTGGCCAAGGTGTAGCTTTCATTGGCGAGCAATGTTGCTAGGAGGGAAAGTGACGAGTAGAGCACCTTCATTCCATATTAGCGAAGCTGTCAGTAGAGTTAGCATAATCAGTAATGGTGGAAGTTCTGGGGATTGTTAGTGAGTTTCTGGATGTCTTCCATGAATATTTTTCAACTCTACCCCCTCGATATGATGTTGAGTTCAAGATAGACCTACAACATAGTGCCCATACGATTTCTTTGGCTGCCTATCGTATGTGGCCTTCTGAGTTGCAAGAGTTGAATATTTAGGTTTATGACCTAATAAATAAGGGATTCATCTGACCAAGAGAGTCTCCATGGGGTGGTTATGTCTTGTTTCTAATGAAGGAAGATGGTGGTCTCCGGTTATGCACTGACTTCCAAAGACTGGATTAAGTGATGGGCAAGAATCGTTACCCCCTCACGAGGTTCGATGACCATTTTGAATATATGAAGGGAGAATGTTGGTCCTCTAAGATAAAGTTATGCTCTAGATGTCACTAGTTTAAGGGGAAGGAGGGAGACATCTTGACGATTTCTTTCAGGTGCAGATATGGGCACTTTGAGTTTGTGGTCATGTCATCCGGCCTTAAAAACGCACCACCTATATTCTTGGGGCTCATGAAATATATTATCGATGAGTATCTGGACTGGATCATAGTCATATTTATTGGTGAAATATTCATCTATTCAAGATCAGAAAAGTATCACGCCAAGAATCAAAGGACAATTTAGGAGGTCATCCGAGACAACTATCTCTACTGGAAGTTTTCCAAGTGAATGTTCTAGACATGAGAGATTCACTTCCTCAGACACATGGTATCCTAATAGGGAATAGAGGTGGACCCATCGAAGGTCTAAGAGGTTGTTTCTTGGGAAACACCCAAGAACGTGGTAGTGGTTTATAGTTTTCTGGGAATAGAAGGTTATTACCGATTTTTCTTATCCAACTTTACTTGAGCTGAAACACCTTTTATAACTTTGAAAAGAAAATACTAGGCTCTTGTGTGGAATGAGTAGTGCGTGAATGATTTTGGTTATCTAAAAGGGAAGCTGGTCAGTGCACCAATGATGAGGTTTCCATAGGAAGGGGTAACATATTAAGTGTTTTGGGATGCTTCATGTCTAGGCTTGGGTTGTGTGCTAATGCAACAATGGGGAGTGACCCCTAATGGGTCTAGGCAGTTACATCATCATGAATGTAACTATGCCACCCATGAATTGTAACTTATAGTAGTTTTTTTCACGATAAATTTGTGGAAGTATTACCTTATCAGGGAATTCTTTGTGGTCTTCACAGATCACAAGAGCCTAACGTTTGTCTTGTTCTAGTGAGACCTAAACATGCGGTTGTAAAAGTACATCGAGTTTCTCTAGGTCGAAGACTTTGGGATCTCCTACACCCTAGGAAAGAGGAATTTTTTGGTCAATTACATGAGCATGAAGTCACAGAATGATGTGGTTTATGAGTCATAATGTTCTTGGAAATCAATGGGGGTGATCACTACTTTACATCTGGGAATGAAAGTGGAGGATGGTAAAGTTTGTTGGTTTCATATGACAGTGTATTCCACGTTGGTATGGCAGGTTGAACAATCGTAGTGGTGAGACTTAGAGACCAAAGTGATGCGTGATCACATTATCCAGGGTGATGCACTAGATGGATGGTTGGTGGACAGTTTTAATCAGATACTGTGCAGTGGGAAGAAGTTAGTTCCATTAGAAATACATGATGGAGTTCTTGATGTGTTCTTTAGCTCGACCTCGGTTGTACACCCCAGTGTACCCATGATATATTGGGGACTGATAGGTTAGTTTTGGTGGCCTTGAGTGAATCAGGTAGTGGGGATGTTTTTTGAAAACCGCTTCATGTGTTAGTAGGTGAAGGCTGAACACTGTGTTCTTGGAGGTCTGTTGTAGCCCTTAGACATTTCCTAGTGGAAGTGTGATGATTCCATAGTGGATTTCACCACAAGACCACCCATAGATGAGGGAGGTTGTGATTCTATCTGGGTAGTGGTGGAAATTTTTGACAAAATCAGCATTCTTCATAGTGGTTAAGGAGTCGAGCGTAGTGGATTACCTAACACAAAAGTGTATGGGTGCAGTTGTGCGGTTGCATGGTTTTCCCAGATAAATTTTTTTGGATTGGGATACATGATTTATTTCATGAGTATTTAAGGGATTACAACATGCTTTTGTCACCCAACTATGCCTTAGTATTACATTCCACCCTCATATGGATGGGTAGATAGAGGGGACCATCCAGATGTTAGAGGATATGCTGTGACCATGTGTACTAGACTTCGTAGGACCATGGGTATGACACTTGACTCTGGTAGAGTTTTTCTACTACAATAACTGTCACTCTAACATTGGAATGACATTGTTTGAATCCTTGTATTGGAGATCTTTTCGTTCTCTTGTCTTCTAGATATAGGTTGGGGAGGTAAGTGTTCTTGGACCAAAGGTGGTGTAGAGGAGAATATTGAAGGCTCATCTTGTGAGTTGTAGGATGAAGGTGGCTCAAGATAGGAAGAAGTAATGTTCTAATCATAGGAGGAGACCCTTGGAGTTAAAGGTTGGAGACCATATGTTCCCAAAGGTCTCCTCTGGGCATGGAAAGTGGAGGATTTGCCGTGAGAGTAATGAATATACAAGGATCATCTGACACTTCTAAGTGTGGGGATGGGTCTGCATGGTGCCATATCAGATGGTGTTACCACTTCCACTAGAGAGGATCCACAAAATATTCTGTGTGTCTCAACTCCATCAGTTTCTACACGATGACTCCCACATCATTGAATAGGGAGAGTTGGATATCGGGGACGATGCAACGTTTGTGGAGAAACCAGTGAGAATCAAGGATCATTGAGAGAAGGTGTTTCGTGGATGAACTATTCCTCTAGTTCGCGTGTTGTGGAGGCATGGTGGCCTTTAGGAGGGTAATTGGGAATGAGATGCATGAACATGTGCCCAGTACCCATAGTTGTTTTATGTTTTGATTTTGTGTTGGATTTGTTCTTGGTGTGATGTAATGCTTGAACTTGTTTTCTATAATATGAATTATATCCCTTATTATATGAATGTGTGTGAAATGTCATGACAATGGAGAATGGAGGACCTGATCCCTAATCAATACGCACTAAGGTTGATGTGATTAAACTTGTGCGTGTGATTCAGTGCTGCCCAAAGAGGATAGTTTCTTGAGAAGGAGAAATAGACTCCGTAATCAATAAGTCTAGATGGTGTGGCCTTTATATGATTGTATGGTTAACTAGGAGATAGGAGTGGTAGTTTTTCTATGGTATCTCAGAAGATAGATGAGACAGGTGTTCCGAGATGTCGGGTTTTGTTCCGTCTTTCGAATAACCATTGGGTGGTTTTTCCCTGAGATGTATTTTACGAGGTGGTTATTTGGAAACCTCTATTTTATTTGGGTTTACTCTTGAATTCATGAAGGAAATAATAGTTTGATAGGTATCTGATGTAAAGGACCAAACCCTCATGGTCCATTACCTTTCCAAATTATAAGCGTTACAGTGTCCTGGACATCATCAGTGAGTCAGGAGGGCATCGATTTCGGTGGCAGGGTGTCACTGTGGTGTCACCTGTCAGTGCCACCGATTAGTGATACACCCGAACGGTGCCACATGGGGGTATCAGGGTTTCCTTCCACAGTTTTCTCATCATGACTCTTTTAATTTGTATTACCTATTTTAATGTGGTTTAATATGGTTTTAAGGTCGATAAAGGATATCTTAAATCCCCTAAGAGCGGTGCCACCCTTGACATACCAAAATGTGTGGTCTTCACACCCTTTTACACATTTTCCAACATCCTGTGTTTTCCAGATTCCCTCATGTTACAAGTTTTTTTCTATTTAAAGTATGTCTATAACTCAAATCCATCTGATGGTCTATCGTCACCGTCTTCCAGGAGAATTAAGAAATCTAAATTAATTCCAACGTGTGAAAATTCCTACCATGTTGTTAAACCAAGATCCTTTTTAGGAACTTAGAGATTGAACACCCCACAACTCAAGTATTTTTCATTTTAACACACCATGATATTCATCTTCCTGGGTCTCTTTCTTTTCCTTAGTGCTCTTGGAGTCCATCTTCCGAAGAGAAATTGTGAACTCATGCTGGAGCTCTTTCTGCTTATCCTTGGAGTTCATCTATCAAGTCGCGCTTCCCCAGTTCTTGGAATAACAAGAAAGCTTCAGTCCTTGATCATCCTATAAGGGATTTTTCATTCACCTCTCATTACTATGCATTATGCTGGGTGGGTATGATGATTTTGTCTTGGGATGTAGATGAAACTATATTTAACGATGAAAATAAACATACTTTTTATGAATGAAGGGGTAGGAAAGTTGATGATGATTATTGTGTTATACCATAGTTTTTATGTTGTGAATTGTACGGGATTATGTCCACTAAAAATAATGGTTATTGGTGGTGATTTATTACGAACTAATGAATAATTTCTGTCTAGGTAATCTTGTGATAGAATGATTGTTACATGGAAGGTGGTTAATCAGATAAACATGGTTGATTAAATATATGATCGATGAATAATAATCCATGTCTGATCACCCTAGTTAACGAAAGAGAAAGAAGAAACATAATGAATAGTATTGGATAAACCTAAAAACTATCTAGCTGTGTTCTGGAGATATGTCTGGTTGTTTTGTTTAATGTTAGTGAGGTGACATGGATGGGAATGGAATATTTAATTGGTTTGTTGTTGGTTTGTGAATCTTGGGTTGTGTGGAGCTGATGGTAAATGTACGGGACCCTGTAAGTTGGGGATTGGTGTGGTTCTAGTGCTTCAATGGATCTCATAAATCCCTTTTGGTGTTGTTACGTAAAAGGGAACCAGGTGTGAATGCTTAACTGATTACATGGCTATTTTCGTTTACGTGTTGTGTTGACTTGTGGTTATTCCTATTAGTTTCTCGGTAGTGAAAGAATATTTTAAATGAATCAATTTGAACATGATAATGAGAACTGGTACAATAGGGAAACTGTTTTCCAAAAATGGGTTGTACTTTGGTTGTGGCTATTGTACACTTGTGCATGTAGAGATAATAATAAGAGTGGTTGTGTATGGGATATTTGATGGTTTTTGGACCCTTAGGTTGAGATGAGTTCTTGATTAGGTATATGTATAAAATGTAGTTCTTGTGTTTCTTATACGCACCCTACCTATTTTGAGAACTTCATGCCGAACACCCCCATTTCTTGGTGTAGGGTTTTTTCGCAACATTCCTATGAGTGGATGGTTATTAGATCATTTTATGCTCCATATCCAAGGTATCCCAAGAGACTTCGGGCAATATATGATGGCCTAAATGTCATTATTGCCCAAGACTATTTAAGAAGGGTGTGTTGTGGTGGTAGGCCATGTAGTGTGAGGGTAGGTTTGTTTCCCATGTGTCTTCGGGAAGAGGCCTAGGTGTCTTCGGTAATGGAAGTGGTTGTTCTAGACTAGATGTATTAACCTGTGATAGTGGTTGTTCTGACCTAGGGGTCTTTGGGTATGGTGGTGGTTGTTGTTTCCATGTATGTGTTAGCATGGTTTTGTGTGGTTGTGGTGACCTAGGTGTTTGCATCATGAATATGTGTACAGTTGGGATGACCCATAAGGTTGTTGTTTGGGTGGTAGTGAGACTATAGTGGGATCTGTGGGGGAGGTATTATGCGTAGGATGTCCTAAATTACCAGTGGGAAGCTGGTGAGGGGTATCCAAATATCAATGTGCTATTACTAATACTTAACCTAACTTGCGTAATTTGAGGAGTCTTCCTTGATGAGTTTGGGTAGATTTTTTCAATGCTAGGTGTTTTGGTTAGCACTATTTCTCATAAGACATTAGAATGTATCCCCCCTTGTGCACAAGGGATTTTGGTTTTTCTCTATTGAGTATACCTGTATACTCCCCCTACATATATAAAACTACTTTTAGGTTTCTAAGAGGACTTTGAGGATCCTGTCAGATTGTACTTTCTCGTGCGTTGAGACAGTAGTCGTTGATTTTTTTTGTTTATTTTAGTACATTCCTTTAGAGTTTTCTTTTACATTGTAACAATTTTTTTGAACATTCATGATGAAAAAGGGTTTTTGGATTCACTTTTAATTCAGTCTTCATAGTTGTTTATTATTTACCATATTATCTCCTGATCTTATTAAATAAAAAGGGTAAGGCCTTTCATATTATGTGACATTCTATACCCTTGTTCTAGTCTCCACTCTAGATCCTATAGAAGGTGGGACTTGGGGGGTCATTATCTCTCCTTAATCTTAAGGATGGGAGGGTCTAGATGTTTTCTATCCCTCACTTGTCTTGGGAAGGTGGGTAATGATAATATTATTTATTAAAAATTAATATTATTATTAATTGTGAATGTATTCTTTTAATTTGTGGACATTGTCGCAGTTCATTGGAACCCATCCACTGGTCACCGTGTCTAGGCATTACTATGTTCAAGACATTATGGGAACATGTAAAATTCCATTACTATGATAGAAGTCATACAGATAGTGACAGATATATACGATGATGCAGGTATGATGCTCACATGGTGCCACATGCTGGATGAAGTAGGAATGATTGTTCACTTGGCTTGTGAGTCATCTAACGATCCACTTGACCTTGGGAATATGAGAAATTCAATGGGTCGTCCTCTACCCAAGGACAAAGTTTTCTTTTCATTCACCATAAAAATGGGGCTTTAGGCACAACCCTAAATGAATACATTTTTCTTTTAATTCGACTTTAAAAACATCAAGAATGAGGTGGAATTTAAATTTATAATTTTCACACCAAACTATCATGTTATATTTATCTTAAAAAATCATGAAATAATATTTTTAATTCAATTTATATTACATTTAATATTTTTATTGTAATTTTTTTATTTTTCTATTAATTATATAATTATTACATCGGTATTGCATAAGAATTTAATGTTACTATGTAATTACAACAAATTGTAACTAAATTAACCTTAATAAACTAATATCATTATTTTAAAAATTTCCACCATTATTCCTTCAAATCTTAATTTTTTTCTATATGTGAAAACATAATAGAAATTAAAATAAAATAGGTCGACGTTTTGTCTTTTTATTTACATAAATTATTTAATTGGTCACATATTTGAGAAAATTTCCCGCAAGAAAAAAAAGAAAGTATAACATAATTATAGTCAAAATATGTCCATAAAATATAATGCTTTCAACTAATTATGTCATTTTAACACTTATATTTTTAGTTTACGCCCCGATAAACTTTTTTTAACCATAATGATGATAATTATTTTTTAATGGTTTTACTTTTAATTTAAACCACAAACTAATTTTATCTTATTATATAATATTAATAATAATTTTTGATAACATTGAACCCATTTTAAAAAATTTAATTCCTAAAAGATGAAAAATATAATATAAATTAAAATGCATAAACATGATGAAAAAATCGTTTTCCAAAGAGATAATGGCCATAAGTATAGATTTTTTTAATATTATAATTAAATATAATATTTATTTAAATAATATATTTTGATTAATAAATTTTTAACTGAAAAAATTTTAATTTTTAGAAAATGTTTGAAAATATGGTTCTTTTTAAAAGCTTTAAACAAATTTTTTGTTTTTAATAAAAATATTATTTTTCACTGTTCACTGAAAAATATATCATCTTAGAAAAACCTTAAAATTTTACCATATGATAGTTTTAATATTTTTATTTCAAAAAATTATTTTATTATTTTAATAAAATTATTCTAAATGTTTTAAATGAAAATTTTATTATTTTTTCACAAAAAGAAATAAAAATAATTTTTTGGAGGGAAATATAATTTTAAAGAATACAAAAGACATTAAAAAAATTATGTTCTTATATATAAATATATTTTAATTATAAAAAAAATTAGTTAACTTTAAGAATTTTTTTATCCATATTCATACCACTAAATTTATTGGATAGTTTATATTGTTCTACATTAAATAATGTTTTCAATATTATATTGAGATTCATTAAAACTCGTTGTTGAATAAAACATAGTACATCAAAGAATTTAAATTTATTTAACAAAAAAATGATCATTAAATATTAGGTTGTTACAAAATTTAGAGTGGTGTGGGTTCCATACAACTTTCTCCCATAGTTATGTATGATGAAACGTTTTTCAAATTTCCACTATTACTAATGCAATGAGAAGGCCCAATGTAAATATCAGAGTTTATATAAAACCATTGATTGATTGGATATATATATTTAAGGTGGAAAGTGTGATGACTATTTAATTGGTATGTAATTAAATTATTAGACTATATGAAACTTTTTTATGGATATTTAATTACTTCCCATTGTATGATAACTTATTAAGTAGGAGTAAAAAAGAAAACATTACCTAACATCATTACCATAGAAGTAATAAATCATTATATCTTAAGAAATAAAATAGTTGGAATAATCAGAAATAATTTCACCCATCATTACACATGTTTATAAAAAATAGATTATCGTTTAATGAATCCATGAACCTTGACCCCCATTGTAAATCATTCTAGGGGATAAAATTCTATCAAAATATGACAAAGAAAATATTTAGGTAGTGTATGTTTTTTATAATTTATTACATTATCTATTTCCATCCATTACCAGAAAAAAATAAAATCAAAATATTATTTGAAAACTAAAATAAATCTAATGTTACTTATAAGATAGTTTACATTTTAAGGCATAATTAGGATGTGAAACAAATTGAGAAAATGTGTGTGATAATATACCATGGACCATTTTGGGTGTCAATGAGAAATAAAAACATAGTTTCAAAATATATATTAACTAATAATGAATGTGATTAAGAAAAAATTTAATATATAGTTGGGTGAGGGTAATAATAGATTCATTATTAGTATAAATTACATAGTGAGTAGAAAATAGAAAGTTCCATTTCATTCCATTTTGAAGATAGTAATGTACCCAATAGTTATTATTATAGTATTTTAAAGCATTTCAATGTGATAATCAAGACATTATAGTAGATAAAATTCAAAATAATAATATTTTAATTTAAAAAAAAATTATTTTAATTTCTGGGTTATTTTATTTCTTATGTTTTGATCCATTTATTGAATTTTAAATTAACTTCATACATTTGTATTCAAGAAATAATTGTATAATTTAATTTAAAAGCCTTCAATAAATTATTTTATCACACTATACCAAATAGATAAACTATTTACTATTTTATATTTAATTTTCTACTTGACCATATTTTTAACATGAGAATTCATTAACGGTGGTCTCATATAATTTATGAGCATGTATCTAATATAACGATAAGTTAATAAATTAAATGGTATGTGAATAATAGAAATCATAAAATTCAATTACTAAGGCTTATTTGATTGATGAATGAATAATTTATATATGTTATATATTAATGATGTTGAAAAAGTTGATAAAAAATCCTAGATTAATAAATGAATTATTTTAGGAGGTAAATAATATGATATTAATATCAATGAGTTGATTTAGGCTCATCGATATTTATTTTTCAACAATCCATCAATTGTGGACTTGATATAATAAGTTCTATAATTAAAATACAATATATTGTGTTATCATATTAATTTTTTTCCTTATCACTTATTTTTTTATTAATTTAGAATTAATATCTTTGAGTTGAATGAGGAAAAACCCTAAGCCAATTACTATCGACTTCAATAAGTTCATTTCAACACATTTCATGAGAAACGAAAGACTCAAATATATACAAATATAATTGATTTAATATTTATAAAAAATATTCTAGGTTTATTTTCTCAACCCTTATTGTATTGATTTCTATGAAATTTTTAGGTATACAAGATGCATGAATTAGATACACATGCTGTGACTGAATAATGCAATCAAATAACCAACAGTCTGTTTTTTATATATTATCATTATGTTGATAGATGATGAATTTTTTTAATTTTTCATAAGTGATGTTGATGTGAATAATGAAATGAAATATAGTGGTATTGAGTTTACCTAAATCACCGCAAGCTATTAGTAAGGTAAGTTGATAAAAATCATTAATGTTATTGACTGTTTTAGCTTAGAATATATATTATTGATGTGTGATCGTGTCGATCTTGTTTTTAGAATTAATTTTAATAACTTTCAATGTGACACAACTAACCATAGTAAAAAAACACAACTAACCATAGTCACCCGAGGTTATTAGTATATTTATATTATGGTAATAATATTACAAGATATTATATTTAAAATATTAGGTTTATCTAATCCTTAAGTGACTAGATACACAAACATTGCATTAGAATTGGAAATATTACATAATTTAAGTAAAAATACATATTCATTAATACTATAGAGGTAAAATCATAAATTGTAATATTAATCAATACCCAGGGAATTGGAAAACATAAGTAAATTGTGATCTCATATTATCTATAAGGGATAGTCCACAACCAAAGATGACAATGCATCAAATCAGAATAAGAAATATAATGGGATGAAATATAACACCTAGATATTTTAAAATAGGAACATCATGTTCCATAGAATATATTATGCAAAAAAAAAATTTCATTAATGTAACACATTTATACTTTAAGTTATAATAACTTTTAAATATATTAAATCATTTCCAGAGCTTGTGTTATATGCAAAATAATGTTTAAATTAAATGTGACACTCCATTAAAATGTTATTATTTCTCATTATAAACTAACCATTAACTTTTTGGGTATGAATATGACGAACTAAATTATTATAATTATATTTTTATCACATATATAAAATATATTCAATGGTTATTTATGCATTATATATAAAAAAAGAAACATTTTAATGAATAATAAATGTTTTTAGAAAAACTGTATTTTCTAAAATGCATTTTTATTCCTGATTTCCACAAAAAATTTAAGAATAATTTTTAGCAGTATTAAAAATTTATTTTACAAAAAAATTATTTTTTTAATTATCATATATATATATATATATATTATCTTAGGGTTAAATTTATGGATTTTTTGGATAATATTTTTTTTCAAGTGTACAGTAAAAATACCAATTTGTATAAAGTTTTCATTTCATTATAATAAATCATGTCCCATTATAAATTTAATTTAATTTAATGTTAACATGATTATTATTTTTTACATTAAATCACATTAATTAAATTATACACATATTTATACTATATTTTACTATAATATTACATTTAGTCTTTTTAACACCATTTTTCGAGAAGTTCTTTTAAAGTGTATAATGATTATCAATTTTAAATGATTAAGATAACCCCTAACTAGGAACTATTTGCATTCAATTTATTGACTCTATATATATATTAATTGAAATCAATCTAATATTGACTAGTTTTCAAATATTTAATATGAGATTACCATTTCTTAGAAAATGCACCTCTTGAATAATCATTTTTTCGAAACATATGTGGGTTTAATTTTAAATTAAAATATACCAATTATATGATATAAATTTGGGAAAATGTATAAATTATTTTGAATTATCATAATTATTACTATATAATAATTTCATTTTTACCATAATTAATTATGAATAAAGTAAAAATTATTTATCTTGGTTAAGGTAAAAACGATTTAGTGAGTGGGTAATCTCAAAACATAAGGTTTAAAAATGAATAAAAACTAGTATAATTTGAAATTTAGGGTCATATATATTCCATATACATTATAAAGGCCGAAAAAGGCTCATTTCTATCCTTCTGGAATGAGAAATACAAGAGTGGTATTCTTTCTTTTCAAACATTCCATGTGTGTCATGTCCCACACGTATAGATGGTCACCCATCTCCTCTTCTTTCCACACATAAAAATATATTGGTTCAGAAAATACCAAAAAAAAACCTAAAATAATTCCATAAATTCATCCTATAACACTTTTATTGGTTATAAATCCATCCTACTAAGGATTTTGGTGAAATCCAAAAGAAGTTGTCCAAATAAGAGGTGACATCGTTAACCGAGAGTTTTATTTTATTTATTACTAAACCTCCATAAAATATTAATAAACCAAAATTATATAATAACTTAATAATATTAAATATTATAATATTATTTTCTGTCACGGTTATGACCTACAAACCATCTCCCCCTCTTTCAAATGGGAAATGAAAATGTTGATCGTGTGTACGGCGGGCTACCGCCTCATGTGCTGATATAATTGTTTTACATCACCACATATTAAGGATATTCATAATGATATATTTAATGTATTATTTGATATTTATGACATAATTATACCTATTTAATTCTTATATCACATACCACTTCACACTTCACATTCCATAAAAAATATGATAATGTCGCTTGAATGAATGGAATACTACTTTCTTACAATGCAGTGTGATTAATTTTTCAAAATTTATTTAAATGGAAGTTAAATAATGATTAATTTAATGAAAATTAATTTAATAGGCACTCAACTAAAGGGAAGTTCGTGGTAAAGGGTTTCTTTACTCAATATCCATTCATTAAGATATATAATTACTTAGGTGATTATATTATGCAAAAATATTGGGTGAAATTAAATTTGAGTTTTTTATAATTGTATTAACACTTTTATTTGTGTGGATTTAATTTTTTACATATAATAACTTCATTTATTAACTCTCACATCAATGATAAAAGCTTTCTAAATGTGTTATCTCAAAACTTACATTTTTGATACCCATGTTCTTTTACTCACCAAATAAATTTTAAAATGTGCATATATTAACCATTTATAAAATATATCATGAATCATTGATAATTCATTATATTATATTTTTCAATTGATATAATTTTTTCATGGGATGTATTGAATAAAAATTATCTGAAGTGGTAAGGGTTTATGTTTCAATCTCATTTTAATCAGGAATGTTTACGATTGGATTTGAATTTCATGAAATTATTTTATAATTTACAAATAAAATAAATCAATTATATTATCCACTAATTATAAATATTGTTTTCAAATAATATTACCAGTTTCCTCTCTGTTGTACTTAAATTTTTTTAGAAATGTTTTTTAAAAAATACAAATTCATTTATATCTTCATTCGAAAATATGTTTTCATCCAAAATACATGTTTTCTAAGTTTTCTCAAAAGTTTTATATAATGATTGTTTAAAATCATATTTTTCATTAATTATTTTTAAAAAATGTTTTTAAAGGAACGATCCCAATATTTTTAGAAAATTTAATTTTTAAATTTTCATTGAAAAATGTGCAAGGAATCTATGTTTTTTATTTTATTTTACATGAATGAAAATCTTCCACAATCATGACCACTCGATGTTATAAAGATTACTTTTTACTTTTATATTTATTTTTTAAAATTTTTTATCATTAATGTATGATAATTTTATAGAGTTCAAATAAGTGTTTTCAAAATAGAAAGGTTATTTTTCCCAAGAAATGTTCAATGTGATCTTTCAAAATTATTTTCCATATTAGATGACTTACTATGATGTTACTCAAAGTGAAAAGGACATTTTGATCAAGAATGATGGTAGTATTTTAAATTCTAGTTTAATCAATGATGAGAAAATTTAATGTTATGATTTGTATATAAATTATGTATATATGTCTCACACATATGTACCATGTTTTATAACAATTTCTTTGATGGTGAAATACAAGCCTTATGATCGTATCTCAAATTCCATAATTATGATTTTTTTCAATATGTTATGATGCAATAATATAAACCACATTTTATTTTCATTAGTAATTTTTATTTTACATATTATGATTGATTTACATTATGTTTCACACATAGATAACCAACATTTTATGATTGGTGTTCCTATACTGCTATCTAATGCATTGGGTAAGGCTTTAGTCTCATGATATTTCATATGTGAGATTATAACGTAAAACTAATACATTATGGGACTTTTTAATCCTTCTGATTTTGATTACACAGTTATCCTTGACTCGTGATTATGACATGTTTTTGGTTTCTGGCACATTTCAGGTGCTACCATGATATATATATTCAATGTTCAATATGTTATTTATCAATGATTTTACTAATAATCCTTATTTTAAGATATCATTCTATAATTTTGACTCTTTTGTTACGTTTCATTATAGTTTTTATTCCCTTTCAAAGTGATTTAGCTTACCACCTTTGTGAATGTATTCCCTATGCTACCCCATACAGTTTATGAGCTCAAAATGATTTAGGAGATCAGTTTAGAGAATAAAATATAAATGTTATATTTTTTCATTCAAATTTTATGTTTTATGAAAATTTTATTAAAAAACACTATGAATTATTATTTTTGTGTTTTATTAATAGATGTTTATGTAACATCCCCCAACCAGGACTCTCACATATGGATGAAATAGTTTGGTCATGAGACCTCAAGCATGCCTACACATATACCAGAGGCTACTAACTAGAAACGAGGTGTCTCATATGTACAGTGGGGGGATAATTCCCCTGGTTATAGAGTTACAACACAAAAAAAAATTATTAATGAATAAATATCAATGTCTGGAAATAATAGAAATAATACCGTACTATAGATGACAAACAATAAAATACAATATAATAATCCAATTAATAATGAAGAAATGATGTTATTATTTAATGGGATTTAACAAAATTTCAAGCTTGAAGAAATGAATAAAATTAATGAAAACTCAAATAAAGACTCCACAGTCCATGGTACTGAACCATATGTCTTTCTCATCTCTAAACTCCATCCCATGTAGAAAGAAACAATCAACAAAAAGGTCATTTTCCCATTGTCAAAACCCACACCCATGTAATCTACTCATGTATCATAGGGCTTCCTAAATAAGATGTGAGTAGAACTCTATAGGTCCTCAACAACATGTATACACATAACAAGTCAGATAATAAGTGTATCTAATAATGCAATAAACAATAGTATTGATTTATTAAATTATTCAATTAATTCCAGATCAACCTTCTTTGGTACTATTCTAGAATGTCTCTGAGAATGTCTAACAACCATGCAAACTAAGACCATATATCCATGGTGAAACATCATCTACCTTTGTTCCATACCAGAATGTCTCTAAGAATGTCTAACAATCATTCCAACCATAATCTTATAAGAATGGTATAAATCACACAAATATGGGTCAAACTAACTGTATAATTTTTTTTGCATTTAATCAGGGTTGTGCTTGGTAAATAGTCATTTTGGTATGTATTAGGCCAAGCCTGATATATAATCATTTCATCATGTGTCTTTGATAATATCCCAACATATAATCATTTCATCACATCTTAGAGATAATCCCGGTATATGTGCATTACTATAATTCTTAGAGAAAACCCGGTACATAAGAATTTTAGTATGTATACTAGGAAACACCCCTAATATAAGAATCAAAACATTTAAATTATAATATGTATCACAACAGAAATGATATTGTAATATCATAATATTTGGAACATTGGATAATTATGAAATTTACTATTTATCTATAAACTTATCATTTCATTTATCATTAATTCATAACCAATAACATGCCGGTTTTGTAAATAAACTATCAAGGACATGGTGAATCTATATCAAAAAATCACCCAAATCCCATTTAATACTAAACAAACCTTTATCCATTAATCAAACCATTTATAATTGATGGTTACCTAGCCCGAACAGTAGCCATATTCCATGTAAATCACCAATTAGATCCAAAGGGACTCCATTTTATAATCCAATTAATCATTTAATCTATCCATGTGCATGGTAAGTTTAAAAATTATGAAAATTATATATACCTAAGAATTATCATACAATAAGGTTATGTTTTTAATCCCATACCTTTAAATGATTATCAAAAAATGCTTCCAATGGAAAATTCCTAAGAGGAAGATGGTGTAGATGATTTCAAGAAGGATTTGATATCAAAACTGATAAAGATAGAAACAAAAAATGTACATATTCAAGATATTACACCATAATTATTGGAGAATGAAGTAATATAAGAGGAAAAAATAACCACAACTACTAATCCAGGATCATATGTCTGATCAATAAAAATAGAATCGAGGGAAGTATTCCAAAATCGTCTAGAAGGGAACCCTAGTTCAAGAGAAATTATTTTCACATGAGTTTGACAAAAAATTAGTTATAAGTAATATATTAAAACATTATGTTAGAGAATTAAAATAAATTTAATATAGTTCAACATTTATTTAATTCTTTATAGTGGGTTACACTAAAAAAGTTTCCACCTAAACTGAATATTAATTCTCCTGAACATTACACGACTTGAAATCTATTTCCACAGCTTTTAAATGTTATATAGATGTTTTTCCTCCCATTTTACATATAAAGACCCAAACCTCCGTTTAGGATTCTAAAAATTCCATGAATCACTATTAACGAAATAAACATTCATACCTAGACTTCATTAAATTGAAAATAAATTATATCCTTGAACATTACGCCATTTCCCTAATAAAGGATCTCTAACTCTGAACAAGACTCAACCACCAAGGCTCAAATGAAATACTGAATAGGGATATTCTAGGGGTAAAATGGGATCATAAAACCTCCCCACTATATAAAATATCAACTTTGACCTTCTCCAAACATCCTTTGTGACCCTGGTGAACAAGTTTTTCCACTATGATGACAAATTAGACTCCCCCTCCAATTTCTTCTCCAGAACACTCCAATTATGTCACTGAAATCAAACCAAATTTATATTAAAACGATATAGATATATGTCAATACGATCCAAAACATGTTCTAGATTCTCTTAAAAGGACACATCATCACTATAATCAATGTATTCTATGCCTATCAGAAGGGAAGGATTAGGGTAATATCTCTAAAGTTGTGACACATTAAATATGTCTTTCATGGAACTGATGTGTTACTGAAGGGATAATTGGTATACCACTAGAACGATCTTATCCACTATCTCAAATGGCCTAAAAATATTGGTTGATAGATGTCCCTTTTTCTATATATGGTGTTTCCACGACCAAGGAAACACTAAAATGAAAACACGATGATTAACATCGAACTACAAATGTTTTCTTTTTTATGGTTACCAAAGGATTAATGGATTCTCTTCACAATCACAAGACTATTTCTAATAAACATAACATTCTATAAATTTTCATTCAAAACAATAATCCCAAAAAGATCTGACTCACCTACCTCTAGACAACAATGAGGTGAATGGAATGACCATCAATACAAAGCATTGAAAGATTTCATCTGGTTTTATTTTTGGAAGATATTATTATTTGAAAACTCTATGAGTTCTATTGGATGATCCCACAAAATACCAAATTACAAAACATAGAATCATGAAATATCCATTAGAACCTGAATATTTCTCTTCGATTGAGTTTTAGTATATGGATTATAGTTTATACTCAAAAGAACCTACCAATCCATATCCTTCTGAAGACCCTTCCAAAAACATGATGTGACATAAAAATGTTTTTCTAAAATGATACTCCATAGAACACCCCACATCCAAAATAAATAATTCTTTTAATGACTACCTAGATCATCAAATCTTAAGGACACTATAATGTGTATGAAGTGAGATTCCTTTGTTATTCGATAAAAAATCACCCTTCGTACATCATTCAGATGGGTTTTCCTCAGTAATCATGTCTTAAATTTGTTGTGACATGATCCCATTTCCACTAAGGAAAGTGAAAAGGTTACAAAATAATAGCTCTCCTCTGATTCTTGGATTTTACCTATTAATTGAGAAACATCTCGACACAAACCCTGCTACCCCTTTTTTAATTTCCGGACACCAGTATTGTCTATAGAGATCACAATATATATTTTTCAATCCAAGATTTACCACCCATCTAGAAGCATGATTATCCACCATCATCTCCTCCTTCAATCCCATTGGAACCCCTACCCATCCACCGAAAAGAATATAATTTCCACTAACAAGAGACAATATTGATGTTGTATCACCATCATATAAGATATATCTCATAATGAATACCTTTAGATTAGATAACATCCTTATCTTGATCTAGTCTAAATTAATTTGTATAAATAATGTTGAGATTAGCTATACACATCCATGAGACTCTCGAACATCTGGATGCATGTCTGCAAAGAAGGATATTACCCAAAACTCATTGTAGGAATCTTTTAATACCTATTTCTACATATTCTATCATAATTCATTGAAAATAAAATTTTCTTTCCAATGTGTATATGACAACAAGATGTCAAATGACTACAGATACTTGACCCACCTCCTTTGCCGAAGGTTTAGTTCAAACTGAGAAAAGATGTACCTAAGGATCTTATAGTACGTGTGTATGAAAAACCTCTCAACCATGATAAAATTCCTCCAGCATATCAGGGAATTCACCACAACTTCTAACTCCATATCCTAAGTAGTGTATTTCCTCTCATGTGGTCTTTCTTATCTTGAGCCATAAGAAACTACTCTATCATCCTTCATCATAACTGCTCTGAGTCCAACTATTTATGTGTCATAGTGACCAGTATATGATTTACCAATAAAGGATAAATTAAAAATAGGATATGAGGATATGAAACCTTTTATATCCTAAAATCCCCTCTAGAAAGCATTATAAGAAACAAATTTCACTCCATTTTTTGGTCATCCATAACATCCGTGCTACCAAAAGAGAGAGATTCATGAAAAATCACCAATAATATCATCCAAAACCTATATATATCTGAATCTAGAAGACATTCATGGATGGGTCACAAGTAACCATGGATGCAACCTTGTCATCACCCATTGACACTTCATCCTTGGAGATGACATTGCACAAGAAGTATACTTTATCAATACAAAAAATACATTTGGATAACATTGAATATAGGAAATGATATCAACATAATCAAGATGATAACAAGATATGGGGCATTCTCATCTGTTTAATGGGAGTAAACTATGATTCCATTGAATAAAATCACCAAAAACATGTTCAGAAAAAGGATAATGGATTATATTCATCATTTCTTTGAATACTGAAGATGCATTAGTCATCCCAAATGGCATCACAATGAAATAATACTATCTATATCTTCTCTTAAAAGATTTTTATGGTATGTTCGATGGATTCCCCTTCAACTGATGGAATAATGTTCACAAATACATATTCGAAAAGATCTTATCACCTCTCAGCTAATTGAAGAGATCATCGATGTGTGGAAGAGGACGCCAGTTTTTGATAGTCATCGAGTTCAATCTTCAATAATCCACACATAAGCCCAAATACCCATCAAAATTTATGGTGAATAAAACTAAAGAACCCCAAGGAGATGTACTAGCATTTATTAAACAATTATATTCTACATCATCCAAAAAAATATGAAAATCTGAAATCTTTGTTAGTTCCATTCTATGTGTTGGGATAAAAACACACTCTTATCTTATAACCAAATGGATTATAAAATCTATTTATCACTGGGGTTGTAATCCATAAAAATAATTAGAAAAAACATCCCAAAAAAAGTCTACCACTATAGGAAAATTTTCTTTCTACATTCCACCATAATCTAGATAAAGACCAGCTATCCGAGCCATGAGAAAATAAAATATTCACTAAATCACTCACGCACCACCATCTTTAGGATCCCAATAAACTTGTTGATAATAGCTGCATCCTTTAAGAGATATAAATGAAACTGTCTTCTAGTAAGATTTTATATAAGCTTATTATCGAAATAAAGATTCTATACCATGAATCAAATCAAAACCTATAATTTTAAACACAAATACCTCCCAAAGAAATTTTAACCACTAATATCTATTGAACACATCATTCTACATTTTAGGGCCATTGATCACAGTCCTAGTAGTGTTTCGAGGGTAAAAAACCCATCTAAGACCAAAAAATATACAAAAAGGGTGGATGAGAAGAAATATGATTCTCTTGTATCAAAAACGAAAAAGGAAAGGTAGACGATACAACAGTCATACAAATGATAGAAGACAACCCTACATCCACACTAGTCAGAGTAGCCTGCATAACATGCAGTTGAACAACCCCTCTACATTGGGCTCCATTCCGACTCCCCTATGGTATACCATATTCTTAGTAATTCCATTCCTACATGGGGTACCACATCCCCAATATCAACTAGAACATCCTATGAAACTCTATATGCCTACCTAATGAAGAGTATTTGAGTCCTTCATGGACTCTGGTACATATCTTGATCCCCTTCAACCACTCTATTACAATATTCCCCTACAAAAACTATATAGGTGGCCTATCTTATCACAAGAATTAATCTACAATGTGGGGTATGAACAATGATGACTTTTGTGGCCCAAAATTCCACATTGATAAAACTTTGATAGAACATCATCTTAGAATGTCTATCCACTTCGCTAACTACACTGACTATTGTTTCCTTGAAAAAATAGTCATAGTGGGGCTTCCTTCCACTATAACAAGAGCTCACAGTTATTTGTGATGAAGAAGTATGGCTGCTTATCAACGCCTCTATCATATTCAATTTCATAATGATCTCCAGATACATTACGTACATTAAAATACTCAAATGAAACACATGAAACTACGACCTATTATCAAAGTGATGACCATCCTAAAAATGTCTTTCCCTAGTGATCTTATCATCTACCAAAGAATTAACTAATCAATATAGGTATATGAAATATTCATTGTGTTATATCACTGAAATTCCTTCTATTTTCAGATTCGTTAAATCTTGATCCTTCTCATCCCTTAATGTTCTAGGATAGAAAATTCTCTGGAACTTTATCTCAAAGTCCTTCTAAGATAACTACTCATGCTTCCCTGTATTATCTAGAAAGTACCATTGATTCTTGGAGGGTCCCCAAAGAATATATGAAGAATGATAAACCCATTTATATGTGGTCATTCAAATATTATTAATGATCATTGGGAAAGACTCAATCCAAAAATTAGATACCCAGGGGAATCCATCCCCAGTAAATGTAGGTTGAAGCTACAACTAGAACTCTCTCTTAAGATTAGGCAACGAAGGCATGTTGAGAACATTATCCCTCTATATAAATCACGCGAAACTCAAGAATATATCATGAATCTGAATATCCAAATGATCACAGGGATCTAAAATAATATCTTATTCATATTCATTAGGAGCATGCTAATTTCCACTCTTCTAACACTCAAGTCAAAGATGACGAGGATTCATTTTCTCTACAAGAAAAATACACTCATTAGAACACTAGCTATAATAGGTCACCTAAATAGGTGACAAAAATAGAGAAAAAATGAATCATGGTCTCAATAATCATGTCTAATTATTGTTTTATCATGATATAATAGTTCATTAATTTCATTTGAATGTATAAAACAAGTATCTTATATCAGTATTCAAACAAGAATGTATATACCATAAGAAATAGATATATCCCTTTTATGAAAAATTGGTGTCATAATTTATCTCTACATGCCTATCATGAGGTATGAATACTCATATAATTCCATACTAGTCCTAGAGTATAAATCTAAAGAACCAATAAAATCATGAAATAATAACCTCACACTACATGTGAATCACCCATGGTGAAATAACATCAATTGTAATAAGAAGAAAAAAAATAGAAATCCCTTCCCTAGGTAATTGGATTTACCCCATACATGAGATAACTAATCCTATAGACAAGATAATTACCAATTCTTGATACATCCTATTATCCTTTCTACGATTCCAATATAGTCATGAAATAGAAAATAAACTTAGTGTTCTCTAATACCACATTTTAATGTGTCCTAATTTTGTACTCTGTCACATGTTCGAAATAGATGGGTTATAAAACCTCACACATGCCTCCCCATATTCCAGAGGATTTTGACTAGTGTTGGAGGTGTGATATGTATAGTGGAGAAACCATAACCCTTGTTTACTAAATTACAACAAAGAAAAATAAAAAGTATAAAAAATAAATAAATATTATAGTGTATATATAATGGGAATAATAACATACTGCAGAAAAAAAAAATACATATCAATAATCTAATAAATAATAAAAGAATAATGTAATAATGTGATTTAATGAAACTAAATGTCATCATAGAATGAAAAAATAATATAATTGAAGACAAAAATAAAGACTCTACCATCCCCAGTCACAAACCACATGCCGGTCCCAAATAGAAATCCATCCCATCTAAAATGTATAAATCAACAACAAGTCCGTTTTACTTATCCAAGACTACATCCAAGTAATATACTAAGGTACCATATGGAGACATAAATATGGTGTGAGTATAAATCATTAGGATGACACCACTGTATCTAAACATAACCAATATGATAATAATTGTATGCAATAGTGTAATAGACAAGAGTATTAATTACTTAAACAATTAAATTAATACCCCATGAACCCACCTCGACACCATGATGGAATGGTTCTAAGAATATCTACAAACATGCCATCCCAAACAACATAACCATGGTAATACATAACCTGCCTCAATGCTATGTTGGAACGTCTATGAGCATGTCTCACAATGATTCCAAAAAATAACCTTCAAACCAAGGTATAAATCACACAAATCTTGGTCAAAACCTATATATATATGCATTTTAATAATTAACCAGGTCCACACCTAGTATATAATCATTTCATGATGTATTTGGTTATTTCCTAGTATAAAATCATTTAATCATGTCTATCAGGTCATAGCCTAGTATATATGTGTTTTAGATCATCATAGGGATATGCATGATATATATTCATTTTAGCATGTTTCAATGTACATCCCGATATATAAGCATTTAAATTTGTGAATAGGTCTAAATGCCCATTTATAATCATTAAAACATTTAAATCACAAAAAATATCACATCTATAAGGATATAACACTATCATAGTAATAGGATCAATGGTTAATTTTGAAAATTACCATTTATCATTCAATTAGACATTCCAATTATCATTGGTCATTAAAAATAACATTTCAGTCTTATAAATAAATAATTCAAGAAATAATGATTATATATAGAGAAATCACACAAATTCTTTTTCATTAAAAACACACTTTAATCCATTTATAATCAAGGGTTCTCCCAACTAAAGAATATATATAATATAGTTCAATCGCCAATTGGATCCAAAGGGTTTCTAAGGAATAATCCAATTAATCATTTAATTTATCCATGCACATGGTATGGTGAAATATCGATATTGCACATGCCTGAATATTATCCAACCATAGGGTTAAGGTATATTGTCCATCATTTCATCGACAATCAACTAATGCTTCCAACTGCAAACACAAATAAGGAAGAAGGGTCATAAGATCACAAGAAGGATCAAATATCAAAACCAATCATGATCAAAACCAACAATGTACATAATCAATTTATTAAACAATAATGATTGGATAATGATGGAAGTGGAGAAGAAAACCTAATCATAAGAAACTAATTGTGATCTGGTGCGTGATTTGGATTTCTATAATCAAGGGATGGATTACAAAATTTCATAGACGGTTACCCTAGGTTTAGAGGAAGAAGCTACATGTGGCTAAAAAATAAAATCAACCTCATGTCATTCATTAAAATATTTGGTTGGGTAATTATATAAATTATAATATAATTACATATAATGTAATTAATTTTAGTTTTATATGCCATAAAAACAATCTCCCCTACTGAGTATTAATTATCCCAAATATTACAAGATGTGTAATCCATTTAAAGAGTGTTTAAATGTTATGTGGATGGGTTTCATCCCATTTTCCTTGTAAAGACCTAAACCAAATTTATGATTATCAACATATCATGAAACCTTTAAAGAACAAGAACAATTCATACCCATTATAATTTCAATAAAGCATAAATATATCCTCAAACATTAGGTCATTTTATTTAATAGATTTTTTCTGTCTCTGAAAATGCGTTTTCAATCGAAGAGATAAATAAGACAATTTTCCATAAAAACATTATTTTGTATTATTGATTAAATAAATATAGGGAAATAAAAATAAGGAATATATCATCATAGAATAATAATATGATATGAAAATTCATGTATTTTATGATAGATAAATCATTATATTTTTTCATTAGAAACATACTCTAATCAAATTTGATAAATAATGGGATTGCAACATAAAAACATTACCATATTGGTATCTTATGATTCATAAGACTAATGAATGAATGAAAATTTTATTGATATGTATATCATATAAATCAATGAGAATATTCACAAAATACATTCATGGGAATCATATATTACAAAAAAAAAAAATAAGTTGTATATAAGGCATGTGTCCCCCAAAAATAAATGTAAGACATTAATCCTATACCATAAGTATTTAATTCCATCATACATGATTGAAAATATATTAAATTAAATATAGGTTCATTATAATTGTCTTATATAATTTTTTTATAACACCATATATGATTTACCTACAACCATTTATTACCTATTTATAAACAATTTCTTGTTAAAATTGTATTTCGAGTAATAAATGATTTGTTTTCCCTTTAAGTTTGGAATTGATATTTTATATCCTTTTAATTTGATCATAATTAATTCATGGAAGTAATTTTTTACATGATATAAATATAATATATATTAATTACATATGAATTAATAGTACTCTATTAATGTATGAGATATAAAAATAATAACACCATTCATTGATAAGGTAGGTCATATGTACGCTTTAACACAATATCTATTTTCTTGATAGAAGGGAAGAAAGAAATTTAAATAATTTATCATATTTAAAAAATAAATATAATTTCATATATAATAAATATTTTAATTATATTAATACTTAGTACCTTCCATTTAATTCATATGTGAAACATGATTCACATCACTTATTGAGGTAGTAGTCCGTTGTGCACACGATCAATGTTAAAGTATTCCCACAAAATGGAATGTAAGAAATTAAATATGATATTATAATTTAAAAATAATAATTATGTTATTAATTTACAATATATTATTTAAATCTATCATTATATTCACCAGTGATAGGAGGTGGTGGAAGATAAATTACATCGATTCGCGAGGCAGTAGTCCGCCATACACATGATCAATGATTCTATTTGTCATTTGATAGAAAAAAGATATAGATGTACATTTATAAATTAATATAATAAAATATAATTATATGTTATATATTTATTTTATTATATCATCATAGTTTAAGATGATATTATTGACTTGTAATAAAAAATAATATAAAAATTTCTCAGTTAATAATTTTACCTTTTCATTGGAAAACCTCATTAGGTTAGCAATAAAAGCATTCATATGATGGTTTCTTGAAAAAAATAAGGACTAAAAGATTTTAGGATGGAATTAATAAATGTAATTGTTCAGGGATTGGCTAAATCAAAGAATTTTGAAAGTGTGAATAGGAGAGGAGTGTAGGTGCCCTTTTTAATCAGGGAAGAGGACACAAATGAAATGTTTGAAGAGAAAATATTATACCTACATTTTAAACGTGAAAAAAATATCCAAAATAAATAATTATAGAACATTATATGAGATAAGGTCTATATATAGCCATAAAATAAAAAAATTCATGTATTGAGGTCATTTTAAGCCGTATCTTCTCAGTTTAACCCCTTAGAAAAACTATACTAACCATAATCTAGATAATTAAATTTCATTATTTTTACAATTATTATTGATAAAAAATATAAATAATCCTTATTATATAATATAAATTATTATTATTTCAAATATAGATTCCATTTTTTCGATTTTAATTCATTGAAGTAAAAAAATATAATTTAATCTCAATCCCGTATATACGATGAAAAATATATTTTCTAAAGAGAAATTTTTCATAATTATAGGGTGTTGTAATATAGACATTAAATATGAATTTGATAATAATGACATAAATTAGTTAAAAATAACATTATTGAACTAATTTTACTTTTAAAACATATTTAAAAGAGATGTAACTTTGTAAATTCTATAAAAAAAGTATTTATAAAAAAAATCAATATTTTTTAATATTCATTAATAAATTAATCATTTCAAAAAATTCTAAAAAATTATAAATTTTATAATTTTGGAATTTTGATTCAATAAATGTATTTATTTTATTCATATAAATTCTCTAAAAGTGTCAAAAAATAATTATATTTTTTTTTTCTCAGAAGAA
Source organism: Viscum album (assembly GCA_963277665.1). NCBI lineage: Eukaryota > Viridiplantae > Streptophyta > Magnoliopsida > Santalales > Viscaceae > Viscum > Viscum album. The sequence goes on from OY728164.1 coordinate 793,328,504, forward strand.
ATAAATAAAATCATTTTTTGAGAAAACAATTTCTAAACATATAAAGATTCTACTAAAAAAATAAATTATTTATAAATATATTATAATTATCTAAAAACCATTAAAATTAATTATCAAATATTTAATTATTATTATTCATACAAAAACATTAATGTCTATGTTATAATGATAATGATTAAATAATAATATTAATATAATATCATGGATTGTTAGAACATGGTGTTTCATGTAACACAAGCTATCAAAGAAAATAAATTTATTTATAAAAAATCATAAAATTATCTAGGTTTTATGGTGTTTTTATCATATTTTTTAGTTTTGTTATGTCTTTTTTTATCCTTTAGTGAATAATTTTTAGTTGTTGTTTTTTTGGTGATGTATTGAGTAGTATACGGGTGGTTTTTGTGGGTTTTACAATCCTTTATGGATGAGCATGGTTTAATCACAATTTTGGAAGACCATATGGGTTTTCCAAGGAAACCATGTCACATGTTGGAGAAGGAAAGTATGTGGTTCTTGATTTGTTATTGGTTTTATCTTACAATCTTACATTCCTCAATATTTCTTATAACTTATAATAAATAAAAAACACTAATGGAGAATAGTTTTATAAAATATGTGACCAAAGTGAAAGATCTCCTTATAGAGGTACTGAGCCTCACAAGATGGACGCATAGTTTAGAAAAATGTGTGACCAAATTGTGCTTACAGAATTAAATAATCTATGAAATAATATTCTGACTCAAAAAATATATAGAATCCTTTTTTCATTCTCCCAAACCTAGGGACTATTTATACTCTTTCGGGTGAATTACTCCCCTCTAGAGAGAAAATCAATTTGATATTGAGATGTGAGACCTATGGATTTCAAAGTAAGTGATCTTCTGAACTATTTTCTTCATGTTATTACTATATTTCTCTTTACCTTAGTGAGAATCCTATATCTAGATAATGATTTTCAGATCTTGGAATTATAACATTATATATTTTGATCTCATTTATATTTCGTTATAATAAGGTGGAAATATGGTTTTACCATGATTATTATCATATTTATCTATAATTTCATGATACCATGGGTATCATTGTGTAAGTCTAAACTGATTCTATCCCATTAATGCTATTTTTATCAATTTTCATTCTTCATTCCTCATATGGTGATTTTGAATTTTTATAGGGATTGTATATGTAAGATATTTATTTCTACGATGATCATTTACATTAGGATCCAATATCATAAAGGTATGGAGTTTCCTAAAATTTTAAAAAATGTATTTAAAATGTATGGTATGATATGATTTTTCATGTGTGTGTGTATATGATGAGAAATATATTGACTTTAAAATATTTTCCAAGTGTTTATAACTTTGGGGAATCTCATTTTTAAAAGACTTTGTGGGTAACTTAATATGTTCCTTGTCATGTCTTGATAATTTGTATATGTTTTAATGACCAGATACTTCTTCTATATGGTATCAAATTGACAGGAAGACCCTTAATTTATTGTTAATTAATTATAGGGGTAACATGTGTGGTGTGAAATGTGATAATTGTGGTCAGTTTTAAAACAATAGATCGTGGGGTATGATCATCTTTTGGATAGAACTGATATTAGAAAAAGTATATGATGTAATTTTGGTTTGACCATATTTAGTTGGTTGGTAATACTAAACTTCTGTCCTATTATAAGAATTAATTATCCATGTGGTCATTTTTAGATTCATAGAAACTAAAAAACATCCTCTGTGGTATGGAGCCGACGTAGGCACGCACGGGGTTCATGGTAGTCTCGTTACCACAAGATGGCACAACATTTTATTTTTTACGTACACATTTATTTTAATTATTTTCATACACTTTTATATAAAAGTTTTTCATAAACTAATGAAACATTAATGGTGTCTTACTAGGTTCATACTAACGCCATGAATGGGAATCATCATGTGTGTGTAGACATTATTATTAAGGATCCATTAAAGGTTATGGGTCATGTTCCAGGTTGTAGGGATAGAGGAGTAGGGAATATGGGTGGTGTTATAGTCAAATTTTATTTTTAATTATGGAATAACTTTATGTATCCCATATTTATTCAGTGGTACTTGACATATAGTTGGATGGTTTTTGGTTACATTTTGTGATATATCTATGCAACATAGTTTATGTTGGTTAATTATATGATATGGTTATATTTTTTAATTATATATTTCCCTTGTGTAAGTGTTTGATGGATATTTTTAATGAGGGAATAGTATCCTAATGTTCCAATTAACGCTCTCACCACAAGTTAGCCATTTTTATTAGGGAGGCACACATGAGGTCATATGACACACCGAACTAGACCTGGTGATTCTGGTTGGGAAATATAGATTGGAATCAGATCATTCGTTGTATTATATAATTTGGGATATTTTTATGAAGTTCATAGGATTGTTGGGACTGATTTAGGGGAGTCACAAATGTGCCTAGCTATATCACCTATAATCAGCCTCCATGTTTTCAATACAAGTGGGATTTCAATTATTGATTATAGTATTATAATTTTTTTTTGATATTGATTATTTTTGTATATTTATGTTTTATGGGATTTGGGTGATTTCATGCATCATGAGTGTGAATGTAGGTTCACTTTTCATGTGATTATGTTCTTGTCATTGAAAAACGATATATTAATTATATGCCTCTTATAATCTATGTTTTATGCCTCTTAGATATTACATTTTATGAATTTTAATTACTTGAGCATGAGAATTCTATAACATGTTATATGTACATGAATTTGACTAATGTGTTGGTACTAAAGGAATGTTTTAGGATGTTCTATAATATATGGGGAATGCATTATATTCATAGGTATCCATTTAGGATGAGTCTATGTGATGTGGTTCTTCTGTGTGTTCCTATTAAAAAATTTAGTAGTTTGGATACTAATTTTTTAAAGGTTTTATAGATGTTAGATGTAGAATATTAGATAATTATTCATTGAAACTATCTTAGGGTACAACCTAGAGAAGTGGTTCGGGACGTTCCTATCATAGAAAATTCTCCTAAAACACCTTCAAACATGAAGGAGAATTCTACTAAAAATAATCTAATATTCTATCTACTAGTATGTTTAATAAAATAGATTTAAGATAGAATATTTAATCTACTACCTATTTAGGGTAGAGGGTCCCAAATGTGTAGGACACATATGGATTATTTGACTTGATATTTCTATTTATAGCATCCCCAAAATTCCAGGGAACTGGTGGACCCTAGGATTTAGAGTATTGAATTCATATTATTAAGGGAATTTTTATTCTGATGGAGTTTCTATGTGATATGGGATTAAAATTGGTTTTTTATATGACTCATTGACAAGATAAGAGATGGTGGAGGATGACGAATCAATATAGTAGGTAAGAGGGACTGACATGGGAGATCTCCAAGGACAAAATTTCACAAAAGTTCTGTACATTTTCACTAAATTTGGATAGATATCATGAGTTTAGGGAAGTACAGTAAGGATGGGAAACTATGAAATATTATTATACTTTTTGACATATTTTCTGCACTTTGATCCTCTTTTTTTTAGGAATGAGGTGTAGAAATCCTAAAAGATCAATATTTTACTATAAATTGAGATTATGTTCTAGGTGAGAAATTTAGATGAGAATACATTCTTGGAATTTATTCATAAGGACCATACAACTGATAATGTTTTAGACGAGGATAATGTAGTGGGACTTTTACCTATCCTAAGCGGGCCAATTGGTGGGATCTTGAGTGGATTTATTCGCACCCCATCTAGTAAACAATGTTATTCTAAGGGGATTTACAAGGGTGGTGATAGATAGATAGTGAATATTAGGGTTTCTTTAGCTCCCTCATTGGGAGGATTTGTTCCCTAGTGCATAAAATTTGGTAATATTGGATACAAAAGAAATTCTATACAAATTATTAGTGGAAGTGTCATCAATGTGGTAATCCACTATATCCCCAATGTTTCTATTCAAGAGCATTTTAATCATGTTTTCATTGGAATTCCATACAGATTTAGTCTCCAAGGGGATGGATAAGAGAATATTAGATTAGGTTTTTGTGAACAAAAGGAGGGTTAGGATATGGGTAAGGAAGGGGGTCTCAGCATTATTTATAGACTCAATAAGGATCAGTGAATTAGGTGAACCAAGTATCATGTGGAAAAGTTTATAGAGATGGTGTGTGTGGAGTTTACATAGTGGAACATAATCCAACTATTTATATATAGGTAACTTCAACAATTAATGGAAGAGTTTTTTAGAAAAACAATTATATCTACATAATTGTTTGATATAGATGTTAAAATAATTTTCTATCTACTCATATAGCTTTTCTGTTAGGATTCATGTAAATATTTCTTGAATCTATTGTCTCTTGATACACCTCTCAAATAAGGGCCTTAATATAATATAGGGACATATAGAACATCTCATAGTGGTTATAATATAAAGATATATGTTTGATTTTTTGGTTTTTTATACGACCAGTTTTGATGTGAACTTATGTATGGACTGGTTGACTCATTGAAGAAATTTTATATATTTTTATTGGTTACAATTGAACTTTAAATCATATAAGGGAGATAAACTTGTTATAAATGGATAATAGGATCATAATGTAGTTATATTAGTTCAAGGCTTCAATCAAATTGCAATAATTATAGCTAATGTTCTATGTATGTTCCTTATAGTAGATCATATAATAGCCCTAACAACATTTCCTCTGATGGTTGACCTTTACCCATACATATCATAAGAAACATTCTTAGTTATCCATCCCCAAATATGAATCACCTTTGATACTGATCCCATTCCCCTTTTGAAGACTTTATCAGTACAACAATATTGTAGGATTCTAGGAATGATGAAAGTGTGAAAATTACAACTTTAAGATATTTAATATAATTGATTTATTTATCCTAGAACTTTCCTTTGTGATGATCCTAATGTTTTTGAAAAAAATGGATTTTATAATATAACAAGAAATGGATTAATAAAAATTAAATCAGATAATATTTAATAAATGGTATCTATTACCTAGGATCAATGATTTGATTGATCAGTTCAAGGGATCCCAATGTTCTCTACAATTGATATACAATCAGGATATTAACAACATTATTTTAGTGAAGTTATAATTTAAGAGAGCATGTGGGTGTTATTTGGTTTGCAGAATGCTCCAAATGTTACCATGGCCTTCATGAAAAGAATCATTATCCAATATATGTATTCTGTCATCGAGGTGTTTTTATGAAATCTCAGTATATTCACCGACCTCGCAAATGAGTTCTAGAAAATTGAAGATCATGTTGAGTACACTTCAAGAGAATTAGAATTATGCTAATCCATCAAGTATTTAATTTTGGGTCAAAGAGGTATTCATTCTCAAGAATTTTATTTTTGATATAGTAATATTTTTATCCAGAGAAGGTGAATATTGTTACATAATGGGAACATGCTAGGAATGTGTTCAAGATTCATAGTTTCATTGGATTAGCATGGTACAAAAAGTGGTTCACCACGAAATTCACCCATTTGGCCACACCTATGAATAAACATACCGTAAATAGGGTAATGTTTGTGTAGAAAAATTAGTGCGTGGAGAACTTACATTATTTGAAGAGGAGATAAATATCTACCCCTATTCTATTTCTACCAGAACATGATATTGGTTATATAATGTATTGTGATGCTTACGAAGTTGGGTTGGGGGATATTTTGATGTAAAATTAATTGGTAGCTACATATGGTTCTCCCCATCTATAACCCAATGAGAAAAACAACCCTATGCAATATCTCAAGGTAGATGTTGTTTTTTATGCATTTAAATGTTACAGTAATTATCTATTCATAGAGAAATAGTTTTGTCTATAAGGACTACAAGTTATTATGTTGTAGTTTAACCAACTAAGACCTTAATATCTGACAGAACCACTAAGTTGAGTATCTATAAATGTTCTATTTGAAGATATTTCATGCTATTAGAAAAAGAAATTTTATTATAGATTCTATTATAAGGAATAGAAAATAGTTTTGATATTAGAAATCATAGAAAGAGTATAAGTTAATGGTTATTCATGTGGAATTTAAGGTGGATGTATCATTTGATAAATATATGGTATGTTTATCACTCTTAGTCATTACATTTTATATGGTTGATTAGTTCAAATATAGTAAAGATACAGATATAAACTATCTAGTGATGTGGGGGAGGCAGGCAATGAATGAAATTCCTAGACACTCATTATATGAAATAAAATGCTTTATGTCGATGTTAGAGCTGTAGTTCTTACTCATGTGATAGAGGAATTGACGAGCGATTCACACACCATAAAAGGGGTAGTACATCTAGGGTCAACTAAGACGTATCATGATAGTAAAAATTAATTATAATGGAGAGGCATTAAAATTGACATATAAGGGTTCATTACACATTGCCTCACTTAGAATAGGATCAAAGTAGAACATCAATGACATAGTGGTTTACATAAATAAGTTCTTATACCTATGTGTATGTGTGATGATACAGAAATGGAATTGTTCACTAGTATTTCAACAACTCAAGAAGGTGAAGATATTGTGTAGGTTATTGTTGGTTGTCTTATAACACATACACATTTCTAATAAATTTTAGTATTTCAATCAGTTGATGAATTTTGGATAGGTTTTACGTTTATAAGATTGTACATATTTATTCAGTTCCTATAATTATCTTGTCCGATTGAGATGATCAATTTACATCCAAGTTATGTAATGGATTTTCAAGGGTTCTGGGTTTATATCTGAATATATGTATGGTATATCACCCTCAGACTAATTGGTAGTTCAAGAGGAATCATGATTTTAGATGATTTTATCCAGATGTGTGTTCCTGACTTTGGTGGAGTATGGAATGAATATCTATCCTAGAAAAATATTATATAGAATATCAATTTTAAATATTAAATACATATGGAGTTGTTTCAGGATATTTATGATTGACCCTTTCATTATCCATGAGGCTGTCAAGGAGTTATTGGGCCATCAGCTATTTGGTTGAGTATAGAATAAGAAACCTCTATATAAGTTTTTTTAATCCTGAAGAAGTTAGTAAACAAATAATATATACAATTTTTTATGTTGAACAATATTTTAGACCTTTGAATTTCATCATGGATGTTCAAATTTTCATATGAGTATCACCTTGGTTGGGACACGAATGATTACAGAGGTATGGGAAATTCACACCATGATTTGTGGGACTGTTTAAAATAGTTGAACATTTATAGAAGATATCATACCAATTAGATCTTCCAAGATGAAATTTTGGTATGAATGATGTGTTCTATAGGTATAATATTAGAAAGTATGAGTAAGATCCTTCGTATGTGATTTATAGAGAGGATATTGAGTTAGAGGTTGATGTTTTATTCAAGGAACACCTAGTGTGCATTTTCAATCAAAGTGAAAAGTTATTATATGGGATGATAGTGAATCCCATTCAAATTTCATGGTACTGTAGATTTAACCAATAGGAATCTTTATAGAAGTAATTAGTTGTGAAATCTCAATGGATAGAGTTGTTTAGGAAAGAAAACAAGGTACACTTCTCGAACATGAGAAGTCCTTAATGGGAGTGATTGTTGGGGACTTATATTTTATTTTTAAAATATTCCTTATTTTCATCCATTAATTTTGAAATTATTGATCTATACATTGTTTTTGAGATGTCTTGGTTATCATGTAGGTTCTTTTAGAGGGCTTTATAAGCCCTTAAATAGGAAAATTATTTGAGAATAGTTTGGGTAAACCCTTTGATTGATTATAGGAAACTATGTTGATTATTGTATAGGGGAAGTATAACGACCCATACTTTACATACATTGTTAATACTTCAAAATTGAAGCACACTTATTACAACATATGACAAAACCACAAAGGACCATATAGGTATAGTGTCTTTAGAAATTGGGAAACATAAACAACTGGTTCATAAATCTTCTACAGTGTCTCCCATTTATTTCATCATATCTAGGGTCGCTTTTAGCATATTCTACTTAATATCCATCTTCCTGACCTGGGGAAAAGAAAACATAAAAGGGTGAGCTCAAATGCTCAGCAAGGGCAAATAAAGGAAATAAAAATCATATCATATCTTTATCAAAACCTGCAAAAGAGATCATAATATCTTAACATGGAATAAAACATAGAAGTGAAAATGAGATCCCCATAATCATAACATAAAACTTGAAACTTTGTGGCATGCACACATAATCATGGAAATCATTTCTTGTTAGTCATGACTCATTGCCAAGACTATCTTAGTGGACAAAGTCCCTTTCTGAACCGAGTTCACTCCTCGTTTCAGTCCTGTATCACTGAACCGAAATAACCTTCCGTTCCAGCCATGTCTATCTCATGAGATATAAAATCATTACCCAATGCATTGGAGGGAGATATAGGTCCCACCCATCTTATAATGAATCCTTTCTTATGTGTGCCACATAATCATAAAACATACATCATCGCATAACACATATAACAAAAATGGGATTCTTGAAACATCATGACATCATAAATTCATATATGATAAAGGAATTCATAAACATAATTCCATCACAACATAGTCAAACCAATGTAAATATATGGATAGAAACAGAACCCTTTATTATCTTTGATGAAAAATAATTTTGATAAAACACTTGAATTGAATTCTTGAGGAAAATATCCTTTCTTCTTCAAAAACATTTTTCCTTTCATAACATGTCATACAACTTTAAAATAAAAGAAGTTGATTAAAAATAAACTTGAAAACTTGTAAAGGAAGCTTCTTTGAAGTAATGTTTTAAAAATCCATTCATGCAGTATAAGTTAAAAAAACATTCTTCGTACTTTTGTCGGAAAAGTCAAAAAGTACCTCGTACGGAAAAACGACAAAAGATTCCTTTCATATTCTTTACTAAAAACTCACCTAAGGGTAAAATTGGATTTAAACTATTTCAAGTGGATGGAAACAATATTACATATTGAGGGAACATGGATGTGGATGATAAAATACACCCCAGTAAATACTTACGAATAAACAATCTCGGATAAAAATGAGATTGTGATATTTCCCTTACCTTAGGTCCGATTTGCTTTGTTCGTGTCCGAAGCTCCTGTATAATGGTTTAAATAATGTTATTGACTTATTCCAGATATGATATCATATATGGTCATATTATTAGCTTCTTGTTAGTAATATTTCATTGTTACTTGTTACTCGGGTCTTTATAACTTTTTGTTCTTATGCGTGTTTTGTTGAATAAATTCTTATTCTTATCTTTAGATTATAGATAATTCATTTCCAGAATGGTATTAGTGTATTATATACCATATTCATTCATTCAATTCATTTATATAATCATTATTAAATGAAGATCATGTAGAACGAGTCGCATCACATCGTGGAGACGGTATTCCGTACGTACGCACGAGTGATGATATCGTTCCTATGATCGTGGAATTGTATTGGAGTATATATATATATTATTTCAGTATCAATATTACTTAATAATAATCATATATAGTTACTCATTACACCATTATACCCATCCTTGTAAGGTGATGGTGGAAAATAGATTACACCACGGCGTGGAGACGGTATTCCGTACGTACGCACGCGCGGTGATTTCATTTTTCCGTAGGATGGATAGAAGGTGAATTAGGGTTGTTTCTTATTTATAATAACATATCAGTATGTAAGTAATACTGATTTTATTACTTTATCATGAAACAACTAAAGAAGAAGAAGTTGAAGAAGAAAGAAATTGAAAAGATCGGTAATGGATATTACCTCTTCTTTGGAACGCCTCTTTGAATCCTCCACTTAAGGAACTAAGATTGGTCTTTGGAGAATACAAGGACCTCTAGGATTATTCTAGGGAAGTGGAGACGAGAAAATGGCAGGGGTTGGCCGAGCTTGAGTGCTCAATTTGGTGTGAGGAGGAGGGGGAGGAGGTTCCCTTTTATAAGGGAGGAGAGGGGCACCTTAGGAATATCTCAAAATATTATTTTATATTAAAGTCAAAATCGGTTTATAATGGTTCCAAAGGGTCTTATTTCAAAGCTAAAGTGGGGATGGGTCGCAATCCTATCATCCAATAGGATTTAGACAAGTTTAGGGTATTATTTTAACCTTATCAATTAGATTTAACTCTAAGTTAATTAATTTAACTTTTACCGTGTCTTTTTGTTTTCTTTCACTATATGGTTAATACACTTACTATAACATGCCAAACGAACCCCAAATTGCTTATTATTAATATATATATCCTTATCTAAGTCATTTGGCCGAACCTTAGATTTTTAGGAATAAAATAACAATTAATAATATAATATGTTATTTAAAAACTATTTTGTGTCAATTTTGACACTATTTGATATATGATTTTTGTGAAAGTCATAACAGAATTATATGTTCGAACCAAGTTGATTATATCAACAATAATATATCATAGTAACATAGAAAATTAGTGGAATTCATAAAAAGTCTTAAATTACATTCATTTTGGTATTTATATTATCAATTTTGTCAATATTTCATTAATAAGATAATTACTGCATCATCTTTGTGTCATAAATAAATTAAATTATTTGATGTCTAAAAATTGCAAATAAAATACCATCATGTAGGAAATATTTTTATCTTTCTAATGAATATTTACAATCGAATTTATCTTATGTATAACCCCATATTAAAAGTGATTTACTTATTAAACTTTGATTTTAACTATTTTAACCCTTCTTTAAATAAATTAATAATAAATGTCCTAATCTAATCCAAGTGGGCCTAAATGGTCATATTTTATTCCTAAGTTTGTTTTTGGTCGAATTACACTTGTCCAATAGAATTAGGACATGTGTTAGGGTAATATTGATATCATATTTACCCTTAGTTACCCTATTTACTATTAACCGCGGTAAAAAGGTAAAAAGTTACTATTCACCAAAAAATTATTTTCATCTCATTGAACCACATTTTAGTCCTTGATATTAACCGTGTCTCTCGGATTTTCGAAATTCCATTCACAGAAGCGGTAATATTAAGTTTTATGCAAAATTCAGTTTTTAACCTACCACTTAGTGGTTTCACTATTCATCAAAAATTGAATGTTTTTAGAAAAATACCAAAATTTCACCCTAGGATAATTTCGATATTCTGAGTCCAAAAATGAAGTCCATTTTGAAAAATAAAATTTATAAAATTTCAAAAAGTGGTTATTACTATTCATAACGGCTAGTTTTAATAGCATATTGTTGTTTAGTGAAACTCGATATTGCGTACGACACAAGCTATCGAGGAAGGTCGCGATTGCGTGTAAAACAAGTCAAGCAAGTGTTGCGTAGAAAAAGATTCCTTTGATAATTTATATAACATAAAAGTCTCGGGTGTTACATTCTACCCCCCTTAAAAAGAATTTCGCCCTCGAAATTCGTCACTTTGTAACAAACAGATGAGGATACTTCTCCCTCATCATATCCTCAAGCTCCCATGTAGCTTCTTCAAGTTGGTGGTTCCTCCATAAAACTTTCACCAAGCGAGTGGTCTTGTTTCGTAGGACTTTTTCGCTACGATCCAGTATCTCTATCGGCTGTTCTTCATAAGAAAGATCTTGCTCCAGCGGTACAACTTCTGAGCTGAGTACATGTGAAGGATCTGGTATGTACTTTCTCAGGAGAGATACGTGGAACACATCGTGAACTTGAGAGAGATTCGGTGGAAGCGCCAATCGGTAAGCTACCTTCCCAACACGATCCAATATTTCAAAAGGACCGATATATCTAGGGCTCAACTTCCCCTTCTTTCCAAATCTCATAACCCTCTTCCAGGGAGATATTCGTAAGAACACTTTATCACCCACTTCAAACTCTAGGTCTTTTCTTCGGTTGTCGGCATAACTTTTCTGTCGACTCTGAGCTGCTCTTATGTGTTGTTGAATAGATCTAACCTTTTCTGCCATTTCATCAACGAGATCAGGTCCTAATAGCTTTCTTTCCCCAACTTCATCCCAGCAAGTTGGAGTCCTGCATTTCTTTCCATAGAGAGCTTCATAAGGAGCCATCTGAATACTGGAGTGAAAGCTATTATTATAAGAAAATTCTACCAAAGGTAGGTGTTGATCCCAACCTCCTTTGAAATCCATAGAGCAAGCTCTCAACATATCTTCTAGGGTTTGAATTGTTCTCTCAGACTGACCGTCTGTCTGGGGATGATAAGCAGTGCTGAAACTCAACTCTGTATCCAGAGTATGCTGAAGACTTCGCCAGAACTTCGAGGTAAATCTCGGATCTCGATCAGATATAATAGAAAGTGGTACTCCATGAAATCTTACCACTTCCTTTACATATATCCTGGAAAGCTGATCTAGAGAGAAATCCTCTCTAATAGCAATGAAGTGTGCAGACTTTGTAAGACGATCAACTATGACCCAGATAACATTATTGCCTTTGGATGTTTTAGGAAGTCCTGTGACAAATTCCATAGTGATGTTTTCCCATTTCCATTCGGGTATGGGTAATGGTTGTAACATCCCCTTAGACTTCTGTCTCTCAGCTTTAACTTGTTGACAAACCAAGCATCGAGAGACATATTCAGCAACATCTCTTTTCATGCCATCCCACCAGAAGTACTCTTTCAGGTCCCTATACATCTTCGTGCTTCCAGGATGAATAGAAAATGATGAACTATGAGCCTCATCCAGCAGCTCATTCTTTAATTCGGGGATGGGAGGAACGCAAACCCGATTCCTGAACTTTATTATCCCATCACAATCAATGTTGAATTCAGGAACATTTCTCACCTTCTTTTGTAACTCGACATCTTCTTTCTGTGCTTCTTTAATCTTCACATGTATAGATGGTTGAACATTCATTTGAGAAAGATAAGATTTTTCCCCTTCCATTATAATTCCAAGATCCATCCTTTGTAAATCCATAAATATTGGATCTTTTGTGATCCTCATCATGGATAAACTAGCATGGTCTTGTCGACTTAATGCATCTGCCACCTTGTTTGCTTTCCCAGGGTGGTAATGGATTGAGCAGTCATAATCCTTAATCAGCTCCAACCATCTTCTTTGACGCATATTCAACTCCTTTTGTGTGAAAATATACTTTAAACTTTTATGATCAGTATAAATATCACACCTTTCACCATAAAGGTAATGCCTCCAAATCTTTAATACAAAGATTACCGCAGCCAACTCCAAATCATGTGTTGGGTAATTTTGCTCATGGATTTTCAACTGTCGTGAGGCATAAGCTATCACCATATCATTTTGCATAAGAACACACCCCAATCCCTTCTTGGATGCATCACTGTAGATTACAAACCTTTCTCCACTACAAGGCAGTGTGAGCACAGGTGCACTGGATAACCTTCTTTTCAACTCCTTGAAATTCTCTTCACATTCCTCTGTCCAGACAAACCTAACTCCTTTCCGAGTCAACTTGGTGAGTGGATTAGATAATCGTGAAAAATCTTTTACAAAACGTCGATAATAACCAGCCAAACCAAGAAAACTTCGTATCTCAGTTACTGTTGTTGGTCTTGACCATCTTTCGATAACCTCTGTTTTTGCTGGATCCACAGATATCCCCTCTTTTGAGATTATATGACCCAAAAATGCAACTTTTTGAAGCCAAAATTCACACTTGGTAAATTTGGCAAAAAGCTTCTCCTTTCTCAGGGTCTTCAATATAATTCTCAAGTGATCTTCATGCTCTTCCTTTCTCTTTGAATAGACAAGAATATCATCTATAAAGACTACCACAAATTGATCAAGATAGTCTCTAAAGACTCTATTCATTAGATCCATGAAGATAGCAGGGGCATTAATAAGACCAAATGGCATCACTATAAATTCATAGTGTCCATACCTTGTACGGAAAGCCGTCTTTGGTATATCCTCCCTTTTGACCCTTAATTGATGATACCCTAAACGAAGATAAATCTTGGAAAAGTATTGAGCTCCGCGTAGTTGGTCAAATAAGTCATCAATGCGTGGGAGAGGATATTTGTTCTTGATAGTGATCTTGTTAAGTTCTCGATAATCAATGCAGAGTCTCATTGATCCATCTTTCTTCTTAACAAATAGAACAGGTGCTCCCCAAGGTGACGCACTAGGGCGTATGAATCCTTTATCATGATTCTCTTGGAGTTGCTTCTTCAATTCCTGCAACTCAATTGGGGCCATTCTATAAGGTGTCTTTGAAATAGGCAAAGCACCCGGTACGAGTTCTATTGAAAACTCAACTTCACGATTTGGTGGAAGACCCGGCAATTCCTCCGGAAAGACATCATCAAACTCCCGTACAATGGGCATATTCTTAATCATGAGTTTCTCACCAACCATTTGAGATAAATAACCTTCATTTAGTGGAATCAATACCCATAAGATGGAAGAAATTTCCACTGGAAGGTTATGTTCATCCTTGCATTGGTATACAATCGTAGATTGATCTGGAATATGAAATGTGACTTCCCTTCTTTGGCAATTGATATGAGCTCCATGTAGAGAAAGCCAATCCATGCCAAGAATCACATCAAATTCCACTAAAGGAAGGATCACAAGATTTGCAGGAAGCACTTTCCCACAAACTTCGATCGGAGAAGAATTATAAACTTCTGATGCGATTGATGTGCCATTAGGTGTTGTCACAGCTAACTCAACATCTAATTGTTGAGGTAATACGGTGATACCCTTAAAAAATTTTTCAGAAATAAAAGAGTGGGTGGATCCAGAATCAAATAAAACATTTTCTACTTTAGAGTGGATGGTAAGTGTACCTTTCACCACATCGTTATCGTACTCCACCTCGCTGATAGAAATTGCATGTGACTTTCCTTTGTCTTTAGCCTTAAGAGTTTGTTGACGTCGACCATCATCATCAACCCTTGGATTTGGGCATTGATTGGCATAATGCCCCATCTCCTTGCACTTGAAACATTGAAGTGTAGCAGGTTCATTCTGTGTATCCCTTCCTTTGTTTGCATCATTAGACATCTTCTTCCCATTATCACGGCATTCAAATGCCCAATGACCTTCCTTTCCACATTTAAAACATTTACTTGTCCCTTTAAGACAACTCCCTCCATGTTTCTTTCCACACTTTGAGCATAAGGGAAAGTTCATCTTCTTTTCCGTGTGCTCTTTAGATTTTTCTTTGAATTCCATCTTCCTCTTCTTATCAAACCCATGTGACTGATGGGTTACTCCAATCTCCATCTCGACTTTGAGAGCACATCGAACGATTTCCTTGTAGCTATTGAAGTCCCTTATGGCTAATGCCCTTCGAAGACTTGGTTTTAAGCCACTAAAGAATCGATCGATCTTACTCTCAGGTTGGATAATAATACCAGAAGCGTACCTTGCAAGTCTTGTAAAATTTGCTTCATAGGTACCAACAGATTCATCATCCCTTTGCTTCAGTTCAAGGAACTCTTTCTCCATCTTTGTTCGGAGAATACGAGGGAAGTACTTATTGAAAAATAAGTTCTTGAACTCGTCCCATTCCATAGACTCAATTTCATCCCTTTGCCTTGTATTCTTAACAAGATTCCACCATTGATCAGCATCTCCTTCCAAACGATACACTGCTAGGATGACTTTATCATGCTCAGAACATTGAAGAACTGAAAATATCTTTTCAGTAGTACTAATCCATTGTTCAGCAACTAATGGATCAGTAGACCCGCTGAAAGAAGGTGGACGCTGCCTCATGAAGGATTCAACAGAATGTTGCTCCCTCCTTTGTTCGTTTGGAAATCCTGCATGATTCATAGCTTGAGAAAGTTGTGTGAGCATGGCTACAAGATTTTGCATTCCAGCTCCCATATCGTTTGGTTGCTCAGGGGGACAATCATTGCATTGCCCATCGCATTCCGCATTAAGACGGTTCCTTCGGGTTCCAGCCATTGACTAAAACCAAGAAGAATAGTGTGAGCAACACTAATTATAATAGGAAACCACATAATTCAAGAATAAAATTTTCATGCTTAAGGTCTTATCCTAGGTTATTCAAGGCCATTTCTAAAACACTAAGATTGTGTTCTATGCTTAGACTTATCCTTAGGGTTCTTACTAAGGCTTTCACATCCTAGTTTCCAAAGGTTGACTATAACCTCCCTCTGATACCAACTATAACGACCCATACTTTACATACATTGTTAATACTTCAAAATTGAAGCACACTTATTACAACATATGACAAAACCACAAAGGACCGTATAGGTATAGTGTCTTTAGAAACTGGGAAACATAAACAACTGGTTCATAAATCTTCTAAAGTGTCTCCCATTTATTTCATCATATCTAGGGTCCCTTTTAGAATATTCTACTTAATATCCATCTTCCTGACCTGGGGAAAAGAAAACATAAAAGGGTGAGCTCAAATGCTCATCAAGGGCAAATAAAGGAAATAAAAATCATATCATATCTTTATCAAAACCTGCAAAAGAGATCATAATATCTTAACATGGAATAAAACATAGAAGTGAAAATGAGATCCCCATAATCATAACATAAAACTTGAAACTTTGTGGCATGCAAACATAATCATGGAAATCATTTCTTGTTAGTCATGACTCATTGCCAAGACTATCTTAGTGGACAAAGTCCCTTTCTGAACCGAGTTCACTCCTCGTTTCAGTCCTGTATCACTGAACCGAAATAACCTTCCGTTCCAGCCATGTCTATCTCATGAGATATAAAATCATTACCCAATGCATTGGAGGGAGATATAGGTCCCACCCATCTTATAATGAATCCTTTCTTATGTGTGCCACATAATCATAAAACATACATCATCGCATAACACATATAACAAAAATGGGATTCTTGAAACATCATGACATCATAAATTCATATATGATAAAGGAATTCATAAACATAATTCCATCACAACATAGTAAAACCAATGTAAAAATATGGATAGAAACAGAACCCTTTATTATCTTAGATGGAAAATAATTTTGATAAAACACTTGAATTGAATTCTTGAGGAAAATATCCTTTCTTCTTCAAAAACATTTTTCCTTTCATAACATGTCATACAACTTTAAAATAAAAGAAGTTGATTAAAAATAAACTTGAAAACTTGTAAAGGAAGCTTCTTTGAAGTAATGTTTTAAAAATCCATTCATGCTGTATAAGTTAAAAAAAACATTCTTCGTACTTTTGTCGGAAAAGTCAAAAAGTACCTCGTACGGAAAAATGACAAAAGATTCCTTTCATATTCTTTACTAAAAACTCACCTAAGGGTAAAATTGGATTTAAAATATTTCAAGTGGATGGAAACAATATTACATATTGAGGGAACATGGATGTGGATGATAAAATACACCCCAGTAAATACTTACGAATAAACAATCTCGGATAAAAATGAGATTGTGATATTTCCCTTACCTTAGGTCCGATTTGCTTTGTTCGTGTCCGAAGCTCCTGTATAATGGTTTAAATAATGTTATTGACTTATTCCAGATATGATATCATATATGGTCATATTATTAGCTTCTTTTTAGTAATATTTCATTGTTACTTGTTACTCGGGTCTTTATAACTTTTTGTTCTTATGCGTGTTTTGTTGAATAAATTCTTATTCTTATCTTTAGATTATAGATAATTCATTTCCAGAATGGTATTAGTGTATTATATACCATATTCATTCATTAAATTCATTTATATAATCATTATGAAATGAAGATCATGTAGAACGAGTCGCATCACATCGTGGAGACGGTATTCCGTACGTACGCACGAGTGATGATATCGTTCCTATGATCGTGGAATTGTATTGGAGTATATATATATATTATTTCAGTATCAATATTACTTAATAATAATCATATATAGTTACACATTACACCATTATACCCATCCTTGTAAGGTGATGGTGGAAAATAGATTACACCACGGCGTGGAGACGGTATTCCGTACGTACGCACGCGCAGTGATTTCATTTTTCCGTAGGATGGATAGAAGGTGAATTAGGGTTGTTTCATATTTATAATAACATATCAGTATGTAAGTAATACTTATGTTATTACTTTATCATGAAACAACTAAAGAAGAAGAAGTTGAAGAAGAAAGAAATTGAAAAGATCGGTAATGGATATTACCTCTTCTTTGGAACGCCTCTTTGAATCCTCCACTTAAGGAACTAAGATTGGTCTTTGGAGAATACCAGGACCTCTAGGATTATTCTAGGGAAGTGGAGAGGAGAAAATGGCAGGGGTTGGCCGAGCTTGAGTGCTCAATTTGGTGTGAGGAGGAGGGGGAGGAGGTGCCCTTTTATATGGGAGGAGAGGGGCACCTTAGGAATATCTCAAAATATTATTTTATATTAAAGTCAAAATCGGTTTATAATGGTTCCAAAGGGTCTTATTTCGAAGCTAAAGTGGGGATGGGTCTAAATCCTATCAACCAATAGGATTTAGACAAGTTTAGGGTATTATTTTAACCTTATCAATTAGATTTAACTCTAAGTTAATTAATTTAACTTTTACCGTGTCTTTTTGTTTTCTTTCACTATATGGTTAATACACTTACTATAACTTTCCAAACGAACCCCAAATTGCTTATTATTAATATATATATCCTTATCTAAGTCATTTGGCCGAACCTTAGATTTTTACGAATAAAATAACAATTAATAATATAATATTTTATTTAAAAACTATTTTGTGTCAATTTTGACACTATTTGATATATGATTTTTGTGAAAGTCATAACAGAATTATATGTTCGAACCAAGTTGATTAAATCAACAATAATATATCATAGTAACCTAGAAAATTAGTGGAATTCATAAAAAGTCTTAAATTACATTCATTTTGGTATTTATATTATCAATTTTGTCAATATTTCATTAATAAGATAATTACTGCATCATCTTTGTGTTATAAATAAATTAAATTATTTGATGTCTAAAAATTACAAATAAAATACCATCATGTAGGAAATATTTTTATCTTTCTAATGAATATTTACAATCGAATTTATCTTATGTATAACCCCATTTTAAAAATGATTTACTTATTAAACTTTGATTTTAACTATTTTAACCCTTCTTTAAATAAATTAATAATAAATGTCCTAATCTAATCCAAGTGGGCCTAAATGGTCATATTTTATTCCTAAGTTTGTTTTTGGTCGAATTACACTTTTCCAATAGAATTAGGACATGTGTTAGGGTAATATTGATATCATATTTACCCTTAGTTACCCTATTTACTATTAACCGCGGTAAAAAGGTAAAAAGTTACTATTCACCAAAAAATTATTTTCATCTCATTGAACCACATTTTAGTCCTTGATATTAACCGTGTCTCTCGGATTTTCGAAATTCCATTCACAGAAGCAGTAATATTAAGTTTTATGCAAAATTCAGTTTTTAACCTACCACTTAGTGGTTTCACTATTCATCAAAAATTGAAAGTTTTCAGAAAAATACCAAAATTTCACCCTAGGATAATTTCGATATTCTGAGTCCAAAAATGAAGTCCATTTTGAAAAATAAAATTTATAAAATTTCAAAAAGTGGTTATTACTATTCATAACGGCTAGTTTTAATAGCATATTGTTGTTTAGTGAAACTCGGTATTGCGTACGACGCAAGCTATCGAGGAAGGTCGCGATTGCGTGTAAAGCAAGTCAAGCAAGTGTTGCGTAGAAAAAGATTCCTTTGATAATTTATATAACATAAAAGTCTCAGGTGTTACAGGAAGTAAGTGGCTCATGGTTGGTTCACATTTTTAGCTATCTAAGTGAAATTCTTTAGGATACCATGTATCTTAAAATATAATCAAAAGAACGTTAAGAACATACATAACTAAACCATGTAACAAAATCATGTGCATGAAATTAAATAAAATTTAAATTCATATTTTGATTAAAAAACTATATGAAACACCTCAATTTTCCTCCAAAACCAATAGATTCCAAACTTTGGAACTCTTAGGGATCTTATTGGAAGATTCATTACCTCCAAAGAGCAACTCCATTGGATCTATATATGTCTTACCAATAGATTTCAATAAAAGCGATCGTTTGTCCTCTATTATTCATGAAATGTATTGATCATCTATCTCATACTTGGAGAAGATAGTAGATGGAGACAATCAATATCAAATCGAATAATTATGAACTGATCACGTGTGATACCATTTATATTTTAGTAAAATGAATGTAGAAATATATATTTACTATTATTATTTATATATTCTTCTATATCTACTATTTAGGTTTGATTTTGTTAGATATGTCAGAACTGGTCCCATCCATTTACATGCCCTTATTCTAGGATATTAGGTCTTGAATCCTCAAGTAGTGATTTTAAGGTTTTTTCTAGGGATACTAGGTGTAGGTGATTGATTCAGGTGGGGAACCTTGGTGTTGGGATTCATTACACTTAAGGTATGAAGTTATATACTATATTACTACAATTATATAAACTATATGTTATGAATGACTTCTTCATGTATGTATATCCCTTGACAACTCTATTAATTTTTCATGATTATTCTTGTGGGTATATCCATGAGACCAAATTATTTTGTTTATTTTTATGCATGTGTATAGATCCTGAATTTCTTTTCTATGGATTGTGTTTGTATATAGGCATTTTTCGTATATACTGTTTCTATAGGGTATCAAAGGGATAGGTGGATCCTTCTTGTATGTTTAATTACCTTGAGGGTAAGCATGTGACACATGGAATTAGATGATTATGGTAGTGTTTTGAATGATAGATAGTGGGACATGATGACCTTATGGAATGATCTGAGAACAGAATAATGGTATGATGGAATTATGGCCTATCATGGGATAATTGGAGGGACATGATGTACTTCTAGACTATCCCATGGAATGATTCCATTACGAACTATTATAAAGATTATTTTATCCACGTGGTAGTTCTGTGATTCTTCGATTCTGCACAACACTTATCTACCTACATGGAGCTAAAGCTGGTAGGATTGAGGTTTGTTGTATTCTGGTCAACACATGACAAACTGAAATTTTATTTTTTATTATGAATATATTTTTGTTTCATTGCATACAATTTTAAAAAAAAATCACTTATGTAAAACATGAATTGGTGGTTCCCTATTGGGTATATACCCTCTCCCTACAAGTGTCTCTTAGCAGGATTGCATAATTTATTGTCTGGGATCTTGTAATGAGAAAGGGACCTGAGTCAGTTTGTTGAGCTAGAGGAATTGGGAAGACATTTTGAGTTATGACGGAATTTTGTTTTCTTATTATGAAATCACTTATTGTCTTCTGTACTTGTTTTCAGTGGTACTTGAATTAGAGTTTATGGTTGTTGGTTATCTTGTATGAGATTCTGAGAAAATACGGTTTACGTTTCTAACTTATGTTGTATAATTATTTTACTTTATTATCACTTTATCATGTATATTTATTGGTTGGACATCTATATAGTGGGAATAGTATCACCATGTTTTAATTTAGGAACTCACCACTAGTAAATGAAATTTTATTTATGAGTAAGATTACATGAGGTTATATGTCACTTTTTCACAGACACGATGATTCAGGTTGGGGAATTACATGTTCTAGTGCATATAATTATCGGGATGATATAACATCCTATTGATGGTGAATTGTTTCCAATGTCACTGGTGGATAAATAAATAAGTTATACAAACATTGATTTATATTAATATTCTTATAATATATAATATATATTTGTTCGAGGCTCCAAATGTAACTAGTCACTGACATAATTTGTTTGTAGGTGATCCATAAAGAGGATAAACTATATGAAAGATATATGCTACTTTATTTTTTTATATTATTATTTTTTGTGGAATTACATTTAAATTTATTTTGTAGTTATGAATGTGATTTTAATTTAAAAACTCATGTCTCACACAATAGTGGTAGACTCAAAACATAGTAGAGGAATCAAAAGTTTCATAAAAACCCAAAATATTATTCATTGATTAATTTTTTATATGCATGAATAAAAAATATGTTAATCAGAAATTTGGATTAATATAAATTTTCAAAAGTGATTTCATATTAATTTTTACATCTAGAAGATTACGCAAAAAAATTAAAGTCTAATAAATGACTTTCGATAGTTATAAATTCATAAATAATTTATTATTAAATATTTTTTATATGTAGTAATAGATGACTGGTGAATACATTATGTGGTGAAATAAGAATTAACAATTCTATGTTAATAAAGATTCTAAATCCATTAATTGTAAGCATCAAAGGGTCAAAACCATAAAAATGACATATGGTTATCCTGAAATCATAAAAATTATCTTCTAGTTAATATATAATTAATAATAAAATATGAAAATTCTTTTTTATGTATTTTGTGGTTGGAATGGTAAAATAATAACATTAGAGTAAAAATGATTAAAAATAACTTATATAGTCATGACCTAGAAAATTACACAATATTTTCATAAATTCATGGAACAATTACAAGTGGATAATTTTGACATGTAGTAATAGAGAAAATGGAAATACAACAATCATTTTACGCCGAATGATTGAAAATAATTCATTTTATAAATTTGAAAGTATAAAACATGCATAAAAAAGATAAAACAATGAAAATAAAATCAAATTGTAATGAAGAAAACTAAACTTATATTAGTTTTTTGACATTTTTTATTAGACTAAACATCAATATGATGTTTGGTGCACTTAGAATGACTTGAAATGAATTTTTAAATATTTAAACCCTTCAAAAATAGCGTCAATGCGTCAAAAACATAAGTTCTTCAAAGGAATATAATAAAATCATAATAAAATGACTTCTAAAGAATATATTATATGTAAGGATAAAATAAATTTCATTCTGATGTGATGTGTAGTCTGAATGGAAAAAAGGATGCATTGAAGTAAAATATGATTACAATTTTTCATATAGTAAAATCCAAGAGAACTACCAAATCATAAATTTTTTGGATAATTATCATGGATTAATATGTTACATTATGGAATATATGGAACATAAATTCAATGATCGGTGTACTCATCATGTTCCAGTTTTTTTGTAGATTTGAATGTCTTAATATAACCTTTGAAATGTAAATACCTAAAAAATGGTATAATATTTTCATGAAAACAACAAAAAATTATTACTGTTTATTTTATGACTTTTTGGAATATATGGAATGTCATTCCATTATGTAGTGTGATCAAAATGGAAATTTTTTTATTATATTTAAGGATTTAAAAATGTACATCGAAGGGTTATAATATAGACAACAACATCATATTGTTGTGAAATCCTTGATCTATGTCCACTATTTAATGCATTTCATTTACATAAAAAAAATAAGTGTCTTCCAATTTATGTTGTATTCAAAATAATTAGAATAAAATTTTAGATTAAAAAATGATTAAAAAAGAGGTAAAATCAAAATTTGGGAAATTACAATGGATTTATATGAAATCAATTGACATTTAGTTCAAATTTATTTGTGATATGTAAGAATTCATGAAACATAAATTCAAATTTTGGTTTACTCTGAATGAATTAAATTGAATTTTACAAAATTTAAACAGCTAAAAACAATTTTTAAATATTCATAAAATAGGAAAAAAACTTAGATAATAGTGAATTCAAATAAAAATTATTATTGAATAATTTATGGCATGTCAAAATAAGCGACATGTCAACGTAACATGAAGTGTGCTCATAATTTTTGAAAGTTCATTTTCAATGTTTTAAAAATATTTAGAAACATGGTTCAAATGGTTAAAACATAAAAAATTATATATAATATTAAGAAAATCATAGGAAAACAAACAACATTTATTTCTAATCATGATGGAATATAAATCATCCCATTTTTATATGGGGTGTATTTAGATGGATCTAAACGTTTTTTTGAAGTAAAAAATGATTAAAATAAGTTATATGGTCAAAACCTAGAATATGACCACATAAAATGATGAAATAATATTAGAAAGTACACTAAATATTGTTTGATATATATGAATATATAAAATATTAATATGAATTGTGGTGTGCTTGAAATGACTAAATGAGAATTTTTTATGGATTAAAAAGACTTAAGAATGTTTATAAAAGGGTCAAAATCTAGAAAATAAATATAATTATCATGAGATCATAAAAATACTACATATTTATATTTTAAAAATATAAATAGACAAAATATTACCTCGATGTGTAGTATTTTCAGAATGATCAAAAAAGTAGTTTAATTATATTTATGTCTTAAAAAATTACTGAAAAGCATCAAAATAAGTACAATACCATAATATTGAAATGAATCCAGAAGGAAATGTTAGAAAATAAAATTTTTATATATAGGAATAGATTTCATGTAACTGTGATGTATAGTGTGATAAAAATAATCGGAAAAATTGTTTTTGTGTGAAAAATCCTTGGAAACAAGTGATGTCATAAAAACATAACTTGTTCCCATAGATTTTAGTGAAAACATAGGAAACAATTCTATTAATATTTAATATATAATAATTGAAATCAATTTAATCAAATGTGTGGTGTTCTCATAATGAATGAAAGAAATTTTTATAGATTAAAATATCGTTATAACCATGTATCAAAGTGTTAATACCTAGAAAATGACCTCAAATTAAAATGAAATAGTGTAATAGTGATTAATGATTAATGTTTTAAATGTACGAATAGAAAAACAACATTAAAATATTCAGTGTGGTTGAAATGAATCAAAAAACAATTTTTATAAAAATATAAGTACTTAAAAACGCATGCTAAAGGGTTAAAACGTACAATATAACCTTAAATTATCATGAAATCATAGAAAAATGATTTTAGATTTATTTTTTATATGTATTAATTGACCAATTTTCATTTGAATATCTAGTTTTTTCACAATCCTTCTGGGATAAACTTACTAAACGGTACCCAAATCAAATCTGACATGGCTTGGAGGGCATTATTGATCACCATGGGTTGATGGCTGGAACCTAGAAATCATAAAAACTATATTGAATGATTTATCCACAAGAATTACTAATTAATAAAACTAAGTGAACATAAAATAAAAAAAAATTGTTATGTTAAATACTACTCAACATAAAAGTACCACAAATAGATAAACAAAAGTCCAAAAAATGGTACGTCAACCAATGTTATCTCATAAACATAGTAACATAGAATATCCACGAAAAAATGGAATATCATGATCCAATAGTAACAACAAAATCCCATGTTCTGACTATTTGAGAATATCCATGGCCATGAATATGTACCTTTCCATTCCATGGACATGATATAATAAAGTATAAAAATACCTAAAGGTAAAAGTAGGGTGTGATCAATAAATCCAAATATTATTTCATAATTAATTCCATAAGAAATAAATACCATGTAACCAAATATAATCAATTTTCAATAATAAATGGTATGGAAATAATTTCACAATTCATATCAATTTTTTTTTAAAAATATTCAATGGCTAGATTAAAATAGGTGTAATAATATATTTTCATCAAATCAAGAACGAATAAGAATTTCTAAAAGAATAGGCATGAGTGAAACATTTCATAATAACAGAACGATTAAATCATCTCAATTATCCATTATAAATCATTGGTCCATGCTTATGTTACCCAGGGATAGGTTTCTATATGGATTCTCACACATCATGGATAAATACAACTTATAGTGTGCACACATTCATAGGTCCCACGATTAGGGGGGACTAGGAAAAAATCCTAATGAATAGTCCCCATTTCATCAAGTAGTTTTATTATCATGTCCATTTTTTCCCTATTATAGTTAGAGACAATACGTACCTATCATGTGTTCTTCCCAACTATCTACCAAGTTTCCAATGTGCTTCAATGAAAAAAATTATTCAATGGGGTTATCATTCAACTTAATCAATATAAAATCATTTCAAACAATCATTCATTTCATTGGCCACATGTTCTAGCTTCAAGAACATTCCATCACATATCAAAAACCAATACCAATTGGTTTTTCAATAAAACTCATGAAATTTAGAATAGCTCATTTCATTTTAATTTGAAAAATCATTTCAATTCATAATTTAAAAAATTATATAACCAAAGGATTGGTAAAAATCAAATACAATATATATAAATCAATAATTTATTTTAAAATCTATATAAAAGGGGATAAACACACACACCCATGCACACAATTACATTTAGAAAAATTATCAAACAATAACAAATAAACTATTTCTAAATCAATTTTAAATTCATTTCAAAATCAACAGGAGGTAAATATTTCAATTGATAAGAATTGTTATATGAAACCCCCTATAACAAAACATGATAAAAAATAACTAAAACATTGATCCACCCATGGATATTAAATGGATATAAAAATAAATAATGGATCCAAGAATCATAATTCACAAATCAGAATCCAAATCTGATAATAACTCCACAAACCAGATCTCCTAGTGAATAATGAACATGAGGGGGAAGGGAATTCATCAATATATCTATAATACACTTACCAAGAGAGACTCAATGCATAAAATGACACATCAATCCATGAAAAACCAGATTTTAAGTTCCAGAATCACCTTAAGAGTGTCTTTATAATGATAATGTTTAAATCAGGTTCATAAGATATTATATTACAAATAATACAAGGATTTAAATAATATTAATTACAATTATTACCTACCCTTCCTTATGGTCATCAACGTCATAGGTTAGCTGCTAAATTCCACAAGCTAGAAAATGGTACATGGAAGAATTCCCAACATTATAGACATCCCTGTGGCTAGGTGGTGGGATTCTATAAGCTAATTGGAGAGATTACACTAGGAACCCATTTCTGCATTCCATCCACTGGCTAGCTGAAGGACTTCATCGATAAGATGATGTAACTTTTGTATCAATTTTTGATGAATAATCAACTCCACACCAATATCAAACACCCTAATATCCTCCAAAACACTGATACCATAATCAAATTACTCTCCCAACCCCTTATAAAATTTAAAACAAGGGGAAATATTGACAAAAAATAGTTAAAACTGAGAAATGATGGAAATTACTAAAGATCAACAATGAAAAGAAGAGATGAAATACCACAACATGTATTATACATGAAAGCTGGTAATGGGATGTTTCAATCCCTCCACCATTGATTCTTTTGACCCACAAAAATAATTTCAAGAATATTGGTCCAAAAAGAGTTGATTTCAATTATCTATCATCAATAATTCATGCTCCCAAGTCTCATGTGAATTAGAAGAACCTTTTCATTACATCCGAACTAATCAGATACATTTTAAATAGAGGACCTTTATCTGAGAATCAAAATTCTGAACTGAATTCTCAGATTTAAATATATAACATTCCACATCAAGGACCTCCATACTTAATAAATGAGATGGGTACAAATGGTACCTATTGTTTTTTTATATTTGAATAAAATCATGCATCATTTTCATCTATGGTATAATTGATAAATGGTGTTCAAACTTTCTAATCTAGTCCAAAATGTCAAATGGTCCCATGTATTATGGTGCTAACATTCCCTACATTGAAATCATCGGCTGACCCAGGTGAGGTGAAACTCTCAAGAACCCTAGGTTACTAACTAATAACTCCAAATGTAATTTAGGATAATCAATATAAGACTAATTCCGATTCTATTCTTGTTCCATTATCTAATGAATATATTGATTCATTTCTAGCATCTCTTAGACTATACTATTTAAAATTAGGGAAGCTTCACAAATATTCCAGTAATAGAGTGGGGATTTAAATGGTTAGACATAAAATTCCACAAAGAGTTCCATCTTAATGGTTGACTAGTATCTATTATTATAGGTTGACTCAACCGGCCTGAAGTAGAAATCCCATGGTCCTAAAAATTCAATGGAAAAATCTAAAAGTGTGTTTTCTATATATGTAAAAATGATTCTATATAAAAACCTACGTAAGGATGGTACATTTTTATTAACTATATTTGGTATCCCAATACCTCGTGAAGGAATCATTAAAAATAAAAAGAAAACTGGGGAACCCTTTCAGAAACTATGGTAGATAGAACTTCACGCAATCTAATGATCTCGTACACATACGTATTTCCCATGTCCTTATCTTTAGTCATATCCTAAATGGGAATAAAGTGAGTTGAATTGGTCAATCATTAAATCACCACTCATATTACATTATTTCCACAAGCTTTATATTGAAACCTAATAAAAAATTTATTCATATCTCATCTCCATTACATGTCAATAGAGGAAGGGTCTGAATTATATTTTAAGGATTCTAATGGTCGACCATGATCCACTGAAAAGTTTAATAATGATAAAAAATTAGCAGTGTCTCATTTAATTCCTGGTCACCAAAAATGAACCCATATATCATAATAAATTTTCACCATACATGGGTCTACCTCCCACTAATAATGATGAAAATACACCATTTTTTCCTCCTTATTGGAAACGAAACAATGAACTACTTTTTTGATGAAAAAGATTCCCATAGAAGATAGAGACAAATTTTCAATGGTTTCTCAACAATATAAAGAGTACCTAAATATTAGAAACTAATTGTAAAGATAATTATCCTAGAGAATAATTTTAATAAATGTGGATTTCAATTCAACAGTCATAAAAAATTATCCATCTCATTCTTCATGTCTTCCAAATTCATATGATAAAATAAATGCATCAGATTCAATTCCTTATAATATTATTTCATGGAATAGTATGGGAGTATCTTGTATAAATAATCAGAAAAAAAATTAACATTACATAGTATATAGGAAATGTTAATGTCAAAATACTTTAGGAACTCCACCCATCACTTATTCTGAAGGATAAAATATTTGATGAGTATATATAACTCACCCTTTTGTGATCTGAGTTGATGGTAAACCATTATATAAAATGGAAATGCTGCAAAATATTTATAGTGTTCATCAAAACTTCATTATTGAGATCATTTATGGTATATTTCTTCTCATGTGGTTGCAGTTTAATAGAATCATAATCCTACACATGATAATCTTGTATAGGAACACATCCAAATCTTAAACCTGATGTATCCCAAAAAACCAAAAATCCCACCCCATCCTTTAGAAGTGTAAACCAAAGAAATTTCTAGAGAGAATGCTGAAATGGATGTTACATAGACACTCCAAATCTATAAATAAGAGCAGTATAGAAATTATACTAATTAGTTCATGAATATAATGGTTAAGAATAAAAATAAATTCCAATACCTTCTTAAACCTTGATACAAAGGGGAATATTATGTATTCAGAACAACAGAAATGGTTCTTGTGAATGAAGTGTTGAAACGTACACTTACCATCCATTTGTGAAATATAATTTTCTTATATGTTTACATACCATCCCTCTCTTTCATATATAAATAATTATTGAAGAATATCATATCACAACATCAATGATTAGATATAGAGTTAGTAGAAAAAACATTTATTGGTATAATTATCACATCCTAAGACTGTATCTACTCTCGAATAAATTATTATTGGAATGTGCATACTAATAATATTGTTATTTTCCATATAGTTGAATTTAATGTCATTTGTTCAGGGATTGGATTTATTTATATGGATCCCATATCAATTATCAGGGAAGTAAATTTTAATATTATATTCCAAATTAACCACATATCTTTAATTAAAGTGAGGATTAATATGAACTTACAATGAATATTACATCTATTCTATTGATCTTACCACCCATTCATGATGGATATATTTATATACAAAATATCCGTGGAGAAACTCAACATTGAAGATATACCAATTTTAAAATATTATGTTGATGTATTTTCTGAATAATTTCTTAGTCTTTCAACAAATTTTGATTTTGAAATTTTAATTAAACCATCGATGGTGATACATCTATTTTAAAGACTCCTTATAAAATGGAACCAAGTGACATAAAGGAATTGAAGAAGAAAATCTAGGATAATTTATAAAAGTGATCATTTTTCCAAGTGCATAACTATGTGGTTCAGTAGTTATTTTTGTTTAAAATAAATATGGTTAAATGTGCCTTTCTAATTATTATCAATAACTTAACAAGATCACAATAAAATTAGGTACCCTATAACATTTATTAATTACTTGTTTAATCAATTGTGTAGATATCAATACATTTTAATTTTTTTTTCTAAATATCATTAATTAATGTCTGATAAGGAATACATACCAATGAAAACATTCTGTACTAGTTAGAGACATTATGAATTTATAGTGATTCAATTTGGAATTACGAATTCACCAACAATGTTCATGGATCTAACGAATATATTTTTTATAGATTTACTTAATAAATTTTTGAAGTATTTATTGATTATATTCTTATATAATTAGGTTTTAGGGAAAAATATAAAAACATTTTGGGATTATGTTGAATACCCTGATAAAGTATAAGTTATATGATTGATTTACAACTTGTGAACTTTGGATATAAGAATTTTTATTCACGAGTTTTACAATCTTAAATGATTGTATATTAGTGGAATCTTAAAAGATGAAAGTATTTAGTAATTACCCTAACCAATAATGGTAACTGACATTCATATTTTTCTTTGGTTGGATGGATATAACCAATTGTTTTAGATGTTTCTCTAGATATCTAATATAATTACCAAGTTTACATGAAAGGGATTTATGTTCTATCCAATAAAAAATTATGGGAAAAATTTAAATGTGATGAAAATAAGGTTGGATGGTGTACATGTACTCACATTAACCAACTTTTTTGTACGGTTTTATATCTATAATTATGAACTAAAAATGGGACTAAGATGAATCCTCATATAGAATAAACTGGTGGTATCATATACCTCAAGAAAATTGAAGTCCCTGGAGATATATTACGCGAATCATGATCTATAGTATCTAGTGGTAATATTTTTCGTTGATAAAAGGGAATAATTATATATATGTTGAATGGTGTGGTAGAGACCTGAAGCTTGACGTACATGGACATTACATTATGTTTGCAGAATACTTAATACATAACAATAACAGACACCAAAGGGCCGTAATATTTTAGTGTCTTTGGAAACTCGGAATATAATCTTCTAATCTTGGTGAAAGATCTTCAACATCTCCCATAAATATCTCCCCCTTTTATTTTCTTACCTAAAACATTT
This sequence comes from Viscum album, assembly GCA_963277665.1. NCBI lineage: Eukaryota > Viridiplantae > Streptophyta > Magnoliopsida > Santalales > Viscaceae > Viscum > Viscum album. The sequence goes on from OY728164.1 coordinate 793,359,693, forward strand.
ATTTATATCCTGGGGAAAATAAAACATATAAAGGGTGAGCTGAAATGCTCAGTTAGGGTAAGCATGGAGAAAATAAAAAAACCATATACATTTGAACATAAAACATGAACATATTTTCTAAAAATCAAAATCTTGATCAATGACATTAAACATGGCAGTACGTAAGGCATAGATCATAATGGAACATCAATAATGATAAAATATCATGGAAATAAAACTTGTAATTGTGTAAAAAAACATTAATCACATGATCTGATTACCATAGTAGCCAAGAGGTTGTTGCCAAGACCATCTTAGTGGACAAAGTCCCTTTCTGAATCGAGTTCACTCCTCATTTCAGTCCTGTAACACTGAACCAGATTAACTTAAAATTCCATCCATGTCTATCTCATGAGATATAAATCTTTACCCAATAAATTTTAGGGAGATATAGGTCCAACCCATCTCATATTGAAATCATTATTAAGTGTGCCATAAAAAAAATCATAAATCATTTATCATATCCCAAAGAATACATTGGGTTTCATAAACAACATTCCATCATAACATAATCCATATAAAACAAATGAATATCATCTCATCATAAGAATACTGAAAGCATTTAAATCATAGAGACATTATACTTGGAAGATACACATATGAAATAATATCATCTTAGATGGAAAATGGTTTTGATAAAACACTTGAAATGAATTCTTGAGGAAAATTTTCTTTCTTCTTCAAAATCATTTTATTTTCACAAAATACCATAAAATTTTAAAATAAAATTATTTTTTTGAAAATGGTCATAAACTTTTATAGATTAATCATCATGAATATAAGGAGTTATAAAACTACAAAAATCTGTTCATGTCATATAAGTTAAAAAAACATTCTTCTCGTACTTTTGCCGGAAAAGTCAAAAAGTACCTCGTATGGTAATCAAAAGAAAGATTCCTTACATACCACGTAGTAAAAGTCAAAAATGGGTAAAAAGATAATTTAAACATACATGAAACCATTTTTATAAAACAAGTACATGGATAATAAATACAACCCCAGTAAATAGGTATGGAGAAACAATCTCGGATAAAAACAAGATTGGAAAAGTTATCCCTTAGCTTAGGTCTGATATGCTTCGTACCTATCCAAACCTCCTGTATAATGATTTAAATAATGTCATTGACTTATTATAGAATCATATTCACTGTTATTATATCATATATGGTTCACTTATGACTTTATATTACCCGTTATTTTGTAAATTCCATGTTAAAGCAGCATTTTTGGTAAAATCGTTTCTTTATCGTACATGTTTTGACATGTTGTTCTTGATATTATAACATATGTCCTAATTTACATAATTCCAGAATGTAAAACATGATTTATATATATAATATATATTCATCATATACATATATATATGATATATGGATAAATGGAATGAAATACACCGTTCATGGAGACGGTAGGCCGTAGGTACGCATGAACGCTGTTTTCATTTCCTTATTGAATTGAATGGAATTAAGAAGATGAAATAAATATATATACATATATATAGTATCATTATTATTTCATATATTTGTTTATTATTCATTATATATACTTTATTATCATTCATGAATGGTTAACATGGAGAATGAATCTCATCACGTCGTGGAGATGGTAGTCCGTACATACGCACGAGCGATGATATTATTCCCATGAACTTGGAATTGTATTGAAGTGTATGTATAATATTTCAGAATCAAAATAACTTTAATATAATTATATATAGTTATTTATTTACACCATTATACCCCTCCAAATAAGTTGGTGGTTGAAAACATATTACACCACAGCGTGGAGACGGTATTCTGTACGTACGCACGTGCGGTGATTTCATTTTCTGTAGGATGGATAGAAGGTGTAATAGGTTTGATTCATATTTATAATAACATATAATTATATGAGTGGTAATGATGTTATTACTTCATAATGAAATAATTAAATAAGAAGAAGTAGAAGAAGAAATAAATTTGAAAGAATCGGTAACAGACATTACCTCTTCTATGAAACGCTTCTTCTTAACCATATATTTGGGCACTAAATATGGATTTTTATGAAGAAAATAACCACTAGGGTATTTCTAGGGAAGTGTAAAGGATAAATTGTCAGGATTTGGCAGAGCTTGAAGGCTCAGAGTGTTGTGACGAAGAGAGGGAGGAGGTTCCCTTTTATAAGGGTGGAGAGGGGAACCTTAGGAAGACTTAAAATATTATTTTATTATAAAGTCATATTCGGTTTTTAATAGCTCCAAACTGATTAATTTATAATCTGAGGTGGGGATGGGTCTAAATCCTCTCATTCAATATTATTTAGACAAGTTTAGTTTCCTATTTTAACCTTATCTTTTAGATATAACTTTAAGTTAGGTAATTTAACGTTTACCGTGTCTTCTTGTTTTCTTACACTATATGGTTAATAAACATACAATAACAAGGAAAAAGAACCCCAAGTTGTTTATTATTATTATATATGACCTTATCTACGTAATTTTTCTGATGCTTAAATTTTTAGGAATAAAATAACAATTAATAATATAATATTTGTTTTAAAAACTATTTCATGTCAATTTTGACTTTATTTGGTAAATGATTTTTGTGAAAATCATAACATAATTATTAATTCAAAAAATATAATTAAATCAATAATAACATGTCATATTAACCTATAAAATTAGTGTAATTCATAAAAAGTATCAAATTACATTTATTTGAGTATTTATAACATCAATTATGTTAATATTTCATTAATAATATAATTACTGCATCATCATTTTGTCATATATAATGTAAATTATTTAATGTCTAAAAATTATAAATAAAATACCATTATATATAAAATCATTTTAAATTTCTCAATAATATTTATAGTAGAATTTATCTTATATATAACCCTATATTAAAAATGTTTTAGTTATTAAACTTTGATTTTGTCTATTTTAACTATTCTTTAAATAAAATAATATTAAATGTCCGAATCTAATCCCAGTGGGACTAAATGGTAATATATTATTCATAAGGTTGTTTTTGGTCTAATTAAACATATTCAATAGAATTAGAACACGTGTTAGGGTAATAATAATATCATTTTTACCCTTAATTACCCTATTTACTTTTAACCGTGTGAAAAAAAGTAAAAAGTTACGATCAACCAAAAATTATTTCCATCTCATTGAACCAAATTTTTGTCCTTGATATTAACCGAGTCTCTCGGATTTTTGAAATTCCACTCACAGAAGTGGTAAAATTATGTTTTATGTGAATTTACAAATTTCCTAGGAGGTGGGTAAAAGACTGTGAAATGTTCAATAAAATTCTTATATATCTAAAATCATTATAAAAAGACTCAAATGATTTACATTGAACTAATATAGGTATTATGTATCCATTTTTAACTAAAATAAATTTATATAAAATAAATAATTATTTAAATAAAAAATCGGTTTTTTAATAGTAACCTAGTGTTTTCACTATTAATGAAAAATTGATTGTTTTCAGAAAAATACCAAAATTTACCCTATAATAATTTCAATATTCCAAATCAAAAAATGAAGTCCATTTTGAAAAATAAAATATATAAAATTTCCAAAAGTGGGTATTATCATTCATAACGGCTAGTTCATATTAATATAATAATAATATATCATTTTGTGAAACTCGGTATTGCGTACTACACACACTATCGAGGAAGGCCTTGATTGTGTGTAATGCAAGCCAAGTTAGGGATGCGTGTAGTTAAATCTAGGTTTGGTGTTGCATATAACATAATCAAATCATATTTCATTTATACAATAAACAAAATCAATACTTAATGTTGCGTAAAATAATTTCCACAAAATGATCTTGAAATTGTGTATAACAAGAGCCAAAAATAGTGTTGCATATAATGAAAGCTAATATGGTGTTGCGTATAGTGCAAGATAATTTTGGTGTAGCATACAACACAAGATATCAATGAAATTAAAAATAATAATTCTTATAAGATCTCGGGTTGTTACATTCTACCCCCCTTAAAATGAATTTCACCCTCGAAATTCGTTTGGGTTATAAAGGGTTTACTACTTGAAAGATTATTTCATAGAAACCCACATCGTAAAAAGGAATACCAAAACTGAACATTAAATACTAAATTATGAAATGTAACGGTTACCCAAATTAACTAATCACTGGGTTTCCATATAAGAGAGAACATAGGTGAAAATATGGATATGGAAGGAAAAACTAACCATCATGTTCTGATGGAGAGTGGTAGAGAACATGGCTATCAAAAAGCCGAAAATCACAAGTCAATAAATTTGTGATGATCTAAGGTACAATCTAATTCATCGGATATAAGTGCACTAGGACAACATTTTTGGTTTTGAAGATCATTTTCCTAATGCTGAAAAATTTGAAATAGAAGAAATACTAACTTGATTTTGGTACAATATCGGCGTTGTTTATGCCTTGAACAATTTCCACTAATATCATAAAGAAATTAAGTTGAATTTATCTTCCATGAATTATTAGCAGATCATGCGGTAGAATTATGGTTCATTCCATATGTCTCAAACAAAAGGTTATCAAAAGTTATCAAATATACATAAGTCCATCTATGGCGAGGTTAATCGTATATGATTCCAAAATGGACTTATATGTCATCTGTCGTACTGCTTAATAAAACTAGTTTCTACTAACCAGGGACTTCTTGTAGGCCAGTGGTAGGAAATAAAGTCATATCGCACTTCGTTTGTGGGTTCGATTCCCACAGCTTTTTCCGACCTAACGGGTTGTTGCCCGTCCTATAGGTTGTCCCTTTTTCTAAAACTACATTATAATAACATTCCTGCAATAAAATAGAAAAGGTTAACTACTGGAAAAATGATTTTTCCCAACACTTCTATACCAACGGTTTGTCAAACCGTTGCGAAAGCCCATATTTTGGCCACCTTTCCCAACGGTTTGGCCAAACCGTTGGGACAGGTTGAATTGTGGAGGCCCTTTTCCAACGGTTTTGGAAAACCGTTGGGATAGGCTACCCTTTCCCAATGGGTGGGCAAAGGGCCTCCACAATTCATCCTACGTCCAAACTTTGCAAAAAACACTAGACTTTTCCCAACGGTTTTGAGAACCGTTGGGAAAAGTCTAGGCCTTTCCAAACGGTTTTCAGAACCGTTGGGAAAAGTCTAGTGTTTTTTTGGAATCATCCTACGGAGAACATTATATATATCAAAATTTAAAATAATTAGAACAATAAATATATATTTTTATGGAATTATGTAAACAAAAGTCATGTTAGGTTAGTGGTTAAGTCATTGAGTTATAAACTAGAGGTCCTGGGATCAAATCCCACCAGGTGTTTTATTTTTAGAATTTATATACCAATGGTTCCATTACCGTTGATATAGATTTCATATTACCTATACCAAAGGTTTTTGGAAACCCGTTGGTATAGACCTATCCCAACGGCTTACTTGGCTACAGTTTGGAGGCCTATACCAACGGTTCCAAACTTTTGGTAAAGGTTAGTTTTCCAGTAGTGGGTTATATCCTTAAAAAATACTATCTTATGTCTAACTTAATTCATTCCCATATTTAGGCTTATCCAAAAGACTTCTGTCCAAGCTCATAGTATAAAGAAAATGGTTACTTGAAAGGTCACATAACAAGCACGTGAATACAATTATTTATCCCCCATATATAATAAGATATATCTTGTTGGTCACATTCCAGACATGTGAATACCTTTACCATGTATTCTTTTGAAGCATGAATTACCATACAACCATAGTGAAAACATGAGTGTTTCCAATGTTAACTCTCTCCACATAATAAAATCACAAAAATTCTGTATACTTAAACCATGATATCAATTAGTCCTTATATCAATCCTGAGATCATTAATACTATCAAACATTTCATTATCTCTTTATCCCTTCTTTATGCGAATATTAGGTGCTTTACAAAAATAACTGAATAACCTTTCATGGTTACCGGTATCATTCAACATATACATTCAAAACTCAAGCTAAGGAAACAGTGTAACAATCCTTAGATTTTTATTCACTCTATAGTACCATACATTCTTCTTGATAAACATACAATCATTACACTACCTTATTAAACCACTGACTGAGCTTCATCATTTCTTCCATCTCATATATCATTTGTAGTGTCTTCATTATCATCGACATAAATACTACCCATATGACCATGCTGATTCTCTTCATGAGACGTTCCCTAAGGGCATTGGTTTGCATAATGCCCATACATTCCACATTAAAAACATTTAATCATTATTGATGTCGTAGAAATACCATTATCCTTGTCCATGGGGTTAACTGAACCTCTTCCTTTACAATTACAAACTTTGTGTCCATTTTTCCCACACCCAAATCATCTTCCAATTCCTTTGAAACAATCTCCTTGATGCCTCTTCCCACATGATTTACATGAGATAAATTGAACTTTCTTTCCTTTATGATCATCATGAAACTCCATCTTTCTCTTATTAGCTTTCTGGAATCTTACCAAAGGTGAGATTATTGATTATATTATGAGATTGCTGATTAGGAATAATAATAATGTTTGGACTTCCAAATCCAATCTCATTTGGTTGATCATGAAGAATATCATTCCATTGTCCATTATATCCTCTATTATCGTGAATCATCCTATTTCCATCCATTTTCTAAAGCCCAAAAAGAATAGTGTGAGAGGCCAAAATCATAATCAAGGGGGAGTAACTTTAATATCTAACACATTAGGTTTAATTCTAATATTGTTACCATAATTCTAGGACTATAACCTATACTTATACTTATCCTTATGGACATCCCTAGACATACCTTAAAAATAATTCTAGGGATCTCACTAAAGTTCCCGCATCCTAGTTTCCAAAGGTTGACTAAACCTTTCCTCTGATACCAACTGTAGTGACCCGAAGCTTGAAGTACATGGAAATTACATTACATTTGTGGAATACTTAATACATAACAAAAACAGACACCAAAGGACCGTAATAGTTTAGTGTCTTTGGAAACTCGCAATATAATCTTCTAATCATGGTGAAAGATCTTAAACATCTCCCATAATGATCTCCCCCTTTTATTTTTTTTACCTAAAACCTTTCATTATATCCTGGGAAAAAAAGGGTGAGATCAAATTCTTAGTAAGGATATGCATGGAGAAAATAAAACAAACCATATACATTTGAACATAAAACATAAACATAATGTTTAAATATCAAAATCTTGAGCAATGACATAAAACATGGCAGTACGTAAGGCATTGATCATAATGGAACATCAATCAAGATAAAATAGCTTAGATATGAAACTTGTAATTATGTAAAAACATTAAGCACATGACATGATTTTTATAGTAGCCAAGGCATTGTTTCCAAGACCATCATAGAGGACAAAGTCGCTTTCTGAATCGAGTTCACTCCTGTTTTCAGTCCTGTAACACTGAACCAGATTAACTTACCATTCCATCCATGTATATCTCATGAGATATAAATCAATACCCAATGCATTGGAGGGAGATATAGGTCCCACCCATCTCATATTGAAATCTTTCTTACATGTGCCATAAAACAATCATAAATCATTCATCATAACCAAAAGAATAAATTGGGTTTCATAAACATCATTCAATCATAAAATAATCCATATAAAACAAATGGATATCATTTCATCATAAGAAAACTGAATCCATGTAAATCATAGAGGAATTATACTTGAAACATACATATATGAAATAATGTCATCGTAGATGGAAAATGGTTTTGATAAAACACTTGAAATGAATTCTTGAGGAAAATATACTTTCTTCTTTAAAATCATTTTCTTTTCACAAAATGCCATGAAACATTAAAAGAAGTGTATTTTGTTGAAAATAGTAATAAACTTTTATAGAGTATGATTCATGAAATTAATGAATTATTAAACCAAAAAAAATCCGTTCATGTCGTTTATGTTAAAAAAACATTCTTCTCGTACTTTTGCCGGAAAATTCAAAAAGTACCTCGTATGGTAATCAAAAGAAAGATTCCTTAGATACCATGTAGTAAAAGTCGAAAATGGGTAGAAAGAGTCTTTAAAAATACATGAAACCATTTTTATAAAACAATTACATGGATAATAAATATAACCCCAATAAATACTTACAAAGAAACCATCTCGGATAAAAACGAGATTGGAAAAGTTATCCCTTGCCTTAGGTTTGATATTTTTCGTATGTATTCGAACCTCCTATATAATGATTTATATAATTTTACAGACTTATTAAAAAATCAAATTCATTGTTATTATATCATATATGGTTCACTTATGACTTTATATTACCCGTTATTTTGTAAATTCCATGTTAAAGCAGCGTTTTGTGTAAAATCGTTTCATTTATCAAACGTGTTTTGACATTTCGTTCTTGATATTATTAACTATATCCTGATTTACTTAATTACAGAATGTAAAAAATGATTTATATATATATAATCTATATTCATCATATAAATATATATATGATAGGTCGATAAATGGAATGAAATACGCCGTTCATGTAGAGGGTAGGCCGTACGTATGCATGAACGTTGTTTTCGTTTCTTATTTAATTGAATGGAATTAAGTAGATGACACATATATATATATATACATAAATACAGTGTCATTATTATGTCATATATTTAATTATTATTCGATATATATACATTATATTCAGTCATGAATGGTTACCATGGAGAATGAATCTCATCACATCATGGAGACGGTAGTACATACGTACGCACAAGCGATGATATCATTCCCATGATCGTGAAATTGTATTGAAGTGTATGTATAATATTTCAGAATAAATATCACTTTACTATAATCATATATATTTATTTATTTACACCATTATACCCATCCATGTAAGGTGGTGGTCGACAACATATTACACCACAGCGTGGAGACAGTATTCTGTACGTAGGCACGCCTAGTGATTTCGTTTTCTGTAGGATGGATAGAAGGTAAAATAGGGTTGTTTCATTTTTATAATAACATATCAGTATATGAGTGATACTGATGTTATTACTTTATAATGAAATAACTAAAGAAGAATAAGTAGAAGAAGAAATAAAGTTGAATGAATCGGTAACAGACATTACCTCTTCTTTGAAGCTCCTCTTCATAACCTCCCCTTTGGGCACTAAAGATGGTCTTTGAAGAAGACAATATATTCTAGGATTTTTCTAGGGAAGTGGAGAGGAAAAATTGGCAGGGTTTGGCCGAGATTTAAGTCTCAATGTGGTGTGAGGAAGAGAGGGAGGAAGTGCCCTTTTATAAGGGAGGAGAGGGGCACCTTAGGAAAACATCAAATATTATTTTAATATAAAGTCATATTCGGTTTTTAATAGCTCCAAAATGATTTATTTCTAAGATAAGGTGGGGATGGGTCTAAATACTCTCATCCAATATAATTTAGACATGTTTAGATTTCTATTTTAACCTTATCATTTAGATTTAACTTTAAGTTAGGTAATTTAACTTTTACCGTGTCTTCTTGTTTTCATACAATATATGGTTAATAAACTTACAATAACAAGCCAAACGAACTCCATGTTGTTTATTATTAATATATATAACATTATCTTAGACATTTTTCTGAACCTTATTTTTTTAAGAATAAAATAAAAATTAATAATATAATATTTGTTTTAAAAACTATTTTTTTTCAATTTTGACACTATTTGGTAATTGATTTTTGTGAAAATCATAACAGAATTATTAGTTCGAACAAACATAATTAAATAAATAAAAACATGTCATATAAACCTATAAAATTAGTTTAATTCATAAAAAGACTCAAATTACATTTATTTGAGTATTGATAACATCAATTATGTTAATATTTCATGAATAAGATAATTACTCCATCATCATTGTGTAATAAATAACATAAATTATATAATTTCTAAAAATTATAAATAAAATACCATTATGTAGGAAACCTTTTTAGCATTCTAATTAATATTTAAATTTGAATTTATCTTATTTATAATCCTATATTAAAAATGTTTTAGTTTTTAAAATTTGATTTTATCTATTTTAACTATTCATTAAATAATATAATATTAAATGTCCTAATCTAATCCAAGTAGTCCTAAATGGTAATATTTTATTCATAAGGTTTTTTGGACAAATTAAAATTATCCAATAGAATTAGTACCTGTGTTAGGGTAATAATAATATCATTTTTACCCTTAATTACCCTATTTACTTTTAACCGTGGTAAAAAAAGTAAAAGGATACTATTCACAACAAATTATTTTCATCTCATTGAACCACATTTTAGTCCTTGATATTAACCATGTCTATCGGATTTTCGAAATTCCACTCATAGAATTAGTAAAATTATTTTTTATGTAATTTTTCAAATTCTCCTAGGAGGTGGGTAAAAGAAGGAGGAAAGTTCAATAAATGTTTTATATATCTAAAATAATTATAAAATGTCTAAAATGAATTACATTGAACTTATATAGGTATTATGTATCAATTTTGAACTAAAATAAATTTATATAAAATAAATAATTATTTAAATAAAATGTTGGTTTTTAAATAGTAACCTAGTGTTTTAACTATTTATAAAAAATTGAATGTTTTAAAAGAAATACCAAAAATTCACCCTATGCTAATTTCGATATTCCGAATCCAAAAATGAAGTCCATTTTAAAAAATAAAATATAAAAAATTTCAAAAAGTGGTATTACTATTCATAATGGCTAGTTCATAATAATATTATAATAATATATCGTTTAGTGAAACTCGGTATTGCATACTACACACGCTATCGAGGAAGGTCTTGATAGCATGTAATGCAAGCCAAGTCAGGGATGCGTGTAGTGAAAGCTCTGTTTGGTGTTGCATATAACATAATCAAAACATATTTCATTTATACATTAAACAAAATCTATACTTAATGTTGCGTAAAATAATTTCCACAAAATGATCCTTAATCTGTTTGTAACAAGAGCCAAAAATAGTGTTGTGTATATTGCATGCTAATACGGTGTTGCGTATAGTGCAAGCTAATTTTGGTGTAGCGTACAACAGAAGACATCAATGAAATTAAAAATAATAATACTCATAAAATCTCAGGTTCTTACCGGTGTGATATATATACTACAAATAAAATATTTAAGTTTATATTCTTACATAGAGATTTGAATCTTCTAAAAATGAGATGGATCAATTTGATTAAATATTATTTTTACTCAACACACTACCACCCTGAGAGTGTGAGAATGGTTTTTGACTCTCTTAAATAGAAGGACCATTCTATTTTTTCTATAATGGCAATTAAAATAGATATAATACTTATTTATTTCTAGAAGTTGGATCTTGAAATAATTAAAAAATAATAAGTATCTTATCTTTATCTGATGAGTGTTCAACCATTAATCCATGTATTGATTAAAAGGGAACAAATAGGGGATGTAAAACTATTGAAGAAGATGAGAAATATTACTATGTCAAACAATGATTTTTATGGAATGAAGTGTTTTAGGAAATACATATTTTACCTATCAATAAATAAATTTAAGGATGAGTTATTAGTTTAAGCTCATAGTTAATCATTCTCCAATAATCATAGAAGTATAAATATTTATAGAGATATTAAATAGTATATTTGAAATTATATCATTAAAATAGAAATTATAGAGTATGAATTTTTATCCATGGTATGTTATAATGTTAATTCTAAATATCTAAAGTCTAAAGGGGTGATATAACCAATACCCATATAAGAATGGAAATGGGGAAAAATCAACATGCATTTTATTATAGGACTCCCCAAAATATACAAATTCACTAGTGTAATTTTTATTTTAGTTGATCACCTTAAAAATTCATAAAATTTAATTATTATTAGAGAATATTTGTATCTTTTTTATTTTTCTAGGATATAAATAAATAAATTGGTAAGGTTTCATGTTGTATTATATTAAATTGTATTTGATCGGTATCTCGTATTTTCATTGAAGTTTTGGAGAAGTATTAAATAAGATTTAGATATTGAGTTAAGCATTGACAGTAAATTTAATCCTAATATGGACGGTCGATCTGAGATATACAGTCAGTCCTTAAAGATATGTTGAGAGATTTTTTATGGATTTCAAAGGCGTTTGGGATCGACAGCTTCATCTCGTCACACTTTCTTACAATACTAACTTTAAATCGAGTATTTAGATGGATCATTATCAATCACTCTAAAGAAGGAAGCATAAAACTACAATTTTATATGTTGGAGTTGGAGAATGAAATATATTAGAACCATATATAACTAAGGATTTGGAATAGGATGTCAAAGATATTAAAAATAACATCAGGGAATCACATCATCACTAAAAGAGTTGTGCTGACAATTTTCAGTGAGATCTAGAGTTAGAAATTAGTGATGAGGTATTCCTAAAAATATCACATTAGACTATGGTTATGAGAATTTTAAATAAGGTAAATATAATCCCTAGATATATCATACTCTTTAAAATTATTTATAGTGTTTGTATGGTTGTTTATCACTTCCCAATTTCACTAAATTTTTCTCATGTTCATAATAGATTTCATGTATATATTTTGAGAAAGTAAATACCTTATCATTAACATGCATTTATCTCATAGGTTGTACTAGTGGATCGCAATATTTCTTATAAGGAACCACTGGTACATATTGTAGATAGAACATATAAATTTCATCAGAACAACACCCCTCACATGGCAATTGTTTTATAAAAATCCAATGAATTTTATGAAGCTGTGTGTGAACATAAGGTTGTGATAAGCCAGAAGTATCTTATTTATTATATTATTGTAACATAATTTTGAGGGATAAATTCATTTAAGTGGTATATAATATGACACTATGATATTTTAGAATATATATATATATATATATTTTTAAATGTGAATGATAAATTTTTTATACGCAACCTTGAGCTTACAGAAACTTTGCTATATTAATGAAATATTACATTATATATCACATATTCAAGGAATTGTAGAGTATGAATATGAATAAAATAATTATAAAATATATAAATAAATTATTTTCTGAATATAATTTTATATAACAATAACATGGAAAATAAATACTCAATTTGAAATTTTAGGAATAAATTATTTTAATTTTAAGCATCAATTTAGCATGAAATTGTATTTTTTTCATTTTATATCATGATAATTTATTAACATATATTTTTATGTAATATATTTCTATATAAATAATAATAATTCATAAATTGGTTATCAATTTAATATAAAGAAATAATTCTTTTGAAGGTAAAAATAGACATTTTTCAAAATAATATTTTTTATGTTCTCAATGTATTTCTATTTTAATAAATTAAAATAATAACTAATTATAAATGATTTTAATTTTAATATTAGATGTTAATGGAAATAAATTTACATTCATAATATTTTTCTTTCTATTTATATAATTAGTATAGGTTCATTTTGTGCTTTATAATTACAATTTTTCTAAAAAATATTTTCATCCCGCTTTATCAAATAATTTTTAAATAAATATATACCACTTATAAGAACTGAATTTAAAAAAATGGATTATATAAATGAAATAATAATGTTATTTTTAAAAATAATTCAATTTCATTTTTTTTACATAATGAATTGTAATCACGGTAAAACTTCATTACTAGCAAAAAAGATAAAATGTCTAATGAGAGGTTAACCTAAAGGAATAAGGATAAATGTAACCTAAATACTTGTATAAATAATTGTTTTTGAATTTATTAAGATCTTATATAATCCAATTTTCGTATTTTATCCAATTTGGTGCCAACATACAATGAATGTGACCTTTCATTATTATAATGTTTAGAATAATTACAAGTGTGTCACTCCCCTCACTTATAAAAGAGATATTAATGTCCTATATTCCTTACACCTTATTGATCAAATTATATAAAAAGTCAAAAACTAAATATATTCTAACCATCCCTATACACGTTATAAAGGTTTTGGTATTATTTTAATACTAAACCATGGGTTATAATGTAGAGATCCAATGGTTGTTTCTCAAAGAAGAGGTGTAACTCTTAAGTGGGTTCCTTCATATTTATTTCTTATTACGCCTCCTTGAAACAAATAATAACCAGGATAGTATAAAATACATATTTTTAATATACTGAAATGTTATTTCTTATGTTAATCCCCATTTTTATCTCACTTTCCATCCTATGGGAAATGAAAACAGTATTAATGTGTTTGAGTGCAGAACCACCTCCACGAAGAAATGTATTTCATTATTCATCATTATCACTATAATAGAGTTATATATATGGATTTAATGATTTTATGTGATATTTATGATGTAATAATCGTTTTTAAAATTATTTTTATTAATATTTATTTAGACTCGACCCTTAAAAATGTAAACATTACTCATGTGAATGTATAGTCAACAGTCTCCATGATGTGATGCAATTCATTTTCAGCACCACCATATATGTATGGTTATAAAATTATATATAATGAATAAATATTATATTTATCAAATTACTCATATTATTTACATTATTAGAAACTTACCAAGGATATAGTATCAATGTCATCAAACTAAAATCATGGATCACAAATAGACCACTTTTCAACAGAATAATTATTTCAATGATGAATCATTTTTAAAATGTTAATTGCAAATTATAAAGAATTTATATAGAGTAAAATATATAAATATGGTCATATAAAAGGTTTATGATAAATAAATATTTATTCTATAATTTTTTTCACATATATGGAATATAACGAGACTTAAGGTAAGGGTTATTGTTACATGTTCATTTCATTTCAGAATAATCAATATTAATTTTCAATTATGTGAAATAATATGGTCATTATATTTTGAAACCCATATATTTTATCAACAATGGGTGTTTCATGGTTTTTAATGTTTTCCATTCATTTTCTTCTCATTGGTATGTTAAATTATTAATAAAAAGTTTTTATGAAAAGAAAACCATATATATCCTCGTTAGTAATTAATCCTTTTCTTCCATGTCCCTGTTATTCCAAATTGTTTAAATAAGTTTTTAACTATAAATGAAATTTTTTAAAATTTTTTTATTCACTAGATTTTTATTTATTTAGAAATTTTTAAATTGTATATATTAAAAATTTCTAAATAAGATGTGTTTTACTACATATAAGAGTGTAAAAATAATGGTCTATATTTAATTTTGTAGAATGGACAAATTTTTCCACGGTCGATGCCATTCTTGACTTTAAAGCTTCTTTTAAAAGATTCAATATTTATTTTCAATTAAAATATTTTTATAAATATTATTGAATTTTTTTGTATTTAATGATATTGATTAAAAAACATATTCTCTCTTAATTTCACAAAAAAACATCAAATGTTCTTTTAAAGGAATTTTTCATTTATGTAAAAATACATTGATGTTTCATATACTCCATTGACTATATGTCCAAATTATATTATACATGATATTTATCTTGATGGATTATGATTATGTGATTATGAAATATTTATGGAACCTGTTTTTTCATCAGTTGTCTTATAATGAAATGAGGAATATTTTTATGATATTGTGGCACGTATAGGTATGTTTTTAAATATAGGATCAGAGGGCCTGAAAATATTTATCCCTTAATAAATATTGTATGTAATGATACTCATTAGTTAATATGGACTAGAATAGGGATTGAAGATGGTTTAGTAAGGGATTATGTCCACTATGGTAGTCTTAGAAGTGAGCCTTGACTAAGGAAATAATGGGATGGGGAGTAAAACCAATACAATATTGGTATTTTTGATCTAATATTGTCTTTGAAGTGATCTTTATCAAGGAAAATGACATACTATGATTAGGTGTATGCCAAATATGTTATTTTTTATTCTTATGATATGTTCATATGGATCATGATTGAATATTAATGATTCCAAACACATTTTACCTGTTCCTTTTTTCAAAAAAAATCTTATCCATGAATCGTGATTAATGGTATTTGACCCATTTGGTATGAAATTTATAATTTATGACCATGTTATTATGCCCTTATGCTTATCGCATTCTCACTTTTGATCATTGATTTATATATCCTTTGTTTATCCTTATTCAGCTCAGAATTTCTTATGTTTCTACATCTATAGGTTATGGAGACAAGTTTTAATTAGGGTATGTATAATGAGGTTACTATGTAAGAAGTAATTTATGAGTGATTCTAATGATATTTAATGAAATAAGTTTATTATGTATCTCGTCTCCAAAGTCACTCATCCATTACTGTCCTGGGGAATTTGTTGTTTTGTGACATATTGAATATTCCACTAAAATGATGTCATATTTATGTATGAATTAGTTGGTTAAAAAATATTATTAACAATTATATAATATATTGATTCTCATATGTGTTACATTGAATCTTAAAACACTTCCAAATTTATAATCTAAAACACAGAAAGGTAATATTATGCAAAATAATCATAGTTTTAAGGATCATGGATCATGAACTTCAACATCAATATACATAATATTTTGTATTCACAAGTATTCTTTGGGATGTATATCACCATAACTTATGATTTTGTACATATCTTCATCTATTATCTTCCAAATGATCTTTATCAAAGGATATATAACTCATCATGATATTTTCCAATATTATCTTCAATTTTTACTTCTACAATATCTTTAATTTGTACATCTTCTAAATATATTTCTTCTAGACTTCATTATAATTATTTTTTAATGATACTCATTAGAATACTCTATAATTGACATATAAATTCATCTTATCTTCTCTAAGTGTATCGTTTTTATGTATAAATTTGAATAATGTTACTTCTAGATATAGGTTCCTTAAACATAAGGAGTGATTAAAAGGATATGGGATAATAATCAGCATACATCATTGATGGAAAAATAGAAATTTATAAGAAAATTATATATTAAGCCTCATTTTTATCTAGAAATCCAATTTTTGGGATCCAAATATCATTTACTAAAATATCCTAAATCATTAGAATTTTTTTAGAATGGAAAATATGTTGTTTATCCATAACATAATAACATTTTTTGAACAACCAATTCCAAAAAATTCCAAAATATTGGTTTTTCAAGAGATATATATATCTGATAGCTATTTCAACTTAACTTCCCCCCAAGGGGTAAACTTGATTCGTCTTCATCATCATGGATGATACCCTGAAAAATATTATTTTCTATATGAATTGATATATATTATTCCATGATGGATATATTCCATTGTATTATACTAATTTTACAATATTATTTTCTCATTATGTTCTATACATAAATTACATCACATTCAATTCCATACACAATGAAAATAAACACAACTTATATAGGAATAAGTTGTATTCACTTTTTTTTATAGTAAGATAAACAATGCTATGAAATAATCATGTTCTTAAAGACACACTTCAATTCATTTTAAACTATTTTATAATTATTCCAGATTACACAGTTTTTAGTCATAGAAAAACTATTCCCCATGGGAAAAATTAGTTTTACTTATCGTACTTTAATCTGTTCCCTTTTGTGGAACATAATTTTTCCCATCAAGTAGCAAGAATAATACATTTTTCTATTTCTTCCATATTTCCTATTATACCCAACAAGGTAGGACAAATAGTCATTAATACATTAGTAACATGATCATAATTTTCATTATGTGAATAGATTTACTTCATAGTAGTATTTTTAAAACATTAATCCATTTAATATATCTGCCTTTTATTTACTTATTTCCACTATCCTTGTAGTACCTCCCTGTAATATTCAAAAGTTTTACCATATTTTATGTATTATCTACACAATTTCTCAAAATCCAATAAGATACCTACATTAGAAAATATCTCATCAATTTTAACTTCTTCTTCAAATATATCTTCTAAAAAACAATACTTTTGTTTCCTTAAAATATTTATTCTCTTTGTAAATTTATTATCATTTTTTTTATCTTTAATATTAATGAATTACATGAAACCATATGTGATGTGTCCTTTCCTTCTATAATAATATCGTTTCTTTTTTGATATATCATCTTCCATTTCATTCTTCTTGGGTTAGTTTCATTTAACAACATTATTTGATTATGCTCTACGTTTTACTCACCAATATTATTTCTCAATTTTTTATTTGTCTTTTATGGACTTCTTCTTTTATTAGTAATTGATTTATGTTTGGTAGGAATAAATTATAACTCATATTCAAATTTATGAATTTTATTACTATTTTAAAAAAAATTATTATGATATTTAAATCTAATATAAGTAAATATATTTACCTTATACCATGAAAATTTATTGTGTCTATAACAATTTCATTTTAATTAAATATGTTTTGAGATATTTTTACACTTCGTAAGTTTTTTTTTCTACAGAATTATCCACATCATCGGCTTCTAATTCCTGTATCTTTTTTCATAATGTGTTTCCATGATAATCATAAATATATAAGAGAAAATTTTAATAGGAATATTCATAAAATAATCAATATCATTAGATTATAGATCTTTTAAAAATTTTGTGGACTCAAACACTGTATATCCATAAAAATCATATTCTAGAGGATCATTCATAGTGGATTTATCAAAATAATTACCACTTTGATTAACATCAAATAATAGGGTATCATCTTTTTATCTTTTTGAGAAGTTAACTTCTTCAAAATCATGGCTTCAAAATTCTTCCCTTTTTCATTGTTTTCTAAAACCATTTTACTTTAATTAATAAGAATAATCTCTATATTATCAATCTATTATATTTCAAAAACAATCTCAAATAAATACTTTATATAATATAGTTAAATTAACTATAATAAAAAATTATGACCCTATTAGATGAAAACATTATTATCATAAATAAAACATGAAATTACTAGAGGATCATATAATCACACATAGGGGTAGTGTGGATACATTTTACGAAATTCATTTGTCATAAACTTTTTACACACACTTTCTATATAATCCTCTATGTAATTAAATATTTATGGATATGTTCTAGTATTCTTAATCCACACCACTATATGAAAATGAGTAAATAAATTATAGAGATCAAAAAATTTTATTTTTACAACGATGATTCTCAATGTGGGAATCTACAAATTTTTTTCTTTGGGTCATGTTTCAGATATATATTTCAAAACACATCAAATTATTTAACATTGGGGAACCTATCATCCTGATCCCTTTGGAGAAATCACACATTTCTTAAATGTTTAATGGGAATGAGCCAACATTTACCCAATTGTAACTCATAACAAGTTATTTATAACATATCCCTTGTGTCATTATTAATATAATTGGTTGGGATTGGATAATATTGGAAATCTCTATGTAAGAACCCAAATATTTATTTTATGTATGAATCATGATTTCATGTTATTTTTGAAGAAAATGGTAGGGAAATGATTTATCTATGAACATGTTGTGTACTCTTATGTACACACCATGTAAATCGAATCCCATGTACAGTTGTGTTCTGGCCATGTAATGGCCATGTGGTGACCTGGATGACCTTTAATGTTGAGGTCCGATTAAGTCCACTACACGGTGGGTAATTTTAAAGAACACACTATGTACCCTTATTGTTTATTTTATAAATCAGAGTGGGATTGAAAATAATATTTCAAAACTCCTTTTCTCCCCTTGGTTAGTAAAGGAGAGCAATAGAATAGCAATAGATCTTCAAACCCCTCCAGATTCTCCATCTGACCGTCGATTGAGACGCCATCGGGTGTGTCAGAATCCCACCGGTGAGATCTTAAAACCGATAGAGCCTTTATTCTTGATTCCTTATCACTTGTGGGTTATTCAAGGTTGGGAATATCATCCCTTTTGTAGATATAAACCATTCTAGGCTGATTCAAGGGCTGACATTCAAGTGTATTGATCGTACAACATAAGGTAGGTGGTTTTTTCATTTCATTATTCATTATTGGATTAAATAAGCTTTATGTTCTAAATATCTGTGTTTGGAATATTTATTTATTGATAATTTAACACGTTTTAATTCTTTTTATGGTCTTTCTGATTTAGAAAGTGTTATTTCTTATCTGTAAGGTTAGGTACCTTGTTTTCCATTCCTTGATTGATTGTGATGGAGTTTGTTTGATTATATGAAATGAATTTATCATTATTTGTGAATTTTTAGCCATATAGTAGTCATAGATAACTTGTGTTTCATTGATATAATATGTGTGATATTTTTCCAAGGACCATGAGATACTTGGACCACGAAGACTATGGGGACTTCTACGCTATTTACACTAGACCATGATAGCCACGATGTAGATGTTGAACCAGAGGTATCTACCATGAGTGCTAACCAGGAGGTAGATTATATTTACATTATTTATGTTGAACTAGGGGTATTGATCATGAAAGCTACCCAATAAGTTGTTTATGATTTATTTAATACTATGTGGGACCAAAGGGGTTAAACAATGAGAGGTTTCCCAGATTGTTGTTATTCATTGATTGTATGATTGTGACGTGTTTGCCAAGCCAAAATACAAACATGGATTCCATGTTACTTGTTTATTTATATGGTCTTCTGAGTCATATGGTTTCCTCTATTACATAGGGGTATATAGACCGTAGGCTAGATCATGAGATTACATGATTCAAAGGATAAATATAAAATGTAAATGAATGTAATTGAAAAATGCAGGCTTGTTTACATTGTGTACATCATCAGTTATTACTTAATTTCTACATGTTACATACTTAATATATTCACTGATATTTAAGCATAGATATTTTGGTGATTTCTTTCTGGGAATCTTCTCACACCATTTTTGGGTCATGTTTTGGACCCAAACAGATTATATGATTACATGTTTAGATAAGGTAAAAATCATTTCTTCGTCATGTACATGATTTCTATTGGAGCTGGAGAGAATGAGACTAAGATGAGGCTTGTGATGCTATTGGTGTTTACTTATTTACAATAATTTGGTTTCAATATTGTATTTCTATAATTGTGACTTGTTTAGATTCCTTCGTAGACACATATTACATGCAAAATTTATATATTCTTTAGTTGTTAAATTATTTTCATTCATCCATTATTTACTTTTGTCATATGGTATTACTGATTCCACTTTTGTTTACTATTTCCTTTCTAATGTGTATGTTATTCCAAAAAGGGCATAGTTTCTCCATTATCACCCATTTCCCTCACTTCTAGTCAGCACCCTCTGGCATTTGGTGGAATGTGCTTGAGGTCATGTGACCAACAGGGTTTGTGGTACCTTTGGACCACACCTGGAATCGAAATGTTACAAAGTGGTATCAGAGGAGTTTTCTTTTAGGATTTTCCAGACTATTTGGAGCCAATAGACATAGATATTAATGAATATGTAGTTGGTAATATGTTGTGCTCAGGAGTAGCTAACTTGTGTATAGGGAAACACCATGTTACCTTGAATATTTCAATTTTCATGTTTGGCCATTGGTACAGTTGATTTGACATCACTATTGGTTGATTAACTTGTTTTGTAATATTATCCTTTATATTATTGAGGTTATATTTTTTTTCAACCTGATTATATGAGGTTATTCCATCTCATGCATCAAATAGACACTTGGTATAGATCACATGTCAAGAATACTTGTCATTCCATTAGTGTGCATTACTGGTTACATGTTGTTGGGATATATGTATTTGTAGATATTCATGTTGTTGTAATAGATGTTGGGATATAATACCTACTATTTTGTTAGGGTATTAGTATATGTATAGTTTCATTTGGATGGACACCACGATTTGGTCCTCAGGGTGTTATGGTCCCTCGTATATCGGAATTTGGTGGATCATGTTTTATTTTTAATTGAATTATAATATGATATGACTTGAATAAGGATGTAAAACCTTGATTTTCAAGGATTATGGGACCTCACGAATAAAAACATGGCATGAAATGGAAAATTTTTATAATTTTAAGGGTTCTAGATAAGTTTTATATGTTTACTTTTTGGAAACCCAGACTGCACAACACGTGATGTTATGAACCCACGCCTTGTGTTCTTCTGTTCTAGAAGAAACCACTTTTCATAAGTATATGTAGTGTATAGTATTTTCACACCTTTTATTTATTGACCATGTGACTGAATATGTCAGTAGATACATGGGGATGATATACTTTTGGTGGAACACGTCGTCTTGTGGGAGTAAACGTCATGCTGGATTTAGTCGTGTATCTAGGCATGTGACTAACGACACAGGTGGATGGAACTTTTGTTGTACACACTGTGTCAAGTTAGTGAATTCCATGTAGTGTTACTCCAGGATAAACTGTGTGGTTCCAGCCATGTGGGGGAAAACCCCCAGTTCTTGAGTTTTCTTAAGGACAAGCCGTGTAGATTAAGTACACCCCATGTAGTTTTTTGCAGAAAGAACCCGTGTGAGTCTGGCCATGTAGACAGACATGGCAAGGAGGGAAGACTTGAGTACACAACGTGTTACTGGATGGAGCATTCTGTACCAATTATTTTTACATTTCAAGGTATGTGAGGGTACATGCCTATGTAAGATCATGAGTGTACTTGTCTTGTATGAGTTCTACACCCCGTGTAGCCATCTTTTGTACCCATTGATGGTATATTCCTATTTTATCTCCCAATGTCTGTTTTGGACTCATGTGTAGTCCTTTCTGAGTTGTTCTCCGCATAGATCATGATGGTGGAACCTGTGGATTGTTATGAAGACCTATAATAGGTATGGTGGGGGGGGGTCTTTTTTAAATGGAGAGGTTTTCCCCCCAGTTTCCATTTGTAGTTGTATCTCAGGAGTGAGACCAATGCGTAAATTATTGGTTTGGTGTTTGGACCATACTAGTTGGGACCTTTGATCTGAGATGAGTTATGAGCTACCTCTCATGAGATTTTTCCTTAGAGGAAGTTTCTTGTGTGAGATTTGTCTTATGGCCTATGAGGCCATGAGTCTTGTTTATTCTAGGTAGTCCATAGTAGCGTCCCTCATCTCTGAACCATTTCAAGGATCCATATCGTGGGATGCCCTTATTTTTTTTATTTTTTTTAAGATCTGTTGTAGGATTCTTATGCATACATTATTGGGAAGGGAGTTTTAATCGAATGAACTGGTTATGTGTTCATGATTTTTGTGGTTAATGAACTATTATTGGGTTCCCTTTCTGAGGAACCTAGATAGTTTAACAATATCATGGTAGTTAAACTGTGTTGTTAAAAAGGATCATACATTCAAACATTCCATTTGTTGATCTAAAGTATTTTACCAATGGCTTTTGAGCCTAGAAAATCAATTTTTCATAACCTAGTAGTGGAAGTTGATGATAAGTCTTCGCAAGATGCTATCTCATTGTTGGTAGCACTCTTAGAGCTATTTTTTTGCTTTATGTTGATTTCTTTTTATGTTATTGTGGTCTAGGTGTTGTTTTCCTTGGAAGTAGTTATAGTTCTAAATGAAATATTTGTTCGGAGGGGTAGTCATTGTGCCTTGTCTTTTTCTATAGTAACAAGCTTGAGGATCACTTGATTCTCTTTGTCAGATATGCCTTGGGAATGTTCGGCTGTTAGTAGGTCATGTAAACCTCTCTTTTCTTTAGCGGTGGATGACAAGGTACATCATCACCCGATTTAATGGTTATGTAAATGATGTGATTATGTGCCAGTTCTTATATGAGACATCTACTACTAGGATGCATAGGGTGGAAAAACTATGCATAGTACCCCAAAATGTGTCATTCGTTGATCTTTTATAATTGTAGTAGTATATGTTAATATAGGTGATATCCATTGATTTGTAATTTTTTAAATGAGTTGATTATTTAGGTTATATTGTTTTCCTTTGAGATGTAGTGTATATTCTTGGGTTATCTCTGGTGTAGTGTAACCTAAGCATTCCAAAAAAAAATTCATCCAACAACTTAGGAGGACATTTTAGGACATGGGTGTTTTGACACACCAGTTTGTTTATCTTTTAGGTTTCATGCCATGTGATGTGACGTGGTGATCGTGGTTCATGGAATGGTGCACATAAATTTATGTTATTTCTAAAATGGAATGTTTGATATCATTAATTCCTTCTCAATGTATAATACACTCTTAGGTAGTTTCCTTAATGTTGGTTTTAATTCAAATGCATTCATTCTAGGTAGAAAGATCACAACAAAGGACCATTTAGAAATGGTCGTTTTTACTAGAATAATTATGAATATAGTGGGTCTTGTTTAATTTTGGTTCTTTTTATGTATCACAATATTGTTCTGATCAGTTAAATTATTATGCATTAGAATGTAATGCTGAGTATACTTTAGGAGGTCGACCAGTAGTTGTTCAACTGTCATTTTCTTGTAATTTTTGAAGTCCTATTAGTGTTATTTTTCATAAGAGGAGAGCATGTACCCTATCATTATATCGTCCTGGGTTCATTAAGATACCATCTATTATACGCCCTGC
This sequence comes from Viscum album, assembly GCA_963277665.1. Classification (NCBI taxonomy): domain Eukaryota; kingdom Viridiplantae; phylum Streptophyta; class Magnoliopsida; order Santalales; family Viscaceae; genus Viscum; species Viscum album. The sequence continues at coordinate 793,384,186 of OY728164.1, forward strand.
TACAGTTGGAAGTCGTTGGAATGGTTCATGATCACTTACTGTGTGATGCCCTGGATGCGTGGTTTTAGTAGAGGCTTGGTTAATCTTGAGTGATACTTGAGTTCCCTTGTATGAACCCCTTGGACAGAATCTTTATGCCTTATGCTTCCTTGATTTGATCAGAAAGAAGATGTCTTTCTTGGTTCTTTTAGTTTTCTTATGTGGTATTTTGGGATTCACACAAAAGTATCACATGTACAGGGAGTATGGACCACCTTGGTGAGTTCCTTAGGCTCCAGGTTGATTAATATTAGGTTCTCTAATAATTTTAGTTGGGATCATATGTAATTCTTAAAGTGGAAATAATTATAGTGGGATAGATCTATAATTACATTTCCTTTGTATAGTGGAATTTCTTTTTTATTCATCAACAGATAGTGTGACAAAGGAGCATCCCCAAGGGAGAGATGTAGCCTTCAGTGAACATGTTCATTGTGAGAACATGCTGAATTGGGAAAAGTCTTTCTATTTATGTATAAATACGTTGGCCTTCTAATCCATGTGTTTATAAGATATGTTATCTATTGTTGGTTTGATAAGATATCAGTCTTGTTCAGTGAGTATGGTTCGAGTGAGAAAGTTTGAACACCCATCATGTTAAGGGTGGGAGTGCTGTGAAAATTCACACTGTATTTCAACTAAAGTTTAAATGACCTATTTTGGTGTTGTTATTTTAGGATTGACCTTTCCGTTTTTTGAGGATGCCGTTATGAACTCATTTGTGTTTGGATTCTCTTAGTTAAAGTAAAACAATCCTATAGTGTCACTAGAATTCTTAGGGCATTCATTGTAGGGTTTTTCAAATGTTGGAGGTATTGTAGTAACGATACTATGTGAGTTGATCTCTAAATGCTCACAAATGTTGCACATATATTGCTGATTAAGGAAAATTTTAGTGTTTATGAGATTAAAAGGTTATAAATATGAGATATTATAAAATTACATTCGGTTATTCATTCCATCATTTCAGACAGGGATGCCAGGTTCACTTCTCATGTCAAGTAAGGACTAAAAAGGGATTTGGGTACATAGGTATTTCTATGTTCAACTTACCATCCCCAGGAAGATGGCCAGTCAGAGTGCACTATTTAAGATTTGAAGGGCATTCTTTGAGCATGCTTCCTTGATTTCAGCAGCACTTGGGAGAGGCACATTCCCCTAGTTGATTATTCTGACAACAACAGTTTTCATGAAATGATTCAGATGGCACCTTATGATGTTTTGTATGAAAATCATTTCCAGTCACCTGTATGTTGGATGGAATAAGGATTGAAAACTATGTTGGGACCTCATCTTTCCCAGGAGACCACTTAGCAGGTGGAGTTGATTTAGAAGAGAATGTATTCTGACTAGTTTCAGAAGAAATATTATATTGATCAACAGATACGACGTCTAGAGTTTGAGGTCAAATACTAGGTTTTCTTTCATTTTAAATAATGGTTAGGACACAGTAATATAAGGATTCAAGGGAACATTTTACTGAGATACGTCAGGATGTTTGAATTTTTGGAGAGATTCAGACTGGTTTCATATCATTTGGAGTTTCCACAGAGGTATCAGGCTATTCACAATGTATTTATTGTTTCTTAGCTATGAAATTACTTTTCAGAACCATATCATTTTTTTTCAACCCGATGAGGTTAATTTCTTGAGGGATGTATCCTTCTAAGAGCACCTTATTCTGATTGTGGATCATAATATAAAGGTTCCTAGTGGCCCGCATTTTCCTTTGGTACGGGTAATATGAAAACATGAGTGAGTACATGGTAAGAATTGGGAGAGAGATGTTAATGTATGATCACAGTGGCAAAAGTTGTTCGAAACTTCATCTTCACCACCCATGGAATAGAAATTAATGGATGAATGGCTTTTATGAGAGATGTTTGTAACAACCCAGATCTTTATTTCAGGTTGTTTTTGAGGAAAAATGAAGAGAAATGGTTTTTCTAAGTACACGTCCTGTACTCCTGAGTACATGCCTTAGACCTAGCATGTCGCGTACTAACGTGTTCTGGCCATGTAATGGGCAAATACATGGCCATGTAGTGACATGGCTGACCGCTTAAGTTGGGGGCTCAATATGACCACTACACGCCGTGTAGTTTTTAAGAACATGCAGTGTACTTTTCTCTTTTATTTTGATAAATAATAATGGGGTTGCGTCTAGTCATTGTAAACACCTTCTTATACTCTTGGTTCACACATGAGAGAAACATAATAGCTGAAGAACATCAATCCCCTCCCGATTCTCGGTCCGACCTCTTATTGAGATGTCGTCAAGTGAGTCGGAATCCCACTGTTGAGTTATTAGAACCCCTATAAAATTTCTTCCTGATTAATTGTGTCTTTTGGGATATTCAAGGTTGGTAATTTTTGTCCATTTTGTAGATCTATGCTATTATAGTCTTTTTCAAGGGCTAAAGTTCAAGAGTATTGAACTTATGACATCGGGGTAGGTACTTTATGCCTTTTTTTGTTCATCTTTGGATTATATATACTTAACATTCCAAATACCCATGTTTGGGGTATTACATAATTTGGAGTTTAACCCTGTTTAATACCAACTATGGTTTTTTATTGGGAAAAGGTTATTACTTATTCGTAAAGATAGTTACCTTGTTTTCTATTCTGTGGTTGATTAAGATGGAGTTTTTTCATAATATTAAATTCTTGTGTCATGATTTTTGAATGTTTAGACATGTAATAGTCATAGATTACATGTGATTTCATGATATGATATGCATGTTGTTTTTCCAGTGGACCATAACGGCCTTGTACTAGGAAGACTAGAGAGACTTCTACGTTATTTACACAGGGTCATGAGACCCATCATAGAGATGTTGACCCAGGTGGTATTGACCGTGAGAGGTACACATGAGGTCGTTTATATTTACATTATGCGACGTTGATCTAGGGGTATTGATAGTGAGAGCTACCTAGAAGGTCATTTATAATTTATTTAATACAATGTCTGACCAAATGGGTTAGACTATGAGAGCTTTCCATGAGGGTTGTTATTGATTGATTGCATGATTGTGATTTGTCTGCTAAGCCAAATCACAAGCTTGGACTCATTCTTACTTTTTTGTTTATATGGTCTTCTGAGACATATGGTTGTTACTATTAAAAAAGAGGATATATATCTTATTCTCAATCCCAAGATTACATGATTCAATGGATAAATACTAAATTTAAATGTATGTAATTGAAAACTATAGGATTGTCTACTTTGAGTACTTCCTACTTTATTGCCCCATGTTTGCATATTTACCTGATATATATATTCACTAATATTTAGGCATAGATCTTTTTGTGGATGCCTAATAGGATTCATCTCACACCCTTTTGGATAATGTTTTGGACCCAGACATATTATATGACTATAGGTATATATATGGGAATGTTTTCTTCCTCATCAGGTACTTGATTGTTGTTGGAGCTAGAGAGCATGTGACCTAGAAGAGGCTTGTGATGTTGTTGGAGTTTACGGATTTTCTATAATTGGGTTTTAGTCTTTTATTTCAATCATTGTGACTTGTTTGGATGATTTCCTAGATACATGTAACATGAATAATTTATATATTATCTAGTTGTTATATTACTATTATTCATTCACTGTTTTCTTTGTTGTATGGTACTAATGCTTCTACTATTGTTTACTATTTTATTTCCATTGTGTGCACTCTATAAATGATGGTATAGTTTCCCTGTTATCACATGTGGCCCTTGCTTCTAGTCGTCAGCCTATGGAATTTGGAGAAATATTTTTTATGGCATGTGACCCATAGGGTTTGAGGAACCTTTTGGCGGCACCCTGAACCAGGAGGTTACACTCTAGTATTCAGTGTACATTCTCAAAATACATGTAAACAATAAATTCTTTTTTATCCACGATGTCTCTACATATAATGGTTAGAACTTTTTCCTCAATTTTGTATTTCAATAACCTGTATATACTCTAATAAATTTTCATTCACATTTGTCTCTTTAAAAAACCAATATTTTAGAACTTATTTATGATTAGGATAGAAGGAATTAATATCAAAATTTTAGAAATTATGTCTCTTGAACTACTTCTTCATCATGTAAATCTATATTCATAAAATCCAAAAGTGCTGAGTGCTAGTCTAACTCACTTACACCCAATTTCTTAACTTCCAAAATTCTCTCTTCGAAACATTAAAACATTATGTTTTATATCCTAAAATTATTCTACCGATATGATATTCAAAAATTTTATGATCTATTCCCCCTCCCTTCATATAGATACCCATACTTTTCATTCAAAGATATTATATCTTGTTAGGTAAATATTCATTACATTACATAATGATCCTTTTACGAATAATATAGTTCTAGTTCATTTGGAATCATGGATACATATAAAATTTCTTATTATAATATCTATATCATTTCCCACATAATTATTTAAAACTTTCACTTTTATTATACATATCATACTTAAAAACATCATTTATATCCTAGGGATAGAAAACATAAGAGATTATGAGATCATATTCTCATTTAGGGTAAATAATGGAGATATCAATGATCACATGTGTATAATTTTAGAATAATGGTATGATAACAAGATCAAAATATATAAAGACCATACACTAAATATCATAGATAAAGATATTTAGTATCAGAATAAATCATGGTATTTAACTAGATATGAATCATAATGGAATTAAAAATCATGATCCAAGGGGGAATAAAATTAACATATGGAATAGATTTTGGTCATACACATAAGCATAGAAAACAATTTTCATAGTAGTCGAGGCTCCATTCCAAGACTATATTATTAGATTGCGTTCACTCCCAATTCCATCGTATTAGTCAAGGATAAATCTAAGGACTATCATAGTGTATATTTTCCCTTACAGGACTAGTTTCACTCTCTTTTCAATTTTTTTTATCTCATGAGATATCCATCATTACCCAATACATTGGATGACTATATAATTCTAAGACCTCCCATGTAACAATTAAAATCATATTTTTTCATGCCACTATATGATAAAACATTTCAAACATCATAACCGTTGAAAAAAGTGGACTCCAAAAATATTTAATCCTGGAATAACATTTTCCAATGAATAGGCATTGTAAACGTTTTATCAACTTCCCATACCATAAACTATAGAAAAGTAATGAGTTTCATAAACATCTTGTGATCATAATCATAAACCATCCAAAGAATTAATAAGAATTATATCATTGGATAATATCTTCATTAATGATTATTTAACATTGAATTATGCCTCTTTAGATGAAAAATGCATTTAAAATATATCATGGAATATTTCTTGATAAAAATAACCATTTCACGTTGAAATCACCGAACTAAAATTTTAAAATTTCCCATATATTATTGAAAATAAATCATTTAAAATAACCTTGGAAACTTGTACAAAACCATTATATTAGTTTGTTTTCATTATATGAATAAATTCCATTCACTCCCTATATGTTAAAAGTAAACTTTACTTTTATACTTCTGTAATAAAATTAAAAAGTACGTCATTTATTAAATTAAAATAATACTAATTTTGAACCATTTTTTATAAATTAAATCATGGATAATTTTTTTAAAAATAATAGTATAATATTAATGTTTACTCTGATAACATTTTAAGAAACCATGAGTATAAAAGAAAATTGATTTTTGTCGAAAGACATAAATAAACTTGTTTTTCCATAAAATTATTCATTCATATTCTTGAGTTCATAAAGATAAAAAAATGAAATGAAAAAAATGTAATTTTTGTAAATAACTAGATTATAAGAAAAATAACGAGTTTATTGAGAGTTATACTATAATATTTTATTATTTGAACTTAATCAAATAAAATATCAATAAACAATGAGACTGTAACATAAAAATCTTACCTCATGTTTCATATTTTGAAACTCTTGTATAAAAAGTATATTTATTATAAATTTATTCAAAAAAATATTTATATTTATCACAGTATATATTATTTTCTTATAACATCTTATCACCAATTTATTAACAATTCTTTATTAAAATCATTGTTCTGTGTGATCACTGCTTTATTTTTATTTCATATTTCTTTTCAACATTCTTGGTATTTATACTTTAATCATGTCTAAATAAACATAATAATATTAATAATGATTAGAATATCATATATATATATAAATTCATTATATATATATATATATATATATTCTTATAAAAATGTAGAGATAGAAAAAAATTTCATTGTTCATTGAGATGTTAGGCCGTATGCACACATAAAAATTGTTTCCATTTATCAGTGGATGATATGAAAGTTAAATAATAATTAAAGTATATATAATAATAATAATTTCCTAAATAAAATATATTTTTATTAAATAAATAATTATAACTATCCAAATAAATTCATTATAGAAAATTAATTACATTGCTATGTGGTGATTATAACTTCCACGTACGCATGAGAAATGTTTTTTTATATTATGGGAATAAAGTAGATAATGTTTTTTTCATCATTATAATAGAAATAACTTTTATTTAATATTATGAATTTCTTATTTTGGAATGAATAAAATGGATTTAGAATTTGTTTAAGAAGAAATAAAATTTAAAATGCTCAGTTATTTATTATACCTCTTCATTGAGAGCCATCTCTTAGCCAAAACCATAAGCCTTGAAGGGATGTTATTTGGAAGAAAAATATCTATTAGGTGGTGACAAAATCTTGGATGGTATAATATATTTTTTGGATGATCGTGAATGTTTATAATGTATTAGGAAGAGTGGAGAATAGTTGTCCTATTATAAGTGAGTGGAGGGACACACTTGGAAATAGAAAAAATATTATAATATAATTGAGTCATTCTAAAAAAAAGCCTAAAATTGGCCTTATATTTTTAAAACATAATCTTTCATAGAAATAACATCAAAAAATAAAATGTATACTATTTTAATTTTTATTTTATTTTTTATCTTTTTAATTAACTCCTTGGTTAACAAATTATATCCTTAACTGTGGTAAGAACATATTAAAGGCTTATAATTATATATATATGATGAAAACAAGATCATAAATGTAAAAGGGATGATTTTTTACACCTTATTTTATCAAATTTTCATCTTTCAATATTTGTGTGGTTTTAAAATTATTTAATAAATATTATTTTCCTAAAATATCATTAATGAGGGAGCCTTAAGCGGTGTGGCCCGGTTCAAACATAGATCATCGTTTCATGGAGGATGAGAATACAACATCGTTGATCAATATTGGTGGTGTTACATCATCAATCGTCGCGGTGTCGAGCCATACGACGCAGACCGAAGATGGCGATGTGAGTCATGTGGGAAAATCCACACCATTGGGTGATGGAGGCATGGAGGGAGTAGGACTTTTGTTGGTGCCCGATGTGAATACAACATCGTTGATCGATGATGGTGGTGTTATAGTGGAAATTTTCGTAGCGGCGAGCCATACAACGTTGACTGAAGATGGAGATGTGAGTCGTGCGGTCAGATCCACGTTGGTGGCTGCTGCTGGAGACGTGGAGAGAGCATGTCTTTTGTTGGTCATTGATGCTGGCAGCACAAGTGCTGTGGCTGGGACAGTGGCTAAGGCAGAGCTTGCTTCTACAGTGGATGAAAATTTAATTTCTACCACTGCAGGGAAATCAGAGTTTGGGAACTCGGTTTTGGTTCGTGTTTGCACTCATGGAGTTTTTGCTGGAGATACATCCACGCACCTACATGAGGGTGTTCCTGGAAAAGGAATCTTCCGGACTGGAAAGTCCCAATCTGACACTCTCAACAAGCGGTATTTTTCAGAGATAAATGATGCCATCATGGAGAGAATGGTCACGAAAGGTGACACTGCGTGTGTGATAGCTAACCGAGTAGCAATTCTTGACAGATTTAAAATCTGTTAATTCTCCAGAATCTCAAGGATTTTTCTTCCTGTTAGAGGTAAGTCTTGGAAACATGATGATTTAGTTTGTATGTTGGTCTCTATTTGTGGGTTTTCATGGTTGGAGATGTATTCCCTTGGGTCGTGGTTTCTTTCACATCATTTTCCCATTTGAAGACCTAAAGCGAAGGGCATGGGTGTGCAGCTCAATTTCCTTGATGCCAGGTATGATTTTTTTTCATGAGTGGGATTTTCATTTAAATCCATTTTCAATAAAGATTACTAGGTTTCATGTCTGGATCAAAATAATTGGCCTTAATTAGATTTTGTATCATCCTAATATCTTATTTAATATCGCCTCTTCTGTGTGAATTTCGATCAAAATGGACAGGAATACTGAGATTGAAAAATTTGGGCATTATGATAGGGTACTGGTGGAGGATGATTTGAGCTCATTCTTGATCCATAATGGTGTTTTGTCGGAATTAGATGATGATATTTCTTTAAAAGTTGAGTATGAAAGACTTCCTGATTTTTGTGCAGAGTGGCAAACTGTTGGTCATGTTAAAGGTAAATGTCACAGGAATGTGTTTTGCTCAGTTTTTTCTTTAAAAGGGAACCATGAAGCTTTTTGTAAGAAGAAAATGAGGAAGAAAACCTCAAAACATTTTGTCCTGCCTTGTGATGTACAACATCCCAATGTCAATGTGGGAAAGGTATTGCCCCAAGAGACTCATGGGTCAGGGGAGATGGCCGATAGGTTAATTCCAGGAGCGAATGAGGGCTATCCCATACTAGGATCTACCCCTTCATTTGAGGGCCAACAAAATCCGAGTCATGATGGGAATCTTTCAAGGATCCAAGAATAAATCAATATGTTAAGGGAATGTCAGGGCATTCATGTAAAATGGGATGATATTATGGATGACTCCCCAAAAAAAATGTGGATGATGGAGGTTTTCAACCTGTTCCTCCACGGAAAGTGGGACGTTGAAAAGAGTATTCCTACCTGAAGCCGATTATGGTTACCAGGTCCCATGGTCCTGTTGATTTTGTTCTGATTGGTATGGTGATGATGACTCCTATCAATATGTGTATGATTTTTGAACTTGGATGAGGGCATGAATTCTTGTATTACCCCAGCCTTCTACTTTATATATTTTCTTTTTCTTAATAAAAGGGCTCTCCCCTAACCTTTCTTGTATCATTAATGTCATTTGGGACACTATTAATTTATTATGAATTTATATAAAATAGGACACTAATAGAATTTGAGTGTAAAACTATATAATGAATATAATATTCTATATTAATCAACAAAACCCATGAAACACGATCATTCACCCAAATTATATTATTTTTATATTTTTAACATAATTTGTTTTAGTTTTTTGGTTAATTGAATAAAAATGTTCTAGTATTGCCTAACAATTTATGTAATTATTCAATTGGTAAAAATTTAAAAAAGATAAATAATTTAATTTAACTTTTAAATAAACATTTGAAAACAAAATAATTCATGTATACTTCTATAAAAATTGTATAGATATTAAATTCAAGAGAGTGAAATTTTATATTTATTTTATTCTTAAATTTATATAAAGCTTATTATCAAATAAATATGTCACAAAGTGACCATCTATTATATAATTGTATGTAAATGGTTTATATAAACTCATAAAATAGGGTAAAGGAATAATTTTTAGAAATTATAAATTCTAATCCAAAGGATATGGCCATATTTTATTCATTTTACCCTTATTATGTTGAAAAATATTTATTTTGTTTATTATTCATATTGTCAAAAATAAAAGGGTATTATTTACATAATTAGTTCCTACATTTTTTAAAAAAATTAATCCATTTTTTAATATTCAGTTTCTATAATTGTAAAAAATTTATTTTAAAATAAGTTCACAAAACGTGACAAAAACTTTTTTTAGAAAAAATACATTTTTAGCTTAAAACATGATATATATTCTAATTTCATACACAGGGAGATATTATATGAATGAAATAAATTTTTATTGAATATATAATTTATAAATTTCATTAAAATCATTCACTAATTGTGATAAAGTTTATTTATTAAGATATAACCACATTACATGCATAAAATTTTTTTAGATAAACAAATCTTTTACATTCAAATGGAATTTTTTTTATTTTGAAATCAATTTTCAACCAATGAATATTCTTTAAACCATAAATTTCTCATTATTAATTTAGTGTGATTCATACCTACCAATTTAATTTTCTCTTTATAATGGTATACTATGTTAAAGTACATTTAATCTCGGGATTTCATGTATCACAAACTATCGATGTAATTTTATTTTATGACAATATATCATAAAATCACGGGGAATTACTTTCTACCTCCATAAAATAGAAATTTTCCTCAAAAGTCCATCGTCCTAATACAATAAAAAATGGATATCTTTGTTTCATCACATAATTAGGTTCCTAAGTAGCTTCTTTAAATTTATTATTCCTCCATAAAGAATAAACTCAGTGGGAAGCCTTGTTCCATAGAACATTGTCTTTATTGTCATTGATTGTAACGACCCAATGCTTTTCAATCGAAATTCCTTTATTATAATTATGTCATAAAATCACATGAAAAGACAACATAATGAACTAATATGTGCTAAGTGACCTATAAACAAAATTTTTCCACGTATATGTTTTGAATTTTGAATATCCGACATACAAGGTTGTGTTCAAGATTTTTTTGGAGTCAAATAGAAAAAAAATAACTTTTGGTGAATAGTAACCTACACTTATGAATAGTAACATACCCTTATAAATATTAATATGATCTTTATGAATAGTAAATCATCTAACATATGATTAACTATACCAATTAATAATTAAATAAATTTAAGACATCTTAGAAAGTGAAAATTTGACCTTAGTAACCGTTTTGGTATTTCGTAAGTCATAAATAGTTAATTTTAATTAATTAATTAATTTAAAAGAAAAATAATTTTCTTACAATGTGTTCATTAATTATGAAATCAATGTATTATATTTTTTATATAATTTTATAAGACCCTACGTAATTTCTGAAAGCACTATAAAATTAGTTTTAATTTTTAAAAACCAATTTTTAAAGTAAATTATAATTCTAATTAAATATTAAATTAATAATATTTAAAAAAATATTTTTGAAAAATGGAATTAATTTTTGTATTCTACACATCAAAAAATGGTTGGGGTCAATTTTTTGGATTTTTCTGAAATACCTGAATTTTTGATGAATAGTGAAATACCGTAATTTTCAAAAATAAGCTAAGTAAGCTAATTATAGAGTCATGTGTGATGTTATGTTGATGTAATCCGACATGTTTATGGATTACATGATAAAATTACTATTATTGGTCATTCAAGACTCATTATTCCTTGTCTTAGGGGATATTAATAAACAAATGAATTTTATATTAAGGAAACCCCTCTCCCGTCCACTATAAAAACCACCCTTCACACTCTCATTTAATCACACCTATAATGCTCTAAGCCTTCTCTAAACACTATCCAAACCTCTTCTATAGCCCCCCTCCCACTTTCAAGAGCTTCTGGTCTCATAAAAATTCCATTCCTAGCTTCCTTAAGAAGGTTCTCCAGAGTATGATTTAAGAGGTAATTTCTCTCCCTCTTCTTCTTTGATTTCATTTCAAGTTCATGTTCATTTATTGATCTCTCCCCATATATCATCATCTGAATTATATTGTAACTCAATTATTATACATCTAATGGATTGTTGTTATGCTAATGTGAAATTATATCATCCAAACCTCTTTCCCTCTTCCTTTTATTTTATTGAAGAGAACGTTGTTTGTGAGGTGTTAGTTTTTCACCTTCAAGAAGGACATGCTTTATTATTACATTTCTACCTTAATATCTTGTAATGAAACCATTTTTATGGTCGAAACAATAAATTTAATATGTATTACCTCCTATTTATATTTCTAGAACTAACTTATGACCATAATGCTAGTGATAAAATAAAACAAGTTCATTATGATCGAAAAATTGCTCTAATTAACCCAAACTATCATCATTTATTTTTTATCTAATGATTTATACACATGAACCTAACATAATTCATTAAAAGATCATCCAAACTCCTGTAATATCATTAATAACTTATAATCTCAGTTCTGGATGTCTATCCATGTTCTACCCAAACATCAATTTAAGAATACAAGTGAACCACTTAAGAAAACCATAAAAACAAACATTCCCAAATAATGTTTTTAAAAACTATAAACCATATAAAGTCACATAAAATCACATAATGAAACCATAATGAATCATATTAGTGTAATTTTTTTTCATTTCTAATTAACGAATTAAATGTCATTTTACTGGACATTGACGAGAATGAAGCATTCGGGTACAAGGTAAGGGGAAATATCAAACCAATTTTTTCCTTCGGGTTCTCACACTTTCACTACATTTTTGATATGGTTACTCCTTAAATATAATTTGTTAATAATTTTATTTAATTTTATGGTATATACATATTTTTCATTGGTTTTTATGTCCAACAAAATGTTTTCCAAAATAAATCCTCTTTCAAGAACACCACTTTTACTTCTCACTCAAAGTGGATGGTTCTTGTAACATGTATGTTATTCCTTATTTCTATTGGGAACCCAAATCTTATGAATGTTTTATTATGAGATGAAACCCATTCTATTCCATGGGATTTTTATGTACATTTTTGATATCTATGTTATGTGGAAAGCATAATGATGATAATTTTATAATGTGATGGGTGCGCCTAGAATTATATAGAGCAATATGAATGTTTCAATGTGATGGGTGCACCCAGAATTATACTCCGCTCCAATGCATTGGATAAAGTGATTAATCTTGTGAGTAAATGTGAAGTGATGTGTGAACATGATTATAGCTTGGTTCACAAGTATGTGTGGTATTTAACCATTAAGACATGATGTTTCATTTTTATGTATCGCCACATTACAAGTCTTATATTTATGCTTCCTCTCATGTTCGTGATCTTTTTCCCATGTTATGATTATGCTCACCCCATGATATATTAATCTTATCTATCCTCTTACTGGGCTTCTAGATCATGCCTTTTGATGTATATCCTCAGGTGGCGACATGTACTATGGAAATTACAAGTGACAATAGGAAGCTAGAGAAGAAAAAATTAAATAAATGTTTATGCTTGATGTGGTAATTGTAATGTATGGTCCTTGTTTTCCTAAGACACTAAACCATTGTATCCCCTATGTGTAATTTTATTATGTTTTTTATCTTTAAAATGATGTAATAGTAATGTAAAAAAAATGATGGGTTGCTATAGTTGGTATCAGAGCCATGGTTTAGTTAATTTGTGAATTAGGATTAGGGAACCCTAGAGAAAACCTCTACCATGAGACTAAGTACAAAAATTCAAACAAGAATATTTATATAGGGATCCCATATGTTATTTTTTGGTATAAATTGTTTAAATGAATAAGTTATTCATGAATTGATTACTTATGTTTTGTTCTAACCATTTTTATTTTTGAAAATGGTGGGAACCAGGAGAAATCATACCAACAACTCATGCAAGGGCCAATTCAACGATTTCCCGAAAGACAACCCCAATGATTTAGGAGGTGGAGTTCAAAACATCATGGAAATTCTTTCCCAATTTTCTGAGGTTATGAAAAATAACCATAATAATAGGGAACGTCCTCCTTCACCAAAAAGGAGAAACTGGCTATCGAATGTTTTATGCAGCAACAACCACCGACATTTAGTTGATCTTCTGATCCACTAGTTGCGGAGAAGTGGGTCAACACCATGGAGAAGATCTTTTCTATTCTTCACTGATCTGAGATGGAGAAGGTTACCCAATCCATTTATCATCTAGATGGAGAAGACGATCAATGGTGGGATTTGATTAAGAACACCATGTCAAGGGAAGAAATTGAAGAGATGGAATGGGAAGACATTAAGATAATGTATCTTAATAAGTACTTCCCATGAACTCTTCTCATGAATATGGAGATAAAATTCATAGAGCTAAATAAAAAACAAGGAGAATCTGTCAAAACCTATGAAGATAATTTTACAAGGCTTTCAAGATATGCTTCAGGTTTTGTTATCAACAATGATATCAAAATTGATATATTCTTTAGTGCATTAAAACCACACCTTCGAAAGTCTCTTGAAATTATAGACTTTGGGAGTTATGAAGAAGTTGTTCATTGTAATCTCAGAGTGGAGATGGAGTTTTGGGAATGTTCCCATGGATATGGTGATAAGAAAAAAAAAGATGGAGTTTAAATCTGGTGGATATAATGAAAAAGGTGGAAAAAAATCAATGACCCACATGCCAATAATATGGGAAGTTCCAGCATGGGACCTACATGAAAGGGACGAGGAAATTCTTCAAGTGTGGGAAAGAAGAATACCATTCTCAAGAGTCTCTAAAAGACACAAAAAGGATGTAGGATGTAACCGATGAAAAGAGAGAACCACTCATGGTTCAATTCTACAACTGTAGGGAGCTAGGGAACTATGCAAACCAGTGCACTAAACCTCGAGCTCACGAGGGTAATAAGCGTTAGGAACAACTGAATCCAAAGGAACAAGGGAAAGCTTATGCCATCACTATGACAGAAGTGGATCAAGATAATTAAGTCATACAAGGTGAACTTCCTATTCACTCAAGAATGGAAAAATTCTTATTTGATTCTGGTTTTACGCATTCATTTTTATCTTGCATGTTTCCTAGAACTATAGAATCAAAGCCCCGAAACCTTGAAGTAGAGATACCTGTTAAAACACTAAGTGGTGCAATCATTCCAACCCAAGTGTTTGACTCTTCCCTTGTTGGCGTATAAGGGAATATTCTTCCAGAAAATCTCATAATACTTCCCTTGGTGGAATTTGACGCTATAATGGGAATGGATTGGCTCTCGTTATATAGATCACATATCAACTGTTGTGAAAAGGAAATATCTTTTCATATTCCGAACCATCCCATGCTCATTTAAAAATTTGAGTAAGATCATGAATCTCCTTTGAAAAATCCTTCAATGGTGTGGGTGTTCATTCCCTATGAAAAATAATACCTTGCCCAAATGGTTGAGTCGAAGGAAAGTTCAAACCTTGAGGAAATTCCGATCATAAGGGAATATGACAACGTATTTCCCAAAGAGTTACCCAATATTCCCCCGGATCGTGAGGTTGAGTTTTCAATTGAACTCATACCCAGAGCTACTACTATCTCGAAGTGTCCCTATAGGATGGATCCTATCGAACAGGAGGAGTTAAAGAAGCAGGTGAAAGAGAATCTTGACAAAGGGTTCATATTCCCTAGTGCATCAACTTGGGGTGCACCAGTGCTCATTATGAAGAAGATGTATTGAACAATGTGTCTGTGTATCGATTATCGGGAACTCAACAAGATCACCATAAAGATCAAGTATCCTCTTATAAGGAGTGATGACTTTTTTGATCAGTTTAGAGGAGCTAAATACTTCTCAATGGTGGATCATTATTCTGCATATCATATGGTAAAGGTGACGAAGGAAGATATTCAGAACACTGCCTTCTGTACAAGGTATGGGCACTATGAGTTTTTGGTGATGCCCTTCAGACTAACTAATTCCCCTAAAATCTTCATGGATTTGATATATATATTGTTTAGACATTACCTCGACAAATTTGTGGCAGTATTTATTGATGATATTCTTATCTACTCCAAGAACAAGGAGGAACATGAAGAACATCTACGACTTGTGTTGGCAACATTGAGAAAGGATAAGTTGTACACCAAGTTCAACAAGTGAGAATTTTGGATGAAACAAGTTTCTTTCTTGGGACATGTGATCACAAGGGAAGGAATTTCTATGGATCCTTAAAAAAAGTTGATCGAGGAATGGACCGGGCCCTCTATTGTCACAGAAATCTATAGTTTCCTTGGATTAGCTGGGTACTACCGACATTTTTTGAGAAACTTCCCACGACTGTCAAGCCCGCTAACTAATTTAACAAGGAAAGGGGTAAAGTACATCTGGACGGAAGAATGTGAGGGAAGATTCAAGGAGCTAAAGAGAAGTCTGATCACTGCACCTGTACTCACACTACCAAAAAGTTGAGAAAGTTTTGTGATATAAAGTGATGCTTCAAAGAAATTATTGGGTTGTGAACTCAGGAAAAATGAAAATGTGATAGCCTACGCCTCACGGCAGTTGAAGAACCATGAGCAGAACTACCTGACGCATGATCTAGTGCTGGAATCCATGATTTTTGCCATGAAAATATAGCGGCACTACCTTTATGGTGAAAAGTGTGACATATACACCGACCACAAGAGCCTAAAGTATATATTCACACAAATCGAGCTCAACATGCATAAAAAAGATGGTTAAATTTAATCAAGGATTATGATTTCTCTATTAACTATCATCCTGGAAAGGCAAACAAGGTAGCTGATGCACTAAGTAGAAATAAAACAGCTACTCTATCCATGCTATGGATTAAGAAATACCTTATCTTCTAGGATATGCAAAGAATGTATTTGGAAATCATAAGGGAAGGGGATACATCCTACCTCTCCCAAATTATTGTGCAACCATCCATCCAAGTGAAGATTAAAGAAGCACAAAGGTATGATGTGGAGATACAAAAGTGGGTGAATGAAGTAAAAGAAGGGAAGCTGTAACAGTTCCATATCAATTATGATGGTGTGATTCATTTTGGAACATGTCTTTTTGTGCCTTCATCATCCCGGATAAAGAATAATCTATTGGAAAATTCACATAGCTCAACATTCTTTTTCCATCCTGGGAGTACCAAGATGTATTATGATCTCCGAGAACACTTTTGGTGGGATAACATGATGAAGGATATTGCATAATATATATCAAGTTTCTTGGTATGTCAGCAAGTTAAAGTTGAGTGACAAAAGATCAAAGGTATGATGTAGCCATTAACTATAACCATGTGGAAATGGGAAAATGTTATTATGTACTTTGTCACGGGACACCCAAAGACGTCAAAGGGAAATAATGTGATATGGGTTGTGGTTGACCGACTCACCAAGACTGCCTATTTTATTGCTATTCTAGAAGACCTCTCGCTTGAACAACTTGCAACGATATATTTGAATAAATTGGTGAGACTTCACGGTGATCCAATCTCAATTGTCTCTAACCGTGATCCAAGGTTCACATATAAATTATGGAGGAGATTCCAACATGCTTTGAGTAATGAATTAAATTTCAGCACGGCCTATCACCCCCAAACTGAGGGACAGTCTGAAATGATTATTCATATGCTTGAAGATATGTTAAGTGCCTGCTCTCTTGAATTAAAAGATGGATGGGATCAGCATCTCCCATTTGTTTACTTCTTATACAACAATAGCTTCCACTTGAGTATTCAGATGGCTCTATATGAAGCTCTATATAGAAAGCGATGTAGAATTCCAACCTGTTGGGATGATGTTGGAGAAAGAAAACAACTTGGACCTGATATTGTTCAAGAGATGATAGAAAAGGTTCATGTCATCCAGAAACACATCAAAGTTGCTCAAAGTCGGCAAAAGAGCAATGCTTACAACCTTTGAATGGACTTTGATTTTGACATTAGAGATAAATTCTTCCTTCTAATATCTCCATGGAAGAGATTCATGTGATTTGGGAAGAAAGGGAAGCTAATTCCAAGGTATATTGGCCCCTTTGAGATCCTTGACCGCATTTGAGATGTGGTCTATCCTCTTGCACTTCCACGGAATATAGCTCAAGTTCATGATGTGTTTCTTGAATTACTACTGAGGAAGTACATACCATACCCCTCACATGTACTAAACTCGGAGTTGGTGTAGCTGGAAGATAATATATCCTATTAGGAGCAGCCCATAAAAATTCAAGACCGGAGAGATAAGGTTCTACGCAATAAGACAGCCCATCTTGTCAACGTGTTGTGGAGGAACCATAAATTTGAGGAAGAAACAAGGGAACCAGAAGAGGTAATGAAGGAGAAGTACCCACACCTGTTTGTGTAAAGTGAAATTTCAGGGGAAAAATTTCTTAAGTGGGGAATAATGTAACAACCCAACGTTTTTGAATGGAAATTCCCTTCTTATAATTATGTAATAAAATCAAATAAAAACACAACATAATGAACTACTAAATTCTAAGTGACCTCTAAACATAAATTTTCCACTTATATGTCTTGAATTTTGAAAATCCGACACACACGGTTGTGTTCAAGATGATTTTTGGAGTCTAATAAAACAAAAATAATTTTTGGTGAATAGTAACCTAACCTTATGAATAGTAACATACCCTTATGAATAGTAGTATGGTCCTTATGAATATTAAATCATCTAACATAAGATTAAATTTACCCATGAAAAATAAAATTTAATTTATACTTCATAGAAAGTGATAATTTGACCTTAGTAAACGTTTTGGTATTTTGTAAGTAATAAATGATTAATTTTAATTAATTAATTTATATAAAGAAAAATTATTTTCTTAAAATGTGTTCATTAATTATCAAATCATTGTCTTATTGTTTTTGATAATTTTATAAGAACCTACGTAATTTTGGAAAGCACTATATAATCATTTTTAATTTTTTAAAACTCTTTTTTAAGTAAATTATGATTTTATTTAAATATTAAATTAATAATATTTAGAGAATTATTTTTGAAAAATGGACTTCATTTGCGGATTCTATAGGTCAAAAAATGGTTGGGGTAAATTTTTGGGATTTTTCTGAAACACTTGAATTTTTGATGAATAGTGAAATACCGTAATTGACAAAAATAAGCTAAATAAGATAATTATAGAGTCATGTGTGATGTTATTATAATGTAATCCCACTGGTTTCGGAATCACATGATAAAATTAATATTCTTGGACATTCAATACTCACTCTTCCTTGTATTAGGGGAAATTAATAGTCTAATGTATTTTATATTAACGAAACCCCTCTCCCATCCACTATAAAAACCACCCTTCACACTCTCATTTCTTCACACCTCTCAAGCCTCAAAAATTCTCTAAACTTGGCCCAAACCTCTTATTTAGCTCCTATCCCACGTTAAAGTGCTGATTATTTCATAAAAAGACCAATCCTAGCTTTCTTAAGGAGGATCTCAAGAGGACGTTTTAAGGGGGAATTTCTCTCCCTCTTCTTCTTTAATTTCCTTTCATGTTCATGTTCATTTATTGATCTATCCCCACCTATATTCATCTGAATTATATTTTAACTCCCGTATTATACATCTACTGGAATTTTATGATGCTAATGAGATATTATATCATCCAACCCACTTTCCCACTTCCTTTTTTTATTAAAGAGAATGTTTTCTGTGAGGTGTTAATTTTTCACCTTCATGAACGACATGCTTTCTTCTTCCATTTATACATTCAGATATGGTCATTAAACCATTTTTATGGTTTAACCAAAACATGTTATATATATTATCTCCTATTTTATGTTCGGGTAGGACCATAGTTCTAGTGATAAAATAAAACAAGATCATTATGATCAAAAAATCACTCTAATTAACCCAAACAATCATCATTAATTTCTTATCTAATGATTCATCCACATGGACATAACATGATTCATTAAAATTTCATAAACACTCCTGTAATATCATTAATAAAATTTAATATTAGTTCTTGATGTTTACCCGTGTTCTACCCAATCTTCAATTAAAAAATACAAGTGAACCACTCAAGAAAACCATAAAAACAATCATTCCCAAATAATGTTTTTAAACTCTATAACTCATACAAAGGCCCATAAAATCCTTGAATGAAATCTTAATGAATAATATTAATTTACACAACATTCTAGATTTCTAAATAATGAATATAATTTCATTATATAGGACATTAAAGATAAGTAATCAATCTGGTATAATGTAAGGGGAAATCTGAAACCCAATTTTCTCCCATCAGGTTCTCCCTCATTCACTCCATTTTTGATATGGTTACTCCATAAAGATCATTTTTTCATCATTGTATTTACTTTTATGGGAAATACATGTTTGTAACTGGTTATAATGTTAAAAAAATGTTTTCCAAAATAACTCCTCTTTTAAGAACACCCCTTTTACTTCTCAATCAAAGTGGATAGTTCTTGTAACATGAATGTTATTCCCTATTTCTTTTGGGAACCCAAATCTTATGAATGTGTTATTATGAGATGAAAAAAATTAAATTACATGGGTTAGTTTTTTACACTTTTTAAATGTGTTCAATGTGGCAACCATGATGATGAAAATGTCATGATGTGATGGATCCACCCAGAATTATACAACGCAATGTTAATGATTCAATGTGACGGGTCCTCCCGGAATTATACAGTGCTCAAATGCATTGGGTAATGTTATAAATCTCATGAGTAAATGTGAAATGATAATTGAACAAGATTCCATCTTGGTTCACATGTATGTGTTGTAGTTAACCACTAAACATTATGATTCATTTTTATGCATTTCCACATTTCAAGTCTTATATTTACGCTTCCTCTCATGTTCATGATATCTTTCTCATGTTATGATTATGCTCACCCCATGCTATATTGTTCTTATCTATCCTTTTACTGGGCTTCTAGATCAACCATTTTGATGTATATCCTCTGGAGGCTATTTGTAAGAAGGACAGGACAAGTGCCAATAAGAATCTTGAGAAGAAGAAATTAAATAAATGTTTATGCATGATGTTGTAATTTTTATGTATGGTCCTAGTTTTCCCAAGAAACTAAACCATTGGTTCCTATATGAGTAATTCTATTATGTTGTTTATCTTTAAAATTATGTAATAGTAATGTAAATAAAGGTTGGGTCACTATATTGATTTTTTTCTGGATATTATTCACATGAAATATCATTCCCTAGTGGTATAGCCTATGAGTTGAATGCATGTTAAAGATCAGGTATGTACATCTACAAGAGAGAAACCTGGAACATATCATGAACTTGAGTGATGTTTGGTTAGAACACCAAATTATAATCTTCCATCCTGACTTGATCAACAATCATGAAGGGGACAACTTATCCTTGGTTTGTCTTTCTATAAATTATAAATACCATTACCTTCTTCCAAATATAAATTCATTGAATACCTCTTCACCAACATTTAATTTCATATTTCACCAATTATTATCCATATAACTTTTCAGTCTACTCTGATCTTCCTTGATATACTACTGATTGGTTCTTAATTTATCTATAATATCCTCAGATATCATAGATGCATTTAGATTTATTTCTTCATCTTCTTCCTAATATATTAGATTTCCACATTTCCTTCTATAGTGGGATTCAAAAGTATTGATCTGAATTCTGAAGTGAAATCTATTTTTTTATAGAAACATGATAAGAGAAAGGTGTTGGTCCCGACTACATTTTAAATTTATATAACACGATCTAATCATATCCTCTAGGGTTTTAATGGTTCTATAAAATTTACTATATATCTATGGATGATAAAAAACAAAAAATAAATTATGTATCTAGAGAATACTAAACATTTTTTCAAGATTTGAGATAAACCTAGGATCCCAAACAGTTTTAATAAAAAGTGGTACATGATGAAACTTTACAACTTTCAAAATCATTATTCTAGAAATATGTTCAACTGAGAAATATTCTATAATAAAAAAATTACGATAGCTTCATAAATAAATTTACTATAAAAAATATATCATTACAGATTTTAGAAGTTTTGGGGACTCTTACTATGAAATCCATGGTAATGTTTTCAAATTTCAATTATGGTATGGGTAATGATTATAGAATCCCCTTAGAATTCTATTTTTGTACCTTAACATTTTAGCATACCAGGCTCAAAAATAAATACTAGGAAATATATAACATCATATTTAGCCCCTACGAATTCTATTTTATATTTATATACATCTTCATACATCTATGATTAATATATAATGATGTATTGTTATCCAAATTTAACATCTCCTTATAATATGATATAGAAAAGAAAACATACGTGGCTTTAAAACCATATAATTTCATAAGAATCATGTATAATCGTAGGAACATTTCTAACGTTTTTAATTAATTTTGTATCATACTTCTATACATCTTAAATATTCACTTATATGGATGGTTGGAAATTAATTTTATATTGATATTAATTATCAGCATCATTTATTATTTCAATATCCATACACTGAAAATATAGAAATACTTGATCTTTTTTGGTTCTCATCATAGATAATCTAGCATGCTCTTTTAAAATAAAAGCATCTATTAACTTATTAACATTCGTAAGGTGGTAATGTATATGTGTTCATAATATTTAATCAAATCCAAAAATATTTTCCCCCAAATATTCAATTTTTTTGTGTGAATATATGCATTACGCTTTTATGATCAGTATATATATATATTACACCTTTCTCCATAATTATAATGTATCTATGTCTTTAAAGAATAAATTGTTGTAGCATACTCAAAACCATGAGTAAGTTAATTTTTATCATTAACCATTAATTTTCATAATGAATAAGATATCACTATATCATTTTTAATGAGGGAATATACTAGTCCCCTATCAGATGCATCACTATAGATTAAAAACCCTTCTCCAATGTAGGTTAGGGTAATAATCGGTTTGATGACTATTCTTCTCTTCAATTCCTTGAATTTTCATTACAATAATCTATCCAAAGCAACATGGCTCCCTTCTATGTAAACATCGTTATTGGATTAGATGGTCATGATAAATTCTCCACAGAGCATCAATAATATTATTCCAAGCCTAGAAAACTATAGATCTTAGTCATAGGGGTTGGTCTGGGAAAATGTTAAATAATTTTTTTCTATTATAGATGCATCAATATAATCTCTCTTGATATTATATAACCCAAAAAATGAAACATCCTTCATATAAAAATCACACATGTTAATTTTTTCATACAATTTATCCTTCCACTGGGTATGGTCTTTAAGAAAAATTCTCAAGCTGTCTTCATGCCCTTCCTTACTCTTTGATTGTATGTTGGAATCTATTATAATCATACTTCCAAAAATTGATCAAGGTAATATCTAAAGGAACTATTCATTATATACATAATGATAGTATAGATATTAGTAAGACCAAATTTCATCACTATAAATTAATAGTATGCATACCTCGTATGGAAGGTTATCGTTAAAATGTATTCACTTTTGACCCTCAACTGATAGTATCTAGATCGAAGATCAATCTTGGGAAAATATCCATCCCACTATAATTGATTGAATAAATATTTTATATGGATAAGTGGATACTTTATTTATTGAAATATTCTTCAGTTCTTAATAGTCAATGCAAAGTCAAATTTATCAATCATTTTTTTTCAAAATAGAATAGGTGGACCAGAATTTAACGTACATGGCCGAATGAACCCCTTTAAATGGTTATCCTAGATTATCTTTTTCAATTACAACAATATAATCAAGTTCATTCTATAAACATTATTGGAAATAGGTTTATCACCAGGTATAAATTCTTTTAAAAACACTACTTCATGATTTAGTGGATGACTAGAAAACCCTTCCGAAAAAACATCTAGAAACTCTTATACAATAACCATATATTCGATGTTGAATTTTCCCCAACCATATAAGATAAAGATACATTTTAATAGTAATAATAACCTATACAATGGGTGAAATTGTTTTTACATGTTCATGTTTTTTATTCACTAATAGATGATCAGAGACTGGTTTAAAATATCAAACATGACTTCACTTCCAAGGAAATTAATGTGTGATTTATGAAAAGAAAGAAATTGCAACCCCAAAATAACATTAAATTAATTTATATGGGTAATACCTATATTTTTAGGGATAATATTCCCAAAAACTCAATCTGGATAAGAATCATTGACTTGTGATGCCATTATCATACTATTATGGGGTTTCAATGCTAATTTAGTATCTAATCATGAAATACATAACTTATCATTCCATGACACTTTTACTCATATAAATATATTCATATATATAATTTAAAAAAGTGTACTGTAATATTTAATTGTACCTAATACATCCTTAGCTTCATTATTATATGTTTAACCCCTTATAAAAACCACAATGGTTAGCAAGACCGTCAATCATTTTTAAACACCATGATCAATCATGAAAAAAAAATTCAATTGATGTACAAATCAAGATCCCTTATTTTAAACATATAAAATCATAGGTTTAACCTAGTTTATTCATGTTCATAATATATTTAAAACCATTATAATGGTTCATAAAAAGGAGAATTAACACAACCATATCCCACTAGAGTGTCAGACGTGGTTCACATATAGGGGACACTCACCATACACTATATTGATGGATGAAATATACTCGAGAATCTATTTTTGTTTTTAATACCTATAGATACATCTTTTTTTTAAAAACACTTATTTTATCTATACATATATGTTTTTCCTGGAAAACCACACTCCTTTCTTTACAATAATTTAGGAAATTCTTTTATAAATATGTTTTTAACTAAATTATTCTCATACTTATTTAAAAACATTCTATAAACCTTTCTACGATACCAAATATAGAAACCCATAATATTCATACATAGATATTATTTAACGCCCTGACCCCCATTTCATAGAGTTGATGCAATATTACATAACATTGGTATGATACAAGGAATCATGTCCCAGAAGACCGATTCGTTTATTATCCTTGGATGTAATAGCTACATACATAAGTTTTACATTAAATCATTAAATAAAAACAACAACAAAATTGTGTCTCAATTGAACACTCTTATATCTCTTATCCTATCCTTGTAAGTTAATCGTAATGTACTTCTTTGCATCCTGGGAAAAATAAAACATATGAAAGGGGTGAGCTCAAATGCTCAGTAAGGATAACAATATTGTTGAAAATAACATTAATATGTATAAACATTTAAGTAATGTATAATACTAAAACAAAATCCTTTTAAACTTAAGCATTAGCATAATATGAAAAAGATAAATCAAATAATGCCAATTACATATTCATATAGATTTTCTACTAGTTTAATAATCACATGTAATATCAATTTCCAATTTCATAATGATGGAATACAAAATTCTGGACATCATAACCACATATTCAAGGCCTCATGACAAGAATACAAATAAGATTTTGTCAAGGCCTTGTGCCAAGACACTTGTTCCTCTCAAGAGACCAAACGATGCATCGAGGAGCTGTAGCGGGCTCCAAACATCACTTACAAAGTCCAATGAAATCCTCATTTGAAAAAGGCAATACATAACATAAAAATTCATATTAAAACTAGAATACGAAATAATAATACACTAACCATAAAAAGTGATTGGTATAAAATAACACATCCACAATCAAACATACCTAAAAACTTTCAATTTAATATAGAATATTGTATCATAATAAATCAAGTTCAAACAAGTGTAAAATCCATCAGAAGATGTTCATAAAGATGAAATCAATACTATTTGAGAGAAATATATCTTTCTATTTTGGAATTGTTTAAAATTCACAGAATTATAAAAGAAAACATTTATTTTTAAAATATTCTTTTAATATTGTAAGGGAATATTTGAAGGCATTATAATGGTGGTAAATAGATGCACCATCCGTACAAGTTAAAAAACATTATTACCTAAATTTGTCGAAAAGGTCTTATGGTGCCTTATTTGGAAAGAGATGGAAGGATTCCTTTCAAATAATTTTATAAAATTCAGACAAGGGTACAATTGAGAGTAAAGAATATTCTAGTAAATAGTAAAAATGTTTTGCAATTAATTTTTAGGAAACAAATATGGGGATGATAATGATGTCCTAGTAGATACCCACATATAAACAACCTCAGATAATGAAGAGATTGTAGAATTGACACTTAATTTCTACTTTTACTTGATAGATGGTATGTTAACATCCTGTATAATAGTTAAATAGTTTTTATTAAATTATACAAGAACAACATAGATAAATATGATATCATATGTAATCTTGTAATATTTTAGTGTTAATAATATTTCAGTAGTGTCATTGATTCGGGTGTTAACTGATTCATTTTCCATTATATGTTTTGTTATATAAGTCTTGTTTGATATGGATAGGATTTATTTTATTCATTACTAGAATGATAATAATTTCTTAAACATTATTTTTAATCATAAAATGAAAATTATTCTAGAATGGTTACTATGGGGAATGAATGTCATCACGTTCGTAGAGATGGTAATCCGTACGTACCCACGAGCAAAAATATCATTCTATTGATAGTAAAATATTAGATAATTGGATGTTATATAATAAATAAAAACTATAAAAAAGTTATATTTATTATTTACATAATTTATACTAATTATTATACCCATCCAAAAAATGATGTGTTGAATAAAAAACTAGACCATGACGTGGAGACCGTAATCCATACGTATGCATGTATGGTGACTTTTCATTCATAGGTTAAATATAATAATGAATATTATTGTAAAATATATATAATAAAATCATAGTATGAATAAGGTACTGTAGTTTTAATTTTTTTATGGGAACAATAAAGAAAGAAGAAGTGCAGAAGAAAAGAACATTGAATGAGGTGACGAAATTATTACCTCTTCTTCGGGTGATTCCTTTTTATTTGATCAAATGGGATATTTAGGTGGGATTGAGATAAAATTAAGGGATATAGGTTGAATTGAGGGTATTTATGAGGTTATCTGAGTAGGGTTTGGCCTATCAAAATGGCATTGGAGGTGTGAAATTAAGAGAAGGGGAAGAACCCTTTTATAAGAGCGGTGAGGGTTATTTAAGTAAAACATTGAAAAATTATTTTATTATACAATTATATTCAGTTTATAATTTCTCAATGAAGATTTATTTTCAGCCTAAGGTAGGGATGGGTCAAAAAACCTTTCATCCAATAGGTTTTTGGTAGGTTTAGGTCACCATATTAACCTTTTCTTTTAGAATTAACTCTTAGTTAAATAATTTATCTTTTAAAGTGCATTCTTGTATTATTATAATAAATGGTTAATAAACATAATATTAAAAGCCAAGAGAACCCCAAGTTGTTCATTATTGAAATATTTAACTTTATCTAAGTCTTTTGGCAGAAACATATGTTATTAAAAATATTATATCAATTAATAATATAGTATTTGTTTTAAAAACTCATTTATGTCAATTTTGATACTATTTAGTATTTAGTTTTTGTGAAAGTCAAAACTACTTTATATCATCAAGACAATTTATTTAATAAACCCTAAAATGTCATATTAACCAATAAAATTCATATAATACATCAAAAGTCTCAATTTACAATTATATTAATATTTTTAATATCAAATTTTTTAATATTTCAATAATAAGGCAATTATTGCATCATAATTGTGTCAAAAATAAATTTATTTATTTAATGTCTAAAAATTATATAAAAAATACCATTATGTAAGAAATATTTGTATATATTTAATGAATATTTATTTTCAATTTTATATTATGTATAATCCTATATTAAAAATGGGTTAGTTATTAAACTTTGAAATTAACATTTTTAACTCTTTTTAAAATTAAATAATAATAAAAATCCTAATATAATCGAAGAAAACCAAAAGGATCATATTTCTTTTCTAGGATTTATTTTGGGCGAAAAAAACATATCCAATTGAATTACTAAACTTGTTAAGGTAATTATAATATCAGTTTTACCTTTAATTACCCAATTTACTTGTAAGTGTGATAAATAAAATTCAAAAGTAACTATTCACCAAAAATTATATTTATCCTATTGTACCAAATATTACTTAATGATGTCAACTATGTCTCTAAGATTTTTGAAATTCAATTCAAAGAAGCGGTAAAATTATGTTTCATGCAAATTTGCTAACATGCATAGAAGGTTGGTAAAATAAGTTAAAAAGTTTAATGAAAATTTATACATCTAATATTATTATAAAATAACTGAAATGAATTGCATTGTACTAATATAGGTATTATGTATCTATTTTGACCTAAAATATATTTAATTAAAACAAATAATTATTTAAATAAAAAATTGATTTTAAACAATTACGAGGTGTATTTCACTTTTCATCAAAAAATGAAAGTTTTCAGAAAATACCCAAAAATCACAGTAAGATAATTTTGATATTCCGAATCCAAAAAATGTAGTCCATTTTGGAATATAAAATTTTTAAAATTTTAAAAAGTGGGTATTACTATTCATAATGTCTAGTTTGATTGGTCTTGTTGTGCTATAACTCGATGTTGAATACAACGCAAGCTATTGTATTATTCAAAGAGAAGCATACTATAGAAGCTTGTGTTTTTATTTTCATCCCTACTTCAAATAATTTAGTCATTGAAATTTATAGAATACTACTGCATAAAAGGATTCATGTGGTTCTTCATCATATGTTCCTTGGGTCCCCACATTGCCTCCTCCATCTTATGGTTTCTCCATAGAACTTTTACGAGACGAGTTGTCTAGCTTCTCAACACTTGTTTTCTGGTATCAAGAATCATGATAGGATCCTCACAATGAGACAAATCCGGTTCCAGCTCTATTTTTTCATAGTTGATTACGTGTGTTGGGTCAAACATGTAATGTCTCAACAGTGATACATGGAACACATCATGATCTTTGGAGAGACATAGAGGCATTGCCAAACGGTAAGCTACAAATCCATTTTATTTTAGAATTTTGAATGGTCTGATATACCTGTGACTTAATTTACCCCTCTTACAAAAATTTTATAACACCCTTCCATAGGAGTACCTTCAATAATACATGATCTCCTATGTGAAATTCCAAATCCTTCCTTTGGTTATCGGTATATCCCTTCGGTGTACATTGAGTTACTTTGATTAGTTTGTTCTGATTATCCATCAGTGTGAGGTTGGTAGGAAGTGCTCAAACAAAGTTCGGTATCCAGGGCATTCTAAAGACTTTTCTATAATCTTAATGTAAAACATGGATAATGATCAGAAAACAACAATAGGGGCACTCCATGATGTCTTACAACTTCATTAATATATAGTCTTGCCAAACTTTCAGGTGGTAAATCTTCTCTTATAGAATGAAAATGTGCTGAATTGGTAAGACGATCAACAATGACCCACATTGAATTATTCCTTCTAAGAGTCTTTGGTATTCCCATGAAAAATTACACCATAATATAATCCCATTTCCACTTAGGTATCATAAGATGTTGCAAGACTCATCCATGATGTTGTCTTCCAACCTTAACCTATGGTCAAACCATACATATTGACAAATAATCAGAAATATACCTTTTCATGTTGTCCCATGAAAATTTTCATTCAAATCTCTATACATCATTGTGCCAACAGGGTGTATATGGAAATTGGAACTATGATCATCATCCAACAATTTCCTTTCTAGATCAGGTATATTGGGAACATAATGTCTCTTCCCAAATTTCAACATTCCTTCTTCATATACGAAGTTGATAAATCTCCCATTGTAACACCCCGACCCTAGTTACCTAGAGTCGGTGCATTATTACATTACATTGGCATGATCACGAGAAAGATCATGTCTCGAAAGATCGATTAGTTTAGTAGCCTTGGAATAACTAGATACATCCATAATTTTTTTACATTACATCATAAAAAAAACATCTTGTCTTCATATCCCCTCATACTATCCCTGCAGGTCATTCATAAATTACTTCTTCATAATCCTGGGAAAAATAAAACATTGAAAGGGGTGAGCTCAGATTCTCAGTAAGTATAACATTATAGCATAATATTTCATAAATAAGCATAAACACTTAAGGCAATTTATAACTAAAACAAAAGCCTTTTAAACTTGAACTTCAGCATAAAATGGCAAAGGTAAAATGAAATAATGCCATTTACATACTCACATGGATATTCTACTAGTAGAATGATCACATGCAATATCAATATCCACTTTCATAATGTTGGAATGCATAATGCCAGACTATCATAACCACTTAGCCAAGGCCTCGTGCCAAGACTACAAATAAGATTTTGTCAAGGCCTTGTGCCAAGACACTAGTTTGTCTCATGAGACCTACCGATGCATCGAGGAGCTATAGCGGGCTCAACCCGTCACTTATTAAGTCCAATGCATTCCTCATATGAACATGTTTAAACATAACTTAAACATTCGTATTAAAACTAGCATACGAAATGTCAATACTTTTACCACAAACCATGAATGGTATAAAAACAACACATCCACAGTCAAACATAACTCATTCGATACAATATGGAAGATTTTATTGTATCACATTAACCTCGATCAAGAATAATGAAGGATGTTGACATAAATTAAAATAATCATCAAAAATATTTGAGAGAAATATCCCCCTTTTCTTGAAAACATTTAAAATTCACACTATTTGTCAAGAAGCCATTTAAAAGTAGATTTTTGAATCAAAGTGTCCCATACCACTTTGAAACTTTTAAAAGGAGTTTTAATTTTAAAACTTTAATGTCCATATAAATAAATCCTTAAAAACATTTTTTAAAACATGGACATTAATGAGCATGATTTATAAGAATAAGTCTTTAAAACATTTAAAAATGGTATTTTAGTTAGAGATTCTAACCAAAAGAGACACTTGAATACAAATAATTGAGGTAATCAAAACTTTGTAATATCATGAGAATAAAGGGAATCATGATATACTATGTCCAAGTACATTATATACACCACATAAAAGTGATTTGGTGTATATCATCAAAGAAGTCTCAATGGAATGTAAATTGAGATGAAATCTCTCATAAAGGTTGTATCCTTAGGTTAAGGATAAATCAATGACATAATTATGTGTGACAAATATAAATACACTAAATATTATTGGATATTCAGTGTAAAACAATCAAAGGACATTCACACATATTCTTGTAAAAACAATACCAACGAATTGGATGTTTAACTCAACAAATGGAGAATGAGTTAAAATTACTCTTATCAAATTCATATCAATGACTTGAGAATTATCAATGGAGTGATTATGTGTATCAAACTTATATCCACAGGAAGGGGAGTGGAAATTATGACATAATCAAATGAATAGTGATTCCACACATAATCTTGGGGTAATATAATCAATGAAATATGTGTAAAGCCAAATGAGTGGAAATTGAAATTTCAAATTCCCTTATCGATTAGGTAACTTACGAAACATACACCCATGAAAGAAGTATCATACCCTGATGATGTAAATACCCATAAATTAAAGTATAATACACAATGGATGCAATCATGGGCAGTACACATACCCCACATGCAATAATTAAGTGGTGAATAATGGAAATCTCACGAAATTAAAAGTGAGATAAGAAACCCCTTACCACATTAATCAACTGAGTCGTATGGACAAAAGTTAATAACCACCAAATTATTTACAGAATAACATGAATATAAATAGAATAATGATAATATATATCAAATGGCCGTACACAATACACCCCTTCAATAATTTAGTGGCGAACAATGGAAATCTCACGGAATTGAATGTGAGATAAGAGAATCCCTTACTTTGTAATTTTTCCTTGGTCGATGGTAGGTTTACCTCCTGTATAATTGTGAAATAATTGTTATTGAATAATACAAGAATCATTTACTTTAATATGATATCATATATGATCTTTTAACATTGATTTGTTAATAATATCTTAGAATTATCGTCATTTCGGGTGTTAACGGGTTCATTTTACTTTATATTCTTTGTTATGTGAGCCTTATTCGTTATTAATGGGATGTATATTATTCATATCCAGAATGATATAAAGTCCTTAGATACTATTTTTAAATCATCAAATTATAATTATACTTGAATGGATATGATGGACAATGAATCTCATCGCGTTCGTGGAGACGGTAGTCCGCACGTACGCACGAACGCTACTTCCATTTAATTTTTCATTTTAAAAGAATTGAATCCAAATGATACATAGGTATATTATTATTCCATTATAATATAATATTTTATATATTTTACTTAAGTTCATTAACACCATCCTTTATACGTTCCATGTGTGGTATGAACGAGTCATATCATTTTAAGGGGGCGGTAGTCCGCACTTCCTCAAATGAAATTATCGTATGTATATACAACATGAAACGAATAAGGATATGAAATAAAATGGAAATACAGAAGCTTATATATAAAATATATATCATTAATATCATATTTAATTACAGTGCCACCATAATGGCCACCA
This sequence comes from Viscum album, assembly GCA_963277665.1. Classification (NCBI taxonomy): domain Eukaryota; kingdom Viridiplantae; phylum Streptophyta; class Magnoliopsida; order Santalales; family Viscaceae; genus Viscum; species Viscum album. The sequence continues at coordinate 793,416,337 of OY728164.1, forward strand.
TGAGAGGTGGTAAGATGTATTTGAACAATCATCGTTTCGTGAGGAGTTAGTTTGCCATCCACAGAAACATTATGTTCACCATCCATTAGATGGAGTTGTGTGTATGTGTAGTTTGAATCCTTCTTATAACAACATCCTAGTATATTGTGGATACTGGTGTTGTTACAAAAGAAAGGAAATAAAAAGAGTTTGGGGGTTGGAGAAGCAAAATAAATGAAAATAATTTAAGAGAAATCGTTACCTTTAATTTAGGTAACTCACTTTGGTTGGAACCAAAGGACTTCTTGAAATGCTTTCTGCCTAAGGGGAAGCTTCAAGGAGGAGGAGAGGGATGTGGTGAGCTTATTTGGGAAGAGTTTGGACGAGCCAAGTGGATTGAGAGGTGTGAGGAATGAGTAGAAGTGGTCTCCTTTTATAAGGGAGAAGAGGGGCTCTTTAGGAAAGAGTGAAAGTATTACTTTATAATATAGTTATATTCGGTTTATAATGGTCCAAAAATCATTGAGGTCGAAGATAAGATGACTCATATTCTAAATAACATCAACCAATAATAATTGGACATGTTTTAGATAATATTTTAATCATTATAATCTTATTTATTTAAATGATTTATTAAGGAGGTAAACATTGCATCATTATTGTATCATTAATAATTTAAATTATTTGTAGTCTAAAAATTATAAATAAAATATCATTATGTAGGAAATCTTTTTAGCTTTCTAATGAATATTTATAATCGAAAATCCAACATGTATAACCCTATGTAAAAATTGTTCTTCTAAAAGATGTAAGCTTATGCCATTTTTATTTTTATTTTAACTTTATTAATATAAAGTGTCCCTACCACATACAAGTGGCTCCAAGGGGTCCCCAAATTTACCCAAGGATGCTAATGGTCGGGTATGTGTCCACCAATAGGGTTAGGACACGTTTTAGGGTAATTTTGTATTATTATAATATTATTTTTTTAACCCTTATTTACCGGATTTACCCTTAACCATGGTAAATAAAATATTTACCACAGTAATTATTCAAAATGTCTAAAAATAAAAGTTACCTATTTACACAATTTGGACATCCTGATTCCAAATATGGAATCCATTTTTCTAAATTCAAAACACAGAAGTGGCAGAAATTAATTTAAAATTAATTCCCGCTGTCAAAACAAAAAGCGTGTTTTTAAGAGGTAATAACTTTCAAAAGATTGACACTTGTTTATGTTCGGTTTAATTGTAAAATTATGTCCAATGACCAACATTATATTAAATGGTAAAAATATATTCTAAATATACTTTAAAACCACTCAAATTCACAATTTATCACTATTAATTATTTTGATTAAAAAAGTTGTTTTTAATTAAAATTTAGTAATTTTCACTATTCATCAAAATATAAAAGTTATCCGAAAAGTACCAAAATTTTAGCCTAGGCTAATTTCAATATTCCGAATCCAAAAATGAAGTCAATTTTGAAATATAAAATATATATGATTTCAAAAAGTAGGTATTACTATTCACAACGGCTAGTTTAATTAGTTGTGGTGTGTGTTAGAACTCAAGGTTGCGTACAACACACGCTATCGCATTATTCGAAGGGAAACGTACCGTGGAAGCTTGGGGTGTTACATTCTACCCTCCTTCAATAAATTGCATCCTCGCATTTTTTAAAATTTTGCTTGGGAATATAATGGAAAGTCCCACATCGGAAAAAGGGTCAATAAAACTATCACTTAAAAAGAAAGAAAGAGAGGTATAAGGGTCATCCAAGATAACCCATACTAGGATTCCATGTAAGAAAACATGGATATTGATGATAAAATAAGTGTCATGTTCTGATGAAGAGGGATAGAAATCATGATCAGGAGAAAGTTAACAATGAGAAAACCACAAACTTGTGTTGGGACAAACGACCATTAGTCTCCTAGTAGGAAAGTAAACGGACAACATTTTTTTAAGTTACATTACATAAGGAAGAGGAATTAATTTATGATATTGACTAAGAAAATTATGAGATATACTTACATTTTAAGTAGATTTTCATTCATTAATAAATTTCCACCACTAACTCAATTTTTTTTAACGATGAGTATTCAAGAAGACTTGGTCAAACTGGAAGAGCTAGAATAAACTTCTATAGAATCACATGATCCATGCAGGATAAACCATATATTTACATTGTCTTTGAAGATTAATCAAAACTAAAATGGTTAGTGAATGATCTAATGATCCCCCAAAAGGATATTCATTTCACTAATCTTAATTTCTAAAATTAAACCAACAATACCCCAAAGTTAAATAGATACCATTCAATAACCAATTGTCCTTAAAATCCTTTAATATAATCCAAACTAATATTGAAACCCAAAACATAGAAGAATTTGATTATGTAGTCTCCCATGTTACATTGTATCTCCAAATGACATCAAATACTCTTAAAGTAACATACTTAAAAGTAATTAACATTATCACATATTCTCTGTTATAGGTTAATCATGTCCATAAATAACCCAAATCACTATAAATCAACAATAAAAACATAGATAAAAATCCACCATTACTCTACAAATGAAACCCCATTGTATTCTATTTTTCTTGGGCATATAGTGTTCCCAACAAAGCGAACTTCTTCCAAAATAACATTTATCACTTAATCACCAAATCATTTTCCTATACCAAAGGTATTCATTTGATAAGACATAAGAACCCAAATCATCTTATTATTGATCAATAAAATCATTTATCAAAAAAAAAATTGTCACACTAACCAGGGACTTCACGTAGTCCAGTGGTAGGCGATAAATCCCAATCGTACTTTGGTTTTGGGTTCGATTCCCACAGCTTTGTCCGACGCGACGGGTTGTCACATGGTCTACGTGTTGTCCTTTTTCAAAAACTATATTTTATAATATTACCATAATGAGATAAATTCCTCAAAATAACATAATTTAACCAAAAATGTTATATCATACTTTTCATTTTCATCCCAAATTATAATAACCTATCATTTTCTCAAACCCCAATGATCATATAAAACCAAATGGTTATTTATACCTATATCCACAAGAGAATAGACAATTCTTCCTCAAATATCATTCTCACATTGAAAACTGTGGGGTTATAAATACAAGAGAAAATTATTTCAAAGTAAACCCATCAACAAGTAGTGCTAATACTTTTTAAATTTTTCTCCAACCATTTATTTCCAGATATCTTCTTCTTTGACCAAGAAAATATCCTATATAATAGGACATTCACTCGGGTAATGGCCAGGTCCCCTACATTTACGGCAAATGACTGTAAATGGACTCTTGGGACCATTTTTATCTTCTTCCATAGTACTCTTCATTTTTCTTCGGCAATTCTTCACTTTATGTCCTTCCTTCCCGCACGTAAAACATTTCGTTGTCCCATTGAGACACTTTCCTAGGTGTCTCTTTCCACATTTCCTGCATGATGAAAATTGAGGGTTCTTTTCTCCATGGTCTCCATTGCTGGAGCTCTTATCATTTATCACCTTTCTCTTCCTTGTTGATTCTGGGAGTTGGTTAATATATATGTTGTTGATCATATTTTTGGAAAACTGATTTGGCCTAAAGACGATATCTTTTACGCCTATCAACATTCCATTTTGTTTCTCATTGCCACCACCGTTCCCACCTTGTACATCATTCTCAACGTCACTATGACTTCCTTGGAATCCAGCCATTGACTAAAACCAGAAAGCATTGTGTGAGTAATAGTAGTCGTAAAATCATTTAGAGATTAAAATGTCACCATATTCTCAATTTGAAACATATTAGGATTAACTAAGGTCATTTAATCTCATCTTATGTATATATTACTTAAATTGGTTTGTAAAGAAAATGTAAATTATCCTAAGCATATCCCCCGGGAGTGTCGTAACCAAGAGTGCAGCAAGGCCCGTTGTCGTGCACCAGTTCCCGTTCGAGTCTAGCTCAAATCGGTGTTTTCGGGTTTTACCCCTAGGTACATCTGTGCCAGAGCCACCTCAACCTGCTCGTATCCATACAGGGATGTATTGCTCGGAAAACTCACAAAATCTCTACAATACCAAAATTCTAGGATGTTCTTTTATACTAATCCTCAAAGTTCATCTTTGGTCTACGTGCTCTAATCAGAGTTTATCTAAATCTAGCTTCCAAGGTTTGTACTAAACTTCCTCTGATACCAACTGTAACACCCCGACCCTAGTTACCTAGAGTCGGTGCATTATTACATTACATTGGCATGATCACGAGAAAGATGAAGTCTCGAAAGATCGATTAGTTTAGTAGCCTTGGAATAACTAGATACATCCATAATTTTTTTACATTACATCATAAAAAAAACATCTTGTCTTCATATCCCCTCATACTATCCCTGAAGGTCATTCATAAATTACTTCTTCATAATCCTGGGAAAAATAAAACATTGAAAGGGGTGATCTCAGATGCTCAGTAAGTATAGCATTATAGCATAAGATTTCATAAATAAGAATAAACACTTAAGGCAATTTATAACTAAAACAAAAGCCTTTTAAATTTGAACATCAGCATAAAATGGCAAAGGTAAAATTAAATAATGCCATTTACACACTCACATGGATATTCTACTAGTCAAATGATCACATGCAATATCAATATCCACTTTTATAATGTTGGAATGCATAATGCCAGACTATCATAACCACTTAGCCAAGGCCTCGTGCCAAGACTACAAATAAGATTTTGTCAAGGCCTTGTGCCAAGACACTAGTTTGTCTCATGATACCTACCGATGCATCGAGGAGCTATAGCGGGCTCCACCCGTCACTTATTAAGTCCAATTCATTCCTCATATGAACATGTTTAAACATAACTTAAACATTCGCATTAAAACTAGCATACGAAATGTCAATATTTTTACCACAAACCATGAATGGTATAAAAACAACACATCCACAGTCAAACATAACTCATTCGATACAATATGGAAGATTGTATTTTATCACATTAACCTCAATCAAGAATAATGAAGGATGTTGACATAGATTAAAATAATCATCAAAAATATTTGAGAGAAATATCCCCCTTTTCTTGAAAACATTTAAAATTCACACTATTTGTCAAGAAGCCATTTAAAAGTAGATTTTTGAATCAAAGTGTCCCATACCACTTTGAAACTTTTAAAAGGAGTTTTAATTTTAAAACTTTAATGTCCATATAAATAAATCCTTAAAACCATTTTTTAAAACATGGACATTAATGAGCAAGATTTAGAAGAATAAGTCTTTAAAACATTTAAAAATGGTATTTTAGTTAGAGACTCTAACCAAAAGAGACACTTGAATACAAATAATTGAGGTAATCAAAACTTTGTAATATCATGAGAATAAAGGGAATCATGATATACTATGTCAAATTACATTATATGCACCACATAAAAGTGATTTGGTGTATATCATCAAAGAAGTCTCAATGGAATGTAAATTGAGATGAAATCTCTCATAAAGGTTGTATCCTTCAGTTAAGGATAAATCAATGACATAATTATGTGTGACAAATATAAATACACTAAATATTATTGGATATTCACTGTAAAACAATCAAAGTACATTCACACATATTCTTGTAAAAACAATACCAACGAATTGGATGTTAACTCAACAAATGGAGAATGAGTTAAAATTACTCTTATCAAATTCATATCAATGACTTGAGAATTATAAATGGAGTGATTATGTGTATCAAACTTATATCCACAGGAAGGGGAGTGGAAATTATGACATAATCAAATGAATAGTGATTCCACACATAATCTTGGGGTAATATAATCAATGAAATATGTGTAAAGCCAAATGAGTGGAAATTGAAATTTCAAATTCCCTTATCGATTAGGTAACTTACGAAACATACACCCATGAAAGAAGTATCATACCCTGATGATGTAAATACCCATAAATTAAAGTATAATACACAATGGATGAAATCATGGGCAGTACACATACCCCACATGCAATAATTAAGTGGTGAATAATGGAAATCTCACGAAATTAAAAGTGAGATAAGAAACCCCTTACCACATTAATCAACTGAGTCGTATGGCCAAAAGTTAATAACCACCAAATTATTTACAGAATAACATGAATATAAAGAGAATCATGATAATATATATCAAATGGCCGTACACAATACACCACTTTCAATAATTTAGTGGCGAACAATGGAAATCTCACGGAATTGAAAGTGAGATAAGAGAATCCCTTACTTTGTAATTTTTCCTTGGTCGATGGTAGGTTTACCTCCTGTATAATGGTGAAATAATTGTTATTGAATAATACAAGAATCATTTACTTTAAAATGATATCATATATGATCTTTTAACATTGATTTGTTAATAATATCTTAGAATTATCGTCATTTCGGGTGTTAACGGGTTCATTTTACTTTATATTCTTTGTTATGTGAGCCATATTAGTTATTAATGGGATGTATATTATTCATATCCAGAATGATATAAAGTCCTTAGATACTATTTTTAAATCATCAAATTATAATTATACTTGAATGGATATGATGGACAATGAATCTCATCGCGTTCATGGAGACGGTAGTCCGCACGTACGCACGAACGCTACTTCCATTTAATTTTTCATTTTAAAAGAATTGAATCCAAATGATACATAGGTATATTATTATTCAAGTATAATATAATATTTTATATATGTTACTTAAGTTCATTAACACCATCCTTTATACGTTCCATGTGTGCTATGAACGAGTCATATCATTTTAAGGGGGCGGTAGTCCGCACTTCCTCAAATGAAATTATCGTATGTATATACAACATGAAACGAATAAGGATATGAAATAAAATGGAATTACAGAAGCTTATATATAAAATATATATCATTAATATCATATTTAATTACAGTGCCATCATAATGGCCACCATGAGAGGCGGTAAGATGTATTTGAACAATCATCGTTTCGTGAGGCGTTAGTTTGCCATCCACAGAAACATTATGTTCATCATCCATTAGATGGAGTTGTGTGTATGTGTAGTTTGAATACTTCTTATAACAACATCCTAGTATATTGTGGATACTGGTGTTGTTACAAAAGAAAGGAAATAAAAAGATTTTGGGGGTTGGAGAAGCAAAAAAAATGAAAATAATTTAAGAGAAATCGTTACCTTTAATTTAGGTAACTCACTTTGGTTGGAACAAAAGGACTTCTTCAAACACTTTCTGCCTAAGGGGAATCTTCAAGTAGGAGGAGAGGGATGTGGGGAGCTTAGTTGGGCAGAGTTTGGACGAGCCAAGTGGCTTGAGAGGTGTGAGGAATGAGTAGAAGTGGTCTCCTTTTATAAGGGAGAAGAGGGGCTCTTTAGAAAAGAGTGAAAGTATTACTTTATAATATAGTTATATTCGGTTTATAATGGACCAAAAATCATTTCGGTCGAAGATAAGATGACTCATATTCTAAATAACATCAACCAATAAGAATTGGACAGGTTTTAGATAATATTTTAATCATTATAATCCTATTTATTTAAATGATTTATTAATGAGGTAAACATTACATCATTATTGTGTCATTAATAATTTAAATTATTTGATGTCTAAAAATTATAAATAAAATATCATTATGTAGTAAATCTTTTTATCTTTCTAATGAATATTTATAATCGAAAATCCAGCATGTATAACCCTATGTAAAAATTGTTCTTCTAAAAGATATAAGCTTATGCCATTTTAATTTTTATTTTAACTTTATTAATATAAAGTGTCCCTACCACATACAAGTGGCTCCAAGGGGTCCCCAAATTGACCCAAGGATGCTAATGGTCGGGTATGTGTCCACCAATAAGGTTAGGACACGTTTTAGGGTAATTTTTTATTATTATAATATTATTTTTTTAACCCTTATTTACCGGATTTACCCTTAACCATGGTAAATAAAATATTTACCACAGTAATTATTCAAAATGTCTAAAAATAAAAGTTACCTATTTACACAATTTGGACATCCAGATTCCAAATATGGAATCCATTTTTCTAAATTCAAAACACAGAAGTGGCAGAAATTAATTTAAAATTAATTCCCGCTGTCAAAACAAAAACCGTGTTTTTAAGAGGTAATAACTATCAAAAGATTGACACTTGTTTATGTTCGGTTTAATTGTAAAATTATGTCCAATGACCAACATTATATTAAATGGTAAAAATATATTCTAAATATACTTTAAAACCACTCAAATTCACAATTTATCACTATTAATTATTTTGATTAAAAAAGTTGTTTTTAATTAAAATTTAGTAATTTTCACTATTCATCAAAATATAAAAGTTATCCGAAAAGTACCAAAATTTCAGCCTAGGATAATTTCAATATTCTGAATCCAAAAATGAAGTCCATTTTGAAATATAAAATATATTTGATTTCAAAAAGTAGGTATTACTATTCACAACGGCTAGTTTAATTAGTTGTGGTGTGTGTTAGAACTCAAGGTTGCGTACAACACACGCTATCGCATTATTCGAAGGGAAACGTACCGTGGAAGCTTGGGGTGTTACACCCATCATTCACAACTATAATTTTCTTTCAAAACTCCTCATCATCAGTTTAAGAATATTTTATCCTTTATAGTAAAGATAGTTTGTAAACCATTTGAAAAAGTATTAATGTTTCACCGTGATTGATTATTCCCATATCCATCTTTACTAGTTCGATGAACATCGAATTAATTTCAATTCTCATCTTTTCAAAACTCTATTATCCATTCTTCATAAAGCATCTTCTACCTATCATGCCTTCCATGGGTGGTATTGTATAGTGCAATCACAATTTTGAGTCGTTTAATTCATTGTCTTTACCTCATGTTGAGTTTTTTTGTGAGAAAAAAATACTTCAATATATTTTGATCAGTATATATTTCACATTTCTAACCATAGAGATAGTGTCACCATATCTTCAAAGAAAATATTACTTCTCCTAACTCAGGATCATGAGTAGGACAGTTTTGATCATGAATTTTTAGCTGTCGTGACACATATGCAATAACTTTATCATTCTGTATATGATCAAAACCAGGTCCTTTCATTGAAGAATCACTATAAATAACAAACACATCATTCACTTATTGTATATTCAAGATAAGAGCATTGACTAATCTTATATTCAATTATTAAAAACATTATTCCCACTCTTTTTTTCCATAAAAAATTTACCACTTTACATGTGAGCATGGTTAATGGGTTATCCAATCGGGAAAAAATCTGGACAAAAAGCCGATAATAACCTGCTAAACCAATAAAACAGTGTTCCTTAATTATATTTGTCAGTGCTGACCATTATTGTATTCTCTTGTCTTCGAAGAATCAATGGAGATTCCATCCTTAGTGACAATACATCCATGAAAAGAGATCTCTTGAATCTCGAATTCACACTTTTTAAACATCTCTTATAATTTATATCTTTTAAGAGTCTTTAGAACAGTGTGCATGTGATTTTCATGTTCTTTGTATATTTTAGAGTACACAAAGATATTGTAAATAAGTACTACTGTAATGTCATCTAGATATTCCTTGAAAATGCTATTCATTATATCCAGGAATATATAGGGTAAATTAGTTCGTCCAAAAGGCATTATTGTAAACGTTTAATGCCCAAACTTGGTTTGAAATGCTATCTTCGGAATGTCTTCCTTCTTCACACACAACTGATGATTTCCAGATCGATGGTCAATCATTGAAAAATATTGAGCTCCATGAATTTGATCGAATAAATCATTAATGAGGGGTATGGGATACTTATTATTTATTTTTATAGCACTGATATCCCTATAGTTAATGTACAACCTCATAGATCCATCTTTTTTTAACAAAAATAATAAGGGCTCTCCAAAGAGAAGCACTAGTGAGAATAAATAATTTATCACTCAATTCATCTAGTTGTTTCTTTAGGTACACTAATTCCACTGTGTCCATTTTATAATGGGTGTTTGATATGGGCCTTGAACCGAGAATTAAATCAATGGAAAACCCAATTTATCATTCTGGAGGATGTCTAGGTAAATCCTCTAGAAACAGATAAACATATTCCTGCAAAATAGGTGTGCTCTCTATTTGAACATTACTTTACCCACCCATTGTTATTTCACTATATTCCTCCCCAATAATAAAATTTAATAGAGCTAATGCGGGTGGATCTGGATGAGAATCAGATGGTAACATTTAAGCTCTAAAGATAAGGTACTCCTTATCAAAATCAAAAATTGTAACTACCTTTCTCTTATAATAAATTTTCACATCATGGTCTGAAAACCAATCTATACTAAGGATTATATCAAATTAAATCATGTGCATGAAGATGAGATCAACATATAAAGCATGATTATAAACCCTAATGGTAATTGATTCATAAAACATTATTTCAATGATACTTCCCTTATGAGTTTTGACTGACAACACCCTTGTTAAATAAAATTGAAAATATCTAATTTTTTTAGCAATATATGAATAAAAGAAACAATTTGATGATCATTATTAAAATAAAGCACTGGATAAACTTGAAAAAACCATTAAATTACCGACCACTACATCATTCAGTGTTTTAACCTCAGCAGTGGTGATCTCATAAGCTCGGCCTTTCTCCCTTGGCATTTTTTTGATGTAATTTTCTTTGGTTCTTAGGAAATTCATTTTCATAAAGCCCCATTTATCTACAATGGTAGCATTAAAAGTTGACATCCTTTTTCTTTCCCATGCAATCATGATCTTGGTGTCCATTTTCACCACACTTGTAACAGACTCCCATTCCATTCAGGCATGTACCAGGGTGTTTATTCCCACATTTCTTTCATGATGAAAATTTAACATTTCCATTATTCACCTTATTTCCATTTCTAGAGTGTTCAATGGATCTCTTCTTCTCTTTCTTTGATTTAATGTCTCAGGACATAGAGAATTACTTTTTTGTCATGATAGCACATGAGATAATATCTTCTTATGATGAGAAGAATTGTGAGATTAATTCTCAGTTGAAAAATAGTTTGAACCCAAAAAAAATAGACAAATTTTACTCCTTGAGTAACGTATATAATCTGTTACATTCCTTGCTAATCTTGTAAATATAGCCTCATACTTTGCAACATTCTCATCCTCCTTTGGCCTCAGACTAAAAAATTATCTTTCTATATCAGCTCGATGGCCATGAGGAACATAATTTTATATGAAAAATTCATTAAACTCCCTCCATTCCATATTAGATACTTATTCATCCTCTTTTGTGTTTTTATTAATGACCCTCATTGATCTACATCTCTCGTGAGGTGATAAATTGCTATGAGAATTTTTTCCCTTTCGCTACTCCCCAAAGAAAGAAATATTTTCTCAAAGGAAGTTATCTACTTCTCAGATACAAGTTGATTAGTAGACCTATTTAATTTTTGTGGTTGTTGTCTCATGAGTTAGTCGAACACTGATCCTCCATATTTTGTATCAGGGTTCTCCAGATAGTCAACGTTATTATTCATAACCTTAGTGAGTTTTCCCATTATGGTTATATGTTGATCAGAACTGGTTTCATCTCCAACTCCACTATAATAATCTTGGGTAGGAGGGAAATACCTACATCGATTAAGTTCATTGATATGGTTTCTATTCCATCCACTAGGCACCATTTCAAAACATTTTCATACACAAAATTAGTTTATAAATAAATATACATAATTCCAAATTAGTAAAATACCTAACATAGATTGAATAGTTTATTCATATAATCCATAATCATAAAAAAATGTTTTCTTTGATAAGTAGTTACTCATAAATCCTTTATAATGGTATTAAAAGAAAATGTGAATTATCCTAAGCATATACCCCGAGAGTGTCGTAACCAAGAGTGCAACTAGGCCTGTTGTCATGTACCCGGATACCCCGTGTCAAGCTCAGAACTAATTAATGGTGTTTTCACTCCTAGGTAAATCTGTACAAGATCTACCTCTACCTGATCGTATATAGAAAGGGATGTATTTCATGGAAAATACACTAAATATCTACGTTACCAATATTACATGAAGTTCTTATATACTAATCCTCAACATCTATCTTAGGGAAATGTTTTCTAATCCGAGTTTTTATAAATCTAACTTCCTTGTTTTGTACTAAAGTTCCTCCGATACCAACTATAACTTCTCAACCCCAGTTTCCCAAAGGCAGTGCAATATTACATAACATTGGAATGATACAAGGAATTATGTCCTGAAATACTATTCAGTTTAATATACATGAATGTACTACATACATACAAAATATTTACAATAAAACATTAAATAAAAAAAACTACATTGTGTCCCCTTTGAACACTCTTAAATCCCATATCCTATACCATCTTGTTAATTGAAATATAATTTTTCGAATCTTGGAAAAAATAAAACATAAGAAAGGGGTGATCTCAGATGATCAGCATGGATAAAAGTATTGTAGAAACTATCATAAATAAGCATAATTTTTTTTGTAAATGTATATGACTAAAACAAAAGCCTTTTAAATTTAAAATTTATCATAATATGGAAAAGATAAATCAAATAATTTCATTTACTTATTCACATGGATATTCTACTAGTCAAATAATCACATGTAATATCAATAGCCAATTTCATAATTATGGAATGCATAATGCTAGACATCAAAAACACATATTCATGGCCTCGTGCCATGACTACAAATAAGATTTTGTCAGAGAATTTTTCCAAGACACTAGTTTGTCTCGAGAGACCTACCAATGCATCTAGAAGCTATAGCAGGCTCCAACTATCACTTACTATGTCCAATGAATTCCTCATATGAAAATATAGAATCATAACATAAACATTCATATAAACACTATCATATGAAATGTTAATACTTTAACCATAATTCATGAATGGTATAAAATAACGAATCCATGGATAAACATATCAAAAATATTTCAATACAATATAGAATATTGTATCATAAAAATTCAACTTTAAACAAGTGTAAGATACATTAAAGGATGTTGACATAGAAGAAATCAAAACTATTTTAGAGAAATATCTCTTTCTATTTTGAAATCATTTAAATGACACATAATTATAAAATAAAACACTTATTTTGAAAACATTCATATAGTCTTGTAAAGGAAGATTCTAAGGTGTTATAATGGTGGAAAATGGCGGCACTCGCCTTACAAGTCAAAAACATTCATACATTAATTTGTCGAAAATCTTGCAATGTACCTTATTTGGAATATGATAGAAATATTGATTTTAAAAAATTTAACAAAAAGTAAAAAAGGGTATAAATTACATTAAATTATAGTCTGGTAAATATTAAAAATGTTTGGGAATACATTTTTAAGAAACATAGATGAGGATGATAACGTGGCCCCAGTAGATAATCACGCAAAAACAACCTCAGATAATGAAGAGATTGTATAATAAACCCTTACCATCTACTTTTCCTTGATCGAGGTCATGTTAAACTATTTTATAATAGTTAAATCATTTTTATTAAATTATACAATAACCACATACAAAAATATTATATCATATATGATCTTCTAATATTGCATTCTTAATAATATTTCAGTAGTATCATTAATTCGTGTGTTAAATGATTCGTTTTCCTTTATCTGTTTTGTTACCTAAGTCATGTTTGATATGGAAAGGATTTATTTCATTCATTTACACAATGATATTATGTTCTTAAACATTATTTTTAATCATAAAATGAAAATTAGTCTTCAATGGTTAGGCTGGGGAATGAATCTCATAGCGTTCGTCGAGACGGTAATATGTAAGTACGCATGAGTGACAATATTATTCTATTGATGGTTAAATAATATGCAATTGGATGATATATCATATATAAAGAATAATTAACATGTTATATTTATTATTTACATCATTTATACTCATTAGTATACCCATCCAAATAATGATGTGATGAATAACAAACTACACCACAACGTAGAGACGGTAAGCCATACATATGCACGTATGGTGACTTTTCATTCGTAAAATGGACTGAATAATGAATATGGATGTAACATATTTATAATAACATAAAATTATGTATAAGATACTGGTGTTATCATTTTTTTATGGTAACAATAACGAAATTGGAAGTGAAATAAGAAAAGGACTTTGAAAGAGGTGATGAAATTATTACTTCTTCTTCGAGTGTTTCATTTTTATTTGATCAAAATGAATCCTCTGGTTGGATTATGATCAATGTAAGGAATCTAGGTTGAATTTAGGGTATTTTGGAGGATATTTGAGAAGATTTGGGCTGATCCCAAAGTATTTGGAGGGGTGAAATTAAGAGAATGGGAAATACCCTTTTATAAGAGAGTTGAGGGTCACTTTATGAAAAGCTTGCAATATTATTTTATTATGAAATCATATTCGGTTTATAATGGATCAAAAGGGTTTTATATCGAGACTAAGGTGGTGATGTGTAGAAAACCTCTAAACCAATATGTTTTTGATAGGTTTAGGTCACCATAGAAAAATTATCTTTTAAATTTAACACTTGAAAAAATAGTTTAACTTTTACCATGTATTCTTGTATTACTATAATAAATGGTTAATAAACATACTAAAAAAAGATAAGAGAACCCCAAGTGTTTAATTATTGATATATATAACCTTATCTATGTTATTTCTCTAAACATTATATTTTTATAAATATTATATCAATTAATAATATAATATTTGTTTTAAAAACTCATTTTAGTCAATTTTGACACTATTTAGTATTTGTTTTTTATTAAATCCATAACAACATTATCACAAAAAAATCAACCCTAAAATGTCATTTTAATGTAGAAAATTTGTTGAATACATCAAAAGTCTCAATTTAGAATTTTATTAATATTTATAAAATAATTTTTTTAATATTTCAATAATAAGATAATTACTACATCACCATTGTGTCATAAATAAATTTTATTATCTAATTTCTAAAAATAATAAATAAAATACCATTATGTTTTAAATATTTTTATCTTTATAATTAATATTTATTGACGAATATATATTATATAAAACCCTATTTTAAAAATGGATTAGTTATTAAACATGGAATTTAACACTTTTAACTCATGTTTAAATAAAATAATAATAAATATCATAATCTAATACATGTGGACCAAAAGGATAATATTTTATTCCTGTGGTTTATTTTGGATGAAACAAAATTATACAATAGAATTAGGACATGTTTTAGGGTAATTATAATATAATATATAATTTTAATTACCATATATTCTTTTAACGGTGGTAAAAAAAATTCAAAAGTTACTATTACCCTGAGTCATTTTCATCCTAATAAACCATATTTTACTTACTAATGTCAACTGTGTCACTTAGATTTTTGAAATTCAATTCACAGAAGCAATAAAATTAGGTTTTATGCAAATTTTCTAATGGGACTAGAAGGTTATTACAAGACATTAAAATGTTCAACAAAATATTATACATCTAATCTGATTATAAAATTAATCCAATGAATTACTTTGAAATAATATTGGTATTATATATCTATTTTTAACATAATTAAAATTAATAAAAATAAATATTTATTTAAATAAAAAATCAATTTTAAACAATAGCGCAGTGTTATTCACTATACATCAAAAAATGAATGTTTTCAGAAAAATACCAAAAAATCACCCTAAGCTAATTTTGATAATCCAAATCCAAAAATGAAGTCCATTTTGAAAAATAAAGTATATAAAATTTCAAAATGTATGTACTACTATTCATTATGATATTTTTGATTAGTTGTGGTGTGCTAAAACTCGACATTGCATACAGTGCAAGCTATTGTATTATTCAAAGAGAAGAATACCGTGGAATATTATGGTGTTACATATTACATATTATTAGGTTAATTTTATTTAAGTAGAATAATAATCTATTTATTAAATGTATTGTTCAATAGCCTTTGAAAATATGGATATATAAACAACTTATTCATATAATATCTAAATTTCCTACCACATAATTCATCACTACATTCACCCTTATAATAATTATCATACTTAAAAAAATTATTCATTGAAATGGGATATAAAATATAATAAAAAGTGAACTCATGTTCTCAATGATGTTAAACATGGGAGATATCAATGAACACCTAAACATAACCTGAGTATAAGGGAATGATAACATGATCTTGGAATTTAAAAACTATACATTGATTATCATTGTTTATAATATTGAGTCATAGAATAGATCATGAAATTTCATAAGACATGAATCATAATTGAATTAAATAGAATGATCCATGGGAGCATTAAATTATTATAAGAAATATATTTTTGGTGTACAAAAAAGAATAGAAAATCATTCCCCTATTAAGAATGCCTCACTAACAATACTGTCGTAGTGGATTGGGTTCGCTACTAATCCTATCATATTATTCATGGTTCACTACAAATTCAATCATAGTGGATCGATTCCCTTAATGAATTGGGTTCTCTCCCCATTCTATAAATGTTTATCTCACAGAATACCAATATATACCTGATGAATTGGAGGGATATATATTTCTAGGCCTAGCCATTCCATAATGAAGATCATACAAATGTGTTCTACAATATCATAAAAATTTAATTATGTCACACCCTATAAAAAATAAACGGTTCTAATAAACCTTTCATCTTGGCATATCCAATAGAAAAAGATAATACTTCTTAATCATTTTATCCATTTATTATAGTATAACCTATGGATAATTATTATGTTTCATAAAAATATTGTTATCATAATGATAAACCATCCAAAGAATGAATAAGCCAAATATTATTTGATAATATCACAATTATAGACCTTGTAACATCAATGGAAGTCATATCAGATGAAAAATTCATTTCAAATATCACTTTATACATTTCATAAATAAAATACATGAATCACTTTGAAATTATTTTTTTAAAATATAAATATTTCCAAAATAATAAAGAACAATATTTCTCTCAAAAAAACTATAAAAAATTATAAAGTAATCTTCAATTAATTGAATTTTCATGATGATATTAAATTCAATTAATTCCTTATAATGTAAAAAACATTCCTTTCATACTTTTTTAAATAATTCAAAAAGTACCTCATCTTAAAAATAAAAGGGAGATTAATATTTTGATATTTTTAAAAAATTCAATCATTTGGAAGAATGATTTTAAAAAATCATAGTATAATATTGTAATAATTATTTAAAACATTTTTAAAAAGAATAAATATTGAAGAATGTTTTTTACCAGATAGATATATAAAATAATGTTTCTATAAAAATATTAATTCAGTCTCTTGAATACATAAAGAGAAAAATATGAAAATAAAAGTTTTAGTTTATAAAAATAAAAATAGTATGTTAAATATATTAGATTATTGATAATTTTTCTATAATAATTAATCATTAGAACATAATTATAAAAAAGTCTTGGTAAATAATGAGATTGTAAAATAAAGACCTTACCTCAAGTCTCATCATTCATCATACACGTATGAAACTATTGTATAATAAATATAAATTTATTTTATATTCATTAAAAAACTATAAGCAAATATATCATACGATAATTTATTTCATGAAACATCTTATCACCCTTTTATTAATACTTCTTCATTAAAATCATTTTTATGGGTGATAACTGCTTTGTTTTTCAGGCAAGTGTTTGTTCAAAAATCTTGAAATTTATACATTGATCATGGTTCCATTATCAAAATAGTTTTAAACATGATATTAATAATATCACATATACATATTATATATATTTAAAATCATATGTAAATAGTAGATATAGAGAAATTAATTACATTATTCTTAGAGACGGTAGGTCATATGTATACATGAATGTCGTTTCAGTTTTTCAATGGATGGGATATAACAAAGTTAAATATTAATTCACCATTTAAATATAATAGAAATATAATGAATAACATATATATTTTTAAATAAATTATTATAACCATTCAATTATAGTGGAGATAAAACTATAATTACACCGCTATGTGGATACGTAAAGATGTATATATGCAAGAGTGATGTTATCACCTTCTATTTGATGAAAAGAAGGTAGAAAATAATTGTTTCATCACAAAATAAAAAGTAATTGTATTTAATGTAACAAAATTCATTATATTATAATGGATAACATGGATTTATAATAGGGTAAAGAATAAATAAAATTGGAAACACTTTTTTAAGAGTTAGTTCTCTTAGTTGAGAATCGATTTTTTTCATTCACATTTAGAATGAAAGGGATGGTCTCTTTGAAAAAAAATAACCCCTATTGTGTAGTGAAGTAATATTAGAAGGTATTATTTCATGGTTTGGCTAAGATTTAATGATCATACAGTGTTATTAGGAGAGGATAATGGGATTAATTTTATAATTGAGGTTAGGGAACTTTATAAATTATAAAAATATTAAAAAATAATTGATTCATACTTAAGTAAAATTCATCCATAGGGATAAAAATTATAATAAAAAGAGGATTATTTTAAAATAATATCAAAATATTAATTTTATACATGTTTTGGTGTTATTTTGAGCCTTATCTTTTTTATTTCATCATTAATTAACCATTTTTAGCATTAATAACAGTATTTAATTTTTCAATATTAATAGGTTATAATTTTATTTATAAGGTAAAAAATGGATCATAAATATCCAAGGAATGAATTTTTTTCCATATATTTTTCCCATTTTTCTCCATTTAATTTTTTATTATTTTTAAATTACTTATGAAAATATTATTATCATAAAATATGATTAATGAAATTTTGACACTTTGTTTAATTTGGCTTAAAACACAAAAATAAAAAAATTAAATATCATTATAAACCCTGTAAATAACAATAATATGTTATATTAATTAATAAAAATCATGTAACACAATTATTTCACATAATTTTATTGCTTTTAATAATTATTAAATCAATTATTTTATTTTTCTATTAGTTGAATAAATAATATGTCTATATTTTGTTCGCATTTAAAGAAATTATTCAATTTTTAAAATTAAAAATGTACCAAAATGATAAAAAAATAAATTTATATTTCATATAAAAACATTACAAAAAACTTTTCTACTATTTATCGTTATTTATAAATTTATGAGATATTAATCTCAAGAGAGGGGAATTTGTATTTATTCATTTTTAAAATTAATATAATTTCCATAATCAAATAAATATGGCACCAAATGACCATATATTTATGATTTGGGTACCAAAATTGGAAATTTACTCATAAAATAGTATAAAATCAAGTGTTAGGGAAATTTTAATGCAATATCAAAATGTTTAAACCCCATTTTTCTATTTTTACACTTACTATGGTTACAAAAATTTACGATAATTACTATTCATATTGTGAAAAAAAAAGAAAATATTTTCAATATTTTATATTTCTAATACCAAATATTAAATAAATTTTTAAATATTCAATTTTATATAAGGTAGATTTTTTTAAATATGCATTAAAAATTCAATAAAAACTATTTTTTATTATAAGACATTTCATGAATAAAACTTCTTATATATTTATATCTATGCATAGAAAAAGATTATATTAATGTTAATTTTTTTTAAATATATATAATATAAATTTCATTACATTTATTCACCAATAGTGATAATTTAAATTTATTATGTTAAACAAACATTTCACAGATAAAAATGTTTTATAAAAAACAATATATTTTAATTTAAAATGATTATTTTTTTTATTTATAATCAATTAATAATCAATAAATTAATTGTAAACAAATCTTTTTATTAATTTATTTAATCATATTAATTCCCATTAATTTAATGGTAATTTTATAACAGTATACTATATTACGATTAATTTAGACTTGGGCTTGCAAGTTTTTCAAGGTATTAACAAAATTTTATTTGAATAGAAATATATCATAAAATCTTGTGGTGTTACAATTCACATAGAGACTCTAGAATCTTCTAATAATTATTTATTTTTCAATGATATAACTTCATTTAATATCCATCAAAATATAATTTATCTTTTATGAAGTAAGACACTTTATAAATTTGATAGACTTCATTTCGATAAATCTTATTTAACCTTGTCACCCCAACTCATTTTTTATTATTATTTTACGTATTAATTCTTGTTATATTTTCCATTAATATTGGAGTTTAAATTTCTTAATCTTTAGAATAAATGGGGCTTCAAATCTTGTTGCATGATTTGTTCGTGGTTAGTGAAAAATGATCTCCCTAACCGTGTAAAGAATATAATTGTATCGGGTAGGTGTGCTTGGTTGGTGAATAGTTTTACAAACCACATATCCAAACCATCCAGTATTCCCACATCATTAAATAAATTTACCTAATATTTTCTTTAGGTCTTAACCCTTCAGTATCCTCCTCCCACCACTCTAACCCCTTAACCCCTAGTGCCACTCACTTTTCTATGGGATTCTAAATGGATTTTCCCAATTGTTTCATAATGATTATTCAAGATAAAAGACTCTATATTTCATCATATAAAATCATTATTATTTTTCCTCTTATAAATTAAATATGTAATTTTATTGGTGACCTATATTTTTTAGGAATGATTTTTAATATGGTTATACCGTAATTAAGGGTTATTTATAATCATATATTTGTCTCTCATTTCTTGTTGATGTGATTTAAGGTCGTGTCTAGTGGTTGAGATATATTTGATGATGGTTTTACATTTATTAAACCAATAAATTTAAATTGAATGATTAATGGACTGGTTTAACCCTCAATTTTTTTTATTTTAAACATATAATATTTTTATTTAGTGCATGTAGATTATGTATGTTATATTCCTCATGGTTCTATACTAAAAACAATTTTTCATTTAAATGAAGCACATAAAGTGTTTATTTTAATAACTAAAGATGATCTAC
Organism: Viscum album; assembly: GCA_963277665.1. Taxonomy (NCBI): domain Eukaryota; kingdom Viridiplantae; phylum Streptophyta; class Magnoliopsida; order Santalales; family Viscaceae; genus Viscum; species Viscum album. The sequence continues at coordinate 793,437,254 of OY728164.1, forward strand.
AAAATTTAATTTAATAATTAAATGACTATGAGGGATTATTTTTATATGTTTACCCTTCTTGATTATTTTATTTAAATTTATGATGTTTATGTGATTTAGATTTCAAAAATTAATTTAGAAAAAAAAATTAGAACAATTTTCTAAGGATATGTTAACAATTCCAATAAATATTTATAAATATTAATGTACCATAAATGTTTAAACAATTGTTTTTAATAAAATGGTTTGAATTTTCCCATTTTATGAAATTTTATTTTTATAAAGATATTGTTGAGGAAAAAAGGATGATTCCATTAGTGGTGTCCAGAGGTGATATTGTGTTATTGTTTATATTTAGTATCCTTACTATTCTTAATTATCTTATAGCTTACATAATTTTTTACGTAATAAAATACCATATTTAGAGAAAGGGTATTTCTCAGTTTATATGATTCACTAGTCAATGAACATTATTTTCTAGCAACCCAATGTAGGTTTGTCTATACCTGGGGTACATTTCCACTTAGTTAGACCAGGTAAAGAAATACTGAACATTTGGGATATTGGATTTCATTAGATTCAATAATATTAGGAATTCTATTCTATAATATGTTTCATTTTTCCATATCTTCTAGGTGATACAATTATTTCAATATCTATTTGTATTATAATGGATTTTATTTTATTACTTTTGTATAGTTGACTTCTGATTTCATTATACTCCCTAATTTATTATTACTATTATTATTACATATTACATATTATTTTTATTATTTATTTCCATTTTCATTGGTATCTTTTTTTAAAATAATAATGTCATTTTTTTATTTGGAATGAAAATGTATTTGAAAATTCTTTTTCCTATTTCTTTGTATACTGTTATTTTTAAAATTAAGGTTGTTAAAAAGGATTTTCTCATGAAATGTGTATTCTCATATTTAAAGGTTTTAAAAGGAATATTCATTTTTAAATTAAAACCTTTTCTATTTTATAGTGAATGAATTTAAATTATGGTAACATGATTTTTTGGATAAAAGAAGAAAAATTACATTATTATATGTATTCAAAATCTAGCATAAAATTAATATCTTATTTGAGGTTATGAATATGGTTTGGACATGATAAATATTTTTCTTTATGATCATGCCTATGATATTTTAGATTTCCCATGTAAATCAATGTTGTAGAAAATGATGCTTTAAGTTTAAATTTAAGTATTTCGGTGGAAAATACCATGGATGGATCACTTGGTGTGTGGGGAAAAGTTCTTATAGACCATGTTTTCTTTCTATTTATGTTCTACTATATCATTCATTATAGAAACTTGCATTCTATCAATTTACTTTTTGTTTATGGGGAGATTGTATTATTTATTTCAATATTTATATTCATTTATTTTAGTTTCTTTATCTGTTAGGAGTACTATTTATGAATTATACACATCACTAATGAATTTATTGGATTGGTTTAATTATTATTATTATTTTCACATATTCATGGAATCCTAAGATATAGAAGGTCAATGCTAGACTATCAGGTATTATTCACTTATTTAAATTTTACCTATTAATTAAAATTTTACCAAGGCATGTATAAATGGTTAATTGAAAATAGTTGGTAGTTTTTGGGGATTTGGAAATTACTTCATGCCATGCCACAGACTAGCTTGGGTTCTTAGATATGAGGTATCTCAAGTAGGTTCAAGAAAAAATGGTATAAAATCCTATTTATTATTTATAATGATATGGTATACATGGGGGGGTTTCGTCATGAATCAAGAGGTAGTTCAGGATTAGGTGCATGATCACCACTTTTCATTATCAAAGTTTTACCTACATCATTTTTTGAGATGAGTATGTCTCCAATATGATTTTTTTATCATTTATTATAGATATGTTTTTTTCATTATTTCAGTATTTATGGTTTAGTTTTAGAATTTATAAGTTTTTGAAAATACCTTATTTATACGAGTTTAAGAGAATATAGGTAGCACATTGTTTTTGGGAATAGATTGTAAAACCATGTGTAGATAATTAATCTAGGGTTGGGAAGTCATTGGTAGGGCTCTCATGGTTAGTACATGGTTTTCTAGAATGTGATTCCAAACTATGTACACTTTCAAATTTTTTAGGTTTTGACGTTTTAGTTATTTTTGGTACTTAACTATTTTCATAAAATTTAATAATAAATTTACGATGATTTGGATAGTTTTTTAAGATAATGGGTATTGATTATGTTGATTAAAGTTGTAATTTTAAAATAAATTTCTCATGTTATTTTTGAAAAAAATATGTGGGTTTTATGATTTTCAAGGGATGTAATCAAATAGATAGAATTCTAAAAAGGACTTGGTATTGAATAGGGTATATAAAATTATTTATTTTCATTAATGTATATTTTTTTAAAAATCTATTTTAGAAATTCTAAATGTTTTATTTATCTATTGTTCTAAAAAACTAATTTAATTTTTTTTTAATTTAAAATTATATGTGGACTCCTGAAATATTTTTTTGAAAAAAGGGGGATGTATAAAACTATTTAAATAATTCATTACGGGGTTTTATATAAAAAATTCGGATTCATTTAACTATTTTTGTTTGTGAATTTCCCTACAAATTAATTTTGTGATGTCTTGAAAATGAAATATCACTTTTAAATAAATGATGTTAAATAGGATACTAAGAGGATTTAGTAAAGCCTTAGTTGATTATTTTGATTCATTTTGAAATTATGAATGATTGTTTCATGGATTATGGTAAAAAATGTTGAATTTTTATTTGTAAAATATTATGTCTTATAAAAAATATTTTGAAAAAAATATTTTCTGGATTATTTGTAATTGGGTTTTGATTCTTATTGAGTATTTTCAAAAGTGGGTGATCTTAAAATGAAAATTGATTGAAAATTTGGAAATAGAATAGGTTTTAAAAAACATTTTTAGTAACATTAAAGGTAAGTGAGATCTTAATTCATATAAAAATTACAAAATGGTTTTTATTTAGTTTCCATAATGAGATTAAATGCTTTCAATGTACACTTTACTATTATTTATGTTTTTATGAGTTGTATAAAAATAAATGTTTCCTTTTGTGATATGTTTTCTAAAGTGGTTAGTTTCAATATTTAATTTTTATAATTTATTGAAATTTAATTTGTTTTTATAAATGTTTTGAACTCCGTAGTGAGAAGGTTGAAATTGTTTACTTATAACCATGTTTTGAAATGGAATTTATGTTTTTCTATGTGTAGTGAAATGTTTTATCAATGTGAAATGTTTTTGAATAATAGTATTTTTGGATTTTATTTCATCATGTATTTTATAAAATAGAAATATTTGATTATATTTTTTTTATTTGGATTGAAATTATCTATTAATTTCTATCTTGTAACCTATATTAGAAAATTTTGGTTTTAATTGGGAAACATGAGTGGAGGGATTCTTGTTTTGTGTTATTTCTGGTATTCCCTAGAGAATTATTGAATAAATCTAGAACATATTCATTTATTATATCATATTCCATTGTCTAGGGGTGAATCAATTTTTATAATGTTTATGGCTAATACTTTTGAGGTTTATACATGCAAAGTTTATAGAAGTCCATGATTTTGAGAAAAATCCTTCATTAGGGCATTCATTGTGTGTCCCCTTGTTATTCCTTATAGATGTTTTATTATTTTGATGATGTTGATACTAAATACTATTTAAATAATTTTTATTTGATGGGATTTTATCCTTGTGATGAGGGTATTATATTGGGAGGTGGTACATAAGATACATTGGGAATGTTTTTTGGGGTTATTGGGATGAGTGTTATGTCTTATTTGTTTTAGAAATTATTATGAGAGAATCTATTACAATAATGAGGTCCTAGTTCACTATTACATGATATATAGTAATTATACATGTTTATCTTATTGAGGAATATTTATTCTTGATGTATTTTAGGCTAATTTATTCTTTTAACATCTAGAATAACATGTTTACATTAATTTAAGGTAGTAGTTATCTTGTGATTTATAATATAGTGAAATGATTATGGTTTTGGGGGTATTTAATTTTTGAGATTTATTTGAGACTTTGGTGATTAAATTCATGGATTCTTGATGTGTTGTTGAATTCCATTATGATCCTTACATATTTTATTGAGTCTTGTTTTATGTATTTTTTTATTTTTTCTAGTTATTGAGAGTATTATATCTACATAAAGAATTAGTGTGTTAGTGTAATTATATAATCATTAGTGGACCACCTTTGATGATATTTTATTTTCGTATTTCATTGTGATGGAAGTGGTGTCTGAATTCCATGTGGGATTTTTTCCCGAACCCTACACTATCCTATAATTTAATATAGTGTAATTGGGATTGGGTCCTTTTGGTAATATGATTTGGAATGTTTTATATTTCCTCGTGTATTAGGATAGTTGGGTTCTTATTGCACACACGAAATTTATATCGATGATCATATATATAGTCATTGTGTATGGTATTTAATGTTCTTTGAGAGATGTGGTTTTTTTCATCTATGTAATTCATGAGGGTTAGTGATAAGATTTTTTTCTTACTCATTTTCATGGTGTTACTTTATTTTTTTGAATTTAATTTTGAATGGAGAGGTTTAACCACATCCATCATTTGATCTACAAATTTCTCCATGACTTTATATAGGAAGAAAGGATTATACTAAATAGTATTGTCACACCCCTATCTCATTTTCTCTATGATATTATTTATTGATTGATTATTAACCATTACCATGAGTTTTTATTTCAAAATGTCTTGGAATTTTTAATAAACGAGGGTTTAACACCTATTTTATATTTTCTGCATAAATAGTTCGAACTGCATAGCATAATTTTGAAATGTTTTTAGATTTATTATGTTCATGTGCCCAATTATTATACTCTTTTCAGAAACATATGGACAAACCATGTGGTATTAACTTTGTTTTTGTAGTGTCATCATCGAAGTTGGTTCATGATTTAGCATTCCAATAAGCCAAACCAAGTGTCTAAACCATGAAATCTTCCTAGGTTTATTATAAATTTTAAATTACTTAATTTTCCCATTTATTATTAATCTTTTAGTCTCTTTATCTCCTACCATTCCAACCCTTTGACACTTAACTCCTCTAACCATTAATTCTATATCTTAATGGTCTTTATAATTGAATTTCCCCATTTTTTCACGATGATTCTTCATGGTAAAGTTCGCTAGGCTCCTTAAATTCATATCCTTTTTCTTCTCACTCTTTTCAAATTACCCTAGAATAGTTGTGTATACGTTGTGTTTTCTAGGATTGATATTTATTTTGATGGTTTCCATTATTTACTGTTATTAATGGACTTTTAATCAACTCTTGTGCTTTATTGAGGCGATTTGTGATCATCCATAATGGAACCGACATGCTTTAGGTAGGTTTCTCTATACAAAAATAAATAATTTTGATTCCACTAATTTACTAATTATTTAAAACATTAATTGAAACCTTTTTAAACTTATAATAATGGTATCTAATTTTTTAAAGAAGTTGGTCTCATCATGTTTTTATGCTGAAAACCAATTTTTTCAAATAAATAAAGCACACCCAGTACATTTTCTAAAAACCTAAGAGGATACTTTCAAAATATATTTACTATGAAAATGGAGAGTGTGTTGTTTTTAAATTTATTTGTGTTGTGTGAATGTTTGATTGACTTTTTTGATTTTTATGTGAGTTTTTTTTCAAAAACAATATCAGAAATAATTTCTTGATCGACGATTTACAGGCCCGATTAGAAATTTCTAAAAAGGATTTATAAATATGAATGAATCATTGACGTGTTACAAATTAATTATTAGTATAAAATGTATAGAAGTTTCACTATTATAGGACATATTTTCTATATCAATCTTCTTGACGAAAATGGTCAACTTCTATGAGGGATTACTGAATGTGATATTGTATTATAGTCCTTATTTAGTACCATAACTATTGTTATTTATCTAATGGATAAAATATTTTTTATAAATCATGGGAGACCGTGAATAGCTAGATTGTATTTCTGGGTTAATATGTTGTACTAGTTCATAATTCAGATGTTCTAGTTAGTACACGTATGACCTTTCTATGTGTGGGGAACTTTTTCCTTCAGTTAGGCTATGTAGAGAAATATTTAACATTAGTGATATTAGGATAAAATAGTTATATTGATATGATTTATTGTATTTATTTATATAATTAATTTTCCTAGAGTGACTATATATTTAATTGATTTCAAATTTTGTTTGTATTACAATTACTAAAATTATGTTCCATATGTGGTACTTGAATTTTGATTTTATTATGTTATATTGTTTAAAATTATCATTAAAATTATGATTTTTCCAAATTTACATTATTATCTTGGTTTAAAAATAAAAATTCACATTCCATGATTTAGAATTACAGTGATTTTCCAAATTTATTGCAAATTTCCCTTGCATGTGGGTATTTTTAAAAAGAAGGTTTTATAAAAGGTTTCCTCATTGAATGTGATTTCCCCAATTAAAGGTTTTAATAGAATAAATATTTTTGAAATACATATCTTCCATATTATAAATTAAATATGTTAAAATTGTAATTACTTTTATTGGTTTTTAGATAAAAGTAGGTAGTTTAAATTTAGTTTTCTATTTCCAACCTAGAAAGAAATGGATTTCTCTTTAAATCGTGTGTATAAGGTTTGTGGAGGATAATTACATGGCTTTTTTAACCTTACAATTATATTAATAATTATTATGTTCATTATAGATGTATTAAATAATTATTTGGGTATCAGTTCAGGTATGTTAGTGGTCACAAGTGATGATGATTCGCTTAGGTAATTGATACTAGTTTATTGGTTTTTTTAATGATGGAATTGTAATATTTATATAGATTTATTTATATTGAGTTATAAAAATTAACTCAAACATGTTCTTTCATTGTTTATGAGTAATTTTATTCATTTTTTGCTTTTTTGGATTGGTCTAATTATAAAATTCTTTCTCATATGTGCATAGAATATCAAATTATGCTAGGGTCATACCAGACTTTAAGATGGAATTCATTTCTATGATATTGCATCATTAGGTGAAATAATACCCAAGTGTGTATATTAAGATTCCTAACACTAGTTTCCATCCTATAATGGTTAGGGAAACCCTTTGATCCATCAAATATTCTATTAAAGAATTAAGGATATAGGGTTTCATGGGTTCGTTCATGGCAAACCAATACAACTCTATATTCAAGTCATCATTAAAAATACATTAATGAATCCTAAAATATAATATTGAATCATGAATTGTGACTCGTGATTATAATACCTTGACATCTAAATCAACATCATGATATTTTCTATTACATAACATAACCATTATGTGAAATATCTCAATATATTATTGTTCTATAACATATTCTCATGTAATTTCCTCTCCATTACTCAATACTCAATATCCATTGACCATTAAAACATAATCTTACTACCCATTCAAGATTCCAATTCTCTCCATTAGTTTCTCTAACACATCATCTGAACTCTAGATTATGGAAACTCTTCTAACATATCTTCCAATCTATATAACTTCTACCCATCTTATATTTTGAACTTCTTTATATTCTCATCTGCCCCTCTTTTCATATTATCATTTTTTCAACATAAATAAATATTCATATTCTACAGTTCATAACTTCTAATGTTTTTTTGAAAATTATAAACACTAAATACATTCAATACAAAACTATACTAGCTTCAGCTTTACCTCCAATCTCAACTTCAACTTCTGCTGATCCACACCATTCTCTAGTAATTATGATGTCTTCAACATCATTATGATCAATCTATTAAACTTTAATTAATCTTACACTTAATGTATTTAATCAATAAAAGTCATCATCACTCTGGACTTCTTATAATTTTTAACAATTCATCAAGCAAATTATTATTCATGTAGGTTTAATTTTTGAAACGTATGCCCTTGAATTTAAGTCACTAACAACCTTCTTATAACTCAGCATCAATTTGTATTCTTTTTGAAATATTTAACACAAGATGGTTTTGGACTATACTCAAATTATATTTAATCAACTTATAATTTCACCTATAATCTCAGAAAACATTGAATTCAAGAATTATCTTATACAACAATTTATTCCCAATTCATCACAATTTTTGTTAGATTAAAAAATTAGTATATAATCACATCCCTTATCTTTTTCATATATCTTTTAGAATATCAAAAACTCCTCCAATTATGGTAACATTAGGACACTTATGTATTAGCTTTCTAATATCTGTGTAAGATATTGTTACTCGTATGCATTATAGTGAAACTCTCATTATTTTTTCTAATTTCCATTTAAAAACATAGAAAGTGACTCTTATATAAAAGTAGCATACATTTAAATATCTTATCTCATGAAAAATATTTTTGAAACATTACATTTTTATATATAACTCATCTTATCATATTTTCCAACATATATTCTGAATATCCATGTTCCTCCCGATAATAAATATATTTGGATATACATGAAATAGCCAACTATGGTTGTGTTTGTTAGACTTATTTTATAGTGTATCAATACCAAAATATCCTTTGCAGGTGGTGAGGTGTTGTTTTTGTTTGTGTATGGTAGTAACAATGTACATGAGGGATTGTAATTTTTTCATTTCTTAGGATATTTTTAGTTGGGCTCCCTCTCATGGTTTATGGGTGGTGATTTCAGCGCAATCTTTGATCCTTTATAAAATAATGGGGGTTCTACTGGTCTCAATGTGGGGAATCAAGGCATTGGTGACATTATTTCCTTGGAAGGGTTATTCAATTTGGATTTCAAAGGTAACTACTTCACCTTGTGCAATAATCCAAGGGAAACTAGTCGAATATAGAGATGCCTGGATAGATTCTATGAAAACTTATAAGTGCTCGATGCCTTTGAGAAGACGTCGGTCACTCACCGTCCCCGCTCTTTATCTAATCACGATCTTCTACTCGTAGAACTGAATAGAGATGTGTCTAATCCCTCCGCATTACACTATTCCATTAAATGGCACTATGAGAGTTATTTCATGAAAATGGTAAGATGTTCATGAGATTTTGAGGATAGTAGGAGGGCCAGGAATTGACTCATAAACAAGCTTAAGTGACTTAAGAAGGAAATTCTTGAATGGATATTCCATTGAACCTATGTTGTTCGGCCGTGTAAATCATTCAGGTGCACATCAAAAGGTTAGAGAAAGATTTCCAAAATGACTCAGATGAGAATAGGTTTTCAATGCTATGTGATAAACATATTTTTATTGTAGATAAGCTACTTGAAACTAAGGATGATTACAAATCATGATCACGTGTAATATGGGTGAAGGAGGGATACAAAATTTTTTTCTACTCTCATGCATGTTCAAAGGATAAGAGTAACATAAAGCTCAATATTTTTATAGGTAATGGTGTCTATACATTAGATGTGCTAGTTGTTGTATGCTTGGATTTGGAACACTTTGAAGGCCTCCTGGCTAGGGCAGTGAACACATGCTATGAGGATAACCACGGTGCTATAGATATTGAGACCTTTTGGGAAGCTGTCCTGCAGATTTTGAGGGACACTAATAATGACCAAATGTTGTCTTTGACAAATGAAGAAGAGATTAATGGATTGGTCCTTTCTATGACTACTAGCAGTGCCCATGGACCAGATGGCTTTCTTGGAGAATTTTACGTGGATTCATGGGTGGTGGTTGGAAAACAAGTAGTGGAGGCCATACATGATTTTTGTCAGGGTGGAGAAATGAGTAGATCGATGAGTGCTTACAGGGTGGTACTCATCTTAAAGGTAAAATATAAAACATCCCATGGACAATATAGACCCATATTCCTTTACAATGTGTCTTAAAAAATACTGGAATGTCTACTTATAAGGGGTATCTATGGGATTATTGTGAGGTTAGTTTCCAATGAGCAACATGGATTTATTAAGGGTAGAAGTATACTGGGGGTGGTTAGAATTTCATGAGAACTTGTGAATGATTTTAATTGAACGGTGGTTGGATCTAATGTCATCTTCCATGTGGATATGGATAAGGGTTATGACATGGTAGAATAAATATTTATCATTTGGGTGATGCTCAAGTTTGGGTTTCAAGAATGCGTTTGTGATATTTGTTTTTGGTGCTACTCATCCCTATGGATCTCGATCACTTTCTAGGGGAAATTATTCAGCTTCTTCAAATTGGTGCAGGGTGTTTAAAAAGGGGAACCTTTATCCCCAGTTTTATTCATAATAGATCAAGATACCCTCTCTCAAAATATTCATGGAGGTATGGTAAATTGGATTCTTGAACCATTCTTGGACGTAAAGGAAGAGGGGAAATCTCACACGTGATGGTTGCAGACTATATTATAATTTTCATGAATGGAAGGTCGATGATCCTTGATCATTCTCATGGGTATTCTTTCAATGTATATATACCTGAGTTCAAAGAATATAAATTCAGAGAAGATTTACGTCATTTTATCCAACAGGTTCCCAGGGCGGCATTGCAGGGATATTCAAGTGATCACGGGTTCTCAAAGGAGGGAGCGTCCTTTGATGTACCTTGGGGTTACACTCTCCCTAGGATGTATTAAAAAACTACTTTGAAGAAAAAACGAATTTGATTTTGGGATGATCATGAATTAGAAGAATTAATTTTTATCTTTTGGGGGACTTGTCATGTTAATTAATAGTGTTATCACCTCTATTTTGATGCATGTATTGTCTATTATCAAACCACTGACGGGGAATATCGCAAGGATGTAGAAGGTTTTTTCAAAATTTATATGGGATTCCAACCATTTCGGATGTTTTTATTGAGAGGCATGTGAATATATGGCATGACCTATGGAGGAGGGTGGTGTGGGGTTACACAACACTATTGAAGGCATTTAGGGAATGCAAGCGAGGCTTTCTTGGGACATCATTACATAGAGATTTATGTGGGATTCATTAATCATGGATAGGTATACAGATCATCAGGATTTTGAATAAGGTTGATGAACATGTTAGTATGTCTTAACATGGTGTATGTTGGATCATCTTGGAGAGAATAATGAATCGACTCGATGGATCATAGGAAGAGGGGATATCGGTTTTTGGAAGGATAACTGGGAAAGAGAGAGACTCTTTTTTAGGGATGTCCTTTCCCCGACATTACCTTTGATAAATCAAGTAAGTAACCTATACTTATTGAGTCTGTCCTTGATGAGGAGCAGAAGGAGGTGTTTGATAGTATTATCCTTATCGATGAGGTGAATAGATGTAATTACATGGGTTCAAACTTGGGAAACTTCCCCATTTGAGTGTTTAGAAGGAGCATTCATACAGAGAGTGCTTCAGAGGAGTGGGCTTAAAAATCATAGTGTAAAGAAATACCCACAAAATTTATCTTTCTATTTCGGTGCATAAAAAACTAGTCTTTACAAATGGATGAAATCATTCAGAGGAGGGGTATTCATTTAGTGTCATGATGTGTCTTCTATGTGAACCCATGGAGGGAATAAACTGATCACATCTTCATCTAAAGTGAATGGGTGGATGAATTTTGGTCTCTTTGTTCCCCTCAGCCATGGACCTACCTATAACAGTCCAATTTATAAGGTCTCATGTCATCATGGATTCATGGTTTAGAGCATAAGATCATGTAATGTAGAGTTCAGGGCATTATCTTAACATCCATCTACTGGACCATCTGGGAGGCAAGGAATCGATCCCCATTTGGGATCTCGGTTATCAATTTAATTTCTTCCTATGAGGGAGAGGTCCTTAATATATGAGATAATTTTTTTTAAAGAAAGGGAGTATTCACTGAGCTCTGGGGTGCAACATTCTCAGCATTCTCTATATGCATGGAGGTTCGAGAGGAAGATGGGTTGGTGGGAATCCAACAACCAACAGGCTGAAGCATAAGATGGATGGATCCATCAGAAATGGATTCATTAGAGGTGGAGTAGTCCTATGTGACTCATGCAGTTCTATCCATGTGTCATTTTGTATGTTCTATAGACTGGGTAGCTCCCTGGGGGGCTAAGTAATGAGCACAGCTTACTAGACTTCTTGTTTGGTGGGAGTATGGCTTCTAGGTGTCGAAAGTGTAGTTAGACTCTAATGTTCTTATGAAGATGGTCTAGGGGAGATGTGAGACACCATGGTATCAGAACTAAATTATCAGATGGTGTGTAATGGAGGCACCCTTGGGACAAAACATACATCACAACTAGAGGGGGAATAATTTTCTTTCGGATTCTGTTGCAAGATTTACACGATCATGATATAGGGCAACCATTTTCATTGGTTTGGAGTAACATCCTCTGGAGTGCCTGGTCTTTGTGTAGGTTTATTCCATTGTATTATATTATTTTCTCCCTCCTTGAGGATTTCTTATTTTATGGGGGCTTGGAAAATATTCCTAGATGATAATTAAAAAAATAATTATCAATCAATATTAAAATAAATATTTATTATCAAATTCTTCTATGAGAACATGTACTCGATAGTTATTTCATTAACATTAAGAACATTTTATTTATTCACACTAAATTTTAGCTTAATAAATCATCATAAATTACAATCATCTCCCTAAAATATCAGTCTTCATACAACAATAACAGATAATCCATTAAATTAGAAAACATAACCTCTTCTATCATCGAGATTAGTTATCATGAATCACAATATAATATAGTTCTATCTTCTAGTTGTAGATGTAAACTCCCCCGACATTATGAGTTTTTATCTTCCGAAGAAACTTCTATTTTACTTAGGGTATAAATTCACTTTTCAACTTTAATGTTCCTTAATCATTCACTTTTCCAAAAATTGAGAACAAATACCACACTCATAATCACCTCTTTAGATATTCCCATTCAAGCCATATTGATTTGTAAATTTTTACCCCACTCAAATCATATTTACTTATCCAAATTAAAATAAAAATATATTAAAACAAATAAAAATGAATACCACCAATAAGATATATGAAACCCTTTCATTAAAAGAATCATAAAAATATGTCATCAATAATCTCTACATGAGAATGATTGGAGGGACTGATAAACAACCCAAACTTTTCTAGACCAGACATAAGACACTAGTCCAAAGACCATTATAATATATAGTCTCTCTACACAATGATACATTACTAAATAGAATATTAAATACCAATAAAAATATAAGGATAAATATTGATGAACTTTAATAAACGTTTAAAAACATAAACTAGTGTATTTCATGACCAAGGTAGAAGAAAAATATATCAATTAAAATATATAACATGTAACCTTAGAGATGAATGTGTGAAAATTTATAGATAAAATTTAACACATCAAATTGAAGAAAAAATCCACTCATAATATAAAAAATTTTTATTCATGAATAAATAAGGGATAATACTAGATAAATACACCATACATATGTTAAAAATGTGATAAGCAATTAATGAACAATTTATAGACCATTAAATTATACAAACTTTAAAAATTATACATTAATTATGAAAATCACATTAATATATAATATTGTAATAAAATAATTTTTTAAAGATAATAAAAACCCTCTTTGTTGACGATTTATAAGTATTTTTATGTGAAAGTGTAATTTTTTTTAAAAAAATCACATAAAAAATTTTAAAAGACTTTTCCTAAGGGTAAATACCAGTTAGAATCCTAGAATATTATATGGAAAATTTTCAGAATTACCATTAGTGTTTGTACTATATTTCATGCCTTATAGTGTCCTGGAACATATGAAAGAACAATATTAAAAATATTATAATATTTTTCATGTGTGAGTTATCCAAAATAATAGAATATCTCTCAAATTTTCATCGTATGAGAAATATTTGACCAATGTTCGGTCCATGACAACTTATTTACCAAATGTAGTGTATAAAATTTATACTCTTTGGAGTTTTGGTTATATTTCACTTTTGGATATTTTATTTAATATTTTATTTTTTTATTTTTTTAATGAAATCTCCAAAATGGTGCATCGTATAAGGAATGTGCGACCACATTTAGGTCTAGAATGTGAATGTAACCCTATGTGTGGTAGAACATTTATGTTTTTGGGTGTTTGATTAGGTAGCTTGGTAAATTTATTTATTTAATATTTATTTATATTATTAAATTAAACTAATTAAATAAAAATTAATTTTTATTGGGCTTCTTATTCCCAATGTCCACTAAACACCGAACCTCTATTATTGATTAGCATTGGATCCCAAACCTCTATAAATGAGTTGTTTTGACCCGTCAAAATTATCAAAACCTTAATGTTCTATAATTAAAGACTATGTCATCAATTTTTAGATGAAATGGGTTGTTTTAATTAGTGGATTTTGAGTGGTGCAATTTTGGGGATTAAATATGCACACCAACATGGATTTTTATTGTGGTTGATCGTATTGGGACATAATGACCGTAGATCTCCTCTAAGAAATATTAATGAATGTCTGAGGATCCTTTTTTGTATTTCTGATTTGTATATGGTCTTCTAATTTGGGGGTGCAAGACATGAGTGCATGATTCTATCTATTATTAATTTTTTATTTCCACTTTATGATAATTATTCCATTTATTCCTTAAATAATAAATTATTAGAAAAAATGGTTGGTTTAAATAAAATATGTTAATTCTTTAATTATCAAGTGATAATTCCAAAAAATTAATAAAGGATAATTTATAAAAATTATGAAATATTATTGCACATTTTTTAGATAAATATAACTGTGGAAAATTATCAAATGATAATTGATGAATTTTAAAAAAAGATAATTATTAAAATATATATAAAAAATAACAATTTTAACAAAAGATATTTGTAAAAAAATATCAAATTATAAGTAAAAGGAATTTTCAAAGGATAATTTCATAGGATAATTGAAGATAAATTTACTGAATTATGAAAGGATAATTTAAAAATATATTCCTAAAATAATTATCAATAGAGAATTTGTGAAAATTTATAAATGGTAGTTATATAGAATTTTCAAAATAAAATAAAATTAATTTATCAAGGGTAATTTATATAAAAATTATAAATTGTTTCCCAAAATTACCACGGATAATTAATTATAATTATTATTCTCAAACAATAATTTCAATATAATAATTTATGAGAAATTATCAAAAGATAATTATACAAGTATAATTTATCATAAATAATTAATAGAAAATTATTAATGTATTAATTATGAGAAGTTATCAAAAGTTGATTATAAAACGATAATTTATAAGAAATTATCAAAAGATAATTATAAAAGGATTATTTATAACAAATTACCAAAATATTATTATAAAAATATAATTTAACATAAATTATAAAATAATATTTATGAAAGGATTATTTATGATAAATTATTATAAAATAACTATAAAAAGAATAATTTATGAGAAGATATCCTGAAATAATTATAAAATATGGTGATAAATTATAAAAAGATAATAATAAATGGATAATTTATGATAAATTACCAAATGATAGTTATAAAATGTTAACATATAAGAAATTATCTTAAGATAAATATAAATTGATAATTTAGGATATATAATCAGAAGATAATTATAAAGAATAATTTATATGTAATTATCCAAAATATTTATAAATGATAATTTGGGATAATTTATTACATATAATTATGTAATGAATATTTTTGATAAATTATCAATATTTGGTTATAAAATAATAAATTATTAGAAGTTATCATAGGATAATTATTCTTATTTATAATGTTCCAAGTTCATGTGATGGCCTAGAATGATAATTCAAAAATTGTTTAGGAGAGAGAAATTACCATCACATGTGATATTTGATTTCTTTTTGAAATATAATAAATGGTTTTGGTTGTAGGAAACCTTCAGAAAACTCAAGATTGTGAATGTTGAAATTTACGATAATAAGGCCATGAAGAGGTGTTCTTGACTAGTTTATAATGTCTTTTGATATTATTAACCTTCATGTAGGAAGTTCTTTACCTTCTTGAGATCTTGTTATATATATTTCCATTGTATGAGTATTGTATTGGAATATTTGATATCCATACATGACTTTTGATTTCTTGTGTGTGTGTGTGCGGCTCATGACACTGTAAGACCTTGCTACATGAAAATTGTTGAAATAGCTAGATTCTATGTCGATGTTCGATTCATATGTTGTATTTATGATGATGATATAATTTATAATGATGTGTTACTTGATATGTATCCATTAAATTATTTTACTATTTCCGTGATATATTTCTAGTATACGTAGTGTTGTTGTTTCCTATGCAAGGTACCTATAAGATAGGTGGATTCATCCTATATTGGTAGCCCTAATATGAAGGTAATGTTCAAATGATGCTTTTTATTTTATGTTGACACCAAGATGGATGATGGGGATTGATAGCCTAGAGTGGATTGGCCTGGGGGCATGATGATCATGAGTGATTGGAACCCTTTGTGATGACCATGGGACATGGCGATCCTGAGTGATTACACCAGTGTGAAAAACTGGGACATTAGGGTCTATGTAACCAGTCCTGGAGATAGTGTTGGGACATGATCTCATAGTGTGAACTGACCTAGAGGTATGGGGCTTATACGACTATTGAGAAGCATGATCTTATTTATGATTCAGATATATTTCTATTATTGTTCCAATGTTTTTCTTCATAGTGACAATGTAAGTACGACCGAGGGTTCTTCACGGCTTCATTAGCACATGAGTTCTCATTATTTTTATTATATATTTATGCTTGTTATGTATTGACCAATATTATGTAATTGTCTATTATACTTGATCACATTAGTTTTAGGAAACATTGGTGGTTTCCTATTAAGTCTTTTACTCACATCGAACTTGGGAATTTCGATTCCCTTATATATTTCAAGTGGGATTAAATGAAGGTAAATGGCCCTAGGGAGGATATTTGAGTATATAAGCATGTATATTGCAACAGAATAAGGAAAACCCCAAAGGAAACACTATTTATTTATATTATTTTTCTACATCATATGACACAGGTTTTACTTTACACTTTGGGAGTTTCATTATTTCTATGACACATATGATATCTTTAGATTTCTAAACATTTTAATCGGATTATTTATTATATTTTTTGTTATTGATTATTGATCCTATAAAATGATACTGAGCATATATTCTCCCCATAGATGGATTTATAACCATACTACTTATCAGTATCCTCCTGAGTACATGGTGGTGTACGTGATGCCTTGTAGAATTTCAACCCAGACCTGGCAGTTTAGATTTGGATGTTATCAAATGGTATCATGGGATCTAGAATCACTAACTTGTTGCTTCAATTGTATTGGGTTTGGAAAGTGTAGATAAGAGATATGACATTTGGACTCGAGCATGGAAGCTATGTCATTTCGTAGCCAACAGTATGTAGTGGACCTATGAGTTTCTATAAATTAAGGGTAATTATATATTATTATCACCAATGATTAACATTACCTTTAGTGATACACAATGTGTTGATATGTGATTTATTTGATTTTGGTTTCATTCTTGCATTATGACTAGTGATGTATGTTCACATGACATATATATAGTTGTTGTTATACTTCATAATAGTTCTTCAATTAAATGACTTATTTTTCAATATTTTTTCAGGATATTTTCTTAATGTGATATATTTGTTGACATGTTGTATAATATGTATTAATTGAATTTAATTAGTTAATATGATTATGTTGTTGTTTTAGTATTTGTATGATGATTGTGGCTAACATGATGAGAAGGGGACAAGGTTTAATTCTAGATGGGTAATACCATGGGATAAGGGTAGACTCTTCGGAAATCCATTGTATTATCACATAGACTAGCTAGAACATTTTTGGTCTCTAATGTTATATTGGTTTCAATGATATTTCCTCAAAGATGTGTGATAGAACTGCCAGTTTTGGATGCCCCAGATGTTACACTTCCATTATAAGTGACCTAAAAGTATGTAACCTAATATGATCATGTACACTGACAAGTGATCTAGGCTACATAGCCTGTTAAAATCAGACTTTTTTGGTTGGTACATTTCCATGGGGGAGAAATTATGAGGAATATGACTTACAATAATCAAGATTTATAGGTACCACATCCCCAATAGTTCTAGTGTATTGGTGGCCCGTAGTATGTAGAGGACTAAATATAATATAGCAAGGTATGTTTTGAGATATTATAGACCCTTGAGGAAAATAGAGTGATTCAGGAAAACATAATGTTCCAAGGACCCTTGAGGAGGGGGTCAATTACCATGAATCAAGCTTGGATATGGTAATATCTTACATGGATAACCTTTATCGAGTATTTCATCAAATAGTACATCCCTAAAATGAAGTAGTTTGACTATTCCCAATATTTCATATAGTTAATATTGGGTTCTATGACTATATCAACATACTCATCATTGTTTATATAGTTTTCACTTTGCTCTGTTGTTAGATGGGAATGACGCACAAAAAGCATAGAAGTTTGAGGTTGGATTATGATAAGACATCAGACATCCAGTCAGGGGCTTTGACCTGATCTGAAGTTCTTTTCAAGTCACGAACCCTTGAGAAGGGACTATATGAGGATACAGAATCATGCTTACATTCATCCCACAATAGTATAATGATTGACCTTTCTGTCACTACAAGAGTTATTCATGACAAAATGAAGAGGAAGGAAGATGAATCACGTTTGTATAGGTGTATCCAATTATATTTGGGAAGAGGATCTCCAAAACCTCCTATAAAGAGGAGGTCCATAGTGTTACAATTGTGGATAATGGGGCGATTTTTACACTTCGTATGCAAAACCAGAGAGAAATTTCTATAGGTTTAGTAAGACATTGAATCTACAACACATAATCTCAAAGGAAGCATGATTGAGGTATCATGAGAGTTAAATATAGAAATAGGAACCAAATCATGGGTTAGGATGTGTATTTGAGTAACCATCTCAAACAATAGGGACTCAGGTGAGTTGTGAAGTGTTTCATGGAGTTAAGGTAAACTGATTCTATATAGTGGATAAAAAATTAATATATGGTGGTGAGAAACTCATTATTATATGAGGTATGATCTTGAACACATCATGATCTCTTACCATTTTTAATACAAGTGATTTCAATTTTTATGTCAGTTTTTTATGGACATGACTTACTGGTAGGATTGTGTTTACATAGCCTACCATTCCCTGATATATTGATGAATGATGACATGAAATACTAGTATAAGATATAGTGGTTGATAATGATTTAATCTTTGAGAAATGGATGAAGGAATACCATTTCAAAAGGATGGAGAACATCATAAAGGTCATGCGATGGTTTACCCACACCCCTATAGTGTTATGACACATTCTGGGTGATTATTGACTGACTAACAAAGTCTTCCCACTTCGTACAAATTATAGAGACTCACTCAATAGAGGAACTAGGAATGATCTATGTTATAGAAACCATTCACAATAAATAAGTTCAATTGATAATTGTTTCAGATAGGGACATGCATTTTATGTCCGACATTTGGAAAGGGTTTTCAGATATCCATAGGTACACATACGATATTAAGGACATTGGACCATCCTTAGACCGATGAAAAGTCTATGTGAACTATAAACATATTAATGGATATACATTGATCTTGTGCGATAGACTTCAGTGGATCATGGGATGGTCACCTATCCTTGATTTAGTTCTCGTTCAATAAAACTTATCAGGATTAAAATGAGATAGTACATTATTAAGATCATTATGGGAGACCATGCCATTCATCGCCTATTGGCATAAGGCTGGTGATACAGTAGTTGTGTGACCTGTTTGGTATTGGTATCCTTCAAGAGAGTGAATCTAATTGGGAATAGGTTGATCACTACTAAGAGAAAATAGAGATATTATACCGGTCTTATGAAAATGACATTAGAGTTCAATATGGGTGACCATGTTTTTTGATTGACTCCAAAGTTGGGGAGAAGACATCTGAGGAACCAAGGAAAGATAACAACTCTTTTTATTATACCATTTGAGATAAAACTGTGATAGGGGTAGTGATATTTCTTTTGGGCCTCCCTTATCAATATCATGTTATGCATGACATGATTCATATGTCATATCTTCATAGGTACATACCACAACCTATGCATGTTATTGATTGTGAGGATGTAGATCTAGACACAGATTCATCTTATAAGGATCGTCTATGATAGATCATAAATCTATGCAATAAAGTGTTGCAAGTAAATATGGTACGCATATTCTAGATTTGATGGCATCAATAATGAATATACGAGGATATGTGAGAGAGGGAGTCTAATGTTTGATCTCAATGGTCTAAATTGTTTGTGAAATACTATTATAGATACTTCCCAAGGAAGAGAAAAAGATATATGCGGATCATAGTAATGCCTTATTTTTTTAATGAAAATAAAATACCTCTTTGTTGATGATTTGTATTTATTTTAATGAGAAAATATTATTTTCTATCAAAAACACTTTATAAATGTTTTAACGGATTTTGTGTAAGAAAAATCCAACTTTTCATCAAGGAATATTTTAGGTAATATTTTCAGAATTAGGGGTTGAGTTATAGTGATATTTTAAGGCTCATAGAGCCTCGACAGAGAAGAAATAAAAATATTAAATATATTATATTATGTGTGTTTGATTTAAAAATTATAATTGTATATATCCCAAATGGTATGTTGTGTGGGAAATTTGAGACTACCATTAGGTACAAGATGTATGGTTTACCATAGGTGGGTTATAAATTTTGTGTGTGTCAAGCATATTGTTAGGTTTTTCGATAAATAAACCTATATAATATTTATTTATATTATTAAATTAAACTAATTAATTGAAAATTATTTTTTATTTTGTTTCTTCTTCCCAACACACTCCAAACATCAAAACTACATTGTTGATGCATGTTGGATCTGAAGCCTCAATAAATGAGCCATTATGACCCATTAAATTAGTAAATCCTTAATGTGGTATAATAAATGATTTCCTAATCAATTTTCCTGGGAAATGATATTTTTTAATTAGGGGGTATGAGTGCTATGATTTTTGGATTGAAATACCCTAACCAACATTGATTTCTGTTGTGGTTGATCTTGTTGATTCTACAAGACCCAAGACCTCCTCTATGAAAAATCCGTGAAGGTATGATGACCACCTTTTGATTTTTAGAAAAATCCTAGTCATCTTCTATAGAGGCGTCACACACCAGTGCATGTGTTTCCCTTTTTATTTTGTTTTATTATTTTATTTTATTTTACAATATGATTTTATTTAATTATTCCATTTATTTCTTAAATCTAAATTTATGGGAATTTTTTTTTGATTTAAATAATATATTATAAAACCATATTCACCATAGAATAATTCCAATCATTTCAATGTGGGTAATTTATAAAAATTATCAATATTGTATTTCAAATTATAAATAATTATAATTGTATAAAATTATCAAATGATAGTTGTGTAATTTTAAATAATGATAACTGTGAATAAATTATCAAATGGAAATTTCATAGTATTTTCCAACGAAAATGATCAATAATTATCGAATGTTAAATACAATGAGTTTCAAAGGATATTTTCATAGAATTGAAGATAATATTAAATAATCATTAAAGGATAATTTAAAAATAATACTATATGATAATTTCCAATTGAAATTTTTTACCAAATTAAAAATTATAATTATAAAGAACTATCAAAAATTAATTACATAGAATATTCAACTATAATATGAATTAAATTTATTAAAAGCTATTTATTTTGTGAATTTATCATTGGAAAATTACATGAATTATAAATATAAAATGATAATTGTAAAAATATTATTTATTAGAAATTATCAATACATAATTATAAAATGATGGTTTATAATAAATTCTAAAAAGAAAATTGTAAAAGGATAATTTATTTGAAATTATCAAAAGACAATTATTAAATTTTAATTAATGAGAAATTAAAAATATATAATTATAAAAGGATAATTTATTTGAAATTATAAAAATATGATTATAAATGGAAAATTTATGATAAATTATCAAAATATAATTGTAAATGGTTAATTTTTGAGAAATTGTCAAAAAATAATTATAAAATGATAATTAGTGATAAATTATACAAAGATAATTATCAAAGGGTAATTTATGGATGATTATAAAAATATTATTATAAAAGGATATATTTTTTAAAAAATATCATAAGATAATTTTAAATTGAGAATTTAGGAAAAATTTAAAAAAAAATAAAGGAATATTTATAATAAATTATAAAAAATATTATTATAAGTGATGAATTGAGAGAAATTATAAAATATAATTATAAATGGTAAAGTTTTGATAAATTATAATGACATAATTATATAAGTATAATTTATGAAAAATTAACAAAAGAAAATTACTATTTTGGAGAATATTTTGAGAGCATGAACTGGACAAGAACATAATTTTGTAATTATATAGGAGAGAAAAAGTATAACCACATGTGATATATAATTTATTCTTGATACAAAATAACTAGTTTTGGTTTTAGAAAACCTTGATGAATATCGATCTTGGATGTGTCTTCATTTATGCTAACAAGGCCACGAATAGATGTTCTTAACTAGTTTATCCTTGCCTTTGGCTTTGATAAAATTAATGCAAGAAGTTCCTTACCTTCATAGGATCTCATTTTACATATTTTCAGGGTATGATTATCATATTTGAATATATTATATCCATTCTTGACATCTCATTACATATTGGTGTGTGTGTGTAGGTCGTGACACTGTACGACTTTACTCTATGATAATTGCTGAGATAACTATATTACATGTTGATTTTTGATTCAAATTTTGTATTTAGGAGGATGATATATTTTCTCATGATGTGTGCCTTGAAATGTGGCCTTGATATGATGTCACTGTCTCTTTGAGATATGTTTGTTATATGTTTTGATTTTTTTCTTGTGCATGGTACCTAGGAGACATGTGGACCTTTCGTGGCTCAGTAGCCAAAGATGGGGAGAATGTTCAAATGCTTCATGTGATTTCATGATGAGACTGAGAAGGGTGATGTGGTATGATGGAATATTGTAGCCTAACTTGGGGGGAATGAAAATAATGTGTGATAAAACATGTTTGTGATGACTATGGGGCCTAATAATCATGTGTGATCAGAACATCATGGAATCGTTGGGGTATGATGGTCAATGTAACATAATATAGAGATAGTTTTGGGGCATGATAGCCTAGTGTGGTATGAATTAGAGGCCTAGATACTATATCTCTATCAAGCAGCTTGAGGATGGATACTATGACTTTTACTCACACCCTAAATGGTAATTTTGATGTGCATGTAGATTTCTAGAGGTGTTTCCTGAATTGAAAGGTCCCTATTTGGGAATACTGTAAAGAGGAGTATGGAGCCAGTAGTAGACTAATACAGACAATAGCGGACCAACAATTAATTTATTTACTGATTCTACTACTTATTACACTATTTTTTTCCACCACTTTGGGAGCTGATTTATTTGTTTGAAATGTATTCCATATTTAGGTTTTATTATTTATTACTATAATTATTTATTATATTTTTTTTATTTTTTATTATTAATCTTATGATATGATATTAAGTTTATAGTCTCCCCACGGACAGACTCAAACCCTCGTGGTTAGTTAATTTCCTCTTGCATACAGAGAGGTGTGCATGAGGTCCCGTGGCCTTCCAACTTAGACCCAGTGGTTAAGGCTGGGATGATAAAGATATAAACACATATATATTTGTATCTAATATACACTCTTTCAAGTTATTCATTATGTAGAATTTAGTATAAATTTATGATATTAAAACAAATAAAAAAATTAAATCCCAAAATAATTATATAAAAATTTAATGCAATCTAAATATCACATATTTAATATTATTTAAAACATTATCATATCAATTATCAAAAAAAAGTTTGATGTGGTTCCAATTATATCATCAAAAAGAAATTTTAATTTGATAAATTAAAACTAATTATTATGAGAAATTAATAATTGAAATATAAACCCTATTATATTGTGTCATGAATTTAATTTTATAGTTTTTTAAATTTATCTTATAATTTCCACATATAAAATTTACATCTAACATATAATTTATTACATATAATTTGAAAATGTATATAATATCAATTTTTTTTATTATCGATACTTATTTATGAAACATTATAGGATTACATAATAATTATTTATAAAACAATTAAATTAAATTATTTAAAATTTTTATATAAATTAAAAAATATAAAAATACTTTTTATCAATAATCAAAAACCTTTTATAAAAAATTTAAATCAATTAATAAATGAAATCTAGAAAAATCAGAATTTTCTTCTTATAAATTATTTGATGATATATTGCATATTATAATAGCCAATAAAAAGTCCATAATTAGAAAAACACCTTAAGGATAACAACCATGTTTTTTGATATTTAATCATGATACTGGGAATCATATATGTGATAAGGCCTCATATATGATAATACATGGTTCAACATAATATAGTGCATTATGATATAATCCCTAGTAAAAGTAAAACCATCAATGACTATGAAATCATATTTCAAAATTGGAATTAATATTTCTTTTGTGACATGTTGCACTATTTATCAACCATTTAGTGGAACCATCATCTCATATGATATCCCATATCATATTCCATACAAAAAAATAATGAAATGACTTTTTTTACACCTATGATAAAGGTACAATCATATCATAGCATGTGACATCTCTTTACACATGGTTATCAACAATTTAATTTAATAGTCATATTTGATAATAAAAAATATTACAGTTAAATGATATCATATTTTCATAATTTAAACAAGATTAAAGGAATCCAATATCATAGTAATAATCTAAAACAACTGTTTAGTTTCTATTGAAGAACTAAAACTTAATCAACATATTGGAAACATCACATCACATGAACTCCCAAGATCTCCATCTAATAAATCAAAAATAATTCCCATTAAAATAAATAAAGTTATTGGGTACATTACACGATCAATTATTGATGATCCATATTTGATCATTCTTGATGATGTTCACTCAATGTTGGATATTAGACTTCCCTACCAATGGTGTTTTCATAGTTTGTTCCAAACCACAAATCACATGGGAATGACCCTTGAATCTCTTAAAAAATTATAGTGCATCACAATGTCTAAGGGGAATTTAGAAAGATAATATAGATTATATAAAAGGGTACAATAATCTAGGACCTTCAAACTCAATCGAAAAATTATCCCATGAAAGTGGATCACTTATAAATCACTCAAGGAATCTCTTTGAGCAAGCACACATTTACTCCTGTGTTTAAACAATGGTGTAAATATAAATTTTCAATTCAATAATTTATCAGTGAATTCATCCCCAATTGGTTTCATCTTATGAAATCCTTGCAATTATGACTGAAAATGTTAAAAATAATGAAGTGATACTAATTACCAGTCCGACATAGTATCATATTATAAATTATATAATTTATTATGATATCCAATTTAGATAGGCATGTTATATTCTATAGATCCACAAATGTCTTACTGTTTGATAAAATCCTATCACAAGACATGATATGGGACTTTAAGAAATATCTCCATAATATTTATGTGGTAGTGATATATTCATAACATAATAAATAAATAATAAATTATGTTTATTGAATTTGAGATACCTTCATTTTAGGTTTATAAATGAATTTCAGAAAATTAATTTATAACAAGATATTAATTTTGGTTAAGTAAGTTAAATTAGTATTTTAAATATGATAATTTATAGTATATATAATATATTTTATAAAAATTATATGTAAATTGGTTTTAATTTTGAAAATCTAAATGAATTCAGGCTCATTTATCCAAAATATTTCATAGAGTTGATTAATTTTTATAACACCCCAAGATTTCAAGGTTTGTTTCCCTTTGAATAATGAAATAACATGCATTGTACGCAACTTCAAGATTCTAACACACTGCAACCAATCAAACTAACCATTGTGAATATTAATATCCAATTTTTGAAATTTTATAAATTTTATTTTTCAAAATGGACTTCTTTTTGAATTTATAATATCAAAATTAGCTTAGTGTGAATTTTTGGTATTTTTCTGAAAACATAGAATTTTTGCTGAATAGTGAAAAACACTACGTTATTGGTTAAAACTGACTTTTTATTTAAATTTATTAAAGGAAAAAATATATACATAATACCTATATATGTTCAATGTAATTTATTAGAGGTATTTTATAATAGGTTTAGATATATAAAATATTTGTTGAGCTTTTTACGTTCTTTTACTCATCTCGTAGGAGCATTTTCAAATTTGTATAAAACATAATTTTCCTGCTAATGTGAGTTAAATTTATAAAATCCAAGAGACACGATTAATATTAGTATGTAAAATGTGATTTTATAAGATGAAAATAATTTTTATCAAATAGTATCTTTTGACTTTTATTTACCACGGTTAAAAGTAAATATGGTAATTAATGGTAATAATGATATAACAATTTCCCTAAAACATGTCCTAATTATATTCGATATATACAATTAGACCAAAATAAAACCTTATAAATAAATTTTGATCCTCTTTGGTCCACTTGGATTAGATTAGGACTTTTATTATTAATTTATTTAAAGAATAGTTAAAAGAGTTAAATTCTACATTTAATAACTAAAACATTTTTAATATAGGGTTACACACTATAAAAATTAGACTATAAATATTTATTAGAAAGCTAAAAATATTTCATACATAATGGTATTTTATTTATAGTTTTTAGACATTATATAATTTAATTTATTTATGACACAATAATGATGGATTAATTACCTTAATAATGAAATATTAAAATAATTTATATTATAAATATATAAATAAATGTAAATTGAGACTTTTGAACAATTATGATAGTTTTCTAGGTTAATATGAAATTTTAGGGTTGGTGAAATAAATTTTATATTAAGTGATAATGTTTTTATGGCTTTTAATAAAATAAAATACTAAATATTTTTAAAATTGACATAATTGAGTTTTTAAAAACAATATTAGATTATTAATTGAGATAATATTTATAAAAATATAAGGTTCGGTCAAAGGACATAGGTAAAGTTATATATATTATTAATGAACCACATTGGGTTCTTTTTTACTGTTATAGTATGTTTATTAACCATATTATACTAAAATACAAAGAGACATGGTAAATGTCAAACAATTTTACTAAGAGTTAAATAAAAAAGATAAGGTTAGTATGATGACATAAACCAATCTAAAACCTATTTTTTGAGTGGTTTTCAGCCCATACCCACCGTATCCATTAAATAATTTATTATTAAGCCATTAAAAACCTAAAATTATTTAATAATTAAATAATATTTCAAACCTTTCATAAAGTGACCCTCACCTCTCTTATAAAAGGGAACTTCCCTTTCTCTTTATTTCACACCTCCAAATCCTTCTGGATTGGCCAAACCCTGCCTAAATATCACCCCAACATTCCTCCCAAAATCCTAGAGTCATTATTTTGGTCATAAAGCTAACAAAAAAGGCCTTTTTTATCAAATCAAAATGAATAATCTGAATAAGTGGTAAATATTCCATCACCTCTTGGAAGTTTTTTTCTTTTTCCACTCCCTCTTTATTTGTTGTTTCCATTTTAAAATTATAACTCCAGTATCTTCTATGTACTGTGAAGTTATTTTCAAAATGGTACAACCATATTCATTATTCTATCAATCCTATAAATGACAATGTCACCATACATGCATACGTACGAATTACTGTCTCCATGCCGTGGTGTAGTTTTTTATTCAAACAATTCATTATTTGGATGGGTATAATAATGAGTATAAATGATATAAATAAATAAATATAACATATTAATGATTATGTATATATGATATAACATCCAATTATATAGTATTTCTCCATGAATATAATGATATTGTTGCTCATGTGTATGTATGGATTACCCTCTCCACGAATGCGATGATATTAATTCCCCATCGTAATCATTCAAGAATAATTTTCAATTTATGATTAAAAATAATGTTTATGAACATAATATCATTTGCATATGAATTAAATATATCCTATTCATAAAAAAAATTCTTACATAACCAAGCATATAAAGGAAATCGAATCAGTTAGCACCTGAAATGATGATACTACTAAAATATTATTAACAATGAAATATTTTAAGATCATATATGATATCATATTTATGTATGTAGTTCTTTTATAATTTAATAAAATTGTTTTAAATATTATAAAAGAGTTTAACATATTATTGACTAAATAAAAGTACAAGTTAAGGGTTAATTTCACAATTTATTTATTATCCGAGGTTGTTTTTACGTATCTATTGGGACCTCTTTATCATCCACATCTGTGTTTTCCTAAAAATTTAAATCAAATTTTTTTACAATTTACAATAAAATGGGTTAATTTAATTTATACCCTTATTTTGCCACATATGTTTTGAATGGAATTTTTCTATCATTTCTGAAACAACATACTTTATGACATTTTCGACTAAATTGTTGTAAGAATGTTTTTTAACTTACATGGTGAGTGCGGCTATTTTCAGACATTATAACATCGTAGAATCTTCTCATACAAGATTATAAGAATATTTTCAAAATAACTGTTTTCTTTTATAATTATATGACTTTTAAATGCTTTCAAAATAGAAAGATATATTTCTCTAAAAAAAGTTTTGATTTCATCTATGTCATCATCCTTTTGATGGAATTTATGATTGTTTGAAGATGATTTATTATGATACATATCTTCCATATTACATTGATTTTTTTGTGATATGTTTTACTATGGATGTGTTATTTTTTTACAATTAATGGTTTATAGATAATGTATTTACATTTCTTATGCTAGTTTTAATATGAATGTTTATGTTATGTTTAAACATTTTTATATAAAGAATGCATTGGACATAGTATGTGACGGGTGGAGTCCGCTATAGCTCCTCAATGCATCTTTATATCTCATGAGACAAACTACTGTCTTGGAACAAGGCCTTGAAAAAATATTATTTGTAGTCTTGGCACAAGGCCTTGACTATGTGGTTATGATTTCTGGAATTATGCATTCCCTAATTATGAAAGTGGCTATTGATATTGCATGTGATTATTCGACTAGTAGAATATCCATTTTAAAAAGTTAATGGAATTATATGATTTTATCTTTTCCATATTATGATGAATTTTATGTTTAAATGACTTTTGTTTTAGTCTAATACATTTCCATAAGTGTTTATACTAATTTTTGAATGTTTCCTCTATATTGTTATCCTAATATAGCATCTGATCACACACCATTCTATGTTATATATTTCCTAGGATGTGAAGAAGTATTTTATTGTTGTCCTATGGAGATAAGTGAAGGATATAAGTGTGTTAAAAAGGGTACAAAATGTTGTTGATGTTTTTATTTCATGATGTAATGTAAAACTTATGAATTCATCTACTACTTCCAAGGATACTAAACTCATCTATCTTTCATGACATGATTACTTGTGTCATGAAAACGTTATTTAATAATGTACCGAATCTGGGTAACTATGGTCGGGGCATTACAGTTGGTATCATAGGATGTTTAGTACAAACCTTGGTAACATGATTTAGAAAAACATTGATTATAGAACATTACCCTAAGATAGACTTTGAGGTTTAGTATAGAAGAACTTCATATAATTTTGGTACTATAGTGATTTAGTGAGTTTTCCAAGAAATACATCTATGTCTGGATACGAGCAGGTAGAGGCTACTCTAGCATAGATTTACCTAGGGGTAAAACCCAAAAACACTACTTTGATCTAGAATCGAACGACAACTGGTGCACAACAATGGGTCTTGATTAACTCCTTGTTGTGACACTCCTGGGAGATATTCTTAAGATAATTCTTATTTTCATTAAAATGAATTAGGATGGGTTTATAAGTATATAATTCCTCAAAGAAAACATTTTTATGATCATCGATTATATCTATAAATTGTTCAATTTATGTTAAGTGTTTTATAAGTTTTTAATTATGTATTTCCATTCATAAAGTAATATTCTATATGCCATGGTTTAGAAATGAAACCAATTTAAAGGAATAGAAACTGTATCAACTATTGTAATCCATGTAGGGATTTCCCTCCTTATCAAGATAATTATAACAGTGCTGGTGATGCAGCTAGTGCTGATAAGCTTATCACCATACCTGGTCAACTCACTTAGGTTATGAATAATAACCTAACCCGTATTGAGCACCCTGATCTAAAACACGGAGGATCAATGTTAGACCACTTCAAGAGGAAAAAAACCCCAAAATTAGATGGAATACAAATCCATTAGTATCTGAGTAATGGATAAATTCCTTAGAGAAAACATTTCACGCTTTGGGGAGTAGAAAATGGGAAAATGTTTTCCTATAAGTTTATCACATCAACAGAGATACAGATCAATGGTGTTCATTAATTGAAAACACAAAGGAGGATGAAAAATTATCATGTATGGAATGCAGTGAGTTTAAATTGCTTTTCATATAAAAATTATTTCCTCGGGACCATCGAGCAGATATGGAAAGGAAATTCTTGAGTCTAAGACAAAAGGAGGATAAGAATGTCACAAATTATGAAGGTAACTCTTCAATGTTAGCATGGCATGATGTAGATTATATACGTAACCCATGAAGTAAGATTGATCTTTTCATTGATTGGTGAAAACCATTTCTACATTGATCATTAGTCTCACAATCCTTCTCATCGTATGAAGATAATGTCGCATGTGATATCAAGACAGAAATGGAATTATCTAAGTCTTACAACTTTAAATATATGTAATAAAAGAAGAGATCTTCTGAACACTCTAGGAATGGAAATAAGGAAACAAGGAACAAGGGAAGTGTAGAATTTCCACCCTGTGATAATTATGGAAGGAAGCACCCTGGTTCCTGTCTAAAAGGAAAAGTATTCAACTACAAATGTGGAAAGAATGGCCATCTTGCTAGTGACTGTAAGGGGAAGAAATAATCTACCAATGTAAAATACTACATTTATAGGTATATGAGACATTATATATATGAATGTCATATTTGTCAATGAATATTACCTTAGAAAAGGCCAAGTGATGATATACAAGCTTATGTGATCACTACTGCTGAGGTTGAGGCTCTAAAAGACACGGTGGTAGTTTATTTAATGGGTTTCGCATGTTTAGCCAATACTTTTTTGGATTTTGGATCATTTAATTGTTTCATATCTTCCCAGTTTTCTATGAAAATTATATATTTCCAACTTGATTTAACAAAGGAGTTGTCAGTCAAAACTCTTAAGGAAAGTATCATTGCAACAATGTTTTGGGAATAAGTCCCCATTAAGGTATATAAAAGATATTTATCTTCTGATATAATCATCATAACCATGATTTAATTTGATATAATCCTTGTAATGGATTGTCTTTCGGACATTGATTTGAAAATTTATTGTAATAAGAAATAGGTTACAATTATCAATGATGATAAGAAGTACCTTATCTTTAGAGCAGAAACATCACCATATAATTATTATCTAGATCCAGCCCCAGTAGATCTACTAAATTAAATTATTGGGGAGGATGAGAATGATAAATTATGAGTGAGGAAAATAATGTTCTAATAGAGGAAATACCTATAGTGAAAGAATATGTTGATGTGTTTTAAGAGGTTTTACCGACACATCCTCCAGAAAGAGAAATTGAGATTTACATTGATTTAATTCCTGGTTCGAGGCCCTTATCAAAGACCCCTTATATAATGGACACTAAGGACTTAGTGGAACTTATGAAAAAACTAGAGAAATTGAGTAATATGGGATTTATTCTCCCCATTGTTTCTCCATGGGGAGACCCTATCCTTTTTGTTAAGAAGAAAGACGGATCTATGAGGTTTTGCATTGGATACAGGGAGATCAATGATATACTAATAAATAACATGTATCACTAACCTCGCATTGATAATTTATTTGACCAACATCATGGAGCCAATTTTTTTTCAAAGATTGAGCTTCGATCTGGATATCATCAGTTTTGTGTGAAGAAGGAAGACATTCCAAAAATAGCATTTCAAACCAGGTACGAGCATTACGAGTTTATTGTAATACCTTTTGTATGGACCAATTCACCCTCTATCTTCATGGATATAATAAATAGATATTTTGAGGAATATCTTGATAAATTTTTAGTGGTATTTACTGATGATTTCTTGGTATACTCCAAACGCTATGAAGATCCTGAAATTCACATGAGCGTTATTCTAAAGACTCTTAGAAGAAATGAATTATATGGGATGTTTATGTGAATTCTGGCTTCTAGAAATTTCTTTTTTTTTCATATTGTCTCTATGGATGGAATCTCTATTGATCCTCCAATGAAAAAGGCTATCCAGGAATGGCCAGCACCAATGAGTATAAGTGAGGTTTGTATTTTTATTGGTTTAGAAACTTATTATCATCGTTTTTTCTATAATATTGTCAGATTGGAAAACCCCTTAACCAAGCTCACACGTAAAGGGGAATTTTTTTTCGGAAATGACAGTGTGAAGAATGTTTTGAAAAACTGAAGAGAAGATTAGTCAACACTAATATCTTCACTCTACCATCAGGGAACGATGGGTTTGTAGTTTATAGTGACGCTTCAAAGAATCGACTTGGTTGTGTCTTTATGCAGAATGATAGAGTTATTTTCTATGCATCACGACAACTAAAAATTCATGAGAAAACCAATCCCACTCTTGATATTGAGTTAGCAGTAGTGATCTTTCCTCTGATGGTATAGAGACACTATCTCTATGGTGAAAATTTTGATATTTATACCGATCAAAAGTGTTTGAAGTATATTTTCTCACAAAAATAACTAATCATGACGCAAAGGAGATGGATTGAACTACTCAAGGATAATTATTTCACGATACAAAACCACCCAGAGAAGGCAAATAAGGTGGCAGGTGCTTTGAGCAGAAATAATCTTGGAGTTTTGAATAAGAAGAGAGTATAAGGGATCATATTTTCATGGATCTAGTAATGATGGATATGGGAATAACCATGGAAGGTGATACCACAATACTTTTTTTTCAAATGGTCTCAAAATAATCATTACTAGAAAGGATAAAAATTTATCAGACTGATGATGAGGAATTTCTAAAGAAAATTAAATCTTTGAGCGATGGGAGATTGATAGACATTCAATATAAAGTTGGGATTCTGAAATTTGGGAAGAGAATTTTTGTTCTCATTATACCTGGTATGAAAATAGAATTGTTGAATGATGCTTATAGATCAAATTTATATATACACTCTAGTAGCACTAATATGTATAGAGATTTGGAAGATCATTTTTGGTGGGAAGACATGAAGGGAAATATTGCTAATATTGTGTTGTGGTGTATGTTTTGTCAACATGTGAATGTGTGAAGGCAACATCCTAGATGATTCATGAAACTTATTCCCGTACCTAAGTGTAAATGGGATGATATTATGATGGACTTTGTCATGGGGTTACCAAAGACTCCTTGAAGGAATGATGCAATATAGGTCATTGTTAACCGTCTTACCAAGTCAACACTTTTTATTTCTATAATAGACGATTTGACACTTGATGTTTTAAAAGACTGTAGATTAATGATGTTATAAGACTTCAAGGATTACCACCATCAATTATTTCTGATCGTGATCCCTGTTTTACATCACGATTCTGGAAACTTCTTCAGAAAGCTTTGGATACTGATCTTCGATTAAGCACTGCCTACCACCCTCAAACAGATGGATAATCATAATAGAAAATTAAAACCATAGAAGACATGTTGATATCTTGATCACGTGAATATTAATGTATGTGGGATCAATATTTACCCCGGGTAGAAATTTCCTATAACAATAGCTTCAATTCAAGTATTCAGATGGCACCATATGAAGTGTTATATGAAAGGAGAGGTTTCATGCCAACATTTTGGGATGATGTTGGTGAATGAAAACTAATAGGCCCAGAACTTGTTGAGGAAATGATGAAAAGGTGATGGTTATTCAAACACACATCAAATAATCACAAATTAGTCATAAGATCTATGCCGATAACCAAAGGAATGATTTGTAATTTCATGTAGGAGACCATGTTTTCATGATGGTATATCCATGGATTGGTGTTATACATTTTGGTAAGAAGGGTAAATTGAGTCCCAGCTATATCGGACCTTTCAAAATTATAGAATGAATTGGGGATGCATGTTGCCATTTGGGAATGCCGCTAAGTATCTCCAAAGATCACGATGTGTTCCACATATCAAAAATGAGAAAATACATGCATGACCCTACGCATGTACTCACCTATGATGAAATTGAAATGGAACATGTTCTATCTTATTATGGGAGCCTGTCAATATTCTTGATACCAGAGAACATGTTTTGAGAAACTGGATGTCTAGTCTGGTAAAAGTTCTATGAAGAAACAATAACATGGAAGAGGCAAAGAGGGAACCAGAGGAAATTATGATGAAGAACCACCCAACTCTTTTTGTGTGGTATTATTTCTAGAATTTTTTTGGACGAAATTATTTTAAGGAGGGATGAATGTAACACCCCAATCTTCCACTGTATGTTTTCCTTTGAAAAATTCAATAGCGTGAATTTTATGCAACATCGAGATTCTAACACACCACGACCAATCAAACTAGTCGTTCCGAATAGTAATAACAACTTTTTGGAATTTTATATTTATTATTTTTAAAATGGACTTGTTTTTTTAATTCGGAATATCAAAATTTTCTTCGGGTAAATTTTTGTTATTTTTCTGAAAACCATGAATTTTACAACCTTTGGGAGTTGAATTAAAAATCATAGAGACATGGTTAATATAAGTAAGTAAAATGTGGTTCAATAAGATGAAAATAATTTTTGGTGAATAGTACCTTTTGGCTTTTATTTTCCACAATTAAAAGTAAATAGGGTAATTCAGTGTTACAATGATATCATAATTATCCTAAAAGTTGTCCTAATTTTATTGGATAAGTATAATTCGACCAAAAAAACATAAGAAAAAAATATGATACTTTTTGGTCCACAAGGATTAGAGAAAGACATTGTTTAATATTTTATTTAAAGAAGAGTTAAAAGAGTTAAATTCAATGTTTAACAACTAAACCATTTTAAATATAGTGTTACACAAAATATAAATTCCACTATAAATACTCATTAGAAAGATAAAAATATTTCCTACATAATAGTATTTCATTTATAATTTTTAAACATTATATAATTTAATTTATTTATGACATAATGATGATGTAGTTATTACCTTATTAATGAAATATTAAAATAATCGATATTATAAATATCCAAATAAATTTAAATTGAGACTTATGATGAATTAATCTAATTTTATAGGTTAACATGACATGTTAGTGTTGGTTAAATAAATTTTATTCGAAGTGATAATGTTTTTATGGCTTTCAAAAAAATCAAATACTAAATAGTGTAAAAAATCACATAATTGAGTTTTTGAAAACAATATTATTTTAATAATTTATATAATATTAATAAAAATATAAATTTTGGCCAAAGGAATTATATATGGCTATATATATTAATAATTAACAACATTTATTAATCTTTTCTTGTTATACTATGTTTATTAACTATATAATATTAAAATGCAATGAGACATGGTAAATGTCAAACTATTTAACTAAGAGTTAAATCTAAAAGATAAGGTTAATATGTTGACCTAAACATGTATAAAACCTATTGGTTTAGATTTTTTTACCCATACCCACATTATAATTTAAGGAATTCATTTTTGATCCATTATAAACCGAAAAGGATTTTATTATAAAATAATATTTCAAGCTTTTCCTAAAGTGACCCTCACCACTCTTCTAAAAGGGCACTCCACCTTCTCTTAATTTCACACATCCAAAGCCATTTTTCACAGACAAAATCTTCCCAAATACCATCCCAAATTTTCTCCCTTAATCCTATAGAACTTCTTTGGGTTATAAATCTAGACTATGGGGCCCTTTAAATAAAATAAAAAGGAATAATATTAAGAAGAGGTAAATATTTCATCACCTCTTTAATGTTCTTTTCTTCTTCCACTTCATCGTTCTTTGTTGTTTACATTATAAAATAATAACTCCAGTATCTTATATATAATTTTATGTTATTTTAAAATTTTTACAACCATATTCATTATTCGATCCATCCTATAAATGACAAAGTCACCATACACGCGTACGTACAGATTACCATCTCCTCGTCATTGTGTAGTTTGGTATTGAAACACTTCATTTACTGGATGGTTATAATAATGAGTATAACTGATGTTAATAATAAATATAAAATGTAGAGGATTATATATGTATGATATACCATCCTATTACATATGATTTCTTCATCAATATAATGATATGGTCGCTCGTGCGTACGCACGGATTACCGTCTCCACGAACGCAATGAGATTCATTCCCCATCATAATCATTCAAGAATAATTTTCATTTTCTGATTAAAAATAATGTTTATGAACATAATATCATTTTTTATATAAATAAAATACAATATATCCATAAAAAACATTTCATACGTAAACAATCATATAATGGAAAAAGAATCAGTTAACACCCAAAATGATGATGATACCAAAACATTATTAACAAAGCAATATTATAAGAATATATATGATATCATATCTATGTATATAGTTCATGAAGATTTAAATATCAATTTTTTTATTATTATATAGGAGGTTAACATACCATCTGCTAAGGAAAATTACAAGCTAAGGGTTAATTTCACAATCTCTTTATTATCCATGGTTGTTTTTACGTAAGTATCTTCTGGGACCTCATTATCATCCACATCTGTATTTTCGTTAAAATGTATTTCAAAACATTTTTACTATTTACAATACTATGGCTTAAAGTCATTTATAAACTTATTTTACAATATATGTTTTTAAGGAAATATTACCATCGTTTTTAAAACAAGGCACTTTATGACCTTTTCGAAAAAATTAAGGTATGAATGTTTTTAACTTATACAGTGAGTGTGGTTATTTACTTCCATTATAATGACTTCAAAGATTCCCTTAAAATATTATAATATTATTTTAAAAATAAATTTTTTTCTTTTATAGTTATATGATTTTTAAATGATTTCAAAATAGAAAGAAAAATTTCTCTAAAAAAAGTTTTGGTTTCATCTATATGAACATCCTTTTGATGGATTTTAAGCTTGTTTGAAGTTGATTTATTATGATAAAAATTATCCATATTTTATTGAAGGTTTTTTGATATGTTTGAAAATGTATGTGTTATTATTATACAATTCATGTTTTATGGATAAAGTATTGACAGATCGTATGCTATTTTTAATACTAATGTTTGTGTTATGTTTAATTATTTTCATATGGGGAATGTATTATACTTAGTATGTGATGGGTGGATCCCACTATAGCTCCTCTATGCATCGGTATGTCTCATTAGAAATACTAGTTTCCTAGCCCAAGGCCTTGACAAAATCTTATTTTTTGTCTTGGAACAAGGCCTTGACTATATAGTTATGATTTCTGGCATTATGAACTCCATCATTATGAAAGTGGCTATTGATATTTCATGTGATTATTCGACTATTAGAATATCCATGTGAAAAAGTAAATAGAATTATTTGATTCTATTTTTTCCATATTAGGCTGAAGATTATGTTTAAAAGACTTTTTTTGTCTTTTATATTTTATTAAATGTTTATGTTTATTTATGAATGTTTCCTCTATATTGTTGTCCTTATTGAGCATCTGATCTCACCCCTTTCTATGTTTTATTTTTCCCAGGATGTGAAGAAGTATTTTATGGATGAATTTTAGGGATAGTCTAAGGATATAAGTTTGTTAAAAAGGGTAAAAAAATTTGTAGATTTTTTTTATTTAATGATGTAATGAAAAACATATTAATGTATCGAGTACTTACAAGGCTACTAAACTAATCGGTCTTTTCGGACATCATTCCTTGTATGGTGTCAATGTTTTGTAATAAAGCACCGACTCTGGGAAACTGGGGTCGGAGCATTTCATTTTTTATTTATAAATTAATAATATCTTTTGTCACTAAATATATATATATATATATATATAATCAATAATTCTTGGAATATTACCATTTTATTATTTATTTTTATGTAATAAAATACTTGGGCATTGATTCATATGTTTCTAGATGGTTTTCAAATGTTTTGGTTATAGTGGAGCATGGTTTGTGCATGGTTAGGGGAAACTAAGCATTATTTCTAGGAAACAGTGGATGTTTCTACTGGAGGAACTTAGTATGGAACACTATTGGTTTATATTTTGGCTAAACTATGCCCATTTTGGGAGAAACATAGTGGGAGGAGATACTGGGATAAGAATAGTTAGTGAAAAAATTGTCAGATTGTTTGAGCCAACCACAAAAGGGTATAAAACTAGGGCAGTATCACCACATGATTGGTGCATGGGTTTCCAAAAAAATTTATAAAACTATTTGAATACATGGGTGATATATAGCAGCATGTTCATGGTTTGAACACTATTTTAAGAATTGTGTGGCCTGACTATGTGTCATGAAATTAATGCTTTGAAAATAAATATTTCACATAGATGAATGTATTTAAAGAAACATATTTATATTATTCATTTATGACCATGAATCCCTCATAAATTCTAGGATCTCTTAGTGAATCAATTTGATCCGATTTTTTTTTTGAAGAATAAAAAATATGGGATCTCCATAATCAAATTCCACATTCTTACCCACTATCGTAAGATCATATCATCTTCTCTCACATATATCTCAAGATATAATCTTTCATGGATATAACTATTTTCCATAATGTATATATTGAATAAAAATTATTCAATATATTTCTGGAATGGTTTTATGATCCTAAATCTTGATTTTTTTGTTTTATTCTCCTTTTTTGTCAAAAATAGAGAGGTATGCATTTTCTC
This sequence comes from Viscum album, assembly GCA_963277665.1. Lineage (NCBI taxonomy): Eukaryota > Viridiplantae > Streptophyta > Magnoliopsida > Santalales > Viscaceae > Viscum > Viscum album. The sequence continues at coordinate 793,476,311 of OY728164.1, forward strand.
TCTCATTTTACTCATTCATTAACATAATGCATTGATTTGTAAATTAATTTTTATTTATTTTTTTGGAATGTAATCTTGGATTTATTACTAATATAATTGGTTTTAATGGTGGACACAATGTGTTTGATAAAATTCAAGAATTAAAATTCAGTTCAAAAGAAATAGTTTTTGTAGAAAATATTGGAATGTGCAGTATGAGTGAGTTCATGTGAATAAGGATAGTTCCTGGTTAGATGTTACACCTTTAAAAAGGAAAATATAAGATGGGTAATTGTCAAGATTTCAAACATCAATTAGGGTTTCCATGTTATAAATCAGGGACATGATGACACACCACACACAAGTATATAAAGATCTACATGAATCATTCACGTGTGTGTGTGCATATGTGATACTGGGTATGGTGTACCATGTGGAAAATAAAGAACGAGAAAATTTATTTTTTTTAATATTCTTTGTTAAAATATATTTATTGAGATATGGTATTTATATATTCATGTATTCTATTTTATATAAATTGTTCAAACAAATTCTTACCCTGGTGGAATATGAAGGGTAGTATTTTTAAACTACTTAATCATATTTATATTCACCCCTTTATTAGGATCATTTTTTTTGAAAATTTTTTTTAATAAGAAATAATAATGGGAAAGGTATCATACTTTTATATTTTCACATCATTATGATACATCATTAGGTTGATGATGGGATATTAGGGCACTCTCTCGGAGTTTTGGAGTGATCCCACTATGGTTTTTCTATGGTTTATGTCCTTTGGCTTCTTTGTGTCATCATATATAACATGTTACTTCTAATATGAAGTGTCTTTTTATTTTTCTTCCATTTTAGTTGTATCACTAACACTCGTGTATCATACAATTGGTTTTGGATGATTATATTTTATCTTCTAAAATTATTATTTTTTCATTGGGGAAAACCATCCCTAAACAGTCTTATAATCCCAGGGAATATATTATCTTTATGTGGTGTCTTTTTTATGTCACATAAGGTTATTATAACCACCAATTGATCTGTAGAAAATGGTTGTGGTGGGATGTTACAAACGGTATTAGAGATGGTAGATTTATCTATCCGTTTGGGATCAAATGAAGGGGATATGAATATCAAAACATGACATGTATAGCTGAAAAGAAAATATATAAACTATTTATATTTAACTTCATGTTACCTGGGTTGTTTGGGTATAAAATATTTGTAAGAAACTTCTGGGTCTGATTTCAAATCACCATCTTGGGTTTAGTCAATGTGTATGTCATATAATACATAAGCTATGACACTTCCAACAAGGAATTCATTTTTTATCTATTTTAAATGATTTTTATACAATAGGTAAAATGGTTTATTCATGCAATTTTGGTTGTAAGAATTATTTCCAATGGTTATTGGACTTTTCAAGACCATCAATTTCTCATTAGTGATAAGAAAATAGTGTTTTATTTTGGTTATAAATAATGGAACCATGAAGACATTATAACAATTTGTAGGAAAAAATTCAAAAAACATAGTTTACTTAGCACCATAGGTAATCCAATAACTTTGAAAATCATTATGAATGATAGAAAAGTAATTATGAAGGGAAAAATAAATGATGAAAAGAGGAAAGTGGACCATTTCATTGTGTTTTTAAAATAGAATCTACACATTTTTAATGTGGATACCAAACAAAAAAATTGACTGTTTGGATTAATAGAATAAATAAAATTGTTGATTAACTTAGTACACCATCAAAGAAAAAGATCAAGCTATAAACATAAATATTGGAGGATATTTCATGATTATTTAGGGATATAGTTTTACACGAAAAAGTTTACCAGTGTCTAACATGGAATACATTGAGTAATTATTCAATAAAAATTAAAATCCATAAACATTAAAGATAAATTGAATAAATATTTTCCTTATCCTGATTAAATATATAATTTTAATGTTATACTATGTTTCAACGTTTAAGAACGTAGTTTGATTTTCATTAGAAGTAGCTGATAGTTTGTACATGAAGGCACACATTATTTAATTGGGTTTGTGGATATAGATTATCTCTAAAATAGCTATCCTGTGTATTAGGGAATATATAGATATGGTTAATATCAAGACTATGTGAGGGATGGATATTTATGGAGTAATTTTTTTGTCACTATTGGTAAAATTCATAATTCTAATCTCAGGAACAAGTAGAAGAGTGAAACATATTCATTATAAGGTGTTACACCTCAATCATTGACCACTAAATTTGAAAAATTTCTACCAAGACCCAATATAAATATGGGTAGTTTCCAGTGTGGTTCTATTTCTCATATTAATCGAGATTTTATGGAACCAACCTATGATTTATATAATTGTAATCAAATGGGAAATCTTCAATATTATAGTTATAGCTCTCCAAATGTAGTTTCCACAGATACATCTTATGTATCTCAAAAAAATGAAGATTGAACCATAGGATCCCTATAAAAAATTTCATCCTCATTACTAAGAAATCCAAGGTGATTCTAGAAACATTCTGACTCGTCATGTATGAAAATTTCATTAAGGAAGCAATCCTCAAGGTGGTGTGAGTAAAAAATTATATAGTTTTTAGTAGATGATCTACTAGGATCAATATGGTCCTTTGATGTTGAGAAGTACTATAATTTTGAATTCCAATATTATACATGCACTTTTTAATATACTTGAATCGAACCCTTTTATTTACTCATGTGTTGTTGATCATATGGAATTAAATATTGAGATGACGAGTCATGTTTTAAATAATTTAACACCAATGGGCCTGTAGGAGTGTCAGGTCTTTAACGACTCATCATTTTATATAACTACTAATCAATTTTACCATTTTTATATTTATATATACATGATATATACATATATTAATTGATTTTTCTTATTTGATTATATTACATCCGTCAAAGTATATTTCTATTTTTTTCTTGATTGGTCAGTTTCACATCCTTTTATGGTGTAGAAAAATATATTAAATGAAATTGGGATGTAAAATAAAGAAGATACAGTCTTTTGGAACCTGTAATTATGACTATCTCATACCAGTTGGCAATAGTTACAATAGAAATTATTGATTCAATTGAGCTTAGTGATTTTCAAATGATCATTGATCAGTTTCTGGATTTCATCCCAATAATTTCACCCTGATTTCACTCAAAAGAGAAGTAGAATTTATTATTTATATCCTACAAGGGACCAGTACTATTTCACTTGCATCTTATAAGATGACCCCAATGAAACTAAGGGAATTAAAATTTTAGTTGTAAGAGTTTGAAATGAAATGGTTTATTCAACCTAGTATGTCTCCATTTCTTAAGAAAATAGATGGAACTCTACATATTTGTGTAGATCATCATAAGATCGGTGAGGTTATGATGAAGAACTAATATCATATTCCAAAAATTAAGGAACCTCTTTATCAACTGAGGGTATCCTAGTGATTATATTTGTTTTATTTACTTTCAGGGTATTATACAAATCGATTTCAGAAGAGGGATATTCCAGAACCATATTTCTAGAGTATTTATGGCCATTATGAATATATTTTTATGGTATTTGGTCTTACGAATTCAAGAATAATAATTATGTAATGGATGTATTGAATCTTTGTGAGGTATATTTACTCATTTATGGTAGTGTTGGTTGATGATATTTCGATGTATTTTAGGACTAAGGTTAATCATGAACAACACTTGGGCATATTATTAGTTGTATTGTGAGAATATCACGTATATGCCAATATTTCAATGTGTGATTTCTATATATTAGAATTATTTTTCCATGGCTGTGTCATTTTAGAAAGAGGAGTCAATATATATCCTAAAAAGATAAAATTTTTATCTCTTGGAAACCACTAAAGAAAAACATTTAGATACACATATTTCTCATATTATTAGCATATTATTAATGATTTCTTTGTGATTTTTTTAAAATTCACATCGATTATGTATTTAACATGTAATTTTGTTCATTTATAATGGAGTGATGAGTGTCAAAAATTGTTTAAATAAATTTTATTTATATTTAATTTAGCACATATCCTTATATTTATATATTTAGGATATGGATATATTGTCAAATTTTATATACTGGGATCTGGGATGGGATGTGTCCTCATACAGGGATACAATGTTGTAGCTCATGGAACACAATAGTTTCATGTTCATGAGAAGAATTATTGAACACGTGATTTGGAGTTAGATACTGTAGTGCATTCCTTGAAAACATGGAATCGTTGTCTTCTTTGGGAGACATTAATTTTCTTTATATATAATATGATCTTAAGGAAAATTTTCTCATAAAGATAGTTGAATTTAAAGCAATAAAAAAGGATAAAATATCTTTAGATTTTTAAATTTTACATGATGTATATTCTAGGTAAATAATGTTATGTTGTTAATGTATTAAGTTAGAAGTTATATAGTTAGTTGACTAGTGTGGATTTGAATCAGTGAGAACTAAGGTTGGACATAGATAATATTCACCTATGTTATAAAAAACAAGGTGATTATTCATATTTCTTTCATTTTATTAATGTTCTTAATATTTTTATATAGGTAATATAATATCATAAATATAATAATTAATGTATAACCATTCGTTAAAAAGTAATGGAGGGAAGGCCACAGAGAAATGGATGTTATATGGGAGTTCAGTAATAAATTTTATAGATCATATTATGGTCACTCCATCTTCTTAGAAGAAACTTCTCTCTACATACAACCTCTCCGGATTGTCTATTCAAACTAGAATATACAAAATTTATAAAGCAATGATGGTATATATTTGGTGTGTTGGCTTGAAGAGGAATGTGGTAGAGTATGTATTGATATTTCTCACCTTTTTGCAGGTCAATGTGGAGAATCAACAACCATTTTGTATGTTATGTTCCTTAACTATACCAATTATAAAATGGGAGAAAATCACTATGGATTTGGGTATAGTTTGACCAATTATAGTTTTAGAACACAATTCCTTATAGAAGATTAGGGATCAACTCACAATGTTTTCCAATTATTCCCCATTATTGAATATATCATAATGGTAGACTTGTTAAAACTATAAATCTAACAATTTGTAATGTTTCATGACATGGAAGTTTCAATTATGTATAACAGGGACCACAAGTCAACATCTTGATTCTTGAAACCCTTTCTGCCTAACCCTGCCACCTATTTGACCATGAGAAGAACAAATCATCCTCAATCAGATGGTTAGTCTGAATAGAAAATAAAAATTCAATAATATATACTATGATATTGTGATAAGGATTTATGTGGATCATTAGAGGATCATAAACCATCAGTGGAGTTCTTATATAATAACATCTTTCAAGAATTGATACATATAACACCTTCAAATCATTGTATGTACATCAGTTTCATTCTCCACATTATTGGTTGAATGGATGTGAGAATTCACTTATTACACATAACATTGTTGTTGAGGTGGTGGAGATGATTCAGATAATCATAAAGAGGATATTTATGAATCAGTTTCAACAAAAATCAAATGTGGATTATCATTTTCAATAGTTTCAATTTGATATGGGTGATCTTGTTTTCCTAAGAATCTTTCCAATGCTATTGCATTTTTTATTTAAGAAATAAAGTAATGTTGGATTTCATTGTACATTTAACCTTTTGAGAAACTTGAAAATATAGGAAATGTGGCTTCTTGGATGGATTTACAACTATGATTTGATTTTTTTCACAATGTGCATCATGTATCTGAATAAAAGAAGTGATGACCTGATACAAATGATGTAAGTTGATTGGACATGATGATCATAAGTTATATTCTCTATAGTTTAATATTATTATATAGATTATTTAATGAAAAATAACAGATCTCACATTAGACGATTTTCAATTTATTATGACTCTTATGGAGGCATGGTCTATTTCTAGAAGAGAAATAGAAATGTGAGAAGCAAATGAATGATAAGTGGCGTGAATTTTTTCAATTCACCATAGAAATTTGACTTAATGAGGATCGTGATATCAATGAAGGTGAGAATGTAAAATGCCTAATTCCCAATAGTTTACCATTTTGTTTTTTTATATTCTATAACATGTGGGTTGAGTTTCAAGAGTTTTTGGATGATTATAGAGTGTTTTATATGTGTTCTTGGTGGTGCATGCACTAATTAAAAACCAGAATTTAACAGTGCTTGTATTTTTAACCGCTTGAAAAAATCACTAATAAATTGTATATTTATTAGCACTAATGAAATCACTGATAAATTTAACCCTTTATCGGAGCATTAATTTTAGTGCTGATAAAGGGCTCGCTTTATCATCACTTTATTTTTAGCGTTGATAAAGGATAACTTTTATCAGAGCTAAATTATTTTCACTCATAAAGGAGTCCTTTATCAATGATTTTTTAGAACTGATAAAGGTCAGAATAAGAAAAATGTAGTAATTAAATAAAAAAAATAAAAAATTAGTTTATTAATAAAAATAAAAAATATATTAATAAAGTATTTATTGATAAAAATATATAAATTGGTTATAATATATATTAATTATAAATACTAATAAATAGTATCTATTAAAAATATAAATATGATAAATAGAAATTTAACAAATTAAATTTAAAAATATGTAAATTGGGAAAAATTTTAAACATGTCATTAATAAGATGATTATTGATAATTTTAATAAATATTATATTATATATATATATCAATATATATAAATATGATTTATATATTACAAAATATTTATGTGCTTTACTTTAATTAGTAACACCTTTTGGGAATAATGGTTTCTATTTAAAACATTATATGAATTAAAAATAATGACTAATTGAATAGAGTATTAGATATGTAATTGAATGTCATTTGATTTTTCAATTTAACATAGATCAAATGTGTGTTCTATTGATTTCAAATATACGTAAATAATGAATTTGAATATACAATGCACACACCAAAAACATATAATTTTGTTTTCAATTTTATTGAAGTGCACTTAATTTTAATTTGTTAAATTTCACTCATTATGAACACGCACACACAAAAAATTATCCATTCATTAAGTATGTTAAAATATATTTAAAAAAAATAAAAAATTAAAAAAATAAATATACTTGAAATTTTACATACTACATTTATAAAATTATATATTTATAATTATTAATAAATAGTTATTTTTTAATAGTATTTTTTCATTTAAAAATAAACAATTATATTTATATATCTAATTAATGAATATATAATAAATTTACATAAATATGAATATATTTACTATATTAATTTCTATATATATTAATTATATATATATAATTATATAAATTTATATAATTATAAACACATTATTTTAGAAAAAATTTTACATAAATATAAATAAGTATTTATATGTTTTATTCATTATAAAATTTTAATAAATGTATTAAAATAAGTAATATATTTTCTACATTTATACTTGTATATATTTATTAAGTATATATATATATACAAATTATTTATTTATAATTATAATTATACATACTATATTAGTTCTTAAATAATAAATGATGTTAAAAGAAATCTTTATCTTCACTTTCATTAGCACTGATAAAAATTGGGCCTTATCAACGCTACTTAAAGTGTTGATAAATTTCATATATATCAGCGCAAAAACACTAGAACCGATAAATAATCCTTTTATCATATCTTAAATAAAAATCACAGATAAAATAACTCTTTATTAGTTCTTTTAAAAAACACTGATAAATGTTTCTTTATCTAATTAAAAAAACCCAATGTGTTACAAACCCAATGAGATATTGGAAGTTTCTCATGGAATCCACTCATTGATCATGCTCCTCCTCAGTGAATCGAAACTCAAATCACACAATCACACTTGAATCAGACAAACGCATCGCCTCCAGTTGCCCGAACATCATCTGACATATGATACTTTGTTACAACAAGTGAATCTGAAGAAAAAATCATGATCTGGATATGAGGGTCTAATATCTTCTTCATCCTAGAGAGGTAGGCTGTTTTTTCTTCTTTATAGGTTCGGATTTTCTTTTTTCTTTTTCATTTCAGGATCTAGAACAGAGAGTTTCTGATTTTCCTTGGTAGGTTTTGATTTTATTTCTACATTTGTATCTAGTTGTTGTATTCTTTTTTTCTTTTTATTATGATCCCTTTATTTCTTGACTACTATTTTGAAACTCTTAAATTATTGTTTTAAATCAATTTTATTCCCTTTATACATCTACACTCTATATGTCATTGCTTATTTGAATCAATTTCATTTGTATGTTACGAAAAAATTGATTTAGAAAACCAATTCTCAGTATAATGATGGTGTGAAGTAGCAACATTAGATGATTTTATGAAATTCATGTAAGGGAAATTATTTATTTAAATTCTATTATAATATTCTAATGTAAGGGGTTTTCTTTAAAAAGAATTTCTCATAATTGTGTTGTTTTATATTAAGAAAACCCATTATAAGAGAGATGCCATATTTAATTATTTTTAATGACTCTATTTTGAAAATTAGTATGGTTTTGTATTTATTTTTCTGTATTATGATAGTCTACTATAGAGATTACAAATTTTTTTAACAATTTATCTTTATTTTATAATGATATATATATATATATATATATATCTTTTTGAGTGTGTGTAAATATATATCTTTCTCTATATTTATATGAATTTTCAGTACTTATAATGTAAGGGTGATTTTATAATTATTTATTCAGAAATAATGGTTTTGGATTTCAATATTACGAATGGATTATATTCATTTTTATGAAAAACTATGTTTAAATATTATTATTATTTAAATTATCTGTATTATAAATTCCATGATAATTATATGTTTAAATGTGTATGGGAAAAACATTGCAAGGATTTGATTGTTTTTCTCCATTGAATCCAACATATCTTAATGATGTGTGTTATTACATTATGAAAACTTCTTTATAGACCTCCATAGAATTTAAATAATGGGTCAATGCATATTATATGTCCTTGATAAATAATCCATAAGTTTCTACATCATTTGTTCCAAAATATTTATTGGAAATTATCAAATTTTATATCTTGGAAATTTTTTTTATGTATTCGTCATTTTAGGTCTATATATATTTTTTAGGTATATATATAAATTTAACTAACAGTAAAAAAATTTAAAATTAAACAACCAATAATATATTTTAAAATCATTTTACATTCACAAGAATACATTAATCAAACTATATATACATTTTTTTGAAATAATTTAACCTTGCAAAACATAAATAATTATATTTCCTACACAATTACCAAAAAAATAATTATTTTTAATTAATATAATATAAAAATTATTATTAATATAATTTTTTAGTTTCATTAGAAAAATTATATTATATATATATATAATAATATATTGTATATTTAAATAAATTTAAATATGATAAATAATACACAGACACATGTGTATATATATATATAATTATATTCAAGTAAAGTTACTAACATAATTCATATGTATATATATATATATATCATATATGAAAAATATTTTGGTAGATTGAATTTATTTATCTATGAATCAAATGAGTAGTGACCTCCATTTTATAGTTTTTGATGGTGGGTGGAGTGAACACCATTTAGGTTTGTTTCCAATCGAGGTAAGTGTGAATGATGTACACACCTCCATTGACCCATTTTTTTCAATCATATAAAACCCTATTATTTTTAAAAAAATAATTCATATTAAAAAACAAGTTTTATCGTAAAAACAAAAAAAATCCTTAACCAATTACTTTTTAATTATTTTTATTCAGATCCTTGTGAAAACATTTGAGGATAAAAATGAAATTAGTACATCATTCACTCTACCCCAATTTCAAATCGAATAAATTAATTTCAGTAACATACTATCGTTAGCTAAAATTACATTATAGAAACCAAAGACCACTGGGTTGTACAACACTACAGTTGCGTATTATGATTCTTCCATCTCCACCATCTCAATTTTTTCCGTCCATTTATTCTATCATTTATTTTGTTGTGTAGAGATTTTATTAGGATTGAGTTTGTCGTAATAGAGGCATTGAGTAAATAAATATTTTCAATGGTGAAATTCTCATAAATGAGAGGCATTTTCCTTTTTATAAAACACAAGGACGTAAAAGGGAGGACCCTAGGGCCCTGTCATTGATCTTTTGGGAAGAAATGTTGGAAAAATGTTTAAAAATATGATCTTGTTATTTTCACCTTCAATGTATTCACGTTCTTCACAGGTAGGACCCCGTGGTCCCTATTTGACATTTTGGGGTGGTACTGAGCCTTATAAGACCATATAAATGATTATGGATTGATGCATGAGGGATAGATCAATGAAAAAAGAAAATTATTGAGATCGTTTTTAGAAACAAGAGTTAATTTTGATGATCAGAGATTGAGAAATCAATGGTTGAAGGGTTATGGCATTCTCGATGTGAGAGGCATGTACAGGTTCGCAAATATTTGAATAGGATTTTGTTTTCCAACCACCTGAGATCTGTAATCCATTGTAAAAAACTAAATACATTAATCTTGAGTATATATAGGGTTGAAATAAAATGTAGGATGTCAGATATGAGGCACAGAACATGGATCTGAAAATCTGTGAAAATGTCGATTACACACAATATACATGTTGAAAACACAATGTGTACCCCATAGTGGTAGTGGATAGGGTTTCATAATATTATCAATATGTCAAAGTGTGTATTACTCCAAAAAACCATGTAGCTCATCCCTAGATGGACGAGTTATATTGTAAAACTCACATGCATGAATTCAAAAAGGGGAACACAAATAGGTGCAAAACAATGAACCCAAGCACATAGACATGGCTATAGCACAATGGGAAATACCCTCTATCGACCACCACACAGTGTACTAAAGTAAATAGACACAAGGTCATGTACACAGAGACAACCATAAGGAAACAACCTAGTCATGGATAGTTTTGACACACTGTGTATTCGACCTACATGACCTGTACTTCTACATGGATTGGGAGCTATGTTCTGTCAAGGGACATAATCAGACAGTGGAGTAGTAAAACATGCTATGTGGTGCCACTCACACTTTGGGTACCCCCTTGGTTTCTTTTCGGGATCCATCAATCTTCTATATGTTCTTTATTTTATATTCTATTTTTTCATATGAGTGGATTTTCCTAAATGTTTTTCATTGTAGAACACGATGTTTTACTTCATTTAATCTTTCGAGATATGATGTTGAATGTTCTGGTCATGATTCATATTAAGGAGATTCCTAGTGACGATAGGGATAAGGAAGATTCACCAAAGGATTCTTATAGATTGGAACCGCAATTCATCATTGGTGCAGGTGGACTACCATAATGAGTGAAACAACCTATTAGATATGGTGTGGGTTCTCAATTACTATGGTGGCACCCCTTATCGCACAGGGGAATGGGTTTTCAACCTCTAGAGTGTAAGCCCTATTTTCATGGGTTAATGTTCATTACCATCTGAGTGCAACTCACTATAGGAATTCATGTAGGACATTGATGATTAAATTGGAACCCCTATCACCCTAGGGAATGGTTCTTCAACCTCTACAGTAGAAAACCCTAGCAGTGTAAGCATGAGTCCTCTTACTTCCAAGTGGAATGCGATATCATCATAGGGTGTGGGTCCACATAACACCATCGTAGAACCTCCTTGACACTTTATTGTGTGGGTTCTCTATGAATACATACGAAGTGGAACCCCCCAGACACAATAGGGAATAATTCCTCTAATTACATATTTTGTTCTCGTAGCTGTGTGTCATAATGGAGTGGCATGTCATGGATTTCACAGTTACCTCTAGGAAAAACATGAGATGATGGCCATCATTGATGGACTTTCTGAATGATTGGTGACTCTTCTTCTGTGGATGAAATGTGAGATGATATCCCCAAACTATCATATTTGGTGTTATTTTGAATGAATATATATTCATCAGTATCTCTACCTTTGGATTATATTACTCTATTTCCATGAGATGAGAGGACGTGTGGGTTATGCCACATGATTTCTTGTGTTTATCTTCTTGTAGTTGAATGAGTCTACTCTCCTACAATGGCTGGTGAAGACTCAATGTGTATTTCATATACTCACCATATTGTTACCCCTATTATTGGGGAAGGTTAGTCTAACTCTTGGTTTGGGTTGAGTTATTCCCTTTCACTACATTATGTGTAGAGACCCGAAGATTGACGTACATGGACATTACATTACTTTTTCGGAATACTTAGTACATAAAAAAACACACACACAAGGACTGTAATAGTTTAGTGTCTTTGGAAACTCGGAATATAATCTTCTAATCGTGGTGAAAGATATTCAACATCTCCCATAAGGATCTTTTTTTACCTAAAACCTTTCTTTATATCCTGGGGAAAAGAAAACATTAAAGGGTGAGCTCAAATGCTCAGTAAGGTTAAAAAAAAGAAATATCAATCACATGATATTCATAAGAACATAACATTTTGGAAATATTAACCTGCAAAAGAGATCATAATATCATAACATGGGATAAATCATATTAGTGAAATGTAATCCCAATAATCATAAGGTAAAACATTAAACTTTGTGGCATACACATAATCATAGAGAATCATTTCTTATTAGTCAAGACTCATTTCCAAGACTATCTTAGTGGACAAAGTCCATTTCTGAACCGAGTTCACTCCTCGTTTCAGACCTGTTTCACTGAAACGGTATAACCTACCGTTCCAGCCATGTCTACCTCATGAGATATAAAATCTTTACCCAATTCATTGGAGGGAGATATAGGTCCCACCCATCTCATAATGATACCATTCTTATGTGTGCCACAAAATCGCAAATCATACATCATAGCATAACCCATGTAATAAAAATTGGAATCTTAAACATCATGACATCATAAAACAATTCATATAATATAAATGAATTCATAAAAATATTTCCATCACAACATAATAAAATCAATGTAATAATAGGGATAGAAACATAACCCTATATTATCTTAGATGGAAAATAAATTTGATAAAACACTTGAACTCCATTCTAGAGGAAAATATCCTTTCTACTTCAAAAACATTTTTCCTTTCTTAACATGTCATAAAATTTTAAACTAAAAGAAGTTGAATAAAAATAAACTTGAAAACTTGTAAAATAATCTTATTGGAAATAATGTTTTAAAAATACATTCATGCTGTATAAGTTAAAAAAACATTCTTCTCGAACTTTTGTCAGAAAAGTCAAAAAGTACCTCGTACAAAAAAACACAAAAGATTCCTTTCATATCATTTACTAAAAACTCACTGAAGGGTAAAACTGGATATAAACTATTGTATAAGGATATAAACATTACATATTGAGGAAACATGGATGTGGATTATTAAATACACCCTAGTAAATTCCAATGTATAAACAATCTCGGATAAAAATGAGATTGTGATATTTACCTTACCTTAGGTCCGATTTACTTCGTAAGTGTCTGAACCTCCTGTATAATGATTTAAATAATGTCATTGACTTATTCCAGAATCATAATCATTGTTATGATATCATATATGGTTCACTTATGGCTTTATATTACCCGTTCTTTTGTAAATTCGATGTTAAATAGCGTTTTGGGTAAAATCGTTTCATTTGTCGTCCGTGTTTTGACTTGTAATTATTTATATGATTACTTAGATCATGATTACATAATTACAAAATATAAAACATGATTTATATATAATATATATTCATAATATATATATATATATATATATATATAATAGATCAGTAAATGGAAAGAAATACATCATTCATGGAGACGGTAGACCGAACGTACGCTTGAACACTGTTTTCGTTTCCTTTTTGAGTTGAATGGAATTAAGTAAATGACATATATATACACAAATCAATACAGTATCATTATTATTTCATATATTTAATGATTACATATTATATACACTTTATAATCATTCATGAATGGTTAACGTGGAGAATGAATCTCATCGCGTCGTGGAGACGGTAGTCCGTACGTACGCACGAGCGATGATATCGTTCTCATGATCGTGAAATTGTATTGGAGTGTATGTATACTATTTCAGAATCAATATCACTTTACAATAATCATATATAGTCATTATTTACATCATTATACCCATCCAAGTAAGGTGGTGGTGGAAAATAGATTACACCACGGCGTGGAAACGGTATTTCGTACGTACGCACACGCGATGATTTCATTTTCCGTAGGATGGATAGATGGTGAAATAGGGTTGTTTCATACTTATAATAACATATCAGTATATTATGGATACTGATGTTATTAATTCATAATGAAAAAACCTAAGAAGAAGATGTGGAAGAAGAAATAAAGTTGAAAGAATTGGTAACAGACATTATCTCTTCTTTGAAGCGCCTCTTTGAGATCTCCTTTTAGGGCACTAAAATTGGTCTTTGGGAAAGACCAGAACCTCTAGGATGTTTCTAGGGAAGTGGAGAAGTGAATTTTGTAGGGGTTGGCTGAGAATTAAGGCTCAAAGTGTTGTGAGGAATAGAGGGAGGAGGTGCCCTTTTATAAGGGAGGAGAGGGGCACCTTTTGAATAACTAAAAATATTATTTTATTATAAAGCCAAATTCGGTTCTAAATAGCTCAATGTTGATTTATTTGGAAGCTAAGGTGGGGATGGGTAGAAATCATCTAATACAATATAATTTATACAAGTTTAGGTTCCTATTTTAACCTTATCAGTTATATTTAACTTTAAGTTAGATAATTTTACTTTGACAGTGTCTTTTTGTGTTCTTACACTATAAGGTTAATTAACTTACTATAACAAGACAAACGAACCCCAAGTTGTTTATTATTAATATATATAACCATATCTAAGTCATTTGGCCGAAACTTATATTTTTAGGAATAAAATAACAATTAATAATATAATATTTGTTTTAAAAACTATTTTATGTCAATTTTGACACTATTTAGTAAATGATTTTTGTGAAATTTATAACAGATTGATTAGTTCGAAAAACATTAATTATATCAATACTAACATGTCATATTATCCTATAATATTATTGGAATTAATGAAAAGTCTCAAAATACATTTATTTGGGTATTTATAACATCAATTATGTCAATATTTCATTAATAAGATAATTACTACATCATCATTGTGTCATAAATAAATAAACTTATTTAAAGTCTAAAAATTACAAACAAAATACCATTATGTAGGAACTATTTTTATCTTTATAATTAATATTTATAGACGAATTTATGTTATGTATAACCCTATATTAAAAATGATATACTTATTAAACTTTGATTTTAACTATTTTAACCATTCTTTAAATAAAATAATAATAAATGTTCTAATCTAATCCAAGTGGCCCTAAATGGTCATATTTTATTCTTAATGTTGTTTTTAGTCGAATTAAACTTATCCAATAGAATTAGGACATGTTTTAGGTTAATAATAATATCATTTTACCCTTAATTACTCTATTTACTTTTAACTGTGGTAAAAAAAGTAAAAAGTAACTATTCACCAAATTTTTTTTCATCTCATTGAACCACATTTTACATACTGAAATAATCCGTGTCTCTCGGATTTTTTGAAATTCCACTCATGGAAGAAGTAAAATTAAGTTTTATGAAAAATTCATTTTTTTAACTACCACTTAGTGGTTTCACTATTCATCAAAAAATGAAAGTTTCCAGAAAAATACCAAAAATTAGGCCTAAGCTATATTTGATATTATGAACTGAAAAATGATGTCTATTTTACCAAATTCAAAACATATCAGTTCCATTACTTAATTTAAAAATTAATTCTCGTCGTCAAAAAAAATAGCGTGTTCTTAAGAGATAATCACTATCAAAAGATTGACATTGTTTTATGTTTGGTTTAAATGTGAAATTACATCCAATGAACAACATTGCATTAAATTGTAAAAACATATTCTAAATATACTTTAAAAACACTCAAATTAATAATTTATCACTATTAATTATTACGATTAAAAAGGTTATTTTTAATTAAAATTTAGTAATTTTCACTATTCATCAGAAAATGAAAGTTATCCAAAAAGTACAAAAATTTCACCCTAAGATAATTTCGATATTCCGAATCAAAAAATGAAGTCCATTTTGAAAAATAAAATTTACACAATTTCAAAAAGTGGTTATTACTATTCATAATGGCTAGTTTTAATAATATTTTAATAGCATATCATTGTTTAGTGAAACTCGGTATTGCGTACAACACACGCTATCACGGAAGGTCGGACTTGCGTGTAATGCAACCAAGTTAGGGTTGTGCGTTGTGCAAGACTCCTTTGTTGTAACGTACAACACAAGAAATCATTAAAATTAAAAAGAATATTTCTCATAAAATCTCGGGGTGTAACATTCTACCCCCCTTAAAATGAATTTCTCCCTCGAAATTCGTTAGGGTTATATATATGTTTTACTACTCGAAAGTTTCTTTAATAGAATCCAATAGCGCAAAAAGGAATACCAAAACCAATCATTAAAAATTAAATTATGAAACATAATGGTTACCCAAATTAACTAATCACTAGGTTTCCACATAGGAGAACATAGGAGAAAATATGGATATGGAAGAGAATCCTAACCATCATGTTCTGATGGAGGGTGGTAGAGAACATGGCTATGAAAAAGACAACAATCACAAAGCTATAGATTTGTGATGATCTAAGGTACCATCTGATTCATTGGATAAAAGGGAACAAGGAGAACATTTTTGGTTTTCAAGATCATTTTCCTAAAGTTGATGAATTAAAAGAAATACTTACATAATTTTGGTACAATCTCAATGTTGTTTGTGAATTGAACAATTTCCACTTCATACCTTAAATAAATGAAGTGGAATTTGTTATTCGGGATGTGTTAGCAGATCATGTGATAGAATTATGGGTCATTCCATCTATTTCAAACAAAAGGTTAGAAAAAGTTATAAGTCCATCTTATGGTTAGTGTAATCATATATGGTTCCAAAAATGAACTTATACTTCATATATCATACCACTTAATAAAATAAAACTAGTTTATACTAACCAGGGACTTCCTGTAGGCCAGTGGTAGGTGATAAAGGCCAGTTGCACTTCGGTTGTGGGTTCGATTCCCACAACATTGTCCGACGTGATGGGATGTCGCCCGTCCTGCTGGTTGTCCTTTTTCTAAAACTATATTACTATAAAATCCCATCAATAATATTAAAAAAACTTCTATCCTTAAACAATACTAACTTATGTCCAGCATAATCTATTCCCATCATTAGGCTTATCCATAATACTGCAGTCCACTCTCATAATATAGTGAAAATGATTACCAGAGATTTAATACCATCGTTGATCCCCATATATCATAAGATACGTCTTGTTGGTCACATTCCAAACATTCGAAGGCCGTAATCATGTATTCTCTCGAAAAATGAATACCCATTGAACCATAGTGAAATCATGAATGAAGATAAAAGTTAACACTTTCCACATACCAAAATCCTCAAAATTTTATATACTCAAACCATGATATCACTTAGTCCTTATACCAATCATGAGCTCATGAATACAATCAAACATCTCATTATCTTCTTATTCTTTCATTATACGCATATCATCTTCTTTAAAAAAATATCTGAATAACCTTCCATGGTTACTGGTACCATTCAACATATACTTTCAAATACTTTAGGAAAAAAATAGTTTAACAATCCTTAGATGATTCTTTATTCCATAGTACCATTAACTATACAACATAACTCTCGATAAACATACAATCATTCCACTACCTTCTAAAACAATTGACTGAGCTTCATCACGTCTTTCAGTTCATATATCATTTGTAGTATCCTCATCATCATCCACATAAATACTACCCATATGACCAAGATGATTCTCTTCATGGGATTTTCCATTAGTGTATTGGTTCGCATAATGCCGATACATTCCACATTTAAAACATCTAATCATTGTTGATTTCATAGCAATACCATTATCCTTGTATATGGTGTTAACCGAACCTTTTCCATTGCACTTACTGGCTTTGTGTCCTTATTTTCCACACCCAAAGAATCTTGCAGTTCCTTTGAAACAATCTCCTTGATGTCTCTTCCCACATGATTTACATGAGGAAAATTGAACTTTCTTTCCTCTATGATCATCATGAAACTCCATGTTTCTCTTATTATCTATGTCGGGAAACTTACCAAAGTTGAGATTATTGATCATATAATGAGATTTTTGATTAGGCATAATAACGATGTTTGGACTTCCAGATCCCATTTCATTTGGTTTCTCATGATGAATATCATTCCATTGTCTGTCATATCCTCCATTATCCTGAATCTTCCGGTTTCCAGCCATTTTCTAAAAAGCGAAAAGAATAGTGTGAGAGGAAAAAATCATCCTAGGGAAAACAACAATGTAAATGGGGAGGTCCCTCAATATCTAACATCTTAGGTTAAATTCTAAGATCGTTACCGTAGTTCTAGGACTATATCCTATACGTATACTTATCCTTAGGGACATCCCTAGATATACATTAGAAATATCTATAGGGATCTCACTAACATTTTCGCATCCTAGTTTCCAAAGGTTTAATAAACCATTCCTATGGTACCAACTATAGAGACCTGAAGCTTGACGTACAGGGACATTACATTACTTTTTCTGAATACATAGTACATAAAAAAACACACACACAAGGACTGTAATAGTTTAGTGTCTTTGGAAACTCGGAATATAATCTTCTAATCATGGTGAAAGATCTTCAACATCTCCCAAAAAGATATTCTTTTTTTACCTAAAACCTTTCTTTATATCCTGGGGAAAAGAAAACATAAAAGGGTGAGCTCAAATGCTCAGTAAGGGTAAAAAAAAGAAATATCAATCACATCATATTCATAAGAACATAACATTTTGGTAATCTTAACCTGAAAAAGAAATCATAATATCATAACATGGGATAAATCATAGTAGTGAAATGTAATCCCAATAATCATAACATAAAACATAAAACGTTGTGGCATACACACATAATCCTAGATTATCATTTCTTATTAGTCAAAACTCATTTCCAAGACTATCTTAGTGGACAAAGTCCATTTCTGAACTGAGTTCACTCCTCGTTTCAGTCCTGTTTCACTGAACCAGTATAACCTACCGTTCCATCCATGTCTATCTCAAGAGATATTAAATCTTTACCCAATTCATTGGAGGGATATATAGGTCCCACCCATCTCATAATGATACCATTCTTATGTGTCCCACAAAATCATAAGCCATACATCATAGCATAACCCATGTAATAAAAATGGGAATCTTAAACATCATGAAATCATAAAAAAATTCATATAAGATAAATGAATTCATAAAAATATTTCCATTACTACATAATCAAATAAATGTAATAATAGGGATAGAAACAGAACCCTATATTATCTTAAATGGAAAATAAATTTGATAAAACACTTGAACTCCATTCTTGAGGAAAATATCCCTTTTTACTTCAAAAACATTTTTCCGTTCATAACATGTCATAAAATATTAAACTAAAAGAAGTTGATTAAAAATAAACTTGAAAACTTGTAAAGGAAGCTTCTTGGAAATAATGTTTTAAAATCCATTCATGCTATATAAGTTAAAAAAACATTCTTCTCGTACTTTTGTCGGAAAAGTGAAAATGTACCCCGTACGAAAAATGAAAAAAGATTCCTTTCATATCTTTCACTAAAAACACACCGAAGGGTAAATTGGATATAAACTATTATACAACGATGAAAATATTATATATTGGGGAAACATTGATTTGGATGATAAAATACACCCCAGTAAATTCCAATGTATAAAAAATCTCAGATAAAAATGAGATTGTGATATTTCCTTTACCTTAGGTCCGATTTACTTTGTAAGTGTCCGAACCTCCTGTAAAATGATTTAAATAATGTCGTTGACTTATTACAGATTCATACTCATTGTTATGATATCATATATGGTTCACTTATGGCTTTATTTTACCTATTCATTTGTAAATTCCATGTTAAAGAGTGTTTTGGATAAAATCGTTTCATTTGTCGTCTGTGTTTTGACTTGTAATTATTCATATGATTACATAGATCCTGATTACCTAATTCAAGAATATAAAAAATGATGTATATATAATATATATTCAGAATATATATATATATATATAATAGATTATAAATGGAAAGAAATACACTGTTCATGGAGACGGTAGACCGTACGTAGGCATGAACGCTGTTTTCTTTTCCTTATTGAGTTGAATGGAATTAAGTAGATGACATAAATATATATACACATAAATAAACTATCATTATTATGTCATTTATTTCATGATTACTTATTATATATACTTTATAATCATTCATGAATGGTTAACGTGGAGAATGAATCTCATCGCGTCGTGGAGATGGTAGTCCATACGTATGCACGAGCGATGATATCATTCTAATGATCGTGGAATTGTATTGGAGTGTATGTATACTATTTCAGAATCAATATCACTTTACAATAATCATATGTAGTCATTATTTACACCATTATACCCATCCATGTAAGGTGGTGGTGGAAAATAGATTACACCACGGCGTGGAGACGGTATTCCGTACGTACGCACCCGCGGTGATTTCATTTTTCGTAGGTTGGATAGATGGTGAAAAAGGGTTGTTTATTACTTATAATAACATTTCAGTATATTATTGATACTGATGTTATTACTTCATAATGAAACAACCTAATAAGAAGAAGTGGAAGATGAAATAAAGTTGAAAGAATTGGTAACGGACATTACATCTTCTTTGAAGCGCCTCTTTGAGATCTCCTTTTAGGGCACTAAAACTGGTCTTTGAGGAAGAAACGAACCTCTAGGATGTTTATAGGAAAGTGGAGAAGAGAATTTGGTAGGGGTTGGCCAAGCACGAAGGCTCAATGTGGTGTGAGGAAGAGAGGGAGGAGGTGCCTTTTATAAGGGAAGAGAGGGGCACCTTTGGAATAACTAAAAATATTATTTTATTATAAAGCCAAATTCGGTTATAAATAGATCCAAATTGATTTATTTAGAAGCTAATGTGGTGATGGGTAAAAATAATCTTATCCAATATAATTTATACATGTTTTGGTTCCTATTTTGACCTTATCATTTATATTTAAGTTTAACTTAGATAATTTTACTTTTACCGTGTCTTTTTGTGTTCTTACACTATAAAGTTAATTAACATACAATAACAAGCCAAACGAACCCCAAGTTGTTTATTATTAATATATATAACCTTATCTAAGTAAGTAGGCCAAACCTTAGATTTTTATGAATAAAATAACAATTAATAATATAATATTTGTTTGAAAAACTAATTTATGTCAATTTTGACACTATTTAGTAATTGATTTTTTTTAAAATCATAACAGACTGATTAGTTCTAAAAAGTTTAATTATATCAATACTAACATGTCATATTAACTTATAAAATTAGTTTAATTCATTAAAAGTCTAAAATTACATTTATTTGGGTATTTATAACATCAATTATGTCAATATTTCATTAATAAGATAATTATTGCATCATCATTGTGTCATAAATCAATTAGCATATTTAAAGTATAAAAATGACAAATAAAATACCATTATGTAGAAAATATTTTTATATTTCTAATGAATATTTATAGTCGAATTTATCTTATGTATAACCCTATATTAAAAATTATATACTTTTTAAACTTTGATTTTAACTATTTTAACCCTTCTTTAAATAAATTAATAATAAATGTCCTAATCTAATCCAAGTGGGCCTAAATGGTCATATTTTTTTTCTATGGTTTTTTTTCGTCTAATTACACTTATCCAATAGAATTAGGACATGTTTTAGGTAAATAATAATATAATTTTGACCCTTAATTACCTTATTTACTTTTAACCTTTGTAAAAAAGTAAAAATTTACTATTCAACAAAAATTATTTTCTTCTCATTGAACCAAATTTTACTTACTGAAATCAACCGTGACTCCCAGATTTTTTGATATTCCACTCACAGAAGAGGTAAAATAATGTTTTATGAAAAATTCCTTTTTTTAACTAGCACTTAGTGGTATCACTATTCATCAAAAAATTAAAGTTTTCAGAAAAATACCAAAAATTTGGCCTAATCTATATTTGATATTATGAACTGAAAATTGATGATTATTTTAACAAATTCAAAACATATCAGTTTCATTACTTAATTAAAAAATTAATTACCGCCGTCAAAACAAATAGCGTGTTCTTAAGAGATAATAACTATCAAAAGATTGAAATTTTTTTATGTCTGGTTTAAATGTGAAATTACATCCAATGACCAACATTGTATTAAATTGTAAAAATATATTCTAAATATACATTAAAACCACTGAAATTA
The DNA here is from genome assembly GCA_963277665.1 of Viscum album. Lineage (NCBI taxonomy): Eukaryota > Viridiplantae > Streptophyta > Magnoliopsida > Santalales > Viscaceae > Viscum > Viscum album. The sequence goes on from OY728164.1 coordinate 793,498,745, forward strand.
ATAATTTATCACTATTAATTATTTCGATTAAAAAGGTTGTTTTTAATTAAAATTTAGTAATTTTCACTACTAATCAGAAAATGAAAGTTATCCGAAAAGTACCAAAATTTCACCCTAAGCTAATTTCAATATTCCGAATCAAAAAATGAAGACCATTTTGAAAAATAAAATGTACAAATTTTCAAAAAGTTGTTATTACTATTCATAACGGCTTGTTTTAATAATATTTTAATAGCATATCATTGTTTAGCGAAACTCGGTATTGCGTACAACACACGCTATCTCGGAAGGTTGCGCATGCGTGTAATGCAACCAAGTTAGGGTTGCGTGTTGTGCAAGACTTGTTTGTTGTAACGTATTACACAAGAAATCAATAAAATTTAAATAATATTTATCATAAAATTTCGGGGTGTTACATTATGCATCATGCATACTCTCTACAGTCATTCAATATTTTTTGAATCTCTTACTTATCACCATTTATCATTTAAAGATTCCTAATGGGTATATATACACTCACTCTTTCATGAGATTTTCCTTCATGATTCATTTCTTATGCAGATGAAGGACATGTCAGTATTGACTTTATAATAGATTAGGGGTGCTAACAACTATGGACAACCTATGGTGGGTGTACCATGGAGATTAAGAGCTAGGATCTCTTAGTAGTTATACATTCTATCCTTTTGAGGTTAGGATATATGTTTTAGTTGGTCATGTAAATTTTCCCATTAATTTTAATTTTTCACTACTATAATCTTGTATTGTCTATAGTTTTACTTTTATGGTGGTTTTTCTAGTTTTTTGCATAATTTAATTTTAATCCCACTGTACTGATGCATCGATCTGTATTTCTCTGTGTGTTTACAAGTACATAGACTAAGGAATCCCTATGTTTGATATTCCTTTTTTTCAAGTCAGCAGCTTATGTCCAATGGAGGTGGGATTGGGGTAGTTGTGGATCATGTGATAGATTGGGTCTGGTCACAATAGATTGGTATCAAAGGTGGTTTGATCCTTTGTATTGTGTTTGAAGTAGACCCCTTATGATTATTTGGTTGGTATTAGGGAAAAATGTCAAAGTATCGCGAGTGCAGCTCTATGGATAGGGAATCCAATGACGGTGTGGGTGATCGACATATACATTCACCAGGGCATTGAATACATTCTTTTTAACTCAGCATACTGATACATTGGTTTGCAAGGATTGATGGTACATTCATCATATATGATTGAGTATTTGAATTTCCATATTAAGTTAGCTTACCATTGTTATATATATATATATATATCTAAATATATGGCCAATTTTCTATGGTACTTCTTGATTATAATTTCATGATTCCTCCTTCACAACAGCCATCAAAGATAAGAGTTTCAGAACTTGAAATGACCTAATGGGCATGTAGTAGCACCTCCACGTTTGTAGAAATATATCATCCCAATTGAGTAGGCTATGGACCTATGTAGGCTCAGTGCGCTATATGAGTTCCTCTTCTAGAGGATAATAATGTTCTAAAGAATTATAGTTCCTCAGGAAGTAGTGTATTGGCAAGATTTTGTGGTCTATATGTATAAGATCATTTGGTACTCGATGGATTAGATGATTTCAATGGAATATAGACTTTTCCATGGAGTAGTTGGTTGCTGATGGAGCCTTGTTACTCATATTCATGATGACTCGACACAGTCATGGGAATACTTCTAGATGCTTCTCTATGAGTAGTATTACCCCTTTTATTTGTGCTTGGTTTGTATTAGTGTATTCTACAGCTGTAGTAGTCAAGGATGATAATGGATAATTATGTGACGAGGTTCATAGACCTTACCTAATATTCCCTTAACATGATTTATTATTTTTACTTCCAATAATAGATATTTCAGCAGGGACTCTGTGAAGAGATTAAATATAGTGTGTCACCCTTTTGGATCCTCACCTTTGTTGGGGTGTTGGAGCAGGTACTGTTGATAGAGAGATTCATTTCATAGGGGCTCTAGGTTCCTGGAATTAGCAGCAGATGTTATAGGGCTTGGTCATCTCCATCAGCTAGCAGATTTCTGATGATAGAATCATTATGTATGAGACCTCTCAATGATCAATATTAAATACACTATTAGCAAAAGAATAGTGGTGTATTGCCGCCAAGAGAGGGGAGATTCTTTTCATGGGATGGGTGAGGTCACATAGAATTAGAATACCTAACTGAATGTACTATGGAGCACATGTATATAGTTGATGTACCATAATGGAAGTGGAAGCCCCATGATCCGGGATATCCAAGGAAAGGGCATGGTGTTCCTTAAGGTGGAAGTTCTGTTAGAGGAGAATTAGGATCTATAGTTGGTGGACGATGATATGAAATCCTTCCACCACCACCACCAGGTGACCCACATAAAGCTCAAGGTGCTTGAGGTTTGGGTCATGGACAACTGAAGACTTTAGAGGATTATGAATTTAGAGTGAATAAGATGATTAGAGGTACAACATCTATTTATTATACTCTTTATTCATTATTAGTAGACACATGATCTATTCGTTCCTTTGTCTCTACACCCCTAGTGTGAGTGTTTGAGATTTTAGTGGAGGTGTTACCCCAACAGCTTCTTCTTAAGGATACTACAGGGAATGAATATTCCATATCATTTATCTTCCTATAGTGTGAGATATAAATTGGTGGAGATAAGTTCATGTGAGACCTCTTTGTCATCACAATGGAACCTTAAGATGTCATATTAGGTATGGATTAGTTTTCCACAGTTTGATCCAAGATTAACTGTCACTGCAAATGGGTCAGATGCAAAAACACTAATGGGATGAGACTCTACTTTTCTAAAAAATAGATCTCATGGATGGATAGGTGGGATCTACAAGTAGGATTATGAATCCCATCACCAATTAGTTAACAAGTATATCTCTTTGGTGTAGTAGTCTCTTCAGCCATCTATATCCTTGTAGTTAGGGAGGATTATATGGATGTCATCACTATGGAAGTTTTTAGACTACATCTTGGGGGGATAAGGATTTTTTTCTTTTAATTTCATCCTAGGATGGCTACTATATCTTCTACGTCAAAGTGGATGGCTCATAATGAGATTTCAGAGTGGAAGTTGCAGTTGGATGAATGTTAAGATAAGGGTTTCATCAATCCCATTGTGTCCCCCTGGGTAGCTCTAGTATTGTTCATGAAATATTTAGATGGGATATTGTGTGTTTGTGTGGATTATCCTCGCCTACACCAGTCCATGATAATGAAAAATTACCCATTTCTAAGGAAGGACGTCATATTTTACTAGTTGTGAGGTGTAAAATGGTTCTATATGATTGATCCCTGGTCCAACTATCAACATATGAGGTTTTTTTATGATGATATTCCAAAGGTAGAATTATACTGTCTTTATATACACTATGAGTTCCTAGTGATTAAATTTGTTGTGATGAATCTCAACACAATGTTGTTTGGATCTAATTAACTGGGTTTTATAGCTATACTTGGACCTGTTCGTGTCCATCTTCATCGATGAAATACTCATCTTTTATGAATTAGAGGAGGAACATGTTGAGCACATGGGTATTGTTATATATTTTCTTTGAGAGCATCAGATTAATGAAAAGCTCTTGATGTGCCAGTTCTAGATTCACGGTGTTAAATTTATGGGTCATGAAATTTATGAAGAGGCTTTAGTCATGGACTTAACAAATATCGATGTAGTTATTTCTTGGGATCCACCAATACGTGTGTCAGAGGTGTATATATTTATTAGATTTGATGGTTACTAAAGGTTATTTGTGTAATAAATATTTATAATTGTAGCCAATTAGGCTTCCCTAACAAAGAAATGGAACCCATTTACCTTGTCAGAGCAGTACTATAAGGCATTTGAGGAGTTCAGATAAGGCTATTGAGTGCTCATATTTTGACATTAGCATCGAAGGGAGTGGAATACATAGTGTATTGTGATGCCTTGGTCAATGGCCTTGGGTGTGTATTGATGAAGTGATAGGAAGTTATCACATACTGGTCAAGGTAGTTGAGACCCCTTGAGCTGAACTACATGACTCACAACCTAGAAGTGGAAGCGGTAGTCTTTTCATTGAGTATGTCGAGAGATGTGTTTTTGGGATATCTCTATTTGGTATACATAGACCATGTTGAGGGACATGAACATGAGAAAACAATGATGGTAGGAGTTACTAAAGAACTATGAATTTGATATAGTCTATACTCTATTTAAGGGAAATGTAGTACCATATGACGCTAGAAGGATATCCCAGGACAGTTTGGTGCAGGATGCTTCAGAGAAATTAGCCTCCCTCCAACTGAACATATTGGAGAAAGAGGGTATAGTTTTTCTTTAGTCGATGGTGTGGACTCCTCCACATCTCGAGAAATTGAGAGAGTCCCAACTGGGAGACATTGAATGTGTGGTATCTCTCAACCATATATCTATAGGTGATTCACCTGATGAATATATAGAAGGATGGAAACACATAATATTTTTCCTGTTGTAGTTAGTTCATCTAGTAATGATGTAGTAAGATGAAATGAGAGAGTTCTACACCTGTCTCATTTCTTTACATCTCAGCGTGGGGATGAAGTATAAATTCTTTCAGTTGTAGTATTAGTGGGAAAAAATGAGACAATGTGTAGCTGAGTTCACCTCTCAGTTCCTCACTTTTCAGTAGGTGAAGGATGAGCACCATTTTCTTCTAGGATCATTGAAACCCCTTGATATCCTAGAGTGGAAATGAGACAATATATCCATGGACTTTGTGATAGTGATTACACACACAATAAAGGGCCATGATGCCATCGGGTTTATAATAGAACAACTCATGAAGTCCTCACACAACCTTTCTATAAAGGAGTAGATTTCGAGGGAAAGTTTTCTGAAGTTGTACATATGGGAGATCATTTTCCTTTAGGGGTTATCTTAATTACTGTCTCTGATCATGATGCTCATATTATATATAAATTGTGGAGAGGTCTGTAAGAGGCATTCGGGACCCATATGCGGAAGAGTATATCCTTTCAACCACAAAATGAGGGGAACACCGAGTGAACTATCTATGTGTTGGAGGATATAATGAGGGAATACATTTTAAACATTAGCCAAAGCTGTGAGGTTCGCATACCCTTTGTAGACTCTGCATACAGAAATAGCTAACACAAAACTATCAAAAAGAAATATTTTGAGGCTCTATACGAGAGGCCTTATAGGCCAACCTTATACTAGAAGGAGATCAATTTGACATATCATGTGTGCCACAAGACGGTTTTGGTGATGATGGAAAAGGACTAAGTCATTTGTGAATATATGTGGATGTTTTAGTCAAATTAGAAATCTTACATAGATTACTAACATAGGCTCTCAGAGTTTGATTAGGGAGACAATGTTTTCCTAAGAGTCTCCAAATCACATGGACTAATGAATTTTCTTCAAAGAGGAATGCTATCCCTGATGTTCATCAAGAAATTTATGATAATGTAGAGGTTTGGAATGGTTTCTTACCTCTCACCATACCCTATAGCTGGAGTGGGTGCATGATGTCTTTCCTAGGTCACAGTTTTGGAGATAAGTGCATGACCTCACACATGTCGTTGGCTTGGGTGATATGGACATCAAGGATGGATACTCCTTTATTGAGAATCCAGTGGTGATTTAATATCAATAGGAAGAGTCCCTGAATGAAAAACAATCCCCTTAGTTTACATATTATGAAATCGTAGCAATATATAGGAGAATTCCTCAATGTGAGAGAGCCATATGTGAGCACAGTATCCCTATTTTTGGTTTAGTGTTTCTTTCTAAGATAAAAATGTTGAAGAAGTAAATGGTTTTAGACCGATTTTGTTCCTTGTAATATTTTTTAATCAATATAAATATATTTATAGATCTAGATGCTAAGATGTTGCGAAATTATATGTAATGGTGTTCCTATAATTAATTTCATAAAAATAAAAATTATATTTTATATTGTGTGCACATAATTTTTCAAATAAAATACAATAACTCTTAAATAGAATAATGGATAAAAAATACGAGACAAAAAATGAGTCTATACTGTATTGTTTACCCTAGGTGTGACATAAATTAGGTCGGTGTAGGGATTTTAGATATCTCACATATTGGCGGTTGGTTTAGTGGATTAATTAATTAATTCATTCATTTATTCATTTTAACCTAAAAATAATTCTATTAGAATACAACCATGAGCGAATCATCAAGGGTTAGGTGTATTAACCCCGGGATGATTCCAGAGCCTCTATTTCTCCTTCAGCTGGAGAAATCATATTAGATGATGAAGAAACTATACTTTAGAGAAGATCATGAAGCATCGAAGACAATGACTTCATCAAATCGTTAATTAACATGACCTTTGATGAAGAATGATACATTATCTATGTAGTACTCATCATTTTGGGTTTTACGACATTTTTTATTATTATGATTGATCACATTGACCCCTTTCATGGTTCTACACCAGTTATTGCATTTTCATATGCCCATGTATCGAATAAATTGATTTATTAATTTTTTTTCTAATATTAACTATCTTGTTCTTGATCATTGGATAATAACGCTTCACTAATGATGTTTGATCTTCTATTCTTGTGATTTCCACACAATTTCATTTCATTATTCACTGGTATGCCCTGAAACCATGATTAAACATTGTCGGGTAGCACTGATCCTGATCAGACCATCAGAATGATAAATAATTGATGTGTGATGGATAAATTGAAAAAACAATGAAATATCTGAGATCATTGTCTGATAGAAATGATCATTTTGATGATCAAAAATTGATAAATCAGTAGCAGACGGATCAGGGCCTTAGTAGTGCGATAGGTGCGTATGGGTTCTCATAGATTTCATCTAGATTATAGTTTCCAAACCCCATTAGTCTAGATAGCATTGGATGATGCTAGATCCACCAATCACAGGTGGATATATGGCTAAAATCAAAGTTAAAAAGTCGTATATGAGGAGTATAATATAGATTTTGAAATATATGAAACACTCAACTCCATGCCTAGTATGTGATGAACAAATGATTTATAGTCCCCTAGCTGTGGTGGCTAGGGTTTAAGTGAATTATAAAGATATAATGGTGAGTATCCCTCCTACACACCGTGTAGCGCATCCCTAATTGGACGATCCATGTGGTGGATAACATGTGCAGGCACGAAACAATGTACCAAAGGATGTAGACATGTTTTGAGAACATGTGTGGAACCCCATGTGATGCAACATATCATGTATCGATGTACAAAGACATGGGTTTATGTACAATGACATAGACAGAAGGACATGTCCCAATCCTGAATAGTTCAGACACATTGTATTGGACAACTATATACTTTGTACTTTTATAAGGATTGATATCTTTGTGCTGGCTAGAGACATGGTCAGGTGGTGGATTGGGGCCACACACCGTGTGGGTCCCCTCCTACTTTTTGTAACACCATGGTTCCTTTTTGTGGGAACATTAATCTTTTATACCTTATTCATTTGAACATGTATTTTTCCCTGTGAGTAGCCTATCCTGAGTAGTTTTTCATATTGAATGTCATGGTTCCATTTTATGTGGATTTTCAGATATCATGTGAAATGTTATAGGAATGATTCTTATTGAGGAGATGATTGAGGATAGAAGTGATCAATCATAATCACCAAAGGGTTATTATAGAGTAGAACCCCAATCAGTATGGGAATAGGTCCCATAAATTATTGAGTGAAACCCTCTATAAGTTAAGGTGTGGGTCCCAAATGACCATAATGGAACCCCCTATCACACCGAGGTGTGGATCCTCAACCTCTAGAGTGAAAACCACCATAAACATAAGTGTGGGTCCTCTACCTTATGAGTGGATCCCCTATATTTGATAGAATGTGGTTCCATGATTTCAAGAGTGGCCCCCCTGCCATCACACTAGAGGATAGGAATTGGACCTCTAGTTCGGAACCCCCCATTAGCATGGGTGTGGGTCCCCTACCTTCTAAGTAGAACCCCCTATCTGCAAATGTTATGGTTCCTTTTGAACATACTGTAGAGCCTCCCTAACGCATAGATTCATGAGTCCTCTATTGATAATTAGAGAGTTAAACCAGCCTAATTCACTAGGACACTCATCATCTACATGGAGATTGTGGCCCCGAAACTATGCAACGTAGTGGCGAGTTATAGCTTGAATTGCACTGTTACTTCTAGGAAGACGCCTGAGATGTTTGACATCATTGATGGACATATAGAAATTTTGTGAACTATTCTCCTTAGTTTGAGATATGATATAGAGATCCACTTACTCTCTCATTAGGTATTCTTTTTACAGAGAATAAATATATACATATGCATCAATACCGTTGAATTTGGTTACTCTCTTTCAATGACATGTGAATATGCATGAGGTATGCCATGTTATTTTTATTATTATATTCTCATTTTTTGATGTATATACTCTCTTAATATGGGTGGAAAATACTTAACATTTAATTCATCCACTCACCATGTTGATACCCTTATTCTTGGATGAGGTTACACTCTCTCTTTATTTGGGTTGAGTTTTTCTGCTTCACTGCTTCCCGCACCTTTCTTACTATCTACATTTATTCTATTCTTATTTTATCTCTTACTACCCCAAACCCCCTTCAGCTTTTTCAGCGTCATATAGATGTGTATATAGTCTTCCCTACTTGGTACTCTCCCACACATGTCGAGTATTATACAGACGATGGACATATCGATGTTGAATTTATGGGATCTCATGGATATTGAGTATTGTGGGTCATGTAAGGTGGTTGTAGCTTGGATATCAGGAGACGATAACTCTCAAAAAAATTATATTCTATTTTTTTCAAGTTGAGATGTCTTTTCAATTTGATTGTGTAATTTTTTCTTTTACCTTCTAGTTTTCACTATCATACTCTTGTACTTTCTAGAGGTTTACATGCATGGTTATTTCCATAGTTTTTATTTTTTTTAATTTTCCCCCTATTCAATTATGCATCAAGATTTTTGTTCGGGAGTGTACAGGTACATAGGGAAAGGTATCCCCTTGTTAGATATGCCTTTTTTGCTAGTCAACAACCTTTGGTCTATAGAGGCAGCCATAGGGTAGTTTTGGATCAAACCCCAACTTGGGTTCATTAATGATATGAAAATTATTTGTCTTAGCATGGAAGTGGACATTAGAAAATATCTACTATAAAATTACAACATTGAACGACTATAACTTTTGATCTATAAGTCTATTTTCAATCCACGAGTGGTCAAATCAAGGATTAAAAAAATAAGATACTACCTACATCCTAGGTTTATCCATTAATGGAGTTTTATGAGGTCAAAATAGGTCCTCCATCAATATAAATTTATATTTCAGTCTCTTGGTACAATTCTCTCCATAACTAGAGAAATCCATTACCAACTACTTATTGTAGGTTCTCACCACCATATCAGAATATTGGGTAAATGGTTTTAAAAGACAACGATATCTCGATATGTGATCAGTCATTTTACACTCATAGATCAAAATTTATTTTTTTCATAGAGTGTGATACTGTTTCATCATCATTTCAACTCATTTCATTCGAGTTAAAATTGTACTTGGATCAATATAGAAAAAAACCATTCCAAATTTTTCAGCACCATCCGAGTTATAGATCTATAAAATTCCTATATCATGCATCATTATGATTTTATTTTCATTGAAAAATTATTATGCTAAAATGTTAAATTATATTTTTGTATGTTAGTGGATTGATCTAATGCATGCATTGTGGTATATTCTATGTCTGTTGGAAGCATGGTGGTTTTATACTAAGGGTTTTATGCTCACACCATATATTTGAACTCTGATATAGATGAAAAAATAATTTTCTATTTTTCATGTACCTACAAGTAGTAGTTACTTTATAGGTTATTTTTTATTTGTACACATAGTTAATGTTGATATATATTGAATTCCACTTAGTATTGGAGTTAGATAATAGAGATTTTGTTTGAAATTTAATGATATCTATTATAGAGAATTTTTTTGTATTATAACCTATATTTGGTATTATAATTTACACTATATGAAAATAATTTAATACTTATAATATCAGTTTTATATAGTTATAGTTGATTAATCAAAAGCTGGTTATCCCCTCCCAACTGCACTCAAAGACCCACAATGCTAATCCATAGCCCCAGGGGATTAGGGGGAGATCCCCGGTTTATGTAGTAGTTTGGCCTACTACTACTCATGTTATTGATTCAAGACCGGCATAATAACTAAACAAATAAAATTTGACATTACTATATCGATGTGTTTTATATGTATTTATTATTTAAAAAATCTATTTTTATTTTAATGAAATGAAAATTCCTTTCAAATAGATAAGTAACTTGTTTTACATTGAAATAGTATGTTATATGATATTAATTTTTTTCTCAAAACTAAATTTTTCAAATGAATATAATAATTTTCCTAAAATAGATCATAAATTAATAATAAAAATAGGTGTTTTTTTATATTTTTTAATGATAAATTTTTGGTTGAATAATAAAACAAAATAAGTGTATATAATATGATTTATATACTCAATTTAATGTGAAAATGGTTTAATAATTTAAATGATATATTTCATGTCAAAAAATGAATCTCATTTGTTAAAAAATTTGTTTCTAAATATTATAATAATTTTCAAATATTATTAACTAAATAATAAGGTCAAAAATATATTTTAAAATTTTATATTTTATTTTATATGTCTAAATTATTTTTCTATTTCAAAAAAAATACAAAATGATGTTTTGTACAATGAATTTTTAAATATAATAACATAATAAAAAATCAAGAGTGTGGTAAATTTTAAATATATTTTCATTCTATTTTTCCTCGGACTGTATTCAATGAAATTTAAAACATTCAAAACCATTGTTACAAATACCCACCCCCACACCCCATATATCTTCACTTCGTGATTCTAAAGCACAACGAATATTTTTTCCACTCTCCCATACATCTATTTAATAATATCACAAGCTTTTAAGGAGTTTTTATTTTAAGGTTATGAATAATTTATAGGGTAAGGACCCAATAATATATTTAAAATTATTTAATTATTAACCTAATAATATTTAATATCTTTTCTAATTAATGATCTATATTCATTGTATTACTGTCTATTTTATATAAAATATATGTTAGTACTGCATCCCCACTTCAAGTACATTGTTTACAAGTCCATGATGATATTAGGTTAATCAAGATTCATTTAATAAAAACCCACTAATGTATTATAATATAAATACATTAGACAGTCATATATGTTTTGTATTAAGTATGTCGATTTTTTAGAGGGATATCTTTTCTATGTTAAGCTAATATATACTTGGTTCGATCCTTACCCATACAAAGTAGGGAAAATCCTTATTTAGTTATAAATTAACCATTAGTATCGATGTTGTCGGTTCAAAGTGTTATTTCATAGAGGGTTTTGGGTTCCCAGTATAAATCAAATATAAAAGGTACATAATACTAATTTTATATATTATTTATCTATAACCCCATTTATATTCCACTATATAGTCAAAATTTTTAGAAGTATTCATCCATTGAAACATATTAAAAGTAAACCCTTTACAATATTTTTCAGCATTACAATTTTGTGGAATTCACTTCTACTATGTACCTAAAATTATGAATATTGTATTCTATATATAATTATACAAAATTCATCTAGTTATCCATAACATCCTATTAATAGGAATTTAAAAAATTTAAATATTTTCCATTTCTTATATACTAACCTTGATGACTGATTTAACATCTGGGTTGATTTATATTATTCTCACTTTTATGCATATATTTTAAGAATTTAATTGAATACTAGACATGTTATATGATGGGTATGCCCAAAAAAATAATCCGTCCAATTAATTTTTCAATATTTCATCATTGAAGATACTATATATGGGGCATGAAAATAATGTTGTGACATACTATTATTTGGTTTATAACTTTTCCATTATAGACCATTCAAACAATTATTTCTGTCTAATTATCATATATTCTATAAGTATCATGATTTTCTATGTTATTTATAATATTATAAAATTATAGATTTTTTTATATAATATTTTATAGATAAATATTCTTTTATATTTTTTAATGATTATTTTACACTAAAAATAGGGTTTTACCTTATCAATTTCATTTCATGTAAAATCCACACGTAATAGATAATATTATGATGGGTAAAACGTTCATGAAAAATTTTTATATCTAGATAAATATTTAAATAACAATTGATATATTAGTTACAATTGATGTGATACTTAATTCTAACAGACAATAAAATTAAGATTATTTTAATTAACATGAAATGAAATATTTTTTATGTAATGAATGATTTGATATTATAATATAATTTTTGGAAAGAAATTTACATAGTGAAATAATTATATTGTATTTGAATGTAAATGCATAAAAGAAGACCCATATTTCTATATAACAATTTCAAGTAAAACTATTGTGATCATAAAAGGAGAAGACTTTGACTTTAGTTATCTTGATTCATATTATGAACTTTTCTGAATTGAAATTTGGAATTTCAATATTACTTTAGTTTTTGAGTGTTTGGATAGGGAATGTTGGTGGATAAATTAGCAATAGTTTTCCAAAAAGTGAAAATATTTTGGAAAAAATGTTGTAGAGGGGATGTAACATCCAATATTTATTATATAATTTTTCTATGTTATATTCATTATCTTATAAAAGTAAAAATATTAAATAAATATCCTCTATTTGGTTTTTTATATAATAATTTAGTGTCTATATATGTATATTTTTATATTTTTGTTTGTTTATTTCTCACTTAAATATTTTATACGTCTTTCTTAAATAAATTATTGTTTACAAAATATGAATTTTTGCATAGATATATGCCAAAAATAAATAGCATGAAACACTTTAAAAGAAAAATATTTTATTAAATCCAATAATACCATTAAAAATAAATTTTATACATTAAAATAAATTGATAAAAAGAAAATTAGATATCAAATTCCAAAAAACATACAAATTATGAAATAAAAATCTGTTATCCCAGAGTGTCTTAAAATAATCAAAACATGAAAATATATTGATGTAATACAGAACATTAGAATTTTAAGTAAAATTTTATTGTGGGAGACTATATTAATTAGAAAAATGGTTCATGAATAAAAGTTTTATGGATTTATAATAAATATTATATTAAATATACTTATTATATGACTAATTGATGTGTATAGAAATAATTTATGAAATGATCGTTAGAATATGTATATTAAAAATGGAATTATAATTTTTGTGTTATGTGTAACCATTAAAAATAGTGAATTTAATGTATAAATCAGTTTTTATATGTATTTAATAATGAAAAATATTCCATGTTCATGTTATTATTTTATATAAATTCATTTTAAATGGATGGTGACATATTTTATGCTAAAATAACATGTTCAGATTTATTTAGAACATTGATCTAAAAATTAAATTTATTTTTATTAAAGAATTATTTTTATAAAAATTGATTAAAAATTTTTAATAACAATATCATAATTGTTTTCGGGGGATTTATTGAAAATTCTATAAAAAATTAGGTTTTGGGGTGAACATTAAAATACAGTAAGAACGTGTTGTATGTTTCATATACTCGTTTTTACATAAATGTTATCTTATATGTTAAATAATTGATTTTAGGTCCTAACATTAATTTTATTTGTTAAAGGATATATTTATATATATTAAAGTCCATTTCCAACCAAATAATGTGATTTTTAATGGTTAAGATATATTTTCTAATTTTAAAACAATTCTTCATATATTTAAAAAATATCCAAGGTCAAAAATAAATTAAAATTTTTTATTTTGGAAACTAAATATTTTTAACTCAAAAAATGGTCTAAATTTTGTAAATAATGAATTTAAACTATGTATAGTTAATTTAAAATGATATTTTCTCAATTTAGTTATTCTATGATTTGTATTTGAAACAATTATAAAAAAATTCCAAAATTTTTTATACATATCAACCTATCAACCCCAATTATCATAACTCTGATGATTATTTGAATACTACTAATTTTTTATCAATAACTTATATATCTTTAATAAGATATTATAAAATTAAGTAGTTTTTCTTTTAAAGATAAGAAACATTTATAAAGAAAGGGTTTCCTTCCCCTTTATATTTTCTGAATGAAACTCTATTGTATTAGTCTTATTCATATCTAGTTTTGTTTACAATTATTATTCTATATTCATTGAAGTACATTCCAATTTATTCAATATTTATGTCATCTTCTAATAGAATATCCTCATTCCTGGTTCTCAAGACTATGAAAATTTTAAAATCTTCCTTATCATTCTAGGAAAACCATTTTATGTATTTATATCAAATATATCATATATTTATAGTGTTATAAATATAGATTTTATAATAGGAATATTTATCTAAGTTGGGATAACATATATCTATTTAAACTTTTTCCATGAACCAATGAAAATAATCCTCATACAAAACCAAGTGGGCCATTTATTTATGTGTAGTAAATTTTATAATTTATTTTTTAAAGGAGTATTTTATCCCCAATGTAGATCAAATATATGGGTTACATTCTCTTAATTATAGATGATATTTTTGAATAAATACATAGGTAGTAAACTATTATAAGAACTTTTAAATGAATATATATCCATTTAAATGGGTTCAAAGAAAAACCTTATAATTTTTTTTGATGTTTTGTAAATTCATGGAATTTACTTATACTGTGTACCCTATATTATGATTTGTATACTCTGTATTTTATATATGGGTATTCATCTACTAATACATTCTATAATTTGATTTTGAATTACTTATTTTATATTCCCACCCCATTTTCTTGTGGGAAAACCCTGACAAATGAATACACATGATGATTTATTTATGTCTTGCTCTTATATATGTATATATTAAAACTTTTTCATTTAATACAGGACATGTTATGTGATAGGTGATCTTAAATATATATATATATATACATATTTATATAAATAATTAATTGGTTAATGAATCATATTTCAGTATATTATATATGACGTATTATTATGATATGATTACATTTTTGGCTATCCCTGACATAGGATTCCATTATGATATCATGAATTAGTGGGAATCATTCTCATAAAATTTCCTTAGACCACATATTTATGATGTCCAATTATAATTTAGCTTCAATGTAACTTGATAATAAATCAATCATTTCTTGTTCTACGATTATGTTATTTTTTTTGTATTATATATTGGAGCATTAATTAACACACTAGTATGATTATTTTTTATCTTTATATGGATATTTCTCTCACCATCTCATTACATGTAATATATTTCTGTAAAGAAATAATATAAATAATAAAAGGAAAATGATTAATTTCTAAATCTATAGTACTAATTAAATAATTATTTTTATATCGTTTCATGTGTATAATGTACCATGTTCTCAAGGAATCTAAACTTATGATTTAAGAAAATGTTTTCATTTAATATAATTTATGATATATAATAAATGTATTAATATTATTGTATGAGATCTAGGAGTGCGGTTATAGATTGTCTCAAGTGTGGTTGGTCTATTAGATCCAAATACATTTCTAATCAAAAAATAGAATTCCATGAAAATATAAATATTGTTATGGATAAAATAGTCATAAATATGATATATAACTATTTTATACATGAAAAAAAATCAAATTTTTCATGATTAGAATGTAAATCGGTCAATCATTGTGGTTGATAAAATAATTTCTTAAAATGTGGATTTAGATATTGTAATCCTTATATATTGGGATCTACAGATATAATTAATCAATTAATATAAATATTAATATGATTATTCAAGAAAGTGAAAACCCTTATATTTTAACCATTTCCAACCATTTAGGACATTTTCATTATGTCCCCTCGGTGAAGAATGAATCAATTTGGTATACTTCAACTCCCTCTCAAAGTTAATTCTGGAGCTCCTCTTAATGTGTCAACCTCCATATATGGTATGATATTGAATTTCGTGTCTCTTTTAAGTTTTTTAATTCAATATCTAACTTCTTTTCCAAGTTCCCACACTAATATTTCAACCACTAAATTAATTCAATTAAACACCAGTTAAACAACTCTACAAAAATTTCATGTCATTAAAATATTGATGTTTCTTCTCAAACATCCTAATTCATCTCAAATTGTTCAAATCTAGTAATAATTCAAATATAAATGAGTGAGTAATCATCTTTAAACCATGTATACAATCTTATCATGTTGACTACCACATACATTCCACGGAAATTTTAGGAAACAATACATGGACTCCCAATTTTCATACATTAAACTTCTATTCAATATTTAGTATATAATTAATATCTCCAACATTAAATTGATAATTTATAATAAAAATCACATATAATGAACTTAAATTCCAATAATGACTCAAAATATCCTTAAATTGATACTTTTAGGGATCTATCCAAATAGAAAACAAACATATCCACATTAAATATGCACACTCATAAAACAACACGCAAGATGATAAAAAATATCTCCTTACACAAATAGCAACAATGAACTAATTTTAGACTTCATCCATCATCTTCTCAAAATTGATATCAATATATACACACCGTATTTATTAATCCACAATAGAAATTATAACAAAAAGTTACCACCCATTAAGGCCTCTCATCAATTCTAAGGTGTAGTATAATTTCATTAAAAAAATCAATGAAAAATACTAAAAATGGATCTCCAACACTTCAACCTATAGAAAAATATAACTACATAAATTGAGTGATTGAAATTTATATTTATTTGATAATCCTGTATTTTTGAAACATGAAACTCTAGAGAATAGATAATGTGTGATCCTTGAGATTAGAACTAACAGCTACACAAATGAACAATGACTCCATACATAAAAATTCCCTTCAAACTGTGAGTTTTTATTGAGCATCCCATACACATGATACAAAATTTTACAATATACCATGAAAAAATATGAAACCAAACATCAATAGGAATTATTTTTATGAATTAGAGGTTATAGTGGATATGATAATAAGTGAAGCATCCTGTAGTAGACCTAACTTGGAATTTTGTGTTGCACCCAATGTGAGCCAATAAGAGAAGCCACCAGATCTAGAATCTCCATCATTTTAAAAATGATTAAATCTACCCTAGTGTATCTACACATGAATATATTTAGTACCATACCACTGATTATTGTGAAACACCCTTATATGTTTGAAGCAACACCTAACATGAGCTCCCAACATTTTAGACAGCCATAACCATGATAAACATGTTGGGGACCAAAAAAACTCTATATTTATTAACATAAAATCCTATAACTAGCTCATGATAGATCGACCAAGAATTAAAATCCCCATAAAGACACCAAAGAGATGAACATATAGAAATATATGTATCATCCAATGTTGATGCAACATGACCCAAACATTGATAAAGCCCCTTCCTTAAAACGAGGATTAACACTGGATAAACCCCCCAATTCACATAGAAATAAATCTCAAATAGTGGGAATGAGGTTCCATAGTACCATATATCAAATTGGAATCCCCCCTCAATGCCTCCCTTCAGATGCAAATCAAAAAATGGAATTTATTGGAGATGATCAATTTTTAGGTTCTATGTGCAGTTGAAGCATGACATGGGTCATTCCCAACATTATTATTTTTCATGATGGATGATCAATCCATGATTTAAATGAATATAAACATAATTATCAAAATAATTTAATCATATAAAAATAAACAAGGGATTGTGCATCCGAAAAAGTTCACAATAATCACATATAATTTATAATCAATTTAATTAAAAAATAATTAACTTGTGAGAAATTTTCCACTATTTATGGATATAATAATAAATCTATGTTTTACCATTATTTCGTCGAATGAATAAAGAGTATATTCTCTTTATTAGTGATCCAAACATGTTCCCCATATATCTAAATGTTATTATAAGAATCTTCTGGTTCTAAAACATTAGATCTTATCGCTTGTGTCATTGTCTTTAGATTTCAACAAGAATTGATTCCAATGAATTATCCTTGATCTCTTTAGAATCATGAGTGGGAGGTGTCAGAATATTTCTCTCCATTATTTGGAGTTTTCTTGGGGAATGGTGGTATCTAGGGCTTTGGGAAAATTTTTTATATTCTTTGTTCAAAACCAAAAAAAAAGAATTGGATCTATTAGAAAATAATATAATGGATTTTAAATACAATTAGGTTTTGAAATAAACAATTACATAGGTGACCTTTATTATTTATTTAATCCATTACGAAACCCCATTTCTATAATAATAATAATATTATTATTATTATTTATAGACACACTCTTAACATGAGATTTGAAATTAAATACTATTTATTCAAATAATAATATATATATATATATATATATATATTATTAATCATTAAACCATTAATGCATGTCTGCTATTCCTCCAAAATATTTATCTGTCCATTTATATATTCTATTTATTTATAAAATAAATATCACCACATTATTTTGTAATATGTAAATAAATATTATATTCAATAACTAGAAGATAAATATTTTTTAAATTTTACACTTGTGTAATATTCTCTCGAATAACTGGTGAATGAATTTATAAAATCAAGAAAACATGAATAATTATTATATAAAATTTGAAAATAATATTTATTCAACATGTTAAATTATAAATAGTAATATATTATTTAATCGAGAATCTAGATACACTTAGTGTGTGACCCTCTAGGCCTCTTTATCAGTGGGATTAGGAATCAGCCTAATGTCCATGGTTAATGTAACACCCCAGGTAAATAAATAATATGACATTTTTATATTTATCCATATTTTTAAATAATATATTAATATTAATTTAAAGGGGACTCTATGCACGATGGTGTACCCAATATGCAACAATGAGTTTCTTGGGAATCTTGCGTTGCACTCTAATAATAAAATAATATTATTTTAAATGGTAGATAACGCCTAGCTGTTGTAATGGAGGGAATGAACAGAAATAACTAAAAAATGATTATATATGTTTGTCAGATATTTTTCCTCTTTACAATAAATTTTATAGGATTAAAAATGCGAATGAATCCAATTTTAAGCGTAAACATTCCAATATTCTTTAAAAGGTCGATTAACCGCCTTTTGATGGATAACCTCTTTTAAATCAACTTTTTTTACAATTTTATTAGTTATATTTGAAAAAATAAAATTCTTCTTTAGAATCGGGACATCAAAATTTTCTTTGTGTAAATTTTTAGTATTTTTCCGAAAAAGTTCAATTTTTAATGAATAGTGAAAAATATTGTATTTTAATTCAAAACCTCTTTTTAATCTAATTTATTTATATGATTAGATTATCTTCTGAATTGGTTTTAAAGTGAAATTAGAATATGTTTTTACCATTTAATCCAATAGTGTTCGTTGGAATTAATTTCACTTTGAAATCGGACATAAACTAGTGTCAATCTTTTGATATATTTTGTTTCACAAAAACACGCTATTTATTTTGACAGCGGGAATTAATTATTAAATTAATTAATGGAAATTATATGTTTTTAATTTTGTAAAATAGACATCACTTTTGAATTCAGAATATCAAATATATCTTAGGGTGAATTTTTTGTAATTTTCTGAAAAACTTCATTTTTTGATGAATAGTGAAACCACTAAGTGGTACTTATAAAAACTGATTTTTCCATTTCAATGAAAATTTTACATCTTTGTGTTTTGAATTTCAAAAATCCGACATACATGGTTGTCATTAAGAAGTAAAATGTGGTTCAATGGGATTAGAATAATTTTTTGGTGAATAGTAACTTATTAAGTTTTTAATCGCGATTAGAGGTAATTAGTGTAGTTTAAGGTTAGAATAATTTTTTAATAAAATTAAATGACCTAGAAACATGTCCTACCCTCCTTGGATGTGCCATGGCCGACAAATAGAATCCATGGGTCAATGTGGGTACCCCATGGAGCCACTTTGGTTGGAAATTGACATAAATACCTTTTTTATTTAATGATAAAGTAAAAATGACACAAACATGAGATGTTTTACTAAAACAATTTTTACATGAGGTTATACAAGTCAGATTTTTGACTATAAATAGCCATTGGAAATATAAAAAGATTTCCTAAATCATAGTATTTGTTTTATAATCTTTAAACATTATATAAATTAAATTATTAATGACATCATGATGATGCAGCAATGACCTCATTATTTAACAATTTATATAAAATGGAAAGATAATGTAAAATCTAAGACCTAAACATGTCCAAAACCTATTAGATTTGTGTACTTAGAACCCTTATCACCTTATCCTCGAAACACATCAATGTGGGACCATTAAAATCCGAAAATCATTCTAAAATAAAGTAACATTTCTTTACTTTCCAAGAGTGCCCCTCCTCTCCTCTTATAAAAGGCCCGCACCTCTACCTACTTACCCCAACTTCCAAAGCCTTTGGCTCGGCCAAACCCTACCCATTTGGTCTCTCCACATCCCTCTATAACTCTTTGAAGACTCACTCTGGGCATAAGTATTCCCAAGGAAGCCTTTGAGCTCAAACCAAAGGGAGTTACCCGATTTTAAGGTAATGTCTTCACTTGTGTCCTTTTGTTTTATTTTGCTTCTCCAACCCCCTAAACTCTTTTTATTCATTTATTTTGTAACAAATACAGTATCTTCAATATACTAGTATGTTCTTATAATAAGGATTCTAGCTACACTTACACACACCTACATCTAATGGTTAAAAAACACACTATTTCTGTGGATGGTGAATTTCTGCCTCACGAAACGATGATTGTTCAACAGTCTTCTATCACCTTAAAAGGTAACCATTAAGATGAAAATATATATATATATGATATATAATATTTTTATGTTTTACTTAATCTTATGTATTTTTCATTTATGGAATACCTTTATGGTTTCCATTATGGTAAACGCGATTTCTTCATTTAAGGAAGTGCGGACTACCGCCCCCTCAAAGTGATTTGATTCGTTAATACCATATGTGGTATGGATAGGGGATATATTAAATGATATTATATATGATACCATAATGGAATTCAAATAATATTGTGTATCATTATGTTTTAATTCAATTAATTATGAAATATAAATGGAAGTAGCGTTGATGCCTACGTACGACTTACCGTCTCTATGAACGGTACATTTCATTTCTTATCTCAAAATGTTATGTACTATTCTAAGTACATATATATAATGGATATATATGTAATATATTACATCTAAATGATGGATATAATTCTGGAATTATAAAATATATATATATATATATCTCATTTTGTTTTAATTCCATTAATATGAAAAATAATGAAAGTAGTGTTCATGCATACGTACGACCTACCGTCTCCATGAACGGTGCTTTTAATTTTTATCACCAAATGCTATGGAATAGTATAAAATGAATATATACTGGATATATATTATATTTAAAACATCAATACTATTTTGGATATGATGTACCTATAACTACATGGAAAATTATTTTCCAACAAGTTTAATTTTTGACTCATGTACTAAACATCGACAAAAATGTCCGATATGAACTCATATTATTAACAAATTATTATAACATTAATATATGTAATATGAACTGAATAATAATCTTTATATGAGGTCCTTAAGAAATTATAAATTGACCAAAGTTTATTATTCAGGAATATAAAGAAATGAACAAGACAAGTTGGACTCTAGGTAAGGGATCCTACTCCTCTCTTTCTTTTTAAGTGCAATTTTTTATTGCATTCCTTTTACGCTCATCTTTCTTGTGATTGGGATGTACTTTTATATTACTATTACTGTAATTTTTATGTTCATATGATGAGAGACCCTATTCTCTCTCATCAATCCATTTTGGATGTTTGGAGTGACGCCATTAGGCTGCCAAATTTTCGTAAGAGATCTAACCTCTCTCTTTCGTTTTAAGTACTCTCCTTTATGTCACTTCTTTTAATCTCCTCTTTGTTATGATGGGGGATGTTCTATAATATTCCTATTTCTGTAAAATTTATGTTAATATTATGAGAGACCGTATTTGATCTCATCAATCCATTTTTGTATGTTTTAAGTGGAGCTGTTAGGCTGCCGAGTTTTCGTAACGGATTTTTTATCTCACTTTTATTCTCGTGAGATTTATGCTACATTTTCCACAAATTCCTTTGAGTGGTGAATGTACTGCCCATTATTTTACTCATTGTGTAATATAATTTAATTTATGACTATTTACATCAATGTTGTATTGTCCTTCTTTCATGGGGTGTATGTTTCGAAAGATACCCTTGTCGGTAAGGGAACCTTTCGCCCTCCTCTTTTAAAAGACTTCTTTTGTTATGTCTTTTAATTCACATAATTTTATGTTGGGATATGTTCTTCTATATACTTATTGATGTAAATTTTATTTCCAAGTGATGAGATACCCTTTTTATCTATCATCAACTCATTTTCTGAATTTTGAAGTGACGCCGTTAGGCTGTCGAATTTTACCAAGGGAACTTTTTAACCCTATTTCGATTTCATTGGGTTCAACATGTAGTTATTGAATATGTCATCCTTTGAATATGTGAGAATGAACATTTATTGTTTTAAACTTAATATCCACTTATATTTTGTGTATTTATATTTGTCACACATAATTTTGAGATTGATTTATCCTTAATTTAAGGATACCTTCTTTATAAGGGATTTCATCGCATTTTACATTTCTATTGAGACTTCATTGTTGTTATACACCAATTCACTCTTATATGGTGTATATACTGTCCTTTGAAATATTATATCATTAATCCATTTATTATCATGATATTATAAAGTTCTGATTAAATGTTATTCCTCAATTATTGTATTCAAGTGTCTGTAATTTTGGTAAAAACCCTTTAACCAAAATATCGCTTTAAATGTTTTAATGATTTGTTCTTAATAGTATCCATGTTCTCAAAATGGTTTTAAGAATTTATTTATATGGATATTAATGTTTTAAAATGTTAAAAGCTTCAAGGTGTTATGGGACACTTTGAATCAAAAATATCTTTATTAAATGTATTAAATGGTTTTGAAAATGGTTTATAGAATGGATTCATTATTTAAATATCTTTAAATGTTATATAGTTTTTGCAATGTGGGAATGTTATATTTCCTTTATTCTTAAGTTATGTGCTATGATTATGTTATGGTTATTTGGAATTGTTATGAAGACATGTGGTTTCGTGATAAACTAAGGGCGGGTGAGCCCGATATAGCTGTCCAATGCGTTGGGTAACACGAAGGAGTGAAAAATTAAGGTTTCTCTGAAGAAATTTAGGGAATATATTGTGGTGGTTATTCCAAACGTAACCAAGAGGGTTACACCATATGTAAGAATGTTATGAATGCCTCAAGTTACCTTTATGTCTTATGTTTTCTATGATTAATTCATGATTTGATGAGGTATGTTAATGTGCTTATGATTTATGAGTAACATATTATTTCATTGATTCTTATGTGTACATGTACTCATGTTTCCTTTCCATATATTTTTATATCCCTTACTGAGCTTTTTATGCTCATCCAAAGTTTTTGAAATGTTTTTCACAGGTAAAGGGAAAGGTACATGATATGATGATAGGGTCAAGGATGTTTCAAGAAAGAATCCATGTTTTATTTTAAATATGTTTCCATTGATGGGATAAATGAATACTATCTTTATGTAACCACTTTGTTTAAATGTGGAATGTAATGAAAGTTTATGATATAATTCTCTAGAACTCTAAACCTGAAAAGATCCAGAATGTGTAATCTTGTATTAACTCAAGATTAAGTAAGGTTTAAGGCTGGGTCCTTATAGTTGGTATCAAAGGTTGGTTTAGATAACTTTAGAGGTTAGGGTATCTTCTAAGCATAAGTGAAATTACCATAATGGTTAGGATTTCAGAAAGAGTCCTAGTTTTAGATATAGAGAATAAGTAATTATATCTTAGTGGTTATCTTCCTCATTAGTACATGATGGTTTTCTTGATATACTCACACTGAAATTTCTATTTTTAGTGAATTGATGGATCTAGCAGGCACCAAAGTGACAATAGGTTTGAAGGATACTGTGGTGGTTCTCTGATTAAGAGATTGGATGAAATGGGGTATTCAATGAGGAAACTCATGGTTGTTCTAAACAAACTATCAAGGAGTCATGATCATCCACTTGAACCTTGGTATGTTCTATAATGCATCATGTATGATATGACCAATCGATGTGGAAGTTCATGTAATAATTATAAAGGTAACCATTAGGGTTTATATGATCCTTACTTTTGAGGTAATTATGGGTTATTATATGCTATGATGGAAAATGAAAGGCATGAGATAAACATGAGGTTAAAATATTTTATGAATATTTTTTTTTGAATATTTTATCTCGTTTTGGGGAATTTTTTATGAATTATATTGTTTTGGAAAAAGGACAACACGCAGACCATGTGACAACCCGTCGCGCCAGACAAAGCTGCGGGAATCAAACCCACAACCAAAGTGCGACTGGTATTTATCACCTACCACTGGACTACGTGAAGTCCCTGGTTAGTTTGACTAATTCTTTTTAGTTAGATGATTTTATGAATTAAGAGTAAGCTGATTTTGTGTTATCTTATGGAAATTTATTAACCTATCATGGAGGATATGTGATTAGGTTAATTACATTTCAATACGAGACTTTAGGAGCAACTGATGTTGTTTGGAGATAAATGCTACAATTTAACTTGGAAGACTATGCGACTAAATCCTTCAAATATTTGGGTTGCAATCTTAGTTTGGTTTACTTTGAAGTATTTTATGGACAATTTGATTATTGAATGGTCTTTGTTGAACTTTGGGTATTGTTTGATAAATTTTGGAGATTAAGAATAGATTTTTTCTTTTTAAAGGATTATCCTTTTTGGGTATTATCTGATCTTGTACTAACCTTTTTGGTTTTAGTTACGGTTAAGGTCTAAAGATATGGGAAGTATGTAGTTCCCTTTTGTGGATTAGGTGATCCTCTAGAAGTTCATTATAGTACTCTTGGTGTGAACAAGTCTTCCTAAATACTCATCTTTTAGGGAAAATATGTGTTTGTTTAAGAAATCTAGTAAAAGTTGAAAGTCAACATGACAAGTAAGTATGTTTCCTTAAGATCAAAAATAAATTCCTCAATGAAGAGTAACAAAAAACAAAAATGTTGTCTATTAACTTTTCCTACTGGGGAATCGAATATCGTTTTACCCATCACAAGTTTTTGATTTTCTTATGGTTAACTTTCTCCGAGACATGTTTACTATCACTCTCCTTCAAAACATGACCCTTTTTTTCCTCCATATCCATATTTTCATACTTGGAATCGTAGTATTAGTTAACTCGGGTGACCTTTGTACTTATCTTTCTTTATTTTAAATTGATTGTTTTACTGACTCTTGTTCCGATGTGGGATTTTCAATGAAGTTTCCAAGCCTAATTTTAAAAATTGCGAGGACGCAATTCTCAAAAGGGGGAAGGATGTAACACCCCAGGTAAATAAAGAATTTGAAATTTTCATATTTATCAATATTTTTGAAGAAAATATTAGTATTACTTTAAAGGGGACGCTATCCACGATGGTGTACCCAATACGCAACAATGATTTTGTTGGGAATCTTGCGTTGCACTCTAATAATAAAATAATATTATTTTAAATGGTAGTTAATGCCTAGCCGTTGTAATGGCGGGAATGAACAGAACTAACTAAAAAATGATTATATATGTTTGTCAAATATTTTTACTCTTTACAATAATTGTTATAGGATTAAAAATGCGAATGAATCCAATTTTAAGTGTAAACATTCCAATATTCATTAGAAGGTCGAATAACCGCTTTTTGATGGCAAACCTCTTTTGAATCCACTTTTTTAAAATTTTATGTGTTATATTTGACAAAATAAAATACTTCTTTAGAATTAGGAAATCAAAATTTACTTTGTGTAATTTTTTGGTATTTTTCTGAAAAAGTACAATTTTCAATGAATAGTGAAAAATGTTGTATTTTAATTCAAAACCTCTTTTTAATCTAATTTATTTATATGATTAGATTTTATTTTGAATTGGTTTTAAAGTGAATTTAGAATATATTTTTACCATTTAATCCAATAGTGTTCGTTGGAATTAATTTCACTTTGAAATCAGACTCAAACTAGTGTCAATCTTTTCATACATTTTGTTTCATAAAAACACTCTATTTGTTTTGACAGCAGGAATTAATTATTAAATTAATTAATTCAACTTATATGTTTTGAATTTTTTAAAATAGAAATCTTTTTTGAATTCGGAATATCAAATATAGCTTAGGGTGAATTTTTGGAAATTTTCTAAAACACTTCAATTTTTGATGAATAGTGAAACAACTAAGTGGTACTTATAAAAACAGATTTTTCCGTTTAAATGAAAATTTTCCATCGTTGTGTTTTGAATTTCAAAAATCTGACATACATGGTTGTCATTATGAAGTAAAATGTCGTTAAATGGGATTAGAATAATTTTTTCGGTGAATAGTAACTTATTAAGTTTTTAATCGCGATTAGAGGTAATTAGTGTAGTTTAAGGTAAGAATAATGTTTTAATAAAATGAAATGACCTAGACAGATGTCCTACCCTCATTGGATATGTCATGGACGACCAAGACAATCCATGGGTCAACTTGGGGACCCCATGGAGCTACTTTGGTTGGAAAAGGACATAAATACCTTTTTATTTAATGTTAAAGTAAAAATGACACAAACATGAAATGTTTTACTAAAACAATTTTTACATGGGGTTATACAAGTCAGATTTTTGACTATAAATAGCCATTGGAAAGCTAAAAATATTTCCTATATCATAGTATTTGTTTTATAATTTTTAGTAATTAAATAAATTAAATTATTTATGACATCATAATGATGCCGCGATGACATCATTATTAAGCGATTTAAATAAAATGGAAAGATAATGTAAAATCTAAGACCTAAACATGTCCAAAACCTATTGTATGGGTGTATTTCGAACCCTTATCACATTATCCTCGAAACAAATCAATGGGGGACCATTAAAATCCTAAACACATTCTAAAATAAAGTAACATTGCTTTACTTTCCAAGAGTGCCCCTCCTCTCCTCTTATAAAAGGCCCCCACCTCTACCTCCTTACCCACACTTCCAAAGCCTTTGGTGTAACACCCCGAGATTTTATGAAAAATATTCTTTTTAATTTCATTAATGTCTTGTGTTGTACGCTACACCAAAAAGATCTTGTACAACATGCATCCTTGACTTCCCTTGGATTACACGTAATCACGACCTTCCTCGATAGCGCGTGTAATACGCAATACCGAGTTTCACTAAACAGCAATATTGTATTAAAATAATTTTAAAACTAGCCGTTATGAATAGTAATAACCACTATTTGAAATTTTTTAAATTTTAGTTTTCAAAATGGACTTCATTTTTGGATTCGGAATATTGAAATTTGCTTAGGGTGAAATTTTGGTACTTTTCGGATAACTTTTATTTTCTGATGAATAGTGAAAATTAATAAATTTTAATTAAAAACAACTTTTTTAATCGAAATAATTAATAGTGATAAATTATTAATTTGAGTGGTTTTAATGTATATTTATAATATATTTTTAAAATTTAATAAAATGTTGGTTAGTGGATGTAATTTCACATTTAAACAAGACAAAAACAAGTGTAAATCTTTTGATAGTTATTATCACTTAAGAACACGCTTTTTGTTTTGACGACGGGAATTAATTTTTAAATTAAGTAATTCAACTGATATGTTTTGAATTTGGTAAAATAGAAAGCATTTTTGAGTTCATAATATCAAATATAGCTTAGGCCTAATTTTTGGTATTTTTCTGGAAACTTTCACTTTTGATGAATAGTGAAACCCCTAAGTGGTAGTTAAAAAAATGAATTTTTAATAAAACTTAATTTTACCACTTCTGTGAGTGGAATTTCAAAAATCCTAGAGACACGATTGATGTCAGTAAGTAAAATGTGGTTCAATGAGATGAAAATAATTTTGGTGAATAGTAACTTTTTACTTTTTCTTAACACGGTTAAAAGTTAATAGGGTAATTAAGGGTAAAAATGATATTATTATTACCCTAACACACGTCATAATTCTATTGGATAAATGTAATTTGACCAAAAACAGCCTTAGGAATAAAATATGACCATTTAGGCCCACTTGTATTAGATTAGGACATTTATTATTAATTTATTTACAGAAGGGTTAAAATAGTTATAATCAAAGTTTAATAAGTAAATAATTTTTAATACAAGGTTATACATATGATAAATTCGACAATAAATATCCATTAGAAAGCTAAAAAGATTTCATACATAATGGTATTATATATGTAATTTTTAGACATTAAATAATATAATTTATTTATGACACAAAGGTGATGAAGTAATTATCTTATTAATGAAATATTGACATAATTGATGTTATAAATACCAAAATAAATGTAATTTGAGACTTTTTATGAATTACACAAATTTTATAGGTTAATAGGATATGTTATTATTTATTTAATTAACTTTTTTCGAAATAATCACCCTGTTATGAGTTTTACAAAAATAAATTACTAAATAGTGTCAAAATTGACATAAAATAGTTTTTAAAACAAATACTAAATTATTAATTTTTATTTTATTCCTAAAAATCTAAGGTTCGGCCAAATGACTTACATAAGGTTATACATATTAATAATAAAAAACTTGGGGTTAGTTTGGCTGCTTATAGTACGTTTATTAACCTTATAGTATAAGAACACAAGAAGACACGGTAAAAGTAATATTATTTAACTTAATGTTAAATATAAATGATAAGGTTAAAATAGGAACATAAACTTGTCCAAATTCTATTGGATGAGAGGAGTTCTACCCATCACCACCTTAGCTTCGAAAAAATCAATTTGGAGCTATTTAAAACCGAATTAGGCTTTATAATAAAATAATATTTTTAGTTATTCCAAAGGTGCCCATCTCCTCCCTTATAAAAGGGAACCTCCTCCCTCTCTTCCTCACACCACATTGAATTTTCACGCTCGGCCAACCCCTGAAAAATTTTCTTCTCCACATCCCTAGCAACACCCTAGAGGTTCTGGTCTTCCTCAAAGACCAATTTTAGTGTCCTAAAAGGAGATTTCAAAGAGGCGCTTCAAAGAAGAGGTAATGTCCGATTACCAATTCTTTCAACTTTATTTCTTCTTCCACTTCTTCTTCTTTAGTTGTGTCATTTTGAAGTAATAACATAAGTATCACTCATATACTGATATGATATTATAAGTATTAAACAACCCTATTTCACCATCTATCCATCCAACGGAAAATGAAATCACCGTGCGTGCGTACGTACGGAATTCCATCTCCACGCCGTGGTGTAATGTATTTTCCACCACCACCTTACTTGGATGGGTATAATGGTGTAAATAATGACTATATATGACTATTATAAATTGATATTGATTCTGAAATAGTATACATACACTCCAATACAATTCCACGATCATGAAAACGATATCATCGCTCGTGCGTACGTACGGACTACCGTCTCCACGACGCGATGAGATTCATTCTCCACGTTAACCATTCATGAATGATTATAAAGTATATATAATAAGTAATCATGAATTATATGACATAATAATGATACTGTATTTATATATATATATATATTTATTTCATCTAATTAATTCCATTCAATACAATGAGGAAACAAAAACAACGTTCATGCGTACGTACGGCCTACCGTCTCCATAAACGGTGTATTTCATTCCATTAATCGATCTATTATATATATGTATATTCTGAATATATATTATATATAAATCATGTTTTTTATTCTGTAATTAGGTAATAATGATCTAAGTAATCATATGATAAATTACAAGTCAAAACACGGACGACAAATGAAACGATTTTACCCAAAACACTCTTTAACATGGAATTTACAAAAGAACGGGTAATATAAAGTCATAAGTGAACAACATATGATATAATAATAATGAATATTATTTTGTAATAAGTCAATGACATTATTTAAATAATTATACAGGAGGTTTGGATACGTACGAAACATATCGGACCTAAGGTAATGGATAATTTTGCAAATCTCATTTTTATCCGAGAATTGCTTATTCGTATGTATTTACTAGGGTTATTGATATCACCCATGTAAATGTTTTATAATAGTGTATTCATGTATTTTTAAAGTCCTTTTTACCCATTTTTGACTTTTACAACATGGTATGTATGAAATCTTTCTTTTACGAGGTACTTTTTGACTTTTCCAGCAAAAGTATGAAAAGAATGTTTTTTTAACTTATACGACACGAATGGATTTTTACGGTTTTATAAAGCCTTATTTTCATGAAGATTCCTCCAAAATATTTCATGAATATTTTCAAAAAAAATCTCTTTCTTTTAAAATTGCATGACATTTTGTGAAAAGAAATTGATTTTGAAGAAGAAAGGATATTTTCTTCAAGAATTCATTTCAAGTGTTTTATCAAAACCATTCTCCATCTAAGATGAAATTATTTCATATCTGTATGTTTCAAGTGTAATGTCTCTATGATTTACATGGTTTAACTTCTATTATTATGAAATTATATCAATTTCGTTTATTTGGATTATGTGATGATGTGATGATGTTTATGAAACCCATTTTATTCGCTGGGTTATTATGAATGATGTATGTTTATTTTCTGGCACAAGTAAGAATGATTTCATTATGAGATGGGTGGGACCTATATCTCCCTACAATGCATTGGGTAAAGATTTTATATCTCATGAGATAGACATGGCTGGAACGGTAAGCTAATTCTGTTCAGTGTGACAAGACTGAAACGAGGAGTGAAATCGATTCAGAATGGGACTTTGTCCACTAAGATGGTCTTGGAAGCAATGCCTTGGCTACTATGGAAATCATTACATGTACATAATGGATGCCAAAATTACATGTTTTTTTCCCATGCTATTTTATCGTGATTGATGTTCCTTTATGATATATTCCTTACATGCTTTGAAGATTTTTATCTTTTCTCAAGGTTTTAATGTTTAGATTTCATGTTCAAGTTTTTGTTTTCAAATTTTTATGGATTGTTTTATGTTCTCTATGTTTTCCCTTACTGAGAAATTGAGCTCACCCTTTTTTTATGTTTTATTTTCCCCTGGAAATAATGAAAGGTTTTAGGTAAGGGAACAAAAAGGGGAAGATCGTTATGGGAGATGTTGAAGATCATTCAACATGATTAGTTGTTTATATTCTGATTTTCAAAAGACACTAAACTATTACGGTCCTTGTGTGTCTGTTTTTGCTATGTATTATGTATTCCGCAAAAGTAATGTAATGTCCATGTACATCATGCTTAGGGTCTCTACAGTTGATATCAGAGGAAATGTTTAGTCAACCTTTGGAATCTAGGGTGCGAAAACGTTAGTGAGATCCCTAGATATATTTTTAAGGTATGTCTAAGGATGTCCCTAAGGATAAGTATACATATAGGATATAGTCCTAGAACTACGGTAACGATATTAGAATTTAACCTAAGTTGTTAGATACTGAGGGTACTCCCCCTTTACTATTTTTTTCCCTAGCATTATTTTTTCCTCTCACACTATTCTTTTTGGGTTTTAGAAAATGGCTGAAAACATAAAGATTCATGATAATGGAGGATATGAAGGACAATGGAATGATATTCATCATGAGAAACCAAATGAAATGGGATTTAGAATTCTAGACATCGTTATTATGCATAATCAGCAATCTCATAATATGATCAATAATCTAAACTTTGGTAAGTTTCCTGACTCAGATAATAAGATAAAGATGGAGTTTAATGATGATCATAGAGGAAAGAAAGTTCAATTTTTCTCATGTAAATCATGTGGGAAGAGGCATCGGGGAGATTGTTTGAAAGGAACTGGAAGATTCGTTGGGTGTGGAAAAGAAGGACACAATGCCAGTAAGTGAAAATTAAAAGGTTCAGTTAACACTAGGGATGAGGATAACAGTATTTCTATGACATCAAAAATGGTTAAATGTTTTAAATGTGGAATGTACGGGCATTATGCAAACCAATGCCCTAATGGAAAATCTCATGAAGAGAATCAGCATGGTCATATGGGTAGTATTTATGTGGATGATGATGAGGAGACTACAAATGATATATGACCTGAATGAAGTGTTGCATCTTAGTCGGTTTTTTTAGAAGGTAGTGGAATGATTTTATGTTTATCGAGAGTTATGTTGTATAGTTAATGGTTCTATGGAATAAAGAATCATCTAAGGATCGATACACTATTGTTTTGCCAAGAAGTATTTGAAAGTATATGTTGAATGGTACCAGTAACCATGGAAGGTTATTTAGATATTTTTTTAAATTAGATGATATGCACATAATGAAGGAATAAAAAGATAATGAGATGTTTGATTGATATAAGGACTAAGTTATCATGGTTTGAGTATATAGAATTTTGAGGATTTATGTATATGGAATGTGTTATCTTTTAACTACATTCATGTTATCACTAAGGTTCAGTGGGTATTCATTTTTCAATAGAATACATGATTAAGGCCTTAAAATTTTTGGAATGTGACCAACAAGACATATCTTATGATATTTGGGGATCAATGATGGTATTAAATCTCTGTTAATCATTTTCACTATATTATGAGAGTGGACTGCAGTATTATGGATAAACCTAGAGATTGGAATGGATTATATTGGACATAAGTTAGTATTGTTTAAGGATAGAAGTTTTTTCAATATTATTGATGGGATGTTATAGTAATGCAGTTTTAGAAAAAGGACAACCTCCAGGACGAGCGACAACCCATCGCGTCGGACAAGGCTGTGGGAATCGAATCCACAACCGAAGTGGGACTGGCCTTTATCGCCTACCACTGGCCTACAGGAAGTACCTGGTTAGTAGAAACTAGTTTTATTTTATTACGCGGTATGATATATGAAGTATAAGTTCATTTTTGGAATCGTAAACGATTAACCTCACCATAGATGGACCTATGTATATTTGATAACTTTTGATAACCTTTAGTTTGAAACAGATGGAATGACCCATAATTATATCACATGATCTATTAACACTTCATGAATAACAAATTCAACTTTATTTCATGAAGATATGAAGTGTAAATTGTTCAAAGAACAACCAATAGTGAGATTATACCAAAATAAAGTAAGTAATTTTTCTAATTAAAATTCTTCAACTTTAGGGAAATGATCTTGAAAACCAAAAATGTTGTCCTAGTGCTCTTATATTCGATGAATCAGATGGTAACCTAGATCATCACAAATTTATGGCTTTGTGATTGCTGGCTTTTCCATAGACATGTTCTCTACCACTCTCCATCAGAACATGATGATTAGAGTTCACTTCCATATCCATATTTTCACCTATGTGGAAACCCAGTGATTAGTTTATTTGGGTAACCATTACATTTCATACTTTTGTTTTTAAAGATTGGTTTTGGTATTCTTTTTTACGATGTGGGTTTCAATTAAAGAAACTTTCAAGTAGTAAACCATTTATAACCCTGACGAATTTCGATGGCAAAATTCATTTTAAGGGGGGTAGAATGTAACACCCCGAGATTTTATGAAAAATATTCTTTTTAATTTCATTAATGTCTTGTGTTGTATGCTAAACCAAAAGGAGTTTTCACAACATGCATCCTTGCCTTTCCTTGCATTACACGCAATCACGACCTTCCTCGATAGCGCATGTAGTACGCAATACCGAGTTTCACTAAACAACGATATGCTATTAAAAGATTATTAAAACAAGCCATTATGAATAGTAATAACAACATTGTGCAATTTTTAAATTTTAGTTTTCATAATGGACTTCATTTTTTGTTTCGGAATATCGAAATTAGCTTAGTGTGATATTTTGGTACTTTTCGAATAACTTTCATTTTCTGATGAATAGTGAAAATTAATAAATTTTAATTAAAAACAACCTTTTTAATCGAAATAATTTATAGTGATAAATTATTAATTTTAGTGGTTTTAAAGTATATTTAGAATATATTTTTACAATTTAATACAATGTTGTTCATTGGATGTAATTTCACATTTAGACCAGACATAAACAAGTGTCAATCTTTTGATAGTTATTATCTCTTAAGAACATGCTATTTGTTTTGACGATGGGAATTAATTTTTAAATAAAGTAATGCAATTGATATGTTTTGAATTTGGTAAAATATACAGCATTTTTTAGTTCATAATATCAAATATAGCTTAGGCCTAATTTTTTGTATTTTTCTAGAAACTTTCATTTTTTGATGAATAGTGAAACCAATAAGTGGTAGTTAAAAAAATGAATTTTTGATAAAACTTAATTTTACCCCTTCTGCGAGTGGAATTTCAAAAATCCGAGATACATAGTTGATGTCAGCAAGTAAAATGTGGTTCAATGAGATGAAAATAATTTTTTGGTGAATAGTAACTTTTTACTTTTTTTACGGCGGTTAAAAATAAATAGGGTAATTAAGGGTAAAAATGATATTATTATTACCCTAACACATGTCCTAATTATATTGAATAAGTGTAATTTTACCAAAAACATACTTAGGAATAAAATATGACCATTTAGGCCCACTTGTATTAGATTAGGACATTTATTATTAATTTATTTAACGAAGGGTTAAAATAGTTAAAATCAATGTTTAATAAGTACATAATTTTTAATATAAGTTTATACATAAGATAAATTCGTCTATAAATATTCATTATAAAGCTAAAAACATTTCCAACATAATGGTATTTTCTTTGTAATTTTTAGACATTAAATAATATAATTTATTTATTACACAAAGATGATACAGTAATTATCTTATTAATGAAATATTGACATAATTGATGTTATAAATACCAAAATTAATGTAATTTGAGACTTTTTATGAATTCCACTAATTTTATAGGTTAATATGAGATGTTTTTATTGATTTAATGAACTTATTTCGAACTAATCATTCTGTTATGATTTTTACGAAAATCCATTACTAAATAGTGTCAAAATTGACATAAAATAGTTTTTAAAACAAATATTAAATTATTAATTGTTATTTTATTCCTAAAAATATAAGGTTCATCCAAATGATTTAGATATGGTTATATATATTAATAATAAACAACTTGGGGTTAGTTTGGCTGCTTATAGTATGTTTATTAACCTTATAGTATAAGAACACAAGAAGACACGGTAAAAGTAAAATTATTTAACATAAAGTTAAATATAAATGATAAGGTTAAAATAGGAACCTAAGCCTGTATAAATTATATTGGATGATATGATTTCAACCCATCCCCACCTTAGATTCTAAATAAATCAATTTGGAGCTATTTAAAACCGAATTTGACTTTATAATAAAATAATATTTTTAGTTATTCAAAAGGTGCCCCTCTCCTCCCTTATAAAAGGGCACCTTCTCCCTCTCTTCCTCACACCACATTGAGTTTTCAAGCTCGGCCAACCCCCTGCCAAATTCTCTTATCCACTTCACTAGAAACATCCTAGACATTCTGGTCTTCGTCAAAGATCAATTTTAGTGTCCTAAAAGGAGATCTCAAAGAGGCGCTTCAAAGAAGAGGTAATGTCTGATTACAAATTTATTCAACTTTATTTATTCTTCCACTTATTCTTATTTAGTTTTTTCATTATTAAGTAATAACATCAGTATCACTCATATAATGATATGTTATTATAAGTATGAAACAACCCTATTTCACCATCTATCCATCCTATGGAAAACAAAATCACCGCGCGTGCGTACGTACGGAATACCATCTCCACGCCGTGGGGTAATCTATTTTCCCCCACCACCTTACATGGATAGGTATAATGGTGCAAATAATGACTATATATGACTATTATAATGTTATATTGATTCTTAAATAGTATACATACACTCCAATACAATTCCACGATCATGAAAATGATATCATCGCTCGTGCGTACGTACGGAGTACCGTCTCCACGACACGATGAGATTCATTCTCCACGTTAACCATTAATGAATGATTATAATGTATATATAATAAGTAATCATGAAATATATGACATAATAACTATACTGGATTTATATATATATATATATATATATGTATTTCATCCAATTAATTCCATTCAATTCATTGAGGAAACGAAAACAACGTTCATGCGTACGTACGGCCTACCATCTCCATGAATGGAGTATTTGTTTCCATTAATCGATCTATTATATATATGTATATTCTGAATATATATTATATATAAATCATTTTTTATATTATAGAATTAAGTAATCATGATCTAGGTAATCATATGATTAATTACAAGTCAAAACACGGACGACAAATGAAACGATTTTACCCAAAACACTCTTTAACATGGAATTTACAAAAGAACGGGTAATATAAAGTAATAAGTGAACCATATATGATATCATAATAATGAATATGATTCTGTAATTAGTCAATGATAATATTTAAATCATTTTAAAAGTGTTTTGGATACGTACAAAGCATATCGGACCTAAGATATTGGATAATTTTGCAAATCTCATTTTTATCTGAGAATTGCTTATTCGTAAGTATTTACTAGGGTTATTTCTATCATCCATGTAACAGTTTTATAATAGTGTATTCATGTATGTTTAAAGTCCTTTTTACCCATTTTTGACTTTTACTACATGGTATGTATGGAATCTTTCTTTTACGAGGTACTTTTTAACTTTTCCGGCAAAAGTACAAAAAGAATGTTTTATTTAACTTATACGGCACGAACAAATTTTTACAGTTTTATAAAGACTTATTTTCATGAAGCTTCATCCAAAAGATATCATGACTATTTTCAACAAAATCTCTTTATTTTAAAATTGCATGACATTTTGTGAAAAAAAATTGATTTTGAAGAAGAAAGGATATTTTCCTCAAAAATTCATTTCAAGTGTTTTATCAAAACCATTTTCCATCTAAGATGACTTTATTTCATATGTGTATGTTTCAGGTGTAATGACTATATGATTTACATGGTCTCACATTTCTTATTATGAAATGATATCCATTTCTTTTATATGGATTATGTGATGATGGGATGATTTTTATGAAACCCATTTAATTCGTTGGGTTATTATAAATGATGTATGATTATTTTGTGAAACAAGTAAGAATAATTTGATTATGAGATGGGTAGGACATATATCTCCCTCCAATGAATTGGGTAAATATTTTATATCTCATGAGATAGACATGGCTGGAATGGTAATTTAATCCGGTTCAGTGTTACAGGACTGAAACGAGGAGTGAACTCGATTCAGAATGGGACTTTGTCCACTAAGATGGTCTTGGCAGCAATGCCTTCGCTACTATGGAAATCATTACATGTGCTTAATGGATGCCACAATTACATGTTTTATTCCCATGCTATTTTATCGTGATTGATGTTCCTTTATGATATATTCCTTACGTACTTCTAAGATTTATATCTTTGCTCAAGGTTTTATTGTTTAGATTTCATGTTCAAGTTTATGCTTTCAAATGATAATGGATTGGTTTATTCTCTATGTTTGCCCATATTGAGAAATTGAGCTCACCCTTTTTTTATGTTCTATTTTCCCCAGGAAATTACAAAAGGTATTTTGTAAGGAAACAAAAAGGGGAAGATCGTTATGGGAGATTTTGAAGATCATTCAACATGATTAGTTGTTTATATTCCGAGTTTCCAAATACACTAAACTATTACGGTCCTTGTGTGTCAGTTTTTTCTATGTATTAAGTATTCTGCAAAAGTAATGTAATGTCCATTTACATCAATCTTAGGGTCTCTATTGTTGGTATATGAGGAAATGTTTATTCAACCTTTGGAAACTAGGATGCGAAAATGTTAGTGAGATCCCTTAATATATTTTTAAGGTATGTCTAGGGATGTCCCTAAGGATAAGTATACGTATAGGATATAGTCCTAGAACTACGGTAACGATATTATAATTTAACCTAAGTTGTTATATATTGAGGGTACTCCCCCTTTACTATTTTTTTTCCCTAGCATGATTTTTTCCTCTCACACTATTCTTTTTGGGTTTTAGAAAATGGCTGGAAACAGGAATATTCATGATAATGGAGGATATGAAGGACAATGGAATGATATTCTTCATGAGAAACCAAATGAAACATGATTTGGAAGTCCAAACATCGTTATTATGCCTAATCAGCAATCTCATAATATGATCAATAATATCAACTTTGGTAAGTTTCCCGACTCAGATAATAAGGGAAATATGGAGTTTCATAATGATCCTAGAGGAAAGAAAGTTCAATTTCCCTCAAGTAAATCATGTGGGATGAGGCATCGGGGAGATTGTTTCAAAAGAACTATAAGATGCTTTGGGTGTGGAAAAGAAGGACACAAAGCCAGTAAGTGAAAAGGAAAAGGTTCAGTTAACACCAGGGATGAGGATAATGGTATTGCTACGACATCAACAATGGTTAAATGTTTTAAATATGGAATGTACGGGCATTATGCAAACCAATTCCCTAATAGAAAATATCATGAAGAGAATCAGCATGGTCATATGGGTAGTATTTATGTGGATGATGATGAGGAGACACCAAATGATATATGAACTGAATGAAGTGTTGAAGTTTAGTCAGTTGTTTTAGAAGGTAGTGTAATGATTGTATGTTTATCGAGAGTTATGTTGTATAGTTAATGGTACCATGGAATAAAGAATCATCTAAGGATTGTTACACTATTGTTTTTCCAAAAAGTATTTGAAAGTATATGTTGAATGGTACCAGTAACCATGGAAGGTTATTCAGATATTTTTGTAAAGTAGATGATATGCACATAATGATGGAAGAAGAAGATAATGAGATGTTTGATTGTATTCATGAGCTCATGACTTATATAAGGACTAAGTGATATCATGGTTTGAG
Organism: Viscum album; assembly: GCA_963277665.1. Lineage (NCBI taxonomy): Eukaryota > Viridiplantae > Streptophyta > Magnoliopsida > Santalales > Viscaceae > Viscum > Viscum album. The sequence continues at coordinate 793,537,837 of OY728164.1, forward strand.
TATGTAGAATTTTGAGGATTTTGGTATGTGGAAAGTGTTAACTTTTAACTGCATTCATGTTATCACTATGGTTCAATGGGTATTCATTTTTTAATAGAATACATGATTAAGGCCTTCGAATGTTTGGAATGTGACCAACAAGACATATCTTATGATATATGGGGATCAACGATGGTATTAAATCTTTGGTAATCGTTTTCACTATATTATGAGAGTGGACTGCAGTATTATGGATAAGCCTAAAGATTGGAATGGATTATGATGGACATAAGTTAGTATTGTTTAAGGATAGAAGATTTTTCGATATTATTGATGGGATGTTATGGTAATGTAGTTTAATAAAAAGGACAACCTCTCGGACGAGCGACAACCAATCGCGTCGGACAAGGCTGTGGGAATCAAACCCACAACCGAAGTGCGACTGGCCTTTATTTCCTACCACTGGCCTACATGAAGTCCATGGTCAGTAGAAACTATTTTTATTTTATTACGCGGAATGATATATGAAGTATAAGTTCATTTTTCGAATCGTATACGATTAACCTCACCATAGATGGACCTATGTATATTTGATAACGTTTGCTAACCTTTTGTTTGAAACAGATGGAATGACCCATAATTCTATCACATGATCTATTAACACTTCATGAATAACAAATTCAACTTCAATTCTTTAAAAGATGATGTGGAAATTTTTCAAAGCACAAAAAATAGTGAGATTGTACCAAAATAAATAAAGTAATTATTCTAATTAAAATTCTTAAACTTTAGGGAAATGATCTTGATAACCAAAAATGTTGTCATAGTGCTCTTATATCTGAAGAATCAGATGGTACCCTAGATCATCACAAATTTATGGCTTTGTGATTGCTGGCTTTTCCATAGCCATGTTCTCTACCACTCTCCATTAGAACATGATGATTAGATTTCTCTTCCATATCCATATTTTCACCTATGTGGAAGCCTAGTGATTAGTTTATTTGGGTAACCATTATGTTTCATACTTTTGTTTTTAAGGATTGGTTTTGGTATTCCTTTTTACAATGTGGGTTTCTATTAAATAAACTTTCGAGTAGTAAACCATTTATAACCCCGACAAATTTCGAGGGCGAAATTCATTTTAAGGGGGGTAGAATGTAACACCCCGAGATTTTATGAAAAATATTCTTTTTAATTTTATTAATGTCTTGTGTTATACGCTACAACAAAAGGAGCTTGGACAACACGCATCCTTGACTTGCCTTTCATTAAGGGAAATCACGACCTTCCTCGATAGCGCGTGTAGTACGCAATACCGAGTTTCACTAAACAACGATATGCTATTAAAATATTATTTAAACTAGCATTTATGAATATTAATAACCACTATTTGAAATTTTTTAAATTTTAGTTTTCAAAATGGACTTCATTTTTGGATTCAGAATATAGAAATTAGGTTAGGGTGAAATTTTGGTACTTTTCGGATAACTTTCATTTTCTGATGAATAGTGAAAATTACTAAATTTTAATTAAAAACATCCTTTTAATCGAAATAATTAATAGTGATAAATTATTAATTTGATTGGTTCTAAAGTATATTTAGAATATATTTTTATAATTTAATACAATGGTGTTCATTGGATGTAATTTCACATTTAAACCAGACATAAACAAGTGTCAATCTTTTGATAGTTATTATCTCATAAGAACACGATATTTGTTTTGACGACAGGAATTAATTTTTAAATTAAGTAATGAAATTGATATGTTTTGAATTTGGTAAAATAGACAGCATTTTTTAGTTCATAATATCAAATATATCTTAGGCCTAATATTTGGTATTTTTCTAGAAACTTTCATTTTTTGATGAATAGTGACACCACTAAGTGGTAGTTAAAAAAATGAATTTTTCAGAAAACATAATTTTACCGCTTCTGTGAGTGGAATTTAAAAAATCCGAGAGACATGGTTGATGTCAGTAAGTAAAATTTGGTACAATGACATGATAATAATATTTGATGAATAGAAACTTTTTACTATTTTTTACCACGGTTAAAAGTAAATAGGGTAATTAAGGGTAAAAATGATATTATTATTACCCTAAAACATGTCCTAATTATATTTGATTAGTGTAATTCGAACAAAAACAACATTAGGAATAAAATATGACAATTTAGGCCCACTTGGATTAGATTAGGACATTTATTATTAATTTATTTATAGAAGGGTTAAAATAGTTAAAATCAACGTTTAATAAGTACATCATTTTTAATATAAGTTTATACATAAGATAAATTCGACTATAAATATTAATTATAATGTTAAAAAGATTTCATACATAATTGTATTTTATTTGTAATTTTTAGACATTATATAATATAAATTTTTTATGACACAAAGATGATGCATTAATTATCTTATTAATGAAATATTGACATAATTGATGTTATAAATACCAAAATAAATGTAATATGAGACTTTTTATGAATTCCAATAATTTTATAGGTTAATAAGACATGTTATTATGGATTTAATTAACTTCTTTCGAACGAATCATTCTGTTAGGATTTTTACAAAAATCAATTACTAAATAGTGTCAAAATTGACATAAAATAGTTTTTTAAAAAAAATATTAACATATTAATTGTAATTTTATTCTTAAAAATCTATGTTTAGGCCAAATGACTTAGCTAAGGTTATATATATTAATAATAAACAACTTGGGGTTAGTTTGGCTGCTTATAGTATGTTTATTAACCTTATATTATAAGAACAAAAGAAGACACGGTAAAAGTTAAATTATTTAACTTAAAGTTAAATATAAATGATAAGGTTAAAATAGGAACCTAAACATGTCTAAATTATATTGTATGAGAGGAGGTCGACTCATCCCCACCTTAGATTAGAAATAAATCAATTTGGAGATATTTAAAACCGAATTTGCCTTTATAATAAAATAATATTTTTAGTTATTCCAAAGTTGCCCCTCTCCTCCCTTATAAAAGGGCACCTTCTCCCTCTCTTCCTCACACCACTTTGAGTTTTCAAGCTCGTATAAACCCTGCCAAATTATCTTCTCCACTTACCTAGCAACATCATAGTGGTTCTGGTCTTCCTCAAAGACCAATTTTAGTGTTCTAAAAGGAGATCTCAAAGAGGCACTTCAAAGAAGAGGTAATGTCTGATTACCAATTCTTTCAACTTTATTTCTTCTTCCACTTCTTCTTATTTAGTTTTTTCATTATTAAGTAATAACATCAGTATCACTAATATACTGATATGTTATTATAAGTATGAAACAACCTTATTTCACCATTTATCCATCCTACGGAAACGAAATCACCGCGCGTGCATACAAACGGAATACCGTCTCCATGCCGTGGTGTAATCTATTTTCCAACACCACCTTACTTGGATGGGAATAATGGTGTAAATAATGACTATATATGACTATTATAAAGTGATATTGATTCTGAAATAGTATACATAAACTACAATACAATTCCACGATCATGATAACGATATCATCGCTCGTGCGTACGTACGGACTACCGTCTCCACGACGCGATGAGATTCATTCTCCACGTTAACCATTCATGAATGATTATAAATTATATATAATAAGTAATCATGAAATATATGACATAATAATGATACTGGATTTATGTATATATATATGTTTTCATCCAATTAATTCCATTCAATTCAATAAGGAAATGAAAACAGCGTTCATGCGTACGTACGGCCTACCGTCTCCATGAACGGTGTATTTCATTCCAATTATCGATCTATTATATATATGTATATTCTGAATATATATTATATATAAATAATGTTTTATATTCTGTAATTAAGTAATCATGATCTAAGTAATCATATGATTAATTACAAGTGAAAACACGGATGAAAAATGAAACAATTTTACCCAAAACACTCTTTAACATGGAATTTACAATAGAACCGGTAATATAAAGTCATAAGTGAACCATATATGATATCATAATAATGAATATGATTTTGTAATAATTAAATGACATTTTTTAAATCATTATACAGGAGTTTTGGATACGTACGAAGCATATCAGGCCTAAGGTAAGGGATAATTTTGCAAATCTCATTTTTATCCGTGAATTGCTTATTCGTAAGTATTTACTGGGTTTATTGCTATAATCCATGTCAATGTTTTATAATAGTGTATTCATGTATTTATAACGTCATTTTTACTCATTTTTTACTTTTTCTACATGGTATGTATGGAATCTTTCTTTTACAAGGTACATTTTGTCTTTTCCGGCAAAAGTACGAAAAAATGTTTTTTTCAACTTATATGGCACGAACGGATGTTTATGGTTTTATAAAGCCTTATTTTCATGAAGATTCCTCCAAAAAATTTCATGACTATTTTCAACAAAATATGTTTCTTTTAAAATTGCATGACGTTTTGTGAAAAGAAATTGATTTTGAAAAGAATGGATATTTTCCTCAATAATTCATTTCAAGTGTTTTATCAAAACAATTTTCCATCTAAGATGAAATTATTTCATATTTGTATGTTTCAAGTGTAATGTCTCTATGATTTACATGGTTTCAATTTTCTTATTATGAAATGATATCAATTTCTTTTATATGGATTATGTGATGATGGGATGATGTTTAAGAAACCCATTTTATTCATTGGGATATTATGAATGTTGTATGTTTATTTTGTGGCACAAGTAAGAATGCTTTCATTATGAGATGGGTGGCACCTATATCTCCCACCAATTAATTGGGTAAAGATTTTATATCTCATGAGATAGACATGGATGGAATGGTAAGTTAATCTGGTTCAGTGTTACATGACTGAAATGAGGAGTGATCTCGATTCAGAATGGGACTTTGTCCACTAGGATGGTCTTGGAAGCAATGCCTTGGCTACTATAGAAATCATTACATGTGCTTAATGGATGCCACAATTACATGTTTTTTTCCAATGCTGTTTGATCGTGATTGATGTTCCTTTATGATATATGCCTTAAGTACTTCCAAGATTTATATATTTTCTCAAGGATTTAATGTTTAGATTTCAGATTCAAGTTTTTGCTTTCAAATGTTTATGGATTGTTTTATATTCTCTATGTTTGCCCTTACTGAGCAATTGAGCTCACCCTTTTTTTTATGTTATTTTTCCCAGGAAATAAAGAAAGGATTTAGGTAAGGAAACAAAAAAGGAAATATCATAATGGGATATGTTGAAGATCTTTCAACAAGATTAGTTATTTATATTCCAAGTTTCCAAAGACACTAAACTATTACGGTCCATGTGTGTCTGTTTTTGCTATGTATTAAGTATTCCTCAAAAGTAATGTATTGTCCATGTACATCAATCTTAGGGTATCTACATATGGATCGGCCAACCCCTGACCATTTTGACTTTCCACATCCCTCTCTAACTTTATGATGCCTCACTTTGGGCATAAGTCTTCCCGAGGAAGCCTTTGAGCTCAAACCAAAGGGAGTTACCCGATATTAAGGTAATGTCTTCACTTGTGTCCTTTTGTTTTATTTTTCTTCTCCAACCCCCAAAACTCTTTTTATTAATTTATTTTGTAACAAATACTGTATCATAAATATACTAGGATGTTGTTATAAAAAGTATTCAATCTACACTTACACACACCTATATCTAATGGTTAAAGAACATACTTTTTCTGTGGATGGCGAATTTCTGCCTCACGAAACGATGATCGTTCAGCATTCTTCTAACACCTTCAAAGGTGGCCATTAATATGACAATATTTTTATATATGATATATAATATGTTAATGTTTTACTTAAGCTCCTATATTTTTCATTTATGGCATACCTTTATGGTTTCCATTATGGGTAAACGCGATATCTTCATTTAAGGAAGTGCGGACTACCGCCCCCTCAAAGTGATTTGATTCGTTAATACCATATGTGGTAAATATAAAGGATATATTTAATGATATTATATATGATACCATACTGGAATTAAAATACTATTATTTATCATTATGTTTTAATTCCATTAAATATGAAATAAAAATGGAAGTAGCATTAATGCGTACGTACGACTTACCGTCTCCATGAACTGTACATTTCATTTCTTATCTCAAAATGTTATGTACTATTATAAGTAAATATATATCATGTATATATATGTAATATATTACATCAAAATGATGGATGTAATTATGGAATTATAACATATATATATATCTCTAATTTTGTTTTAATTCCATTAATATGACAAAAAATGAATGTAGCGTTCATGCGTACGTACGGCCTATCGTCTCCATGAACGGTGCTTTTAATTTTTATCTCAAAATGATATTGAATAGTATAAAATGAATATATAATGTATATATATGATATTTAATACATCAATACTATTTTGGATATGATTTACCTATAACTACATGGAAAATTATTTTCCAACAAGTTCAATTTTTGACTCATGTACCAAACATCGACAAAAACGTCTGATATGAACTCATATTATTAACCAATTATTATAACATTAAAATATGTGATATGAAGTGAATAATAATCTTTATATGAGGTCCTTAAGCAATTATAAATTGACAAAAGTTTATTATTCAGGAATATAAAGAAACAAACAAGACAAGTTGGATTTGAGGTAAGGGATCCTACTCCTCTTTTTCTTTTTAAGTACACTCTTTTATGTCATTCCTTTTAAGCTCATATTTCTTGTGATTGGGATGTTCTTTTATATTACTCTTACTTTAGTTTTTATTTTCATATTATTAGAGACCCTATTCTCTCTCATCAATCCATTTCGGAAGTTTTGAGTGGTGCCGTTAGGCAGCCGAATTTTCGTAAGAGATCTAACCTCTCTCTTTATTTTTAAGTACTCTCCTTTATGTCACTTATTTTAAGCTCCTCTTTGTTATGTTGGGGGATGTTATTTTATATTCCTCCTAATTTAAACAATATTTTAATATGATGAGATACTCTATTTGATCTCATCAATCCATTATTGTAAGTTTTAAGTGGCGCCATTAGGCTGCCGAGTTTTCGTAAGGGATTTTTAATCTCACTTTTATTCTTTGAGATTTATGCTAAATTTTCCAGAAATTCCATTGAGTTGTGTATTTAAGGCCCATTATTTTACTCATTGTGTAATATAATTTCATTTATGAGTATTTACATCAATGTTGTATTGTCCTTCTTTCACGGGGTGTATGTTTCGAAAGATACCCATGTCGGTAAGGGAACTTTTCACCCTCCTATTTTAAAAGACTTCTTTTGTTATGTCTTTTAATTGACATACTATTATGTTGGGATATGTTATTATATATCCTTATTGATGTAAATTTTATGTCCAAGTGATTAGATACCCTTTTTATCTCTCATTAACTCATTTTCTGAATTTTGAAGTGACGCCTTTAGGCTGTCGAATTTTACCAACAGAACTTTTTATCCCAATTTCGATTTATTTGTGTTCAACATGTAGTTATTGAATATTTTATCCTTTGAATATGTGTGAATTATCTTTTATTATTTTACACTTAATATCCACTTATATTGGGTGTATTTATATTTGTGACACATAATTTTGAGATTGATTTGTCCTTAATTTCAGGATACCTTCTTTATAAGGTATTTCATCGCATTTTACATTTCTATTGAGACTTCATTGTTGTTATGAACCAATTCACTTATATATGGTGTATATAATGTCCTTTGTAATATTATATCATGAATCCATTTATTCTCATGATATTATAAAGTTTTGATTAAATTATATTCCTCAATTATTGTATTCAAGTGTCTCTAATTTTGGTAAAAACCCTTTAACCAAAATATCACTTTTAATGTTTTAATGATTTTTTCTTATTAATATCCATGTTTTAAAAATGGTTTTATGAATTTATTTATATGGATATTAATGGTTTAAAATGTTAAAAGCATCAAGGTGGTATGAGACACTTTGATTCAAAAATATCTTTATTAAATGCTTTAAATGGTTTTGAAAATGGTTTTTAGAATGGATTCATTATTTCAATATCTTAAAATGTAATATTGTTTTTGAAATGTGGGAATGTTATCTTTCCTTTATGCTTAAGTTATGTGCTATGATTATGTTATGGTTCTTGGGCATTGTTATAAAGATGGGTGGTTCCGTGATAAACTAAGGGTGGGTGAGCCCGATATAGCTATCCAATGCATTGGGTAACGCGAAGGAGTGAAACGTTAAGGTTTCTCCGAAGAGATTTAGGTAATATACAATGGTGGGTACTCCAAACGTAACCAAGATGGTTACTCCTTACGTAAGAATGTTATGAATGCCTCAAGTTACCTTTCTGTCTTATGATTTCTATGATTTATTCATGATTTGATGTGGTATGTTAAAGTGCTTGTGTTTTATGAGTAAAGAATGATTTCACTGATTCTTATGTGTACATGTACTCATGTTTCCTTTCCATATATTTTTATATCCCTTACTGAGCTTTTTAAGCTCATCCCATGTTTTTTAAATGTTTTTCACAGGTCAAGGTAAAGGTACATGATTTGATGATAGTGTCATGGAAGTGTCAAGAATGAATCCATGTTTTATTTTAAATCTGTTTACATTGATGGGATAAATGAATACTATCATTATGTAACCACTTTGTTTAAATGTGGAATGTAATGAAAGTTTATGATCTAATTCTCTAAAACTCTAAACCTGAAAAGATCCTCAATGTGTAATCTTTTATTAACTCAAGATTAAGTAAGGTTTAAGGCTGGGGCCTTATATTTAGCATCTAAAAGCACACCAAGGCACCCATAAAGAATGAATTTTTTTTCATAACTACATATCACCTCGTATAGATGCTCAATGTGTAATATATTCCATTTATCATGTCATCTATAACCATGTAGGTTTCACACTAGTTCCATCAACCTATATTTTCAATGTATCATTCTTTAAATTTCTAGAAATCAACCATTCCGATAAAAAACCATTTCTATGTATTTATTTATGTTTTATGATTTCCATAAAAGGGTATAAGATATCAAATTTTGTTAAATATCAAAATGGGAATTTCCTTTCTCACATTAATCAATAATTCCAAATTACCCATGAAGCACCCATTGTATCTTACATCACATTGAACATATTTCATCATATTTTTCATCAATAATTCAAAGTAAATGATTTATAATACTCATCAATAATAAACATAACATAAAATAATTAACACCTACATCCACAAATACAAATATCTAATGACACGTATAAATGTGGATTTCCTATTAGCGTGTCTTATTCTCATATTCCAATACTGGATATTACCATTGGTCTACAACTTGAATATTTTCATCAATTTTTTTTTGAGTCTCAACCCCTAATATCCATTATCATTTTTTCTTTCAAATAATATCTTCTTTCTATGTATATATTTTTAAGAATACTTCCATGACACTTCAGTGTTCTCATCATAACAGATAACTGTTTTGACCTATTAATGTGACAGCTACTCTTAGGACATTATCACATTTTATATTACTTTGAATAATAATAATCATGTGCTAAAGTGTTTATTAATATTCAAAATATAAATACAATTAATCATAATGGTAATAATAGTTTGTTTCAGGTAACCCTATCTAACTAAATTCCACTTTCACTGGAGCCCACTGTTAACAACCCGTAGTCTGTTAGCTCTAAAAAGATACTCATACTTATGTTTATATAGGAAATTAGACAAAGCAGATACTATGTTTTTCTCCAGGGAAACTATTTTTACTTAAAAATCACCCCTATGATAAAAATCACTCAAGAGGTGACAGTTATAGGGTACTTATTTTATCTGTTAGTGTGACATTGGTCTATTTTCAAGATTCACCACCTCAGTATTATCATAATAAAATGTGATACCATCATTAGTCCTAGGTACTATATTAAGATACTAGAAAACTTTTAATATCCAAATGGATTCCATGGATGCATTATAAACCTCTATATACTCCTAGTCTGCTATAAAATTAATGAAAAATAGTTTATTTGTACTCTTAAAGCTCATATCTCCTCGATTGAGATATATAACTTATCCGGACTATGAATTCAGATCATTCTGATATATCTAGAAACTAGAATCATTATAAACCCTGATAATCAGCTTCCTTTCTCCTCCATACACTAGAACCATTTCCTTAGTTCTTCTCAAGTACTTTTGAATATCCTTAATAGAATACCAATCTTTTCACCTAAAACATATTAATATCTTCTTACCATACTCAAAGCATATGAAACATCAAGTCTATTATATAAAATGCAATACATGATTGATATTATTTCTAAAGCATAAGTGATATTAACCATTCCCTCTTTATCATGTTGTGTCTAAAGAATCATTTTAATAGAATGTTTTATACCACGTGAAATTGGAACCAATCCCCTCGTGGATTATTACATAATAATTCTATTTAGTATATAGTTAATGTGTGCATGTTGGATTAGTCAAAGAATCTTATTGGATATATTTTGAATTAACATAATTCCATGAATATAAGCTACTTCACCTAAGTTAGTCATGGAGAATCATTTATTTAACCAATCCTCAACTGACTGTGAGACTCATAAGTCATTTCCAGTAAGTAATATTTCATCAACATATACTACTAGTAAAATGAGTGCATTCCTACTAAACCTCTTATAAACAGATGGAACACATTCATTATTAATGAAACAAACTTATTTTACAGCTTCATCAAATGAAATGATTCACTACCTATATGCATGCTTCAAAATATAAATGGATCTCTGAAACATGAAAATATTTTTGGCATCACTTAGAGTCACAAACCCTTCTAGTTGTGTTATATTGACATCTTCTCTAAGGATCCCATTATGGAATGCCGTTTTGAAATTCAACTTCTAATCTTCTTATAAATCACAATATTTTTTAGTAAGTATAATTCTGAACATGAGAATTAGTGGAAAGGTTATATAATAGTCAATTAATTGAATCTATTTAATCCCTTTTGACAATATCCTTTCATTATAGGTATTACATTACCTTCCATGTCTAGTGTTCTCTCAAATACCTATTTTTACCCTATTGTATTTACATCAACTGACTCATTGACTTGAACCTTTTATTTGTTATGATACATGGAATCTATTCCAGAATTAATTTCTTATTTCCATCTTACAGATCCTAAACCCCATAATACCTTTTTATATGAGATAGGTTTATCTTTACCTATCAATAATGGGTCACAATTTATAGTGACTAGAAAAATATATCTATCTTGTTCTCTTACTTCTCTTGTACGCCTATGTATTACTTGTATTTTATGAACTACTTCATCCATTAGAACCTGTGAAATATATTCTTGTACAGACTATTGTGTATCTTGGTCAGTATCTTCATCAATATCAATATTTATCAAACTATAATTTTTTAGGATGGGCTCCCTCTCAAAAAATATGTCTTGCCTATAGATAATTACCTTATTATCTAAGGGGTTGTATACCTGGTATCCAATTGTTACCCTGGGATACACTATAATGATAAACTTTATTCCCCAAGGTGCTAGATTGTTTCTCAAGAAGGCATTAAAAACACCTCTCTACCCCATACATGTGTATGTGATAAAATAGGTTTGTTTCCACTCAATAAATCAAGGGGAATTAGGTTTGACACTTTAGTTGGAATTTGTTTTAATGTTTATGATGTATTTTGAAATGTATATATCCAAAGGGAAAATGTATGATCTTATGTAATCATCATCCACCTTACCATTTCAGACAAGGTATAGTCCCTCCTTTCACTAACACCATTCCAAAATGATATGTAAGGTAAAGTGATTTATGATTGAATCCTATACTCAATTATAAAATTGACTAAATCTTGGATAAGATACTAACCACCTCAATCCAATTGAAGCATCTTTATCATCTTTCAATGATGATTATTTACTTAATTCTTTAATTCCTTGAATTTATCACATGAAATGGACATATACCTTATCAGGGTAACATAACCATATCTACCCAATCAATACGTAAATTTTTTGTAGTATGAAGACCACATATAGTTTCTAGTAATAATATTCTACACACAAAAGTGTGTAACAATCCAATAATCTCTATGTCCCTTTCACCCTATTCAAGGAAATGTAGTTTGGTCATTTTTCCTTGAAAAGATTCATGAAATCATTCACATAGTTTTATCTTTGATGTTTATAAATTACCATCTTGATAGATCTTTGTCAGTTGCTTCTCCTCAACTTGACCAAGATGGTGATGCCACAACTGGGCATTATATGTTTCATATGAACATGATTAATTTCCATTTTTCAATTCACGGTATTTATAATTTAATACATTATGAAAATTATTTAAGTGTTCCATACCATAACATATATTTTATTTATATAAGACACAACTTTAATTTCCAAACATGAAAATAAACCCATATGCATTTAGGAATGAAAAAAAATTATGTTCATGGTAGAAATTGGTACATAATTACAATAATTTAAAACAAAAATCATTATCATTTTCAATGAAATGTGTTAGTCACCAGTGGCATGATTATCGATCATCACACCATTTTATACTCACAAATGCTCTTATCCTCTATCATATTTTAGAATCTATCTATTCTTGCTCCATTTGTAGCTCCAAAATCCACCTATCGTCTATCAGTATATCCAAATCTACTTGTTTCCTACGTTTTGATGTTGATATAAGCACCATAAATTTATTTAATACTGAATGTGTAGATATTTAAATATTACACTAGAAAACAAAAACACATTTAGATTCCCCTTGATTCTGGGTGAATTTCTTCTTATAGTGGCATTTCTTAACTTATGAAAAACATATTCCCTTATTTTTATTTTCCATACCTCTAGATTGTCCTCTTCATGGAAGGATGATTCTCAGGATTTTTATAATTGTTATGTTACATAGATCCTTCTCAGTTTTTTCCATCATCATATTCACCATAAGGACAATGGGTTTATTAGGCCCCATGTAATTATCCACTTAGAGAATCATAGTAATAAGTTCTGAAATAATATTCTAATTATATTTCATATTTTAATTAATAATATAATTGGATAAGGTCATCATAAGTGATGAAATTATGAGATATGTGTGAAACTCTACTAGGAATTTATCACCAATTACTCGAAGTGTTCAATAAATACAACACGTTTGACTATATGACACCCAGGTGGCATATAATCTCCAAGAATAGTTTTAAATCAATAATTGAAGTTCTCATATCTCTCTGGTATCTCCTTAACTTGATAGTGATATGGATGGTGAAACATCATTCTATATGCCTCCATGTCCTCAGGTGGTTTCAAAATCTCATTTTTCATGGATGATAACATGAAAAACAGAACATATATAGAATTTTTCAAATGATAATCATAGAGAGTTAACTCTTCTTCACTAGCCTCATTTATAGGTGCATCCTAAATAGGTTCTTTGACCACCTATATTTTCTTTTCAAGGTGTAGGATAACCCATAAAATATTTTTCAACTCATAGATTTTTTTGGAAATATTGTTTTCATTATCATGTATGGATTATAGTGATATGTATGAAATCATTTTTATTGTTGTTTCTGCAAATAAGATGAGTATAATTTTAGTGTATTATCTGATGAAATTTTTAAAAATAAACACATATTATATTATTAATTTTCCCATATTTTATCAAACCCTAATTTTCCTCACCATTTCCTTTAGAATATCCTATTTTTTGAACTTCTAGTGGAAATTATCCTTATTCCCATTATCATTACACAAATATTGGGTTTTTTATCAACATGAATGGTTTTATGTTGGATTTATAAATTCCAACTACATTAAATCACATATACTTGATCTATTGAGTAGACTCTCCATTTCTACAATATATAAAATAGATTTCCTCAACTCTTCCATCTTAGTTACACAAATTTTGTCTTTTTCAGTCAACCCTTGATGCGAGGTAAGTTAATTCTACCCAAAATTTCATGTTATAGTTCCCTGATAATTGAAATCACCCCAACTCTTGATGGTAAAGCACATTAAACAAAGGTTTGATTTCAACTAATGTAGTGGGATTCTATACCCAAATAATATTTATTATTGAAGGATTTTATCATTTTAGGAATAAATTTACCATTACTAACATTATTACATGCTTTTTAATATTAATAGGATTTAGTTAAGTGATAAACCATGTATTAGTTAGTATTTACGCCTAATCCAATTTATTTTAGTTCTATATTTCAGGCTTGTTAAATCATTAATTGATATGATTTTAAAAATTAAGAATAAAGTAATAACCATAAAAATTTCATGAAATAAAATAAAAAACGTTATGGTCATGATGTTTTACTAAGTCTTAGTGTATCTAGTGAATTATAAACCATCTTCCTAGGGAAAATCAATTTGAGAATTATAATGTTTGTGTTACAGATTTTCACCTCTCCATGTATGTATCTCTCTTGCATTGGTTTTAACTTAGTTACCAACTCGAACCATATCCACTAGCTTGTGAGATCCATCCATTACATATTCTTTTACTCACATGATGGTGAGTGGAAAAGGGTTTTACATACAAGAAACCATGGACACCTAGGCCCTTATATAATGAGTTGATAGATGATACACTGGTCAATAATTAATTTTAAATTAATTGAAATTAGACAAATAAAAAGGTATTTTTTATGCTGATGATCATCCATTATTATGAAAAAATTTTCACATTTAATACATTTATCATTCAATTATAATCATTATCGTTTAAGATAAATCATTTTTTGAATCAATTACATATGATTATTTAATTAATAATTTATTTTATCGTAATTTTCATTCAATTTTACATGTCGTTATCATTAATAATAACTTTAAAAAAATTAAATAATTTTGTTTAAACATATCTCTAAAACATAAATGTATCTTGGAGGATACATAGTGAGTGCCCATCCAAACTACCAAACATATATTATACTCTTTTACTGTTTACACTTGCAACATGTGGCATGAACAATTTATAACATACATTCATGATGGGTACTATAAACATAATGATTACCTGGATTACATGGTTTTTCAATCATGCATGAATCTTCTATGTACACAGAGTAATACATATAATATGACACAAACATGATATGTAGATCCAAACATTATGGAGAAATTAATTTAATATATATATATATATATAAACAGATCACATTTCATATCCTATCAACTTAATGACCACATGAATTCCCATTTGGAAAATGTTTACATAGTATAAAAATCAATTTTAATTCTGTTCAATTTGGTTGAAGTACATATAATGTACAAGCAATCTACACGGTGTGTAAGTTTCTCACCATCTATCTAACACACAAGCCTAGGGACTCGATGAAAATTTGTGGCTCAAAAAATATGAGTGCATGGATTTTATAATATCTACATGGTGTGTTATCTATGAAGTATATAGTTACAAATTAGGTAGATCATGTAAGAAGATAAATAACTTGTTTGTGACTATTGTAATAGACATCATGTTTGTGTTTTACATGATGTGTACTCTAGATAACTATTCACTTGGCTTCTCTAGTGAACACGTGGTGTGAAATTAATTTTATTGTGTGTAATAAATAGACACATGATGAATTCTTTATGAATTAATTCATGGTGAATTGAACAATAGTACACATTGTGTACTCTTTTGTTATCCTACCAGAATCCTCAGCACCCCAAGATGAGATCTTTAATTTTATTTAATTTATAAAATTAACTGAATTTAGTATATCATTACAAAAAATAGAGAGGAAGAACCAGATATCAAAATTAGGTATAAATAATTATAAAATTTGAATTGAAAAACAAATTAAAAAAATAATAAATCAACCATTGATATTTTGAAAATTATAAATAACTATTTTATCACTATAATACCACTTTTAGTTTTATTATGCAGTAGAAACGTGGGATGGGTCATTCCTAAATTTTCTTTTTTTAATTATTGATGATCAATCATAAATTTATGTAATGATAAACATTTTGATCAATGAAATTTAATTAATGAAAAATAGACAAGGGATATAACATTAGAACCAAGTGTAAAATTATCACATATTATTTGTAATTAATTTAATTAAATAAGAATTACCATGGGATAATTTATTCTTCATTTATGGATCTAACAATAAGTCCATGTTGTACTATCATTTTTTAGAAGGAATCAAGATCATATTCCCTCCAGCAGTGATCTAATAATGTTGCACCAATATTAGAACATCGTAGTTAGAATCTCTGGGTGCCAGCATGGTGGATCTTATTACTTGCGTTGTTCGCCTCAGATCTCCATGATAAATTCTTCCAATGTGTAATCTATAATCTCTCTTGAATCTATATTGGTTGTGGATTTAGTTAACTCTCCATTATTGGGAGCATTCATGGATAAGGGAGCTCTCTGGGGCTTCAAGAGAATTCTTCAGATTCATTACGCACAACCAATACAAATGATTTGTCTATTTGAAAATAATATAAAAGGATTTAAATATCATTATGATAAGAAATAAATAATTTCTCCAGTGAATTTTATTATTTATTTAATACCTTGTGGGACCCCAAGTCTATATTAATAAAATTATTTTTTTTCGGTATATACCTATATTTTGAATTAATGTTAAATATTATTTAACCAAATACTATTCAATATATGTTATTTCTCATTAGACCATTACAATCTCTCAAAAATTGCTCCATATTTTTATCAAACCATGAATAATATGTATTTATTTATTATATAAATGTCACTGCATTATTCACCAACAAATAAATAAGTATTATATTTAGTATATAGAAAATAAATATTTTTTAAATATTCCACTCACATAATATTCTCTGAATAACTGGTTGTAGAATATATGTGATCAAGAAAAAATGAATAATTATTAAACCACATGTGAGAATTCTATTTAATAAACTTTTTAAATAATATATAATAATATATTATTTAACCCAGAATCGGGAAGAACTTAGTGTATGACCCTCTAGGCCTATTTCTCAGTGCTATTAGGCGATTTAGCCTAATGTCTAAGGATAATATCTAGAAACCCACCACAAGACCTATAGAAAAAGAATTTAATTCCACAATGAAATAATAAATGATGTGGAAGCTCACTATATAATATAATCCCACTATCATGATACCTCTAATAAAATAGGTATCACTCTGGTTCCATTATCCTATTTGATCAATGTATCTTTTTTTTAATTTCTAGAAATAGAACTTGCCTATAGAACACATGTCCAAGTATTTATTTGTGTTATAACATTTCTATCAATGGTATTGATATATCAACTTTAATTAATGAACAGAATAGGAAAATACATTCTCACATTATTCATTAATTCAATATGACTCATGATACAACCAATATATCCTGCATTTTCATGAACATATGTCATCACGGTTTCCTTCAATACATCATGGTACATGACTCATAATAATTATAAATTATAATATTAAATTATATTGATTTATACAAACATCCGCATATATGAACTTCCAATGACACAAATAAATGTTGTTTTCCTACTGGGGGGTCTTGTTCTCATTATATCCTAAACTAGAAATTACCAAGGGTGTACACCATGGAAGGGGAATCAAAGTCTGATGAGTCTCCACCACTGATATTTTTAATTATTTTTCCCTCAAATGATATACTATAGTTATAAAACATATATTTAGGAATACTATTGTGTCACTTCAGGGTTATCATCAATGTGGGGAATGACATTGACCTTTTAGTGTGAAATATACTCTTATGATAATATCAATTACTATATTATACATAAGAAAAATCTAAATTTGATAAATAGTTTGTTTTAATTATAGTTATGAATACAGGTAATCATCTAGTTCATAGATTTTGGTGCTAGGGAACAGATTTCAACATAATTAGTAAAATTCAACCAAGAAGACTCCATATTATTCTACTTCATCAATGTGTTTCATAAAATGATGACCCGAGAACATATGTTGAAAAAATACATGTTCATGCCCATTAATATATATCCATTCCAAGTATCATCACTTCCCATACCATCAAATATAGATAAATTAAACTAAATCATTCATTCCTCTCTAATGATTCATCAAGTGGAAAAAATTTAAATTAAAATATAGATTTGCAATACTCGAAAAATTGAGAAAAATAAAATAAGTGGGTACAAATTAAATGGATTGAGAAATAATATTTTTATTTAAATTTAAAATTCCATTATTATAGAAAACAAAAATAACTTCCAAAAGCAATGTAAAACCTATTTTCATCTTTATCAAGAGTCAAAACGCATGTCACCCATATCCAAAACCCGACGGATTTCCATATGTGATCCATTATAATGATTCCATCCGGCCTCCTAGCTCCAATTTTTTTGAGAAAAATTAATTAAACAAATTAAGAGAATGAAATCCATTTCAAATGACATGATACAAATAGTTGCGGAATAAAGGAGTATGGAAAGGTGCTATTGAATATAAAACATATCATTTTTAAAAATTGTTTATGATGATTTGATAAACTAGTCCAAAAAAGTGTTGATAATCTATTTAAATACATTTTAATGTATATTTGGATTAATAATAATGGTTGGTCATTATTGATAAGTATTACATCGGTAAAAATATAGGTGATTAATAAAGATTCATATGAAATATCAATTTCATTAAAATCAAAAATAATTCACCTATAATTTTATAATCAAATAATAATTATAAAATATATAATTTAATGTGAAAGATAAATATTAAATAGAACCAAACTGTGCAATAATATTTTCACATAGTGGTTCACGAAACAATTTTCAAAAATTAAAAATGTTAAAATATTAAAAACCGAACAGAATGCTTTTCATTCTACAAATAAAATTTAGTGAAAGGTTTAAAGTAATTATTAAATGACATCAATTTTGTCCCCTTAATGATTTTAGTCAAACTAGAATTTTAAAATCAATAAAAATAGTCCATGGGACATTATAATTCAATATATTATTATAAAGAAATAAATATCATAACATAAAGAGAAAAATCAATATCAGTGAATCCAGAACATGAATGATAAGTATTAATTAATGAAAATATGGCCTTTAGAAGTGCTAGAAAGTGGTATTTGTAGTGATAAAAATGTATTGTTAATCTAAATGAAGATTAATTGGGACACTTTTATCAGCACTAAAAAAAGATATGATAAAAGGGTCATTTATCAGTAGTTTTTTATCATTCATAAAACTAAAACAATTAAAAAATCAATAAATCAGATCACCCACTTTTAATAATACTTGACCCCCCTTAATGAGCACTAGCCCCCAGACGCATGTGCCTGAGCCCCTTCCACCCTCTATTACTAGCACTAGACCCCCCAACACTGTACATTCCCACAAACTAGCCCCCCCCCCCCCCGTAGCCACCCACACGCATCTTCCTCCCTCAGGATTCAAACTCAGGATCTCTCCTCTGCACATCCAGACCCATTACCAGTCTTCCATGTTTTTTCCTCTATTTAATGAGATATCTATTTATTTATATATATATATATATATTTATATATATTTATATTAATATATATATATATTTCATATATTAATATATATTTATATATTTATATATAATTTTAGTTATTTTCCTATCCATAATTTATTTAGATATTAATATATATTTACATGATTCGATTTAAATACATTTATTAAATATATTTTTTTGCTTGTTTTTGTAAATAAATTAATACATACATATATACAACATACATACATATGTATATATTATATATGTGTGTGTATCTATACGTATAATTATACTTATTTATATATATTTACATATATTAAATATTTATATGTATAATCATATATATATATATATATTCATATGTATATTCATATGTTAGAGCATATAGATAATATATATCAATTTATTAATATGGACACAAACTTGTATATATATATAAACACACATACATAGACACAAACATTATAATGGTATATAAGCATACTTATATTTATATTTAAATAAAATTGATATTATAAGACCCCCTTGAATGAGGCTTAAATTACATCGAATGTAATATCTTATAAGTCCCCCTTGATATTATAAGACCCCCATCAAAATAAATGTAATATCATATAATAAATTCATTCCCCACAGAAAAAGGAAAAAGACCCCCTTGAATGAGGCATAAATTCCATCGAATGTTAAGAAATTTTGTTATCTGGACAAAAAACTCAATATTAGGGGCCTTATGGGTCTTTTTTTGCATTAAAAATTGAGAAAGAAGGTTCCATTTTTCCAATGTGTAGAGCTCGCCACAAGATTAAATTTGATATGCTTTAGATATCAAATGGACACTCGAATAAAAATTTATGGCTATTTGAAGTTTTAGTTACATTTTCAATTTATTTTAGATCTATTATTTTTTTTGAGTTTTATGTTTTCAAATTTTTTATTACATAATTATTAGTCGATGAAAATTAAGAAAATTATTAATTTATAATATATTTTTAGAATATTTTGAATCCATTTTCACTAAATTTCTTATATATAAAATTTAAATGTCTATTTATACATATCTAAAACATATTTAAAAATATATGTTATATTTATATCAATATTAATATATTAATATTTTAATATATTTATATATTTATATTTATAAATTATTTTAAATGATTTATTGTAATATAAATTTTTAACTATGCTAGTAAAAAAAGTTCTAATAATGAACACCCTTTATCATCACTAATAAAAAAAGTGCGGATAAAGGATTCCTCTATAACAACGCTAAAAAATATTATGATAAAGGGGTACATTTAAATGTTCATTTTTAGCACTATTAAAAGTACCGTTTATTAGTAATTTTTTCCACTGATAAAGGTACCCCATTTATCTACACTTTTTTAGTGTTATTAAAGGGTGGTGTCGTGAAAACCCATTTTTGTGGAAGTTCATGTTGTGCATCCAAGGCATTATGATTTTTGTGTATCAGATTCTATAAAAAATATCTAGAGTAATGAAAATCGGATGAAAAACCCCATTTAAAAATAGTTATTATTTAAAATATATCATAGAATAGAAATTTTAAATGAAACAAAATTAAAAAATTGCTCTCATTTTTTAGAATAATCCCACATGATGCAGATGTGAAATGCATTCCAATTCTTGTGTTCTTCTTCTCCAACTATTATAGAATCTCATATTTTGGTTGGAATATTAATCCAGTCAATTGGGTTGAGGGGTTCATGGATAAATAAGATACATTACCATCACTCTCTCTGAATGTTTTTATTGATAATGGCATAACTAATATGTTTCTCATATTATTACCAGTCAACCATTGTTGTGGTGTTAAGGATGTTGGTTTTCCCAGTGTCAACTAGTGATTCCTCAAACATGTAAAGCACTAGGATTGAATCTATGATGGGCCCCATCTTTTCCATTTTCATAACATGTTAGAAAAACTCATCTTTCAACATTCCATGTATGAACATCTTTGGAGCCGCAACATGATGATCATCCCGGGACAATGCCCTGAATATCAGTATTGACCGCGAGATGATAATGATCAATAAATTGGGGAAGATGTTTCAAAAAAGATTCATGAATTAGGGACTTTTGACCTGTCTTTTTGGTATGGAAGAGAATGAAAATTGGGAGAATAGAAACATAGTGTTTTCCTCAATCGATGGGTTTTGGAGGAAGATTTAGGTATCTGAATAATTAATTGGAGGATTCAGATCAAGAAACAAATGGAACTGAGAAAACCTATTTTTAATTAAGAAAACACAATAGTTTCCTGGATTTCCTAAGTATTTTAAGTGATGGTCGATTCCTAGAAACCTTACATACAAGATAAAATAGATATACAAGACTTTGAAATCTCCATATTTCTTCAAAAAAGTGATTTTCAGGGAATAGTTATTTCAGAATGGAGTTAAATAAATGCAATCACCTTCATCCATATAACATTAAATCTTTTTCCTAGCCACCTCAACAGGATCAGAAAATTCTTCTGTGATTCCTAGAAGAGTATCATATTAAGTCACATGTTATATATTCCATCAGTAATTAAATTATCATTCAATATTTTATATTAAATGTATAAATAAAAAGAGTATAAACTCTTAATAAATTATTGATATTTTTCACAATATAACATTAAATTTCAATATGTTAATATCTATTATTAATAAAATCATATTTATTATTCTTTTTATCTATTTAATATAAATATATAATTATTTTAATTTATGTTGATAATAATTAATTATATTTATTAAAATTAAATATAAAAAAGTAAATTATTTTTTTAGAGGTATTATTAAATATATGTGCAAATAAATCAAATATTGTTATTATTTATATTATTTTTTTATAATAGGAATATAAGAGATTATTAAATTAGATGAATTTAAAAATACAATCATTGTTGACATTTAGAGAGAATTAAAAATTAAAATAAATTAAAGATAAATTTTTTATAAAACCCAGAGAAAAATATTTTTACTTTGGTTGTAAAACATTATATATATATGTATAACTTGGTTTCTCTTAATTGGTTATCGACAAAATAGTTTATTTTATTAAATGTTTTATTACAAAAATATTTATGGAGGGTAAAATTATTAGTAATAGTTATTTTTAATAACACAATCATGTGATAGTAGTAAAAATAATGGTATTAGTATGATAAAGTAATAGCTTTAACAATTGGTAAATGATTTATTGGAATTGAACAATCAATATCAATAGATATAACTATTGGTAAAAATAGTTGTTAGTACCAAAAATTAAACCCTATAAAACATAACATCAGTTTGAATTTCATTCTTTTACCAATATACATATCATCTGTTAATAAATTTTTTTGGCATAAATTAATTTATTTTTGTGAAGAAAACCATGTATAGGTTCACAACAAAAAAAAATAACAATTAAATTAACCATATAATAATTATTTTATTAGATCTTGATTATGGATCATTTTAATTATTTCAAAAAGAGATTCAAACATTTAAATGTGTCAAGGGAATTAATTCACATGATTTTTTTTCTTTAAAATCATGAAAACCCATTACTCACGTGATATAGGAAGGAGAAAATATAATAACATGTTTTTTAAATTATTTCACTAAAAAGGGTGTTACATAAGGGTAATATGGTTTAGAATTACACAGCTCATATTTTTCACAGAATGGAATAGGGTTACCTTTACACTTCTTTTGAAAATGAGAGGTTACATTTAAGCATATCGCCCTACTATTATGTAGTGATTTTGGTACCATTGTGCAGCCTTTATAAATAAGAGATTACACTTCTACAACAACTATGGTGCACCTTTGAATCCTTCAAAAAATGGTATCTTATCCTTACATAGCACCAATGGTGCCCTCAAACAACCATTGAAAATAAAAGGTCACATTTATATTTATCATGACTCACCCTTACGAGACACATGAACCATCTCAATTACCCTTATATAGCACAAATATATTGGGCCTCACCCATACACAACCCACAAAAAATCCATCTATTGTGTCCTAGTGTAAATTATTTTCATTCGAACAATAATCAATTTATGTGTACCCTTTCATAACCCATGGAAATAAGAAGTTACCCATAAAGGACTCTTAAAAACATCATGCATTAATACATAATGCACATGCCCTTTAGTAGACCCTATACCATACATAAGGGAAATGATTATGTTATTTATTTTTTAATTTTCATTATAATGACTTATACATTATAATCATAATTTGGATTTAAGAACATTTAAAATTGAAAATTTTACAATTCTACACTATAATGGGTTTCATCCATAATAAGTATCTCTAGTCGTCTTTCTCAAAGAACTCAGGCTGCTATGATTAATCCTCAGACTCCTTCTCCCTTGTCTCCTTCTAAAGCAGTACATGCTTACAAAATACCTGTACAAGTGGTATCGTCAATCCCCAATGATCTTTCTCACTACAATATAGAATATTGACCTAAAAATCCATATAACATTCATCTACCACCATGTAAATGTCATTAGAGTTTATAATATAAGAAAGATTATGTATGTACCAAGGAAGTTGAGAAATGTGTAACACATCATGCATACCTTAGTAGTTATAGAGATGATTCAGATATTATTCCATTGTCCTAACCTATTCAGTAATCTCAGAGGGTCCCACACCCCATAGTTCTAGTTTCTCATACCTATACATATATCGATGCCAAATAAAGGTAAAAAACTCATGAATACTAATTCAATATTTGTGAAACCCAATTTTTTTCTTTTCTAGTTTATATATGATATTTTCATTCTTAGAGTAGTCACTGACTACTTCATTAATTAATTACACATTATCTGAGATCTCCTGTAGTATACTATCCAAACAACTTCTACCTCACCATCCTCATTACAACAAAATAGTGAGTGGCATGTCCATCCATAGATTACCACAAAATGATCCATCTATAAATAATAATAAAATTTTTGTAGGATAAACCTAGAAAGGCTATATAATCATCCCAATATCCACCAAAAAATAAGATTCAAACTCAAAGTATATCCTTCAGTATGTTAACCATATGCTCCAACTGTCTATTTGTTTGAGGATAGTATATTGTGCTCAATCTCATAGTCCCAAGCAATTTCTATATGTCCTACCAAATAGGGATATGCAGTTTGCCTCCATGTTAGAAACAATGTTCAAGATAACTCTATGGATTTCTACTATCTCATAGACATAAAACTCTCCCAGCTTGACCATAGATTGAGTCTCGTAGATCAATAGCAAGTGAGAAATATTTATAAGATGATTCAAAATCTCCCATAAAATATCTCAAATTTTCAAGATCCAAGGTAACCACATCACAAATTCTATCATTATGTAATCACACATCCCCAGGAGAACAAGAAGTGGCTGATGAAAAACACCCAGATGTTGTTGTTTGGACATTAACCTCAAGTAGGTAAGGTATTGGGAAAAAACCTAGTGATTTACTTCTTCATCCATGGCCACCCGAACAATCACTTGAAGTCATGTTACATCTATGTCACCCTAGGATATATCACCACTAAATAGGTATATAATACCCTCATCAATTCCTACGTGATGGAAGTAGGGGCTATCACTCTCCCATGTACAAGAATCACATCATTGTTTCCCAATGAATACATATGTATTAGGTCAGAAGAATCTATATTTTCTTACATCACAACAAAATTTGGGACTGTTTCTTATCCAACCATTGCCTAGTCTACCAAAAAAGATGTGAACACCAAGATATAAGAAGTCCATTATCCAAGATCCTTAGAAGCATCCATCCTCCAGTCTACCAATACGCTCATCAAGTTCCACTGATCCTCTGAAGCCTGCTCACTACGCTTCTTCCCAACCTATTTCTTATATCTAAGATAATATTAAATGATGATACCATTTCATAGTACATAATACATCTCGAAGTCAAACATTGGAAGATACTGTACACTATTCCTCTTCCTCAATATTAGGCCCCATTATGTGATGATATAACAAAGGTTCTTATTGCCAATGTAGACAGGGAACCTCTAGATGAAGAGATAATTTCACAAACTATTTAGAGCAATAATTTTAGTTTCCACATCCAATTAATGAGTAGTCTAGTCATATTTAATGGGCCATAGCTAACATGACCCATAATCCACTACCTTCTCCCTCTATATCATTACTACTCCTAAAAAAACAGGGAAATTTTCATAGTATATAGTGTATATAATCCCAATATCATAGAGTATATGAATTTTAGTTTTATTAAGTCTCCTTTTCAGCATAATAAATTCATCTTCATACAAGTATAACTAATAGAATTTTTCAACCTTGTTTTTCAATGCATACATAGGTGATGATAATCAAGAGAATTCCATTATTATAAGTCGTTTATATCCTTTTAAACCCAATAATCTCATGATCTTGAACATGTTATGAGGATATGTTATGAAAATAATTTTCTAAACTTTATATAGGTCCATGGATATACCTATATCATACAGTATATGCGCCAATAACATAAACACCTAAATCTTTAAGTTACTCTTCCATAGCTCAATATATATTCAATGTGGTCAAAGCATACATTGGACTATATTATGATTTCTATAATGCTTCTTTAGTGTTGGTGATTATAAGATAATATCATCAATGGACACCACAATGAACATGACTTTGTAAGGGTGGAAGATCATGTTCATGATATCCATGAAAACTTATGGGGAATTTCTCAATACAAACAGTATCACCACGAACTCGTATAATGAATACCTTTTATAAAACACCATCATCAATATTTCCTCCCCTATAATCCACCACTAGTGATAAGCTAATCGAAGACAAATATTACAGAAACACCTTCCAACCTATAACTAATCAAAAAGGTTAATCATCAGGGAAAAACAGTATTTCATATTCACTGCCACCTGGATAAGCTTATAATAATAAATTTAGAGTTAAATATTTCTATACACATTCCACGAAAACAATATAAGTAAACCATATGGTGAAGTATGTGTCCGGATAATTCCCTTCTTCTGTAAGTCGTCAAGCTTCACCTTGATCACATATAACTCTGCTATTACCATATGATAATGGTATATGAAAATTGGTTGTGCACCTAGAATGAGCTCTATCTCAAAGTAAACTCAACCAATAGTGGTGATTGCATTAATGTTTATTGAGAGAAAATATTTATATATAATGTTTTCTAGTGTAAAATTTGAGGGGGATATCATTGATCATGCTTAAAGAGGAAATCCTTCCATCAACACTATGATCATCTCTATCTTACACAAGTTTGGATGAACTATACATGCTCCCAATTCCAACTCTCTTCTCATCATGAACTTGTCTCCCTTTGGTGAAATGAATGATACACATCTCAGGTAGAAATCAATTTCATATCAAAAGATGGTCATCTAGTATCTACATAGAGTCGCATTGAATCTTTTCATATCCAAATATCATGAAATCCCATATATTTCCATAAATGGAAATGAGTATATTCGACTTTGGGAATCGATGAAGGAGGTCTACATTAATTCTCATTAGTGTATTAGGGGAAATTAAATCATAGGATAACTTTATTAGTAAATAAATTCGTACAAATATATTTGTAGATATAAAAAAAGATAATCACTTGCATCAAACAAGAGAGTTGATGAAGTAGAAATGATAAAACTATACATCAAATAGTAGATGGTCCTTCAACACCACCTGATGGATTCTTATCCACTATATACACATGACCTACCTCAAGTCTATAACCATGTCCTTGGAGGACATGACTAGTTTGAATCATCATTTGAGTCTACTAATGAGGACCCCAACTAGATCCATGCTCCCCAAACCATGTATTCCCAACCTCATTATGAATTCATGACCAAAAATCTCTTTGAAAAAACAAATATATATAACATATCATACCAAATTTACAGAACTCACATTGAGGGTAATCCACTACCTTTACATGAAACATATGATCCACAAAAATATAAACTATATTTCCCTTATGCAATACGTTTTCTGGGAGAAATAAATAAAAAAACTTATCTTTACATTTTCTTATTCCCATCTCTCATATTTAATGTGTTCTAAGTATTTTGAAGAAAAAAAACATGAGAATTAATTATCTAGACTCATTTAATGGTTTTAATACCATTATGATAGAATAAAAATGTTCTACATTAAATATTTAGGTAAAAGGAAAATTAAAATGTTAATTTAATTTAAGTGGTTTGATGTTCTGAAATTTTAAAAGGTATTATTTACAAGACATGTGTGAATTTATCTTTAGCCAAACAATGTACATATTCAGGTTTTTATACATGAATACGTATATTTTTTCTGTTCTTTTCCAATTACGGTGTTTAGAGATCGAAGAATATCCAAGTGGGAATTTATATTCTTCTACCATCTTCAAGAGGGACCATAATGATAGTTTTTATTTTCCTTTGTAGAAATTTAAATAGGATTTTCTAAATGATAATAATCTAGGAATTATCAAAGAGTCATAAAGAATTATTATTTAAATTATATACATGATTTTTCAAGAATGATAAAATCATTACCACATGTAATTTATAAATATCTATACAGAAGTAAATGTTAAAACACGATTTTATAAAAATGATAATTTAAAATTATATCAATGATAGAAATTATTTTTGCTTGTGGTGCTTTAATTTTTTTGGAAATATTATAGTTGGAATACCTTATAGTAACCCTTGGAGAAAAGTTTAATCGAACAAACACATTAACCTGGATAAATTATTGATTCCTTGAGGAACCTTTTTATAACATCGATACTCTTGTTATAGGAATTTTCTTACCATTTTTTGATCCCTTTTACACCTGTTAATTTGGTATAATTCTTGTCTTGGAAATTATTGTATACCATGATTGATTATAATCAAATGTGGGTGTGTGTGTAGACTGTGAGACCCAATATGATATTTTATTCTAGAAGTACTGTTAGAGTATCTTGTTTCTATGTTTTATTGTGATCAAATGTTGTTATGTTTTTACTATATTATCAGGATGATATGTTATGAATTCCTTAATGTTGTACCCTATGATTTGTGTTACCATTTCCATGGTGGTTTTTGTTGGTGTATGAGATAGGTGGACCATCGTTTGATGTTTATTTCATAGAGGGGTAGTGTGAAAGACATGTGACGAGGATTAATATAGACATGAGCCTAGGGTAAAAGCATGAAGGTCTGGGGGGGGGGGGGGGCTAACATGAGGAAGATTATTAGGGGAATGATGATCAAGGGGTTTGAATAGAGGCATATATGGGGTATAATAATATGGAGTCTTACCCTATGAAAAAGTTAGGATAAAAGGGTATGCGGTCCATATCTAACTCGAGGCCTTAATAAAAATGGGAGACAAGTTATAGTTATAGTGGATTATTCTACCTCACATTTTTACATCCTATGATTATTTGACCAATATGAAGCTAAAGTAGGTACAACCATGGATCTATGGTGTCTTAGTTAGTGCACGAACTCACTATACATGTGGTGTGATTATTGTTTTGATTACACATTTATTATTATCATGGAATAGTCATGTTACACTTGTTAATAATTTTTAATGATTAATTTGTGGTGTACTACTAGATTTTATAACTCAAACCATGCATAGTAATTTTCAAGGAATGTGAAGACTTTATGTTTGGGGATCTGAGTAAGGGAAAGGGTCTTGTGACTTATGACTGAGCAGAGGAGTGTAGAGCTAGTGGAAAACCTGGTTCGACTTTGGAGGACCCCATTGTTTCATTTATTTATTTATGTACTAATTTTATTATTATGGTTGGTATTTCCACTATAATAGAATGTTTATTATAGGTACTATTTGTATGAAATATTTAATTTTATTCATTTTAATCTGATTATTTATTATAGTTTACTTATATAATTATTTTTCCCATGACATAATTCTACGAGAATGGTATCCCCACTGATGGACATAGACCCTTATAGTTAGTCTGTATATTCTTTCACATGGGGAGGAATGCATGATCTCATGCAGAAAATTAGTAGAGGTCATATTGTATGGGTTGGGGAGTTACCACTATATAATGTGGTAAGATTTATTTTTTTGGACATTTCTAAAATAGTTAAATTTTAGGTGAATTGTAAATTACAAACTGCATATAAAATATTATTATTTTCTCATTTTTATGTAATGTGATTTAATATTACAAGTAATCTATTCTATAACTTCAAATTTATTTCATTATTTAAATAATAGATTCCCAAATATTGAATTCAATTTCCACACCTATAATGTGATTTCTAATGTATAGAAACATATCTTTCTAATTAAAAATAATTTCTTATGAGTAAATGATTCTTTAAAAGTCCAAAATATAACTAAAAATTTGTTTAAAATGTCTAATGCCATTAAAAAAAATAGTTGCATGAATATCATAAACCAGGATCCAGACCCATACATAATCATTTTAAATTAGATTTCCACAAACAATAATTTCAAAGACCATATTTACAATTTATTACAAAATCTAAAAAGATTTATTTAAAAACCCCACCCCTTTACACTAGTTATCTGCCCTCAAAGTCACATTTTTACATCCCCTCTCTTTTTATATCGATAATATTTCTACAAATATCTCATAATTAGTTAAAGGGATCTTTTTTGTAATGATATAAATTGATAATTATGGTAAAATTTTCCTTCATCCCTCTTATTTTCTATATTATAATTCATTTCCAAGTTTTTCTTTCACTTATCAATTTCATATTTGTTCATAATTCTATTTTACATTTATTATTATTAATTTCACATTCTATTTATAATAGTTATTGTCATGACCCATCCCCATGGGCCCATGTCGTGACTACCCCAATCCCCCCACCTATAAGAAAGGGTTTGGTGACTAGAACCTTGTATGGGTGAGAAAAATAATAAGAAAACACGAACAAGGTATGATAGTAGAAAACTGAAGGTTAACAGGGCCAAAAAAACAAGCACAACTTAAAAAAAAGTAAAAGTAAAAGTCTCTAGAACTCCTCTCCAAAAAACCCCACCTAAATTATAGGTAATGAAACCGCTATCTGATGCTGCAGAAGTGTATTTCTTCTATCGTGTCACTCTAAGAATCACCTGGCCCTAGTCAACCAAGGAATCTGTCAAATTGTTGATCATCTGCACAAGACATGACACATGTGGTAAAATCCCATATAGGTGTGAGTAAAATAGTACTCATTAAGGACGACAACCCACAATGGTATACCACAAATAAATACAGGATGAAGACTACTAAAGAGGTACACTAAGTTTAGCCTTTAATAAGTACAGTTAAGAGAGTCACTAGAGTTCTCCCACATTTGTATAAATCTAAAGTATGAAAAGCAAGACTGCCAGTGATATATGATGAAAAGCATTTACAGGTGAGACAGTCATCCTCGATGAGTCACTGTTAGGGAACCTATACTCCCTCATCACATAGGCCTGCTGGGGAACCAAGACCTGATCGTCGCATAGGAATGTAGGAGTACCTACACCCACTCATAACCTAGGTTTGTTGGGGCACCTAGACCCGCTCAACACTTAGGCATGCTGGGGAACCTAGACCCTCTTTTCACAGTCTTCTCATCATAAACAGCCGCATGATTCCAACTCTTAGCGTTCATTATTCGGGTAGAATCTACTCCTCAAACCCTCAGTCATATCTCAACTTCCACAAAACCCCCATAGAGTATATATAAAAGACCTCCTCATCAAGAGGGTCCCAATTTAATTAATGGATTGTCAATCAGACATGTGATTTGGATGTTATTAGGGTTTTAGTGAAAAGGGGCTGGTTTGGGGGCGTGACCGATTTGACAAGCCTCATCCTGGCCTTTCCCAATAGCCTATTGGACCTCACCCATTGGGCCGTAGGTCTAGCCATCCAGGACACCGAGTGTCCTAGCCTTTGTTCAGCCTGACCATCACTGAAATGCATGTTTTCTCCTAGTTGGGCCACTTAGTAGCCCAGTCATTTCCTTTGGCCCGACCTGTGCTAGATGTCCGGTTGTATCCAGTCAGTATGCAGTGAGTCTTGCATCCGCCCACACAGCCACTACTGGCCTCTGATCACATCCTGCAACAGAT
The DNA here is from genome assembly GCA_963277665.1 of Viscum album. Lineage (NCBI taxonomy): Eukaryota > Viridiplantae > Streptophyta > Magnoliopsida > Santalales > Viscaceae > Viscum > Viscum album. The sequence continues at coordinate 793,569,487 of OY728164.1, forward strand.
GTTGCGGGCCTCATTCACTACTGCTAGAGGGTGCTTTGGCGGGCCACGAGACTCGCTCGAGTGGTCCTTTTTATTATCCAGAAGTCCCACTATAATTATTGGGTAACCACCTTCACTAATGTATGTTGTAATCCATTTTTCATTGATCCGGGGGTCCAACCACATTTAGAACCTCCTGGAAAAAATTTGACGTGGCCATGGTGATCTATCAGAGAGGAATACTAGGAGGAAGAGCGATCACATTAAACACCCATTGAAACAGATTTCAACCTTTTTCATTTTAACTTTGGTAATTATGTTAGGGAATAAATGGTATACATTCAGATAATTTTTATGATATTATCCCATCTTAAATCACATCATGTCGAAATATCATTCCCAAAAGGTTGATCAATCCATCTGTCAGTTTATTAGTGAATTGAACCGTGTTCGTTTCATAGAAAGGAATAATGGGGGAAGGTAATCACATAAAATAAACTCCTACCCGGTTTTGGATCAATTTCAAATCAAGGTTGGATCTTTTGTTCATTATTCTTCATTCCACCTATTTCTAATCCGAATACATTCATTGATCCATCATCCTTCATTATTCATCATCCAAGTCATTCTCCAATATATTTCATTCAATGTTGTTAAAAAAATCTAGGATCCACCCCTGATCCTAAATCACTATTAATCAACTTAATAGAGGAAACATGTTTCATCTTTTCTATTCTGATAAGTCACCGCATCATAACAAAATTTCATTATTTAAATGAAACAACTTTTATGTTACGCACAAGTTGCAGCATCATGACACTGTTTCATTTATGAAATAAAATAGGTGACTTTATGTTTTGTTGTAGAAAAACATTTTTAAATAAAATAAAAATTACTAAGTTTATTTAATTATTCTTTAAGATTTCCAAAAACATTCTTTTACCCTTGACCCACATTGGTCATGGTTTGTCCCAGCTTAAGAAAATCACACCCTCACGAGCTCAATCGTACTCTCGGAATTCCAATCTATGTTACCATTTACGAGCTATTAGATTTGAAAATAAAATATTCTTTATTTATTTATTTTATTTATGTTCACATCACAAGAAATACTTTCCACATTTTACCCGCACCGGCCAATGTTAGATTCTGCCTACAGAAAATATTCAATTAAAAACTTAGTGGGAGTATCAAATTTTCAATCTGAATCACCGTTCATGAGTTATAAGGATTTTAAAAACAAAGTAATTTTATTTATTTATTTTATTTACGGTTATTCCATTTTTGGGGATTCTCACTCGAGGACCATTCCGACTATTGTTACATCTCACCAAGGGTAAACCTACAATCCTGAACACCACAGTGCACTTAGATATCTAATCTGGGAACCCGTTTAAGAGTTATTCCAGTTTTTTAGTAAAAAACGTCAATCATTCTATTTAAAAACATAACATTTTATGATGGACCGTTCCAGTCACACTCGACCTCATAATCACATGCTGTCTTAGGGCCTTGTCTCAAAATTCTCCCAAAAAATTTCTAAAAAAAACTATAAAAATTGGAGTCATTATATTCACCCCACCATAAGGATTTATGTTATCAAATACCAAACCAAGGGATTCCAAAAAAAATATTAGGGTATAATAAATAACCTAAGCCTGCCTCGCAAACGTGTTTTCCTGGAGATTCATATGCAACCATCAAACCTGCACTAGCAGAACCGAATGCCCATAGAGGGTCCTCTCATGTAAATCCTAGATTGAAACAAAAATCACTGCCTATGCCACCCCATCACCAACATCCATCTCACCCCAGAAAATGATGTGTGATGGGTTGTGTATTTATCTCCTCATATGGGATACATGGAAAGCATCGTGCACCCGATCAAATATTTGTATCCCACATTGAGTAGAGTCCTGAAGAAACACATGGTCTCCCTCCTCGAACTCCAAGGGCCTTCTTTTCCTATCAGTGTAGGAATTATGGTGGATTTGAATAGTATTCATCTGATCTTGGATAACATGCACCTTATCTGTAGTATCTTGGACCAACTCCGGGACCATGGGCGTTGACTCTTCGTGGTCAGTTTAGAAAAGCGAAGACCTACAAGGTCATATGTACAAGGACTCATGTGGTGAAATACCAATTGTGGAGTGGTAGCTACTATTGTATACAATCTCCAGCATTGGTTGGTGATCCTCCCAACTGCATCCAAAATCGAGGATATAAAAACAGAGCATGTCCTCTTGGACCGGAATGGTCTACTCCATTTGGCTATCTTCCTGTGGGTGGAAAGTTGTTCCAAGCATAACTGAGTCCCAAATGCTTCATGTAATCCCTTAATCTACATGGATTTAATGCTTGCACCATGATCCAAGACGATTGTTGATGGAACAATATGGACCCGAACTCTCTCCTGCACGTAGAGGTGTCCCAAGATCTCTCTGGGAATCTGTACACAAAATAGTAATAAGTGACCAACTTGGTGAGTTATTCAACGGTCATGCAGATGGTACCGTGTCTCATAGACGTATGTGATAAACCTGTCAAATGTCCATCAATATCCTTTCCCAATCCCTTCTATTCACCCCAAGGAAGAATCAATAATCCCTTCCAGGCATATGGGTTCGACATAGTGTGTTGAAAAATGGAGAAACTGAATAAAAAAGATCTACACTCCAATATCAATAGGTAAGCTTAGCTTCTACCTATTCCATCATCTCTATTTTATTCCTTGACACCCACATGAATATCCTGATGAATCTCATCACTATAGGCATCCAATACTACTACTATGAATCCTTTGAATCGAATGACACGGTCCCCACCTTTTGAAATAAAATTAGGGATATTCTCTATAGAATAATGCATACATAAAGACTCACAATCTGTTTCTTCTATTTGTACATCCCTGAATCAATTTAATAGTGGATGGGTAACAACAAGCAATTGGAGGTAACCTGAATCATCTCTATCCATGAGGTATAATTGAAATGAGGATAACTACTCTGTTTCCTTGTTCAACAACTACAAACGAGATCTCCTACTAAGAGAATCCTCTACCATGATTCCCTTAAAAATAGTATAGACTACTTCGAAGTAATAGTCCTGGATGAATCCAACCATCATTTATATCTTAGGTTCAAATTATTATGAGATATGATATACATGAGACTCTTATGGTTGGAGTAGAAGGTAATTAATTCTCCCACTAGGCTGTGTCACCACATCTTCAATTCGAATACTACCATTGTGAACACAATATTTTGGGTCTCATAGTTCGTATCATGTGGATCAAATGACGTGAACTGTGGGAAATCATCATTAGACTGTGCATTAGGACACAATAGAGTCTAATCTTTGATACATCACAGAACACAACGTAATCGACTCTGAACTCTAGAAAAATCATGATTCGGGCACTCGTTTAAATATATCTTAACTATTGAAAAACCTGTGTTCATTTCTCTATCCACAAGAAAAGATTCCTCTTTTAATTGATCGATGTATTCGTCAACAATTTAGTAGTGGATAGTAATTATCCATGGAAACTTGGTTAAAGTGCTGGTAATACACACATAACCTTGAAAATTGGGTCTTACAATGTCCTTCTTCTATAAGTCCTCCACCTGCACCCTCACCTTGTGAAGCTCTATGAAAGCCATCTAATATAATGATGATGATATTGGTTCCATCTCTTGGTATAGGTCAATGAATAATTATACCACTCTGTGCGGAGGAAGTATTGGAACATCTTCTTGAAAGATGTCCTCGTACTATACCACTTCTATTGGGAACTGAAAACTCAAAACATCCACTACCCTATGGGTAAGGCTGGAAATTTCAAGACTGATTGACAACACCCATCGATGCAGTAGTCTATCCCGTGATGCATGGGTTTCATTTTTCACTAACCATGGAAACCCCCATTCCATCACTATGGACATACCACATCCTTTTTCCTAAAATAGTCAGTTTGGGATTGGACTATTGAAAACCAATCCATACCAAAAATGATGTCGTAAGGCCTCAATTCTACCACCAAGAGGTTCAAATCGAAACTCTCACCTTAAAGGTCATATGAAACTGTCGTCAAAAGTGTTATTATCATGTCTCCTCCCATAAGTATGTCCATATGTATGATTCAAGTCAACGATTTATTAGAGAACTCGAGGACGTGAACAATATAACTTAAAATACGTAATGATTAGCACATGTTTCAATTAATATGGTAGTTAATAGAATTCATAGTTCATTCCTTGAATAATTACTAGATTCCTTGGGTCATATTCCATGACTACATGTAGCTAACCCATTCTCCTATCCTTTAGAACCCTGAGCCAGGTGTGGACCACAAGGGGGTAGTGGTGGTAAAATTGAAAAATGTATACCACCTATTGTTTCTCCCCCAGCTCATCTTCCACATCTACCACCATGATGATTTTCTTATTCCTATCATTGTCTCTAACATAGAGGCCCATCATTTATTTCATTTTCAGTGTGATGGGATGAAAAATATCTAGTGAGATGTCCCCGTACATCTTTTGAAAATAATTACCTCTCTCTAGGATAACCAATCTCACACTATGAGCCTTAATATGTAGATATTCTACTATGGGACCTCCTCATGAAATGTCTTACATGTCCATGTCTCTCAAACTAATGTCTAATTATTTCATCCATGGCCTCTACTCTTTCTTTACCTTTGTTGACATCCAATGACTATATCTTCTCATCCAGGGGACTTTCAACCAAAAAGGATATCTCTAGCACCATAGTATATCTAAGAGTACACAAATTAATAGAACATGATTAGATGTCACTATATACTCCTCACACAGAGTTATGATCCTTGAAGAACTGGTTGAATCATATTCAATGAGTACGTAGAAATGTCAGGATGCCTCAATAAATATTTAGTTACCGACATGTCATATTTCTGAAGCTGTAGACGCTCTTGGGCATGCATAGCCTTTAAATTTTATAGTGAGATCCCCTTCTCTGAGAAAGGTTCTTAAGATATTTCCACAGAAGAGTCTCCTCATCATAAGATCGGGAAATCTAAACCCTTCCATTTCCCAACTGAGCCATGTAGAAGGCTCAATGCCAGGACTGCCAGATGATCTAATGGTGTCCTAAATAGATGGAAAACATGGTCACCACATTAATCAAATCCATTGCCGACTGTGAGTTGGGATCACCTTGGAACCTAATGGGTCTCTATCACTGAAACTCGTGAAGTGGTCTCTACCTGGGAATCTCATCTATAGGTACCAAGAGTACCATGTGCTAATGCACATGTGGTGGTAGTGATGGTACACCACTTGGAGGTGTTGAATTCAGTATGAACCCATGTACCCATCTCGTCCCGCTATGGATCATCTTCATGATCATGCAGTGGAATCCTGGATGACTGTCTACATAGAAGCATCTTGAAATAAAAAATATGTACCATGAACAATAGAATAAACATAGTGAGATGACTCATGAATGACATGTAAAACACATCCCATTCCAATATGATGCATGTACGATTATTTTTCCCTAGAATTAGTGTGTTCATGTACTAGGTCGAAAAGTAGAATTCAGGGTCTTAGTGTATGGATACGTCGATCAGCACACAAACAATATATTCCATATACTAAAATCCAAACTTGAAAAACTTAACACTATTTCCCCAAACAAAATTCATAGACTCGGGATTCATAAGGTAGAAATGACCACCTCTAATAACCCTTTATCATGACCTGACCCCAGGGCTCATGTTTTGACTACCCCCTACCCACCTTCCATATGGTAGGGGTTGGTGACTAGCACTAAGTAGGAATATCCAAGACAAATGAGAGGCATTTTTTTAAGTAACTATACACAAACACCCAAATCAATGCCAAAGATTCCAGAAAGACAAAACACTAATAAAAAAACACAAGGTATGAAAATAGAAAAATGAAGGTAAACATATCCATAATAAAAGACCAACTGAAACTGAAAAGTAAAAGTAAAAGTCTTTGGAACTCCTCTTTAGAAATACCTACCTGAAGGGTGGGTATAGAAATAGCTGTCTGAAGGTGAAGAAGTTCATCTCATCTGTCGAGCCAATCTAAGTACCACCTGTCCCCAGTTTAGAAAGAACTCCATAAATGAATCGATCTTCTACACAAGACACGACACATGCGTGTGAATCCCTAGTCGGGGTGAGTAAAACAGTACTCAGTAGGGATACCAAACCATAAAGGTATACCAAAAAGAAATACACAAAGAAGACTACCAAAGAGGTGCATGAAATGTAGCCTCTAATAAGTACATTCAACAGAGTCACTAGAGTCAGCTCAAAAAAGTATAAATCTAATGATTGAAATGAAATACTATCATTCAAAAATGATGAACACCTTGTACTGTTAAGACACTCATCCCCAATGAGTCACATAGGCCTGTTACGACACCTAGAATAGCTCATCACTTATTCCTACTAGGGATCCTAGACCCTCTCAACACATAGGCCGGCTGGGGAACCTAGACATTCATTTAAAATTATTCTTATCATAGCTAGCCATAGGATTCCTACTCGAAGCACACTTGATTCTGGGAGAATCTACTCCTCAGGCCCTTCTCTATGTCTCAACATCCCCAAAAACCCACATTGAGTATAGAAAAATTAATGTCTTCTCACAAGGGTCCCAATGTCCTAAATAGCTAGTCAATGAGACATGTAGTTTGGATGTTATGAAGATTTTAGTGAAATGGGGCTGGTTGGGTCTCAGACCAATCCAAATCGACCAAGATCGATCTGGTCGGGTCTTAGCTGACCTGGTCTGGCCTGGCCCAAGGGCCTTCTAGACCCATACCGTTGGGTCATGTGTCTAGCCTATCGGGTCACCCAGGGGCTTGATCTTCATCTGACCGAGCCAGTCTTGGTAGGCCAATTCTATCCAATTGGGACGCAATGAGTGTCGTGTTCGTCTGATCCATGTGGGTCGATGAGTAGCCACCCCACAGATTATTCATGAGGTCTGAACACAGTACTTCACCGCGTCTTCCCACACTATCGCCAACCGTATGTCGGTATCCTCTAATCACAACCCACCCACTGGTGACCTATAATCACAACCCATGGTGAATGTTGCATGCCTCCATCGGTTCTTGGGTGCACCACCTCCAAAACATGGTCATTGATGGCGTGCCTATGAGTGCATCAGCAGGACACCAAATGAGCTTTGGTTTTCCTCTTTCTAACTAGATGTCCCGCTCTGATCCTGTTTCACCACCTCCACTTATGTGTTCTTAAAGCCATCTTGAGGTCGATTTGAGGGTCCAACCATATTCGGAACCTCCAAAAAATAATCTGACGTGACCACCTGGGTATGTTGACGAATAACATGAGGATGAAGAGTGGTCACATTAAACACCCAAGGAAACAAACATCAACCTTCATTCATTGGATTAGAAATGAAAGGGGAGACGATCAGATAATTTCCAAGATATAATCCTATCCTCTATCCCCGCATGTCAAAATATTATTCCTTCAAGGATGAACGACCCGTGGGTTAGTTTTAAAGTTAATTGACCGATGTTCGTCACATAGAAATGGTGAAAGTGGAATGATAATTGCATAGAAATAAACCCCTACCTAAGTTTGGATCCATTAATGAGAGAGGGAGAATCTTGTGTTCTTTGTTCATTAGTCATCTGATGTTTGATCCAAATCCATTCTTATATTCATTTTCATTCTTAATTCATCACCACTCGTTGTTCTCCATCAAATTACCATTAAGACTCTAGTGAAAAATCCAGGACCCTCCCCTGATCACTAATCTCTATTAATCAACTTAATGTAGAAAATACGTTTCATCATTTCTGTTATGTAGAGTCCCCAAATCTTCACACAGTTTCATTTGTAAATGAAACAGTATTTATTTTACACTATTTTATTTATGAAATGAACCTGAAAATTTTTACACTCGAGTTTAAGCATTATTAAACTGTTTCATTTCTAAAATTAAATTGCTAGATCGACATTGCGTTGTAGCGAACCATTTTTTAACAAGATAATCTTTCTTAGGTTTATTTTATTTTTCTTTAAAATAACTAAAATTTACATTTACCCTTGACTCGTGCCGGTCGGGGATAGCCCCCCCCCCAAAGAATGAACACCCTCATGATCACAAAAGGACTCTCGGATTTCCAATCTGAGTTACCATTTACGAGTTATAGGATTTAAAAATAAAATAAACTTTATTTAATTATTGATTTACGGTTATGGCCTAAAAATTACATTCCACGGTTGACCCGTGCAAGCCAATGTTAGGGTCTACTAAATGAAAATACCCCATTACTAACTCAATGGTGGTCTCATATTTTCATCCTGAGTCATCATTCAGGAGTTATAGATATTTTAAAAATAAAATAATTTTATTGAATAATTTTATTTATAGTTATTCGGTTTTCTAGTTTTCTCACAAGAGGCCCACAATAACAAAATTAAAGTCATGCCTAGGGTAAAAATGCCATCTTAAACGTTATTGTTCCCTCATATTTCTGATCGGTGCACCCATTTATGTTTTATTCAACTTTTTCTAGAAAACCACTCACACGTGTTATTTAAAAGATTATCATTTTTAGACGGACCATTCGAGGAACACTGATCCTCGGAATCGCACATTGTCTCAGCACTTGGTCTCAAAATTTTCCAACAAATGATATAAAAATAAAATTGAGAAAATCTGAGTTATTATTATTGTTAAATAACTCTATTTTAAATTTTTTAATTAGGGAATAGAATTAAAAAAACACATCATTAATTTTCCAAAAAATCATTCACATTATTATTTAAATACATAAGTGTTCCATGTAGTTAAGGTAATTAGAAAAAAAAAATTGTCACATCCCATCTTGGATGGGATAGTGAATGAATAACGATTTATAAGGAGGAGTGCATGGATATGTTTCCCACATGATACGTTTTTTATTTAAGCACTATGATGATATATGGAGCATCTAAATGGAAAGGGAGATAAAATGTTAGGATAGGTGTGAGTGGATCTAAAAGAGAATGATACCACTTCTTAGTGGTCTAGGAAATTACATGTGGTATATAATCTACTATCTAAATAGGTGTTCTAGATATGACATTGGAACCTATGTTGGGTAGATTTTGAGATCCCACATCACACTAGTACAAAAATAGAATTATTACATCAGTTTTTTATGTTAAATTTTTTCAAGTGATAAAAAAATACATGATTTACATTAATTATTCATCCAAACATTAAAAATATTTACAATTTCATATATTAATAAATTCTATATTTTAATAAATTTTTATGTATATTTATAAGAAATATAATGTTAATTATTTCTTTCATGTTTCTTTTTAGATAACCAATGTAAAAAAATATTTTCTAAAAAAATCAATTCCTAAAAAATAACCGTACATAGATTTTTGACGAATCAAAAAGAGAAATCATAATTTCATATGATACATTATTTAATTTAAAGTTATAAAAAAATATTTATCTTTTAATGATTCAATGATAATAATATAAATATATTAATTAAAATTATATTAAAAATCAAATTTGAGTAAAATAATTTATTCAATGTATTTTACTTCTAAGAAATGATATTTGATAAATCTCAATGTTTTAAACAATTTCAGCAATATAATAGAAATAATTTTCCATATTTCTCTCACTGAACCCAACCTCTCTATCTCTGAAATAGACATTTTATCATTATTTGAAATAAATGAAAGAAAAATGGATAGAGAAATAAAAATTTGGAAAAAATATACATGAGTATTATATATTTGAATATGAGGGGAGAAGTGAAATAATTAGAGGTAAATGTAATATATATAATATAGTTTGATATATTTTTATGTAGGAATTTAAAATTTTAAGCATGGTGAAGAAGAAATTAATTTTTTATGTAACGTGTGGTGAATTTTTAGATGGTATAACAAAATTTCATTGGAATGTTACAAAAATAAATTAATTTTTTCATGAAATGTTATAATTTTTAAAATTGGTTATTTCAAAAAACAATGTTAAAAATAAATTCTAAAATATTTTTAAAGCTAGTTATAAAAATAAATTTTTTAAATTCTCAAGTTTTAAGTTTTTCAAATTTTTTATTTCAAAAATTCTCATTATAAATATTCATGAAAATATTTTCAATGGTAATTATTTAAATGAATGATGTTAAAATTATTTTAAAAATTTATAAAAATCCATTTTTGAAATAACCGATGTTAATAATACCCATGTTATGGTTTTTATGTTTTTTATTAAATAAAGAACATAAGAATATTTTTCACATTTTTTTATATATTAATAATATTAAAAAATAGATGTTATAAAAAATTTTATAGATGTTTGATTTGGGAAAGGATATAGTGAATTATTTATAGGATGGATGGTGTAGATACATTTCTGGTTCAACCTATTTTTTGGCAACCATAGGGTGGGTGTGTGGAGGATACCAATAGGGGGACATGAGGGACTGTGTGATTGGATCCCAATTAGAAAAATCCTCTAAAATTTAATCTAGTCTATTAAAAAAATTAGGAGGGTTATCTATTTAAGGCGGGATAATAAATATTTATTTCATAATTTAAAATATCATTCTGAAATTCCCATTGTTTTAGACCATGTGAATCATCAATATAAATGATAATTTTTTTGAGTGTTCAACCTTGAATATATTTTTATCTTTAATAAGAATATTATACATGGGTTATATACTAGTTTTTCTATAAAAAAATACCCTTATCCAGCTTGGAATCCAGTTATACCGAAAAGTTATATTTTATTTCCATATTTTTAACCCTTTTTTATATAAACATATTGAAATCAAACCTTTCCAAATAAAATATATTCATTTTTAACCCTTTGATATTATAAATTTGATTGAAAGAGAATATCCACGTTTATTAATGCAGTCCATTGATTTTAAATTCAGTAATTTATACTAAATATACCTTACTGATGGGTTAACCATGATGTTTATCATAAATGAGTAATTTATTTTATGAAATTTATTCATTTCAAGGATTTGACTGATTATTTATAAAAATTACATGTAAAGTGGGACTATAATTATATATCACCAAATGAATTAAGTAATGTTTTATATTAAGAGATATTGTGTTTATGTCTTGATCTAGATAATGTGAATTATCATTTAGATGTGTCATAAGTTCCCATTGTTTAACCATACTTTGGTGGAAAAATTTTCCGTAGAAGATATTTTACTATATGATTATTTTTTCACATATCATATATTACTCAGGTTTCAGTATTATTATTTATTCATTTATTATTATTATAATATAATGATTTAACCTATATTAGTTGATAGAAAATTTATTATAACACAAATATTTTTTTACAAACACATATCTAGATTTATAACCTCATCCCTTTTTTATAATATTGAATTTCTAGAAAATCATAAATTTTATTAGACAAAGATTATATAAGTGTTAATCATAGACCATTTCTAAGAAAAAATATTTTTTAGAATTTATTTTATTTCCTATATCATATACATACTTTTCAAATACATTTGACTTTCAATTTATGGAATCAAATATAAAAATAAAAAGTCATATTTCATAATGAAATATGTATTATTATAATAGAATATCTCAGAGAGAGTATTAGGAATCATAATTAGTAATAGGGAAATGTTTTTCTATCCTTTAAATTATGTTAAAAACCTAAGATAAAAACCTTATTTCAAGTGAACTAATTAAGGTATTACTAGTATGAACACAAAGGGTTTTTATTTTAAATGAAACTAGATTTATAAATATTTATATTCTATAGAATAATAGATTCATCTTAAATTTGTATATATATTTTAATATGTTTAGAGATTGTAGATGCATAAATAGTAATAACTTATACCGAGACATTAATAAATATGAAAATTTTCCCAATGTTCATCTGTGCATTATGAGTATTGATATAGAAAAAAATATATCTATTACAACTCAAATGATAAATGTTATATAAAATAACCTAAGTAGATGGAGTTCGTTGGTTCATTACGCTATGACATACCTATGATTGATCATCCAATGAGTTAAAAAATTTCTTAATTTAGTTGGTCCAATGTTTTACTTATACCCACAAGGTTGGTATCCTCTATAAATAAGATATATTTTTTAATTTAATGTTTACAAAAAATGTTATTATAGAATAATATCACTCATATCGAGAAGAAGATCAGTTGTTGTTTTTGATAAACAATATAAAGAATGAAGTGGTTGTGGAAACCATGTTGTGGAGTGATTTCAAGAATATATTTCTTGAGAAATATTTTCCTCGCATTAAATAAATAAAAATGTAGCATCAATTCCTAGAGCTAAATAAGAATAACGATATATCCATTATGGAAAATAAAGATAAATTTAAATTTATGGAAAGGAATGCCTCCGAATTTTCTATTAAAATAAATAGTAAGATAAATATATAATGAAATGTTATGAGTTATATTATTCAAAACACCATATTGATATAAGTGTTTAAAAGTTACGACGAAATCATTCAATAATCCTTGAAGATAATTATAGAGTTTTAGAAATCGTAATGGTCTTATGGATTTTTTTATAAGAAGGGTAAAGAAGAACATAATTCTTAAACTCTATCTGACAAAGAACAAAAAATAAATAATGTATAATATAACACCTATCAAATATATGGAATAAAGTTCCATGAAAATAATTTTCAATGAAATTAGAGATGCATTATGTGTGGAAGTAAGGGATAAAATTACCAATATTTTTTTAATGAATTAATAATTGTTAATAAAGTGTCATTTTTTGGATTTACATAGAGAAAAATAATATTATTTGAAATTATCAATTAGTTTTGTGGTGATTTGGTTTTAAATAATTTAGATATTATATTAATAAATAATCAAATAAAATTATAATAGAAGGGAATAGAAATCTTAAACCACTGAAACCGTGAGGGAAAACACATATATATGCTATGAATATTATTTGGAACATTCTAATGATGTCTTTAGTATTTGATTATTCCTTATAAAAGAACTAAGTAAATTAAAACACTAATAACGTGATAGTATATAGTCACATCCATAGGAAAAAAGAGTTGGGTTATAATTATGTATTTATTGAATTAAATGGAAATCAACAAAATGGATATGCTACGATGTTTCATGTCACACTAGGATTAATGAGAGAATTTTAAAGTGAACAACTAAAAAACTAAAACTCTTAATAATAAAGGATATTAATGTCTAATTAACATAATAAAAAATTCTTAGTCAGTGTTCATAATATTGTCTTAGTCAATGATTTATATGTCATTAAATTTTATTTAGTAATTGTCACTCCATAGGTAATAGAAAATCCAGGAGAATGATTTGAGAATCCAGATTCACTATATCACCCATCACAATAAATAATTTATTTAGTTATTAATTGAATGTATACTCTTAATAAAAATATATAAGAAAACTGATTCAATATTAAATATACAAATTGAGATTATAAAATAAGAATCATAAGCTCAATTTATTTTTTTATGATTTCAAACAATCAACATAATTCAATATAGAAATAATATAATAAATTAGAAGATAAATATTAGAAAATAGATCACATTGATCCATTATAAAATATTTTTTTAATCATATGTGTTTTACCTCCAACTTTATTCTTACCCTACTCTCATCTCTTTTAACATGTCAATTTTTCTAACACATTCATACCATATTCTCCCCCTTCTCTGTATAAGTATTCTCTTATCATCTAGGTTTCCAATGTGCTTCGCCTAATGACATAACTTTATTCATAAAACCAATCCTTGAATTATTCCATGTATTTCATGTCACTCTATATACCTTTTCCTGTATTATTTAATATTTTCAGATTATTTAGATTGCATACCATGGAAAGGTGAATCATAAATTTTTTACAACAGATGGGATATTATATATGATCATCATTGTACATTCCATGTATGAAAATAATCATTTTAAACATTCTCCCATATTATGTGGAGGATTTATTGATAAAGTGAGAATAATATTAGATCATGAAATGAAAATAATTCGAATCATGAAATAAATGTTCACAGTCTAGAGAATAAATTTAATCATAGTGAATCTAAAGTCCATATCTTTGGATATCATATCATAGATGAATATGAGGATTGTAAATCATTTTTCTAGATCTTAAACACTTTATTGATGGCCAAAAAACATGAATAATATTGATTTTCATTCATATAATATGGATATGATGCCTATGCGGCACAAAAAATTACTTAAATTGTAGGGTTTTCATTTGACGTTGGAGATCAATAGAACATGGATCACCTGTTCTTGTGGAAAATAATAGTGATTTTCCTCCCAATGGAACAAAAATCTGAAAAAATAATTCATCTAATGGTTAACAAAACTCACAATGAGTATATGAACATCTCACCATATGCTCACAATGATTTTATATATCTCATTTGTATAAAAAATATATTAAATCAGTAAATTATTTATTTTTCTTAGTAAATTTTTCCAAAATTACATATAGAAAATATTCAATTTTCATGTTTAAAATCATCCAATTATAAATATAAAATATGAATAACCCAGGTATGTGAGTAAAAATAATAATGATTTGAAATAAAAATATTTTTCATACATAATTTCCCAACCTTCTAAAATAATCCAAAAAAATGCAAGGCATTAAATTCAAAAAAAAATGATATATAGAATCCTTAATAGAAAATTTGAAATTTATTAATTATAAATTCATCCAAAATAAACTATAATATAATATAAATCATTTTATATTCATTATTGGAACATAATTTGGGTTTAATATCAATAAAAATCATTAAATATAAAAATATACATACTTCTAAAGATGACCTCACCACCCAAACACACACACACACACACATATATATATTTCATAGAACATTCTCATTTATCCTATAGAATATTAAAGTTCAGTACTAAAATAAATTTGGATTTTAACAACACAATATTTTCATATTTTAGGAAATAATAAATTTTAATATCAAACATAGTAATATAAAAATATTTTTTTAAAAAAACCCAGTAAATTAAATTTTGAAGGCTCCAATTATTTCCAATAAATTCCAACATATCATAAAATAAAAAATTATGAAATATCAATAATATTATGGGATTTTTAATCATTTAAAAATATATAGTCATATTAAAATCATATTTAAATTATATTAAAAAATGTTCTTCAATTATCCTTACAACTAAGTCGTTTAGTTACTCAATCAATATCCTTAATAAAATCACACAGGAAAACACACTATAATATGCTTAAGAACCAATTTATTTACGTTTATGTACAATATAGAGCTTACCTAAATTTTCATGAGAAACATAAATGGAATTATTTTAATTAAATATTTTTCAAATAAAATAAACAAATATAAATAATATATACTCAATTAAAAAATTAAATATTAATAATATTATTGATTTTATTATTTTAAGATCTTTATTTGAGAGAAGTAAATTACCCATTTTCTAATTCCTTCTTTAATTGGTACCACACAAACAATATATATATATATATATATATATATATATATATTCATTTTTTTGTATATAATGGAATGAAACCAATCACAACCTGTAATTCCCACTATTATTGTTTCCCTAAGACTATGTGTTTTGCTTATGACATAAAAGGGTGGGGTAAAATAAGCAATTACAAAGCACAAAATCCTAGTTAATTGTTACTAAATAATATAATAAATAAGAATCTATGATTTTTTTTATATAAATAAGAAACATAACATGGATTATAGACTCTTATTTAATTTGAGACATTAATTTATAAAATATTATAATTATTTTTTATGAACACAATTGACCAAATTGAATTTAAAATATTATAATTAAAGTAATAATAGTCTATAATTTCCCGTACAATTTTTTTATATTAATTGAACATTTGGTATTGTATTCTACAAAAATTGTTCTATAAAATACACATCAATGCACCCAATTCATGAATTATTAATTAAATTCATTATTCACCTATATAATCGATGGATTATTAATTTGATTAATTCCATGTAAATATTATTCTTTAAAATTACATCATTTTATGATTCATATGTAAACATGTTTTCTTGGATGAAAAGAAACAAATCATACATGTTTTTCTATAAAACTATTCCCCTAAACTTATCATAATTTTAATCTTATTTTTTACCATGGTGAGATAATGTAATAAATTAATATATTTAAAAATATTTATCTTAATAAAACTCATGTAAGGAAGTATAAATATGATGTGGAAGTGATACCTACACTTCCACATTACAAATAATCCTTATGTATTGTTGGTGTAATCCTCTTTAACTCTAAGGGTTTCCTATAAAATAATTAACTCTGATTAACAATTTTGTTATTTGTTTTTAAAATGTAATTATAAAACTAAAAATAGAAATTATGTAATTGAATAAATTTAATAAAAAACATATACAACTCCGCAAAAATCCTTAGTTTCCTCTTAAGTGTGATAAATTATTAGCTTCATTTATAAAATCCTAAAAAATTCAAAATATGGTGGATAATGTCGTTTATTTTATTTAATCCACCATATATTGTTTTCTTTACAACTTAGAATGAATAATTTTTCATATGAATGCAAGGATTCATGGTAGCAGCCTCCATCATTAAAATATAAAATTTTCCCTAGGAGGATTTCATTTATAGTGAAAAAATGTAATCCAATAAAATTTAATATTTAAAATTTCTGTATTTAATGTTTATATAGGGATAAAATAAAATTTTGGGATGCTTCTTTTATGTATCAAAATCTTCATCTCCTACCACATCCATTTTGGAATTTTTTTTCTTCTTCCATACTAAATTAAAAGTGCACATTATACTACTTATTAACTCAAACAATTTAGTTTTACAAATAAAAAGAAATATTTTTTAATTAAGGTAAATTCATATCTCTACCAACTTCCTAATATCGATTGTTTTCTAATTAATTTTCATTATTTATTTCTTTTGGATAACAACTTATTATAGGGTTCAGTAAAGGAGAATCATCCATTAATTTGTCTTCAACCTCCACCACTTTTGTAAGAGTGAAGAATTTATATATCTATTTATCATTATTATAATATTCATATTTCAATAAATTCATCTCCCAATTCATAAAAAATGATTATCCTAATATTTAATTGTAAAAAAATATACAATATTTATTTTAATTTGTATAAATAAATAGTAAATATTATAAAAATTGATATGAGTATGAATGGAATGAAAATTTATAAAAACATCGTAACTAAAATTGATAATTCTCATAGTTTGGAATCTCTAATGAATATTATACAAATAAAAATCATCATACAATGGAGAAATAGTATATACTATAGAATATACATTTATCAAATAGGAATTAAAATTATAAAATTAAGTGTAAATTATAATTCTGGAATATAGAGAATGTTAGTAAAATTCAAATGTATCATATTTTAATTATATGAGCTTTTAAAATGGATAAAGAATGTATTTGAAAGGAAATGTGACTAATAGAATATTAATATAATTATTTTGAATAACATATGTTACAATAAAACCATTATAAAAATAATTTAATTAATAATTTAATTTCTCTTGGTTAGGGGTGGATTTTAATAATATGGGTATCAAATTTAAAAACATTATGTAGAAATTTAAAAAATTATAATTTTCTTATATTTCTAAAAGTCATATTTTGGGTCGAATATTAAAATATGATATTCATAAAAAATTCACTCTATAAGGTTATTATGATTTAAAAATGATTCAATAACCAGATTTTATAATATTAGAAAACAATATGTATTATTTTTTAAATAAATTAACATATATTACTTAAATATATATATATATAATTAGTAATGTACATTTTAAAATCATAAGAAAGGTTTTATTCCTTTATAAACTATTTTTGATTCCACATTGTGTATTCATTATTATTTTCTAATAATATTAGTTTTGGAAGGACTAAAAGTCCATAAAACATAGTTTTTAATGAATCATGTTAGTTTAGTAGTCAAATTTTTTTCCTTGAGAATCCATTTTTGAATTTTAAAATTATAATATTTTATTAACAATATTTTATGGTATCAACTATATAGTTTATAATATATTTAAAATATTTCACAATGATTAACTACATCTACAACTATATATATTCGAAATTAATTCCATTAATATTTAATTTCACTATCTCTCCTAAATACCCCTTAAATTAGTTCATTTTTCATTAGATGATATCTTCTAAGATCAAGGTGAATCACATTAAAGGTTACCATGTTCTCTATTTACCTCACTTTATATGTTGATTTTGTTATTGTGCGAATCTATTTTGGATTTTTCGTAAAGACTATGTTACACATCGATATATAGTATTGTACTATTCTTCCTAATTATTATTCATGAAATTGATATAATTTTTTTTCTTAAACTCCATTCGTCATTTTGTAATGGCACCAGAATACTTCTTTATCATTCTGGAAACGTACTATTATTTAAATTACTAGTGTATAATATATTTTTAGTATAATTGAGATATAATTTATAATATAAGGATGTAATCTATATCAAAGTAATATATATCTATTTTAACCTTTATATGGCAATGAATGAGAGTACTTCTAATATTGGCACATGAATTCCTTTTGAATCAATTCTACCAGTATTGGGATTTATGAATTAATGAATTTCTGATCTCAATAAATTGGTTACAGAATACCAATTATAGATGAGATTTATCAATCAATTATTTTTTCATTACTTGTTTTAATCCATTATTAATTAAAATCCAAAAATAATAATAACTTTTATACTGATACATTTCATTATGAAATAAATAATATTCATTGAAAATTACTCATTTTTGAGGTTTCATTTTACAGATAACCATTAAAATAGATTAACCTATACTTAATTATTTAATTAATGTTTATTCACCTATATGGTCATATCATTCAATTAATTTGGTAAAACTATTGACAAAATCATATATTTCTTGATTTTATATGAGTAAATCATGTAAGAAAATCATTTCTTATTATTAAGACATGTATTGATAAATGTTAATTATATATAATTTTAAATTTTATTTTTTAACCAATATTATCATATGACGTAATTCATTATACGAGGAAACATTATGAGTGGGTATTAAAAATATATGTTCACTTGGTGTATTAATATGTATCATGAGATAATTAATATTGGGTAATGGGGTCTTCCATACCCATTATATATGTTGTTTAGGAACAATTAATTGATATAATACTTATAAATTCATGAGATTATGTATTTTTATTAGTATGTTACTTACCATTACATTATCCATTAATTATTATGATTTTTTTCTGTGGATTTAAAAATATATTTCTCATATTATTTATATTATTATAAAGTATTTATGTATGTTGTTTTATATATATGTTATCCAATACCAAGTATTTGATAACAAATTTTTCCAATGTTTCTCCATTTTATCATGTTATCAAGATGAATAATAAATATAAATCGATGGATAAGATTATTTTTTTACAAAATAAACATTTTATATATTTTATAAACATTTTAATAATGATTAAGTTAGAATTATACCCTTTAAGGCTCCCAAAAAAATTATCCTTTTTAAAAAATTATGCAACATGTTATCAGTGAGAATCGTCTACTGAGAAACATTAGAGATCTGAAGAATTGGAACATATTATTTAATCATAAAATAGGTGGAATTATTGTTGGTTTTTTTGTATTTAGTACATCAATGGTCATGTATGGGGCCTTGTGATTTCATCTTATAGACCATTTAAGGTTACCCTTCAACCAAATTAAAAGGGGTATTATCTAAAAAATAAACGGCCTTCTATATTTTATCCTGTAATACATTATCCGTGTAATAACTAGAAACTAGACTTTGGTAATTTTCACCTAAAATACGCTATGATAGATTATATTATACTATAGATTATTATATAAATAATTCTCAAGTTTGTGGTTGATTTTATAAGATAATCTCCATTATATCTATATATATGAGATACAACAACTTGAACTATTCAAATGATGTTGAATTTGACCTTGGTTATCTCAACATCATCATCACTTTCAAAGCATCAACATAATCCAACCTCAAACATATCAATAGATCCAAAAATAATAATAATTAAATAAAATATAAATATGTAGTTGAATTTCAGATTAAATTCCCACATTACCAATATATTTAAAATTTTATTAAATGAACTCAAATTTAAAAAATAACTGGTATTAATTATATGAAATTATAGAGTAAAAATATATAATATTTTGGTTCAATCTAGTCCCAAAAACATATATTTTTCTTACATTGGTAAAATCCTACACCAAATTCAAATTCAAACATCTCAAGTCCCAAATAAAAAAATAGTTCTTTTTTTCGTAAATTCAGCATTCCTTATATATGAATCTAAATTAAATAATTTTTTTTCATTAAAATCTATTAGATGTTACCTATTCATAGTTTATATCTACTATCCTATAATTAATAGCCTCTTTTCTCAGGAAAAAAATACCAAAATCATTTATATTCTCATGTTTATGTATGATTTCAATACACTTATTATATCTATTATTTCTCCACTCAATTGAGAGAAGTGAACATGTCAATCAAATGGTATTTAGAATTATTTGTATTAATATTTTTGGATTGTGGAAAATCATTAAAAAGGATCAAATTAGGTATTATAGACTTATTGAATTTAATAATGATTTATTTTTATATCCAACAAATAATAATACCCCTTTTTCCACTTTCTATTTTATCACCAATCAAAATATTTTATTTCTCCTATGTTATTACTTCTAATATCAAAATATTAAAAAAGATGATTCCATTCTAAATTATCATTTTACTTTATTTTATATTTTTGTTTCAAATTTCTATTTATATGTTTTTATAGATAAATAAAAATCATAAAATTTTAAAGACTATGAAAGACTCTTTAAAAAAATGTATAGTTCTTGAAAATACATCCAAAATATGTAAATTTTCTAAAAATAATCCCTTGAATAAATAATTTTCATGTTTATCATTTACTATTAACAATTGATTTTACAAAGAGTAGGGTTTTAATGAATTATATGAAAGTAATTTGGCTCTAGAAATTATATTTATCGTATCCAAGAATTGAAATAAAGATAAAATTATTTGGTGGTCCAATATGTTTCAAAATGTGTTTTCAAAAATATTACCTTAATCATCTTAATATATCTCATAAAATATATACATTTTTTGAAAAGTTAATATAAGTTCTATAAAACATTTGATGACTCCAGACTCCAAAAAAAGTCAATTGTAAAAATATATAAAAAGGTTTTGAGTTTATCTCTATATAATATTTTTAACATTGAATAATAATTTTATACATGAATATAACAATAAAATATAATTATTACTATTTTTGAAATTAAATTTATTGAATAGAATAATATCAATAATTTTTTATGGCTTAAAATATTTTGTCAATCAGGTTTAACAAGTATATTTAAAATTCAAATTAATAATGGTATTCAGAAAAGCTTTTTTATAAAAACTAAATACAAAAAAATCTAAACAAAAATAAATTGTTTCTTCCTTCTACAAAATTCTTCATAAAATTTCTTAAAAGTAGACAATTCATATATTTATTTAATATTTAAAAAAAACTAGGAGAATTAAATAAAACAATCAGATGAGTTGATTATAAGTGTAATATTAATGATAGAGTGTCACAATTAGTTTCTCCAAAAAATATTATCTAAAGTGATTGAATCTATAGTTATTCATTGGGAATGTATAATTATCAAATTCATTTTTGAATTACAAGAACCCAAAAGTATAAAAATCATTGCTAGGAAATAGACTGCGGTATTTGGAATGGAATTATCCATTATTAATCTTATGTCTTCAATTAAATAAAAAAATTCACTCTTTCCTCAGACATGATATTTAGAATCAATTGATCAAGAAAATATTTATCATTAACATTATAAACTTGAAAATTAATAAATTAATTACTCACAATATCTTGAATACCATATAAATAAATATTTATTAGAACATTTTATTCTACTGAACTTGTGTTTAATTACTTAAACATAAATTAAGATCTATGATTATTTTTAAATTTTTAGGTTTGACCAATGAAAAAAATTATCATGAGGGATATTTAATGGTTTTGGTGTGAAAATTTATATTTTTATATGAGTTAAAATATACAAAACTAATCTTATAGAAGTACAACATGAATAACTAGATTAAGGAAACTCAACTAGTATAATGAAATTTAAGAAAAAAGTACTATAATAGAATAATAGGTGTTAGAATATGGATGTATCTAGGTTCCAGAAGCATAAACACTAAAGGCATCCATATTCAAAAGTAAGTGTCATAAGAGAACATAAATATACGGCAACAAATATTCAGAAAATGTTGTGATATGGGAAGACAGCTGAATCTAGTTATTTATGGATACATATGTGTGAATAAGTATTGCATACAAGTATCCTTATATTTTCAATGGTTATGATATAATAATATTAAGTTTCAATATAATATTAATCGAGAGAAAATGATGAATTTATATAAGATACTATGTGTTTTTAGAATCATGAAATGATGATGGAAATGTGTTGAAGAATTATGAAATTTATGCCTTTATCTAAAATATCAGTTAATGTGCTGGTGCTATGCTTATTGATTTGAACATGTAGAGGGATGTCCATAAATGCTAGAAGGTGATTGAACTAGGGAATCAAATAACTATGGTGATGAATTGATATAAAATGATAGTCCTCATTCACATATTAAAAGTTAAATTATGGATCACCAATTTGATGAGGGTTTTAGGTATCCTAGTAAGAGTTTCACAATGACTTAAGTGGGATGTATAAGGGGAAGAATTGTGTTCTTACAATTATTATCGACATAAAAAAACACCATTTAAAATTCTTATTCAAATATTAAATTCACTATTTATTAGATATTTAGTCGGAATTATAAAAAAATGAGAGATTATGACACCAATGATTTATAGAGGTTTTTAGACACATATCCCCCAGTCCACTCCATCAATACAATTTTAAGAGTTTAGTGATTTTGACTAAACCAACTATTTTCCAGGGGGATTTGTATCCAGGTTAGAGAAGTTTTTATATATTATAAAGTTAAAAAATATCTCAACTAGGAACTCCCTGGATAAGACCTATCCATGTCATTCACAACTCTAAAGATCAATATCACTCATTTTAAAGAATATAAGGTATAAAAATATTTATATCTATAGCACACAGTTCCATACAAAAATTGATAGTATATAATATAAATTCAGTATAGAGAGAATATATATTAAATATTATATGATTAAATAATATTTTCTATAGACATGTATTGGAGGAATTTAAAAGAAGCTGTTATTAGTCAGAATGTTTTGTAGTAAGTATTATATTGTCAAAAACAATTTATATGTTTCATGTTTTCGAGTATACACAACACTAATTTTTTTTTAATTTAAACTCTTCCAATGAAATGTTGTAGACTCCAACTATAACATCCTCAAATTTTTCAATGTATGAGATATTAAAGATTATAAGTAGTTCATTCTTACAATACTTCTTGTATATTTGGGGTTGTTTATAGATGTTTTTTTAACTAGATAAGGGTCCATGTGTTGTTGTTTGAATATTTGGGGAAGGTCTAAATTTTATAGTGTCTAGATGGTAGCCAGTGGCTAGTGGGTGGAACCCAACAACCACTTGATGGACTTCCAATAGGCCTCAAGGGACCTACAATCTACACGAACTAGTCAGTGGGGTTCCACCATCCATCTATTAGTTCTAAAAGAACCATTGTGGTTCTATTAGGAACATCGTCATGTTGTTGGTTCCACCAGATGACCAGTGCACCCATCGAGTCACTATTTCACCTACTCTAGTTGTGCATTAAATACACCCTATGGGTTTTAATTTCACATTTTATCCACCTTAATATATATCTTTATATTTCCATTTTGGAAATTAATTTTTTTTGAGACCTTTACCTTGGTCTATAAACTCTCCAATAAATATCACATTTTCTCTCCAAACCCTGACCAATTTGGGAAGAAAGAATGGAATGTTTTTCCTCTAGATCCGTTACATATCGTTATTACTCCTTGATAAATGTGTGTGGATATATATTGGACATATTTTTTACATGATCATAAGATGATGAATTCCATTTTCAGTATAGATCTGTGGAAAATTATTCAAAATCTGTTCATTGATCGATGATGGATTTGGTAAATTTTTCTTCCTTCCACTGTAATATCTCAGAATTGGTTCATGTTGATAGACACCTTCAGATATGTGATTCTAGAATAAATTCCATTACTTGGAATTATCTCGATCCTACCATAAAATACTATTTCTTGATGAATTGGTATTGTATATATACATTCTATATGTTTTAATTGTTCTATGTGTTTGTGACATAAGATTATTCATAATGTCTTAATGAATCTTAGAGTTTTTCGTCAATAACATTTAGGTAGTAAGTTCCTTATCATTTTTTCCCAGATATAAATTTTATCCGCTGTATGATTCATGTTTTTACAATTTTTTTGGTTTTTACTGATGGTATTTTCATGTAGATGTGGTCATTTTTTTGATACACATGCATTCTCCTATTTTCCAGGATAATTGCTTCAGTATCTTTTTACCACACTTTTGGTTGAATTAGATGTTATTACATGATGCTATTATATTTCTAATGATTCTATTTTATGTTTTTTATATCAGTTCTACCATGTTATATATTATCTTGCCTTTGGAGGATAGTTATTGTAATACATTATAGGTGGACAATCATTGTCTATTTACACATAAAAGAGGATGCTGTGAGAAAAGTGATGATGAAGAAAGTGGATTTGTACATGAGGTATGAATATGATTTCATTATGACTTGGATAGGACATTGTTCCTTGAGTTTACTAGGTAATGTTCTAGAACATGACACTATGAGAATATCAAGTAACATGCTCATATTTATTCCTTAATGATACTGAGGGACATCTTGCTATCCTTATGGATCATTCCTGATCTTTCCCAGGTGATGTGATCATTTTTTTGGCATGGAGGTGTAGAAGGTATGACAAGGGTTTTTGGAGCTTGGTTAGAGATTGAATTGTTTGATACATGGTTAAATGTTTATTATACTTTATTTAAAATTTATTATTATCACGTAATATAGTTTTCTTTACATTTGAAAACTTGTTAATGAAGAATTGGTGGTGTATTATTGAGTTTTATTACACACATCCCCTAAAATAATATTTATAAACATATAGAATTAATGTATAGGGATACATTCAATGAAAAAAGGAATGTGATAGATAGTTGAGCTATGAATCATGGATATGAGAGTGGAATTAGGATTTAATTTAATATATATTTATATTTATTTATTTATATACCTTATTTTAACTATACATGGGTTTTCTCACCACACTAGGAGTATTATTACTAATTTTAATTAAATTTATTCTATCTATATAGTTCAACATGTTAACTCTAATTGTTATATTTTATTATATTTTGTAATATTACTATTTTTTTTAGAAATGATATTGAGGGTATAGCCTCCCCACTAATAGACATAGACCCTCACTACTAGTCATCTGCCACTTGAATATGGGGAGGCACACATGAGTTCATGTGGCTCCCTAGCTTGGACCTAGTGGTTTAGGAAGAAGAATTAAAAACATCTATCAAAGAGAAAATTATTATTTTATTTTTGGACTATCATGGGACATGGTAGAAATGATATTGATGTGTTGGAATTGGGTAAGAGATTTTATATTCTATGGGTGGGATCATGTGTAACAGATATCAGAATAACCGTTGATATGATTACCATTACAATGTTTTGATATTTTTGGGTTTTTTCTTGCATCATCATTTAGAACATAGGATCACATGCATTTTATGTACCTTTTTGGTGTGGTATAAGAGATATTGATTTAATACCCTATTTTTGTTTTATATTCAGGATTTATTTACACTCTCCTTTCTTAAATATCAATTTTTCTTTAATATTATGATATATGTACTTTAGAATTCATTAGTAGAAACTGAGCATACAATTATGGTTATATATATACAAGACTGTGACTAACATGTTGATATAGAGAACATTAGTTATTTCTCAAAGGGTTAGAACTTGGGGTTTGTGTGAAATCCCAGGGAAACCTTTTTGTGATCCCATAGACTTGTTAGGATCTATCTTAAATGCTCTAAATGTACACCTTAATGTTATAGATAGTTCTTCCTCATAGATGACTAATGAGACCGCCAATAGACATGGGTCGATATATTCCTACTAGGAAGGACTCCCCTGTTCAATCCCCAGATGTGTTGGAGGGTTCACTAGTGCACACTCCAACATCTAGTCTAGTGTTACAAGCATTAGTTGCACCTCAGAAAAGATTCCTTCTGATAGTTCCTACCTTGGGAGAAGGGAATAAGTTCCATGTTGTATTATAACAAAGAAATTCAGTTCCTACATTCACCAACCTTCTAGGGAATATGAATTTCATAGGATACTATAGGTCAGATATATATCACCATGGGTGTCATAGACCACTTTGAGACACCTATGGACTGAAAGGTAAAACTAGTGGAGTTCAAGATTTAGGGATCTATCTTAATTTAGTGGGTGATAATCAAATAAGATATAATGAGTGAGGTTATTATTAGAGAGGATTCATAAACATGTTATATAAATAATTATTTCTCAATATAATGAATTTATATAGAGAATATGAGTTTATGGATATACTATTATAGTGCATGACAATATATTCATATTACACTCTTTTATCAGAGCTTATACATTTTGATCTTACCTTGGATGGAAGTTAGTCACATTAGGAAAAATAGATCATGAACAGATATTGCCACAGAATTAGGTTTTAGGTTATGTGTTTTGACTTAGTTTCATATCGATATGTTATATGGAAGGCCTTTTCTTATGAGAAGGTTTTGTAGGATGATCATGCAATTATTTTTCTTCCACCCTTCAGAATATAGGTGAGTTTAAATCCTAAAAATCTTGTAAGCATATCTTCTGGTAGTATGAAGAGGAATACAAAGGATGTGAAAACTAGTAGAGGTATACATGTGGACCAAAGGATGAAATCTTTATCCCCCCTTAGGAGAAGATCCATAGTGTCTTTAACTTTTGGAAAGTTGGGTAATGTCACAATTTCTATACAAATCTATAGACCACCCATTGATAGTGTGGATAGATAGGGCATATATAACAGTTTTCACCATGCCTTCAAGGTATAGGTTCTATAGTGTTGTATAAAATATGTTGTCTATGACCCAAGAATCGAGTGAGGGTCCTCATCAACAAACATAGATGGGGAAGATGAAGACTATTCATGCATCTTCTATAGAGGGTCATGGAGTTGAAACAGGCTATATTTATATACTGGACTAGACACTAGTAGATGGAGGTGAGTGAATGTATACTCTTTGAGTTATGATTTTGACCATCTTTATTTTATATACTACCTTTTTTGATACTTTTTCATAACATTCCTTCTTATCTGAAAAGATTTTTCTGACATGAATTTCTAGTCTTGTTGCCTTCAAAGTTACATTACCTCGATAAGCCATTAATAATGAAATTAGACCATATTTAGGATTTTATAGTGTATCCTATAGTCTTTTTTAGTGACATAAATGGAAGTTCATGATACATGAGATGAAAAGATTTGATGTGATCCTCATTATAGAATGGAAAAACCAATTCCAAGATCTCAATGATTACTATTTCATATCGGATCAATTTACTTCATTTAAGGGGGGAAAGTGTTTATTAATTAGAGAATGGTAACTAAGAGAAGTTAGAGTTATTTTATACCTAAGTTATCTTCGAAATATCATGATAAATACTGCATGATTTTATCTTTTATTTGGATTAGAGACACCCCTCATAATTTCCTTCGGACATGGATCTCTTTCAAGAATTATTCTTGGATAAATTCATTATAAATTCCCTTTATGGATTGGTTCAATTTTGGATAGATCTCATAATGTATGTGTAGCCTATTCTGTTACCTTCCTTTCGTATAGAACTGACCATGTTCAAGGAGGTTAAAGTAGAGTTAAATTACTTCGATCATAATGAATGTATTCGGCTGAGTAATTCACCATGGGGTGCACCTATAACGTTCATCAAGAAATTGGATGTTATTATTTGAATCTTCATAGATTACTGAAATATTAACTCGGTGATTTTGAAGACAATATTTACTTTTCTAAGGATCGATGATCTCTTTGTTATGTTATAGGGATCATTGTTGTTTCTATGATTGATCTTTGAACAGAACATCACCAGCAAAGGTAGTGAGAGGAAGAAATTATAAAGATGAAATCTCAGAGTAGGTATGGGATACATGTGTACTTTAAATTTTTTTTTGTATTGATGAATATGCTAACAATATTCACAGTTCTCATGTATAATATTTTCCACCCATATCACTAATCTATAACCTTGGTTTTTGTTATTTGTATCCTCATATACTAACTAATCCCCAAAAAAATACACTAAACATCTTGATATAGTCTTGAGTATACATTATGGATATCATATTTATTCCATATTGTTTAAGTGTAACTTTTTTTATTCAAGAGTTATTATTCTTAGATCATGTGGTGTATCAGAAAAGTATTACCATAATTAGAGAAATTAGTGGTAGTGTTTCCATATATATATATATATATATATCCTAATAATGTGTTTGAGATTAGTATATTTCATGGCTTATAAGGATACTACATTTTTTATTTAGTACATATCTCATCTATTAGTACAATGTATGTGCTGACGGTGAAGGGATAACATTTTATTGATCGAACCTATGTGAAGAGAAATTTCATGACCTAAATTGGTTTTTAACTACAACTACAATGTTAATTATTCCTATGCTAGGGTTTATTTCTGTTGTATTCTATGATGCATCAAAAATTCATTTAGTTATTTCTTAGATGTAGAGAGCGGGTAGTATCTATTTGGTTCACGTTGGTTGTGACCCCATGAATGGAACTATCCTACTCATGACTTTGATCTTGTAAAAATGGTGCATGCTTTGAGATATAGTAAACACAATATCTTCACCAATAGGATTATTTTCTACAATGATCATAATAACCTTGACTATATCATAAGAATGTGGTACCTAATCTTATAAATTAGGTGCTGGGTACAATACATGTATAGATGTGACATTTAGTTAGATTATACACAATGTAAATGAAACATAATTGTAAATGATCTTATACGTAATATGTAGGTAACTCTGGACCTTGGTGAACATTTTTTATAGGAAATGTGGTTCTTAATGAGCATATTATCCAACTAGATTATCGATTCTTGTGATGATCACAAATATATGACTATTGTTCTTGTGGTGGTCATGTATTCATTGGGTTACCTAGTAATGGATGGATAGTACACAGAACTAGAGTGTACTATGATATAGGAATAGTTGGCTTGAGGTGACCTGATACTCATGTGGTCATTGGGTGAAGATGATGTTATCCTCATACATCAGATAATTTTAGTCCTTATTTTCATCATGGAGAATTTTATGATATATTTCCATACCACATATTATTTATTTCATCCTAGTGTATCAAATATGTATCATGACTTTAAGAAATAGTTATGATGTCCATGGATGAAGTGTGGCATTTCTAATTTTCCCCCCAGTGCCTTACCTACTGAAGGATAAAGGTTGAGAACCATCATCCTAGTATTTTTATCCACCCCCATATCATTCCCATATAGAAGTGGGGGAATTACATGATTGAATTTCTGATTAGGTAACACAAAAGCCAAAGTATATTTGATGCTTTCTGGGTGATTTTTGATCTGTTAAATAATCATATTCATTTCTTATTTATTTGTCAGATTTAATTAGTGGATGTGTTTGGAACATTTTATATCAGTTAGATCATACAATTACATGGAGTTAACTTGAGAATTATATATGAAATATATAAAAATTACAAGTAAAAATTTTCCAATCTTACAGAAGACCTTAGGGACATAGCTAAGATTGGGAATAATCTACCATCCCTAATAAGACAAAGAGTCCAATTGGATGACTCACATATAGAAGTTTAGGCTTTGGTTGTAACACCTCAAGATTTCATAGTATGTACTTCTTCAAAACAAGTCAATAACTTGCACTACACGCAACACCGAGTTCAAGCACACCATGAATTACAAAACAAGCCGTTCAGAAGAGGTTATGAGTGGTATTAACTAAATTTTGAACTTTATATAATCCTTATAATTTTAGAATCCATACTATGTGTTTTATTAGACATAATTTAAGAATAAATTCATTTTTTCAGATAAAAGAAGTATTTTTCGAAAATGCACTTTTACCAACTTTTAATAGTGAACCCTTTTTAAATCCAATATTTTAATCTTTTATATATTCAATTTGACTAAATAAATTTATTCATTCGAATGGTTTCATCAAATATTTACAATGTAACACCCCAAGATTCCATGATACGCTTCTCTTTGAATAATACAGTAGCGTGTGTTGTACGCAACTTCGAGTTCTAATACACACCACAACCAATAAAAGAAGTCGTTATAAATAGTAAAACCCACTTTTTAAAATTTTATAAATTTTAACTCTAAAAATGGGATTCATTTTTTGATTTCAAATATCGAATTTATCCTAGGGTGAAATTTTGGTACTTTTCAGATAACTTTTATATTTTGATGAATAGAGAAAATTACTAAATTTTAATTAAAAAAACTTCTTTAATAAAAATAATTTCTAGTGATAAATTATGAATTTCAGTGGTTTTAAAGTATATTTAGAATATATTTTTACCATTTAATACAACTTTGGTCATTGTAAATAATTACACAATTAAACCAGACTTAAACAAGTGTCAATCTTTTGATAGTTATTATATCCTAAAAACAAGCTTTTTGTTTTGACAGTGGGAATTAATTTTAAATTAATTTCTTCCACATCTGTGTTTTGAATTTGAAAAAAATGGATTCCATATTTTTAATTAGGATGTCTGAATTGTGTAAATAGGTAACTTTTACTTTAAGGCATTTTGAATAATTACTCCAGTAAATATTTTATTTACCATGGTTAAAGGGTAAATCCGGTAAATAAGAGTTAAAAAATAATATTATAATAATAATGAATTACCCTAAAACATGTCCTAACCTTATTTTTAGATACATGTCTAACCATGGTCATCATTGGGTTGATTTTTGTGACCCCATGGAGCCACATGTAGGTGATAGAGACACATTATTTTAATTAAGATAAAGTAAATACAAAAAGAAATAAGCTTATATCTTATAGAAAAACAATTTTTACATAGAGTTATATATTTTATATTTTAATTTATGAAAATTAATTATAAAGATAAAAATATTTCCTACACAATGATATTTTATTTATAATATTTAGAAATTTCATAAATTATTTTATTTATGACACAATGATGATGCAGTAATTACCATAATAGTGAAAAATTAAAATAATTGATATTATAAACACCCAAATATATGTAATTTGAGTCTTTTTATGAGTTAAACTAATTTTATTGGTCTATATGAGATGATAGGATTTATTTTATTAACTTTTTTTGAATTAATAATTCTGTTATGATTTTCACAGAAATCAAATATTGAATAGTGTCAAAATTGACATATAAGCGTTTTTAAAAAAACTATTATATTATTAATTGATATTAAATTCCTAAAAATATAAGGATCGTCCAAGAGACTTATATAATGATAGTTGTATCATTAATGGACCTCTTTGTGGTCTCTTGGATGTATATAGTATTTTTATTAACCATATAATATAAAAATACAAAGAGAAATTGTAAATGTGAAACTAATTAACTAAGAATTAATACTTAAACATAAGGTTAATATAGTAACCCAAACTTGTCTAAATCCTTTTGGTTTAGTTTTTATAGAACCATACCCTGCTTAACCATTAAATAATCTACTTTGGAGCCATTATAAACCGAATATGAATTTATTATAAAATAACATTTCTATCTTTTCCTAAAGAGCCCCTCACCCCTCTTATAAAAGGGTACTCCCCCTTCTCATTAATTCACACTTTCAAAGCCGTTTGGATCGGCCAAAAACTTCCCAAATACGCTCTAAAAATCTCTCAATTAATCCTATTGGCCTTATTTTGATCATAAATCAAACCTAAGGATCCATTTTGATCAAATCAAAAGAAAGTACCCGAAGAAGAGGTAACATCTTCACCACCCTCTTTCAATTTTATATCTTCTTCAACTTCTTCTTTCATTGTTATTTCTATTATAAAATAATAACTCCAGTATCTCCTATATACTATGATGTTATCATAAATATGGTACAACCATATTCTGTATTATATCCATCCTTTGAAATACATGTCACCATACGTCTGTACGTACATCTTATCGTCTCCACATCGTGGTGTAATTGTTATTCAACACATTATTATTTGGATGGGAATAATAATGATGTGTATTTGATGTAAATAATAAATATAACATTATAAGGATTATTTATATATGATATAACATCCAATTATTTATTATTTTAGTATGAATAGAATGCTAGTTTCGCTCGTGCATACTTACGGATTACCGTCTCCACGACGCGATAAGATTCATTTCCAAGGTCACCATTAATCGATGATTATAAAAATATATATTACTAATAAGTATGTAATATATGACATAATAATTCTACTGGAGATACATATATTTATTTATATATATAAGTATTTATGTACTTACATTCACTTACTTCCGTTGAATACTATATGAAAACAGAAATAGCATTTATGCGTACGTACGGACTACTGTCTCCATAAACGGTGTTTTCCATTTAATATATATGTCTATAATACATATTTATATTCTAAATATATATGATATATTTATAATTTTTTATATTATGGAAGTATTTAAATCCTGATCTAAGTGATACAATTAAGAGTAATGAGTTAAAACACGTACGATAAAGAAAACAATTATCACACGAAATGTTAATTTAACATGGAAATTATTATTAAATGGGTAGTATAAAGTCATTAATGAATCATGTATTAAATTTTTAATATTAATATGGTTCTCTTATAATTAAATAACATAATACAATCTTCGTACATAAGGTTAAACGTACCCTCCACTAAAGGAATGTGCAAGGTAAGGGGTTTTCATCTCACTCCTTATTCTTATGAGATTAATTCCATATTGCCACTATTATCTTTTGTGTGGTGTATGTACTACCCATAATTGTATTATTTGTGTAATAAACTTTAATTTATGTGTAGTTACATATTCATTTTATGATCCCTCTTTCATGTGTTGTATGTTTGGTATGTTACCAAATTGGTAAAGGTTTATTACACAATCTCTTCATTTACCAAGGATGTTTATATGTGATTATCAACATGGACTTCTTTATCATCCACATCCATGTTTCTTAAAAATGTATATCAAAATTGTTTTAATATTTACTAGACTATGGGATTAAGTCATTTATACCATTTTTAGACTTTTTATAAAATGGTTTGAAAGGAATCATTTCGTCATTTTCTAAACAAGGTCCTTTTTAACCATTTCGACAAAATTAATGTAAGAATGTCTTTTTTTAACTTATATTGTGGGTGAGACTATTTTCCGCCATTATAAAATCGTCGAAGCATCCCTTATAAGCTTATATGAATATTTTCAAAGTAAATGTTTTATTTTATAATTATATGACCATTAAATGATTTCAAAATAAATATTTTAAGAATTTGTGAAAGGTACTCTTTATCAAGATCATAATTTTAAATGATTTAAAGATCTATCATTCCAAATATTCCTAATTAATGTCCATGAATTCAAAAATGATTTTATGGATTTTTTTATATGGACATTAATATTTTGAAATGATATTTCTTTTTAAATGTTTCAAAGTGGTATGGGACACATTGATTCAAAAATCTCTTTTAAATTACTTCCTTTATAAATGTGTGACTTTTAAATGAATTAAAAAAAGATATATTTCTCTCAATTTTTTTTGATTTCATCTATGTCAACATCCTTTGATGAATTTTATGATTTTTTTATGTTGATTTATTATGATACAAAACTTCCATATTGTATTGAAGGTTTTGTGATATGTTTGAATGTGGATGTGTTATTTCTATACCATTCATGGTTTATGTAGAAATTATTGACATTTCTTATGCTAGTTTTAATACAAATGTTTATGTTATGTTTAAACCTGTTCATTTAAGGAATGCATTGGACATAATAAGTGATGGGTGGAGCCTTATAGAGCTCCTCGATGCATCGGTAGGTCTAATGAGACAAACTAGTGTCTTGTCACGAGGCCTTGACAAAATATTAGTTGTATTCTTGGCATGAGGAATTGGCTACGTGGTTATGATAGTCTGGCATTATGAATTCCATCCTTATGAAAGTAGTTAGTGGTATTCCATGTGATTATTCGACTAGTAGAATATCCATGTGAATAAGTAAATGGAATTATTTCATTTTATTTTTTCCATATTATGCTTAAGTTCAAGTTTAAAAGGATTTTGTTTTATTTTTACATTGCCTCAAATGTTTATGCTTATTGAGGAAAGTTTCTGCTGTATTTCTTACCCTTACTGAGCGTTTAATCTCACCCCTTTCTATGTTTTATTTTTTTCCAGGATTCCAAGAAGTGTAATGTGATTGATATGCTAGGTTAAGACAAGTGAATAATGGCTTTCATAAAAGATTATTTATATTGTTTTTTATATTATGAAGTGTAATGTAACATTCATGTATGTAATCTATTTTCTAGGACTGATAAACTGATCGGCCCTTCGGGACTTGATTCCTTGTAATCATGACAATGTTTTAAAATAATGCACTGACTCTGGGTAACTGGAGTCGGGGCATTACAGTTTGTATCAAAGGAAGTTTAGCAATAACCTTGGAATCTTGATTTAGAAAAAATAAGATTAAAGAACATAGCCATAAGATAGACTTTGAAGATTAGTATATAATAACTTCCTAGAATTTTGGTATTGTAGAGATTTTGGGAGTTTTCCAAGCAAGACATCCCTGTCTGGATACGAGCAGGTAGAGGTGGCTCTGGCACAGATGTACCTAGGGGTAAAACCTGAAAACACCGCTTTGAGCGACACTCGAATGGGAACTGGTGCACAACTACGGGCATTGCTACACTCTTTGTTATGACACTCCTGTGGGATATGCTTAGTATAATTCTCATTTTCAT
Organism: Viscum album; assembly: GCA_963277665.1. Taxonomy (NCBI): domain Eukaryota; kingdom Viridiplantae; phylum Streptophyta; class Magnoliopsida; order Santalales; family Viscaceae; genus Viscum; species Viscum album. The sequence continues at coordinate 793,604,873 of OY728164.1, forward strand.
TACAAACCGAAATGAAGGGTTTATGAGTATATACCTTCTCAAGGAAAACATTTTTGTGATTATGGATTATATCCATAAACAATTCAATTTATGTTAGGTATTTTACATGTTTGGAATTATTCATTGCAATTCATAAAATGACCTAGTTTATGTTATTTTATAGAAATGTCACCAGATAGAAGGAATGTGAACTCTAGCAATACGCGTGATCCAAAGTGTAAGAACGATCGTATATTTCATGGTATTAATCCATCATTTAGAAGGGAAATAGTCTCCCACGTATTATCATCATATGAAAAAATAGTATCATGTGTTGATAAGATAATAAAGTGTTCTCTGAGTCCTATGGATTTGAAAGTAAGCAATGGAAGAAAAGTATGGAAGAGAGAAAGATGGATAAATGGAAGAGGTAAAAGAAGATTTTTTCGATATGTGATAACTGTGGGAAGAAACACCCTTGAACTTTCCTGAAAGGAATGGGAGTTTGTTTTAAGTGTGGAGGAAAAGGGAACTAAGTACGTGACTGTAAGGGTAATAAAATGGTTTCAAATGTGCAATGCTTCATTTGCAAGGAGTTTGGACACTACATGAACCTATGTCACAGTCATCATACTATGCCGCAGATGATGCTATTGGATAATAATCAAGTTATGAAACTATCACATAATAAGAGGAAAGCTAAGAGTTCTTATGATGATTATATAATTTTAGTTTTGTATCAACAATGTACCTGTTATAATAATTATGGAGTATATAAGGATTGTACTACAGTACTATTTCATTAAGGACTTGAGATATTGTGGTACAAAAGAAAAGTGACTCAATAGAGGGTTAAATTTTTCGAAAATATATGGTTTAGAGAAAGATAAACCATAATATGGTTCTGATACTGAGGTAGTGATTTTAGAATAATAAATGATTTATTTGGATAAATTATATTGGATATTCTTGACTACCTTGAAACTGATTAATGATTTTTATATTCCATCATTGTAGGGGCTTACAACATTTTTGTATTGAAGGAGTATATCTATTATTCTTTAAGGAATAAGGGATCCTGAATGTAATAAATAAGGTTTTATGGTAATTCATGATGTTTCAGTATTTTAAAAGAATAAATTAAAAAGGTATTGACATGTTATTACGTGGAAAAAAAGACCTTCATTATATTTACCTTCTTTATAAATTTTGGACTGTGAGTTTGGACAAAGGTAATTTGGATAAGTTTAAAGGTTGGAATGGATTATATTGGACATTTGGTACAATTGTTAATGTTAAATCATTTTTGAAGATTATTTTTGTATTGTTATAAAAAGGACAACCCGGAGGTCGGGCGGCAACCCGTCGCGTCCGACAAGGCCGTGAGACTTGAACCCACAACTGAAGGGAGACATGGGTGTATAACCTACCACTGGACCACGAGATTTCCTAGATTAAATAAAGTAGTTTAATTTAATAAGGTCTAGTAGTTTAATTATAAATTCATTTTTTACCACAAACGAATAGGATAAATAGAACATATTTTTTATGTTCTATTATCTTTTAGAGTGAAAGATGAGTTTGTGGTAGAAATTAGTTAAAGGATGGAACTCTACATGTCGGTTATATATTTTTATTCTCCTCTTATACTATGAAGAAATTAATTCTTATAATTTATTTAAGGGATCTTAAAACCAAAAATGTGTTATCCTAATACCTTATGTTTTATTGAACCGATGGTATTTTAAACCATCATAGATTGATGAATTTAAGGACCTCAATTTTAAACTTGTTTGTGATTTATGACATTAATCACTACCTATAAATATTTCTGTTTTTCCTCCAATTATATGTCACTAATTTCCTCCAATGTTCTCCTAATCGAGATCATAATTTGTTGGTGACCCTTTCATTTCTCTTTTCAACTTATTAAGACTAGATTTTATTATCCAAATTTCTGATGTGGGTTTTCCCACAAAGATATTTTCTATATTCAACCATTATTTTCGGAGAAAAATATCAATTTGTGAGGATGCAATTTATTGAATGAGGGAAGAATGTAACACCCCAAGATTTCATAGTATGCACTTCTTCAAAAAAAGTAAATAATTTTCACTACACGCAACACTGAGATCAAGCGCACGATGACTTACCAAACAGGCCGTTCAAAAGAGGTTATGAATAGTATTACAAAATTTTTAACTTCATATAATCCTTATAATTTTAGAATACATATTATGATTTTCTTAGACATAATGTAAGAACAAATTCATTTTTTTCAGATAAAAGAAATATTTTTCGAAAATGCACTTTTATCAACTTTTAATAGTGAACCCTTTTTAAATCCAATATTTTAAACATTTATATATTAAATTTGACTAAATAAATTTTTTCTTCAGAATGGGTACATCAAAAATTTACAATGTAACACCCCAAGATTCCACAGTATGCATCTATTTGAATAATACAGTTGCGTGTGTTGTAAGCAAATTCGAGAGCTAACACACACCACAACCAATCAAAGTAGGTGTTATGAATAGTAAAACCCACTTTTTAAAATTTCAAAAAATTTATCTCTCAAAATAGACTTCATTTTTGGATTCAGAATATCCAATTTAGCCTAGGGTGAAATTTTGGTACTTTTCGGATAACTTTTATATTTTTATGAATACTGAAAATTACTAAATTTTAATTAAAAACAAATTTTTTAATCAAAATAATTAGTAGTGATAAGTTATGTATTTGAGTGGTTTTAAAGATTATTTAAAATATATTTTTACCATTTAATACAATGTTGTTCATTGGACATAATTTCACAATTAATCCGGACATAAACAAGTGTCAATTTGTTTATAGCTATTGTATCTTAAAAACACAATTTTTGTTTTGACAGTGAGATTAATTTTAAATTAATTTATTCCACTTATGTGTTTTCAATTTCAAAAAATAGATTCCATATTTAGAATCAGGATGTCCAAATTGTTTAAATAGGAAACATTTATTTTTAGACATTTTGAATAATTACTCTGGTAAATATTTTATTTACCATGGTTAAAGGGTAAATCTGGTAAATAAGGGTTAAAAAAATAATATTATAATAATAATAAATTACCCTAAAACGGGTCCTAATATTATTGGTGGATACATGTCTGACCATTTGCATCTTTGGATCGATTTTTGGGACCCCATGGAGCCACATTTAGGTGATAGGGACACTTTATTTTAATTAAGATAAAGTAAATACAAAAATGAATAAAGCTTATATATTTTAGAAGAAAAAAATTTATATAGAGTTATATATGTTATATTTACAATTATAAATATTCATTAGAAAGATAAAAATATTTCCTACATAATTTTATTTTATTAATAATTTTTAGACATTAAATAAATTTATTTATATATGACACAATGATGATGCTGTAATTACCATAACAGTGAATAATTGAAATAATTGATATTATAAACACCCAAATAAATATAATTTGAGACTTTTTATGAAATAAAATAATTTTCTAGTTTAATATTACATGACAGGATTGATTTGATTAACTTTATTCGATGTAATCATTCTGTTATGATTTTCACAAAAATTAATTATTGAATAGTGTAATAATTGACATAAAAGCGTTTTTTATATCAATTATTATATTATTAATTGATATTAAATTCCAAAAAATCTAAGGTTCGGCCAAGAGACTTATATCATGATATTTGTATCATTAATGGACCACTTGGGGATCAATTGGATGTATATATTATGTTTATTAACCATATAATATAAAAATAAAAAGATACATTGTAAATGTGAAACTAATTAACTAAGAGTTAATACTTAAAGATAAGGTTAATAAAGTAACCCAAACCTATCTAAATCCTATTGGTTGAGTTTTTTTAGACCAATCACCACCTTAACATTTAATTAATTCACTTTTAAGCCATTAGAAACCAAATATGAATTTATTATAAAATAATATTTCTAGCTTTTCCTAAAGAGCCACTCCCACTTCTCATTAATTCACACTTTCAAAGCCTTTTGGATCGTCCAAACCCTACCCAAATACTCTCTCAACATGCCTCACTTAATCCTAGAGGCCTTAGTTTGATCAGAAATAAATCCTATGGATCCATTTTGATCAAATCAAAATGAAGAACCCGAAGAAGAGGTAACGTCTTCACCACCCTCTTTCAGGTTCATTTCTTCTTCAAATTCATCGTTCTTTGTTATTTCTATTCTAAAATAATAAATACAGTATCTCCTCTATACTATGATGTTATTATAAATATTTTACAACCTTAATCAGTATTATATCCGTCCTTTGAATGACATTTCACCATACGTGCGTACGTACGGCTTACTGTCTCCACGTCGTAGTGTAATTGTTATTCAATACATTATTATTTGGATGGGTATAATAATGATGTGTATTTGATGTAAATAATAAGTATAAAATTATAAGTATTCTTTATATATGATATACCACCCAATTTTATATTATTTTAATAACAAAAGAATGATATTTTTGCTTGTGCGTACGTACGGATTACCTTCTCCACAACGCGATGAGATTCATTTCCAAGTTCACCTTTCATTGAAAATTATAAAAATATATATTACTAATAAGTATGTAATATATGACATAAAAATAATACTAGAGATATATATACTTATATATATATATAGTTATTTATGTACTTACATTCACTTACTTCTGTTCAATACTAAATGAATACAAAAATAGCGTTTATGGGTACGTATGGACTACAGTCTCCATAAACAGTGTTTTCCAATTCATATATATGTCTATTATACATATTTTTATTCTAAATATATATGATATATTTATCATGTTTTATGTTCTGGAATTATTTAAATCATGATCTAAGTGATACAATCAAGAGTAACGAGTTAAAACACGTACTATAAAGAAAACGATTATCACACGAACTGTTAATTTAACATGGAAATTATTATTAAATGGGTAGTATAAAGTCATAAATGAATCATGTATTATATCATAAATATTAATATTGTTCTTTTATAATTTAATAAAATACTACGATCTTCGTACAGAAGGTTAAACGTACCCTCGACTAAAGGAAAGTACAAGGTAAGGGGTTTTAATCTCACTCCTTATTTTTGTGAGATTCATGCCATATTTCCACTATTACCTATTGTGTGGTGTATGTACTGCCCATAATTGTATTCTTTGTGTAATACACTTTACTTTATGTGTCTTTTAATATTCATTGTATGATATCTCTTTCATGTGGTGTATGTTTTGTAAGTAAACAAATTGGTAAGGGTTTATATCACAATCTCTTCATTAACTGTGGTAGTTTATACGTGATTATCTACTGGGACTTCTTTATCATCCACATCCATGTTTCATAAAAATGTATTTCAAATTTTTTTTACTATTTACTAGGCAATGGGTTAATGTAATTTATACCATTGTTAGACTTTTTATAAATTTTTTTGAAAGGAATATTTCTGTCCTTTTCCAAACAAGGTCCTTTTTAACCTTTTCGACAAAATTAAGGTAAGAATGTCTTTTTTTAACTTATACGGTGGGTGCGAATATTTTCTGCCGTTATAAAATCGTCGAAGATTACCTTAGAAGATTATAATAATATTTTCAAATTAAATTTTTTATATTATAATTATAAAACCTTTAAATGATTTCAACATGAAAATTTTAAGAATTTGTGAATGGTACACTTTATCAAGTTCAGAATTTTAAATGTTTTAAAGATTTATCATTACATATATTTTAATTAATGTCCATGTGTTCAAAAATGATTTTTAGGATCTATATATATGGACATTAATCTTTTGAAATGATATTTCTTTTCAAAATTTTCAAAGTGGTAAGGGACACTTTGATTCAAAAATCTCTTTGAAATTACTTCCTTTATAAATGTGTGATTTGTAAACAATTTAAAAAAAAGATATATTTCTCTCAAATAGTTTTGATTTCATCTATGTCAACATCCTTTGATGAATTTTAAGATTATTTGATGTTGATTTATTGTTATACAAAACTTCAATATTGTATTGAAGGTTTTGTGATATGTTTGACTGTGGATGTGTTATTTCTATACCATTCATGGTTTATGTAGAAAGTATTGACATTTCGTATGCTAGATTTAATATGAATGTTAATGTTATGTTTAAATATATTCATATGTGGAATGCATTGGACTTAATAAGTGATGGGTGGAGCCCGCTATAGCTCCTAGATGCATCGGTAGGTCTCATGATACAAACTAGTGTCTTGGCATGAGGCCTTGACAAAATCTTTTTTGTATTCTTGGCATGAGGCATTGGATATGTGGTTATGATAGTCTGGCATTATGCATTCCATCATTATGAAAGTGGTTAGTAATATTGCATGTGGCTATTCGACTAGTAGAATATCCATGTGAATAAGTAAATGGAATTATTTCATTTTATTTTTTCCATATTATGATGAGGTTCAAGTTTAAAAGGATTTTATTTTAGTTATAAATTGGATTAAAGGTTTGTGCTTATTTATGAAAGTTTCCATTGTATTTCTTACCCTTATTGAGCATTTGAGCTCCCCCGTTTCTATGTTTTATTTTTTTCCAGGATTCCAAGAAGTGTATTGTGATTGATATGCATGGTTATGAAAAGGGAATAATGGCATTCATAAATGATTATTTATGTTGTTTTGTATTTTATGAAGTGTAATGTAACATTCATGTATGTAATCTATTTTCCAAGACTGCTAAATAGATCGGTCCTCTGGGTCTTGATTCCTTGTAATAATGCCAATGTTTTAAAATAATGAACTGACTCTGGGTAACTGGGGTCGGGGAATTAGAGTTGGTATCAGAGGAATTTTAGCAATAACATGGAATCTAGATTTTGATAAAACTTGATTAGGGCACATTGCCCTAAGAGAGACTTTGATGATTAGTATATATGAACTTCCTATAATTTTGGTATTGTAGAGGTTTTGTGAGTTTTTCAATCAAGACATCCTTATTTGGATACGACCAGGTAGAGGAGGCTCTGGCACAGATGTACCTAGGGTTAAAACCCGAAAACACCGCTTTGAGCTATACTCGAACGGGAACAAGTCCACAATAACGGGCCTTGCTGCACTCCTGGTTATGACACTCTCAGGGGATATGCTTAGGATAATTCTCATTTTCTTTACAACACGCAATGAAGGGTTTATAAGTATATACCTCCTCAAAGATTTGTTTTTGTGATTACTGATTATATCCATAAACTATTCAATTTCTATTAGGTATTTTACATGTTTGGAATTATTCATTTCAATTCATAAATTGACCTTGTTTATTCTATTGTATAGAAATGGCGTTCGGTAGAAGGAATGTGAACTCCAGCAATACGTATGATCAAAAGAGTAAGAAGGATCGTATCTTTCATGCTATTAAGCTATCATTTAGAAGGGAAATAGTTTCCCATGTATTATCATCATATGAATAAATAGTATCATGTGTTGATAAGATAAGTAAAGAGTTCACTGAGTCGTATGGATTTTATGGGAAGCAAGGGATGAAAAAGATGGAAGACAGAAAGATTGATAAAGGGAAGAGGTAAAAGAAGAATTTTCTGATATGTGATAACTGTGGGATGAAACACCCTGGAACTTTCCTGAAAGGAATTGGAGTTTGTTATAAGTGTGGAGGAAAAGGGAACCATGTACATGACTGCAAGGGTAAGAAAATAGTTTCAAATGTACAATAATTCACTTGCAAGGATTTTGGACACTACGCGAACCTATGTCACAGTCATCATACTATGCTGCAAATGATGTTATTGGATAATAATCATTTTATGATACTACCACAGATGAAGAGGAATGATTAGAGTTATTATGTTGATTATTTCATTTGAGTTTTGTAGAAACAATGTGCTTGTTATAATAATTATGGAGTATATAAGGATTGTACTACAGTACTATTTCATTAAGGACTTGAGATTTTTTGGAACAAAGAAAAGTGACTCAATAGGAGGTTTATTTTCTGGAAAATATATGGTTGAGAGAAAGATAAACCATAATATGGTTCTGATACTATGGTAGTGATTTTAGAATAATAAATGATTGATTTGGATAAATTATATTGGATATTCTTGACTACCTTGAAACTAATTTATGATTTGTATATTCCATCATTGTTTGGGTTTACAACATTTTTGTATTGAAGGAGTATATCCATTATTATTTATGGAATAAGGGATCATGAATGTAATCAATAAGGTTTTATGGTAATTCAGGATGTTGCAATATTTTAAAAGAATACATGAAAAATGTATTCACATGTTATTACGTGGCAAAAAAAAGACCTTCATTATATTTACCCTCCATATAAATTTTTCATTTTGAGTTTAGACAAATGTAATTGGGATAATTTTAAAGGTTGGAATGCATTATATTTTACATTTAGTACAATTTTTAAGGTTAAATCATTTCTGAAGATTATTTTTGGATTGTTATAAAAAGGACAACACAGAGGTCGGGCGACAACACGTCGCGTCTGGAAAGGTCGTGAGACTTGAACCCACAACTGAAGGGCGACAAGGGTGTATCTCCTACCACTGGCCCATGAGATGTCCTGGATTAAATAAATTAGTTTATTTTAAGAAGGTCTAGTAGATGAATTTTAAATTCATTTTTTACCCCAAACGAATAGGATAAATAGAATATTTTTTTAATCTTCTATTATCTTTTAGAGTGAAAGATGAGTTTGTGGTAGAAATTAGTTAACGGATGGAACTCTACTTTTCAAGTATATATTTTTATTCTCCTCTTATTCTATGAAGAAATTAATTCTTATTCTTTATTGAAGGGATATTAAAACAAAAAATGTGTTATCCTAATACCTTATGTTTAGTTGAACCGATGGTATTTTAAATCATCATAGATTGATGAATTTAAGGACCTCAATTTTAAGATTGTTTGGGATTGATGACCTCAATAACTACCTATAAATATTAATTTTTTTCCTGAAATCATATGTCTTTAATTTCCACCAATGTTCTCTTAATCGAGATCATAATTTGGAGGTGAACCTTTCATTTCTCTTTTCCTCTTTTAGGACTAAATTTTATTATCAAAATTTACGATGTGGGTTTTCCAACAAAGATATTTTCTATATTCAATATTTATTTTCGAATATCAATCTCAAATTTAGAGTATTCAATTTCTTTAAGGAGGGAATAATGTAACACCCCATGATTTCATAGTATGTACTTCTTCAAAACAAGTCAGTAACTTGCACTACATGCAACATCGAGTTCAAGCGCACCATGACTTACCAAACAAGCCGTTCAAAAGAGTTTTGGAATAGTATTAACTAAATTTTGACCTTTATATAATCATTATAATTTTATAATTCATATTATGAGTTTCTTAGACATAATGTATGAACAAATTAATTTTTTTCAGATAAAAGAAGTATCTTTCAAAAATGCACTTTTACCAACTTTTATGAGTGAACCCTTTTTAAATCCAATATTTTAAACTTTTATATATTCAATTTGACTAAATAAATTTAATCTATAGAATGGTGATATCAAAATTTTACAATGTAACACCCCAAGCTTCCACGGTATGCTTCTCTTTGAGTAATACAGTAGTGTTTGTTGTACGTAACTTCAAGTTCTAACACACACCACAACCAATCAAAGTAGTCGTTATGAATAGTAATACCCACTTTTTAAACTTTTATAAATTTTATTACTCAAAATGGAATTCATATTTGGATTTGGGATATGAAATTTATCTTGGGGTGAAATTTTGGTACTTTTCGGATAAATTTTATATTTTGATGAATAGTAAAATTACTAAATTGTAATTAAAAACAACTTTTTTAATCAAAAAAATTAGAAGTGATAAATTATCAATTTTAGTGGTTTTAAAGTTTATTTAGAATATATTTTTACCATTTAATAAAATTTTGGTCATTGTACATAATTTGATAATTAAACCGGACATAAACAAGTGTCAATCTTTTGATAGTTATTATATCTTAAAAACACGTTTTTTTTACAGCGGGAATTAATTTCAAATTAATTCCTGCCACTTATGTGTTTTGAATTTTAAATAATTAATTCCATATTTTCAATCAGGATTTCCGAATTGTGTAAATATGTACCTTTTATTTTTAGTCACTTTGAATAATTACCCCGGTAAATATTTTATTTACCATGGTTAAAGGGTAAATCCAGTAAATAAGGGTTAAAAAATATTATTATAATAATAATAAATTACCCTAAAACGTGTCCTAACCTTATTTATGGATACATTTACGACCATGGAAATCTTTGGGTCTATTTTTGGGACCCCATGGAGCCACCTGTAGGTGATAGGGATATTTTATTTTAATTAAGATAAAGTAAATACAAAAATAAAATAAACATATATCTTTTAGAAAAAAAATTTTTACATAGAGTTATATATGTTATATGTTCAATTATAAATATTAATTAGATAGATAAGAAGATTTAATACATAATGATGTTTTATTTATAATTTTTAGACCTAAGATAAATTAATTTATTAAGGACACAATGTTGATGCAATCATTATCATAACAGTGAGAAATTAAAATAATTGATATTATCAACACCCAAATAAATAAAATTTGAGACTATTTATGAATTACACTTATTTTATAGGTTATTATGACATTATAGTATTGATATAATAAACATTTTTAGAAGTAATCATTCTGTTACTATTTTCACAAAAATAAATTATTGAATAGTGTCAAAATTAACATAAAAGAGTTCATAAAACAAATATTATATTATTAATTGATATTAAATACTTAAAAATCTAAGGATCTTCCAAGAGACTTATATCATGATATCTGTATCATTAATGGACCACTTAGGGGTCTCTTGTATGTATATAGTCAGTTTATTTTCCATATAATATAAAAATAAAAAGAGACATTTTAAATGTTAAACTAATTAACTAAGTTTTAACACTTAAAGATAATGTTAATATAGTAACCCAAACCTTTCAAAATACTATTGGTTGAGTTGTTTTAGACCCATACCCACCTTAAACATTAAATAATCCACTTTTGTGCCATTTGAGACCGAATATAAATTTATTATAAAATAATATTTCTAGCTTTTCCTAAAGAGCCACTCACCCCTCTTATAAAAGGGTACCCCACCTTCTCATTAATTAACACTTTAAAAGCCTTTTGGATTATCCAAACACTGACAAAATACTCTCTAAACATCCCTTAGTTAATTCTGAAGGCTTTAGTTTAATCATAAAACAACCCTATGGATCCATTTCGATCAAATCAAAATGATGAACCCGAAGAAGAGGTAACGTCTTCACCACCCTCTTTCAAGTTACTTTCTTCTTCAACTACTTATTTCTTTGTTATTTATATTCTAAAATAAAAGCTCCAGTATCTCCTATATACTATGATGTTATTATAAATATGATACAACCATATTCAGTATACTATCCATCTTTTGAATGACATGTCACCATACGTGCGTATGTACAACTTACCGTCTCCACGTCGTGTTGTAGTTATTATTCAATACATTATTATTTGGATGGTTATAATAATGATGTGTATTTTATGTAAATAATAAATATAACATTATAAGGATTATTTATTTATGATATAACATCTAATTATATATTATTTTAATATCAAAAGAATGATATTTTTGCTCCTGTGTATATACGGATTACCGTTCCACGACGCGATGAGATTCATTTCCAAGTTCACCATTCATCGAAAATTATAAAAATATATATTACTAATAAGTATGTAATATATGAAATAATAATACTACTAGAGATATATATATATATTTATATATATATATATAAGTATTTATGTACTTACATTCACTTACTTCCATTCAATAATATATGAAAACAGAAATAGCGTTTATGCGTACGTACAGACTACCGTCTCCATAAACGGTGTTTTCCATTTCATATATATGTCTATTTTACATATTTATATTCTAAATATATATGATATATTTATCTTTTTTTATATTCAGTATGTATTTAAATCATGATCTAAGTGATACAATCCTGATTAACGAGTTAAAACATGTAAGATAAAGAAAATGATTATCACCCGAAATTTTAATTTTACATGGAAATTATTATTAGATGGGTAGTATAAAGTCATAAATGAATCAAGTATTATATCATAAATGTTAATATGGTTCTGGTATAATTTAATAACATTCTACGATTTTCGTACAAGAGGTTAAACATACCCTCGACTAAAGGAAATTATATGGTAAGGAGTTTTCATCTCACTTTTTATTATTGTGAGATTCATGCCATATTGCCACTATTATCTTTTTTGTGGTGTATGTACTGGCCATAATTGTATTATTTGTGTAATACACTTTAATTTATGTGTATTTACATATTAATTTTATAATACCTCTTTCATGTGGTGTATGTTTCATAAGTTACCAAATTGGTATGGGTTTATTTCACAATCTCTTCATTATCTGAGGTTGTTTATTGGTGATTATCTACTGGGACTTATTTATCATCCACATCCATGTTTCATAAAAATGTATTTCAAATCATTTTTACTATTTAATAGACTATATGTTAAATTCATTTATACAATTCTTAGACTTTTTATAAAATGGTTTGAATGAAATCATTCTGTCATTTTCCAAACATGGTCCTCTTTAACCTTTTCGACAAAATTTAGGTAAGAATGTCTTTTTTTAACTTATACGGTGGGTGCAGCTATTTTCCTCTATTATAAAATCGTTGAAACTTTCCTTAAAAGAATTTAATAATATTTTCAATGTAAATGTTTTATTTTATAATTATATGACCTTTAAATGATTTCAAAATGAATATTCTAAGAATTTGTGAAAGGTACTCTTTATCAAGATCATTTTTTTAAAAGGAAAAGCCACTTTATTAAATGCAAGAGAAAGAAGAAAGTAGAGAAAAGAAAATAGTATGGGAAAAAACAGGGAAACCCCAAAACAATGACTATTTCTTAACATTTTTCAGTAGACGCTCAGTTAGCCTTTGCTCTTCTTCTTTGAAAGCAATTAGCTCCGCTCTTTCATGTCCTCTTCCACAACCTCTAGATCACCCTCTGCTAGCATTTTCCTTGTTGGAAAGAAATTGAATCCTTCCCTGCAATGTCTCTGAATCAGTGCTCTCAGAACCGGAGCTATCCTCTGTATCATCCTTGTCATTGACAAGAGAAGCATTTGTTTTAACTGGCATCATCCTTTCTTCTGCAGTAGGCTTCTCAACCGCCGTAGCGGAAGTAACCGAGGACGATGTCTTCTTCTAAGAAAAATTCAAAAATCCTTCATTATCCAAAAAGGGTTTTGCAGAAGAGTGACAATCTTTAGAGATGACTGGAGAGTCATAATCTAAAGATTGGTTACCTTTTCGATTCCCAAAGGGCATCAATTTCCTTTGAGACAGTTATTGATCAACCTCAATCTGTGCTTCTACTTCTCCAGCCTGCTCATTTCCTTTTCTTATAGAATCAACATGCTGGAAATTATCCGCATCCATACAAATCTCATCCCAATAATTCATTGGATTTTTAGGGAAAGTACATACCTTTGGCGAATCTGGTCGGTCTCCCAAAACATCAACTTTATATGCCTCCTCATGAGCGGCACCTTGCACCTCATTCTCAACCTGATTAGCAACCGTGCTCAGCTCTGGCTTACCCAAGTTTTTGTCATCCGTAGGCAACAACTGTGATTCATATTTCCCAGCAGAGGCAGATTTTCCCTTCTTGAGACATTTATTGACATTATGGCCATGCAATGCACAAAAACTGCACACTAAAGAACACCGACAAGAATATATATCATGACCAATAACAGGGCAGTCTTTGCAGAACTTAGGCATTTTTTCATAGACGATCTTCAGCTCAATAATATCTTCATCAGTCACAAGCATCACTTTATCAACAAGAGTCGATCCCAGTTCAATATCAACCATAAACCTAGCGATGTGGCCAAAACAGGCAACTTCCGTCTCTTTATCAATTTTGATTGGTATGCCAATGGATAATTCAATATCATATAATATTTTAGGATGCCAAAGTATCCAGTTTAATTCATAAACTCTATCCTAAACCTGTGTCGTAGTGCTATCAACTTCCAAGGGGTTTAAATTTTTATCCCATTGCCGTAAATGAATAATTCCAGGTTTGAGGGAAATGGAACCAAATCCCCATGCTTGAACTTTTAATTCATATGTGGGGAAATGAATATGGAAATATCCCCGACCAAGTGAGACTCACTTCCATGTTGAGAATCCCCATATTAGAGAAATACATTCCTTGAGATCATCAATTTTTATAGGTTGTGTACCCTTAGGATGGAAAAGGCAAGCAATAATTGAGAACTCGCCCATTTTGATCCTATCAGAGACCACAATAGGATCTGCCTTGATGTGCGTAGTATTCCCCATTCTTCTAATGGAAGATTAATTCCCTCCTTCATGATGAACAAAGGATCGAGCACTGCCATCCTTTCTAACAGCCTCAGAGCTCTCCATAGAAGGTTCAATTGTACCTGCCTTAATAGAAGATCTAGCCAGAACTGGGATGGAAATGCCAAATAGGACCTTTCCAGCAGCCACACAATCCTTTGACTTGCAACTGCCCTCAATACCTCCCACGGCAGGCACCGAAGTAGTGTTCACCCCTGCCAGCGATGATCTCACACCGCCAGAGTCTAAACCCGTGGCCCCTGCCATCTTCAAGGTCTTGCATCCCTCGGCCGGCAGCAGCCCGACGCTCACTGGATTCGCCACAAACTGAGACTTCGTCGCAGCATTAGATGTCGTCGCCATCGCATTGTGCGAACCATTGTCATCCACCGGGATGTCGCTGACAGCTCCGGACATCTCCACCGAAGCAGAATCTGGAACTCCACTCACAACAGAAGATCGATGGGAGTCAGACCTCCCAAGAGGAAATAGATCCGCCGCAGGAATCATCATCGCGATCGCCAAAACCCTAGTCGCCGCAAATCATAGAGAGGGAGAGTCTCACCTCTCTCATCCCTCTCTCCACCTAAGATTTATCAAGATCATAATGTTAAATGTTTTAAAGATTTATCTTTCCAAATATTTTTAAATAATGTCCATGTTTTCAAAATTTATTTTGAGGATTTATTTATATGGACATTAATCTTGTTAAATGATATTTCTTTTCAAAAGTTTCAAAGTGGTATGGGACACTTTGATTCAAAAATCTCTTTTAAATTACTTCCATTATAAATCTGTAAATTTTAAATGATATAAAAAAAGAGATATTTCTCTCAAATAGTTTTGATTTCATCTATGTCAACATCCTTTTTTGAATTTTTAGATTATTTGAAGTTGATTTATTATGATAAAAAACATCCATCTTGTATTGATGGTTTTGTGATATGGTTGAATGTGGATATGTTATTTCTATACCATTTATGGTTTATGGAGAATGTATTGATATTTCATATGCTAGTTTTAATATGAATGTTTATGTTATGTATAAACTTGTTAATATGAGGAATGCATTGGACTTAACAATTGATGGGCGGAGCCCGCTATAGCTCCTCAATGCATCAGTAGGTCTCATGATACAAGCTAGTGTCTTGGCATGTGGCCTTGACAAAATCTTATTTGTAGTCTTGGAACGAGGCCTTGGCTATGTGGTTATGATAGTATGTCATTATGCATTCCATCATTATGAAAGTGGTTAGTGATATTGCATGTGATTATTCGACTAGTATAATATCTATGTCATTAAGTAAATCGCATTATTTCATTTTATTTTTTTTCCATATTATGTTGAAGTTCAAGAATAAAAGTCTTTTGTTTTACTTATAGATTGCATTAAATGTTTATGCTTATTTATGAAAGTTTCTGCTGTATTTCTTACACTTACTGAGCATTTTAGCTCACCCCTTTCTATGTTTTATTTTTTTCAAGGATTACAAGATGTGTATTGTGATTAATATGCAGGTTTAAGAAAAGGGAATAATCGAATTCATAATGGAATATTTATGTTGTTTTGTATGTTATGAAGTGTAATGTAACATTCATGTATGTAATCTATTTTCCTAGACTGCTAAACTGGTCGGTCCTTCCAGACTAGATTCCTTGTAATCATGCCAATGTATTAAAATAATGCATTGACTCTGGGTAACTGGGGTCGGGGCATTACATTGTTCTTGTTCCCTGTTCATTGGATGATTTTGTGATAATCAAATGGCCTTGGTTGAGTTCATATATAACAATATTTTTTAGTATTTTATTGAAATAGATCCTTATGGGTCATTATATAAGAGGCCACATTGTTCACTATTCATTTTGAATGAGACTGGGAAGAAAGTAGTTGTAGACCCCATCTTTGTACAAGATAACCCTCAGAGAGTGTAGCTGATGAAAAATAAGATAATCATACTTCCTATATAGTATATATTATATGCTACCATTCAAGGATACCATTATGGTTTTTTGTAGGCAATCAGGTCTATCTAAGCATGAGTCATTTTTTGGGCCACCAACGTTCGAGGATGTAGTGTGAACTAGAATTGATCTATGTTGGAACCATTAAGATCATCGAGAAGTTTGGGATAATTGTGTTTCATCTAGATCTTCCTTATCACTTCCATGGTATGCACAATTTGTTTCTTGTGTCATATCTCTATAGGTACTTTCTCGATCATACAAATGTCATTGACTGAAAGGAGGTTGATATAGTGCATGAAATATCATATGTAGAGTCCATGGTGCATATTGTAGATCACAGTGAAAAAATTCATCGATGAAGATGAAACCAGTATTCAAAAAACTATGGAATAATAGATTGATTCAGGTGATACTTTGGAACGATTTGTTTAGGTTTAGGCTCAATGGACCAATTTATTCATGTAGAACATATAAAGATACTTCTTTGTTATGAGAAGACCATATAGGGGGGAATTTTAACATCTTATCATTGTTTAAATGTTTGATATGTTTATGTTTTTAAATTATTCATTCCTAATTTACTTTTTAACTATTATGAGTTATTTAGAGATCAGTTTTATGTGGATAAGGGAATAGGTTTTGTTGTTGGAAGTGTTGAGAATGTGATAAGTCATTTGGTGGATGGATGTAAACCAATACCCAACTAGTGGGATTCCAATAGTCCTACATGTACTTGATGATCCCACCATTATTTAGGTGGGGTTTCATTAACATGCTAATCCCCCTTGTAAAACATAGGGTATTCTTATAATATTACCTTCCTTTAAGGGTTCCTAGTCAGGGAGTATATTAAATGAACACCAGAGGTTTTAATTGAAAGACATTAACCACCATAATTAATATCCAATTATGATCCTAGTGGAACTAATAATATTTTAATTTCATCCCCTTGTCTTTTAGACTCTCCAATACTTCCCCCTTATATCAACAACCATTTACAAATCCAAGAAGTAATAATGGTGAGATATCCCTCTAGATCCATTCTAAATACCTCATCCACCATGAAAAATGTTCATGGATATGTATATAAAACAAGTGTTTAACATGATGATACTGTAATGAATTCATCCTTTCACCGTAAGTTGAGGGAATATCTATTAGTTTTACATCGTTTCTTGATTAAACTGAGTACTACCATTAAATATTATAATTTAATGGGAAAGGGTTGTTAAATTGTCATCATAGAAATTTTTGTCATGAAATATCAATGATAAAACAATAAAATATTGATGAATTTGTTCTAGATCAGAGGTAAAATTGACAGTTCATCACCAACCTCTCTTGAGAAGATCTTAATTTGAAATAAATAGTAACATCTCTTTGAAAGCTTATTTATTAAAGTTTTCATGAGATCTTGTTCTTATTGATTCTCATCTTGATTATATTTTAATTTTATGGATTCATGATGAATTAATGGTCATTTTCTGAAATTGATTCCCACTTCTTGAATTGATATTCAATTCACAATTCATCGTTCCATCAATGATGTAGTAGGAAAATTATTGTTCTTTCCTTCCAAATACCAAAAAATTGGATCCAATGATGAACTCCTTATAGTAAGTGATTCTTGAATGAATTTTCTAACTTGTAATTATCTTGATTCTCAATTCTATAGCTATTCTTTAATGAAACAAAATCCAAGATAGGCATCTTTAATGTATGATATGTTATTTTTGGGTGTGTGATGTCTTTTTTCATCATTTCCTTGATGAAACTTGGAGTTCTTAATTAAAAAAATCGAGGTATAAAGATCCTTATAATTGTTGGTCCTTGTGTTCACTTGTTTTCCTTGTATGATTTATATGTTTTCCTGGTTTATTTTCTTGATTTATGATATTTTATTTGGTTAGTTTTTGTAACCAGGATACCCCTACATGATCCTTCATTCCATGAAAATTATTAGAGTATCTTTTTACCATGCTTAATGTTATTTCAAAATTTCTTAAATGATTACACTATTTTTTATCATGATTACATGATAAACATATTCTATCATGATTTTACTTATTTTTTATTATCTTTTCATTGGTGTTTGGTTCTTGGTATCCATGTTTAGGGAAATTTACGGTATGTTAACTTTTATTGGGTGATCAAAAATTTCATGTGATGAATATGAAATTGGATTCATACATGGGGAAAAATCACGATATGTTTTGTTTTGGACAGTGCTCAATGCCCTGAGGATATCAAAGAATGTGTCAAAAATCAATTACTTGAGGATAATGATTATCATGATAATCTATATTCTATGAGGATATTCAATGATAGGTCACTAGCCTTGTGGCATGGCCTAATATTTTCCATTAACCGATGATAATATTTCCATCATGGAGCTAAAGAAAGTATGGCCAAGGGATTGTGTTGGCTTCGTTTGGGTATGATAGAATAGTATGTGAAAATATTTATTTTATATATGATTGATCAATTATTTTTATCTTGTAATAGACCTATTATATACGGGCACACATTTTACGGAAGAATATTTTCTGTTATAATGGGTTTTATTACCCACATCCTATATAGGTATTTTTATGTGCATGAATATTTTTTGCATAGGGAACCATGAAATGGAAAGGGATTCATGATATATAGTTGATTTGAAGAGAATAGTTATGGGAGAAGTACAAAGACATGCTCTGTAGGATATTACTATTTATATATTTATTTTCCAACATTCACTTATACATGGGTTTGGCATTCCACACTAGGATCCCTACTTATTTATATGTATGGTTAGTATTATACCTACGTAGTTCTTGTAGGTTTACATTAATTATTATATTTTATTATATTATTTTATATTATTACTAGTTATATGACATGATACTAAGGGTATATTCTCCTCACTAATAGACTTAGACCGTCACTACTAGTCAGAGGCCTCTTGTATATAGGGAGGTTCAAATGTGTTCATGTGGAACTCTAGTTTGGACCTAGTGGTTTGGGCTATATAATTACACCAATGATCATGAATAAAATTATATCACTCAGAAAAACCATTTTTACCTTTTCAAGTGAATTTTTCATAAAAAAATATAAAAAACAAAGGTATCCATTGACAACAACTATGGTATTCCTTATATCTATAAATTTCAATGGAAATAGAAGCATTATTTAATTCAACATTTCCACATTCATCACCACCACATTTGATAATAAAATCATGAGTGTAATTTTCCCATAATACTATATTGGTTATAAGTTTGTTGAAATAAAAATTAAATATCAGTAAAATACTCATCTTCACATGTCTTCAACTTCTTAATCAATTAATTCATAAGTATTTTTATTGTATAATTTTTTCTTGAACATAAAACTCCAATTCACATCATATGACTTAAGTGTGATGGTAGATCTTCATAAAACATATTTCTTTATCTTTTCAAGAATTTAGTTCCTACATGAGACATTAGAACATGTCCATTAATCTTTATAAGACTTCTGATTTGAAAAAAAACACATTATGCATTATAATAAGTTACCATCTTTAGAAGATATTTTTGAGTTTCAATAGTCTTTTTCTCTATTAAAATAAATCAGTATCATCATATGATATTCTAGGTCATGTAATATTTGAAATTCAAAAGATGATCTAAGATTATAGGTCCTATAAGATAATTTATCTAGTCATAAGATGATGTGGTTAATAGAATGATATTTGATCTTTATAAGATATTTTACATTGTAAAAAACAATGCAATTAATGAATTTATTTTCTTGTAGGATAATTTATTTTAATAATTATTCAACACATAAGTATTTCAACATCAATAAGATATTTTTCACAAGAAATTAATTCTCATAGGATATCTCTATTAAATCATAAAATAATTTACAATCGTCATATAATATATCTACTAAAAGAGACTCTTATAAGATAATTCAATTTTTCCAATTCTAAATTCCATATTTCACTCATATAATAAATTCTCAATTCATAGGATATTTTTAGTATTATTTTATATTTTCTTAAATAATATTTCATCCAAATCAAATACCATGAATAATACTAAGAATTTCAAATAAAGTAATAGTTAAGATTATATCAACAATTCATAAGAAATAACTTCAGGTAAATTCATCAATAAAACAAATAAGGATTTTGTAAGCTTCAAAAATGTGAAATTTTAGGATATATTTGAATAACATTAGTGTGTCAAAAAAATCTTCCCTAATTTGATGACCACAAAACCCATAACAAATTGTTTATTTTATAGATTTTAAAAACACAATAATATAAAGAAATGATAATTTTCAATTTTAGAAAAAAATTTGCGCGTTCTCAGATAATCACCCCTTTTTTGATATCAAAAACAATGAAAGGGTATTAGGATAAAACACATTGAATATTACCCACGAAAACAAGTTGACTAGTGAGAATTTAAATTAATAAAGTTAATAAATTTCTAGCATGGAATTTTATATTTTGAGTGAAAAAAAATTAATTTGAACCACAAAGATAATAAATAATAATTTACTAGTAGGGAATAATAGAATAATGAATCCCTGAACTTTTTATTCAGAAAAACTGAAAAGTTTAGATCAATGGAACATAGAATAATCAATAAAAAATAAAAATACTAGACAATATACCTTTATTAATGAGGAGATGGTCTGTGAATAGCTTTATGGTGAAAGGGTTGGGAATAAGGGTTTCCATTACCTATTGTTGATCTAGACCATAAATATCCCAAGGTATATGTACTATTGATATTCAGCCTCTTTCCTAAAAACTTTATTCATTATTTAATTTCTTTGACATCGATTCTGAATATAAATCATGGAAAACTTAATATCATTGCCATTATTTTATTCTGAAGTCATTGTGAAACTCATTAAAATTTAATTTATCAACAGATATTGATATGAAACAATTAATCACATATATATTCATAACTAAAATTCCTAAACAATCATTTTTGTATGTTGAAACAAAATAAATGGTCTGAGGTTCTATTTGAATAACTACTTCCTTCCTATGAGAGTAATCTTTTTGATAAGGGTGTTCTATCCTAGCATCCATTTTGTAATATTCATTAGAACCAAAAGTAAAATCATTCTCAGCATCTTTTATAATATAACTGATCTTATCACCCATAATAAAAAAAATTTAATTTATTGTAGGATCCCACTTAATCATCAAGGTCATAGTGCTTTCAGAGGATGGTTGATTATTCATAAAAGTTTTTTAGGGATTCTTAGAATTCATTTACAAACTGATTAATGTTAGAAATAAAATTTTATAGTCTTTGAATCCTATTATTATAGTTTTATTAGACATATTTATAATAAAAAATGACAGCACTTTTCTATTTTTGAATGGTTTTCATAAAAACAGAATCTCATTTTAATTATTAAATTCTCCCTTCAAATATATTATTATCATCTGAAAAAAAGTCAGTTATTCAAAAATAATAGCAGTTTCCTTATCCATGAGAGATCTAATAAATGCCTATACATAGTGAATATTATTTATATTATCAAACAAAAATATAAATACTTTATTCAATTAATAAATATCAAATTTATGTTTAGGTTTAATAGATTTATTATCCACTATGATTGAATTAGTATCCTCTTATTAACAATAAAGATGTTCTTGATCATTTATTTTTGAGTAGTGACCATTTAATTTTGATTATTGAACTCATAATAGAAAAAAATTCATTGGAATATTTTATTTTATTTTTAAAACTACATATTTTTATTTTAATTGAATTTAATTAAAATAATAATTCTCCAATTTCACCTTAATATTTTGTAAGAGAATGCTTAGGCTCCAATTCTCTTCTCATAACTTTCAAAAGTAGGGGTTATTCTAAACATTATCATCTCATCCAACATAATTAGTTCTCAAACAAAAAAGTTCTTTAAAATTAAAATAATAAGAATTATGACCAAGTGATATACCTTAAATAGTCTATAACAAGATATTAAAATATAAAAAAATCATGAAAAGAAATATTTGGATGGACGTCAGAGATAATGGTGAGAGTTTATTTATCATAATCTTCCATAGAAACAATCCTTCTTATAGAATAAATCAAGTCTAATATAAAAATATGATATTAGAGTATTAATATATGGTTCTATAATTTTAGGGTCCCTATATTAAATATCATCATTAGTAGGCACTTGAGTTTCAATGTGATCCGTAGGTATTTCCACTTCTAGATAAACATTTTACATATCTTTAGCTTGAACCATAAGGGGATGAATTTCATTATAAAATATTGGATTTACTTTTCTCACTATATGATTATTTATACCTTTAATATTATATAATTTTTATAATGGAAACATTGAAAGTTGAAATTACAGTAGCATCCATAGTTGTAGGAACATGAATAATAAATTTTCAAATAACAATAACCAACAAAATATTATCCACCTCAACATATGTAGGGTCTACCTCAACTAATTATTTTAATCACAATGTGAATATGATTATTTATTAAAAAACTCAAAAAATTACCAATTTTTTTTATCACACTAGATCATAGGATTTTCAGCCCCTGGAAACTGGTTTCAATAACATTACATAGCTCAATTTCAATTCCTTCAAACATTAGATTTAAAAACTATATAAATAAATAAAACCTCCATGTTTTTTGATATCATGGTGAATATACCTTATAATATACCCAATTAGATTCAATTTATTATTTATAAATTGAAGATAAATAAATTAGATATTAGGGAGAAAAATTTTCTTGAAAACTATTTTTTATTGAACAATCATATTCTGGCTAAATTTTTCATGCATTTTTCTCTTAGCCTCGAAATATATAACATGCTTCTTCCTATAAATTGGTCTTACAAACAAAGATAAATAATCTCTACAAGGATTAACTCATCTCTACTGAAGAGAGATGAGTTGATCTCCTAACATGAATCATGAAGGAAAGAAAATAATTAAGCTATCTAATTAGGGAGAATGAAATGTTCTTGTCGTTAACCATCAAAACCACCTTGTCTTGATTATCCCCAAAACTAAACTCATCATTATCATAATTCACAAACTACTTTCTCATAGAACAATATTATCTATTACACCCTGAGTTTTAATGAATTATATTGTTTTCAATAAATTATATTTATTTTTTGTCTTGAGTTTAGTATTTCACCATGTTATTCTTGTATCACACACAACACTATCCTACCTTACATTACACAGAACACTATGTTTTAACAAAACCACTATATAGTTATTTAAACTCAACCATTATAACCTAGAAATTAAAATATAAAAATATATAGTAATAATGAATTTTTAATATTAATTATAATGGTTTTACAAAAATAAAAAATATTGATAACAAATTACATAAATTTTGGTAAAGTCATTATATGATTGAAAGAACTATTTTCTAAAAGAAATTATTTTTTAATTCTTTTTTGAAAAAAAAATTAAATCAAAATTTTAAAATTTTATAAAATAAATTGGTTAAAATAAAATCCATTTTATAATTTAAAATGAAAAAATTATATTCGTGTAATTTTTTGGTATTTTTTGAAAAGTTTCATTTTTTGATGAATAGTGAAGAAATAATTACATTAAATTGAGAACATCCATTTAAATTAATTAAATTATAATCTTAAATTATATTTTATTTATTATAGTAAAATTAATTAAATTTTAAATCTATTAATCCAATTAATTTCTTTGGGATCAGTTTTATATTGGAATTGGATAGAAAAACATTATAATATTTTTATTAATTAGGAATTTAAAACAACTTTCTTATCACATCTGCAAGATTATTTTAAAATTAAAATTTTCTCTTTTGTGATTAGAATTTTAAAAATTGGTATAATATTTATATTCATAATAATTTATAATTTCTAATAAGTCCAACTTAATTTTTTACCAAAATGAAAAGTGAATGTAGGGATAATTAATTTCCACAATTCAGGTAAAAATGGGTTTACCATGGGTTAAACATACAAGATAAGGATTAAATTACCCTATAAACTTTTATAAAACCCATTTTTTGGAAATAATTATACCATACAACCTATTATGTGTTATAATTTTCCATTTTTAACCCTTGAGATGTTTGAAAAACATGGGTGGAATTCTCTCATTCAATAATTTACATGTTTTCCACTTAACCCACTTAAAAAAGGACACTCATATCCTCTATTACTTGCACCATAACACATATTTTAACAAACAAAATAAAACCCCAAATCACTTCTCAAATTTCTACCCTCATATTACAAGCCTTATATTGGACATAAATCTAATCAAGGAAGGATTTTAGTGCAAACCTAAGGAGGATACCCAAATAATATGGAATGTTTGTCAATGAACATTATTGTTTTATATCTTCCTCAAACCAATTATATTATTTTTATATAATTATTATATAATAAAATAAATTTATTATATTTAAATAGAATTTTTATGTTATTTTTAGGACATAAAACCACACACACATCCATCAGCTGATTTTGGAAATCAATATTCATGTGTACAATAGACTACTGCCTTGTGAACCAATGTCATTTCATTTTATATAACCACCTCTCAAGGTTATGAATCATGATATTAATGTTTTTTATATGATATTAATTATATTAATTATATTATTATGATTTTTTAATTTTAATATCAAACATACCATTATGATTTCCATTTTTTGGGAATAAGATAACGACGATTGTGTGTACGGAAGACTACCACCTGACGATGAAATGTGATTTTTTACACGTTATATAGAATTTATTAATGTTGGTTTTAGTAATAATATATGATAAATCTGAAATAAAAATTATTTTGGAATGATAATATAATTTTTAGTTTTATTTTATTTAAACCCTTAAGAATATTCAAAATAGGGTTCATGCATACAAACGAACTACGGTCTCCTTGAACAATGCATTTTATTTTCAATGATTAAATTTTATGGATTAGTATAAATAAATATATACTGAATATATTTGGTATTTATATATTATTTAAAATTATAGAGATTAATAAATCATGATCAAATTAATATAACCAAAAATATAAAGTCAAAACATTTATGAAAAACAATGTTTTTATTACATGTGTTAAAACATTGACATGGATTTTTTAATAAATAGGTAATATAATGTCATATCAAAATAATATTTAGTATATTATATATTAATTTGTTCAAATTATATATGTATAATAAACGTATATTTATTATTCTAGATGTTAATATGATTCTGACAAAATTTTGGAATTAAGGTGTGGGGATTTCTAGTATCAATTTTATTTCTAAGAGACTTATACCATATTCACGACTCATTAATTTTTTGTGGTGTATATAATATCATATGGAATGATATATCATAAATATACCATATTTAATTATAATAAATGTTTCCATATATTTTATTCTTTCACAGGTATTGTGATTTATAAGTTACTCAAGCAGTAAAATATTTCCGGGCACAATTTTTCTTCTTTGAGAAGTACATTTTGTTATAAACCTATATTATTTCATGATATGTATATACAGAACCATTGAAATGGAATATCATGAATTTATTCATCCTTATTATATTTTATGTTTCGTTTTATGTTCATCCTTCATGGGGTTTATGATTCACTATAACAAAATTGGTAAGGATTTAATATTTTAATCTCACAGTTTATTAGGATTGTTTATAGTCATGTCTCAAATATTGAAATATTTTATTCCATCTCTCAATAATAATCATGAATTTTATGATCTTATGTATATTCATTTTATATTCATGTAATGGTAACATTATCCACTTTTTGATACTTAATATAATTAAGAAATTTTTTTCTAGAAAATTCAGCTTTATTTATATTTTTGGATGGAAATCTATATTAATTCAAAACCATGTTTTCTATAAATTTATTAAAAAAGGATTGATTAATATCTTTTGGTTTTCAAAATTTATTTGTACTGATGTTTCAATTATTTTTAAATTAAATTTAATCTTCATATATTTTTCTATAATAATACAAATTTCAATTTTACGAAAAAATTTAATGGAATATACATTTTAATGAGTATATCATGATATTTTTCTTAAACCATGACCAATAATTTCATAAATGCTTAATTTATAATTTTTCCAAATTATTTTCATATAAAACATTATTAAAAAATGTTTATTGTTTTAAAATGTTTTTTTACAAGTATAAAGGATGTTTTCCTCATGAAATGTTTTAAATAATCATTCAAAATTATTTTCCACCTAAGATAACATATATTGTTGTTACCTATTCCTTACAAGGGATATGATCCAATGATACTATTCCTATTTTTTCTCTAAATGGTATACATTTTTAATTCAATATGTTCATGAAATCCATTTCACATCCATGTGTTATACCATGAGGGAATGATTATTATACTTTCTTCTTTTCACATGTTATTATATGATGAAATGATTATGAAACTTGTATCTTTTCTATAGGTTATGATTTATTGAAATGTTTTTAATGCCCATTTCATTTCACAGGTTATCATATTATCATTTTTATGATCTTATGACACCCATAAATATGGTTTTTATTATGAGATGGATGGGACCTATACCTCCCATCAATGAATTGGGTAAAGATATATATATATATATATATATATATATGATATAAATATGTTTTAAATGTTTTGTAAACATGGTATAGTAAAAAAGGGATTTAATGAGAAGTAATCCTTTTTTAGTAATATATGAATGGAAATAGTGGTGAACATGGTGAAACAAATTATTTTTTCCACTATTATAGCCCTGCGAGTAAGCCTTAAACAATATAGAAATGATTATATATGACTATGTGTATTCCAAAAATCCATTTCATATTCAAATGTTATTATATCTTGGATTATGTTATGAAATTTCCATATGATTCATGTATTGTGATATTACAATATTTCTTCCATGAATCTTGATTATGATATTTAATATATAGGGTATGGTTTTCAAATATTATGTTATTGTTCTTATACTCTTATTTTCCTGTCATGAATATATATATCCCTTGTATACCCTTACCAAATATTTCATCTCACCCTTTATAATGTTTTATTTCCCCTTGTTATAAAGAGATTTATTATATATGGTATTTTAATAAGGGTTCTAGTTATGAAGATCCCAATGGGAGATGTTGACATTTACCTGTGGGCCAGTTATTGTGTTTCCAATATTCTTATGACACTAAACTGTTATGGTCCTTAGGAACATGTTTGAGTAATGTAATAAATAATCAATAAAATTTGTTGTGATTTTTTTCACGACAAGGGACCTTTCATTACACCTAGTTTGAAAATCATAGGGGATATTCTTTGAAAATTCATAAAGTCATTACGAACCGGCATGAGTATTTAACAAGAATATGACTAAGAATGATCCAGGATAAACCAAAGGAGTCATAAATTTTAGAAGGTGTCATAAACTAAACATATTATAAGGGATTTTTCAAGAATATATGGTTTCCCAAAATGATTATTGTTTCATAAACTAATCTATTTGGTTTTGGTGAAAAGATATAGTTCCATGTAACTGCATTAATGTTGAGTGGTATGGATACTAATATGATTTTAATCTAGGGAATCCAAAAGATATGGGTGCTGTAATAAAAATTATCATTGATATGCTCACATATTTTTCTCAATATATGAATCATGCGAAACATAAAAATGATAAAATTGGGGGAAAACATTCGGTTGAGTCCTTCATGATGAAACATCTACCTTCTTCCATTGGAATAATTGATCCTCTAGTTTTTGAACAATGAATTAGTACCACTGAAAAGATAATTTATATACTCTAGTTTTTAGAGAATGAAAATTTCTATTAAGTTTTATTTCATTAGGAAGGTGAGCCATATGAGTGGTGGACTATTATCCTGAATACTAGGATACATGTTGAAATTAACTAGATGGATTAGGATAGCTTCATGAACATATTTTCCAATAATAAATTCCGTATATTATTCATACGATGATGAAGAAATAGTTTATTGCATTAAATAAAATTGATGATGAATATTTTGGTACCTATTATGATAATTTTACAAGATATTTTAGGTATCATTTTGGTTTTATAATCCATCATGAATATAATGCTGATTGATTCTTTAGTTTCTTAAAACAAGGTCTTTAAAGGGTGTTATCCATAAAATAATTCATTAGCTATGAAGGGATTTTTGGATTTTCTAGTAATGTGAAAATTGATGATACAGTTATATATCAATATCATGGTTTTGACATGAAAGGGAATATGCAGTTCAAAGAAACATATACAATCTATGTAGAGGTAAATATGATATATCATTTATGATAAAAGTGTGGGAATATTCATTGATTGAATTGTTTTCAGGGGACTACAGTGTTTTGTACATGTGTAAGGGAAGGTCATTGGGAAATTTATTGATTATGTGATGGGAATAATTTATCTAATAATGAGAATAGAGGGAAATCCACATATAATTAACCTCCCCCATTTTAGTGTTTCTGGTGTAAGGAGAATGTACATTAGACTAACCAATACCCAAGCCTTAGGGTTAATTAAGATGATCGATGGCATAAGCCTATTAGGCTATAGGGTAAGGGGAAATATCATGTGATCATTTTTTCTAATAAAGTGTGAAATAAGGATGTGGTGAAAGGTACACTTGCCATCCTCACTAGAACTAATAATGTCTTATTTGACTCTGGTTCTACTCATTCCATCTTATAAAATTTTTAAGGGTTTGAACATACCACACAAATGATAAGATGAATAATTAAAAGTGAAACCCCCTAATGGTATAATGAAAAAATCTCGAGTATATGATTACTGTCTAGTTGATTATTAGTGGAATCTTTATCCTTAAAATATTATTTTTCCTCTAATGGTTGAATTTGATGTTATCTTGGTCATAAATTGGTTTCCTGTACATAAATCCCACATCAATTATCATGGACGGGATGCCATGATTGATATTCCAAACTAAACAAGGATCATATATCAATGTGAAGATAAGAACATGATTCTACTAAAGATCAAATCCATTGGATATATTTTAATTCACATTCACAATGGGTGTTTACCTCAAATGGTTGGGGATAAACTAAACATCAATGATATGCCAGTTATATGGGATTTTGTTGTTTCCTTTTAAGAAATTTTTTTAGTCTTCCACCAAAACATGGATTTTATTATTTATTATAAATAATACCTAGTACCACCCCAATTTTAATGACATTCTATATAATGTCCTAGATTGTGTTAAATTAATTAAAGAGGAAACTCTAGAAAAAACATGACAATGGATTCATTCAGAAAAGTCTGTCACCATAGGGTGCACCTGTTCACTTTGTAAAAATAAAATATAGATATATGAGACTCTAAATTGATTATCTGGAGTTGAAAAGGGTCTTTATTTAGAAAAATTATCATATTCCTTGTTTTGATGACTTGTGTGATCGATTTCATGGAGCTCAATTATTTTCCATGATTGACCTTCAATTTTGATATCATTGATTGAGGGATAATATAAGGCCCCAGCCTTAAACCATACTTAATCATGATTTATTACAAGATTACACATTGAGGATCATTTCAGGTTTAGAGTTTTAGAGAATTAGATCATAAAAACTGTCATTACATTCCATATTTAAACAAAGTGTTTACATAAAGATAGTATTCATTTTTCCCATCAACGGAAACATATTTAAAATAAAACATGGATTCGTTCTTGACACTTCCTTGACACTATCATCATATCATCTACCTTTCCCTTGTCCTGTGAAAAACATTTCAAAAAAACTTGGATGAGCATAAAAATCACAGTAAGGGATATACAAATATGGAAAGGAAACATGAGTACATATTTACATAAGAATGAAATCATACTTTACCCATAAAACATAAGAACTTTAAAGTACCTTATCCAAATTATGAATAAATCATAGAAATCATAAGACATAAAGGTAACGTGAGGCATTCATAACATTCTAACATAGGGAGTAACCCTCTTGGTTACGTTCGGAATACCCATCCCAGTATATTCCCTAAATCTCATCGGAGAAACCTCAAAGTTTAACTCCTTTGCGTTACCCAATGCATTGGAGAGCTATATCAGGCTCACCCGCCCTTAGTTTATCTCGGAACCACCCGTCTTCGTAATAATGCCCAAGAACCACAACATAATCGTATCACATAAAGCATGCATAAAGGAAATATAACATTTCCACTTTTCAATCACAAGATATCAATACAACACATTGATATAAAAACATTATGAAACCCATTTTCAATTAAAAAATAAAATAAAAGTAAAACATGGTATTTATTTTTCTTTTTAAAAAAAGATATCGCTTGTAGAGGAAGCCGAAACTCAAATAATGGTCACGGCGGCGGAAAAGTTGTTGTCGCCACATACATACGACAAAAACATTCCCTTTTGTCATTTAGTAAAATACTTCTTATAAAAAATATTCCTTTTGGATAAACGTAAAAGTCAAAGGGGTTTATACACCGTATAAAATAAGGTTGTGTATAAAACAAAATATGCCTCAATGAAAGGAGATTGAGACGAAGTCCCATACCTCGGGTCCGACTTGACTCGATCGTTCTTTAACCTCCCAAATAATATACTTGAGTTAATTTCTACATTCTTAAGAACCTTTTTCTAGTTAATTATTCCTTTTATATCACTTATTACCATGTCATGAACACTATGTAATTATTTAAGTTAATAACGGTCGTTTTAATGATCATTGGTACTTGAGTCAAACATATGATCTTTATAATTACAAGTTTTTCATGTATCTATTATATACAGAGTTATACTCATGATGTATATATCATATATATCATATATATCCAGTATATACATGCATTTATAATATTACATAACGTTTAGAGGTAAGAAATGAAATGCACCGTTCATGGAGACGGTAAGCCGTACGTACGCATAAACGCTACTTTCATTTCTATTTCGTATTTTATTGAATGGAATAATAATGATATAAAGGAATATTATAATTCCAGTATCATATCATATATATAATACCATTAATTAAATCCTTTATATGCCCCACAAAGGGCATTAACGAAATCAAATCACTTTGAGGGGGTAGTAGTCTGCACTTCCTAAAATGAAGATATTACGTTTACCCATTATGGTAACCATAAAGGTATGACATAAATTAAAAATACAGAATATTAAGTAAATAATACACATATTATATATAATATACAAATATAGTGACATTTTAATGGCCACCTTTTTAGGTTTTATATGTGTGTTGAACAATCATCGTTTCGTGAGGAAGAAATTCTCCATCCACAGAAACAGTATGTTCTTTAACCATTAGATGTAGGTGTGTGTAAGTGTAGCACGAATAATTCTTATAAAAACATCCTAGTATATATAGGATACTGGTGTTGTTACAAAAGAAAGGAATAAAAAGAGTTTACAGGGTTGGAGAAGCAAAATAAAACATAAGAACACAAGCGAAAACACTACCTTCAAAACGGTTAACTCTTTTTGATTTGAGCTCAACGGTTTCCTTAGGAAGACTTCTACCCAAAGTGAGGCTTCTAAGAGTTAGAGAGGGATGTGGAGTGACAAAATGGGCAGCGTTTGGCAGAGCCAAAGGCTTTGGAAGTGTGGGTAAGGAGGTAGAGGTGGGGGCGCCTTATAGGAGGAGAGGAGGGGTACTCATGGAATGTAATGAAATGTTACTTTATTTTAAAATGAGTTTCGGATTGAAAAAGTCACAAATTGAAATAGTTCGAGGATAAGGTGATAAGGGTTCAAAATATACCCATCTAATAGGTTTTTGACAAGTGTAGGTTATAGCTTTAACATTATATTTTCATTTTATTTAAATCCTTTATTAATGTGGTAATCGTTCCATCATCATGATGTCAAAAATAATTTAATTTATTTAATCTATAAAAATTAGGAAAAAACTACTATGATGTAGGAAATATTTTTATATTTCCAACGAATATTTATTGTAAAAAATATGACTTGTATAACCCCATTTAAAAATTGTTTTAGTAAAACAACTCATGTTTGTGACATTTTTACGTTAACATTAAATAAAAAGATATTAATGTCATTTTCCTTCCAATGTTGCTCCATGGGGTCCCCAAGTTGACCCATGGATTGTCTTGGTCGGTCATGACACATCCAATAATAGTAGGACATGTTTCAAGTTCATTTAATATTATTGAAACATTATTTTTACCTTAAACTACATTAATTACCACTAATCGCGATTAAAAACATAAAAGTTAGTATTCAACAAAAAAATTATTTCAATCACATTGAACCACATTTTCCTTACTAATGACAACCATGTAGGTCGGATTTTTTGAAATTCAAAACACAGAGGTGGTAAAATTTCATTTAAACGAAAAATCTTTTTTTTAAGTCCCACTTAGTTGTTTCACTATTCATCAAAAATTGATGTTTTTCAGAAAAATACCTAAAATTCACCCTATGCTATATTTGATATTCCGAATTCGAAAATGATGTCTATTTTACCAAATTCAAAACATATAAGTTTTTTTAATTAATTTAATAATTAATTCCCTCTTTCAAAACAAATAGCGTGTTTTTATGAAACAAAAAGTATCAAAAGATTGACACTTGTTTGAGTCTGATTTCAATCTGAAATTAATTCCACTACCACTATTAGATTAAATGGTAAAAATATATTCTAATTCCTCTTTAAAACTAATTCAAAAGATAATATAATAATATAAATAAATGAGACTAAAAATCATTTTTGAATTAAAATACAACATTTTTCACTATTCATTAAAAAATGAACTTTATTGGAAAAATACCAAAAATTTACCCAAAGTAAATTTCAATGTCCCAATCATAAAGAATAAGTTTATTTTGACAAATAGAGCTTATAAAATTGTCAAAATTATGATTTAAAAATTATTTTCCATCAAAAGGCAGTAAAACAATATTTTAAAAATATTAGTGTATTCCATGCTTAAGATTGGATTTATTCTCATTTTAAGCCTCTAAAACACTATCTAATTCATTAATAGACATAGATAAGAATATCTATTATTCATTACTTACATTGGATGTTACATCCTTCCCCCCTTTAGAAAATTGCATCGCTGCAATTTATTTACTTAAAAAATAAGTGGGGGTATTTATGCCTCATAACATTTTCAGATTCCCATGCTTCCCCTTAAACCATATGGTTTTTACACAAAACCATTACCTGGTGAATCATCTTATTACGCAAAACATGCTCCCTGTGGTCAAGAATCTGGACATGTTGTTCCTCATAAGATAGATTCTCTTCTAACTGAACTACCTCTGGACTTAAAACATGAGATGGATCTTGCATGTACATCCTTAACTTTGAAACATGAAAAACATTGTGTACCTGAGATAAACTAGGAGGTAAAGCCACTCGGTAAGAAACTAATTCAACTCTCTCTAGAATTTCATATGGTCCAGTGATCCTTGGACTCAGCTTTCCTTTCTTACCAAATCGCATCACATTGTTTCCATGGTGATACTTTGAGAATAACATGATCACCTACCTCAAAAGAGAGATCCTTCCTCCTATTGTCTGCCTAATGTTTCTGCCTGCTCTGAGAAGTTCTCATGTGTTTCTGTATCAGCTGAACTTTTTCTACCAACTCTTCTACCAATTCTGGTCCCATCAGCTTCCTTTCACCCACTTTATCCCAAAAAGCTGGATTTCGACACCGCTTCCCATATAACACCTCAAATGGTGCCATCTGTATACTGGAATGAAAACTGTTATTATATAAAAATTCAACCAATGAAAGATGTTGGTTCTAACTTCCATGCTAATCCATCGAACAAGCACATAGCATATCTTCTAATGTCTGAATTGTTCATTCTGACTGCCCATCTTGTTGAGGATGAAAAGATTTACTAAAATATAATTCTGTATCCAATGACTTCTGAAGGCCTTTCCAAAAGTTATAAGTAATCCTGGGATCACGATCAGATACAATGGATAGAGGAAATCCATGTAACCTGACTATCTCTTTATGATACAAATGGGAAAGTTGATCAAGGGAAAAATTATCTTGTATAGAAAGGAAATGAGCAGATTTAGTCAAGCGATCAACAATATCCCAGATTGCATTATTACATCGAGGTGTCTTCGGCAATCCCACAACGAAGTCCATGGATATATTTTCCCATTTCCACTCTGGAACTGGTAAAGGCTAAAGCTTCCCTTTTGATAACTGCCACTCTACTTTAACCTGCTGACAAGTCAAACACTTCATAGTAAAATCAGCAATATCTCTTTTCATTCCATCCGACCAGTAATACTCCCGCAGATCACTGTACATCTTAGTACTGCCAGGATGAACATAAAATGGAGAACTATGAGGTTCACATAACAACTCTCTCTTCAACTTTGAATCACAAGGAACACACAACCTCTTACCAAATATCAAAACAAAATCACTATCGATGTTGAATTCAGGCAACTTACCCTT
Source organism: Viscum album (assembly GCA_963277665.1). NCBI lineage: Eukaryota > Viridiplantae > Streptophyta > Magnoliopsida > Santalales > Viscaceae > Viscum > Viscum album. Next base: position 793,639,849 of record OY728164.1, read on the forward strand.
CTGAACCAGCTCTACCTTTTTCTGCAACTCACTGTCTTGCTTCTGTGATTGCTTGATTCTGACTGATAAAGAATATTTCACTGATACCTGAAACAAAACAGAAGAAAATCCTTCACCAAAAACTTCTTTGCCAAAGTTCATCAAATCCTTAACCAAAGGATCACATTCCAAACACAACATTGTTAATGAAGCATTACTTCTTTGACTCAAAGCATCATCCACTTTATTTGCTTTTCTCGGATGTTAATGAATTGTACAATCATAATCCTTGATTAATTCTAGCCATCTCCTCTATCTCATGTTAAATTATTTTTGAGTTAATATATACTTTAAAATTTTGTGATCTATATATATTTCACACTTTACTCCTTACAAATGATGCCTCTAAATTTTTAAAGCGAAAACAACAACAGCTAATTCCAAATCATGTGTAGGGTAATTTACCTCATGAGTTTTCAACTGTCATAAAGCATAAGCAAATACCTGATCATTCTGCATTAGGACACAACCAAGTCCTTTTAATGAAGTATCACTATAGATAACAAACTCACCATTCCTAGAAGGTAGTGCCAAAACTGGATCATTCACCAATCTTCTTTTCAGTTCCTCAAAACAATCATCTCATTATTTTGTCCAGATAAACTTAACACCCTTCCGAGTTAGCTTCGTCATTGTACTAGATAACCGTAATAAATTTCTAAAAATCCTTCGGTAATAGCCTGCCAAACCAAGGAAGTTATGAATCTCAGTTACATGTGTGGGTCTTGGCCATTCTACAACAACCATTGTTTTTGCTGGATCAACTTTTATCCCATATTTAGAAACAATGTGACCAAGGAAAGAAATTTGTTGCAACCAAAACTCATACTTTCGGAATTTACCATACAATTTCATTTCTTTTATGGTTTTCAAAATAATCCTTAAATGTCTTTCATGCTCTTCTTTAATTTTAGAAAATACCAAAATATCATCAATGAAAACAAACACAAACTTATCCAAGAACCCACGGAAAATTATACTCATTAAGACCATGAATACAACAGGTTCATAGGTTATCCCAAAATTCATTACTACAAATTCATAATGGACATATCTTGTATGAAATGCGGTCTTAGAAACATCTGCTTCCTTTACCTTCAATAGATGGTTCCCCGATCTCAGGTCAATCTTTGAAAAATACTGAGCTCCCTGGAGCTGATCAAACAAATCATCGATATGAGGAAAAGGATATTTGTTCTTAATAGGGATGTTATTCAAGTCTCTATAATCAATGCCAAGTCTCATTGAACCATCTTTACTTTTAACAAAAAAACAGGAGCACCCCATGGTGATGTGCTAGGTCGAATGAAACCATTCTCTAATAAATTTGGAAATTGCTCCTTCCACTCTAAAAGTTCAGTTTGAGCCATTCGATAAGGGGGTTTTGAAATTGGCTTAGCATCAAGAACTAAGTCAGTAGTAAACTCAAATTCTTGATTTGGTATTTTTCCAGGAAACTCATCAGGAAAAACCCCAGGATACTCATTTACAAATGGCACATCATTAATCTGAACAGTTGCGTTGTTTTCAACAATATGTGCAAGGTAAGATTCATTTCTATCTTTTAAAAGATTCTCGGCCTCTTGATATGTTATCAACAGTAACGGTTCATTCTTGTACAAAAACTGAAAGACTTTCTGAAAAGAAACTTCTTTAGCTCTATAGTCAATATTAGCATGGTAAATAGAGAGCCAATCCATACCCAGGATAACATCATACTCTACTAGAGGTAAAACAATAAGGTCCGCAAGTATGTTATTTCCACAGATAAGGATATGAAGATTATTATAAATTCTTTTTTCCTCAACATTTCTCCCCAGATGTTTTTACCACAAGTTCAGGAGTCATTTCTTGAGATGGTATTCCCATTTTACTAGAAATGTTTTCAGAGATGAAACAATGTGTAGACCCCGAATCAAACAACACACTGGCATAATCTGAAAAAACAAAAAAAGTACCTGATACAACTTCATTTGATGGCCCGACATCTGATGAAGTAGTCTCAAAGGATTTCACCACCCCTTTCTTCTTGTAGTTTAACAGCTTACCATAACTTAACCTATTTTTCAGACACTCATTTTCTTAGTGACCCATCTCATTGCACTTAAAACATTTCACTTAATGTAAATGAAATTTGGTCTTAGCATCACCCTGATCTTTTTCAGTGCAATCACGAGACGTATGTCCCATCTTACCACATCGGTAGCACTTTCCAGGATTCATAAGACATTCCACAGCATGCCTTTTACCACATTTATCAAAAACTGGAAACATATTTTTCTTACCATCAGACCATTTTGATGAATTCTTTCTTTTATCCTGCCACCTCGGTCTATTCTTCTGCTGGTTGTTATAGAACACTTGATCATCGGAAAACTCCATTTCCACTTTCTCAGCACATCAAACAATCTTTTCATAACTCGTAAACTCACGAGAATCCAATTCCATTCGATATTTTGTATTTAATCCTGAGTAAAAATGATAGATTTTACTATCAAGGTCTCAGATAAAATTTGGAGCATACCTTGCCAATTGACTGAACCTTTCTTCATAGGCAGCCACTGAGTCCTCCTCTTGCCTCAATTTCAGGAATTGTTTTTCCATCCTAAGTCGAACAGACTTAGGAAAATACTTCTCATGAATCATACCTTTTAATTCATCCTAGTCGAGAGCATCAATCTCATCAGCATCCCTGATATTTTTAACCATCGACCACCACTGATCTGCTTCACCCTCCAAATGGTAAATAGCAAGACTAACCTTTTGATTTTCTAAACACCCCATAACTTCAAAAATCTTCTGCAGTGCTTTAATCCACCCTTCAGCTAGAACAGGGTCAGATGATCCTCTGAATGATGGGGGGTGTTTCCTCATGAAATGTTCCACCACTGACATGTTCCTCTGCGGTTGATCTGACTGATCTCGTGAATGGATACCGCCAACATTTATCGCTTGAGTCAACTACGCCATTACTGCAACAAACTGTTCAGTTCCAATTCCGACCATCATAGGATGCTGATTCGGAAGTTCATTTCCTTCTGTATACCTTCCTTGCACTGATTTCATGTTTCCTCTACGGAAAACCATTCTGAACAAACATGTCTTAGATGAAGCTACCAGGTAATCTTCAAATTCTATATCATTTCAAATTGACCATAACAAAAAATATTTTTGGATAATCATTTAATAGAATTCTAACTCCTAAAGTTATCTAAACCAACCTCTAATACCAACTATAAGGCCCCAGCCTTATACATTACTTATTCTTGAGTTATTAAAATATTACACATTAAGGATCTTTTCAGGTTTAGAGTTTTAGGGAATTAGATTATAAAACTTGAATTACAATCCAAATTTAACCAAAGTGGTTACATAAATATAGTATTCATTTTTTCCCATCAAAGGAAACATATTTAAAATAAAACATGGATTCATTATTGAAACTTCCTTGGCACTATCATCATATCTTGTACCTTTCCCTTGACCTGTGAAAAACATTTCAAAAAACATGGGATGACCATAAAAAGCTCAGTAAGGGATATAAAAATATGGAAAGGAAACATGAGTACATATATACATAAGAATGAAATCATACTTTACCCATAAAACATAATCACTTTAACATACCTCATCCAGATTATGAATAAATCATAGAAATCATAAGACATAAAGGTAGCATGAGGCATTCATAACATTCTTACGTAGGGAGTAACCCTCTTGGTTACGTTCGGAATACCCATCATAGTATATTACCTAAATATCTTCAGTGAAACCTCAACGTTTAACTCCTTTGCATTACCCAATCCATTGGAGAGCTATATCGGGCTCACCCGCCCTTAGTTTATCACGGAACAAACCGTCTTCATAATAATTCCAAAGAACCACAACATAATCGTATCACATAAAACATGCATATAGGAAACATAACATTTCCACTTTTCAATCACAATATATCAATAAAACACATTGCTATAAAAATGTTATGAAACCCATTTTCAATAACAAAGTAAAAGAAAAGTAAAACATGGTATTTATTTTTCTTTAAAAAGGTATGGCTTGTAGAGGAAGCCTAAACTCAAATAATGGTCATGGCGGCGGAAGTCGTTGTCGCCGCATACGTACGACAAAAAAATTCCCTTTTTTTTAGTAAAATGCTTTGTATAAAAAGATTCCTTTTGGATAAATGAAAAAGTCATAGGGGATTATACACATTATAAAAGAAGGTTGTGTATAAAAAAAATATGCCTCAACGAAAGGATATTGAGACGAAGTCCCATACCTCGGGTCTGACATGACTCGATCATTCTTTACCCTCCTGAATAATAAACTTCAGTTAATTTATACTTTCTTAAGAACCTTTTTCATGTTCATTATTCCTTTTATATCACTTATTACAATGTCATGAACACTATGTAATTATTTAAGTTAATAACGGTCGTTTTAACGATCATTGGTACTTGAGTCAAAAATATGCTCTTTATAATTACAAGTTGTTCATGTATCCATGATATCCAGAGTTATAATCATGATGTATATATCATATATATCATGTATATCCAGTATATACATGAATTTATAATATTAAATAACGATTAGAGGTAAGAAATGAAATGCACCGTTCATGGAGATGGTAAGCCGTACGTACGGATGAACACTACTTTCATTTCTATTTCATATTTTATGGAATGGAATCATAATGATATAAACGTATATTATAATTCCAGTATGATATCATATATAATACCATTAATTAAATCATTTATACATCCCACATATGGCATTAACTAAATCAAATCACTTTGAGGGGGCGGTAGTCCGCACTTCCTAAAATGAAGATATCGCGTTTACCCATAATGGTAACCATAAAGGTATGACATAAATGAAAAATACAGAAGCATAAGTAAAGCATGAACATATTATATATAATATATAAATATAGTTACATCTTAATGGCCACCCCTCTCCTCTCTTCATCAGGCGTTCACAGCTATTATGTTCAGAAAAAACATTCCCAAATTAAATAAAAAAATTCCTCACATCATCCTATAAGCTAGATTTTGGATTGAAATCCAACCAATGAAAAATTTAGTCATAACATAAGCAGGATACCTGAAGAAGTGGTAACATTCATCAAATAACATTCTTGTTTTATTTATTTCTAAAACAACTTAAAATTACTTTCAAAATAAGATTATATAATAACATAAGTATCTTTAATATACATAAATGTTTTTATTTTACCGTTATTACCTCTGAACACACACAGTTCCATCAACTGGGTTATGAAACCAATGTTCGTCTATTCATCGAACTACCACCTCATGAATCGATGTCATTTGTTTTACCCTTAATACATCTCAAGATTTGAAATAATTATTTAAATACTATTTAAATATGATATTTATTATATTAATAAGTTTATCATGATTTTGGATTTGTTATATCGCATATCACTTCTTACTTTCCATTTTGTGGTCATACAATAAAGTCAATTGCGTGTACAATGACCTACCACCTCACAATGTAATGTGATTCATTCACGCTTTATATGGAATATATTAACGATGGTTTTATTAAACATGTATGATATATGAAATAAAATAATTCTATAATTACAATATATTTTTAATTTTCTTTCTTCCAAATAGAAATTAAAATAAAAAACAACATTCAAGCATACATATGACCTACCATCTTCATAAACAAATCATTTCATTTCCAATCACAATATTTTATGTATTAATATAGATACATATATAATTAAAATAAATTATATTTACTACATGGTTTAAATTTTGTAGATGATGAAAATATTATTGAAGTAAGATAGAAAAAAATCACAAGTAAAAACATATAAAAAAAGCAGTTATTTACTGAAACATAAATTTAACAGGGAATTGTTAGTAATCAGATAATATAATGTAAAAAACAATTAATATACAGTATGATATATATGAATATGATTTTTTGAAATATTAATAATAAACATATATTTATTATAAAGTAATATATAACAATTACGATTAAAGTCAAGACTTAAGATAAGGGGATTTCATGTCTCACTTCTATTTCTCAGACACTTATTCCATATTCACCATTCGTTTCATTTGGGTTGTTTAAATTATTACCTATTAAAGGATATATCATTAATATAACTCATTTCCAAAAAAATTAATGTTTCCATTGATATTATTATTTCGTCTGGATTATGAATCAAAATTTTCTCAGGTAGCAAGATATTTTTTTCTCAATTTACCTTCTGATAGACAAAGAATATGTTATGCACCTATATTATTTTGATAGATGTATATACAAACCCATTAAAAAATAATTTCCGGAATTTATTTATCATCGTGATTTTTTAAGGTTAATTTGATCATCTTCTTTTTTGGGTATTTTGATTTAAACTTACCTAATTGGTAATGATTTTATATTATAATCTCATAATTTATCAGGATTGATTACCTCCAATGATAAAATGTTATGATATATCTAACAAATATACTATTGAATTTTATATTTCACTAGTTAATCATGATATAATCATGTAATGTGACTATTTTACCACTCTTTTTTACCTATGTTAATTAGGAAAATATTTTTAAGAAAATCTCTCTTTATTTCTCTCCTTGGTCATAAATTTTTTTAAACCATTTATTCAAGAAATGACTTAAAATTTTATTTATAACTAGATTTTCTTAAAGAAAGTTTTACATCTTTTTTTCATTTAATGAAAATAACTGGAAATTAATCTTTATGTCATTTTCCAAAATAGTGCCCATTAGATTTTACTAAAAACATGAAATAATATTAAATTTAATTTTTAGGGCATGCCAATAATTTTTACATGACCTAAAAATCATTACATTGAATATTACACAAAAAAAATTAAAAGTTACAAAAAAAAGTTTTTCAAAATGTTTTATGTTCTAAAAATATTTTTGAAAGAGGACATTTTATTTTCCTCAAGAAATTTTTAAATTGATATTTTAAATTATTTTCTCTATAAGATTAAATCCTTTGGTTTTACCTATTATTTAATGGGGATATGATACAAGGATATCATTTATATTCTTTATATAAATTATTTCTGTTTATATTTCATGATGTTTATAAAGCTTTTTCTGTTTCAAAGGTTATACCATAAGTAAATTCTTATGAAACACAATTATCTTCATGGGTAATTATATAATGAAATGATTATGAATCCTGTATCTTTTCCACATGTTATGATATGATGAAATTTTTATGATACCAATTTAATTTCATGGGTTATGATATAATGAATCTTTATGATCCTTTTAACACATAAATATGGTTTTCATTGGGATATGGGTGGGGCCTATATCTCAACCAAAGGCATTGAGTAAAGATTAATATATCGCATGAGATAGACATGGTTGGAATGAGGAGTGCATCCAGTAAGTAGGATAAGGAAGGAATGTGGAGTGAACATGGATTAGTAAGAAACAACTGGAATTATAACTGATCTCAGTGTAGTAAAGGACTTTTTCATCTATGATGGCCTTGACAGTGAGCCTATACCAATATGAAAATGAATTTATAAACTATTTGGTATCCATAAATCCATTTATTAATTCAATTTTATGCTCTCACAGACCATGTTATTTAATTATGTTATTATTCAATTTTTATTATCTGAAATAATTATTCTATGGCTCATGAAGAGGAATTTTGATATGTTGGATATGGTTATAATATTTTATCTTAATGCTATTATACCCTTATGTTTAGGTAATGATTATATATCTCTGTTTTTTTACCAACAATAAGAATCTAAGGTGAGAATTTCTAATGTTTCCTTTCCCAAAGTTATAAAGACATGTATTACATATGATATGTCTAAGAAAGGGGTTTTTATGATGATCATATTTTAAATATGTTGTAGTATACCTATGGAAAAGTTCTATTTCCTTGTTTTTAAATACCATAAACTATTTTCGTCTTCAGGCATGTTTTTGTTTAATTTAATAAATATTCATTAAAATGTTGTAATATATAATTATTATAATACTATGTATATAGATTTTCCTCCTTTAATAAAATTACCACCTTCCTTAGTAGTATAGTACCCTCTTTATAAAAAAAATATATGCAGTCTAACCTATTAAAAAATCTATACCTTTTTCCAATCAACACATAATATAGAAACCTAATTATTTTATATCTTACAAAATAAGTATCCTCTAGTAATTTTTATTTCCCAATTATCACTTATATATTGATTTAATGATTGAAAATTTAGGTTTTGTGTGTTTTGGATGTGGATTAGAGAGAAAATGGGATTAAAATGTTTTCTAATAAAGGGAGAGTGAGGATTCAACAAAAATATTAATAAAATATCATTAAAGGAATTTTTTTCTAAGTAAAATATAAATATTTGGATAATTTCATTTTTAAAAATAAAATGAAATAACAGATATAAAAACTAAATATTAGTGATAAATAATATAAATAATGTATAATATTTTTTGTAAGAGAATTAAATATTCTAATCAAATAGAGTATAAGGAAAAAATTAAATAAATAAGGTGACCTATTTGAAGATAACAGGTGAATTATGGATGAAATAATTGATTAATTAATTTGTTAAATGTGGATATGAAATAAATTTGTGTAACAAAATAAGAAAACCAATATATTGAGAATGTTGTAAATTAACCTAATAAGAGACCCTATATCTCACACCTCAATGGTTGGAGGGTTTGAAATATATATATATATGCCTTGATTTTATTAGTATCTAGGAAATATAAAATTACAAAAACCCTCGGTTTTAGATGTTAGCAAGAATCCTGAAAAGAGATCCTTGGTTTTAGTGGTTTTCCAGGAAACTGAAAAAAGATCCCTTATTTTTACCAATTTTCCATGAACTCAAAGGCAATGAAAATGATATGTTTTCATTGATGAAAATCATTTAAAGAAAATAACAGATTTATATTTAAAATATATATAATATTTTAATTTATTTTATGAGATAGAGAATTATTGAGATTATATAATTGGATAAATGAGTACAAAGAGACCTCAAGAGGAAGGATAATGGGGAAAAATGAGGTTGATGTTAATTTAAAAAGATCCTTAAAGATTGGGTTTTTAAATATTATTTTATTTCTAGTCATCCTATGGATCCCATTTATATCTAATGTTTGTCTAGTGATTTATATAGAGGATTATAAATTTTAAATGATCTATTGGAGTCTGCAATAAATACACATGTTGACTTGTTAAATCGGCACCGCTAGCAAGCCTCTCGATACAAATGGATAATCGATGCCATATTTTGAAAGTTTACTCTCATATAAAGACTCCAATATGTATCTTTTGTCTACCACCCAGTATATTGTGATATTTATAGGGATTTTGTATCTTTGTCCACATCTATCAGCTAGCAAGTGGAAATCCACCAGTTATCTGGTGGACATTCAGCTGCATATGGTGTTTTTTTTTTGCTAAGTCACCATCTCCATGATGACACCCCATGGGTTAGAAAATGTTGGATGAGAAAAGGATATCATCTATTAGTCTTATTCATCCACTTATAGGCCTTTATTTGTTATAATTCTAACGTAACAACATTCTTAGACAAAATTGAAAATTTTAGAATTGAAAAAGGTTTTACTGATCATTAAAATACATTTAAGAGAGTTTTGTGTGACAATATATCCCTTTGGAACATAATTTCTTTTAAATATACCGAAATATATTTTAAATGGAAAATTCAAAATTATATATTAAAATCAAAATGAGAAAATATAATAATTATTAATAATCAAGACATAAATTTATATATTAAAAAGAATGAGTAAAAATCTTGGTGAAATACAATTTAAAAAAAATATCCCCCAATTTAAATGAGATTAAAGTAAATAAATTTAGATAATTTATATATTTATCCAACATAAAACAAAATATACCACTTCAATATTATAAAAAATAACATATAAATAGGGTCAGAGAAATAAAAAAGTTATGATTCTCGTCATTAATGTTCTTTTAATAGAGATGATAATTTTTTATAATAAAAATAGATCATCTTTAATGAAATTATTTTATATTTAAAAAAATTCGATACATTCCCAATGTATTAAAAAATTCGAATCTACTTTTTTAATTATATCAATATTAAAATAAAAACGTTGAATTAATGTAAAAATAATATCAATATTGAAATTATTGTCTCCTCCAGGAACCTTTCAATATTAACAAGAAAATATCCCCAAAAAATTGATGCATTAAATAAATATATGGAGTTATAATACAATGAATGTCAATTGATAAATAAAATAAAAAATTTTGACTTCATGAAAAATATAAAATATATCATTATGGTTTGTAGTGGTTATGTTAATTATTAAAAGTATATTCCCTGAGAGTGTAACACCAGGTCTGTAGTAATGGCCCACATCTAATTCTGAAGTTTGAGATCATATTTAAAAACTAAACAACCCTTTTAAGGTTAAAAACCTCAAGGTGAGTCTCTGAAAAAAATCCTTATATTTTTCTGAATAAAGTATTTTTTTCTTGGAATATTACACTAAAATTATGTTAACAAGATTAATGATCTAGAATGTCAGAAAATATTATTTATTTTGAAAACAAAATTTTAATGAGATTAAAATATTAAGAGCATTGTAAATTTAAATTTCTTTCTGAAGATAAATAATATGTTTCAAAAGTCAACCATATCTAACAAACCCTTTAGTATAATCAAAATGATTAAATTCAAGGGGATATTTAAATATATCAACCAATTAATGATTTATGTTAATTAAATCATGAAATATATCACTATTTTAGAAGATTTCCCTCAAAATTTGGTGTATTAGGTCAGTGTTCTTATTGTGAGCGAGTTGTATAAGATTTATAGTAATACTACTAGAACTGAATGTTTCAAAATTAATTTGGACAATGTTATACATAATAATTTATGGGATTGTGTTTTATCAAAAAAATTTGGTTGCAATAATGCCCTCTGTCTATATGTTATACATTTTCCATGTAATGTAAAATGAAATTTTTATTCAAAATACACCAAGAGGCAATGGATTTTCCATTTATGTGATATGTACCACTTTTAATTTTGTTATCTAGTTATGGTCATCCAAAAATAAATATAAAAAATGATTTTATGTTCAAAATATGTTTGTTTTGGATGAAATTATATAATTTTTTTAGAATATTTTTATTATATTTTTTTAATATATTTAAAATGAGATTCAATAAGATTTTATTACCAAAGATCATAATGTAATATAGTAAAAATGATATTAATCTAAGTCAAAATAAAATAAATAAGACTCCCAATTATAGCTCTATAATTTTTTTTCTCGTTTGTTTTATCGCATATAGAAAATCATAGCTAGAAATAAGTACTCATAGGTGTTCGTATTTCCTTCAATTGACTTATGAAAAACATTTTAAAATAAAAATATTTTATTTTATTTATCTTAAAAATTTCCATCTTTACTTTGAGAAATATGAAATCCAACAAATAAAGGTATGGTCTCCTATAAAACTAATTTCATATTATTTTCTCATTAAATATGAATAATAATTACAATTAGAATATTTATTAAACCCATAGATGAAATCATCTATATAAATTTGATCATATAAAAAATTATTTATAAAAGATTAAAAAAACAATGTTTAATTAGTCTTTCCAATTTTAAAAACATTTTCAATGATAAATTTATTTAACTATTCATACTAAGACAAAATCGATTTTTTAAAAAATTAAAAATTTTATTAAATTAAAAAATAAATTCGATGATTTTAATCTTAAAAAATGGGAGGTTTTTATAAAACACCTTTTTAAATATAACTACAAAAATATCTTCTAAAATCCATTTTAAAAATTATAAAATTTAAATGAAATATTACTGATGAAAATATTCTAATTGAATATATAATAGAGACTTTGGATAATGGATCACTATAATAAATCCCTTGTTCTCAATTATAGTATTTGGTTACTAGTCTAGATTTTTTATGAATGATTTAACACTGATCATATAATTAATTTTGAAAAACGTAATTGGTTATAAAAATTATTGATCACCAATTCATTCAATGAGAATTAGAATGTTATACATTTGAAAATTTTTTAGTTACCCTTTTATTGAATGTTCCACATGTTCATCTTTAATGGAATCATCAATATTTTGGGGTTCTATGTGTGAAAAAAATCATGAAATTATGCATCCTTTAAAATTAAACATCAAGTATGTGTAAAATATTACAAAACACTAGTAAAATTTTCTATGGGCCTGTCATTATATTTTATCATTATTTAGGTAAATATTCAGATGGTGGTTCTTTGAAAGATTTTATTTTATTATATATAGTTGGATAATTTAATTTAAATTTATCTAGGCTAACTCATCAACTCATATATGATGTTTATTATAAAGCTTTTCATATTTTATGTGAATTGATTCGTTGATTTTCATTATATTTTTATTAAGTACTCAATATTCATTACCTGTGTTAGAGTAACAAAAAAATTACTTCATTAGATTTGGTGTCAATCATATTTAGGTTTTATTTAGTGAAAATAATATATCATTTGTATACAAACAAATAAAAAACCAAAATTAGGAATATTAGTTTTCAAAAGATCATAGTGATTATTTTTAAGGAATAGATTTATAAGATATCATTTCAAGGTAAAATAATCCTAGTTAACAACATTTTCCAAAAAGTATTATGGGATTTTAAATTCAATAATGAGAGTTATAGTGAGTTCATAAAGATTTCAATTCTATCTCTCAAAAACCCCATTTTATTATTATGTCAATGGAGATGAAAATGACTGATTATAATATTGTAATGTTCAAATTTCATCAAAATATTTATTATCAAACTCACCCCTATGATCACACTGAATTGATATGATCTTATATCATTTTTCATTTTTTATAATTTTCAAATATTTAAAGAAGGATTTAGAAGGATTATTTTTATGCCTAAACGCCAGAATGCTTTAATTTTTTTTATGAATTTTAGATAATAAAATTTTATAGTTTGAAGAGTAACCTTTATATAGTCCATTATCCCAAAGTCACTAAGCCTGAATACAAAACTATATTAGTCTCAAAGAACAAACAACCAAATGCAATCCCCATCCTAACTGAAGAAAATATAAATATATATAAATATAACATAATCAATCTTAATTCCAAAATTTTACTTTTTTACGTCCTATACTAGAAACATGAGTTGGTATAAATAGATCAAGAGGATTAAGGTCAAAGGATTTGGAAGAAAAGATTTCATATTTATATTTAAAAGATGTTTTTTTGATTTTAAATAACATGGAAAGGATTAAAAACAATGTAATTTTTTAATATAAAATTTCGGTAAATATCATATTATAAATTTTCTCTTGAGTTTTCCAAGTGTTTTCACACTACAATGACTAATGTGCCCCTGAAAAATAAATCAATCATTATATTGTTCTCTTGAAAATTTTATATTATTACTATAATTATATTTTAAATCAATAAAATAAAAATATTTAAAATAATAACCTAAAAATAAAACAAATTGTTTGAGAAAAATATTTTACAAAAAAAAAATTCAAAAGAAATATTAATATCAATATCACATTATAGATTAATACATAGAAAAATATGTTTCAAAATATTAACAAGTTAAAACCCATATTAATTGAATTTTTTTAAAAAACCAATAGTGTTATAACAATGGCCTTACACTATTAGTGATCAACAAAAGTGAGGTGTCCTCTATTGAGTTTTCAAGAGAATCTAATTTGGAGTAGTCACTATACATGTATCTTGATAACCCAATATCCATGTACCATGTATCTCTTTAGGTTTTTCTCTTGATAAAAGTTTCCAACATCATAACTAAAAATGTAAAGATATTTGTACCCAAAATTTGTGTCCACTTATGTTAGCCAAAACATATTTCAAAATCCATATTTTTTTATAATACAATTTTCCATAAAAATTTATAATCAATATATTAAAAGAGTGTTGAATTGACATTATCATAATATAATAAGCATTTTATAATGATATAAATACAAAATATACCTCTTTTTTTTCCAATAATTTGTAGTTTTAACATTTGATTAGCATTTTACCAAATTAGTTTTATTTTTTAGGTGCATTCTTTATTTTGGAAAAAAAATTATATAATATTCAATCACAAAAATTCTATTTAGATTATAATCACCTTATGTGAGCATTAAAAGATAATTCTTGATATCCTTAATAGTTTATTTATGTTTCTAAAAATTTGTTTGTTATTTTAATTTTATATATCAATCATAAATTTTGTTATAATTTTAATTATTTTCAAAAACATTTTAAATATATATATTTTTAAATTCATCGAATTTTATGGTCTGCTCACAAAATCCATTTTATATTTTTTTAATAATTTTTTTAAATATAATGAATTTATGGATGAATTATAAGTAGAATAATGAGGGGAGTTAACTTCATTACAGAACAAAATTTAGGCTCTGAGACATTTAGCCCTTTTTTCTATTGATTCAGATAAAAAAAGATACTGATAACGTGTAGTACATGAAAAAACATTGATTGATTTCTTACATTTCTTATTTTAAATTTTTAGGAAGGTGAACTCCATCTTGATGTTTCCCTTTTTTGTAATCATAACAAGTTAGATTGGATTATTTTGCCTGATTTTTATTTTTACATTGGTGGAAATATTTCTTCTTCATCATGTATTTGTTCACTTTCGTAGATATATGTTCTATGCTAGACTCATTTTTAAATTCACATAATCGGTTCCTTTAAAATGAATTATATTAGGTTCTATTTATTACTTTTATTTTTTTCATATTTTTCACCATTAAAATATCAAAATCATAATAGAACCAATAAGTTCTTAAACCCACATTTTCATAATATGTTTTCCTTTTTGAATATCCATTACCTTAGGTTCACAAGAGCTTAGAAAACCCCAAAATATATTTTTTCACAAGAGTTTCATCTGAAATATTATCACTAAGAGATTTTATTCAATTTTATATGTCATTTTTAAATGGTTGGGGCTGAATCCTCTATTATTATTAAATCAATGTAAAGTACACTTTAACAAGGTATAGAGAGACCCATTACAAATCCCGAAGGCCCAATGGGCATTTAGACCATTACATGGCTCGTAGCCCCAATTTTTTGGCCCAACACCCATTCTGTGAATAGTACTTCTAAAGTACCCACGCTGCTATAGTAACGCACCATACCCGCTGCCACTACAGTGTTCTACCACCACTATAGTGACCTGCCGCCACTACAATACCCGCCATTGCTATAGTTTCGTCGATGCTACAGTACGACATAGTACTACTACATTACATGCGCCCAATGGGTTTTAAACCCCCATTTTTTGGATGTTTTAAATGTAGATACATGATTAAATTATTCTATAAAAAATAGAATTGAATAAATTTTTTTCCATGTTATCATGTAAAAAATATTAAATTTCATTAGGAGTCCATTTTTCTTCAGATACATTACTGGGTATGTGGCCATGTATAACAATTTTCCAAAAAAATATCTTATGATTCCTAAAAAAGAAAACATGTGATTTTTTAAGAAACTATAGTAAATTAAATGGAAAAGACACATAAATTTTCCTTTGTAAGAAAATTGGGATTATTAATTCTATGTCATTATTAAAATATAATTTCATGAAATCAAGTATGATTTTAAAAAAATAATATCATGATTAATAAATATTAAAAAACTCAAAATATTTTTTTGAAATCAAGATTCATATGGATAAAAAAATTTGTTTAGAGAAAATTTGTAAGAGGGGGAGGTGAGTTTCCTTTCTAAAAATATATTGAAATATGAGAAAAAAATTAATTTTTAGAGATAAATAAAATAAGAAAGCTAAGAATAATATATTTGATAAGTACATTTAAAATTAAAGAAAAGAAGGTCATATAAGAAACAATACATTTAATAAAATGAGACTTATATTTGTGGAGAATAATTAATTTAAGGATTAAATGATTGATTAGTTAATTTAATAAAATCTATTATTAAATAAACATATCATAAAGTAAATAAAAAATCAAATTTTTAAACAATCTTGAAAGGAGCTCAATAATACCCATTATGATTCCCACCTCAATGTTTTAAAGAATTAGAATACATAAATATAAAATGAATTTATATGTATCCAATAACTATAATAGATTAAAATCACATGGTTTTAGTAGATACCAAGGAAATCAAAAACAATACTATGGTTTTATTAGTTTTCAATGAATCTGAATAAATATAAATTAGTTTTAAAATTTTCTATGAACCTGAAGAGTGAGGAAAATGGATATTTGATTAGGAGAAAATAATTTAAATAAATTATATCAATTACCTTTAAAATAATCATAATATTTTAATTTATATAAATATTGTGACAATAATTTAGATTAAGGAATTGGAGAAAAGGAGTTTTAAGAGATCTCGAGTGAAATCAAAATGTGAGAAAATTTGTATCTTATGCCTGTTTTTGATTGTTAAGGATCAATTTGTTTCTATATTTTACATTGAAGTTGAATTATAATCTTCCCAAGGTTCTTATTTATAGATACTTGGGGTCCACAGTTTGAGATAAATGACTAAATAAGTCAAATTAGATGTTGGAGTCTACCATAAATGCACATCATGACATTCCAACTCGGCACTATCGTGAGTTACCCTACACCACTAGATTTCTGGTGACAATACTAACACTTCCTAAATACATAAGAATGTAATAATATCATTTAACTTACACTGAGAAGTCCAAGAGATTTCTAGAGTTTTGGAGGATCCTTCCACTAATACTAGATAGGTGGTGAGATCCCTCTAGGTATCAAGTGGAAATCTAGTCAAATAGAGTATTATATTTATACAACCTATTGACCGATGATACCCTATTTTGTAGTTAGGTATGATAGAATAAGGGAGATCCTCATTTGTTCTTATTCATCATCATATTCTCAATTTTTTGGTAACATTCCTACCGAACATCATTCATAAACAAAAATATAGAAATACAATTAATTGAAAATATCTGAACTCCAAAAATGAGATTGTGATCATTAAAAAATATCTATGAGGGTGTTATACGACTAGAATACGTGGAGTCTCATGAAGAGTAAAATTAATAGGAAAATAAATAAATCAAAAAAAATTATAAAGTTGTGCACAACATAGTGACATAATAAATTATTTAAATAAATAAATGTAATTGAAGATAGTAAAACAATATATCATAATCTATAATGACTAACTAAACATTAATTAAAATAATTTATATTAAAAAAACAAAATTAATTTTTAGATAAATAAAATATATCATCATATAAGGGTTTAAAAAATATATATTCTAGCTATTGTTTTCTAATAATGTATTTGAGAGAGATATAACTTTTTTTGTGTGATCTCTCAAGAAATATTCACTTAAATTAATGTGTTTCTTTATGAATTGTATTATCCAATTAGTATAAATATATTTAGAATTTTCACTATCATATTTACTTGGAACATAATCGAAATTAAATTTGGAGTACATAAAGGTGTGTTTTATCAATAAAACATTAACAGAATAATTACATGTTGTTATGTATTCATATTCAACAGTGATATTTCAATAGATTTTTTATTCTTACATGACCATGAAACTATATATTTTTTTAAGAAGTTGAATGTTGCTAAGGTACTCTTTCTCGTTAAACTACAATAAGAAGGAAGCTATTATAATATGATGTTAAATTATAATAATATTATGTTTTGAAAAATTATATATATAGATATAGTTCCATTTAAATACCATAATTGTTTCTAGTAATCAAATATGATTCTCTGGGATTTTCCTGAAATCTAAAAAATAAACATAAAACAAACATAATGTATATTATATTAGTAGTAAGATATGAAAATATATCAATAATTCCCCTATATAATTTTTTTCCACTTTCTAACCAACATCATCTAATTTATTTTTTATATTATAACTCATTATAATTTCATATATCTTATTATTTTCAATTACAAACAAATTTTGTAAGTCATGCATATATTTACTTTGATTGAAAACATTTAAAAAATCATTTTGGAAATTTTTAAATGATAGAATTAAATTTTACTCGGCCATAATTAAAATTTCATATTATATTTTCATTTTTTTTTAAAAATAATTAAAATAATAATAATTTTGTAATAGAAAATTGCATCGTAAACATAAATTTCAACAAGTAAAATATATTTTCAAGGTTTTTTCTTAATTATTATGTTGTATCATATATTAAAGCCAAACCATTTGTAAAAAAATAAGCTCAAACATTCATACCAAGATATAGGTTTCTGTTAAAGACCCCATGAATTATAGGTATGTTTCAAAACAGAATTGGGAAGTAGATAATTTTAAATACATATATATTATTCAACATATATAGTCTCTATTATAAATATACTGAGAAAATTCTATTTAACATCTATTTGGAAAATCATAAATTTCATATATGATTCATAATTTGTAATTATTTTAATGTATTATAGACTATATATAGTTGAAAAAATTTCTCCATAATAATTTATATCTGATTGCTTATAACCTGTAGCTACAAATATTGCCTTATTCCAAATTATCACTTAATGATCATCTGACATATTTCAAAATAAATATTTATATTTAATAATATAATAGTCAGTGATTTTATCCACTAATACTCATACATTGTTCTTTTTGAACTAGTTTAACTCTTCTTGAAATGTTAACAACCAACTCTCACCACTCCAGGACTATTCTAATTTTTTTTGTTAGAGTTAGGATAAAAATTAGAAAACTCAATTATGATTCCAAAAACAATTATTATTCAAACCCCATCTACTAGGATTCTCATGATTTTTTATAATGATGAGTTTTCTAGGATCTATTATAATTAGGTATAACATATTCAAATTATTCATATTCTATCCTTTAATAACTATTTCTGATTGTTCAGGTTACTAATTATCATCCTTTTCATTATCAACAAAAAGATGATACAAACTCATATTTTAAAAAGAATCATTAATATAATCATATTTAATTTTATTATGATTATAAGGATCAATTTCATTAAATTTTAAATGAGTGTACTCTTTAACAATAATTGATTTTTTATTGAAAAATATATATTATTTAGATGTGGTGAAATATAGATGGAAGATTCCTTAATCAGTGTTTGGATCACTCTTACCAAGATTATCTTTGGTGTTCTTGATACACACTTTACAGAAAAAAAATTAACGTATACAACTTTTGGTTTCCAATTATTCCATATCTCAGGTAGAGTTTTCTTTATGTTAATTTTTCTTAAACTCTACTTTTGACAAAACATTTCATGTTAACATAATCATCCCCAAAATGTATAGGCATTCCATATTCACATAACATATGTCTAGAATTTTTTTACAAGTTTAATTTCCTCTTTCAAAAATAAAATTATATTGAGGTGTCCCATGGTCATAGGTGGCATGTTTAATAACATATTTCAAGAAAATTAGTTGATTTCATGATTACTAAACTCTCCCCAATGATTACTTATAAAAAAATTAGCATTTTTTCCTTTTATTCATGATTATATAAATTTATTAAAATAGAGTACGCTTCACTCAAAAGCCTAAAAAAGTAAAGTGAAGTAAATCTGGAAAAATAATAAAATAAAACATAAAAATGCTTTTCCTCATAGGCTTGTAGTTCTAGGTATTACAAAAAAATATATATCGAAAGTGTAAACTAAAAACCCATCATCACAGAGTTTAGAGATACCTTTTAGGATAAATTTTAGGAATTAAAAAAATTAACATTGCTGATAATAACTAAAATTGGATACATAAATGAACCTACTCCAATGATTGTTTTACGTTTTCATTATCACCAAAATCGATATACCCCCCCCCCCATTATCTTTTGAGAGTGATTGGATGTTTTTAACATCTCCAGTAATTAACTTTTAATAGAAACTATCCATATAACCTTAAAAATGACTACCCATATGAATTATCACAATAAATTATATTAAAAATGGGTTCATTAGTTCCAATAAACTCTTTGGTCAACCATTATTAGAAACTAAATATTATGGAATACAACACTTTTTACATTGAATAAAATTTCCTACATTGAGTTTAGGTATGTTTATTGAAATAAAATATTTATTAAAACCATATAATTGATGATAAATTACACTACAATTTTTAAAAATATATATATTTTTTCCACAGTGAATACAAACTATATTATAAGAAATTTCTTATTTATTTCAGAAATAAAATTAATTATGTACAACATAGTGTTATTTTGATTAATTTTTATTACATGTTTATCATTATTTAATTTTTTCTTACATAGGATTTGATTGAGTAATGTTCCCCATCAATTAAAAAATATTTTTTCTATTTTAAATATTTGAATTCACCTAATAGTTTATTAATTTAACAATCATGTACAAAACCATTTTTTTAGAATTATATTTCATATATAAAATATATTCTCATACATAATATTTTTAATTTGACACAAAAACCTATGACTTATTTACTATCTTGTGGTCCTTCTTAAGTGATTATTTTTTTAATTTTTTTTAATAATACTAATTTAGATCTTCAAAATTTTATTTTTCAAGCATTCATAGAATCATGATTCTTTTTAAATTCCATTTCACGTCATAAAGTTTTTACGGGCTTTATAAACAATCTAATCTTATTGTAAAACCTTTTGATATTCCTTATAAATGAATAAATTTCACCATAAAATTGTGAACATCATGAGTCTCCTTCATCAAATGAGTCGAATAATAATCTATCTTTAGCATTATTATTATATTGAGATAAAGAAACATTCAAAGAATCATTTTCCATTTAAGATAAACTAACATCATTAACTCTATCTAGAATTTCTACCTCATAAATCCTAAGAGTTCAATTAATATTATTTATTTTCAGATAATTAAATTGTTTTTTCTCTTATAAAAACTAAAATTCTACTTTATTTAAATTGTATGACACTAATAATGTTCAATTCCAAATTAGGTTTTGGAATTTTTTTACCCAAGGTATCTAATAATTAACAATATAGTTTTTTAATTAATTAAAATGAGCTATACATTCACCTTAAACTATTTAAAACATGTCAAAATTTAACTTGTTAGTGTTGTATCTTTGATTTCAGATATTATCTTTAAATTCAAAAAGAAATAAATATTATTCCACTTCTCATAAGTTGTTTTTCACTATTAAACTCAATTAAATTTATTAGGTCCTAATCCAATGAATAGAGAATTTATAGATTTGAATTTCATGTCATATTTATCTTCTTTAATATCATCCCATATTTTTTTAACCTTTATGAATTTTATAAAGCTTAAACAATTCATGAAAACATTAAATCTAAGGATATTTTATGATATATTAATTTGATATTTCAAACAACCACACTTTTTTCCATTTAATTACAATGAACAAATAAAACTGATTACTTATTTAGAATCATTTAGTTTTGTAGAAAGTGAAATATTTATTGTTTAGTGTGTAAAATTTGACAAATCAAAAGTCACTACATTGATACTAATTGTTTTCCTATGTGGAGTTGTAATATGACTCAATAGAAGGTTGGAGGGATTAATTGAGTTTTTACAAATTATCACGAACGTAAAATCGCCCTTTTAAAAACTTATTCAAATATAAAACTCACTATTTATCATATCTAAAATATAAATTTGAGTAGAAAAGATTGACCAGTACATAATGGATTTAGAGTGCTCTGGGAGGATAAAGATATTATATTTTAATCCAAAAAAACTACATTGTGAGATTATTAATTTTTACTCAACAAAACCCTTTCCTATTGTTTTCCCCACTGAGTGTAAGTAGTTTTAATTTTTTTAGAGTTCCAAGAGCTTTCAATCATGATCTACATTTAAAATACCATTTCACAACCTTCACAATACTTAGTTTAAGGATTTATCAATTTACAAAAAAAATAATGAAAATATTAATATATTGGGAACACAGTTACAAGACGAAACTGACAGTAGATAATAAATATTATTTAAATAAATATTATACATTGAAATAGAACCAAATAAAAATCATTTTTTATATTTATCAATAATTCAGTAATAAAATAATAGGGGTTATTTAAAAAATTTCATAGAAAGTATAAACTTATTGAAAAACAGAGTATGTGTTTTTAGTTTCTCAGCATACACAACACTTAGATTGTTTTGAATTAATACTCCTTTAATTAAATGTTGTTGAATCCAATGATAATGGGTAAATATATATTACTCAGAAAAAGTAATTTTTCCTCAGTATATGACCTTATTCTAAAATATATATATATATATAATTATAGTTGTTAACAAAAAAATGGTCTTCTTTAGAATTATACATTTTCATGGATATAAAAGAATTATTTAATTCAGTTTTTATGTATTCATAGTTAATAATTTTGAAAAAATAAAATCTGGATGTGGAGATTTCTCATAATATTGAAACAATGATAATTTTAAATAATTTGAAATTAAATATGGGAAAAATAATTAGATTTATAAGTATTTATCTTTTAAGGACATTACATCATATGTATTTTGACCATAAGAATTTGTATTGATTATAAGATTTCACTTCAGAGCATATGAATTTATTTTGACAGTAAATATTTTCTTCTATTCATAAGGCTTAGATTCCAACAAGAGACTTTAACGTATAGCTTCAACACATTGTATGAAATTTCACATAACAAAACTTATTATTCTATGTAATAAACTATTAACTTCAGAATATATTCTACTGTCTCATATGTCAGTTTCTATATTAAATTAAATATTCTACTTTATAGGGTAATATGACTTATAGTATATTTGAACATCATGATATAATCTATAAATACTGTTTTTATAAGAAAAAGTTTCTCATCATAGGAAATTTTGGCACATATATAATATATGATCGTTATATAATATTTTATTTTGAAAAAAACATATACGCCTTTCCTAGCTCATAAGATAACATTTTTTTATCATGTATTCGATATATATATATATATAAGTAATTTTTAATTTGTAAGTTAATATAAACAAGAGATTTCTTCACATAGGATATTGTTGCCACATGAAATGATAATTTACTTATATTTTATGATATTTTTAATATCCGAAACCGATGTAAGATGATTCAATTTTCTAAATTATAATTTCAATTTTCTTTATAAAATATAACTTTTCATCACATGGGATATTTTATTAGGATTATAGAATATTTAATACAAGGAATTTTATTCAGACATTAATATCATAGGTTGAATTAAAATTTTCAATTGAAATAAAACTTAAGAATAATAGTCATATTGCCATTAAATCCCTTAAGATGAATTCATTAGTAAAAAAATGTGTAATTGGACATGAACCAACCAATTATGACCCCTCATGGGTGGTGATAAATTGAGTGTGTCACACCAAGAATGCCTTCAATATGCCATAGGGTGGGGACTACCACTAAAATGCATTGAAAACATAAGGGAGACCTTATCATAATGAACTTACAACAACCAAAAACCAAATATCTTATAAAAAGGGAATGATAGCCACATAGAATATAAATAGAAAGGTGAAATATAAAAATATACATACTTACCTCTCAAACAACTAGGAGAAGAGGGTCACCACGTCACATCATCTTCAATCCAAGCACTTCTAGCTCCTGAATATCATTGGTCTCACCAAGCTCTAGATCCACTACACCAGGTCTGAAAGTCCACCAATATTATAATTGTTGACACTAACACAACAGGTGTGAACCTAGGGCTCATTCATATGTGAGTATAAAAATACCCAATGGATTCCCCCAAAAACCAAAAAGGAAAATAGGAATGAAGCTCATCATATAATTAGGGTCAAATCATTTGTCCTTCAAATGCCACCTAAGGGAACACCAACTCAGAGATAAGACACCATTGAACTACCAAATATAATCACAAACCTTTATTATAGAGAGAAACTAATGAAAACCCAACATCAAACACATTTGAAAATTGGTGAAACCTTGAACAGGACTCTTATATTAGGGGAAGGCACCTCCCAACTTCACCATCCACCACAACAGGCCCACTCAATCAGTTGAGGAAAGGCAAACAAATCACAACAACATCAACACACTATTGGGAACCTAATGAAATTATCATTCATGCAATACACACCAAAAAAATTAATACACTACCCTTACAATATCCACCTCAAATATGAATGGTGAGAAAGTATAACTATGATCAACCCATTGTTCCCAGAACGAGGCCTCCCAACACATCTAGCTTACAAAAACATGCATTTTATAGCATCAAATTATTATGATGAATTGAAGATAATTATATAATAAGGAAAAACTATTAGAAAGGAAAACATAAAAAAAATGTACAATATAGTTACCCAATATCTCATATCCACTCAAAGTATGAAGGAAAAAATATTCAAATTAGTAACCACTACTAAAACATACTTCTCTATTGAATGAAAATTGAGAGGAAAAAACTAAAGACTATTATTATCTATAATAAAATACAAGAAAAAACCATTCATGGATGTCAATCATCATCATAATAAATACATGAAAGATGTATCCATCATTTAGAAACCATGTATCACTGGAACATACACACCAACCAAGGTAGTATTGACAACAGAAATGAATTTTTATCTATTGAAACAACTGAAGTTAACACGGAGTCGACACTCCTATAACATCAGAAGTCCCATGATATGATGAAGGAGTGGGACTAGCCAAAACAAGGACCTAAAACCATTTTAAGGAATAACCCATACCTCATGATAAGGGGATTTTTACAATTGTAACATAGTATCGAGGACTCATTCCTTGCCTAGTAGGGGGATGCCAACTCATACAACTGAGAGGAACAAATCACTTCTCAACCTAGAACATAGACTCAAGGAAAGAATATGAATCCAGATTCCATGATACTAACAATCTATTGGTATTGAATTTGATGGAATATGGAAAATAGACTATTAAGGATTCTTCATGAACACTTCTATATCTCCCATGGCCTTCATTGAAGATGAAATGTGGAAGAGAAAACATATATCTCATGAATGAATAATTACTTGGGAGCCCATCATGACTTGGAGATGAATTAATAGCATCTTGGATTCTTGAATCCCCGCCACATTAATGTTAACTACACTATTCAATATGGATCAATGGAGGGGGTTCCTCCATGGGTCTTTCACATGAATTTGTCCCACCAAAATACTCCGCTATGAAGGGGATACTTATCATATTCGGATGGACACCAATGCTATTGAACCACTATGATTTGAGACACACAGATCCACCAAAAACATTTATAGGATACTCTCCAGGGAATAAATAAGAGTGTCACTTAACATACATCTAATTGTGTTTTTAGAACTCTACAACCCTCACACATTATTTAATACAACATCATAACCCTTTCTTCATAACCAAGGGATTATGATCTTTGAAAAATCTTAAATAATCACTCAAAAACACACTAATGGAATATAAATAACCACCATTATAGTTTATATTGAATTATATATAGAGTAGTTTACTTACATATCCAATTCCATATCTTGGTTAAGAGAACATGAAATATCTTTCCAAATAGTTACTGTATTGTGCGTATTAGGTGAACATAGTCTGTACACTCAATGAATTATCTTGATAATGATCCACAACATCAGTGGAAAGTGACATGGCTATGTTTTATTCATCTATTGCCCTCCAAATCCACGAGTTCATGGGTTCTATCTGTGATGGGTGAAGATAGTATTCCGATAACATGTAGTTGGTGATGGAGATGATGATATTGGTAGGCAGGGATGCAGGAATGATGCTAGCATGGGTTCACAAACAAGATGATGTCGGATATATGTTTCCCTAGGAATTTCGTCTATGTAATTGGCCACAGAGCGTTGGTCCTATGGGCTATGTAATGGGTATCCCTCACCTTGATAGAAATAAGTCTTTGATTTCATAATATTAAGGATTCTTATACGCAAAAATTAAAAACAATGATCCACAAAATGACTCAAAATATTCTATCAAAGCACAAAACATGTACTTATACTACATGGGGTATTTCCACATTCGATCCTATCCATATATACCATCTCAGATAAAGTCTTATAACTAAGCATGGAGTGTTCTTTTATATGTCATGTCCCTCACATGGGGTGTGACTGACCACATGAGTAGACCCCATATCATTTATCCAAGGGTTCATCTCATCATTTATTTAAAACCTTCACATCATGTGTACCTCAAATCCTACCCAATATTCATAAACACACTACATATTATGTGTTATTTATAATTGAAATAAAATATGTGGAAATTTCCAAAACCTCAACCGAAAAAATAATATATTTCACCTAAACCACATGGGAATCAATCCAAAACAAACCAAAGTTAAGATAAATTTAATATATATATATATATAATATCATTAACAATAATTTAATGAAAATGAGGTGAAATACCAAATAACGGACCCTAATTCATGGATGATCAACATTACTTAATAATCAAGTGTTTTTAATCTACTATCCATACATGTTGCATACAAATCCATGGTATGATTATCAAAGAACAAATATTTCCTCAAATATCACTTTTTTTATGATATGCATCATCAATAGGGAATGGGGATTTTTCATGAAATGATTGGGAAGAGAAATGAGTTTTTTTAACATTCTTATTTAATTTAAAATGAAAACACAAAAAAACCATAACATAGATTATACATTTTCTAAGAAAAACCCCACAATCTAAAACATACTATGAAGTAAAAATTCCCAATAAAATATTGATTTAAGATATATAAACATCATAACCCATAAGAATTAACAATATCTATTTCATTTAATATTAAATATCCTAAAGAAATGTCTAACTCGGAATCTCTACAAACACATGCCATAGGATAAAAACACATTATATAGCCAATGAAACCATTATATGGTTTATTAAGGTCATACTCTAAGGGAAAATAAGTAAAAAACATTGTTCAGGGACTGTAACTTTGAACTCAAAATCTGATAATGATTTCACATAAAAAACACCTATAATTACATTATCCCCATGTTAAGGATTTCTAGGATTAAAATTACAAAAACCATGAAGAATATTTGATAATCCCTCGAGCTAACTTATTTTGGAAAATAGGAACACCATCACATAATATGTTCCCTCTTCTTGGATTTGTTTCATGTTAGGATCCTAAAAAGATCCCACTTAGTAACACAATCCTTTTCAATGCCCATTTGAGGACTATAACATACCATATTCACATTAAAAATTGTAACCACTTAACCTCAGCTCATTAATTGGAGAGATCAAAACCTAAGAGAAAATATCCTTTGAATAGTACCATCAAATATTCCCACTCCCAATATTTTTCCTCCCACCATGTGACATAAAAAAACAAACATGAAGTGATGTCATTGACTAATGGTATCTATAGAATACAATTAATTCACCATTTCATTTCCATGGGGTGTTTAACTCCCCACAATAACAAGGGGGAAACTCAATTATGACTTTTAGAGGTAATAAAATGGAAATAACATCCACTCATAGGAGTCTTAATAGGAGAATAACACCATAACATTAGATTCCATCACCTATCTTAACAAAAAAATACTTAACTTGCACATCAATATCATCATGTTCAAGGAACCTAAGTAACATCAATTCTCTTATTACATTCCTCACTAAGGTCTATAGAGATAGAATATTTACACAACTGACACCATCTGGATCCTCAGACACCATATATTAACTGATCCCACCACAATTAAAATTGAATTTGACACCTACTCAATTTCAGTCACCAATGATCAACTCAGTGAAATGGTCTCCAACATTCACATCCTTTGAGACACCATGTAGATCTCTATGAAAACCCTATTCAAAACCACCAAAGAAGGAGTATAATTATGAAAAATGACTTCTATTATTTCTGATATGTGAGAGAAAAAAATTAAGTGGACCAACATACATCTAGATAAGTACATAGCATGACCCAATGTTAAAGGAATCACATGGTGGTATTCAAGAAGTTCTGTATTAAAACATAAAAAAACAAATTATTATATCTACTTAAACTCATTATAAATCCCAAAATTAGTCTGTAACCAAGATCTCCCACCCATGAATGAGCTAGTTACATCCTTCAAGGGTTAGTCCCACACACAAATAATATCACACATCGGATGAAGTGAAATGCATTCCATCCACATGAGCTCCAAAATTCATTCTGATATCAACTACTCACATGGACTCATTATGAGGGTGGTCACTCATTGCCAAAAAGTAAACTCTAGGTATAAACACGCCATGGTGAAATCCCTAGGGAACTTGATATCCAAAGTATCTATTTTCATCATCTAATACAAGGATAATATATCACCACCATGAGATTCTGCTAACATAATATAGTGGGTCCGTTTGTTCTATCAGAAACTATGGCACACCATGTAGAAACATTTAATTAAGATAACAGAATGCATGGGTTTTAAAAAAATATACTTGTAAAAGAGATATTTTAAATATACAAACTCAACTCTAATGCCCATTGAAATGTCTATCTATCTATATCTCACTCTGTGATTCCGTCAACTTGGAGATCACTGGCCACAACATACTCATATCACAAGACACACTACCACAAAACTGGGCAAGTCCAGCACCACCCCTTTATCTGCGCTAACGGAAAAGCACTGATAGGGGGGGCTTTATCAGTGCTCAAAAAATCACTAATCAAGGGTGCCTTTATCAGGGCTAAAAAAATCGCTGATAAAAGTACCCCTTTATTAGCGCTTTTTTTAGCACTGATAAAGCCCCCCCCCCTTTACCAGCGCTTGTTCAGTTGCGCTGATAAAGGGGGGGAGTTTATCAGCGCTTTTTTTAAAAGCGCTGATAAAGGGTTGACTAAAAAAAATTAAAAAATAATATTAATATATAAATATAGTTATATAGTAATATTGATATAAATATAATATATAATTTTTAAATATATTTTATATATGTATAAATGTACATTTACATTTATTATACTTAATATATAAGATATTTAGTGAAAATGGATTATAAAAAAATTAAAAAAAAATTTTATTAAATTTTTTTTATGGAGTAATAGTCATTTAATAATAATTTGAAGACTAAAAAATCAAAAAATCAAAAAATATCCAAAATATGTTGAAAACGCAACTTGAACTTCAAACGGCCATAACTTTTGATCCGGGTGTCCGTTTGAGCTCTACCACATATTAGATCGAAGCATGTGACGAGCTCTACATTTCTATGACTGGGGGCACTCCGGTCAGGTGTTTTTCAACGCTAAAAGAGGCCCATAAGGCCTCCAAAACTGTGTTTTTAGTCGGGGTACCCAGATTTTTTAACATTTTGTGGATTTTCAGCCTCGTTTAAGGGGTATTATTGGCTGTTTTTTGTGGGGACTGAATTTATTCCAATGTATTACATTCATATTGATATTATGTATTTAAAATTTCATCTTTTTTTATAATGCACAGCAATTTATAACCAAATATATAACTATATGTACATATTTTTTATATATTCACACCTAAAAATTAAATTTTTTAAATAAATAATTAAACATATTTACTTATAAATATATTAGTTTTATCTAAATAAGAAATTATATTCATTTTATTTAAAATACCAATATATGAATATTTATATAACTACTATATATTATTATAACTATACATATATTAATATAACTATATGTATATATTAATATAACTATATGTATATATTAATATAACTATATATATATATATTAATATAACTATATATATATTAATATAACAATATATATTAATATAAATATATATATTACTATACGAATAAATATATCTAAATATATATATAAATAAATAGATATATCATGGATAAGAGAAAAAATAAATATAGGGTAGTGGGAAAGGCTTTAGGTGCGTTGGGGAGAGGTCTCAATATCAAATCCGGGTGGAGGCAAGGGTGCGCGCATAAGGGTGATTTAAAGGGATAGCGCTGATAAAGGGTGTTTGAGGTGCGGGCGGGCACTGGAGGTGCGGGAAAGCCCTGATAATGGGGGGCTCAATCACTGTAAAAATCCCCCCCATGATTGGCAGTATTGTTTTTAATTTTTTTTTATTTTTTTAATTTTTATCAGCGCTAAAAAAAGCACTGATAAAAGGGGTCTTTATCAGTGCTTTTTGGATCGCTGATAAAGGGGACCCCCCTATATCTTCACCGGTATTAATATCACTTTTTCTAGCACTGTTAATGGTCATTTTTAGCGCTGATAAATTCCATATTTGTTGTATTGACAAGGTCTTGGAAGAAATGATGTCATGAATAAATAAATGGAAACATCTATCTAGATAGGTTTCAAAGCCAAAAATTCATTATATCATGCACATTACTCTCTAAAATATTTCCCCCAAATAAATCTATCCTAATTAAAGGCTCATCATGGTATCCCTCCTAAATGATTCATTATGTTCCCAATAGAACATATACATGTACCAAGTAACATAAATAGGGAATGTTATAATAATAAATAGGATATATGTGGACACTTTATAAACATAATATATTAAAGTATATCCAGGGACAACATATGTGATAGAAATTTATAGTTTCCATGCATTTAATGGGTACTATCATCGACTTGTGAGAAATTTATCATGGTTTTCAAACCCTCTGACCAAACTAACTCAGAAGGGACTTACGTATTTTAGAATGATGAATGTGAAAAGATCCTCATGTAGTAGAAAAAATAGTCTTATAACTAAAATTTTAATTACTCTACCCAGTAATGGTGATAATTTCATGGTATACAATGGTTATTCAATGAAATACTTTGGTTGTGTGTTAATTCATAATGAAAAAGTGATAACCAATGCTTCATGGAAATTGAATTTTCATGAACAAAATTAACAACTGGATGTTATTGAGTTGGCTACAATGATCTTCACATTGAAAATCTATATGTATTATATCATTATTGATAAGAGTGAAATATATTTATATCATACGAGTCTGATGTATATATTCACACAAAAAGAACTAAATATGAATCAATGATGATGGTTAGATATTATTAAGGAAAATGAGATATTAATCTTCTAAAACATTGGGAAATAATATAAATTAGAATATTCACTATGTATAAAGGATCCATCATCTTTATCATTGGTGAGAATTTAGAAGGATCTACTCTTCATATTCAAGTAAAGGATTTACCTGAGAATCATAAAGTAGGGAACATCATCAATAATGTCCCAGGTTATTTCACATTCATCCCTTATAGGGAAGATAAATTATTCTTAATCGGATGATATGGGAATTTGGAAGAAATTGGAGTCCATATAAATAGGTAAATGCTCAAAGTTAAATAATAATGAAGAATGATATATAATATTTTGGTCACAACTATGTATACCAACAAATCCAATGTTAAATAAGGGGTTTTCGGTTGATGAATATTGTTCGAACTGATACATAAATATTGGAAAAAAATATGTATCGATATATCCAAGAGCACTATTTGTGGGATAATATGAAGAGGGAGATCTCTTATATACATTAGGTTGTCTTTTATGTCAATAAGTAACGTTTTAAAGTAAAAAATTGAAGGGGGTGATGAAACCATTTCCCATACCTACATGGAAATGGGAAGATATAGACATGGAAATTTTCACTAGACATTCAATGAAATGAAGAGAAAATAATTCAATATGTGTTTTGGTGGATTATATTCCAATGAATTATCACTTAATTGAAAATTTATAGTTCTTCTCACTCGATCAACATGAAAGGATATACATTAGAAAATTTGTGAGGGTATATAGAGAACTGAAATCGATATTATCTCATCATGATACTAGATTTACCTTCATGTTATGGAAGAGTCTCTAATATGATATAAATATTATGTGGATCTTCAACATGGATTTTCACCGACAAATTTATTGCCAACTAAATCAGACTATCCAGAAACATGTGTACATGTTGAGAGTATGCCCAATTGAATTCAAAGGCGATTGTATCAACATATTCTACAATTCATGTTCTCATATAATAATATTTTCCACACTAGAATTAAAATGGATCCAAATTAAACTCTTTAAGGGAGTAGGTGAATATCACCTAAATGATGAGATTAAGTTGGGGAAAAAACTGTTTGGTCCTCAAATGGTCATGGAAATTGTTTAAAAGGTCAAGACTATTCAGAGTACATCAGGTATTCTCATAGTCGATAACTGATCTATGTTGAAAATAATCAACAAGACGTAGAGTTTGAGGAATGAGATATGGAATTAATCAACATATATTAATGGAAGTAATTCATGAGGTTTGGGAGTAAGTTAAATCTTGGACCATGATACCTTGGTCCCTTTGAGATCCTTGAGCGCATCGGAGTAGTGACATATCGACATGAGTCACAAATAAATTATGTCAAGTACATGATGTCTTCCACATATCAATCTTGAGGTAGTACATACAGGACCCCTCAAATGTTCTTAATCTAGATATGGTACCATTGGAGAATAATCACTCAAATGATGAGAATATGGGGAAGAACATTAATCGTATAGACAATGTTATATGAAATAAGATAAATCACATGTACAAAGTTATATGGAAAACCAAAAATTTTAATGAAAAAATGTGGGAATTGGATTATGTAATGAAGGAGAGTTATCCACATCTATTTTAGTGTGTGAAATGAAAATTTTGAGCACGAAATTTCAAAAGGAAATATTATTGAAACAACTGTAGATTTTATAGATAAAATTTCTTTTGTGTTTGACTTAAATTCTATATTATATAACATGGAAATATAAAACACATACACTTTTTAGTTTTATTATATCCTATAGGATTTAAAAAATCATTAAGAACAATTACAATTGATAATATAATCATTGAACAATGATCATATGATTATTGAAAATATAGGGTTTTGATAAAACCAATCGACATAGACACAGGTACTGATGACCTGAACAAGTAGGATTGTACCATATATATCTGATTTATTAGATATTTTGAGATAGATTACTTTAATAGGATTTGAACAACACCAAGCCCAATCAGAGAGCCAATAACTAAAGCAGTAGTGAAACCATTTATAGGATTAGTTCAATATCATCGAGATCATAACACAAACCATGTACGTGGAACCTGTCCATAAAAGTAACAAAATCATGGACTATAAACATAGGGTGTTCTTTAGTCTTATAGAGGGATATGTTTCAAGACCCTAAAAATATTAATATTAATATTTTTTGACTCAAATAATGATCATATATACATCTTATTAATGTTACATTATAAATTTTTTTTTGACTTGATAAAACATAAATTACATTTTTTGGTAACATATAATTTCAATTATGGAATTCATTTTGATTAATTAATGAATTTTTTAAATATAATATATTTTTATAAAATATTATTATTAAATAATATTTATTAAATATAGTTGATAATATAATTTTACGAAGTAAAAAATAATGTTTATAATGTTTCAAAAAGTTTTAATGTCAAAAAACATAGTATTCCCCAAAATATTTAAAATATTATCTTAAAATAAAAAATTCACATATTTAAAAAATTACATAGTTAAAATAAAAATTATTTTGGAATAATAACATCCACATTATCAAATAGTTAATTTTTCAAAATTTTCTTTGACAATCGAGTTTTCTTGTAAAAAATAAATATAGGATAAATATATGATTTGTATTATTACTTCAGAAAGAAAATAGTAATAGAATAAATACTATAAATGGAGTCCAATACCTAAAAAATGTATCACCTTAAAAATAATTGGATTTTTTGGTTATTTTATTAACAATATAAAGCCTTTATGAATCCTCCAAAACCTATATAATATTTTATTGTTTTGAAATCATTTCTTAAAGAACCGGACTCACTTCCACATCACCAACAATAATATTTTAATAATATTGGCCTTTATTACTATAATACAATAAAAATTCCCATTTTATGGAATCCTTAGTCAAAGACCATGTGATATTTTTGGTTTTTATTTCTGTATTATATAGAGTCCAAAACCAATGATTGAAAAATAATATCGAAATACCCACTATTTCCTATATGAATCCACCCAGTCTGCCATTCCAATACACTCAAAAACCTTGGATAACATCCTTAACCTTCCCTCATATATATATATATATATTCAGAATAATATTCCACCAATCTCTTGAGAATATCTTCTCAGGAATTTGGAATCACCATTGCAAGGTAAGGGGTCCTTTCCTTCACATTATTCAAGCATATTATTTATTTCTGCCTTTATTTACAATTCCTAAGGTTGTGATATAATTTTACACATCCAAATTACTATCCATTTTATTTAAAAATGATTAGATACCAATTTATCTATCATTAAACCATTTTATGAATATTTAAATACAACTATTTTTCCGACAAAATTGTTCTACTATTTTTCAATGCTCAGAATTTTTTTATTGTGAATATCATCACTATTTCTAGTCAATATTAATAACCTTTAAAAAATATATTTATTTTATGGGGGATTCAATGTTCTAATTCCTAACTCCTTGATCTTGGAATTAAATATAAATAAATATTATCCTATTTTGGTTGTTCTGTATGGAACAATTATAGATGAACATCGTTTGAAAGTGAAAGGTGTGTCAAGAATTATATAGCACTCCAATGCATTGGTTAATGTATTAGTATCATGATACGTCATTCAAGGGATTTGGGAGTGAACCTAATACATCATCGGAATTTTTCCACCACGTTATGATGTCTAGATGGTTAGCCTTATCCTATCCTTATGATCTCATGTTTAATGTTTTTTCTACATTTTTACATAATGACTTTATTTTGTCATGTTATATCATGTCTATTTGTTCTTGTTTATAATTGTGACCCTTTTTATGTCCCATTTAATTACCTTTTTGTAACATGTAAAACATTCTTCATGATTTTCCATGTTTATTCCATTAATGGTCTTTATTTCTCACCCCTTTCTTATATATATATACATAGGTTATCTCACGTATCTCCATGTATGGTGGATTATCATGATAATGTTAAGGATGTTTTAAAAATTGTTGATATAACCCCAGTTTTATGTTGTTATGTAATGCACAAAATCACACAAATACACTAAACCTATGATCTTTTGATTTATATTATGTGTAATATTTTGTAATCAATCATTAAAAAATATGTAATAAAGACAAGGGTTTCTATATATCCTTGAAAGATGTTTTGAAAAAAAAAATTATTATATTTAAAAATATAAAATAAATAGTCCTAAAATGTCAAATATCATCGTATCTTCATTGTAGAACGTTTAGAATATGTGTTCCATGGTCACATGATCTATGTCTATGCTATGATCCTCATAGGATAATGATTTCATTCTCTATCACCATTTCTCATCTTTGCATCATGTATAGGGAAGGTGGTATCCTTCATGGGTTTAATGGGAAAAGAAGTGGGGTTAGGGTTTTATAATAACCTTAATTAATTCAAATGAAAAAAACATTAAATTAGAATGGCCCAAGCCTAAGACCCATATATATATTATACCTCACCTAGGAAATACCCCATGTTCAAGAACCAATTGCAAAGTTATAATTACTATCCAAATATTTTCTTATAAGATAGAAATTTTTGGTCATGTGGGAATAAAATATATTTATTTAAAAAAATATTAAAAATATTCAAAAAAAAATATCCCATATCTGAATCTCTCCAAGATTATCCCAAGGGTTTATTCCATATTACAGAGTCACTAAAATCATTTTTTTTCTGAGGTCATCCTTGATGGTTAAATTACCATTTTACCCTTTAAAAAGAATTGAGCCTCCAAACACAAAATTTTAATAAGTCATTGACCTGAAAACATAGAATTAGTATATATTTCATGATCATCAAGAAATGTGATTAATTCGGAAATGTTGAAAAATAATTTGTGTGACCAAATGTTTTGATGCAAGGGTAGGAGGTCCTAGTTTGGATGGCCAATCGACTATAAAGAGTGGTGGAAGTAAATGATATAGAGATGAACAATGTACTATTGAATCTATTAAGGATACAAAATCTACAATGCGTAGTAATAATTTTGGGAGTTTATGAAAATTTGATTACTCAAAAGAAGTAATGATATAACCGTTATTTTTATCTAAGTAGGGTTTCAAGAAGATGGATTCCATATAACATAGATTCAATGTATGGTGTATATAAGGAATTTTAACTTGTTATTGATATTTAATATTTGTTTTATATCACTTAATATAATTTTTTAATATTCTACCCATGGAATATTATTAATTTCCAAACCATGCTAATACCTTTCTCTTGTGTTTTTTAAGCGTGTTTTTCTGTTTTATTAAGAAATGTAAGTCTTTTTCTGGTGTGGATGAAATTTTATGTGGTTTCTTGGATATATGGATTTATCAATTAAAAACCAAGAATTTATGGTTCCCTTCTATTATATATGTTCAATAACTTGTTTCAAATTTGATATCCATGAAGTCTACATCCATAATAGTGGTTTTAGGACCAATAAAATGGATAAATGGTAGGACTTTCAATACATAGTACAATATGGATTCATTCTTATATGATTATTTAATGTAATTTTATAATCCAGAAAACAATCCATGATATTATGTTTCCAATCATTTACACTTGGTTCAAGAATATAATAATAATTTCTCTTAATCTCCATTTAAAAAAATCAACCACATAAATAATTTTATTATGGAAAAGTATGTAAATATTACACAAAAATCAATATTTCCTAAAAACGATTCATTTTTTTTTGGGTAAAAAAATGATCCTCTTGATCACTTATTGTTAACATATACAATAAAATTGTATACAAAAAATGGGATCAAACAAAATTAAATACCACCTGATCATAGTAACATGTAGTGGAAATAAATTCAATACACTTACAAGCAACATCTACTACCCAAAGGGTATACAATCTAAAAATAATAATTTGGAAATGTAATTATAAAATATATATCCTTGACATAAAATTTTCTATAAGATAATAATATATTCTAGGGTATTTCATTTTTTTGAAATATTTTTCCTATAAGATAAAATTTATTACATACATTGCAATACTACTATAAGTCCTCAAAAACAGTAGAACTATACATTCCATGATTTTAAAATCTTTTATACAATTATCTATATAAAAAACATTCATATTTCATAATGATCATGGAAAAAATTTAGAATAAAGGGTCTCTCACTATATGGTATTCACTTTAAAATTATATATTCAATTATAATATACCAAAGATATGGGTAACCACATAAAAAATCCCTAGAGTAACTATAGCACTTTTAAGATAGTTTGTTATTATAACAATTAGGGGTATTCAGTATAACTATATTGTTAAAAAATATCATTATATAAACGAATAATAGTTTCGGATTCCATAAATATATCATTTGGAAATGTTTCTTCTATAATATGAAAATCTATAACTTAAATTCCTCTTATAACAGGAAACCTGCCAATGTTTATTACTTATGATTATCTATCCCTCTCTAATTATTTATCTAAAATAATAATTCATATAGATATTAATTAATTTTAGGAAGTATTTTGTTTAATTTATGATTCTTTAATGGATTTCTAATAATTTGATGATCTTTGAAAAAAACAATTTTTAAACCCAAAACATTTGACTGAAACTTGTCTTTAGAAAATAAAATTTTGAAAATGAAATTCTCACTTTTCAAATAATTAAAATAGGTAGAATTAAATGTTCTTTAAGTGTAGGTTATGACGTGAGATTTCCTATCAAATATCTAAGACAATACATCTCAAAAGATAATTTATATACATACGTCCTAACCCTAAATAAAATATCCCATTTCGGTTGTTCAATAATGAGTGGTGTAATGAGAATATACATTAAATATTCAATGGTATTCCTAAAAAATTCATTGAAACCCAAGGGATTTTTTTCATTAATAAGTATGAAAAATTATTAGTAATACTACAGGATTTATAAATTCATCTTTTCTAAAATATATCATAACCCATAAATGATCTCACCTCCCTCACATTATTGGAATTTTGAAAGGAAGTTATGAAATCAGCCTGGAATTTATAAAATGAAATTCTATATTTCTTAAAAAATAAAATAAATTTCCCACTCTCCACCATAAATTAAAACATATCAAGGTTAACAACAAGATTCTTTGAAATGATTTTTTATGTAAAAAATCATTGAATAAACAAAAATACCTTATTAACAAATAAATATACAGTAGAAGAATAAATAAACAATTAGAAAAATTAATTAGTTATTACAAATACCTATTGTACCTATATTGAAAGTTAATGTACCATTAAAAAAATCCAATATCCATTATCGTATAAGAAAATGTTCTCAATGGAAATATGAATATGGTTTCCTCTAGATCCTTAAGAGCTATATAGATTTTATTATACCACGAATAGAAATATTCTAAAGTCTGTGTTTTACCATTTAATTTTTTTAATTATATGGAATTATTTCAAGATCGTGAAATCTGACGGCGCGTGATTCTGTGGCCCGGAGTGCCAAGAATGATCCGTTAATGTTTTGTTAGGATTTAATTAGCGTGTGTATGTATTTTTCTTGAAAATGTGGAATAAATCTTAAAATAGTTACAAGACTAAAAATCTAAGAGCACTGTTGCATTCAGTATTGTGTGTTTACACTAGGTGAAACATAAGCTTAGTCAGCGCAAGCCTCTAGTGAGAAAACCTGAAAATCGAATAAATGTTGATAAAATAATTAAATAAAATTATTTTATTTTTCAAATTCTTATAATTCATGAATTGTAACATAGATTGAATTTATGAGACCACTAATAAACTCGTGAGGGTATTATTTCCTTATGATGATACTAACATTGGTCGAAGAATGCCACTAGTGAAAGTTAGTTTCTCGTCGTAAATAAATTAATTAAGTGAAAAATATTTTATATTAAAATCCATAACTTCTAAACAGTAACTCGGATTGAAACTATGAGTGTACCATTGAGTTTTTTGGGGTGTGTTCCCCTTAGTTAGAACCTAACCTCGAACATTTCGGGTCGAGGGTGAATGTAATTAATTTATTGAACATTTTTAATGGTACGTTTAGTAAACAATTTAGCGGTGTTTTATAACTTTTGATCCAGTTCTCATATTAAAAATTTGAGGGCACAGTTGAATCTGCATCACCAATATTCACTTTAGGGATACATTTCTTTTTCCAGAGTAGGTTTGGATAAAAATTAAGTTTTTGTGACTTTTTAAAAGAAATAAAATAAAATTATTATTTTATTTTATTTTCTTTCATATCCTCCACTGGAAATGTGGTGTGTGGGGCCAGCGATGTGTCAAACCAATAAATGGCTTGACCTACCAACCCTAAGTAACGATGTATTTGGGTAATTATAAAGGTTCCAAGTTTATGAGCCCTGATTAATCCCCAATTTAATTACATACCCTCCCTCTATCCTATATATATGGATCTTGTGGAACCTACCGGCACAAATTCACCAAGAAACGAAGTGCTGGATAAGTTACAAGACACCAAACCATTTGAGGAGAGAGATGATCCCAATGAGAGGTGACATGTCACACCAAACCACGAAATGAAGATCGATGTATGAGCGGCATTTCTGGAAGCTCGTTTCGGAGGACAACGAACACCGAATGGCTTCCAAAAATTTGTCCCACCATCATTCATCAGATTAGGGTTTGTTCATTTACACATTTTAAAAGATTTCCTTTTACCCATTCTTCGAAAATATGAATAACACTGGCCCAATGACTAACATGTTGATCCGCGATTCATTCATTTTTGTAAGAGGTGGTTGTAGTGCATCTTCTTAGGGTATTAATGTTGTTTAAATCAATTTGATTATTAAATCCTTAACCCCCATCATGTTTATGAGCTTACGCGGAGGGCGTGGGCCTAAAGAACCCAAAATGATCCCTCTACAATCATGCTACCCTTATTCCTCCATGGAAGACAGCTAGTGTGTTGACACTGACCGGTTACATTGTAAATAACACGTCAACGCAAGCCACAATAGGAGGCCACAATACAAATCCGCAGAAGTCATCAGAGTGGCCGGTACCGGCTGACCGCGGAGGGGGTGTGTCACACCGTATTGCTTCGCTGGTGAGTAGAGGGCCGCAGCTTTTCAGCTGCGGTGGACATGGGAGGTGGTCGGCGCTTCGGTTGGCAACATAAGGAGGTGTGGGGCGACAAACATTCCACTGAAGACTAGGTGGTCATGAAACCAGCGCACTGCCGACAAAAAAGAATCAGATGCTGAAGCCGCAAGGGGGGACCTGTGCCTATGATGAGTTCCTTGGAGACTGAGTGGAACCCACATGGTGTCGCCTCTTTGAAAACCGTACAGCCTCCATGCCGTTTGGGAGTTCGGGAGACCCAGGGGTCACACCCACCGCCTTAGATAGGCTAGACCACACCCCACCTTGGGCCAGTCCGCGCTCCAATGCGGTCTTGCCACTGCCCTATCGGGTCACCACCCAAGTGGAATTCTCTTTGCAGGCCACCCCATTTTGAGCCATGCCAAACTGTGGCCCAGTAAGCCGAGCTCGCCATAGTCTCACCTAGACCAGGTCAGGTCAGGTTGGTCCGACCGGGTCGGATCGGATCAGAGCCCAAAATCACATGAATGGCCATATCATGGGTACCAGGCATCCGTTTGATGATCCTTCTATGGAGTTGGGACACTTGGATTGAGGCTGTCCATTTTGGTATACTCCACATGAGTTTTGGATATAGTTGGAGTATGACGAGGTTGGATTGAACCCAAATCCAACCGGGACCCTGGAACTAAAACGCTTAGAACTCAAATATCAAGCATCTTATGGATGCACCTTCTGTCGTGTGGGAACCCTTCGGACATAAAAGTTTTTTGGGTTAATCATTTGGGTAGATTAGTAGTAGTTGAGGTATGACCGATATCTCAAGTGGTGGAATCTATGGAAATCGAGCGCACAGGGTGCAAGGAATCCAGTGGCTAGCATTGAGTCAGTGGTTGGAGACAGATCATACGGAGGTTAGTACCGAGTGATCTTATTTGGATCAGCACCTAGTGTTCTTGTGTGGATTAGGACCAAAATGTCCTGTGTGGATCCGCACTTAGCAGCCCTTTGTGGATCAACACCTAGCAGTACTGTGTGGATCAGCACATTGCGACCCGAAGAGGTCCAACCTTAGAGTATCCCTTCTTGGTTAAGTGATATACCGATCCTAGGAGGATTAAATTCTATGTGGGTCATTTCAGGGGTTAGTTACCTATCACCTCTTGCTGGGTTGGATCCTATGTGGATCATTGAGGGGGTTAGTGCCAATCGATCCTATGTGGTTTATACTTCGAATGGTTAGAAAAAGTGAATCCTGAAAGAATAAGTTGATCTATCTTCGCAAATAATCATCTGTACTTATATAATTCATTGAAAACTATGATTGACATGATACTCTATTTGAACAAAGTATTTTACATGTGTGGTACTTTTACCTACATGGTGATATCTTCGTGGTGATATAATTGTGGTAATTTTACGTTTTTTGTGATATTTTCATGGGGAAAAATGTGTGGTACTTTTTCCTACGTGGTGATATCTTCATGGTGTTACCTATGAGGTATATTTCCTTTGTAGTGTTATCTTTGTGGTGTTACATGTGTGGTAATTTTACCCTCATGGTGTTACCTTTGTGATAATTTTCCCTCATGTATGAGAAGGGTATATCGTGATAACCTAGGTATATGAATGGGCATATACCTAAGTAGAGTTGATATCTTGCTTTGTGGTTCTTACTTTGTGGAAATTTAAGAGACCTTCGGGGTCTCAGGGTCCCTACTGTGTATAGTTATACTTACCCTCACACAGACTTTGCCCGCACATGGTTGTGTCTTCTGCAGACGATGTACAACATTGATCGAGGATGGGGGAGCCAATATTGGATGGTTCTCGGAGGTAGACCATTTGGCATGATGTGACGCATGCATTACTAATCGTGAGTTGTACCTACCAGTCAAGTAGGATACGTGGTGGGTGATCCAGAAATTCTTTTTTTCTTTTTGGCAGTTTTTTACATATCATTTGTACATGTACTTTTCTAGTTGGGCTTGTATTATGGCCCCTTACTTTCGACACTATTTTACTAATGTAGTTTACTTCATAGTTTCTTCTTATTTCATTCTAATCAATGTTTTCTTAATGGTTTAAAGGAAATGCCTTCCCATTTTTATGAATAGGCATTTCTGGTGCTTGTCAGCATTCCCTGGCCTATGGAAGGCGGGCTTGGGGTGGTAACAGTACAAGACCACGGGGACGGGTCCTGAAAAAGTGGTATCAGAGGAGTTTGTTCTACCAAAAACCAATAACCCTGATTTTTTCAATGTAGAAATAGTGTTAAGTGTTTTGAGTATGGTTTTTAGTTTGGGGTTTCCAATTTTGGTGCGGCGGAAGACGTATCCGCAATCCGGGACCCTGAATTCGTGATTTCTAACTCAGTACATGGAAGCACTAATTGTGTGTGTTTATGAAAAGTTTTTCTTATGATTTATTTTAGTCATCTCACTAACATTAACTTAATGATTGTGGTGAAACTATTATTTATTAGGATTATTTCCCGTAGATATCCTTCATGGATTCCTGAGAGAGTATATGATGATGGCCCACCGAGTGACGATGCTCCAGTTCAGTTATTACTGTGTTGGAATATTCGGGTGGTGTACCAGCAGCACCACCACCCGTTTGGTAGTGGTTACCAACATATGCATTGGTGGATGATACACACTGACTGGGAACGTTGCACGAGTTGCAATGGTAGAGGGCTTCTAGGCTTCAAGGAGAGACAGTTTTCTAGGAAGATGAGGAATGATTGGAGGTTGTGGCTAGAGTTTTGCACCTAGATGGGACTCCAATTGGGTATGTGGTTATCCTAGCTACTGTTCTTATCTAGTATGTGAGCATGAGGATGGTCCGTAGGGTAATGAGGCCTCGGTACATGGACCTTTTCCTAAGATAATACCTTCGGGTAGTGTACCAGCTATATGACTTCCCGTTGGTTAGAAGATACAACCAACAGTTCTAGTAGAGGACACATGTAGGATTGGTGCCTTTCACGTTTTTCAGAATCTGATACCCCTCATGTTCCGAGGTGAGCCAAACTCATAGGCGGCCAAGGACTGGCTTGAGTATGTGGTCTAGTTTCAATCATTCCAGGGCACCATTCCATCATATGACAGTCCTGGTAGAGAGCTTCTACAACTTCGGTCGGACGAAATGTAGGTAGCTGTGTATTCATCATGGCTTACTAACTATTCATGGAACTCAATGAATACAGTACGATTAGTGATTCAAGGTTCAAACATCTAAGCTATAATAATTCTTCTATGCATTCTTATGTGGTTTGGGTGCTAGAGAGAATCTTTGTGGTTGAATGTTCTTTGGCTGAGCAGATACATCCAGTGAATGTTAGTAGTGTGAAAGCAGGAAACTGGAACCAGTATTAGAGACATGGGAATGTAAAATGTTTCAGGAAGAGGATGTGATAGGGACAGACGAATCATCATGGTTGTAGACATGGAAGCAGATCTTGGAGGAAAGTATGAGGTGGAGTACATTTCGACATGTAACAACAACCCCCCCCCCCCTTTTGTGGTCTCCACCAGGCTCAGGGAGTTGGAGGAAAGGGGAAGGGAGTAGCTGCATGCAGTTAATGAATGTGACCAAAGGGATCTAGGAATGATTTAAGGTACGATCTGTGTCTACTAATAGGTGTCATATTAATATACATAGGTACCAATAATTCCATCCTTCCACAAATCTTGTCCATGACCTAGAGTTTCTGGTTAAACCATTGAATTGACCCTCACATCATAAGATTCCTTTTGGAAGAGACTCAATTATCACACTTATGCTGACGGTGTTATTTGAACCTTGTTGTAAGAGTTTCAGTTAGAAACTATTAGTGCCATTGTCAAGGCCATACGACATTAGTTTGGGCATAGACTGGACATCCACAGTTCATACTCAGATTGAATGAATTAGGAAAAAGGTTTTGGTTAATCTATAATGTTGAAATGGGGTTTTCTTTGGTTGGATAGAATAAAAACCTAGGAAGCATAGGATAAAATCATTTATTTGAGGGTGAAACTGATCAATGTTGAGTAGGCCTAAATTATCCTCATGGATGTAGGAGTTTTGAGTTTCAGTTCCCAACAGCATTGGATGATTGTGGGAAAATCATTTCGTAATATGTTTCCAGGATTACCTCCATGAAGGGAGAGGGACTTCTGCTATGGTTGGGTACTACCAGATATTTGTACCTGAATTATCCAGGGTAGCGGCACCTATTCATATTTGATGAAGAAG
The DNA here is from genome assembly GCA_963277665.1 of Viscum album. NCBI lineage: Eukaryota > Viridiplantae > Streptophyta > Magnoliopsida > Santalales > Viscaceae > Viscum > Viscum album. The sequence goes on from OY728164.1 coordinate 793,684,441, forward strand.
GGGGAGCCTTTCCTTTGGATGGAGAACTATACATAGAGATTTCAAGAGTGGAGACAGAGACTGACAAGAAAAACTATTCTACCCATGACCTAGAGTTAGTAGTAGTGGTCTTTGCGCTAAAGATGTGAAATCACTACTTGATTAGTGAATGTCGTATAGTCTACTCTGATCATAAGAGTCTTAGTTATATTGTAACAACCCAATATTTTATGAGAATTATTCTTTTTAATTTCATTGATGTCTTGTGTTTTATGATACATGCTTCTCTGACTTGGCTTCCCTTACATGCAATCACGACCTTTCTCGATAGCATTTGTAGTACACAATACTAAGCTTCACTAAATAACGATATACTGTTATAATATTATTATGGACTAGACATTATGAATATTATTAACTAAATTTTTAATTTTATAACATTATTATTCATCTTACACATTTTCTAGAACATGTTATGAGAAAAATAAATTTAGGTAAAATAAGTATTTTTTAAAAAATGTAGTTTCGCCGCCTTTTGATGGCTCACCAACATTAAATATATTTTTTAACATGTTTATATATTCAATTTGAAAAAATAAAATTCTTCATTGGAATCAAGATATAATAATTTACTTTGGATAAACTGTTCATATTATTCTGATAATTATGATATTTTAATTAATAGTAAAAACACACTATATTTTACTTAGAAACAACTTTTTTCATCACAATAATTTAGAAGGTTAAATTATAATATTGAATGGTTTTAAAGTATAAATAGAATACATTTTTAAAATTTAATATAATGTAGGTCATTAACATTAATTTTACATTGAATTCATAGGTAAAAGCATTTCATTCATGGGAAATGTTTTAACTTTTAAAACTCGTTTTCTAAACAAGGGATTACTTTTAAATTAATTACTGCAACTTCTGTGTTTTGAATATTGAAAAATGGATTCCATATTTGAATTTAGTGGTTCCAAATTATGTTAATAGGTTACTTTTATTTTTTTTATATTATGAATAGTAACTACGATAATTTTTCTTTAATATCGTTAAAGGAAAATCGAGTAATTCAGGGTAAAAATAAGATTATAAAATTACCCTAACACCTGCCAAAATTATATTGTATGACTAAAAGTCGACCCATATCACCTAAGGGTCTGAATAGATTTATTTTATGAACTTTTAACCATGAAAATAATTTAATTATTATTAAAACCAAAGAAAGTGACAACATGTCACTCTCTTAAATATTATAAGTATAATAATTTTAATTTAGTGATAATCTTCATAAAACCTAGAATATAAATAGTCTCCAGAAATGTAATAAAATTATCTACATAATGATAATTTATTTATAATTTTTAGGGATTAAATATTTGTCATTAATAGTGACACAATATTGATGTAGAAATAATTTATTTAGTTAAATATCAATAATATAGTTTTTATTTAACTAATAGTGACCCAAAAAGGCAGAACAACCTGACCAAAACTTATTGGTCATGTACATGTAAACCAAAATAATCCAATGGTATAATATTTGACCATTTTAAGGCTTATGAAAGTGATTATGACACTTATATTATTTTATATTAAATGATGTCAAAGTTGTCACCTTCATAATTTAATAAATGTAACAATTTAAATGTTGTGATTTTAAGATGATAAATTAGAGTAAAAGTATTATTATAAAATAAAATATATTTATATTAATCATAGGATTTTAATTTTAATTTTTATTCAACAAATAAGTATATTAAATAATTATAAAAAAAATTGTAGTAATTATTTTATTAAGAGATATAACAAATAAATGGTTTTAAAAATATTAAAATAAATAATATATGAACAAAATAATGATCCCCATGAATTTCTTTGAATAATATGACAAGATTATAATCTATTAAATATTTGTTGAGGAACATATCTTCTATGTGGTTTTTATTTAAATTCAAATAATTAATAGTGTCAAAATTGACACTATTGATATTTTATAAAAATAACATATTATTAAATTATTTAAAAATCAATAAAATTATTTAAAAACTACAAATTGAAAATTATATGGTCTAAAAGGTTATAAAGTATCCAATTATGGAAAACTAAAACATTTAATTATTTGTTTATAACAATTTAAAAATTAGAATTTTATTACCATAAATATAATTAAATAGATTAAATAATGATAAATCAAGTTGATAAGGTTTAAAATAAACATAAAACAGGTCTAAATTTTATTGGTTGATAATATTACAACCCTATCTCATCCCATATTCAAATTGAGTCATTTTTGGAGGTTTTTAAGTGGGTTTTCTTTTTATTATTAATTAATAATTTAAAGGTTTCGAAAAGTGCCCATCCCCTCTCCTATATAAGGGAACCACCTCCCTCTCCACATCACATATATTTGAGCCTTCAAGCTTAGCCAAACCCTTCACATTTCACTACTCCTCTTCCATAGAAACCTACTAGATGACCTTGTCTTCTTCAAAGACCATCTTTAGTGCCCTAAGAGAAGTTTAAGAGGAGGCGCGCTGAAGAAGAGGTAATCTCTTCTACCGATTCATACATGTTTTCTTCATCATTATAGTCTTCCTATTTAGTGGTTTCATAATAATGTAATAACATCAGTATCACTAATATACTGATATTTTATTATAAATATGAAAAAAATCCATTTAATCTTCTATCCATCCTATGGAAAATGAAATCACCACGCATGCATATGTATGAAATACCATCTCCACACCGTGGTGTAATCTTTTTTCCCCCCACCACCTTAATTGGATGGGTATAATGGTGTGAAGAATAAAAATATATGGTTATTATAACATCATACTTATTTTTATATAATATATAATACACTCTAATTCGATTCAATATTTATGGGAATGATATCATCGCTCGTGCGTAGGTACGGACTACCGTCTCCATGAATGCGATGAGATTCATTTTCCATGGTTAACCATTCAAGTATGATTATAAAGTATATATATAATAAATAATAATAAAGGATATTATATAATAATGATTTTGTATTTATTTACATATATTTTTCATTTACTTAATTCCATTCAATTCAATAAGGAAACGAAAACAGTGTTAATGCGTATGTACGACCTACAATCTTCATGAACGGTTTATTTCATTTCATTTATCGACCAATCATATATATTTATATACTGAAAATTTATTATATATAAATGATGTTTTAAATTTTGAAATTATGAAAATTAGGATATGACTAATAATATCAAGAACATCAAATCGAAACACATACGATAAATGAAACGATTTTACCCATAATATTGCTTTGACATTGAATTTTCAAATGAACGGGTAATATAAAGCCATAAGTGAACTATATATGATATCATAACAATAAATATTATTCTGTAATAATTCAGTGTCATTATTTAAATCATTATATAGAAGTTTCAGATACATACGAAGCATATCGTATATAAGGTAAGGGATAATTTTTCAATCTCATTTTTATCCGAGATTTCTTATATGTAAGTATTTACTAGGGTTATATTTTTCATCCATGCCCATAAAATGATTTTAATAATGTGTTTAATATAATTACATGTGTGTTTAATGTCATTTTTACCCCTCTTTTACTTTTACTTTGTGTTATGGATGGAATCGTTCTTTTGTTTACTATACGAGGAACTTTTGGACTTTTCTGACAAAAGTACGAGGAGAATATATTTTTTAACTTATAAGGCATGAACATATTTTTTTGGTTTTATAATGCCTTATTTTCATGAATATTACTCAACAAGATTTTATAATTTTTTCAACAAAAAACATTTCTTTTAAAATTTCATGGAATTTTGTGAAAAAAAATGACTTTGATGAAAAAAAGATATTTTCCTCAAGAATTCATTTCAATTGTTTTATCGAAACAGTTTTCCATATAATATGACATTATTTCATATATGTATGTTTCAAGTATAATGTCTCTTTGATTTACATGCATTAAATTTTCTTATGATGAAATTATATCCATTTTTATATGGATTATGTTATTATGAGATAATGTTTATGAAACCCATTTTATTATTTGGGTTATGATGAAAGATTTATGTTTATGTTGTGGCACACGTAAGAATGATTTCATTATGAGATGGGTGGGACCTATATATCCCTCTAATGTATTGTGTAATGATTTATATCTCATTAGATAGACATTGCTGGAACGACAAGTTAATCTGGTTCAGTGATACAGGACTGGAATGTTGACTGAACTCGATTTAGTAAGAGAATCTGTCCACTAAGATGGTCTTGGAAGCAATGCCTTCGCTACTATGGAAATCATATCAAGTGCTTAATGGTTTTCAACAATTAAATGATTTATTCCAATGATATTTTATCACGATTTATGTTCTATTATGATCTATGCCTTATATACATCCATGTTTTATGTTATTGTTCAAAAATTTGATGTTTAAACAATATGTTCATGTTTTTAAGTTCAAATGTATATGGGTGTTTTTATTTTCCCCTTGCTTACCCTTACTGAGAATTTATGCTCACCCTTTATATTTCTTCTTTTCCTCATGATATAAAGAAAGGTTTTAGGTAAGAAATCAACAGGGAAATATTTTTATGGGAGATGTTGAAAATCATTCACCATGATTAGAGGTTTATGTTATGAGATTCCAAAGACACTAAACTATTACAGTCCTTGAGTGTTGGTTTATTTAAATATTAAGTATTCCGAAAAAAGTAATGAAATGTCCATGTATGTCAAGTTTGGGGTCTCTACATATATCTTCTCTCAGAAGGACCTGAACCTGAGACACCGATAATGACTAGAGTTTCTCTTGAATTATGACTTTAAGATTGTATATACTCCTGGGAAGGAGAACGTGGAAGAAGATGCACTCAGCAGGAGGCTTGGTCTACAGTTTCTGAGTGAGCTAACAAAACAAAGAGGCACATGCCAAATATCCTTAATTGATAGAGATGGATAATCTTACCTCCATTCATTGATATATACTTCCCAACTCCTTCAATGATTTTGGGAATTATAGCTTGGGGACTTTGACTGTGAGGCTCGACATGCTCAGATATCCTTAGGACAATGACCTTATGGATTTTCTAAAGGTTTGGAGCACATCATCCTCTTCAGAGGACATACCATGGTAATGATGGCACTACGAGAGGAGGTATTGAGTGAGTTCCATACATCCCTATTAATTGTACATCCTTGAGTGGAAAAGATGTACCAGAACATCTAGTATCAGTGCTGGTGGCCATGGATGAAGGAAGTTGTGGAAAAATTTGTATCACGATGCCTCACATGTCAGCAAGTGAATAGTTCCCAAAGCTGGTAGAAGTATTATTCCAACAAGAGACAACGACCTTTAAAGTTACACGAGGGTGACTACTTCGTCTTTTATGTCTCTCCTTGAGTTGGACAATGCATATTTGGAAGAGGCGGAAAGTTATCACATATGTTTATCAGTATTTTTCTGATACTTCAGAGAATAGGTGAGGTGGAATACCACATAGCACTTCCACCATAGTTGGAGAGGGTTCACAACATCTTCTGCATATCCCAGATGAGGAGATACGTGCACGACCCATCTCAAATCATTGACCATAATGAATTAGACATTGACGATGGGGAAACGTTTACAGAGGTTCCATTTGAGATTTAAGATCAATAGGAGCAGGTCCTTTGTGGTCGGTTGATACCTCTGGTGCATGTTCACTAGTAGCACAAGAACTTCTAGGAGAGCACATGGGAGAAGGAGGCTCAGATTCGTGCTCAGTACCCCCATTTGTTCCTTTTTTCTATGTTGTGGCTTTCTGGGATGATAATCCCTAAGATGGGGAGAATGTAATGACCCTGTCCTCAAATGTAATTTTTTTAATTATATTGAATTATTTCGAGACCACAAAATCTGACGGTGCATGATACCGAGGAATGATGTTCTTCATAATGATCTGTCAAATTTTTGTTAAAATTTAATTAGTGCACATAAGAAATTTTCATAAAAATTGGAATAACCCTTAAACCGTTTCCCGAATTAAAACTCTGAGGGAATCGTTGCATTCAGGATGGTGGGTTTATCTTATGTGTGACTTATGTTTAGTAGGTGAGGGCCTCTTTTGAAAAAACATGAAAATGGAATAGCCATAAATAAAATAATTAAATAAAACTATTTTATTTTTAAAATTCCCATAACTCATGAACGGTAACTCGGATTGAAAATCTTACACCACCCCTAAACTCATCATGGAATGTTTTCCTTAGGCTGATACAAACATTGGTTGGTGTGTGCCACCAGTGAAATTTAGTTTTTGGCCGTTAATAAAACTTTCAAGAGAAAATTATTTTATTGTAAAATCCAAAACTTCTAAATGGAAACTTAGATGAAAAATATGCGGATATTGTTTAGTTCGTTGGAGAGTTTTATTTTTAGACAGATCATAACCTCGACTGACGTGGGTTGAGGGTGGACAAAAATAATTTATTGTCCTTTTTTTAATGTATTTTATGTAAAGGCATGGGTCCCAGTGGATGGGTCATGACGCATATTAAAAAAAATTATGGGACTATCCTTTTAGTCTATATATTTTCATATCAAGAATATCTATTGGAAAAATTTAATTTCTAGTCAATTAGTAAAATTTCATATTATACATATAAACTATCTACTTTTAATGAATCTTGGTTTTAAATAACTCTAAAAATCCATTCTTCTATAGAATTATCTATATTGGGTAGACCCATTTTTGAGTTGACATAAGAAATATTATTCCAAAAACCAATGACGTGGTTACCAAATTCTTAATAATATATAAAAATTGGGTTTTAATCTTCATTCAATACACCTAACTAGTTTATATATTTCCTTAAAAAATCATAAGGACATTTATTCACTCATTTATGATGATTTTGTTTAAAAAATTATAAATTAATTATATTTAATCATTTTCTCCATGGATTAATTTATTTATGTAAACATCAGTGATAATAATTTTAACAAATAATTTGGAATAAAAGTGGTAAAAGTTATATATTTTAATGTTAGATGTTTGAAGATAAAAAAAATATTTAATGGTTTTTCTTACCCTTACACGTGACTTAGGGTCTGCATAATGTTAATATATGTTTAACCTTTATGTAGTGGTCTTTTACAGGAGAAAACAATGTGTAGTTTCCAATTAAAGAGTTTATGTCATGTTAATTATGTGTTACAAATGTGTAATATAATATAACAATATTTATGGTATGATTGCATCTGTTATTTGAAACACTGATCATAAGCATACTATTATATACTATTAAATATTAAAATTACCATTAGAATAGTTATTTTACCGTTAGGAATATTAATGAGGCCATTAGAATAATAACCTCACATATGAATGTATAAATAAAATTAGGGTATATTATAAATAAAAATAGGATTTATTTATATAATGTAAGGAGTGAATAAATGTTTTAAAGATGAAAAATTAAGTGTTGGTATTTTTTTGTGAAATGTAAATGTTCATTTATAATTTTATTATTAACATAATAATTTTAAATAAATTTAATTTTCATAAAATTGATTTATAAATTCATATTTTTATATATTTTGATTATAATATAATTTTATGAGGGCTTAGTTATTTTTTCAATGTGCCATAAAAGCGATTATAAATTTAAAATCTGTAATTTTTAAATAAATACAAATTTTAATTAAAAATTAAATTTCTCATATGAATAAATTTATTTAAAATATGGAGTCCAATTTTAAATCTATTCATTGAAAAATGGTTTTGGTGAGGTTTTTGTATTTTTCTGAAATATTTGAAATTTTAGTGAATAATGAAATATGGTAATTTAAAAAATAAGATAAATACATAAATTATTAAGTCATTTTTATGTATTGATGATATAATCACCATTATATAGATCCCTAATTCTTTATTTAATCTATTTAGTTGTTTTAATTATCACTTCTAATAGTCTTGATCTTAAATCAAAATCCAATGTACAAAATAATCCAAAAACAACTATTTCCTCTTTTATAAATACCACCTCCCTCCACCTCTACTAATCATACCTTCTAAACCTTTAATATTGTTAATATTATTCACAAATTATCTCCTGAAACACTTCCTCATGTTATGGTCTTGTTGGTCTCACCAAAATACCCATTCCAATTCTCATATGGAGGTTCTCAAGGAGAGAAAAATCAGGATGTTAAACCTTCTATCTCTCTCCCCCAATTTCTTTTGATTTCTTATTTTTTCCGCACCTAACCTATTCAAATTGACATTTTATCTAAAGTAATAGTTATATAATATATATTTATTATTTTAATGGTTCATCCACCATGAATTCTCTTATCCACCTTCTAAAAATGAAAACATTGACCAATAGGTGTCAATTCACCACCTTCAAGGACAATGATTTTATGTTTTCTAATAAATCCTTAAATGATGGTCATTAAAATTATAATGGGTAATAAATAATTTGAAATGTATATTATAACTTATTTAGTGTTTAGAAATAGTATATATACAAAATATAAATTAACTGAACAAAACTAGTTCATGTTGATCGAAAAAATGCCACAATGACATAAAGGGTTATCATTAATGTTTTATCTAATAGATCATCCTAATATATGGAAAGAAAATGAAATATAAGACCATTTAATATTTTATATTTTCATTAATAACACAAAATTTCAATTCTAGATAACCATTCCCATTTTAAGTGATCTTTTATACATGTATATAAGTGAACCAACCATGAAAACCAAAGAAACAAACACTCTTGAATGATGAAATTTAATCTTATAGCTCATTAAAAAGGCCAGAAACAATGTAACATGATTATAATAAATCAAATAAATTTTGTAATAGGTTCTTAATTAAATTATTAATGAATTTAATTTAATTACCCAATACATTAAGTGCAAGTGTAGAGAACTTTCGTACATAAGGCAGGAGATTCTCTCTGAACCCCCGTTTTCATTTCGGTTTCGCATTTTCTCCATTTACAAAAACATAATTATTAATTATTCTTGTGTAGGCCTCTTAAATTATATATGGTTGTTTTATTCATATTTACCTAGATCAATTATTATTTTATTGATGGGTTATTGTGTGATTTATAAGGTTCCATTTCTAATTCCTCCGGATAAGAAAGCCCAATTAATAGGAACTTCAATATTTCTTACCCATTTTCAAGCACACTCTATAATCAGTTTTAAGAAAAAAGAAATTATAAAATAACCCATTTTATGATGAAAACCCACCTTTTTCAATTCTAGTTTTATAGTTTTTCTCCATTTACCTTTTAAAAGCCTCAAATATATTTTCCCTTAAACAGAACATAAGTGGATCATTTATACAATTTCTTAAATAATATTTTCACATGTTTTTCACTTTTGTGGGACATCATTTATCATGATCTATGACTATATTTCAAGATAAAATTACAATTATGATATAAATCCATTCTTTCATTGACACCACTAGGATAATTTTCTTGGTTATGCCTTATTCACCCATTATTCTATGTGGTTGAGGTATCTATAATTCTATTTTATTCTCAATCATCATTCTTTGGATTTTTCATTAATAATAAATTTTATTGAATAATGGATATGATAACTATCTCAGTCAAATGCTGTTTAATTATATGGTATTATCATTTAATTTTTTTTCAAATAATCTTTATTTTCTTCTTAAAAGAGATATTTGGATAAGTCATATTGGTCATGAATGAAATCTATTTATGATGAATTATTTGAACATGTAGTGATGGTTGAGGCCTAATTATAGATATCCCCTAGATTAATTTAAATTTCTAATGATACCAAATATTTTGTGACAAACCCTTCATTTTTTGTTTCTAGGAAAATTAATATGGGTTTCTTCCAATAGATGTAATTTTTTTGACAATATTACAGTTCATGTGCTTGATCAAGTTGTCCAATAATTAAGAATTTTATTAATTTAGTATTTAGTTATTAAATTCCATGATATTTTTACTATGAAAACTCTAGGGATGTATTTTTATTCATAGTTTATTCATGGAGTGTATATTTTTGTTATTTACCTCACCAAATCAATTATTAATTTTTTATTTTCTTTAATTTATATTCATTCTTGTAATCCTTCTCGAGTGTTTGATCTCACCAATTTATTTGGTTTCCGTCCCTAGGTTATGAAAATGTAATATTTGAATATATTTCAAGGGATAAAATTATTTTTATTTTTTACGTTCTATGATTAATTACCAATGTAATAATGGAACCATTTATGTATCTAGTTCTTCAAGACTACGAAACTGATCAATCCTTGGTGATGTGAAATCTTATATCTATTCCATTGTAATAAAATGACCACTAATTCTTAGATAATAGGGTTGGGGTTGTTATAGTTAGTATTAGAAGATGTTTAGTAAAAATCATTGGAACTAAATGTTAAGTAAACATTATTATTATAATAATTCATTATAGTGAATTTTTGGCTAAATACTCATGATGATTATGAGATAACATATTGTGTTCTATTTTTAAGTGATGGTGCCTAATGGAAGGGAATCACTAGACATGGAAATGTAAGGATTTCCCCACTAATAAATTCAACATAGTTAGTATTATAGTTGAGATTATCATGAACATAGTAGGAATTTTACCTCATGTTGTGATGAATAACCATAAAAATAGTGTTTTGGATCATTTTATGTGAAATAAGCCCATATATTTTAGTAGGACCACTAATCCAGTGGTAGTTGAATAGTGAATCAACTCCCTTGAAATTATATTTCTGGCAAAATAATTAAAGGAAAATGAAAAGGTCGTAGAGAACTAATATTTTCTTAATCGAAATGATGAAAAACAGTGGTCGTTGATCCAAAATTCTAAAAAAAATGATAAAATAAAAGACATGGAATGGGGAAATTTTAAAGAAACATTCTTCAAAAAACATGTACCTGTTGAGAAATGAACTAAAATGAAGATATATTTCATTATATTAATGGAAATAGAAGAAGATATTGTTATGGATTATGATTTTACATTTACAAGACTAGGAAGGTATGCTATATATAACATAAATTATTTTAAAAAAAGATTGATCATTTATATTATAGTCTTATGCAAATTCATTAAAAGGATATAGATTCTCAAAAAAATTCATCATATGATAAAATAGTATCATGTTCCATCATAAAAGTAAATAAATTAGGTAGATGATATATGTTAAAGATAAATAAAGAGAAGAATATGTTATTTGATAACCATAGAAAATATAATGTTTTAACGAAAATATAGGGAATGAATCAATTCCCATTATATGAAAATTGTGAAATTAGTCATTCTAGGAAATTATTTAAAGGCATGAGAGTTTGTTTGATGTAATAATAAAATATTTATTGATCTAGTGAATGAAAGGGGATGAAATAAATTAATGATGTTCAATGCTTCAATTGTAATTAAATGGGTCATTATTCAAATCAAACTCTCAAGAGATTGGGGAATCTATCATAGGAGAGTGAAATGGGAGATGTCCAAGCTTATATGATTACTAAAATTTAAGTATAAGTACCTAATAATGTTGGGGAAAGTATAATAATCTTACCTTTAGAATTTGAAAATTATTTATTTTATTCTGGTTCATTTTAGACATTTATATATATTTTATTTTCCATGAAAATTATATATATTTTTTATTTAATAAAGTAGTTTTCATTCATAACCCATAAAAGTAGTCCAACGACAACAAAAATGTGTCATGAAGTTCATATTATGATATATAAACATGCTTTATTTTCTAACCATATAATCATACATGATATTTAATTTGATGCAATTCAAGTTATGGACTAGCTTTCAAAATATGTTGTGATGACTTATTACAAGAATAAAGAAATTACTATTGGTGAGGAAGATGTATAATGTCTTACCTTTATAGATGAAAAATCGTCATCTAATTATTACCTATATCCTCCCCTGGTATCTCTACTAAATTAATTTATTAGGGTGGATGATAAGTCATCATCTATGGAGGAGAAAAGTAATATTAAAATTCAGGATGTTCAAATTTTACATGAATACATTGATGTATCTACTGAGGAATTACCTAGACACCACCCAAAGTGTGAAGTTGAGTTTACCATTGATCCAATATTTAATCGAAGACCAATATCAATGAAACATTATATAATGTCCACTAGAAAATTAAGGGATATGAAGAAATAAATAGACGAGTTGAGTAATACGGGGTTTATTATAAATAGTGTTTCTCTATGGGATACCTTGTTCTCTTTGTTAAAAAGAAATATGTATCATTGAGGACGTGTGTTTACTATAGAGAAATAAATTCTATTATAATGAAGAACAATTATCAGCTGCCTCTCATTGATTATTTATTTACAAACTTCATAGAGATCAATATTTTTCAAAGATTAAACTTTGTTCTGGATATCATCAATTTTGAGTAATGAAAAGAAGTTATTTCAATGATTGTTTTTCAAACAGGGTATGGAAAATATGAGTTTACAGTAATGCCATTTGTATTAGCTAATGCACCCAATGTTTTCATGGATCTAATGAATATAGTATTCAAGGAATATATTGATTATTTCATATTCTAATATATATTGATGATATTTTGGTGTATTTTAAAATATATAAAGACCATAAGAATGAGTTTTATATTATTCTAGATAATATCAAATGTAAAGAGTTATATATTAAATTTAGAATGTGTGAATTATGTATTAAGTAAATTTATTTCTATGCCCATATTATCTTTAAGGATGGAATATTAGTTGATACTATAAATAAAAAATCAATACTCAAATTTCATACACCAATGAATATAATTGAGGAATGTAGTTGTATTGGTTTGGAATGTTACTATCAATGTTTTGTTCAGAATATTTTCTAATTAGAAAACCCATTAACCGACATAACACGTAATGGGGTAAAGATTGTAAATAAAAAATATTGTGTAGAATGTTTTGAATAATTGAAGAGAAGACATTGAGACACTATCTCTAAGGTAAAATATGTGAGATATATACAAATAAATAGATTTTGAAAGACATCATTACATAGAAATAACTCAACACGAGGTAAAGAAGGTTTCTTAAGTTACTCGTAGATTATTATTGTTCAATACACTACCACCCATGAAAAAGAATATATGTTATGAGAAGCATTAAGTAGGAATTATCATGGACTTATGACCCAAATGAGGATTGAAAAAGAAATATACTCATGGATATATTAAATATTGATATGTAAATTATTATGGTCGGGGAAACACACTACTTTTTCAAATTATTTCAAAAATATATTTATTGGAAAGATAAAAATATCTCAATCTGAGGATTAGAACATTCAAAATAAAATTAATTCATTAAGAATAGAATATTTGATGTTTTCATGTATAAGTATGGAATTTGGGAATTTTGAAAGAGGTTATAAGTTCCCTAAATACCTTCACTAAAAAGGTAACTATTAGATGATGCTCATAGATTATATTTCTCATATATCTTGGTAATACTATGACATATAAATATATGAAGGAACATTTTTGGTGGGATAATATGAAGTTGGAAATTGTTGATTATGTGTCAAGATGCCAAGTTTGACAACAATTTAAGGATGAGAGATAACTACGTAGTAGATTAATGCAACCTCTAGGTATTTCTCTATGGATGTGTGATAACATTTCTATTGAATTAATCATTGTATTACCAAATAACCCCAAAAAGAATGACACGATATGGGTTATTGTTGATTGGATTACAAAATCAGCACATTTTCATACTATAATAAAATATTTACAACTGGATAACATATAAAGACCCTATATTTATAAATTTATAACACATTATGTTGCAACACATCAATTTTTTATGATATAGATCTCAATTTTTCATTAACATTATAGAAGCATCTTTATAAGGATTTGGATACTCAGATTTAGTTGAGTACTTATTATCACCCTCAAAATGACGGATAGTCTGAAATGACTATTCAAAAATTATATAACATGCTGAGATCAATTCAATTAACATTCACCGTATGTGGGATCAATATTTACCTTTGGTATAATTTTCAGAAAATAATAGTTTCCATTTTATTATTCAAATGGTGCCATATGAAGCATTATATAGAATGAGATTATGTGCACCAACTTATAGGGATGAAGTTAGAGAGAGGAAAAATATAGTCCTACAATATATTATTTTCACCATGAAAAAGGTAATGACTATTCATGCTCATATTAAAGCAACCCAATATATGATAAAGAGTTATTCTAACAATATAGGAAAGGATTTTAAATTTTATGTGGGAGATCCTGTCTTTCTAAAAGTGTCTCCTTGGAAGGGTGTCACTAGGTTTGGTAATAAAGGGAAACTAATCCCCCTAAACATTAGACCATTTTAAATTATGGAAATAATTATGAATGTAGCCTACTGATTAGATATACCACCATGTCTCTCCAAAGTTCATGATGTGTTCTATATATCATTGTTAAAGTTGTACATTCTAGACCCAATGCATATACTCACCTATAATGAAATATAACTAGAACCCAATTTTTCCTACTATGAAGTTATTATTGATATTATTGACATAAGTGTGAAAGTATTGAGAAATTTGATGACTCAACTGGTAAAATTTCTTTGGAAAAACCATGAAATGGGAGAAGAAACATAGAAACATGAGGATGTTATAAAGAAAAACAACCATTATCTATTTTGAAGGAAATATTCATGAAAAAAATTTAGGTTTCAATTTCAAAAGGATCAAATAATATAACACGCCAATAATTATGGTACAATAGCTTATGTTTTATGAAACACCACGCGTAAATGAACCATGATATAGTATTAAATATTAAAATTAACATTGGATTAGTAATATGACTATTAGGAATAGAAATGTGACCATTAGAATAATATCCTCAACTATGAAGGTATAAATAAAATTAGAACATCTTATAGATAAAAATGTGATATATTTATATTAGTGATTGAGAATATAAATGTTTTAAAATGATTAATTAAGTGTTGGTATTTTTTGAGAAAGGTAAATTTTTATTTTTATTTTTATAATTAATATAATAATTTTAGATAACTTTTTTTAAAATAGATTCACAATTTAATATTTTTTTATTATGATTATAATATAATTTTATTAGAGATTTATTATATTTTCAATGTTCCTTAAAACGAGTTATAATTTTAAAATCTATATTTTTTGAAGAAATGATGATTTCAATTAAAAATTATATTCCTCACTTAATTTTTTTTTCAAATAAGGGAGTAAATTTATAAAATTGGTGCATATAAAGTGGTTAGATTTATGTTTTGGGATTTTTTGAATTAGTTGCTTTTTTGGTGAATAATAAAAAATGATAATTTATGAAATATTCTAAATACACGATCTTTTAGTCATTATTGATAAATGGATGATTTATGAACCATTATATCGAACCCTACTTTTATATTTACTATATTGTGTCATGTGAATCATCAATATTCATATTCTTCAACCAAAATAATAAACTAATGTATAAAATATTCAAAAAACACCCCTCTCATCCACAATAAATACCACGTCTCATACTCAGACCTTCAAAGAATTGGATCTTGAAAATATTATACCCAATTAACGTTTAAAATCCTTTTCCCAAGTATTTTTTAATAACAGTATCCCCAAAATACCATCTCTAGGACCCTTATTGAGGCTCTCAAGGAGACAAAACTCAGGAGGTAAAACCATCTCTCTCCCTCTCTTTTGATTTCTATTATTTTCATATCAATACCTTTACTCCTCATTATAAATTATCATGATGAATCTATAATCATATGTATATAATATTATAATTATTTTTTTGGTATATCTACTGAATTTTTTTTCTCTCCCCATTATTTCTAAAAATGAAAACATTGTCTAAGTGGTCTCGAATCACAATCTTTGTGGATAATGTTTTTTTTTCATTTTCTAATAAAACAATAAGGACCAGTCATAAAACCATTATAGTTGTTAATTTAGTTTTTTAAATATATATTAAAACTTATTTTATGATCTGGATCTAGTATATATTCATAATATTAATTAATAAAATAAAACGATTTCATGACGATTGAAAAAACACCAAAATAATCTAAATTGTTTTCATTGACATTTTATCTAATGAATCATCCTCACATCTATAATAAAATGACATATAACACCATTTAAATTTATTTATATTCATTAATAATAAATATTTTCATTTCTAGATTACCTTTATTTTATTAAATGATCTTTCATAATTGTATACAAGTGAATTAATCATGAAAAATGACGAAAATAACACTCCTGAACGACAAAATTGAATATTATAACTCGTCAAAAAAGTAATAAATGAACATAATAAATTTATTATAAAGAAAATACTTGTGTAAAAGGTTATAAATAAAAATATTAATTAATTTCATTTCATTTTCTATAACATTGCGTGTAAGGGAAGAACACTTTCAGACATAAAGTAAGAGATTCTCTCAGAACCCCCATTTTTCCTTCAGGTTACACTTGTTATCTCATTAACAAAATTTTATTCTTAATAATTATTATTTAATCATCTTAAACTATGTTTTATGTTCATAAAATATGTACCTAGAACAATTCTTCAAAATTTAATAGGGGAAATACATGTTTTATAAGGTTCTTTTTCTAGTTCCTCTCAATAACAAAGCCCAGTTAATGGGACCATCATTATTTTACCCATTTTCAAGTACACTTTATAATATATTTTAAGAAACCAATGTTATTATAAAATAACTATTTTTTTCATGAAAAACTATATTTGTTAATTTAATGTTTTATATAAACAATTATTCTTTTTCCCTTTTAAAAGACTCTTAAATCTTTTTCATTATACTGCACTAAAGTGGCTCATTTATAAGGTTTCTTAAAAACTAATTTTACATGTTATCACTTAATTTGGGCATAATTTATCATTAAATATTATAATTTTCCATTATTAAGGTTCAAGTATGATTCAAACCCATTATTTCATGGACACCATTATGATATTTCCTTTTGTTATTCCATCTTCAACACTTATTCCTTACGTGTGGTGTATGTATAATTCCATTTTATTTGTGATCACTATTCATTGAATATTTCATTAAATATAAAAGTTTCATATATCATGGATATAATTTTTTTTATTTGTTTACCAATTTTAAATATGGTGTTTTCGTGGTATTTTTATAACTGATCTGTATATTCAACTCAATACTGATAATTGGATAAGTCATATTGTTGGTAAATTAATTCTATGTATAAAGAATGATGTAGAATTTATGTTAATGGTGGTTACCAATTATAGATAGCCACATGATGCATCGATAGGTCTCATGGGACAAAACAATTAGATATAAACCCTTCGTGCATGTTTCCAAGATGAATAAAATGGGTTTCTACCCATATATGTAAAGTGTCTTGGCAGCATATTGGTACATGTGTCAGATACCTGATGTCCAATAATTAATCATTTTCTTCATTCAATATTCTGTAATATATTTACATTATATTTACACTATGACACAATCTATGGATTCATTTTCAATCATACTGTATAGATGGAATGTATATTTCATCCATTTACCATTCCATATCGATTTTTCCTTATCGACTTTTATCTACTTATTATAGATTCATGTAAACATTAATAAGTGGTTGATCTCACCATTTTATTTTTTTCCTTCCCCGTGTTATGTAGATAAAATCATTAAATATGTTTCAAGGAAGCTTTTTATTTTCCATCATTGTTTTCATTGAGTAATTATATATGTAATTAAGGAACCATTTATGAATATAGTTATTCAATACTACTAAATTGCTCATTCCTTGGAATTTTTTTATCATGTATACATTCCATTGTAATAAAATGACCATTGAATCATGGCTACTAGGATCGGGGATGCTACAAGTAAGTTGGCCACTGTATAAAGATATGGAGGCACTATATAAGGTTAATCTATATATTTCACAGGGAAGGTATGGGTATCCAACAAATTGAAAATGTTGCTTCAATGAAAAATCAGTGTTCTGTAAGGGAACCCTAGATGATTGGTGTTACGTAAAGATATGGGACAATAAAATAATGATTAAAAATTTGTAAGGGTACCCACCAATTATCACTGGCTGTGTAAAGGTAAAAAATCTCCTACATAAGTGTAATTTTGGATTTTAAAGTGTTTATTAACGGTACGAGTCCATTTTTTAAGAATAGTTTCAACTTCTTTCGAATAAAATAATAGTTTCTGTCATATTATACAATTGATGTGAAGGTAGGGATAAATATATATAAAGGTAAAATTAATCCAATTAAGGTTAACCCATGTAATCAAAATGCTACGAAAGATAGTTTGTCACTACTTAAGGGTACCCACGGATTTTAATGAGCCATGTCAATTAAAAATTACATTATATATAGGTCACTATAAGATTTAAAATTGTCACATAATGTTAAAACTGTTTTTAGAAATGATTTGAAGGGTAAAAAAAATTATTTCATAGGATTCATAATGTAAATCCAATGATTTCATAAGGGTCATTGAACCATCGTATGCTCATTAGAAACACAATTGGTGTTGCAGATAGATCATAAGCTCCAGCCAAAATGACACTCTGGATGGTTAGGATCACAATGTTCATCCTTGGAAGCTCAATTTGACTCATTAGGAGAATGATTCAATGATTAACAAATAATGTTTTAGAAGAAAAACAAAACATTTGGAGAACATAAGATATGTGAAATTATGTGGCATGATTCAGCTACATGAATTAACTATCCAACAAAAAGGACTATGTGGATCGAGATTTAATGTGGAAAACTTATTTATTTTAACGAATGATGAATGAAAAATAAATTTATATATGCCCCAAGATAATGAGTTTGGAACATGGGTAAGATAATTGAATTCTATCTCTCCCTCTATCTCTCTTTATTTTTAAGATAAAAAAAGTAAATCACATGGAATAAAATGAGAAGGCATGAACTTAATAAAAATTATAAATAGTCAAATTTTAAAGAGAAGTTTTTTTATGATTCAAATAGTGGACAATAGGCTGAGAATGCATATAAATTCAAGGTTCATGATTCTATAGAATAGTGGAAGACTCATAGAAAATAGATAATTATGGAAGACTCGACATTCTAGTCAAGATTACAATTATTTTTTTCTATTTTATTTTATTTGAATATGTTTTATACCCCAAAAATCATTGTTTATTCTACTATAATGGAGGAGTATAATTATTGAGTAATTGGAGAAGGGGTGGTGACCCATTTGTAATGGTTGAGTCTATGAACATGTTTTAAATACATTGATATATTTACATTTCTAATGCTTTTAAAATTTTAATATTAGATATTAATTTGTGTATGATTTTGTTTTTGATTATTTCTTATTTTCAATTAATTCTCTTGTTAAATAATTCTTCTCCCTTCTAGATAAATTTTTTACCATATTGACTGATTGGTCGAGAGTCAAGTTGGGCATGTTTAGTGATTAATAAACATGTTAGGAAGTATAAGTGATCAAAATTTATTTCTTGATAATAAAAATACCTTATTGGTTATTTCCTAAGTAATTTAGGGGTGATTCATTGAAGCTTTAACACATTGGAGAATAAGTACTCTTAAGAAAACTATTTTTTAGAAATATTCTCACCATGATTAAAATTAATAAAGGGTGAAATAGGTAGTGATTGTGAAAAATTTCATAAAATTGATTAAAAAAATAAACATCTTTATTTTGAATGTAATATGATATTATTACAAATAAGAATCTAGACATGAATGTTATAACTTTTCACTCTTCTTGATTTTTAAAATTCCTTGTTTAATTTTCACTTATTCTTAAAATAAAAATCTAATTAACTTATTTTTCAATTGTATCAACTAGATTTTAGTGACAAACCATTTAAATGAGTTGGTTTATTATTACAAATATACTCCTAGATGAAATATAATATCTTTTTTCACGCCCTAAAAAAGCATTTCTTCAAAACATTCCACTAGTTCTAGAGATCGAGTTTCAATCTAACATAGAATTTTAATGAACAAAAAATCTAACATAGAATTATTTAATTTTTATCCTTAAATATCAATAACATTATTAACATGACCTATTAATGACAATAACTTTAAAGAAATAAATATTTAGGACTCGAGTGAAACATTATGTAATCACTCTAATCTCAGAATTATGGTAATAAACCCCAAACAGACTATAAGGGATTTCTTTGCAACACATTTGGTAAATAAAAAGAACAAATTACATATTCATGTTATAAAATTGAAATGATTTACAAGTTATTATGATTCTAGTGTGGCCAAAATTCCATGGTCTTGCATGTGAATATCCAAACTAGTATATTAATGAATTAAATTTTGTGTGCTTTATATTATTACCAATTGGAACGAATATAGATCAATTCATCTGGTGGGAATTCCCTTTTTCACCTGAAGTGGATTCCAACAGGTGTTTATATATCTTAAAACATTAATAGATATATGATTGGAAATACCAACAAAATTATTTTATGAAATGATTCTTTTGAGCCTCTAGGTGCACAATTATTGGTCAGGAGCACTCCACCATCTGAAAATTATCCCATGAAACACTTATAAGTATTGGGAAAGAGTTATGATGGTTTATGTGATAATCCCTCACCAAGTTATGTAAGATAATAACATTTTCGTCTTATTAATGTAAGGATTATTATAAAATGATATTAACCTATTGGACGTATCATCTGGAGGAGTTATGATTGAAATGTCGAAAATTTTAGTGATGTGTCTGATCAAGAAGATAATATAATATTCCCAATAATTTGGATCTAGTGGTACAAGTAAAAATGATATTTTTGATGAAATAACTCTCAATTCGTCACCATTTCATATAAAATTTTTTATAAATGACAAGCTTATTAAGATAAATGGTTTTGAATCAAGTAAGTGAAAAACATACCCCACATCACGTACATGGATTATGTTCACTAGAAAACCACTTTACTACTCAATATAATGAGATACAAGGGATTTAGTTTAATAAAGCAACATTACAACTGAGATAATTTAAATAAAATTATCCGTGGAAAAAAATTGACCTGTCAATGAAGATTTGGAACCTTTCAATGTCAATATAATTTTTTTATCTAATACAATACCCATCTCACCCACCATACCAATAATAATTATAAAACCCACCACATTTCCAACAACCATGAAAATATCCATACCCAAAATAATATTATCAACCACCCCCATTCAAATTAAATTCCTATAAGAATCCCAAAAAATTGATCCTTATTTATAATAATCAACAACTATAGTGCCTGGATGAGGTGTTAAATGAATAAATAAAATATTTTTCAAGTAATATTGAATGTTTCATTGACACGATAAACAATAATAAAACGGAAATTCATTCACAGTCATTTATGATTCCAAAGGAGAGTGTTGACATGATTAAAACATAAATTATAAAGAATATTTATCCACATAAACTTATTTAATTTCAAGATAAACCTAAATAAATAAATGGTAAAAATTATATAATTAAACATTAAGGTGAATCCAAACATCCAAGGGAAAATTAAAATAAGAAAAATAAATGAGGATTGGGTTTACTAAGGGAATACCTGAAACATACTTGTATATAATGAATAGGGAAAAAAGAAAAATTCAAAACTATACCATACTAGGTTTACCCATTCAAATAATATGAAAGAATAACTACTTAAAAATAGATTTAAGAAACCATTCAGAAAATTTAAATCAAAATACCTCTTTGGGAATCAATATGAAAAGTTACCAAGAAAGCCGAATTTATGAAGGAGATTTTAATAAATAGTAAGATAATTGATGGGAATAAGGGATTAATCTTTGGGAAAAGTGTCTCAGTTTTGATCATACCACCATTGAATAGAATGTGTAATGATACCACATTTATGTTTATTCCCTAAAATATTATGTATTTAAATTTTTACTATAATCTTTGTGGTCAATGTGACTCTATAAATTTCATGTCTCACTATGTATTTTCATCTTCGAAAATAGGATAATTAAATATAATAAGATTGGTGGTCAAATTAGAGAAAATATCCGCTATTTTTTCAGTAGTATTTTTGTAATATTTTTTAGTTGGAGTTAAAGGATATGTTTATCTAGTATAATTCTATTTTCTCTCCATGGAAGAATAAAAATCATTAGACCATTAAACCATCATTTTAGGAGTACTCTTCTTGAAGACATATAATAAAATCATTAGAGTATGTGAAGGAACCCTTACCATGGATATTAGAGATGGAACTATGCACTTAAAAATTTCTCAATCAATGAAGCACCCTTCATGTAGCCATTCCCTATTTATGATTTCCCATGAAGAAGGTTATGAACCTATTTATTATCCATGTATTTCCTATGAATTCATTAACCTAGGATATGAATTTTCAAGAGAAATTTACATGAGACAAGTGAGTCCCAAAAGTCTATAAATATTGATTTCTATTTGGAAGAATACTTAACATAATATTTCTATAATTTTTTAATAAATAATGATATGATTCATTGTATGTATTATATTCAATATTGGAATGTGGGAAACCATAATTCTATTTAAACTCTTAAAAACCCTTGAATATAGAATTAAGACCTCTACCCTGTAATTTGAAATATCTATACACCATGGAATGAGAAAAAATTATAATTATAATTACAATTAACCAATATAAAACCCATTAAAAAAGTAAAATTGTTTTTATTAAATAAAAAAATTTATCCACAGAGTTGTTTTTAAGATATATCTCAAGAATTAACTAAAAATAATATTCTCACACTATATATTAATATAAGGGTACTCTAGTCCTATTAGAAATCACTAAAGAGACTAAAACCCACTAACATGGTGGTAGTAAAGAAGCATATAGAGAATATGTTAGAAGATAATATCATATATCTATTTTTTAATTCATAATGGGTTATCCCTATCCAGGTAATTCCCAAAAAATGGTTTGTCTATTGTAAATAATTAGTAAAATGAAATGATTATCATGAAGGTTTAGAATAGATGGAGAGTTTATATCGATTATATGAAACTGAACTAATCCACTAAAAAATTCCAATTTCCCATTAAAATCATAAAATAATTCGTGATTGTTTATCAGGAATATCGTGCTATTATTTCATTGATGGATTTTTAAGATATTTTCAAATACCTATTTCTCCATAATATCGAAAAAGGAAAACATTCACATGTCATTTTGGCACCATATCCTACAAAATGATACCATTTAGGTTGTGAAATTACGTAAGTATATTTCAAAGGTGTATGATATGTATATCTTTATATCATATTGAAGATATTTTGAGGTTTTTTTAGTGAATTGATTCTTTATTGGTAATTAATTTGATCATATATATGAAAATCTAGAAAAATCATGAATACTGTTTTTTTACAAGAATTTTATTTAAAATTTTTAAAATGTCACTTCATGGTTTTGAAAGGGATTATATTAAGAAAAATTATTTAACAAAAAGGTATTGAGGTAGATAAATATGAAGGTGATGTGATAAATTATTGACCATAGTCCACATATGGGAAACATATTTGATCATTTTTTCCCAGTTAAAATCAATAAAAAATCACATAAGGTTTTAGTAAAAAAATTATTCCTCTATCTATATAACATATAAAAGTATAGGAAGTATAGTTTAATGATGATTACAAGGGATTATTTTATGAGTTGAAGCAAAGGATGATTACCCCACTGCTAATAAAAACACCAAATTGGGAACACCCATTTCAGATACTTTATGATTCTTTAAACCAAGCTATGGGAATTTACCATTACCAAAGGATTGTAGGAAAAATAGTCATATATTATGCTTCAAAGTCATTAGACTCTACTTTTCTCAACAATAAAACTATATAAAGGTAGTTATTTGATATTATTATTTCCTTAGGTAAATTCATATCTTATTTTATTTGAATTAAAGTAGTTTTTTTTCTAATAATTTAGTCCTTAAGTACTTGATGAAGAAGGTCGACTCCAATATAAGGTTGGTAATATGGTTTATACTTTTATAATAGTCCGACATAGAAATAAAGGAAAAAAGCATCTTAAAATAATGTGGAATATCACTTTAGTATACTTACCAATGTTTCTAAAGTATACATTACATATTTGAACCCACAAATTAATCATCTAATCTGAGAAAAACTATACATGATAGAAGGTGATATACCATGGAATAATGTCATGGTAAATTATTTGGCCACATATTAGGTAACATATAACCATAATTATCATAAAAATAATAAACTAAAATCTAAATCTAGATTACATATTTTGGAGCATCTTTTACATTGGAAAATTAGTAATGATAATTTAATAAGAAGATGTTTTCCCTCCAATTTAATTAAATCAGTTTTTAAATTATCTTACATAATAGAAAATAGAGTCTACATTAAACCTCAATGAACTTTTATAAATGTATTACTATCCATAATTTATTATCCCACTTTATTTAAGGATGCACAATAATTTTTCAATATGTGTGAAAAAATTCTGTTTCTAGAAATATTTGAATAAGTTAAGCTACGCCTAAAAAATACCTTTCTTATAAAATCGATGAAGAATAACGAATGGATTTTATATAAACCTTTTCCATGTATTTTTGGAATTATTAAATTCTAATTACTATTGAGTATGTCTTAAAATGGGCAGAATCCAATGCCACCAAATCTGATGATTAATAATTTATCTGTAATTTTTCCTAGGCCAACCTTTTTTCTAGGTTTAGAGTTCCCATATAATTCATCAATGTTCAAATTACCCATTATTGGAATTAAATAATAGCAGACATGTTTTAAAATTATAGATAACATCATAAGAGATATATATACTACCATCCCCATAGAAATGAAAAAAATATGAGGTGTTTAACTAGAAAATTAATGGTATTTTTGGAAAAACCATTGAACCAAACATGAAAGGTTGGAGTCAGTGTCTTGGAGAAATATTATGGGTATGAAAAATAGTGTACAAGACACCTGTAGGTATGATTCAATATTAAAATATTTATTATAAATTTTTTTCATATTCTTGTGGAGTTAGACAACCAGTATTATTGTGCTTTAAAAATATGAATATAAACTTAGATAGTGTCAAAATATAATATAAAAAATAAATTACAATAATTAGATAAAATCATAAGAGCGGTTTTGAAAATTATATAATTTATAAATGGAGAAACCTAGTAGAACATGGTAAGTCGATTCCACCCAATACCTTTCAACATAATGATGAAGTTCAATTAAACAATTAAATGTAAGTGTTAATGATGGTTAATATTAACCCATGATGTGAAATACCATTTATTAATACTCACGAATAACATTTTTTGTTCTGAAGATCAAGATAGATGAATAAGTAAACCAATTCACTGTAAATTGGAATATACTAAAAATGTTCAATGGAAATCTACCGCATGAACCGGTGGATGATCTCAAACTTCTCTAACGCTTGATATTTATCACTAATAATGTTTCTATTTTGATAAAACCATGGTAACCAAAGGTAATTCTTGGATGAAACCAAATTAATCCTGTTTTTTTAGTATTTAGGTGTTTAAGATGTATTTGCTTCTCCCCTTTACCCATTTGAGCTTCAATAAAATAGTTATTACACTTACATGAGAAATTTACTTTTCAAAGACCATATTAGAAGGAATTAATTTGGAATTTGAGAAACAGAAAAAAAATTGTAGGATAATGGAGAATGAAAATCATAGGAAAATCTGATTTCATCATTATTGTCATTATCTCTTAACTATCTAATTTTTTTGAAATATGTTTTGAGAATTATAATACTTGACTTATATTTGAGTCATGAGTTTCTTAAAAATCCTATGATTCCATGTTTTAGATTTTAGTTTTAATAAGATTGAATGAGTATTATGGGCAATTAAATGATTATATTGAATTGTAAAATTATATTTTTTGTTTTATAATTTAGTGGAATTAGTTGATTCATGTAACTGATATCCCTCTTCCTTTTTTTAATTATGTGAATTTCTAAAAAACCTGGATTTATTTGTTACTAGTATCCATGAATTGATTTATTCACTAATTTTTTCTACATTATTGATAATATTTTTATAGATAAAAATTTCTAGTTCTATCTTGAGGTTATTTCTTCACTGATCATGGGTCCTTCCATGTGTGAGAACTTTCATTGGAAATTGTCAAATCTATGAATGTAAAACATCAAATTTAATATGATTAAGAAATATCTATTTATCTATACATTATCCTTGAGAATTTTGATTTACAAAAATCCTTATTTATCCCATATAAACTATTATTTAACTTGTTATGAATTATAGACATTATAGTCTATTTATATCCACTCCTACCTTGATCTAATTATATTTCATTATATTTTAAATTTTATGTGGGGGGGGGGGGTAAATAAGTCATGGAATAAGTGAAAAACTATATTCAAATGAATAAGTTTGGGTTAAATTATTTTGGGGTACTTGTAAATGGTGTTTTTTTATTTATAAAACACTTAATATTCCCTTTCATGAAAAAAAGAAAATTAAAAAATTAAATGAAAAGAATGGGTTTTGTTTTGGGAGAATAAAATATTACCAGTTCTATACCAATTTATTTTATAATATTTGGTTAGGTTATGAATGTGATATTTATACTAATGATATCATCCTAAATGGTCTAAAAATTATCCAAAAAAATTTTGAAAGAAAAAAAATAGTAGAAAATTTTAAGAAGGTGATAATTATTCATTATGATAACATTGATCATGAAATTTTCATTGATTTTTTTTAACATGGGGTTGTGACTTTGAAACAGAGATTTTAATTTATATTTTACTTTTGATTTCATGAATTATTATTTTTATTATAACCTTCTATTTTTTCTTATTTTTTTGTATATCAACCCCAAAAAAACATAAGCCTTAGATTCATCAAAACATTTATTTGAAATTAATAATGATTTTATGTGATTTTTGTCTTTACAGAGTGGATAAAATAGATAATTTGAAAAACTATGGAAAATGATCATGTACTCATTTAATGAGCATAAATATACATGAAACTATATCATGAGTTATGAGGAAACCAAATTCATTGTGAGGTAAATCATGACATGACATGATTTATAAAAATAAATTTTGATACTTGAATATATGGGATAAGAAGATCCATAATTTTCATACGGGATAAATTAAAATACTTTGGCTGATTTTTCATTTGATAAATCTTATGTTCAATTGATATTTGATATGAATCTTGAAAATTTGGTTTTCTATTGATGGTTAAATTTTTTATTTAATTGAAATTTAGATATTGGTAACATATAGTTAATCTTGAATATAATTTTTATATTCAGTGTTTTGGAAAAATAATAGATTATGTGAGAGGGGATAATTTATGAACTCATATTTCATGACTTTTTAAACATTTTTATAAAAAAATTAATATTTTTTAATCATTTTTTCCAAACAATTAATTTATATATTTAAATATGTGTGGATTTATTATGATTAACTAATTTGGAAAAAAATTGTGGAAATTATGGATTGTATAGTTTGATTTATGAAAATTAATATATTTCAAGGTTTCGTAACGCTTATGAATAGCTTAAGGGGTTTGCAAGGGTAAACTATGCTTTACCATCCTGAATGGGGCTTTTATATGAGAGACATAAGGTTAATTTTCAATTTCAAAAGGTCGTGTAAGGGTACTCATGAACTACATAATGGTAGGGTTGATGACACATAATGGAAGGGAGCCGTAAAATAATGGAAACCTATGGATTTATCATTTTTATTATTGTATGAAAATATTGAAAATTATTAATAAAGGTAAAAAAAGATATGTAATTGTACCACAGATGTAAAACAGTGAATAAAGGTATGTTAACGATTCATAAAGGTTTAAAAAATCTGTGTAATGGTGCCCACTGATTATCATTATCTTTTTAATGTTAAGAAGATTCTTATTTATGGGTAATCGTTGATTTCAACACACCATTTCATGGTAAGTGACTACATTGTACGGGTAGTTTCATCATCCAGAGAGTTGAATTATGGTATCAAATATATTACATTATTTTAGTAAAGTTATGTATTGATCTATGTAAATGTAAAATTAAGTCACATAAGGGTAACCAAAGGAAATAAAATTCTACCAAAAGGTATTTTTTCACTAGGTAATGGTAACAATGGATTTAAATGAGATACATAATTGTAAAATGACATTGCATAATGGTAACCCCAAGATATTAAATATTTTTTTAATGGAAAAAATGCTTTTATCAATGTTTTTTATGGGTAACCAATTAATTTTATATGTTGTTTAATGAATAATCAGTCACTTTGTAAGGGACTTTGGACTAATATAGGCTCTCTAAAAACCATTACAACTACTGATGAAACCAAAGCTTGAGAAAAGAAATCCTCAATTGAATGTTGGTATCCACATGGTCAATAATCGAAAAAAATATATTCTCTATGAGTTATATTAAATGAATAATAATCCATATTCGAGAATAAAAAAAATGAAAATGTGGAGAAAATTGGATGTCACATACATGAAATATTTAGAGGTATTTTTCATTTTATTTACATCCTTGATTTGTTTTGGTGGTTTTTCATGCATTTTTAAAGGAAATAGTGGGTTTCCAAAATTTGGGCCAACCTAAGAGCCCATTTCCAGTTTTGAAAGAAATTATTTTTTCTTTAATAACTCCTTAGTTTTTCAACATTTTTCAACCATTAAACTTCCAAAATTACCTTCATTTAAATATTAAAACCAAAAAATAATTTTGGGCCCCTTAAAAATTCATTAGAGTCATGGATTTTGGTGATAAAATTAGGTATTGGGCCAACCCGAAAGCCCATTTCCAGTTTTAAATCTGTTTTGTAATTCTTTCATAAAATATTTATTTTTATCCTTTTTCGGTGATTCCACCTCTCACACATTCCCATCGAACCCAGCCACACCCCCATCTTCGTTTTCGCCTCTTTGGAGCTCATATTGATCGCGATTTAGGGACGAACTTCTGAAGATCCAAAAAACGTCCAGATTTCTCAAGTAAGTTGTTTCTCTTCCTTATTTCTCCCTTCTTCGTGGGGTTTCTTCCTTTTTTATTGAATACCCAAATGTCCAGAAGATGGGGTTTCGTACCTAGGGTTTTAGTTTTGAGTTTCTTGGTCCAATCCTCTGGTTTTAGGTTCAATCTTACTCCTTTGTGGTGCGGCGGAGGTGCGGTTGAAGTGACGCACAAGGATTTGGGGGTTTTGACTCTTTTGGTAGGTTATTTCATATGTAGGTATTGTATAATGAGTTGTATTTATGTATTTAGGTTTCTATTATGTTCATAATTCAGTATTTTTATTTCAAAAAGTGATTTGGGTAGCATTTTAAAATTGGTAGATTTTTAAGTTCCAATCTTGTGTGAAAATGGGTGTTTTACATGTGTAACCCATATTGTGCCTCTTGGTGTTGTTTTATAATTCAGGGATTGGATTTATAAAAATGTTTTGATGCTGAAATTTATGTTTTGGTATAATATTGGTCTGCATTTGGTTTTAAATATGGGATTTTAGATTAATTTAATGTGCAACATTTGATTAATTTTCTTGAAATTGTTTTATGGAAATTATAAATGGTTTATTGAGTTATGCAAGAGGTGAAAAGAAGGAGTAGATACTATTTTGAATGTGTGTGACCAGAGCTGATATTTATATGTGAATATTTATTTTTGTAGCATGTGGTGACTATTTGAGCACAATACGGGAAGCCCGGGTATCTAGGTGGGCTAACGTGTACTAGTACGCTAGTGAACGGAGGGGTTTTGACCATGGTTTACTTAGCAAGTCTGACATGGATAACACTAACAAAACTATATTGGAGATTATTGGAGACCACTAGGTTATGGTTATGCTCCCTACTAGTGGCTCGTGCACGAGAACGAATTTCGTTATGGTTACTTTCACCGAGGTACGAGGTACTTGGGGCTCACAACAAACTAGTACCTAGGGGGGTTCCTACACTTTGTGCTCGTGGCCTTTTTGGAATTTAAACTTTCTTTATGGTATTTTGGGATGTGAAAACCAGAAGCTTGAATGTTTTATTCAATTTCACTGATTCTATATAGTTATCCCCATTGAATGTTATTTTCTTTTCAAAGTTGCACTTTTAGATATAAATGCCACTATTATCTATTTATAACTCTTGAATGCCTTTTATTTTACAATGCCTATAACTTAAAATCCTTGGGTGATATCCTATTGGTCTTAGTCTCACACCCTACTTACACCTTTGTGTGTAAGTAGACTTGATCATGTTTGACACAGGCAAAGGAAAAGCCTTGGGCGATGGCGGTTCGGGTTGCTAGTTTCTCTTGATGGAGCGGTGTTGTGGAGACAACTTGTGGGTGATGACCCCTTGTCGTCTGGAGTCTCATGGGCTGTTTGCTGCTACTTTTATGTACCTTTGGACCTCTTGTGTCTTGTTTAAACTCATATACTAAGTTCTGAATTTTTATTAATTCTTGTTTGGCATAATTTTTCAGATTTGGTTTGTTGTTTGTTTTTGGTTATCTTATGAACCCAAACTCGGGTAAATCGTTCCCAAATGAATTTTTATGATACCTGGGCACTTGTGCCAGCCCGTGGGGATGGGGAACGCCCTTCGGGTCTTACCATGAGCCGGTTTTGGTGCTGTTTTGATGGTGATCAGATTCGGTTCGTGACAAAATGGTATCAGAGGAGGTTAATGTTTTTGGGTTATATTGTTATTTTGGGATGAGTCAGGATAGACAGGAGCTAGGACTGTCGGGGCTCGGGGTTTTGGTTGTGAGTAGGGTGTCTGACCCACACCTCTCATGTCATACCCTGAGTCACCAGCGGATGTTGGAATTTAAAGATTGACTTCACTTCCAGGTGAGACGTGTGGGCTGCAGACCACTTGTGGACATCATGCGGATGTGTTGTAGTTGTTTATTTTATTACTGAAATGTGTTTTGATTATCTATATTTAAGGTATTTGATTAAAATTTTCAGAATTCCGGTATTGATTATTATTTTTTGACTGTTACATTTTGTAGCAACATGCCTCCCTGGAATGCTCTCACGCACCCACAGGAGGAAGCCAGAGAGAGTTCTCCCACACCAATTGATCAGAGGCTAGTTGAGGCCGTGGTCCTGGCTATCCAGGCTCTAGGATATGGACCCGCTCCAGTTCCAGCTCCTATTAGAGAGGATGAGACTGGTCCTAGAAAGGACAAGGCCCAGGATTTCTTGACAAATAAGCCTCCAACCTTCTGAGGCAGCTTAGAACCCCAAGAAGCAGAGGAATGGCTCGAGAAGATCGAGCATATGTTTGAGTTCCCGGAAACACCTGAGGAGCTCAGGGTGAAGTGTGCCTCCTTTCTGTTGGAGGGTCCCAACGGTAAATAGTGTGAGTCAGTGCTTAAGGCTGGGAAGAATGAGAAAATGCACTGGGGAGATTTCAAGGCTGTCTTCAAATGAACAGTACTGCCCTGAGGTGTTGGCTTATGCCAGGTCTAGAGAGTTCATGGAACCTGTTCAGGGAAATCTATCTGTGATGGAGTATGCCAACCATTTCACTGAGTTGGTTCGGTATGCTCCAGAAATTGTCTCTAATGAGCAAGCAAAGGCCCAGAGGTTTGAGAAAGGCCTGAGACCAGAGATATACTCCCAGGTGTTCTTGTTTAAGCTGAGTACCTATGCTGAGGTCGTTAATCGGGCGTGCATGGTGGAGATTGATAGAAAAAGGAGGGCTGGTTTCTATGGTTCTGTATCATCAGTGGGAAGTGGAAGCTCCTCAGAGAAGAAAAGGAAGCGGGAGGATCATGTGAAGAAAGGAGGAGGCAGTTCAGGGAACTCTTCTAGGCAGTTGTCATCAGCGACTTCTGATGCGAGATCGGTCGTGTGCCACCAGTGTGGGAAGCCCGGGCACATCCGTCCAGCATTCCCTCATCCTCCGAAGACCTGTTTCCATTTTGGAGGTATGGGACACATGCAACGATTTTGCGGGATAGTGCGTCCACTTCAAAGTGGGGCAGGATCCATGGCTCCCAGAGGAGTTCCGGCACAGTCTGAGCCGTCGAGGACTGGGGGATCTCGATTTGGCAGCCGTGGTGGTAGGGATGGGTCATCTTCTGGGCAGAGCCAGTTCAGGGCATAGCCACAGACTAGCGGTCTTCATCAGGCAGAGACTGGACATCTCCATGCGGTGGATCATGCACCACCAAGATCAGAGGCGGGACCGTCGACTGTTCGAGGTACCATTTTGATTTCATCTTCTATAGCTGCTACTCTTTTTGATACTGGTGCCTCTGTTTCATTCATTTCTTCCCATTTTGTGGACATTCTGAATCTGCCAACTAATTTGTTGTCATTCGCAATGGAGTTGGTGACACCGCTGGGAAAGAAGGAGCAGGGTCTCAGGTTCCCATCATGTGCGCTTTCTGTGCCAGTGGTTGAGATGGAGTGGGACCTCTTGGTCTTAGATATGATCCTTTTTGATGTCATACTCAGGATGTATTGGCTAGTACACTTCCAGGAAGACATCGATTGCTATAGAAGGCGTGTGAGTTTCACGGCACCTAATTGGAGTTGTCAGTTTTTTCATGGAGAATGCGATCCTCGGTCAGGTCACGCAGGGCCTCCACTCCCAGAGTTGGGAAGTGTTATCTTCCAGTTATCTTCACCTATGCTAGAGGATGGTCTTTCCCCTGAAGGTGAACTACCTCATGTAGTGAATGAGTTTCAGGAGGTATTCCCAGATGATTTTTCAAGCTTGCCCCCAGAGCGGGATGTGGAGTTTTCAATTGATCTGGCGCCGGGAACACAGCCGATATCTCTTCCCTCTTATCGCATGGCCCCCACCGAGTTGAGGGAATTAAAGATACAACTGGACGACTTAGAATCCAAAGGATTCATTCGCCCGAGCATCTCTCTGTGGGCCGCTCCTGTGTTGTTTGCAAAAAAGGCTGATGGATCCCTCCGGTTGTGCATTGACTACCGGATGCTGAATAAGGTAACAATTAAAAACAAATACCCTTTACCCAGAATAGATTATTTTTTTGATCAGTTGAAGGGGGAATAGTGGTTCTCAAAGATAGATCTGCGTTCAGGGTATCATCAACTCAGGGTGAAGGAGTCAGATATCCCAAAGACAGCCTTCCGAAACAGGTACGGCCACTTTGAGTATTTGGTCATGCCCATTGGATTGACAAATGCTCCAGCAGTCTTTATGGCACATATGAATAGGGTTTTCCATCAATATCTCGATTCCTTTGTTGTGGTGTTCGTGGACGACATTCTGGTATACTCTAGCTCTGAGGAGGAACACGAACATCACTTGAGGGTCGTTTTGGGTACATTACGAGATCACCGCCTCTATGCAAAGTTGTCAAAGTGTAGTTTCTGGATCAGGGAGGTGAGATTTCTCAAGCATGTGATCTCAGAGAATGGAGTTTCAGTGGACCCTGATAAGATTAGTGCGGTTATGTCATGGGAGCAGCCGAAGAATGAGTTCGAGATTAGGAGTTTCCTTGGCCTGGCTGGTTATTATAAGCGATTCATTCGGGATTTCTCTCGGCTTGCTTCACCGATGACTACCCTCACCCGGAAAGGGGTGAACTTTGTATGGGGTCCAGAATGTCAGGCATCATTCGAGGAGCTGAAGAGGTGATTGACTACTTCCCCCGTGCTGATTTTACCAGAGGCCGGAAAGGGATATGTGGTTTATTGTGATGCCTCATGTATGGGTCTTGGGTGCGTGCTTATGCAAGATGATCACGTGGTGGCGTATGGCTCTCGCCAACTCCGGCCACACGAAAAGAACTACCCAACCCATGACTTGGAGTTGGCAGCAGTGATGCATGCTTTGAAGACGTGGCGTCACTACCTCTTTGGGGAGAAGTTTGTGCTCTATTCTGATCACAAAAGCATGGCTTATATCTTCTCACAAAAGGACCTCAACATGAGGCAGCGTCGCTGGATCGAGTACTTGCAGGGGTTTGATTTTGACATTGTCTATACCCCAGGTAAGGGTAATGTAGTGGCTGACGCCTTGAGCAGAAGGGTTCCAATGCAGGCTTTGAGGAAGTCCAGTGATGAGTGGACATGATGGGGATCTTTTCTCAGATGCATGTGGAGACCAAGGAACATAGTGGAGGGGAATTCTTGGCGGGCATCCAGTTGACTCCTTCTCTGTTGGAGTTGATTCAGCAGGAAAAACCTAGTGATGAGCTTTGTCAGCGATCGAAGCAGTTTCTTCATGGTGGGGAGACATCCTCTGATTGGTCGTCGTCTCCCGAGGGCATCTTGTGCTTCAAGGGTCGTTCGGTAGTGCCGTTATCTCTACAGAAGGTGGTGATGCAGGATAGCCACCAGTCTTAGTGGGCTGTCCATCCGGGTGCCACTATAATTTATTATGATGTCCGTCGACAGTTTTGGTGGCCAGGTATGAGACGGGACATAGCAGACTTTGTGTCGAGATGCTACACATGCCAGCAGGTGAAAGCAGAGCACCAAAGGCCCCCCGGTTTTCTCCAACCACTACCCATTCCTACCTGGAAGAGGGACGAGGTTGCCATGGACTTCATTGTTGGATTACCTCATACACCTCGAGCTAAGAATTCCATTTGGGTGGTGATTGATCGTCTAACCAAATCATCCCACTTCATTCTGATCAGAGATACATCTAAAGTGGATGAGTTGGGCCGTTTGTATCTTTAGGAGGTGGTGAGACTCCATGGTGTGCCATCAGAAGTTGTCTCAGATAGAGACCCTCGTTTCACATCTCGATTCTGGGAAGGCCTTCAGAAGTCCTTGGGGTCCCAGATTAAGATGAGCAGAGCATACCATCCGCAGACGGATGGTCAGACAGAGCGGGCGAATCAGATTTTGGAGGACATGCTTCGTGCATGTGTCCTAGACATTGGAGGTTCTTGGGATACCCATTTGGGATTGGTTTAGTTTTCTTATAATAACAGTTACCAATCCTCGATTCGAATGGCTCCTTTTGAGGCGCTCTATGGTCAGCCTTGTCGGTCCCCCCTCTGTTGGGATGAGGTAGGTGAGACCTCACTACTGGGGCCGAGTATGGTGCAGGAGACATCTGAGAAGGTAAAATTAATCAGGCAATGTTTATTGGCAGCTCAGAGTCGTCATAAATTATATGCTGACCGGAGGCGTCGAGACCTAGAGTTTTCTGTGGGTGACAGAGTATTCTTGAAGGTGGCCCCTCGTTTAGGCCATCGTCGATTGGGGAAGCAAGGTAAGCTGACTCCGCGGTACGTCGGGCCATTTGAGATCATCGAACATATTGGAAAGGTGGCATACAGGTTGGCCTTACCTTCTCAGTTGACGTCCATCCATGATGTCTTCCATGTTTCTCAGTTGAAGAAATACTACCCGGATCCGTCCCATGTGTTGAGTTGGGAAGAACTGGAGATAGAGCATGACTTGTCTATTGTTGAGAGGCCAGTGAAAATAGTGGACCCCCAAGAGAAGATACTTCAAGGGAAGTCTATTCCATTAGTCCGGATTCTATGGCATCATGGAAATGATACACATGAGGCATTGGAGCGAATGTCGTGGGTCGAGGAAGAGTACCCGTTCTTGTTTTCTAATCAAGCCTCATGTTGACTTTCTGGGGCGGAAAGTCCTTCATGGGGGGGAAAATTGTCACATACATGAAATATTTAGAGTCATGTTTCATTTAATTTACATCCTTGATTTGTTTTTGTGGTTTTTCATGCATTTTTAAAGGAAATAGTGGGTTTCCAAAATTTGGGCCAACCTAAGAGCCCATTTCCAGTTTTGAAAGTATATTTTGTTTATTTAATAACTCCTTCGTTTTTCAACATTTTTCAACCATTAAAATTCCAAAATGACTTTCATTTAAATATTAAAACCACAAAATAATTTTGGGCCCCTTAAAAATTCATTAGAGTCATGGATTTGGGTGATAAAATTAGGTATTGGGCCAACACGAAAGCCCATTTCCAGTTTTAAAATTGTTTTGTAATTCTTTCATAAAATATTAATTTTTATCCTTTTTCGGTGATTCCACCTCTCACACATTCCCATAGAACCCATCCACACTCCCATCTTCGTTTTCGCCTCTTTTGAGCTCATATGGATCGCGATTTAGGGACGAACATCTGAAGCTCCAAAAAACGTCCAGATTTCTCAAGTAAGTTGTTTCTCTTCCTTATTCCTCCCTTCTTCTTAGGGTTTATTCCTTTCTTATTGAATCCCCAAATGTCCAGAAGATGCGGTTTCGTACCTAGGGTTTTATTTTTGAGTTTCTTGGTCCAATCCTCTGGTTTTAGGTTCAATCTTACTCCTTTGTGGTGCGGCGGAGGTGCGGTTGAAGTGACGCACAAGGATTTGGGGGTTTTGACTCTTTTGGTAGGTTATTTCATATGTTGGTATTGTATAATGAGTTGGATTTATGTATTTAGGTTTCTATTATGTTCATCATTCAGTATTTTGATTTCAAAAATTGATTTGGGTAGCATTTTAAAATTTGTAGATTTTTAAGTGCCAATCTTGTGTTAAAATGGGTGTTTTACATGTGTAACCCATATTGTGCCTCTTGGTGTTGTTTTATAAATCATGGATTGGATTTAAAAAAATGTTTTGATGCTGAAATTTATGTTTTGGTATAATATTGGTCTCCATTTGGTTTTAAATATGGGATTTTAGATGAATTTAATGTGCAAAATTTGATTAATTTTCTTGAAATTGTTTTATGGAAATTATAAATGGTTAATTGAGTTATGCAAGAGGTGAAAAGAAGGTGTAGATACTATTTTGAATTTGTGTGACCAGAACTGATATTTATATGTGAATATTGATTTTGGTAGCATTTTGTGACTATTTGAGCACAATACGGGAAGCCTGGGTATCTAGGTGGGCTAACGTGTACTAGTACGCTAGTGAACGGAGGGGTTTTGACCATGGTTCACTTAGCATGTCTGACATGGATAACACTAACAAAACTATAATGGAGATGATTGGAGACCACTAGGTTATGGGTATTCTCCCGACTAGTGGATCGTGAATGAGAACGAATTTCGTTATGGTTACTTTCACCGAGGTACGAGGTACTTGGGGCTCACAACAAACTAGTACCTAGGGGGGTTCCTACGCTTGGTGCTCATGGCCTTTTTGGCATTTAAACATTCTTTATGGTATTTTGGGATGTGAAAACCAGAAGATTGAATGTTTTATTCAATTTCACTGATTCTTTATAGTTATCCCCATTGAAAGTTATTTTCTTTTCAAAGTTGCACTTTTAGAAATAAATGCCACTATTATCTATTTATAACTCCTGCAAGCCTTTTATTTTACAATGCCTATCAATTGAAATCCTTGGGTGATATCCTATTGGGCTTAGTATCACACCCTACTTACACCTTTGGGTGTAAGTAGACTTGATCATTTTTGACACTGGCAAAGGAAAAGCCTTGGGCGATGGCGGTTCGGGTTGCTAGTTTCTCTCGATGGTGCGGTGTTGTGGAGACGGCTTGTGGGTGATGACCCCTTGTTGTGTGGAGTCTCATGGGCTGTTTTCTGCTACTTTTATGTACCTTTGGACCTCTTGTGTCTTGTTTAAACTCATATACTAAGTTCTGAATTTTTATTAATTCTTGTTTGGCATAATTTTTCATATTTGGTTTGTTGTTTGTTTTTGGTTATCTTATGAACCCAAACTCAGGTAAATCGTTCCCAAATGAATTTTTATGTTACCCGGGCACTTATGCCAGCCCGTGGGGATGGGGAATTCCCTTCGGGTCTTGCCATGAGCTGGGTTTGGTGCTGGTTTGATGGTGACCAGATTCGGTTCGTGACACTGGATCAATGAAATAATTTAGTAGGATTTGACTATGTGAATCTAATATGCCAAAAAATGGAAATGTAGATCAGGATTCCATGTGAAAAAATTATTTATTTTTGGAGGATTATGACTAAAAATTAAATGAAGATATACCAAAATATGATTATTCGGGAACATGTGGAACCCAATGTTATTCCCTCCATCTCTCTCACTGATAGATAAAAAATTGATATTCACATGGATTAAAAATAGAATACATAGTTTGATTCAAATGATGATTGATTATAATATTTGATGATAACATTTTGTGGGAATCTAGGATTGGACCATTGGATTTTGATACCTATAAATTGATAGGACATGGTGCTATACAAATCATTATGAGACACAGAGAAAGAAGAGTTGTGGGAGACTTGGCCTACTACCCTGGATTGATACTATATCCTTTATGTTTTATTTTTCATTAATATGTATTCTCCCCAATAAACATCATTACTTATTCTGTAATGGAGGGGTATATTTATTTATTTATTATAGAATGGTATGTGGCCCATTTATTATTCTAGATTTTAGAAATATAGTTTGAATACATTGATCTATTTTAATTGTTAACGGATATCAATTATCAATTTCCAAATTTAAATTCAATTTAATTGGGTTTCTAGTTATTTATTATTTTTAATTTTTACATCAATTAAGAAATGTTTTTTACATATCAAAATAATATTCAATAATACCTATTCATTAGAGTAGATTCATTTAAATAGTGTTTAGTGATTACTAAACACATGAGGAAGAAGTAGTGATCAGAATTGGTTTCTTATGAAAAATACTTGATTGGGTATAGCCTATGTAATTTAAGGGTGATTCATTAAGGAATTAATTCTTAAGAAGGATTGTATTCTAAATAAACGTAATTTTTAGGAATATTCTCCTTATCCTAAATCACAATTAAGTGTATAATGGGAATTAATTGAAAAATATTTTATGAAATAAATTAAAATGGACACAAGTTTATTTGTAATACACTATGAAAAAATTTCTTATAGGAATACATACTTAAACCTAATCACTTGTATATCCTCTTGATTTTTAAAAGTCGGTGTATCATTATTATTCAGCATTAAACTAAAAATATTCTTACATGATTTTGAAAAAATGATAACTATACTATATAACTAATCCTTAGAGATTAATTAGGATGCTAAACTACTACTACATCTCTTATGGGAATAAAATATTTTATTCTATAACCCATGATTAGTGTACATCACCTATTAGAACTTATAATTATTGGAAAATTCATTGATAAAGGCTAACATAATTTATTATTATTCAATCTATGTAAATAAATGAGAAAAAATTAATTATTTTAAGAAAGGTGTCAGGTAATAATTATGGGTGGTTTCTCAGTCTTTTTCATAAAAATAAAATTTAATTTTTTCGGTAGTATTTTCATTTATAATGTTAGTAGACACTCAAATGTTTGTTATATTAATGAAAATGAATCAAGTAAACTCAATACATGTTCTTAAATAATTCTATTTAAAAATTAGTCACTCATATAAAAGAATCATAAATCAATTGATTTTACTATAATGTTCCTTAGGTAAACTATTTTGAAAATTATGTTGAATATATTTAACATTAAACATTAAAATTACATTATAAAAATGAACTATCACCACTAGAATCATAAGTATAATCATGAATTTATTCATCATCATATAACTAAAGATTAATTTTAAATGATTTATTAATGATTCACTATATACATTCTCTAGAAACATGTCACTAGAAAACAAATATATAATATTTACATGGAAGGATTTATAGTATTCTATTGGATATCCAATTGAAAAAAATAAATTCTAATGAAATATTGCATCACCAAATTCCATTGATAGAATCCCTTTAAGAATATTAATTATAATTTTTTGATCATAAAAAATGGAATTCTAAAAATTTTGGTGTATATTGATGTATAATATCACCTTTTTATCTAAAACGTAAATATTTGTAAGGGAAACACTTTTTTTACCCTTAATATTATATCCTCTATAAATCCTACTGATTTAAAAGTGACCTTATTAACATGCCGGATAATAATTATAGATGATTTCAACTCACCAACCAATAAATTAGATTACATTATGTAAGGAGTTACATTCAGTACTAGAACATTGGATTATTTACATAGGTTAAAACCATGTAAATAATCCCCCATGAATGTTTCCATAAGTTACACCCATTTTCATGGTTCCCATGGTTGATTTGGGTGTAGTGGTACCCCTACTCTGATCTAATAATGGTTGTAGGAACCAACAGCCAAGGTGATTGACTATTCTCATAACAATACATCGTTGTATCATAATTATAGTAAGCCATATTAAAAATATCATGTCCTAAAAGATTCAGTGAATATTTACTATATTCATGATCATGTAACATGTCACTAAAATACCAATATATTTTATTAACATGGAAAATTCATAGAATTATACGATTTATTATGGGTAATAATATATGATGTTGAACTACTTCATCATAACATTCCATTGATAGAGATCCTTGATGAACTTTAATGATTTTTTTCTATCATTTAAAGTGGTCTTCCTAAAATATATAGTATATAATAGTGTAACCGGTCATATTTAATATTTAGCCTAATAAAATTAGTAAGAAAAAAAATTTACCCATAGAAGTGTCTACTAAATGAATATAATTATTCTAGTAGCGATCCTATTTCATAACTGCATAAAAATTCTAGATTATTTTAATAATACAAAAAATAATTTAGTATAATCTAATTTATTCATTACATTTAATATAGGAATAATAACCAATTATTAAGGGCCAAAACATTGGAAATAGGCCCCTTGATGACGTCCATAGGCTACAATGAAGGTCAATGAACTCATGGATGATTTTATCTTGATGTTAGGTCTAGAACCACAATCGTTCCATGATCGTTGTTATAGAACAGGTGTTTACATTCATTGACCACGGTCATAACCCAACTACAACATGTCATGACTATAGAATATCATTTAAAATATGATTTATCTTTAATGTATTTACTGAAGGTCCATTGTGTGAATATATAAGTAAAATATAATTAAAAAACCAATTTATTAGATTAACATGTAAAGTTACATGGTAACATACTATTTTTGTTGATTCAAATATGTAATAGTGAAATGCATAATTAGAAAAATACATTGATAGAGTTCTTTGATAAACATTTGTAATGGTTTTATATAAATAAAAATATTATTCCTAAAATCTGTGGTTCTTAATAATGAATCCTATCAAATTTTTGATCTAAAAACCTAAAATCATCAACAAAAATTAATAACATTACCCTTCTAAACATATTCTCCATGACCCAAACTAATACAGTAGTGATGATGTTAGCTTTCTGGATAATAAATTTGGATCACATCAACTCTCAAACCTATATTGTTGGGTACACTAAGTATGGAATTGAATTTATTAAAATAAGGCTATTACGAAAATATAAAACCATGTAAAATATCCCCTTTACAATGGTAATAACAACATATAAATATGTCCTTATTTATACAATTATCATGCATATTGGAACCTATAAACGCAATCATTGATCGTGGTTGTGGGTTCCTATAAAAAAATTTTATTATTGACATAATTTAATAATTATAAATTTTTTATCAACTGATAATCATTAAAAATAATTTATTATTTACATATAATATAATATTAATTTATATACTCTCATAAAATTTATCTCAAATCTCAAGGTACTAACCACTCCACCAAATAAATTCGCATATAATAATATGTAAAAAAATAATTCATGAATTTTTCATAACAATACATTATATTAATTAGTGAAATTATTATGAATACCTAATTAATTATTATTTATTATTTATTATTATTTATAAAATATTTAAAACTATTAACATCTTTTTATTAACTATTATTTATTAATTTATAAGTATTAAATTTTAATTAATAATACACATCACTTATTTTATAGTATAAATAATTGAATAAGTATTGATTAATAATTTCAAGTTATAAAATTATTAAACAATAATAGTTATCATACAAAAAAAAATTAAAATTAATTTTTTATTATAAATAATTCATATTTTATAATTAAAAATGTAACTCTATGAATTAAAGCACTTTGAAATCATTGAAATTTTTATAAAAAGAATTGAAGAGAAGTTCGCAAAAAATCATTAACATAAATTTCCTATAAATTAGTTGAAAAAATATTAGATGAAGAAATACCACATACATCAACTCCTTTGTTGTCTATGAAGTCAAATAACATGTTTCCCAGTCTATAAATATGGTTTAAAATAAGATATATAGTGTTCAAAAATTCATGTCCTTATAACAATTGACGAAGAATCCCTTATGATATTGTTGTAGATCATGGAATAATCACACGAATCATAGATGTAGAGTCAACTTGAATCTTTTTAATTCTATAGAATTTCAATTTTTCAAACTATATATCCACTATGACTCCATTTCATCATTGAAAGATAGTGGTAGGCTTAAAATTCTTGATGAAATGCCCCATGATATCTCTATTTGACCGTTAAAAACTCATCCACAACTTTATGGGATTAGTGTTCTATTAGTAAATCTATCACTATTCATATTGATCAATCTAATAAAATAATATTATCCATATACACCAATAAAAACATTGAAAATTTTAGAGTCACCATTGATCCATGGTCTCCTGGGAAATAATAAATCAATGAGCATGTTTTCAGTATATGGAAATTGTATACAATTGGTAATTTTAATAGGAGAAATTATAAAGAGCATATTATCTTGATTTTTTCCAAACTAATTTATTATCTAGAGAAAATTATTTTCCAATAAATGATATAAGAGATATTAGAAAGATACATAACAAGAAAGTTCATAAGATGAATTGATACCATGATATTTAAGTAATGAGGTATTATTTAAATGTTATAATCAACAAAATATAGATGTATCCTAAATACGTATTAAGAAAACCCCATAATGATTTTAAAAAACAATATTCCATAAATTTAAAAATAATAAATACTTCACCAGATTTACCAAATATGAAAATATATCTCAAAGATAATCCAATACATTTTAGAATGCTTTTGTGAGAATTTTTCTATCAAATATTTTTCATATGACTAGTTCCTTGGTAGAAACTCACTAATACTAATTGAAACTGTTATGCATCATATAATCTAAATAAGTTTCATTATAAATTTTATAGTTCAAATATATGATGATCCTTTTATTTTAAGAAGGATCTGTTAACATAATAGAAGCATAAAGTATAAATTTATATTCCATAATGATATTCCATAAATGTCATAGATCATCCAATGTGTCTATATGTTTTTTAATAAAATGGATATTATGATCATCATGTGGAATATCATACATTAGTAACTAAAAAGGGATCCAATTTTTAATTATCATTATAAAATTTTATATTGGATGATCTGTTACCAAACCATATAAAGTTCATTATAATACTGAAATATTATTACCTTTGATATTGCTAAACAAATAATCCTTACATTGATTGTTACCCATGTTCAATTATTTTGTGAACCTACTCTTGATGA
This sequence comes from Viscum album, assembly GCA_963277665.1. Lineage (NCBI taxonomy): Eukaryota > Viridiplantae > Streptophyta > Magnoliopsida > Santalales > Viscaceae > Viscum > Viscum album. The sequence goes on from OY728164.1 coordinate 793,728,024, forward strand.
AATAGTTTGTTTTTTAAAAATTGTACTACAAAAATGCTCTAAATGAACTATAATTTCATACGATTACTAAATTATTTAAAAATATTAATTTTCAATCCATTGAATATTGTTGGATTACAATTTAATTTTCTTGAAATAATTATAGTTTCTTATCCAAAATTCCCCTAAACAAGATAAAATTTTCAATATATGAGATTATTATATAGAATCCAATAATCATTTATAAAACATGAATGTATACACTAGTTTAGATTAAATAAAAAAAAATCCAACTCTTAAATAAATCAAGCCATGCTAAGATATTTACCCCTCTTAGAAAAGAATTTAACAATGACATTACCTATCATATCTGTGAACATGAATGTTTTTTATTTTCCTTAGAAAATAGGGACTCGAATATAATTTATAGGATGTATACCCTCCCTAACTCCAAAAATTCCTTAACGAATACTTCTCTAGAATTAGGCATTCCCTTACAGAAGATAATAAAAGTATTACTCATATTTTCTACCTAGATACCATCTTGTAGTGTTCATATATCATTTTAATAATGGAAATTTTTTTAGAGGTTCGTAAATAGTAATGGGTTAATTCATCTACATAAAAAAGGTGAGATGAGGTTTCCATGTTCCAACAAACCTGAGTAATTGATAAATTATAATCCTTAACCATTTTCATGATAAGGTGACTCAAATAATTTGCAACTAAAAAACAGTGTAGTAGATAAAGTATCACCATATCAAATTTTCAATTTAATGTAAATAATAAATTCTTAATATTATTTAATTTTTAATTAATAATTTTAAAATTAAAAAATATTTCATAATTAATAAAAATTAATTAAAACCTCATTAATAATTAACAACCAAGAATTAAAAATAAACAAATAATAAATAAAAATTTATATTTCCTTAATTCATAAAAAGTAGTTATTTATTTTAAGTTAATAATTGATAAATTTAATTTTAATATTTTAATCTAAATAAATTAATTATTGATTTTTAATTTTTAGTTAATAATTATAAATAGTAGTTATGAAATGATCTATAATTTATAATATATGATAAATAATAAAATATTATTTACTTATTAATATAAACAACTAATAATCATTAATTAGGTATAACGAAAAATTAATAAGCAATATATAAAATTTTATAATTACTAATCAGTACATATTAAATAATAATTAATAATTAATAATTGATAACTTCCAATTGGTAATTAATAAAACATAATCAATAATAGATCATTTATAATAAACAATTCATGATCAATAAAAATTATTGAATAATAAGCAATACTTATTAAATAATGAGTAATATTTGATAATTATTTTTTAATATTTGATATTAAAAAATGTAAAAATAATTTTTAAAATATTAATTACATGATTATAAATATAATGTAAAAAATATTTAATACATATTCATTGATAAATAACAATAAAAAATAATTTACAAATACATTATTAAAAATTTAAATTTAAAATTAAGTAATTAATAATTAGTAGTTAATAAAAAATTGCTTTAATATTAATAAATAAATAAATAAATCATAAATAATTAATTAACAAATAACATTATATAAAAATATAATAAATAGTTAAATTTTAAATACTAAATATTAAATAATAAATTTATATTTATTACATATTTTAATAAAAAAATTTAGTTCTGACCATGATTCACATTGACCATGGATATAGGGGCTAACCACTTCGATCACACTAAACTGTGTCCATAGGTCCACCCAATAACTATGGCCAATGATAATTGCCAAATCGAACTACGTCCGTAATGTTTCGGTCAGATACTTACTACCATAGTCAATTATGACCACAATAATAAGCCCCCTACGGATATGGTATATCACTGTAAATATTTTCAACCATGCATGTAGGGTACCTACTACCATATTCAATACAAACTATAGAAAATGATTGTGTATAACCACTGGAAAAGTTGAGATGGAGAATAAAAATGGTTGTATCATTTTTCTAGTAGTGATTTATAAACACATTTAGATCTAACATGAAATTAATGAATTTTAACATCATAGTGGTTAAAAGTATTGTAAATGTTTCTAGGTAGTTACTCATATATGGTAAGATAGGATTACTAATTATATGCACTTTTATTCCAAAATAATGTTCCCATACATAACAAAAAGAAGAGTTATATGCATGATAAGTTGAATTTATTATCAATAAACCATCATGAATGATTTTTTCATGCATTATAGTGTTTCATGTGATCAAGGGAGTCTGAAAAACATTTTTATTATACCATTATGTTATAGATAACATGTTGATTTTTTTTTCAATTCATGGATGAAATATCTAAGTATTAGAGATCATTATGAGATATAGAGGAACAACTTAATGGATAAATCAATAAGGAGTTTCCATTGGCCAAAATATTTTGAGATTACTAAGGGATAATTTTTTTTTCCATATAGCATCCAAACGGATAGTATGCTGGAATATACCTTTAAATGGATTTTTCTATAGATTTTTCATTTATATAATCTGTTTTTGAGGCAGTAACATATATTATTTTCATATATATTTTTATTATTTTTTATAGGTGTTATTGATCATATCATAATGATTTATATAAAAAAATTTATATAAAAATCATGTCACTTAAATGTCCATGAAAGGATGCAGAATGAGGATCAATTTACAATATGGAACTTGAACTGATATTTTGGAATCTTCATAGAGATTGAAAGACATTATGAATATTTGATAAGAAATGATAATGTTTAAAAATTCCCACTTAAGTGGAACATGAATCTTTTATATAATGAATAAAACTTATTTTTCATATATCCATTAATCCAAGGTTTGTTTGTGAGAATTTTGGCCTATGAGTTCTAAATTAAAACAACTATTTTTCATGGAAGATAAAGGGAAATTATACACATGTTTGAAACATGTAAAAGTATTCAATATAATAAATAATTTTTTTTATAAAAAATTCTTATAAATAACTATAAAAGTTTACCATACTTCTAGCATCAATTTAGATGTTTGAATACATTTCCACCCTAAGAATAAAAGCATGGTATTAAAAATTTAATTTCATCAATTTTGCAGTAAAAACTGTCATTATTAAAATTGTGGTTTAAAGAAAGAGTTTCAATAGTCACTTAATAAAATGATCTTGTAAAAAACACGCATGGTTTGATCCATTACACCACAATATACAAGGAATATATTCATGGAAACTAGTCATGGAAGCTTGATAAAAGATAAAAAAGATCCTAACCATTAAATGTAGAAAAAAATTCATGGTTTATAATAATATGTTATGGTTTGATTTCTAAAGTTTAGATATGATGGAGATCATGGTTTCTGACACTTTGGAGAAGTGATGGAATGGAAAACATGAAATAGATCACCGAAAACATGTTGTGGTACTAATCAACCATAATAAAAAAAAAATATAAAATGTTGATTCATCATTTTTGGGGGAATAGATTCATCTATGGTTTTTGGATCTCACTTTGACATCCCATCCATTCTATAGTGGACCTCATCATGTTATGGTGTTATTCAAACCCATAATTTTCTTTATTAATGTTTCATATATATTTGGGATTGATTGGAAATCATATAGAGGATATTTATGTAGAAATAAAAAATCATATGGATTAATAGTTCGCAAACATACAACATATATAAAGATGTCATGTTTCAGATTTCAAAAATAATTTCTTTTAAATATATTTTCTAAAATATTTAAAAATTAACTTTAAATTATGTATTCCAAGCAAAACTAAAGCATTTTTTTATGAAAAAAGAGTTTTTTTTAGAAACATTTTATTTTATTTTTAATGATTTATATAATTATTTATAATCCATAGATGACGAATAAATGTGTGTGAAATATATATTATTATAAGTTAGTTAATCATATTTATACCCACCATTAAAAAAATAGTATATAATTATCATATTAAATAATAACACTATATTGTTATTCCGTAAAACTTCACCTTGCATGAAACGTAATATTTTGAAGGAACTCATTTTCTGTATAACGAAAGATAAAATTTGTGATTCATGTGATGAAATATAAATAGATTGATATATATAATGAAAGATAATATCAATTTTTCATGTTACATAAGCTATTGAATAAAACATTGATCTTTTATAATTTTGGGGTTACATTCTCCCCACCTAAAATAAATTTCCTCCTCACAATTTAAACATGATTTTGGTAATCAAGGGTTAGAAATTTAATAATACCATTTTTAATAGACGAAAATCATAAAAATATTTAATAAAATAACCTCTTAATAAGTTTGAATGTAAATTAAAAATGTCTTATAAAATAACATATAATGAGTTTTCTATATAAGAGATCATTGGTGGAATATAGAGAAATCGATTTAGAAAAAATGCATAAATGATTGTGGAGATTGATTGAGGTAATTGGTCATAAAAAATTTAATAATCATTTTAAAGATAAGGGGATCAAAACCATAAATCTATGATGATGTAAAAGACCATAATATTCATCAGATACAAATGTATTAGGATAATATTATGCGTTTAGAACCAATTTTCCTAATGTTGGGGAATTATTTTATTGTCGAAGAATATAAAGAAATATACTTACTCGGTATGTTTATAATAAGAACAATGTCATCTTTAGTTTTTCATTAACTATTACAAATTCATCTATTAAAAAAAGTTACATAATATGGTGAAGCAATATGTTTGTTTCATCAGGTTTTAGATGGGGATCTTGGAATTGGATATCCCATGATGGTTTGAATGCGTGGTATTTTATGGCCTCACTCAATAGTGTGCATTAGGTCCGCCATTTGTTTTGTCTTCCCAAGAAAATCACAATGGTTCCATTATCCATATCTAGGTACTGACCTTCTTTCTATAGAATTATTTTCATCTAGGTTTTCAGGCCCATATACTCTTAGGAACTTGTATTGGTTGAGAGGATTAGAGGTTGTTCTCATAATACCAGTCGCGGGGAATTATTTCCTACTCCGAGACTCTCTTATTGATTTAAGATATGATTTTGAATTTCTTCCAAATCCTGATATGGTACTAATTACCCTAATGAAATGTCTATAGGATAATTCTATTTTATATCAAATATACTGGGATCTCTTGGGTGAGTCCATCTGTATATATCTGAGGTTCTTCATCATTCTTTGTAACTTGTGGTTGCTTATATAATGAATCTATATAAACAAGTGTTTCAAAAAATATTTCCATATGGTTAAGTGATTAATATTTTAAAGATGGATTGAGCTAGTAGAAGGAAACCTACATATTCTCATTATTGTAGGAATAAAAAACCACAAATTTTATATGACTCATGTAGTTTAACGACATGAAGAAGGACTTATATGGGTGCTCATAGACACTGAGTATTCAATATAGAATCCCGTAGGGACTTCTTATCTATCCATAGTATTGCTGGAATAATATTCTTTAATTTTTTTTTACCAGGGCTTGCACACTAAGGTTTCCTTGTACCATTAAAGAGGTTTATAGTGCATATGAAATGTTAATTTCAACATACTTAGTCCATGTGATCCATTCTCATTATGGGAAATAAAGGGTAGAAAGATAATGACTCCAATTCTTAGGATAAAGGGGCTTGGATGATGATATTTCCTTGGATGATCAATGTGGATCTCAAATAATTGAAAGAGGTAGCTGATGTATCATAAATATAGAAGAAATCAGAGTCATCATAGTTCTATTTTGTGTCAAAAAATACACACTAAGGTTGCCTCAAATCATGAAGATTTATGATGACTAATGAGGTTCTCATTGTATCCCCCTAAGCACATGTGATCCATGCTCAGTGTAAGAAACAGGGGAGAGTGGATGATTTGCCCCATGGTTTATCGATATGGGACCTATGTATTGTAGCACTCCATAGGGTGTTTGTTATAGAAATAGAACATTAGAAAGGTGTCCAATGAATCCTAGTTGTGGCGTGAATCAGAGTTATCATAGTTTATATATTTCAGGACTTACACACTGAGGTTTCCCTATTGATTTGAGATTATATGCTAAGGAAGGGAAATCTTATCAAGTTCTGGGATGCTCTGATGACATAGAATTCTAGTCCGGAGGGTGTCTCATGACCCAGTTGGCATGTTTTGGGAACCATCTCATGAAATGGGTTGAAACATATGGGGGGTGTCGCAAGAGTCATTGTGGTATAGTTCTAGAGGTGTTGTGCATCTTGGAAGACATCTTTAGAGGGTGTTGTGACTCTTAGCTGACTTGCCTATAGAGCTCCACAAGTGTATGGATATCATTTCTAGGTGCCTTCGTGATACTTGGAAAACATGAGAGGGTTCTTTTATATGTATTTTTTGATGTTTCAGAGGGACATCACACATTTTGTCTGATGAATCCAGCAGGTTCAGTAGATCAAAGTGGTGTCTACAAGAGAGTCTTGTGACTCGTTCTAGCATGTCTGGAGTATTCCACGATCCCAAGTGGCATTCTAAAAGTGTGTCATGAGATCTCGGAAACGTTTCCAGGTGTTTTCATGTGTCTTTGGATGTCATACATGAAGTGAATAGGTGGTATCCATCATGTTATTCTCTTAATCCTTTAACCTTTGATCTTGGTTCTCACTGTTATATTGTGAATACCTTAGTTTTGTGTATGGTTAGTTGTATTGAATCTCACATGATATATTTTTCTTGGAAGATATCCTTCATATAACCCATCATAGGATCTTCAAGTGATCTATGAATGATCATTCACATTGATTTATTCATATCCCACCACTACTTTGGCTAAGCGCCAATATATTACCTGATGGAAATATGGTCGGTCACTTGATCACTCTGAGAAGTCCATAGATGTTTGGAGCTGAATCCTGCAAAGTCTAGGCATCTGGTCAGTCAAAAATGAAACCCTTTATTCTTATTGGGGTATGGAATTTATAGGAATATCCCATAGAATACTGACTAGTTTCTATGGTGTATCTGGCATGAATCTATACTGGAGAGAGAAAAGGGGCCTGGTGCCACACAGTTTCACGAGTCACTGTCATGGACTGCATTGGGCACATCACCTAATTATCAGCAATCATGAGTCTCCACCATTAATTATTCCTTTATCATATTATTTTCCAATTATTAATGACTTTTTAGATAATGTTTTCATGTCAAAATACCTCCATGTAGTCACTCCAAAATTCCCAATGGTCCTCGCGATATCTGAGTTCATGTGGGGTAAAACAGACAAAACCTTGGTGGATATGTCTTGGGGTCTCACGGGGCAGCATTGTGGGTGTGATGGGTGCATCACAATATTTTTAGCCACCATTAGTTCCTTTCAATACCTCTATTTTAATACCCTTTGTTTTATGTGACAATTCTTGGGAGTCATGCATGATTTCATGTGTGTTGTAGAGGTTATATATTCTAATTTTTGTGAGCACCGTGTGACCTATATTGGTGGAATGGGGGTGCGTAAGTATTCTATATAAAAATCATTCCATTTTACCTTTATCTTTTTAGAGTTTCCTGAAAAAACTTGAGTACTTCCATGTAGAGATGCAGAAAAGCTAATGGGATTTTGTGAGACACACCAGATAGGTCGCTAGGGACTTGCATTGTCTTACGGGGTGTGTCACCTACCCTTTAGCAACGAAAAATACCTATTTACTATTTCCTTTTAATTCCTGTTGTTTTCTATTAAAAATTTTTAATTATTAATTGAGTTGGATTGAGTAATTTATACAATTTTACTTTATTTCTAGATGATGTCTTGGATGACCAATATGGGTTATATAGAGAGTGTGCAATCTTGTTGTGGAAAAGTTTATCTATCTGTCCTTAGAGAACCATAGAGTTTTCTGGCCACATTTGAGGTCTTCTGTGTGACATGGATAAAAAAATATAGATATTTCAGGAGGTGATGTTGGGGTCTCATGGTGTCTCAAAAGTCTATCAAGGTTTGCGTCAAATGTTTATCAGCGACAAAAAACCCCTCTTGCCTCATCCTAGGTATCTCTGTCATTTATGTGACAAAGTATCAATGGTTTTTCCAGTTTTCTAAAATATCATCAAGTGGTTTCATTCTTCCCAATGATGATTTGATGGATGATATTTTTGACCACTAGTGGTATCTTCTTTTTAATATAATCCCTCGTTATTTTCGAAGTATTTCAGACAGTTTTTCATGAACATTTATGTGATAAACAGCTTAGCCTGGGGTGATCATTCGATTGTATAGGGGGAATTTGAAAGGGTAATAATGATTACCAAAGGATACTCTCTGGTAAATCTTGTGGGATATAAACCTTGTGGGGAGCCTTCATGTGACATTGAAATGGTCACACAATCACGAGTCTCTTAAAGGCTTAAAAGGCCTCCATGTCTCAGCCTTACTATTCATCCTTTTCTTTTGTGGGGAAATAATAACCATATTTAGGTATTAATTATTTTATGGTTATTCTGATGATTATTTGGTAGGTTTCAACAAACTCCCCCCCCCCTCAGAAGTGATGTATCATGGGAAAGGGAATTGATTCTAAGGAAAACTAAATCCCCACCAGATTCATTGGCATTGCCAAAAACGAGTGATTTGGTAATGTATGGTCCACTATGATACCATTGGTATTCCGTTAAATGATTATATAGGAGGGGTGAAAAAAATCATTCCATTGGACACCTCTCAACTTGATCATTCTTGTTTTTTCTCTCATCAAGAGACCTCACCGCAAACCTTGATCATGAATTTTGTCTCTAAGTATGTGTCGTGAGTCTGTTCCTCCAATGTTCTTGAGTACGGATATTTTCTACTCAGAAAAAAATATTCCCCTGTCATTAACTACTCCTTCATAATTCATTAGACATCAGTTGTGAGGTCCATGGTCGGCCTTGAGGGTTTTGTGAGATTCGCTGACCTGATGGTTTAATCATTGGGGATTTTCGGGACCATGTTCAGGTCATGCCATCAAAAGTGTACAAGGGGGTCATGTGATTCATGTGATTCCTTGTATGGGTTATTATCCTTAATAGTATTTTAGATATCTGGAAATTTTTTAACACCTTGATGTGGTTCACGAACCCTCAGCTAAATCACATGATGCACATGATGACATTAAGTCCTTTATGCCTTTACTCTTGACAAGATTTTATGTTCTCTTTGCCTAAATTGTGCCTCTTAGTTATTTTTAGGTGTATTCCAACTCTAATTGAGGTTCCTAAACTACATCCAATCAATGATCCATGATCTACATCAATTACAATAAGGATCACTGTTATCGGGTTCATAATGATAATATGGTTTTGTAAGGGTTCCTTTTTTAGGCATTCAGAATTACCCCTGATCTGATTGAATTCCATTGTATGAATTTGGATTACTGGTTGAAGATTTTATACCCCCCCCCCCAAATATTGACATGTCATATAGTTTGGAATCTAGGTATCCTAACCATGTTCAGGAGACAACTATCGAGGATGGTCTAGTGGTTATAGCCCAATCTCATGGTTTTTTCTAGTTATTGACCCATTCTCTTCAAATTTTGGATAGTCATAAATTTTCTAAACAACTTATTTATTATATTTATTCAAGAATATTCACCGCTTCTCTAAATTCTTCCAGTGGTGGATGGTACTCAAAATGAGATCTCTGTCGTGGTAATTATTTCTTCAACGAATAGGAATGGCCACTCTAGTCGAGTTAGAGTTGTTCGCAATTTTTTGATGATCTATTCAAGGTTAATCTTCTTGAATCCATGTGGATATCTCAATTTATCATTTAATGCAATCCATCATTTTTTGGGAGATGATTAGCCACTGTTGTCCTAGTACCAACATGTTCCATCTTCCTCATAGTGAGGTGGGTATCAGTTTATGGGATATCCATCAACTGGGCGGTATCCTTCCTCTTAGAGAAATATATGGTGAATTTATCCCTTATTAAGATCTCTGGAATGATCCTATATATACTCTAGTTCTAGGGAATGAGATTATTATTTTTGTGAAGAAGATGTTGGGGAGGGATACTATGGTTTTCTATATAATTTCATTAACTTATTGAATCAATATTTTCGAATGTTTCAGTGTGGATGAACCAAATTTTACTCATCCCCTTATATTCCCCTCCAATTATGTGTGAAACAACACTATTTTGTGTAGGGACATTCTTGAATCTGGAGATCACACGTCATGGAGATATGGTGTGATCTCGGAGGTTTCTTCATACCTTATGTTGGTAGGTTTTCTTTCTATGTTCCTAAATGGGTGGCTCTTTCTAACTATAGATACAATATTGGGAATCCTCTACATCACCTTGGTAATGTAAATGTGTCTAGAATATGTTCAATGAATTATCCTGGCCATACTAGTTTATGCATGACTCTACTAGATATTAGGTTATATCTAACAAGGAAAATCTTCCTAAATGATCAGTGGTCCTCTAGAATTTCTGTTCAGCATGATACGGGAGTATTTCAATTAATATGATTACTAAAAAAACCTCTATGATTCTATAACCTATATCTTATCCTAGAATGTTGAACATATCTGGGGTGGTACCTACGTCCTTAACCCCTTCATAGGTCAAAGGTATGACATGTCATCCTGATAGCATTGACTTTTCCACCTTATGTGCAATGGGATGAATAATTATGGACAACAATAGTGCCTATATTAATGATAGATAATATATGATCCCTCTTTGAGGTGGGGATCATAAATCTAGGGTGGAAAAATAATTATCTTTGATACATACATGGCGAATCAAATTTTTCGATAGTTTGGTTGTGTTCCGGGAGTTTCCAAATTCCTTTGGTCAATGTCCGAGGGGAGCGACATCCTGACATCGTCCTTCAATTTTAGAAGATATTGTCTCCTCAATACACTAATGTTGTGAACATAAATCATCTTACCAATACTCCTTCTTTCCTCAACCAAGATTATCCCCAGGCTTGGATGACAGCTTATCCCAACATGGTGCTAGGCCAGCTGGTTCACCAAGTGGACAACCCTCTTGTGTCACCAATTCCCCTATCTATGGAACTGATGGAATTGATTAAGGTCATCGGTGAGGCATTTAGAAAGCGACCTCACTCTTATGATAGTCAATCAGATGGTAATTTAGATTCTGTTGAGGTGATCTGTTCTCCTGCATAGGATATGGATGATATGCCATTTCACAAAGAGTCATATGATCCCTCATCTCCCATTTCATTGTTGATCCAACTGGTTATTGATCCTTCTACTATACCCACTTCATCAATTATGTAGTTTTAATTTCAGTGTAAGTTGATCTAGGGGAATATCCATTTCTTGATTATTGTGACCCCTCTGGAGAAATTTTTTCATCAAGTGGAGAAACTTCTCTAGTTATTTCATGATCTAGGGGTGAATAGATTCTTTCAGTAGCCTATGTATGAAATTATTCAGTAGTGAAACTTGTCCCAAAGGAAATTGTCCACACAAGAAAGGAAATTTCATGATTTTATGAGTGATTCTTCCCTTTATAATCAAATTTGAGAGAAGATAGAGGCAGCAGAGTAGGCTTATCATTTGCTATGTAAACTACAAGCCCAAATGGATTCTTTGATAGTGTAGACATTGAGGTATGAGGAGATTATTTCTCATCTAATGTCCAACTTATCATCATTGTAGAACTCATTATCTATATCTTAGAGGAGGATTAAAGGGTTGACTACTCTGTTCGAAGTTCTTCATCCCAAGGTAGAGGCAGAAGAAGCAGGAAGGGAAACAATGTAATGCCCAATTTACGCCTCCTGCTATACTCATTCCAACCTTAAAAGCACTGTCAACCATCCTTTTTTGGGAATCCATTTTTTGTACTGCATCCCATAATTTTTCACTACATTCCATTTTTTGAGGTTTCAGAGAGAGACTAAAAATTGTGGAGATTTTTCCCTCTTGTTCATACTATGGATGGATATATTTTTTTGAGATTATTATTTATTTAGATATTTTTGTTGATTCCCATCCCTTTCTTTTTTATGAATGAGAGTTAGTTGTAGATGTGTGGAAGGATCATTCAAGCATATGAAATGTCTTGAAGAATGAATGCTTTTGTGATCTTATATTTAAACCAGCTCAAGAATGATAGGTCCATGTAGTGGACCTCACAATAATTTCCATATACATTTGTTTGGGGCCTTTTAACATAGATAACCCATTGAGTAAATAAATATGGTACATACATTCTAGCAATGACCAAAACACTTGAAGGAAATGGACCTAGTTGTGATGTTTCTGAGGATCATGAGGATTAGAATGTGCCTTTTCCAGAGTGACACGTTTAGTTGATGGCCATAGGAACACATGAAGGATCCATGGGCACATATGTGTAGTCATGAAAAGGATCATTGAATCCATGTATCTTTTCCATGTACTATGGATGATTTATAGAGGTAATATTTGTAAGGTTATAATAATAGATATACTATGCCCTCCTGGATAGTTGGATTATGGATGATGCAAATCATAACCCAAAATCATGAGTCTATAAATATGGGACGATGAAGATGTGTTGTGTATGTCCCATTTAATTTTGAAATTATAGGTTCTATCATGGTTCTGTAAGGTTTTACACCAATCGATGCTCCATTCTAGTAAAAAGAAGATGTAGTAAGCAAGCGGATCAGGGCCCTTATGCATCTATAGCATGGCCATGAAAAGATAATCTCCACTTCATTACGAGGGCTATGGATGCTTTTCATAGACAGAAACTTAATGTAGATGAATTTGGATATGGGAAGAATGCTAATTGAGAGATATATATCCCCCTAGGATATCTATATATTAAATTTAATCTTGAGTTATATATCATGTGGTTTTGAATCATGATACATTGGACATCAAAGGTTAGGAAATGATGTGTCACATTCATTCCATGAAGAAGGGAACCAAACATGGTGACGTAACATCAAGGATATCAAATATTATCAGATATTTTGGTGCAATGAATTTAAATCATGATTTGGAGTGCTTGATTCAAGAGAATGATATGAGGAAGTCTTACAAGGAGCAATCTAGACAAACTGTGATATTTGGTGCTACCGTGATAATTTCAATTATCACTAGAATTAGAATATCCTTTTTCAATGTGAATCATTTTATTGATGATCATAGGTGCATATGCAGGATCCATGGATATTTTATTCGTATTCGAGAAAAGGGACCTTTAATATGGATATCCGTTCCAAGGGATATAGATGTTTATCGCGATTCGAGACACCCCAACTCAAAAAGTGTTTTTTCTGAAGTTTTCAAACCCTAGTAGGGTTCGAATACCCTAAGAGTTGTGCCAACTCCAGTGAAGAATATTCTCACAGTGAGTAGATATGAAAAAAACTTCAATAACATTTTCCTAGACTAGTGGGTATAGAAATCATAGCATGTCTCTTACAAGGGTTATAGACCCTATGAGTTTTGTTCTATTTTTGTTTTCACAATATTTTTTTCCCAAACCCTGAGAATGATAAGTTTAGTGGGTGGAGACCCAACATTTTCTTTGGTATCACATTACGAGTTATTATCCTGATGTGTTTTGAGTCTCTTCTGTTAGTAGTTTAAGGGTCTAGAGATTTGGACCATTATGGGATACAGTGTATGGTCGTACAACATTGACCAAATCATAGATAGCTTACGGTCATAACATGCATGGACCTAATATGGAAGATGATATATAAGAGCCTAATTAGGATAATTAGGGTCAAGATTACTACAAAATCCTTCAAAGAGATGTGTGATGATGTCTTAAATGACATCTTGACTTTCGTAGGTTATGAGTAAAGATTCATAACATTTATATATGGAGTGATTAGACACATTGGGATGTTGAGTTTTGTCGTGATGATGTCAATGCTCACAAGAATTAGAGTGTGCTTTTTTGAGTGACGCATTTAGTTGAAAACCATAGGTGCATATACAGGATCCATGGGCATGTATTCATTATCAATAAAAGGGTCATTGAATCTAGATATACTTTCTAAGGGCCATGGAATATTATGGTAAACTGGGACACTCAAAAAATGATGGGTAGAGTATGGGTTTGAATTTATCTTAAAGGACAATAGAAGAACCCTATAATCTGGTTGAAAAAGGTAAGTCTATTATAGTCCATTGATAAGGAATGAAAAATGAGAGATGATCTGTATAATTTATTATCATGTAGTGGGGATGATTGTCTCTGTGTAGTTAAACTTCATGTGGTAAGGATGTATTTCAGGGATGTTTATCATCATGAGGAAAGGACATATGTGAACTGGAATGGATATATGGGGATTTTGTAGTTGGGAAAAAGGATAGAGACTGTGCATCATTATGTGTCTCATGAATATAAGAATAAAACTACACATAGTTCGGTAAAGATGTTCATTTTAATATCATGTTGTTAGGACAGTGCATTGAAGTTTAATTTTTGGTTGCAGGGTCTTATGTGGACAAGTTGTGATCATGTGGTTTAGACATAGAGATGATGGTCATAATTTGGAGGTGTATAGTGTGGTTTCATGAAGTAATCTGACAAGAATGAGGACCAAAGAGTTCTCATCCAAACCACACACAATTCTAAAAAAACATAGGCCATTGGGCCGAAAAGTTTAAACACATGGTTTTACATGAGGTTTAACTGTTATGGGGTTGCTATGAATCTCATGATGATCAGAATCAAGCCACACATTGTTTCGGGAGATCCATAGAGTTTAACACCATGCAATAAGGATGAAAAAAATGTCATGAATATACTAGGGCATTACTGTTGGTCCCAAGAGTGGAGATCATTGTGTCACTATGTATCCCATAAGGATGAGAACAAAACTACATAAAATTTTAGAAAGTTGTGTAGTTTAATGTAATGAGGTTATTATTGTGTAGACAAGTTTAATTTTGTGTTTCAGGGACCTATATAGATGGGTTAGGACCATGTGGTTTGGACCACAAGATAAATGTCCCTACAAGGATATTCATAGTGTGGTTTTAGGATGCATTCTGATGTGAATGATAACCAAAAAGGTCTCTACCACACCATGCACCATTCTGAGAAAACATAGGACAAGGGGATGAAAAGGGTTATACCCATGGATGGTCCCAAGGGTGAACTATTTGTGTGTCACTACGTATCTCATGAGTATGAGAATCAAGCCACATGTAGTTTTGGGAGTTCCATGAAGTTTAACAACTTTTGTTAATGATGAAAGCGGATCATCACGAATTAACAAGGGAATTATGGTTGGGAAGGAGAGTGAAGGTCGGGGCATCACTAAATATCTTATAAGGAATACAATCAATCCACAAGTTGTTCTTATAGAACCATTTAGTTTACAATCATGAGGTTAGGACCCATGACACGCCTTTATGGTCTTTCATTCAGGATGAAAATGGACACGTTGTATACCTTTATGCCATTCTTTTGAGGGTAGGTCATTTTTTCAATTCCTAAGATCACATGTGCTATGATTGCTATGATAAAAATGAACAATGTGGATCTTCCTATATTGTAGAGATAGAAAAGGGGTATGGAAAATGTATTTCATACAATGTAGTGGCTGACCATGACATAGAATCATGACATCCCAACGTATCCCATTGGAAATTGAAATCAAGACATATTTAGTTCTTCAAAGAAAGTGTATTTTAACATCATGTGTTGAGGATGTGGGTGACCTAATGTGAATTGAAAGGTGAATTGTGGATCCATGAAGTTTTATTTCAAGTCGTAAAGATGATGGCCGTTCAATTTAGTGTCTTATGGTGAGGAAGAAAGTTTCCATGTAGTTTAATATCATTCTACTAGGACAATCTTTGTACTATTTACTGTCATGCACTGAGGATGGGTTTCATATAGTTTAATGTTATGTGTTTACGATGAGACATACAATGCATTTTAAAGTCATGCAATGAGGAATATTGGTGGGACTTACACCGATGTGAATACCCTATTGATGGAATCTATTCAATGTATTTCTTGAGGAATATTTCACTAGTGGGGAGTGACACACTCCCCATCCATGGTGGCTAGTGAATAGTCTCCATTATGATAGACCTTATTTGTGATGTAAGGTCCTTCAAACATGGGTTTCAACTTCCAGGGATTCCTCCCTAGTATGATTGGGGTTTTGGGGGCCAGCACCAGTTCTACATGGATAAACCAATGTAGGAAAACCTTTTCATTGGATGCTCGTGCTATCTTGTTTGGGTGGACCTCATGGTTGTGCAGTGTGTGAAATTTTTTCTCATCTAACCAATCCAACTCATCCAACCACTTCTTCAATTGTTAATCATCTGAGATCTATCCGAAAATGGCTATTCGAAGTGAGGGAAGTTGGACCTCTATGGGTAACACTACCTTTGTCAAATACACTAGTGAGTATAGAATTACTTATGTAAAAGTTCACATGGTTGTACTGTAGGCCCATAAAACATGGAGGAGTCTGTCTATACATGACTTATTATCATTTCTCACTATATTCTGGAGCATATTTTATAAATTCTTGTTGAATGATTCTATCTATCCATTTTTTTCCACATGATAGTGGGATGAGTGATTGGACTCGATGTTGTACTCTTAGTAAATATTTATCAAATCTATGGAAAAGAAGTTGGTTTTTTTCCATCAATATTGTGTGAGGAACTCCAAACCTAGTAATGATACAGGACTTCACAAAGTTGATGATATTCTTCATCTAAACATCAATGAGGGGTATTGTCTCAAGCCACTAAGAAAAGAAGACTGTAGTAGTATTCATGTACATGAACTAATTGGTTTTGGACGGAGGAGATAACCCCATAATATCCATCCCCCAATTGGAAAATGACTAGGAATATTTATCTGTATGTTGCAATTTCAGATGGTGATGGATGAAATTTCTAGGGATATATCATGCATGAAATTTCATGGTGAATTCCATGGAGTCCTGTATCATGGTTTTCTAGTAATATCCCAACCATCTAATTTGGTGGGCGATCTTGGTTCCAAAATTGATGGGTCCACAAAGACTATGTTTAATATTTCCATGATGGTGAAAAATTCTTATTTTATCAGTCACATAAAGATAATTTCATCAAATCCACATTTGTATAAGATTTTATGATCATTTGGACCATTATATGAGTGACATTCGCAGCCCGGTGCTGTGTTTATTTTCTTTCAGCACGGTCTATTGGGAGAGTCCCATCTCTAATATAGTTGATTATGGGCCACAACCATCTAGGTGCTATCATTGGTTCATCACACAGTCAGGAGGTGCTCAACTGATTCATATCTCCCATATCACACACCATAATCGAGGAGACCGTTCATAGATGTGGAATAAAAAATGTGGATTCATTTTGATCAGGGTAGGATAGAATGGTGTCTCTGTTATCCAATGTTTTGACAAAACAATTATGTGATTGGGTGATATAATTTAGCACTGGATCAAAGGGGAACTTTTCCATTCATCCTCTGACATAGCTAGTGTGGGGGCTTGTTCATCATTTTTTCTGTCATATCCTCCATTTATCTACATGATCACTAGCTCTAAATCCCCCTTGATGTTCATGTAGGCTATCTGTAGCTATAAGGATAGATCTAATCCAGCTACGAGAGTTGGTATTCAACCTCATTATTTATGCAGCCTTTGGATCGTGAGAATGAGTAGGGCATGACTTCCCTGTCTGGAGAAATGAATAAAATCCACATACCAATAAGGTTGAGCTTGGGGTTTTCCATCCTTGTGCCAACATAACTCCAGAAGGTGCCATTAAAATACATCTACCATGTATGGGGAGTATTGTGGGAATAGAATACCTCTTCATTATAGAGCTCAATTTCCTCCTATTTTTTCTTATGTAGGATGTGATACTAGGAAGTGAACCATGTTATTACCTTTCTCCGTCTTTTGGGTTATGAACTGGATGTCATATTGATGAAGAATGACATCCCATATATCCAAGAACCCATTCAACATAGGGAATCCAAGGATGTTCATGGGAATATCAATAAGAGGAACCATGAGGACTTCATGGTGGTTATTGTAATGCCTCAGATATTATATAATGAAGATGAGTGCAAGAAAATTCTTTTTGACTTCAAAATAACATGTTTCAATCCGTATGATGGACTGGATGAGATAGTAGAGAGTATTATCACTTCCACCATCTGTCATTTGTGTGAGGAGGGTTCCCAATGAGAATTACATGGTGGCCACATATAATATATGCGGAATCCCTTCCACTAGTGTCATCATAATCAGTGGGTAATGCAAGTCTTCTTTATACTTTTTAATGCCTTTTTATATTTATAGTCCCATTAGTATGTGACTCCCATCTTCATTAGCCTCATAAAGCATATAGATTTCCTATCCATGTTGGATATGAATCACCAAATTTAGGTGTGGTTCTCTTAGAGACGCATCATGTCTTTTAGATTTATGGGTGGTGACATTACTAAGGTAACACAGGTCGTATCTATGTCATCCTAAATGCCACAATGGAAAACCACAAAGGTGGGGATGTTTACCGTTGTTACCCCAAAAGCATAATTTACCATATTCTTCTTTAGACCGTGTTGTTGCAGATTGCCAAAAAATATTGAGGTCCGAGAAGTGGTCACATCGCTTTCAAGATTTAATGACTAGTTCATCGACATAATACTTGATTATACTTCATAAAAATGGATTAATTATGTGATTCATGGTGCACTGATATGTGGAACCCTAATTCATTAATACAAAGGGCATGACTAGATAGAAAAATTCCTTTTGAGGCACTCTGAAGGGAGGGGATTTTCCATCATTGCGGGCCATCTTGATTTGATTGAACCCTAATAACAAGTCCATGAATGAAGATCCTGGATGTTGGATGTTGAATTAATCAAGAGTTATGTGATCGAAAATGAGAAATTTTCTTTCAGGAAAATCTTATTAAGGTCTCTAAAAACAATATAGACCCTTACCTATCTGTAAATCTTATTAATAAGGATGATGTTGGAAATCAATATAGGGTACTACACTTGCTGGAAAAAAAATTGGATTTGATCAATTTTTCATATTCTACCTATACATTTGTAGCATGATATGGGTTTATCCACTAGGCTAGCTACATGAAGCCTCTATTCTCTTCTGGTAGACTGGGAGAGTGTGTAGTAACATCTAAATTTAGCCCGAGCATTTCTATATAGTTTAATTCAAACACATATCAATGTTGCTTCATAAATGAGATGTACATCTCCTAATATTAATGCGGAATGACATCACTAATCATCATAGGATGAGGATATTCATTTGTCCCTAGTTTTATTTTCTTAATCTCATCTATAGTGGTGGAAACACCTTCCCCAAATGATGGATAGTTGATCATAAGATCTTCCTAATCTTCTTCTATTTAGGAGTCTTCAGAGACATCTTCAGGTGATAATGGAAACCTGGGGGCCTTCTCATAACTATTAGGTTAAGGGAGGCCCTGAGAATAAATATCATCATCCCTTTCGATTTGGGTTTCTATAGGTAGATGTAAGAGTTGATTGTCACTAAGGACAAGAGAGGCTTGTACGAATGGAATTGTCTCTGATATTTCGATCATTTTTATGGGAAGAACATAATCATCACTGAGCATGCTCCATGGATTCATAGGCGCAGTCCCCATGCCATTTGGAGCTAAAACATATATATCATCATCCACAAAATTGTTTCTACATCCAATCTTATAGAAGTATGCTTTAGAAAACATGGCTCTGCAGGTCTCGAAGGGGGCGTTGTCACCATGTAGCATACCGAACATTCCATTGATGGGGTACATCAGACATTTATAGAATGCTGATGTTACCATGAGGTGTCTAGAAAGAAAGGACATTAATATAAGGACATTATATGTGATTTAATGATGGATATTAACCACGTTGTTGAGTTTATCAAAGAAGTTTTGTACTTTTTACTTGAATTTTTGCATTATAGAAAAAACCCTTGCTCTCCATTCAATGAAGCCTTAGATTATTAATTTGAAATTAAAATTATTAATAGGAAAATGAGAATGGGGTATTGGAAAACATTGGGTTTTGTTATTTAAGAATCCAAAATAAAATGGAAACTAATAAAACAATGTCGAAAATAACTGAATTAATTAAGCGTAATCAATCTGGGAAAATATCAAGATGCTCATCATTCATTGCTTCAAGATACATGGTTATGATAATTCAATCCCCAGTTATTAACACGTAGAATAACAATGTTACTAATTTTATACTAGGATACCTCCAAGGGTTTAATCGGAAACACATAATGATTCACCAGATACCGCCGATGATTGGGTAATTTGTGTTCGACGTCACAACAGAAACACACCAAGGCAACATAAAAAATTCCCAATGCACTATACAGGTTTGTATGTTATTTATTTTTGATACCATTAAATAAATTTACATGACCTTTAAACTGTTAATGAGAGTTTAATTGACAAATATTAACCACACAAACACTACAATTGACTGAGAGAAGAAAAAGGGATGAATAGTGTTTGAAACATCACTTGAAAGTGTACCCCCAAACATGATCATATGAGTTTTATCATGACATAAAGGTACATAACATAATTATATAAGAAGATAGTATGAATGAAAACAAAATAATACATATAATTCAAAATTTCATTCAAAATAACACAAACATGAACCTTGATATTACATCGCGTTCCTCCATGGGTGATCATAAGGAGTTTAGAACTCCATGGATGGAGAATGTAAACGGTAATGAAGTAGAACCTCCCATGGCTTCCAAACATTCTTGTATTGAGTAGAAGACTTCTATGGGAATCCAAAATGGTAGAAAATTTCCTCCATGTTGAACATAACAATGGGGTGCCCAAGGCACTATTTTATAGGAAAACGTGATGGTATTTTTGGGAACCCATATTTGGTAAAACCATTTATGACATGGTTTTGGACTTTATACAGTATTATGTAAATTTATTCAAAAATAAAAACATGTTGAACCGACTCTTTACTATCTTGACTAAATCTTTGGCATCATTTTATGTCCCACAACACTAGAAAAATCAAATATATAGAATATAGATGTTGATTTTTGACATATTTGATCAGTTCAGATAGGCCTCTTAGTGGACGAATTGGGCTTCAATTCCTTCATAAGAGTTTTATACCACAATGTTTGGGATCATACAACCAAATATCATCCCAATCAGATGCATTCTTTACTAGAAGTGTGATGTTTAGTCCTCTATTGTACTTGGAACCTGGTCAGTTTTTCCTATTAGTCTATAAATTCGTTATGGGCCCTCCAATTCATATCCACCTACAATGTATCAAAAAAATAAACATTTCACTTTTTAAAAGTGATAAATTAAAAATAATTGAATAAAAAATGGAGTTTAATTTTTTATTAATTTTATAATTTTCAATACAAAACTAGTTTAACACAATGGCATATAGGTGAAATAAAATAACAAATCATAGAGTGATCACACCCCCACACCTAAAAATTTTCACTCATGGGAAAATTATTATATCCTAATAAAGTCTCATTCCTAAATAAAAGGAGAGAAAACATCTGTGATTATTTTAAAAGAAATCTGTCTTTTCTTGTTTATGTAATCAATTTTTCTATCATTTTTATTCACTCACATTTGAATTTGTTCAATATAATTTGTTAACAAATGAAACATGTTGCAACCTACCAAAAATAAAAAATTTCCCTCTTCACTCAAAGATCATATAAATGTCTAGTTATAATATTTTCCAAAACTGTATGCAATCTTACCATATTTTTTCCATGATTTTTTGTTCTATACTAGTAGAAACAAGTGTGATACTCAAGAGGAATTCCAAAAATTTGTTCTGTGGTTCAATGGTTGGTAGGATTTAATGTTTTAAAATATGAGGTAGAATAGGAGTCTTTAATATGTT
This sequence comes from Viscum album, assembly GCA_963277665.1. Lineage (NCBI taxonomy): Eukaryota > Viridiplantae > Streptophyta > Magnoliopsida > Santalales > Viscaceae > Viscum > Viscum album. The sequence goes on from OY728164.1 coordinate 793,749,931, forward strand.
ATGTAAAAAACATGTCAAAATCAAGAAATTGTTCACAATGAATGTGCGCACTCAAACCCTCACAAAGTGTATCACCTCTAACTCACTATCGTCATTATCTATTAGTGTGGACTACAACCAAGATGTGAAAACTAATTAGTAAAAAAAATTATTTTTTTTTCCTGTTTTCGTCGATGTATCGAACTATAATTTTTAATATAAAATTATTTTGATGATAAAGTGGGAAGCATGTGTAAAAAATAATTCAACATGGCTTGTAAACCCACTTCCCAATGAAAATTTTAGAACCCTTTATATCAACCCATAACAATGATTCTCTCCCCATGATTCCCATGGAAACACCTCCTCACCCATATATTATGTAAGTAAAATGAGAATATTCATAAGATATCGTTATTAAGGAATAGATTATATTGTAATGTGGCTACCTAATTGGAATTTCCTGGTCTCTAAGCCTTAAGAAGAGTAACATTATAAGGTGGAAAGAAATTGGGGTTAACTGTAGAAAGGTATTTTCAAGGAATGGTTGCCTCTATCATGAATGTAGCATACTAGAATCTGGTGGCTTCAGAAAAAATGAAGAAATGTTATAGTTTCTCTACATGTCCCGAGACTCTTATGAAAGTGATTAAATGGAATAATATGCAAAAATATCTAAGAATTTTTCTTGGTTAAGGGATTAAAATATTGGTTAGTGCTAATAAGGCATGAGTTTTAAAAATCCATGAAACACAGAAGAGTGATTTGAAAATAAAAATTATAGAAAAACATTTCATATCAACATTTATTAGAAAATGTTTGGTACAAAATTAATTGAGTTTTCCACACAATCGAATTAGGCATTAAAATTATTTTGTTATTCATTTTAAGATAAATGTTTATCTAAAAAAATAATGAAAAATATAAATAAATAAAGGAAACGCATTTTTAGTTAGGTTTTTTGTTTTTTTATTCCTAACAATGAAATGCCATCCCCCCACACACCTAAAAATTAAATTGTCCTAAATTTATGTATATTAAATAAATATATAAGTAAATTAAGTTAGGGTGAAGGGAAAACCTACTAAGTAGTGTAATATGTGGTTTCTATTAGTTGAATTTCATCCATGAGATGCTTTGTAATATCCTCATAGATGTGTTTGATCTTCGACCCATTTATAATAAACCATTGTCCATTATTCTCATGATAAACTTATATAACACTAAAATGGTAAACATCAGTAACAGTATAATAACCGATCCATTGGGAACAAAGCTTATATATGTGGTGTTTTAGCATGTAATTATACATGAGGACCATCTCACCAGTATAAAACATCATCTAATGAATCATCCCCTCATGGATTGCATTTGTCTTCTCTATAAGGATTCAAGAGTTCTTATATGCATCATTCTGAATTTTTTGCAACTCATGAATCTATAACTTCATATGCTCAACTGCATTTGAGATATTCATATTATATTATTTAACATACAAATATGAAAATTTATCTACCATTACTAAGATTTGAGAAGCCTTTCCAAACGAAATCCTATATGGTGATATTCTGATTAGGGTTTTAAAATCTCTACAGTGTGCCAATGTGAATCATCCAAGTGCAAACTTCAATCTGTCCAATTGGGTAGTATCATTTTTTCAAATATTCTCAGGGATTCCCAATTTTTTATTTGAACTTCCCTACTAGTTTGGGGGTGATATTAAGTATAGATTTTTATAAAAAACACGTACTTGCGAAGAAAAATTTTCATACTGTGATTGAAAAAATGTGAACCCTAATAACTAATAATGAATCTCATCATACCAAACCTAGTACAAATTTGAGACGTCAAAAAATCAATCCCACCTGATATTCATTCTTCCTAGTGGCCTTTTATTCCACGCAATTAGAAATGTAGTTAATATCCAACAATATGTACACAAATCCAAATGAATTTTGAGAATTTCCCATGAAGTCAATGCCCCATGCATAGAATTTCTCAAAAAATAACATGTGATGTTGGGAAATTTCATTAATCATGAAGATATTCCCTTTTAATCGAAATCAATTACATGACCTAAAATACTGATGGGAATCCATATACAATTTTTCCCAATAAATTCATGCATCAAGGAACATTCAAACTATATGTTTGTAGCCAATGTGACCCCCCACAAGACAAAGTGAGGTAGAAGGTCAAAATAGAGGTGTAATCATGGTAAGTGACACAACGATGAACAGTTTGGTCACTACAAATTATCTAGAAATATGGTCCATCACAAATGTACCATCAGGAATCATGATTATGTATTTGGAACTGTGAAGTTCTAAAATAATTGGGGACACTATATGTTTCTAGAAGTTCACAATGTACACATACCAAGGGGTAATATCAACAATATCACAAAGGTTCTCAAGAGGGAAGTATTATCCAATGGTGTGGGTTGAGTCAAAATGGTGGTCAAATGGTGGGGAAATCCTAATAATGTGGTTATATACAACATTTTACACTTTTTTATTATCTCTAATATCATGGTCAAACTCTTGGAAGAGGATCACTGACAGAATGAGGTGGGGTTTAAATTCATGTTTCATTTAGAGAAAACGAAGGGGCATGTTTAGGAAATGATATTTATTTTTTACCCGATAATATATAAATGGAATTTATCCATTTAAAATAATAGAATGATATTCTTTTTAGTGGGTTTGTAGTTAACTTGGGTAGGTTCAAGGGTACGAGTGGTGTAAAATATGATATGGGGATCCTTCTCAACCCTTTGTGATAACAATTCCTCAATTACAAAGTTAGGGGTATCACACATATGTTTAAAGTGGTTATCCCACCTTGGTGCTTCGATTATGGGATGTGGTTTGAATCTCATTTTTAGTGAATTTATTAAATCCTCACATTATTTAAATAAAAATAGATTCATTGGGCAACAATCGAGATAAGGTAAGTGTAATATAATTAATATCTTTAATGAATCGGTGGTAAAAACCAACATGATCCATGAGATATTACACTACATGGACACATTTTGGATATGGAAGGGTTGAAATTAAATCATTTTTTGATTTATCCACATGAATTCCATATTTTTAAATAAAATTCTAATGAACTATCCCCCACTCAACCATGGAATGGGATTTACCGTAATATAATATGAGATTTTTATCAACGTAATGGTTGAGGAAAAAAAGTAGGGGTGATAAATAGTGAACAAAGGATGTTCCATTAACAATTAATTAATCAATAAATACATCCATGAAATTCAATTGGTAGTTAGAAAAAATACCCAACATACATATATGAAAATTACCGAGAGCATTACATAGACTAAAAGAAATCATTCTATATGAAAAAGTTCCAAATAGAAATGTAAATGTTTCCTTTTCATGATCCTCATGGGATATATTGATTTAAAATAACCTAAATTGACATCAAGGTTACAATAATGGGACATACCAGCCAGGCATTCTGACATTTGGTCATTCAACGGTATTGGAAACTGTTCCTTTCACATGGCTTGATTCAGTTAAAGGTATTCAATATAGACTTGACAACTGTTTTGATCATGTGTTGGAACCAATTAATTCCTTTCATTAGACACTACTATTATTCTAAATTTTTAGGCACAATATGAACCTGGCTAGAACATTTACAATTATAGTTTGGATAAATGATATAAACAACAAGTAATTTATAGACTTCCAATTTTATCACTTCAAGGAGAGAGCGATTCGACTAGAATTTATATTTCATTAAAGGCTTAATCTTGTAATCTAAAAGTATATGGTGGATACATATAGATTGGATAATCTCAAGAATATCAGCCAATGTCCGTTAAATATCCATTTTACTTGGAAAATCTCTCATATTTTCATTTTGATTCAATATGTAGAGTGAGTCTATTGGAAATAATGATGGTAAATTGGTCAATACCCTAAAGATAAGAATATTTTAAATATTATGGAAGTGGTTTTAATTCTAATACTACTGGTTTTTAGATTGATGTAGGGGATTTATCCAATGTGAGGGCTATGAAAATATCTATATGCTCATTTTTATTATCTAAGGATAGAGAATATATTGATATGATATTTTCAAAATACTCAATAGTCATGGATACCCGATGATTAATACACTAATCGATTAAAACACAAACATTACAAATTTTGAAACCCACATAACACTCAATACATGAATCAGAACTCAAATCATCTAAGGGTGAAGAGGAGGAAAATTAATCAAACTGTGGTAAGAGGATATAATTTTTTTTGTGTGTGTCATTAGATATCACATCCATAAAATAGACAGGAAGAGTGGAGTGCTCTTCAATAGGGTTTTTTTGTGGAATTGAGAATGGAAAATCATATCTTTTCTCCACCTAAATCCATGGGAAGTGTACCATTATGAACATTGCTGATCGCATTTTCTATTTTCATGAATGAAATTCCATTTATGAGAGGATAAGTCCTTAGATATTGGTATCCTCCATCTTAATAATGTATAATATAGTGGAAAAGATGAGACTATTTACTTTTATGAGGACATCCCCAAACACTCTTGATGGGTGTGTTGTGCTTCAGTTGGTAAACCTCACAATTATGAGTGTTGGTTGAATCTCTCCAATTGTTATAAAAATGTCCACTGAGTAAGGAATTATATTAATTGAATTTCCTAAATCTATAATATCAACTAAAAATAATGTCCTCCCTTATGGTGCAAGATATTGTTAGAGTTCCTAGATACTGGAATTTGGATGGAATTACTGGTTGAATAAAGGCTAAAACATTCCTTCCAAGGTGGAATCATTCATTCCCCTTCAACCTTCATCTTTGGTTGAAATGTTTTTTTAGAAATTTGTCATAGTGGTGAATCTATTTAAGTACATACAATAATGTAATGTTATCTTCAACCTTTTTAAATTAATCCTTTATTTATTTATCAATCTTATTAAAAGAATTCTTTGAATTCAAGATTCTTTGAGGGAAAGGAAGAGGAATGGAATGTTCATGTGAGGCCTAAATGATAACTTTATTACCCTTTTTTATTTTTTTTCTTTATTTGAAGCATTCGATGGCTAGGAATGTGATTTAAAATGTGGGGGACATACTTGTTGGTTGGAATCATTAGATGATAAAAACTCCTTTTCCATTACAAAGTGTTATTAAAAAACACTACCTTTGTATTTTGTTTTTGAAATATTCTAGGAGTTTAGTTTTCTAGAACCTTGCATCATAATCTCACAAATGGTGTTTTTCAATTTTGTCACATGAGTTCATAGGTCTTGAATGGCCAATTGTGTGGTCTGTTGGAACTGGAGGTTCTATGTTTCCATTTTTCCACTATGTACCCAGTGCTTTGTTTATATTTGGGAGGAGAATGAGGAAGATTGTTTTTAGAAGATGAAGGACAAAAAGGTTTCATACATTATCCTTTTTTATACCATTTCTTCTTGGGATAGTTTAAGTTTCCTCCTTTTTGGTACTATGGTTGTACATTCCACTAGAGGTTTGGATTTTGACCGAATGGTTCTTTCTTAATGGGTGGTTATTGTTTTAATGGAAAAATTGGGAATAACATAACATTCTGGAACTGGTGGAATCTGGTTTTAAGAAACATAAATAAAAAAAGTAAACGAGTCAATAATATAAGGGGTTATTACATAAACGATTGTGCATCACACCACATCTATATGTCTCCACTAGTGGGGTACAATAATCTGGAGCTGTGAAAGTCCAAATTCCACCAAGATCAATGAGTGCCTATTTTTCAAATGCATTAGGCACCTGATTGGACTCTTGATAGACATGAAAAACAACCACATGAATCTGAGCGATCTTGCAAAGAAAGTCAACCCACTGAGGTAACACATGCCAAGGAACATGGTGTGTCATTGTTTTCATAGCATGGACCGTAGTCTGAGAATCATATTCAATCCATATATATTCCCAATTAAATTGTACATTATACTTAATAGCATAAATCTTTTCCTAGATTTCATCTTTTAAGGTGGTGCCAATTCCAATGGCAAGATAGAAACATCCCATTACCAACCCATGAAAGGGGAGGAAAATTCCCCCACAACCCGACAGACCTGGTGCACCTGATGCAACACCATCAAAAATAACCTAGAGGCATGTCATAATGGGTGGTATCCATCGAATATATTTCTTCATCTGAGGATTGTGTGGCCGATGTGAAACACAAAGCATTCTCAAAATTTGGAGATCAGAAACAGTTTTAAACATGGCTCCATCTTGTACTTGAGAAGCATAAAAAACATTCATGTGTACAAACACCATACCGTGATGAACTGTTGTGCGTACACTACCAATGGACACATAGGGAATACTTTTTCACATAACACAGATGAATCCTAATGTTGTTGGAAGTTGATAGAAAAAATGTGTGTTATAAGAACAAATAACACAATGTAACAGAATAGAATAAGAGTGTGAGTTACCATGTGCTTAAGATAATTACCATTGAATGGTATGCATCTCATCATTTTTATAATCTACCTTTTATTCTAGGGATGAATGAAATACCTCATGAACTCATAAGGTTAGTTCAGTTACTCATGTACTAAATTTTTGTGCATTTTGATCCAAGTTGTCTACTAAGTCACTAGAGGCAGAAAGAGTTTTATCCACTAGGGAACCACCGACTTCAGTATTGATCATACCATGATCCTTGGGAACAAGTCCCTAATATAAGTATTGAATTATAAATTTTAATCTAATTTGGTATTGGGGGAAACATGAACAATGTAATTTGAATCTCTCCCAATATTCATGAAGGGTCAATCTTTGTGATTGTCTAATTCCACAAATTCCTTTTTTAATTAATGTAGTTTGGGAGTTTGGGGAAAACATTTCTAGAAATAGTCATGTAAGGTCATTATTGCCAAAACTTATGGTAGGAAGGCAGTATAACCAGTCTTTGAATACACCATCAACGGAGAAAGGTATGACCCTAAACTTAATGTAGTACTTAGACACATTTTAGGGTTTCATGATGGAGCACACTATGGGAAACACCTTGAGATTCATGTAAGAGTCTTCATTGGGAAGACCATGGAATTTAGAAATTAGGTGTATGGGACCTAATATCACCAAAAATTTGGATTCTTCCTTGTTATATTGGATGTAAATAGGTTTATACCCTACATTTGTGGTGGTGTGTTCTTTTAAAGTTCGGTTATTTGTAGCCATGCTTTCTGGGATATGATTTATTTCAATTTTATATTTTTTAGGGATAATTTGAGGTTCGAAAATGGGTTCCTCAATTTTACTTGTTTTTTCTAAGCTATATGATCTAATATTTGAGTGACGTAATTTTTAAATGTCTTGATAAAATTCAAGCGGGTTTTCATTTTTTGACCGGGTCATGCAAATAATTTGTGATGTTTGTTTTTTTTGGATTTTTTTATTTTGGTGATTTAATATGGGTAAGAAAATCACATAATAAGGGTAAAATTGTTAACTAAAATATAATTCAATACTATATAATTTTAGATATTTAGAGAGATGAAGATAGAGAGAGAAGAATAAACCTACAAAAACAAACGAAAGAAAAAAAATAAAAAATAAAAATACAAAGTGATGGGGGATATTGAAAGGAGTACATTAAAATTAGTAAAATAAATAAATAAATGTAATGAAAAAGGAAAAAAAGTATCTTGTCTCTCCGACAATGGTGCCAGGATTTGTTAGTGTTGTTGAGCACATCAAATTAGTTGTTTATTTTTTACTAGATTTTATGTAGTATAGCAGGAACCCTATGTCGTCTCTAAATGGAGCCTTAGATAAATAATTTAAAAATATATTTTTGATTAAAAAATGTTAATGGGGTTTTGAAAACATTGAGTTTGTTGATTTATTGATCCAAAAGAAAATGGATAGTGACAAAATAAAGTAGATATTAAAATAATTAATTAAGCATGTTCAACACGGGTAAATATCATTATTCTTATCCAACATCGCTTCAAGAGATTGGGATGTGATATTTTAATCCCTATTTTTTAATTCCTAGAACCCAAATGATACTGAGTTTATACTAGGATAACTCCTAGTATTTAGTCAGAAACACATAATGATTCATTGAATACTGTCAATGTTTGTGTTATTTGTGTTCGACTAAATAACCAAAACTCACAAAGGCAACACAAAAATTACGTGATAATTTGTATAGATTGGTATGCTATTTATTTTTGATACAATGAAATAAATACAAATAGAAATTATAGTGTTTTTGAGATTTCAATTGACCATTATGAACCGCACAAGCACCACAATTGAAAGAGGAAAGAAAAGGGGATGAACGATGTGTGAAACATCACATGAAAGGGTACCCCCCAACACGATCATATGAGTTTGAGAATGACATACTAGTATATAAGTCAATTAAATAATAATATAGGATGAATAAAAACAATATAAAACCTAGAATTAAAATGATAATTCAAAATAATACTAATATTATTCTTGGGATTACATCACGTTCTTCCCCGGGTGATCATAAAGAGATTATAAATCCAAGGGAAGGGAGAAAGAAAATCGCGATGAAGTAGAACCTCCCATGTACTCCCGAACATATATGATTGATTAGAATACTAATTTGGGCCTTGAAAATGGAAAAACCTTTCTTCTTGGTTTAACATACAAATGGGGTGCCCAAGGTACTCTATTATAGGCAAAGTGGATGGTAGTTTTGGGAACCTAGATTTGTTAAACTTATTTGGAACATGATTTTCTGCCACAAGACAATTCTATATTAATTTTGGAAGAAATAAAAACTTGTTGTAAACATATTTCTAGTATACATGGAATATTTTTAACCCTTTAGAGTCCCACATATCTAGATAAATACTAAACACAACTATTGACTTTTGGAAAATTTGATTCCCTAGATAGATCAGTTTGGATGGGCCACTTAGTAGATGAATTGGCCCTTTTTTACTTTAAAAGAGTTGTATGCCACTAAATTTTGGATCGGAAAAAAATACCTTCCCAATTGGATAAATATAATAGTATTCGTGTGAGTTTTTGTCCACTATTGTGCTTAGATCCTCCGTAGTTTATCACATTCCTCTTGTGCATCACCATGGGCCCTCTAATTCATCTCCACCTATAATGGAGTTATCAAAAAAGAAACATTTTCCTTATATATATATGATAAATAAAAAAAATTGAATCAAAAGTGAATTTAATTTTTTTATTAATTTTATAATTTTCTATAAAAACTAGTTTAACATAATAGTGTTAGGGTGAAATAAAATAGACAATCGTGGTGAAATCAGATAAACAAGAACTCAGAATCATATGTGACCTCCCAAAATTGGGCCTTCTATTTTATCATCTCATGGGGTTTCTACATTCCATTATCATATCCCTGATGGTTAACTCTATAGGGGATAGTCCCCTTTTCCGTACCCCAAATATTGAAGTGTTCGGGTTGGGATGATATTGATCACAGATCAATTATCAATAAACACCCTTGGGACATAAACATTATTGAGTCTTTCTATGATATAAAAGTGTCTCATGTACCCTTGGATATCCTTATCCTTATATTTCTTAGTTAATGATATGGCGATATGACATCTTGAGGAAATAATGTCCCTTGATAGACCTCATTCGTACCAACTTCGGTCTCAAATTCATGTAGGATCCGATGGAAATAAACAAGTGTGTCCCAATGTTTCTTTTGAAAGAAAAATAATTTCAAGGATTTATTTCTTGTCTGGGACAAAACTAGCTATTTCAAATCATCATATTTTTTTCACCATAGGTCGGTGCTTCCCAACATGGGGATGCTTCGAGGCATGCGGCTCGGGGGCTAGAGTGTCTTGTTTTGGAGCTGACGAAGCTAATGTAGATAGACCTGGGGTTTGTTTGGAGGTTGAGGAAGTATCCTCTTCCAGTGGTGTAGTTCATATCATCCATCCCCATTTCCTAGGTGGAATAGATTAAACCCCCACTAAGCTTTGATGTAAGACAATCAGATGAGGGTGACTGCTGGAAGGATTTGGGTTACCTATTTTCCTCCTTTGAGGCATCTGAAGTGATTTACTAGGATTCTCATTTTCATATATATCCTCTATGGGGATATAACTGGGATATGGAGACTTAACACATCTGTGTTGTCTTCTGTATCCTCATCTTCGGCGCATAAAACCTCACATTACCCTGTTATATGCATGAAAACTAGAATTGAGGGCATTATCATCATCCGAGAATAATTTTTTCAAGTGTATTTTATTAACAGAACCAATGTTTAATTCCTTATCCAATCGGGATTCTATTTGGTGTTGTAGTGCCCATGCATCAGATGTCATAGGGAAGAAATATTTAATGGTCCGGGCTTTCATTAGAGGAGAATATAACTCATTTTTCTCTATTTCATCTATATTTTGGTGATCACACCCACCCATAGGAGGAAAATAACATGTTTACTTTTTTGATGATGGTGATTTTTCATGTTTTGGTAAGAATTTCTTAAGGGCTCTATGTTCTCAATAAACTTTCTTCTGAGTCATCTAGTTATCAAAATTTTTCACTCACCTGGAATGATCTTTCTCCCATCGTTCCTCTTATTCTAAATAAATATTGCTTATGCAATCCATCTTCTCTGATGAACTATCGAGTTTCACCTACTGAGAGTCGATCATGCCTTGAAGGAAGTCATTGAAGACAAAGAAATTAAGGATATTATGAAACAACCTTCTATGGAAAGGGAAGTAGTCATGGCCTTTGGTGAGGTTCCCTTAATACGGACTTCTAGGCTGTGGATGTGTGTGAAGGTTATTTTCCTTGGACTCCATGAAATAATCGGGGACTTGTTCATTTTAGAAGAAGTATACATTTTTTATATGTTCCGCATATATTGGGTGACTCAAATTTATCTTTACGTCTTTAGAGGGAAATTCAATGGTTTCTATCACTTGGCAGGAGGTTATGTGATGTTCATAGATTACCTTGTTTCTTGGATGGTCACCACAAAAGGATTAAGAGTGGAAACAATGGATTCTACTCTTATTTGATTTCCCCTATGTTTTGTCCATGAAACAAGACTTGGAATAGTTACTCTAAATAGCCTCTTCAAGATGTTGTGTTTTTTTAATGAACTCTCAGAAATCTCATGTATTTTTCATGGGGATTAGGGGAATATGAAACACATCAGTGATATTTTCAGCACAGAGTTCTAGCAGTTTCCCCTGTGAGAGAAGGATGTTGAGTGAATTGGTTAAACCCTTCCACCGTTCTATGAAAGTTGACACCCTCTCATTATCATTATATTTTCAGTTTTTCTGGTTAAATATCAATGTATTCATCAATGTCGAGCTTTACTAATAAAGGAACTAATGATGAAGGTCTTCCCATCCTGTAATAAATCTTACTAGGAGAATAATGTTCAAAACAATGAGACTGGACCTTTCTCAATCTGTACAAGACACCTCATATTTGTTCCCTCTTATTTATCACGAGGCACCAACATTGGGACATGAAGTGTGTGAGATGATTCTCAGGGTCTCTTTCACCATAAAAGATAGAAAGGTTAGGGTTTTTGAAGGTAGGTGTAGGTGTAGTATCATCCAACCATTTGGGATATGGCTTCCTTTCAAGATGCACATGTGTGCATTGCCTCTCCATGGATTCCATTTTATTATAAAAGAATTCAATGGTGGTGAGTATTACTAAGAGGAATATTATAATAGATACTTCACGTCTACAGGGATAAGGTGAGGGCTAATGAGGAGATTCTTCTTTCATCTCCCATTAATCCTATAATCTTCATATGATAGAAGGATTACCCTGGAAAGGGAGAGGCTGCCACCCCAATGGAGGGAAGTCCCGATCATTTTTGGATTCCACATTTATGTAGGTTGTTTTTCTAGATCCTTTTCCAACATTATATTTTGATATACATCTTAATTTAAGATTATCCATGGTAGGGTGAATATTCTACTATGGCTGGAGAAAATACCCACTAGAAATATTTCCCCCCAGTAACTCCTCATTGAGTTGCTCGAGAGCTCATAGTTCACATTCATATTGTGACAACTATTATTTTGTGGATGGAAACTGAGATAGAGACATGTATTTTATTTTATCTTTTCCATTATTCCACTGAGTTGGTGTAAATCATTATTTAGTGGTTCCAAAATTTTGAGCCCTATTTGATTTTGGTGTATGCAACCTCATTTGGTGTGTCCGGATCACCCTCCTCTTATGGTAAATTTTTTATTTTGTTTCCTTATGCATCTGTATCTTGATCAATGTTCTTTATATTAATAGTGAAGATATTAACATAGGAATATATGGAAATGGTGGTTGTTCCATTGCATTCGATGCAACAATCTGATTCTATATGACAACCATCAGGGTCATTAGTCAAACCATTGGACTCACAACACTGTTTTAGTTTTCGACCCTAGTGAGGACAAAATTCCTTCCTCATATGTTACTCTCCAATTAGTTTATGAAAATTTACCTTGAGTGAGTTTCCAGTCATGATTTTCTAGCACACACTGACAAAAATAGGTTTGTCTCACAGTGGGAGGAACAAGTGGGATGTCGACTGTTGATTTCCTCCTCCCAACCTAGAGAACAATGATTATTTCTATGGTGTAGATGATGATGAAAATTCCCACAGCCATGTGGTTTTGGGGTCATTTGGTACTACCATTAGCATCGACTTTTCCTAATGTCAAGAATCTACTGACTTAATTCAGGGAGCTGATGATTCTGAGGATGGATAAGAAGATATAAATTCTCCCATATTAGTGGGGGTGGGGATGATTTAAAATCACTATTGATGTCTCCAGGGACCTCTCAAGGGATAAGGAATCTAGAGATGGTGATTGAGATATAAATACCCCCCCCGGATCTATGGGATGGGGTTCACTTGTGGATGTCGATGGTATGTCCTAAATCCTATCAGTAATTTATGACCCAAGGGTTGGAGGTGGTGTTATATATTCCCTTCTTCTAAGGGATATGTTTTCTTGTGGATGAACGCTATGGTAGATGCTACTGTAGTCTCCCTAATATGGTGCAGTTGTGCTCACATTAGAGCTGGTTGTGATTGTTCCCTCTGGAATTGGGGATGACCTCATCGATTTAAGATTCAAACATTCCAAGAGGTTTCTAATGGGATTGTTCGTAGAACCAGAATCATCCAATGATTCCATATCCATTTGGACCTACATTCCAAGGGTAGGTTCTCATTAGTTATAAACTTATGAGACTTAAGAATTTTCATTGGACTAGAGGATGGGAGGTGGGACACATCACACCTTTGGGGGGGGGGAATTATTGTCTACTCCGGGACTCTAATTATAGATTTATGTTATTTTCATGAATCCTTATTTTATTACCAAGTACGATGATGTCCTTTCCTTTAGATCTGAAAATCAATAATTAGTATGAATTAAATTTAGAGAATCTTTTATATGTATTCGAGATTCTTCATCAATAGAGAATCATCTGTATTTGTTAGAGATTATTAGTCAATGGTATCCTTCAATACATAAAAGTCTCATGGTCATTAGGATGACCATAATGGTTTTAAAACCACTCAGTGGGGCACATGAAGATTATTTTCATTTATAAGGATATGGATTATATCATAGTTTGGATCGTATCCACAGATGGGCTACCTACATATCATTTTTTTTGGAAAAGGAATCAAAACCCACGTAGTTAGAGTGATTTATGGCTCAAAGAAATATGTCATAATTACTTTTACACTCTAAGATCACGTGATTCATGATCGGTGTGATAAACAAGAGGAATTGGTAGAACTAGAAAATTGTGTCATCATAAGAAATGATGTGGGGCTTATGTATGTATGATTTTTGAAATAGATGAAGATTAGGATTTACTTCAGGGAAGAAAACCTGGAACAAGGTCCATAAAGGTATATGTACTTCATGGATATTTGGATAATCGAACTTGGGGATTACTCCTAAGGAAGATTCCCAAATTAGAAGGGGACTTATGATTGGGTTTTACTCCTGAGAAGGAAGCCCAAATCAAAAGTAAATTAAGACCGGTTAAGAAAAATTATGACTGGGACTTACTCCTAAGGAGGAGGCCCAGGTTAAAGGATTTGAGGACTGGGGCATAATCTTAAGGAGGAGGCCCAGGTTAAGGGACATGGGGCTTACTCCTAATGAGGATGCCCAAATTTGTAGAAATTCAGACTTGGGTTTACTCCTAATAAGGAATCCTAGGTTAAGAGAATTATGGTTGGGGCTTACTCTTAAGGAGGATACCCAAATTTGGAAATTAGGACTGGGGATTTCTCCTAAGGAGGATGCCCAGACTTGGAAATTAGGACTGGGGCTTACTCCTAAGGAGGATGCCTAGATTTGGAAATTAGGAATGGGGCTTTCTACTAAGGAAGATTCCCATGTTAAGAAATTATTATTGGGGCTTACTCCTAAGGAGGATGCCCAAGTTAGGGGACTTGGGGATTACTCCTAAGGAGGATTCCCAAATTAAGCGAACTTGGTCTCGGGCTTACTCCTGAAAAGGGGGCCCAGGATATGGATTATCTCATCTTAAAGGATGGTGTTGAATGAATGAAATATCTAACCTTAGTGACATGAAGATATGTAAATCACTAGTTTTTATGAAATGTTTCACAAAATTCCTTTCAGATAAGGAAGACAATAAGGAAATCAAGCCAAGAATGGCTTTGGAGAGAGTTTTGAAGGCTTAATCATGAAGAGGATTTGTGGATTGGCATCAGAGAGGTAAAATAGGCAGGAGGGGCACCCAAAAAGAAGGCCGTACACAAGTCTTGCATGGGAGCGCAAGTCCTGGTCGTACTAGTATTCTTGCACGACACATGGGTACTTGCATGACGGTCAACACTTAGGGTAATAAATGGGAATGAATTGGATCATGCCCTTAGTATTATCCCTATAGGATTCCAGAAGAGGGGCGTGAAAGTTGTTTTGAAGGGGTAAGGTGGTGCACAAGTGTGGCCATTTCCCTTAAGGGCTGGCCACTTAGGCTCACAAGTGTTGATGAATTTCAACCCTTAGGTCATACTCCCCCTCTTTAGATCTTCTGTTCTAGGTAAGAATTACCATTGAAGTGTTCGGAAGATTTGAGAAGAGACTAGGGCACTGGGAGCTCAAATATGAGTTTCTGGAATTTTTCGTCCCTGAAATGTGGGGCCACCGAGGGTATTTATAGGCTGGTGAAGACCCTGGGAAAAATTCAAAGAGGTCATACATGTCACCTACACGACCAATTGGGTGGCGTGTAAATTTACATATGTGAACCAAGTGCATTTGAATCTTTTTTCATGCCTTTGTCAATTTTTGACATTTCTTAAAAGGATGAATCACTTTCGGTTCATGGTATTTCCCTTTTCAATTCGTTAGACTCTATGATGCAAAGGAGCATTAACAAAAGTCCCCCCTCATATATGAATATGAAATAAATGATGATGTAACTCTGAGAAAAGAATAAAACCAAGGAAACATAGGTGCGCAAGTGTTGAGCATGCAGATGGCATTGCGCAGGTGTTGATCACACCGGCTTTAGAGCACACTGACTTATAGGCACGCAGAGTTGAGTCCTGGCCTATATATATGCCACCATTCTCGCGCAAAGTTCCCGGATTTCATATTTTTGTGCTCTCTCCATGAAAGTTACCATCTCTACGCGGGTTTCTCCATTTTCCGTTGTTTCATTGAGGTTTCACTACTGTAGAGGTATTTGGACTTGCGAGGTGATTCTTGCGCGCCAAAAACATGCACGACACATCCATACCTGTGCGACAAATCCAGACTTGCGCGCTTTAATGCTTTAGCCATTTTTTTCGAATTTCTTCATAAATTTTATGAAAAATCACCCCATTTAAGAGTTAATTTAATCAAATTTTTTGCAGATTCAATGGATCCCAACAGAATCGGAATGGCTGATGAACTTTCTATCAAGAAAATTGATGATATGATGAGCAACATTAGACATGATTACTATACGGTCTGCGATAGCACTCTCCCAGATTTGGACAAGTACATGAAAAAGTATCATCTTGATTTCCCACAAAGAATATATCTTCCTTTGTATGGCTACGGTCATCTATGAGAAGTTACCATTTCAGAGGCAAAGAACTATCTCCCAATTTCATGGTTTCAGAATTACACCAATTTTGCTTCAGAAAATATATCATGTGGAGAATTTATAAATGATGGAACTGTGAAGAAGGCTCATATGATGCATCACATCCCTTGTACACTGGATCTGAAACCTCACAAGCCCAAGCTGCAACCACATTGTAATCCTTCAATCTTCCAAAAATCTCAGATGGATCAATCCAGAGGCTGGAAGAAGAGCTGGTACTTCCGTGCCGGAGGATGTGTGAAGCCAACTTGAATGTGGACATACTGGGTCGGACAAACCTGTGCAGTTTTTGTCAAGTATTTGAAAGGATTTGTGATATATGAAGCTGTCTGAGCGGGGGAAACATATGTTTACAGGCATTACAACTTCGTGCCAGATATAATCAGCCACTGGAGCCCAGAAACTAATTAATTCCATCTAACTCATAGATAAGTAGGCATTATTATATGGGATGTCCACAAGATCTCAGGGGCTCCAATTTTGGGTGATATGTATGATGAATTCATCCCTCACAAGGCGACTTGTATTGATTCGGAGAAGACTCTGGCTTTAGCTCGGTAATTATTGAAAATCTTCCACAATATCAAGAGTTCAAAGACCTCCAAAACTCATTCTAGAAAGGATATTCATCCAAAGGAGTATATGAATATGTTACTTATCGATAAGTAGGAGAATGAGCCTAAAGAAAATGGAACGAAGGAGAAGGGATCCAAGAATATGGGGCCCAAGGAGAAGAGGCCAACTCGTCCTACCACCTTTCGCAAAATAGAGAATATGGGTGCTCCTGGCACATTGTGGACGACCCTAGAAGTCGGAGAATTTTAGAAGTGGGGATACGATGTGAATTATAGAATCCCAAAGAAGACTTGTCTGGCAGGCTTCTTGGCCTAGTAGATTAGTGTTTATCTTTTTCAAGTTAGGGACTCGAAGGGAGGCGTCAGGCCAGGGACCTTGGTCATTGTGGCCATGTTGGATGAGGGAAAAATGGTTGGGTTGGATACCCCCATTTTAGCAAAGATTCACAGGAGTTTACTCCATGTCTTCATGGGTATGTCTCCTTTAATGAATTGTGGGACCATTCCTAGTTTTATGGGGATGGATCACCACTCACATTCAGATGTATAATGTACAGAATGGAGTACAGATTCCTGGAAGATCTTTCAGGCCATCAGTGCAGGCAGTCCTTGGAATTTCTCCACTAGCTCTCAATTATTATGTCATGAAGGTGAGGCTGAGCATGTAAAAGGAATTTAGTTTCTTTCCTAATGGAAATCCACCGACCGGGTTGTTTGTTGATGATGGAATAACCAGTCTGGAATTAAGGGAATACATGATGGCCTGTAGAGATGGTGTGCTAGTCACCAGGATTGAAAGAGAGATTATATGTGAGGCCTATGCACGATATAGATTTTCATTCCAATTCAATTGTTTACAGCAGACTGTTGTTTCTCCCCCTGTGCATGTCAGGTTAGAGCAACATCTGATGGTTTCCCGAAAACTATGGTTGCTGACATCTAGGGATAATATTGGGGCAGTGGTTAATCTTCCAATTGATAAAGTGGAAAATTATTTGACTACATGGTATGCTGAGAACTAGATAGCATCATACCCTAGAGGGGTACTGAATAACCCAGTTTATCAGGTGGGGAAAATGAAGAGAACTGTAGAGAAAGAAACCCTTCCTCGGGAAGGTGATGCTTCCCCACCTAAAGCTAATTCGCCGGATTCCTCATCTAGGACTGACTCACCGGATTATCAAGATAGGGATGATGAGGCAAAACAAGCATCAAAGCAGCCCCGTGTCCGATATAATCTTCCTATCAGAATCAAAAGACCCACTCCATCAACTCCTATTGAGTTACTTAATTGTCGAAATTTAATCACCATTACTTTATAGAGAAACATGACTTATTTTATTATTCTCTAACTGTAGTTATAGTAGCTGGGAAGAAGCTGAAGTCGAATATTGTAGGACCTTTCTCACAGCCTGCTGGTATACATACTGAATATCTACGACCAGAGGCTTTCCAGTCAAGGTAGATTTTACACTGCGGTACTGAAACTGCCTGGATGGATTTGTGCGAGGGGATATACCTCACTGGAATAGGGAATCTTCTAGATTCTCCAGATATCCATTAAAATGGTAACCCTGATGAAGTGCAGGCTTACATCAGAGAGTTGGAAATGCTCATATATTCCACTGATGATTCCATTCCTGTCACCAAACCGGTGAAGGAAATGATTGATCGTGGTGCTGCTGAGGGGACTGGTGGTTCCAGAGATGAGGAGTTGCACGATTATGTGGCTCTTGAAGATGTGGGTCTCTTTCCTTATTTTCATTGAAACTTTATTTCAATCAAAGCTTTATTACTGAAGGAAATTATTTTCTTCATCCTACAGCATGCAAAAAAAGGAACTGATGAGGTTCATTCGCTACAATATATCCCTGGTGGAACTGCCATCAGGGCTGCTGCTGAATCTCTTCACGAGTCGGGCGAGATATCTCCAGGCCAGCAATCCATGGATTAGGATTTGGATATGGATTTCCATTCTCCAACTCAAGTGCCTATAAAGGATACTGTTGAAACTCCCAAAATGCCAAAGAAGTAAAATCATCAAAGGAGGAGGTCCACAACTAAACACTTCATCAGTAGTGGTATGTCCTTCGGATAATCATGAGTCTTAACCCATGAAATGATTACTCATAATTTTTGGGATTGTAGGGGATTCTTCAATTTCTCCTCTGAGAGAGAGTATTGATCCTCATATGAGATCCACAGAGGGTGCTGGTGAACAGTCACAAGTTCAGGCCAACTTGGCTACTCCTAGAGAAGAGCCAACATTTGTTTCCATTATCCTTCTTATTGATGTTTCAATAAGAGAAGATCTTGCTTTGGGTAAGTTAACAATGCTTCATAGGATGTTTATTGAAACATCAACTAACTTCAATTCTGTGATACCATTGGTTCAACCCCTACATTGGAACATTTTTCATCCATTGCAACTGACGCCGCCACTTTTTCTGAAGAAGCTGTCTAGGGTCAGAGACTGCAGGATGAAGGTCACCAAGAAGATATATCAAATGCTGCCACTGGTGAGATTAACCAGGATTCTGAGATTACATTGGATGAAATGATTGGACTTGGCATATCTTTTGAATATTTTTTAGATCAATGATAAATTACAATGTAATTTAGAAGAATATGGACGTGAGTGTTATTCTTCATCCTATTTAAAAAAATAATTTCATATTACACATCTAATCATGATCGGTTGAAATGTACAGATCTATCTGAGCAAGCTGCTGAACTACGAGTTCCTGTAGGGGGTCCAGAATACCCTACTATTGTAGAGACATTAGCCCAGGTGGAGCTGAACCCTGTAGAGCTTCCTTGAACTAACCCTCAAAATCATGTTGAATCTAGGAATGACGGGGAGGAGCCTTCTCAATTTTCTGATCTACCGTTGGGTAAAGGATAATAATATTTGCGACTTTACATAATTTTCAAGAAAACCAATTAACTTTTTTTATCCTTTGAAACTAACCAATGTTTTCAATTTATTATGCAGGACCATCAATTTCAGTGGCTAGATCTGGAGATGAAGCCTTAGCCTCTGCCCCAACGGGAATTGAAAGTGAAGAAACACCGGTCGGGGGGAAGGAGAATAACAGGTAACATCCCTAAGTGCATTAATCCTGGATTATATTCCCCCATGTGACAGTGATGCTGAGTCAAGTCCAAAAGTACAAAAGGCGCTCCAATTTTCATGACGCATGGCATGGAATAACATATGGAAGATTATATCCGAAGTTCCTTTAGAAGTGCTGTCGTCGAAGATCCCGTTACTTTCATCCCTATTTTTCATGCTGGGACTTGTTGGTTTTGGATATCAAAAGATCCATGCCTTGGTAAAACAAGTCATCTTAAGGAGGGAGCAAAAGAAAAAGTGCCTTCAAGATTTTACTAGGGTAATGTTGTCATCCAATTTCAGCAAATTTGAGGTTGTGGTATCCCGAGCTGAGGCTGAATATGCTCCCAAGATGAAGGAGATGAAGCATAATATCAAAGATAAAGTTATCTAGAAAAAGCACCTTCAGTAACAGTTAGATGTTGTTACGGGGGGAACATGACCAACTGAACAATTCATTGGAAGGATCTCAAAAGAATGGTATGAAATCCATTGAAGATGCAAATAAAGAACTCCATCAAGATGAAAAGGGTGAAGTTGGTTGAGTGCATGATCTTCAAGTGGCTATTGATGAAGCTCGGGATGCTGTAAATCAAGTGAAGATTTATGTTGATAGAATTTTTTATTATTGGAAAATAGAATAGACTCCAGTTTATGGATGTCTTTCTAATTCTTGTGAAACAAATGAAAAGAAACACTTTCATTTTCAATCATTTGTGCATACATTTTCCCGCTACCCATTTTAAATTTTTACCTAAGAAAATGGGCCTAGTAAGCATAGTTTGATTTTTTCTAGGATTATTATGAATAACCCTACAATCTTTGAATATTTTAATTGCTCAATATTACCTAAATCATACAAAAATGTATGTTTAGTGAGCTGGGACATGACTTTTATTCAGAGTTCCCTTGTCTTTTGTGGGAAGTTTAAAGTCATGCACGTCGGACATAAAAAGGCTAATGTTTTAAGGTCGAAATAACTTTGACCAAATGGCATTAAAATGACTTAATTCCTTGAAAACATATCTGAAAACATATTTCCACATTCACGTATGAAGGAAAACATGAAAACTATGACTTAAGGTATTTTGGATCGGTGAAATGATATAAAAAAGGGCTAAAAGGTTTTAGATTAAATAGTTCCCAAGAATGAAGTTACCACTATTTAACAAACCCGTTAGGGGGTTGAATTATGCGGGGCCAACTAATGGCATTGGCTAAATAGTCAAATAATAGCATCTTTTGGATGACAAGTCTCTTATGTAGACTGTTTATGCAAGGCCGCCTAAGGTCACGTGCTGCATAGTTAGAAAAAATAACTCTCGGAAATTTACATTTATACTGATAAAAATCTAGTGGTAGTTTATGGGGATTCAAATTTTACAAAGCATAGAGTTTGCAGCATGGAGAGAGGTACATGAATATGAAGAAGATATTTCCAAGAAAGATCATCTATGAACTGGATGAATGTCAGTTCTACGAAGGTCTGGCCCATACTTAGTGAAGAGAAATATAAACCATAGACTTGAATACTTTCAGATCTTGAAAAAGAACATGATACAAATATGTTAAGGATGACAATTTTTTTGTGAATCCTTAAATATTTTTGATAAGACCAATTAGGACAAAAGAGGGTTTCTTCCCAAGAATAATGTTACCATTATTTGACAAACCCTTTAGGGGGTTGAATTATGCAGAGCCACCTAAGGTCATTGGCTGCATAGTCAAATGATAGTATCTTTTGGCTGACAAGTCAGTTATGTAGACTGTTTATGCATGTCTGCCTAAGGGAACGTGCTGCATAGTCAGGAAAAATAACTCTCAGAAATTTGAAATTTTGTGACCAGATGTCAAGAAAAGGGTTATGAAGATCTAGACGTATTTAAGACTAGGAGTATGACACATAAAAATGGGCATTTTTTCAATGCATGTAGAGATACACAGACCAATTCTAACCATAATCATGTTGTGGCTGGGTCCGGAATTGAGATACTGTACTTCAATATGTATCCCATTGGGATGGGAATCATGCCAGACATAGTTCTTGAAATACATTTTAACTTTATGTGGTACAAATTTTTGGGAGATCTTAGTTTAGGGTCCTAGGGCTCAGACCATAATAAGGAATACACAATGTGTGTTTTCATAGAGACTTTTCAGCCAGGGGACTGAAAATGGAATTTTGGGTTAGGCCCAAAGACTTGGGGATAGATTCACGGGGCACTCGAACATTCCTACGTATCCCATAAGGATGGGAATCAAGCTGCACGTAGTTCTTGAAATACCCTCTGTACAGATTTGGTTTGTACAAGTGAAGGGTGAAAGGGGATTTTAGTGCAATGATGGTTTGACCCAAGATAAAAGGTTAATGCATTGCCTTGTATGCACGTAGTCTTTAGAATATAACATTAATGGAGATCAATGTAAACACTTATCCCCTATCAGGATAGGGTATCAATGAATGTTGTAGTTTATTGTCGTACTGGAAAAAAGTGTTGTACAGTTTAATGTCAGGTATGAAGGAAAAATGTGAACAAATGTGAAAAGATTGGTTGTGGGAATGAACTTAAGGAGGCTTCCTACGTACCCATCCCAAAAGGCATGGATCAATGTCATTATTGTTCAATTAAATAATGAATTAGTGATCAAGTTGTTCTTGTGGACAATGACATAAAAAATGATGTTTGGATTTATGCATGGTTAGCAGCCCAGAGAGGGTGTTATGGATGAATTTTACTCTAAGATCATGTGAGTCATAATAGGTGTGAGAAACAAGAGAAAACAAAAACCTTAAAAAATGCACAGTTTAATTTCATGTAGGACATATGAAGGAACTATGCAGTTTAATGTAATGTAGTGAGATCTATTGGTGCTGCACAGTTCAGTGTCATGTAGCAGGGACAAAATACATTTTAATTTCATGTAAGACATATTAAGGGACTTATGTACAATTTATAGTCATGTAGCTAGGACGATGGGGACAGTACAGGTTAATGTCATATTAGATGAAAGGGGGACTGTGCAGTTTAATGTCATGCAGTAAGGACAAAATAGGACATATATTGACGTCATGTTGGACGTATTAGAGGCTTTTCCATATTTACGTCACGTAGAAGAATGAGAGGTACAATTTAACATCATACATGGCAAACATAGGGACACAATTTAATGTCATTTGGGACAATAAGGGTGTTGTACAGTTTAGCGTCCCGTAGCTAAGACAATGGGGAAAATACAGTTTAACGTCATGTTGGACGATATGGATGCAAATAGTTTAAGGCCATATGTATGCACCGTTGATGGTGATGCAGTTTAGCGTCTTACTGGACGATGTGAAATGCAAATAGTTTAAGGTCGTATGCATGGACCGTAGATGATGTATTTTTTGTTTATACAAAATAATTCTTTATAAATCTGTCATTGGTTGGAGTAGTGACGAGTTCTCTATCCATTGAGATTAAATAATAAGCTCCATTAAAGTAGACCTTCTATATTGAATATGGTCGTTCCCATTTTGGCTCATGCTTGGGAGGTTTATTTCCTGGTATCATTGGAGTTCTGAAAACTAATAACAATTCTTCCTGAACGAATGAATGAAGATGAAATTTTTTGTTGAAAGCTCGTGCTATTCGATTCTGAAAGACTTCCATGTGGTTCATGGTGAACAATATTTTCTCATCTAACCATTCCAATTCATCCAATAGATTTTGTGATTGTTCATCTGTTGATTACTGGTAACAAATGGCTACTCTGAGCGAGGGTAATTGAACCTCAATGGTTAAGACTGCTTCCGTTCCATATACCAATGAATATGGAGTTGACAGCGTTGTAGTGCGAGTGGTAGTTCGATAAGCTCATAAAGCATGAAAGAGTTTATCAGGACATGATTTCTTATCTAAATCAACCATCTTTTGCAGTATGTTTGAAAGAGTCTTATTGAAAGCTTCATTCTGGCCATTAGCCACTGCATGATAATGAGATGAATGATTGGATTTGATGTTGTATTCTTGATACAACTTTCTCACCTAGGATGAACAGAAGTTGTTTCCATTGTCCTATAGTATGGTATGAGAGATAATAAATCTGGTAATGATGTTAGACTTGATGAAGCTAACAAAAAATTTAGAACTAACTTCTTTGAGAGGTAATGCCTCTTCCCATTTGGAAAAGAAGTCATTAGTAGTAAGAATATACGTCAAATTCTTGGATGTATCTAAAGGATAACATCCTACTACATCCATTCCCCATGAGGAAAATGGCCACGAGTATTCAGCTGTATGAAACAACTTTGGGGGCTGATGAATGATGTTGGCATGTACGTGGAAAGAATGACACTTCTTTGTGAAATCAACACAATCTTGTATCATTGAAGGCCAAAAATATCCAAGCCTTCTTATTTGATCAGATAGTCTGTGTCCAGACTGATGGGCACCACAGACTCCTGCATGCACTTCTTTGATGACATCCATTGTCTTTTTAGCATCAATGCATCTGAAGAGAACTCCATCAGTACCGCTTTTGTATAGAACATTATCTATGTGATCTGTGCTATCATAAAGGTTGAAATTGAACACACGTCTCCGGACTTTTTCTTTCCCAGCTCTATCAAGTGGAAGTGTTCCATTTTAAATGTAGTCAACGATAGGTGTCATCTGTCCCGTATTATGACCATATGGTTCAGATATGGGACTAATTTAATTGATTTCTTCTATTATGGCTTGAACATAAGGTGAAATTGTACAAAGGTGGGAAATACTAATACATGTCTCGTCGCGATTTGGATCTGCCAGAGTTGTGGATATATTAGCCAGTGCATCATCTTGGGCATTTTGTGATCTTTGGACATAAGAAAATGTCAGTTCCGAAGGAAATTCTGCCATTAACTCTCTGATGTAATCATACAAAGGGATTAGTTTTTCTTTTCTGATTGCATAATTCCCATTTACTAGTTTGATTACCAGGTCTGAATCACCTTTCCCATTTAAGTGATTCACTTGTGCTTAAAGTGCCAACTCCAAGCCTGAGATGATAGCGTGGTATTTGGCTTCATTATTTGAACCGCCTCCCAACAATGAGATGGAATAAGGTAGCTCTTCCTTTGCCAGGGAAATTAGTACAATCCCTAACCCATTATTTTTGTATTTAGAATTTTCCATTTTTCTCCCTATTGGACTTCTAGAAGCACCATTAAGGTACATTTCCCATGTTTGAAGACTATCTTGAATAAAGAATACTTCCTCATCAAGAAGTTCTATATCGGAAGATGTATCTTCTACTTAAGAATATTCAGTAAGGAAATCAGCCAGATCCTGGCCCTTTATTGCTGTTTGAGACACATACAGAATATCAAATTGCTGCAAAATAACTTCCCACCTTTCTAGAGGTCCTGTAAGAATTGGACGACTAAGGATTAATTTGAGCGGGTTATTGCAAGATACCAATTGGACCTCATGATGTTGTAGGTTGTGTCTCAACTTCTGAACTGAAAATATTAATTCTAGGCAACACTTCACAATATTTGTGTATCAGTTTTATTCTTCAAGCATAGTCTGACTGAGATAGTAGAGGTTGTTTTCATTCCTCGCATCATTCTTCTGAGCAAGAAAGGCACCCAATGATCACTCTAGAGTTGTCACATAGAGGCTAAGTGGTCTTCCTTCAATAGGAGGCATTAACATCGGTGGACTCAATAGATATTTCTTGAGAATATCGAATGCATCTTGACATTCTTCAGTCCACTGGTAAGTGACTCCCTTCTTCATAAATTTGGTGAAGGGTAAACTTTTTCCTACCAAATAGGCAATGAAACTCCGAATATATTCCAAGTGTCCTTGATGTCCTCTCAATTCCTTTAAATTTTTAGGAGGTGAAATACCAAGGATTGACTTTGTCTTCTCAAGATTGACCTTGATACCGTGATGGTGTACACCGAAGCTGATAAATTTTCCGAAGGTTACCCCAATATCACATTTTAAGGGGTTCATCTTCAAATTATGATACTGAAGTTTGTGGAATATGATTTACAAATCAGCCAATTTATTAGAACGTTGTTTTTATTTACCCACCAAATATTCCACATAACATTCCACAAATTAGCTTGAAAATGGTTTGAAGATACGATCCATGGCATGCTGATATGTTGCGCCAGCATTCTTTAGGACAAAGGGCATTACCCAATAGCAAAACACACCCTAAGGGGCTCTGAAGGCTATATATTTTTCATCTTCTAGAGCCATTCAGATTTTATTGTAACCAAAATATCCATCCATGAAGGAATGTGATTCATATCAATCTGTTTCAACAATTAAGGGTTCTGTAATTAGAACTGGAAAATCATCCTTAGGACAATGCCGATTAAGATCACTGAAATCAATGAAAACTCTAATTTTCCCATTCCTCTTTTTCTCTGGGACAATATTAGACAACCATTTGGGATATTGAACGTCTTTTATGAAGTTAGATATGATAAGCGTATCCACTTCAGCCTCAATTTTGGAAGAATATGTTGGGTGTGTTCTTCTAGCGGCTTGTTTGAATCCTCGATGTTCTTCTGGAAAACCCAAGAGATGAGTGGAAGCATCAGGATCAAGCCCTGGTATCTCTGTATAGTTCCAAGAAAATATATCTCAATTTTTCTTTAAAAAATAAATACAAATCTCTTTCCCTTCAAGAGTCATTACCATACTAATTAAAGTGGGGTGTGTATTTTCTTTTGTACCCAGATTTATTTCTCTATGTTCATCCACGGTGGTAGAGATACACACTTCAAATGCTGGAGGATCAGCCCTGAGATCTACCTATTCTTTTTCAACATGTGTTATTTATTCTGTTTCTACTTGGATAGTATATGATGAAGCAGAATTTCCATTATCAGAAGAGATGTTAAAATTTGAACATCTTGAAGATGAAACTTCCATATCCGACTCGATTGATAATGAAGGTTCTTCCTTGGGTAATATAGAGGATATGATGGATTGAGAATCAACATCATCATTCAACTTTGAAATTTCTATAACTTCTTCTGATCTAATTGGCTGTGTATATAAATTCTGGACTTCAGCAGATGAAATGAAGACATCCCCATTTGAGCTTTCATCATTCCTGTTGGATCACCAATTTCTCCCATGCTGTCTGGCTTGATTGCCGTATTTGACATTATGGATGTTTCCATAAGATTATTTTGATTTGGTTCTATCCTATCAATTTTACTAATAGGAAACATATAATCTGTACTCACATGTGTAAATGGGTTTACTGGAATCATTTCCAAACCATATGGAGCATTAACTTTGTTAATATCCCTTGTTGTGGATTTATCCTTTCCCTTCATGTGATAGAATTCTGCCTCAATGTATTGAGATTCACATGTCTTGAATGGGGAATTATCACCATAAAATGTTCCAATTTGACCATTGAAACAATATTAGATACATTGATGGTATGATGAAGGGATAGACGCATGCTGATGTAGCCAAGGTCTACCAAGTAACATGTTGGAGGCTGAGTCTTGATCAATAACCATGAAATATGAATTGGATACAAGATCTCCAAAATGGGTTCTAATTATAATCTCACCCCGTGGTTCTTGTTCATTTTTATCATATCCTTGTAACATCAAAGTAGAAAAAGATAAATCAAATTTTGTGCGGCCCAATCGACGAAGTGTACAAATGGGGATGAGGTTGACTCCTGAACCATTATCAATGAAGACCCTTCAGACATCTACACCATTGACCTTGCCAGATATGTACAAAGGTATAATATGTCCATGAACAACATCATCTTCATATTAATTTGTGAAAGATATCACTATATGGTATTCTGCAGGATTATTATCAAACATTGTAGGCTTCAGCAGCAGAAATTTACGTTTGAAACTCCTGAGGACTTGACAAAGCCTCGATGAGTGCCTCCCGAAGATCCTTTGATAAATTCAAGGCATCCAAAATTGATAACGTGTCTGGTACTTGGGAAAAGTGTTTCAATACATCATACTTTTGATCCAAAGGTATTTATTTCCCAACAAGAACATGTGGTTTTGCAGGTGCCTTAGAAGTTGATGCTTTGGAAGTTGATGCATCTTGTACCGAGATAGGAGTTGGTAACACTCCTGGATTTGGAAGATTAGACCGATTCAGTCTATTTACTTACTGAGAGGAAGACGGTGGAGCCTCCAACCGATCTTCCTGAATAACTATGCTAGGACTAAATCTGCGTTATGTAGAAGAACTTTCATGTTCTTGTTGAGATCATTGAAGGGATCTGCCACAAGTTTCTACTGCATACACAGTTCTAATAGGGGTAGAATAGGAATATTGGCCCTTGAAAGATCTACGTCTTCCCATGTACCATGAGCCTCTAGAACTCCCTCGGATTCCTCTGTATGATTTAGGGACCTTGGGCTCATCAAAATTGAAACTGCGATTGGCATATGGATCTGTTAAGTGAATCATATTTACAGAATCAAAAAATCAACTCTTTTTCTGATGAAGACTCTACCTGATTACCCAATTTAGGTTGTTCTATTTGGTGGGATGGTGCCCGTGGCTTCAAAGTAGATGACATAAAATCTTCCAGAGTCAAAGAAACCTTAGGCTTTTCATTGTTTCATCTTCTTATGATTGTTCATCTTTCTTGGAATTATGACGCCCTTTTGAGTATTTTTCCTCTGATGAAGAGGGTTTTGCTGTGGCATTCATGGAAGAAGACAAAATTGGCTTCTTTAATTGCGTTCTCAAAATGGCATGAGTTCGGTTAATCGTTTTTCTAACCATCCAATCATAATATTTTTGTGCATTTTTGTTCTTGACTTATTGCCACTCACCTTCTTCTTCTGGATCTGTTGCAGTAACACTGGCTACCTAAGCTGAAGAGCATTTTAGTTGGACTTGTACCATGTCGACCATATTTTTCATGAGGTCCTTGAAGACAAAACAGTCCTGAATGGATTCCCCAACATCTGATGAAATAGGAAAGAGATGGGTCGGTCATCATCTCCTTACTTGTTTGGCCTCTTGGGCCTTGTAAATTGAACCAAATTATTTTCCAGAGCCGAAATTAAGTAACCGAGAATTTTTTTAATTTCAAAAAGAGTAAACATTACTCTTTAGATCATAAAATTTCTTCTGTCATTGATCTCTATGATCATCTTGAAAAAGCGGCCTCTATTATTGATGCTTAGGAGGTGGATCCCTTAGAGAAGATGAAGGCCTTGAATTAGAAGTAGGAACAGGTGCTTGTTTAAGCATAAATGTAGCAGTATCTCCTTTACCCATTCTCATTCCTGGAGCGGATGGAATTACATGAGCTTTATCCTTAGTCTTTATAAGATAATATTCAATCTGTTGAGCGATTGAAGTAAGTACTCAAAACCCTCCTATGTATTTCACAGGGATCAACGGTGTGCGTTGCTCATCACATAAATTTTCCACATATATTGGAAACAATTCCTCTTGAGGGAGTGGTAAGCCCAAGGAAAATTTTTATCCCTTCCACCAAGAAATTAAATATGAAACCCTTTCATTCTCCCATTTCTTATAGTTTGTATGATAAAAAACTATTGTCTTTGGCAACGCTGAGCTTAATTGACGAAGGAATCATTGGCAGAGATCCTACCATCTGGTAATTGACCAGGATTGGATGCTTGTGTACCAGACAAAAGAAGGTCCTTATAATGACTGTACAAAACACATGAGCTTAAATGATTCTTATTGTTGAGGGGTTCCCATCATAGGATCACAATGAGAAACAAAATGTGATATGTGTTTCTCTAGGTCTCCCAAACCATTAAAGATTGGGAATGTGGTTCTTGAAAAATATTATGAGGGAGTAAATGCATCAACCCATTCAGGGTAAGCTCTCTTTTCTGGTCGAATTTGGGCATGATTTCCCTCCATAGCTTCCAACCGAGCATTTAATGACTCAATAGTAGTTATTATCTTTTGAGAAAAATCTGGTTGAGCTTGGACATGAGTTGGTGCAATGACTAGAGCTTGGATAGATGTGGCGACCAAGACTGCCATTGATGGTAATATTGGCGGTTGTTGATGCACTTGACCCATAGGATTAGACCTATGAGGGTGTATTGGTAAAGGAGGATACTCTTGATCCATCTCAGCAGCCACAACAAATTGTCTTGATTGACTGACTCCATTACACTTAGGAGGAAGACTATTTTGAAGTAGTTCTGCATTCAACATCCTTAATTCCTTCACCTCTTCCTCTTGTAGTGTGAATCTTTTCTCTAGCGATATTGATTGTCCTTCTCCAGAGGAAGGGTATGTAACCTGATTCTTTCCTTCCCCCTTATTGGACACCTTTCAGAGAGGGGGAATTGGGTTACTTGACATATTACCTAGATTCTGGGTAATCCACTGATTTTGTGTACGCACACATTATAAATTTGTGTCTATGCGTACAACCTCTTGGGTAGGAACCACTTCATCTGATCCCTCGGAGTGAGCCTCATCTAGAGGATCAGAAACAATGACATTGATGACATTGATTGATGCATAACGCATTTCATGCCTTCTATCAACATTTATGTGATATTATCTTCTTCAATGTCCTTGATTGGACATTTCCTTTTGTTGATTAGATCCCTCAAGAACTTCTTGACCAACCGTAATATAGAGGGAATCTCTTGATAATTTGGATCTTTGTTCCTCTTGTGACTTCTTCCCTAAACAAGAGTAGACTGACTTTCTCTGAGGGATAGATTGAGAATTTGAAAAATTCCCCAGTCCTGTGGACTGGTGCTGTTCCTACTGTTTCTGCTCAACTCCCCAAATCCTATTTATTGATTCTGAGGGCTGGGTTAAGAGATACCCCAGTATGGAAAGATGGTATGGTTCATGAGTTGTTATATCTAATACTTTCTTGAAATATCTCCTGATCTTGCGTACTTTAGTATGGAAATTATCTGAATGCATCAACATGCATCAACTTATATCACCCGGCTCAAAATACTGTTGGATGATTTCAGACACTTCTGTCACTTGATGATGTGATTGGTCCAAATGATAGGCTTGTTCAATATTCTCATTTTCATGATGATGGAGTAATTCAATAACATGTTCTCTATATGCTTGATTTTTAGAGGAACTAGTTGAGGCATGTTCTTGAGCAAGTCTTTGATTACACACAAATCCAATTGTTTGTGGCCGGCCATGGGATATAACATTGCATGAGAACATTTGTGGTCAGCTTTACTGACTGGAGAGTATAATGAAATGTAGAAATCAATGAACACCACATCCCCTAATATGAATACCAGATAGGGCATTGGCAATTAACTGGTGCAATCTTCTTAGTGCACTAAGGCATGATCGCTGAAGGGCTCTCTGCTGCTTTTCAACTTTCTGATATCGAGAAACTGAGAGAGATCCCAAATCAATTTGGCGTTGTAAAACTTCTATGATGTCATGACCCCCTCCCACCAATGATGCCATCCTGAGTTGTAAATGGTGAAAGGGAGGTGATGAACCCCGAGTCCCGCCTCCAGTAGGCCCCGGGGTGGAGACTAGCACCAACGGTATGAGTTTTAACAAATATGGGAGGCATTACCCTTTTTATTATTTAATATCGGGAAATAGGACAAGTGAACCACCAAAAAGGAAAAGAACAAGTGTATAGAAATAAACAAAAACCAATCCCACAAGCATGTTTAAATAGTTCTGAAACAAGGTACAAGTACAAGAAAGCTCAAAAGTGCCATACCCAAAGAAACAAGAGTATAACAACTGCAAAAAAATCCAATTTTCCCGACTAGTAGGGTCCCGCATGGCCCTGGTAGTCCTCTTGGAAACCTGAAAGTAAACATAGGGTGATAATACAAGTATACTCGGAAGGGAAACCTAAAGCTCTCATGCACAAGTGGGGAGACATCCTAATGTCCCGTGAGAACAACAGAAGAAACCTAGAAATGAGTTCTTTCCACCCAAGCTCACCAGCCACACTCACCAAAACACAATCACAACAGGTAGTAGTATATAAGAACAAGAGTATTGGGTACCCCATACCTTTTCCCCCCACTAGCTAGATACACTTCCTAACGGCGAATGTCCTGATGCTACCACACTCTTCCCGCCCACTCACACCTGGGCCTCACAACCACATATCCTGCCCGCACACACCTGGGCCCCACAACCATGTATCCCGCCCGCACACACCTGGGCCTCACAACCACATATCCCGCCCGCACACACCTCGGCCTCACAACCACGTATCCCGCCCGCACACACCTGGGCCTCATCCAGAAGGTTCGTGGGAAATAGCAAAACATGCCCAAGAGTCATGGGCTAAACCACCCAAATAAAAACCTACCTGAAGAGTCTTGGGTGTAAGGTCGCCTCAATTCATCACAGCTTAGGGAAGAAGGAGCAGGAAGGATATAGTAAATAAGGGAACAAACACCCTCTCCCATAAAATGGGAGTGTTCTTCACTAAGTGCTCAACATGGGTTGGGTGCAATAAAACACGAAGATACAGAGATATATATATATACCAAACGATCAGCCCATCCTATGGCTTCTAATCCATGAATTGAGCACGTGCCTCGGCACTGCTACTACTAGCATGCATATAACAAACAACATCGACCCCATTTAGGTTTCTTGTTTCTACAGAATCAGTTTATTAGTTCCTTAACTTCTGGGTAACCATCCACAACTAACCACATCGATCATTCGTAAAACATATCCCTACCATCCACAAATCAAGTTTGGAAAACACAAACAAGACATTCTTATTAACCAACCAACCCATTAACTATTAATCCCATTCCACTATCATTCCTAAGGATTCATTAAAATTTCCACTTTTATTTATTAATCACAACCCATAGTTATTTCTAATTCAAACATATCCCTGCATCCCCGCTGCCAACCACCATAACCACAACCACACCATACATCATCATCCCTTGATATCGTTCATCATAGCCCCGCTTCCCATCACTAACATATCATTCACACCAACCCACAACCAAGCAAACTACTTCCCCACTGCTTACTTGATCCAGAATAACCCACAAAACACCCCCTTCACATAAATTAACCCCAACAGCACCCACATGTTTATTATTTCATTTTGGTTCAACCGGGGTGATCACACAAGGGTTCCAGATTTGCATTTAATCAGCCAACATTAAATGATTAACAAATTTCTACATTCCATGAAGTTTCCATCCATAATGGTCTAGAAAGATAGGGAAGCATTTAATTGCGCATGCAAAGGCCCCCAACGACCGTGATTTTTAGTAGGCATAAGCCTATTCAATTCACAACATATAAACACAGGATAAAAAATAAAACGGTAACTACATTCACAATTCCCATCCCCATTATATATGCCATTTATTATCTTTATTAAACCAGTTCAAAATTGTTCCACGTAAACAAAGGTACACCCACCCCGCATGTTGCACAAATTAGAGAGATGATGGTATGATCCCTACCTCAACAGGTTCTGATCACAATACTCCCCCGTATCAACTTTAGAAAACGTCCGTCGGCGTCCGTCGCTTTTGAAAAAACTCATCAAACCCTACTTGGGTGGAAGCTGGGAAGGAAAGGAAATAATATCCAAGCTCAGATGTTCCTCCTCGGCGTTACGATCTCGTGGCCGCTGACGGTTCGTAAATTGGAGCTCGGATGAAGAAGTTATGGAAGAAAAAGGAGCCTTCGAGTCTCTTGGGAGAGCTCTTCTCAGAGGAAAGGGGATGAGAGGGGCGTGTTAAAAATAAGGAGGGGACCCCACTTTTTAATGGCGTGAAAAAAAAGTAGACGGTGTGTACTTTATGGTACATGGTGTGTACTTGGCCATTTCACGTGGCCACTACACAACTTCCAACACGACCTTCAACGCGGTACGTGGCCGTTGACTGGTCAACACACGGTTTGAGGGTAACGCATACACGGGGAGGGACTACATGGTGTGTAGTATTGGCTACATGGAGTGTACTCATTTATTTCACACGGTAAGGACACGGCTCCCACATGGCACACAGCTGTTGACTGGTCAACACACGGTTTGAGGGTAACACGTATGCGGGGAGGGACTACACGGCGTGTACAATTGGGGTACATGGAATGTACCCATTTATTTCACACAGAAAGGACATGACCTTCAACACAGGGTATACCCGGTGATGGGGTACACGGCGTGTACTCACACTGCACAGCGTGTAGTTTCAAAATTCTAAAAAATGTGGCAAAATTCCATTTTACCCTCCCGAACACATTGTGAACTTCTTTTTGACAAAGGACTGGGCCAGAGACATCCGGGCTGTTACATCATATTCCTCTTAAAATGTTATTGTCCCCGAGAATTGAAAACAAACATAGAGGAACCCAACAAGATACCTCTTAGGGCTCTTGTTATAACAGGAACCAAACCATTAACCTTTATTATAGGTGTTAGGAATTCCTTCTCCAATGTCGAGATATTATCCGCTTTAGGCAGCACTAACTTGCCTGTACGTGTTTAATCTCATAATCATTAATGCGTCGCAATTAGGAATCAGGTCTTCCCACTTCCATACATTAGTATTTTTCAACTCACACTGCCCCCAACAACTCACAAACCACACACTGCCCGAACACGTGGTTTGGGGGAAATTCCTTTTCCTATGTCGAGATATTATTCGCTTTAGGCGGCACTGACTCGCCTTCATGGGTTCAATCGCATCCACATTAATGTGTATCGATTAAGGATCATGTTTTTCCATTCCCCACATGCCCAGACATGTTACACACTCCCAGAGAACAAGGAAGCAAAAGGTCTCATAACTGACAAGCCAAGCATTCCATATATCAAAGGTACAAAGTATAACATCAAAAGAAAGATCAGAGGAACAAAGAAAAATAAAGTAAAAACAACTCCGGGTATTTAGCATGCATCTGAGCCTCCCTCTCCCATGTTCTCTCCTCGAGGCCTCCATGCCTCCACAACACATGAACCTAGGGAATGTTTCATCCACGGGGCACCTTCTATTTACGATCCTCAATTCTGACTGTCTGTTCCTCAAAGGTCATGTCGTCTCCCATATCTAACTTTCCCCAGTTGATAAAGTGAGAGTCATCAGGTATGTACCGACGAAGCTGGGAGATGTGGAAGACGTCATGAACCTTCTCCAACTGAGCTGGCAGGGCTAGCTGATATGCCACCTCTCCGACTAGCCTTAGCACCTAGAAAGGCCTGATGAACCTAGGTGAGAGCTTGCTACATTTTCCAAACCTCTGATACCCCCGTCGAGGGGAAACCTTCAAGAACACATGATCTCCCACCTCAAACTCCAAATCCCTCCTTCGATGATCAGCTTAAAACTTCTGTCAGTCCTGAGACACTTTCATCCTCTCATGTACAAGCTAGACTTTCTCTGTGGTGCTTTGCACTACCTCTAGCCTAAGAGCACCTGTCTCACCAACCTCTGCCCAGCAAATGGTTGAACGACATGGTCTTCTATACAAATCCTCAAATGGTTCCATACCAATAGTAGAGTGGAATCTTTTGTTGTAGGAAATATCTTCTAAAGGTAAGTGTCGTACCCATGATCCTCCGAAATCTAGAACACATGCTCGCAGCATGTCCTCCAACGTTTGGATAGTCTGCTCTGTCTGCCCATCGGTCTGGGGGTGGAAAGCAGTGATAAGGTGTAGTTGGGTGAAAAAGTCATGTTTAACCCCCTCCAGACTATTGAGGTAAACCATGTATCCCGGTCTGAGACGATAGTCTTCAGAACTCCATGAAAATGCACTACCTCATCTACAAATCTCGGTGCTAAGGTACTCACCGGGTCCGAATCCTTAATTGCTAGGAAGTGAGCTGATTTCGTCAGAAGATCCACCACTACCCAGATTGCATCATTACCACCCTGAGCTCTGGGTAGTCCCATGACGATTTCCATTGAGATATCATCCCACTTCCACTCGGGGACATCTAAAGGATGCAACAAACCATTGGGAACACGGTGTTCACCCTTCACTTGCTGACACACTAGGCATTTAGCCACAAAGTCTGCCACTACCTGTTTCACACCAAACCACCAAAACTGTTCCCTCATGCCTAATTAAATTTTTGAAACTCCTGGATGATCTTCCATGGCTGAGCTATGGAAATCACGGAGAAATCCCTCACACATCGCCTCTCAAACAAGCAAGCTTCCATGGAAAAGCATCTGATGTCAGTTATCCTCTGACCATCCCTCTGGAGCATTTCCCTAATCGACACGATCCCGCATTACTTCTGCCTCAGAGTCCCCCCACTGAGACTCTTCCACCTACTGCAACAAAGAGGATTGTATTGTCACTTGAAACAAATAGCCTCTAACACCATCTACCCTGGCATCCAAGTGCATGTCAGCCAACTCTCCCACTGCTTTCCAAGCATCATTGGATTCCCGAACCACTTCCTTGTGCGATTTTCTGCTCAAGGAATCAGCCACAACCTTTCCATTACCATCAGTTTAAGAGGTCTCGAAGTCATAGTTTTGGAATAAATCGACCCATCTCTACTTCCGTAAGTTCAGGTCACGCTGACAAAAGATATAACGCAGGCTCTTATGATCTGAGAAGACCACAAAGCGCTCCCTAAAGAGGTAATTTTGCGACAACATCAGTGCGAACACTACTGCAGCAATCACTAGGTCATGGGTTGCATAGTTACACTCGTGAGGGCACAACTTCCTAGACCCATAACAGATCACTCCCTTCTTCTGCATCAGCACGCATCCCAGGGCAAGGCCAGAAGCATCACAAAACACCTCATAAAACAACCCTTCCTCTGGAAACCTGAGTACGGGAGCACTAACCAACTTCTCTGTCAGGTATTCGAAAGCCTTCTGACACTTCTCGCTCTATAGGAAGACCTGGTTCTTCCTTGTAAAAGCTGTTAATGGAGCAACAACTTGAGAGAAGTACGATACGAACCTACAATAGTAACCTGCTAACCCCATGAAACTACGAACTTCTGTCACGCTCTTGGGTGCTGTCCAAGATAAAAATCCCTCCACCTTCGACGGGTCCACTAACACTCCATGCTGAGACACCACGTGCCCAAGGAAGTTTCCTTCTTGCATCAAGAACTTACACTTCGACAATTTTCCCTTACGATGGTGGTGTCAAAGGACTTCCAAGACTTCCCTAAGATGCTCAGCATGCTCCTCCTCTGATCTTGAGTAGATTTGGATGTCATCGATAAACACAACGATGAACCGGTCCAGAAACTCCTGGAAGAAAAATTTCATAATTCCCATGAACACAGATGGTGCATTTGTAACTCCAAACAACATCCCCACAAACTCTAAGTGCCCATAACTGCACCTGAATGCCGTCTTTGATATGTCACTATCCTTCACCCTCAGCTGATGATATCCAGATCGTAGATCAATCATAGAAAACCAACCTACTCCCCTTAGTTGGTTGAAGAGATCATTTATCCATAGAAGGGGGTAACAGTTCTTGGCCATTACATGATTCATCCTTCAGTAGTCTACGCAAATCCTAAGACCACCATCTGCCTTCTTTACGAACAAAACTGGAGCACCCCACGACGACACGCTGGGTCGAACATAACCCTTCTCCATCAGATCGTCAATCTGAATCCGCAACTCCTGTAACTCTGAAGGTGCCATCAGATAAGGCTCTATCGAAATCAGACGAGCACCATGCAATAAGTCTTTCATGATCCCAACATCATGTCGGGGGGGGGGGGGGGGGTAGAGTCACAACCTCCTTGGGAAAAACATCGAGGAACTCCCCAACAACCTCTGGGACATCCATCATTTCTGTATCAGCTGGAACCACTGATAACCCACCTAACAAGGAAATGAGAGGCTCCACACACCGACCTCCCACCTGATAACTCATCTCGCCAACAAAAGATACATGTTGCCCGTCCATGTCGGAGAACACGACTTTTCTCTGGAAGTAGTCGATAACGGCACTAACAGAAAACAACCAGTAGATGCCTAGGATGACAACGTATGGCTGCATCTGTAACAGAAGAAGATACCCACTAGATCGATGTGTTCCCAACGTCAGCCCACATCCCCAGCAGACACAAGATACTCTGGTCAGGGCTCTAATTGGTGTACTCAGCACCAGTGGTACGGAAAGTCTCTCTACGTCTAGTCCCAAAGCATGGGATAGACTAGGTTCAACAAAGGAGTGTGAAGCTCCTGAATCAAACAAAGTAGAAATGATAGTGCTGAACAAACAAATCGTATCTCGTACCACCTCTGGTCCTGCTGGAGCTGCCAAGTCTGTTGTGTACATCTGTCCACGCCCAGCTCCTCTGCCTCTCTAATGTCGTCCACTTCCCCGACCACACCCTGGTCAAGGTCCCTGAGGATCACCCTGATGTTAGCCTCCTCCTGCAAAGTCTGCCCTTGGGGGAGCATGGTATTGCTGCAGCTGGAAGGGCCTCGCTGGAAACTGGTGCTGCTGAGGTGGGCTCTGAACTTGCCCACCTCCATCGTACTGATCTCGGGTGGGGCACCGACTATGAATGTTCCCAAAACCTCCACATGAAAAAAAACATCGGTCCTAGGCTCGTGGAAAAGGGATGAGGACCTGAAGATCTGAACTGGAACTCCAGGGGCCTGCTCCCCACTGGCCTAAACCTGGAAGGTCCTGTCTTAGGAGACATGTTGCTCACTACCTTCCCCTTCGACGAACCTGGATGAATCCCCTCACGTGGTGCCCCTCCCAGTGAGTGCATCCTTTCTACAACATCTGCCTTCTTTCTGTACTGCCATGTACATCGGAAGGTTGAAGGGGGTGACATCATACTAGAGCGAAGGACGAAGTGCCTCCTCCAAACATCTCACCCGAGAATCCTCATCCGGAAGGAGATTCGGAGAAAATAGTAGGAGATCCTTGAACTTGATCCCCAACTATCGTATTGACATACTCCCCTGTTAGAGGGAGAGTGACTCTTGCCGCTTCTCCACCTTGATCATTGGAGAAAGGAATTCCTCTCTGAATTCCTTCTCAAAGTCAGCCCACAGAACCTCTGCCTCTATCCTCTCTCTGAGGTAGAGCGTCCTCCACTATCGCGCCGCACCTCTCAGCTAACTGACTACTCAGGGAACCCAGTACTCCCTCAGAGCATGGATCAAGGTAAAATTGATCCCTATCTCCTCAAGCAACCCCTCCATCTCTGTATCTGATGTACTACCCTCGTACTTCTTGAGGGGTTGCCACGTGAAAGAACGGAGAGTCTTCTACCACTGGCTATCTTACTCCTCTCGGTCAATCCTCAACTGATCGACCACCTGGATCTGCTGGGCCTCCTCCGTCTGAGCCACCTGGGGATGACGTCCAGGTGCCATAGCTATATGGTAAACAAGATCGCCTAAGCCCAAGTAGTAAGGAAATTTCTCAAGGTTTTATTTTATCACATTATTTCAATTTCATTCCCATAACACCCAAATCATGTAAAACACAATCATGATAATGCATGTAACTTCCCTAGGGTCTCTACCCTATAATCAATGTGGTCTCACTTGGTTGTTTGGTAGGCTCAGAGTCCTTTCATCGGATCATAGGGGGCCCTAAAATCCCATGTCCTAGCTGGTCTTCACTGGCCTATGTCACACACCAAGATTAACCAACACTATTTCCCTACCATCCCATGAAATCCCCATTGTGCCTAACTCCAGAATCCATCCTATCTCTCAAACATCACTTCTGATACCATTCTGTCACGACCCCCTCCCACCAAAGATGACCCTCCTGAGCTGAAAATGGTGAAAGGGAGATAATTACCCCTGAGTCTCTCCTCCAGTAGGCCCCGGTGTGGTGACTAGCACCAAGGGTATGAGTTTTTACAAATATGGGAGGCATTACCCTTTTTATTATTTAAGATCGGGAAACAGAAAAAGTCAACCACCAAAAAGGAAAAGAACAACTATATAGAAATAAACACAAACCAATCCCACATGCATGTTTAAATAGTTCTGAAACAAGGTACAAGTACAAGAAAGATCAAAAGTGAAATACCAAAAAAAGAGTACAACAAATGCAACGACTCCAACTATCCCGACTAGTAGGGTCCCGCAAAACCCTGGTAGTCCTCCTGGAAACACGAAAGTAAACGTAGGGTGAGCATACAAGTATACTCAGTAGGGAAACCTAACGCTCTCGTGTACAAGTGGGGAGACATCCTAATGTCCTATGAGAACAATAGAAGAAACCTATCAAGGAGTTCTATCCACCCAACCACACCAGCCACACTCACCAAAACACAATCAAAATAGTTAATAGTATATAAGAACAAGAGTATTGGGTACCCCACCCCTTTCCACCCACTAGCTAGATGCTCTTCCCAACTACGAACATCCTGATGCTACCACACTCTTCCCGCCCGCACACACGTGGGCCTCACAACCACGTATCCCACCCGCACACACCTGGGCCTCACAACCACCTATCCCACCCGCACACAACTACGCCTCACAACCAAATATCCTTCCTGCACACACTTGGGCCTCACAACCACGTATCCCTCCCGCACACACCTGGGCCTCACAACTATGTATCCCGCCAACACACACCTGGGATTCATCTTGAAGGTTCTTAGGACATAGTAAAACCTTCCCGAAGCGTCTTGGGATAAACCACCCCAATTGAAACCTACCCAAAGAGTCTTGGGTGTAAGGTCGCCTCAATCCATCATAGCCTAGGGAAGAAGGAGCACGAAGGAGCTAGTAACTAAGGGAAAAAAACACCCTCTCCCATGAAGTGGGAGTGTTCGGCACTAAGTGCTCAACATGGGTGGGGTGTGATAAAACACAAAGATATTGATATATATATATATATATACCAAACACTCACCCCAACATATGGATTATAATCCAATAAATGAGAACGTGCCTCAATCCTGCTACTATGAAGCATGCATATAACAAACAACCCCAACCTCATTTAGGTTTTCATGTTTCAACAGAATCAGTTTATTTGTTCATTAATTACTGGGAAACTATCCACAACTAACTACATCGATCATTCGTAAAAACTTTCCCTTTCATCCAAAAATCATGTTAGGAAAACACAACCAAGTCCTTCCTATTAACCAAAAAAACCCATTAACTATTATTCCCATTCTACTATCATGCCCCACCATTCATTAACTTTTCCACTTTTATTTATTAATCACAACCCATAGTTCGTTCACATTAAAACCTATCCCTGCAGCCCCGCTACCAACCACCATAACCACAACCACAACATACATCATCATCCCTATATACCATTCATCACAGCCCCGTTACCCATCACTAACATAGCAATCACACAAACCCAAAACCAAGCCAACCATATCCCCACTTCTTACTCAATCCAAAACCACCCACAAAAACACCCCCTCCACATAAATTAACTCCAAAAACACCCACATGTTTATTATTTCATTTTGGTTCAACCGTGGTGATCACACAAGGGTTCCAGATTTTTATATAATCAGCCAACATTACGTGATTAACCAATTTCCACATTCCATGAAGTTTCCATCCATAACAGTCTAGAATGATAGGGAAGCATTTAATTTCCCATGCAAAGGCCCCCAACGACTGTGATTTTCAGTAGGCATAAGCATATTCAATACACAACATAAAAACACAGGATATAGAATAAAAAGGTAACTGCATTCAGAACAACCCATCCCCATTATATAATCCATTTATTATCATTATTAAACCAGTTCAATAGTGTTTCACATAAACAAGAGGACACCCACCCCACATGTTGCACAAATTAGAGAGAATAAGGTTGGATCCCTACCTCAACAGGTTCTGATCACAACGCTCCCCTGTATCAACTTTAGAAAATGTCTGTCGGCATCCATCGCTTCTGAAAAAACACGGAAAAACCTCCTTGGGTAGAAGTTGGAAAGGAAAGGACAATGGATCCAAGCTCTGAAGATCCGCCTTGTTGTTAAGATCTCGTGGCTACTGACGGTTCGTAAATCGGAGCTCATACGAAGAAGTTATGGAAGAAAAATGAGCCTTCGAGTATCTTGGGAGAGATCTGCTCAGAGGAAATGGGAGAAGAGGGGTCTGTTGAAAAGGAGGAGGGGACACCTCCTTTTATAGGAGTGAAAAAATGTACACGGTGTGTACTTTATGGTACACGACATGTACTTGGCCATTTCACGCGACCACCACGCGGCTTCCAACACGACCTTCAATGCGGTACGCGGCCGTTGACTGGTCAACACACTGTTTGAGGGTAACGCGTACGCGGGGAGGGACTACATGGAATGTAGTATTGGCTACAGGGTGTGTACTCACTTATTTCACATGGTAAGGACATAGCTCCCACATGGCACATAGCCATTGACTGTTCAACACACAGTTTGAGGGTAACACGTATGCGGGGAGGGACTACATGGTGTGTACTATTGGGGTACATGGTGTATACCCATTTTTTTTACATGGAAAGGACATAGCCTTCAACACAGGGTATACCCGGAGATGGGGTACACGTCATGTACTCACACTAAACGGCGTGTAGTTTCAAATTTCTGAAAAGTGTGGGAAAAGACCATTTTACCCTCCAGAAAACATCGTGACCCTATTTTTGACAAAGGAATGGGTCGGAGAGGTCTGGGACATTACATATTATCTTGAAATTATTTTCATATTCATCATAAGATAATATTTTCTTCTTCAACTGAAAAGAGTTTTCCATATGTGGAGACGAATATCATGAATTCCATCTTCCGTCAACATCTTTAGAATGTCATACTGAGAATCAGCCAAAGGCCAAAACATAAATGGACCTTCACCTTTCGCCAGGTGTTTTATCATATTTAGTAATTCCTCTTTATCATTCAATGAAGATTATTCTACCTGATTATACCAGAGCTAGTGATTCCATGTTGCTTCATCAGATTCAACAATATTGGAAGACAATTCACTTATTAACTAAAAGATGAATGACCCAGGGGTGGTTTAGAGTATGACCTACACCCCAATCTATATTCTTATTGAGAAAGTGTTTCACCTGACAGTGGTAAAACACCAAACATGACTGACTTCATATTTGCAAGTGCCTCAAGATAAGAGGTCTTTCTCATCACTAAAATTTCCATTGGAGAATTTTCAAGGAAATGTGCATTATTACTTCATAGAAGACTTTCACAGCTAAATTCATCATCATGGGGAGGACCACCATGGTGGGTTACAGAAAAAGATGAAACATTTTTCTCCTTGATCTTCAGGCCCCACAGAGGGTTCTTGTGGCTGTCATCTGAAGATGATACTTCGAGATCGACTGAATTGTCACGAAGAAAGCCTTTATGAGTTAGTGTCTGGTGCAGACCTTCAGAATTACTGTTTCCACTATTAGGAACTAAGAGAGTAGAATCTTGAGTTGCAACAGATAATTTTCAGAGTGCATCAAGAACTCCATCATTGAGTAAGGCCTTACTACAAATTGGCCCTTGATTTATTGACTGTTCTGGGTAGGTTTTCTTCTTATATGCCTTCTAACTCACTTTAGGAACCACTTGTTGACGAAATTAGTCATTATGGGCAGCTTTATGTGCCCGATCAGGAGAAATGATCAGGTTAGGATGATTATCTCCACTCAAATCAGGTTTAAGTGCCTGACTTGGTTATCTGTATGATATGGGAGAGTATTCCCCACAACCCTCTTGGATTAGAATAGAGGTGTGTCTCTATTCCAGAGTGAACGGTTGATGTGTGACTCCATTGGTAGGGATATATTTTCATTTCTTCCCCTGTGATGCTGCTGAAGCTGTTATAATATTCTGGCAGGCATCTTGAATATGAGCAGAGATTTTCTTCTACGCCTTCACCATTGACAGAATGTGCTTGGTGACTTCAGATGGCAGAACGGTTATATACACCAATTCTGTGCTTAGAGTAGGTGTGTGTTCCTGCTCCTATCCTCCTTTTAATGTTAGTGAATTATGACAGTAATCATGTGGGGGGAAGAGAGTTGATTCGACCTCCTATTTTTCATCAGATCCTTCTGATGCTACCAAAGGAGACTGTTGGTAGGCTTGATCAATACTAGAAGGTGTATGTGACTACTGATTTCACTCTGTCAAATGTGGTTGATGAACTTCCTTCAATACTAATAGACGAGGCTGCTGGCAGTACTGATGAGTGTAAGCAGGTGTATGTGATAGTTTACCAGTTGTCAACACATTGGGTTGGTGGGCTCTGTCATATGTAGTCATATGAGGCTTCTGGCCAGTTGATTATTTATAAATAGGTCTATGTTCCTGTCTGTAGTACTCCACCAGAATTGCCTGGAGGGACTGGCGTGCTACTACCAGACGAGTCTGCTGGACATCGGAATTAAAACGGACAGTTGTGTGTGCCCTCTCGTTGCCTGCCACCATGTTAGGCTGGTGTACTTCTCTGAAAACTGTAGAGATAATAACCTGCTCACTATTAACCGGTTGTCACCTCTTGTGGTTCTTCTTTCCTACTTGGGTTTGAGGAACCTGAGCCGAACTCTTGGAAACGAAACCCTCATCATGTTGAGGGAGTACTTCCGCACAAGTCTGGCGGCGATTGTGGGTGGGAGCCCTCAGGAAGGACTCATGTTTCCTTGAATTAAGTCCCTGATTGGCCTTCTGATTCACCTCCTTAGAATATGGGAGGGAATGGTTGTTTAATACTGAGGATAACGACCTAAAACGTTTGGAGATAATGGTTAGCACTGCCTACTTCTTGATCGATGGTTGTCACTGTCCGAACGACCAGGGTGAGTTGTTCACATGGAGGGCTTGTCGAGCAGCCTCCAAAGTTGGAATGGTACCATGTTGACGGTACTCCTTAACCAGTGAATTCAATACCCATAGTTGAAGACGCTAAGTAGGTGATGTCTCCCTCAGAGTGGACAATGATCCAGCAAGAGTAGTAGCAGATGCTTTCATAGTAGAGGCGTTCACAGTAGAGGTATTCACAGGTGTTAATTTAAAAGAATCCATTTCTATAATGCAGAAGATCATAGAAAATATTGCATGTTTTATATAACAG
Source organism: Viscum album (assembly GCA_963277665.1). Lineage (NCBI taxonomy): Eukaryota > Viridiplantae > Streptophyta > Magnoliopsida > Santalales > Viscaceae > Viscum > Viscum album. Next base: position 793,794,772 of record OY728164.1, read on the forward strand.
ACGTAATCATGATAAGTCCGACCAATATATCTTTTGGATAAGCACATATTTTATTGATTGTTTTGTTGTCCCTCTCATTGAATTTTCAAAAGGGGCCGAAAAAATAAGTAAAACATCATTTTAACTTGGTTAATGATTCACATCGGGATCAACATTTTTTTGTTTCCTCTAGAATTGGGGATGACCTCATCGATTTAAGATTAAAAAATTCCAAGTAGTTTCTAATGGGTTCTTTCGTAGAACTGGAAACATCCAATGATTCCATATCCATTTGGACATACTTTCCAAATGTAGGTGCTCATTATTTATGAACTAATGAAACATAAGAATTTGCATTTGTCGAGAGGATGGGAGGTTGGACTCATCACACCTTTTTGGGGGAAATTATTGTCTAATCCGGGACTCTCTTTATAGATTTATGTTATTTTCGTGAATCCTTAATATATTACCATGTATGAAGATGATATTTCCATTAGATCTGACAATCAATAATTAGTATGAATGAAATTTGGAGAGTCTTTTATATGTATTATAGGTTCTTCGTCAATATAGAATCATTTGTATTTGGTAGAGATTATTATTCATTGGTATCCTTCAATATATAAAATTCTCTTGGTCATTATGATGACCATACTGGTTTTAAAGAAACTCAGTGGGGCACTTAATGTTTATTGTCATTCATAAGGACATGGATTATTTCAGAGTTGGGATCGTACCCACAGATGGTCTACCTACATATCCTTTGTTTTGGAAAAGTAATAAAAACTCACCTTGTTCGAGTGATTGATTGATCAAAGAAATATGTCATCATTACCTTTACACTCTAAGCTCACGGGAGTCATGCTCGGTGTGAGAAACAAGATGTTTTGGTAATACCAGACAATTGTGTCATCATAGGAAATGATGTAGGGCTTTTGTATGTATGACTGCCCAAATAGATTAAGATTAGGATTTACATCAGGGAATAAACCTGGGAAAAAGGTCCAAAACGTATATGCACTTCATTGAGAGTTGGATTCTCTAACATGGGGCTTACTCCTAATGAAGGTGCCCAAAATAGGAGGGGACCTATGATTGGGTTTTACTCATGAGAAGGAAGCCCAAATCAAAAGTAAATTATGACTGGTTAAGAGAAATTATGACTGGGACTTACTCCTAAGGAGGAGGCCCAGGTTAAGGGGCTTGGGGATTACTCCTAAAGAGGGTGCCCATATTTGTAGAATTTGAGACTGGGGATTACTCCTAAGAAGGAAGCCCATGTTAAGAGAATTATGATTGGGGCTTACTCCTAAGGAGGATGCCCAGATTTGGAAATTAGGACTGGGGCTAACTTCTAAGGAGGATGACCAGATTTGGAAATTAGGACTGGGGCTTACTCTTAAGGAGGATACCCAGATTTTGAAATTAGTACTAGGGATTAATCCTAAGGAGGAAGCCTAGGTTAGGAAATTATGATTGGGGCTTACTCTTAAGGGGGATGCCCAGGTTAGGGGACTTGGGGCTTACTCTTAAGGAGGATGCCCAAATTAAGAGAACTTGGACTGTGGCTTTCTCCTAAAAAGGGGGCCCAGGTTAATAATTATATCATCATAAAGGAAGAGGTTAAATGAATGAAATCTTAGACCATAGTGCTATGAAGATATGTAAATCAATTGGTTTTAAGAAATATTTCACAGAATTCCTTTCAGATAAGGAATCCAACAAGGAAATCATGCCATGAATGGATTTGGAGAGATTTTAGAAGGCATTATCTTGAAGATGATATGTGGATAGAAATATGAGAGATAAAATAGGCAGGAGGGACACCCAAAAAGAAGGCAGTGCACAAGCCCTGTGTGGGCGCGCATGTCCTGGTCGCGCAAGTATACTTGCACGACACATGGGTACTTGCGCAACGGTCAACCCTTAGGGTAATTATTTGGAGGGTCTTGGCTCAAGCCCTAAGTATAATCCCTAGAGGCTTCCAGAAGAGGGGTACAGAAGTTCTATTGAAGGGGTAAGGTGGTGTACAAGTGTGGCCATTTCCCTTAAGGGCTGGCCACTTAGGTGCGCAAGTGTTGATGAGTTTCAACACTTAGGCCTTACTCCCCATCATTATATCTTCTATTCTAGGTATGAAATTACCTTAGAAGTGTTCAGAATCATTGAGAAGAGACCAGGGAACCAGGAGCTCAAATATGAGTTTCTGGAATTTTTCGCACCTAAAATGTGGGGCCCACTGGGGGTATTTATAGGCTGGTGAAGACCCTGGGTGATATTGAAAGAGGGATTTCAAGTCACCCACATGACCACTTGGGCGGCACACAAGTATACTTGTGCGTCCTTGGTGGAACTTGCATGACCCAAGTGCATTTGAATCTTTGTTCATGAATTTTTCAATTTTTGATATTTCTTCAAACGATGAATCATGTTGGGTTAAAGTTATTTCCCTTTTCAATTCGTTGCACTCTGTGACAGAAAAGAGCGTCAACAATTATTGTAGGCCATGGTGAGATTTGTTCTATACAAAATGATTTCAATGTGATTGTAAATTTGATTCCATGTCTGGGGTGTTCTCTTATTATATTGCAGGTCCCAGTTTGGAATCATGTTGGTTATCCTACCTTGTCATCCGTGGTGTCTTATCAACATTGATGTGGGGGAATTATATTATTGTGACCAACTAGCATGAGCATTACCTACTCCCCTAATTTATCCAGTGGCTTTAACATCATGGTATTCCATATCTAAAGGGATATACTATTCCATGGGAGTTTTAAAGTGTATTAATCTATAGAATCTCCATCCTTTAATCCAAATTCATAATGTGGCATCGGAGATCAGCTCTATAAGCATCATGATGCAATTGAGACAAGCTTGTTGCATATTTTCATTGTGCTATTCCAGTTTTGGGTCCTGTTCCTTTCACATAGTGGCATGGTCTAGTTAAAAAAATTATCATAATTGTATGAAAGAGACACTCATATACTGGATAAGGTAGATATCTACCCTTTAGTAATATATGATTATCCCATATATTCTAGATTAGATATGGGATGCACTCCTTTTCTGGTTCGTTTGTGATCTCATAGCAGGAAGTAGCCATGGGTGAGAACATGATGGGGAGGTTGTTTCTAGATAAATCTCTCTATATAATAATTTCATATTCCTTATCATTAGAATTACCCACAACTATCCAACCAAACCATTGAAAATATCTCAGTTATTCACCTACTGATGAGAATGTAGTATTGTTTGAAGTTGATGGGGGAACTATATCTAGTTAAACCATGTGTTTGAAGAACCTATTTCTATAAAGGTGCATGGGTTTGGTTCACCTATCTATATGGATGTGTCTTGATAGATGGAGGATTTCCTAATTCATGGGAGATATCATCGTGGGGAGGTTAACCACAGTAGATATCAAGAGTATAGTCCATGTGATTCGTCACCACACTACCAGGAGGAGGACTATCATGTTAATCAATGCCTTCTAATTCCACTTCCAAAAAAAGAGTAGAAAAACTGTTGTGGTGTTGAGAATGTGTCTCGAACAATCTCACGGACCCCAATATTGAGAAGATTAGGAATGTAATCCATGATCTTCAGCATGGACAGAATATACCGACCTGTCTCTTATGATTGTGTAGTGATATGAGCCTATCGTGTGATTATATTCAAAACTTTTATATGATTCTCTCGTGTTTTGGGAGTATGAGCCCATTGATGAGACACTTTTGGAATATTCTGTTAATTTGTGTCATTATCGATAGGGATATGAACTTATCCTAAGGAATATTCCATTCTCCATTGATGAGCCACAGTCAATACGAGATTATGAGCACAATCATGTGATTTTGAAAAAATTCACTAGTCTTTCATTATAGGAATATGAGCATACCCTAATTCATGAGTTTCTCTAACCTGGATGGCCCCATTTGGATCAAGGAAATGGTACTGGTTTGAATAATAACTTCCCATAAAAATATGTCGATGGACCTTTTGAATGGGAGAAGAATATGACCCACCTCCTATATTTCCTTGGAATGATGCTTGTATTGTTGTTTGTCGGTGGAAGTAGGGATACACACCTTGCTTCTATGACTTATTAGAATATGCCATAAAAATTCACTAACATGACTATGGGAATGTCCCAATGAATTTTTTCCTATAACATAGTTATCCTCGGCCAAAATGGGGATATGTACCTGATCCTGGTCATTTAGAGTATGCCAATATAATTTTTTTGATAAGTATGTGTCGCTTTCCCGAGGCATGTGCCAAAATAACCCAGTGAAACATAGTTATATGGGAGTATGATTTTTTTATAATGCCTCGCCTTCATCAGAATATGCCGATAATCCTCTTGGGTGGGAGCAAGAATGTGCACGTTCACAGATACAACAAATAGATAATGATGATCCGAGGGTTGAGTTGTCCAGGATGTAGGGATCAATGTATCAAACTATCCCTTCGTCTATAATAGTATAAGAATATGCTGGTGGATCTATTCAGCTATTGCTAAAATATATTGGCATTTTAAGAATGTGTGTGTAGGGATATAATCCTGCATATTTTATATCTCCATTAATTTCTGACAGACATCTTTGATTGAATCGAGGATATGTGCCCACCTATGTCCTCCTTATTCCATTCTAGTATGATCATGGGCTTCATGCATGGGGGTTGGAGTATGAACCTCCACCATGAATGTTGTGCGAATATGACTAATGACTTGTTCTAAGTGATCTAGGGTGTGATCCTACTTGCTGGTTCCTACCAGAGTATGTCTATATGCATCGTCAGTAGAAGGGGGAAGGTATGATCCCCCTCCTAGATGGTTGTAGGTATAATGCATGAAGACTTGTTCTGAGTTATAATTAGTATGAGCCTACTTACGGGTTCTTACTAGATTATGTCAGTAGGCATCATTAGATGGAGATGGAATATGAGCCCCCTTATGAATTTCTAATTCCCTCCTCCTCTGATGAGTCCTCCTTGGAGATTATTCCTATAAGTAAGAGATATTTTTGTGTGAGATGGTACCCCCATAAAGAAACTCATGGTTACCAATGGAATGATGCTAGTAATGGAAATTAGTAGGTTCCCTCCTCAGTGGCACCAAAAGATGAAGGAATTCATTTCGGGATTCCTAGTAAATCTTCATTAGGTATGGAAAGTGTTGAATATAATGCTTTGTAAATATTCTCTTGAAGTAGTTATTAGTAGAAATTAGGGATACTGTATAGCTATCATCATTTTTCAAGTGACACAGGGTTTACGGTTGTTATGCATGAAGGATATCACGGGTAGCTTCCATTGTTGGGATCGTACCATGTCAATGGTACTCCTAGATAATTGTATTTTATACCTGATGTTGAATCCATGTAGTAAGAAGGATTTATTTATGGCTAGTGGGGGTCACAACAACAAATGAGGCACAAGAACGAGTTATGGAAGATGAAAATATTATCTAGGGTCTAGAGTCTATCAGTCATATCTATATCTACAATCACACATACAAAAAGTAACATGGATACCAATCGGCTCTATATCACAGGAATGAAAGTTCTCAATTAGATATGCACTGTAAACACAGTTGTCTTGTATTACCTTTTCAGATATTCTTCTTGTGTGGACTTTTCATCATGAGGATTGGCTTACATGAGTCGTAGTTTATGCTAGTTTTACAGCTCTGTTTGTACATATATATTTTTAAAAAAGTGTCCTAATTAGTTTACATCAAGCTTGTCAGTTCTTCTATCATATAGGGGGAAAGTAACAAGGGTTGAATGATTATAAACTAATCAGTGGTTATTAGAGGGATTCATGTTGGGTTCACCATTTTTGATTCTTTGGGTTTTGTATGGGTAACATGGAATGTGATCTCCATTGATGGCTTGATTGAGGGGTATTTTATGGCCTCACTCAATCATGTTCCTCGGGTTGACCATTTGATCTGTCTTCCCAAGAAACTACCAATGGTTACCTTTTCATAGCTGGGTACGGTCCTACTTTTCAATGTTCGGTGATCATCTGGGGGTTCATGCATAAAAACACTTGGGGACTCCCATTGGTCGAGAGGATGGGAATTCTGGAAAATCATACCTTTTGGGGGGAATTTTTCCTACTTTAGGACCCTATTATAGATTTTTTATATGTTCATTAATATCTTCTTAATCGCGATATGATACCATTTACCCAAATAAAACAACTATATGATAATTCTCTTTTATATGAATAAACTGGGATTTGTTGGGTGATTCCATCTCTATATTTTTGAGGTTCTTCATCACTCTTTGGTATTAGGTAGTTGCTTATATGATGTAGTTGTATAATAATGATTTTCATAATATAGTTCTATATGAGGAGATAATTATTATTTTTGGGATGGGATTGATCTAGTATAAATAATCCAACATATCCTCATTATTATAGGAATCAAACCCGACATAGTTAATTTTACCCAGGTAGTTTAACATCATGTGGATGGAAGAATATGGTTGCTCTGAGACACTGACTATTCATGCTCTAATACTGGAGGTATATCCAACGTATCCTGAGTATATAGTGAATTGAGTCATTTTAGATTAGTTTTTACTCGGTCATACACACTAAGGCTTACACGTACCATTGTAGAGGTTTATTTCTTAGATGACATGATCATTGCTACCTCCTAAGACCACGAAATCGATGATTAATGTTGGAAACAAGGTGTATTATGTTATTTACACCATTGCTTCAAATAAAGGGGCATGGATGATGAAATTTCCCTGGATGATCAATGTAGATCACAAAGCTCAAGAAGAGGTAGCATTCATATCATTAATATGGTAGGAATTAAAGTCATCATAATTCCATTTTTTGTTAGAACTTACACACTAATGTTTCCATGGATCATGGAGATTTATGATGCTTAACGAGGTTCTCATTACATCCCATAAGCTCAAGTAACATATTGTTAGTGTGAGAAACAAGGGGGAGTGGATGATCAGCCTCATGGAAAATAGATCTGGGACCTGTGTATTGGGATAGTCATTAGAGTGTTTGGCATAGATCTCCGGCCTTATGAAGGCATCCTACATTTCCCAGTTGTGGATAGAATGAGTGTTCTCATAGTTTATATATTTTAGGGTTTACACACTATGTCTTCCATGATGGTTGGGGCTTTCACAATGAAAAGGGGTATATTATCAAGTCCTGTGGTTCCCAAATGACATAGAATTCTTATCCATATGGTGTCATATTACCTAGATGGTGTGTCATGAGATCCATCACATGAACTGGAATGACACATATGGGGACGTTGTGAGATTCATTTTTTTCATAGTTTGGGAGGTGTCACATGTCATGGCTTACATATACAGAGGGAACTATGAGTCTCAGATGACATGCCTAGAGAGTGTCGCTAGGGATTTTTTGTCATATCCATGTGATTTTTCAAGACTCAGCTAACATGAGAAAAAGTCATTATATGTATCAAGAGATGTGTCTGAGGGACATTTAGAGTTTTGGGTGATGAATCTAGGGTGTCCACAAGATCAAATTGGTGTTTGTGGGAGAGTCAGGTAACTCGTTCTCATGTGTCTAGAGTATTTTGTGTATCCCTAGTGGCATGCTGAAGGAGTTTCATGATATCTGTTCGTCTTTTCCAAATGTTATCACATGTATTTAGTTGAAAAAAACAAATCACATAGGGGTCATTGAACATGTTTTTCTCTTACCCTTCCACCTTTGATCTTGGTTCTCACCCTTATATTGTGGATAACTCAGTTTTCCTGTGTTAATTGTCTTGAATATCACATGATCACGTGGGCTTACATGATGTCCTTCATATAACCCACTAGTGTCCATTTGAAAGATCTATGAATGATCACTCAAAGTGATTTATACCTAGATCAATTCTACTCCAGCTTCTCGTCAGTATATCACATTATAAAATGATGGTCGATCACTTGATCGATCCAAATAACCCATAGAAGTTGGGAACTGAATCTTACAGAGTCTTGTTGGCTGGTAAGTGAACAATCCAACTTTTTCTTTGTGATGGGGTGGGGAGTTTATAGGCCAATAATACTCTCAAACTCATTTTTTCAGAAGAGTATCATGAGAGAGTTCTGGTTGGATCCAACAAAAGGGTCTGGTGCCAAACTATTTAATGAGTCTATTCCATGGACTACTTTAGGCGTGTCACCTTATTTTCATCGATTGTGAGTGTCCTCCATCAATATGTCCTTTTCCAAATTATTTTCTAATTATTGATGAATTCTTGGGTAATGAGGTAGTGTCGAAGGACCTTTATGTTGTCATGACAACATGCCCAAGGTTCCTCATGAGATCATAGTTCCTATTGGAAGACACTCACAAGACCATGGGTGACTTTCTTGGGGTCTCACAGGATAGTGATGTGGGTGCACTGGGTGTGTCATGTGACTTTCAGAGACTAAAAGTACATTCCTCCTACTATCTTTTAATCCAATTTATTTTATTTGATATAGGTTGGGAGTCATCCTAGATTTTTATGTGTGTGGTCAAGGGTATTTATTCTATTTTTTGAGATGTGTCATGTGACCAATATGGGTCACATAGGGGTGCCCTTGCTTTCCATGAAAAAATCTATCCATTTTATCCTTGAGCGATGTGGAGTTTCTTGGACACATATAAGGACATTCATTTTGTGTGCTTGAAAATCTAAAGGGAGTTCACAGGAAATTCCAGATAGGTCTCCAAATACTCACAATGTTTTTCTGGGTGCATCGCATGCCCTTTAGTGACTATGATCACCTATCACCTCTTCCCTTATGATTCCATTAATTTTATTTTATAATTGTTTAGAGATTTTTCGAGTTGGAATGAGTGATGTATATGAGTTTTACTCAATTTATATATGATGTCCTTCCTGACCAATATGGGACATCTGAAAAGTGTGCAATCATGTAGTGGACAAGTCTATCTGTCTATCCTTAGAGTGTCAAAGAGTTGTCTGGACACTCCAGAGGTATTTTTTACTTCTTGGATGACAAGGAAGAGGGCTTCTGTGGGTCAGCACTGATGACTTATAGTGTCTCTTGGATCACCCGATGTGCACGTATCATGTATCTCAATGATTTCAAACCCATCTCACCTCCTACCCTTTATCTCTTTAGTTTTGTGTGATTAAAGCTAAGATATCCTTCCATTTTTCTCGAATATAATAAAGGGAATTTATTATTTCTAATGATGATTTACTGAATTTGATTTGTGACCACATGGGTTATATTCCTTTGAGTATCATCCATCATTTTTTGAAGTATTTTGGTTGGTTTTTCAGGCACATTATAATGACAAACCGTGCATCCTGGGGGTTCTCATTCGATTATCAGGGGAGGGGGGGTATTCATAAGAGTATTACAGATTTTGGAAGGAGACTCTATGGGAATTCCCATGGGTTGTAATGAATGCATGGATCCATCAGAAGGCCTGAAATGTTCATGAAATCACAAGTCTCTTAGAGGCTTAAGAAACCTGTAAGTGTCGACCTTCCTCTTCTACCTTTAATTTTGTGGGGAAATAATACTTGTATTTAGGTATACCATATTGTATGTTTTTTATGCTTATTTGGTTTCCGTAAAAAAATATTAAAATCTAAAAAAATGTCTAAATATAATCTTGAACTTTTTTGTAAATGGTTAACATTTCCAAAATAATATGATCCAACTGTTTGGAAACAAGGTCACATAATTTCCAAAATGAACATTTCAAAACAAAATGAAGTATCTCTTAATCGTCACATACCAAACATGTGAATACATTCATCATTTATTCTCTTTAAACATATTAATAACTTGAATTAATATAAAACCTTATTAAAAACATCAATTTTTCCTTATTCCTGTAATAAAACATTAATTAATTTATATACAAAAAAATTTGTAGACTCCATTAATGCTAGCATAAAGTACATCTTAAAAAATTCATTAATCAGTTGTAAGGTAGTCAGTAGTCTCCAATTAACCCACATCAATCATACCATTATACCATTATTATTTTCCCAATATTAGAAACATATTGAGGATAATATTTTCCTAAATCATGTGTTTCCAAAGAGTTTCAACTTTCCACTAAATCACTTTTCTTGGTATTCAATTCATTCTTTGAAATCCTTAAGAAATAGTACAATAGTACAATCCTTATATATTTCATAATTCTTATGATGTGAATATCATCAATAAAATAATTTTACAATAGATTTCAATGATTAGAATATAAGATAATATCATTCATTAAGATTAGGTTGTATCAATACCATAGTCTCGACCAATATCTATTAGCTTCTTCTATGATATATTACCTTGAAATGTAATAAATTTATTTGCATAGTTCTCAATTTTAATATAGTTGAAACACTGAATAATCGTTTTTTCCTTATTCCCTTTGTATTATTTTTCCTGTTATCATTTTTTCTACACTTATAACAAACTCTGAATCCCTTCAAGAATTTCAAATGGTTATTTCTATAATTATCACACATGGTAAAATCCAATTTTCTCTTATTTACTTTATCCATATTTTTCATAGCTATATTCTTATTACCATTCATCCCTATGAAGCCCCAATACTTATAGAAGTCATTTATTGTTATTCTAGAAGATGAAAACTTGTCCACCTATGATTATAATGTATGAGAGACTAGTTTTATTTGAAATTTTTTCCTTAAACCCATCACTAAAATTATAATTTTCAATATTTGGATTATGTTCACTAAAGTGGTTCCCATTGATTCATCCATGTTCCCTTTTAAATAAAGGCACACATTAGATTAGATTATTTCATTTTGAAACACAATTTATAATCTCAAAACATTAGGATGTTCTTCAATGCTTATAATCAATGTCTATGATAGGGTTATGTTCCGTAATATATGTTTTCCTAAATCTAGGTCTCAAGGTTTCTACTAAAATTACTCTGATATAGACTATGGAGACCCCAAACCTGATACCTGAGAGTGAATTCATGCTACCATTATATAGGAAAAGATACAAGGAATCACATCCCAAAGGAATAATCAGTTTATTAGTCTTTGTAAATGAGATACATACATGAGTCTTATATTAATCATAAATATAAAAATTACAACCAAATTTCTTTTTATGAATAAATTTATTCCATCTATTTTATAAATACGTATCATTCATATCAAAATTAATAGAATATTGGATTGAAAAACAAAATAAGCGTGATCTCAAATACTCATAAAGGGTTAAGTAAAACAGAAGCTATCATGAATCAATGATGAATAATCAATATGTGAAGGTAAATAACTAAAAACACAGTACATTTAAATATTCAGATAAGGAATATTCAATAGGGAAAATTAAATAAATCAAAACACATTCCATTAAATCAGTACACTAAGAATTAAATTAATCCATAGAAATTTTCATAGTGAAAATCGTATGGATAATAAAAATTAAATTTGAATGAAGGAAATTATTAATTATTAGATTCCATTTTTTCCTACTATATGGTACATTTATATTTAGGACCTTTCAATAGATAGTTTAAAACATACTACTATCAATACATTTCAAAAGAAAGTTTAGAACATTCTTGGTTACAAAATCAAAGGGATTCTTCCAAAAAAATTTCATCTCAGGAGAATACTGATGCATCGATGGGATTTTATTAACCAATCCCTCAATCTATGTCATACTAGTCCAAATATTTCCTTATATATTTAATTATAAAATTAATTCATAAAAAATGTGTGTTATCCTAAGGTATCTATATTGAGTAAAGGATACAAATTTATCAATATTTTCCGAATTGATAAAATAACTTTCAAAGTAAAAAATGTATATAAACATGGTTTATGGTTTCAGAAAAAATAATTTAAATGAATAATGATAAGTATATATTTATTTTAAATATAATTTCTAATGATAAAGGTAAATTGAACATTTCATGGGAAGGTTATTTACTACAAAAATGTTCTAAGGAAGTGAATTTCAATACTTTCATTATTCAAAATGACCATAAAACATCCAGAGGAATAATAAGGATGGTATTAATCTAAAATATAACCATTAGAGTATGAATTATGGATTTTTATCATTGATGAAAGAAAATACCATATAAATATCATTAAAAAAATTCTGGAGGAAAATATCATTTTCATTTTGAATTATTTTTAAATCATTTTCTTTTTAAATAACTTTTACAAAATATTTTTTTTTGAAATCACTTTGGAAAATATGTTTATTTGAAAATAAACTTTCAAAATTGAAAAATAATCATGAAAACATTTTTGTGTTATTGATGGCAGGACATTTTTTTCATTCCATACTTGTTATTAGAATGTAATATTTCACTTTTTTTATAGAATCCATACGTGTATTATTTGAAAAAAATATAAATATTCCATTTATTTTTTATGAAGATTAAAAATGCGTAAAAATTCCTATAATCAATTATTTATAAAATGATAAACAAATTTTTCAGAACATTTTTAGAAAACATGGTTTTAGAATAAAACATATTTTCGAACAAAATAAGAAATGAAGTCGGATTTTCTTAGAAACATTTTATAAAAAAATTTAGGTATCAAAGCGTGTGAAAATTGAACTAATACATGAATGAATTCATTAATAACCATAGGATAATAAAATGAAAGTTTTTATTAGGAAATTATAAATTAAATTTCATAAATGGATATTAAAAAATAAACAATCTTGATTGAATAAAATAGTGAAATAAACACTTAAAATGATCATAACATTGAATAAGAATTAATAAATTAATAGATTATGTCTATCAACTATAAATACACATAGAAAAAAGTATAAATGAAACATAATATAATAAATAATCATTACACACATATTCATAGCCTGATATAATCAATGAGAATAAGATTAACCAAATGAGTGAAAATTGATTTAATAAATACTTACATCGTTCTTCCTTTTGGTTAAAATTTAATTAAACTCCATTTCAGTTGTTCTAAACTTGTTATTAACTTATTAAAGAGTGATTATATCATATATGATCCTTTTGTAACATCTTATAAGTCATTCTAAAATAATAATTCAATATTTTTATTTTTTTTCTGTGTCAATTGCCATGTTTTTTCATGTGTGTTTCATTATGAAGGTTGTGGTTCTTGTATATATTATATAGCTCAATATTCCTGATAATAATAATAATGAAATAATTAAAATATTTTTACATCATGTTTTCTTTTAAAACTAATAATGAATGATGGTTATAAAAAAATTGTGTATGTTACAATCATAGATATAGTAGGCCATACATATGCATGAGTAGCATTTCCATTTTTCATTAATCATTAAAAAAGAAGGTAACTAATATTACACATTTATATAATGGCCGAAATAACATTAATAACATATCATATTATTATATATATATATAACATTCATGTGGTGGGTTGTGACATCAGGTTTCAATATTTAGGTATTCCCAAACACCTCTTTTGATCATGCTTTGGTTGGGTTTCATTTTGGGTTGTCCCAGGTGAAAATTTTACAAATTTTGAAAGTGTATGGGTTCTACATGGTTGGAGCACAGTTTTCACATACTATATTCCCTCCTAGTGGAAACTATAAAAACCCTAATAGTTTGGGTTTTCACCAGAAGCACACGGTTGGAATAATTCGGCACCCACCTAAGAGAAACCATACAACCCCATTAAAAGGGGCACACATTTTGGGATCACAGTTTGTCTGTACATGATACTCTACCATGGAAATTATAAATTTTGGATTATTTAATCTAAAACTTAATTTATAATATACAGAAACCATGTTTTTTGGTTTCTAATGTGCTTTTATGACCCTATAGAATTTTATTCTTCCTTGGAGGCTCCTAAGAAGAAATTTTTCCCTCTACACCCCTAAATAAGTTAATTTTATATATAATAATTACATTCATTCTTTTCATGGAAAGATTCCTCTTCCAATTATCTTTTTCAAACTCTCTCATATTTCCACACAATGTTTTTGTAGATCGATATATCTCTAGAGGTTATAATGACCACTATTTCATATCTTGAATATAGGTTTTATTCTTGGATCCTCATTGACAAAATTATATGTAGGATTTTACTAATTATGTATTTATGTTTCGAGATCTCATGATACTGAGGTAGGTGGTACAATTCTTATATTCCAAGTTGAATAATCCTAAATTTCCTGATTAAAATTCAATTTTTTTATATAAGTATAGTTTCTTTCAATTTGTCTATTTAAAACAAAATTCCATTGAATTGGGGACTTGAAATTGGATTTGGAATGAAATTGTCAAAACTCCTAATTCTATTGAATTAGGGTGTGTTGTGAAATTGGATAGAAATTTGTTAAATTAAATTTTAGATATTATATTTTGAAATTGATTTCATGAAATGGATTTCAAATTTATATTTTAGAAAATTATTTAAAATAATTTTGATAGATACTGGGTGGTCTCATCTTGGAAAAAAGAATTAGTTGATTAAATACCCATGTATTGGTTTGTAAATGGAAATTAACATTTTTGAAATGGGAGAATGGGATCAATTTAATGTGTAATAGTATTGAAATAAATTTTCCATTATTAATTTCTGTTAGAAAAATTATAAGACTAGGTATTTATTGAGTTATTTAAGAAAAACACACTGGATTAGTATATTCTAGCAATTTATTGATGATTAAAAACTATAAAATAAATTGTATGGAATATTATTATTCCTCCGATAGATGTATATGATTTATCATTAACTAGTTCCAAAGGGATGTGTGGACACATCACTATTATCATTATATATGTATGTGAGTGTCCCATAACATAGAACTATCATACCTCATGGAATATGACCATGTTTTTTATTGTTAATTTTTGGAATATATTCAATTATTTTTAAACTCTTTTACACATGAATTATTAATTTATATAAACTATTTGATATATAATGTTTATTAATCCATTTGTCTAAAGTATTTTCATCTTTTTAAATGAAAGTAAATTTTTTAAAATATTCATTTGAACTTTCGTACCTGTTTATTTTAAAAATTAAAATCTTTATTTGGTTAATTAAATATTGACATCTTATTATAGAATCCTTAGTGGGACCCTACATGTTTTTTAGCTCACACCGTACAAGTTCCTTTGGTTGTTTGTGTATTATATTCTTCTATGTTTGAGCATGTGTAAGGCGCCACTTGGAGGTGGTAGTAGTTGTTGATCCTCAGGATTGGAGGGTTGTGTTTGCTGGTATATAGGTTGTTATCCTAATTTCATGTACTTTTTAGTTTCATGTTGGGTTGTTTTTTCCTATTTGACTTCTGTTACACTTCTTCCTATGGATTTTTTCTTATATATATACTATCTTGATTTTCTATCATTCATTGTGTTGGTGGAAAATTTGTTCCCACATTCAAAATTTATGATGTCACATGCTAGTCGTCAACCCATGGGGCTCAGGAAAGACCTTCGAGATA
This sequence comes from Viscum album, assembly GCA_963277665.1. Lineage (NCBI taxonomy): Eukaryota > Viridiplantae > Streptophyta > Magnoliopsida > Santalales > Viscaceae > Viscum > Viscum album. The sequence goes on from OY728164.1 coordinate 793,810,227, forward strand.
TGTTAAGAATGGATGAGTTATCAGGTTACAAGGGTATCAGGGTTGGTTCATTAGAAATTGGTTTCAAAGGTGTAAGTTTTATATCTTTCATTGATGTGAGTATACAGTTGTGTAATATTTTCTGGACTTGGTAGGTAGTCGTGATTGATTGTCTCCCCAGCTCTCACCTAAATGAGATTTAAGTCACCATGGGTATTATAAGAATGATGTCATGGGGAGTAGTTCAATTATTTTCCTTTATTTTTATTTTGGTTATAATGATATCAAAATATTATGTTCTCATCTATTAGGATTAATATTTCATGTTGCTCGTTTTGAGTGTTAACCTGATGTATTCAATGTTGTCTGAAGATGTTGTTTAGAATAACTCATTTGAGAATAAGTGTGAATTAGATCATATATGAATCTTTTGATGAACCATATAGAGTGCATCCTCATGGGATAAGAGTCTGTTTGAGGTGACTGTACATATTGTCCAAGCTTTAAGACATAAACCTCCACTGGTTCCCGTTCATGATCCAGCTGTAGAATTTTAGGTTGACTTTTTTCAAAATATTGATCATGAGTTACTTCCCAAAAATCCTCTTGAAATAAGGGGATTATATTTCCCTCTATAGGATGAGGAATAGATGATTAGGATTTCACATTTTTCTGAATTCTTGGAGACATCTGATCAAATAATGCAAGAGTGTGTCACTTTCGTGCTGGAGAGATTGAATATGATATGGTGGAAAAAAATGTTGAATATAATGAATCATGAATTTTTAGAATGAAAATAAAAATGGGATCTATTCATTGATTAGTTTTATCAAAAATTTATGGAGTTATACAAGGAAATTTAGTTTTTAAAACTCAAGTAGGATGATAAGACTATGATAGAATATGAAAAATATTTTGTTGGGATAGTACAGTTTGAACCTAATATAGTACCTAATGTGAAGATGAAGACTCAATGGTTAGATTTTGAACGTTGATCTGCTAATCTTTCTTATGTTTAATGGTTAATTCTACCTAATTATGCTGATGTGCTTGATAAAGAACTGATAGTTTTAAATGGACATAACTGGTAAGTCAGGGATGGCAGGCGTTCCTTTTCCCCCTAGTGGTAGCATGACTTCATTTAAATGAAAGAGTATGAATTATGATTCTTTTGTTTCTTCTCGACAGAAAAGTTATTCTTGAACTCCTATAGATCCTAGAAGTTTCCCCTTTTTTATCACCAATGTGGAAATCCTAGGAACTAAAAAAGGGATTTCACTAAATCCACAAAGGTATATGGTTCCTACGAAAACATAATTCACTCTTAAATGTTCTTAAATATATATTACACTCTACATAGTGGCATGAGATAATCAGATCCATCTAAAACTATGGGGAAATCAAATTCATCAAGGATATAGGAGTTATAGTCCTAATCATTCAGAACAAATCTTATTTATACAGTGGAATAGTCTTCAGAGGAAACAGATATGGGTCCAACGACTGTGAGAGGTTCCATCATGATAGATTTTTCATTAGATACTACTTTATTTGTTACTGGTGTGTCTCATTCATTTATTTCAACAAGTATTATTAATAAATTAAATATTCATATGTATATTTTATCATATATGATGGATGTTAGTATACCCATTGTAATGAATAGAGATCAGGTTCTCTATAGTCCCACATTTGTTTTCTATTGAGAGGATTTTGAGATTCTGTGGACTTTCATAGTTCTATACGTGAAACCTCTTGAAGTAATTTTTAAAATATATTTCCTCATTTCCAATAAGTCATGGATTTAATGTTATCTTTGACAGGTCTCCTTATCTGCACCCAGTGGGGTTTGTTGTAGCTTTCAAAGATAATGAGACCAGAGGTTGAGTATTTTCATGCCTACTTATCTAGAGTTTTGGAAAGTTATATATGTTTTTCATTTTGGTCTAGAGATAGAAAACTTGAGTGGTGATCTCCCTATTTTGGTTGTCGAGTTTCTTTATGTTTTTCCTTCCGATTTTTTCAGTTTTCTACTGGTAAAGGGGGTATATTTTTATATCAATTTAGTTTCTGGTACTCAAATAGTGTCTATTATTTATTAATACATGACACCAGTAAAGATTAAAGTGTTTAAGTCTTAGTTGGATGATCTTTTAGAGAAAGTATTTATACACCTGAGTGTGTCACCCTGGGTGGCACTAGTTCTATTCTCTAAGAAAGCTAATCGTTAACTATGGCACAGTGTTGACTACCAAAAAATCAATCTAGTTACAGTAAATAAAAAAATCAATTATCATGGATTGATAATTTTTTGACCAGTTGAAGGGGTTAATGTGATTATCTATTATTTACCTTCAATATGGTTACCATCAAATTGAGAATAATGGAATCATCCATTCAAAAAACCTCATGCCAGAGCAGGTACGACAATTATAAGAACCTTTTCATTCCATTTGGTTTAACCAATTCCCATACAGTTTTTATGGATTTAATGACAAATATTATCCCTGAGTATCTTGATTCATTTATGGATTTATTTTGGGATAACATCCTTATTTAATCTATGTTTGAGGAGGATCATGTGCATCATCTGAGAGATGTATTGGAATTGTTGGGAAATCACTGACTTTATTCCATAAATTTGATTTATGGATTCAGGAAGTGAAGAACCTGATAATATGGTATCAGATCATGGTATAATAGTTGATCCTATGAAGGGGAAGGAATTTATGAATTAGTAACAACCAAAAAATGTTTTCGAGATTCATAGAATCTTGGGTTTAGAAGTGTATTATCACTGATTTTTACAGGGATTCTCAAAGATGGATTCTTCGATTACTACTCAAACAAGAAATGGTGTAATGTTTTATTGAGATCAACAATTTCAATTTTTTTGTTGAGTTGAAACACCTTTTTACTACTGCGCTAGTGTTGAATCATCCAGAGGACGGGTGGGGATATGTTCTCTTCTGTAATACATCAGGTTCATGTTTTGGTTGTGTTCATATATATGGTGATAATGTCATTACTTATGGATCTCATAATATTAGGCCACAATTGAATAATTATCTGACCCATGTCCTTGAACTAGTAGTTGTGATGCACACACATAATATCTTGTGGAATTATCATTATGGAGAAATTTTTACTATGTATTCCAAAAATAAGAGAATTTGTAATATATTATCTCAAAAATATATTAATATATTCCACATGCATTATGTGGAATGCTTGAAATCATTTGACTTTGACTTCATCTATTCCCTAAGTAAATGGAATGTCATCGTAGTTGCTTTGGGGAAGAAACTTCAAACCGATACAGTGATAGAATCTTTTGAATAGTGGAACTTGATGGGTATTTTTTACAATTAAATATTAGAGTCTATAAATAAGGGTTCAAGGTATAATTTTATAGTGTTTAGTTGAAATCTCCTTTTTTGAGAGGATTTCTCAGAAAAAAATTCATGATGATGAATTCAGTAGATTTAGAGACTCTCTTTTTGTTGGGGATACCATAACTGCATGACCATTCTCCATTTGGAGAATTAGATGTTATCAAAATCATTTTTATCTTTTGCAGTTAGCGGTATTGAAATCTATGATGGCAGACTTCCATAATTTAAATGGGATGTGCACCCAAAAACATTAATAATGTTCTATGAAATGTAGTGGAAATTGTGGTCACTAGGTATATGATGGTGCATTGCTGATTTTTATCTCTCATTATGATACTTTCCAAAAGGTTATGGATGAGCACCAGAAACCTTAAGGTTTTATTTAGCCACTTATAGACACAAATTGGAAGTGGGAGGAGATCTCTATAAACTCTGTGGCATGGTTTCCTCATAGCCATAGACAGAATATGTGATATGGGTTGTGACCAATTAGCTGACTAAATCGGATCACATTATACACATTTGTGATAAAACCAAATTTGAATAAATGGGAAGTATTTATGTGAATGATATTGTTCATTTTCAAATAGTTACATTTTCTATAGTCTCTGGTAGGGATCCATGGTTCACTTTACGCTTTTGGAGAGGCCTTCATGATGCATTGGTATCTTAGTTCCATTTGAGCACCGCATACCATCCATACTGAGATGGATAGATAGAAAGAGCTATAAAGATTCATTAGAATATGATACAAACTTGTGTTCTTTACTTTAGTAGGATATGGGATAACCATCTAGGGCTGGATGAGTTTTCTTATAATAATAGTTACTATTTTACAATCTGAATAGATCCTTTTGAGGCCTTGTATGGCCATCCATGAAAATATCCATTATGCTGGTTGGATATTTTTTAATGTTTTTTGGTTGGATTTAGCTTGGTTAAAGATATGATTAAAATTATCCAATAGATTCTTCATATAATTTTGATGACAAATATCTTTTATAAATCATACATTATTCGTTATCAATAACCATTTTAATTTTGTTGGTGACCACTTGTTCTTGAAATTTCACCTAAGTTGGTTCGTCGATGGCTTGGGAGGAAAGGGAAACATTCTCCTCAATTTTTGGGACCATTTGAGGTTTTTTAGTAGGTGTTTAATGTATCCTACCATTTATAACATCCAATACAGATGACGTCAATACATAGTGTGTTCCATGTGTTACATCACCAAAAGTATCTATCAGATCCAACTCATTTTCTCATCTAGGGTGATCTTGAAGGTGAGACTGATTTTTCAATGATTTAGAATTCAGTAAGGATAGTTTATTTTTAATCAATGTTAATTTATGTAATGATGATACCTCTGGTTAAAGTGCTATGTCTTAATAGATTGTATTATCATGAGACGTCAGAGAGGGAGACACTAATAAGAGAGTAATAATCTAATCTTTTTAACATAGAAGATTTATAACTGGAATTCTGAGGATATAATGTTTCTATGGATGGGAGGTTTTAACACATTGTTACTATTTTTAGGTAGTCATAAACCTCTCTTTTGAAGATTCTTTGGTTGGGAATCGTTTGATATTGTTTTGGGTGAAATTTTGGAAATTTTGGAAATTTATTTTTACTATGCATGGTTGGAGTACGGTTTTCCAAAAATCTGATCCCACTCAGTGGAAAATATAAAAAAAATAGTGGGTGTTTCCATGACTAGTTCATGGTTTGACATTCCATGTGTCCACTTATGATAAACTATGAAACCTCATTAAAATTGTTTCACGGTTAGGGAAAATGGTTCTTATAACCGTATGACTCAACCCAAAAAACAATGCCTATGGGATTTTTTAATCTGAAACATAATTTCTAAAATCTAACCCTCGTTTTATGTGAATGAAATTCCTATATGACCCCATTGTATTTTATTCTTCTTTGAGAGCTCCCAATAGGTAAATTTAGCCCCTCTAAACCCCTATTGAAGTGAATTGATGGTAAGTGAATGGTGTTCTATCTCTTTCTAGTAAGATTACTCTTCACATTATCTTTCTACCACTCTCTCCTCTTTCTTATATAAGGTTTTTTATATATATGTGTAGTTGGAGGATCTAATCAGTATTGTTTTGAATCCTATATCTAGATTTTATTCTCAAATACTTATTGTTGACATTCTTCTTTGGGGTTTCCCAGTTATGAATTTGTGATTGGAGATCCCGTGATCCTGAGTTATGTTGGTCTATTTTGATTGACCAATTTTATTAACACTAAATTTTTTTATTTAAGTTCAATTGTTTTATTTAATTGTAATTTATTTCAATTGTTTTATTTAAAATCCAAATCCATTTAATTGGGTATTTTAAATTTTATATTAAATAGAAATGGAACAAACTCCCAACAACATTGAATTGGGGTGTGTTATAAAATTTGATGGAAATTGTTTAAATACATTTATGGAATTTAATTTAAAATGTGAATTGTGAAATTTAATTGATTAGAACTTATTTCAAATTGGTATTTGAGAAAATGGATTAAATTTATTTTTATAGAAACCTTATGGTTTCATCTTGGAAAATTTATTATTTGATTCAGAATCCATGTATTAGTTTTTAAAAGGAAAACAGAATATTTGAAATGGGAGAATGGGATGAATTTTATTTTTAAATTTTTAAATTTAATATACAATCATTTTTTATTATAAGGTAATATACAAGAATAGGTAGTTGGTGAGTTATTTGGGAGAAACATGGTAGGATGGGAATTCCCAAGAAATGGATTGATGATTTACAACTATAAAAAAGTCTATTTGGAACATTTTATTCCACTATAGGATGTCATTGATTCTTATTTGACTAGATTCAATATGACATGTGTACACATTTTTTAATCATTATACAAGTGTGTGAGGATCCCATAACATGGAACTATCGTACCTCTTGGAAGATAACCCTGTTGCTCATTTTTTTAAATATATTTCATTTTTGGTAAACTCATGTACACATGAATTATGAATTTATATAAAATGTGTTATATAAAATGCTCATTAATACATTTGTATATATTATTTCCCTGTTATTAAATGTAAAGAATTTTTTTTTAAATATGATTTTGATCAAGTATTCCCTTTTATTTTAAAAACTGAAATTTATATTTTGTTAATTAAATGTTAAAATGTTATTATGGAATCCTTGGTGAGACTCTACTAAGAGTATAGATCAGACCCTCTTAATTCCTTCGAGTGTTTGTAATTATCTTCTTCCAGGTTCAAGTATGGGTAAGGCACCACTTGGAGGTGATAATAGTTGTTAATCCTTGGGATAAGATACTTTTATCCACTAAGACATGGTTTGATATCATATTTTTTATTACTTCGTGGTTGCACTTTGGGATATTTGAGTCTTTTTTATTTCAAGGACACTTATCCCTGTGGATTTTTTCTTGTATGTATACTGACTTATTTTTTTGGCTTCTATTGTGTTTGTGGCAGATTGAATCCCACTTTCATAATGTATGATGTTTTCTTCTCATCACAAACCTATGGGGAAATGAAATTACCTTCAAGATATGTTTGTATTGTCTTAGTTATCAGGTTACGAGGGTATCCTAGTTGGTTCATGACATGTGGTTATGAAAAGAGATTCACATTGCATTGTGAAGGCGATAGTCCACGCGTACATGAAAAACAATAGCATCATTCATTATATGAAAATTAAAGAAAAGGAAATTATATATTATATTTATATATTGATATATAATTCTAGAATAACTTTATTATTTAAATTATATCACAAATAATAATTATTCAAATTATTCTTCATCACATTTCATTTAAAATGTTAGTCAAAGACTAATCCCACCGAATCATGAGGTGGTATTCTGTTGTACACACGAGTGATTTTATCATGTCACCTATGGAATAGAATATAATAATATATATTATAAATAATCTATAAATTGGTAAAAAAATGTTATATATTATATATAAAATTTATATTCATCATAATTCCCAACATTTGGAGGGGTTAATGGACAAACACATGTCATCAGTTTGTGAGGCGGTAGTTCGTCAAACAAATGAATGATGTTGTCATAACCTATTTGATGGAAGTAGATATGTTTTAAAGTCACGATAATATTATAAAAACACACCATTATATATATAATATGAATATTATATATCCTCATGTTTTAATAAAAATTTAATGAGTTGGATAAAGAAGTCAAACAAGGACCCACGTTGGAGAACGTTACCTCTTCTTCAGGTATCTTTCTTTGGTTATCACTAAACTCTATAAAGGTGGAATTTATTCCTAATAAAATGATTATATTTTTATGGGAGGTATTTTGGGAATATTTTGGTCTGGTCTTGCATTAAATAATGTGGTTTAATGTGTAAATATGGGGGAGGGGGTAGTGGGAGACCTTTTATAAGTGAGTTAAGTGGAACACATGTAATATTTTGGAAAGTGTATGTTGTACCAACATTATTACCCACCACCAGGCCCTAATAATGGACTTAAAAATATCCTAAAATGTATAAGGTGTAAATATGGGGAAAAATGGGTTTTGAGAAAGCTTAGGATAATTCTTAGACCCTATATTCAAATTTTAATCACAAAGTAATCTAGTTTTTATTTTAATCACTAGGATTAATTTTTTCAATTTCTCTAATAATTTTGTTAAAAAATTAAGTTAAACATATTAGACATTATAAATTCATTGAATTAAAAGTAGGAAATAAATTTTTTCAATTTAAATCCTCATAAGTTGAAATTTTTAATTTTAAGTTAATCTTATGGATGTGATGAGAAAACACGTTTTTAAAGTAAAAATATTAAAATGTTTTCAATGTTTTTATATTTAAATTTACAATAGAAATGATTAAAATGTAATTTTGATGATTTAAATATGTTAAATTGAACCGATTTTACTCTAAAACCAATCCAAAATATAATTCAAAATGATAAATTATTCTAACAAAAATTTTCTTTCAATAAAAATTCAATATTTTCACTATTTATAAATAAAATAAAATGTTTTAAAAAATCCAAAAAATTCACCATAACATAATTTTGATATTATGATTTCAAAAATTAATTTTATTTTTTCAAATAAATTTTCTAAAAGAATAAAACATTAATTTTAAAATATTTGTGCCAAGCATGACTAAACCTTTTTCTATGAAAATATAGTTTCATAAAAAAAATTTACTTCTAAATGATTCATACTATTATTTATAATAAATTTATGGAAAATAATTGTGTCTAAATATATATTTTTCAATGTTATTTAATCCTATTAATAACATCCATTCTAATACCTAGGGAAAAAATTTCATATTAAATAATAATATTATATTGTTGTTCGGTAAAACCCATCCATGTATGTTATGCAAGATTTCAAAGAAACTCTTGAATGCATGTAACACAAGATAAAATAAATTTTGTTTATATTAAATTTTAAATATATTCATTTCCTATAATTCAAGATAAAATCAACGTTTCATGTCACATGCACTATTAAATAAAACTAGGTTATTTTAAAATTTTGGGTTGTTACAATCATATATTATGCCATAATGTTTCTTAAACCCTTTAGAGACCAATCATGACTTTTTGAGTGTAACATTTCCATCTATGTCCTATTTCTTATTGAATACCCATTTTCACACAATTATATTTTCATATACTGTATGATGTACCAAAATCTATACTTAATTCTATTATATGGAATCTATTTCATAACACATGTATTTTTTCAACATCATGCCTCTTATGATGTATATTTTTTCATTATAGGATTGAGGTTATTTATCCTCATCTACTAATGTGTCACCATCTAAAATGAATTAATATATATATATATATATACTCTATGGTTCTCTAATATAGTAATTGTGTCTATAGAACAACACATTTCACTGAGACTTGTGTAATTTCTCCAATATAAACTATTGGGTATCTACATCCTCAACTTCAGTGATATAAATCTTTGCCATCCATCTATTATGAAGACTTGATACATTTCTATGAATATAACTTGTATTTTCACAATTAAAATATTATCTAAGTGAATGTATAGGTAATATTTCTTTTTCACTATGATATCCTATAAAGATATACTTTGTTCCCCATGATATATGTTTTTTAATAAATGTAGCCTTAATAAACTCTTTGCATCCCCATGCATGTAAATATAAAAAACTAATCTTCCCACACTATAACTCATATTTAATTTTTATTTCCTATTTTTTTAAATTGATTTATTTAATATATTGTAGTTTTTAATTCATATCACCTAAATTATAATTGAAAATTTACCTAACTCATCCTCAAAGTGACGTTGTTCAACAAAATGTGTTCTTCATTTCACTTAGACAATTACACTATGGTATATAAGGGAAAATAATTTGGGATATTATCTAAAAATCTATTATATAGTCAAAGAACTCCTAGTAAAGATACTCCCCACCTTAATTTGAGTAATGTTTTTTTACCTTCTTCCAAATTTAATTATCTAATTCATTCTCGTATTATTTGCTTTTTTCAAATGAAACATGATTATAAATCATTTTATAGATATATAAATATCTACTAATGAAATCATTAAATGTTATGAAGTAAAACTATCAACCATTTTCATTTTCTAGAAAAGGATCACAAAAATCTATATGAATTATTGGTAGAACCTTTATAGCTCTTTCACATTTTCCATTGAATGGATATTTAGCTATTTTTCTAAGAAGAAAATAATGAAATGTAGTAGGTATTAGAGTAAAAATTGAAGATTATGGTCTGGGATTAAAAAAATATAATTGGGTTGGTAAGACATGTCTTCTCTGATGATCATAGCCTCGGTAAACACTAAGGATCTCATGTAAATTAAACAGAGCACAAAAACATAAACTGAAAACATACAATTTTCATATCTGAATCCACGATCGACATAATATTGTCACCAGATACTATGGTATAAAGGATCTAAATCCAAATACCTCTAGATCATCCAAAAACACATCTTATTCCACGAGAACAATGATCATCGAATTCCAGTTTCTCGTGCATAGATCCATTGACACATTCAACCTCTCGATGATCACTGCATTAGTGTGCCTTATATGTGTGGAGATTAGCTCGATCAATTTTTCAGGATCGATATATTATCTCTCTATAAAGAGGTACTTGAAAGAGAGGCTCTTAAAATCTGACAATGAATCAAATTTAGGGTGAGATCCACTCTATCTATTTATAGTGAGTGTTCAAAAGATAAGGTTGGGTTCCCTGACCCACGTTTCATTATGGTCCACCCAATAAATAATTATGATGAACTGAAGAATGTTATAAATAATAATTATTCTTTTATCACATACTTATAATAGATAAAAATCTATAATATTACATGAAAAACTTGAGTCATTTAACCCAACTCATTATTCTCACAAAATATTAAATGAACCATGAATATAAAAATAATAATAATTTTTTGATTAATATTATTCCTCATATTTACATAACATTAAAATATATCAAATAAATTTAAACAACTTTTTCATAACTGGAATAATATCAATTTATTTATTTATTTGTGATTGATAACTCGGATAACACTCAGACCCCTTGGTGGGCCCCACATTTACAAATATACTAATTCATCTGAATAGAGAGGATTCTTGAATATGCTTTTGTCTGTGAAACTTTAGGTATGTAACATGATAGCAGAGAATAATATTTATAGACTATGAAAACATTCTATAAACTCATTAAGGTCCCTAAATAGATAAGGATAATAATAGAAATGAAAACCAACCTAGGGACATGAATTGTGTAATATAATCTCTTTTTCCCAAAATATCTCATAATGAATGACCCAAACATTTGTTATCTCCATTTTATTGTTTTATTATATATTGGTAAAACTATATGGATTTACCCTTGACTACCTTGGCCGAGGTATTATGAAAGTATGGTCATCCTAATCAAAAAGGCCTGAGATATATGTCTTCCTCAACATGGAAGCAGAAAATATTTTCTTGAACATTCAACCAATACCAAAGCATCATTGGCGCACCCAACAAAATATACCTCAATAGGATTTATTTATAATTGGTTTTTTCTGGAATCAATGTACACAATTAAACGATAAAAATTAGTGATCTCAAATTAGGATACCAATACACATGTCCATATATATGAAAAATCAATGACACCCATAATATGTGGTGTTCCTCTTCGAGGTTCTATATTCATGATCTCATTTCTAGAAATCACCAAGTGAGAACATCATGATAGGATGTATCTATGCTTATGAGCCCGAATCACCTGGTAGTCAAACATCATCTATGATTACACATTATGGTGTATCTAGACCATATGACCTTTGTCAACGATTAATTTCATAGTTTATTGAGATTCTCATTTTCTCTTAGGATCTGCAATAACTTTTTGATAAAATTATTAATATATGGATATTACCATTTCAATAGTGGGTGCGAACGAAATACATTATAATAATTAGAATACATTTGATATATCTTATTTTACACATGACATGGTAATCTAAAAGTAGTGTTAGTTGGATTTAAGGTTCCCATGTTTATAATAGTATCACTTGTGCTAGATCCTACAAACTACTAAACCTTGTAAGCTATCGCAAGATAAAGATCATGTTTTTTTTTCTGAGTAACAGCTCTAGTTACTGGGTCTGCCACGCTTCTGCCATGTGGCTATTCTTCTATATGTGACCTCACCTCCTTGATTAAAACATCCCTCAAGAGATGTTATCCCTGAGTACATCCCTTTTTCCACTTTAAAAACCTAACATCCTGGATAGTTAAATTAATAGAATTCTCCTTATGATAAAAAATTACAGGGTAGGTGTGATTCTAAGAACTGGAACAAATATTTTCATCTAAAAACTATATCTTAGTTACCTTAATGGCTGAAACATAATCAATTTTTGTAGGAATGTCTACTTTTAGATTTTATGATCATGTATCACTCAATACCATAGACTAACTATGAAATTAGATAACAATGGTATAAAAAATTCTATTTTATGACCCAATAAAACTAGTACCCCTTATTCTCAACACGTCAGGAAAATATCTTTTGTACTTTCCCATGTAAAATCAGATAAAACTGATTGTATTACTTACAGTTTTCCTCTATATTCATTATATTTTCCTACCATAAGTATATGTTAGAAATATAATATCTTCTATATATCATGGAATTTTTTATTGATCCATCCCTGAAATGTATGGAACTCAACACATCACCTTCATCTCCTCTTATTACTATGCATTTATACTTGGATAGAATTATTCCATGTGATACTAGAAACAATTTTTCTCTTGAATTGTTCTGACATGTATTTTTTAAAACTATTTCAATACAAGTATGATTGAATGGTTCTAAGAAACCATTAGATCCACATTACTATATCTTATTTCCTATAGCTTATGTTGCTACTTTAATTCATTCACTAGATAATTAATTTTAACCGATTATTAGCTAACTGTAACAACAATATCTATTTTTTATATGTTGTTGAACATATTAAAAATGGACAACAATGACTCTCCAACTAACCTCGAGTAGAAACATGTAAATGTTTTATTCCTAATGAATATTATTTGATCATAGAAGGTGGATATAATAAGTAAAATTATAAAAGATTTAGGAATATAAACTTGTTATAAAAACATAATCTTTTTTGGTACTTCACTTGTACCATCCATGTGTCAAATTACATGAATACCCACCTCATTACTCAATTTATAATCCCATTTTCAATTTATACAAGGTATCCATTATTGAATTTTAATTATACTTATCAATCTTAGTTGATTTCTATTTACTACTTTCTTTTGGGAATTATTTTTCTCAGTAAATAATGTATCATCAGCCATGGTGAATATAAAACCACCACTATGGTTTTAACCTTCATACAATATATGTATCTATGGAACATGCATGTTTTACATGCAATAATGGAACTAATATCTAAACCAACTACATGTGCATCTTTGACTTTGACTAAACCCAAGTCAATATGGATCCCACTTCTCAAATAAATATTTGAACTCTTATATAAAAATATATTATATAACTTCAATATATATTTATATAATGAAGATTTATGTATGTAATTCCCCAACCCTAGAATCCTAGAGCCGGTGCATTAATTTAATACATTCTCTTGATTATAAGGAATCGTGTCTCGATGGACCAATCAGTTTACTAGTGTTGGAAATTAGATTAAATACATGAAAGTTAAATTACACATTCAAACATAAAACACAACATAAATCCTTCATTGAGAAACCCATTATTCCCCTAGCATAACCCTTCATATCTAACATAATACACTTCTTCGAATCAAGGGAAATCAAAATATAAGAAGTGGGTGAGCTCAGATGATCAGAAAGGGTAAATAATTTAGTAGAAGCTATCAAATTTTAAGGAATGTTGTGTAATAAAAACAAAATCCTTTTTAAAAATATACATGAACATAATATGGCGAAAATAAATCCAAAATTACCATATAAACATTAACATGGATATTCTACTAGTTGAATAATCACTTGTAATAATTAATTTCATAATGAGGGAATGTCTAATGTCGAACATCATTAACACATAGTCAAAGCATCGTACCAAGACTATAAATTAAAATTTTTCAAGGCCTTCTTTCAAGACACTAATTCATCTCATGAGTCCTACCGATGCATCGAGGGGCTATAATGTGCCCCACCCATCATGTACTATGTCAACTGCATTTCTCAATTGATAATGATGAAACATAACATAAACATTCTTTTTTAAACTTGCATACGAAATTTCAATAGATAAACCACAAACCATGATGGGTATAAAAATTGCACATCCAAGTCAAACATAACACAACACATTCTATACAATATAGAATATTGTATTCTAATTAATCAACCATAATAATTAATAATATCCAATAAATTATGTTGACATAGTTGAAAATGATCAGAAATGTTTTTGAGAGAAATAATCCTTTTTGTGAAATCATTTAAATTTTACAAATTATAAATGAAGTAATTTAAAATAAATTTTTGAAAAAATGCGTCCCATTAAACATTGAATCTTTTCAATGGAAATAACATTTTAAAACAATCATGTTCATATAAATAAATCGTCAAAACTATTTTGAAAACATGGACATTAATGAGAATGATTTAGAAAAATAAACACTTAAAACATTTAAAATAATGTTTTAGTTAAAGTGTGCCTTAATAGTTTTATTTAGAAAAGTATTTGATGAAAAAGTGACAAGGGTAATAAATATGTCTTTGAATATACTTACACATAAAAAATATCATATAATAATGAGATTAATGAATTAACCCTTACCTAGCACTTTCATTTGGTGAAGTGTAACGTTATCCTCTTTTATAATGACCATTGTATGTTATTGAATTATAGGAGAAAAATATTCATATTTATTATATCATACATGATTCATTTATGACATTATACATCCCATTTAATAACGATTTCCATTTTAATTTATCATTTCGGGTAATAAGAACTTTCTTTATCGTACGTGTTTTGACTGGTTATTCTTGAACGTATCATTTAGATCATGATTTAAATACTTCCAGAATATAAAAAATTATTTATATATAATATATATTTTCAATATTAATATTAATAGTAGATAGATATATGAAATGGAAGAC
This sequence comes from Viscum album, assembly GCA_963277665.1. Classification (NCBI taxonomy): domain Eukaryota; kingdom Viridiplantae; phylum Streptophyta; class Magnoliopsida; order Santalales; family Viscaceae; genus Viscum; species Viscum album. Next base: position 793,825,311 of record OY728164.1, read on the forward strand.
TCCGTTTATTGAGACGGTAGATAGTATGTACTGATAAACGTTGTTTCCGTTTTCATATCGTATTGAACGGATGTATGTGAATAATATATATCTAAGTCAATATATATATAAAGTAGAATTATTAATTAATATTTTACATTCTTATTAATATTATATATTTTGATAATCATTGTTGAATGCTGATACTGGAAATTAATCTCATCGTGTCATGGAGATGGCAAGTTGTACGTACACACAAGCGACAATATCATTTCCTTAATAATAAAAAGGTGTATAATTGGTTGGTATAATAATTTTATAGAGAAATTAGCAAGTTATTTTTATTATTTATATATATATTACTCATTATTATATCCATCCAAATGACATAGTGTTGAATAAAAAATTTCACCACGGCGTGGAGACTATAAGCTGTACTTACGCACGCAGGGTGACATTGTCATTCCTAGGATGTATATAAAATTGATTATTGTTATATTATATTTAAAATAACATCCCATTATGTATAAGGTACTGGAGTTATTATTTTGTTATGGAAAAAAAAAGAAAGAGAATGTGGAAAAAGAAAAGAACTTTGAAATAGGTGATAAAATAATTACCTCTTTTATGGGTGTTTCCATTTCATTTGAACAAAATGGCTCCATAGATTGGATTTAAGCTCATGGGAAGGCCTGTAAAATAAATTGAGGGAAGTTTGGAGGATATTTGGGTAGGGTTTTTCTGAACCAAATGTCCATAGAGGTGTGATTTTGAGATAATGAGATGTACTCTTTTATAAGAGAGGTGAGGGTCACTTGACGAAAAGTTTGAAATATTATTTTATTATAAAATAATTTTCAGTTTCTAATGGATAAAAATTGATTTATTATTAAGATAAGGTGGGGATGGGACTAAATCATCTCAAACAATAGGTTTTATATAAGTTTATTCCACTATATTACCCCTGTCATTTATATTTAACACTTAAATAAATTGTTTATCTTTTACCATAACATCTTGTATTATTATAATAAATTATTAATAAACATACTATACATAGATAATAGACATAAATGTGGTTAATTAATGACATATTTATCATTAAATAATTCCTTTTCTAGAAACATGTATTTTTAAGAATATTATATAATTTAATAATATAGTATTTGTTTTAAAAACTCATTTATGTCAATTCGGACACTATTTAGTATTTGGTTTTTGTGAAAGTCATAAAAAAATTATTTATTCAAAATAATAATAATTTAATCAACCCTATAATGTCATATAAATTTAAAATATTCATTTATGGAATCAAAATTTTGAATTTACATTTATTTTCATATTTATAATATCAATTATTTAAAATGTTTTTTGATAATGTAATTACTGCTTCGACATTGTGTCATAAATAAATTTAATTATAAAATCTCTATGAATTATAAACAAAATGGTATTTTGTAGGATATACTTTTAACTTTATAATGAATATTTATTGTCTAATTTATATTATAACCCATTATTAAAAATACTTTACTCATTAAACATTGAATTTAACACTTTTAACCATTCTTTAAATAAAATATTAATAAATTGCCAAATCTAATCCATGTAGACCAAAAGGGTCATATTATATTTCTAAGGTTTTATTTGGTCGAAATAAACTTATCCAATAGAATTAGGAAATGTGTTGAGGTAATTATGATATCATTTTTACCTTTAATTAACATATTTACTTTTAACTGTGGTAAATAAAAGTCAAAAGTTGCTATTCACCAAAAATTATTTTTATCTTATTGGACCACATTTTAATTAATTATGTCAACTTTGTCTATTGGATATTTTCAATTCAATTCACATATGTGGTAAAATTACGTTTTATTCAAATTGGAAAATGTGCCTTGAAGATGGGTAAAATATGTTAAAATTTTCCAAAAAGAAATTTATACATCAAATTTTGTTATAAATTTTCTCCAATGAATTACATTGAACTTATATGAGTATTATATATCTATTTTTAAATAAAATAAATTTATATAAAAGAAATAATGATTTATATAAAAAGTCAATTTTAAACAATAACGTAGTGTTTTTTTTACTATTCATCAGAAATTGATTGTTTTTTAAAAAAAATACCCAAAATTCACCCAAAAATGATTTTGATATTATGAATTAAAATAATAAATCTATTTTACAAAATTTAAAACATATATGTTTCATTAATTTATTTAAAATTAGTTCCTGTTGTCAAAAACCAAAAAAATAGGTTTTTAAAAAGCAAATACTATCAAAAGAGTAACATGTGTTTATGTGAAATTTAAATGTGAAATTACTTATAATTACCAAAATTGTATTAAATGAAAAAAATATAATATAATTACATGTCAAAACCGTTAAAATTTATAATTTAACACTATAAATTATTTTGATTAAAAAAATCATTTCAATTGAAATTTAGTATTTTTCACTATTTACCAAAATATGAAAGTTATTAGAAAAACAACAAAAATTTATCGAAAATAAATTTTTATGTCCCGATTCTAAAGAAGAATTTTATTTTGTCATATTGAATATATTAACATGTCAAATATCGGATTTAAACAAGGGTTCTCCATTAAAGCACGGTAAAATTGAATTTTCTAAAAAATATCACTTTTATCAGAAAAAATTGAATTTGTGCTTATATTATGTCTAAGGAACAAATAATATGTATGATAAAATTATATGGAGTATATAAAATTTAAAAATAAGTTAATACTATTCATAATCTCTTTTTGAATGACTAGTTTGATATGATGTGGTGTGTATGGACTCAGTGTTGCGTGTTGTGAAAATTATTGAATTACATTGAAGAGATAACGTACAATGAAATCCTGGGATACTAAATTCACCACTAATTAAATAAATTGAGTCCTCCAAATTTGAAATTGTTTTTTAAAAATACATTGTTTAAAATAGAAACTACTTTTGTGGAAAACCAACATTAGAAATAGGGTTAATAAAATTTAGTCTTAATAAGAGGGAAAGGGATATGAAAAAGTCACAACAAAATTGGGGTTTCAAATTGGATATCATTCATGGAAATTATAGACACAGAATAAGAGATAAATTTAATTATTTATAGAGAGTGTTTGAGGTTATCAATCAGAAAAAAGTGTAAAATTGAGGGCCTTAGAGCCATCAATCGAACATGATTTAAAATATCATCGGTTAAACAGAAAATAATGTATTTGAATAAAAAAAATTGGTTTTAATAACCCTTACCTAAAGTAAGAAAATTAATTTCTTTATAGAATAAGAAGAAAAAATATACTTGACAAATAGAGTTCCACACTTTAACTAATTTCTACCATAATCCAATATTTCACTATAAAAGATAATAGAACTTAAAAATATTCTATTTATTCAAATCGTATAGAGTACCAAAAAAATTAATTTAAAATTCATCAGTCAAAAAATTAAAAAAAAACATCATTATAAAATATAGGTGATCATATAGGACTATGGTTGGTGATGCACCCTTGTCGCCCTTCCATTGTGGGTTCCGGTCTCATGGCATTGTCGGGCACGACGAGTTGTCGCCCAACCTCCGAGTTGTCAATTTTATAGCAATCCCAAAATAATATTAAGAAATTATTTAACCTTAACAATAGCATCCACGTTAAAATTATTTCATTCCATCCTTTAGAAATACCCAAAATAATTCTGTCCAAATTCAAAGTCCAAAATTTATAAGAAAGGTAATCAAAATGAAGATCTTTTTTTCCACATAATAACGTGTGAATACCATCATCATGTATTCTTTTAAATCACGGTAACACCATAAATTATAAAAAACCCTTATTTATTACATTCAAGCTCATTTTTATCTTATATAATACTTGATATACTTCTTATATCCATAAATGTTGTAAACTCCAACAATAATGGAATAAACAAACAATTAATTAGTTTCAATGCTGTCAGGAATATTGAATATAATTTATCCAAATCAATCACATCTTATTACAAAATCACTACCTCAGTATCAGAATCATATTAAGGTTTTTCTATCCTTCAACCACGTATTTTCCAAAAAATATAACTTTCTATTTAATCACTTTCCATAGAACCATATATCCTCAAATCCTTAAAGAAATAGTACTTTTTTACAACTGTTATTTATTTCCATAATTCATATAACCAGTATATCATGTATACCACACTCAAATGCAATAATTATTTAATAACAACATAAGAACACTATCCATTATTTTTCATACGTGGTATTATCATAACTTGATTATTATCTAAAAACATCATTTGGAGAAAACTATGATGATTTGGACATTGATTCATGTAGTGTCCCAACTCCTTATAGATGAAGCATTGTACATTTGAAACCTTTTTCTTACCATCACAATTATGAACATGGTGTCCTTTATCTATAAAAATATAACATACTACCATTCCCTTAAATAATTTACCAAGGTGATTCATTCCATAATTATCACATGTGGGAAAATCCTTATTTCCCTTATTCACTATATCCATCATTCACTCTATCGTCCTCTTTTTTTCTTTCTTTCCTTCAAATCCATATGACTCAAGTAGTTCATTACTTATATTATTACCACATGAAACTGTTTATTTATATGATGCAGATATGTGGGAGAAAATTTTACTTTTAAATGTTGGCTTAATATGACCAATGTTATGATATTTTTTACTCTTTGGATCGGGCGTTTTACTGAAGTTCTAATTCATTCTACTGGGCACCATTTCTAAACAATGGAATACACGAGGTTAGTTAGTTAATTGAAATACATAATTCCAAACTAGTAAAATACCTATCATAAATTGAAATGTTTATGCACATAATCTATAATGATAAAAATGTTTTCCTTGAGTATGTATTTATTCATAAGTCATTCATAATGGTTTGTAAAGAAAATGTGAATTATCATAAGCATATACCCCTGGAGTTTCATAACCAAATTTGTAGTAAGGCCCGTTGTTGTGTACTAGGATAACCTGGGTCATGCCCGAAACTCCTTGTCGGAGTTTTCACTCCTAGGTATATCAGTTCTAGATCCACCTCTACATTCTAATATTTTGAATGGGATGTATTTATTGAAAAATTAAAAAATATCTACATTTAAAAAATTCTAAGAAGTCCTTATATACTAATCCTCAATGTATGTCTTAGGGTAATGTTCTCTAATAAGAATTTATCAAAATATAGATTCCACGATTTTTACTAAACATCCTCTGATACCAATTGTAACGATCAAACCCCAGAATGCAAGATCCGGTGCATTATTTAAATATGTTTTCATGATTACAAGGAATCAAGTCATGATGGACAGATCAGTTTATTTGTTTTGGAAAATATATTACATTTAGGAACGTTACACTACACATTAAAACATAAAACACAACATAAATATTTTGTTTAGAACACAATTATTCTCCTAGATTAACCCTGCATGTCATACATAATACACTTCTTTGAATCCTGGGAAAACAAAAACTAAATAATGGGTGATCTCAGATCCTCATTAATGGTAAATAATTTAGCATAAGCTATAAAATTTTATGGGAAGATGTGTAATAAAAACAACAACCTTTTTAAACATAAACATGAACATATTGTGGAGAAAATATATCCAACATTATCATATAAACATGCACATGGATATTCTACTAGTCGAATAATCACATTTAATAATTAATTTCATAATGAGGGAATGCCTATTGTCGAACATCATTACCACATAGTCAAGGCCTCATGCCAAGACTAAAAATATAATTTTTTCAAGGCCTTGTGCCAAGACACTAGATTGTCTCATGGGACCCACTAATGCATCGAGGTGCTATAGGGGGCCCCACCAGTTACATACTAAGTCCAATGCACTCCTCATATAAAAATATGGAAATCCAATATAAACATTCATATTAAAACTAGCATTGGAAATGTCAATAATTCAACCATAAACCATGAAGGGTATAAAAATAGCACATCCACAGTAAAAAATATCATCAATCATTCAATACAATATATAATATTTTATTATAATAAATCATCCTTAATCATGAATAATATCCAGTAAAATATGTTGACATAGTTGAAAATGATCATTAATAATTTTGGAGAGAAATATCTTTTTTGTGAAATAATTTATAAGTAAAACATTTATGAAGGATGTCATTTAAAAAATATTTTTGAATAAAAGTCTCTTATACCACTTTGAATATTTTAAAAGTAATTATCATTTTATAAAATCATATCCATATAAATAAATCTTTAAAAACATTTCGAAAACATGAAAATTAATGGGAATTATTTAGAAGAATAAATATTAAAAAAATTTAAAAAGTTGTTTTCTTTAAAGATTACCTTAAAAGATTAATTTTGAAAATTATTTTATGAATCCTGGACATGGATATTACATCTTTCCCGGAATATACTTACACATAAACCATCTCAGATAATAATGAGATTGAGGAGTTAACCCTAAACTTGAACATTCCATTGGTCAAGGGTATGTTTAACATCATGTATAATGACCATAGTATGTTATTAAATTATACAAGAACCATAATAATATTTCTTATATCATAAATGTTTCATTTATTACTTATAATACCCATTTAATAATGATTTCCATGTGAAATTAACATTTCTAGTAGTAATCGCTTTCTTTATTTTACATGTTTTAACATGTTATACTTGATCATATCATTTTCATAATGATTTAAATATATCGAGAATATAAAAAATGATTTAAATATAATATATATTTATAATATAAATATGTATAATAGATAGATATAGGATATGGAAAACACCGTTTATGGAGATGGTAGACTGTACGTACGCATAAACACTCTTTCCGTTTTTTGTATCGTATTGAATGGAAGTAAGTGAATAAGATATATGTAAGTATATATATATATATCATGTAGCACTATTATGTCATATATTACATACTTATTAATAATATATATTTTTATAATCATCGTTGAATGGTGAACCTGGAAATAAATCTCATCACGCCATGGAGACGATAAGTTGTACATACACACAAGTAAAGATATCATTTCCTTAATAATTAAATGGTCTGGAATTGGATGGAATATTAATTTTAAATAAAAATTAGAATGTTATTTTGATAATTAATATACATATTACTCATCATTATATCCATCCAAATAACATAGTGTTGAATAACAAATTACGCATCTGCGTGGAGACGGTAAGCCGTACGTACGCATGCATGGTGAAATTATCATTCATATGATGGATATAATAATGAGTATAGTTGTACCATATTTATTATAAAATCATATTATGTATAAAATATTAGATTTTTTATTTTGTTCTGGAAATTTAAAAGAAAGAGGAAGTGGAATAAAAAAAGAACTTTGAAAGAGGTGATAAAATAATTACTTCTTCTTTCTGTGTTTCCTTTTTATTTGAACAAAATTGCCTTATATGTTGGATTCCTACTCAAAGTAGGGCCTCTAGGTTGGAGTGGGGGATGTTGGAAGGAGATTTGGGTAGCGGTCAGCTGAGCCAAATGGATCTGAAGGTGTGTTTTTTAGAGAAGGGGAATTACCCTTTTATAAGAGTGGTGAGGGTAACTATTGGAAATGTTTGAAATATTTTTTTATTATGAAATAATTTTCTGTTTATAATGAATAAAAATTGATTTATTTCGAAGATAAGGTGGTTATGGGTCGAACAAATCTCAACTAATAGGTTTTAGAAAATTTTATGTCACTATATTACCCTATCATTTATATTTAACACTTAGTTAAATAATTAAACTTTTACCATGTCATTTTGTAATATTATAATAAATGGTTAATAAACTAAAAATAAAAATCCAATAGAACCCCATGTGGTTAGTTAATGACATATTTATCATTATATATGTCTTTTGGAAGAACCTTATATTTTTCAGAATATTATGTCATTTAATAATATAGTATTTGTTTTAAAAACTCATTTATGTAAATTTTGACACTATTTAAATATGAATTTTGTGAAAGTCATAACTGAATTATTTGATTGAAAAAATACTTTTAATCAACCATAAACTGTTATATTAATCTAGAATATTTTTGGATGGAATAATAATCCTCATTTTACATTAATTTATGTATTTGTAATATCAATTACTTTAATCTTTCATTGAAAAAATAATTACTGCATCATCATTCTATCATAAAAAAATTTAATTATTAATCTCTAATAATTATAAATAAAATAATATTATTTATAGATTTTATTTATATTTCTAATTAATACTTTTATCTAAATTTATCTTATGTATAACTCTATATTAAAAATGGTTTATTTATTAAACATTGAATTTTACACTTTTAACTCTTCTTTAAAAAAACAAAAATAAATGCCCTAATCTAATTAATGTGGACCAAAACAATCATATTTCATTCCTTATGTTAGGTTTGGTTGAAAAAAAATTATCTAGTAGAATTAGGACATGTATTGGTGTAATTATAATATCATTTTTACCTTTAATTAACCTATTTACTTTTAACTATGGTAAATAAAATTCAAAAATTACTATTCAACAAAAAATATTTTAATTTTATTAAACCAAAATTCACTTACTGGTGACAACCATGTCTCTAGGATTTTTTAAATTCATTTCAATAAAGTCATAAAATTACATTTTATGAAAAATGGAAAACATTCCTAGATGATGGGTAAAAGATGTTAAAAATTTCAATAAAATTTTATACATCTAATTTTGTTAAAAAATGACTCCAATTAATAACATTGAACATATATAGGTATATATATCGAGTTTGAATTTAAATAAATTAAAAATAAATAAATTATTATTTAAATAAAAAGCCAGTTTTAAACAATAATGAAGTGTTTTCCACTAATCATCAAAAAGTGAATGTTTTCAGAAAATTACCAAAAATTCACCCTAAGATAATTTTGATATTATGAATTTAAAAATAAATTCTATTTCACCATATTCAAAACATATAAGTTTCATTAATTAATTTAAAATTAATTCTCATTGTCAAAACTAAAAATACGGGTTTTTAAAAAGTTAAAGCTATTAAAATATTGACATGTGTTTATGTCAATATTTAAAATTGAAATTACTAATAATGACCTATATTGTATTAAATGATAAAAATATAATTTATTTATATATCCAAACGATTCAAATTTATAATTTAAAACTATAAATTATTTTTATTAAAAATGTTGTTTTCAATTAAAATTCAGTATTGTTCACTATCCACCAAAATATGAAAGTTATCAGAAAAACACAAATAATTAATCGAAAATAAAATTTTCTATCTTGATTCTAAATAAGAAGTTTATTTTTTAAAATTAAATTTATAAAAGTGTCAAATATTGGATTTAAAAAAGGGATCTCCATTAAAAGGTGGTGAAATTGAATTTTTTTTAAATACATCCTTCATCTGAAAAATTGAATTTGTTCTTATATGATGTCTAAGAAACAAATAATATGGATATTAAAATTATAAGGAGTATATAAAATTCAAAATTCAGTTAACTACTATTCATAACTGCTTTTTGAACAACTAGTTTGGTAAGTTGTGGTGTGCTTGAACTCAGTGTTTCGTGTTGTGCATGTTATTGAATTAAATTGAAGAGATAATGTACTATAAAATCTTGGGTTATTACAATGTAATATCTATAGAAAACGTTTTTATAATTATTTAGATGCACCATGCGTTTTTCTTGATATATAATTGTATATATCCTAATGATATATTTCGCATCTAAAGACAAGTCCTTATAAAATAATTCATTTATATCATACTATGATATATATGATATCCATTTTTTTATTATATTTTGGATATGGAAATGGGATTTCATGGTTATTTTAAAACAATGTCTTGAAATATAACAGATGTTTTTGTAAGTTTCAACATTAATACTAGTCACATTATGACTATGATGTATAAAATTTTCATTTAACAATATCGTCAAACTACATTTTATTGATCAATGTTAAAATGTAGGACTCATCATAGATCCTTTTTATTGACATTATAGTCCTAATGTGGATAAGGTAATTTTCATTTAGGAATTACTTCTTGCTACATTTTCTTGATCGATGAATGTTTGGCCAAAATATTCTACGACATTCCTACTCGAACTAACTCATGTCTTTTAATCAGAGATATATCAGACGATATTCTAAATTCCTTAATTACATAAATGAATCTTTGGAATTATATTTACCAGAAGATTACATTTGGAATAGTTCAGACTCTCTTATTGAACTAATTCTTAAATCTTTATGGACTATGTTTATTTTTTATGGTTTCTTTATCCAAACTAAATTCATAGAAAATACCAATGGTATTGAACTATATAGAGTATTAATAACAAATTGGGTATATCCATGATGTATAATTTTATATTAACTTGTAAAATAATTATCCTGATACAACTTGGTAAATAAGCCTTACATTTTTCATACATGGCATACTACTTATTATTCATGTACCACTAAACTATTTTTTGAGTATGAGACACCACAAACAAAATTCATTATCGAACTTGATTAATGTCTCCCGGTGTCCAATAGAAACACGAGATAAATGTTTTGGTTATACTCAATAATATTTTGACTTAATTTTTTGTCATTTAAATTAGAAGTTATGTGTCTCAAAATAGTTGACTTAGGAATCACCTTTTATCAATCGCTTGGAAAATATTCTTGAATTCTTGAAATGTTTTTTATTTACAAGGTTACTGAATTAAAATAGTCATATTTTATTAGTGTGTTATATTAAATATCCTAGAATAAATAAAGAAGAATATATAGATGAATATACACTAAATAATAAAAGAGTAATTTCTTCTTTAATTCAGTTTATAGGAAATAAAATTCCACGAATTTATTCCATGATATGTGAAACAAATAACCTCTTCTTTAATAATCAATATCATTATTTGAAGGATGTTATGAAGGTGAATTTAAAATAAAAATTTTTATTGGACTTATCAGCTGGTCATTCAACTTATTTTCAATAATATTTAAATAATAAACTATCTTTAACATTCTTATTTAGTGGGTGAACATTACCTAAATGGTAATGAAGTGTTTATTCTATCATGATCATTATTCAAACGTAAACAAAACTGGGTTAATTAGGTGTAAATGAGAATGTTATGTTTTGAAATATCAGGATCTTACTTCTAATTTGAACATAACCAGTGTAATCATCACATTCATATCATTCTTCCCTTTCTCCTTGTAAACTTTTTAGAGATGAGAATTCATGTATAATCATCTATGAATCAATGTTATAACTGCAACTAACATTTGAAATTAATGATAACATTATGAAATAATCATAATATTTTTTATAAATGGTTCTCTTATATACAATTTGGCACCATCACTTCCTGAGGTGGATTATCATGTATTGGGACATCGGCCCTTCGAATTCCCGATAGGGTGGTATTATGCCAAAGTGCCTGCACTATATTTGGAAATCTGTACTAGTTTAAACATTAAATTTTTACAAAATTATCACAGGGTTTTTTATAGTATTAAATTTCATTTACTAAAAAATAAAACTAACTGATTAGAAATTTTATAATGATTATCGATTTAGACATTATTGATTAATTAATTAAATCATTAAATTTCTTCTACTATTTTATAGATTTCTAGGAACCGTATATACAAAAATTGGAATTCTCAATCACTTATGTATTCTAGTGGAATGTATCCATGATCCTCTCATCATATTCTATAATCTATGGCTATGTCACTACTTAGAGATTTCGAGGTAGGATTTTAACTAGTCGGCCACATTAACTCACGGCTCCGTGATCCGTTAAGTGAAGTCTCAGCTTCTCAAAATCATAAATTGTGATTCCATAAATTCATGACTATAAAGTGATAGATATTCATATATGTATAATCCACATTTCCATTTTAATTAATTAAACTCATCATTCTCATAAGAACTCCCCTGTAGCAAGAGGCACCCTCAGTAATGGCTGACTGAGCACGACGAACACTTGGTTGTGTTCAAAGTCCAATAACAAAAATCATTTATGGACATAAAATTTCATTGAGGGTTTATGTTTTTTTCTCTTGATGAATATAATCATTTATATTAATCATATACATCTATGTTCTAGTGCTCACAACTGAACATTAATAGAAAATACATTCACATCTTCTTTATGCATTTTCAGGATTTATTATTTTATATATTTTATTAATGTAATAAAATGTATAAAATAAAAAATAAAGACATAAAGGAAATATATTTCCCAACTATTATTGAGCATCTAAATTGGTTAATCCATTTAAACTCAATGGACCAAACACGACCTAAGGGTATCATACCTCAACCATCGCTTGACTCTTGATGATGCTCATCCCCATCATGTATTCCATTATTCATCTGGTGTACCACATTTTCTTGGTGTGTTCCACATCATGCATCATTTTTTATCAATTCATACCACCACGTATTGATGTGGTTCACATCATACATCGTCTTTGACCAATGTACAAAAATACTCACGCACAGGTATAAGGGACTTGGGGTGCAATGTACAACAGAAAAAAAGGACATACATACACTTATACATATTAACTATAAATAAAGAGAATTCACTGATTTCCATTTAATTAAATAATTATAACAAAAATCAAAAGTAGTTTAAAAATAATTAATTAATTAAATAAATAAATGCACACTTACATGAGTTAGGTCAATTTTGAAGATCAGTTAGTCTTTAAAATTAAAGCATGATAAAAAATAAATTGTAATAAATTAAAGTATGAGGGTTATTAAATAATTTAAATGAATTATAAATTTAAAATAATTTAATTAATTAACATTTGGTTCAATAATAAATTTAATTATACTGCCAAAAAATAAATTGATTATTTAATTTAATTTAATGCCAAATTAAAATTAAATTTATCTGAGGTATTAAAATTATTATTATAACCCAAAATTAATATATTAATTAATTTAATTATTTATAAATATAAATTTATTAATATAAATTATTTTTGATCAACATCGGCTCTCGAAAACTCGAGCAAGCTAATAGTGGTCCACTTTGAACCCGTAAAACCTGTATTGGACTGTGAAACACTAGTTATGGGCTATTCTGGGCCCAGTTGACATACCTAGACCAATTCGAAGTGGGGTAGATCCACTCGGGCCCATGGTGGGGTAGATCTTGTTTGGAAAGAGATTGACAAAGATAAAACATGGTACCTCTCACCATGTGAGGATATCCTAGATCGGGTAGGGGGTTCGTGGCATGAAATTCATCATGTCTCAACCCAAATGGTGGATTGAATGGGAAATCATGATCAAAACTAATAGCAACGACATTCGAGGAGGACAGTAGAGGTGGAGGTCGCTTCAGAGGTGACCAGTCCGTGTTGCGGTTAGTGATGGTTCAAAGGGGAAGGGATGCCAATAGAGGATAAGAACTCATAGGACAGACTAGATGTGGATTAGGTGGTCAATGGTCCATTCCTAGATAGTGGAGATAGAATTACAGTTGGGAACAAGATGGCGGAAAAATAGCTGGAGGCATCGCCAGTGGGGTTGGCATTAATGGTGCATGCTAGAAGGAGCCTGGTTTTTAGGAAATCGTCAGAAGACCAGATGATGAATCAAGACGTCAACCATCGAGTGGGATAACCAAATATAGGAGGATGCCGACATTGTGGGGTAATCACTAGCTTTTTAGATCTTGAGGATGAGGGTGCCTGTGATCAGGATGAGGGGATGGTCTTTAGTGCTCAGCATTAGAGTCAAGGTGGCACCCTGGCACCATGATCTTGGAAAGAGGGATGCAGATCTTGTGTGAAGGAGGTAATCTATCTCGATGGAGGTTTCTAATAGGCGGTGGTGTAAAGACCCTCAAATTTAAAGGGAAATTTTTTCTTAATTTTCTTTTTGATATTACGAGTATGTAGTTTCTGAGGACACCTGATTCCGAGGCCCTATGTGCCCGGAATCAATTTCTGAAGTTTAGCTCGGGTAGGTTCAGTGAACGAACGAGCAGGTTTTCCTAACTTTTGAACCAGTGCTCAGAATTGAAATCTGAGGGCACCGATGAAACCACAACGTCAGTAATTTATTAGGAACACCTTTTCCGCTATTGCATTTCCTTGGGTGAGGTTTTTAAATAAATGGGTTGACTGAAGAACGAAATAAAAATTTGTGCAACAATTTTTTTATTTCTTTCCTAAGTAGCTATAACCTATGCATGGAAGTTGGAGTGGGACCCACTACATCCTAACTCCACTTTGTAGTATATTAGTGAAGTGGGGCCCACATGATCCCCACCCCTTCAATTCTATTTAACCAACCTCTTGCAATTTATTTCGTAACTCACCCGCTCCCTCGTTTTAAAGTCATGTCAACTAAAGAAGTTTTTATTCCACATTAAATGCATGGCAATAAAATGCCTAATTAATTGGACAATGTACGTTAATTAATTTGGTGAATTCATTTTGAATTTCAAATTAATTTTGGGACGTATGTGTGGTAATAAAATAAGACAAGGTCTTATTTTATTGTGGTGGATTCGTTGAGTGGAATCAAGGAGAGAACTCTCGCGGTCTTGAAGAACTTCATTTTCCTCACAAAGAATGCCGAAGATTCAACGAAGAATGCCATACCATCTTTTCACCTTCTTCCCACGTCGAAGAAAGCGAGACACCGCATCCTTCACCGGGTGTGCACCAACGATGTACAAAACCTCTTTCCGCGACGCCGTCTTCCGCGACGTCATTTCTCCACTACGATCATCGTTCGATGACTTCTTCCAGGTAGGGGGATTTTATATAAATTGTATATGTGAATTATCACCTCGTGTAAGCATATTTTAATTTCAGGGTGCTTGAATAATTTTCCTTGAATAAATTATATCCTCATCTAAAGAATGTATTTTAATGATTTCCCTTTGAAAAAAACCTAACGCGGAGGGTGCAGGACGAACAAACACGGCCCGACAACCCTCCACAGTTTATTTATTGGTGTATGGATCAACGGGAAATTATAAAGTTGGCCGTAAAATCATTTTTAACCCTTCTCAGTAATGTACGAGTCCCAAGAGAGCAGAAAGCGCAAACGGCGGGCAAAACGGACCACCGGAGCGCGTCCACTGGTCCGCAGATCGCGATGTCGGCGCGCCATGCCGGCGCAACAGCGCCGACACCCGGAGGTGGTGGTGCCATGGTGTGCCGCTGGTAGGAGCCGCCATGGCTGAAGCCGCAGTAATGGCGGAATGACTGGATCCCGCGGCTGCATGGGATCCGGGGAGACGCGGCGCCCAACACCGCGTCCGCTGGCAAAGGGTGGACTGTATCCTCCCCCCGGCTCGGCCCGCTGGCCAAGCCCGCGTGCCCCCTGGCCGGGCTGGGGCAGATGAGTGGACCAGGCTGGGACGTGCCCGGCTGGGCCACACCCAGAACCGGGTCGGGTCGACCCTGTCCGGACCGGCCCAGGTGGGGGTTGGGCCGGGACGGACCGGGCCCAGACCCCCTATTTCGGACTATTTTCCGTCATTTGCCCATATCATGGGCTATAGACCTTTGATCAATACACCGTTAGTTGTGATGCGATCCTTGAATAGAGACAGTCGTTTCATTATATTACGCTCAAGGTTTCTAAGAACTTTGGGTATGGACGAGTTTGTTCGAACACGAAACCAACTGGGCCCTCGGAGCGGAAACGATTATAACTTGAGTTGCGGATGTCTGATTGACATGTCGTCGACTTTGTTGGATTCCACATAGTGAGACGGACCTTTTGGCTTAATCCACTAGAGGTTTTGACGTAGTTGGAGTATGATCATGTTGGTTTTGACTTAAAAACCAACCGGACCCCTCGAACGAAAAATGCATTAACTCTCAGAATGAGCGTCCGATTGACGCGGAGTCTGTCATGTTGAGTTACTATCGACGAGGTGGAACTTTGGGATACATCAACTCCAGACTATGTGTCAGTTTATGTATCGACCCCTTGGCTCATGGAGCAGACTCTCCAAGAAACGAGCATGCTGTGTGCAGGATCCCTAGAGCTGGTTGCGATTGCGGTGACAAACATACTGGAATCCTCTGTGGGTTCGACGGTGAAGAAGTTCGTACTAGAATCCTCTGTGGGTTCAACGGTGAAGACTTTCATACTGGAATCCTCTGTGGGTTCGACGACGATGACAACCGTACTAGAATCCTCTGTGGTTTTGAAGGTGAAGACTTTCATACTGGAATCCTCTGTGGGTTCGACGTCAACCACAACCGTACTGGAATACTCCGTGGATTCGGCGGTGACGACTACTGTACCTGTATCCTATGTTGGTCTGACAGAATTGACCTATGTTGTAGTATCCTACATGGTTCTGACAGAGTAGCTAGACTTGTATCCTATGTGAGTCCGACAACTTAGCTCGTCTAGTATCCTATGTGGGTCCCAGCTAGATGAATCAGTATCTATATATGATCATCTCCTTTTCCTTTACAAATGATGTATACTTGTGTGAGCTGAGTCTTGACTTTCAATCATTATCTTCGATGTGATTGACTTGTTTTCTTATGTTTATTGGGTTGTGCTTTCCTATTTGTATTGGGTTATTATTTCCTATGTGGATTGAGTTGTACTATCCATTGTGGACGTGATCGAACATGGGCTCGGATGTTGGAGCTGAACTAGAATTGGTGACTTAGGTATATGTATGGGAATATACCTTAGTAGTTTTGGTTGTTACTTCGTTATTTTATCTTTCCTTTGTGGAATATCCTTTGTGGATAATGGGAGACCTTCGGGGTCTCTGAGTCCATACTGAGTAGCGTATACTCACTCCTTAACGGGCTATGCCCGCACTATGTTGTGTTGGATGCAGATGACGGACAGTGATGATCATGGTTGAGGCTTGTGGAGCAAGACGGTACCTGGAGGTCGACCACTGGGTGGGACGTACACGGAGCAGATGGTTGGACCTGAGGAGCTGAGGAGACTATCTATACCCACCCTTCATGTGGGATTTCTGGTGGAAAGCTCGACATTGCTGCTTTACTTTTCAGTTTCTGTACTTTCTTTCCAGTTGTACATTACTTTTCAGTTTGGGTTTGTATTCTGGCCCACTTAATTTTCTGCACTTAATTTTTTACGCAGTTTTACTTACTGTTTACATCTGCTGGCCTACTATGTGGTGTTTGTTTACTTTATAAAGGCAATGCCTTCACTTTTTATCATGATTTGCACCTTTGGTGTTAGTTGCCAGCCCCTGGCCTATGGGAGGTGGGCGTGGGGTATTCACGACACGGGTCTTGAGAACGGTTCGTGAAAAATTGGTATCAGAGGAGTTAGGTTCTACCACAGAACTCATGACTCTGATCTTTCTTCTAGGTGAAGAAATATTGTTAATGGTATTGAGTTTGGTTATTAGTCCATGGAGTCCAGTGTTGGTGCGGTGTCCGATGTATCCGTACACCAGGAACCTGACTTCTAATTTCCGACTCAGTGCACGAAAATATTGATTGCATGTGTGTTTCAAAAGTTTTCTTTGTGATTACTTTTTTTCAGCTCACCAGGAATACTATTTTGACCATGGCACACCTGTCCCTTTTACATATGTCCCTGTGATGGCAACCAGCTAGGGTTCCAAGATATCTGCGAGACGACATCCCACCGAGCGACGAGGCCTTGGTACAGAGCCCTTTTTCAGCAGAGGCACCGGCGATACCTCTACCCTCCGAGTCACCGATGCCACCAGCCCCAGCGGATGAGAGTGCACATCGCCTTAGTGCACTGCACGAGTTCCAGCGTTAAAGACCGCTCGGGTTATGCAGGGAGACATACCCTCAGGCAGCCGAGGATTGGCTGGAGGCTATATTTCATGTTTTCATGTTAGTGGGGACATCATCTAACCTCATGGTGATCCTTGTAGGGAGCCTCCTGAACGTAGCAACATGCAGATGGTGGAGCTTGACGCTCCAGGTGCACGACGAGGCATCTCTTCTCTAGACGGACTTTGAGAGCCTCTTTCGCTCAGAGATTACCCAAGCCACCCTCCGTGCGGTGCGCATTCAGGAGATACTACAGCTGCAGTAGGGAATCATGACCGTGGCCCAGTACTCGCTGAGGTTTACTGATCTCTCACGCTACTCCACAGATATGGTATGGGACCCGTTCTTCCGGGCTCGTACCTTCGAGCAGGGACCGAGGCATGAGATTAGGGCTTCGATGATCTCCCTCAACATTCTGACGTAGGCAGGGGTGTTGGGAAGAGCCCTTTTAGTGGAGAGTTTTCTCACCGAGCAGCCATCAGCAGCGAGACCCATCACCGGACGACACTGAGCGGAGTCTTCCCCAGCACACAGTCGACAAATGACGCATAGGCCCAAACGGGCCAGACCGTCAGATGAGAAATCTCATGAAGCAGACTTGGTTGTGCGGGGCACACAAAGGAGAGCTAGCTACATGAGGAGCATGTTGGGCTATGCATGCGGTGGGTAGGGTGAAATGGCTCGAGACTACCCAACTCGTCCTGCTGATGAGCAGTAGGCAGTAGAGGGACCTCCCAGGTAGAGGTTCGACCATGGCGGTCCGTAGTGAGCAGGAGGACGAGGCAGAAGAGCTGGCTGATCAGCGGGTGGTGGGCAATGCTTTGAGGCCCCACCACCACCACCACCACCACCAGGAAGACCACCTCGACCACAGGGAATGGGTGGGCATGGGAGAGCTCAGCTACAGGGAGCTGAGGCATACGACCATGAAGCTCCGAGAGCAGATGGACAGGAGCGGGACTACCTCAAGACATGGGTACTTTTGTTCATGTTTCTTCTAGCTTTGTTGATGTTATGTGTCTTTGTACCTTGAGCTACAGTAATAAATTTTTTTTTTCTTATGACGTTTTGTTCCCTATCCTTTTTATGTAGTTGATACTAAGAGGTTCCGGTTTAAAACTGTTGACATGACCCTCACTTTTGAGATACCTACAAGAGGAGACCCAGTGACCACAAACTGATGCTGACATTGTGAATCAACTCTTGGAGGCGAGAGTAATGGTTGGATCTCTTGGTTGTAGAGTCGAGGCCTTACGACGTCATCCTTGGTATGGATGAGTATCATCAATGTCAGGATTCACTGTATTAGGAAAAGAACGTGGTTCATCCTGGGGATGAGACCAGATTTCTCTTATCGGCAAAGAAGAAATCCTAGAAGCCCTTGTAGGACCAGATAAGGTCCTCATCGTCTAGGAGTTGATGAGGACAACTTTGAGCTGACAAAAGTCTTTTGCTGACAGGAGGTGGAGACCACTAGAGTTCGAGGATTGTGACCATGTTTTAATAGGGGTCTCACCTCGACGTGGATTACAGAGTTTTGGCCAGGGTGGAAAGTTATCTACATGTTTCATCAGACCCTTCTAGGTCATCAATAGGGTATGTGAGGGGGGTTTACCGCTTGACCCATCCACATCAGTTGCACCAGGTGCACGATGACTTCCTCATATCTCAACTGAGGAGATACGTGCATGACCCGACACATATCATCGACCATTGCGAGCTGGACATTGACGATGGGGTGACTTTTGTGGAGGTCCCGGTTGAGATCGAGGATCGATATGAGCGGGTCTTAGTGGGCGGACGATTCCTCTAGTGTGCATCAGGTGGCATCACGGGAACCTCCAGAAGATCACTTGGGAGCAGGAGGCTCAGATGCCTGCTTAGTACCCTCATTTGTTCCACTAGATTGTGATGTATTTTATACGGGGACGTAAAGCCCTGTGGTGGGGGTAATATAATGACCCCTAAATTTAAAGGGAAATTTTTTCTTAATTTTCTTTTAGATTTTACGAGTATGCAGTTTCTGAAGGCACTTGATTCTGAGCCCCGGTGTGCCTAGAATCAATTTCTGAAGTTTAGGTCAGGTACGTTCAGTGAATGAACGAGTGAGTTTTTCTAAATTTTGAACCGGTACACAGAATCAAAATCTGAGGGAATTGATGAAACCGCATCGCCGATAATTTCTTAGGAACACCTTTCCTTGAGTTTCTTTTGCTCGGGTGAGGTTTTTAAATAAATGGATTGACTGAAGAACAAAATAAAAATTTGTGGAAAAAATTATTATTTCTTTTCTAAGTAGCTATAACCTATGAATGGAAGTTAGATTTGGACCCAATACATCCTAACTCCACTTAGTAAGATATTAGTGAAGTGGGACCCACACGAACCCCACCCCTTCAATTCCATTAAAACACCCTCTTTCAATTTATTTCGTAACTCACCCGCTCCCCCATTTAATGTCATGTCAACTCAAGCAATTTTTCTTCCACATTAAATACATTCCAATAAAACTCCTAATTAATTGGACAATGCACATTAATTAATTTGGTGAATTCATTTTGAATTTCAAATTAATGTTGGCATGTATGTGTGTGAATAAAATAAGACAAGGTCTTATTTTATTGTGGTGGATTCATTGTGCGAAATTAAGGAGAGAACACTCGTGGTCTTGAAGAACATCGTCTTCCTCACAAAGAACCCCGAAGCTTCAACGAATAATGCCAAACCATCTCTGCACCTTCTTCCCGCGTCGAAGAAAGTGAGACGCCGCATCCTTCACTGGGCGTGCACCGACGACGTACGGAGCCTCTTTCTGTGACACCGTCTTCTGCAACGCCGTTTCTCCATGACGATCCTTGTTTGACGACTTCTTCCAGTTATGGGGTGTTCATATAAAGTGTATATGTGAATTATCCCATCGTGCATGCGTATTTTAATTTCAAGGTGTTGGAATAATTTACATTTAATAAATTATACCCTCGTCTAAATCATGTCTTTTAATGATTTCCATTTGAAAAACACCTAACGCGGAGGGTGAGGGCTGAACAAACATGGCCCGACAACCCTCTTCAGATTTTTTATTGGTGTACGGATCGACGGGCAACGATGAAGCGGCCCACAAAGGTGTTCTGAAGCCTTCGTAGTAATCTACGGGTCCCGGGAGAGCCACAGGTGTAGACGGTGGGAAAAACGGACCACTGGAGCGCGTCTGGTGGTCCACATAAAGAGATGTCAGCGTGCCGCTGCAGCTGAAGGCATGACGGCGGCGGAATGACCGGATCCCACGGCCGCGCGGGATCCTGGAGAGAGGCGGCACCCAGCGCCGCGTCCACTGGCATAGGGGGGACCGCGTCCTCCCCCCCCCCCCCCCCCCCAGCTCGGCCCGCTGTCCGAGCCAGTGCGCCCCCTGGCTGGGCTGCACTGGGCCAGGCCCCATCCAGACCCGGGTCAGGTCGACCCGGTCCGGACCAACCCAGGTGGGGGTTGGGCCAGGACGGACCGGGCCCAGACCCCCATTTCGGATAATTTTCTGTCGTTTGCCCATATCTTGAGATACGAACATCCGATCAATGCAATTTCAGTTGCGATGTGATCCTTGAATCAAGACGGTCTTTTAGGTATATTACACTCAAGGTTTCGGAGAACTTTGGGTATGGCCGAGTTGGTTCGAACCAGAAACCAACCAGGCCATCGGAACAAAAACGCTTATAACATGAGATCCGGACGTCCAATTGACGTGCCATCAACTTTGTTGGATTCCTCCTAGTAATAAAGACCTTTTTTCTTACTCCGCTTATGGGTTGGATGCAGTTGGAGTATGGTCGGGTTGGTTTTGTCTTAAAAACCAACCATGCCCCTGGAACGAATAATCCATTAACTCTCAGACCGAGCGTCCGATTGAAGCGTCGTCTATCACGTTGAGTTCCTATCAACGAGCCATAACATTGGGATACATCAAATCTAGACTGCGTGTCAGTTGATATATTGACCCCTTGGCTAGTGGAGCAGACACTCCCGGATATGAGCATGTTGTGTGAGGGAATCCTAGAGATGGTTGCGACTACGATGACAACCGTAGTGGAATCCTCCGTGGGTTCAACAGTGAAGACATTAGTACTATAATCCTCTGTGGGTTTGACGACGATGACAACCATACTAGAATCCTCATCGGGTCTGACGGTGAAGACTTTTGTAATGGAATCATCCATGGGTTCGACGACGATGAAAACCATACTGGAATCCTCCTTGGGTTCGACGGTGAAGTCTTTCATACTGGAATCCTCTGTGGGTTCGACGATGACGACAACCGTAATGGAATCCTCCGTGGGTTCCGAGGTGACAACTACTGTACTTATATCCTACGTGGGTCCGACAGTTTTGACCTCTATTGTAGTATCCTACGTGGGTCCGACAGAGTAGCTGGACTAGTATCCTACGTGGGTCCAACAACTTAGCTGGTCTAGTATCCTACATGGGTCCTAGCTAGATGAATCACTAACAAAACTTGATCATCTCCTTTTTCTTTACAAATGATGTATTCCTGTGTAGCTGAGTCTTGACATTCAACCATTATCTTCGATATAATTGACATTCTTTCGTATGTGGACTGGGTTCTGCTTTCCTATGTGGATTGGGTTGTGCATTCCTGTATGGACTGGGTTGTACGATCCTGTGTGGACGTGATTGAACTTGTTCTCGGATGTTGGAGCCGAACTAGAATTGGTGACATAGGTATATGTATGGGAATATACCTAAGTAGTGTTGGTTGTTACTTTATGATTGTATCTTTCCTTTGAGGATTATCCATTGTGGATCCTGAAAGCCCATCGAGGTCTCGGGGTCCCTACTGAGTTGCATATACTCACCCCTACATGGGCAATGCCCACACTACGTTGTGCTGGATGCAGACGACGGACAGTGCTGATCGTGGTTGAGGCTTGTGGAGCAAGACGGTACCTAGAGGTGGACCACAGGGCGGGAGATACACGGAGCAGACAGTTGGACCCGAGAAGCCGAGGAGACTATCTGTACCCACCATTCAGGTGGGATTTCCAGTGGACGACTTGACATTGCCTCTTTACTTTTCAGTTTTTGTACTTTCTTTCTAGTTGTACTTTACTTGTCAGTTTGAGTTTGTATTCTGGCCCATTTACATTTCCGCACTTACTTTTGTACCATGTTTTACTTAGTGTTTACTTTTTCTGGATTACTCTGTGGTGTTTGTTTACTTTATAAAGGCAATGCCTTCCCTTTTTATCGGGATTTATGCCTTTGGTGCTAGTCGTCAGCCCCTAGCCTATGGGAGGAGGACATGGGGTAGTCACAGCATGGGTCCCGAGGACGGGTCGTGATAGGTGGTCGGTCAGGCCCCCAAGTGAGACAACGTCATTTCTATACTAGAGGAGAAGGGCTCGAGTGGGTACCTCAGATAGTTGGAGTGTTCCATAGCTGGTGTAACTTGTCGAGAGAATGAGACACCCAACCAAGGGTTCCACCAATTTTGGTTTTGTGTCAAAATTCAACCAACCAATGATACGTTGGAAAAGAAAATCATTCAGAGATTCATTCAATATTGTTTCATATAATGTAGATTCATGCTATTTCTTTCAACAAACACATTAAATATCATTTTAATATTAGGAATATTATTATTATTATTATAAATTAACAATTATTATTATTATTATATTACATCGATAAAACAATGGATACACAAAAACTAGAATGCATTCAAAATTAATGCCCAATAACTATAAAAAAGATCCATTTTCAATAAAATTTCATAGTCGTAACTTGGATGTCTGAAATTGGATCAACTTATTGTATGTACCATTGTGATTTAAATTAAACCATCTACTTAATTTAAAGAAAATTTAAATCTTCTAGGGTAAAAATAATTACGCAATCCCACTAATACAAATTATAAGTATCGTGGTAACAATGGAAGCTAGAGGGATGAAGATTTTAAAAACAAATCATCATTGGGATGATGAGACTTGTCATCTCCAACGATCTGAACCCCGATATAGTCCAAGGATCTCACATAAATTATACAAGTACCAAAATATAAAGTGAAAACAGAACTTTTTTAGATTCGTTATAAACTTCTAGAATGTCATTCATCAAATTATAAGTACTAGCATAGAGATTCGATGACACCTTCATTGTCCCTATGATCACCACATCAACATACCTTTGGTGTGGGGAGACAAGATCGAACCTATTGCTTGGATTGATATATTCACTCTCTAGAAATTATGATAGGAGAGAGTGGATCTAAAAATATCAAAATGAATCATATTGAGTGAGAACCTATTTCACTATTTATAGTGAATATTCAAAATACCCACAAGGTTTTTAGACCTCCATTTATTTAACTTCCACTAAATAAATAATTATGATGAACTATTATATATCATAAAAATTTATTATTATTTTATAACATTCCTATAATATATATATAATATATTGTGTGATAAAACTGAGTCATTTAACTCAAATCGTAATTCCTGCTAAATATTAAATGAACATGGATTATAAATATAATATTCATTTGATTAATAGTTTTACTCATATTTACATAACTTTTAACTATATTAAATAAATTCTACCAAATTATTAATAATTTTAATAATATGAATTTATTTATCTAGTAGTGATTGATAATGTGGGAAACACTGAAAACCTGTGGTGGGGCCCAGAATGTTCAATATACATATTCAACTGAATATGGAGGATTCTTGAATACACTATTAGGTGTAACCCACTTGGCCCTTACCTTGATAAAATTGAATAATATTAAAAAACAAAGAGAGTAGCCTATAAACCCATTATAATCCCTAAAGAGATTAGTATAGTCATTGCCAAGAAAACCAACCTACGAACAAGCACTGTACAATATAATTTCTTTTTCTTTAAATAACTCATAATGTAGGAAAAATTGTTTTGTCATCTCTCTTTTCTTGATTTATTATTTTTTGATCTAACTAAATGGAATTACCCTTCACTTCCTTGGCCAATGTCTTATTATGTTACTACCATCCTAATAAACAAGGACTAAGATATATAACATCCTCAACCTAGAAGCATGAAATCCTTTCATGACCATTAAACCAATTCCATACCACCAATGACACACCAAACACGGGATACCTCACCATGATTTCATTATCACAGGTTTTTTCTAGCATCAATGTACACACTCAAATGGAATAAATTGGTAATTAACTGATGTCAAGAGACCAATACACATGTTAATAGATAGGAACAACCAATGACACCCAAAACATGTGGTGTTATTATTGGTTGGGTTGTACTCATGATCTAACTACTAGAAATAATAATGTATGAACATATTGAGAAGAAGTATCAATTATTTTGATCCCATGTCACCTGATATTCAAACATCATATGTGTCCAGTTAGTATGATATATCTTTACTATAAGACATTTCATATGATTCATTTCATATTACCTCAATGATCTCATTATAGAATGGGATTTCTTATAACATTTTGGAAAAAAATAATATATAAAGATTACCATTTCAATAATGGACACAAAATATTCTACACTACAATTTTATGAGCACGTCATGTATATCTAACTATATAAATTAAATGTTAATCTAAAAGAACTGTTAAGTTCGGTCTACAGCATCCACTATTACAACACATATATCTAAGGATTTTAGTTTTGAGGAATATAAATATCATTCTTGATTTATTTTTTCCAAACCATTCTCATATACATGATAAACATGGTTATTCCAAAACTGGGTGTGATACGTGTAATCTGTATTTAATTCTTTATAAATTTTGATGATTTTTTATATTCCTTTTTTAAATAAAATTATTAAAAATTACTCCCCATAACACTTTTTATATTTATTAAAGTAGTGAATTTTATTTTTGGACATGAAAATAAATCCAAATGTATCAAAACTAGATATAGAAAATAAGTTTTTTGTTACACTAGGAAACCAAAAATAATTCTTCAAAACTATAATAAATACTTTCAGTAATTTGAGATTGTAGTCTCCAATAGTCAATGTATCTTTTCATTCTCTATTGATATCCCAATGATCCAACTCACCTATGTTAATAATCCAAAATCATTATATTTTTAGTATTTGTATTCAAATTTGAGAACAAAATGTTTTATTTTATAACCAATTTATATAATGAGAAATATTACACTCAATAATAATTGTATCTAAACATTACCCTTAATTATTAAATTGGGCATAATTCTTTTTCTTGTGGAATTTATTTCCACATGACAAACAAAATTCATCTTTCTTCTTAGCCACCCTTTGAATTTTTCTATTCTTTGAATAGAGATTCAAAGGATCCTTAGTTTTGGAAATTTTTTCATACCATTTTTCCATTCCATTCCTTGAGTTTACTATATGGACTTATGATTTTTCATTCTTCATGTATTTATTAAATTAGACAATAAATGTAAATATATTCTGGAGATAATTCTCTATATTGTTAATATTAAAAAATCATAATAAAAAATGGGAAACTCTGAGGAAATGAGGTGAGTATGAGGTTTATTATTAATTACATAGGTAGATTGAATCATGAAATTTTTAAATGCATAATGTAGTCAATAATATAAACTACATGAGGTCCAGTATGAAATCAATCTCCTATAATTATTATAAAATGGCCATTGAATATTTCATATCTTTATTTTCCTTATTTCTCCTAATTTATGTCATTGAGATGGGACAACATTGTGTAAGAATCCATTTTTTTAGATTGTAGTGATAACTATTCGTTGATGCTATCATGAGACATTGTACAATGAATTAATCATCCACATATTTCTTAAAGAAATTTTTACATCATCACTAACCTATATAGAGAGCCTAGATGGAATTGGGAACTCTATCATGTAAAACTTCCACTCTTGGCATTGTATGATGTGCATTTTATTTTATATCTCATGGACGTTAGAATTTTTTAGGAGATTATATTCAACCAAGATGGATTATAGGGTTAGAGTCACAATCAAATGAATTTCCATTTCTTATAATAAAAAAATAATATACTAGTACATTATCTTTATTATTAGAAGATATGTAAAAATTTTATTTTATTAGTAAAATTTCAATAACTCTTACCATTGGATTCATATTTTCCTATCACTTGAATAATCTAGTGGAAATGATCATTTTTTCTATAAAAATAATATATATGAGAGACTGATCAAATTATTTAGAGGCATTTATACAATCTTTACCTTATAGAAATATTTACTCACAATAACTTTATTTGTTGAGAGTACTATCCAATATTGAATTCT
Organism: Viscum album; assembly: GCA_963277665.1. Classification (NCBI taxonomy): domain Eukaryota; kingdom Viridiplantae; phylum Streptophyta; class Magnoliopsida; order Santalales; family Viscaceae; genus Viscum; species Viscum album. Next base: position 793,852,463 of record OY728164.1, read on the forward strand.
TATACTCATATTTCTTTAATATTTGACTCTATGTTACACCAAGTCCTGTTAAAGAAAATAGTATTGATTTAAATTTGGTTAATTCAACCCAAATATTTTTATTTGAAATCTTAGATAAATGAGTATATTTAGCGGGGGCCAAACCAATATTTTAATCTATGGTTTCATTCTAACTCATGTAATATAAGGTTTTAACTACCTTAATATTTCTATTAATGGGTTTCAATGATTTCATAGTGGAAGTAAATGTATTTTAATATATCACACAAGTTAATATATGATATAATTGAAAACATAAATATAAAAAAAATAGAAATAATTAATTGAATATATATTTATTTTTGTCTTCACATGCCTATTGACTATCTTATGTTATCAGAGAACATCGCCACAATCACATGATAACAATATTAAACATGAAAGAAAAAAGTATATAATTAATTATATGACCATGAGATGTATTATATAGTTTATCCATAAAGGGGAAGAAAGATCAATAGAGACCCTAGTTAATTCCTTAATTCAATTTAGGAATCAAATTACAGTCCCTATTAAACTCAAATGAATTTTATTATATGGTTCTATTCTAGTTCTCATACTCAAACAACATCATTTTAAATTTATACATCTTTACATTGTATACTCACACATAGTTTATGGGACTCATGATCTGAGAATTATATTATACTACATAAATATGGACAGGAATTACCTTATATATAAGAAAAGATAGAGGGATGATATGAAAAAAACTAAAACTGATCTTTAATAAATAATTACTACATTTTAAAACATAATTGACCTAATAAAATTAAATAAATTTATTTAAAAACATATAAGGTTTTATCCTAGTTGATGAAATGAAATCATGAAATAATATTAAATAATAAAGTTAAATATGAAAAAAATTAACTTAAATGAAATTATAATGCCTTATAGTGGATGTTAACAAAAAGTTAATTTATAAAGGATAGGGATTATAACACTCAATTTATTTTTGAAATAATTGGCATTTTTTTAATTTTGCATTTTAAAAATAATTTATCGGGTTTATTTGGTCCAGTAATGGGTCCCTAAGGTATATATTGGTTCTATGGTTTTTTATCATGACATGGTCAGTAAGGTTTGTTCCAACCCATCCCAACCCAAGATTTCCGACCCATATATTGGACTAGTTGCAATGAGTTGTTCAAGCATGACTTAAGCATCGTTATACATGAATGTGTCCCCATCCCCCCACCCTCTACTCCATTTATTTTTTTTAATGATATTAGTAATGAATTTAATAAATTAAAATTTAAACAAAAAATATTGAAATTCCACAATCTTCAAATTCCCATTTCAATGCGATTATAACTTGGATCAATGTATTATTAGTTGAATTAATAGTGTTTAAAGATCATCTACCAAATTAGTGAAAATAAAATTTAAATTGTTACATAAATTATTACACACTATATTTGACACCATTATAAGTAATATGGTATTATATAGAATCATGATATCTGGTCAATTTAAAATTATTAATACTAAATCTATCCTAACACACTTTACTCAATATGGAAACAACAAATTCATTACAAGGAAATAATATTATTAATTTAAGTATTAAATACCCAAATTAAATCGTACCTTATTCATTCATCAACTATCAACATTATCCACTCCACTAGTGTATGACTTAGATCAATGGAACCAATCTAATAACCCTATATATCATCTAAATATTCACCGAATGATTATAGGTCAATGATATTTAATATTTGTGTTCTATAATGGATTTAATTGGTGTTTTATGATATCCCTTCAACCACATGAGGTATGTGAACTATTTATAAGAAGTAAAAACAGATCCATGAATATTATTTCATTATTTTATATCTCTATAACATGAGAGATAACTTTTTAATGATATAAAATTAATAAAAATATGATAACCCACTATTCATTGATTAAAAGAATCTTAAATAGTTAGGATTTTCTTTTTAAAATATCAATTCATAAGAAATCATAAAACTCATAAACCAGTAAAAAATGACATGAATAATTAAATAAATATTCATAAATATATCAAATATTTCAACAAAAATTTATGACATTATTATATTTTATATGATGAAAAATGATCCACTCACTTTTCACTTTCCTCAAATAAAAATTGAAAAAACCTTGAACATGGAACATTTGTTTGAAAGTAATATTTTTTCATATTTATTTATAATAATTAAATAACTTCTTAATACCATGAGATATGAATTCAATTAATACTACCCTAAACATGAATAATTAATTTAATTAATTTAATTATGATCATTAATACAAATTCATTTATCACCCCCTTATGTGGGACCCAGTTCAACCTAAAATACTATTCATTGATATTTTTAGAACATGTCGATACACTTTCATTGAGACCCTCTAGGACTCCTTGTGAAGGGATTAATGTGAAGTTACCTTAATTCCAATATCGTCATTTATAAACACTTCAAGGATCCAATAATTAAACAAGTTAATCATGAAACATCAATAACCTTCCCACAAATTCTACTTTGTAATATAACCCTTTTTGTCTAAATGTCACAAGAAGAAGGATTCATACATGTGTCATAACCCTATATTCTTGATATATCATTCTTTGATATTTCAGAACGAACATGTAGATGAACTACCATGGACCCAAATTTAATCAAATAGTTTCACATAAACAATATGGTACATATATGTTCTTTTATTAACTAAGAAAAGAAAATAACTTTTTTACATAGTCAATAGTATCCCATCATTTATCATTCCCCCTGACCTCACTAGGAGTATATTTCATCATGGTTTTCATCCATACATGAATGTACTCAATTCATGACTTATAATAACAATAATCCCAGGTTTAAGGACCAAGACACATGTCCAGTTATAGGAATATCTAATGGAACATATAAGATGTTAAATTTATATTGGTGGGATTGTAATCATAATTTTCTTTATTGGTGATTACCAATTTGTAATATAATGAGAAGAAGTCTAATTGTATTATGAGCCTCTAACACATTAAATTCAAATCATCATCTGTGTCATATTAGATATATTTTATTTGCAATAGGGGACATATGTTTTAGAATATATTGAATTAATTTATAAGTTCTCATTATAGTAGGAAATTATATAAAATTTCAATGAAATGTATACTATTAGAATATTATCACATTAATTTTAGGCAGATGAACCACCATCATGTGATAAGATATTTATTAATATTATTTTAATCAAAATAAAACAATTTTTTGATTATAGGGAACTAAATACTATAATATAATGATATAATAAGGTTATAATATATTAGATACATCATAAATAATTCTATATGATTTGTAGGTAAGTGATTTAATACCCAAGACCCTACTAAATATGGTAACCAACATATCTTGAACTAAGACATAATGAACAACATAAAGAGATTCTATTTAGAAATTTATTAAAACGATAAATTTTAGAGTTTGAAATAGACAAAAATAAGATCATTTAAAATTTATCATATCAAAATAATTTTAGTATGAATTTTTGAGCTTTTTCTAAAATGGATGGGTTTTAGTCGAAAAATACGTTATTCGCAAAAGGTGTAATATTTATAACTTTATTTTTATATGATATTGACATATAAGTTTTAAAAACCCTTTAATTAATAAAATAAAAGTTTATGGAATAGAAATATAATTTTTAATATGTTCTATGAACTTATAAATCCTCTGTCACAAATTTTTAGATCTAATTAAAATTTTATTTAGTTTGATCATATTAATGAATCTGGTACATTCATGGTAGATTATGTTTTAGATTTCAATGAAAGTATCATAAATGTTTTAATAATAAAACAATTTATTTCAAAAAAAATCCTTATCCATGATAATGTAATCTTATATATAAATTCAATGAATAAACATTTTATTTTTCTTGAAACTATTTTTATGTGATTAAGTGTGTTTATTACAAGAATAACATTTAAATACATTAGGAATTTTAATTTAGAAAATGATTTTTAAAATTTAAATTCATAAGTAACAAATTTGATAGAGCTGTCACGACCCATCCCTTGTAGCTCGTGTCGTGACTAACCCAATCCCGCCATTCATAGGCAAGGGGTTGGCGATTAGCACGGAAAGGAATATTTCCTAAAAACCGGGATGGCATTGCCTTTATAACATGTAAACACACACAACCAATGACATAGAAAGATACAAACCAAAGTAAAATATTTTGTAAAAAGAGTTTGTACGATATGAAAATGGGACTAGAATACAAGCCTAACTAGAAAGTACAAGAAAACATAAAAGTGCAAGTAAACTGAAAAAGATCCTGTGAAATCCCACCAAGGACCTTACCAGAATGGTAGGTACATCTCTTGAATGATCGTCTCTATGGTACATCTTATCTAATTTCTATCTCCGAGCTACCTCTAGTACTGTTACTCTCGTCCCCCGTCAACGTTGTCTATAGTCTGCTCCAAACACAATAAGGTGCGGACGTAGCTTGTGCATGGGTGTGTATAACGATACTTAGTAGCAACCTCAAGACCCTTTAAGGTCTCAAAAAACCCACAAAGGATAATAACAAAGAAAGAAAACATCTGAAACCCCAACTTAGGTACATTCCCATACATATACCTACGTTATCAAGTATACCCATCTCATTCATGAGGAAACAAAAAGCCCAACTCTTAGCCAGAGTACAACTGTTCCACGTAGGAAAGAACATCACGAAGGTAACACCATAAGGGTAAGTACCAAGAATGTAACACCGCACATAAGAACACCACAAATTTATCACCATGAAGGTAAGTACCACAAAGGTATGCCACATAGAAAAATAAAAATAAGGTCTCACCATGAAGGTAAGTACCACAAAGGTACGAAACATAGAAGAATACCACAAATGTATTTCCATAAAGGTAAGGACTCAGCTCACACCATGTATAACTTTGGTACGATATCCTAGATGATTATATGTAACTACTGAATCATCTTACCATGTTAAGAGGCAGACCCACATAGGATCCTAAATCATTAGATACACGTATGATCCGAATATAGTAGACCCACGTAGGATCCTAGTATAGACGACCCACATAGGATCCTAGAGTAATCACATGTGGATTCCTTGAGCGGATCCAAGTGAGGCTCTCAAACACAGCCCCATGTAAGATCCTAAAGAATAGACCCACAAAGGTTCCAGAATCACAGACTCACATAAGATCCTTTTTTCATGTTACAACCAGTCATAGGGTTCCCGTTCTAAGCTCACATGATTCTAGGACAGTGTGATTATCATGCCACATTTTGGGAATTCAACTTCCACGAAGTTCCATGAAGAAGTATCCCATAGGACCATCACGTGATATGGGTTTAAATGCAATAGAAGGTGCATCAATCAGAAGCACGGTCTGTAAGTTATAGGACTTTTAGTCCAGAGGGCCCTATAAGATTCATGTCCCATCCAACTTGGACATACCTCAAATTTAACCTAATCTAATGTGGGTTTTACCAAAATGACCATATCGAAATAATATTTCCAGGGTGGTAGATGGTTCATCAAACAGACACCAGTAGCTTAAGATATAGCCGAAGGAATGAAAAGGGTCGAAGTTGGTATGGGTCTGGACTGACCATGCCCGATCTAGGTCCTGCCCTGAGTCTAACCCGGTCCGCCAGCATGGCTCAGCCTGCGGGGCAGCCTTAAGTGTAGTTGGCGGTGTGTCGGCCCGCTTGGATAGTAGCTAGAATATCTAATATCCACCTTTGCACGGCGTGGTCATGCGTCGTTCCTTCACCGACGGCCGATAGGGAGTCAGCCGCCCTCACCTCACCGTTGCAACCTTGTGATGTGACACATGCACGTTGGGTGGGGTTGCCGCGCACCTCCATCATTGTCCCACTACCGAAATCTTCCCTCGATCTTCCATGGCTAACGGTCTACGACCCTTCTCTGGTGGAGTGGTTGTGCAGCCTCCATCTTTGCGGCCAGCCGGGGTGCCGACCACCGCTCTCAAGCCCTTCTGGCGACATTCCTAGGGTCACGAGGCTTGCCCATATGGCTCTTTCTTCATTCTGTAGACTCCCACACTCTCCTCGAGATGTCGAAATTGAATCAAGACAACCAAACTCCCAAAAAGGATGCGGATAGGCAGGTCCGTGTTTGTTCATCCCACACCCTCTGCGTTAGAACGATAACAAGCAGCTTATTTTTTCAATAAAAAAAGAATATAAATGTTCATAATTCATGACGAATTTCAAGAATGGGGAAAGGGATAAAAAACAACAATATCTACCTCGATTTCTTGTTGGTGGTGTCAGAAGATGTAGTTGAGGCTGTTGCATAACGTCGGTGTTCATTGCTTCTTCATGGCGCTTCTGATCCGGGCTCGGGGTCGGTTCCTGATTCTTTATTGGATCATGTTCTTCATTGAAGAGAATTAGTTTCTCCAATGTTCTCCCCAAGACTCCCTTTCACCAATTATTTCCCCATGTAAATGAGGAGCTAACATATTAAAATAGGTTTATCAATTTAATTTACGTTGGCACAATTAAAGTTGGCACACTTAAATGGCACAATTAAGTGTATTGTGTTGGAATAATTAAATGGCACAATTAAATGCAGTGTGTTGACACAAATAAATGGGAGGATTCAAAGGGACATACCCTCATTAAAGAGGGTTTTAGGTGTTCCCCAACACTAGAATTCAAAATGGGGTTTTTTTAGTTTGGGTGGTCCACACCCTTATAACTCAAAAAGAGGGGTTTCAAAAGAAGGATAAAATGATAAATATTTTATTATTCTTCTTGCACGAAAAACTAAAAAACTATCTTTTACCCTCATTATACTGTTGATGAGTTGAATGTCTCCTTAAGATATTATCAGTGCTACGAGTTCAACAGTGCCCTCAGATTTCAATTCCGTGCACCGGTTAAAAAGTTACAATAACCTGCTCGCACATTTACTGAATATACCTAAAAAAGGTTCATAAATTTATTCCGGGCACATCAGGCTTCAAATCACATGCCGTTAATTTTTTCAGATTCATAAAATTCCCATATAATTAAATAAATTAAATGGAATTTTCGTGTCATTACATTCTCGACACATCAGGGCTTTGCATCCCTGTAATTCATAAATCAATCTAAGGGAACATGTGGGGGTACTAAGCATGTATGTAAACCTCCCACTCCCATGTTCTCTCATTGAGTTTCTTGTACTTCTAACGTACATGCACTGAAGGTATCGATCACCCACAAATTACTCTCTCCTGTCGATCCTTAATCTCCACTGGAACCTCTATAAAAGTTTCCCCATCTTTGACGTCCAACTCGCCCCAGTAAATGATGTGTTAAGGGTCATGCATGTATCTCCCCAGCTGGGATATGTGGAAGACGTCGTGCATCCGGTGCAGTAGAGATGGAAGAGCTAGGTGGTAATCCAACTCGCCAACTCTGCTGAGGACCTAAAAATATCTCATGTGCCTCAAAGATAACATGCCACCCCGGCCAAATCTACAATATCCTCATCGAGGTGAGACCGGTAGAAAGACATTGTCACCATCCTCGAACTCTAGAGATCTCTGTCTCATGTTGGCATAAGACTTCTTCCTGATCTGTGTAGTACTCATCCACTCCGGGATGATCTACACCTTCTCTATGGTATCATGTACCATATCTGGTCCCATGAATGCCAACTTCCCTAGGTTAGTTGATTAGTCACTAAAAGTGACTAATATTCATTGTTAAGATCTTAATATTAATGTGTTTAAAAGTTCATAAACATCAATTTTAGTCCAATTCTGAAATTGAACTTCATTTCCCATCATTGTGCAATTCATGCTTAAAATGTCAATTTGGGCCCACTCAATAATTTGCTTGTGGAAATTACAATATTCATAATTTTAATTTTCAAATTTTGTGATAGGATTGATCACGTTGTTTGGAACATTTTATCTTTTAGATCCGATAGATGAATCCCAAAGGAAGATGGAGAATTTTGCGCCTGAAAGCAGAAGTTTGCTAGAAAAAGCATAATGGGCCTAAGGCCAATCAAACAAATGTGGGGCCCAGAAACCAACCCCAATGAAGCTAAAATTTATAAAGTAGAAATATAAAAATAAGAGGATCATTTTATTCAACTGTGGCCGGAGCTAATTCTGATGTTTTCATGATGATAAAGGGATATGAAGTTAAGATTTAAATGGTGGACTCGTCATTAATGCCCAGTAATTCGTCCCACCATTTCGACCGTAACTTTCAAACGGCTAAGCCATATTTCCTGAGATTTTGAGAGCATCTATAATACACATGTAAGAAGATAGTGTATATTTATGACACCTTCGGATTCGGCCATATGAAGTGTCAAACTCACACGTCAAAATGGAGTAAGAATCTGGATAGTTTTCTGGGTCATCTTCGAAACGTCAATTTCCTTTTGATTCTTCACCCTACTTTTGACTCTCTTAATTGTTGGGGGGTGAATTTAATGTTGGGGGTGGACCTAAGTATCCTAATATTCCTATATAAGGAGATGGTGGTGAATGAAATTATCATCAAACATTTTCCTTTGAATCCATGTTTTTTTTTCAATTGTAATTTCCCGCTTTCGTTTTGTAATGGCATCGTCAATTTCTCTAATGTAAGTTTTTCATTCACATTTAGTATTTTAATAAAATTTCTTCTTATTATTCACTTTTTATTTTCCTTTTCTTCGCACGTTGATACCGTTGAATATTAGTGTGAATTTATTCACACCTGCACTTGTGAGTTCATCACACAACGGTGGAGTGTTCATTTTGATTAATGTTTTTTTCTCTTCTTCAACCCTGCTTCTTTAAGTCAATTACCCGCTTCCATTGATAGAATAGCATCAATGGAGGGCTAACCTTTTATGGTTTGATCCTAGGGAGTTGAATTAGTTGGATTGAATGTTATTTGATGTTCTTAAATTCTTAAATTTGTTCTTTATTTTAAGAGTTCCTTTCTTTGATTTATCTTCTTCTTTGTCTTCACCGACTTTAACGACGATACATTTTGAGTGCTAGTACGATCCAATTCCTTGGAGTGCTCATTTAATTGATCCTCTAAGTGAATTGGTGATTAGCCTTGAAATTGTGTAAGGATTAAATCAGAGAATGATATTGAAGAATTATTTCATTTAATGGATACCTCTTGAACCGATGAACATAAAATCAAATGAAAAACAAATACATCCAATCAATCCCAAGAGACAACCTATGATCAACTCACATTAATTAGTTGTTTTAATTCAAGTAATTTTATTGTTTTTGTTCTTTAATTTAAATAAATATTTCTTCAAAACAATCAACACCATAGTTGGCCACTTCATAGCCAATCCCGCATCTAATAAAAGTGTCTCAAGGTTACTTCTTCGGTCCCCGTGGATTCGATACCTACTTGTACTTCAACGACCGCTTTTACCAGTAGGGTAAATTTGGGCACAACCAAATTTTTGTGCCGTTTCTGGGGACCCAAGTAAGTACCTTAGACCCAAATATTCTTTTCTCACCACAAATTCTTTATTCTCACCCTAATTTATGTTCTCTTTTCCCCTTTCTATTTCTGTGTGTCCAAAAAACCCCAAAACTAATTTTCAATCAATTCCAATGGATTATCCTCCAAAATACCCTTTCCTAAATCAATGCTATAATCAAGTCGGAAATCAATATTGGGAAACACCACACATAGGGAATTTCATTAACAAATCCTTAATTGAATACACCACACCAGAGGAGATGTACAATCAATGAGATGATAAATGTTTACAAGATCAATTTCCATACCTATCAAGAATGATTGAAAAGATAAATAATGAGGAAGTCCATGATGTACAATCATATATCAACCCTAATCCTGAAAAAATTCTTTAACAATTGTGTGAAAAAATGGATAAAATGAATTCAGAAGTTTCATCTTTCAGATTAGAACTACAAAGCTTTAAGACTTTTGAGGATCCCGTTCCCACTCAAGATGTTCTTTCCTCATCATTGATAGATGAATCTTTTATCCCAAAAACCTCCCATGAATTGAAAAAAGAACTAACCATTGGATATTGGATAACTGAACAAGATCAAAGAAATGTTGAAGGGTATTTAAATCAGGATGAAATTAATTCACAAGGGGAGAATTTGTCTTCTTGGATTGAGTGTTCGGAATATTGCTCCAATAACAATTTTTTGGAATCACCGATCATTGAACCATTGGGAGATATAACGAATATTGTGTCTATACCCACTCATGAAATTCAAATGGAAAATTTTGTGGATGAATCATCTTTTCAAAAGGAACCAATTCTTTCAAATGTTTTTAAAGAAGAAACAATTTTTGATTCAAATTATCATTCTTCATTAGGAAAATTCAATCAAACTAAACTCGATGTTTTAATACTTCCTTCCCTACTCAATAATCCCTCTATTTATGATAACCAAGACCATTCAATTATTATCACTCTTCATCTAGAATCTCACCATGTAGGAATGAACCTTTAAATCATAAGAAATAATCCAGATAAAACACGATAATCCATTTTAGATATTCCTTGGATTTTACCAATCATTGTAGAAAATAGGATTTCATACGAAAAAAATTTCAAAAAAATAATCAATCTCAATCTTGTTGAAGTAGAGAAAGATGGGTTAATTAAAATTTTGAAAGTTGGAATTGGATAAGTTGGGGGGTACAAGTCGAGCTAACTGCGTTAAACAAAAGCGCTGCATGGGAGGCAACCCATGGTCTTCATGTTTTCTAATCATTTTGAATCATTTTTTTTTCATATTATAAATTCCCATAGACTGTTGACCTGTTCTTCTTTTATGAGTAAGGATGGGTATGAATGGGGAGCGCCATATTCATCCATGTCACGTGGTGTGATCTCTGAGTAATACCTTACCCAGAAAATATAAAGAAGACAATGTATCATCAGTTTATTTTGTTTTGTTTTATTTTTTTATAGGTTAAAAAAAATAAAAGGACATGTTGAAATCCATAAGGAAAATCCATTCACCACCATCCAAGCCGCTGAGACTCAAATCCAGTATTGAAGGGAGACTATGGAATGCGCTATCATCATCAACCACCAGGTGACTTCATTCCATGATTTTTATTTTAAATTTCTTCATTGAACTCCTCTCCTACCCCCTTCTAACTTTTCTATTCTTTAAACACTGGGGACATTGTTATTCTAAGTTGGGGGGGGGATAAAAAATGATTTTTTTTTTCAATAAGAACATGCATGGAAAGAAAAAATTCCATTAACCTTAAACATGATAACACACATTACAAACTCTAAAATTGGATATCAAATAAATTTTTCATGCCTTGATTCTGATTTTAATGCACGTTTAAGTTCATGAGCACAGTTTTTGGAAAGTGCGGTTGTCCGATGTGATTTTTCAATGTTTACATTTTCATCCTCTTAATAAAATGCCACAATGCACATCTACTAGATTGTGGGTGTAAATTTGAGTTCTCGGGTCCCTTTCATTATAGCATAGGGTTCTGGGGTCACTTTTAGTTTAATTTGAGTATCCAAAAAAAAAACAAAAAAAACAACAAAAAAAACACAAAAAAAGACCACATAGAGCAATGTTTTGTCCAAATGCGTGGCGTCCGGCACTTGGGGATCGTGACTCCATAGTTGTCTTTCCCAGAGTTAGGCTTTATATCTCTATTGTAGAGCATGGAATTGATAATATGTGTGGCATCCGGCACTTGGGGATCGTGTCTCCATAGTTGTCTTGCCCAGAGTTAGTATTTTCATATCTATTGTGGTTAAAAAAAATAAAATCAAAAAAAAAAGGATACTCATCTTAAGGTTTAATGTGATTCCCACCTAGCGCTTCCATTTTTTCCCCTTGAACAATAAAATGGGCCCCATATCTTTTATGATGCACAACACTTTATCATCCTTAATTGGAATTGGATGAAATGTGGCGATGAATTTGAACAAAGGAATGGGCTTGGGCTTGGGATATGCTTATGGAACTAGCTTGTTTTAAATGATTTTGATGGGTTCCATATTTTTTTTTGATATGAGGTCTTTTGGGTGAGCAATGTGTATTTAAATGTTTTTGGAAAAGGGGATTTGGATTTCATATTTGTAATTTCTTTTGCTCGGGAATAGCAAAACTCAAGTTGGGGGGTGTGATTAGTCACTGAAAGTGACTAATATTCATTGTTAAGATCTTAATATTAATGTGTTTAAAAGTTCATAAACATCAATTTTAGTCCAATTCAGAAATTGAACTTCATTTCCCATCATTGTGCAATTCATGCTTAAAATGTCAATTTGGTCCCACTCAATAATTTTCTTGTGGAAATTACAATATTCATCATTTTAATTTGAAATTTTGGGATATGATTTATCACGTTGTTTGGAACATTTTATCTTTTAGATCCAATGGATGAATCCCAAAGGAAGATGTAGAATTTTTCGCCTGAAGGAAGAAACTTTCTATAAAAAGCATAATAGGCCTAAGGCCAATCAAACAAATGTGGGGCCCAGAAACCAATCCCAATGAAGCTCAAAGTTATACAGTAGAAAGATAAACATATTAGGATCATTTTATTCAACTGTGGCCAGAGCTAATTCGGATGTTTTCATGATGATAAAGGGATATGAAGTTAATATTTAAATGGTGGACTCGTCATTAATGCACAACAATTTGTCCCACCATTTCGACCATAACTTCAAACGGTTGAGCCAAATTTCCTGATATTTTGAGATCTTCTATAAGACACATGGACGAAGATAATGTATATTTATGACACCTACGGATTCGGCCATATGAAGTTTCAAAATCACACGTCATAATGGAGGACGAATCTGGACAGTTTTCTGGGTCAACTTCGAAACGTCAATTTCCTTTTGATTCTTCACCCTCCTTTTGACTCTCTTAATTGTTGGGGGGTGAATTTAATGTTGGGGGTGGAACTAAGGCTCCTAATATGCCTATATAAGGAGATGTTGGTGAATGAAATTATCATCAAACATTTTCCTTTGAATCCACGTTTTTCTTTCAATTGTAATTTCCCGCTTTCGTTTTGTAATGGCATCGTCAATTTCTCTAATGTAAGTTTTTCATTCACATTTAGTATTTTAATAAAATTTCTTCTTCTTCTTCACTTTTTATTTTCCTTTTCTTCTCACGTTGATACCGTTGAATCGTAGTGTGAATTTATTCACACCCGCACTTGTGAGTTCATCACACAACGGTGGAGTGTTCATTTTGATTAATGTTTTTTTCTCTTCTTTAATCCCACTTCTTTAAGTCAATTACCCGCTTCCATTGATAGAATAGCATCAATGGAGAGCTAACCATTTATGGTTTGATCTTAGGGAGTTGAATTAGTTGGATTGAATTTTATTTGATGTTCTTAAATTCTTAAATTTGTTCTTTATTTTAAGAGTTACTTTCTTTGATTTATCTTCTTCTTTGTCTTCACCGACTTTAACGACGATACATTTTGAGTGCTAGTATGATCCAATTCCTTGGAGTGCTCATTTAATTGATCCTCTAAGTGAATTGGCGATTAGCCTTGAAATTGTGTAAGGATTAAATCGGAGAATGATATTGAAGAATTATTTCATTTAATGGATACCTCTTGAACCGATGAACATAAAATCAAATGAAAAACAAATACATCCAATCAAGCCCAAGAGACAACCTTGGATCAACTCACATTAATTAGTTGTTTTAATTCAAGTAATTTTATTGTTTTTGTTCTTTAATTTAAATAAATATTTCTTCAAATCAATCAACACCATAGTTGGCCACTTCATAGCCAATCCCACATCTAATAAAAGTGTCTCAAGGTTACTTCTTCGGTCCCTGTGGATTCGATCCCTACTTGTACTTCAACGACCTCTTTTACCAGTAGGGTAAATTTGGGTGCAACCATTAGTCCAGCATGAAGGTAATATACAAGGTCAGCCATACACGGCCTCAAAAGGTGTCTTTCTAATGGAGGAGTGGTACCAATTGTTGTATGAAAACTGCACTAAGGGAATGTGATCATCCCAACTATGACTGAAGTCGAGGACGCAAGAATTAAACATTTCCTTGGGGGTCTGAATGGTTCCCTCATTCTGTCCATCCATTTGAGGATGGAAGGCAATGCTCAAATGAAGGTTCATCCCGAAAGCCTCCTGCAACCCCTTCCATAAAAAGGAATTGGAACATGCATCACGGTCAGAGACAATCATCTGGGGTACTCCATGTATTCGAAAAATCTCATGTAGAATGAGGGATCCCATGCTCTCTACAGAACCCTACACTCTGATCGGTAGGAAGTGGGTCGACTTGGTGAGTGGGTCGACGATCATCCAAATAGAATCATTACCTCTGGATGTACATGGAATTCATGTCACGAAGTCAATAGATACCCTATCCCACTTCAACTATTGGACCTTTAAAGACTGACCTAAGCCCACTGATACCTGATTCTAAACCTTCACTTTCTGACAACTGAGGCATCGAGAGACAAACTCTTCTACTACTTTCTTCATTCCCGGCCAGCGGTGCTGTCGTAAGAGGTCCTGGTACATCTTTTCCACTCTTAGATGTACCTCTAGAGGATAAGTGTGTAACTCCCTCAATAATTCCTCCTGAATTGACACTGGTAACATGGTACGTCCTATGAAAAGGATGATGTGCTCCCCACCATCAGAAAATACATAAGGTTCATGTCCTATGTATATTTGAGAATGTCGAGCCTCATAGTCAGTGTCCCCTTGCTGTGCCTCCCTATCTTACTGAATAAGTGAGGGTGTGACTATAAGAGACTGATGAAAAGCTGCTCTATCTCGTTCCACATAAGATATCTATAAAGCAGCTAGCAGCTCTATCGCTTCACCTAGCAGCTATATACCAAATCCCCTACTGATTGCATCTTCTACAGAATTCCTCTTCCTAGGAGTATAGACTATCTCGAAATCATAATCCTAGAGGAACTCAAGACAACATCATTGTCTTAGGTTCTAGGTCATTCTTAGAGAAGATATACCTAAGACTCTTGTGATCAGAGTAGACTGTAAAATGTTGGCCCATCAAGTAATGTCACCACTCTGTTAAGGATAATTCCACTACTGTTAACTCTAGGTCATGTGTAGCGTAGTTCTGCTCATGTTGTCTCACCTATCGAGATCCTTATATGATAACTGCACACTTCTGCATCACGACACATCTGACCCCGGTCCCTGATGTGTCGCAGTATATTACTTACCAAACATCCTCTTCCGGAAGCCTCATGATGGGGGCACTAGTGAGACTCTACCTCAACTTCTGAAATTTATGCTGGCATCTATCCGACCACATGAAGGGTTTCCCCTTCTTCGTCAACACTGATAAAGATTCCGCAATTCTAGAGAAATCTGGCACAAACCTCCGGTAGTATCCATCCAAACCTAGGAAACTTCGTACCTCCGTCACACTCCTGGTTGGCTACCAAGAAAGTACCACCTCAATGTTCAATGGATCCACTGAAACACCAGCCTCCATGTAGACATGTCCAAGAAATAGAACCTCTGATATCTATAATTGGCACTTTGAGATCTTAACATGAAGATGGTTTTCCTGGAGTGTTTCAAGAACTATATATAAATGATTATCATGATCCTCCTCCGCAGTCGAGTCGATTAGAATGTCGTCAATGAAGACGACAACAAAGCGATCAAGGTATGGCTAGAAGATCCTGTTCATGAGTCCCATGAAATCTGCACGAGTGTTGGTCACACAGAATGGCATAACCAATAACTCGTAGTGGCCATACCAACATCTGAAATCCATCTTCTACAAATCCTCATCTCATACTTTGATCTAGTGATAGCCTGATCTGAGGTCTATCTTCGAGAACCACCATGCTCCCTTCTACTAATCAAAGATATGGATAATCCACGAGAGTGGGTACTTGTTCCTCACGGTCACCGGGTTTAGGCACTGATATTCCACACAATGTCTCAAGCTCCCATCCACTTTCTTGGTGAATAAAATCAAGGTTTCCCAAGGATAAACGCTGGTCCGGATGAACCCCTTCCCCTGTAAGTCCTCCAGCTATACCTGAATCTCACGAAGCTCCGCGAGAGCCATCTGATGTGCTGGTGTAGATATCAGTAGTGTACAGGGGTACAAGTCAATGTAAAATTCCCCCTCTATGAGAAGGTAGATCCAAAAAATCATCAAGGAAGGCATCTGTGTACCGGTCCACCACAACAGGATAACTTGGTCTATCCACATCAACCGCTCTGAGGGTAAGGTTAGCCAACTGATTAGCGATCGAATGGACTCTCCTCCAGGTATGTCCATGTTGGGTGGAAAAGGCTCCCTTCTCAATGGTGAAGGTAAAACTATTCCCATCAGTTCAAGATGGCATTGTAAGGCCTCGATGCTGCTATTATGAGATCCCAGCCGATTCTCTTACCTCCTAGACTAATCTCACACTGATTGCACTAGTGGGAAATCATTGAATCTGATCCCATAAGATTCTATAGCCATAAATATTGAGACAATTCCTCCATCAGATTCTACGAGCTCTGAATGAGGGTAGTGGAAATAAAATAATGACTATCACCTTTGTCTATAAGTACTGCAGCTATGGTGGAGTAGGCATATATCTTACCTCATATCGTCTCTGGAGCACCGTGGTCCTAGGACAGAGCTTCCTCGAGATGATATTTCCCCTATCCACAAGCTCCGTATGGTCAGGGGGGACCACCTGGTGGTGGTGGCATAAACATCTTGAATCGTTGTCCACAAACAACTGCATGACCAGCTCCTCTGCCACATCTCCCTACTTCCTTCGGACCTCCTAAGTAGAACCTTTGTCTCTACTTGGGAGGTCATTCGACCATATGCTGATCATATGTATGATTGGTTGGGTAGTCATAAGCCATATGACCCTTCCCACCACATGTGTAACATTTCATGCTTCTCACATGACTAGCTCTATCTACGGTGCCTATCACAACTAACACTGAATCTTGCGGTCATCAAACCATAAGTCTGGTCCTCTTAGACCTTTGTGACATCTGTATGCAACCAGTTGTAGAAGAATATACAATTTGATTCCCGGAGGTGGGTCTCGCTTTTGGTGACTGCTCGGTAGGAAAACTCTCCACCAAGAGGTCTCGCTCTATCACCGACACCTTTGTCCAGATGCTGATAAAAATAATCGAAGCGCTGATCCCCTTCCCGAGTCCCTACTTGATGTTTCGGGACCTGATGAATGGGTCCTGCACCATATCAGTAGAGTAGTGAGAGAGGTCGGTGAACCTCAATGAAGACTAACCCACAGTCATGCTGCCCTGCTGTAGATGAAGAATCAATTGTATGCACACTGCGTGAAGTGTCGTTGGGACAAACTCTACCCAAAACAGGATCACAATATCTGCCTAGAGAAGTGTCACCTCATCGTGAGCTTGGAGAATCATGATCCACCATCTGACTACTATTTTAGGTAGAATATTGGTGGCAAGGATCACCATGAGGTCAGCTTGTGTCCCTACCAGTTGGAAGACTGTCACCACGACCTCCAACCAATCTTCAGCCACCTGTGGGTCCGTGTGACCCCTGAAACTGGGTGGCCTCTAGTATTGCAACTTGTGCAACACACTAAAGTGGCATGCACCCTCCAATATTGGGGTTGGTGGTATCGGTGACCCATCAGGTAATGGTACTGTTGGTTCCTCTGCTGGTGCCTCTATTGATAATGGGCCCTGCACTGAGGCCTCGTCTCTTAGTGGGCTATCATCGTGTACCATACCATGATCCCTTGCTGGATGTCTATGTGCAGGCATACTAAAAATAAAAATATGAACCATAGACAATAATTTATACCTGATGAGATTAATAAAAAAGGACACAATGAAAACTTTTGGAAACACATACACAATCTATGTTTTGTGCACTAAGTCAGAAATCATATGTTAGGGTCCTGGTGTTTGGATACGTCGGCCACCACATCAATACTGGAATCTATAAACTAATAACCAGACTCACAATTCATAACATTATTTCAATTAAAAAGATCATAGTCCAATGTTATATAGTAGAACCCACTTCATTGATACCAATTTTTCATGACCCATCTCCTAGGGCACGTGCCATGACAACCGATATCCCACCTTCTATATGCTAGGGGCTAGCGACTTGCAACGAAAGGCGTATTCCACAAAAACCTGGAAAAAATTCATTTGAAACCTGTAAAAACTCAGAACCATGAACATAACAAGATACAAAAGAAGTTAAATGTATATTAAAAATAGTGTGTATAGTATGAAAAAGCGGCCAAAATACAAGCCCAATGGGAAAGTACAAGAAAACTAAAAAGTAAAAGTAAACTAAAACAGCTCCTTTGAACTCCCGCCAAGGACCCTAACTGAAGGGTAAGTACAGATCATGAACGTTCGCCTCCTCTAATATCCACCTCTCAGATACCTCTAGTTCTAGTACTCTCATCCTTAATCAGTGATGTTTGTTGTCTAGATGAAACACAACATGGTGTAGGCGTAGTCCATGTACAGGTGAGTATAACGATACTCAGTAGGAACCCCAAGACCCTCGAAGGTCTCAAAAAACCCACAATGGAAAACCACAAAGCATGAAAACATCTGACAACCCTACTTAGGAATATTCCCATCCATATACCCAAGTAATCATGTATACCCATCTCATTCATTAAGTAACATAAGGTCCAACTCTTAGACAAAGTACAACTATTTCATATAGGAAAGAAAGCCACGATAGGTAACACCACATGGTTAAGTACCATGAAGGTAATGCAACACAGAAGAATAACATGAAGGTATCACCATGAAGGTATATACCACAAAGGTACACCTCATAAAATAATACCACAAAGGTATCACCATGATGTTATGTACCACAATGGTACGCCACACAGAAGAATACCACAATGGTATTACCATGAAGGTAAGGGCTCAGATAACACTAGGTATAACATAGGTACGGAAGAAAATATGATTTGATGTAACAACTAAATCATCCTACTCTATGAAGAGGCAGACCGACGTAGGATCCTAAATCATCAGACCCACGTTGGATCTAAATACACCAGACCCAGGTAGGATCCCAATACAGCAGACCCACGTAGGATCCTAAATCATCATACCAACGTAGGATCCTAGAATAGTCTCACGTGGATTTATGGAGAGGATACAAGTGAGAATCTTGAACATATAACCACTTAGGATCCCAAATCACAGACCCACATAGGATCCACATGCACAGACCCACATAAGATCCTTTTCTCATGTTACAGCCAGCCATAGGGTTCCTGCACTAAGCTCACATGATTTCGGTGGGTCTGCTCATCCAGAAATAGGTTAATACTACAATGGACACGAAGTCCTGAAAATATGTATTCAAAATTCTGTCCATTTGATAGGGGTCTCAAAACAACTGACAGTGCGTCAATCAGATGCCGGATCTGTAAGTTATTGGCCTTTTGGACCTGAAGGCGTAGTTGAATTTGTGTCTGATCCAACCCGGACTTACCCCCAATATTATCCAAAACTCAAGTGGGGTATTTCAAAAGGACTTTCTAGTTCCAAGGTTCATGGAACTACATACGGTTCATCAAATGGACTCTTTTAGCTGATGATATATCAAAAAGAACGAAAAGGGTTGAAGTTCGTCCGGGTCCTGTCCGACCTAGTTGGAGTGACCCGACCTGAATCATGTCTGGACCACTGGGATGCCCGCACTGGGCAGCCAATTGGGCTCGTGACTGGATGGTAGGACAGAATCCACCACGTGGCATGGTCATGCACCACGCCATCCCCATTAGCCAACAGAGATCCTGCAGCCCTCGCCTTGCCACCACGGCCTTGCTCTGTGGTGCCTGCACGTCGGGCGGTGTGGTCGGGCACTGCCTTCAATGAAACACTACAGGCCATGCGCCAGATACCGTCCTCACTCTACCACATTTTATGGGCCATGACCCTTCTTCTACGGCGTAGTTGTGCTGCCTCAGTCCTCGCGGCCGACCGGGGTGCCGGCCGCCGCTCTCTATCCCTTCCAGCAATGTTCCTCTGGTCACCGGGCACACCCTGGTGCCCAGTTCTTCATTCTGTAGACTCCTGTACTCTTAAATGGATTTATTTGTCAATTGAATAGCATTAAAATCCCACAATAGTTACTGATAGTTGGGGTCAAGTTTGTTAGTCCCACACTCTCCACGTTAGAACAATACAAAGCAACTTATTTGTTCTTGAATCAAGAAAACTAAATATGTTCTTAACTTAAGATGTACGCCATGAATAGGGAAAGTCATAAACAAACCACAACCCCTACTTTTATTTCTTGTTGGAGCTGTTGTAAGAAGAAGTTGATGCCATTGATGAATGTCGCCATTCGTTGCTTCCACCAGGCACTTCCGATCGGGGATTGGGGTTGGTCCCTCATTCATCATTGGAGCCAGTTCTTCGTTGGAGAGAATGAGTTTCTCCAAATTTTTCCCCATGCCTCTCTTTCAAAAAAAATTCCCCAAAGAAATGAGGAGACTAGAAATTAAAATATGATTATCAATTTAATTTATGTCGGGATAATTAAAGTTGGCACAATTAAGTTTATTACATTGGAACAATTAAATGGGACAATTAATTGTATTGCATTGAAACAAGTAAATGAGAGGATTCCAAGGGACATCCCCACATTGAATAGGGTTTCGGGAGGTCCCCATGACTAATATAAATAATGGGGGTTTTCTAGTTCAGGTGGTCCCCACCCCTATAACTCAACAGAAGGGGTTTCAAAAGAAAACGAAAACGTTAAATGTTTTATTTGTCTTCTTCCAAAATAAATTGAAAAATAATCTTCTACCCTCAGCCTACTACGGTCGAGGTAAAAGTCTCCTTAAGATAATATCGTCACTGCGAGTTCAACGGTGCCATCATATTTCAATTCCCAGAACTGGTTCAAAAGTTACAAAAGCCCACTCACACGTTTACATAATGTACTTAAAAATGGATTATAAATTCATTTTGGGCAGACCGAGTCTTAGAATCACGTGCCGTCAATTTTCACGGACTCAGAAAATTATCATATAATTTAAAAAATTGACATGGAATTTCTAGGTCTTCAAAAAATGGTCAATATTGATATTTTTCGCATTTTTACCATTTAATCATGAATATTTACTTTACATTATTGATAAGGTAAGGGTTACTCCCAAAATTACTCTTCTTATCACTTAGAACAGAGTAACTTCTCCCCCACATCAAGACTCACCATTCCATAGAATTAATCATTGAAAATTTTCCATCATTATTGTCCTATAATTATATCCAAATTTCAATGATTTTAGTCACCATTAGTTAGAATAATTCATTTATAGAAATTTCCATGGAAAATTCAATTCCCAACCCTGAGTATTATAAACTACTTTGATTATATAAATAATTATATTCAATATATTTTATTACTGAAACACTTATATAATAATATAAATTTCATTTATATACATTAATGTTACTATATTATGGTTATTATCATTTTATATTCACCCATTCCATCCATTAAAAAAATCACTAATCATTCATATTTGTGGACTACCATCACCATAAGAGTAAAAAATAATATTTCAAAAACATCAATAAATATTATTTACTAGAATTATGTATTGAGTATATATGATTATAATGATACCTTTAATTTTTTGTAATGAATTATTAAATAACCTGTTATTTATATGATTAATAAACTATCATCATTAATTTAATCATTTAAAATAAGAATTGAAAGAATAATATATTTTATTCAATCTATGAAATATTTTCCTATCCATTACATATTCTTTGAAAACTATTTTAATTATAATATATCACACTAATAAACAAAAAATAATATCATTATGTTTCTACTATAATGATATTAAAACCAAACCACCTCATAATCAATCATTAAATTAGGTATGCTAATGTTTGGATTAGTTTAACTCCCAGCATAAAAAATACTTGGAATTTATATCATGGAAGAAGACAAGAACATAATAACTAGTATTATTTAACAATAATGGGTAAATAATTCCTATTAAAATTTTGGATATATTATATCAATATTTAATTCACCAATTAATAATACACCGTTCGATCATCCACAATCACTTAACTATGCTTATTATTGATTTTATATTCAATAATAAAGCCACAAAAACTCATGAAAATAATTTAAAAAATCATATTTAATTTTAAAAGTTACCTAATAGTAACATTAATGACATATTAATGATAAAAATTTTAATAATAAAGAATACAGACACTCCTATTAAGAATCCAGTAAAAAAATTTAAAACTATAAACACCCGACGTGGAAAATAGGTAGAATTCATATATATAATGACTATTTATGAATATTATAAATTAATATGGTTATTATAATGGTTTTAAATTAATATATTAAGATATATATGTATTTTATACCTAATATTAGAGTACGTTCATGGAAATTTGGACAATAGGTAAGGGTTTTAGTGTCATATTATTCCCTTCGGGACATGTTTGTGATTATACAACTAATTTCATTTATATAATGTATATATTTAAATTTTGGGATGTTATATTATAAAATTTATTTTTTCATGGTATATTAATTACCATTTTAATCCCAATAATTCAAGATGTTTTGATTAAATTTTCACCAAACCCATAATTGGGGTTTCATCCATCATAATGTCTATTATTTAGATGCAATGTTACATTAAACACATATTTTATTTTTGTGTGGTGAATACATTTACATAGAATAAATATTAATATATTAATCATAAAATTTAAGGGATTTAAAATTTATATTTTTATCCCTTCATAATATTATTTTTATTCAATATTTGTTCCAATAGTTGTAAAATTCATTATTTTTCATTGTGAAAAAACCATCCAACATTATGGTAATGTAAAACTATGTGTAGTTTTCTGAAAAATTAATCCCTATATGTATACTATAAATTTAAAGTAGATTGGGAAAAATAAACAAAGGGGTAAACACCCTAAAAAGGGTTGGCTATGCATTGACTATATCATCACTCTGATTCACAATGAATGAGAATGAGACTGCACACCAAGCTTCACAGTCATGGGGGATATTATTATGAATGTTCGTAGGATATTTATAAACCATGATGATTTTTTTATTATTTACTTAGTCACCTACAATTGGAAAGTACTAAACCAAATTATTATTTTTTATTTGTAACTCATCAAAATTTAAATAACTTCACCAATAAAATTATTTGATATGTATAATTATTTTTACATTGATGATACCCCACATATTCTATGTTGATTAAGGGATACTACCTTATATAAAATAATTAGTCCACTAAATAGAGAAGTATTTTTTTAAATATTTTTCATTGTATAGATAGTCATGTTTTTATCAAGATAGAATTTCATTAGGGAATTATATTAATGTTCTTACAGATTCTTATGGTGAATGAATTAGATATAATAAATTTTCATGTGGTGTTACATTATCTAATTAAGGTACACCTTATTTCAGATTTTTCTTAGCATTCAAAAGTGTTTTAATGTAATTTTAGTTGAGATAGTGTTTTTCTAGATACTAGAAGTAGATATAGTCCATGTTAGTGTGAATCTTATAGATTAAATATGCTAAAAATGCTCAACTAAACAGTTGATGGAATCCATTAGCTATCTTATAGAGTATATATGATCTATATTATGATTTTAGACCCCACCGACCTATCAGTGGAGGCCACCGTCTCACTAGTCACCTCATTCCTGGCCTAATGAGGACATCTATATTTTTTTTAAAATAAAAATACCTCTCCCATTATACCCTTATTTCAAACATTCTGTAACCCCCAAAACCCTATGAGATCTCTTATGATGATTTTGTGATATCTCTTTCCCTTCCATCACCTCTTTTTGATTCCTATATAGTGGTTTGATCACGTGATTCCTATCTAGTAAGTTATTTGTCAATTTGGATCAATCCTCATCTATTCTCATTGATTAAAACTAATTAGATCCTTTATTTATTGATCAAATCTAAAGGTTTTGACACGTACTAACAAGGTAATTATTGATATTTGATATAATCAACACCATAATTTTGGGCATTGGAATTTTCATATTATTTAGAAAAAGACCATTCTTGGTAGCGGATATTAATGATATTTTTGGATATTATCCTACCATTTGGGTTTTTTATCATAAATATTGATCATATAAATATATTAATGGTGGATTTAGATAGGTTCTAGTGTTTAGTTGTATAATTTTATTTAGTCTTCAGCACTTATAATTGAATGAAATTGTTCTTATGGAAGGTGGTCCTTATCACTAGTAAAAATTTATATAGGTTATTGGAATTAATATTTTGGAAAGCATGTATAGCCCCATGATACCCATGCTTGATGGTTGATCACCTAAGGTATGCTTGTATATCCATGTGAAAACTATTCTTGATGTTTCTTATATGTGTTTTCTGATGGTTATGAATCTTGATTGATATTATATGATATTTGATCTATTATTTTATTTTTTATTTCGTGTATTCATCCTCTATATTCTGTATTTTATCTTGTAGGTTGAACTTTATAGACCTTCCCAGAATGGGGATGTGTCAGATTTTTTTCAACATTAATTTGGGTTATCACTTCAATATGGATGTGTCAAACAAGTTTTTAGACAATCCCATTGAAGGGGATGTGTCCGGAAGTATGTAACTTTTCCTCAAAAAATGGGGCTGAAGTATGAAATGTCTGTCTCTAATGACACAAAAACATATATTATTCATATTTTAAATACATATTTCTTATCTAAATTTTATTTATTTTTCATATAATGAACCAGCATATATATTTTTGTTATGTGAAGGTTAGTTGGTGGTATCCTACTAGGTATTGTGCTCACACTATACTCAAGCATCTTTGTAAACATTTACATTTCATGACTAGGGATATAGTAATGAAAAAAATTATTTATGGATGATGGTTTAGTATGTTAGTTAGAGGCTGTGGGAATTAATGGATCTACCTCTAGATAGATGTCTGATATGTTTTTTAGTTTCTTTACTCTATAATTTGATCCACTGCCTATGGGGATCCATTTTTTTCATAGATTATGTCATATAAATTTTTATAGTGCTATTAAATGGGTAGAAACATTATATGTATGTTACTACTATGATGATTTTGGATTTATTAATTAATTATTTATTGTTGATTATTTGTTATCACTCCCATTATATACATTTATTGACTCATGTCAATGTCATAGTCACCCTTGGATGTTCCTCTTAGTCATTGGAAATAATGGACAAACTATTATATGTATAGAAGCACATATAATTTCATGTGGATATTTTCATTGGATATAGTTGTTCGAGTCATGGTGTTACAAAATGGTATCATAGAAATAGGTTCACAAACCTGTTTCCTTTATTTTTATTGATTTGGGATAATCTAGATAAAATAAAATATGGTCGGGACTCAGGTAGGGGAATATGAAAATCATTGTCCATCAATATATAATGTACCTTCAAGTTAACATAAAATTGGTAATTTATATTCTTATTATGTGATGTTTCCTATGATTTAAATTCCACTTGGGTGATGTACATGATGTTGTTATACTGATTTATGGGGGTTTTTCTGCATTCATGCATCATGTTTTGGTACAATGGGTCACATTCCATATACATATTTTATGAATTTAATAGAGACAAAATAATAAAATAACTATTGAAATTATGATATAAGATTTTAGTGCATTATTTCATTAACTCTTTTTTAGGCCTGAGTATTCTCTGTTTGAGTGTGTGTATATATGGCTACAACTAACATTCTGGTACTAGAGTCTTGGATGGGATCCATAAATAGTGCGTAGGTGATTATGATTTATTGTGTGGGTAATATCTTATATTGAACCATTTTATACACTGTTGTCTATTTCTATTATTTGTTAATATTATTCTTGGTTTAGTTTATGGATTTATCAAATTTTAGTTCTATAATTTCAGAAAATACACCACATAGACATCTTGTGTTTCCATTTTCACCCCATATTTTATAGGATGAAACTAAGCATGCTCCCGTGGTAAATCTGGCTACACATTCATTATAACTAATCTAATTGGGACAATTCCATGTAGTACGAGTTCAGGGTGGAGGAACCTAATGTGGTCAATTGAAGACAGTTAACTATGACTATGACTTCCAAATATAGTATCCCCTAGCCTTCTAGGGCACTGAAGACCCTCATGATGTAGATGGATAGATATTATCCATTGATAGTATTTTTGACTCAGTAGAGACCCTGGAGGGAAGAATTTTGAATCATGAGACCTTTATGCATCTAAGTGCTACTAGACAGGAGTAGAATGTTATTCTCCATCCTAGTAAATATTAAGGCCTGGTATAAAAAACCATTAAGGAACTCTTAATTGGATATTTCATTCATGGTTAAAAAAAATCATACCATTCAATGGTGTTTTTAGTGCTCATGCAATGGTTGATATCATAGAAATCATATTTAGTGTGGTTCCCTAATATGATTCACATTTATTCTCTTTTAACTATGACAGAATCCTAGAATGAAAGATTGAAATCTGTCTTCATCTAGGGATGAAGTTTCAGGTTAAGAAATTTAATTTGATTAAATTTTATATCGTACATTTTAAGGCTCTAATGATATAATGTTGCATTATGAAATATAGATATGTCATTCTTCTTATAGCATCTAGTGCTTCAACATGCACTTTCTCTAGTGCAATTCTTATTGATTCTTTAAGGAATAATAAAATTAATTCAGATATGGATTCTAGGGTGGTAGTTTACATTAAAATAATATATTATGTTCTTTGACTCATTATATAGGAGTTGAATTTGTTAAGTTCTATAATATTTGTTGAAATAGAAATTATCCAAATGAATGTATGGTTTCTCATAAGACAAGTAACCATTGTAGAAAGATCATTCATCTGAAGTGGTTCAATTCCATGGATTTATCGATGCACTTAAAATATCAAGAAAATGTGCGGGGTCCCGGAGTAGAATGTGGGTACCTCAAAAGGGTCAGTGAATTAGGCAACTAATGATCCTCTAGGGAGCCATAGAGTTGTTAATGGTAGGGATTATGTGATAGATATGTATTTGACTAAATTTATAGAGGTACCTTCAAAAAATTGTGGTTTTTCCTAATTTATTTTATACATTATATTTCTTTTTTGATATAGGTTAAAACCTTCCATTTTTAACTAGTCAATTAGTTTCTAGTTTAGACATATAGATTATGTTCTCTTATTAGTTTTTGTTTATAGATACATCCCTAGAGAAAAAAATGTATCATCACATTCATTTAATGAATTTCATGTGGTGGATGTTTTCTTCAAGAATATGTGGAGATGCCTAATTTTAATGAAAAAATGTTTAACTATAAGCTTTTGAATTGGATGGTTAAATGGCTTCCCATAACATGTTGATTATTATTTGATATGATGAATTTGTCATCACCTGGGAGGTAGAAGTTCATATTAACAAGTGAATAAGTAATAGAGGTAGGAAAGGTGGGACAAGATATTTATTATAGGAAAACATTTTTTAGTACATGTGGCTTGTATGATCTATATAGTAGACCAGAAACTGAATCCATCCTCATTTCCACTAATGGTAGAGCTATACCAAGTTTTTTTTCTGGGGGATTTATCCAGGATACCTAATCATATGGGATTTGAGTTTGATATAAATCTTATTCCCAATGCATATACTATATTTATTCACCTATATTTTATGGAACCAATTGAGTTGAAATGGATCAAGGTATAATATGATGATCTTAATGCTAAATGATTCAAAATACGAAGAACTTACCCTTAGGGTGATCTAATGTTGTTTTCCATGAAATAGGATGGTAGTCTCCATCTTATTGTGGACTACTAGAATTTGAATCATATCACTATGAAAAAATAACCATTTCCCAAAATTGGTGATATTTTCAATTAATTAAGTGGATCTCACCTATTTTAAATCATTGATATACATTCTATATACGGTCATCTTTAGTTCATATAGGAATACATATTTAAGACAACATTTAGGAACATGTATGTTTTTTATAAGTATCATGATATGACTTTTGGATTGACCAGTGCTCTAGCAGTGATCATGGATCTCATGAACAAGGTATTTTAACAATACATAGAATCTATTATCACTATGTTTGTTGATGAAATTGTGATATCTTCTAATATGTAATAATCACATTCAAGACACCTAATTATTACAATGACTATAATTCGAGCACATTTTCATTACACCAATTATTAAATTTTGTACATTTGGATATAGTATGAACTCTTTCATGGATATGTTTTTTTATAAAAACAATAGCAGTTGATCCAGAGAAGGTATATGTGGTTAGTTATTGTATATGATCAATGAATGTATTTTTTATTTATATTTTACATGGTTTGGTTATATACTGTAGGAAGGTCATTTAGAAATTATCTTTCCTGATGGTCCCTATGACTTCATATACTAATAAGGGATTCATGTTTGAATGGACTGACCAATGTGAGGATTCCATCATAAAGTTGTAAAAGAATATCACACTGACTCCGATGAAAATTATTCAAGAGCATGGATTTGGGTATATGATGTATTGCTACACATTTAGCATTTACAAGGGTGTTATTTAGATTCACGGGGACAATGTAGTTGATTATGGGTCTCTTCAACTACATGTAAATGGGAATAAATACCCTACTCATGACTTATAATTGGTATATATGTCTCATTCATTTAAATTCTTGTGAAACTACATCTTTGGATAGATATTTTTTATATATGTCCACAAAAATATTTTATATTATATTTCCTCCTAACGTGACATGAATCTGCATCAATATCACTAGGTAGAATACTTTTATACATTTTAGTTTGAGATTGAGTATTCTCTTATGAAAGGTAATTTTGTTGTAGATTAAGTTTTTAGGATGATGTGGGATGGTAATGAGCAGATATTGGAACCAGTTCATAAGTTTAATGATTTTCAAGAATATTTACCGGTAGGACTATATAATGTATAAGGGTTAGTGGATTGTGTATCATTGGTGATCACATCCTTTCTTGTGGAATGATGGAAGGAGAATTAGGATCTTGATCAAGTTTTTATTATGATATGTGATTGGTTGGTAGAAAAAAATTTCAATTTTTAGATTAATGTTTCATAGACATGGTCTGCTTCTGGTTTACAGTAGAATGATGGTCCCATCATTCATAAAGGAATGACATTTGAAAGAATCATATTTTTCATTAGTTAGTGAACCCATGATCAACCACAATTTGTCACAATTTCAAATGATAATTATAGTTTCCTAGAATAGAGAGAGAAACTACATTCATAATTTCTCATGATATAACTTTTCATTGGATCAATGATGAGTAGAAAAGTATTAGTGGGTTACTCTAGCCACATCTTGTTCCTATATGGAAATGGGATGAGGTGACCACGGGATTTGGGATTTGGATTCATAGGACCCCTAATGTTCGATATACAATTTGGTTTATAGTTGATTAGTTGACCAATGTAGGTCAATTCATGTTGATCCAAGAGTATAACTCATTGATTATGTTAGAAAAGATCTGTGTTTGGTAGATTATGTCATTGTGCAATGTTTACTCATTAAAGGTATGAAATAGTGATTAAAATTTAATATAACGGTTTTGGGAAGGTTTCTAGAAATAAATGGTGACCCAGTTAAAGCTCGGTAATCATTTCCATCCTTGGACTAATAGGGAATCAATGGGAATGATCTATACATTATATGATTTTGTTCTTTAATGTGTTATATATTTTATAGGATCTTGGGGTGATTACTTGTCCCAAGTATATTTTTTCAACAATACCATATTTTAATATTTTATTTAGATGTCTTCGTTTTAGGGTCTCGATGAATGGATAATTCATTCACCACTATATTGTAATGAGGTGGGTGGATAATAATTTTTTGGTCTTACTATGGAGCATGAGACATTGGAGGAAGTGAAAGTGATTCAAAAGAGGACGGTTGTAGCTTAGAACAAATAGATATCTTATAACAAATAAATGAGATAACCCATGGAGTTCATATTGGATGAAACAATGATCTTGTTGGTTTCCCCTTGGTTAGGACATAGGAATTTTAGGAAACAAGGGAAGTTGGCATGGAATTATTTTGGTCCATTCAAGATCATTGAATGCATACCTATGGGGAAATATTGGTTGGATATTCCCCCATTGAACCAATTTATACATAATGTGTTCCAAATTTCTCATCTTTGAAGGAATGAAATTGGTTATGTTCATGTTATTGACGTTGAGGATGTTGAGATTTTACCATATGCATCTTTTATTGAGTAGATGATTCAGACTATGGATTGAATATAAAATTTGTTGCGAGGGAATACCATTACTATTGTTTGAGTTTAATGGAAACACAAGCATATCATGGAAAGGGTATAAGACCGGGAGATATAAATACATTCATAGTGGACCAATTTTATCAATAAAACCATTAGGGATAGTTCTTGAGTTTGAGGAGTTATAATAGGGAGAGAATTGCGACACCGAATAAATAAGGTACAACACATTTTATCTTTTGAATATATTTTGGTTTTAAAAAAAACAAATTTGAGGTATCCTATAGGATTTTGGGAGGAAAATATATATTTTTCCCTTGTTGGTGGGTATATTATAGTTTAACAATGCTACAACAGCTCCACTGGCCAGTTGTTAGAGGCGACTGACTTTCTAATAGTTTCACTTAGTGAGAAATGTTTCCACCATGTTTTAGGTAATATTTAATAAAATACATACAACCTTTTTTATCATCCATTTAGATAATATAAAATCCCAACAACCCTAGTATTTTTGTTTCTATTATCATGGTCTCTTTACTATACTTATACCTCCTCTCTTTGACACCGAGACAACCGTTCAATCCCATGATTCCAATACAGTAGGTTATATTTTAATCTAGATCATTATTCTAATATCATACTAGTTCAAAAAATATTATTTCCTTTATGTATTGATAAATCCTACGGGGTTTTTCAAGGTCTAATTATTTATCATTGATAGAATTGGTACTCAGATTCAGGTTATTGGCATCTTCACATCATATGGACCTACGATGGTGTTGGTATTGGATCTTCTTAGGTATGTGTGATTTTCCCTACCATTTCAGTGTTTTTTCTCCTCAATCATGTTCCTAGAATTATAATCATGGTATATTGATAATGGTTCAAGTATTCAATATGGTTATAGGATTCAATATTTGAATCTTTCCCTAAAACATTATTAAAACTATGGTAGTTGGACCATATCATTAGTGAATATATTACAGGTTCTTTGAACGATTTTTTGACATGTGTGTGTGGAAATGTTAGAAATATATTTGATTCTTGATCAAATGATGTGTGTGTGTGTGTAAATCCCTATGTGACATATTATATATGTTTCTTTCTTGTGGATTATGGTTGTTATAAATATTTCTTGTTATGACATGATGTTTGATATGGTATATGTATCGTGAATTTCATGTGTTATTCTACTATCTTATGCATTTCATCATACATGTTAATACAAATAGAATATCCTTCAAGGGGGATGTGAAATACATTTGGTCAACATGATATTTGGTTATCCCTTTTTGGGGGATTTTCCTGACTTGTTTTGGTATTATCTCAATGATGGGGATGTGTCTGTAGATTAGTTGATGTTCCATCCAGCATGGGGCTAAAGCAGTTGGAGCTAGTGTCTAATGTCCTGAATGATATGTTATTATCGTGTGATATTATGATTGATCATCTACCTTATATTTATTTTTTAAGGAATATACCAATATAACTTATGCACTTATACTAAGGAACTTTGGTAGTATCTTATTTGATCTGGTACTAACTGCCTAATCGTTCATCTCAGTGTGCTTATATATTTCACGACAAGGGATTTGGTGAAGGTAAAGGACCCTATGATGGACAATTGAGTAGATTAGTAGGTGGAAGTGGTCATCGGAGGATAGACCATGGGATGCATGTCTATTGCTATTGTTTTTAGCTAATTTACATTGTACATTGATCCACTACTTGTGGTTATCATTTTATTTTATTTAGATTGTGTGATATGAAATGGAATACATCTACTATATGGGTGGATAAATTATGTGTATTATTATACTGTAATGATCTATAATTTATTCATTTATTTTTTTATCAATTCCATTATATAATCTGATAGGATAATATTAATGTAATTATCTCCCCATTATGAATTGTGATTTATTAAGTTATTCTTTATTATTAATTATTTTTTTGACATTATATATTTCATCAGTATGAGGTCAATTATTATTGACATAATTGTTTTAATTTTTTTTCAATGATATATAATTCCCTCAATTTCAATTTATTATTTCTAAATGTTGTTTATTTATTCTATCCATATCACTTATTCCATGCTTAGGTAGCGATAACCTCCACTATATACTACTCTTTACTGAGAATCTAAGTGACCCTACATTTTTCATTAAAAAATATAGGGGAGGACTATGTACAATTTTTCAAGATATAATGGAAGGGATAATAATATTCTAATAATAATTTCATGTTGTATCTTATGTTTTTAAATGTAATATATGTATGTATATTGTCTTCCAAGATAGATAAACTATTGGATAATTTAGAACTCTTGTATAATGTACCTATAATGTATTATATCTAATATATCTGGGTTTATGGGGTCCGGGTTGGATAGTTTATATCAGAATAAGTTTATTAGAAACCGTAGGGAATATATTTAGAGGAACCCAATTTGATATCACACATAGTATAAAAAATAATCATGATTTCTTTTGAACACTATAGAAAACACAAGTGGAATTCTATTATACAATTCAATATCAAGTTTAAATTATGTTTATTCTAAAGTAGACTAAAAAAATTTAATGAAACTTATCATATTTTTATCAGAATCCACTATCAATATATGGATGTTCCCTAAGAGAATTTCAATGAATCTAGGGCTGAGGCTAATTTGATCATAACCATATTAGAGCAGTTGGCCTAGTTCATGAAAAATAAACTCAACTAAATAGACTGAACATATGATCCAAAAAATGGTGTAACTATATTGGAGTACTTCATGTGATAATAATCTATAACATTTAGTGTATCTTATAATCCATAGGTAGTTGAATAATAAATCATTTCCTATGAGGTGATCTTTTTTTACTTCAAGTTCTCGAGAAAAGGAAAAATCTAGTATGGTGGTATATTGTCTGAAAAGAGATACAGACCAATGGTGGTTTCTAATTCAAAACAAAAGATATAGAGATAAATAATGATCCATGGATATGGATGATATCATAATAACAGTGTCTGTACCCCTAGTAAACAAATTACTGAAGCTTTTCGTTAATAATTTTCAAGTCATCCACCTGAGTGCTAAGTTGAGTTCTACATTAAACTCATTCCCACTAAAATAACTACATCTAAAACTCCCTATAGAATGAACGATTAGAGTTTGTGGATTTGAATAAAAAACAGAAAGATTTTTTTGATAAGTTCTTTTTAGACACTATATTTTTACAGTTGGGAGACACTGTTATATTCGTGAAGAATAAAGATGGTTCTCTGAGACTGTGCATCAATTATAGGGAGATAAATTACATTACTATAAATAATAAGCATCCTTTACAACTAATTTATGACTTATTTGATAAAAATCCAGGAGTAAAATACTTTTCTAATAATGATCCTCACTTTGGTTATTATTTTTTAAAATATAGTAAGGATTATATACTGAAGACAATATTTCAAACAAGGTACGAACATTATCAGTTTACTGTAATGCCTTTTTGATTAACTATGAACCTTCTATATTTATGGATCTATATGATATTCTATTAAAGTATTATATTTATAACTTTTTGGTGGTATTATCTGAATATATATTAATATACTCTAAAATATTTTAATATCATATGATTCATATTAAAATAATTCTATAGAATGCTAGAAAAATGAATTATATGGAGAATATATAAAATATGAATTTTGGATCAATGAATTTTCTATTATATTATATATTGACTAAAAGGATAAAATATTTTTTGATCCTTAAATGATAATGGTAGTTAAATATATTCTAATAAAGATGAATATAACATATATACTAATTTTATAGGGTTTAGCTGCTTACTATTGTTGCCTTTATCATGATTTATCCTGGTGGACCATCTTGTTAATCAATATAACATGAAATGGAATTAAATTCACATGGTTAAGAGAATCTGGGGAATGTTTTTAATAAACGAGGAGGAGGCCGATTAATGCACCGATATTGAATTTTACATTAGATAAAGATGTTTTGTAAGATTAGTGATGCGTCAATGAAATGACTTGGTTGTGTCTGTATGAAAAATTATAGAGTAATTTCGTATAAAACAAGGAAATTTAAATTCCATAAACCTGAATATCACACTCATGTCCTTGAGAAGGATTCTGTAATATTTTCTTTTAAAATATAGAGACACTACCATTTTATAAAAAACAAAACTTACATATGGACCACAATACTTTTTAGTATATCTTCTCAAAAAAGGAGATCAACATGGTGAAAATAAGATGGTTGTAACTACTCAAGGACAATGATTTGTAAATACACAACAACATAAGAAAGAAAAAAAGTTGGTTTAGGAAGTTTGTAAGAAGGACCATAGAATTCTGACCATGATTAGGATTAATAATGGACCTATATACAAATATCTAGTAAATTTGGATATGGTAATAGTTAGAAAAGAGGATAAATCATTCCTTATTTCAATAAATTGTTAAAATTTCACTACTTGAAAAAATATAGATGTCTTAGTAGGATAATGAGAACATAAAAGTGGTGATTATAGAAATAAATTATGGATAATTGATAAGGATCATCTATTGTGATGGAGTGATAATTTTTATGAAGATGTGATGTGTTCCATCCGTACCAGATTTAAAGAGATAATTTCAAGATGAAGTGCATAAAAAAATTTCTATACACACCCTAGTATAAAAAAATGTATATGAATTTAAGATAACCTTTCTAGTGGGATGGAATGAAGTAAGAAATTGTAACATATGTGGCTTGATATTTGGAATTCCTGTAGTTAATTATTGAATGAAATCTTCTTATAGGAGTCATGAAACCTCTACTTATACATATAGGGATGTGGTAAAATGTTACAATAGACTTTTTCACAATAATCCCAAATACTCCATGGAAAATTGTGTTTATATGGGTTGTATTTGATCAACTTACTATGTATACTAATTTCATTGAAATAAGAGAAGGTAAAACCTCTTACCTCTTTACCTGACTATATATTAATGAATCCTTATAGCTTCATGGGACACCTCTATCAATTTTATATGATTGTAACCCTAAATTTACAAAATATTTTTGGAAGATCATCAATGGGATCTCGACATTGAGATACAATTAAACAATACCTATCATCCCCTGACTGATGGGTTATCTAAAAAGACTATTAATATGTTAAAATACAAACTAAGAGCATGTTATTTTTTATTCTAATGTATATGTGATGAATATATAAATTTGATATAATGTCCATAAAATAATATATTCCATTCGAGAATAAATATGAACCTATAGAATCATTTTATGGGAATAGGTTACATCTTCCAACCTGTGGGGAGGATGTTAATTGGTCTTGAGATTATAGACGAGAAAAATATTAAAGTACAGACTATTCAAAATCATATTAAATCATCCCAAATAAGAAAAATGAGCTACGATGATAATCAAAGGAAACAAATTAAATCTCATTTTGTGGATCATGTATTCATAGAGGATTTACCATGGAAGACACATGTATGGTTAGTAAAAAAGTTAAAGTTAATCCATATAAAGATTGATCCATTTGAAATACTGGATACAATTTGAGTTATAGATTACCGATTGGATATGTCACACAAACATACTAAAGTACAAAACGTCTTCCATTTTTCATCAGCGATGAAATGCATGTCAGATCCATTGCATGTGTTGATATATGATTGAATATATTCTAGGCCTTAATTTTCATAAAATGAAGAAATAGTCCAAATTATTGATAACATAGATCAATTTTTGTAAAATTGGAAATATCTATTGGTGAAAGTCTTTTGGTGAAATCCCAAACTAGAAGAAGAAACCTAAGAGGATAAAGAATATATGTAGAATAAAAATCGAATTCTTTTTCAATATATTATATATACAAAAAAATGGATAATGGTTTTTATACGGGGGAGAATGTAATGAAAAATAACCCCCTATAGAAGATAAACACTATATACAAAACTATCACACAATATGCACTATAATATGACATTATTCGGGAATATATATAAATATTAAATTATATAATTTAAAATTTATCAATCTATATTCATATTATTATTCATCATATCAAAATCATCTTAGTCTGAATTTTTTGTTTTTTTGAAATGGATGATTATTAGTAGAAAAACATGGTTTTCACATAAGGTGTAATTTGTATGAATTTATCATTATATGATAATGAGATAGATGTTCGAAAAATTATTTAAGAAACAAAATATGAATTTAATGAAAAAAATTATAATTTTTAAATATTATTTGAACATATTAATCCTACGTCTAACATTTTTAGAACTAATTAAAATTTTACTTTAATAAAATAATAATTTTTGATCTTTTTTGTGACATAATTATTCATAAGGTAGATTTTATTTTTTATTTACTTGAAAGTATTATAACCATTATTTTTTATATAAATCATCATATGTCTTTAAAATTAGTATCTAAGATAATTTAAATATATATATATATATTGTATAATAATGTTATTTTTATAAAAATTATTTTTACTTGACTAATTCTGTTTATATTAACATTATCTTTTGAAATCATTAAGAATTTTATTTATTAAAATTATTTTGAAATTTTAAATCACAAGTGTAAAATTAGGTAATGGTTTCGATCATAATCTCATCATTAAAATTAATGTATATGTTTATAAATTAGTTACCAATAAAAAAGTAAATTATGGTAAATAATAAAAGGTTAAAATAAAAATCCATTAAAAACACAAAGTCGTGTCAAAAAATGTGTGATTGATGTTAGTTTTAACCCAAACTCATTTTCCCTCCTGATTTTTGAATCTCTTCCCATTTTACTTATAATATCAACCTAGCATTACTGAATAAGTAAATGTTTCTTCTAAATCAACCATAATCCTCACTTATAAAAAAGTAACATCGCCTCCACTTCGAGACACACCTTACTTTTAAATTAATCCGTAACCATTTATCAAAATTATAAGCTTATAATCCAATAACATTTTCAAAATCTTATGCTGACCATTATTTACCATAAGGCCTTAATTTCTAAGGGGACTTCTGTGGAAAATTCAAGTCCACAAAGTAAGGGCTATAGACTACATAGTTTTGTACATAATTAGATTCATTCAAATTTATTCTATAAACAATAATATACTAATATTTTATTCATTTATATACTATAATTTTACCATATTATTTTTGTTATCATTTTCTATTCATTAATCCCATCTATTTGAAAAAACGAGGTTGTCATTCTTCGGTATGTGCCAGCTATCCCCACCAAGGGAACAAATCATATTTCATCACTGCACATAATTGATGGTTCCTACAATTTTTTAATGAGGAAAATTGATTTTTATGATTTTATTAAGGTTAAGGTATGATAAATTTGTTAACATATTAATGATATGATCTGAAAAATATAATCATAAATTAAATCGTTTAAAACAAGAATGATAAGAAGAATTGTTTTCTAATGTATGTAAAATTGTCATATACATTACCCATACTTATAAATAATTCATAAATATGATATATCAAACTAATAAACACTATATTATATCATTATTCTACTATTATAATGATATTAAAACAAAAGAACAACATAATCATTCATTTAACCATTGTATGTTCATGTTTGGGACTGTTTAACCATCGACATGAAAAAATACAATGAATTTATATCATATAAGACTATGAGAAAATAGTTACTAGTATAATATAATATACATTTGTAAATAATTATTTTTTTTTCTAGATATGATATATACATATTTAATTCACCAACCAAGAAAACACCCTTAGACTATCCAGAATCACCGAAACAGTCTTGTTATCAATTTCATATGAATGGATAAAGACTAAATAACTAATGAAATGAATCATAAACATAATAAAAAATCAAAAAATACACAATAGTTAATTTAGCTAAATATTAATGGTGAACCTTTTAAGAATAATAAATATTGGCACTACTATTATGAAACAAGTATAAACGATCATAGCTATAAATACCCAAGGTAAAAAATATGAAGAATTTATATATTAAATAACTATTTATGAAGAATATAAATTAAAATTGAAATTTCTATGATTATAAATTTGTATAATTATGATATATATGTTTGTGATACCTAAGGATAAATTATTTTCATTTAATTATTGACAAGAGGTAAGGGTTTTTGTTTCAAATTCCTCTCTTTGGGACATGTTTGTGTTATGAACATAATTCACTTAATATTGTGTATATACTACCTACTTGATTTGATACATCAAGAAAGTAATTTATTAATGATATTTTAAGGTCAAATTTAATCCCACTCTTTGAAGTGTTTTTAATTGAATTTTTACTCAATCGATAAGTGGGGGTTTTCCATCTAAATTTTCATTCATTAGGACTCAAGTAATATTTACCTACTATTTTATTTTTTTTGGTATATAAATTTCCATGGAATACATTAAAAATTTTTAGTAATTAAAATTTATAGATTTATATGTCTATAGTTTTATACCACCATCATATTCTTTTCATTCATGAGTTACAATACCATTGTAAAATTATTTATATTTCATGGTGAAAGAAAACATCCTATATTTTGGTAAAATAAACATTAATGTAGTTTTTTAAAAAATACGTCCATTTATAGATATAGGAAAGTGTGTACGGATATGGAATACATTCACATTGGGGTAATCTCCACCAAAAATAGTTATCTTAGAATTGAACCACTCATCACTCTAATGCATGATGGGTGGGCCTAAGACTGTACATTTTACTATACATTCCCAAAGAATATGATTGGAATGTTGATACAGTCTTTAAGAACCGTGATGAATTATTTTTCCTATAACATATTTGGTCTTCTACTAGTGAATATTTATTGAACCTAATTACTATCTCCCATGTATAACCCAACACATTGAATGTAACCTTGCAACTATATTCTTTTAATAAGGTTACTTACAATTACTTTGACATTACCCTACAACTTCTATGATTATAAAAGGATGTTCTCTTAGTTATTCAAATTATTTCATTGAATATAGATGTAACACCCCAAGCTTCCACGGTACGTTTCCCTTCGAATAATGCAATAGCGTGTGTTGTACGCAACCTCGAGCTCTAACACACACCACAACTAATTAAGCTAGCCGTTGTGAATAGTAATACCTACTTTTTGAAATTTTATAAATTTTATTTATCAAAATAGACTTCATATTTGGATTCGGAATATAGAAATTAGCCTATGTTGAATTATTGGTATTTTTCTGAGAACTTCTAATTTTTTTATGAATAATGAAAAATACTTAAAAACAACTTTTTAAATAAAAATAATTTTTAGTGAAAAATTATACTATTTAGTGGTTTTAAAGTATAATTAGAATATATTTTTAACATTTTATCCAATGGTGGTCATTAGAATTAATTTAACATTGAAATCGGACATAAACAATTGCCAATCTTTTGATATAAATTGTTTCTTAGAAACACGCCATTTTTTGTAACAGCGGGAATTAATTATAAAATTAATTAATGCAAATTATATGTTTGGAATTTTGTAAAATAGACATCATTTTTTAATTCAGAATATCAATTATATCTTAGGGTGAAATTTTGGCTTTGTTCTGAAAAACATCAATTTTTGATGAATAGTGAAAGCACTAAGTGGTAGTTAAATAACTGATTTTTCATTTAAATGAAATATTACCACTACTTTGATTTGATTTTCAAAAATCCGACATACATGGTTGTCATTAAGAAGTAAAATGTGGTTCAATGAGATTAAAATAATTTTTTGGTGAATAGTAACTTTTAAGTTCTTAATCGCGATTAGAGGTAATTAGTGTAGTTTAAGGTACAAATAATATTTTAATAATATGAGATGAGCATGACACTTTTCCTACTCCTATTGGATGAGTCATGGCCGACCAAGACAACCCATGGGTCAACTTGGGGACCCCATGGAGCCACTTTAGTTGGAAAATGACATTAATATATATTTATTTAATGTTAAAATTAAATTGACACAAACATGAGTTGTTTTACTAAAACAGTTTTTAAGTGGGGTTACACAAGTCCAAATTTTGATTGTAAATATTCATTAGAAAGATAAAAATATTTCCTACATCATAGTATTTTTTTTATAATTTTTAGACATTAAATAAATTAAATTATTTATGAGATCATTATGATGAGGCGATGACCTCATTATTTAACGATTTAAATAAAATGAGAAGATAATGCAAAATCCAAGGCTTACACTTGTCCAAAGCCTATTGGATGAAGAGATTCCGAACGATTATCACCTTACCCACGAATTATATAAGTGTGGGACATTTATAATCCGAAAAGCATTGTTCAATAATGTAACATTTCAATCTTTCCAAAAGAGCCCTCCTCTCCTCTTATAAAAGGCCCCCAACTCTACCACCTTATTCACACATTCAAGCCTTTTGGTTCGGCCAAACTCTTCCCAAATACTCTCCCAACTTCTCTCCCTTCATCCTAGAAGCTTTACATTAGTCAGAGAGCCATCCTAAGGAGTCCTTTTTATCAAATCAAAAGGAAGAACCCGAAGAAGAGGTAACATCATCATCACCCTCTTTCATGTTTCTTTCTACTTCCACTCCCTCTTTGTTTATTATTTCAATTCTAAAATTATAACTCCAGTATATTCTATATACTGTGATGTTATTATAAATATGTAACAACCATATTCAGTATTCTACCCATCATTTGAATGACATGTCACCATACGTGCGTACGTACGGCTTACCGTCTCCACGTCGTGGTGTAATTGTTATTCAATATATTATTATTTAGATGGGTATAATAATGATATTTAATTCATGTAAATAATAAATATAACATGATAATGATTCTGTATATATGATATACTATCCAATTATATATTATTTTAATATCACAATAATGATATTTTCGCTCGTGCGTACGTACAGACTTCCGTCTCCACGAACGCGATGAGATTCATTCTCTGTCGTATCCATTCAAGTATAATTATCATTTGATGATTTAAAAATAATGATTAAGGACATGATATCATACTGGTTATGAATAAGATACAACCTATCCATGAAAAACATGACTTACGTAACAAAACATATAAGAAAACGAGTAAGATAACACCCGAAACAACGATAAATCTAAGATATTGTTAACAAAGCAATGTTAAAAGATCATATATGATATCATATGAATGTATATGATTCTTGTATAATTTAATAACAAAATTTTCACCATTATAAAGGAGGTTAACCTACCCCAACCATGGAAAAGTACAAGGTAGGGGTTTACTTCACAACCTCTTCATTATCCAAGGTTGTTTATACATAATTATCTACTGGGACCTCGTTATCATCCACATCCATGTTTCTTCAAAATGTATTTCAAAACATTTTTATTATTGATAAGAATATGGGTTAAAGTCATTTATACCCTTTTTGACTTTTTATAAGAGGAATCTTCCCGTCGTTTTCAAAACAAGGTCCTTTTTAACCTTTTCGACAAAATTGAGGTATGAATGTCTTTTTTAACTTATACGGCAGGTGCGGTTATTTTCCGCCGTTATAAAATCTTCAAAGCTTTCCTTACAAAATTATAAGAATATTTTCAAGAAAATGTTTTGTTTTATATGGCTCTTAAATGATTTCAAAAATAGAAAGAGATATTTCTCTAAAAAGTGTTTTGATTTCATCTATGTCAACATCCTTTGATGGATTTTACGCTTATTTGAAGTTGATTTATTATAATACAAAACTTCTATATTGTATTGAAGGTTTTGTGATATGTTTGACTATGGATGTGCTATTTTATACCATTCATGGTTTATGGTGAAATTATTGACATTTCGTATGCTAGTTTTAATACGAATTTTTATGTTATGTTTAAACCTTTTCATATGGGAATGCATTGGACTTAATACGTGACGGGTGGAGCCCACTATAGCTCCTCGATGCATCGGTAGGTCTCATGAGACAAACTAGTGTCTTGGCACAAGGCCTTGACAAAATCTTATTTGTGGTCTTGGAACGAGGCCTTGACTACGTGGTTATGATAGTCTGACATTATGCATTCCAACATTATGAAAGTGGTTAGTGATTTTGCGTGTGATTATTAGATTAGTAGAATATCCATGTGAATGAGTAAATGGCATTATTTCATTTTACTTTTGCCATATTATGTTGATGTTCAAGTTTAAACGGCTTTTGTTTTAGTTATACATTGCCTTAAATGTTTATTCTTATTTATGAAAGTTTCTGCTATATTGTTATCCTTACTGGGCATTTGAGCTCACCCCTTTTCCATGTTTTAATTTTCCCAGGAAGTGAAGAAGTAAGTTATGAATGACCTGCAGGGATATTGTGAGGGGATAATAGTGTGGAATGTGGAGACATTATGTTGTTGTAGTAGTTTTTCATTTTATGAAGTAATGTAAAACTTATGAATATATATAGTGTTTCCAAGGCTACCAAACCAATCGGTCTTTCGAGATTTGATCTCTCTTGTGATCTTGCCAATGTTATGTAATAATGCACCGACTCTGGGTAACTAGGGTCGGGGTGTTACAGTTGGTATCAGAGGATGTTTAGTACAAACCTTGGAAGCTAGATTTAGATAAACTCTGATTAGAGCACATAGACCTAAGATGAACTTTGAGGATTAGTATAGAAGAACTTCCTAGAATTTTGGTATTGTAGAGATTTTGTGAGTTTTCCAAGAAATACATCACAGTCTGGATACGAGCAGGTAGAGGCGGTTCTGGAACAGATGTTCCTAGGGGTAAAACCTGAAAACACCGCTTTGAGCTAGACTCGAACGGGAACTGGTGCACGACAACGGGCCTTGCTGCACTCTTGGTTACGACACTCCCGGGGTATATGCTTAGGATAACTCTCATTTTC
Source organism: Viscum album (assembly GCA_963277665.1). NCBI lineage: Eukaryota > Viridiplantae > Streptophyta > Magnoliopsida > Santalales > Viscaceae > Viscum > Viscum album. Next base: position 793,895,812 of record OY728164.1, read on the forward strand.
TTTACAAATCATTATGAAGGGATTATGAGTATATACTTCCTCAATGAAAACATTTTTATGATTATTGATTATATCCATAAATAGTTCAATTTATGTTAAGTGTTTTATAAGTATGTGATTATGTATTTTGATTCATAAACTGATCTAGTTTATGTCATTGTTTAGAAATGGCGACTAGTGGAAGAAATGGAAACCGTATCAATGCACGCACTCCATGTTGGGATTTCCCTCCTGCTCAAGATAATTATAGTGGGGCTGGTGATGCAACCGGTTCCGATCAGCTAATCACCATACTGGGACAACTTACTCAGGTTATGAATAATAACCTTACCCGTATGGAGCACCCTGATCCACAACGTGGAGGATCAATGTTAGATCGATTCATGAGGCAACAACCACCAAAGTTCAATGGGAGTACAAATCCTTTAGCAGCCGTGCAATGGATAAATTTCCTAGAGAAAATATTTCAGGCTTTGGGGAGTAGTGAAAGGGAAAAAGTTATCATGGCAGTTTACCACCTCACTGGAGATGCCGATCAATAGTGGTCACTAATTCAAAACACAATGGAAGATGATGAATTAACAAACATGGAATGGCATGAGTTCAAAGAGCTGTTCTTAGAAAAATACTTTCCTCGAGACCATCAAGCGGATATGGAAAGGCAATTTCTGAGTCTGAGGCAGAAGGAGGATGAGAATGTCGCAAAGTATGAGGCTAACTTTACAAGGTTAGCAAGGTATGTTGTAGATTACATATGTAACCCAAGATGTAAGACTGATCGTTTCTTTGATGGGTTGAAACCATTTCTCCGTCGAGCTTTAGTATCACAAACCTTCTCTTCATACGAAGGTATTGTCTCATGCGCTATCAAGACGGAAAAGGAATTCTCTAAGTCTTATGACTTTAAAGCAAGGCAAGAGAAGAAGATACCTGCTGATCAATCTGGGAATGGAAATAAAGGGAAGAAGGGAAAGGTTGAATATCCATCTTGTGGTAAATGCGGGAAGAAACATCCTGGGACTTGCTTGAAGGGAATGGGAGTCTATTACAAGTGTGGTTAAAAAGGCCACCAAGCTCATGATTTCAAGGGGAAGAAGGAAGCTACCAATGTTCGGTGCTACAATTGCAGGGAGATGGGGCATTATGCAAATGAATGTCCTAAGCGTCAGGATAACTTACCTCAGAAGAGCCCAAGGGATCAAGGCCAGGCTTATGTTATCACTACTGCTGAGGTAGAAGCTCTGAAAGATGTGGTGGAAGGTAATTTAATGGTTTTCTCAAGTTTAGCAAATGCATTATTTGATTCTGGATCATCGCATTGTTTCATATCTTCCCAGTTTGCTAAGAAAATTAGATATTTCCAATTTGATTTAACAAGGGAGTTTTCAGTCAAAACCCCTAAGGGAAGTATTATCGCAACAAAGTTTTGTCGATTAGTTCCCATTAGAGCACCTAAATGTTCTTTACCTACTGATCTCATCGTCATACCCATGATTGAATTTGATATAATCCTCGGTATGGATTGGCTTTCGGACCATGATGCAAAAATTTATTGTAAGAGGAAAGAGGTTACGATTCTTGATGACGATGATAAGGAACACCTTATCTTTAGAGCCGAATCGTCGCCACATAGTTCTTATCTAGATCCACCCCCAGTAGCTCAACTAAATTCAATTATTGGGTAGGAAGAGAAGGAAATTACTGAGGGTGAGGAAAGGAATATTCAAATAGAGGATGTACCTATTGTGAGGGAATATGTTGATGTGTTTCCGGAAGATTTACCTGGACATCCTCCAGAACGAGAAGTTGAGTTTTCCATTGATTTAATTCCTGGATCAAGGCCCATATCGAAGACCCCTTATAGAATGGCCACTGTGGAATTAGTTGAACTAAAGAAACAACTAGTGGAATTGAGTAATAAGGGATTTATTCTCCCAAGTGTTTCTCCTTGGGGAGCCCCTGTTCTTTTTGTTGAGAAGAAAGATGGATCTATGAGGTTGTGCATTGACTATAGAGAGATCAATGCTATAACAATAAAGAACAAGTATCCCCTACCTCGCATCGATGATTTATTTCACCAACTGCATGGAGCTCAAATCTTTTCAAATATTGACCTTCGGTCTGGATACCATCAGCTACGTGTAAAGAAGGAAGATGTTCCAAAGACAGCATTTCGAACAAGGAACGGGCATTACTAGTTTACAGTAATTCCTTTTGTATTGACTAATGCACCCTCTGTGTTCATGGATCTAATGAATAGAGTTTTCAAGTAATATCTTGATGACTTTGTAGTTGTATTTATTGATGATATCTTGGTATACTCCAAAAGCCACGAAGATCATGAAAATCACTTACTCATTATCCTGAAGACTATTAGAAGACATGAATTATATGGGAAATTTAGCAAGTGTGAATTCTGGATTCATGAGATTTCTTTTCTTGGCCATATTGTCTCTAAGGATGGAATTTCCGTTGATCCTTCTAAAACCAAGGCAATCCAAGAATGGCCAGCACCGACAAGTATAACTGAGGTACGCAGTTTTATTGGTTTAGCAGGTTATTATCAACGTTTCGTCCAGAATTTTGCCAGATTGGCTAACCCATTGACAGAGATCAGACGTAAAGGGATTAAATTCGTCTGGACAAAAGAGTGTGAAGAGTGTTTTGAAGAACTAAAGAGAAGATTAGTCAATGCCCCTGTATTGACTCTACCATCGGGGAATGATGGGTTTGTTATTTATAGTGATGCATCAAAGAATGGACTTGGTTGTGTCCTTATGCAGAATGATAAGGTCATTGCCTATGCATCACGACAGCTAAAAATTCATGAGAAAAACTATCCTACTCATGATCTTGAGTTAGCAGCTGTGATCTTTGCATTAAAGATATAGAGACATTACCTCTATGATGAAAAATGTGAGATTTATACTGATCACAAGAGTTTGATGTATATTTTCACACAAAAAGAACTCAACATGAGGCAAAGGCGATGGATTGAACTACTCAAGGATTATGATTGCACGATACATTACCACCCGGGGAAGGCAAACAAGGTGGCAGATGCTTTGTGTAGAAAAGACCATGGAGTTTTGAATGTGATGAGAATTGAAAGGGATCCAATTTTCTTGGATCTAGTGAAGATGGACATGGGAATAACTAGGGAAGGTTAAACATCAATGATTTTTCAAATGGTTTCCAAACCATCATTACTAGAAAGGATTAAGAGTTCTCAGACCAATGATGAAGAATTTCAGAAGAAGATTAAAGAAGTGAATGATGGAAGATTGAGGGACTTTGTGTATAAGGATGGAATTTTGAAATTCAAGAAGATACTTTGTGTTCCCGATATAACTGATCTAAAAAGGGAATTGCTGGATGATGCTCATAGTTCCAATTTCTCTATACACCCTGGGAGCACCAAAATGTATAGATATTTGAAGGAACATTTTTGGTGGGACAATATGAAGAGGGAGATTGCTGATTTTGTGTCGAGGTGTATGGTTTGTCAACAAGTGAAAGCTGGAAGGCAACATCCTGGTGGAGTATTACAACCTCTTCCCATACCTGAGTGGAAATGGGATAACATTACGATGGACTTTGTCATGGGACTACCAAAGACTCCTAGAAGGAATGATGAAATATGGGTCATTGTTGATCGTCTTACTAAGTAAGCACATTTTCTGGCAATACGGGAGGATCTACCACTTGAACGTCTAGCAAGATTATATATTAATGAAGTTGTAAGACTGCATGGAGTACCCCTATCGATTGTTTCTGATCGTGATCCTCCTTTTACTTCAAGATTCTGGAAAAGTCTTAAAAAGGCCTTGGATACTGAACTTTGTTTGAGCACTGCCTATCACCCTCAAACAGATGGACAATCAGAACGGACAATTCAAACCATAGAAGACATGTTGAGATCATGCTCTCTTGACTTTCAGGGTATGTGGGATCAATACTTACCACTGGTAGAATTTTCCTATAACAATAGCTTCCATTCAAGCATTCAGATGGCACCTTATAAAGCGTTATATGGAAAGAGATGTCGTACACCAACCTGTTGGGATGACGTTGGTGATAGAAAACTTGTGGGACCAGAACTGGTGGAAGAAACAATGGAAAAGGTGAAGGTAATCCAAAACCACATCAAATCAGCTCAAAGTAGGCAGAAGAGCTATGCCGATAACAGAAGAAAGGTTTTGGAATTTCAGGTGGGAGATCATGTTTTCCTAAAGGTATCTCCATGGAAGGGAGTTATACGTTTTGGTAAGAAGGGTAAGTTGAGTCCCAGGTACATCGGACCTTTCGAAATTCTAGATCGTATTGGGGCTGTAGCTTATCGTTTGGCGATGCCGCCAAATCTTTCCAAAGTTCACGATGTTTTCCACGTATCTCTATTGAGGAAATACATGCCTGACCCAACGCATGTACTCACCTATGAGGAATTAGAACTGGAACCCGATCTTTCCTATTGTGAAGAGCCCGTCAGGATTCTTGATGTGAGGGAGCAGGTGCTGAGAAACCGAACGACTCATCTGGTAAAGGTTTTGTGGAGAAATCATAAAATGGAAGAGGCAACGTGGGAACCTGAGGAACTTATGATGAAGAACCACCCAAGTGTTTTTATGCAGTAATACCCTAGAAATTACGAGGACGCAATTATTTCAAGGAGGGGAGAATGTAACACCCCAAGCTTCCACGGTACGTTTCCCTTCGAATAATGCAATAGCGTGTGTTGTACGCAACCTCGTGCTCTAACACACACCACAACTAATTAAAATAGCCGTTGTGAATAGTAATACCTACTTTTTGAAATTTTGTAAATTTTATTTATCAAAATATACTTCATCTTTGGATTCGTAATATCGAAATTAGCCTATGTTGAATTTTTGGTATTTTTCTGAGAACTTCTAATTTTTTTATGAATAGTGAAAAATACTTAAAAACAACTTTTTAAATCAAAATAATTTTTAGTGAAAAATTATTCTATTTACTGGTTTTAAAGTATAATTAGAATATATTTTTACCATTTTATCCAATGGTGGTCATTAGAATTAATTTAACATTGAAATCGGACATAAACAATTGCCAATCTTTTGATATAAATTGTTTCTTAGAAACACGCCATTTTTTGTAACAGCGGGAATTAATTATAAAATTAATTAATGAAACTTATATGTTTGTAATTTTGTAAAATAGACATCATTTTTGAATTCAGAATATCAATTATAGCTTAGGGTGAAATTTTGGCTTTGTTCTGAAAAACTTCAATTTTTGATGAATAGTGAAACCACTAAGTGGTAGTTAAATAACTGATTTTTCATTTAAATGAAATATTACCACTTCTGTGATTTGATTTTCAAAAATCCGACATACATGGTTGTCATTAAGAAGTAAAATGTGGTTCAATGAGACTAATTTTTTTTTGGTGAATAGTAACTTTTAAGTTCTTAATCGCGATTAGAGGTAATTAGTGTAGTTTAAGGTACAAATAATGTTTTAATAATATGAGATGAGCATGCCACTTGTCCTACTCCTATTGGATGAGTCATGGCCGACCAAGACAACCCATGGGTCAACTTGGGGACCCCATGGAGCCACTTTATTTGGAAAATGACATTAATATATATTTATTTAATGTTAAAATTAAATTGACACAAACATGAGTTGTTTTACTAAAATAGTTTTTAAATCGGGATACACAAGTCCAAATTTTGATTATAAATATTCATTAGAAAGCTAAAGAGATTTCCTACATCATAGTTTTTTTTTTATAATTTTTAGACATTAAATAAATTAAATTATTTATGACATCATTATGATGCGGCGATGACCTCATTATTTAACGATTTAAATAAAATGAGAAGATAATGCAAAATCCAAGGCTTACACTTGTCCAAAGCCTATTGGATGAAGATATTTCGAACACTTATAACCTTAGCCACGAATTATATATGTGTGGGACCTTTAGAATCCTAAAAGCATTGTACAATAATGTAACATTTCAATCTTTCCAAAAGAGCCCCTCCTCTCCTCTTATAAAAGGCCCCCACCTCTACCACCTTATTCACACTTTTAAGCCTTTTGGTTCGGCAAACCTCTATCCAAATACTCTACCAACTTCTCTCCCTTCATCCTAGAAGCTTTACTTTAGTCATAAAGCCATCCTATGGAGTCATTTTGATCAAATCAAAGGGAAGAACCCGAAGAAGAGGTAACATCTTCATCACCCTCTTTCATGTTTCTTTCTACTTCCACTCCCTCTTTGTTTATTATTTCAATTATAAAATTATAACTCCAGTATCTTCTATATACTGTGATGTTATTATAAATATGTAACAACCATATTCAGTATTCTACCCATCATTTGAATGACATGTCACCATACGTGCGTACGTACGGCTTACCGTCTCCACGTCGTGGTGTAATTGTTATTCAATATATTATTATTTAGATGGGTATAATAATGATATGTAATTCATGTAAATAATAAATATAACATGATAATGATTCTGTATATATGATATACTATCCAATTATATATTATTTTAATATCAAAATAATGATATTGTCGCTCGTGCGTACGTACGGACTACCGTCTCCACGAACGCGATGAGATTCATTCTCCGTCGTATCCATTCAAGTATAATTATCATTTGATGATTTAAAAATAATGTTTAAGGACATGATATCATTCTGGTTATGAATAAGATACAACCTATCCATGAAAAACATGACTTACGTAACAAAACATATAAGAAAACGAGTAAGATAACACCCGAAACAACGATAAATCTAAGATATTGTTAACAAAGCAATGTTAAAAGATAATATATGATATCATATGAATGTATATGATTCTTGTATAATTTAATAACAAATATTTCACCATTATACAGGAGGTTAACCTTCCCCAACCAAGGAAAAGTACAAGGTAAGGGTTTACTTCACAACCTCTTCATTATCCAAAGTTGTTTATACATAATTATCTACTGGGACCTCGTTATCATCCACATCCATGTTTCTTCAAAATGTATTTCAAAACATTTTTATTATTGATAAGAATATGGGTTAAATTCATTTATACCCTTTTTGACTTTTTATAAGAGGAATCTTCCCGTCGTTTTCAAAACAAGGTCCTTTTTAACCTTTTCGAGAAAATTGAGGTAAGAATGTCTTTTTAACTTATACGGCGGGTGCGGTTATTTTCCGCCGTTATAAAATCTTCAAAGCTTTCCTTACAAGATTATAAGAATATTTTCAAGAAAATGTTTTGTTTTATATGGCTCTTAAATGATTTCAAAAATAGAAAGAGATATTTCTCTAAAAAGTGTTTTGATTTCATCTTTGTCAACATCCTTTGATGGATTTTACGCTTATTTGAAGTTGATTTATTATAATACAAAGCTTCTATATTGTATTGAAGGTTTTGTGATATGTTTGATTGTGGATGTGCTATTTTATACCATTCATGGTTTATGGTGAAATTATTGACATTTCGTATGCTAGTTTTAATACGAATGTTTATGTTATGTTTAAACCTTTTCATATGGGAATGCATTGGACTTAATACGTGACGGGTGGAGCCCGCTATAGCTCCTCGATGCATCGGTAGGTCTCATGAGACAAACTAGTGTCTTGGCACGAGGCCTTGACAAAATCTTATTTGTGGTCTTGGCACGAGGCCTTGACTACGTGGTTATGATAGTCTGGCATTATGCATTCCAACATTATGAAAGTGGTTAGTGATTTTGCATGTGATTATTCGATTAGTAGAATATCCATGTGAATGAGTAAATGGCATTATTTCATTTTACTTTTGCCATATTATGTTGATGTTCATGTTTAAAAGGCTTTTGTTTTAGTTATACATTGACTTAAATGTTTATTCTTATTTATGAATGTTTCCGCTATATTGTTATCCTTACTGGGTATTTGAGCTCACCCCTTTTCCATGTTTTAATTTTCCTAGGAAGTGAAGAAGTAAGTTATGAATGACCTGCAAGGATATTGTGAGGGGATAATAGTGTGGAATGTGGAGACATTATGTTGTTGTAGTAGTTTTTCATTTTATTAAGTAATGTAAAACTTATGAATATATCTGGTGTTTCCAAGGCTACTAAACCAATCGGTCATTCGATATTTGATCTCTCTTGTGATAATGCCAATGTTATGTAAAAATGCACCGACTCTGGGTAACTAGGGTCGGGGTGTTACAAGAGAAGTATTTATTTTCCATATTTTTTATTATATATGTATCTATGTTTTTATTCAGCTATAATTTTCTTATAGAATCATATGAATGGTCGTGTTGACTCTTATGGTGAATATATTGGACATAATCATGTAATGGGTTGGCACCAAAATTATATATCCTGTTGATGTATCGATTGTTATCTTGAGACGAAAAAATTTGTGGTTTCGGGTATAACTCTCTTATTATCTATATAATAGTATGGAAAAATTCCTTAAAATCATGTTTTTAAAGTCCAATATTATGTATTACCATAGTATGAGGTCAATGATGATTGATATCTATCTTTTCATTTTTTTCATGAATATATAGTTCCCTCACTTTCATTTGATTAGGGATTCAATTTTTTTAATTATTCTTGTCATATAACTTATTCCATGTGTATATAATGAAAAATTTAATTGATTTATTCTACTTATTATATATCCAAGGACATAATTATTTGTTTTTCCCCCTAGAAACAAAGAGAAAAAATATGCGTCATTTTTGAGGATATGATTAAATGGATATAATTTTCGTTAATTTTTTTCACGATGTATTTTTTGTTTTGAAATGAAATGTACATATGTATATGTTCTTCCAAGATAGGTAAAATGATGAAACCTTCAGAAAATATTTTATCCTTTACAAATAATGTAATGAAATTACCATATATGGGTTTCTGAAGTCTGGGTTATTACAGGTTGATGATAATCAATATCATTCTGGAATATTACAACATTGTTTATCATTTATAAATCATTTAAAAATATATAAAACATAGGGAAATTATTTCCATTAAGATGTTACACACATTGTATTCATACAATATTAAATAATTCATTATAAACATATTATTTATTTCATTTAGGTATGCTGATTTCAATATAATGCGGTAAAAACCTTTGAAATGGAGTGTGTTTCTTCCAGATTAAGACTCTATAGAATCTACATATTCCTGAACCCCTGATTTTATTCATAATATTCTATGAGAGTCACTATCATTTAATGTATTAATTTAGAGTCCCATCCATGGGATGGTTGATTCAAATCAACCTATGGATATACCATTCATTAGGGTGTCTGATGGATACCACAAAGGTATCTTCGTCAAGAATATTGGTGATAGACAATATCAGTTAAATTCATTGATGAAAGGTCTAACTTCATGTTCTTTATTTTTATTATATAATATTTTATTTTCATGAAAGGATGATCTTGGGAAAATGGTTTTCTTATTGTAAAAAATGATATTAGGATTTGAATGTACCAAATTTTTGATCATCGGTTGGAAATAATGTGTGGCATCATAAATATAATATATGTGATGTCGTAAAAATTATTTAAAATTAATAGTTAATATTATTTCACAAAATATCTTCGTCTAAGATATTTTGGTACCATAAATTTAATCTCATAGATGTTATAGGATGCTGGTTTTAATGTTACATAAATATATCTTAGGCCATGATATCTTGAAACCATGGTTTCACTATTATATAGATACTATTTTTGTAGGAGTATCCTAATAAAGCATCTTATCATAATTCTTGATCTCAAGGAATTTAGGATTGATCTTATATGGGTGTCCAAGAACTAATTCACTATTACATAGTGGTATATCATAAGTGGTGATCCATTTCACCACTATGTTATTCCAATAAAGTCCTACATGAACCATTTTATGTTATACAATCCATATTATCAATCAAATTGCTATGATTTATACCACGAAAAGGAACAATGAATTATATTGTTAAAACAATACAGGTTTAGAAACTATAAAAAATTGTTTTTTTTCTAAATATACATTATTAATTTATTTAAATGGTTTATAAAATGTTTATAAATTATATAAAAAAGTGTTTTAGGATTTTTATTTTTAGATGATTGGGAAAGAATTGGGTTTTTCTCAATTAATGAGAATACTAATATCTACAGACTTCATGGGTGGACTTTAAATTTTAAACTATTTTATTTTAAGGACACACATGGATGGGTGAGGATTATAATCCACTGTTTTAAATGGGTGATACGGAAATAAATAATTTTATATTACTTATTCCATTGTAATATGAATTATAATGGATAATGTTAGTATATCTTTTAGTTATGGTCATTTTACAAGGGTACTTTTTGTGGTGGATCCAAGTTCCACTTATATTGATAATGTTATCGATCAAATATAAATGTCTATGTTAATCTATAGATCCAATGTTATAAGTTTCCCCCTTTGTGTTCTGTTTGTGGTATTATTGGACATTTACAGTCTAATTGAAATAAGAATATTTTTATTCCTTCTATAATTTGGGGAATCAAGATTGGACAAATTGTGAAAGGAGAAAAGATGGCTCTAGGAAATCTAAGGGTAATGTGAATCAAGGAAATGTTATTAATGATCCAATTTCATATAATTCTAATAATGGAAGTTCATATTAAGGTAGGAATTAAAATTCTAATTTTATTGAATGCTGCAAGTAATTAGTTCAAAATGAGTGACATGTTTATAAGAAACCTCTTAATAAAGAACATGTATTGGTAAAGGGATATTTTTCATGAGTTCATAACATTCACAAAAAAACCACTCGGTGTAAGTTGAAATGATTAAATAAAAATTCAAGGGAGGGTTAACTCTAATATAGGTTCTCTTCAATGTTCAATGGAATTTTCATAATTTTAATCACATTACATATACTCATAACCATGCTCAATAAGATTAACATTTGGAATCTCAATCGTGTTTGAGGGTTGCCATAGCTATTTAAAAAGGGACTATAAAAAACAAGTGTTTGGTTCATTTTCTGTAAGTACTATTAAAAAATAGTTGGGTGATGGTGATGGTATCATGATTCATAATATTATTATATAAATATTGGAACATAATCTATAGGGTAAATACTTCCACTTACATCTTGTTTGAAAAATATAAACTCTTGTATATATGAGGAGGTTGGTTGGTTTGGCCCCTTTTAGAATAAATATCATCCCTTTGTACTGGGTTATTTGGATCCATCTAAAGGAATTTACGGGGCTAAAAAACATGTCAAGAACACTATTTCTGTAGTAATAAGTGGGTTTCCATTTGGTTGAAAGAATTATCTTTATGAGTGTATGGATAACAATTACTCTGATCACTTGTAGTACGTTGTTCTGTCTAAAAAAGTCATAAAATTTTAACTCAAAAATCATATCTTTTATTACAACAAAAAGCTAAGTATTTTAGTTATATAATTTTTACGGAATATAGAACCATATTTCCATGATGTCATCTAGTGGTATCTCATCCTTATTCAAGGATGTTTAAATACAAGGAAATAAAAATGTGGTTAATAAGGAAAAATTCACTTCAGTACTAACCAAAATATGACAATGAAAGGATTACTCCAATATTAATAGAAATATATCAACCACATCATCCTCTAAATATTTAAAATATAATATTACTATGGATCATAAGAGGGAATCAATTTAGTTTTGGAGGATCATGTTCCATGGGTACTCATTATCTAGAACGAGATTAAACTAATGATGGCCATGATTATGGTAATTATTTCCTGAATTATGAATATTGAACAATGTATTGACCTTTTATATTGGTTTATAGTTGTCTCTATATATGAACCCAGATATTTTGTATATTTTTTCTTTTCATTTCCTAATATTGTTTCATAGTTGAGGTTGTAATTGTCTTTCTCAGATTATTTATAATATAATATTTAATAAACCGATATTTATTATATAAATTATTAATATTAAAATACAATTTTAAAATTATATGAAGTGAATTATAATTTAGATATTAATTGTTTATATAGGAATTACAAGGGTATTTTATGAATATTTATAATTTATAAAATGAGGCTGTATGTAAATTTTTTTTATAATTTTTAATTATTTTATAGTTATTAATTTTAAATGATCAAATTATTAGTGAATTTTGGGGGAATTATTTGAACCATATAATTTTTTTTTCATAACTGATACTTTTAGTGTTTAAATAATATTAAATATATTATATTTTGGTTATGTAATTTTTTAAAATAATATACCTGGATTAATAAATTTTTACATTTTCTTTTTAGTGTATATTCAAGTCAAATTAAATGTAATAAATAATGTCAAATAATTAATATTTTTTAAAAATATACAGTGCTTATATTTATTTTATTATGGAACTTTTTTTCTTGAATAGATAAATTATAAAATATTTATAGTACCTTTATTAATTAATTGTTCATAAAATATATATATCAGGTTTAAAAATGTAAATTGTTCATTTATTTATTTTTCCCCTGATTTATTCAAATATATAAATTATTTATATTATGAATGGATGTATGATTCATTATAAAGATTCAAACTACTCCTAAATTGGAATAAATTAAAAAAAGAGACCCATTTTATGTATGATAATGGATTTATATTCACTATATATTTAATTTGGATGGTATTAGGTTATGGTCATCAATTAAGAAATTGATTATGGTTTATAAATATTAGTTTTTTATAATTTTGATATAATTTAAATCTATCTTGAGGACCCAACCTTGGGTATAGGTTCTTTAGGTCAGATTTCTCACTGTTCTGTGGGCATAATCCATTCCTAGAAAAGCTGGGATTGACGATCTATACCTTTATGTCTTAATCTTGTGGGGATTATTGGTTTCAAATAATTGTAATACTTTACATGAAAGGGTTTAATGTAAATTATGTATTATATTATTTTATATGTGTATGAATATAATTGAATTTTTAGTTGGGTCGGTAACTAAATCTAAGAGTTGAATAAAGAGTAAGACATCAATAAGGATTAAATATATTGATTTTATGGAAGGAATTAGATTATAAACTAGATCAATAAAATCATGCAAACATTTTAAGGAAATAACAAGAGATATGGTGGTTCAATTGATCCTTAATTTAAAATACTAAGTGTAATATTCCATTTAAAGTGTCATTTTTCAAGATGTCGATTCTCGAACTGGGTATGTCATTTCTTATTTTGTGGCCATATATTATATTATATATGGAAATAAATTTTTTTTTGAACCTAATAGGGTTATATTTACACTATTTGTGTTATATTTAGGATACACATAACCAGGAGACCCTAATAGTAATAGGTTGATAGAGAAATAACATTGATTTTATCTATATGATGGATTGGGAAAATAATTATCCTTAACTATCCAGGAGTCATATATTTTATTGTATGGATGATGTGATTACAAAATAACTAAGTGGAAAGATATATTACATATAAGAAAAATTTATTAGTATAATATGGATCATGTCCCATTGATGTATAATATGTATATTAACATAAATCATAAATTTTTTGGGAAGACATTTAATAAAAATTCTTAGTAATTAATTATAAAAATCGATACTCATCATATAAAATATTTCATTATAGATTAAAAAAACTCATCATCAAAAAATATATTACGATATAAATATTAATAAATTAGAATATTAATGTAATAATATTCTCTAAAATGATACAAAATCTTGTGAATTAATTATTATAAAGAAGGAAAATGATTTATTTTGGGGATAGAATATTTTTGAGTACCTATTATTGAAGTAGTTCAATAGATAGATCAAATGGATGCTAATGATGATCATATAATTATTCACATAATAATTCAAAGTCATTAGATGAAAAATAAACTAAGGAATTTAGTCATAACTATTATACTCGATTTGGTTATGAATTCCAATGAAAAAGTGAGAAATATGATATCCTCTAATGCTTTTAATGGTAATTATAATTAATTGATATAGAGATATTTTGAAATGATAAATGGGTTCAATAATATTTTAAACATATTTTATCAATGTTTTGAGGGTATATCAACTAGGATATTACATCCCAACACCCTAAGCCGTTAAACGGTGCTAAGAATAGTGGTATCTACTTACCTTAGTTGTGTCTTCCCATATTCTAGTGGTTTCTGACAAGAAGTGAGGGCTTATGAGAATATCATAGGGAGACTATTCCATTAATATCAGAGTATTGATATCATTGGATATATAAATAAATAGATAAACCACTTTGAATAATCATTGTTGATAAAACATAGAAGGGGTCAATAATAACTACAATGTCAAAATAAAATAACAAATGGGTATTACCTACATGTGATGATTCACCATGGGTGGATCATATATATATAATAATAAAGAAAAAATTAACTAAAACTAAAACTCATCCCCAACCAATTCCCAAGTCCTTCCTAGACTCATATCCCTTGCTCCACTCTAACCTGCCAAACAAAAACACAAACAACATGACATTTCAGCTAAACTTATATGTTGTGATGTGTAAGGATGTAAGCTTAGGAAATAATGTTCTATAGAAACATGATCAAGGAGTTATTATAACTCAGCAGTCCACAAGAAATGGAATCCCTAAAACAACAAGTTTGATAAAAAGGATATTGTGGAAGTGCTCAAAATAAATTGTTTAACATTTATGTGATAATAATTATTCAAAAACATTATGTAAATCATAAAATCCCCTTGTTCATGATAGAACCTAATGTCATATAATCTATTTTTTATTTATAGTTCCCTGATGAAGATCAACCATACTAACATTACCTAGTGTTGGGGTGTCTCTAAGGAAATCTCAAAATCATTCCAACCATCACATTTTGAACCACCCATAGGGTGCAACCAATAATAGAATCACAAACCACCGTATGGGACTATACTATTTATCAAAAACATCCAAATGGATTTCTATTTAGTTACAATATACCACCACAATACAAATGTTTTCTCATTATGGCTATAAGACAATAAGGTATCATAGACCTCCCTCCAAGAGAGTATTTTATAGTTATAATAGATCTCCTATATAAGATTATTCTTTAGTTGTAATCTAACTCCCATACAGTGTCTTATCCTATATGAAAAAAACTCAATAAGTTATCACATACCACCACATATGAGAGTTTTTAAATCAAATAAAAAAACAACCCATATGAATATTTTCTATATCATTTTTCAACATAATTTCCCCCTATGGGATATTTAAAAATAAATTATAACACAACCACCCCTTTGGGAATTTCCATTTAAAATAAATAAACATTTTTAATCCCACATCACATTTTAAAAAGGGTCTTACCATTTACAAACACATTTATCTACATTAGAGTTACAAATTTATATTATTATATTGATGGTTGTGAAATTTCAATTCACTACCATTGATTTTGTTCATAAATTTTGTCTCAATAATTTCACTATATATCCATTTCCCCAAATACTATATTATTTTCAACACAAAACATCCCATTTTCAAACTAATTACATGGTCAAACCCACTCTGTATGGTGTCCCTCTCTAGGTTATAAGAATGGAAAATTTGTCATTTAATAAGTGAAATTAAAATAAAAAATGATCCAATTATTTAAGGTCACGACCCATAAAATTTGCATGATTGTACAACCAAAGCACATGAAAAATGAAGCATGGATATAGGTTAAGTCAAGATACCACCTACATCCACCATACTAGAGTTTTCAAATCTATATTTAGAAAATGATTTATCCAAAATCAAAAGAATATTAGAAACTAAAAAAACATGCCAATAATATGGAATATTAGAAAAAACTAATGGAATACAACTCAACAAAAAAGAAAACCAAAATAGGATGAAGAGGAGTTGTAGAATCACTATATGCTATCAAAATATGGATAAAACCCTTGAATATGACAATAAATAGAGGAAACCCACCAATAAGAGAGGGATTAGGAAGGATTAGAACACATGAGAGACAACAAAGAATATGACGGATAAAATGGGGTTAAAATATATAAGGCATAGAGGTGTAGTATGTTAATATTTTCACATTTAATGATGTGAAAGGTTTGGATAAATGATCTCAAAACCATGCACCAACCATGTGGTCCTCATTATATGAGGCACTCCATGTGACATGGTTAGTGGAGACTTTTAATTAAGTCCCATATCATTTTTTAAACAAACCTTTTCGATTACTAAACCATGACAAATAGTTGAGGTTCACAATTTTCACTAATAGTGCGCTATCCATGATCTCTATTATATTTATACAGAAAATAAAACTCCAAACCTCAGATCCACAAAAACACATCTAAAAACCCTAGAAACATACCAATCCTTAAAACACATATAAAAACATCCCTTTAATATATTCCAAACCCGAGAATTTTATATTTAGGCTCACTTTTAAAAATGTACCATCATCCAACTGAAAATTTGATATCCTTATCCAAACATAAATCACATGTATAGATGGAGATTTAAATATCACCACTATGACACTTTTCATTCCCAAGAAGTCGGAAGGGTCATTCAATAGTGTCACCTGACCTAAGAGTATAACCTAATACTATTCCAAAGGAATTGTTTCATTTCCAAACACCCAATGAGATTACAAAAACACAACTATGAGAATTACGTACAATGCCAGTCAATATTGATCCAATGTAAATATTTTCTTTGAAACACTGAGATTATTCCTCACAAAATCCATTTATTTTGAGACACCCATGTGTCATCGCTCCATTAAATTTGTCTAATTATAGTTCCCCCCACTATCGAAATTATCTCAGAATGATGATTACAAACCATAATACCTCTTGACATTATAATTCACCTTCCAAAAAACATCCTCGTTGGTCCATATATATACTTGGTACCATTCCCAAAACACTATAACTTAACCCACATGAGAGTATTGTTTGACACCAATACCAACTCTCTCACTTACCACCATTCAATTCAACACATATATCACTAATATATCCACTTATTACTCAAACATGTTTTTTCCTCCTTCCAAAAGCCCTAAAAAATAGTAAAACATGGTCTATTGAATCTCTAAGGACAACATTAACATGGTTCCAAACTCACCACATCAAATATCATGCCAAATAGCTAGTCAAACCACCTTCAGATAACTTTCCACAAAGATTCTTGACTTTTTACATTGATAGATAATTAGAACTTCAAAACATGAAATCCCTAACACAAAAGGTATTCTTTGTTCATCCTAATGACATCATGGTGTTTAAACCTAACTTTCTAGAAGAATAAAATGTCCAAACACTGACCACCCACACTAACTAAAATTCTCTCACCCGAGCACCTTCATGTCACCAAACGTAAAACATTCATATTATGCTATAATATCCCAATATTTTAATGAACTACTCAGACTCTAACCTCATCCATATGGATTTACAACATCTATCATTCCCAAGGGATCCATGTTACATTTAAAACACATATGAAAAATAATTCGATGTTGTCGTGACCATCAATAGATCAGTTTTACACTCCAACTATATCTCTAGAATGATGTCACATGCTTGTGATGGATATGATGCTCCCCCACTAATAAATTTTCTTTCTCATCACATGACTATTTCAAACCCTGGATCTTATATTCCAAATCTTGTGTGTTACCAAATAAAATGGTCGATCACTAACCGCTTCTGAATTACATAACAGCATCCTCAGTCCCCACTAAAACTCCCTGAATTGAGGTTCATACCCTAAAGATGATATAGTGTAATCTCCACAATATTAATTTCTTTATACTACTCCTTGATCACTAACAAGAATAGTTCCTACCATTACAATATGTGTATCTCTCCTTTTGATCCATGATCATCATCCTGTAGAATATTGGAAAGGATTAATACGCATGGATAGACCATGAAACAACATCTCAATCCAAACCAATAAAACACCTCTTAATATAGGTTATTCTACATTTCCAACACATACTCAAGCATCAAATCCATAACATATTCTAAAATTCATTATCCCTTAGTTTAGAAATGGCTAATATAAAAACCAAAACATGATATTAACAATGATTTCCATTTTTTGTTATCATAATCCATTGAATTTACAAAGATTCACACTAATAATTATCTGACCACATATCCCAAATCACTCTCTCATGCACTGGATCACATCCCAACTAGGATTGCACATCTAAACCACTAACCATGCTCAAGGAATGGTCAACCTTACTCATCCTAGTGTACCCTCAGTACCCCCCTTGAAAAAAAAGAACTACGCTCATTATTATGTTTATAACATGTTCAGTTACCAAAATACAATCATTCAAAAAAACAAAAATTGATCTTCCCCACCTACACGAAGCCTCTAGAATTACAACTAAAACAAGAAACAGAAAACCACTCATCCACTCCTACCCTAAACCCCCAACCATGATTCCAGAAACCACCACCCAAGATGATTTCACATTCAAGCATAAAATGAAATACAATGTATATTACATATACATAGTATCACCTCATGTTCACCAATATGATCTTATTAAACCCTAGTGGTCGCACACTCCACTATGATAGATTTGAAAAACATGACTCTTCATCCTATTAGTCAAGCACCAAAGATCCTAGGCTCTCCAACAGAACTAAGTGGAATCCAAATGATTAGGGAATATCACTTCCACTAACCAGAGACATCCAAGATGCTCTCTTATAACAGGTATGCCACTCTATCTATATCAATTCAAAGAAAACAACCACTCATCATTCCAAAAATCACTTCAAAAACCCAAACAACATACTTACATAGGCATCACAAGTCAATAAAGAAACACATATATTAAGGGCTATAAATTTGAATGATCCTTCCCTTTTTAAAATGACCTAGAAATAGAGAATCATTGCAATTGGTGGTAATCAATAACATAGTCAAACTGAAAACACTAAACATGCACTTATCAAAAATAAATTGAAGAATATACCCTACCTTACGTCAATATGGCATATGGAACCTCACAAGACAGGGTCAACTCCCCTAACTGGTTACCCTCAGAAGTCATAGGGAATTGAATTAGTATGCTGGGTTACCCTCAAGGGTAACTATTTCTTACGCCTCCCCCTAGTACCAATCCAAGAATCAAAAAATTTACATCTCATCGGAAAACACCCACCCCTATCTCAAGGTCACACAATATCTAATATAACAAACACCCATCATAATGTTCCATCAAATCCAGATACATCTTGTGTCCCATCATCCCACACACCGGTTGAACAAGATCATCATATATATATGCAAGGAAATAAAACCCACATATCCTAAGGTATCAAATATTTTTACACATTGAAACCCCACTACCCATACGATAGGTCATGACTTCAATATAAGGACTCTATGTCAAAATAGACAACAATACTTTCCATTTTTAATTAACCCATGGAGTTCAAATATTAAAAGTATTCAATTGGTTTTTAAAATCAAAACTATTTATCAACTTTTTTTTAAATGAATCACATTATAATTATTCAAATTTTATTTTTTCTCAAGGATCATAGGATTCATATTTCAAAACATTAACTATTTACAATATTTAAAAAATCATGGCTTGGTTATATAAAATATCATTCAAAATATATAGAGGAAAAAAAATATAGTTTTATTACTGACATATTATTTAATAAATACTATCCCAATGCATTTTTATCTACCTATGTATTAAGATACTATCATGGAAATTGGGCATGTAGGATTCCACCATATCCATATATGGAAAACTGTATATATGATACTGTAAAAATTCTAAATACCAACCCCCATTAGTACCTGTAAACATAGACCATAGGTAAACATAAATAATACTCTTATATCCAGACAAGTATAAACATTGACTAACATGAATCAAAAGAAAATATCAATTATCAGTTGCATGTAATAGATATATACACCCATGTCCCTAGCATAATGCATGCATTCGAATACCTATGTGTCTTAAATGATGCATGAATTCACCCACACAATATTTATATACATGTAATATAATTTTAATACCATAAATCATTAAACTGGACATCATATATCTCACACATGGTGAAAATAAAATAGAATTGTGAAGTAATAAAATCCAAGAACAATATGTCCCATATTTATAGACATGGGTTCCCCTAGTCCTAGGTTGATCAATCCCAAGAACATTTTCATTACAAATACGATACAATTTATGAGTCTCTTAATTTTTATCCCTAAACAATAAAACCAAGGAAAAAAATCTAATTTCACTTTTTAATGTCCTGCATCCCTGAGCCACATAATGTAGCTCGGTCCAGCTGTCACCACATACCTCAGGTGCACCTACCCAAAAACCATATGTATTTGACTAACAAATGAAGACCTATGATAATAATATAGGGAGATTGTTCCATAAATTACATAGTATATATTGTAGTGGAATTCAATGAAAATTGATAAACCAAACTAAATAAATATAAAAAATAAAATAGGGAATGTTCCAATAACAATTATAGTATCAAAATGATAGAACAAGTGGATATTCTATAAATGTTAAGATATCTCATTGGTTTATCATAAATATATTCTAGAAAAGAAAAAATTAAATTGAAACTAAAAAACATCCATTGACTATTTTAGAATCTTGATCTATCCCATATCCAAATGCTCCACTATAACTTTCAAAGAAGAACCTCATGAAATTATTTTATTTTCCATATATTTGTGACCTGTTTGAAGTAATAATCGTTTCTCATATAAACAAGTGGCATATAAAGATGAGTAATTTGTTAGTATAAATCAGTATCCCTCACCAATAATGTCCCTAAAATAAATATTCTAATATAAAATATTATTTACAAGTTCTCAAGATAAATAGTTTAACAATTTTAATACATATTTTTATATTAAAAATTAACTAAATAATTGAACACTTAGGATCATGATGATATTTGAGGATAGATAAAAAATTGTGAATATATTGTCCCACAACCATGATCGACCATACCTACTTCATCTAATGAGAGGGTATCTCATAGATTATCATTAAATCATGCCAACCATTACCTCTCACACCACCTATAGTTTTCATCAAACAAAAATATGACAAACCTCCCATATAGTTGTATACTAGTTATCAAAATCCACAATATGGAGTATTCAACAGTAATCACTAAACTACACTTAAGGATTATTAATTTTATTATCAACCTTAATATGTATTATTCAATAATTATCACAGACCACCCTAATTTGGGTGTTTTATTTTCAGAACCATAGGATATTAAATTATCAATGACCTCTCTCAGTGGGAGTATTCAATATCTATCATGCACCTTCTATATGGTAATATTCTTTGATTATCAAACACTTCCACAATGAGAATTATATCATCCACAAAATAACCCAATAAGATATCACATACCACACCTTATGGGTATTTTATGAATAACATTAAATAAAACAACCCATATGGGCATTTTCCATATAATATTCAACATAATGTTTCATATGGGGATTTTCAAAATAAATTAAAACCCAACCTCCCATTTGGTAATTTCTGTTTTTTAATAAATAATTGTTAATCCAACATTACATTTTATAAAGTGACTTAACATTTAACAAATCGTTAAGCAAATTTATAATTCCAATTCTATTTACAATATTGATGGACGAGGAATTAAATTTCACAGGAATCAATATAATTAATGTTTTCATTTTCATTAATTTTAACAGAAATCAATTCCCACAACCCAATTTTATTTTAAAACACAAACCATCCATTTTCAAAACAATTTCAATGTCAAACCCACTCTATAGGTTCTCTCATGGTGTGTCCCTCTCTTGGTTTTAATCATGAAAAAAATGTGTTTAATAAGGGAAACAAATTTTGAAAATATCCTAATTAAATTAATATCCTGGACAGGACGTTCTACATGACTATAAGTGAAGCAACTGAAAAATGAACCATGTATATTGGTTAATTCTAGAGACCACCAACCACAAGTATACACAATCCTACACATTCAGTATCAACTGCTAATTCATCTAAATCATGAAATAAATGAGAAAACCAAAAAATAACCTGAAAATAGATTTTATTATCCAAAACACAATGTAACATTACTTGATAATAAAACAAAACTAAAATATAACTTATAGGGGTTATAGACTCAACAGAGGCTCTCTAGTTTAAGAGAAGACAATAGAATGGGACACTAAATAGAAGATAATAGCTAAGAAGAGGGGGGGAGAAGGTGAAGAGAATATGGGATAATACTAACCAATAGGTGAGTTATTGGGGTGTTAATTTGACACTCAAAAACATTAAATTAAGAACATTATATTCAATGGAGTATAAAACATGCGTCTCTGAGCTTAAATGACCCTTGAAATTCTTTATTTAAATATGACTACTATAACCTAGTAATTAAATCGATAGGTATAAATATGATTAGAAAATTTATTAAATATATATAAAAGTACTACATAACAGAAATATATTGTTAAATTATATTTAAATAATCACTATATTTTTTAAAGTCATTATACTCTTTAATAATATGTTTTCTATAAATTTGGATTTTATTTCTTTTATTGAACAAATAATAAATTTAATCCCAGGACTTTTAAAAATTTTAGTTGATAAAAAATATATTTTTTTGAAACCATAATATCATGATTATCTTATTGTTAAATTTTTATAATTTTTTGAAAAGTTTGAGTTTTAATAATTTGTGAAAAAACCGAGATTTTTATTCAAAAACGTATCTTGTTTTTAAGTGTTTAATAATTCATATTACATTATAGATTAGTTTCAAAATATCATTTGTTACTTTTGATTAAATATTATACAATTATATTCATTTTAATCAATTATATACATGAATTTTATATTTTAAAAAAATTATACATAATAAGGCTTTTTTTTGAAAACCAACTTTTCATCGCATTTTATCAATATTATTTTATATTAAATTTTTGTCACATATTTAAATTGAATCCTGAAAATTTAATTACATATTTATAACAAGATGATTCAAATTTGGTAAATAGAAATATTTTTTTCTTTAATATGAATAGTGACAATAGAAAATATTTATCACATGGTAAGGGTAAGTCGGGAATTAAGGTTAAAAATAATTTGATAAGGGCAAAAAAATTACCCTAACACTTGTATTTATCATATTTTAAGAGTATATTTTGTCTATGTCCATCCATTTATCGAATATATTCCCCCTTGTTTCCATATTTCATTGATATTTAACTTTATAATATTTATATAAAAGATAAAGAAACAAAAATGACACTTTCTTCTTTTTAATAACTATAATATTTGGGGATTCTGATAAAAACAAATTATTTTTATAAAGAATTGTTATTTGAATTAAAAATTATATTTTTATCATTTTACTTTATTTACAATTTTCATTAATGAAATAATTATCTAAAATGATAACACAACAATGACAGAATATTTATTTAATTAATAAGTATATTAAATTAATGATTATAAAAAAATTAATGGTAATATTGTTGGAAACAAGGTCGTTCGTTGCTATTAATGGAGTTTGGTTCGTGTTTGTTTTCAATCTCCACATGGGTGACTAGAGAGTTTGCATGGAATGAGGTCATACGATTGAGACTAAAAGTAGTTTTCAAGGTGGAGCAGTTTTCATGTGTTTGTTGAATTTTGGGCCTCAAGATCAGGAGTTTGATGTTGGAAAAGAAAGGGCTTTTAGATATGAGTGAATGGTATGTGGAACAATAATGAAAATTACCAAAGTAATGGAACCATGTACCTTAGAACATCGACTGCATACCATGTCCCGAAAATGGTTCGCGGCCACATTCTAGCCATCAGGAGCGGTGCACGGAGTGGTGCATGGAACTGAAAATAGTTCACAACAACTTTTCATGGTAAAGGAATGCGGTAGGCAGAAAGCTGGAGGAAGAAACAAAAAACTATTTGTAGCGATAATACGCGGTGAAGGATGTAGTACATAGAGTACCGAAGGTTTGCAGGATTTCTATGGTTTGTGAAAAAGTAGTGGTACGTTGTGGATCCTAACAATACGCGAATGAAGTTCAGTTTAAAGTAGCGGTAATCCCACATTGAAAATTTTTGAAAATTTGATTAACAACATTTGTGGACATATGAGCTTATTTAATAAACAATAATCATCTTTTTTGGGTGATTAGATTGAAGATTCAAATTTCTGAAAGAAATTTGATGATGACTGAAGTAGTACACGGTGGAGGAGATAGTACACATAGAGAATAATCTGCATAAGAAAATATTATGTGGAAGATAGTGTTGTTCATGCCGAATGCCCACATAGTACATGGCAGAGCAAGGCGGTACGTGGTGTTGGACAATATGCAAAAGAGTGGTGAAGTATGCATAGTAGGGTAGCATGATGAGAAGGGTAGTTCACTGATGATCTAGACGGTACACTGAGGAGCTGTATAGTACTCAAAAATAGCAGTGATACATGGAATCAATATCAGTACGCAGAACAACCAAAGAACCCTAAAAATTGACCAAATAAGATTGCAAAATTAATTTCCATAATATATTTGTGTATGAGAAAATAAATTACAAATGTGGGTGATTACATGACATCAATAGAGACTCTATTTACAGTTTAGGTTGCAAGATTTTATGTTAAACCATTGATGTGACCTTCAGGTCATCAAACACAGTGATGATTCTTCCAATTTAGTGAGCAAGGGGGGGTCAGCAGAAGTGATCCGAGGGATGCATTGTTCTATACCTAAAACCTTGTAATTGAAGTGCACCTAGGATAGAGTGATTGTGTTAAACACTTATAATTTAAAACTTGGGAAGATTAGAGGTTTCAGTATCGCCAAAACACTAACGGTGTATGACCATTGGACATAACCCTTAGTGGTAAACCAAGTAAAATTTTTGTGTCTTTTCTTTGCATGTGAATGTTTATTTTTCGCACATCATCTTTAGAAATGTTTAATAGGTTCCAACCAACGCAGGAACAAGATCCAATAGATTAAAATAAAAAGATGACACCCTAATTTGCCCCTCCCCTCTTAGGGTGTTCTAGGGTCCTTCATGTGGTTTTAGAGGGTAAATGTTACTAGTGTTGAATCTGTTTTTTTCTCTCATGGATAACCCAATCAACGTTAGGGGAGTTCCCCTATTCGATGGATGTAACAATAAAATATGGGAAATAGGATAAGATCTCACCAAAGATATATTGGAATGGAAGTATTATTTGATAATTTGTAGGGAATAAAAGTCACTAATCCTACAGGACCGTCGATGATAGAGACATACAAGAAATTGCATGATGCTGATGCAATACTACAACAAAACTACTGTTTAGTGGCAGTTATATGAACCACTTCTAAAACATTTGATAAAAAGGTTTAGTGGCGGTTTATAATAATTCTCCGCGAAACATTGTTTTTTTAACACCCGACCCTTCCCCCCACCCCGAACCTCCTTCCCCAACAACCTCGGCCCCCCTATTCCCCGGCAACCCCGGCCCCTGGCGACCCCGGCGACCCCGACGACCCTGACCCCGGTGACCCTGGCGACCCCAGTGACCCCGCAACCCCGGCCCCCCGCGACCCCCGGCCCCTCATGACCCCCAGCCCCCCACGACCCCAGAAGCTGCACCATCTTCCCCACTAGGTAGGGGTTTGTTTCTCCTTCTTTAGGTTTTTTTTCCAGTAGGTATGTTTTTAGTATATAGTTTGGTATAATCTTCACATTAGTTTACAACCTCCTGGTCTCATGATTTTAAACTGTATGACATTTTTTCTAATTGCATTCAATATAACATCATAAAAATCATCCCTCATCACATGAGTACTTGTTTTGATAAATTAAAATGCAAGAAAATTTTTCTATTCTATGTGACCCATTACCAATATGAGATCTTGATCCATGTAATGGTATAATGTAGATTATTCCAAATTGTATACTAATTGTATAGTTGAATATTTTATTTCTATGGAAAAATGTATCTTATCTATTGGGTATTAGATATAGATCATCACCTTTTTACAATCCCATACAAGGATGAGATATTAAAATCCAAACCCCACTAAATGTGATCTTCATCAATATAGAAGTCTTTCCCTTATGGTTGACAATTATATTAGAGAATTAATGCACATATTCCTCACATGTGATATAAATCTATGCAATGAATCATCTATAAATATAACTTCAAGTTGGATTGACTCCCATCACAATAGGATATGTAGTGATATCTAGGTACCCTACCATCGTACCAACAACCATATTCCTTGTCAAAATATTATAATTACTATCACCTACATATGTGGTGAATCTATGTAGTATATTTTTAATGGGTTATTTTATATATAGACCAATGATAAGAATAAAATTTCCCTTTCCTTTTATATGATTCATATCATTGACAGAGGGATTTTCATTTCAAGAACTATGTGTGGATTTATTCTCATTATAATGAAATACATGGTGACAATGATATTTATTTTCATAGGCATGACCAAAAATACAGAGTACATGTACTACAAACAAAAACATTGTCAATTTACCCATGGGAAAAAATATACATCAATTGGGATCCCAACTGAAGATGGATATGTCCTCTCCATTGATGTACTAGTTTTTCTACCTTCCATGTCTATGTTAAGTTACATTAAACCTCAAAAACATTTTTTCAAATTTGTATGACCTTAAATTTTATCCCTTTTTCCTAATTAAAATTACATAAGCTAAAAAACAAAATAGTCACAACTATTTGTAAGGTATAAACCCTATTAATAAAATCATTAGAGGTGTAATGCTTCACTCCCACTAATCTGTTCCCATTTATGGATTAATAAATATATTTCTTATAAGAATACTATCATAAAAATTTCATGGGGTTCACTATGTGATCCATGATAATTTATTCCTATTCCCCATAAAAGTTTCATCTTGGAAAATGATATATTGGATATCCCATCCCATTTTCAACTAGACATAGGTAATTTTAATAGTACATTATCCTCAATTAAAATACTACCTCTTCAAATCTAATATATCACTACATCGAGTGATTTATTACACAGGAGTCTCATGTTGTATTACAGCACACAAGAAACAATTTCAGTACATGGTGGAATAACATATAATGTTTTAAAATTATTTTTGAATATTTTTTTCTCTATGAAGCCAGTTCATAACTCTGATGTGTGATTCAACACTGATAAATTTCCCAAGTTGATATACTACTCTTAGGATCCCATAAACATGATTTAATAAATAATTTTTTCTATATTCATAAAAAAATTGGTTGTGGATGTTGATTTTTTTTGAGCTTACCTATTAAGATTTGATACTGAATATCACACCTTTCCTCGATGAATATAAAGTTATCCATATGGGATATTTCAGTCATGGAAGATAGTTCCACCTAAACCACATAATCAATCAATGGACTGATTGAGAAAATATCAAACCTACTACAATTAGATTCAGTTGAATGAGTATGGTGTTAGTATTACACTATTTGTAATGGTCATTTTCACCAGTTGGTCTCTATTTCTTATTGACTCAAGAATTCATAATGTCTATTTTAAACCTTCCACAATCATTCTATTCAATGTGATTATTGTGACCTGATGTTTAAACATTTGATAATCATTTTAACAGTTAAATAAATTATGAAATTATATTCTTCTGCACCTTCTAATTTGGGTATGAATCTCATTTGGATACCCCAAATACATAACATTATATCCTCATTTTCTAAGTTCTTTTCAAAACCATGGTCCTTTTCATAGGATATTAATCATTGTGAAACAATGGTCTAAACATCATGACAATAAAATTAATTTCCCCCTCCAATGTATTATATTATACTAATAATCCTTAATTCACATCAGGTTGTGTTTTGGAATATCTATGAAGACTAACCAATCATTGGTTCTATGTTTTTATATATAAAAATGTTAGCAGCTACAGGTCTGAGAACCATGACCATAAAATATCTGAGTCATCCCCTAAGGATATATGCATATGTGTTTCAAGATCTATATCCATATCATAATTTTATTCCTCTCTTATATTGCTATATATATCACATAATTTTTTTCTTGGATACTTTCCCTTAAACTCTATACATAGATTGGTCTATGAACAATGAAATTAAACATAGTGTGAATATCCATGAGATTGTTTATATGATCATTGGGATCAAAATTCATGTAATTCCCTCATTTCTATTGTTTTATAATATTCCACACCCACTTATTATATCCGTGATATATGATATTAAAAGAGAATAATATGTTTTCAATATATCTGATCCTAAAATAGAATAAAAATATTTTTTTTACATTATAATTTGTGCACAACACCTCATGGATTTCTGCAATAATGAAATTAGGCACCAAAATAACATCATTTTATTCAGACCATTTCAAAATTCCAACAACCTCACATTCGATTAAAAATGAATTTCCATAGAAATATAAAAATTGGACTAACATTCAATAATTTAAAATTCTAATTGAAAGATACATGGCACTAACTATGTTAGAAAAATACAATAAGAACCTAGGGAAATATTTGAGTCCCCCCTGATATGAATTCACATTGAAAAACATATGAAAATAATGATAATTCAATAGAAATGGTAAATCCATAAAAAGTTTCAAGTTAAACCCCTAAAAAGTGTATATTTCTATAAATTCGTATTTATTCCCACAAGAACCCACATTTAATGTCTCATGAAAAATTTACAGTGAAAATAAATAATAAAAATCACTTGGGGACAACCATTCAACCATAAAAAAATAATGTTATGGTCACTAGGCCACTCAAACATGGATAGTGATAGATCACAAATTTTATACTCTTGAACAACCTAAGGGCACTGTTTCCTCATTACATGGGGAAAAATAGCTTGATATATAGTAAATTCAACATGACCTCAATCTGGTGATTATATAATAACTTTATTAGCTATAAATATGTACCTGAGAGATAGATAAATAAAATATCTCAATATAAACATGTTCTCCTACCCATGAATCCATGGTATGTTAATGATATCCCCTATCATACATAAGATAAATTTCTACATGATATATTTCACCAGAGGCTTATTCATCATTGTACTTATATTTAAAATTCATTTCTTTAATGATTGAGCATGATCTATATTTTAGACCCTTTATCAGAACTACAAAGAGCATGATTCCAACTCCTATAGTATACATATATAAATTTAGATATCCTATCTTTTATCAACCTATAAATCTAATTTAAGTATTTAATTGATATAGTTCAATTATATGTTATTGTTGTCCACTGTAATTTTCAAAAAGGATTATTTAGTTCTTATTCCGACCTAGAATACATGTTGATTTGTTGATATTAAATCATTTTCAATCTCGGACACCATCATAGGATTCTTGAATCGCTATCTTCCTTCATTAAGTGTTTTTCAAGGGTCAATGGACGAATTTAGGTAGTTGGAACAAATTGAGGTGATCCTCAATTATCTTAGGGAACCTGATACTTTGTGTGTGAGAATTTTCTATAACTGGATTTATAGTTTCAGTAGTGTCTTGTGGGAGTCAGTGGTACATTCTTAACTTCATGAATGTATGAATTGTAATCTCATCAAGATTGATTTTTTAATGGTTATTTCCTAAGGGAATGAATATAGATAAATAGACTGAGCTCATGAGACTTTTTATTGGTGACAGATTAGTATGGGAGTATGTTAATAACCTTTTAAGGTTTGTTATATATTATCCAAAGATAGGGGTCATCAATTATGAGAAAGATCATTTCTTTTGTCCATTAGTAATCCATCTGTTATCAATTTTAATTTTTTTTTCTGCATAATTTTTTTTGAAATATATATTCTAAACTTAATTTTATTTGATTAGATGATAGGAATGACAAGGAAGAAGCATTACATTATTTCATCCAGTTCTAAGACAGATGACTATCCATCTGGCTCCCTCCCCACGGCATCTGATGCACCAGCTGCCGTAAGACCTGCACCATCTCCCCATGAAACATCTCTCACACCATCTGTGGATGTCCCAGTAGAGGCTGAGTCGTCGACTCCCCCTTCAGGAGCCTTAGTAGTGGGGCAGCGACACGCCCCTTCCAGTTCATCCCAGACATACTGGAGTGTCACTATCATAGGTACAAATTTAAATTAAATAAATTTATTGAATTTTGTTTAGACTAATTGTTTTCTCATTGAAGATGAAAAAAATGAAACCGTGGTGAAAAAAATAAAATGTTCAGATGTATGGAATCTAAATGGAAAGAAGATTATTGTGCCATTTGATTCTTATGGGGTCCCTACGGATGATGTCGTGGGGTTGATTGTCCATATTATAGGCCAGCTGGCAGTGGGGTCCATTTCCATTCCCACTTCATATGACAATTGGAGACATATGCCTCCAAGATGGAAAAATGAAGTCTTTGATTCTCAAATCAAGGTAAATTTATTACATTATGGTTTAATTGAATGTCATGTTACTAATATGTTCAAAATGAATTTCTACATATAGATGTTCTTCCACATTACCGTTGCTGATGTGATAGCACAGAAGTAGACATTGAAAAATCTAGGTAAGAAGTGGAAATATTTTAAATGGGGATTGTGGTGTGATTTCAACGATGCTTCATTGACCGCGCTGCAAATGTATGAGAAGCTACCTAGTGGGGTACCAAAAGAGCAGTGGAAAGTGTTTGTTGACAGGAATCGATATCAGAAGCGAATGGTATTGAAATATATATATTATTATACTATCCTAGTTTTACATTTATACATGTATATAAAAAGTACATGAAATTCAATACATCAGTATTAAATATCATTTTATTTATTTCAGGATCTATCAAGACAGAATGCGTCAAACCGAGCAAAGAAAGGCATCCCGCACACTACGGGCTCAAAAAGTTTTTATAGAAATCGAAGTACATTGATAATCTTTTAATTAGTTTAAAAATTTATAAGTCAATTTTAACTATTTAATATATTGAATTGTTGATTTATCTTTGATTAATGCAGTCACGGTGTTTAGGCCATGAAGCATCCAGAACTGAACTTTGGTTGGATGTTCACATGAAATCAGATGGATTTTCTGTTAAAGAGCCTGCTAAAGAATTTTGGGTATTAAGTCAATTTTTTTATCATAATAACTTATTATAAATTATTTATGTGTTAATTTAAATTGATATTTGATTTATAGGTCAAAATTAAAGAACTATGGGATGCCAATCCTGCGCATTCATACTATGTCCCCCAGGATGACCCGGTTGATAATGTCCTTGGGAAGGAGCATCCTGGGAGAGTGCGCGGGATGGGTTTGGGACCCGTTCCATCTGAGGTTTTTAGCAGGCCACTGGGGATAGCTGCTGCATCTACTCCTGACATTAGTCAGCCCATACCCGGACATGCTAAGAAAGAGATTGTTTCTTTATGAAACACAGTTCACCAACAGGGGATCATATACATGCATTGTAGAAAGAGTTGACTGAACTACATCAGCAGAAGAGCAGATATGCCCCCGGTGGGAGTGCATCGATTGGTTGTATGAAGGAAAATCACAAAAAAATCAAAATCATTTAGTTTTCTATCATTCATTTGTTTTAATTTTTAATATAAATATGCAACCGTATTTAATTTTCAATATAATGTTCTTACAGGTGGTAACACAAAGTGTAAATGAAGGTGGATAGGGTGATGATGCATCATCAGACTCTGAGTAGTTGTATTGTTTATGTGTTGAACAAAAATAGAATCATTTGGTTTGTATATGTATCATTTGTGGCACATAAGTTCCACCACACATTTTCATGTCCTAAAATTTCCTAGATTTCTCATGTTTCTTTAATTGCATTTTATTAATTTCTGATGTTTCTTTTTATGTCTTCATTTCTCAAGTGGGGTATATATCATTCCATGTAGGTCTGTGTTTGAATTGGAAGTCGAGATTTTGGATTATTAGGAGTTAAAACGAATGTTGATGTGTTGAAAAAATTAGTTCATTTCGTAGTGTTCAAGGGGATAGTGTTGTGGACACTTTGTTGAGGCCCATTGTTGAAAATGTCTGATTAAATCATCAAAAGTATCTAAACATGCTCTATCCCTTCTAAAATTTCATGAGAATGTTCTAAATCAAGGGTGGTTCACTATGATATAGGTGTGACTGAGGGGTGATAAATTAGCATAAGTCTGTGAATATAGGCAGGAATACTTTATAAATAAAAATATAATCTCGAAGATGGATGTCGACTTGATGGAAAATTGGTATGTCTTATAAAAACATTAATTTTAAGAAAATAATTTCTACCAAAAACTTCAATATTAGGATGGTTACAATGGACCATTTCCAACCATAACTGTTTTGATCACTGATTTGTTACTGCATAACTTTAACTACATTTCCAACACAATTTCCACTTAATCATGGTCTATCTGGTAATTATTACTTATTGTTATATCCCTGAATTATTTATATTATGATTCTTAATTCCATTTTTTGATTCATTACGAGCTATCTGGTCATGAATCATTAATTACTGGAATTCAATAACTTTCTTCTTTTATCATTCATGACTATTCATTCAAAAACCACTCTCCCAAAGGTTACATTTTCCATGAACTTTGTGATTCTCCCCACCATAGGATTTTAATATTCATCATTTTAATGAAAATAGGAATCTAATTCCGATGAAAAACATTATTTCCTCAACTAAACATGGTTTCTGGATGTGAGCCAACATAATTATACCATGTCCCATCACAACAATCCATCATTGGAATACGTTGAAACCACATCTGGAACTAATATTCCATCTTTGATCAACCTATGGTTCACTTCCTACCATATAGATTTACATCATCCACTTAATAATAAATAGAAATGGTCTATTAATAATCACATGCATTATGCAATCCTCATTCCATGCACACACATTCAATCAACATTAATAACTATATATTGAACTTTAACCCAGATTGATGATGTTATAAAACTCGATCCTCTTATATAGTCATCCATATAAGTAGGATAAATTAGCTTTTCTACTAAAAAATCTAGTCTATATCAATCACCACAACATAGTTAATACCTAGGTAACCTCACTCAGGGAGTGATCAGTTAACACAACTAACTAAGCTAAATAAAATTATATTGGCATGTCAGTCCCACAAATCTCAAGCATTAAAGATGCTCATAACACCTAGATGTTTTATTTATCTCATGATCGCCTACCAACATGGGGAATCATTCCACAACTACAGTCCTACTCAATCCCAATATACATAAAAAAGCACATTCTATGACCAAAAACTAAAAAGATACAACCAATGATGCTTAATATCTCCAAGGATGCTAGAAAAACTAGGTTAACCCCTCACATAACACGAGGAATCAACTCTAATTCTAGGTTTATTCCTAAAAGGTCACTAGAATATCCTACCTAACCTATATTCCAACATAAAAATATGTCAACTAAGACTCACTGGAAATATCCACATTCTTATAAAAGTTATATCCCAATGTAACTCTAAAATTATTCCCACAATAGGATTTTTTTATCAATATATTTCTAATGTGTTATTTAAGCTATTTTATCAGTTCAAATTTATTATAAGTATTAAGGATGGTTTCTAGGCCACAAAACCAAAAAAATCATTATATAAATGTGTTGGTACTAATATAATTAATAATTCATCAATTATCAATTTTTATAAGTGGAGTGGAATCGTTATGGATGATCAATCCTAAGAAAGTGAAGATATAAGATTTAGTGGAATCCCATTTGGGATGTTACAATATTGTATCAATGGAGTTTTATCTTCCTATTATTTACTATTTAGGATATTATATACATGAGTATGAGGAATGTGTTGAAACCTTTAATCGATATCTGACAGCTGTGTTAATAATACTTTCTCTAATATAAAGTTTTATTTTCCAAAGTTTCATA
The DNA here is from genome assembly GCA_963277665.1 of Viscum album. Lineage (NCBI taxonomy): Eukaryota > Viridiplantae > Streptophyta > Magnoliopsida > Santalales > Viscaceae > Viscum > Viscum album. The sequence continues at coordinate 793,929,847 of OY728164.1, forward strand.
TTGTTGTTCTTTTTTTAAAAATTAAAGTTGTATATTATTTCTCATTGAGAGGGAAAAAAATTTGGGTGTTGTGATTTATTCTAGATATTCAGCTCTTGGTCATTAGTGGGAGGCCAGGGATAGTTTTTTCTGGTTTTATTTGTTTTTTAGGGAAGTGGTGCAGCAGAAGAAAATAATGATTTTTTTTATTCTGGGCAGCTTTTCGCGGTGGTTAAAACCTCCGAGAAATGTATACTCGCGGCGGTTTAAACCGCCGCTAAACATAAAATAAAATTTACTTTTAGCGGCGGTTATAACCGCCACTAAATAGGAGCATCATATCTGTCTCATTCCTTGGTGGTTCCCGTGACTTTAGAGGCGGTTTTACAGCCGCTGGAATTTGATTTTATTCGCACCAGTTAAAACCGCCACGAATAATGTGATATCTAGGGCTCATAAAACCGCCGTAAAATTCAGGAAACCTCCGCAAAATGAGGTAACTACGACGCTTTCTTGAAACCGCCACAAAACGTTAAAAACCACCGCTAATAGATTTCCAATTCCCTATTAGGTGGAGGTTTCTATAAACTGCCGCTAAACTGAAGAAACCGCTGATAAACGACGATTTGTTTTGTAGTGAAAAAACACATAATTCTCTCACTAAAACCCTTTCGAATCGGATTTATCTACTGTTAATGGGTTTCACATCTTCGATGTCATTGTGGGATAAATAGAAAAATATTTATGAAGGAGATTGAAAAGTGATGGAGGAAGAAATCATGTTCTACAAAATAGGTTTGATGATATGAAGATGAAAACTAATAACAATGCAGAATCATTTTTAAATCGAATTACTAATGTTGTAGGAGAAATATGAGGTCTAGGTAAAGGAATCAAAGACATTGACATAGTGAAGAAAATATAGAGAAGTATTCTACCACGTTACAGTGTAATGGTGTCAGCCCAAGATGAAATAAATCTCTCAAAACGCTCAATGGATGATCTTCTGAGCAATATATCAACTTATTAAATGAAAATCAATCCAAAAAAACAATGATTCGTGTGGGTAAGGAAATTAAGTTCAAATCCATGGCAAAACTAAATGTTTCTTGAGATAGTAGTGATGTAGATGATGAAGAATATGAAACTCTTTCTTTTATTTCCAAGAATCTCAAGAATGGAAATGGTAAATTTTAAGGCAAGATACCTCTGGATGGTTTTCACTGTAAAATAGTTGGGCACATTGCCTCTCTGTGCTCACGAAATTGTGATGATGAATAAAGTGAAGTAGAAAACACAAGCAATGCTCCTCAAATATTATTAAAAAAATGAGAACATCATATTTAGAAAGAAAGTACAGATGAAGAGTTTTGTCTTTGAGAAAGAAGATGATGATAATGAATTCTATGTGGAAGATGAACCAGGATTTAAGACTACAAACCATGCCTACATGTTGGATACCATTGAAAAGTCATAACCATTTACATATAAAGTTGTAGATAAATGGTTAACTACTAATGATGATACCATTATGAAAATTAAGGATTTATTGGTAATCATGAGATTAAATTTAAGAGATGTAATAAGTGCAATAGGATGGTCGGGGAATCATCAGAATATATAGATCAGTTGGAAGTAAAAATTGAATGACTGGAAGTACTGGTGAAAGTTCAATCATCAATCCATGAAAGCCTTTATTATGTAGTGACCTAAAAATTAGAATTGAAGAATAAGACATGGACATCAATGACCTTACCTCGATATTGGAGGAGAATTCCATGACTGTTGCAGGACTTGAAGAAGAAGTTGTTACTCTGAGAAGTAAACTAGGATGTGAATCAATTTCATTAGAAAAAAGAAGAAAATACAATTTGGAAGGTTCTCAGATACTGAGCTTCTAGAGAAATAAAATCGTGGTTCTGATGGAGTTGAAAAGGTCATGAGTGATAGAAGACCCACACTCATTGGAAATAGTGGAAATGGTTGTGATACAAAAATTTCAAATGAAAAAAATGCAAACTAGAAAAAAGGCATGGTGAAAGTGGATCATGTTGAAAAGCCCCCAGAAGTGCAGAAAAAGAAACCACTAAATAGAAATTAAAGGAGATTTCAAGATTATCCTAGAGTATACATGAATGATTGGTAGTCAATCTATTTTCTTGAGGAATAAATTATGAGAAGAAATAGAAGTGATAAGACATTTCCTTTAATGAAGTTTTGGTTCTGTGGCTATCTGGGAAATACCATGTGATACTACGAAGAGGCAAGGAGATATATGAATGGGGAAGAGTTATGAATTAAAAAAAGGAGAACATATTCTTATCCTATATATTATAGTAGAAATAATTTCTATGGATATTATTATCATTGTTCTTACTTTGTTTATAAAGATATGTATTGTAGGAGAAGGTATGACAAGAGAAATTCCATCAATTATTAGATATGAGTCAATACACATCAACCAGATGGTGATCCTATTTTAAATAGGTTTTCTCATATGGAAAAAAATTTTAAAATATGAAGAACCCATGTACATGGAAGAGAGAATTGAATGGCCATCAACATCCTACACTAAATCCAATATCTCATGGAAAGAAAAGAGGAAAATGGAAAAGTACAATTTTTCCGAAGTATCCCTCCAAGCTACAAAGAAGAAAAAACCTTGTAATAATGATAGAGAATGTTCATACCACATGACGGGTAATGAAGACTAATAAAGAATGTTAAGAAAAAGGCCGATTGAATATTGAGGTTTGGAAATGATGGTTCTTTGAAGATATAATGCAATGGAAGTACTGAGATAGATAATAGAGAGCCAAAGAAAACTAATGTCCTATATGTGGATGGTCTGCATCACAAAATTCTTAGTGAGAGTCAAATCCATGAATAGAGTCTTATTGTCACATTCAATCAAAATGGTTGTACTATAAGTGGAATTTATAGGAATTCTCCCATGAAAGGTTATAGAATAGATGGAAACTTCTATCAATTTTACAACAACGAGAACAATTTACACTTATTTGTTCAAGAGGAAAACAACTTATGGTATAAAATATTGAGGCACATCAATCAGCAAGACATGAAAAAGAAACTTAAGATGAATATAGTCAGGGATATCCTTAATCTAAAGCATAAATGAGAAAAGTCATGTCATGCGTGCATGCGAGAGAAACTAGTCTACAGTTCCTATAGGCCAAAGTGGAAAGGAGAATCAAATCTCCCTGACCTCATCGATACATATATATGTGTCCTGATAAATGTTTCTAGAAAACATTAATAGAGGTACATTGTTATTTTCATAGAATATTACAATAGAATAGAATGTGTGATCATTATACATAGGAAGCGACATGTGCTTGATTTCATGAGAACCTATCGTCGAATAACCAAGAATGATACTGGATGGATGATCAATGTCCTGCAATATGAATATTTAGTGGAATACACATATATTAAATTTGAAAATTACCTAGGGAATAATGGGATATAACATGAGGTGGCTGCTGTGAGAACTCACAATAAAATTGGTTTGTTGAGCGCATAAACTGATAGGTAAACAAAATGGATAGGACTATTTTGACCGAGATTTGTATTCCTCTACATTACTAGAAGGAGGTAGTGCAAATAATAGTGTATATTCAAAATCGTACATGGATATATATAGTTGAGACACATAAACATTATGAATTGTGGAAAGTAATGAAGCCCTCTTTAAAATATTTTCGTGTTCTCATAAGCAATTGTATAATGCAAAACAAACAAGGGGATCAAGAGAAGTATGGAGACAATGTAGGCAAAAGAATATTTCATAGATACTAAATTAACAGAAAAACATACAAATGTTATAATAATTACATTGGATGAATTGTTGAATGTAGTGATTTAAAGATCATTGAAAATATAAACAAGGATTCTTTCAAGGAATTATTATCCCGATGTGTTAGAAGATGAGGAAAGTTTAGAGAATGGAACAAATGTTAATACAGTGGTATAAAATGGTTTGAAAAACTCTCAAGAGTCACATTATGATGTTGACACTGAAGAAGAATCAGAAGAGGAATCCATAACTGGAGAGGACATGGTTGAACCAAAAAGGGTAAATATAAGAGCAAAGATTGATCAGTATAACAATATCAGGGATCAGAATGCACCAACATAGATAAGGGGAATGAGGAATAATTCACATTCAGAATTTCTATCATTTGTGGAACCATCCTCATTTGAAGAGGCTTTTATGTATGGGTTTTGGGTAAAAGCAATGAATGAAGAGTTAGATTAGATTGATAAAAATTTGACATGGGATCCTGTAAAAAGACATAAAGGTCACAATGTGATTGGTATAAATTTGATTTTAGGAACAAATTTTATGATCATGGAAACGTGATAAAAAAAAGGGCACACTTGGTTTGTAAAAAATATTAACAAAATGAAGGCATTGATGTAGAAGATAAATTTGCTCCCATAGAATGACTAGAGTAAATCAAGCTATTTTTTTTCATTTAAATCCAAATAGGATTTATAGTATATCAAATGGATGCCAAGGAAAAATTATTAAATGGAGTATTATATGAAGAAGTCTATATTGAACAACCTATAGGGTTCTTTCTTTGAAATGTTGAACTGAGTTTCTAAAAATTAAAGAATGCTCTCTATGGATTGAAACAAGAACCACAAGCATGGAACTCTTGGTTGGACTCTTTTCTCAGAATGATTGAATTGAAGAGGAGGTGTGGATCATAATATCTAAGTGAAAAAATCACCAAAGGATCAATTCATTGTATTGGTATACATGGATTATATTATTTTCTGTGGAAGTAGGCATGGATCAGTGGGTGAATTTTCCAGTCACACGAAATTAGAATATGAAATGTCCATGATTCGTGAACTCGCGTAATTTTTAGGGCTTTAGTTGATTCATAAAAAGGATAAAACTTTAATTTCTCAGGAAAAGTAGGCATGAGAGCTGCTGATGAAATTCAATATACATGATTCCAAACCGAAGTCGACTCTAATTACGGTTGGAACAATGATTGGGAGGCAGGAGGACGGAAATTATGTGTAACCCATTATATACAGAAGAATCATCGGAAGCATATTGTACTTGATGGTGACACGTCTAGATATTATCTTTGAAACTAGCATTTCGGCCCGCATTCATAGTAATCTGAATGTTGAGTATATGGGGGAAATGAAAAGGATCTTTTGATACATTCAAGGTTATCTTAATTATGGGATATACATTGGTGCAGGAAGAGGTAGTGAACTGTCCAATTTTTATGATGCTGAATAGGAAGGATATATAGTGGATAGAAAGTATACCAGTGGTGGAGCATTCATTAGTACGAAGAAATGTGTGTTATGGTTATGAAAGAAACATGAAATTAATTCTCTTACTACTACCAAAGTGGAATATATATTTTCTACCAAGGATTGTACTCAGTTACATTGGATGAACTAGAAACTGACTGACATAGGTGATGAGGTGAAACGACTAATTGTGGTTTAATGTTAATACAAGAGCACAATTGATCATATTCATCATTCTCGTATGAAACATATTTAGATAAGATATCACTTCATCAAGGAAAAAGTTGAACAATGTGTGATCAAAATAGACCATGTGGGGACTGATGAGAAAGTGGCTGACATTGTGACCAAGCCACTGTTAGCAGCTATGTTTGTGAAACATCAGTTGAACCTCGGTGTTCATCCACATACTAGTGCATAAGGAGTCTACTAATTTCCTTTCGCTCCAATAGTTTTAACGGTGTTAATTTTTGGACGAATTATTGTAGGTTTATTGGGGAGATTCGATATAGGGGGAGTTTTTTATGAGCTCTACAATGTTTAAATAACCGTTTTTTGGGTTTATTGTCAATTAGGGTGAATGGATAAATTCAATTGAGACAAAAAATGGAGAAGGTTATATGAGATCTCAATTCATGTCCTCTCGATTGTTTTCTATACCACAGACTGCTAATGTAGACTCAATGTGATGGATGAGTTATTTCTTGAAGGATCCAATTTTGATCGTGGATGGGGAATTAGTGAATTTATCTACATGTTACCAACAAACACAATTGTGGAGATTTTTTGAACCATTTCCATTTGTTTCTAATAATGTTGTTTGGTTTTTGTTTTTATCAATATGCACATGGATGACTAGATAGTTTGAAAGGAATTAGTTCATATGTCTGAGGGGGAAATTAGTATTGAAGGTGGAGCATTTTCCCAGTGTTCGCCAAAATTTTGGGCCTCAAGATCAGAAGGTCGGTGTTGAAAAGAAAAGGGTTTTAGATAATTATGAATGGTAAGCAGAACAACAATGAAATTCATAAAAATAAGGGGACCATGTACCTCATAACATGGACGGTTTACCATTTTCTATGAATGGTTCAAGACCGCATTCCAGGAAATGGGATCAGTGCGTGGAGCGGTGTGCAGAACTGAAAACATTTAGCAACAACGATACACAGTGAAGTCATGTAGTACATGGAATGATGAACAACGAAACAAAAAATAATTCACAGTAATAATATACTCTGAAGGAATGAAGTACGCAGAGTACCGAAGGTTGGTGGGATTTCTAAGGTTTGTGAAACAGGAGCGGTACATGGTGGATCCCAACAATATGTGGATGGAGTTCAATTTTCATCAGTAGTAATCCCACATTGAAAATTTTGGTAAATCATATTTTTGTAATTTTTAGAGTTATGTGCATATTTATGGATTAGTAATCCTCTTCATTGGGTGATGAGATTGAGGATTAAAAATGTCAGGAAGAAATTCGGTGAATTCCGGAGTGGTACACGGTGGATGAGACAGTACTCAGAGAGAATCATTTCCGTAGGTAAAAAAGTATGTGTAATAAAGTGTGGTTTGTGTAGGTAGCCCTCGCTGTATGTGGAAGACCATGGCAATACGTAGATCAGGATAGTACATGGAGGAGTGGAGCACTAGGTGGAGCATGGAAGTACGCAGAGTAGGGAAGTTCGTAGAGGAGCTGAACATTATGCGAAAACACCAGCAGTACGTAGAAACAACAGCAGTATGTCGAACTCCAAAGGAATCATTAAAATTGACCTAATCAGTTTGTGAAATTAATTTCCATAAAATATCAGTGTAAAAGAAAATAAATTACATATGTGGGTGATTACAGGACTTAAACATAGAATCTATTTACAATTGATGATTTAGGATTTGATTCTAAACCATTTATTCGACCATCAAGTCATTAAACTGAGTGAAGATTATTCTAATTTAGTGGGAAAGGGTGGGTCAACAAAAGTGATCTGAGAGACATATTGTTCCATCCATGAAATATTGTAAAGGAAGTGGTCCTGGAACAAAGTGACAATGCTAAAAACTTGTAATCCACAGCTTGTGAAGATTAGTTGTTTTGGTATGACAAACACACTATTATCGAATTCTCCTTATACGTAGAGCTTAGTTGTGATCCTTTTTTTATTTTTGTGTCATTGATTTTCATGTGATTGTTTATTTTCTTCACTTACTCTTTAGAAATGTTTAAAATGTTCCTACCAACATGGAGAAAATATTAATTAGTTTAAAAGAAAAACTTGACACCCACATTCACCCCTCCCCTCTCAGGGTGTTCCAGGGTCCTTCAAATATATTATGAAATAATTATTGGGTTACACTAATTTTGTAGTTAAATTTATTGTGATAGATAATTTTTAGTGGAATATATTCAAAATAGTTTTATTCAATTTTGTTTTCAATGTCAAATTGAATGAATAATTCTGAAAATTAAAATAATATTATTTTATAATAAATAATATTTTATTATAAGATTTTAAATTCCTAAAAATTATATATTTAGTAAATTGATTTCTATATGTATAAAAATTAGTGTTATTGTTTATTTTTTGAATAATTTTCCTTTCATAGTAACTATATCGATCCATAAAGAGTAAAAAAGTTCATTATCATGTTATTTCTCAAAAAGGGTTAACATGGGTTAAAACCAAAAATTAAGATGAAAAAAACTATATTCATCCAAATTAAATTTTATGAGATAATTTCCACCCATAATCACATTAAATTAAAATTTTATTAGTTTTTACCCTTTATTCAGTGAAAATAAATTTATATTATTTTAATATTTAATGAAATTTCAGAAGGTCTCCTTCCTTCACTTATAAAAGGGAACATTATCTCCAATTTTATACACACTTGAAAATCGTTTTTATTAACCATTAGCTTCCCAAATAACATCCTTAATTCCACTACCATATCTTATTTTCCTTGGTTTTATTATAATACTATCATAAAAACACATTTGGTGTAAACCTAAAGAGGTTGTACAAAGAAGAAGTTTCAATCCTTTCAATGTGTTTTTTATTCCTTCTGCCACATCATTAAAATATTATCCAACAATGATGATATAATAAAATCAATATATTATATATAACAATATTTTATTATTTTAATTTAATAACCAAAAACCGTCACTTCTTCCATTAATTGGTAAATTAAATTGTCGCTCATATGAATGACAGATTACCTTCTCGTGAGATGATATAAATCATTTTCAATCATCGAATTTCACAGCTATTTATGATTATTGATTTTATTAAAATATAATTTATTCATGAAATATTGATGATTATTTAAAATTTATAGATATTATATTTTATTACCTTTCCATTCATAAAATAAGACAACATTATTTATGCATACATGTGGATTATGACGTCCACAAAGTGATGTGCTTCATTTTTCACATTAGCATCACAATGTTGATATATATATATATATATTCACATGTGTGAAATTAAATAAATAATATGATATTTTTAATATTGTTATAATTCTAGAAAGATAAAATAACACATACATTCTTTCCATAATGATTTTTGAAAAATGAGAATTTTAATTATTCGGACATATAGCCTATCATCTCTATGATCATAATGTAGTTCATTTATCAAAAACGTATTTTACTATTGGTCTTAAAATTATAATTTCTGTATAAATATAATAATTATTCAATTATTACTATTCTAGATATTATATAACAATTATCACTTTTACCACAATAAATCAACGGATATATGAACTGAATATCATAAAAATGTATGCTGGGAACTTAATTGATTTAATAAGTAAATATAAAATGGTATTAAAAAATAAAAAAAAATAATTAACATGAAAAATGTTCTTAACGAATCAAAGTATTGAAAAAAAAAAATTTTTATAAAGATAATGAATGTATGTGATGAGTCAGACATGAGGTAAGGGGTTTCAGAACTCAATTTTTTTAACAAGTTATATTAGTTATTCATTTTCATAATATTATACGATTATGTGTGAAATAACTTTTTATTACATTATGATTCATTTCCAAAATTTTATATGGTTTAAATTTTATGTACATAATTTATTCATTGATTAATTTTCACATCAACAATTTGATCATTGTCAAATATTTCATCCCAATTTCCACTCTATTGAGACATATTGGGAATTATACACCAATTAATTTTTATGAAGTATGTCTACAACCCCATTGATATATTATAAAATTAATATTTTTATAATCATGGTATTTAATATTTCATTTCATGTTCTTTCTTTCATGGGGTTATGAATCAAAAATTTCCAATGGGCAAAAGGTTTATTTCACAATCACATAATTATTCCTGATTATTTATGTTTAAGTCTATGATGGGGGAATTATTTGATCAGTCTATATTAAAATAAAATATTTTATTACCATATGGTTATTTATAGAAATTAAATACTTTCATTACCTTTTCTACACTTTATGTACTCATGATAATTAATTCATGTTTTTAGAAAAACGGGCTTGTTTTCTTAGACAGTTGGAGATTTTTCTCTTCAATATCCATATATTAAAAAAATTATATAAAAAACTCTTTTTATTATTATCCATTGATTTATTAAATTAATACTTATCCATGGTTTAATTTATAAAAATGGTTTAAAAATAATTTCATTGTTGTTTTATAAACATGGTATATTTTGAATTTTTACCAAAAATGTTAATGGGATATTTGTTTTAATGTGCTCAGAATGAACATAATTTCTAGATCACATTACCAGTTTTGTGATTAAATTCAATGAAAATATTCAAAAAGTAATAGAATTTTCTTATAACACCCCATAAATTAGAAATTATATTTGTCTCTTGAAATCAATGTGTGATATAGTATACTATATAGTACTAATCACATAACAAAACCAAATAAATTATTTCATTAAAAATAACTATTACATAAATAAAAAATGAAAATTATTAAAAAGAAATACATTACAATAGGAGTTGTATATATATGAGTTAATGTAATCGTTGGAATAGTATTGTGACAATTGGGATAATAGACCGATTGTTGGGAATAACCATCCGACCGTTGGAATAATAGTATTAGACAAATATAATAATTTGTTATGTAAATAATTTTCATCATATGTAATTTATATAAATATAAATTTTATAATTCTAAAAAATAAATATCATTATTAAATTACTCAATGAGAATATAAGAACTGTTTTAATATACTATATTTTAAATAATTTTCTGAATATAATTATGTTTATATAAAAAACAAAAATTACATATGGTAGAAATTTATTTTCCTAAAATTAATATCATTTCTACAAAAATAACATAAAAAATTTTCAAGGTTGATTTGTTGATTATTTTCCAAATTACATTGATTTTTTGGTGAGTAGTAAAAATACATTTTTCGCATAAATGGTGTATCTTAAATTAAATAATTCTTGATGTAATAATTAAATAATAATTTATAGAATTTATTTTTCCATTATATATTTTATTTCATAAATGATTCATTAAATTAAGATTTATTTAATTTTTAAGCCTAAAAAGTAACTTCTAAATCCTAAAAACCATAGCTGTAACATTAAAATATAAAATTGACATTTTTTCACCATTAATTTTGATTAAAATAATGAGTTATATTTATAAAGGTGTTTCAAAATCTTATTCTAATAATATTATATTTATATATTGTTTATAATGTCAAACAATCACAATTACAATTTTTACATTTGATACAATATTTTATTCTAAAAACACACCTCTCCTCAAGTATAAATAACCCCTATCCCTACCCACAGAAAACCAATCCTCTATCCCATTACAAACACCAATATATACTCAGAACCTCTCTATCAATACCCTTATAAAAAATATGTACATTTTTGGAAAAATCCAACTCCAATCACCAAGGGAGTTATATGGTCATACAAATGAAGCTACATCACGGAGAGAGTAAGTCTCTGTTAACACATTCCTTTTTTCTTATTCTCCTTATTATATTTACAAATTACTTTAAAACCATTCACTATAAAATTTATAATTATGTATGTTAAAATTATATTAATTTTATTACCTAATATAATTATAATATTTATGAAAAATATAAATTTCATACTTCCCTTTCTCACACTTTCGGCAATGTCCTACTAAAGGTTGGTGAACAACCTATAGAGATAGTTCCATGATAATTTTTATAACCACATTCATGGATGGATAATATTAATTATATATAATATATAAATAAATTATTTAATGTATTATAATATTCTGGAGTTATTCATAGTTTTGTATAAATGAATTTGAATGAAAAGAGAGAAATCCAAGGGAAACATGAAAATATTATGAAACACATGAAATCAAAATGCTTCAATTTAATCAAAAAAAATTAAACAATATATTAAAAGCATTGTAAATGTAAATATTTTTATAAATAACTATAATTCACTTTTGGATAAATTTTTAAATAAATATATGTTAATTGTTCTTGATGTGGAAAAGTAACGATATAAGGCAGGAATTAAGGTAAGAGGGTTCTCGAACCCGGCTCCATTTCGTTTGGAAACCCCTATTTCATGATAAATTTTTTATGAACACTCTTATAATGATCCTTAAGTATCTTTACAATATTATTACCTTTTACTTTCATTAATATACATGTTTCTGCTTTATTTTATGATAAATATAATGATTTTTTAATAGAAATTTTCTTTCCAAAAACACATCTTTGACACCACTTGACTTGTTTCTTCTTCAATCAAAAATGATGTTTCTTGTACTAATATTTTTTCCCTTTTTTATTTAAGAAACCCATGTTTCATTATGAAATAATTATTTATTAAATAATTATTGAAAACAACCCTTTCAATGGTTTAATTCTTGAATATGATTGTAATACGTTCTATGCGGAATGCATGATTATGTAAATATTTTGATGTGATAGATCAGCCTCAAATTATATATACCTCCAATGCATTGGGTAATATGATGTATCTCATTATATGATGTGTATTATTAATGAACATGATTATTTAATTGCTCACTTTGAGGATTTTATGGTTATGCTCATATGTGATGTTTGAACATGATGCTAGATTTGTTCATAATTAATTGTGGTATTTGACCACTATTACATTCATTTTACTTTATATGAATTTCCACATTCCATTACATTATCATGTGTTTAAATTATTATGATTATGATGATCACATGTTTATGATAAGATGATGATGATTTTGATCACATATGTTATATCGATTCAAGTCCCTTATTTATCCTCTTATTAGCAATTTAAAAGACCCCTTTCATTGATATATATCCTTATGTGATTACATATTCAAAAGAGAACATGAGGTATACTAAGAATATAATAGAGAATTAATTAAGTAATGTTTATGTTTTAATATTTAAAATTTATGCATGAGATTAATTTTTCCATGACATTAATTATTTAAATCCTAGATTTTTAACACTATTATGTTGTTTATAAGGAAATGAACACCAATATTTTTTGAAACTATTGATACAATTCTCATGGAATAGTGTGTTAACTTGATATAAAATATCTTTTCTATGATCCATTGTTCTCAGAAGGAGAATGTGACTCCATCCATTTATCTTTTAGCTGGATAATCCAATCAATGGAGGGTGACGAAAAAGAACACCTAGTTGATGGTTTAAATGATGGTGATGGCGTGGGAAGGAATTATTAAAATATTTATTACAAGGTATTTCCATTGAACACTTCAAAAAAAAATACAAATATAATTCATAGATCTGAATTCAATGAATGTTTAATCTATCACATCATAAAAGAAAAACATTAAAAGGATTTCAAGATAAGCCTTAGGTTTTCTTATTAATAATGATAGAAAAATAGTTTGATTATAAAGTGGTTTTATGCCACAAATTCAAAATGATCTAAATATCTAAGACTTTGGGAGATATAATTATGTGGTAGGATGTGATCTCAAAGTAGATATTGAGTTTGGAGAAAGGGCCCATGGTTGGGGCTATAAAAATATAATAATGTAATTTCAATTTTGTCAGTCAAATGAAAAAGGAGGAAAGAGGGTCCAACTACCCAAATGTCAAAAATGTGGGAATAAGAATCATATGGATTTACTTAATGTGATATAGAAATAATTCAAGTGTGGTAGAGGAGGCCACCATGCTCATAAATATCGAAGAGTCATGAAGAATCTAGACAACATAGTAGGGGAAAGGAAGACAAATACTAATGAACCTCCAATGGTATAATTCAATTATTATAGGGAGAAATGGAATTTTAAAACTAGTTCACACTAAATATATGTCCTTTTGGGTAATCAATATCTGAAACCACCAAATAAATATGATGAAGAGAAAGCTTATTCCATCAATGCTGCTGAAGTGGAGCATGAAAATGAAGTCATATAAGGTAAACTAACTATAATGTAAAAGGTTTAATTTTATTTTGTTTCTATGAATTCCATTATATCCTAAAGTTTTTCTAGAATTGTTGAATAAAATATCTGATACATTCATGTAGAGATATTTTTTAAAACAACTGGTGGTGAAATCATTACCACCCTAGTGTTGAAATCGTCTCCTGTGTGTATCCATGGGATGCTTATTTTAGAAATTCAGATAATACACACCTCGGTAAAATTTAATTCTATATTGGTAATGGATTAACCCATATTATATAGAGAACACATCATATGATTTCAAAAAGAAAATCTCTTCTCATATTCCGAACCCTCCCATGTTTCTCTAAAACTTCATGGAAGACCACGAATCACCTTTGTAAAATCCATAAATTGTGTGGGTTTTGATACAATATGAAGACGAATGCCTTTTATTAATAGTTACAATAATGAAAAAAACAACTTGAAGGAATTCCCATTTTTAGAGAATAAACTAATGTATTTACCAATGTGTTACTTAAAATTCCAACAAATTATGGAGTAGAGTTTTCAATAAAGCCCATAACTGAAGCCACTTCTATCCTAAAAATCACCAATAGGATATCTCTAGATTAATTGGAAGAGTTAAATAAGTTTTGAAAAGTTTATTTGCGAGAAGGTTTCATACATTCTAGTGTATCACTTTGGGGTACACCAGTACTCTATGTACCGAAAAATGATTGATCAATGCGACTACATATCGATTATCAGGAGTTCAACACTAGCATCTTAAAGAAAAAGTAACCTCTAAGATGGATTGATGAATTTTTAGATCAACTACAAGGATATTAGTACATCTAAAATGTGGATATTCATTCTATATTTCACTAAATAAGGTGAAGATGAATGATATTTAGAATAAGTGTTTCTATATGAGGTATGGGAACTATGATTTCATATTGATGCTGTCACGAACCAACCCGGGTCGACCCTGAACCAGTCACCCGAGCCGGTCCGCGACATGGCCCGAGCGGCGTTCCCGATCCTCCCGGGCTGGCGACAAGCGCCAGGGCATCATTAGAGACTGTGGGAACGATTTCGCAATCTCTAATGATTCCCTGGCGCTTGTCGCCAGCCCGGGAGGATCAGGAACGCCTCTCGGGCCTTGTCGCGGACCGGCTCGGGTGACCGGTTCAGGGTCGACCCGGGTTGGTTCGTGACAGATGCCCATAATACTTTATAATTCCCCTAAAATCATCATGGATTTAATTAATAGAGTCTTTAGAGACTAAATTTAAATAATTTCTATAGTTTTTATCAAACATATTCTCATTTATTGCATGATCAATGGGTAAAATTATGAGTATATGAAGATTGTGTTGCAAACTTCATAGAAGGAGAAAATATGTGTTTACATCAAGAAGTGTAAATTTTTTATGTAGTAATTCGAATTATTTGGCCACGTGATAAATAGTGTTTGAATTTATGTGGAGCATAAAAAGACAAAGGTAATTAAGGAATGTTAAAGTCCCATTAGTGTCAAAGGAATCCACAATTTTCTTGGATTAGCTAGATACTTATGATGTTTTGTGAGAAATTCCCCATGATTTTATATCATTCTAAAAATTTTAACATAGAAATGGTTGATACATGTATAGAGAAAATAATGTGAGGAAATTTTTATGGAGATCATGAAGTGGTTAATCCCTACAGCCATAATAACACTAACAACATGTGGAGAATGTTTTGGGATATATCGGGGTGCTTTGAGGAATGAATTGGGTTGTGTACTCATGAAGAATTATAAAGAGATAGTCTCTACCTCACTAAATTTAATAATGCATGAGATAACTACCCAAATCATATTATGGAGTTAGTATCTATTATCTTCACTCGAAATATTTTGTGGCCCAACCTATATTGTGAAAAGTGTGATATAAATACTAATTATAGGAGTCTGAAATATAAATTCACACTAATGGAGATCAGCATACATAAAAGAACATGGTTAGAGCTAATGAAGGACTATTATTTCTCTATTCACTACCATATATGAAAGGAAAAAATGTTAGCTGATGCTCTTAGTATAAACTAACAAAAACAATATCCAAGAAGCTGTTTATGAATGAAAATATCTTTATATATTTGTAAAGAATATATATTGAAATCATAATGGTAGGGAATATATGATAAATTTCCAAAATAACTTCCTAAAAATATATCCAAGAGGAGATCATGGAAGTGAAAAGCGAAGATATGGAGCTACAAAATAAGATGAATGCAGTAAAGGAAGGAATGCTATATTTATTCCATATTGATGATGATAGTGCGAGCTAGTTTGGAATAAGGCATTATGTTCCTTAATCACAAAAGATAAAGAATGAGATGTTGGATAACACAAATACCTCACCTTTCTCTATCCTTCTTAAAGTTCAAAAATATATTCTGATCATTGGGAACACTTCTGGTGGGACAATATGATGAAGAATATTATTGAGAATGTATTAAGTTTTTTGATATGTAATCTTGTTAATGAAGAGTAAAATAAGTCCAATGAGACAATGCAACCATTTCATATACCCACATGAAAATTGGAGAATGTCAATATGGAATTTGTCACTGTTATCCCAAAGACAGGCAAATGAATCAATGTGATTTGGGTTGTGGAGGATCGACTCACCAATACTTTCCTCTTTATCTCTATTTGTCTGTATTTCTTACTTGGAATAATTGGAAAGATATATGTTAAGTAAGTAGCAAGGATACATGGGGATCCAATTTTGATCATATCTGATCTTGATCCAAGGTTAAACTCTAAATTCTAGAGCATTATTCAACATTGATTGAGTAATAAATTAAATTTTAACGTGGACAATCACCGCCAAACTAATGGTAAATTTTAAAGCACAATTCAAATGATTGAGGATATACTAAGAGCTTGCTTAATGGAATTCGAAGGAGGATGGGATGAAAATATCCCATTGGTTGATTTATCATATAATAATAGTATCCACTTGAGTATTAAAATGGATCCATATAATGATTTTTATGGGATGTGATGTAGAATGCTATCTTGTTGGGATAAAGTTGTTGAAAGAAATCTACTTGGACCTTACCTTGTATAAGAGATGATAGAAAAGGTTCAAGTCATCCTACAACATTTAAAATTAACAAAGAGTCTATAAAAGAGATATATTTAAATTTTTTTAATGTACATTGATTTAAATGATGGAGACAAATTCTTCCTTGAAATATCACCATGGTTGAGAGTCATGTGATTTGGAAATTATGGGAATCTTATCCCAAGATACATTTTCTCCTTTGAGATCCTTGAATGCATAGGATCAGTTCCCTGCCGAATTTCACATCCACCAAGTATAGATAAAGTTCATGAAATGTTCTAAATAATACTCTTGATAATTTACATACCCTATCCCTCACATGTAGTAAATCCAAAAGTTGTAAAACTAGAGAATGACCCCTCATACAGAGAGCAGTTAGTGAAGATATTGGACCGTAAAGTAAAAGGTATATGAAAAAATAGAACTCTCCTCATGAAAGTATTATGGAGGAACCATAATAATGAATTTTTGAAATATGAACTAGAGGAAAAAACAATTTACTCTAACCTATTATAAACTAAGATTACAAGATCAAATTTTAGGGATGAAATTTCTAAAGGGGAGAAGATTGTAAAGACCTAGGGTTTAAAAATTATATTTCATTCATGAAATAAATTATTGATATAATATACAATATAGTATTATACAAATAAATAAACTGAATTTTTTTTTCATTAATAATAACTATTACAATGATCATCAATGAAACTGATTCAAATTATAAACATAACAAGTATATAAAAAATATAAAATAGAAAAACTAAAATGGGAAAATATGGATCACCCCAATCTACTAGAATCATCTCTGCCTTTATAAATTCTAAATAAAAGAAACAAATATTAGTAAACCATCCAACATATTAAAAAATGAAAACATATAACATTGATAGGAATTGAGTGGGATATTTAATAAAATAATATAGTGGTATATATATGTGGTAATGTGATCATTAGAATATTAATGTGACAGTTGGAATTATAACATGACCATTGGGGATAATAACCTAACCATTGGAATTTAAATATTACATAAAAATAATAAATTATGATATAAATATTATTTAACATTATTTATTTATATAAATATAAATTTTATAAATCCAAAAAATTAATATCATGATTAAAAAAATCAAAGAAAATATAAACAGATTTTTAATAATGTGTACCTTAAAGTATTTTTTAAAAATAATTATTTTTATATTTAAAATTAAAATTACCTATTTTAGAAATTTTTTTTGATAAAATGAATATAATTTTTTAAATTATCATATAGAAAATTTCCAATAGTGATTTTTGGTAATATTATAAAATACTTCAATTTTCAGGTGAATATTAAAAATATAGTTTTCTGCATAATAGGTGTAACATAAATTACATCATTCATGATTGAATATTGACATAGTCCTTTATAAAACCTGAGGATTAGTCATGATATAATTTATTTCATAAATGAGCCATTAAAATACGATAAACTTTTTCAAAAGCAAAAAAGTAATTTCTAAAGACTAAAAAAAATTTGTTTTTCAAAAAAATACTATATTCTCATTTTTTCAAACATTACTTTTTATTAAAATATATAATTTGAATTATAAAAAGTATTAAAAGACTTAAAACAATTATATTTTTTTATATATAATATATAATGTCCAAAATTTACTATTACATGTTTAACCTTTGATATAATTTATTATTCAATATGTGATTTTAAAAATACCACTCTCTTTACGAATAAATAACCCCTCTCCATTCCCTTGGAAAACCACACCTACCACCAATTGCAAATCCAATGATATACCAAAACCACCCTTTTATACCCCTAAGAATAATTAGGGATATTTCTCACAATACGACTCCAATCACCAAGTGATTTATAGTGTTGTACAAGTGATCCTTCACCAAGGAGAGAGTAAGTCTATATTAACTCTTCCATTTTTTGTTCTTATATTTCTACTTTTTCCCCATTCCTTTTAAAAAACTATAAAATTAATTTTCAGTAAGTTAAAATTATATTAATGATATTAAAATACTTCAATAATCATTTTTATAACCCATATAAATTCCATAGTTCCCTTTCCCACTCTTTTGACAATATCCCATTAAAGGTCGGGTGACCACATATGGAGACATTTCCAGGAAAATTATTATAAAAGCCATCATGTATGAATAATATTAATTATATTTAATATATAAATAATTAATTACATGTATTATAAGATTATATAGTAAATCATACTTTTCTATAAAGGAATTTAAATGAAAATAGAGAAATCAAAGCGAAATAGGAAATTATTTAGAAAAAAATGATATAAAAATGCATCAATTTCATTAAAGGCAGATAAGAAATATATTCCAATTATAATAAATGCAATATAGTGGTATTAAATTATATAATTTACTTCTTTATCAACTTTTTAGAAAATATATATTTATTATTTATGAGGTGGAAAAACGATGAAATAAGGCGGGAATTACGGTAAGGGGATTCTGTTACATAAGTACTTTTCATTGGGTTATCCTACATTCTTGAAATATTTTTTATGAATAATCATATAATGATCCTTAAATATAATTTAATTATTATTTCCATTTCTTTTAATGGATATACATGTTTTTATGCTGATTTTATGATAAATTTAATGATTTTTCAAAGAACTCTTCTTTTCCAAAACACATCTTTGACTCCCTTGAGTTGTTTCTTATTCACTCAGAAAAGATGATTCTTATAAAAAATATGTTTTTTAAAAATTTAATTTTGGAAACCCAAGTTTATTCATGATATCTTGATTTATGAAATCATTGTGAAACCCAATTATTTCCATGTGTTAATTCAATTATATGATTGTAATATAGACAATGTGGAATACATGACTATGTGAATTTTATGATGTGATGGGTGGACCCATAATTATATCGCCCTCAAATGCTTTAGGTAATGTGATGTATCTCAAGATATGATGTGTGAGAATTATTCTATAGTTTTTCAATATAAATATGTTATGATTATGGACATAATTTATGCATGAACATGATGCATACTTTTTTCACAACATTGTGTGGTATTTTACCACTATGACCTGATGCTTCATTTTT
Source organism: Viscum album (assembly GCA_963277665.1). Lineage (NCBI taxonomy): Eukaryota > Viridiplantae > Streptophyta > Magnoliopsida > Santalales > Viscaceae > Viscum > Viscum album. The sequence goes on from OY728164.1 coordinate 793,949,753, forward strand.
ATGCATTTCGATGTTCCATGTCATTTTCACATGTTTCCCTTAGGATTTTTTGATGAAACTATACATATGATACAATTATGATGATAATTATCACTAATGTTATTTTAATTCATGTCCTCTATTCATCATCTAACTAGGCTTTTAGTTCACCCATTTCTTTGATGTATACCCTCAGGATATTACGTTTTCTATGAAGAACAATAGGACCACTATGAAGATAGAGATAAATTAATTATATTATGCCTATATTTTATTATGTAAAATTTACTGATGAGATTAATTTTTACAAGACACCAAATCTTTAGATATATGATTTTTAACACTATTATATTGATTATCTTTAAAATTATGTAATAGACATGTAAAAATTGGGCCACTCTATTTATTGTTTTTTAAATTTTATTTCACAATAAAAATTGTATTTTCCTCAAGAACTTTTTTAATGATATTTTTATGGTACTTATATTCATCATCAATAACAAACCTTTTATTTCTCACTGTGTATATATTATAATGATACCACCTATATTATTTCAATATATGGTTTATGGTTATTTTGAGTGGGAAATGTATTGAAATTCTATATAATATTTATTTATATATGGATATTTTTTTAGGTATATTGATTATGTTTTATTTTATATTCATATGAAAAAATTAATGGAATTATTAAGTGATAGTTGGGGCCTATATTTACATATCCCCTTGATACATTAGTATGTATCATTAGAAAACCCAGTTGGATATCCTTATTAAATAGGTTTTTGGTGTATACCTACCCATAGATTAAAATGCCTTGGTTCAATGCCTCATCAGTAAACATTAGATGTCTTGTATTATAAATTACATCATTATACAATTATTTATTGATTCCCACATGATTATTTAATTATTTATAATATCCATTGATATGTTTTAATATCATTTTATTATTTGTATAAAATAATTTGATCATAATTTTCTATGACCATACTATTCTTCATACTCACGTTTTTGATTAAATGGAATATATTATAGTTATTTACCATTTCATATTGATTATGACTTATGTACTCATGATAACTTCTATTGTACATAACCATTACTAATTATAATCCCACCCTAAATTTATTTACATTTCCCAATATATGAAGAAGAAATATTTTAATGAGTGTAAGGATGTATAATAATTACTCTCACTATGTTTTCTATCTACAATTTCAATATAATAAGATATTCATGTATGTATCTAGTTTACCATGACTGATAAACTATTTGGTCCATTAAGATGAGATCACTTGTATCTAGTGGTAACAAAATAATGAAAACATTGTCTCTAGGAAACTATGGTAGGGTTCTATGTGGTTAAAACATTTATGTTATGGAGGAGTAGTTTGTTAATTTTTCCAATTTAAATGAGGGACATGGTTTTCCAAATCATGCAACAACTGTACAGGCCTAATAGAAGAAGGTACACAATGTCTCATAGGTTTTTAGTTCCCCCTACATGGTACAAACAAAACATATTCCTTAAAAACTATGATTCATGTTCGGGGTGAAAAACCAGCACAAACCATACACTAAATGTGAGCCCTGATATGTTCCCTAAAAATTAAAACTCCAAACATTAATGTTTTTGAAATTACTCCCTACACACAAGGAACATTTTGGGAACCAATATACACCCATAAAGTACATTAAATATGTCATAACCCTTTAAATTTTATTATAAAACACATTACAAAAAATTTCACATCCACCAATAAAAAATTTGAGCTCCTTCTCAAAAATTCATGTGCATGTATAGATAGATAATTACATGGGATATTTTGGTTATGATGAAATATCGATTGTACATGTGGGTTAATGATCAAACTCGAAGATGAAATATTAGTCAAGAATTAGAATAATGTCTCTCTATAATATTTGGTCAAGGTCATTGAAACATAAACGTAAAATATATAAGGAAGGGATATATATTTATATATATATTTCTTTTGAGTGTATGGTATAAATTAAGGGGTTTTATAAATTCCATAGAAGTTATACATAATGTATTAATTTTGTTTAAATCTATTCATATATTTAATGAGAATATGATTGAAAAATTATTATTTATGAATTTTATAGTTATACATGAGTTTATAATAATGTTATGAATTAATGGAGCTTGTAATTTTCATTAAAAAATTTAAGAGAAGAATTTATTTGTTAATTATTTAAATGTAAAGGAATAATTCATGGTAAGACGAATCTAAATAAATTGTGTTTAAAGTTATTTCATTTCACTTATGTGATAATTTATGAATTTTTTAACAAATATTTATTATGAATAATATGAGATTAAAATTTTTCACATAGTTATAATTATATCCAGTTATATAACATTTTTGAGTGGATGATAAGGATTAAAAATGGTTATTAAGGATAATTTTTTTCTGGATGTTTATTAAAATATGAGGAATATTATTCCACAAATATTAGTGGAAGATTTAAAATAATATGATTTTCTGTTTTTTTAATTATCCCAACACATAAAGTTTAATATGTGATATAAGTGAATATATTTTATTATAGAATTCCCAATAAAGGAAATACGTTTTTCATTCTGAAATAATATATTTTTTGTATTATAGCATGAAATTATCGAAATAATATACATTATTAGAATATATTAGATAAAATTTTGAACTTAGAAAATTTGAATGATTAAAAAATAAATTCTTTTTCTAGTTACAATTCATAGAGTAACATTTAGTTAACAAATTAAGTGACTATCCCTTTATATCCTAAAATATTTTATATTGTGTATTTAAAGAATAATGTATATAATTAAATTATTTACCAAAATGAACTTGCATAAAATGGTTCTTTAAGGGTTCCAAGAATGATGATGATGATTTACTAAGAAGAGTTATAAGAAGAAATTTTTAATTATTAATATCATGAAATTTTATGTTGTAAATTTAAGGATTATTGAATACTTGTTCAAGGATTAGATCATTAAGAATGTGATTCTTAAGTCTCGCCGTTGTTAAAAATTTCATGAATTATTGATGTTATTCAATAATGATTTTTATGTGATGGTTTTATCATATGGTCATGTAGAATAGTTGTAGGAATTATATAGTAAAGTAATGTATTTAACAAAATGATACCGATAATACCGTGGCCAATCATAAAGGATACGATTATACATAAGATTATATATGTCTTTTATATTTTTAAAAGGGGTTGATTATATAAAATATATATTGAAAATACAATTGGACATCTCCACGTTTTCACATTGAATTCATATGTTACAGAAAATAACCACTCAGAGATTGATGTTGAGTTGTACCTAAAAAATATACAAAATAGGCTATTATAGGTTGTGATGAAAGTTTATTCCTCGAATGATTATGATTTCATATAATGATATAAAATATACTCATAAGTTTTAAAAATTGTTTGTGTATAGAAAAGCCCCCCCCCCAATTATAGCACTTGGAGTGTCATACACAGTGTCTTTCAAAAACTTGGGGTGTGTGTTTTATATGTTTATATTCAGAATACCTAAGTATGGTAAGATACATATCATGGAAACCATCATACTATGATTCCTTTCTTTCACAATCCTTGAGGATTATCTATTCAGGGGGTGTTTCAGTTTATGTTTCTGATCATGTTATATTTTAGAGCATGGCCATGATGGGGTTTGTCATCCCATATGATGAGTATGAAATCTTGGACATATATTGAGATAGACTAACGATTTTTATGACTGTTAGTATTTAATACATGAGATATTTATAACTATAATATTAGAGAAATATAATGTGATCATCCATAAGTGTGAAGGTCAAGTGATGTAATAAATATCCTTTTTAGTATATACCTAATTAATTGATAGTGATTAGGTACTTATATAGAATAGAAATTCTGAATTTTAACATATTTAGTCGATTTCTTCATAAAATGGATCATATAAAAATTAATTCATGGATATTATATAGATGATGGATATAGGTATAGATATATATGCCGTTGATTAAGATTATAACAAATAACATTGTAGCTTATGTATCATTGATTCCTTTATAAATTCCACTATTTTCTTACATTATTAAATTCAATAATTAATATTTTTTTGTAATGAAATAAAGTGTAACACCCCAAGATTCTACGGTACGCTTCTCTTTGAATAATTTGATAGCGTGTGTTGTACGCAACACAGAGTTCTAACACACCAAAACCAATCAAACTAGCCATTATGAATAGTAATACCTAATTTTTGAAATTATATATATTTTATATTTCAAAATGGACTTCATTTTTGGATTTGGAATATCGAATTTAGCCTAAGGTGAAATTTTGGTACTTTTCAGATAACTTTAATATTTTGATGAATAGTGAAAATTACTAAATTTTAATTAAAAACAACTTTTTTAATCGAAATAATTTGTATTGATAAATTATGAATTTGAGTGGTTTTAAGGTATATTTAGAATATATTTCTACCATTTAATAAAATTTTGGTCATTGGACATAAATTCACAATTAAACCGAATATAAACAAGTATCAATCTTTTGATAGTTATTATATCTTAAAAACACGCTCTTTGTTTTGACAGCAGAAATTAATTTTAAATTACTTTCTGCCACTTTTGTGTTTTGAATTTGGAAAAATGGATTCCATATTTGGAATCAGGATGTTCAAATTGTGTAAATATGTAACTTTTTTTTAGACATTTTGAATAATTACTTCGGTAAATATTTTATTTACCATGGTTACCGGTAAATCCGGTAAATAAAGGTTAAACAAATAATATTATTATAATACTCAATTACCCTAAAACGTGTCCTAACCTTATTGGCTGATACATGTGCGACCATAGTCTTCTTTGGGTCGATTTGGGGACCCCATGGAGCCACTTTTAGGTGATAGGGACACTTTATTTTAATGAAGTTAAAATAAGTACAAAAAATGACATAAGCATATATCTTTTAGAAAAACAATTTTTACATAGGGTTATATAAGTTGGATTTTAGACTATAAATATTAATTAGAAAGATAATACGATTTACTACATAATTATATTTTATTTATAATTTTTAGACTTTAAATAAGTTAATTTATTTATGACAAAATGATGATGCAGTAATTAACATAATAGTGAAAAATTAAAATAATTGATATTATAAATACCCAAATAAATATAATTTGAGACATTTTATGAATTAAACTAATTTTTAAGTCAATATGACATGTTAGTAATACTTTAATTAACTTTTTTAGAAGAAATAATTCTATTATGAGTTTCACAAAAAAATCAACTATAGAATAGTGTCAAAATTGACATAAAAGAGTTTTTTAAAAAAATATTATATTATTAATTGATATTAAATTCCTAAAAATATACGTATCGGCCAATAAACTTATATAATGATAGGTTTATCATTAATGGACCACTTGGGGGTCTCTTGGATGTATATAGTAAGTTTATTAACCATATAATATAAAAATACAGAGAGACATTATAAAAGTGAAAATAATTAACTTAGAGTTAATACTTAAAGATAAAGTTAATATAGTGACCCAAACCTATCTAAATTATATTGGTTAAGTGGTAATCATACCATACCCACGTTAACCTTTAAATAATCAACATTGGAGCCATTATAAACCGAATATGAATTTATTATAAATTAATATTTCAAGCTTTTCCAAAGGTGCCCCTCACCCTTCTTATAAAAGGGCACTCCCTCTTCTCATTAACTCACACATTCAAAGCCTTTTGGATCGGAAAAACTCTGCCCAAATACTCTCTCAACTTCCCTCACTACAACCTAGAGGCCTTATTTTGATCATAAATCCAACAATTGGAGCCCTTTTAATCAAATCAAAAGGAATAACCCGAAGAAGAGATAATGTTTTCACCACCCTTTTTTCAAGTTCCTTTCATCTTCCATTTCTTCTTTCTTTGTTATTACCATTATAAAATAATAAATCCAGTATCTTATATATACTTTGATGTTATTTTAAATATGGTATAACCATATTCATTATTCTATCCACCCTTTGAGTAACATGTCACCATACGTGTGTACGTACTGCTTACCGTCTCCACGTCATGGTGTAATTGTTATTCAATATATTATTGTTTAGATGGGTATTATAATGATGTATAACTCATGTAAATAATAAATATAACATGATAATGATTCTGTATATATGATATACCATCCAATTATATATTATTTTAATATCAAAAGAATGATATTGTCGCTCGTGTATAACAGTCTCCACGAACGCGATGAGATTAATTCTCCATTGTATCCATTCAAGTATAATTATCATATGATGATTAATAATTGTATATAAGGACTTGATATCATTTTGGATATGATTAATATACAGCCTATCCATTACAAACATGGCTTACGTAACAAAACATATAAAAGAAAACAAGTAAGTTAACACCCGAAACAACGATAATACTAAGATATTATTAATAAAACAATGTTAAAAGATAATATATGATATAATATTAATGTATATGATTATTGTATTATCTGAGGTTGTTTATACGTAATAATCTACTGGGATCCCTTTATCATCCACATCCATGTTTCTTAAAAATGTATTTCAAAACAATTTTACTATTTAAAAGAATATGGGCTAAAGTCATTTATACCATTGTTTGTCTTTTTATAAGAGTTTTATAAAGGAATCGTTCCGTCGTTTTCGAAAAAAGGTGCTTTTTAACCTTTTCGACAGAATTAAGGTAAGAATGTTTTTTTAACTTATACGACAGGTGCGGTTATTTTCCGCAGTTATAAAATCGTCGAAGCTTACCTTACAAGCTTATAATAATATTTTCATAGAAAATGTTTTATTTTATAAATATATGACTCTTAAATGATTTCAAAATATAAAGAGATATTTCTCTAAAAACTATTTTGACTTCATCTATGTCAATATCATTTGATGGATTATACGCTTATTTGATGTTGATTTATTATGATACAATACTTCTATATTTTATTGACGGTTTTGTGATATGTTTGACTGTGGATGTGATATTTTTATACCATTCATTGTTTACGGTGAAAGTATTGACATTTCGTATGCTAGTTCTAATACGAATGTTTATGTTATGTTTAACCCTTTTCATATGGGAATGCATTGGACTTAATATGTGATGGGTGGAGCCCACTATAGCTCCTCGATGCATCGGTAGGTCTAATGAGAAAAACTAGTTCCTTGGCACAAGGGCTTGTAAAAATCTTATTCGTAGTCATGGCACGAGGCCTTGGCTATGTGGTTATGATAGTCTGGCATTATGCATTCCATCATTATGAAAGTGGTTATTGATATTGCATGTTATTATTCGATTAGTAGAATATCCATGTGAATATGTAAAAGGCAATATTTTATTTTATCTTTGCCATACAATGTTGAAGTTCAAGTCTAAAAGGCTTTTGATTTAAGTTATACATTGCCTTAAATGTTTATTCTTATTTATGAAAGTTTCCGCTATATTGTTATCCTTACTGGGCATTTGAGATCACCCCTTTTCTATGTTTTTTTTCCCAGGGTATGAAGAATTAAATTATGAATGACCTGTAGGGATAGTATGTGGGGATATGAGTGTGGAATATGAAGAAAATATGTTTTTTAGTTTTAATTTTTATGATGTAATGTAAGAATTATGAATATATCTAGTGTTTCCAAGGATACTAAACCAATCGGTCTTTCGAGATTTGATCTTTCTTGTGATCATGCCAATGTTATGACCGACTCTAGGTAACTGGGGTTGGGGAGTTATAGTTGGTATTAGAGGAAGTTTAGTAGAAACCTTGAAAGCTAGATTTAGATAAAATCTGATTAGAGCATGTAGACCTAAGATGAACATTGAGGATTAGTATAGAATAACTTCCTAGAATTTTGCTATTGTAAAGATTTTGTGAGTTTTCTGAGCAATACATCCCCGTCTTGATATGAACAGGTAGAGGCAGCTCTGGCACAGATGTACCTAGGGGTAAAACCTGAAAACACCGCTTTGAGCTAGACTTGAACGGGAACTGGTGCATGACAATGAGCCTTGCTACACTCTTGGTTACGACACTCCAGGGGGATATGCATAGGATAACTCTAATTTTCTTTACACATCATTATGACGGGTTTATGAGTATATACTTCCTTAAAGAAAACATTTTTATGATTATGGATTATATCCATAAATAGTTCAATTTATGTTAAGTGTTTTATAAGTATGGGATTATGTATTTTTATTTATAAACTGATCTAGTTTATGCCATTGTTTAGAAATGGTGCCTAGTGGAAGAAATGGAAACTATATCAATGCACACACTCCATGTGGGGATTGCCCTCCTACTCCAGATAATTATAGTGGAGCTTGTGATGCAACTAGTGCCAATCAGCTAATCACTATACTAGGACAACTCACTCAGGTTATGAATAATAACCTTACCTGTATGGAGCACCCTGATCTGCAGCATGGAGGAGAAATGTTAGATCGATTCATGAGGAAAACACCACTAACGTTCAATAGAAGTAAAAATCCCTTAGTAGCTGAGCAATGGATAAATTCCCTAGAGAAAATATTTTAGTCTTTGGGGAGTAGTAAAAGGGAAAAAGTTATCATGGAAGTTTACCACCTCACTAGAGATGCTGATCAATGGTGGTCATTGATTCAAAACACGAATGAAGTTGATGAAGTATCAAATATGGAATGGAGGGAGTTCAATGATCTGTTTTCAGAAAAATACTTTCCTCGCGTCCATCGACCAGATATGGAAAGGCAATTTCTGAATCTGAGACAAAAGGAGTATGAGAATGTCACAAAGTATGGGGCTAACATTACAAGGTTAGAAAGGTATGATGGATATTATATACGTAACCCAAGAAGTTATATTGTTCATTTCTTTGAAGGGTTAAAACCATTTCTCCGTCGAGCATTAGTCTCACAATCCTTCTCGTCTTACGAAAACATTGTCTCATGTGCTATCAAGACCGAAAAGGAATTCTCTAAGTCTTATGACTTTAAAGTAAAGAAAGAGAAGAAGAGACCTGCTGATCCATATAGAAATGGAAATAATGGGAATAAGGGAATGGTTGAATATCCATCCTATGGTAAATGTGGTAAGAAACACCCCGGTCCTTGCTTGAAGGGAACGGGAGTCTGTTACAAGTGTGGTGAAAAAGGCCACCAAGCTCGTGATTGCAGTGGGAAGAAGGAAGCTACCAATGTTTAGTGCTACAATTGCAGGGAGATGGGGCATTATGCAAATGAATTTCCTAAGCGTCAGGAGAATATACCTCAGAAAAGACCAAGGGATCAAGGCCAAGCATTTGCTATCACTACTGTTGAGGTAGAAGTTCTGAAAGACGTCGTGGCATGTAATTTAATTGTTTCCTCAAGTTTAGAAAATGCATTATTTGATTCTGGATCATCGCATTGTTTCATATCTTCCCAGTTTGCTAAGAAAATTAGATATTTCCAATTTGATTTAACATGGGATTTGTCAGTTAAAACTCCTAAGGGAAGTATCATTGCAACAATGTTTTGTGAATCAGTCCCCATTAGAGCGCATAAATGTTCTTTATCGGCTGATCTCATCATCATACCTATGATTGAGTTTGATATAATCCTCAGTGTGGACTGGCTTTCGGACTATGATGTGAAGATTTATTGTAATAATAAAGATGTTATGATTCTTGATGATGATGATAAGGAACACCTTATCGTTAGAGCATAATCGTCACCACCTAATTCTTATCTAGATCCACCCCCAGTAGCTCAACTAAATTCAATTATTGGGGGGAAAGAGAATGAAATGACTATGGGTGAGGAAAGGAATGTTCAAATAGAATATGTACCTGTTGTGAAAGAATATGTAGATGTATTTCTGGATGATTTACCTGGACATCCTCCAGAACGAGAAGTTGATTTTTACATTGATTTAATTCTTGGATCAATGCCTATATCGAAGACCCCTTATAGAATGGCCACTGTAGAATTAGTTGAACTAAAGAAACAACAAGAGGAATTGAGTAATAAGTGATTTATTCTCCCTAGTGTTTCTCCATGGGGAGCCCATGTTCTTTTTGCTAAAAAGAAAGAGGGATCTATGAGGTTATGTATTGACTACAGGGAGATCAATGATATGACGATAATGAACAAGTATCACCTAACTCGCATTGATGATTTATTTGACCAACTGCATAGAGCTCAATACTTTTCAAAGATTGCCCTTTGATCTGGATACCATTAGTTGTGTGTGAAGAATGAAGACATTCGGAAGACAACATTTCGAACCAGGTACGGGCATTACAAGTTTACTGTAATGCCTTTTGGATTGACTAATGCACCCTCTATATTCATGGATCTGATGAATATAGTTTTCAAGTAATATATCGATGAACTTGTGGTGGTATTTATTGATGATATCTTGGTATACTCCAAAAGCTACAATGATCATGAAAATCACTTGCGTGTTATCCTGAAGACTCTGAGAAGACATGAATTATAAGGAAAGTTTAGCAAGTGTGAATTCTGGCTTCATGAGATTTATTTTCTTGGCCATATTGTCTCTAAAGATAGAATCTCTGTTGATCCTTCTATGACCAAGGCAATCCAAGAATGGACAGCACCAACGAATATAACTGAGGTATATAGTTTTATTGGTTTAGCTGGTTATTATTGACGTTTCGTCCAGAATTTTGCCTGATTGGCTAACCCATTAACGAAGCTCACATGTAAAGGGGTTAAATTTGTTTAGAAAAAAGAGTGTGAAGAATGTTTCGAAGAACTGAAGAGAAGATTAGTCAATGCTCCTATATTGACTCTACCATCGGGGAATGATGGGTTCATTTTTTATAGTGATGCATCAAAAAAAAAGACTCAGTTGTGTCATTACGCAGAATGATAGAGTTATTGTCTATGCATCAAGACAGTTGAAATTTCATGAACAAAACTATCCTACTCATGATCTCGAGTTAGCAGCTATGATCTTTTCTTTGAAGATATGGAGGCACTACCTCTATGGTGAAAAATGTGAGATTTATAATAATCACAAGAGTTTGAAGTATATTTTCTCACACAAAGAACTCAACATAAGGCAAAGGAGATGGCTTGAATTAATCAAGGATTATGATTGTAAGATACACTACCACCCTGGGAAAGAAAACATAGTGGCAGATGCTTTGAGCAGAAAAGACCGTGGAGTTTTTGAACAATATGAGAATTAAATGGGATCCAATTTTCATGGATCTAGTGAATATGGACAAGGGAATAACCAGGGAAGGTGAAGCATCAATGCTTTTTCAAATGGTTGCCAAACCATCTTTACTAGAATGTATTAATAGTTATCAGACCGATGATGAAGAATTTCAAAATAATATTAATGCTTTGAATGATGGGAGATTGAGAGACTTTGTGTATGAAGATGGAATTTTGAAATTTGAGAAAAGACTTTGTGTTCCCTAAATACCTTATCTAAAAAGGGAATTGCTGGATGATACTCATAGTTCGAATTTCTCTATACACCCTGGGAGCACCAAAATGTATAGTTATTTGAAGGAACATTTTTGGTGGGACAACATGAAGAGGGATATTGATGATTTTGTGTCAAGATGTATGGTTTTTCAACAAGTGAAAGATGGAAGGCAACATCCTGGAGGAGTAATGCAACCTCTTCCCATACCGGAGTGGAAATGGGACAATATTACGATGGACTTTGTCATGGGGCTACCAAAGAATCCGAGAAGGAACGATGCAATATGGGTTATTGTTGATCTTCTTACCATGTCATCATATTTTCTTGCTATAAGAGAAGATCTACCCCTGGAACGTCTAGCAAGACTATATATTGATGAAGTTTTGAGACTTCATGGAGTACCCCTATTGATTTTTTCTGATCGTGATCTACGTTTTACTTTATGATTCTGGAAGAGTTTTCAGAAATCCCTGGATACTGAACATTATTTGAGCACTGCCTACCACCCTCAAACGGATGGACAATCAAAACGAACTATTTAAACCTTAGAAGACATGTTGAGATCCTCCTCACTTGACTTTCAGGGTATGTGGGATCAGTATTTACCTCTGTTAGAATTTTCCTATAACAATAGCTTCCATACGAGTATTCAGATGGCACCATATGAGGTGTTATACAGAAAGAGATGTCGCACACCAACCTGTTGGGGTGACGTTGGTGAAGGAAAACTTGTAGGTCCAGAACTGGTGGAGGAAACGATGGAAAAGGTGAAGGTAATCCAAAATCAAATCAAAACTGCTCAAAGTAGGCAGAAGAGCTATGCTGATAATCGAAGGAAGGATTTGGAATTTCATGTCAGTGATCATGTTTTCCTGAAGGCATCTCCATGGAAGGGAGTCATATGTTTTGGTAAGAAAGGTAAATTGAATCACAGGTACATTGAACATTTCCAAATTCTAGAACGAATTGGGGTCGTAGCTTACCCATTGGCAATGCCTCCAAGTCTCTCCAAAGATCACGATGTGTTCCACATATCTCTCTTGAGGAAATACATGCCTGAACCAATGCATGTACTCACCTATGAGGAGTTAGAACTGGAACCCAATCTGTCTTATTGTGAAGAGCCCGTGAGGATTCTTGATACGAGAGAACAAGTACTTAGAAACCGGACGACTCGTCTGGTAAAAGTCTTGCGGAGAAACCATAAGATGGAAGAGGCAACGTGGGAACCCGAGGAACTTATGATGAAGAAGCACCTGAATCATTTCATGTAGTAGTATTCTAGAAATTTTGAGGAAGAAATTATTTGAAGGAGGGGATAATGAAACACCCCAAGCTTCTACGGTACGCTTCTCTTTGAATAATGTGATAGCGTGTGTTGTACAGAACACCGAGTTCTAACTCACCATAACCAAACAAACTAGCCGTTTTGAATAGTAATACCAAATTTTTGAAAATATATATATTTTATATTTCAAAATGGACTTCATTTTTGGATTCAGAATATCGAATTTAGCCTAAGGTAAAATTTTTGTACTTTTTGGATAACTTTAATATTTTGATAAAAAGTGAAAATTACTAAATTTTAATAAAAAAAAACTTTTTTAATAGAAATAAGTTATATTGATAAATTATGAATTTGAGTGGTTTTAAAGTATTGTTAGAATATATTTTTACCATTTAATACAATTTTGGTCATTGGACATAATTTAACAATTAAACCGAAAATAAACAAGTATCAATCTTTTGATAGTTATTATATCTTAAAAACACGATCTTTGTTTTGACAGCGGGAATTAATTTTAAATTAATTTCCGCCACTTCTGTGTTTTAAATTTTCTAAAATGGATTCCATATTTGGAATCAGGATGTTCAAATTGTGTAAATAGGTAGCTTTTATTTTTAGACATTTTGAATATTTATTTCGGTAAATATTTTATTTACCATGGTGAAGGGTAAATCCAGTAAATAAGGGTTAAAAAATAATATTATAATAATACTAAATTACCCTAAAACGTGTCCTAACCTTATTGGTTGATACGGTTTTGACCATAGGCATCTTTGAGTAGATTTTGGGACCCCATGGAGCTACTTGTAGGTGATAGGGACACTTTATTTTAATTTAGTTAAAATAAGTACAAAAATGACATAAGCATATATCTTTTAAAAAAAACTTTACATAGGGTTATATATGTTGGATTTCCAACTATAAATATTCATTAGAAAGATACAAATATTTTATACATAATGATATTTTATTTATAATTTTTAGACTTTAAATAATTTAATTTATATATGACACAATGATGATGGAGTTCTTACCATAATAGTGACAAATTAAAATAATTGATATTATAAATACCCAAATAAATATAATTTGAGACTTTTTATGAATAAAAATAATTTTATAAGTTAATATGGGATGTTATGAATGATATAATTAACTTTTTTAGAACTGATAAATCTTTTAAGAGTTTCACAAAAATCATCTATTGAATAGTGTCAAAATTGACATAAAAGAGTTTTTAAAACAAATATTATATTATTAATTGATATTAAATTTCTAAAAATCTAAGGATCGGCCATGAGACTTATATCATGATAGGTGTATCATTAATGGACCCCTTGGGGGTCTCTTGGATGTATATAGTATGTTTATTAACCATATAATATAAAAATACAAAGACACATTATAAAAGAGAAACTAATTAACTTAGAGTTAATACATAAAGATAAGGTTAATATAGTATCCCAAACCTGTCTAATTTCTATTGGTTAAGTGTATTTAGACCCATACCCACTTTAACCTTTAAATAATCAAATTTTATCCATTAGAAACTGAATATTAATTTATTATAAATTAATATTTCTTGCTTTTCCAAAGGTTCCCTCACCCCTCTTATAAAAGGGAACTAACTCTTCTCATTAACTCACACCATAAAAGCCTTTTGGTTCGGCCAAACTCTTCCCAAATACTCTCTCAACATCCCTCACTACCACCTATAGGCCATAGTTTGATCATAAATCCATCCTAAGGAGCCCTTTTAGTCAAATCAAAAGAAAGAACCCGAGGAAGAGGTAATGTTTTCACCACCGTTTTTTCAAGTTCCTTTCTTCTTCCACTTCTTCTTTCTTTGTTATTACTATTATAAAATAATAACTCCAGTATCATATATATACTGTGATTTTATTATATATATGGTACAACCATATTCAGTATTCTATCCACCCTTTGAATTACATGTCACCATACATGCGTACGTACGACTTACTTTCTCCACGTCGTGGTGTAATTGTTATTCTATATATTATTATTTGGATGGTTATAATAATGATGTGTATCTCATGTAAATAAAAAATATAACATGATAATGATTCTGTATATATGATATACCATCCAATTATACATTATTTTAATATGAAAAGAACGATATTGCCCCTCGTGCGTACGTACGGACTACCGTCTCCACGAACGTGATGAGATTCATTCTCCATCGTATCCATTCAAGTATAATTCTCATTTGATGATTAATAATAGTATATAAGGACATGATATCATTCTGGATATGATTAAGATACAACATATCCATTAAAAACATGTCTTACGTAACAAAACATATAAAAGAGAACGAGTAAGTTAACACCCGAAACAACGATAATATTAAGATATTATTAACAAATCAATGTTAAAAGATCATATATGATATCATATTAATGTATATGATTCATTTATAATTTAATAACAATTATTTCACCATTATACAGGAGGTTAACCTACCCCATCCAAGGAAAATTACAAGGTAAGGGTTATTTCACAATCTCTTCAATATCCGAGGTTTTTTATACGTAATAACCTACTGAGATCTCTTTATCATCCACATCCATGTTTCTTAAAAATGTATTTCAAAACATTTTAACTATTTAAAAAAATATGGGTCAAAGTCATTTATATCATTTTTTGACTTTATATAAGATTTTTATAAAGGAATCATTCTGTCGTTTTCAAAACAAGGTGCTTTTTAACCTTTTCGACAGAATTAAGGTAAGAATGTTTTTTTAACTTATACTGCGGGTGGAGTTATTTTCCGCCGTTATAAAATTGATGAAGCATCCCTGATAAGATTATAAGAATATTTTCAAAGAAAATGTTTTATTTTATAAATATATGATTCTTAAATTATTTCAAAATAGAAAGAGATATTTTTCTAAAAAGAGTTTTGACTTAATCTATGTAAACATCCATTGATGGATTTTATGCTTATTTGACGTTGATTTATTATGATACAAAACGCCTATATTGTATTGAAGGTTTTGTGATATGTTTGACTCTGGATGTGCTATTTTTATACCATTCATAGTTTATAGTGAACGTATTGACATTTCGTATGCTAGTTTTAATACGAATTTTTATGTTATGTTTAAACCTTTTCATATGGGAATGAATTGGACATAATATGTGACTCATGGAGCCTGCTATAGCTCCTCGATGCATCAGTAGGTCTTATGAGACAAACTAGTGTCTTGGCACAAGGAATTGGAAAAATCTTATTTGTAGTCTTGCCACGAGGCCTTGGCTATGTGGTTATGATAGTCTGGCATTATGCATTCCATCATTATGAAAGTGGTTATTGATATTGCATGTGATTATTCGATTAATAGAATATCCATGTGAATAAGTCAATGGCATTAATTCATTTTATCTTTGCCATACTATGTTGAAGTTCAAGTTTAAAAGGATTTTGTTTTAAGTTATACATTTCCTTAAATTTTTATTCTTATTTATCAATGTTTCCGCTATATTGTTATCCTTACGGGGAATTTGAGCTCACCCCTTTTCTATGTTTTATTTTTCCCAGGGTATGAAGAAGTAAATTATGAATGAAATGCAAGGATAGTATGTGGGGATATGAGTGTGGAATATGAAGAAAATATGTTGTTGTAGTTTTCATTTTTATGATGTAATGTAAGACTTATGAATATATCTAGTTCTTCCAAGGCTACTAAAACAGTCAGTCTTTCGAGATTTGATCTTTCATGTGATCATTCCAATGTTATGTAATAATGAACCGACTCTAGGTAACTGGGGTCGGGGCGTTACATAAAGGCCCATTGGGTCACACTTTATTTCTTAATATGGATTGATTTTGTCAAATATTGATACTAAATTGTTTTTTTGATTATCCAAAAGACCTTTTGGATGGTTATTCAAAAATATTTATACAAGATACGATACCTGGTAAAAAAAGGATAGATTCCCAAAAGTGTTTTGGAAGATATCCAAAAAGTAATTTTTATATGGTTTTACATGTTAGTTTATATGATTCAATATCAAGAAATACAAAATTATTTATATAATCATAGATATATACCATTAAATACTTATATATATGTTTGAAATATTTAGAACAAATCATATAAAAAGTATATGAGATATCAGAGAGTATGATATCATTGCATGTAATGTTCTATTTGGATGTGTTATTTCATAAGATACATATATATATATCATAAATCTCCATTAAATTTAACATATCATAAAGTATACTATTCAATTACTAGGAGAGTGTATTATAACTGTTATCATTTAAGAATACTCCATCATTGTCTATAATTTAAAAATAATTTCCTAAGATGAAATAGGTGGGAAACTGTCTTTAAGGAGAGGTATACATGTTGAAACCTCATGGAATTAAACAATACAATTTAATTATATAATTTAATTATTTTAGGTTTTAATATGGATATATCAAGAAGTAACAACTACTATAATGTATTGTATTCATTCTTTATTAATCCCCTGTATTGAAACCACTCGGTTGTATTGTAGTATTTTCTTCAATTGGATGATTTTTAATATTCATGTGATGGATCATGTGATGTTGATTATAAATAATGTTAATATAGATAAATGTGTTCTCAAATCAATATGAAAATTAGATATCATACTTCGAGATTATGTGTATTTCAATGAATGGAGTAAAATCGAAAAATTTAAAAGTTTATAAATCTTTTATAAGTGTAAAGAATAAATTATATAAGTGTTTTCTATTGAAAACCCAATTCTTATTCCATTATATATTTTTTGAATTAAATTTTCCACATCATTGAGAAGGCGGTGAAACCATGAATAATATTTCTAAAAAATAGTGTTGATGCAAAAGTGATAATCATACTATGAAATTTTTGTCCATGCTATTAATTATAAGAGATTAATAATAAACTTAGATTTAGGGAACATAGTAGATCATAAGATTCATAATGTGAGATACATAAGGGTTATCTGGTTTAAAACCTAATACTTATTAATTTATAGAGTTTGGATGATTGAGTAACACATCATGACACATATGCCACTTCAGGAAGATGATATGAAAAAATTGGCTCTAGATATTTGGTGATACACACGTCATGGAAGAAAGGGTGCACCCACAAGTATCAATAAAAAAATATGATTGAAGATATAATGTTGGGATTACTATTTATGTAAAATATAAAGGGATATGATTTTGTATCATTCATTTATTTATCACTAAGAAATGTATGAACCCTAGAGAAAAATTCCACAAAATGGCATTTATTTGGACTGAGAGAAGTTATAGAAATCAATCCACATTTATCTATATGGTTTAAATTTATATTTTTGGCTGGTGAATGTCGTTCTGGTGTTTGAAAATAGATCACATAATGAAGAATTAATTAATTCCCAGACTTAATGAGAATTAATATGGTTCACATCACAATGAATGAGGTCACACCATAAATGATGTTTATATAGAAATCTTTTAGGATATTTAATTTATTCTAGATTTAATATAAATTTTAAAAACATTGTTGACTTTATTGGAATTTTATTTGTGGTTTTCAATGTCCCATTAAGTGACTTTAAATGGGAAAAAATTATAGAAGACATTTTTTTCTAAATTATTCACAAATTTAAAAAGTATAATTTATAGGGAATATAAAAATTAGGGGAATCCTAGAGCATAGATTAATAATTGAATGTTTATAAGGGAAATGAAAAGAAAAAATATTGTTCGATGAAATATATTATGGATCAATACATGAAAAATGAACTGAAGAAAATTGATAACACCATCGCCAGATTGGGATTAAATATTTATGATGAATCATTGTATGCGACCATTATGCTGGTTTTTTTATTTCAGTAATTATATTAATATAGTACCCAAAGCGATTGAGAGTGGGATGGAACTTATATCAATAGTATGTCTTTTAAAAACATTTAATTCTTATTATGAATATTTATAACACCTATTACATTGATACACCAATGAACTATGATCCTTATACTATCCCTTCATATAGAATCATTTAAAATACACGTATCATTACTTTAATTTATACAAAAAAATATCATATGAATTATTGAATATTGATAGGTTTGTTTTGTTCTAGATAACATGTTAAAATGATTAAGTATGGAAAAAAAGAATCTAAACATGCTAATTCACCCCCTAATTGGGTGTCTTGGGCATATGGGTCAAACTAGTGGTAATGGAGACACTAGGTCATTTCATGTTGACTCTATCTTTTAAGTTTTAAAATATAGATAAATTTTGTTAATTGAATAGGTTTCCATTTTTTGAATACTATAATATCATGTTATTGAAAAATAAAATAAGATATCACCTATGGATGGTAATACTTAAAATAAATACTTTTAAACTACATAGAATACAAGTCAATATTGATGCTTTAATGTCAATGATTTATGTTGACATGATACTTTTTAATGTTGATGCAAAGTATATGAATAAAAAAGATTCCACCTGTTAGAACCAAATATTTATGAAATAAATAGACTTTATATTGGAAAAATCTATATGAGACAAGCCATAAAATAAACATGAGTGGGATAATAAAGTGATCTACTCTAAATTAGAAGTTTTGTATAACATATTGGATTACTTAATGATAACCCCAAATGAGAATATTAATTTCATTTTTTATATTCTAGTAAATGTTGTGGGCAAATACCTGGAATTTTTTATTAGATAATAGATATTGATATTATAAAAATATTCATTAAAGACTACAACTCTTTTACTATTCAATGGTATTGACCCTTGTGGGAAAAAATCTCACAGAAATGTCCCTAGAAGTAATTTATAATAATTAAGTGGAGTATTAAATATGGGTGAAAACTAATAGAACATATGAATAATAATAATACATGATTGTTTTAAAATAAATGTAAAATATTGAGAAATATGATGTTGGAAGCCTGAAGAATATGATATTAATGAATTTATTCCACTTAATACAATCATATTCTAGTGGGGGAAAGGAAGATATAAAGGTGATCTACTGTTTTCTATTTTTAATTATGGAATGATTGGATATTTCATATAAATATGATCGAGGATGATAGAAAATGGAGATGAAGAGAATGCAGAATCTACACTATAGAAAAGGATTACCCCTATATAAAACATTAAATTAAGAATTTCAAATGGAAAATTTCTTAAGTGGAAACACAAATTGATTATAGAATATTTTAAGGATGAAGGTTTCCTTCATGATGATAATGTTCAGTTTTTTAAATGGTAAAAATATTATGATTGAAACTATTGAAAAAAATTTGGAAGATAAGAAATAATATAATCATTAATTTTTCATTTAATTGAAACATTAAATTAAAAGTTCTCTCAAAATATTGAACATTAATAGCATGAAAACCAAAAGATATGTGAAAAAATTAAATAATTGTTATTACATATTGAACATATTTAATAAAAAATTATTTGGTCTAAGGATATGGTGGAAGATAATGAGGATTCTCAGGTTATGTCTATTTAAGTGATTGATTTCATGCATTAAATAAAATAATAGGGAAAATTATTTTTGATCACAACACCAAGTTGTAAAAAAGATGGAAGAGTAATTAATCCCTCTAAAATAATTTTTATCTTTGCATAAGAAGCTCATTGATGAAGAATACATGGATAATGATACGAATAACATGCAATTTAGAATGTCCTATAGAAAGTATTTTATGAAAAGGGTATTAATTGGATCAAGGATATTTATTAATATCATAAATTAATATAAGCCTTTTCCAATGAGTAAGTGTGATCTCATATGTGAATCCGAAACATCCAATGATGGTGGATTTTCTATGTAGAATAATTTAATGATGAAAATTTAATAATTATCTTAATCACTAAGCCTACCTGAACAGTAAATAAACATCTCTAAATCAATAATTTTATGGATACTATGTTATGTAAATATACATTTATTGATAAAATTGTAAATTTGATGTATTTATTGTATGTAATGACCTTATTTATGGATGTTGATATATATTTTATAAAAGAAAAATTCTAGAGTAAGAAAAAAATGATGATGACATATTCTAGTTACCGATGATAAAATTTGTTTTATGGATATTGTTATAACAACATCATAATCGGCATTAAATAAATAAATAATAATAAACATGGATTGAAAACATACTAAATTATAAACCAAATGATAAAGGTATATTAGCGAACAATCAAGATTATTTTGAAAAATAGTTTCTCACATTTGGATGAAGAGGAGTATAATCTCATAACTTTTTATGGAAAAATAAGGAGAGTTTAACTTATGCCTCAACTCAACC
Source organism: Viscum album (assembly GCA_963277665.1). NCBI lineage: Eukaryota > Viridiplantae > Streptophyta > Magnoliopsida > Santalales > Viscaceae > Viscum > Viscum album. The sequence continues at coordinate 793,970,868 of OY728164.1, forward strand.
ATACATCTCATTAAAAGTGAAGGGGATGAATGAAAAGGCTATTATGGTGGATATTTCAGTTCATTTAACCAAAAATAGAACCATATGGAGCATTCCTAGTGGGTGTTCATCCCACATTACAGAAAATGTAAATATATTGAATAATTTCAAGATATGTGTTTATGGAATGGTTAGATTCAATAATGAAATTACATTAAAATTCATGGAAATAAAAAATACTAGCCTATATAAAGATGACTACAATTATAAAAAAGTAACTTATATTTATGGTCTTCGATATAATGGTCTCAGTAAGTTTCAACATTGTAACTTTTATTATTGTTTTATATCTCATATAAAGGGAAAATCTATCAATGAATTAACTGGATAATCTTTTATAAGGTATGGATAAAAATTTTCAATACTTAATAGGTGTATTTCAAGGAAAAATCACTTGATACCATATAATGGAGGAAGACAATAACCTTTGGTATTGAAGAATCATGTCTATTATTCAACAATGGATGGAAATGTTATTCCGATTTAATGCTTAATAAATCATTCTAAATTATAAATGAGATTATATGAAGACCTATGATACCTATATACAAGGTTAATTGGTGATAAATATCTACCAAAGGAAAAAAAGAGGGCCTCAAAACTACTAGATCTGAAATAACCTTATATGTGTTGTACCATAATGTTTATCTGTACATGTTTTGTGATATAAATAGTCCTTTTCATTGAATATTATAGTAAAATGTATTTCTATATGTTTATGTTTTCTAAGTATGACATTATTTATTGTGTATTAATTAGGTTCAAATAATATATGAGAATGAAACTACAAGGTCATTTGAAATTCATCAACCAGAAAACAACACATAGTACACCCATAATGAGGTGAAAAATTAAATGGAGAAGCATGAGATCTAGCATGATGTTTAGTGTGTGAGAATTTTATAGAAAATAATGTTTTTTAAAGAGTACCACAAATGGTGAAAAAATAGGGAATCATTTTACATTTAAAGTATCACTTCCTTCCACTAATAGAAGAAAGATGTTTAATTAGTAGTCTTTTCACAAAATCAGGCTTTGTAGAGCCCTGCATATGATATGGAACTTTTCATAATTTTTTGGGAATAAAATAATTGTTTTTAATATTTAGAGTGTTTAGGAGTATATTTCCCATTTTCAATAATGAAGTAATCCAAGGTAAATATAGCGATACATTAGAAAAAGGGTTATTTTTATGAAACTCATTTAGGAGTAAGGCATATATGTTCCTCTAAAAATGATAATCATGATCGTATAGAGTGTCATTGTAATATTTATAGAATAAAAATAATGAAATTGGTATGGATCCTTGTTTTGAGTGTTATTTAGGCTATATATGAAAAACATGATATAAATTAGGAAGGTGTTCATAGTCAAACATGCGAGGAGGATTAAGAGTCTGAATCAATTGATGAAGAATTTTCTAAAAGGAGTAAACTAGTAACTCTACAAAGATGAATTTAATCTATGATTGATGAGTCAAATGTCATTGATGATAAGTCTACCCCAAAAAAACTCAAATGATGTGAACTATATAGCACACTAATATATTTCCTCAATTGTGAATAAATATATTTATTGTAATGATAAATAATAAAGAATGTAATAGAAGAGTTTGATCAAATTATGAAAAATAAAACTTAGGTGATCATTGATAGGTTAAAATGTGATAATATCATATGAATGACGTTGATGTTCAAAAATAATTATGATGTAATTAGGAAGGTGATATGATATAAGGTAGTATTATGGTGTAAGGGGTATGCACAAGTGGATATAATTGATTTGAATGAAACCATTACACTAATGGAGATACTTGAGTCAACAAGACTCGGTATTATTGTGTCCATACAAAGATAATAATAATATAGAAAATATCTATTAGCATAGTGTTTTAAATGGTATTATAAAAATTATTTTTACATCGAACAATAGTGGGTTTTTATCATTAATGATGAATAAACATTTTTTTCATTTTAATAAACCCTTTCACATTTTGAAACAATCACCACATGATTTTTCTTAATAGTTGGACACATTCATATAGAATCTATAATTCAAAAGAAGAGTAATTGTTTGAAATAATTATTTAAAATTAACTAAATAATAGTAATTAATCGTGATCATCTATTTTGATGACATTATATTGATAGGGAACAATAATAAATCAATGGATGAGTTTCACAAATTAATGATTATATACTTTGAAATTTCAATGATTTAATATATCACATTTTTTAACAAGAATGTTTAATAGAAAAAGAGTTAAACATTAATTTATCAATAAAAACATGTGATGGATATGCTAAAATAGGCTGAGATAAATGTTAACAAGAAGGTTTCAACACCAATTATAGTTGTATCCAATCTCAACAAGCATGAAGAGGGAAAATCAATTAACCACACACTTTATCTGGGGAAGATTTGAAGCTTGTGGTATCCTATAATAATAAGATTGGATAAATTCTTTAAAACATGTTTTGATACACACTAATGAATTTCATACAAAGTAGAGTATATTTTAGTTATAACTGGATCATGATTTACATCTAATGACCATATTATTTTATATTGGAATATAGTGCATGGAATGAAAAATGAATTCTTAATAAAATGTGAAAAAGGATAGGTGTATTATGGATATTAAATTAAAAGGTAGAGGATCATTTTTAAATGGGAGAAATGGTATTGAGTGTTTCATCAAGAATAATCAAATCAACTCAATCAATAGAACTGAATAAGTGTTTATTTCAGAAAAAAAATTAAAAAACTAAAATCGATTAAACTAAAACTATTGGATCCTAGAGATGATGTGAAACTGCCCATGTTAGTCTATTGAGACAAAAAAAGTGTGATATATATAACCAAGATTCTATTATCTAATTCCCAGAACCAGAATATTTATATTCTATACCACATAATTAATGAAAATATTAATCAAGACATTATCAACCTAGAGTATATGAGTACAAATAAGAAAGTGTTTGATATATTTACAAAACCAATGGCCACATAAATATTGAAAAAAGATCATTTTTTCCTTGGGGTTAAACTACATCCATTAGTATGTGGATTTTCAGATTCCCTCCTCTCCACATTTTATATAATTCTATACATGAATTTTTAATTTTTTTATTGTTTATAGAATATGTGGGATAGACAATATAGTGTGAGTTATGAGTAGAGAGAATGTAGATTTTAAAATTATATACAATATTATATAAATTAATTATTTCTCATAATTTATATAAAGATCTTTAACGTATTGGTTTTATGAATTTATTAAAATCCATTTTCTTAGTGTCTAAAGAATCATTTGTTTCGAATATATTCTTAATTGATAACCATGAAATGAGAGAAATTTTTTAATTTAATTATAAAATGGGGAGAAAAAAATAGATAAAGATTGGTGGGATGAATATGGAGGAAAATTAATAGATATAATAGATTTTCCATCTGTGGTGGGATCTTTGTTAAACTATTTTAATTTATAATAATGATAGGATTTAAAAAATTCAAAAAGTGGGAGAATACTTTAATCTTTTGTTTTTGTTGTTGATTTTTTTTCAATTTACTATTTTTTAGATCATGTGAAGGATATTGGAGTATATGGATTTTGTTAGGATTCATCTTGATATGAGTGGGGGAGATCCTATTAATAGTAGGAAAATGATACATCTTTCCACAAGCCTATTAATTACATATTGAGTGATGTAAAACTAAAAAATGTAAAATTCCATTACATTTTAATAGGAGTAATGAATATATTATTTAAGGGTCACCAAAAGGAAACATAAGGAATGTTTTATTTAATATTTTTTATTAACATGTGACAAATAATTATGTTAATGGATGCATTATAGAATTGATTTATGAAACAATATCATCAATTTAAATGATTTCATCACACGTTTAAATTGATGTCCATGATACAAAATATAAGGGGTGATAATTTAGTATATTTTAAGATCATAGTTTTGTGTAAAATTTATAAAGTTAGAAACAAAATACTAATACTAGTTGAAATATAATAATTCTTAATTATTTGAATTTGGAAGTTTTAGGTACATGACATAATACAAACATCACACTACAAAGATGGAAATGTGAATTTCAATTATTTTGGAGATCTAGAGTTACTATACATATATATTATAATCAATACCACAATAATTGTAATCATAAAATATGATTGGATATTCTATACTATGAATTCTGGTTGTATAAAATCTATAGGGTCATAACATTGTAGATTTAAAAATTTTAGCATTGGAACAAACATATACACAATGAATCACTCTTCCATGTCTCAAATTTTCATACGGTTAAGAGAATTTATACAAATCAAAGCATTTTTATCTTTGTGAGGTAAATAAATATTTTTAGCAATGTAATCTAGATATGGTGGTGGAATATCAATCATATTGTAATGAATAAATTCATGTCCTGACATGTGGTAAACAAATATGGTTCATCCCACAATCGATGGGGCCATCATATGAATGGGTTATAGAACAAAAAAATTCAGGTGATTAGATTCATTTTTGAATATATTGATATTGAGTAGACTGATTTGACTTTTTGGGAAGTTAATTAACTTTGTTTAATCCCCCTTATGTATTGAAATGGAGAAAAAATAATGGAACATATTTTAGAGAAAAATATTCCCAAATTTAAAATGGGGGATTATATGAGATTAAATAAATGATAGAAATTATGAAAAAACAATAAAAATTATGAGAAAAGAAGAATAAATAAATACCATTAAGTGTAGTGAAAGGGAGGACTACAATCAGAAGAAATCCATTGAATATCACGAATTGTATAAGAAACTAAATCACATTAGCATCAACTTACCTATATTTGTGTTATTAAATTTATAAATAATCATTGAAAGTAATCATCAAACCACATTTATATTCTTTTACATTTCTCAAAGAAGAACACAAAGTGAAATGAACAGTGATTTCACCCCACAAAAAATACATATTTCCAAAAAAATTGTAACACTTACAATGTGTTGTCATAACCATTGGTAAAATAATAAACCATCAGTGTAAACTCATTGGAAAAGCACTCTGTAGTTATCCAACTAAAATCAATGATTCCTCACCATAATTTCTATTGAGTAGGAAGTTTGATTTCAACACTTTTAATCCATAGTTTTGAAAATAAAAAATCACTTCATTAATATAATAAATTTTACTAACATTATAAATCCAATTTTTTTTATATTGTTTTTGAAGAAAACATCTATTTTTACTAGACTTACAAGTCATTTTAATTAGACAAGACATTTCTTAATTATTCTAGATGAAACAAATCGTATAGAACATATCTTACCTCTTCTAAATGAACCAAATCATATATGTTATTATAAATAAGAAGATCATTAACATTTTACATCAGATAGATGATTTCATGGTAAACTCGATAGTGCTCTATAATGTCCCAAAGAAAAAGATTAAAAAATTCACACCATGAGAAGTTAAATAATGTCTATGAATAAAATATTATCAAACAGTGGTAGAAACCATCTTTGTATGGTTTTTAATAAATACCTAATAGAAGAACCTTATATATTTCATTATAAAAACAAAAATCATTCAACTAGTGTAAACCTTCAAATCATTTTAATGGTTCTTCATTAGAATATACCATTGGATGAAGAATATTTACCCACCCTTATCAATTGAATATTATTTTTTCTAATGTCATTGAAACCACCTATAAGAAATGTGGAATAATATCAATGATGAAATACCTATAAATAGAAGAATTATTTGAGGACTATGCATCATTCTAATCACTTAAAATATGAAAATTCATTCAATTTTTGGAAATATATTGTTACTCATGTGATCCATTATAATCCTTGCATTTTTTTTAATACATCTATGTGAGCATTGTAAATTTTTAAATATATTTTGTGTTTGTAATTATTTTCTAATTTTTTGTTTGATTGATGGATTATCTCTAAAGAAAGACATTGGTTATTAGAGACCACTTACTATATAATTCTCCAAACATATGAAGTTTTTCATATGTTTAGTATTATCCTTAAATATTTTACTATAGTTTTCTAATCATAGTCCAAAAAAATAACTAGGATTTTCTCTAATACCAACTATGAAAAAAAATAATTTTAATACACCTTCATTAATTATTTATTACATAAAGTTACATTATTTAGAACCCCAGAAGATCATGAGGTCTGGTGTCTTTGGGTGCTTGGTTACATTACAAGAAAAATGAAAAATTTAATCAACAACATTATTTAAAAACACCATAACATGTGCTTATATTCCACCAATCCCCTAAAATAGTATGGGATAACCTAGGGGTGTACATAAGAAAGGGTGTTATATAAAGACTATTAAGGGAATAAAACACATAAATATTGTAATGTAGTATATATGATACATGATACATAACAATATAACATAAGAGATGTGAGAATCCTAATCTTTAACAATGAGGTACGATATAACATGATAACATAAAAGAAATCTATTATCGTAGAAACAACATAAAACATGACATCATAAACATTAGTTAAGGCTAAATGAAATGAAAATAAAAAATATTATAGTTCGGATAACCTATCATATACCATATATGGAATCTCATGAGATAAAAACATTACCCTATACAATGGAGGACTATATAATTCTAGACCCACCAGTCAGTTTCATAACATGTACATCTATAAGTGTGCCACATATATCATAAAACATAACAACATATTTCATCAATTATACCTACACAATAATGGAGTGGTAGTTTTATACATTTAAATACAAAATAAATTAAGGATAGTTATTATTATGTTAGTACCCATGATTAGAAATGGATATGGATATTCACTACACAAATGTTATCATAGAAAATCATTGGAGAATTTCGATAACATAAGGGGTGGACATAATGGTCTGTTGAAGGGGTAGATGAGGGAGAAATGAGTCTAACATTACATTTGAATAATATGAAAAAAAGAATAATTTTTTTGAACAAATCTGAACTTGAAAAATTGAAAATAAAAAGAATGACATAAATAAGGTGCTCGAATGAAGAGGACAAAGGTAAAACCTCTTACCATTAGAGGGAACTTATAAATCATTGGGAGGATCTTATTATGAACTTGGGTAATAATTGTAGGGCTCAAAATAATAATAAACAATTTAAATCTATGATACAAGATTTTTTAGTTAAAATTAATGGGGTGTTTTGTGGGTTTATATGGTAAAAGAGTGGGGTATTCTTTATTAATTTCATAATAAAGGTTTTTGACTCTGTGTAATAAATAAATTAAAAACAAGAACAATCCCATGGTTTAGCACCATATTTTCTCCCAAATAGGGTTTATTTTCATTATTTTAAAATTATAATAACGAAACACATTAAAATAATACCCTTGGTGATTTATAATTTCATCATTGTTATAGTTAATTTCTTTTAAAACATTAAACTATAATTTAGGTTTCATTGGATTTGTTAAGGAATTATAAAATTAATAAATTAACTTAAAAAATATAGTTTTAAATTGGAAATATATATTTTTTATGGGATACATTTTATTTCATATATTACATCACTTTTATTTCATTATGATCTCTTAATACATATAGCATATTATTAACGTATTTCTTTTACCAAATAAACAATTATCCCAAAAAATTATGAAAAATTCACCATTTTATAATTTAAATGTTATTATTTCAAAAATAATATTTATTTTTAAAAAATAATTCTTAAAATATTATTTTTTACACTTTTAAATTGAAATATCTTCTTACATAAAAATCTAGTTTTTTTAAAATAAATTTTTTTCTAACCCTTGAAAAAATTACATTTGGATTCATAAAAGTATTTTATAATTTGTACTTATTTAATAATAATATTTTATTACAATATAAATTTTGTTAATAATTAATTAATTCGTCAAAATATTTGTCTTTATTGAAACTATACATATCCCAAAATACAATATTTTTCATTGTATCAAAATCTAATTTTTTAAAAACATAATTTTTAATTATTATAATATAATGAAAGATTAATATAATAATTATTAATATATAAAAATTCAAACATTTAGGGTCTATATACATGTCACTTTATGGTGAATCACATAATAGTAAGGAGTGAGATGGTGAAAGTATCTTTGAGTGGTTCGATGAATATGCTTTGGGTCGTGATCTCGATGAGCTTGGACATATGTCATAAAATGTTTCATTAGATTTTGAAAATTTGATTTAAAGGGATCCTACTGGTTGAGGTAATTACTTTTTTTTGTAAATTTGATTTATTATAACCATTAATATACACTAATCATTCAATCATTTCACAATGATTATATTATAACTGATTATAATGTTTTAAAGTCTTTTAAATATGGAAAGAAATATCCTGTAGCGGTCTGAAAAAATCTACGTAAGTGCATGTGTTTCATACAACTACATGACTTAATAATTCATTTATTGATTCATGAAATGGAAATTTATTTATAAAACATATGTTCATTGTAGGAATATTATATATTAAAGATATTGTATTTGGAAAATTATGAATTAGATTTATTATATCATAAAAAATTCAGTATAACAATAAAAAATAAGAAAATACTCATGAATAATTTTTGATCTGTTCCTTATCAAAAATATATAGAAAAATTTATATAATTTGTTTCAATATTTTTAACAAATTATTATCTATTAGTTTTTTCAATAATTAATTATATAATGATTTTTTTTAAAATGATTAGCTTTTGATTTAATACAAATTTTTTCCATAGTTATGTACAAGGTAAGGATTGCATGTATTACTAAATTTATTTATTCTAGAGTCCGCTCTAAACTTGTTGTTTGATTTTTTGGGATTAGATTATTATAAATAATAAATCACATATCAAAAAACCAATTATCCTTCAACATTGTTAAATAATAAATTCTTATTTCTTGTAAAAAATATCTACCTTTCATTGGTTATATTAATCCATTTACAATCAATTAGTTTATTATGTATTTAGAAAATATTTTCATGCTATGACGAGGCTCTTAAATAAGACAACGTTTTGAAGGTGGTGTATCACTTGATATCATATATTGATCGATTTTAATCATCAATTACGATTACTAATAATAATGGAAATTTTTAAAATATATAATTGAATAGATTAAATGAAATATTTCTAAAGATATTTTTTCTAAACACTGAGGTTAGATAAATTTAAAATTAAATAGTTTATGTGACAGTTTTTTTTCAAATGATATTATTTATTATTATAATTTTATTTCAAGATATTTTTTTTAAACTGATACAATTTTGTGAAATCAAGACTGATGCATGGTTTATGCACAGTTTGAGTAACTATTTATGGTAACGAAATTGTGTAATATATTCATGATAGTGGGAGATATATGTTCTTTCGATCATTAAAATATTATAAAGCTATTAAAAAGTCATTTTACATGTCTAAATTTATATAGACTATTCATAATTGATTTATTTGATGTTATAATGATGTTTTTGACTATTTTTTGTTATAATATTTTTGAATTTTTTTGAATACATAGTTTAGGTTATTATAAAATACATGTGTTTGTGATTTCTATACAATTTATTGAATTATTATTTTAGTAATTATTACAAATGATTTGATATTAAAACATGTATGGAGTTATTATTATAATTAATTATTAGCTAAAAATATGTGTTTTGTGTGTTGTTGTTATTATTATTTTTAGAAAATTTTTATGTACATATTCTTTTGAAAATTATTCTAAAATACAAGTAAATTATGTGAAAATTTTATAGTTCCATTTGAAGTGATTGGTTTAACACTAGACCTATCTAAAGTATAGTCCCTTTTTCTTATTTTTATTTTGGTCTTATCAAATATCTATAATATTTTAGTCTTCAGGATGTGGAAGTTGTTTCCAAGATAACTCATTTATGTTGTATGACATTGAAATTATTATTCCAAAATGTTTTACTTATTTTTAAAAATATTAAATACATGTTTTTAGTGCCATGATCTCAATGTAATTTATTTCTTTTTGGATATTCATAATAATTGAAACTCCGTGTTGAATCTATATGAATTGAAGTGGACTGAACAACAAGAATTTATTTTCAATGTCCATGTGTATTTCTAGAGTAGATACTCATTTGGTGGGGAATAAAATATTTTTAAAATAATGGAATTTAAAATTATTAACCCTAATCCATTGGTTTATACAATTTTTTTAAATTTTTCCCTTTTAATTTATATTCTATAAATTATCTACTGGTGTAACCTGATATCACCTGATGTTTAAAAATTATAATTTTCTTTTATTTTAATAAATTTAGGGGGTGTGGATTTGGTGATTAAAAAAACAATATATTTTTAATGTTATTATTCCCCTTAGTATAAAATACTAGGAGGGCCTCCCACACTCCCTATTTCTGTTACATCATGAGGAAAGGGGGAGAGATATCTAACCCAATCTTCTAAATTCTTCCTCTTCCAACCATCATCCTTGTAGATTCAGTGTATGATTTTATATACTCTAATTATTTCTCTTCATTTTCTCCTTCTCTACTTCCATGGAATATCACATGTCATTTATAGTTTATGGAATTTTTTGTGTTTCCCATATCTAAAAAATGTTATATTTATTACATATAATGGATTTATTATTAGTTTCATGTGTTTTAACCAAATTCATTTGACATAAATGTTCAAATTTTTTTATCGAAACTATTCACATAAGGTTTTTGATTAAAGGAGAAGTGTTTTTTTATTGAGAATCAATTTTAATTCTTTTTAATGGAATTATTTCTTTTTATTTATAAAATATAAAATAATATTTATTTTAGATACAATCAAATAATAATGTGATGATTTTAAACTATGTTGATTTCCCATGAAAATTCAATCTATACTAGTGATAAAAAAATTCATTAGTATAAAATGTTTTAGTTTGAACTATAAAATATAGGACATAGTGATTTTCATATTTTTATCTAATGTTTTTTTCTTCTTTCATGGTCATTAGACTTTTATTCCTTTTACACCCATGAATACATAACCATTGATGTTTTTTATGAAAACATGGTATTATATTTTGATATGTGATATGGATTAATAAAGGATATTAATATGAAAGGTGGGTTTTCACTAAAGTATGCTAATAGGTGAGATATAAACTTATAAATTTTAATTTTATACTATTTAAATTTAATTTATTACCCATCTTCATTTAAATACTTCATGGGAAGTATATGGTAGATATGTTGGAATTAATGTGACATGTGCTACACTATTTAATAATTCCATAGTGGCTAGTGATCCATAGTTTTTTATTCTTCTCTAGCGATATGGATTACCCCTCAAGGATTATAGATGCCACCAAATGGGTATATGTATAATTAAGATCAAATTTGATTTCCTATAGTAATATTTTATTGTGATTGTATACCTGATTTTATCCTTAGTACTCAGGAATCACTTCTATGATGTGTGGGTTGTGATTTTTTACATATATTTACATTATCGACAATTACTATTCATATATTATTTAATTTATGTATTTATAAGAGGTAAATTTTTATGAAAGTACTGAAATGGTATTTCTATCATAATATTTAAAAAGTATTTATTTTATATAGAGGTGAAATTCGTAGGGTTTATCACTTGTAAATTTAAATTACTACTATATTTACTCATATTATTTTCATTATGATATAACTTGTTAAATTGTATGGTTTGTTTTAAATGTGGGAAATATATTGTTTTTTAAAGAAAAAAGGCACTTCAAATTTTACACCTTATGAAATTATGTGGTTTGAAAATGGATTTTTATAGATTTGTGAAGGTTTGTTACTAGAATTTTAAAAACTCTCTACTTGAAACCTTTATACTTTATAATATCATTTATATTTGATAGGGTTTTATTCATTATAAGGACTAACCCATGGATCAGGGGGTGAGACTATAGAGTTGGTGGAATATGAAGTACTATGTATGCCATAAGGATATATTTAATATTTTCATTTCCGATATGTTTGGATTTGTATATTAGTATATTGGACTCACTATTATATTGATTATTTGATTCATTTTGTAACGTATAGACTCGTCTATTTTTTATCAATTGATTTACGATATTTAGTCTAATTTATTTTTTATAAAATGTAATGGGTAAATCATTCCCCTTATTCACCAGTGATAGCTTTGGTACTTGTTCCATCCTCAGGTGATTAAAATTAAAACATTGATTTATGGATTTATAGTTTAGATATGATTGAATGGTAATTACTATGGTATATTAAAAAGTGGAATTATATCACAAGTGGGTAGTTGGGTCAATTATATTTGTAATTATTATCATTGTTATATGATAAATAATCCATGAAAAGTCAAGATCATCCCATTTTTATTGGAATCTCAAATTACTATGGAAATACAGGATTGAGGGGTTTCATTAAACCCTTCAATGTGTTTTCTTTTATTTCATATTGCATATTTAGGTGTATTCACATTTACTAATAATATAGAAAATAATATTTTGAGTTTTAATTTCCATGAATAATTTAGAATTAATTGGGTTCTTATTTTAGACATTATTTTTTAAAGTAATTTAGTGGTGTTAAAATTTATTTAATCATTTATTAAAGTGTTTATTCTCTTATATTATCATGGGTGGTGATTGTTTTTTTCATTATGTGAAACACACACACACACACAAATATATGTATTTTTGTGTGAATGTATGGATTTTTGTATAGTTATATGTTGGTGGTATTTTTTGACATAGACCATGGTGAAAAACAGGTGATATCTCTTTTCTTTGGATACATGGAAGACACCAACACCATAATGGGAACTGATAGAAATAAAAAAATTAACTAAATTTTTTTCTTGTACATCAAAGTGTATTAGTCCTAATTTCTTATTCATAAATTTTTTCATTTGTATAGTTTCTTGGTGATCTATTTTAAAGAATAAAATTTATGACATTGTCACAAAAAATTTTCTTTTCATTGGTAAATATGTTCATTGTTGTGTAACAATATCTTCAAATGATATGTTATTCATTATAGTGAATTTGATTAAATTTATTTTGAATGGGCCTCTAATATGATGATAAAGTGCTAATTTACTTTGAAAATGTGTATTATTTATACCTATGTTTTGGTAGACGCTATTAAATGTTTTTGATGCTTCATTATAGGTTTTCAGTTAGTTTTATTATACATTAGAATGATTTTTATATGTTGTAATATCGATAAAGGTGATGTAAATATGACTTTATACTCATCAGTTTAAAAGCGATTTCCTATATGATTATTAATATAATTAAAATATAAATTTTTAACTACAACCCATCATGTTTTTATATTTATTGTTTTTTATCTTTCTTGACCATACATGTGATATTCCTCAATATATTTGGAATCAAAATAGAAGGTATCATTTCTTTAATTATGTTTTTTATAAATTTTAATCACTGTTGTACCATAAATAATTCATAATGGGGTATTTCACTTCTAACTATCATCATCCCAATCTTTCTTGGTATGCTAAACACACTCAATGGGATCCTTTAACACATGCTAAATTCATAAGGGATATATGTACAGTTTATCTATGTAGTATGGTTAATGATTACTCCAAAGAGGTTTGGGATCTTATTGACCAACTAAGTGGGGATCTATGTTTTTTTAGGTGACATTATTACTAGCATTTATGGTCAAACATTTATAGATCCTCACCAAGCCACTAAATAATGAATAAATGATATTTAGTCCTCTCAAATTCATCCTTTAATTGAAATTATGAAAAAATACTTCTACAAATTCATATTCTAATATTTTTATTAGTGATTCTAACTTCTCTCTAAAAGAGACTGTGATATAAAAAATTATTTATTTATAGGGGGTTAAGATCCTACTTTTGGGACTCCTCGATGCTATTATAGGGATAGAGCTAAGGATATCCATTCTCCAAATATTAGAAATTTCATGATAATATATTAGAGGTTGATGATACCGTGATTTATTCTAAATTTATAAAAAATGGTGGATATATTGATGTGTGTATTTCTACCTGGATGGTGGTCAAATTTCACATCTTACTTTTTGGTACAATTAAAAAAAATTAATTTTGTTAGGATGATCCGAGGATATAAATAGCTTCTCCTGTACAAATAGAATCAACTCCCATTTCCTACTCATTAAATGTTTAGGGTGGATTAAAAATATTTTTTATCACCGCTCTTAATTCAGTATTTTTTTGGGGAGAAGGGAGAAGGGATATTTAATCTATTATCTCATATAGAACCTTCCCAAAAATATATAACAACTATGAAATATCATCTTTCAAGATATCAAGAAGTATATAATATATGTATATCAAGTGATATCTATATAATTTATGAATTTTATTCATGTCAGCATATTTTACATGATCTACAATATAATTTTTAAAAATATCTAACTGATCATTAAGAATTATTGGTGAAGATGAAATAGTATAAGGTTGTTGGCTATAGAAAAATAAAACATCATTTACCATACTAGATACTCCCAGAATAGAAACCTCTTCACCTTTAGAATACTCATAAGATGATTTAGATTATGAAAAAAAATCATATTATCAATACTTTTGTTAATAATTTCATTCTATATTCTGAAAATATAAAATTTCCATTCAAATGTACAATCCATTATTGTAACATACTCTTTATATAATTTGATTATTCAATATTATTTACTGTATTCTCCTTAAAATAAAAAAATCAATCCTCTATAAATAACATATGATCAATCAAGGGTTTCTCAATATCATAATGATCTGACATATCATAGGGCTTAGAAGTCTTAATATAAATAATGAAATAATTCTGTAATTCTGGAAAAGTAATTAAATTTATCAAGTCACTACAATGAAGAAAATCTAAGATTTTTCATGGATAAATCTGATGAAACATCTTTTGAATCATTTCTAAGATAATTAGAATCTCTCATCATAGATGATAAAATGTTTATATAAATGGGTATTAAATTTCTCTTCCTCTTAGATCGAGATTTCATTATATCATTTATCCCATTAAAACCATACAAATAAATTATCTGAGATTTCATCTTTTCAAAATCATACATTGAAATTGAAAACTCGTTAAATAATTCAAATTATAACATAATTTCTTATGTTTTAATTTTAATCCTTTTACTCCTCCTTTATTAGGTTGAAATTGAAAAATACTTCTCAAACCATATTTTAAACATTTTCATCAAAATCTTAGCTTCCTTTAACTTTTTTAGCTGAAAATGATACTTTTTATTCCACACAATCACCAAAAGTTGAATTAATTACATCATTCAAAACATTATTATTACATCCTATCAAATTAATTATAGAAACTCCAACTCTAGAATCTAAAAATAATCTCTATTATTTTAAACATGTTCATGTCTAGTATCTTGCAACAACATGTGTCATCCCAATCCATTACATTGAGATTTTTGTAATTAGACGTTCTTAGAGGAGGCCTGGATGGAGTTTGGAGGAGTTCTATTTACAAAGGATGGAAGAAAGAAGATTTTCCATATGTTACTATATTACATTACTGGATACCCTACATCATCGATTATCTTTGAGATTCCATGACGTGTAGATATTTTATATGGCGTGAATATGAGTTTTACAGTGTGAAATATTTTGGGGATTGAAAAATTAAATAAAGTCATGAGGTGATTTTTTTTTCAACAAAAACCAAACCGTGTGTATTACGTAACATGAATGGTAATTAAACGTTATGTAATACCCTGATCTTGTGTTGTTGTAATAATATTTTTAGTTAAACCATTATTCATTTGTTCATGGTTTTCTATTAATATAATTCCAAAAAAACCCTATGCACCCCAAGGAGTCCTTTGATCCCTACTTCTTCATCATAGATTGAAAAATCTTTGTGGATTATTGTTGGTGATTCATGATCAATTTATATTGATTTGTATCCTCTTTCTCATATGTTTAATTTTGTTATATCCCAAATATCCACTTCTAGGGTATGAGTTGGATTTAGTTGGATATTTGGGTAGTGTTATGATAATCTTCTAGTGTGGAATAGGTTGATCTACATTTCTAGCAGTGCGACTATAACTTGTGGGAATTCTTCTTCACTCTACGGTGTATGAAAGAGTTGATCATATTCTTTAAGGTAGGGTTTTCTTTTGTTTATATTTTATTGTGAATCATGTGGCAGGGATCTAATTTTTTTCCATGAAGATCATTATTTTTTCACACTAATAAATGATAAGAATTATGTAAATTAATTGGAAGAGGTGGATGGATCTGATGCACAATTTTTTTGGAAGTGATGTTATTATGATGTTTTGAACCATATGAGATAATCGTACCACTTAAAATCATGGTCATTGTTGGTCTTTTAGTTGTGAACTAAAGAAGTTCCATGTTGGGAAATTTCTTTTGGAGCACTTGTATTTGTGAATTTGTAAATCACGTACACATGGCTAGTAAATATATTCCTCATGATTACCCAATTTCGGTGGAAACCATTGAATTAATAATTGGAATTTAATAAGATATGACTGGTTAAATATGGAATTGTTTTATGATCTGTTATATGTGTTGATGTGTTCTGTGGGATAATGTGGTTGTGTATGAATGACAGATGTAATGTGAAGTGGCCATGTTTTGATATGTGGATATGCTCTAGTTTGTATTGGGGCATATTTTTCAAGCATATGTGTTTGTTGGTGGTTGTCTTGGGAGGTGTGGTGGATGATCATTGAGATGATACCTCAATGTGGATTTGTAATTGTATCTTAGTTTAAGAGGTTGATTGATTTTGGAATAGTTTGGAATTGAAATGCAGAGGGTCTATGATCTGGATATGCGGTGATTTGTTGATGTGTTGCTTATTTTGCATTATGTATGATAGTTTCCTGTATAGTAGTGGAATAAATGAATAAATAATTGTTTAATAAAGTTTGGAACTATCTTGGGTAGGTTTGGTAAATTGAATGAATATATGAGTTGTGAATGAATAATGGTATTGGATAATTATGTTGGATGGAAATTGAATGGCGGTTAATTATAGATATGTGGTGTTGTGAATTTAGTGGTAGTAACAATGTTGGAAATTTTGTGATCTGGTTGTTTATTGAGAACACATAGGTTGGGCTTCATTTTTTGTGTCATAAATGGATATACTTGTATTTTACCTTGTTATTTCTATAAGCAACCGAAACTATTCGGGAACTACATGCTGAACACCCCCATTGTCATGGGAGAGGCTGTCTTTCCCTAATATCCCAATGAGAGGATGGATGGTTGGCTACTCGCTCTTATCTAATCCCTATTCTATTTAGTGATATCCCAAGATTCTTCAGACATGTTGTGGTTGGTGAGACCTAGACTTGTGAGGGGGGGGGGGTGGTTCATTCCTAGGTGTCTTCAGGAAGATATGACATGTTCTTTCCCAGGTGTCTTCAGAATGAGATGTGTTGTGCTTTCCTAGGTGTCTTTAGGATTTGATTTGGTTTGTGGCCCATGTTTATATAAGTGGGATGTTATGTAGTTTGTGACCCAGGTTTCTGATGGTTGTATGTGATGGGGTTCGTTCCCCAGGTGTCTACGAGTGGGATGTGATATGGTTTGTGGACCAGGTGTATGTGGGTGTGATGTAATGGGTCTTATGGCACAGTTTTTGGGATGAGGTGTGGTTGTGGGGAATAGGTGTTTGTGGTTGAGCTGTGATGTGGTTCCTTGAGAAGAGGTGGGAGCACCATGACATTTTCTGCTATGGAAGAGTGGATAAACCAGTGGGAAGTGGTGTGGGGTACCCAAATAATCAATGTGCTTACTAAATTACATTACCTGACATGCATTACCTAGTGAGCCTTCCTTGGTTATGATGGGATGGATAGTATACCTTTTTGGGTGTTTTTTGGAAATACTATTTTTTCATAATGGAGTTAGTATTCCCCATTTAACTTGTTCATGAGAGACTTTGAGTTTTCCTACGGAGTATACTTGTATGTTCACCATACATATATAATTTTTTATGTTTAGAGTAGGATTACGTGGATCATTCTAGGGGTTACTATCTCAGTGTTTGGGAATGTTATTGAGTCACTTCTTTTTCTTGATTTTGGAACATTGGATTTTTTACTGTCCTTGTAACAGTTAGATTTCAAACATGCATGTGGGATTGATTATAGTTTTATTTTATATATGTTTTGGAGTTTTTATGGATTATCCATCATGTCTCCATAACTCGTTTTAACAAGATGGTAATTCATTTAATATTGCGTGACATGTATACCCATGGTTCTATTCACCATATAAGGGCCTACTAGAGGTGGTACTTGTGGGTAATTATCTCCCTTTATTCATTTACAGCATAGGATGGTTATCTTTGGAGGGAGGGGGTTAAGACAAAATAGTATTTGAGGGATATTTTATATATATGATGTAGTTAGGAGTTATACACAGTGAGTATTTTATGGGTGGGTAGAGAAACAGTTTCATGTGATCTTGGGGTGTGACATAGGCTAGGGAAGACTTGATAGGAAAAAGGAATTTATCCCACCCATGATCTGATGAAAGGACTCTGAGCCAACTGAATGTACAAGTGATGCTACCTTTTTTTTAGGGTAGAGACCATAGGAAATTTACATAAATTATAATGACTTTTGTTCTTATTTTAACTAGGTTATTTGGTAATTTCAAATGGTTGATGAAATGGATCAAAATGATTCTTAAATTAAATTCCATTCTATTCGAGCTTTGGAATTTATTGTTTATCATTTACTTATGGAACATAGTCATTGTCTGCAGGTGGCTTCGGAGGTTGAGGCTCAGAAGGATGATCTAGTTGATTAACAAAGGGTTTATCCAATGGAGGAGGATGACCAATGATAGGAAACAATATGTTATTTCTTATTTAAGGCTTTGGGAATGTATGAGAGAAGTGTTTTGATCATGGAGATAGAGAGATGACTTGAGGATCATAGGATCACCTAAGCTTGATCTGGGCCCTGACAGTGTACTTTGTTCCTTTGGTGTTTTTTCAGATTTGAGGAGTTGTGCATTAGTGGTTGATAATGTGCATGAGTTTAAAAAATGGGTATGATATTTTCTGGGTTGATTTTGATAAGGAGTTCTGAGAATAATTCCTTTCATCAACAACAAAGGTTAAGAAGAGGAGAGAGTTCCCTAAGGCATGGGAGTATGTTAGTATGAGAGATGGTGATCATGTTCAATGATATCCTCCTTTAATCCCTATATATCATCCAAATGAGGAGTCTCATGTGAGAAATATATAGGAGTTGATCTATCCTTTGATCCAATATATTGTTATGCCCTTTTTATTTCCAATGTATTTTGAGGTCTAGAAAATGTTATAGGTGATTAGTAATATGCGCTTAGGAAGAGGTTTACCGTGAGAGGGGAGCCAACAGGGTTCTTCGAGAGTCAAGATTACCTATGGTAGGTATTAGGCACCAGGACCATTGAGGTTTTTACTGGCTGGGAGTCGACCTTAGCAGCTACATTTTGAACCATCAGTTCTTCATGTTTATTACAATCCTGAGACTGATGTGTTTATTTATTGGAGTTTGTAGTCATCTTCAGAATCATTTTTAAATGGATGTTTGATCATTGTATAGTGGAGGTGGATAGGTTTAGCATCATCCTCAGCAGCAAATTACAGTTAAGTCATTTTAAAAGTAGGTAAACATTTTCATACACCATGGAGGGGAGACGAATCAGGTAGCGGAAAACCTCTCGATGTTCCTCAGGGAACATGACCTAAGAATGGTCATGGAGGAGATCATTAGTAGATATGAATAAATGATGGGTGTGGTTAGTTGTACGCATTAGAGGGAGGGGTTTACACAGGATGGAATATCATTATAGGTATGAAATGATTTTTTAGTACCATATCTTATGCTTTGTTTGATTCATAATCTTCGCAATCCTTTTTCACACCTACTTTATCCAATGATTAGGGGCTAGATATAGAGAAGTTTCCCACGCCCCTAGTGTTTAGTATGCCCGTCAGAGGTCAGACCATCTTATTTGATGTGTGATGAGGATATAGCCTAATGATGAGACCACATTATTCCCATGTGGATCTTCTATTACTATATATTCAAAAATATAATGTCATTCATTGCATCTAATTGTTGTATTTTATGCATGCCGTTATCGACCACTTCCGGAGTAGAGTTCTTTTTTTTCAGGTATTGATGGTCAGCATGTGGTTTTTATTTGTAAGAATAGAAGTCAAGTAGGAATTCAGCGTATAGAGCATATTGTTTTATTATTGCTGGGTTGTTAGTGGAATCCGTAGAAATTTTGATACTGGAGGATCCAAGAAATTTTGGGGAATTCGTGGATTTTTTTACACGATGTGGTTTTCGTGCTACCCCCTCAATGTGACATTGTGTTCAGGATAGACATACATCTCATTGATTCTCGGATTTAAATGGATATTTATCAGAAGACACCTTCTATGTTGCAGATACTGATGACTTAGATATGTGATCTGATGGAAAAGGTCTTAATCTGGCCTAGTGTGTCACCGTAGGGTGATCTACTATTGTTTGCAAAGATGTTAAATGTTAGTATGATTTTTTTCATTGACAACCAGATGTTGAATCGGGTGATGGTCATGAACTATTACACTATCACACAGATTGATGTTATTTTCGATCAGTTGAGAGGGACAAGATCATTTTATAATATTGATCTATGGTTTGGATACCACCGATTGAGGTTTAAGTATGGTGATATCCCGAAGAATTTTCTCAGTTGAAGGTATGGAAACATTGAGTTCGTAATCTTGTCATTTGGTGATATGAATACACCAGTTGTATTCATGGGGATTATGAACTCTATTTTACATGAGATGTTGGACCGGTTCTTCATCGTATTCATCAATTACATCTTAGACTACTCGATGTCATTTGAGTAACTAGTTGAGCATCCCATGACTTTCCTTCAGGTTATTCGATGCCACCAAATTTTTGGAAAATTGTCCACTTGTAAGTTCTAGACATGATATGTGCAATTCCTCAGTCATGTGGTGTCATATCATGGCACTGAAGTGGACCTGTCCAAAGTTAAAAAAGTTGTTTCTTGGGCGGAACCCAATAACATGGTAGATGTTTAGAGTTTTCTGGGTATCACAAGATATTATACAAGATTTGTACCATATTTCACTTGATTTGTAGCTCTGTTGATAGCTTTGACTATGAATGACTATTCTTCTTTTGAATATATCGGTGATAGGCGATGATTTTTTAACTGAATGGGAAGTTGGTTAATGATCCATTTCATCAGTTTCATGAGGATGGGGTGAGGTTAGATGTTTTTTATGCTTCACATTGGGGATTGGGATTCATCTTGATGCAACAATGAGAAGTACTATTTTATGATGTTATGCACCATTGATCATAAATCTTCCACAAATGATTTGGATCCATCAATGGTTGTGTTTTCAATGATATTTTGGCAGGATTTCATCATTAGGGAGCACTTTGTGGTCTTCACAGATCACACGAGATTGAGGTATTTCTTTTCCCATCGAAATCTAAACATACAATAGTGAAGGTGTATGTAGTATCATTAGGACTATGATTATTATATATCTTACATCTCATGATCAGTGATTTTTTTCTTCTTATTTTTTGAGTGCAATGTCACCGAATGAGGTTTTTTGGGAATTTGAAGACCTCTGGAGAGAAATAGATGAGTTTAAATCCTTTTACATAGATATAAGAACAAACTATGGCATATGATATTTGTTTAAGATGAATGTGTGGTCTTATCTGATGAAAATGGTGGATTCATAGTGGGGAGACTCGAAGGTAGAGGTTTTGTGTGATCGTTTTGGCCATGGCGATTCATCGGAGAGATTGTTAGAGGATGGTTAGAACCATATGTTGTTTCTTGTTAAGTTTTTTATTCTTGTAGAGGTTCATGATGGGGTCCTTCATGAGTTTTATATCACACCTTTATAAGTAAACCCCTGAGTTTCTATGAAGTATTATTGATTGGGAATGCAGGTTTTGTGGCCCGAGATGAAATGGGAAGTGGTAGAGTTTGTGGTAAAGTGCTTGGTTTACTAGCAGATGAAGGCTGAGAACCATGTTCCCAGTTGATTTTTACAGACCGTAAATGACTCTGAGATGAAGTGGGATGACATATCCATATATTTAATCATAGGTTTACCCATAACATATGAAGGCTATGATGCTATCTGGGTGATAATGGATTAGTTGATGAAATTACCTCACTTCTTAGAAATCAAGGAGTCTGACGTAATGGATGATTTGGATAAGAGGAATGTGGATGTGTTATTGTAGTTGAATATAGTTCTAAGGTCCATTATCATATACTGGGACACACTTTTTACCCCGTGAGTCTATAGGGGATTGCAACATGATTTTGGAACCCAGTTATGCCTCAGTACATCTTTCCACCCATAGACAGATGGGAAGACATAATGAAATATCTAGATTTTGGTAGATATTCAGAAATCATGTGTCTTGGATTTTGGTGGATATTGTGTGTCACATGTACCTGTGGTAGAGTTTGTTTATAATTACTGTTATCACTCTTCCATTGTAATTGATCCATTTGAATATTTTTACGGAAGAATGATTCATTTTCATTTGTGCTGGATAGAGGTCTTGGAGACAATTATTCTTGGTCCTGAGGTAGTACAGTGCATGAAAGAGAAGTTTTATCCTATTGATGAGAGGATGAATGTAGTTCATAACCATAAGAATTTGTATATATATTCTCTAAGGAGTCCCTAGGAGATCCGGGTTGGAGACCTTGTCTTCTTGAAGGTTTCCCCTCAATGTGGGAAGAATAGGTTTGGCACGGGGATTAAAAATTCTCCAAGGTTTGTTGGACAATTTGAGGCATTGTATAAAGTAGGTGAGGTTCCATACCAGTTGGAATTACCTTTGTAGTAAGATAGGATCCATGAAGTCTTCCATGTCTTTCAACTTTTTCAGTATATTCATGATGACACCCATGTCCTTAATTGGGGAGAGTTGGATATCGATATCGACATCGAATATATGGAATGGCTGGTAGTGATCCAGGATCAATGGGAGAAGGTGCTACATGGATGGAATATTACTTTGTTTTGCATGTTTCATAGGCATAGTGTCATGGAGGAGAGTACTTGGGAGTGATAAATATAGATGTGTCCGCAGTACTCGGAGTTGTTTTGAGATATGTGTTGTTCTGTTTTGTTTTGAAAAGTAAAATTTGAACATTATTCTTTATGATAAGAGTTGTTCTCCATCAGTAGTGTTTTTTGTGGTGCACAATGTGATAATTTTGTGACTTGTGAAAATAGGATGACCGAATTAATAATTGAGATATATTAAATTTGATGTGATTAAACCTATACGGGTGAGTCAATGCATCCCGAAGCAGATCATATCTTGAAATAGAATATATAGTTTCTTAATTTGGTGGTTCAAACAATGTGGTTATTGTGATTATGTGGTGTGCCTTGTTATCATTGGGTATCAGCTATCATACGGGTTTTCATGGATGTGGGGGTTTCAACTCTATCCTTCGAACAATACAAGGTGTTTTATTGTCAACCGTTAATGTGTTTGGTTGTTAGCAGTGTTTCACGCAAAACAATATCTTTGAGTGGGATCACATGGGGTAGTTGTTTGAACCCTTATTTCTTCTGGGCATGGTTTTGGATTCTAGAGGAATGTATTAATTTTAGAGGTTTCTAATAAAATGTTCTATCTTCTCCTAGTCTGTTACTTTGTAATTTTTTGTCATTAGAAGTGATCATAGGTGTCTTAGAAGAATTTTGGTGGAATTAGGTTTCCAAAGGATAGAAAAAGGCATGTTTTATATAATGTAACTATATTAAATGATGTGAAACCATTCTTCATTGTTTGTATTGGGGTTTTCACAATGTTAATTTTTTTTAGGATGTGAAGAAAAGATTCACAATGTGTAATATTTCAGGGTTTGAAAAAATAAATTAAATCCAAGAGGTGATGTGTTTTTTAGTAGATACCGAACTCCATGTATTACATGATGTGAAAAGGTATTAAATGTCCTGTAATACAGCAATCATATGAAGTTTTAATAATCTTTTCAAAAAATATTATTAATTCTACCAATTTTTTTTCATTTCCACACATTATAAATGAACCATAGGTACCCTGAGGGGTCCTTTGAGACATACTGCTCCCTCATTGATCTATCAATCTTGGTGGTTGTTCACTGGTGGTCTGTGATCAATCCATTGTAAATTTTCTCATTTTCCCATCAATTTACTCCTGTTATTTCCCTTGGAATCATTTAAATTATATGGTTTGTCTTTATTTGGATGTTTGGGATGTATTTTTATAATATTCTAGTGTGAAATAGGATGATACACTTTTCTAGAGCTGTTGTTTTCACTGGAAAGAATTCTTTTTTCCCTACGTTTCATGGATGAGTTGAAAAGCATCTTCAATGTAGGTTTTTCCATCATTTTTCTTTGATTGGGAATCATGTTGGATGGATATAATTTTTTCTTTTATATCATAGTTTTGAAAAAATAATCAATTATAAGAACCAATTAAATGAATTAATGAAGGTGTGGTTGGATCTAATGTGCAAGTTTTTCAAGATTTGGTATTTTAGTGATGTAGTGAATTATGTGGGTAAACTCCCTACTGAAAATAGGGGTGGTTGTTTGTTCTCGGTTGTAGACTAAAAAAGATTCATGTTGGTTGATTTTTTAATTTACACTTGTATATGGAAATTTGTAAATCCCGTATATTTTCTCACTAAAAAGATTCCCCTTGATTACCGAGTTTCTATGAAAACTCATGAATTAAAAAGTGGAATTTAAAAAGGGATGGCATGTTAAATGTTGAATTATGTTTTTTTGTTATGTGTGGGGATTTTTTTTGAGGGATAGTTTAGTTGTGTGTGTGGGAAGTATAGAATGTGAAGTGGCTATGTTGTGATTTGTGGATATGCTCTGGTTTGTGATGTGGTTCATTTATTAAGCACATGTGTGTGCTATGGGTTGGCATGGGCGGTGTGGTGAATGAGGTTGTAGATAACACATAAACCTGTCTATGTAATAGAGTCCCAGGATGAGAGATTTATTGATTGTGTAATGGATGAAAAGTGTTCCATAGTGGGGCTACAATCGTTCTATGTAGTGATGTGTTGTTGTGTTTCTTATTTTTTGTTATCTTGGATGTTTCCTAGATAGTAGTGGAATAAATGAGATAATAATTGGTTAATAATGTTTTGAACTGGATTGGTTTTGTTTAGTTAACAGAATGAATAAAATATTTGTGAGTAAATATTGGTAATGGTTAATTATGTAAGATGGATATTCAAAGGAGGTTGTGGCTTTATGTGTGGGGTTGTGCATTTATTGGTAGTAGTAATGTTGGAGATGTTGTGAGATGGTGTTTGTTGATAACCCATAGGTTGGGATTCAGTGTCTATTATCATATATATGTATACTTGTATTTTCCACTATGATTTCTATATTCACCCCACACTAGTTGAGCAATACATGTCAAACACCCCAATAATTATTGAGAAGGGTGTCATTCCCAACCATCCCGAAGGGAGTATAGAAGGATGGCCACCAACTCTTCCATACTCCCTCTTTCTGGTGGTGATAGCCCCCGATTCTTTAGGTAGGTTGTGGTTTCAGAGGCCTAGGTGCGTACGAGGGAGTTGTGCTTTCCCAGGATTCTTTGGGATGACATGAGATGTGATTTCCCGGGGGTGTTTTGGATGATATGTGTTTTTCATTCCATGATGTCTTCGGGATATGATGTGGTCTGTGGCCCAGATGTCTATGTGTGGGATGTGATGTGGTTTTTGGCTGATCTGTCTGCAAGAGGGGTGTGTTGTGGTTTGTGGACTTGGTGCCTATAGGAGAGATGTTACGTGGTTTGTGGACTAGGTGTCTGCAGGTGTGATGTGATGTGGCTTGTGGCCCAGGCGATGAAATGAGGTGTGGTTTTGGGGACCTAGTGAGTGGGGGTAGGTTGTGACATGGTTCCTCAAGAAGTGGTGGTAGCACAAGAACTTTCACTATTAGCCCAAAAAAACTAATCCAGTGGTAAGTGATGTGGGGTACCCAAATCATCGATGTGATTACTATATTACTTTACATGACTTGTGTTACTTGGTGACCATGACTTAGTGCGGATGGGAATGCTGGTATACATTGTTGTGTGTTTTTTGGATCTACTATTTTCTCACAGTGGAATTAGTATGATCCCCTTAACTTTTTCACGAGAAACATAGGTTTTTGTTATTCTTTATACTTTTATTCTCACCCTACCTACATAAAACTATTTTCAGGTTTCCATGAGGATTACATAGATCATGACGAGGTTTACTAGCTCAGACTTTGGGACAGTGGTTGAGCCACTTCTTTATATTTTTTTATACTTACATTGGATTTATTATTTCACTTGTATCATTTTTATTTTAAACATTCACATGGGATTCATTTTGGTTTTATTTTATATATATCATGGAGTTGTTTTTTGGATGACATATCATATATCCCATATTTTTTTAAAAATAGGGCAATGCCTTCCATATTTTGAGACATGTATAACCTTGGCACTAGCATCCAACTCAGGACATTCTAGGGGCGGGACTCAAGGGTCATTATCTCTCTTTATTCCTTGCATACCTATGATGGGTATATTTGGATGGATGGGGTCATAAAATCACCAAATTGTACATTTCTACCCTTAATTCACCTTTCACTAATCCCTAGACCTCAACAACTCAGACTTCATCACTGTTAATTTCCTATAAATGTATTTCAATCCTTTCCGATTCAATTTATTGGAATAAAACCATTTCTATAAGTTTTTTCTCTCAAAAGATATCTCTCATCATTAATAATTATCTTTTCTCTATAACTGAATTCATCATCTACTTTCTCCCATTTATTTTTCAAAAAATAATTATTAATATTAAAACTCCATGAAAATCCAATGCTTCTTAGTTAATAAATTAAAAAAGAGTATTGATGATGACACTTGACTACCAATATCTGATTTAATTCAATATCGTTCTTGTATTTCAAATTATTTAAAGCCGAACATATGGATAAAAATTATCCTTTTTGACCATTTTTATAAATGATACATATTACTTAACATGAAACTAAGAATATTAACTCTCTCCGATTTTTATAATATTTTTAAATGTTGTAGCCGAAGTCTCATTTTTATTATGAATGAAAAATCATTCTTTCTATCTCAGTAGAGGGAGACCAATTATATAACCCTTAATCGAAATTCCATGTTGTCCATTAAATGGACCAAAGGCCCAGTGCAACATTATATCTACATCATCCTGCCCGTGAAATCATGCTTGCATCATCTCTTTCGTGTGTCATCATCTACATCACCAAATGAATAGTATTATAATAGTACCAACTCCCATAATGTATGGAACCCAGTAACCCTGGATGTGGAGGATAGTGGTTGAGTTACACTCAACCATGACACTAGACACATCCCTTTTAACAATTATTATATAAGATAAATATATTGAAATATATCCACTTGAAACTCTATGATTCTCTAAGCTACCCAATATGAATAAAATTGAAAAAAACTTCTGCTTAGGATCTAAATAATTCTCATTCATTTTCATAAAAAATATGTTCCCACAAGAATGGTCATGACTTTTTCATGGATAAAAAAATCGCCACATTCAAATATCGGAGTCAATATGACTCTTCCTTAATGGGGATAATGGAGAGCATAAACTACCTCTTTAGATGATATAGATAACTCTTTTCCATCTATTATTGACAATACAAGATCTTTATTATGTGAAAAAATGAACTTATAATTCATGTTGAACTCATAAACTTCTCTATCAAAATATCCATAGTTTTCTATTCAACAAACATATACATCCATCCTTGAAAAATAGAAATTTATTTAGTATCATTCCAATCATATTCAACCATATGTGATAATAAATATTTCTTGGTAGAACCATACATTCTATATTTTTATCCTTAATATTATCTAAACAACCATAATCCCTATCTTCGGTTCACATCATCATCCCCATGCTAGCCGAAAGACTAAATATTCTAGGTGTTAGGGTTGTTGAATCAAAAGTGTGTGAAGGTTTCAAATGAATTGGTGTTTATCCATATGATTGAAAAAACTAATAAAATAATTTAAAAAGGAATATGAATCATTACAGATATGAAATGGAACATGACATACAAAAATAAATGAAAAACTTGTCATGGGAATAAAAAAATATTAAAGGTTAAGGAAAACACTTCAAAATAATATAATATAATATAGTAAAACATAATTAAAATAGATTAAAAATTATATTAATATATAGTATATCATATGAGTGTATTATTTAATAGTTCATTAATTTTTGGAGACAATTAAATTCTATGAAAAATATTAAAATATAATATATATATATATATAGTGTATTATATGAGAGTATTATGATGTTAAAATAATTACATAACTTGGTTTTATCATTTTCACGACTTTATATATAATTTATGGGTAAATAACTGATTTTAAAATATATTACACTGCCTTCCAACAATAAAGTATATTTCAAAATCATAAATCAAATTGTATTCCCCTAAAAATTATTTTGGATTCATTGTTCTATGATGTATTTATTTTCAAGGAATCTCAATTATAGAATTTTTAAAGTGTATAATGTGATTTATTTAATGAAATATAATGGTTCAATTTTCAATAATATGGATGGGAATTGATTTTTTAATTTTTAAATAAAAATATATTACTATCTTGATTCCAAGGTTCTAACTGAAAACTATAGATCTATTCTACTAGTTTCACAATAAATAACACCCTATAAAAAAATTTCCATTCTGTATTAATCCCCTAAGAATAGTTTTACTCCCATTCCCTCAATTAAATATCTATTAGATATGTTACTCAGTCTTCATATTTAATCTATCAAGTTCTACGAAATCCATAAAAATGGAAAGAGTTTCTCCATGTTATCTCTCATCTTGCATTCATTTATTTTTATGAAATTATTTTAATTTGTTTTAAGTAATTCCTTTAAATATAATATAATACAATTGTTTCTAAGTAGTATTTATATTTTTTGTGAAGAATATTGCTTCTCTAATTATGAGATCCTTATCATACTAGAATAATTCATTATTATTATAGTAATACCCAACTATATAAATTTGTTACATGTCAGGTATTTGGGGTATTATGGAATTATAATTTCTATGTCGGGGAATATATCAATGTTAGTATATGATATAACTTGTTTAACCATTAATAAGACCTAGTTTAGAATGCTATTAATATCAGAAGAAATGATCCTTCTACATTGATTCCACTAGTATTGGGAGTTATTTCTTTTGAAAACCATACTACCTCCTAGAATGTAGGGATTTTTGTCATTGATAAGGATGTTATGGCTGACTAGAAGGTTTAATGATGTGCAATGAAAAATGAACATGTTATCTTTTTCATCATGAGATTGTTTGGTGTTACTAGAAAGGTGAAAAATGCTATGGAGATAATGCCCATTAAATGGATTTCCCTAATCTCATTATGGATAAAAGTAAATGTTCAAGGGGTGGCTTCAGGTGCACCTAGACCCTCGGGTTATGGTGGTGTTTTCCATACTTATCAAGGTTTTGTTAAAGGACACTTCAACAATTTCATTGGGAATATATATTTCATTGAATCTAAGTTGTGGGAAATGATCAAAACCATTAATTATGTTCTTAATTTTGGATAGAGGTTCCTTTAGTTAGAATATAATTCATTCATGGTAGTGGGAATATTGAGGGCCCATTCAAGAATTGTTCCATGAATAATGTTACCTTATTGGATTGAATGTCTCCAGTTTATTAACTAGATAAACTATGAGGCCACACATGGTTTTATGGAAGCCAACCAAGTTACTGCTTCTCTTTCAAAGATAAAAATTGTGGGGTGAAGCATCAGATTGTCCTTTTTGATCATGACCTTTTGATAAAATATTATGGAGGAAGAAGTGCATGGTTACATGCATACATGAATTTATAAAAATCTTATAATGTCACTTCCCTGAATTTCTAATAAAATTTTCTAGGAGCGGTTCACGTAGTTCCTGAATCATTATGTTAAGTGATGGTTGGTTTATCAGTACATCTTGTCTCATTTTTATCCACAGTGCCTAAGGTTTTAGAACATCCATTTTACCCAATTTTTCTTCTCTTCTGTATACATTCTATCAAGATCTTTGAAAGGTGGGTGAATTTCCATATCATTATATATGTTTATTCTGAAGAAATTTTTTTCCTATGTTTGTTCTTGTGAGTCATACAGGTGTGAACATGAACTTTTAAAATATATCAATGGATAAAATATTTCTATTGGAATCATGATTAAAATAATATAAACTCAGGGATTTGGATCACCAGTATTCCACTTCCTTTATAGAACCCATGAATCATAAATTGGAATGGTGACCGGGTGCAAGGAATTTTTTAGGATAATGATTTTATAGATCATAAGATTCACCTAATGTATGTCATTTTATGAATTAAAATGCATTTCCCAGAGGATCTTCATCATCACATGTGGTTATTGGTTGGTAGAGAGGATGGGTTCTTGAAATGGATTTTCAATGTGGAGGTTATTGGATTGTGTTCAAATTTTCAATGGCATGGTCATTGGAAAATAATATACCATCAGTGGAGAGGTCAAGTATGATGGGTTATCAAAGAAGATCATGATTCTATAGTGGATGTGACATCTAATGTGGCAGATGATTCAGTTTAGACTCCCTCATGTGGGTAGGCATGAGATTCCTATACTATTCATGCTCTAATTTTAGAGTCTGTTAGCACAACATTTGGATCTACAATGAATGTTTGTATTTTTTCAATGAGTCTAAGCTAGTAAGAGGGATTAGAGGATATAAACTTCTAATTATAGATTGAATAAATTTCTAGAAGCACTCCCAGGACCCATGGGATGGATTCAGGTGGAATATCCTCCTTTCATAAGTTGGGTCGTTCCCGTTTTTAGGTCGTTTTCTTTGGGGGGATTCTCACAGGTAAAAAGAGATGAATTATTCTCTGATAAGTCTCCCTAATCTCCCTTGTTCATATAATTAACCATCCTTTGGTTGATGAAGATGGTTTTAATCAATATGATGAAAGGAAATATCAATATCACTGATACTTTTCTTTTTCACTGAAGGGTGGAGTGATTACATGGAGGTTACCACACTATTTCAGACTACTTGAGATCATGCATGAAAGTTTCAGTTCATTTTCTTAATATCTTCATTGTTTTTTAATTCGCGTAATGTTGCACTCTAAGTGTTTCATACATTTGAAGAAATTTATTTTGATGTTTCTATGGGAAATAATTTTCTGCTTTCCTTCATGCCTTCAACACTGGGTTGATGGTGTTGACCTATTTTTACCGCTTTTAGGTTAGTTTTTTTCAGATCAGTTATGAATGTAACGATCCAATATTTTACAATAGAAATTACATTATTATTAATTTTTCATAATGAACAAAAATGTTGTATGTGACCCTTAATATATATCTTTGTCACTTCTGTGATGTGAATTTCAAAAATATGACATACACTTCTACGATCAGTACGTTATTTGGAGTCCGAAAAGAAAAAAATAATTTTTTTTGTGAATAGTAACCGACCCTTATGAATAGTAACATACACTTCTGAAAATTGATATACCCTAAGGAATAGAAACCTTACCTATGGAGGTATATAAATAATAATCAAGTGGTAGTAAGATATGCATATTCTTTTGATTAAGTAAATAAATGTTTTCAAACTGTAGTTTTAAGAATAAATTATGAGTTTAATTAAATATTATATTAATCATAATTAGAAAATTATTTTTACAAAATGGATGTAAATTTTGTATTAGACTCGTCAAAAAATGGTGGGGGTGTAAATTTTGTTTTTTTGAAATACTTTAATTTTTTATGAACAGTAAAATATCATAATTTCCAAAATATGCTAAATACACTAAATATATAGTCATGTATGATATTATGATGATGTAAGCCCAATTGATTCTTATTCACATGATAAAAAAATTATTCATGGTCATGGATGACTCACTATTCCTTATCTTATGGAGAAATAATAAATCATTGAATATAAAATCGAGAAATCCCCTCTCCCCTCCACCATAAAACCCACATCTCACTCCCCCTTCTGTTCACCCTTCTCAAGCCCTGTGTCTTCTGAAAATTCTATCCAACTATCCTCCCAACCACCTCTTCCATGTCCTAAAATCCATGGTCTCCTAAAATACCAAATCCTATCTCTTAAAGAGGCTATCAAGGAAGTTTGGTTCAAGAAGTGAATTCCTCTTTTTAATTCGTTATCTTTCCTTTCAATTTCATTTGTTTTCATTTTGTATTATTACATCTCCTTATCCAAATGTTGTGATGAATCTATTACCATACATTTAATAGAGTGTTTTAATGATAGTGGAATAAGTTATCATCATCTCTCCTTTTACCTTCTTTTATTCTAGTATCATGAACCACATCTGAGATGTGTCAATTTACCACATTCAAGGATGATGATATTTTGATTTGTATTAACATTCTAAATTATGATCATGAAGCAATTATTGTTATGGTTGGACCATATTATTATGTATGTCATATACCCTATTTATGGTTTTATAGTAACTTTTTACAAATGGTATTATGTTATATATAAAACTGAGTTCATTGAAATCAAAACCCACAAATTAACTGAAAGAGTTATCATGAAATTTATATATAATAATTCATCCTCGTTCAATGTAAAAAAGTTTTATAAATTAACACTAACACATATGGATTATCATAAATAATATTTGAATTTAATTTTTGAGATTTACATCCATTTCACATGAACTCTATTAATTAAAAACAGCAGAATCAATTATAAAAATAAAGAAAATGAACACTGCAGAACGAAGAATTTCAAAGTAATAATTTATCAATAATGGAATAAATGAAATAAACAGAATTATGATAAAATAAATAAATGTATAATAAGTTCTGAAATAGGTTATTAATATGTATAATTTCATATTCTAGGTGTTTAAGTTCAAGACTGGAACACGTTCGGATTTAAGGAAAGTGGTTTTTCCCTCAAACATTAATTTTCATTGGGGTTACATTTATTGTCTAATTACTTCAAGGAAATTCTAGTATATTATTATTTAATACTCATAAAATCTGTGTGATTGTTCAATATATTTTTACCAACCAGTAACCTTCCTAATTTTTTGGATTGTTACACATTTTAAAAGGAACATTCAAATTTTTTTCTGAAATACGAGCCTGATCCAAGCGAATTTATCTAATTGTTACCTATATTAAAGGGAATTCTATATTCTAATTTTGGAATACTATATCATTATAAAATCACTCATTTCATTATGAAAATACTATCTTACTTTACTTCTAGTTTAATACAAATATTTTTCCCAAAAAAACACTTCTTTTCAAAGTAAAAGAGTATTTATCTCAATATTTACTCGATGATTTTATAAGAGTATCTTCTTCTATTTCAACACACTTGTTGATTCTTATGTTTTACTGGGATTAGTATTCCATGTTATTATATACAATATTTAATTTAAGGTTTTATGATTTTTTGGCTATTGATGTGCTATATTAAAATAATTCATCAGTTTACTTCGAATGGTTAGTGTTTTTGCTTAATGTCTAGGGAAAGCTATTTGCATTTCATATATTTGTATAAATATGTATTTTTATGTTGTTTATGTTTATCCCCATTCGTATGAGAAATGAATTGGAAATATTAAGTGTTGGTTTGGGACCACTATAGACCCTTGGTGCATTAGTAGTTCTCATGAGACAAACTACGGTCTTGGCATAAGGCCTTGAAAAATTGATTATTTATATTATTGGAATGAGGACATGAAAGTATGGTTATATTGTCTAGCATTATGCATTCCCTCGTTTTTAAAATAGTATTTATTGTTGAAGTGTTTATTAAACTAGTAAAATACCTATTATTATGTTATGTTATGGCTATATTTACTCTGCTCATTTTTCTACAATAATAAGTTCATGTTTATTTTTGGATGCATGTGTTTTAAATTATTCACCATGTCTAATGTTTATGTTATCTTCAATATTGTTTCTTACCCTTAATGAGCATTTGAGCTCACCCTTTTATTACATTTCATTTTCTCAGGACATGAAGAATTTTATTATGAATGACATGCTGAAATAACCAAGGAGTTATGGATATTGACTACAGAGTTTCTACAATGAATTTCTTTTCACGTTTTAATGTTTGACATATGTATGAATCTTGTTTCTAATATTAAAAAACTATTCGGCCATTAGGGATTTTAATTCTTTGTTTGTATGCCAATGAAATGAAATAAGGCACTGGCCCTAGGTAACTAGGGTCAGCTCCTTATAGTTGGAATCATATGAAGTTTAGTAGAAAACATGGATACTAGATTTAGAAAACGTTGAATAGGGAATAGTCCCTAAGATAGTCTTTGAGGATAAACATACAAGAACGTCTTGGTATTTTGGTATGGAATATATTTTCTGGATCTTTCAAAAAAATACATCTGTATCTGGATATGAGTAGGTAGAGGCATCTCTAGCACTAATGTACCAAGGAGTGAAAGATCCGACAAGGAGTTTTAGGATTTACCTAGGGTATCTAGGTACACGATAATGGGCCTTACAATACTCTTGGTTGAAACACTCCCGCGGGATATTCTAAGGATAATTTACATTTTCTTTTCAATCCATTTTAAAGGATTTAAATGTAAAACCTTCCTCAATGGAACAATTTTTGTGATTATGTGATTAGCCAAGAATATGATTTCAATTTTTTCTAAGTATTTTTCGATGATAGGATTATAAATTATGATTCATAACATAATCTAGTCTATACCATTATTTATATATTGAACCTAGTGGGTGGAATGGAAACCGCATGAATTCATGTGTCCCCTGTAGAAATTTCCCTCTGATAAATGATAAGGATGTTGGATCTGGTGCCGTGACTGGTGCTGAGCAACTCAAAACTATATTGGGAAAATGTACATGGGTTATGAATAATAATCTTACCCATATAAAGAATTTGGATCCAGCATGAGGAAAAGCTTTGTTAAATCACTTTATGTGACAACAACCTTCATCATTCAATTGGATTACAAACCCATATTTATAAGAGCAGTGGATATGTTACCTTGAGAAGATATTTCTCACTTTGGGATGAAACGAAAGAGATATGGTTGTCATGGAATTTTATCATCTAATGGGATATTCCAATCAATGTAGGTCATTAAACCAAAACACAAAGAAGGAGGAAGAAATAGAATATATAAAATGGAGGGATTTTAAGGAAACCGTCTAAGAAAAATATTTCCCTTGTTATCAACAATCAAATATGGAGAGGCAATTCATGAATCTAAGGATGAAGGAGGGTGAAATTTTTGCCATGTATGAAGAAAAATTTAAAATGTTGGAAAGGCATGTTGTGTACTACAAAACATTATCCAAGAGAAAAATTGATCAATTCATTGATGGTATGAAATCATTCCTCTAAATGACTTTAGTCTCCTAGAATTTCTGATCATTAGAAGACTTAGTTTCATGTTCTATCAAGAAGAAAAATAAATTCTCTACGTCTTATGACTTCATGGGAAAATAAGAGAAGAACAGTGCTCTTGAAATATCTGGGAAATAAAATAAGGAAATGTTGAAGAAGGTAAGATTTGATTTTCCATCATGCAGTAATTGTGGGAAGATTCATCATTTCACTTTCCTGAAAGGAATGAGAGTTTATTACAAGTGCGGAGAAAAAGGACACCTATTATGATATTGTAATGGGAAGAAATACGATACCAATGTTATGTGCTACAATTTCAGGTAGATGGGACATTATGCACATGAATTTCCTAAGCATTAGGTAAATGTTCTTAAAAGAAGAACATGGGAGGAAGGCCATTCTTATGCAGTCACTACTGTGGAGGTTGTAGTTCCTAACAAAGTGGTGGCTGGTACATTGGTTGTTTCATCAATAAATGGCCAATTATTTATTTGATTTTGGATCATCGCATTCATTTATATCTAACCCTTTGTCCATGAAAATTATACATGTCCAATTTGATTTAATAATGGAGTTATCAGTCAAAACTCATAGTGGATGTATCATTGAAAAAAATGTGTGTCGATTATTCCCCCTCATGACACATAAACATGATTTTTTTGATAACATTATCATCGTACAAATTGTTGAATATTATATTATTCTTGGTATGAATTGACTATAAAATTATGATGCGATGATCTATTTCAAGAAGAAGGAAGTTAATTTTTTTGAGAATGGTGTAGAATACCTTTTTTAGAGCAGAAACCTCTCCTTGTGATTCAAATCCATCTCTAACCCTTGTAGTTCTACTGAATTCAATTATTGGGGATGAACTGAATGAAATAAATATGGGTTATGAGATGAATTTACATATGTAAGTTATACCTATTGTACAAGAATATGTTAATGTCTTTCCAGATAATGTGTCTAGACGTCTTCTAGAGTTGGAAAATGAGTTTTTCATTGACTTAATTCTTAGTTCAATGCCCATATTAAAGACCCCTTATAGAATATCCACTATGGATTTAGTGCAACTAGAGAAACAACTTGATAAATTGAGTGATAATGGATTTATATTACCTAGTTTTTTTCCATGGGGAGCCCCTGTCCTATTCGTTAAAAAGAACGATTGATCCCTGAGGTTGTGCATTGATTATAGGGAAATAAATGCTATTACAATAAATAATAAGTATCATCTACCATGAATTGATGATTTATTTGATAAACTAATGGGCCCCTATATTTTTCAAAGATTAAATATCGATACGGATATCATTAGTTACTTTTGAGGAAGGAAGACATTAAAAATAATATCATTCTTAACCAGGTACGGGCATTACGAGTTTACAGTAATGCCTTTTAGACTAACTATTGCACCGTCTATATTTATGGATACAAATAATAGAGTTTTCAATGAATATTTTGATGAATTTATGGTTGTTTTTTTTTGATGATATCCTTGTATATTCTAAAATCCATGATGATCATGAAAATCACTTGCGAACTATTCTGAATACACTTTGAATAAATAAATTATATGGGATTTTCAGTAATTGAAATTTTTGGCACCAATTAGTTTCTCTTCTGGGATATATTGTCTGAAAGGATACAATATCAATAGATCCTGTAAAGAAAAAGGTTGCGCAATAAATTTCCATCTCTAATGAATGTCACTGAGGTACATAGTTTTTTGGTTTAAGAGATTATTATTGGTGTTTCATTCAGAAAATTGACTATTTAGACAACCCAATGTCCAAGTTCACCTGAAAAGTGGTTAAGTTAATATAGACCATGGAATGTGAAGAATGTATTGAATAATTGAATAAGAGGTAAGTGAATGCTCTGATCCTAACCCTACCATCGGGGAATGCTGGGATTGTTATCTATAATTATGCATCAATGAAAGGACTTAGTTGTGTTCTTATGAAGAATGATCAAGTGGTTTCGTATGCATCTAGGTTGAAAAAAATTCATGAACAAAACTATCAAACTCAAGATATTGAGATTTCATGGTTAATATTTACTTTGAATATTTGGATACATTACCTCCATAGAAAAAAATGTGAGATATATACATATCATAAGAGTTTGAAATATATATTCTCATAGAAGGAACTCGACAAGAGTCAAAGGAGATGGATTGAGCTACACAACGATAATGATTTTGCAATAAACTACCACCCAAGGAAAGAAAATAAGGTAGAATATGCTTTGAGCAGAAAAAATCATGGAGTTCTGAACAAGATGGGAGATGAAAGGGATCCTCTATTCATTGATCTAGTAATGTTGGATGTAATAATTATTAAGGAAGGTAACACATCACATATTTTTCAAATTGTTACCAAACCATCTTTACTAGAATGGATAAAATGATCTCAGGATGATGATGAGAAGTTTCAAAATAAAATTAACGATATAAATGAGGAGAAGTGGACTGAATTTGTTTATGATGGTGGCATTTTGAAATTCAAAAAGAGGATTTATGTTCCTTATATTCCTGATCTGATGATGGAACTCTTGGAGGATTCTTATAGCTATGATTTCTCTACACACCCTGGTTGCAAAAAGATGTATAG
Organism: Viscum album; assembly: GCA_963277665.1. NCBI lineage: Eukaryota > Viridiplantae > Streptophyta > Magnoliopsida > Santalales > Viscaceae > Viscum > Viscum album. Next base: position 794,009,211 of record OY728164.1, read on the forward strand.
ATATCAAAAGGTGTATCTTTGGTGGGAAAACATGATGAGGGAGATTTTTGATTATGTGTTGAGATTCTTAGTGTGTCAATAGGTGAAGGTTGGAAGACAACATCCTAGAGGAGTCATGAAACCCCATTCTATTATTATGTGGAAATGGGATAATATTACAATGGAATTATCCATGGTACTACCAATGACTTCAAGAAATAATGATGCGATATGTGTCATTGTTGACCGTCTTACAAAATCATCACATTTTCTTGCAACAATAGAAGATTTAACACTTGAACTTTTAGAAAGACTATATTCTGATGAAATTTTAAGAATCTATGGTGTGCCCTTATCAATTGTTTATGATGGTGATCCCATTTTACATCACAATTTAGGAAATGTCTAATGAAATCCCTAGATAATGAGCTTCGTTGGAGCACTACCTATCACCCACAAACTACTGGACAATCCGAATAGACTATTCAATCTTTGGAAGACATGTTGAGGTCTTGTTCATGTGACATTCAAGGAATGTGGGATAAATATTTACCTATCATAGAATTTTCCTATAACAATATCTTCCATTAATGTATTCAAATGGCACCATATTAAGCATTTTTATAGAAAGGGATGTCACACACCAACTTACCGGGATGATGTGGGTGAAAGAAACCTCGTTGGCCTAGAACTTGTTGATGAAACAACGGAAAATGTTAAGATTATCCCGCCCATATCAAAATAGCTCAAAGTAGGAAAAAGATCTATACAGATAGCCAAATGAATGATTTGGAATTTGAAGTATGAGATCATGTTTTCATGATGGTGACTCCATGGAAGGGTATTATATAATTTGTTAAGAATGAAAAATTAAGTTCCAGGTACATCGAACCTTTTTCAAATTCAGAATCTAATTATAGCCATACATTACTATTTGAAAATACCTCCATGTCGTTCCAAGGTTCACAATGTGTTCCACTTGTCAATGTTAAGGAAATACATGCCAGACCCAACACATGTACTCACCTACGAATAAATATAACTTGAGCCTGATCTTTCATATTGTGAAGAGACAATAAATATTCTTGATACCAGAGAACAAGTATTGAGAAATCGAATGACTCGTCCGATAAAGGATCTTTGGAGGAACCATAAGGAGTAAGAGGATACATGGGATCTTTATGATCATATGTTGAAGACATACCAGAATCATTTTAGGAAACATTTTTTAAATTTTGAGGAATTTTTTTTGTAAGGAGGGGAGAATGTAATGAACCTATATTTTTCAATGGAAATTATTTATTATTAATATTTCATAATGAACTAATAAGTTCTATGTGACTCTTAAAACATATTTTTTTCACTTCTTTAATGTGAATTTCGAAAATATGACATACACGGTTGTGATCAATAAGTTATTTGGGTTTTGATAAGAAAAAACTAATTTTTTGTGAATAATTACCTACCCCTATAAATAGTAACATACCCTTAGGAATAGTGATATACCCTTATGAATAGTAACCATACCTATGATAGTATATAAATAGTAATCTATATGAAATAAAATATACCTATTCTTTGGAATATGTAAATAAATGTTTTAAAACTATTTTTTATAATAAATTATGATTTTTATTAAATATTATATTAATCATATTTGGAAGATTATTTTTTAAAAATGAAATTCATTTTTGTATTCTACATGTGGAAAAATGGTTGGGGTGAATATTTGGTATTCTTTTAAAATAATTGAATTTTTGAAAAGTAATAAAATACCATAATTTACAAAATATTCTAAATACACTAATTATAGATCCATGAATGATTATGTTCTGATGTAAGACCAATTAATTCGTATTCACATGAAATAATTAAAATTATGGGTCATGAATGAGTCACTATTACTTTTCTTGTGGGGTAATAATAAATTAAGGAATATAAAATTGAGAAATACTCTCTCCCCTCCACTATAAAATACCCTCTCACTCTCCCTTATCTTCACTCCTCTCAAGCCTTGTTACTTCCCCAAATTATGTTCAAATATACTCACAGAATCTTCTCCCACGTCTCTCAAGCCTTGGACTCATAAAAAGACTAAAACCTATCTTTTAAAGAGGCTCTCAAGGATGTTTGGCTCCAGAGGTAAATTCCTCTTTTTAATTCAATGTCATTCTATTCAAGTTCATTTTTTTCTTTTTCTATTATTATATATCCTTATCAAAATGTACTTATGACTCCATTACATTACATGTACTGTAATGTTTTCATTATAGTGGAATAATTTATCATCATATCTTTCTTTTACCTTCTTTTATACTAGTAGCAAGAACACCATCCGAGATGTGCCTGTTTACAACATTCAAGGATGAGAGGATTTCAATTTCTATAATCATTCACAATTCTAGTCATGCAACTATTCATGTCATGGTTGAAACAGATTATTATATATTTCATATAACCTTTTAAGGTTCTCTAATTCCTTTTTACAACTGTTATTATATTATAATGAAAAATTAGTTCGTTGTAATCAAAACCCACAAATTAACCGAAACAGTTATCATCAATGTTCTATATAATAATTCACCATATTGGCATGTAAAACAGTTATATAAATAATCACATACACCATTTTATGATCATAAATAATATTAAAATTCAATTCTGGAGATTTACATCCATTCCACATGAACTCCATTAATTAAGAACAAGTGAATTGATTATGAAATTAAAGATAACAACACTACCGAATGATAAAATTCAATATAATAATTTATAAATAAGGACATAAATGAACTAAATATAATTATGATAAACCAAATAAATGTATAATATGTTCTGAAATCGGTTATTAATAAGTATAATTTAATATTCAAGGAGTTTAAGTTTAAGAGTGAAACACGTTCGGATTTATAGTAATGGTTTTTCCACTTCAACTTCCAGTATCATTCGGGTTACTTTTATTGTATAATTACCTCATTGAAATTCTGGTATATTATTATTTATTCCACATAAAATCTATTCTACTGTTATATATATATTTACCATCTAGATCCCTTCCTTATTTTGTGGATTTATACACATTTTAAAAGGAATATTATAAATTGATTCTAAAATACATGACCGATTCAAAGGAATTTCTATAATTCTTAACTATTTTAAAAGGCACTCTATAATCTATTTTGGGAAACCATTTTCATTATAGAATCCTTAATTTTATAATGAAAATAATATCTTTCTTCACATCTGGTTTTATACAAATATTTTTCTGAAAGAACTCTTCTTTTCAATGTAAAAGTGTATTTATCTCAAAATTTACAGGATGATTTTATAAGAGTATCTTCATCTATTTCAACAATGTTATTTATTCCTATGTATTATTTGGATTATTATTCCATTTTATCATCTACCATATTTAATTTAATTTATTATTATTATTTTGGCTATTTATGTGCTATCTTAAAACAATTCATCTGTTTACTTTGAATTGTTAGTGTTTTTGCATAAGGTAGAGGGATAGCTATTTAAATTCCATATATTAGTTACAATATTAATGTGTATGTTGTTTATGTATATCCCCATTCATTTGAGTAATTTATTGGAAATATTTAGTGTTGGGTGTGGCCTTCTATAGCCCCTAGTTCAATCAGTAGGTCTCTTGAGACAAACTACGATCATGGCACAAGGCCTTGACAAAATGATTATTTAGGGTCTTGGCACGAGGCCTTTACAGTATGGTTTTGTTGTCCCACATTATGAATTCCCCCATTATGAAAATAGTATTAATGGTTCGTGTTTTTATTCAAATAGTTGAATACCCATGATTATGTTATGTTATGGAAATATGTACTCAGCTCATTTTTTTCATATCATGTTCATGTTTATTTTTAAGGGCATGTGTTTTCAATTATTCACCATTTCTATTGTTTATGTTATCTTATGATACCTTTCTTAACCCTACCATGCATTCTAGATCACCCATTTATTATGTTTTATTTTCTCAGGACATGAAAAATTTTATTATGAATAACAAGATTAAATAACCTAGGAGTTTTGGATGTTGTCGAAGGTGTTTCTATGTTATATTTCTCTTCATGTTGTAATGTTTAACATATATATGAATATTGATTCCAATAATACTTAACTACCCGGTCCTTCAGGATTCCTATTCCTTGTATGTATGCTAATGAAATAAAATAAAGCACCATCTCTGGTCAACTGGGTTCGGGTCATTATAAGAAACATTTTGGTTGGATGCATGATGGTCTAAAATGTTGCATAAAGGTTTCAATATCATAATATAATTAGTATTCATGTGGTCGTAGGCTGTGGGTAGTGGATTGATGAAATTCTTACGATTTCTTAGGAAGGAAGCTAAATATGGTATTTTGTTTTATTGTTTATGACTTGTAATATTATATGGTTGTTCATTTTTAATTTTGTATAGTTAGTATGCTTGTTAAGGTGATTTAAATTTCAGTGTTTTGGAAAGGGTTCCCACTAAACCCATAAAATAGATCTAATATTAATAAAAATATCGAATTGAGTAATTTTTTTCATCATGACTTTATCTTTTTTTATGCATCATTTTAACATTTCTATAGTGCTATGCTTAGTAATCCCATATTATGTATGTTGTGATAATGTATGAATTTATATAGTTTACTAGATATTTTATCCTCTACCATGATTTTCATGTCACCAATTTCTTATGATTCTACATTTCCTCAGGTTACCAATATTAATAATATGTGTTACTCTATGGATATCATGGTTTCCATGTTAGTTAAAATTTAGATTCTATATATTTAATGATCATTGATGTGATTTTTATGTGCGTAATCATTTTTCATAAATCCTTCTTCAATGCCAACATGATTTTCAATTTATTGATCCACTTATTAAATATGAATCTTTAATCATCAGTTGTGTTCCTTATAAATTTAAACCATTTTTAAACCTTTTATCTCACTTTGATAGATTGAAATGAATATTTTGAGCAACATATTTCATGCTTTCGTGATTCATCTTTTAGTTTTCTTATATATATATTGAAATTTGTGACATTATTTTTTAGAATTTTTAGAAAATTGTTGATTATAAAATTATTGACATCTCTATTCCATCTTTTTCAATTAATTGGATTCAACATGATATGGTTGATTCCATGTTTTCGATTAACACTCCATTTCATGAATTGTATACCTGTTATCATAATTTTTCCATGGATTGGCTGTGGGATAATATAAGATAGAATTTTATCCATTTATGTTATATGTCGGCATCCATTTTTGATTTATTCGATGAATTTATTATGGACACAACCCAGAACCACCCTCCAACTTCAACACATGGAAAAAATACCAGTTATTCAATAAGTACATGATAGCAATGTATTTTTAGAAACTATTAACTATGTTCTATACGAGCCTTCCGAGACTGCAGAACGGGAAATAAAAATTATATAAGAACAAAGGATCCACTAATAAACAACCAAAAATCATATGGTATTGCCTATGATTCCAGATATACCTTACAATCATGTAGAAACAATACAATCTCTTTAACGAAGAGGGTGAAACTCATAAATTAAAAGTGATCTCTCTAATCAATACTGAAACCGAAATTTAATCTAATAATCATCCATGTATGTATCATAAACATTTAGTTAGGACATGGAACCACATTCTAATCATCATTCAACACATAAAAAGAATGTTCATGGAAGATTATTTCATCATTGGTAATTGTTCCCTTTAGTTACACTTATATACAAAACCATATTATAATAACTAGATATCCATCTCCCAACAACATCCATCCATTGATCATATTTTCCTAAACTACCCATTAAAGATGCACTTTTTCTATATTGTCCCCCAATCACACTACATCAAACAGTGTTTTCAGTCTAAGAGACTAACATTACACCTCATTAGTCTCCTACTTGAAGACTATTTCCAGAATGTAAAATAATTCACTATTCTATATAATCTATTTAATATCTATTGAAATAGTGATATAATAATCCCCAATCACTATCCATGTCCCCCTAATACACAATATTACCATAGAATATTTTACACTATGAGCACTGTTAACATTTCCATAATAATTTCACTTTTACTAACCCTCTATAGTATAATTAATATGTTTTAATAAAGGATCCTGATTGAATGAAACAACATATGAATATACTTTTTCCTTAAATGTAAATCAATATTTTTATCACAATTGATTTCACTCAATATATCGTGGTATAACAATCCATTCCACTATTTTATCCAATTTCCTCCCACACACCCTTTAGTAATATCATCTTATTTTGATCCTTTATGGTCGTCATATAACTTTTCTGGTTAACAGTTCCACTATTGATTATAGCCTAGATATAAATTATTCTATCATTACTCAATAAGTTAATACATTTTCAATTTTTCCTGACTCGATAAGACCAGGACTCTTATTGAGTTAGAAACTAGATCCACAGTGAACCCCGAAACCCGCCTCCAATAATCCTAGAGGTGGAGATTATAACCTAGAATTTAAAACAATATATATGTATAGAATTACCTATTTTAATTATATATGGACATCCTGAAATTGATGAAATAAATCAAAATATGAAATTATTTTTTCAGATAAAAATATAAACATATGCATGATATTGTCATCAAACAAACTAGACTAAACATTCACCCCATGAGAGAAAAAAGAACTCCAACAATGAAACCAACAACTTCCAACTATGACACCACATTCCCAATCATGTGAAACCTGACTCCACCCTCAATATGATCCCATGATTTTGAAAAAAAAACTATAACAATAGGGTTGGTTTTCATGTATACTCAATAGTTTCCACCTTCATCCTCACATGTTCTAAGTGATAAAAAATATCAATGTACCAACAAATGATATATATAATTATATTTTAACTGATATAATAATCATTCATGATAACTATATCCAAAATAAATGTCATCAATAAATCCATATTTAACATCAAAACGTTCCCATTAACATCTCTGTATTCTATCAACACATCTAATGATGGGAGGTTCAACCATTAAAACTATATATCACTATAACTATAACTATACATCTCCAACAAAAATAATTTCTAGGTGGTAAACTATAACAAAAACAAAAACCACACCTTTGCTGGGAATGAAACATCCCCCATAATACAAATATATATAATAATAAAATTTTAAAAATCAGTTCCTTATACCCAACATGAACAATAAATTTGACAATCATATCATGTATAATGTAAATTATGAATGATATACACCTACTATAATAATGTTGATATTTTTAAATCCGCTATTTACATGGTGATTCCCATAGATTATTTATCATTTCCAAAGGTTATATAAATTCCCAAACTACTATGAGAACCTCAAGATAATATGATTTAAATCTTAGACATATGTCATATGGTCTAGAAATATCATACTAGTTGGACACAAATGATGTCTGATTATCAGGTGTTGATGGATCATTATAACAACTCAAAGTTTTCAATGGAAATTTCATTCTCATATATATGTAATATAATCCCATGAAATCACTACACAATGAACTACTAAGTACTATGTGACCTTTAAACAAAAGCTTGCCACTTTTGTGATTTGAATTTCGAAAGTCCGACATACATGGTTGCGATCAATATGTTATTTAGAGTGTAATATGACCAAATAAGTTTTTTATGAATAGTAACATTACATTATGAATAGTAATTTTTTCCTTATCAATAGTAATATCCCATAATGAATAGTAACCTTTCATTTAATTTTATATCAATAATATCTAGTTGGAAGTACGATATACCTATATTTGGGAATAAGAAAATAAATGTTTTAAAATGGTTATTTTTTTGAGTCAATTGTGATTTTAATTAAAAAGAAAATTAATCATATATAGAAAATTATTTCGAAAAAATGGAGTACATTTTTTAAATCTACACATCAAAAAATGGTTATGGTATGTTTTTGGGATTTTTCTAAAATACATGATTTTTGTATGAATAATAAAATAAGATAATTTTGGATAAATGCTAAATACATGAATTATGATCTCAACATCTGATGTATGGATGATGAAAGGCCATTATCTCGACCACACATACACACATTACTATTTTCTATCATGGATTCATCACATTTTTCGGTCTTGAGGAAGAATAATAAGATGCAGAATTAAATATTATGAAAACTCTCTTCCCTCCACTATAAATATCACCCATCCTTACATCTTCTCTTCACTCCTCTCAAGCCTTCAGTCGTGACTATATTCTACCCAATGCTCTCATCAAGATCCTTTCCACCTCCAACATCCCTTGGTCACCTAAAAAGACCAAATCCCTACCAGATTAGAGTCTCTCAATAACGATATAATCAAGAGGTAAATTCCCCTTCTATTTTATTTCTTTTTTCTTTTCAGGTTAATATGTTTTCTTTTCTATACATAGCTATCCATATCAAATTTTTATGAAAACTGTAGTTCATTAAATGTTTTGTAATGTTTTTATGTTAATGGAATATTTTATTAGCATATCTCCTTTAAATTTCTTTTATTTTAGTAGTAAAGACACCATCTGAGATGTGTTAAATTACCACATTCAGGGACGATGGGTTTTCAATTTCAGTTACCATATTTAGTTTTGTTCATGAAACCATTTTCATTTTTAAACCATACCATAATATATGTCTTATGTCTCATCTATGGTTCTAGAATCCTTTTGTACAGTTTTTTATTTATAAAACAAAACATGTTCATTAAGGATGAAAACAACCAATTAAACCAAAAGGTTATCACTAAAGTTTTATATAAGGATTTGACTTATCAAAATTTAACCAAATTAAAATTGTAGCAATGTAATATCTTATATGTTAACTAATGTCTTGAACTACAATTCTTTACCCCCACATTCAACATAAATGTTCATCCATTCAGGAAAATAATTAAACTGATCATAAAAACCAAGAAAACAAACGGACCTGAACATTGAAATTGAACCTCATAACAAATCAAAAAGGTTTTGAATGAGCATTAAAAGGTTATAATAAATCATATAATTATATAATAGTTTTTATAATTAGTAATTAATTAACCTAATTTGATTATTTAGGTCATTATGTTCATGCAAAGATCACCATCAGACATAAGGTAAGGGATCCTCCATATTTAACATTCATTCAAGATTGTACTCAATGATATTCACTTTTATGTGAAGTTCATAGCGATGGGGTATGATTACGCAGCTCCCCTATACTGTAATAATGATTTTTAAATGATGATAAACCTCTTTCTCTCTCATTAATCCTTCTTAAGTACACATGATTCCATGTCAATATTCCGTGATAGATTCAACCTGACCCACCTTTTTAACTTTTGGTTTCTTTATCAACATTTTCACCTAAATGGGGTTATATATTCTTCTTATTTTCATATTATAAATTAGATGATAATGTTCCAAAATCATGTAATTAAATCCATTAATCATTATCTTTCAGGGATATACATGTTTTTAAGTGATTCACTCCTCAATACTTAATAAAAAAACATATTTTGAGTGAGCTTTCTGAATTCTTACCTGATTTAAAGTGAAGTATATATTCTGTTTTAATACACCATTGAATTTATAAAATAATTATTTTTATTATTAAGCCCTATCTAGATCACTTCTAGTTTTTTATAAAATATTTTTACTTTTTCTATTTTAAACGCTTTATTGTGTTTTCATTAAAACCGCTCAAAATATTTTATATGCTAAAATTTCTTAAATACATTTCTTACATGATTCCAATTATACATGAAATCACTCACCATGATACATATCTATTCTCCCCTATTAATTTCTATGTATACTATAGTTTTCATCTTTCATGGAAACATTTGTGTTATTCCCATCTATTATGCATTGTGTCATTATTATAGTACACAATTCATTCCATGGGTAATAACTATGTTTACGTAATTTTTATTATGTATGATTCATCAGGAGGAAAAATATAAAAGAAAAGTTACGATGGGTTCACACAGATAGTACACCAATGAATTATTTAATTCTAAGTCTCATCAGATGTAATGTGTGGTGGACTTTACAATTTTCCTTGTCTTGTGCTACTATGTGAAACAATCTTGGCGGTTAGCCTTTAATCTTACTAATGTCATGTTTTATATTTCTTCCACATTACTATGATTCCATGTTTATATGATCAAATGGTTATATGTTATGATTCCATATGTTCCAAGAATCTTTTATCATTATGTCATTCATTCTATCCCATGTTCAAAAGCCGTATTCTAATGTATATTCCCATACCATCCTTTATAGACCACCTCTTTGTTCATGTGTTCCCCATGATACCCTATAGATATGTATGAGCTAAATGGAATTTATGATACCTCTATAATGATTAAATAAAGAAGTTATTTTTAGTAACATGTTTAATATTTTATATACCTAGTCTTCATAGACACTAGAAATCATGTTCCTTGGTCGGTACTCTCATGTATATTATGCATAAAATATTGTAATATCCTATGTAAAATTTTAAGGTTAATATTGCTTTTATCATAGGATTGTCTAGTTATTTTTTGAAATTTGGAATAGAGATCCTCAGTGAGAAACTTAATGATGAGACTAAGTATAAGAATATATACCTTAATTTAAGGATATATATAGTAAGTGGTTTATCAAGAACATACATCCCTATCTCGATATAAACAGGTAGAGTTGGATGTGTCATAGATGTACCTAGGAGTGAAAACTGGGAAAAGGATCTTCGGGCCTGACCCCGAGTATCCTGGTACACAAAAACGGGACTTGCTTCACTCTTGGTTTGACAATATAGGGGGAAATTCTTAGGTGAATTAATGAGCTTAGTATAAACCATTATTAAAGGAATAAAAAAATCCCATAAGAATATATTTTATTAAATTGATCAAGGATAAACTAGATTTAAACATAAGGAATCACAGGTTATGATATACTTATCATTGAAAAGTTTATCATTTTATGTTCATAAGTTTTCTTTTTTACGATCAATAACTATGTTTGAAATCCCTCTAATTGTATGTTATTTTTTTATTTAATGTTTGGAAATAGAAGAACATGTTCCAATAACCAATGTGATAGGAAATGTGAATAATTCCCAAATGATATGCCTGATAAAATGGGAACTGGTGCTCAAAACATCATGAAAATACTTTCTCAACTGGATAAATATATGAATAATAACGTGAATCATGTGGAACACCCTCCTCTTTCAAGGTAATACCATGTTTTCATAGAATCATTCATGCTGCAATTTCCAGACAGTTTTAATGGATCTTATGATCCCCTCCTCGTGGACCAGTGGATTAACTCTAATAAAAAGATATTATCTGTAATACAGTGCTACGATGTAGATAATGTTGTACTGGTGGTCTATAATTTTGATATGGAATCTGATCAGTGGTGGATACTGATCAAGAATACAATTTCCCAAGATGAAATTGATTCCATGGATTGGGAGGAATTCAAGAGGATGTTTTTCAATAAATATTGTCCTCAAACCCTTCGTATCAAGATGGAAAGAGAGTTACATAGACTCAAGAAAAGGAAATATGATTCAATCGAGGTGTATGATTGAAAAATTAAAATAAATTCACGGTATGCCTTTGGCTTTGTCATTAATATCAAAGGTAAGGTTGATTGATTTTTTTAGCCGACTAAATACGAGTCTACAAAAAGAACTAGTGATTTGAGACTTTGACAGTTATGAAGAGATTGTCCGTTGTTCCCTCAGATGAAATGTTGATTGGAGAATCTCAGTGGTCTCATGGACCCATTGAAAATAAGACTAAAATGGAGATAAACATGGGTGATTCAAAAAAAAATCCCATTATGGAAAGAATCCCAAATATCCCACATGTATAAGTTGTGAAAACAAGAATTTTTGGAACTGTCTAAAGGGAACCAAGATTTTCTTGAATTGAAAAAGAATGGGACATCTAGCCATAACTACCAAAGGGAAATTAAGAATCCCACTAATGTGGAAGAATAAAATAAGGTTCAGTTAAACACTCAGAATGTAGTGCAGTGTAACAACTAAAAGAATCATGTGAATTTTGCAAACAATTACCCTAAGCCAAATGTTGGAATAGGAAATCCAAAATAACCTCCAAGACAACAATAATGGGATTATGTTATCCCTACTACTATGGTGGATCAGGACAACAATGTGGTGATAGGTATTCATATCATGAATGCTTAGTACAAGTATTCAAACACCACCTCAAAATTTGAAGGATAAGTTATATGTGAGAACACCGAATGGGGAAATTATTGAATCCATTATTTATAACTCCACTCGGGTTAATGTTTGTGCACTTAAACTCCCATAAAATCTCTTCAAACTTCCTTGAGTGGAGATCGATTCTATCTTGGGCATGGATTGGATATATTTATACAAATACAACATCAACTGTCTGGAAAGGGATATCACACTTCACATCACAAAGAAACCTCTAATTTTAATCAAGTTTAAGGAGGAAGAGGAATATCCTTTAGAATCATTGTCTCATCTCTGGATAATGCTGCCTTATGAGAAATCATTTCTTGCTCAAATGATTGAGATAAAGTTGAGAATCATGGTTAAAGACATTCCCATATTGAAGGATTAAAATAAAGTAATTCAAAGTGTTTCCTAGACTTTCTCCTAACCAATAGGTTGAGATCTCAATTGAACATATTATTTTGTCTCTACCTATATCAAAGACACCTTATAGAATGACCACCATAGAGGTGGAATAGTTGAAGAAGCAGTTACAAGGGAATATAGAGAATGGTTTCATATGCCTGAGTGCTTCACCATGGCATGCCCTAGTCCTCTTCATAAATAATAAAGAGAGATCAATGTGCCTCTGCATTAATTTTTATGAGCTCAATAAAATAATAATAAATAACAAGTATCTACTAACACAGATATATGACTTGTTTGATCAACTTCGTGGGGATATTTACTTCATTATGGTGGACCTTCTGTCAGGATATCACTAGTTAAAGGAGAGGGGGGAAGATATTCCAAAGACTGCCTTTCGAATGGGATATGACCACTATTAGTTCATTGTGATTCCCTTTAGACTCACTAATTATACATCAATTTTCATGGATTTGATTAATAGAGTTTATAGAGATTACCTCGACAAATTATTTTTAGTCTTTATGATGATATTCCGATATACTCTCTAAGAAAGATAGAACATGAGGTGAATTTGAATACTGTGTTAAAAACATTAAGAATGGAGATGTTGTATTCAATATATAGTAAATGTATGTTTTGGATAGGGGAAGTACCATTCTGAGGTAATTTTATCACTAGAAAAGGGATATATATGGATCCTTCCATGATAAAGGAAATTGAAGAGTGGCCCCTACCAAAATCTTTAACAGAGATCCACAAATTTTGTGGTATAGCTAGGTATTATTAATTATTTGTGAATAGATATTCATGGTTGTCAAACCCAAGGACCAAGTTGACAAGGAAGTGAGTAATGTTTTCTTGGACTTAGGAATGTAAAGACTTTTAAAGGAGTTGAAATAAAGTATAGTCAATGCACTAGTACTCATAGTCCCAAAAGAGTATAGAACACTTGGTGGTGGACAATGATGATTCATAGAAGGGATTAAGTGGTGTGATAATGAAAAATGATAAATTGATATCTTATTACTCAAGGTAGATGAAAATCAATGAGAAAAACTATCCTATGCATGATCTGGAGTTGGTGTTAGTGATCATTGCATTAAAAATCTAGCGACATTTTCTCTATGGGGAGAAGTGTGAGATATATACTAACCATAGGAGTGTGAAATATATATTCACACAAAAAGATAATAATATGTGACAGTGAAGATGGATACTGCTCATCAAGTATTTTGAATTCTCAATCCACTACCATCCCAGTAAGGAAAATAATGTGGTAGATGCTCTAGGTAGAAAGGATCCAACATTTTTATCAACGATGATAATTGAAAATTAACCAATATTATCATATTTGTAGAGGATAAACATGGAAATCATTAATGTATGAAAATGATCAATTATTTCTGAATTTATTTTTCAACCATCCCTAATAGATAATATAAATGATCTAAAAAAAAGATGTGGAAATTTAGAAAAGAGTGGAAGTTATCCGAAATGGGAAATCCCTTGATTTCAAACATGACTGGGATAGAATTGTATGATTTGGGTCACAATTATGTGTACCATCCGATCTTGAGATAAAGAAGAAGCTTCTGAATAACACACATAGCCCTATTATCTCTATTCAACTAGGGAGAAAAATGATGTATTGAGATCTCTGAGTGATCTTTTAGTGGGATAATTTGAAAAGAGATATTGTTGAATATTCATCAATGTTCCTGGAAAGTCAGATAATTAAGGTTGATCTGAAAAAGTCAAGTGGTTTGATGAAACCACTATCCATACCAACATGGAAGTGGTAGAATATTATCATATAATTTGTGATTAGATTTCCAAGGACATTTAGTGGAAACAATACTGTATGGGTTTTTATAGATTATCTTTCAAAGAATACTCATTTTATTTCAATTCGAGATGACTTCCCATTGGATCAAATTGCAAGGATTTACCTCAAATAAGTGGTAAGGCTAAGTATATGACCACTATATGTTGTATCTATTCAAGATCTAAGATTCACCTCAATGTTTTGGAAAATACTCCAACACACTATATGAACGAAACTGAACTTTAGTATGACTTATTATCCTTAAACTGATGGCCAATTTGAGCGAACCATTCAGAAATTTGAAGACATGTATATTGAATGTTCTATATAATTCAAAAGAGTATGGGACCAATAACTTCCATTGGATGAATTCTCCTACAACAGTAGTTTCCACTTGAGAATCTGAATAGAACCATATAAAGTCCTTTATGGGAAATGGTGCAGAACACCAAAATGTTGGGATGAAGTCGGTGAGCGTAAGATGGTAGGACCTGAAATGGTCGAATAAATGGTGGAGAAGGTGAAAACCATTTATCATCATTTTAAATATACATAAAGTAGGAAAAAGTGTTATGAAGACAATTTGCGATGAGAAATTGAGTTTAAAGTTGGAGAAATAGAATATCTTTGCATATCTCAATTGAAGAAGGTCCTGAGGTTTTGGATGAAATTAAAATTTATGTCCCAAGAACAATGCCCCTTCGAGATTATAGATCATGTTGGGATGTGGACTATAAACTGGAAAACCCACCCACTATGTCCAAAGTATTTGATGACATTCTTGTATCCATCTTATGTATGTACATACCAGACCCCTCAAATTTACTATCTTCAGAAGTGGTATAGTTGGAGAATGATCATTCATCCAGGGAGCTGCGAGTGAAGATCTTGGTTCGTGGAGATAATGTTCTACATAACCAGACTACCCACCTGGTCAAAGTATTATTGTGGAACCATAAGAAAGAAAAGGAAACATGGAAACTGTAGGTGGAAATGAAAGAAAAGTTCTGACATCTTTTTATTGTTTAGAATGTAAAATAAAATTTTGAGCGTAAAATTAGAAAAGGGGGGATAATGTAACCCCCCAAAGCATTCAATGGAAATTTATTTTGTAAAAATATTACTAATAATCACATGGAATCCCAAAATAATGAACTAATAAGTATTATGGGACCATTAAACCTGAGTTTTTCACTTCTATGATCTGAATTTCTAAAATATGACATACATGGTTGTGATTAGTAAGTTTTTTGGAGTCTAATATGACTAACATAAATTAATGGTGAATATTAACATACCCTTCTGAATAGTAATGTCACCCTTATGAATAGTGAAATACACTAATGAATAGTAACCTTACATTTTATAGTATATAAATAATATTCAAGTGGAAGTATAACATACATATATCTTGGAATAAAAAATAAATGTTTTAAAATTGTTGTTTTTTTGAGTAAATTGTGATTTTAATTAAAAATTATAATAATAATATTTAGAAAATAATTTTTGAAAAATGGAGTTCTTTTTTGAATTCTACACATTGATAAATGGAAAATGTGTTTTTTTGGATTTTTCTAAAATACATGAATTTTTATGAAAAGTAAAATACGATAATTTATCATAAATGATAAATACATGAATTATGAGGTCATTTTCTAATGTATGGCTGATGTAAGGCCATTATCTCGAAATCACATGCATAGATTGATATTTTAGTTCATTGAAGCATCAATATTTTAGGTCATTAGAGAAAAATTGTAAACTATGTAATTAAATAACATAAAAACTCTCCTCCCCTCTAATATAAATATCACCCATCTTTACCTATTCTCATCACTTCACTCAAGACTTATTCCTTTCCTATATTCTACCCAAATCTCTCCTCAAGATCCTCCCCCACATCCAACTTCCCTTTTCCTCCTCAGAATACCAAATACACTCCTTTAAAGAGGCCCTCATGGAAGATTTAATTAAGAAGTAAATTCCCTTTTTCTTTACATTATTTTTCTTTTAATGTTAATTTGTTTTATTTTATATCCATACCTCTCCATCTACAAATGTTACGACAAATCCAAGACCATAAATATACCTGAAATTTCTTATGATAATGGAATATTTTTTAATCATATATCCTTTACTCTTCTTTTATTATAGTAGTAAAGACACCATCAAATATGTGTTAAATTACCATATTCAAGGATGATGAGTTTTTAATTTCATTTACCATCATCAATTCTGTTAAAGAAACAATTTTAATTATTGAAAAAAACCATAATATATGTATTATGTTTCATATATGGTTCTATAATCCTTTTATAGACATGTTTTTGGTTTATAAAACAAAACAAGTTCACTATAGCGAAAACCACCCGTAAACCCAAATGGTTTTCACTAAATTATTATATAATGATTCATCTTCACTCCAAGTAACAAAATTAAATTTATAACAACATAATTTAATGGATGTTTACTAGGGTAATATAACATTAATTATGGAATAACAATTTCAACATTCATGTTTATCCTTTCATGAATATATGTAAATGATCATAAAAACCAAGAAAAGAAACAGACTCGAAAAATGAGATTAAACATTATAACCAATAAAAAAGGTTATGAATGAACATAAAATGGTTATAATAAATAATTTACTTATATAATAGGTTAAATAATTATAATTAATGATCCTAATTTTATTATTCAGGACATTATGTTCCATCAAATATCACCATCACTCTTAAGGTAATGGATCCTCCATTTTTCACTTTTATCCAACATTTTCATCTATGTTATTCCTTATTAAGTGTAATTCCTAGTGATGGTGTATGATTAGGAACCTCCCCATACTGTATTCATGATTTTTAAATGATAGGAAACATTT
This sequence comes from Viscum album, assembly GCA_963277665.1. Taxonomy (NCBI): domain Eukaryota; kingdom Viridiplantae; phylum Streptophyta; class Magnoliopsida; order Santalales; family Viscaceae; genus Viscum; species Viscum album. The sequence goes on from OY728164.1 coordinate 794,026,591, forward strand.
TTATCTCAAATTAATCCCTCTTATGTACACACGATACCACATCGATATTGCTTGAGAGATTCAACCCAAACCTCATTTAATCCTTTAGTGTTTTTATCATTTTCTTCACCTAAATGAGGATATATATTATTTTTATGCTCATTTTCTAAATTATATGTGAATATTCCAAATTTAATTTAATATGTTCCATTCATCAGTCACTTCTTGGATATAAATTTGTTTATGTGATTCCCTCCTCAATAATTCCCGATAAGCAAACCTATTTTGAGGGAGATTTCTGAATTTTTACCTGATTTCAAGTGCACTATATGTTCTATTTTAAGCCAACATTGTCATTATTAATTAATAAATTTTATTTTTTAATCCTTTCGGTGTCGTTATGGTTTTTTATAAAGGATTTTTCCCTTTTATATTTTACTGGCTTTATAGTACTTTTCAAAAAATCACTCAAAAATGTATTTATGCAAAAATTTCAAGAATAATTTTCATACATGTGGTCCTTTATACTTGAAATCACTCACCATCATATATATCTATTTTCCACTATTAATTTCCATGTATACCTTAGTTCCTTTCATTCATGGACACTTTAGTGTTACGCCCATCTGATATGCTTTGGGTCATGATTGTAGTGCCCAAATATTTCCATGGGTAATCCTTCTGTTTATGTAAGATTGATTATGTATGAATATTTATGTGAAAAAAATATTCAAGAAAAGTTATGATGGGTGTGCCAAAATAGCTCTCCAATTCATTGGGTAAAGTTAAGTCTCATGAGATGTTATGTGAAAAGGTCTTGGAGGTTAGTGTTGACTTGTTGTATTATGTGAAATGATCATGGTAGTTAGCCTTGACTCCAACTAAATTCATTTTTTATGTTTCTTCCAATTTACTATGATTACATGTTTATGTGATCCCATGATTATATGTTATGATTCCATATGTTCCATGATTTTGTTATCATAATTTCATGGCCTCTAACCCATGTTGAAAAGCCTTATTTTAATGTAAACACTCTTTATTAGATTTTTGAATCATCTATTTGTTCATGTGTTCCCCAGGGTACCCTATGAAGACGTATATGAAAAATGGATGTTAGGAGACCTCTATGAAGATTAAATAAAGAGGCTTTTTATCTCATGTATTATGTTTTATGTACCCAGTCTTCTAAGATAATAAACATCTTGATCCTTGGATTTTACTCTGATGTATTTTATGCATAAAATCATGTAATGTCTTATGTAAAAGGCTAGGGGATCTATACTCATAAGAATTGAATTTTCATATCATGAAGTCTGCACTTGCTGATCTTGATCATATGTGATCATTAGGAACGACTCAACAATAGGAAGACCACATGTTTCATGTGTCATTAGTAGTTCCTATTTGTAAACACTTGTAATGGTCACATGAATCTTGATTATTATCACTGTATACTATTTGATTATGTAATTTTATGTAATGAAAAAAACTATGACCTTGATATCGTAGAGAAATATCTTTCATTGGGTGAATTGTTGGTGGAATGAAATTGATTAAATAATGAAGTTAAATTTTTTCACTTTCGAATGGAGGTGATATCTTGAATCTAGTTTATCAGGGTGGTAGTTCCATTACTAAATCCATGGTCAGGGTAGAAGAAGATAAGTTCATTCAGTTAGTTCAAAAAAACATAAAGCAAGAAATGATGACGATACAAAATACATGTCCTGTTTTTTGATAAATCACAAAATCAAAATATTATATTACACTGTATCTATTTACAGTAAAGGCTGTCATTGAAATGACAATACCTTATCTCATTAGGGGCCATGCTGGGTTTTTAGACTTCATTCCCTATCATTGAATATTATTAAATGGTATCAATAGAAGATCATAGATAAAATTTGTAGTTAGTGTATTCTAAATTCCGACATGTCCATAAGAATAAGAGTGTAAGAAATGGTAGGTTCCACTATGAGTATTGAGTGATGTCTGAGAATATATGATCACCAATTAGTAAATGAAATATTTTTTTTCAAGTTAATAATAATTGTAATTGACTTTATTATTAAATGTATTGACACGAATTAAAGTGAATATATGAAAAAATATTTAAAAATAAAATAGTATTTAATTTTCAATATGTCATTAATATTAGTAGAAATGACCAGTAGATTTAATTACTTGATTTCTATAATGTGAAATATTTTAATATATTACAAGTGATAAAAATATAAATGATATTTATGACTCTGTAAAAAAAATCATAGGATATCATTTTTATCTTATATAGTAGGTAATATATATCTGGGGTTCAGGAAGCCATTTTGGGGTATTTATAACATTTCTATATTAGTGGGAGAGTCTCTCATTCACTAGTACTATCTATCCTATGATTTTTAAAGAATCTATCTATTCTATCCCACCTCTTAGAGATAGATCCACTAATTCCAAGAAATCGATTGAAAAACTCTCTCACGGATCGATGGAATGTAATTCTGGTGATCATCGGATGTCGAAGGCGTCAGCAGATTTTCATGCTAATCATGAAATTTTGACCAAAAACATTCCCACAGACATTCAAAGAACATGTGGGTGATCTAAATGGATGGAAAATCTGTTCTTATGATCAAAAATCACAGTTTATGAACTGTTGAAAAATGCTGATTTGGATCGAACTGTGTTTTTTGTTTATTTTTCTTATTAATTTTATTCATGAGGGATCCTTAGAAATTTGTATCGGGCTGCACTATGCCACTGACAATATAGTTGCGTCGATTGATAATGAAAAATTTTAAATCAGTTTCCAATCTTATTGCACTTCACAACCTAGTACCTTCAATTGATATTATGATTATAATGTGAATGATTTATTACAATAAAATTTAAATTCATTGTTAATTTACGTAGATGTGTCATAACGGTCCAAACGTTATAGACGATGATCCATTCTGATACCGTATGGATGAGATATGTCAATCTGATGATCGAAAGGTTGATCATAACCAATCTTTGCATGTTTGATATTGAAGAACATATATATAAGTATATGTATAATTTTTTTTCCCACAATAATTCAACAGTGGTGTTTCCAATAAACCAAAATTATTCCACCCCCTCCTCACTATAACCTTCTCCTTCGCTGGCTTTGCTAGCCTCTGTCGAATCATGCACAGACATCCCTTCCGACCCTACCAGACCGTCTCCCATCCACTCAGTAATCATCCTTAGGCAAACCACTGCTATCTAGCCACATATTTTAGGACTGACCCATTGTACCTTTCTATTCCACTACTGGACATGGGGTCCCTTCTGCATATAGTGCATCGCTGACCACCTCTATGTCATTTCTTTACTATCAAACAATGGTGACCAAAAAGGAGACATGACTAAATTCAGTCGGATGTCATACCTCTCCCCTAGAAAACCACCTCTGTCCTTATATGTTTCAGTAAGTCGTTAAGGAACCTTCTAGTGGTTGAACCACATCTAAATCGGGTCATCCAGATCCAGTCAGAGGCATTTTGGGCACCGGTTGATCCCTTAAATCCATTTAGGGTCACGTTATATCCTGAAACCCCCTTTAAAGGGATTTTAAAAAATTTCACAGGCCTGAGAGAATTTTTTTACACAATATATATATTTCAGAAACATTTTACAATTTTTGGAATTTTTATATAATGAAATTTTTTTAGAATTTTAAGTTATATATTAAAGAATATAATAAATTTTAACTGGGGATGAAAAATAATTTCAGTTAAATTAAATTTAAAATAAATTATTTTAACTCATTTATATTCTTTAAAAAATATTTATGATAAATCTAATTTTTATTTCGTATTTAATTTGTTTGTCAACTGATCTTGAGCATTGAATGACCAATTTTTTTGAGTTTAATTTATTTAACTAAATTTGTCATATGAATGTGTTATGTAATAATTAATTTTAATAGATGGTTTATACATCATTATTTTCCTCTATTAATATGTATAAGGTCTTTCAAATTCATGAGGGAAATATTTCATGTGCATTACTCCTTCTCGAGACCTAATTTCTTGCATGAGAGTATTTATATATTATGGCAAGGAAGATATAAGATTTGGACTTTGTTGAGATGTGGCAATATTCAATATGATACATTGATACATTGGACAGGGGTGCGAGTTGTGATACAATTCAGAAATAACTCGGGTATTTTTTTCCCTTGTATCATGGTTGATCCCTTGAGTGTAAATAGATTAACCAATATCAAATGTTCAAGATTAGTACCAAATTTTTTTTAATTTATAAATTGTTTATCATTGTATTTTGATTATGAATGTGAACACGATCACATAAAATAAGAAAAAATTTATGCATAGATTAAAACGTATTTAGAAATGATCAATGTATTTATATTTATTTAATTATTCAATTATTAGTGTGATCACATAGTTTTTCCATATCCTATAGAAAAAAGAAGTCATTTATAATGAAATATTAAATCCATCAAAGTAATATTAAGTTGTAACTCCTTCTATAATTAAAATTGGAACAAAATCAAGTGTACAAGTATCTAGTCTTCCCTAGTTGAGGGTGCCTCCTACAACTAGATCCTTATTATAAGATCGATGGGTTTACATAACCAAGGATGAAAAAAATAAAGTCTTCATAGAAAGATTTTTGTCAGTATAGTGAAAACGTGCAGATTAAATAGAGTTTATAATTTAAGTATCCATGTCTTCACTCAATAGTTTGAGGATCCATGAGTCAATTCGACTGTCCAGTAAAACAAACACCTTGAAACACTCCATGTTGTGGTGTATCCATAACATGGATTATAAAGGGAGGTTTCTGGGATCCTTTCAACTAGAATATTGTAGTAACTAGGTATTTTGAATATAGTACTGAGTGATAATGGGGTTTTATAAAATAACTAGTGAAATATCATTATTTAATTAATATTTAATGTCTAATTGGAAATAAATATAATAATACTTGTCTTCATAAGTTTAATTTCATTAGATAATATAATGTAATACCACATAAACACTATGATTCATTTTGTACAAAGTAGATGTCCTTACAGGAACATGTTCTGAAAGTGTAGTACAGAATCATGGGAAAATTACTATGATATAAGAATTTCAAGGTGTTTGAGTCCCCAATATTGTTGATCGACATCATGAACTAAGGAAGAAAAATATGCTTATATGAGACTCATGTAAGAATAATTTCATATTAGCATCATAATGTGATAATCAATGTCTAATGAGTTGAAGATACATCATCATAAAACGAATGGTACCACATGTTCTCTCATCTCCGAGATGTTTTCAAGGAGACAGTGAATCAAGACATAATTGCGATGATTACTACATTGAAAACAAATAAATTGAAACAAGGAACACTTTTTTTTGAAAACATTTGATTCTTATATCACTATAACCCCTTTACTCTTGTTTCATTTATGATTAAAAAAATAGCTTGGATAAAATCACATCACGACATTTTTAGTAAGGTTCTTAACACTAATAAGAACCTAAAGAAAGACTAATATTTAGCTCTTATGTGGAACAAGATGAAAGACAGGGTGAAAAATTCAGATGGAATGTGATATAGAAAAGGAACCTTCACCCATCCTTCAAAATAAAATATTAAAAGCAATATATAGGATGTTATTTTCTTCAAATGTAATGATATAAGTCTATGGATGTTCAAATACTATGAACTGAATTGAGGAAGCAAGTATTTTCTTCTAATTCAGGTATATTAGTAAATTTTATGTAATGTTTTGGTTATACATCATGGGTAATAAATGTAATATTCATATATATTAACCAAAATAATAGAGAAAATATTATCTTTAAACCTAAAAATGGATAATTATAAAATAATATTCAAATCATTGATAAGTCATGATTGAGGGAAAATATTTTCTTGAATAATACTTTAAAAAAATGATTTATATCTCATTTTTGGTGAAAAAAGTACCTCATTTAGAAAATGACAATGATATTTCATAGTTAACCATTTTTTTAAATTGAAACATGGATAAAAATATCATTATAATGTAAATATCATAAACCTTGTAGCCTAGAGTTGGTGGTTACATTATTCCATTGCCATAAGATATACAAAATCAAATGTGGAAGGACCAAATAGGTAAGTAGTGTTGTTAATATAATTTCATAATTGGATTTCATATTACAAATGAAAACATAAAATATAACATATATTTTAATTTAGTACAATATTATTCCCTTTATAATATACCTTCTCAAAATGTTGGGAATGAATGTTGTTTGTGGTGTCTTATACTCAAATAATCATTTATTAATCATTATCAATAACTGATAAATATAAAATTTAGGACACACTTATTCCTAGTTATGGAAAGATAATTCTTTTTCTAGTAAAATAATGTATTTTTCAAGGATGTAACTTACCACAACCCAAAATTTTATCATTGGAAATTAAATTCTCATAATTATTTCATATAGTATAGACCTCATAAAATAACTTAGAGAACACAATAAAAAAATCATAAATAAATAGTAAATGAAATAAAAATAACTTCTAGAATTTAAGAAACATATACTGATGGATTAGTAAGATAAGAATTGGAATAGTAATACATGACTTATGAATAGTAAACCATCCAATAAAATAGTTACCTAACTGATCAAAGTAATAATTTTTTTTTATCTTGTACATGAAAATATGTTATAGTTATATCACAGTATAAGTTAATAAATGTTTTAGATATTATTATTTAATTGATTATATTTTTATAAAAATAAAAGTTTATTTTAAATTCTATCATTAATACAATTCAATAATATAATATTTATTTTCATTGAATGTATTCATAAATTAATATTCTTCTGTATTATGATTATAAAATAATTTAATGAGACCTTGATTAATTTTCCAAAGTGTTATAAAATGAGTAATAATGTTTAAAATGGTAATTTTCAAATAAATGGTGATTCTAATTTGAAAATCCATTTTTCCTATTTATAAAATTGTTTTCATAAAATGGTGTCCATTTTTGAAATATAAATGATGAAAAATGGATAGGGTGAATTTTCTAGATTTTTCTTAAATATTTGAGTTTTTAGTGAATAGTGAAATACGATAATTTATAATATAGGTAAATAAATGAATTTTTGAGTCATCATTGAGTCATGGATTATATAAGTGACAATTGTATCAAAATAACATGAAGTAATTACAATATTTATTCACAATAATTATAATTTTTTATTTTCATGAGAAATATAATAAACTAATGAATAAAATAATGAGAGAACACCCCTCTCATGTCTTATAAATTCTTCCCACCAACCATTCTACTCAATACTATAAAAATTTTAGCCTTTTAAAAATTATACTAAAATATCTTCCAAATAACCACATCATTTTCTATGATCATTTAGTACTAATAAAATAACAAATCTAATTTCAAAAGTAAGTTCTCAAGGAGGAGAATTCAATAGGTAAATTCCTCTTTCTTTATTTTAATCTATTTTAATTTTCTTTTCTTTTTTTATCCTTCCCCACCTCAACTTATCCAAGTTCCATGATAACTACCATAAATCAAAAATAATAGAATTTTATTAGTATTATGGAATAATCCATCATCAATTATTTCTCTTCCACTTTTTTTCTAAAAATGAAAACATCATCTGTGATGTGCTAATTTATCATATTCAAGGACAATGAGTTTTTAATTTCCCTTACCACCTTCAACAATGGTCTTAAAAAATTGAAATGGTTAAAAAAGATGGTAAATTTTATTATATAACCATATTTAGATTCAATAACTAACATAAATATATAATTTTAAATTTTAAAACAAAATGAATTTTATGTGATCGAAAACTAACAATTTAATATAAATGATTATCCCTAACATCTAATCTAACGATTTATCCTCACCCCAAATAAAAAACTGAATAATGTGAACATTTAATCTTACCTATGTTCATTAATAACATATAATCTCTAATATGGATAAACATTACCAGTTTACATTATTTTCATTACACTTATATAGTTAAACTCATACATAAACCAAGGAAACCAACACTCTATAATGATAAAATTTTATCTTATAACTCTTCAAAAACTCCATGAATGATTTTAATTAAATAATAATATATAAAAAAATCTCAAAAAGGTAAATAATTAATTAAACAATAAGTTTTAACTAATTATTTTGGACATTAAGATCATGTTCAGAACACTTTTGGATATATGGTTATGGATTCTACCTAAACCTCCATTTTTTCTTTCGGGATAGTCCATCTCTCTATTTACCCAATGTAATTATTATTTATATTTTTGTAAATATTATACATTCTATTTATATGTTCCATACCTATGTTTTTATATTAGATCATCCTTATTTTATGGGGAAGTACATGTTTTGAAAAGGTCCCCTTCTCAATTATTCCCAAAAATTAATACTGATTAAAGGAAACTTCATGTTTTCTTACATATTTTTAAGTTCACTACATAATATATTTTAACTGACAATTATTTTTCTAAAATAAATTATTTTATCTTGAATATTTTTTTAGTAATTTTAAATAAATAGACCATATCCACATTAAATATACAACAATATTTTCCATAATGTGCACTAAAAGATTCCATTTATAATGTTTTTAAACACCGTTTTCATGTTTCTACATCATTTAGACATCATTTTACATGATCTATTCAAATTTTACCTTATGAATATCCATATATGATTTAAATATTTTCTTTCATAGATACTATTATGATATTCACTTTTGTTATGTATTACGACATTATTATGACAGACAATTTTTTTGTGGGTAAACAATATACTAGATTCATCATGTGTAAAACATATGGATGATTATGTCATGATGGGTGCATCTAGATAATTCTCTAATTAATTGGGTAATTTTTAGTCTCCTAAGACATCGTGTTGGGACAAATAGGGAATATGATTCCTTTTTTGGATTTTGTCCATGAAGTGAAATGGAATTGATAGTTAGCCTTGACTCAATCTTATGTCATGTTGTGTGTTGTTTACACATTCCGATGATGTAATGAATACATGTACCAAAGATCTACATGGTATTAATTATTATGTTAATTTATTTCTATTTCTTTTTATGTCATCATGTTTTGATTTCCATCCCATGTATTTGTCTTTATTCATATGTTTATTCCCTTACTGGGATTTTTAGCTCTTCCCTTTGTTCATGTATTCCCTGGGTTATCCTATGAACATGTAAGAGACCAATGGATGTTAGGATTTAATTATGGATATTAATGAAAATAATATTTTAGTTTCATTTTATGTTTTCAAACTTTTTTAGTTAATCTTTCAAAGATAGTAGTCATTGCAATATGTGGTTGTAATTAATGGTTAAATATTATTAAAATCATGTAATAATTTGTCTTAAAGGAGAGAGACACTATAGTTGGTATCAAATTACAGTCTAGTTATTTTTGGAGATTAGGAATAGAGCACATTATTAAGAATACAAGGGATAATTCTAAAACCATGGAAAACATATATTGAAACATAGGGTATCAAAATATAGGATATACTTTTAATTTACAAGTGTATCCTTCTATTTTAGATGTTTTAATTTTTATATGATTATTAGAGTAATATTAAATCCCCTTAATTGTTCTTTCTTTTCATAGTTAATTGCTGGAAATAGAAGAACATGTTCTGGAAATAAATGTGATAGGAAATGTGATTACTTCCTTAATTATATGACAAATATGATGAGAATAAGAGATGAAAAATTCATGAAATTACATTCTCAGCTCGCTCATGTTATGAATAATTACTATAATATCATGGAACACCCTCCTTATCTTAAGAAAGAGAAAGTTGGGGTCAAATCCTTCAAGCTTCCAAGTAATATTTTTTATTATATCTTATGATCCCCTTCTCATAGAGAAATGAATTAAATCCATTGAAAATTAATTCTCTTTCATCCAGTGCTCAGAAGAAGAAAAAGTTGTGATAAATGTCTATCACTTTGATGGGGAACTTGATTAGTGGTGGAAACTGATCAAGAAAACAAATTCCAAAGAGAAAATTGAATCTCTGGAATATAAATGTTTCCAAAAAATATTTTTTGATAAATATATTCACCAAAACCTCCATCTTAATAAAGAAAGGGAGTTCCTATAACTAAAGAATATGGATGATGAGTCAATCAGGTCATACGAGAATAAATTCACATGGATTGAAAGATGTGCCTTCGACTTTTCATGAACACGGAAATCAATGTGGATCACTTATTTAGATGACTAAATCGAAGTCCACAAAATGTTTTGGAAAATTGAGATATTGATATTTTTTGAAGATGTTGTCCATTGTAACCTTAAGGAAGAAGTAGATATTGGAAACTCATAGTGGTCTTGTGGGATTATTGGATAAAATAGGAAAATGGTGTCTAATATGGGTGGATCAATTTATAAATACCATGATGGGAAGAAGACACAACATCTCATGTGTCAAATGTGTGGGAAGAAGCATCCTGGAATCTTCTATAATAGGAACCAAGAGATGATTCAAATGTGTAATTGATGGAAATATATATATTAACTACCAAATGGATATGAAGAATCCCACTAATGTTGATGAATAAAAGAAGGTTTAGATCAACACTTATCTTTGAGAAAATAATTTCAATTGAATGGAACAAGGGAATTAAGTAAGGAAATTCCATAATATAAGGGTAGTAGGAGGAAATAAACAATTAAAACATCCATATAAACAAATAAGAGCATATGTTATCACTACTACAAAGGTGGAAACTTAATATGATGTGGTAAAATGTATGGTAGTTATTCATTCCAGAATAGTGAATATACAATTTGATTCTGGGGATATGCATTCATTAATTTCATAGAATTTTGTTATAACTATTTAAAAACCACATCAAAATATGAAGCATGAGGAATCTATGAGAATAGAATATGGTGTAATTATTGAATCCAAATTATATAACTCCTCCCTGGTTAATGTTTGAGGACTGAACCTCCAAAAAAATATTATATTACTTCATTTGGTATAGTTCGATGATATATTGGTAATGTGTTGTATATATTTATACAAATCAAACATCGACCATCAGGAAATAGAGATCACTCTTCACATCCTGAAGCATCATCCAATTATATACATGTGTAACAAGGAAGATGAATATCTATAAGAATGATCATATTAATTTTGGATATTTATTCCTTATGTGAAAGCATATAGAGCTCAAATGATTGAACCAAATGAGAGAATCATGCTCAAATACATTCCCATTTGGAGGTATTACACTAATGTTTTCCATAAATAATTTCTCGGTCTTCATCTCAATTAAAAGGTTGGGTTATTTTTCAAACATATTTTTGGATCTATACCTATATCAAAAAACCCTTATATAATTTCAAACGTTGAGCGGGAAGAACTGAAGAATCAGTTATAAAAAATATGGAAAATAGTTTTATATGCATGAGTGCTTCACCCTGGGTTCCACTTGTCCACTTAATAAATAATAAGGATAGATCAATGTTCTTATAAATTGATTATCGTGAGCTAAATAATATAATTAAAAAGAAAAATTATCCCCTTACTTGGATTGATGAATTGTTTGATCAAATGTGTGGGGCTATGTATTATATAATGGTGGACCTTTAGTTGGTATATTAGAGAATAAAGATAAAGAAAGAAGATATCCCCATGACATCCATTCAAATGTTGTATGAATACTATATGTTATTAGTTATTCCCTTTATCTTCAGTAATCCTCCAAAATGTTTCAGGGATTTAATGAATATATCTTTTTGAGATTACCTCAACAAAATGTACGGTAATATTTATTGATGATATTATGATATACTCCAAGAGAAAGGAGGAACCTGAGGGGAATTTGAATAATGTTATAAAGACTTTGTGAAGTGAGAAACTATATGATATGTATATTCAATTTGAAATATATACAAAGAAATTATAATTATTGGGGAATGTTATCAGTTGTAAAATAATATTTTTGGACCCTTCCAGGAAATTGGAAATCGACGAGTGACCTAGTAAAAATTCTATTATGGAGATCCATTGGTTACATGGTTCATCTAGGAATAAACGATTATTTATGATGAACTTTTCATGATTTTAAAACCCACTACCCTAGATAACTCATATGGTAGTGATGTTTTTTCTGAAACATTGAATTTGAATATTGCTATAAATAATTGAAAAAGAGGCTTATCACTGCACCTATGCTCACATTAAAAAAGTGGGAAACACTTTGTGTTGTATTGAGATTCTTAAAATATGATCATAGGATGTGTACTGATAAAAAATCATAAAGTGATAGACCATGTCTTAATGTCGATAAAAATTCATAAGAAAAACTATCAAACACATGATCTGGAATTAGAGTCTATGCTATTTATGTGGAAAATATGGAGAGATTGTTTTATAGGGAGATGTTTGAGATATATACTAATCACAACATGATAAAATATATATTCACATAGAAATAGATTAATATGTTCTAGTAAAGATGGATAGTGATCATCTAGGATTATGATGAGTCAATCCACTAACATCCCGACAATGAAAATAAGGTAATAGATGCTCTATGAAGAAAGAATCCTACATCATTATCATTAATGGGAATTGAAAAGGAACCAATCTTCATAGACCTTAATGTTATAGGCATAGGAATCATTATGTAATAAAAACCATCAATACATTATCAAATTAATTCTAAACTATAACTTATCTTTATAATTCCATTTATGGGAAACGATACAGAACATATAAGAACCGTGATTTTATTACACATTTAAAAATGATTTATCAAATAAACTCATCACATGATATTACATGGAAGATTGAGAGTTCTATTGTTTTTGGGGATTTGGAACATTACATAACAACTTAAAACATAAAATGTAACATCTTATTGAAATAATCCTTTCCATGACCACTACATTCCCTCGTACATTTATATACATGGGATTTCCTGAGGACATGCATAAGAAAATGGTGAACTATAAAGCCTAGTAAGGGAGTAAACAAAGAATAACATTAAAATTACAATACATGTTAGCCATTAGGTATATCATTGGAGTGAAAGAGAAAAATATACATAAAGAAATGATAAATCATGATAATCATAACATGGAGATGTGGAAACAACACTTTACAAGGAATTATCATGAGCCAAGGCTCATTACACATGGTGCATGAGTAAACCCTCACTGCACATGAAGCACTATTAAACCCTCGATTCACTTGAATTAGTACGAGTCATGAGAAATTGCACAAATCGTATCATGATACTATAAATTACCCAATGCCTTGGAGAACTATTAGGGCGCACCCTTCATAATCATTTTATTTCTTGCATAAGTGTGCCACATTTATTTTACCACATTGAATCAATCATAATAATTAATTCCATGATAAAGGTATTTGGAATACATACATGACGCTTTAAAATAATTTTGTAAATGTGCATAAATGAGAATAACCTTGATAGAGAAATAGTCATGGTATTCACTATACAGTGACATCGGTTTGGAAAATCGGTCCAATTTCGGCAGTGTAACGGTGTGACATAATAATTCATAAAGATGGTTTATGAGAGGGAAATGTGGGTGTAATCATATTTACATGAAATGTATAGTTAGGGGGTCATATATATACATGTACCAAAATATTTAATTGGAATTTACAATCATAATACAAATGAATTGCTTTAATGTAAATGAGGAGAGGGAAATTTCACAATAAATTTTGGCATGGTAACAAGAGTACATGGGAGGAATTAATGAGATAGAAGGGGATATATCATTATTCAAAGTTGAAGAGAGATTTATGGGGGAGTTTCCAAATAATACCCCAAAATTGATAGTTGAAAATAAAATGGCATAAAATATATGGAATCTTGGATATAAATAATGAATGTGAGAATCCCTTACATGGAAGTGTGATCCCAAAGTCTTGGGAAAAGTTTGATAGGGGTTTCCTGGGAGCATGGGGTGCCTTGGTGGGAATTTAGAGAGAGGAGGTTAGATATAGAATCAACTCCAATTGCTTTGAGTGAAGATGAAGCATGCGATTGGGTGGGTTTATATTGGAAAGGAGGGGGAATTCTTTATTATTTAGGTTTGGAAACCACACATTAAAATAATGAAAACCAAAAACCAGCCAATGGTTTGTACCTATGTATTTATCCAAAGGGAAGTGAAAAACAATATTTTATAAGGTAAATGGAATAACTCAATAAAATAATAGGGTTTCTTATGTGAATGTGAGTCACACTCTCAAGGAAATCAATTTTAAAAAAGAAAAACAATTTATAAGTCCGGAAGTGTCCGTTAATGCTTTGTAAAATAAATCAAAAAAACATAAAATAAAATTATTTTAATTGAAAAAAAATATATTGGCCGAACATAATGTTTATATTATTTTATTTCATCACTATTGGGATATTATAATGACATAAAACACATTATATATTTAAACGGTATTTAATTTTTACCCAAAAATTTTGTTGTCTCAAAAAATTATGAAAAATTCACTGTTGGATAATTTAGATGTCTTGATTCCCAAAATAATATAAATTTAATCTAAATAATTTTCTATATATGTGAATTTGCAAAATAAAATCTGACATTTATAAAAAATTCAAGGGTTTTCACAAAAACATCTTTAAAACCAAAATAAAAATTACAATTGCATTAATAAAATTATACAATCATTTATATTTAATAAAAAGTAATTTAATAATAATAATATTTTATTAAAATTTTATTTAATAATGTAAAATCCATTAATTTATAAAAATAGATTTCTTAGTTGAATATTAACTAAAAATACTTTTTGTTTTTTATAAACTATTTACAATGTAACAATAATATAAAGAATGTATATTCTGTATACAAGAATAATGTACATAATCATTGTAATAGAGTGTTATTACATAAAACCATAAAACACCCACATAAAACCTTAGGGAAAGGTGTGCGTTGTTGACCAACACTTGGGGGGGGGGGGGGCTCAGATAACATCGCTCACGTGGTAATCCCTATCGACTTCCACTTCTCTCGTAGGCAGTTTCACTCAATCTCAACATATTCAAGATTAGATTGGGCTTGGTCAAGAGCAAATCCCAAAAGCGCCACCTTCTGTTTTGAGCTCTGACAAATGGGCTTCATACGGGGAAAGTCTACTAATCATGTGATCAATGTTCAACGACTATATTATCCACAATAAAAAGTCTTATCGGTATTTTAAAATCCAAAACATATAACCAAATAAGTGCATAGTTTTTACATAACCATAAGAATACATTTACACTGACCAAGAAAAAATTTAATTAATAAATATTGGGGTTGTTATAATCTTCCCCCTTTTAAAAAATTGTGTCCTTGTAATTTTTTTACATATATAAAAAACTCTAAAGTTTCAAAAAGACTTCAGAGTTTCATTCCCACCACCGTTAATCACTCCCCAACCATCATTACCACATAGATCCCGGAGATCGAGGGTACACTTAGTGAAACAATACCTTAATGCACATTCAAATTCTTCCACTTCCTTAGTGTAGATGCAGTTTGTGTAACTTGGATTATACTATTGTAAAATATGATGCACTTTTAGAAAAAAACTGTTTCTAATGCATAGTTTCAATACATCACCATGTACCAGGTTTTTGGAAAATATTCTGACAGTGTCAGATTTGAAATTTTTGAAATGTGGTTCTTCTAATACATTGACTTATTTTCCACAAATACTAGAAGACCAGAATATATATATAATAGACACTCAGTGGTCTCCCGTTTCAGTAGCTATTCTAAAATCAAATAGTTCATCATACTATCGTGATAGGGTGAAATATTTTAAAATACCATAATAGTACCTCCCTCGTCGTGAATGGTGGTAGAGTTGGGAGATTAATATTTGATCATAGGTGTGCCATGATCCCTGGTGATTATATGGTATTGAGGAGGTGTTTTATATGTCGTAGAGAATCTTGCAAGAATGTTGGAAATTGGAAAAGGTATTGATGCTAATAGAGACTGTCTTCTCAATAATTATATGTAGTAAGTCCTCAGGAAGGGAAAAATAGTGTTTTATTAGGTTCGTCCCATTCCATCTTGAAACTATCCTTTATACTGTTGATGAAACATATCAAATTTTGATATACCCTCAAGACATTATAAAATTGTTATATAAAACTACATGATGTATAATGCTTTATTATTCTTTAATGAAAGGAAAATTAAGGGTAACATAGAAAGCGTAATCCAATGAAAAAATTGGTTGACATATACATTAATTATATTTTCTTAAATTATGAATCTATAGGATTCAATCTATGTTATCCAAAATATAATTTCTATCATATATTATTATAGGAATTTTGTATTTAAAATTATATTAATAATTATTCATAATATTCTTTTTAATTTAACAAATCATATCCCCAGGATTGTCATAACCAAGATTGCAGCAAGGCCTGTTTTCGTGTACCGGGATACCTGGGGTCAATCCCAAAACTTCTTATCAACATTTTCACTCCAAGGTTCATCAGTACCAGAGCAGCCTCTTCTTGATCGTATCCAGACAAGGTTGTATTTTCTTGATAAAACACTTACTCAATACTCAAAAATATTTAGGGATGTTTTTATTATACTGAGTCTTATCTCTAAGGCTTCGGTAGGGTTTTATAATCCTAATCCCAAAAATAACTAAAGCTATCCTCTCATACAAAATATGACAACCCTACTTTTATTATGAATTTAAAAAAGATTTATTACATAAAATCTACACTTGATACCACATAGATGATAGATAGGTCTAATGTATTTGGGGATTAGTAACATTACATAAAAACATAAAACATAAAACACAACATCTTATTGAAAACTTCTTCTACATGTCCACTATATTCCCTCATACCTAGAATTTCATGGGATAACCTGAGTACATGCATAAGAAAAGGGTGAGATATAAAGCCTAGTAAGGGAGTAAAAATAGAATAAAATGAATATTAAAATACATGTAAGTCAATAGTAAAATTAATTTATCACAAGAAAAACATAAAAATAAAGTCATGATAAAGCATGATAATTATAACATGCAGATGTGGCAACAACACTTAACATGGAATTAGCATGATCCAAGGCTCATTGCAGATGAAGCATGAGTAAACCATCATTGAACATGAAGAACGAATAAATCATCATTTAACTTGAATAAGAATAATTCAAAACTCATTGCACATAATTTATCATGATACTATACATTACCTAATGCATTGGAGTGCTATTAAGGCGCACCATTTGTAATCATTTCATTTAATGCATAAGTGTGCCACATGGATCATACAACATGGAATCAATAATAATCACTTATTCCACTATAATGGTATATGGAATATATATATGAAGCTTTATAATCAATATGTAAATGTGCATAAAGGTGAATATCCTTGATAGAAAAATGGTCATGGTATTCACTACACAGTGACATTTTCCATGAAAATCGGTTCAATTTCCGCAGTGTAACGACGTGACATAATAATTAATAAGAATGGTTGATTAGAGAGAAAGGGGTGTATCATCGTAATTACACAATATTGATAGTAAGGGGTCCATATAGATATATTTGACAACATATTTAATTGGAATTTAGAATCATAATATAGATGAATTTCATGAATGTAAATGAGGAGAGAGAAATTTCTTACGGAATTTCAGCATGGTAACCGGTGTACAGGTGAGGAATTAATGAGAGAAAATTGGGATATCTAATTATTCAATCATGAATAGAGATTTATGGGGGAGGTGTTAAATCATTCCCAAAAATTTATAATTGAATATAAAAGGGCATAAAAATATAAGGAAACAAGGACATAGATTAAGAAAATGAAATTCACTTACTTGGAAGTGTGA
Source organism: Viscum album (assembly GCA_963277665.1). Classification (NCBI taxonomy): domain Eukaryota; kingdom Viridiplantae; phylum Streptophyta; class Magnoliopsida; order Santalales; family Viscaceae; genus Viscum; species Viscum album. The sequence continues at coordinate 794,044,525 of OY728164.1, forward strand.
TCCCAAAGGGTCGAGAAGTATTTAGAGAGGTTTCTTGGAAGATTGGGGAGCCTTAAGAGGATTCTAGAAAGAGGATTTCATAGGTTGGATAAACTCCAGAGTCTTTTAGTGAAGAGCTAGTGAGAGCTTGGATGGTTTTATATTGGAATGAAGGAGGAATTCATTATTATTTCGGTTTGGGAGACCACACATTAGAATATTCAAAACCAGAAACCAGCCCATCATTTTTCCCATGGGTTTTTCCCAAGGGGTGGGGAAAAAATATATTTTATAAGTCCAATTGAATAAATCCATAATATAATAGGGTTGATTATGTGGAGGTGAGTGACACTATCAAGGAAAACCATTTTAAAATTATAAGATGTTTTATATTTTTGGAACGGTCAACTAAATATTTTTAAAATAAATAAAACAAAAACAAAATCACATTATTTTAATGATAAAAAACATAATTCCCTAAAATATTGTTTATAGTATTTTATTACATAACTATTTGGTGATTATGATGTCATAAAGCACAAAATATATTTAAACAGAATTTAATTTTAACCCAAAAATTTGACTGCCTCAGAAAATTATGAAAAATTCGTTGTTGGATAATTTCAACATCCTTAGTCCAAATATAATATTCATTTTATCTAAATAATTTTTTTAATATGTAAATTTAGAAAATAAAAACCATCATTTTTCGAAAATTCAGGAGTTTTGACCAAAACAGCTTTCAAACCTTAATAAAAATTACAATTGCATTCATAAAATTATATGATAATTTATATTTAATAAAAAGTAATTTAATAATAATAATATTTTATTAAAATATTATTTATTTAAATGAAATCTATTCGTTCATGAAAATAGATTTTATAGTTTAATATTAACTAAAAATTCTTGTTGTTCTTCAAAAACTATTTACTAAGTAACAATATTAAAAAGAATGTATATTCTATATAAAATAATAATGGACAAAAATGTAGTACTAGGGTCTTGTAACATAACCCGCTAAAATTCCTACATAATTCCATAGGGTATGGTGTGTGATTGGGATGGACTCTTGGGATAGCTCAGATAACATCGCTCGTGTGATAATCTCTATCAACTTCGACTTCTCCCGTAGGAAGTTCGGCTCAATCATAACGTATTCAAGCTCTTCTTGGGCTTGGTGAAGAGAGAATTCTAATGATGTCAACACCGTTCCAAGAATAGATAAATGGGCTTCGTACAGGGATTGTTTATAGGATGAGGTCATCTCTTCTTTTGAGTAAATTGGATTAGTTAAAGCCCAATATTTATATAAATCATGTGATCACTGTTCAACGACTATATTAGAAATGGTCACAATTCATAATGGTATTTTAAAATCCAAAACATAAAACCAAATAAGTTCATATGTTTTACATAACAATTTGAAGATATTTAAATATACCAAGAAGAATTTTCATTACTAAATTTTATGGTCGTTATAGTTTTCCTACCTTATAAAAATTACTTCCTCCCAATTTTATTACATACGAACAGAATACTAAAATTTAAACAAAATGTCAAGGATTCTTTCCCAACACCATTAATCATTCCCAAATCCTTATTATCATCTTGATCACAGAGATATATAGTCCAATTAGTGAAAAAATACATCAATTCACATTCAAAGTATTCCTCTTCATTAGTCCAGACACAGTCTATCCAACTATGATCTAACCGATAGAAAATATGATGCACCTTTTGAAAACAATTGTTTCTAACATATAATTTTAAAACATTACCATGTAACAGGTTTTTTTAAAATTGTCTGACATAATTTTATTTGAAATTTTTGAAATGTGGTTCTTTTAATATATTGTCTAAGTTTCCAAAAAAGATGAGAAGAGAAGACTATATACATAGGCTTCTCAGAGGTATCCCTCTTTAGATGCTATTCTAAAATCAAATAGTGCATCATAATCTCTAGATATGTTGAAATATTTGAAAATACCCTAATGGTACATTGCTCATCTTAAAATTCGGTACTTTTGGGAGATTAATATTTGATCAAAGGTGTGCCATGTTCCTAGATGATTCCATGGTATAGAGGAGGTGTATGAAATTTCATAGAGAGTCTTGAAAATAAATTGACATGGAAAAACATTTTGATGATATGGAAGTTTAACTTCGCAATAATTATAGCTTGTATGTCCTATGGAAGAGATAATATATTTGAATGTGGTTCTTCACCTTCCATCTCAAAACAATATTTTATCCTACATATGAAGCATATCAGATATTGTGCTACCCTATAGACATGATAAATTGTGATATAAAACTACATGAAGTCTAATGATTTATTATTCCTTAATGAATGGAAATTTAGGGGTAACACATAAATGGTAATCCAATGAAAAAAATAGATGACCTATAAATTTGTTTAATTTCCTTAATATATTAGTTTATAAGCTTCAATATATATTATCCACGATCTAATTTCTTACATATATTCTTTATGTCATTTTGTTTATAAAATTATCTTAATAATGGTTCCTAGTAATAATGTTAATTTACAAATTAATATCCACCAGTTGTGTCATAACCAAGAGTGTTGAAAGGCCCATTTTCATGTATTAGGATACCCCAGGTCAATCCCGAAACTCTTTTTTAGAGTTTTCACTCCTAGGTTCATCTGTTCCAGAGCCGCCTCTACCTGCTCATATCCTCACAGAGATTAATTTTCTTGATAAATGACTTACTCAATACTCATTAGAAGTTAGAGATGTTTTTATTATACTTAGTCTAATCTCTAACTCTTCACTATGATTTTGTAATCCTAATCCCAAAAATAACTAAACATATCCTCTAATACAAACTATGACAAACTTTCTTTTATAAAACAATTTAAGATGATTTATTACATAAACTCTTCACATGAAACATAAAACAAAACATTTTATTGAAAACATGATTTACATGACCATGAAATTCCCTTTTACCTATCATTTCATGGGACAACCTGAGGACTTTCATAAGAAAAGGGTGAGCTATAAAGCCTATTAAGGGAGTAAACAAAGAATAAAATGAAAATGACAATACATATTAGTCATTAGGAATATAAATAGAGTGCTAAAGAAACATAAACATAAATTCATCATAAATAATGATAATCATAACTTGGAGATGTGGCAACAAGACTTAACATGGAATTAGCATGAGCCAGGGCTCATTGCACATGGAGCATGAGTAAAACCTCACTTCACATGAATAATGATTAAACCATTTTTTATCTTGAATTATCACGATTAAAAACTCATTTCACATAACGTATCATGAATCTATACATTACCCAATCTATTGTAATGCTACTAGGGCGCACCCTTCGTAAAGATTTCATTTCATGCATAAGGGTGCCACATTGATCATACAACATGGAACCAAACATCATAATTTATTAAATGATAAAGAGATGTGGAATACATACATGAAGATTTATATTCAAAATGAATATTTACCTAAAGGTGGATACCATTGATTGAGAAATGGTCATGGTATTCACTACACAATGAAATTGTCTTAAAAAATCGGTTCAAATTTCGACAGCGTAACAACATAACATATAAATTAAAAAAATGGTTGATGAGAGATAAAGCGGTGTCTCATCATATTTACTAGAAATGGACAGTAAGGTGGTCATATAGAAACATTTCCCAAAATATGTAATTGTAATTTAGATTCATATTACAAATGAATAGCTTGAATGAAAATGTGGAGAGAGAAATTCCATACAGAATTTCGGCATGGTAACAGGTGTACATTATATGAATTAATGGGAGAGAAATGGGATATATAATTATTAAAACTTGAATAGGTTATTATGGGGGAGGTTAGAAATTATACCCCCAACATTTATAATTTAAAATAAAATGGATTAACAATATAAGGAAACACAGACAGAAATAAGGAAAGTGAGAATCCCTTACACTGAAGTGTGATCCCAAAGGCTTGAGAGGGGCTTGAGATCATCTTCAAGGAAGAATGGGGAACTTTGGAGTGATTATAAGGGGAGGAGATCAGATGTTGGATGAACTCCAAAGTCTTTGACTTAAGAGGAAGTGGGGGCTTGGGTGGGTTTATATTGGAATGGTGGGGGAATTATTTATTATTTAGGGTTTGGACACCACACATTAAAATAATCAAAACCAAAAACCAGACAATGTTTTTTTAACATGGATTTTGAAAAAGGTTAATAGAAAACCATATTTTATAATGCCAATGGCCGAACTCTTTAAAATAATACGGCTGCTTATGTGGAGTTGAGTCACACTCTCATAAAAATAATTTTAAAAAGACAAGAAGTTTTATAAGTCTTGAAGAATCCAGTAAATCTTTTTAAAATAAATCAAAAAAACCCAAAATCAAATTATTTTAATGTTAGAACAAATAATTTATGAACATAGTGTTTATAGTATTTTATTACATCACTATTGGGTCATTATGATGTCATTAAACACATTATATATTTAAACCGTATTTAATTATTATCCACAAAATTTGATTGTCTCAGAAAATTATAAAAAATTGACTATTGGATTATTTTGATGTCCTTATTCCAATAATAATATTAATTTTAGGTAAATAATATCTAAATATGTGATTTATTAAAATGGTGACCGACATTTACAAAAACAATCAAGGGTTTTGACGAAGAAAACTTTCAATCCTTAATTAAAATTACAAATGCATTCATAATATTATATAATCATTTATATTTAATAAAAAAAGTTATTTAATAATAATTATATTTTATTAAAAATATTATTTAATTCATAAAATTACATTAATAAATCAAAATATATTTCTTAGTAGAATATTAAATAAAAATACTATTTGTGCTTTAAAAACTATTTAAAAAGTAACAATAATGAAAAAATGTATATTTTCTATACATGAATAATGTAAAAAATCGTAGTACAATGGTATTATTACATAAACCCATAAAAACACTCATATGAATATAGGGTAAGGTGCACAATAGTGACCAACTCTTGGGGTGGTTCAGATAACATCCCTCGAGTGGTAATCTCTATCAACATCTACTTCTTTCATGGGTGGTTCTGCTCAAACTTAATGATTAAATCTGAGATTGGGCTTGGTCAAGAGTGATCCCAATGATGGAACATCCTTTTTGAGCTCCGAAAATTGGGCTTAATACTGGGCATCATTACTGGTTGAGGAAATCACTTACTTTTTTGAGTAAATTGGATTTGATAAAGGCCTATATTTATACTAATCATGTGATTAGTGTTGAATGGGTATATTAGCTACAGTCACAATTCATAACAAAATTTTAAAACTATAAAAAATAAAACCAAATAAGTTCATAAGTTTTACATAACCATAATAAGAAATTAAAATAGACCAATAGGAATTTTCATTAATTAAGTTTTGGGTTGTTACAGAACACTAGAATTTTGTGATGAAGTCAGTGAACATATGCTTCTAGGTCCTAAAATGGCAGATAAAATGGTAGAAAAGAAGAGTACCATTAAAAATATATCTAGGTATCTTATAGTTTACATAATAGTTATTCAAAAAATCCTCAATGACACTTGTATTTTGATGTTAGACGCATGGTATTACTCGGCATATCTCCATAAAAGGGGATAATGATATTTGGGAAGAAAGGAAAGATGAGTCCTAGGTACATCAACACCTTAGAGATTGATGATTATGTCGGAGATGTGGATAATTGACTATCACATCCCCCATACATGTCCAAAATAACAAGATGTATTCCATGTATCTATCTTGAGAAATTACATACCGTATCCATCACATGTACTGAATTTAGAGGTTGTAATTTTGGAAAATTATCTCTCTTATGAAGAGCATACAGAAAAGATATTCGATCATAGAGATAAAATTACACAAAAGAGTACTCACCTTGTAAATGTACTATGGAAGAACCTCAATTACAAAAAGGAAACATGGGAACTAGAGGAAGCGATGAAGGAGAAGTACCCTCACTCGTTTCAACATAGAATGTAAAAATAAAATTTTGATTGATGAATTTCATAAGTGAAAAAATGTAATGAACCAAAATTTTATCATTTGAAATCACCTTCTTATAATATTTTCATATAGTATAATCCTCATAAAATCCCATAGATAGCACAATTAAAACATTATAAATAAAGAAAGAATGAAATAAGAGGTATTTCAAGATGTTAAGGAACCTATACTGATGAAATAGTAACATGAGTTTTGTAATAGTATTACAACACATATGAATAGTATATCGACCAATATAATAGTATAATCACCCATGAATGTATAAATAAAATTTTATTACCTTATAAATAAAAATAATATATAACCATATTAATGTATAAGTTAATAAATGTTTCGGAAATATATATTTCAGTGTTGATTGTTTTATAAAACATAAATCTTTATTTTCATTTTTATGAATAATTTAAATGTTTAAAGGTATAATTATTTTCATTTAATGTATTCATAAATTAATATTTTTTTTCTTATAATTATTATATAATTTTATGAGACTGTGATTAATTTTTCAAAGTGTTATAAAATCAGTTATAATTTAAAAATTCTATATTCCATATAAAAGATTATTTTAATTAAAAAGTAAATTTATCATATTTAAAAAATCATTTTCATAAAATGGATTACATTTTTTTAATTATACACATTAATAAATTTTTATGTTGAATTATTAAAATTTTTCTAAAATAGTTTTTATTTTGGTGAATAGTGAAATACTGTAATTTATAGTATACACAAATAAATGAGTTTTTAGCCATTCTTGAGTCTTGGTAAAATAAAGTGACCTTTTTTTAAAAATCACATGAAATATTGACTCTATATAGTCATAATAATCCACAATATTTTTTGTATTGAGAAAAATAATAAAATAATGAATAAAATAATGAGAAAACACCCCTCTCCTCCACTATAAATACAACCCTTCACCACCACTTCCCCACACACCTCTCATGCTTTGATAATTGTTAAAATTATGACCAAACGTCTTCCCACTCCCCACCCAAAAATCTAGGGGATTTTTTTCTCAACAAAATACCAAATCCAATTTCCATAAGGTGGTTCTCAAGGAGGATAAACCAAGAGGTAAAATCCTGTTTATTTTCTTTTAATTTCATTTCAGGTTCTTTTAATATCATATTATATCCTCAAAACCCCTTATAAATGTATAATATTATATCCATTAACTCACATATAGTATTATTTTATTATTTTTATGAGATAATCCATCATAAATTCTTTCCCCTCATCTTTTTGTTCTAAAAATGAAAACATCATCTATGATGTGTTAATTTATCACACTCAAAGACCACGAGATTTAAATTTATTTTACCTTCTTAATGGATGGTATTAAAACCATTATAATGCTTGAAATAGATTTTAAAATTTATTTTATTACCATATTTTTGTTTTAGAACTAATGTGTATACATAATATTGAAAAAAAACAAAATAAGATTGTTGTGATCGAAAATCACCAAATTAATATAAACGATTACCACTAACATCTTATCTAATGATTCATTATCAACACAAAAAACAAAATTATTTATATAACCATTTAATATCATATATTTTCACTAATAACATATAAAATAAATTCTGTACAACCATTAAAATTTGACATCAATTTTCATACATGTATACAAATAAACTGATCCTGAAAACAAAGGAAACCAATGGTCCTGAACGATAAAACTATATATTATAACACATACAAAATAACTTGAATGATCATAATAAAATTATACTAAATCCAACAAATTTTTAATGATTATGAATAAATAAATTTATTAATTTAATATAATTATTCATGACATTAAGATCATGTGCTGAAAACCTTTAGACATAAGGTAATGGATTCTCCCAGAACACCCATTTTTTCCTTCAGGTTACTTTTTCTATATCTTTACCCCTATGTAATGATTCATTATTATTGATTAATTATTTTAAATTAATTCTATTTTTTAAAAACTCATATACTCATATCATATCATCATTATATTATGGGGATGTACATGTTTAGAAAAGGTTCTCTTCTAAATTATTCCTGAAAAGTAACCCCAATTAAGGGGACTTATTGTATTCTTACTCATTTTAAGTCCACTCCATAATTTTTTTGAAACAATTATTTTTATAAAAAGAAATTTATAATGAAAATATATCTTGGTTCATTGAAAAAAATATGACTTTTCTGCTTTAAATTTTCTTTAATACTATCCTTAAACTGCACTAAAATTTTTAGTTTCTAAAGTTTCTCAAACAAATTTTTTACATTTTTTCCACTTCAATTGGACATAATTTATCAATATATATTAATATTTTACCATATTAATTTTGATATATTATTTAAATCTATTCTTTATTAGACAATATAATGATATCCCTTTTGGTATAACTTATTAAATGAATATGATACTCAATTATTCCTACCGGTAACCCTTATGCTTGATTCTTCATATGAAATACATATACATGAATTTGTTATGATAGGTGTTCCCAAATAGATCTAAAATGCGTTGGGTAATTTTTAGTCTCATGAAAATCCATGTAGGGGCAGGGAGTGAACCTAATTCCTTTGTGGGATTTTTCCTCCATTTAAAATGGACTTGGTTGTTAGCCTTAACTCATGCTTATGTCATGTTATGTGTTGCTGACACATTCATATAATTCCATGATTACATGTCCCCATGCTCAATATTTCATGATTACTTATGTTTATTAATGTTACATTCATTTTTTATTTCCACATGTTATTTATTTTATCCCATTTTCTTTCTTTATTCCTATGTTTATACGCTTATTGGGATTTTTAGCGCATCCATTTATTCATGTATCCCCCAGGTTATCCTATAAAGATGAAAGATCACAATGGAAGATATTAGGTCATTATTGATATAAAATAAAATAATTTTTTAGTTTAGTTTAATGTTTTCAAAAATATATAACTAATATTCCAAATAGAGTAAAAATTATGATCTCTGGTTCTATTTAATGTTTAATTATGATTAAAATCATGTAATAATTTGTGTAAAATTAGAGGGCCACTATATACCCATTATCTTTCTTAGATTCATTTGATTTAATGACCTTAGTTATTATTAATTAATTAACATATTTATTTTTGGGAAAATAAACCTTCAGAAATTAAATTAGCCCATAAAGCATTCATAAATATTTTATACTGGTGAGTGTGAACTATTCCAAGGTTAAGATTTTAGTAAACATACTTAATAATATTTCTTTATGTGTTATTAATGAATGTAAAATTGGGGTATGATATATTCATGGTTATATTATATGATTTTATTCAGACCATTGTGCCAAATAATATATTTACCAAGAATTCATTAATCATTAAAGCAGTGTGGAGTAATTTCTAAAAACACATTTCCGTATATACATAAATGTTTTTATTTTTGTAAGGAGGATATATTATTTTTCTTAAATGCTGAAATTGATCAAAAAAATATTGAATGGAGTAATTAATAAATAAAAAAATTCTTGGTACAAATTAATTTAATTATGTATGTAAAAGGAGAATCAATGTAAATATTGATATGATATGTAGAAAATTCTCCTACCTTTTGAGTCATGCTTCACAAATAGTGGTGTTATCCCATAACAATATGCCAAATATAATAAAAAATGTATATTATATGAGTTAGAGTATGATATAAATGCATTATTACATAAGAACATGTGTTTTGATGCCAAGTGTTTGTTAAGGACATAAAAAAACATTCATCCACAAAAACATTTGCATCAAATGTAAATATCCTAAAAGTTTCTAAGGATATTACAAAATATTATGAGATAAGAAACATAATTTTTAGTGATAGAATATATTTACAGGGTGAAAATCTATATTTGAGATAGTGGGTGAAATATTGACTTGGGATTAGTCAATATCGATGTGGCACAAGTATTTACCAAAGGAACATGTTCCATAAGTTCATGTGGAAAAGGATTGTTTAAGAGACACATATTACATATTAAGGATAATACTGTGGTAATAGTTTAACATTCACTATGGTTACTGATATATTATTCATTGAGAATAATACATTTTACAAATAATCATTATATATAAATTATCTATTATTGAAAATTATAAATAAAATTTAATAATGGGTTCCGTGGATCAAAGAACATATGCATAGTAAATTGGATTTCTCAAATCCTAATACTATGGTGGCATTCAGGATAAAAATTACATGGGTAGTGAATGATTGGTACCAATAAGGATATATTGGTTATACCAACTCATCGTCCCTAGATCCATTATAATTTTACTTTTCATGGATACTTTATATGATCATTTTTACATGGGAATTGGATGTTATGACCACTAATCTTATAAGGTTATCTTATGATGTAATAAAAAATGGTTGGTGACGCCATATAATTCTAATAGGTGGATGAATTTACTAAAATCTCTTTTTATATTGATTTAATAGACAATATCCTTTAATATTTATCTGGAATGAATTTTTTTCTATATTTTTATTAGAGTCCAGTTGGAGGAAAACATTTTATTATATAAAATATGATTGAAAAATTCTGGAAAACAACTATTGGTCTGGTAGATAGTTAATAATAGAATGAAAGTAACTTTCCAGAAATAGTCTTAATGTAACCACATGAGTTTTTGAGAATGAGATCTATTGAGGTAGATCAAATGGGTTTTTTGAAAAATTCAATCGTACATATAATTACGAGTTATTTAAGAATAGAATTTAGAATAATATGAGAGTAAACTATTACCCTTTTCACATGGTATTAATCACTCTTAAAATACATGTATGGGATTTAAGAGGATATTAATGTGGTGAGTAGAATTCTATATGCATCTGTGATGGATCAAACACACATTGAATGATATGTACATGATATTATATTTCCATTACAAACATTATGGTATGAAAATATCATTCATATCAAGGATAAATCTACGAGAATAAAACAATAATATCTTATTATACATAACAATGTATTAAAAATAAATTCATTGTACATGGAGAGGAAAGGACATTAGTTATAGTGGGGTGAAAACGTGTATTATTATAAATAAATATGATATGCTCACAATGTTAGGCTAAGGTAATGGAAAAGATAATATTATTCAATCAAGTAGTAGCCATATAAACAAAAACTGAGTGTGTTTTATCTTTTGATGCAGCTACAGATGAAATATAAAAATAAGAAACTATTTTTTCCTATTCTTGGAATCACATCTAGTCAGTAATTTTTATAATTATATAAATTATGATATTTATAATAATAATACTATAGTGGATTTTATGTTTATATAGTTTAAAATTTTATATTCATGAGGATATCATATCGAGAGGATTATTACTCAAGGAGGTGAAGTCATGGATAACATAATCATGATGTTATCATGTGAGAGCTTACAAGGTTCATTACCATGTTGGCTATAGTGAAAGTGGGAATGTTTTAAAAGTGGTTCACTAGACACAAATTGAACAATATTTTTTTATTACCATATAATGTACACATTTATTTTTCCATGAAGTACACATACCATAGTTTTCTTTATATTTCTTCATCTACTTTTTACATGGTAATTTCCATATTTTTTTGTATGAAATGGTTATAGTAGTTTCTAGGTTATAATGTGAACATCATTATACTATTCCATTATTTATAAAAATATATTCCCTATAGTTTAGGTACATCATAATAACTAGAAAAAATGATGTATAACTATCTGGTGTTGGTGGATCATAAGAATTGATACTTATTCTAATGTCGTCCTCACATGGTGATATCAGGTATATGAGATACTGAGGATTAACCCAGAAAATGGAAATATACAAATTTTAGGTACCATTGTTAGTTCCAAAATGTGAACACATGTAATGGTCTCATTATATGAGGTTATTATTAGTGTATACTAGTTTATTAAATACATAATGAAATAAGAAATATATATCATTGATGTCATTTCCCGTGATCTTTTTTTGGATTCGACATTAATGGTATAACATTTATTGAATAATAAAAAAAGAATTTGTCTATTCGAAAAAGAAGTGATATCTTAGGATTAATTTATTAGGATGAAAATACCTTTACTAAATCCATGGCCATGGTTGAAAAATTTATGCTCGTCCGGTTTGTTTAATAGACTATAAAACAAGAATATAATATAAAAAAAGTGCACATCATGATTTATGGTATATCATAAGATAAGTAGATTATATTATATGGTGTGTGTTTGTAGGAATGGTTTTCATTTCTATAACAATAACATATCTATTTAGGGGACATGATGGGTTTCTAGAATCTGCTCCTCGTCCATGAAAATTATTCAATACTATATAGAGAATGTCTTAGAGGGTCACACACATAACATATTCAAACGTCTGGATCATTCTGAAAAACATGAGTGTAGGACATACTGGGTCCCCCCATCAGTTCTATGTGATATATAGGAATATATTATAATCATGTAATAAATAAAATTGTATTAATCAAGGTAAAAATAATCTTTTTAATGAATGATGGTCAATCCATATTTATTGATTAAAAAACGAGGAACCATTTTTAATAGGAACAAGTGAAGAGGAAACCCAAATCTCGATAGAAAAAATCCTTATGAAAAATAAAATGAATGTCCAAACAAGGTCCCAAATTTCTAATGGGTAGAAAAATTCCTGGAAAAATGAATGAAAGTCTCGTCGCCCTCCTCTCTAGCAGGTGCAATAGAGGAAAAAATGAAGATAAAGTGTCATCCCCCTAGAATGAAGTTGTATAATGAAAATCATTCAAAGAAGCCAAGAAGCACAACACAGATCCAATTAACACTAGAGAAGCCCTGAAGTGTATCATAGCATGAATTCAATCTTGTATAATGAAGGAGCTCATCATGGAACCAAATGACAGTAGTCTAGACTAGAAGCACATCATGATATCAAATCAAGCCAGTGCAGCAATGAGGTGCATCACAATGAAAGATGCAGAGTGTAGATGTGAAAGAGCACATATACCACCTTCAAAAATGTGGAGGGATGTCCGGATGGTAGGTGCCCACACACGCACATCACATTCAAGCCACCCACCCAACAATGTTTCCAAGAACTCCATAATTCCAAACTGATGAAACATAACATCAAACCAAAATCTCAGTACAGTATATAATATTTAGGTACCTATCCATCCATAATTAAATTAATATCTAAAATATGAGTGTCACCACACTCATCCCCGATTTGGGGACTCCCATCAAGTGAAAGAAAAAAAAAGTTGCACCACACTCGATTTTTATGAATGGATGTCCCACTTTCATTCAATGAACATGTTAATGGTCGATTGGAATTTGAATTCAGTTCCTTCAAGAAATGATCTCCAGTGAAGAAGATTTTTGGAAAATGGATTCATATCGAATGAGATATTTTTTACTTTATTTTGTTCTTAAATGTATTCATTCATGATTATTTGGCCATCATACTAGGTTGCGCGTCATTGGAGATGACATAGTTATGACAATCACTGATAAATTTTTTATATCCATAGCATATCCTCTTCCACAATGCTCCATGATACCTTAAAATTCCACATCCCATCATCAAAATTTATATAACATGGCAATAATAATAGGGAGGTATATAAATAATATATAAATCAATAATTATTCATGTTGTATCATCAATATTCTTTGGAACACAATTTACAAACATCAATAATTCTGATAAAAACTCCCCAATAGTTTATTATCATCCACATTCTCATAGAAATTCTTATAATATATCTGTCTATCCCTTGAAAACTAAATATAATTATACATATTCCAAACCTAAAATTGTAATTAGTTTGCACCACTTAATTATTTTTCATTACCCATATTAACATTATTAACAAAAATTAAATAACAATAAAAAATTAGAATCATGATGATATACAAAATACATCAATATCATAAAATATAAATCACAATATATAATTTCCTTAATACCACATAGATGAAATTTATTCCACCTTTAATTGTCTATAATTAGATTTTATTATTTCATATTATTCCCTTATTCATAATACCTATTTCCTATTGATAATAATATTTAACTCAACTTCAAGGAATATTTTCATTAATAATAATCATATCAAGTATATTATAACAACTCAATCAATATTAATTAAAATTAATTATAGAACCACCACAATAAATTAATCCTTACAATACATTCAATCAACTAGTGATCTAAATTTTTTAGACATCAGTGCTCACATAATATTCATGTAAAAATTCTAAACAAAAAAAATCATTAAATAAATCCTCTATCAATTTAATGAAACATAAACTACTATAAATGTTTGAGATTGAACAATTAAGTGGAAACTATGTAGAGGATAAGAATGATACCTTGAATCATAATAGTTTGATAAAATGAATTCCCTATTTTTAGGAATCTAATTAGGGTAGTTAAAAACCCTTAACACGGAATCAAACAACCACTATATATTGAATAAATGGAAAAGATATTTAACTAATGAAAATGAAACATTATATTTATAATAAAACCAAATATGACTACACAAAAACATGATGAATGATTATCCACTATGCGGTGAATCATGATAAAATAAAATATTAAAACACGATGACTTAACTACCCCACCCTCTGTATCTACTAGCCATTTCTTTTATAAATTCTGGTGGTTTGACTAAAAAAAGATTTATAGGAATTGGACCATATTGTAGAACTCATATCTCACCACTCCATCCATATACATCCATAACATAACATCCATTTTCCATGTCACTTTCTTGATATATTCTAAATAAAAAATGATAGGATTATAGAGTTGTTCTTGACAAACCATTTGATAAACCACCAAAACCATGAAAATAGTCATTTATACTCATTTTATTTAGAACAGTAACTACATACAACTCAGTCTAGATAAGGATCTACAAATCATTCATGAACATTTCATAATTTTAAACCATGAAAATATCCTCCTCAAAATGGAAATAATCAATTCAAATATCCTCCTCTATGAAAATGATTATTCCACCATGCTAGTAGTCAAACCATGACTAAACATGAACCAACCATGACATAATGATGAAAAAACCCTGAAATGGTTTTCTTAAAGAGTTATGAACTCATTTATTAATTATTATACCCAATTTAAACACTCTTAAAACACCTAAAAAACCTAAAACTGCCATTGAGAAATCTTAAAGAAACCCCTAACTTAGATACCACATAATGAATATTCATCCATGATAATCTAAAAAATATATAAATAAAAAAAATTACCATAAATCCGAATATCCCTTGAGATACCTCTCAAATAGGAATATTGTTATCACAAATATATAACATAAAAAAGAGATCATGGAACAACATCATTCATTCAACATAAATAAAATCTCTATACCAAAACGAGATCTATCATAAAAAAATCTTGATATGAAACCCACATAGATGATTTTCATTCATATATATTTTCCTCTAATCCACTATGACTCCATAAATCAAAATCCAATGTAATACGATATCATCACAATAATTTTTTTATAAATGTTTTTTCTAAAAAATAATCTGAATAAATATTATATATTTTTAATGTCAAACTGACCCAAAATGATGTAATTAGAGTCACCAGAATGATACTATCAAAACTATAATGCATGAATAACATCATAAACACTCTCGGATTGAGGTGAAAGTGTCATCCAATAACCAACATTTTTAGCCTTCCCTATCAACATAAAATTATTAATAAATAATAGATAAATCATGATACCATAACTAATACTCTATTATCCATGATGGGGGGAGACCATTAAAAACACATGATCAACATATTCTAAATCTAATTTCACCCTCCTTGAATCTATATAATATTTATAATGACAATGAACTGATTTAAACCTTTTCCAAACTACCTAATATATATATATATTTCTCTACACCATGTTTAAATTTATTACTACCTTCACTCAAACATAGAACAGTATAACATTAAAAAACATGGTTGTTGATATATATTTGGGAAATGCACCATAATAATAGATGAATAATAAATATCATTATAAGAAAATTCAATCAAATAAAAATGGTTTATCCATTACCCATAAAAATTGATGACACATTAATAAAAAATGTTCTCAAATATAATAATAGTTCTCCCTATAAGACCATCCAACATTGAATATAATATTGGGTCATTGAACATGTAATATCCAAAAGAATACTATAATACATTCTATTATCATAAGGAAAAACAATGATTTAAATCCTTAATGGTTGTACTTAGAAAACCATAAATCCTAAACACATCTTTTATATACCAACATGTCAATAAATCCACAAAAATAATCTCCATAACTTACATGAAATGATGAATCATTGTCATGTGATCTATAATTACCCAAATGAATTCATCTGAACCATTAAAAGGAGGAAATCCAATAGAAATATTTGGAGACTACATCCCCCTTCTAATATGAAACCTTTATAGGCCACCAATGCAATGTCTGGTACCACTCATATCCATTACTTGGTAAAATTATGGTGTTTGATATTTTCTGGGAGGTCAAGGTAACTTATTTCTAATACTTTTCAAATTTTCTAGTCATGTGAACACTCTATCCAATTCTATGAATAATTTGATCTGTAGGTTTACATTGATTTGTAAGTGTAAAAGATTAGTTTTTCATCTATTGGTAGGTGTAAATTTATTGGTAGGTGTACTGGGATTTGTTGGTGTACAGTGATCAGTGAGTCAACTATCAGTAGTTGTACAGTTATCAGTAGGTGTACAGTGATCGGTGAGTCATCTATTAACGCATGCACAGTGATCGGTCAGAAAACAATGATCATTGAGTCATCTTTAAGTAAGATTATAGTTATCAATAGGTCTATAATGATCAGTGAGTCATCTATCGGTAGGTTTATAATGATGGGTTTGTGTATAGTTATTGGTAGGTGTACATTAATTGGTAGGTGTAGAGATATTAGTTAGTCATCTATAGGTAGGTGTATAGTGATTGGTAGGTGTATAGTTATCTTTTTGTCACATATCGATAGGTGTTTAGTGATATGTATGTGTAGAATGATCAATAGGAGTACAATGTTTCAAGTTATTGGTAGGTGTAATGTTTTTCCAACAATTGGTAGGAATATAGTGTTACCAACTTCCTATAGTTTTTCCTATTAGACATTTTCATTGATTTAAAACACAATAAATGCCTCATTTTATGGGATTTAAGTTATATTCAATGTCCATAACTTCTAACTACATTCTAATATCTATCTGGGTGCCTTTACATTGTCAAACCGCATAATACTAACAGATCATATTTTAATGGAAAATACTAATATTCTCTAAACCATTACTTTGATTAGAATTTAAAAAGGGCTAAGATACATTTTTCAATTTTTCATTCATATACATTCTCTTAGTGTGAGGTTCCCAAATCCTTTTTAGAGGATTTTTTTGATTGTGCTATCGTTGGATCATTTCCCCTTGGAGCTTTCCATCCTACATGTGCATCCCCAATTTTGGTGCAACTAGTAAGTGTCAATACGTCTTCGGTATAAGCTATGTTCTACCTCTTTTCTTCTATGTTTTTTGATCTTTTTCATCTTGTTCCTACTTTTCATGTGATGAAATGTGATCTCTATGTTTATAATTGATCTTTATCCATTATTGGATTGTGTAGTGGTGTCGTGACAACCTCGAGTGGATGAAGTTATTGTAGGAGAGGTGATCGTGATCCACTGTGATGGCATGTTCTCCTACAAATAATGTTTATAACCTTTTTATGTTGTGGATTTAAGGATTCTCTATTTTTTTAAATTTAGTCACAGAGTTACCATGTTTTAGCCACTGGATGAAAATGAAATTAACATAATAAATATTTTAAAAGGATTAATGAATTATTATCAATTTCCCAGCGATGTTATTGCATCCTCTTTTGCTAGATTGCGTGATATCTATACTTTTATTGTTTAAAATGACATTCATGGTTGAAATTTGTAATGAATGTAAATCTAGTGTTAAGAATGAAATAATTGGAAAATGATAAAGAAATATGTTTAATTAATCTGACTGATATTGTTTTAATTTGATGATAATCAAATTGATTCAGTTAAGCATTATCAAATGAATCGGTTAATTATATATGGAATAAAGAACCTGTTTTGCAATAAATATAATTCCTTGATGGGTTTTGACAAACCCTATTACCTAAAAAGGCCAAGCACCTTATGCTTTGGAGTTGTGTTTTCTCCTTGTGTGCGAAGGATAAATGCCTTGTATAGGACAGGAGTCTGGTTGCTAGGTTATTTATTTCCTAGAACTCGTGTTATTGTGTGAGCATGGGATGAATGATCATGGAGGTCTATTGTGGTATGTGGGGGTTGGGATTCCCAGTGGTGGTGGTGGTATAGGTTGATTCCTAGAGTTGCGATATGCATTGGTTAATGCATGTGGTTATTAGGGATGACACTAGAGATGATGAAACAGGTTGAAGCTATGATTGCCAATTGATATGAAAATGGTTGTTGTTGAATATGACATTTCCTTATCTACATTAATTCCTCCACTACTTCAAGAATATGGTCTTTCTTACCATCCCTACAGAAGAGGCGAAGATACATGGGGTATTCCACATGATTTATATGTTTATATTCATGAGGATGGATGGGCATGAGATCCTAATATTGGTGGAAAAGACTCAACGGGTATTCATCTACCCACCGTGCTTAGTCACTTGTGTTTTAAATCATAGACTACATTTCAAGAATACATAAAATTATGGAAAGTGGTATTTTTTTTAAATAAATTAATGAATAATTGTTTAATCCATAGGGGTTGGAGCTTGTTGTGATGCAATTTTGAGGTTGTGTTTATGAGAACCTGTGGACTCCGTTTGGTTATGCATGGATAGCGTGGTTTTTGGTTATAATGGTAATGACATGCAATGTTGGAAATGATAATTGTTAATTAATGTTTAAACCATTAATTAACCATAAATGAAACTGATAGAAAGGGATAATGTAACTTAAATAGATATTTAAATGGTTGTGTTCTAATATGATACCTAGTCTTAACAGTGGTCGCTAGGAGTATGAGATATATAAGATGCAGTTGAGACTAAGAATAGGATATGCCCATAGTTTGGTTTTGAGCAATATTATATTCTCTACTTTTTTGTTTCTATATTCTATTCCACCCCATCAGTTAGGGAAACTCACACCCCATAGATTCTAAGGCTTGGCGGGTGTTTTCCCATCATCTTGATGGGAGGATGGATGGATGACTACCCCTATTTGGCCCTTCTCTCTCATCGTAGTAGTTGGTTGTGCTAGTATGAATTATGATTAGTGTTCTCCATTTATGTGGGTAGAGGTATATAATGGGTTGTCGTTATTTCCCACAAATATATTATGAATATTGTTTCCTATGGACTACTATTCGTGTAACATGTATATGATGTGATGGATTGGGGAACCAAACATGATGTATGGACTGTAATGTCTTTAGTTATAATACCTGATGTATGATAAATTTTATGTGATAATTGGTGGATCATATAAACTAATTGGTTAATTTTATTTGTGTGGTTGTGTGGGTGAGTGGAAGGAGGTGTATGTTGTGGGGCTTCGCCTAGGTGTCTGTGTGCAAGCCTATTAGAGAGAGATGCTTAGGACATGCGATGTTGGGGCCAAGTGTAAAACCAGTGGGGAAGTAGTAGTGGGACAACCAATATATTATTTATTATATTATATACTCTTATATGTGATACTTGGTGAGAGTATCCATGGTGAGGCAGGGAGCATATTATACCTGTTTATGTGATGAGTTAGTGTCACTTTCTGTTCAATGTGTTTAGTATGATTTCAGTACATTTTCATGATAGGCCCTAGAAAGGATACTACTGAGTATACTTTTAAACTCCTCATACATTATATGATGAAATTTTAGGTCACTTGGAGAATTTTGGAGATCACGATAATTAATACTAGCTTGTAGGTTTGGTATTGTAAAGACCCGTAAAATTCAAGGGAAATTTTTTCTTAATTTTCTTTAGAATTTTACAAGAGCGCGGTTTCAGACGGCACCTGATTCCGAGGCCCGGAGTGCCCGGAATCAATTTCAGAAGTTTGGCTCGGGTACGTTCAGTGAACGAACGAGTGGGTTTTCCTAACATTTGATCCGGTGCTCGGAATTGAAATCCGAGGGCACCGATGAACTCGCAGCGCCGAAATTCGCTAAAAGAGACCTTTTCAGAAGTTGCGTTTGTTGCGGGTTGAAAGTTAGTTTTGGGGATTAAAAGATAAGTAAAATAAAATTGTGTGTGAATTTTATTTTATTCGTGGTGGTTAGACTCCCTCATGGGAAGTTGTTGGTGGGGCCCACAACCACCCAACTTCCCATGTGTGGTTATGAGGGAGGTGGGGCCCACACGAGCCCCCACCTTTTCGAATTCCCTAAACCCTCTAAACCCCCTCTTAAATTATGTGGCTCTCCCCTACTTTAATTTTTGACAACTCTAGATTTTAATTAATGTAATGAATTCAACTTTTGAATTTTGAAAGGTTGGCAAAGTGAAAATAAAATAAGGTGTAGCTTATTGTTTTTTGGGAGTTGCTGTGTTGTGTGGAGATTTGAGAGAAGAAGAGTTCTACACTTTGAAGAACTTCATCTTCCTCCTTGAAGAATGCGAAGAACACCGACACGCCGTTCTAACTTCTCTCCACGTCAAAGAAAGGGAGACACCGCTTCCTCCTCGGTTTTCCTTCGTCGACTTGAGAAGTTTCGCCAACGACGTATCGCATCGGATGCATCCCTTCGTCAACGGTTTTGACGAACGACGACCGCGACGCCCGACCTCCGCGACGTCGTCTTCCGCGGAACGTAGACAAATCTTCAAAACATATACCAAGGTAGGGGTTGTTGATTTCATTTTGGTTTAATTATTTTATTCTTGATCGTGAATTTTGCAAGTCTAACGTGTGGCTTTGAATTATTTAAAGTTGCGTTATTATTTTAACGTGAGGGGGTCGGACCGCACGAACATGGCCGAACCCCCTCCATCGTTCTTGTTTATTCTTGCGGGTGGAAGCAAGTGGCGTGGTGCCGTCGCACCATGCGGATAATCGTGCAAATATTTTGCGCGGCGCCGTCGCGCCATGCCGAGGAAGAATCTTCAAGAACGTCGCACCGTCGCGCCTCGTTAAAAGGAATCAAGGCACCGAGAAGGGGCGCGGTGCCGTCGCACCGTGCCGGACGACGAACACCGCGGCCGGTTCCGGGCTGCGGCGGGACGAGGAGACCGCGGCCGGTTCCGGGCCGCGGCGGGATGAGAAGACCGGCGGCCGGGCCGCCGGCGTCGGAAGCCGAAGAGGGGACCGGAATTTCCGGTCCCGTTGGAGAAAACAGGCCGGCCAGCTGGCCGGCCGGATGACGTTAAACCGGGGGAATTAATCCCCCGACCAGCGTATAAAACCCCCCTCTTTAAGAGGGGGGGGGGGTTCCATGAAGGGGGGGCAGCAGCCCCCCGGTTTTCTTCTCCAAAACCGGCCCCCACGTGGAGGCTGTTTTGTTGCAAAGGCGCGGCACAAAGGCCGCGCCACCTCTCAATCAGCAAGGGCTTAGCCCCCTGCCTGCAGCCACCCCGCGGCGACAAGCCGCCGCGGCCCCCCGCGCCGCCGCGCCGCCCCAGGGGGGGGGGGGGGGGTCGGGCCGGGACGGCCCGCACCCGGACCCCCCCGTTTCGAACCAGTTCCGGTCTTTTGGCCCTATCTTGAGCCTCGGACCTCCGAATGACGAACCGTCTGCGGCAACGCGATCCTTGGATCGAGACGGTCGTTTCGGTATATCACACTCAAGGTTTCTGTTTACTTTGTTTTCGGCCGGGTTGGTTCGTTCACGAAACCAACTGGGCCTTCGGAGCGGAAACACTCATATCTTGAGCTACGGACGTCCGATTGACGTGCTGTCGGCCGTGTTGTGTTCCTCTTAGTAAGACAGATCTTTTGGAATACTCCGCCCGAGGTTTGGACGCAGGTGGAGTACGGTCGGGTTGGTTTTTCCTTAAAAACCAACCGGGCCCCGGGGACGAAAATGCCAATAACTCTCAGACCGGGCGTCCGATCGACGCGCCGTCTGTTGCGTTGAGTTCCTGTTGACGACACGGAACTTTTGGATACATCAACTCTGGACTTTGTGACTGTTGATGTATCAGCCTCTCGGCTCGTGGAGTGGACCCTCCGAACGAGCTTGCTGTATGCGGGAACCCTAGTGCTGGCTGCGACTGTTACTGTGACTTCTACTGCTACTACTGCTACTGTGACTGCGACGACGACAGAACAGAGACCCTGTGTGGATTCGACGACGACGACTTCAGCACTCAGTGATCCTACATGGAACAGTGCTACCGAACCTGTGTGAGCTGAATGTTCTGTTTACCTTGGACGGTGGAGCTCTTGGTTGTAGCAGCATATCCTTGGCAGTGGAGCGCTTGGTTGTAGCAGCATATCCTTGGCAGTGGAGCGCTCGGTTGTAGCGGCAGACCTGCGATACTGGTGACGAGCGTACAGAGTACGGAGACCGTGGAACCGGCTGAGACCTGAAGACAGCTCGACCGACTCAACTTGGAGTGAGTCGACTAGCCCAGTGGACGGAGCGCCCGGTATTCGGCGGCAGACCCACGGCGGACGGAGCGCCTGGTAGTCGGCAGCAGACCCGCGGTACTCGACTGGAGGAGTACCTCTGTAGGCTATCTGGGTGAGTGCCCGATATTTGGCAGCAGACCCTCAGCGGACGGAGCGCCTGGTAGTTGGCAGCAGACCCGCGGTACTCGACAAGAGGAGTACTTCAGCAGTCTTAGGTTAGTGAGCATAACCTCTGAGTCGTGACAGGACCATTGTACACTTCAGAGATGGGGCTCTTCAACAGTTACGGTTTCGTTAATGAAAATCCTGTGTGAGCTGAATCCTGTTGCTTTCCTGTGTGGAATACATTTACTTTCCTATGTGAACTGAGTTGTACTTGGGCTCGGAGGTTGGAGCGTATTTGAATTGTTGACTTAGGTATATGTATGGGCATATACCTAAGCAGTGTTGGTTATTACTTCGTGATTGTTACTTTTCCTCGTGGTTTATCCTTTGTGGATTTGAGAGACCTTCAGGGGTCTCGGGGTCCCTACTGAGTAGCTTATACTCACCCCTACACGGGCTTTTCCCGCACTATGTTGTGTTGGTTGCAGACGACGGACAGTGTTGACCTTAGCTGAGGCTTGCAGAGTGGGACGATACCCGGAGGTAGACCACTGGGCGGGACGTGCTCGGAGCGGACGGCGGGACCCGTGGAGCAGAGGAGCTATCTGTACCCACCGTACAGGTGGGATTTCCAGTGGATAGCTCGGAGTAGTGGCTTTTACTTTTCAGTTGATGTTTTCCCTTTCGAGTTGTACTTTACTTTCAGTTTGGGTTTGTATTCTGGCCCATTTACTTTTCCGCACTTTTTGTTGTACTCTGCTTTTGTTTAGTGTTTACTTTCCGCTTGTTGACTCTGTGGTTTTTGTTTACTTTACAAAGGCAATGCCTTCCCTTTTTACCGGGATTTACGCCTTGGTGCTAGTCGCCAGCCCCTGGCCTATGGAAGGCGGGCTAGGGGTAGTCACGGCACGGACCCCGAGGGCGGGTCATGACAAATTGGTATCAGAGGAGTTCGGTTCTACCGCGAACTCTGATCTTTTCTATGTGAAGCAATAATGTTTAGCGTATTGAGTGTGGTTATCAGTCCAGGGAGTCCAGTGTTGGTGCGGCGGCCGACGTATCCGTACACCAGGACCCTGACTTCTGATTTCCAACTTAATGCACGAAAACATTGATTGCGTGTGTGTTTCAAAGTGTTCTTTGTGATTACTTATATCAGCTCACTAGGTATATTGTTCTAACTGTGGCGCACCTGTTTCCTTTTCAGGATGGCCCCATGACGGCAGCCAGCTAGGGTTCCGAGAGTCGAGCGAGACGACAGCCCACCGAGCGACGAGGCCTCGGTGCAGGGCCCTTTGCCAGTAGTGGCACCGGCGGTAGCTTTACCCGCCGAGCCCCCGATGCTTCCAGCAGCAGCCGCTGACGATGCACGTCGCCTCAGCGCACTTCATGAGTTTCAACGCCAGCGACCGCCCAGGTTTCATGGGGAGACGGATCCCCAGGCAGCAGAGGACTGGCTGGAGGCAGTGGTACGAGTGTTTAGGCTAGTGAGGACACCAGCAGACCTCATGGTGATCCTCGCTGCGAGCCTACTACACGCAGCAGCAGGACGATGGTGGAGCTTGATGCTCCAGGTGTACGATGAGGCATCTCTACTTTGGGCGGACTTTGAGAGCATCTTCCTCTCGGAGTTCGTCCCAACCACCCTTCGCGCGGTGCGTATATAGGCGCTTCTTCAGCTGCGGCAGGGCAGCATGACGGTCGCTCAGTACTTGGCGAGATTTACCGATCTCTCGCGCTACTCGACCGACATGGTACGAGACCCCTTCTTCCGGGCCCGGACCTTCGAGCAGGGTTTGAGGCACGAGATCAGTGCATCGCTGATCTCCCTCAGCATACCGACTCAGACAGGAGTACTGGAGCGGGCCCTTCTGATCGAGAGTTTCCTTGCTGAGTCTACACCAGCACAACGACCCACCGCAGGGCGGCACGTGGCAGAGTCATCTGCAGCAGATAGCCGACGGATGACTCAGGGTTCCAGGCAGACCAGACCTACCAGTGGCCGACTGCACAACTCATGCTCAGTTGTGTGGGGAAGCCGGGGTGGGGACAGAGCCAGGCGTGCCGAGAGTGGGCAGTGTTACTCCTGTGGCGGGATTGGTCACATGGCTCGTGACTGTCCGACCCGCCATGCTGATGATCAGCAGTTAAGTGAATAACCTCCCAGGCAGAGGCAGAGGTTCGACCGTGGTGGTCCGCAGGGAGGAGGCGGACGAGGCAGAGGAGATGGACGAGCAGCCGGTGGTGGGCGACGCTTTGAGGCTCTGCCACCACCACCACCAGGAGGTCCACCCCGACCACAGGGAGTAGCTGAACATGCGAGAGCTCAGCTACAGGCAGCCGAGGCCTTCGATCATGGAGCTCTGGGAGCCGATGGACAGGAGCAGAACTAGTGGATACATCCTTTGTACTTCTGGTTCCTTGTTGCATTTGTGTAGCGTCTTGTATTATGAGCTGCAATAATAAAAGACGCATACCCTTGTGATATTTTCGTTCCTGTCCTCTTTCGTGATGTTACTAAGAGGTTCCAGTTTTGGATGTTGACTTGACCCTCACTTGTGAGACATCTACTGGAGGATACCCAGTTACCACACACTGAGGCCGACAGTGTGACTCAACCCTTAGAGGAAAGAGTAACAGTTGAATCTCTTAGTAGTAGCGTCGAGGCCTTACAACGTCATCCTTGGTGTGGATTAGTATCATCCATGTTAGGATCAACTGTTTTAGGCAAAGAATGGGGTTCATCCAGGGGATGAGACCAGATTTCTCTTATCGGCAAAGAAGGAATCTTGCAGCACTTGTGGAACCTGAGGTGGTCCAGGTCATCCAGGGGCGGATGAGTACAGCTCAGAGCTGGCAGAAGTTATATGCTGACAGGAGGCGGAGGCCACTAGAGTTCGAGGATGGCGACCACATCTTCTTGCGGGTCTCACCTCGACGTGGTATTCATAGATTTGGCCGAGGCGGCAAGTTATCTCCGCGCTTCATCGGACCCTTCCAGATTCTCAGCAGGATTGGTGAGGTGGCTTACCGCCTGGCTCTACCACCTCAGTTGCACCGGGTGCACGACGTCTTCCACGTATCCCAGCTGAGGAGATACGTGCACGACCCGGCGCACATCATTGATCATGGGGCAACTTTTGCGGAGGTCCCGGTGGAGATAGAGGATCGACAGGAGCGGGTCCTGCGTGGGCGATTGATTCCTCTTGTGCGCATCAGATGGCAGCACGGGAATCTCCAGGAGAGCACATGAGAGCGGGAGGCACAGATGCGTGCTCAGTACCCTCATTTGTTTCCCTAGTTTTTGATGTATCTTTACGGGGACGTTAAGCCCTGAGGTGGG
Source organism: Viscum album (assembly GCA_963277665.1). NCBI lineage: Eukaryota > Viridiplantae > Streptophyta > Magnoliopsida > Santalales > Viscaceae > Viscum > Viscum album. The sequence continues at coordinate 794,070,654 of OY728164.1, forward strand.
AGTAATGTAAAGACCCGTAAAATTCAAGGGAAATTTTTTCTTAATTTTCTTTAGAATTTTACAAGAGCGCGGTTTCAGACGGCACCTGATTCCGAGGCCCGGAGTGCCCAGAATCAATTTCAGAAGTTTGGCTCGGGTACGTTCAGTGAACGAACGAGCGGGTTTTCCTAACTTTTGATCCGGTGCTCGGAATTGAAATCCGAGGGCACCGATGAACTCGCAGCGCCGAAATTCGCTAAAAGAGACCTTTTCGGAAGTTGCGTTTGTTGCGGGTTGAAAGTTAGTTTTGGGGATTAAAAGATAAGTAAAATAAAATTGTGTGTGAATTTTATTTTATTCGTGGTGGTTAGACTCCCTCATGGGAAGTTGTTGGTGGGGCCCACAACCACCCAACTTCCCATGTGTGGTTATGAGGGAGGTGGGGCCCACACGAGCCCCCACCTTTTCGAATTCCCTAAACCCTCTAAACCCCCTCTTAAATTATATGGCTCTCCCCTACGTTAATTTTTGACAACTCTAGATTTTAATTAATGTAATGAATTCAACTTTTGAATTTTGAAAGGTTGGCAAAGTGAAAATAAAATAAGGTGTAGCTTATTTTTTTTTGGGAGTTGCTGTGTTGTGTGGAGATTTGAGAGAAGAAGAGTTCTACACTTTGAAGAACTTCATCTTCCTCCTTGAAGAACGCGAAGAACACCGACACGCCGTTCTAACTTCTCTCCACGTCAAAGAAAGGGAGACACCGCTTCCTCCTCGGTTTTCCTTCGTCGACTTGAGAAGTTTCGCCAATGACGTATCGCATCGGACGCATCCCTTCGTCAACGGTTTTGACGAACGACGACCGCGACGCCCGACCTCCGCGACGTCGTCTTCCGCGGAACGTAGACAAATCTTCGAACCATATACCAAGGTAGGGGTTGTTGATTTCATTTTGGTTTAATTATTTTATTCTTGATCGTGAATTTAGCAAGTCTAACGTGTGGCTTTGAATTATTTAAAGTTGCGTTATTATTTTAACGTGAGGGGGTCGGACCGCACGAACACGGCCGAACCCCCTCCATCGTTCTTGTTTATTCTTGCGGGTGGAAGCAAGTGGTGTGGTGCCGTCGCACCACGCAGATAATCGTGCAAATATTTTGCGCGGCGTCGTCGCGCCATGCCGAGGAAGAATCTTCATGAACGTCTCGCTGTCGCACCTCGTTAAAAGGAATCAAGGCACGGCGAAGGGGCGCGGTGCCGTCGCACCGTGCCGGACGACGAACACCACAGCCGGTTCCGGGCCGCGGCGGGACGAGCAGACCGCGGCCGGTTCCAGGCCGTGGCGGGATGAGAAGACCGGCGGCCGGGCAGCCGGCGTCGGAAGCCGAAGAGGGGACCGGAATTTCCGGTCCCGTTGGAGAAAACAGGCCGGCCAGCTGGCCGGCCGGATGACGTTAAACCGAGGGAATTAATCCCCCAGCCAGCGTATAAAACCCCCCTCTTTAAGAGGGGGGGGGGGTTCCATGAAGGGGGGGCAGCAGCCCCCCGGTTTTCTTCTCCAAAACCGGCCCCCACGTGGAGGCTGTTTTGTTGCAAAGGCGCGGCACGAAGGCCGCGCCGCCTCTCTATCAGCGGGGGCTTAGCCCCCCGCGTGCAGCCACCCCGCGGCGACAAGCCGCCGCGGCCCCCCGCGCCGCCGCGCCGCCCCAGGGGGGGGGGGGGGTCGGGCCGGGACGGCCCGGACCCGGACCCCCCCGTTTCGAACCAGTTCCGGTCTTTTGGCCATATCTTGAGCCTCGGACCTCCAAATGACGAACCGTCTGCGGAAACGCGATCCTTGGATCGAGACGGTCGTTTCGGTATATCGCACTCAAGGTTTCGGTTTACTTTGATTTCGTCCGGGTTGGTTCGTTCACGAAACCAACCGGGCCTTCGGAGCGGAAACACTCATATCTTGAGCTACGGACGTCCGATTGACATGCCGTCGGCCGTGTTGTGTTCCTCTTAGTAAGAAGGATCTTTTGGAATACTCCGCCCGAGGTTTGGACGCAGGTGGAGTACGTTCGGGTTGGTTTTTCCTTAAAAACCAACCGGGCCCCGGGGACGAAAATGCCAATAACTCTCAGACCGGGCGTCTGATCGACGCGCCGTCTGTTGCGTTGAGTTCCTGTTGACGATAATGAACTTTTGGATACATCAACTCTGTACTTTGTGACAATTGATGTATCAGCCTCTCGGCTCGTGGAGCGGACCCTCCGAACGAGCTTGCTGTGTGCGGGAACCCTAGTGCTGGCTGCGACTGTTACTGTGACTTCTACTGCTACTACTGCTACTGTGACTGCGACGACGACAGTACAGAGATCCTGTGTGGATTCGACGACGACGACTTCAGCACTCAGCGATCCTACATGGAACAGTGCTACCGAACCTGTGTGAGCTGAATGTTCTGTTTACCTTGGGCGGTGGAGCGATTGGTTGTAGAAGCATATCCTTGGCAGTGGAGCGCTTGGTTGTAGCAGCATATCCTTGGCAGTGGAGCGCTCGGTTGTAGCGGCAGACCTGCGATACTGGTGACGAGCGTACAGAGTACGGAGACCGTGGAACTGGCTGAGACCTGAAGACTGCTCGACCGACTCAACTTGGAGTGAGTCGACTAGCCCAGTGGACGGAGCGCCCGGTATTCGGCGGCAGACCCACGGTGGACGGAGCGCCTGGTAGTTGGCAGCAGACCCGCGGTACTCGACTGGAGGAGTACCTCTGTAGGCTATCTGGGTGAGCGCCCGATATTTGGCAGCAGACCCTCAGCGGACGGAGTGCCTGGTAGTTGGCAGCAGACCCGCGGTACTCGACAGGAGGAGTACTTCAGCAGTCTTAGGTTAGTGAGCATAACCTCTGAGTCGTGACAGGACCACTGTACACTTCAGAGATGGGGCTCTTCAACAGTTACGGTTTCGTTAATGAAAATCCTGTGTGAGCTGAATCCTATTGCTTTCCTGTGTGGAATACGTTTACTTTCCTGTGTGGACTGAGTTGTACTTGGGCTCGGAGGTTGGAGCGTATTTGAATTGTTGACTTAGGTATATGTATGGGCATATACCTAAGCAGTGTCGGTTATTACTTCGTGATTGTTACTTTTCCTCGTGGTTTATCCTTTGTGGATTTGAGAGACCTTCAGGGGTCTCGGGGTCCCTACTGAGTTGCTTATACTCACCCCTACACGGGCTTTGCCCGCACTACGTTGTGTTGGTTGCAGACGACGGACAACGTTGACCTTAGCTGAGGCTTGTAGAGCGGGACGGTACCCATAGGTAGACCACTGGGCGGGACGTGCTCGGAGCGGACGGCAGGACCCGTGGAGCAGAGGAGCTATCTGTACCCACCCTACAGGTGTGATTTCCAGTGGATAGCTCGGAGTAGTGGCTTTTACTTTTCAGTTGCTGTTTTCCCTTTCGAGTTGTACTTTACTTTCAGTTTGGGTTTGTATTCTGGCCCATTTACTTTTCCGCACTTTCAGTTGTACTCTGCTTTTGTTTTGTGTTTACTTTCCTCTTGCTGAATCTGTGGTGTTTGTTTACTTTACAAAGGCAATGCCTTCCCTTTTTACCGGTATTTACGCCTTGGTGCTAGTCGCCAGCCCCTGGCCTATGGAAGGCGGGCTTGGGGTAGTCACGGCACAGACCCCGAGGGCGGGTCGTGACAGGTATAAGCTGTTTGGGATTTGTGGTCACTTCCCTTTTACTTTCATTTTGTACATGCAGTTTTCCATTTTAGTTATTTTAGTTATTCATTAAATTACGTAGGTTTACATGGGGTTCATTAATATTTTAGTCTATGATGGAGTTGGTTATTGTCTATCTTATCTGTATCTTTCCCAAATGTTCTCCTAGAGGGTAATGCCTTAAATCAGTGTCCTTGTTATACCCTCAGTGATTGTTTCCAACCTAGGGCCCACTGGAGGTGGAAATATGGTGTCATTATCTCCCTTCACACATTTTTGGCCCAAAATGGTTACAATTTGTGGGGAGGGGGTAATTACCGAGTGGTATCAGAGCTCTAGTGGAGGGATAGGATGGAGTTTGGAGTTAAGAACATATGAAGTTGCACGGGTTGGTAGAGAAATAGTTTCAGTCTAGTTCAGCAAGTGTTGTGAACACTAAAGACTAACTGAGACAAAATTATTTCGGGCCCCTGTGAACTGATGCAAGAACCTTTAAGATTTCAGTGGCTACTAAATGAAGTGATTCTGGTTGTAGGTTAGAGAGCTAGGAAAGGATCATTAATCATTATTCATTGTTCTTGTGTGTGAATGGGTAGACCTTGAGATAGGATAACCTAAAATAAATAAAAGTAAACAATTAATTAATGTTATGTCTTCTGTATTCATGGTTGAGAAACTCTTACTTTTTGTAATTTTGTAGGTATGGATGTAGGTCTACATCCTCATTTGGTTTGAGCATAAGATGTTTAGTCCTACATTCTATCCAATCACCATAGTGTAGAGGTTGATGACGATTACACTTGGTGGGGGATACTCTGAGAGTTGTAGTGCTAGAGTCTTCGACCGTGAAAGTGGCTAGTCACTATGTAATGACCCAAAGTTTTTCAATGGAAATTCCCTTCTTATATTTATGTCATAAAATCACATGAAAACACTGAATAATGAAATACTAGGTGCTAAGTGACCTTTATTCATTATTTTTTCACTTCTATGTTTTGAATTCCGAAAATCTGACATACACTATTGTGTTCAAGATTATTTTTGGAGTCTAATGAAACAAAAATAATTTTGGTTGAATAGTAACGTACCCTTAGGAATAATATCATACACTTATGAATAGTAATATGACCCTTATCCATAGTAAATCATCTGACATAAGAGTAACCTTACCCATGAATAATTAAATGAAATTTAGACATCTTAGAAAGTGACAATTTAAACTTAGTAAACGTTTTGGAAATTTGTAAGTCATAAACAATTAATTATAAATAATTAAATAATTTACTGGAAAATTTATTTTCTTAAAATTTATTGATTATTGATCAAATCAATATCTTATAGTTTTTAGATAATTTTATAAGACCCTATGTAATTTTTGAAAGCACTATAAAATCAGTTTTAATCCTCAAAACTATTTTTTTAACTAAATTATGATTTTAATTAAATATTAAATTAATAATATTTAGAAAATAATTTTTGAAAAATGGACTTCATTTTTCGATTCTACACGTTGAGAAATTTTTGGGGTAAATATTGGGGATTTTTCTGAGATACTGGAATTTTTATGAATAGTAGAATCCGATAATTTACAATAAATGCTAAATAATTGATTAATTGAGTCATCAATGATGCTTTTCTGGTGTAAGACCACTTAGTTATGAATCACATGATAAAATTACTATTCTTGTTCATTCAAGACTCACTATTCCTTTTCTTAGGGTAAATTAATAAACTAATGAATTTTATATTAAGGAAACCCCACTCCCCTCAACTATAAAAGCCACCCTTAACACCCTCATTTTCTCACAACTCCCAAGCTCCAGGCCTTCTCTAAAATCTGCCCAAAAACCTTCCCTATCCCCTCCCCCACGTCCAAGAGCTTATGGTCTCATCCAAAGTCCATGCTTAGGCCCTTAAGAAGGTTCTCAAGAGAAGGATTCAAGAGGTAATTTCTCTCCCTCTTCTCCTTTAATTTCCTTTCATGTTCAAGTTCATTTCTTGATCTCTCCCCACCTATCTTCATCCAAATTATATTTTAACTCCAGTATTATACATATATTGTAATTGTATGATTATATTGGGATAATATATCATCCAACCCCCTTTCCCTCGCCGTTTTAATTTATTAAAGAGAATGTTGTTCGTGAGGTGTTAATTTATCACCTTCAAGAACGACATGATTTCTTCTTGCATTTCTACCTTCAGATCTGGTCATGAAACCATTTTTATGGATGAACCAGAATATTTTATATGTATTATGTCCTATTTTAATTTTTTGAACTAACTTATGAACATATTACTATGTGATAAATTAAAACAACTTCATTGCAATCGAAAAACGGCCCAAATTAACCCAAACAATCATCATTTAATTCTTATCTAATGATTCATCCACATGGATCTAATATAATTCATTATAATATAACTAAAACACCTGTAATATCATTAGTGACATGTAATATCATTTCTAGATGTTTATCCATGTTCTACCCGAACATCAATTTATGAATACAAGTGAACCACCCAAGAAAACCCATAAAAACAGACGTCGCCGAACTATGTTTTTAAACTCAATAAGTCATCAAAATGAACATAAAATGACATAATGAAACCATAATGAACCCTATTAATGTAAAAAAATTCTTGAATTTATAATTAATTAATATAATGTCATTAGACAGGACATTAAATAGAAGGATGCATTCCGATACAAGGTAAGGAGAAATTCTCAAACCCAACTTTCATCATTCGGGTTCTCCTTCTTTCACTTAATTTATGATATGGTTATTCGTTAAAGAGAATTTAATCATCATTAAATTACCTTTTCTGGGATATACATGTTTTATAATTATGTTTATGTCAAACCAAATTTTTTCCAAAAAAACTCTTCTTTTAAGAACTCAACTTTTACCTCTCATTTATGGTTGATGGTTCTTGTATCAAGTATGTTGTTCCCAGTTTCATTTGGGAACCCAAAGCATATGAATGTATTCATATGAGATGAAACACCTTCCTTTACATGGGTTAGTTATGTTCAATCTTGATATGTGTTCTATGTGGTAATCATGATAATGATAATGTTATGATGTGATGGATGCACCCGGAATTATACAGTGCTCCAATGCATTGGATAAAGTGTTTAATCTCATGAGTAAATGTGAAACTATGTTTGAACAAGATGAAAGCTTGTTTCAGAAGTAAGTGTGTTAGTTAACCACTAATACATTATGTTTCATTTTTATGCATTTCCACATTTCATGTCTATTATTTAAGCTCCTCTCATGTTCATGAACTTTTGCCTATGTTATGATTATGCTCCCCCCATGCTATATTGTTCTTATCTATCCTCTTCCTAGGATTCTATATCACCCCTTTGTATGCATATCCTCAGGTGGCTATATGTAATATGGAGAGGAAAAGTTCCAATAAGAAGATGTAGAAGAATAAATTAAATAAATATTTATACTTATTTTTGTATTTGTTATGTATGGTCATAGTTTTCCCAAGACAATAAACCTTTGGAACCTCTATGTGTAATACTATTATGTTTTTTATCATTAAAATAATGTAATAGTAATGTAAGAAAATTACCATGCCCTTATAGTTGGTATAAGAGGAATGGTTTAGTTAATTTGGGAATTAGGATTAGTGAACCCTAGAGAAAACCTCTAGTATGAGATTAGGTACAAATATGCACACAAGAGTATTTACATAGGGATCCCATCTATTTTGATTTTAGTATAAATTGTTCAATTGAATAATTTATGTATTCATGACTTGTTTACTTATTTTTTGTTATAACCTTTTATATTTTAGAAAATGTTGGAACTAAGAGAAATCAGGCCACTAACTCTTACGAGGGCCAATGCAACGATTGCCTAAATGACATCCCCAATGATTTGGGAGGTGGACTTCAAAACATCATGGCGATGCTTACCCAATTATCTCAGTTTATGAACAATAACCATAATAATAGGGAACGTTCTCCTTCAATAAAGAGGGACCAACTAGCTATCGAATGTTTTATGCAGCAACGACCACCAACGTTAAGCGGATCATCTGATCCGCTAGTTGAGGAACAGTGGGTCAACTCCAAGGAGAAGATCTTTTCTATTCGTCACTGTTCCGAGATGGATAAGGTTACCCTAGCCATTTATCATCTAGATGTAGAATCCAAAAAATGGTTGGAATTGATTAAGAACACCAAGAAAAGGGAGAAAATTGAAGAGATGGAATGGGAAGACATTAAGATGTTGTTTCGTAATAAGTACTTCCCACGAAATCTTCACACGAATCTGTAGAGGGAATTTATAGAGCTCATGAAAAAAGAAGGAGAATCCCTCACAACCTATGAAGTGAATTTCACAAAGCATTCAAGTTACGCATCAGGTTTTGTTATCAACAATGATAAAAAAATTGATAGATTCTTTAGTGGATTAAAACCACACCATTGAAGGTATCTTGAAATTAGAGAATTTGGGAGTTATGAAGAATTTCTTCGGTGTGCTCATGAAGTGGAGATGGAGTTTGTTGAATGGTCCCATGGCTATGGTGATATGAAAAGAAAGATGGAGTTTCATGCAGGTGGATATAATGACAAAGGAGGGAAGAAAAATCAATGACCCACATGCCAAAAATGTGGGAAGTTTCACCATGGGAACTGCCTAAATGGGACGGGGAAATGCTTAATGTGTGGTAAAGAAGGACACCATGCTCAAGAGTGTCAAAAAGACACGAAATGGAAGGAAAATGTAACTGATTAATGGAGAGAAACTCTCATGGTTCAATTCTAAAATTGTAGGGAGATAGGGCACTATGAAAACCAGTGCACTAAACCTTGAGATCTCGAGGATAATCAGTATCAGCAGCCACCAAATCCAAAGTTACAAGGGCAGGCTTATGCCATCACTACTGTAGAGGTGGAGAATGATAAGGAAGTCATACATGGTACACTTCCTATTCACTCAAGAATGGAAAATGTCTTATTTTATTCTGGTTCTATGCATTATATTATCTCTTTCATGTCTTCTAGAACTATAGAATCGAATCCCTGAAACATTGTAGTAGATATATCTGTAAAAACACCGAGTGGGGAAATCATTGAAACACAAGTTTTTGACTCTTCTTCTATTGGCGTATGTGGGAATATTCTTCCGAAAAAGATCGTAATACATCCCTTGGTGGAATTCAATGCTATAATGGGAATGGATTGGCTGTCATTATATAGAAAACATATCAACTGTCATGAAAAGGAAATATCATTTCATATTCCGAACCATCCCATTATTCTAATCAAATGCAAGGAAGATCGTGAATCTCTTCTAATAAATCCTCCAATGGTGTGGATTTTGTTTCCCAATGAATAAGAATACCTCACCCAAATGGTTGAGTCAATGGAAAGTTCCATCCTTGAGGAAATTTCCATCATGAGGGAATACAGTGACGTATTTCCTGAAGAGTTATCTGGAATTCCCCCGGATCGTGAGGTAGAGTTCTCAATTGTACACATACTTGGAGATACTCCTATCTCGAAGTGTCCCTATAGAATGGATCCTATCAAACTGGAGGAGTTAAAGAAGTAGCTACAAGAGAATCTGGGAAAAGGATTCATACACCCTAGTGCATCACCATGGGGTGCACCAGTTCTCTTTTTGAAGAAGAAGGATGAAAAAATGTGGTTATGTATTGATTATAGGGAACTCAACAAGATCACCATAACGAACAATTATCCACTCCCAATGATTTATGACTTGTTTGATCAGTTAATATGAGCTCAATACTTCTTAAATGTGGATTTTCATTATAGATAACATCAGTTAAAGATGAAAAATGAAGATATTTAGAAGAATTACTTTTGAACAAGGTATGGGCGCTATGAGTTTTTGGCGATTCCCTTCGGACTTACTAATTCCCCTGCAATCTTCATTGATTTGATTAAAAGAGTCTTTAGACATTACCACGGAAAATTTTTGGTAGTGATTATCGATGATATTATCATCTACTCCAAGAGTAAGGAGGAACATGAAGAACATATAAGGCTTTTGTTGGCAACATTATGAATGGATAAGTTGTACTCCATGTTCAGAAAGTGAGACTTTTGGATGACACAAGTCACATTATTAGGACATGTGATCACAAGTGAGGGAATTTTTGTGGATCCTTCAATGATAAAGGCGATTGAGGAATGGCCCAGCCCTCTAATGTCACAGAAATCCGCAGTTTTCTTGGATTAGCGGGGTACTACTGACATTTTGTGAAAAACTTCTTACGATTGGAAAGCCTTCTAACTAAGATAACAATGGAAGGGGTAAAGAATGTATGGAAGGAAGATTGTGAGGGAAGCTTCATAGAGCTAAAGAGAAGGATGATCACTGCACATGTTCTCACACTATCGAAAAGTGGATAATGTTTTGTGATATACAATGATGCTTCAATGAAAGTACTGGGTTGTATACTCATGCAAAATAACAATGTGATAGCCTATGCCTCATGATAGTTGAAGATCCATGAGCAGAACCACCCGACACATGATCTAGAGATGACAGCCATGATTTTTCCCTTGAAAATCTTGTGGCACTACCATTATGGCGGGAAGTGTGACATATACACCGACCAGAAGAGCCTAAAGTATATATTCCCACAAAATGAGCTCATCATGTGTCAAAGGAGATGGTTAGAGCTAATCAAACAATATGATTCCTCTATTCACTATCATCCTGGAAAGGAGAACATGGTAGATTATTCTCTAAGCAGAAAAGAACCTACTACTCTATCCATGTTGCGGATTGAGAAAGACCCTATCTTCTTGGATATGCAAATAATGGATTTAGAAATCATAAGGGAAGGGGATGCATCCTACCTTGCCCAAATGATTACGCAACCATCCATCCAGGAGTTGATTATGGAAGAACAAAGGGATGATGTGGAGATACAAAAGAGTGTGAATGATGTAAATGAAGGGAAGCTGCAAAAGTTCCATATTGACGATGATGGTGTGATTCAGTTTAGAATGTGGCATTGTGTGACTTCATCACCCAAGCTAAAGAAGGATCTATTGGACAATTCACATAGCTCAACATTCTCTATCCATCTAGTGAGTACCAAGATGTATCGTGATCTCCGAGAATACTTCTCGTGGGATAACATGAAGAAAGAGATTATGGAATATATATCAAGGTGCTTGGTATCTCAGAATGTGAAAGCTGAGTGACAAAAGTCAAAGGGTATGATGAGGCCATTGCCTATACTCATGTGGTATAGGGAAAATGTTACTATGGATTTTTTCATGCGTCTCCCGAAGACGTCAAAGGGAAATAATGTGATATGGGTTGTGGCTGATCGACTCACAAAGATGGCCCATTTTATCGCTTTTCGGGAAAACCTCTCGCTTGAACAACTTGCAATGATATTTGTGAAGGATGTGGTGAGACTGCACGGTGTTCCACTATCAATTTTCTCTGACCATGATCCAAGGTTCACATCTATGTTCTCGAGGAGCATTCAACATGATTTGAGAACTAAATTAAATTTCAGCATGGCCTATCACCCCCAAAATGATGGCCAGTCTGAAAGAACTGTTGAGACACTTAAAGATATTCTAAGAGTCAGCTCTCTAGAATTAAAAGGTGGATGGGATCATCATCTCCCATTGTTTGTGTTATCATACAACAATAGCTTCCACTCGAGTATCCAGATCACTCCATATTATGCTATGTATGGAAGGCAATGTAGAACTCCAACATGTTGGGAATAATTTGGAGATAGAAAGCTACATGGACCCAATATTGATCAAGAGAAGACAGAGAAGGGTCAAGTCAAACAGAAACACATTAATGCTGCTCAAAATTGGTAAAAGAGATATGATGAAAATCGTTGATGGAACTTGTATTTCTACGATGTATATAAATTATTCTTTCGAATATCTCTATGGATGAGAGTCATGCGATTCAGGAAGAAAGGCAAGCTAAGCCCAAGGTATATCGGGCCCTTTTAGATCCTTGACCGCATAGAAGCTGTGGCCTATAGTCTTGCACTTTCACCGATTATAGATGAAGTTCATGATGTGTTTCATGTATCACTGCGGAGGAAGTACATACTAGACTCCTCACATGTACTAAACTCAATGGTGGTGCAACTAGAATATGATCACTCCTAGGAAGAGCAACCAGTAAAAATTTTGGACTGGAGAGATAGGGTTCTATGCAAAAAGAAAACCCATAATGTCAAAGTGTTGTGGAGGAACCATAAGTTTGAGAGAGAAACTTGGAAACTAGAAGAGGCAATGAAGGATAAGTCCCCTCACCTGTTTGTGTAAAGTGAAATTTCGGGGGTGAAATTTCTTAAGGGGGGAAGAATGTAATGGCCCAATGTTTTCAATGGAAATTTACTTATTATATTTATGTCATCATATCACATGAAAACACAACATATTGAACTACTAGGTGCTAAGTAAACTTCAATCATATGTTTTTCACTTCTATGTTTTGAATTCCGAAAATCTAACATACACTGTTGTGTTAAAGATGATTTTTGGAGTCTTATGATACAAAAAAAAATTTCAGTGAATAGTAACGTACCCATAGGAATAGTAACATACCATTATGAATATTAATATGACACTTATGAATATTAAATCTTCCAACATAAGAGTAACTTACCCATGAATAATTAAATAATATTTAGACATCTTAGAAAGTGACAATTTTACTTTAGTAAACATTTTGAAATTTTGTATGTAAAAAATAATTAATTATAACTAATTAATTAATTTATAGGAAAATTTATTTTTGTCAATATGTATTAATTATTTATCAAGTCAATTTCTTATAGTTTGTAGATAATTTTATAAGACCCTACATAATATTTGAAAGCACTACAAAATCAGTTTTAATCATTAAAACTGTTTTAGAAGTAAATTATGATTTTAATTAAATATTAAATTAATAATATTTTAAAAATTATTTTTGAAAAATGAAATTCATTTTTGGAATATACACGTCAAAAAATGGTTGGGGTAAATTTTGGGTATTTGTAGGAGATACATGAATTTTTTATGAATATTAAATCTGATAATGTACAATAAATGCTAAATAATGGATTAATTGAGTCATCGATGATGCTCTTCTGATGTAAGACCACTTGGTTCGGGATCACATGATAACATTAATATTTTTTGTCATTTAAGACTCACTATTCTTTGTCTTAGGGTAAATTCATAAACTAATGAATTTTATATTAAGGAAACCCCTATCTCGTCCACTATAAAAGCCACCCTTCACACCCTCATTTCCTCATACCTCTCAAGCTACAATACTTCTCCAAAATCTACCCAAAAACCTTCCCTATCCCCTCCCCCACATCAATGTGCTTCTGGTATCATCAAAAGACCATGCTTAGGCCCTTGAGGAGGTTCTCAAGAAAAGGATTCAAGAGCTAATTTCTCTCCCTCTTCTCATTTAATTTCCTTTCAAGTTCAAGTTCATTTATTGATCTCAACCCAACTATCTACATAAAAATGGCATTGTTACTCCATTAGTATACATATAATGTAATTTTATGTTTCTGATATCATATTATATCATCCAACCCCCTTTCCCACTTCCTTTTATTTTATTAATCAGAATGTTGTTCTTGATGTGTTAATTTATCACCTTCAAGAACGACATGCTTTCTTCTTCCATTTATACCATCTGATCGGGTCATAAAACAATTTTTTTAGTTGAAACAGAATATTTAATATCTATTATGTCCTATTTAAATTTCTATAACTGACTTATTAACATATAACTACGTGATAAATTAAAACAACATCATTGCGATTGAAGAACTACCCAAATTAACCCAAACAATCTTCATTTAATTCTTATCTAAGGATTCGTCCACATGGATCTAATATAATTCATTATAAGATCATTAAAAATCCTTTAATATCATTAATTACATGTTATATCATTTCTGGATGATTACCCATGTTCTACCCAAACTTCAATTTATGAATACAAGTGAACCACCCAAGAAAAACCCTAAAAACTAACATCCCCGAACAATGTTTTTATACTCAATAAGTCATCAAAAGTAACATAAAATTAAGTAATGAAACCATAATGAACATTAATAATGTATAAAAGGTTATGGAATTTTAAATTAATGAATATAATGTCATTATACTGGACATTAAATAGAATTAAGCATTCAGATACAAGGTAATGGGAAATTCTCAAACCCAACTTTCATCCTACGGGTTCTCCCTTTTTCACTTCATTTTTGATATAGTTAAACCATAAAGATCATTTATTCATCATTATATTAAATTTTCTGGGATATAAATGTGTCATAATTATGTTTATGTCAAACTAAATGTTTTCCAAAAGAACTTTTCTTTTAATAACTCAACTTTTACCTCTCATTCATGGTTAATGGTTCTTGTATCAAGTATGGTATTCCCTATTTCTTTTGGAAACACATGATTATGAATGTATTATTATGATATGAAACCCATTTCATTACATGGGTTAGTTATGTTCATTTTTAATATAATTTCCATGTGTGAAGCATTAAAATGATAATGTTATGATGTGACGGGTGTGCCAGGAATTATATAGTGCAATATGAATGTTTCAGTGTGACGGCTGCGCCCAGAATTATACAGCGCTCCAATGGATTGGGTAAAGTGATGAATCTCTTGATTAAATTTGAAATGATGCATTAACAAGATTCTAGCTTGGTTCACAAGTATGTGTGGTAGTTAACCACTAGGACATGATGTTTCATTTTTATGAATTTCTACATTTCAAGTCTTTTATTTATGATCCTCTCATGTACATGATCGTTGGACTATGTTATGATTATTATCACCACATTCTCTATTGTTCTTATCTATCCACTTTATGGGTTTCTATCTCACCCCTTTTTATGTATATCCTTAGGTGTCTACATGTACTAATGAGAGGAAAACTGCCAATAAGAAGCTAGAGAAAAAGAATTTAAATAAATGTTTATGCTTGATGTTGCATTTGTTATGTATGGTCCTTGATTGCACAAGACCCAAAAGCATTGGATCCTATATGTGTAACACTATTATGTTTGTTTATCTTCAAAATTATGTAATAGTAATGTAATAAAAGGCTCAGGTTTCTATACACTTGGTGCTTCTTTCCCTTCTATAAAGGTGTTTTAGTGTGTGAGATATTAGGACCAAAATTGGGCTTAAATATCCTGAGAGGGGGGGGGGGATAAATCCGGGTATGGATATTATTTTTCAAAATTCATCTTGACCCATTGGAACATGACCTCTATATTATAAGTGTCACTTAGTTTGAACTTATGTTGTTAACATTTCTTTTTCTTTCATTATTTATCTGATGATGACGCTTTGGATACACTTCTGGGAAGAAAGCAGGATGACACAAATATTTTTTCGTGCTTCACCCACATTGGGCTATGTCCGAGGAGCATAAAATGGCAATGTAACATTGTACCAAATCCACTAAATCTCACATCCGATTTATAATGTTTGGGATAGATCACTTCTATGACCAGGATCACTGCCTTTATAATGTTTAGGGTTAGCTCACTGTTTCAACAAGGGTCACTCTCAGTTTCCCTCTCTCTGGCTCAATGTCGGTGGATAGGAACACCTTCTTCCACTTCATTTTCTCACTGCTCTAGAAACGATCCACAAATAGTTTAAACACTTGTAGATATCTTCATTATCACAAATGAAATATTCATCTTTAACTATTGATAGATTCTCTATTGAAGACCAAATATCAATTGCAGATGAATATCTCTTTGCACTGGGTGTACCGGGAAAGCCCAAATTTTACCAGCAGCCTCTACACTGCCTTGCATGTAATTCCCAACTTTTCTGAGAAATAAAATTTTCCTGAAACACATCCATTACATGAAACTAATTATTTTATGTGCAAAAACCTTCTTTTATGCACAACCTTCACTTTATGCGTAGATATTTATTTTACGCGCAATATCCATCTCTTACGTGCAACCTGAGATTTACTCGCAAACCCCTGACTTTACTCGAAAAATTTTCATTTACACGCAAACCCTTGCCTTTATACGCAAACATTACATTAATGTGTAACTCGGTTGTGTATTCCAATTTCGTGCACCCGAGATCAGATACTCTCTAAGTCTTGAGATACTTCAAATGAGGGATTCGCTTCATATTTATTGGCAAAATCAACCCCTACATGAAATCCCCTCATTGAGCATGTAATTCACTTAGAGCGGAATAAACACATCTTCGGCGTATCGTTTTTTTCACACACTGCTCAAATAATTCTCACACCTGATGAAAATTCAATTTTCTTGCTTCTGATCCCGAAAAACCTTGTTCAAAAATACAAAAATCCTCTATTTTATACACCATGAAATTATTTCGTGCAAAATTTTCTTTTTCACACACCATGAATATATTTCACAAACTACTATTCTTTATTGCGCACCTTAGAAATATTTAACACACCACTATCCATTTTCTCACACCTCGCTTTATCGAGGTTCTTTAATAAAACATGAATGACCAAAAGCATCTCTTGAACTCTATAATTCACCCTGTAAACCCCCTTTGTCAACAAATTATACATCGTGGTCTGCTTTGCGAATAAACACAACTTGGAGGTCTGTGTTTTCAACAAACACAATCACCTCAAAAATAATTCAATGATACGATGAATGATTGTAGCCCAACACGAGATTTTGGAATCTATTTTAGGAACCATTTTCAATTTTATTCATACATATTTCTTGATGAGGAGGCCTAGTCAAGGCATTTTGACGAGAATTTCCATCCACAGATCTACTTCAAGGTCACCCTATTTATGCCGAATAATTTTCTTGAGGTTTTGGAGAGGGAAAAGGCCAGAGATATAATGTTATAAAGTACTATATCATCATGAGATGAGAGACTTCATGATTCCTTAAGAATTGTAGATATGATTTGGGGTTCCTGATTATTAGGGTCGAGAGATTCCATTCAGCTAGGGGTAGGTCTGAGCCCTCAGTATCTCATTTCTCTAGGGGAAGTAGCTCTCAGGCCTATGAAAATTGTTCATCTATTTTTTGGTAATGTATGTTGAGGTCATCGATATCTAGAGTGACCGAACATTCAGAGTGGTCGGAACAGGCTAAGTGTTTCACTTCATGTTCCTCTGTTGAGGTTGTTTCAACTGCGGAAATATCAGTTGTTTCCACAAGCATTAAATCAGTAGAGAGAAGATGGGAACAAAAGAGGACAACCCCAGGATACTCCCTATCATTAGAGAGAAAAGTGTGACCATGGTGGTGGTCGTCATTAGGGTTATATAGGATGTATAGAAGGTATTGGTTAGCTTCATGCAATATTTTTTCCAACGCCAGGTGAGCTAGACATTGTTTGATGTACCTTTTCGTTGTTTTCTTCTTCAGTTTATGCCTTGTTTGATTTAGGAGTGACACACTCTTTCATATCACCTAGCCTTGTCCATGCCATGGGTATTAAGGTAGAGAGGCTTCTAGTTCCCTTGGCATTGATTACACCAATTGTAGGTCAACCATATTTTTATGAAGTATATATAGGTTGTGAGCTAGTTTTGAGATAACACCTCTCTTGGGTATATTTCTTATGTCTATGAATACAACTATATGATTTCATCATTTGTATGGATTGGATGTATTAGTTCTAGGATTTTATGGACTAATTCCAAAGGTAGGTGTTGTTCTTTGATGTTGATGGAGATCCTGTAGTGTTTTTTGGTGAGTGAAAACCCCAGATGGGTCAGAGGTGTCTTTCGACTTTGTCATCCATAATGGATAATATAATGCTAAGTACATTGGAGGTTCAAGCGTTATTGGTTCCAAAGGTCATGGAAGAGTACCGTTATGTATAATTAGAATAGGTTGTAACGTTACCCCTTCGAGGAGAGATTGAGATTGGGATTGAGCTATATCCAAGAGCATCTCCTATCTTTATGTCTCCATATATGATGGAACCTTTTGAGTTGTGAGAACTTGGTATAAAGATGAATGTCTATTGTAGTGTGGCTTATTCATCCAAGAATGTCACTGTGGTGTGCACCAATTTTTGTGTGTGAAGATGACTGATGGTAGTTAGCGGTTGTGTATCAGTTATAGATGCATGAAGCAACTGATAGTGAAGAACTGCTATCCTTTCCACAGACTGATGATTTATTCGATCTGCAGAAGGGTAAAAGTTGGTTATCAATGATCTATTTTCGTTCGAAGTATTATCAGATTCATGTGAAGGATGAGGATATCCTAGAGACTACTTTTCGTTATTGTCACAACCATTATGAGGTCGTTGTGATGTTATTCGGTGTTACGAATGTTCCAACTGTGATCATGGTGTTGATGAATGCTATGTTTCATCTTTTCCTGGTTATGTTCATGGTTGTATTCATTGTCGACATCCTTGTGTACTCCACATCAGAGGAGGAGCATGCATGACATCTGCATGTTGTTTTGGTAGTTCTTAATCATGAGAACCTATTAGAGATGTTTTCAATGTTTGATTTTTTGGCTCAAGAGGACCATTTCATGGGGAATATTGTATCCCAATGATAGGTATATGTATATCCGTCGAATATAGAAGCAATTGTGTCTTGGGAATATCCCAAGAAAGTGGTAGAGGTGCGATGTTTCCTTGGTCTTCCAGGCTATTATAGGAGGATCATTGGTGATTTCTCTCAGGGTGTGACTCCTTGGATAGCATTAAACAAAAGATATTGGATTTTTGTAGACTAATCAGTGCTCGTAATATTTTGTGACTCTAATGGAGATGTTGGTCAGTGCTCTAGTTCTTTGTCTGCCAGCAGAATGAGTACAGTTTGTGGTCTTTTATGATTCTTCACATCTAGGGTAAGATTTGTTTCTAGTGTAGTAGAGATATATCGTTTATATGGGTCCCAGCAGTTATGTCCTCATGAACCTGACTATGCCACACAAGATATCGAGTTGGTGATAGTTGTGTTTTCCATAATGTTGTGGGGAGATGACCTCATTGGAAATCATTTCATGGTCTTCATCAACCATAATAGAATGATGTACATTTTCTCCTAGTGTGACTTGAACTTGTGACATCTTCAGTTTATAGAGTTCTTATAGTAGTATGACTTTGAAATATTTTATACACCTAGTAATGGGATTTCTATGGCCGATGCACTGAGCCGGAAGTTGCGTAGTGTTGCAGTGTTGGAATTAGGTGATTCCTAGAGTGTAATAGAATAACATTATTCATTACATATCGATATAGGAGAAGTTAGGAAAAGAAGTTATCTTTTTCAGATTATGGTTCATTCTTCTCTGGTGTATACGGTGGATGAATCCTAGTTGGGGGATCATGAAGTGGAGGTCTGGATAGACCAAGTTGTTTGTGGTGAGGCCCATGATGGCTAGTCTGATCAATAACCACACCATGTGTTGTTTTAGGGGAGGATATTTGTTCATATGGTTATTCCTAAGATAGTTCTAAGATATTTCCATAGTGTTTCTATAGCATTAAATCCTAGAATGAAAAAGATGTACCAATATTTGAGTGGTAAATTTCGGTGGTCTAGGTTAAAGAATACACTTGTAGAGTTTGTTTCTCATTTTTTTGGTCTTCAAGAAGGTGCAGGACAAGAACCATGTTCCCGGTTGGTTTAACCATCCATTAAATATTCTTCAGTAGAAGTTCGAGGACATATTGAAGTAATTTTAAACCACTTTACCATGATCTTATAGAGGATATGAAACTATATAGGTAGTAGTGGATCTTTTGAAAAAACCATCCCAGTTGATAGAAATCAAAGAGTATAGCTCAATGGCTGTTATTTTGAGTCATTATCTAGTGGAGGTGGTGAGACTTCATGGGGTCCCTAGGATGAAAATTTCTTATCTACCTCCTCGTTTTACCTCCAATGTGTCGAGTGGTAACCACCATGCTTTCGATTATTAACTATTCCTTAGCAGTACTTCTCATCCGTAGATGAAAGGTCCGAAAGAACGAACCATCCCAACTATTGAAGACATGTTTCATTCTTCTGTCCTTGATTTTAGAGGTTCATGGTTAGGACACATACCATTGGTAGAGTTCTATTACAATAATTTTTTCCAATTCACCATCAGCATGGAACCATTTAAATCCATGGATGTACGACCTTGATGTTCTCCGTTGTCCTGGACTAGGGTCGGAGATTCAACAATTCTCAGGCCAGAACAAGTACAGAATACAACACAGATGGTTTAGGTGATACTCTATAGGATAAAGATAGTGTAGGATGATCATAAGTCCATTGTCAATTATTCGATGAGAAAAATATAGTTCTATTTTGGAAATTATATTTTTCCTAAAAGTGAATCCTCATTGTGGGAAGGGATTTTTTGGTCATGGTAGTTATCTCTCTCCCTAGTTTGTTGGGCCTTTCGAGGTGTTTGATAATATAGAATCCATTCCTTACAGAGTATCACTTCCCCCACAGATGATCTAGATATATAGTGTTTTTCACATGTCACAACTTCATCATTATCTTCAGGATAAACCTCACATCATCGATTGAAGTGAGATCAATGTTGACGATGATGTGACATTTGAGGAGAAGAATGTAGAGATACTAGAACAACAGGAGAGGGTGGCTCACGGGCATGTTATGCCTTTGTTTGTTACTTTTGGTGGCACAGTGGATAGATGGACATTACCTATGAATTTTAGTCATAGATACATACTCATTACCTTGTGATATTTTATTTTTATCACTTTTAAGGTAATGATGTTCATTTTGTGGTTGTAGAACATTTCTATTTATGATTTTAATTTCTCTTGTTGCATACTGTAGATTTCTCTATTTCTTAGAGGTATCCTCCAGGTGAGAATGTTTAGGAGATAATTTTACATTTTGGTAGGTATCAAGCTGTTTAATTAACAGCATGGTTGGGGTCCTCTAGTGGTGAGAGCCATGAAAGGTATTTTTTGGGGTGGCAATTCAGATGAGCCCTTTTTTGTTTCCAATCTACGATGGTTTTCGATTCTCATGGAATGTAATTTTTTGATAGGTATCGGATGTAATGGCCCAGATCTCTCTGGTCCATTGCATTGTATAAATCTGGTGTTTGAGGTGTTATGTGAGGTTAAGGTGACTTATTTCTAACACATTACTAAATTTCTAGTGCTGTGAATAGTGTTACTAGTTCTGTGAACAGTTTCATCATTAGGTGTACAATGATAAGTTGGTTGATAGTGAACGTTGATTCATCTATCAATAGGTATACAGTGACCAGTAGGTGTAAATTGGATGGTGAGTCATCTATTGATAGGTTTACAGTGATCAATAGGTGTACATTGATCCATTGGTGTACAGTAATAAGTGATTCTTCTATCTGTAGGTGTATAGTGATTGGTTGGAGTACAGTGATCAGTGATTCATCTATCAGTATCTATAATGTGATCAGAAGGCGTATAGTGATCAGTGAGTCCTCTATCAGTAGGTGAAAAGTTATTGGTATTTGTACAATGATCAGCAGGTGTACAATGATTGATAGGTGTACAATCATCGATGAGTAATCTACTTGTTGGAGAACAGTGATCTGTAGGTGTACAATGATTAGTGAGTCTTCTATTGGTATGTGTACATTGATCGGTAGGTGTATAGTGATCAGAGATTCATCTATCAGTAGGTGTATTGTGATCGGTAGGTGTACAAAGCTTGGTAGGTGAATAGTGTTTCCTGATATTGGTAGGTGTACAATCTTTCCAACTATCAATAGTTGTACAATGTTTTCAGCTTCCTACACTTTCACCCATTTGGCATTTTCATTGATCTAAAACACATTCAAATCCCCATTTTAAGAGATTTAAGAATGATTCAAAGCCCATAAATCCTATCAAAATTTTCCAATGTGTCTGGGTGCCTTTACTTGGTTAAACTGTGTAGTCTTGATAAGTCCACCTTTAATGGAAAATCTAAATAACATGTAAACCACTCCTCAATTTATATTTTCAAAAGGATTGAGATACCTTCCTCCCTTGATCTTCCTCTCCATTATCATGGTGTGATGTACCTTAGACATTTTTTTCATGAGGAGTTGTATGAATGTTCTATCGTTGGATCATTTCCCCTTGGATATTGTCCTATTGCATACACACCCCTATTTTTGTGAAACTAGAAAGTGTAGATCTGTCACTAATATAAGGAATGATGAACCTTTGGTCTTCTAGGTTCCTAAATTTTTTTCCTCTTGGTCCCCATTTCCATGTTAGGGAATGTGATCTCCTTGTTTCTAATGGAGATTTCTCAGTTGTTGGTTGGTACAGTGGTGATGCAGCATCTTCAGGTGGATTTAGTCATTGCGGGAGAGGAGATTGAGATCTATTGTGTCAGTTTGTTCTCATGATAATAACGTCAGAAACCATTTATGGAAAGGGATTCATGGATTATAAATTATTTTTATGTGAATTCATAGAGTTAGTAGTTATTATCCACCATATTACAATGAAATTGACATAATAAAAATTTCAACCTCATTAAAGAATTGATATCAATTTTCACATGATGTTATCACCGCTTTTATGCAAGATAGTGTGATATCTATTATTTTCTTTTTTAGAATGTCATTCCTAATGGAAATTTTTTAATAATGTAAATATGGGACTAGTTGTTAGTAAATTGTACAATGATAAATATGAATGTAAAATGAATCTGTTTGTTGTTGTAATTTGATGATATTCAAATGGATAATGTTATGCATGTTTAAATTAATCGGTTAATTCAATATAGAATAATGAACTAGTTGAGTGATAAAGATAAATCCTTGAGGTGTTTTGTGTAAACCTCTTTCTGAAAAAGTACAAGATCATTATGCATTGGAGGTGTTACTACTTGCTTCATGTGAAGGATGAATTCGTTGTTTTGGGACAACAACCTCATTTCTATGTTAATTTTTTCATGCTTCTTGGGTTGTGTTTGAGTCTAGGATGGATGAAACTAGAGGGATGTTGTGGTATTTGGGGGAATGGAGGAACATTTGTGGTGGTGGTTGCAGTTGATGCATAGAGTGGAGAGATGCATTGGTTAATGCATGTGGGTGGCTAGGAGGACATGGGGGATGGTGGAATAATTTGATGTTGGGATTTCACATTGATATGCATGTGGTTGTTGTTGAATCTAATGTTTTTTTGTCTACATTAATTTCCCAGCTGATTGACATTGATGGCCTTTCTTACCCTCTGTCCAAGAGAGGTAGATATGCATGAGGTATATCAGGTGATTTAGATGTTTAGCATCAAGATGATAGATAGGCCTACGCTCCTACAATCAGTGGAGAAGACTAGACATGTAGTTGATCTACTTACAGTGTTTACCCCTTGTGTTTGGATTCTTAAAATTCTTTTCTAGAATACATGGAATTATGGAATGTGTTAATGTTGTTAAATTAATGAATAAACAATTGTTTGAACCATGGGGGTTGGAGCTTGTTGCGATGAAATATTGAGGTTGTGTTTCAAAGAAGCAATGGACTCCACATGGTTATGCTTGGAGGGCATAATTTTTGGATAGAATTGTAATTAGATTCAATAGAAAAAATGATAATTGTTAATTAATGTTTAAATAATTAATAAACTTAAAGTGAAACTGATAGAAAGTGATAAAGTAACTTAATATAGCTCTTTAAGTTGTTGTGTACTTATAGGATACATAGTTTAAGTTGTGGAAGCTAGGATTCTGAGAGAAGATAAATATATTTGGTTCTAATACTAGGTAATTCCCATAGTGTGAATGTCAGATATATTATATTCTATAATTTTGTGTTTCTATATGCTACTCCACCCTTTTGGTGAGGGAGACTAACACCCCAAAGATTCAAAGCGCGGGGGGGGGGGGGGGGCTCCCCAACGTCCCAATGGGAGGATGGGTGGGTGACTAGCCCCCCATTTTCCCTACTATATTCTCTTGGTAGTTACTTTTCCTGGTATGCACGATGGTTAGTTTAAACCATATGTGAATATAGAGGGTTGTAATGTAATGGGTTTATTTCACACACATATATTCTGGATATAGTTTCATATGGAATACTAAAGGTGTATTTTGTATAAGCTATGATTGATTGAAGATCCTTATTCGGAATATGGGATATAATGTCTTGAGATATAATACACTTTCTATGATACACACTGTGTGAGCTATGGTGGCTCCAGGAAAGATACCTGGTTACTTTTAGTTGTGTGGTTGTGGGGGTGAGTTACAAGAGGTGCATGTTATAGTGCTTCACCCAGGTTAGTGGGGGTATGCCTTTTGTATATAGAGGCTTAGGATGTGCGATGTTAGGGAGAAGAAGAAAACTAGTTGGGATGTGGTATTGGGGAAACCTATATATTCTCTTTTATATTATACTATCTTGTGTCTGATGCTTGGTGAGGGTAGCAGTGGTGAGTCTTGGAACATTGTATACATACTAGGTGACGTGTTAGTTTCACTTGTTGATCACTGTGCTTTAGCATGATTTAAATAATTTTTCATGAGAGGCTATAGGGAGGATCCTACTGATTATAATTTTATATTCACCCTACATTATATAAACAATTATTCAGGTTACATGGAGCATGTTCGATATCAGGCTGGTTACTACTATCTCACACGTTTTGTATGAAATGTTCGAGCATTTCGGTCACTGTCATTTTTCATTCTTTTTCTACATACAAATTTCCCATTAATTTGTATTATTTATTCATGAAATTATATATATTTACATTGTATTATTTTATATTGTATTATAAGTAGTATTTGGTTGGGTTTTTTTTCATATCTCTTTCTTTTTCATTTATTCTTTAAGAGGGAAATTCCCCCCATCATTGTGTTTACTATATCCTCAGTAAAAGTCACTAATGTTGGGTCTACTGTAGGTGGGACTCTTGGGTCTTTATCTCTTTTCTCACATTTGAGGCCCATAAGGTGTATAGTTTTTGGGTAGGGGCTTGTGACAATAAAAATCTAGTCATAATTTTTTTCTTAACCTCAACCCTATGGAAAATAAAATATTAAGATATGAATTCTTTAACCAACCTCTTCATTGAAACCCAAAAACCCCTTTAATGTATGATGCATATTTATTTTTCGAGATTTTACTTCTTGGGATGGGATATGAAACTATGAAAAACCCACATATTACATATTTATAAGAAAAAAACTTCCCCTGAATTAATACTCAGCATTTATCATCTTTTAACAATAACCAATTAAAATTTCCATGAATGATATAATATCTCCATTAATCTACATAAGAGACCCAAAATTGATATTCCACCACTTTATAAAATATGGGATAATTCAAGTGACACCCCAAGCTCATTTTTATATACTATTTAAATTTATTAATGGTTTTACATTTCCCCATTTTGTTTTTATATAATCCAAGAGTTTATAAATTGTTTTTGGTGGAATTGTAGTGTCCCGATGTAGTCTATAGAAGACCAAGATACAAAACATGTTTGTTATTGTAAAGGAAAACACCAAATATTATGAATTTTATATTTGGAGGGGGCTGTATAAGAGGATACTCATATTGAGTATATAGTTAGCCACAAAATAGCAATGGGATTTGCAGAGTTTAGGGTTATGCGTAATTATTTAACTTTATATATTATTAGGTCACACTGTTTCTTGGGGATTTTTGGTATGAGGGGGGGGGGGGGTTAAGGGTTTACCTTACATAGACTCTTACTATGTGGATCTGAGGAGTTCCATGGTTCAGGGTCATCATAGTATTATTGGGATTGTCATGACATGCAACTTTCACCATAAGGAAAATGGATACATTTTATAATCCAAGAGGTTTGTGTAGATTGTTTTTTTTTATTATAGATGGAACTACACTGAAGCTGTAGGGTCAGGCCACTAGGGTTCCCAATACGGGGGTAGCATGTTATATCTAAAAGGACTATTGCATGTTCTGTGTCTGCCTCATTTTTAATGGAGTTTATAATGTATTCACCCTATTTGAACATAATGATTTTGGTAGCAATTTTATCCCATTATTGATCATTTTTTAGCCAAGGTGTGTGCCTACTCATTCATACCCTTCTCCCTTGGAAATTTCAAAGATTCTTTCCAATTTAGAGTCACATTCTTCGAGTACTGTGTTTTATTTACAATAACTCTCCCCTTCCCCTTCATTTATAGCCCAATTATCGTCATGGTGACCTAGGGCTAATGTTTCTCAAAATTTGATTGGAATTTTTTATATATATGGTTTCTAATTGATCCATAAAGGTTCTATCAGATTCCAAAGGTGGATAATTTCCTTCATTTTAAAATAAATGGTATTGAGGTTGGTTTCCCCATATATTAACCATTAAATTTTATATCCATGATTTCTTACTAATTTAAATTTATTATTTGGATCTCTATAAGTAATAATAAATGTTATTGAGGATTATTGATAATGGAAACTTGATTTATAATTTATATTCTTTGAATATGATTTTTTGTATTATTTTATTTTTACAAATCCATTTTACTTAACCATACACACCAAACGTTTTAATATATGATGGAATGGAATTATTAATGAATTCTGAAATCTAATGATATATTTATGTTTTAAATGTTATTTTTAGAGGAATACATCAATTATAAAAGGAAAGCATAGTCTTTAATAAAGGATGTTCTATTATTCTAAAATGTATTGTTTATTATTTGGTGTTATGTGATTGATTTTATTTTTTTTTTGGATTTTACCTTTTAAATAATGATTATCTGGCTCACATAGCTTCTTAATTGATTTTTTTCATTATAAAAAACACCGTTGAAAATTCCATTTTTTAATATATTTTTACCACTGGGGAAAGTGTCCCTATTATAGGATAATATTATGATATTTTTTAAAATTGATGGGGATTTTTACTAGAAGCGGTTCTCGGGGGTGAGGCATTTTCTACAGTCATGTTTCATACAATGAAATATATATTTATTTTCATATAATGATTTAATAAAATTAATATCATCATCTCTATATTATGCATAATGGGAAACTGTAATTAGTTAGTGGAATTTTTAATATCACATGTTGTAGTAGATTATGGTCATTTTAGGTATTTGTTTCCATATAATAGTGTATGACTTCATTTGGGAGTTTTAACCTTTATTAGGGTATGTAAGGAAATACTTTGGTTCTGGGAGGTTGGATTGCATCAAGAACACTAGTTATAATATATCTAATATTATTATTTAATCGTACAAACCCTATGCACCTAAGATCTCATACTCACTAGTAATAGGATCTATTATTTGGGTTATGATTACATTACTTAGATAATAGTTAGTTGATTACTGTTTATACTACTCGTGTCTTAATAACTCTTTTATAACTATTTTTATGTTATTTTTATTTCTTTATCTTTAGAATAAATAGAGTGTTAACTTTTGAATTAATGGTTAAATAACGTAAAAATATTTTGGAACTCTTTAAAAAATTAGGAAAATGGGTGTTTTAATGGAAAATGGTTTTTGGAAACGTTTAAATTTAATGTTAAAAATTAAACTATTTTAATGGAATTAGGAAAATAAAAAATAATTAGTTTTTGGTCTAAAATTAAATAAAAAATTATATATGTAAATGATATGTCAAACATGAGAAAAAAGGGATCTTAAATAAAAAAGTTATCTATTAGGTGTGGTTTCTATAACTTTCCTACTAATCATTGTGCTTATACTAACATATTAATTTTAGTTTTAGGTTTATGAATTAGTTATACTTTTGTCACTATAGAGCGATGGTTGTACTGAGGATGGATGGTGACCCTGGTGCCACATAAAGATTGTAATAGGTATTATTGTATTTTTTTTTGTTTTTCATCTCTCTTGTATTATTTAAGTCATCCATTCACAGAATAATTTCTTTTTTAGTTTTATGTTCTTACTTAATATTGATGTTCTTTTATTTATTATATGCTATTTGGTTCTAGTAATTATAAAATATTTAATTTCTTCTGGCCCATGGACCACTAATATATATAGTGTTCATGATTAATTTATTATTATAACCATCATGTTTTATTATATTATTATTGGGATTAATAATTCCCATATAAAATATTCATATGACTTGATACTAGTTTTCATGCAAGAATGATTGAGAACATGCCTCAGTTATGTCAGGGGTAGGCTTAGGGTTTCATGTTAAATGGAAACAATGGTATGAAATGAAAATTTATATTATTTCATTGGATATAGAGAGTTCCTATATTCTAGATAATCCCTTTTATTTGGTAGGTAATAGTGTATTGTATATAAGATTGTAGGTACGTTGACTGTTGGTAGAAAGAAGTGTTGGCCAACACTATTAGTACCAAACATTGAGTAGCCATGTAATATCCATTTTTCAGTAGTGGGTTCTACATTTATTTTATTTATATTTTATGTGTTTTGAATTTTATTATTGATTTTGTGAGCTGCATATAATCTTTCTCATGTTTGGGGGGAATTGGGAGCTGAACGAGTGGCACATAGTGGGCTTGAATGGTATGGTAAAACATTTATAACCCATATTCTTGGTGATTAACTCAACAAAAAAATAATATCATTACAACATTGTCTAAATAACAATGTGGACAAGTAATTCATGGTCACTAACATTCCTTGTGTTTTGAGATAGAATTTCCTAATTTTTACATTTTTTTCGTGATGTGTTTATGTTTTTCATGTAAAATTTGTTTCAAAAATATTCATCACAGGGTTTAAAATGGTATTATTTTGGTTTTATAATTTTCAAATGAGTTTTTTAAAATGAATTTAAATATGATTTTTTTTTGAATATCCAATAAATTAGTTTGATGGTTTCTTAATTTTATATTAAAGGTCATTCCAAAAAAAGACATTTAATAGTATTGTGGTGAAATGTTCTATATTTTTAAAATTTTGATTCTTTTAGGGGCTTAATTTTATTTTTTAACTTTTAAAAATTATGTATTGTGGATTAATATTTTTTATATGAGTTATTTATTCTATTAGGGGTAAATTTATTTGGAAATTTTTGATTTATATTTTGATGGATGTTGTAAATGATGTGAGATTAGATAAATTCAAATGAATATTTGTCAAAATCTTATATATAAAATGAGATTTATTTTCATTCAATATATTTTGTAGATTAAAATTATTTTATCACTATCATATGGTGTTGTGATAGAAATTTTAAGAGTGTTTTTGGGAAGCTTTATAAATAAATACATTAGTTTTTATTAAACAATTTCAAAATTATAATGATTTCAAAGGTTGGATTTTATTTTTTAAAACATAAAATGTGATTTTTTATTATGTTAAAATTGTTTTTGATTATAATGATTTTTTATTTGAAAAATATTTGAATTTTTTTTTTCAAATGAACATGGATTATTTTGTAATGAAATACATGTATAATCTTATATTTAATCTGGTGTTTTAGAAATGATATTTTATTTGCGTTTTCAAAATATAAATTATAATATTGAGAGGGAGAAAATGTTTTTATAGTGTATTTACTTTTATGACGTCCTTTTTAAATTTTTGATTTAAAATTGGTGAGGTTTTGAAGAAAACTAGATATTTTTATGACTTTTTCCTCCTTGGAATGTTTGAATGAAAAATTAAGATTTCATTTGTTTGGGATATCCCATAGGGTGATTCATTTAGCTTGTCAGGTGTAGTCTAATTTTATAATGTTGATGGTTATCTAATTTGGGTCATATTGTATCCGAGCATAGAGTAGGTGATGTTTCATCAATGGTTCATAATTGGAATGATATAGTAATTTTTCCAATTGAGTTCCCTTTGATGTAATTTTGTTCATATTTTAGAGATTCATTCCTTGATGATCAGTTGTATCATTGTTCCTAAGGTGATGTTATCTTAATAATGAGGTTTTTTCTTTAAGGGGTTATACCCAGGGAGTTCTCAATGAATTCTTGATTGACATGAATGAAAGTTACCTATAGAATAGGGTATTCTCTAGACAAATTCATGTTTTTTTACGATGGGTTCACTTGGATTTTGTTTTCAATGAGTAGTGTCCAAGGATTCCTATTTTCCACCCTATTCATATTTTTTATATTTCTTTATCTTGTTTATTGACATTCTTTTTAAGGTGACTTCAGTCACATATCTTTCTTACTTACAAATCCTATCCTCTTTGTTCTTATTTAAGTTGGTGTTATTTTAACATCACAACCTTAGTGACAAAGCTACAATTTGTTAAAGATGATATTTTTTTCATATGAATTTGTTTAGTGTCTCATATAGACACTTGTTCTTAAATTTGGTTATCAACCGTGGTATGATAAAAATATGGTTGCATTTTGGGAGTGAATGGTTTTTAAGAGACTTAGATTAATAAAAGAATCTAAATACTGTGGGGATACCACCATGGATGAAGCGTGTACAAATTCTAGTTCTCTTTTACCTAATTTGAGATTCTATAAATAAGGAGGATGCGATAATACATAATTAAGGGTTTGTTCATTGATTATTTCTTGACCAATCCAACTATAAGAAATCTTTTTCATATTTATAAAACATAGATACTTAGTATATTTCATCAAGACTGATAATCGGGTTTTGTGTGTCTATTATGTCTCCACCTATTGAGTCTTGGTGATCCATTCTTCTTGGGATTGTGTGTTATAGTACGTCACATGTGTATTTATTTCATTCTTTATAGTATTTTATAGATATGTTATTTAATGAAATTTGTTGTTTGTGGTGTGTTCCATTCCCACAATGATGATTTTTTATCTAATTGAAATCTAGGGTTTTATTATTGCTTTGTGTCATTAAATTTTTCAAACCATTTCGTTCCTAAGATTGAGGAACCTCCTTACTTTATGAGGTATACATTTCATTCAATAATTTATATGGGGAAGAAATTTATATGATTGAAAGATTTTTTACACCGTGAAGTATATTTTTATTACTATGCTACAACATTTTTATTAAATAAAGGTAAATTTTAGTAGTAGTTTATAAAACAAACACAAAAAATTCACATTTATTTCTTGAGGGTTTTTCTAAAAAAACACAAAATCTGTAAAAAAATAAAAAACATTTGTTCTATTATCCATGATGTAGATTAAACTAAACATAATACCTTCCCCCATTTCGAAATCCTCATTATTTTATAGATTATTTACAATCATAGGTTTTATAACTCTCACCCATTCTTTTCATCATTATGAACATTATGTTCAAGGTATGTTGATATTATATCATGACTCTATTGTCACCCCCCCATTTTTAATATACTTATTGTATTCCATTATACCGAAGAATGTTTTCCATTTTTATAAGATTCATCCTTATTATATGAGATTATATGGTGATTTCTATTTGTAATCTAGGTTTCATGGAATGTAATGGTTGGTATGAATCAATAATGGGGTTGTGTAGTTTGGGATGTGGGGGTCTATATTAATGGTATTATAGTGGTTTATATGGTTCATTTTTTGAATGATTATTTTTTATGAACTACAACATCAGGTGAGATTTACCATACTATGAGAATATACTAAGTATTGTTTGCTATTAGGGACATGAACTCTAGGAATGAGTGATTATTTAGTTTATAAATTTATGGAGTTGGATAATAAAAGCATGGAATAAGTTGTAGTGATTTCTATGTAGGTATGATTTCATTAAGACTCATATATCATTTTATATTGTCTTAAAGGTGCATAAGGTTTTTGTGTTCATGGATTTATTTATTTCCTCCATAGGATAAGAGATTAAAATTATATTACTTTAAAAAAATGTAGTTTTAAAGAATCTTACTTTTGGGGGTTCTTCAATATGCTTTTTATGACATAATATTTTTTAAAATTTCATATTGGGGAATTTTTTATATTATCATATGGTTAAATTGTTTTTTTAAGTTAATTGAAAACAAATATAGTCACCTAAGTCCTTTTAAAAAGAATTTGTGTTTTGATTATAAGTATTTTTGTAATATTTGATCTTTGGTATTGAAAAATTATTATATTTGTTAATAAAAACAAAGGTTTTTTATATTTGTTTTATATGTCTTGTGGCTTTTAATATATGAATAATTTCTATCTCAAGGGTATTAAAAATGGTTTCTATGAATATGCAAATATATTTTTGTGTTTTAAAATTATTCTAATTCTCATTATATTCATATTTTTACAATACATTTGTAATTAAAAATTTGAAAATAAAATTTATAATTATATTTTAGTCATTTATTGAAACCTAATGGTTTTTGATTTTATGTCCATTAGAGGTTTCTATTTAGACAGAAAATTTGACTAAAATTTTGGAAACAGTTAAATATCATTTTTTATATGAGTTGATATGGGTTAATGGTGGTATCAATATTGACACTGTGGATTCAATAATGGGTTAGAGGGACCAATTAATGTTGAGTTTTTTTTCTATATAGTAGGATTTCGAAAGTGTGTCTCATATATAAGTTAGCTAATTATTTTGGGTGTTTATTTATTATACATGATTACTTCATTTGATATGTATCCCAAATAGAATAGAGAAAATTGTTCCTTTTAATATACGGTCGTTAAATATCTTGAGTTATCTATTTAGGGGGAATGTACTGTTTTATGTTATTATTAAAATTTATTATTTAACATTATTTTTGTTTCAGAAATCATAGCAAGGGGGTTATATATGGACCAATGTTAGAAAACATTACCTAGGAACCCACCATAGTATGTGAAGGGTATAGATGAATTTTTAGAAATTTAAACCAAAATTTGATCTGTTAATTAGACAATAAAATGTCAATGTCCTAAATTGACATTATTAATATTTTATAAAATAATATTTTGTCAATGGATTTAAAATTATAAAAATATTTTATTCATACAAATGAATATTATATGGTTAATGAAATCCACAAAGTATATTTATTGGTTATTTTTGAGTTTTATAGTAAAATTAATTACCCTTAAGGGTTAAAAAACATTTATTGCACATTAACTGTTAAAAGGATTTGTGGGGGGATAAAACCTATAGATAAGGGTTAAAAAATATCCAAAAAAACTACTTGAATATATTTAATGAGTGTATATAGACTTATATCCAAATTATGTTATAATTATATAAATTTTGATCCATTTTCACATTAGCAACAATATTTATTAATTTATTATTGAATGACATTTTAAAAGTGACCCTCACCACAGTTATATTACAGAAACCCTTACCTCAATAACTTTAATGATATTGTGGATTATACCACAACTAAAGCCTTAAAAAATGTCTTCTTAACCTCTTTATGTTCATTATATAGATGATGGTATCCTCAAAATATTAACACTAGGGTCTTTAAGAGGAGAAACAAATGACTTTGTCAAAAAAAAATGTAATTTCATTAATGGATCTAAATATTTTTTTTACTTATACTTATATCTATTATAAATATATTTTATTTATAATAAAATTTTAACATAATTATCCTCAATATACTGATATTTTATCATGATTATGGAATCACCATTATCCACCTTCTTTCCCATCAAATGGGTAGTGAAAGCATCCCTCATACGTACACATGACTTACCATCACCATGTACTGATACAATTAATTATTAATCACCATAATCTATGGATGTTAATTATGATGGGATTAATGTTTATATATTATATTTACAAGATAGCTAGGATTAAAAAAAATTAATTATTATTCATCATTCATTTCTCCATCTACTGAAATAATATGACTGTGTTCAGGCATATGTTTGACCTACCATCTACATGGATTGTGTAATAAATTTTAATATCCTTATATTAATGGATTTATTTAAGTATATATGTCACAAAACATCCAAATGGGGACAATTATAGGACTCCCCAAGCCCACCTCGAATAGGCCAAGGACTAGTGACCAGCTCTGAGTAGGAAAATCACTTACATAAAAGACATTGCATCTGTACCTATAATCACACAAACATCTTGAAGCCAGTATTATTCTGAAATGTAAACACCACTAAGTAAAAAATTCATTCAAAATACTATATCCCAAAACAAGAGTATAATATTGAATTTATTTGAATGTATACAAGGCCAAATACTAGATCACTAAAAAGTTTTAAAAACACAACTCCATCCTTTAATATTATAGTTACTGAGACTAATGTCTAAAAAGATAAAGGAACACATCACAGTCTATTTGCTCCCATAAAGAACTTCTTTGTCCTATTATTCCCAAGAATTCATCAAAATGTTGATCATCTTTAGAAGACATGACACATGCAGGCAAAGTCAGTGTTGGTATGAGTATAAAAATACCTAGTAGGACACCAAAAAACAAAAATGGAATTCCAAAAAAATACCACAAAAAAATTCCACAAAGGAATTAAAAAAATGAAAGTACAGTTTGGCCAACAAATGTATATGTCTCCATCATATATAACAAGAACATCCATATATACTCAATCCAAGGCATAATGTCTAGAGGTTAACTAGAATCTAGACAAATGATTCCACTCTAAGCATACATGTTCTAGGATAACTCACTCCTTGAGACATGATATCATCAGAGACACTCAAGAAGAGGATTGATGAATTTTGGACCCTCTGAAAGAGAACACATTGGTCAAGGAAGACTATGATACATAGAGAAAGGATCCTTCCAAAAAACACTAGAGAATTCAACGTACCCAATATGGATCAGCCCACAACGTGGAAGATATTACCTAGAAACACTAGGGAACCCCAATAATCATACTAATGCATCCCACTAGATGTATGACTAACACCCTTCCCTCAGTGGTTATGTTGATTCCACAAACCTCCACAAGGGGTGATAGAGGAACGAACTCCCGTCCCATGGGAGGATACCATACTCTATCCGATACTTGGCCACTCGAGGGGATTATGATCCAGTTATGTAGATGTTATAAAATATGAAAACCTCTAGGAAAGGACCAAGGGATCACTCTAAACCTATACATGCACAATAAAGGATAACATATAGTCTCACGAACCCTTTATCAGAGTACATGGTGCGTTCCTAGGGGTACACGACATGTACATCTATCCAAAGTCTTTCCCAAGTGAAAGAACATCACAAAAAATATATTCTATATATATATGGTTCGTAGGATGGGTATATAACATGTCGAGACACACAGTTCTCTATCCATGATGCTTGGTTATGTCGATGTTCTGAAGCTAGGCACGTGTACCAGTTTGTGTATACTAAAGTGTGTTTATTTCTAATTACTCGACATTCTATCTGGCCATGTAATGTTACTAGTGCCTGTGTACTCTCAAGTGTACACGTTGAGTCATCCTAGTAAGGTCACATGATGTGTGACAATGGTCACACACTGTGTGGTCCATAACTATGGCAAAACCCTGGAACTGTAGTGAAGGGGCCCTACACACCACACAATCCCAGATTACATGCTGTTTGGGTAATTTTTTTTTATAATTCCCATTCTTCCTCTACAAATCCTGTCTAGGGATCCTCCTTCAATGTACTAATTAATTAGCTATGAAATCAATGATAGAAAGTCATCCCTAGCTTACCATCCCTGAACAATGCATCCCATCATATGATATACTAAAAAATGGATCAAATCATCGTTCATCATTGTGCATCTAAGAACACTAAATCGTAAATCATATGCCATCATATTTGTTCAATCTCTATCATCGCACATCCATTGTTCCATGCCTATCTTATATCTATGATATCAGATCATTTACCTAAGAAATGTGTGCATGAAGATAAATTGATTTGGAATAGTCAAGTCATGGTCCAAAAAAAGAATACCCACGAAAAATGATGAATCAGGGGGAAAACCACATATAAAAAGTGGAATGAACCTCGATCGATGTTCATGTAGATATCTATAAATTTATGTAAGATCATCAATGAATATATTTAGAAGTAATTCTCCCCACCATACCCCATAATCAACCCATCACCTAAGGTGATCGATCCTCAAACCAATCCGTTCTTCGATTTATTTGAGATCATCACTGAAATTAAGAATGATGAATATAACAATTGAACCATACACCCTAATTTGATTCACTTCGATCACTGACAAAGAAAAAAAGCAACATCATCTTCATCGATAAGGTTCATTGAATCTGAGGTGTGTCGTTCAATCGATCCATCTTCATCTACCAATGATTTCCACAAAGGTTCTTTCTCCATGACTGTAGATTAATTATAGGGTTGTGATGATACACATGAATTTCTTAAAAATAATTAATAAAAATAATCTTTTTGTCTCAAAATAATTTCTTTGTAAGATTATTTTATTTATGATTATAACATCTAGGACTTTTTTTGCAGACGACTATACTGACTAAAGTTAACTCTTACCTAGGTTAAATCTTCCATTCCGAGCACAACCGTTCCCTGGTATTTTTGATCAAGGTACCAATTAATATATTCTTTCATATTTTGAGTAAGGTTTCTATGTGTTCTATCATATAGTGTAATATTTTTCAAAATATTTTCCTAGTAACCCAAGGTCTCAGAATCACATGTCGTCTCTGCTCCTAAACTCATAATAAATTCATATAATATCTAAAAATAATATATAGAAAATATGATATGTTAAATTCTCCTCAACTTGGGGATTTACTTCCCCAAAATCCAAAATAAGGGCTACTCAAATGTATGAGGGTACGAAGCATAAATCTGAGCCTCCATCTCCCATATTCTCTCCAAGAGATTCTATTGAAGCCACTAGACACACTCTAGAGGAATCACTCACCCATAATAGATCACATCCTTCAGACACTACATCTCTACTGAGTACTCACCAAAAGATTCTCCATACATGATGTCAAGCTCTCCGAAATTTAGGAGCCACGATAGATCATGCACATATCTCCTCAACAACAACATGTGGAAGACATCATGTACCTTCTCTAACTAAATAGGTATATGAAATTAGTGTTCTACCTCTCCACCTCTACATAGTACCTAGAAAGGGTCGTTGAACCTTACAGTACTACAAAAACGGGCAATAACAGCGCTAAAATCGGGCTTTAACAGCGCTAGAAAAGCGCTGTAAAGCTCAGCGCAGATAAAGGGGGGGTCCTTTAACATCGCTTTTTTAGCGCTATTAAATTTCACCTTTAACAGCGCTAAAAAAGCGCTGTTAAATGTCACCTTTAATGGTGCTAAAAAGCGCTGTTAAAAGATACCTTTAACAGCGCTAAAAAAGGGCTATTATATGTTGCCCTTAACAGCGCTTTTTTAGAGCTGTTAAATATCTATTTTAACAGAGCTTTTTTTGCACTATTAAATGTCGCCTTTAACAGCGCTAAAAAAGCGCTGTTAAATCCCTTCCAGCTGCTAATAAAAAACCTGCACTAGTACAGCCAACCGAGCAGACCTGCACAAAAACCTGTATATCAACCACAGACCTGCACAAAAACCAGTATATCAACCACAAGCATGTCATCAACCGATCACAACCCAACCAAACAGTGTTCTTACCATGAGTTAGATACCATCTACCCAGAAACCAAAACTACCTCATTACATAGTATCCCAAAATATTCCTACACAACTCAGAAGATAAATACTAGAAAATTCCACTATGCATTGTTTCTCCTTGGATTGCCACTTGGTTTTGACAAATCGTGCAGAGCCCGTGCTCCTTGAATCATTCTGCAATACATAAAAAGGATATCCTAACTCTCCCAACTATCACCCTTAGTAATTATGTATATTAATACAAAAAAGGTAACATATCATAAATTGGGGGACTATAATGAGACATCAAGATTAACATTCTATATATAGGATCGATGTCTGGTAGGATTGGTTGCGTTGATACATGACTCTACCTGGACATCAAAAATAGATATATGATCTCACTCCAGGACTTTCAAAGAGACTCCAACTATGTCTTGGACATCCTGCTGAAGCGATCGTACTACCATAAGTCGGAAAAGATACCAAAACCATCCTAGGAAGGATCGTGGGAGACAACCCTAATGAAATATGTCCTTGATATAGTGTTCAAAGAGATCAATCATGGTACATAAAATTATGTGTCATTTAAAGGGTCACATGCCTTGTCGCTTTACCCTGGGTAACTCCAATGTTCAGCTGCCTGTGTGAATATACATGTCATATCAATAGGAAATTACATGGCATGTTAAAAAACATATACGTGTTACCCTTTGATCTTGTGTCCTCTTATGCACCCTTGCCCTATGTTAGTACATGACGTCGATCTCGTGTGATTCTTCCTGTGTATCTGTACAAGGGATAAACTGCGTAGCTGGCTCATTAAAGACGTGTAGTGGGATATATTCCATGTAGGAAAGCCATGTAATCCACCCCAGGTTTGACTCGTACACGTCACATATGACCCATGGATCATTGTACTAAAGTGTTAACACAATCCTAAGGCATTTGGTCGGTTTCCCGTATGTTAGTTGTTGATTTCACTTAAAAATAAATCCATTTTGAACAAAATAGAGGCACTTTGAGTGGTGTCGGCCACACCGGGCCTCATATTGAGTTGGGGTTGACTCTTACACATCAAATTTGACCCATGGATCATTGGCCTTAAGTTTCAACAGAATCCAAATGCGTTTGGTCGGTTTGCCGCATGTCAGTTGTTGATTTCACTTAAAAATAAGTCCATTTTGAACAAAAGAGAGGCACTGTGAGTGGTGTCGGCCACACCGGGCCTTGGATTGATGCGGTGTTGAATCGTACACGTCACACATGAGTCATTGATCGTTGTGAAAAAGTATCAACGCAATCAGAAGCCGTTAGATCGGTTTGGCGTATGTACGTAAAATATTGTCCATTTTAAACTAAATACATACACTTGGAGTGATACCGATCACACCGCGCCTCTGATTGAGGCGGGGTTGACTCGTACACGTCACATTTGACCCATGGATCATTGTCCTTATGTTTCAATAGAATCCCAATGCGTTTGGTCGGTTTGTCGTATGTCAGTTGTTGATTTCACTTAAAATTAAGTCCATTTTTAACAAAACAGTGACACTGTGAGTGGTGTCGGCCACACCGGGCCTCAGATTGATGCGGTGTTGAATCTTACAAGTCACACATGAGTCATTGATTGTTGTGAAAAAGTATCAACGCAATCAGAAGCCGTTAGATCGGTTTGGCGTATGTACGTAAAATATTGTCCATTTTAAACTAAATACATACACTTGGAGTGATACCAGTCACACCGCTCCTCTGATTTAGGCAGGGTTGACTTTTACACGTCACATTTGACCCATGGATCATTGTCCTTAAGTTTCAATAGAATCCCAATGCGTTTGGTCGGTTTGTCGTATGTCAGTTGTTGATTTCACTTAAAATTAAGTCCATTTTTAACAAAACAGTGACACT
Organism: Viscum album; assembly: GCA_963277665.1. Lineage (NCBI taxonomy): Eukaryota > Viridiplantae > Streptophyta > Magnoliopsida > Santalales > Viscaceae > Viscum > Viscum album. Next base: position 794,109,697 of record OY728164.1, read on the forward strand.
GTGAGTGGTGTCGGCCACACCGGGCCTCATATTGATGCGGTGTTGAATCGTACATGTCACACATGAGTCATTGATTGTTGTGAAAAAGTATCAATGCAATCATAAGCCGTTAGATCGGTTTGGCGTATGTACGAAAAATATTGTCCATTTTAAACTAAATACATACACTTGGAGTGATACCGGTCTCACCGCGCCTCTGATTGAGGCGGGGTTGAATCTTACACGTCACATTTGACCCATGGATAGTTTTCCTTAAGTTTCAATAGAATCCCAATGTGTTTGGTCGGTTTTCCGTATGTCAGTTGTTGATTTCATTTAAAATTAAGTCCATTTTTAACAAAACAGTGACACTGTGAGTGGTGTCGGCCACACCAGGCCTCAGATTGATGCGGTGTTGAATCGTACACATCACCAAGGACCTGTGGATCGTTCTCCTAAAGAATGAAGGCAATTCGGATGCGTCCGGTCGGATTTCCGTAGGTCAGTTGTTGTTTCCAATTAAAGTGGTGTCCATTTTAAACAAGAGAGCGACCCTTTGGGTGGTAGCGGTCACACCGTGCCTCGGATTGAGGCGGAGTTGACTCATACATGTCACCAAGGACCTGTGGATCGTTATCCTAAAGGATGAAGGCAATCTGGATGCGTCTGGTCCGATTTCCGTAGGTCAGTTGTTGTTTTCAATGGTGTCCATTTTAAACAAGAGAGCGACCCTTTGGGTGGTAGCGGTCACACCGTGCCTCGGATTGAGGCGGAGTTGACTCGTACACGTCACCAAGGACCCGTGGATCATTCTCCTAAAGGATGAAGGCAATCCAGATGCGTCTGGTCAGATTTCCGTAGGTCAGTTGTTGTTTTCAATTAAAGTGGTGTCCATTTTAAACAAGAGAGCGACCATTTTAGTGGTTCAACATTCTTGCATGTTGCTGGTGCATATCATCTGTTAAAATGGAAAAATGACTCATTGGAGAAAGAATGTTTTATTTAATAACAATTACAATTTTTCTACGAACATTTACATACAACAATATTTCATCTTTTGATCCCCTTAACCCCTCTCAAAAATGACCACCAATTGCACATGTCCCCAAGTCAGATCATCATTATATTTGTGTACAATCTGTCATCAGGTATGCGGACCACTCGTTTCTGAACACATCTATATCGTCTTGTGAGTATGAGGCTTTTCGGCAGTCATAGTAGTACTGAAAAATAAAAAAATAAAGAATTAATAAATAACTTAAACGAAGTAGTAATTGTTTTTGAAAATACCTCTTTAGGGATGCTAGTTTGCTGATGAAAAACGATCTCTTTCATAAATTTACAAACATAATAACCGCAATCATTATCGTTTTTTTGTTTTGGACACTGCAAAAAAAATTGATCATTAGGAGAATAAATAAATTGTGTTGAGGTGTGTTTGGATAGTGAAATTTTATTATATATACCCTGATATTTGTCCAGACGTAGTACTTGCTCGGCTCCTTATGCTTAGCCCCTGTCCTCATACCATGATTTAGACGATATTGGTACACCGCCCTATCATAACAGAATCCTCAGTAAAAGATAATATATATTATATAAATTGATGTTTAGACCTAAAACGTAAGATGTGGTGTCTTACAGATTCACAAACTCCATCATGTATGGTCGGTTTGATGGATATCCTAGCTTTGAATCCAGAAAATAAATCTTCGGAGTATCCAAGTTCACCGCAATTAGCAACCAATTTGCCTAAAAACACAAAAAGGAATAAGTAATAAAAAAAGTGAAAATATAAATGATATGCTTTAATCGTATAGTATTACCCCTGCATGGTTGGTATTAGGAAAAGTCTGTCATCTGTAATCTTGCGTTCAAATGTTTTCAGCAAGTCCTTCACTATTGCATCCCTTTTTGATGACACTATTTTTGTTTGTTGTGTTGATGTGATATGAGGACTAACCAGTCCAAATCTTGGCTCATGGGAAAATCCCTTCAACTGTTTTTCATAAATGCGTCTGTCAACAATATAAAATGCATTTAGTCATAATTTGCACATTAGATCAGCTTTTAGAAAATCAATTCATGGAAACATACCTCATATATACATTTACAACAGTGACGCCTAACCAACCGTTTTCAAGGATTTCATTTACATTTTCAGCAGCAACGAAATCTTGACTATCCTCTCCGTATATATTACCTTCGAAAATCACTATATGACTATTACCATCTTTTAGCTTCGTATCCACATGAGCCTTCAATGCTAGTAAATGTGGAAAGAGAACAGGTGGTGTTATTGTGCTTTCAGTAGCTCCTTGGGATCGATTGGTCGATCCTTTAGATGGTTTCGAGCCGATGTTAGTCACCCCCTTTCCTTTCTCCATCTATAACAACAATCATTGATTCAGACACTCTTTTCATTAATTGTTAAGGGTTTAGCTTGAAAATAAAAGGAAATAAATACCTCTTTGTCTGCATGTACTCTTACAAGTTGTGCCGGCCATGCAATGAATGTCCCAATAGCCTTTTCGACCGTATGAATATCATCGTCATCAAGTGGAATAGGTAGCATTGCATTTGGCTCATGAGCTACAGTAATCGTCACTTTCAGATGATCTTTTGAAAGTGGTCTATTATGCAGTGTGGCATCTGGGATATTGAACACTGTATCCCTCGCTACAACGTGATAGGTGGGTGTTGACAGATATAAATCACAATAATTATCACCCTGTAGAAGATCAGTACAGATAAATTATCAGTGTTTGTCTGATTCATATTTCATGGGAACCGTTATTAGAATATTGATTACCACGGCTAAGACATTTTTTTAGGTGAATGGCTCGCCTCAAAGCTGGTGGGGGGTGGGGCAGGATGTTCATGCGGTGGTTGTTCCTGAGTTGTGTCCTCCCTTTGCTTCCCACCCATAAAAGTTGCTAGCAACTCTCCCTGCCATTGCAATTGTTCTTTAAGGGTTGCTATTTTTTCGCTCATTTGTTCCAATTTTTTCTCTGTATCATCAATTTTTTTCTTCTTCTCAAAATATACTCGGGGTGTCACCACAAACCCTGCACCTCTGACACGACCGTATTTTTCTGGCTGCTTCAAAGCCGTCGATAATAGGTCTGTATCAGCTACAGGAGTAGCTGATTCCTGTGACTGTCAGATATAGGAAAAAAACTAATTATTTTTATGTAATAGCAATTTTAAACAAATATTTTTATCATCGTGTCATACTTACACATATTTCCCACACTTTTTGTGTGTTCTCATCTATTAACTTCCCTTCTTTGTTCACACGTTCCTCCTTCCATAGCACATGACGTGGGATAGAAGTGCATTTGGTTTTAGATTCATCAATCTATATATAAACATAGAAAGATAATTATGATGTTGTTTATTCGCACCTAACAATATTACTGTAAATTTACAATACGTACCATTTTCTTTTCTAATGAAGCGTACCCCATCCTTGCTCTACGATAGGGGTATGTTGGATTTGATGCACGTTCCTTATTTTCAGTACAGAGTTTCTGTTTCATACATGAAATATTGACAATCAAAGTGATGAATACAGGTATCCTCAAACAACGTATTATCACTCACAATGTACCTGAAACTTCTCATCCCCACGACGGCCAATAAATGCATCCCATGCTTCTTGGGATATCAGGTGCGCCTAGACAATGGGTGGGTACGGGTTTATTTTACCTTTAGAATCTTTCAGGTGATATCTTGTTAAAATAGTACGAAAACATCGATGAATCTATCCTACAAGCCTTAGTACATAATCCTTGTGTGAGTAGTCTACTATAAATGTACTCTGCAAGAGATTGAGAAGAGTAAGACACTATTTCATCATCTTATTTTCTATTAAATTAAAGAAATAAATTCATAATGTTACCGTAATTTCTTCCCAGATCACAGCCTTCAACCCGGACACAACATGGTGCCATGAATCTATGTCAATCGGCACGCGTTGCCGAGTGACAACTCCAATGTAACTACTAAACATAGCCTTGTTGGGATTCACATGTTGGCCTCGTGCATTCCATCCGACTTCAAATTTGATACCTTTGCTTTTGGACTTAAGAATTTTGGCTAACACTGCCAAACTACGACGCACCTGTGATTTCTGCGACGTCGGTCCTTCATTCCCGACCATTTTATCGATATCAACATCATCTATATGTTCATCTACTATGATATCAACGTCATGTGCTGATGGTTTTTGGACCTCAACACTAAGAGAAGGAGCCTCAACAACAAGAGCAGGAGCAGGAGCAGTAGGAGCACCAGGAGTCGCAGCAGTAAGAGCAGCAGCAGGAGCAGTAGGAGTACCAGGAGCCACAGCAGGAGGAGGTGTAGGAGCCACAACAGTAGGAGCAGCAGGAGCTGCATCAGGAGCAACAGTAGCAGCAGCATGAGCTGCAGGAGTAGCAGGAGCAGCAGCAGCCGCAGCAGCAGCTGCTTGAGAGACTTGTTCAGTCTCAAGGTTAGGAGCACCAGAATGTGCAGAAGTCATTATCTGCAAAAGTGGTTGACCAGTTCATTCAAATTACATAAATTCTGTAATGATAAGATAATAACATGAGATAAAAAGATCTATATTACAAAAAAAATATAACATGTTTACTGAACACTCTTTCTTTTTTTCAAAGGTTGAAGAGATTTGACAACTCTATCGACAATCCAAATCCCTTCATTGTGGTCTCCTCTAACATACAAAACATCATCCGCATTGGGACCGCTCCGAATTTATTGTGACGTACCACTAAAAGGATCGTCCTCAACTGAATTTTCATCAGAACCCTCAATAGTTTTGGACGATAACAGAACAATCGACCACTTTCGGTTTGCGGGATCTGAAACATAAAAAACTTGTACCGCTTGTGATGCCATTATAAACTGTTCGTCTTTGTACCCTTCTTTACTAAAATCAACTTTCACAAATCCCCATTCATCTATTTTAACACCACTATTGTTATCAATCCATTTGCATTAAAAAATCGGCAATTGAAATGTCGTATAATCCAACTCCCATATTAGTTTGATAATGACAAAGTATGACATATTTGCATAAATTGGATTTCTATCCTTACTACCAGAAACATGCATCGCTTCAGCAACTAGTGTAACTCCACTATTTTTCATGGTACTCTCTTCATCATGTTCATCCGTATAGAATCTATAACCATTAATTACATACCCACTGTAAGATAATACATACACACTTGGTCCAGCGGCTAGCCATCGAAGTCGTTCTGAAATTGAATTCAGATTTTCATTCAACTGCTTAAAAATATGGTCCTGAAACCATCCTATAAACTGGTGATTATGTGTATCTGCTAACAATTTTTCAGCCCTCAATGGATTCAACTGCCTATGAATTTCTTTGTGAGTTTCAATATATAGAGCAACCTCCCAACTGTTATGCAAAACATAAAGATGAGCCTGCTCCTGATCTGTAATACTAACTGTTACAACTTCTCTTCCAGAAATTCCCCCACCCTCAATGCGTCCAATGTGACGAGATTTCTGGAGACCAATTCTTTCCACATCAGATAGGTATTCAATACAAAATTCAATGGCTTCCTCAACAATATATCGCTCCACTATACAACCCTCTGGCCGACTTCGATTTTTGACATATCCTTTCAAAATCTTCATATACCGTTCAACAGGATACATCCATCTATAGTTCACAGGACCACAAAGTCGAATCTCTCTCACCAAGTGAATCATCAAATGAACCATCATATCAAAGAATATTGGCGGGAAGAACATTTCTAATTCACATAATATGATGACAATTTCTTTTTCCATTGCTGGAAATTTTCCCGGGTCTAAAACTTTGCTACATATAGCTTTGAAAAAGAAACAAAGTTTGGTTAACGTATGACGAACATTCTTGGGTAAAATGCAACATAAAGCTATAGGAATTAGATATTGCATCAAAACATGGCAATCATGTGATTTCAAACCTTTTAACTTCAAATCATTCATTGACACAATGTTCTTGATATTTGATGAGTACCCCTCTGGAACCTTTACATCATTAAAGAAGTTGCGAAACTGATATCTCTCTGCCCTAGAAAGAGTATAAGTAGCAGGAGGAAGAAACATTCGATTTTCACCTTTCACGAGAGGCAACTCTTCTCATATTCCCATGTCAACCATGTCCAACCTTGCCTTAATTCCATCTTTTGTTTTGCCAGGGGCATTTAGCAACGTTCCAATAACACTATCACATACATTTTTTTCCACATGCATCACATCAAGAAAATGTATGACGTACAAACAATTCCAGTATGGTAATTCAAAAAAAACTGATCTCTTTTTCCAACCGATTTTCGTAAGGTTTTTCGAAAATGGTTTACCAAAAACAGTGTTCATATCTTTTACTTTCTCAAACAGCTGATCACCTGTTAGTGGAGATGGTGTTGTGCGTTTTTCTGAACTTCCATTGAATGATGTCGTCCAAGATCGGTACTTATGCCGACGAGGTAGAAATCTACAATGTCCTAGAAACACAGATTTCGAAGAATGTTTCAACCTAATTGATTCTGTATCTTCTTCGCACACGGGACACCCTTGAGTTCCTTTAATGCTATAGCCTGACAAATTTCCATAAGCAGGGAAATCATTTATTGTCCCATACAACATCGCTCTCAACGTGAAGTATTCACTTTTATAAGCATCATACAACATTACACCTGAGTCCCACAATAACTTCAAATCCCCGATCAAAGGAGTCAGATAAACATCAATATCGTTACCTGGTTGTTTTGGTCCTGATATAAGCATAGATAACATGATGAATTTTCGCTTCATGCATAACCAGGGTGGCAAGTTATAATTTAGCAACATAACAGGCCATGTACTATGTGTGCTGGTTTGAAAACCAAAAGGATTCACTCCATCTGTAGATAACGCAAGACGAAGGTTTCTCGGCTCTTATCCAAATTTTAGGATACTCATGATCAATTTTCTTCCATTGAGGAGAGTCAGCCGGATGACGTAATAACCCATCTTTATTTCTTTTATATACATGCCACGACAATTGTCTTGCAGTTTCTTCACTTCCATATAAACGCCTAAACCTTGGAATGATTGGAAAGTACCATACAACATTCTTAGGATTGGATTTATCTTTCTTGTATCGAGAAGCACCACACTTTGGGAATTCTGTAAGTGATTTTTTCTCCTTTCGAAACAATATACAGTCTTTCGGGCAGGCATGTATTCTTTCAGAAATCATTCCCATCGAGCGTAGCATTCGTCTAGCTTCATATGTCCGGCTTGGGAGCTCATTATCTTCCAGGAGCATGTCATTCAAGAGAGCAAGTAGTTCCATAAAACTGACATCACTCCATCCATTTCCTTCTTTCAATTTATACAACTTCACTACATCTGACAATGTTGTATACTTAGTGCAAGCAACATACAATGGCGTCTTTGCACAACTCTTTAACTTCTCAAACAATTTTGGGCAATCACGGGGTTCATCTTGAATTGTCTTTGTCATTTCCTCAATACTATCTTCATCATCATTGACATATGTAATCACATCCTCCATACGGTCTTCTTCATTATCTATATTTGTATTCATATCTGACGATCCATAAAACGCAGTTTTATCCCAGCCAGTAGCTACATTCGCTTTTTCTCCGTGTTTATTCCAACATTTATAACTCCGATCTATTCCGTGACATATCAAATGTTCTTCCAACTCCTCTGGAGTAAGTAGTCTAGAATAACAACAACGTAAACACGGACAAATGATTTGAGAAGGATCCTTTGTGTGATCCTTTGCAAACTTGATGAACTCTTTCACTCCTTTCTCGTACTCTATTGTTAAACGATTAGAATCCATCCAATCTTTATTCATCTTCATCCTATTTGAATCTCAAATATTAGTATTTATGGTTCAAGTACACAAAAGAAGACTTCCAAATACAGTAGAAGGGAACCACTTCCTTGGAAGGAGATCAAGTAGTCTAACCTACAATCAAGATTCATAAAAAAGAATATTAGATTCACTAAAAAGATGATTATCTATCACTCTATAAGGAGGATATAACAGGAGATAGAGGATTTCCAATCGATGAGAGATACCTTTATCAGAGCACCGAATAGGGGAACCTAAAGGAGACTTGTAATAGGGGATCCTCTCATTATTTTATATCTTATCTCTTGGTAAATGGTTTCTGTTTTGTGTTAGAGTACTTTTGTGGGATCATGTTGGTCAACACACCATTGGGGGTGTGATTAGAAGGCATCTGTCTTCGTAAGGGGTGCTCCCTCGTGGTTTGTGAGTATTGTTTCATTTTGGATTTATACATGCTTGATATGATATGTATTTAATAGATAGTGATGATGTAATTTTTGGTATTTAATCAATATCACATTGATTGTTACCGTAGATGAGTGACTGTCATGCCTCATTAGGGTAGAGCCCATGTCTTTTATGGAGAATGGGATATCTTGGTAGACCATGTAGGACCAGTTCTTCCACAACTAGGTGAGAACATAGAACAGTTTATGAATATTTTTCTTGATGATAATGGATTGAAACAAGAAATATTTCCCCCAGTAGTAGACTGGTTCTAGGATGTGTTTCATGAGAATTGATCAGGGCTACCACCTAAAAGAGACTTTGAGTTCATGATTGAGCTGATGCGTGGAGTTGATCCATTTTATATAACGCCTTTCAGAATTAAACAAGAATAGATTCAGGAACATAAAACTCAATGAGAGGAGTTAGATTATGAAGGGTGCATCTGCTCGAGTATGTCACCTTGGGGATCTCATGTTTTATTTTCCACGAAGGATGAAAGAACATTACATATGTGTTTCTATTAATAGAATATGAATCAGATGAAAATTAAGAACAGATATCCACTTCTTTGTATTTTTGATCTATTTGACCAGCTGAGGGGTTCCATATTGTTCTCTAAGATTGATCTAAGGTTTGTTTGTCATCATTTGAGGTTGAGAAATTCTGATATACTATAAACTAATTTTGAAATCATGTATAGTTTTTATGAATTCTTCATAATAAAATTTGTGTTGACGAATTCCCCATGGCATTTATTCTCTTGATGAGTTGAATATTTCACTTGTACCTAGACCAGATTGTAGTTGTTTTATGGATGACATATTGGTGTAATACCAAAATAATGATGATCATTCCCAACATCTGGACATCATCATGAGTACACTTAGAGAGAATCAGCTATACACAATCTATCTATATGAAAACATATACATCTTCTTCATAGATTGTTACCTTAAGGCGGCGGCCGAGGGCGTTGCGGGTTGCGGAAGGCGGCCGCGGAGGGCGACCGAGGGCGGCCAACTGAGGCGGAGGGCGACGGAGGCGGCAGAGAGCGGCCGAGGGCGGCGGAGGGCGGCCGATGGCGGCAGAGAACGGCGGCCGAGGGCGTTGCGGGCAGCCGAGGACGGCAGGCGGTGGAGGTCAGCCGAGGGTGTTGCGGGCGGCGGAGGACGGCGAGTGTACCGAGGGCGGCAAGCTCCGGCGAAGCGAACACAACATCGGTATTCGGGAGAAGAGTAACAGGGTTACGGTTCCGCGAGGGCTTTAGCTGCGATAAAACGAGGGCACTGTGCGACCGAATTTATAAAAAAGTCGACTAAGGTTTTATCAGCTCTAAAAAAGTGCTGATAAAGGCTACCTTTATCAGCGCTAAAATTATAGCGCTGATAAAGATTCCCCGTATCAGCGCTACAATTATAGCGCTGATACTGGGTCTCTTTATCAGCGCTTTTTTAGCGCTGATAAAGATAATATTTAGCAGCGCTTTTTGAGTGCTGATAAAGGAGACCCTATATCAGTGATGAAATTTGAGCGCTGATAGAGGTGTTCTGTATCAGCGCTTTTTTAGCGCTTATATAGGTGAACCTTTATCAGCGCCTTTTGAGCGCTGATAAAGACCAACTGTATCAGCGCTAAAATTTTAGCGCTGATACAGATCATATTTATCAGCGCTTTTCTTGCGCTAATATATATTACTCTTATCAGCGCTAAGAAAGCGTTGATAAACATTAGCTTTTTCAGCGCTGTAATTTTAGCGCTGATATAGGGTATCCTTTATCAGCGGTTTTGCTTAGCGCTGTTATAAGGGCGCGCTTCCCTTGCCCGTTTTTGTAGTAGTGTTAGAGATAGCTTGTCTCTCAACCAAATCTCGGTAATCCCTATCGAGGTTATATTAAAAGGAACACATGGTCTCCTTATTTGATCTCCAAAGGCCTCCAACTCCTAGTAGTATAATATTTATGATGGCTCTGTGAAGTCTCCATCTACTCGAGGATTATCTAAACATTATATGTAGTAGTTTTCTCCAATTTGGGGCCCATGAGTGCAATCTCGTTTGGGTTAGTCTAGAAAAGTGGTGTCATATTGGGTTACCCATAGAATGCTTTGAATGGTTCCATACCATTGGTCAAATGACAGATGTTGTGGTATGAAAACTACATCAGTGTTAGGTGACATTCCCAACTATGAACAAATTATAACTTGATATACCACAACATGACCTCTTGATCTTGAAGGGTCTGCTCATTCCAACACTCATTCTTTGGGTGGAATGCTTTGCTCAAGAATAACTTGGTATTAAATTCCTCCTACAATCTAGTAAAAAACGAAGATTTATAGTGATCATCATGATCAGAAACTATCATCGATGGAACACCATGGAGTCAAAATATCTCATGCATGTAGATTTGTCCCAAACTCTCTACTGAAATATGTTCTCTAATATCATGGATGCTGGCTTAATTGGTGAGTTAGTCAATGATCGCCAACATGGCATCATTTTTCCTCAATGTACATAGTAAAATCATCACTAAGTCACTCTATATCACATACCACTTTAATTTTGGAACCATTAGGGGTTGAGACAAACCCTCTAGAACTCGATGCTCATACATCACTTACTGGAATGTAATTCTTCAAGAGACAAACTCTGAAACTCCCTTCCTCATTCCAGGACACCAAAATTGATGTCGGTGGTCCTCAGAACTATTTTCCACATGTAGATACACAACCATATGGGATATATGAAACCCCTTCAGAACCTCCTCTCTTAACACCATCGGTACTACTGTATGCCCATTGAAAGGAAATACATGCTCTTCACCTTCCAAATATCCATCACGAGCATGACCTGTAGAAATTTGTGCATGTCAGGTCTCACAGTCGGTATCCCCAACCTATGACTCTCTAAATCAAAATAATAGTTGAGGGGTGACAACTATTAACTATAGATAACCATCTCCATCTACATTCATAATTTATAACTAAAATGAGGCTAACTACTATGACGCTTTATTCAACAACTGTGGACTATATCTCATTCTATGAGCATCTTCCACCATGACCCCTTCCCAAGAGTATAGACAATCAAAAAGTAATTGTTCTTGGGGAACAATAGTAATTACATATCTCTAATGTTCATATCCATATGATATAATATATACAAAAATATCTTATGATTGGAGTTGATGTAAAATGATTTATCATCAGGTAGTGTTGCCATATATTCAATGAGAAGACTACCACTACTAAATCAAGATCACATGTTATGTAGTTTTTCTAGTGTAGTCTCAATTTACATAAACCATAGGAAATCAACTCTTGACTTTTCATCACCACAAAACCAAGACTGATTACTAATGCATCACAGAACAATATGTACTCAGCACCCTCCTCTAGAAATATCAAAAAGGGAGTGCTTGTGAATCTATATCTCAACCGCTAAAAAATATCTTTAAAATTTTCCGTCCATAGAAATGGATAACAATTTTGTGTCAATGATATATAGGATCCTTACACCCTGGATAAGTCATGTACCAACCCACTATAGTACTTTTCCAAACCCAAAAATCTCCACACCTTGGTAACACTCTTGGGTTGTTTGAAAGAATGAACTGCCTCAATTATCACTGGACCCACTGAAACCCCAACATCTAAAATGGCATGACCTCGAAAATGACCTCTTGAATCAAGAACAATCTCATTAAGAGATTCCCATAAATTTACTTCCCTCAGAATGTGATGATGTCTATTATAATGTGTCTAGTGTGCTCCTCCTCAGTTTCCCAGTACACTACGATATCATCAATGAAAACCACCCAGAACAAGATTATGTATCGTTGAATGATCTGGTTCATGAGTCCCATAAACACTATGGGGGAATTCGTTATGCCAAACAACATTACCAAGTACTCTAACTGTCTGTAAAATCATTTTAAGACTATCTTCCATATATCCTTATTCCTTACAAGTATATGGTGATTGCCAGATTTGAGGTCAATCTTTGAGAAATATTGTGCCCTTTTCAATAGATCAAAGAGGTAATATATCCTCAATTTTGGATATATATTCTTCAAAGTCACATGGTTTAAGTGCCAGAAATCCACACAAAACCTCAATCTCCCATATGTCTTCCTGGAAAACAAAACTGGGGCTGCACTAGGTGAAACACTAGGTCTCACAAAGCACTTCCTCTGTAAGTACTCCATCAATACCCTCAACTCATGAAGCTCTACGGGAGTCATCTGATATGCTAGTATAGATATTGGTTACATCCTAGGTTAATGATCAATGCATAAGTCTATCTTCCAATTGAGAGGTAAACCTTGATCATGGTCTGGAAATATGTCCTCAAACTCTGCCACCACAACAGGAAACTGAGGACTCATATCATCCACTACACCATGGGTCAGAATATCCAATTAATTAGTGATTGGATACAACCTTTTATGTGTGAGTCTACCAAATGATTATTTTTTATCCTTTTAACTAAAAAATTAAAAACATATTTCCATCACTACAGACAGAACACATTCTCCACCTAAAATAGAAAACCTGAGCATAAAAAATGGATAATCAGTTCATACAAATAATGACGTCGTAAGGTCTCATCGCTGCTACCAAGTGATCATAAACGAAATATTAATCTCCCAAATCATGTCACACTATCAACAACTATGCATGATCATTGAATATCCTACCATTATAGTCTCTAACTGTAAGGGTTGAGTCCATGGTTCTACAAGAATATCCGAGTCTCAAACAAGATTTGTGGAATGATAGGAATGACTAGCACCTATGTCTATCAAAACTACAACTGCTGTGGGAAAGACACATATGGTACCATGAATCATCCCTAGAGTCTCGGGGTTATAAGCCTATATTTCAAATAACTAGACTCATCCTTTTCCACTAGTTCCCTAGAACTAGCATAGACCACCTTGGGGTGGGGGTGGTAATAGGTCAAACCTATGACCACCCACTACCACCAAAACAACTCCTCTACAAAATCTGGCACCCTACTAAACACCATGCACTTGTTTTTATCTCTTTCATTGTGGTCCCTCGACCGTCTCCAAATTTTCTATATAACGGGCGAAGAAATGTCATTCTTGATCTCCCAAACTAGAGCATGAGTTACATAGTCTGTCCCCTAACTGATTCAAGACACATTTGGATCCCTTCAATGACGACCTTGAGTCCTGGTATCGACTCTGAAAGTGCTCAACACACTTGTATCCCTAGGACTACCATCAATTACCTATTACCTAATTCTCAGCTACTCTATTCCCACTACTAACTCCCACTACCGGTGTCTTCTCTGGTAGAATGCTATCCAATAGTAGGGGTCTCTCAAGTACCCATGTATAGGTAGTAATTATATGTGATACCACTAATTTCCATATTTCTTTGCATAACCCATGCTTGAAGGCCCAAGCCCTAAAAACTGGCCCCACACTATATCCACTATGTTGCATGAAATATTTGTAAACATTTACAAATACTCTTCCACGGTCATAATTACCTATTGTAGATGTAGAATCTCTTACATGTACACTGATCATAACATGGTTAGATAGAAGTCTTCTTCAAAGAGATAGATGAATTCGATCCAGGAGAGAGTTTCCTTGACATGATTATGAGATACCAATATCCACCATTACCCCACAAATCCTTCAAGGTGACTCCTGACATAGAATTCCATCTGATCGAATGGTGTCCTCGCAATGGGGAAAACAAGGGTGACTGCCACTAGCATGTGTACATCCATCTAGGGGTTTAGATCACCCCAAAACCGAGGAGTTTACTACCTATGAAACTCGTGCAATTCACTTTGCCATCATGAATCCTCATCTTGTAATGATTGTTTTTATTGCTACTCGATAGGTGATGGTATTGATAAAAAACCACCCTAAGGTGATATCTTTGGTATATGCCCCTATAGCAACACATACTCTCTAGGAAAATCACCCTTGTGATGATGTGGTGGAATCCTAGATGGCTATCTATGAGGAGGCATCGTGAAATAAAACATGATATATAATGTTCCATAGGGTATACCTTGATAGATAAATAAATATAGACACTGAAAACAAAACCATTCCAATGTAATAAATGTACCATTTTTCATGAAACCTATGTCTTCTTGTACAGAGTCGAAAAGTGGGTGCTCAAATTCATGTTGTATAGATACGTAAGCTGTTGTAAAAACACTCAACTCCATGGACTAAAATCTAAACATGAAACATTTAACATGGTTTACCCAAAAAAATCAAATAGACTCCATGTCCTAAATTTTAATTTACCCCCTCTGATACCACTCTGTCATGACCCACCACTCCAATTCCCCAATCATTCCTCTAATAGGCCTGGGTCTGGTGACTATCAATGAGTAGGCATATCCCTATCATGGGTGGAAACACACATTACTTTAATTGTGCCAACTGAGTTAATTGGATTGACCCCTTTCGAAATTAAGTAGCTGCGTCGTTGGAATTTAGGAAGGTTCCTAATAAATTAACCATCATAAATTCCACAATCGTTACCTACATTAACCCCTCTCCTATATGTAGAGACGTTTATTAAATTCTTGAATCTTCTCAATTAATACCCTTGTTCTTGATTCATGATTAAATTTTAGCCACCTGCTACCACTCTAAATGTGGAGGGTGCAAGCCATACTAACCTTGACCAACACCTCCACTGTTCTTCTTTGTGGTGTTCTTCAGATCGAAGGAAGGTGATGAAGGTGACAAATGCAACGTCACTGCCACCCGCGACAACCATTGCCTGCGCTGCCCCCACGACTCTTCGGCCTCCCGGCAGGACCTGCCGCGAACCCCCATTAGTCGTGCCACCTGACGGTCGTGCCTCCATGGCTGCGTCGCCCACCGGCCGTGCTGCTCGCCGACCGCACTACCCGCCGACCGAGCCACCTCCTTCCAGTCGCGCACTCGTCCGTCCAAACAAGCCATGCCGCTGCCATCCCTCCAAGCCACCCCAGCTCATGCCCACCTTCCGGCCACCCGAGCCACCCACGTCATTCGTGGCTCCCCGGCCGAACTGGCCCGCGTCCCTCACGGCACCCTGGTCAAACCAGCCCATGCCCCTCATGGTGCCCCGATCGAACTGGCCTGTTCCCTCACGAATCCCCAGCCAAACTAGCGCTGGCCCTTCGCGGTGCCCCTGCCAAACCGGCCCGCGCCCCCACGACACCCCAGCCAAACCGGCCCCATGAACCCTCAGCGACCATGCCAAATCTTCCCTGCACCCTCGCAGCTTCCCCACTGACAATCCACAATGCGTCTCTCATGGCATCCCGTAGCCTGTTGTGTCCCTCACAGCCAGCTGGACCTCCCAGCTAACCATGTCACATCACAAGTCGGGCCTGACCCAATGGGTCGGGCCAAGTCAACCTGAACCGGGTCAACCCATACCATGTTGGTCCGGGTCGGTCAGATTATGTTGAGCTGAGTTAGTTTTTCGGTGTTTTCCTCCTAATTGAGATAGATCAATTGATAACTTAGGTATATGTATATGAATATAACTAAGAAGGTATATCTGTTGATTTAATTCTTTATGGTTTATCCTTGTTTTATTTTTTTAGTCCTTGAGGGTCTCGGTGTCCCTACAGAGTATCGTTATACTCACCCACCGCACGAGCTATGACCGAACCTTATTGTGTTGGATGCACACAGAAGACAGTGCTCTCTGAGGGTGAAAGTACTAGGATTGGGTGGTACCCAGAGGTGGACCACCCTGTGTGTCGGTACCCGGAGGAGATGAACAGATATGGAGTTCAGAGGAGGCGATATGTACCTACCCTTTAGGTAGGAACCTCAGAGGATGATCCAGTAGCTGTCTTTTATCTTTCTACAGTTTTATTACATTAATTTTGTACTTGTACTTCCCAGCTGGTCTTGTATTTTGGCCCCTTTTACCTTCATCACTCTTTTTTTATACAGTTTTCTTGGTGTTTCATCCAATTGTGTGTTTTCTTGTGTGTGTGTTTATAGGTTGTACTAGAAATGTCTTCCCATTTTTATTGAATTATGCCTTTTATTTTAGTTTCCAGACCCTAGCCTATGGATGGAAGGCACAGGGTAGTAACGACACTGCCCCAAGGGACAGGTCGTGACACATTATTATTCATTTTTCCTTATTTCCCTATATTGAAATGTGAAAATATCATTCATGTTACATATGACCTACAATCTCTATTAACGGTGTAATAAAATTTTCTATCTCTATATTTATGAATGACTCTATATATATATATATTAAATTTATATGATATTATAACATAAACAACATTTTAATGATTATGGAACCATGATTAAATTATAAGGACAAGAACAAACTAATAAAAACATATATTATAAACAATTTTGTGGTCACCCGAAAAAATTACTTAATAATTTTTTAATAAATGGTTGACTAAATATTATAAGTATTTGGCATGATATATATATATATATATTAATATCATTCTAACATATTTTTTTAATAAATATATTTTTTTATACAAGTTTTTCTAACATGTATAGAGTATGTTAGACCTGAGTTTAGGGTTTAATTAAAAATCTCATCATTATTGACGATTGTTTATAATTTAGTCTCTACTGAGGAATATTTATCTCTCATATCAATGTTTTATAAAATAATTTTAAAAAATGAATTTACATTACACTTATTATTGTTATAACACATTCTTACCCAATTATTACCCATTTAAAAAATGGTTTAACATAATCTTGTTGTCATTATTCGAATGAGGTACTTTTTGACATTTAAAAATAGTACTAATGGATTGAATTTTAACTTATAAATAATAAATAGAATTTTAGACCATCGTGATGAGTTAATGATTAGAAGAATCCATTAATAGTTTACATGTTTCTATCCCAAAAAATTATTTTTCTATTTACTATAAGTTTCATAGATTTTAATAATTTATTTTCCAAGAGAAAAGGTTATTTTTTGTAAGGAAATTTCCCATGATATGTTTAATTTAATTCCATATATGTGAATATCATTTATTTAATATTATATTGGGAATATTCTATAATTATACCATCAAAAAAATTTCATCATATGGTTTACGATCAATTTTTTGGGGAGTGTATTGTGATTCCATATGATAATTCTTCTGATATTGAATGATATTGATTATAAATTCATGTTGATTCAGTTGCATTTTTTATTAATTTTAGGAAGAAGTTAGACCTATTAAGTGTTTAGAGGGGATTTCTATATTCTATAGATGAATTGGTAGTTCTCATGAGAAAAACTCAATTTTGTTGTTTCCAAGGCCATACACATTTATTTTCAGTTGTCTTAAACAAGGCCATGATGGTATGTTTTTGATGTCTAACATTATGAATTACATAATTATGAATTATTTTATAGACATCGATGTTATTATTCTTTTTACCACCCATGGATGACTTAATTTCTTATGTGATTATTTATTTGGCATTACATTGTCATCATTTATTGTTTTTATTTTTTTCAATCATTTCTAGGTTCTTATGTATGAATACCCATACTAATCATCTGAACCCTCCCATTTTGTATGTTATATTTTCCTAGAATACCATGATGTGTTTTATGAATGATATGTAGGGATAATATAATTGTGGTAATGGTTTTATCAAATAAAATACTATGTTTTATTTCTAATTTTCAAATATAATGGAAAATTCTTGTATGTATCCAGTTCATAAATACTACTAAATTATTTATCCTTTGTGATGTTATTTTTTATATCTTATGCCAAGATAAGAAGTAACCATTGATTTTGCGCTACTTGACTCTAATCCATTACATTAGTAGTATTATGTGACTAAATACATATATGAAAGTTAAATTACATTGGGAAGAATAAATAAATTATAAAAGTACATCAAATTGTATTAATTTTCCTTATGTATCCTTAAATCACATTTAATAATATTAATGTCTTCCCAACGAAATAGGTAAAAATTTAAAAGAGTAATTTCATACTCTTAGTAAGGGATAGTGTACAATGGAAATTATCACTGAATAATCAACAAATATATAATATGGTAAAAATAAAAGATAAAATTAGACCATATAACTGAAAACCTGAGATTAATATATATCCACATATAATATAACATTGTAAAAAATTACATGGATAATAATAAATTTCATAAGGATTAAATCTGTAATGAAAAAAATTATAACCAAAATTTCATTGTCCGGGCTAAGAAATATAAAATAAATGGTCATTAATTCAACAAATTACTAAAGCTTCTTGGTCCCATTAAACATATCAATTATGAATTTCATTTTAGTGTGTGATTGTGTTTATTATCAATTATTAATTTTAATATGTGTTTTTTTATGAGAATCCAAACTTTTGTCATTGTAGTGTATCCACGCAATGAAGATAAAGAGTGTTCTCATACATTAATTGTAAAAAAGAAGAGTATGATACCATTTGAGTTTCAAGAGAATTTATAAATGTTGGAAATGGTGTTTGAATGTGAATGTTTCCAAGTGTTTACCCACATAGATCAGATGATTAATTTTTATGGTTCTCATGTCCATGATATGTTCTCTGTGTTTATAGAGTACTAAAATATATAGTTTAGTAGAGTGAACAGATTTCTATTATGTAAAAATTATAAATTTCATATTCATGGAATTAAAAGCTAGATGAATGGGGAGTTCAATAACCTATAGTTTTGGATAAACAATCCTAGTGTATGTGAGCATGAATACAACTAAAATAAGAATTATCTAACACATTAATGTAATTATTGAGAACAAATTTTTAAGGAAAATTTTGTGAAGTGTAGTGAGCTACATTAAAGAACTCCATGTGATGTTATTGTGCTACAATAATTTTTGGTAATAGTTCCAAATAGTTTTATATGGTTTTAAAAATTAAAATAAATTTTTTGAATTTGTTGAAATGTTTTTGGGTTTTCTTGAACAAAATATGAGTTGTATTGAAGAATTAAATTTTTTGAAGTTTAATGGTGAAATTTGGATAAGATTGTATATATTTGTATGCCTCATCTATGAGACCCAGTATATGTGTATGAATTATATCAGCCTATGTATCAATACTATTAATTGAAATAAGTTGTGTGTATGTATCTTCTAGTGCAGGTATAACCATCATCTTATATAACCATAATAATAATATGTGCAACCATGAATGCCACTATTTAAGAATGATAGATTAAAGATCACAAGGATGAGGTGTTGTGTAATAATGAATATTACCTATATAATAATGAATCATCTATATATAAATATTATTCTTGATTCTATGTAAGAATAAAATCTATAGTTGATCATGCTCTGTAAGCACCATATACATAAGGATTCATCTATGTATACATTTTTAATTAGATAAATATGATAAATATCAATGCTGAAAAAGATGAGGATTTAAAAAATCAATTGATTCTGGTGAAATTAAAATGGAAAAATTATTAGATTTTTTTATGGGAAAAATATCACAAAATTAATTTGATTCATGAACTGTATGTTATGGAATATGATCTTATGATTAATAAAATATAAAGTCAATGAAAGTTATTTTTGATAAACATTTTATGTACGAGAAATTAGGGTTCCATAATTATTTAATTTTGATGAAATTAAATTATATATTGCATGTTTTGTTCATTATATATATATAAAAAACAATAAATTTTATTCAAAATGGTTATTTGATGAAAGATTATAATGTGAGAAGGATGAATTTCTATGTAAATTATCCAGCCTAATGATGTGATTATAGATTTATTTAAATTTGTACATTATTTTTTGGGTGTTGTGTTGGTTTTATGTTCATATAGTCACCTGTATCAGCTAATTTAATGATTCTTGTTTTGGTTTTCCAGTTGTTATATATATGGTATAACTCTAACGAAATAATAATATGAGTTTTTACTACATTTTTCTGAAGGTGTACCAGTGTATTTAAGGAATTCATAAATATTTATATTCATTAACTATTATATTAAGGTGAAATTTTCATGTATTGGAAATTAGTATATTCTATGGATGTGGAAATATAATTATGTTTTCATTTAAATGAATTTGGATGTGTTATTTGGTAATTAGAAATGTGGAGGATGAAAAAAGTATAGTCACTCTTGTAAATACACATACAATAATGGTTAAGGATACATATTTTATATTGATATAATAAAGAACTCCAACATACAAAAAAGAGAGAAAAAGTAATTTTATTTCATGGGATTTCTTTTTAATTTTTTTCATTAAAAATATATAAGAAATGAAATACTAGTTACATATAGAAAAAAATAAAAATAAAAAAGTTGTATAGGGGCTCGAAAAAGAGGAATCAAGAGATTGATAAATAGTGAATAACTGAAGAACTCTTAAATATAAATAATAAAGATACAATGTGAATCTCATACATATGGGATGATCTATTGGTTATTAATGTAGAATTAATAATAATTATCTATAAATATTTAAGAGATCACGTCAGTGTGCTGATGTAGTGAAAAAAAATTAATTAGAGTGTAGAAATAACCAACCAACTATGAATGGAATTATTCTTCATGTTGAGTCCTTTAGAGTGGATGGTCTATTGGATTGGGTAATATCACCTTATTTCATATAGTGTTAAGAATGAAATGTGATCATATTCAGTGAAGATTATATGCTTTTAATATGTGATATGAGATCAAGTTTCATTAATTTCTTTTGATAAACTACTGGAAATCAATGGCTACACTATTGATAGAATGTATAGAAATATTGTGTATTTCATTACCACCAAAAAATAATAATTGATATAAATTAATAATGATTAAAAATAAATACTATCTTATTCATGATATGAGACATATAACCATTGCGACTCTGAGTATGCTTGGAAATCATTGTTTGACTTCGTGACTGTACTAAAATATTCATTTTTACAAAAGCTATGAGAAAAAGGAAAGTGTATGAATTTTGGGACTCTATAAATGTCTCAAAATCACCATAAATTGTCTTCAATTATTAATTATACTTGAAAACCCATGATTTTTGTGACTAATCTATCTTGTAATGGTTTTGTCCATTCAGTCATGCCATGTAAATATATCACTTGCTCTATTTACTTTTATTATAAAAATTACATGTTAGATGACTTCTTGGTTATGTTTAAAATAGAGACCATTTATATCATAAAAAAATGTTCTTATCCAAATTGAATATAAGATAAAAAAATTGATAATGGGGGAAAAATGGATAGCACCTGGTTCACCCACTCTCTTATTTGTCTGTACCATTCCTATGGGGAATTTCAGCTAATATCTAGAAATATGTTACCTTCTGTGTAGATTTTAATTTCTATATTGTTTTTTATATTAATTATAAAATGATGAAGTAAATATTTTAGTTGATTAAAGATTCATAGATGGATAAATTTGTCTTAATTCCAATTAATACATAATCTAATATTTTTTCAATACATTATAAAATAGGTGAAATAAAGTTGGAAGGAAGTATATGAAGAACACAATACAACAAGAAATCACCAGTACATGAAGTTATTTTTAATTGTAGTTATATTGTTTATTTTAGTAGATATTATCACTCAAATAAGGAATGTGAAATATGTGAGTAAAGGGTGCTCAATTTTAAATCACTTCATTGTTTTTTTCTCCAATTTCAAATAATATATCATAGATGATCTTGATGAAATAATTGATTATGTATTATCCCATATAAAGGGACTACTAATTAAAAAAATCACATCTTTTAAAAGAGGATGGGATTACAGAATAATCATTAGCTAAAAAGGTTTTTATATGAAACACCCTACCAAAACTATTGAGATAAAATGATTAAATAATATGACTTTTTAACGAAATATATTTTTATACTATCGAAGACATGAAAATAATAGTTTCTGAGGAGGATTTGTTTAATTATTACATCACTATATAAGTCAATTCATTAGAAAATATATTTAAAATTATAATTCATGTAAAAATGATCAACTTGAAATTAAAACAAAAAGATTGAAAGAACATCACAGTTCACTACAAATGGGATAAAATATGAAATATCGAATCGTTTGGAATATGAAATGTGAATTATAAAGTAGTATGAATTCAGTTTCTTTTAAGAAATAATCCATTAACATAATGTACTTATATCCTAGAGTAATGATGATAAATCTAGATACTACTCACCCAAAATCCTAATAAGACACTAAAAAAGTTCATTGAAACTCTTGTTTAATGTAATTTTTTCCCTCACAACGGAACCATTATATTGGTAGAGTGTTGGAGAACATATATAGAAACATCTACCTCATGTTCACATAGAAATGTATCCAAATTTACTGATGAATATCTATGTAACATACCCATTTTAATAATAATGCAGAAAATAAACAAAATATAGACACGTTTGAATGGAGACAAATATTGGTACCCCCATAAATATATCATTGGTGTATCATAGTATTACCAAAAATACCATCCCCCAAATTTGTCCCCAAAATATGGTACTTTGACCAAAAAATAGTTTGGTCTAAAATAAAAAAAATCATTATATACACACAAAAAGTAAAGAGAACAGTAATTTTAGGATACAGTTAGTGTTTCTAGAGGTTTAGGAAAATGATCATTGATTTTTTGAATAAAATTTAGACATGTACTAGTGTTATATGGATATAATTAGGATGGAAAAATTTAAAATAAAATATGAAACCTATTAAACATAATCAATTTTCATAGATAATATGGAATCATTCATTAAAGAACATATTTGAAACATTTTCTAACTTCTATGAATATGGAAATGTTAATGAAAACTATTATAAGGGCTGATAGAATGTAATAAAAAGTAATGGATCATTTTTAGGAGAATATAATTCTAATTTTGATTATGTGATTAATAAATAAATACATATTTTTCTATTAAAAGAATCAAGAGGAGAAAGGTGATAAGAATGTTACTCTTAATAATATTATGATGAAGTCTTCGAATAATGTCACACATTCTAGAAGATGATACTTATACTATGGTAAACAAATCACACATCATGGATCAATATAAAATAAAAAAGAATTTCATGATTTAGGGGAGAATTATATAATTAAAAGGAGAGTCAAGTAAAGAATGAAACATTAATATTGGCTCGGTAGAAGACACCAATAATGATGTGAATGGGAGGATTCCCAAAAAGGAAAAACTAAGAGTTGAAGATGAGATATTTTGATAGTGAAATATATCTAGACACAATCCCACTTAGTGAAAACTTGGATTATTGGTCAATATAAGCAATTAATAGATAATGGGAAAGAACTATTATCTCCCAACATTGACAAATCAATTATGAATAGAGATTACACACTAAATGAGAAATAAAATAATCTGAATAATTATATATTAATAACATTTATAGATAATTTTTATGAATCAGGGATGTCGAAATATGAATCTATGTGTGGAAGTGTCTTGAAATCTTATGAAAATAGTATTATTTGAGCTAAAAAAATGTGAAAATAGAGGGAACCCCATGCTTCAACAATATGGTAAAATTTAGAAATTAAAAATGGAAAAATAATAAACAAGTCAAAAATTATAAATCATTGATATATATGATTCAATGTTGAAAAATAAGTCTCAATACTAGTTTTATAACTATGGAGAAGTTGAATAATCACCTTGTTAACAAATTCTTTATGTTTTGATTAGAAAAAATAATTAAAAGTGAACCTGGAAGAATGCACCTCATTATAGGAAACTAGAATTTAAACACATATTAATTTTAAATTTATATCATATATAAAATAATATCAATAATGTAAGGAGTTTGTTTTTATTTCTTTGGTGATGAATTTTGGAATACTATAACAACCCATAATATTCATAAATTAATTTCACATCATTTTAGTTGAATATTTAATACATAATATAAAGAACCATTCTGTAACCAGAAAGTATTATTGAATTTGGAAAAAAGGTACCTGATACTTTTATTTAATGAATGTTCATCAGTGTTTCCCACAAAGAAATATTATTAGGTATGACATACATTAACCAAATTTCTTAATGTTGGGAATGAGCAAATAAGAAAGTGTGAGCTAGATGCTTTGTAAGGGTGAACATAAGTGATATCAAACAACGATCATACATGTGCACATGATAATCCTAAGTGTATGATATCAGGATCATATATTAAAAATTTAATACTCAGTATGTGATAAATAAAAAACATGTGTCAGTAAAAAACCAGTATCATAATAATAGACGATATTCATAAATTTGGGGAAAAATCAATTAATTGTCATGATACATGATATTATAAATAAATATTAATGTTGTTAAAAAATTATCTCATAAGATTATAATCATGTATTAATAAAAAAAGGTTCACTAATTTAGTTAGGGTCATGAAATATAGACCTTTCATAAACTAATAAACAGAAAACAAGGTCCTCACATAATATTAGTGGCATGAAAATCAGGTTCATTCATAATCTCATGGACATAAAAGCCATGTCCACACAAAAAATTATGAAATTTAATTCATGTACGTACCTAACATATTTATCTCTTGAGTTATCTACATTACCCACTGCATTATAGAGCTATATAATTATCAACCCAACTATCCCATAATTATAATCCATTGTTATGTGTACCATGAGATCTTAAATCATTAATCATATATCATAACCTATGTAATGGGAATGAGTACATAAACATCTTTTAATCATAATCATAAATCATCATGAGAAGGAATATGGATGGTATCATTGGATCATGTCCCCCATAAATGATAAGTAACATAAATGATATCATCTTATATGAAAATAAAATTAAATTATCACTTAGGTTATTTATTGCGGAAAATACCATTTTTTATTTTAAAAAAATTTCAATAAAATCAAAAAGAAGATCCATAACATTATAATGAACAATTTCTTTGAAAATAACCCTAACAAATTTAAAAGGAGCTTTCAAATATTTATTCATTCATGCTGGTGGGAAATTCTATTCATGCCATATATGTAATAAAAATATTCATTTCTTATTTTTGATAAAAATTCAAAAGTATCGCATTAGAAAAATGAAAATAAGGTTCAATTTAAAATAATTTATAAGAATTAAATAATGGGTAAAAATAACATAAAATAATCATAGGGAAATAATATAAAAATTATTTATTTTTTTTATAAACCATGAAAATAGAAGAATATGACTCTCGACAATAAATGAAATGGAGTGTGTTCATATAAAACAATTCTCCATATTTTTAAGTAACAAATAGGGGGAAATTAAAAAGAAAATTAATATTTATAAATAATTTTTGGATAATAAAATTCATGAGTTTATTTATAGGTATTTAGTGAAATATTGTCATTAGAAGAGTAATAATAAACAATCTTGGTAAACAATGAGATTGAAACATAAACCCATTAATATTTGGTAACTTTCGAATCATTATCCAAATGGAATACTAACTTCAACTGAAACATTAAATATTATGATAGTTAATATAATAATGATATTTCATTTTAAATGTGCAGTATATATGCATCATAAACATAAACAGGTGAATAACATCAAATATTTCCCAACCAAACAAAATTGAGACGAAATCGTACAACCCTGGTTATCTATGGATCAAAACATCATGAAAGAAGGAAACACATATGGATTTTTAAATCCCTAAAATTTTCATGACATTCATTTTAAAATAAATTCATGGTAATTATATAGATCACTTAAAAGAAACAATTTCTGAATATGACGTGTTTCTGACATATATAAGAGTGAGATAAAAAATCCTTTGCTCGAGTTCGAATTGATTCGAAATAACTTTAACCTATTATATAATAAATTAAATTTTTTATAATTATATCGAATATTCTTATACATAATTATAATATACTATAATATTCAATTAAAATATTCTAACAACCAGTTATTAATAATTTATTATTCCAATCATTGTTTCTTGGAGTCAACAATTTCATTTATTATGAGAATTTTGATTTGGTAGTTAATATAATTATAAATTGATCATGGTTATATGATATATGTAATATTAAACATGATATAAATATATTATATTGTTATTATATATTTATTTTACCATATATAAAAGAGGGTGACAATGAAATAAATTTTGTTGTTCGTGGAGACGGTAGGTCGTACGTACACATAGACACTATTTTAAATTTTCACCGGATTGAATAAATTAATGATAAATAATGAAACAACTTATAATAATCTATATTATATCATATATATAAAATTTATTCATTAATTTTATCCTTACTTCAATCCATGTAATGTAGAAATGTCAAAAAATCACATCACTTCGTTGACGCGGTAGTCCACAGAAACGCACAAGAAAAATCAACATTTTCAATAGATTGGAAGGTAATAAGTTAGATTTGATATTATAATTAAAAATTAATGATTATTTCATAATTATCATATATAAAATTTAATCCCATCATAATAATGATTCATGAATTATGGTGATGTAAAATTAATAATATCACTTCGTGAAGGTGGCAGTCCACACGTACACGCACCAATAAATTCTATTAACATTTGATTGTATGGATGGTGGATATTGGTGGTAACATAAACATTATAAATTTTCAATATATTTAGGATACTCAATTTATTATTTTATAAGTAATAACATATATTTAGTGGAGGTAGAAGAAGATATAAATTGAAAGTGGTCGGGTAAGATAATTAACACTTCTTCGACAAGCCTCTTTTAAAACCATTCTTAATGACTATTGAAATAGAATTTAGGATGTAAATAACATAAAAATTACATATATGTATTTTAAAAATATAATTTGGTTGGTTTTGGTTGATTATGACAGCTCAATGTGGTGTAAAGAATAAAGAGATGGGGTTTTTTTATAAGGGTGGGAAATGGAACACATGGAATTTTTAAAAAGATTAAAATAAAATTAAGTAATTTTCTAAAAAATGTTCCAAATAAATATATATATCAAAATAAGAAAGTATATGGTTTTAATACTATAATAGTTTAAAATTTATACTTGGTTTTTGTCATTTTAGATGTTATATTTAGGTTTAACCCCTTTATTAACAAATTTTAACATTAATTACGATAATTATTTATTCAAACATAAAGTGTTATAATTTTAATTACAAGTTAAAATTTATATCAAAATTATCCAAGATATGAAATTTATTTCCATTTATAATTATAATTTACCAATTTTATTATTATTATTTTTTAATTTTAAATAATATAATAAAATATTTCTTTTAGAAAATATCATCTATTTCATTTTTGACACTATTCATTTATAATGAAATTAATGTCATCAAGATAGTTATGGAATTAATATAAAATAATTTAACACATCCCTAGAATTTTATATTTATCTAAAATATAATACATCATAATATATCGAACAAAATGTTTTAATTTTAATTGTTTTAATTTTTTTAATTTTTATTATAAACATTCGGTACCGAAATAATGTAACAATTTATGGTAATTATTATTCACAAAAATAAATAAATTAATATTATAAACATAGATAATTATAATTAAAAATAAACATGTACAACCAGTGTAATTTATATTTTTATTCGAATAAAAATATCCAGAGACATTAATGTTATGAGAGTTATATTTTAGAATTATCATTATTTTGAATAATATAAATTTTATATTCAAGGGAAAATTGAACCAAAGTGCCATATATTCTAATTTTGGGTTTATATTGTAAAATTTATTCCATAAATATAAATTAGGGTAATTTCTGGGTTTATTTTGAGTCATTATCATAAGGTTTTGACCAAGTTTTTCCCTTTTTACCCTTACCGAGGTGATAAATATTTTTGACAATTATTATTCATAATGAAAAAATATCAAAGGGAAATATATACAAATTATAAACCAATTGATTCAAAATATGGTATTAATTTTTCATTTTTAAATCTCAAAAGGTTCCATAAATCATTTTTAATGTAAATTCATAAAAAAATTACAATTTTTTAAAAAAAATATTATTTTAGAAAAATGTAACTTATATCAAAATCATGAATATTGATGATTCAAATGGAATAAATAATTTTATTCAAAATTTAATTTACAATTTTTAACTTTAATACCAAATCAATAATATAATTGGTCTTTTTAAATTACACGATTTAATGAAAATAATTGGATGTATTTAAAAATAATTTTTTTCCCGACTCACCAAAAAACAAAACAAATTAAAAAAATAAAAAAATTTCATGCTAAGTGAACTATAATATACTAATTTCAAAATATATGTTTATTTTATAAATTAATTTTTTTAAAGTGGATGAAATGAGTTATAATTTCCATGCAAAAATAAATAAATATCATTTTTGAATAAAATTCATTTTGAATCATATAAAGACTATTTAAAATTGAGTTATTTTATCCTATTAATTGATAAATAAAATTATATTTATTTGTACCATTATAAATATATTTCATAAAATTATACACATATTTTATAATGCAATTACTCATATTTATACCATCCAATTCAACGACTATGTTCTAATGGTCACATTTAAATAATAATATTTTTATAATATATCTCATTTCGCTTAAAGGACAGTGTTGTGTGTTAAAAAACACATCAAATTTATTATTCATTTTAACTTGAATTTTTCATTTTTATGTTCTACCCTAATTTAAAAAATTAGTAACCACTAAATTTTATCTTGGTCACCAAAGGTACACAATTTAAAATTGACTTTATTTATAACCCACATCATACAAAGGATTAAAAAATATCTTCTTAAATGGGAATGTAAGAAGAAATAATTTTACATAATATAGAAAATAATTAGGTTACTACGTAATTAGATAATTTTTGGGAAGTTATAATTTAGTGAAGGAGGAGAAAATTAGTTTTCAAGGACTAATATAGGTTGATAGAGAACATGTTCATGGGGAAGATAATGAATAAAAAACTATAATTTTATGATTGGTGAAATTGCCATCAATTCAATTCAAATGAAGGTAATACTATAATATTTTTATTTAAATATCATTTTACTAATTATTGGGGATTAATTTATTATTAATATAGTGAACACAAGAAAATAAAATTACAAGATATCTTTTTATTTCATAAAAAAATATATCATCCTTTGGTTATGATTTGATCAGTTTCTACATAATCTCTTACTACATGAAATGAATATTGTTGATGAATTTTTGATGTAAAAAGCACTAAAATTAATTTTTAACAGAACATATGATCCTTAAAATAATGACAACTCATTCCTTCTTTCTATAAATATTTATCAAAAACAAAATGGTTAGTACAAGTTATCCAGTATGGATAAATATAATACCTTAATTTTTAAGAACTCAATAATAAAACCTAAATTTTAACATAATATTTTATATAAATATTTAATCTTATGGATACTCCAAATTAAATCTAACCATGATTGAATCCCAAATATTGAAATTTTCTGATGTCATATTCTTCCATGATTAATATAACAATTAATTTGAATTTAATTTTATCACTCATAATGTCAAACACCATGATGTATATACATTGATCAAATATTCTTCAAAAAATTCTTTTCAATTACCATATTAAAGACTCAACAAAATCATATATTATTTAAAAAATAATTTACTCTTTATTCCTTAAATGATATCAAATCATAGCCAAATTTGTTTCCTTTGGGTTCATCATTTCTCTGATAAGTGATAATATAGTGATTTGAAATGTCAAAAATGATTTTCTTATCACAGAACATTATAAATAATATATATAGAGAGAGTTAATTAATTATCAAAATCAAATAAAATTTCTCTAAAGAATGAAAACTAATATTCTTATAGGGCCAATTCATTCAAAAATTATCTTGGTATTCCCAACTCCAGAGTAAAGGATAAGTGTTGCCTAATTATCATGATTTACTATAACTGTTGTGATAAATAATTTTACATTTTGCGTTCTATTTTTTGAGGTATTTGTGGATCATTTATATAATTATACATTAGATTTGGGAATCGATTCAAATAATTACAAAAATCATTGAATCTATATTATTGATGTCTAAGTAGTATATTTGATTGAGATATCTCTCCATTTAGTTCATTGAGGGGACTGTTGGAATCAAATTTAAATTCTTTTCTATGATGGATGAATATTCTATACTTGAAAAATATACTTATATTAGTTTCAGGAATTCACTTGACTGCTCCATCCCATATTTTTAGAAAGTATTAGATTGAAATTTTTCCCTCCCTTTATGAAACATACTATTAGGGCTTCCATGAAAATTTATCTCTCTATTTTTATCACCATAACCGTAATGGTTTCCAAAATCCATTTACACTTTGAGTGGACATCAAAAAATTTATTCATTTCATACAAATTAAATTATGGATAATTTATTTTTATTAATTTGTTTCAATCCAACAATGAATCCATCAATTTTTATTTTAGGTCTAATGATTGAACTAAAAGAACACCTTTGAGGAATTTTAATTTTTTTCACCTATATTCCAATGGATTCACTATCATTTTACTTGAGGTCAATTTTTACTTCTTAATTTTTTATAATAAAAGATAATTACTTATTGAAAATATCTTATTGAATTCATTCCATTCCATAGATTCAATTTCTTCATCTTCCCTCATATTAGTAATATGATTCCACCATGTATCTAATTCTATTTTCAATTGATAAATGTCTTGGATAACTTCTTTCATGGTCTGAGCACTGAAGAATGGAAGATATAATTTTCATCACATTGTTCCATTTCCGAACAACAAGTGAATTTGAAGACCCGTATAAGGAGGATGTATATTTTCACATAAATGATTCAATTACATGCTTCTACCTCATTAGTGCATTCATTAGTTCACCATAATATGCATTACTCCTCATATATTAAATGAGTTGACTGTGAATCATAATAGAAATATTTTTTCCCAACTCCAAAACCATTTTTTCCTTGAGGACATTCATTTAATTGGATATCACATTCATTTTTAAAAATATTTCTTCAAGTTACAACTATTGACTAAAATGAAAAAGTTTTGTGTGACCAATAACAATGATTTCACCTAAGAAAATCTACGAAGTATATCAATACATGTTTAAAATAAGTGGAAAATCACCATTAATCAAAATTATAGATTGTATATACTCTACCAACACATTTTGGGATTATTACATCTAGATGTAACTATTACAAAACCACATCCACTTGTTGTATCCAGACAAGGTTGTATTTCTTATAAAATAAAATAATTTATTCCTTTCCAAAAAATAAAATTGTATCCTACACATTTAATTATCCCCATGGTTTTCAAGAATTTTATCTAATAACCATCTCTAAATATTCACTAAGATCTGCTCAAATACCAACTAGAGTGACCCATATCTTTCATTAAAAAATTAAATCATTTTATTTTAAGATTTAATAAATAACATTATGATTCAGCCTTGAACCACAATAGTTTAGTGTCTTTTAATAACAGATACACAATTCTATTATTTCATAAAATATCATAAAAATTTCTCAAATAGAACGATTCTTAGGTATACCCTACTAAAAAATATTCTTCTTAGCCTGGGGAATGAAATCATAAGAATGGGTGAGATAAAATTCTTAATATGGGTGACTTTGGAGATATGAATCAATGATCATATTAGAGAATTAGTTAGACATAAGGGTGTGAGATAACGATCATATATCACAATGTTCATACCCAATCTATTATAGATTATAAAAATGAGTCATGTCATAAAACATTATCATAATAATAGAATTTCATCCTAAGTGTGCATAATAATCAATTAACTATCATGAGCCATTAGAGTATAATATAAACATATTAATATTGTAAAAACATAAGAATTTGAAATTGTAAATATGTATAAATAGAAATAGTTTGAATCATTTAGTTAAGGACATGAAATTTGGCCCTCACATAAATTTATGGACATATAACCTGGTCTATGAAAAATCATTTGGACATGAAATCAAAGTCCATGCATAATCTTTTGTAGATGTAAAATAGAACCCTGTATAAAAATATAATCATGAAATGATTTTCATACATAAAATATATATCTCATAATTTATCCATATTTACCAAACACATTGAAGGACTATATAATGTTGGTACCACGTGTCCCAAAATCACAATCCATTCATTTTTGTTCCATCAGATCATAAATCATTCATCATATTGAATTACCCATTGACGGGAAATAGGTTTCATAGAAATCAATTAATCATAATCATAAACCATCCATATTTGGAATTATGATGGTATCATTAGATCATATCCGATGTAAATAATAAGTAACATCAAAGGATATAATATTTGATAAAAATGCCTTTAAAAGATTACTTAGATTATTTCTTGAGTAAAATAACCTTTTAACATTGAAATTACTTCTTTATAATATCAATAATTTAAAAAATATTATAAAAATGTTATTTGATAATAACCTTGGAAATTTGTAAATGATTCATCCCAAAATTAATTATGGTACGAAATTCTATTCATGTCGTATTTGTAAAAACCTAGATTTCGTTCATAATTATATTAAAAAGGATAACGTACCTTGTTTGAAAACTGATGAGAATATTCTATTTTTTTTATAAAAAAATAATAAAAAATAAAAAATGGCATTATAAAATCAATAGGTAATATTAAAAACATTCATGAAATCATTTTTATAAAACATGGACATGAAATACATAGACTCCTGACTATAGAAATAATATAGCATGTTTTCCTCAAAAAACAATTATTGGTAATTTTAAGTACCCAATAGGGGAAAAAGAAAGCAAAACATGTATTGTACATAAATAATAATATAAGAGAATTCATGTTTATATTGAGATTTATATAATAAAATATTCTCATTGGAAACATAATCATAAGCAATCCATGTAAACAATGAGATTGTAGCATAAAACCCATATCACATTGGAAACATTTGAATCATGAGTCCCATAAAAGAATAAAATACGATGAAACATTAAATATAATTAAAATAATGATAATAATGATATTATCTTTCAATGGGGTAGTATATATGCCTATTAAGTACAAATTGATGCAAAACTTCTAACATGTCTCAAAGAAAAAATATTGATATGAAGAACTCTTACAACATTGATAATCTCTAAATCAAAATTTAATGAAAGAGGGAACCACATAGGAATTTTTAAATACCTATAATTTTCATTAGAATAATCATAAAATAAATTCATGGGTATTATACACCACATGGAATAAACAAGTGGTGAATATTGTATTTGTTTCATATAAATAAAAAGAGATGAATATCTATTACACCAAGATTGACAAGCACCGAATGATACATAATTTAATTTATAATAAATAATAAATAATTATAATTTTATAATAAATTCATGTACAATATTTTAATACCATATATCATAATATTATGACATTTTAACACAAAATTATTAATCATTATTTATCAAAGTTATTTTTTCAAGGTGTTAATTGTTTCATTTTTCAGGTGAATTTCAATTTAATAGTTCCAATACTTATAATTTAGTCATGGTTATATCTTATATATAATTTTAATAATGACTGTGATAATATATATATTAATTATATATTCATAGAATCATCCATAAAAAAGGTATTGAAAAAGGAATTACACTTTTCATGCAGATGACATGCAATCCACATGGATGAATATTGTTTTAACTTTTAGACAGATCAAATAAAAGAATGGTAAATAAAAGTTATCCTTTATCAAATAGTTATTATATCATATATATAATTTTTATTAATTAATTTTACCCTTATTACCATTCATGTAATGTATAAATAAGAATATAATATCTTCTATTAGTGGAGGTGGTAGTCCACATGTACACATGAGTGGTGTTTGCATTTTCCAATTGATTGGATGGTATAAATGTAGATATGATATTATAATAAATGAATAAAAATTATATCTAAAATATAATATTTAAATCCCATTAAAATAACCATCCATTAATTATGGGGAGGGAAAATTAATTTTCTTACTACATGGCAGAAGTAATCCATACTTTTGAATAATATCCATCCACATGATAGAAGGGAGTAGTGGTTTCATATTATTATGGTAACCATGATGGCTCCTAGGGTTCATATAGGAAGATTGATTTTTCATTGGACATTGATAATTAATTGATATCTAGTAGACCCCTCAGCAGCCCATATTCTTTTGTATGTTCCACTTTGAAGGGCTAGGATTATATCACACATCCTATGAGAAGGAAGGTCATGTTTTATGGCAATAATTGGTGTGACATTTCATATTTAAAAGAAAATGTTATATATAGAATAATTAAGAGTAAAAATACACCTCAATTTTTATTCTTATCAAGATGTGTCTATTGATCAATTTATGATTTGAAAATACTCTATTTTTGTATTTTTGGTTTTACCTTCAGTAATTAGACCCTGGAAAGTGGTTGATATTATGTGTCTCCTTTCAACCATTTGGGGATTTAAATAATGGAAGTGTATTCCAATAGGGCATGGGTACTACTACCTAATATTCCTATCTGATGAGATGAAGTGTAAGACATGGGTCTTTGATAATATTTTTTCATAACCCCGGGACCCTTTATATTCAACATTCTATTTAAGTTTCAATCCACTAATTACAAGATAAATCAACATTTAGCTATGAATTCATGTGTTTTGATGGAACTAGATTTTATAGAATCTAAATATTTGTTATTATATTTCCTCATCCAGGAGATTTCCCATAAATAATCATAGAGATAATGAAGAATCGAAGTTTAAACATTTCTCAAGATCATTAAAGGAGGTGGATTTGAATTTTAATCATATTGATAAAGTTTGTATTTCCCATACCATGGATGAGCTAAAATTTAGAAATTTCTATGACCATGTAAAAATATTTTTTTACACATCAATACTATAACGAAAACAAAATTTATGTGTTTGATGGAGAATTATTATTATGTTTACTCTATGAAGGGTTATTCCCCTGAAAATTACATGAAATTTAAAAATGGATCAATGGTAAGGGATTTTATTTTAATAGGTAATGATTATGATGACATTATGAATGGTTATGGAAATACTCATGATGAAACATTACATCCTATAATGGAAGAACAATAAGATATCTATATAGTGGTAAATGAATAAGTTAATGTAAATGTGGAAACTGATGTATCCTCTCGCACCATACAAATGAATGACCTTGGTATGGAGTTGGATTAAGAAGAATGACTACAACATGAAGCTGGGGAATCTTCTAATGGTGAAAAAACATTTGGATTCTCTGAATGATAATAATGATGCTGGAAATTATGATGGATTGAATCCAAAAAATGTTATTATTGTAAATACTTAACATGGTCTATAGGCGTGAGGTATTACTCATTTAATGCAGAGTGGGGTGTGTCTACATATCAATTTAGAGGGGAATATGATGTTCAAGATCAAGGAATGTTGATAGCAGTCAGGGTATACATTAGATCTAAATTCTTAGTGTTTGTCCTGGAATTATATAATCATCAATGGTATGATAGAATGGGTCATTTAGAGATGTAGGAGTTCATTAAATACTATAAATCCATCCAAGATCTCATGACATTCTTTTCAATTAATGGAAAAGATGGGTGATATCTCAGATGAAGATAAAAAACATAATATAATGCTTAGAAAATCACCTTCCTATTTTTTTTAAAGGTTGGGGCCGAAGCCTCAATTTATTATTTAAAGAAAAGACCTCTTTAGACAAGGTAGAGGGAGACCCATTACATATCCTAAAGGCCCAAGGCCAGGTGGCCTGAATACAAATCCTGAAGGCCCAATTTGTTGGCCCAAAGGACCCCTCAGTGAACAGTACTGCTACAGTACTCGTACTACTATAGTACCTTGTACAGTACAACTGCTGCTACAGTACATGCTACAGCCCTACATCGCTACAGTGCCACCACTACTACAGTTCCACCACTGCTACAATACTACTATTGTACCCTACTACAGTTCTGCTACAGTACTTTCTATGGTTAGTAATGTAAGAATATGGTTAATGAGGGCTTCACATCTATTCCAAAAAATAATTCATAGCATAAAACTTATTTTTCCATGCTAATGACCTCAATTAGAACTAGGTATAATCCAATTATAGAACGACACTTTTCTTAAGATAATTAGTTTTGGTTCTTTGGGTTATGACTCAGATGGACGAACATGATTTTGAAAAAGTAAATCATTTTGATTAATTTTTATAATATTTTTACTTGTTATTGTTCTATTTTTTAATTATCGATGGTTGGATATATCATATCTTATTCTCCAATTCACTTTTATTTTTTTCTTTTAATAAGAGGTTTTTTAATCACTAACCTTATTTAGAAGTCCACACTTACACACATGTGATACTTATACATCCCAATTGATGAAATAGAGGGTGGATATTAGTGGTTAAATAATTATAATAACATTTTAGAACATTGAGGATACATAACTTTTTATTATATAATGAATAAAATAGAATTATATGAGTTATAAGAATAAATAAATTTAAATATGTTGGGTAATATGATAACCACTTCTTCAGTATTCCACAGTTAGATCCTTTATTAAAGACATTTGTAATGGTATTTTAAAAATAAATGAAACTATAATACATTGATAGGGAAGTTTAAAAAATAATTTGGTAGGTTTCTGTCAATCTTGATGACTAAACATTGTTTAAACAAAATATAGATGTCATGTTCATTTACATTAGATGGAAATGAAAAATGAGAAATTACATAAATGATTAAAAAATCATTTAGTAATTATGAATAAAAATGCATCAAAATGGGAATATATTCAAATAAAAAATCATTATAGTTGAAATATCTTTATAAAATTATTTTTAGATTGTTTTTTGTGTCATTTTAAATATTATCTTTTGTCTTAAACCCTTCATTAGCTGATTTTGGCGTTAACTGTGGTTACAACTTTTTAAATACTAAAGGGTTAAAATTTTACATTTAATTTAACAATGATATCATAAATGTCCCCGAGATGAAATTTCTGAACATTATTCATCCTAATTTTCCACATGAATGATTTATCTAATTTTTAAATAATTTAATTCAATATTATTTTATATAAAATATGATTAATAACATTTTTAAACTATTTATTTACATAGACTCTAATGTGATCACGATTGCTATGGAATTAAAATATTAACCATTAAACAGTCTCTAACAAGTTATATTTATCTAAAAATTATATAGGAACACAATTATTCAACCCAATTGTATTACTATTTTTAAAAACATTTATATTAAATTTATATTAATTAAATAAATACTGAGTCAGTGTTATGTAAAATTTAAAGAGATCATTTAATACCAAATTTTATTAAATAAATTTGTTTGATAAAAAATAAATCATTATCCAAAAAATACTAAAAATTAACATATCCACATTTTTATCATTATGAAAAAAATCAGATACATTAAAGTCAATAGGGTGACATTTTGAAAATTTCTTTTCATAGATTAATATAAATTTCATTATCAAGGAAAAATACCACCAAAATGACTAATATTAAAATTTATGATGTATATGGTTGAGTTTATTCCTTAAAAATAAATAATGGATAATTTCGGGTTTATTTTGAGACCTTATGTCATGTTTCTAATTACATTTTATCCATTTAACCATACCGAGGGATAAATATTTATCACTATTACAATTTATAGTGATCAAAATTTAAATGATCATATTTAATAAATTTTAACCTCATGATTCATAATATATATCAACATTTTAATAGTAAATATCTATAAGTTGAGTGAATATATATGAAAATAAAATTTTAAAATGCAATGAAAATCAGTTTTTTGAAAAATGTTCTTTAGGAATAAATTTTAATTAAATTAAACTCATTAATATTTTTGAATCAAATGGAATTAATTTGATTATTCAAAATGAAGTGGTCCATATGAAACATTTTAAAAAAATCTAATAAATAATTGTGTATTTTAAATTTACTTATTAAATGTAATGAAATGATGGTATTTAAAAAATCAGTATTTTCACTATTCAGTGAAAATTTAATCGTTTAAAAAAATAAAAATTTTTTACCATAAGTGAATTTTGATATTCGGATTTAAAAAATTACTTTAATTTGTTAAAATAAAATTTCTTCAACTGGAATAAGTTATTTATAATTTCCTCACACAAATAATGGTAAAAATAATTTAGGAATAAATTTCATTTCCGAAGAAAATATGAATTTACAAAAAATCGATTTCTACTTTTGAAAGAATTAATATAATGAATTTTATTTAATAAGACCATTATAAATATATTTCATAATGTTTTTAATCATATTTGTACTCGTGAATCCAACTACTATGTTATAACAATAATATTTTTATAATAATATTTTTAGAATACATATCAATTCTTTTGAAGCTCAGTGTTATAATTTTTTTTTGAATTTATTATCCTTGAAAACAAAAATTTCAAAGTGATAAAGAAACATCCCATGATGGGGAGCTATAAAAAAATTATAATTAATTTATTTTCTTAAATCACATACTTGGATGGCCACAATAAATGATAAAGGTTATGGAATGATTATCAATATATAAATCCATATTTTTATTTAGACTAATCATTTTATTATGGTGAAGTGATTGTAAACAAATATGTGGAATAAAATTTTTAATTGAATGTTTTGATGTGTTTTGAGTTATTTAGTAAAAATCAATAATAATTCTTGTATATTTAAAGAAAAAACCAATGGGATGAAATTTTGATTTGGTACCACATTATGAAATGTGAATGTACAACCATGTTTCTTGGGTAAAATTTGTAATTTTTTATACAATGGGCTATCCGATGCAGAAAAATATATTTATTATGTAATTATTATTAATAGGAAATATATTGTTAAATCCCTCTCTTAATGATAATGTATAATGTCTCTCAATAAAGGTAGAGAAAATGGATATGTGATTAACACAATGGAAGAAGATAGTTCGTTAAGTTATATGTGTATGGCAGAGAAGAATTTTCCCTTGGAAAACCTCAACATGAAAGTATGTTTGGAACAGGGAAATAATTTATTCCCAAATTATATATAAGGACCCTTCCTTAAAACATTACATAATATTAAATTAAATGAATAATTCACATTGAGGATCATATCAGGTTTAGAGTTTTAGAGAGATAGGCCATAACTATTACATTTAAAAATATTACAATGTAGACACTTCTACCGAGTATCCATTTTTCATACAAAATGTGAACTCTTAAAAAAAGTCATGTCTAGTTCTATGTTTAGGACAAGATGAATTTTCTTTGATCCCATCCTTGACCATATTGCACATTATGTCCTATGAAAAGTATTTCAAAAACATGGGATTGACATAAAAAAGCTCAGTAAGGTATACACAAAGAAGTAAAACAGTTAGGTTTTCAAAACAACAAGAAAACCATGAATACTTTAACATAAGTAATACTTTTTGCCTTTATGAAGTAGTAAATACTCTTCACAGAATAAAAGATCATTACTTACTCTTTTGTAACAAAAAGATTACAATAAAACACATATAAAGAACACATAACTTATAAAGGTAACTTGGGACATAAACATACTTATATGGAATAACCATACGGTTGACTTCCACACATATCACTAAATAGAATATCCATACGGCCGACTTCCATACCCAATGCATTGGAGGTTATAACGTAACCACCCATCCTGGTAATCACGGCACCACCCGTCATATGGTTTATCATGTAACCACCCGTCAAATGTCCCTGTACCATCATAACACATAAAATAATTCAAATATAAACATTTCATGAATACAATTTCATTTTCATACACAATAAGTAATTTTGAGATATTGAAATAATCAATCCATTTTCAAAAATCATTTTAAAAAATGATTTCTAAATCAATGTTTACCATACCACGTTGAATCTTTTAATATAATTATAAATTTAAAATATAAATTTCCATATAAATAAATACTGAAAAACATTTTTAAAAAATGGACATTAAAGATAATGATTTATAATGATAAATCTTTAAAACATTTAAAAATGATATGTTTGTAAAAGAGCTGTTAACAAAATGAGAGACTCTTGAATACAAATAATTGCAGAATAACATTTTATAAAAACATTATAATATCATGAGAATAAAGGGATTCATGATATAATATGTCAAAAGACAGTATATACACCATATAAGAGTGTATTTGGTGCATAACAAAAATTAAGTCTCAATGGAAATGAAAATTGAGATGAAATCCCTTATAAAGATGGTATCCTTAAATTAATGATAAAAAAATCTCATAATTATGTGTGTAAAATATAAAAACACCCAATATAAGTGGATATTAAGTGTAAAATAATCATAGGTCATTCACACATATTCATTGGATGAAATATTCAATAAGTACAAATTGATCCCAAAGAACTGAAATTAGGTTATGAATCTCCTTTGCAAAAATTCGACAACCTAACGACGTCACATTACAATTAAAAGACAAAGTTGATGAGAGAGAAAAGGGTATCCCATCACTTGGACATAAAATTTATAGCAATAAGGATATATAATAAAATATCCCAACATAATATGATGTGATTTAAAATACATAACAAAAAGAATCCTTTTAAAAGAGAGGAGGGTGAAAGGTTTCCTTACCGATTTGGTAACATACGAAACATACACCACATGAAAGAAGGATCATACAATGAAGAAGTAAATACCCATAAATTAATGTATATTACACAAATAATACAATCATGGGTAGTACATACACCACACAAAAGGATGTAATGGAAAATATAGCATGAATCTCATGCGGATAAAAAGTGAGATGAAAAACCCCTTACCACATTGTAATCAGTCGAGTCGTATGACCCGAAGTTAAAAACCACCAAATGAATCACATAATACCATGAATATAATTATAGTCCAGATAATATAAATCAAAAGTCACTACACAATACACCACATGAAATAAATAAGTGGAGAACAATGGAAATATCACTGAATTAAAAGTGAGATAAGAGATCCCTTACAAAAATTCGGTAGCCTAACGATGCCACTTAAAAATTCATAAAATTAACTGATGAGAGTTAGAGGTGGTCTCTCATAATATTAAAATACAAATTTCAGTATGGTGAATATAAAATAACATCCTACAACATAAGAACATGGAGCATAAAAGAAATGAAATAAAAGAGAGTACCTGAAAAGAAAGAGAGAGGTCGGATCCCTTACCTCATGTCCGACATGACTCGATCGTTCTTTAATCTCTTGAAAAATACACTGAAGTTAATCTATACTTGCTTAAGATCATTTTTAATGTTTATTAATCCTTTTATATCACTTGTTTCCTTGTTAGAAACATTATTTAATCATTTAAGTTAATTACATCCATTATGTCGATATTTGGTACTCCAGTCAAAAATGGACTTCTTATAATAAATTTTTGTTCATATGATCAATGCTTAATTAAATCCAGAATTATATTAATTATTTGGATATCATATATATAATATATATCCATTATATACATGTATTTATAATAGTACTTAACATTTAGAGGTAAGAAATGAAATGCACCATTTATGGAGACGGTAAGCCGTACGTACGCATGAACACTACTTTCATTTATATTTCTTATTTTTATAGAAATTAAACATAATTATACATAGGTATATTATAATTCCAGTATAATATCATATATAATATCATTAACTCTATCCTTTATACATCCCACATAAGGAATTAACGAATCAAATCACTTTGAGGGGGCGGTAGTCCGCACTTCTTCAAATGAGATTATCGTATTTACCCGCTATGGAAAACATAAAGGGGTGATCTAAATGGAAAATACAGAAGAATAAAGAAAAAATAAACATAATATATATCATATATAAATACTGTACCATCATAATGGCCTCCATGATATGCAGTTGGAAATATTTGAATAATCATCATTTTGTGAGGCGTTAGATTTACATCCACAAAAACAATATGTACTTCTTCAATTAGGTGGAGGTGTGTGTAAGTTTAGTTGGAATACATCTCATAAAAAAATCCTAGTATATTTAGGATTCTGTTTTTGTTTCAAAATAATTGAATAATAAGAGTTTATGTGTTGAGATGTAAAATAAAAGAAAACAATTTAAGAAAATTGTCACCTTTAATATGGGTAACTCCCTTTGGTTTGAACCAAATGACCTCTTTATGTGCGTCCTACCTAATGTAAGGATTCTAGGAGTAGTATAGGGATGTAGGGAGTGTAATAGGTCATATTTTATATGATTAAAATGGCTAGATAGGTGTGAGGAATTTGTTATAAGTGGTCTCCTTTTATAAGGTAGAGGAGGGTCTCTTTAAGAAAGTGTGAAAATATTATTTTATAATATGATGATATTCGGTTTCTAATGATCCAAAAATAATTATGTTCCAAGATAAGATGACTCGTATTCGAAATAAAATCATCCAATCAGAATTGGAAATGTTTTTGATAATAATTTAATCATTATAATCTGATTTATTTAAATCATTTATTAATTCGGTAAATAATGCATCAGTATTGTGTCATAAATAATTTACTTTCATTGTTGTTTCAAAATTATAAAAAAATACTATGATGTATGAAATATTTTTATATTTCCAATGAATATATATAGTTGAATATAGGAATTATATAACACCATATAAAAATTAATTACTAAATTATTTTTGTTAATGTCAATTTTGTCATCACATTAAATTAATTAATCTAAATTGTCATTATCACACCCAAGTGGCTCAATGGGGACCCAAAATCGACCCAACGATTCACAGTGTCGTTAATGACTCAGAAAATAAGGTTTGTACAAGTGTTATGGTAATTTTAAATTTTTATAATATTCTTTTTACCATGAATTAACCAATTTACCTTTAACTGTTGTAAATAAAAGTCAAAAGTTACAATTCACCAAAAATTATTTTCTTCTTAATGAACCAAATTTTACTTCTCAATAACAACCTTGTATGTAGGATTTTTTAAATTCAATTCACAGAAGTGGTAATATTTCATTTAAATGAAAAAGTCAATTTTTTTAACTAGCACTATGTGGTTTCACTATTCATCAAAAATTGATGTTTTTCAGAAAAATACTAAAAATTCAGCCTTAGATATATTTTACATTATGAATTCAAAAAGGATGTCTATTTTTAAAAATTAAAAACATAGATGTGAAATTAATTAATTTTAAAATTAATTCATGTCATCAAAATAAATAGCTTGTTTTTAAGAAACAATAACTATCAAATGATTGATACTTGTTTATGTCCAATTTCAAAGTGAAATTAATTCTAATGACCAACATTGGATTAAATGGTAAAAATATATTCTAATCACACTTTAAAACCAATTGAAAATATAATCTATCCATTTAAATAAATTAGATTAAAACAGATATTTGAATTAAAATATAATATTTTTCACTATTCATTAGAAAATGAACATTATCAGAAAAATTCAAAAAATTAACACGAATAAATTTTGATTCCCCCATTAAAAAGATGTATTTTATTTGTTCAAATATAATGTATTAATGTTACCAAAATTATATTTAATGAGGGTTCTCCATTGAAAGGCGGTAAATCGGCCTTTTAATGTAAATTATGCTTAAAATTAGAATCATTCACATTTTAAGCCTATAACATTTATTGGATAAATGTAA
This sequence comes from Viscum album, assembly GCA_963277665.1. Taxonomy (NCBI): domain Eukaryota; kingdom Viridiplantae; phylum Streptophyta; class Magnoliopsida; order Santalales; family Viscaceae; genus Viscum; species Viscum album. The sequence goes on from OY728164.1 coordinate 794,153,809, forward strand.
ATACATTTAAAAAACATGTATAATCATATTTTACTTAGTTTTATTCATTCACTCCAATACAACAGCTAAGATATAACTACAATTTAAAATAATAATATTATATTATTAGAGTGCAACGTAAGATTTCAAAGAAACTCTTTGTTGCATATCAGGTACACTATTGAACATAGCAACCCATTTAAAGTAAAATTAATATTTAATTCACAAATATTAATAAATATGAAAATTTCATATTCTTCATTTATCAGGGATGTTACATCCTTCCCCCTTTTGGAAATTGCATCCTCACAATTTAAAAATTGGGTTAGGGAACTTCATGAAAGCCCCATATTGAAAAAAGAGTCAATAAAACTATCACTTTAAAATAAAGGAAGAGAAGTAAAAAGGATTCCCTAGACAAAATATACTTTGATTCCATGAAATCATGGATATGAAGGAGAAAACAAACCTTCGTGTTCTGATGGAGAGTGATAGAAAACATGTTTAGGAGAATGTTAACCACCAGAAATTTACAAACATGTGATGGGTTAAACAGTCTTTGATTCCCCAGTAAGAAACGTTAATAGACAATGTTTTTTTAAGGTACTTTTCATTAAGGAATTTATTTATGAGATTAACTAAAAATATAATGAAATATTCTTATTTTCATGTAGACATTTATCTTTTACTAGATTTCTAACATAAAATAATATTTTCTCCAAACAATGACTATTCAGGATGATTTTTTTTATGTTAAAAGTGCTATAATCAACTTTGATAGAATCAAATAATCCACAAAAGATGAACTATATATTTCCCTTTTCTTCAGATATTAATTAAAACCAAAAAGTTTAGTACAAGATCAGATAATCCCTGAAGAGGATAAACTTTTACATAATGAAAAACTTCTCTTAATCTCCAAAATTTGCCTAACAAAACCCAAAGTTAAACAAAGGCCACTCAACAAAAAGTTGTCCTTAAAATTTTTCAACGTAATCCAAATGAATCTTGAAACCCAAATATCTGTAGGATTTAATCACATAGTCTTCCAAGATAAATCTTAACATTTATCTCCAAATAACATCAATTACTCTTAAAAATCTCATATTGAAAAACAATTAACCTAATCAGATATTCTCCATGATGGGTTAATCATTTCCATAGATAACACAAAATAAACTTACTATGGATTCATAAAATCATCTAACAAAAAATAATATGTCAAACTAACCAGGGGCTTCATGTAGTCTAGTGGTAGGCGATAAATACCGGTCGCACTTTGGTTGTGGGTTCGATTCCCATAGCTTCATCCGACGCGATGGGTTGTCACACGGTCTGCGTGTTGTCTATTTTCAAAAACTATATAATTTTATAACATTCCCAAAAGAGAGATAAAATTATCAAAAATAACCATATCATATTTTAACCATGAATGTTTTCTAATAACTTTTATTTTACATCCCAAAAATGCATTAACCTATAATTTCCTCAAATTCAAGGATCATATAAACCGAAATACTTCATTATAACTATATCTACAAAAGAAAAGATAATTATTCCTTGAATAAAAATTTTATATATCAAACTTTTGGTTTACACATACTATATAAAGTATTATAATGTAATTATCATCATCAAAAGAGCCTTAATACTTATAATCATTTCACCATCCTAAAATCTACCATAACTCTTGAATCCCTTATATGTTGAATTCTTACGCATTAAACATTCTACATGATCCATTAACCATTCCTTTTCATCTTATTCTGAAATAATTCTTTCTTACAAACAGAATCATGAATCATATCCTAAGATTCAATAATATCAATACATATGTTATGAAATAATCCATACCTTTCATTGGTCATTTTCAGTTTCTTCATCCTCAATCGGAATGGAATTAGGTATTGGCAAACACATATTTGTACAATCCTGGTGATCATATTCCTGAAACATCTTTTTAGGACACCTTTTTGTATACTGACCATGCACACCACAATTAAAACATCCAATTGATCCCTTAGAAATAACTTCTTTCCCATTCCTAGAGTCAAATGGATGCTTCCTTTTTTCCATTAAAGGTTCTTGCATTATGACCTTCATTCCCACATCTATAGAATATTCTCGTCCCTTTGAAGCATTTTCCTAGGTGTTTCTTTCCACATCCTTGACACATAGGTTTTTTAACATACTTAACATTATGATTATTACATGAAATTCCGTATGGATTTGTTTCTCGAATATACGATGCCTTATAAAAATCACAATGTTTCATGTTTTCAATCATGTCTCCAGATAGTTTGTTGAGAATAACCACATGATTTCTCATTGCATCTCTCATTTCGTTTAGGTGCTCATTCATAAAACCGTCACTGTTTTCTTCACATTCACTTTTACTTTGGTGCCTGCTAGATCCAACCATTTACTAAAACCAAAAAGGTCAGTGTGAGTACATCAGTAAAATAATTATATAAAATCTTATAAGGAGGGTAAATACTTTTTCATGTTATCTTAAATACATTCGGAATAACTACGACTCTTTCTAATATGCTAACCATTATTGTTATGTTACTTATGCTTAGATAACACCCTAACCTTTAAAGTTGTCTAAACCGACCTCTGATACCAACTATAAGGAACCGACCATAAAACATTACATAGTCTTATATTAAATGAATAATTCACATTTAGGATCTTTTCAGGTTTAGAGTTTTAGAGAGTTAGGCCATAACTATTACATTTAAAAATATTACAATGTAGACACTTCTACCCAGTATCCATTTTATTTTACCAAACATGAACTCTTAAAAAAAAGTCATGTCTACTTCCATGTTTAAGACAACATGAATTTTCTTTAATCCCATCCATGACCCTATTCCACATTATGTCCTTTGAAAAACATTACAAAAACATGGGATGAGCATAAAATGCTGAGTAAGGGATACACAAAGAAGTAAAACTGTTATTTTTTCAAAATAACAAGTAAACCATGAATACTTTAGCATATGTAATACTTTTCGCCTTTATGAAGTAGTAAATACTCCTCACTGAATAAAAGATATTTTCTTAACCTTTTGTAACCAAAATATTACCATAAAACCATTATAAAGAACAAATAACTAATAAAGGTAACTTGGGAAATAAACATATTTCAATGGAATAACCATACGGTCTACTTCCACACATATCACTTAATGGAATAGCCATACGACCGACTTCCATACCCAATTCATTGGAGGTTATAACGAAACCAACCATCCTAGTATTCACGGCAACACCCGTCAAGTGGTTTATCACGTAACCAATCATCAAATGTCCATGTACTATCATAACACATAAAATATTTCAAATATAAACATTTCACGAATAAAATTTCCATTTCAATCATAATAAGTAATTTAGAGATATTGAAATTATCAATCCATTTTCAAAAACCAATTAAAAAAGATTTTTGAAACAACGTGTCACATACAACTTTGAATATTTTAATGGAATTATAAATTAAAAACATTAAGGTCCATAAAAATAAATACTAAAAACCATTTTTAAAACATGGACATTAAAGATATTGATTTATAATGATAAATCTTTAAAACATTTAAAAATGATATTTCTGTTAACGAGATTTTAACAAAATGGGAGACTCTTGAATACAAATAATTGCGGAATAACATTTAATCAGAACATTATAATATCATGAGAACAAAGGGATTCATGACATAATATGTTAGAGGACAGTATATACACCATAAAAGAGTGTTTTTCGTGCATAACAAAACTGAAGTCTCAGTGGAAATGTAAATTGTGATGGAATCCCTTATAAAGATGTTATTCTTAAATTAAGGATATAACAATCTCATAATTATATGTGAAAATATAAATACACACAATATAGGTGGATATTAAGTGTAAAACAATCAGGGGTCATTCACACATATTCATTGGATGATATATTCAATAAGTACAAGTTGAACCCAAAGAATTGAAATCGGGTTAAGAATCTCCCTTGCAAAAATTCGACAACCTAACAATGTCACATTACAATTCAAAAAATGTGTTGATGAGAGAGAAAAGGGTATACCATCACATGGACATGAAATTTACAGAAATATGGATATATGAGAACATATCCCAACATAAGAAGATGTGAATTAAAAGAAATAACAAAAATAAGCCTTTTAAAAGAGAGGAGGGTGAAAGGTTCCCTTACCGATTTGATAACTTACGAAACAAAAACCACATGAAAGAAGGATCATACAATGAATATGTAAATACATATAAATTAATGTTTCTTATAGAAATAATACAATCATGGTAAGTACATACACCACACAAAAGGAAGTAGTGGAAAATATAGCATGAATCTCACGGGGATTAAAAGTGAGATGAAAAACCCCTTAACACGTTGTAATCAATCGAGTCGTATGACCCAAAGTTAATAACCACCAAATGAATCACAAAATACCATAACTAAAATTATATTCATGATAATATATATCAAAAGTCAGTACAAAATACACCACATGAAATAAATAAGTGGTGAATAATGGAAATCTCTCGGAATTAAAAGTGAGATAAGAAATCCCATACAAAAATTCGGCAGCCTAACGCCACTACTTAAAAATTATTAAAATTAATTGATGAGAGTAACATGGGGTCTCTCATAATATGAAAATACATATTAATTTTTGGTGAATGTAAAATAGCATCCTCCAACATAAAAACTTGGAGCATAAATGAAATGACATAAAAGAGAGTACATGAAAAGAAAGAGAGGGGTTTGATCCACTGCCTCATGTCTGACATGAATAGATCATTATTTAATCTCTTTAATAATAAACTAAAGATAATTTACAATTTATTAATATCCTTTTTCATGTTTATGTTTTTTATATAACTTATTACCATTTTATAAACATTACGTAATCATATAAGTTAATAACACCATTTTGTCCATATTTGGCACTCGAGTCAAAAATAGACTTCTTTTAATAACTTGTTGTTCATGTGGTCAAAGGTTCATTATATACATAATGATATTCATAATTTTTATATCATATATATCATATATATATAGTATATACATTTACTTATAATAGTATATAACATTTAGAGGTAAGAAATGAAATGCACCGTTCAGGGAGACGGTAAGCCGTACGTACGCATGAACGCTGCTTTCATTTCTATTTCTTATTTTAATGGAAATAAAACATAATGTACATAGTTATATTACAATTATAGTATAATATCATATATAATATCATTATATACATCCTTTATACATCCCACATAAGGCATTAACTAATCCAATAACTTTGAGGGGGCTATAGTCTGCACTTCCTCAAATGAGATTATCGTATATTCCCACTATGGAAACCATAACGGGGTGATGTAAAAGGAAAATACAGAATCATAAAAAAAACATAAACATAATATATATCATATATAAATACATTTCCAACATAATGGAAACCATTATAGGATGTTGGAGATATTTGAACAATCATCGTTTCGTGAGGCGTTAGTTTGCCATACACAGAAACATTATCTTCTTCTTCCATTAGATGAAGGTGTGTGTAAGTTTAGTTCGAATATTTCTCATAACAACATCCTAGTATATTTAGGATACTGGATTTATTACAAAACAAAGTAATAAAAATATTATATGGGGTTGGACAAGTCAAATAAATGAAAACAATTTAAGAGAAACTGTTACCTTTAATTTGGGTAACTCCCTTTGGCTTGAACCAAAGGACTTTCTGTAGTGCTTCCCGCCTAAGGTAAGGATTATTGGAGTAGTAGAGGGATGTATGGAGTGTAATTTGGTAGAGTCTGGAATATAAAAATGGCTTGAGAGGTGTGAGGAATTCGATAGAAGTGGTCTCCTTTTATAAGGGAGAGGAGGGGCTCTTTAAGAATGTGTGAAAATATTATTTTATAATATAATGATATTCAGTTTCAAATGGTCCAAAAATCATTACGGACGAAGAAAAGATGACTCGTATTCAAAATAAAATCACCCAATAAGAATTTGATATTTTTTGGATAATAATTTAATCATTATAGTCTTATTTATTTAAATCAATTACTTATGAGGTAAATACAGCATCATTATTATGTCATAAATAATTTAATTTATTTGATGTCTAAAAAATATAAAACAAATAATATAATGTAATAAATAGTTTTATATTTCCAATGAATATTTATATATGAATATATGACTTATATATCACAGTATAAAAATTAATTACTAAAATATTTTTGTTAATGTCAATTTTGGCTTTAGATTAAATTAATTAATCTCAATTGTCATTATCACACCCATGTAACTCAATGGGGTCCCAAAATAGTCCCAATGATGAACATGGTCGTTAATGACTCAACCAATAAGGTTTGGAAAAATGTTATGTTAATTTTGAATTATTATAATATTCTTTTTTACATGAATTAACCTATTTACCTTTAACCGCGGTAAATAAAAGTCAAAAGTTACTATTCAGCAAATATTATTTTCATCTTAATGAACCACATTGGATTTCTCAATAAATAAATGTATGTTGGATTTTTGAAATTCAATTCACAGATGTGGTAAAATTTCATTTAAATGAAAAAGTCAGTTCTTTTAACTACAACTAAGTGGTTTCACTATTCATCAAAAATTGATGTTTTTCAGAAAAATTCCAAAATTTCTGCCTAAGCTATAATTGACCATCCGAATTAAAAAATGATTTATATTTTATAAAATTCATAACATAGAAGTGACATTAATTAATAATAAAATTAATTCCCATTATCATGAAAAATAGCGTGTTTTTAAGATACAAAATTATCAAAAATTGATACTTGTTTATGTCCAATTTCAAAGTGAAATTAATTCCAATGACCAAAATTGGATTATATGGTAAAAATATATTCTAATTACAATTTAAAAACAATTAAAAAGATAATCTATCCATATTAATAAATTATATTAAAACACAGTTTGGAATTAAAATATAATATTTTTCACTTTTCATTAGAAAATGAACTTTATCAGAAAAATTCCAAAATTTTACACACATTAAATTTTGATGTCACCATTATAAAGAAATATTTTATTTGGTAAAATATAATGTATTAAAGTGACCAAAATTATATTTAATTAGGGTTCTCCATTAAAAGGCGGTAAATCGGCCTTTTAATGTAAATTATGCTTAAAATTAGATTCATTCACATTTTAAGCCTCTAACTTTTATTGGATAAATGTAAATACATTTAACAAAAATGTATAATCATATTGTAGTTATTTTTATTCATTCCCACCAATACAAAAACTAAGAGATAACTACCATTTAAAATAACAATATTATATTATTAGTGTGCAACCTTTGATTTCATAGAAACCCATTGTTGCGTATCAAGTACGCTATCAAACATAGCAACCCATTTAAAGTAAAATTTATATTTAATTCACAAAGACTAATAAATATGAAAATGTAATATTATTCATTTATCCATGATGTTACATTATATTTACTCTCAATAAGGGGAAAATTAAAATTGAAATTTTTATGGAATATTGATATGAATTAAATTATTTGAAAGTTAATCTTATAGAAAAAAATCAAAAAGGGTGACACTGATGTGATTTTTGGTGTGTGGATATGACATCAACGGAATATGGCACTATGTATTTATGAGCATGGAACTTGGGTGATGGCTTTGTACCCACCCAATGAAAAATAGCGGCTACACACGCATTATGGGTAAAAAAGAAGAAACTGGTTCTATTTAACTTTCAATGAAAGATTCATATATTTGAAATGAATTTTTAAAGTGATGGTTACATAGTGCGATCCTCGTATATCTATGGATTTAATGTTTCATTCCTCTAGATAAAAAATGATTAAATGTTTGTGGAAAGTGTTTTATACTATTGTCTAGAAGAGTTAAAAACTTTCTATTATATTTAGTTTTGGAAAGTTGTTCAAAAAATAAAAAGCTATCTAAATGGGGAGGTTAATGTCCATAGGTATTATGAAAACAATCGTAGTATAATTTATAGTTTACAATTAAGAAATAAATGTTGTCTAAGAATTTGATAAATTTTATGAAGTAATATTTTGGAGGCCGACGTTGTGAAGTTTGGTGTGCTACGTTGAAGAACTCAAATAAGATTTAATATGCTAAAAGAGTGTTTGGGAATGGACTTAAATAGTTTTAGATGGTTTTATAAATTACCAAGTGTGTTTTTATGTGATTTTGAAATAATTTTTAAATTTTGAAAAGAATATTAACTCGATTAAGTAAATATAAAATTTCAAGTTTAGAAATTAAATTTGGCTTAGTCTTGAAATTTGTGTATGCATTGTCACAGATACCAGTCTTATTTATATGAATGATCTACTGTTTTTTATAAATCATATGACAAAACATAATCTATGTGTAAACATTATATATTTTCGACATAACCATTATTATATCCTATATAACAATCATACAATTATGTGAAACAATGAATTCCACGGCATAAGTATGAGTCACTATAGTTATTAGGGATAAGGAATTTCATAACCTTGAATTTACCCTATGTATGAATGAATCCCACCTATGTAAAAAAAATTGAGATTCTATGTAATCATATACTATATAGGGAATCAAGCTATATAATAATCAACAGTCAAAGGATCGGTTTTTGTAGAAATAAGTTCATTGAGATAATTGAGAAATCTACAAACATAAAAATGTAAGGATTTATATTATTTATATATTCTAAATAAATTAATTTAGATAATTATGAGACTAATACTCATGGAGAGAGAAATACAAAATTATTTCGTCTCATCCATTGTATATTAGTGAAGTTGATCTTCAAATTAAAAAAATTGAATACCAATGAATGAAATTTTTGAATCAATTTTTAGTCTAACAAATAAAAATTATAGAATTTTTAATAATAATGAAATTAAATCAGATATCACATGTTTTAATCATAATTTATTTTGAAATAGACTAACATTTATTCAAGATTTTTTTCTACAGAGAAGAAGGTGGTATAATCTTTTTCTTTTGTGTAAATTATCAATCCTCACATGAATATAATAGAATTATTTCAATCTATCAATTAACATGTCAATGATGTTCTTGTTTGAAATTCTTATACATAAATATACCAGTCAGTGCAATGACTTTTGATGTGGTTTTTGAGATTTTATGTTTTATAGAATGATTAATATAGAAAAAATGATGATTTTAATGTGCTTCAATTGAGATGATGAAGATGGATATTTATGGAACTAATAAATATTTATATGTATGAATTACATATTTTTGGAAATTACTGAGTGGTCATCATACCCTATAAGCCCACATAAAACCTAGAATCAAATATTAGTGGATATGTATGTCTATGTTACTATAGTATTACAATATCAGGTACTATATAGGTGTTGTATCAGCCGAAAAAATTGATATGTTTGGATGTTTCGGCCATCGGTTTTTGGCCTATGGGCTACATGGGCCTTCAGGACTTCAAAGGATGTAGTGACACAGTAACTTCCGACATGCGATGATGTTGGAATGATGAATGTTGGGACTTCAATCCATCAAATGGTGGTCCTATGGGATGTATAATGGGATTAATACTCAATGGGACTTCGTGCCATAAAAAATTATGCAATAAAGAATAATGTTGGGTGTGCTATCTATTGGGGGGTGGGACTATGACCCGTCATACCATCCTATTTTTGTGGAGTGTGTCTATTCTTGATTTTAATTGTACCCATAAGAACCTAATATAATATATATATGAATTTTTATGTTATGTTTAATTCTACACGAAGTTAATGTAAATAAATTCTATGATGGAAATGGGAAAAGTACATGATCATTCTTGAAGAAAAATATGTAAGAGATATACAGTAGAGAGAAATAAGTTATAAGATAAAAATAATGTCCACTCATAGAAATACACAATAAATAACAGTTGATGACACAAAAATCAAATTGAGATTATGGAGAACACCCACATAAAAATGTGTGATAAAAGGTTATTAGATATGTTGGTAACCAAAATTTTAAGATATTTATTTTAAAAATGTATAGGAAATAAAATCCTAATGAACAACATATAAAAATATTATTAATAAAGGGAATGGGGGTATTTGGGAAACTTGAAAGTAGGTTTTGAGTTGTAGAAAATAATTCATGAACTCCCAAAGAGAATCAAAACAAAATAATGTTGTTATAGTATTAAAGTGAATATCTATTTAGTGTAAAATGTTGATTAAAATCAAGGATCCAACCATATCTCTGAGTTCATTTTAGTTCTTCATTATAATATGAAGAAGAAGAAATAAGAATAGAAAAAAGTCTGACCAAATATGAATGGTAATAGTATTGGTGGTGATCCTTTTAGAGTGGATTTTCATATGGAATTGTGAACATCATGAGATCTCAGATTGTGTAAAGAAATATAGGTAATCAGAATAAAGGATGGATCATTGAAGCTTATCTGTAATTGGAGGATGAGTTTTACGCATTTATTTTAAAAAACTATTAGTATTAAATGTATTTGATATTAAGCGGAATGAGATCTATTTTGTGGGAATTGTATCATACCAAAGATTATTATAATTGGAGTGTTTTTTATTACATTAGTTTTTTTGTAACATAATTTTATTTATTGGTATAGAAGTGGTTTTCCAAGACAATCACTAAAACTGAAATATATTATTTTTACAAAATTTATACCCAACCTGTTAAAAATTATTTAGTGGTTTTTATATAAACTAGAGGAAAAATGGTGAAAAAAATAAATTTTAGATAAATAATATGCACTATATATATATAAAAATATACATGACCGAAGTTTTATAAATATTAATTAAATGAAAAACAAAAAAAATAGAATTTGAATATATACTACCCACATACTAGAAAATCATCAACCATTATCACAATCACTATTATTTCTTGAAATATACCATTGTCTCTATTCTAGTGTGACACATGTCCTTATACATTACTCCAAATATATAATAGGTTGTTGACTAGAAGTGTGGGCCTGATCGATAAAATTAGAGGAGAATAACCTCAATATTAATCACCATGAATAGTAAGAACTATGAACCCATTAACAAATAAACAATAGTGAAAATTAATACCAATGGGAAGACACCCAATAAAATAATGTCACATGCTATAACATAAGGTGTGTAAATCAATCACCGAAAAGTATTCGAATTGATTCTAACATGCAGTTAATTATACACGCATTAAAAAAAGAATAAAACAATTAAGAGGAATTACTGTCAAATGATCCCATAGTATGTCCTTGAATCACCTCTAAAACTATTTAGCTCGACCATTTTGGTTTTCCAATATACGACCCTATCCCTTTAATAGGTCCCAAATAATGAAATCTAGACACGCATGGTGGTTCCCATGAAGTGTGTGAGTAATAAAGCCAGTGGGAAACCATTAAAATTTCTTTATAATAAATTCAAAAGAAAAATAATGGTGTATAGAATGATAAGAAAATAGTAGTAAAACAAATATATGCCTCTGTCAAGTCATCGTGTGCCTGCTGAGATTCTACAAAATCTGATCATTAGAATCTGATCATACCATATATTTTTTATGTTTGAAGGAGTAATAATATTGTCTTTGGAAATGTTTTTGAACATTATTGATACCTTATCACTAATGGTATGGTCTCAAAAACAAGTACCACATTAATCCCCATACTACACCATCTCACTTAGTTGTGGTAATGCATCAAGTCTCATACCACACCCCCTCACTCAAGGGAGGTCACAAATCATTATCCCAGTACACAATCCTATAAATTAGTGAAACCACAATTCAAAAAATAATATTCCTTCACACAAAAGACATTATCCACTCACTCTGAATATGGTCAAAAAATCACTAGTATCCGTATATAATATAATATGTTTTATAATTATCGATTATTCATGAAGTTCTCTATGGTAACACACTAATCCAAACTAGACTAGACTGACCTAAGGAAATAATATGGATAACCCATAGGATACTCCCAATCCAACCCCTCTATGACACTCACACTATCCATGTTCATCCACATAATACCATCAAAATTAATGAAATTCATAACACATACCCTAATCCTCTACTATAAGGCCACCCAATATTTAACCATGATCGATGATCTCACACTAAGAGTAATTAACCCAAGCAGATTACCCTACCTCAATCCATAAAATATGGTTAGGTTTTACAATACCAAATACATTTTACCAATATATACCATCTAATGGGATAATGACATCAATTCAAACCCAATCAATGTCATTGATACCAAAATAAGAACATCTATGACCAACACACACAAACACATACATGCTTTATAGTACATAAAATAACATATAAATACTATAACATGGTAATATATTCTTACCTCAGGCATAGGGGATATCCCACATTAAATAATTAAATACAATTAAATCCCAATCCATAGAATACCTATAATCAACGAAAAAACATATAAATTATAAATACACTATGAGAAACACTAAAACAATAAAATATTGATGATTATATAAAATTTATGGGGGTTAAATTACCAAAATATGATCATGGGGACAAACGAAACTTCAATCCTACAAGAGAGTTAAAAATAAGAGCTCTTGGAAGACAAAAAGGTCCTTATACGGGGGACAAGGTTGGGTGGGGTTCATGTGATGATAAGGGTAAGCATAAAGGGGTTTGAGTGAAAATTCAAAAAAAAATTAGTAAGAAATTCACCTGTAACACATTGGGTACCCAACCACCGAGTACCAGGTACACGATGCTCTACAGACCACCCAGTACACTCCCACTGGCTAGCCTATGAGATTTCAGTCCATACTGGGTTACTTCTTAGGCCACCGAGTAGCTAGTGGGATTTAACCGGGTACCTATTACCCTTATATAGTATATTCTATAAAGGTGACCTCAATAACCTCCCTTGAATGAAAACCCTTCGTACCCCCCAAACTACCAAACATATTATAAATTGTCTAACAAAAAAAATTTGAAGCAAAAACATAGCCCCAAATTCATAAAATAAATATTAGGTTCATTACAAAATCTTATACTAATGAATGCTTAACCATAAAGATAATCACATGTGCTCTTCATCATAAATATACAACTAATAGTAAAATAAAATTGACTCTCTCTCCGATGTAATATTCTAGATATTCCCATATTCCTACAAATACCCAAAAAATATAAATTGTCATCCCTCATAAAACCATCTCTCTCTCTCTTTGGTCCATCATATGCATTAGATGCCACTGAAACGATGTATCTACATTCAACTAAAACTCATCACATAGATCATATACACTATGCACATCTCATAAATCCAAATATATAACATAATAACATATCATGAATACCTTGATAATATATGGGAAGATCTGATATGTAATCCCAAACCCCATTCCATTCCATAATCTTGAGTGGAGAAACAAAACATCACAAATTATCCCCCAATATTCTTATACATAAATTTCCCAACAGAGGTGATATATTCTAGAATACCTAATCACCCATGACAAAATCTATAGGTCTTCACTTGTAGTCAACATACGTGCATTGCCTGCTCTGAGTGGTAAAAACAATTTTTAATTAGTTTTTCCAATTCAATGGGTACCTACATGAATCTCAACCAAATCATTTCTGAATTTCTAACCACTAACAAGTATAATGGAGAGTGACATGACTAAATGTATAAATAATCAAAGGGGGAAATAAGTATTGAATACTAAAATATAATATTATCAAAAAACTATACCAAGGATATATGTTATTACCACACTATTCTCAAATGAAGCACAATCACCGCATGCTAATCCCATTGTCTCAAGATTTCTCTCTCAATATTCTTGTATATCTTTGGGAGGAATATGATACTAAACTTCAACTATGATCTTCATTCCTTATATAGTAACATCAAAAATATTTTTCATGAATCTCGCATCCCAATTTAATATAAGGATCATAGTTACCTTGCGTATCCCCACTATCTCCCACACAATCAAATTTTCTTAATAATCCCCCAACTATGAGTCTCTAATGTGAATGAAATTCAATGACTTCTACTTCAGGTCCATTACCACCCATAAAGCATAACATCTCTTTGGGGTCATGTTTAGTGTGTGATTAAGTACATGGTATCCTCATCTCACTTAAATACTAGATCTAGAAGGGGTTAAAGTTACTCATCTAAAAACTTCTGATCTTACATAATCCTATGATTGTTTAGGAAATGATCAATTAAGGCCACAACATATATTTTAATTCATGACCTCTATAAATGATTCATAATATCTTTTTAAAGACCAAAACATCATATACATAAATATTATAGATTAATAAATTAATATTCAATAAATAACATAACAATCCATGCTAGAGTCATTTAGGTCTAGTTCATTTGGAAACATTGACACATAAAAAACTAGTCCGAAAAATTCTATATAATTTACCATTATGTTCTTAATAATAAGAACCCTTATTAGAAATATCATATATAATATATTTATTCATACTTTGGGAAAGGGAATCATAATAAACGGTGATTCATTGGGTCAGTAAGGGTAAACAAGAGAGATATTAGTATAATATAAGCATATGGGTTTGAGAACATGTTAATAACTTATGAAAACCATGCCCTTATAACATAGATCATAAACATGAGGCATGAAATAAATCATGGTAGTTCATAAGAAACAAATCATAGTGGAATCAAAAAACATGATCCATAATAGAATAACATTGTCAAAAGACATAGATTTTTTGGAATATGTAAAATTATATAAAATATTATGTCGAGGGTACCCACTGAGACATTAAATAAATGTTAATCTTGGTATAACCACACATGCACCTACTTTGGTATTTGGATTATCTCCCATATACCATCATTCAGGCATGGGATAACATATCATGTACCCTCATTTAGACGTGGGATAACCTCCCACATACCCTATTTCGAGCCTGGGATAACCTCTCATGTATTCTATTTTTGGCTTTAGACAACATATTGTGTACCCTTTGAGCTTAAATAACATTAATCATTACCCAATGTATTATAGTTATATATAGGTCTTACAAAACAAATAATGAAAATAATAAATATGTGTGATGCAAGATCATAAAACAATCAACATATTATAACACATGAAATGAAATGGGCTTCGTAAAAATATCATCACAATATAACATGTGTTAAAGAAACATGTTTCATAATAATTTCATTATTTCATCAATGAGTTACCCAAGAAAAAATGAGTGGGTCTCAAAACCACTATATGATGGTATAAGACATGGAAGAGAAACCAGTTTCATAATCCTCTTTTCACCATAATCATAATCAATCATGAGAAAGAAAATTAATGAAATCCTTGGATCATATCCCATGAATAGAGTAAGTATCCACATCAAATATAATCTTATATGGAAAATGCTTTTGAAATATCACATAGATGATTTCCTTAAGAAAATAACCTTTCATTGAAAATAATTTTTCAAAATTAAAATTTATAATATATTTTAAAATCCATTTATTTGAAAATAAACATATAAATGTTACAAAGGATGATTTATAAATAATTTAAAACATTTCTTGATTAAAATATCATTTTCACTTGATAAAACTCTCTTTTTAAGACATAATAATTTTTCAATGTAATTTCATAAAAAAAATAACCCTTTAAAATTATAAAATAGCATTTAAAACATTAATTGGTGATGATGGCAGAAAATAATATACATTCAATACTTATTAAATTAATGATTCCTTTAATAATTTTTCTAAAGAACAAATACGAATTTCTTGGAAATGAAATAAATATTGATTTTAAGATTTTTTTAAAAGGATAAATAAGGTTAAAAATAAAATTTAACAATTATAAATGAATATTAATGTAATTTTTATAACATTCCAAGAAAAAATCAACATGGAAGTAAAATGGGTTTAGAAAAAAATGAGAAATAAACTTAGTATTATTTAAAAATATTATTTTGAAGTATTGAGTGTATAAAGATTGGAAAATAAAGGGAAATTATTTATTCTTCCATAACAAAATGAGGATGAGAAAAGTTAAAGTTACATGAGATATATATTATAATATTTCATCATTGGAAGTATGATCATGAATAATCTTGATAAACGAATAATAAAACCCTTACCACTTTGGTAACATTGAATAATAGCCCTACGAAAGAATAAAGCTTCACGAAAGTAAAAATAAAATGAAATTAAAAGTATGATTATATTCCATGTAAATTTTGTTTTACATACACCATATTAAATATTATAGGTTCATAACAAACATATGTCTCAATGAAATAATATTGAGATAAAAAATTCCTTACTATTTTTATAACTATTGAATAGTAAACCCCATAAAATAGAGATTATAAAATAGTTATATATAAATCACCATCAATAAGAGGAAAATTAAAATAAATGTTTTTTTGGGTATTATATACACCATATATAAAAAACATCTGGTGAATATGACATGTATCCCATTGATTTAAAAATGAACTGAAAAATACACTACCTTAAGCCTCAAATTCTGTCATGCATGTAAATAACTACTGTATAATAAATGTAATATTATTTTAAATATATTATATAACCATGATTATATATATAACACCACATGTGATTTAATTAATTTTTATTACCCATTTATTAATAATTACATATTAAAGTCATGTTTCTTGTAATAATTTCATTTTTTTCCATGTATGTTTTTCTCTACTATTTTTAGTCCTCTTACATTGATCATGGTTTCATAATAAAAGTAATTTTAAACATTATATAAACACCATATATATAAATTATATATGAATTTAGAGAAATACTTAAAATAAAGAGATAAAAAGTTAAATAAACAGTTCATGGAGACGATAGGTTGTACCTAGACACGAATGTTTTTCCATTTTCTTGAATGATTAAATGAAATTATGGAATAAAAAATATTAACATTAAATATTATTTTTCATAACATATTTATCACAAATCTTTTACTTAATCCTCTCTTTATTACCTTCCATGTAACATATATGTTCATAATTAATGACATTGCTTCGCAAGGCGTTAGTCTGTCGTACACAGAAATAACGGTATCATATTACATGAAAATTAAAATTATAATTTCAAATGTGATATAATTATTCATAAAAGTATAATATAATAAATAAAAAATATAAATAATAAATACATCATTATATCTAGTTGTTCGAAGTGGTGATGGAAAACAAATAACATCGGTTCGCAAGGTTATAGTCCACTGTACACATGAATAATGATTTCACAACCCATTTCATGGTTGAGTATATAGATATAGATCATGAAAATAAAATTAAAACATTTAATTTTATGGATGATAATAATGTTATAATATCATATTGTTTAAAAAATAAGTCAAATATGTGGAGGATGAAATAAAATAAAACCCCAATTAGCGACGATACATCTTATTTAGAATACTTATTTTGGATTCCACATAAATCCTTCCATGGATGGGTTTATAACAAAAATAATTAATCTAGGTATGGGATTAAAGAATTAAGTATGTGATTTGGGAAGGTATTCTCTGAACTAATGGGATTAATATGTGTGAAGTAGAGAAAATAAAGGGTATAAAATTTTAAATTTTGTGAGTGGAACAATTGTAATTTTTGAAAAAAAATGTGTACATAATTTTTACAGATGAAAAAATGTTCCATTTAATGAAATTATGGAAGATATATGATATAAATTCAAAATATGGGAATTTTTTTTCCAACAATTTTTTGGTCATTTTTAACCGTTATCGTTTTATTATCCCATGGTAAAACTACTTTTACCATAACTATGTGAAATAATTTTTACTAATTTTTCATTTGATTATGATGAAAAATTAGGTTTAAATTATTAGATAATATAAAATATTTTGATTCCAAATTTATAATCCATTTTTTAAAATTAAAATCATATTAGTGGGGTTTTTTGGAAAAAAAATTATTCCCACAGATGCAACAACAAAGAGGGATTTCAAAAGAAAGAGGTCAATAATTTAAAAGGTATTTATATGAAAATAATAGATGAAAATTGTTCAAATGAACCAAATAAAGATAATTTGTATATAATTTTACTAAGTATACTTTGAAAACCATATTGAAATAATAAAATTAACCTTATAAATTTTTTAAACATAAATTTAATTTTCAATAAAAACTCATATATTCACCATTCATCAAAAATTTAATCTTTTCAGAAAAATTCCAAAAAATTTCCTAAAAACAATTTATATGATTGTTTCTAAAATTAATTTAATTATTTAAAATTAAATTTCAAAATTTGTTAAAATTTTATTTTATTATTGTTCACAGAAATAAATAATAAACTATTTTATTGAGAAAATTGATTCTTTATAACATATAATGACATTACAAAAAATTTAGAACTTTTTTATTAATATCTTTATTTATATAAACAAAATAAACAAAATATTTTATAAGTAGTTATTACTATTTATATCTCTATGATTAATCGATAGGTTATAATGGTCATGTTTAAATATTAATATTAATAATATATCATGGATTGTTAAAACTCAGTTTTGCATGTAACACAAGAAAAACTCACTTTTGAATATAACATATGTTAAACTCATCATTGTTTGTTACACATAATATCAAATAAATCAACTTTTTTCTATAATTTTTTATAAAATCTTAGGGTGTTACAATCTTGATAAACCATCAATTCCCCAACGAATGTGATGCAAGATATTTCCTCATCAAATCCACCCTCATGGAAGAATAGACCAATACTCTTTCATGGATATATAGAACATCATATTTATCCCAATACCATATAAGTAATACGAAATTCCCGATGATCAATTTACTCAACATAAGAACAACCTACCTATTGATTTTCCATAAACCTGTATACCAATGAGGAGGTAATAACTAATGGAGAAAATTCTATAGCAACTTTCCCCTCTAACACAACAATCTACCAGTCTGTGATAAATCTCATCAACTTTCACTCCTCACCATATATTTAAAATCCATTCTCCCAATTCCTTCTAATTATATTATCATCCATGATTTTCCCATTCCCTATTGCTTACACTATCTAAAAAATATTGATTTGTTCATAATTTACCCAACACCTTTATCACAGGTTCAAATCTTATAGGAAAGATATGTACAAAAATATATTATGGTCTATATATATAAAAAATATAACACTAAAGATATATTGATGAAAATACTATAAGGTATAAACTATAGTAGCTAGCCCCAAGTGTGTGGTCATCTAGTTCCACTCATGGTTATATAAATGATGAATAAATGAATATCAGATCTCCTTTCATAAAAAAGTCCCAAAATAACCCTTTAGGAATAAAAATACAAGATATAACCTTGATCTAGGTATTGAAGAATCAAAATTAGTGTATATTTCAACCTTAATTTAAATTATTGATAATATTATTTAGAGTAATTAATTTATTGAAGAATTTCCCCCATCTTGGTAAAACCTATAATGGGAATTTCCAAGAGATATAAATCATGAATAAACCAACTATAATACATAGATAGACTATGAAAACTCCAAATCATGAACACATTCATGGGATAGGCCAACAAAATCATATACTAAACTTTATATGGATCTATTGATGTTCCCACATTCAACATCACATGTAAATAAAATCACACATCCTAAATATTAAATAACCACTTTGAGTACGTTTAATAAACCTGATGTTCTAAAATTGTACTCAATACAACATCTTAGTGTTCTGTATAAAAATCATTTGCCTGTAGGTAATTGAATATGTGGTCATAAATCATCATGTTGAAGGATACTAGTTTGGGATGGTAAATCTAGTTTATGAGATACTCATCTAACACTAACCTAATGTAATATTAAATATTTAATATATACATTTCCCAACCCATCAATTGATGATAGTATGATTTCATGTCAATATTGAAGAACCAATGGGATCCCCTCAATTGGCCAAATAGATTGTATATTAGTGGAAATTGATACATATTTTTCACCAAGACTTGTGTCAGATTCAACAAATACATTTCGGACCTATATCTACCATCATCCGTCATAAATAATAAAATAAGAACACCCATAAGAAAGGTACTTGGGTGAATAATAGAATTCACCTAAGAGGTATTGAGATGCACTTTCAGCTCTCTTAAATTAGCTTGTGGAAAATTATAGGAACATATCAATATTGGATCTACACCTAACATGAGGAAAATCATGAAATTTATTTATATATCATTATTAAGAGGAAATTATAAGAATGAATTGGGGAAAACACTAAAAAATCATCCACTGATGGGGGAAAAGTAGTTAGTACTACCTTCTGAATCGTTTTTGTAACCATGTTCGAAACATGTGATTCAATGGTTCCAATATGGCTGAGGAAATGTTTTGATATAGATGTCCAACATCAGTATCATAAAATGTTTTAATGAATAAATATTTATACTATAAGGATATTTTCTTCGTTAAAAATGTTTCATCCATATAAATTGGAAGCCTTTAAAATCCGGAAATAACTTGTCATTTTTTGTAATGCCCATAGCTCGTACACATAAACTAATGAAGACTATGATTAAAGTAAAAAAATAGATATTTTCTACCATATTTCTATCATTTTAAAAAATATTCCATAATGTATATCATTTAATATAATCCATATATAGTTAAAACTATCATGCCTATATTATTCCAAAAAATTTGGTTTTAGTGTTTATACATATTCCCCTCACACAGATTGTATTTTGATCCTATTTAATGATGCATGAAATTATTTGGAATTTATAAAAGGAAATATATATTATATTAATGTAGTTATATTTTTTATTTTTCCATAAATAATTAGATCATGTCGTCAAACAATAGTATGGTGTTTATTTAAAAAAATGAAATAGGTGATATTATAACTAAATTGTTTTTCCATGTATTACATAACATTTTTTAATATTTAAAATTATGAAATTTAGAGTATAACTTTTATAAAAATAACCTATTTTTTGGATTCAGCATGTCCAAAATATGTTATGGATATTTTCCGTGATATTGTTGAAATTTGTTTTTGGAAAATTTTGAAAATACCATTTTTATGAATAACAAAACATTTATTAAATAATAATGATGTATGATTGGATTAAAAATTAATATTTCCATTTTTATCATTCAAATATTTATTTAAAGAGTGAGATAAATAATTTTAATGTATTGTTTTTATCTTAAAAACCTAGGATTAAAAATATTTAACCTATGTTACATTTTATTCGAATAAAAATTCATGTTTGATTATTTACATTCAACAAGGTTTTCCAAGGGTTACATTAGGTACTTTCATGGTTATAAAAAAATTATATTCATTTTAACAATAAAAAAAATAAATTTAGATAATATTCACGCAACTAATTTTTTTTGACATTAAAGATATAATAATCAAAAACATTATTCAAAATATCCCACCCCTTTGAATATATAAGCCCCCACCTTCACCCATTTCTTCTCACTCTAAATATAATTTCCATTTACAAATATATGCCATTATAAATATTTTAATATATTTTACCATTTCCCTATGTTTATTTACTTGACAAAAAACATCACTAATGGTTTTAAAATCAATCTAAAAAGGTAACCCATGAACAATGTAATCATTATTAATCCTAAACCATTCACTTTCATTATATATTATTATATCATTATATACTTTAATTTTTTTAATAAACATCCATTATTATATATGAATTTTATTAACGTTCATTTGATCCATTTTTTTGCAATTATACTAATTCCCTCTCAATGAATCCATTTCATAACCTATTTTTATATTGAAAAATTGATTTTCAAAAACATATCTTTTTAATTTTATATATGGGATAATTATGATATGATATAATTGAAAATTATAATTCATATTATCATTTGATTTTATTTTCCTGGTATTATTATTATTTGTAACTATTATTTATATTATATTATGAATTTCTTTTCCTAAAACCCATTTCATAAGACATTATTATATAAAAATATAGGGTTTTCAATGATGGTCATTTCAATTCAAATTATCCATTGTCATTTTCAATAATTAAAGTAATAACTCAAAAAATATCCTAAATAATTTTCTTATATGTTATAAGAGTTATTTTATAAATATTACATATTAACATGTATAAACCTCTTTTAAAGTCTTTTGAAAAATGTTACTCACTATGGTGGTTTTATACAACCCACATGAACGATGACATTTTCTTGAATATAAGTATCTCATGAGAATTATTAAAAATTTATTTAATGTTTTAACATAACATTAATATTAAATTATTATTATTTATTATTATTCTAGATTACTAAAATATCCATTATAATAATTAAATTATATATAAACAATCCTAGTTTTGTTTAACCATAATAATAAGTTTTTAAATAAAGGTTTTCAGCATGGAATCAATTTTATGACCTTTTGAACTTCCATTATTATGGAATGATATATAGCATATCCCTTGAATATAATGGAGTTTATGACACCATTTAACTAAGAACAGTTGTATTTATAAATATAACAAACCTCTTTGGAGATTATGAACCAAATGAACCCAATAAAAAATGTGATTTATACCAATTTAAAAAATGAATGAATCAATCTAATAAAGGATAATAATAAGTAAATAAACATTAAATATTCAATTAATCAATTATATAATTTATTATTCATAAATTTAGTGGATGTACGAGGTAGGTCAGGACTCTAGGTAATAGGTTTCTTAACTAAATTTCCATTCATTAAATTTTATCAGTACTTCATTGACTAAGGTTTTTTTGATTACCTTTGGATATTATTTTTTTCATTTTTTATGTGTATTAAATTTTTTTTACACATAATAACATAATTTATTATTTCCCACTTCAATGTAATTATCTTTGTAGGAGTTTCTTAACTCAAACATCTTTTTTCCAAGACATGTTTTATTCTGCGAACCCATGTCAATTTATACGGTGTATATATTTCATATAGAACTATTATATCATGAATAAATATTTTATCATGATATTTAATGATCATTTTTAGTTCCCTCTTTCATGGGGTACTGATTAAAATTCTATAAAAAATTTATGGGTTTTATTGGTAGCAATTTCAATCCTTTGAGACATGTTTCATGTTGGGCATGATGATATCTTTTATATGGTGTATTTACATCCCCATGAATATATTTTGAGATACTATTTATTGCGAATAATGGGTTTTATAGAATATTATTATCTTTAAATTTCTTTTTCATTCAATCACTGTCATAGGATTATGGAATTCTCATCTTAAACTTCTTTCTTTGAGATCTGTTTTAATTGATGAACCTATATTTATTTATATAGTATATATACTTAATATTGAAATAAAATATCATGACTATATTTATAATAATGGTATTTAAATTTCCTTCCCAATTAAATACTTGTAAATTTGTTTTTTCATTTTTAAAATGTCATAAAGGTACTTCCTTAAAAATAGTGTTTAAATTGTTTTAATGTATTTTTACCCAAATCATTCTCCTACATAACATTAATTATTTTCAATAATTTTCATATAAAAACATAAAAATATCTTAATGTTAATTTTTATTGTAATTTTTAAAATGTTTTTAAATGGAAATTTCATAATGAATACCACATTTTTTTACTTTGGACTCTTATTACAAAAATATTAATTGAATTTTTATTAAAAATTTAAGGTATGAATGAATTTTCGTTCCTTCATGACCATTATTGTTTATATATATTATTTCAAAATTTTCTATAGGTTTTGAATGGAAAAAATTTTGAATTTTTTTAACAAATTTTAGTTTGTATAGGTTACCAAAAAAGGGTATTCCCTATTATTTTTAAAAAATTAATTCTATAAGATTATATAAAAGTGTTTTATAATATTTTTATATATTCAAAATGATTAAAATGCTTCTTTGAATATATTACATAATGATACCATCCACATATATTCTTAAGATGGAATTTTATGAATGTGTTAAAGATATTTTTTGGACACCCATTTCTCTTCCATGGTTTAATCAAGTTATGATGGAAAATATGGCATTTTCAATGATTATTATAAACTAATAAATGATATATGTATTTTATTCATGTTATTGTTCTTAGAAATTGTTGATATTGATGTGTGTTCTTGATATAAATCTAATTGATAGGTGAGACCAATATAGCATCAAATGATAGGTGAAACTAACATATCTCTCTAATACATTTGGTATGGCGAGGGAGTTTACAAATTATAGGTTACTATTAAATTATTGTAATTAACTAGTTAGGTTATTCCAAAGGGTGATTTTAAGAGTGATATGATGATAATGTCACAATATACCAACACAATTTCTGTTTTTCCATCTATTATTTCTAATGGTACCATTGAACAGATTTTGTTTTCATATAGATCATTATTGTAGAATCAAATTCAACCTGTATGATGAAAAATATTAATGCCATAACTCATTTCTTATGATCCAATTTTTTATGCATATGAATTATTTTTTTATTACTCTTGTGGAATTTAATTATGTTCTAATACCCTTTTTCCAATATTATTCTAATTAATGATATTGATTTATTAATTAATTTTATATACACTAATCATTTGAGATCAACCTTCTTATGTTTTTATTTCCCTAGATTTCAAGGAATGATGTTAAATAATATGTTCCTAGAAGGGTTTATTATGTGGATAATTTTATAGGGATATTAAAGACTTTTCAAATAATAATAAATTCGAGTTAGTGTGGGGGGAACTCATTTTGTTGAGAAAGTCATGGGTTAACTAACATAATGTGTTTATCTTATATCTCTGAAAATATAAACCTAAAAGGTCTGGGATATGTGTGTGACTTTGTAAATCCTTTGGGTGTTGTAATTATTGATGGTGAAATTTGATTCACATATATTGGTATCAAATACATAATTGTAAAGTGTATGTTTTAATGACTAGACATAAATGTATGAACTCGGGACCTTATATTTAGCAATGGAGAAAGGGTTTATATATTTTTATTGTATATTATGATTAAAATAAGGATATTTTAGGAGTTATAAATTGTCATTTTGGGAGAAATAGTATATGGTAAATCAAAATCCAAAATATATGGATTCCCTTTTGTGAAATTATGTTAAATGAAGATAACTAGAAGATTGTGATATATGTTATACATAGGTTTCACAAGAGAGTATTTTAAGAATATTTTTATAAAATTTATAGGGATGTGATATTAAAGGTTAAATATAATCTTTAAGTTCATACCTTATTTAATTTTCAAGTTAATTGGGATATAAGTAAAGTTATTCATTAAATGATTTAAGTTAAACCTTGGGTATAATTATTTAAATTTTATAGATTAATGAATTATTTCATCATAAAAAGTTATATTCATTTTTTGTATCATATTGTCTTGTACCAATCATATTGGTTTTATTAATAATAGGGGGAACATCATGTCAATTTTTTTAGGACGACATAAACTATTAAAAATTAACCTTTCTAAGAATTATCCATCTCTGATAATCATTGATGGAATATGGGATTAAATAGTGGTGGAAACTAATAGAAGAAAAAACTAAAGGATAAGTTTACATTTATAAATATTAATAAATGAAGAATGTAAACTTTACCATATTCTAATTTTTGATCATATGACAATATATCCACTCATGATAAATGATATTTAAAATAAAAATGGTACCCCATTATAAATTTTTTTATGATTCGATTATCTATTATTCCCTTAGGGAAAATGTAATTTTATATTTAATGTTTCTTACTTTATGGAATTTTTATCATAAAAATATAGCATTGTTGAGAATAATTCCAAGTATGTTTAGTTGATATTTATACTACATATACATATTTACACTTTTCAATAATGTACCCCTCCTTATTTAGGAATGTGAATATGTGTTATTCTATGAAAAATTCATTTTTTGCAAAAGGATGTTTTATTAACATTATTTATGATGTAGGGTTTAGACAAATTTTATTTCCAATTTCATGATCATGTGATTTATATTTCACTCCAAATATGATTTGGATAAAATTTATGTATTTTTAAATATTCCATGCTTTCATTTTATCTTCAAAATTATTATTTTTAATGACCACTTTAATCTATTAAAATTTATTTTGATAAATTTTTAATTTGTTTTATATCCTAAAAAAACAATTATTAGTAATCAGTTTTTTAAGTAGGGGATAATGTAACATAAAAATAATTTCAAAGGGAAATTTTTATTTATATAATGTGATTTTGTTTTTTAAAAATGTTTGTCCATATAATAGTGTCTGTTTTAGAAATGGTTGATGGCCTCTCGCATCTAGAATGGACGTCAGACTCAAACCTACAACCAATGGGTGAAAAGTTATTAATGCCTACCACTAACTTACATGATATCCTATTTATATAATTTTTAAAAATATTATATAAAATATATCATGTAATATTTCTTATAGATTAATATTTATCATTCATAATTCATGATTTAAATGTTATACACATTCCCTTCACATGGTCTGTATTTTGATCTATTTAAAGAATTAAGAGATTATGTTTCATTTTTAAATGGAAATTTACTGACCCGACCCACCGAGGCCTGCCTGGAATATAGATTATTGATCCATCATTACACCAAACCCCACCTTATAAGCCAAGGGGTGGTGAACATAAATTACAAGGCATAACTATAACGTGAGGCCTTTTTTAATGAACCTATACGTATGCACCAATCATTTTCATGCAATGGTGTTGAGGAGTATGACGTAAAGACTATAAATAATAGATATAGATCGTGCACCAAAAAAATATAGGAAATAAAATAGAGTAGAATAGAAAATAACATAATAAAGCCAATGTATAAATGGGGTATTAGATTCCCCAGTATAGTAGAAGTCCCAACATGAAAATATTGAAAATAACGAATACTGAGAGTGACCTACTCTTGATCTTCAACTGTGACCATCAAACACGGAAAATGAACCCATGTATAACTATGCTCCACCATAATAAACTTTGTTTTGACTTTTTTCCACATAATATATGACACATTTGGGAAAATAAAATGCTAGGGTGAGTATATTCATACCTAGTAATATTCTATGAATCGAAAAGAAAGAGATAAAGAGACACAATAATAGAAAACTCAACCCAAATAAATTGAAAAAAAACATTGGATATGTATATATATATATATATTCTCATAAAGAATCCCAAATAAGAGGGTGTTGGGATCACCATATCATGTCCTAGATGAAGTCAATGAGTAATCCAATTGTTCCAAAAGTACATCAATGATTCCAACATTAACTGAAACCCGAGTAGAATAAGTGTGGAGATGCCCAACCCACCCAACTCTAATATATTATTGAGATATCACACATATCCTACGAAGGAACCACACCCTGTCAGAGCTTAATGATATGGGAGTACTTATCTATTGGTAGTTAATCCCACCCTATTATATTAAGGGGAGTAATAACCCTACGTATATAATGGATTTGGGGAGCCCACACCCAAGTGTAGCTGGGTAGTACTAACACTGACATATCTTCGATAGACTAAGGAATACATGCCCAAATGTGACTAAGGAGTAATAACCCTAACTTATTTGTTAGGTTCACAAGGCTGAATACCCTGAGAGGGGGGGGGGTGAATTAGGGTATGGAAAATTTAAAATTAACGCCTGTTCTGATCTTGTTTCGCTGTTAAGAAAAACACTATTCTCTCCCTTTCCTGTTGCACAATATAAACAGTAATTAAAGCAATCACATGACAGAACAATTTTTAATTAGTTCACTACTAAGGGCTACGTCCAAAGATCATATGCTGACAGGTTTTCTGTCGTACCAAATTTCACTAAAATTCACTATTTGTGGATTACACAGTTCGAGCACAATCACTTTGTCTCAGGCTCACTATATTTACAAGGATTAGGGTCAGCTCACTGCTTTCCCAACGGGTCACTCCCTGTTTCTCTCTCTCTGGCTCACTGCCAGTGGAGAGTATCACCTTCTTCCTCTTCCATGGCTCACTTCTTCAGAAAGGATTCACTCATAGTTTGTAAACATGTAGGTCTCTTAAATATCACTAATGAATGCATCCACTGTTGTATGTGGATGCTCTATTGAAGTAAAAATTTCACCCATAGAAGAACCTTTCTTTTGACTGAAGGTATCGGGAAAACATCCAGCTTCCACACAGCCCAAAAACACAGTTGGGGAAACAACCTTACTTGGAATTCAAGTCTAATCCGGCATGCAAGTATCGGTATGCAAGTCAAAACTAGCATGAATTTCCACCATAGAAACATGCACGACACAAGCTTCTACAACTCCTAACTTGCGCGACTCACTTGCCTTTATTCCCAAACCAATATTGGTGTGCAACAAACAACAATCGCGCTTCTTCAAATCAGGCACGAAAGTCCCACTTGCGCGACCCAGCACCACATGCACGACCACCACACCTGCGTGATGAGAAATCTGATTTTTCATAGTGTTGAACTCCATTGAAAATGAGGAGGTGTGGTCCAGGTATTTATAGGCATTTTGAACACCCTGCGCGACGGTGTGCAACTCAACCCTTGGCGCACAAGTCACGGCACGTAAGTATCTTCCCCTGCAAGTCACTTGCGCGACCCACTTCCAAACATGCGTGAACATCTTTCCGTTGCCATATTTTGAAGTTATGATTTTGAAAAACAACAGGATTTCATGTTTACAATCATCCAACGCATCGGCTCCCAAGCCTCTTCATAGCACGCAAGTCGCCTGCGCGACATCACCAATACATGCACGACCCTTATCCCTTTGCCATATTTTGATGATCTGATCTTGAAAAACATATGGCGTGAAAATTTCCAAGCCTTCAAGTACACGACACACATATCCCTTTTCCAAAAACAACTATTCTTCATATGTCGATTTTCAGGCCAAAAAATTTGGCAAACACTGGAAAACGGCGCCACCTTGTATCTGTTGTTTTTGTACAACCTCCATATCATTCATTACTTTGTCGACGTTCTTGAATCCAACATGGATCATTGACCACAATTCATGAACTATACCTTCCAACATGAAATCCCATTTGTCAGAAAATTTGTATCTAATGGTTTTCGTTGTGATTAATCACAACATAGATGTCCACTTTGTCAACAAACACAATCACCTCAAAAATTCATCAATGATACCTTGAGGGATTTTTGATGAAAAATATCTCAGATAGAATGGGGAAACCATTCCTTTATGTGATAGTGGAGTACTAACCCCTGTATCCCTATGATATAATAGGGAACCTATCCCTTGGTGCAACAGGGGAGCAGTAACCACATCATCTATCGGATGGACACTCCTGATCACTATCATCATCAACTATCACATAAATAATATTCATATTCATACCATAACTCATATTATCTCAAAAGACACTATAAAATCTACCATCCCATTATATATGACAAAACACATATAATATGCTACTCATTGACCAAAATTTGAGAAAAAAAACAAGATATTAGTGGTAGAAGTTTCACAATGGAGATAAAAAATGTGTGTGGGGTTCACAGAGCATGAGGCCCCACACAAATTCCTATTATTTTTCACCCTTTACATGTATTGGTAATCCTTGTATCTATAAAAATCATTCCATTTTTGACACACATCGTGTGTGATGCAACATCCTAGACCTATATTACACATATTTAACTGAACACGGTTGGTAACATAACCTTAAGCATGTCTCCTCGCGAGCTTGAGGCGGATGAATATCAGTAGGGGTCTAAATATTTACCATGGGTTGACTATACCCTCATGATCAGAGTATCAACATGATAACAATTAATGAATAATGAGTGGGAAAATAATAATAATAAATAGAGAAGAATATGTAACTCATTTTTAAAAAAGTAATAATCAAGACAACTAGAATCATATAAAAAAATGATGAGTATATCATGGAACTATAAAAAAGTAATTTTACATGGTAGTTTTAATACTACCCAATACATGAATATAAATTTAAAAAAATACCAAAAAGGATATTTCTAATAGAATCATGAGCCAAGGGTCGATCCTGTGCTCCCAAACTCCCATGATTTAAGACAATTAGGAATACCAGATCTTGTGATTTCCCTTATTCCTACACACAAGAAAGAAGTCTATATGAGTACCAAAAAATTCCCAAACAGGGTGTTGGATATACTCAATAGGTCACCCATACAATGTATATAAAAGTTCCATCCACATTATAATATCTATAACATTGTGTAGGTGTAATAGGTTAAGTTTTATAATGAATAACATATATAAATAAGTCTATAAATAAGAATTTAACTATGATAAGGTGATAAATGTTGACTTTCAGAACATAAAGGTAAATTATGCATGAAACTAACACCCTTGGAATGAGTCACATGTAAAAAGCATCAGACCTATATGGGCTAGGATGCATGGTTGGTGGCTAATGAGACCTCCTTAAGTACAATGAACTTGCCCACGGTATTCTTGTAATAGTATCAAACATACATGGTTTGGGAACCCAGGTTTAATGGTTGATGCAATCTAATATCTATATATATATATTGATGTCATAGGTTCCATACCTTGTTCACCACGTTAGTTCCATACCATAGTAATGATCATTATCATACACTCATTCAACATTGGTTACATACCATAACATTCAGAATCAAAAAAGAAAATAAATGAATGGGTTATTTAAATTTTCATTTTATAAAAATATAATAAATTTTATTTAAATATCCCAAATTAATCCATTCAATAACTCATTTAAATTTACTATAATCTTCCGCATTAGGTGGAAAGCTCTGACTACCTAATGGGAAGGTTTATCTTAGGGAAGATGAAAGATCCGACCTTCAAAGTGGTTTGGGTTGAGTTCTACAACCTATAACAATGTCGAGGTGCTCTGAGGGAATCAAATTTAAGGCCCAAATAATTATTTTATGTCACTAGTTAATTTTAGGAGCATCACATTGAATATCTATCATGCAGTATGATGGTGATAAATAAATAAATGAAAATACCTTAGGGAAAACATATAGAAAAACAATATTAGGGTGTTAAATATACACTCATCCAATATTGGCCCTTGGTGGGGTCTAGATTGAAAAAAAAAGAACTAACACATTCCATGAACAGAGGGAATATTATCTTCCACCAAAATAATTCCAAATAAAACAATATAATCTAGTATATGATGGAATCTAATGAAGGATATTAGAATTGGTGATCCAAAATGATATACAAAACTAGATTTTGAAACTAAATGTGGAAAAAACCTCAAATTTTAGGCAGAAAGGACCCATAAATCTCAAAGAAATAGGAATTGCATAATGTGAAGAGGAGGAAAAACAAGGGTTAAGTTACAATGGTATAATGAAAAAATAATATCTTGACCCAACATCAGGAGGTTGAATAGTTTTGATGTACAGTTGGCCAAACCATGCATCAACCCTATGATAGCACTATCCAAATGGATAATCCCCTCACATGATTATTTCACTTGGTTTGGAAGAAATATTCTCCAACAGTATGAGGTCACTGCCTATGTCACACTAAGGGTGCCATCCAGGTTTATTGTTTTTCAAACTATGTGTATCCCATGTGGGTTCTATCTGTAAAAAAATCTGTAGTATTCCATATGGTCTTGTAACCTCACTCCTGCTTATTTTAAAACCATTCAAACATATATATGGGAATCCATGTTTAGATTCACAGTTACCTATAATAGTGTGCCAACCATGGATCTCATACAACATCTCTAAATCTTTAGAGCGTCAGGATCCGAACAAGACCCTAACACTCCTAAAACCTTTCATAACCCATTAGGTGCATTTATAATAATAAAAATAAATATTAGAACTTAAATATTATGGTTTCACATCATTGTAAAAAAAATATAGGTGTTACAACCTCCCCCACATAAAATAACTCATTTCTGATTTTTCCGTTCATGGGTAACAAAGTATCATATGAGAAATTCTACGCCAGTTAAAAATTTAAATCTGCCTCAATCTCCAAACCTCATACTATGAACGACTGTGCTAGCATCGAACCCATACTAAGGAACTGTCTTTCCTCTGGGAACATTTCTTCATAAATTAGTTATATGAATAGGGTGCACATGAATGAATGCCTCTACATCTAGGGTCACATCCTTAGGTTGTAGAATATATGATGGGTCATAGTAGTATCAACGTATTTTAGATACACGAAACAGATCATCAGTAGATATGTATCTCTCAGGGAGTTCAATTTGGTAACCAATTGGTTTGACCCTTTCGAACACCTCAAAAAGATGAGCAAAATGATGGGAAAACATTACTTTTCTCAAAAACCATCGATGTACCAGTATATTCGAAACACACCATATGACTTGACCCCCAATCATAAACTCATGAAGTTGTCATTGGTGATATTCATATGACATCTATATAGACCAATCTATTTTCATTCCTTTCATTATCATTTGAACCTACTCTGAAGTCTCCTGAATGGGACAAGTTCCATGTAGTGCTACATCACTCACCTCTAACAATCACATAAGTGATCAGCATGGTATTTCATATAAGGCCTTATAATTATCATTCTAAATAGTCAATTTAGAATTGATATTATTGGAGAACTTCCCTAGGGGTATATTTTTTTAGCATGAATTTAAAAACCCTAGTATTAACTCTATAAACAGGTCATATGACTTTGTATTTTCTTGTTTAAACTACCCGTCGGTCTATGGGTGGTATATTTTACAAAAAATTACTTTTGTATACAATACCATCTGAAGCACTTTCTACAATTGAGAAGTGAAATGGGAATCACTATCTAATATAGTAGTATGTGGGACTCCATGAATTCATATAATCTCTTGTACATAAAGACTATTATTATCATCCATTGAAATGGCCTCCTTGATAGGTAAAAAGTGAGATACCTTCATGAGCGTTCTAATGGTCAACCATACAATATCATTTCTATGAGGGGATCATGGTAATCCAATCAAAAATTATATGATGAAATTATCCCATTTCTACTCAGAAATGGGAAATAACCGTAGAATCCCAGCTGGTCATTAGTGTTCAACCTTTAACACATTATAGGTTAAACACCAAGTAATAATTTCATCTATCTCTCTTTTTCATACCAGGATACCAGTATTAGTGATGTAGTCCATGACACATCATTTCAAGACTAGTGTGTACCACCCATGTAGATTCATGAAAATCCCACAAAAACGCCTAACAAATGTTTTTATTAACTCAGATTCATCCATGGATGTGTATTACATCTTCCTCATCAATAATCCATCTTGTCAGTGAGTCCTCACCTAAAACACCATCCCTTAAGACAAATACCTTAGGATCTAAAACAATCATCATATTCATTACTTCCATAAGTAAAGGCATCACTTATAAATATATTTGAAAATTTTATCTATGATGCTTAGTACTATCAATTTACACTCACTACTATCCTCATGAACCGCCTAATTATATTTTTTTGACTCAAGGAGTCCCCTAAAACATTTCCATTCTTAGGAATATAGGTAAGATAAAAATCAAAGGACTGTATGTGTCAAAAAAAACATTCTCTCCCTGAGGTTCAATTCATGATATGTGAATATATACATGAGGATTTTGTGTTTTGTTTACACCTTATAATTCTCTCATAGTAAATAATTCCTTTACAAAATTCATGTTAAGAACCAAAGCCGCTAGTACAAGATCATGCGTCAAATAATTCTTCTCATGATTACATAACTAGTGAGACCCATACACCGTGAAGATTTCCCCATATATCATAAATAAACCCACACCATTTATTAAAGCATCAAAATAAACATTGTAGATGCTTAATGAAACTCTATGTATAAGGATTGACGCTAAAGTTAGTCACTATTTCTGCTCATCAATGTCCTTCTTACATGCCTCAGTCCACATACAGATCACACCATTCGTGGTGTAGCATGTGAGTAGTTGTACAGAATTTTATTATATCTAAATGAAAAAACATATAATAAATATCCATCCCCATGACACTCTAGATATCAAATAAATTCATGTTTTATAACAAGGAAACTAGGGAACACACATTATAATGGTCAACAAAAACTCCATCATACTAAACAATATTATCCAGGAAGTGATCCTTGACATCCCAAAAGTGGTATTTGTTGATATTGGAATGAAAATTATGCTATATTACTGTATTCAGTATGATTTATTGATATTTTTCATGGTTATTTGATGTGTGATAATATACCAATATACCATCCAACATTATCACCACAAATGAATCTAGGTACGAGTGGAAATCCCAAATAATTATATCCATGAAAATGAAGGGAACATTATTAAGAAAAAATATCATAACTACATACTAATAATGATCTTTTTTTTGAAATGTTTTATGTGGTATGTATGATGATATGACTATCACATGGTGACAACATGACCTCAAATCTGTCTTCTAGAAAACCTAAAATCCCTAGAGTTGATCAAAGAGGTCATCTATATGAGGTAAGGGATACCAGTTCTTCATTGTATGTTTGTTCAATTTCTTGTAATCTATGAAAACCCTAAGGGTTTCATCCACCATTCTGGTAAAAATAATGGTTAAACCTCAATGACAAGTATTTATTCATAAAAAAATGTAAGCATCATAGTCCTCTAGGTATTTTTTTTAGATCTTGAAACTCAATTGTTTTAATTCTATAAGAAGGAATGGAAACTAGTTCATAACTTGGATCCATCTCAGTAGATATCTCAAATTATCTCATAAAAGTTAATCAAACAAATTCATCAGAAAAAATTTCCCTAAGTGATCCACAATAGGATGGAAATTGACTCGACACAATCCTTTATCATCCATATAAATGATAGATATATAGGCTGTTACTCTACCCAAACCCCATTGCTCCAGTATTACAAGAATTTCATGAGAATCTAATATAGCCATATGAATATAACAATCACCCTATATTGATGTGAAACACACAATCCATTGATATAAATCTATATATGAATATAAAAACTTACTATAAAAATATATGAATTATATAAACTATTTTCATCTTCAAGATGAATAAATCCCATATGAAATGATAATTCAAACCTAATGGGGGTATTCCTTTCATTGGAACATACACAATTATTGTATTCCCAATGAAGTGTCATGTTTCATCATGTGTCCCAAATAATGAACGTCAAGACTATGTATTTCTAAAATTAATGAAGATACAAATGAGTAAGATATAAAGATATTGAA
The DNA here is from genome assembly GCA_963277665.1 of Viscum album. Lineage (NCBI taxonomy): Eukaryota > Viridiplantae > Streptophyta > Magnoliopsida > Santalales > Viscaceae > Viscum > Viscum album. Next base: position 794,189,187 of record OY728164.1, read on the forward strand.
TAAAACAAATTATAAGGTAGAATCTAGTAAAATATCACCTCTAACAGTTGAATCCTCATGACTCTACTCACTCGGTATTAGATGCACAACATAAAAAGGGCCTGATATATTGCCTTAAGATACAACATGACTTCTTTATTCAATCCTTTTCTGCTGGAACTATACCAATGGTATCAGGATTCCTCATTCATGACTACTCGATTATCCTAATTTGTAGGTATAGCTCTAGATCCCTTTAAAAAATTCAACAATTGATCCCACTCTATCACCTGGAGTTGGTGTAGATCCTTTCTCATTGTACAGAGTGGAAATATTTTGTAAAAATACTATTTATGGACCATTATTTCATAGGAATGACAATCAACTGGGGACCTCTCACAATGAAGATTAATTTTATATTACGTTCCACATTAATGATAGATTAAAAATATCCAACATGGTAACTCTAACTGGTAAAAACCTCAAGGGAGTTCATGAAGAGACACTTACTACTAGCAGATAGTACACCACCGGCCAAGAAGATGGTCCACTATGATCTTTACCCCAATCATATGTTATGTTACATTCATAAATTAGATCATGGATTAGTATTTTAGACATAGTATTAAACCAATATACATTCACATTAGATCAAATAGGATTCTAGAGCCCATCCTTAAAGCGCCTCACTCTAGATAGCTCATTAGTGGAATAAATAGGTGAAAGTTACTAAAGATATATAAATAAATTTGAATATTTCATTATAAATATATCACCCTACTCAAGATGATTATACTACCTGGCTTATTTAGGCCTGAACATATCAAGGACAAAGTATTTATAAAATATAAATTTAAATTCCCTTCAAATTATATCATATTCTTGATTTTCCTAGTTCTAGAAATAAATATAAATTTTTTAGATACTTAAAGCATATATGTCATTATTTTTACCCTCCTTTATGTTTTCATCTATAGATTCTCAATGATAGAAAAAAATAGTCTCATTCCATAACTCTACAGCCTGTGGGCCACTATCCCCCAAAAAAGTAATTAGTCACTATTGTTGAATCTCTCACATAATAAATTCAATAGAAAAAGATGTTCACAAGTTTCCCTACATAGTCTACATAAATCATATAAATCCCTCTCGATATTTGGTATAATCTCCCACATTAGGAATAATAATAATATCTATAGGTGGAACTACTAGAGGTAACACTAGCAGCTCATGTCCTAACACCTCCAATGTATGGTCATCAGCAACGTCATGGAACATGACTAAAAGCCATCATGGAGGAATAAATCTAAAAATTATAATCACAAAACAATAATATTATATGATATAAAAACACTATAGATATATAATATAGACATGTACAAGACAATCTATAAATAAATCACATCCTCTGAATACACTTATAGTCATGAATGGGAAATGTATTAGACTACAAATAATCACAAGAGTCACTACCTACTACCCTATACTAAGTCCAATTATGGGTCAATGTTTATATTTATATTAATGGTTTTGGTATATCGTGTGTTAAATGAATTTTAAAGAGGAAAAAAATATATATGTTTAATTTTGAATCACTATTTAATGAAACCCATTTTCATATAAATTCTCAACTAAATAGTTATTATTTATGTCATTATATATATATATATATATTTCAAGGTCTATTTAGACGTGTCTATCTTTCCATATATTATAAGGTACTATGCTTTATAAATTGAAATTGGTACTACATTTAACTACAAGAAATATTTTACGATGGTCCAATTTAATGGATAAACATTCCCAATTTATAGAGACACAGAAACACATTAAATTACAATATACATACTTGTAATTGAATCCATGTAACATTTAATCTCATTTGACCAATGGTACATGGATCAATCTTGTTGTAATTGGTAAATTCATGTTACACCATCAATATATGTAGGAAAAAATTGTTTATGTTGATAAAGGAACCTTAATTATTCTAATTATTTTATTCATACAAGTAATGTTAGCATAATATGAAATATAACTATTCTGGAACAAGTGTCATGTGATATTAAATCCATGAAGTATGTTAACATAGCATGGTATAATTCATGAAATCTAAATCCTCACATTCTTATAAAGATGAATGAGAATCTAACACTTTTACATACTGGGTGAAGGGTAAAAATTATTTCTAAAATATTAATAATATCATCAATCCATGTGCATCAACCAATGGTGAAATCAGTAAAATTTTAACATGCACAATCCAGAACAAGAATTCACATCCCTGATAATTTTTCCTTTTCCCCCTATGTGGGTTACCTACTCCTAGAAACATGTTCATTACAAAATTAAAACACATCCTAGTATCCTATATAATAACCCAAATAATACTAATGACGAAAAATAATAGCTCTAATATCAATTTGTAACATCCTGGACTGGGATCACATATATGTAAATGAACAATGTAGGTCACATGTTCTTAAGCACACCACCCTATGGGCCAGAGTCTGATGACTAAACATTAGCGTCCAAAGTGGTGCAATGGAGGGACTGTATCCAAATGATCAGAGTATAATAGTGGTAATAATAAATGAATAAATAGAAGATGCGTAATATTGATAAATAGAGAAGAAAAAGTAAATCATATATACAACAATAATAATCAATCCAAGTCGAGTCATATACAAAATGATGAGTATATTACGGAGCTATAAAAAAATACGGTGTATATGGAAACATGAATACAACAAAACTCATGATTATGAAAAATTTCTAATGACATAAATGGATATCTATAATCCCAATACAAGACAAGTCTTGGGACCATGCTTGTAAACTGCAACTCTATTAGCCAAATAAGAATCCATGAATGGGATCCTTCACATCTCCCTACTTGCATCTAAGAAGTCTATTCAGTTTCCAAATGACAACATAAAATTGGTGTCATATATACTTAGTAGGCCAACACCAATGGTGTCTATGAAAAATCCAACATGTGTATAAAAATTATAATCATGTGTAGGTACAATAGGTGAATCTGTATAATGAATAATAGATATAAGAAGGTCCATATATAGTGTTGTAACTATATTCATATAATAAATGCTTAATATTAGTGAAAAATATAAAGTATACATGAAAATACTAGACTTGTAATACACCCATTTTAAAATGAATCTGACATACATGGGATAGGTCCTATGGTTCATGACCAAGGAGACCTCTTTGAGTCTAGAAAACTTGTCCAAGGTAAGATCAAAATTGTATCAAACGTACAAGGTCCAGAAACCCAAGTCTAACGTCCATCGAATCATTATATTTGAAGATATAAATATATATCAGGGTCATTGGTTCCATACCTATATCCCCTAAATGGTTCCATATCATAATAATGATTAGTGTTATTCTATCAACCAACATCAGTGCCATAGAGTAATATTCAGAATCAAACAAGTAACATAAATGACATGAATATATTAGTTTCCATACCCATGCATTTTCATCTATTTCATTTAAATATCCTCATTTAATCAATTTAATAACTCATTAAATTTTAGTTACGTCTTCTGCAATGAATGGGGATCTCAGACACCATAAAGGGTGGTTTTATCTTTGGGTAGATGAACAATCCCACCTCATAAGTACTGAGAGTTGAGTTTTAAAACCTCCAACCATGTTAGGGTTCAATTATGGAATCACAATTTATGTTTAAAATTAATTTTAGGCTACACTTAATTTGCGGATAAATTACCAAATTGTCAGGCATCTGGTACGATAGTGATAATTAAGTAAATGAATATTCTTAGGGAAAAGGTATAAACCACCTAAATTATGGAACTAGATTAAAATTCACAAAATATGGGCCCTTAGTATTGCTTAAAAAAATTAAATGATATATTATAAAAATACCCTGAAAATATGTCATATTATCTCTCACCAAAATAATATTGATGATGGAGAGATATACTAGATAAAAATTGAATCATACCCATGATCTTATCAGTAGAGATCCAACATGATAGAAAGAACTTTATTTAGATTATAATAAAATAATGATGCTAAAATCATAGGTTGGAAATCCATGGATATATCCCAGAAAGACAAGAGATTTATGATGGTAGGAATAGGAAAAGGGGGGTTTAGTTATAAGGGTGTAATATAAAAATGGTTTTCACCCAACATTAAAAGGTCAGACTATTTGGACAAATGGTTGTCTAAAACATGAACCACCCATTCTACAGAAATATTCAAATGGATCCACCCGCTACATAATTTTTTTTTATATTTTGACAAAATTGTGTATAAACATGTATGGTAACTGCCTACGTGGCACTAAAAATGGTGGCTAAGCACACAATTTTCCAAAACATGTGCAGCCAAGGCGGATACCCTCTAAAAACGATATGTTATTTTATTCAATGAAATGTATCATTCCCCATATGGGTTTGAGAACAAATATACCTTATATATAGGCTACATGGTTGATCTAAATGACAACTATTAACCATGCACCATCTATATGTGTCGTATAGATTCACCAAAAATTTGGTCTTATAGGATGCGAACTACCCTGAAATACACCTAACCCATGCCATAAACAATTATAAAAATTAATTAGTATAAAAGTAAAGAATATATATTAAAATAAAAGGTTTTATGCCTTATAAAAAACAATAATGTTACGTATTTCCACTCTATGTTATGGCTGTGAATCTCAAAATGTGCCCTTATATTCCTTACTGTTCTCATGGACTATGATACATGTAGTTTCTGTCCACATGGGGCCCTAGGTATGTGTGTTTGAACATGTTTTGGACAACTAGGGAATTCACATGGAATTTATTCCCACATACACAACATGGAATTTTTAACATCACACAAAACCTAATCACCACAACCATTTGGGAAATACCTCAAGTGTTTATTCTAATACACACTATGTAGTCGGGGTTTTAAAAAATATATCATGGTCTTACGTGTTGTATCAGGATCCATGATCATCACTATGAATAATTCAAATTTTCCACAAAAAATCGCAAGGGAAATGTTCTATCCATTTTTCTCTATCTCTGATGTCTGGAAAATAGAATTTAATGATCCACTCGAAGTCTGCATTGACATCAATTAGCTATAGCACCTCATGTCACCTGATGTCCCTACATGGGACCCAAGATCCATGATTAATCACCATAAAAATATCTCAATATATTTAAAAACCAATCCATTCATCATTATACAAACATCCATGAATAATGGGGTTAAATCATGCTTGAACCCTCCCTGATAATGTCGAACCCTGACCCCATAGGAAAATGTCAACGAACATGAAGAACGGTTAGGTGAAAGGATAAATAGAAAAGTTGAAAACATAATTGTACTAGATTTATTGAAAAAAGATCATATATTTGTAAAACAATGGTTATAACATGAAAAAATAAAAGAAATAAATGAATTAAATAATTTAACTCGTCTACAGGGCTCATGGAATGAACATGTGATCGCAGAATCAAAAAAAAAGATAATAAATCAATGATCAATATTTTAATTAAAAGTGTTGAAATATATAATTGATGAGGCCATACTTGAAAAATTATTGATAATTGTTCAAGAATGTGATTGCAAGGAAATGAGAAGACCTGCTGCATCTCATGCCTCTTGGTCCACCTCGTTCCGATCATTGTTCTTCATATGGTTCTAATTTTTCAATGAGGAATTCTCTAAACCTTCTCGTAGATCTCTCAAGGGTTATATGGGTAATCCTTGGAAAATTTTCATAATGGGGTATTTTTATATTATTTTATTTAGGTTATTTAATTAAAATAATAAGTAAATTATTATTTTTTATTTAATTAAATTCACCAATCAATTGTTGCCTCAATTGGACGTCCAAGGCTAACCAATATTAGGTTGTGTCTAAGGTAAAAATCACTTCGTAGAATCGACTATGGTCTCGTATTTTGGACATGAGGATTAGGTAAGGAGGTATTCCATTAAACAAAAAATACAAAATGTGCATGATATTAACATACTTATTATTATTATAATATCATTTCTGGGCTCACTGAGACTCAAAATCTCGCACTTTCTTTGCAAATGAATCTTAAAATGCACCTTAAATTATTTCAAATTATAATAAGGAATGAATAGGGTCACCATCATATTCTAACATTAAGGATATTAATCCCTATAAAATCACAAGATAAGCAATAATGTGAGGATAATAATGCTGAACCTGGCTCTCACACTCCTAAGAGAACTCCAGCATGCTTACATTGTACCATAGCATACAAAAAATAGAATATCACATATTCACATGATCATCTCCTACTGATCCATGATCACCCCTAGTTACTCCATAAAGGTGGATCAATACTCAATGTTTGTCTCTCCATATTCAATTATGAGCATATTATCTTTTATATATCTCCATACTTGTGACACATGGAAGAAGTCATGCACCCACACTAAATGTACGGGTAAGGTTAAGTGATAAAAAACTTCAGTAGACATCCATAATATTTCTAATGACCTTGTAAAACTTAGGGACATATTTGCCGCCCGATCAAAAGATGATAATCATCACTAGAGATAGATTTCCTAGAAAACATGTTTTAATTTATTAAACTAAATGGTCCTAAAAAATTGATCCATGTAATATTACTATTGGATTTTTGTTTTCCGCATACAATCACTCTTCCTGTGATCATTTTCCATTGTCTCCTATACATCTATAGCCCAACAACTGATATCTCACCAATCGTAGACCAAAACATGGGTGTTTTGAAGAGTCTTCTATAGAAGGCCTTAAAATATTCCATGAAGATTATAGAGTGATAAGTATTATTATAAGAATCTACACGAATTGATTATTATCCTTCCAGTAATGGCTCAAGCCCAAAACAAAAGCTGTCATCAAACCCGCAAACACCTGGATACTTCAATCATTCTAAACATCTATCTAGAAGTGAAACACTACACTCATCCTAAAATGGGTATCAAATTACTCCCATAGGCCTCTTCATAACCATGAAGCATACTACACATCTCAGTCATAGAAAATAATCAAGCATACCCCTTATATCTATATGATCTCCCACATATAAAATTGTTTATTCTTTCCACCAAACTATGATTCTAGATGGCAATGATGTGTGATAATTCTTTAATTCAGTCATATAACCATAGATGACATCATAACCTATCACTGTCCATGGAATCCCCATAAAAAATTTTAATTATAGGTCATCCCATTTTCACTCTAGGATTTTAAGGGGATTTGTAAAACCTATCAGAACATTGTTCTTAGGTATCAGTTGCTAATAAGTGAGAGACGAAGAGATGAAGTAAGAAACATTGTAAAACATGAAAGCACACAAGAATTTACATTGAAGGGTTATATTGCTTACACTTTTATGTACAACCAAATTAAAAGTGTGAAACTCCCTCACCACCTTCCCTCACATCATGACCAGAGCCACCATCTAACCCTGAAAAAGGGGAACATGCTCCCCTCCTTTAGAAAATCAATACAATGAATCTTCTGAATATATATATTAACATATAACCTCAAATTCAATGTATCCAAATGAATCCCTCTCACACATTGGAGAAGGGGATGAGTCAAAACCATTTATTGGAGGTAATATACACCCCTATCTTCCACTATGGTTAGGTACAATGAATCAATCTTCTCAGAAGCCTCCTCCATCAAACAAGAATATGAATTATTGATAATGGAATATGTAACTATATTTCCCTACCAAAGAATATAGATAATATCATGTTCATTATCCTAGAGGATCTTCATTCATCATATATGTCGCGGGGTTAGATATCACCATATAAAGATTTACCTAAGTGACTTTCAGTCTGAGTAAAAATCAACGTGGTCTCCTAGAAGACAATTCCTCGACATCTCCCATGTGAATGCTACCACTACTAACTATAGGTCCTGAGTTGAATAATAATTAACCTGGGGTCTCAAATGACTCATACTATATGAAATCACTACCTTCCCCTACATCAATATACAGTTGATCCAACCTCTATAGGAACTAATACACACCACATTCTCCATGCCCTCCAATAGTTGTCTCAAAACATGATTACTTGTCATCCTCCTCCATAATTGCTCAGAGGCTCCCAAAAAATACTTGGCCCACATAAAAAAATTCATTTTCTCATCAAGGAATTCTAATAGATTGTAATTTGAGATAATTAATTCAATCTATGAAAACTCCACACGTTTGACATGCTATTGAGTTGCTCCCAAGAAAGAATTGCAACAATATTCTTCCGTTCCATAGCTAATACATGATCATAAATGACATTTCCACATATGTGAACCATAAATATCTAAAAATAAATCTTCAAGATCTTAGAATAAAATGGATTCTCCCAAATAATTTCCAGGATCATCCTTATGTGGTCTGCATGATCCTCGTCTATTGTAGAGTATATGAGTATTCCATCAATAAATACAACCATGAATTGGTCCAAATATTGATGGAAGATCAATTTCACAAAATCTATAAACATAGTGATTTAATTTTTTACTCTAAAAGGAATCACCCAAGAACTCATTGTTTCTTTACAGACATTAGAATATAGGCTTTATATTATCATCCTTAAGAACCCTCAACAAGTTGTAGTCAGACATTATATCAATATTCGAGATCAACTCACACATCATAACTGATAAAAGATGTTGTCAATCATAAAAAATTATTTACTTTTTATTTATTTCTTCACGTTTTAGAAAATAATAATCAAAATAAATCCAAAAAATAATATCCTCCTTCTTCATAAACAAAACTAGATATTTCCAAGTGAACACACTCTCTCTGATAAAACCCTTCCCTTAAAGGTCCCATAACTACACTCAGTGCTCCCAGATCATGGTAGGGGCCATTAGATATGCCAAATTAGATATTGGTATGTACCCATAGAGAATGTCAATGAAAATACCATCTCCCACATTGGTGGTTGTCTTAAAACATAATAGTGGAATACATCCACAAATTCCTCAACTATTTAATGAATCAATATTCCTGAAGAGCCCATCGTGCCATGGGATAAAATTTATAACTGATGGGTTATGGTATAAATAATTCTATAAAATAGGAACACTTGTTGCTCCATGAGATATATCTTGACCATAAAATAGAATCCCATCCCATATATTTGAAATAATATGACTTTTCTGTGATGATAGTCAATCTTCGATTGAAACCCGGAAGACCAATTCCAAACCAAGAAGTCATCATAAGGTTTCAACATGATGACCAAGAGTCCCTAGGTAAATCTATCTCAACTAAGAGATAGTTCAAACTATCATTATATGGGTGATATTTATTAATATATACCTATAAAAACCTCTATCCATAACTACTAGGGTAATATCTCAAATGGAAACTCTATCTCTCATAATAGGAATAAAGAGATGAAGGAATTACTCACACATGTGTCTACTAATTCTATTTAATGAGTTGAATAAGAAAAAATCATACCATAGATCATCTAATATGAAACTTGGACATATCCCTCCATATACTATAACTACCCATGGCCTTGATAACCCAATATCTATATATGACTTGGTCTACATAGTGATGGTAGTGGTAGATGATCAAATTTTTACCACCCACCAACTAATCCCCCCTCTAGAGCATATAAATTTTCTATACCAGCACCACCTCTTTGAGGGTCACCTTGAACAAATCTAAGAAGTATCTAAACACAGATAATCCATTTAATTTGAGTTATATCTTCTGTCTTCTAGTCCTACTCATCATAAAGGTTGGGATTTTATGTGTATTGGAACTATGCCCATCACATGCATAACACATCCCCTATATGGGATGACTGGATCATCTACGTGATCACTATGGTATAAAATCACACATCCAAGTTTAGGAATGACTCCTATACCGATATATCAAGATCTAATGCATGTTATATATAATAGATGTTTCAACCACATGCTTCCCATTGTAATCTCTATTTGTCCAACATCCTTATTCTATGCATCTATCATTCACTAGAGCCCACACTATCACTATAACATAAATGAAAAGATATAATAAGAATGCACTTTATTGAATTTCACAATGGAGACCCTAATCAAACATCCTCACACGATGTAAGACATATAAAACTACATCAAGGGAATACCATCTATGTTCATTGAACCTCGCAACATACTCATAAACTATCATCATACCCTATTGTGTCTCTAAAATACCCTAAATCCATACATAGGAAAAGCATAACGTGTAATAATTCTCAAGAAATAATTTCTAGAATTTAGGCCATGAGTGTATCCTCTCTTCATGGGAACGAATAACCAAAATTCACAAGATCCCAACTGTTCCATGGAAAATATTGAATAATAGTAAAACCACTTGACCATTCAGGGTCCAAACCATCACGAATATTCAGAACACCCAATCAATACAATCATCTACTACCTTGGGATATGAATTTCCATAGAACATCAATGAATAATGACATTGGAACTCACTATGTGTGATAATAATTAGTGCATCCATGGCCAAAACTACATGTTCAATCTGCTGCTCGATAGGTGGGGTTACTTCTACCTATCCACAAGGCAGAAACACATTATCGGTTGGCACCTGAATTGAGGCCTCATCACACATCGTATCATTATCATGATCCTAAATATATATAATTTCTTTCTATTTTTATATATATATACTAATGTTAATTAAGATGTATCATGTTCAGATGAGCATATATATATGGGGTATAACTCATGAAAAACATTCAATGGACTCATTCATATATGAGGCATGTAATAAATATCCACACAATCAATGTCCCAATAATATGAATTGATATGTAAGTAGTTAGAGTCCTATTGTATGGATATGTTAGACACTGTACAAACAATGGGTTCCCTAGCCTAAAATATGCACTTGATACACTCTTACCCTATGGCTCTAAGATCCCAACCAATCCTTCTAGGGGGATAACTTCAAAAACTAAACCAATGATGATCCCCCTTTAATACCACTCTTTAACGACTATACCCACCATCACCCACTTGGCATAGGAAAATCAATTTCATCACAAGCACACACCTAGCTCCAACAGGACTAGGGATGAAGATAACCACAGATAAGGAATAACTTTAATGGGAAGCATTTTCTTAATAATCCTATACACAAAATTTAACACCACCGAAGGATAAAAGGTTAATTTTCTAAATGATATGACTCATGTCAACTAGGTGCACCTCTCTTTTCAGGAGCCTTTCTGATTAGAACTCCATAGTTAATCGTGCTTGGCCTGGAGTAGTGATCTGTATGGGTGACCTTCTAGGATGTTTCCCAGGATGTGAGCAAGTGAGGACAGTGCACACTAGAAATGAAATTTGTTGGCCTGTGGGGATTGTTACTAGTTAGATGACTTGTTCAGGATTGTGGGTGGACCCTTTGGGGGTGACCATGTGTCTGCGGAGAAACTAGTGGTACCTGGTGGGGTAGGAACAGGATGACCATGTTAATGTGGGGTGGTTGTGTTGTCACGAGGACCCAGTTTTCACATTTGGTATCAAAGGTGGTACCAATCCTTAAGTGCGGTGAACTTCTTGGGTTGATATGTTGTGCCCAAAATGAGTATGTTGTTCTCTAAGGGGGGGGGGGTGATTTTAACACACTTGAAATATAAATGGTTAAATGAATAAATGATATAACTCATTTCAATAAGGTGCACCTTCTTTTTTTTGTTGTCTGTCTAATAGAACTCCACAGTTAAGCGTGCTTGTCCTAGAGTAGTGATCAGGATGGGTGGCCTTTTGGGATGTTTCTCAGGATGTGTGTGAGTGAGGAAAATGAACATTGGAAAGGACATATGTTGGAATGTGGTGATTTTTATTAGCCAGATGACCTGTTCAGGCATGTGGGTGGACCATTGGGTGGGAACCACATGTCTGCGGGTCAACTGGTGGTACTTGGCAGTGCAGTACCCAACGACCATGTTAAGGCTGGGTGACTGTGCAATCCCTGGGACCCCATTGTAACATATGGTATCAAATGTGGTACCCAACCTTATGTGTGGTGCACTGCCTGGGTTGAGATGTAGGGCCCACAACTAGGATGTTTTGCTATAAAGGGGGGGGGTGTGATTAAAACACACCTAAAAGATAAATGGTTTAATTAATAAATTATATGACTCTTGTCAACGAGGTGAAACTTTCTTTTTGGGAGTTTGTCTAATTAGAACAGAACAATTACGTGTGTTCATCCTAGAGTAGTGATCATGATGGGTGGCCTCCTGGGATGATTCCCAGGATGTGTCCGAGTGAGGAAAATGAACATTGGATAGGACATGTGTTGGCCTGTGGGTACTGTTGTTAGTCATATGACCTGTTTAGGAATGTGGGTAGACCCTTGGGTGGAGACCGCGTGTCTGTGGGGAAACTGGTGGTACCTGGCAAGGCATGACCCGACAACTATGTTAAGGCTGGGTGACTGTGCTATCACTGGGACCCAGTTGTCACATTTGGTGTCAAAGGTGGTATGCAGCCTTAAGTGCGGTGCACTCCCTAGGATGTGATGTGGGGCCCACAATGAGGACGTTGTGCTCTACAGAAGGGGGGGGGGGTGATTGTAACACCTTGGAACGATAAAGTGTTAAATGAATATATAATTTGACTCATTTCAATACGGTGCACATTATTTTTTGGGAGCCTGTATGATTAAATCTCCACAACTAAGCATTCTTGGCATGAAGTAGTGATCAGGATGGGTGACCTTCTTGGATGTTTCCCCGGATGTGTGCAAGTGAGGACAATGCACATTGGAAAGGACAAGTATAAGGCCCCGGCCTTAAACCTTACTTAATATTGAATGAAATGAATAATTCACATTGAGGATCTTTTCAGGTTTATATTTTTAGAGAATTAGGACATAACTATTACATCTCAAAAGATTACAAAGTAGAAACTTCTACTATGTTTCCATAAAATAATAACTCTTAAAAAGAAACATGTCTACTTCCATTTTTTAGGTAGCATGACTTTCCCTTGATCCCATCCTTGACCCAATTCCACGTTATGTCCTGTGAAAAACATTTCAAAAACATGGGATGAGCATAAAAAGCTCAGTAAAGGATACACAAAGAATGAAAACTGTTAGTTTTTCAAAACAACAAGTAAACCATGTATACTTCAATAAAGTAATACTTTTAACCTTTTCAAAGTAGTAAAAAACACTTCACTGAATATAAGTTCATTACTTACGTTTCTGTAACCAAAATATTACCATAAAACCCATATAAAGATCACAAAACATATAAAGGTAACTTGGGACATAAACATACTTAAGTGGAATAACCATAAGGTCTACTTCCACACATATCACTTAATGGAATAGCCATTCGGCCAACTTCCATACATACTTAATGGAATAACCATACGACCGACTTCCATACCCAATGCATTCGAGGTTATAACATAACCACTCGTCCTGGTATTCACGGGACCACTCGTCATATGGTTTATCACGTAACCACCCGTAAAATGTCCAAGTACCATTATAAAGTTATAACACATAAAACCAACATAATGGTATGATATCATTTCCACATTTCAATCACAATATATCATTTAAATATATTAACATAATAGAATACTTTATCAAAACCATTTTCAATACCAAAATACATAAAACAGTATTGGGTATTAATTTTAATTTAAAAACATTACGGCTTGTTGAGGAATCCAAAGACCAAATAATACTCGCGGCAGCGGAAAAGGTCGGTGTCACCGCGTACGTTAAAAGAAACATTCATTTTTGTCGTTTTGTAAAACGCTTCATAGAAAAAGATTCGTTTTTTATAAAAGTAAAAGTCAAAGGGGTTTATACACCGTATAAGAGAAAGTTGTGTATAAAATGAAATATGCCTCAATGAATGGATATTGAGACGAAGTCCCTTACAAAGACGGTATCCATGGTTTAAGGATAAATCAATTACATAATTATGTGTGACAAACGAATACAACAAATAAAAGTGGATATTAAGTGTAAAACAATCAGAGGTTATAAACACATATTCATATAATGACCTATTCAAGGAGTACAAGATTATCCCAAAGAATCAAATTTGGGTTAAGAAGTTCTCTTGCAAAAATATGACAGCCTAACGGCGTCACTACAAAATTTAGGAAATGAGTTGATGAGAGATAAAAAGGGTATCTCATCACATGGACATAAAATTTACATCAATAAGGATATATGAGGAAATATCCCAACATAAAAATATGTGAATTAAAAGGCCCAACAAATGAAGTCTTTTAAAAAGAGGAGGGTGAAAGGTTCCCTTACTGACATGGGTATCTTTCGAGACATGCACCCCGGGAAAGAAGGGAAATAAAACATTGATGTAAATACTCATAAATGAGAGTATATTACTCAATGATTAAAATAATGGTCAGTACATACACCACTCAAAAGAAAATTATGGCAATTTTAGCATAAATCTCACGGGAATAAAAGTGAGATGAGAAATCCCTTACAAAAACTCGGCAGCCTAATGGTGCCACATAAAACTTACAAAAATGGATTGATGAGATCAAATAGGGTCTCTAATCATATTAAAATAATGTTTACAGAAAGAGGAATATAAAATAACATCCCCCAACATAACAAATAGGAGTTTAAAAGAAGTGACATAATGGAGAGTACTTGTAAAGAAAGAGAGAGGTTAGATCTCTTACGAAAATTCGGCAGCCTAACGGCGCCACTCAAAACTTCTAAAAATTATTGATGAGATAGAATAGGGTATCTCATCATATGAACATAAAAATTACAGTAAGAGTAATATAAAATAACATCCCAATAACAAGAAAAAGAGCTTTAAAAGGAATGACATAAAAGAGCGTACTTAAAAAGAAAGAGAGGAGTAGGATCCCATACCTCGGGTCCGACTTGACTCGATCGTTCTTTAGAGTCCTGAATAATAAACTTGAGTTAATTTATATTTTATTAAGAACCTTTTTCAAGTTCATTATTCCTTTTATATAACTTATTTCCATTTTATAAAAATTATGTAATCATTTAAGTCAATAATGTTTGTTTTGTCGATATTTGGTTCTTAAGTCGAAAGTGAACTTCTTACAATTACATGTCGTTCGTGTGGTCAAAGGTTCATTATATACAGAATGATATTCATGATTTGGATATCATATATATCATATATATCCAGCATATACATGTATTTTTAATATTACATAATCATTTAGAGGAAAGAAATGAAATGAACTGTTCATGGAGACGGTAAGCCGTACGTACGCATGAACGCTAGTTTCATTTCATTGTCATATTAATGGAATTAAAACTAAATGAGAGGTTTGTATATTTTAATTCTAGAATTATATTCATAATTTATATGTAACATACATTATATATATCCATTATAAATATGTACTTATAATAGTACATTACATTTTGGGATAAGAAATGAAATGCACCGTTAATGGAGACGGTAAGTCGTACGTACGCATGAATGCTAATTTCATTTCTATCTCATAAATTAATGGAAAGAAATAATAATGATATAGAGGTATATTATAATTCAAGTATAAAAACATATATAATAACTTTAAATCCATCCTTTATTCATCCCACATATGGCATTAATGAATCACATCACTTTGAGGGTGTGGTAGCCCGCACTTCCTTAAATGAAGATATCACGTTTACCCATAATGGAAACCATAAAAGTATGAAATAAATGAAAAATAAATAAGCTTAAGTAAAACATAAACATATTATATATCATATATAAATATAGTGACATCTTAATGTCAACCTTTTAAGGTGTTATATGAGTGTTGAACAATCATCGTTTTGTGAGGCAGAAATTTGCCATTCACGGAAACATTATGTTCTTTAACCATTAGATGTAGGTGTGTGTAAGTGTAGCTCGAATAATTCTTATAACAACATCATAGTATATTTAATATACTGAAGTTTTTACAAAAGAAATTAATAAAAAGAGTTTAGGGGGTTGGAGAGGCAAAATAAAACAAAAGGACTCAAGTGAAGACATTACCTTAAAATCAGGTAACTCCCTTTGGTTTGAGATCAAAGGCTTCCTTGGGAAGACTTCTGCCCAAGGTGAGGCTTCAAGGAGTAAGAGAGGGAAGTGGAGAGAAAAATGGGCAGGGGTTGGCCGAGCCAAAGGATTTGGTAGTGTGGGTAAGGAGGTAGAGGTGGGGGCCTTTTATAAGAGGAGAGGAGGGGCACTCTTGTAATGTTACGAAATGTTACATTATTTTCAAAAGAGTTTCGGATTTTAAAAGTCCCATATTGATTTATTTCGAGGATATTGTGATAAGGGTTTTAAATCCACTCATCTAATAGGTTTTGTACATGGTTAGGTCTTAGATATTACATTATCATTCCATTTTATTTAAATCGTTAAATAATGGGGTCATCGCTGCATCATCATGATGTCATAAATAATTTGATTTATTTAATGTCTAAAAATTATAAAAAAATATGATGATGTAGGAAATCATTTTAGAATTCCAATGACTATTTATAGTTAAAAATATGACTTGTATAACCCTATGTAAAAATTGTTTTAGTAAAGCATTTCATGTTTGTGTCATTTTTACTTTAACATTAAATAAAAAGATATTTATGTCATTTTCCAACCAAAGTGGCTCCATGGGGTCCCCATGTTGACCCATGGATTTTATTGGTCGTCCATGACACATCCAATGAGGGGAGGACATGTTTCTGGGTCATTTAATTTTATTAAAACATTATTCTTACCTTTAACTACACTAATTAAATCTAATCGCGATTAAAAACATAATAAGTTACTATTCACCAAAAAATATTTTAATCCCATTGAACCACATTTAATTCTTAATGACAACCATGTATGTCGGATTTTTGAAATTCAAAACACAATGATGGCAAAATTTCATTTAAAGGAAAAATCAGTTTTTATAATTACCACTTAGTGGTTTCACTATTCATCATAAATTGAATTTTTTCAAAAAATTACCAAAATTTCACCCTAAGCTATATTTGATATTAAGAATTAAAAATTGATTTCTATTTTAAAAAATTCAGAACATATAAGTTTCATTAATTAATTTAATAATTAATTCCCGCTATCAAAACAAATAGCGTGTTTTTATGAAACAAATTGTATCAAAAGATTTACACTAGTTTAAGTCCGATTTCAAAGTGAAATTAATTTCAATGACCACTATTGAATTAAATGGTAAAAATATATTCTAATTTCACTTTGAAACCAATTCAAAATATAATCAAATCATATAAATAAATTAGATTAAAAGACGTTTTGAATTAAAATACAACATTTTTCACTATTCATTAAAAATTGAACTTTTTTGGATAAAAAATACCAAAAATTTACGCAAAATAAACTTTGATGTCCCGATTCTAAAGAAGAATTATATTTTGACAAATATAACACATAAAATTGTCAAAAAGTGGATTTAAAAGAGATTTTCCATCAAAAGGCGGTTAATCAACCTTTTAATGAATATTAGAATGTTTACGCTTAAAATTGGATTCATTTTCATTTTTTTATCCTATAAAATTTATGGTAAAAAGTATAAATATTTGAAAAACATATATAATAAAATTTTAGATAGTTCTGTTCATTCCTGCCATTACAACGGCTAGGCGTTAACAACTATTTAATATAATATTATTTTATTATTAGAGTGCAACGTAAGATTCCCAAGAAACTCATTTTTGCGTGTTGGGTACGCCATCGAGCATAGCATCCCCATTAAAGTAATATTAATATTTTATTCACAAATATGGATAAATATAAAAATGTCATATTATTTATTTACCCGGGGTGTTACATCCTTCCCCCCTTATAGAAATTGCGTCCTCACAATTTTAAAATTGAGCTTGGAAACATCCATGAAAGTCCCACATCTGAACAAGAGTCGATAAAAAAATCACATTAAAATAAAGGAAGATAAGTACAGAGGTCACTCGAGTTAACCCATAATAGGATTCCGTGTGAGAAAACATGGACATGGATGAAAAAGAAAAGGGTCATGTTCTTGAGGGAGAGTGATAGTAAACATGTCTAGGAGAAAGTTAACCATAAGAAAATCACAAACTTGTGATGGGTTAAATGGTATTCGATTCCCCAGTAGGAAATGTTAATAGAAAAAAAAAATTAAGTTACTTTTTATTGAGGAATTTATTCATAAGGAAACATAATCACTTATCATGTTGACTTTCAACGTTTACTAGATTTCTTAATAAAAGTCATATTTTTTTTCCAAAAGATGATTATTTAGGAAGACTTGTTCGCAATAAGAGTACTGTAATCAACTTCTAGAGAATCACCTAATCCAACAAAGAGAGCTATATACTTCTCATGTATTTAGGCTTTAACCAAAACCAAAACCAAAAAGGTTAGTACAATGTCAGATAATCCAGAAAAGGATAACCCTTTAAAAAGAAAATCTATGCTTAATCTCCAAAATTTTTCCAACAAAACCCAATGTCCAATGAGGACTATTCGATAAAAAAATTATCCATAAAATACTTCAAAGTAAACCAAACTAATATTGAAACCCAAATATTTGAAGGATTTAGTTGCATAGTCTTCCAAGGTACAAATTAACACCTATCTCCAAATAACATTAGTTACTCTAAAAGTCTCGTATTGAAAAGTAATTAACCTAATCACATACCCTCCATGATAGGTTAATTATTTTCATAAATAACCAAAAATTAAATTACTCTTAATTCATAAAATCATATAACTAAAAATAATCAATCAAACTAGCTAGGGACTTCATGTAGTCCAGTGGTAGGCGATAAATACTAGTCGCACTTTGTTTGTGGGTTCGATTCCCGCAGCTTTGTCCGACGCGACGGGTTGTCACATGGTCTGCGTGTTGTCCTTTTTCCAAAACAATATAATTCTCAAATCTTTCCCCAAAACGAGATAAAATCAACAAAAATAACCATAACATAATTTTAACTCAATTTTAACTCAATCCTTTCACTTCCATCATAACATATAGTAACCCATAATTACCTCAAAAGTAAGGAACATATAAACCCAAATGGTTCATTATAACTATGTCCACAAAAGAAAAGATAAATATTCCTTGAATAAAATTTTCATATATTAAACATCAGTGTTACACATACTATAAAAAGTCTTCTAATTTACCCCATCATCAAAAGAAACTTAATACTCTTAAAAATTTCACCATAACTCTTGAAGCCCTTATATGTTGACTTCTTACTCATTCATCATTCCTCATGATCCATTAACCATTCCTTTCAAACTTATTCTGAAATACTTCTTTCCTATAAACAAAATCATGAATCATATCCAAAGATTCCAAAATAGAAAACAAAAGTTAAGAAATAATCCATACCTTTGATTGGTCATTGTCAGTTTCTTCATCCTCAATCTGAATGGAATTAGGTATTGGTAAACGAGTATTTGTATGATCATGGTGATCCCATTTACGAAACTTCTTCCTAGGACATCTGTTTGAATAATGACCATGTACACCACATTTAAAACATTCAATTGATCCCCCAGAAAGAACTTCTTTCCCTTTCCTCGAGCCAACTGGATGCTTCCTTTTTCCATGGTAGGTTATTGCTTTATGACCTTCATTTCGACATCTATAGCATATTTCTGTCCCTTTGAAACATTTTCCTAGGTGTTTCTTTCCACATCTATGACACATAGGTTTTTGAACTCACTTACCTTTATGATTATTACCTATAGTTCCCTAGGGATTTTTTTCTCGCATATATGATGCCTTATAGAAATCACCAAGGTTTAGGTGGTCAATCATGACTCCAGATAGTTGGTTGAGGATAAACACAAGAGTTCTCATTGCAGCTCCCATATCATTCAGTTGCTCGCTCAGAAAACTGTCACAGTTTCCTTCACATCCACCGTTACCTTGGTGCCAGCTAGATCCAGCCATTTACTAAAACCAAAAAGGGTCAGTGTGAGTATAACAACAAAACCATCCTATACTAATGAGGAAGATATACTTACTCATTCACTTTATCTAAAAACTATGACTCTTTCTGAAATCCTGACCATTATGGTCATGTCACGTATGCTTAAAGAATACCCTAGCCTCTAAATTTATCTAAACCGACCTTTGATACTAACTATAAGTCCCCGGCCTTAAACCTTACTTAATATTGAATTAAATGAATAATTCACATTGAGGAGCTTTTCAGATGAAGAGTTTTAGAGAATTAGGACATAACTATTACATCTCAAAAGATTAAAAAGTAGAAACTTCTACTAAGTTTCCATAAAATAAAAACTCTTAAAAAAACATGTCTACTTCCATGTTTTAGGTAGCATGACTTTCCATTGATCCCATCCTTGACCCAATTCCACTTTAAGTCCTGTGAAAAACATTTCAAAAACTTGGGATGATCATAAAAAGCTCAGTAAGTGATACACAAAGAATGAAAACTGTTAGTTTTTCAAAACATCAAGTAAACCATGTATACTTCAAGAAAGTAATACCTTTCACCTTTTCGAAGTAGTAAAAAACTCTTCACTGAATATAAGTTCATTACTTACCCTTTTGTAACCAAAATATTACCATATAACCCATATAAAGATCACATAACATATAAAGGTAACTTGGGACATAAACATACTTAAGTGGAATAACCATAAGGTCTACTTCCACACATATCACTGAATGGAATAGCCATTCGGCGAACTTCCATACATACTTAATGGAGTAGCCATACGGCCAACTTCCATACCCAATGCATTGGAGGTTATAACGTAACCACCCGTCCTGGTATTCACGGCACCACCCGTCATATGGTTTATCACGTAACCACCTGTAAAAGTCCAAGTACCACTATGAAGTTATAAAACCTAAAACCAACATAACGGAATAATAACATTTCCACATTTCAATCACAATATATCATTTAAATATATTGACATAATAGAATCCTTTATCAAAACCATTTTCAATACCAAAATACATAATAGAGTATATGGTATTAATTTTATTTTAAAAACATTACGGCTTGTTGAGGAATCCAAAGACCAAATAATACATGCAGCGGTGGAAAAGGTCGTTGTCACCGCGTGCGTTAAAAGAAACATTCCTTTTTTTCATTTTGTAAAACGATTCATAGAAAAATATTCCTTTTGTATAAAAGTAAAAGTCAAAGGGGTTTATACGACATATAATAGAATGTTGTGTATAAAACTAAATATGCCTCAATGAAAGGAGATTGAGACGAAGTCCCTTATAAAGACGGTATCCTTGGTTTAAGGATAAATCAATTACATAATTATGTGTGACAAACGAATACACCAAATATAAGTTGATATTATCTGTAAAACAATCAGAGGTTATTCACACATATTCATAGAATGACATATTCAAGGAGTACAAGATTATCCCAAAGAATCAAATTTGGGTTAAGAAGTTCTCTTCCAAAAATATGACAGCCTAACGTCGTCACTACAAAATTCAGAAAATGAGTTGATGAGAGATAAAAAGGGTATCTCATCACTAGGACATAAAATTTACATCAATAAGGATATATGAGGACATATCCCAATATAACAATATGTGAATTAAAAGACCCAAAAAAAGAAGTCTTTTAAAAAGAGGAGGGTGAAAGGTTCCCTTACCGACATGGGTATCTTTCGAGACATGCACCCCGTGAAAGAAGGGCAATACAACATTGATGTAAATACTCAAAAATGAGAGTATATTACACAATGAATAAAATAATGGGCAGTACATACACCACTCAAAGGAAATTGTGCAAAATTTAGCATAAATCTCACGGGAATAAAAGTGAGATGAAAAACCCCTTACAAAAACTCGGCAGCCTAATGGCGCCACATAAAACTTACAAAAATGGATTAATGAGATCAAATAGGGTCTCTCATCATATTAACGTAAGGTTTACAGAAAGAGGAATATAAAATAACATCCCCCTACATAACAAATAGGATCTTAAAAGAAGTGACATAATGGAGAGTACTTGTAAAGAAAGAGAGAGGTTAGATCTCTTACGAAAATTCGGCAGCCAAACGACGCCACTCAAAACTTCCAAAATGGATTGATTAGATAGAATATAGTCTCTCATCATATGAACATAAAAATTACAGTTAGAGTAATATAAAATAACATCCCAATAACAAGAAAGATGAGCTTTAAATGGAATGACATAAAAGAGCGTACTTAAAAAGAAAGAGAGGAGTAGGATCCCTTACCTCGAGTCCGACTTGACTCGATCGTTCATTAACGTCCTGAATAATAAACATGAGTTAATTTATATTTTCTTAAGAAACTTTTTCAAGTTAATTATTTCTTTTATATCACTTATTTCTATTTTATAAACATTATGTAATCATTTAAGTTAATAATGATTGTTTTGTCGATATTTGGTTCTTAAGTCGAAAGTGAACTTCTTACAATTACATGTTGTTCGTGTGGTCAAAGGTTTATAATATCCAGAATGATATTCATGATTTGGATATCATATATATCCATCATATACATGTATTTATAATATTACATAATCATTTAGAGGTATGAAATAAAATGCACCGTTCATGGAGACGGTAAGCCGTACTTGTGCATTAACGCTACTTTCATTTCTTTGTCCTATTAATGGAATTAAAACTAAATGAGAGGTATGTATATATTAATTCCAGAATTATATTCATCATTTATATGTAACATATATTATATATATCCATTATAAATATGTACTTATAATAGTACATTACATTTGGGGATAAGAAATGAAATGCACCGTTCATGGAGACGGTAAGCCGTACGTACGCATGAACGCTACTTTCATTTCTATATCATACATTAATAGAAAGAAATAATAATTATATAGAGGTATATTATAATTCTAGTATAACATCATATATAATAACTTTAAATCCATCATTTATACGTCCCACATATGGCATTAATGAATCACATCACTTTGAGGGGGCGGTAGTCCACACTTCCTTAAATAAACATATCGCGTTTACCCATAATGGAAACCATAAAGGTATGACATAAATGAAAAATACAGAATATTAAGTAAAACATAAAGATATTATATATCATCTATAAATAAATTTAAATCTTAATGGCCACCTTTTAAGGTGTTATATGAGTGTTGAACAATCATGTTTTCATGAGGCAGAAATTCGCCATTCACGGAAAAAATATATTCTTTAACCATTATATATAGGTGTGTGTAAGTGTAGCTAGAATACTAATTATAACAACATCCCACTATATTTAAGATACTGGATTTGTTACAAAATAAATTAATAAAAAGAGTTTACGGGGTTGGTGAGGAAAAATAAAACAAAAGGACTCACGTGAAGACATTACCTTAAAATCGGGAAACCTCCTTTGGTTTTAGCTCAAAGGCTTCCTTGGGAAGACTTCTGCCCAATGTGAGGCTTCAAGTAGTAATAGAGGTAAGTGGAGAGACAGAATGGGCAGGGGTTGGCCGAGCCAAAGGCATTGGGAGTGTGGGTAAGGATGTAGAGTGGGGGCCTTTTATAAGAGGAGAGGAGGGGCACTCTTGTAAAGTTACAAAATGTTACTTTATTTTCAAAAGTCTTTCGGATTTTAAAGGTCTCACATTGATGTATTTAGAGGATAATATGATAAGGGTTCTAAATCCACTCATACAATAGGTTTTGGACATGTGTAGGTCCTAGATATTACATTATCTTTCCATTTTATTTAAATCGTTAAATAATGAGGTCATCGCTGCATCATCATGATGTCATAAATAATTTAATTTATTTAATGTATGAAAATTATGAAAAAACTACTATGATGTAGGAAATCGTTTTATCTTTACAATGACTTATTATAGTTAAAAATATGACTTTTATAACCCCATGTAAAAATTGTATTCGTAAAACATCTCAGGTTTGTGTCATTTTTACTTTAACATTAAATAAAAAGATATTTATGTAATTTTCCAACCAAAGTGGCTCTATGGGGTCCCCAAGTTGACCCATAGATTGTCTTAGTAGTCCATGACACATCCAATTATGGTAGGACATGTGTCTAGGTCATTTAATTTTATTAAAACATTATTCATACCTTAAACTACACCAATTACCTCTAATCGTGATTAAAAATTTAATAAGTTACTATTCACCAAAAAGTATTTTAATCCCATTGAACCACATTTTACTTCGTAATGACAACCATGTATGTCGGATTTTTGAAATTCAAAACACAGTGATGGAAAAATTTCATTTAAACAGAAAATCAGTTTTTATAAGTACCACTTAGTGGTTTTACTATTCATCAAAAATTGAAGTTTTTCCGAAAATTACCAATAGTTCACCATAAGCTATATTTAATATTACGAACTCAAAAATGATGTATATTTTACTAAATTAAGAACATATAAGTTTCATTAATTAATTTAATAATTAATTCCCACTGTCAAAACAAATAGCGTGTTTTTATGAAACAAAATGTATCAAAAGATTGACAATAGTTTAAGTCCGATTCCAAAGTGAAATTAATTCCAACGAACACTATTGGATTAAATGGTAAAAATATATTCTAATTTCACTTTAAAACAAATTAAAAATATAATATAATCATATAAATAAATTAGATTAAAAGAGGTTTCGATTTAAAATACAACATTTTTCACTATTCATTAAAAATGAACTTTTTTGGAAAAAAATACCAAATATTTACGCAAAGTAAACTTAGATGTCCCGATTTTAAAGAAGAATTTTATTTTTTCAAATATAACACATAAAATTGTAAAAAAGTGGATTTAAAAGAGGTTCTCCATGAAAAGGCAGTTAATCAACCTTTTAAAGAATATTAGAATGTTTACGCTTAAAATTGGATTCATTTGCATTTTTTAATCCTCTAACATTTATTGTAAAAAGTAAAAATATTTGACAAACATATATAATCATTTTTTAGTTAGTTATATTCATTCCCGCCATTACAACGGCTAGGAGTTAACTACTATTTAAAATAATATTATTTTATTATTAGAGTGCAACGTAAGATTTTCAAGAAACTCGTTGTTGCGTGTTGGGTACGCCATCCAGCATAACATCCCAATTAAAGTAATATTAACATTTTATTCAAAAATATGGATAAATATAAAAATGTCATATAATTTATTTATCGGGGGTGTTACATCCTTCCCCCCTTTTGATAATTGTGTCCTCGCAATTTTAAAGTTGAGCTTGGAAACATCCTTGAAAGTCCCACATCGGAACAAGAGTCGGTAAAACAATCACTTTAAAATAAAGAAAGATAAGTACAGAGGTCACCCGAGTTAACCCATAATAGGATTCCGTGTAGGAAAACATGGACATGGATGAAAAAGCAAAGGGTCATGTTCTTGATGGAGAGTGATATTAATCATTTCTAGGATAAAGTTAACCATAAGAAAATCAAAAACTTGTGATGGGTTAAACGGTATTCGATTCCCCAGTAGGAAAAGTTAATAGAAAACATTTTTGTTTTATGTTACTTTTTATTGAGAAATTTATTCATAAGGAAACATAATCACTTATCATGTTGACTTTCAAATTTTACTAGATTCCTAAATCAAACTCATATTTTTTTCCAAAAGACGAGTATTTAGGAAGACTTGTTTGCATTAAGAGTACTATAATCAACTTCTACAGAATCACCTAATCCACCAAAGAGAACTATATACTTCCCATGTCTTTAGGCTTTAACCAAAACCAAAACCAAAAAGGTTAGTACAAGGTCAGATAATCTAGAAAAGGATAACCCTTTAAAAAGAAAATCTATGCTTAATCTCCAAAATTTTTTCAACAAAACCCAATGTCCAACGAGGACTATTCGATAAACAAATTGTCCATAAAATACTTCAAAGTAAACCAAACTAATATTGAAACCCAAATATTTGAAATATTTAGTCGCATAGTCTTCCAAGGTACAAATTAACACATATCTCCAAATAACATCAGTTACTCTTAAAGTCTCGTATTGAAAAGTAATTAACCTAATCACATATCCTCCATGATAGGTTAATAATATTCATAAATAACCAAAAATCAACTTAGTCTTAATTCATAAAATCATATAACAAAAAAGAATCAGTCAAACTAACCAGGGACTTCACGTAGTCCAGTGGAAGGCGATAAATACTAGTCACACTTTGGTTGTGGGTTCGATTCCCACAGCTTTGTCCGACGCGACGGGTTGTCACACGGTCTGTGGGTTGTCCTTTTTCCAAAACTATTTAATTCTCAAATCATTCCCCAAAAAGAGATAAAATCATCAAAAATAACCATAACATAATTTAACCTCAATTTTATCTCAAGCCTTTCACTTCCATCATAACATATAGTAACCCATAATTACCTCAAAAGTAAGGATCATATAAACCCAAATAGTTCTTTATAACTATGTCCAGAAAAGAAAATATAACTATTCCTTGAATAAAATTTTTATATATTAAACATTAGTGTTACACATACTATAAAAAGTCTTCTAATGTACCCCATCATCAAAAGACACTTAATACTCTTAATAATTTCACCATAACTCTTGAAGCCCTTATATGTTGACTTCTTACTCATTCAACATTCTTCATGATCCATTAACCATTCCTTTACAACTTATTCTGAAATACTTCTTTCCTATAAACAAAATCTTGAATCATATCCTAAGATTCCAAAATAGAAAACAAAAGTTAAGAAATAATCCATACCTTTGATTGGTCATTGTCAGTTTCTTCATCCTCAATCGGAATGGCATTAGGTATTGGTAAATGAGTATTTGTATGATCTTGGTGATCCCATTCATGAATATTCTTCATAGGACATGTGTTTGAATAATGACCATGCACACCACATTTAAAACATTCAATTGATCCCTCAGAAATAACTTCATTCCCTTTCCTCGAGTCAGCTGGATGCTTCTTTTTTCCATGGCAGGTTCTTGCTTTATGACCTTCATTTCCTCATCTATTGCATATTTATGTCCCTTTGAAAAATTTTCCTAGGTGTTTCTTTCCACATATATGACACATAGGTTTTTGAACACACTTACCTTTATAATTATTACCTGTAGTTCCAAAGGGATTTGTTTCTCGCATATATGATGCCTTATAGAAATCACCAAGGTTTAGGTGGTCAATCATGACTCCAGATAGTTGGTTGAGGATAAACACAAGAGTTCTCATTGCCGCTCCCATATCATTCAGTTGCTCGCTCAGAAAAATGTCTCAGTTTCCTTCACATCCACCGTTACCTTGCTGCCTGCTAGATCCTTCCATTTACTAAAACCAAAAAGGGTCAGTGTGAGTATAACAAAAAAAACCATCATGTACTAATGAGAAATATAAACTTACTCATTCACTTTATCTAAAAACTATTACTCTTTCAGAAATCCTGACCATTATGGTCATGTCACTTATGCTTAAAGAATACCCTACCCTCTAAAGTTATCTAGACCGACCTTTGATACCAACTATAAGGCCCCAACCATAAACCTTACATAATATTTAATTAAATGAATAATTCACATTGAGGATCTTTTCAGGTTTCGAGTTTTAGAGAATTAGGACATAACTATTACATCTCAAAATATTACAAAGTAGAAACTTCTACTATGTTTCCATAAAACAAAAACCCTTAAAAAGAAACATGTCTAGTTCCATGTTTTAGGTAGCATGAAATTCCCTTGATCCCATCCTTGACCCTATTCCACGTTAAGTCCTGTGAAAAACATTTCAAAAACTTGGGATGACCATAAAAAGCTCAGTAAGGGATACACAAAGAATGAAAACTGTTAATTTTTCAAAACAACAAGTAAACCATGTATACTTCAACAAAGTAATAATTTTCACCTTTTCGATGTTGTAAAAAACTCTTCACTGAATATAAGATCATTTCTTACCCTTCTGTAACCAAAATATTACCATAAAACCCATATAAAGATCACATAACATATAAAGGTAACTTGGGACATAAACATACTTAAGTGGAATAACCATAAGGTCGACTTCCACACATATCACTTAATAGAATAGCCATTCGGCCAACTTCCATACATACTTAATGGAATAGCCATACGGCCGATTTACATACCCAATGCATTGGAGGTTATAACTTAACCACCCATCCTGGTATTCACGGCACCACCCGTCATATGGTTTATCACGTAACCACCTGTAAAATTTCCAAATACCATTATAAATTTATAACACATAAAACCAACATAAAGGAATGATAAAATTTCCACATTTCAATGACAATATATCATTTAAATATATTGACATAATAGAATCCTTTATCAAAACCATTTTCAATACCAAAATACATAAAAGAGTATATGGTATTAATTTTATTTAAAAAACATTACGGCTTGTTGAGGAAGCCAAATACCAAATAATACTCGCGGTGGTGGAAAAGGTCGTTGTCACCGCGTACATTAAAAGAAACAATCCTTTTTGTCATTTTGTAAAACGCTTCATAGAAAAAGATTCATTTTGTATAAAGTAAAAGCCAAAGGGGTTTATACACATTATAAAAGAAAGTTCTGTATAAAATGAAATATTCCTCAATTAAAGGAGATTGAGACGAAGTCCCTTACAAAGACGATATCTTTGGTTTAATGATAATTCAATTACATAATTATGTGTGACAAACGAATACAGACAATATAAGTGGATATTAAGTGTAAAACAATCAGAGGTTATTCACACATATTAATAAAATTACCTATTCAAGGAGTACAAGATTATCCCAAAGAATCAAATTTGGGTTAAGAAGTTCTCTTGCAAAAATATGACAGCCTAACGACGTCACTACAAAATTCAGAAAATGAGTTGATGAGAGATAAAAAGGGTATCTCATCACATGGACATAAGATTTACATCAATAAGGATATATGAGGACATATCCCAACATAACAATATGTGAATTAAAAGACCCAACAAAATATGTCTTTTAAAAAGAGGAGGGTGAAAGGTTCCCTTACCCACATGGGTATCTTTCGAGACATACACCCCGTGAAAAAAGGGCAATACAACATTGATGTCAATACTCATAAATGAACGTATATTAAAAAATTAGTAAAATAATGGGAATTACATACACTACTCAAAGGAAATTGTGGAAAATGTAGCATAAATCTCACGGGAATAAAAGTGAGATGAAAAATCCCATACAAAAACTCGGCTGCCTAATGGCGCCACATAAAACTTACAAAAATGGATTGATGAGATCAAATAGGGTATCTCATCATATTAACATAAGGTTTACAGAAAGAGGAATATAAAAGAACATCCCCCAACATAACAAAGAGTAGCTTAAAAGAAGTGACATAAAGGAGAGTAATTGTAAAGAAAGAAAGAGGTTAGATCTCTTACAAAAATTCGGCAGCCTAACGGCGCCACTCAAAACTTCCAAAAAGGATTGATGAGATAGAATAGGGTCTCTCATCATATGAACATAAAAATTACAGTAACATTAATATAAAATAACATCCCAATAAAAATAAATATTAGCTTTAAAAGGAATTACATAAAAGAGCGTACTTAAAAAGAAAGAGAAGAGTAGGATCCCTTACCTCGGGTCCGACATGACTCGATTGTTCTTTAACATCCTGAGTAATAAACATGAGTTAATTTCTATTTTCTTAAGAACATTTTTCAAGTTCATTATTCCTTTTTTATCACTTATTTACATTTTATAATAATTATGTAATCATTTATGTTAATAATGTTTGTTTTGTCGATATTTGGTTCTTAAGTCGAAAGTGATCTTCTTATAATTACATGTTGTTTGTGTGGTCAAAGGTTCATTATATCAAGAATGGTATTCATGATTTGGATATCATATATATCATATATATCCATCATATACATTTATTTATAATATTACATAATCATTTAGAGGTAAGAATTGAAATGCACCGTTCATGGAGACAGTAAGCCGTACATACGCATGAACGCTACTTTCATTTCTTTGTCATATTAATGGAATTAAAACTAAATGATAGGTATGTATATTTTAATTACTGAATTATATTCATCCTTTATATGTAACCTACATTATATATATCCATTATAAATATTAACTTATAATAGTACATTACATTTGGGGATAAGAAATGGAATGCACCGTTCATGGAGACGGTAAGCCGTACGTACGCATGAACGCTACATTCATTTCTATCTCATAAATTAATGGAAATAAATAATAATGATATAGAGGTATATTATAATTTCAGTATAACATAATATATAATAACTTTAAATCCATCTTTTATACGTCCCACATATGGCATTAATGAATCACATCACTTTGAGGGGGAGGTAGTCCGCACTTTCTTAAATGAAGATATCGCGTTTACCCATAATGGAAACTATAAATGTATGACATAAATGAAAAATACAGAAGCTTAAGTAAAACATAAACATATTATATATCATATATAAATATAGTGTCATCTTAATGGCCACCGTTGAAGGTTTTATATGAGTGTTGAACAATCATCGTTTCGTGAGGCAAAAATTCATCATTCACGAAAACAGTATGTTCTTTAACAATTAGATGTAGGTGTGTGTAAGTGTAGCTCGAATATTTATTATAACAAAATCCTAGAATATTTAATATACTTTAGTTGTTACAAAATAAATGAATAAAAAGAGTTTAGGGGGTTGGAGAGGCAAAATAATACAAAAGGACTCAAGTGAAGACATTACCTTAAAATCGGGTAACTCCCTTTGGTTTGAGCTCAAAGTCTTCCTTGGGAAGACTTATGCCCAACGTGAGGCTTCAAGGAGTAAGAGAGGGAAGTGGAGAGACAAAATGGTCAGGGTTTGTCCGAGACAATGGCTTTGGGAGTGTGGGTAAGGGGGTAGAGGTGGGGGCCTTTTATAAGAGGAGAGGAGGGGCACTCTTGTAAAGTTACAAAATGTTACTTTATTTTCAATAGAGTTTAGGATTTTAAAGGTCCTGCATTGATGTATTTCCAGGATAAGGTGATAAGGGTTCTAAATCCACTCATACAATAGGTTTTGGACATGTGTAGGTCTTAGATATTACATTATCTTTCCATTTTATTTAAATCGTTAAATAATGAAGTCATTACTGCATCATCATGATGTCATAAATACTTTAATTTATTTAATGTCTAAAAATTAATAAAAAAATACTATGATTTAGTAAAGAATTTTATATTTCCAATGACTATTTATAGATAAAAATATGACTTGTATAACCCCATGTAAAAATTGTTTTAGTAAAACATCTCATGTTTGTGTCATTTTTACTTTAAGATTAAATAAAATGATATTTATGTCATTTTCCAACCAAAGTGGCTCCATGGGGTCCCCAAGTTGACCCATGGATTGTATTGGTCGTCCATGACACATCCAATGAGGGTAGGACATGTGTCTAGGTCATTTAATTTTATTAAAACATTATTCTTACCTTAAACTACACTAATTAACTCTAATCGCGATTAAAAACTTAATAAGTTACTATTCCCCAAAAAAATATTTTAATCCCATTGAACCACATTTTTCTTCATAATGACAACCATGTATGTCGGATTTTTAAAATTCAAAACACAATGATGGCAAAATTTCATTTAAACGGAAAATCAGTTTTTATAAGTACCACTTAGTGGTTTCACTATTCATCAAAAATTGAAGTTTTTCAGAAAATTACCAAAAGTTCACCCTAAGCTATATTTGATATTAAGAATTCAAAAATGATATATATTTTACAATATTCAGAAAATATAAGTTGCATTAATTAATTTAATAATTAATTCCCGCTGTCTAAACAAATATCGTGTTTTTATGAAACAAAATGTATCAAAAGATTGACACTAGTTTAAGTCTGATTTCAAAGTGAAATTAATTCCAATGACCACTATTGGATTAAATGGTAAAAATATATTCTAATTTTACTTTAAAACCAATTCAAAAGATAATATAAACATATAATAAAATTATATTAAAATAGGTTTTGAATTAAAATACAAAAATATTCACTATTCATTAAAAATTGAACTTTTTTGGAAAAAAAATACCAAATATTTACGCAAAGTAAACACTGATGTCCCGATTCTAAAGAAGAATTTTATTTTGTCAAATATAACACATAAAATTGTCAAAAAGTGGATTTAAAAGAGGTTCTCCATCAAAAGGCGATTAATCAACCTTTTAAAGAATATTAGAATGTTTACGCTTAAAAGTGGATTCATTTTCATATTTTAATACTCTAAAATTTATTGTAAAGAGTAAAAATATTTGACAAACATATATAATCATTTTATAGTTAGTTCTGTTCATTCCCACCATTAAAACGGCTAGGCGTTAACTACTATTTAAAATAATATTATTTTATTATTAGAGTGCAATGTAAGATTCCCAAGAAACTCGTTGTTGCGTGTTGGGTACGCCATCGTGCATAGCATCCCCATTAAAGTAATATTAATATATTATTCACAAATATGGATAAATATAAAAATTTCATATTATTTATTTACCTGGGATGTTACAACAATTGTTTTCCTGTGGGGACTATTATTTGTCAGATGACCGGTTCAGGTATGTGGGTGGACCCATGGGTAGGGACCACATGTCTGTTGGCAGGTGGGGACTGTTACTAGTCAGATAACCTATTCAGGCATGTGGGTTGACCCTTGGGTGGGGACCACATGTCTGTAGGGAAACTGGTGGTACTTGGCAGGGTAGGACCCGATGGCCATGTTAAGGCGGGGTGCTTGTGCTGTCAATGGGACCCAATTGTCACATTTGGTATCAAAGGTGGTACCCAACCTTATGTGCGATTAACTACCTAGGTTGAGATATAGGGACCACAATGAAGATGTTGTGATCTAAAGGGAAGGTGATTGTAACACCCTTGAAAGATAAAGTCTTAAATGAATAAATGATATGACTCATGTCAACAAGGTGCACCATTCTTTTCCGGAGTCTGTCTGATTAGAACTGCGCAGTTAAGCGTGCTTGGTCTGGAGTAATGATCAGGATGGGTGAACTTCTGGGAAACATTGCCAGATGTGTGTGAGTTGGAAAAGTGCACATTGCAAAGGACATGTGATGGCCTGTGGGGACTGTTATTAGTCAGATGACCTATTCAGGGAGATGGGTGGACATGGCAGGGTAGGACCCGACAATAATGTTATGGTAGGGTGACTGTGATATCAAGGGACCCAGTTGTCACATTTTATATAACATCCAAAGTAAATAATAAATAATGAATTTGATAATTTATTAATATTTGTGAATTAAATATTAATTTTACTTTAAAGAGGATGCTATGTTCAATAGATTACCCAATACGCAACAGTGAGTTTCTATAAAATCATTTGTTGCACTAGGATTATATAATATTATTATTTTAAATGGTAGTTAACGCCAAGCTACTATATCCGCGAGAATAAATAGAACTAAATTAAACATGATTATACATGTTTGTTAAATGTTTTTCCATTTTTCTATTAAATGTTCGAAGATTAAAATGCCAATGAATATAAGCATAACTACTCTAATAATATATTAATATTCGATTTACTAGATTTTTATGCTGAACCCTCTTTAAATATAATTTTGGTCATTTTAATATGTCCTATTTGAGAAAATAAAATTATTATTTATATTCAGGACATAAAAATTTACTTTAGGTAAATTTTTGGTATTTTGCTGATAATGATCATTTTTTAAATGAATAGTGGAAAATTCTCTATTTTAATTCAAAGTGCATTTTAATCTAATTTACTTATATGGTTATATTATCATTTTAATTAGTTATATAGTGTAATTACTTTATATTTTTACTAATAAAATATGGTAGTTAATGCCTATCCATTGTATCTGCAGAAATAAATAGAACTAACTAAAATATGATTATATATGTTTGTTAAATGATTTTTCATTTATCTAATAATGGTTAGAGTCTTAAAATGTTAACGAATCTAAGCATAAATACATAAATAATCTTTAAAAGGTCGATTTACCGGCTTTCGATGGAGAACCCTCTTTAAATCCATTTTTGGTCATTTTTATAAGTTCTCGTTGACAAAATGAAAATTTTATTTTGATTCAAGACATCAAATATTAATTTGGTTAATTTTTTTGTATTTTTTTGATAATGTTAAATTTTTAATGAATAGTGAAAATAATTTATTTTAATTCAATGGTGCCTTTTAATCTAATTTACTTATATGGTTAGATTATCTCTTCAATTGGTTATAATGTGTAATTATAATATATTTTTACTATTTAATCCAATTTTGGACATTGGAAGTAATTTTACATTGAAATTTGACATAAACAATTGTCAATCATTTGATAGTTATTATTTGTCAAAACACACCTTTTTTTGGCAGCGGGAATTAATTTTAAAGTAATATTTTTCCACTTCTGTGTTTTGAATTTAGAAAAATGGATTCCATATTTGGAATTAGTATGTCCAAATTGTGTAAATCTGTAACTTTTATTTTTAGAAATTTTAAATATTTACTTCAGTAAATATTTTATTTACCATGATTAGAAGGTAAATATTGTAAATAAGGGTAAAATATAATATTATAATATTATTAAATTACTCTAACATGTGTCTTAATCCTATTGGATGATACATAGACAACCATCAGAATCCTTGGGTTGAATGTGGGACCCCATGGGGCCACATGGGGTAATAATGACACTTTATATTAATTAATTTAATGTAAATACAAAAATGACAAGAACCAATATATTTTAGTAAATCAATTTTATCATGGGGTTATATAAGTTATATTTTATATTATAAATAATCTTTGGAATGATAAATTTTTTTCCTACATCGTGGTTTTTTATTTATAATTTTTTGATATCAAATAAATTATATTATTTATGACACAATACTGATACAATATTTATGTCATTAATAAATGATTTAAATAAATAAGATTATAAATAGTAAAACAATATCCCAAA
Organism: Viscum album; assembly: GCA_963277665.1. Taxonomy (NCBI): domain Eukaryota; kingdom Viridiplantae; phylum Streptophyta; class Magnoliopsida; order Santalales; family Viscaceae; genus Viscum; species Viscum album. Next base: position 794,224,199 of record OY728164.1, read on the forward strand.
TTGGCCCAATTATTATTGGATGATTTTATTTCAACCATGAGTCAACTTAACATTGACTTTAATCATTATTTGACCTTTTGAAATCAAAGATGTGGTTATAATAAAATAATGGATTCAAACATTCTTAAAGAGCCCTTCTTCCTCCTTATAAAAAGACCCCACTTTTAACTCATTATTCACACTTCTCAATCCTTTTCCTCATGAAGAATCTTCCCCAATAAGCTCCCAGGATACCTATCTTAATCCTATAAGCCGTACCTTAGACATAAAAATTTCAAGAAACCCTCTTTTTTCAAACCAAAAGTAGTTACCCGATTTAAAGGTAACATCTTCTATAATGTTCTTTTGTTTTATCATAGTTATCCAACCCCTTAACTCTTATTATTCTCTTATTATATAAAAAAAATCATAAATATACTAGGATTTTGTTATGAGAAAGATTCTAACAACACTTACAAACACCTCTATCTAATGTGTGAATAACATTTTGTTTCTGTTAATGGAAAACTAACACCTCGCGAAACGATGATTGTTCAATTATCTCCTACCGCCTCTCATGGTGGCCATTAAGATGACACCGTATATATATATGATATATATTATGTTTATATTTTTTTATTCTTCTGAATTTTTCATTTATAAAATTCCATTATGGTTTCTATAGTGGGTAAATGTGGTAATTTCATTTGAGGAAGTGCGGACTGCCGCCCTCTTAAATGTGATATAACTCGTTAATACCATACGTGGGACGTATAAAGGATAGAGTTAATGGAATTATAAGTGATATTATATTGGAACTATAAAATACCTTGGTATCATTATATTTTAATTACATTAAATAATCAAATAGAAATGAAAGTACCGTTCATGCATACGTACGACTTATCGTCTCTATGAACATTGTAATTCATTTCTTATCTATAAATGTTATGTACTATTATAAAAAAATGTTTATACTAGATATATATAATATATATGATATCTAAATAATTAATATCATTCTGGATATTATAGACTATTGAACACGTGGAAAACATGTATATATATGGTGTTCATTTTTGAAACAAGTACCAAATATCGAGAAAACGACCATTATTTACATAATGAAATACATAGTGTTTATAACATAGTAACAAGTGATATAAAATGAATAATAAACATGGAAAATGTTCTTATGAAAGTAGATATTAACTTTAGTTTATTATTCCCAGGGATTAAAGGACAAACAGGTTAAGTCATACCCGAGGTAAGGGACTTCGTCTCAATATCCATTTATTTAGGAATATTTTCGTTTTAATAAATGATTTTATTTTATACGATTTATAAAAAACTTTGAAATTTCATTTCATTCAAATGGAATCCTTTTTTACGAATCGTTTTACTAAATGAAAAAAATAATGTTTCTTTTTAATGTACACGGTGACAACATCCTTTCTACCACCGCGAGTATTATTTGTTATTTTTATTTCCTTAACCAGTCATAATTTTTTTAAAATTAAAATTATTTCCATATACACTTTTACGTATTTTGGATTTGAAAATGGTTTTGATAATATATTTTTTTATGTAAATATATTTAAATGATATATTGTAATTAGAATGTGGAAATTTTATCTTTCCTTTATGTTTATTTTATGTGTTATGAATATGTTATGGTTTTTTGGGATTGTTTACATATATAGGTGGTTCCATGATAAATGTTGTGTGGTTGAGACTGAGATAGATCTCCAATGCATTGGGTAATGTGACGAAGGTAAACATTAATGTTTCTCTTAAGTGATTTAGGGAATATACTGTGAAATGTATTACAAATGTAACTCCCTACGTATCAGTGATAGCTAAAATGTATGTATGATATGGATGTCACAAGTTTCCTTTACGATTTATTTTTTCTATGTGTTATTCATAAATTTTATGATTTCACGATGTATGTTAATGATATTTTTTTATGTATTTAATGAAAAACTAATGTTTTCATTTTTTGTTTTATAACCCATACTGATAATTTTAAGTTGATGCCATGTTTTGAAATGTTTTTCATAGGACTTAAAGATGAATACGGTCAAGGATGGGATCAAGGAAAATCTTTCTATCTTAAACAAGGAACTAGATATGACTTTTTTTTCAAGAGTTTTTAATTTCTGAAAAAAATGGATACTGAGTAGAATTGTCTACATGTAATATTCATGTTGTTATGTATATTTTTGGACCTAATTCTCTAAAACTCTAATCCTAAAAAGATCCTCAATGTGAATTATTAATTTAATTCTAGATTAAGTAATGTCTAAGGCTGGGTCATTATAGTTGGTATCCGAGGAAGGATTAGATAACTTTTGAAGTTAGGGTATTGTTAAATTAATATCCATAAATTAATTTATGTTAATATTGAATTGATATAGCATTTACAGAATACCATGATGCTTTGCCTAAGATATTTCTATGATCAGAATTGTTTTCCATAGAGGAAACATGGCAGCTATATTGGGATGACATCAGTAGGAAGAAAAAATTCCAAATTAGCAACCTGAGATGGTCGGAATCGAAACTGAACAGTTTGATGTAGTGATGGAAGAATTGACACATGCTATAAATGGTGGTGGTATCCATGCATGAGAATAGGCAAATAGACCATAGAAGAACATATTAGTAATAGATCAATTCTTGAGGCAACATCCCCCATCATTTAGAGGATCATCTGACCTTATGCTAGCAGAAGGGTGGATTAAAGCACTGGAAATTTTTTTGAAGTCATTGGGTTTCAAAACACCAAATGGATAGTCTTGTTGATTAATATTTTAGTGGTGATTCTAATCAGTGGAGGTCGATGGTGAAAAATATCATTTATAGTGAGGAAATTTAGGCTCTTGATTGGGATTAATTCAAAGGTATATTCCTTGAGAAATATTTTTTTACGTTGGTTCGACTTTGGATGGAAAACAATTCATAAAATTGAGGCATGAGGATGAATCAGTGGCAGATTATGATGAAAATTTCACTCGACTCTCAAGGTATGCTCCAAATTTCATATCAGATCTTGATAGTAAGATCAACAGTCCTTACTCAATATTAATGCCAATGTATCGAAGTGATTTAGCTTATCGTGAGTTAAAATGTTTTTAATAAAATTAATTGTGCAAAGAAGGTTGAAATAGTGTTTTTCGATTATAAGGTGTTCATTGAAAAACAACATAATAAGAGGTCCAGGTGGTAGGTGAAAGGGAATAACTCTTCAAAAAAGTCTGATTGTAGGTAACATAAGTTTATAGTTTGTGAAAATTGTTGTAAAAAGCTTGCAGGGTAATGTCTTTTGAATTGTGGTAAGTGCTACCGATGTGGTAAAATGGGACATAAGGCTCATAATTTTACTTAAAAATATCAGAGTAATGGTAATAGAAAATATAATTTACAGTCAGTAAAATGTTTTATGAGCAATGAAAGGGGTCATTATGGAAATGAGTGTCCAATGAAGAACTCAAATGAGGGGAAGCATCCATACTACAAGCATAAAGGGGTAGGTAAATCCTTTGTAACTACTTTAACAGATGTTGGGATATCAAAGAAAGTATTATCAGGTACACTATTTGTTTGTTCAAGTTATGTGAATGTGTTGTTTGTTTCATGGTCTACACACTCATTAATTTCTAAGATGTTTTCTAGTAAATTTGGAATTCCATCTCATAATATGAATATAGAACTTAAGATAAAAACACACGGAGGAAATATTGGGACAAAAAGAAAACATAAGAAACTTCTTGTCCCTATGTGTAGAAAGAATCAACCTGCAAACCTTATTGTTTTTCCTCTAGTAGAGTTTGATGTTATTTTGGGTATTGATTGGCTTTCAGTTTTTCAAACTAAGATTGACTGGAGATTTAAAGTGGATTCTTTTCATAAAAATTTTCATTTTGTGTACAAGAATGAACCCTTACTTTTGATAACATATAAAGAAGATGAGAAACTAGTAAAAGATGGAAATTAATGTTACCTTGCACATATTGTTGAAATTAAAGGATGTTTTGAGATTAATGATGTGCTAGTGGTAAATGAGTACCTTGAAGTTTATTCTAATGAGTTGCCTGGAATTATACCATACCATAAAGATGAATTTACTGTTGAATTAATGCCTGATGAAAAACCAATTTCAAAAACACCTTACCGAATGGATCAAATTGAAAGTTTAGATTTAAAATAAGCTATTATAAGAGTTATAGATAAATGTTTCATATTACCTAACACATAAAAATGGGGTGATCCTGTCTTATATTTTAAAATAAAGATGGTTAAATGAGACATTTCATTGATTATAGAGAATTGAATAACATCACTATTATGAATAAGCATCCTTTTCCACATATCGATGCTATGTTTGATCAGCTCCATAGAGCTCAGTATTTTTCAAAGATTGATCTGAGGTCAGGGTAATATTATATGTATGTAAAGGAAGAAAACATTCTGAAGACCACGTTTCGTACTAGATATGGAAATTATGAATTTTTAGTTATTCCTTTTGGGTAAACTAATTCACCTGCAATATTCATGGATCTTATGAATTTAATAATCAATGAGTTCTTGTTTCAATTTGTGGTTGTGTTGATTGATGATATTTTGGTTTTTTATTAAAGAAAAAAGGCGCATGAAAGTCATTAAAGGGTATTCTTAAGACATTAAAATAAAATAAACTCTATGGGGAATTTAGAAACTGTGAGTATTGGTGACAACAAATTTCATTCCTAGGTCACATTATTTCAAAATTTGGAAGAAATGTTTATCCTTCAAAAACAGATGTTATTGAAGAATGATCATCACCCAACAATATAACTGAGATTTTTAGTTTTCTTGGTTTGGAATGCTTTTACTAATGGTTTTCCCAAAAAATTTCAAGGTTACCTACTCTAATGAATAAGTTAACTCGAAAAGGTGTTTAGTTCATCTGGACAAAAGAATTCAATTATTATTTTCAATAATTGAAAAGAACATTGGTGAATGCTCCAGTTTTGGCACAACCTTCCCGAAATGGCGAGTTTGTTATCTACAATGATTCTTTGTTGAATGGACTTGGTTGTTTCCTTATGAACAATGATTAGATAATTTCTTATGCTTCACTTCTGTTGAAACCTCATGAGTTAAAATACCCTACACATGATTTGGAATTAGCTGCTATTGTTTTTGATTTTAAAATTTGGAGTCATTATTTGTATGGAGTGAAATGTGAAATATATACTGACCACAAAAGTTTGAAGTATATATTCACTCAAAATTAATTAAACCTGACAAAAAGGTGATGGTTCTAATTAATCATGTATTTTGATTGCATGATCCATTACCATCCAAGAACAACTAATAAAGTGTTTGATGCTTTGATTCAAAAATAGAATGTTTCATTAACCATGATACCTTTGTAAGAAGATCCATTGGTTTTTGATTTGATTAAATTTTTCATAGAAGTTGTTAGTACATGAAATTATTATCTTTTGTTTTTAAGTGTTAGTGGAATTATCTATGTCAGATAGAATTAAGCGAGTGTAGAAAGAAGACAACGAGTTATAGAAAATGATAAAGTTGGTTCAAAATGATACGTTTCCAGAATTTAACATTGATAATGATTGTGTTTTGTGGTTTTGGAAAATATTATGCATGCTTTGTGATTCATAGTTGAGGAATGAGTTTTTATGTGAAGCTCATAGTTACCCGTTTTCAGTTCATGCTGACAGTACTAAGATGTACAGATATCTTTGGGAGTATTACTGGTGGGATGGAATAAAAAAAGATATTTCTGATTTTACTGTGATTTTTTTGACTTGTCAGTATGTTAATGCAGTGTGGCAGTTACCTAAAGGGATGATTCAATCATTACCAGTTCCATGGTGGAAATGAGAAAATATATCCATAGACTTCATTGTGGAATTACCAATGACATCTAGAGGTAACAATGAAATCTGGGTTATTATAGATCGATTGAATAAATCTGCTCAGTTTCTTCGTATTAGAGATAATTTTTCTCTAGATCGACTTTATTAGGTGAATGTTAATGAGATAGTCAGGTTGCATGGTGTTCCCCTCGCTATTGTATCCGATCCTAATCCCAGGTTTACTTCTAACTTTTTCTAATGCCTTTATAAGTTGTTGGGTACCGGATTATATTTTAATACAACTTCCCATCCTCAAACAGATGGGCAGTCAGAACGAATAATTCAAATCTGGGAGGATATGCTACTAGCTTGTTCACTGTATTACCAGGGAAGTTGGGACCAACATATTTTTTGGTTGAATTTTTATATAATAACAGTTTTAATTCCAGTATACAGATGGCCCCATTTAAGGCATTATCTAGAAATCATTGTCAAACATTAGATTTTTTAGATGAAATAGGTGAAAGAATGATAATAGGAATATAATTGGTAAAAGAGGTGGTAGAAAAAGTTCATTTGATTCAGTAGAATATGAGAACCGCTCCGAGCAGGTAGAAGGCTTTGCGGATAACCCGAGGAAGTATCAATCTTTCGAGGTAGGTGATATAAGGCCCCGACCTTAAACCTTACTTAATATTTAATTAAATGAATAATTCACATTGAGGATCCTTTCAGGTTTAGTGTTTTATAGAATTATGACATAACTATTACATCTCAAAAGATTACAAAGTAGAAACTTCTACTTAGTTTCCATAAAATAAAAACTCTTAAAAAGAAACATGTCTAGTTCCATGTTTTAGGTAGCATGACATTACCTTGATCCCATCCTTGACCCTATTCCAGGTTAAGTCCTGTGAAAAACATTTCAAAAACTTGGGATAAGCATAAAAAGCTCAGTAAGGGATACACAAAGAATGAAAACTGTTAGTTTTTCAAAACAACAAGTAAACTATGTATACTTCAACAAAGTAATACTTTTCACCTTTTCTAAGTAGTAAAAAACTCTTCACTGAATATAAGTTCATTACATACCCTTCTATAACCAAAAGATTTCCATAAAACCCATATAAATATCACATAACATATAAAGGTAACATGGTACATAATCATACTTAAGTGGAATAACCATAAGGTCGACTTCCACACATATCACTTAATGGAATAGCCATTCGGCCAACTTCCATACATACTTAATGGAATAGCCATACAGCCGACTTCCATACCCAATGCATTGGAGGTTATAACGTAACCACCCGTCCTGGTATTCACGGCACCACCCGTCATATGGTTTATCACGTAACCACCCGTAAAATGTCTAAGTACCATTATAAAGTTATAAGACATAAAACCAACATAAAGGAATGATACAATTTCCACATTTCAATCACAATATATCATTTAAATATATTGACATAATAGAATCCTTTATCAAAAACATTTTGAATACCAAAATACATAAAAGAGTATATGGTATTAATTTTATTTTAAAAACATTACGGCTTGTTGAGGAAGCCAAAGACCAAATAATACTCGCGGCGGCGGAAAAGGTCGTTGTCACCGTGTACGTTAAAATAAACATTCCTTTTTGTCATTTTGTAAAATGATTCATAGAAAAAGATTCCTTTTATATAAAAGTAAAAGTCAAACAGTTTTATACACCGTATAAAAGAAATTTTTGTATAAAACGAAATATGCCTCAATGAAAGGAGATTGAGACCAAGTACCTTACAAAGACGGTATCCTTGGTTTAAGGATAAATAAATTACATAATTATGTGTGACAAATGAATACACCCAATGTAAGTGGATATTATGTGTAAAACAATAAGAGTTTATTCACACATATTCATAGAATGACATATTCAAGGAGTACAATATTATTCCAAAGAATCAAATTTGTGTTAAGAAGTTCTCTTGAAAAAATATGACAGCCTAACAGTGTCACTAAAAAATTCATAAAATGAGTTGATGAGAGATAAAAAGGGTATCTCATCACTTGGACATAAAATTTACATCAATAAGGACATATGAGGACATATCCCAACATAAAAATATGTGAATTAAAAGACCCAACAAAAGAAGTCTTTTAAAAAGAGGAGGGTGAAAGGTTCCCTTACCGACATGGGTATCTTTCGAGACATGCACCCCATGAAAGAAGGGGAATACAACATTGATGTAAATACTCATTAATGAGATTATATTACACAATGAGTAAAATAATGGGCAGTATATACACCACTCCAAAGAAAATTGTGGCAAATGTAGCATAAATCTCATGGGAATAAAAGTGAGATTAAAAATCCATTACAAAAATTCGGCAGCCTAATGGCGCCACATAAAACATACAAAAATGGATTGGTGAGATCAAATAGGGTCTCTCATCATATTAACATAAAGTTTACACAAATAGGAATATAAAATAACATCCCCCTACATAACAAAGAGGATCTTAAAAGAAGTGACATAATGGAGAGTACTTGTAAAGAAAGAGAGAGGTTAGATCACTTACGAATATTCGGTAGCCTAACGGTGCCACTCAAAACTTCCAAAATGGATTGATGAGATAGAATAGGGTCTCTCATCATATGAACATAAAAATTACAGTAAGAGTAATATAAAAGAACATCCCAATAACATGAAATATGAGCATTAAAAGGAATGACATAAAAGAGCGTACTTAAAAAGAAAGAGAGGAGTAGGATCCCTTACCTCGGGTCCGACTTGACTCGATCATTCTTTAACGTCTGGAATAATAAACTTCAGTTAATTTCTATTTTCTTAAGAACCTTTTTCAAGTTCACTATTCCTTTTATATCACTTACTTTCATTTTATATACATTATGTAATCATTTAATTTAATAATGTTTGTTTTGTCGATATTTGGTTCTTAAGTCGAAAGTGAACTTCTTACAATTACATGTTGTTCGTGTGATCAAAGATTCGTTATATCCAGAATGATATTCATTATTTGGATATCATATATATCATATATATCCAGCATATAAATGTATTTATAATATTACATAATCATTTAGAGGTAAGAAATGAAATGCACCGTTCATGGAGACGGTAAACCGTACGTACGCATGAACGCTACTTTCATTTCTTTGTCCTATTAATGGAATTAAAACTAAATTATAGGTATGTATATTTTAATTCCAGAATTATATTCATCATTTATATGTAACATAAATTATATATATCCATTATAAATATGTACTTATAATAGTACATTACGTTTGGGGATAAGAAATGAAATGCACCGTTCATGGAGACGGTAAGCCGTACGTACGCATAAACACTACTTTCATTCCTATCTCATACATTAATAGAAAGAAATAATAATGATATAGAGGTATATTATAATTCAAGTATAAAATCATATATAATAACATTAAATCCATCCTTTATACATCCCACATATGGCATTAATGAATCACATCACTTTGAGGGGGCGGTAGTCCAGACTTCCTTAAATGAAGATATCGCGTTTACCCATAATGGAAACCATAAAGGTATTACATAAATGAAAAATACATAAGCTTAAGTAAAACATAAAAATATTATATATCATATATAAATATAGTGACATCTAAATGGCCACCTTTGAAGGTGTTATATGAGTGTTGAACAATCATCATTTCGTGAGGCAGAAATTCTCCATTCACGGAAACAGTATGTTCTTTAACCATTAGATGTAGGTGTGTGTAAGTGTAGCTCTAATACATCTTATAAAAACATCATAGTATATTTAAGATAGTTGAGTTTTACAAAAGAAATGAATAAAAAGAGTTTAGGGGGTTGGAGAGGCAAAATAAAACAAAAGGACTCAAGTGAAGACATTACCTTAAAATCGGGTAACTCCCTTTGGTTTGAGATCAAAGGCTTCCTTGAGAAGACTTATGCCCAAAGTGAGGCTTCAAGGAGTAAGAGAGGGAAGTGGAGAGACAAAATGGGCAGGGTTTGGCCGAGAAAAAGGCTTTGGTAGTGTGGGTAAGGAGGCATAGGTGGGGGCCTTTTATAAGAGGAGAGGAGGGGCACTCTTGTAACGTTACAAAATGTTACTTTATTTTCAAAAGTGTTTCGGATTTTAAAGGTCCCACATTGATTTATTTCGAGGATAAGGTGATAAGGGTTCGAAATACACTCATCCAGTTGGTTTTGGACATTTTTAGGATTTAGATATTACATTATCTTTCCATTTCATTTAAATCGTTAAATAATGAGGTCATTGCTGCATCATCATGATGTCATAAATAATTTAATTTATTTATTGTCTAAAAATTATAAAAAAAATACAATGATTTAGTAAATCTTTTCATATTTCCAATTAATATTTATAGTTAAATATATTACTTGTATAACCCCATGTAAAAAAATTGATTTAGTAAAACACTTCATGATTGTGACATTTTTACTTTAACATTAAATAAAAAGATATTTATGTCATTTTCCAACCAAAGTGGCTCCATGGGGTCTCCAAGTTTACCCATGGATTTTATTGGTCGTCCATGACACATCCAATTAGGTTAGGACATGTTATAGGTCATTTATATTTATTATAACATTATTCATACCTTAAACTACACTAATTACCTCTAATCGCGATTAAAAACTTAAAAAGTTACTATTCACCAAAAAAATATTTTAATCCCATTGAACCAAATTTTACTTCCTAATGACAACCTTCTATGTTGGATTTTTTAAATTCAAAACACAATGATGGAAAAATTTCATTTAAATGGAAAATCAATTTTTATAAGTACCACTTAGTGGTTTCACTATTTTTCAAAAACTGACGTTTTTCAGAAAATTACCAAAAGTTCCCCCTAAGAAATATTTTATATTAAAAATTCAAAAATGATATCTATTTTAAAAAATTCAGAACATATAAGTTGCATTAATTAATTTAATAATTATTCCCGCTGTCAAAACAAATAGCGTGTTCTTATGAAACAAAATGTATCAAAAGATTGACACTAGTTTAAGTTCGATTTCAAAGGGAAATTAATTCCAACGACCACTATTGGATTAAATGGTAAAAATATATTCTAATATAACTTTAAAACCAATTCAAAAGATAATCTAATCATATTAATAAATTACATTAAAAGAGGTTTTGAATTAAAATACAACATTTTTCACTATTTATTAAAAATTGAACTTTTCTGGAAATAAAATACAAAAAATTTACGCAAAGTAAACTTTGATGTACCGATTCTAAAGAAGAATTTTATTTTGTCAAATATAACACATAAAATTTTCAATATGTGGATTTAAAAGAGGTTCGCCAACAAAAGGAGGTTAATCGACCTTTTAAAGAATATTAGAATGTTTAAGCTTAAAATTGGATTCATTTGCATTTTTTAATCCTCTATCATTTATTGTAAAAAGTAAAAATATTTGACAAACATATATAATCATTTTTTTGTTAGTTCTGTTCATTCCCGCCATTACAACGGCTAGGCGTTAACTACTATTTAAAATAATATTATTTTATTATTAGATTGAAATGTATGATTCCCAAGAAACTCGTTGTTGTGTGTGGGGTACTCCATCGAGCATATCATCCCCATTAAAGTAATATTAATATATTATTAACAAATATGGATAAATATAAAAATGTCATATTATTTATTTACCTGGGGTGTTACATCCTTCCCCCCTTTTGGGAATTACGTCCTTGCAATTTTAAAATTGAGCATGGAAACATCCTTGAAAGTCCCACATCGGAACAAGAGTCGGTAAAACAATCACATTAAAATAAAGAACGATAAGTACAGAGGTCACCCGAGTTAACCCATAATAAGATTCCGTGTTGGAAAACATGTACATGGATGAAAAAGAAAAGGGTCATGTTCTTGACGGAGAGTGATAGTAAACATGTATAAGAGAAAGTTAACCATAAGAAAATCACAAACATGTGATGGGATAAACGGTATTTGATTCCCTAGTAGGAAAAGATAATAGACAACATTTTTGTTTTAAGTTACTTTTTATTGAGGAATTTATTCATAAGGAAACATAATCACTTATAATGTTTACTTTCAACTTTTACTAGATTCCTTAATCAAACTCATATTTTTTCCAAAAGATGAGTATTAAGGAAGACTTGTTCGAATTAAGAGTACTATAATCAACTTCTAGAGAATCACCTAATCCACCAAAGAGAACTATATACTTCCCATGTCTTTAGGCTTTAACCAAAACCAAAACCAAAAAGGTTAGTACAAGTTCAGATAATCCAGAAAAGGATAACCCTTTAAAAAGAAATTCTATGCTTACTCTCCAAAATTTTTCCAACAAAACCCAATGTTCAACAAGGACTATTCGATAAAAAAAATTTACATAAAATACTTCAAAGTAAACCAAACTAATATTGAAACCCAACTATTTGAAGTATTTAGTCGCATAGTCTTCCAAGGTACAAATTAACACCTATCTCCAAATAACATCAGTTACTCTTAATGTCTCGCATTGAAAAGTAATTATCCTCATCACATATCCTCCATGATAGGTTAATCATTTTCATAAATAACCAAAAATCAACTTAATCTTAATTCATAAAATCATATAACTATAAAGAATCAGTAAAATTAACCAGGGACTTCACGTAGTCCAGTGGTAGGCGATAAATACTAGTCGCACTTTGGTTGTGGGTTCGATTCCCGAAGCTTTGTCCGACGTGACGGGTTGTCACGCGGTCTGCGTGTTTTCCTTTTTCCAAAACTATATAATTCTCAAATAATTCCCCAAAAAGAGATAAAATCATAAAATATAACCATAAAATAATTTAACCTCAATTTTATCTCAAGCCTTTCACTTCCATCATAATATATAGTAACCCATAATTACCATAAAAGTAAGGATCATATAAACCCAAATGGTTCTTTATAAATATTTCCACAAAAGAGAAGATAACTATTCGTTGAATAAAATTTTCATATATTAAACATCAGTGTTACACATACTATAAAAAGTCTTCTAATGTACCCCATCATGAAAAGACACTTAATACTCTTAAGAATTTCACCATAACTCTTGAAGCCCTTATATGTTGACTTCATACTCATTCAACATTATTCATGATCCATTAACCATTCCTTTCCAACTTATTCTGAAATACTTCTTTCCTACAAAAAAAATAATGAATCATATCCTAAGATTCCAAAATAGAAAACAAAAGTTAAGAAATAATACATACCTTTGATTGGTCACTGTTAGTTTCTTCATCCTCAATCGGAATGGCATTAGGTATTGGTAAACTAGTATTTGTATGACCTTGGTGATCCCATTCATGAAAATTCTTCATAGGAAATGTGTTTACATAATGACCATGCACACCACATTTAAAACATTCAATTGATCCCTCAGAAAGAACTTCTTTCCCTTTCCTCGAGTCAACTGGATGCTTCCTTTTTCCATGGCAGGTTCTTGCTTTATGAACATCATTTCCACATCTATAGCATATTTCTGTCCCTTTGAAACATTTTCCTAGGTGTTTCTTTCCACATCTATGACACATAGGATTTTGAACACACTTACCTTTATGATTATTACCTATAGTTCCATAGGGATTTGTTTCTCGCATATATGATGCCTTATAGAATTCACCAAGGTTTAGGTGGTCATTCATGACTCTAGATAGTTGGTTGAGGATAAACACAAGAGTTTTCATTGAAGCTCCCATATCATTTAGTTGCTCGCTTAGAAAACTGTCACAGTTTCCTTCACATCCACCGTTACCTTGGTTCCTGCTAGATCCAGCCATTTACTAAAACCAAAAAAGGGTCAGTGTGAGTATAACAACAAAACCATCATGTACTAATGAGAAAGATATACTTACTCATTCAATTTATCTAAAAACTACGACTCTTTCTGAAATCCTGACCATTATGGTCATGTCACTTATGCTTAAAGAATACCCTAACCTCTAAAGTTATCTAAACCGACCTTTGATACCATCTATAAGGCCTCGGCCTTAAACCTTACTTAATATTGAATTAAATGAATAATTCACATTGAGGATCTTTTAAGGTTTAGAGTTTAATTGAATTAGGTCATAACTATTACATCAATAAGGATATATGAGGACATATACCAAAATAACAATATGTGAATTAAAAGACCCAACAAAATAAGTCTTTTAAAAATAGGAGGGTGAAAGGTTCCCTTACCGACATGGGTATCTTTCGAGACATGCACTCCGTGAAAGAAGGGCAATACAAAATTTATTTAAATACTCATAAATGAGAGTATATTACACAATGAGTAAAATACTGGGTAGTACATACACCACTCAAAGGAAATTGTGGCTAATGTAGCATAAATCTCACATGAATAAAAGTGAGATGAAAAATCCCTTACAAAAAATCGGCAGCCTAATGGGGCCACGTAAAACCTACAAAAATGGATTGATGAGATCAAATAGGGTCTCTAATAATATTAAAATAATGTTTATATAAAGAGAAATATAAAATTACATCCCCCAACATAACAAATAGGAGCTTAAAAGAAGTGACATAAAGGAGAGTACTTGTAAATAAAGAGAGAGGTTAGATCTCTTTCGAAAATTCGGCAGCCTAACGGCGCCACTCAAAACATCCAAAATGGATTGATGAGACAGATTAGGGTCTCTCATCATATGAACAAAAAAATTATACTAAGAGTAATATAAAATCAAATCCCAATAAAAAGAATGATGATCTTTAAAAGGAATGACATAAAAGAGTGTACTTAAAAAGAAAGAGAGGAGTAGGATCCCTTACGTCGGGTCCGACTTGACTCGATCGTTCTGTAACGTCCTGAATAATAAACATGAGTTAATTTCTATTTGCTTAAGAACCTTTTTCAAGTTCATTATTACTTTTATATCACTTATTTCCATTTTATAAACATTATGTACTCATTTAAGATAATAATGTTTGTTTTGTCGATATTTGGTTCTTAAGTCGAAAGTGAACTTCTTACAATTACATGTTGTTCATGTGGTCAAAGTTTCATTATATCCTGAATGATATTCATGATTTGGATATCATATATATCATATATATCCATAATATACATGTATTTATAATATTACATAATCATTTAGAGGTACGAAATGAAATGCACTGTTCATGGAGACGGTAAGCCGTACGTACGCATAACGCTACTTTCATTTATTTGTAATATTAATGTAATTAAAACTAAATGAGAGGTATTTATATTTTAATTCTATAATAATATTCATCATTTATATGTAACATACATTATATATATCAATTATAAATATGTACATATAATAGTACATTACATTTGGGGATAATAAATGAAATGCACCGTTCATGGAGACGGTAAGCCGTACGTACACATGAACTCTAATTTCATTTCTATATCATACATTAACGGAAATAAATAATAATGATATTGAGGTATATTATAATTCCAGTATAACAACATATATAATAATTTTAAATCCATCCTTCATACATCCCACATATGGCATTAATTAATCACATCACTTTGAGGGGGCGGTAGTCCGCACTTCCTTAAATGAAGATATTGCGTTTACCCATAATGGAAACCATAAAGGTATGACATAAATGAAAAATACATAATATTAAGTAAAACATAAACATATTATATATCATATATAAATATAGTGACATCTTAATCTCCACCTTTGAAGGTGTTATATGAGTGTTGAACAATCATCGTTTCGTGAGGCAGAAATTTGCCATTCACGGAAACATTATGTTCTTTAACCTTTAGGTGTAGGTGTGTGTAAGTGTAGCTCCAATACATCTTATAAAAACATCCTAGTATATTTATGATACTGTAGTTGATACAAAAGAAATGAATAAAAAGAGTTTAGGGGGTTGGAGAGGCAAAATAAAACAAAAGGACTCAAGTGAAGACATTACCTTAAAATCGGGTAACTCCCTTTGGTTTGAGCTCAATGGCTTCCTTGGGAAGACTTATGCCCAAAGGGAGGATTCAAGGAGTAATAGAGGGAAGTGGAGAGACAAAATTGTTAGGGTTTGGCCGAGCCAAAGGCTTTGGGAGTGTGGGTAAGGAGGTAGAGGTGGGGGCATTTTATAAGAGGAGAGGAGGGGCACTCTTGTAATGTTACAAAATGATACTTTATTTTCAAAAGGGTATCGGATTTTAAAAGTCACACATTGATGTATTTCGAGTATAAGGTTATAAGGGTTCTATGTCTACTCATGAAATAGGTTTTGGACATGTGTAGGTATTAGATATTATATTATCTTTCCATTTTATTTAAATCATTAAATAATGAGGTCATCGCTGCATCATCATGATGTTGTAAATAATTTAATTTATTTAGTTTCTAAAAATTATAAAAAAAAATACTATGATGTAGGAAATCTTTTTATCTTTCCAATGATTATTTATAGATAAAAATATGACTTTTATAACCCCATGTAAAAATTGTTTTAGTAAAACATATCATGTTTGTGTCATTTTTACTTTAACATTAAATAAAAAGATATTTATGTCATTTTCCAACCAAAGTGGCTCCATGGGGTCCCCAAGTTGACCCATCGATTGTCTTGGTCGTCCATGACACATAAAATGATGGTAGGACATGTGTCTAGGTCATTTAATACTATTAAAACATTATTTATACATTAAACTACACTAATTACCTCTAATCGCAATTAAAAACTTAATAAGTTACTATTCACCAAAAAAATATTTTAATCCCATTGAAACACATTTTACTTCTTAATGACAACCATGTATGTCGGATTTTTTAAATTCAAAACACAATGATCGAAAAATTTCATTTAAACGGAAAATCAGTTTTTATAAGTACCACTTAGTGGTTTCACTATTAATCAAAAATTGAAGTTTTTCAGAAAATTACCAAAAGTTCACCCTAAGATATATTTTATATTAAGAATTCAAAAATTATTTCTATTTTACAAAATTCAGAACATATAAGTTGAATTAATTAATTTAATAATTAATTCCCGCTGTCAAAACAAATAGCGTATTTTTATGATACAAAATGTATCAAAAGATTGACACTAGTTTAAGTCCGATTTCAAAGTGAAATTAATTCCAATGACCACTATTGGATGAAATGATAAAAATATATTCTCATTTCACTTTAAAACCAATTAAAAAGATAATATAATCATATAAAAAAATTCGATTAAAAGTGGTTTTGAATTAAAATACAACATTTTTCACTATTCGTTAAAAATTGAATTTTTTTGGAAAACAAATACCAATAATTTACGCAAAGTAAACATTGATGTCGCGATTCTAAAGAAGAATTTTATTTTGTCAAATATAACACATAAAATTGTCAAGAAGTGGATTTAAAAGAGGTCCGCCATCAAAAGGTGGTTAATCGACCTTTTAAAGAATATTAGAATGTTTACGCTTAAAATTGGATTCATTTGCATTTTTTAATCCTCTAACATTTATTGTAAAAAGTAAAAATATTTGACAAAAATATATAATCATTTTTTAGTTAGTTATGTTCATTCCCGCCATTACAACAGCTAGGTGTTAACTACTATTTAAAATAATATTATTTTATTATTAGAGTGCAACATAAGATTCCCAAGAAACTCGTTGTTGCGTGTTGGGTACGTCATGGAGCATAGAATCCCCATTAAGATAATATTAATATTTTATTCACAAATATGGATAAATATAAAAATGTCATATTATTTATTTACCTGGGGTGTTACAGGTGATCATTCCCTTTTCAAAGTTTCTCTATGTAAAAGTGTGATACGTTGTGGTAAGAAGGGAAAGTTGAGTCTGAGGATCAATAGACCTTAAACAATCCTAGAAAAGTTGGATCGGTTGCGTACAGAGTGGATTTCCCCCCATGTTTATCTCAAGTACACAATGTTTTTAATGATTCAATGTTGAGAATGTATATTCTATATCCATATAATGTTTTAAGTCCCAAGGTAGTTGTGTTGAAAGAGAATCTCTCATATGAGAAACAACCATTCTAGATTCATGACCATAGAGAGAAAGTGTTGTTTAATAAGGTAATTTCTCAGGTAAAGGATATGGGGGAAAACCATATGGTTGAAGAGGCAACATGGGAATCTGAAAATGTTTTGAGGGATAAATACAACCACTAATTTGATAAGTGAATAAAAATTGTGAGGACGCAATTCCTAAAAGGGTTTAAGGATGTAACCTCCCTATTAAATAAATAATAATACATTTGACTGTTTATTAACATTTTTTAATTAAATATTAATTTTACCTTAAAGGGGACGATATGTTTGATAGCTCACCCAATACGCATCATCAGGTTTCTTTAAAATATTATGTTGCACACTAATAATATAATATTATTATTTTAAATGGTAGTTAATGTCTAGCCATTGTATTGGAAGAAATGAATATAACTAACTAAAATATGATTATATATGTTTGTTAAATGTTTTTACATTTATCTAATAAAAGTCAGAGGCATAAAAGGTGAATTAATTTAATCACAAATACTCTAATTTTCTTTAAAATGTCTATTTACCACCTTTTGGTGGAGAACCCTCTTTAAATATAATTTTGGTCACTTTTATATGTTGTATTAGACAAAAATAAAATTCATCTTTCAATTCGGGACATCAAAATTTATATTGGGTAAATTTTTTGTATTTTTTGGATAATGGTCATTTTTTAATGAATTGTGAAAAATACTCTATTTTAATTCAAATGTACCATTTAATGAAATTTATTTAAATGGTTAGATTATATTATTAATTGGTTATAAAGTGTAATTGGAATATATTTTTACAATTTAATCAAATTTTAGACATTGTAATTAATTTTACTTTGAAATTGAATATAAACAAGTGTCATTCTTTTTATAATTATTATTTCTTAAAAAACGCTTTTTTGACACTGGGAATTAATTTTAAATTAATTTCTGAATCTTCTATGTTTTGAATTTAGAAATATGGATTTCATATTTGGAATCAAGAGGTCCAAATTGTGTAAATAGTTAGCTGTTAATTTTAAACATTTTAAATATTTACTTTAGTTAACATTTTATTTACCATGATTAAAAGATAAATATAGTAAATAAGGGTAAATTATAATATTATAATATTATTTAATTACCCTAAAATGTGTCCAAATACTATTTGATGATACATATCCGACCATTGGAAATCATTGGTCGAATTTGGGACCCCATGGAGCCACATGGGTGTTATAATTACAGTTTATAATAATTAATTTAATGTAAAGACAAAAATGACATAAAAAATATCTTTTTGTAAATCAATTTTTACATGGGGTAATATACGTTATAATTTTGACTATAAATATTATTTGTAAATATAAAATTATTTTCTATATCATGGTATTTTTTTATAATTTTTGGACATCAAATAAATTAAAGTATTTATGACACAATAATGATGAAATATTTATCTCAATAATAAATGATTTAAATAAATAAGATTATAAATATTAAAACAATATTAAAAATCACTAAAATTTTTATTTGAAGATTATATTTCTTCCATGATTCATCTTAACTTCAACTCTAATTATTAGTTGACCTTTTGAAAGCAAATATGTGGTTATAATAAAATAATTATTTCAAAATTTTCTAAAGAGCCTCTCCTCTCCCTTATTAAAATCCCTCACTTCTAACTCATTTCTCACAATTCTCAAGAATTTGGATCATAAAAACTCTGATAAAATAAGCTCCAAAGATCCTTATTTTCATCCTAAAATCCTTACCAAAGGCATAAAGCACTTTAGAAAACCCATTTGGTTCAAACCAATGAGAGTTACCCGATTTAAAGGTAACATCTTCTCTAAAGTTCTTTTGTATTAATTTACTTCTCAAACCCCCTAAACTATTTTTATTACTTTATTTTATAACAACACCAGTATCTTAAATATACAAGGATGCTTTTATGAGATGGGTTATATCTACACATACACAAACCTCTATCTAATGGTTGAAGAACATACTGTTTCTATGAATGGAAAACTAACGCCTCACGAAACGATGATTATTCAATTACCTCCTACCACCTATCATGGTGGCCATTAATATGGAAACTAATTAATATATGATATATATTATGTTTATATTTTCTTTATGGTTGTGTATTTTAATTTTATTTCATACCATTATGATTTCAATAGTGGGTAAATGTGATAATTTCATTTGAGGAAGTGCAGAGTACGACCCCCTCAAAAGTGACTTGACTCGTTAATGCCTTATTTGGGATGTATAAAATATATAGTTAATTATATTATATATTATATTATATTGTAATTAGCATATCCCTAGGTATAATTACATTTTAATTTTATTAATTTATGAAATATAAATGAAATTAGTGTTCATGCGTACGTACGGCTTACCATCTCCATAAACGGTGCATTTCATTTCATATCTCTAAATGGTATGTACTGTTATAAACACATGTATATACTTGATATGTGTGATATATATAATATCAAAATTATGAATATCATTCTGGAGATAATGGACTATTGACCACATGGACAACATGTAAATATATGGTGTTTATTTTAACCCAAGTACCATATATCTAAAAAATTACCATTATTAACATAAATGTTTAGATAATTTGTATAACTAAGTAATAAGTCATATAAAATGAATAATAAACTTGAAAAATGTTCTTAAGAAAGTATAAATTATCTTTGTTTTATTAATCGGTGGATTAAAGGACAAATGGGTAATGTCGGACATGAGGTAAAGGACTTCATCTCAATCTCCTTTCATTGAGGTATATTTTTATTTTAATACACAATTTTCATTTATATGATTTATAAAAAACTATGAAATTTCATTTCATTCAAAGGAAATATTTTTCTAAAAATGTTTTTACTAAAAAACAAAAAAAGAATGTTTTTTTAACATATGCGGTGACAATGACCTTTCCACCGCCACAAGTATTATTTGATATTTGGTTTCATTAACAAGCCATAATTCTTTAGAAAGGAAAATAAAAACCATATAATCATTTATGTATTTTGGTATTGGAAATGGTTTTGATAATGGAATTTTTTATGTCAATATATTTAAATGATATATTGTGATTAGAATGTATAAATATTATCTTTCATTTATGTTTATTTTTTGTGTTATGATTGTGTTATGGTTCTTGGGTATTGTTTAGGTATACGGGTGGTTCCATTATAAAAATATTGGGGGTGAGCCTGAGATATCTCTCTAATACATTAGGTAAAGTGATAGAGTTAAACATGAATGTTTCTCCTAATAGATTATGGGAATATAATATGATGGGTATTTAAAACATAACACCCTACGTAGCTATGATAACTACAATTCAAGTAAGATATGGATGCCACAAGTTACCTTTATGGTTTATTGTTTATATGTGTTATTCATAAATATTATGATTTAATGGGGTATGTTAAATAGATTATGTAATGTATGTAATGATGAACTAATGTTTTCATTATTTTTTAATAACCCTTACTTAGATTTTTATGCTCATCACATGTTTTGAATTTTTTTTCACAGGACATAATGATGAATAAGGTCAAGGATGGGATAAAGGAAATGTGTAGCTGTCTAAAACATGGAACTAGACATGAATTTTTTTTGATGATTTTTTATTATATGAAAGAAATTGATACTGATTATAATTGTATACATGTAATATTCATGTTGTTATGTAAATTTTATGACCTAATTATCTAGAACAGTAAACCTGAAAATATCCTCAATTTGAATTATACATTTAATTCAAGATTATGTAACGTTTAAGGATGAGTCATTATTAATACCTCCAATCATATCAAGAAAATAATAAATATAAATATAAATTAAGGACTGTAACATCTATATATAGACCATGTTTGCGAAAAACTACAAGGAATACAATAGATTACAATAGAATACGACATAAGGAAACAAAAGTGTAATGGGTAAAAATACCCAACCAACTAAAAATGAAGTCAAAAACTAACTACAAATAAAAATAACGAAATATGTGAGGACCCTTCCCCTAATATATTGGACCGACCACTGAACATGGTTAATTCACATATTTATGACATTGATCGACTATAATCCCTACCAATCTATCCCCCATTTTCATAATACATGACACAAAAAATAAAAACCCATGCTGTTGTGAGTATAAACATTCTCATTAGGATTATTTAATACCGAATGTGAATGATAAAGAGATACAATAACATTCAGTTAAACCCAATGAAATTGGGAAACAAAAAACATCAGACACACAGACACATAGATATAGTTATATGCTCATAAAGAAACACAATTAATAGTGAAAGGGGATCTTGACCTCACAACCTTTCTATAGTCTAATAGCATGATTATAGTTCCAATAGTTAGTAACAAATTCCTAGAATTAAATAAAACATCCTCAAAATAGGTTTGTACGGTCACATACCCAACAACTATGATCTAAAGTAGAGTTATCTCACATTTACAATAGTGGAACCACACCACACGAGAGCATGAATATGGGAGAGTGTGTCTCCATAGGTAGAGAACCCAAAAAAAATTTAATAAGGGGACTACATAACCTACATATATTAAGGATATATAGAACCTTCACCCTTATGTGACATGGGAGTACGGACCCTGAAATCATTAAGATAGCCTAAAAAACCCATACCTCGATGTGATAGTGAGTACTGACATTTATATCTCTCTGATTGTATAGGGATCTATACCCTACTACGAAAAGGGAGTACTGGGCCCAACATATATTTGATAGGATTGGGTTCCCACACCCAAGTATAACAGGGGAGTACTGATCCTTACATCTATCATATATACCCACATGATAACTTCCATAATCATACATCACCATAATAAGATTTTTACTTGTAAAATGTCACATTGTATCACAAAATCCTATATGATGGCCACCATCACACTCTATGTGGAACAATACTAAAGATATGATACTTGTGGAACTAAATTATTGTCCAAAAGAAAAAGACACGAGAGGCAAATGATTCAAAATGGTGTACATGACATGTGTGGGGTGTAGATACCTGAAGCTTAACGTACATGAACATTACATTACTTTTGTGGAATACTTGGTACATAACAAAAACACACACACAAGGATCGTAATAGTTTAGTGTCTTTGGAAACTCGGAACGTAATCTTCTAATCGTGGTGAAAGATCTTCAATATCTCCCATAAAGATCTTCCATTTTTTTTACTTAAAACCTTTCTTTATATCCTGGGGAAAAGAAAACATAAAAGGGTGAGCTCAAATGCTCATCAAGGGAAAATAAAGGAAATAAAAATCATGTCATATCTTTTTGAAAATCATAACCTGCAAAAGAGATCATAATATCTTAACATGGAACAAATCATAGAAGTGAAAATGAGATCCCCATAATCATAACATGAAACTTGAAACTTTGTGGCATGCACACATAATCATGGAAAATCATTTCTTATTAGTCATGACTCATTGCCAAGACTATCTTAGTGGACAAAGTGCCTTTCTGAACCGAGTCACCCTCGTTCCAGTCCTGTTTCACTGAACCGGTATAACCTACCGTTCCAGCCCTGTCTATCTCATGAGATATAAAATCTTTACCCAATGCATTGGAGGGAGATATAGGTCCCACCCATCTTATAATGAATCCTTTCTTATGTTTGCCACATAATCATAAATCATACATCATCTCATAACACATGTAACAAAAATGGGATTCTTGAAACATCATGACATCATAAAACAAATCATATAAGGTAAATGACTTCATAAAAATAATTTCCTCAAACATAATCAAATAAATGTAATAATAGGGATAAAAACAGAACCCTATATTATCTTAGATGAAAAATAATTTTGATAAAACATTTGAACTCCATTCTTGAGGAAAATATCCTTTCTACTTTAAATTTTTTTCCCTTTTATAACATGTCATACGACTTTAAAATAAAATAAGTTGATTAAAAATAAACATGAAAACTTGTAAAGGAAGCTTCTTGGAAATAATGTTTTAAAAATCCATTCATGCTGTATAAGCTAAAAAAACATTCTTCTCGTACTTTTGTCGGAAAAAGTCAAAAAGCACCTCGTACGAAAAACGACAAAAGATTCCTTTCATATGTTTTACAAAAAAATCACCAAAGGGTAAAATTGGATTTAAACTATTGTAGACGGATATAAATATTACATGTTAAGGAAACATGGATGTGGATGATAAAATACACCCCAGTAAATACAAAATTATAACAATCTCGGATAAAAATGAGATTGTGATATTTCCCTTACCATAGGTCCGACTTGATTTGTAAGTGTCCGAACCTCCTCTTCTTCGAAACGCATCTTTGAATGCTCCACTTAGGGAACTATGATTGGTCTTTAAAGAAGACCAGGACCTCTAGGATTATTCTAGGGAAGTGGAGAAGGGATTTTGGAAGGGTTTGGCCGAGTTTGAGTGCTCAAATTGGTGTGAGGAGAAGGGGGAGGAGGTGCCCTTTTATAAGGGAGGAGAGGGGCACCTTAGGAATATCTCAAAATATTATTTTATATTAAAGTCAAAATCCGTTTATAATGGTTCCAAATGGTCTTATTTCGAATCTAAAGTGGGGATGGGTCTAAATAATATCATACAATAGGATTTAGACAAGTTTAGGGTATTATTTTAACCTTATCAATTAGATTTAACTCTAAGTTAAATAATTTAACTTTTACCGTGTCTTTTTGTTTTCTTTCACTATATGGTTAATACACTTACTATAACATGCCAAAAGAACCCCAAATTGTATATTATTAACACATATATCCTTATATAAGTCATTTGGACGAACCTTAGATTTTTAGGAATAAAATAACAATTAATAATATAATATTTGATTTAAAAACTATTTTGTGTCAATTTTGACACGATTTGATATATGATTTTTGTGAAAGTCATAACAGAATTATATGTTCGAACCAAGTTGATTAAATCAACACTAATATATCATAGTAACCTATAAAATTAGTGTAATTCATAAAAAGTCTTAAATTACATTTATTTTGGTATTTATAATATCAATTATGTCAATATTTCATTAATAAGATAATTACTGCATCATCTTTGTGTCATAAATAAATTAAATTATTTGATGTCTAAAAATTACAAATAAAATACCATAATGTAGGAAATCGTTTTAGCTTTCTAATTAATATTTACAATCGAATTTATCTTATGTAAAACCCTATATTAAAAATGTTTTAGTAAATATACTTTGATTTTAACTCTTTTAACTCTTCTTTAAATTAAATAAAAATAAATGTCCTAATCTAATCCATGTGGGCCTAAATGATAATATTTTACACTTAAGTTTGTTTTTGGTCGAGATACACTTATACAATAGAATTAGGACATGTGTTAGGTTAATATCAATATCATTCTTACCCTTAATTACCCTATTTACTTTTAACCGTGGTAAATAAAAGTAAAAAGTTACTATTCACCAAAAATTATTTTCATCTCATTGAACCACATTTTACTTACTGACATCAACCGTGTCTCTCGGATTTTTTAAAATCCATTCACAGAAGCGGTAAAATTATGTTTTATGAAAAATTCAGTTTTTTAACTACCACTTAGTAGTTTCACTATTCATCAAAAATTGATGTTTTTCAGAACAATGCCAAAACTTCATCCTAAGCTATATTTGATATTATGAAATAAAAAATGATTTTTATTTTACCAAATTCAAAACATATCAATTGAATTAATTAATTTAAAAATTAATTCCCATCGTCAAAACAAATAGCGTGTTCTTAAGAGATAATATCTATCAAAAGATTGACACTTGTTTATGTCTGGTTTAAATGTGAAATTACATCCAATGACCATAATTGTATTAAATTGTAAAAATATATTCTAAATATACTTTAAAACCACTCAAATTAATAATTTATCACTATTAATTATTTTGATTGAAAAGGTTGTTTTTAATTAAAATTTAGTAATTTCCACTATTCATCAAAATATGAAAGTTATCCGAAAATCACCAAAGTTTCACCCTAAGCTAATTTCGATATTACGAATCCAAAAATGAATTCCATTTTGAAAAATAAAATTACAAAATTTCAAAAAGTGGTTATTACTTTTCATAACGGCTAGTTTTAATAATATTTTAATAGCATATTATTGTTTAGTGAAACTCGTTATTGCGTACTACACACGCTATCGAGGAGGGTCGCGATTGCGTGTAATGCAAGGCAAATCAAGGATGTGTGTTGTGCAAGCTCCTTTTGGTGTAGTGTACAACACAAGACATTAGTGAAATTAAAAAGAATATTTTTCATAAAATCTCGGGGTGTTACATTCTACCCCCCTTAAAATTAATTTCGCCCTCGAAATTCGTCGGGGTTATAAATGGTTTACTATTCGAAAGTTTCTTTAATAGAAACCCACATCGTAAAAAAGAATACCAAAACCAATCTTTAAAAACAAATGTATGAAACGTAACGGTTACCCAAATAAACTAATCACTGGGTTTCCACATAGGTGAAAATATGGATATAGAAGAGAAATCTAACCATCATGTTCTGATGGAGAGTGGTAGAGAACATGGCTATGGAAAAGCCAGAAATCACAAAGCCATAAATTTGTGACGATCTAAGGTACCATCTGAATAATCAAATATAAGATCACTAGGACAACATTTTTGGTTTTCAAGATCGTTTCCCTAAAGTTAAAGAATTTGAATTAGAATAAATACATACTTTATGTTGGTACAGCCTCACTGTTGTTCGTGCCTTTAACAATTTCCACTTCATCTCTTAAATAAATGAAGTTGAATTTGTTATTCGTGAAGTGTTAGCAGATCATGTGATAGAATGACGGGTCATTCCATCTGTCTCAAAAGGTTAGAAAAATTTATATACATAAGTCGATCTATAGTGGGATTAATCATATATGGTTCCTAAAATGGGCTTATACTTCATATATCATACTGCTTAATATAATAAAACTAGTTTATACTAAACAGGGACTTCCTGTAGGCCAGTGGTAGGCGATAAAGGCCAGTCGCACTTCGGTTGTGGGTTTGATTCCCACAGCCTTGTCCGACGCGATGGGCTATCGCCCGTTCTGCAGGTTTTCCTTTTTCTAAAACTATATTACTATAACATCCCATCAATAATATCGAAGAAAACTTCTATCCTTAAACAATACTAACTTATTTCCAACATAATCCATTCCATTCTTTAGGCTTATCCATAATACTGCAGTCCACTCTCATAACATAGTGAAAACGATTACCAGAGATTTAATAACATCGTTGATCCCCATATATCATAAGATATGTTTTGTTGGTCACATTCTAAACATTCAAAGACGTTAATCATGTATTCTCTTGAATACCCATCGAACCTTAGTGAAAACATGAATGCAGTTAAAATTTAACACATTCTACATACCAAAATCCTCAAAATTCTATATACTCAAACCATGATATCACTTAGTCCTTATATCAATCATGAGCTCATGAATACTGTCAAATATTTAATTTTCTCATTTTCCCTTCATTATGCGCATATCATTCTTTTTCCAAAAATATCTCAATCACTATCCATGGTTACTGGTACAATAAAATTATTGAAAACCACAACAGACCAATACATAAATATTCCAATACTTTATGATACAACATTATTTTGGAATCCCATTACATACACACTTAATTATTCCACCACATCGTTATCATATTCAACATCGCCAATAGTGATCTCATGTGACTTCCCTTTGTCCTTTTCCTTAAGTGGTTGCTCATGTTGATCGTCACTAACCCTTGGATTAGGGTATTTATTGGCATAATGTCCCATTTCCTTGCACATGAATCATTGAAGTGTTGGCGGTGCGTTCTCTGCAGTGTTTGCTTTTTTCACATCATTAGAAACCCTTTTTCCATTACTTCGACACTCAGCTACTCGATGACATTCTTTTCCACACATAAAACATTTTCTAGTCCCTTTAAGACAATATCCACCATGCTTCTTTCCACACTTTGAGCATAAGGAAACATTCATTTTCTTTTCACCATTATTCAGAGATTTCTCCTTGAACTCCATCTTTCGTTTCTTTTCAAAACCATAAGATGGATATGTAACACCAACTTCCATTTCTACCTTGATATCACAACGCACAATTTCTTCATAGCTACTGAAGTCTCTTGTAGCTAATTCTCTTCGAAGACTTGGTTTTAAGCCACTGGAAAATCGATAAACATTACTTTCAGGTTGGATGATAATGCGAGATGCATACCTTGCAAGTCTTGTAAAATTCTCTTCGTATATACCAACATATTCATCGTCTTTTTTCTTTAGTTCAAGAAACTCCTTCTCCATCTTTGTTCGAAGAATACGAGGGAAGTACTTATTGAAAAACAAGTTCTTGAACTCATCCCATTCCATGGACTCAATTTCATCTCTTTGCCTTGTATTCTTGATAAGATTCCACCATTGATCAGCTTCACCTTCCAAACGATATACTGCTAAGATGACTTTATCATGCTCAGAACATTGAAGAACTGAAAATATCATTTCAGTGGTACTGATCCATTGTTCAGCAACAAGTGGAACAGAAGACCCACTGAATGAAGGTGGACGTTGCCTCATGAAGGACTCAATAGAATATTGTTCCCTTCTCTGCTCATTTGGAAGTCCAGAATGATTCATAGCTTGTGTAACTATAGCAATAAGATTTTGCACTCCATCTCCATAACATTTGTTTGTTCAGGAGGAAAATCATTGCCTTGTCCATTGCATTGATCAACACGGTTCCTTCGGGTTCCAGCCATTGTCTAAAACCCAAAAAGAATAGTGTGAGAGTCAAAAATCATGCTAGGGAAAACAACATAATAAAGGGGGAGTACCTTCAATATCTAACATCTTAGGTTTAATTCTAAGATCGTTAGCACAATTCTAGGACTATAACCTATATGTATACTTAACCTTAGAGACATCCCTAGACATACCTTAGAAATATCTCTAGGGATCTCACTAAAGTTGTTGCATCCTAGTTTC
This sequence comes from Viscum album, assembly GCA_963277665.1. Taxonomy (NCBI): domain Eukaryota; kingdom Viridiplantae; phylum Streptophyta; class Magnoliopsida; order Santalales; family Viscaceae; genus Viscum; species Viscum album. Next base: position 794,253,149 of record OY728164.1, read on the forward strand.
CAAATGTTGACTAAACCTTTCCTCTGATACCAACTGTAGAGACCCGAAGCTTAACGTACATGAAAATGACATTACTTTTGCGGAATACTTGGTACATAACAAAAACACACACACAAGGATCGTAATAGTTTAGTGTCTTTGGAAACTCGGAACGTAATCTTCTAATCGTGGTGAAAGATCTTCAATATCTCCCATAAAGATCTTCCATTTTTTTACTTAAAACCTTTATTTATATCCTGGGGAAGAGAAAACATAAAAGGGTGAGCTCAAATGCTCAGCAAGGGCAAATAAAGGAAATAAAAATCATATCATATCTTTTTGAAAATCATAAACTGCAAAAGAGATCAAAATATCTTAACATGGAACAAATAATAGAAGTGAAAATGAGATCTCCATAATCATAACATGAAACATGAATCTTTGTGGCATGCACACATAATCATGGAAAATCATTTCTTATTAGTCATGACTCATTGCCAAGACTATCTTAGTGGACAATGTCCCTTTCTGAACCGAGTCACCCTCGTTCCAGTCCTGTTTCACTGAACTGGTATAACCTTCCGTTCCAGCCCTGTCTATCTCATGAGATATAAAATCTTTACCCAATGCATTGGAGGGAGATATAGGTCCCACCCATCTTATAATGAATCTTTTCTTATGTTTTCCACATAATCATAAATCATACATCATCTCATAACACATGTAACAAAAATGGGATTCTTGAAACATCATGACATCATAAATCAAATCATATAATGTAAATGACTTCATAAAAATAATTTCCTCAAACATAATCAAATAAATGTAATAATAGGGATAGAAACAGAACCCTATATTATCTTAGATGAAAAATAATTTTGATAAAACATTTTAACTCCATTCTTGAGGAAAATATCCTTTCTACTTCAAATGTTTTTTCCTTTCATAACATGTCATACGACTTTAAAATAAAATAAGTTGATTAAAAATAAACATGAAAACGTGTAAAGGAAGCTTCTTGGAAATAATGTTTTAAAAATCCATTCATGCTGTATAAGCTAAAAAAAATATTCTTCTCGTACTTTTGTCGGAAAAAGTCAAAAAGTACCTCGTACGAAAAACGACAAAAGAATCCTTTCATATCTTTTACTAAAAATCACCAAAAGGTAAAATTGGATTTAAACTATTGTAGAAGGATATAAATATTACATGTTAAGGAAACATGGATGTGGATGATAAAATACACCCCAATAAATACCAAATTATAACAATCTCGGATAAAAATTAGATTGTGATATTTCCCTTACCTTAGGTCCGACTTGATTTGTAAGTGTCTGAACCACCTCTTCTTCGAAACGCCTCTTTGAATCCTCCACTTAGGGAACTAAGATTGTTCTTTGAAGAAGACCAGGACCTCTAGGATTATTCTAGGGAAGTGGATAAGGGATTTTGGCAGGGTTTGGTCGAGCTTGAGTGCTCAAATTGGTGTGAGGAGAAGGGGGAGGAGGTGCCCTTTTATAAGGGAGGAGAGGGGCACCTTAGGAATATCTCAAAATATTATTTTATATTAAAGTCAAAATCGGTTTATAATGGTTCCAAAGGGTCTTATTTCGAATCTAAAGTGGGTATGGGTCAAAATCCTATCATCCAATAGGATTTAGACAAGTTTAGGGTATTATTTTAACCTTATCAATTAGATTTAACTCTAAGTTAAATAATTTAACTTTTACCGTGTCTTTTTGTTTTCTTTCACTATATGATTAATACACTTACTATAACATTCCAAAATAACTCCAAATTGTATATTATTAATACATATATCCTTATCTAAGTCATTTGGCCGAACCTTAGATTTTTAGGAATAAATGAACAATTAATAATATAATATTGGATTTAAAAACTATTTTGTGTCAATTTTGACACTATTTGATATATGATTTTTGTGAAAGTCATAACAGAATTATATGTTCGAACCAAGTTGATTAAATCAACACTAATATATCATAGTAACCTATAAAATTAGTGGAATTCAAAAAAAGTCTTAAATTACATTTATTTTGGTATTTATAATATCAATTATGTCAATATTTCATTAATAAGATAATTACTGCATCATCTTTGTGTCATAAATAAATAAAATTATTTGATGTCTAAAAATTACAAATAAAATACCATCATGTAGGAAATCGTTCTAACTTTCTAATGAATATTTACAATTGAATTTATCATATGTAAAACCCTATATTAAAAATGTTTTAGTAAATATACTTTGATTTTAACTCTTTTAACTCTTCTTTGAATTAAATAATAATAAATGTCCTAATCTAATCCAAGTGGGCCTAAATGATAATATTTTACACTTAAGGTTGTTTTTGGTCGAGTTTCACTTGTCCAATAGAATTAGGACATGTGTTAGGGTAATATCAATATCATTCTTACCCTTAATTACCCTATTTACTTTTAACCGTGGTAAATAAAAGTAAAAAGTTACTATTCACCAAAAATTATTTTCATCTCATTGAACAACATTTTACTTACTGACATCAACCGTGTCTCTCGGATTTTTGAAATTCCATTCACAGAAGCGGTAAAATTATGTTTTATGAAAAATTCAGTTTTTTAACTACCACATAGTAGTTTCACTATTCATCAAAAATTGATGTTTTTCAGAACAATGCCAAAATTTCATCCTAAGCTATATTTGATATTATGAATTCAAAAATGATTTCTATTTTACCAAATTCAAAACATATCAGTTGCATTAATTAATTTAAAAATTAATCCCCATCGTCAAAACAAATAGAGTGTTCTTAAGAGATAATAACTATCAAAAAATTGACACTTGTTTATGTCTGGTTTAAATGTGAAATTACATCCAATGACCATCATTGTATTAAATTGTAAAAATATATTCTAAATATACTTTAAATCCACTAAAATTAATAATTTATCACTATGAATTATTTTGATTGAAAAAGTTGTTTTTAATTAAAATTTAGTAATTTCCACTATTCATCAAAATATGAAAGTTATCCTAAAATCACCAAAGTTTCACCCTAAGCTAATTTCGATATTACGAATCCAAAAATGAATTCCATTTTGAAAAATAAAATTAAAAAAATTTCAAAAAGTTGTTTTTACTATTCATAACGGCTAGTTTTAATAAAATTTTAATAGCATATTATTGTTTAGTGAAACTCGTTATTGCGTACTACACACGCTATCGAGGAAGGTCGCGATTGCGTGTAATGCAAGGAAAATCAAATATGCGTGTTGTGCAAGCTCCTTTTGGTGTAGTGTACAACACAAGACATTAGTGAAATTAAAAAGAATATTTTTCATAAAATCTCGGGGTGTTACATGGGGTCCACAAGGCATGATTCCCTACTCCAATCCTAAGTCCTGTTCTCCCTTTACACATATTGGGAATCCATGTCTCTATGCACGACATGCCCTCCATGATTCATGGATTTTATGACCACTGGATGTCCTATTCATTAATCTCAACCCATGCCCATGTATTATTTATTATGACTATATACTATGGTATATAGTGTGTTTGTCTAAATGGGACTTTGGGTATGTGAGAATGGTACATGACATGGAATCCTAGGAAGGGTCACATGGCGTTTAGTCCCACCTATATGGCACGTGATATTTAACTTCACCTAAAACCCCAACATTACACTAAGGGGGCTACACAACATGTGTTCAACCTATTATATGACATGTGGTTATATTTTTCACATGAAGTTATGTTCTTCCTTGTGATTTCAAGATCTACGATCATCATTGAAATTAATTCCCATTAATATCCTAAAATTAGGGGAGGAAAGCCATCAACCATCACTTCCCTGTCTAAAAATTTGGGACAATAGAATCCAACACTCCCCATGAAGACCTAATTAACTCTCGTCACCTATAGTTCCTTGTATAGCCTCCTGTCACTGCTCTGGATCCATGTTCCAAAAATCATCACCCACAATCTATCTCTATGTTCCCGAAAAAATCTATTCTAGTATTCTTTCACCAAAACACTTAAAATTTTTTGTTTCAATTGTGTTAGAACCCTCCCAAAAAATGTTGTAGCACAAACCTATGAGACATTGGTGTAGAACATGAATGAAGAGTGGGGTAAAGTAACATTAACAAATATGAAAATGTAATTTGTTTAAAATTCTTTTCTAATGATCATAGATTGGGGAATCTTGTGTGAGAACATGTAATAATTCAATAAATGAAGGAATTAAATAATTTAAGTTATCTCTGGGGATGATGTGAAGAATTTTTGGTCACAAAACCAAATGAAAGTAAAAAATAAATGATAAGTATTTCAATAAAAGGATGAAAATACACAATTGTTGATCCGTACCTTAAAAAAGGAGCAATAATTGGTGAACAATTCAGTCTCCAGCAAAGGACAAAACCTGATGCGTCCAATTCCTCTAGATCGAACTCAATCTCATAATCATTTTTCATCCATTTCTTTTTCATCAATGAGGTATTATTTGAATCGCCTATATTTTCTTACAAGAGTTATGAAACTAACCCTTTAAAATCATCAGAAGTGTCTATTTATAGAGAATTTTTATTATTCCATTTAATTAAACAGAACAAAATTTTTTTTTATCTACACCAAACAACAACTGCCTTAAATGGATGTATGACATCAACAAACCATAGTTCATGACTATGGTAAACCATGTATCCTAGAATAAACAATGGTATAAAATTTCTGATCCAAGGAACCATTAAATAGTTATTACATCATATCTAATAGACTACACACATGTGATATTCCTATATTTTAAATTTTTTATAATATCAATTCTCGGTTCATCAGGCATCAAAATCTCACACCATCTAAGTACCTGACATTGAAAATATCCCTTGAAATATTTCAAAGTTGTATAAGGAAAAAATTGGGTCATTATAATCAAAATTATGTTACAATTATTTATTTATATTTTATAATGTTATTCAAATATATCAATAATGGTATAGAACATATGTATGGATTTATATTGAAAAATGAAATATGGACTATTTAAAAAAAAATTTATAAAAATTACTTCTTTTTATTGTTTATCACATTGAAATTACAATAGGGTGAATTTTTAGGATTTTTCTAAAAAAAATTATTTTTTGGTTAACTATAAAAATACTATTTTTTCACATACCAAATATTTTAAGAAATAATTTTGATGTAATCATTAATTAAATATTTATTCAAAAAATTTCATGAAAAATATTTATTTAAGGAGAATAATAATGAATTTAAAAATCTTATGTTCAATTTATAAACATATATTTGAAATTTTGACCCCTATGTTATATTTTATTCTGATAAAAAACATTTTTTATTGTTTATAATTAATATGTTTTCTATGGATGTATTTAGGTTATGTAATGTTTTTAAAGTTAAATAAAATTAATTTGTTTAATAAAAAACCATTAAATTATATGTAATCATCAAACCTCAAAAGACATAGGAATAAATGTTAAAAATATCAAACACTTTATTCAGAATACTCCTCCAATTTGACTTTATCAGTGCCCTACCCTCACCATTTTCTTCTAACAATAAAAATTATTTACTATGTAAAATTTATACCTCAATAACTCTATACCCATAATTACCAATATCCCTAATATTTTGGACTCAAAAAAAGATCACCATCGAGAGTGTTATTCTCAATCAAGAGAATGCAACCTAATGGATGATTATGGGTTCATAGTCCAAAGACTTACACTCTATTTTGATTTTATTTTATCAATACATACTTTAATTAATAATTTAATAATCTTACATTATTATATATAAAATTTATTATCATCAATTTGATATATTTTTTGTGATATTCTACTATATCCCTCTCATGAAACCTTTTTCAAAACCTGTTTTGATATCTAATTAACTATTTTAATAATTATATAATGTTATTTATTATACGTTATTATTATTGTTTAAACTATTTGAAACATAAATCTAAAATGTTGAAATTATTTGATTTTTAAGTAATTATTATTATTATTATTAACTTTTATTAATAATATATTTCAAAATTCTTTTCATAAACCTCATTTCTTATATCGTTATAATATCAAAATGTGGGATGTTCATGGAACATATTTTTATTAAAATGATCATATTACCTTTATAATTTTGAAAATTATAATAGAAAATCTACCCCAAATGATTAAATTTTGGATTATGAATCTTAATATATATTACATATATTTAATATGTTTACTAATTTTTTAAACGTCTTTCAAATCACCATTCATTTTTGTTCTTTTACACAACATACAAGAATGATGACGTTTTCAAGAATTTGAGTCACTGATGAATCTAAAATTATGATTTTATCAATGAATAAAGAGTTATTATAAATATAATTTCATTATTATGATTATTTAATGGTAAATTATTCATTATAATAATGAATGTAAATGTAAGAAAACATGGTAATTTTTAACTATAAAAAAATAAGATTTGTAGGGATTTGTTTTAGAATGGATACAATATTATGAAATATTTATCATAGAAAATAATATAATAATATGAATCCAATACCTTGAATCATTTAGATACTTTGAAAACATTTAACTAAGATCATATACCGTTACAAATATACTTATCCATTTTGGTGATTATGAACCGAATGACACCAAAACAATCAATGTGAACTATATAAATTTAGTAAATGAAAAATACATGAATATAAATGATAATAAAATGGTAATAAACCTGAAAAATGATTATATTAATGAATATAATTTTATTATTCTAGAATTTATTGGATGTACAATGAAATTTAGGACTTAAGGTAAGAGGTAACATAGCTCAATTTTCGTTCATTGGGTTTTATCACTACTACACTTACTAGGTTATTACAGGATTATTTTTCAATAAAAAGGATTTTTTACGTTGTATTTATAAATTTCATAAATATTATTTATATTATTTATACATAATGAATTTACTGATTAATTCTTACTTTAATGTTATGATCATTGAAAGGGATTCTCCTCTCAAAATTCCTTTATCATAGACATGTGTCACTATATAACCATATTTCCATTTATGTGATGAAAATTATTCCTATTTAAATATTATATAATGAATTACTCTTTGATCATGATATTGAATATTAATTTTTTCCCACATCCATGTGACAATGATTCAAATGATATAAAAGTTAAAAGGGGGTTATTGTTTCAACATAAATTCTATGATACTTGTTTATATTATCCTCCATTATTTATTTTAGATAGTTTATTTTCTTCCCAATGAATTTTTTTTACATGTTATTTAATATAACTCTTGGGTTTTATATAATAATACCAATCTCCTTCATTTAATGTACTTTAATTCAATCATTCACAATGTTGTAAGGATTTTTTTCAAACTTCTTTCGTGGAGAGTTGTTTTAATTAATTCACCTATATTATTTTATATGGTGTATATATACCTCTTGAATTAAAATTTCATGAATCTCCTTATACTTTTGTTATAAAATTTTCTGTATCAAGTACTTTATTTTAATATGAATTTCGTTTTTAAATGGTTGTAAAAGGTTTTATTTAAAAATGGAGTTTTAAATATTTTAAAGTATCTTATCAAAAATATTGATCCTCTATTTATTTATTATTTTTTTAAAAAAATATTAGTTTCTAAAAAATAATTATTTTCTAATATTACATTAAATTGTATTTTAATTTATTTTAAATGTATATAAAAGTAAATATATTAATGTTTACCATATGTTTCACATTATTTTTTGTTGACAATTTTTTGGAAAATAATTTTTAAAAAAATTTCTAGAATTAATTATTTTTTCCACAATGATGAATGTTCTTATTTATAAATATCCATTCACATGGTTACATGTTTTTTATAGAGAAAATAAATTTCCTTATTTTTTTGTATTATAGTTTTTAACGATTACAAAAGGGAATGTTATTCCTTCTTATTTCGAAAATTATATTTGAAAATGATTATATAAATGTTTTTTAATCTATATTAAAATAATATAAATGATTTGAATTCATTACTATATATATTAATTAATTATATCAACCATATCGTTTCATGGGATTTCACATGATAGATTGAGAGATATTTTCTCGAAACCAGGTTCTCTACCATGATATAGTAATGTAATGAAGGGAATAATGGCCATTTAGATGAGTATTATGAGGAAATAAATTATATATATATATATATAATTTATTCATCTCATAGTTCATGGATATTATTTATGATATCCCTTGAGCACGATATAGATATAAATGAATCCCAATCTTGATATATCTCTAAATAACGTGTGAACCCAATATAGCTCTAAATAAAGGGTGAGTTAGATATTTCACTATAATGTATTTGGTAAAGGGATAATTATTAAAGGATATATGTTACTTATATGAGATTGTAATTAATTGGTTAGGTTATTATAAAGGGAGACTATAAGGTTGAAATAATGATAATTTCTAAAGATACCAACACTATTTCGTTATACTTAATATGTTTTCTAGTGGTTCTATTGGAAATTTTTTATCATGGATCATGATTAATGACTAAAATGTATGTGGTATTATAATAATTATTTATTAAATTTATCATGTTTTGTTATATATATGTTTTTAAAAGAATGACTAAATTTTTTATGTTCATGTACATTGATTATGTTCTCATTTTTGTTATGTTCATTGATGATATTCAATTATAAATGAATATATTAACCCTCTTTGATAATTTGAGAACACACTTATTATGTTTAAATTTCCCCTCGTTATGAGTAATTATGTAAGGTAATAAATTTTTATATGGTTTTTATGTGTTGATACATTTATGGGATATGTTTAAGACTTATCAATAAATAAGAAAATATAGTTATAGTGGGGAATGTTCATTTTGATGATAAAGACAATGGTTTAGTTACATAAAGGTGTTTTTTTAAATCTATAAATATATAAACCTATAAGGTCCAAGGTATATAAATGACTCAATATATCTGTTTTATTTTGTAATTATAGATTTTTTAATTTCGGTCACATAAGTTGGTGTCAAATCCATAATTTTAGTGATTATTTTTTATAGAAAATATATATGTGTATGGGTCTCAGGTCATATATTTGGTTTAAAATTAAAGGTTTAAATATATTTAGATATTATGATGATTAATATAAGTATATTTTATGATTTATGGATATAAAATTGGGATAAATAATCTTACATAAATACTTACATTAGTGGACTAGATTCCCTATTGATGATTTAATTGAGTGGGAGACATAATAAATGATTAAGGTCTATGAATCCCTACAGTTTAACATTAGTGTTATTTGGGAATAATTCTATTATATTTATGAGTTGTTAGATAAATGGTATAAGTTATCATTATATTATAACACATTATTACTTATTTAAGTTAATTAGGAAAAAGGGTAAGTTAATTTTGAAGTGATTTAAACTGAACATTTGGTATTATCATTGAAAATTTTGAGATTAGTGTATTCTTTCTTCATATAAAGGTCTATTAATTTTTGGTATCATATTGTATTATGGTAGTTATTATGGGTTTAATAACGATATAAGTAATATCATGTATCCTTTTCTATGATTTTATTAATCATTATAATTTTACCTTCTTGAGAATGTTAAATCATTGACATTAATCATTAGCTCCTGGAATGAAATAGAGGTGGAAAGTAATAGAATCATGCAAATAAAGGATGAAATCATGTTTAAAGATCTGAAAATATGTAGTTAATTAAAAATATTGTGATATCTTTCGTGATGGTAAAAGAGTCCCCAATCTATGGAAAATGCATCCTCAAAATTAAAATAGAACCCCATTATAGTATTTTCTCATGAATTGATGGTTGCCCCTTACATTAGGGAAAAGATAATTTTTTAATAAATGTTTCATCCTTGATGAAACTTTTCTCATAAAAGTAAAACACTATTAAAAAAATTTATCTACCTTTTTAGTATAAAATTCTCTTCCATATAAATATTTACACTATTCTCTAATGTTACCATTCGCATTTGGGAATTTTATTATGTGTTATTTCTGCTGACATTCTTATTTTCTTTTACATTTTTCAAAATGAATTCTTTCTATCCATTTTCATAATGAGTAATTTAAAAAAAATTATTTCTCACTTAATGAAAATATGTTTTATATTTAAATCTAAATAATACTAACATAACCTTTTATAATATTTAAATATTCCATTTTTGGATTACTTTAAAAATAATTTTGTTCAAATACCTCTTTCAAATAAAAACATTTATTTTGTAAATGTTTTAAATAATTTTCTTACCAATGGAAGTATAAAATTAAGAGGAAAACAATTTATTAGGTGGTGGAAAATTTTATATCCCATTAGTTTTATTGAATAAATTTTTTATAATGATACATTATTTATTAAAAATGTTTCTTTCATATAAAACGGATGCCCATAAAATATGGTGATAAATCGTCATGTTTGACAAGTTTTTGGGGATCAAACCCATGATTGAATTGTGAAAAAGAATAAATCAAATAACTAATCTATGAGATATCCTATTTCTATGATTTTTACAAATATTACATAAATTATATAATGTAATATAATAACTATATTTTTCAAATTATCATTCTTACTTCATGACTGAAAATAATATAAATCTGAAGTCTATATATATTTCCTTTACATGGTTCTAATTTTTAACTATTTAATGAATTATGAGATTATATGATATTTTATAAATGAAAATTTAGATATTTTTATTTCATAATTTTTTAAAGAATAAATCATGTTATAAAATAAGATAACGACTTTAATTTGGAAAATTGAATATTTTTTATATGAAAGAATTTTTTTTCCATGTTTTACCTGGTTTAATTTAAAAGAAAAATTTTGGAATTTTATAATTTAAATGTTCAAAAAATTAATTTAGTTTTTTTTAATAATCATTTAAAAATTTTCTCATGAATATTTTTTCGGTATTTTAATGAAAAAAATTTGATTTGTGGGTGAATTTTGAAAATAATATTTTTACATATAAAACAAATTTTATGACATCATTACGATGTATGTATGAATTAAAAATTTATAAAACCCTCGTATTTACAAATTATTTATTTAAGGAGAAAAATAATAAATTTAAAAGTATAATTTTGAATTTATAATCCTATACTAACAATTTTGATGACTATGATATATTTTATTCAGATAAAAATATATTTATTTTTATATACTTTAAATAAGGTGCTTCAAGGATGCCTTTTAGTTTTGAAATTTTTATACTATCAAAAAAACATCATTTCTAAAAAAAATTATTAAATTCACCAACACTTTTAAAAAGTCATTTGGATAAATTAAAAAAATAATACGATACTTTAGTCAAAATAACCCACACATTTGACTATATAAGCACTACACCTTCACCGCTTTCCCCTTACTCTCAACATCAGTTTACATTAAAATCATCTACAACATTACAACTCTACACATCGTTATATATGTCCCTAATATTCTAATATTGATTAAACCCACCTATTTAATGTGTAAATCTTAAGACATCACAAGAAAAAAGTATGGGTTTTAATCCTAATATTCTACCTTAATTTTGGGAAACTTTTATCACGATATCCTTTAAAAAAGTGTTTTATATTTATATATTCTAATATAAATATTTTATTATCAAAAATTTGTCAATATTTATTAGATTATGCAAATTTCTTCTCATAAAGCACTTTTCATAACTTATTTCTATATCAAAATTACATTTTTTGTAATTCAATCTTTTCTTTATTGTATTGGAATATTATGGTGTAAACGAATTAATATTTTTAACAGAATATACTGATATGAGTTCATTTTTATGTAATTATTATTATTTATAACTACGATAGATAATATTGTACTGATTTATATAAATAAAACCTATTTAATAAGTCGCTATTATGCCAAAATTTTGGGTTTTCAAATCTAAAATTTTTTATTAAAAATATTTTCTTATATTTTTAATAATGAAAGTGAAGACTCAAAATATTTCATCAGTTTATGTTTTGAGAAATTTATTTTTTTATAAAACTCTTATATTAACTATGATTAGACTTATTTTAGACACTTTTATAAAATGTTGGTCACTGTAATGGTTTTACGCAACCTATGTTAATGATGTTGTTTTCTTGAATTTATGTTTCTCAAATGTATTATTGAAAAATAATCTTATGATTGAATATAACATTAATATTAAATTTATTTTATTATTGATTCTCTAGAATTGTAAATTATCCATTATAATAATGAAAATAAATGAAAACAAACCTGGTTTATTTAGCATTAAAAACATTATTTTTAAATAAAGTTGTTAGGATATACAAAATTTGATGACTAATTAAAATTTCATAATTATAGAATGATATATAATATATCACTTAAATATTTTATATTTTATGAAACCATTTAATAAAAACATAAAAATTATAAATATAATGTATCTATTTAGATATTATGAACCTAATGATCCCCATAAAATCGATGTGGAATAAAACGATTTTGTTATTGAATAAAACATGATAATAAAGGATATTAATAAGGGAATAAACATGAAATGTTTACATAATATTTTATATAAATATATTATTCAAGAATATAGTGGATGTTTGAGGTATGTTATGTCTTGAGGTAATGGGTTTCATAACATAATTTTTATCACAACATGACCCACTGTGGATCACCATACTATATGTAAGTCAGAACACTGAGCCCGACTCAAATAGTATAGAGACTGGTGACTGGTGATGAGTATACATATCTCACACATAGGAGGCCTTATCAAAATTTATTTTTACACACACAACTCCAAGAACTATGATAATTCAGAATATATGAACAAACCACACTGTCAATGCATGCATATCAATAAATCCCCCATCAATGTACAAAAAATGGTATATAAATAAAAAGTGGAAAATAGAAGACTAATATTAATTTTAAAAGAGTCAAATATTCTATTAAAAGAGTGATTCTGTTATGATACAACTTATGGAACCATTCATAGTCCAAATATAGGACTCCATCAAATGGTTTTTCGCCAGCATTAGATATAACACATTCAGTTTGACCACATGATGTGATGGGTATAAACATATTTATTAAGTCACCCCAAAATCATAAACTGAAATGGATTGAAGAGGGAGTCATCAATAATACACCAATTAGGCTGAAAAATAAAACATCCCATATAATCTCGATAGTAGTCTCCATGTATCAGGGTGAGGTTTGTCATCACTTCCAAATAAGGGATACCACTCGATGCTCCAAGTAAAATTTTGTCAGAGATAACTCACTCGTTGGATATTCATATAATGATGGACCACAACAGATTGGTCATACACATAACGTCGTCCCATGAAGAATATTAATGAAACTAATATGGATCATCTGTTATACTCAATTTATTATAATACACCACAATAGAGGACAAATTATGTCAATAAACTAAGAACAACCTCCGAAGAATCTGAATAGAGGGCCATATACTCTATACCTTGCTCCACAACCAATGGAGAACTATCACCCGTGGAGGACCAACACCCTTCAAGAGCCCAATTATGGGGGCACACCACTAAATAGTTAGAGGACCTATTTCATATTTTGTGTGGGTGACTATGGACTATATATACATATCAAATATAGGGGACCCATTCCCTATTGGGTCAGGGGAGTACTGTCCCCATCATAACGCTAAAGATAAAACTAAACACTTCCATCTAGCAAGAAACACTAAAAAAAGAATCTCTCTTATTTCACCTCACATCATATATGTGATAATGAATCAAATTCCACCATCATTTCCAACCAATAATTCTGCTTTGAATAGGATACAAACACCCATACTATGTGAACTGAATATGAAGATACATGAGGTAGTTGGTTCTAAGGACAGTACATTATATGTTCTACTAGGGTACATGGAATTTCAAACAATTTAAGGCAATACTGGTGTCTTCAATTTCATATGATATTTCTTTTTCTAGATACATTTTGTGTTGGTATGACACCAACCATACAATGGTTAGTTCGACATTTGAGTGTGTGTCTTTTTCCCATACCCATACAAGTTCTAAAGTACACACTGTGTTCCCAAACATGAATATAATGTGGGGACATGTGCCTTATTGGGTGAGTACCCCATGTAAATATTGGGTTGGCTGGTTAGGGGTCAAATAAAATGTGGGACCCCCATATAGTGTGTGATATTTAAATATATGTGTAAACCCTAACCTCTAAACATTGGGTTCCACACATTTTCTATTCTTCGAAACTAAACAACGTACATATCGAAATTTCAATTAATTTACACAAAAATAATGAATCTTCACCCAAATCTTTTTAACTATCAGTTCACACAAGATTCAAGACCATTGTGACTGAAGAACATTACCCATTAACACATCAACACAAATGGATAGCTTCTGGATACACTATTCTAAAAAATCACATATTATTGTACATCCATAGATACCCACTTGATCTGGCTCATGGAACCACCATCACCCATACCCTCATCAAATTCTCATCATCACTACAATATTTTCTCAAATATCTAATCCCTAATCCAATATTTCAATAAAAATCCATTGAACCAAAGGGATATTTCACAATAATTCAATTCCCAGGTTTAGTCGAATCATCTTCCAACCAAAATATGAATGAAGAATGTCAAATAATCGAGGATTAAAAGAAAAAATGATAAAAATGCTCATAAAAATAAGTAGGATGTTTTTTATCCTTCATCTAATAAATCCAAAGTACATAAGGGATAACCAAAAAAAATCATTAAATGAATAAATATTAAATTACTTTTTCTACGAAGAGAAAATTATCCATGGATAAATAGATAAGAATGATTCAAAAAATAATTTTAAATGAATTAATTTGTGTTTATATCAATAAACATTAAGGGGTAATTAAAGATAAAAAAAATTACCCATCACGAGTTTAGATAAATCATTACTTATTAACATTTCCAAATTTGTTCCATGAATGATATTAACTATGTTCATTTTGAGATCCTAAATTCTCCATTTTTTAATCATTTTTCTGGGATCTCGAGATCAATAACCAATGTGGTCACCACTAAATCTAAACCTATACTCTCAATATACTCATGATATATAGATCATGCAAGGGAATTTTTTATAAATGGGTTTATAAAGAAGATTAATTAGTGTAAGACAATAAATTGAAATTAAATTAATAAATTTAATTAATCTAATTAACACACCCACAACTACACTCTATCAAAGAATATAATGAAAAAAAACTTATATTGCACATAGGGTAAAACCGACATTCCAAAATTAATGTAAGTCTGAGTTCTACCATCTAAGACACCATTTGAGAGATATTCCATTAATATAAGAAAACAATATACCTATGATATATTACATTTAATATTTTTAATATATCAACACCGAGGTTCTATAGGCCATTAAATTCCATTCCAAACTCATAAATTATTCTTTCAAATATTGAAAATTATTATATGGAAAAATAAATTCATATAATTCTCTCCATCGTCGGGATTTTCATCCAAAAAAAATCCCCACTCAAAATATTAGGTTAATGAGATCTAATATTGTTCCCCCCTACCTAGGTGCTCTCCTGAATATTCCTATGATTCCAAAAAATACACATCAAAGGAATATATAACCCATTATGTATCATCTTTTACTTATCCTTGATGGTCACCAGGTACATTGAAAATGTTGATCCATCCTTAATGTTTAACTTACCCTAGTTGACAACAAGCATTGTGTCTTATTCATATATCCTAATCACTGACAAGTTGAATACATCGTGTAACCATTCTAAATGTGGTGTTATGGATATGTGGTATGCCACCCTGACTGACCAACAGATATCAGGAGGGAGACTTTGATTCTTGTAATGAACATCCCTCTTTGGACAAATATTCATATTCCTCACTGAGGTGAGGACTTTATGAACCCATAGTATCCTTTTATGAACTCAAAATGACTCTATTTTTTGTCCATAAAGTGGTTCTAATAGTTATGGTTTGTACATATCCAATCATGGATGACCCAAACCATCTATCACATATCTTTCACTCTCCATGGGAATATATGTGTTTTCTCCTATGGCTCCATCCAGTATAATGGTGACTTTCAGTGTCTCCCATATAAGTCCAAAAATGTTTTCATACTAATTTTGTATTGGTAATTTTATTTGAAACACCCACATAGTAGATGATCATCCACGTTTTGAATGATATATAACATGCAAGCTTGAATCATCTCCTCCATCACATGAATATCATGCTTTTTCTAACCATATGTCTGGGTGTAAAATGTTGTGCTCCACAAAAATTGATTCATGGTGGACTCAAGTAATATTAATTATAATAATGTATTTAAGTGAGAATACTGTAATAAAACCATCATCATGGGGGATCTATTATTCTAGACTAACTCTTACATGAAATTAAATCCCTAAACCTCCACTGATCCCATATCATGAATGGATTGGAAGTGGGCCCACCTTCTGAATCAGTATACCATCTCATAGATAGTGTTGTGACTTATTTTGATAATGTAATTTCCATAGACCACTATAAATATACCATCCCACTTCGTCATTGAATTTTTAAGGGGTTGGGACAAACCTGTTGGAACCCAGTTCTTAGCCTTATCTTAATATAAAGCGAGGCATCGTGAGATAAACTCAACAACACGCCTATGCAGACATGGAAAAAAAAGCAAATTCCAAGGTTTAGAATCATCTTTACCAATCCAAGATATACCAATATAGGTGATATATGAACCTTCCTCAGTAATTCTTCTCAAATCATGGAAACCATTTTTTCTATAATTAGAAAAGGAAAACATGCTTCACTCTATATAAAAATCCATCAGGAGAATTTCCATGGAATATATAGTCATGAAAGACCTTGCAATTGATATCCAAAATCTATGTATTCATAGAACATTGAATATGTATGGGGTTAACATCTATCAACTAGAGGAACAATGCACCATACTCATCCACTATGAGAAACTACAACATGAATAACTATTTCGATGCCACACACAACAAATGCAAAAAATATTTTCAATTAAGAAAATATTACATGGAATTTCCCTTCCTCTGAGTGTCACATTTTTTCAGAGTAGTAATACAATGTTACACCATCTATCACTTATAACTCTGGTTTTTATCTTTTAAAAAATTGATATACTTGGTACTCTTATGGTTATAATAGACGATGAATTGATCACATATAAGATAGTGTTTCTAAAACATTAGGGAAATAATGAAAGTGAATAGCACGAATTCATGGGTTATATAGTTCATTTAACTATGTATCAACTAATAGGACACATCATAATTCATCTTTTACCTCAACATTATAATATATCCAAGACAAGATCTAATGTAATTGAAAGACACCACCTACTTAACGCCCTCTTGTGGTAGTCTCAATATGGGGGAGCATGAAAGCCTCTAATGAAACATATAAAATTAATATTAACACCAATCCATACATATGAAATTAATCCACATTTGGTTCAAATTGTTTAGAGGGGTTTTTATACTATAAGAATTGGGTATAAATCTCTAATACAAGTTTTCCATCCCACGAAAGATTCACACCTTTACGATGATCTTTAGTTCCTCCAAACCTAGAAATACATTCATTATTGTAGAGTCCAATGTTATTACCTCTTCTGAGATGACATGTACTAGGAATTATACCTCTCTAATACAAAAATAAATCTTTGAGAACATCCCATAAATATGGTACTCTTAGTTTTTACCGAAAAACCTCATAAAATTTTCCATATGCTTCTCCTCTAACATTGAATAAGTAGAGTTATCATGGATGTAGACTACCATGAAAAAGTCCATAAAGGGAAGAAATATATTGTTCATGAGTAACATAAAAAATATTGGGATATTCACAATCATTAATGTAATCCGAATGTACTCATAGTGAGCTAAATGATACCAAAATTCCATATTCGGTATATCCTCCACTCAAACTCGGAGCTGGTGATAACCCATCCATATGTCATACTACTAGAAACATCTCAACTCATTCAAATGGACAAGGGGGATATAAATTAATTTAATTAAATACCTAATTTTGATAGATTCATATTTTAGTAGATAATAATCCACATATCACCTCATCCCCACATCTACCTTCTTATCGTACAACACTGGGATGTTTAGGGGGCACCAGGGGTCTATCAAAGCCCTTCCTCTAGAAATCATACAACATATTCTATAGATATTATATATTATTGGGGTAAATAAAATAATCTAGAACATATATAGAGGTATTCCCTGAGTTCAAGTTCATGTAGAATTTAAACTCATCATGTGGAGGTTATCTTGGAACATAATTAAGGAAGACATCCTCATACTCCTCCAACACTATAAGAAACATAGATATCATATATTAATCACTCTAAGGGCCTTACATTTCAGATAACAATAAATTAGTTTTTTTATACTCTATAAAAGATAATCCTACTTTAGATGTGATTCTTTCTCTCGAATTGAGGAAAAACTCAACCCACCCACATAAGAAAAAAAAACCCTCACCAATAACATCCAGACTGGTGATGTATAATAGAAAACCATTCCATACTAAAAAAACATCATAGGGACTCTTCCCCACAATGATGAGATCCCATGGAAGGATATACCCTATAAGTGTTATGTCACATTACTATAAGAAAAGGTAGAACATCAAAACATCTTCAATATATGTCTCTAAATGTATGGGGTGAGCTAAATGATCTATCAGAAACTATAGGGAAGGGAAACATTAAGAATAATGTATACTGTTATTGTGTATAGAGAATTTTTATCTATGGTAGAGAACCCAAAGATAGTTCCTCAGATCATACCTAGAGCCATTGTGTAATATGCCTCCACTACCAGTATCTATCCATTCCCTTTCCCTCATATTTTAAAAAACTAGTGGTGTCTCCAATACTTATGATCTTTCATAATATCCTAAAATATATAAATAAATGGAACTAATCCACCATACCTTGATACTATCTAATTTAAACATAAAATAACCCACTCATACAATTTTAAAACTCATTAAAAGAAAACACATCTTCATGGTGGATGTTTCACTCTTCTTCGTGTTATTATAGCCACACCATACATCACCTCCAAAGGCTCTATCAATATCCTACATTTCCATAATGAAGTATCTCTACTAAACCAAAATTAAGAGAGGTATTTAACAGGTGGAATTCAAATTCAATATACTTGAGATAGGCCTCTACAACATGGGGTTATTGATCATCCCAAATACTAGACCGACATGGTCTCATAAAACCATGATTTACTCAGAGCCATCATAAATAGTTTTCTTGTATTTTTAGGACTAACTACTTTTCAAAATAATGGGGATATTCTACATAATCTATTAGGAGTGGTCCAATATGTATCTCAATGTGTGGATTCACCACTAACTATCCACCAAGAGGGTTCATCCCATGATCATGTCTTAATTCCAAGGTCTCATCTCAAGGTGCATCATTGTCATGACCACGCTATGGTATCTATAACAGGTTTCTAATGTGTTGGAATCTTGTGGAATAATAATATATACCATGTTCAAAAATAATATAAAGGGAGATTACATAAACGGAAATGGAACCAAAACTCATTCCTATATGATGCATCTTCCGATATTTAACATGCAACAAGTGCTTACTTGTACTGAATCAAAAAGTACATTATTGGAGTTTCAATGAATGGGAATATTTTCCACTTCACAATTGTTGGCTTCCCTGCAATGAGAAAATAAATTAAGAAGTATTAAAATTGTATCTATAGTACTCCCAAAAATCCCAAAATCTAGGATGTCACAAAACTCTAGTACAAAGATAGCCCGGACTAATACTACATGGTCATAAAGAACCTAACATAACCGTCATTGCTAACAGTAAGCCAAATGTGACTCATCAAGACCACCTCCAAAATTCATTGGGGGTAGTGGATAACACTATATAGAAATATCCAACACACTAAATGACTTATATTAAATTAACCTTACACATGAACACATCCCCCTACATCATTTTAGTTTGGAAAAGAGAAACTAATCCAATTGTAAATTCATGTATAAAAACTAATCCAATATAAGAGTATGAAAATATGTATGAAAATAAAATTTCCAAATAAAATCCCACTATAAATGTAAAAAGAGTAAAATATGTTAATAAAAAGATTACTATCAAATGTAACATTTGGAAATGAGCATATTCCAACTATCACAACTAAGCTCAACATTCTCTTATTAGTCCATGAAATCCATCAAAAGAGCTATTTTCTGTATAAGGTAAAACATGTGAGGTTAGATCCAATGGAAACATTCCCTGTTGAATATGCTAAAATCACGAATCACAAAGCATTGAAGATGGATTTAGATCTAAATCACACAAAAGGGGGAAATGTAATAAAATTAAATTGCTAGGAAGAAGAATTCAAAAATCAAGATGACATATATCATCACTTCAAGCTAAGGAATTTTGATAAAAGTCCTAAGGTAACATTAGTATTAATGAACTCCCTAATCTACTATTGTAATGTTGATGGTACTTGTCCAGTAGGATATACTCACCAGGTATTATGATGAATATGTATGATGCAACTAGGATGGATCATATGAGATACTAACTGAATCAGACTGCACTTCACCAAAATATAGTAGATATTGATCCCACAGAAGAAGAATCACAAGAATAGGAATAGAGGGCCTTCTCATTACCTACAATTATATATAGTTAAGTGAGCACTAAGTTATATAGAGAACCCACTCCCCATTAGAGGTCAATGAGTATCGAGTACAACTCCAAAGATAGAGGACCCATTCCCTCTATTGTATGGAGAAGTACTGAATCTATCATTATTTTAGAAATGGGGGACCCAATCCATTTTCAGTATAGGGAGTATTAAGAGTGGAATCATTTTTAAGATCAAACTGAACAATTTCATTAAGCATGAATCACTAGAATAAGTGTCCAACTTGTGTCCACGCACATCATATCTCTAATTCTAAAAAATGACACCATCATATCATATGTGTAATTATAATAATAATGGGATATTAGAATCTATAATCAGAACCCCAAATAATGTTACACCAATCGTAGGTGTTTCTAGGGATAGTACATGGCGTATTCTAATGGGTTACATGGTGTTTCACACAAAGTCAGTACTAATCAAGTCATGGTGTTTCACATGGTACGTTACTCTAGATAAATGGAAAATTTCTATGATACACTATGTGTATAGTTTGGGATGAAACATGGTTGTGCATCATATTCCCATGCCTATGCACTTTTTTATGTACATTGGCTGTTCCATGACACACATTGATTATGGGTAAATGTGTCCTCCTTTGTGTGAAATCCATATACACACCAAGATGGATGGTTGTGGTAACGGAGTATGTTGGTCCCCCACACTACATGTGATATTTATTTTTCCATATAAGCTCTATCATGTTCACAAAGGGGTTTACATGTATGTGTTCTTCAAAACTAAACAACATATGTATCATTATTTCACTATGATTTTAAATATTTCATGCATCTTCACTGATGCCACCATGACCATTGGTTCAACCATTATTTATGAACATAATGTGTAGAATCACATTAACAAGCCCCACATAATAACTGGGGGATAGGCTCATTCCCCTAATTTCTCATAAATCACCCATTATCAAAACTCTAGCTATACTCACTCAATCTAACACAAGGAACCGCCTCCGCTGGTATCCTCATTTTTTTTCATATCACCACTTCCACTGCTCCAGACACATTTTATTCCAAAATAGAACCAATATAAATGACCTATTTCACTGAAAGAATTTTTCATAAGGAATTTTTTATTGAGTATAGTGAAATCATCATGAAATCAACATACCGATGCAAATAAATTATTAATTTATGAAGAAAATAATGTAACCCAAAAGAAATCATAAAATGAAGTTTGTTTTATATTTGGCTACCATCAATGGAATTCAAAGAATGAGGAAGATGGTAAAATTAAAAAAATCATAAAAATAACAAGTTTGAAAATCGTAATATATGTATGAGAAAATAAATAATGGATAAATCAAGAATAAAAATCCATGAATTACTTTTAAATGACATAATTCGTGTTTTTATCAATAGCCATGAATGAGGACTTAAACCACAAAAATAAAAATCCTACATAGAGTTTGTATTGATCATTATAAATGAATATTTCCACATAGATTCCATTGATGAAATAACTATGTTCTTCTTTAGATTCTTAATTCTCTATGTTCATTAATTATTGATCGACAATTCAGAGATCACATGTCAATGCACATGTTATCGATTCTCTATCCATCCTCTCTATTATCTAGGATTATACATCTCATTATAGGGAATTTTCAATAGATGGGTTTATAAATAAGAGAATATGGTGTTTGAAGACAAACTAGATATTAAATTAATAGAATAATTTAATCCATTTATCTCACCCATGGCCACATTCTATTGAAGAGTCCAATGATAGAAAGACATTTGTCATGACTAGGGTAAATCTTAAATTCAGAAATTAATGGTGATATCATTTTTCATATATGAGACCGTAGTAATGTTATATTCCATCAATTAAAAATAAATACACTTGTGTGATATATGATATTTTATATATTTAATATATCAATGTAAATACTCATATGCCCTTAAAACTAGCACCCACCCTGTGTCTAACTATGAAATTATTATTCATAATTTTACATTGTCTTACATAAAATAATAGATACATTAAAATTTACCTAATGATGATTAAATTGGATTTATCTATGACAAAAAACTATATATAATGAAACACGACAATGCATTCACCAATGGTATATATCATAAGGGAATGAAAATATCTCATATTGTCCCAGAACTAATATTCAACACACCTAGTACGACAGTAATTGAGTAGATGAAAATCTATATGGAATGGTATCTATTCCCTCCCCATATTAAATTTATTCATCATTCTTATCTTTTATTATTGGATTTAAAATTAACATCTCAAATGATGCTTTAAGCCTCTACCACTTTAGCCAACCATGATATATTTTTTATCTCAAACATGTTCTTTTGAATAAAAATTTAGTTTGAATGAATTTTTTTTCACTAATTAATTTTTAAAACCCTGTAACATGATGAGTTTTTAAATAAATTAAATTTACATGATATACCTCATTATACACAATAACATGTTTTAATGAACCGTTATATATTATTACTATTATTATTTAAAAATTACCATTATAGTATAACAATTAAACATGGTGGTATGAATAATAATTACATTATTTTGAAATTTATGTATAATCTTTTTATATAATGAAATTCTTTAGATAAATTTTTCCTAATTGATAGCAAATCCTTTGTATCCTTCAATAAAACATCTTCAAAAAAATGTTTTTATTGATTAGGAAATATATAATAAAAATAAATTTTCCCAAATTTTAGAAAATTAACTTTAAAAAATATAATCAATTTTTATAATCAATATTTCAAAATTATTTTATATTTAATTATTGATAATTTTATGAAAATATTATTTATTTAATGAAAAAAGAAAAATAATGTTTTTTATTAAAAAATTTTTTTTTTAAGAAAATATAAGTCCCATTTTGATTATATAATGTTAGAATTAAAATTATTTCAATGATGTTATAATTTATACAATTGTAGTTATTTTAATTAATTTTACATTAAATTTTGTTTTAAAACATAATACAATTATGAGATGTTTTTTCTTTGAAAACTACTTTTTCATCAAGTTTATGGGTTTAATTTAAATTTAAATTATACCACTTTTATGAAAAGTATTTCATAAAAAAGAATAAATATTTTTAATGAAAATAATAAATATTAGTTAGTAATGTTAACTTAAATATTTTTAATAATAAAAACTGAATACTGTAAAAAACGTATTACCACAATTAATTTTAAAATATGGTTTTGTGCGTTACATGTGCATATGTTAAAATTAATTTTCTAAACACATACGATTTTAATGTAATAAATTTAATTTCATATTTAGAAATAGTCCATCCAAATTAAATAATAATAATTTTATTGGTTTTATGATTAATTGATAAATTACTAATGTAAATAAAAAGAGACTACTTACTGTGGTGGAAATGAAAATAGTAATTGTGAGTAAATTTAGAGGCTCTGTGAATAACATGATTAAAACACATGATTTTCGTTAGATTTTTTTATTTAATGTATCTTCCTCCAATTAAATTTTTTATCAATTATTCATTAACATGTCTTGAGGGTGGCTCCCCATTATTGAATAGTTATGGGTTTTTAATAAATTTACACTCCGCATCAATTATATAGGGGAACCTACTCCCCTCACAGATTCATAAATATTAATTAATTTAGAATAAAAAATCTACTAAAATATCTCATCAAATCTCATACACTTTCTAGGGGAACTTATATACTAAGAGGTCCATCCATAGGGTCCTTAATAAGAGACCCAAATGAGGCAATTCTAAGTGAATGTAATTTCCTATACTAGGTTCTTTATTTTTCACTTCATCTCATGACACCTTCATTTATATACTAATAATTACAAAAAAAATTATTATATAACATATTATAATATGCTATTATGTTAATTAAATAACCAATATCCATATCCTCCTCCATCAAATAAGTAATGAAAACAATGATCATGTTTATGGTAGATTGCAGCCTTGTAAACTGATGTAATTAGTTTTTCATCAATTCATCTCATGAATATGTGTAATGATTGATTTAACATTTATATATGATAATTATGAAATATTTAGACTAGTGGAATTATAATATAATATATTCATTATTACATAAAAATATTTTAAAAAATGAGAAGTTTTCTCATGTGTATGTTTGGAGTACCTTCTCCATGAAGTGATGTGATTTGTTTTTATTTTTATTTTAATATTGAATTTATTAAGAATATATTTATAAAATATATTATATATATTTTAAACCAAAATTATTATGTAATGTTTATATATTATTTACTAGTTTGGCCTACCATTTTAATGAATGGTGTAAATTACATTTTATCTCTATCTTTTATGGAATAAAATAAATATCAATATAAATAGTTTTTATGATATTTATATCTTGTTTAATATTTTTGGTATAAATGAACCATGATAAATATAAATGTTTTGAAAATACCAAACCAAAACCGACAAGAAAAACAAATGCGTTATTACATGAAACATTATTTTATCAATGACTTGTCTATAAATGGTTTATAAAAGTTCATAATTAAATCCTATATAGAATGATATGTATGATTACGGCTCTATTAATGTGTATGAATAAATTCAAGACCTGAGGTAAGGTATTTGTAGTCTATCATTTATTTATGGAATACATTTGTCATATTCTCCACTCATTATGTTCGTGTTGTATATATACTAACCATGAATTACGTTTATGATTATTATCATTATTGTATGATAAAATCATATACATATATTATTCTTCCTTTAAATATCATTAAAATTCAATAATTACCATTGTGGTATGGTTTAATGTTAAAATATTTTTTTATTTGGATTGTTTATGGTTATTCTTCTCATGAAGAAATATTTTGATCTATTTCTCAAAATACTAAAAAAATTTATTATCCACTAGTTATTTCATAAAAATACATGATTTTCATTTATTTTCAATCTTTATTTACCGAAACGCCTAAATATTTGGTAAGGAAAGCTTACATTATTTATCTATTTGTTTGAAAATTATTTTTATTCCATGTCCATTTTTTATAAAAATGTTATAAAGAATGGTTTTTCTATTATATAAAGTTTTTTAAATGAAATTTAACCCATTTTGGACTTTTTAAAAACTAGTTTAAATGGCATGTTCTGATCAATTTATAAATAAGTACCATATTTATTTTACCAAAAATGTGAAATAAATATTAATATTTATGTGTACAACATGAATGATATTTCCCACTATCAAGACCACTTTACAATTTAAAGATTACATTAAAAATTTAAACATTTATTTTAAAAGATTTTTTTTCTTAAGTATCTGGGATTTCTTTTATTTTAAATAATTTATTTCAAATTGTAAATGATTTTTTCTCAAAAAAAATTGTTCTATGTGATCATTCAAAATTACTTTACATATAGGATTAAATACATTGATGTTACTAATTCATTACTCGTTAAATGATCCAATTATATCATCTTTATTTTATATTTTTATGTTTCATTTTTATGATAGAAAATTATAACAAAACCTATTCATTTTTCATGAGTTATGCTATGATGAAATTATGAAATGATTTTAATACTCATTTATTTTCCATGTTTGATGTGATGATTAAATTTTTATGAACCCATTTCATTTCACAGTCTATGTTATGTTGACAATTTTATGATATTAGGAAACATATATATATGGATAGTTATTTGATAGGTGGTTATTTTTTAAAATGATGATAGGAGGTTCCATTATAAATTGATGGCATTTGGTTCCATTATAAATTGAGGTTGAGTGCCATATTATAATTATCAAATGTATTCGGTAAATATGTATATTTAATAATTTAATTATGTTAGGTGTGAACATGATTTCATGTTTGCATTTTTTTTGAATACCTGGTTTCATGTCCACATGGTTATGTAAGGACCTAGTTTCATGTCTATAAGGTTATGCACAAACCTACATTTATATCCATAAGTTTATGTGTGGGCTTGCTTCAGTGTTCATAAAGTAATTTGTGGACATAGTTTCATGTATACATGTTTATGTGAGGGCATGATTTCATGTCCGAAAATCATTGAGTGAACATGTTTTTTTTATACTTTTTCACAATGTTATAAGGTTATGTTTTTCCATAGTTTGATGTCTATTTTATGTACTCATAGCTTGTCTTCACTGATTTAATTTATAAATCATGTCTTATAAACTACAACACTTTATATCATGAATCAGAATTATGTTCTATGTTATGAAGGGTCTAATCATAAAATGTTATGATTATATTCTCATACCATTAGACTCATGATATGCTTATGTTGTCACTGATATATTAATTTCTTACCATACTGATAATTTGAGCTTACACTTTTATGTATATTATTTCCACATTCCCTGAAAATTGGTTTTATGTAGAGAGAATCTATGATAAAAACTATACAGGGATATATTTTTGTGAGATATTTAATATCATTCATAAAATAATAAGATTATGTATCTAGTTTCTAATGACACTAAAAATTAATGGTCCGTAGGTGTGTAGTTGTGAAATGTTTTGAATATTCATATATAGTGATGTAAAATTTATGCATGTAAATTATAGGTCCTTATTGTTTGTATCAAATAAAAGGATTATTCAATGTTTTGATATTAGTCATAGCTAAATTTAGTAAAAACATCATGGATAAATCTATGTATTGGGTATCATCATGATGATCTAGTAAGAATGTAATTTTTTTACTTTCTAAGAAAAAAACTCCATCTAGATACTATAAGGGGATGTGGCTCTAGAATAGTTATACCTAGGTGTAATAACTCTATGAAATAGCATATGGATTGAGTCATTTATTATGTATCATAGAAAAATAGGCGTTTATGCATACATGGTATGGCACTCCTAGTGGATATTCTGAGGTAAATCAATGTTTTATTTATGAACTATTATGATGTATCTAATAGCTGATAATCAAAAATTACCTAGTCTAAACCTATGGATTCATAAATTGAAAAGGTGTTTCATTATATTTTATATCCTAGAAATAATTTTTCATTATTCTGTGGATTCCCCCTATTATGAATTTGAATCACACAACGATTTTTGGATTTAGTCAATGGCTAAAACCTCAAGGAACATAGTTAATGATGAATATAGTGGAAGACAGAATGATTATCCATGCGAGCAACAAAATGATAAGGGATTTAGAATATAAATTTTTTTTCTATGGGAACAAAACATTCTGACGACCTGAATCATGATTTTCATTCAAATGGTCGAGAAGGTAACACCATTTTTTTGAATCGTTAATGAGAAAAAATACACCTTATTTTTACGAGATGACTAATCATCTAGTTTCTGGGAAGTTGATCAGTTCTATTTAAAATATATTTTCTATTCGCCATTTTTCATAACTTGTAAATGTTATTTTGGTAATTTATCATTTGTATGTAGAATTACATCTACATTGGAATCTTATTAAGAATACCATATAATGAGAAGAAATTGACTCCATAGAGTGAGGTTAGTTTATGATCTTATTATTCAAGAAGTAAATTTCTCATATATATAATACACAAATTGAGAAATAATTAACTGACATTATGTATAAGGATGATGAATTTATTGGTACCTTTGAGATAAATTTTACAAGACTCTTGAGGTACACTTATTGTATTATCATCGAACCTGAATGTGAGGTTGATTGATTCCATAGTGGATTAAATAAAAGTCACTGATGGGAAATAGCCAAAAAAAATTTAAAGATTTTAAGAGGTCATTATATGTGCACAAAATGTTGGAATATAATATAAAAACTCTCATGGTTTTGGTGAATATTAAAGTAATTTGTGGTTTAATGGAAGCTCCGATGATATGTTAAATAGATGTAAGAAAAATATTTAACCACCTAGAATTCAAAAATATAGGATGGAGCACTTAGCTAAATTCCAAAAATTAATGACAAGGTGTTTCATGTGTGGTAAGCCTAGAAAATGAGAAAAAGAAAATAAAATTGAGGTGAAGAGGCTAGTCAATGAAACAAATAGAGAAAAATCTCAATAAATTTCCCCACCAACACTCGAGTGTTTCTAATGCATCAAGTTTTGAAATTATGAGAACAAATGACCTAATCTATGTGATAATGAGTATAAAAATCCACAACGACCACATAATTTAATGTACAAAAATAAATCTTATGAAATCAAAACAATTTAATTGGATGAGGATAATTACGTTAAACTTATCCACCAACCTATAGTTGATCATTTTATATTAGTGTTTTTTTGAGTGAGAGTTAAAAAATTTCTTTTATTCTTCCATTAATGAAATATGATGGAATTATTAAGATTGATTTTATCTATCTATATATATATTAAAAACTAATGAAATAAAATTTGATATTGTTAATCAACCTATGATTATCTATCAATGCTCATTATATTATTATGTAGTGGCTGAGAGAAAAAATACTAATGGGTTTTTACGTGCATCACCCATACAATAATAAAAATTGGAAAACATTGCCATGTATTTTGTCATTGGAATCCATAATAAATCTAAAGGTAACAATTCTCTATGGGTGGTAGTCAATATATTTATGAATTCATCAAACTTTTTTGAAATTTGAAAATATTATTTATCTTGAGTAGATCACCCATTTCATTAGTATGAATGCTGTAATATTGCATGGATTTATTATATATATCATATCTGATTGAGATCCGAGGATTACCTCATTTTTTTGAGAATATTTTAGTAAAATTTGGGTACAGATTTCAGTGTAATTATAGCTTATCAAGATCAAATAGATGGTTAGTTTGGGAGGAACTTTCCAACTCTTGAAGACATATCTTGATCTTATTCTATGTATTTCAATTATGGTAAGGATAAACACCTTCCTTTGGTGAAATTTTTCATACAATGATTTCTTTTACTCAAGAATTCAATTAGTTAATTATTAATCCCACTATTGAAAGAAGTGTATAACTTTGACAAACTATGATGAATATTTATAAATAATGATATCAAGAACTATGATAGATAATGAACTGGTTGTGGATGTTGATGTTATTCAAAAAATCCTAATGGAATCTTTGAGTTAATATAAAATTTATGTTGAAAATAATTGGTGAGATCTAGAAAATGAAGTTGGTGATAAGTTATTCCTTTTTAATATCCACTTGATATAATGTAATGAGGTTTGGATGGAAGGGATTGAAGATCCCTAGATATATTAGTCCATTTAAGATTCTTGATTGTATTTGGTTAACAACATATCACATGGAGCTTCCCCCAATCCTCCCACAAGTTCATAATATATCCATGTATATATTATGAGGAAATACATATCTGAACATTATTTTGGTATAAAATATGAGGGTGTACAAATGGATAAACATCCTTCCTATGAGGAAAAAATGGTTGAGAATCAAGATCAAAGAGATAATTTTCTACAAAACATTTCAACTCACCTTCTTAATGTTTTATAGGGAAACCAAAAAGATAATGCTACTTGGGAACTTTAGGATAGGATGAGGGAGAAGTATCATCAGTTGTTTTTATCAATGTAATGGAGTTTAGTGTGAGAAATTCATTTTAAGGGGGGTATGAGATTACACCAAATGATTTTATTCTTTTTTCAAATAATTTTTATTTCCTTGATAGATTATGATACACAATACCATGTTTTAATGAACTACAATATAATATTAATATTATCATTTATACATAACCATTCGAACATAATAACTGGACATGGAATTTTGAATAGGAATAAAAACATTTTTCAAATTATGTATAATGGTTTTATATAATGAAATTATATTTATAAAATTACCTAATTTTTTGTAAATCCTTTATATACATTAAAAAAATCAGTTTTTTAATTTTTTTTATAGCTTCTCGTGAACAAATTACATAAAGAAATATATGAAATTTTAGTAAATTAATTTTATATGATAAAAATTTATTTTGTAAATAAACATGCCAATTATATCTTAGAGTTAATATTTGATAACATTTTTTGGAGATTAATTTTACAATGAATAGTGAAACATATTTATTTATAATAAAAATTAATTTTAAAGAATTTTAACACCCCATATTATTTTAATATGGTTTGAAAAGTAAAATTAGTTTAGTTATATTAGTAATAATTCAAATTCGATCACTATAATCAATTTAATATTGAATTTTGATATAAATATGTATTACAGTTATAATGAATGTTTTATTTAGAAACCCAATTTTTCATAACATATATAGATATAATTATAATTAATTTTTCCCACTTAATTGAATTAGATTTGATAAAATCAAATCAAAATATAGAGTCAAAATATAAAAAATATTAGAAAATAAAGTAAAAGTAAAAAACTATGCATAATAAATAGTAAAAATAATGAAATATTAATTACCATTGATAAGGTTACTATGGGGCTCTGCACCTTACAAGATCATGTTTTAGAATTAATTTTCTACACACATTAGATTTTAATTTAATAAATTCCATCAAATATTTATATCTATTATGTTAAAATTATCTAATAAAGCTGATTTTAGTGTTTGGATTAATGTATAAATTACCTAGGTAAATAAAAAAATACAAGTTACCATGGTGAAAAATCAAATGGTAAAAGTGAGTAAAAATATAGGATAAGGGAATAATATGTTTAAAAAAAGTATTTTTTTGAATAGTTATGTGTACTAAAAAAGGAAGTCCTCAATTATAAAAGGAAACCTCCTCCCCACACGTATTTACACCTATTAATACTTATGGATTGTTCAACCATAAGAAAATATCTCTTAAATATCCTTATCCACACTATAGAGGTATTTTACAACCAAAGTACCAGTGTTATGGTATTTATTATTAGAAATAAAGGATGTTATCTTTCGCAAAGGTAATTATCTTAAATAAGATCTGTATTTTTAATTATTCTCTTACCAACATTATTAATGTTTTATTTACAATAACATAATATAAATACCATATACCATATAATGAGACTGTATTATGTTAATGGAATAACCAATATCCATCTAATCCTTTCTCAAATGGGAAACAAAACAATTGACCATGTCTATGTGATACTTGTACCCCGTAAACTGATATAATTTTTTTTCCAAAACATCCATTCAAAAATGGAGATAACAATGTGTATGAAATTTATATATGATATTTCTAACATAATTATACTCTTTAAATTTTAATATATTATATACCTTCTTACCTTCCAATTTGTTGAAAAACTATAATTTCGCTCGTGTGTACGTGTGGGCTATAGACTCTTTGAGGTGGTGTGATTTGTTTTTCATTTTATTTGTACACATATGGTTATATAGATATATTTACTGAATATATATGATATCTATAATATAAATGTTATTATTTAAAGTTGATACATTATATACCATTATTTCTTTTCATCTGTCGAGAAAATGGTAACATCGTTCATTAATATGTATGATATACCATCTCCATGAATTGTGTAATTCATTTTCTATATCTAAATTTTATAGATGACTATAAATATATGCATAATCAATTTTTATGATATTATTATCATTTTTAACATTATATATATTATTTAAACATGGTAAATTTAAAATTACTGACAATACCATATTATAACATTTATATGATTTTGGAATGTGAATGAAAATATTCGAGATTTGAGGTAAGGTATTTTTAGTCTCCCTTTTATTTCTAGGATATATATTCCATATTCAATACTAATATCATTTTATTGTTTATACACTAAACAAGATTTTTTTTATTCATATCATGAAATTTATATGATATTCATATCAATCCATTCCCTTCCTTTAATGGTTCTTATAATTTAATATTTAACAATGTGGTAAGGGTTTTATGTAACAATATATTTGTTTATCCGGATTGTTTATGATTATGATTACAATGAGGACATACTATTATCTATATATATAGAAACAAATTTAATTTTTTCTACTATATTTATTTCATGAAAATATAATTTTTCTATTCATTTTCATTCTACATGTACTCAAGTGTCCAAAACAATATTTTAAGGAAGCACACTTTATTTCTCTCTTCGGTAACAAATACATTCTATTCCATATGCAGGATTCCCAATTTTTTTTAAATAATGTTCTTACTATTCTCCAATTAGTGTTTACAGACATTTTAACCATGTTTTAATTTTTTAGAAATGGTTATAATATAATCTTCCTGTAATTTTTCTAACAAAGACCTTTTGGATTTTATCGAAAATTTTAAATATATATAACTTTTAACAAGTATGATATGGGAATTATTTCTTACTATTATGATCCCTCATTGATATTAGTCATAAATAAAAAAATTTCATTATAATTTTCAAATAATATTTTTTCCTTAATATTTTTTATGTTTTTCAATTTTAAAGATGTAGTATCAAATTTAAAAGGATATTTTCTTAATCAAATGATTCAAGTGATATTTCAAAAAAAAATTCCATCTAAAATAAAATCATTTCATGATATATTAGATATATTGGAGATATGTTTAAGTGATACCATTATTATTATTTTTCTAGATGGTTTTTTTTATGATGAATGTATTTTTATAATACCCATACCTTTTCTATGTGTTATGCTAAGATGAAATGATGAAATTTTTATTGAAACCATTTATTTTATATGTATATTATATTATCAAATGACAATGAAAACAAAATAACTTGATGGGTTCTAAAATGATGAATGTTTTAGGATCCTTTGTAAAATATTTTTATTATTTATCATGATATATGTGGTTATTTTAAAAATTGAGGATGGTAGGATCTGTTATAAATTTAGGATGGGTGAGCACATTGTATCTATCGAATGCATTAGCTAAATATGAATAAACAATTTATTAATTATGATATGCATGAACCTAATTTATAGTTCAGAATATTATTTTAGGACATAGTTTCATTAACATTATGTTATGTTATGGCCTAATTACATATCCATAAGGGTATTCATGGTCCTGATTTCCTGTTCATTAGGTTATTTGTGGACTTGATTTCATATCTATAATGTTTTTCTTGGACTAGGTTTCAAATCCCTAATTTTATGAGAGGGCCTTACTTCATGGTTATAACTTACTAGGTGAATCTAATTCTATTAATACATTTTCGTAGTATTATAATCTTATGTTTTTATGAATTATTATGTCTATGTGGTGCTGTCATGTCTTATGTTTATTGATTTTATTTGTGATTATTTTCTTATGAA
The DNA here is from genome assembly GCA_963277665.1 of Viscum album. Lineage (NCBI taxonomy): Eukaryota > Viridiplantae > Streptophyta > Magnoliopsida > Santalales > Viscaceae > Viscum > Viscum album. The sequence continues at coordinate 794,287,205 of OY728164.1, forward strand.
AAACAAAAATGTATTCCTTTAATCTAGATTATGATCTTTTTTATATTGGTTACGATTTTAAAACATTATGCTCATGTTATCATTTCCTTACCCTCAAGATATTATTTTGTGATCATTGATTTCTACCTTAATTATAGTTACTATGAATATAAGGACACCCTTTCTTAAGTTCCATTTCCCCTCGTAAAAAAGAAATATTTTTAGTAGGGTATGTTTATGAAATAAAATAAACGGGGAGAATTTTGTGGGAGACATTAAAAATATTTTATGAAATAATAAGATAGTGTTTCTTGTCTCATAATACACTACACCATTACCATTCTTGAAAGTGTATTTGTGAAATGTATTTTATAGTAATCAATAAATAAAAAAAAAATTTGTTCTGAAATAACAATTTTTTATTTCATTGAATATATTATTCCAATATTATATATGTAATTTCATTTTATTGGTTTTTTTATTTCCATATATTTTTTATGTATTTACATTATTCAAAAATTATAAATTCATGGATTAATTCTCACATTAATGTTATGATCTTTTAATTATTTCTCGTATTAAACATATTGTTTCTAAGACATGTTTCATTATATCAACCAAATTACCTTTATAAGGTGTATATAATTCATTATTAAATATTATGTCATGAATAAATCATTGATGATGGTATTTAAAGTTAATTTGAATCTACATCATTCATGAGTTATTGATTCAGATTATTATAAAATTTTCAAGGTTTTTCTTGATCTTAATTTCAATTCATTGTGACATGTTTCATGTTGTGTACCATGATTTAATTTTATACGATGTTTCCAATAACATATAAATTTGTATTGAAATATTATTTCATGTAAATAGTTTTTTATATAATCATGTTATATTTATTCAAACAATGTATTTTCCTTTAAATAACTACCTATCATGTATGGATTTCTTATCTAATATTTATTTCTTTGAGACTTCTTTTGATTGATTCACATGTATTCATATTTATGGTTTATATATTTTATATTGATATAAAATATCATTAATTTAGTTATAATAATGGTATTTAATGTTCCTTATCATGTACCTTATTTTAATATTGTTTTTGGTTTTAAAAGGGAATAATGATATTCCATTAAAAAAATGTTTTAATGTTTTCAAAGTAATTTACGCAAACTATTTCTTATCTTTTTCTTTATATTTTTCAAATAATGTTGTTTTATAATCAAAAAAAATCATAATGTTATTATCTTTTATATATGAATTTTTTTTAATTTTTATGGAAAGAAATTTCTTAATGTGCCCCATAAGGTTCACTTTTGATACACATTACAAAATTTTGGAAGAAATGTCTTTTTATCATATATGGAATGAATTAATTCTCCCAAAATCATCTCTATTATACTTTCTAACGATTTATTCACATGTTTTAATGTTTTATAAGAGATATTTTTCCCAATTTTCAAATAATTTAATTTTTAATGGTTACTAAAATAAAAGAGTATTGCTTCTAGTTTACAAAATTATAATTCTAAATGATTTTATAAAAAAATTTAATCAATTTCAACATTAATAAATGCTTCTAATTATTCGTACGAGGCGATATCTAGTGATACAATCCAAAAATTTTCTTGGTATGGATTATTATGGGTTTTCAATTATATTATCTTAAACATGTTTCTCTTCCAGGGTTTAGATTGGTTAGATGGTAATTATTGGATTTATGTGAGTGTTATACTGAAATGGAAGCTATATAAAATTTACTCCTGTTATATTTATTTTAAATTATTTATTATGATTGGTATTACTTATATAACTATTAATTATGGGAGATCATGATAGTTCTCTAAATGATTGGTGAGCCTGATATACTTATAAATGATGGATGCACCCAATATAGCTCTCAAATTCTATGGCAAAGGGGACTATGTTTTCTAGTTATTGGTTAATACTAAGATATTGTAATTAACTAGGTAGGTTATTCCAACATTCCTTATGATAGTGATATTAAGATAATGACCCAAGATATTTACATTGTTTCTTTATGCTTTCTATGAGTTATAATGGTTCCTTTGAACATGGATTATTTTTTTCCGAGTTTGTGATTATTGACTCAAATGTCTTTTGCCTAATGATAAATCATTACACAATGAACATTGTGTTAGGATACATGTTTTGATGGTAATGAAATATTTTGTTGTTATACTCATGAATTTTTATTATTTTATAATACCCTTATACCCAACTTATTCTCGTTGATAATATTGAAATTATAAATACAATGTGTATACATATATGGAATTTGAGATCAACAATGTTATGTTTATACATACCCAGTTTATGAAGAATTAAGGTAAGTAAGCCATGAATATAAGTGGGTTTTTATGTAATAGGTATAGTCATATATAATTTATTGTTAATACAAACAACTATTTTGTTACATAAATAGTTTTACCAAAATCTCTAAATATTAAAACTTAAATAGTATTTTGTATGTTACTGACTCAATATCTCCTTTTTATGCTATAATTATTGATGGGTAAATTTTAATTTAATATATTTGTATCGAAGAAATAATTATAAATACTTTTTTATGGACCATATCTCAGTGCATGGGTTTGATTAATTATAGTTGGTATCAATGATATAATTTAGATAACATTAGGGGTTAAGATGATTACGAGGAAGAAATTTTAATTGTTATGGATATCAAAATGGGATAAAATATATATGGATGATAATAAGAATAATGGTATATATATATATATTTAATTTTTCATATATAATGGAAATAGGAGATATAATAGACTAATAATGTATATTTTACCATTAGGTTTAACATGAGGGTTATTTTGGGACGAATTTAATTTCATTTTTTGGGATGTAAAAAAAATTATCTAAGAAAACCTTTGTTGTTAATACCTTATTTAATGTTGAGTTTAATTATGATATAGAGATGGTTATTTTTGAAATTATTTATGTTGAACTTTGTGTTTTATTATCGAAATTTTGGATTTTAATGTATAATTTATTCATTTATAGGATTATTCATTTTTGGAATCTTATAATCTAATGATAGTCATTTTGGTTTTAGTATATATTAAAGGAATATATTATCACTCTCTTGAAAATATCATGATATATTAGAATTTACCCTTTATAAGTATGGTCAATCATTGATATTCCTCATCAGAATATGGGATAAAATATATGTAGAAACTAATTGAATCATTCAACTGAAATAATAAATTGTGTTTATGGATTTAATGAAATAATGTAAGTAAATGTTTTTAGGTTAACTATCATTAAAGTGAAATAATCACTCATATGTAGAAAACGGATGTTGAAAATGAAAATTTTTCCCCATTATAATCTGTTTTAAGGAAATGATGGTGTATTCTCCCTTTGAGAAAAACGTAATTTAATATTCAAAACTTTTTTATGAAGGATATTTTTCTAATAACAGTATTGAAATGTTGAGAATAATGAAATTACATTTTACTATAGATATATATTCTATATATGTATTTTCTATTCTAACCAATGTTCTCATTCTATTTTGGGAATGTGATTATGTGTTCTTCATGGTAACCTTCATATTTATTTTTTCCATAATTTAAAAAATAAGTTTTATTAATCATATTTATGATGTGGATTTTCAAATAATTGATTTCTCTTAACATGATTATATGTTTTATCTTTCACTCCAAATATAAATTTATAAAATATAAATCTTTTTAAATATTTAATTTTAGTGATTAATTTGAAATTTATTGTGTTTAAATACCTCTTTCACCCATTAAAATAATTTTTTAAAATTTGAAATTTATTTTTTTACAAAAGGAATGTTAAAATTATGAGAAAATTATTTATTTTAATGGGGATAAATTTAATATGACATGAATTTTAATGAATATTTTTTCTTATATATTGAGTCGTTGTTTATTAAAAATATTTCTTCTAAATAAAAGGGAAACTCATAGAAAATGGTGATAACATATTACATTCGACAAGGCCATGAGGATCAATCCCATGACCAATAGATGATAAAGATGTGATTCATACCACTAGACTATGTTATATCCCATTTATATCAATATTCAAAATATTTCATTATCTATATATTGTAATTAACTAATTATATAGCTATCATTGTCATGTAAACTTGATGACTATATTTTTTAATGAAAGGCTATAAATATATCTACCACATGGGTTATATTTTGATTGATTTAAAGAATTATGTAAATATTGGATATTTTATAAAAGAAAAATTATTTTATTTTTATGTATTTATATTTTAGAATGATTCATAAATAATAATATCAAATTATAGATTAGTATTATAGAATTAATTTGAAATATTAAGTAGTTGTTATTTATCTAAATTATTTTCCATTTCTTTCATGGTTTAATTTAAAAGTCAAATTTCGTAATTTTAATATTTTAATTTGATAAAATGAAATTATATTTTGTATTCATTACATCACAAACATATTAGGGTTATTTTTGAGTGATTTTTCTGAAATTTTATATTCTTGGGTGTTTTTTGAAAATACAATTTTTTATATAAACCAAATATTTAATGACAAGTAATTAATGTAAGAATTTATTAAACATTTATTAAAAAATATTGAAGAAAAATATTTATTTATTGATTATAATATATAATTTAAAAGTATTTTTTTTAATTTATTAACATATTTTTGAAAATTTGAATCCCAAGATAAATTTTTTTGAATAAAAATTTTTTTTTGATTCTTTACATTCGATAAGGTGATTTAAGAATTAATTTCAGGTTTGGAAGGGTTATAATATAGAATAACATTCATTATTATACTAAAAACAAAAAACATTAGAATTTATCATCATTCATCTAAATTAATATGCCTATATGTTAAAATAACCATATACATTATTCTAAATACGCTTACCCTTGGACTATATAAGTCCTCAACCTTCAGAACTTTATCATCACACATAAAATCCATTATTATTAAAAATATCTATCACAATACATCTTTTTAAATCCTTTTCCATGTCCCTAAGCATCTGTAATTGATAAAACCTTTTCCTTTGAACGTGTTATGCTAAACTAAAAAACCCCCATGAGAGAAGTATGCATTCATATTGATAATCATTTTTAATTTATTTTGAGAATAATTTATTATGAAATATTTTAAACTATAATTTAATATTGTTACATTATTATTTAACAATATTTTTATAATCCATTTAATCTTTTTTATGAGACTCTATTAAATCCCTATAATCAAACTACTCTTACAACTCATTTTTTTGTCAGAATAACGACTTTAACATTTCTATATTTTAATTTTTTATACTGGTTTAATATGGTATAAAATCCTTGAAAAATAAAACTAATATGATGATATAATTTCAATATCATGTTATTAATCAAAATTTTAACTCTTAGTGATTAAATACTAATAATTTAAATTTCATAATACCCATTTCATAAGCTATTGTAATGTAAAATTCCGGATATTCAAACTCAATCTCTTCCATTCAAATTATCCTCTTAAATTTTCAATAAATAAAGTTATAACTCTGAATTTATAAAAAAAATTATTTATAATCAAATTAATTTATAAAATATATAAATTTAGGATTATTACACTTGTTTTGAAACACTTTTGAAAGTATTTCATTTGCGGTTCTGTTTTTACGAGACCTACATGAATGTTGATGTGTTCATGAATTCATGTATAACAAGGGAATTATTAAATATTTATTTTATGAATAGAAAAGACATTAATATTGAATTAATTATATTATTATTAATCATTAATGATAAATTATTAATTATAATAATTAATCACAATATGATCATATATAGTTATTTTTAAAGATAAATAACAATCACTTTAAGGATATTTTTTTCGGATGGTCAAAATTTGATGATCTATTGAACTTATTGAATTATAAAATAATATATAACATCTAAATTAGCAATTTATAATTTTATTCAACCATCTAACTATAAAATTTTACCATTATAAATATGAAAAACCCTTTTTTTTATTTTTATATGAATAACCCAAAAATGAATTATTTAAAGAATACTAATTTAGTAAATAAATGAATCACACTAATAAAGGATAATAATAAGGGGTTAACATGAAATATATATTTCATCAGGTATATAATATTATTATTCAAGCCTGTAGTGTATGTTTGAGGAAATTCCGAACTCATGGAAATAGAATTATTAACACTATTTCCTATTATTTTATTTCATCCTTATTTAATTAATTATATTATTCTAAAATATGTGTGTAATAAAATTTTAATAGTTAATGGATATCCACTTAATTTATATAGATTTATATTTTTTATACATAGTCTTTTAAATTTTACAACTTTTTAAATTGTTTCTCATCTCAATCTTCATTTTTCTATGATTTTTATTTTATTTTATGATCCTGATCATTATTTTTTGATTAGGTAAAAATACTTTTTATATTAGTTTAAATAGTTATTATTATTTAAATGTATGTTACTAAAAGCATTGTTGTGGTTTTTAGATCATTTGTGATAGGTTTAGTGTTGATATTTCTTGTTTTTAGATAAACAGTCAAATGCACACCATTGATGCATGAATAATACCAACGGTGTGGATTAACCTTTTAGCCCAACAATAAAGGAGAGTAGTTAGGTAGACCATAAAATATAGTTCTACATGGACATGTGAAACCTAAATTTAATTACATAGGTATATTTTTTCTAAATGTGTACATGAACCGTGTGAGGGGTGTCTTTGGATGTCAGGAACATGTGGCATGCACATGGGTTTACAACCATTTTCCTTGGTTGTGCAATGTGTGGACTCCAATAAAGACGATAAAAAATGCTTATAACTTGTTTTAGAGAACCGTTAATCCCTTTAAAATGAGTTATTTTACAATTTTCATCTATTTTCCATAACCTTCTATACCTATTTTCTTCTCATCATTCACACACATTTTCCTAATAAGAGGGGAATCAATTCATTCCCACTCCTAGAAATTAATGTATTTCTTCTGTCTAAGATAGGATTCAGATACTATTCATTACATTGGATCACCCTCTATAATTATCTGTATCCTTTTACTACTTTTCTTTGTTTCCCAAACTATCTTAAAAGCTATATCCAAGAGTGATTATATAAATATTTTTAATGAGTTTTTATTGTTTCTCTGTTTTATTCTATTATAAAATTTATTATGATGTTGTTATCAAACAAGGATTCCTCTACCAGTCTAAGGACGATGTTCTTGCACACTTCCTAAAATAAATATTTATTTATATCATGAATTTTTGTGTTGCATTTCATACAGAACAAATGTTTCCTCTAAAACTAGTATCCATTAAATATTTTAACTAAGAATCCAAATATATGTGTGAAGAGAATTTTTTACATGGTTGGAGGATAATGACCTCAACCTAAACCTACCATATTTGGTAGTTTTAATTAAATATTATATGGTTAAAATTCAATCATTGAATATAAACCACCTTTTGGTGTGTTTTTTAATATTTATAAGAAAATAATTAAATGAACATATTTTAAATTATATGGGAATGGCATGACCACATTTTTTGGCCCATTGAATTCTTAATAAATTTTAGTTGATTTTATCTTATGAATGAAATTACTAAATAAATTTACATGACTTATACATGGTAGGGATGACTCAATTAGTTTGGATAATTCATTACATTTTTCCATGGGGGAGAATTGGATTTCGATTCAGAATGGCTTGGATGGGTTAATAAGAAAAATATAATTAAATAATGACATGGTATATACTTATATTGAAATTTGGAATATCATAGATGGTCTCGTATGAAAAATGGAATTACATCATGATATGGGAGATACTTGGATTTAATTTTGAATACCTTGGATTTACTCTTAGTCTAAATGGAATTATATAATGGCATTGAAGATACCCGAGATCTCATATGAAATTCCTAAGATGGGATCATAGGAAAAAGTGAATTATATCCAGCATTGGGTGATACTTTGATTCCTACATGGAATTCCATGGACGATCTCATTGGAAAAATAGAATTATATCATGCTTCATTATTATATAGATCTTTTATATGGATTTGTTATACATATATTTCCTGGTTGTAAACACTAGTTCTTAGGGATATATTATATAACATGTTAAATTCTCATTAATATCCATCATGGGTTGAAGTATTAATGGTCTACCCAGTATCCATGAGGAATAGGATCCTGGCATGATTTAATTATATTACTGCTTACAATTATTATACATCCTCACAATTAATTTTATAATCATATATAGGATTGTAATATATTCTATTGGTTGTAGACTATGGAGTCCTACTCACAATATATTTAGGAAAAATTGGTGTAGCTGAAAAAACATCATGGATATAGGTAGGTATAATGGGATGTTCCCAAAAACGGATTCATGATTTTTAGACAATGTTAGAGTATGGAAGAAGAGGATTGATTTAGAGCTTGGGATACTATTAGAGTTTATATAATTTGTATTTTTTTACACTTTTGTATGGAATGTATTATTTTATTTAATCTCCTAATTTCTATATATACTTATCATTGTATTTTTTTATTTAATACAATTTAGTGCTATTTATGTATTTATTATATAGATGATTTAATAATGTTATCTTAATTATACTACATCCGATGATTTTTATATTATTCACCACTATGATACACATTGATAAAATAGTTTATAGTCTCCTCACCATACCATTGTAGACCATCACTACCATTGGAAGACTCCATAACAAAGAGGCACCCATGATTCCATATATTCACGAGGTTAGGTTACATACAATTGAATCAAGCCATGTGTATCACAAATGTGTATTCGAATAGATTTTATTATATTTTCATAATGTTTGGGATTTTTAGATAAATTATTACGAAGTTCTGTATTTTAGTAATGAGAATGTGATAGGGATTAGCTACCCCATATATGTGAAAAAATCCATGTTTCCAGGTATATGAATTATTGTTCATGTTTTGACATGTAAAAATTGTATTTATGATCACTATGAGATGGTAGACATGATTTATGAAAATTGTTATTATTATGGTTTTTATTACATGGATATTTTAAAAAGAATAATTTTTAATTCATCATTATATGAATATAATAATTTATATGTCATTAATATTCCATTCCACGTTTAATTTTTTTCTTTTATATCATATTCCATGTCATATTTTCATTGGATTACTTAATTGAAAGAGAAATTTTGTTTCTGGTAGAAAACATGGAGGAAATAACTGGTTACATAATTTTTCTTCATCAACATAAATGGTGTTTACCACCATTCCTTGATATTTTATCCTTCAAAAACAAATTATAACATGTTTGTGTGATTTAACTATATTTATTCAAAATTAATTGTATGTTGATTACAAATAAGTATATGAAAATATTGATTTAAAACATCTTTCCTTTAAAAGTTTAGAAATGTGGTCTATATAATCAGAGAAGTTTATATATTAATTTTACATCCCTGGAATTTAATTCATCTAACTAAACATTTTATTAAATATAATTTTTTTTTAATTTTTAATTTTAAATGAATTGGTTTCTATTAAATTGGGATCCCAATTTAATATTAAATTGTTTTTCCTCAATAACCTATAATTGAAACACATTATAATGTTACCTATATTGTGAGACATTAATTTTTTCTTAGACCTAAATCCAGGAGTTGGTAGATGTAGAATTACTTTTATGCGAAAATCCCTTAAGATGTCTTATATTATATTTGTATTATTACCTATTGTGGATTCTTGTTTTAGGTGTGTTGTTGGAATTGATGAAAAATGTCACCATGATGGTCTCAAGTCGAGTTCGAAGAAGGAGTATATGTCCATGCTCTAGAAGTGTTATGAACTAATCCACCTATGTTATCTACTATATTTCATCTTGTAACACAGCATATAAAACATCCTCTAATACAAAGACTGGTCACTAATGTTTTGCTTAAAGAGGGTCTCCTATAACTATTGGAGTCCAAACAGAGAGCACCCCTGATCTTCAGCAACTATGATATAGTTGAATATGGAGTTCCAACAACAACATCCACCTACTTTCATAGTAGATGATATCTTTTAGGCCTCTTATCTATGGATAGAAGATAAAATTTCTATCTTTGAGAATCTATAAACATCATTAGAATGAATAAAGAAACTCATAGTGTACATGAATCACATATCTTCTTAGATATTGTGGGATATTTTAAAATAAGAAGATTAATATAGGGCTATGGCCTAGGGGGACTTTTATACTATTTTTTTATTATTATCTATACCCATAGATAATGAAATATGAATGAGCTAGAGAATTTATAAATTTGGAGTAGGATGCTATATTCATTTGGGACTAATCAACTCATTTTAAATATATCCAATTTTTCCAGGCCTACTCTTTACGATGGTGAATTATCAAGATGAAGGTTATTTGAGGTTGGACTTAGGTGGACCATCTGATCATAGGTAAATGTATCTTGTTTGACTACATTTTCGTAGACAATAAACTGGTAACTAATTATCAACTGCATATTGAGAGATTAAGAAGGCGTGAGGCATGGTGGTTCTGTTTGTAGAAAAAAGATCATCCAGTTGTAGAAAGTGTCACATTGAGTCTTATACAGGGGATAGTGGCCTTCAGAGTGTATGCATTGAAATTTATGTAGTATTAAATTATTGTAATAGGCAAATTCAGATGAATCCCTGGTGTAGTAGAGCTCTAGTTGTGTGTCGATAATGTGGTTGGATGTTTCATATTTAATTGTTTTCGTGAACTTTACTCTATCATCTAGTGATATATGATAAACCATTACACCATGTTTTAGGATGGGATTTTAGCTATAGTCTTGGTAAAGATATGAAGCTTTATTTTATCTATGGAGGTGGATATGGCCGAGGAAGCCAAGGTTATGATATATAACACTAGTTACTCAGACTTTCATAGGGTAATCAGGTTGTAGGTCACTGTTGTCGATCAAACTAGATATATTCCATACATCCTACACATGAGGAAGAGAATTTTAGACCTCATACAGTTTGAGGAATGATTTTATGTATCCTTAACTTCAGTATCCACCATTTTTATAAAAGTTATTTAGATTCTTTTATATATGTGGATATCATGGAATGTATTGTTCTTGAAATTTAGCAATTTAATGGAGTGATGACTCATCGTACCCCATTCGTATTATGACCATAGAGTGTATAGAATTGAATAGAGAGCCCCATCAATATTGGTAGCTATAGTTTATTATATAAGTTTTTTTACTCTAAATAATGTGCTTTTATATAATTATTGGGATGAAATGGTTTGTAACTTATCACCACCATATTTATTTTAATCACTATAGGGTGTCATTAACATCTTCTAACATTGTAAATATGTTTATAACGGTGAAAGGGGTTTCTATTAATGACAATTCAGGCATAAGGATCATTGTGCAGATGGAGTGTCAACACAGATATCTAGTATTTTTCAAGATTATTAGGTAATAACCTAGTCTATACTCACTCTAGTGGTGGATAATTTCATGTTCATCCTTCTTAAGAAATTTTCCAAATTACATTTATAAAGAGAGGTATATTTCACCTTTGATATCATTACAGGTCTGTAATCTATATATATATTTCTCTATTAAATATGGATCATACAAAGTCATTGGAACTCAAGAAGCATGTTGAGGACATAGAAACTAAGGGGTTTATATATACTAATTTTTAACCTTGGAGATCACCCATTATTGTTTCAAAGAAGAAGGATATATTATTTAGATTGTGTGTGGATTACAAGATGACGAACCAACATACTATTAAGAACCAGTACTCACTTCCATGATCAAATAAACTTCTTTATAAGACATGAGGAGCTAGGGTGTTCTAAAAGATTGATTTCAGGCTGGAATAATATCCAGTGAGATTCAGTAACAATGATACACCATGTATGAAATTATAATGAAGGTGTTAATTGTATGCATATTTTTATGTCATTCGATCTAACCAACACACACATTGTTTTTATGGCCCTGATAAATTAGGTTATTAACTAATATCTAGATTCCTTTGTGGTTGTTTTCCTAGATGATATATTTGTGTATTATAATACTTGACATGATCATGAAAAACACCTTGATATTGTAACGAGTACAGTAAGAGTGAACCATCTTTTTTAATAACACAATATAGCAATTCTAGATTCATAAAGTTAATTTCATGGTTCACATTATATAGGAAACAAGGGTATTTGTGTTTTTAGATAATGTGAGAGTCATTTTTTTAAGAGAATCCAAATAATATTTTTTAAACAAATAGTTTCTTTGGTTTAGCTTGTAACAAGGGTTTTTTATCCATGATTAATCACACTTTGAGTACCTATTACTCTCTTGAACTGGAATGGTGATAAGTTCACATGGTTTGAATCTTATGATAAATTATTTCATTAGTTAAAAGGAAGAATAACCTTAGTTTTGATTATGATTCTACCCAATTTTGGTAGAGGTTATAGAGTTTTTTATTTTTATGTAGAAGGTATATAGAAGGGAGGTATTTTTATGAAATGGTAATGAGATGTGGTGTACATGTCCCATCAGCTGATACATCATGACTGTATTCACCCAATGAATGATCACTATTTAGTAATTATTTTTCATACTTAATTTTGTTGGAGATATTATTTGTTTTGGGGAATGTTTGTTTTTTACACAGATCCTAAAAACCTCAAATACATATTTTCATAGTTTTTAATTGAACCTCAAGCAATAAATATGGGTTCAATACCACAAGTACTTCAACATTGTGATTGATTAAAAACTAAGAATGGGAAATGTAGTTACTGATTATCTAAGATAAAAATCAATTATGAAATTTATTCACCAAGTCAGTTGTGAAAGGGATTTGATGGATATTCTTTAAGAGATTCATTTAGATGATTAGGTGTTCCCTAGAAAACCTTTTATTATTGAATTAATAACGAACTAATCAAATTAAAGTTTAGTAAAGAGGAGGATTCATTCATATCCGGATGGATTACTCATAAGGGAAAGTGTTTTGGTTGAGGACCCATACACTGGTAGTGTTTTTGATGAGGAAGAGATCTTGTACGTCCATGTGTATGTCTAAGTACCTCCAACCACATGATAAGAGTTGATGTAACAATATTATACTTCTAAATTAGAATTTCATACCAAACATTCCAAGATTTATAGTGATATATGCCACTAGTATTAGTGTCCTAATATGAAGAATTATATTTTTGTTTTTCATACTCATAATACTACCTTTCAGTGAGTGAATTGTTAACTCCAATGATCTTCTAGTATTTTGTAGTAATTATCCATCCTAGATTGAAAATATGTTGATGTAACTATATATTTTGTGATAGAGTTACAGAATTATCCAATATCATGTTTTGACACAATTACCAAATTTTATAGTATTTAACCATTTTAGAGGTATTGAACAATGTACAACATCTTCCATACATCTTAATTTATCCATTATCATTATGACCCCTCTCAGGATTTTCATAATGAGGATGTTGAGTTAGACATTGTTGATTCATTTATGGAATTTCTAGTTCGTATCATTGATCATAACATGGAGGCTTCACATGGAAGGTTCATTCCATTAGTTATAGTGCTATGGAAGGAACACTATGTCTAATAAAAATAATGGAGTGAGATTCTTATATACAAGTTTAGTAGATGGAGTATTGTTTTGATGTCAATAAACCACCATCTAACTATAATATTATGGATTAGGTTTTATTATTAGAAGTGGTAATAATATCGTGAGTTTTTATGAGGTGTGAATAATGTAAATTTTAGTCTAACCCTTTATATCTATCCAAATAGAAGTACATGTGAGGGTTTTATAGGTCTCATGAGAATTTTTTATTGGTTCGGAGCCCAAAGTTATATTATTGGGAGAAATGGACCTCGATGCATTGTTGATGAATTATTAGTAATAACATTGCATATCAACCATCCGACCAAGTAAGGGAGGAGAATTTTTAGGGAAACTATACACTAGGGGTTTCAATGACATATGAAGCCTATAATAAAACTCGGTTATACCTTGTATGGTTTGTGAATGGTTTGTAAAATCATGCACAAGAACACTATTAGGGGTTCCTTTGGATAGTAGTAATGCACATGGTACTAACAATTTGTCTAATAATTCACATTATCCATGCAATGCGTGGCCTCACATACAAATGATAATGCATGGCAGGAATATGATTTGGCTAACAATGTGACCTATAAAATCCCAAGTAATTAATTAATAATATATATTTTTATCTATATCTATTAATGAATTATATAGTGTTTTGGAGTCTTAAAATGAAAATAAATCCAATCATAAGCATGGAATACACTAATATTCTTAAAAGATTGTTTTACTGCCTTTTGATGGAAAACCCTTTTTAAATAAAATTTTTGAAAATTTTATAATCTATATTTGTCAAAATAAACTTATTCATTATGATTGGGACATTGAAATTTATATTGGATATATTTTTGGAATTTTTCTGACAATGTTCATTTTTCAATGAATACTGAAAATTACTGCATTTAACATCAAAACTGATTTTTCATTTAATTTACTTATATGGTTAGATAATATTTTTAATTGGTCTAAAAGCATAATCTGAATATATTTTTACCGTTTAATCCAATGGTGGTCATTAGGATTAATTTCACTTTGAAATTGGTCATAAACTAATGCCAAACGTTTCATAAATATTGTTTAAAAAAAACCCGCTATTTGTTTTGACAACGGGAATTATTTTTAAATAAATTATTGCAATTTATGTGTTTGGAATTTGGTAAAATGGATTAAATATTTGGAATCAGAAGGTCCAAATTATTTAATTAAGACTCTTTTATTTATGGACATTATGAATAGTAACGACGGTAATTATAATTAATTATCTTGATTAATGAGTAACCGTGTAGTTAAGGATAATAAAATAATATCATAATAATACAAAATTACACCAAAATGTGTCCTAAGGCTACTTAATGTCTCATATCCGACCATGGGATTCCTTGTGCCAAACTTGGGGGCCCCATGAAATCACTTTTGTGAGAAATTGACTTTTTATGTTTTTATTTTTTATAGAATGTTAAATGTAACAAAGAATGTATCACCTAAGTAAAATATTTTTAATTTTGTCTACATAAATGATCAATTGGACTATAAATATTCATTGGAAAGATAAAAAGATTTTATACCTCATAGTATTTTTTTAATTATTTTTAGACTTTAAATAAATTAAATTATTTATGACATCATAATGATGCAGCGATGACCTCATTATTTGACGATTTAAATAAAATGGAATGATAATGTAAAATCTAAGACCTAAACATGTCCAAAACCTATTGGGTGGGTATATTTCAAACCCTTATCATCTTATCCTCGAATTATATCAATGTGGGACCTTTAAAATCTGAAACCCATTTGAAAATAAAGTAACATTTCTTTACTTTCCAAGCGTGCCTCTCCTCTCCTCTTATAAAAGGCCCCCACCTCTACCTTTTTACCCACACTCCCAAAGCCTTTGGCTCGGCCAACCCCTACCTATTTTATCTATCCACATCCCTATATTACTCCTTTAAGCCACACATTGGGTAGAAGTCTTCCCAAGGAAGCCTTTGAGCTCAAACCAAAGGGAGTTACCCAATTTTAAGGTAATGTCTTCACTTGAGTCCTTTTGTTTTATTTTCCTTCTCCAACCCCCTAAACAATTTCTATTCATTTCTTTTGTAAAAACTCCAGTATATTAAATATACTAGGACTTTTTTATAATAAGTATTCGAGCAACACTTACACCAACCTACATATAATGGTTAAAGCACGTACCGTTTCCGTCGATGGTGAATTTATGCCTCCTGAAACGATGATTGTTCAACATTCTTTTAACACCTTCAAAGGTGTCCATTAATATGACTCTATATTTATATATGATATATAATATGTTTATTTTTTCCTTAAGATTCTTTATTTTTCATTTTGGGCATTCCTTTATGGTTCCCATTATGGGTAAACGCGATATCTTCATTTAAGGAAGTGCGGACTACCGCCCCCTCAAAGTGATTTGATTAGTTAAATACCATATGTGGGACGTATAAAGAATGGTGTTATGATATTATATATGATATTACACTGGAATTATAATATACCTTTATATAATTATGATTCCATTCTATAAAATACGAAATAGAAATGAAAGTAGCGTTCAGGCGTACGTACGGCTTACCGTCTCCATAAACGGTGCATTTCATTTCATACCTCTAAATGATTATGTAATATTATAAATTCATGCATGTACTGGATATATATGACATATATGATATCTACATCCTGAATACCATTCTGGATTTAATTTATTCATGAACAACTTGTAATTATAATGGGCTTATTTTTTACTCAAGTACCAATGATTGTTAAAACGACCGTTATTAACTTAAATAATTACATAGTGTTCATGACATGGCAATAAGTAATATAAAAGGAATAATGAACATGAAAAATGTTCTTAAACAAGTATAAATTAACTCAAGTTTATTATTCATGAGATTAATGAACGACCAAGTCAAGTCGGACCCGAGGTATGAGACTTCGTCTCAATCTCCTTTCATTGAGGCATATTTTGTTTTATACACAACCTTCTTTTATACGGTGTATAAACCCCTTTTACTTTTACGTTTATCCAAAAGGAATCTTTTTTATACGAAGCGTTTTAGTAAACGACAAAATGGAATGTTTTGTCGTACGTATGCGGCGACAATGACTTCTCCTCCGCTATGACCATTATTTGAGTTTCAGCTTCCTCTACAAGCCATACCTTAATTTTAAAAGAAAAATAAATACCATGTTTTACTTTTATTTTATTTTGGTATTGAAAATGGTTTTCATAATGTTTTTATATCAATATTTTGTATTGATATCTTGTGATTGAAAGGTGGGAATGTTATTTTTCCTTTATGCATGTTTTATGTGATACGATTATGTTGAGGTTCTTGGGTATTATTATAAATATGGGTGGTTCTGTGATAAACTAAGGGCGGGTGAGCCCGATATAGCTCTCCAATGCATTGGGTAACGTGAAGGAGTGAAACGTTAAGGTTTCTCCGATGAGATTTAGGGAATATACTTTGATGTGTATTCCAAACGTAACCAAGAGGGTTACTCCCTACGTAAGAATGTTATGAATGCCTCAAGTTACTTTATGTCTTATGATTTCAATGATTTATTCATGATTTTATGAGGTATGTTAAAGTGCTTATGTTTTATGCGTAAAGTATGATTTCATTCTAATGTATATATGAACTCATGTCTCCTTTCCATATTTTTTATATATAACCCATACTGAGATTTTATGCTCATCCCAAGTATTTTTAGAAATGTTTTTCACAGGTCAAGGGAAAGGTACATGATATGATGATAGTGTCAAGGAAGTGTCAAGAAAGAATCCATGTTTTATTTTAAATATGTTACATTGATGGGAAAAAAGAATACTATCTTCATGTAACCATTTTGTTTAAATGTGGAATGTAATGCAAATTTTATGATCTAAATCTCTAAAACACTAAACCTGAAAAGATCCTCAATGTGTAATCTTGTAATAACTCAAGATTAAGTATGGTTTAAGGATGGGGCCTTATAGTTGGTATCAACGGTCGGTTTAGATAACTTTAGGAGTTAGAATTCAATTATATGATTATCCAATTATTTTTTTGAAATGATATAGCATTTGAAGATTACCATGTTGCTTCATCGAAGACATGTTTGTTTAGAATGGTTTTCCACATAGGAAATAGGGAACCAGTGCTAGGAAGGCATACAGAAGGAAATAACCTTCCGAATCAGCATCCCGAGATGGTTAGAATTGGAATTGAACAGTTTGTTTCAGTAATGGAGCAGTTGAATCAAGCGATAAATGGTGGTTGTATCCATGCATGAGATTAGCCAGATCAACCGCATAGGAACATGTCAGTGGTGGAACATTTCATGAGGCAACATCCCACATCATTCAGAGGATCATCTGATCCTGTGTTAGCTGAAGGGTGGATTAAATCACTGGAGAAGATTTTCGATGTCATGGGGTGTTCAGAGAATCAAAATGTTAGTCTTGCTATTTACCATTTGGAGGGTGAGGTAGATCAGTGGTGGTCTATGGTTAAAAATATCAGGGATGCCGATGAGATTGATGCTCTTTACTGGGATGAATTCAAAGGTATGTTTCTTGAGAATTATTTTCCTAAGGCTATTTGACTTAGGATGGAAAAGCAATTCTGGGAATTGAGGCAAGAGGAAGACTCAGTGGCTGCCTATGAAGAAAGGTTCACTCGATTGGAAAGGTATGCTCCAAATTTTATCCGAGACCTTGATAGTAAAATCAATGATTTTTACTCAGGATTAAATCAAAAATATCAAAGGGCATTAGCTTCTCATGAGTTTATAAGTTATGAAAATCTTGTTTGATGTGCTGAGATGGTGGAAATGGAGTTTTTCGATGATCAAGTGTTCTATAACAACCAACAGAAGAACATACTGAGGCGGTAGGAGAAAGGTAAGAATTATTCAAAAAGGTATGATGGTAAGAAAACTAAGTTTCCAGTTTGTGATAAATGTGGCAAAATGCATGCTGGGGAATGTCTTTTGAATTCTGGAAAGTGATACCGATGTGGTAAGATGGGACATAAGGCTCGTGATTGCACTAAAAAAGATCAAAGTGAAGGTAAGACAAAATTTGATTTACAGTTAGTGAAATGTTTTATGTGCAATGAGAGGGGTCACTATGCAAACGAGTGTCCGACAAAGAGCTTGAGTGATGGAAAGCAGTTAGACTACAACCAGAAAGGGGTGGTGAAATCCTTTGCAACTACTTCAGCAGATGTCGGGCCATCAAATGAAGTTGTATCAGGTACTTTGTTTGTTTTTTCAGATTATTCTAGTGTGTTGTTTGATTCGGGGTCTACACATTATTTCATCTCTGAATCCTTTTCCAGTAAAATAGGAATACCATCTCAAGAAATGACTCCTGAACTTGTGGTAAAATCACCTGGGGGAAATGATGAGGCAAAAAGAATTTATAAGAATCTTCATATCCTTATCTGTGAAAAGAACCTACTTGCAAACCTTATTGTTCTACCTCTAGTAGAGTTTCATGTTATCCTGGGTATGGATTGGCTCTCTATTTACCATGCTAAGATTGGCTGTAGAGATAAAGAAGTTTCTTTTCAGAAAGACTTTCAGTTTGTGTACAAGAATGAACCCTTACTGTTGATATCATTTCAAGAGGCCGAGAAACTTGTAAAAGATGGAAATGAATGTTAGCTTGCACATATTGTTGAAAACAAGGGAACAGTTCAGATTAATGATGTGCCAGTGGTAAATGAGTACCCTGATGTTTTTCCTGATGAGTTTCCTAGAATAACACCAGATCAGGAAGTTGAATTTATTGTTGACATAGTTCCTAATGCTAAGCCAATTTCAAAACCCACTTATCGAATGGCTCATGTTGAACTTTTAGAGTTAAATAAACAATTGCAGGAGTTATTAGATAATGGTTTCATTTGACCTAGCACATCACAATGGGGTGCTCCTGTCTTGTTTGTTAAAAAGAAAGGTGGCTCAATGAGACTTTTCATTGATTATATGGACATGAATAATATCATTGTTAGGAACAAATATCCTTTTCCTCATATCGATGATTTGTTTGATCAGCTCCAGGGAGCTCAGTATTTATCAAAGATTGACCTGAGATCGGGGTACCATCAGTTGAAGGTAAAGGAAGCAGATGTTCTGAAGACTGCGTTTCGTACAAGATATGGCCATTATGAATTTGTAGTAATTCCTTTTGGGAAAACCAATTCACCTGCTTTATTCATGGAATTAATGAATAGAATCTTCCATGAGTTCTTGGATAAGATTGTAGTGGTATTCATTGATGATATTTTGGTGTTTTATAAAAGTAAAGAGGAGCATGAAAGACATTTAAGGGTTATCTTGCAAACCTTAAAAGAAAAGAAACTGTATGGAAAATTCAGCAAGTGAGAGTTTTGGATTCAACAAATTTCTTTCCTTGGTCACATTGTTTCTAAAGATCGGATAACCGTTGATCCTGCAAAAACAAAGGTTGTTGAAGAATGGACAAGACCCAAGAATGTAACATAGATTCGTAGTTTCCTTGGTTTGGCAGGCTATTACCAAAGGTTTGTTAGAATGTTTTCACTGTTATCTATTCCAATGACTAGGATAACTCAGAAGGGTGTTATGTTTATCTGGAAAAATAAATGTGATGATTTTTTTCAGGAATTGAAAAGAAGATTGGTGAATGCTCCAGTTTTTAACTACCTTCCAGGAATGGTGAGTTTGTTATATAAAGTGATTCTTCATTGAAAGGACTTGGTTGTCTCCTAATGCAGAATGATCAGGTAATTGCTTATGCTTTACGTCAGTTGAAAACTCATGAGGTAAATTACCCTACACATGATTTGGAATTAGCTGCTGTTGTTTTTTCTTTAAAAATCTGGAGGCATCATTTGTATGGAGTAAAGTGTGAAATATATACCTCTAACAAAAGTTTAAAGTATATATTCACTCAGAAAGAATTGAACATGAGACAAAAGAGATGTCTAGAATTAATCATGGATTATGATTGTACAATTCATTACCATCCAGGAAAAGAAAATAAAGTGGCTGATGCTTTGAGTCTAAAAAGTAATGCTTCATTAGCAATGTTGCATTTGGAAAATAATCCTTTGGTTAAGGATTTGATGAACTTTGGCATAGAAGTTGTTGGTGCAGGATGTTCTTATGATTTGATTCAGGTATCAGTGAGATCATCACTATCAGATAGAATCATGCAAGCACATGAAGCAAGAAAGTGAGTTACAGAAAAAGGTAGAGCTGGTTCAGAAAGGTAAGTTCCCTGAATTCAACAATGATAATGATTGTATTTTGATATTTGGGAAGATATTGTGTGTGCCTTGTGATTCACAGTTGAAGAGAGAGTTGTAATGTGAAGCTCATAGTTCTTCGTTTTCAGTTCATCCAGGCAGTACTAAGATGTATAGAGATCTTCGGGAGTATTACTGGTGGGATGGAATGAAAAGTGATATTGCTGATTTTACTATGAAGTGCTTGACTTGTCAGCAGGTTAAAGCAGAGTGGCATTTACTGAAAGGGATGCTTCAGCCTTTACCAGTGCCAGAGTGGAAATGGGAGAATATATCTATGGACTTTGTTGTGGGATTACCGAAGACATCTCGAGGTAATAATGCAATCTGGGTTATTGTTGACCTCTTGACCAAATCTACTCATTTCCTTGCTATACGAGATAGTTTTTCCCTAGATCAACATTCCCGTTTGTATCTTAAAGCGATAGTTAGGTTACATGGAGTTCATCTATCCATTGTATCTGACTGTGATCCCAGGTTCACTTCTAACTTTTCGAAAGGCCTTCAGAAGTCATTGGGTACTGAATTAAATTTTAGTACAGCTTTTCATCCTCAATCAGATGGGCAGTCGGAATGAAAAATTCAGACCTTGGAGGATATGCTACGAGCTTGTTAGATGGATTATCAGGGAAGATGGGACCAATGCCTTTCTTTGGTTGAATTTTAATATAATAACAGTTTTCATTCTAGTATACAGATGGCACTATTTCAGGAATTATATGGGAAGCTGTGTCGAACTCCAGGTTTTAGGGATGAAGTGGGTGAAAGAAAGCAGATGGGACCAGAATTGGTAGAAGAGTTGGCAAAAAAGTTTAGCTGATACAGAAACACATTAGAACAGCTCAGAGCAGGCATAAGAGTAATGCGGGCAACAGGGGGAAGGATCTATCTTTTGAGGTAGGTGATAATATTTTTTTCAAAGTCTCACCATGGAAAAGTGTGATGCGATTTGGTAAGAAAGGAAAGCTGATTCCAAGGTTCATTGGAAAATATGAAATTCTGGAGAGAGTTGGATCAGTTTCTTACCGAATGTCTTTACCTCCGAGTTTATCTCAGGTACACAATGTTTTTTATGTTTCGATGCTGAGAAAGTACATGCCAGATCTCTCTCATGTTTTGAGTCCAGAGGTACTTCAGCTGGAAGAGAACCTATCTTATGAGGAATAACCAGTCCAGAATCTTGACCACAGAGAGCAAGTGTTATGGAATAAGGTGACTAATCAGGTACAGGTTTTGTGGAAAAACCACATGATGGAAGAGGCAACATGGGAATCTGAAAATGCAATGAGGGATAAGTACCCCCATTTATTCGAAAAGTAAATAAATTGCGGGGACGAAATTTTATAAAGGGGGGAAGGATGTAACATCCCAAGTAAGTAATGAATAATATATTTTTTTATCTATGTCTATTAATTAATTAGACAGTGTTTTATAGGCTTAAAATGAAAATAAATCCAATCTTAAGCATGGAATACACTAATATTCTTAAAAGATTGTTTTACTGCATTTTGATGGAAAACCATTTTTAAATCAAACTTTTGACAGTTTTATAATATATATATGTCAAAATAAACATATTCATTATGATTGGGACATTGAAATTTACATTGGATAAATTTTTGGTATTTTTCTGACAATGTTCATTTTTTAATGAATATTGAAAAATACTACATTTTACATCAAAATTGATTTTTCATTTAATTTAATTATATGGTTAGATTATATATTTAATTGGTCATAAAGTTTAATATGAATATGTTTTTACCATTTAATCCAATGGTGGTCATTAGGATTAATTTCACTTTGAAATTGGTCATAAACTAATGTCAAACTTTTCATAGATATTGTTTCAAAAAAACCTGCTATTTGTTTTGACAATGGGAATTATTTTTAAACCAATTATTGCAATTTATGTTTTTTGAATTTGGTAAAATGGATTACATATTTGAAATCAGACGTTCCAAATTATGTAATTAATACTCTTTTGTTTTTGGACATTATGAATAGTAACGATGGTAATTATCTTTAATTATCTTGATTAATGACTAATCGGGTAGTTAAGGATAATAAAATAATATCATAATAATAAAAAATGACACCAAAATGTCTCCTAAGGGTACTGGTTGTCTCATGTCCGACCATGGGATTCCTTGTGCCAAACTTGGGGGCCCCATGAAATCACTTTTGTGAGAAAGTGACTTTTTATCTTTTTAATTTTTAAAGAATGTTAAATTTGACAAAGAATGTATCACCTAAGTAAAATATTACTATTTTTGTCTACAAAAATGATCATCTAGAATATAAATAGTAATTGGAACTATAAAAAGATTTTATACATCATAGTTTTTTTCTTCTAATTTTTAGACATTAAATAAATTAAATTATTTATGACATCATAATGATGCAGCGATGACCTCATTATTTGACGATTTAAATAAAATGGAAAGATAATGTAAAATCTAAGACCTGCACATGTACAAAACTTATTGGGTGGGTATATTTCGAACCCTTATCACCTTATCCTCGAATTATATCAATGTGGGACCTTTAAAATCCGAAACCCATTTGAAAATAAAGTAACATTTCTTTACTTTCCAATAGTGCCCCTCCTCTCCTCTTATAAAAGGCACCCACCTCTTCCTCCTTACCCACACACCCAAAGCCTTTGGCTCAGTAAACCCCTTCCCATTTTGTCTCTCCACATCCCTTTATTACTCCTTTAAGCCTCACTTTGGTCATAAGTCTTCCCAAGGAAGCATTTGAGCTCAAACCAAAGGGAGTTACCTGATTTTAAGGTAATGTCTTCACTTGAGTCCTTTTGTTTTATTTTCCTTCTCCAAACCCATAAACTCTTTTTATTCATTTCTTTTGTAACAACTCCAGTATCTTCGATATTCTAAGATTTTTTTATAAGAAGGATTTGAGCAACACTTACACACACCTACATCTAATGGTTAAAGGACATACTGTTTCCGTGGATGGTGAATTTATGCCTCCCGAAATGATGACTATGAAAAATTCTTTTAACACCTTCAAAGGTGGCCATTAAGATGACAGTATATTTATATATGATATATAATATGTTTATGTTTTCTTTAATCTTCTGTATTTTTCATTTTGGGCATACCTTTATGATTCCCATTATGGGTAAACGTGATATCTTCATTTAAGGAAGTGCGGACTACCGCCCCCTCAAAGTGATTGGATTCGTTAAATACCATATGTGGGATGTATAAAGGATGGAGTTATGATATTATATATGATATTACACTGGAATTATAATATACCTTTATATAATTATGATTCCATTCTATAAAATACGAAATATAAATGAAATTCGCGTTTATGCGTACGTACGGCTTACCGTCACCATGAACGGTGCATTTCATTTCTTACCTCTAAATGATTATGTAATATTATAAATGCTTTCATGTACTGGATATATATGATATATATGATATCTACATCATGAATACCATTCTTGATATAATGGATACATGAACAAATTGTAATTATAAAGGTCTTATTTTTGACTCAAGTACCAATGATCGTTAAAACGACCGTTATTAACATAATTAATTACATATTGTTCATGACATGGCAATAAGTGATATAAAAGGAATAATGAACTTGAAAAGGGTTCTTAAACAAGTAGAAATTTAATCAAGTTTATTATACATGAGATTATAGATCGACCGAGTCAAGTCGGACCCGAGGTACGAGACTTCGTCTCAATCTCCTTTCATTGAGGCATATTTTGTTTTATACACAACCTTCTTTTATAAGGTGTATAAAACCCTTTGAATTTTACATTTATCCAAAAGAAATCTTTTTTATATTAAGCATTTTACTAAACGAAAAAAGGGAATGTTTTGTCGTACGTATGCGGCGACAACGTCTTCTCTGCCGCCGTGACCATTATTTGAGTTTCAACTTCCTCTACAAGCCATACCTTCTTTTTAAAAGAAAAATAAATACCATGTTTTTCTTTTATTTTATTTTAGTATTGAAAATGGTTTTAATAATGTTTTTATATCAATGTGTTGTATTGATATCTTGTGATTGAAAGGTGGGAATGTTATGTTTCATTTATGCATGTTTTATGTGATACGATTATGTTGAGGTTCTTGGGCATTATTTTGAAGACGGGTGGTTCCATGATAATCTAAGGGCAGGTGAGACCGATATAGCTCTTAAATGCATTGGGTAATGTGAAGGAGTGAAACTTTAAGGTTTCTCCGAAGAGATTTAGGGAATATACTCTGATGGGTATTCCAAACGTAACCATGAGGGTTCCTCCATACGTACGAATGTTATGAATGCCTCAAGTTACCTTTCTGTATTATGATTTCTATGATTTATTCATAATTTGATGAGGTATGTTAAAGTTCTTATGTTTTATGGGTAAAGTATGATTTCATTATTATGTATATATGAACTCATGTCTCCTTTCCATATTTTTTTTATATAACCCATACTGAGATTTTTATGCTCATCCCAAGTCTTTTTTGAAATGTTTTCCATAGGTCAAGGGAAAGGTACATTATATGATGATAGTGTCAAGGAAGTGTCATGAAAGAATCCATGTTTTATTTTAAATAATTTCCATTGATGGGAAAAAATGAATACTATCTTTATGTAACCACTTTGTTTAAATGGGGAATGTAATGAATGTTTTATGATCTAATTCTCTAAAACTCAAACCTGAAAAGATCCTCAATGTATAATCTTGTAATAACTCATGATTAAGTAAGGTTTAAGGCTGGGGCCTTATATGACCAAACCATTCACCACTTTTAATAGTGATTTTATCAATTTTCTATTCTTTCAATTAACCATCCTCACATTCAAAACTCTTTCCATTAACAGATAAAAATCCAATAAGAGAGAGCTCAACTCCTTCCCCCTCTTTGGATTTTAATTATCTAATCCATCTGAGCTAAAATTAGACCACCGTTCATTGCATTAGATCACCCTTGGTATATCTATGTATCTTCTAAAATATGTTCTCGATTTCAGTCACCATCTTAAATTCCATCTCTATATGATATTATATACTTTTTTTGGAGTTTTCTTAGTTTATCCATCTTCTCTCATTTTATTTGGAGTTGAATGCTAATATAAGATGAGGATTCATCTACCGGAATAAGGTAGGCCGATTGTTACATCTCCTTAAATGTCTAATTGTTTATAATTTTTATTTTTGTGATGTATGCCAGACTCTCCATGGATGTATTCTAAAACTAATATCAATAAAATTTTTAACTCGGTATTAAACTACAAGTGATAAGGGACCTTTTTCATGGATTGTGGCTAAAATCCAAAACACAAACCACACCTTTTTTGTGGGTAAAGTTAAATTTTATTCTAATACCATTATTACCTAGTATTTAAACATCCCTTTGAGGTGTGTTGTTATTTATATATATATATATAAAAGTATCAATGGACCCATTTAAAATTAGAAGCACATGTTAAGACCTAATCTATTTCACACATGACATTATATAAAAATTATGTTGGGCTATATATGTATAATTTAATGATTAAATGGATTTGAATGAATTATATGTTTTGTGGATAACTAACTTATCACTAACCATTCATTACATTAATCCATGTGTGATACTTATATTCCGATTCATTATTACTTGTATATTTTTATAAGACAAATAAAATTAGAACATTCATTAGGAGATACTTGGATGCCAATTTAAAAATCCTTCGATGGACACACTATAAGAATAGAATTATAACATTCAATGGGAAATAATGGGATTCCAATTCATAATTCCTTCAATGGTCTTAAAAGAAAAATGTAATTATTTCATGCCATGTCTGATTCTTGGTTTACTATATTGAATTATTTTTATGGGCTCATAGTATAATGGGAATTATATCCTTATTTGGGTAATATATGGATTTTTATTCATAAAACCATAGAAAATATCATATGATATATAGAATTATTTCATGATAAATTATGATGTGGGTACTTTATATGAATTTATTATATATAGATAACTTATTTTTAAACCTTGGGTATGAATCCTATATTATATAAAATTTCCTATTATGCAATATATCTATATTTGGATAATGTAGGTTTGGTCGACCATGTATCCGTGAGGGGCCCATGATTGTCATTGTTTATTTTTACTACTAATTACATTTATTATACCTAAGAACTATTCATTTTATATTAAAATTTTAGATATTATTAGATGATGTTGGTGGTGGACTATTTACTTTTAATGAAACCCTGTTTGAGCCATGGTATGGTACCCAAATAGACGTAACTGTTTTTGGTAAGGATAAAGGGAAAAGACCAACAATGGATGCTTGATTTTGTACTAGGTCAGAGTATGGGGGTAGGGGAATACAATAGTTATTGAGATTATATTGGAGTTATCTTTTTTTTTCTAGACTTATTTATTGAATATATTTTCTATTAGCATGTTCTCCATTTCTAAATATACAATACATCATCACTTTTTATATGATACAATTCAATGTTATTTATGAATTTATTATCTAGATGATTTAATTTTTCTATCTCCATTCTAATGCTTATACTGAATTATATATTATTCACAACTATGATCCACTATTATAAAATAAGGTATATTCTTCCCAAAATACCACTATACAAAATCACTTTTATTTAGAATCTTCATACATATGGGGAGGTTCACTTGTGTACATGTGGCCACCCAGAAAGGTTACCTATGAATGAATTGGGTTAGAGACGCCACATTATGCACATATATAAATTAATATGGTGTATATGAACCCTATTGATATATTATATAATGTATAACTCTTTGATCATGATCTTTAATGTTACTTTCTATGTTACCTATTTCATGATGCATTTATTCCAATGTTAGAAAATTTCTTAATGTGTTCCGGATCTCAATTTCAATTCATTGTTACATGTTTTATGTTGTGTTCCATGATTTTTTTTATATAGAGTATTTATTTCCTCATGAATGATATTTTACACATTATTTGATATAAATAAAGGGTTTTACACAATAAAATTAGTTTACTTCATTCATTGTATTTTTTATTGAAGAACAACTAATGTTGTAAGGATATCTCATCTCAATCTTCGTCCTTTGATAACTATTTTGTTTGATGAACCTATATTCATTTATATGGTGCATATAATGTCTCATGACATAATATATATTGAATATAATTATACTCATAGTATTTTTTATTCCTTACCAAATACCATATTTTAAAACGGATTTTGGTTTTAAATGGATGTAAAGGGCCTTCTTTAAAAATAATGTTTTGGAGAGTTTAAGATATTTTGGCTAAACTATTTCCCATAAACTTCATTATCAATTTTCTAGAGTGTTAATTTAAAAACATAAATTATTTAATAAATTTATTTTCAATTTTATTTGATATTATTTTTAATTTTTATAAAAGAAAATTCCATTATATTTCCCTCATGGTTCACTTTTGACTCACTTTACAGATGTTTGAAGATATTTTTTTAACATTGGGGACATGGAAAAATTCTCCCAAAATCAGGGAAGTCATTATTTATGATGATTGATTCACAGTTTTACATTAATTCTGAATGTAAAACATTTATCATATTTTTACTACGAAGGTTAGTTTTTTTACCAAATGAATATGGTATTCCTTATTACATTGAAATATATATTTGTAAATTACATTATTAATTAGTTTTTATCTATTCTAAATCCTCTTAAATGATTCTAATGCCCAAATAGAGATATAATCTAATGGTACCACATATAATTTGTTATTTTATCATGGATCAAGATTCATTACTCGAATGTCTCTTATCTTATACTAAATCTTTATACCATCACTCCTGTTTAATGATCCAGGTTTGGAAGTGTATGTTTTTTTTCATTTTTTATCATGATCTTGGATTATGTTCTCATACACTTATTCTATTATTCTAATAATTGACTATATTCAATTTTATTTCATATTCTTATCGTTTTTCAGAATTTAAGATCATATTTATTATGTTTCCATTTCCATAGGTTATAAAGAGTGGTGGTAAGTAAAATATTTATTGAAGGGTTTTATTTGAGGTGAATTTTATGGTAAATGTTGAACAATTATCATGAAATAATAAAATATAGGTATATTTGGGAAACATCCTTTTGATGTAAAATATATGGTTTTATCTATGTAAAAATTTATCCTAAATATATATAACTAGAAACCTAAAAGATACTGAGTATGCAAGTGATTTTATATATTCATTTTGTTATGGATGGTTAACTTTTTAACGCATCTTTTCATATCAAATTTCTTGATGTAATGTGAATATACTAAGGAGATGATCTGTATGTATGAGTCTTATTCATTAATGTTCGAATCCATGAAAGAGTTTAGATAACTTTAGAGGTTATAATGTTTCAAATGAGGAAATTTTAAGAGTTAAAAATATCATCATGGGTTAAATAGATTATGTATAATAATAATATTTAAGGTATAGATAATCTTTCTATCATTTATATAAATAAAATATATAGTAGATGATTGAAATTTATTTTACCCATAGTTTTAAAATTATTGTTAGTTTAAAATAATTATACTAAATTTTTTGGGATGTAATTTGAATTGTATAAGATATCCTTTAAGGATATTTTTTTTAATATTTATGATAATTGATTTATTGAGATAGTTATCTGTGAAATTATTTAAGTTTAACTTTTTGTATAATTATTTAAATTTTCATATTATTTTATTATTTATCCATATGATGATTAATCAATTTTGGAAGTCATATTGTCGTATCATAATCATTTTTGTTTTATTAAAGACATAAGAAATATATTAACATTATTTTATTTAAATAAATATATATTAAAAGTCACATATCATGATATTGATCCCTATTTTATTTTAATCATTGAAACATAGGATGAAAGAGAGTTGGTGAGTAATATAAACAGTCAACTAAAGGATGACATTATGTTAATGGATTTGAAAAAATCATGTTAGTAAACTATTTCATATTTTATGTCTTAGTGGTAAATAAATACATCAAATCTAGAAAAAGTGTCTTGAAATTTAAAATTTAATCCCATAACTATCATTTATAAAAAATTTATGGTCTCTTATTCATATAGGGAAAATTTAATGTTATATTTGATGTTTATTCTATCATGAAATGTTTATCATAAATTATAACACCCTTGAGAATAATTCCCACCCATTTACTAATTTTTAACCTTTCATATAAAATTTTACACTTTTTTCCAATTCACCATTTATAATTTTGGAATGTGATCATGTTTTATTCTAATTGAAATTTAAATTTCATATATTTTAGTTAAAATGATGTTTTATTTTTCCTTTTAATGACAATTCATTTCAAAGTATGTATTTCAGTTTTTTTGATCATATGTTTTATATTTCACTCCATATATCATTTTGATAACCTTTAATCATTTTTCAAGGTTATAATTTTAGAGTTTATTTTGAAAATTATTCTGTTCAATGACTTATTTTACCTCTTAAAGTTTATTTTTTGAGATGTTTCAAATACTTTTTTTACCGAGAGATGATAAAATTACAAGGAAATAATTTTATTAAGAGGAGGAAAATGTACCATTAATCTATTTTCAATGAATACATTTTTATATTATAATGATATATTTTTAATTAATACTTTTAGTGTATATAAAGTGGAAAGATAAAGAACAGGGAGATAACCCATTATGTTTGATGAGTCTATGTGTTTTGATCTAAAAAATGACTGGTGATAGGGGAGTACGGCATACCATTAGCCTACATGAGGTGATATTTATATAATTTTATATTTATATTCTTTAAATTATGTCATGTAAATAGTCATTATATAGTTAAAATTAATGTTCTATCATCATAATCAGATTATTTTATTTAATGGTTATGCATATTCCCTTCACAAGGATTGTATCTTATTTATCTAAAAAATTATAATAATATTTGATATTTTTTAAAGGCTAATATATCTTATATATTTTTTTTTATATTTCATAATTTGTAATAAATAATTATATTATGGTATATAACATGAGTACACCAATTATTTTGAAATTGAAAGAGTTTTGATTTTCACTAAATTTGTTTACTATGCATTACATGGTTTAATTTAAAAGCCATAGTTAGGAATGTTAGATTTTTTATTTGATAATATGAACTTAATCATTTAATTCATCACATCATAATTATATTAGATGAATTTTTTATATTTTTATAAATTTATTGTTTTTCGTGTGAATTTTTAAAATACTATATTTCTATATACCACTCACTTTATGAAATAATTATTATTTATGGATAACATAAGAAATTATATAACATTTTTTATGGACCAATTATTTTTTTAATGAGAAAATTAAAAAATTAAAAAAATTTAAGTTAAATTTATGAACAAATGGTTGAAAAATGTAGGCACATGGTATATTTTAATAAATTTTGTTATTTTTCGTTATTATTAACACAGTTTTTTAATGATAAATTCTATTTTTTCATGGGAGTAATATAAATAAACCTTCATTTTTCATTAATTAAATATGAATTTTTATTTAATTTTCATTTATCTAAATTCATAGGCAAAAATGACGAAATAATCAAATAATTTTTTCAAAATACCTATCCCCTTGGACTACATATGAATTCACCATCACCTACTTCAACTCTATCTCAAAATACATTATTAAACTATGTAACTACCATAATACAACAATACACATCCTTACCCACTTATCTAATCTCATGGACATGATAGAAAACACACCACTGAAGGTGTTAAGATCAATTGAAATATAAACCATGAAAAATGTATTAGTTCTTAATCCCAAACCCTCCACATTCTTTTGAGATTAATTTATCATTATATCCTTCAAGAACCAATTTAATATTCTTCCATTATTATATAAACTTTACATATCATCAATTTGATTTATTTTATTTATATTATACTAATTCCATCTCATCAAACCCTTTTCATACCACATTTTTATGTTGAAATAACCATTTTTTGTAATTCTCACCCTTCATATATTATATGGGATAATAATAGTATAAAATATTTGAAACATAAATTCATGATGTTTACATGATTTCATTTTCATGCAGTTATTATACTCTTTATCACATATTTAATATTTATTAATAATTTATTTTTATAAAATCCTTTTATTATGTATTTATTATGTCCAAATATGGGGTTTTCAATGATGATATTTTCTATTCTAATTATCCACCTACTTTTTCTATCATGACCTGAGATCATAGATCTATGAACCTAGTCATATGACCACAGGGTTCTTCTATAATACATTGGATTATTTCCCAATACACCATAATATATCACCAGCTTTGGTAAGTTGTCAATTTAATGATTTTTCCAATATTCCAATACTTTTTCTTCTAGTGTTCTTTTTCCTCAGTCACACACACTATAACCAATCAAATTTTTGAATTATTGATATTAAAATTTATTTTTAAATTTCCATTCAGTGGGTGATCCAAATGTTATATTTGGATTTTTAATTTAAATTTAAGAGTTTAAACTTTAGAAAGTGTGGTTTTATATAGTGTTTAAAGAATGAGGGTTGACTCGGGTGTTTAGTGGTGGTTCGGGAGAGCTTGAGGCTTGTTCAGAGCCTAGAGAACCATTTTTTGAAGAAAACAAAAGATGAAAATGGTTGGAAAATAATTAGTAGTAAACATATGGATTAATCATGTGACCCAGTAAGAGGAGGTGCATGGTTAGTTTAACCGTACATAGGTGTAAACATGGTCAATTAGGGTGAAGAAGTAAACCATAGATTGATGCACTGGTTGAGAATTGTTTTCCAAATCTATGTTCTAATCCCGCATGTGTAGTTCCACTTCGGAAGTGAGCCCACATGGTTGGTGCATGGTTTGGAGAAACCGTATGTCCAATCCATGAAAAGCATTAATGGGGTAAAATTAGATTTCATTCCCTTTTTTCTTTAACCATTAGTCATCATTATGCACACATTCACACAAAAACAACCTTGGATGTGTTCCCCTATTCTCCTCCAAATAATGGAGCCATCTACTTTAATCAAACATAAAATCATCAACCATCAATTATGTTGGATAACCATCCGTAATAAAATGATTCATAATTCTTTTTTTCTTTATTTACCTATCTATATTTGATTCTAACTCTATTCAAGAAAGGATCCCCTATTTTTATGGTGTTTGTCTATTCATTCATTTTCTCTCAATTCATATTGAATCAAATCATTATAATGGATTCATAATTTTTCCTAGGCATGAGATAGGTAGTCTAGGTAATTTCATCAAAGTCTATTTTTTAATAAAATTCTCCATTGCGTTTAATGCTGAATTTTTCATGTGTCAAACATTAAATTAATATATAATTATGTATAACCTAATGCATAACCTTTATTAGTCATCATTTATTTAATTTCATTGTTGAATTTTTCTTACCTAAACTTGATCCACCACTTTTAAGTGTGATGCTCCTATTCATTTTCTCTGTTTCATCTAGAAAATTAATTCAATCTTCTTGGGTGTTGTTTTAGATGATTATGATCATAATGATTTTCATATCCATTCAATACCATTTTATGTATGTTAACCTATACCCCTTGAGGGAATTATTAGTAGAAATTAAATTAAATTGGGTATTATTATCATGCCTATATTTTATTATAAAACCACATATGAGGTGTGTTATCCTAGCCAATGAGAAGGAAGAATATTAGGGATATATTTAATTATAAAATGGGAATGCTCTTGTACATGTTACATAAGATACATATAAATGGAATGGAAGATTATATGAACTAATTTGTTACTTATAAATGAAATTGTACAAATTTAATACATGAATTATGATATGTCATGATTATGAATATGAACATTTTATTATTCGTACAAGGATTATGATTTAGAATGATTACCAAAAAAGATACAATTTTTTATTAAATTTAAATGGCCCGATAACTTGTATCACACCTAGAGTGAACCTTGTATTCCCATGTAGGAATTATTGTGATGGGCTCATTTTTTAGAAGAATTGTACTAAAAAATGAAAAATAATTGGGTCCCTTCTATGGAATTCATTATACGGGCTCCCAGGTTGAATGAATTATAACACGTAGGGGGTGGGCATGGGTTCTTACATAGAACTCCTTGGATATATTCAATAGGTAGATGTTGTTTTGTTACCATATAGTGGATACCAAGTTCCCTAATGGAGTACCTCAATTGGGATAAATGGTAAATGCGAGTGAACCATTCCCTGAGTGAAACCTGGTTCCCTATATGGTCTAAAATGAACATGCAGAGAGGGTGATTCCTTTAAACCATTCCATGAGTGAGCCTTGGGATTCTTATACTAAATGACTAGTATGGAATCATAAAATGATGAGTCTTTTTATTATATCTTAATCAATGCATATGTTCCATTTTTACATAATTCTTTATATAGGCTTATGATTTAAATTTATTAAATGAAATGATGGGTCATCCAAGCCAGATTACATGCTTGGATTCGATCAATGCATTAATTATATGGGGACCTCGTTATATTTCATTCATAATAATATAACACGATAATTATAGTTCATATTACTTATTATACAATGTTTTCTTGGGTCTACCCTGGAGCCCATATGAAATTCATATAATTATTACTTTGTCTATGTCCCCTAGCTGGGATGTTCTAGTTGATACCTTAATTATGTAAGTGACTCTTATGCCGTTATTATATATGGATTCCATAGTCTCATGTCGTTTTTCCTCATCCAAAAATATATATATATTCATTTATATGTTTCCATACATGAATATATATATATATATGTTTCCATTTTAGAGATATTCCAACATATTTTGATGTATGTATGGTCAACTGGGATTCCTTTGGAGGAACCCGATCCCAAATTATTTACAATTATTTTTTTACTTCCTTATTGATATACCATCCCATTGTAGTAATTTATACTCATATAATGGATATAACTAGACATATTTGTTAAATGAATAATAAGTATATCTCATTCATTGTTTAGGCCACCATTAGATACCCTAATAGACCTCAGGGTTTCAAGGTTATGATTAATATTTAAATTGCATACTGTTATCCATTTATTGTTTTTTTTCATGGCAGGGGATGTTAAGAGCATAATACTGTTTGAGTTTTCCAGATTCTTATAGATATATTAAGTGGGTTTTTAGTTCATTTCATCATCCTTTAATTTTATCTCCTACTGAAAGGCAATTTCTTTGCACATTGTATCATGTTCATGCATGGTTGTATTATTTTTTATTTATATGTCATCTTATTTATTAACATTTCCATTACTTAATACTTCATCCACCGTTTATTATTATATTATTAAATCATCTGATAGTCTAATAATATGTGTATAGTATCCACACCATAACATCATTGGATACCCACTACTATTCAGAAGTCTCTATCATTGGGGGAGGCACACTTAAAGCCATGTAGAGACTGGTCAAGTTACTATTTATAGAGTAAGCCATGTAGAGACATTACAATGTAGCATCAAAGTTTATTTTTATTTTTTTTCAATATATTTTGGGATATTATAGAGGAGACTTGGAATGTGTTTTAACTTGTTAAATATCTATACCATGGAGTTCTCAACCCATGCGTGGGGAAAATACTAAGTGTCTTGGTTTGGGAATGGTGCCCGTGTTGTTCATTATTACATTTTATTTTTATTTCACATTGAGCGGTTTATGTACATTACACTACTTAAAGATTTATGAAATGTATGGTATTTTACCCTTGGTCATATTTAATAAGAAATTATTATTACATTCATCATTATTGACACATAGAGATTCATATTCCATTTATATTATGTGCCACATAGATTAATGTTTTTAACTACCTAATACTTATTTAAAGTGGATAATGTGATTTTGCTGCATTCCTTTTGATGTACCATGTGTAGGTGATTAGGTAATATCATTTACTCATATACCATGACTTTGTGGTTTAATTTTTATATTCCTACAATATTAAATACAATGTGATAACATGACTTATCATAATTATGATATAAGATTGGTTATTATTGTTTTTTCGTCAACCGAAATGGGTTTTCCCATATTACATAATGATAAGAATTTAATTAACCAAATATGAAATTTTTGATCCAAGAAACATTTGTTCACTCAACTTAAATGTTAGTGGTTATAATTAAATTGGGGCCAGATACTATTTATAAAGAGTATCATCCTTTATAAATTTGAAGGGGTGACCCATATAATTGTACAATATTAAATGGACATTCAATATTCCAAAATAAATAGTAAAAACATAGTTGAAGCTATATGAATTCAAATTGTTACTTATAAGGTAATGAACCATTATAACATGGGAAAATTAATTTTCAAATATGAGGAAATTTTTTTTGATAAACCCATTATGTTTGTTTCCAATATTTAAAAAATCAACTGTTATTTGGTTGCATTTGGATCGATATAGGTTGGGGTGACTAAAACCTCAATGGTCACCCATATTTTGATATTCTATGGTACTTAACCCTATTGGGGTATATTCATGATATATATATATATATTGTTATTTAATGGGACAATAAACAATTATATGGTGTTACATATAAAAAATATATTGGCATCATGCTAGACCGATCCTTTTAAATCAATAAAATACCATTTATATACTTTTGAGTTATGTAATCATGATGCATTAGTTAATCAATATTTTAGTTATAACCTAATGAAGTTTTTCATATATTTATTAGAATTATGATTTTCTTTAACTAAGTAAAAAATAATAATATGTAAGGACAAATAAAATGGACAAAAAGGTATTTATAAGATAAATTACCTAAATTTTGATAGGATTCCAACTATATATATACTGAGTTAAAGGTAGTATGATATAACATGACTAGGTTTCTTTATGGTATTATCTAATTAAAGTGCCAAGTATATCAGTCTTTTATAACTGGTACTTGATATTCATTAATTGAGGCTTTTAATTGTTTAAAATAAATGTGAATTAGAGAAAATACATTGAACGAAAATGTAATGTGGTGTTCTTAGTTTTACGCCACGTGTAATGGTATATTAAAACATTCCCTATGTTATGGAACAGATGGGAATGGGTGCATTTCCTATAGGATTTGTTGAAATTTTTCATTTATTGTGATATTAGAGGTTTGATCGGTAATCCTAGTGAACTATTTGGTATGATTTTTTAATAGGGTTACTGATTTCTATTTTAGTATGGGGATATTATAGTAGAGGTATCCCCATTAAAAATTAAATCAACTGGTAAATACTTATAAAGGGTTTCAAATGCGAGGATACATTCAGGTGCCATTCAGTCAGTTATATATTCAATGGCCATGGTCGTCTGCGTAGCCATTATACTAACCCTTCTTCTCCAGTGATAGATTACAAAATGAGTCTTTTTCTAGGTTAATAGTCATATGATATAATATAAATATAGATAAATAGTTTGTATGGACCATTAAATAAAGGTATGAATAGGGTAAATATGTCTATGTAAAGTATCAAAAGATGTGATGTTCTGTTAAGGAAATATTTAAGTAGTACACATTGATGCATGTGGTACTCATCTAATTAATAAAATGGTACATCTATCCAGATGAGTTCACTAGAACATCATTTAAATCTTAATTTATTAATTTTTGAACATAGGTCATCTCTGAGGTTGGGTTACCTCATCATTAAAGGAAATATGTCTCATCTCAATTCATAGGATCATGTTGTATAATGATTATTTGTTGTAATATTATTAGGATGTTTGGATTGTATTTTATGCTTGATTTTAGTGATGTTTATGAGGGTGACATAGGGGTATGTCTCATGTATGTATATTATGAATTTGATCTTACACACGTTTAAGTGGATTATTTTATCTATCTTTCGAATATGATCTTGGTAAAATAATGATAGAGACATCCAAAATCTATGTTTGGTGGTGGATATAGAATGTTCCATGGAACCATTTTCATTTATAGAAAATATAGACTAGAATACACCTAATGATAGGATTTTGTGTCAAACATTGTTCACATTTAATTAAAAGTAGAGTGATAACACCTGATAAAATACCACTCGAAATGGTCATGATGACTTTGGAGATCAAGTCAAGCCGATGAGTCTGAGCTTCTAGTCCATTAAAAATGATTGAGATAAATCCCAATTTTTGGATTTGGATAGAGTCATCATGCAAGATTTGTACATGTGTTGTGCAAGCGACCCATAAGATGTAATGTTTCTATTGTATGTCAGTGCTAGAAAGGATGCACAATGATGAAATTTTTAGTTGTGTGTTGAACCTTTGAAGAAATCATTGGTAAATGATGGACTATGATTGGGTTTCATGAAACAATCTTGGAGTACATTTTTAGTGAGTGAATCATGGGTTTTTAGAGATTACTTGTTAGAAGGTTCATCCAAGATCTTCAAAATAAGTCCTCTAGAGGAGGTTTGACTATTCCTTCCTACATATAGTTGGATTCATTTGGTTGGAAACAATACAAGACACTTCTTCTTGGATATCACAGGAGTGTATTAGATCTTATTGTTAATCATTTCTATCCTCTTCGTTTACTCTTGGATTTGTGATTATCACTCCCCTTATATTCACATCATCTAGATTACGTTAAGAATGAACCAGTTATATCCAAATATAATGAATTACATTAAACACCATGTTGGTCTGATAAATATACTCGTTCGAAGATGTACATTGGAAGCATGGATAATATAAGTTGTGTGGATTGTCCTTAGTGATATTGAGATTACAAAGTAGGAATTCCATGGGATGACTAATTGGTACTAGGTGATCCGTTTACATGATCATTGGGAGAAATAATATAGTTTTGATCTGACATAATTATAGATAAGTGGAATTTTTTTATCTACTGACATCTCACTTGTAATATGTTGAAATTTAATTTCATTGGATGAGATCTTTAGTCTCTATTAGTTGATTCCATGGTTTCACTGGACCCACAGGGTTGCTCAGATGATATGATTAGTGCATGATGATCTAAGGGTGCTAGATTAGATATTCACCTTTTTTTATTCTATAACAAGACAAAAAAATCAATTCGATATAGGGAATCACTGGAAGGTGGTTACAGGAATTGGGGAGAGTGCTCAGAATATAATCATCATGCCTTGGAATAATCGATTCATAATCCGGTTTTGGATGTAATGATTATTATATTTGGGTATATTTAAGGATAGTCAACTAATAGTGGATGCACTTTCATTTTTGTAGTTTGGTTGAATACAGTCATTGAGTAACCACTTCAAACACATTGTTAGGATGAGATGAGTATAGTGTAGAGGTAAGCCATAAATTTTAATAGAAAATAAGATGAGACCAAGATAAATGTATTAAATTGGAAATCATACATTAAATCAAGTTAAGAATCATGTTTAGAGAATAATTATATCACTAATGGATTGTTTTATTATGTAATAACATTGGTGGAAAGTACCATGGATCAGAATTGGCAGATAAAAGTTAGAACCTCTAATAGTAATCACCATGAATTGGAAAAAGAGAGAGATAACGAAGGTATGGAGTCCCAAGATGGGTTTTCTCTATTATGTCCCATCTTGTTTATTTATTTTTGGTAACAAGTAATGGATCATGTTTTATCAAATTATGTACCATGATATTAATGTTTCTATTGGAAGTGTGTTGAGAGTTTTTAGATAAAACATAACCATTTAAATGAAACTTCATCCCCTAATTAAGTAATTTTTGGGTTTCATTATAGCCCAAGGATTCTTAGGAATGG
This sequence comes from Viscum album, assembly GCA_963277665.1. Classification (NCBI taxonomy): domain Eukaryota; kingdom Viridiplantae; phylum Streptophyta; class Magnoliopsida; order Santalales; family Viscaceae; genus Viscum; species Viscum album. The sequence goes on from OY728164.1 coordinate 794,327,065, forward strand.
TAATTTCTATGGTAGGAAAGTTGTAACATCCCAAGTTTATTAATAATATAATTTCAACATAAAAATTATCATTTCATTTTGTGGATGGTCCATATAAGGCCCCAGCCTCAAGCCTTACTTAATATTGAATTAAATGAGTAATTCACATTGAGGATCTTTTCAGGTTTAGAGTTTTAGAGAATTAGGACATAACTATTACATCTCAAAAGATTAAAAAGTAGCCGCTTCTACTAAATTTCCATAAAATAAAAACTCTTAAAAAGAAACATGTATAGTTCCATGTTTTAGGTAGCATGACTTTCCCTTGATCCCATCTTTGGCCCTATTCCACGCTATGTCCTGTGAAAAACATTTCAAAAACTTGGTATGAGCATAAGAAGCTCAGTAAGGGATACACAAAGAATGAAAACTGTTAGTTTTTCAAAACAACAAGTAAACCATGGATACTTTATCAATGTAATACTTTCCACCTTCTTGAAGTAGTAAAAAATCTTCACTGAAAAAAATATCATTACTTACCTTTTTGTAACCAAAGGATTACCATAAAACCCATATAAAGAACACATAACATATATAAAGGTAACTTGGGACATAAACATACTTATGTGGAATAACCATACGGTCGACTTCCACACTTATCACTTAATGGAATAGCCATACGGCCAATTTCCATACATACTTAATGGAATAGTCATACGGACAACTTCCATACCCAATGCATTGGAGGATATAACGTAACCACACGTCCTGGTATTCACGGCACCACCCATCATATGGTTTATAACGTAACCACCCGTTAAAATGTCCAAGTACCAATATAAAATCTTAAAACATAAATCCAATATAAATGAATGATAACATCACAATATATCATAATAGAATCCTTTATCAAAACCATTTTCAAAACCATTTAAAACATTTAATAAAGGGATTTTTGAATCAAAGTGTCCCATACCACCTTGAAGCTTAAAATTTTAAAACATTAATATACATATAAATAAATCCTTAAAACCATTTTTAAAACGTGGATATTAATAAGAACAAATAATTAAAACATTTAAAATGACATTTTTGGTTAAAGGGGTTTTACCAAAATTAGAGACACTTCAATACAATAATTGAGGAATAACATTTAGTCAGAACTTTATAATATCATGAGAATAAATGGATTCATGATATAATACTCCAAAGGACAGTATATACACCATATAATAGTGAATTGGTGCTTAACAACAATGAACCCTCAATAGAAATGTCAAATGTGATGAAATCCCTTATAAAGAAGGTATCCTTAAATTAAGGACAACTTAATCTCAAAAATATGTGTGAAAAATATAAATACACCCAATATAAGTGGATATTAAGTGTAAAACAATAAAAGTTCATTCACACATATTCAATGGATGACATATTCAATGACTACATGTTGAACCCAAAGAAATCGAAATTGGGTTAAAAAGTTCCCTTGACAGCCTAACGACATCCCATCAAAATGAGTTGATGAGAGATAAAAAGTGTATCTCATCATTTGGACATAAAATTTACATCAATAAGGATATATGAGAACATATCCCAACATAACAATATGTAAATTAAAAGACCCAACAAAAGAAGTCTTTTAAAAAAGATGAGGGTGAAAGGTCCCCTTACCGACTTGGGTATCTTTCAAAACATACACCCCATGAAAGAAGGACAATAGATCATTGATGTAAATACTCATAAACGAAATTATATTACACAAAGAGTATAATAATGGGCAGTACATACACCACTCAATGGAATTTGTGGCAAATGTAGCATAAATCTCACGGGAATAAAAGTGAGATGAAAAATCCCTTACGAAAACTCGGCAGCCTAACGCCGCCACATAAAACTTCCGAATATGGATTGATGAGATCAAATAGGGTATCTCAACAAATTACAATAAAATGTACAGAAAGAGGAATATAAAAGAACATACCCCAACATTACAATGAGGAGCTTAAAAGAATTGACATAAAGGAGAGTACATAAAAAGAAAGAGAGCGGTTAGATCTCTTACAAAAGTTCGGCAGCCTAACAGCGCCACTCAAAACTTCCAAAATGGATTGATGAGAGAGAATAGGGTCTCTAATCACATGAACATAAAAATTACAGTAGGATTAATATAAAAGAACATCCCAATCATAATAAATATGAGCTTAGAAGAAATGACATAAAAGATTGTACTTATAAAGAAAGAGAGTTGTAGGATCCCTTACCTCGGGTCCGACTTGACTCGATCGTTCTTTAATCTCCTGAATAATAAACTTGAGTTAATTTATAATTCCTCAAGAACCTTTTTCATGTTAATTATTCCTTTTATATCACTTATTACCATGTCATAAACATTATGTAATCATTTAAGTTAATAATATTTGTTTTTGCGATATTTTGTTCTTAATTCGAAAGTGGACTTCTTACAATTACATGTTGTTCATGTGGCCAAATGTTTATTATATAAAGAATTGTATTAATGATGTATATATCATATATGTCATATATATCCAGTACATTCATGTATTTATAACATTACATAATCATTTAGAGGTAAGAAATGAAATGCACCGTTCATGGAGACGGTAAGCCGTACGTACGCATGAACGCTACTTTCATTTATATTTCGTATTTTATAGAATGGAATCATAATGATATAAAGTTATATTATAATTCCATTATAATATCATATATAATATCATAGTTCCCTCCTTTATACGTCCCACATGTGGTATTTAACGAATCAAATCACTTTGAGGGGGCGGTAGTCCGCACTTCCTTAAATGACGATATCGCGTTTACCCATAATGGAAACCATAAAGGTATGCCCAAAATGAAAAAAAACAGAAGCTTAAGGAAAACATAAACATATTATATATCATATATAAAAATAGTGACATCATAATGTCCACCTTTGAGGGTGTTAAATGAGTATTGAACAATCATCGTTTCGGGAGGCAGAATTTCTCCATCCACGGAAACCGTATGTTCTTTAACCATTTGATGTAGTTGTGTGAGTGTGTAGCTCGAATAAATCTTATAACAACATCCAATTATATTTAAGATACTGTTGTTGTTACAAAAGAAGTAAATAAAAAGAGTTTAGGGGGTTTGAGAAGCAAAATAAAACAAATCAACAATAGAGAATGAATTACCTTTAAAAGTGTAACTCCTTTTGATTTGAGCCTAAAGGCTTTCTTTGAAAGGATTATGCCCAAAGGGAATCCTCTAGGATGAGGACAGGGATGTGGAGAGAGTAAATGGGCAGGGGTTGGCCGATACAAAAGCTTGAGGAGTGTGTTAAATGAGGTAGAGGTGGGGGCCTTTTATAAGAGGAGAGGAGGGGCACTTTTGGAAAGTAAATAAATATTACTTTATTTGAAAATGTGTTTCAGTTTTAAAAGGTCCCACATTGATATAATTCGTGGATAAGGTGATACGGGTTCTAAATACACTCATCCAATTGGTTTTGGACATGTTTAGTTGATAGATTTTACATTATCTTTCCATTTTATTTAAATCTTCAAATAATGATGACATCGCTGCATCATTATTATTTCATAAATAATTTAATTTATTTAATGTCTAAAAATTATAAAAAAATTACTATGATGTAGGAAATCTTTTTAACTTTACAATGGCTATTTATAATAAAACTTATGACTTGTATAACCCCACTTAAAAATTGTTTTAGTAAAACATGTCATGTTTGTGTCAATTTTAATTTTACATTAAATAAAATGTTATTTATGTCATTTCCCAACCAAAGTGGATCCATGGGGTCCCCAAGTTGACCTATGGCTTGTCTTGGTCGGCCATTACACATGAAATGAGGTTAGGACATGTTTCAAGTTCATTTCATATTATTAAAACATTATTTTTACCTTAAACTACACTAATTACCTCTAATCGCGATTAATGAAAAAAAGTTACTATTCACCAAAAAATTATTTTCATCCCATTGAACCACATTTTACATACTAATGACAATAATGTATGTCGGATTTTCAAAATTCAATACACATTAGTGGTAAACTTTCATTTAACTGAAAAATCAGTTTGCTTGATTACCACTTAGTGGTTTCACTATTCATCAAAAATTGAAGTTTTTCAGAACATTACCAAAAATTCACCCTAAGATATATTTGATATTACAAATTCAAAAATGAAGGATATTTTACAAAATTCATAACATATAAGTCACATTAATTAATTTAATAATTAATTCCCGCTGTCAGAGCAAATAGCGTGTTTTTATGAAACAATAAGTATCAAAAGATTGACACTAGTTTAAGTCCGATTTCAAAGTGAAATTGATTCCAACGACCACTATTGGATTTAATGGTAAAAATATTTTCTAATTTCACTTTAAAACCAATTCAAAATATAATCTAATCATATAAATAAATTATATAAAAAAGAGGTTTTGAATTAAAATACAACATTTTACACTATTCATTAAAAAATGAACTTCATCAGAAAAATACCAAAAATTTACACAAAGTAAAATTTAATGTCCCGATTCTAAAGAAGAGTTTTATTTGGTCCAAAATAATTTATAAGAGTGATCAAAACTATATTTAATGACGATTCTCCATCAAAAGGTGATAAGTGAACCTTTAGTGAGAACTAGGGCATATACGCCTAAAATTGAATTCTTTCTGTATTTTAAGCCTTTATCTTTTTTTGGATATGTCTAAAAACATTTAAAAACATATATAATCATATTTTAGTTATTTATATCCATTCCCGCAAATACAACGACTACATGTTAACTACCATCTAAAATAATATTATTTTATTATAATAGTGCAACGTAAGATTCCCAAGAAACTCGTTGTTGCATGTTGGGTACGCCATCGAGCATAGCGTCCCCTTTAACGTCATTTCAATATTTTATTCACAAATATTGATAAATATAAAGATAACATATTCTTTATTTACCTGGGGTGTTACATCATTCCCCCCTTTTGGGAATTGCGTCCTCGCAATTTTAAAATTGGGCTTGGAAACATCGTTGAAAGTCCCACGTCGGAACAAGGTTCGGTAAAACAATCACTTTAAAATAAAGAAAGATAAGTACAAAGGTCACCCGAGTTAACCCATACTAGGATTCCAAGTATGAAAACATGGACATGGAGGAGAAAACATAGGGTCATGTTCTGATGGAGAGTGATAGAAAACATGTTTAGGAGAAAGTTAATAATGAGAAAATCACAAACTTGTGATGGGTTAAACGGTATTCGATTCCCCAGTAGGAAAAGTTAATAGAAAACATTTTTGATTTAAGTTACTATTTATTGAGGAATTTATTCACAAGGAAACATAATCACTATCATGTTGACTCTCAAATTTTATTAGATTCCATACACAAAATCATATTTTCTCCAAAAGGCGAGTATTTAGGAAGACTTGTTCAAATTAAGATTACTATAATCAACTTATAGAGAATCACCTAATCCAAAAAAGAGAACTATATACTTCCCATGTCTTTAGACTTTAACCAAAACCAAAACCAAAGAGGCTAGTACAAGGTCAGATAATCCAAAAAAAGATAACCCTTTATAAAAAGCAAATCTATTTTTAATCTCAAAAATTTTTCCAACAAAACCCAAAGTTCAACGAGGACCATCCGATAAACAAATTTGTCCATAAAAATTCCTCAAAGTAAACCAATCTAAGAATGAAACCCAAACATTTGAAGGATTTAGTCACATAGTCTTCCAAGTTAAATCGTAACATTTATCTCCAAACAACATCAGTTGCTCCTAAAGTCCCGTATTGAAATGTAATTAACTTAATCACATATCCTCCATGATAGGTTAATCATTTTCATAAATAACCCAAAATCAACTTACTCTTAATTCATAAAATCATATAACTAGAATGAATCAGTCAAACTAACCAGGGACTTCACGTAGTCCAGTGGTAGATGATAAATACCAGTTGCACTTTGGTTGTGGGTTCGATTCTCGCAGCTTTGTCCGACGCGACGGGTTGTCACACGGTTTACGTGTTGTCCTTTTTCCAAAACTATATAATTCTTAAAACATTCCCCAAAATGAGATAAAATATTCAAGAATAATCATAACATATTTTAACCTCAAGTTTATCTCATTCCTTTCATTTTCCATCATATCATAGAGTAACCCATAATTACCTAAAAATTAAGTATCATATAAACCCTAATGGTTACATTAATAATTATTACCTGAATTTCCACATTGAGATGGCCATATCGTACATGATGCATTAGAGAACTCACCAAGGTTGAAGTGGTTGATCATGACTCCTTGATTGTTGGTTTAGAACAACCACAAGTTTCCTCATTGAATCCCCCATTTTATCTAGTATCTTAATCATAGAACCACCATAGTTTCCTTCAAACCCATTGTCACTTTGGTTCCTGCTAGATCCACCCATTAACTAAAACCAAAAAGGTCAGTGTGAGTATATCAACATATCCATCATGTACTAATGAGGAAGATAAACACTATGATATTCTTACTCATTCACTTTATCTAAAACTAGGACTCTTTCTGAAATCCTAACCATTATGGTAATGTCACTTGTTCTTAGAGAATACCCTAACCTCTAAAGTTATCTAAACCGACCTTTGATACCAACTATAAGGCCCCAGCCTTAAAACTTACTTAATATTGAATTAAATGAGTAATTCACATTGAGGATCATTTCAGGTTTAGAGTTTTAGAGAATTAGGACATAACTATTACATATCAAAAGATTACAAAGTAGCCGCTTCTACTAAATTTCCATAAAATAAAAACTCTTAAAAATAAAAATGTATAGTTCCATGTTTTAGGTAGCATGACTTTCCCTTGATCCCATCTTTGGCCCTATTCCAAGCTTTGTCATGTGAAAAACATTTCAAAAACTTGGTATGAGCATAAGAAGCTCAGTAAGGGATACAAAAAGAATGAAAACTGTTAGTTTTTCAAAACAACAAGTAAACCATGGATACTTTATGAATGTAATACTTTTCACCTTCTTGAAGTAGTAAAAAATCTTCACTGAAAAAAATATCATTACTTACCTTTTTTTAACCAAAGTATTACCATAAAACCCATATAAAGAACACATAACATATATAAAGGTAACTTGGGACATAAACATACTTAAGTGGAATGACCATACGGTCGACTTCCACACTTATCACTTAATGGAATATCCATACGGCCAATTTCCATACATACTTAATGGAATAGTCATACGGCCGACTTCCACACCCAATGCATTGGAGGATATAACGTAACCACCAGTCCTGGTATTCACGGCACCACCTGTCATATGGTTTATAACGTAACCACCCGTTAAAATGTCCAAGTACCAATATAAAATCATAAAACATAAAACCAATATAAATTAATGATAACATCACAATATATCATAATATAATCCTTTATCAAAACCATTTTCAAAACCATTTAAAACATTTAATAAAGGGATTTTTGAATCAAAGTGTCCCATACCACCTTGAAGCTTAAAATTTTAAAACATTAATATCCATATAAATAAATCCTTAAAACCATTTTTAAAATGTGGATATTAATAAGAACAAATAATTAAAACATTTAAAACGACATTTTGGTTAAAGGGGTTTTACCAAAATTAGAGACACTTGAATACAATAATTGAGGAATAACATTTAGTCAGAACTTTATAATATCATGAGAATAAATGAATTCATGATATAATACTCCAAAGGACAGTATATACACCATATAATAGTGAATTGGTTCTTAACAACAATGAACCCTCAATAGAAATGTCAAATGTGATGAAATCCCTTATAAAGAAGGTATCATTAAATTAAGGAGAAAATCAATCTCAAAAATATGTGTGAAAAATATAAATACACCCAATATAAGTGCATATTAAGTGTAAAACAATAAAAGGTAATTCACACATATTCAATGGATGACATATTCAATGACTACATGTTGAACCCAAAGAAATCGAAATTGGGTTAAAAAGTTTCCTTGACAGCCTAACGACATCACATCAAAATGAGTTGATGAGAGATAAAAAGTGTATCTCATCACTTGGACATAAAATTTACATCAATAAGGATATATGAGAACATATCCCGACATAACAATATGTAAATTAAAAGACCCAACAAAAGAAGTCTTTTAAAAAAGATGAGGGTGAAAGGTCCCCTTACCGACTTGGGTATCTTTCAAAACATACACCCCATGAAAGAAGGACAATAGATCATTGATGTAAATACTCATAAACGAAATTATATTACACAAAGAGTAGAATAATGGGCAGTACATACACCACTCAATGGAATTTGTGGCAAATGTAGCATAAATATCACGGGAATAAAAGTGAGATGAAAAATCCCTTACGAAAACTCACCATCCTAACGGAGCCACATAAAACTTCCGAATATGGATTGATGAGATAAAATAGGGTATCTCATCACATTAAAATAAAATTTACAGAAATAGGAATATAAAAGAACATACCCCAACATTACAAAGAGGAGCTTAAAATAATTGACATAAAGGAGAGTACTTAAAAAGAAAGAGAGAGGTTAGATCTCTTACGAAAGTTCGGCAGCCTAACGACGCCACTCAAAACTTCTAAAATGGATTGATGGTAGAGAATAGGGTCTCTCATCACATGAACATAAAAATTAAAGTATGAGTAATATAAAAGAACATCCCAAACATAAGAAATATGAGCTTAAAAGAAATGACATAAAAGAGTGTACTTATAAAGAAAGAGAGTTGTAGGATCCCTTACCTCGGGTCCAACTTGACTCGATCGTTCTTTAATCTCCTGAATAATAAACTTAAGTTAATTTATAATTCCTCAAAAACCTTTTTCAAGTTCATTATTACATTTATATCACTTATTACCATGACATAAACATTATGTAATCATTTAAGTTAATATTATTTGTTTTGCCGATATTTTGTTCTTAATTCGAAAGTGGACTTCTTACAATTACATGTTGTTCATGTGGCCAAATGTTTATTATATAAAGAATTGTATTAATGTTGTAGATATCATATATTTCATATATATCCAGTAAATTCATGTACTTATAACATTACATAATCATTTAGAGGTAAGAAATTAAATGCACCGTTCATGGAGACGGTAAGCCGTACGTACGCATGAACGCTACTTTCATTTATATTTTGTATTTTATGGAATGGAATCATAATGATATAAAGGTATATTATAATTCCAGTATAATATCATATATAATATCATAGTTCCATCCTTTATACGTCCCACATATGGTATTTAACGAATCAAATAACTTTGATGGGGCGGTAGTCCGCACTTCCTTAAATGAAGATATCACGTTTACCCATAATGGAAACCATAAAGGTATGCCCAAAATGAAAAAAAAAGAAGCTTAAGGAAAACATAAACATATTATATATCATATATAAAAATAGTGACATCATAATGTCCACCTATGAGGGTGTTAAATGAGTATTGAACAATCATCGTTTCGGGAGGCAGAATTTCGCCATCCACGGAAACCGTATGTTCTTTAACCATTTGATGTAGTTGTGTGAGTGTGTAGCTCGAATAAATATTATAACAACATCCTAGTATATTTAAGATACTGGTGTTGTTACAAAATAAGTAAATAAAAAGAGTTTAGGGGGTTTGAGAAGCATAATAAAACAAATGAACAAGAGAGAATGAATTACCTTTAAAAGTGTAACTCCTTTTGATTTGAGCCTAAAGGCTTTCTTTGAAAGGATTATGCCCAAAGGGAATCCTCTAGGATGAGGATAGGGATGTGGAGAGAGTAATTGGGCAGGGGTTGGCCGATCCAAATGCTTGAGGAGTGTGTTAAATGAGGTAGAGGTGGGGGCCTTTTATAAGAGGAGAGGAGGGGCACTTTTGGAAAGTAAATAAATATTACTTTATTTGAAAATGTGTTTCGGTTTTAAAAGGTCCCACATTGATATAATTCGTGTATAAGGTGATAAGGGTTCTAAATCAACTCATCCAATTGGTTTTGGACATGTGTAGTTCATAGATTTTACATTATCTTTCCATTTTATTTAAATCGTCAAATAATGATGTCATCGCTGCATCATTATTATGTCATAAATAATTTAATTTATTTAATGTCTAAAAATTATAAAAAAAATTACTATGATGTAGGAAATCTTTTTATCTTTCCAATTACTATTTATAATAAAACTTATGACTTGTATAACCCCACATAAAAATTGTTTTAGTAAAACATATCATGTTTGTGTCAATTTTACTTTTACATTAAATAAAATGTTATTTATGTCATTTCCCAACCAAAGTGGATCCATGGGGTCCCCATGTTGACCCATGGCTTTTCTTGGTCGGCCATTACACATCCAATGAGGTTATGACATGTGTAAAGTTCATTTCATATTATTAAAACATTATTTTTACCTTAAACTACACTAATTACCTCTAATCGCGATTATTGAAAAAAAGTTACTATTCAACAAAAAATTATTTTCATCCCATTGAACAACATTTTACATACTAATGACAATCATGTATGTTGGATTTTCAAAATTTAATACACATTAGTGGTAAACTTTCATTTAACTGGAAAATCAGTTTTCTTGATTACCACTTAGGGGTTTCACTATTCATCAAAAATTGATGTTTTTCGGAAAATTACAAAAAATTCACCCTAAGATATATTTGATATTACGTATTCAAAAATGAATTATATTTTACAAAATTTAAAACATATAAGTCACATTAATTAATTTAATAATTAATTCCCGCTGTCAGAGCAAATAGCGTGTTTTTATGGAACAATAAGTATCAAATGATTGACACTAGTTTAAGTCCGATTTCAAAGTGAAATTGATTCCAACGACCACTATTGGATTTAATGGTAAAAATATTTTCTAATTTCACTTTAAAACCAATTCAAATGATAATCTAATCATATAAATAAATTATATTAAAAATAGGTTTTGAATTAAAATACAACATTTTACACTATTCATTAAATAATGAACTTTATCAGAAAAATACGAAAAATTTACACAAAGTAAAATTTAATGTACCGATTCTAAAGATGAGTTTTATTTGGTTCAGAAGAATGTATAAGAGTGATCAAAACTATATTTAATGACGATTCTCCATCAAAAGGCGATAAGTAAACCTTTAGTGAGAACTAGGGCATATACGCCTAAAATTGAATTCTTTCTGTATTTTAAGGCTTTATCTTTTATTGGATATATCTAAAAACATTTAAAAACATATATAATCATATTTTAGTTATTTATATCCATTCCCGCAAATACAATGGCTACATGTTAACTACCATTTAAAATAATATTATTTTATTATTAGAGTGCAACGTAAGATTCCCAAGAAACTCGTTGTTGCGTGTTGGGTACGCCATCGAGCATAGCATCCCCTTTAAAGTCATTTCAATATTTTATTCACAAATATGGATAAATATAAAGATGACATAATCTTTATTTACCTGGGGTGTTACAATCCAAATGTTAAATTCACTATAATAATAGATTTTTTAGATTTGATTGACATAGAAGTTATATTTATAGATATTGTGTAAGGCCTGAATGGTTATGAGGTTTGTTCAAGCTCTTCTGATGTTTATGCACCCAGGTCTTGGATTTGAATGACTATGTGGTTTTATTTGGTATGTGGAATTATTTGATTTGTTTTCCAATGTTTGAACATTGTAAGTGGTGAAGTCTTGTAAGGTTTACCACTTTTCCTCAAAAGTGTTTGTTGGTTTCTAACTTTTTTCTCAAATGTTTTTGGATAATAAAAAATGAATTTTTAGTCAGTTTAATTCCTGAATGGTAACATTTCGTTTTATGGAGGCTTGGGAGAATTCGGGGCTTGTTTGGGTCATGGGGAACATGTTTCTGGAGAAAACAATATGAGGCTCACTGTTGTTTCACATTTAGTAGTAACAATGATTCTCAACCATGATTCCCTGTAAGAGGATGTGCATCGTTGTTTTTTCCATGTATAAAATGATTTTTGGTTGTGTGGGGTACTGCAATAAGATGATGAGGGATGCATGGGCTTTGCATAGTTTTCAAAAACCATGTTCCTGTCCCATATGGGTAGTTGCAGTTAAGATGTGAGCCCATATGGTTAGCATATGGTTTATCCAAACAATGTGTTCCCACCATTTGGAGAAACCATGCATCAAATTATTATATTGAAATAACATTTCTGAACCTCCTTCTATTCACTTTTCCTCATCCATTTTCTCCTCAAATTCAGGCATAGTAGACATCCTATGTGATCCCCTCCTCTCGATGTAGAAATGGAGGTATTCCCTTTGTTTGCACATGGAATTGGATGTCATTTGTTGAGTTGGGAAGAAATTTGTAATACTATTATTCCTATTCCTTATATACTTCATTTATATCTCCATCATCAACACTATCATCCTGCGAGCTAATATTTCCTTTTTATGGTTCTTTTTCTATTATTCTATTTTCTCTCAGTCTGGATTGAATCGAAGACCACAAATGGATTAGTGATGCATCCTAGGAAAGTTACATGTGGTATATGGTTTTTTAATAAATTATTTTTGTTTTATAACATATCACATTGTTCCATGTGTTGAATTTTCCTTACGTCACTCGTTCAATGAGAAATTAATTATGTAGAACCAAATGTTTTAATGTAATTATCCAGTGTGTATTTAATTTTAATATTGGATGTTTATAAACTCAACTAGAACCACAAATTTTGGGTGTGATTCTCATATTTTGTGAACTATGATTAATCTAGAAAATTAAATAAACCATCATTGGTATTATTATAGATAACATTGAACACAATTCATTTCTTGGGCCTTCATCACATTTTGAGGTATGTTGGACTATTCCCCATTGGGGAATCATTAGTATAAAGTAAATGAATTTTAGTATGATATAATTTATAAATTCATTAATAAAATCACCTGTGGGGTGTCTTAAATTATATAATAAAAAGTTTAAATATATTAGAGATATTTAATTTCATAAAAGGTATTCTCAAGAACATGGAACATAAATTACTTATAAATGGAACTAACCTTTTCATGGCCTTCTTAGTTACATATAAATGAAATGGTCCAAATTGTATACTTGATTTGTGATTTGGAATTCTATATACACAGACACAACATTATTCATAATAGGATAGGGATTTGACATGCTTAATAACATGAATAATTTTTTCATACAATTAAATGGTATGATAAATTGTATCAATCCTTAAGAGAACATTGGTTGCCCAATTAGAAATTCCATGGATGGGAACATTGGTTATTTGAATTATATAACATGTTGTGAGATACATGGGTTTCATCTACAGAATTCCTTATATATTCTAATGGTTAAAATTAATTATAACACACTAAGAGTGATATATGGGTTATTACATAGGACTCTTTAGAGGGGATAACTTGGTATAGGCTTTTATATTACCCTATCGGAGAAACCAATTTCCCTAGTGGATTACCTTCGATGGACATAGAGATAAATTCTATTATACCATGCCATGAGTGATACTTGATCATCTATATGGTATACCATGGATGGTATTAGGGGGGAATTATTTTAGGCCATGCTGTGTATGATACATGGGTTCCTTATATGTAATTTTATGTAAAAAATCTTAAAGTATTAGGTATTTATAGGTATACTTTATGTGATACCCGTGTTAAATTTTTATGGAACACAATAAACATCCATAAGATTTTAATTTATTAAATAAATTAATGAAACTTGCAACACAAAAAACCCACATGGAGTATGTCAATACGTTTCTTATATGACGACCTATATTTACATCCATCCTATGAATATTCTATGAGAATTATGGAACCTATTATTTATTATAAATGGATTTCATGGGTATATCATTGGTCCTATAAATCTGTCATACCATTGTGAACTTGGATATGTTCCATGGTAGGGATGTTTTATATGAATCTCTAATTAAGTAAGTGACTCTTCTTCAATTATTTTATATATATAGGTTGGTATCACACTTAGGGTCCTCACTAATGAATGTATATATATGTACATGATGGAATTTATGAGATATTAAGGATTTGGAAGAAATTATTATGGTCGGTTAGGTTTCCTTTAAAAGAACCCAAGCCTGATGTATTTACATTTATTTACTCACTACCATATTGATATACCTTCAAACTACTGTAATTTATAATCAATGAATGGATAACACTATACACCATTGTTGGTGACCTACTAATTATGAATCACTCCTAGTTTGAAACTCCATTTGGTGCCCGAATAGGCCTCATGGTCGAAGGGTTAGGTTCTAGATTCAGTTTTCTTTCAAATATCAATCTTAACATGATATTCATGGCATGAGAGCTTAAAATCATAGGACTAAGATGAAGCTCAGGATGCTCATGGAGATATCCCATGGGTTTTTAGTTCTTTTTATCATTCTTATAATGTATCACATTTTGTATGTATACATTATTGAACATTGTATCATGTTAATTTATTGATTTATTTGATTTTCATTCTCCATTTATGTAGTTATTATTATCTTTTATTACATATTTTATTTTATTACGATTCATTAAAAGATTATTTATTTTGTATCCACCATGTTTCGTAATGATCTAGGGGTCATATTCTAATTACCATACCGTAATTTGACAATTTCCTCTAGATAGTATCCCCTATAATATATGGATTCAAAATTGAGGCCATGTGGTAACTCTTCTATCTACTATTGTTAGAGTAAGTTGGGTTGAGTCAGTACAAAGACATTGAGAAATATCATATAAGGCCCTCATCCAAAATCTACTATTGGATAACAGATTCATAACCATGGGGTTATAATCAATTATATTAATAAAAATAAAGGTTCACATTGTTTACATGTGTAGTAACATCTAGTACATTAAGCATCAATTTTCTATGGGGGTTATATTCTCTTCGATTTAAGAAAATATTCTCTCATTGAGGACCCTGACCCTAAATACCATGAAGTGAATCTACATATATGAATTTTTATTGGATCTAATATCATTTATCATGACACGATCCTCTCAAGACATGAACCAATTCATCCATCCTCATGGGTCTCATATAATACCATAGATTCCTTTCCATAAGACAACAAGATATTACCTACTAGGATAACTAATCAGACCAATGATTATCCCCACACATATAAACATTTTTTAGTGTTACTCTTCCCCACACAAATAAACCTATGATTAGTTCATGGGGGGTCACCCATCTTGACATTACTCTAGTCCAAGCCTCTCTTAACTATGAAGTTCTAATTGGGTATGCTCTTGAAATGAAATGTGTACCCTGATGAAAAGTATATTCATATTTAGTATTTTATGTCTAACTTTTATAAGGGTATTATAGTTTAATTAATTATTTAAATAAAAAAAATATGTTAATTTTTATTATTATCAAATTTCGTTTCTAGAACATACAGATTTACTATGTTTACCCTTATTTTAAACACATTGGAAAAAGGTTGTTTATCGAGGTGGTTTTTTTTTTGCAATGTACTTGAATGATGATGTTTTAATGAGATACATTCTACCATTACAGTTACATGAAATTTATTTTATGATTGAATATATCCTTAATATTCAATTAATTTTATTATTATAATTTTACAATGTTAACTTTTCTATTATCACAAGGAAGGTAAATTTAACCATACATGGATATTATTAAACATAAAAAGGTGTTTTAAGGATAATGTTTAGAATAAAAACAATACTATGGACTATTTAAATTCTATAACTATAGAATTATTTGGAATATTTACCGTTAATCTTGTTTAATTTTTAAAACCATTATACAATGACCATTGACTATTAAAAATATAACAAACACTTTTCATGATGATTAACCTAATAACCCTAAGATAATAGATGTGAAATCTTCCAATTTATATAAATAAAAAAACTATATAACAAGGGGAAATAATAAGGGAAGAAACCTGAAATATTTTATGAATATATTTTATAATTTTTTAATTCATGATTGTAGTGCAAGTACATGGCATGTTAAGAGCCTAAGTAAGGGATTTCTTAACTCATTTTCCATTCATTAGGTTTTATCACTTCATTATTGACCATGATATGAGAATATTATGTTTTATATGACATTTGATTTATTGATTTTTAATTTCATGTTATTTATGTGGAATTAAATTTTTTATACATAATCACTTCATTTATTAATTCTCACTTTTTTTAATATCATTGTAATGGTTTTTAATCTCAAATATTCTTTTTCCAAGACATATTATATTTTATACAATTATATTCATTTATATTGTGTATTTTATTCATTTTAAAATATTATATCATTAATAAATATTTTATCAATATATTTAATTTCACTTTTGAAGTTCCATATTTCATGATGTTTTGATTTAAATGTTAAAAAATATAAGTGTTTTTGAGGCCTCAATTATAATTCATTCAATCGTGTATCATGTTGTGTTCCATTATTTTATTTATATGGCCTATTTACCTCTCCATTATTTTTTTCTGATATATTTTTTAATCTAAATAATTTTAATTATATAATCATAAAAATTTCATACATTTAGTGGCATCACGATTCACGCAATACTAATGTTGTAAGGATTTCTCATATCAAGCGTCTTTATTTGCGACCTATTTTGATTGATTCACCAATATTCATTTATATTGTCTATATAATTACTATTAAAATAATATTGAGGTTATTTTATGTAAATTCTCATGTACCTTATTTTAAAATGATTTTTGATTTTAAAATGGAGGAAAGGGGCTTAGTTAAAAATGTTGTTTTAAAGTTTTTAATGCTTTTACCAAAAATTGTTCACCTATATTATTTTATTATTTTTAAATTTTGTTTGTAAAAAATAAATGGTTTCATAATGTTGTAATCCAGTAACCATATATTTATTTTATTTTTTGTAAAATGAAATTTCAACATCTTTCTTACATTGTTCACTTTAGTGTCCCTTTACAACTATTTGAAAATAATATTTTTTGAGATTTATAGAATGAACATTTATTCCTTATAAATTGACATTTATGAATTATTAAGATAATTTCACATGTTTAAATTTTTTTAAAAGGAAAACATTTTCTCTATTATTTTATGAATTTTATTTTTTGAAGATTCAATAATAAACGAGTATTTCCATATTTTTTAAATGTATAGTTCTAAATAATTTTATAAAATATTTTTCTTCAATTTGAATATCTTATAAATAAATCCAATGAACTACTTGGGATATAATATAATATTACTATCCACATATTATATAAATATGGGTGGTTATGATTTTTGGAATAGATTTTCATGAATCAAATTTTTCATTTGTCGTATAAAAAATGTAATGAAAAGAATAATGGTTGTTTTTATGAGTATTATCATTAAATGAAATCTCTTTGTACATTATTAATGGTATGGTTCTTAGAAGTTAATTATAATTATGGGTGAATTTTAATTAGCATTGAATTATTGAGGAAACCGATATAGCGTATAACAAATTTTGAGCCCGATATATCTCTAAATAATGGGTGAGCATAAGATAAATCTCTAATGAATTGATTTTAGTTATAAAGGTTAACAATTATAATCTAATCCTACGCTATTTGAATTTATACATTAGGTTTTTTGAAATATTTATTGTTAGGGTTATATGAAGATATTTTCAAAGATACAAATAGAGTTTCCTTATTCTTGAAATGAGTTATAATGGTTCATTTTAACAGATATTGTTTTCTCATGACTCCTGATTGTTTACAGAAATGTCATTTTCCATTTTCTATTTCTATATAACATGAAAAATGTTTTATGATCCTTGTTTCCATGGGTATAAATTCGTTTATTTTTATTATTATTCAATGTGATTATGTTCTAATAAACATATGATCATTAAAATATCCTTTATGATATTTAATTGTTAATGACTATGTTAACCCATACTGATCATTTGATATGGAACTTATTTTTTTCTATTTCCCAAGGTTATAAATAATTATGTTATGTAAGATGTATCCATATGGGTTTCATGTATGGAGAATTGTAGGATATATGTTGAAGACATATCAAGTAATAGGAAAATCATGGTATAGTGTAAAAAATTAATTTTGATTTGAATGGCTTGGGTTTTGTTACCAAAAGGTTTTTTCTTAAATCTATGAAACTCTAAAATTTAAAGTCCTTGGGTATTTATGTGAATTTATATCTCCTTTTGAGGTTGTAATTAGGGATGGGTAAATTTGATTTATAAATTCTCTTATTATATCAATAATTTTAAAGAGTATATTTTAATGAATTAATTATCATATATGGGTATAGGTCTTTACAAATTCTCACTATCCCTTCAAAAAAACTCATTACCAACTAATGGTGGAAATGACACTAACCATAGGTAGAATTAAATTTTACCCCAGATGTTAATTATCCAATCAATCCCAAACATGTCATAGAAGATCACCATATCTAAGATAAGAAAATAAAAATGTTTCTATAGGCCTTAACAACTAGGGAACATGTTAGGAACCTATAAATATTATATTTTCTGTTTTTTGATGGGTATAAAGATCCAACATCTTACTGGATAATTATAAAACCATAAAATATAAGAAAAACATGAGAATATATAAAATAATGATATTCAGATATATTAAAAAAATAAATATAAATTATTGAACTATCCAGAACTATACATATGATTGTGGAAGGTCCCTATAATCCATCAGCTCGAACCTGGTTTAAATCATACAACCTATCTATATCATATTTTATTCTTGAAACCAATATATAGACATGTCTTGGGGAATGTACACCATAGGTTTTTGTAATTATTTTTACCAATAAGACACTCAACTAGCTCCACATCCCAATATCACAAAGAATTACAAACAACACATATAAGGTCTTCTAAATAATACTTTATAACCCTTTATTTCATCTAAAAACATATTGAACTTAGTTGTGATATCCTTAAATAGAAAGGTTGAATGTGACCCATCATGTGGAATGCATTAAACAACTTCAATAGACTTTGACACTTGTTAAAGAAATGATATTCCCATCCATATATATAGCATGTTAGGTGAAATACTCAAATGGGTGGGAGTAAAGATACCCACACCTATCAAACATATATCTCCTCACCCTAGTGCATATCATCAAATTTCATCTTTCTATCATTGGATGAGGAAACACAAATTCTACTAGGAAGGGAACTATATTGGCTTTTGATGGTTGGAAGAGAGATTTCTACACTATCATATACTAGGCCCCTATTAATACTTAGATCATTATGACATAAACCAAAATAGAATCTCTTGTTGAACATACTCTTTTGATAACTCACTACAAAAAAAATTCCAATAAAACCCTATATTACTACTAGATTTAATTCACTAAAAATTAACAACAAACCCATAATAACAAGGTAAAATAGGCTATGTAGTCCATCATAAACATCATCCCAAACTAATTATTTATAAATTCATTAACAATGTAATTATTTTGTGATATAGGAAGAAACACATAAATTTAAAGGCCCTTATATGACACCCATGATAATATTTCATTCCTATTAACCAATACCATAACAACCCACTACCTCTTAGTGGGTTCACAGACCATATAGGCCACTACATTCACTAATGGCTCATCAGGTGTATCTACCAACTATAATACAAACAAAATAACATAATTCTAGTTTTTAACATAATTAGAACCTCCTATAACATGGAATGTCATAGGTTTCCACATCTAAAAGTTTGATAAAAATCCACTATGTCAATTGAACCCTATTACACATATTTTCCTCTCACTTAGAAGAATACAAAACACCCCTGGATAAATTGGATTCAATTTTTAAACCATTAAACCATAAAAATATGTATTCTACACTTCCCGATATTGAATATTTATAGGAATAATGAAAGAATTTACAACCTCAATAACATCCTTGATTTGATACCTATGTGTCACAGTGAGAAATCATAAATTCATCATTCTATAAAATGTAAAAATAGAGACAAAAAACACATTTTATTTATTAAATATTAATATTATTTATTCAAATAATAGTTTGGAAAAGACATGTCACCTATATGAGACACACCACAAGGGTATACAAATAGGATAGAAAATTTCCACCATCCATAGCGTAGATAAGGCCTAATCCCATACAAAATTAAATTTCACATTTCCATAGTCATATGTAGTAGAATTATCAATATACATTGGTTATATTAGTTAGATTTCATCTATAATATATTTAGATAAATACGAAATATATTATCCTTGAAATTTAACTAAATAATACCTTTATCAATCACATAAAAATATGCACACAACAAGAAAACATATTTGAGGAATAATGATGTGTGAACTGACACACTTTTACCATATTATCCTTAAGGATAACTGATTAGAAAAAATAAATGAACAACAAAACGTGAAAATAAATATGAAACCATAATAATACAACCAAAAAAATCCACCCCACTACCATGGAAACATGAACATCGAATATACAGATGTTATTAATACATTTGTATAGATTCCTAACCACTCCCAAAAATCCCATATTTATTCTACCAAACCCAAAATAATAAACTAGTAAAAACGGGATCTGGTAGCAGTTTCATGTACCTATATATGGAACATCACAATTCAGATAATGAATTACATAACATCATTCATGCCTCTCTATATATAAGATATTGTATATGTGTGATGAGGTCTTGATCAATATAGCGGTGTTACTATTCCCTCAATATAAATAACCATAAATATTATTCATAGTCAAATTAGTGGAAAATAGATAAGTATAAAAAGGAAGTGTTATGGTAGGATACACTATATACATCATTAGATACTATAAAATAATTAATACAGAGAAGTTATATTTCATTAGTCAAAAGGATCCCCATATATGGTGAATTATAAATCAAATATACCAAAGACTAAATAATTAAGTGGAACAACTAAAAAAAGTATCATAATATATTTTGGTATCTTCTATGACCCTATATTTCCCCTCTGACTAAAAGACGTGTAATAAGTCACTTTCCCTTGGTTTGATCACTAAAAACTAAATATTCATGTTCACCATGGTGACCATGTGGAGTTTGAGTAATAAAACTAGTAAGTAACAAAAAAAGACCCTTAAAATAATTTCAGTAGATATACAAGATTTTATGAACTAATAGAAAATTGTAATCAAACAAACCTACATCTTAGTCAATTTATTATACATAAATAAGTCAACCATAAAACCCTACTATACCTGATCCATAACTATTCCTGAAGGAATAATCATATTTTACCAACAAATATCACGAATTATTAATGATACCATCTTAATCAAGGTATTTTCCAATATTAAGTCACACATCAGATCACATATTAAGTCTAAGACCACACCTTTTCACTCAGAGGATGTCACACATCAAGTCCCATATCATGTCACAGACTACACCCTCTCACTTAAGAATAGTCACACATTATTATCAAAATTCCCTATATTTTTATGTACAGTAGAATCAAGACACAAAAATACATCAAGACCCAAAACAAGACACATTCATATCACTATGGATATTGTAAAAAAATCATCAGTCAGAACATATAATATAAGACACAAAAAAATATCAAGTAGTCATCCAGTTCCCTATGTTCACCAAATTGTTTGAACAAGAACTCACATATATATGGAAGACTTAATGATAACACATATAATACTCCCAATCCAACACCTCAACTAAAACTAACCATGTCACTTCACCCAACTTATAAAACCATGAGATTTTATTAAATATTTTCTTCAAATAAATTTAATATTTTGAGAGATTGTAGTACATGAAAAAAAAATATAGGTTGTTTCATTGATAATATCAATTTTATATTTCTCTACACATAACACAAATATTAAATGAAACACATCATACTATTAAAATTTTATTATTCGATCTGATAATTATTTCATAACCATTGAAATAGAGGGTTCGAATAGGATTAATTAAATTCTAAAAATATATAGTTATTCCCAATTTAGAATATTTACTTTATGATTAATAGTTCCCTATAAATGAAAATAGAAACCATTTAAAAATAAAAGAAATCATTATCTGAAAAACTATTTTTTGTGAAAAAATATGTTTTATCTCAAAAATTTAAATAAATCTCCTTTTTTTGAATGATTTTATTAAAACATTAATATTATAAACATTTAAGTAAAATTTGAGACATACTTTTTTTGAATGATAGGCATGATATAAGAATAAATCCAGATTTATAGTAAAAAAATATTTTTCTAAAAGTAATTTTTGTTTCATATTGCTCAATTATTTTTAAAATTAATTTTTGGATATTTAAGAAAATATATTTGGAAAAATTAAATTTATTAATGAAATAATCGTGTCCAAAATATCTTAAGGACTTGTTTTTATAAATTTATGAGAATATAATATATTAAAAAAGTCTTGAAAAATAACGGGGTTTATCAAGAATTTTCATTTATGTTAAATATTTTAAAAACTAAAAATAGTTTTAATATAGATAAATCTGAAATATATAATTCAAACAAAATTAAAAAGAGATGATTCTAGATATTTATCATAGAGATATTTCAATGTATGGTTTAAAATAAATTTCATAAAATATAAATCTCATCAATTCATCTTTTTGGATTGTCCTAGAGGAGTGGGTGAAATAGTTATTGGCGGCTAGAAGTATTTAAACTCACATATAAAGTAATATAATACGTTACACCTGTCAAACAGATTTTATATTTTTAGTATAATTATGAAACTCAATTTCCAATATCATATAATAAGTTAAATTGTCTTGATTCAAACATCTGGTGGTCATAACAGAGGCTAACCTCTAGAGGACAGATTCTAGAGGATCAAAAAAAATTACTTTTTTGTTCTTTATTTTGTTCCTCATAGATTTTTAATGAATTATTCTTACCTCCTCAACTTGGATACCCTTACCATGGTGGGGTAGTTGTTCAAAGTGATTGGGGAGGATTACGTTTGTTGTTTCATAATTAATGAGTTCTTGCACTTAATATTGTAATATCCTCTTTTTTCTTCTGCGAATCAGTTTCAAGTTATTATAAAAATATTTTTTATCATCTACGATTGTATCTGATTTTAGATTCTATTATTTATTTTTATTTGGTCATGGATCAATATCTCCCTCAACTAGGTTCTGGT
This sequence comes from Viscum album, assembly GCA_963277665.1. Classification (NCBI taxonomy): domain Eukaryota; kingdom Viridiplantae; phylum Streptophyta; class Magnoliopsida; order Santalales; family Viscaceae; genus Viscum; species Viscum album. The sequence continues at coordinate 794,350,328 of OY728164.1, forward strand.
TTATATATGATGGAATAAAACATGACAAATTTTTGAAGTACATGGTGATAATCGGTATGTGTGGGAGGAGTAGTGAATGTTCATGATTGCTTGTGATGAACAAGACCCAATTAGGAATTACATAAGATAATTTGTGGTAATCAATAAAATTCTATTATACATTTAAAGGAGATTAGACCAATATGAGATTTTATTAACATATATTTTCACATTATTATATGACCACGGGAGTGAGGAGAAATGATTTTGGATTCTAACTCTAAACGAATTAGCATAATAAAATTGGGAAAGTGAAATGTGAGAGAATTTCAATTAGAAATCTGACCCTAACCTAATATCCATTTCATATCACTAATTAAATCACATAATTTTTGAATTTTTTTTAAAACATTTACTTTACTTCTTTAATTTAATTAGTTTCTTTCTTGTATTTTCCAAATAAAACAATTACAAAAACAACATCACCTCTTTCACTTATTTTAAGTGAAAAACATTATTGTGGAGCACTCCTCTATGAATAAAACATAGGTAACCCACTATAATACATTTTAACATTGGTTATATTTGTTTTTGACACAACCCACGATAGGAAGGTGTCTAAACTTGGGATAGTTACATGAGTAATAACACCATAATTTATTTTCTTTTCATTCCTTTCTCGTTTCATATTTTCTATTCAAATTTTTTTGACTTGAACCTCAATAACCAAACATATACTCATAGATCTGGAAATTTAAATAACATTGTTGAATACACCTAGAAACCTTAATTTGAAATATGAATTTCAAAAAATTATCCTTACATAATTAAGTGAAACATCAACTATTCACTCTGAGCCTGTCATCATGGATGAAAATAAAAACCCAAGTCATAGAGACCTCTTTGCAAACTACAGTAATCAATATAGTAAACATACCATGACAGTGTTTCAAAATGATTTTGAAATAAAACATAACATGATTTCATTAATTCAATGTTATCATGGATTGGTAGGTGATGGTCCTAACAAACACATTAAAGAGTTCACACATGTTTACTCAACTTTCTGAACTTGTGGAGTTATTGAGGAGTAGGTAAAGTGGAAATAATTTTTTTTTCATTGCATGGGGCTACAAAACAATTGGTTGTATGAAGTGCAACCTGGAAATGTTCATGACATGAATGACATGGTAAGTTGTTTTATACACTTATTTTTCCCAACCTCTAGAAGAACAACCATTCAGAATGAAATTTTCTCCACACGACAGTCATCTAGAAAAACCCTTTAGGAGTACTATGAGATATTTAAGAATCTATAGGACAAATTCACATATCAATCCATTGGGGAACATAAATTTCTTGTCTTAATCAGTCATGGACTACTGGACAATGAGATAAACCTCCTTGATGCATCATCTAGAGGTGTACCAATTAACATGTTAGCAAAATAATCGAAGCGATTGATTGAGGAGATTTTTTAGAACACACAACAGTTTGGAACAAGAGGTATTGTGAAAAGTGGTATTCATGATGTACACACTTCTCATCCATCACCTGTACTAGAAAATATGATTGAATTTATATCTATTATGGTGATACATATGGCCTTGAAGAATGTTATTGACCAATAAGAACCATTAAAGGAATGTGGTTTATGCCCATTAACTGATCATTTCATTGACTAATGTTTTGAAATATAGGGAATGGAAACATGTACTGTAGCCTTTCATCCATAAAATTTTCAACAAAATCCTATAAGGAGGGATCCTAAAAAAGTCGAATATGGGATTAAAAACTATCAAAATCATGGTAGACCCCCATACAAAATTCAGTTTCTAAATCAACCACCATTCTAGAATCAATTCCACAACCCACCACCATTTCAACAAAAGATGTTTTGTAACTAGCCATCATACCAAATACAACCCTCTTTCCAAATAACCCATGATAAAAAATCTAATAATTCACAACCTCCAATTCAAAATCAATAACATAAATCTATGTTTGAGGGGTTGAAGGACACCGTTAAGGATTTTTCCAAAATGTTCGAATGTCTTATGGACTTTATGACCCAATTTCCAGGAAAACTACCTTCATAAACAATCCAAAACCCAAAAGAGAATGTTAGTATAATAATTAAATGAAGTGGAATAAAACTCCCCCCACCATCCACCATTGTGCCTAAAACAATACTGTCTAGTCTAAGGGATAATGCAGTTCGAAATGATGAAAATTCTATAAAAATGCATCCGGAAGAAGAGAAGAATGTGAATGAAGAGAAGGATAGGTCAAGGAAGAAGAAACAAGAAACACCATTTCAAAGGCTTAAAATATAAAATATTACAGTTATAGGTGATGAGATAAATTATAAGGAAAGTATTTAAAATTTCTAGGACTTACAGAGAGAGAAAATGAGTGGCTCATTACAAACTGATCCAACCAAAAGACTTACATACTAGAGACAAAGTGTTTTTATTCCATTCAAGAATCAAGTTGATTCCAGGTATACATTGTTCCAAATGGGAATATAATTTTATAGTGACTAATTTATATCCTTTTGGTGCTATGCAGACTGTGATGGATGGAGAGAAAGAGACATTCACTTTTAATGGGCACAGGCTAATGAAATTCCCTAGGACCATGCCATCGCATCCAATAGAGGATATCAAACAACTCCAATGTATTTATCAATATACTCTATATGGTCATACATCTCCTTTACATTTTCATTATTTCTATGATTAAATTTCAAATATTCTTTCATTATAAATCCATTTTATTTCATTTCTTAATAATACATAATTTAAGTCTGGGGGAGGGAACCATTGTAGTTTATGTTTATTATTTGTTAATTTGCATGTGTTTCAAATTTGGTGTGTTAATTTTTATATTTTGGTGTGTTTTTGAAACTTTTGAGATGAGGTAATTATCTTTGACATTTTTGAATCCCATTTTCCTAGGAAAAATAATTTATTCCATGAAAATGAGCTTAAATAAATGCTGAAAATGACTTTGTTCCAAGTTCAATTCATTACGATCTTTGTGAAAAGTACTCTTATTTTTTAATCCCATGACACATATCTCAATATTTATATTTGAAATCACATTCATGTGAGGCTTATTAACCTATTTTTTTCATATTGATTACATTCACCTCAGTTATTGTGATAATCAAACAATGCTTGATTGAACTAGAATTTTTTTTATTCATATCAAAACATTACTGTTTTAGGTACATGTGTTTTAAATGATTGAGATGTTTCACTAGTTTTAAATCCCCCTTTTCAATAAAATCTTCTTTATTTTATCCCACCTTGAATATTTAATCATTTTATCCCTTAGAATCCATAAAAAACATGTTAGGATAGCCACATTACAACCCAATTTTCCCTATCTAACCTGCTCTTGAAGTAAAATTTCGTGATCTAGTTTAAATTAGTGTATGGAATATGTCTTGTATTATGCTACCTTATTTTGGGATACTTTTGGTGAAAATAAAATGTTGAAGAGATGATATTTCTTCTGAAAAAAAATATTTATGTTGATAGTTGTGCCTTTTCAGGAGCTTTGCAGATGAGGGAAGCTCTGCCTTTCTAAATGATCTTTTGGAGAAAGAAAGATTTTACTTTTAATGAGATTTCAATAAATATTATATTTGAGAAGTTTGAAAATTTTTCTGCTAAAATGATGAACTATGTGAACATTCCCTGATATTTCATGATGATGGAGCTGATTTTCTACTAAGGGGAGTGAAGAGGAGACTGTACATTGTAAAGATTAGTATAATCCAATTTTGCTTCAAAAAGAGCCAGGCCCTCTTCATTCAGCCTCAAAATTTTTACATGTAAATCATACCAACCTAAATCTACAAAAACAATTTAAAAATTCCTCATGATAAATATATTCCTTTGACTCACATCGGGTGAGTATGTAAGAATTTATCAAGCCTATGGTGACCCTTTTTTGTGTTTGGATGAGAAATACATTGCTAAAAAATTGTAACTTGTGAGATAAGAGATAATGAATGTTATAAAAGTGTTTTGTGTGAAGGGGAGGAGAAATGAAGAGTAAATATATTAAATGATTTGAAATTAATATCATGAAATAATTGTTTATGAGGAGACATGATATAATTTGTTTCTTGTTGTAAATTAGTGGATCTCATGGTTATGTGTTTTTGAATTTGCTTTGATTTTATTTTGATTCTGTCTTATCTAAGAGTCCATGTTATAAGTGTGGTTGAACTAATAGTGAAAATATTTTTATTAATATTAATATGTGTTTATTTATTTAATCTCTCTCAATTATTCAATTTGAGTATATTAGGATCATTTATGTGTTTTGGTGTCATTGGGGATTAAATGTGAATAAGGGGTAATTCTGTAAAATTGATAGTTTTTGTGAGTTTCTATATTTTTTGGAATAACCATAATATTATTCATTCAATTTGAGTGAATCCTTTTTTACACTTCATATTATCATGGGATTCAATACTGTCTTCTGGACCAAAACCGAATTTGAAACCTGATAGTATAGAAAAATCAATAAAATGGAGAAATCATTATGGCAGGCAGAATGGACCCACTACATTAAATATAAACTATCTCATTAAACTAACATTAAAATGAAGTGATTCTAGCTGTTTTTGACATAGGAATTTCAAAGTAAGGTTCACATAAAATTTTATAAAATAATAATCTCATCAATAAATTTTTTGGCTACAACCGATGGAGTGGGTGAAATAGTGACTGGAATACAGAAAATGTTAAACTCACTAATTAAGTTATAGATTTCTTTCTACCAATCCAAAAGATTTGATATTTTGAGAATATAATGAAATAAAAATTTTGAAACATCTTATAATAAGGGATCCTCGTTTGGTTGAGACGTCGGTTGGTCATAACAGTGGGAAAATTATAGAGGACAGATTATAGAGGATCAAAATTTATGTTCTTGTTTTTTCTTTCTTTTGTTATTCTTTGCTTTGTAATGACGCATTCTTTCCTATTCTTATAGGTTACCCTTAACATGTTGGGGTAGATATTAATAGTGATTATAGAGAGGTAGGTTTACCCTTCTATAAATCTTGTGTTCTTACACTTAATATTTTAATATCCTCTTTTATCTTATGTGAATCTGTTTCAATTTATTATAACAGTTTTTATTATCATGTACGATTGTATATTATTTTAAATTATAATGTTTATTTATATTTGGTCAAGGATAAATATCTCCCTACACTATGTTTTGTTTCATATATGGTGGAATAGACCAGGACGTAGTGGTGAAGTACTCAGTGATCACTGATACATGTGGGAGGAGTAGTGATTGTTGTTGATGTATTGGGATGAGCAAGACCTGATACGGATTTTCCTAAGATGATTTGCTGTATTCGGTAAATCCCTATTAAACATTGGATGTAGAGTAGACCAATATGTGGTTTTAGTAAGGTATATTATCACATTAATATTTTACCATAGGAGTTAGGAGAAATGATTGTAGATTCTCATTCTTAACTACATAGTAGAATATTATTCGGTAAAGTGAAAAATGATAGAATTACAATTGGAAAACCAACCCTAACCTAATCACCATTTCATATCACTAAATTGAATCAAATAATTTTTCAATTTGTTTTAAAACTGTCACATACTTTCTATACTTTATTTAGTTTCTTTCTTTTATTTGCTAATTAAAATAATTTAAAAAACAACATCATTTCTTTATCATATTTTAGGTGACAAACATTATTTTTGAGAACTCCTCTCAAAATACAACCTAGGTAACCCACTATAATACATTTTAACAGAGGTTATATTTTTTTACCACAACCCATGATAGTAAAGTTTCAGATATATATATATATATATAATATATGATATTTATATCATTGAGAAAATTCTTTATATTATGGCACCATTATTATTATAAAATTATCAAAAATACCAAATTTAAACATACAAAAATGTAGTTATTACCAAAAAATTTATTCTGACAAAGAATTATTAATTAAAGTGTAATAAAAGTTCTTTAGTAAATCATTTATGGTATTATATTTATAAATATGTCTATGTAATAGATTTATAATAATCATAATTTATTATACAAGATTTTTGAATGTGTACAATGGAAGACGAGACATAAGGAAAGATATTTCTATATCACTTTAATTTTTCATGAGACACATTCCATATTCACCACATGTTTGTTATATTTGGTGTATATACATACCATGAATAATTTTTAAGAAGATTATATAGAAAATTATAGGTATTTACATAAATGTTTTATAATTTATTTTTAATGGGGTTTATATTTAAATAGCTACAAAAGTGGTAAGGGATTTCGACCTGCATTTTTTCAAATTTGAGACATATGTTATATTGAGAAATTATCTTCCTTAATAGGGTTAATATAAATACCCATTGATATTTATTATCACGAATTTATTTATACTCAATTTATTATATGTTACGTTTAATTTTATTCTTTCATTAGAGTTATGATACAAGGTTATCAATGTGCTAAGAATATTATATTCCAATCTAGGCATTTATCAGGATTATTTTTGATTGTGATTCCAATGAAAAAATAACATGGTCTATCTCTCATGAAACTCATTAATTTTATTACTCTATAGCTATGTCAGGTTAATACATGATTTCAATTCATTTTCTTCTATTTATGTACTCAATATTCAAAAAGAATTTATTTAATGTAAACCATATTTATTTCTCACTTCGGACAAAAAAACCATTTGTATTCCTTCTAATTTTTTATAAAAAAATTTTAATGAATGTTTTAAAAAATTTAAAAGGTTTTATTAAATAAAAGTTTTCTCATGTTTTAATTTTTTTAAAAAAATTAAAAATAAATCTATTGTTATTTTAATAAAAGTATCATTTTCCTTTAACTAAATCTGTGAAAGGATATTTTTAAACTTTTATTCCATTTCACACAATCATTACCACTCAACTATTAAAATCGTCAATTATAAATATCCAAAGATATGTTCAAAGAAACAATTTTGAATTTTTTTATATAATTTTTTAGTTTTAAAATCTGAATTTCAATGTAAAAAGGGTACTTTCCACATGAAATGTGAAAAGTGATTTTTCAAAATTATTTCCCATCTACGATGAAATGATTTTATGTTAATTATGATCTACTACGTATAGTATCAAAAGATGTCACTCTTATACTTTATCTGAATGGTTTATATTTTTGATGTAATGATGTTCATCAAACTCATTTCATTTTTACTGGTTATACATTTATAAAATTATTATGAAACCCACTTATTTTTTCAAACATTATAATATGATGAAATGAATAAATTTATATGAATTTTTATCCATGGGTTAATCAATTATGTATTTCTTATGAAACCCATTTATATTCATGGATTCTGATATGATGAATGTTTTATAAAATCGTGGAATAAATTTGTATGATTTTAATTATGAAATGGTTGGGAAATATATATCCCTCTCATTCAGTGGGTAAAGATCAATATCTCATGAGACAAATTAGGCTGAAATGGGGAGTAAACCTAGTTTAGTAAGGTAATTTATCCATTTCAATAGTCTTGGGAGTGGGAATTGACAAATATAATTCATTATGTAGTGAACCCATTCAATTATGTTATCCTTATAATTGATACATTGCTATTATAGAAATTATTTTCTATAATTATGTGTGTACCAAAACATTATGTATTACATCAATTTTATGCTATCTTGGATCATGTTATTTGATTTAATTATGATGTATGTCTTATGATATGCCAATATTTATTCCATGACTCAAGATTATGATCTATGATATGAAGGGTATGGTTATCATATGTTATGACCATTTTATCAGACCCTTATCCTCATGTTATGTTTACATGTATCCCTTGTTTACCCTTACTAAGAATATTAGCTAAACCTTTCTTATGTTTTCCCTAGGTTATGATGATATGTATATCATTAGATATGTCATATGTAGGGTGATAGTTATGAGGAATAAAGTGAGAGACAATGCATAACTCTTATGAAAAATTTGTTTATGTTTCCTTGTATGTAAAGGAAATATATGTAAATTATTCGAAGGTGTGTGTTTGTGTAATGTAATGAATATTCAAATAAAAATATATAATATACATGTATGAAAATCATTTAACTCTATAGATTTTACTAAAGGATATGTATAGGTAAAAATTCAAAAAATAGGATGAGAAAACATAAGTAATATTTCAAGGGATATTTCTATGGATATGTGTATAGTTATTTCTAAAGATAGGATCAGATATGATCCATTTTATAGGAAAATATCTTTTAATTTTGTTAAAGTAATCTATGTATTGTTTCGAAGGAGTTAAATCCTTGTCTTGATACTACAGGTTGACATAGATAGAGCATAGATGTACCTAGGTGTAAGAACTATCAAAATGGATCATTGAGATGGACTTGATCACCACATGGAGTATGAAAATTTTCCTTTCTTCACACCTAGTTTGACAATACAGGGGGATATTATTAGAAAATTAACAAAAACTATATGAACCATCAAGAAGTATTTAAATAGATTATTGACATGAAAGACATTGGTTAAACCTAAGGGTTCAAATATTTAAAAGTATTCAACATGATTTAGAAATAATATAAATTATTATTCATTATTATGTGTTTTCCCACTATGATTATTATTTCCCATACTATTAATTTTTGTTTTATTCAATTGAGGGAACCAAAAGGAATTGGTTTAAAATTTTATGTGATAAGAAAATGTGTTGATGAGAAACCAAATTGTATAATTACTAGAGTAAAGTATATTTTCATTATGCCTAATAAGTTAACATGATATATGATTAAAAACAATCAACATAACCAACATCCACACTCATAAAAGAATATAAGGATATTTTTTACTGTGAGCTCATGTTGTGGATACCATAGAGGATTGAAGATTCAGTTTCTTATATGATGAGAATGTGGGAAAAAGAACCCAATTGAATGTATTAGCGTAGCAGAAATATTTTTAGAGAGTTTAATTGAATGATACAAAACATGTAATTGAGGTGAAAAAAATAAAATGCTTAATAAAGATAATGTATTTGAATAATGGTCTCTCTAAGGTTCAATCGATAGTTAATTTTTTTTTGAATATAGTAATTATTAGAATTATGGAAATAAATTTCTTATAGGGAAATCCTATGAAGAAAATAAGATTGTTTTTTTGTGTAATGGTTATAAAACTGATGATAAAGAGACTAGAACAAACTAAAAATGATGTGTTCTATTTTAGTGGTATTTTTTATTTTGAACATAAAAACATGATTAAATTCAGATTCATGAATCTTAGAAAATGATTCAAATTTTCTATTATATTTCATAAGTATTACAAAATAAGATAATTAATCACATTTAATGGTTTGTAATGAAGTATATGGATCAATTTATTTTTGTTTTTCAATTCAGAAAATATGTTATATAAATTATGAAATATGTTTGAATTGTTCTATATAATCATTTCATTATGGTTTGGTAAGAATATGTTGAATAGTATGAAAAATATAGAGAAGTTATTTAATGGTAAAGTGACATTTTATTGAAAACACATGATTTATAGAATATGAACCTTAATATGTAAATGATGTTGAAAATTACTAATTAGTTTGGATAAAGTGTTAATGTATATGGATAAAGTAAATTAAATAGTTTTGATGTCATTAGAACTAAATAATTATTTTTTCAAAAATTGATTCATTTTCTCATTTATAGAGTTTAAATATTATTTGGATTTATGGTATATATTAAAATAAATATATTTTAATTTAAGTCTTGTGGAATAATTAATGCTTTCGTTGAGGGTTTATGTTAATTCAGCTTATTACCATGATTCAGGAGAATATATGGCCAAGGAATTCGCATATTTGGCATTCGACTATTAATATATAATTAATGATATGTGGGGAATTAATAATAATTATATTTTTGAAAATTTATTGACTTTCACAAAAAAAAATTTGAATGTTAATAAGGATGACCAATTTTAGAATGGTATATGTTTAATTTTGGAATTGGTTTTTGAGATTTTGGTGTTAATTCAGCACTTGAATATTTTTCCATATAGGATAACCATTACTAGTCAATTATTTATTATAACTAGAGATTAATGGAATGTATTAATATTATATTATATATTTTATTATTCTTTAGTTCTCTAGACATAATGAATTAATATATTAGAGTAAGATATAAAGTTGAAATTAATCGAGGCACGACCAAAGGATGAGGTTGTGCTTATGAAATGGAATTAAATCAATTAAGTATATATTCTTGTGGAATTAGTATATTTCATGAAAAATGATATTTAAATAATATGGTATTAATTTAAAGTAATTTCTAATAAATTGATGTTTTTTAAACTATAAATATTTATGGCTTTGTAGTCACCACTTTCCCATGTACAAGTACTCTATCATTCTCTATTCGTATTTGGGCATTAATTTTTTATTCCATGTCCCTGATTTAACTTCTCAAAAATTATATCCTAAATGAAATACTTTTTTAGTGTTATTATATGTGACATTATAACATCCCTTTTATCTTTTCAAGAGTACGTTATAATAATTTTTTTGAGATTTGGGTTTCCCACAAATGAACTTTCAAATGATAAACCCCAGATTACTCAGCACAAATTTAAATTGTGAGGATGAATTTTATATAAGGGTGATTGAATGTAACACCGTGAGATTTTATAATGTTTTCTCATATAAAGATATTCTTAAAGGTTTCATTACAATACAAATAATTTCATCTTGTGTTTCTTGGAACAATAATTTTATACTGTGTTAAATGCAACACCATGTATAAATGAAACACAACATACTATTAAAATATTATTATTTAATTTGATATTTATTTCGTAGACATTGGAATAACCTTCATGATTATTATTCACTAAATAAAAAATATATATTGTTCTTGAAAAATATATATAATGAATTTTTTTTATACCAAATAATTACTAATGAATATAAAAACACTTTGAAAATATGAAAACAATACTTATGCACATAAATGTGTTTTATCTTAATAAATTGAATAAAAAAATTTTTGTCAATAATTTTAATTGATATATAAATATTTTATATTCAATAAAATGTTTTAACATTCATCTTATGAGTTTCAAAAAAATTGATGTAACAATAAATTCAACATTATTCATAAAAAAATATTCTTTTTCTAAAAATATGTTCTGTCGCACATTGCGCATATATTTTTAAAATTGATTTTTACGATTTTATAAAATTTATTTATTGAAATAAAATTACTTTTTGAAATAAAAATTTCCCAATTATCTTAGGGTTTTGTTTCCAGAATTTTCTAAGATGATAAATTTTTCGATGAATAGTGATAAATAATGGGTTTTTATGAATTTTCATTTATATTAAAGAATTTAAAGACATACTTTTATTTTATATTTTTATAAATTAAAATTAGTTCAACTATATAAATGTTATTTCAATTCATGTCATTTGAATCAATTTTAAATTGAATTTTTATATATAAAAAAAATTAAAATTTTGATTATTTTCTCTCGGTAAAACCTTTTTCTCATCGCGTTTATAGGTTTAATTAAAAAATATCAATTCTACCCTTCAATGAATTAAATTTGAGAAAATGGTATCAATTTTTTGGATTAAAATTATTTTATATTACATATTTATATGAAATTATTTTGTATTGAAAATGAAATGTAGAAAGAGTAAAAACAAATTTCAGTAGTTAATCTTAAAACTGGTTTACCAATGATTAAACTAAATATGAGTTGTGGTAAATTGACCTATAATTTTTTTAAATACATTTTATGGAAATATTTAAACCTTATTGCCTCTAAGTTTTTTTTATTTTCACATATTTTAGGCTTGTAGCTTCTGAAAATGACGGATATCAATCTATCTTTTTAAATATTCCATGTGAGTCCTTTTCCCCACATATAAATGACCACCATATTTCCTCCTCTATTCACACCTCAAAACCCCTTTAGTTTAGCTAATAACTACCAATATAATTGAAATAATTTCTTTAACTCAACCTATAAGACTTATTTTGTATTTAATCTCTCATAAGAATGATTTAAGAGTAAAACTAAAGAGGCTCTTTAAAGAAGAGGTTAAATTTGTAAACATACATTTTTGTTTTATTTATAATTATGCCTACTTTAATATTATTAAACTATAATAGTATAAAAAAATATTCCATATAATAATAATTCATAGTTATAATTTCATATCTTATATCTATATCCACTTCCAATAAAAGTGAAACAAAATAATTGATCATGTGCACAACAGACTACCGCCTCCCGAACATATGTTATTTTTTTCCATGAAAACCTATCATAGGAGGAAATAATTATGGATTTAAAATTTATATAATATATATATGATATTTTTATAATGAATTAATTATAATATCACTTTTAAATTATTACCTTCTAACTTTTTGTAAAATTATTACCTCTCTAATGTCTGCGATGGACTATGTGATGTGTTTCTCCATTTTATTTTTAATTTGACGATAATAAGGATATTTATATTGAATATATATATATATATATAAATTATATACTAATAATAATTATATATATTTATTTAATATTTCACATACACCTTATTACTTTCTATTCATTGGGAATTCTATATCATTGTTTGTGTGTACGATAGACTACGACATCAAGAAGTGATGTAATTCATTTCTTTAACTATCTCATTGCTTAGAAGCTGAAAATGATAATGTTAGTAAACTTATATGATATATATGGAATTATAATAACACATTAGATATTAACTAACATATACTTTTATTTAGTTTCATCCATTAAAAAAATTGAAACAATGTTCATGCATATGTAAGGCCTACTGTCTCCATAAAAAGTGCATTTGATTTTCTATCCCTAACATTTAGGGATTAGTAAAAAAATATATATAATGAATATTTATATGATATTTATATAATGGATAAAATTATTAATATATGGTGAAGAATATAAATTTAAAAGGATAAAAAATACCATATCAACACATATATAAAAAATGAAGCATTCATTACCTTTGTCATGATTTCAACAATGAATTATTAATAATCATGTAATAAAAATACATAAAAAAATAATATATGTAATTATATATAGAATTGTGGTTAGATTATATATTTATAAAAAAAAATATTTATTATAAATGTGTTTCGAATTTGTATGAAGTAATTCATGACCAAAGCTAATTGATATCCATCTCACTTTTATTTAATGTGGGACACATGCCATATTCCACACATGATTATATTTTTGTGTTTTATATACTTCTAATTAATTCATTTTATTATTATTATCATAAAAATTATTTTTTTTACATATGCATTTTAGGATCAATATTTCATGGGGTTTATGGTTCAAAAGTTACAAAAGCGATAAAATATTTCTATTTAAATTAGACTTCTTGGGGACATATCTTAAGGAATGCACTGGTTTTAGTTTATGAAGTGTATGTTCATCCTATTTGATATGTAATGACTTGAATTTATTATTACACAAATTATTATAATTTTTAATTAATTTTACTCTTTGATTGGTCATACACTGTAATGTTACCAAAGTGATAATAGTTTAAGGTTACAATCTCATGGTTTTCGAGATTGTTTATGATTATGACTGTAATGATGAAATATAATGATATATATATCAAGAAACTCAATAATATTATTATACTATGGTTATGTCATGAAAATAAATGTTTTCTATTAATATTACTATCATTATGTACTCAAGATTCAAAAATAAGTTTTTTCAAAATAATGTGACATTTTCTCTCTTCAATGGAAAAAATCCTTTTCTTCCATATCCATGTTTTATAATTTTTTTATAATTATCTAATGTATTTATAAATATAATTTTACCCATGATTTACTTATTAAATTTATGAAAATTAATATTCTAGTTATTTTCAAATGAATTTCCCTTTTGATTTTATAGAAAATGAGAAAGGAATACTTTTTTAACATGAATGTCAATTAATTATTTCAAAAAAACGCAATGATTTTATTATTTTATTGTCTTTTTCCAATGGTAATTTCATATAAAATTATTTGGAAATTTTTAAATATTTTTTTGTTTTAAAAATAATTTTAAATGTGAAAATATTATATTCCCCATGAAATATAACAAGGGATATTTCTAAATAATTTTATATATAAGATGAAATCATTTTGATGTTTATTATGATTTATTATGGTTATGATCCAATGATACCATTATTATTATTTAATTAAATGGTTTATGTTTATGATGAAAATATTTTTTATGGTACTAGTTTGTTTTTTGTTGTTTATACTATGATTAAATGTGTATGGAATCATATTCTTTTTTCATGGGGGATGCTCTAATGAAATGTATATAAACCCCATTTTTTCTATGTTTAATGCTATGATTTAATATTTATGAAACCTATATATTTTCATGGGTTCTGATATGATTATTGTTTTGAGATCGTGTGTGAAATATTTGTATGATTTTCTTTATGTGATTGGAGGGTCGTATATCTCTTTCTAATTTATTGGATAAATAATGATATCTCATGAGAAAAAATTACTAGAACGGGGAGTGAACCAATTTTATAAATGTACTTTTCCACTATGATAGTTTTTTGGATTGAACATTTACTATTATGTTGGTTTGGGGAGTGAACCCATTTGATTATGATAGCCTTGGTAATGAGCCCTTACTATTATAAAAATGATTTTCTATGCTTATGTGGATGCCAAAATTCCATTTAAAATGTGAATTTCTTTTCTCATGAATAATGATATTTGATTTATTTATGATTAAGGTATTTTTAACTACCAATATTTATTTAATGAATCATTAATTTTATCAATGATATACAGGGTATGGTATTTAATTGTTATTATTATGTTCTCATCCCTTTATGATCACATTATATTTATATTATTCCATTTTTTCCCTTTCTATGAAACTATTATCACAATTTCTTATTTTTCTTATCATTAGGTTATGATGATTCATATTAACGTTTTTATATATAATAATGGTTCTATTAAGGAGGATCTAAATTTAAGATGATTTAGAACTCTTTTGTACCTAATGTTTCAATTTCCATGTTTCCAAAGTCATTATACCTTTAAAATCCTCTGTTGTGCATTGGGGTAGTATAATTTATATTTATATAAAAATATGTAATGTCTCTAAAAAAGATGTTTCTTTATATAAATCCGTTAAAAGTTTATTTAATTAATCACTCATATCTATATTTTTATATTATATGTGACTCAAGCCTCAGTTGAGCCCGAAAAACTCACTTTAGACCCAAATAACAAAAAAAATATACATACCTCACAATATGAAAAAAGGTGTGGATTACCCACATCTGATAAATTTTACCCATAAATATCGCCGAAGGGGTCGATTACAATTATTCATACCCAAGCAACCAATTTGTTAACAAAATCAGAACAAGTTAGGCCAACACATGCACAAACATTCACTGTAGTCTATAGAACTGTGTATAAATGTTGTAACATGGAAAAAAATTTCTATCTTTTTCCTAAAGGAGATCAACAATCAAATAATGGAACTTAAATCTATCCCAAACCAATGAATCCTTAAAAATAACCAAAAACTCTATAAATTATTTATTCATGATGGAATATAATTAAATTGATAGATAAGGATACATATAGTTCATGGAAGTAGTTAGACATACTGATAGAAGATTAATAGGTCAAATGAAACATCAATATAAAAAGAGGAGACGAAGTATTATCTCATAGAGACAAAATGTCCTTTTATAAAAGAAATTTTCAGTGATTGTTGAGGGAGGTGAATGAGAATATCAATGTGGACTTTACGAATAATACTTTCAAAAATTACACAAACATACTGGGTACATGGTCCCTCTATACTATGTACTCAGGGCTCCAATGTGCATCGGGTACACTCCCATTGGCTGGTGAGTCTCACTATAGGACCTATAGATATACTTAACAATACGCTATGAACCCATTTGATTTCAATTGTGTATCCAAATACCTCGAAAAATTTTCTTACAGGGTGATGTCATTAAACTACTAAAAATTCCACATAGGCCTTTCTAAGGATCCTTTAATTAAATCATGAAATTTAAGGATCGTTAAATTCAATTCCATAAATCAAATACCTTTAACACATTAAATTACTTCTATCACTATAATTAGTATCAAAACATTTGAAACCCACTATGCCAACATTATAGAATATAAAAAATAAAAATATTAAGATCATGAGAAATAAAAACAATAAAAAATAATTATAATAAATTTTATGACACTTTTTTACTATCAGAGAAATACTCTCATTTATTTAGGCTACTACTTGAAGTGTCCTATGATTTAAAAGAACCAAACCATTCTGCAAAATGTTTTGACTCATAATAAAAAATTTGAACACTTCAGAAAAGAACTAATAAATACTATATGTATAAAATATATTTATATTATTTGGTCCTCAACTATCGAAACACATTTCAAATAATAAAAACCCTTTAAAATTAATTAAAAAGACTCTTTAAATTACAATTTATCATTAACATAAACTATTAAAAAAGAATATATTTATCAAACTTCACATTAAACAAATTAACATATCACATATCAATAAAAATACCAAAAATAAAAACATATATAACACCCCAATAGAAAAATAATTTTTTTTACAAACTAGAGATGAAAAACTCATATCAATAATACAACATCAAGACAACTAGAGAAGCCTTTAATTTCTGAAAGCAATAAAGTTAAAAAACAAAAGTCTATATGATGCTATTTGAACAATACACTATATTAGATAATCATTTAAAAAACAAAATATTATTACCCAATTTTAGGTATTCTCAAATAAAAATAAATATATTTACATTGAACCATTTTAATATAAACGAAATAACAATGAAGCATTTAAATTGATTAATTTTATATTCATCCATTATTTCAATAATAAAAATATAATATTCAGTGAATCAAAAAATAATCCAAATCATAGGTGAACATATTCATGGATCAACCCAACTTTGTGACGAATTGTTTACCTTTAATAAAAATTGAATAATTTAGTAATTATACAAATAGAAACTTATAAAAAATAAATATGATACAATAATATGAAAGGAATAATAACGAAATGATAAAACATAATACCTAAATAAAAAATGATAATATAATATATAAATAAAAAGTATTATAATGTAATATGATAATTCATGTATAATTTCCCAATTTTGAGTATTTGATGTGTGTTTTTTATATAAATTTCACTTTTAAACTAAAAACATTGACATTCAGTCATACTTGACACACCATATTTTCTTATGATGTGCAGTTAATTTCTAAAAATGAAAATTCAAACATTTATTATTTTCCTAACGTAACATGAATATTCAAACTTGTTTTCTCAGTTTTGAGAATGTAAGACATGTTTTAAAATTAAATGTCGATTTTAAATTGATTACATGTTATTTTAATTATACTTTATACACCATATTTCTGATTTATGTGGTTAATACATATAAGTGAAAAATTAATCATTCTTAATTTTACAAATGTATAATTGAAATATGAAAATTTTTCTCATTTTAATTGTGTAATAATTGTTTTGAAATAAAATGTCACTTTTTAATTGAGAACTCACACTTTTAGTAATATTTTCCATAAAACATTTCGAAGATTTGTATTGTAAATTCCTAGATGTAATAAATTAATCATAAATAGTATTACTAATGTAAAAAGATGTTATGGAAATTTTTTCCTGAGATTTAATATATTACACATGTCTGGAACTGAAATTCTACTTTTAAATAGAAAATATGCATATCAAATACTACAAAAAACCATATATATCAAGAATGCATTTAATTCCTACATGTTACCATAGAATAATTGATCATTTTACAAATGTATAATGAAAATTTGAGTATGATTTATACTTTTTTAGTATGTAACAATTATTTTTAACTTATATATAAATTTGAAATTGAAAAAATAATTTTTAGTCATACAATACACATTGTTTTTCAAATTGATTTGTGGTTGATTGTAAAAATTTAAAAAGGAAGAATTGATTATTGTTATAATGTATCACAATAATATGAGTGTTTTTACTAAATTTTGATTATATAATGCATGTTTTGAACTAAAATTTCACTTTTAAACTAGAAACTTGTATATTTAGTCACACTGATAATACCGTATATTAAAATGATAAGTAGTTAATGAATAAACATTATAAATGAATATTTTATCATATTACTAATGAATCATGATAATATATTGGTATTTACATGGTTTTGACCACACAACACATGTTTTTAACTAAAATTTCACATTTAAATTGTAGGAAAACACATTCATTTATATAGGCCAGATCTCATGTCAAGTTGATGTGAAATTAATTATTATATTCGAAAAATGATTGAAAGATGATTATCTTAAAATATAATGAAACTACTAGTTAATTTTGACAGTTTTTACTATTTTATGCGTCTTTTAAAGTAAAATGTTACTTTTAAATAATGATCATAATCTTTTAATCATACCCACTACCCCATGTATTAAAATTCAAAGAAATTAAATCTTACACATAAAAAATATTCTATAGATCAATTTTGAATTGTATCATACATATCTATTTTTTCACAATTTTGACTACATGAAACACATTTCGAACTGAAATGTCACATTTAAATTGAAAAAATGAAATTTTTGTAAAACTGATAAAAATAATTATTAGATGATTTTCAATTAACGGATACATGGAAGAAAATAAATAAAATTATTTCCCAATTTAATAATTACTAAAAAAGTTTGTTTTCTATATTTTGATTATGTAAAATTAATTTTTAAATACAATGTCACTTTTAAATTAATAACGCACTCCTTTAGCCATATTTGACACATCAAATGTTAGATTGATGTGAAGTTAATTCTGACATGTTGAAATTGAATCATTGATCATTTTCATTATGTATTACAATAATCCATACTTGTTTTTTAGATTTTATAATGATATATACTTATCAAACTAAATGAATCTTTTAAACTGGAAATACACACTTTTAGTCATATCAGACACATCAAATTTCAAAATAATAGACAAGTAATTCTTACATGACAAAATTATGTAAATTATTTTCAAAAATTATCAATAAAATACAATTATTTTTTCTCAATTTCGACTATGTAGTACACATTTTTAACTATAATGTCGCTTTTGAATTGAAAACATCCACATTTAGTCATACCATTCACACAATGTGTCATATTTTTGTGTGTTTAATTTACATATCTTATAAATTAATAACCAATCATTTCCTTAAAGTATCAGGATAATACGATTCAGTTTTATTAGTTTTGACTATGAAATTCACATTTTATAATATATATATATTTATTTAATTTTTTTAATTAATAAAAACACATTTTTTGTTATATCATCCACACATTGTTTTATATTGGAAAATGGTTAATTCAGTCATGTAAAAGTGAATAAAAACTGTCATCCTAAAGTATCATGATAATCAGATCCAATTTGATTGATTTTGATTATGTGAAACATGTTTTGAACTAAAATATATTTTATTTTTAAATAAAAAACAAACAATTGTAGTTAATCCAACCACTTTATATGTTGTATATATGTATAGTGAATTCCTTTATTTCACCAATTAATATCGTGAAATATCACAACAATCCAATCGTGTTTTATCAGTTTTGAATATGTGACACATGATTCTTAATAAAATGTAATATTTAAATTAAAAAGAAACATTAAGAATTTGTAAAAATATATTAAATATTTGGAGAAAAATTTATTTTCATTTACAAATATGGGGATATACAATTTTAATGAATAATATCTACTTCTCCAATGACATCATAACTGAAATATAAAATAATAAAATAAAAATACACACCGTCAAAATTTAAATTAAAATAGTACACTAATGAATAGAAAAAATTATTTTGTCAACATAGCACCAAAATATATTACACTGAATTATCCCAACCAAACATGTTGATATATTATGTTTAACTACTAATTAGTATTTTTTCAACTTATAGAAACTATGGATGAAATATTTTTTCATTTATATATGAACACATCCCATTATCATAGTAACTATCAATGATGATGAAAATTAAAATTTAAATATAAATGTTCTTATAAAAATTAATGAATGTTGCTAAGTGTGGTTATTATAGATGATAAATATTTCTAGCTATTTATTGATAATATGTTACCATCATGATTGGTGTACACCTTTTAGTCGATTTTTTCCTTACTTTCATTAATACAATCAATATTTTGATTCATATAAAAGGGTTGGAAAAAATCCCCTATTATTAAATAAAAAATTAAATAGGGGAAAAAATAGTATTGATGGAGTTAGACACCGATTTATTCTCTTAACTAGAATATGATGTCATATAAGGGAAGAATAATTAAAATATAAACAAAATCATAACCAGTATGCAAAAAATAAACATATTTACCCAAATCTGAGCCATAACTCAATGAAAAAACATATCATTGTTTTTTAAAATTGTAGTTTCTAATATTGTGGATCTTGTACATATCACAATCCTAAGATAGGATTATTCTTTTCTTGAAAAAACATTCTTTAAAGGTACTGAATTCCCCACATCTTATATCTTCTTCATATGGATCACTTTATCCTAGATATATATTCTACTCTTATATAACTATTGATGCTCCTCATGGGTATAAATATATCCCAAATTAATAGAAATTATTCAGTGGTAAGTATCCTCCTTATGGAATGAGGATAGTCAATTCCCATTTACTCATGTGCATCATTAATGTCCACCACTTCGCTTTGAAATTAATCTTCACAAACCTATACTAATGAATCTGACCTAGCTACTATGACTACCCTATATGGATTGTACCATTGAGAATTGGACACACAATAGAATGTTCCTTCTCATCTATTGAATATGAAAAAACATCAAGATAAAATTTTATTAATAAATATTTTGGTGAACTACTTATTTTATTCATGAAAATGATATGATTCCATTTCCATGTGAGCAGCCTAAAATAACCCAATATACTCTATAACATATGATTACCATGACTTTTTTTATCCTTTTCCCAGGAAATCAGAAGAATATTCTTGATTCCTATGAAAAAAATCACAAATGTGATAGAAAACCATCAATTTCTTTAAAACATATATAATCACTCATCATCCTTTGATCTCTTCTTCAAAAAACTATTTTCTAATTTTAGTTGGATGAAAACAACTATAATTTATGTTCTACCTTGGCTCAAGTCAATAAAATTATCAATAATTAAAAATTAATGTTAGCATAAAATATTTATTAGTTATTTTTCGATTATTACAATTATATACATAACAATAATGAACCCAATATTATCATTACATATTGTTTCATAAATGGAATATTCATATCATCCAGAAAAAAAACTATTTTTTAAAACATTACATGATATGTATTATATTTATAATATACATATGAAATCATTTTAACCCTTTTCAAAAATATCCCAAACCATAAAATTTGTTTAACATAATTTATAATAAATTACGCTAACTCATATCATGGAATTATGGTGAACAACTCCAGATATCCCTGTTTTAATAACACATATTCACATTATCCCTTTTTAAAAATTTATCAAACAACATGAATCATCAATTTCACATCGTACCATATATATATATATAAATATACGTAAAATAAATATATTCACTTTACCAAACATTTGGAAAACTCATCTAATTATAAACATGAAGTCATAATATTTCTAATAAATAAGGTCAACTGTAAAATCACAATAAGAATGTTTTAACCAAAAAATATTTATTAAATTAAAAATGTCAATTATGACACATGTAATAGAATAATCCCCTTAATTTACCAGTTTTATCCTTTAACATTAATTTTAATAAATTGGCGAATCTAATTTATATTATTCCTTGATACATTCATAACTATATAGTAAAAAAACAATCCCTAAAACAATAGTGGTGAGTGATACCCATAAGGTTAAGGGGAGTGGGATGCCATCATTATCTATTGGGGAATTCAAGGATGAATAAAATCCAAAATCCAGAATCATTGTGTTGATGGAGATCTCACAAGGTGGTGAGAAGGATTCGGAGTGATGTTTTCACAAAGGGAGTGATTTTGGGGTAGTAGGTGGAGGGGAGTGAGTTACCAACAATTGTTAGTATAAAATTGGATCTTATAGGATGTAAGCCGTTGCGGAGGGATCTTTACAATAATGGGTTCATCCGATATTTTGAAATGAATATGGATAGTTTATAGAGAAGAAAAATAAAAAGAGGGGTTAATGTTGTTTTAAAACATATAGAAATAAATATATATAAATTTCAACAAAATGACTATTATATATTTAATAATATATAGTCTTCTTAATAAAACCACCTTTATATTTATTTGATAATACATTTTGGATGGTTTTAGTAATCTCCTTTATATAACAATGACAATGTAATATTTTTTTAGTGATATAAATTTGAAGTAGTAATATAACATAATATTTTTTATGGTAGGAAAAAAATATAGTGATAAAAATATACCTTAAAAATTTATAATTATAAGATTCATATATTTGACATGCATTAGAGACATATAACTTTTTTTAGGATTAAATTATTGTATATAATCCTTTGACGTAAAATATGAACTGGTTCTGAAATAACCCTTAATCTACTTGGGAACCAATAGAGGCCCCACCGACTACATCACCCTCATAATTCCTTAACAAATTCCTCCTTTTGGATAAGATTTCCATAATATCTTAAATACATGACATAAAAGTGGGTTTGGATAATATAATTTTATGATGTGGAAGTAATTTTATATTATAAAAACCAATGAATGTCGAATAATGTGAAGTAATAATGATTTCTAAATTATATAATAGAAATAAATTCATAATAATTTTTCTTATTATCATTTTATGTTGAAATTGAATGGATTTTGGAATTTTTACTCAAAAAAATGGAAAGAAATTAAGAAATATTACCATACAAAGTAGTGTCATAAAACATGATAAAAAAACATAGAACGATAATAACTCTTATGAGATACTCTTGAGAGATAATTTTATAGGTGAACCGTTATTAATTATTTTTTAATGAATATTAATTGGGCCATGAGTAGGTATATACTAAATTTTTGGTAGAATTTTTTATTAATATTGAGTCTTAGGATTTGGAAATATAGGTTATAGATAATCAAAACTCATTTGATTACCCATTATTTTAAACCATAAACCATAACATTTATAACATTTTTTTATTAATATATTGAGAACTGAAATCTTCTTTGTAATATTACTTTAGTAATGTAATGTAAATTTATTCCCAAATAATTGTTTTTAAAACCTTATTTCATGTTTTTTATTTTTAAAATTCAATTATCAGTTTAAAAATTGATATAAATACATTCAAATACATTAATCTAGTAAATAATTTTTTTTATTTTGGATTGACTAATATTAATTAATTAGTCATATTTAAATTATAATTATGTCATAATACTTACTGTATATTCATGTTGTATTTTACTTATAATATGAAAATTCGAATAACGTAGAAAATTATAAAAAATTCACCATTGCTGAATTTTGATGTTAAGATACAAAATTTGAATTAAATTTTGAAAAATAATTCTCTATATTTAATAAATAGATTTATTAAATAAAATAATTATTGTGTTCTACAATCTATTGAATGGATTAAAAAATAATACTTTTTTATGTTAATACATATTTTTTTATAAAATACGTGTATGAAATAAAATTATTATTCAATTAAAAACATAAACTCTTATTATTTAATTATTATATGACTAATGGATAATGTTATGTATTTTATTGGGTACTTTTATTATACACAAAATAATATATCTATAATTACAATTATTATCCAACTATTCTATCTATCTAATTCATAATGGCTAGATCACTCATTATAAAAACCCCACACTCTAACTTCTAAATTCATCCATTCCATGTTTTATGTTTGTATATCATATATATTTCTTATCCAATTGTTTTCATATTAATAGAAATGTATATTTTATATTTTTCATTATGATAAGAGTATGATCCAAAAGAGTTTAATATTATGGTACACCCCTATATTGTTCTGTGTCCTATTGCATTTGATGTGACAATTATATTAAATGTAATTTTATAGTGCTTATTGTACTATGATGATTCAATCAATGGGGTTGTATTATGTGATTTATATTATAATAATATGTTCATTTATTGTTTTCAATCATTGGGTATTATATTTCATCCCCACAAATAATTATTTCCTTGTAATTTATAATATATATTCATCCATCATGAAATGTGGGAATTTATTCCTTATTAATATCTAAGTCTACCATGGTTCTTCCTCCATGTTATGATTCATTCGATGTACCATGCCCAATCGGGTGGTCATATTTTACAAAACATGTTCCCCAATGTCAATAATAATAACCAGATCATTAATATAGTATTTTTTTGGGATGAATATATAATGATATAGTGGTGAGTATGTGTATTAGGTCCTGGATTTACCTCCAGAACATTGAGATATTCCTGATTAATATTAATTTAGAGAGGTTGAGTGGAAAATCAAAATATTAATCCACAACTCAAATTTTTAATAATGGGAAAAAATCCCTTATTTTAACACTGCATCGTTTTTGGGTTGTTTGTTTTTGTTGAAAAAGAAGGATTCCATGGTGAATTGTTGAGATCCATAGATTTTGTTGATAATCAATATTGACAATTAAACATGACAAAGTAATAAAAGATCTGCAGGCGGTATAAAAGAACAGATACAAGGTGGATTGGATTCATGGATTGGATTTCATGAAGTCTAGAAAAATGTTGACGGTGATCCTTCACAACTATGACAAGCTTCGCGAACGACAGAGGTTGAAGTTCATCGTGGAGGTTAAGGGATTTTCGAGGGAGCTTCACGACAAAGGTCTGAAGGAAATGACAGAACACCCCGTGATTACGACAAGATCCACGATCAGAAATTTTCCATGGTCCTTCGTGATTTTGATATAATTTCGACGTGAATATCGGAGCATCGCGATTTGAGATGACATGCTATTGACTTCGTGTGTAAGGTTTGAGGGTCAGTGGAATCACATATAAATAGACCTCGACCACCTTGGTAGAAGTAGAGAGTTTTTAGAGAATATATTTTTCTCTCTGTTTGTGAAGATGATACGTGATGGCAGTGTGTTACGTAAAATAATAGCTTCGCAGCATCTAATCTAGCTCAAAAAAGTCATGTGCCCTACGTTGGCTCTGTGAGATTCGTGAGGGATGTCACTTTGCAATGACATGAACTCCACAATGGACTAAGCATTGAAAAAGCATGAGCTTTGTGAGAGTGCTTCATGAGAGTTTTACGCGAAAAGGTATGACCTTCACAAAGACTTGTTTGAGCTTTGAGAAATTGGGAGCCTCGCGAAGTACTGTGATTTGTGAAATTTTTTCAAAAGGAATTTTCGTAGTGTTGAGTGGAAAAGGGGTATTCATCAGTGGATGAAATCTGGACTTCTATAGAGAATCTACATACAGTGGAGGATGTATTCATTAGTGGTAATGAAGAAACCTAATTGTCTATAAACTGTGAGTGGATCTTCTGAAAAAATAGTGATCTCACTTCAGTTGAGATAGAAATGAGTTCTCAAATTGAGAGTTTTTGTAATCTAGGAGGGACAATGAGTCCTCTTCAAACATGTCAACATCAATGCGCTTTTAGTGGAATTGGTACATTGGCACACTGCCGGTGTATGCTCCTTAGACATATCCCACTGAGGGTGAACCAAGTACAAATCGTTGTGTCTTGTGCATTCTTTTAAGATTATTCATACTCTGCATCAGGAAGGATAAACAAGAGGGTTTTGTCTAACAGCAAAATAAGATCCAAAGGGGGAAATTTTTTAATCTGTCATACCCTGATTCACCCCCCCCCCCCCTCAGGGTATATGGCCAAGTGGACCTAAAAATTGTTATTAGAAGTAAATGTTAATTTCTGAAATTCCCTCTCAAATGGAGGTTACCAATCATAAAGGGTTTCTGATCTTCTATAGAAATAATTTCAAGCTATGGAAGAATCAGATATAACACTACTTCAGATCTTTGGGAATGGATGTGTTCAATAATGTGATGCATGTTAATATAACAGATATTAACTGTGGTGAGTTATCAAAAGTTGAGCGAAGAGAAATGGATGCTGACGCCAAGGGAATCAATAATTTAAGAGGATCCATATCCAATCATATCTATACAATTTTAATGTCATGAAAAACAACACATCCTATGTCGGAAAAGCTATTAAATATGTATGAATGAGATACAAAGGTCAAAGAGGAAAAGGTGGAAGTATTGTGGAAGAAGTATGATGATATGAGAATGAACTCGAATGAGTCTGTTGATACATTCTTTGACAGGGTAAATGTTGTTGTTGAAGACATGCGAGGTCTTGGAGAAGATATTGAAAACATAATGATTATGAAGGGAATCTTGAGAAAACTTCCACCTCAAATCAATACGAATATTTTGGTTTTGGAAGAAAAAGGCCAGAAAGAGTTGACATTGGATAACCTGCACATCACACTTGATGCATATGAAATGAGAAATGATGATAAAGATGATGTGGAAGAAGGAAAATCCAAAGAGGTGGTATTCAAGGCCATGATGAAGCTCATCATTTAAGACTATCAGGAAGAATAAGAGACGGATTAGGTGATGTCATTCCAATCCTCAAACTATCAAATATAAAAAGGAATGTTTAAAGGTAAGCTTCCACTTCCTTATTTCTGATGTGGAAAGGTTGGACATCATGCATCAAGGTGCCCCAAAAAGTTCCAAGCGGATGATGATGTCGATGAAATATAAATTCCCATGAATAAGTATCCAGCCTATGGGAAAGGAAGGAAACCTATCAATAAGAATAACATTATGAAGAAGAAACTTCATTAAAAAGAATATGACATTTCAGATGAGTCTGCGGTTTAGGAGGTTAAAGTGATTGAAAACAATAGAGATTGTGGAAAAAATTCTATGGTGGAAGTTATTCGTAGTTCTCATAATAATAATGAAACTAGATCTAATGAAGAAAAAGAAATTGTTGAGGGAAGACTTGATACACAAGCTGGGTTAAAGGATTCTCTTGAAGAGATAGATGTTTGGAGTTCCAAAAGAAAGAAATCCAACAAATTTCAACATGACTCCTTACTCTATATACACTTGCAGGAAGAAGAGAAGTCTGAGTTGATGGAAGAAATTGAGAAACTCGAGTCATCAACACCAGAGGACTCAAAATCATTTAGGGAGTATAAAATAAAAATTGAAGATCAAAATAAGGATATAGATATATTTAATAACCCAAGGAAAGATCAATTTAAGCGTATTAAAGAACATGAAAGAGCAGTTATTGATTTGCATAAAAAGTTAAATGATAATGAAAAACCCTTGACTGCCAGAGGGTCATCAGGAAAATAGTTCACTTAGAAAACCGAGAAGCTGATAGTGTAGAATAGTGTTTCAACAGAAAAAAAGGATCTCCCACGACTAGATGCTAAGACTGATGGGGGGCTTGATCGGAAAAAAAAATCATTGAAAATTGAGGACAGACCGCAAGCACCCACTTCATGATTGAATATCGATTTGGGCACAAGGAAAAAATCATAATATTCATAGATCCCAAGGGGAAACTCATAGTTCAGAAGTCTCAAAAGGAAATTAATCTCATATCAAGTGTTATTATTGTCGAAATATGGGACATTCACAGTATTTGTGTTCCATAGATAATAGATATCGAAGGGCACAAGAACAAATGTGGTATCCAAATAGAGAACGGTTCTCCAGATCATATTTCGTAGGACACTATTTTTGGTTTGGGGGATTTGGTCACATGGAAAGATATTTTACTTTGACCATACAAAGGAATGTTCCTAATGAGAATCAATATGGTTTCTAGAAGAAGATCTATGAACCAAGAGGTGAGTTGAAAATGAAAAATATATTTGCAGCTTTCCAAGATGAATATTGTCCAACACACCCTGAGAAAGATCATATGTCTCAATCCATTTCATTCATGAATGAAAAAATATGAACCAAGAAGAAAATGGATGAGAAGGTAGTGGTGGCAGAAAATTCTCTTAAATCATCAGATCACTCTGATGTGCGGATCATTGACAGCGGTTGCACATCTCACATGAAAGGTTATAAAGATATTTTTATAGGCGTATAATATTACAAAGAATGAGTTTTAAGGGTTGGAAACAATTAAGGAATAAAGATAATTGGCTCAAGAAAGGTTGAGTTTGGGGGAAAAGAGATGAGACATGATGAATTCATAGGAGTATAAGGCCTCAGTCACAATTTTCTCAGCGTTAGTCAACAATGTGACTCAAGAAATTCTATAATGATTACTAAGAAGGTGTGTATCATCAAAGAAAGAGTTGTGGAAGTTGTTCTATATGAAAAAAGTACAAATGGAAATCTCTACCAGGTAAGTGGAGAAAAAGATTTGTTCTTTTTGTCCAGAGAGGAAGAAAACAAGTTGTGGTACAAAACGACTTGTTCATCTTTTCCAACCATCCCTGGATGACCTAGTAAAGTGTGATGTCGCAATAGAACTTCCTTAACTATTACGTGGTCATATCAATATATGTGATGAATGAAAATAAGGGAATCTCATCAGAAAGACGTATAATTCAAAGGAAAATAAGTCAATAGGATTTCTCGAATTGGTGCATGCCGATGTATGCGGGCCTATCACACCAAGAGAAATTGATGGAAAGTGGTAATCTATTATTTTCATTGATGACTATAGTAGAATTGCATGGGTATTTGTTATTGCCCATAAGTCTAATATGTTCAACTACTTAAAACAGTACCAGAGGGAGCGTGAAAGGATGATTGGATAGAAAATTCTGAAGCTTCATACTGATAATGTTATGGAATTCACAAACAGTCGGGTGGAAAACTATCTCGAGAAACACAGCATAAGGATTCAAGTTTCCTCAGTGAGAACTTCACAAATGAATGGAGTGGATGAATGGAGAAATCGGATCATCAACAACATTCCCAGAATGATGCCCATAAAAAAAGACCTCCGAGAGAAATTTTGGAAGGAAATTGTTTTGAAATCGGTCTACATTTCTAATAGGTCTCTGTTTTGTCCTAAGGAAGGAAACACTTGTTATGAGATGTGTTATGGAAGGAATCCAACCATGAAATACCTTATAATATTTTGAGGTAAGTGCTTCATATTAAACAAGGTGGAACATAGAAAATATATGTTGCATAGAGATGAGGGGATATTCCATGGCTATTTAGGAAAAATAAAATCATACAAATGCTTCAAAAAAGTCTCAAAAAAGTAGTTTAGAGAAATGTTGTCACTGTTGTAGATAATAAATAGAGAATTAAACATCATAGTGAACAATTTATAGGTGAATGTGATGAGGAGGAAAGTAACATAGGAGGGGTAGAAGTGGCTGATAATGATTTATAAGAAGATACTGATGATGAGAACGAAGAATAAAAATATGTATCTGCACAGAATCCATGGAGGTGAATTGAAATTGACAGGAAAAATATTATTGGTGATCAATCAGCTCTACATCAAACAGGAATAATGAAGTCTCTACAGCAGATATATTTTTATCTTAGGTAGAGCCTAAATGATTTGTTGATGCAGCTAAAGACGAAAACTGGGTTCAGGCCGTGAATGAAGACCAACATTTTGTTGAGAAGAATCAAACATGAAAGATTGTTTCAAGGCCTGTAGATAAGAATTCAATAAGATCTATATGAGTCTATCACAACATGATGAATGAAAGCGGTACAGTTATTTGGAACAAAGCACAATTAGTGTTAAAAGGATACTCCCAGATAGAGATATTAGATGTTGATGAGACATTTGAACCTGTTGTGAGACTAGAGAGATTCAGATTATTTCTAGACATTGCAGTGCAACAGAAGTTCAATGTTTTCCATATGGACGTTAAATAGGCAGTCTTAAAAAGGGTTCTGGAGGAAGAGGTGTATACTGAGTAGACAGATGGTTTTCTCATTCATGAGGATAATCACAAGGTTTTCAGACTGATGAAGGCATTGTATAGGCTGAAACTACCACCAAGAGCATGGTACTCAAGGATTGATCAGTACTTGAAGAATCATGGTTTCCAGCATGGGAGAGTTGATTACAATATATATTTCAATAACAACAGAAATCAAGGGATGATGGTCCTTTTTTATGTTGACGAGATAATATTTGGTGGATCAGATGATGCTCAGTGTAGACAGTATTCCTAATTCATGAAAAGTGAGTTTGAAATGTCAACTATTTGAGAGATAACATTTTTCATTGGTCAACTGGTTACATAAAGATGGAATGGAACATTCATTTCTCAATCCAAATATGCCAAGGATATTTTGAAAATATTTTTATTGGAAAATTACAAGGAGATGAAGAGTCTTTTTTCTACCTAGATGAAACTGTCCAAAGATGAGGATGGCATGGTAGTCAATATCAAAGAATACATGCAAATCATTGGATGTTTTCTATACATTACTGCAACAAGGCCTAGAATTGATTCTACACATGGAACGTAGTGAGATATTAGAGTAATCCCTAGGAAAGACACATTCTTGTAGAGAAAATAATACATCGGTATATCAAGGGAACTATAAATTTCAGCTTGATATATAACAAAAAATCATATTCAGTGTTATTAGTAGATACAGATGCAGATTGGGCCGGTTCAGCGGAGGACATGAAATAAATGTCAGGAGGTGAATTCAAACATGGTGGCTTGTGTGATTCTTGGCTAAGCAATAAGAAAGACAGAATTTCATTTAACACTTCATAAGATGATTATATTGTCGCCACTCATGCTTTCGCATAATTATTGTGGGTGAAACAGAAGCTTGATGATATGGGTGATGAAGTGAAATATCTGATCGGAATCCAGTTCAATATCTCAAGTGCAATAAATCTCAGTAAAAATAATTTACATCTCTCATGGAAAATTAAAATTGAGATAATGTATCATTTTATCAAGGATAAGGTTGAGCAGGGAATTTTGAAATAGGATTATGTGCCTACAAAACATCAGTTTGCAGACATTATGACGAAGGCGTTACCCAATGATGATTTTGAGAGGCATTTACTGGCTATATGAGTCCAGTCGACACCCCTCACCTGAAAAAGTATTGATATGGGACACCCCCTCTCCCCGAGGTATTGTGTTTTTTCTCTAATGCGCTAATCTATGTTCTTTCCAATGAAGCATACTACAAATGGGGTTACCTTTGGGTTCGTTGACAATGGTGCTTAAATAGTGGCTCCTCAAGGGGGAGAAACTATGGCTAAAGAAGGGAGAAAATGTATTTTTCAAAGATACGGGGAGAAGCTGATGGGTGGAGTAGTGAGACAGGGGGAGAACAATAAGATAGGGGGAGGGTTTTTAAATTTGATGATGCTTGAAGTGATTAATCAAAAAATAGATATAACAAAATCTGAGGATTGTGATGAATACAGAACAGTGATGTTGGAAAGTTGTGAGAATTTTTCCAGCATTTGCAAATTGGTATCAGTGTGGTATCAACAATTGGGATCAGTTTGGAAATTGGTATCAGTTGGGTTTCAATAGATGGTGGCATAAATGATATGATTCATTGATGATCTTTTCATTTACTCTTGTTCCTCACGAAGAGCATTGATCATGTGGGCTTAGATTATGTGTTGTGTGAATCTCTGGTCAATATCTAACTCATAAGAGGCGAAGGGTGGTTGATAAAGGAAAGAGCATCAGAGTGGTATCAAACAACATAGAATCATTCTGAGAAGAATTGTCAAAAAACCCAATGGGGGAGATTGTTGGGGAAAAACATCTCAAGGTAACACTGCATCTTTTTTGAGATGATTGTGTTATTTGAAAAAGCAGGTTTCCATGGAGAATTCTTGAGTTCCATAGATTTTTTTAGAATCTTTGTTAACAATTAACCATGATAAAGTAATGGATGATTTGGAGGTGGTATAATGGAATAGATAAAAGGTGGAATTGTTTTCTGGTGTTTTCCAAATTTGTGGTGTCCAACATTTTAATTTTGGTGAGACTCACAAAAAGTGGATATACTTGAAGATCTAATTTAAATATGGAAAAGGCATGGGTTTCTCGAAGATAGGATTCAAGGATTGGATTTCACGAAGACCAGAAAAATGTTGATGGTGATCCTTCACGATTACAATGAGCTACACGAAGGGCATAGTTTGATGCACATTATGGAAGTTAAGGGATTTACGAGTGAGTGTCATGATGAAGACACGAAGAAAATTACAGAATGCTCCAGGATTATTATGAGCTCCACGATTGGAAATTTTCAGTGGTGCTTTGCGATTTTGAGAGAATTTTGGTGGGAACTTTGGAGCTTCGCAATTTGAGATGATGTGGCATTGACTTCACGAGGAAGGTTTGAGGGTTGGTGTAATCTCTTATTAATAGACCTCGACCCCCTCATGAGATGTAGAGAGTTTTCATAGAACATATTTTTCTCTTGGTTTGTGAATGTGATTCACGAAGGCAGTGTGATTCGCGAAAGAAGAGCTTCGCAGTGGCTAATATAGCTCTGTGAATGTTTTGTGCTCCACATTGGCTCAGTGAGCTTTGTCAGGGATGTAGATCTATGATGACCTGAGCTCCGCGACGTCCTATGCATTCTCAAGGATAGATCTTCACAAGAGTTCTTCATGATAGTGCTTCATGAAATGACAGGATCATCATATGGCTTGTTTGAGATTTTGGAAATTGGGAGCCTTGCAAAGTAGGGTTCTTTGTGAATATTTTTCCAAAGGAATTGCCCAGTGTTGAGGGGAAAAGGGGTATTCATCTGTGGAAGAAATTTGGACTTCAATAGAGAATATAAATATAGTGTAGGATGCATTCATTAGTGGTATTGAAGAGACCTAATGGTCTATAAACTGTGAGTGGATCTTCTGAAGTAGTAGTGAGCCCACTTCAGTTGAGAGAGTAGTGAGTTCTCAAATTGTGAGTAGTTGTAAACCAGGAGGGGCAGTGAGTCCGTTTCGAACATTTAAACATTTGTGTGCTTATAGTGGAATTGGTACATCAGCACACTTCCATTGTATGCTCCTTGGACATAGCCTATTGAGGGTGAACAATGTAAAAATCGTTGTGTCATGTGCATGCTTTAATGTTTATTCGCACTCTACATCGGGAATGAGAGATAAGGCGGTTTTGTCTAACAGAAAAACTTGATCCAAAAGGGGTAGTTGTTTTAATCTTTCATACCCTGATTCACCCCCTCTTAGGGTATATATCCTAGTGGACCTAACATCTGCAACATATTAAAAATACCTATATACCTTGTACATAACATACCCTTCTAGCCAAACCTCATACACCCTTCTATATTAATACTTTCATAAAGAAATCATCCCATAATTGAAATTGTAGGTTCATCCATCAATCAACAATATAGATTTTAAATCATCGTTGATACATCGTGAAATGATTTTGGATATCTTAGAATTGTATATTAAATCCTAAATATGTTTTCGACCTATTTCTATACATTCCCCAATTTCATCATAGCATGC
The DNA here is from genome assembly GCA_963277665.1 of Viscum album. Lineage (NCBI taxonomy): Eukaryota > Viridiplantae > Streptophyta > Magnoliopsida > Santalales > Viscaceae > Viscum > Viscum album. The sequence goes on from OY728164.1 coordinate 794,384,076, forward strand.
ATGAGTAATACATTTTTCCCATAATAAGATTCATATAGGACCAATTATACTAAAATAAAATCTATTATTATATGAAAAGACCACCGTCAGAGGATACTAGTACCATATACTTTTTAATTAAGGTGATAAGGACCTTAGTATATCCACTAATGTTTTGATAGTCATTTTAGATTACCCATAAGTTTGAAGATAATATGAATTTCTAAATTTCATCTTAATGTTTAGTTCCTTATAATGAATCCTTTATATGTTTTATGTGAAATTAGGCTCAAAATAATATAATATTTATGGAGTTTCACCCGAATTACTCATTGCATCATTAATATAATGTTTGGTAAGATACGTTTGGGGAGAATACTCTTTTATTTCAAAGAGATAGAATAACATGTCAAGGTGATCTATAGAGATACATATTACATAAATTATATTAAATGTATATGGAAACCACGATATAATTATTATTAATTTATTGTTCCAATTACACATTGGTATTGGGAGAGATTCCATTACAACCTTTGTAAGTTGTCTCCAAATAATTACTTTTTGAAATACCATGTATCTTGAAAAATATTCATAAATTTTATATATCATGTGTTCCAACATGATGTTTTCTATTAAATCTGTATATGTCATTATGCTACCAAGATGTATTGAAAAATTTTATCCAAATATTAATCTAAAAATTAATTATTTATATTTTGAAGAAATAGTACATGTAGTCTCTTTCCAATCATAAATACACCATATTCATACTTGAATTCTTTTAATTTTACACATTCTACGTCTTTAGACTTATTGTGTAGATTGTTGTCATCTTTTCTGATAATTTTATTTATCTCTTATTGTAATAATTTATGGAAAATTACATGTAAAATTAATGATGTTTCTCCATAACTAATAATTTCATTTCCAAAAATACAATGTCTCTAAACATTATATCCTTGTAAATCATAACAGTGTATATAACTCCATGTTCTTTCCAACCAAAAGCATTTACCATAATGTTTTACTTCCAAGGGTGGTAGTGTGTTTCACTATCATAGTCCTTGAGTAGTTTTAACCATATATCCTATCTTATGTGTGGTTTTTTTCTATGAGAATATATAATTAAAACACTTCTAATTTAAATATAGTTAATATATTTCACTATAAATATAGTGTATCTATATCTTAATAGTAGATATCACATATAAAAACTCATGATCATCATTTTGAAACTGTTAATCCTAGGTTTTAATTACCACGATGCATAAGAAATGAAATAACCAATTTTTTATAAGGGAACACCCCGACCATTTCAATAAAAAACTATATATCAAAAATAATTTATTTTGAGAGGGTAATTTTAATACAATTTCAGTGATCAATATGTTTTTATTTATTCAAAAACTTCATCCCATTTCATTGACCATGTGAATTGGACCACGTTATATGTTATATTTTTTAGTGGGTTGTATAAATAGGTATTGTTCTCAAAAAATCAATTTTAGTCACCAGTTTAGATAGAGAATCTAAATATAACATTTGTATTCAATTTTCTGGTCTATTATTTTACCACATTAGTTTAGGCAGGGCCAAGAGTTATCCTTAGAGAATTTATAACCCGAAAAAGGGACTTATTGAAGAAAAAATTCACACTCACTAAATTTATAATGTTAATTAATTTTCATAAGATTCACCATATAAATTCACAATTGGTTCCCATTATCTTTATTTCTCGTAGATAATAACATTATATTATAAAAATCTACCATAATCAATTTATCAATATAATCCACGAATAATCGATTATTAATATCCATAAACATAGATGGTGCATTTATTAATCCCAAAGGCATTAATGTGAAAACACAATTCCCATAACTAATAAGAAATGTCAAAATTAATATATCACCCTTTTGAGTATTAATTAATTATAACCAGAACAAAGATTGATCTTTCAGTATTATTTTTCCCCTTGATGTGGATCCAATAAGTATTAAATGTTTGGTAAATGGAAATGATTCATAATACCTAGGACACTTATTTCTTTATAATAATTTCATAAAGAGATATACCCATCCTTATTCTTCATAAATATGATTTTTGGAATAAAAAAAATTCTAATGGAATCATCACATATATAATAAATTAAAGAATTTTAGATATGTAGTGGATGCCCCAATAAGCTGATCAATACTAGAACCCTAAAAAATACTTATTTGAATGATCCTATGATGAAAAAAACATAAATATTTACATGAAAAGTTAAAATAAATTAAAGAATGATTCCATTACAAAGATACATCATTTTATCCTATGAAATATATGGGAAAAGGCATTGTCTCAAAAGGTTGACTACTACCCAGTTTTTCGAACCGTATTCTGAATTTATATTTCTATCGAAGGTGTATAATAAAGAACAATAATCATAAAATTTTATAACAATGATAAAAGAGGTGGTTCCAATGGTTTTAGTTATTTTCGATAAATTATGATTAAAATTTGAGATAATTTAAAGTACCTGAGAGAATCCATGTTGTAATGTAACAACTAGGTGATTAGGAATAGAGTTGATGACTAGGAATAAGAAAAATAATAAAGGATATTCATTGATATTGTTTTGTAACATACCCCTCCATATTGATGAAGGAAGAACAATACCTATACCTCCACTAGATTAGGGTTGAAAAAGGACCATCACTACTCAAGTAAGAAGATTTCCCATTTAGCAACCATACCAAAACTTTTATGGAAAAATTAAAATTTCTCACATCCAATGATAAAAATGAATAGTAAATAACTAATATATATACCATAAATTATTATAATTAATATTATAAAATTTAATATATGATGTTATATTTTTTAAATAATTTATTATTATGTATATGGTTATTATATAGATGTTAGTGCACATTCAAATAAGCTATGAGTAAAAGTAATGGTTTCTCTCGGAATCATTATTTTTATGGGATACTAATAGATTCTGAGATTCAATTAGGGTAATATGAATGAAAATTACATATAATCCCCAATGTTTCTTATACTCTAGTTATTTTTTTATTTACATACCAATTACCTTCTCATTGATTCTAAATTAATTCAAAATGAAATTTATAAAGGGACATTTTTTACTACTTCTTTTCAGATAGAATAATTTTATTCAATGTTGTTGTTTTTTAATGGTTTTCATTGATATATTATCGATCATTATTTAAATTTATATTATTTATTAGGATATCATGCTGAAGGTTTTGTTTTCTATAACTTGGAAAAAAAATCTTTTATATATGTTATATTATATTTTCCAAGGTACCTTTCTCCCATTATTTTCATCGGTTATAATTCGGATGCCTATATTTTCCATGAACGGTAAAATCAAAACGTGTTAAATTAAAAAGTTAATAAAAAAATATTTTTTACACATTAAAAAAGTGAATTTAATGAATATATTGCATTCTACAATATCAAAGTAACAATTCTTATATATGTGGTGGAATTTATACATGCAACAAGATATAACATAACAGAATAAAGCTAACAAAACATGAATACAATGAACAAAACATAATGTAAATAATAAGATGGTGTTTCAAAAAAATTATATACAACTTAATGAATATTATTAATGGATATAGGAGTATCTATCCCAAGAATTTTCACTTTTAATACAATGCCAATTGATGATTAATACCATGTTATAAAGGATACAAAAGTTCTAGAGAAAAAAAATATTGATCAGTTGATTTAGAGAAAAATATCTTACTCTATATCTTCTTTGATAGAGTTTTAATAAAATAATTTCAAAAAAATTCATTTAAAAAGGGATATGAATAATATTCTCGTACCTCCAAGATCCTCTTTGATTATGTGATCAAGAAAAACCATGTAATTATCCCAATGAATTAATCAAACATAAAATTCATGAATAAGTAGTTCATGTCCTTGAATATCTATTATCAGAAGATGATGATAATAAAATGATTATAATTGGATACAGAGATATATTATAATGAAATAATCATTCTAAAAATAAATAATATCAAACTAAAAAATAAAAATAAATGAATGAACACATACACTAATTTTTTATATATCTCTCAAAAGATCATGCCTATGTTTATTCTCTTTGAAACATTATTTTGTTATTTATTGGAGACAAGTCTATAAAACTGGTAATGTTTTATTTAAGTATTTTTTTATAAACTATATGTTCAAGCGCACTCAAAATATCTAAAATGATCTTCTATTTTTATATAAGTTAATGTGGCTTCACAATGTTTTAGAATGTACAAGGTTTGAAATCTAAAAATCCAGTATATGTGCTTTAGATGTTAAAATTGTATAAACTGAAATAATATTATAATTAAGAACATGAAAAATATAAAGAATAGTTTTTATTAATTTAAAAATTATCTATAATATATTCAATTTTTGTAAATGACTAAAAAATATCTCTCTTTTTGATAATAAAAAAAATGATAAAAAAATTATTAATGTATATATGAGTTTTTCAAAAAAACTCCCTATTATTTCAAAAACATACTCACCCATAAATAATGATTACATTAAACTTTCTACCATTACTAATAAATCATACTAGATTCCTCTCCCATATGATAAATATTATATGATAATATTTTACTAATATTCTTTTCATACATAACCTTCTACCTATATTAAACATCCCCAACTTTATCATCTTTATGATTACAAAAAATTAAGCTTTCACATAAAAAACATAATCCAAAATAAATACATAAGATAAAAATAAATCAACATATTTAATGTAAGATAAATACATCCCACAAGAGTAATATTTATGTATTTATAATAACAACACTATGTAAGTATAATCATATAATAAAAACATTCAATTAAGTAATGATACATAAAAAATAATTCGATAATAGTTAATGGGTATTCTTGAGTTTCTTTATTTGATATAAATTTAATATAAAAAAAATCTTATAGAATATATCAATTTTTATGTACAAAAATTAATGATAATATGAATTGTGTAGTTTCATAAGTTGTATTTGATACATACTCAACATACTATAAATGATCATCCATAAAATAATACCATTATAAAAAGTGAGAACAATTCGATATGAAAAAATTAATTTCTCCCACTTTTCCTAAGGTGTATTTAAGTACCAATAAAAAAATTTAATATGAAATATTTTATGATCACTTAACATTGATCACAATCATCTTCTGTTTAATGTTTCCAAATATTTTATAATGTAATGGTTTAATAAATATACCAGTAAAGTGGTTTAATATTCTAATAATCTTAAGAATAATATTTATTTTTTTTCAAAAATTGACACAAATATTTTCATGAATATTTTTATTATTTTATAATTATTTTTTAGGTTTTTTAAAGCATATTTGAATATAATTCCTTTATTTGTTAAAAAGTGGGAAATATTATATGTATAATTAAAATAGAGTAAAATGAATAATTTATTTATTGAATTGATGTTTAGAATTTATTTTATTAATGTATTAAAATTTATTTTGGTATTTGAGTCATTTTAGGTGTTTTACTGATGAAATTGGCTAGGATCGTGGCAGACCATCATCCAAGTGGCAGCTCACCATATAACCCTCCCACAAGTGGCCTGCTGTCTAGGAAACCACCATAAGGGTAGGGAGATATCATTGGGCCACAAGGGGTCCCAAAACCGTGAGGTTTGTGATGTAGTAAGGATCTGTGGGTGCATAGGTGGGACATATCTCACAAGGGTTGTGCGATGTGGCTCGACATAATTCCATGTGTGTATATGTGTGTTTAGGAACCCACCCTGGTGCCAACTTCTGAGCCCAGTAGCACGCAACATGGTAGATAAATGATGGAGGAGTACACAGACTCATTCTATGAGGAGTGGTTGTTCAAAAATACTATTTATAAATTAACATAAAATTTCACCATCCCAGATTTTACAATAATTCCCCAACATGGAAAACCTCTCACCTATGAGTTCCACCACCTTCTACACTGCTCGATGCCACTGTTGTATGAAAATAAAAGATAATAACCATGACCGACACAGTACAATCTCATGCTCAATAACTTCTTCTATTCCAAGGCCTTCAACAACCCTTGGTTATCCATGATGCCTATTCCTATCAAAACGAAGTCTTTGTTAGGTCAATTCAAAGGCTATATAATGGAAGATCATGATCACATCTTCCATTCCCATGAACACTATAAATTCTATAATTTCCATGAATTTCACATCATAGAACACCTTATGAAAATCCACATGACACATTGATATATAATATTATGTTTGGACACTAGAAATATTCATTTGTTTCAAAATAATACACTATAGGGTCTCATGAACATTTAAAATATCCATTCTAACTGATATTTTAATTTATTTTTTATTTAATTTTCTTCCATAAACATTGGAAGATGATGAGGATCCTTATAATGAAAAAATAGGTTATTTTACACATCCTTAATAGGTTGGATATCCACCACTTGGAGGTCGTGGGATTAGTATCATGGTATTTTATTTTTTTATTCACCGTATTTATTTTATTTTTTACTTTAATTTTTAATGAAATTTTAACTTTGTTCATCAAAATGTATAATTCATGAATTATTATTTTATAATGTGTTTACCCCAAAAAATATATTCTTCTTCTTATTTGTAACACAATGTGATTTTATGGACCATTTTATGAAATAAATCAAATATTTATTTTATATTTTAGAATGCACTAAGTCAGACATTCCTCTCACACTAAACTAACATATCGTATGTTACTTGCAACACTTAGATGATGTATAATGCACACATCACAATGTATAGATTTTATTCATTTTAGAAAATAAATATGATTAGATTATTATGTATGTAACACCAAAGGAATATTTCACTTCCCACAACACTGACATGGCCTGTGTTAGACGCAAAAGCGACCTACATCGCTAGCTTGCGTTGTATGCAATAAAAAGTTTCTGTAAACAACAATATACTATGAAATTATTTTTATTTAATTGGATATAATATTTCAATTAGGAATAATATTTACCAAATTTGGAAATTTATATAACATTAAAATTAATAATATGTATTTTATAAATATTATATAAGAAAAATTTCATTATTTCGTATAGAATCAGTATTTTTAAAAAAATTCAATTGTGCTGCCTTTTGATAGTGAACAAATTTTAAATATAGTTTTTTACACATTTATATATTTTATTATACATAATATACAAATTTTTGGGAATTGAAACATGAAAATTATTTTTTTTTATTTTTGGTATTTTTATGATGAAATTCATATTTTAATGAATAGTAAAAAAGACTGGATTTTAATTCATAACAACTTTTTTGTCTAATTTATTAATATAGTTAGATTATATTTTTTAATTGGTTTTAAATTTTAATAGGTTTTTATTTTAATAATTTAATCCAATTTCTGTCAATATATGTTATTTCACATTTAAATAGTATACAAACACATATTAATCGTTTGATCATTTTTACATCTCAACAACCTTCTTTCTTGTTTTGACCATAAGAGTTAAATTTAAATTAATATAATAAAATTATGTGTTTTCGATTTTATAAAAATGGAATCCATATTTGGAATTAGATGTTGAAAGTTATGTAATTAGGTACCTTTTATTTTTTGATATTATGAATAGTAACATCAGTAAATTTTTTATTTACTGTGCATAATTGTTAAATCAGGTAAATAAAGGTATCAAATAATAAAATAATAAAATAATAATATCCTAACACATTTCGTATTCCAATTGGATTAGACATGGACGACCATGAGTATACATGGATTGATTTTAAGATACCATGAAGCCACTTGGTTGAGATCATGACCATTTTATAATAATTAATTTAATCTTAAGGGAAATATATGATAAACATCTATCTTTTTACAAAAATAGTAATGTTTTAGTTTATATAAATTATCTTTTATAATATAAATAGTTATTATATATATAAAAATATTTCCTACATAATTTTATTATACTTATTATTTATAGAAATTAAATATATAAATATATTTAAGATACAATGATGATGCAATGATAAAGTTATTAATAAAAAATTCAAATAAATAGTATTATAAATATTAAAATAAATTTAATTTACATTTTTTATTCAATAAAAAAATTTATTGGATGAAATTGACATGTTAGGGATGATTTAATTCCTTTTCTATGGAGTAATTAAGTATTTAAGAATTTAACAAAAATAAATTTCGTCATAGTGTAAAAATTAACAGAAACGTGTTTTAAAAAAAATACTATTTAATTAAATGAAATTGTATTCCTAAAAGTCATGATTCGTCCAAATGACTTATATAATGTTATAAATGTCATTAATGATCTAATTTTGTTTCTCTAGGAATTTTATAGTAACTATAGTGACCTTATATTATGAAAATATAAGAAGACATGGTAAGAGTTAATGTCTATGACTAAGGGTTATGGTTAAAAGGTAATGTTAATTTTTTTCCATAAACATGTCTAAAACATTTTGATTGAGAGTAAATTGACCCAAAATCATCTTATATTCTAAATAAATGAGTTTGGTACCATTATAATCTGATAATCAATTTATCATAAATTAATATTTAAGGAGTATTTTAAAGATCCCCTCACCTCTCCTATAAAATGAAACTTCTCATTATCTTTTATTAACAACACCAAATCCATTTCTCTTAGCCACAAAATGACCAAAGATCCTACTAAAATCCCTGGATTCCTCCTAGAGGCCACACATTTGGAATAAATCCATCCTATTGAGTCATTTCCTGCAAATCAATAAGAGATACTCGAAAAAGAGGTAAGTGTCTTATCACCTCTTTGATTTTTTAATATTTTAATTATTACTATAATGTTGTTACCAGAATAAAGTAATAAATAAATTATCTCAATAGTTCATAAATATTATTATAATTATGGGACAACGTTATACCTCTTTCTATCCCTCCTACGAATAACAACATCACCATGCGTGCAAACGTACGACTTACCGTTTCTATGCCATGGTGTAATTTTTTGATTCAACAATAAATGGGTATAATGATGAATAAAGTGGCTGTAAATAATGAATATATCATGAAAATTATTATGTATAATTGATGTAACATCCAATTCATTACCATTTAACCATTAAGTGAATGATATGGTTGCACATGTGTATGTACGACCTACCGTTTCCACAACGCTATGTGATTCATTCTCTATGTTAAAAATTGAAGAATGATTATAAAGTATATATAATAAATAATCATGAAATATATTAAATATTAATTATAATATATATATATATCATTTATTATATTCAATTCTATTCAATAACGAAACAAAAACTGCATTCATTCGTAAAAATGGCCTTCCATCTCAAAAAATATATATTTATTTTCATTTATCTATCTATTATATATATTTAAATACTGAATATTTATGATATATAAATAATTTTATACATTTTGAATGTAATAAAAATAGGATATAAGTAATATGATCAAGAATAACAAGTCAAAACACGTACGATAAATAATATGATTATTACAAAAATTGTTTCTTTAACATGGAATTGATAAATAAAAATTTAATAAAAATTCCTAAGTGAATCATATATTTTATCATAGAAATTAATATAGATATTTTAAAATTTTATAATATGTTTAAGCCCACCATTCTATAGTTTGAGACACATATATAAAAATATAAGAACAAAGGTATGCGATAATTTTTCTGTATCATTATTATCTGATATTATTTAATTTTTAAGTATTTACACCGGTATATTCATCATTCACATCAATGATTCATAAATATATAATATTATTTCGATTCATATACTATATTTTACACTAATTTTACCTATTTGTGAATTTTTAATTAAACTGTCTGGCTGGAATATATCTTTCATTTTCCATATGAGGTACTATTTGATTTTTCCAGTAAGAGAATGAGGAAAATGTTTTTTAATCATATACGGCCTGAGCAGATTTTTACTTCATCAAAAGGAATTATTTCAATGAATATTTATTTAAAATATTACATATTTATCTTCAATTAAATTCTTTTCTTTTAATATTACGTTTTATAAAAAGACAACTTTTTAAGAAGAAAGGTTATTTACTTCAATAATTAATTTCAAGTATATTATAAAAATTATTTTCAAAATAAAATGTTATAATTTAAATAATGTTATTTTTATATCATTATTATTACTATGATTTGATATTATTAATGATGTAATTATATTTTATATGGATTATGGTTGGATATAATGATGTTTAAGAAACCCAATTTATTTCAAGGGCTATGTTATGATAAATGATTTTGTTTTTTGTGGCATGTGTAAGAAGAATTTAATTATGAGATGGGTGGGACCTATATCTCCTTCCAATAAATTAGGAAATTATTTTTATCTAATGATATATACATGACTAGAAGACATGTAAATTCTGTTTAGTAATAAAGGGCTAGAACAACATGTTAATCTAGTTTTGTAATATGTGGTTGGAACGACAAGTAAACCCGATTCAGTAATGGACTTAGTCCACTATAATGGTCTTGAAAAAAATCCTTTTCTAATTTTTAAATAATAATATGTACTTATTTGTTTCCCAAAAAATACATGTTTAATTAAAATTTTATTTTATCAGGGTTAATGTCTATTTATGATATATTCCATATATATTACCAAGATTTATTTCATGTCTATAGATTTTGAAAATAAAACAATATGTTAATTATTTTACATCCTTTTGTTTATTGTTTATTTTATGTTCTCCATGTTTACCCATACTATGAATTTGAGCTCATCTTTTTTTGTTTTTTATCCTAGATATAAAGAATGGTTTTGGGAAGGAAAACAAAAGGGGAAGATATTTATGGGTGATTTTAATGATATTCCATGAATTTAGAAGAGTATGTTACAATTTCCAAAGACACTAAACTAATATGATATTTGGGAATATATTTTTATAATTTCATAACTATTTTGAAAATGAAATTTAAATTCCATGTACATTATTCTTGGGTCATTAGAGATGGTATGTGAGTAAAGGATTAATTAAAATTTGGAAACATGGATGAAAAAACATTAGTAAGATCTCTAGAGATATTTATAAGGTATGAATAAGGATGTACCTAAGGATAAGTATAACATTAGGTTATAGTCCTTGAATTATGCTAACAATACTAAATAAACTAATATTTAACCTAAGATATTAGTCACTAAACATAATCCCCCCAGATTATGTTGTTTTTGTTGTATTTATTTTTCCTCTCACAGTATTATTTTGGGGTTTTATATAATTTTTGGAACCTAAAGAAACCATGTTAATGTTGGATGTGATGGGAAATGAAATGATTGGCATCCTAAACAAACAAATGATATTGGATCCTAAATGAAGAATCATTTTTCAATGACCAAGAGTCCTGGTAGGTTTTTAAATGACCAAAGGTGGGAACACCATTATCATGATGTTTCTCAAGGAAACATAGATCTTATTTTAGAGGAATGACCAATCAACTAATTGCTGAGAAATGGATTTGTACTATTAAAAAGATATTTATTATTCTCCATTATTATGAATGTAAAATGTTTAAGTTGGGAACTTATTCCTTGGAAGATAAATATAATATGTGGTAAAAATTTAACAATAATACGAGGCAATAAGATTAAATTGACTCATTGGATTGAAATGGGATAAAGAACATATTTTTCAATTTATAAAATCTTATTATTCTACTTTCAAAAAAATAGAGATTATAGTTTCTCATATATCTCATGGTTATGGTAAAAGAAAAAAGATATAATACAATGGAAACAATAAAAAATATGAATAAAATATTATTTTATTTTCATTATGCTCAATGTTTGGAAAGAAACATATAGGAAATTGTCTTGAGGGGACTGATGAATGTTTTATGTGTGGTAAAGAAGGTCATCAAGAATTTTACTACTGATGTAATGGGAGTAGACAGAATGAACAAAGGATATCACCTCCCACAAATCAGGGTTACAAGGGCTAGGAAATGTGGCATTGTTCTAACCAATGACTTAATCCAAGTGTTATGGATGATTATTGATGTCAACAAAAACTTATGATCAAACACAAAGGAAAATCATAAGAGATTTGTAATGGAGTTTTTGAGTATGATAATGAAGTGGTCGAATGATTATGTATTCATGTAATGAGATTCCAAAAATAGTATTGTGGATTTTATTTTATAGTATTTTAAAATATTGGAATATACACGTGTTGGTCCATTGTGGTTTTCCATATGTATATGGTCCAGGTAACCATGAAAAGTGGTTGAAATATTTTTGGAAAGTACAAGATTTGCGCATAATGATGGGATAAAGAGATAATAAGTCGTTTGATTGTATTAATGACCTCATGAATGATATAAGGATAAATTGATATCATTTTTTGAGTATAGATAATATTTAGTATATTTTCTGTGTGGAAAGTGTTAATTTTGATAGAATTCATGTTTTCACTACGGTCCTATGGTAATTCATGTTATTATCATCTTTTAAAAGAATACATGATTAAGGAATTCACATGTTTAGTATGTGACAAACAAGAACTACCTTATGATATATGGGAGATAAATATAAATTATTCTTAGTTCACCTCTTTCTAAAGTTTTACATTATCAATTTTTTGAAATATTTTAATGTTATCCATTTATTGGTAGTATATGTTATATTCTAGTTGAATTTTGTTAGATTACTGTATTACCTCACTATATGTGAACTTATGAATATTTAAAAAACTATTCAATCCTTTTTTGAGATAGATTTAATGACCTATCATTCTATAGCATGATCTTCTAACACTTTAAAAATGAAAATTTTAACTTCATTTCTTTAAATAAGAGTTGAAGATGAAATTGTTCAGGGAATGGAAAATGGTGAGATTGTACCAAAAATAATTAAGTATTTAATCTCCTAAAAAAATCTTCTATTTTAGGGAATGTATATTGATAACCAAAAGAGTTATCATAGTACCTTCTTATCAAATAAGTTAGATGTATCCTTAAATAATCACAGATTTAGGGTTTTCTGGTTGTTAACTTTCTTCGAAACATGTTCTCTATCACTATCCATCCGAACTTCATGGTTAGATTTTTCTTCCATATCAATATTTTCACTTCCCACTTTTGTTCTCTTATGTGAAAACCCATTTATGAGTTACGTTGGGATACCATTTTTTTATATCTGTCATTTTTAAAATGATGTTTTTATATTTATTATATGACTTTGGTTTACCCAAATGAAACATTCATGTAGTAAAACATTTATTACCACGTTGTATTTTGAGGGTGAAATTAATTTTGATGGGGTATAATGTATCACCCTAAGTTTTTATAGACTATTTTTTTCAAATAAATTAAAACTTTAATTTATATCTTTCAATTCGTAAATCTAAACATTCATTTTATACTAAACTAACTTGTCGTATATTACAAGCCACACTGATTTGGCGTACGATACACGAAACATTGAGTATAAATTTTTTTTAATGTATAAAAGAACTATTTTTGTATTATTTTATACATAAAACCAATATAATTTTTCACTAAACACAACATTTACATGGCTTGTGTTACACACAAGAGTGACCTTCCTCGATAGCTTGCATTTTACGCAATACCGAGTTTCACTAAACAATGATATATTATGAGAATATTATTATTTAATAGGATATAAACAAGATTTTATGAATATAATTAACCAAAAATTTTAATTTATATTACTGAAACATTTATATTATGTATTTTTTAGTTATTATAAAATAAAAAATTCAATTTTTAAATAATTGAAGTATTTTTTTTAAAAAATAATGTTTCACCACCATTTGATGGAACACACATTTTAAAAATATTTTTTTAACGCTTATATATATATATATAATATTTTAAAAATATTAACATATTAATTAGAATAGGGACATCAACAATTACTTTTGATTATTTTTTGTGTTTCTATGCTAAAAATCATATTTCATTGAAAAGTGAAAAATACAACATTAAAATTCAAAACAGTAATTTCATAAAATTTATTTATAAATATAGAGTATATTTATTAATAGGTTTTAAAGTATATTTTTATTTTGATTTTATAATTTAATAAAATTTAAGTATTTGGAAGTAATTTCATTTTAAAATTTGATATAAACACATGTCAATCTTTTTATAGTTTTTACTTCTTAAAAACTTGATTTCTAGTTTTGACAATGGGTATTAATTTTAAATTAATTTATTATAATTCTGTGTATTTAATTTAGTAAAATAGATTACCTATTTATAATCATTGGGAAAATTTATATAAGGATGATCATTTTATTTTTGGTTATTTTGAAAAGTGACATCAGTAATTATTTTTATTTACTATGGTTAAAGGGTAAATCCAGAAAATAAGGGTTACAAATAATATTATCATAATATAAAACTATCATTACATGTGTCTTATTACTATTCGATGAGATATGGAAATCCATGGGAACCCTTGGGATGATTTTATGATCTTATAGAGTAACTTGGGTGCGGTAGTGGTGATTAATAAAAATTAATTAACATTAAAGGGAAATGTAAGATAAACATATATATTTTTACTAAAACAGTTTTATATTTGTTTATATAAATGATCCATTAATCTATAAATAGTAAATATAAAGGTAAAAGTATTTCCCACATAATGTTATTTTATTTATTATTTTAGAAACTAAATAAATAAATTTATTGATGACAAAATGATGATATAAGGATTATGTTATTAATGAAATTTTGAAATAAATGCTACTATAAATAATAAAATAAATGTAATTTGAACCTTCTGATTCCATACATGATTTTTTGATGAAATATACATGTTATAGATGAGTTAATTCCTTTGTTTCATGGTAATAATGTATTTATTACTTAATAAACAATTACTAAATACTGTCAAAATTGACATAAATGTGTTCTTAAAACAAATACTATTTTTTAAATGATAAAATATTCCTAAAAATAAATTATTTTTCCAACAAACATATATAAATTTAAAAATCTCACTAATTATAAAAATTTGGTTCTATTGGTATTTTATAGAAACTAAAGTAACCACATATAATAAAAATACAAGAAGACATGAAATGCGTAAATGTCTTTAACTATCGATTAAAGCTAAATGATTATGTTAATTTTTGTTACCTAAACATGTCCATAACCTATTGGATGAAATTATTTCGACCCATAGTAATATTATATTCAAAATAAATCAATTTTTTACCATTATAAATTGAATATCAATTTTTAACAAATTAATAATTATAGGCTTTTATAAAGTGCCCCTCACCTTTTCTATTAAAGGGAACTTTTTCTTCTCTTTTATTCACTCCTCCATAGCCCTTTGAATCAGAAAAAACCTACCCATATTTACTCCCAACATCACTCAATTTATCTTATATTCAACAATTTTTTCATAAATTAATCATAGGGAATCCTTTTGTGCAAATCAAAAAAAGATACTTGAAAAGGATATAATTGTTCTATCATATCATTCAAAATTATAGTTTTCTTCTACTTCACATTCATATGTTGTTCAAATACTAAAGTAATTAATCCAATATATTCTACATGTTTATATGTTATTATAATTATGGAAAAACCTTATACATATATTTATCCATCCTATTAATAACAATATCACCATGCTTGCGTATGTTCTACTTACAGTCTCCACGTCATGGTGTAATTTGTTGTTCCAAAATACATAATTTTATTGGTATAATAATGTGTTTAATGGATTTGAATTATTAATATAACATAATTTTTACTATTTATAATTATTATACCATCCAATTTTATACCATTTAATCATTAATTTAATGATATCATATCTCGTGCGTACGTACATCCAACCATATCTAGGACGCGATGAGATTCATTTTCTATATTAACCATTCAAGAATGATTATAAAGTATATAATATAAATAATAAAAAAATATATGAAATAATAATTCTACTGGATTTATGTATATATATATCATTAACTATATTCTATTCAATTCAATAATGAATTAGAAACAACGTTCAGGTGTACGTAAGACCTACCATCTCCATGAACTGTGTATTCCATTTCATTTATATATCAATTACATATATTTATATTCATAATATTTATGATATATAAATCATGTTTTATATTCTTTAACTAAGAAAATTGTAATATAATTAACAAGATTAATAATAACAAGTTACAAAACATACAATAAATAAACGATTATTACACAAAACATCGATTTAACATCTAATTGTTAAATTAATGGGTAATAGAAAATCATAAGTGAATCATATATGATATCGAAGATATTATTATGTTTATGTTACATGGTAATAATCTGTTTAAAACCCCCATATAGGTGTTTCAGACAGATATAAAAGAAATCATACCTAAGGTAAGGGATAATTTTGCAATATCATTATTATCTGAGATTGTTTATTCATATATATATACAGAGATATATTTATCCTTCACATCTATTATTAATAAATATATAAAATAATTTATATTATTATACTTCATTATAAATTCAATTTTACCCATTGGTGATTTTTTTATTAAATGGAATGGAAGGAATCTTTCTTTCATTTTCCATATAAGGTACGTATAGACCGTTCCAGAAGGAGTATGAGAATATATTTTTTTGAATTATATGGTGTGAACGAATTTTTACATCTTCATAATGCCTTATTTTCATGAATACTCCTTTAAAATAATTCATGTTTATTTTAACTTAAATTATTTTCGTTTAATGTTGAAATTTATTTTGAAAAGATTTTTTTTAAGAAAATAGATTATTTTCCTTATGAAATAATTTCATGTATTTTATTAAAATTATTTTCCATATAAGATGATTCCATTAAAATATGGGTTTATTTATATCCCTATTATTTATATAATTTGATTTTGTTAATAATGAAATGATATTTTACATAGATTATTTTTTGATAGAATGATGTTTAAGAGAACAATTTTATTTATTATGTTATTCTATGATGAATGATTTTTGTTTTTATGGAACATTTGTGAATGATTTCATAATGAGATTAGTGGGACATATATCTCTATCTAATGAATTAGATAAATAATTATTCCTAATGATATATGCATGAATAGAACCAAAAGTACATCTAGTTCTGCAAAACAGAACAATAATGGAAAGTAAATTCGATTTTGCAATATATGGATGGAATGGCAAGTAAACTCAGTCCAGTAATGGACTTTGTCCACTATGACGGTCTTGGCCGAAATGCATTGGATTCTATGGAATAATATTATGTGCTTTTTTAACACAATTCCACGTTTTATATCAATTTTATGTTATCATGGTTAATGTTCATTTATGATATATTCCTTACATAATGCCAAGATTAATTCCCTGTATCAAGATTTTGACTTTAAAACATTATGTTAATGTTTTACAGTCTAATGATTATGGGTTTTTATGTTATCCATGTTTACCCTTACTGAGAATTTGAGCTGGCCTTTTTTTATTACTTTTCACCAAGATATAAGTAAAGGTATTAGGTTGAAAAACAAAAGGGGAAGATAATTATAGGATATGTTGAAGATCTTCCCCCCAAGTTTCATGTTTATGTTCCACATTTCCAAAGACACTAAACTAAGATGAACATTGGGCGTATATTTCTGTAATGTATTAAGTATTTCACAGATGAAATGTATTATATATGTACATTAAGCATGGGTCATTAGATTCATCTTTTTCTTATTTCATTGTGTCCATTTTTATTTTCTTATTATATTAACATTGTATTATGATTTATTCCATCATTCACCCTATCTCAATCATATTCTATTTTTTATTTTAATCATTCAATTGACGATATGAATTTATTTCACATCGTTAATTCTTTCACCATGAAATCTTATACTCATGATAATGAGTAACTGTCTGGAAGAATACCCTAGGGGAGTAACTTGGTTCATGAACCAGAGGCCATGTTTTAATTCTTCTTTTTCTTAATCTAGGGATAATTAATATTCTATTTAATACTATCTTTGGTTATATAATGTTCATATTCTTATTCTACAACCATTATCTCTCTGTTTAGGTCATGGATATGGAGTGCACATGGCAGTTATTATATATTATTTAAATTCACAATTTGGGTAGATTAAGGTGTGCACACATACAGTTGTATTTCCAAAATATATATTTTAAAAGGCACAACTAAGGTTCTCCTTATAAAACTCTTGATGGAAATTTTTTTCTGTATTTCTAATTTCATTATTTTTAATATTTTCGGGTATGGTAGATTTTATTTTCATTTCCATATTTTAGAAACTAATCTAAAAAAAATAATTTATCATTAGATTTATTTAATAATAAACAAAAAAGGTAGTTTATGTGAATTAGAAAAAGTATGTAATCAATTGTGAAGATCTATAAGTGAGATTTACCTGGTTAGACACTATTCAACACTAGAAAAAAATTGAAAATTTTTATTTTTCCACACCCCACCACATGCAAGCATGAGTAATCCAAAATGAAGTTGTGGAATATATCTATGTGTTTTTTTCATGGGTAATTTTAAGAAACCACTCATATAGAAAACAAAATTGGTACTATCATTAATATTTAGATTTTTAGAAAAATTAATCATGAAATCAATGATTTTATATTGATTCCAATATAATTGGGTGAACAAAATACTTATGACATATTCATCATTAACAATGGAAATTCCAACTGAATATTTCTTATATCTAGACCATGAAATTGAAGCTTAAACTATGAAATGAAAAGTTCCAAATGTTCTCTCCCCATCCATTCTAAACACATAAAAATAAAAACTTAAAAAACAACAAATAATAAACATGGATCCAGATGAATATAAATTGAAATTTCATAAATTACTTTTATGATTATCGATGATATATTTACCTACCATATTATGGGAATATTTTAGATTATCTTAGACACACACATAGTGGTAATATCACTATCAAATTTTTGTCTAAATTACTATCAAGAAAATTAATATTCCAATAAAACCCTTATAAATATTTTTATATACTAGTTTCCTTGATTCAACTTTTTCATGTTTATATATGGTACCTACCAATGTATTTATTATCATTGAATTTTATAAACCAAATCTATTAAGTTAATATTTTGTATAACTTTGTTCAGTTAATATGGATTCTTCTAGTCTGTAAGATACATGGATCAAATAGAAAAAGTTATGTTCACCATCATCCTAATATAAAAATAAATTTTCATATGATTTAAGTTTCTATTTTCAAGTGACTTTTATGTTTAAAAGAAAATTATATCATTGAGTTAGATTTTTACCATCATACTAACCTTATGAACATTATTTAAAAAATTGGTGGGATTTATCATTAATCTTAAAAATTTATTATTAATTAAAAATATCGATAATATATCATAAAATGTTCATATGGATATTCTAAAAAATAATTTTCTTTTTGAGGTGTCTAAAAATGTTTTGAAAATTATAATATTCAAATACAAAGGGATGTTCAAAATAAATATCCTCCAAAACATAGCTAGTATAGAAGTAAATCATTACATCCTTTTATAATAGTTTAAAATTTAATTATTAAATAAAGGATAACATAATATTTATGGATTCATGTCTAGATAACATAGAAAATTTTTCTTTATATCATATTCCTTCTTCTTGATTATAACCTGTAGAAACATGACTGACATTGTTCTGATCTGTAGATTAATTTTCATTACACATAATTAAAAATACGCATTTGTGATGCCCTAGATAAAAGATTAAAATATTATCATATCCAGAGAAATATAAGGCATTATCAATTACTATACATATTACATAGGCTATTGACTAGAACTAAGGGATTGAATCATTAATTTGGGGGACTATTATATCAATATCATAACCATCAGTTAAAAATAGTGAAATAATCATCATCTATAATGATTAATCATAGTATTAATAATTAATAAAAAACCACCTTATAAAAAATAAGTTTTTTTACTTTAATACATCTAAAATAATTTTCCATCTAGATAATAACATATAATGAATAAATAAATGAAAAAATATGCCAGGAGGCTCTACAACTATCCCCAAAAAAACTTACATTCCATAATTAAATTTATGTCAAGGTACTATATCCTAATCCACTACAAACTTGTTTTTAGAACAATATAATAGTCATAATATCTATATGCATACTAGAAAACTCATGTATAATTTGAAAGAACCACTCAACAAGGTTTTAAATAGTGTCCCTAATATAAAATATTTTATAATTTTGTTTGAAAGATAAAAATTAACAATGAATAATAATGGAACCAAAACATTCAGATAGTTTCATTATGTACTAAACATGACAAAACAACACCCAGAATTACCTAGATCTGAATATTCCATAGAATAATTCCTATTATTCTACTAGTCCCAATCCATACCTAATGATGTAGTGTAGGGTCTCATTCCATAACATCAACTGCACTCTATTACTCAGGTTAGGGTCCCATACCAATCCCTAGTCTCATATCCAATTTCGTATCATAACTACACTACCACCCTCAGACATTTGTTGATGTCAACATCTTATATAATTCCTTAAAACAGAGATCACTCCCCTCATACATAGAGTGTGTGTAACCATCACATAACATCATATGCTACCCATTACAAATCCTCATAGACCACTTCCCTCTCACTCAAGGTAGTCCTTCCAAATAACTTCTCACTCATGTTTAATCCTCATATCATATATTTAATGTATACTAAAAACATAAATGATAGATCTAAAATACAAAACTAGAAAAATAATCATCATTGGTGAAGTTTCCATGGACAGTCATATATCTCAACACCACATGGATCAGTAAACTAAATATATGGTTAGTCCTAAGAAACACATTCTCACTCAAGGTGAGGCCAATCATTTAATCCCATAACACATCATCTTTACTGTTCCTTTCACTTAGGGTGGAAATCAAAATCATAAGTGGATCAATACCCTCTCACTCAAGGCAGTCTCTTCCAATAACCACTTACTCAAAAAATACTAACATCCAATTATATTTTTAACTATACACATAGATAAAACATTAAAATTACAATATCATGGACATCACATCCTTTCCCACAAACACACTAACTCAAAATACTTCTATTCACATAGTAAAATATTATTAAAAACATATTGATCACATAATATATCATACTCCCATAAAAAATATAATCTTTATCACAAGGGAATCCAGTAAATCCCACAAACCAGTTGTGGTGTCTACTCTATAGAACTAACAAGAACCTAAAATCCCATGGTTATATCATAACATTTAATCTTTATCTAATTATATCCTCAAATGATCAGACCATTTTTACTTCATGTTTCCCATATCATGACCCATTCTCACTCACTAGGGACCATCTTAATCTAATTCACATCTTCCCCCCCCCCTTGGAACCCAAATTCAATGACTCCAAAAAATAAATTAACCCCAAATTGGGTAACTTAAAGCATTGTCATATTATGTTCTCTAAATATTATCATACACAAAAATATATCTGGGAGACACTACATCTAGACATGATGGTTATATCCAACACATCGTATTATCCAAATATCTAAATACACTATTTATAGGGTACTCCAAACCATATGTGAGATGTAAATCGATTTCAAACATCACAACGAGGCCTAAGATACTCATGTTTTTACAATATTCACTAAGAATCAAACTTTATCTATTTACAAGTTATTCCCATGAATAAGACATACATGAATTATCTTTTATGGTTAATCATCGATCCTATTATCCTTGGTGATGTAGTCTCTAGGAGATCCCAATCTATAAAAAATTTAATAGGGACCTCTATCAATAACTAGTAGGTTAAATGGAACCTTTATTCTTGACCTAGGTCACTCTAGATACCTATCTATTTTACCCAAACATATATTTTCATATATGATTTCACAATAATGCATAAATAGATATATGGTTTAGTATCATAGATCCCAATTTCCTCCAAAATAGAGTTACAATCCTTAAACCAGGCCTACCATTCCATGACCAATCTTGTATTATTCCTTGAACCCCTTTCTAAACCCACAAAATCAAAACTAACTAATTATTAAAATTTCTAATTAATTTTAAATTTTTTAACATACGTGGCATATTTTTTAAAAAATAAACGCTATATGTATACTCTATGTATACTTGAAAAAGACATTCCAATGTCCAATTACATCTCTAGGAATGAATTTATGATAAAACATCATCATCTTGGTATGATTCCAATATTCTCTACATCAATAAACATTAAACAATATATAAACTTCCAAAATTATTGGCAAATGAAAAGGGACAAGAACTGAGGAATATGAAAGAAAATTATACCTCAAACCATCATGAAAATGATGCTCAGACTACCATCATGATGGAAGATAAATGGGAGGAAGAAATGTGTAAAGATAGTTCAAAATAGACCATCCCCATTCCCATATCTCTTTTAAAATGAAAGAGTGGATGATCCAGAAATGTATAGTCTCACTTTATTGAAAAAAGATGTAATAGGGCCACATCACGATGTGAACCATAATTCTCACGGCCGAAGGATCTCACGTGGGACACTCCTAATAACATTTTTTCTTTGGTTGAGTAAAAACACAATGAAACTCTAAAAAACCAAAAATCGTATAGCCTCCCAATAGGGAATAAAGCATCTATTCATGGAGTGGAACAACTCTCTTAATAAAAATGAAAAATAAATGACCAAAGGCATCATTGTGTGGCCTCCAACTTTCACTGTGGTGGTTACCCCATGAAAAAAATCCCAAAATTCATTCCTACCACTCCATTCCAAGAATCCATCTTTTGAGAATGGACTCATGGAATATATTATGGGTTATTATGTGACCATCCTTTATACAAACAAATGGTCAAAACCAAAATATATATGTTCCCAAAACCCATACTCATGGATAAACATTTCCACATGGTTTAAATCCCCACGATGTGATCCAATATTAATGATTCATCATCATAATGTTAAACCTTTCACAACGTTGTGATCCTCATTCCTAATAAATCAAATCTATTGTATGAGGTTGATCCTGATGGAGTGAATCCCTAGGTTATCATGTGACTTCTCATAATTATTATGTATACAGACCTTCAATTACCACCTAAAAAATATGTGATTATACAATACAAATTAGTTATATCATGAATTTAAACATTTATACCATGGTTCATCCCTTGGAAACAAAAATATTCTTTTAATTTACCTTCTCAATGATGATACCATCACCCATCATGAAATGAAAATCCATCCATTAAAAATTCTCTACAATGGCATATTCCAAAAAAAATTAAGTTTCATCATGAGTTTACAAATCTTATTGATGTATATTATTAAAAAATCAATAATATAAGGATTATCATCCAATGATAAGAATTCACCATCATCACTAAACATCTATAAAATTGACCACAATCTGATACTACTCCTCATTCTCAGTTCTAAACTAAAATGAGAACTACTAAAATGATCATGGATCAATCCCTGACACACCTACCCTTCCAATAAATTCTTATAGACACCCATAATAACCAATATGAAAAACTAAATTCAGTTTCCACCTGAGTATATATATTCATTCAAAACAATTCTAGTAATTAATTCTCTTTAATATTTCCCCTAAAATTAATCAACATCACCTACAAACACATGATAATATGTTTCGATCATGATGAATTAATTCTTATAGGCATCATGATATCATCCAATTATCAAAACTAAAGAAAAAAAATAAAACCCAATGTAATTCCATTGTTTGATCCTCATTAAAAAACATACTATTGTTCTCCAACCATGAGAGCTGATATACCCCCAATGCATCCCACTTTAAGATCACACCATCCTCTATCCCATAACTAATGATCTAACAAAAAACCTATCTTACACCAAATCCAAATTGAAAATTGTGTATTCATTAATGAACTAGATGAAATGTGATATACATTGTAACCAATAGCCCAGTTCCACCCCAACTTCCAATATCCTTTCTCACCACATCAACAACCCTTCAAACATGTTGGTTATATATCTAAAAATTATTCAATAATCATCAACATATTAGCATCATTATTTTCACCTCAATAAACTAGAAAACATATGTTCTACAATTAATAAAAAATCCCTTATTTAATTTAATGACTGTATAAGACATTTTTTCTCTTATTTATGTGTTAATTAAAAACACCAATTACTACCCATTTCTGGATTAACTAGAACATCATCATCAATGTTATCCATAATCCACCCATAATTATGGTGAAACACACAAACAACTAAAGTGCACACCCCGCAATATAGTGTCACTCAATTTTCTATATAATTACAGTACCTAAAAATTACATCATTTCTCATGAGACTCTCTTCATAATCATTGATCACCTTGTCCCTGACAACCGATGTTAAGGAACAAGCTTAGAGTAACCATTACATGGTACACAAATCCCTATCAAATGACTTTTATTATTATATAAGGACCCCTAAAATTTTTATCAAGACCTAAAACCGTGATTCCTAGAGGAATATCATTAAATCCACCAGTCAACTCCATCTAAGGGTGACCACATAACCATATCGCAATAAACTTCCATAACTCTCTTTAGAGAAATTGAGATGAAGGTACTTCAAAACCACACCATCATTTCTAAATCTATTTGGATCCCCTAGATCATAAATAATTCACAATAGATCATATATTAATTATTCACTAATCTATTACCAAATAGAATATATAGACAACCAGTGTGTTCATTCTCTCACACATCACGGAATTTACATGTAAATCATTGCTAATAATAAATCCCCTCCTACCAATGTATAGTAGAACCTCATACTAAACCATATCATAGTTTATAAACCAATATTCATCGCAATATCATCTTAACTCAACATATGTAATATCCCCTGTCACCCTATTGAATAAAAATTTTCACACTCTAATGAGTTACAATCCATAAAACCTATGATTTTTTTCAAAAAAAACTATCTATTCTTATCTTTCATGTCACCCTAATCTATAATAAGCACCTTCAATGCCTCATTTCTTAAATGAATATAATAAATCACTTATTTGAAGGCCTACCTCATGATAAACCTCCAATTGGTAATTATTCTAAAAAATTCATCTACCCACACAATAACTATTATAGATTCATCCATCTAGGATCACCATCCACTATATAATTTAAAACTGCACTTAAAACAAAAAAAATTATGAATCCATCCAATTTCACATTTCAAAAATGAACTAAATAAAATAGGAGGATGTAATAACATTTGGATATTCATTTATAGAAAAATAAAAAAAACATAGTTCAGAAGGATGATCTACTATCATCCCCAAGACTCACCTCAATCCTATTTCTAAATTCCTGTTGGGCTTCTCCATCCTGAACCATTGCACATCCTTTGATTGTACCATCACAACATGAATAAGGTCTGTTAACATTCAAGAGTTTCCATGTAATATGTGATAAATACATATATGTGGTTTATCACCATGTCCCCCCTAATACAAGTTTCTATGTACATGTTTATTTAGTAGGAATATAAATAGAAAAAAAATTCACATAGGCACACGTTTTATGTCATTGTTTATTAGAAAGACCATAACAACACTTGAAACTTCCCACATATACCAACACTATATAAAAAGTCATATCATATAAATCTTTGTAACACATATATGAAAATATCAAGTTGGGTGTCATTCCATACCACATCCACAACCCTCTCGCTCAATCATAGGTCATATTCCAATCCCTAATATCACACCCCTTCTCATACCATAACCATGCCACCAATATCTCATATTGGATGTGATTTGAATCATTTGTAATTGACGTATAACTCATGGTTTGGCTCACCATCTCAAGGAATCTCATTCCACACATCAAAATTCCTCATGGAAAATTTCCCTCTCAATCAGTGTGGTCATTTGTAACCCCATCTATTGTAAGGAGGTTCCATAAATTAAATAGATAGTAGATTCTAACCAGGTAAATAATATTGATAACCTAAAAACATGATAAATTATCATATTCAAGGTATTTTCATAGATAATCCCATAACTAAACACTTAATTGACCATTTCCCTCTTACATTGGTTGATTTTGGGAAACACCATCTCACTCAAGGAATGACTAATTATCTAGTACTATAACACATCATCATGACAACTCTAATCTCTATTGGGAGGTCATAAAATTAAAATTTGAACAATACCCTCTCACTCAGGGCATTCCAATCTAATACCATATCACTTAGGTAAATGTAAAACATATAGTCACTTTATTAAACATACACATAAATGAAAAACATAGATTAAAATAAGGAATCATATATCATCCTATATACTAAGTAAGTCTTAAACAATTTATCATCATAAAAGAATATTATAAAGGCCACATTGATCACCCATGAACAATAAACTAAACCAATTAGAATTCCTATATCACAATAAATGGAATCTACTATGTCCCTTAGACCAATCTCAATTGTTACCCCCTAACACCATGTGACACCTACCAACCCATGATGATATTGAAAACAATAAACAATAATTAAAATTATCCTCAAGATGGTAGTCCATTTCCACTTTTTATTTTTTACATCATAACTCAGTTCCCACTAACAATGGACAATATCAAGAAAACACAAACCAAGCCGCTTGAAAATCTACTTCTAATTTATCTCGGAATTTCCCCCAACTCATACTTGAGAACAGTTACATATCATTATTTGTAGATATCATAAATCCATTTTTTAAGGAAAACCTCCCAAAAAATCTACATCTATCTTTGATGGGATTATCATTCTCACATTAGGACCAATGTTTCCAATCCCCCTTTAAAGGGTGCTTTCAACCATATATTTGATAAAAAACTATCTCACCCATCATACCTATAACTAATATCCTCATACCTAACCAACTAGATAATGGTAAACAACATAGGATACTTAAAACTCATATCAAAGCTCGAACCCTACAATTATTTTCTGTAAGGTCAACTAGAAATCCTTTACCCCTTGGAGACATCGTAATTAGGTGATCATAATGTTCCCAATATTTAATAATGAACTGTCTCTATATATAGGAGTCTCAAATCCAACCACTATAATTGAAAATTTAACAAATATAACATATCCCTCTCACCCATACACATACTTTCATACATGAGTATTCAATAATTAATAAACTAGTATGTGTTTTAGTATTAAAGGGACCACTAATATCCAAAATAGAGTTATCAACCATAGGAAAAGACAAAATTATCTCATCCAACTCATACAAATTATTGATCTCCCATGTCAATGAAACACATAAATATAATTAATTATAAAAATTTATAATTAAATACTCACGTTATGACCATAGATTCATAATGGATAATAACTCACCAAGAATTTTTTACTGATAGAAACATTGATCAATGACATTCAATGCCCTTAATCATTTTTTAAAAACCCCTATGAAGAAAATCCCCATTATCTCAGCATAATTTGTCTATGTTGGAGATACATCAACATTAATCCATTGCCAATATGAAAATTAGTTGTGATTAAAAAGAAGAGTAATGGAGGAATATTAGGATAATCATACATTAAATCACCATAAGAATTTCATTAAAAAACACCCCTAATCAAATATGATTAAAATGAAAAATAAATGGTGGAGTATATATCCAAATGGTATATCACCATACCCACATTACTTCAAAATAATTATAGGAGAGGCATAAAAAATATAGGTATTCGGTTGTCTAAAAATTTGGAAAAAAGTCTCTTCATTTTATGACTCATGGGGTTCATTAATCCCAACTCCACCACTCTTCACGACAAGCCCCTTGGGTTAGGGTGTGAAAAAACCTAACCGAAAATAACAAAAAACATGTGGTTTTCCCTCAAGATGTGAAGCTTTTGTTCATGGAATGTCATAGCTCCGTCTAAAAAAATATAGGATTTATGTCTTTACAATATGGCCTCATATTTTCTGGGTGTATCATTCACCATGACCCCACTCCAATAGTATAACCCTTTTGAGCCACACCCCAATTCCTATCATTGGAAAATAATTCATGTTCTTCCCTAGGGATTATGATGTGACAAGTATTACTATATATAATTTATCAAAATATAAAATATAAGGGTTCTTAGACTAAATACTTAAGGTTCACCATCATGGAATGTCACACACTATAGTTGATTCATCCAATACATAAAGGTCATCATCATATTGAGACACTATTTTCCATTATTTGATCTTGATTCCCCGTAGAGCTAACCCAATATGTAATGGCCATCCTCAAAACGTGACTCAATAATAAAAAATCTGACTTCTCTTGACACATATATTTACAAAAACTCAAATACCATATGTGAAATTTGTCACACTATATAACATAGTGGATATTATGTGTCCTGATACCTTCAATATGTGGTACCTCCCTCAACCATGAAATTATTCCTTGATTATCCCATATCCACAACTTGAACCTCATTAATCACGACATGGTGCTCCACCTATAACAAAATATTTTCAATGGCGTCATACTAAACCTGATCCAAAACGCATATTCAAATCTATTAAGAATAACACAATTGGTAAAAATGAAGGTCATTATACCATGTAAATTATATCACTTGATGTTTTTTAGAGCTTTTAAATAAGGTCAAATTTTATTTATGTTCAAATTGTTTGAGAGCTTCCTACATAAAAATTATACTCATTCGTCACACATGGAATTAATTTCCATTTATGGTTTTAAATGTGAATATAATAATAACATAAACTCATTATGTATATGACCTCTAATTCGAACCGGTTGATAAATTTCACTAATGATTTTATCAGTTGGATGATCATTTAACATCATCTTGATTATTCCTAAATTTGAATGATGTTCAGTATCTAAATGACTGCTAAAGTTTTTTATACATTATTATATAATGATAGATTTTTGTATATATGGTTCAAATACTAAATTTAAATATGACATAGTTTAAAAATAGTATCATTTCACTATCCTAACAAATTATCTTAATATAAGGATCAAATTCTTCAAATTTTACATGTATCATTTCTTTATTGGTATGTTAATACCCTTTAAAAACATTATAATACTTATTAAAAATATAGTAACCAAGAAATATTATTTCATAAGATTTAAAATAAAATTAATGATGATTTTATTTATTACTAAAAATGAATTCCATGGAACCAAAAAATTTAAATTATTGAAGTTTTATCTTTTATTTATTTCAATATATTTATATCGCATTCTGTAGAAAACAGTGATGTACAACCAAATTTATAGTGTAATATCTAGTACTAAATATTCTTCCTAAAATAATACATAGTAATAAAATATTAACAAAATGTCGATTGAAAAATTTCATAGATTATTCCATTTATTATTTCAAAAAATGTTCTTTATTATAGAGTCATTGGTTCTAAAAAGTTATGTGTAATACATTATTCCCTATAAAATGTATCAAATGAAAGATTTAGAAACTCTCCACAATGATCACTCTTTATATTAATAATGGGAGGTTATGTAAATTTTTGAACTAGAACATAGTTATTTTTATGTAATTAGAGTGCATCAAATCTATGAGAAAGAAGATAAACCCTTGTATATCTACTATAATAATCAACTATGACATAATCATGGATCCTTCCTTTAATACAAACAGTTTATGTAGGTCCAAATGGTCAATGTGATCTATCTTTAGTGATTTGAATGTTGATACTTCACCACTATGTATAAATCAATACTTATGTTTTTTAGTAGTTTAGAAGGGTTTACAAACTCTATAAGAGATAAAAGTACATTTTTGATGTTTCTGTATATGTTTTTTATTTTAATATTAAAATAATGTCCAAACATTTCAGTATATTAATATTCTATACCAAATACAAAAAATAGCCTCTATTTTACTAAGGCATTTAATGTTTTGGTATGTAAGTAGTTCGAGGTTAGTAGTGCATAAATTATCATGTTTATTGGAAGGCAAAATGTAAAATCCTTTTTAATTAGTGTTTGTACAACTTTTATTCCCATAGTTCATTGAGTAATGCAGATTAAATAATATGATTATCTTAATAAGGGTGATATTTTTTCATAATAACTAAATTTTATTTGAAATTAAATCATCACCATGGAATGATACATCAACTATTATAATGATTTGACAATTCAGAATATCTAAAAAAAATTATACTCATTACATTTTAAATGTTTTGGGAGAAAAAATTGCTTCCAGTTAGTTTATGAAAACATTCATTATCCATGTATACAATTATATAGTAATTTGTACATGAAACCCTTCCCTCAAAAGAATGAGGCTAAATATTTTGTACCAAAACATGTTTCAGTAATAAAATAATAGAAAATAACAATTTAGTAGCCTATATCATTCCATATTAATGATATTGAACAACTAGAAGATCATTAAAAATATAATCTCTACATAATTCAGTAGATTAATCCCATTTAAATAAAAATCTCTTATTCAAGTTACCTATTCTATAACATTATAAACAAAAGGGTGTACATTATGAAAAAAAAATTTCATGAAATATATGTTACCAAAAATAGAATAACCAACTCTAGAAGGTTTCATAGATAGTCTTAATAATACAATATGTATTTCAAAATTCTCCATTTTAAAAGTTAATTTTTATCATAAATTTCTCATAATTTTAAATTTGAAATTTTTATGTAATTTATTTTAATCATGCGATGTTTTTAAAAAGAAAAATATATTTTAAATTAAATTAGTATATAAATTTTTAAATACTATCATTAAGATTATAAAATATAGCCTTGGACTAGTCATAGCTTTTATTCACAAATATATTAAATCATTTTTCAAATTAGGAATCATAATTCACAAATTTCTCAAATAATAGAGTATTATCATCATTATACAAAGAATAAGGAAAAGGAAAATCTAAATTCTTATTTATAATTGATTCAGGATTTACGTTATCTATAAATTTTAATATTTAAGGAATTATTACATAATGACTGGTTATCTTAAACATATCATCACTATTAATGTCACTTTATAAAGTTGGGACATCACTCACTCTCAATGTATACAATGATTTTATAAATTTCATTCCATTACACATAGAGGATCTTCATGAATAAATCAATTTCGATTTCAATCTATGAATATCCAAAATTATGTATCCTGATATCATTGATTCCTAGAATGTACAATCTAAATAGTGTTTAATATAATCAATTCTTCTATATTTTTCATATTTTCTTTTCATATCTTTAAATTTTTCATCCAATAAATTATTCTTACCAATCAATGGTTTTCATATCTTTCTAGATAAGTGAACTCTCCTTTACTATGTTATATTTTTCTATCATCTGAATTATTCATTTAATTAATATTTAAAATGATTATATTTATCAGATATAGATGATTTAGTTGAAAACAAAACCCTAATAATCTGTTCAATTAATTGTTTTTGGATATATAATATATTTTTACACTAAATTAATGATTCATTGTGTTTTTCAAGATATTGCTTTGATTGATTATTTCTGCCATCATTAAAAATACTCCTTAATTCCCATTATTTTAGACGTGTATAGATAATATTATAAACATTCTCATCATTCTAACAGACATCTCCCCATGATATTATAAACAATTTAAAAGGGTAAACCAGGTAAATACCCGGGTTAGTGAGCCAGAGGTGAAATACCCTTGACCATTTATTAAAATAAATAAAAAGTATACTAGAAAAATAAAAGGATGCGAGTGAACATCTTTCCCACATCAACCCATTAGATCCAACAGAAATGAGACAGTAACATATTTTAATATTCAAATCCTTCACCACCTCCATAATCATTTGTTTCCTCTGGAGTAGCTGATTCCAACTCTGAATTCGTTTCATATTGCATAAATAGATTGAGTTACTTCTCTCTTAGATTCAATTGTTCCAATGAAAAAACCTCTTTCGTGGACTTTCCTCAACCTTTTTTAGACACAATAATCTCCCTCACTCTCTCTTTGCTGAAGACCTGGTGACCATAGGCTTTGGAAGGTAAGAATAATCTTTCCTTGGTTTCCGCCTTTGTGGCACAGTCCTACATCCATCACTTTTGGACATCATGCATCGCTTACCTTGAACAATGTCACTATAAGAAGTCCTGAAAAATTTTCTATTTTCTTTGTCAATGTGAGAACAACGTCCCCATTTTCCAGCACTTTCCATAGAGGGAGATTTATTGACACCATCCCTCAGATCATATTTCTTATTAAGAACAATCAGTGCAAGAACATGATTACTCACCACATTTCCATGACCATCATGCAGCTCTCTTCCATGCTCTTTCATACAAATTCCCACATGATTACTACGATGAATCTGCATAACATCAAATACTTGTTGTCCCTAAGCCACCACAGGATCCTCTATAGGATCTAAGAAGGAAAACTGATTCCCTTCCCTACTATGAATTTTCAATCCACCGTTTTCACGATCCTCACTGATGAACTGTTTCTTTTTTCCAATTCTCGAGCTCAAATTAGAGAATTCAACAGCATTCTCCATCTCAGACATCTTCCCAAGACCAAGGTGTAACACCCCGAGATTTTATGAAAAATATTCTTTTCATTAATGTCTTATGTTGTACGCTACACCAAAAGGAGCTTGCACCACATACATCCTTGACTTGCCTTGCATTACACGAAATCACGACCTTCCTCGATAGCGTGTGTAGTATGCAATACCGAGTTTCACTAAAAAACGATATGCTATTAAAATATTATTAAAACTAGCCGTTATAAATAGTAATAACAACCTTTTAAAATTTTAGATTTTTTATCTCTCAAAATGGACTTTATTTTTTTTGATTCGGAGTATCGAATTTACCCTAAGGTGAAATTTTGGTACTTTTCAAATAACTTTCATATTCTAATGAATAGTGAAAATTACTATATTTTAATTAAAAATAACTTTTTTAATCGAAATAATTAATAATGATAAATTATTAATTTGAGTGGTTTTATTGTATATTTATAATATATTTGTACAATTTAATACAATGTTGGTCATTGGATGTAATTTCACATTTAAACCGGTTATAAACAAGTGTCAATCTTTTGATAGTTATTATCTCTTAAAAACACGCCATTTGTTTTGACGACGGGAATTTATTTTTAAATTAGTTAATGTGACTGATATGTTCTGAATTTGGTAAAATAGACATCATTTTTGAATTCATAATATCAAATATAGCTTAGGCCTAATTTTTGGTATTTTTCTGGAAACTTTCATTTTTTGATGAATAGTGAAACCACTAAGTGGTAGTTAAAAAAATGAATTTTTCATAAAACATAATTTTACCACTTCTGTGAGTGGAATTTCAAAAATCTGAGAGACACGGTTAATGTCAGTAAGTAAAATGTGGTTCAATGAGATGAAAATAATTTATGGTCAATAGTAACTTTTTTCTTTTTTTCCACGGTTAAAAGTAAATAGGGTAATTAAGGGTAAAAATGATATTACTATTACCCTGACACATGTCCTAATTCTATTGGACATGTTTAGTTCGACCAAAAACAACCTTAGGAATAAAATATGACCATTTTGGCCCACATGGATTAGATTAGGACATTTATTATTAATTTATTTAATGAAGGGTTAAAATAGTTAAAATCAATGTTTAATAAGTAAATCATTTTTAATATGGGGTTATACATAAGATAAATTCGACTATAAATATTAATTATAAATCTAAAAATATTTCCTACATATTGGTATTTTATTTGTAATTTTTAGACAATAAATAATTTAATTTATTTATGACACAATGATGATGCAGTAATTATCGTATTAATGAAATATTGACATATTTGATTTTATAAACACCAAAATAAATGTAATTGGACACTTTTTATGAATTGCACTAATTTTCTAGGTTAATATTACATGTTAGTATTGATTTAATTAACTTTTTTTGAACTTATCATTCTGTTATGAGTTTCACAAAAATCAATTACTAAATAATGTCAAAATTGACATAAAATAGTTTTTCAAACAAATATTATATTATTAATTGTAATTTTATTCATAAATATCTAAGGTTCGGACAAATGTCTTAGATAAGGTTTATATATTAATAATAAACAATTTGGGGTTCTATTGGCTTTATATAGTATGTTTATTAGCTTTATAGTATAAGAACACAAGGAGACACGGTAAAAGTAACATTATTTAACTTAATGTTAAATCTATAGGATAAGGTTAAAATAGGAACATAAAATTGTCTAAATTCTATTGGATGAGAGGCTTTCGACCCATACCTACCTTAGCCTAGAAATAAATCAATTTGGAGATATTTAAAACCGAATGTGACTTTATATTAAAATAATATTTTTAGTTATTCCAAAGATGCCCCTCTCCTCCCTTATAAAAGGGCACCTCATCCCTCTCTTCCTCACACCACTTTGAGCCTTAAAGATCGGCCAACCCCTACCACATTCTCCTCTCCACTTCCCTAGAGACATCCTAGAGGTTCTGGTCTTCTTCAAAGACCTATTTTAGTGCCCTAGAAGGATGTCTCAAAGAAGCACTTCAAAGAAGAGGTAATGTCCGTTACCGATTCTTTCATCTTTATTTATTCTTCCACTTCTTCTTCATTAGTTGTTTCATTATGAAGTAATAACATCAATATCACTAATATACTGATATTTTATTATAAGTATAAAACAACCCTATTTCACCATCTATCCATCCTACGGAAAAATAAATCACGACACGTGCGTACGTACGGAATACCATCTCCACGTCGTGGTGTAATCTATTTTCCACCACCACCTTACATGGAAGGGTATAATGGTGTAAATAATGACTACATATGACTATTATAAACTGATACTGATTTTGAAATAGTATACATAGACTCCAATACAATTCCACGATCATAGGAACAATATCATCACTCATGCGTACGTACGGAATACCGTCTCCACGATGTGATGCGACTCATTCTACATGATCTTAATTTCCTAATGATTATATAAATGAATTGAATGAATTAATATGATATATATTACAATAATACCATTCTAGAAATGAGGTATCTATAACCTAAAGAAAATAATAAGAATTTATTCGACAAAACACACATAAGAACAAAAAGTTATACACACCCGAATAACATGTAGCAATGAAATATTACTACTAAGAAGCTAAGAATATGACCAAATACGATGTCATAAAAATAAGTATGATTCTGGAATAAATCAATAACATTATTTAAATCATTATACATGAGGTTCGGACATGTACAAAGCATATCGGGACTAAGGTAAGGGAAAATATCACAATCTAATTTTATCTGAGATTGTTTATACTTTGGTATTTACTGGGGTGTATTTTATCATCCACACCCATGTTTTCTCAATATGTAATATTATTTCCATCCACATAGAATTGTTTATATCTAATTTTACCCTTCGGTGAGTTTTTAGTAAAAGATATGAAAGGAATCTTTTGTCGTTTTTCGTACAAGGTACTTTTTGACTTTTCCGACAAAAGTACAAAGAATGTTTTTTTTAAACTTATACGGCATTAATGGATTTTTAAAACATTATTTCAAATAAGCTTACTTTACAAGTTTTCAAGTTTATTTTTAATCAACTTCTTTTAGTTTATAATTGTACAACATGTTAAGAAAGGAAAAGTGTTTTTGAAGCAGAAAGGATATTTTCCTCAAGAATGGAGTTCAAGTGTTTTATCAAAATTATTTTCCATCTAAGATAATATAGGGTTATGTTTCTATCCCTATTATTACATGTATTTGATTATGTTGTGATGTAACTATTTTTATGAATTCCTTTATCTTATATGAATTGTTTTATGATGTCATGTTGTTTAAGAATCCCATTTTTATTACATGGGTTATGCAATGATGTATGATTTATGAATTTGTGGCACACATAAGAATGGTATCATTATGAGATGGGTGGGACCTATATCTCCCTCCAATTCATTGGGTAAAGATTTTATATCTCATGAGATTGACATGGCTGGAACGGTAGGTTATACCGGTTCAGTGAAACAGGACTGAAACGAGGGTGACTCGGTTCAGAAATGGACTTTTTCCACTAAGATAGTCTCGGAAATGAGTCTTGACTAATAAGATATGATTCTTTATGATTATGTGTGTATTCCACAAAGATTCATGTTTTAAGTTATGATTATTGGGATTTCATTTCACTACTATTATTTATCCCATGTTATGAAATTATGCTCTCTTTTGCAGGTTAAGATTTCCAAAATGTTATGTTCTTATGAATATGATGTGATTGATATTTCTATTGTTTACCCTTACTGAGCATTTGAGCTCACCCTTTTATGTTTTCATTTCCCCAGGATATAAAGAAAGGTTTTAGGTAAAAAAAAGGAAGATCTTTCTGGGAGATTTTGAACATCTTTCACCACGGTTAGAAGATTATATTACGAGTTTCCAAAGACACTAAACTATTATGGTCCTTGTGTGTGTGTTTTTGTTATGTACTAAGTATTCCGCAAAAGTAATGTAATGTGTATGTACGTTAAGCTTCGGGTCTATATAGTTGGTATCAGAGGGAGGT
The DNA here is from genome assembly GCA_963277665.1 of Viscum album. Classification (NCBI taxonomy): domain Eukaryota; kingdom Viridiplantae; phylum Streptophyta; class Magnoliopsida; order Santalales; family Viscaceae; genus Viscum; species Viscum album. The sequence continues at coordinate 794,420,828 of OY728164.1, forward strand.
TTAGTCAACCTTTGGAAACTAGGATGCGAGAACCTTAGTGAGATCCATAGAGATATTTCTAAGGTATGTCTAGGGATGTCCCTAAGGTTAAGTATACGTATAGGTTATAGTCCTATAATTATGCTAACGATCATATAATTAAACCTATGATTTTAGATATTGAAGTTACTCCCCCTTTATTATGAATTTCTCCTCTCACACTATTCTTTTTGGGTTTTAGAAAATGGATGGAAACAAGATGATTCACGATAATGGAGGATATGATGGACAATGGAATGATATTCTTCATGAGAAACCAAATAAAATGGTATTTGGAAGTCCAACCATAATTATTATGCCGAATCAAAAATCTCATAATATGATCAATAAAGAAAAATTTGGTAAGTTTCCTGACTCAGCTAATAAGAGAAAGATGGAGTTTCATGATGATCATAGAGGAAAGAAAGTTCAATTTCCCCTATGTAAATCATGTGGGAAGAGGAATCAAGGAGAATTTTTCAAAGGAACTGGAAGATGCTTTGGGTGTGGAAAAGAAGGACACAAAGCCAGTAAGTGCAAAGGAAAAGGTTCAGTTAACAACAGGGATGAGGATAATGGTATTGCTACGACATCACCAATGGTTAAATGTTTTAAATGTGGAATGTACGGGCATTATTCAAACAAATTCCCTAGGGTAAAGTCTCATGAAGAGAATCAGTACGGTCGTATGGGTAGTATTTATGTTGATGATGATGATGAGACTACAAATGATATGTGAGATGATAGAATAGTTGAAGCTCGGTCAATGGTTTAAGAATGTAGTGGAATGATTACATGTTTATCATGTGTAATGTTGTATAAGTAATCTCAGGGTACTATGTAATAAAGAGACATCTATGGATTGTTACACTGTTGTCTTTCATTAAGTTTTGAAAGTGTATGATTAATTGTACCAGTATCCATGAAAGGTTATTCAGATATTTTTGGAATGTAGATGATATGAACATAATGAAGGGATAAGGAGAAAATTAAATGTTTCATAGTATTCATGAGCTCATGACTGATATAAGGAGAAGGTTATATCATGGTTTGAGTATATAGAATTTTTGGATTTTGGTATGAGTTAACTTTTTACAGCATTCATGTTTTTACTAAGGTTTAATGGGTATTCATTTTTCAAGAGAATACATGATTAAGGTATTCACATGATTGGAATGTGACCAACAAGATATATGGGGGATAAATGATGGTATTGACATGCTTGGTTAACGATATTTCAAGTAATCGTTTTCTTTATACTATGAGCTTGGACCGAAGTATCTTGGATAAGCCTAAAGATTGGAATGGATTATGTTGGACATAATTTAGTACTGTTTAAGGGTAAATGTTTTTTCAATATTATTTATGGGATGTTATATTAATGTAGTTTTAGAAAAAGGAAAACCTGCAGGACGGGCGATAGCCCATAGCGTCGGACAAGGCTGTGGGAATCGAACCCACAACTGAAGTGTGACTGTCCTTTATCGCCTACCACTGGCCTACCGGAAGTCCCTGTTTAGTAGAAACTAGTTTTATTATATTAAGCAGTATGATATATGAAGTATAAGTCCATTTTAGGAACTATATATGATTAATCTCATTATAGATGGACTTATGTATTTTTTTGATAACTTTTCTAACCTTTTGTTTGAGACAGATGGAATGACCCATCATTCTGTCACATGATCTGCTAACACATCACGAATGACAAATTCAACTTCATTTCTTTAAGAGATGAATTGAAAATTGTCCAAAGAACGACAAACGGTGAGACTATACCAAAATCATGAAAGTATTTCTTCTAATTCCAATTTCATCAACTTTAGGAAAACGATCTTGAAAACCAAAAATGTTGTCCTAGTGCTCTTTTATCTGATGAATCGGATAATACCTTAGATCATCACAAATTTATGGCATTGTGATTGCTGGCTTTTCCATAGCCATGTTCTCTACCACTCTCCATCAAAACATGATGGTTAGATTTCTCTTCCATATCCATATTTTTACCTATGTTGAAACCCAGTGATTAGTTTATTTGGGTAACAGTTACGTTTCATACTTTTTTTTTAAAGATTGGTTTTGGAATTCCTTTTTACGATGTGGGTTTCTATCAAAGAAACTTTCGAATAGTAAACTATTTATAACCCCGACGAATTTCGAGGGAGAAATTCATTTCAAGGGGGGTAGAATGAAACACCCCGAGATTTTATGAAAAATATTCTTTTCATTAATGTCTTGTGTTGCACGCTACACCAAAAGGAGCATGCACAACACGCATCCTTGACTTGCCTTGCATTACACGCAATCGCGACCTTCCTCGATAGCGTGTGTAGTACGCAATACCGAGTTTCACTAAACAATGATATGCTATTAAAATATTATTAAAAATAGCCTTTATTAATAGTAATAACCACCTTTTAAAATTTTATAAATTTTATCTCTCAAAATGGACTTTATTTTTTTTTGATTCGGAGTATCGAATTTAGCCTAAGGTGAAATTTTGGTACTTTTCGGATAACTTTCATATTCTAATGAATAGTGAAAATTACTAAATATTAATTAAAAACAAAATTTTTAATCGAAATAATTAATAGTGATAAATTATTAATTTGTGTGTTTTTAAAGTAAATTTAGAATATATTTTTACAATTTAATACAATGTTGGTCAATGGTTGTAATTTCACATTTAAACCAGTTATAAACAAGTGTCAATCTTTTGATAGTTATTATCTCTTAAAAACACGGCATTGGTTTTGACGACGGGAATTAATTTTTAAATTAGTTAATGTAAATGATATGTTTTGAATTTGGTAAAATATACATCATTTTTTAATTCATAATATCAAATATAGCTTAAGCCTAATTTTTGGTATTTTTCTGGAAACTTTCATTTTTTGATGAATAGTGAAACCACTAAGTGGTAGTTAAAAAAAGGAATTTTTCATAAAACTTAATTTTACCGCATCTGTGAGTGGAATTTCAAAAATTCGAGAGAAACAATTAATGTCAGTAAGTAAAATGTGGTTTAATGAGATGAAAACAATTTTTGGTGAATAGTAACTTTTTACTTTTTTTACCACGGTTAAAAGTAAATAGGGTAATTAATGGTAAAAATTATATTACTATTACCCTAAAACATGACCTAATTCTATTGGAAAAGTGTAATTCGACCAAAAACAACATTAGGAACATAATATGACCATTCATGCCCACTTGGATTAGATTAGGACATTTATTATTAATTTATTTAAAGAAGGGTTAAAATAGTTAAAATCAATGTTTAATAAGTAAATCATTTTTAATATGGGGTTATACATAATATAAATTCCACTATAAATATTCATTAGAAAGATAATATTATTTCTTAAAAAATTGTATTGTATTTTTAATTTTTAGACTTTAAATAGTTTAATATATTTATGACACAAAGATGATGCAGTAATTATCTTATTAATGAAATATTGACATAATTGATGTTATAAACACCAAAATAAATGTAATTTGACACTTTTTATGAATTAAACTAATTTTCTAGGTTAATATGACATGTTAGTATTGATTTAATTAACATTTTTCTAACTTATCATTCTGTTATAAGTTTCACAAAAATCAATTACTAAATAGTGTCAAATTGACATAAAATAGTTTTTAAACCAAATATTATATTATTAATTGTTATTTTATACTTAAAAATCTAAGGTTCTTCCAAATGACTTATATAATGTTATATATGTTAATTATAAACAACATGGGGTTATTTTGGCTTGATATAGTATGTTTATTAACCTTATAGTATAAGAACACAAGAAGACACGGTAAAAGTTAAATTATTTAACTTAATGTTAAATCTACATGTTAAGGTTAAAATAGGAACCTAAACTTTTCTAAATTCTATTGGATGAGAGGATTTAGACCCATCCCCACCTTATCCTCGAAGTAAATCAATTTGGATCTATTTAAAACTGAACTTGACTTTATAATAAAATAATATTTTTTGTTATTCCAAAGGTGCCCCTCTCCTCCCTTATAAAAGGGAACCTCCTCCCTCTCTTCCTCACACCACTTTGAGCCTTCAATCTCGGCAAACCCCTGACAATTTCTCCTCTCCACATCCCTAGAGACATCCTATAGGTTCTGGTATTCTTCAATGACCTATATTAGTGCCCTAAAAGGAGGTCTCAAAGAAGCACTTCAATGAAGAGGTAATGTCTCTTACCGATTCTTTCATTTTTATTTCTTCTTCCACTTATTATTCTTTAGTTTTTTCATTATGATGTAATAACATCAGTATCACTCATATAATTATATGTTATTATAAGTATGAAACAACCCTATTTCACAATCTATCCATCCTACGGAAAAAGAAATCACCGCGTGTGCGTACGTACGGAATACCGTCTCCATGCCGTGGTGTAATCTATTTTCCACCACCACCTTACTTGGAAGGTTATAATGGTGTAAATAATGACTAAATATGACTATTATAAATTGATACTGATTCTTAAATAGTATACATACACTCCAATACAATTCCACGATCATAGGAACGATGTCATCACTCTTGCATACGTACGGAATACCGTCTCCACGATGTGATGCGACTCGTTCTACATGATCTTCATTTACTAATGATAATATAAATTAATTGAATGAATGAATATGATATATATTACAATAATACCATTCTTGACATGAGGTATCTATAACCTAAATATATGAATAAGAATTTATTCGACAAAACACGCATAAGAACAAAAAGTTATAAACACCCGAATAACAAGTAGCAATGAAATATTACTACTAAGAAGCTAAGAATATGACCAAATATGATATCATAAAAATAAGTATGATTCTGGAATAACTAGATAACATTATTTAAATCATTATACAGGAGGTTCGGACACGTACAAAGCATATCGAACCTAAGGTAAGGGAAAATATCACAATCTCATTTTATCCGAGATTGTTTATACTTTGGTATTTACTAGGGTGTATTTTATCATCCACATCCATGTTTCCTAAATATGTAATATTATTTCCATCCACCTAAAATTTTGTAAATCAAATTTTACCCTTCGATGAGTTTTCAGTAAAATATATGAAAGAAATCTTTTGTCATTTTTCATATGAGGTACTTTTTGACTTTTCCGACAAATGTATGAAGAATGTTTTTTTAACTTATACGGCATGAATTGATTTTTAAAAGATTACTTCCAAGAAGCTTCCATTACAAGTTTTCAAGTTTATTTTTAATCAACTTCTTTTAGTTTATAATTCTACGACATGTTAATAAAGGAAAAGTGTTTTTGAAGTAGAAAGGATATTTTTCTCAAGAATGGAGTTCAAGTGTTTTATCAAAATTATTTTCCATCTAAGATAATATAGGGTTCTGTTTCTATCCCTATTATTACATGGATTTGATTATGTTGTGATGGAAATATTTTTATGAATTCTTCTATCTTATATGAATTGTTTTATGATGGCATGTTGTTTAAGAATCCCATTTTTATTACATTGGTTATGCAATGATGTATGATTTAGGAATTTGTGACACACATAAGAATGGCATCATTATGAGATGGGTGGGACCTATATCTCCCTCCAATTCATTGGGTAATGATTTTATATCTCATGAGATATACCTGGCTGGAATGGTAAGTTATACCGGTTCAGTGAAACAGGACTGAAACGAGGGTGACTCGGTTCAGAAATGGACTTCTTCCACTAAGATAGTCTCGGCAATGAGTCTTGACTAATAAGATATGATTCTCTATGATTAGGTGTGTATTCCACAAAGATTCATGTTTTATGTTATGATTATTGGGATTTCATTTCACTACTATGATTAATCCCATGTTATTAAATTATTCTCTCTTTTGCAGGTTAAGATTTCCAAAATGTTATGTTCTTATGAATATGATGTGATTGATATTTCTTTTGTTTACCCTTACTGAGAATTTGACCTCACCCTTTTATGTTTTCTTTTCCCTAGGATATAAAGAAAGGTTTTAGTTAAAAAAGGAAGATCTTTATGGGAGATTTTGAAGATCTATCACCATGATTAGAATATTATATTCTGAGTTTCCAAAGACACTAAACTATTACGGTCCTTGTGTGTGTGTTTTTGTTATGTACTAAGTATTCCGCAAAAGTAATGTAATGTATATGTACGTTATGCTTCGGGTCTCTACACAAGGTCACTTATAAATCTGTCAAAAACATGCATCACTGTTGGGTTTTAAGATACCTGCACCTTCTTCCCTCCACAACCACTCACAGGCTCCACTACTGGATCCCCATGCTACCGCTCTTGTATCCCCACTGGAGCCGATGGTTCAGAAACCACTACAACTCTATTTGGATCCCCTCCAATACAAACGTTCACCTTGCTACCCTCCATCACCAGAAAACCCGGACTAGAGACCACACATACCTCAAGACCCTCCAACGGACTTCGACTCAGCATCCTATGATGGGAGACCGAATCCAAATGACCAAAATGAAAATAGTTCGTGGAGTACTGCATCCAGGATTCAAACACAACATCATTCCTCCAACGAAACTCTTTACCGTCAGTGACCCAAACACAGTTCACTAGAGGTATCTCAATATCAGCCTCGACACAAATGCATGGGGAAATTGGATGACTCACCACCTTAGTAAGATGATCAGCACAAAATAATCACCCTACCATATTCCCAATTGCACACATAATTTAAGGGATCTGAAAAGAAATGGTTAAGCCCTGAATGCTTAACCATGTCGAAATCATCGAAGGGTAATGCCTCATGTGAAACTCGATGCTCCATCGAAAAAGGTAGAACGGGGATCTACTACATCGTCTGGTTTCCCTAGACCAGGAAATGATCATATCTTCTTTCGAACCAAATCGGACCATAAAATTCATTAGGCTGATCAAACCAATAACCGCACGTTTTCATAAATTCCACTCAGTATTAACGAACTGATCAAATAAAACCGTTGATGAATGATTAATCTAGAAATGGGCCACCAGGGCGAGATGACACAAATCTGAGGCATTTCTCTACTCCACCGGAAGAAGAGGCAAAATGGGTTCTTCGCAAAACAGAACTGAGACCTTCAGGGAAAGTCAGATTCTCAGGAATGGAGGAGAGAAAGTGCACGAAGATGAAGAGTACCTAACCTTCTCAGGTGAGGTATAATGTGAAGCTCCCCCTACAATGTGGAGGGGGGAGCATGCTCTGTCAACATGTCGTTTGGGCATCTCCGCAATAGAGAAGAGAGAGTGACTCTCTCCCCCGATCCACCTTCTCTTCGTTAATCCTTGTAAACAATTTATAAAATTCATAAATCAGTGATGTGTTTGAGAAACTAATTATCTTGGTAGAGAATAAAATTCATTTAAATATATGTGAAATATAACACTTATGTTATTAAATAATATGGATTCGTTGAAATGTGTAATATCTGACTTATTCCAAATTCGATTGGCCATATCACAATAATAAATTTGACTGTACATGTTACAAATCATAGGAAAAAAAGTTTTTTTGGACATTATAATTATCCAAATATTAAATTTTCTATTCTCTAGTAAAATTCAACATTTATTTATTTCAAATATTAAATTTTCAAACCATCATCATGAAATTATCCAAATATGTTTTAGTGAAAGACAAATTGACCATATGTCTATAATATTCACAATCAATTATAGAAAAAGTGTGCATTCAACTATGATTTATTTCCTCTAATTATATGAGAGGAATATTTTCAACCATATAAAGTGCATTTCTTCTAGTCATATATTAGAATAATTAAGATGTAACTAATATAGAATGAATATAGGTAATAAAAATTGAACTTTTTTCTTGATACCAAATGTTGTCCATGAAATGATGCTTCAAGAGGGGTGGGGGGTGGGGGTTAATTGATGATTTTAAAAGTATAATTTTTTTCTCAAAATAAACAATGTTAATGATTGTATGATATAAAATTTTAAACTATAAACATAATAAGATCTAAAATTTTAAACAATAAAATTAATAAAAAGTAATAAATTAATTAGAATGTATAGTATTCAAAATATAAAACATACCAAAAAATTTAATGTTAATGGAACAAAAATATAAAGAGAAACACTATATTAAAATTATTATATGAAACTATGGATGTAATGAAACTCCTAAAAACATTTATTAAAGGAAATAACATTTCATATATCTAGAAAACATATCTTTTTATATACAACCGTTGTAATATCAAGGCCCTAATAAATGGATAGATGAATCATCACATTTTGACCTCAAAAATATGTCTATTAAGATAATATTATCTTTTAAAAATTGTTGGTCGGAGTGGTTTACTCAAGAGGGGGGTGAATTGAGTACCAATTAAAATTTCTGTATTTAAAAACAGTGTCTTAAAGACCCCCAAATAAAATAATAAATTAAACTGTAGTGAATTTATATTAAAGTATAGGTTCTATCAGATTCTCAAGGGATTGATTAATTCCCAGTTAATCAACATAGGAGTGTGTGATTATATTTTGAAACTAACTTACTAATCTACACTTAACATAAACACTTGCTAATTTAATTATCAAAGTAACTTTAAAAAAAGTATTGGTTTTAAAGTGATTAGCAGCGGAATAAAACGTTGAAAGAGATGGAACAACAATGTAACCAAGAGGTTCAGTCTCAAGCCGTGACTTAGTCCTCTCAAAAGTTTATATATAAAAATGATCCACACCCTGGATCGGGGTTCAACAGTTTACAACTGTCCAGGTCCAGGACCTCTACCATTGTTCTTCGTGGGAAACAGTACAACAGCAACCAGCTGTCCAGGTCACACACGACCTCTACCACTGTTATTCGTGGGAAAGAAAGAATGAAAGAGTTTGGTAAGGATTTACAAATCCTTCAGTTTGAGTACAGGAGACAGTGTATGTGTTAGATACAGCAGATAACACACACTGCTCGAAATGAGTAATAATAAATCACAGAACAAGAGATTTAGAGTTTAGATGTGGTTCTGGTGATTTCAGTGTAGCTCTGGACTCCTTTGGATTCGACTAGAAGTGAGTCTGAGTCCTCTTCTCGTTTCTGTTTGAGAAACAGAGTGTCATGTGCTCCAGGTTCACAAACAATGACAATGTAGTAGTCGATGTTCTTCAGTGTTCTTCTTATATGCACAGAACACTTCTCGAGTATGCTTGATTGTCTATGAGCTTCTCTGTGTTCTTCTCGTTCTTGTGTTTTTGGTATATGTCATCCACCACGCACTTCTCTAGTTCACTTCTTGTTGTTCGTTGATGTGTATCTTGCCAGTGTAGTCTTCTCGTATTTATCTCCCAACAGGGGACAGGAAAGATTTCCTTTCTGCAAATACGAGGTACGGGTTCCGAACATCTGACAACCTTTATCAGATATTTGAAAAATCATTAAAATGTACATGATATGACCGTTAGATGGATTAAATATAGGAAATAAAGAAATTCAAACAGTGAGTCGAGTGATCGGTAGGTAATCGGCATCGGTAGATTGGACATCGGTAGCTTGAACATCGGTAGCTCGAAAATCGGTAGCTCAATGTCATTAGTTGCTTTGACTCTATCGGTGGCTCTATGCGTCGGTTGGTACATGCTTGTATCGGTGAATTTGTTTATCGGTAGCTCCATGCGTCGGTAGCTCTATGCATCGGTAGCTCTATGCGTCGGTAGCTCTATGCGTCGGTATCGGTAGCTGAGTCTGTCAGTGGCTTCGTCTATCGGTGACTCTTATTCCATCGGTAGCTATTTATACTTACACCGGTAGCTCTATGTTTGTATCTGTAGCTGTATTTATAAGTACATCGGTAGCTCTGTGTTAAGTATATCGGTGACTCTATCTGTCAGTAGACTATGTCTATCGGTAGACTGGGTACCGGTAGCTCTTTATCAGTAGCTATAGGCAGATTACTTATCTGTTCTATGAAGAACACATTCGATTGGGTTAGAATCAGTTTATAACTTGTATGAACATGGATAAAAGAGGATTAACATATTCCAAAGACTATTTTAAAAATTATTATTGGTTTGATCACAGATTTGGAAGAATTAAAGTATAGATCAATGATACTTAAAAATATCATAGAGATTGAAGACATAATTGGGATTTTAAACACATATGAATACATGATTGAGATTATCAAAATAGTTGAGGTCAACAATCTCCCCCTTTTTGATAATCACAATTTATGATATGGGCATTTAACATAGTGAAAATATAAAAGTAAAGAGTATAATATTGCATTCAATTTTCTCATTGAAAACATCATCAGAGATAATAGAAATAGTATGATATAGACATAAGTTATCAGAGGTAACAATCATAAGGTACTAAATAGGCATATGTTATCAGAGGTAAAAATGAAAAAAAAGGTAATGTGTCTCCCCTTATTCCTTATTTTTCTCCATTGAAAATATTTCTCATTCTCTCATAAAATGTTTCTCCCCCTTTGTGATAATCAAAAAGTGGGAAAGCATTAATAGGAGACAAATAAAACATGAGAAGTAAAAAAAAATCTTCTGTATTAGAGTAGTCAAAAAGTACAAAAACAGAATACAAAGGAATTCCTATCAAAAATCCTGGCCACTGGATCAATCCTCATCTTCCACGTGAGATTTCCCTTTGGGATCAGAAGAAGGCTCGGGTGGTGAGGATGCAGGTGAAGGTTTTGGAATTCCAGAAAAGATCAAAGGAGGCTGGGCCACTGACACAGAGTCAGGCCTGTAGGTTGAAGATCTCTGGGTGATCATTGGTGTGAGGCTTCGAATAGCTTGAGCAGGAGTCAGCTGGACTGTGGAAGCAGCTGAGGCAGAAGCAGGCAAAGCAGGAGGTATGATGACTGGTCTGGCATCAACATGCATGAAGGACAGCAACAGATTTCTAAAATCTATAATAATTCCTCCTCCTCTTTCCATAGGAGAGATGAAATCATCTTTGTTCTCCATGAATTTCTCCAAGGCAGGAGTCAAATCTCTTAGCTTGCTCACTTGTTCTCTAACAGCTTGAGTGACTGGAGGGAGATTCATGTTTTCCAACATCAGCTTGAAGTGGTGTTCGAGTTGATGCTTGGTGAAAATTTTAGTGAAGTAGTAGTCCACTTTGCTCGTTAGGGCTTCCTGAGAGGCAGAGGCTTCTCTCATATAATCTTGAACAATCTTCATTATTTCTCTAGCAGAATCTCTTGTAGAAAGCACCACTCGGCTCAACTCTGATGAGTCCACAGAGCCACTGGTTGAAATAGAACCAATCTCCTCCTTCAACATTGCTCGAACTTGATTTAGATCAACTGATAGTTTGGATGTGAGAGGGCCAAGAGAGAAGGAAACAGTTTCTTTGAAACTCTTAGACAAACCACTGATTAGGATTTGAACTTGAGAGTCTTTTAATTGAACATGATCCTTTACTGAGGTTTTGAAACTTTCAAACACCGAGACAAACTGGCTAACTACACGCTTCACATAAGCTAGGTCCTTGTCAGCTTGAGACTTGAAGCTCATATAAGAGTCTAAAGCAGCAACTGATGTCTTGAGAGCTTCAAGATCTTCTTCGATCCTAGAAGACTGAGTCTGGCACTCTTTCACTTCTTCCATAAGCTCAGACATAAAAGAAGATAAATTACAAGCCAGAGATAGCTCGAAGGATCTCTCTAACATTTTCATTTCTTCATAAAAGCTTTGCTTCATCTCAGCAACTGATACACTGAATGATTCTTTCAGCTCATTCTTCATGGATTCAAGATCAGATTTAGAGACAAAATCATTTGAGACAACTGCAGCAGATCCTCCCGCTGAGGCCAAACTAACTATAGAAACAGTCATTATGGAATTAATTGAGGATGCAAGGGAGGTTTCCATTAACTTCACTTCTTCAAAAAAACTGGTTTTGAGGTCCTCTTTCAGCTTATTCCGATCATGAAATCTGACCACATCATCTGGAAACAACTCAGAAGTAAGATCATAATTGGTCTTTGGTCTATTCACAGACATCTCATTATCTGAATCCGGATAATCCAATCCACAGACTATAAACCCTGGGTCTTCTACCCAGTCTCCAAGCTCAACAGCTACTGTAACATTTCCAAGAACAGATTGATTCTCCCCCTCAATGGGTGCATTCTCATGTATCACAACAGCATTCAGTGATGGATTCTCTTCATCAGAATCTTCTACTACAAGTTCCACCGGTGCAGCATCTAGAAGATCTTCTGATACAGGTACAGCTTCTTCTGTATCTCTTTCTACTTCAGCAGCAGGTATAGCTGAGCTTCCAATCAAAGGACTCATGCTTAACCTACCAGAAGCAGGCGATTCAGATACATTTTCCTTTTCCTCTTATTCTTGGTGAGGTACAGACTGGTCATCCTCATAAGTAGACAAAATTTCCTCTACCTTTCCTTTCCTAGAATAGACCAATTCTGCAACAGGACTTGGGGACAAGTCTGGATCTCCTCCATCATCCATGGGAGTTTCTTCTTCTTCTACTTCTGTTTCATCACTATAAACAGGTTCCTCTTCATCAGGTCTCAGACTCGGATCTCTCATATCCTTTGGTTTTGAGGGATGATCCACAGGATTAAACCTATCATATATCTTCTGATCATCACTGACCCATTCTCCCTTCCATGGGTTCCAGTTAATTTTCATGTACTTACAAACAGTCGAGGTGATGCAAAAATTATTCTTGACTACAACTGTATCATCCTGAGACTCAGCTATTCCTTTCACTTTTATCATTACTGAAATCAGCTTGGCAAAGAACAAAGCATTAGTCTTTGACTTTGGTCTAATCATGTCTTCCATTTGAAGCATCAACAATCTGCACAGATTGATTTTTACACCATGTCATAGAAAATGAAGAAGATATATATCTTGATATCTCAGATTTGCCAAATCTCCTCGCCTCGGTATCAACACATGCTGAACAAACTTGAAAAGCAGTCGATTCTCTCCATCCATTTCAGCAGCAACCACTTGCCTTTGATTTCTATTACCAGTCAACTCTTTTGAGGCGGTTTCATAATCAAAGATGTCACTGCTAGGTGGCATTGCTCTTGATACATACCCAGAGACACCTTCATGTGGTACTTTCAAAATCTCATCCCACTATACTGAAGAAAAAGACATCTCTTTTCCATTTAAACAAGAGCTTACCCGATTCTCATTCTCAGACTTCTCAAAAGTTACAAACTCATAGAACTGTTTTACCAACTTCGGGTAGTATGGGCCATTGTTATTCGAAAAACAATCCACCCATTTCTGGTCCTCCAGAATCTCGAGTACTAACGATTTTCTAGGCAGTAGCCATTCCACGCACAGTTCCTTCTCGATTACTACGTCTCTATTCTGCAAGTGAGGATTCACTGGTCGCCTTCCCGATCTAGTTCTGACTTCACTAACACTGGATTTATGTTGTGTCTTCTGCTTCTTAGCGTTTGGTTCTACACTTTCATCTCTGACGATAGGAAGCTTAGTTTTTTCCATCGCGGGTTTAGGGTTCTTGGCCGATTTGGGAGCTAAGGTTCGAGGGTGAGAGATTTTGATCTCGGTGAGGTAAGAAGTGGCTTAGACTGAGTTTTATCATTTAGGAATTCCAAATAAACGACTAAAATAGGGTAATAAAATAAAATAAAATGATTCGTATTCTTGGTGGAAGACAACAGTTTTAAAACATTGCATCGGTGAGTTAATCATCGGTGAGAAAAACAAATCGGTGAGAGTTGTACATCGGTGAGGATTTCACATCGGTGAGAATTTTCACATCGGTGAGAATTTCACATCGGTGAGAATTTCACATCGGTGAGAATTTTACATCGGTGAGAATTTTCACATCAGTGAGGATTTTCACATCAGTGAGGATTTTCACACCGGTTGTGATTAAACATTCCCAATTCGTGTCTTATGTAACTTAGCCTATCCGAACTTAAAGGTTTAGTGAAAATATCAGCCAATTGATGTTCAGTGCCAATAAATTCAAGAGAAATATCACCTTTTTGATAGTGATCCCTTAGGAAATGGTGTCTTACATCTATGTGTTTGGTTCTAGAGTGAGATATAGGATTCTTAGAGATGTTTATTGCACTGGTGTTATCACACTTGATTGAAACATGTTTAAAAACATATCCATAGTCCAAAAGAGTGTGTTTCATCCAGAGAATTTGTGCACAGCAACTACCAGCAGCTATATATTCTGCTTCGGCAGTAGATAATGCAACAGAGTTCTGTTTCTTACTACACCAAGAAACTAAGGATTTTCCAAGCAAATGGCATGTTCCTGATGTGCTTTTTCTATCTAACTTACAACCAGAAAAGTCAGCATCTGAATAGCTTATTAACTCAAAGGATTGTCCTTTTGGGTAAAACAAACCTAATTTAACCGTGTGTTTGAGATATTTGAAAATTCTTTTAACAGCAAGCAAATGAGATTCTTTTGGATTAGCTTGAAATCTATCACACATACACACACTAAACATAATATCAGGTCGACTAGCAGTATGATAAAGTAAACTACCAATCATACCTCTGTAATTTGTTTGATCAACTGGTTTCCCTGTTTCATGTGCATCCAATTTACAGGTAGTACTCATAGGAGTTTCACTTCCCTTGATACTATCCAGACCAAAACATTTTAAAAGATCCTTTGTATATTTACTTTGATTCAAAATAATACCATTTTCATTTTGAAATACTTGAAATCCAAGAAAGTACTTAAGCTCCCCCATTAAGCTCATTTCAAATTCATTTTCATTACTTTTTGAAAAATCAGTACATAAAGAGTGTTTAGAAGATCCAAAAATAATATCATCAACATATATTTGTACAACTAAAACATCTTTAGAAATTCTTTTAATGAAAAGAGTTGGATCAGCAATCCCTTTAGTAAAACCTTTTAAAATAGGGAAATTGCTAAGTCTATCATACCAAGCTCTTGGAGCTTGTTTTAAACCATACAAAGCTTTAGAAAGTTTAAAAACTTGATTTGGAAAATGGGGATTAGTAAATCAAGGTGGTTGTTCTACAAAAACATCTTCAATTATAAAACCATTTAGAAATTCACTTTTCACATCCATTTGATATAACTTGAAATCCAGATGTGCAGCATATTCAAGTAAGATCCTAATGGCTTCTAGTCTAGCTACAGGTGCAAAAGTTTACTCAAAGTCTATACCTTCTTCTTGACTATATCCTTGTGCAACTACTCTAGCTTTGTTTCTAACTATATTTCCAGATTCATCTACTTTATTTCTAAAAACCCATTTTGTGCCTATTGTCAAGGTGTCCTTATGTCTGTCAACTAATTCCCAGACTTTGTTTCTTTCAAACTGATTTAATTCTTCTTGCATAGCCATTACCCAAAACTCATCATTGATAGCATCCTTGATATTTTTAGGTTCTGACTGTGAAAGAAAAGCTTGATGTTCAACCTGGTTTCTTAGAGAAGCTATAGTTTGTGTTCCTCTATCAAGATTACCAACAACAGCTTCTAAAGGATGATTCTTTTGAATCCTCATTGATCTGGTAAAGGTTGGACTATAAATTTCAGGTTCATCTATAGGTTCGGGTTCAACAGAAGCAGATTCTGGAAAAAGTCCAGAACTGGATACTTTTATAATAGGTTCTTTAGATTTATCATTAAGGTCCAGAATAGACAAGTCTTCTTCAAGATTCTCAAGAGAGGTTTTAGGCTCATGTGGGTCAGTTTCATCAAACTTGATGTGAATAGATTCTTCCACACATTTAGTTTTCTTATTGAATACTCTATAGGATTTACTTGACATAGTGTAACCCAGAAAAATTCCTTCATCACTTTTGGAAGCAAACTTATCCAGATTATTTTTAGTATTCAGAATAAATACTTTGCAACCAAAAACTTTAAAGTAATTAACCTTAGGCTTTCTATTTTTCCATAATTCATAAGGGGTTTTCTTAAGAACAGGTCTGATTAAGACTCTATTAATGACATAACAAGCTGTATTTAAAGCTTCAGCCCAAAAATAAATAGGCAGATCATATTCATTGAGCATGGTTCTAGCAATTTCTTGAAGGGTTCAGTTTCTTCTTTCTACTACACCATTCTGTTGGGGTGTTCTAGGGGAAGAAAAGTTATGAGTATAGCCATTGTGTGAGCAATAAGATTCAAAATCTTGATTTTCAAACTCACGACCATGATCACTCCTCAAAGTTTTAATCTTAAGTCCACTAAGGTTCTCTACAGATTTAGAGTATTTAACAAAAGAAGAACAAGCTTCACTTTTGTGAGCTAGAAAATATACCCAAGTATATCGAGAAAAATCATCTACAAGAACATAAACATAGTGCTTCCCATTTAAACTAGAAACTCTTGATGGTCCAAACAAATCCAGGTGAACCAATTCAAGTGGTTGAGAAGTCGAAAGTTCTTTCTTTGATTTAAAAGAAACTTTGTGTTGTTTTCCCTTTTGACAGGGGTTACACACTCTATCATTTGGGAATTCTAATTTAGGTAGCTCTCTAACTAGGTTTTTTCTAGAGAGTTTTCTAAGAGAGTGAATGTTGCAATGTCCCAATCTTCTGTGCCACAGCCAAGATTCTTTATGAAAAGCATTAAAACAAGTAATATTCTGCTTAGCTAAAGAATTCAGATTAACAGCATAAACATTTTCATTTCTTAAGGCAGAAAATACCAACACATTCTTGGAATTAAAAACTTTGCAGGAATCATTTTCAAATTTAACATGAAAACCATCATCACATAACTGAGAAATACTTAATAAATTGTATTTAATGCCATTAACAAATAAAACATTAGAGATCAAAATTGAATCAATGTTACCAATCTGGCCTAGGCCGATGATTTTCCCTTTTGAATTATCACCAAAGGTGACAAAACCTCCATCAACTTTTATTAAACTCTTAAAACAAGATAAGTCTCCTGACATATGTCTTGAACATCCACTGTCCAAATACCAGGTCTCTTTACAGGAGCTCTTTAAGCAATTTCCCTACAAAACAGATTTAGATGGGATATGATTTTGGTACCCAGATTTTCTTGGGTCCAGACAAGTTAGCCAATAACACTTTAGGTACCCATATTTGTATAATGGGTCTTATATAATTTTTAGAATTGACATTCTTTGAAAGATAAACTTTGTTAGATCCATAGCTATGTATATAACTGGTTGAAGCATATGAAGTTCCAGAATTACCTTCATTCTGTCCAGATTTAGAAATGAATCTAGTTTTGGAAATTTTCCTTTGTCCAGGTTGGTATCCTATACCAGTAGTATATTTAGGTGCAATTTGCTTTCCTAGCATCTGTGTTAGAGTATTTTTGCCATAGGTGAACTTCTCTAAGTCTTTCTTGAGTTTCTCATTAGACATTTTCAGTTCAGTATTCTCTTTTAATAGTTGAGAATTTTTCTCTTTTTCAATAGTAAGTTTAGTGTTAACTGTAGTGGTGAGAGCATGCTGTTTATTTAATGACTTGTATTTATCCTTAAGTTCATTACATGTCTCTTCCAGCATATCACAGTACTCAAACAATTAATTTTTAGAAATTGTTCCAGAATCAGAATCAGATTCTGCATTATCTCCAGAGTAATAATTTAAAGCAGGAGTTTCAGCAGTTACCTGAGAAGTGTTTGTCATAAAGCACATGTTTGCTCGATTCCTTTCAGAGTCTGAGGATTCAGCTTCACTTGTGCTATCTTCTGAAGCACTCCAAGTAGCCTTCATGGCTTTCTTAAACTTATTGTCCTTATATTCATATTTCTTTTTATACTTCATCTTTGGACAGTCGGCTTTAATGTGTCCTTTTCTCTTGCACTCATGGCAGACAACATCAACTGATTTGTCATTCTTCTTCCAATCCTTTTTCCATTTACCTTGGTGATCATACTTATCCTTATAATTTTTTTTTTCTGAAGAACTTATTTTTCCTATAAAATTTCTTAAATCTTCTAGCAATGTGAGCCATCTCAGCATCACTGTCAGAATCATTCTCACTTTCCTCACTTCATGAACTTTCATTGATAGCTTGAGGCTTTTCCATATCCTTATTCTTTGAGGTTGTAGTCTTGAAGGCAATAGACTTCCTTTTAGGTTCATCATCTTCTTCTTTATTTACTTTATGCTCTTCTTCATACATCATCAACATACCAATTAATTCCTTGACAGGCAGTGTTCCAATGTCACAGGATTCTCTAATGGAGACAGAGGTTCCTCTCCATCTTTCAGGTAGACATATCAAAATTCTCATGATTTTCTCCTTTGCTGGAACATCCTTTCCCAGAGAAGTCATTGTGTTGACAATTTCATTGAACCAGAGATACATATCAGAAATGGGTTCATCAGGCTTCATCTTAAAATTATCATACTTAATAGTATAGGTATTCAATCTCATCTCCTTAACATTAGTTGTTCCTTCATGAGAAACAGCTAAGGTATCCCAAATTTCATATGCAGTTTTACATGCAGAAATTCTATTAAATTCTTCATCTCCTAGAGCACAGTACAAAGCATTCATAGCTTTACAATTGTTATTGTAAGCAGTCTTTGTAGGTTCATCCCAAGTAGATCTAGAAGTAGTGGGAATTTTGTATTCTTATTCAATAGCAGTCCAAATATCAAAACCTATTCTTTCTAGATGGATTTTCATTTCCAGTTTCCACTGAGCATAATTAGTTCCATTGAAGAAAGTTGTCCGGTTAGTAGCAGCACCCTCAAGTCTATTGTCCATGATGAGAAAATTTTAAAGAGATAAAAATTTAGATATAACAGAAATTTTAAGAACTTTAAATTACAACTAAAATCACAGTTCAAAAGCAGAGTACGGTTAGAAAGTATTTTCAATCCTCTGATACCAAGTGTTGGTCGGAGTGGTTTACTCGAGAGGGGGGTGAATTGAGTACCAATTAAAATTTATGTATTTAAAAACAGTGTCTTAAAGACCCCCAAATAAAATAATAAATTAAACTATAGTGAATTTATATTAAAGTAGAGGTTCTGTCAGATTCTCAAGGGATTGATTAATTCCCAGTTAATCAACACAGGAGTGTGTGATTATCTTTTGAAACTAACTTACTAATCTACTCTTAACATAAACACTTGCTAATTTAATTATCAAAGTAACTTTAAAAACAGTATTGGTTTTAAAGTGATTAGTAGCGGAATAAAACTTTGAAAGAGATGGCACAACAATGTATCCAAGAGGTTCAGTCTCAAGACGAGACTTAGTCCTCTCAAAAGTTTATATATAAAAATGATCCACACCCTGGATCGGGGTTCAACAGTTTACAACTGTCCAGGTCCAAGACCTCTACCACTGTTCTTCGTGGGAAACAGTACAACAGCAACCAGCTGTCCAGGTCACACACGACCTCTACCACTGTTATTCATGGGAAAGAAAGAATGAAAGAGTTTGGTAAGGATTTACAAATCCTTCAGTTTGAGTACAGGAGACAGTGTATGTGTTAGATACAGAAGATAACACACACTGCTCGAAAAGAGTAATAATAAATCACAGAACAAGAGATGTAGAGTTTAGAAGTGGTTTTGGTGATTTCAGTGTAGCTCTAGACTCCTTTGGATTCGACTAGAAGTGAGTCTGAGTCCTCTTCTCGTTTCTATTTGAGAAACAGAGTGTCATGTGCTCCAGGTTCACAGACAGTGACAATGTAGTAGTCGAAGTTCTTCAGTGTTCTTCTTATATGCACAGAACACTTCTCGAGTATGCTTGATTGTCTATGAGTTTCTATGTGTTCTTCTCGTTCTTGTGTTTTTGGTATATGTCATCCACCACGCACTTCTCTAGTTCGCTTCTTATTGTTCGTTGATGTGTATCTTGGGCAGTGTAGTCTTCTCGTATTTATCTCCCAACAGGGGACAAGAAAGATTTCCTTTCTGCAGATACGAGGTACGGGTTCCTGACATCTGACAACCTTTATCACATATTTGACAAATCATTAAAATGTACATGATATGACCGTTAGATGGATTAAATATAGGAACCAAAAAATTCAAACAGTGAGTCGAGTGATCGGTAGGTAATCAACATTGGTAGCTTGGACATCGGTAGCTTGAACATCGGTAGCTCGAACATCGGTAGCTCAATGTCATTAGTTTCTTCGACTCTATCGGTGGCTCTATGCGTCGGTTGGTACATGCTTGTATCGGTGACTTTGTTAATCAGTAGCGCCATGCGTCGGTAGCTCTATGCATCGGTAGCTCTATGCATCGGTAGCTCTATGCATCGGTATCGGTAGCTGAGTCTGTCAGTGTCTTCGTCTAACGGTGACTCTTATTCCATCGGTAGCTATTTATACTTACACCGGTAGCTCTATGTTTGTATCGGTAGCTGTATTTATAAGTACATCGGTAGCTCTGTGTTAAGTATATCGGTGACTCTGTCAGTCGGTAGACTAAGTCTATCGGTAGACTGGGTAACGGTAGCTCTTTATCAGTAGCTATAGGCATATTACTTATCTGTTCTATGCAGAACACATTCGATTGGGTTAGAATCAGTTTATAACTTGTATGAACATGGATAAAAGAGGATTAACATATTCCAAAGACTATTTTAAAAATTATTATTGGTTTGATCACAGATTTGAAAGAATTAAAGTATAGATCAATGATACTTAAAAATATCATAGAGATTGAAAACATAATTGAGATATTCAACACATATGAATACATGATTGTGATTATCAAAACATGTGAGGTCAACAAAAATGATTATTCAACTAATTTAGGAGTAATTTATTTCTCTAGACCTCGAATAGAGATTGGAAATAATGATCTATTACCCAAAAACACGTATTCAATAAAAAATATTAGAATCAAACTAGTAATTTTCACTAGATTTATTCAATCATAGAAGTTTATAATTAGTTGTTATTATCCCAAAAACACTTGTATCCCAAATCACCAGAAAATAAATAATTAAAATATGAAAAATTACATATTACATTGAAATCATCATAATTGGATGATCTATGATCACCCTAAATAAAAAACAAAAGAACAAAAACACTATAGTAGTTGGAAATTCTAAAAATATATATCCTAGCTTCTATTCATCAATGAATTAGTTATCTATTTATATCATATGAGTATAAAATACATTTTTTAACAACACCAAAACAAAACTACTAGATCCGATTCTAATAATATAATCATTATATTTTTGGATTCATGTAAATTAAAGTTACCAAAATTTATCCTTCCAAACAAATGTGGAACCGTTTTATCACACATTTTACAAATATATATTGTTGAATTAAATGTTTTTACAAAACATTTCTATGATTATAATGGATAATTATTGAACATATAATTAATCAGTTGGATTTATTTTCCCGAATTATGTATTGAAAATGGATTTATTGGATACTCAAATCATTTATGTTATGGTTTACTATATAATTATCCTAATAATGGTTTGATGTTTTTGATTATAAATTTAAATGAGAGTGAATTTTTTAATTTTCACCTGCCACATAATATTAGAAAATTGTATGAGAAATTTTAGAAGTGCATGAAATCAGCTATTTATGTTTCTTGTTGATCGTCTAGACTAGATGAATGATTAATGTATCCAAGGAGAAGCTAGATGTTGTCAAAATTATCTACCCATATGATTGTTTTATTCCAATTCCACAATTATCTTCTGGTTTTGATTTGGAGATTCTTATTATTATGGATGATTTTGATGGATAAGAAAAATCTTAATAAGGTTGATTGGTTTGTTGCATTTATCGATGTGAGAGTCTCTATTCGAGGTAGGATGCAACCTCAGCATTACCAAAGACTATGCCCATGTGCACTAAAATTGAAATGAGATGATGGAGAATCCACACCCCTAATAAAGGTTGTTAATTTATCTCCCTTGGTTGCTAGACTCCATTTTTGAAGGTCAAGGGTCGCTATTTAAATGTGCATATGAGGAGGGTGTGTTTTCAGGCATGAGATATAAATATATACAAATTAAATCATCATTCTTCTACTATAGTGCCTTTCATATTCAATTGTTCTAGTTCAATGGTTTGAAGGGCTTGATTTAATTTGAGTTAACAACAACCTAATCAGATACATAATTGTAGCAGCCTATGTAAATATAGAAATAATAAATTTTCATTTTAATTAATATTTTGGGAATTAAATATTAATTTTACATTAAATGGGTTTCTATGTTTGATGGCATACCCGATACGCAACAATGGGTTTCTTTGAAATCTTACAATGCACAACAATAATATTATATTATTATTTTAAATGGTAGTGAACTCTTAGCCATTGTATTGTAAGGAATGAATAAAACAAACTAAAATATTATTATACATTTTTGTTAAATGTTTTTACATTTATCTAGTAAATGATAGAGTCTTAAAATTTGAACAAATCAAATTTTAAGCATAATTTACTATAAAAGGATGATATAGAACCTTTTTATGAAGAACACTCTTTTAATCTAGTTTTTTTACTTATATATGTTTTATTTGACAAAATAAAAATCTTTTTTAGAATTGAAACATCAAAATTCACTTTGGGAAATAATTTCGTATTTTTCTGATAAAATTCATTTTTGGATGAATAGTAAAAAATACTGTATTTTAATTCATAACTTCATTTTAATCAAATTTATTTTTATGGTTAGATTATCTTTTTAATTGGGTTTAAAGTTTTATTATATTATGTTTTTACCATTTAATCTAATTTTGGGCATTTTAATAAATTTCACTTTAAAATTGGACATAAATAAGTGGCAATCTTTTAGTAGTTATTATTTTTTAAAAACATGCTTTTTGTTTTTACAGCGTGAATTAATTTTAAATTAAATTCTACAACTTCCGTATTTTGAATTTGAAAACATGGATTCCATATTTGGAATCACAAAGTCCAAATTATTTAAATAGATTACTTTTATTTTTATACAATATGAATGTTTAATTCAATAAGAATTTTATTTAACTTGGTTAAAGTGTAAATAAGGTAAATATGGGTAACTAAATATTATAATAATAATATAAAATTACCCTCAAATGTTTACTATTCCTATTGGTTAATACATGTCTGACCATGGGCATATTTTGGATGATTTTGGGACCCCGTTAAGACTCTTATGATTGAGAATGATACTTTTTATTAATTCGTTTAAATTAATGAAAAAAATGAAATAAACGTATATCTTTTAGTAAATAGATTTTTTACATGGGGTTATATAAGATATTTTCCTTCTATAAATACTATTTCGAAATCCAAAACGATTTCCTATATCATCATATTGTTTTATAATTTTTAGACATCAAAGAAATTAAATTATTTATGACACTATCACAATACGGTGTTTACCTCATTAATAAATGTTTTAAATAAATAACATTATAAAGATGAAAATATTATTCAAAACCAATACAGTTCTTATTAGATTATTTAACATATACCATGAGTCTTCTTATCATTAACTGTAATGAATTTTGGATCTTTAGAAACTGAAAATCATTATATAATAAAATACAATTTTCACACATTATTAAAGTGCCACTCCACCCCCTTATAAAAGGACACAAATTCTACCACATTCCTCACACCTCTCAAGCCCCTTGGCTCATTCAACCCTTTCCCAAATAATCTCTCAAGATCCATATATTCCATCTATATTCCATACCATAGAAATAAGGCACACCAAGTAAAAAAGTTGGTTCAATCAAAGGGGAGATACCCAATTTAAAGGTAATGACTTATCTTAAGTCCTTAAGTTTTATTTTTCGTATCCAACCCCCTAAACACTTTTTAATCCATTATTTTATAAAAAAACTAATATGATCAATATATTAGGTTGTTTTTATGAGATTTATTTTAACTACACTTATACACACCTCCATCTAATTGGTAATGAACAAACTGTTTCTATGGACGACGATCTTTTGCCTCCTGAAATGGTGATTATTCAAATTTCTCCTACCTCCTATTATTGTGGACAATATGATGGAACAATATTTATATATGATATATATTTTATGTTAATATTTTATTTATACATCCTTATTTTTTCATTTATATGATACCTTTATGGATTCCATTATGGGTTAACGTGATAATTTCATTTGAGGAAGTGCAGACTACCACACCTCAAAGTGATATGACTCGTTCATGTCATAAATGGGACTCATAAAGTATGGAGTTAATGGAACTATATTTTATATTATACTATAATTATAATATAACTATGTATCATTAAGATTTAATTCAATTAAAATACCAAATATAAATGACAGTAGCGTTCATGCCTACGTACGACTTACTGTCTTCTTGAACAGTAAATTTCATTTCTTATCACTTAATGTTATTAAATGTTATAAATAAATATATAAACTAGATATATATGATATATAAATCATGAATATCATTATAGAGATAATTTAATTTTGACCGCATGGACTTCTTGTAATTATATGGTGTTCATTTTTTACTCAAGTACCAAATATCGACAAAACATCCATTATATACTTAAATTATTACATAATGATTATAACATGGGAATGAGGGATATAAAGGAAATAATAAACATTAAAACGGTTCCTAATCATGTATAAATAATCTTATGTTTATTATTCAGGATGAATAATAAACAAATAAGTAATGTTGGACATGATGTAAGGGATTTCTTATCTCAATTTTAATTCTGTGAGAATTCCATTGTTTGAAAATAATTTATTGCATTTGGTGTATTGTGTTCTTCCATTTGATATATATTATCACAATTCTCTTTATATTATTCTTATTCTATGAATCATTTTTTGGTTATTATCTTTTGTTCATATTAATTCATTGATTACAATGTGGTAAGGGATTTTCATATAACTTTTTATTCCTGTGAGATTAATGCTAGACTTTCCACTATTTCCTTTTTTGGGATGTATATACTGCCCATGATTGTATTTATTGTTTAATATTATTCAATTTATGAGTATTTACATCTTCGTTTTATGATCCTTCTTTAAGGGGTTGTATTTTTCCTAGGTAAACAAATCGGTAAGGGAACCTTTTAAACCAATTTTAATTCCTTGGGTTAATCTTCTATTTCTTAATTATATCGGGATATGATTATGTGTGGAATCACTATTAATTTATATATGTTTTAATTTCCAATAACCTTTGTGTGTATATACATTTGATGCACATAATCACTCCATTGATGAATTCTCACGTCATCAATATGAACTTGAGAAGATTAATTTTGACTCAATTTCCCTTCATTGAGTTAAACATCCATGTCATTGGTTTTGTCTTAAAAATATCATGTTTGAAGGTCCTATGATTTATTTTCACTAAATATCCAATTATATTGAGTGTAATTATATTTTTCACACATTATTATATAATTTATTTATCAGTAAATTTAAGGATACTTTCATTATAAGTGATTTCGTCACAATTAAAATTCCATTGAGACATAATTATTGGTATGCACAAATTCACTCTTATATGGTGTATATAATTTCATTCGGAATATTATATCACGAATCCACTTATTCTCATGATATTATAAAATTATGATTAAATGTTATTCCTCAATTATTTGTATTCATGCGTCTCTCATTTTGTTAAATACTCTTTAACTAAAATATCATTTTTAATGTTTTAACAATTTATTCTTTTAAAGATTTCTTATTAATGTCCATGTTTTCAAAATGGTTTTTAGGATTTATTTATATGGGAATTAATTTTTTCAAATTATAATTTATATAAATTCTTCAATGTGGTATGGGACACTTTGATTGAAAAATCTCTTTATTAAATGTTTTAAATGGTTTTTGGAAATGGTTAGATAAAGAATTGATTATGTCATAATATATAAATGATATGTTTTGATTGAAATTTAGAAATTTTAACTTTCCATTTATACTTGTTTCATGTGTTTGGAATATGTTATCGTTTTTGGGAATTTTATACCTATATGGGTGGTTCCTTGATAATCCTATGGTAGGTGAGCCCAATATAGCTCTCTAATGAATTGGGTAATGTGACAAAGGTAAGAGTTAATGTTTCATCTAAGATATTTAGGGAATATACTATGATGGGTATTCCAAATATGATTCTCTATGTAGTCGTGATAGTAAAAAAAAAATTATTTTATGAATTACATAAGTTACATTTATGATTTATGATTTCTACATGTTATTCATAAATCATTTTTATTTCATGAGGTATGTTTTGGTCGAAAAGTATGGGTTCATTTATTTGTATTTATTGATGGGTTACTGTTTGTTTTCCTTATTTTGTGACCCTTAATAAACTTTTTGTGCTCATCCCATGTTTTTTGAAATTTTTTCCATAGGACATAATGATGAATAGTGTCAAAGATGGGATCAATGAAAAGCCATTTTGTCTAAAAAATGAAACTAGAAATGTTGGTTTTTATGAGATTCTATTTTATTAAAAAATGGATACTGAGTAGTAGTGTCTACATGTAATATTCAACATGATATGTAATAGTTAAGGCCTAATTTTTTAAAAATATAAAACTAAAAAGATCCACAATATGCATTATTCATTTAATTCAAGATTATGTAATGTTTTAGGATGGGTCATTATAGTTGGTATCAGAGGTTAGTTTAGATATCATTAGAGGTTAGGGTGTTCTTTAAGCATAAGTGACATAACCATAATGATTTTGATTTTAGAAATAGTAATATTTATTTTAGGAAAATCTGAATTATTTTAAGATAACATGAATAAGTATATCTTAATATTTACCCACCTCATACGATATTATATGTTGATTTTACTGATATACTCAGATTGACCTTTTTGGTTTTAGTAAATGGCAGGATCATGCAGGCACCAATGTAGCTGTGGATGTGATGAAAACTATAATTGTTTTCTGAATGAGCTACTGAATGAAATGGAAGCTTTAATGAGAACTCTTGTGGTTATTCTCAAACAACTATCTAGAGTGATTATTGGCCACCTTAAAATAGTTATTTCTGAAATGCATCATATATGTGAGAAAAAAATCCCTACAAATGTTCAGGTAACAATCATAATGGTATGTTTGTTCAAAATCTTATGGCTCAAGGATGCGGAAATAAAGACATTGGAAAATGTTTTAAAGGTATGATAAGATTCTATAGATGTGGTGGTGATGTTCATAAAGCAAGAACCTACCACGGAAAAAGGAAGCTTCCAGTTGACTTTAGGAAAGGGAAAAAATTTCTTTCTGAAGGATCAATGGAAGGTTTTAAATGTGGTGTGCATGGTCACTATAAAAACATATGTCCTATGATGATGTTTTTTTGAATGGGATCACTAGTATCATACAAATATATCTTTCCCAATACCTAATTCCATTACCATTAAGGATGAGGAAACTGAAAATGACCAATGAAAGGTATGGATTATTTCTGAACTGATGTTTAGACATTATTAAATCTTAGTATATGATTAATGATTTTGTTTGTAGGAAAAACGTATATCATAATAAGTTTTAATGTAATGGTTAATGGATCGAGAAGAACATTGAATGAGTAATAAGTCAGCATATAAGGGATTCAAGTGTTTTGGTAGATTTTAGGATGGTGAAATGCTTAAAAGTATTAAGGCTCTTTTGATGATGGGATTAGAGTAGATGAATTTACATAGTATGTGTAACCATGAAGTTTGATATATGAAAATTTTATTAATTGAATAATTATGTTTTTTTTGTGGATATAGTTATAATGTACCATTTGAGTTTATATGATCCTTGAATTTGAGGCTATTACAGATTAATACATTTTGGGAGGCAAATTTAATGTTATTATATAACCTCTATGGTTAAAATATGTTATAGTTATTTTTGTTGAATTTACCCCTTTATGGAAACTTAATAAAATTATATAGTTTTTGAAAAAGGACAACATGCAAAACGCTTGACAACCCATCGCATTAGACAAAGTTGTGGGAATCAAACCCACAACCAATTTTCGACTGGGATTTATCACCTACCACTGGACTACATGAATTCCATGGTTAGAATGACTAATTCATTTTAGTTAGACGATTTCTTGAATCCATAATATATTGATTTTGTGTTATCTATGTAAATTATTAACCTATCATAGAGAATATTTGTTTAGGATAATTACACATCATTATGAGACCTTAGGAGTACTCGATGTTTTTTGAGATAAATGTTTATATTTTTTTTAAATACCATGTGATAAAATACTTTTGAATTTTGGGTTTCAATCTTAGTTTTCATTACATTGAAATATTTTAAGGATAGTTTGGTATAGAATAGTATTTGTTAATCTTTTGGTATTGTTTGAAAAAATTTGGGTATTAAGGGTAGTTTTTTTATAAAAGATTAACCTTTTTAAGGATTATCTGATATTCTTAATAACCATTTTGGTCTTGGTTGATGTCTAATGATAGGGTAAATATAAAGTTCATTTTTTTGGTTTATGTGACATAGTATTAGTTTATTCTAGTGCTTTTAATGTCAACATTTTAGTTTGAATACAAATCGTTTGGAGAGAAGATGAGTTTTTGGAAGAAATTTAGTAAAGTATGAAATTCAACATGACATGTAAGTATGTTTCATTTTGTTTTTAGTTAAGCTCATTTATACATTCCTTAATGAAAAGTAACATAAAAAAAAATTTGTCTATTATATTTTCATACAGGGGAATCAAAGACTGTTTAACCCATCACAAGTATGTGATTTTCTGGTGGTTGACTTTCTCATAATCATGTTTTCTATCACTCTCTATCAAAACAAGATGGTTTTTTATCCACCAAATACATGTTTTCATAGAATTGATGTATCTATTGTCTTGGGTGACCTTTTACTAATATTCTTTTATTTTAATGTGATAGATTTATTTAATCTTTTTTCAATATAGGACATTCAATGATGTTACCAAGACAAATATAAAAATTGTGAGGACCCAATTCCCAAAAGGGGGGGGGGGAGGATGTAACATCCTTGGTAAACAAAGAAATAATAAATTTTTATTTAAATTTATATTTTTTGAATTAAATATAAATTTTACTTTAAATGGGTTTCTATGTTTGATGGCATACTCGATACACAACAAAAGGATTCTATGAAATCTTATGTTGCACAATAATAAAATAATACCATTACTTAAAATGGTAGTTAACACCAAGTAAATGTATTAGTGGGAATGAACAGAGATAACTACAATATGATTATACATGTTTGTTAAATGTTTTTACATTTATCCAATAAATGTTATCTTCATAAAATATGAATGAATCTAATTTTAAGCATAATTTACATTAAAAGGTTGATTTACGACCATTTAATGGAGAACCCTCATTAAATATAGTTTTGGTCAATTTAATATGTTCTATATGACTATAAAAAATACTTTTTTTAGAATGGGACCTCAAATTTTACATTGGATAAAATTTTGGTATTTTTATGATAAAATTCATTATTTGATGACTAGTGAGAAATAATGTATTATAATTAAAAAATTCCATTTAATAAAATTTATTTATATGGTTATATTATATTTTTAATTATTTTCAAAGTGTAATTAGATTATTTTCATACCATTTAATCAAATTATGATCATTGTATGTAATTTCACTTTGAAATTGGACATAAATAAGTGACAATCTTTTGATAGTTATTATTTACTAAAAACACACTTTTTTGTTTTGACGTTGGGAATTAATTTTAATTTAATTTCATCCAATTATGTATTTTGAATTTGTAAAAATGGATTCCATATTTTGAATCGGGAGTTCCAAATTGTGTTAATAGGTAACTTTTATTTTTAGAGAATATAAATATTTACATTAGTAAAAATTGTATTTACCATTGCTAAAGGGTAAATCTGGTAAATAAGGGTAACAAAATATTATTATAATAATAAAAAATTACCCTAAAATGTGTCCTAATATTATTTTTTAATACATGTATGACCATGTGAATCTATAGGTCAATTTTGGGACTCCATGGAGCCACATAAGAGTGATAATGACACTTTATATTAATTTATTTAATGTAAGGACAAAAATGACATAAACATATATCTTTTAGTAAATCAATTTTTACATGGGGTTATATAAGTTATAATTTCTACTATAAATATTCTTTGGAAATATATTGCGATTTTATATATCTTGGATTTTTTTTATAATGATTAGACATCAAATATATTAAATTATTTATGACACTATAATTATGAAGTGTTTAACTAATTAATAAATAATTTAAATAAATAAGATTATAAAGAATAAAATAATATCTAAGACCAGATTAATTCTTATTGAAAGATATTATTTAGAACATGAGTCATCTTATCATCAACATTTTTTTTTTGGATCTTTAGAAATTGAAAATAATTATATAAAAAAAATACTATTTTCACATTTTCCTAAAGAGGCCCTCCTCACCATTATAAAAGAACACCACTTCTAACACATTCCACACACCTCTAAAAACCATTGGATCATCAATAACCTGACCAAATAATCTATCAGGATACCTATATTTAACTTATAAGACTTATTTTATGCATAAGTAACTTCATGTAAACCTTTTGGTTCAATCCAAAGGGCGATATCCAATTTAAAGGTAATATATTCTCATAAGTCCTTTTGTTTTATTTTATTTACCCAACCCCCAAAACTCATTTTATTAATTTCTTTAATAAAAAACACCATTATCCAAAATGTACTAGGTTGTTTTTATGAGATGGATTCGAACTACACTAATATGCACCTGGATCGAATGGGTAAAGAATATACTGTTTTTGTGGACGGTGTACTACTGCCTCACAAAATGATGACTGTTCAAATATATTCTACCGCCTCTCATGGTGGCCATTATGATGGAACTGTGTTTATTTTTGATATATATATTATTATTATCTTTTCTTTATTAATATGTTTTTTTCTTTTATATCATACCTTTATAGTTTCAATTTTGGGTAAACATGATAATTTCACTTGTGGAAGTGCAGACTACCACCCCTCAAAGTGATATAACTCGTTTATGCAATATGTGGACGTATAAAGAATGGAGTTAATGTAATTATAAATTTTATTATACTGTAATAATTATATAAATATGTAACATTATGTTTTCATTCAGTTAAAATATGAAATAGAAATGAATGTAGCACCCATGCATATATACAACTTCCCATGTCCTTGAATGGTGGATTTCATTTATTATATTTAATGTTTTGTAATGTTATAAATAAAAATATATACTTGATATAAATGATATATATGATATATAAATCATAAATATCATTATATATATAAAGGAATCTTGACCACATGGACAACGTGTAATAATAATTTGTTCATTTTTTACTCAAGTACCAAATATCGACAAAAAACCATTATTAACTTAAATGATTACATAATGTTTATAAGAAGGTAATGAGTGATTAAAAATTTATAATAAACTTTAAAAAGGTTCTTCATCATTTATAAATTAACTTATGCGTATTATTCCTGAATAAATAGGAACCAACAAGTCAAGTCAGACACGAGGTAATGGATTTCTTATCTCATATCTAATTCCATGAGATTTCCATTGTTCCCCACTAATTTATTTCATGTGGTATATTGTGTACATAAATTTGATATATTTTACCATTATACTCTTAATATTCATGTATTCTATGAATAATTTTATGGTTATTAACATTTGGTCACATGACTTGATTGGTTACAATGTGGTAAGGGATTTTCATCTCACTGTTTATTCCTGTGAGATTAATGTTATATTTGCCACTATTTATATTTTTATGATGTATGTACTATCCAAGATTGTATTTATTGTGTAATATAATTAAATATATGAGTATTTACATCTTAATTTTATGATCCATTTTTCATGGGTTGTATGTTTTGTATGTTACCAAAACGGTAAGGGAACCTTTTAACCTAGTTTTCATTCCCTAGGTTAATCTTATTATTCATAATTATGTCATAGTATGATTATATATGGAATCACTATTTATTTATTTCTATTTTAATTTCCACACCATTTTTTGTTTATATTCTTTTGATAACCATAATCCCTCCATTTATATATTCCTATATCCTTGATATGAACATTATAAGAGTAATTTTAACTCAATTTTCTTTCTTTCAGTTAAACATCAAAGTCATTAGTTTACTCTTAAAAAGAACATGTGTGAAAGTCCAATGATTGATTTACACTGAATATCCAATTATATTTAGTGTATTTATATTTTAAACACATTATTATATAATTTATTTATCGTTAATCTAAGGATACCATCTTTATAATGGATTTCGTGTCAATTTACATCCCATTGAGACTTCATTGTTATTATGCCCCAATTCACTCATATATTATGTATGTAATGTTACTTGGAATATTATATCATGAATACATTTATTCTAATGATATTATAATGTTCTAATTAAACGTTATTCATGAGTTATTTTTGTTCAAGTTTCTCTCATTTTGTTAAAAAATATTTAACTAAAATATAATTTCTAATTTTTTAAAGATTTATTCTTATAAATATTTCTCAATAATGTAAATGTTTTTAAAATGATTCTTAGGATTTATTTATATGGTAATTATTATTTTGAAATGATAATTTATTTAATTGATTCAAAGTGTTATGGGACACATTGATTAAAAAATATCTTTATTATTTGTTTTAAAGTGTTTTTGAAAATAGTTTGATAAATAATTGATTATGTAAAATCATTAAAAGATATGTTGTGAATACAATGTGGAAATGTTAGCTTTTCATTTATATGAGTTCTAATTATTTGGAATAGTTTTTTTTTTGTGAATTGTTTACATATACGGGTGGTTCTGTGACAACCCATGGCATGTGAGCTCATGATGGCTATCCAATGCATTGGGTAATGTGACGGAGGTAAACATTAATGTTTCTCCAAAGAGATATAGGGAATATGTTATGATGGGTATTACAAATGTGACTCCCTATGTAGCTATGATAACTACAAATTATGTATGTTATGAATGAGATATTTTACCTTAATGATGTATGATATCTATTTATTATTAATAAATCTTATGATTTCAGGAGGTACGCTATGGTCAAAAAGTATGGATATTTTATTTGTATATATATATGTGTTATTGATTTTTTTCCTTATTTTATAACCCTTGTAGTGATTTTTATTCCCATCCCTTGTTTTTTGAAATTTATTCCATATGGTTTGAAAATGAATATGTTCATGGATGGGAACAAGGAATAGTCATGATGTCTAAAACATAGAACTAGAAATTTTTCTTTTTAAGAGTTTTAATTTTATGAAATAATTTATATTGAGTAGTAGTGTCTACATGTAATTTTCATGTTGATATGTAACAGTTATGGAATAATTCTATGAAACTCTAAACCTGAACAGATCCTCAAAATTAATTATTCATTTAATTCAATATTATGTAATGTTTAAGGCTAGGTCATAATAGTGATACAACCATTTTCCTAGGAAATCACATATTTCAATCAAGAAGCCTATGTCAAAAGAAAGGATATATCAATAGAGTTTTATACATGGGAATAAACAATATAAAGAAAATTCATATACGTGGATATTATCTTCCTATATCAATAATATACTATGTTTCCAAATCAATAATGATAATATAATTAGCTACATGCAATGTCATGTATGTCGGGGAAACAATAATGTTGGAAAACATATATGTTGATCCAATTTTATACAAGGGAAAATTCAATTACATTTTTATTTTGGGAGAAGTATATATACTCCAGATGGAGAGAATTAATTCCGTTTTGAAATAAATATAGTGGCTGAGAATAGGATTTATCTAGGAGGTGAGAGTAGGTGTACTTTTGGCCAGTAGCATGTTCTATCTAAATTTTATTAGGAGAGCTCTTTATATGTCATAAAAAATAGTGTAGATAAATAAAAAGATAAAGAGGCTAAAAAATTTGAAGTAGGAGTGTTGGGTGCTAACAGGATACACAATAAACACTAGTCGATTGAGGAGGAATCAGAGAGAGATGAAAAATTATGTTTTTTCATTGAATCCATTAGTAGGTAATTCTTGTTTTAATTGTTCTCTTTTTATCTAATATATTTCAAAAGAAATTTGTTTGAATTTTTAAAATATTATTTATGAAGATCAGGTGAAATTTAATTAGAGAAAGTTGACGATTTGTTAAGATAATTTATCCCAGTTATATTTTTTTAATTTCCAAAGTCCACCTTTTAATCACTATATGAGTAATTTATGCATTTTTTACTATCTCAGCTCAATGAGAGCTAGTTATGATTAATTCAGTAATAATTTCACTGAGTCTTGGAAGTTAATATAATAGGGAAAGGGATTCATTTAATGAGTCCCTGGGATACCTCAACGAGTGGGTAAAAATGACATTATTTGAGAATTTGAAGTCTCCTCCCATCTTCAAGCATAATATTTTAGTGAACTATCCAACTACTTTCTTCAAGTGCTATAGTTACAAACCTTGATTGAAAGATGGGAAAGATAAAAAACTCCTACCAAATAAAATACACAACCTATCAAATTTACATATTAAATCCAAATAATTTATCTATATCACTATCTTCTCCATTAATTCCACTAGTGATCACTTTTTTTCTATCACATTCCCTCGGTCTTCATTCCATCATCCTTATATTTACCATTGCACTGATATTTTCTCTACTGTTTCTTGTATGTGCTTTTTCTTGATTCTAATTTTACAAGGTATCACAAAACACTTCTTCTATAAATGTACTTAATTATAGATCAATCCCTAATAATAAATACACTAGTATTATATAGGGTTTATATATAATTAATTTATCCTAGACTTAGTGAATACAAAGGTCCCATTGTCAAATTTTTTTACTCTTTCTAGGTAACGTCACTTAAGAACATATTTTTTGAAATAATTTTTGTTTTTGTATTTTTTCTTTCTTGGTGAATGAATTCTCGATCATCAGTTGATGACCTATAGTAATTTATCCCATAAATAAACAAACCCCATTTTTCTACAAAAATTAAAAATAAATAAAATATATATTGAGGAGAACCAGATAATTTAAAAATTGAACATCCAAAAAAAGTTCTAAATTTAAACCCCTTCCAAATTGGAATTGAAATAATGAATAGGATGAAGTTTAAAGAGAATTATGTTCTTATATTTCCACATAATCTATCATACATTAAGTAGAACCCATGATATAGAATCATTATATTTAAAAATTCAACATATTCATGCTAAAATCGTACTACGAATTACCAAATGAGGATTTACTGGATTTCATCATAGATCTCTATAGAATAGTTCATCAATTTCCCCAAATAGGATTATGTGGGGATGAATTGAAATTGAGAGTTTTTTCATTTTTCTCAAAAGGAAGTGAAATTTTTTTGATCCAACAAATGTATAAAGGCAACATTGATATATGAGTTAAAATGTATTATGAAATCATAATAAAGTTATACCCAAGGAGAATGGTTTCTAAAATTAGACATAGAATCCCTTTTATGTTATAAAAATGGTTAATTGCTCCATGAATATTTTGATAAGTTCAAAGTGCTATTTGGAAAGTGTCCAAGCTATTAATGTACACACCAATTTCTCATGGATACATTTTATTATCATCATAAACCACAAATATATTTTAAAATTTGTAACATAACTTATATCACAAATTTTCTAGAAGAATGTCTATTATTCTTTTGGAAAAACATCACTAACCATGGGGAAGAACAACATACATGTTGTTATATTGAATATTTATAACACACACATGGAATAGTATCTTCAATGTGGGATGTCTTTCCATTCATAGTCATACATCCAAAATATTGATAAAATTTCTAAATTTCTTCAAAATGATAATTATGGTAGCATTGTCCCTCATATGAAGACGAGAGATGATCATTAGTTGAATAAATATAACAAAGTATATCAGTTACATATCATCCCTTATTAATTGTATTAGGGTGTGATAAGACTTATTATGCCCCTGTTTTTCAACAGAATAGACATAAATTTCAACCTC
This sequence comes from Viscum album, assembly GCA_963277665.1. Taxonomy (NCBI): domain Eukaryota; kingdom Viridiplantae; phylum Streptophyta; class Magnoliopsida; order Santalales; family Viscaceae; genus Viscum; species Viscum album. Next base: position 794,456,889 of record OY728164.1, read on the forward strand.
ATGCATGGGATATGCCATCAAGTTCAAAATATAAAGTCAAATGGATTTTACAACATATGATGAGGTGGTTTGATTTGAAAAAATAGAATTTTTTATAAGGATTATTATCAACCTAGATTTAAAAATATCTATTTTCAGGTTGGAAAGTTAGTAAAAACGTAAGGTGTTTGAGACAAACGAATGTTTTCTAGAACCTTTGAGTCAAATAGTATGTTAAATTCCATGGTAGTCAAAACGTGGAGTGATCGCCAAAATCCACAGGAAGTAAAAAATGAACCCAATTCCAATCCCATGAAAAATATTATTGAATTTTTAGAACACACGTTGGAAGATAACCAATAATGAAATTCATATAAGGCTACTAAAAGTTAGTGAAATGATTTTTTACAAGTAGAGAAATCACCAGAATAAGTCCTTAAAAATAAGGAAACTAAAAGAAATTTAAATTATTGTTGAAGAATTTGAGGGGTTTCTTACAGAATATAGTAAATTTTCCACTATCCTTAGATTCCCTAAAATAATTATGATAAAAAATAAATATTTTGAACTATTAAAATTTCTGAAGGCTCAAAATAAACTCATCATAGATGTACTATTTTTTGAGGTTGTCATTATAATCCCACCAAATCTAATGTCTCTCAAAAATCATTTTCTGGTAATAGTACCTGAAAATAAATTTCTAAAATAATCTCACTAATAAGTGTAGAGTTTTCATAAAGAATATGATAACTTCAAAATGAAACGACCTAATGTGTTTTTTCATTACATTCACTTTTGGTGATAGCTATTAAAAATTTAATTTCCTATTTGATTTGGTTGGAATTATCAATTTTAAATTTTTATCGTTGTTATAGATAATGAGACTAGGAGTTCTTGAGGCCCACTATAGTAGTTTTACATATGAATGATCGATCTATTACCCACCCCATTGATCATGTAGATGAATTTCTATTTGGAGTAGGTATGAAAATTTTTCCAAGAAATTTTCTCACTTTGAAATGGACTGAGACTCTATGGCCCCTTTTATTATTTTCGCGACCCATCCCCCGGGGCCCATGCCGTGACTACCCCAAGCCTGCCTTCCATAGGCCGAGTGTTGGAGACTTTCACCTAAAGGCGTATTCCCCCAAAACTGGGAAGGCATTGCCTTTATATCCTGTAAACACACACGATCAAGGACACAACAATATATGAACTCAAGTAAATTTAATAGTCCAAAAAGTGTGTAAAATAAGAAAAAGGGTATAGAATACAATCCCAACTGGGAAGTACATGAAAACTTGAATATACAAGTAAATTGAAACATCCCCTATGAACACCATCCAATGATCCTACCTGAAGGGTAGGTACAGATCTCGAACAGTCGCCTCTGTGGTATGCCTTCTCTATGGTCCACCTCTGAGCTACATTCAGTCTTGGTACTCTAGTCCTCAGTCAGCATTGTCCCTTGTCTACACCAAACTCAACAAGGTTTTGGCATAGCATATGTAGGGGTGAGTATAACGATGCTTAGTAGGGACCTTGAGACCCTCAAATGTCTCAAAAATCCACAAAGGATAAAACACAAAGCATGATAACAACTGTCAACCCTACCTAGATATATGCCCATACATGTATCTAAGTAATCAAGTATACCCATCTCATTTATGATGAAACAGAAGAGCCAAATCATTAGCTCAAAGCTCAACTATTCCATGAAATAAATAATACCACAAAGGTAACAACACAATGTTATGTAGCACAATGGTAACAACACACTGAAGAATACCACAAAGGTATCACCACGAAGAAAAGTACCCCACATGTACGCAACAAAGAAGAATACAGCAAAGGTATCACCATGAATTTAAAGACTTAGATCTCACCAGGTATAACTTAGGTATAATAAAATATATGATTAGATGTAACTACTAAATCATCTTTCACTATTAAGAGGCAGACTCACGTAGGATCCTAAATCATCCGACCCACATAGGATCCTAAATCATCATACCCACATAGGATCCTAGTACGTCATCAGACCCACATAAGATCCTAGTACAACAGCCCCACATAGGATCCTAAAGTAGTCTCACAATGATTCCTAGGGTAGATCTATGTGGGATCCACAAGCCCAGACCCATGAAGGATCCCAAAGCACAGAACCACATAGTATCCCATTCTCATGTTATAGCCATCTACAAGGTTCCTGCACAAAGCTTTCATGATTCTAAGAGGGTCTGCTCCTCTATCCATAGGTTGATACTCCAACTTCCATGAAGTATAATGAATAATTTTACCATAGGACAACCATGTAAAATGGGTTTCAATGCAACTGATAGTGCATCAATCAGATTCTTGGTCAGTATGTTATTGGCCTTTTAGTCTTGAAGGAACGGTTGGATACATGTTCGATAAAACCAAATCATACGCCAAAATTATACAAAATTCAATTGGTTTATAAAAAAAGGGAAGTCTCCATCCATGGTTTTCGGCACTGCAGACAGTTCATCAAACGGACGCCCGAAACTCAAGTTTTGTCCCAAAAAGTGAAAATGGGTCAAAGTTTGTCTGGGTCCGGTCCGACCAAATTGGATTGTCTTGTCGCACTAGATCTAGCCCAGGCCCCTCATGTGGCCCGACACGCTAGGCTTGTTGTGCGTGGTGGCCCGCCATGGTAGGCCTGACAGCCTGCCCCTTCTTCCAGGTGGTGCGGTTGCACCCCGAGCCTTCACCGATGGTCGGCTCACCGGGCTACCCTACCATTTCCGCCGAAACACAGGTCCATGAATCTTGTTCGCCATGCGGCATGGACGCACACCACCATACCCTTCATGCGGTCGGCCTCCACCGGCCGCCCCCATTCCCCAGCCGCGACCGATGGGCCACGACCCTTCTCCGGTGGCATTGTTACGCCGCTACCTTCGTCGCGGCCGACCGTGGGGATGGCCACCGTTCTCGAGTCCCACCGGTGTCGGTCACCATCCTCCTCCATCATGAAGAACACATCCAGACCACATATATTTGTGGAGAGGTCGGGCCATGTTCATTTGGCAAGTAAAATTCGTGTTTGAGTGGTAGAAAGCAGATCATAGGAGTATATTCAATGTGAAATAAAAATTAACAATGACTAATCAAAATCACACCCCATGCCTCCATGGTTTCTTGAAATCAATGAGGAGGAAAGGAAAGACATTGGTTCGTTGTCATTGGACACATCCCACTTTGGAGATATCCCTTTATTCATTGGAGAAGAATGATCCCCCGCAATTATACCAAGTTCTCTTATTCTCCTTTGCCTATCGAACCCTCTCAATGGTAAAAAGGTGCCAATATAAATTAAAATAAGTTTAACCAATTAATTTATGTTGGCACAATTAAATGTTGACAGATTTAATTAATATTAGTTGGATTAATTAATTAAATGGGGATTTGAATGGGTTTCTCCAATTATAGAGTGTATTGGTGGTCCCCACAAAAATAATTCTTTTGGGGGGTTTTTAGTTCAGGTGGTCCACACATCCATAATCCATGTAGAGAGGTTTGAATAAAAATAAAATAAATGTTATTTTTTATTTTTTATTATTTCCAAAAAAACACATAAACTAAATTTTGCCCTCGCCCAACTACGGTCATGGTGAAGGCCTCCTTAAGTGAATATCGGAACATCGATTTCAATGGTGTCCTCAGATTTCAATTCTATGCAACCGTTCAAATGATAAAAAACCTACTCGCATGTTTACATAACGTACCCAAAAAAATGTTCAGATACTCATTTTGGGCCTACCGGGCCTAAGAATCACACGCCACTAATTTTCACTGACTCATAATATTACCATGTAATAAAAAATATTCACATGAATTTATGGGTGTTTACATTCTCCCCACTTCAGGGATTTGTGTCCTTCAAATCCACATAACAAAATGTAGTAAAAAACACTGGGTGTACTATTCAAGAATCTAAGCATCCCACTCCCATGTGCTCTCCTGGAGGATACTGTGCTTCCAACGTACACACACCAAAGATATTGATCACCATGAAGGAATCACTTTTGTAGATTCTCAATCTGCACTAGAACCTCTATAAACATCTCCCCATTGTCGATTTCCAACTCACCGTGGTCAAAGACGTGTGATGGGTAGTGAGCGTATCCTTTCAGTTAAGATACATGGGAAACATCATGCACCCGATGCAACTGAGGTGGAAAAGCCAAGAGGTAAGCCACCTCGCCAACTCTACAGAGGACCTGAAAGGGTCCGATGAACCTCAAAGATAACTTTCTTCCACAAGAAAATCTCTAAAAACCTCGCCGAGGAAAGACCTGTAGAAAAATATGGTTTCCATACTCGAACTCCAGAGGTCTCTGACTCTTGTCGGCATAAGACTGCACCCAACTCTATGCAGTCTTCAGCCTTTCCTGGATGATATGAAACTTGTCCATGGTATACCTTAGCATATCTGGTCCCATGAGTGCTGACTCCCCTGGGTCAGTCCAAAATAAAGGCGATCTACAAGGTCGGCCGTAAAACACCTCAAAACGTGTCATCCCAATGTTGGAGTGATAGTTTTTGTTGTATGAAAACTCTACCAAGGCCATGTGAGCCTCCCAGATGAGATCGAATCCGACGACACAAGCATGCAACATGTCCTCGACACTCTGAATGGTCCACTTAGTATGGCCACCCATATGAGGATAGAAGGCGGTGCTCAAACAAAGCTACATCCTGAAATCCTCTTACAACCCCTTCCTTAGTTGAGAAGTGAAATGTGAATCATGATCAGAGACAATCGTCGAGATTAACCCATGTTTCCATACAATCTACTACACATAGAAGCATCCCACGCTCTCTATAGAACCCTGCACTAAGATCAGTAGAATGTTGTCCGACTTGGTGAGTTGTTCGATGATCACCCAGATAGAATCATGTCCCTTGGATGTACATGGATGTCCTATCATGAAGTCCATGGATATCTTATCCCACTTCTACTCTGGGACCTCTAAATACTGAAAAAAGCCTTCTTGTACCTGATTCACCCACATCACTTGCTGAAAAGTGAGGAACAAAGAGACAAACTCTTCTACTACATTCTTCATTCTCGGATACCAGTGCTGTCGTCAGAGATCCTAGTACATTTTCGACACTCTTGGATTCACCGTTAGAGGGGATGTGTGAAACTGGAGAAACACCTCCCCAATGAAACACTGGGACCATGGTACGTCCTCTGAAGAGGATGATGTTCTCCCCACCTTCATAAATTTCATCAGGTTATTATCATGTGCATATCTGAGCACGTCGAGCCTCACAATGAGTGTACCCACGATGCGCCTCACTGACTCCTTGAAAAATCGGGGGAGTTACTATAAGAAACTGAAGAAAAACGGCTCCATCTCATTCCACAAAGGATATATCCAAAGCAGCTAGATGCTCCATTACTTTACTTAGCAGCTTTATAACATATCTTATGCTGAGTGAATCTTCTACAACGTTTTATTTCCTAAGAATATAGACCATGTCAATCTCATAGTCCTAGAGTAACTCAATCAAACATCATCATCTCAGTTATAGGTCCTTCTGAGAGAAGATATACCTGAGACACTTGTGATCATAGTAGACTATAAAGCATTCTCCCATCAAGTAATGTAACCACATATTCAAGGAGAAGACCACTACTTCTAACTCCAAGTCATGGGTAGCATAGTTCTTCTCAAGCTGTCTCAATTGTCGATAACCATATGTGATCACTTCTCGCTCCTACAATAGTACAAATCTATGTCTGATCCGAAATGCATCACTGTAGACGACATACCCAACACCCTCCTTCGAAAGCCTCAAGATGGGGGCACTACTCATCCTCTTCCTGAGATCTTTAAAACCAATCTAACATCTCTCCTGCCACACGAATGGTTTCAACATCATCGTCAATGCTAATAAAGGTGTTTCCAATATGGATAAATCTGGCACAAACCTCTAGTAGTGTCCAACAAAACCCAGGAAACTCCGTACCTCCATCACAGTCTTGGGTGGCTCCCAAGCAAGTACAGCCTCAATCTTCACAGGATCCACTGCAACTCCAGCCTCTGAGATTATGTATCCTGGAAAGTGGACCTATCAGATCAAGAACTGGATCTTTGAGATCTTACCATAATACTGGTGCTCCCAGAGTGTGTCTATAACTCTCTGGAAATGATAGGCATGCTCCTCCTCGGTAGCCAAGTAGATCAGAATTCCATTGATGAAGACTACTCCAATGTGATCAAGGTATGGTCGGAAGATCCTCTTCATGAGTCCCTTGAACACTACTATAGCATTGGTCACGCCGAATGGCACGACCAAAAAATCATAATGGTTGTACCGACATTTGAATGTTGTCTTCTTCACATCCCCTTCCCGTACTCTAAGCTGGTGATAGCCTTATCTGAGGTCTATCTTTGAGAACCACAGTGCTCCCATCGGCATATCAAAGAGGTCGTCAATCCTTAGGAGTGAGTACTTGTTCTGATTAGTTTCATGGTTCAAGCGCCGATAGTCAATAGAAATTCTCAATCTCTTATATGCCTTCGTCGAAAACAAAAATGGGGCATCTTAAGAAGAAATATTTGGATAGATGATCCACTTATCCTTTAAGTACTCTAGTTGTACCCATAGCTCATGAAGCTCCATGGGAGACATATAATACACTGGTGTAGATATCAGTGTCATCCTGAGGCACATGTAAATGTAAAATTCGACCTCTCTATGAGGAGGTAGACCTGGAACATCATCATTGAAGACATCCGCATACTGGTCCACCACTACTGGATAGCTCGGACTCTCCACATCAACTACTTCGAGGGTATTTCTAGCCAACTGATGAGTGATCAGCTGTACTCTCGTTCGAGTAAGTACATACTCTACTACAAAGTATCTATTCTCAATGGTGAAGGTAAACATAGTCCCATCCATGCGGACACATATCACGTTGTTTCTAAAATAGTTTATCTAGGTATGGAATGTATATAATTATTTCATACCCATGATGAACTCATAAAGCCTCAACACCACTACTAAGAGATCCTAGACGAAGCTCTCGTCTCCTAGAGTAAGTGTGCACTACCATCACTCATGTGTAATTATTTAATCCTCTCCCAGAGAAGTCTCTAAATGTACGGTTCGAGCCAATGGCTCCACCGAAATCATTGAGATCCGAATGAGGGTAGTGACAATAAAAGAATGACTGGAACCTGTGTTTATAAGTATTGAATATAAGGTGTAGTAGACACATATCATACTTTGTATCAGCTCCGAAGCACTGTGGACATAGGCCTCAGCTACCTTGATGTGAGCTCGAACCTATCCTCCTACTCCCTGTGGTGGGTGTGGACCACCTGGTGGTGGTGGCGGTATCATCTCATATTTTCTCCCACTGCCAGCGGCATGACCAGCTCCTCACCCATGTCTTCCTGCTACCTGCAGTCCTCCTCGGTCAAACCAATGTCTCTACCTGGGTGGTTATTCAACCTTCTTATGATCGTTCGTACAACGGGCGGTTAGTCTCGAGCCATGCGACCCTACCCTTCGCATGTGTAACACTGAATGCTCCTAGAATTACTAGATCTATCTTAGGTTCCCTGCACAAATGACCCTAAATCCCGCGGTCATCCACCTATAGGTCTGGTCCTCTTGGACGTTTGAAATATCAGTTTGCTGCCGGTTGCAGAAGACTCCACTATTTGACGCTCGGTGGTGGATATCACTGTTGGTGACTCCTCAACCTAAAAACTCTCCACTAAGAGGGCTCGCTCTATCACCCTCGCCTGTGTCGGGATGGTGATAGAATTCATCGATGCCCTGATCTCCCACCCGAGTCCCTGCATTAATGTCTGCGGCCTAAATTATGGGATCCATACCATATTAGTGGAGTAATGTGAGAGGTCGGTGAACTTCGCTCTGTACCAATCCACAGTCATGCTTCCCTACTGTAGATGAAGAAGCTCCTATAAGAGCACTTCGAGATAGGTTTTTGGGACACATTCTACCTGAAATAGGCTCTCAAAGTCTTCCTAAAGAAGTGTCACCTCATCCTGAACTTGGAGCATCAAGCTCCACCATCTGCATTCTGCATCCTATAAAAAAATGATTCCAAGGATCAAAATGAGATCAGCTTGTGTCCCTATCAGTTAGAAGACTCTCACCATGACCTCCAACCCATCCTCAGCCGCCTGTGGGTCTATCTCACCCCATAACCTCAAAGGACAATGGTACTGAAACTCATGGAACGCGCTCAAGCGATGTGGAACCTCTACTGCTGGGGCTGGTGTAATTTTTTTCGAAATGGGTAATGGTACTGCTAGGGCCTCCGCTAGTTCCCTTACTGATAAAGGGCCCATCACCGAGGCCTTGTTGCTCAGTGGGATATTAACACATACTATACCTGGAACCCTAGCTAGCTATCTTCATCAAGACATACTGAAAGTGAATAGGTGCACCACAGTAAATATGTTATACCCGGTGAGCTGACTCAAAGAGATCAAAATTAAAACTTTTAAAAACACACATGTAATAAATGTTTTCAAGCATTGAGTCAAAAATCAGAAGTCAGGGTCTTGGTGTATGGAACGTCATCTGACACACCAACACTGTATTTCCTAAATAGATTACTATACTCACTACACATAACACTATTTCTGTTAAAAATATCATAGTCCAATGTTCTACGGTATAACTGAATCCCCTGATACTAATTTTTCACGACCCATCCTTCGAGGACCATGATGTGACTACCCTAATCTCACCTTCCATAGGCCAAGGGCTAGAAACTAGTTCCTAAAGGAATATTCCCCAAAAATCAAGAAGTCATTTTCTTTATATCCGGTAAACACACACGAACAAGCACATAACAAGATAAAATCACAAGTAAAATGAATAGTAAAAAGTATGTGTACAGTATGTAAAATGGTCCAGAATAAAAGCCAACTTGGAGAGTAATTGAAAACTAGAAAGTAAAAGAAAACTAAAATTTCTCCTGTGAACACCAGCCATGGATTCTACCTAAAGGTTATGTACAAATCTCGAATGGTCATCTCTATGGTACGCCTCGTCTAAGGACCACCTCCAAGATACCTCCAATCCTTGTACTCTCATCCTAAGTCAACGTTGTCCCTTGTATGCACCCAACACAACCAAGTGCAGACATTGCCTGTGTAGGGGTGAGTATAATGATACTCAGTATGGACCCGAAGACCCTGCGAGGTCTCACAAAATATAAAAATGATAAACAAAAAATCATGAAACAATTTTCAAACCTACCTAGGTATATGCCCATACATATACATAAGTTATCATGTATACCCATCTCATTAAAGAGGAAATATGAGGACCAACTCATTTGCTCAATGATCAAATGCTCCACGAAAGAAACAATACCTCAATGGTTACTCCACAATAGTATGTACCACAAAGGTAATGCCATGCAAAAAAATACTACTACGGTATCACCAAAAAGGAAAGTACCACAATGGTATGCCACACAGAAAAATACCACAATGGTATCACAACAAAGGTAAAGACTCATCTAAAACTAGGTATAATATAGGTATGGTAGTAAAGATGATTAGATTTAAATAATGTTTCATATTACTCTGTTAAGATGTAGACCCACATAGAATCCTAAATCATCAGGTCCACACATTATCTTAAATCATCAGACCCGCATAAGATCCTAGTACATCATTAGAGCCACATAGGATCCTAGTACAGAAGACCCACACATGATCCTAAAGTAGTCCGTAATGGATTCGTAGAGCGGATACATGTGGGATACTCAAGAATAGACCCACGAATGATTCCAAATAACATACCCCCATAGGATCCCTTTCTCATGTTACAACGAGATACATGGTTCCCGCACTAAGCATGAAAAAATCAGGGAGGGTCTGCACCTAAAGCAATAGTTCAATAGTCAAACTACCATGAAGTCCCATGATGAAGTATCCCAAAGGAATGAAACGTAAATGAGGTCTCAACACAATGTACAATGTGTAAATATAAAGCCAGTAAGTAATTTATTGGCCTTTTAGACTTGAGGGCCAGGTTGGATTCGTGTTCGATCCTACCCAGCCATACCCAAACATTATCCAAAATTCATGTGGGGTTTACAAAAAGGAATACCTCAATCCATAGTTTCTATATCCACAAATGTGTCATTAAATTGACTATTGATGCTCAAAATATGGACGAAACATTGAAAAAGGGTCAATGTTGGTATTGGTCCAGTCTGAACAGATCTGACAGACCCGGCACTCGGACCTGGCCCGGCCAGCCGGCGCAGCCCAGTCCGTGGTGCGATGTGTCCCGTCATGGTTGGCCAGACGACCACCACCTCATCCTCGTGACATGGTCACATGCCGCACCGTCACTGGTGGCTAGATCGGCAGGATGCCCTCCATTCACCACCACAGAACAAGGTTGTGGCACTTGCTCACCGGGTGGTGAGGACACGTGCCACTGTCCCCTTTACGCGGATGGACGCCGCCCATGTTCTGCCATGGTAGACGAGCCACGAACCTTCTTTGACGTCATGGTTGTGCCTCCCCATTCGTCACAACCAGCTGTGGTGCCAGCCGCCAATCTCGCACCCCACCAGTGTCGGTTGCCATCCTCCTCCATCGTGAAGAAAACTTCATGAACCACAATGAATTGTGGAGAGGTTGGTCCATGTTTGTTTGTCCTATACCTTTCGCATTTGATCGGTAGAAAGCGTCTCATGGGATGAGATTCAATGTGAATGAAAAATCAATGATGATTAATAGAAATCACACCCCTACCAAGAAGGTTTGTTGAGGTTGGTGAGGAGGGAATGATGTATGTCAATTCATCATCTCTGAGAACGTCCCTCGTTCTAGATGGTGTGTTCTTATTTTGAGAAGAATGATCCTCTGTAATTATCCCAAATTCACCACTTCACCTATTCTATCCCAACCCTCTCAAAGGTATGGAGTTTATAATATAAATTAAAATAAGTTTAATATATTAATTTATGTTATAAAATTTAAATGTTGACACATTTAATTCATTTTAGTAGGTTCAATTAATAAAATGTAAATTTGAATTGTTTTCTTTCATTAAATATTATTCGGCTGGTCTTCCCCACAATAATTCAATTTGGAGGTTTTTAGTTCTGGTGGTCCCCACCTCCATAACCCATGTAGAGATGTTTCATTAAAAATAAAATAAAAGATATTCTTTAATTTTTTTATTTTTATGAATAAACAAAAATTATCATTCACCCTCGACCAACTACACTCAAGGTGAAGGTCTCCTTAAGAAAATACAAGCACTGGGAGTTAAAGGATGTCCTTAGATTTCAATTCTGAGCCCTTGTTCAAATGTTAAAAAACCCAGTTTGAATGTTTACTGAACGTACCTGAAAAAAATTTCAGAAACTCATTCCGGGCACACCGGGCCTCGTATTCATGCACCATTAATTTTTGTTGACTCATAATATTACTATGTAATAAAAAAAATTACATGGATTTTCTGGGTAATAACAATTACTGTTATAACTTTTCAATCCACCTGTAGGTATTTCCTTATATTTATAAAGGAAAACATATTTTCAAGCATACAGAATAGTATGAGGAATTTAATGTTTTAAAAAATGTTAGAGAACCACCCTTTGGACCATATCATGATAATATATGAGATTATGTGTCCTAATTAATTTATAGATGAGGAGAAAGAAAAGTTTTTAAGGATTCTTAAAAAATAGATTTTATTCTTGATTTACTTGAAAAAACATCTATATGGATTAGCTTATACATGGATAGTTATCCATTAGATAGCATTGATGCGGAATTCGTAATTCACATAGATGAATTTTTTTCAAAACATATTTTGACCCCAATAGAGGAACCAACCTCTATAGAGTTCTTGTCTTACACCAGCAGTGAAGAAGAAGATGCTTTCGATACATTATTTTTAAGAGAAAACATGAGGAACATAGAACCATTAATTCCATAGGTTTTCCCTCAAGCCCAGTTCCTCCCACCATGTAACTCGAAAATATTCTAAATAATTTTTAATATTCATTCTGAGGTACAAAAACAACTTTACTAGTCATTATTTACACTAATAAATATTGATTTTAATATCATAAAACAAATGAACTTATAAAAAAATTTATGTTTGTTATTGGATGGTCCATTGTAGACTATAATGGAATATTTTCAATTTTCAAAAAGAAACAAATTCCCATGGAATATTACTGTCAACAAAAGGTGGATGATATGTGGTGGCTCATTCCGAACAAGATGGATGTTTTCAAAGAAGAGGTGATTTGACTACTAGATACTGTAATAATATACCACGTTCAAGACAACTGATGAGTATGTCCTATTTAGGTAGTCCCTTATAAGTGTAATGTAACTATGAAAATTAATGAAAATAAATAAAATATTTAAATTTTAGTAGTTAACCAATGTGGGGTCTTCATTGGCAATTGAAAACCTAACATGGCTACAAGAAATATCATTTTTTAGTTCCCTTTTTTGACCAAATGTTAAAGGGTTTAGATGGTAATGATTTTTATTATTCATATTGTTGTAAGTATCATATTTTTATTCCCCCTGAGGACCAAGATAGAACAACATTCACCTATCCATCTTGGATATTTTTTTACGGATAAATGCTTTTCGGTTTCTGTGGTGCTACACCAACTTTTCAATGCAGCATGATGACTATTTTTTCTAATATATTTGAGTGATATGTCCAAGACATTATAGATGACTTATCTATTGCAGGAGTTGAGTTTTACAACAATTTCAGAAATCTTTATTATTTTTTTCAAAGATATTACATAAAAAACATTGTCTTGAGTTGGAAAAAAATTCTATTTCATGGTAACCAAATGAATTTTATTGGGTCATAAGGCTTCAATTATTAGAATAGAGATGGATACTACTAAAACTAACAGAAGTAATGATATTCCTCTATATAAAAATTCAAAGGGTATTAGATGTTTTTTAGGACATGCGTTAATTTAAAATATACATCAAAGACTTCTCTCATATGAATATACCTCCATGTTCTCTTCCTATCAGGGATCGACAATTTTTATTGGATGATAGGTGTTATGAATCTTTCAATTTCTTCAATTATAAGCTCACATATCCCCCCTTATCACTTCCCTGATATGGGGGATCATTTTTAAAATCATTTGTGATTCTAATTAAATTGAGGAGGGAGAGATTTTCATCCAATATAGAGATATGATATCATATGATGTATATTATTCTTGTATATTTCAGGATGTGTTTTAAAGGATTTTCACCAAAATGGGTACAAAATTTTTGGATATGGTATTTTCTTCTTAAAAGTTTTGATTGTATTTCATTAGGTCCAATGTCATAATTTTATTATCTAATTTGGCACTTATGTTTATTTTTTTATGAAAGAAAATAATTTTTGCTGATGAGATGGGTTTTAATGTTTCAGGAATTTTACATTGTTATTAATGATAAACATGGGGTTAAAAAGTTGTGGTTGATCATTTGTCTAGTCTACCCAATAACCAAATGGAAACCCAAGAGAGATAAACACTTTATTTATATATGAAAATAATTCTAATGCTTCTAAAATGTGAACTCTATTGTTTTATTGGATTTTATACCTTTATTTCTATTTAAATTATATCTGCATACATTTCCTATAAACAGATAAATAAGACTATCATAAATCATATTTAATATTATTATTTTGAACCACCATTTTTAAAAGGACTTTCAATGTAATATTTTCAAGATGCATTCCAAAAGAATAAATACTTTCCATTCTATAGTTTTATCTTTCATATTCATGGGGTGGACACCATGACAGTTAGATAACTACTGAAAAGGTTCTACAATATGGTTTATATTAGCAGATTTCTTTTAATGATGCTCAAATTCTACTTTTTTTAAGTGATAAATTCCAAATACTAGGTATTGTGGGAAAGAAGAAAGAGCTTCACAAAAAGGGTATTTTGGAAGATGAACTCATTGACATAAGTGGAATGGTCTTCAGGGGAGATTTTTCATTATTACTAAAAAATAAATATATTTTAGTTATTGTTTATTATGTTTTATTGTTGGTTGAATAAATTTATCCTCTAAATAACTAAGATAAAAGTGTGATCTAGTTAAAGAAAATGAATATATTTGCAAATATTAGCGTTTCAAAGTATTTCATTATAGAAAACACACCCCATATTAGATAGAATATGTAAATTTTTTTAGGAAAATGTAAGGATTTTCATAAAAAATGGTGTTCCCGATATCTATCTTCTTGTCTATAGTATGAATTCTATAACATGAGGATGAAAAAAAATATGGAGTTAGATATCAATAGGTCATAGAATGACTGGTATTTAATCATAGACGGTGAAATATGGTCTTATCTGGTTTCCTTAAAAAGTCCAATTAATCTGTTTCTATATTGTATTCTCTTTGGAAAGGCTTTTAAATTTCCTATAATGATAAAAAAACAAATAATTTTTTTTTAAATAAATCATTGAATTTTAATTTTAAAAATGACAGGTAATGATGACTACCGGAATTAATTGAGAATTATGAAACAAGGTGATGATGTTTTGATAATTCATGGATACGTAAGAAATTGAAAAAACATTTTTATTATTCACTGATCCAAAATAAGAAATTTAAATTGGTGAAGAAGGTATTTCTCTTCATTTATAGGCTTAATTTATTTCCATTAAATTATTGATTAATGTGGTCTAGTCTATTCAAAATTTTATGTGCTTGGGTATACGGGGCATTGGAAAACATTTGCAAAGATAACCACCCATTTTTGGTCAATGAGAAAATAATGATACATTTAATTGAGGTATAGAAAAAGGGTGTGACTACTATTTTATTCATTCATAATTGAGGGAATTTCACTTTCTAAAAAATAACATTAAACTCACTTCTTTATAAGAGTCAACCCATGGTTCATTGTTTCACATTTTTTTTATTTATTACTATTTATTTATTAAACTGCTAATTTTACATATTTTATCATTCTAATTTTTTTATTAATCAAAATTTTATCCTTAATATTCTCTATTTTGAGTAGGATAGAATCATTATTTGATTGAGATATGTGAATAAATAATTATTTTTTATATGGTTTATTTTTAATACTTCCATTTTATTTATAATTGTTCCTACATAATTAGTGTACAGATATACTCATGGAATTTTTATAGGAATTACATTATATGTTTATTTATCATGCTTTTATTGAGTAACCTTAAAGATTCATTTTGTTTTTAGTATAATAATCAAATGAATGAACCCTAAAAACCAATTTTGTTTTAAAATGTTTACTGGAAGTGTGTAATTTGAGTTATTTTCAAACATTCATACATCCGACATTTTATTCTTTCCATTGATGTCTGGAAATATCAGTGTGGATTTCTTCTACATCCCACTTTTGGATTCAACATTGTAGAAAATATTGGTTTTTATGGCTATAGAAGAGGGAACATTATATCACTTTTATATGCATCAATTTTGACACATCAACCCCCCACTATTTATTATATTCTATCATTTTTTAGGAATTCAAATTGTTTTTGGAATATGTGAATTGAAGTTCCCTATGTCTCTTGGTTTGGGAAAAAAAATTTAATATGTCTTTCTGATTAATATTTCAAGACATCATTGAGGTATTTCATTAAGTCTAATTTTTTGAAGATTAGTTGATTATTTATTGTCGTGGTCATTTATAATTATGGAAATATTTATTCTAATCTTGAGAAAGGGAATTTTAAAAGTTTTAATCTTGTGGAATTGATAGAATAACTTGAGGATGAATAAACTGGGTTGTGAACATAGATAATTAACCTAGGTAATATGGAACACCATAGAGATATAACCCCATCGAGAGTGTTATAAATCCATTGAATTTGGAGTAAAATAGAAAATTAGGATCCCATAGTGTGTAATAGAAGAAATGATATTGGTTATTTCAATAAATTAAGGAAAGTAAATAATTGATCATTGTATTTCGACAAAAAAAATTCAGAGTTTGAATAATTAAAATAAATTCTTCTTCTAAAAAATTATCTCATGATTGTGAAGGGAATACTGAACACAAATGCACAATTAAAAAATTTATCTATAACAAAATATTTTATGTTTTGTCAATAAAATGGTATGTGAGGTCTAGGTTTAATGAAC
Source organism: Viscum album (assembly GCA_963277665.1). NCBI lineage: Eukaryota > Viridiplantae > Streptophyta > Magnoliopsida > Santalales > Viscaceae > Viscum > Viscum album. The sequence continues at coordinate 794,473,067 of OY728164.1, forward strand.
CTAGGTGAGATTAAATGCCCTTTTTTCTTTTTTTTTGTTTTCTACTTGGAACACTCTATTATGAAATCTATGAGCTATAATTTGAGTTATATTGAAATTGAATGGTGTTATGAACTCCCATAAAAAGAATAAAAATTTCTTGGAATAGATGATATTATGTACTTATTTGATTCAGTTGTGTGGTGTTGAACTGGGTAGGATTGTATTCATTGACCTTGAAGATTTTATTATCAAAACATTTGAAGGACAAAATTTCTAGGAGTGAAATGGATTAACTATGAGGGAATTTGATGTGGAAGCATTTTATCACACTATTATACATCTATTTAGTAGAATGAAATGTTTTTCCACTACTATATTGATAATATAATGGTGAAATTTTGAACCTAGAATCAGTTTATTTGAAATTTTATCAATGAGTATTTATTGAAAATAGATGTCTTTGGGTTCAGAATCTCTTTAAACATAGGATGCATATTTTTTTTTCTTTTTAATGGTTTTCTATTTTTTATTTTAGCTTTTAATGGAAGTAAATTTTATTATTATAAAATTCTATCAAATTTTAAAATATAAAAAGACACATTTAATTTAAATAACTAAATAAAAGAACATAAATTGTTCACGTTTACAATCAATCATCTGGATGGAATATAGGTCAATGCCAATGAATAATCATCTATAATATTTGAACCATTCTAACCCATGGGTTGGTGTATACCAACATCGCCACACTATTTTTGAATTGTATTTGGTGATTCATTCTTTAATGGTTAAAAATGAAATACCTATAGGTACTAATGAGACATAAGAGTTTAATTGCTTTGATGGTGTTGGATTCCACATTAAAACAGTTCCACAAATCAAGAAACACAAAAGTCTTGGAGCAAGTGTGTTGAAACATGAACTGATCCAAAAAATAATCTACTTCCACTCCACCAAATGTCATTTTGTTGCTACCAAAGTCACTAAACACTGTTTTTAATGTTCAAAATCACAATTCATGTGAAAAAATGTGGAGGTTTTTATTTTTATGAATGATATAATAACACATGCTAGACCATAAATCCTACCGGATCTATAGTGCCTCCGTTATCTGATGATTTTAATTAGGTGTCCTGACGAGCCTATTTTAATTTGGGTCAATCACAAGAGAATCCGATTTTTTTAAAAATCATCCACATAAGATATTGTATACGTTAGTAAAAATACCTTTGTGAAAATATAGGACACATCCTTAGAGTCATATACATGGGAATAATAGATGATTTTAATATTTGATTACATGGAGAATGCTTGTCTACATCAATAATATATTATATAGCCCAATCAATTTTGAGAACATAATAAACTATATGGGAAATCATGATCATCAAAGAAATGATTATGTCAATAAAAAAACGTTGATCCAATAGGATACACTGTTAGATTTAGTTACATAGTTCTTGCAGATGGAAGTTTAATAAGTTGGATATACGGAACACCTTTCATTCTGAAATATATATGGAAATCAATAGTAAGTTAAATAATGTGGGTGTGTGTAGGTGTATTTTTGTTAGGAATTATGTTCAATGAAAAAGTAGGATAACTATTTACTTGGATTAAAAAATATGAAAGTGTAAATGAGAATAAAATGTGGGTGATAATGAGAGAATAAGAATGTCGAGAACAGAGAGGATACACAATACTAACTAGGTGACCGAGGAGAAGTAGAGAGAGATGTAAGATACTATTGTTGTTTTTAATCCCTTATTAGGGGAATTATTGTTGTCACTATTAACTTTTGTCTCCTCTATTTAAAAATAATTTTTCTGTATATCTTAGATATTTATAAAGTGATTTTTGGATAAACATGAATAATGGAAAGAGGTTTAGTTGGTAGGTTCACTTATCTCACATAGGTGTATAAAATTGTTGATTCCAACCTTTACTCACTAGAAGAGTAATTTATGGTGTTAAATTGTTCAAACTCATAGTGAAATGGTTTTTATTATTATAGTAATTGATAACTTGTCTTTCAAAATAATACATGAGATGAAGCAATTCCACCCAAAGGTCAGTCCACTAGTATCCTCAATGAGTGGGTAAATAGGTCTTTAATCGATAAGCTGGATGTTCTTTCACCAACCGGCAATCCATATAAGAGAACTATCCAAACAAATTTTCCTCGTCTTATAGTGACTAACCATGAGTGAAAGAAAATATGTGTGTATATATATATATATATAACACCTATAAAAATAATCCATTCATCCAACTATCTTCTCATTTTCCATCCCATGAATTTCTATAGATCGATGTGTTCTTCATTATTTCCCTCAATGATCACCCTTTTTTTATCTCTTTCCCCCCAGCATTCATTCCATTAGAATCATCACCACCTATACATTCATATTTCTTCATTATTTTCTTATTTTAGACTTTTTTTTCTTTTAAATGGTTTCATGAAACGAACATTCTATGGAAGTTCTAATCTTGGTATCAACCCCTAATCAACACAATAATATTCTTAAGTGTGTTTTATAAATAAAGAAATTTTTAAGATCCTAGTGGCGATTTTGGAATCATAACAAAAAACAATAAAAAAACAAATTAAATTTTTTTAAAACTTACACAACCATGGACCTTTTAGGAGTATAATTTATGAAAATAATGAAAAAATATAAAAAAAATCACAACCATGAATTCAAGGGATTATATTTACCATTATACAAATATTCTCATATTGGATAGTAAGTGTTCAATATCTCTTACAAACATTATCAAATTATAAAATATTACATTCAAAAATAATTTAACATCATTCTTTACAACCTTGTGAAAATGAAACAAAATAAGGGTGAACTCAAATGCTCAATGAAAGTAAATATAGTCATTTCTAATTGAATTTCATTAATGAAAATATTAAGTGCATATAGGTATGATGATATAATCAAAGTGAATGATTATAAAATAATAATAATCAACCCATAAATACCTACATAATTGAACATAAATAATGTTATAATGCTTTAACAAATATATGAGTCATTAGAATCAATAATCATGATTCATATGATATCAATCTTGAACAAAGGAAACATTTTTAAACCATAATAATATAAAAAACATGTTTATTTCATATAACATCGCTATCATATAACCCATAAAGTTCCCTTACAATAAGAATAATCATACAAATGAAAAATAATTTAATTATTAATAGAACATATTCATTACCCATTACACTACAGTGCAATCTAAAAGCACCATCATGTAAGTTATATCGGCCTCAACTGATTCTATATGGGAATAACCATCACATATAAATCACTTTCTACAACATGAATAATGTATATAGAGCTTAAATTTTATCATAAAACCCATAAAAACCATTATTTCGTTCATAATGTGATTTACCCGAGGAAAATGAATGTGTTATAGGAAAATTTCATTAAGGTAACTATAATACATTTATAAAAATAATAAGGATTATATCAATAACCAAACCACCTAGTAGTTGATAAGTAAAATATATAGTTAATAATGTTGATGAAATGAATCCCAGTTAAAATATCCTTAGAAATAATCTTGAGGAAATTATCATTTTCACATTGAATATCACTTTTAAAATCTAGATACTCATAATATATTTTAAAAATAATGTTTTGTAAAAATAAAATTCAATACATGTAAATTATACCACATCATAAATAATAGTCATGATGGAAGGAAAATACATTCATGTCATACACATTAATATAATGACTGCTTTCCTAATTTCAGTAAAATGAAAATGAGAATTCTTTGGAAAATAAAAATAATATTTATTTTAAAATATTTTTTAATTAAGAAATTATGGGTAAAAATAACATTAAACAATTATTTTAAATTATTTTTGAATACATTTTCTTAAAACATTTATTTGAAAGAAAAATGATTTCTGATCAAACAGATAAATGAAATCTGATTTTCTTAAATATATCTTCTAAAACATTGAATTATTATAGAGTGGAAAATGGTACTATTAATTATAAATTTCAGGAATAACCAAATGGGACAAAAATATTTGTGGTTCAAGAAAATAAAATTCTATGATTTACTCTCAAATAATCATATATATAAATAATCTTAAAAGGAAAATATTTTGTTCATAAAACCATTACCGTTTTTGTAACTTCCTAATATCAACCCCATAGAAAGAATAAGTTCCAATGAAAAATTAAATATATTATACATAATAAGATTAATTATTTTACATATTGAAGGGTAGTATATACACCTCATGAAATATTATGGGCACATAACATAAACATAGGTTACAATGTAACGAATTTGAGAAAATGAACCATTATAAAGATCATAACACTAAATTGAGTGTTAATAAATGGATAGATTATTTGTGACAAATAAAAATCAATAATGCAATTGTAAATATAGAGTAAAAAATTTATTTATCAATTAAGACACATTAATATCAAAATGGATTCAATGAAGAGGATTAATAACCCAACCAAATGAAATTGAGTCAATAAAACCATTACCACCAGGAAACATACATATCAAATCACCTAGAATTAAATACATCAAATTGAAACTAATGATACCATGAATTATAAAGGATTAATGATATTACATGTAAATTGGATGTATTTTTCACTTATAAATAAAATTTTCTTCACAAAATTAAAATATTCTCTGATGAAGGTAAATTGGGGAAAATTCTCGTACATTGAGTCCAAACAATCCATATATTTCCTTTCACTCATGTATAATTATTTTATATCAATGTCATAATTTATTAATTTCATTTTTAAATTTTAATACCTTATAATTAAATAATTTATTTTATTTTTTTAATGACATATTTAAATATTTTATTCATTTAGGTTCACATCACGTGTTTATCAGGACATTCAGTTTATATTTTTAAAATTGATTTGGTATACTGACTATGGTAAAAAAGGACACTATTTAAAAATATCCAGAATAATAATAATGATATATATCTTAATATTATAAAAAAAATCATACTTTAAAAAAAATAATTAATTATGTTTAAGAGAAATGTACCACATTACAGTCATGCAGATAGTTGGTCGTACAGACACATGAGTTACATTTTCGTTTTTCAATGATCTTTTTGGAAAGAGGGTATATATTATTTTATCTTAACAAAAAGAAAATAATATCATAAATACCATAATTTAATAAATATAATTATTTATATATATCATTCATTTTTCTTGGTAATGAAAAATAATCAAACTACTTCATTGATGTGGTAGTCTACACATATGCACGATCAATATTATCAATTTTCACTGAGTTGAAATATAAGAGATAAAATGACATATAATATGTTTATAATGATAAATATCTCATTAATATAAAAATTATGGAATTTATATCTCATATGTTTTTTAAAATTATCCTTAATTCCTTATATGTAAAACATTAGTGAAAAAATAATTACATCGCTTCACAAGGAAGTATTTTTTCGTACACAAGTGGGAAGCTTGCATATCCACCAATTAATGTTACATAAAAAGATATATGTGATATTATAACATCACAAGAATAAATATGTTACAAATATCATATGTGTACTTTAAAATATCATTATGTCAAATGGGATAGGAAAATATTGAAAATGAATGACATCGATACACGAGGAGGTTGTTTGATATACACACGAATGATGATTTTGTACCCCATTTGATGGAAGAGGAGATAGATTTATGTTATTAAAATAACAAAATTAAAAATAATTATATTAAATATACTTTAGTTATTCAATAATGATAATTTAATAATGTTTTAAGGTGGTGGAAGAATAAATAATATAAAGGCTCCCAATTAAGCAATATACCTAATCTTCAGACAACCTCTTTATGTAAGAACCAAAAGGTTTATTAAGATAGAATCCTGATCAGAACATGTGATACATGTTATTTAATGGGAATTTATGAAATTTATATGGGAATTTATCATATGATGTGAATGACTTTTACGGTTTAATTTGAATATGATATGGGGTATCCTTTTATAAGTGAGATGAGTGGAACACATGATTTTTTTTAAATAAAAAGGTATAAAAACATATTTAACATGAAAAAATAATCCAAAATTAATCATTATATATAATAAGACATTATAAGGTAAAAATATATATCCATATATTATATTTTAGATAAGTTTTTATATCTTTTTAACCTTAATTTATTTATGTTCACCCCTGGTAAATCCATTTTTATCTTAACTAGAGTTAAAATTAATACTATTTTGACTATTCATTATAAAAAAATTATAATTTTAACATATAAGATAAAATAAATTATTATTATTATAAATAAGGAATCCTTTTTACAAAATTAAATTCACATAATATTCAGAATTTAATTTAATATTTAATCCACAAATGAGTTAAAAAATAAGGTTTTGAATAAGTGAATTTTTTCAAGCCAAAGTGGATTTAATTTTATCTATATGTCATGTAATATCAATTAAAATAATTAAAATAATTATATATAGATATATAATAGAAAAATAAAATTTAAATCATTTATCGTTAGGGTTTTATGTAACGCCTAGATCCTAGTTACCTAGAGTAGGTGCATTATTTCATAACATTGGAATGATCACAAGAGATCAAATCCAAAATGACCAATCAGTTTAGTAGCCTTAGAAATACTATATAAATACACAATTTTTACATTACATGATGAAGTGGAAAAAAATGACATTACATTCCCTTTGAACAAAATCATATCCCTTAGCAGATTTCTTTAGGTTAATCATAATATACTTATACACATCCAGTGAAAAATAAAACATATAAATGGGTGATATCAGGTGCTCAGTAAGAATAACAATATAGCTGAAATATTTATAAAAAACATAAACAATTATGAAATTTATAAGACTATAACACAAGGAATTTAAACATAATATTAAATATAATATGGTAATGATATATCAAATAATTCCATTTACATATTCACATAGATATTCTACTAGATGAATAATAACATGTAAAATAAATATTGAATTTCATAATGATAGAATACATAATGTCGGACATCATAACAACATAGTCAAGGCCTCATGCAAAGACTAAAAATAATATTTTGTCAATGCCTTGTATGAAGACACTAGTTTGACTGATGAGACCTATCGATGCATCAAGGAGCTATAGCGGGCTCCACCCGTCTATTTCTATATCGAATTAATTCCACATATAAAAGATTTAAACATAAAATAATCATTCATATTAAAAGTAGATAATGAAATGTTAATACTTTAACCAGAAACCCTGAATGGTATGAAAATAAAAAATACACAATCATACATATCAAAAAAAATTCTATACAATATGGAAGATTGTATCATAATAAATAAAATTCAAACAAGTGTAAAATCCATCCAAATATATTGTCATAGATGAAATTAAAACTATTTGAGAGAAACATATCATTCTATTTTGAAATCATTTAAAAGTTACATAATTATAAAAGATAACATTTATTTTTAAAATATACTTATAAGATTTTAAGGGTGTCACGATCAGCCCTCGGGGTCCGTGCCGTGACTACCCCAAGCCCGCCTTCCGTAGGCCAGGGGCTGGCGACTAGCACCAAGGCGTAATTCCCGGTAAAAAGGGAAGGCATTGCCTTTGTAAAGTAAAAAAAACACCACAGAGTAAGCAAGCAGAAAGTAAACACTAAGTAAAAACAGAGTACAACTAAAAGTGCGGAAAAGTAAATGGTCCAGTATACAAACCCAAACTGAAAGTAAAGTACAACTCAAAAGGGAAAACAACAACTGTAAAGTAAAAGCTGCTACACTGAGCTGTCCACTAGAAATCCCACCTGAAGGGTGGGTACAGATAGCTCCACTGCTCCTCGGGTCCCGCCGTCCGCTCCGAACACGTCCCGCCCAGTGGTCCACCTCTAGGTACCGTGCTACTCTGCAAGCCTCAACCAAGATCAACGATGTCCGTCATCTGCAACCAACACAACATACTGCAGGCATAGCCCGTGCAGGGGTGAGTATAAGCTATTCAGTAGGGACCACGAGACCCCTGAAGGTCTCCCAAAATCCACAAAGGATAAACCACAAAATGAAGATACAAACATGAAGTAACAACCGACACTGCTTAGGTATATGCCCATACATATACCTAAGTCATCAATTCCAATACTCTTTAACCTCCGATCCAATGTACAACTCAGTCCACACAGGAAATTAAACTTATTCCACACAGGAAAGCAAACGAAATCCACACAGGATAGCACAACACAATCCACACAGGATAGCAATAGGATTCAGCTCATATAGGTATACTTCTTCGAAAGACGATAAATATGATCTCTAATCCATCTAAGTCGTCGGACCCACGAAGGATCGATAGGTAACTAACCCCCGCAAAGACCCACACAAGATCGGGCCCACACAGGACCTGTAGGCGCTAGTTCACACAGGACCGCTGAGCGCAAAGACCCACATAAGATCGGGCCCACACAGGACCTGTAGCACTGATCCACGTAGGATCTCTGAGTGATGTAGTCATTGTCGAATCCACATAGGATCTCTGTACTGTCATCGTCGCAGTCACAGTAGCAGTAACAGTAGTAGTCAAAGTCGCAGCCAGCACTAGGGTTCCCGCACACAGCAAGCTCGTTCGGGAGGGTCCGCTCCACGTGCCGAGAGGCTGATACATCAACTGTCACAATGACCAGAGTTGATGTATCCAAAAGTTCCGTAACATCAACAGGAACTCAACGCAACTGACGGCGCGTCGATCGGACGCCCGGTCTGAGAGTTATTGGCTTTTTCGTCCAAGGGGCCCGGTTGGTTTTTTAGGGAAAACCAACCCGACCGTACTCCACCTGCGTCCAAACCTCGGGAGGAGTATGCCAAGAGATCCTTCTCACTAAGAGGAACACAAAAAAGCTGATGGCACGTCAATCGGACGTCTGTAGCTCAAGATATGAGCATTTCCGCTCCGAAGGCCCGGTTGGTTTCGTGAACGAACCAACCCGGCTGAACTCAAAGTATTCTGAAACATTGAGTGCGATATACTGAATCGACCGTCTCGATCCAAGGATCACATTGCCACTGACGGTTTTTCAATCGACCGTCTCGGTAGCAGATAATTGTTCCTCACAGTCACCTGGTTCAGGCGACGATAGTCAACACAAAGTCGCAAGCTCCTGTCTGCCTTCTTGGAGAACAATATCGGGGAAGCCCAGGGTGAAACACTGGGTCCGATGAACCCCTTTCCTTGCAAGTCCTCCAACTGTAACCGTAGCTCTCAAAGCTCGTTGGGGGCCATCTTATATGCTGGAGTGGATATCGGGGCTTTCCCGGGGTACAAGTCAATATAAAAGTCTACCTCTCTGCGAGGAGGTAGCCCTGGAACGTCGTCAGGAAAAACGTCGGCAAACTGATCCACCACTGCAGGAAAACCAGGACTCCGTACGTCAAATGCTCCAAGGATGAGGCTAGCCAACAGATGAGTAATGGGTTGTCCTCTCCTCCGCGGAAGTCCATCCTGTGCTGCAAAGGATCCCTTCTCGCCGGTGAAGGTGAACCTGCTCCCGTCGGTGCGTACACATCGCACCTTGCGCCTAAAACAGTCAATCTGCGCATGGACCGTAGATAGCCAATCCATGACCAAGATGACGTCGTAAGGCCTCGACGCTGTTACAAGAAGATCCCAGCCGAAGCTCTCGCCTCCTAGAGTAAGCTCACACTGCCGGCACCAGTGCGTAATCGTCGATTCTTCTTCCGTAGGAGTCTCTAGCCGTAAGGATCGATCCAACGGCTCTGTCGGAATCTCCGAGATCTGAACAAGGGCAGCGGCTATGAAAGAGTGACTCGCTCCTATGTCTATAAGTTCTGCAGCAAGGGTGGAATAGACACAGAGAGTAACTCGAATCATCTCGGGTGCGCCGTGGTCGTAGGCCTCTGCTGCCTGGAGCTGTGCCTGTCTCTGCCCGCCTGCTCCCTGTGGTCGGGGTGGACCTCCTGGTGGTGGTGGTGGTAGAGCCTCAAAGCGTCGCCCACCACCGGATGCACGTCCAGCTCCTCTACCTCGTCCGCCTCCTCCCTGCGGACCGCCACAGTCGACCCTCTTCCTCTGCCTCGGTGGTCCCTCAACTGTCTGCTGCTCCTCGGCACGACGGGTCGGGCAGTCACGAGCCATGTGGCCCTACCCGCCGCACGAGTAGCATTGCCTTCCTCTCGAAAGACTGGCTCCTCGCTGTGTGCCCCGCACTGCTGAGCCAGTGTCCTGAGGTCGTCTACCTGAAGGTCTGGTCTGCCTGAACCCCTGAGTCATCCGTCGACTGCCTGCTGCAGATGACGCTGCCACGTGCCTCCCTGCGGTGGATCTCGGCGCTGGTGTAGACTCAGCAAGGAAGCTCTCGATCAAAAGGGTCCGCTCTAGTACTTCTGTCTGAGTCGGTATGCTGAGGAAGATCAGCGATGCCCTGATCTCGTGTCTCAAATCCCGCTTGAAGGTCCGGGCCCAGATGAATGGGTCTCGTACCATGTCGGTCGAGTAGCGCGAGAGATCGGTAAATCTCGTCGAGTACTGAGCGACCGTCATGCTGCCCTGCCGCAGCTGAAGATGCTCCTGGATACTTACCGCACGAAGGGTGGCTGGGACGAACTCCGAGCGGAAGAGGCTCTCAATGTCCGTCCATAGAAGAGATGCCTCATCGTGCACCTGGAGCATCATGCTCCACCATCTTCCTGCTGCTGCGTGTAGTAGGCTCACAGCGAGGATCACCATGAGGTCTGATGGTGTCCACACTAGCCTAAACACACGTACCACTGCCTCCAACCAGTCCTCGGCTGCCTGGGGATCTGTCTCCCCGAGAAACCTGGGTGGTCGCTGGCGCTGAAACTCATGCAGTGCGCTGAGGCGACGTGCATCGTTAGCGGCTGGTGCTGGAAGTATCGGTGGCTCGATGGGTAGAGCTATCGCCGGTGCCACTACTGACAAAGGGCCCTGCACCGAAGCCTCGTCGCTCGGTGGGCTGTCGTCACACTCGACTCTCGGAACCCTAGCTGGCTGCCGTCGTGGGGCCATCCTGAAAAGGAAACAGGTGCGCCGCGGTTAGAACAGTATACCTAGTGAGGTGATATAATGTAATCACAATGAAAACTTTGAAACACACACGCAATCAATGTTTTCGTGCATTAAGTCGGAAATCAGTAGTCAGGGTCCTGGTGTACGGATACGTCGGCCGCCGCACCAACAGTGGACTCCGTGGACTGATAACCACACTCAATACGCTAAGCATTGTTGCTTCACATAGAAAAGATCAGAGTTCGCGGTAGAACCGAACTCCTCTGATACCAATTTGTCACGACCCGCCCTCGGGGTCCGTGCCGTGACTACCCCATGCCCGCCTTCCATAGGCCAGGGGCTGGAGACTAGCACCAAGGCGTAATTCCCGATAAAAAGGGAAGGCATTGCCTTTGTAAAGTAAACAAACACCACAGAGTAAGCAAGAATAAAGTAAACACTAAGTAAAAACAGAGTACCACTGAAAGTGCGGAAAAGTAAATGGGCCAGTATACAAACCCAAACTGAAAGTAAAGTACAACTCGAAAGGGAAAACCGTAATTCCCGCCCAGTGGTCCACCTCCAGGTACCGTCCTGCTCTGCAAGCCTCAGCCAAAATCAACGCTGTCCGTCGTCTACAACCAATACAACGTAGTGTGGGCATAGCCTGTGTAGGGGTGAGTATAAGCTACTCAGTAGGGACCCCGAGACCCCCGAATGTCTCCCAAAATCCACAAAGGATAAACCACAAAAAGAAAAATACAAACATGAAGTAACAACCGACACTGCTTAGGTATATTCCCATACATATACCTAAGTCATTAAATTCCAATACGCTCCAACCTCAGAGCCCAAGTACAACTCAGTCCACATAGGAAAGTAAACATATTCCACATAGGAAAGAAAACGAAATCCACACAGGATAGCACAACACAATCCACACAGGATAGAAACCGGATTCAGCTCACACATGTATACTTTTCGAAAGACGATAAAGATTATCTCTGATCCATATAAGTCGTCGGACCCACGAAGGATCAATAGGTAACTAACCCCCGCAAATACCCACATAGGATCAGGCCCACACAGGACCTGTAGGCGCTGGTTCACACAGGACCGCTGAGTGCAAATACCCACACATGATCGGTCCCACACAGGACCTGTAGCACTGATCCACGTAGGATCGCTGAGTGCTATAGTCGTCGTCGAATCCAAATAGGATATTTGTATTGTCGTCGTCGCAGTCACAGTAGCAGTAGTAGTAGTACTCACAGTCGCAGCCAGCACTAGGGTTCCCGCACACAGCAAGCTCGTTCGGGAGGGTCCGCTCCACGAGCCGAGAGACTGATACATCAACTGTCACAATGTCCAGAGTTTATGTATCCAAAAGTTCCGTAACGTCAACAGGAACTCAACGCAACTGACGGCGCGTCGATCGGACGCCCGGTCTGAGAGTTATTGGCTTTTTCGTCCGAGGGGCCCGGTTGGCTTTTAAGGCAAAACCAACACGACCGTACTCCACCTGCGTCCAAACCTAGGGCGGATTATGCCAAAAGATCCGTCTCACTAAGAGGAACACAACAGAGCTGATGGCACGTCAATCGGACGTCCGTAGCTCAAGATATGAGCGTTTCCGCTCCGAAGGACCGGTTGGTTTCGTGAACGAACCAACCCGTCCGAACTCAAAGTATTCCGAAACATTGAGTGCGATATACAGAATCGACCGTCCCGATCCAAGGATCGGATTGCCGCTGACTGTTTGTCAATCGGAGGTCCGTGGATCAAGATATGGCCAAAAGACCGAAGTCGTTTCGAAAACGGGGGGTCCGGGTCCGGGCCGACCCGGCCCGACCCCCCCCCTGGGTCGGCCCAAACCGGGTCGCCCCACCCGGGTCCGACCCGGCCTGGCCGGCGGCGCGGCGGCGCGGTCCAGCACGGCGGCGCATCCCTTTCGGCGGCGGCGCGGCCTGGCGCCGCTTGGTGCCACGCGCGGGGGGCACGGCCTTCGCTTCTTCTTAGCTGGCGGTGCGGCTAAAAGTCGCGCCATTGTCAATCAACGGCCCCCCATCGTGGGGGCCTGCAGTTTGGAAAAACGGGGGGGCACTGCCCCCCCTTTGTGAAACTGGTCCCCCCCCCTCACGTGGGGGCCCTTCTAGTGGCCAGCCGGGGGAATTAATTCCCCTGGCACCTCTCTTCCGGCCGGCCCGACATGGCTGGTCGGTCCTTCCTCAACGAGACCGGCAAGGCCGGTCCCCCTTCCGGCTTCCGACACCGGCGGCCCGGCGAGCCGACGGTCTTCCCATTTCGCCGCGGCCTGGAACCGGCCACAGTGTTCATCGTCCGGCGCGGTGCGACGGCACCGCACCCCTCCACTGCGGCCCCGCTCCGGCCGTGGCGCCTTCGGTTTTCTTCGACGCGGCTCGACGGCGTCGCGTTCATAGTGATCCTTCCACGGCTCAGCGCGGCGGCGTCGCACAATATAACCATGCGAATTTTCGCATGGTGCAACGGCACCACGCCATCTCGTTCATCCACAAGAAAATCATAATCAAGAACAAAGGAGGGGGAATTCAGCCGTGTTTGTGCGATCCGACCCCCTCTCGTTAGACGATAACACATAAATAATTATCCTCACGTTTGTCATTCTAGAACCAAGAATGAGAATAAATAAATAATCAACAACAACCCCTACCTTGGTTTCAAGATCGATGATCGTCAACAACCCGCGGAAGACAACGTCGCAGAGGTCGGGCGTCGCGGTAATCGTTCGTCAAATCCGTTTACGAAGAGGTACGTCCGAAGAGGTACTTCGTTGGCGAATCTTCGTAAGATGATGAAGGAAGTCCGAGGAGGAAGCGACATTCCCTTTTGTTGACACGGAAGATGTCGTCGATCTTCGGAAACAACCGGCTACGAAGAAGATAGGAGCGGCGTTCTTCGTCGGAGCACGAAGGTTCTTCGCGTTCTTCGTCAAGCTTGAAGAAGAAGAAGAAGAAGGCTTCAAAATCTCTCAAGAGGCTAGAGAATTCTAACCAAATAAAATAAGCTCAGGGAATATTTTATTTACTCAACCAAACCTTTTGAAATTCAAAGGTTTGAAAAAAAACAACTCAACCCATTTAATAAGCTATGTTGTCAAGTTCATTTAAAAGGGGAGTTATAGGGGAGTTTTGAGAGAAGATGAGGAGTTGGGGTTCATGTGGGCCCCACCACACTTAATCCTCCCAAGGGAGGTTAAGTGGATGTGGGTCCCACCTTTAACTCCCTTTGGGAGAAGTTAACCAACAAAATAAAAATAAAAAGTGTTTCCACATTTTTATTTAACTTCTTATAATTTCTCCCAGAAACTATCTTTCGACCCGCAATAAACGCAACCTCGGAAAAGGTCCCCTTAAGCGAATATCGGCGCTGCGAGTTCATCGGTGCCCTCGGAATTTGATTCCGGGCACCAGTTCAAATGTTAGAAATTCCCGCTCGTTCGTTCACTGAACGTACCCGAGCCAAACTTCGGAAATTGATTCCGGGCACTCCGGGCCTCGGAATCAGGTGCCGTCAGAAACAGCGTTCTTGTAAAATTCCAAAGAAAAGTAAGAAAAAATTTCCCTTGAATTTTACGGGTCTTTACAAAGGGAAGCTTAAAAGGTTTTATAAGGGTGGAAAATGGTTGCACCCACCATATAAGTTAAAAAAAATCTTTCCATAATTTGTCGAAAAAGTCATAAAATACCTTGTTTGTAAAACGACATAAATTTTTATTTCAATGAATTTCATATAATTTAAAACAAGGGTGTAAATAAAATTATCCCATATATAGGAAATATTGAAAATGTTTTTAAATGCATATTTATAGAAGCACGGATGTGGATCATAAAGAGGTCCCAATAGATACACATGTATAAACAACCTCAGATCAGTAAGATATTGTAAAATTAACCTTTACATAGTACATTTCATTGATTGAGGGTACATTAAACTCTTATATAATAGTTAAATAATTTTTATTAAAATTTAAAATAACCACATACATAAAATTAATATCATATATGATCATCTAATATTACTTTGTTAATAATATTTCAGTAGAATAATTATTTCAGGTGTAAACTAATTCATTACCATTTATATGATTTATTAGATAAACCGTGTTTTATGGATTGGATCTATTTGATACATATCCAGAATAATATTCAGTTATTAAAAATTATTTTAAATCAAAAAATAAAAATAATTCTTGAACAGTTACGATTTGGAATGAATCTCATTGCATTCTCGGAGATGGTAATTCGTACATACGCACGAGCGATAATATCATTCTTATTAATGTTGAAATATTATGTATTTGGATGATATATCATATATAAAGAATAATTAACATGTTATAATTATTATTTACGTCATTTATATGCATTATTATACCCATCTAAATAATAGAGTGTTGAATAAAAAACTACACCATGACATGGAGAATGTAAGCCATACATATGCACGTATGGTGACATGTCATTCATAAGATGTATAAAATAAATAATATGGTTGCAAAATATTTAAAATAATTTCTTATTGTGTTTAAGGTACTGGAGTTATTTATTTTGGAAAAGAAACAGCAAAGAAAGTGGAAGTGGAAAGATAGATGAACTTTGAAAGAGGTGTTGAAATTATTACCTCTTCTTTAGGTCCATTCTTATGATTAGATTGAAAGGAAACCTTAGGTTGGCTTCTGATCAAATTAAGGCATCTATGTAAAATTAGGGTCATTTGGGGGATACTTTATATGGTGTTGTCCGATCCAAATGGCTTTGGAGGTGTGACTTTTAGAGAAGGGTTAGTACCCAATTATAAGAGAGGTGAGGGCCACTTTAGGAAAAGATGGAAATATTATATTATTATACAATAATATTTAGTTTATAATGGATTTAAAAAGATTTATTTCAAGGATAAGGTGGGACTCGATTGAAAACATCTCATCCAATAGGTTTTAAATAGGTTTAGGTCATCATAATTACAATATCTTTTAGATTTAACTTCTTGTTTAATTGTTTAACTCTTACATTGTCTTCTTCTATTTTTATATTATATTATTAATAATCACTCTATAAAATTCCAATAAAACACCTTGTGGTTCATTAATTACATATATATTTTTATATAAGTTATTTGAGAAAACCATTGATTTTTTGAAATATTATATCAATTAATAATATAGTATTTGTTTTAAAAACACATTTATGTCAATTTCGACATTATTTAGTATTCAGTTATTGTGAAAGTCATAACGAATCTATCACATCAAAAAAATTATTTAATCATCCCTAACATGTAATATTTTACTATTAATTTTTTTGAATACATTTAAAGTCTCTATTTTATTTTATATTATTATTTATAATAATATTTTTTAATCTTTCAATAATAAAGTAATTACTACATCATCAATGTGTCCTAAATAAATTTAAATATTTTATGTATAAAATTAATAAATAAACTAAAAATATGTGGGAAATAATTTTAGATATATAATGAATATCTATAGTCAAATTTATCTTATGTATAAACTTATATTAATAATTGATTAGTTGATAAACATTAAATTTAACACTTTTAACTTTTATTTAAATAAAATATTAATAAATGTCCTAATCTAATACAATTAGATCAAAATAATAATATTTTATTCCTAAGGATGATTTTTGTTGATATACATTTCTCTAATATAATTAGGATATCTTTTAAGAAATTATAATATCCTTTTTACCTTTAATTACACTACTCACTTTTAATTGTGGTATATATAATTCAAAAGTATCTATTCAAGACAAATTATTTGTATCTTATTGAACCAAATTTTACTTACTGATTTTAACCATGTCACTCGGATTTTTGAAATTGAAATCACAGAAGTTGTAAAATTATGTTTTTTGCAAATTTGTAAATTTTCCTAGAAGTTGGGTAAACGATGTTAAAATGTTCCATAAAATTGTATATAGTTAATCATATTATAATATGACTCCAATGAATTATATTGAACTAATATAAGTATTATTTTTCTATTTTGGCTTCAAAAATATTTAAATAAAATAAATAATTATTTAAATGAAAAGTTAGTTTTAAACAATAACACCATGTTATTCCCAATTAATCAAAAAATGAATTTTTTCTAAAAAATACCAAAAAAATCCCCCAAAACTAATTATGATATTTCGAATCCAAAAACGATGACAATTTTGGAAAATAAAATTTATATCATTTTAAAAAAAGGGTATTACTATTCATAATGACTACATTGATTGGTCATAGTGTTCTAGTACTTGACACTTCTTATAGAACAATCTATTGTATTATTCATAGAAAAAAAGTATTGTGGATGAATGGGGTAATACATTCTTCCCTCATATAAAAAATTTTCATCCTCTCAATTTTAAATTATTTTTTCAAAAAAAAATTATTGAATATAGAAAATACCTTTGTAGATAACTGACATCATAAATAGGGTTACAAAAATTTAGCCTTAAAATAGGGAAATGGAAATGAAAAATTCCCCAAAAATTATGGTTTTAAATGGTAGAACAATGGTGGAAATTAATGACAAATAATTAGAGAAAAAATATATTTATTTATAGGGACTGATTGTTGTTATCAATCACAAAAAAGTGTAAAATAAATAAAAATTTGAGGACCTCAAAGCCATAAGAATATCATCTATTTTAAAAAATAGTTATTAAGATAACACAATTATGGTTTTCAGATTATTTCACTAATGTTTTAAGTTTTTTTATCAAATAATAAAGAGAAGAATACTTGACATGTTGAGTCCCATAAATTATCAAATTTCTACCACAAACTCATTTTTCTCTCCAAAATATAATAGAAATCAAAAATATTCAACTAAACCTAACTGTATAGGGTTTCCAAAAAAGAAAAAATTTATAATTCATCTTTCACACAATTTAAAAAAACTACATTATACAAACCAGGACATCATGTAGGCCAGTTGTAGGTGATACACCCTTGACTCCCTTGAGTTGCACGTTAATGTCTCACGACCTTTCCTGAAGTGACAGGTTGCTGCTCGACCTTCATGTTATACTTTTAAAAAAATCCAAAAATAATCTTAAGAATTGTTTTATCCTTAAACAATTGTGTCCAATTTATAACTTAATCCATTCCAATTTGTAAACTTATCCACAATACTTCTGTCTAAACTCATTCTCCAAATTTTTTTAAGGAGGGTCATTATAACATAATGAATATCTATTCCTGCCACATTATAACATGTTAATAACATTATCATGTATTCTCATAAAACATGGTAACATCATGATATATCATAATACCTTATTTATTACATTCATGATCCCTTATACGACATATAATAATAGATATATTCTATATATCCAAAAATTTATAATACTCAAACAAAGATGGAATAAACAAACCATTAATCAGTTCCAAGGTAGTCATGAATATTTTATATAATTTATCCAAATCAACCATATCATATTCCAAATTTACTACCTCAGTATCAGGAACATATTAAGTTTTATCGTTCCATAAACCATGTATTTTTTAAAAACATAAACTTTTTATTGATTCACTTTTCAGACTACCATATATTCTCAAATCCTAAATGAAATAGTACTGCGGTACAATCCTTATTTATTTCTATAATTCATATAACAAATACATCCTTGATGAAACACACAAATGATATAATTATTTAATAAAAAAAAATAATAATCATTCATTTCCATCAAAAGTATTACCATAAATTTATTTTTATCTAATAGCTCACTTTGGGTATACTCTCATGATTTGGAAATTGATTCACATAGTATACCAACTTCTTGAAAATGAAGCATTGTACATTTGAAACCTTTTTCTGACCATTGCAATCATGAATGTGGGGTCCCTTATCACTATACTTAAAACAAACTCCTCTTCCCTTCAATCATTTACCAAGGTGATTTATTCCATAATTATCGCATGTGGGAATGTCCTTATTTACCTTCTTCCCTTTATCCATCTTTTCTTCTACCATCCTCTTCTTTTCTTACTTGCCTTCAAATCTATAGGACTCAGATAAATCTTTATGTGTCATATTTATACATGATACCATTAATTCATATGATGCCGATACGTGTGAGACTATCTCCTTTCTAAATGTTTGATTAAGACCATGAATGATATGATCCTTCTTATTCTTGGGATCATGCATATTTCTATAGTTTGATTTCCTTCTTCTGGGAACCATTTCTAAATGATGACATACACTATGTTAGATTATATCATAATATATATTCCAAAAACTATAAAAATTATCTACATTAATTGAATATTTAAACACATTTATTTTCATAATCATGACATTAGTTTCTTTTCAGACATATTTACTCATAAATCATTCATAATGGTTTGTAAAGAAAATGTGATTTATCTTATGTATATCCCCTGAGAGTGTCGTAACAAAGAGGGCAGAATGGCCCATTGTCGTGCAGTAGTTATCATTAAAGTTATTTTCAATGTGGTGTTTTCGAGTTTTACACCTAGGAACATATGTCTTAGAGCCACCTTTTCTTGTTCGTGACCATATGAGGAGGTATATCATGGAAAATACACAAAATATTTACATTAATAAAATTTAGGAAGTTCTTCTATAACAATCCTCAAAGACTATATTAGGGTAATGTTCTTCAATCAGAGTTTTCTAAATCTATATTCCATGGTTTGTACTAAATTTTTTTCGATACCAACAATAACACCCTGATCATATTTATCAAAGTTTGGTAAATTATTAAATAACATTGGCATGACCACAAGGGATCAATTCTTAAAAGAACTATCAGTTTAGTATCCTTAAAAGTTCTAGATACATAAAAACTTTATATATTAAATCATGAAATTTAAAAAAATACAGTGTGTCCTCTTTGAACGCACTCACATCTCTTATCCTATTGATGTAGGTTAATCTTAATATACATCTTCGCATTCTGGAAAAAATAAAACATAGAAAGGGGTGAGCTTAGGTGCATAGTAATGATGAAAATATAGCGAAAACTTTCACAAATAATAATAAACATTTAAGGTAATGTATAATACTAAAATTCAACTATTTTAAACATAATATTCAGCATATTATGAAAAATATAAATCAAATAATTCTCTTTAAGTATTGACATGGATATTCTACTAATCGAATAATCACATTTAATATCAATAACCAATTTCCTAATGATGGAATGCATAATGTCGGACATCAAAACCACATAGTCATGGCCTCATTCCAAGACTATAAATAAGATTTTCTTAAGGACTTGTGCCAAGATAGTAGTTTTTCTCATGATAAATACTGATGCATCGAGGAGCCATATTAGGCTCCACCTATCACTTATTACGTCCAATTCATTACATATATGTAAAACTAGAAACAAAAGATAAACATTCGTATTAAAAATTGAATATGAAATGTTAATACTTTAAACATAAACCATTATTTGTATAAAAATAACCCATCCACAATCAAACAAATCACAAAACCTTCAATACAATATGGATGACTGTATCATAATAAAATAACATCAAAAAAGTGTCAAATACATCAAAGGATGTTGACATAAATGAAATCAAAACTATTTGAGAGAAATATTTCTTACCATTTTTAAATAATTAAAATGTCTCATAATTTTAAAAGAAAATAATTATTTTTAAAATATTATTATAATTTTGTAAGAGAATCTTCAAAGGTAATATAATGGTTCCAAATGGCCGCACCCGCCATATAAGTTAAAAAACATTCTTTCCGTACTTTTTCGAAAATGTCATAAAGTAGTTTATTTGAAAAATGACGAAAATATTCCTATTAATGAATTTTATAAAAAGTAAAACAAGGGTATAAATGACTTTAAACCATTGTATATAAAATAGTATAAAAATTATGAAATACATTTTTTAAGAAACATGAATGTGGATCCAAATGATGTCCCAGTAGTTACTCAGGTATAAACAACCTCAGGTAATGAAGAGAATGTAAGTATAAGTAACAATATCACTTTTGTGGAGATGATAATCCGTACATACGCATAAGTAACAATATCATTCTACTGATGGTGAAATCGTATGTAATTGGATGGTATATAATTTATTCATAGTCATTAACATGTTATATTTTTTATTTAAATAATTTATACACATTATTATACCCATCCAAATAATGAATTGTTCAATAACAAACAACACCTCGACGTGGACACGGTAAGCTATAAGTAGGCATATTTGGAGACTTTTCATTTAGAGAATGGATAGAATAATTAATATGGTTGTACAATATTTATAATAACATCATTGTATGTATAAGGTACTAGATTTATTATTATTTTTAGAGACAACAATTAAAGAGGAAGTAGAAGAAGAAAGAAACATTTTAATAGGTGGTGAAATTATAACCTCTTCTTCTGGTACATCCATTTGATTTGATCGAAAGTGATCCTTATTATTGATTCTGATCAAAGAAAGGCCTCCGGGGCGAAGAGAGTGTATTTTTAGGATATTTGAGCATGTTTTGGCCAATAAAAATATCATTGGAGGTGTTCTTTTTAAATAATGGTATGTAACCTTTTATAAAAGAGGTGAGGGTCACATTAGGAATAGCTTGAATTATTATTTTATTATACAATCATATTCTTCTTATAATGGATCCAAAAAATTTATTTAGAGAATAAGGTGGGGCTGGGTTGAAAAAAACTCAACTAATTGGTTTTAGACAGGTTTATGTCACTATATTAACATTGGGGCTAGGATGAAAAACTCTCAACCAATAGGTTTTAGTTAGGTTTAGGTCACTGTATTAACATTTTTTTTATATTTAAGTCTTAGTTAAATAGTTTATATTTTACAACGTCTTCTTGTATTTATATATGACTCTATTAATAAACGTACAATAAAATTCCATACGAACCCCATGTGAATCATTAATGACATATATATTAATATAGAAGTCCTTTGTGTGAACCTTATATTTTTAGGAATATTATATAAATTAATAACAAATTATTTGATTTAAACACTCATTTTTGTCAATTTTGATACTATTTAGCATTTGGTTTTGGTGAAATTCATAACAAAATTATCACTTCAAAAAAATTTATTTAATCAACCATATAATGTAATATTAACCTTGAAAATTCGTGGAAGATATCAACATTATTAATTTTTCATTATATTAATATTTATAATGTCAATTTTCATAATCGTTCAATAAAAAGGTAATTAATCCATCATCATTGTGTCATAAATAGATATAATTATATATGTTCCAATAGTGTAAATATAATACCATTATTTAGGACATCATTTTAAAATTATAATTAATATTTATAGTGAAATTTATCTTATATATATACCTATATTAAAAAAATTAGTTATTAAACTTTGAATCTAACACTTTAAACTCTTCCTTAAATAAAATAATAATAAATGACCTAATCTAATCCAAATGGAACAAATTGATTATATTTTATTTATATGGTTGATTTTGGTAGGAATACACTTATCCAATAGAATTAGGATATGTTTTAGGGTAATTATAATATCATTTTTACATTTAATTACCCTATTTAATTATAACCATGGTAAATAAATTTTAAATGTTACTATTCACTAAAAATTATTTTCATCTTATTAAACCATATTTTACATACTAATGTCAACTGTGTCTCTCATATTTTTAAATTCAATTCATAGAAGAGGTAAAATAAAATTTCATGCAAATTTGTAAATGTGCCTAGAAGGTGGGTAAAAGATGTCAAAAAGTTTAGTAAAATTTTATACATCTGATATTAATATAAAATGACTCCAATGAATTAAATTGAACTAATATTATATATATATATATATATTACATAAAATAAATTTATATAAATAAAAAATTATTTAAATAAATATTTTGTTTTAAACAAAAATATATTGTTTTTTACAATTCATAAAAAATGAATGTTTAAAAAAAATACCAAAACACCACCCTAATTTAATTTTGATATTTTGAATCTAAAAAAGAATTCCATTTTTGGAAATAATTTTTTTTAAAATTTCAAAAAGGGTTTATTACTATTCATAACATCTAGTTGGATTGGTCTTGGTGTGATAGAAATCGACATTTCATACAACACAAGATATGTTATTTTTCAATGAAAAATGTACCATGTATGCTTGCGTGTTACATTTTTAAAAAAAATAAATTTTAAAAACATTATGCATTTTGAAACTGTTTTAACAAAAATCACGCATTCAAACCCAAAATTGAACATACAGAAAATCCATTAAAATAATGATTCAAATTTTATTATGTGGATTAAATATAAAAACTAATACTTAGGTCTCATTATATAATCTTAAAAACATAAATTTCCCTCCAAATTTTGATAATTTATTGAAAATAAATAACATTTCTAGAAAAATGATATTTTTTTACTATTCCATAGAAAACTAAATATTTTTTGAAACATACAGAAATTTTACACTTTTTTAATATTTACATGTTCATTTAAGAAATATATCATTTTTATCAAATTATATTTCAAAAATCTCTATAAATTAATTATAATATTTTTTTTAAAAAAATAAATAATAATTTTGATGAAAATATATTTTTGAAGAATAAAATTACAGTAATAAAAGAACTGATTGTTTATTTAAAAATAATTTTTCTGTAAATTTATATTGAATTCTGAAGTTTTGTGTATTTCATTAAATTTTTAAAACTATTTATACCCACCAATTTAAGGGCTATGTAATAATGATCATAAATTTTATAGAATGTTGAAGCTCGATGTTACATGTTACATAAGATATAAAAGAGATTGATTTTATTCAAAAAGAAATATATTATAAAGTCATAGAGTGTTATCTTATTATATAAACATGGTGTTTCATTTCCTGTAAGATATCAAACATGATGTTCCATTTTTAAATAATAGGGCGTTATATTCTACTCCCTTAATAAATTATTTCTTCAAAATTTCATCTTTATCACAGTAATAAAATGATGCACATTTTAAAATAATATTTCTGTAAACCCACATAATAAATAGGTTAAGTGAAAATTTCTCATAAAATTTGGGAACAAAATATCAAAGGTCATCGCATATATAAGTTTCCATATAGGACAATCTGGTAGGAAAGTAAATATTTTAACAACGAAAAAAAGAGTAAATAGTTACAGGTAGTGATTGAGATAATTGATCTTAAGAAAGAGAATGATCAATGAAATTTTAACGAGCATAAAATAATAATTTTTTTGGGTTAAAATTCCATTTATTTCATTAGATATTATTTTAATAGTACATGTTTTTTACTTCATGATAAATTTTTTAGATTATAGAAATTCCTTACCCTATAGAATAATAACATAATAGAATATATATACTTGATACAATGAATGTTATTGTTTAATAACTTTCAACCACAATATCAATTTTTTCTACCAACAATTAGTATTAAAGATGATTTTTTTCATGCCTTAAGTAGTAAGATCAACATCTAAAGAACCACATAACCATAAATGGGAAGAAAAGTTATTCCTAATATCATTAGACATTACCCAAAAAAAAAAATGGTTAACAATTGTTAATGTAATTCTCAAAATGAATAAACCTTCATGGGAAGAAATAATATATTAATAATAGAAATATAACAGTAATATTTAATGATTAAACGAATTAATTTCATTAATAAATGACCCTATATCACAAATAACCTTAATAAACTCAAAATAAAATTATGTGTTATCCTTAATGGTTATCTCACAACTTTTAGCTTACATGAACAAAAATATAGTTATATTATTCTGAAATAACATTAATCATTATGTCACCAAAAAAATTTACAATCCCATGGTCATATATATGACAAAACATATATTTACATAATTACCTCAACATCAAGGATATAATTATCTCCAAAGGTCACCAATACCATTAAAATTTTTTCCAAAACAATTATGTTATTATTCATCCAAAAATACTTCACATTAATGTTAAGGGATACAAATACATCAATCTAATAAAATGTCTCCCAAATTTTCATTAACAACTTCAAGATATCATCACATAATACATAAAAAGGGTTGTTTAATAATTTAAACGTATGATAAAACATAATCCTATAAAACCATGTTGAAATCCATAAATCTTAAGATAAACTCTCATGATAAAAATTATAATATCCAATGTTATCTAATCCTTGTTCTAATACCAACTATAATATCCCCAAACCCACACTCCCAGATCCAATCCTTAAAAAATAAAAATTACATTTATGTCTTGATACTGATTAACATAACCCGAATTTTTCTATCAAAACATAGCAACATCAAACGTAAATTTTTGAACACTTATATACTCTTGGATCTTTTTGTTTTAGAGTTTTTTACAATTATGACAAACTCTTTCCTAAAATATACCTATTGATCCAAGGGAGTATTTTTTCAACTATACCTAGATTATCAAATTATAGACTATATATTCAATATCTCCCAAAAATATCATCCCATTAGAAATCATTATATACACAAGTCATTTAACATCATTATTCATAACATTGGTAAAATGAAAAATAAGAAAGTAGTGCTCAAATTCCCATTAAGGGTAAACATAGGAATTAACAATTGAATGTCATCAGTGAGAATAAGATTAGAATAGTGGTTTGATGGCATAATCAAAGTGAATTATTTTGACATTATAATGACTATACCAATCAATACATCGATCACCAAAGATGAAAACATGGAATAAGGATATAAAAGGGTAATAGTCATCAGAATTGATAATCAAGAGCCATAATGATTAAAGGTATAATTTATAATACATAGGAATAATAATATAAATGTGTTATTATCATGGAAGATAATCATTATAAAACCCTAAAAACACCTCAAGTTTGAATAAACATAGAGATAACATACAATATCATTCATCAGAAGAAATATTTATTACCCAATGGATTTGAGTATAGTTTGGGAACTCATATCTTATAAAATATATTGGGCTCACCTGACGCTATCTAGGTGTGCCCATCATATATATTTTCCATGAAAAACAACAATAATAATGTTTATTTTGATTAAATTTATTCATAAAACTCATTTAACAAGTATTATTTCGTTCCTAAATATTTTAACCCATGGAAGATGAATGGGTTCTATGAAAATATGTCTAAAATAATCATAATCCCTCTAAAAAAGAATAAGGGTGGAATAACGAAAATTTTTCCTTAATGTAGTATAATTAACATCATGGTTTGTTGATGGTGATGGATGGAAATAAAATTAAAATATAATAGAAAACATTCTTGAGGATAATACCACTTTAAATTTGAAAATAATGTTTAAAAACAATAGATTCATAAAATAGTTTTCAAATAATTCTCTTCAATTTAAGAATTTATGCATTCAAATGAAGCTTCAAACAAAATAATGGTCATGAAATCGGTAAAACTCAATTAAATCACACACATTTAAAAACATTTATTTCCATTTTTTGGTAAAATAAAAATGAACCGCATTTGTAAAAAAAATAGGAATATTTTTTTAAATAATTTTTTTAAATATAATAAAATGGGTAAAAATTTCTTAATATAATCATTAGAAATTTTTTTTAAATTTCTTTTTATAAAAAATGGATTTTAAAGGAAAATGGTTTTTGACTTAAGAGAGAAATGATGTTATGTTTTTATGAAATCTTTTTGTAAAACATTTTAAGTACAATTTAGTGAAATGTAGTAACATAACATGGAAATTTCATTAATAACCAAAGGATAAAAAAATAGATGTTGTTAAATAATATAATAGCATAATATCACTTATAAAGGACCCATGAACATAAAAAATACGTAATGGAAATGATATTGAACATAAATCCTTTTTTAATTTCATAAATTTTCAATTCTAATCCACATGAAAGAATAAAATACATTGATTTTTTGAATATAATGAACATTAAAATATTCAAAATATGATATATCAAAGGATAGTGTATGCACCTCATAAAATAATGTGTTGAATGTCATAAACATATTTCTAAATGAATGGAGTTTGGGATAATTAACTAACACAATGATCATATCACTAAATTTAAAATTATGCAATGGAGAGATTATGTTTCAAAAATGTAAATACAAACTAAAAAAGTGGAAATATTGAATAGAAAAATTACAGATTGTTTCATGAAAATACAACAACACTGTTAACCAAAAGTAAGTGTTTACATTATTACATTGGAACTGGAACCAAGGTATTACATTATTAATGAATAATTTTTTTAGCATTCTTTGTAAAATACATGCCTAATTTCATTTTTCATAATTTTTAAAACAAATTCTAAAAATGTGTTTTCTTTATGAATTCCATTATTCCTCATATAATGTCATTTTAAATCAATCACAAAATACATCCTGGTATACTAGGGAAAAAAACCTAAGAATGGGGTGTCTCAAATGCTCATTAAGGGTATGTGTAGAGTAGAAGACACCCTGAATAAATAAAACCATAAATATAAAAAATTAAATAACTTAAACCCATGAAATTTAATAAACTACTTGATTATATCATAGATAAAATAAATGATTATCAAATAAATCCACATAAATAATAACACATTCTGGGAAATTGTCCATGAATATTTTAAATAACTGAGTAATCATTTATAAATCAATAAATAATATCATAATTAGTAACTCATTAATCCATATATCTGAAGCACACTACCAATTCCTTTCACAAGATAGTTTAAATATTTGGGTAGAAACCCATTTAATTTGGCCAACTGCTTTGTCTCATGAGACATATCAATCCGTCAAGGGGATATCAATAACTCTAAATCAAACATAAATTACTTTTTCCAATATATTTTTCATATTAAATGAGGGAAATGTATAAAAATAAACTTTCATTATTGAAAAACTATAATAAGAAATGTTAATACTTATTGAATAAAATAAATATAATCATAAACAATCTAGATTGATATAGTGAATGGAAATAAAATAGTAAATCATCAGTAAAAATGATCATATAAAATATACATAAACTATAATTATGAAGTAAATATACTATATCCCACGTGTACCATAAGTAAAATAAAGGGATGATGTCATTGATGAATAAAAATTACAATTATAAGCATTTTTATGGAAAATAACTATGTCATTTTAAAAATCACAACTAACAAAAAAAGTTCAAAATAATTCGAATAATTTTCATTGAAAATACTCTTTTATGATTTTAATATAAGTTTTACAACAATTATTTGTTATGAAGGTGGAAAATTTCATTCTTGATGTACATGTTAAAATAATGATTCATTTCTCATTTAAGTTCTAAAGAGAGGGGAAATGAGACTATTAAATGAAAATGTTTATTAATAACATTATAACAATAATTATATATGTATTATAAGATATAAATAACTAATAATTCAATCATGGGAAACATAAATAAGAACAATCTACAATAATGATTGGATTGTGATATAATCTATTAACAGTTTAATAAATTCTGAATCATAGTATCTAAAAAATAAATTATCATAAAAAAACATTAAATATAATTATTATAATTATATTAATGATAAATTATAACAAAGGTTAATTATATACCCCACAAAAAATAATAAGTGGTGAATATGACATATTTATTTTAGTAGTAAATGTAATATGAGAAACCCTTACTTTAAGTTTAGCTTCCTTCATATATGTCAAAAACTCCATTATATTTAATATAGTTCTATTATTAATATATTATGAAACCATAATCATATATATAATACAATAATTTTTTTAATTATAGTCTTTTGTCAATTTTTTATCAACAATTCATTGTTAAAATCACTATTTCATGTGATAATTGCTTAATTTTTTATGTATGTTTTAGTTCAATATTTTTGGACCTTTTAATTTGAGCATGGTTAAAAAATTTCAATAATTTAAAACTTGATATAAAAATTATATATATTAATTATTTACATATTTATAGTAATATACTAATTTTCGAGATAAAAAATATATTACATCATTCATGGAGATGGTTGGCCATAGGTACACATGAATACTATTTTCATTCTCTCGAATGAAGGAATTAAAGAAAAATACTGTTTAGTTTTTATTTATATAGTAATTATTATTTCATATATATAATTATTATTAATAAAATACATCCTTATTATCGTCCTTGTAAAAATAAAATGATAATCATTTCACATCGCTACTTGGAGGTTGTAGGCCACAAAAAAACACAAGCGACGTTATTATTTTCTATCAAATTTAATGATAATAAGTTATATGTGGTAATATATTTATGGACGTATTTTTATATCATCAATATCAGAAATATTCATTAACATTAAACTTAATACCATTCATGTAGAGCGTAAGTGAAAAACTGATTACATCGCTTCATGAGGCAGTTGTCTGTCGTACAGATGAGCGATGCCATCATATATGCCACACAATTGAATGTTAAAAATATATTTGTGTTATCATAATTAAATAAATATTAAAATTTAATAAATATAATATAAATATGTCAAATTCATCATTATAAATATCCTTTAAATGTGGTTAATGAAAAATAATTGCATCAGTTCATGAGCTTGTAGTCCACCGTACACATAATTTCCAGTTTCATTTCAAATTTGATTTAATTGGAAATTTATATGAGTTACAACAATTAAAAAATAACATATACGTATATAATTTATATATGTGTTATTATATTTGGATATATTAAGATGTTTTTAAAGAGTTTATATAACAAATAAAACAAATAT
Organism: Viscum album; assembly: GCA_963277665.1. Lineage (NCBI taxonomy): Eukaryota > Viridiplantae > Streptophyta > Magnoliopsida > Santalales > Viscaceae > Viscum > Viscum album. The sequence goes on from OY728164.1 coordinate 794,502,932, forward strand.
GGGTTTATAAGAATTTTACCACTTCTTCGAATAACCTATTTTGGTTTATAAATAAAGCCTTTTTAAGAGGGATAAATAAAAAAATTACGAATGGATGTGGGTAGGTATGTAACGATGCTATTTCCATAGATAATTTCTCGAAAAATGTTTTTTATTGTGTGAATAAGTGTGGAGAGGTGTGACCTCTTATAATTGGAAGAGAGAACACATATGAAATATTATAAAAGATAGTGTGATGAAACATTTGTATCAAAAAAAATCCCAAAAATGGTTTATTAATTATTTTAAGATATTATAGGTTATAAATATTTCCATTCAATGGGTATTTTAAAAAAATTAAGTCATGTTTTACCCTTATCTTCTTAGTTTAACCCCCATTAAAACTATTTTTACTTTAACCATGATAATGATTTAATACTGTTTTCATTATTTATTATGGTGAAAAATTATGTTAATCATATTATTTAATATAAATTATTTTTATTCCAAATATGGAATCTATATTTTGAAATTAAATTCAGAAAAATTTCATAATTCATTTTAAAATTAAACCACAGACGTGATGAAAGTGTGGTTTATTGAAGAGAGAATTTTCATAACCAATGAGTGTTTTAATATAAATATTTAACAAGAAATTGATTACAATGCCCAAAATAAGTGTTATATTTATATTATTTACATAATGTTACTTGGAATCATATTTTAATTATAATCTATCCTTTTAAATAATTCAAACAAAAACTAAGATTACAAGAAATCATTATTTTTCAATATTAATAAAAACATTATTTTTTTAAAAAATACAAACAAATCACCAAAATATACTTCTCACATATATATTAAAAACCATAATTCTATTTTATCATATAAATTTGATAAATTTTGTAACAAATAATTTTTATTTTTGTCTACAATGATTGAATAAACAACCTTTTACAGAAATACATATTTTCAGAAAACATTTATTTTTTTTCAAATAATTAATTTTTTATGTCTAATCAGTATATATTAACTATTTTTATTATAATCCATATATATTTAGTAATTTATTTATTACTATTAATAACCTACATTTAATGGTTAGGTTTTAATGGTCATGTTTAAATAATAATTTTTCAATAGAGTATCACATTTCATTCAAACCCGTTGTTGTGTGTATTGAATGTTATAAAATAAAATAATTTATTTAAAAATAAATATATAATAATGTCTAATGGTGTTAAATATTCTTCTTTGTATTGGTTTTTCATGTAATAAACAATATCAGCCTTTATTTTTATCATTTTAAATTTGATATTGTTATATTCTACAGCCATTAATAAATTTCGTATTTACAATTTATTCATTATCTCAATTATAATGGTTTATACATTTGAAAATACATTTATGGGAAACCTAAATTTTAATGAAATATGAAAAAAACTCTCTTCATATGACTGAAAGGTAAGTATAAATGTAATATGGAATAACATGTTCAATGTTTATAAATAGGAGATCATCAGTGGGAAGTGAACTTATAGACATGGAAGAAAATCATAAATAATTATCCTGAGTGATAGAGATAATTTTTCACCAAAAAAAGAGTGTCCTATAAAATTTAAACACCACAAAGCACTAAATTTGTAATTAGTTAAGGGACCATTTTATTCATCGTTGATGAATATTTTTAGATATTTTTTTTATCAATGATTTTTTTCTGGTGTTATGGAATTTTTTTACCATAAAACGTAAAAATATAATAAAATATCCTAACAATAAAATAATAATTTCATCCACTTAATTATTTCAAATAAAATATTACATTATTATCGAAAAAATGAGTATTCATTTTATATATTCCATTCCTAAAGAACTAAAATTAACATTTAATATGTTATAAGATCTATAAAAGAAGGAAAATTCATTCGTTTGATGTTCTACTAAAAAAACTTAAATTTAGTTATCCATCAGCATCCTAATTTCATATTAATGTATTAAAAAAATTAACCTTAAGAACATTCAAAAAAAATCTGAATAGATTCAGTGTAAAAAAATATATAATTGATGACCAGAAATCAATATTATTTTTCCCAGAAAATATAAATTGTATCTTAATGTCACATTCCAAATATGTGAATACCTGTTTTTAAAACCATATTGAAAACATTATTTCTTAGAAAAATAATAATTTATATTGTCAAATATATTTAATAAATTCCATGATATTGAAAAATCCATCAAATATAAAAGAACCATAAAATCACCATCCAATTACAAGGTCACCAAAACTATCATAAAAATTTATTTATAATTATACTCAAAAAATTAAGAATATAATAATATTTATACTCCATAAATTATGTGTTTTAAATGAAATTCAATATTCCATTAAATCACTTTTCATAGTTATCAGTACCATTTAATATAACGTCCAAAATCCTTATCTAAAATTATTTATAGTACAATCCCAATTAATTTCTTAATTAACATAAAAATAAAATCATTGATAATAATAATTATATAATATTATTGATTTTTTAAATAACATTATTCATGAAACATTTTCTGTAGTAATAAAATAATCTTTATATTGATACCTTAGCTTATTTTGAGTTACATTCCCTTAACGGTAGAGGAATTTATTTTTTTAGTGCTTTATATTCTTATAGATGAAGAATATAACATTATAAACTATATTATTTCCCTAGAAATCATGAGCATGGTTTCATTAATCACCCCACTTAAAGAAAAATATAACTCCTATCAAATAAAAACCATGTTGTTTACTTCCCAAATTATCATAGGAGGGAATATAATTATTTCCCTTATTCTCTTTATCCATAGTTTTCTCTACCATATTATTATTTTATTACTTCCCTTTGATCCATAAAACATATATAAATATTTCTCTATCTTTACACTACATAAAACTATTTCCCCATATGATAAGAATGAATTGGAGACTATGTCTATTTGAATAATTTGCCTAATACCATTAATGAAATGATCAATAATTTTATTTAAATTATTTATATAGTCTATAGTATGATTTTATATCATTTTAAATTTTAATTCAGTCTTAAAAACATTTTCTTATCCATTTTTAATTTGATTTTGAAATTATCTCTCTTTACCAATTCACTACTCATGACGAGAATACCTTTCAATGAAGAGTGACTTAAAATCCTTTCATTCCATGTTTATTATTACTTATAGTACTTAGTGATTCTAATCGTTGAATACTATTAATATGCACCTTATGAGAGATTATAGACTTCCATGACCACATTTTCCTTTTAATTTCATTCTAACGAGATTATTATCTTATCTATGAAACTTATCCATTGATCATCTAAAAATATATTTTTAGCCATATTTAATGATAGTGGTTACTCACACATGAAGAATTATAATATTATTACACCCAATTAGGGATCAACATGATACTCTATACTCGAAAGGCTATCTCTCACAACTCAAGTCAGCTACACGAATATTGTTATTATTTCTTCATTTATAGATTCATCAATAGGTCCACCTCCAAATTTTTTATAATTTCTATGAGAGAATCCCGACATGGGACATGGTCATTGATAATTTTCCAATTAATTATACTAGGAACCATTTTTAAAAAATATAATACACTATATTAGGTCACAAATTTATGAAAATAATGTTTAATCCAAATAATATTGAAATTAAATACATAGATCGAAAAATTTATGCTTCATATTATCTCATAACCACAAAAAAGACTTTTTGGGAGATTTTTAAAATATTAAAAAAATTAAAACCCAACATAATGGTTTGTAAATAATATTGAAGTTATCATATACATCACCCCTAGGAGTATTAACATAGGTGTGCAGTAAGGCCCATTTTCATTTACTATAGAATTATAAAGTAAAACATGATATTCATTTTTTAAATTTAATTACCCAATGTACATCTATTCTAAAACCACACCCACATATAATATACATATTGGGGGGTATTTTTAGGGAAACAACATAATATATACCATACCATAACCGTATAATGATCTTCTATATGTATCCTCAATGTTCATCATAGTGTTATATTTTTTAATATATAATTACTAAATTTAGTTTGTATGATTTTTATTAATATTAATATAATAACAATCGTAAATACCCCAAACATTGTATCCTAGAGTTGTTTGTTACACTATTAAATTGGCACTTGTTATAAGGTACATTATCATGATGTTCTGAATAGTTTTTTTAGTCTTAGTAAACTACATACATAATTTAATTTCTCATACATTTTAAATCATCAAACAATAAATTTTTATTATTTAAGGACTCCATTATTCCTCATATAATATACATTTATATCAATAAAAAACATCCGAATATCCTAGGTAAAATGAAACATATAAAATGGGTGACATTGGATTCATAGTAAGGGTAAGAATTTTGCAGAAGATAAAAAAAATATTAATGATAATAAATATGGAAAGGTAAATAAATAAAAAAACACACCATATCAGTAATAAACTGTGCATAATAAGGTAAAAATTAATTATGATCAAATAAATCCGTGTAAATAAACATATATTATTTGAACTTATACAAGGGTATTTTATATACTAGATTAATAAAATGGAAATTTTTAACTGATCTCATAGTGATGGATATCATAATGTAGGATATATAAAACATATTGTCAAGACCACTCACAATAATGTTCAAATATATGTTTGGAGACCCATTTAATTTAGCCAATCGATTTATCCCATGAGTCCAGTTGATGCATTAAGAGGATATTTATAACCAGGTCACACCCATCAATTTCTAAGTCTAATTCATATCTAATTTGAATGGGGTGAAGCATAATACATTTAATTATTAATATTTATAAATTAACAAATGGAATATTAATATATACAATAATAAAATAAAAGTAATTATAAACTATCCAGAGTAATATGATGAATGGTAATACAATTGTACATACTCAGAAAAAATGATCACAATAAATAAATATAAATAATAAGTATGACATCAACACAATATATCCACAGTGTATCAAAAGTAAAATATTTTGTTGATGTCATTGATTAATAGAAATACCATGTTGATATCTTTAAGAACTTTTTTGGAAAATAACATCTTTATTTTTAAAATATACATAAAAAATCACAACAAATTTTAAAATTAATGTTTTATAAAATAACATTGGGAAAATGTAAAATATATTTTAAATTATGGATTTTTTATGAATTTTGAAAACTCCATTCTTGCTATATATGTTAAAATAATATTCCAACAAATTTTTTGATAAAATCCATATGATCCTTATTTAGAAAATAGCACGAATATTACGTTGAAAAAAAGTTAAAAAATTAAAAAAGGGTAAAAATTAATTTAATAATTTAAATTTATAATGATAAAAACATTTTTAATTCATTTTTTAGAAAAAATAGTTTGGGAAGAAAAACGAATTTTCAACTGAAAAGATATATTAAGAAATATGTTTTAAAAAGAAATATCTCATTAAATTTAAAAAGAAAAAAGGGTTTATATGACACTATTACTTGAAAATGTCCGTAAATAAACATAGTATAACTATATATATTTATTAAAAGTTATAAAAATAAATTAATTACCCAATGTGAGACTTAAATAAGAAAAATCCCAAATAATGATTACACATTGAAATAAACGCTAACCACTTTGGTGAATTCTTAATCATATGCCCCATTCATTAAATAATTAAAAAAATAAATCTATAATAACCTTGGGGTAATGATACTGAGGATATAGTATATTAAAGGTAAAATATATACACCATTCTATGAAATAATTGGTGAATATGGCATATGTCTCAAAAAAGTAAAAAGTGATCCAAGAAACCCTTACATTAGGTTTGTCTTCCTTCACATGTGTTCAAAACTTCTGTTTAATAAATACATGTTTATAATACATCTATTAATGAACCATAATAATATATATCTTACAATAAATTATTTTCTTATAGTTTTTTTCACATGTTTGTTAATAATTTTTTGTTAAAATATCTGTTTTGGTGGATTATTGCTCATTTTTCATGTATGTTTTTGTTTTAAAATTTTCGTACTTTTACTTTTTTAATGGTTATATCATATATCCAATTTTAAACAATATATATATAATATATATTCATTATATATTCTTATATAGTAATATATTAATTTTATAGATATAAAATTTCTTACTTCATTCATGGAGATAATAATTTATATATATGCATGAACGTTGTTTCCATTTTTGTCTACACGTGTAATGAATGAAAATAAATAATAATTAATATTCCACATATAATTATTGTTTTATATATTTCATATGTATTTAAATAATTTTTACCATCTACATAAAAATAATGTGAAAAAAAATTAATATCTCTATGTCGAGGTGGTAACTCGTACACACGAGTGACATTATTATTTTCCAACAGATTGGATGTTAAGAATTTTTATATTATATTTTATTTAAAAAATATTAATTTGATAATAATTATCACATATATTCAATAAATATATCTTTATTACCTGTCCTGTAAAGTGTAATAGAAAAATGAAACACTTCACTTTGTGAGGTGGTAGTTCGTCACACACATGAGTGATGTTATCATATCCCCATCAAGATAGAAAGTAAAAAAGGTGTATATGAATTTAAGAAGTATAATAATTTCATTAATATCATATAAAATAATTAATTATATATTTTTATCCATCCTTGAATGGTTGTGATGGAAAAAATATTACATCTATTTGATTGGTGGTAGACCATCGTACAAAAGATCCATTGTTTCATTTAACATTTGATGGAAGTGGAGATTAATAGGGGTTATTAAATTTATAAAATAATATCTCAGTATATAGAATAAAATTTTTATTATAATATCTTATTTTGAGATGTCATTACGGTGGTGGATGATGAAATAATCAAATACACTCTTTAATGAATTTTATATTTTCTTCAAAGATCCTATTTTGGCTAATGAATAAATACTACATATAAGTGATTAATAATAAAATTAATTCCTATAGGTTGTGGGTAGTGAATTAGAGAAGATATTGGGTTATGTATTGGCTAAAACAAATGGTTTTTAAAATGAGAGTAATGCACAAGATGGGGTGGACTTTTATAAGTGGGGGAGAGGACAAATATGGTTTTTTCTAAAACATAAAGAGATAACCACATTTTCCAAATAAATAAAATCAAACCAAATTTTCATTCTAGAACCATAGTTATTATATATTATAATTACTTCTATTAAATATGTTTTAATAATTTTTAGGCCATTTTATCCATTATATTAATTTTTTAACCCATGATATACATAAATTTACCACAACTGTTATAATCATTATAGTTAAAAATTATTTTTAGCGAATTGGTGTATATAAATTATGATTATATTAAAATTTAGAATCCATTTTTAAAAATTCAATATATATATGTTTAATAATTCAATTTAAATTTTAGTAGCACACATAATGAAAGAGCAGTTTACTGAAGAGAATATTCTTATAACATTATAATTTTTTTATGTCATAAGTCAATGTGAAATTTATTAGAATGAATGAAAATAGTTAAATAATATTATAATTTATCTATATTTTTTAAAAAAATTAATTTAGAATTGTACTTTATAAATAATATAAAAGAAACATAGTTTTTCAATAAACATTTGTATTTTTTCACTACATATTAAAAAATTAATATTTTCTAAGGAATCCAAACAATCACCCACTGATAATGTTTAAATTTAAATTTTATAAATGATTATTTGTGAGATATCCATTATAAAATTTTTGGAAATAAAATTTTAATTATATTTTATATTCACGAGCAAACCTCCTTGTAGAAAAAATGTGGCTATGAAAAAAGAGCATTTTCAGTCAAATAATACTTATTTTATTTCTAATTCATATATATCCATTTAATTTATTATTAACCATATAATTTTCTTAAATTATAAGTAACTATTATTAATTACCATATTAATGTCTAGGTTATAATTATCATGTTTAAATAATTATTTTTTTATATAGTATCGAGCATAGAAAAATCCTCGTGATAAATGAATTTCAATCCATCAAAGATATTTAATTTATGTAAAATAAAATATATCCAAAATTTTGAGGGTGATTCATTATTTTCTAATCATGGAATTTCATGTCCTACATGAAATAGAACATGGTGATATTATTTTAAAACACTAGGGTTCTATATTTCACATATATTCATATCAAAATTGAGTTAATGAAGATTATTTATAACCCAACAAAATGAAATAGAGCAGCAAAACCCTTTACTAGTTGGTATGTTTCAAATCAAATACCATTGGTTTTAATTATTCTAATTGAAACTAAAAATACCATGAACATTCAAGTATTCATTATATTATATGAAAATTGTAAATATATACACCATATAAAATAAATAAGGGTCACAATATTAAAATATTATTTAATAAAGAGAAATTTAGATGATGTCCCTTACCTCAATTCTAGAATTTCCATGTATATCCATTCAATCTGGTATAATATCATTACATCAACTGTTCAATTTCCTAATATCATTTTATAGGTTTGGTAAATTATAATTAAATCATTAATTTTGTTTGTTTTTATGGAAATATTTAAAAATTTAATCTATTAATACAGTATCGGTTGTTTTGGGGGAATTTAGATCATATTTTAATAAAATATTATGTATATTAAATATCGTCAGATAGGAAATAAAACAATATATTGAAAATAATTATCATGAAATATTTATCTTAATCTTATATCAATTATACATCTAAAATCATTCATTAATATGGTTATGAGAAATTATATACATTACAATCATAAGGAAGACATGCCATATATTTTCATGAGTAACGTTTTTATTTTTTAATGGTCATTATAAGAAATAATAAATATTATTTTATATATAAATAATGACCAAAATATCATAAATAATTTTTCTCTCTCATCATACGTTTATAAATCATTAATTTTATGTGGTGATGAAAAATAATCACATCGGTTTGTGGAGGCGGTAGTCCACACATACACACGAATGCTGATATCATTTTTCATTAAGTTGATAAGTAAGAAATAAAATGATATTGTAATTTTTATAGGTCTATATATTTGATAAAAAACATAATTATTTTATATATATAATATATATTCATTAAATTTTTCCTTATTATCTTCTATGTAAAGCCTTAGTTAAAAAATGAATCACATTGCATCGGGAGATGATAACTCCTATTACACTCAAGTAACATTATCATATCCCCCACATAACAAAAAGTAAGAATGTATATGTGATATATTAACTCAAAAAGATTAAATATGTTAATTATATCATATAAATAATTTAAATCAGTTATTATATATTGTTGTAAGTTGCGATGATGGAAAATTAATTATATAATTTTACGAGGAGGTAGACCACCATACACTCGAATGATGATTTGATGTCCCATTTGATTGAAGAGAACATCCATTTATGTAATTCAATTTATAAAAGAAAATATATTTATACAATAGATTAATTTTTTATTATATAAGTAAAATTTATGATGATTTGATATAGGTGGAGGTAGAAATAAAATAAAGATGATTGGTTAAGAAGAATATATCTTATTTAGACTTTCTCTTTACAAATAAACCAAAAGTCTTCTTAGGACGACATTACAATAAAATTATCAAATATAGGTAGTTTGGAGGGAATTAAAAAAGTGAATTGAGAAGATATTCAATATCTAAAAATTATTTTATGGTGTGAAGTGGATAGTGTAGGGGTTGACCTTTTATAACTAAGGTGAGTGGTACACTCAAATGTTTTGAAAAGAAAAATGTGTACCTAGGTTTTTCCAATGAAAAAGGCTCAAACATAGACCTTTATCAATCCTTATAAATTATAAGTTTAAAATATTTCCATAAAATAGATTTTATAGACGTTTTTATATCATTTTATACATTATCTGTTTAGCTTAACCCTTAGTAAATCTAGTTTTACCTTAACTATAGTAACATATATTTACTATTTGCAGTATTCATTATAACTAAAAATATACTTAACATATTTTATAATTTGAATTATTGTAAATAAAAATATGAATAAATTTTACACTATTCAATTCTCATAATTGGATGAATTTAATTTACTGTTCAACCCATTGTTATGTCAAAAAAAATTTAATTCAAGAGGTGTATTTTTCAAAAAACAGATGACTTTATATTAATTCAATGAGTAGTAATAATGATTATATAAATTTAAATTCATATTTATAGATATATAGTTTTTAAATAAAATTTAAATTATTCCTAATTTGGGGTTATAGTAATTAACTAAAATGGTGGAATGTTAAGCACTATAAAACAATGTTTATAAAAATCATGTTTTTAACCCAAAAAATCAACCTATAATAACATCCAATATAATGCTTATTAAAATAAAATTAAGCATATTACATATTAATAAATAATAATTATGTTACATTAAATCATATTTTAAACATAATATATAATTAATGTTACTTAATTGAATAAAAATAAAAGGAAATTTTACAGAAGATGATATTTTGAACTATTTACTAAAAAATCCATATTTTATACACATTTACAAAATATTCCCATATTTTAATTATTATAGTAATATTTGTGAAAATTGATAATATTTTAAGAAATTAATTTTTGAAATAACTATAAATTATTTATAATGATTTCTCAGAAAATAAATTAAAACCATTTTTGAACAAAACACATTTTGGAGAATAAAATTATTTTTCTAAAAAATAATTAATTATTTAAAAATATTTTTTAATAAAATTATATTTAGTAGTAAATTTTTATTCATTTAATAATTTTTAATACTATTCATTTCATCCAATTTTTTAATGGTAATGTTTTTCTTGGGATGTTTAAACTAAAGATAAAATTTTCTCTAAGCTATTAAATAGATTCTTTTTATTCGAATGGAAATATATAATAATGTCCTTGAGTATTTTCTACAAATAAAATATCATTTTTCCATTTCATATATTCAATCATACAAGAATTTCATCATTAAAAATGTTGTAATTTTACACTTTTAATTATTTAATTTAGTAATTTTGGTATAGTTTTTAATTTTTACAATCACACAATCTTCAAATTGACATTACATTTTTATATAATGTTATGTGAATTCATAATAATATAAAATTTACATTCATTGAATAATATTATATGGAACAAATGATTCAATGAAATTTTTATTTTATTTATGATTCTTTTCTAAAACCATATATTTATATATTTATACATTTTAAAATAATATTATAAAAATTATAAATTATATTTTTTATTATTTTTCTATAGAATATTTCAATGTTATTCTACATTATTTTGAATTAATATTAGTAATGATTAATTTTTATATTATTTAACTATGGATCTGTATCGATGAAATCATCCATTTTATTTCTCTAGTTGATAGATTTACAAATGATGTTTTATGAAACCCATTTTCATTCTCAATGGTAAATTATTTTATGATGGATTTACAATGTTTTCATGTTCCATTAAAATATATTTGTATGTTTTATTATTATTTCATATGTGTTATTAGAATTAGATACCCCGCCAATGAATTGGGTTATGATTTATATCACATAAGATGATATGTGAGGGATTGGGAAGTAAATCTAATAAATTTCGTTTATTTGATTGGGGGTGCCATCACCATCCCATAAGTTTATGGGAATGGTATGTAAACCCATTCCTATATATGATGATGGTCATTATATTGATAATTGAGATAATAAATTATTTTTTAGGCCAAAAGTTGTATCATATTCACAAGCATTGTTTCCTGGGATTATGATTATTATGTAATTCATTGACATTACATGGTCATGGTATATGATATGATTTAATGATAATTCATTTATGATTATATGTACATATTTTGTGGTCTATGTTATTATATCACGATTTATTATCAATTATTAGGAATCCATGTTCTATATAGTTAGTTATTTATTACATTTTATTTTTCATTCACATTTCAATGATATAATCATCAATGAAACATTGATACTTCTTCTATTAATTAGAATTTAAGATCACCCTTTTTATATATCATTTTTCCCTAAGAAACTATTTCCATGAATACGTAATGAAACAAAATCACGTGTGAAAAATATTATAATATATTTTGATGATTTATTATGTAATAATATGTTTGTTATGGAAATATCTAAATATATTAACCTTTTTGGAAATGTGGGTGTGATTTATTTTAAAATGTTTTAGTTGATTATGTATAATGTTTTAATTTTTATATATGTTGTGGATGGGGAATCCTAATCCACTTTAGTGTAGTGATTAGTTATTTTTTGTTATTAGATTAAGTGTATATGATAATATAACTTAAAGAAACATAGGCCGAATCAAATGAGTTTTGCGTATAATTGATTGTGTCATAGGTTGAAATAACACAATCAAATTTTAGAATATGTTTGGAACAATTCTTTAATTAAAATAATTTTTTAATATAATATAATAATTATTTAAACTAATCCTTGTGATTTAGTTTATGCCAATAGGTATGTGGAATATCCTATTATTGAATCCCTAAAACACCTATGACCATTATCCTTTAGTTGATATTTTAATTAATTAACATCTGATATTAGATTAGTATATAAGAAAATATATGTTTTCATACTTCAATCACATAAGATTCATATTGTATTGACACCATTGTAATGGGGAAGTGGGTAAATGTTTCACATTTATCAACACATTTTATGATAAGGAACAACTATAATCACTCATTCACATGTATGAATATTATTAAATTTTATTGAATGTCATTTGAAAAAAACGGAGGAAATAAATAATCTCAGCATAATCCTATTATGGGGGGGAAACGTTAATTTATTAGTCTTAACAATGAAAATTAGTTTTATATCTCATGAAAAATTATGTCTTATTTTATTTTAAACTTACATATACCTTTACTCATTTTAATTAGTGAAATAATATTTAAATATGAAGGGAAACATTTTTCATGGTGAAGAGAATTAAATGACATTGATGATTAGAGTATACATTATAATATCATTCATTTCTGTCGAGATAATTTTTATTTAACATTTCACATTATATTAATGAAATTTATTTGAATTCCATATATAAATAAATGAATATGATAAGAAAAAAATTATTTCCATAACTTGTAATAGAAAATTATTTATAAATGATATGCAATCACTTTTCTTAATTTATAACCAAAAATCATTAATGTAATACAATCATATCTTATAATCATTGGGACTATAACGATTATTTTAGGGTTACATAAAATTATTAACCATATAATATCAATGAATAAATACTATCCAAAGACATAATTAATTTAAAATATATGTAATCCTTTAAGTATTTGGATGAACATAAAAAGTTAAATAAATTAATATACATCATAAAATATAATGGATTAATGAGATTCATTATTTTATATTAATAAGAGTTCATTTATATGTACATGTATGTATGCATTGGGAAAAGTTATATACATTGTTTGAAAAATATCATCACATATACCCTTCAATATATATCCAATTTGAAACCGTTTTGTTACAAATATTTTTACAAGAAAAACAATTTGTATAAATTAAAAGATATGTTATGGAAAATAATTTTTTTGGTTTATATAAAAAAATAATTACTATTTATAAAAAATTTGTGAAATTATTATACATTGATATTTATTCTCTTATAAAAAGGGTATATATATTCTTAATATCAAAATTTACTATTTACTATGTACAATATATTTATATAATAAGAATTATATCACCTGTAATAAATTATATGAATGAAATTTATATATATATATATATACATATTTTTTTATGATGTATATTAAAAAAAATTAAAATTATTTTTAAAAATTGGAGTCTTAATTTATAATGATTAAATAAAAATTATGTAGCTGGTACATTTTTTATTTTTTAAAGGAAATAATTTACCGTGTTACTATGGTAAATGTAAAATGAACTAAAAATAGTAAATATTAACTAAAAATGGAAAATAATATATTAAACCATATCTATATATTTTTTTATGATGATATGAATTCACCAAACCCGCTATTTTTCAACATTGGATCCTATATACTTATAAAATTACATCATTAAGTACTAATGAATGGATATTTGTTTAAATTCCTTCAAACATGCCTTTTAAAGGACCCCTTATTTTCCCCCTTTTATCCAAAATTTTATTTTAGTTTTATGTTTAATAGATAACCAAATTACATAGTTTGATGTATTATTAATCATTTTATGGATTTTAATCCAAAGAAGGTGGCTCAAGTCCTTCTTCTTAAAGGAGCACATTGAAAGGAGAACAAAATTAATCAAAGTATGTGGTTATTCACTATCTATTACAATTATATTCATAGTAAAACTCTTTATAAATATCATTAAACACAATAATTATTTTTTATTAAAATTATTATGATTTTTTTTAGAAATTATTTTACAGTAATATAAATCCATACTCTTACCATTAATTATGATATCATGTTTTTTGGTTTTTCAAACACGTATATAAACAAGGATATATTATCTTCACCAATTACGATATATATTAATATAAATAAAATATAAAATTAATATATGTTTTTAAATAAAAATTTATAATTTATATAAGGTTTTAGAAGGAAGACAAAAATTATAAATATTATTTTAAATTAATACGTTATTATAATTAAAATTAATTTAAATATTTATGTAACTAATTCCATTCATAAAAACCAAAAAAATTAAATAAAATGAATTTAGTATCATATAAATATCTACATAAAAATTCTTTTGATACCAATAATGATATTTTAATTGTGATCATTTTATCAAGGGACGATGATTGTTATTTTGATATTATTAATTTTATAAAATAATCAATAATGATGAAATAATATGATTTAAATAAAAAATATAGTCGTAATAAAAAATTATAATTGATTATTATAAATGGTAAAATATATTAACAAATTTCTGAAATAGGTGATTATGATTACTATATTTATTATACCAGGATTAGATCAGATTCGAAGAAGTTTGGATTAAAGGTAAGAGTTTATCTCCCAATCATTCCTTTTTACTTGAGATCGTCAGTTTCTGAGATTATATTTATAGAATATTTATTTACATTACATATAATTCCCATTTTTATTAAAATACAATATTTTTAGGCTTTATATATATTCCTATCATTTCCACTATCATTGAATCTTAGTTCACCTGAATTTTCACTTGTAATGGTAAATGTTTACAACTATTTATTCATTGGAATAATTTTCTTCCATGTACTAGTTTATTATTTTGTGACATGTGTATATTTTTAATAATTTTATAGACTTCTATGATAACTTAATTTATTCTTTTAATGGTTTGAAATTATTATAAAAATGGTGAGAAATGAATCATTTTTATCTTTCATCTATAATGTATTCTAATCGGTCACATTGCCCCACCATTTTTTAATATGTTGATTTTGAATCTTCCAATAAATTGCCTAATTGTTCTTGAATTAATATTTTTAGGATAACATTATTTTATGGAACCAATTATTTATAAATTATTTAATTTCAAATTTACATATAAAATTATAATGGATATTTCTTATTTTTTGATAATTTTAAAATTTTCATAGAAATTGGTTTTCATAGATATCAATATCCTTTAATATTTTCTATATATCATTGGGGATATATGATAATGAAATCATCCACATTATTTCTCTCAATGAATTATTTTATTATAAATTTTTTTATAAACCCCATTTTAATTCTCATTAGTTAATTATGTTGTGATAGATTTATGATTATTTAATGTTCATGTGGAACATATATGTAAGTTATTTAATTATTTAGAGGTTGGTCCAATAATTATATAACACTCTTATGCATTGTGTAAATATTTATATCTTATGAGATGATATGTTAGGGATTGGGGATTAAAGATAATTCATTAGGATTTAGGAAATGATTAGTGAAACCAATCTCCAATGATTATTGGGAATGGGGAGTGAACTAAATACACTATGTGAAAATGGAATTTTTAGCAATACATGACCTGAAAAATTATTTTATTACCTACTGTTTCATCCATATTCCCATGTTATGTTTCCTTGACTCGTGATTATTGCATAATTCTTCCTTATTCTTATTTGGTGGTATATTGTATACTTTCATAAGTTAAATTTTATAGTTATATATTATTATAATGTGGTCTATGTTCTTATATAATTTTTTATGGTCAATACTAATGAATCTATGTTCTTTTTAATTTTCTATTTCACCAATTTTCAGGTTCTCTAACATATTTATGATTTAATACTATAATTATCATTGATATGTGTTTCCATTACTAGTTTATTGAGATCAAAATTTTATTATGTTTATTATTTCTATTAGGACATGTTATCATGAAAAAGTCTAAAAATAAATCATGTGTTGGTGATTTTGAGGGAGAAATAGAATCGTTATCAATTGATAGATCGTTTATTCAACCAATATCTAAATACTCTAAACATATGGTATGAAGGTATTATTCATTAGGAGATATAGTATAATATTTTTATAATGTTGTAATATATATATATATATATATATATATATATATATTATGGTTCGTTCATTTATATTTTACTTTTAGAGATAATGCATTCCATGAATTTTATAAAATTCAACTATTACTATAAAAAAGATGGTTAAAACATGAAAAAGACCATAAATTTTAAAATAGACAACAAAATATATGTTTCGTTCACTAATTTTTATACTATAAATTTTAATATAAAACTCATTCCTTAAAGCATTAATGGTGGATTTAATGTTTTTATTAATCTTACGAGAAAAAATATATCACATAGATCTAGAATAATATAATATAAAATTTGAAATTGATTTTATGATATCTTTTCTTTATATAAAATTATTTTGATACTCAACTTCTATTATTGTAATAGTATATTCCTAGGCTTTATCCATTTTAAGAATTTTTGGTATATTCCTTTGGTGTTTGGGGTATTGATTTGAATGCTGCCACATATCCTTGAAATTAAATGCTTTGACCATAATAAATTATATATTTAATATATTTACTTTAGGATATGGTATTTATTTCATTTATCTTTACATTTACAACAATCGTGTAAGGTCTTTGAGAAATTCCCTAGTGTTTCATTCCATAATTAAATCATTTAGAAATTCTATTCTTCAATTATTCTCCTTTTCCAAATTTATATCATCATGGAACATAACCATATTTTTATTATCATTCATTCAATTAAATATATAATTCTTGTTAAAATTTTTATCCACACTTATTGTATATTTTACTATCTCTTTATAATATAATTTTTTGAGAGACTGATTCCCTTTAAAGAATTGGTTTTAGTCCATAAATGAAGTGATCGATATCGCTTTCCAAAAGGAGTAAATTATTTGTAGCATGTCTTGAAAACCTTGTAATGTTATCCTCATACTCATTTGTATCTCCCTGAATATTTAGATTTAAATAATACTATGCATGATATTTTATATAACAAATAATATCAATATTTAAGCAAATTGAGACATGCAAAAAAATATTAGAATATAAATGGAAATTTAATATACAAACTATCAAGTTTGGGATGTTAATTGTAATTACCACATAATGATAAATATGTATAACAGTATAATATAATTCAATTTTTTTGATTAAAAATATATAAATTTAGTGAGTTTTTAGTAATTTCATTTATGGTTCAAAAATTATTTTTCTTCAAAAATGTGTTTTATTATTTTTTTGATAAAATATTATAATTATTTTGTATCAATTTTAGAAATATTATTTTATAAAAAAGATATAATTTTGGAAATAATATTTCCAAAATTATCTTATATCAATTAATTTATAATTTATTGAGATTTTTTTTTGAAAATTATAGTCAAAATTACTAATTTTCATTTAAAACTGTATTTTATTTTTGATCACACATAAAGACCCATTTTGATTCAAATGGTTACAGAGTAAAATTAGTTTCCAAATATTTTTTGTATTCCAGTTATGGTAATTGGAATAAATTTTAATCCATATTTTGTATAAATACATTTTTTATATAATAAGTCATTTTTTGGAAAAACACACTCCATCGCATTGTGTGGGTTTACTTTCATATTAAATCTGACCATTTTTTATATAATTTGATAAAATTGTTTATATATTTTTATTTTTGATAATTAATTTTTGGTAAATACATGTCATTTATTTTTTCCATTATTAATAGTAAGTATACTAAATAGTTATTACAATAGAAAGGGGTAAATCGTTGTATTAATGTAAAAATTGACCTGAAAAGAATTTATAATATTATTAAAAATAATATTCTCCCTATTATAATAATGAATTTCATCCATCATTATCTAATTTTTAATTTTATGTCCACATGGATCCCTTTTATTGTTAATGACCTATATAATATTTTATGTAATGAAAAATATGAAATATCACTCTCTCTTTTAAATTTCTTTTATTTGATCACATAGAGAAAAATAATTTCTAAACAAAAATTAATAGTTATATTTTGAATAGTAAAATTATTTTTATTATAGAACCCTATGGTTTTAAAAATAAATTAAATTCATGAAATACTAAGTCTCTACATAAAGAAACATTATTATAGTATAATCATTAAATACAATTTCCTACTTCTATGATTTGAATTTTGAAAAATAGACATATATGGTTGTGATCATAATGTTTTTTGGACTCTCATAGGAAAAACATAATTTTTTGTGAATAATAACCTGTCCATATGAATTTTAATATTACCATCAGGAATATTTATATCACCAAATGATTAGTGACCTCCCCAATAAATGTATTTATAATAATTTATGATACATAGATTAATATTTCCACGTGTTATAAATTAGTTACAATTATTAAATTGTTAAATTTGAAATAAATGATGACTTCATTTAAAAATATTTTTTCTCATATTTTGAAATTTTTTTCAATAAATATAAATTTTTTAATTATACACATTCAAAAAAATGGTTAGTGATATTTTTTTGGATTTTTCTGAAAAAAAAGAATTTTTGATGAATAATGAAATTCTGTAATTTATGAAATATGATAAATAAATCAACTTATATAACATACTAGAGTCATGGATTATGCAAATGGAAATTTTTTCGAAATTTGATTCACTTTTTACTATTATGGTTCACACTATTCAAGAATATTCAAATTGTTGAGCAAGAATATTTAATTATTGATTATAACAATGGAAAACCCCTCCTCTTCTCCACTATAAATACCATCCTCAAACTCTTCTTCCTGTAATACCTCTCAACATTTTACCATTATCCAAATTATGCCTAATTCCATTACCAATGATCATTCCCATGTCTATGACCTATTGGTCTCACCAAAATCACAAAACCAAAGGACATAAAAATGATCTCAAGGAGAAGACATCAAGAGGTAAAAATATTATTTCTTCTTCATGTGTTTTTCAATTATTTTATTTTTATATACACTCTTCCCCTCTATTTATCTAAGATGCCTAAACTCTACAATATTACATATAATTTGTAATTTTAACATGTTTATGGAAAAATTCACCAGCATTCTTCATATCCTCTTCCCATTTTTATTAAAATATAAACAATATCAGTGATTTGTCGATTTACATGCATTGTGGATGATGCGTCTTTAATTTCATCTACAACAGTAATTAAATAATAAAGTAAAAAAATTTAATGTTTGAAATATATTTTAATATCTATTATGTGACATATTTTATGTTTAAAAATTAACTTATATTCATAATTACAGTGGTATAAGATGAAACATATTCCTGGTTTTCAGAGAACCACCAAAATGATCTAAATGAATATCACTAAAAACTTTTCAATGATTAATCATCATTCAATATAACCAATATTATTCATGGAATCATTTAATACTATGTAATTATATTAATAAAATTTCATTCCACTTCATTATTTTGTCTTCCATTTGACAAGAAAATCATTTACAATCCGACCATGTAAATCATGTAAAGAAATCACCCAAAACAATGAAAATAACAAAATATTAATAATAAATGGGTCAAATGATGTTATAAAATGATAATATAATGTATTATAAACATTATAATTATACTATAAATATTAATAACACCATTTTAATGATTATACAAGATATTTAATTATGTTCGTGCTAAGACAAGCCCAATGTAAGGGTATTTGTAACCCAATTTCCATCATTTGGGTAATCATTCTAAATTATTCTTTATGTGGTTTTAAGATTAATTGAGTAAAGAATTTTTTTATATTATGTGTATTTATTGTATGTATAAACATTTCTTTCATTATTTTAATTATCACATTAATTCTATAATATTTTTAGGGGAATTTTTTAAAAAAATCATCTTTTAGAATTCTATTTTACAAAATTTAAAAGCAATGTTTTTATGAAAGAATGCATGTTTTATGAGTATATTATTTTTCATATGAATTTTTTATGATGATGGGTGTGAGAAATAAATCCCTAGAATGAATTAGGATTGTGTATGATAGAGTTCAGTTGTATAGTTACTCCATGTGTACCTGCGATGGTTACATCATAAGGTAGCTATGACGATTACATTGTAAGGTAGCCATAAGGGTTACAAATCCCAAGATAGTTATGAGGGATAAAAAAATGTTTTTAATTAAAACTATATAACATTATCTTTTTATCATTTCTATAATGTTTTATAGAAATATAATGTTTCACAATGTAACTATATATGAGTGAGAACTATGTCTTTTTGAAAATGATTGAATATGTTTATAAGTCTTCATAGATTAATGGTTTCATGCCTTATTTTTATATCCCTTACTGTGATTTTCATGCGCATACATTGTTTTTAAAGTATTTTCACAAGTTATAAGGATGTGTAAGAGAAAAAAGAAAGTCATGTTAAATGTTATAATGATTTTTAATGATTTCATGTTGTTGTTTTGTGTTAAAACTTTTATCGTTTGGAAGAAATAGATACAGTTATTATGGTACTTAGTTTTTATACATATTGGTTGATATGTATATGTTATGTCCAAAATTTTTAAAAATATAAACTAAAATTATCTTTTGAAATGTAAAGAATTTAAATCTAGTTAAAATATATAGATAATTTAATGTCTAATGTTGGGTCCCTATAGTTGGTAATAGATCACGGTTTAGATTACATAGGAGTTAGTATGATGTAAATAAATACCATTAATGATTTTGATCTTATGATTATGTTGAAATGGTATAGAATTTTAATATTTCCTTATTTCTTTATCATTGATATATCTATTTAGAATATTATTCCGCCAAATAAATAAGGAAGCTAAATTCAGAATGAACAACAAGGCTGATATCATTCTGAATATTCAACCACGAATGGTTGGAATTGGAATTGAGTAGTTTGTGACATTGAATTCATAGGTGATTCAATCAATAAATGTTGTTTCAATACATTTAATAGAGCAAGCAGAGTTACCAAAAAGAAACATGATGATTTTGGATCATATTATAAGGAAACAACATCATAATTTCAATGGATGTCTTGACATAGTAGCGGATGAAGGATGGATTGAATCAATTGAAAAGATATCTGATGATAAGGGATGGTCATATATTCCAAAGGATAATATTTCCATGTATCATTGAATAGTTGAAGAGAATCAATGGTGGTAAATGGTCATTAATGTCATGGATAGAGAAAGATATTGAAGGCATTTAATGTGATTAAATTTAAATCATTTTCCATGGAAAATATATTCCTAATGAGGTTCATCTTATGATGGATAAGAAATTACATTAATTGAGTAAAAAAGAATAAGATTCAGTATCCATGTATGAAAAAAACCTCACCCGACAGGTATGGTATTTTAAAAATCTTATTTGAGATATTAATATAAAAATCAATCTCTTTTATATAGGATTGAAATCACGATACTGAAGGGAATCAGCCGCCTGATAATTCAAATGTTATGAGAAAATTGTATAATGTTCTGAGTGTATAGAAATAGAGTCTACTGATAATCACAATTACTATGGAAAAAATGGAAAATTTGATCCAGAAGGAATGCAATGGGTGAGAATAAATCAATGAATTCTGATAGATAGAATGTCTTGTTTATAGTTTGTGAAAAGTGGGGTAAACAGAACCCAGTCAAATGACTTACCAAAGATAATAATTGTTTTTATGTGTTATGTTTGGACATATGGATTGATATTTTAATATAAAATTATCTTAATATTAGATATGATAATAAAATATAATTTTTTTAAATGTAGTTAGATGGGTCATTGTGAAAATATCTTCCTAAAGAACGATCTGAGTGATGGAAAGCAACAAGACTGTAAGTAGAAAGGTGAAGTGATATCCTCTGAAACTACATCAATAGATTTCATTCCATCCAATAAAGTGGTATCATACACTTAGATTGTTGACTCATATTTTTATAAATTCATGTTTGATACAAGGTTTAGACATTCCATTATTTCATGTTTGATATCCTTTGTAATCATGGATTTTATGAATAGATTATTTTATGATTTTATGGATATGTTTGTGGTTTTTACTAATGTAATTATATTATATTCTAGAAGTAAATAGGATAATTAAAAACATT
Source organism: Viscum album (assembly GCA_963277665.1). NCBI lineage: Eukaryota > Viridiplantae > Streptophyta > Magnoliopsida > Santalales > Viscaceae > Viscum > Viscum album. Next base: position 794,525,644 of record OY728164.1, read on the forward strand.
TATGGGTTGTTTTGAAAACTATAATAGAAATTTTACTATATGGGAAGATCAGAATGCTTAATTATTAGTTGCAAAAAATTTCATTCCATGGTCACACTATTTCTAAATATGGAATAACTATTGATCATATTAAAACAAAATTTGATAAAGAATGGAAAAGATGAATAAATATAATTGAGATTCGTAGTTTCTTGATTTGGATAGATATTAATAAAGGATTGTTGATATATATTCTTAGTTACCTATTCCACTGACTATTTCAACTCATAAATGAGTTAAATTTATTTTGAAAATGTAATGTGATGATTTTTTTTAGTAATTGAAAATAATATTTTTAAATGCTCCAGTTCTGACCCTACCTTCCTGAAATTGAGATTTTTTCATCTTCAATGATTCTTAATTAAAGGGACATGTTTTTGTTTTGATATAGAATGATTTGGTAATTCATTATGCATCAATACACATAAACATAATGAGTTAAATTATCACACACATGATTTAGAATCAGAATATATGGTTTTGACTTTATAAATATAGAGTTATCATTTATACAACACAAAATGTGATATATATAATGAACAGAAAAGTCAAAAGTCTATATTCACTAAAACAAATTGAGCATAAGGATAAGAAGATGGATTGAATTGATAAAATATTATCATTGCGTGATCAATTACCATCATAGAAAATAAAAAAAGTGAAAGATGCCATGAGTAGATAACATCATGTTTCATTAACTATGTTACGAATAGATCAAGAACCATTGATTAATGAATTAATGAAATTTGGATTAAAATTTTTTGGTTTAAGAAATTTATTTATTTTGTTTGAGGTTTCTGTGTATCCATCACAGTATGACAAAATTCAGAATGCATAAATGGAAGATGAGGAGTAATATAAAAAAATCGAATTTGGTAAAATTGATATGTTTCTAGAATTTAACATTTATAAATATTTCGTTTTTATATTTGTAAAAAGAGATTGTGTGACTTATGATTCTTATATAATGAAATACTTTTGTGTGAAACTCATAGTTCTCTATTTTTCATACATCATGGAAGCACAAGGTTGTATAGTGACCTTTGGAAGTATTAATAGTGTTATAGAATGAAAATAGGTATTTCAAAAATTACTGTAAAATGTTTGACATGTTAACAAGTTAATGTAGAGTGGCATTTATTGAAGCGGACACGTCAAATATTACCTGTGTATGTGGAAATGGGTAAATATATACACGGACTTCATTGTGGGACTACTAAATACATCTCGAGGTAATAATGCAATCTAGGATATTGACGATTGACTGACTAAAGATTCTTATTTACTTTCTAACAGAGACAATATGACATTAGATTAGATTTCTAGACTATAACTAAAATATATTTTTAGGTTACATGGAGTTTCTCTTTCCATTATATCTGACTATGATCCTGGGATTTCTTCTATCATTTGGAAAGGCCTTCAGAAGTAATTGGGAATAGAATTAAATTTTAGTATAGATTTTAATCCTCAATCTGAAGTGAGGTCGTAATGGAAAAATCCAAATTCGAAGGATACACTTCATGATTTTTAAATGTATTACCATGGATGTTGGGATAATCATAATTAGTTAATTGAATTTTCATATAATAATAATTTTTAATCAAATATACTGATGGCATATTTTGAGGATTTCTATGGGAAGTGGTGTCGAACTCATGATTTGTTGATGTATTTGGGGAAAATAAGTTGATGGGACCAGAATTTGTAGATAATGTCACTGGGAAAGTGAAGATGATCTAGAAAACCATGAGGACAGGCCATAAAAGGAATAAATGATATACAGAAAACAAGAGTAAATACTTTTCAATTATGGTTAGAGATAATATTTTTTATAGAATCACTCCATGGAAAAGAGGTATGTGATTTGTTAATAAAGGAAATATTTGTCTATGGTTCGTTGGATTTTATGAACTCCTTGGGAATGTTGGACCAGTTTCCTACTGAGTAGCATTGCCTCTGATTTTATCTCAGGTACACACTATTTTTCATGTTTCAATATTCAGAAAGTATGTGGCAGATCCATATAATGTTTTGATCCTAGAAGCAGTTCATCTAGAAGGAACCCTTTCTTATAAAGAGAATCATATTCAGAATCTTGATTGAAGAGAAAAAGTATAGAATAATAAATTATTCCACCAGTTAATGGTTTTTTGGATAAATCCAATGGTTGAAGAAGTATCATGGGAATATGAAAATGATATGAGGGAATGGTACCCTCACTTGTTTAATAAGTAAATAAAATTGTGAGAATTAAATTTCTAGAAAGAGGGGAGGATGTACCACGCCAAGGTTTTAAAAATAAATTGAAATGAATAAGACAATGACTCACTAAATAATGAGTATTTTTTATAAAATAGATATTAAACATAGTTTTTATACTTCTATGAATTGAATTTCATTAAAAGGACATGCACGATTGCTATCAGAATGTTTTTTGGAGTCTGATAGGAAACACATTAATTTTAATGAATAGTGACCTCCCCTTATGAATTTTAATGTTACCATTATGAATATTAATATGGACAAATTAATACTAACGTAACCAAAGAATGTATTTTTAATAATTTTGGGACCTTGATTAATTTTTCATGGAGTTATTAAATCAGTTGTAGTTTTCTTATTTTCATTTTTGAATAAAATTGTGATTTTATTAAGAAAAATTATCATATTTAGAAAATTATTTTTATAATATGGAGTAAAAGTTTAAATTCTACATGTCAAAAAATATTTAGGGTTAATTTTTTGGATTTTTCAAGAAATACTTGAAATTTAATGAGTAGTTGTATTCGATAATTCCTAAAATATTCTAATTAAATGAATTTCTAAATCATTCAAGGGCCATAGATGATGTCAATAGACATTTTTTTAAACTCAAATGTACTTATTACTATTTTGGGTCCCATGAATCATAACAATTCATATCCTTGAGATAAAATACTAAAAAAATTATATAAATAATATAAAACCCCTCTATACATCCACTATTAATACCTCTAGAACCCTATTGTTCCCCTCACACCTCTCAGTCTTTCAGAATTGAGAAATAATGCCAAATTCCATTCACTAGAATATTCCCCATGTACATGGAATTATGATATCACCAAAATCCCTAGACCAAAGGCCTTAAGAATGATCTCAAGTAGAAGTGATCAAAAAGTAAAAATCATCTTACGTTTTCTAGTGTTTTAATTTCAATTATTTTCTTTTATTATACCCTCATCAGCTACACTTATCAAAGTGAAAAAAATGTAATTTATTAAAAATATTATATATTTTTATCATTTTTTTTCTGGAAAAATTCATCTTCGTTATTCCTCTCATCTTCCTCTTGATCTAAAATAAAAACATTGTATGTGATGTGTCTATTAATCAACATCGTGGACGATGCATCTTCATTTTCATTTAAATGCATTATATCAGGTTATAAAACCACTTAAAAGGTTGTTTTTTTTAAAATTTAATGATATGAACTCTCTTATGTTTTTAAATTAACTTATATTCATCTTATTAATGTTTTATAATGAACATAGTTTGTTATTATCGATAAACAACCAAAATTATCTAAACGAATACCACTAATGATTTATCGAATGATTCATCCCCTTAAAAAAATAAACAAAACCGTTAATATAATCATTTAATAATTTGTAAAAATATAAACTCCATTTCATTCTACTTATACACATTCTATTTCATTCCACAAGATTATCCTTTACAAACCGACCATGAAAATCATGTAACAGACGCACCCAAAACAATGGAAATAAGTAATTATTACAGATAAATGTGTTAAATGATGATACAAAATGATCATATAAGTTGTTGTAAAAATATAATTATTCATTAAATAATAATAATTCTATTTTAAAAATTATATCAGAGGATTAATAATTTTTAATGTAATATGAACCTATGTTATGAGAAATCATATCACAAATTCAATTTTTGGGTTAACCATCAATATTATTCATTATGTGGTATTATGATTAATTGGGTGATTAATTTCTATTTACATAGTGTTTATTTACTACATATATATATATATATTCCATTCATTATATTAATTATAAAAACAATTATATAATACTATTAAGGGACTTTTCTTAATAAATCCTCTTTTAGAATTTTATTTTTCAAAATTCAAAAGAAATGTTATAAAATTATCCATCTTTTATGAGTATGTTCTAGTTCTTGGAAAATGTTTATGATGAATGGTGGCACCAATATCTATATCTAATGCAGGGGTTATGTGTGTTCTAGAGGTTGACCATATGATTTCTCCAAATGTAAATGTGATGGTTACACCATATAGTAGTTATGAGGGTTACACTGTAAGGTATCAATGAGGGCTAAAAAAAATAATGTAGCACTGAAGGTCAAAATATATGTAATTAATTCCCCAATATACCCTGATGTTTCTATATATTTTCTATAATGATTTATGTTAATATAATTCTTCACAAAGGAAGTATAAATGGGTGAGAATTATGTCTTTATGAAAATGATTTCAAATGTTTATAACTATCCAAAGACTAATGGTTACTTTCCTTCTTTTTTTTATTCCTTACTAAGGTTTTTATGATCATATAATGTTTTTATATGGTTTTCAAAGGTTATAATGATGTGTAACAAAAAAAATTAATTCCTGTTAAATGGAATTAAAATTTTTCAATGAAATCATGTTTTAGATTTGTGTAAAATATTTTATATTTTGGATGAAATGGATAAAATTTTACAGGTACCCAATTTTTATTTTTATGGGTTGATATGAATGATTTATGTCCTAATATTCTAAAACTAAAAACAAAAAATATCACAGGGAATGCAATTATGATAAATATAGATGATATATGTATATTATGTAATGTTTAAATCTATTTCCTTATATTTATGATGTTAATTTATTTATTTATATTGGTGATTATATAACTTTTTTAAACACTTATACAATACTAACACAATTATTTTCCATGTAGGGGAAAAATAAAATATAATAATAATAATAGTAGAAAAATAAATTTATTTTGGATAAATTATTGTAAAAATTAGTTTTTTCATTGTTAATAATGTATTAATGATGTTAAAATGGACCATATTTTAATTACATTATTATCATAATGATTTTATAGTTCAATTATATGAATAGATCGAAAAATGAAATTAAGGATATATCATAATAATGAAATAATTACGCAATGATTAATGTTAGTAGAAATGAAATATTTAGAAAATATTATAGTATGTTGTTTATAATATCATAAATTTCCATTAATCGCCCACTTTTCCTTTTAATGTAACTTTATTGGCCCCTAAAGAGTAAAAACATTCTACGTGAGGTTATTAAAAATCATTTTTACTAGTTGTTAAAAATACGAGATTAGGGTGAAAAAAAATAACTTGAAAAAAATAAAATTGGATGAGATTAAATCATCTCATGAAAATTATATATACTAAATATAAAATTTCAGCCACTTTTACATGAAAATAAAAAATATATTTAATTAATTATATATTAATTTCCCATTGTTATCCTCCTCTCAATTATAACATGAGAACTCCTATCATCACTTAATCATATTATTACATATATATTTCAACCAATAACTGAAAAAATAAATAGCTAAAAACACAAAAAAAAATTAGAGGACATATTTTGTATATAATAGAAACCTATGAAGGCTTAAGGAATAAAGAAATTGAGGTTGTTCGAAGAAGAGCTATAAATTTTAACTAAATGTTTTAGTTATATATATTCCACTTCCACATTCAAAATAATTATAACCATTTTGATATAATAATACCAATATAAAAAAACATAATGATTTTATTATTATATATATCTCATAACCTTTATCTATATCCTCATGCATCAAATATGAAGGGAAAGAATTGTTCATCTGTATGACAGACTATTACACTGTGAACCGATCTAATTCAATTTCTACCACTACATCTCATAGATGGTTATAATGATGGAATTGAAATTTTGACATAAATATGATATTAATGCAATAAATATCTATATGTAAATTTAACATATCAGCTACTTTCATACCTTTCGATCCATTGTAAAATAATAACATTATTCATGAATACATGTGGATTTCCTCCTCCACAAAGCGATGAAATTTGTTTTTGTCACCTTATAACATGTATTATATATATGTGTTTATTTAACGAAATAATATTATATTTATGATATAATAATAGTTCATAAAAGTTAAAATGATACTTATATTCTTCCGCACTTGTTTTTTAAGAAATGGAATCTTTAATCATGCAGACCTAAATGTAAATGTCTCCATGATGTATCAAAATTCATTCTTCCAAACCATATTTAATGGCTACTTTAAAAGTATGATTAATGTATGAAAAATTTAATTTTTACATTATTAATATTATAGAGATTATTTATTAATAACACATTTTACAACAGTCATCCTACAAAATCTATTTTGGTATTAGGAACCAAAAACCCATCTATTGCAAATATAACTACCTAAGTAACTAAATAAAACAAGTTCATACATAAAATAAAAGGGATAATTATAAATAAATAAACCAAAAAGGATTCTTAATCAATTAAATAAATAATATAATATTATTATTTTGGAGTAAAACTACGTATATTTGTTGACGATATTTATGCTTAGAAGCATTATTTTTAAAATTCTCTATTAATGTTTGCCTTAAAAAAGTTATCATACATTATTATGTTTTTTTAAATGTTTCATTTAAATTTATATTAATGAATAAATAGTTTCTATGGTTCATTCTAAACCATATTTTATATTAAATATTTAGGTTTTAAAGTAACTAATATAATTTAATTATTTTGTAGTTATTAAACATAAACATCCAGACAATATTTATGATAATAAACAGTCTTTTTAAAATCATTTTTTAATGTTTACAATATAATAACTATAACATACATTAATATGTTCTTTTAAATGTTTCAGGTAAAATATTCTCTATGTTTAAAGGGTTTCTATGGTTTATTATATACCATATTTTATTTTGAATATATTGGTTTTAAAATGTAGATTTTTTAAAAAAATTATATAGGTCACTTTTGACTCTTTTTACTAAAGTGTAGAAGAATGTTTTAGCACATATTCCTCAGCCCAGTTTGTGGGGACTCCTAAAGTGAATATGTGAAAATCTGGATCAAATCCATTTATAGGTATAATTTTTGGGGTACTGTTTTAGCAATGTAGCAAGTACTGTAGAGGGAACTATAGAATATACTTTTTGGCATTGTAGCAGCAGTGAATATTCCCCCTGCTTGGGCCTTTGGTCCACCGATTTGGTTCTTGAGTCCTTCAAGGCCTTCAGGCCACCCATACCATCGAGTCAGTAAAGCCTGCAGGCCACCTCAAGGCCTTCAGATCTCTTTAAGGCCTCGAGGACACATTAAGTGCAGATAAAATCCATCCAACACACAAGGAACAAGTTCTGGAAGGAGGATGAGAAAGGAGAGTTCACCATAATAGAAGCTAAATGGATTTCATGAATGGTAGTGTATGGAATCTTCCATCATGGGAAACCTAGGCGTATATGGGAAAGCCTACCCATGTATCCATTCAATGATGGAGGGCTTATTTTACAATGGAGATGATGTGGAGAAGTAGTTACAAGTAGTTAGTCTAGGTTGTATGTAATGTTGGAATCCTACAGGAAATGAATTAATATAAGGCCATCATGACATGTAATACATTTGAATATGGGCCTCATAATGGTTTATCTCATCCCTTGAATGGTGTATTATCAGAATCAATAAAAAATGAAGGCCTTCTGTCCATTTGAGGAGGTAGAAGAATGTTTTATTTTAATATTTAATGAATGAATAAAATATCATATCATCATGAATTTTATTTAATATTTTGATTCATTTACATGTATCGAAGGTTATTTTCAATTGAAATCATTTCCATAATATATTTTTAATTTTTTATTTCAATTATTTTTCAATAGGAAGGGGAGTTTTTCTATATTTTAATATGAAAATAGAAAGTACTATAACGATTGGTCAAAAGTTTTTTTTTAGGGATTAATGATGAAAAGGTTAAAGAGTAATTTTTTTATTATATGGAAGTTCATAAATATAGATGATGATTATTGAGACCAATAAAACTTATATGATTGGTGTGTTCGATTGATATTATACAATGGGTGAGCTTGATAAAGCTCTCTAGTGCATTTCAAAATTGTACTTATATTCAATGGAAAAAAGTGGTAGTTATCTATGACATTTTTTCCTATAGACTTAACAAGGATCTAGTTAATTCTTACATGAGTTAACATTGTATTTTAAAATGATTCTCTAAGATGATTATAAGGTTTTCTATTTTCCATAAATGTACTTTTAAGGTTTTATTTGAGAAAAAATTTGTCTCTTTGAGGATATGATTTATTTTTTAATCTGAAATAATATAATTGAAAATGTACATCTTTTTGGGTTTTAATTATTTTCACTAGAAGAATGTTTTTTTATTTATATCACTTAGTAAGAATTTTGTGCTCATCCAACTTATTCAAATAAAATTTAGATGTTTTAAGGATGAGTGGTGAAAAAGAAGAAGTTTAGTGGAATGTCAAGTAGATTTTTTAGGAAAATAAAATTAGTTTCTATGTGAAAGTTTTATATTCTGGAAGAAAGGATATTTTATGGAGGATCCCCCCTGTAATGTATAGGTATATTATGTAATAGTTATGAACTAATTATCTATTACTATATACCTAAATAGTCTTTGGGAATGAAAAAATGTTATTTATAGTCTAAATACAATAGATTATGTAATGATATAAAGATGGTATTCATATTTTTCTTCAAATTAGTGGTTCAAATAAATATACTACATCTGATGATCAATATGATGACAGTTTATGTTTTTTAGATACTATTATTTGTTAATAATTCTATGTATATTTCAAAATCCTAATTTTTTAAACAAAAATATTATGTGGTTTTCCTAGAAATGAATCCCTATCTGTATACCAGATTGTGGATGTGGTTGTGGCATTGATTCACATAAGGTTAATAACTATGAAAGGTTGGATTGGGTATTAACAAAATCGTCACCTAGTGCATGATGAACAGGCCTAATACTGCCCACATACCTAGACACTCATAATGGATGTGTTTTGGATAATTCACTTATTTTAAATATACGATAAAAGGGATTTGAATAGATGTTTATATAATTGAATTATGATCATTAATGACCATAGTTAAATGTGATGTCTTATATAATGAAAGGAAGGATGCCATAGAGTATACATTCAAAATATATTTATTTGTAGACTATAATTTCCATACTAGAAATATTAGTTATTGAATCTCAAAATTCATTTATCAAGGTAAAATATATACTTCCAGATGGATGAATTGAAATCAAACAGAAAATTCATTTCAGTTATAGAGTATTATCTTGTAATAGTAGTTTCAAAACATTGTGATTTAGAAATATTATTTAGTTTTCTACTAACCCTCAATACAATTTATGATTTATCTCAATCCTTTTCTTTACATTGATATAATAAATGACCATATGATAAATTTCTACATTTTATTAAAAAAACCTACATTATACAAATCAATTTAGATAATATTATAAAATACATTATCATTTTTTTAAATAGATGTATATAAAATGATTTACAACCCCTTCATTCGATTCAATGGAAGGTTATCTTTGAAAAACATATGTATTTATATTTGTACCTAATTTTTTTATAAAAAATAACCCTTATTTGAATAATTCAAATCATATCATATCGTAGATTATTAGAGGGAACAAGTACAAGATGATTTCTAAAAATAATCATTAGTAATATAAGACATTTTTTAATAATTTCAATATAATTCAATATCTATTTCAATAAATATATAATTGTTACACGAATATAAAGTAATCATAGAAACAACGAAATGTTTTGAGGTATTTTAAAAACGTATGGACCCAAACTCATTGATCATGGTATATCTATCATAGAAATTGGGATTGAATGAATGGTGATCTATATTTCAATGTTTTGGTTTTTTTATTTTTAATTGAATAATCATGAATATATTATAATTGATGAATCTTTGGAGTTCATTAATATATTTTTTTAGGAAAGAATTATAAGGATATAAAATGTTAAATATTAAATAACATACTTTTAAGAAAATTTAATTATTGAATGTTTCAACAATATAAGTTTTTAAGAGTTATGGTGTAGTAGTATTTTATTAAAATAATTCGTAAAATTTTATATATTATATTATGGTAGTATTTTGAGATATTTATATTTAGTTTTAATAAATTTCTGAAGCATATTAACACAGGTTTCTAATATTTTTAATGAAAATGTTATTTAAGGAAGAATGATTTTACATTTTATGGAATTAATTTGAAACGTATTTATAACTACTAAGCTTTATGTGATAATTGATATTTAGAAAATTATGGTTAATTGTGATAAAATTAATATTATGTTTCTATAGAATATATTTTTTCATATAGAAAACCATGTTATTGAAATGTGATTCTGTGAAAAGGTTATTAATGTTATCATTGAATAATTTTATAGATAGTTATTTATAGAATGAATCCAGTTAAAATTTGGTGTTATTATTGAGGATTAAGTGATTAAGGTTTTATTTTAATTTATGAAGGATTATTCGTATTTGATATTATATTACCTTATTTATACCACATTGTTTTTTATTAATTACGAAAGATAGGATGAATAACATGTCATCCTTTTATGAATCTTATAATCCATTAAGAGTCTATTTTAGTACTTTATGTATGAAAAATACATTTTAAATATTTATTTATAGTCAGTGGAGAAGTGATAAGAGTAAATAAAATTAATCAAATAATAACCAATAGAATACATATTTCTTAAAAATTGGAATGAAATCATGTTATTATATTTTCCCAGGTTTTTTATCTTAATAGTAAGAGATTATGTTAACTCTAAGAAAATGATATTAAAGTAAAAAACATGATCACATTTTTTAATTTTTGATTAATTTATTTTCTTCATTATCCCCCACTGATTTATATTTTGTGGTCATTAAAATTCATATAAACATGTTCTTTATCGCTCTATATTATTCCTCAGATGTTATTTTTCTTCTATATGTACATGTTTTCACTTCTTAGTAATATTCTCTTTATCACTAAACCTGATTAATTTATTATTTTTGGGGACATTCATATTTACTTTTTACAATATATAAAGGTTGTTTTTCTTATTTACATTTATAATTTGGCTTTTCAACAATGGAATTTTAAAATATTGAAATGGTTTTTTCGTTTTAAGATTCTTTGTTTTATCTTCTACTCCTTGGAAATTATTAATAAAAAATTAATTAATTTTTATGTGGAATGAGATCAAAATGTGATAATTCAATTTATTTAATTTTCTATATTGTTACACCCTAAATAATTATTTTTAAAAAAATAGTATTCTTGATAGATTTTTTGACACACAACACCATACTTTATACAATTTTTGTTATAGTATAAAAATATGACTATTTAAATTTTACTATTATAACCTAAAAATTAAATTATTAGTTTTAATATTAATAAAATAAAACAAATTAATTATAGTGGGTTTTTTTATGTTGAAAAATAATTTATTATTTATTATAAAATTACTCTATTTTTAGTAGTAATTTTATGCTTCAAAAAAACATTTTCTTAAAAAATGGTTATTATTGCTTTTTTATGAACATTTATAATTAAGTTATAAAACATTTATAAATTCAATTTGATAAAAAGTGTTTTATTTTTTTATATAATTATGTAAAAACATTATTTTGGGGATGTTTTTATATGTTTATAAAATGTTTGATATTTTGATGAATAGTGTAAAATACTAATTTTTACTAAAAACTAGCATTTCATTACAATAATTTAAAAATATCCATTTTTTATAAATATTTTAAAATAAATATTAGATAATTTATATTTTTATTAATCTAACTAGGGTTATTGGAATGAATTTTATTCTTGATTATTTGATAAATTAATTTATAATTAAGCATATAATTATTTTTTGGAAGATCACTTTTCATCACATTTTTCATATTTTATTTTAAATTAAATTCTTTAAAATTTATTAACAGAATTTGGAAAGTTGTATTGTATATTCAGAATCAAGATAATAAATATTTGGTAAATAATTATCATTTTTATCCATAATAAATTGCAACTATGTTAAATAGTTATTAATATAATAATGGTTAAAGTGTGTTAATTAAGGTAGAAAATAATGATAAAAGGCATTAAAATATTTCTGACACATTCTTTTACCATATTGGATGATTTTTTTTAGACTATACTAAACTATGTTTCTATTTTATAACACTTCAGATAATTATTTCTTTGATAATGATCTATATACTATTTTAAGTAAAGAACAATCAGAAACGTCACACACTTACTTAAAATTTCTCATATATGTTCAAATAAGGAAAAAATATGATCTGAATAAATATAAATGGTAACTTTGAGAATAATTAAATAATTTTTATGATTTTAATTTATTTATTATTATAAGTTATTTTATAATTACCTAAAATTCTTAAACAAATATAACACTATTATTGTGAATGTAGTAGAAAAGTCGTAGTAAATAAATCAAAAATAATTAATATTGATGTTTTTTTGATGAATTATTGGGAAAAAATAATTTTAAAATAAATAATTATGTAATATTTCTTTTGAATAATTATTATATACTAATTAAATTATTATGATGTTAATCTTAGATTAAATTATATGAATAGACACAAAAAAGACATTAATAATATTTTATAATAAAAAATAATTTATTAAATGATTTAAAATTAAGATAGTTCATATTGATTAAAAAATAAGTGATATGTTGTCAATAAAATCAACCAGGATCTATTTATGGGTCAATTTTCCTCTTATAGAATCTTTCATGACCCCTAATGTGTAATAAACACTGATATTACAGTAATCATTAAGTGAATCAACATGGATTAAAATTTAGTGATAATAGTGGAAACAACTCATAAACATTTAAATATTGTATCATATGAGAGGAGTTTATGTAACATCCCATGTAAGTAATGAATAATAGATATTTTTGTCTATGACTATTAATGAATTATATAGTGTTTTAGAGGCTTATAATGAAAATAAATCCAATTTAAGCATGGAATACACTAATATTTTTAAAAGATTGTTTTATTGCCTTTTGATGGCAAACCATTTTTAAATCTATATTTTGACAATTTTATAAGCTATGTTTTCCAAAATAAACATATTCTTTATGATTGGGACATCAAAATTTACTTTCTGTAAATTTTTGGTATTTTTCTGACAATGATCATTTTTTAATAAATAGTGAAAAATACTGCATTTTACATCAAAACTGCTTTTTAATCTATTTTATTTATATGATTAGATTATCTTTTGAATTGGTTTTAAAGTGAAATTAGAATATATTTTTACCATTTAATACAATAGTGGTCATTGAAATTAATTTCACTTTGAAATTGGACTTAAACTGGTGTCAATCTTTTGATGCTTATTGTTTCATAAAAACACACTATTTGTCATGACAGCGGGAATTAATTATTAAATTAATAAATGAAAATTATATGATTTGAATTTTTAAAATAGACATCATTTTTGAATTCAGAATATCAAATATATCTTATGGTGATGTTTTGATATTTTTCTGAAAACATTCAATTTTTGATGAATAGTGAAACCACTAAGTGGTAGTTAAAGAAACTCATTTTTCGTTTAAATGAAACTTTTCCACTTCTGTGATTTGATTTTCACAAATCCAACATACATGGTTTTCATTAAGAATTAAAATGTGGTTCAATGAGATTAAAATAATTTTTTGGTGAATAGTAACTTTTAAGTTTTTAGTCGCGATTAGAGGTAATTAGTGTAGTTTAGGGTAAACATAATGTTATAATAATATGAGATGAGCTTGACATATGTCCTATCCTTATTTTATGTGTCATGGCCGACCAAGAAAACCCATGGGTCAACATGGGGACCCCATGAAGCCACATTGGTTGGGAAATGACATAAATAACTTTTTATTTAATGTTAAAGTAAAAATGACGCAAACATGAGTTATTTTACTAAAACAAATTTTACATGGGGTTATACAAGTCAGATTTTTTATTATAAATAATCATTGGAAAGCTAAAACGATTTACAAAATCATTGTATCTTTTTTATAATTTTTAGACTTTAAATAAATTAAAATATTTATGACATCATGATGATGAATTGCTTACCTCATTAATAAAGGATTTAAATAAAATGAAATGATAATGTAAAATATATGACCTACACATGTCCAAAACCTATTTTATGGGTGGAGTTCTAACCCTTATCACCTTAACCTCGAATTATATCAATGTGGGACCTTTTGAATCCGAATATCATTTTAAAAATAAAGTAACATTTCTTTACTTTCCAAGAGTTCCCCTCCTCTCCTCTTATAAAAGGCCCCCTCCTCCACCTCCTTACCCAAACTTCCAAATCCTTTGGCTCGGCCAAACCCTGCCCATTTTGTATCTACACATCTCTATCTTACTCCTTGAAGCCTCACTTTGGTCAGAAGTCTTCCCAAGGAAGCCTTTGAGCTCAAACCAAATAGAGTTACCAGATTTTAAGGTAATGTCTTCACTTGAGTCCTTTTGTTTTATTTTTCTTCTCCAACCCCCTAAACTATTTTTATTCATTTCATTTATAACAACTTCAGTATCATCAATATACTTGGATGTTTTTATAATATGTATTCGAGCTACACTTACACACACCTACATCTAATGGTTAATGAACATACTATTTCTGTGGATGTCGAATTTCTATCTCCCGAAACGATGATTGTTCAACATTTTTTTAACACCTTCAAAGGTGGACATTATGATGAAACCATATTTATATATGATATATATAATATGTTTATGTTTTCCTTATGATTATGTATTTTTCATTTTGGGCATACCTTTATGGTTTCCATTATGGGTAAACGCGATATCTTCATTTAAGGAATTGCGGACTACCGCCCCCTCAAAGTGATTTGATTCGTTAATACCATATGTGGGACATATAAAAGATGGAGTTATGATATTATATATGATATTATACTGGAATTATAATATACCTTTATATAATTATGATTCCATTTCATGAAATACAAAATAGAAATGGAAGCAGCGTTCATGCGTACGTACAACTTACTGTCTCCATGAATGGTGCATTTCATTTCTTACATCTAAATGTTATATAATATTATAAATACATGCATGTACTGGATATATATGATATATGATATCTAAATCATTTATACCATTATGGATATAATGGATACATGAACAACATGTAATTATAAAGGGTTTATTTTTGACTCAAGTACCAATGATCGTTAAAATGACCGTTATTAACTTACATAAATACAGTGTTCATGACATGACAATAAGTGATAGAAAAGGAACAATTAACATGGAAAAGGTTCTTAAACAAGTATAAATTAACTCAAGTTTATTATTCAGGAGATTAAAGAATGATCGAGTCAAGTTTGACCCGATGTATGGGACTTCATCTCAATCTCCTTTCATTGAGGCATATTTTGTTTTATACACAACCTTCTTTTATACGGTGTATAAACCCCTTTGACTTTTACGTTTATTCAAAAGGAATCTTTATTATACGAATTGTTTACTAAAAAACAAAAGGGAATGTTTTTGTCGTACGTATGCGGTGAAAACTACTTCTCCGCCGCCGTGTCCATTATTTGAGTTTCGGCTTCCTCTATAAGCCATACCTTATTTTTAAAAGAAAAATAAATACCATGTTTTAATTTTCATTTATTTTGTTATTTAAAATTGTTTTCAAAATGTTTTTATTATATCAATGTGTTGTATTGATATCTTGTGATTGAAATGTGGAAATGTTATGTTTCCTTTATGCATGTTTTATGTGATACGATTATGTTATGGTGCTTGGGCATTATTATGAAGACTAGTGGTTCCGTGATAAACTAAGGGCAGGTGAGACCGATATAGCTATCCAATGCATTGGGTAAAGCGAAGGAGTGAAACATTAAGGTTTCTCCGAAGAGATTTAGGGAATATACTGTGATCGGTATTCCAAACATAACCAAGAGGGTTACTCCCTACGTAAGAATGTTATGAATGCCTCAAGTTACCATTATGTCTTATGATTTCTATGATTTATTCATTATTTGATGAGGTATGTTAAAGTTGTAACATCCCAAGTAAGTAATGAATAATATATATTTTTATCTATGTCTATTAATGAATTAGATAGTGTTTTACATGCTTAAAATGAAAATAAATCCAATCTTAAGTATGAAATACACTAATATTTTTAAAAGATTGTTTTACTGCCTTTTTATGGAAAACCATTTTTAAATCTATCTTTTGAAAATTTTATAAGCAATGTTTGTCAAAATAAACTTATTCTTTATAATTGGGACATCAAAATTTACTTTGTGTGAATTTTAGGTATTTTTTCGGATAAAGTTCTTTTTTTAATGAATAGTGAAAAAATGTTGTATTTTAATTCAAAACCTCTTTTTAAAATAATTTATTTATATGATTAGATTATATTTTGAATTTGTTTTAAAGTGAAATTAGAATATATTTTTACCATTTAATCCAATGGTGGTCATTGGAATCAATTTCACATTGAAATTGGACTTAAACTAGTGTCAAACTTTTGATACTTATTGTTTCATAAAAACAGGATATTTGTCATGACAATGGGAATTAATTATTAAATTAATTAATGTGACTTATATGATTTGAATTTTTTAAAATAGACATCATTTTTGATTTCGGAATATAAAATATAGCTTAGGGTGAATTTTTTGTCTTTTTCTGAAAAACTTCAATTTTGATGAATAGTGAAACCACTTAGTGGTACTTAAAAAAACTGATTTTTTTGTTTAAATGAAATTTTACCACCTCTGTGTTTTGAATTTCAAAAATCCGACATACATGGTTGTCATTAATAAGTAAAATGTGGTTCAATGGGATTAAAATAATTTTTTGGTGAATAGTAACTTATTAAGTTTTTAATCGCGATTAGAGGTAATTAGTGTAGTTTAAGGTAAAAATGATGTTTTAATAATATGAGATGAGTTTGACACATTTCCTACCCTCATTGGATGTGTCATGGCCGACCAAGACAATCCATGGGTCAACTTGAGGACCCCATGGAGCCACTTTGGCTGGGAAAAGACATAAATAACTTTTTATTTAATGTTAAATTAAAAATGACACAAACATGAAATGATTTACTAAAACAATTTGTACATGGGGTTATACAAGTCATATTTTTGACTATAAATATTCATTAGAAATCTAAAAATATTTCCTACATCATTATATTTTTTTTATAATTTTTAGACTTTAAATATATTAAATTATTTATGACGTCATGATGATGTAGTGATTACCTCATTAATAAAGGATTTAAATAAAATGAAATGATAATGTAAAATCTATGACCTACACATGTCCAAAAACTATTGGTTGGGTATATTTCGAACCCTTATCACCTTATCTTCTAATTATATCAATGTGGGATCTTTTAAATCCGAAACTCATTTTCAAATAAAGGAACATTTCTTTACTTTGCAAAAGTGCTCCTCCTCTCCTCTTATAAAAGGCCCCCACCTCTACCTCCTTAAACACATTTCCAAAGACTTTGGCTCGGCCAAACCCTGCCCATTTTTTCTCTCCAAATCCCTCTCTTACTCCTTGAAGCCTCACTTTTGGAAGATGTCTTCCCAAGGAAGCATTTCAGCTCATACCAAATGGAGTTACCCGATTTTAAGGTAATATCTTCTTTTGAGTCATTTTGCCTTATTTTGCTTCTCCAACCCCATAAAATCTTTTTATTATTATTTTTGGGTAAAAATACAGAATCTTAAATATAATAGGATGTTGTTATAAGAAGTATTTGAGCTAAAATTACACACATCTACGTCTAATGGTTAAAGAACATACTGTTTCTGTGGATGGAGAATTTCTGCCTCCCGAAACGATAATTGTTCAAAATTATTTTAACACCTCCAAAGGTGGCCATTAGGATGAAAATATATTTATATATGATATATAATATGTTTATGTTTTCCATAATCTTCTGTATTTTTCATTTTGAGCATACCTTTATGGCTTCCATTATGGGTAAACACGATAATTTCATTTTAGGAAGTGCGGACTACCGCCCCCTCAAAGTGATTTGATTCGTTAATGGTATATGTGTGACGTATAAAGGATGGATTTAAAGATATTATATATGATGTTATACCTGAATTATAATATGCCTCTATATCATTATTATTTCTTCCCATTAAAGTATGAGATAGAAATGAATGTAGCGTTCATGCGTACGTACGGCTTACCGTCTCCATGAACGGTGCATTTCATTTATTATCCCCAAATGTAATGTACTATTATAAGTACATATATATAATGGATATATATGATGTATGTTACATCTAAATGATTAATATAATTACGGAATTAAAATATACATACCTCTCATTTAGTTTTAATTCCATTAATATGACATAGAAATGAAAGTAGCATTCATGCGTACGTACGGCTTACCATCTCCATGAACGGTGAATTTCATTTCTTACCTCTAAATGATTATGTAATATTATAAATACGTGTATATGATATATATATATATATATGATATATATGATATCCAAATCAGGAATGTCATTCTGGATATAAATAACCTTTGACCACACGAACAACATGAAATTGTAAAATTCCACTTTTGACTTAAGAACCAAATACTGACAATACAAAAATTCTTAACTTAAATGGTTACATAATGTTTATAACATGTAAAGAAGGGATATAAAAGGAATAATGAACTTGAAAAAGTTTCTTAAACAAGTAGAAATTAACTCAAGTTTATTATTCAAGAGATTAAAGAACGACCGAGTCAAGTCGGACCTGAGGTCAGGGACTTCGTCTCAATCTCCTTTCATTGAGGCATATTTCGTTTTATACACAACTATCTTTTATACGGTGTATAAACCCCTTTGACTTTTACTTTTATACAAAAGGAATCTTTTTCTCCGAAGCGTTTTACTAAACGACAAAAAGGAATGTTTCTTTTAACGTACGTGGTGAAAACGACCTTTTCCACCGCCGCGAGTATTATTTGGTATTTGGCATTCTCAACAAGCCGTAATGTTTTTTTAAAATGAAATAAATACCATATACTCTTTTATGTATTATGGTATTGAAAATGGTTTTATAATAGATTTTTTATGTCAATATATTTAAGTGATATATTGTGATCTAAGTGTGGAAATCTGTCTTTCCATTATATTTGTTTTATGTCTTATGATTTTTATAATGGTACTTGGACATTTGACGGGTGGTTACGTGATAAACCATATGACGGGTGGTGCCGTGAATACCATGATGGGTGGTTACGTTATAACATCCAATGCATTGGGTATGTATGTCGGTTGTATGGCTATTCCATTAAGTATGTATGGAAGTTGGCCGTATGGCTATTCCATTAAGTGATATGTGTGGAAGTCGACCGTATGGTTATTCCACTTAAGTATATTTATGTCCCAAGTTACCATTATATGTTATGTGATCTTTTTATGGGTTTTATGGTAATCTTTTGGTTACAAAAGGGTAATTAATGATCTTTTATTCAGTGAAGAGTTTTTACAACTTCATAAAGGTGAAAAGTATTACATTGATAAAGTATACATGGTTTACTTGTTGTTTTGATAAACTAACAGTTTTCATTCTTTGGGTATCCCTTACTGAGCTCTTTATGCTCACCCAATGTTTTTTTGAAATGTTTTTCATAGGACCTAATGTGGAATAGGGTCAAGGATGGAATCAAGGGAAGGTCATGCTATATAATACATGGTACTAGACATGTTTCTTCTTAAGAGTTTTTTTTTCTATGGAAACTTAGTAGAAGTGTGTACTTTGAAATATTTTGAGATGCAGTAGTTATTTTCTAATCCTCTGAAACTCTACTCTTGAAAAGATCCTCAATGTGAATTATTCATATAATTCAATATTAAGAGATGTTTAAGGTTGGGGCCTTATAGTTGGTATCAAAGGATGGTTTAGACAACATTAGGAGTTAGAAAATTGTTAAATGATAAGTTAATTTATGGTATGACTGAAATGATATAGCATTTGAAGATTACCATGTTGCTTCGCCTAAGATATTTCTGTGTTAAGAATGGTTTTTCGTAGATGAAACAAAATAGCTTTTCCGAGAAATCATACAGAGGGAAATGACCTTTCAAATCAGTATCCTGAGATGGTTAGAATCAGAACTAAACAGTTTGTTGCATTGATGGCTCAGTTGACTTAGGTTACCAACGAAGGAGTTAAAAAGAAAATTGGTCAATGCTCCAGTTTTGGAACTTCCTTCCAGAAATTATGAGTTTGTTATATACAGCGATGCTTCGTTGAAGGGATGTGGTTGTGTCATTAAGCAGAACGATCAGTTAATTGCTTATTCTTCATGATAGTTGAAAACTCATGAGGTAAATTACCCTACACATGATTTGAAATTAGCTCCTGTTGTTTTTGCTTTAAAATTTTGGAGGCATCATCTGTATGGAGTAAAGTATGAAATATATACTGATCACAAAAGTTTAAAGTATATATTCACTCAGAAAGAGTTAAACATGAGAGATAGGAGATGGCTGGAATTAATCATGGATTATGATTGTACAATTCATTACCATCCAGGAAAAGAAAATAAATCAGGTGATTCTTTGAGTTGAAAAAGTAATGCTTCATTAGCAATTTTGTGTTTGGAACGTGATCCTTTGGATAAGGATGTCACGACCCGCCCTCGGGGCCCGTTCCGTCACTACCCCAAGCCCGACATCCATAGGCCAGGGGCTGGAGACTAGCACCAAGGTGTAAATCCCAGTAAAAAGGGAAGACATTTCCTTTGAAAAGTAAACAAACACCACAGAGTAAGCAAGAGGAAAAGTAAACACTAAGTAAAAACAGAGTACAACTGAAAGTGCGGAAAAGTAAATGGGCCAGTATACAAACCCAAACTGAAAGTAAATTACAACTCGAAAGGGAAAACAACAACTATGAAGTAAAAGACGCTACACCGAGCGGTCCACTGGAAATACCACCTGAAGGGTGGGTACAGATAGTTCCACTGCTCCACGGGTCCAACCATCCACTCCGAGTACATCCCACCCAGTGGTCCACCTCCAGGTACCGTCTTTCTCTGCAAGCCTTATCCATGATCAATGTTATTCGTCGTCTGCAACCAACACAACGTAGTGCGGGCATAGCCCGTGCAGGGGTGAGTATAAGCTACTTAGTAGGGACCCCAAGACCCCTGAAGGTCTCACAAAATCCACAAAGGATAAACCACAAAGGTAGATACAAACACGAAGTAACAACCGACACTGCTTAGGTATATGCCCATACATATACCTAAGTCATCAATTCCAATACGCTCCAACCTCTAAGCCCAAGTACAACACAGTCCACACAGGAAAGTATACGTATTCCACACAAGAAAGCAAAACGAAATCCACATAGGATAGCACAACACAATCCACACAGGAAAGAAACAGGATTCAGCTCACACATGTATACTTCTTTGAAGGACGATAAAGATGATCTCTGATCCATCTAAGTCGTCGGACCCATGAAGGATCGATAGGTAACTAACCCCGCAAAGACCCACACAGGATCGGGCCCACACAGGACCTGTAGGGGCTCGTTCACACAGGACCGCTGAGCGCAATGACCTACACAGGATCAGAACCACACAGGATCGGGCCCACACAGGACCTGTAGCACTAATCCATGTAGGATCGCTGAGTGCTGTAGTCGTCGTCGAATCCACCAAGGATCTATGTACTGTCGTCGTCGCAGTCATAATAGTAGAAGCAGTAGCAGTCACAGTCGCAGCCAGCACTAGGGTTCCCGCACACAGCAAGCTCGTTCGGGAGGGTCCGCTCCACGAGCCGAGAGGCTGATATATCAACTGTCACAAAGTCCATATTTGATGTATCCAAAAGTTCCGTATCACTAACAGGAACTCAACGCAACAGACGGCGCGTCGATTGGACGCCCGGTCTGAGTGTTATTGGCTATTTCGTCCCAGGGGCCTGGTTGGTTTTTAAGGAAAAACCAACCCGATCATACTCCACCTGCGTCCAAACCTCGGTCGGAGTATTCCAAAAGATCCGTCTCACTAAGAGGAACACAACAAAGCTGACGGAACATCAATCGGTCGTCCGTAGCTCAAGATATGAGCATTTCCGCTCCGAGGGCCTGGTTGGTTTCGTGTACGAACCAACCCGGCCGAACTCAAAGTATTCCGAAACATTGAGTGCGATATTCCAAATCGGCCGTCTCGATCCATGGATCACATCACCGCTGACGGTTCGTCAAACGGAGGTCTGTAGCTCAAGTTATGGGCAAAAGACTGAAGTCGATTCGAAAATGGGGGGTTCGGGTCCCGGTCGACCCACCCCGACCCCCCCTGGGGCGGCCCGAACCGGGTCGACCCGACCCGGGTGCGAACCGGCCCGGCAGGGCGGCGCGGTCCGGCGCGGCGGCGCCGTCCGGCGCAGCGGCGCCGTCGGGGCGCCACACAGTTGCCACGCGCGGGGGGCAAGGCCCCCACCCTTCCTACTGGCAGCGCGGCTGGATGCCGCGCCTTGGGTCAAACGGCCCCCCATCGTGGGGGCCTTCCTTTGAGAAAAACGGGGGGGGGCCTGCCCCCCCTTGGTGTAACCGCGGCCCCCCCATTATGGGGGGCCTGTTTTGGCCAGCCGGGGGAATTAATTCCCCCGGTTCTTCTCCCTTCCGGCCGGCCCAACCTGGCCGACCGGTGCTTCCTCAACGGGACCGGCAAGGTCGGTCCCCTTTCCGGCTTCCGACACCGATGGCCCGGCTAGCCGCCGGTATTCTCCTTCCGCCGCGGCACGGAATCGGCTGCGGCCTTCGTCGTCCGGTGCGGGGCGACGACACCGCGCCCCTCCGCCGCGGCCCCGCTCCGGCCGCGGCACCTTTGGTTTCCTTTGACACGGCGCGACGGCATCATGTTCATGATAATCTTTCCACGGCGCGGCATGATGGCGCCGCGCAATATTTGCCATGTGATTCCCGCGTGGTGCGACGGCAACACGCCATCTCGTTCATCCACAAGAAAATAATAATATTCAAGAACAAAGGAGGGGGGATTCGGCCGTGTTTGTGCGGTCCGACCCCCCTCTCGTTAGACGATAACACTTAAATATTTATCCACAAGATTATCATGCTAGAACCAAGAACGTGAGTAAATAAATAATCAATAAAAAACCCCTACCTCTGTTTCAAGAACGATGATCGTCAACGACCCGCGGAAGACCCGTCGCGGTGGTTGGCGTCACAGAAGAAGGACGTCGATGTCGTGAAGCGAGGTTTCGTAGTTCTTTGACGACGATTTCATCGGGGGAAATCATCGCGGAAGAGATGACGTGGAAGAAGACGTCATCGGTGTCGCGGGTATGGCGTCGCGGAAGACGATTCCCGAGAACGTGGAGTTCTTCGTCGATGTTTGAAGGTTCTTCGCGTTCTTCGTCAAATCTTGAAGAAGAAGAAGAAGAAGGCTCCAAATTCTCTCAAGATTGTCTAGAGAATTCTAACCCAAATAAAATAAGCTAAGGTCTTATTTTATTTACTCAACCAAACCATTTTGAAATTCAATGGTTTGAAATTAAAGAACTCCACCCATTTAATAACCCAACTTGTCAAGTTAATTAAAGAGGGGTTATTGGGAGTTTAAAAAGAGAAGATGAAGAGTTATGCTTTATGTGGGCCCCACCACACTTAATACTCCCAAGGGAGGTTAAGTGGATGTGGGTCCCACCTCTAAGTCCCTTTGGGAGAAGTTAACCAACAAGTTAACATAAAAATTTTTATTCCACAATATTTATTTAACTTATTCTAAACTCCCAAAAACTAACTCTCAACCCGCAATAAACGCAACCTCGAAAAAGGTCTCCTTAAGCGAATATCGGCGCTGCGAGTTCATCGGTACCCTCGGAATTTGATTTCGGGAACCGGTTCAAAAGTTAGAAATTCCCGCTCGTTCGTTCACTGAACGTACCCGAGCCAATCTTAGGAAATTGATTCCGGGCATTCCGGGCCTCGGAATCTGGTGCCGTCAGAAACCGAGTTCTTGTAAAATTCCAAAAAAAATTAAGAAAAAATTTCCAATGAATTTTACAGGTCTTTACATTACTCCCACCTTAGGGCTTTACGTCCCTGTAAAGATACATCAAAAACTAGGGAAACAAATGAGGGTACTGAGCACGCATCTGAGCCTCCCGCTCCAATGTGCTCTCCTGGAGGTTCTCATGCTGCCATCTGATGCGCACAAGAGGAATCGATCGCCCACATAGGACCTGCTCATGTCGATCCTCTATCTCCACCGGGACCTCCATAAATGTCGCCCCATCGTCAACGTCAAGCTCCCCATGGTCAATGATGTCCGTCGGGTCGTGCACATATCTCCTCAGCGGAGACACGGGGAAGACGTCGTGCTCCCGGTGCCCCTGAGATGGTAGAGCTAGGCGATAAGCCACCTCACCAATCCTGTTGAGGACCTGGAAGGGTCCGATGAAGTGCGGAGATAACTTTCCGCCTCGGTTAAATCTCTATATACCACGTCGAGGTGAGACCCGCAAGAAGACGTGGTCGCCATCCTTGAACTCTAGTGGCCTCCGCCTCTTGTCAGCATATGACTTCTGCCAGCTCTGAGCTGTCCTCATCCGCTCATGGATGACCTGGACCTTCTCTGTCGTGGGCTGGACCATCTCCGGTCCCACAAGTGCAGACTCCCCACGGTCTGACCAGCACAAAAGAGATCTACAAGGTCGGCCGTACAACGCCTCGTACGGTGCCATCCCGATGGTGGAGTGGTAGCTGTTGTTATACGCAAACTCCACCAAGGGTAGGTGGTCCTCCCAGCTACGACCAAAGTCGAAGACACATGCGCGGAGCATGTCCTCGAGAGTCTAAATGGTCCTCTCCGTCTGACCATCCGTCTGAGGGTGAAAAGCTATTCTCAGACGTAGCTGCGTCCCGAACGCCTCCTGTAACCCCATCCAAAGCCGGGAAGTAAAGCGAGCATCTCGATCGGAGATGATAGATGATGTCACGTCGTGGAGCCGCACAATCTCTTTAATGTAGAGACGTCCCAAGCTCTCCACTGAGCCCTGCTCTCTGATGGGTAAGAAGTGTGCCGACTTCGTGAGTCGGTCAACAATCACCCAGATGGAGTCGTGACCTCTGGAAGTGCGTGGAAGACAGTCACGAAGTCCATAGATATCCCGTCCCACTTCCACTCCGGGACCTCCAAGGGCTATACCATGCCTTCTGATACCTGATGCTCTGCCTTCACCTACTGGCAGGTGAGGCATCGAGAAACGAACTCTTCTACAGCCTTCTTCATGCCCGGCCACCAGTGCTATCGTCTGAGATCCGGGTACATCTTCGCCACTCCTAGATGTACCGCCAAAGGAGAAGTGTGAAACTCTCTCAGCACCTCCTCTCGCAAAGCGACTGGTACCATGGTACGTCCTCTGAAAAGGATGTTGTGCTCTGCTCCAAGGGAGAAACCATCAGGTGCCGGTCCCGAGGATATCTGTGCACGTCGTGTCTCACAGTCAGCGTCCTCACGCTGTGCCTCTCTGACCTGCTATAGTAGTGGATAGGTGACTATGAGAGACTGAAGGAAGGCTGCTCCCTCTCTATCCACGAAGGATATCTGCAAAGAGGCTAGCTGCTCCGTCACCTCCTCGAGTAGCTGAATGCCCATCCTCCTGCTGAGGGTATCGGCTACCACGTTCCCCTTCCCAAGAGTATAGACTATCTCAAAGTCATAGTCCTGGAGGAACTCGAGCCATCACCGATGTCTCAGGTTCAGGTCCTTCTGCGAGAAGATATACATGAGACTCTGATGATCAAAAAAGACTGTAAAGCGCTCGCCCATCAGATAGTGCCGCCATGTCTTCAGAGCGAAGGCCACTGCTGCCAACTCGAAGTCATGGGTAGCGTAGTTCTGCTCATGCGGCCTCAACTGACGTGATCCATAGGCGATCACTGCCGGCTCCTACATCAGAACACATCCGAGTCCGGTCCCTGATGCATCGCAGTAGACTACGTACCCTACTCCCTCCTCAGGAAACCTCAAGATAGGTGCGCTGATCAATCTTTGTCTCAGCTCCTGGAAGCTCTGCTGACATCTGTCTGACCACACGAAGGGTTTCCCCTTCTTCGTCAAAACTGTGAGTGGTTCCGCAACTCAAGAGAAGTCTGGCACGAATCTCCGATAGTATCCAGCTAGTCCCAAGAAACTCCAAACCTCAGTCAAGCTTCTGGGTGGCTCCCATGCTAACACAGCCTCGATCTTCGTAGGATCCACTGCAACTCCCGCCTCAGAGATAACGTGTCCCAAGAAGTGAACCTCATGTATCCAGAACTGGCACTTCGAGAGCTTACCATAAAGCTGGTGCTCTCGGAGTGTGTCTAGTACAACTCACAAGTGATAGGCATGCTTCTCCTCAGTCGTAGAGTAAATCAAAATGTCGTCGATGAAGACCACGACAAACCGATCAAGGTATGGCTGAATGATCCGGTTAATGAGGTCCATGAACACTGCTGGAGCATTGGTTACGCCGAAAGGCATAACCAAGAACTCATAGTGGCCATACCGACATCTGAAGGCCGTCTTCTGCACGTCCTCGTCTTTGACTCTGAGCTGATGATAGCCTGACCTGAGGTCTATCTTTGAGAACCACTGTGCTCCTTTGAGCTGATCAAAGAGGTCATCAATCCTTGGTAGCGGATACTTGTTCTTCACTGTCACCTGTTTCAGGCGACGATAGTCAACACAAAGTCGCAGGCTTCCGTCCGCCTTCTTGGTGAACAATATCGGGGAAGCCCAGGGTGAAACACTGGGTCGGATGAACCCCTTTCCCTGCAAGTCCTCCAACTGTACCCGTATCTCTCGAAGCTTGGCGGGGGCTATCCGATAAGCTGGGGTGGATATCGGGGCTGTCCCGGGGTACAAGTCAATATTAAATTCTTCCTCTCTGCGAGGAGGTAGCCCTGGAATGTCGTCGGGAAAAACGTCCGCAAACTGATCCACCACTGAAGGAAAACTAGGACTTCGCATGTCAACTGGTCCAAGGATGAGGCTAGCCAACTGATGAGTGATGGGCTTTCCTCTCCTCCGCGGAAGTCCATCCTGTGCTGCAAAGGCTCCCTTCCTGCCGGTGAAGGTGAACCTGCTCCCTTCGGTGCGTACACATCGCACCATGCGCCTAAAACAATCAATATGCGCATGGACCGTAGATAGCCAATCCTTGCCCAAGATGACGTCGTAAGGCCTCGACGCTGCTAAAGAAGATCCCAGCCGAAGATCTCGCCTCCTAGAGTAAGCTCACACTGTCGGAACCAGTGCGTAATCGTCGAGTCTCCTCCCGTAGGAGTCTCTAGACGTAAGGATCGAGTCAACGGCTCTGTCGGAATCTCCGAGCTCCGAACAAGGGAAGCAGCTATGACAGAGTGACTCAATCCTGTGTCTATAAGTACTACAGCAAGGGTGGAATAGACACATATAGTACCTCGAATCATCTCAGGTGCGCCGTGGTCGTAGGCCTCTGCTGCCTGGAGTTGTGCCTGTCTCTGCCCGCCTGCTCCCTGTGGTCGGGGTGGACCTGCTGGTGGTGGTGGTGGCAGAGCCTCAAAGCGTCGCCCACCACCTGCTGCTCGGCCAGCTCCTCTGACTCGTCCGCCTCCTCCCTGCAGACCACCATGGTCGACCCTTTGCCTCTGCCTTGGTGGTCCGTCAACCGTCTGCTGCTCCTCGTCACGGTGGTTCGGGAAGTCACGAGCCATGTGGCCCTGCCCGCCACACGAGTAGCATTGTCTGCCTCTCGAAAGACTGGCTTCGCGCTGTGTGCCCCGCACTGCTGATCCAGTGTCCTGAGGTCGTTTGCCTGAAAGTATGGTCTACCTGAACCGCTGAGTCATCCGTCGACTGCCTGCTGCAGGTGACTCTGCCACCTGCCGCCCTGCGGTGGGTCTCGGCGCTGGTGTAGACTCAGCAAGGAAGCTCTCGATCAAAAGGGCCCGCTCCAGTACTCCTGTCTGAGTCGATATGATGAGGGAGATTAGCGATGCCCTGATCTCGTGTCTCAAACCCTGCTCGAAGGTCCGGGCCCAGAAGAATGGGTCCCGTACCATGTCGGTCGAGTAGCGTGAGAGATCAGTAAATCTCGCCGAGTACTGAGCGACCGTCATGCTGCCCTGCCGCAGCTGAAGAAGCTCCTGATACGCACCACATGAAGGGTGGCTGGGACGAACTCCGAGCGGAAGAGGCTCTCAAAGTCCATCCAAAGTAGAGACACCTCATCGTGAACATGGAGAATCAAACTCCACCATCGGCCCGCTTCTACATGTAGTAGGCTCGCAGCGAGGATCACCATGACATCTGCAGGTTGTCCTCACTAGCCTAAAAAACTCGTACCACTGCCTCCAGCCAGTCCTCGGCTGCCTGGGGGTCCGTCTCCCCATGGAACATAGGCGGTCGCTGGCACTGGAAGTCATGCAGAGCTCCAAGGCGACGTGCATCATCAGCGGCTGGTGCTGGAAGCATCGGTGGCTCGGCGGGTAGTGCTACCGCCGGTGCCACTGCTGACAAAGGGGCCCTACACCGAGGCCTCGTCGCTCGGTGGGCTGTCGTCACGCTCGACTCTCGAAACCCTAGATGGCTGCCATCGTGGGGTCATCCTGAAAAGGAAACAGGTGTGCCACGGTCAGAACAGTATACCTGTTGAGCTGATATAAGGTAATCACAAAGAAAACGTTGAAACACACACGCAATCATTGTTTTCGTGCATTAAGTCAAAAATCAGAAGTCAGGGTCCTGGTGTACGGATACGTTGGCCGCCACACCAACACTAGACTCCCTGGACTGATAACCACACTCAATACGCTAAACATTATTGCTTCATATAGAAAATATCAGAGTTCGTGGTAGAACTGAACCCACTGATACCAATTTTTGACAACCCGCCCTCGGGGCCCGTGTCGTGACTACCCCAAGCCTGCCTTCCATAGGCCAGGGGCTAGCGACTAGCACCAAGACGTAAATCCCAGTTAAAAGGGAAGGCATTGCCTTTGAAAAGTAAACAAACATCACAGAGTAAGCAAGCAGAAATGTAAACACTAAGTAAAAATAGAGTACAACTGAAAGTGCGGAAAAGTAAATGGGACAGTATACAAACCCAAACTGAAAGTAAAGTACAACTCGAAAGGGAAAACAACAACTGTAAAGTAAAAGCCTCTACACCGAGCTATCCACTGGAAATCCCACGTGAAGGGTGTGTACAGATAGCTCCACTGCTCCACGGGTCCCACCGTCCGCTGCTAGTACGTCCCACCCAGTGGTCCACCTCCAGGTACCGTCCTGCTCTGCAAGCCTCATCCACGATCAACGTTGTCCGTCGTCTGCAACCAACACAACGTAGTGCGGGCATAGCCCGTGCAGGGGTGAGTATAAGATACTCAGTAGGGACCCCAAGACCTCTCAAGGTCTCCCAAAATCCACAAAGGATAAACCACAAAGGTGAGATAGAAACACGAAGTAACAACCGGCACTACTTAGGTATATGCCCCATACATATACCTAAGTCATCAATTCCAATACGCTCCAACCTCCGAGACCACATACAACTCAGTCCACACAGGAAAGTATACGTATTCCACACAGGAAAGCAAAACGAAATCCACACAGGATAGCACAACACAATCCACACAGGAAAGAAACAGGATTCAGCTCACACAGGTATACTTCTTCGAAGGACGATATAGATGATCTCTGATCCATCTAATTCGTCGGACTCACGATAGATCGATAGGTAACTAACCCCCTTAAAGACCCACACAGGATCGGGCCCACACAGGACCTGTAGCCGCTAGTTCACACAGGACCGCTGAGCGCAATGACCCACACAGGATCAGACCCACATAGGATCGGGTCCACACAAGACCTGTAGCAATGATCCACGTAGGATCGCTCAATGCTGTAGTCATCGTCGAATCCACCAAGGATCTCTGTACTGTCGTCGTCGCAGTCACAGTAGTAGAAGCAGTAGCAGTCACAATCGCAGCCAGCACTAGGGTTCCCGCACACAGCAAGCTCGTTCGAGAGGGTCCGCTCCACGAGCCGAGAGGCTGATATATCAACTGTCACAAAGTCCAGAGTTGATGTATCCAATAGTTCCGTATCGCCAACAGGAACTCAACGCAACAGACGGCGCGTCGATCGGACGCTCGGTCTGAGTGTTATTGGCCTTTTCATCCCAGGGGCCCGGTTGGGTTTTAAGGCAAAACCAACCCGACCGTACTCCACCTGTGTCCAAACCTCAGGCGGAGTATGCCAAAAGATCTGTCTCACTAAGAGGAACACAAGAAAGCTGACGGCACGTCAATTGGACGTCCGTAGCTCAAGATATGAGTGTTTCCGCTCCGAGGGCCCGGTTGGTTTCGTGTACCAACCAACCCGGCCTAACTCAAAGTATTCCGAAACTTTAAGTGCAATATACCAAATCGAACGTCCTGATCCCAGGATCGCATCGCCGCTGACGATTCGTCAAACAGAGGTCTGTAGCTCATGTTATGGGCAAAAGACTATAGTCGATTCGAAAACGGGGGGGTCCGGGTCCGGGTCGACCCGGCCCGACCCCCCCTGGGTCGGCCCGAACCTGTTCGACCCGACCCGGGTCCGAACCGGCCCGGCGCGGCCTGGCACGACAGTGCGGTCCGGCGCAGCGGCGCGGCGGGCGCGGCCAGGGCGCAGCGGCGCAGTCCGGCGCGGCGGCGCGACCGGGGCGCCGCTCGGGTGCCACGCATGGGGGGCAAGGCCCCCGCCCTTCCTCCTGGCGGCGCGGCTGGATGCCGCGCCTTGGGTCAAACGCCCCCCCCCCCCCCTCGTGGGGGCCTGCCTTTGAGAAAAACGGGGGGGCGCAGCACCCCCCCCCCCCCCCCCCCCCCGCCCTTGGTGTAACCGCGGCCCCCCCAGCCGGGGGAATTAATTCCCCCTATTCTTCTCCCTTCCGTCCGGCCCGACCTGGCCGGCCGGTCCTTCCTCAACGGGACCGGAAAGGCCGGTTCCCTTTCCGGATTCCGACACTGGCGGCCCGGCTAGCCGCCGATCTTCTCATTCCGCCGCGGCCCGAAACCGGTCGCGGCCATCGTCGTCGGGCGCGGTGCAACGACACCGCGCCCCTCCGCGGCGGCCCCGCTCTGGTCGCGGCGCCTTTGGTTTCCTTCGACGCGGCGCGATGGCGTCGTGTTCATGATAATCTTTCCACGGCGTGGCGCGACGGCGCCATGCAATATTTTCCGTGTGATTCCCGCGTGGTGTGACGGCACCACGCCATCTCATTCATCCACAAGAAAATAATAATATTCAAGAACAAAGGAGGTGGGATTCGGCCGTGTTTGTGCGGTCCGACCCCCCTCTCATTAGATGATAACACATAAATATTTATCCACAATATTATCATGCTAGAACCAAGAACGAGAGTAAATAAATAATCAACAACAAACCCCTACCTCGGTTTCAAGAACGATGATCGTCAACGACCCGCGGAAGACGCATCGCGGTGGTCGTCGTCACGGAAGAAGGACGTCGATATCGTGAAGCAAGGTTTCAAAGTTCTTTGACGACGATTTCGTCGCGGGAAATCATCGCGGAAGAGATGACGCTGAAGAAGACGTCGTCGGTGTCGCGGGTATGGCGTCGCAGAAGACGATTCCCGAGAACGTGGCGTTCTTCGTCAATGTTCGAAGGTTCTTCGCGTTCTTCGTCAAAGCTTGAAGAAGAAGAAGAAGAAGGATCCAAATTCTCTC
The DNA here is from genome assembly GCA_963277665.1 of Viscum album. Lineage (NCBI taxonomy): Eukaryota > Viridiplantae > Streptophyta > Magnoliopsida > Santalales > Viscaceae > Viscum > Viscum album. The sequence goes on from OY728164.1 coordinate 794,557,685, forward strand.
ATGATTGTCTAGAGAATTCTAACCCAAATAAAATAAGCTAAGGTCTTATTTTATTTACTCAAACAAACCATTTTGAAATTCAATGGTTTGAAATTAAACAACTCCACCCATTTAATAACCCAACTTGTCAAGTTAATTAAAGAGGGGTTATTGGGAGTTTAAAAAGAGAAGATGAAGAGTTATGCTTCATGTGGGCCCCACCACACTTAATACTCCCAAGGAAGGTTATGTGGATGTGGGTCCCACCTCTAACTCCCTTTGGGAGAAGTTAATCAACAAGTTATAATAAAAATTTGTATTCCACAATTTTTATTTAACTTATTCTAAACTCCCAAAAACTAACTCTCAACCCGTAATAAACGCAACCTCGAAAAATGTCTCCTTAAGCGAATATCGGCGCTGCGAGTTCATCGGTGCCCTCAGAATTTGATTCCAGGCACTGGTTCAAAAGTTAGAAATTCCCGTTCGTTCGTTCACTGAACATACCCGAGCCAATTTTCGGAAATTGATTCCGGGCACTCCGGGCCTCAGAATCAGGTGCCGTCAGAAACCACGTTCTTGTAAAATTCCAAATAAAATTAAGAAAAAATTTCCCTTTAATTTTATGGGTCTTTACAAAGTATTTGATGAACTTTGGCATAGATGTTGTTGGTGTAGGATTTTCTTCTGTTTTGTTTCAGGTATCAGTGAAATCTTCTCTATCAGACAGAATCAAGCAAGCATAGAAGCAAGACAATGAGTTGCAGAAAAAGGTAGACCTGGTTCAGAAAGGTATGTTTCCTGAATTCAACATTGATAATGATTGAGTTTTGAGAATTGAGAAGAGATTGTGTGTTCCTTGTGATTCACAGTTGAAGAGAGAGTTGTTATGTGAAGCTCATAGTTCTCTGTTTTTCGTTCATCCTAGCAGTACAAAGATGTAAAGAGATCTGCGGGAGTATTACTGGTGTGATGGAATGAAAAGAGATATTTCACATTTTACTATGAAGTGTTTGACTTGTCAGCAGGTTAAAGCAGAGAGGAATTTACCGAAAGGGATGCTTCAGCCTTTACCAGTGCCAGAGTGGAAATGGGAGAATATATCTATGGACTTTTTTGTGGGATTACCGAAGACATCTTGAGGTAATAATTCAATATGGGTTATTGTTGATCACCTGACTAAATCTGCTCATTTCCTTGCTATACGAGATACTTTTTCCCTAGATCAACTTTCCAATTTGTATCTTAAAGAGATAATCAGGTTACATGGAGTTCCTCTCTCCATTGTATCAGACCGTGATCCCAGGTTCACTTCTAACTTTTGGAAAGGCCTTCAGAAGTCGTTGGGTACTGAATTAAATTTTAGTATAGCTTTTCATCCTCAATCAGTTGGGCAGTCAGAACGAACAATTCAGACCTTGGAGGATATGCTACGAGCTTGTTCGATGGATTATCAGGGAAGTTGGGACCAACATCTTTCTTTGGTTGAGTTTTCTTATAATAGCAGTTTTCATTCCAGTATACATATGGCACCATTTGAGGCATTATATGGGAAGTGGTGTCGAACTCTAGCATTTTGGGATGAAGTGGGTGAAAGGAAGCTGATGGGACCAGAATTGGTAGACGAGATGGCATAAAAAGTTCAGTTGATTTAGAAACACATGAGAACAGCTTAGATCAGGCAGAAGAGTTATGCGGATAGCCGGGGGAAGGATATATCTTTCGAGGTAGGTGATCATGTTTTTCTCAAGGTTTCTCCATGGAAAAGTGTGATGCGATTTGGTAAGAAAGGAAAGATGAGTCCAAGGTTCATTGGACCATAGGAAATTCTGGGGAGAGTTGGATTAGTTGCATACAGAGTGGCATTACCTCGGAGTTTATCTCAGGTACACAATGTTTTTCATGTTTCGATGCTGAGAAAGTATCTGCCATATCCATCTCATGTTTTGAGTCCAAAGGTAGTTCAGTTGGAAGAGAACCTATCTTATGAGGAACAACCGGTCCAGATTCTTGACCACAAGGAGTAGGTGTTACATAATAAGTTGATTCATCAGGAAAAGGAATTGTGGAAAAACCACATGATTGAAGAGGCAACATGAGAATCTGAAAATGCAATGAGGGATAAATACCCCCACTAATTTGATAAGTAAATAAATTGCGAGGAAGCAATTTTCTAAAGGGGGAAGGATGTTACATCCCATGTAAGTAATGAATAATATATATTTTTATTTATGTCTATTAATGAATTATATAGTGTTTTAGTGGCTTAAAATGAAAATAAATCCAATCTTAAACATGAAATACACTAATATTTTTAAAAGATTGTTTTACTTCCTTTTTATGGGAAACCATTTTTAAATCTATATTTTGAAAATTTTATAAGCTATTTTTTTCAAAATAAACGTATTCTTTATGATTGGGACATCTAAATTTACTTTGTGTGAATTTTTGGTATTTTTCCGATAAAGTTCATTTTTTAATGAATAATGAAAAAATGTTGTATTTTAACTCAAAACATCTTTTTAACATAAATTATTTAAATGATTAGATTATCTTTTGAATTGTTTTGAAATTAAAATTAGAATATATTTTTACCATTTAATCCAATGGTGGTCATTGGAATCAATTTTACTTTGAAATTGGACCTAAACTAGTGTCAATCTTTTGATACTTATTGTTTCATAAAAACACGCTATTTGTCATGACATGGGGAATTAATTATTAAATTAATTAATGTGACTTATATGTTTTAAATTTTTTAAAATAGAAATCATTTTTGAATTCGGAATAAGAAATATAGCTTAGGGTGACTTTTTGGTCTTTTTCTGGAAAACTTCAATTTTTGATGAATAGTGAAACCACTAAGTGGTACTTAAAAAAACTGATTTTTTTGTTTATATGAAATTTTACCACCTATGTGTTTTGAATTTCAAAAATATGACATAAATTGTTGTCATTAAGAAGTAAAATTATGTTCAATGGGATTAAAATAATTTTTTGGTGAATAGTAACTTTGAAGTTTTTAATCGCGATTAGAGGTAATTAGTGTGGTTTAAGGTAAAAATAATGTTATAATAATATGATATGAGCTTGAAACATGTCCTACCCTTATTGGATGTGTCATGGCCGACTGAGACAATCCATGGGTCAACATGGGGACACCATGGAGCCAATTTGGTTGGGAAATGACATAAAAAACTTTGTATTTAATGTTAAAGTAAAAATGACACAAACATGAAATGTTTTACTAAAACAATTTTTACATGGGGTTATACAAGTCAGATTTTTTACTATAAATATTAATTAGAAATATAAAAAGATTTCCTACATCATGATAGTTTTTTATAATTTTTAGACATTAAATATATTACATTATTTATGACATCATGATGATGTAGCGATTACCTCATTAATAAAGGATTTAAATAAAATGAAATGATAATATAAAATCTATGACCTACACATGTCCAAAACCTATTGTATGGGTATATTTCGAACCCTTATCACCTTATCCTTGAATTATATCAATGTGGGACCTTTTAAATCTGAAACGCATTTTAAAATAAAGGAACATTTCTTTAATTTCCAAGAGCGCCCCTCCTCTCCTCTTATAAAAGGCCCCCACCTCTACCTCCTTAACCACACTTCTAAAGCCTTTGGCTCGGCCAACCCCGGCCCATTTTGTCTCTCCACATCCCTATTTGACTCCTAGAAGCCTCACTTTGGGCATAAGTCTTACCAAGGAATCCTTTGAGCTCAAACCAAGGGGAGTTACCCGATTTTAAGGTAATGTCTTCTTTTGAGTCATTTTGCTTTATTTTGCTTCTCCAACCCCCTAAACACTTTTTATTCTATTCTTTTGTAACAACTCCAGTATCATAAATATACTAGGTTGTTTTTATAAGAAGTATTCGAGCTACACTTACACACACCTACATCTAATGGTTAAAGAACATACTGTTTCCGTGGATGATGAATTTTTGCCTCCCGAAACGATGATTGTTAAACATTCTTTTAACACCTTCAAAGGTGGCCATTAAGATGACACTATATTTATATATGATATATAATATGTTTATTTTTTCCTTAATCTTATGTATTTTTCATTTTTAGCATACCTTTATGGCTTCCATTATGGGTAAACACAATAATTTCATTTTAGGAAGTGCTGACTACCGCCTCCTCAAAGTGATTTGATTCGTTAATGCCATATATGGGACGTATAAAGGATGGATTTAAAGTTATTATATATGATTTTATACTAAAATTATAATATACCTCTATATCATTATTATTTCTTCCCATTAATGTACGATATAGAAATGAAAGTAGCGTTCATGCGTACGTACGGCTTACCGTCTCCATGAACGGTGCATTTCATTTCTTATCCCCAAATTTAATGTACTATTATAAGTACATATATATAATGGATATATATGAGGTATGTTACATCTAAATGATTAATATAATTCTGTAATTAAAATATACATACCTGTCATTTAGTTTTAATTCCATTAATATGACATAGAAATGAAAGTAGAGTTCATGCGTACGTACGGCTTACCGTCTCCATGAACGGTGAATTTCATCTCTTACCTCTAAATGATTATGTGATATTATAAATTCATGTATATGCTAGATATATATCATATATATGATATCCAAATCAGGAATGGCATTTTGGATATAAATAACCTTTGACCACATGAACAACGTGTAATTTTAAGAAGTCCACTTTCGACTTAAGAACCAAATACCGACAAAACAAACATTATTAACTTAAATGGTTACAAAATTTTTATAACATGGAAATAAGTGATATAAAAGGAATAATGAACATGAAAAAGGTTCTTAATCAAGTATAAATTAACTCAAGTTTATTATTCAGGAGATTAAAGAATGACTGAGTCAAGTCGGGCCCGAGGTAAGGGACTTCGTCTCAATCTCCTTTCATTGAGGCATATTTCGTTTCATACAAAACTATCTATTATACGGTGTATAAAACCCTTTGAATTTTACTTTTATACAAAAGGTATCTTTTTCTAAGAAGAGTTTTACTAAATGACAAAAAGGATTGTTTCTTTTAATGTACGGGGTGACAACGACCTTTTCCACTGCTGTGAGTATTATTTGGTCTTTGGCTTCCTCAACAAGCCGTAATGTTTTTTTTAAAATGAAATAAATACCATATACTATTTTATGTATTATGGTATTGAAAATTATTTTTATAATGGATTTGTTATGTCAATATATTAATGTGATATATTGTGATAAATGTGCAGAAATGTTTTCTTTCCATTATATTTGTTTTATGTCTTATGATTTTTATAATGGTACATGGACATTTGACGGGTGGTTACGTGATAAACCATATGACGGGTGGTGTCGTGAATACCAGGACGGATAGTTATGTTATGACCTCCAATGCATTGGGTATGGAAGTCGGCCGTATGGATATTACATTAAGTATGTATGGAAGTTGGCCGCATGGCTATTCCATTAATTGATATGTGTGGAAGTCGACCTTATTGTTATTCCACTTAAGTATGTTTATGTACCAAGTTACCTTTATATGTTATGTGATCTTTTTATGGGTTTTATGGTAATCTTTGGGTTACAAAAGGGTAAGTAATGATATTTTATTCAATGAAGAGTTTTTACTACATCATAAAGGTGAAAAGTATTACTTTGATAATGTATACATGGTTTACATGTTGTTTTGATAAACTAACAATTTTAATTCTTTGTGTATCCCATACTGAGCTCTTTTTGCTCACCCCAAGTTTTTTTGAAATGTTTTTCACAGGACCTAATGTGGAATAGGGTCGAGGATGGGATCAAGGGAAAGTCATGCTATATAAAACTGGGAACTAGACATGTTTCTTTTTAAGAGTTTTTTCTACGGAAACTTAGTAGAAGTGTCTACTTTGTAATCTTTTGAGATGTAGTAGTTATGTTCTAATTCTCTAAAACTCTAAACCTGAAAAGATCCTCAATGTGAAATAGTCATTTAATTCAATATTAATATATGATTAAGGCCGGGGCCTTATACAAGTGCTTATGTTTTGTGGGTAAAGTATGATTTCATTCTTATGTTTATATATACCCATGTTTCCTTTCCATATATTTATAACCCATACTGATCTTTTTATGCTCATCCCATGTTTTTTGAAATGTTTTTCACAGGTCAAGGGAAAGGTACATGATATGATGATAGTGTCAAGGAAGTGTCAAGAATGAATCCATGTTTTATTTTAAATATGTTTCCATTGATGGGAAAAATGAATACTATCTTTATGTAACCACTTTGTTTATATGTGGAATGTAATGCATGTTTTATGATCTAATTCTCTAAAACTCTAAACCTGAAAATATCCTCAAGGTGTAATGTTGTAATAACTCCTGATTAAGTAAAGATTAATGTCGGGGCCTTATAGTTGGTATCAAAGGTTGGTTTAGATATCTTTAGGAGTTAGAATTTTATAAAATTATTATGCAAAAATATTTCATATAGCCAAATTGAAGTGATGTAGCATTTGATGATTACCATGTTGCTTCATCTAAGACATGTTTGTTCGGAATGGTTTTCCGCAGAGTAAACAGGGAAGCAGTGCTAGGAAGGCAAGCAGAAGGAAATAACCTTCCAAATCAGCATCCATAGATGGTCGGAATTAGAACTGAATAGTTTGTTGTGGTAATGTCATAGTTGACCCACACAATAAATGGTGGTGGTTTCCATGCACAAGACTAGCCAGATCAACCGCAGAGGAACATGTCAGTGGTTGAACATTTCATGAGGCAACATCCCCCATCATTCAGAGGATCATCTAACCCTGTGCTAGCTGAAGGGTGGATTAAAGAACTGGAGAATATTTTCGATGTCATGGGGTGTTCAGACAATCAAAAGGTTGGTCTTTCTATTTACCGTTTGGAGGGTGAAGCAGATCAGTGGTGGTCGATGGTTAAAAATATCAGGGACACTGATGATATTGATGCTCTTGACTGGGATGAATTCAAAGGTATGTTTCTTGAGAAGTATTTTCCTAAGGCTGTTCGACATAGGATGGAAAAAAAATTCCTGGAATTGAGGCAAGAGGAAGACTCAGTGGCCGCCGATGAAGAAAGGTTCACTCGATTTGCAAGGTATGCTCCAAATTTTATCCGAGACCTTGATAGTAAAATCAATCGTTTTTTCTCAGGATTAAAGCCAAAATATCCAAGGGCATTAGCTTCTCGTGATTTTAAAAGTTATGAAATTCTTGTTCGATGTGCTGAGAAGGTGGAAATGGAGTTTTCCGATGATCAAGTGTTCTATAAAAACCAGCATAAGAAGAGACCGAGGTGGCCTGAGAAATGAAAGAATTCTTCAAAAAGGCCTGACGGTAAGAAAACTAAGATTCTAGTTTGTGAAAAATGTGGTAAAAGGCATGCTGGGGAATGTCTTCTAAATTCTGGAACGTGCTACCAATGCAGTAAGATGGAACATAAGGATCGTGATTGCACTAAAAAAGATCAGGGTGATGGTAAGAACAAATTTGATTTACAGTTAGTGAAATGTTTTAAGTGCAATGAGATGGGTCACTATGCAAATGAGTGTCCGACAAAGAGCTTGAGTGATGGGAAGAAGTTATACTACAAGCAGAAAGGGGTGGTGAAATCCTTTGCAACTACATCACCAGATGTCGGGCCATCAAATGAATTTGTATCAGGTACTTTGTATGTTTTCTCATATTATGCCAATGTGTTTTGTGATTCGGGGTCTACACATTCTTTCATCTCTGAAACCTTTTCTAGTAAAATGGGAATACCATCTCAAGAAATGACTCCTGAACATGTGGTAAAAACACCTGGGGGAAATGTTGAGGCAAAAAGAATTTATAAGAATCTTCCTATCCTTATCCGTGGAAAGAACCTACATGAAATCCTTATTTTTTTACCTCTAGTAGAGTTTGATGTTATCCTGGGTATGGATTGGCTCTCTATTTACCATGCAAAGATTGATTACAGAGCTAAAGAAGTTTATTTTCAGAAAGGATTTCAGTTTGTGTACACAAATGAACCCTTACTTTTGATAACATATCAAGATGTCGAGAAACTTTTAAAAGATGGAAATGAATGTTACCTTGTACACATCGTTGAAAATAAAGGAACTGTTCAGATTAATGATGTGCCAGTGGTAAATGAGTATCCTGATGTGTTTCCTGATGAGTTGCATGGAATAATACCAGATCGGGAAGTTGAGTTTACTATTGACTTAGTTCCTGATGCTAAGCCAATTTCAAAACCCCCTTATCGAATAGCTCAAATTTAACATTTAGAGTTGAATGAGCAATTTCAATATTTATTAGAGAAAGGATTCATTTGACCTATCACATCACCATGGGGTGCTCCTATTTTATTTGTTAAAAATAAAGATGGTTCTATGAGACTTTGTATTGATTATAAGGCCTTGAATAACATCACTGTTAAGAACAAATATCCTTTGCCTCATATTGATGATTTGTTTGATCAGCTCCAGGGAGCTCAGTATTTTTCAAAGATTGACCTGAGATCGGGGTACCAACAGTTGAATGTAAAGGAAGTAGATATTATGAAGACTTTATTTCGTACCAGATATGGCCATTATGAATTTGTAGTAATCTCTTTTGGGATAACCAATGCACTTACTTTATTCATGGACTTAATGAATAGAATTTTCCATGAGTTCGTGGATAAGTTTGTGGTGGTTTTCATTGATGATATTTTGGTGTTTTCTAAAAGTAAAGAGGAGCATGAAAGACATTTAAGGGTTATATTACAAACCATAAAAGAAAAGAAACTGTATGGAAAATTCAGAAAGTGTGTGTTTTGGTTGCAACAAATTTCATTCCTTGGTCAAATTGTTTCTAAAGATGGGATAACTTTTGATCCTGCAAAAACAAAGGTTGTTGATGAATGGCCATGACCCACAAATGTAACCGAGATTCGTAGAATCCATGCTTTGGAAGGCTATTACCGAAGATTTGTTAGAAATTTATCACGGTTATCTAGTCCAATGACTAAGCTAACTCGGAAAGGTGTTAAGTTTATCTGGACAAAAGAATGTGATGATTGTTTTCAGGAACTGAAAGGAAGATTTGTGAATGCTCTAGTTTTGGCACTACCTTCAAGGAATCATGAGTTTGTTATATATAGTGATTCTTCATTGAAAGGACTTGGTTTTGTCCTAATGTAGAATGATCAGGTAATTGCTTATGCTTCACGTCAGTTGAAAACTCATGAGTTAAATTACCCTACACATGATTTGGAATTAGCTGTTGTTGTTTTTGCTTTAAAAATTTAGAGGCCTCATTTGTATGGAGTAAAGTGTGAAATATATTCCGATCAAAAAAGTTTAAAGTATATATTCACTCAGAATTAATTGAACATGAGACAAAGGAGATGGCTAGAATTAATCAAGGATTATGATTGGACAATTCATTACCATCACGGAAAAGCAAATAAAGTGGCTGATGCTTTCAGTCAGAAAAGTAATGCTTCATTAGCAATGTTGTGTTTGGAATGTGATCCTTTGGTTAAGTATTTGATGAACTTTGGCATAGAAGTTTTTGGTGTAGGATGTTCTTCTGTTTTGTTTCAGGTATCAGTGAAATCTTCTCTATCAGAAATAATCAAGCAAGCATAGAAGCACGACAGTGAGTTCCAGAAAAAGGTAGAGCTGGTTCAGAAAGGAAAGTTGCATGAATTCAACATTGATAATTATTGTGTTTTGAGATTTGGGAAGAGATTGTGTGTGCCTTTTGATTCACAGTTGAAGAGAGAGTTGTTATGTGAAGCTCATAGTTCTCCATTTTCAGTTCATCTAGGCAGTACTAAGATGTATAGAGATGTTCGGGAGTATTACTAGTGGGATGGAATGAAAAGAGATATTGCTGATTTTACTGTGAAGTGTTTGACTTGTCAGCAGGTTAAAGCAGAGCGGCAGTTACGGAAAGGGATGCTTCAGCCTCTACCCGTGCCTGAGTGGAAATGGGAGAATATATCCATGGACATTGTTTTGGGATTACCGAAGACATCTCGAGGTAATAATGCAATCTGGGTTATTGTTGATCGCTTCACTAAATCAGCTCATTTCATTCCTATTCGAGATACTTTCTCTCTAGATCAACTATCTCGATTGTACCATAATGAGATATTCAGGTTGCATGGAGTTCCTCTATCCATTGTATCCGATCGTGATCTCAGGTTTACTTCTAACATTTTGAAGGGCCTTCAAAAGTCATTGGGTACTGAATTAAATTTTAGTACAGCTTTTCATCCTCAATCAGATGGGAAGTTAGAAGGAACAATTCAGACATTGGAGGATATGCAACGAGCTTGTTCGATGGATTATCAGGGAAGTTGGGAACAACATCTTTCTTTGGTTGAATTTTCATATAATAACAGTTTTCATTATAGTATACAGATGGCTCCGTTTGAGGCATTATATGTGAAGCGGTGTCGAACTATAGCTTTTTGGGATGAAGTGGGTGAAAGGAAGTAGATGGGACCAGAATTGGTAGAAGAGTTGGCAGAAAAAGTTCAGTTGATTCAGAAACACATGAGAACAGCTCAGAGTAGGCAGAAGAGTTATGTAGACAACAGGAGGAAGGATCTATCATTTGAGGTAGGTGATCATGTTTTTCTCAAAGTATCACCATGGAAAAGTGTGATGCGATTTGGTAAGAAAGGAAAGCTGAGTCCAAGGTTCATTGGACCATATGCAATTATGGAGAGAGTTGGATCAGTTGCTTACCAAGTGGCTTTACCTCAGAGTTTATCTCAGGTACACAATTTTTTTCATGTTTCGATGCTGAGAAAGTACATGCCAGATTCATCTCATGTTTTGAGTCCAGAGGCAGTTCAGATGGAAGAGAAACTATCTTATCAGGAACAACCAGTCCAGATTCTTGACCACAGGGAGAAAGTGTTACAGAATAAGGTGATTAAATAGGTAAAGGTTTTGTGAAAAAACCACATGATGGAAGAGGCGACATGGGAATCTGAAAATGCAATGAGGGATAAGTACCCCCATTTATTCGATAAGTAAATAAATTGCGGGGACGCAATTTTCTAAAGAGGGAAGGATGTAACATCCCAAGTAAGTAATGAATAATAGATATTTTTATCTATGTCTATTAATGAATTAGATAGTGTTTTAGAGGCTTAAAATTAAAATAAATCCAATCTTAAGCATGAAATACACAAATATTTTTAAAAGATTGTTTTACTGCCTTTTGATGGAAAACCATTTTTAAATATATCTTTTGAAAATTTTATATGCTATGTTTGTCAAAATAAACTTATTCTTTATGATTTGGAGATAAAAATTTACATTGTGTGAATTTTTGGTATTTTTCTGACAATGTTCATTTTTTAATGAATAGTGAAAAATACTGCATTTTACATCAAAACTGCTTTTTAATCTAATTTATTTATATGATTAGATTATCATTTTAATTTGTTTTAAAGTTAAATTAGAATATATTTTTACCATTTAATCTAATAGTGGTCATTGGAATTAATTTCACTTTCAAATTGGACTTAAACTGGTGTCAATCTTTTGATACTAATTGTTTCATAAAAACACGCTATTTCTCATGACAGCGGGAATTAATTATTAAATTAAGTAATGTAACTTATATTATTTGAATTTTGTAAAATAGAAATCATTTTTGAATTCAGAATATCAAATATAGCTTAGGGTGATGTTTTGTTATTTTTCTGAAAAACTTCAATTTTTGATTAATATTGAATCCACTAAGTAGTAGTTAAAGAAACTCATTTTTCGTTTAAATGAAACTTTTCAACATCTGTCATTTTATTTTCAAAAATCCTAAATACATGGTTTTCATTAATAAGTAAAATGTGGTTCAATGAGATTAAAATAATATTTTGGTGAATAGTAACTTTGAAGTTTTTAATCGCGATTAGAGATAATTAGTGTAGTTTAAGGTAAAAATAATGTTATAATAATATGAGATGAGCTTGAAACATGTACTACCCTTATTGGAAGTGTCATGGCCGACCGAGACAATACATGGGTCAACTTGGGGACCCCATGGAGCCACTTTGGTTGGGAAATGACATAAATAACTTTTTATTTAATGTTAAAGTAAAAATGACACAAACATGAGTTATTTTACTAAAACAATTTTTACATGGGGTTATACAAGTCATATTTTTTATTATAAATAGTCATTGTAAATATAAAGATATTTCCTACATCATTGTATTTTTATTTATAATTTTTAGACTTTAAATAAATTAAATTATTTATGACATCATGAGGATGCAGTGATTACCTCATTAATAAAGGATTTAAATAAAATGAAATGATAATGTAAAATATGTGATCTACACATGTCCAAAACATATTGAATAGGTGGATTTGGAACCCTTATCACCTTACCATTGAATTATATCAATGTGGGACCTTTTGAATCCGAAACTCATTTTAAAATAATGTAACATTTCTTTACTTTCCAAGAGTGCCCCACCTCTCCTCTTATAAAAGGCCCCCACCTCTACCTCCTTACCCACACATCCAAAGCCTTTGGCTCGGACAAACCCTTCCCATTTTTTATCTCCACATATCTCTCTTACTCCTTTAAACCTCACTTTGTTCAGAAGTCTTCCCAAGGAAGCCTTTGAGCTCAAACCAAAGAGAGTTAACTGATTTTAAGGTAATGTCTTCACTTGATTCCTTTTGTTTTATTTTGCTTCTCCAACCCCCTAAACTATTTTTATTCATTTATTTTGTAAAAACTCTAGTATCATCAATATACTAGGATGTTTTTATAAGATTTATTCGAGCTACACTTACACACACATATATCTAATTGTTAAATAACATACTGTTTTTGTGGATGGCGAATTTCTGCCTCCCGAAACGATGATTGTTCAAAATTATTTTATCACCTTCAAATGTGGCCATTATGATGACACCATATTTATATATGATATATATAATATTTTTATGTTTTCCTTAAGCTTATTTATTTTTCTTTTTGGGCATACCGTTATGGTTTCCATTATGGGTAAACGTGATATCTTCATTTAAGGAAATGCGGACTACCGCCCCCTCAAAGTGATTTGATTCGTTAAAACCATATGTGGGACGTATAAATGATGGAGTTATGATATTATATATGATATTATACTGGAATTATAATATAACTTTATATCATTTTGATTCCATTTTATAAAATACAAAATAGAAATGGAAGCAGCGTTCATGCGTATGTACGGCTTACCGTCTCCATGAACGGTGCATTTCATTTCTTACCTCTAAATGTTATATAATATTATAAACGCATGCATGTACTGGATATATATGATATATGATATCTAAATCATTAATACCATTCTGGATATAATGGATACATGAACAACTTGTAATTATAAAGGGTTTATTTTTGACTCAAGTACCAATGATCGTTAAAATGACCGTTATTAACTTAAATAATTACATAGTGTTAATGACATGGAAATAAGTGATATAAAAGGAATAATGAACTTGTAAAATCTTCTTAAACAAGTATAAATTAATTCATGTTTATTATTCATGAGATTAATGAACGACCGAGTCACGTCGGACCCGAGGTATGGGACTTCGTCTCAATCTCCATTCATTGAGGCATATTTTGTTTTATACACAAACTTCTTTTATACGGTGTATAAACCTCTTTTACTTTTACATTAATTCAAAAGGAATATTTTTTATACGAATCATTTACTAAACGAAAAAAGGGAATTTTTTTGTCATACGTATGAGGCGACAACAACTTCTCAGCCGCCGTGACCATTGTTTGAGTTTCGGCTTCCTCTACAAGCCATACCTTATTTTTTAAAGGAAAATAAATACCATGTTTTACTCTTCTTTTATTTTTGTATTGAAAATGGTATTCATAATGTTTTTATTATATCAATGTGTTGTATTGATATCTTGTGATTGAAATGTGGAAATGTTATGTTTCCTTTATTCATGTTTGATGTGATACAATTATGTTATGATTCTTGGCCATTATTATGAAGATGGGTGGTTCCATGATAAACTAAGGGCGGGTGAGCCCGATATAGCTCTCCAATGCATTGGGTAAACTGAAGGATTGGAACGTTAAGGTTTATCGGAATAGATTTAGGGAATATACTATGATGGGTATTCCAAACGTAACCAAGAGGGTTACTCCCTACGTAAGAATGATATGAATTCCTCAAGTTACGTTTATGTCTTTTGATTTCTATGATTTATTAATGATTTTATAAGATATGTTAAAGTTCTTATGTTTTATGGGTAAAGTATGATTTCATTCTTATGTATTTTTGTACCCATGTTTCCTTTCCATATTTTTATAACCCATACTGAGCTTTTTATGCTCATCCTATGTTTTTTGAAATGTTTTTCACAGGTCAAGGGAAAGGTACATGATATGATGATAGTTTCAAGGAAGTGTCAAGAATGAATACATGTTTTATTTTAAATATGTTTCCATTGATGGGAAAAATGAATACTATCTTTATGTCACCACTTTGTTTATATGTGGAATGTAATGCATGTTTTATGATCTAATTCTCTAAAACTGTAAACCTGAAAAGATCCTCAATGTCTAATCTTGTAATAACTCAAGATTGAGTAATGTTTATGGCCAGGGCCTTATATTTAAAATCATCATAATCATATATTCTAAATATATAAAATCATTCTACTTTAACTATATAATTATTTTATAATAATTCAATACATTAAAATATTCCAAGAGTGACCCTCCCCTCACTTATAAAAGGGATCCTCAACTCATATCTTCATCATACCATTTGATCACAATATTTCAAAAATTACTTTTTCATACACCTGCGTATAATCTAACCACATCATACATAGGTATTATTTTGGGGATAATAAAAACCGTAGAGGGATTAATACTTAATATAATGTGGTTTTTTTCGATGTGGTATAAATTTTGATTGAATGTTTTAGTATTATTTTTTTCCTCTACCTCCTTAAAAAATATAATAACTAGCATGGTACATTTAGGGAAATATATCATATATAATGAGATATTAGTATGTTTTTTTGTAACCTTTCTCCATCTTCACTTCCATCAAATAGAGAATGAACCCACCATTTTTGTGTGCAGTGGAAAACAACATGGTAATCCAATGTAATTAATTTTCCATCACCCCCTCCCATAACTAGTTATAATTATGGTTTTAAAATATATATATATATATATGATAATAATGAAATAATTATAATTATTTAATTTTAATATATCTTCAATTTATTCACCATTCCATCCATTGATAAATTAAAATGTTGTTCATATGCAATTATAGATTACCATCACCATAAAGTGATGTGTTTCATTTTTCATCACCAAATAATAAGGACGATATATATAAGTGTATTAAATAAGATAATATTATATATATTTGAAAATATTTATTATTTAAATATAACATTACACTTATTTTTTTTTGTATTTGTTCAAAATAGAAATGTTACTCATGAATACATCTCAATATACGTCCTTAGGTTGTAACATAAATTATTTTTCATAAAAATCTATAACTAGTTAATTGAAATGTATAATTTTATAAAATAATAATAATTATTTAGTATTATTATTTAAGATATTATGGAATAATGACACTCTTAACCATGGTAAATATAGCTATGTTATTTATTTATATTATGAACAATACATCCTCAAAACGTCTAACAAAAACATAATTGATTATGTAACTAAATGAAACATGGTGATAAATGACATAAAAAGGATAACGATAATGAATTAAAAATAAAAATAGTTTGTAATGTAATAAATAACTAGTACAATTTAATTATTGAGGAGTAAATGAACATATAATTCTAGAAAATATTTAAGGTAAGTGATTTTTTTATAACAATCATCTTTTAATGTTTCACTTCTAAATATTTTTTCCAATGCCAACATTATTTTAAATGTTTCATGAAAATTATTTTCCAAGCATAAATTGGTGCAAATGGGAATTTTCAGCCATATTTTATTTTCATTACCATGATTTTAAATGTATCCTTTTTAATGATTCCTCACGGTTCACTATTTTCACTGTTTACCAAAGTGTGAAAATGTTATTCTTTATCATATATGAAATGAATGGAATTTCGCACTATAATAAATCTTCACTCATTTGAAGTTTCTATTAGAAATTTAAATTATTATTTTCAAATAAAACAACTCCCATAATATTTTGAGAATTTTTACTTTAATTATTACTGAATAGGAATTTATATATAATCCAATTATATGTGAAAATCTTATTTTCTACAATTATGGGATTAAAAAAAATTCTAGTGATTTATGTTGAAAATGTGAATATATAAATTTTTTTATGATATACTACATTAGAAGCATATATGATAGTGGGTGATCCCCATAAAACTTATACAATGGGTGAGCCTGATACAACTAAACTGATGGTTGATGTAATGAATTTAATTTTTAAATTTATTATTAATGGATATTATATGGAATATTTATGGTACCAAGAACTGAGTTGGGGTGATATTTTGTGGTATGCTTAACCAAAAATAAATTTTTAAAATATATTAAATATATTAATATCATGTGCACATACTTTTCCTTAAAAAAGTGTTATTGATCCAAAATAAGGTCTAGAATCATAAATATGAGGGAATCGTTAAACCCAGAGCATGAGTATCACTCAAATAATGATATACACATTATCATGTGGGGTATTTGTTAAATACATTTCATGTGCTTTGAAATAATAAAATAAATAAATATGTTTGTTTATTTTTAATGCAGGGACCAAGATGTTATATAAATAAACAGTTATAGAATCATCTCAGGGTGGGAATCTAAAACCGAGAGATCTTGACAACTATTGGAGAAAATTCATTGTATATGACGCTAGATCAGATTAATATTGAGGATCGTTCTTCCATCAGATATTGTGGATGTTGACATTATTGAAAATGAAGGACTATTATTCATCTAAAATTTATCAAAATGCTAGGAAGTATATTGATTTATGATTTTTCCATCCCATTATTTATCAAGGAGAACATAGATCAATTGCACAAATAATCATTATTCACGCATTGTATGTTGATTAAATTGATGGAATTATTTGCCTGTTTATTTTACCCTATTCATTTTTCAATTCTTCAACAATATGTTGAGGCTAAACAATCAAAGTCTGAGGTTACTCCCTTAATTTTTGTGGATGATGAATTTATACACTTATTTATTTCACATTCATCCTAGTGAATTTATTCTTCCCATGTTTTGATGAATACTAAGTATTAAATAATCTCAAAACTATTCTTCAGTGAAACAGTTGAATACCATGAGAGATGTTTGTGATTGAGGCTAGGATTGGAGTGTGATGATGAAAAATGATGATCATAGGTAGATTATATATAATTGAGGGATTATTTTTTATTTCTTTGGGCTTTCTTGGATGATAGTTTGTTCAACGAATCATTTGTTCAGTAGAAAAGGGGATGAAATCCAATGAGTAGATGTCAAGAGGGTTGGGAAACTAAATATATATAGGTTCCACCAATGATGAAGACTCCAGTGTTGTTCCTAATGATGTGTAACAGATCACGATGGATTTGGAAAATCCCACACTATACATCTGGTAATCCAACATGACATTCCCTACCCCCCCACCAAGTGTGGTGCTAGGGTTTCCATAATTAGAATTATATCACACATCATGTGTCCCTATCACACACTTTCTCACATGTGTTTAGTGTCTTGACGTATATCTTTGCGTATGCATAGGAACAATTATTCCTTACACTCAGATTGGGCCATAGTACATGGCTAGGTATACACAGACATAACCTGAGTACACTACCATGTTTAGATAGATATGGCCATGTGTACACAGCTTTGTATAAGGCAACAAATAGTGATACATGTGCATGTGTAAACTAAACTTGAAAGGTTATGGGTGGTCACTACATGTCGTGCACTTTCCTAAATGCCATGTTTATGGAGTCTAACAATCTCTGTGAGGCAACACAACATATGAAGACCATGGGTCACCTAGACATATTATGTACCACTATTAAAGGTTGTGTATCCCCTTTAAGAGTTCAATTAGCTCTAAATTTCATCATTGTAGACCATAATATACTATGTTTGTTTCCTTACATCATCCTAGTGAGGTTATAGTTTATCATAACATTCACATCTCTAGACTATGATTTCATAAGAATGGTGTAACGCCCCGACCCCAGCTACCCAAAGTCGGTGCATTACTTTGTAACATTGGCATGATCACAAAAGATCAAGTCTCGAAAGACCGATTATTTTAGTAGCCTTGGAAACACAAGATACATTCGTAAACGTTACATTACATCATAAATTGAAAAAATACAATAAAAAAGTCTCCATAGTCCACACTCATATCCTCTTCTGACTATCCCTGCAGGTCATTCATAAAATACTTCTTCAAATCCTGGAAAATATTAAAACATTGAAAGGGGTGAGCTCAGATGCTCAGTAAGGATAACAGTATTGCGGAAGCATTCATAAATAAACATTAACATTTAAGGCAATGTATAACTAAAACAGAAGCCTTTTAAACATGAACTTTAACGTAATATAGAAAAAGTAAAATGAGATAATTCCATTTACTTATTCACATCGATATTCTACTGGTCGAATAATCACATGCAATATCAATAACCACTTTCATAATGATGGAATGCATAATGCCAGACTTTCTGAAACATTTTGTCAAGGCCTCGGCCAAGACGTCTAAAATGATTAAGGCCTCGGCCAAAATCATAAATCTAATTGGGAAAGGGCCTCGGCCAATTCCACGTCTAGTTGTCTCATGAGACCTACCGATGCATCGAGGAGCAATAGCGGGCTCCACCCGTCACTTATTAAGTCCAATGCATTCCTCATATGAATAGGTTTAAACATATCATAAACCATAACATAATCGTATCACATGAAACATGCATAAAGTAAACATAACATTTCCACATTTCAATCACAAGATATCAATACAGCACATTGATATAATAAAAACGCTTTCAAAACGATTTTCAATACCAAAATAAAAGAAAGTTAAAACATTGTATTTATTTTTCATTAAAAAATGATGGCTTGTAGAGGAAGCCGAAACTCAAATAATGGTCATGGCGGCGAAGAAGTCATTGTTTCCGCATAAGTATGGAAAGAAAAACATTCCCTTTTTTTCGTTTAGTAAAACGCTTAGTATAAAAAATATTCCTTTTGAATAAACGAAAAAGTCAAATGGGTTTATACACCGTATAAAAGAAAGTTGTGTATAAAACCAAATATGCCTCAATGAAAGGAGATTGAGACGAAGTCCTTAAAAATATCATTTTTAAAATAAAATAGATCTATTATGTGTATTCACTATAGGTACACATAAAGAATAAAAAATAAGAAATAATAATATCATGACATAATTTGAAAGTAGGAGATTAACCCAAATAATGGAAGTTGGGTTAAGAAATTCCCTTACCTCGTGTCTGACTTGACTCAAACATTCTTTAACCTCCTGAATAATAAATTTGAGTTAATATATACCTTATTAAGAACTAGTTTCAATTTCAATATCTTTATTATATCACTTATTACAATGATATGAACATTATGTAATTATTTACGTTAATAACGGTCGTTTTGTCGATCTTTGGTACTTGAGTCAACAATAAACTTCTTATAATTACAAGTTGTTTATGTGGTAGAATATCCATTATCTCCAGAATTATATTCATGATTTAGATTTAATATATATCTTATATATTCAGTATATACATTCATTTATAATATTACGTAACATTTAGAGGTAAGAAATAAAATGCACCGTTCATGGAGACGGTAAGCCGTACGTACGCATGAACGCTACTTTCATTTCAATTTCATATTTAATGGAACGAAATCATAATGATATAAATGTATAATATAATTCCAGTATAACATAGTGTATAATAACATTTACTCCATCCTTTATACATCCCACATATGGCATTAACGATTCAAATCACTTTGAGGGGGCGGTAGTCCACACTTCCTAAAATGAAATTATCGCATTTTACCCATAATGGAAATCATAAAGTATGCCATAAATGAGAAATAAAGAAGCATAAGTAAAACATAAAAATATTATATATCATATATAAAAATAGTTACATCTTAATGGCCACCTTTGAAGGTGTTATATGAGTGTTGAACAATCATCGTTTCGTGAGGCAGAAATTCGCCATCCACAGAAACCGTATGTTCTTTAACCATTAGATGTAGGTGTGTGTAAGTGTAGCTAGAATAATTCTTATAAAAACATCCTAGTATATTTAGGATACTGGTGCTGTTACAAAAGAAATGAATAAAAAGAGTTTAGGGGGTTGTAGAAGAAAAATAATACAAAACAACATTAGAGAAGACATTACCTCAAAATCGGGTAACTCTTTTTGATTTGAGCCAAAGGCTTCCTTGGGAAGAGTTCTGCCCAAAGTGAGGCTTCTAGGAGTAAGAGGGGGAAGTTGGGAGAGTATTTTGGCAGAGTTTGGTCGAGCCAAATGGATTGAAGGTGTGAATAAGGTGGGAGAGGTGGGGGCCTTTTATAAGTGGAGAGGAGGGGCACTCCTGGAAAGTAAAGAAAAGTCACTTTATTATAAAATGAGTTTCGGATTTTAGAGGTCCCACAAGTATATAATTCGAGGAAAAGGTGATAAGGGTTCGAAATATCCTCATCCAATAGGCTTTGGACAATTGTAAGCCTTGGATTTTGCATTATCGTCCCATTTTATTTAAATCGTTAAATAATGAGGTCATCGCTGCATCATCTTGATGTCATAAATAATTTAATTTATTTCATGTCAAAAAATTATAAAAAAAATACAATGATGTAGGAAATCTTTTTATATTTCTATTGAATATTTATAATCAAAATTTGGACTTGTGTAACCCCACTTAAAAACTGTTTTAGTAAAACAACTCATGTTTGTGTCAATTTAATTTTAACATTAAATAAATATATATTAATGTCATTTTCCAACCAAAGTGGCTCCATGGGGTCCCCAAGTTGACCCATGGGTTGTCTTGGTCGTCCATGACTCATCCAATATGAGTAGGACAAGTTTCAAGCTCATATCATATTATTAAAACATTGTTTTTACCTTAAACTACACTAATTACCTCTAATCGCGTTTAAGAACTTAAAAGTTACTATTCACCAAAAAAATTATTTTAATCTCATTGAACCACATTTTAATTATTAATGGCAACCATGTATGTCGGATTTTTGAAAATAAAATCACAGAACTGGTAATATTTCATTTAAACGAAAAATCAGTTATTTAACTACCACTTAGTGGTTTCACTATTCATCAAAAATTGAAGTTTTTCAGAACAATGCCAAAATTTCACCCTAATATATAATTGATATTCCGAATTCAAAAATGATGTCTAATTTACAAAATTCCAAAAATATAAGTTGCATTAATTAATTTTATAATTAATTCCCGCTGTCAGAACAAATAGCGTGTTTTTAAGAAACAATTTATATCAAAAGATTGACAATTGTTTATGTCCATTTTCAATGTTAAATTAATTATAATGACCACCATTGGATAAAATGGTAAAAATATATTCTAATTATACTTTAAAACCACTCAATAGTATAACTTATCACTATAAATTATTTTTATTAAAAAAGTTGTTTTAAGTATTTTTCACTATTCATAAAAATTTGGAAGTTCTCAGAAAATTACAAAAAATTCAATATAGGCTAATTTAAATATTAGGAATACAAAAATTAAGTCCATTTTGAAATATAAAATTTCTGTAAATTTAAAAAGTGGTTATTACTATTCATAACGGCTACTTTGATTAGTTGCGATGTGTTAGAACTCAAAGTTGCGTACAATGCAAGCTATTGCATTATTGAATGAGATGCGTATCGTGGAAGCTCGGGGTGTTACATTCTCCCCTCCTTCAATAAATTGCATCCTCGCAATTTGAAATTTTTCTTTGTAAATAAAAGGTTGAAAATAGAAAATACCTTTGTGGAAAACCCACATCGGAAATAAGGTTAATAAATTTATAACATTAAAAGAAAGCAAGATAAGTACAAAGGTCACCCGATATTTCCCATTCTAGGATTCTATGAATATATGGATATGGAGGAGAAACACACCATCAAGGTCTGATGGAGAGTTATAGAAAACAGGATTAGGAGAAAGTTTAACTACAAGAAAATCACAAACTTGTGATTGGTTAAACGGTCATTGAATCCCCAGTTGGAAAAGTTAACCGACAACATTTTTGTTTTAAGTTACCTTTTATAATGTTGAGGAATTTATTTAGGAGATTTACTAAGAACATAAGGGAATATACATACTTGTTATGTATACTTTCATTCGTTAATAAATGTTTACCACAAACCCAACTTTTACTTCAAATGGTAACGGAACTCAAAAATATTCTATTTATCCTAATTGTATAAGGTTACAAATGTTAACACATACCATTTAGATTAGTAAAATTATTTTGTAATATCCAGGGACTTCCTGTAGTCTAGTGGTAGGAAATAAAGGCTTGTCGCACTATGGTTGTGGGTTCGATTCCTGCAGCTTTGTCCGACATGACGGGTTATGCCCCACCCTGCAGGTTGTCCTTTTCCTAAAACTATAGTATCATAATATTCCAAAAATAATCTTCATAAATGCTTTAACCTTAAACAATACTATCCAAAGATCAACTTTATCCACTCCAACCATTATAGTTATCCAAAATACCACTGTCCAGACTTTTTTCTAAAAGGTCTCTTAATTCCATAATCAATTTATCAGATTCCCCAAACAAAGTAAAGTTTCTCTTATTGTCACATACTAAAAATATAATTACCTTCATCATTTTAAAACCTTACTGAAAACAACATGTACTGCAGTACAATCCTTATATATATATCACATTATTCTAATAACCAGAATATAGTCCATGAGTCCAAAATCATCAATACATTAATTATTCCGCTTCAACTGTAGTCACAGCATAATATTGTCCTTGATCCCTTAGCCTTTTTTGAGGTAATTTTCCCTGACGCTTAGGACATTCATTTGCATAATGACCCATTTCTCTACAATTGTAGCATTCAACTTCGATATATTCTTTCTTTCCCATGCAATCACGAGCCTGGTGACCCTTTTCTCCACATTTATAACAAACTCCCATTCATTTTAGGCATGTACCAGGGTGATTCTTCCCACAATTATCACATAATGGAAAATCCTTCTTTCCCTTTTCCCTTTATCTGTCTCTTGTTCCCCCGTTATCATATTCTCTTGCTTTACTTTGTTGTCATAAGACTTAGAGAATTCCTTTTCTGCCTTGATAGCACACGAGACAATATCTTCGTATGATGAGAAGGATTGTGATACTAAATCTTGACAGAGAAATGGTTTTAACCCATCAAAGAAATGATCAATCTTAATCCTTGGGTTACGTAAATAATCGGCAGCATGCCTCGCTAACCTTGTAAAGTTAGCCTCATACTTTGCAACATTCTCATCCTCCTTCTGCCTGAGACTCAGAAATTGTCTTTCCATATCTGCTCGATGGTCACGAGGAAAGTATTTTTCTAAGAAAAGATCGTTGAACTCCCTCCATTCCATATTCGATATGTCATCATCTTCCTTTGTGTTTTGAATCAGCGACCACCACTGATCAGCATCTCCAGTGAGGCGGTAAAATGCCATGACAACCTTCTCCCTTTCGCTACTCCCCATGGCATGGAATATTTTCTCTAAGGAGTTTATCCATTGTTCAGCTACTAACGGATTTGTACCCCCATTAAATTTTGGTGGTTGTTGCCTCATTAAGCAGTCTAACATTGATCCTCCATGTTGTGGATCAGGGTGATCCATACGAGTAAGGTTATTATTCATAACTTGAGTGAGTTGTCCCAGTATGGTAATAAGTTGATCAGCACCAGTTGTATCTCCATATCCACAATAATTATCTTGAGCAGGAGGTCAATCCCTACACGGAGTGCGTGCATTGATACGGTTTCCATTCCTTCCACTAGGCGCCATTTCTAAACAATGTCATAAACTAGATTAGTTTATGAATCAAAATACATAATTCCATACATGTAAAATGCTTAACATAAATTGAACTATTTATGGATATAATCCATAATCATAAAAAGGTTTTATTTGAGGAAGTATATACTCATAACCGTTCATAGTGGTTTGTAATGAAAATGAGAATTATCCTAAGCATATCCCCCGGGAGTGTCGTAACCAAGAGTGAAGCAAGGCCCGTTGTTGTGCACCTGTTCCCGTTCAAGTCTAGCTCAAAGCAGTGTTTTCGGGTTTTACCCCTAGGTACATCTGTGCCAGATCTGCCTCTACCTGCTCGTATCCAGACATGGATGTATTGCTCAGAAAACTCACAAAATCTCTACAATAACAAAATTCTAGGAAGTTCTTCTATACTAATCCTCAAAGTCTATCTTTGGGCTATGTGCTCTAATCAGAGTTTATCTAAATTTAGCTTCCAAGGTTACAACTAAACTGCCTCTAATACCAACTGTAACGCCCCGACCCCAGCTACCCAGAGTCGGTGCATTACTTCGTAACATTGGCATGATCACAAAAGATCAAGTCTCGAAAGACCGATTAGTTTAGTAGCCTTGGAAACACAAGATACATTCGTAAACGTTACATTACATCATAAAGTGAAAAACTACAATAAAAAAGTCTCCATAGTCCACACTCATATCCTCTTCTGACTATCCCAGCAGGTCATTCATAAAATACTTCTTCACATCCTGTATAATATTAAAACATTGAAAGGGGTGATCTCAGATGCTCAGTAAGGATAACAGTATTGCAGAAGCTTTAATAAAAAAACATTAACATTTAAGGAAATGTATAACTAAAACTAAAGCCTTTTAAACATGAACTTTAACATAATATGGAAAAAGTAAAATGAGATAATGCCATTTACTTATTCACATGGATATTCTACTGGTCGAAAAATCACATGCAATATCAATAACCACTTTTATAATGATGGAATGCATAATGCCAGACATTCTGAAACATTTTGTCAAGGCCTCGTCCAAGACGTCTAAAATGATTAAGGCCTCGGCCAAAATCATAAATCAAATTGGGAAAGGGCCTAGGCCAATTCCACGTCTAGTTGTCTCATGAGACCTACCGATGCATTGAGGAGCAATAGCGGGCTCCACCCGTCACTTATTATGTCCAATGCATTCCTCATATGAATAGGTTTAAACATATCATAAACCATAACATAATCGTACCACATAAAACATGCATAAAGTAAACATAACATTTCCCCATTTCAATCACATGATATCAATACAGCACATTGATATAATAAAAACGCTTTCAAAACCATTTTCAATACCAAAATAAAAGAAAGTTAAAACTTTGTATTTATTTTTCATTAAAACAAATGATGGCTTGTAGAGGAAGCCGAAACTCAAATAATGGTCATGGCGGCGAAGAAGTCATTGTCGCCGCATAAGTATGGAAATAAAAACATTCCCTTTTTGTCGTTTAGTAAAACGCTTAGTATAAAAAATATTCCTTTTGAATAAACGTAAAAGTCAAATGGGTTTATACACCGTATAAAAGAAAGTTGTGTATAAAACCAAATATGCCTCAATGAAAGGAGATTGAGACGAAGTCCTTAAAAAGATCATTTTTAAAATAAAATAGATCTATTATGTGTATTCACTATAGGTACACATAAAGAATACAAAATAAGAAATAATAATATCATGACATAATTTGAAAGTAGGAGATTAACCCAAATAATGGATGTTAGGTTATGAAATTCCCTTACCTCGTGTCTGACTTGACTCAACCATTATTTAACCTCCTGAATAATAAACCAGAGTTAATATATACCTTATTAGGAACTATTTTCAATTTAATTATCCTTATTATATCACTTACTACAATGATATGAACATTATGTAATTATTTAAGTTAATAACGGTCGTTTTGTCGATATTTGGTACTTGAGTCAACAATAAACTTCATATAATTACAAGTTGTTTATGTGGTAGAATATACATTATCTCCAGAATTATATTCATGATTTAGATGTCATATATATCTTATATATTCAGTATATACATTCATTTATAATATTACGTAACATTTAGAGGTAAAAATAAAATGCACCGTTCATGGAGACGGTAAGCCGTACGTACGCATGAACGCTACTTTCATTTAAATTTCATATTTAATGGAACGAAATCATAATGATATAAATGTATAATATAATTCCAGTATAACATAGTGTATAATACCATTTACTCCATCCTTTATACATCCCACATATGGCATTAACTATTCAAATCACTTTGAGGGGGCGGTAGTCCGCACTTCCTAAAATGAAATCATCACATTTTACCCATAATGGAAATCATAAAGTATGACATAAATGAGAAATACATAAGCATAAGTAAAACATAAACATATTATATATCATATATAAAAATAGTGACATCTTAATGTCCACCTTTGAAGGTGTTATATGAGTGTTGAACAATCATTGTTTTGTGAGGCAGAAATTCGCCATCCACAGAAACCGTATGTTCTTTAACAATTAGATGTAGGTGTGTGTAAGTGTAGCTCGAATCCTTCTTATAACAACATCCTAGTATATTGGGGATACTGGTGTTGTTACAAAAGAAATGAATAAAAAGAGTTTAGGGGGTTGGAGAAAAAAAATAAAACAAAACAACATTAGAGAAGACATTACCTCAAAATCGGGTAACTATTTTTGATTTGAGCCAAAGGCTTCCTTGGGAAGAGTTCTGCCCAAAGTGAGGCTTCTAGGAGTAAGAGGGGGAAGTTGGTATAGTATTTGGGCAGAGGTTGGCCGAGCCAAATGGATTGATTGTGTGAATAAGGTGGGAGAGGTGGGGGCCTTTTATAAGTGGAGAGGAGGGGCACTCTTGGAAAGTAATGAAAAGTCACTTTATTATAAAATGAGTTTCGGATTTTAGAGGTCCCACACTTATATAATTCGAGGATAAGGTGATAAGGGTTCGAAATATCCTCATCCAATAGGCTTTGGACAAGTGTAAGCCTTGGATTTTGCATTATCTTCCCATTTTATTTAAATCGTTAAATAATGAGGTCATCGCTGCATCATCTTGATGTCATAAATAATTTAATTTATTTCATGTCTAAAAATTATAAAAAAACTACAATGATGTAGGAAATCGTTTTATATTTCTAATGAATATTTATAATCAAAATTTGGACTTGTGTAACCCAACTTAAAAACTGTTTTAGTAAAACAACTCATGTTTGTGTCAATTTAATTTTAACATTAAATAAATATATATTAATGTCATTTTCCAACCAAAGTGGCTCCATGGGGTCCCCAAGTTGACCCATGGGTTGTCTTGATCGGCCATGACTCATCCAATAGCAGTAGGACAAGTTTCAAGCTCATATCATATTATTAAAACATTATTTTTACCTTAAACTACACTAATTACCTCTAATCGCGATTAAGAACTTAAAAGTTACTATTCACCAAAAAAATTATTTTAATCTCATTGAACCACATTTTACTTCTTAATGACAACCATGTATGTAGGATTTTTTAAAATCAAATCACAGAAGTGGTAATATTTCATTTAAACAAAAAATCAGTTATTTAACTACCACTTAGTGGTTTCACTATTCATCAAAAATTGAAGTTTTTCAGAACAATGCCAAAATTTCACCCTAATCTATAATTGATATTCCAAATTCAAAAATGATGTCTATTTTACAAAATTCCAAACATATAAGTTGAATTAATTAATTTTATAATTAATTCCCGCTGTCAGAACAAATAGCGTGTTTTTAAGAAACAATTTATATCAAAAGATTGACAATTGTTTATGTCCATTTTCAATGTTAAATTAATTCTAATGACCACCATTGGATAAAATGGTAAAAATATATTCTAATTATACTTTAAAACAACTCAATAGTATAACTTATCACTATAAATTATTTTGATTATAAAAGTTGTTTTAAGTATTTTTCACTATTCATAAAAATTTGGAAGTTCTCAAAAAATTACAAAAAATTCAACATAGGCTAATTTAAATATTAGGAATACAAAAATGAAGTCCATTTTGAAATATAAAATTTCTGTAAATTTAAAACGTGGTTATTACTATTCATAACGGCTACTTTGATTAGTTGCGATGTGTTAGAACTCAAAGTTGCGTACAATGCAAGCTATTGCATTATTGAATGAGATGCGTATCGTGGAAGCTCGGGGTGTTACATTCTCCCCTCCTTCAATAAATTGCATCCTCGCAATTTGAAATTTTTCTTTGTAAATAAAAGGTTGAAAATAGAAAATAACTTTGTGGAAAACCCACATCGGAAATAAGGTTAATAAATATATAACATTAAAAGAAAGCAAGATAAGTACAAAGGTCACCCGATATTGCCCATTCTAGGATTCTATGAATATATGGATATGGAGGAGAAACACACCATCAAGGTCTGATGGAGAGTTATAGAAAACAGGATTAGGAGAAAGTTTAACTACAAGAAAATCACAAACTTGTGATTGGTTAAACGGTCATTGAATCCCCAGTTGGAAAAGTTAACCGACAACATTTTTGTTTTAAGTTAACTTTTATAATGTTGAGTAATTTATTTAGGAGATTTACTAAGAACGTAAGGGAATATACATACTTGTTATGTATACTTTCATTCGTTAATAAATGTTTACCACAAACCCAACTTTTACTCCAAATGGTAACGGAACTCAAAAATATTCTATTTATCCTAATTGTATAAGGTTACAAATGTTAACACATACCATTTAGATTAGTAAAATTATTTTGTAATAACCAGGGACTTCCTGTAGTCTAGTGGTAGGAAATAAAGGCTTGTCGCACTATGGTTGTGGGTTCGATTCCTGCAGCTTTGTCCGACATGACGGGTTATGCCCCACCCTGCAGGTTGTCCTTTTCCTAAAACTATAGTATCATAATATTACAAAAATAATCTTCATAAATGCTTTAACCTTAAACAATACTATCCAAAGATCAACTTAATCCACTCCAACCATTATAGTTATCCAAAATACCACTGTCCAGAATTTTTTCTAAAAGGTCTCTTAATTCCAAAATCAATTTATCAGATTCCCCAAACAAAGTAAAGATTCTCTTATTGTCACATACTAAAAATATAATTACCTTCATCATTTTAAAACCTTACTGAAAACAACATGTACTGCAGTACAATCCTTATATATATATATCACATTATTCTAATAACCAGAATATAGTCCATGAGTCCAAAATCATCAATACATTAATTATTCCGCTTCAGCTGTAGTCACAGCATAATATTGTCCTTGATCCCTTAGCCCTTTTTGAGGTAATTTTCCCGGACGCTTAGGACATTCATTTGCATAATGACCCATTTCTCTACAATTGTAGCATTCAACTTCGATATATTCTTTCTTTCCCATGCAATCACGAGCCTGGTGACCCTTTTCTCCACATTTATAACAAACTCCCATTCATTTTAGGCATGTACCAGGGTGATTCTTCCCACAATTATCTCATAATGGAAAATCCTTCTTTCCCTTTTCCCTTTATCTGTCTCTTGTTCCCCCGTTATCTTATTCTCTTGCTTTACTTTGTTGTCATAAGACTTAGAGAATTCCTTTTCTGTCTTGATAGCACACGAGACAATATCTTCGTATGATGAGAAGGATTGTGATACTAAAGCTTGACGGAGAAATGGTTTTAACCCATCAACGAAATGATCAATCTTAATCCTTGGGTTACGTATATAATCGGCAGCATGCCTCGCTAACCTTGTAAAGTTAGCCTCATACTTTGCGACATTCTCATCCTCCTTCTGCCTGAGACTCAGAAATTGTCTTTCCATATCTGCTCGATGGTCACGAGGAAAGTATTTTTCTAAGAAAAGATCTTTGAACTCCCTCCATTCCATATTCGATATTTCATCATCTTCCTTTGTGTTTTGAATCAGCGACCACCACTGATCAGCATCTCCAGTGAGGCGGTAAAATGCCATGACAACCTTCTCCCTTTCGCTACTCCCCAAGGCATGGAATATTTTCTCTAAGGAGTTTATCCATTGCTCAGCTACTAACGGATTTTACCCCCATTAAATGTTGGTGGTTGTTGCCTCATGAAGCAGTCTAACATTGATCCTCCATGTTGTGGATCAGGGTGATCCATACGAGGAAGGTTATTATTCATAACTTGAGTGAGTTGTCCCAGTATGGTAATAAGTTGATCAGCACCAGTTGTATCTCCAGATCCACAATAATTATCTTGAGCAGGAGGTCAATCCCTACACGGAGTGCATGCATTGATACGGTTTCCATTCCTTCCACTAGGCGCCATTTCTAAACAATGTCATAAACTAGATTAGTTTATGAATCAAAATACATAATTCCATACATGTAAAATACTTAACATAAATTTAACTATTTATGGATATAATCCATAATCATAAAAAGGTTTTATTTGAGGAATTATATACTCATAACCGTTCATAGTGGTTTGTAATGAAAATGAGAATTATCCTAAGCATATCCCCCGGGAGTGTCGTAACCAAGAGTGCAGCAAGGCCCGTCGTCGTGCACCAGTTCCCGTGCAAGTCTAGCTCAAAGCAGTGTTTTCGGGTTTTACCCCTAGGTACATCTGTGCCAGATCTGCCTCTACCTGCTCGTATCCAGACAGGGATGTATTGCTCAGAAAACTCACAAAATCTCTACAATAATAAAATTCTATGAAGTTCTTCTATAATAATCCTCAAAGTCTATCTTTGGGCTATGTGCTCTAATCAGAGTTTATCTAAATCTAGCTTCCAAAGTTAGTACTAAACTGCCTCTGATACCAACTGTAACGCCCCGACCCCAGCTACCCAGAGTCGGTGCATTACTTCGTAACATTGGCATGATCACAAAAGATCAAGTCTCGAAAGACCGATTAGTTTAGTAGCCTTGGAAACACAAGATACATTCGTAAACGTTACATTACATCATAAAGTGAAAAACTACAATAAAAAAGTCTCCATAGTCCACACTCATATCCTCTTCTGACTATCCCAGCAGGTCATTCATAAAATACTTCTTCACATCCTGTATAATATTAAAACATTGAAAGGGGTGAGCTTAGATGCTCAGTAAGGATAACAGTATTGCGGAAGCTTTAATAAAAAAACATTAACATTTAAGGCAATGTATAACTAAAACAAAATCCTTTTAAACATGAACTTTAATATAATATGGAAAAAGTAAAATGAGATAATGCCATTTACTTATTCACATGGATATTCTACTGGTCGAAAAATCACATGCAATATCAATAACCACTTTTATAATGATGGAATGCATAATGCCAGACATTCTGAAACATTTTGTCAAGGCCTCGTCCAAGACGTCTAAAATGATTAAGGCCTCGGCCAAAATCATAAATCAAATTGGGAAAGGGCCTCGGCCAATTCCACGTCTAGTTGTCTCATGAGACCTACCGATGCATTGAGGAGCAATAGCGGGCTCCACCCGTCACTTATTAAGTCCAATGCATTCCTCATATGAATAGGTTTAAACATATCATAAACCATAACATTATCATATCACATAAAACATGCATAAAGTAAACATAACATTTCCACATTTCAATCACAAGATATCAATACAGCACATTGATATAATAAAAACGCTTTCAAAACCATTTTCAATACTAAAATAAAAGAAAGTTAAAACTTTGTATTTATTTTTCATTAAAACAAATGATGGCTTGTAGAGGAAGCTGAAACTAAAATAATGGTCACGGCGGCGAAGAAGTCATTGTCGCCGCATAAGTATGGAAAGAAAAACATTCCCTTTTTGTCGTTTAGTAAAACGCTTAGTATAAAAAATATTCCTTTTGAATAAACGTAAAAGTCAAATGGGTTTATACACCGTATAAAAGAAAGTTGTGTATAAAACCAAATATGCCTCAATGAAAGGAGATTGAGACGAAGTCCTTAAAAAGATCATTTTTAAATAAAATAGATCTATTATGTGTATTCACTATAGGTACACATAAAGAATACAAAATAAGAAATAATAATATCATGACATAATTTGAAAGTAGGAGATTAACCCAAATAATGGAAGTTAGGTTAAGAAATTCCCTTACCTCGTGTCTGACTTGACTCAACCATTATTTAACCTCCTGAATAATAAACTAGAGTTAATATATACCTTATTAAGAACTATTTTCAATTTCATTATCCTAATTATATCACTTATTACAATGATATGAACATTATGTAATTATTTAAGTTAATAACGGTCGTTTTGTCGATATTTGGTACTTGAGTCAACAATAAACTTCTTATAATTACAAGTTGTTTATGTGGTAGAATATACATTATCTCCAGAATTATATTCATGATTTAGATGTCATATATATCTTATATATTCAGTATATACATTCATTTATAATATTACGTAACATTTAGAGGTAAGAAATAAAATGCACCGTTCATGGAGACGGTAAGCCGTACGTACGCATGAACGCTACTTTTATTTCAATTTCATATTTAATGGAACGAAATAATAATGATATAAATGTATAATATAATTCCAGTATAACATAGTGTATAATACCATTTACTCCATCCTTTATACATCCCACATATGGCATTAACTATTCAAATCACTTTGAGGGGGCGGTAGTCCGCACTTCCTAAAATGAAATCATCGCATTTTACCCATAATGGAAATCATAAAGTATGCCATAAATGAGAAATACAGAAGCATAAGTAAAACATAAACATATTATATATCATATATAAAAATAGTGACATCTTAATGGCCACCTTTGAAGGTGTTATATGAGTGTTGAACAATCATTGTTTTGTGAGGCATAAATTCACCATCCACAGAAAACGTATGTTCATTAACCATTAGATGTAGGTGTGTGTAAGTGTAGCTCGAATCCTTCTTATAACAACATCCTAGTATATTGGGGATACTAGTGTTGTTACAAAAGAAATGAATAAAAAGAGTTTAGGGGGTTGGAGAAAAAAAATAAAACAAAACAACATTAGAGAAGACATTACCTCAAAATCGGGTAACTATTTTTGATTTGAGCCAAAGGCTTCCTTGAGAAGAGTTCTGCCCAATGTGAGGCTTCTAGGAGTAAGAGGGGGAAGTTGGTAGAGTATTTGGGCAGAGGTTGGCCGATCCAAATGGATTGATTGTGTGAATAAGGTGGGAGAGGTGGGGGCCTTTTATAAGTGGAGAGGAGGGGCACTCTTGGAAAGTAATGAAAAGTCACTTTATTATAAAATGAGTTTCGGATTTTAGAGGTCCCACACTTATATAATTCGAGGATAAGGTGATAAGGGTTCGAAATATCCTCATCCAATAGGCTTTGGACAAGTGTAAGCCTTGGATTTTGCATTATCTTCCCATTTTATTTAAATCGTTAAATAATGAGGTCATCGCTGCATCATCTTGATGTCATAAATAATTTAATTTATTTCATGTCTAAAAATTATAAAAAAACTACAATGATGTAGGAAATCGTTTTATATTTCTAATGAATATTTATAATCAAAATTTGGACTTGTGTAACCCCACTTAAAAACTGTTTTAGTAAAACAACTCATGTTTCTGTCAATTTAATTTTAACATTAAATAAATATATATTAATGTCATTTTCCAACCAAAGTGGCTCCATGGGGTCCCCAAGTTGACCCATGGGTTGTCTCGGTCGGCCATGACTCATCCAATAGCATTAGGACAAGTTTCAAGCTCATATCATATTATTAAAACATTGTTTTTACCTTAAACTACACTAATTACCTCTAATCGCGATTAAGAACTTAAAAGTTACTATTCACCA
The DNA here is from genome assembly GCA_963277665.1 of Viscum album. Lineage (NCBI taxonomy): Eukaryota > Viridiplantae > Streptophyta > Magnoliopsida > Santalales > Viscaceae > Viscum > Viscum album. The sequence goes on from OY728164.1 coordinate 794,591,642, forward strand.
AAAAAATTATTTTAATCTCATTGAACCAAATTTTCCTTCTTAATGACAACCATGTATGTAGGATTTTTGAAAATCAAATCACAGAAGTGGTAATATTTCATTTAAACAAAAAATCAGTTATTTAACTACCACTTAGTGGTTTCACTATTCATCAAAAATTGAAGTTTTTCAGAACAATGCCAAAATTTCACCGTAATCTATAATTGATATTCCGAATTCAAAAATGATGTCTATTTTACAAAATTCCAAACATATAAGTTGAATTAATTAATTTTATAATTAATTCCCGCTGTCAGAACAAATAGCGTGTTTTTAAGAAACAATTTATATCAAAAGATTGACAATTGTTTATGTCCATTTTCAATGTTAAATTAATTCTAATGACCACCATTGGATAAAATGGTAAAAATATATTCTAATTATACTTTAAAACCACTCAATAGTATAACTTATCACTATAAATTATTTTGATTATAAAAGTTGTTTTAAGTATTTTTCACTATTCATAAAAATTTGGAAGTTCTCAAAAAAATACAAAAAATTCAACATAGGCTAATTTAAATATTAGGAATACAAAAATGAAGTCCATTTTCAAATAAAAAATTTCTGTAAATTTAAAACGTGGTTATTACTATTCATAACGGCTACTTTGATTAGTTGCGATGTGTTAGAACTCAAAGTTGCGTACAATGCAAGCTATTGCATTATTGAATGAGATGTGTATCGTGGAAGCTCGGGGTGTTACATTCTCCCCTCCTTCAATAAATTGCATCCTCGCAATTTGAAATTTTTCTTTGTAAATAAAAGGTTGAAAATAGAAAATAACTTTGTGGAAAACCCACATCGGAAATAAGGTTAATAAATATATAACATTAAAAGAAAGCAAGATAAGTACAAAGGTCACCCGATATTGCCCATTCTAGGATTCTATGAATATATGGATATGGAGGAGAAACACACCATCAAGGTCTGATGGAGAGTTATAGAAAACAGGATTAGGAGAAAGTTTAACTACAAGAAAATCACAAACTTGTGATTGGTTAAACGGTCATTGAATCCCCAGTTGGAAAAGTTAACCGACAACATTTTTGTTTTAAGTTAACTTTTATAATGTTGAGGAATTTATTTAGGAGATTTACTAAGAACGTTAGGGAATATACATACTTGTTATGTATACTTTCATTCGTTAATAAATGTTTACCACAAACCCAACTTTTACTCCAAATGGTAACGGAACTCAAAAATATTCTATTTATCCTAATTGTATAAGGTTACAAATGTTAACACATACCATTTAGATTAGTAAAATTATTTTTTATTAACCAGAGACTTCCTGTAGTCTAGTGGTAGGAAATAAAGGCTTGTCGCACTATGGTTGTGGGTTCGATTCCTGCAGCTTTGTCCGACATGACGGGTTATGCCCCACCCTGCAGGTTGTCCTTTTCCTAAAACTATAGTATCATAATATTCCAAAAATAATCTTCATAAATGCTTTAACCTTAAACAATACTATCCAAAGATCAACTTAATCCACTCCAACCATTATAGTTATCCAAAATACCACTGTCCAGAATTTTTTCTAAAAGGTATCTTAATTCCAAAATCAATTTATCAGATTCCCCAAACAAAGTAAAGATTCTCTTATTGTCACATACTAAAAATATAATTACCTTCATCATTTTAAAACCTTACTGAAAACAACATGTACTTCAGTACAATCCTTATATATATATCACATTATTCTAATAACCAGAATGTAGTCCATGAGTCCAAAATCATCAATACATTAATTATTCCGCTTCAACTGTAGTCACAGCATAATATTGTCCTTGATCCCTTAGCCCTTTTTGAGGTAATTTTCCCGGACGCTTAGGACATTCATTTGCATAATGACCCATTTCTCTACAATTGTAGCATTCAACTTCGATATATTCTTTCTTTCCCATGCAATCACGAGCCTGGTGACCCTTTTATCCACATTTATAACAAACTCCCATTCATTTTAGGCATGTACCAGGGTGATTCTTCCCACAATTATCACATAATGGAAAATCCTTCTTTCCCTTTTCCCTTTGTCTGTCTCTTGTTCCCCCGTTATCTTATTCTCTTGCTTTACTTTGTTGTCATAAGATATAGAGAATTCCTTTTCTGTCTTGATAGCACATGAGACAATATCTTCGTATGATGAGATGGATTGTGATACTAAAGCTTGACGGAGAAATGGTTTTAACCCATCAAAGAAATGATCAATCTTAATCCTTGGGTTACGTATATAATCGGCAGCATGCCTCGCTAACCTTGTAAAGTTAGCCTCATACTTTGCGACATTCTCATCCTCCTTCTGCCTGAGACTCAGAAATTGTCTTTCCATATCTGCTCGATGGTCACGAGGAAAGTATTTTTCTAAGAAAAGATCTTTGAACTCCCTCCATTCCATATTCGATATGTCATCATCTTCCTTTGTGTTTTGAATCAGCGACCACCACTGATCAGCATCTCCAGTGAGGCGGTAAAATGCCATGACAACCTTCTCCCTTTCGCTACTCCCCATGGCATGGAATATTTTCTCTAAGGAGTTTATCCATTGCTCAGCTACTAACGGATTTGTACCCCCATTAAATGTTGGTGGTTGTTGCCTCATGAAGCAGTCTAACATTGATCCTCCATGTTGTGGATCAGGGTGATCCATACGAGGAAGGTTATTATTCATAACTTGAGTGCGTTGTCCCAGTATGGTAATAAGTTGATCAGCACCAGTTGTATCTCCAGATCCACAATAATTATCTTGAGCAGAAGGTCAATCCCTACACGGAGTGCGTGCATTGATACGGTTTCCATTCCTTCCACTAGGCGCCATTTCTAAACAATGTCATAAACTAGATTAGTTTATGAATCAAAATACATAATTCCATACATGTAAAATACTTAACATAAATTGAACTATTTATGGATATAATCCATAATCATAAAAAGGTTTTATTTGAGGAAGTATATACTCATAACCGTTCATAGTGGTTTGTAATGAAAATGAGAATTATCCTAAGCATATCCCCCGGGAGTGTCGTAACCAAGAGTGCAGCAAGGCCCGTTGTCGTGCACCAGTTCCCGTTCAAGTCTAGCTCAAATCAGTGTTTTCGGGTTTTACCCCTAGGTACATCTGTGCCAGATCTGCCTCTACCTGCTCGTATCCAGACAGGGATGTATTGCTCAGAAAACTCACAAAATCTCTACAATAACAAAATTCTAGGAAGTTCTTCTATAATAATCCTCAAAGTCTATCTTTGGGCTATGTGCTCTAATCAGAGTTTATCTAAATCTAGCTTCCAAGGTTAGTACTAAACTGCCTCTGATACCAACTGTAACGCCCCGACCCCAGCTACCCAGAGTCGGTGCATTACTTTGTAACATTGGCATGATCACAAAAGATCAAGTCTCGAAAGACCGATTAGTTTAGTAGCCTTGGAAACACAAGATACATTCGTAAACGTTACATTACATCATAAAGTGAAAAACTACAATAAAAAAGTCTCCATAGTCCACACTCATATCCTCTTCTGACTATCCCAGCAGGTCATTCATAAAATACTTCTTCACATCCTGTATAATATTAAAACATTGAAAGGGGTGAGCTCAGATGCTCAGTAAGGATAACAGTATTGCGGAAGCTTTCATAAAAAAACATTAACATTTAAGGCAATGTATAACTAAAACAAAAGCCTTTTAAACATGAACTTTAACATAATATGGAAAAAGTAAAATGAGATAATGCCATTTACTTATTCACATGGATATTCTACTGGTCGAAAAATCACATGCAATATCAATAACCACTTTTATAATGATGGAATGCATAATGCCAGACATTCTGAAACATTTTGTCAAGGCCTCATCCAAGACGTCTAAAATGATTAAGGCCTCGGCCAAAATCATTAATCAAATTGGGAAAGGGCTCGGCCAATTCCACGTCTAGTTGTCTCATGAGACCTACCGATGCATTGAGGAGCAATAGCGGGCTCCACCCGTCACTTATTAAGTCCAATGCATTCCTCATATGAATAGGTTTAAACATATCATAAACCATAACATAATCATATCACATAAAACATGCATAAAGTAAACATAACATTTCCACATTTCAATCACAAGATATCAATACAGCACATTGATATAATAAAAACGCTTTCAAAACCATTTTCAATACCAAAATAAAAGAAAGTTAAAACTTTGTATTTATTTTTCATTAAAACAAATGATGGCTTGTAGAGGAAGCCGAAACTAAAATAATGGTCACGGCGGCGAAGAAGTCATTGTCGCCGCATAAGTATGGAAAGAAAAACATTCCCTTTTTGTCGTTTAGTAAAACGCTTAGTATAAAAAATATTCCTTTTGAATAAACGTAAAAGTCAAATGGGTTTATACACCATATAAAAGAAAGTTGTGTATAAAACCAAATATGCCTCAATGAAAGGAGATTGAGACGAAGTCCTTAAAAAGATGATTTTTAAAATAAAATAGATCTATTATGTGTATTCACTATAGGTACACATAAAGAATACAAAATAAGAAATAATAATATCATGACATAATTTGAAAGTAGGAGATTGACCCAAATAATGGAAGTTAGGTTAAGAAATTCCCTTACCTCGTGTCTGACTTGACTCAACCATTCTTTAACCTCCTGAATAATAAACTAGAGTTAATATATACCTTATTAAGAACTATTTTCAATTTCATTATCCTTATTATATCACTTATTACAATGATATGAACATTATGTAATTATTTAAGTTAATAACGGTCGTTTTGTCGATATTTGGTACTTGAGTCAACAATAAACTTCTTATAATTACAAGTTGTTTATGTGGTAGAATATACATTATCTCCAGAATTATATTCATGATTTAGATGTCATATATATCTTATATATTCAGTATATACATTCATTTATAATATTACATAACATTTAGAGGTAAGAAATAAAATGCACCGTTCATGGAGATGGTAAGCCGTACGTACGCATGAACGCTACTTTCATTTCAATTTCATATTTAATGGAACGAAATCATAATGATATAAATGTATAATATAATTCCAGTATAACATAGTGTATAATACCATTTACTCCATCCTTTATACATCCCACATATGGCATTAACTATTCAAATCACTTTGAGGGGGCGGTAGTCCGCACTTCCTAAAATGAAATCATCGCATTTTACCCATAATGGAAATCATAAAGTATGACATAAATGAGAAATACAGAAGCATAAGTAAAACATAAACATATTATATATCATATATAAAAATAGTGACATCTTAATGGCCACCTTTGAAGGTGTTATATGAGTGTTGAACAATCATTGTTTTGTGAGGCAGAAATTCACCATCCACAGAAACCGTATGTTCTTTAACCATTAGATGTAGGTGTGTGTAAGTGTAGCTCGAATCCTTCTTATAAAAACATTCTAGTATATTGGGGATACTGGTGTTGTTACAAAAGAAATGAATAAAAAGAGTTTAGGGGGTTGGAGGAAAAAAATAAAACAAAACAACATTAGAGAAGACATTACCTCAAAATCGGGTAAATATTTTTGATTTGAGCCAAAGGCTTCCTTGGGAAGAGTTCTGCCCAAAGTGAGGCTTCTAGGAGTAAGAGGGGAAAGTTGGTAGAGTATTTGGGCAAAGGTTGGCCGAGCCAAATGGATTGATTGTGTGAATAAGGTGGGAGAGGTGGGGGCCTTTTATAAGTGGAGAGGAGGGGCACTCTTGGAAAGTAATGAAAAGTCACTTTATTATAAAACGAGTTTCGTATTTTAGAGGTCCCACACTTATATAATTCGAGGATAAGGTGATAAGGGTTCGAAATATCCTCATCCAATAGGCTTTGGACAAGTGTAAGCCTTGGATTTTGCGTTATCTTCCCATTTTATTTAAATCGTTAAATAATGAGGTCATCGCTGCATCATCTTGATGTCATAAATAATTTAATTTATTTCATGTCTAAAAATTATAAAAAAACTACAATGATGTAGGAAATCGTTTTATATTTCTAATGAATATTTATAATCAAAATTTGGACTTGTGTAACCCCACTTAAAAACTGTTTTAGTAAAACAACTCATGTTTGTGTCAATTTAATTTTAACATTAAATAAATACATATTAATGTCATTTTCCAACCAAAGTGGCTCCATGGGGTCCCCAAGTTGACCCATGGGTTGTCTTGGTCGGCCATGACTCATCCAATAGCAGTAGGACAAGTTTCAAGCTCATATCATATTATTAAAACATTGTTTTTACCTTAAACTACACTAATTACCTCTAATCGCGATTAAGAACTTAAAAGTTACTATTCACCAAAAAAATTATTTTAATCTCATTGAACCACATATTACTTCTTAATGACAACCATGTATGTAGGATTTTTGAAAATCAAATCACAGAAGTGGTAATATTTCATTTAAACAAAAAATCAGTTATTTAACTACCACTTAGTGGTTTCACTATTCATCAAAAATTGAAGTTTTTCAGAACAATGCCAAAATTTCACCCTAATCTATAATTGATATTCCAAATTCAAAAATGATGTCTATTTTACAAAATTCCAAACATATAAGTTGAATTAATTAATTTTATAATTAATTCCCGCTGTCAGAACAAATAGCGTGTTTTTAAGAAACAATTTATATCAAAAGATTGACAATTGTTTATGTCCATTTTCAATGTTAAATTAATTCTAATGACCACCATTGGATAAAATGGTAAAAATATATTCTAATTATACTTTAAAACCACTCAATAGTATAACTTATCACTATAAATTATTTTGATTATAAAAGTTGTTTTAAGTATTTTTCACTATTCATAAAAAATTGGAAGTTCTCAAAAAATTACAAAAAATTCAACATAGGCTAATTTAAATATTAGGAATACAAAAATGAAGTCCATTTTGAAATATAAAATTTCTGTAAATTTAAAACGTGGTTATTACTATTCATAACGGCTACTTTGATTAGTTGCGATGTGTTAGAACTCAAAGTTGCGTACATTGAAAGCTATTGCATTATTGAATGAGATGCGTATCGTGGAAGCTCGGGGTGTTACAAATGGTGAGTCCTAGATAAATTTTATGGTGTAGTTCTATAAAACTAGAATGTGATCTATTATTATTTTTATTTCTAGGGTGGTGTTTCAGGAATCTTAATGACCTCCTTGAGAAAGGCATTGATCCTCCATCTAATAGGTTGTTCCGATAGGGTTTTTAGTATTGTTGACATAATATCCTGTATAGAACATTTTGATCCATATTTAGTTGATGGTATCGTCATGGAATCCTAGGAATGATCCCCAATATGAGTATTATGATCTTCTATGTCTAGTGATAATTATTGGGTATAGACAAATGATATTGATTTCTTGTATTAGTTTCTCCAATGATGAAATGTTGGGTGGAGTGTATTCTCCAGTAATGAGATTTTCATTGAGAATTATACTTTGGATGGCAATCTGTTGTGACTGCCTAGTGATGCGGTGTCCTTCTAGAGTATATATAGGTTCTCTATTCTTTCAATAAAACATTTTGTAACATTTATGAGATAGCTATTATTTTTTCATTGTGTTTAGAGTTTTATTTTTTTCATAATGAAAATTTTTATACTCACCCCTACATGGTTTCTTCATTTGTGTTTCATCTATTGTGTAGATGACAACCCATTTAATTGTTTCATAGGAGGATAAAGATATGGTGGATCATAGATTGATTTTGATAGACTAAGGTATTTTCTAGATGATTTTATTTGATCATGGTCCCTTCACTTAGATAATGTTGGACACTGTACAGTTTATGGACGGGAATGAATTTTTTCCCATTAACGCTTTCTATACATAAATGCCACACTGTATTTTTGGAATTATATATGTATGAATACATTGGTTCCAGTTGATTTATATTTTAACATAAATTTCACTGGATATGTCTGTATGGGTATTGGAACATTAGGTTAATTCCTCAAAGTTTTGTGATATGCTTACATGGTGCTTGTTTCTAGCCCATGGCCTATTGGAGTTGGTCTTAGGGTAGTCATATTTGGGCCCTATCAGGATGGGTTGTGAAATAGTGGTATCAAAACAGTTGGTTTTACCATAGGACTGTAGTATGTGAGAATCGTTTTTGGGAAATAGTTTTAAGTGTTTTGAGTTTGAATTTCAGGATAAAGATTTCATTGTTATTGCGATGACCCACATATGCATATTCTCGGACACCGATCACCTTAATTTTGAATTGGAACATGTAGAAATTGGTTGTTGGGAAAAAAATATTAATTGAAACATATATGAATGGGATGTGGTTTCCAAATCATTCTTGAGTGGGCTCCACATATACACTCTTTAAATGTGGTAAACTTCTTTATTATAGGATTCCTTTATGAAGATAGCCATATAAGATTATATTGTATTATCAAAAGGAAAATATGTCATGCGATGAGGCATCATTATAGGGTCCTATTCCAGATATTTTACCTTAATATGGTTTGTCATCTATACCACCACCCATTGAGAAGTAGATGGCACTTGCAGTGATAGAAGAATATTCATGTATAATTATTGTGTTTCCAGAGTTCTAGGGGACGAATCCTTCTTGGTTTAAGGGTGAGATAGACCCCCCAGATGGATGATATCTGGCAGGAGGATGTCAATCAATATTTCCTCCATGTAAGGACTCCTCCAGACCAGATTGAGGTCCAGTCATTCAGTCTTATTAATGGATCTATTTGTTGATGGTGGTGTTTAGTGTCTCAATCACAATAAGAGACAAATCACTGATTCTGTAAATCATGTTTTTCTTTAGGGAAGAGTTTTATCTAGACACAATGAAATTAGTCTGCATATATGATCTTCTGCTTCTGCAACAAGGTAATTTTACCTTGGAGAAGTTTTCATTGAGGTTTACTAACCTTTGATGATAATTCATTGATATGGCAATGGATTATCATTTCAAACCAAGAATCACTGAGTAGGGATTATTACATGATTTGAGGAATTTACTGGTATCCCTATGCATTCCTACCTATTTTAGGGATCTTGAATTGGCCTTGGTGGTAGAAATATTCTTGGTAGAGAAGGCACCGACATTAGGTGATGGAAGTGGGTATTGAAGAACATAGACCTTGGGAGATGGTATCCAACAAAAGTTATTGTTATAAAAGGGTGTTAATTTATTCATGAGGGAACCCATGTATAGAAGTTAAGTGGTGAATGGATCTTAATATGTATTAAAAGAGCTGAAAGAGATGCAATTTTTCTCTTGTGATGGTCAACGACATCCATCATTAGATTGTATATCCCATTGTACAATTGATCAAGAGTTGGTCAAGAGACTACTAGGACAGAGACATAGGTTGGAGTAGAGTGTTCTATAAGGTTGAAGTCATGGTGAGGTGTCAATAGAGTAGTTGGAGTTGGTTTACGGTTTGACCTATTACCACAACCACTCCCAGATGATCCACGCTAGGCATATAGAGGGAGTTGTTAGGGGTGAGGCCAACTATCATCTATGGAGGCTAATGAACCCAATGGTATAGAGATGATAAGTGTAATGATATGTTTACATTATAAATTAGATATAACATTCATAATAAAAGGTGGCAAGTCATTCCTTTCATACAAGTTCCTAAGTATGAGAATTACAGATTCTAGTTGCACATTTGGATCAAATTTTGTAGTTGGAGACTCTAACATGAAATGAATGATATATATCTCACTTTTGTCGATAGTAAAATACAATTATTTGAGGTGAAATTTTTCAATGGGATTTCTTTATAAATGTGAGGAGGACTTATGAAATCGTCTTTGGTACATAATAATTATCCATAATCCATCCCAATATCGAATGTTTTAGGAATAGGATGTTGTGTGTCCCTAGTGATGGGATGTGATTTTTAATTTTTGATTAAAAAGAATCCTTTGATGATATGGAAGTTCATAGGAAAATTATAGTTCATCCAATTACACAAAAGATAGTGAGAATTTCTCTTAGAGAAATGGATGCTATGAGATTCCAGTTACATGTGATATTGGTGGAGTGTGAAGTTGTCTTTCCTAATGTCGTGCTAGGATTACATCACTATTGAGTATTTCTTCATTGACATTTAACTTGGAATATCCTCTATATCTGCCTTAGCGTATTGGATTCACCCATGGATCATTGAGAGTTGATGGTGTATTTGGAGGACATGAAGGAGAAGGGATTTGGATACCCAACGTTTTCTACTTGGAAATTCTACTGTTTTTCACCTATAAGGTGGATGGTATCTTAAAATTTTATGTGGATTACCCATGATTTTACTATAAGATTTTGAAGATTAATAACCCATTACCGGGGATCGATGAACAATTTTTTCAGTCGATAGGGTGCGATAGTTCATGCAGATTGTCATCAGATTTTTCTTTCACTAGCATCGAGTACATGATGGGAATATACTAAAGATGACATTTTTATGTCTCTACAGTCACTATGTGAAATTGGTGATGAATTTTTACATTATTAATTTCCAATATATTTTCTTAATACTAATGAACTCTATCATTTAGACTTTCTAAGGCCAATTCATCTTGGTCTTCATCGATGATATCATAGTACACTTGGTGTCAGATTATCTACATGTGGGTACATGAGGATAGTTCTACAAACACTCCAAGAGAAATGAATTTATAAAAATATCTCATAGTTTCATTTTTGTATTTAATAGGGAGACTTCCTTGGACACATCACCTATGAGGCCGGGGTGGTAGTGGGACCAAAGAAGGATATGGCAATGATTTATTTGTGATACCCAAGAGTTTTATAGACAAATGATGTTTCATTTTGGTGGAAGGGTATTATTGGTGGTTTTTACCCAATTTCTATAGAGTGTAAACACAAATGATAGATTTGAACATGAATGGAAATCAATTTCTATTCATGGAAGATATTTTAGGATTTGAGGTAGAGTTTAATGAGTGCTCCCAGATTGATATTTACTCAGGGGTTGTCAAGAGAGTAGTGATCTACAATGCATCAGGGACCAGGCCTATATATGTTCATATGTAGAGTAAATTGGTGACATTATAGGGTTCACATCAGTTGAGAACACATGAGAAGAACTATGTGACCCATGATCTTTACCTAGATGTGATAGTCTTCATAATGAAGATGTAGTGACACTAACTAATGGGAAAGTAGTTTTCCTTTTATTCTAATGTCAAGAGTCTCAAGTTTATACTTATTAATAAATATATTAACTTGATAAGGATTTGATGGATAGTGTTCTACCAGGACTATGTCTCTAATATTGTTTATACTCTTGGGATGGAGAATGTGCTAGAAGACACTCTAAGAAAAAGACCTTGTTCTCGGTTTTTGGAAGAATTGTATGATAATTTATAATCATTGCAGTGGTCATTACAGAAAACGTTGTTTCTACATATCTAAAGTCAATGGTTTTTACCCCTCCACTTTTAAAACATGTCAGGGATGTTTATGATGCAGATACTAATTGTGAGACCTTATATACTCATATATCTTTTAAAAATTATTTTAATGGGTATTTTAATGGTGGGGAGTGAACTATCATTTTAAGAGTAATGATGGTGGTACCCTTGTGTTATAGAAGGAGGTTATGTGGGAGTTTCATACATCCCCATTGGAGGAATATCCTGGTGTGACAAATATGTACACGAATATATGATGTTAGTATTGGTGGACATTCATGAAGAGATTTGTTAGAGAGATTTTCTCTCTATGAAACCGTTTAATGATTGTGAAGGTTGGTGACAATCTTCAAGCTGGTTTATGATAACCCATAATGGTTCCATAGGGGTAGTCATATGTGATATATATGGGCTTCAATATGGGATTAACACATATTCATAGGGGAGAAGATTCCATCTAGGTGATCATAGACCAACTCACAAATTCTACCCACATCATAGCCATTCCTAAGATGATATTAGTATATATATTGATACACTTTTATGCACATGATTTAGTAGAGATCTATGATATTGTATCAGATTATGTTGCTCGATTCATGTCACAAAAATTTAGATGATTACATGATGCCTTTGGGAATCTATTGTATTTGAGCATAGTGTTTCACCCCTAGAGAGATGGTCAGACTAAGAAAACATTTAGGCCATAGAGGATGTTATGTAGGATTGCATGTTGAATTTTGATCATATTTGGGGGGATCATCTACCCTTGGTGGAGTTTTTATAAAATAATATATACTATTCAACCATTATTATGAAAAAATTTGAGGCACTGTGTTTGTGGATCTACAGGTCACCACTTTGTTAGAGTAATCCATGAATGTCAGCAATCATGCACACAGATTTGGTATAATCTACTAAATATATGATTCTTATCATGAAAGAGTAGACAAGGACCTCAAAGAGTCCTCATATGACTTTTGATTACTGAAAATAGAGACCTCTATGGTTTTAGGTGGGACACCAAGTGTTCGTAAGTGTCTCATATCGATATTGATTTCCCTGATTTGTCTATGGAGGTATGTTATCTTTGAAATTTGTTGTCACATTCATGATATTTAATTGAGATGGTGAGGGGGCATAACTATTAGATATAACATTTTTTTGGATCAGGTGCACAATGTCTTCCAGTTATTGTTGTTGGGGAGGTACATGCAAGACTTATCATTTATTATCAACTAGGGAGAGATAAACGTTGAGGATGGAGAAACTGTTATTGGGTACCCAATGGAGATTGAGGATCGATAGGAGTTGGTCCCCCATTGGTGGTAAATTTTCCTTCTTCATTTCTAGTGGAAGCATGAAAATCTAAAAGAGATCTTCTGAGTGTGGGAGACCAAGATGCATGGTGATTACCGCCATATATTTTATTTGGATTTTCAATTATTTGGATGAAAGGCCCTAATTTCGTGAGAATTTGATGAATTTCAATTTTCAATGATTTCTTTTTGAAAATTATATTGGTTATTTTTAGATCTAGGATCTGAGATAGAATGAGATTACAAGGCCTAGTGAGATCAGAATAAATTTTTTATATATGTTAAATATATTAATTTCATGCACATGCTATTTTCCTAAAAAGTGGAATTAATTCTGAATGAGGACCTAGATCAAAAATATAAGGGCACCGTTGACTGTACATTTTGGGCTTTACCCATGTTGCGACATAAAATTTATCATGGGTTTTGTGAAAGATATTTAATGGGTGAAAAATATATAAACCAAACAAATAAATTTATCTTCTTTGTTTGACATAGAAAACCAGTGTTTCTATAAATACATTTTTATATAATTTATAATGTTTGGTCTCATATACGAGGATAGAAACCATGGTTTAATTGTACAATAATGTATTTTAAATCTATGAGATTATTAGATTTTGAGTACTTCCTTTTTTATTTCCTCACATTTTCATATTAACTACTATATATATTCCTTGAGAGTTAGGCATAGATATTTTGGTGGTTGCCTACTGAGAATCATCTCACATCTTATTTGGATCATGTTTGGGACCTAAACAAAATATATGATTTCATGTATATATAAGGGAATGTTCACTTCATCATCAGGTACAATATTGTTTTTGGAGCTGGAGAAAATGGGACCGAGCTGAGGCTTGTGATGCTGTTGGTGTTTAAATTCAATAATGTAAATTGGTATCTTTATTTTATTTCATGCATTAAAACTTATTTTAATTTTTTCCAAGACACATGTGACATTTTTCTTTTAACTATATTATCCACTTGTTTTATTACTATTAGTATTTCACTGTTTACTTCTGTTGTATGGTGTTACTTCATCCCCTATTTATTACTATTTTTTCTAATGTTTATACTATGCCAATGGGGGAATAGTTTCCCTAATATCAATCATTAGCCCTCACTGCTTGTAAGAATCCTCTTGCATTCGGGGAAATGAATTTCAGTTTATGTGACTAATTGGGTTTGGGGAACCTTTTGGTGGCACCCAAATCTAGGATGTTACATATATCAATTAATATATTTATGGAACATTATGTAATATATTAGTGTGTTTTCAAATAATCTATAAATAATGATTTTAGAAACACATAATATATATCAATAAAATCTATGTTGTTGGCATGGATTCTTCTTTACGCCACAACCAGCTATATATGTAATGCGTCCAAAACATTTTTTTCTTTATATATTCATTGGAATACGTTGATCATGGGTATCATCCACTACACATAGCTCAATATAATCATGTGTGACGTGAATTGGATCTACAGTCTCTCCACATGTACATTGTTATACATATAAGGATATTTGATGCGGTATGAAACTCTCCCTAACATATAGACAAGATTTTTTTTGTGAAATAGATATATATGGACTAAATTGTAATAAAGAATGCATCATACAAAAATCAGCATATATATATTTTCAATAAAATATAACATGCTAATAGACATTATCATTTCTGATTCCTCTATTTGTGGCTGACACTCATATTCAATAAGATATGTATGATCATAATGAACAACCTCATCCTGTGCCACATCTGAATCCATAACAGGGTCTTCAACCTTGTAACATCAATATCAGGTCCAAGAGACTTGACATATCCTAGAAAATTAATTAATATTGGTTGAAAATTCTCATATATGGGAGGTAGATATTGTATCATAGAACTATAAAAATATTCTTGGTCAAATACACCTCCAACAACTAGATTAGATATGGGATGAATATGGGTGATATGAACATCCTGCGAAAATAATTTATGCAGTTATGTAACATTTATAAAAAAATTATTCAACACTGCACGAAAAAATTATTACCATGTCATGATAGCCTCATATTTATCTTGTAATAAATCTTATTTGGGTATGTGGTACCAAGGCCCATAATCTAGCTGATCGAATAAATATATATGTACTATGTTGTGACTTCGTAATCGGGAATCATGTTATATGTTCCACATATCAATATATGTTTTATTATATCTCCTCAAGTCAAATTCATTCTTCCCTAACATATTCATGGAATGAAGTTAAGGTAACTGACTGAACAGTGCCTGAATGGGCTAATAGAAGTAGAACTGCCTCATAACCCAATCAATTTGATTCCTGCAAACAATATGAAAAGGAGTCTTAGGAATAACACAAGATCCCGAAACAAAAAACACCATATAATATGTTGGGAGAATCTAGATGACAGACACGGTATATGGAATCCACGAAATATTAAACGGTTAATAAAAAATTAATAAATGAATTCAAGTACTGTAAAGAATAATGATTTTACTATATAATTAATAAACACTCATGTATTCTAGTTTAAGATATTCAAACATAAGTTTTAAATCCTGGAAATTGTTTATGATGTATCTAAATGTTTGTGTTCTCGAATCCACATATTAATAGTACTTTTATACTTATATTTCATAATAGAACATTAAATATTTTATTTTTACATTTTAAGGAAGGGATTTAATATCATTTCTAACACATGGACTCTATTACAATATATGTAGGAAATAATAGACGTGCATATGGAGTTTATAGAGTGATATCCCCCCATATCCACTTATGTACAAGAATAACACATACCATGATCTGTATCTTATCTATGCAAGAAAAATTACATAAATCCATGTATATCTATATAAGACATGTCAACCCTCAACTCTATAGCCTTTTTGGGTCCATGTCTTCCAATAAGGGTAAATAAAATAAATTTATATATTTAGTTTAATGATCAATAAATATCATTACACTGTTCAATATAATAATATATGCATGTGAAAATCATAGCATATGGATATTGTCATCTTCATCTGCTAGATGAGTGAAGTCCGTGTCTATCTATGGAATTCATAATCTAGTACTGATTATGGACCTTTCATTATCATTGACCTTAATTCCGACTAACCATTGATCCAAATAAAACTACTCTTCACCTACTCGACCCAACACAACATCACTATTGATGGTGAGTCCCAACATAATGGTCAAAACATATATTGTAAAAATCAACCCCTCTATATATTGAATGTATTCTATGAATGTAGAAATGTGTTTATGATAAAAAAATGTGAGTTCATATATTATTAATCCATAAAACCCAACTTGAAGAAGATGAGGGACAATGGTGGGTTGTGGGGCATAATGGGGGAAATGAAACGATCTTCGTACACTAAGAGGAGACAATGGATTTTCCTTTAAAACCATGTTTCGCACGGAATTCGGGGATGACCTTATGGACGGGAGATTCAAACGTTCCGATCGGTTTCTAGCGGGTTTGTTCGTAGAACCGGAAACATCCAATGTTTCCACATCCATTTGGACCTACTTTCCAAAGGTGGGCGCTCATTAGCTTGTGGACTGATGAGGCTTAGGAATTTGCATTGGTCGAGAGGATGGGAGGTCGGACACATCACACCTTTTTGAGGGGAATTATTGTCTACTCTGGGACTCTCTTTATAGATTTATGTTATGTTCATGAATCCTTATTACATTACCAAGTATAAAATGTGCTTTCCTTTAGTTTTAAAAATCAATGATTAAATATGCAAGAAATTTAGAGAATCTTTTATATGTATTCAAGGTTCTTCATCAATAGAGAATCATCTATATCTGTTTAGAGATTCTTGGTCAATGGTATCCTTCAAAACATTTATATAAAAGTCTCTTGGTTATTGTGATGACCAGGCTGGTTTTAAAGCCACTCAGTGGGGCACTTGACGTTTATCGTCATTCAGAAGGACATGGATTATTTCAAAGTTGGGATCGAACCCATAAATGGGCTACCTATGTATCCTTTGTCTTGGAAAAGGAATCAGAACCCACTTAGTTCGAGTAAGGGAGTATGGAGTTTATGATTGATGGCTCAAAGAAGGATGTCCTAATTACTTTTACACTCTAAGCTCACGTGAGTCATGCTCGGTGTGAGAAACAAGAGGTATTGGTAAAAACATAGACAATTGTGCCATGAAAGATGCAATCATAAGAAATGGTTTGGGGCTTATGTATGTATGACTGCCCAGCTAGATGAAGGTTTAGGATTCAATTTTAGGGAGAAAATCCATGTACAAGGTCTATAAAGGTATATGTGCTTCATGGAGATTTGAATACTCTAATCTCGGGGCTTAATCCTAAGAAGGATGCCCAAGTTAGGAGGGGACTTATGATTGGGTTTTACTCCTGAGAAGGAAACCCAAGATTATGACTGAGTCTTATTCCTGAAAAAGAGACCCAGGTTAGGGAATTAAGGTTTGGGGCTTACTCCTGAGGAGGATGCCCAAAATTAGAGGACTTTGGGGCTTACTCCTAAGAAGGATGCCCATATTAAAGGATTATGATTGGGGCATACTCCTGAGTAGGATGCCCAAGTTAAGGAATTAAGGTTTGGGTCTTACTCCTGAGGAGGATGCCCAAGTTTGGGAACATTAAGAATTTGGGTCTTACTCCTGAGGAAGATGCCCAGATTAAAGGACTTATAACTGGGGATTATTCCTAAAAAAGAGACCCGGGTTAACGATTATCTCATCTTAAAGGATGAGGTTGAATAAATGAACTCTCCATATTTAGTGACATAAGGATATTTAAATCACTAGGTTTTGAGAGATATTCCACAGAATTCCTTTCAGATAAGGAAGTCAAATCAAGAAATCATGCCATAAATGGCTTTGAAGAGTGTCTTGAAGACAGAATCTTGAAAAGGAAAGGTGTGATGGCTTAAGAGGGGTGAAATGAGAAAGATGGGCACCCAAAAAAGGTAGGGGCGCACAAGTCTTGAAAGGCGCACAAGTATTGCGGCGGCACGCAAGTATTGGTCGTGCAAGTATACTTGCACGACATGAGGGGTACTTGCGCGATTCTCAAACATCATTAGAATATTTGAGTGACTCTTTATAAATCCCTTTAGAATCCTCTTGAGGTTCTTCCAGAAAAGGGACGCGCGAGTTCTATTGAAGGAATAAGACGGCACACAAGTGTTGATGAGTTTCAACACTTAGGCCTTCCTTCTTCTGCTTAAATCTTCCGTTCTAGGTAAGAAATTACCTTTGGAAGTGTTCTGGAAGCTTTGAGAAGAGACTTGGGCGTCGGGAGCTTCAATCCGAGTTTCTAGAAAAAGATCCTCTCGAATGGGGGGCCCACATGGTCTATCTATAGGCCGGAGAAGACCTCAGGCGATTACTGGGCGGTTATCATTTAGGTCGCGCAAGTCACTTGCACGACCATAAGGCGTCGTGTAAGTAGACTTGCATGACCATAAGGCGTCGTGCAAGTAGACTTGCACGACCACTAGGCGGCACGCATGTATACTTGCGTGACCATAAGGGAACTTGTCAAGACAGGGACTTACTCCTAAGGAGTAGGCCCAGGTTGAGGAAATTGAAAGTCTTTTGGGGACTTGGGACTTAATCCTGAAAAGGAGGCCCATGTCATTGAGGACTGGGGCTTACTCCTGAAAAGGAGGCCCAGGTTAAGAGAATTATAGAATTAGGTCTTACTCATGAGGAGGAGGCCTAAAACTTGATAATTGAATACTGGGGATTACTCTTTAAAAGGAGGCCCCGGTTAATGGAATTTTGGATTAGGGCTTACTCTTGGGGAGGAGGCCTAAATTAATGATTCTCTCATCCTTTGAATGATGAGGTTGAATGAAATCTTCCACAGAATTCCTTTTATATAAGGAAGTCAATCATGAAAACATGCCAAATATGGCTTTGAAGAGTGTCTTGAAGACTGGATCTTGAAAGGAGAGGTGGAATGGTATAAAAGAGATTAATTGGACAAGGAGGGCACCCAAAACCATAAGGGCGCGCAAGTCCTTTAGCGGCGTGCAAGTACTTTAGCGGTGCGCAAGACCCTTAAGGCTACGGCCTCTTCCTTGCACACACTTAATGAGTGTGGTATTCACTTGGTCCACACACAAGCCGTGGGTATGTTCTTCATTTGGTGCACAAGTGATCTTGGGCCTCGGCCTTTTACTTCTTCATGCATACAATTCTTTTACTTTTTTGAACACAAGTGAGCTTGGCCTCTTCCACTTTCTTAGCACACACAAACACAAAGTGTGCTCTTCACTTTTCACCCACACAAGGCTACGGCCTCTTATTGCTTTGCATAGAAACCACCCATAGGGTGTCTTCACATGGCACACACACAAGATATGGCCGCAGGTTCTCCTTTAAAGTGTGCACTCCTTATGCACACACTTGGTTCACCATTTTGCACACACAAGGGCATATGGCCTTCACTTCTTCTTGTATACACAATGGCCTCTCGGCCTTCACCCTTTGCACACCTACTGCCCGTAGGATGTTCTCTGTGCAAGGGCCGCGTGTTTCTTAGGCCTCAAAGGGTGCAAGATGGCCTACTGCCGCGCAAGCCTCAACCAAGAAAGTGCTTGAGTCACGGATCGCGCAACCCACAAGGGAGCAAAGGCGCACAAGTACTTGGTGCAAGGGGCAGTTGCGCAAGTGGTGTGCCCAAGGTATGCTTGAGTGTCTCTCTTCTTCAAACAGCCGCGCAGGGGCTTGATGCAACCGGCGCGCAGGTGCTGTGGCCCCGAGGTCTTCCTGTCGCGCAAAGGGGAAGGTGTGCAGGTGCTGTGGGTGGCACGCAATTGCCTACCGCGCAAGGGGGCGCGGTGTACAGAGGGGGGAGTGCATGGTCGCGCTGCCCGACCTCTCCATCTTGTCGCACAAAGGGGTAGCGCGTAGGGATCACCTTCGGGCCTCGAGTGGAACCGAGTTCTTCAGCCATGCTAGTATGTGCAGGGCTCCTTACTTCGCGAGGCAGAGGGATGCACCCACGGGACTTCGTTTTTTTTTTACAAAACATCAGCCCCCTTCTCAATTTCCATGGCCTCTCTTTTTATAGGCAAGGGAGAAGCGGTTGTGAGAGAAAAATACTTCAACCACCAAGATATTTGGATCTTAACCGTTTTATCCAAATTTTGAAATATCCTCTGTTAAACATGGGTTCCTTTTATTATTTTTCTCCTTCACGTGCATGCGACTTAGAACGCATGCACGACCTTCATTTGGTCCAAACCACGAAAAACGTGAACCTTCATGGCCTCGGAACTTTGTTTGCCTCGGCCAACCTCAAAATTCTCGAAACATTGCATGCAAACTTATTTTTATGCATGGTTGGGTTCCTTAGGGCCAGACGAACCGGATGGAGTCTTTAGCTTCGCCGGAGGTGGCCGGATGCTCGAAAACCGGCTTCGGGAGGCGTCTGGTTTGAACGGAGGTGTGCGGGTGGCACGGGGTGTCCTCAGCTCGAGCTTGAGGTTGAAGACGTTCGGGGAGCCGTCGGATCGGCCATTTAATGAAGGTGGACGGCTGCGATTAGATCATCTCGCGTGAGATTGATCATGCAGCCTGGATCGACGCGGGATGAAGCGGACGCCCGAGATTAGATCCCGGCTGAAAATCCCACGTCCCACATCGAAGAGGCTACCAGTTTTTCTGCGGTTTATCAATGTAACGCTGCCGGCATCACTCCGATTGAACTTCCAACATCCACGGTGCCGCCCCGCACCGTGTTCTTCTGCGGGCGCGCTCTGTGCCCACCCCTGCCTCTGCGGGGAGCGCTACTAGCGCCCACTATGCTCCTCGGGCGCGCTATGCATGCTCCTCCGGGGGCGCGCTGCCTCAGGGTGTCGCCTTGGCCTTGAGGACACCCCTTGAGCGCGGTTGACCCTCGGGTCCCGCATGAGCTCTAGGTGGTTGTCCTCGGCTGGCCTCCTTGATGGATTAAATTTTTTGCAAAGTAAGAACAAGTCCTTTGTGTAAAAAAAAAGACAAGTTCAAATTCCATTCTTCTTTCCTTCTTCTTTGTCAATTTTTTGACATTTCTTCAAAGCTTGAATCAATTTGAATTCGGATCTTCCCCAATTTCATTTCCTTGCATTAGACTCTGTGACGAAAGGAGAGTCAACAAAAGTCCCCCCTCAGAGTTGGATCAGGAGAGAAAAGAGGATTTGACTCTGAGGAAATCAAGGTTTGAATCATATAATTGCTCAATATTACCTAAATCATACAAAATGCATGTTTAGTGAGCTGGGACTTGACTTTTACTCAAATCTCCCTTGGCTTTTATGGGCAGTTTAAAGTCATGCATACAGTTATAAAAAGTGCTAATGTTTAATGTCGAAATAGCTTTGACCAAATGGAGATGAATGGATTCAATTCCTTGGTAATTTATCTGAAAATGTATTACCATATCAAGTAAGAAGGGAAATGTGTAAACTATGACTTATGAAATTTTGAATCCGAGGAATGATATGGAAAAGAGATAAAAGGCATTAGAAGAAGTAGTTTCCAAGAATAAAGTTACTATGATTTGACAAACCGGTTAGGGGGTTGAATTATGCAGGGCCACCTATGGGCTTTGGCTGCATAGTCAAATAAATAGTATCTTTTGGCTGACAGGTCTCTTATGTAGACAACTTTATGCAAGGCCACCTATGGGCACGTGCTGCATAGTCAGGCAAAAGAACTCTCAGAAATTTACTTTTCTAGTGCTAAAAGCCAATGAAGGTTTATGGAGATCCTAATTTTCCAAAGCATAGAGTTTGTAGTATGGAAAGAGGTACTTGAATATGGAGAAAACATTTCCACACATGATTATTTAGGAACCAGATAAAGGGCACTCCTACGAAGGTCTGACCCAAGCGTAGGGAAGGAAATTATAAACCATGGACTTGAATACTTTCAGATCATGAAAAGGGATTATGGGACAGATAATTTGAGGATGGCTATTTGTTGCAAATCCCTACATATTTCCATTAAGACCAATAAGGACAAAAGAGGCATTCTTCCGAAGAATGAAGTTACCATCATTTAACAAACCCGTTAGGGGGTTGAAATATGCAGGGCCACCTAAGGGAATTGGATGCATGGTCAAATAAATAGCATCTTTCGGCTGACAAGTCTGTTATGTGGACTGTTTATGCAAGGCCACCTATGGGCACGTGGTGCATAGTTATGCAAAATAATTCTCAGAAGTTTGACATTTTTGTGATTAGAAGTCATGAAAATGGTTAGGAAGATCGGAAAATATTTAAGGTTAGGATTATAACACATAAAGATGGGTATTGTCCAATGTATATAGAGATACATAGGTCAATGATAACCATAATCATGTTGTGGCTGGGTCCTGAATTGAAATTTTGGACTTCACTACGTATCTCATAAGAATGAGAATCAAGCCATACGTAGTTCTTGAAATGCAGTTTAACGTCGTACCGGACGAAAGTATGAGAAATCTTAGTTTAGGGTCATAGAATTCGGACCATAATAATGAATACATAGTGTGTGTTTTCATGAGGATTTTTCAGCCAAGGGACTGAAAGTGAAATTTGGGGTTAGGCCCAAAAGAATTGGGACTGGATTCAAGGGACACTCGAATGTTCCTACGTATCCCATAAGGATGGGAATCAAGTCCAAGTAGTTCTAGAACTACCCTTTGTAAAAATTTAGTTCGTACATTTTAAGGGTGAAAGGGGAGTTTAGTGCAATGATGGTTTAACCTGAGATAAATAAAAAAAATTAGGCATTACCATGTATGCACATAGTTTTTTTGAAATGAAACATGATTGAAAAATCAATGTCAATAGTAGTTCTCTCTCAAGTGAGGTAATCAAAGAATATTGTAGTTTATTGTCATACCGGACAAAAGTGTTGTATATTTTAACGTCGTATAACAAGGACGAAAGCGAATCAATGTAAAAATATTGATTCTAGGGGCGGTTTCACAAATCAACATCATATGAGACGGTGGTGGACCGATGTGAAGAGATTGTTTTTGGGCTTGAACCCTGGGAGGTTGCCTACATACCCAGCCTGGAGGGAAAGGATCAATGTCTGTGTAGTTCAATTAAAGAAAGAATTAATGATCAAGTTGTTCTTGGGGACAATGATCTAACTAAAATGTTGTTGGGATTTACACATGGTTAGTGGCCCAAAGGGATTGTTATGGTTGATGTTCGCTCTAAGATCACGTGAGTCATACTCGGTGTGAGAAACAAGAGGTAACAATAACCTTAACGATGCACAGTTTAGTGTCATGTAGCAGGGACAAAATACAGTTTAATGTCATGTAGGACATATCAAGGATTTTCTGTACAGTTTAGCGTCATGTAGTTAGGACGATGGGGATAAAATAGTTTAACTTCATATTGGACGAAAGGGGGACTGTGCAGTTTAATGTCATGCAATAAGGACAAAATAATACACCATTTATGTCATGTTGGATGAAAGTGCGAATAGTTTAAGGTCATATGCATGGACCGTGGATGGTGCAGTTTAATGTCATGCTGGACCTTTGATGATTATATAGTTTAACGTCTTTACGGATGTGAGGGACTTTTATACAGTTTAGCGTCATGTAGTTAGGACGTCATAGTTTAACATCTTGCTGGACATAAGGGATTTGCAAATAGTTTATGGTCATATACATGGACCAGGGATGATGCAGTTTAAGGTCATGCTGGACAATTTAGGAAAATTTTTCACAGTTTAATGTCGTGTGGGACGAAGTTGCAGTTTAAAGTCATACTGGACCATTGCTGTATAGTTTAACATCATATAGCATGGACGAACTGGTGGTGTACAGTTTAAAGTCATGTAGCTAGGACTAAGGTGAACCAATATGAGGATATCAGTTCTGGGGACTTTTTACAGTTTATCGGCATGCTGGACGTTAGAAGTGCCACATAGTTTAATGTCATGTTGCTAGGACATAATATAGTTTAACTCAATACAATTTAGTGTCATGTAGGACATAATAGTAACCAATGTGACAGTTTAACGTCATGTTGGATGATAAGGGAACTGACATAGTTTAACGTCATGCTGGACGATGAAAGTGCCACATAGTTTAATGTCATTTTTCTAGGACACAATATAGTTTAATGTCATCTCGGACAAAATATATTTTAATGTCATCTCGGACAAATAATGAACTTCTGTACAGTTTAATGTTATGTAGATAGGACATAATACAGTTTAGTGTCATGTAGGACATTATACAGTTTAGTGTCATATAGGACATTATACAGTTTAGTGTCATGTAGGACATAATAGTAACCAATGTGACAGTTTAACGTCATGCTGGACGATGAAAGTGTCACACATTTTAATGTCATGTTGCTAGGACACAATATAGTTTAATGTCATCTCGGACAAAATATAGTTTAATGTCATCTCGGACAAATAAGAAACTTCTATACAGTTTAATGTCATGTAGATAGGACATAATACAGTTTAGTGTCATGTAGGACATTATACAGTTTAGTGTCATGTAGGACATTATACAGTTTAGTGTCATGTAGGACATTATACAGTTTAGTGTCATGTAGGACATTATACAGTTTAGTGTCATGTAGGACATTATACAGTTTAGTGTCATGTAGGACATTATATAGTTTAGTGTCATGTAGGACATTATACTGTTTAGTGTCATGTAGGACATTATACATTTTAGTGTCATGTAGGACATTGAAGGTGACACAGTTTAACGTCATGTTGGACGAAATTGCAGTTTATGGTCATACTGGACCATTGCTGTATATTTTAACGTCATATAGCAAGGACGAACAGGTGCTGCACTGTTTAATGTCATGTTGCGGGGACAAGTTCTTTTCTACATTTTAACATCATGTTGGACGAAGTTGCAGTTTGAGGTCATACTGGACCATGGATGTATGAACCAATTGTAAGAGTCTTGGTTCTCGGGACCGTATTTTGTGTTTATACAAAATATTTCTTCAGAAATCTGGCATTAGTTGGTGTCGTGATGAGTTCTCCATCCATTGAGATTAAACAGAACCAAAGATTAACTCTTCGTCTGATGAAGACTCTGCCTGATTAGCCTGTTTAGGCTGTGCCGTTTGATGGGGCGGTGCCCGTGGCGTTGAAGTAGATGGCATGAAATCTGCCAGAGTCAAAGAAAATTTAGGCTTTGATACATACTCATCTTCTCCTGATTCCTCTTTCTTCTTTGAATTGCACTGCCCTTTTGAGGATTTGTCTTTTGATGGAGGCTTTACTGCAGCTTTTGTAGGAGACACAATTGGCTTCTTCAAATGTGTTCGCAAAATGGAATGGGTCCGATTGATTGTCTTTCTGACCATCCAATCATCATATTTTTTAGCAATTTTTCTTTTGACTTTATGCCACTCACCTCCTTCCTCTGTATCTGTAGCGGTAATACACGCTACATGAGCTGAAGAACCCTTCAACTTGACTTGTCCCATGTCGACCATCTTTTGCAGGAGGTCTTTAAAGACAAAACACTCCTGGATGGGATGCCCCAACATTTGATGAAAGGGACAATAATTGGGACGGTCTTCATCTCCGTCCTTGTTTGGCCTCTTGGGCACTGATAATTGAACCAAATTATTTGCCAGAGCTGAAATGAAGTAACCAGGAACTTGCTCACTTCGGAATGAGTATGTTTTACTCTTCAAATCCTCAAATTTTTTTCGCCGTTGATCTCTTTGATCATTTGGACGAAACAACCTTTGTTGTTGGCATTCAGGAGGTGGAGACCTTCGAGAAGATTAAGGTTTTGAAGTAGAAATAGGTACAGGTGCTTGTTTAAGCATAACTGTAGCAGTTTCTGCTTTACCCATTCTCCTTCCTGGAGCAGATGGAATTATACGAGATTTAACCTTAGCCTGTATGAGGGAATCTTCAATCTGTTGAGCGATTAAAGTAAGGTCTTGAAACCCTCCTGTGTATTTCACAAGAATCAATGGCATGCGTAATTCGTCACGCAAATTTTCCACACAGATTGGCAACAGTTCCTCCTAAGGGAGTGCTAAACTCAGGGAATACATTAATCCCTTCCAACGAGCAATGAAATCAGAGACTCTTTCATTCTCTATTTGCTTGAAGATTGTAAGATCGAAAACTATCATTTTTGGCAAAGTTGAGCTGAACTGAAGAACGAATTTTTGTCGAAGATCCTCCCATCTGATGATTGACCGGGATTGCAAGCTTGTATACCAGACAAAAGCTGGTCCTTGCAAGGTTCGCACGAAGCATCTGAGTTTCACTGATTCTTGCTGCTCTGGAGTTCCCATCATAGGATCACAACAAGACACGTAATGCGTCAAATGTTGTTCAGGGTCGCCTGATCCATTGAAAGTAGGGAAAACAGGGTTTCCAAAACTGGATGGAGGAGAAATTGAATCTACCCATTCAGGGTAAACTTTCTTTTGAGGTTGAACTTGCGCACGTTTCTCTTCCATTGTTTCTAACCGAGCTATTAATGACTCAATAGTAGTTATTAACTTTTGAGAAACATTAGGTTGAACTTGTTTTTGGGTAGGTGCAATGAAAGGAGCTTGGACAGAAGTGGTGGTTGGTGCTGCAACTGATGGTAGTGCTGCCAACCGTTGTTGCGTTTGACCCATAGGATTAGACTTCTGAGGGTGTACTGATAAAAGAGGATATTCCTAATCCATCTCAGTAGTTACAAAAAATTCCTTCGGCTGTCGGACTTCATCATTCTTAATAAGAAGACTACTCTGAAGTAGTTCTGCATTCAACCTTCTTCATTCTTTCATTTCTTCCTCCTGTTGTGAAAACCTTTGCTCTAATGAGAGCGATTGACCTCCTTCAGAGGAAGGGTGAGAAGTAACCTAATTCTTTCCATTCCCTTTATTGGATCCTTTTCAGAGAGGGGGAAGTGGGTTACATGAAGGAATACCCAGATTTTGGGTAAGCCTTTGATTACGTGTGCACACACCTTCTTCATTTATGTCTGTATGCGCAACTTCTTGAGCAGGAACCTCTTCGTCTGATCCCTCTGATTGAGCCTCATCTGGTGAATCAGCAGCAACGACATTGATGACATTAATAGATGCATATTGCATGGAATCCTAATTATCATCATTTCTATGATATTGTCTTCTTCCATGTCCATGATGAGACATGGCATTCCGTTGACTTGATCCCTCATGAACTTCTTGGAGAACCGTCACTTGGAGAGAATCTCCTGATAGCTTAGCTCTTCTTTCCTCTTGAGGCTTGTTCCCTAATCGAGAGAATACTGAATTTTTATGAGGGAGGGATTGAGGATTTGAAAAAGTCCCCAGTCCGGTGGACTGGGGATGTTCCTGCTGCTTCCGCTCAACTCCTCGAATCCCATTTGTTGACTCTGAGGGTTGGGTTAGAGAAGTCCCCAGTCTGACAAGATGGGGTGTCTCTTGACATGTTATGTCTGAGATCTTCTTAAAATCTCTCTTGATCTTGAGAATCTTAGTACGGAAATTAGCTGGATGCATTAACCTGTATCCACTTTTATCACCTGGTTCAACATACCGTTGGATGATTTCCGAAACTTCTGTCATTTGATGACGTGTTTGCTCCAGACGAGAGGCTTGCGCAATATTCTTGCCTGCTTGATGTAGGAGCAATTCATCAACTTGTTCTCTATATACTTGATTTTGAGAGGAACTAGTTGAAGCATGTTCTTGGGAAAGATTTTGATTATTAACAAAGCCCATTGACTGTGGCCGGCCATGGACAATAACATTGCATGAGACCATTTTCGGCGGGCTTTGCTGACTGGAAAGCACATTGAAATGTAGTGCTCCGTGAACACCCCATCCTCTGATATGAACATCAGATGGAGCATTGGTAATTAACTGACCCAATTTTCATAGTGCGCCAAGGCATGAATTTTGTAGGGTTCTTTGTTTCTTTTCAGCCTTCGGATACCGAGAGACTGATAGAGATGTCAAATCAATCTGACGTTGTAGCCCTTCTATTATCTTAAGATGATTTTCATATTTATCATAAGATAATACCTTCTTCATTAATTGACAAAGAGTTTTTCATATGATGAGATGAATATCATGGATTCAACCATCCGTCAACATCTTTGGAATGTCGTATTGGGAGTCAGCCAAAGGCCAAAACATGACTGGTACTTCACCTTTTGCCAGTTTTTTCCTCATGTTCAACATTTCCTCTTTATCATTAAATGAAGATTCTTCTACCTGTTTTGACCAGAGTTGGTGTTTCCTTGTTTCTCCATCGTATTCAACAAGATTGGTAGAGAGATCATTGATCAAACTAGAAGATGCATGACTTAGGGGTGGTTCGGAGAATGACCTACAACCTGGGCTATCTTCTGATTGAGAAAGTATTTCACTTGTTAGCGATAAAGGAACAGACATGACTGGGTTCGCATTTGCAAGTGCCTCAAGATAAGAGGGCTTTCTCGGCACTACATTATCCACTAGAGTATTTTCCAGGCAATGTGAATCACTACTGCGGAGAGGACTTTCGTAGCGAAGTTCATCATCATGGGGTGGACCACCATAATGGGTTACAACAAAAGATGAAATCTCTTGCTCCATGGTCTTCTGACCACATAGAGGGTTCCTGTGGCTCTCATCTGAAGAAGAAACATCAAGATTGACCGAACTTTCATGAAGCAAGCCTTCATGAAGAAGTGTCTGTTGAAGACCTTCAAAATTAATGTTCCCGTTATTGGGAACTGAGGGAGTAGAATCTTGAATTCCGACAGATAAATGTCTAAGGGCTTCAAGAACTCCAGCATCGAGAAAGGCCTTGTTATAGATTGGCCTTTGATCTCCTGACTGTGCTGGGTGGATCTTTTTCTTAGATTCCGTCTTACTCACTTTAGAAACCACTTGTTGACGAAAGTGGTTACTCTGAGCAGGTGTATGTGCCTGATCAGGAAAGATAGTCAGGTTAGGCTGAAGATCTCCACTCAAATCTGGTGTATCTGCCTGACTTGGTTGTCCGTATGATATGGGGGAGTATACCCCATAACCCTCTTGGACTGGAACAGATGTGTGTGTCTGTTCCGGAGTGAATCGTTGATGTGTCACTCCACTTCTAGGGATAGATTAATGTGTCTGTCCTTGAGATGATGCTGAAGCTGTTATGATATCCTGGAAAGCATCCAGAATATGAGCTGGAATTTGCTTCTGCTCTTTAACCATTGACAAAATATGTTTGGTGACTTCAGCCACCGGAACGGGGATATACGTCCATTCCGGGCTTGGAGTAGGTGTATGTGCCTGCTCCTGTCCTCCTTTTCCTGTCAGTGAATCCTGACAGTACTCAAGTGTGGAGGCAGATAGTTGAGTCTGCCTTCTGTTTGTCGTCGGGGCTTTCCGACTGACTTCTCCGTGCGCTACCAAGCGAGACTGTTGGTTGGCTTGATTAGTATTAGCAGGTGTATGTGCCTGCTGATTACACTTCGCCAAACGCGGTTGACGAGATACATCATATGTAGTCAGACGAGCCTGCTGACTAACTGGCGATGTATAAGCAGGTGCATGTTCCTGCCTATAGTACTCCGCCAGAAATGCCTGGCGGGATTGGCTTGATGCTGCCAGACGAGCCTGTTGGACAGCGGAATTAAAACGGGCAGGTGTGTATCCATGCTCGTAGTTCTCCACCAAGTTAGGTTGGTGGACTCCATCATATGTAGTCAGGAGAGCCTGCTGACTAACTGATGATGCATAAGCAGGTGTATGTTCCTGCCTATAGTACTCCGCCGGAATTGCCTGGCGGGATTGGCATGATGTTGCCAGACGAGTCTGCAGGACAGCGGAATTAAAACGGACAGGCGATGGTCTCTGCTCGTTATTTGCCGCCAAGTTAGGTTGGTGGACTTCTCCTGAGATGGCAGGGATGACAACCTGCCCATTGTTAACCGGATCCCGTCTCTGGCAGTTCATCTTGCCTGCTCGGGTTCGAGGAACCTGAGCTGAATGCCTGGAGTCGGTACCCTCATCATGTTGAGGGCGCACTACCGCACGAGTTTGGCGGCGATTGTTGATGGGAACCCTCGAGAAGGACTCCTGTTTTTTTTGAATTAAGGCCCTGCAGGACCTGCTCATTCACTTCCTCAGTGTAAGGGAGTGAATGGAAATTGTGTTCCGGGGATAATGACCCGAAACGGTTGGAGACGGTAGTCAGCATCGCCTGCTTCTTGATCGCTGGCCACCGTTGTCCGAACGACTAGGTATATTTGTTAACTTGGAGAGCATGACGAGTGGCCTCCAGAGTTGGGATAGTACCGTTGAGACAGTACTCCTTAACCAGTGCATTAGAAACCCAGCGTTGAAGACGCTGAGTTGGTGTTGTCATCCCTAGAGCGGATGACGTTCCAACAGGAGTAGCAGCATTGGTTTTCACAGCAGCAGACCTCACAGTAGAGGTGTTCACAACAGCAGTATTCACAGGGGTGAATTTAAGAAAACCCATTTTGCAGAAGATCATGAGAAAAGAGTGCATGTTCCATATAACAGACATAATCAAGATGAATCTGGCCACTGCATCTTTTGGATGATCACATGTCAATGATTGATTTGTTGGCCCAAGGGGCCTAACAAATAAGAAGAACATCACTTTAACTTGGTTAAGGATTCACGTCGGGTTCACCATTTTTGTTTCGCACGGAATTCGGGGATGACCTCCTGGACGGGAGATTCAAACGTTCCGATCGGTTTTTAGCGGGTTTGTTTGTAGAACCGGAAACATCCAATCTTTCCACATCCGTTTGGACCTACTTTTCAAAGGTAGGCGCTCATTAGCTTGTGGACTGATGAGGCTTAGGAATTTTCATTGGTCGAGAGGATGGGAGGTCGGACTCATCACACCTTTTTGAGGGGAATTATTGTCTACTCCAGGACTCTCATTATAGATTTAAGTTATGTTCGTGAATCCTTATTACATTACCAAGTATAAAATGTGATTTCATTTAGTTTTAACAATCAATGATTAAATATGCAAGAAATTTAGAGAATCTTTTATATTTATTCGAGGTTCTTCATCAATAGAGAATCATCTATATCTGTTTAGAGATTCTTGGTCAATGGTATCCTTCAAAACATTTATATAAAAGTCTCTTGGTCATTATGATGACCAGGCTGGTTTTAAAGCCACTCAGTGGGGCACTTGAAGTTTATCGTCATTCAGAAGGACATGGATTATTTCAAAGTTGGGATCGAACCCATAAATGGGCTAGCTACGTATCCTTTGTCTTGGAAAAGGAATCAGAACCCACGTAGTTCGAGTAAGGGAGTACGACGTTTATGATTGATGGCTCAAAGAAGGATGTCATAATTACTTTTACACTCTAAGCTCATGTGAGTCATGCTCGGTGTGAGAAACAAGAGGTATTGGTAAAAACATAGACAATTGTGCCATGAAAGATGTAATCATAAGAAATGGTTTGGGGCTTATGTATGTATGACTGCCCAGATAGATGAAGGTTTAGGATTCACTTTTAGGGAGAAAAACCATGAACAGGGTCCATAAAGGTATATGTGCTTCATGGAGATTTGAATACTCTAATCTTGGGGATTACTCTTAAGAAGGATGCCCAAGTTATAAGGGGACTTATGATTGGGTTTTAATCCTGAGAAGGAAACCCAAGATTATGACTGAGTCTTATTCCTGAAAAAGAGACCCAGGTTAGGGAATTAAGGTTTGGGGCTTACTCCTGAGGAGGATGCCCAAAATTAGAGGACTTTGGGGCTTGATCCAAAGAAGGATGCCCATATTAAAGGATTATGATTGGGGCTTACTCCTGAGGAGGATGCCCAAGTTATGGAATTAAGGTTTGGGGCTTACTCCTAAGGAGGATGCCCAAGTTTGGGAACATTAAGAATTTGGGTCTTACTCCTGAGGAAGATGCCCAGATTAAAGGACTTATAACTGGGGATTATTCCTAAAAAGGAGACCCAGGTTAAGGATTCGCTCATCTTAAAGGATGAGGTTGAATGAATGAACTCTCTATATTTAGTGACATAAGGATATTTAAATCACTAGGTTTTGAGAGATATTCCACAGAATTCCTTTCAGATAAGGAAGTCAAATCAAGAAATCATGCCATAAATGGCTTTGAAGAGTGTCTTGAAGACTGAATCTTGAAAAGGAAAGGTGTGATGGCTTAAGAGGGGTGAAATGAGAAAAATGGGCACCCAAAAAAGGTAGGGGCGCACATGTCTTTAAAGGCGCGCAAGTATTGCAGCGGCGTGCAAGTATTGGTCGCGCAAGTATACTTGCGCGACATGAGGGGTACCTGCGCGATTCTCAAACATAATTAGAATATTTGAGCGACTCTTTATAAATCCCTTTAGAATCCTCATGAGGTTCTTCCAGAAAAGGGACGCGCGAGTTCTATTGAAGGAATAAGATGGCGCGCTAGTGTTGATGAGTTTCAACACTTAGGCCTTCCTTCTTCTGCTTAAATCTTCTGTTCTAGGCAAGAAATTACCTTTAGAAGTGTTTCGGAAGCTTTGAGAAGAGACTTGGGCATCAAGAGCTTCAATCCGAGTTTCTGGAAAAAGATCCTCTCGAATGGGGGGCCCACAGGGTCTATTTATTGGCAGGAGAAGACCTCGTGCGGTTACCGAGTGGTTATCACTTAGGTCGCGCAAGTCACTTGCACGACCATAAGGCGTCACGCAAGTAGAATTGCACGACCACTAGGCGGCACGCAAGTATACTTGCGCGACCATAAGAGAACTTGTCAAGACAGGGACTTACTCCTAAGGAGGAGGCCCAGGTTGAGGGAATTGAAAGTATTTTGGAGACATGGGACTTACTCCTGAAAAGGAGGCCCAGGTCATTTAGGACTGGGGCTTACTCCTGAAAAGGAGGCCCCAGTCATTAAGGATTTGATAATTGAGGTCTGGGGCTTACTCCTGAAAAGGAGGCCCAGGTTAATAGAATTATAGAATTAGGGCTTACTCCTGAGGAGGAGGCCTAAAACTTTATAATTGAATATTGGGGCTTACTCTTGAAAAGGAGGCCCCGGTTAATGGAATTTTGGATTAGGGCTTACTCTTGGGGAGGAGTCCTAAATTAATGATTCTCTCATCTTTTGAATGATGAGGTTGAATGAAATCTTCCACAGAATTCCTTTCAGATAAGGAAGTCAATCAAGAAAACATGCCAAAGATGGCTTTGAAGAGTGTCTTGAAGACTGGATCTTGAAAGGAGAGGTGGAATGGTATAAAAGAGATGAATTGTACAAGGAGGGCACCCAAAACCATAAGGGCGCGCAAGTCCTTTAGCAGCACGCAAGTACTTTAGCGGCGCGCAAGTCCATTAAGGCTATGGCCTCTTCCTTGCACACACTTAATGAGTGTGGTATTCACTTGGTGCACACACAAGACGTGGGTATGTTCTTCATTTGGTGCACAAGTGATCTTGGGCCTCAGCCTTTTACTTCTTCGTGCATATAATTCTTTTACTTTTTTGCACACAAGTGAGCTTGGCCTCTTCCACTTGCTTAGCACACACAAACACAATGTGTGCTCTTCACTTTTCACCCACACAAGGCTACGACCTCTTATTTCTTTGCACAGAAACCACCCATAGGGTGTCTTCACATGGCACACATACAAGATATGGCCTCAGGAAGTGTGCACTCCTTATGCAAACACTTGGTTCACCATTTTTCACACACAAGGGAATATGGCCTTCACTTATTCTTGTATACACAAGGGCCTCTCGGCCTTCACCATTTGCACACCTACTGCCCGTAGGATGTTCTCTGTGAAAGGGCCACGTGTTGCTTAGGCCTCAAAGGGTGCAAGATGGCCTACTGCCGCGCAAGCCTCAACCAAGCAAGTGCTTGAGTCATGGATCGTGCAACCCACAAGGGAGCAAGGGAGCACAAGTACTTGGTGCAAGGGGCAGCTGCGCAAGTGGTGTGCCCAAGGTATGCTTGAGTGTCTCTCTTCTTCAAACAGCTGCGCAAGGGCTTGATGCAACCGGCGGGTAGGTGCTCTGGCCCCGAGGTCTTCCTATCGCGCAAAGGGGAAGGTGCGCAGGTGCTGTGGGTGGCGCGCAATTGCCTGCCGCGCAAGGGGGCGCGGTGTACAGAGGGGGCGCGCATGGTCGCACTTCCTGACCTCTCCATCCTGTCGCGCAAAGGGGTAGCACATAGGGATCACCTTCGGGCCTCGGGTGGCACCGAGTTCTTCAGCCATGCAAGTATGTGCGGGGCTCCTTACTTCGCGACGCAGAGGGATGCACCCACGGGACATCGTTTTTTTAACAAAACATCAGCCCCCTTCTCAATTGCCATGGCCTCTCTTTTTATAGGCAAGGGAGAAGCGGTTGTGAGAGAAAAATACTTCAACCGCCAAGATATTCGGATCTTAACCATTTTATCCAAATTTTGAAATATCCTCTGTTGAACACGGGTTCCTTTTATTATTTTCCTCCTTCACGTGCATGCGACTTAGAACGCTTGCACGGCCTTCATTTGGTCCAAACCATGAAAAACACGAACCTTCATGGCCTTGGCACTTCGTTTTCCTCGGCCAACCTCAAAATTCTCCAAACATTGCATGAAAAATTATTTTTATGCATGGTTGTGTTCCTTAGGGCCAGACGAACGGGATGGAGTCTTTAGCTTCGCTGGAGATGGCCGGATACTCGAAAACCGGCTTCGGGAGGCGTCTGGTTTGATCGGAGGTGCGCGGGTGGCACGGGGTGTCCTCAGCTCGAGCATGAGGTTGAAGACGTTCGGGGAGCCGTCGGATCGGCCATTTAATGAAGGCGGATGGCTGCGATTAGATCATCTCACGCGAGATTGATCGTGCGGCCTGGATCGACGCGGGATGAAGCGGACGGCCGAGATTAGATCACGACTGAAAATCATGCGTCCCACATCGAAGCGGCTACCAGTTTTTCCGCGGTTTATCAAAGTAACGCTTCCGGCATCACTCCGATTGAACTTCTAACCTCCACGGTGCCACCCCGCACCGTGTTCATTTGCGGGCGCGCTCTGCGCCCACCCCTGCCTCTGCGGGGAGCGCTACTAGCGCCCACTATGCTCCTCGGGCGCGCTATGCGCCCACCATGCGCGCTCCTCTGGGGGCGTGCTGCCTCAGGGTGTTTCCATGGCCTTGAGGACACCCCTTTATCGCGGTTGACCCTCAGGTCCCGCATGAGCTCTAGGTGGTTGTCCTCGGCTGGCCTCCTTGATGGCTTAAAATTTTTGCAAAGTAAGAACAAGTCCTTTTTGTAAATAAAAAGAGACAAGTTCAAATTCCATTCTTCTTTCCTTCTTCTCTGTCAATTTTTTGACATTTCTTCAAATCTTGAATCAATTTGAATTCGGATCTTCCCCAATTTCATTTCCTTGCTTTAGACTCTGTGACGAAAGGAGCGTCAACAAACCATCCATAAAACAATTCTATCCTAGAGTGTGGTTAATGGAGGACCCAATAACCATATATTTTATTTCATTGTTACTTTTTTTTGATTAAATCAATAAAATTTGAAAAAAAATTATTAATAAAATTACTATAAGAAAAATGATGTAAACAATTAGCATGCATAATTCACCATTATGATGAATAATGATGTAAAAAATAAATTTTACTGATGTTGTAATATTACACTATAAATTTCTTGACTTAATGATTTGAAATGATGTTTAATTTATTCTTTAAATATTTTTAGGTATATCATCTAGGATGAGAAACCCACAAATAATATGTGGATACAAGATAAATCCAATCGATCACTTGATTTCATGAATAGATTTGAATAAAATTATTTTATTTAATGGAATTATTTTTATTCATTTTTTTCTAGTTATTTTTTAATAGGTAAACTATAAAATTATTATTTTTGAGTGAATCTTGAAAAAAATCATACCAGAGTTGAAATAGATCAGAAATGATTTAATTAAGAAATAAAAGGACAATTAATGAAACATTTAACTTTTGAAAATAATATACACATTCATGATTCAATACATAGACTCAATCATGGATGCTGGGATATGTAAATATATCTATTAACCTTGGGAATGTCATATGAGAATTTTTTTTATATGAAAAACGATGAATTTTAGTCCCTCTCCCCATTTATATGTCTAGTAAATCTCTTTTTATGTGTGAGTATAAGATGGTTGTTCACATGGGCACAATATGGTAATATAATTAAAATAATTGAAAAATATATATAATAAAAAAAGCATAAATGAAATGTCCAAGATTTGAAACCAGGGATTATGAAGGATGAAAGTTTGATGATAACATATAATGATTAAAATATAAGTCACCAATATGATTCTCAATTGGACTATAACAGTTATCCAGAGTGTTCATGTGAAAGACTGGGTCAACAATGGGATCCCATGATATGTTCAAAAATGAACAATATACAAAAACAAGTGCATAAGGTTATTTCAATTCATATAAGTCACATAAATCGCCATACCTATTTTTCAACCTGACCATGTACAATCTCCCAATTTTTTATGTAACCGATTTGTGGAACTATCTTATTTGGATGAAGCTATGTACTCAATCAAAGGATTGAACATGCAATATTGATGAATCATGCAACATCTAATCAATGAAATAATGAAAACTCTAACCATAATCCATTAAATTTTTCATCATCTAATCACTCCATTGGGACCATTAAAAATAGACCTTACACATCTATTGAATGTATCTTTAACTACACAATGATAAAAACATTTTTGACACCCTTGAAGACCCCATTTATACACTTCTCTATATTGGTGGTCATATGTCCATATCTCTAGCCTCTGTCATCTAATAATGACCATTTTAAATGGGAATCTATATCATATAATCATAAAAACCTTGAATATGTATTTTAATTTCTTCAATATGTTGATCTAAACATTCTTATTAGGGATCTTATATAGAATTCATAAATGAGTAATGCATTTAAAATAATATTATTTTTTCTGCCAACAAAAAAAGTGTATAAAAACTTACAAAACATGGTGATTACTTAATTTGTTACATTTTATATTGTATATTTAGAAAAATTGTTCGAAATATGTATAATTCAATGATGATGAAAGAAAATAGGTTCATTGAATGACACCCCATCGTTATTAAAAGCATCTATAATCAATCAATGGTGACCAGAAATAAAACACACTATAATGTTTTGTGTGACATGAATATATATACATACCAAAATCCCACTCTAGGATTCAATATCTACTTTTATAACAATAGAGAATACAAGTGGTAAAAGATCATGATTTCTATTTGACGTGGTAGAAA
This sequence comes from Viscum album, assembly GCA_963277665.1. NCBI lineage: Eukaryota > Viridiplantae > Streptophyta > Magnoliopsida > Santalales > Viscaceae > Viscum > Viscum album. The sequence goes on from OY728164.1 coordinate 794,628,732, forward strand.
AAATTACAATATCTGTATATTTTTCATAATAAATAGTCTCATCGACATGAATTTATCTTTTACAATATGAGAAGGAAGTGATAAATGGATTTTTTTCCCAAAACATCCTACTAAACATCACCTATGATTGATCAAATCAAGGATCTGGTGATACATGTTTAATAATTTCTAAATGAAAATTTTGTTTTTATTTTTGAGAGACAAAAATACCATATGTCATGGAAATATTTCTTAAGATTCATCTTAATCAGAAAATACATTCACAATTGACTTATACATTTTATTCCAAGAATTTCAAAAGGATATATTATATTTAAACAACTATATAATTCATTCTTGAATAAGGGAAAGATGAATTTCATGACACGTTCATATAATCACTACACTAAAAGATGATATAAACAACGAATCAGATGAAGAGTACTACTAAAATAAGCATTGATTTACAAAAGTGTGTGAGACTTCTTATTTGGTAATCATACAACATGAAAAAAATTTATCATAAATTTCCAACATTTAGAATTTACATTCTGGCCCACATTTCTCACAACAAATGAGATATTTTAACTTATTAGACTCATCAACGACAAATGAAGAACTCCACTCTCTTTGGTTTTGTTTTATCAATGTTTTCAATCCACCTTTACATTCAAAATATATCCCAATAAATATGGTGTTATTAGCTGAGGCAGATTTTCTCCCTATAATGCTAGGCAATTTAGTAGCTAGTGTAATGACATCACAATCAAAATGGGTTTTATAAAAAATTATTCAGACTAAGTAAGTAAATAATATAGGATTATTACCACTAAATAGAGTGTTCCAATCTATTAGAGTTTCCTAATAGGGTTGGTTATCTATATAAACCTCACCCACATCATCTCCTTATACCACAATAGATAAATCCTTATCAAATAAACATTTATTTAGAATAGCCAGAGAACACTGAGGGATGCCCCCTAATTTTCCTCTCATATATTGGTAATATTCCTGATAATTAATCTATATTATCTAAGTTATATGAGAAATAAATTAATGAGAGTGTTGTGAAGTAACTACTTATACAATTATCAGAAAACATTTTCCTATAGTATAAGGTTATTGATCATCAATATATGAAATCACCACATATAATACCATTACACCATTACTATAATCTTTCATGAATAATAATTATTCTTATATACAATCCACATCATTTTCTAGAGGATACCTAGTGTTCCATAAACATTTAGGATACTAAAGATGTAGACATGTTATAGATTTAATTGATTAATCATCCCTTAGTTTTTACAGTCTGTTAATCCTCTTTTGAACTTTATCCAATGTCACACAATCCTGATGGTTTTACCCTATTATATGTGTAATAATATATCTAATACCATACTCGGAATAAATTACCACACCATTGAAATATATTTTTTAGACGTGATTACATACATAAATATTATATCTAAAATATTATTGACATCATCCTGAATTTTGTAAATTTTTTTAAAGTGTTTCTAATTAAATAATGGATTTGATGTTCATAAATATTCAATGGGTTGTTTTATAACTATTTGATAAACCAATAAAAACCCGGGGGAACTTCTAATGAATCTATTATAAAATATTTTAGCATTTATATATCTTCACTCAAGCATGGTGTAAAAATACAGCTTCAAATAAAAACACTTCATTCTTAATTCCCATTTATTTAAAGTTACTCACATGAATGTGTGGGGGGTCTCGGGGATTCAGATTAATAAAATTTCTTAAGCAAACACACATATAATTACATCCGTAGAGTGGTTGATGAAACACCAGTTATCAACCAGTAAAAGTAGTTTCAATTGTTATAAATTTTTTAACTGAAAAAAACATGAAATTTCAAGCATAAATTGGTATGTCATCTCAAGATCATCCAATTATTATATATAAAATAACAACATACACAAAAATAAATTATGAAATTTCAATAATACAAAAGACGTTCATCTCAAGATTAGTCAACATCCTATATTTCATATAAATTTTTTTTTATATTTATTTTTTTCTAAATATGGAAATATTGTAATAACTATATCTAATAATTAATATCTATATATATACATACAAAAAACTATTAGTGTTAATAATTAGACAAATATATATCAGTTTTTAATGTGTTATACGATAACTAAAACCTTGATAAATATAAATAGTTTCCCTGTTGATGTATATTCATGGTGATATGTTAACCAAATAAAACATAATAAAAAATTATATATATTTACACTAAATAATCAAATGATTTACAACATTTAAATACTTATAAATAAATAATTATGTATTGTTCTTGATAATTTTTATATGAATTAGTTTATCATTATTTTATAATATAAAAAGAACACAAGATTGACCTCCTGGAGTCTCTGTTATCCAATATTCAGTAACCATCAGTATCCTTTCGAACAAAAACCCCTCAGGTTGAATGCCTCTCGTCAAATAACATTTGATTACAAAGATACAGATTTGGACGTGAGGTGGTCTTGGGGATTGAATTACATAAATTATTTTTGCGAACCAAAAGAATAACATATAATTATTGAGGGATGAATCATAGGTCATCGACAAAGAAAAAATGAAATTATTATAAATTATAAAACCACATATACCAAAAAATGACATGCGATTTCAATTATGCTTTGTCCATTCATCTAATGGTTATTCATCACACAAGACTCCTAACATGTTTTTTGGAATACCTATTATGTTTTAAATATTATATAAATGTACCTATAACAATATATAATATATACACTTGTTATCAAAAATTTAAACATTTCCATGTGCTTATGTGTATATATATATATATATATTTAGATTCAAATTGTTTACCAATATTTGTCAAATATTATAATATAAAATTATTTTACATTAATATATTATTAAATAATATATACATATAAATATATTTATATAATATACCATAAATATATAAAAATTAAAATTTATTCAATATTATATATTAATATTCTAAAATACAATTACATATAATTATATAAACTATAGTTTTATAAATATATTTATTAATAATTTATACAAAAATACTAAAAAAAATTATTACTAATATATTTTATTAAATTTCATTAATAAAAGTAAAATAATTTAAACTTACATAATAACTATTAAAATACAATAAACGTAAGTTATATTCATTTTTATAATAGTACATATGTATATATATGCATATATATAATTTCTGTCATATTTTTACCTTCCAAATTTAAGTAATTATATTTTTAAACATTATTAGTTGGAATAAAAATTATTTATAATTACATTAATTAAAAATTATTATTTATATTAATCATTATTTATACCATAAAAATAATATTATTATGCATATATATTTAAATATGATAGTTCATAGAAATAGTTTTTTTATAATATATTTTTTTATTAAATATTTAGTTAATTACATGTGTGTTTTGATTATTTTAATTTAGATTTATATTACATTAACTATAATATTATATAAATATATAAATATATCCATATTTAATTACCCACTAGTTAAATTAAAAATATTCTTTTTTAAAAACAACAATATCTACATAAATATAAGTTATCCTATATATATATAACATTATAAATATACAAAGAGAATATTACTATTTACTAAATCATTCAATTTAAATTTAGTCATACAAAAAATAGTAACTCATTTTGAAATTAAATCATAATATGGATAATAATTCATACATCAATACATACATACATCAATATATATGAAATAAATAAACCATACAAACAAAATAAATAAAAATAATTATTTTATTAATACACTAAAAAAGATAGACATTTATAAAATCCAAAAATATATATTATGAAATAATAATGTTGACCCTCACAACAAATTATACAATAGAATAATTTAAAATTGAGTGGGGGGAGGAATACTAATTATAAGTTTTCATTAATAGGTAGTGTGAACACAATACACACCTCCTTTCAAAAAACAATCTACGGAATCATGACTTGGGTGGACACTTTCTTCATAAATCCATACATGTGAAATAAATTAATCATATCAAAAAAATAAGAAAAATCGATTAGAATTTTAAATGTTTAAATATATTTTTTCCCTTCTTAAATGTTAGAAATATATGTTGAGAAAGAAATCTAGTAGAGCTTCACAAAAAAAAATTAGAAATTGAAAATGGATGGGGAGGGTGTCACTATATTTATGTTATTTTTCAAAGAAAGATGCGTCAACCCCTTTGAGGGCTTATTGGGAAAATTTTCAATGAATCTTGAATGGGGTCCATGCATCATTCATCACATAGAAGTAGTGGGAACAAGGATTATTCTTCATTGGCAGTAGAGAGGGAATTATGAACCATGCTGGTTCTTCTCTATAGAAATAGAGAAGCTTGAATAAGGTTGACGCTTCTCCGGGCCCCATTTTTTAAATACAATACACCAAATCCAATATTTTAAAAAAAAATTAAAACCACATTCAAAAAATTATTTTTAAACCAGATCAAATTAATTTAATAATTTTAGAGGCTGTTGAAATGAACAATATTTTTTATGCAAATTTTCAGGGATATTTACAATTTCCCTTACATTCACATTTTTTTATTTATTATAATTTTATTTTCGGAATTTGAATCTCATATTCCTCGATTCCCCTGAGTCCCCATGCCCACTCTCTCTGAAAAATTTTCCACACCCTCCCATCTAACCTCACATATGCCCATGCCCAAGTTAAGCCACCTTCTCTCTCTAATTCCCCCTCCTCCGGTCCATTCCACATGCCTTCCACAAATCCACGTCATCCTATAAAAGAATTCCTTCACTAGGAAATCAAATCTCATACTTGCGGTATTCCCTGCACCCAAGATTCATCACCCTAACCACCACCCAAATGAAAATTACATTTTTATATGAATTTTAATATATTAAATATATTTGACTGGTTATTCAAATACATATTATTATAATATTTTTTTAAATACATTTTAATTTACCGAAAATTTGTATAACCAATATATACATTATATAAATTAATTTATTCACTTTTATATCATGAATTTATATTATTATATATTTGAATATCATGGGTTTATATACATCATGCTATAATATATTAAAATATATTATATAATATATTTAAATGCTTATAAAATCATTTATATTCTATATTATATATTTATATATTATCCAAATATATATATACATATATATATATATTATATATGTGTACATAGTTAAAATAATAATAATATACATATTACATATTTATATGAATACAAATATATATTAAATATTTTGTAAATAAATTTATCTGTATACAAATATATATATACATTATATATTTATATATTTATAAAATATGATATAATTATATTTATATTACAGTTTATTTAATATAAAAACAATTTATATAATACATGTTTAGTTTATATATATATTTATAATATTGTTATTTATATCTATATACATTATAAAATGTTTCTATATAAATGAAAATTTATGTATATTTTTATATTAATATATTTTACATATATAATTAAATATATAAATATATTTATATTTATTTAAATTGTAATATTATGTATATAAATATATATTTAATATATTAATTAAAATACTTATATAAATATTAATATAAATTTATTTATTTTTTAATTTATTTGTATATTTATTTGTGTATATATATTGTATTTACATACCGCTAATGTAACACCCCAGGTAAATAAAGAATATGAAATTTTCATATTTTTCCATACTTGTGAATAAAATATTAATATGACTTTAAAGGGGACGCTATGCTCGATGGCGTACCCAACACGCAACAACGAGTTTCTTGGGAATCTTACGTTGCACTCTAATAATAAAATAATATTATTTTAAATGGTAGTTAACATTTAGCCGTTGTATTGGCAGGAATGGATAGAAATAACTAAAATATGATTATATATGTTTTTACATTTATCCAATAAAAGCTAAAGGCTTAAAATACGGAAAGAATTCAATTTTCGGCGTATATGCCCTAGTTTTCACTAAAGGTTCACTTATCGCCTTTTAATGGAGAACTATCATTAAATATAGTTTTTATCACTCTTATACATTATTTTGGACCAAATCAAACTCTTATTAAGAATAAGGACATCAAATTTTACTTTGTGTAAATTTTTGGTATTTTTCCGATAAAGTTCATTTTTTAATGAATAGTGTAAAATGTTGTGTTTTAATTCAAAACCTCTTTTAAATATAATTTATTTATATGATTAGATAATATTTTGAATTGGTTTTAAAGTGAAATTAGAAAATATTTTTACCATTAAATCCAATAGTGGTCGTTGGAATTAATTTCACTTTGAAATCGGACTTAAACTAGTGTCAATCTTTTGATACTTGTTGTTTTATAAAAACACGCTATTTGCTCTGACATCAGCAATTAATTATTAAATTAATTAATTTGACTAATATTTTTTGAATTTTGTAAAACGGACTTCATTTTTGAATTTGGAATATCAAATATAGCTTAGGGTGAAGTTTTGGTATTTTTCTGAAAAACTCCAATTTTTGATGAATAGTGATACAACTAAGTGGTAATGAAGCAAACTGATTTTTCAGTTAAATGAAAGTTTACCAGTAATGTGTATTTAATTTTGATAATCCGACATACATGGTTGTCATTAGTATGTAAAATGTGGTTCAATGGGATGAAAATAATTTTTTGGTGAATAGTAACTTTTTTTCATTAATCGCGATTAGAGGTAATTAGTGTAGTTTAAGGTAAAAATGATATTATAAGAATGTGAAAACACCATGACACTTGTCCTAAACCTATTGGGTGAGTCATGGCCGACCAAGAATAGCCATGGTCCAACTTGGGGACCCCATGGATCCACTTTAGTTGGAAAATGACAATAATATATTTTTATTTAATGATAAAATTGAATTGACACAAACATGAGTCGTTTTACTAAAACAGTTTTTAAGTGGGGTTACACAAGTCCACATTTTGAGTATAAATAGTCATTGGAAAGATAAAAATATTTCCTACATCATAGTAATTTTTTTTTTATAATTTTTAGACATTAAATAAAATAAATTATTTATGACATAATAATGATGAAGCGATGACATCATTATTTGACGATTTAAATAAAATGGAAAGATAATGTAAAATCTATGAACTACACATGTCCAAAACATATTGTATGGGTGGATATAGAACCCTTATAACCTTATCCACTAATTATATCAATGTGGTACCTTTTAAAACCGAAACACATTTTCAAATAAAGTAATATTTCTTACTTTCCAAAAGTGCCTCTCCTCTCCTCTTATAAAAGGCCCCCACCTCTACCTCATTTCACACACTCCTCAAGCCTTTGGCTCGGCCAACCCCTGCCCAATTACTCTCTCCACATCCCTCTCCTCATCCTAGTGAATTCCCTTTGGGCAGAATCTTTTCAAAGGAAGCCTTTAGGCTCAAATCAAAAGGAGTCACACTTTTAAAGGTAATTCATTCTCCCTTGTTCATTTGTTTTATTTTGCTTCTACAACCCCCTAAACTCTTTTTATTTGCGTCTTTTGTAACAACACCAGTATATTCAATATACTCGGATGTTTTTATAAGATTTATTTGAGCTACACTCTCACACAACTACATCAAATGGTTAAAAAACATACAATTTCCGTGGATGGCGAAATTCTGCCTCCCGAAACGATGATTGTTCAATACTCATTTAACACCTTCAAAGGTGGCCATTATGATGTCACTATTTTTATATATGAAATATAATATGTTTATGTTTTACTTATTCTTCTGTATTTTTCATTTGTGTCTTACCTTTATGGCATCCATTATGGGTATACGTGATATCTTCATTTTAGGAAGTGCAGACTACCGCCCCCTCAAAGTGATGTGATTCGTTAATGCCATAAGTGGGATGTATAAAGGATGTATTTAATGATATTATATATGATATTATACTGGAATTATAATATACCTTTATATCATTATTATTCCATTTATAAAATACGAAATAGAAATGAAAGTAGCGTTCATGCGTACGTACGGCTTACCGTCTCCATGAACGGTGCATTTTATTTCTTACCTCTAAATGATTATGTAATGTTATAAATGCGTGCATGTACTGGATATATATTACATATATGATATCTAAATCATGAATAAAATTCTGGATATAATAAACATTTGGCCACACGAACAACACTTAATTGTAAGAAGTCCACTTTCGACTTAAGAACCAAGTATCGACAAAACAAATATTATTAACTTAAATGATTACATAAATGTTTATGACATGGTAATAAGGGATATAAAAGGAATAATAAACTTGAAAAAGGTTCTTAAGGAAGTAGAAATTAACTCAAGTTTATTATTCAGGATATTAAAGAACGATCGAGTCAAGTCGGACCCAAGGTAAGGGATCCTACACCTCTCTTTCTTTTTAAGTACACACTTTTATGTCATTCCTTTTAAAGCTCATCTTTCTTGTTATTGGGGTGATATTTTATATTAAACATACTGTAATTTTTATGTTCATGTTATGAGAGACCCTATTCTCTCCCATCAATCCATTTTTGAAGTTTTGAGTGGCGCCGTTAGGGTGTCGAACTTTCGTAAGAGATCTAACCTCTCTCTTTCTTTTTAAGTACTCTCCATTATGTCACTTCTTTTAAGATCCTCTTTGTAATGTTGGGGGATGTTATTTTATATTCCTCTTTCTGTACATTATATTGTAATGTGATAATATACAATATTTGATCTCATCAATCCATATTCGGAAGTTTTATGTGGCGCCGTTAGGCTGCCGAGTTTTCGTAAGGGATTTTTCATCTCACTTTTATTCCCGTGAGATTTATGCTACATTTGCCAAAAATTTCATTGAGTGGTGTATATACTGCCCATTATTATACTCTTTGTGTAATATACTTTCGTTTATGAGTATTTACATCAATGATCTATTGTCCTTCTTTCATGGGGTGTATGTTTTGAAAGATACCCAAGTCGGTAAGGGAACTTTTTAACCCAATTTCGATTTCTTTGGGTTCAACATGTATTCATTGATTATGTCATCCATTGAATATGTGTGAATGAACTTTTATTGTTTTACACTTAAAATACACTTATATTGGGTGTATTTATATTTTTCACACATATTTTTTGAGATTGATTTTTCCTTATTTTAAGGATACCTTCTTAATAAGGGATTTCATCACATTTGACTTTTCTATTGAGAGTTCATTGTTTTTATGCACCAATTCACTCTTATATGGTGTATATACTGTCCTTTGGAGTATTATATCATGAATCCATTTATTCTCATGATATTATAATGTTCTGACTAAATGTTATTCCTCAATTATTCTATTCCAGTGTCTCTAATTTTGGTAATACCCCTTTAACCAAAATGTCATTTTAAATGTTTTAATTATTTGTTCTTATTAATATCCATGTTTTCAAAATGGTTTTAAGGATTTATTTATATGGATATTAATGGTTTAAAATTTTAAGCTTCAAGGTGGTATGGGACACTTTGATTCAAAAATATCTTTATTAAATGTTTTAAATGGTTTTGAAAATGGTTTTGATAAAGGATTATATGATGATGTATTGTGATGTGGAAATGTTATCATTCCTTTATATTGGTTTTATGTTTTATGATATTATATTGGTACTTGGACATTTTAACAGGTGGTTACATTATAAACCATATGACGGGTGGTGCCGTGAATACCAGGACGGGTGGTTACGTTATAACCTCCAATGCATTGGGTATGGAAGTCGGCCGTATGGCTATTCCATTAAGTATGTATGGAAATTGGCCGTTTGGCTATTCCATTAAGTATGTATGGAAATTGGCCGTATGGATATTCCATTAAGTGATATGTGTGGAAGTCAACCATATGGTTATTCCACTTAAGTATGTTTATGTCCCAAGTTACCTTTATATATGCTATGTGTTCTTTATATGGGGATTATAGTAATCCTTTGGTTACAAAAAGGTATGTAATGATACTTTATTCAGTGAAGAGTGTTTACTACTTCATGAAGGTGAAGGTATTACTTTGATAGAGTATACATGGTTTACTTGATGTTTGAAAAAGTAACAGTTTTTATTCTTTGTGTATCCCTTACTGAGCTTTTTATGCTCACCCCAAGTTTTTTTGAAATGTTTTTCACAAGACTTAAAGTGGAATAAGGTCAAGGATGGGATCAAGGGAATGTCATGCTATATAAGACATGGAACTAGACATGTTTCACTTTAAGAGTTTTTATTTTATGGAAATTTAGTAGAAGCGACTACTTTGTAATCTTTTGAGATGTAATACTTATGTCCTAATTCTCTAAAACTCTAAACCTGAAAATATCCTCAATGTGAATTACTCATTTAATTCAATATTAAGTAAGTTTTAAGGCTGGGGCCTTATAGTTGGTATCAAAGGTCGGTTTAGATAACTTTAGAGGTTAGGGTATCCTCTAAGCATAAGTGACATTACCATAATGGTTAGGATTTCAGAAAGAGTCCTAGTTTTAGATAAAGTGAATTAGTAAGTATATCTTAGTGTTTATCTTACTCATTAGTACATGATGGTTTTGTTGATATACTCACGCTGACATTTCTATTTTTAGTGAATGGATTGATCTAGCAGGCACCAAAGAGACAACAGGTTTGAAGGAAACTGTGGTGGTTCTCTGATTAAGATACTAGATAAAATGGACGATTCAATGAGGAAACTCGTGGTTGTTCTAAACCAAATATAAAGGAGTCATGATAAACCACTTGATCCTTGGTATGATCTTTAATGCATCATGTACGAGATGGCCAACTCGATGTGGAAATTCAGGTAATAATTATTAAGGTAACCATTAGGGTTTATATGATCCTTACTTTTGAGGTAATTATGGGTTATTATATGTTCTGATGGAAAATGAAAGGCATGAGATAAACTTGAGGTTAAATTATGTTATGGTTTATCCCTTTTTGGGGAATGATTTGAGAATTATATAGTTTTGGAAAAAGGACAACACGTAGACCGTGTGACAACCTGTCGCGTCGGACAAAGCTGCGGGAATCGAACCCACAACCAAAGTGCGACTGGTATTTATCGCCTACCACTGGACTACGTGAAGTCCCTGGTTAGTTTGACCGATTATTTTTAGTCATATGATTTTATGAATTAAGAGTAAGTTGATTTTGGGTTATTTATGAAAATGATTAACCTATCATAGAGGATATGTGATTAGGTTAATTATTTTTCAATGCGATACTTTAAGAGCAACTGATTTTGTTTGGAGATAAATGTTACGATATAACTAGGAAGACTATGTGACTAAATCCTTCAAATGTTTGGGTTTCAATCTTAGATTGGTTTACTTTGAGGAATTTTTATGGACAAATTTGTTTTTCGGATGGTCCTCTTTGAACTTTGGATTTTGTTGGACAAATTTTGGAGATTAAGAATAGATTTTCTTTCTAATGGGTTATCCTTTTCTGGGTTATCCGATCTTGTACTAATCTTTGGGGTTTTGGTTTTGGTTAAATTCTAAAGACATGGGAAGTATTTAGTTCTCTTTTTTTTGGGTTAGGTAATTCTCTAGAAGTTAATTATAGTACTCTTAATTTGAACAAGTCTTCCTAAATACTCACCTTTTGGAGAAAATATGAGTTTGTGTAAGGAATATAATGAAAGTTGAGAGTCAACATGATAAGTGATTATGTTTCCTTATGAATAAATTCCTCAATAAAAAGTAACTTAAAACAAAAATGTTGTCTATTAACTTTTCCTACTGGGGAACCCAACACCGTTTAACCCATCACAAGTTTGTGATTTTCTCATGGTTAACTTTCTCCTAAACATGTTTTCTATCACTCTCCATCAGAACATGACGCTATGTTTTCTCCTCCATGTCCATGTTTTCCTACATTAAGTCCTAGTATAGGTTAACTCGGGTGACCTCTGTACTTATCTTTCTTTATTTTAAAGTGATTGTTTTACCGACTCTTGTTCTGATGTGGGACTTTCAAGGATGTTTCCAAGCGCAATTTTAAAATTGCGAGGACGCAATTCCCAAAAGGGGGGAAGGATGTAACACCCCAGGTAAATAAAGAATTTGACATTTTCATATTTATCCATACTTGTGAATAAAATATTAATATGACTTTAAAGGGGACGCTATGCTCGATGGCGTACCCAACACGCAACAACGAGTTTCTTGGGAATCTTACGTTGCACTCTAATAATAAAATAATATTATTTTAAATGGTAGTTAACATGTAGCCGTTGTATTGGCAGGAATGGATAGAAATACCTAAAATATGATTATATATGTTTTTACATTTATCCAATAAAAGCTAAAGGCTTAAAATACGGAAAGAATTCAATTTTTGGCCTATATGCCCTAGTTTTCACTAAAGGTTCACTTATCGCCTTTTAATGGAGAACTGTCATTAAATATAGTTTTGATCACTCTTATAAATTTTTTTGGACCAAATCAAACTCTTATTAAGAATCGGGACATCAAATTTTACTTTGTGTAATTTTTTGGTATTTTTCCGATAAAGTTCATTTTTTAATGAATAATGTAAAATGTTGTGTTTTAATTCAAAACCTCTTTTTAATATAATTTATTTATATAATTAGATAATATTTTTAATTGGTTTTAAAGTGAAATTATAAAATATTTTTACCATTAAATCCAATAGTGGTCGTTGGAATTAATTTCACTTTGAAATCGGACTTAAACTAGTGTCAATCTTTTGATACTTGTTGTTTTATAAAAACACGCTATTTTCTCTGACAGCGGGAATTAATTATTAAATTAATTAATGTGACTAATATGTTTTGAATTTTGTGAAACGGACTTCATTTTTTAATTTGGAATATCAAATATAGCTTAGGGTGAAGTTTTGGTATTTTTCTGAAAAACTCCAATTTTTTATGAATAGTGAAACCACTAAGTGGTAATCAAGAAAACTGATTTTTCAGTTAAATGAAAGTTTACCAGTAATGTGTATTGAATTTTGAAAATCCAACATACATGGTTGACATTAGTATGTAAAATGTGGTTCAATGGGATGAAAATAATTTTTTGGTGAATAGCAACTTTTTTTCATTAATCGCGATTAGAGGTAATTAGTGTAGTTTAAGGTAAAAATGATATAATAAGAATGTCAAAACACCATGACACTTTTCCTACACCTATTGGGTGAGTCATTGCCGACCACGACAAGCCATGTGCCAACTTGGGGACCCCATGGATCCACTTTAGTTGGAAAATGACAACAATAAATTTTTATTTAATGTTAAAATTAAATTGACACAAAATGAGTTGTTTTACTAAAACAGTTTTTAAGTGGGGTTACACAAGTCCAAATTTTGATTATAAATAGTCATTGGAAAGATAAAAAGATTTCATACATCATAGTAATTTTTATATAATTTTTAGACATTACATAAAATATATTATTTATGCCATAATAATGATGCAGCGATGACATCATTATTTGACGATTTAAATAAAATGGAAAGATAATGTAAACTCTATGAACTACACATGTCCAAAACTTATTGGATGGGTGGATTTCGAACCCTTATCACCTTATCCAAGAATTATATCAATGTGGGACTTTTTAAAACCGAAAAACATTTTCAAATAAAGTAATATTTCTTACCTTCCAAAAGTGCCCCTCCTCTCCTCTTATAAAAGGCCCCCAACTCTACCTCATTTCACACACTCCTCAAGCCTTTGGCTCGGCCAAACCCTGCCCAATTACTCTCTAAACATCCCTCTCCTCATCCTAGTGAATTTTCTTTGGGCATAATCCTTTCAAAGGAAGCCTTTAGGCTCAAATCAAAAGGAGTCACACTTTTAAAGGTAATTCATTCTCTCTTGTTCATTTGTTTTGTTTTACTTCTCCAACCCCCTAAACTCTTTTTATTTACTTATTTTGTAACAACACCAGTATATTCAATATACTGGGATGTTTTTATAAGATTTATTTGAGCTACACTCTCACAAAACTACATCAAATGGTTAAAGAACATACGGTTTCCGTGGATGGCGAAATTCTACCTCCCGAAACGATGATTGTTCAATACTCATTTAACACCTTCAAAGGTGGCAATTATGATGTCACTGTTTTTATATATGATATATAATATGTTTATGTTTTACTTATGCTTCTGTATTTTTCATTTTTGTCTTACCTTTATGGCATCCATTATGGGTATACGCGATATCTTCATTTTAGGAAGTGCGGACTACCGCCCCCTCAAAGTGATGTGATTCGTTAATGGCATACGTGGGACATATAAAGGATGGATTTAATGATATTATATATGATATTATACTGGAATTATAATATACCTTTATATAATTATTATTCCATTCTATATAATACGAAATAGAAATGAAAGTAGCGTTCATGCGTACGTACGGCTTACCGTCTCCATGAACGGTGCATTTCATTTCTTACCTCTAAATGATTATGTAATGTTATAAATGCGTGTATTTACTGGATATATATGACATATTTGATATCTAAATCATGAATAAAATTCTGGATATAATAATCATTTGGCCACACGAACAACAGTTAATTGTAAGAAGTCCACTTTCGACTTAAGAACCAAGTATCGGCAAAACAAATATTATTAACTTAAATGATTACATAAATGTTTATGAAATGGTAATAAGTGATATAAAAGGAATAATGAACTTGAAAAGGTTCTTAAGGAAGTAGAAATTAACTCAAGTTTATTATTCAGGAGATTAAAGAATGATCGAGTCAAGTCGGACCCTAGGTAAGGGATCCTACACCTCTCTTTCTTTTTAAGTACACACTTTTATGTCATTCCTTTTAAAGCTCATCTTTCTTGTTATTGGGGTGATATTTTATATTAAACTTACTGTAATTTTTATGTTCATGTGATGAGAGATCCTATTCTCTCTCATCAATCCATTTTGGAAGTTTTGAGTGGCGCCGTTAGGCTATCGAACTTTCGTAAGAGATCTAACCTCTCTCTTTCTTTTTATGTACTCTCTTTTATGTCACTTCTTTTAAGGTCCTATTTGTAATGTTGGGGGATGTTATTTTATATTCCTCTTGATGTACATTATATTGTAATGTGATGAGATACGATATTTGATCTCATCAATCCATATTCGGAAGTTTTATGTGGCGTCGTTAGGCTGCCGAGTTTTCGTAAGGGATTTTTCATCTCACTTTTATTCCCTTGAGATTTATGCTACATTTGCCAAAAATTCCATTGAGTGGTGTATATAATGCACATTATTCTACTCTTTGTGTAATATAATTTCGTTTATGAGTATTTACATCAATTATCTATTGTCCTTCTTTCATGGGGTGTATGTTTTTAAAGATACCCAAGTCGGTAAGGGAACTTTTTAACCCAATTTCGATTTCTTTGGGTTCAACATGTAGTCATTGATTATGTCATCCATTGAATATGTGTGAATGAAATTTTATTGTTTTACACTTAATATACACTTATATTGGGTGTATTTATATTTGGCACACATATTTTCTGAGATTGATTTGTCCTTATTTTAAGGATACCATCTTAATAAGGGATTTCATCACATTTGACTTTTCAATTGAGGGTTCATTGTTGTTATGCACCTATTCACTCTTATATGGTGTATATACTGTCCTTTGGAGTATTATATCATGAATCCATTTATTCTCATGATATTATAAAGTTCTGACTAAATGTTATTCCTCAGTTATTCTATTCAAGTGTCTCTAATTTTGGTAATACCCCTTTAACCAAAATGTCATTTTAAATGTTTTAATTATTTGTTCTTATTAATATCCATGTTTTAAAATGGTTTTAAGGATTTATTTATATGGATATTAATGGTTTAAAATTTTAAGCTTCAATGTGGTATGGGATACTTTGATTCAAAAATCTCTTAATTAAATGTTCTAAATGGTTTTGAAAATGGTTTTGATAAAGGATTATATTATGATGTATTGTGATGCGGAAATGTTATCATTCCGTTATATTGGTTTTATTTTTTATGATTTTATATTGGTACTTGGACATTTTAACGGGTGGTTACATTATAAACCGTATGACGGGTGGTGCCGTGAATACCAGGACGGGTGGTTACGTTATAACCTCCAATGCATTGGGTATGGAAGTCGGCAGTATGGCTATTCCATTAAGTATGTATGGAAATTGGCCGTAGGGATATTCCATTAAGTATGTATGGAAATTGGCCGTATGGCTATTCCATTATGTGATATGTGTTGACGTCGACCGTATGGTTATTCCACTTAAGTATGTTTATGTCCCAAGTTACCTTTATATATGCTATGTGTTCTTTATATGGGTTTTATGGTAATCCTGTGGTTACAAAAAGGTAAGTAATGATACTTTATTCAGTGAAGAGTGTTTACTACTTAATGAAGGTGAAGGTATTATTTTGATAGAGTATACATGGTTTACATGATGTTTGAAAAAGTAACAGTTTTTATTCTTTGTGTATCCATTACTGAGCTTTTTATGCTCACCCCAAGTTTTTTTTAAATGTTTTTAACAGGACTTAAAGTGGAATAAGGTCAAGGATGGGATCAAGGGAATGTCACGCTATATAAGACATGGAACTAGACATGTTTCAATTTAAGAGTTTTTATTTTATGGAAATTTAGTAGAAGCGACTACTTTGTAATCTTTTGAGATGTAATAGTTATGTCCTAATTCTCTAAAACTCTAAACCTGAAATGATCCTCAATGTGAATTACTCATTTAATTCAATATTAAGTAAGGTTTAAGGCTGGGGCCTTATAGCTAATGTATTTATATTTTTATATATTTGTATAATATATAACATTTTTATGTATACAATAAAATGAATTTATATTATATATTATACATAAATATATATATAATATATATAATATATACATGATTATTTATATGCATGTGGGTGTAAGTATTTGTATAATCCATAATAATTATAATTATATAATCAATAAGAACTATATGGTTTTTCTAGAATACATTGGTTAAATAAATAATTTTAATTTATATATTTATAAAATATATTTACCCTTTTATATTAAAATTAATATAATATGAAAAACTATTTTATAGATATATATATATATATATATTAATGTAGGATTTATACCATTATATTTATGTATACATATAAAAACAATTAAATACAATCATATATATAAATTATTCATATAAATCTATTTACATAATATCTAATATAATGTATTTAAATTTTTTTATATATATTTTGTGTTATATATATATATTATAGATCTTGTTTTTTTAGGAAAATAAAGGGGTTCCCAACCCCCTCTAATATCATAAATTAGAGGGCATTCAAAACCCCTTCTAATTTTATAGAATATTTGGGGGTTTGAACGAGCACTATTTTACAAAAAAAAATATATTATAATATATATATATATATCATACTACAAAATATTATATAAATGGAGGTTTTTATATAGATTCCTCTAAATTAAAACTGTTTTTCTAAAAAATAATGCAAAATTTTTTACAGGGGGTTAAATCCCCCCAAAATTCGATGATTATTAAGGGTTGTGACTAAACCCCATTAATGTATACTGAAAATTTATTTAGAGGGGGTTGTGAAAAACCCTTTTAAATAACTTATGCCATTATGTTATTTTTTAATGTTTTCTGAGCTTTCAAGAGTAGAATGATTTAGTAACATTATTTCTATAAATCTTTTCATCAATTTTTTTCATGTTGAAATAGATGTTATCGAATGATGTAGTGGCATCTTTTTGGATTTAATGCACAGTTAGGGATCAGTAAATTATTTCAATGGGAAACATATCATGTTTTTGTGAATAACATGTCATCACATGGAAAATATATACAATAATTGGATAAGAGGAATTATTTTCCCTAAAAATTGATGCCACTGTTTAATGTTGAGAATTGGTTGTCCCACCAATAATTGTTTTGATGTAGCTTAAGCTTCCGATTAACTAATACAACATTTAACATTAAGGATGAATGAATTGTGTAAAAGAAATGAAACAAAATATTGATTATTTTTTTATATTAATATTTTATTTTTAGTTTCATGAGGTGTTTTTGGATTTTGATATAGTTTCATGGTGATCAATGAGATTATATTGAGGCACATACCCCTTGTGAGGTTTTAAGTAGTGTGTTGGTGATCTAATGTATCCTTGGGGTCATCCATGACATGGTGTTGTTGAGGTAATTCCACCATGAACTTAATCATGATATTTTATGGAAATTATGACATCTCATTGAGGTTCTATATGAAATTATGTTCGTGGGATGACAGACACTCTATCAGTCTATCTCCTTTTAAACATAAAAATCTCAAATCAAATATATTTTATCCATTATAAAAAAATTGATATTTTTTCATTCTATTCCTATTTCATGGTTGTATTTTTATTTACCATATTTTTCATAATATAAAATCTAAATTCATTTTTTTAAAAATTAATAATATAAAAAATTAATTATAATATATTATATAATAAAAACATGAAATAAATATGATTAAGTCACTCCCACATACATTAATTCTTATTTTCAATCATGTAATGTCTCTCAATAATAATATTCATTTATAATAAATTTATTCCCTTGTTAAATTTGGCTAAAATGATTCATAAATCTTTAATATTTAATCAAATATCAATATTATGATGATATAACAATTTTAATTATCATTATCTCAAGATTTACTTAAATTTTTCAAATTCCATAAACATCAAATCACAGTTATTCAATTAGAATAGATAAATTGATTTTATAGAAAATCATTTGTGTTTAGTATTCATATTACATTCCTTGTATTTATATAACCATGTTTCTATTTGGATATGTTATAAAATCCATTCAACCGAATAGATTTTATTCAAGTTATGATGTATTTTGATTTTACACAAACACACACTTTATTTAGAAATATTGGGATACTTCAGTTTGGATCCCAATGGGTTAAACTAATCAAATAAAAAAAATTCTGTAATGTTTTATTTATTAATGAATTTTGGGATCTCTAATATTTGTTAGTAAGGGATCTAATAAAACACATGTTTCTTGGAATGACTTTTACATAATAAATTTTGGTCCATATAATTATTTTCCCAATTAGGATTAATTATTCAATTATGAATCAAGGGGTTTCTATATTTAAGAAATAAATTATGTATCCAAGTGAACAAAAATAACATATATAGTAAACTGGATATAAATCATTCAAATATAATTTATTAAATGAAAAATTTATAGAGAAATAAAAAAAATTCAAAATCTAATAATATCTAAGAAATTCACCCACACATGAAATTTTATACCCTATTTAATTCCCAAAATAGAATGCATGATTAAATGAAAAATTCATGGTATAGAGAGATATTAAAAAAATTAAAAAAATTTAAATTAAAAATAATATGATAATGATAATTTATGAAGTAATACATTTCATCACATAATTCCCAATGTGGTAACTAGGATTACACGTCCTTTAGTCGGGATGTATCAGTTTAGTAACCTCATTCTGATGGTGGATCGTATACAGGGGATAGAAAATGACACAAAATTATCATTACTAGAATAGTTGAGTAGAAAATAATATAAGGGGAATTAAATAAATTAAAAAATATTTTCTCCCTAAATGAGATAAGAGAAAGTCTTACGTGGGAGAAGTGGAATATAAAATGTGTACTTTTTATCCAATATCATTTTATCCTTCAATATGTGATATGTTGGTTATTTCATGGGTGGTAAAAAAGTTACTATATGCTTATGAAGATTTTATTATTCATTCACCACCTAATTATAATCCTCTTAAATAAATAGGGGAGTGAAGAGAGACTATTATTGTGGCTTGGATACTTCTTGATGAATCTTAGGTAAATAATGATTAAGACCCAGATGTTTATATTCAGTAAAAAAATATTATAATTCATGTTAATTTATTTGTATTAGACCTAATAAAAATCCATTGATGTTACAATTGTTTAGAGTGTGTCTAGGTCTAGTTCGGATCCTGGAGCCCTGAGTTTTGGGTGAAACAGGTTATCCACATTGTTACTATAAACATTTATTCCTAGTCAATCTGGTTTTTTGAACCACTTGGGTGCGTACAAGTGTCCAACAAGGGCCACAAAGTTTTTCCTAACATTGATTCATTAGTCACATAACCATGTTGAGAACAAAGCAACCTCTTAATGTGGTGTGAAAGTATATTTTCACCCTTCTTCATTAAAACGTAATTATCATTTCTTTCCCTTTACATATCATGCTCATCATCCCCTACCTTGGGTGCTCTTACATGCCCTATGTAATGATTTGATGTTTCTTCTCTACTCGAAAACCAATTTATGATATGTATATTATATTGGATATCTATGATTGTGATCGCTGATCTAATTCTTGCATTTCTTGATTTATCTCTCCTTATTAATAAATAATTTTTTTGGATCTAATATTCCATATTTTTTTTGGAAATTTTTATTTAATTTGCATTTCATATGATTCATAGAAAACCATGTAGAGATACTGGATGAGTTTTTTTAACACTAAAAGGCAGGTGGTCTATGAATATTTTCTCAAGTTTAGTCAATAAATAAGTATCACCGTTGTATCTCACATCACTCATAATAGTAAATTCATCTAAAATAAGTTTTCTATAATTTAGATGATTAAACATGTATTTAAATTCTTTATTAGACCATCTTATTTTAGTTAAAGGCCAAATACCTCAACTTGAGATTCCCCTTAGGATTTCCATGCATGTACCTATTCGCAGCAATTTATTTTAATTACTAAAACACCGATTGGTGTGTTTTTTTGACATACCAATGTGTTTTATTTAATAAAAGATGATAAACTGACACATTAGTATAGAAAATGAATTTTTTTGTACATTATTATATTTATGCCAAATGATTTATAACACAACGCCCTATATAGGCATTTTTCTCATTGAATAAAATGGAAATACATGAATTATATAATGTGAATGAATTACAATGATTATCACATGAACTTGATTTTTTAATTACACATAAGGCTGCTATTATTGAAATGGTAATTTTTTTTGTTATATGAGTTGTTTAGCCTGATCTATAATTTTATTCCTGATGTAATTACTAGTGAACATAGAGTACACAACCACGATTAATTAGGATTGTTTCCATTGGAGAAAAGCACCATGGTACATGGATAATGTCTTATTAATATGTGAATTACTTAGCGTATTCTGAAAATTCACATGACGAATTTATAGATATTATAATGATTCGGATAAAATTCTTAGATTCAACTGATGTATTAGGATATGAGGTTACTTGTATTTTTTTCCTTTGGAACCCATTCATTATTAGAATATGATTTACTATATAAATAATCCATATATTAGGTTAGAGGTTATTCAAGTTTAACTCCATGGGTACACTACATATAGTACACTTAGTCGCTTATAGCTATGTTTTATAGTGTATGAACAATGACCTGGCTTGACCTTCCAAGGAAATGGATGTATTGATTCTTCTTGGAAGTTTTATTACTAATACTAAAAAAAATATTCATTGGTTATCCCTTGAATCATATTTTATTACCATTTATGCTAGGATGACTTGGTTTCAGATTATTTCCTGCTTTATACATTTGGATCATAGATGGAAACACTATTTATATCTTTTAGACACTAATCATTTATAGTTCACCTGTTCAAATTTATCTGGATTTGGTTGAAGAAGGTATCGTTGGATGAGAATCCCATGTGGTGTCCAATAACAAAGTGATTAGTATTTCAAACATGTTATTCCACTTCTCATCTTATATCTTCAATCTACTAATTTTATATTCATATTCTATATTTGAATATATGCCATTGGTTGAGGCCTTCTATGTATATCACAAACCCTATTCGGGCCACTATCTTGTACTCAGAGAGACTTCTGGGATGTAGGTAAGGACAAGAGAAATCTAATGGTCTTAGTAACATGAATTATTTTAGCATGGGATCTTGGGAGCTTGGGACTATGCCTAAATCTATGATGTTATTAGACTATTTTTCTTCAATATTTCATTTTGATATACATGTACGTCTTGAATAAATTTTTTATAGATTTGCGATATACTCATCAATATTATTTGGTTCCACTTTTGGATTGATTTATTTTTACTTTCAAAATTATTTACATCTATTAACATATTATTCATTATTACACTTCAACTATTTGATCATTTATTACACCACTATACATCTATGATCATGAGGCTATAGTCTCTCCATTATACCTTCATGGACTCTAACTACAAATTGACATCCTCTAGAATATAGGGAGGTGGACCTGAGGACATCTGACCAACCCAGTTTAGTTACAAATGATTGAACCTGGGATGGGATGTCGCAAATTAGTATCTCATGTATCTTTTAATTTTTAATTTCTATTTTTGTTATTATAAAGTATAATAATATGTGTCGTGGTGTAGTAATGAGACTATTCTTGGAAGTATCTAACCCATGTACAGAGGAAAATCCAAATTTCCTTGAATGTGAATTTCTATTTGGGAATATTCTTGGTACAGTTATACTGATTTCTCCATTTAGAAACACACATGGATTGTGGGTTTCATTATTATTGTGGAATTTTCTTACCCTTAGCTCAGTATGGAAAAGAGGTAGGGTCACATGCATCATTATCGGTATGTGAGGATTTATATGATATGAATTATTCCATGACATGTTTTCCAACTATGTGAATCATTTGTTGTATATTCCTTGTTACTTGATAGTTATATTTTTTATTGTTCTAATGTTTGTTTGAAAGATAAATAATTAGGATAAATAATGTTCTAAAATCAACCTAAATAGAATTTTTTCATATAGTGTGACAATGGAATCTTAATTAACCATTTATACTAAGTTTGTGCTGGGAACCATTAGTTAGAAAACATGAAACATATATTTGTTTCAATTATATGTATTCCAATTGAAATTTTTGAAGAGTTTGTTCGACTATAAATTTGGAATGGTGATCCATCTAATTGAACCATCTTAAATTCCATGTTTTAGTTACACGTAGTACAATTTTCAATGTATACGTTTTTGTAATTTATAACATTGTATTGATAGAAAAATCTAATTAGACGTTCATAAATATGTATATATATGTATATTAATATTCATACAGGTAATGACATATTTAAGAACTACTAAGTTCTATGTTTAAAAGGAAATTGTTTCAATTAAATAATTAATCCAATTGAATCTTAAAGGGTGTATTCATATATAATAATCAATTGACACATTGTATACTCAAACCCTAATATAACATAGAGAAATTGACCCATACCCTACCTTAGTAGAAGGTACTAAGAAATATCTATATATTTCTATCACCGTATTATTGGAGACCCAGATAAATATTTATGAGTAAGAAATGGGTGTGATTATTATATAGGAAGCCTTATGTCTATCATATTGTTTTAAATTTGTTTTTTTGTGCTAAATATTGTCTGAGGTGTGTGTTATCCATTTATAGAGCTATGCAGCAACTATGGCCTCATGTCGAGTTCCAAGAAGGTGGCAGTGACCATGTTCTAGATGTATTCAGACCTATCCAACTATTAGTGACACCTATGGAACCTCTACATAAAAATTATATGGTTTTTGATGCACAAATCATTAATGGTTTTCTAAGGCTTATGAAGACTATTCAAGAATCATCATGGCCTACCCCTACTATGTATGATCTTCCATAAGAGTTTCAGCATCAGAATTTATCCACATTTTCAGGGGATTGCAGTCCAATGGCTTTTGAGACATGGCTAGAGGCCATACAATCGCTCTTTGAGAACATGGATCTGCCACTTGAGAGGAGGTCCAAACTCGCTGATTATACGATTCGATATTATCACATGAATATGTGGTATATTATTACCCTGGTAGATTTACATCATGATATGTCATTGAGATATATTTAGTTTTCCATTAATGACTATTTATTTCAGAAGATGCGAAGAGATGAATTTATTATGTAGTTACTAAATGTAAATAGTGGTTCTTAATTAGCTATGGATTATTTATCTAGATTTAATATTTTTTTCACCTACCTTCACTACTATTTATATTTCTATAGTGAGTCACATTGTGGATGTATTGAGTTACACCTTCCCGTCTCTTTTAATTGTTTTTATCTTAACTAAAATATCAAAATAGTGAACCAATCCCCAGTTAATGAATGTAATTTGAAGGAATCTAATAGTACAAGGAAAATTATTTTAGTGTCAAGATAGGTTATTTGTTCATCTAGTAGAAGGAAGCATTGTATGGAGGGTTCTTAACAGAGTAGCATCAACTAATGTATCTATACTATAAATTATGTCACATAACATCACTGTGGGAGATAAAGTCACATAAACACTCCATAAAACTGAGACCGAGTTGATTACTATTATTATAGAATAAGGGGGAATCTTTAGAGGTTTTATAGGCCCTTATATCTGGTATTAGTGGAATAGGATCTGTACCCCTCCACCAAACATAGAAGGATTATTAACTATACACTAGGTTGAAATCTAGATAATCACTAGTCCTAGAGGATCAGAAGAAGGATGTGGTTGAGGAGGATATGCTCAGGATATGTAAAAATAACTGAGTGCACCCACACCGAGTAGTTAGTTTGTAGATGAAGGTCATAGATCATGCCCATTATATGTAGTAAAACAAATACCTGTGGAGTAGGGTTTCAAGCTATCTACTGTTAGAGTTATAATGTCAGTAGCCTATAATTGAGTTTTTTTAATTTTTCATATAGTTACATAACATTATTTTATCTATGTGACTACTATGGAAAAACATGGTCTTGATATTCAAATTTTTTTGGTCTACATATAGTTGATACTCCATTGGTTATTTAGTCATGGAGTGTGTGCATGTTTGAGGAATTCTCTTTTAGGTAGGAACTTATAATTTCTTATGGAAACTCTTCATCTTTGAGATGAAGGGATTCATTGTTATTCTTTGGGTAGACCGATTAGTCCCCTATTATTCTTATGTATATTGATATCATTTAAGGGTATTGTTTACATCACCATAGGGAGACAGTTATCTTCACAAGGGTGAATGGAATGTCCATAAATTTATATCTAGAGCTAATAATCATGGGATGTGAAAAGTGATTTCCTGGATTTGTAGTCTTTATACATATGATCAAGGAATACATTAGGATTATTATCATCATATAGTATAATGTGTCAGGGATGTATTCCCTAAATAATATTATAGACTTCCTCTTGAGAGAGGGGTGGAGTAAACTATTGATCTAGTTCTAGGAAAATAAATAGAATCCATTCCTCTTTATAAGAGGACTATTACTGAGTTACTAGAGTTTAATATATAGCTATAGGATTTGGATGGTAAGGGTTTTATACAATCGAGTACTTCACCATGGGGATCACCTATCCTATTCACTAAGAAGGTAGACAGTACCATTAGGATTTGAATGGATTACCATCTGTTGTACCAGCTTAAGGTAAAGAAACATTATTCATTTTTTCATATCAATATCTTATTTGTCTATATCGATGGTGCCAGGCTTTTTCATTGTTCAATTTGACAGTTAGTTATCATTAGGTTGACGTTATAACATCAGAAAAAACTCCTTAAAAATTTTAGATTTGGTGTTGTCTTTATGAGTATCTGTTTCTTCCATTCGGTCTAAAAACATGCCATTTTTTCATGGATTTGATGAATAATATTTTTCACACATATCAAGATTCATTTTCTATTGCATTAATAGATGACTTCTCATTGCATTATTACTCTCAAAATGACCATGGAAAACATCTTGAGATTGGAATGAATACATTAAGAAACAAAAAATGGTATGATGTTCTCACAAAATGTCAATTTGGGATTGAGAATGTTCACATCAAATGGAATATCATTTTAGAGGTAGAAGTATTTATTGGACCAAATAAGGAGAGCTATTTTGCCTCATAGGAGAAACCTAAGAACAGTTTTTACACAAAGAGTTTGGTAGGGATGATTGAAAAGTTTAGAATATTTATTATCAATAATTCACACCTAGAAGCAACTATTATAGGATTTAATAATAAAGGTATTATATTGATGTTGTCTGAAGCCTACGAGATAACCTCTTTGGAGATAAATGGATGATTGACTTCAATTAAGAACCTGATTCTGCTAGAGCAAGGCTGAATCTATATAGTTTATTTTTCTAGTTTGTATGGGTCTAAGAGTATTTCTAAGGTAATAATATCAAGGTATGGTATACAAGTCTCATATAACCAGGAAGAAAATAGGAAATAACCAACACATAATCTCTATTTAGAAGTTTTTGATTACAATTTATGTTATGGGAGGTAAAATTAATTTGTAGAGAATATTTTGGTTTTATGTACAAAAAATACCCTATGTATATCTATACGTAATGTGACATGAAACTTAGACATATGATGTGGTTTGAATAACTAAAATCCATTAGTTTTATGTTTTTATATATACATGGTAAGGATAATGCAATAGTTCAATCTTTGAGCTGGAAAACTCAGACACAAGAAGTATTGGAAGCCAGTAGTGTGTGGATGCTTAAGGATATTATCTCTGAGTTGCATTTAAAGGTACCGGACCATCACAGTTATCCAACCCTTATAGTTTTAGTAGTTATCTCATGACTTTTGGGGAGAGTGAAGATGAGTAAATAATCATTTCCCATGGGCCTTTTCATAAGGGTGGGTGTGTCAGGTGAGGAACCAATGATAGGATAGATCATTGATGAGGACGAGGTATTGTGAATCCATGGACACATATGGGTTCCTATATAAATTCAAGAGGAATTGATTTGAGAGTCTCATAACATTAATTGGGAGTTACACCCAAAGATTAAAAAGAGGTATCTTGATCAAAATCACTAAATTTTGTGGCTGGGTATGAAAATAAATATAACTGTATTTTTTACACGATCTTCAACCTATCAATAAGTGATAGCGGAACACTAGAAAAACGTAGCGATTATATAGCTGTTTCTCATTATTGAGTGATACTGGGATAACATCACCATGTGATTATTTATAGGATTATTGATATCCCATTGTGGAATTGAAAAAGTATGTGTGATCATAGATAGGCTCACAAAAGCCCCTCACTTCATACCAATTAAAGATTCATTTTATATGGATGAGATTGGTTGGTTCAATGTACAAGAGATTATTAAACATCATAGAGTTCCATGTAATGTTGTATCAGAGAGATAATCTCATTTTACATCTTGATTCTGGATAGAGTTTTTTTTAAAATATGTACACATTGTATTTTGAGTACATCAATCAACCATCAAACCAACGGGCAGTCAGAGTGAACAATAAAAGTGCTAGAGGACATGCTCAGAGCATATATTATTTTTTAATTGGGGGTTT
Source organism: Viscum album (assembly GCA_963277665.1). Taxonomy (NCBI): domain Eukaryota; kingdom Viridiplantae; phylum Streptophyta; class Magnoliopsida; order Santalales; family Viscaceae; genus Viscum; species Viscum album. The sequence continues at coordinate 794,656,209 of OY728164.1, forward strand.
TGGAGAAAAAAATCCCTCTATTCATGTTCTCCTATAACAATATAGACATGGTGAACTTACATATGGATTCATGAAAATTAATTTATGGATGGTTGTTCCATTCACCTTTGCAATAGTTAGTGTCACGGGATGTAACACTACTTAGACCTCATCTTATTCAATAGAAATATGACAAGGCTCAGTTTTTTAGGAACTAAAAGATATATTTTAATCTAGAATGATGTTCTACATCGATATCCATCTATGAATATTCGAGTTCATGTTCAAGGATTTATTCATCTTTCATGTATCCACTAGACAAATAAATTGATGGTTTGGGTGGAAATGTAAGATGTAACCATATTTTTATTGTACTTTGGTTGGTTGAGTAATGGTTAGATCAATGTAATATTAGAGTTAACTTCATGATATATACATATCTATGAATAATGTGTTAATTGTTTCTCAGGTTTGTCATTTCGAATCAATCGTGCCTCATGATTTTTAGCATGATGAGGTGGAACTATATGTTGATTCTTCTTTTAAGAAGAACCTTATTCACATCATCGATCAGATAATGAAGGACCTCAATTGAAGGTTTCCCCCTCTAGTCTGGGTGGTGGGGAGGCATGACCATGTAAATGATGAGGCATTGGAGGGATAGGTCAACATATGTGCTTAGTGAATTGAATTATTCTCAGATAAACCATTATTACCATTGGAAGGGAAACTGAAGGATGGGTATCCTGGGGGGGAGATTGTAATATCCCATATTTTATATTTTGTAAATAACCTTATAATTTATCTACAAATAAAAATTATTGTAATTAAAATGAATAAATAACGAGGTTACGATGGTTTGAGAGTGTCCTTGACTTATTAAGTTCTAGGAGCCCTATGATTTATAAGAATCAGGTGTGCCACACAATTAGTATAATATGTACCCCATAATTAGAACAATTTTTTAATTCATGCAAGGTGCTCCAATACATTGTAGGAGGCCAAACAGTTTGTGATAACTATGAAGCCTAGGATACATGACTATGTTAGATTTTAGGTATTGTTGTAGAGTGGTTGTATTTTTCAATTCAAAGCTATTGTAACCATGTAACAATCCCATGTTAGGGGTTTCTTGGGACATTTAATGTTTCATGGTAGGAACATAGTTTGGACAACATTGTGATGAATCCCTGAATATAATAAAGTTGGGAGAAAATATGTTTTCCCCTTCTTTTTGAAAAAATTAACCTATATTTCCCCTCACCTATCATGTATAATATCTTCTATCAGGGGAGATCCTTCACTGATTCTTAATATTGGAAATGATGTTTCTTCTCTATCTGATGTACAAATCAAGAACCCTATATAAATTTGAATCGCCACCAGTATGAGATTCAATCCACTTCCTCAATTTCATTATTTCGTTCTCTATCTTCACAATTATTTTGGTGAAAGATAATCTAACCAAATTTTAGGGATTTTGTATATTCTCTCATTTTATTCTAATTTAGACTAATCCAAGGGGAGATATTGCACAAAATTTCCACTAAATCTATAGGGTAGGTGTTTTGTGACACTGAACTCATGTTTTGTTAATTTCTATTTGTCACGGATATTCCATAAAATGGTACCACATATTATCTTCCACTAAAATTTATTTTCATTAAATTAGATGTTTATATTTGAATTTAAATTCCATTTTAGACCCCCTTTTAATAGTTTGTGGCCAATAACCTCAACTTGAGACACCATTTGGGTGTTGAATTCTTATCCCAATGTCATCTTATTTATTTTAATTAGTGAAACACCATTTATTGTGATTGTTTTGACATCCCAAGTGATTCAATTAATTAATAAAGAAGAAGTGGAACATTATGATTGGAAAAAAATGATTATCATTGAACTTATATAATTGAAATGAAATAATTTATTGAATTACACCACATAAATGATTTTGAAATTTTTGAACAAAATGTTAAGATAATAATTATATAATGTGAATTAATTGGGATAATTATTGTATAAAATTGATTTATTTATTACATATAAGGATATTATTGATTCAATGGTAAATTTTCTAATTATAGGAATGGGTTGACTTGATCCAGCATTTGATTTATGATGGAATTACTTGACCATTAATTGGAAACCATGCCTATTAATCTAGATAGTTTCCAAGGGATATAACCACCATGGAACATGGGAAATTTCTTGTTTATATGCGAATTCATTGATAGAGTCTGATGAATCAATATAATATTTTTATATATTATATATACTTGTATACACTCCTTGGATTGAAAAAAGTTATTAGTAAATGAATAACCTTTTATTATTCCCTTGGTGCCCATCTATAGTTATCATATGATTTACAATAGACATGTCCATGGACCATGATAGACATTATTGAAATGGATTTACTCATATCTATCCCATATATTACACATAGTTCCTTATATTAAGGACAAAAGGTTTATATATTGTGAACAATATAAACCCTCTATATAAAATGAAACTGTGTTTTTTATTGGATCATATATTACTATCACTGAGAATAGGATTCTTTAGTTACAACATAGATCCCATTATATTTTATTTACAACTAGATTACATGGGTACACCTCCGATCCCACATTATACATATTAATTATACTTGGAAACTCTAGTAATATATGTTAGACTCTAACCAGTTACATGTCACTTGTTCATATATACCCGTCTTAGGCTAAAGCGTTTATGTCCATTCAGGCATACCATGAGAAGTCTAAGCTCAAAATGATTATTATATCACAAATATTATTCCAATTCTCATATAAAACATACATAAATAATTTATTTATTAATGGAAATTATTATTATTGATTTCATTAGTGGTGTACAACTGATTATATCTCACAACCTATTCAGGACACTATTTGGTACCTATACAGACATCATGGATGAAGGAAGGGACAAGGGGATGTGCCTGGTCTTGGAGTCATGATTGATAATAGCATGTGATCTAAGAAGCCAGAGTAAAATCAATTTCTCATGATGTTATTGTATAGAATTTTAGTTTTTTATTCATTTTGGTATACATATATGTATTCTATTCCTGCCTTTATTAGGGATCCTCACATAATAATAAATTTTATGTGAAGCCACCTTTGGCCTGATATATTATTACTACATGGAGAATATACTTCCACTGCTCAATACATTATTACTCTACTGGTTCAATTTATTCATTTATTAAAATGAAATAATAATATGATCCTTATGTTGTAATATCCCAACTATAAACACAATGGGACATAAATGATAGTGGGAATCCACCGACATATGCGGAGGAACACTTGAGATATTATGACTGATGTGGTTTGGTTATTCATGAGTGAACTGAGATTGGTAAACTATAAAGCATGATATCTTAGTAAGACATTTGAAAAAATTTCTATAATTAGTTACAATAGGTCCTCATTAAGTTAATTTATGAGAACATTGAATGCATCCATTATGTGATTTGATCCATGGAATCCCCTCACAAATCATGAAAATAAAAATCATTTCTTCCATAACATAAGGAGAGTAAAAATAAATGTATAATTGAATTTTTTTTCAAAATAAATGAAAATAATTAAATATTAAAAATTGATAAAGAAAAGTATGTCAATGACCTAGTGAATCGGAAATGGAAGCATGTTTTCTAAAGGCTACTATAATCCTCAAAATCTAGTGATATTCTATTTTAATCCAACAATACCATAATTACTATGAATTATTTTCTCTTATGGAACTTTGGTCAGTTACCCATTATTATCTATATAATATTGATGATTCCTTTAAATATAGTAAAAAATTTAATGGGGGATATGTTTTGTTGGAAATGCATGAATGTAAAATAGAAGCAATGAGAACTATACATTTCTTATCATGAAATGATAATAATCCAATAGTCACTACATATTCTTCATTATATTCATATGGATGATTAAAATAAATTATATAAATAAAAGAAATATCATTAATTGATTAGATTCCCTCCAATATTTTGTACATCTCAACCAGAATGCGATATCTCCCATGAAAATCATGTCCCACCTCCTCTATAATACAATTGTGGTAAACTTATTAATCAATTGTGAACACTTTCAAAACATCAATTTATATCAAATTATGTTAAACAATCATTTGGAACTAAATATATCTTATCAAATTAAAGACAAGATAATGGTAGAATTAGATAGAGTGGATTAAAGAGAATGAACGAGGCTTTGATAAATTCATAAGATAATTGACACACCACTTCACTATGATCTCACTTCCCACTATGAAGATGTATATAAAATATGAAGAAAATTAATGAATGAAAATAATGACCACAAAAGCATAACAATAGATATTGTTACATTAAATATAATATTATATTAAAGAGTTATTAAAGAACATGGGGATATATTATTAAATAATGATTGGGAAAAGAATCTAATATTATATAAAAATTACAGAATCTAAATAACACATTTAACAAAGAAAAAACCCATGCTATATTTTTCCAAGAGGTGGAATCATCAAAAGTCAGATGATGGTTGGTTTATAAATGAAATATTCAAATCTTATATTAACATGGATGTTTTCCACATGGAATCTTATTTGACATGATTATTATATTTATAAGGCTTCAAGATTCATCTCTAATTTGGTTGTTATTCACCCACGATATGTTTCTCTCATAAATCATAGATGAAATCCACAAAGGATGTTCAAATGGTTATTACATGTTTTAATGAATGATAATGATTAAAAAATATACATTTTATAATAACATACATACATGTGACCAATATTAAATAGATGAGATTTAAATATGTACTGGATTTCTAATATATTTTATACTAAAAAAAGGATTTAGAATTTTTTACATATTAAATATATTATGCATGGGTGTAAGACATTCCATTAGGTACAAAATGTACATTAGAATAAGATAATGAGATTTTATTATCAATCCAATAAATATTATCATTGTGGGGTGAGAATACATTGGTCAACCAATGTATTCTATATAGTATATTCTTCTGTCACATGGATGATGAAGTCCCTATCGCAATGGTGGATATAATTTCAAAAAAAATCACAATTATTGTTATTTTTCATCAAAAAAAATATTTTATATTTGCCCATGGGGTTCCTTTATCCTTAAATATGGAATTAAATGAAACATTGATATTATATTTTGATAGGTATTTCATTTTATGGTTCTATGTGGGAGGAAATTAGTGATATGGCATTCCCTTAGGGTCTCTATGATATAGTATAAGTTAGTTGATACTACCTTGACCTCTATCATTGAACTATTTTTCATCCTAACACCTCAATGATGTTCTCTATGAAATTAAATCCAAGGGAAGATATATTCTACGTGATCAAATCATCCATTAACATACCAAAACCTGAATTTTTATGGAATTTAGATTTAGTGCAATAAGGCAGAAATAATATTTGTTCGAAAAAACCATTTCTCTACCTTTTTTATTAATAGTACTATATATATGATAATATTAAATTTTAATAATTTATTATCCCGAATATTTAATATTTATTAAATATTGTAAATTATATACTGAAAATATGAAACACATGGTTTAATTATAGTGTTTTAATTCTAAATAAAGACATGCACATTATATTACATTAGGAACATAAAATTCTCTATTAAAATAAAACAAACATTATTAAATATTTTGGAATAAACATAAGTTATATATATTAATCTTCCTAGTTGATTGAGAAAATAGGGAAATAATGTAATGGGTAGAGCACATGAAAACATTGATGGGGTAGTATATAAAAGAAAATATCATGAACCCAACAAGAAACAATTAATTTTGATGTAGAAAATAATCAAATTTTGATTTTTAATTGATAAAATGAGAATAATATATACTTATGGATAATATAAAAATGAACACATAATCAAAAGAATAGAAATAACTGATCTCATAACGATAAAATTTATAATCATTCATATCATAATCATACTGTTAAGTCATCAATCATGATATTATACATAAATTCAAAAGAACACAATAAATAACCAAGCTAGAAAGACTCATGATATATATAATTTCTTCACAGGATTATATAATTATAATACCCACCCATAATATAATATGTACGTCTAATACATCCACCATATGAATAGAGTGTTTAATAAATACAATACATAATTCTCTATAAGAAAAACCATACACCAAGGTTAAGTAATCAATAATTATTTTTATATAAATATTTGATATATTAATTATTAATTTCTTATCAATAAATTGAATAACATTATTGTGTATGTAAATAAACATCAATAGATAATAAACTATAAGATATTCATAGCGAAATAAAAGTATCATTAATAACGTGATGAAAATGAAGTTGGTGTGTGTAATCATTAATTATAAAAGTGTAAAAATAGGAATCAATCATTGGATTTAATATTATATAGTGGCATGGGATCAAGGAAATGAATGGGATATCCCATTAAAAATTATTATTATGTGACTCATATGGTTGATGTGCATCGTGGATCTAAAATTTCTTTTTAAATAATCATCATGGATTGTATGCATGGAATGAAATGTAAAAATTGTGAAATAATAAATTTTAAAACAATTAGTACCAATAAAGTATTAAATAGCTATATTAAATAAAAACCCCAATGCTTTCTAATTAAAACATATGTATTATAGAATATAAAATATGAAACATTGAGCCTAAATGAGCCATGGAATATTCCTATTTAAATATAACCTCACTAATATGATCATTAACATTCCTCGTATGAATTAGATAACATGATTTGTAAAATAATTATTAAAATCATACATAACATTATTGTTTTGATAAATTATTATGAAATATGAATTCAATTTTTAATGTTGACATTTTACTCTTAAAAATATATATTATTTTCCACCATATAATTTATTTAATTTTGTTTGAAAATATTATAATATATTTCTATAAATTTTAGAAAATTTATTTTCTAAAATGAAATTAATTTTTTAAATAAAAAAAAAAATTTATCTTAAGAAGAAAATTTAATATTTTAAAAAATGATGGATTTTTTAGCGAATAATGAATATTAACAATTTTTCAAATATAATCATTTATTTTTGATAAATAATGTAAATTTAGAATCACATAATATTTTGGATTTAGAATTTATGTTACATATTATCCCTTTTATTTACATTTATTAGGTTAATTTTATTTGAAAATGAAATTTACATGATTTTGGTATAAGTTAATTTTTATGATTAAAACCATTGTTATCTGAAAAATATTTTTTTTGTTTATAATGATTATAATTTCTATTTAATTAATATTACCCCTCATAAAGATATATTCAATAAAATTTGTAGAATATATATATTCATAATAATTAAAATCCATATAATGGTGATTTATAGTCATAATCTTTATATAAGATGATTTATTACTTTAAGAATACATTTTTCTACAAAACCGTTTTTCATTATATTTAATTGATTTTAAAAAAAAGTTATTCTTCTAACATTGTGATTTGAATCATGGAAAATAGATTATATTTGGAATTTTTAGGTCCAAACATGTTTAAAAATTCCCTTCTACTATTGGTTATTATGAATTGTAACCGTAGTAGATATTTGTTACGATGGTAAAGGTAAATTTAATTAATTTAGGTTAAAAATAATTTAATATAGACAAAAAACTGATTATAAAACATGAATAAGTTTTATTTTATTTGAATATTTCTTCAAAAATCATCCAAACTTCTAATATATGACCTTATTTTTCAGTTTGAACATGATTGTGCCCTTTATAATACAATATATAAATAAAATAAAAAAATATCACTTTCGTGCATTTAAAATGTATAAGTTTTTGTGAAAAGGATTAAAATAACCTATTTTATGTTTAAAATATTCATTTAAATGATAATTGTTTTTATCATGGTTTTTTTAAAAATTATAGTAATAAAATACATACCTTAAAAGCTTACAGAACACAGACATAATAAATATTTAAATAAAATGAAAAAATATATTAAATTAAAAATAATGAATTTAACATAATTGGATTGAATTATTTGGTTATTTTTTTTATAAATAAAAAATATCGTTGATGTTTTCAACCTATACATTAGAATTCAATCATTATCATTATTTTTTTATTGTAATATTATATGAACACTATCAAAATTTACATCAATGATATTTTATAATAAATAATGATTTATTTAATGATTTAAAACTGTACAAAAATACAATATTAATCTAATAGTTTTTTTATATTTTTAAAAATATCAACCATGGTCTATTTAGGGTTTATCTTCTCTTTATTATAACATTACTAACCCTTTATGATTGAAACATTTGTTACCATGGTTAATGTTAAATGAGTTTTTATGTGTTACATTTGATTGTGTTAAAATTATTTTTTCACACATAAAGGATATTTATATGATATATATTATTATATATTTAGAATTGTTGAGTCCAAATAATCTAATATGTCTCATTATTATATTTGGATTAAATGAAAAATTACCTTGGTAAAAACGTTGTTATCTTTGTTAAACCTAAAGTGGTAAAAGGGAGTAACATTAGAGTTTACGGAAATAAAATGCATAATTCCTGTTTATTTTAATGTTTTGTAGGTGTGTATAAAACTTATATCCCCTTAAATAAATTATTTATCAATTTTTGTGGAGCCTGGTTTGAGAGAAACTTTCCATTATTATATAGTGTTGATTACATAAAAAAATTCCACTACTTCTCACATATTAAAGGGAACCACCTCTATTATTTTATTCATAATTAAAAATCATTTTGATTCCGAAAATACCTATCTTACTCCATTCCTTAATTGATTTCCCATAATAAATTGAATTTTTTTATATATTATAATACCATCCTTAGAGTGTATTTTTTTTAAAAAAAAAGAGGTTGTCTAAGGAAGAGGTATTATTCATAACAGATTGTTTTGTTTTATTTATTTTTCTATATCCTTCAAATATTACAAGAACATTATATTAAAATCTCATAATTTTCTATAATATACTGAGATATTATTATGTCAATATCACAAGCTACATCAATATACAAATCGATCTAGTGGAAAACGAAACCATCATTCGTGTTTAAAATGAACCACCACCTTACGAACCGATGCAATTCATTTTCCATAATTTCCTCAAATGAATGTTTATGAAGATGAATTTAATGCATATATATATGATATTAATGAAATATTTATCATTATAAATGATTTATATGTCATATATTTTCTTACATTTTCATTCACAATAAAAATTGATAACATTTTTTGTGCCTACGTGTAGACTACCACCACCACGAATCGAGGTGATTCATTTTAATCACTACATCACCAAGATGGTATATATATGTGTATTTAATAAAATAATAAGTTATTATTTTTATAATATTTATCTTTGTAACCTGTAATAATAATTTCAATATTTCCATCATTATCATTGAAAAATGGAAATGTTACTCGTGTGTATGTATGACGTTCCATCTCCATGGTGGAAAAATAGTTCATTTTTAGTAAATATATTTAATATATAGTTTTAAAAAAATAATTTATTTATGAAAATTATAATAATTCATTTATTATTATTTTTTATATTCTGTAATAATGAATTATTTTACCACATGCATCCTTTCAAATTTATCTGGGACATATGAACAGAATATCATCAAAAGATTCAACTTTAACATTGTTGAATATGTAAATAAATATTACTTGGTAATAAAAAAAATATAACGAAAAATAAACCATAAAAATATTCTTAAACAATTAAATGATTAATAAAATAATATTATTCTTTAAGATAAAATAAGTAGGCTATGAGTCTAACTTGAGGTAAGGGGTTTCCTCTCAGTTTCCATGTATTGAGGCATATTTTAATGCAATGCAAAAAATTTATTTTATATATTGTAAATTCTTCCCCATTATAAAATGTTATCACAAATAATTAATAATTCATTTTATTTTATGTTACAATTCATTTTAAATAATCCATGGGTATTGGATTTATAATTTAAGAATTTGGAAGAAACTTTATGTACCAATATTCATTTTTTCAGAATTATTTATATTAACGGTTCCTTTAATAGATATTATTTACAATAATTTCCACCCATTATATTTTATTATAATATATACATGAATGGTTTTTAAATTTTTGGATCTTATTTTACCCCTATCAAATAATGAAATATCAAGTATGTTGTTTTTATATGATATACATCTTATATATTTTTTAGATCTAGAATGAATCTATTCCCAGAATATATTCTCTAAAAATACTTGTCAAAGATATTTTTAATATTATAAAATTATTTATTTAATACATTATTTCAAATGTTTTAGTTTTTACAAAATAGATTAAATAGAATATATTTTTTATTTTCGGAACAAGTTAATTTTATTATATTTTCACAAAAGTGTGGAATGAATGTTTTCTTTTAAATTATATTACAATAATAGAATTTATTAATATAATTATTACAAGTATACATAAATAGTTTCAATTTTTCATTTCATATAACTTTTCTCTATAATATTTTGAATTTTTTTCTTTTCGTAAAGAATTGATTTTAGAGGGAAAATGATATTTTTCTCATGAAATATTATATCTTATAATTTAATGTTATTTAATCAATGATTATTATGATTGATTTTATAAATTTATTATAAATTCAATATACATTTCTCTTATATATATACCTATATAACTCTACTATACTTTGATTAGGTAATACATACCATATGTTCATTTATTAAATTATTTATACATGATATCTAGTTTGATTTCTATATTCATAAAGATTAAGAATCCCATTTATTTTCATGGGTGATAATTATGTTTATACCATATTATTTTTTTTCACACATAATAATTTCAATGTTTAATGGGAGTACCTAGATTGTCTTCCATTGCATTAGGTAATATTTTTGTTCTCATAAGACAACATGTATGGGATTAGGGAATAATATTATTCCACTATGAGACTTTATTAACCATGAAATATTATTTGGGAAATTATCCTTGAATCATATTTATGTCATGTTATATATTTATAAAAAACATTCTTTGATTATATGATGCTATGATACCATGTAATTTATGTTATTCTTCTATTTGATTACACATGAGCCCTTTCTTTTATGACATCATGATAAAAATTTAATTAACACATTATGCTTCTTTACTATGTTTATTTCTTTACTAGGATATTTAGCTCCCCGTTTTTTACTTACTCCTATGGGTTTCTTATACAGTTCCTGGATATTAAAGAGACATTAAATCACTACGGTGAACCAATATAATGTTGTTACATTTTATTTCTTTTTATGTGTTATGAACCTAATCATGAAAAGACACTTGGACGCATAATATTTGGGTTGTAATTAATGGATATTTATGTTAAAAATCATGTAAAACTATGTTTAATGGTTTTGGAGACAACAAACGGTATTATAGAAAAGTATAATAAGATTTCGGGATTAGGATTAGCGAAATTCAGTAAAATAACTATGAATAAGTATATGTATAATTTAAAATCCTAATGTTTTTGTAAGGAAGAGACAATGTGGTTTTACTAATACAAGGAATGACCTATGCTATACCATTCATTATAGTTAAAAAGTTGAATTTTTTATGTATAGGTCTTTGAGAAAAATGTAATATAATTATTTTCATCAATTGGGGTTTGGTTATAATTTTCCTGAAACATTTAAAGATTGTGTTCATTTTTGGAAGAATTTAAGATTTTACTACAACATTATAGAAAATTATGTTATTTATAGAAATAATGATCATATATAAATATAGAATACGCAATTTCATATGATACATTAAGTGTTGTTTATTATATATTGAGATAAATAATTAATTTATAATAGAAAAATATGTGATCAAATCATTACAATAATTGGGTTTCATCCCATGTTTTTAATATTTGAAGGATTTTTATGGATTTTTTTAAAATTAACTATTTTTAACATGGTGAGTAATTTTTTAAGATTTTGGGATTAATGTTTTATTACATTTCATATCAATTTATTAATTTTTGGAACTATCTATCCTTGTGCTAAGCATATTGGTTTTCATCAGTTTCTAAAGTAAGGGGGAAAATTGGTTATATTTTTTTAGTGGAATCATGTGATTAGTTTGATGTTTATTTCAGGGATACATGTTTAATAAAATTCTTATTGTATACTCATCATTTGGATGAAGAGATGTTATGGTGGAAATAGTTGATTAATAGTTGAAATTATTCCAGTCATGTAAGTATATATTTCATATAATCTTTGTTTATATAGAAAATAATTAGAAAAAAGTAGGAAACATATATTGAAATAAAAACATTATCTATTTAACTTTATATATAATTAATCTATGGTATTTTTCATACCTCATGGGTTTATGTTTTTTTGGTTGTTAACTTTACCATCATCTTTCACTTTCATATGATTTATGATTTATGTCAATATCCATCATTATTTGGGAATTATTCATTTATTCCATGTCTATAATATCAATTACCTCTAATATTTCCCTACATTTAAACCCAGTTATTTGTTATTCTAGATAACCATGACACATCCCTCCCTTTCTTATAATGAAGAAGCTTTGTTAAACATTATTAAATTAATATTATAAAAAAGGTATTTTTGGTGAAACCATTTTTTTAAATCATATTAATTTTTTTGGAAGACATTAGTAAAGATGTATTATAATGTAAAACTCCAATATTTAAAAAATAAAACCATGTTAGATAATGTATACGACATGAAACACCGATCCTAAACAAACCATGGAATAATTTTTAACCTATGAATCTTATAACCTAAACCTTAAATTAGTGAGTATGAAATTTTTTTTTTCAAATATATATAAACATGCTACTTAATAGAAATTTTAAGAGAAATTTTGTTGAAATAAAGATCAATTTTAAATGAAGGGATTTTTTCCCAAAAATCATTTTCATCAAAAATGAATTTTATTACTCTCTGTTAAACAATTATAATTAAATTGTTGATTGATTATAAAATTAAATTAATAAAAATGATTTTTGAAATTTTCATATTAAAAATAACATAAGGATTTTTTTTGTGATTTTATGAAATGATTGATTCTTCCTTGAATAATGAAAATTATTGATTTCTCAAATACTGTAATTTCATTCCATTCAATAAAGAAATATAAAAGTATAAATATATTATTGTTTTTTTAAAGGGACAAATAAAATATTTTTCACAGTAAAAAAATGAATTTTATTTTATTACTAAAATTTAATGGTTTTGTAATGGGTTTAATTTAATGAATAAACTATTGTTTTTTGAATATTTTTTAGTGCATAAAATTTATCCATATTAATTAATTCAAATGAAACATAATAGTGAAATATTAAATAATATAATATATAATATATTACTTTATATTACTTTTTAATAATATAATGATAATTTTTAGTCATATTGTTAATATAAGACAATCTATTTGTTAAAAAATTATCATTTCTAAAAAACCATTATTTATTGTGTTTTTATGGTTTAGTATTAAATTAAATTTGAATCCTTATGAGTTTTGAATCTCAAAAAATTTATTTCATAATTTTAATAATTTGGAAATATTTTGAAAAGTGTTCTATTTTATCTTTGGTTATTTTGAATACTACTTGTAGAAATTATTTGTTACCCAAGTAATGGTAAAATCAGTAAATTATGTGGAAAAAAATTTATGAACGTCTAATAATTCACCATGAAATTTGAATTATTTTTATTATATGAGTATATTTCATCTGTAATCATCCAAAATAACAATATACAACTTCTATTCTTTATGATGATGATTTTTACCATTTTAATACTTTATGTAACAAAAACAAAAAATGGAAATTTAGTACATTTTATAACAATAATATTATTAGATAGTGATCAAAATCACAAATGTTTAGTTATTAATTTTCATTTGAAAAATTTATGTTTTTTAACATTGTATATCTTTTATAGTTTTCAGTGATAAAATAATTTTCTTATATTTGTATGCTACTTTAAGATAATTGTTATTTATTTAAAAGAAAAATAAAATAGATGATTTAAAAAATATTGAAAAAAATATAATTTCAATGAATTATTATATTCCAAAAATAATTTATATTAATAATTTTTTTGGATGTTTAAAAGTTATAGACTTGAATTTTATCATTTTCTTGATGGATTTAATCTTAAATAAAATAAATACTGTCAAATTTGATATTAATTACATGTTATAATGAATAAAGTTTAATTCAATGATGTAAAATTGATAAAACAATATTATATTAACCTATATGATAAAACAATATTATATTAACCTATATGATGTAAAGTTTAATTACAATATTATTAAAAAATATAAAATGATCCACATATTATTCATTTTACCATTAATAATAATAATATTAACTCTTAAAAATGAAATAGTTTTTAGTACATTTAAATTTAAAATGAGGATTGTGTGTTTCATGTGCTTTTGATAAAATTTAATTTTTCACAATCATTATAATTTTATATTATAAATTTTATTTCAATATTTTATATAGTGGTTACAAATTATTTAATAATTAATATTTTTAGGCTAATGGTTAAATTAATTATGTAAGAAAACTAGTTAGCCTGATGAAAACTAAAATGGTAAATGTTAGTAAACATGGTGGTAAAGGGAATAACTAGTTTAAAACAAGTTTATTTTAATTTATTGGGGTTTTATTGACGTTATATTACATTTCCTCCTTTAATTATAATTTTTTTAAGACCATTTATTGATAGTTAATTCTCATTATTGAATAGTTTTAAGTATTAAAAAAATGAAACTCCATATCACATATAAAGGGGAACATTATGTTCCGTTTTACTCCCAATTGTAAATCCTTTTAGGTTGGAAATATATATAATATAATAAATTCCTTACTACCCTTCCCATTTCCTAAAAGGATTTTTTTCATAAAAACATTATTTTATGGTTTTTTGTGACTGTATGAAGAAGTTGTATCATTCTCAATCGATCATCTTGTTTTATTTATCATTAAACATAATTTTATTCTTATTAATAAATGATGACATAATAGAACATGTGACTACAATATATTAAGATGTTATTTTTTTAATTTCATAACCTAAAGCAATCATTTGTTCTATCAAATAGGAAACACAAGCATCATTTGTTTCTACGGAGGACTGTCACCTCAGAAACCAATGCAATTATTTTTCCATCATCATATCCCATGGATGATTGTGATTATTGATTTAATTTAAATATATTACAATAACTAAATATTCATAACTCTATAAAATCAATATATCATATATATTTTTTTACCATTACATTCATTGTTAAATTATAATGTTATTAATTCATACATGTGGACTGCCACCTCCCCAAAGAAATATGATTTGATTTTCTCCATCCCATCATTTATATTAAATATATAATTGTATTTAATAAAATTATCTTTTATTTATGATATAATTAAAATTTTCAAATGTTAAAATAAAACATACCTTATTTTATTTACTAGTATTGAAAAAAGGAATCATTACTCATTATTAAGTACACATTAAATCGCCATGATTTTAGTGTTGTTAATTTTTGCATATACACAATTCTTGTCATTTATAAAAGTATAATTTAGGAATGAAAATTGATAGTTATTTCATTATTATTATTCTAATTATTATAAAAAATTACTTATATTTCTGTTTTAATTAGAATAAGGTTATTTAGGACATATAAATTTAATATCATCAAAATGACTAATATGAACTTAATTGAACAAGAAAATTAATATAACATGGTAATAAACAAAAAAAAAATAGAATATAAAAAATTGAAATTTTTTAATAAGTAAACTATTTAACACAATTTAATTATTTAGGAATTCAAATTCCATAAGTGATGAGTCAATCTCGAGGAACCAGGATTCATCTAAATTTACCCTTATTGAAGAATATTTTAATTTCATGTTCCTTATCTCTTTTATATGGTGTATATTATACCCCTTTTACATATTATGTCATGAATCATTAATAATTTTTCTTTTCTGTTATAACTAATTTTACATCATCGATAGAAATTGGATTCAAAATTTATCAAAGAAGTAGTGGATTGATGATACAACATAAATCATTTTCTAGATTTTCTTTATTCATGGTTTCTATGGGGGAAATAATATACCATTAATTTATTGAAAATTTTTTCGTTAATTATTTTCTAGTATTGATTGGTGTTTACATGGTTTCTTTCTATTTTCTCCCTTATTGAATTTATAAATATCTTGATATTTGTTTTTAATTATTATAGATCTTGTACGTTATTTTATATCTTGAATCATTCTTTCCATGTATGAATACACAATAAAGAAATTATATAACTGGTTTTCTATTATCGATAATCATTTCTAAATGAGGTAATCTTTGAAATTTCCCGTAAAAAAATGTGAAATGAAAGATTTATTTTAACCTATACGTCAAAAAAAATTTCTTACTATCATGATATAAAGATTAATTTATAAATTTCAATATTTATTTTTAATAAATAAGTTTTTATAATAATTTAAAATATTTTAGATTTTAATTAAATAATACCAAATTTAAATGATAATTTTCACAAGAAATATTCAATGTGAACTTTTACAAATGTTTTTAATAATGAAAATAACCTTAATGTTACACATTTGTTTTATATATTTTATTTATTTCTCTAATATATATATATATATCTCCCATCATTTGAGGTTGTAGTACATTCATTAAATTCATTTATGAAATTCCTTCTTTATATAATGTACTTATATTATGTCACGAGGCATGATTTTACATCCCATTTTATTCAATAGAGTATTCTTATATTTTTACATTATGATTCAATTAATGTTTTTAGAATACATAATACTGTAAATTTCATAATAGGTACACCCAAATAGTGATCCAACGTACTGGGTATTGTTTTTGAATTGGTATAGGTTATATATAAGATTATAGAGTATAATTAATCCATTATTGAAATTTCTCTACCATGAAATATTTTCTAGCTATTAATGTTTGATACATGTTTATGTCATATTATATGTTTCTACCACATTTCCGAGGTTTTTATTTTCTAATGATATTATTTTCATAATTTTATTCTTTAATGTGATGACTCATGAGCCTATTATTTTATGATACCATGTTATAACATTGACACTATTTTCAGTATTTCTTATCTTTTTTAACCCCATATTGAGATTTATAACTCACCCCTTTCTTTTATGTATTCCCTATCCTATCCTATGTAGTTTTAGGAGCTCAAATCAATTTAGGATCTCACTAAGGTGAATAAAAAATAGGTTATTCCATAGTATTTTTTGATGTTTTATGTATATAGCCTTCCAAATACATTTGAAAAAACTATATTTTTGTAGAAATTAATTGATTATTATGTCAAAAACTTTGCAATAAAGTGTTTACTTTTGAAATATATCTATCGTTTTTTCCACACCCATATTGTTTATGTTTTATTTGTTTTTAATCAATGTTTTAGTGATTTTTACCCTACCTAGAATGATATAAAAAATAAATAATTTCTGTTAAAGGAATGAGTTTCTATATAATCATCATAAATACATATTAATAAATCATTCTCTTTGAAATTATCCTTTTATAATACCACTAATCTCTATGAAATATATGGATTTGGGTAATGGTGTTTTTGAAAATGAAAATAATTAATCATTTTAATGACTATTAAATGTGGTATCATGAGCGTGAATAATATATATCATTCCTATTAAGGTTAGGGATACATAATAATGAAGAAAAAAAATATATTTAAATGAAACGTATTTGGAAATAATTAATAAAAAATTTAATATAAGTGATTATGAACACTTACCAAGAAAATTTGTTTTTTAAGGTTTGAGGAAGAAATCCCTAGAACCTTGAGAACACTATATATAGATTTTTGAAAGATAAATTATGAATATAAAAATGATTAATTATTTTTTATGGAATAAGAATGTGAATATGCATGATAATATATAGAAATAGGGGATAATTTTATATTAATTTTGGGTCGTAAGCATTGGAAATATTGATTTTATGAAATGTAAACCTGTAATCTACACATTTGTTTTAAGGAATGGTTTTAAATTGTAAAAATTGTTTTATTTACATTTATTCATTTATAATTTGAATCCATTTGTTATATAACATTTTTCATATAGAAGACATTTTTTAACATATAATTTAACTAATTTTTATTATTTTTGTAAGTGAAATTCAATTTATAAGATTGGAAATTGAATACTATAAATAAAAAATCTTTATTTTAATAAATTAACAAATTTTTTGTCCAGATTTGAACAATATTATTTATTACAACATTTTTTATTTATAATAATGTTATAATAATTATGGTATATTTATAGGAAATTTTACTTTTTATGGGGCAATTCAACTAATTCAAAATAATTTAATTAATAATTGTTGGATACAATCAATATGATGATTCTAAATCAGAATTAGCTTTTTATTTAAAATAATTATCTATATCTTTGAAAATTATTTATATAAGAAATGGTATTTGTATTTCAAAATCATCAGTTTGGATAAAAATTTCAAAAACTCTTTTGGTAAATTATTATTTTTTATAACATATATGTATATAATTACTTTTCTGTAAGTTGATCAATACACATTATTTTTAGTTATTATTAATGTTATAACAACATTATGTTATTAATTTTATTCAGCACTTGTATGTTACACATAATAGTCTCATTACAATTGTAATGGTCATATTAATACATAAATGGCCTAATTATCTATGTTTATATACCCAAAATAAATACATTATGTTCTTATATAAAAATTAATTCATATAATTCTCTTGGTTTTTATATAATTACTATATATTTTCTTATTACTTTCTTCTTACTAAAAATGTATATTTGATAATTTTTTTTTATTTTTCGAGTATGTTCATATAGAGTTTAATATTATGGCACTACCCAATATTATAATGGGATATATATCACTTGGTTAAAACATTATAATGAATTTATTTTTATCATTTTTGTTATACTATGATTATAACATCCAAAAACATCTCTTATATAATGAATACAATACTTTGATGTTTATTTATTACTGTCATGTATCATGTTCTTTATCCATTAACAAGTTCCACATGACTACTATGTATATCAAGGAATCATGCATGAGAAATAAGTTGTTATAAACAATTTATTAACTCAACATAGAATAGTAAATTAATAGAAAAATCAACAATATAAATGTAAAATAAATAATTTTTATAAAAATATCTCTAATTCATAATAACATAATTTTCCAAATATAACCAAAATCATACATGATTGATAAAATATTATTCAAAAGTAAGAAGTTCTAGGATATAGACAATGAAATAAAAATTTCTGAACTGAGAATAAATAAATAATATTCCAAGACACTCATATCTATGTGAATAGAAAACTAAACTTACTTATCACATTTATCATATTAGAAATAAAATTTAAGGATCACCAGCTATGTCAAATAAGTACTTTACCTAAACCTTCATCATAAACCATCAATTCTATTATCAAATGATTTTTGTTTATATGATGTCAATTATAATGTCTAGTAGGATTCCACAAATCACTCCATACATAACATTGAAAAATCAATTAATGCACTACTAGTTGGAAATGAAACTAAAAAAGTACGTTTTTTTCATAATTAATCAAATAACATGGAATAAAAAACGATTATTTATAATCATGGATAATCATGATATTCATTTCAAAACCAAACACATCTTATAATTTATTAAGAAGAGATTAATAAAATATAAAGAATTTTTTTTACATCAATAGTTTCAAAACATTTAAAATTTTCCCCTGTTTAATGAAACACAATAATAGACTTAATGAAAACAACATTGAATTATTATTTATCCTAAAATAAATAATTGTACATGGATATAAATAATTGAATAATGAATGAATGTTAAATTTTAAAATAAAAATAACCAATATTATAAAATAACGATTTTAGTACTAGAATCGTAGCTATAATTTCATGATTTCACATACACTATACTCCTATAGAAATTTTGGTGAAAATAGAAAAAAAATAATCAATATAATTGAGGTAACCACATGAAATTTTCCTAAATAACCAAATTGATAATTCCATGGAGCTGTAGATATAATATAGGATAACAAAGTTGTGTAATCCAACCAAATTGGCATTATTGATGCTATCTAATTACATTAACAAATAATTTTAATATTCTAAGCATGACTAAAAGATAAATCCTCCTAAATATTGAAAATTACTAACCAGGTTGAATAATGAAGAGTACCATAACATCTAGTTAAGTACACATCCCTAGGTCTCCCACAAAGAAAACAATGTATTCCAAATACAAATAAATGAAAGAGATAATTTGAAAATAATGTATAAAATTAAAACAATATATTAAGATAATTCCCCAATCATAAGATCACATCCACCATTAAAAATCCTTAAAAAGTAATATCCCTTTGTATAAATATATATATATATATAAATACAATCCAATATACATTACTAATGTATCTATACAACATTAAATTTTCGATTTCACATAAAAAATTTTAAATTTTTTTTATTTATTGTATTTACAATACTCAATAACAAACCTTTTACTAAAACATACCCAATATAGTATATACTTATAACCAATGAAGAAAATTAATCTATATTTTATTAATCCAACCAAATAATTTAAAATTTTTAAATTTAACAAATAAATAAAATTCATTTAATAATGAATAGTTATCATCCAAATGTATATTCATGGATTTAATCAATATGTTTTTTCCAAGAACACAAATAAAATTCAGTATAATTCATCAATAATCAAGGTATAAAATGAATTTCATTTATTCATGATAAATAAAAATTTTTATTTTAACTAACACATGGAATCTGTTACATAAATAAATATATGTTTTTTATATTGAAACACAATGTATCCAATTTCATGTAAATGTAAATTTGCAGAAAAAATAGATAATTGTAGTAAAAAATTAGATAAAATTTAAAAACATAATTATTATTAGAAAATAAATTTTAAAATACGAAATAACTCATTGATCCATAAATATGGGAAGTATCTCAATTCATATATAGGTAACGATTTAAAAATTATGTAAAAGTATTAATCCACCTTAATGATTCTAGAAGAACATTTCCATGTTGATTTTGAAACAGAAAAATAATAGTACCCCAAACTAAATTTATTCATGAATATTCCCAATCTACATTTTCATTAAGAATGTTGAAAATATGAAATTAATGGGTTAATGAAATAGAGAAAGATTTTTTATATGATTTAAATTAAATATATAATAAAAAATAATGAATAATTTGTAGCACTATATAATGGGAAAATGGTGGAGATTAATGGGAGATAAATAGTGGGAGGTCCCAATCAAAAAAAGAAAAAAACATTTATTTATATATATTAGATTAATAAAAAAATTAATGAAACATATTTTAATTCATAATGTGGTTTGGATACATGTTCAACAAAAGTGTGCTCAAATAATATTTGTGTTGTATATGTACATTTTTTACATGAATGGTTCAAATTAATAGTTAAAAAATCATATTCAAATAAATCCTACTCTATTGAAATCTTATAGGATTGTCACATGGTTCATATTCATGGTTTTGATAATCATTTGTTAACAATAAAATATATAGTTTCAAATATAATAAAAATTTACACTAAAAAAATAAATTTTAAAACCATAAAATAATGAAATAATAAATTTCATATCAATACATGGAATCATGGGTGTAATAGTCTCCCCCCATATCAAATTTTACTACTATAATGTTTTTATATAAATTATTGATTAAGGGATATATGATTTTTAATTCTCTAATTAAGGATATGATGGTCACATATAAGGGGGATATCAAATCATTAAAAGTGAAATGTGTTTGAATGAAAATTTACTCCCTGATATATAATTATTTATCTTGTATTATAATTCTATAAAAAATTAAATAGAATTAATTTAATTGGATAAATTTACTAAATAATGTCACTGTTCTAAACGATAAGATGGTATCAATATTTTACTATAGGAATTTATTACTAATAATAAAATCTTGTGCAACACAAAATGATGATGAAAAAGCATTTTCTTTCTGATCACACTTTTAAAATTAAATATCTATATTCGTGTATATTTTTAAGAAAATTTTATAATGATACTATTAATGTTTCATGAGATCATGTAAGAGAGAAAATAATATAAAAAATTTACCAATGGTAATGAAAATTAATTTATGGAATACCTGACATGAATAGATTTTATTTTCACTCAAAATTATCATTCATGATAAGGGATTAAGACCAAATATTATTTCACTAATACAAATTATGAGTAATGAATGGTTAAATCTACTTCATGGTTTCTAAATAACATTTTATAATTTAATAATTTATGAAATATGATGGAATAATAACATTTTTCTCATAGATCGTCCTAATAGTATGGGTGGTTTGGGGAAGAAACACCTTACTTGTTCGAAAGAGAAGAAGATAAATGATCATTAATCACACCCCCATTATTCTAAACAATTATTATTTATGTTCATGAAATATTATATATATAATAGTATAAAGGTATTTATTATATGGATGAATAGAAGTCTTACAGTAGTACCCCACCAATGAAATATGAAACACATCGTGATTCTGAGAAAATTAACATCAATAAATGGATAATTTTCATTATTATTGACAGAACTATATATGTCTCCATTAATATATTTAATCATAGATTCAAATAAATTTCCCTAAAGACCCATAAAAATAGTAAAACATTTTATTTTTTCTAAAAAATTTTAGATTCCATAATCACACAAGTTGATAACTTCTTGTAGGGGACATGAACAACACTAACTGATTAAATTATTTCCAAAAAATAAATCCATTAGCGATCCATAAAACTATAATATATAATTAGATAATATAAATTAATTATTTATATCACCATTAATAGACACATGAACATGTAATATTTCCCTATCTTGGAACTCGTCGAGTCAAAGAGTGACATGACCTCAAGAAAAGATCCCCATATTGTAGAGGATACCAACTATAAGTGATGACCTGAAACATGAATTATAGAGACTATGAATTCAATATCACAACTAAAGAAAATTGAATAAAAACAATAAAACATCACATACATTATATAACATAAAAATAATCAAACTCTAGTGCAATATCTAAATTTAATTATTGCATAAAATCAAACAAACACTGATCTCCCACATGGAAAATCCCAAATTCAGGGAAGAAAAGCCATGTCAGACATGATGGTCCTACTACAATCCGTGGGCCTCATTCACCCCATATCCATATGCACTATAACAATATCCTCCCAATTGAATACATGTTTTGATTGTAATCCAAACCCATACATAAGATCTATTTGTTCACTAGGGTTCTATTGGATAGTGTGATAAAAACATATCAACAGGGTCTCAACAAGTAACCTTAATATGCACCATCATATACATGTATGTATGGGAAATAAAATAAACATGTTAAACAAGCCCCTTAGATGCCATGTTCTCAGTAGGATTCCATGAATCCTTGAATATTGGGTCACCTTACGCTAAAAAAGTCACAAAAGAGCCGAATCAAAACTACATTAGTTCTATTATAGAATCAACCTCCTCGTATTATGTCATTAAATCCATAACCAATGATCTTCTTATAACCAAACACTAGGGTATGGTGGAATCTAAAAACATAATCTAATTCCAATATGAATTGGGAATGGACATACACACATATACATCAACGCATCCCTTCTCACGCAATTTAAGTCTATCATTTTCATCGCATCCCCCCATTATCCATCCCATAGGGTGGTCATTCACCCATTCTTATTAAAGGGAAATTCTAATTAAATTACACCATCCAAATCCATACATGACATTTCCTTGTTCCTATACCTAAATTAACATGGAACAAACATAACTCTGACCTAATGAACATATCAAAACGTCCTTGACCCAATACAGTTGTTAGGGTACAATACTAACACAAACCAATCATCAAAGAATCTTGAGAGGAAATATGGCACGCAAAACAATCCCTATAGGCTCGGGAGAATTAAAAAACATCCATCCCATACATATAGAATCTAGTGTGTTCATAAACACATAGTGACAAAATCCCTCACACAACTCTCTAGATAATCCCACGAATATTGTTATTCAATTCTGATAAGTACATTAGGCCATGTCTCACCTCATTCATTAGGGTTACAACTGGATCTCGCAATATTGTCTCAATATATGATCATCGATACCAAATCATTCTAATAACCTATTAGGGATAAAAAATCATGATGGAACCTCCTGCCCATAACCATGTCCTGATACACATTCTCATGATGTACCCCAAATGGCCATGTCTTTCTACAAACAGGCCCTTTTCATATTTACCACACTAATCCCCTTTGATTCTCAATCCCATGTACATAAAAAAAACAAAACACGCACAAGGGTTCAATAACACATCTATTAAAAGACATCCCTCAACTAAACACCTAGAGAAAACCACTAAATTAAGAACGCTGTCTAATTATATAGCAACCATCCCCTTCACAATGATAATCGATCCCCAAACCACCCTTAGAATGTTATTCCTGATGAGAATAATACAAATGTTCATCTCAAGCATCATCTATAGGACTAAGACTATCTTTCATGTATAATTATCTATAGGATATCCAACCTAGTATAGTAACATTTCATTTCTTTTCAAGAGACCACCCAAGGCCGCTCATAATCTTATCTATCACCCACTTCTCTAGGTGATATAGTTTCGAGTTGATTTTAACATACAAAATTAATAAATAACAATAATACCACCAAAAGTTGAATAAATGTCATCCAATATTTTATACTTTCCCCATCTCAAACCCTAGACATATGCCAAATATAATTTAACATACACTCATGTAAGTATTCATTAATAAAAACACATAAAAATTTGTATGATGGGGACCTCCTACCTTTCTTAAGGATTTCGCATACAAGTGCAGATATGTACCACCATGACTAATCCATCCATGTATCACCTATGATCATACAACCAACAAGTATATATCTCAAAAAAAAAAATTTAAATACTAAATTATAAATAATAATAATTAATTACATAATTCAAACCAAATTGGAATAATTCATATAAATGTTAATTGGATCTACTGTAGTTCCGAATCAAAATTCTACAGCATGAGGGAGGTATATAATTTATGAGAACCACATTGATGGAACCGAGTCAATTTCATTGGTTGAGAAGTTGGATTTGCAAGGCCGGATGATATGAGGAATATTATAGTGGTGGAATTATGTTATGGTCACTCATCATACTAAATTAATGGTCCAATGGGTCTTAACATTCATGGATGGAGAAAATGGGCATATTTTATCACTTCTTCAATCACAAACATGATGTTTAAATCATAGACCGCATGGTTCATGATTTTTGGAAGCCTTTCTCACATGAAATTTTTTTGAATGGAACCTTTGTACACAAATGTCAAATCAAGTGCTTTAAGTACTCAATGTCCAATCTAGTGGGATATGGGTGGAAAGTCATGTGCTATTTTTCATAAATGTCATTTATAGACTATAACATCTTGAATTTAATGGGAAAAGATATGAATATATTTTGTGACATTAGGGTGTTATACCCTTGACCATTTGTGGACACCATTGGCTATAGTATCCACCCCATGGAATTTATTCTCAATAATGTTTTCATTAGTAAAACTCTGACAGTTTATTCTATCAATTGTGAGTATTGTAACTTTATTCCATTCCTCTTGTGCATTGTGTCAATTTCAATATAAATATTATACTATTGATCCATGATCACAAAGCCCAAAATATGTGCCATATTCCATGTGCATTATTGTGTGGATTTGTAAGAACACTCCTCTATTGAGTGTTTCTTCTATGTTGTAGGTTATTCTCTTTATAGTGTGGATTGAAAAAAGTATTCCAATATTCATATCCATCATCCACCACATACCTCTGAACCACAATCTTCATCCGCAATCCTATGCTGTGAAGATCGGGCCACCCTATGCATCTCACATCATTTAGTATCAGATATCTAGTTGAAATTGAAGAAAAGAATCCCTTAATTTATATTAAATTTACCAAAAGACATTCCTTATCCATCCATATTATCTACCCATAAAACCCATTATATTAAAACCAATATAATTGGGTTAATTTTGGAAGGATTGAAATATTATACATTGATCCAAATACTCATCCCTATTATTTTGTCATTCAATTAGCTATATGTGAATAGTATCCTTTAAAAAAATAAAATTCTCTCAACTTTTCATTTAGTGGTTTAAAAATTTATGAACACCCTTTAATTTATATAATTAAAAAATATATCTCACTCTTTGCTCGTCATCTTGTGCTTTAGAAATCAACGCACCAAAAATTGTTGGAAGATTTGAAAAATGGAGAGAATTTCTTATTTACCACTTTTTTCTTTAAATTGTTAGCAAATTATTATTCCTTACAACCCCTTCTCCATCATTTTATTTTTTTCTATTTCATTTCTGGATAATTATTATTATTTTTTCTTATCTTTCATAATCATGAAAAACCAACATACCACCTTTATGCCCCATTTTCACCTTTTACCCATTTTCTACCCCCTTTATCAAACATTACCATTATTACCTTTTAACACTTAAATCGTTTGTGTTAAACTAATCTCTAAAAAATATTGATTTGGGAAGGGTTAGTGGGATGTTATCAACCCAAATATGTTATTATATATCATAATTTCTTGGGATTTGAAATTATTTTTGGGAGTGGAGAGAAATAATAAATAAAATCATGTGTGTGTTAGTGTGTAAATCTTGTTGTGTTCATGTGTGTGTACATATAATGTGGGTGAGTGTGTTTCCATAAGAGAGTGTGTGCGTATGTGTTATTGTGTGCATATGTGTGTATATATTGTGTTCATGCGTGTGTATACTTGTGAGCATGAGGGTTTACATCTTATGAGAATGTTTTTGTACATATAATGTGTGTGACTGAGTGTGTATCATTGTGTCTATTTCTCCTTGTGTGTGTTTGTGTTCGTGTAACATATCATGAAGATGGATCATGGGAAGTGAATTTCTCATGTTAGTGGTGAAGGAATTCATTGTATTTATCCTGCATTTGAAGCTAAACTATTCAAAATGCATTCTTTATTGAGGCACATAATGAATCGTCTTGATAGGATTTTGGAAGTGATGTGTGAGAGGATTTATGAATAAGACAATAAACCAAGACTATTGGAGATCCATGATAACCCATGATGTTATCTATCACCAAGGTGTCTTCAAATTAAGGAGGAGGATATGATGATCTTTGATGATGATTTTGGTGATCTACTACAATGGATGAGGTTATACCAATAACCTAGTGGAGGCTAAAGTATATAACAAGATGATGATATACTTGATGATATAAAGGTGAAGGCCCAATATTTTCACACAAAATTTTTACCAGAATTATAAATATAGTGGGATATGTGGATTGACAATGTGTTTTCATGCGATGCATATTCCGATGATAAAAATGTCAAAATTACTTCCCCAAAATTTTCTAGTTATGATTTAATTTGGTGAGATAAAATTAAAAATTAATGGTATATATATGGATAACGTCCCATAGACAATTGGGACGATAAAATTTCTTCCATACTAAAAAGTTTTTTCCCTCAAACTATCAAAGGGAAATCCAAAACAAACATCAACATCTATCCTAATAGAGTATGAATGTAGAAGATTATTATTAATAGATGAAAATATCAATGATTTGAGAAAACATAGAGAAGGATCTAGATGAATCCATGGAATAGATTCCACTTTACATAAATCAAGATATTTCTAATCAATTGTATATGTAACATGATGTGGAGAAATATTATTTGATCCACCAAGCCACCAATGTTCTAAAAAAAATTAAATGGATGAGAAACTAGATGAATCTCACAACCCTTTTGACTCAATAGAGAAACTCGAGGATGTAAATTAGAGAATCTTCAAGTCCAAAAGAGTTAGTCTATATATGAAATGAAAATGTAATTCTTCAACCTATGAAAACAAATTTTTAGGATATCCGAACAATGAATCGAGATATAAATTGTTTAAAATTTCCAGGAAGGGGGGATATTTCCAGTTAATGGAAATATTTTGGAATAATGACTATTAAAAAGAATGGAGATTGGGATATTGATGGAGTGAGCATAAAAAAGGATAATATGGAAAGGCCTGAAATTGATAATGAAGAATTTTCTGATATAGTGACATTATAATCCCAAGGAGTGTTATAAGAACACAAATGTCCATAGTAGAGAAGGAGAAGTGGGATATCCTTTTCAATAAATAGTACAAGATCCATGGAATGATATATAGTATTATTATTGATGGAGGATGATGTAACTACATGGTGAGAACTAAATTTGTGAGAAGTTGTGTCTTTTGACATTGAGGCACTAATATCTGTACCAGATTAAATAGTTGAGTGATTGTGTTTAATTAAGTGTCACCAAGCAAGTGATGGTATTTTTCCCCATCAGTATGTAAAAAAGATGAGTTTTTGTGAGACATTGTTCTCAAGAAGTAATCCCATTTTTTATTGGTTCAACCATGGATGTATGATCAATGGGTTACTCATGATTGGTTCTTGAACTGTCATTATTTTTTACTCTAAGGGGAATCTATATCCATCAAACCCATTTTACATAAAAAAATTGTAGAAGATAAAATTTTTAGAGAGAAGCTAAAATTTAGCGATGATGAAAAAAAGTGTAAAAATTTAAAAAAAATAGATAATGTGGGATATAGGGAAAATGAGAGAGGAAATGAAATGGAGAAAAGAAAAAAATCAAGAGGAAAATGAAATTTGATAGAATAGAAAAGTGTGATGTTGAAAAAAAGGGAGGTTAAGGAAGATTTGTAATTACTAAGAACCAAAATTTTACTCATTTATAAATAGGTGTATCCAAATCTTATTGACATACCCCATTTTCTAAATGTTGTTGAGTATGTGTTGTAAGATTATGATGTTATCTTTTATGAAAAGGGTCCATCATGTTTTCCACCATTCTAGGTATTGTGATTCAAATTGACCTTATCCCTATAACATCACTATCGACCCACTCTTCATATCACACTAACCTAGGGGAGACAACAGAATTTTGAAATAGCGTTCACGATTTGTTGGATGTGGAATACATCAGAGAAAGCATTAGTACTTCTCTTGTACTGGTTCATCTAGTGTCAATGAATGATATGACATGGAGAATATGAATTTACTTTAGGTACAACAATAATGTTGTGTTCTGGTATCATAATATTATCCCTAGGTGAGATAATATGTTTGATGAGTTTAATGACACAAATATTTTCTAAAGAAATTATTTAAGAAGTGGATACCATAAAAATAGGATGAAACAAATGAGATGAATAGAAAATAAAATTTATGAGAAAACGAAGACTTTATGAGTGGTTGGTTATTCCCTTTGGTATCAACAATGATACTAGAACATTAATGAGGTTAATGAATCATGTAATACGTGAATATATTTAAAAATTTGTGGTAGTTTAATTTGATGTAATTTTAATTTATAGTTGGACTTTTCGTGAACCCATTTATCACATAAATAATTTCATAGGGGTGTTAATAAAACCAAAATTTTTTTGAAACATCAATAAGTGTAAATTATTCACTGATAAGATTTTTTTCTACGTTTTTTTGGGAGGAAATCGAGTTTAGGTTGAATCTAATAATGTAAAATTAATAATGTAAAGGCCAAATACAACCATTATTGCATAGGTAAAAATTATCCATGGGTTTTCTAATCATTACATAAGATTTCTGAAGGACATAAGCACTCTAAAAGTTTCGTTGAATTAATTAACAATGATGAATGTTCCATTAAAATGGGTGATAACTCAAGATGAGTAATTCCATGCTCTTAGGTATCGACTCATCCGTACCCCACTGCTAGCACTCAAGGACTTTGGAATGACCTCAGAAATTGAATGCATTGTAAGAAGAATTAGTATTGGTGAAGTAATCTTACATTAATGTAAGCCTATAAAATATTTTAGTGAGAAGATAAATAGACCAACTCTAATCTATGATACATATGATAAAGAGTTATATGCATTTTTTAATGTACTAGAGACATGGACGCACTATATATGTCATAAAGAATTTATGATACTTTCTGATCATGATGATATCAAATAACATACGATCGAACAAAAACAAAATTGGACACACATTGGATTGATGGAAATCATTGAATCATATCCATATTTTATCAAAGATAAAATTTTAAAAATAATATCTTGGTTGATTCAATTTCATGTAGATGATATCTTTTATCATTTATAGATTCAATCCTCTTTAATTTTCAATGAATTAAGGATTTATATGACATGTATTGTTATTTTTGAAAACCATATGAACATTCTAAACCTGGAGTTAGTTGGAAAAAATTTTATTTACATGATGGACTATTATTCTAGATTGATATGCATTGTATTTACTATTTATCTATCCATATAATTTTACTAAAAGAGACACATTATGATCTTTTATTGTGAAATTATGGAGTTTTAAATACATTAAGCGGTTTTATTGAGTATTTTTATTTGTTTGGGATATCAAGATATGGTGAAATTATTTTGGTAAAGTGAATTGACTGTAATAATGTAAAATCAAAACAAAACCAACATAGATTATATATTCCTCAACAAATCCCCACCAACCCTTGGAAGAACATATCAGTGGCATCTACTACAGAGTTACAAAGGAACAAAAGGAAGATAGATTCTATTTTTTGTGGTTGATTGGTTTTCTAAAATGGAACATTTAATTCCTTATCACAAAAGAGATTACGCCACTAACATTGCAACAATTTTCATTCATGATGTAGTCAAATTTCATGAAATCCCAAGGATGATTGTGTCATATCACAGAAAAAAATTCATTAGTTACTTTTGAAAGGACTTGTTGTGAAAAAAGGTAATAATGTTCCTATTTTCAAATAAATTACATCCAAAAAATCGATGGGAAAATGGAGGTGGTTAATAAATCACTATGATCCAATTTGCGAATAATTGTTCTAAAGAACCTCAAGTAATTGGATGAGTCTCTACCACATGTTGAATTCACATATAACAGTTCTAAGATACCACTACTCAATATTATATAGTTGATATTATTTATGAATTTAACCCCCTACCATGATAGAACTAGTTCCTTTCATTTTATAGGAAGAAACTAATATGGATGTGAATGGTTGTAAAGAATTCATCTCGTAACACCATTAAAATGAAAAGAAAAAATATATAGTGAATGACACAAAAATACATTGATCATGAAAAAATGTGTACTAATAAAGTATTGTGTGAGCCCAATGACTTATTATGGAATCATACATGGAGGAAAATATTTCCCAACAAAAAGAAATAAAAAATCATGAAACATGAAGATATACCTTTCTATGTACATGAGAATATTAAAAAAATGCTTGCAAGATAGCTCTGCCAGGTGAGTATGGTGTATGTTCCACTTTCAATTTTTATGTTCATTCTAATTTTTTATCTGTAGAATATGAAGCGTTGTGGTTGATTCCTTTATAATATGGGAGGATGATGAAAGTCATGTTGAAGCCACCGAGTCATGTTCCAGGGTAGAGGAGTTGTATTTGTAAGTCTTGATGAAGTGAGAGATATTAAAGAGTCTCAATGATACAATGGATACTCGTATTATCTCATTAAACAACCAATGGGTCTTTCAAATAATGGATGGGGAAAATGGACCTATTATAGTTGTATGGAAGCCCAAAAATATGATTTTTAATGACTGACCTACAAGGTTGAATTTTTTTGTATGCCTTTCCAATAGAGAATTCTATAATGGAATTTTTGGACACCAAAAGTAAAATTTATTGGGCTCGGTACTCGAAGTCAAATCCAGTGGATATGTGTTGAAAGAAATTTTCTAATTTTCCTAAAATTATTTGTTAGAATTTATCTTTTTACCTTTAAGGGGACTAGGAAAGAATTGTCCTTATGACCTTAGGGTTTTATACCCTTGTATATTTATTACATCCCATGGCTATAAATAACCACCCCATTGATTTGTTTTCTCATTGAGGTTCTAATTAGTGAAATAATGAGAGTTTATTTTCCCTTTTTTGAATATTGTTACATTATTCCATTTCTATTTATCATTCATTTCATGCCAATTAAAATGTTAGTTTAGTTACCCATTATCATAAATCCACCAATTTCATGACATAGACCAAGTGATTTGTGGTGTGGGTTGGTCATCACACCCCTCCGTTGAGTGTGTTTTCTATGTATTAGATAACACACCCCATAGTGTTGATTCACTACAAGTATCCACTATCCGCAACGATTATACACCACTTAGATCCAATCAACATCCTTCTTCCACCATCCTACACCAAGAAGATTGGGTCACCCCTTGAATCTCAAATTAGTAACACACTCACGACACCGTCATAGTCAAATGAACAATCATGTGATTCCAGATAAATCATTTATTTTTTTAAATTATTGTAAAATACCAAAAGCAAATTAGTGAAGTAGTATACCTCCAATAAAAGCACACTAGAAGACATAGAGATGAGATATCTGGTCCTCCCTAACCAGAATAGATGAAATCCCCATCATCCTTGGTCAGTTCAATCATTATCTGCTGGAATTGACAAAAAATATGATTCTAGTTCAAAAACATTTATTGAAAGGCCAAAAAGGAGGATATATAGATATATGGATTGAAAAACGTAAAAAAAACAAAAAATGTTTCTTGGATTAAATGATAAATCAATCTAGCTATAAATAAGTGTTAGTTATCTCCTAGAAGCTAAGAAACATGAGTGGAATGTTGAAGAGGAGAAAATATGGATATCCCATGTTTTCCCTCTATTTCAAAATACCCAACACACTATTCCAAGATCATTAATGACCAGAAAAGTGATTTCATTCCCGGAAAACTGAATCCAATATCACAAAACCATATTGGACTAATTATTCGTGGTGTGATTCACCTTTTCATATCGTGAATACCATCCTAAAACTCTTGATTTCATATAGATCCATACTAATCCCTCTAATCTCACTCCTAGTCTATCCCGAATACAGGAATAATTCAAACCTCACATGAAAATGTCATTTACATATTCTCAAACTATCAAATTACCATTCTTTGGTCTGGTAGTCTAAAAGTACTAACCACTAGATAGAAAATTTAAAATTCCCTTTTTAATTACGAAACCTTAACAACCTGAGTTTTCACAAACTCTACAACATAGTAATTTTCATTTTTTAGAGGGCATAGTAAACATATAACCATATATCTAGACCTATTTATGACAACCACTCATGGAGAAATTATCGTGTTTCATCTCAGAATACTCACCTATGCTTCCATTGAGAAATAGAAAACACTAAAATATCATTCAAATGAAGCTAATACACATTTTTAGTAATGTATTCATCATTTAGATCATTCTTGCCCACACCCATCTCTCCCAACACACCACCATGTATTTTATATATTGATTCCAATCCTCCCAATGATCCCCACTATATTTCTTATAATTAAAATGTCACTTCCAAAAAATACTATCCCCACAATATTAATTTACTTCCTAAAATTTTCACCCAGTAGCCCACTGACCCGCTGAAAAAATCTCGATCAATGATTTTGATATATCATAATCCCCATTACATCCATACGAAAGGCAATACACCAATCAAAACTCATTAGAAATGACAAATCTAAAAACACTTAGTTGTATCTTCTCTCACATCCTCAAATGAAAACATTCATCTCCCTCAATGTTTTCATACATTACAGAACATATAGAGTTACAATAATTCCTTGTTCCATGGAACCAAATTTAAATTATATATATGAATATTATTTATAATTTAAACATTTTTTAAGATTCTTGACATGAATCACCCATTGATTCACGATAAAAAACACATTCTCACACACTAAAACATGAGATGAAACTCATAAACCTCATGATCTAGGTCAAGAATAACTAGTTTACCTCTAATACATGTAATGAAATTTGTCCCCCAATGATAAGGCACATAAAAAATAATGTTTCATACATAAACCATCTGATAAATCATAGTTTCCCCCCTTAAATAAATGCGATGAAACTTCTTCATCCATTAAACTAAAAGATGAATCATAGATTTCTAAATGAATCACCCATTATATCAAATATAAAATTCCCCAAACATGATTCCAACACACCAAATTAAACCAACACCTAATATAAAAATCAAATTTGGTATTACCCAACAAATTAAATATTATAAGATATTATGACATACCAAAACAACAATGTCACACAGATTATACACCAACTATCCTTAATATCCCTATGACTCATTTAACATGATGTTCGGTCACTAAAAACTGATATGATGCTCCCCAATATAGGAGTATCATTATAATAAACCAAAAAACCCTAATATCCATTCTAAACAGCCAAAACATTGAAAATTATCGCACACATGGATTTCCCATTATTGTGCAATTCATATCTGATTTCCCATATGTACACTAACCACTGGCCATTCTTAGATCAATGAGAAATCATCCTTGACAACCTCTAATAGAAAAAGGTGTCTCCAAACCATATCCATTCCCATAAAATCCTTTTAAATGATCAACCTGGAGTGTTTCAAACTACTGCCACCATCACATATTATTTTAATACATGATAAAGACTAACTATGATCAGTTCAACCATTGTACGCCTATCAGATTCCATTTTCACCTCCCACCACCGTGGGACATATCTTGTTTCGCCAATCCCTTGGATTCCATGAGTGAAAGAATACAATCACAACAGTACAACAATATATCAATGTGGGATTGTCCAAAATATAAACAACTATCAACAGAACCACACATAACCCATTTTTGAACAAAACACATTTTGGAGAATAAAATTATTTTTCTAAAAAATAATTTATTATTTAAAAATATTTTTTAATAAAATTATATTTAGTAGTAAATTATTATTCATTTAATAATTTTTAATACTATTCATTTCATCCAATTTTTTAATGGTAATGTTTTCATGGGTTGTTTAAACTAAAGGTAAAATTTTCTCTAAGCTGTCAAATTGATTCGATTTATTCAAAAGGAAATATATGATAATGTCCTTGAGTATTTTCTACAAATAAAATATCATTTTTCCATTTCATATATTCAATCATACAAGAATTTCATCATTAAAAATGTTGTAATTTTACACTTTTAATAATTTAATTTAGCAATTTGGGCATAGTTTTTAATTAATAAAATCACACAATCTTCAACTTGACATTACATTTTTATATAATGTTATGTGAATTCATAATAATATATAATTTACATGCTTTGAATAATATTATATGGAACATATGATTTGGAATTAAATATTCATTCTATAAAAAACATTCCACACGTAAGAATACAAAAAATACACACTGTATTTTTGATTCATCAAAATAAATGACCCATAAAAAATTTTATTTAATAAAAGTAATGAAAAAATTACTCTCTAAGATTCCAAAGTGATTCAATGAAAATTTTATTTTATTTATGATTCTTTTCTAAAACCATATATTTATATATTTATACATTTTAAAATAATATTATAAAAATTATAAATGATATTTATTATTATTTTTTAAAGAATATTTCAATGTTATTCTACATTATTTTTAATTAATATTAGTAATGATTAATTTTTATATTATTTAACTATGGATCTGTATCGATTAAATCATCCATTTTATTTCTCTAGTTGATAGATTTACGAATGATGTTTTATGAAACCCATTTTCATTCTCAACGGTAAATTATTCTATGATGGATTTATGATGTTTTCATGTTCCATTAATATATATTTGTATGTTTTATTATTATTTCATTTGTGTTATTAGAATTAGATACCCCTCCAATGAATTGGTTTAGTCTTTATATCACAAAAGATTATATGTGAGGGATTGGGAAGTGAACCTAATAAATTTCGTTTATTTGATTGGGGGTGCCATCACCATCCCATAAGTTTATGGGAATGGTAAGTAAACCCATTCCTATATATGATGATGGTCATTATATTGATCCTTGAGATAATAAATGATTTTTTAGTCCAAAAGTTGTATCATATTCACAAGCATTGTTTCCTGGGATTATGATTATTATAAAATTCATCGACATTACATGGGAATGGTATATGACATTATTTATTGATAATTCATTTATGATTATATGTACATATTTTATGGTCTATGTTATTATATCACGATTTATTATCAATTATTAGGAATCCATGTTCTATATAGTTAGTTATTTATTACATTTTATTTTTCATTCAAATTTAAATGATATAATCCTCAATGAAACATTGATATTTCTTCTACTAATTAGAATTTAAGATCACCCTTTTTATATATCATTTTTCCCTAAGAAACTATTTCCATGAAAACGTAATGAAACAAAATCACGTGTGAAAAATATTATAAGATATTTTGATGATTTATTATGTAATAATATGT
The DNA here is from genome assembly GCA_963277665.1 of Viscum album. Lineage (NCBI taxonomy): Eukaryota > Viridiplantae > Streptophyta > Magnoliopsida > Santalales > Viscaceae > Viscum > Viscum album. Next base: position 794,692,991 of record OY728164.1, read on the forward strand.
TTGTTAAGGTAATATCTAAATATATTAACCTTTTTGGTAATGGGGGTGTGATTTATTTTAAAATGATTTAGTTGATTATGTATAATGTTTTAATTTGTATATATGTTGTGGATGGGGAATCCTACTCTGCTTTAGTGTGATGATTAGTTATTTTTTGTTATAAGATTAAGTGTATTGGATAATATAACTTAAAGAAGCATAGGCCGAATCAAATGAGTTTTACGTAGAACTGATGGTGTCATAGGTTGAAATAACACAATCATTTGTTAGAATATGTTTGGAAAAATTATTTAAATAAAATAATTTTTTAATATAATATAATAATTATTTAAACTAATCCTTGTGTTTTAGTTTATTCCAATAAGTATGTGGAATAACCTATTATTGAATCTCTAAAACAACTATGCCCATTTTCCTTTAGTTGATATTTTAATTAATTAACATCTGATATTAGATTAGTATAAAAGAAAATATATGTTTTCATACTTCAATCACATAAGATTCATATTGTATTAACACCATTGTAATGGTGATGTGGGTAAATGTTTCACATTTATCAACAAATTTTATGATAAGGAACAACTCTAATCACTCATTCACATGTAAGAATATTATTATATTTTAATGAATGTCGTTTGAAAAAAATGGATGAAATAAATAATCTCAGCATAATCCTATTACGACAGAAAACGTTAATTTATTAGTCTTAACAATGAAAATTAGGTTTATATCTCATGAAAAATTATGTCTTATTTCATATTAAACTTACATATACCTTTACTCGTTTTAATTTGTGAAATAATATTTAAATATGAAGGGAAAATTTTTTTCTTGGTGAAGAGAATGTAATGACAATTATTATTAGAGTATAGATTATAATATCATTCATTTCTGTCGAGATTATTTTTATTTAACATTTCACATTATATTAATGAAATTTATTTTAATTCCATAGATAAATAAATGAATATGACATGAAAAAAATTATTTCCATAACTTGTAATAGAAAAGTATTTATAAATGATATTCAATCACTTTTCTTAATTTATAACCAAAAATAATTAATGTAATACAATCATATCTTATAATCATTTGGACTATAACGATTATTTTAGGGTTACATAAAATTATTAACCATGTAATATCAAAGAATAAATACTATCCAAAGACATAATTCATTTACAATATATGTAATTCTTTTAAGTATTGGGATGAACATAAAAAGTTAAATAAATTAATATACATCATAAAATATAATGGATTAATGAGAATCAATATTTTATATTAATAAGAGTTCATTTATATATATATGTATGTATGGATTGGGAAAAGTTATATACATTGTTTGAAAAATATCATCACATATACCCTTCACTATATATCCAATTTGAAACTGTTTTGTTTCAAATATTTTTACAAGAAAAAAATTTGTATAAATTAAAAGATATGTTAAGGAAAAAAAATTTTATATAAAAAAATTACTATTTATCAAATAATTGTGAAATTATTTTACATTGATATTTAATAACTTATAAAAACGGTATATATATTCCTAATATAATAATTTATTATTTACTATGTACTTTATATTTATATAAAAAGAATTATATCACTTGTAATAAATTATACGAATGGAATTTATATATATATACATATTTATTTATCATGTATACTAAAAAAATTGAAATTATTTTTAAAAATTGGAGTCTTAATTTATAATGATAAAAAAAATTATGTAATTGGTACCTTTTTTATTTTTGAAAGGAAATAATTTACTATGTTACCATGGTAAATGTAAAACGAGCTAAAAATAGTAAATATTAACGAACAATGGAAAATAATATCTTAAACCATATCTATATATTTTTTATGATGATATGAATTCACCAAACCCGCTATTTTTCAACATTGGATCCTATATACTTATAAAATTACTTCATTAAGTACTAATGAATGGATATTTGTTTAAATTTCATTCAAACACGCCTTTAAAAGGACCCATAATTTATCCCCTTTTATCCAAAATTTTATTTTAGTTTTATGATTAATAGATAACAAAATTACATAGTTTGATGTATTATTAATCATTTTATGGATTTTAATCCAAAGAAGGTGGCTTAAGTCCTTCTTCATAAAGGAACACATTGAAAGGAGAAAAAAATTAATCAAAGTATGTGGTTATTCTCTATCTATTACAATTATATTTATAGTAAAAATATTTATAAATATCATTAAACACAATAATTATTTTTTATTAAAATTATTATGATTTTTTAGAAATTATTTTACAGTAATATAAATCCATACTATTACCATTCATTAGGATATCATGTTTTCTGGATTTTTCAAACACGTATATAAACAAGGTTATGTTATCTTCACCAATTACGACATATATTAATATAAATAAAATATAAAATTAATATATGTTGTTAAATAAAAATTTATAATTTATATAAGGTTTTAGAAGGAAGACATAAATAATAAATATTATTTTAAATTAATACGTTATTATAATTAAAATTAATTTAAATATTTATGTAACTAATTCCATTCTTAAAAACCAAAAAAATAAATAAATAAAATGAATTTAGTATCATATAAATATCTTCATAAAAATTCTTTTGATACCATTAATGATATTTTAATTATGATCATTTTATCAAGGGATGATGACTGTTATTTTGATATTATTAATTTTAAAAAATAATCAATAATGATGAAATAATATGATTTAAATAAAAAATATAGTCATAATAAATAATTATAATTGAATATTATAAATGGTAAAATATATTAACAAATTTATGAAATAGGTGATTATGATTACTACATTTATTATACCAGGATTAGATCAGATTCGAAGAAGTTTGGATTAAAGGTAAGAGTTTATCTCCCAATCATTCCTTTTTACTTGAGATCGTCAGTTCCTGAGATTATATTTATAGAATATTTATTTACATTACACATAATACCCATTTTTCTTAAAATACAATATTTTTAGGCTTCATTTATATTCTTATCATTTCCACTATCAATGATTCTTAGTTCACCTGAATTTTCACACGTAATGGTAAATGTTTACAACTATTTATTCATTGGAATATTTTTCTCCCATATACTTGTTTAATATTTTGTGACATGGATATATTTTAAATAATTTTATAGACTTCTATGATAACTTATTTTATTCTTTTAATGGTTTTAAATTTTTATAAAAATGGTGTGAAATGAATCATTTTTATCTTTCCTCTATAATGTATTCTAATCGTTCACATTGCACCACCATTTTATAATATGTTGATTTTGAATGTTCCAATAAATGGTTTAATGGTTCTTGAATTAAAATTTTTAGGATAAAATTAATTTATGGAACCAATGATTTATAAATTATTTAATTTCAAATTTACATATAAAATTATAATGGATATTTCTTATTTTTTGATAATTTTAAAAATTTCATAGAAATTGGTTTTCATAGATATCAATATCCTTTAATATTTTCGATATATCATTGGGGATATATACTAATGAAATCATCCACATTATTTTTTCTCGATGAGTTATTTTGTTATAAATTTTTTTATAAACCCCATTTTAATTCTCATTAGTTAATTATGTTGTGATAGATTTATGATGATTTAATGTTCATGTGGAACATATATGTAATTTATTAAATTATTTAGAGGTTGGTCCAATAATTATATAACACTCTTATGCATTGTGTAAATATTTATATCTTATGAGATAATATGTTAGGGATTGGGGATTGAAAATAATTCATTAGGATTTAGGAAATGATTAGTGAACCCAATCTCCAATGATTATTGGGAATGGGGAGTAAACCAAATACACTATGTGAAAATGGAATTTTTAGCAATACATGACCTGAAAAATTATTTTATTACCTACAGTTTCATCCATATTCCCATGTTATGTTTCCATGACTCATGATTATTTCATAATTCTTCCTCATTCCTATTTGGTGGTATATTATATATTTTCATAAGTTTAATTTTACAGTTATATATTATTATACTATGGTTTATGTTCTTATATAATTTTTTATGGTCAATACTAATGAATCTATGTTCTTTTTAATTTGGTATTTCACCAATTTTCAGGTTCTCTAACATATTTATGATTTAATACTATAATAATCATTGATATGTGTTTCCATTACTAGTTTTTTGAGATCAAAATTTTATGATGATTATTATTTCTATTAGGACATGCTAGCATGATAAAGTCTAAAAATAAATCATGTGTTGGTGATTTTGAGGGAGAAATTGAATCGTTATCAATTGATAGATCGTTTATTCAACCAATATCTAAATACCCTAAACATATGGTATGGAGGTATTATTGATTAGGAGATATAGTATAATATTTTTATAATGTTTTAATATATATATATATATATATTATGGTTAGTTCATTTATATTTTACTTTTAGAGATAATACATTCCATGAATTTTATAAAATTCAACTATTACTATAAAAACGATGGTTAAAACATGAAAAACACCATAAATTTTAAAATATAAAACCAAATATATGTTTCGATCACTAATTTTTATACTATGAATTTTAATAGAAAACTCATTCCTTAAAGCATTAATGGTGGATTTAATGTTTTTATTAATCTTATAAGAAAAAATATATCACATAGATATAGAATAATATAATATATAATTTGAAATTGGTGTTATGATATATTTTATTTATATAAAATTATTTTGATCCTCAACTTCTATTATAGTAATATTATATTCCTAGGCTTTCTCCATTTTAATAATTTTTGGTATATTCCCTTGGTGTTTGGGGTATTGATTTGAATGCTGCCACATATCCTTGAAATTAAATGCTTTGACCATAATAAATTATATATTTAATATATTTACTTTAGGATATGGTCTTTATTTCATTTATCATTACATTTACAACAATCGTGTAAGGTATTTGAGAAAATCCCTAGTGTTTCATTCCATAATTAATTCATTTATAAATTCTATTCTTCAATTATTATCCTTTTCTAAATTTATATCATCATGGAACAGAACCATATTTTTATTATCATTCATTCAATTAAATATATAATTCTTGTTAAATATTTTATCCACACTAATTGTACATTTTACTATATCTTTATAATATAATTTTTTGAGAGACTAATTCCCTTTAAAGAATTGGTTTTAGTCCATAAATGAAGTGAATGATATCGCTTTTCAAAAGGAGTAAATTATCCATAGCATGTCTTGAAAACCTTGTAATGTTATCCTTATAATCATTTGTAAATCCCTGAATATTTAGATTTAAATAATACTATGCATGATATTTTACATAAAAAATAACATCAATATTTAAGCAAATTCAGATATCCAAAAACAATATTAGAATATAAATGGAAATGTATTATACAAACTATGAAATTTGATATTTTAATAGTAATTACCACATAATGATAAATATGTATAACAGTATAAAATAATTCAATTTTTTTTATTAAAAATAAATAAAATTAGTGTGTTTTTAGTAATTTCATTTAATGGTTCAAAAATTATTTTTCTTCAAAAATGTGTATTATTCTTTTTTTGAGAAAATATTATAATTATTTTTTATCAATTTTAGAAATATTCTTTTATAAAAAATATATAATTTTGGAAATAATATTTCCAAAAATTTCATAGAACAATTAATTTATAATTTATTTAGATTATTGATTTAGAAAATTCTAGTGAAAAATATTAATTTTCATTTAAAACTGTGTTCTATTTTTGATCACTCATAAAGACCCATTTTGATTCAAATGGTTACAGAGTAAAATTAGTTACCAAATATTTTTTGTATTCCAATTATGGTCATTGGAATAAATTTTAATCCATATTTTGTATAAATATATTTTTTATATAATAAGGCATTTTTTGGAAAACACACTCCATCGCATTGTGTGGGTTTACTTTCATATTAAATCTGACCATTTTTTATTAAATTTGATAAAATTGTTTATATATTTTTATTTTTCATAATTAATTTTTGGTAAATACATGTCATTTATTTTTTCCATTATTAATAGTAATTATACTAAATAGTTATTACCATAGAAAGGGGTAAATCGTTGTATTAATGTAAAAATTGACCTGAAAGCATTTATAATATTATTAAAAAAAATATTCTCCCTATTAAGAGAATGAATTTCATCCATCCTTATCTAATTTTTAATTTTATGTCCACATGGATCCCTTTTATTGTTAATGGCCTATATAATATTTTAGGTAATGAAAAATATGATATATGACTCTCTCTTTTAAATTTCTTTTATTTGATCACATAGAGAAAAATAATTTCTTAACAAACATTAATAGTTATATTTTGAATAATGAAATTATTTTTATTATAGAACCCTATGGTTTTAAAAATAAATTAAATTCAAGATATACTAAGTCTCTATATAATGATACATTATTATAATATAATCATTAAAAACAATTTCCCACTTCTGTGATTTGAATTTTGAAAAATTGACATATATGGTTGCGATCATAATGTTTTTTGAACTCTCATAAGAAAAACAAAATTTTGTGTGAATAGTAACCTACCCATATGAATTTTAATATTACCATCAGGAATATTTATATCACCCAATGAATAGTGACCTCCCCAATAATTATATTTATAATAATTTATGATACTTGGATTAATATTTCCACGTGTTATAAATTAGTTACAATTTTTAAATTGTTAAATTTGAAATAAATGATGACTTCATTTGAAAATAATTTTTCTCATATTTAGAAAAATATTTAAATAAATATGATTTTGTTAATTATACACATTCAAAAAAATGGTTAGGGTTATTTTTTTGGATTTTTCTGAAAAAAATGATTTTTTGATGAATAATGAAATTCTGTAATTTGTGAAATATGATAAATAAATCAACCTATATAACATGCTGGAGTCATGGATTATGTAAATGGAAATTTTTTCGAAATTTAATTCACTTGATACTAGTATAGTTCACACTATTCAGGAATATTAAAATTGTTGAGCAAGAATATTAAATTATTGATTATAATTATTGAAAACCCCTCCTCTTCTCCACTATAAATACCATCCTCAAACCCTTCTTCCTCTAATACCTCTCAACATTTGACCATTATCAAAATTATGCCTAATTCCATTACCAAGGATCATTCCCATGTCTATGACCTATTGGTCTCACCAAAATCACAAAACCAAAGTACTTAAGGATGATCTCAAGGAGAAGACTTCAAGAGGTAAAAATATTATTTCTTCTTCATGTGCTTTTTCAATTATTTTCTTTTAATATACTCTCTTCCCCTCAATTTATCTAAGATGCCTTGACTCTACAATATTACATATAATTTGTAATTTTAACATGTTTATGGAAAAATTCACCTGAATTCTTCATATCCTCTTCCTCTTTTTATTAAAATATAAACAACAGCAATAATTTGTCGATTTACAAGCATTGTGGACGATGCGTCTTTAATTTCATCAAGAACAGTAAAAAAATACTTAAGTAAAAAAATTTAATGTTTGAAATATATTTTAATATCTATTATGTGACATATTTTATTTTTAAAAATTAACTTATATTTATAATATCAGTGGTATAAGATGAAACATATTCGTGATTATCAGAGAACCACCAAAATGATCTAAATGAATATCACTAATAACATTTCAATGATTAATCATCATTAAATATAACCAATATTATTCATGGAATCATTTAATATTATGTAATTATATTAACACAATTTCATTCCACTTCATTATTTTCTCTTCCATTTGACAAGAAAATCATTTACGATCCGACCATGTAAATCATGTAAAGAAATCACCCAAAACAATGAAAATAACAAAATATTATTAATAAATGGGTCAAATGATGTTATAAAATGATAATATAATGTATTATAAACATTATTATTCTACTTTAAATAGTAATAACACCATTTTAAAGATTATACAAGATATTTAATTATGTTTGTGCTAAGACAAGCCCAAGGTAAGGGTATTTGTAACCCAATTTCCATCATTTGGGTAAACATTCTAAATTATTCTTTATGTGGTTAAAAGATTAATTGAGTGAAGAATTTTTTTAATATTTTGTGTATGTATTTTATGTATAAACATTTCTTTCATTATATTAATTATCACATCAAATCTATAATATTTTTAGGGGAATTTTCTTTAAAAATCCTCTTTTAGAATTCTATTTTACAAAATATAAAAGCAATGTTTTTATGAAAGAATGCATGTATTATGAGTATATTATTGGTCATGGGAATTTTATATGATCATGGGTGTGACCAATAAATCCCTACAATTAATTAGGTTTGTGTATGATAGAGTTCAGTTGTATGGTTACTCTATGTGTACCTACGATGGTTACAACATAAGGTAGCTATGAGGGTTACATTGTAAGGTAGCCATAAGGGTTACAAATTCCAAGGTAGTTATGACGAATACAAAAAAAGTTTTTAATTAAAACTATATAACATTATCTTTTTATCTTTTCGTTAATGTTTTATAGAAATATAATGTTTCACAATGTAACTATATATGCGTGAGAACTATGTCTTTTTTAAAATGATTGAATATGTTTATAAGTCTTTATAGACTAATGGTTTAATTCCTTATTTTTATATCCCTTACTGTGATTTTCATGCGCATACATTGTTTTTAAAGAATTTTCACAAGTTATAAGGATGTGTAAGAGAAAAATGGAAGTCATGTTAAATGTTATAATGATTTTTAATGAATTCATGTTGTTGTTTTCTGTTAAATATTTTATGGTTTGGATGAAATAGATACAGTTATTATAGTACTTAGTTTTTATACATATAGGTTGATATGTATATGTTATGTCCAAAATTTATAAAAATATAAACTAAAATTATATTTTGAAATGTAAAGAATTTAAATATAGTTAAAAATATATTGATAATTTAATGTTTAATGTTGGGTCCCTATAGTTGGTAATAGATCACAGTTTAGATTACATAAGAGTTAGTATGATGTAAAAAAATACCATAAATTATTTTGACCTTATGATTATGTTGAAATGGTATAGAATTTTAAAATTTCTATGTTTGTTTATCATTTATATATCTATTTAAAATTGTATTCCACAAAATAAATAAGGAAGCTAAAATCAGAATGAATAACAAGGCTGATATCATTCTGAATCTGCAACCATGAATGGTTGGAATTGGAATTGTGTAGTTTTTGACAATGAAGTCATAGGTGATGCAAGCAATAAATGTTGTTTCAATACATTTAATAGAGCAAACAGAGAAACCAAAAAGAAAGATGATGATACTGGATCATATTATAAGGAAACAACGTCATAATTTCAATGGATCTCTTGACATAGTAGCGGATGAAGGATGGATTGAATCAATTGAAAAGATATCTAATGATAAGGGATGGTCAGATATTCCAAAGGATAATATTTCCATGTATCATTGAAAAGTTGAAGAGAATCAATGGTGGTAAATGGTCATTAATTTCATGGATAAACAAAGAGATTGAAGGCATTGAATGTGATTAAATTGAAATATTTTTCCATGGAAAATATTTTCCAACTGAAGTTCAACTTATGATGGAGAAGAAATTAAATTAATTGAGGAAAAATGAATAAGATTTAGTATCCATGTATGAAAAAAAACTCACCCGGCAGGTATTCTATTTTCAAAATCTTATTTGAGATATTAATATAAAAATCAATCTCTTTTAGATATTATTGAAATCACGATACTGAAGGGAATCAGCTGCTTGATAATTAAAATGTTATGAGAAACTTTTATAATGTGCTAAGTGTATAGAAATAGAGATTACTGATAATCACAATTACTATGGAAAAAAAGACGATGTGATCCAGAATGAATGCAATGGGTGAGAATCAATCAATGAATTCTGATAGATATAATGTCCTGTTTCTAGTTTGTGAAAAGTGGGGTAAACAGAACCCAGTCAAATGACTTACAAAAAATAATAAGTGTTTTTATGTGTTCTGTTTGGACATATGGATTGATATTTTAATATAAGATTATCTTAATATCAGATATGATAATAAAATTTAATTTTTTTTAAATGTAGTTAGATGGGTCATTGTGAAAATTTCTGCCTAAAGAAAGATCTGAGTGATGGAAAGTAGCAAGACTATAAGTAGAAAAGTGAAGTGATATCCTTTGAAACAACATCAGTAGATGTCATTCCATCCAATAATGTGGTATCATACACTTATATTGTTGACTCAGATTTTTCTAAATTCTTATTTGATACAAGGTTTAGACATTCAATTATTTCTATGAAATTCTCAAACAAAATGGAAATTTCACCCAATCATATAAGACCAGAACATATGGATAAAATACTAGGGAGAAATGTTGTATATAAAATATATGTTAATAATATTCTTGATGTTATCTGTTGAATGAAATTACCAGTAAAATTTATTGTTTTTTTATAGAATATTTTGAGGTCATTATAGGTATTGATTGGCTTTCTATTTATCATGAAAAGATTTAATATAGAGAAAATTATTATTTTTTACTTATGTATTCCATTTTGTATACAAGAAAAAAACCATAAAATTGATAACATATTAGGAATATGAGGATGTATTAAAATATAGAAATGAAGGTTATCTGTCTCATATTTTTGGAAATAAGGGAAACATTCAGATTAATGATGTTTTAGTGGTAAATTAATACATTAATGTTTTTCCTGATGATTTGCCAAATGTTATAACTAATCAAGAAGTTGAATTCCCAATTGACATAGCTGATGATGCTATTATTATTTAATCCACCCTTATCGAATTGGTAAAATGGATAGTCTTGAATTGAAAAATTAGTTGTAGAGGTTTCTTGATAAAGGATTCTTTATCCATAGAAATTTACTATGGAGATACCAATAATATTGATCCAAACATATGGTTCCAACAGTCTTTTAAATCATTAAAAATAATTTAATGACAATAAATTTAAGAATAAGTAGCCTTCGCTTCACATCGATGACTTGTTTGATCATCTCTGGTGAGCATAATATTTTTTCAACGATTTGTTATGAGATATTACTACCATCATCTAATGGTTATAGAGAATGAGTTTAAAAAATTTTACTTTTCAAACTAGATATGACCCTTATCAATTTGGTGTTATTCAATTTGGGTTAACTAATGCACCTGTTGTATTCATGGATTTTATGAATATAATATTTTATGAATTTATGGATATGTTTGTGGTTTTTTCTAATGTAATTATGTTATATTCTAGAAGTAAATTGGATAATTAAAAACATCTATGGGTTGTTTTGAAAACTATAATAGAAATTTTACTATATGGGAAGCTCAGAATGCTTAATTATTAGGTGCAAAAAATTTCATTCCATGGTCACACTATTTATAAATATGGAATAACTATTGATCATATTAATACAAAATTTGATAAAGAATGGACAAGATGAATAAATATAACTGAGATTCGTAGTTTTCATGATTTGGAAAGATATTAATAATGGATTTTTGATATATATTCTTAGTTACCTATTCCACTGAATATTTCAACTAATAAATGAGTTAAATTTATTTTGACAATGTAATGTGATGATTGTTTTTAGGAATTGAGAAGAATATTTGTAAATGCTACAGTTCTGACCCTACCTTCCGGAAATTGAGATTTTTTCATCTTTAATGATGCTTAATTAAAGGGACATGTCTGTGTTTTGATATATAATGATTAGGTAATTCATTATGCATCAATACACATAAACATCATGAGTTAAATTTTCACACACATTATTTAGAATCAGAATATATGGTTTTGACTTTATAAATATGAATGTATCATTTATAAAATGAAAAATGTGATATATATAATGAACAAAAAAGTCAGAAGTCTATATTCAATAAAAAAAATTGAACATAAGGATAAGAAGATGGATTGAATTGATAAAATATTATCATTGCATGATCAATTACCATCATAGAAAATAAATAAATTGAAAGATGACATGAGTAGATAACATCATGTTTCATTAACTATGTTACGAATAGATCAAGAACCATTGATTAATGAATTAATGAAATTTGGATTAAATTTTTTTGGTTTAAGAAATTTATTTATTTTGTTTGAGGTTTCTGTGTATCCATCACAGTATGAAAAAATTAAGAATGCATAAAAGGAAATAGTTCATCTAGAAGGAATTTATTAATTTTGTTTGGATTTTATGAAATCCTTTGGAATGTTGGACCAGTTTCCTACAGAGTAGAATTGCCTCTGATTTTATCTCAGGTACACACTGTTTTTCATGTTTCAACATTCATAAAGTATGTGACAGATCCATATAATGTTTTGATCCTAGAAGTAGTTCATCTAGAAGGAACCCTTTCTTATAAAGAGAATCATATTCAGATTCATGATTGAAGAGAAAAAGCATAGAATAATAAATTATTCCACAAGTTAATGGTTTTCTATATAAATCCAATGGTTGAAGAAGTAACATGTGAATATGAAAATGATATGAGGGAATGGTACCCTCACTTTTTTAATAAGTAAATAAAATTGTGAGAATGAAATTTCTAGAAAGAGGGGAGAATACACCACACCAATGTTTTAAAAATAAATTCAAATGAATAAGTCAATGACTCACTACATAATGAATATTTTTTATAAAATAGATATTAAACATAGTTTTTCTACTTCTATGAATTGAATTTCTATAAAAGGACATGCACGATTGCGATCAGAATGTTTTTTGTAGTGTCATAGGAATCACATAAATTTTATTGAATAGTAACCTCCCCTTATGAATTTTAATGTCACCATTATGAATATTAATATGACCAAATGAATAATAACCTATCCAAAGAATGTATTTTTAATAATTTTGTGACATTGATTAATTTTTCATGGAGTTATTAAATCAGTTGTAGTTTTCTTATTTTCATTTTTGAATAAAATTGTGATTTTATAAAAAAAAATTATCATATTTAGAAAATTATTTTTATAATATGGAGTAAAATTCTAAATTCTACATGTCAAAAAATATTTAGGGTTAATTTTTTGGATTTTTCGAGAAATTCTTGAACTTTAATGAGTATTTGTATTCGATAAGTCATGAAATATTATAATTAAATGAATTTCTAAATCATTCAAGGGTCATGGATGATGTCAATAGGCATTTTTTTAAACTCACATGTATATATTACTATTTCGGTCCCATGAATCATGACAATTCATAGCCTTGAGATAAAATACTAAAAAAATTATATAAATAATGTAAAAACCCTTTATACATCCACTATTAATACCTCTAGAACCCCACTCTTCCCCTCAAACCTCTCAATCGTTCAGAATTGCGAAATTATTCCAAATTCCATTCACTAGAATATTCCCCATGTAAATGGCATTATGATGTCACCATAATCCCCAGACCAAAGGCCTTAAGAATGATCTCAATTAGAAGTGATCAAAAAGTAAAAATCATCTCTCGTTTTCTAGTGTTTTAATTTGAATTATTTTCTTTTATTATACCCTCATCAACTACACTTATCAAAGTGAAAAAAATGTAATTTATTAAAAATATTATATATTTTTATCATTTTGTTCTGGAAAAATCCAGCATCATTATACCTCTCATCTTCCTCTGGTTCTAAAATAAAAACATTGTATGTGATGTGACAATTAATCGACATCGTGGACAATGCATCTTCATTTTCATTTGAATGCATTAAATCAGGTTGTAAAACCATTTAAAAGGTTGTTTTTTTTTAAATTTTATGATATGAACTCTCTTATGTTTTTAAATTAACTTATATTCATATTATTAATGTTTTATAATGAACATAGTTTGTGATTATCAATGAACAACCAAAATGATCTAAACGAATACCACTAATGATTTATCGAATGATTCTTCCCCTTAAAAAATAACCAAAATAGTTAATAGAATCATTTAATAATTTGTAAAAATATAAACTCCATTTCATTCTACTTCTAACGTTTCTATTTCATTCTACAAGACTATCCTTTATGAATCGACCATGAAAATCATGTAAAGGACGCACCCAAAACAATGGAAATAAGAAATTATTATAGATAAATGTGTCAAATGATGATACAAAATGATCATATAAGATGTTGTAAAAATATCATGATTCATTAAATAATAATAATTCCATTTTAAAAATTATATCAGAGGATTAATAATTTTTAATGTAATATGAACCTAAGGTATGAGAAATCATATCACAAATTCCTTTTTTTGGGTTAACCATCAATATTATTCATTATGTGGTATTATGATTAAATAGGTGATTAATTTCTTTTTACATAGTGTTTATTTACTACATATATATATATATTCCATTCATAATATAAATTATTAAAACAATTATATAATATTATTAAGGGACTTTTCTTAATAAATCCTCTTTTAGAATTTTATTTTTCAAAATTCAAAAGAAATGTTATAAAATTATCCATCTTTTATGAGTATGTTCTGGTTCTTGGAAAATGTTTATGATGAATGGTGGCACCAATATCTCTATCTAATGCAGTGGTTATATGTATTCTAGAGGTTGAACATATGATTTCTCCAAATGTAAATGTGATGGTTACACCATATAGTAGCTATGAGGGTTACACTGTAAGGTATCAATGAGGGTTAAAAATATTAAGGAATCCCTGAAGGTCAAAATATAAGTAATTAATTCCCCAATATACCCTGATGTTTCTATATATTTTCCTTAATGATTTATGTTAATATAATTCTTCACAAAGGAAGTATAAATGGGTGAGAATTATGTCTTTGTGAAAATGACTTCAAATGTTTATAACTATCCTAAGAATAATGGTTACTTTCCTTCTTTTTTTATACCTTACTAAGGTTTTTATGATCATATAATGTTTTTATATGGTTTTCAAAGGTTATAAGGATGTGTAACAAAAAAAAATTAAGTCATGTTTAATGGAATTAAGATTTTTCAATGAAATCATGTTGTAGATTTTTATAAAATATTTTATATTTTGGATGAAATGGATAAAATTTTACTGGTACCCAATTTTTATTTTTATGGGTTGATATGAATGATTTATGTCCTAATATTCTAAAACTAAAAACAAAAAATATCACAGGGAATGCAATTAAGATAAATATAGTTGAAATATGTATATTATTTAATGTTTTATTATATTTCCTTATATTTATGATGGTAATTTATTTATCTATATTGGTGATTATATAAATATTTTAAACACTTATACAATAATAACACAATTATTTTTCATGTAGTGGAAAAATTAAATATAATAATAATAATAGAAGAAAAAGAAATTTATTTTTGATAAATTATTGTAAAAATTTGTTTTTTCATTGATAATAATTTATTAATGATGTTAAAATTGACCATATTTTAATTCCATTATTATCATGATGATTTTATAGTTCAATTATATGAATAGATCCAAAAATGAAGTTAAGGATGTGTCATAATAAAAAAAATAAGTACACAATGATTAATGTTAGTAGAAATGAAATATTTAGAAAATATTACAGTATGTTTTATATAATATCCTAAATTTCCATTAATCGCCCACTTTTCCTTTTAATGTAACTTTATTGGCCCCTATAGAGTAAAGACATTCTACTTGAGGTTATTAAAAATCATTTTTACTAATTGTTAAAAATATGAGATTAGGGTGAAAAAAAGAAAGATAACTTGGAAAAATTTAAATTGGATGAGATTAAATCATCTCATGAAAATAATATATTCTAAATATAAAATTTCATCCACTTTTACATGAAAATAAAAAATATATTTAATTAATTATATATTAATTTCCCATAGTTACCCTCATCTCAATTATAAAATGATAACTCCTATCATCACTTAATCATACTATTACATATATATTTCAACCAATAACTGAAAAAATAAATAGCTAAAAAAACAAAAAAAATTATTAGGGGGCATATTTTGTATATAATAGAAACCTATAAAGACATAAGGAATAAATAAATTTAGGTTGTTCTAAGAAGAGCTATAAATTTTAACTGAATGTTTTAGTTATATATATTCCACTTCCACATTCAAAATAATTATAACCATTTTGATATAATAATACCAATATAAAAAAACATAATGATTTTGTTATTATATATATCTCATAACCTTTTTCTATATCCTCATGAATCAAATATGAAGGGAAATAATTTTTCATCTGTATGACAAACTATTACCCTGCGAACCGATCAAAAATAATAACATTATTCATGCATACATGTGGATTGCCTCCTCCACAAAGCGATGAAATTTGTTTTTGTCACCATATAACATGTATTATATATATATGTTTATTTAAAGAAATAATATTATATTTATGATATAATAATAGTTCATAAATATTAAAATGATACTTATATTCTTTCACACTTGTTTTTTAAGAAATGGAATCTTTAATCATTCATACCTAAATGTAAATGTCTCCATGATGTATCAAAATTTATTCTTCCAAACCATATTTAATGGCTACTTTTAAAAGTATGGTTAATGTATGAAAAATTTAATTTTTACATTATTAATATTATAGAGATTAATTTTTAATGACACATTTTACAACAGTCATCCGATGAAAGATATTAAGGTATTATGAACCAAACACCCATCAATTGCAAATATAACTACCTAAGTAACAAAATAAAAAAAGTTCATAAATAAAATAAAAGGGATAATTATAAATAAATAAACCAAAAAGGATTCTTAATCAATTAAATAAATAATATAATATTATTATTTTGGAGTAAAATTACGTATATTTGTTGACGATATTTATGCCTAAATGAATTATTTTTAAAATTATCTTAAATGTTTTCCTTAAAAATGTTATCATACATTATTATGTTCTTTTAAATGTTTGATTTAAATTCATATTAATGATTAAATAGTTTCTATAGTTCATTCTAAACTATATTTTATATTCAATATTGAGGTTTTAAAGTAACTAATATAATTTTATTATTTTGTAGTTATTAAACATAAACATCCAGACAATATTTATGATAATAACCAATATTTTTAAAATCCTTTGTTAATGTTTACCTTATAATAACTATAACATACATTAATATGTTCTTTTAAATGTTTTAGGTAAAATATTCTCTATGATTAAATGGTTTCTATGGTTTATTATATACCATATTTTATTTTTAATATAATGGTTTTAAAATGTAGATTTTTAAAAAAAATTATATAGGTCACTTTTGACACTTTTTACTAAAGTGTAGAAGAATGTTTTAGCACATGTGCCTCAGCCCAGTTTGTGAGGACTCCTAAAGTGAATATGGGAAAATATGGATCAAATCCATGTAGAGGTATAATTTTTATGGTACTGTAGTAGAAATGTAGCAAGTACTGTAGAGGGAACTGTAGAATATACTTTTTCGCATTGTAGTAGTAGGGAATATTCCCCCTGTTCGGGACTTTGGGCCACCGATTTCGTCCTTGAGTCCATTATGGCCTTTGGGCCACCCATACCATTCAGTCAGTAAAGCCTGCAGGCCACCTCAAGGCCTTCATATCTCCTTATGGCCTTGAGGACACCTTAAGTGCAGATAAAATCCAGCCAACACACAAGGAACAAGTTCTAGAAGGAGGATGAGAAAGTAGAGTTCATTATAACAGAAGCTAAATGGATTTCATGAATTCTAGTGTATGGAATCTTCCATCAGGGGAAACCTATGCGTACAAGGGAAAGCCTACCCAAATATACATTTAATGATGGAGGGCTTATTTTACAATGGAGATGATGTGGAGAAGTAGTTCCAAGTAGTTAGTCTAGGTTGTATGTAATGTTGGAATCCTACGGGAAAGGAATTCATATAAGGCCATCATGACATGTAATACATGTGCATACGGGCCTCGTAAGGGTTTATCTCATCCCTTGAATGGTGTATTATCAGAATCAATAAAAAAGGAAGGCCTTCAGTCCATTTGAGGAGGTATAAGAATGTTATATTTTAATATTTAATGAATGAATAAAATATCATATCATCATGAAATTTTTTTAATATTATGATTCATTTACATGTATCTAAGGTTATTTTCAATTGAAATCATTTCTGTAATATATTTTGAATTTTTTATTTCAATTATTTTTCAACAGAAAGGGGAGTTTTTCTATATTTTAATATGAAAATATAAAGTACTATAATGATTGGTCAAAAGTGTTTTTTAAGGGAATAATAATGAAAAGGTTAAAGAGTAATTTTTTTATTATATGGTAGTTGAGAAATATAGATGAAGATGATTGAGACCGATAAAACTTATTGATTGGTGTGTTCGATTGATATTATACAATGGGTGAGCTTGATTAACCTCTCCAGTGCATTTCAAAATTGTACTTATATTCAATGGAAGAAGTTGTAGTTATCTATGACATTTTTTCCTATAGACTTAACAAGGATCTAGTTACTTCTTACATGAGTTAACATTGTATTTTAAAATGATTCTCTAAGAAGATTATAAGGTTTTATATTTTCCATAAATTTATTTTTAAGGTTTTATTTGAGAAAAATTTTGTCTCTTTGAGGATATGATTTATTTTGTAATCGGAAATAATATAATTGAAAATGTATATCTTTTTGGGTTTTAATTATTTTCACTAGAAGAATGTTTTATTTTAATTTATATCACTTACTGAGAATTTTGTGCTCGTCCAACTTATTCAAAAAAAATTCAGAAGTTTTAAGGATGAGTGGAGAAAAAGAAGAAGTTTAGTTGAATGTCAAGCAGATTTTTAATGAAACTAAAATTAGTTTCTATTTAAATGTTTTATATTGTGGAAGAAAGGATATTTTATGGAGGATCCCCCTTGTAATTTATAGGTATATTATGTAATAGTTATGATCTAATTATCTATTACTCTATAACTAAATAGTCTTTGGGAATGAAAAAAATGTTATTTATAGTCTAAATATGCTAGATTATGTAATGATATAAAGATGGTATTCATATTTTTCTTAAAATTAGTGGTTTAAATAAATATATTACATCTGATGATCAATATGATGACAATTTATGTTTTTTAGATACCATTATTTGTTAATAATTCTATGTATATTTCAAAATAATAATTTTTTAAACAAAAATATTATGTGGTTTTCCTAGAAATGAAACCCTATCTGGATACCAGATTGTGGATGTGGTTGTTGCATTGATTAACATAGGGTTAATAACTAAGAAAGGTTGGATTGTGTATTAACCAAATCATCTCCTAGTGCATGATGATTGGGCCTAATACTGCCCACATAGCAAGACACTCATAGGGGATGTGTTTTGGATAATTCACTTATTTTAAATATACGATAAAAGGGATTTGAATAGATGTTTATATAATTTAATTATGATCATTGATGACCATAGTTAAACGTAATTTGTTATATAATGAAAGGAATGATTCCATAGAGTATTCATTCAAAATATATTTATTTGTAGACTATAATTTCCTTACTAGAAATATTGATTATTGAATCTCAAATTTCATTTATCAAGGTAAAATATCTACTTCTAGATGGATGTATTGAAATCAAACATAAAATTCATTTCAGTTATAGAGTATTATCTTGTAATAGTAGTTGCAAAACATTGTGATTTAGACACATTCTTTAGTTTTCTACTATCCCTCAATACAATTTATGATTTATCTCATTACTTTTCATTAAATTGATATAATAAATGACCATATGATAAATTTCTACATGTTATTAAAAAAACCAACATTATACAAATCATTTTAGAAAATTTTATAAAATACATTATCATTTTTTTAAATAGTAGTATAGAAAATGATTTACAACCCTCTCATTTGATTAAATGGAAGGTTATCATTGAAAAACATATGTATTTATATTTGTTCCTAATTTTTTACATAAAAAAATAACCCTTATTTGAATAATTCAATTCAAATCATATCATAGATTATTATAGGGAACAAGTACAAGATGATTTCTAAAAACAATCACTAGTAATATAGGACATTTTCTAATAATTTCAATATAATTCAACATCTATTTCAATAAATATATAATTGTTACATGAATATAAAGTAATCATAGAAACAAAGAAATGTTTTGAGGTATTTTAAAAATGTATAGACCCAAACTCATAGATAACGGTGTTTCTATCTTAGAAATTGGGATTGAATGAATGCTGATCTATATTTCAATGTTTTGGGTTTTTTATTTTTAATTGAATAATCATGAATATATTCTAATTGATGAATCTTTGGAGTTGATTAACATATTTTTTTAGGAAGGAATTATAAGGATATAAAATGTTAAATATTAAATAACATACTTTTAAGAAAATTTAATTATTCAATGTTTCAACAATATAAATTTTTAAGAGTTATGATGTAGTAGTATTTTATTAAAATAATTCTTAAAATTTTATATATTATATTATGGTAGTATTTTGAGATATATATATTTAGTTTTAATAAATTTTTGAAGCATATTAACCCTTGTTTCTAACATTTTTAATGAAAATGTTATTTAAGGAAGAATGATTTTACATTTTATGGAATTAATTTGAAACATATTCATAACTACTAAGCTTTATGTGATAATTGATATTGAGAAAACTATGGTTAATTGTGATAAAATTAATATTATGTTTCTATAGAATATATTTTGTCACATATAAAACCATGGTATTGAAATGTGATTCTGTGAAAAGGTTATTAATGTTATCATTGAATAATTTTATAAATAGTTATTTATAGAATGATTCTAGTTAAAATTAGGTGTTATTATCGAGGATTAAGTGATTAAGGTTTTATTTTAATTTATGAAGGATTATTCGTATATGATATTATATTACCTTATCTATACCACATTGTATTTTATTAATGACGAAAGATAGGATGAATAACATGTTATCCTTTTATGAATCATATAATCCATTAAGAGTCTATTTTAGTACATTATGTATGAAAAATACATTTTAAATATTTATTAATAATGAGTGGAGTAGTGATAAGAGTAAAAAATATATCAAATAATAACCAATACAATACATATTTCTTAAAAAGTGGAATGAAATCATGTTATTATATTTTCCCAGGTTCTTTATCTTAAGAGTAAAAGATTATGTTAACTCTATGAAAATGATATTAAAGTAAAAAATTGATCACATTTTCTTAATTTTTGATTAATTTATTGTCTTCATTATCCCCCACTAATTTATAGTTTGTGGTCATTAAAATTCGTATAAACATGTTCTTTATCTCTCTATATTATTCCCCAGATGTTATTTTTCTCCTATATGTCCATGTTTTCACTTCTTATTAATATTCTCTTTAACACTAAACCTGATTAATTTATTATTGTAGGGGACCTTCATATTTACCTTTTCCAATATTTAAAGGTTGTTTTTCTTATTTTCTTTTATGATTTGGGTTTTCAACAATGGAATTTTAAAATATTGAAATGGTTTTTTCATTTCAGGATTCGTTGTTTTATCTTCTACTCCTTGGAAATTATTAATACAAAATTAATTCATTTTTATGTGGAATGAGATAAAAATTTGATAATTCAATTTATTTAATTTTCTATATTATTACACCCAAAATAATTATTTTTAAAAAAAATAGTATTCTTGATAGATTTTTTGACACGCAACACCATACTTTATACAATTTTTGTTATAGTATAAAAATATGACTATTTCAATTTTACTATTATAACATAAAAATTAAATTATTAGTTTTAATATTAATAAAATAATAATAAAAAATAATTATAGTGGGTTTTTTTATGTTGAAGAATATTTTATTATTTAATAAGAAATTAATCTATTTTTAGTAGTAATTTTATGCTTCAAAAAATCATTTTCTTTAAAAATGGTTATTATTGATTTTTTATGAACATTTATAATTAAGTTATACAACATTTATAAATTTTATTTGATAAAAAGTGTTTTATTTTTTTATATAATTATGTAAAAACATTATTTTGGGGATGTTTTAATAAGTTTATAAAATGTTTGATATTTTGATGAACAGTGTAAAATACTAATTTTTACTAAAAACTAGCATTTCAATACAATAATTTAAAAAGATCCATTTTTTATAAATCTTTTAAAATAAATAATAGATAATTTATATTTTTATTAATCTAACTTGGGTTATTGGAATGAATTTTATTCTTGATTATTTGATAAATTAATTTATAATTAAGCATATAATTATTTTTTGGAAGATCACTTTTCATCACATTTTTCATATTTAATTTTAAATTAAATTTTATAAAATTTATGAATAGATTTTGGAAAATTGTATTGTATATTCAGAATCAAGATAATAAATATTTGGTAAATAATTATCTTTTTATCCATAATAAATTGCAACTATTTCAAATAGTTATTAATATAATAATGGTTAAAGTGTGTTAATTAAGGTTGAAAATAATGATAAAAGGCATTAAAATATTTCTGACACATTCTTTTACCATATTGGATGATTTTTGTTAGACTATACTAAACTATGTTTCTATTTTATAACGCTTCAGATAATTTTTTCTTTGATAATGATCTATATACTATTTTAAGTAAAGAACAATCAGAAACGTCACTCACTTACTTAAAATTTCTCATTTATATTCAAATAAGGAAAAAATATATTCTGAATAAATATAAATAGTAAATTTGAGAATAATTAAATAATTTTTATGATTTTAATTAATTTATTATTATAAGTTATTTTATAATTACCTAAAATTCTTACCCAAATATTACACAATTATTGTAAATGTAGTAGAAAAGTCATAGTAAATAAATCAGAAATAATTAATATTGATGTTTTTTAATGAATTATTGGGAAAAAATAATTTTACAATCAATAATTATGTAATATTATTCTTAAATAATTATTATATACAAATTAAATTATTATGATGTTTCTTTGATTAAATTATATGAATAGACAAAAAAAGACATTAATAATATTTTTTAATAAAAAATAATTTATTAAATGATTTAAAATTAATAAGGTTCATATTGAATAAAAAATAAATGATATGTTGTCAATAAAATCAAAAAACTTCTATTTATGGGTCAATTTTCCTCTTATAGAAACTTTCATTATCCCTAAAGTGTTTTAAACACTGATACTACGGTAATCATTAAGTGAATCAACATGGATTAAAATTAAGAGATAATAGTGGAAACAACTCAAAAACATGTATATATTGTATCATATGAGAGGAGTTGATGTAACATCCCATGTAAGTAATTAATAATAGATATTTTTATCTATGACTATTAATGAATTAGATAGTGTTTTAGAGGCTTAAAATGAAAATAAATCCAATCTTAAGAATGGAATACACTAATATTTTTAAAAGATTGTTTTACTGCCTTTTGATGGAAAACCATTTTTAAATCTATATTTTGACAATTTTATAAGCTATGTATGTCAAAATAAACTTATTCTTTATGATTGGGACATAAAAATTTACTTTTTTGTGAATTTATGGTATTTTTCTGACAATGTTCATTTTTAATGAATAGTGAAAAATACTGCATTTTACATCAAAATTGCTTTTTAATCTAATTTATTTATATGATTAGATTATCATTTGAATTGTTTTTAAAGTGAAATTAGAATATATTTTTACCATTTAATCCAATAGTGGTCATTTGAATTAAATTTACTTTGAAATTGGACTTAAACTTGTGTCAATCTTTAGATACTTTTTGTTTCATAAAAACACGCTATTTGTCATGACAGCGGGAATTAATTATTAAATTAATTAATGTAACTTATATGATTTGAATTATGTAATATAGACATCATTTTTGATTTCAGAATATCAAATATAGCTTAGAGTGATGTTTTGGTATTTTTCTGAAAAACTTCAATTTTTGATGAATAGTGAAACCACTAAGTGGTAGTTAAAGAAACTCATTTTTCGCTTAAATGAAACATTTCCACTTCTGTGATTTTATTTTCAAAAATCCAACATACATGGTTTTCATTAAGAAGTAAAATTTGGTTCAATGAGATTAAAATAATTTTTTTGGTGAATAGTAACTTTTATGTTTTTAATCGCGATTAGAGGTAATTAGTGTAGTTTAAGGTAAACATAATGTTATAATAATATGAGATGAGCTTGACACATGTCCTACCCTTAGTGGATGTGTCATGGCCGACCAATAAAATCCATGGGTCATCTTGGGGACCCCATGGAGCCACTTTGGTTGGGAAATGACATAAATAACTTTTTATTTAATGTTAAAGTAAAAATGACGCAAACATGAGTTATTTTACTAATACAATTTTTACATGGGGTTATACAAGTCAGATTTTTGATTATAAATTGTCATTGGAAAAGCTAAAAATATTTCCAAAATCATAGTATCTTTTTTATAATTTTTAGACATTAAATAAATAAAATTATTTATGACATCATGATGATGAATCGACTACCTCATTAATAAAGGATTTAAATAAAATGAAATGATAATGTAAACCCTATGACCTACACATGTCCAAAACCTATTGGATGGGTTAATTTCGAACCTTTATCACCTTACCCTCGAATTACATCAATGTGGGACCTTTTTAATCCGAAAACCATTTTAAAATAATGTAACATTTCTTTACTTTCCAAGAGTGCCCCTCCTCTCCTTTTATAGAAGGCCCCCACCTCTACCTCCTTACCCACGCTTCCAAAGCCTTTGGCCCGGCCAACCCCTGCCCATTTTGTATCTCCACATCTCTCTCTTACTCCTTGAATCCTCAATTTGGTCATAAGTCTTCCCAATGAAGCCTATGATCTCAAACCAAAGAGAGTTACCCGATTTTAAGGCAATGTCTTCACTTGAGTTCTTTTGTTTTATTTTGCTTCTCCAACCCCCTAAACTCTTTTTATTCACTTCTTTTGTAACAAATAAAGTATCTTCAATATACTAGGATGTTGTTATAAGATTTATTCGAGCTACACTTACACACAAATAAATCTAATGGTTAAAAAACATACTGTTTCTTTGGATGGTGAATTTCTGCCTCCCGAAATGATGATTGTTCAACATTCTTTTAACACCATCAATGGTGGCCATTATTATGAAACTATATTTATATATGATATATATAATATTTTTATGTTTTCCTTATGCTTCTTTATTTTTTATTTTGGGCATAACTTTATGGTTTCCATTATGGGTAAATGCGATATCTTCATTTAAGGAAATGCGGACTACCGCCCCCTCAAAGTGATTTGATTCGTTAATACCATATGTGGGACATATAAAGGATGGAGTTATGATATTATATATGATATTATAGTGTAATTATAATATACATTTATATCATTATGATTCAATTTCATAAAATACAAAATAGAAATTGAAGCAGCGTACATGCGTACGTACGGCTTACCGTCTCCAGGAACGGTGCATTTCATTTCTTACCTCTAAATGTTATATAACATTATAAATGCATGAATGTACTGGATATATATGATATATGTTATCAAAATCATGAATACCATTTTTTATATAATGGATACATGAACAATTTGTAATTATAAAGGGTTTATTTTTGACTCACGTACCAATGATCGTTAAAATAACCGTTATTAACTTAAATAATTACATAGTGTTCATGACATGGCAATAAGTGATATAAAAGGAATAATTAACATGGAAAAGGTTCTTAAACAAGTAGAAATTAACTCGAGTTTATTATTCTGGAGATTAAAGAACTACCGAGTCAAGTCGGACCCGAGGTATGGGACTTCGTCTCAATCTCCTTTCATTGAGGCATATTTTGTTTTATACACAACCTTCTATTATACAGTGTATAAACCCCTTTGACTTTTACGTTTATTCAAAAGGAATATTTTTTATACGAAGAGTTTTACTAAATGAAAAAATGGAATGTTTTTGTTATACGTATTCCGCGACAAATACTTCTCCACCGCCGTGACCATTATTTGAATTTCGGCTTCCTCTACAAGCCATACCTTATTTTTAAAAGAAAAATAAATCCCGTGTTTTACTTTTCTTTTATTTTGGAAGTGAAAATGTTTTTCATAATGTTTTTATTATATCAATGAGTTTTATTGATATCTTGTGATTGAAATGTAGAAATTTTATGTTTCATTTATGCATGTTTTATGTGATACAATTATGTTATGGTTCATGGGCATTATTATGAGGACCGGTGCTCCGTGATAAACTAAGGGCGGGTGAGCCCAATATATCTCTCCAATGAATTGGGTAAAGTGAAGAAGTGAAATGTTAAGGTTTATCCGATGAGATTTAGGGAATATACTGTGATGGGTATTCCAAATGTAACCAGGAGGGTTACTCCATACGTAAGAATGTTATGAATGCCTCAAGTTACCTTTATGTCTTACGATTTCTATGATTTATTAATGATTTGATGAGTTATGTTAAATTTGTAACATCCCAAGTAAGTAATGAATAATAGATATTTTTATCTATGTCTATTAATGAATTAGATAGTGTTTTAGAGGCTTAAAATGAAAATAAATCCAATCTTAAGCATGAAATACACTAATATTTTTAAAAGATAATTTTACAGCCTTTTTATGGAAAAACATTTTTAAATATATATTTTGACAATTTTTTAAGCTATGTTTGTCAAAATAAACTTATTCTTTATTATTGGGACATCAAAATTTACTTTGTGTGAATTTTAGGTATTTTTCTGATAAAGTTCATTTTTTAAGGAATAATGAAAAAATGTTGTATTTTAATTGAAAACCTCTTTTTAATCTAATTTATTTATATTATTAAATTATCTTTTGAATTGGTTTTAAAGTGAAATTAGAATATATTTTTACCATTTAATCGAATGGTGGTCATTGGAATCAATTTCACTTTGAAATTGGACTTAAACTAGTGTCAATCATTTGATACTTATTGTTTCATAAAAACACGCTATTTGTCATGACAACGTGAATTATTTATTAAATTAATTAATGTGACTTATATGAATATAATTTTGTAAAATAGAAATCATTTTTGAATTCGGAATATAAAATATAGCTTAGGGTGAATTTTTGGTCTTTTTCTTAAAAAATCAATTTTTGATGAATAGTTAAACCACTAAGTGGTACTTAAAAAAATGATTTTTTTGTTTAAATGAAATTTTAGCACCTCTGTGTTTTGAATTTCAAAAATCCTACATAAATGGTTGTCATTAAGAAGTAAAATGTGGTTCAATGGGATTAAAATAATTTTTTGGTGAATAGTTACTTATTAAGTTTTTAATCGCGATTAGAGGTAATTAGTGTAGTTTAAGGTAAAAATAATGTTTTAATAATATGAGATGAGCTTGACACATGTCCGAACCTCATTGGATGTGTCATGGCAGAACAATAAAATCCATGGGTCAACTTGGGGACCCCACGGGGCCACTTTGGCTTGGAAATGATAGAAATAACTTTTTATTTAATGTTAAAGTAAAAATGACACAAACATGAAATGTTTTACTAAAACAATTTGTACATGGGGTTATAAAAGTCTTATTTTTGACTATAAATATTAATTAGAAATATAAAAATATTTCCTACATCATTATATTTTTTTTATAATTTTTAGACTTTATATATATTAAATTATTTATGACATCATGATGATGCAGCGATTACCTCATTATTAAATGATTTAAATAAAATGAAATGATAATGTAAAATCTATGACCTAAACATGTCCAAAATCTATTGGATGGGTATTTTTAAAACACTTATCACCTTTTCCTCGAATTATATCAATTTGGGATCTTTTAAATTCGAAAGTCATTTTAAAATAAAGGAACTTTTCTTTACCTTCCAAGAGTGCCCCTCCTCTCCTCTTATAAAAGAACCCCACCTCTACCTCCTTACCCACACATCCAAAGCCTTTGGCTCGGCCAAACCCTGCCCATTTTTTTCTCTCCACATCCCTCTAGTACTCCTTGAATCCTCACTTTGGGCAGATTTCGTCCCAAGGAAGCATTTAAGCTCAAACCAGATGGAGGTACCCAATTTTAAGGTAATGTCTTCTTTTGAGTCCTTTTGCTTTATTTTGCTTCTCTAACCCCTAAACTCTTTTTATTCATCCCTTTTGTAACAAATACAGTATCTTAAATATACTAGGATATTTTTATAAGATTTATTCCAGCTACAATTACACACACCTACATCTAATGGTTAAAGAATATACTGTTTCCGTGGATGGCGAATTTCTGCCTCCCGAAACGATGATTGTTCAACATTCCTTTAACACCTTCAAAGGTGGCCATTAAGATGACACTATATTTATATATGATATATAATATGTTTATGTTTTCCTTAAGATTCTGTATTTTTCATTTTGAGCATACCTTTTTGGCTTCCATTATGGGTAAACACGATAATTTCATTTTAAGAAGTGCGGACTACCGCCCCCTCAATGTGATTTGATTCGTTAATGCCATATGTGGGACGTATAATGGATGGATTTAAAGTTATTATATATGAAGTTATACTAGAATTATAATATACCTCTTTATCATTATTATTTATTCCCATTAAAGTATGAGATAGAAATGAACGTAGCGTTCATGTGTACGTACGGCTTACTGTCTCCATGAACGGTGCATTTCATTTCTTATCCCCAAATGTAATGTACTATTATAAGTACATATACATAATGGATATATATGATGTATGTTACATCTAAATGATTAATATAATTCTGGAATTAAAATATACATACCTCTCATTTAGTTTTAATTCCATTAATATGACATAGAAATGAAAATATCATTCATGCGTACGTACGGCTTACCGTCTCCATGAACGGTGCATTTCATTTCTTACCTCTAAATGATTATGTGATATTATAAATACATGTATATGATAGATATATATGATATATATGATATCCAAATAAGGAATGTCATTCTAGGTATAAATAACCTTTGACCACACGAACAACATGTAATTGTAAAAAGTCCACTTTTGACTTAAGAACAAAATACCGACAAAACAAACATTATAAACTTAAATGGTTACATAATGTTTATAACATGGAAATAAGTGATATAAAAGGAATAATGAACATGAAAATGGTTCTTAAACAAGTGTAAATTAACTCAAGTTTATTATTCATGAGATTAAAGAACAACCATGTCAATTCAGACCCAAGGTAAGGGACTTCGTCTCAATCTCCTTTCATTGAGAAATATTTCGTTTTATACAAAACTATCTTTTATATGGTGTATAAACCCCTTTGAATTTTACTTTTATACAAAAGGAATCTTTTTCTATGAAGCGTTTTACTAAACGACAAAAAGGAATGATTCTTTTAACGTACGTGGTGACAACGACCTTTTCCACCGCCGCGAGTATTATTTGATATTTGGCATCCTCAACAAGCCGTAATGTTTTTTTAAAATGAAATAAATACCATATACTCTTTTATGTATTATGGTATTGAAAATGGTTTTTATAATGGATTTGTTATGTTAATATATTTAAGTGATATATTGTGATCAAAGTGTGGAAATGTGTCTTTCCATTATATTTGTTTTATGTCTTATGATTTTTATAATGGTACTTAGACATTTGACAGGTGGTTACGTGATAAACCATATGACAGGTGGTGTCGTGAATACCAGGACAGGTGGTTACATTATAACCTTCAATGAATTGGGTATGGAAGTCGGCCGTATGGCTATTCCATTAAGTATGTATGGAAGTTGGCCGTACGGCTATTCCATTAAGTGATATGTGTGGAAGTCGACCGTATGGTTATTTCACTTAAGTATGTTTATGTCCCAAGTTACCATTATATGTTATGTGATATTTTTAAGGGTTTTATGGTAATATTTTGGTTACAAAAGGGTAAGTAATGATCTTTTATTCAGTGAAGAGTTTTTACAACTTCATAAAGGTGAAAAGTATTACTTTGATAAAGTATACATGGTTTACTTGTTGTATTTATAAACTAACAGTTTTCATTATTTGTGTATCCCTTTGTGAGATCTTTATGCTCACCCAAAGTTTTATTGAAATGTTTTTCACAGGAGCTAATGTGGAATAGGGTCAAGGAAGGGATCAATGAAAGGTCATGCCATATAAAACATGGAACTAGACATGTTTCTTTTAAAGAGTTTTTTTTCTATGGAAACATAGTAGAAGTGTCTACTTTGTAATCTTCTGAGATGCAGTAGTTATTTTCTAATCCTCTAAAATACTAAACCTGAAAAGATCCTCAATATGAATTATTCATTTAATTCGATATTAAAGATGTTTTAGGTCAGGGCCTTATATTTGGTATCAGAGGATGGTTTATACAACTTTAGGAGTTATAAAATTGTTAAATTATAAGTTAATTTATGGTATAACTGAAATGATATAGCATTTAAATATTACCATGTTGCTTCGCCTAAGATATTTATGTGTTAAGAATGGTTTTTCGTAGAGGAAACAAAACAGCTTTTCCGGGAAAGAATACAGAGGCAAATGACCTTTCAAATCAGTATCCTGAGATGGTCAGAATCAGAACTAAACATTTTGTTGTGGTGATGGTTCAGTTGACTCAGGTTACTACCGAAGGAGTTGAAAAGAAAATTGGTCAATGCTCCAGTTTTGGATATTCCTTCCAGAAATTATGAGTTTGTTATATACAGTGATGCTTTGTTTAAGGGATTTGGTTGTGTCCTTATGTAGAATGATCAGTTAATTTCTTATTCTTCACGATTGTTGAAAACTCATCAGGTAAATTACCCTACACATGATTTGGAATTAGCTGCTATTGTTTTTGCTTTAAAAATTTGGAGGCATCATCTATATGGTGTAAAGTGTGAAATATATACTGATCACAAAAGTTTAAAGTATATATTCACTCAGAAAGAGTTAAACATGAGACAGAGGAGATGACTGGAATTAATCAAGGGTTATGATTGAACAATTCATTACCATCCAGGAAAAGAAAATAAAGTAGTTGATGCTTTGAGTCGAAAAAGTAATGCTTCATTAGAAATGTTGCGTTTGGAACGTGGTCCTTTGGTTAAGGATTTGATGAACTTTGGCATTGAAGTTGTTAGTGCAGGATGTTCATCTGTTTTGTTTCAGGTATCAGTGAAATCTTCTCTATCAGACAGAATCAAGCAAGCACAGAAGCAAGACAGTGAGTTGCAGAAAAAGGTAGACCGGGTTGAGAAACGTAATTTTCCTGAATTCAACATTGATAATGATTTCATTTTGAGATTTGGGAAGAGATTGTGTGTGCCTTGTGATTCACAGTTGAAGAGAGAGTTGTTTTATTAAGGTCATAGTTCTCCGTTTTTAGTTCATCCTGGCAGTACTAATATGTATAGAGATCTACAGGAGTATTATTGGTGGGATGGAATGAAAAGAGATATTACTGATTTTACTGTGAAGTTTTTGACTTGGCAGCAAGTTAATGTAGAGCGGCAGTTACCGAAATAGATGCTTGAGCCTTTACCAGTGCCAGAGTGGAAATGGGAGAATATATCCATGGATTTTGTTGTGGGATTACCGAAGACATCTCGAGGTAATAATGCAATCTGGGTTATTATTGATCGCTTGACTAAATCTGCTCATTTACATTCTATAAGAGATACTTTTTCCCTAGATGAACTTTCCCATTCGTATCTTAAAGAGATAGTCCAGTTACATGGAGTTCCTCTCTCCATTGTATCTGACCGTGATCCCAGGTTCACTTCTAACTTTTGGAAAGGCCTTCAGAAGTCGTTGTGTACTAAATTAAATTTTAGTACAACTTTTCATCCTCAATCAGATGGGCAGTCGGAACGAACAATTCAGACCTTGGAGGATATACTACGAGCATGTTCAATGGATTATCAGGGAAGTTGGGACCAACATCTTTCTTTGGTTCAGTTTTCTTATAATAACAGTTTTCATTCCAGTATACAGATGGCACCATTTGAGGCATTATATGGGAAGTGATGTCGAACTCCAGCATTTTGGGATGAAGTGGGTGAAAGGAAGCTGATGGGACCAGAATTGGTAGAAGAGATGGCCGAAAAAGTTCAGTTTATTCAGAATCACATGAGAACAGCTCAGAGCTGGAAGAAGAGTTATGCGGATAACCGGAGGAAGGATCTATCTTTCGAGGTAGGTGATCATGTTTTTCTCAAAATTTCTCCATGGAAAAGTGTAATGCGATTTGGTAAGAAAGGAAAGCTGAGTCCAAGGTTCGTTGGACCATATGAAATTTTGGGGAGAGTTGGATCAGTTTCACACAGAGTGGCATTACCTCCGAGTTTATCTCAGGTACGCAATGTTTTTCATGTTTCGATGCTAAGAAAGTATATTTCAGATCCATCTCATGTTTTGAGTCCATAGGAAGTTCAGCTGGAAGAGAGACTATCTAATGAGGAACAACCGGTCCAGATTCAACACCACATGGATCAGGTGTTATGGAATAAGGTGATTCATCAGGTAAAGGTTTTGTGTAATGACCACATGATTGAAGAGGCAACATGAGAATCTGAAAATGCAATGAGGGATAAATACCTCCACTTTTTCGATAAGTAAATAATATGTGAGGATGCAATTTTCTAATGGGGTGAAGGATGTAACATCCCAATTAAGTAATGAATAATAGATATTTTTATCTATGTCTATTAATGAATTATAAAGTGTTTTAGAGGCTTAAAATGAAAATAAATCCAATCATAAGCATGAAATACACTAATATTTTTAAAAGATTTTTTTACTGCCTTTTTATAGAAAACCATTTTTAAATCTATCTTTTGACAATTTTATAAGCTATTTTTTTCAAAATAAACTTATTCTTTATGATTGGGACATCAAAATTTACTTTGTGTGAATTTTTGGTATTTTTCCGATAGGTTCATTTTTTAATGAATAGTGAAAAAATGTTGTATTTTAATTCAAAACCTCTTTTTAATATAATTTATTTATATGATTATATTATCTTTTGAATTGGGTTTAATGTGAAATTAGAATATATTTTTACCATTTAATCAAATTGTGGTCATTGGAATCAATTTCACTTTGAAATTTGACTTAAACTAGTGTCAATCTTTTGATACATATTTTTTCATAAAAACACGCTATTTGTCATGACAGCGGGAATTAATTACTAAATTATTTTTGTGACTTATATGATTTGAATTTTTTAAAATAGACATCATTTTTGAATTCAGAATATAAAATATAGCTTAGGGTGATTTTTTGGTCTTTTTTTGAAAAACTTCATTTTTTGATGAATAGTGAAACCACTAAGTGGTACTTAAAAAAACTGATTTTTTTGTTTAAATGAAATTTTACCACCTCTGTGTTTTGAATTTCAAAAATCCGACATACATGGTTGTCATTAAGATGTAAAATTTGGTTCAATGGGATTAAAATAATTTTTTGGTGAATAGTAACTAATTAAGTTTTTAATCACGATTAGAGGTAATTAGTGTATTTTAAGGTAAAAATAATGTTTTAATAATATGATATAATCTTGACACATGTCCTACCCTCATTGGATGTGTCGTGACCGACCATGAAAATCCATGGGTCAACTTGGGGACCCCATGGAGCCACTTTGGATGGGAAATGACATAAATAACTTTTTATTTAATGTTAAAGTAAAAATGACACAAACATGATATGTTTTACTAAAACAATTTGTACATGGGGTTATACAAGTCCTATTTTTTACTATAAATATTCATTTGAAATCTAAAAATATTTCCTACATAATGATATTTTTTTATATTTTTTAGACATTAAATATATTAAATTATTTATGACATCATAATGATGCAGCGATTACCTCATTAATAAAGGATTTAAATAAAATGAAATGATAATGTAAAATCTATGACCTAAACATGTCCAAAACCTATTGGATGGATATATTTCGAATGATTATCACCTTATCCTTGATGTATATCAATGTTGGACCTTTTAAATCCGAAAATCATTTTAAAATAAAGGAACATTTCTTTACATTCCAAGAGTGCCCCTCCACTCCTCTTATAAAAGGCCCCCACCTCTACCTCTTTACCCACACTTACAAAGCCTTTTTCTCGGCCAAACCCTGCCCATTGTTTCTCTCCGCATCCCTATCTTACTCCTTGAGGCCTCACTTTTGGTAGAAGTCTTCCCAAGGAAGCCTATGAGCTCAAACCAAAACGAGTGACCCGATTTTAAGGTAATTTCTTTTTTTGAGTCCTTTTGCTTTATTTTTCTTCTCCAACCCCCTAAACTCTTTTTATTCTTTTATTTTCTAGAAAATCCAGTATCTTAAATATACTAGGATGTTGTTATAAGAAGTAATCATGCTACACTTACAATCACCTACATCTAATGGTTAAAGAACATATTGTTTCCATGGATGGCGAATTTCGGCCTCCCGAAACGATGATTGTTCAACATTCTTTTAACACCTTGAAAGGTGGACATTAATATGACACTATATTTATATATGATATATAATATGTTTATGTTTTCCTTAAGCTTCTGTATTTATTATTTTTATAATACCTTTATGGCTTCCATTATGGGTAAACACGATAATTTCATTTTAGGAAGTGCAGACTACTGCCCCCTAAAAGTGATTCGATTCTTTAATGCCATATGTGGGATGTATAAAGGATGGATTTAAAGTTATTATATATGATGTTATACTGGAATTATAATATAACTCTATATCATTATTATTTCTACCCATTAAAGTATGATATAGAAATGAAAGTAGCGTTCACGCGTACGTACGACTTACCGTCTCCATGAACAGTGCATTTCATTTCTTATCCCCAAATTTAATATACTATTATAAGTACATATATATAATGGATATATGTGATGTATGTTACATCTAAATGATTAATATAATTATGGAATTAAAATATACATACCTCTCATTTAGTTTTAATTCCATTAATATGACATAGAAATGAAAGTATCATTCATGCGTACGTACGACTTACCGTCTCCATGAACGATGCATTTCATTTCTTACCTCTAAATGATTATGTGATATTATAAATACATGTATATTCTAGATATATATGATATATATGATATCCAAATCAGGAATGTCATTATGTATATAAATAACTTTTGACCACACGAACAACATGTAATTGTAAGAATTCCACTTTTGACTTAAGAACCAAATACCGACAAAACAAACATTACTAACATAAATGGTTACATAATTTTTATAACATGGAAATAAGTGATATAAAAGGAATAATGAACAAGAAAAAGGTTCTTCAACAAGTAGAAATTAAATCAAGTTTATTATTCAGGTGATTAAAGAACGACCGAGTCAAGTCGGACCCGAGGTAATGGACTTCATCTCAATCTCCTTTCGTTGAGGCATATTTCTGTTTTATACCCAACTATCTATTATACGGTGTATAAACCCCTTTGACTTTTACTTTTATAAAAAAGGAAAATTTTTCAAGAAGCGTTTTACTAAATGAAAAAAAGTAATGTTTCTTTTAACGTACGCGGTGACAATTACCTTTTCCACTGCCATGAGTATTATTTGGACGTTGGCTTCATCAACAAGCCGTAATGTTTTTTTAAAATGAAATTTATACCATATAATATTTTATGTATTATGGTATTGAAAATGGTTTTTATAATGGATTTGTTATGTCAATATATTTAAGTGATATATTGTGATCAAAGTGCGAAAATGTTTTCTTTCCATTATATTTTTTTATGTCTTATAATTTTTATAATGGTATTTGGACATTTGATGGGTGGTTACATGATAAACCATATGACGAGTGGTGTCGTGATTATCAGGATGGGTGGTTACATTATAACCTCCAATGCATTGGGTATGGAAGTCGGCCGTATAGCTATTCCATTAAGTATGTATGGAAGTAGGTCGTATGGCTATCCCATTAATTGATATGTGTGGAAGTCGACCGCATGGTTATTCCACTTAAGTATGTTTATGTCCCAAGTTACCTTTATTTGTTATGTGTTCTTTTAATGGGTATTATGGTAATCTTTTGGTTACAAAAGGGCAAGTAATTATCTTTTATTCAATGAAGAGTTTTTACTACTTCATAAAGGTGAAAAGTATTACTTTGATAAAGTATACATGGTTTACTTGTTGTTATGATAAACTAATAGTTTTCATTCTTTGTGTATCCCTTACTGAGCTCTTTATGCTCACCCCATGTTTTTTTGAAATGCTTTTTCACAGGACCTAATGTGGAGTAGGGTCAAGGATGGGATAAAGTGAAAGTCATGCTATATAAAACATGTAACTAGAGATGATTTTTTTTAAGAGTTTTTTTTAATGGAAACATAGTAGAAGTGTCTACTTTGTAATATTTTGACATGTAGTAGTCATGTTCTAATTCTATAAAACTCTAAAAATGAAAAGATACTCAACGTGAATTATTCATTTAATTCAATATTAAGAGATGTTTAAGGATGGGGACTTATAAAAGTGCTTATGTTTTGTGGGTAATGTTTGATTTCATTCTTATGTTTATATATACCCATGTTTCCTTTACATATTTTTATAACCCATACTGATCTTTTTATACTCATCCCATGTTTTTTGAAGTGTTTTTCACAGGTCAGGGGAAAGGTACATGATATGATGATAGTGTCAAGGAAGTGTCAAGAATGAATCAATATTTTATTTTAAATATGTTTCCATTGATGGGAAAAATGAATAATATCTTTATGTATCCACTTTGTTTATATGTGGAATGTAATTCATGTTTTATGATAATATTCTCTAAAACTTTAAACCTGAAAATATCCTCAAGGTGTAATCTTGTAATAACTCAAGATTAAGTAATGTTTAAGGCTGGGGCCTTATAGTTGTTATCAAGGGTCAGTTTAGATATCTTTATGAGTTAGAATTTTATTAAATTATTATCCAAAAATATTTTTTATGTCCAAATTGAAATGATGTAGCATTTGATGATTACCATGTTGCTTCATCTAAGACATGCTTGTTCAGAATGTTTTTCCGTAGTGGAAACAGGGAAGCAGTGCTAGGAAGGCATGTAGAAGGAAATAACATTCCGAATCAGCATCCTGAGATGGTCGGAATTGGAACTGAATAGTTTTTTGAGGTAATGGCACAGTTTACTCAAGCGATAAATGGCGATGGTATCCATGAACAAGACCAGCCAGATCAACCGCAGAGGAACATGTCAGTGGTTGAACATTTCATGAGGCAACATCCCCCATCATTAAGAAGATCATCTGACCCTATGCTAGCTGAAGGGTGGATTAATGCACTGGAGAAGATTTTCGATGTCATGGGGTGTTTAGAAAATCAAAAGGTTAGTCTTGCTATTAACCATTTGGAGGGTGAAGCAGATCAGTGGTGGTCGATGGTTAAAAATATCAGGGATGCTGATGAGATTGATGCTCTCAACTGGGATGAATTCAAAGGTATGTTTCTTGAGAAGTATTTTCCAAATGTTGTTCGACTTAGGATGGAAAAACAATTACTAGAATTGAGGCAAGATAAAGACTCAGTGGCCGCCTATGAAGAAAGGTTTACTTGATTGGAAAGGTAGGCTCCAAATTTTATCTGAGACCTTGATAGTAAAAAAAATCGTTTTTACTCAATATTAAAGCCCAAATATCGAAGGGTATTAGCTTCTCGTGAGTTTAATAGTTATGAAAAGCATGTTCGATGTGTTGAGAAGGTGGAAATGGAGTTTTCCAATGATCAAGTGTTCTATAACAACCAGCAGAAGAAGAGACCGAGGTGGCATGAGAAAGGAAAGAATTATTCAAAAAGGTCTGACGGTAAGAAAATTAAGTTTCCAATTTTTGATAAATGTGGTAAAAGGCATGCTGGGGAATGTCTTTTGAATTTTGGAAAGTGCTACCGATGCGGTAATATGGGACATAAGGCTCGTGATTGCACTGAAAAAGATCAGGGTGATGGTAAGAACAAATTTTATTTACAGTTACTGAAATATTTTAAGTGCAATGAGATGGGTCACTATGCAAACGAGTGTCCGACAAAGAGATTGAGTGATGGGAAGCAGTTAGACTACAAGCAGAGAGGGGTGGTGAAATACTTTTCAACTACTTCAGCAGATTTCGGGCCATGAAATGAAGTCGTATCAGGTACTTTGTTTGTTTTTTCATATTATTCCAATGTGTTGTTTGATTCAGGGTCTACACATTCTTTCATCTCTAAAACCTTTTCTAGTAAAATGGGAATACCATCTCAAGAAATTACTCATCAACTTGTGGTAAAAACAACTGGGCGAAATGTTGAGGCAAAAAGAATTTATAAGAACCTTCTTATCCTTATCCATGCAAAGAACCTACTTGAAATCCTTATTGGTTTACCTCTAGTAGAGTTTGATGTTATACTAGGTATGGATTGGATCTCTATTTTCCATGCTAAGATTTATTGTAGAGCTAAAGAAGTTTCTTTTCATAAAGGCTTTTAGTTTGTGTACAAGAATGAACCCTTACTTTTGATAACATATCAAGAGGCCGAGAAACTTTTAAAAGATGGAAATGAATGTTACGCTGCACACATCGTTGAAAATAAAGGAACTGTTCAGATTAATGATGTGCCAGTGGTAAATGAGTATCCTGATGTTTTTATTGATGAGTTGCATGGAATAATACCAGAGAGGGAAGTTGAGTTTACTGTTGACTTAGTTCCTGATGCTAAGCCAAATTCAAAACCCCCTTATCGAATTGATCAAATTGAACTTTTAGAGTTGAAGGAGCAATTGCAAGATTTATTAGAGAAAGGTTTCATTCGAACAAGAACATCACGATGGGGTGCTCTTATTTTATTTGTTAAAAAGAAAGATGGTTCTATGAGACTTTGAAATGATTATAGAGCCTTGAATAACATCACTGTTAAGAACAAATATCCTTTGCCTCATATCGATGATTAGTTTGATCAGCTCCAGGGAGCTCAGGATTTTTCAAAGATTGACCCGAGATTGGGGTACCATCAGTTGAATGTAAAGGAAGTAGATATTCCAAAGACTACGTTTGGTACAAGATATGGCCATTATGAATTTTTAGTAATGCCTTTTCGGCTAGCCAATGCACCTGCTGTATTCATAGACTTAATGAATAGAATTTTCCATGAGTTCTTGGATAAGTTTGTGGTGGTTTTCATTGATGATATTTTGGAGTTTTCTAAAAGTAATGATGAGCATGAAAGACCTTTAAGGGTTATCTTGTAAACATTAAAAGAAAAGAAACTGTATGGAAAATTCAGAAAGTGTGTGTTTTGGTTGAAACACATTTCTTTCCTTGGTCATATTGTTTCTAAAGAAGGGATAACTGTTGATCCTGCAAAAACAAAGGTTGTTGAAGAATGGCGAATACCCACAAATGTAACTGAGATTCGTAGCTTCCTAGGTTTGGCAGGCTATTACCGAAGGTTTGGTAGAAATTTTTCATGGTTATCTAGTCCAATGACAAAGCTAACTCGGAAAGGTGTTATGTTTATCTGGACAAAAGAATGTGATGATTGTTTTCATGAACTGAAAAGAAGATTGGTGAATGCTCCAGTTTTGGCACTACCTTCCAGGAATGGTGAGTTTGTTATATACATTGATGCTTCATTAAAAGGACTTGGTTGTGTCCTAATGTAGAATGATCAGGTAATTGCTTATGCTTCATTTCAGTTGAAAAATCATGAGGTAAATTACCCTACACATGATTTGGAATTAGCTGTTGTTGTTTTTTCTTTAAACATTTGGAGGCATCATTTGTATGGAGTAAAGTGTAAAATATATACTGATCTCAAAAGTTTAAAGTATATATTCACTCAGAAAGAATTGAACATGAGACAAAGCAGATGGCTAGAATTAATCATGGATTATAATTAGACAATTCATTACCATCCAGGAAAAGCAAATAATGTGGCTGATGCTTTCAGTCAAGAAAGTAATGCTTCATTAGCAATGTTGCGTTTGGAACGCGATCCTTTGGTTAAGGATTTGATGAACATTGGCATAGATGTTTTTGGTGCAGGATGTTCTTCGATTTTGTTTCAGGTATCAGTGAAATCTTCTCTATTTGACAGAATCAAGCAAGCACAGAAGTAAGACAGTGAGTTGCAGAAAAAGGTAGAGCTGGTTCAGAAAGGTAAGTTGCATGAATTCATCATTGATAGTGATTGTGTTTTGAGATTTGGGAAGAGATAGTGTGTGCCTAGTGATTCACAGTTGAAGAGAGAGTTGTTATGTGAAGCTCATTGTTCTCCGTTTTCAGTTCATCTAGGAAGTACTAAGATGTATAGAGATTTTCGGGAGTATTAGTGGTGGGATGGAATGAAAAGATATATTGCTGATTTTACTATGAAGTGTTTGACTTGTCAGCAGGTTAAAGAAGAGCAGAAGTTACCGAAAGGGATGCTTCAGCCTCTACCCGTGCCCGAGTGGAAATGTGAGAATATATCCATGGACTTTGTTTTTGGATTACCGAAGACATCCCGAGATAATAATGCAATCTGGCTTATTGTTGATCGCTTCACTAAATCAGCTCATTTCCTTCCAATTCAAGATACTTTCTCTCTAGATTAACTTTCTCGATTGTACCTTAAAGAGATAGTCAGGTTGCATGGAGTTCCTCTATACAATGTATCCGATCATGATCCTAGGTTTACTTCTAACTTTTGGTAGGGCCTTCAAAAGTCATTGGGTACTGAATTAAATTTTAGTACAACTTTTCATCCTCAATCAGATGGGCAGTCAGAACAAACAATTCAAACCTTGGAGGATATGCTACGAGCTTGTTCTATGGATTATCAGGGAAGTTGGGGCCAACATCTTTCTTTGGTTGAATTTTCATATAATAAAAGTTTTCATTCCAGTATACAGATGGAACCGTTTGTGGCATTATATGGGAAGCGGTGTTAAACTCTAGATTTTTGGGATGAGCGGGTGAAAGGAAGTTTATGGGACCAGAATTGGTAGAATAGATGGCAGAAAAAGTTTAGCTGATTCAGAAACACATGAGAACAGCTCAATGTAGGCAGAAGAGTTATGCAGACAACAGGAGGAAGGATCTATCTTTTGAGGTAGGTGATCATGTTTTTCTCAAAGTATCACAATTGAAAAGTGTGATGTGATTTGGTAAAAAAGGAAAGCTGAGTCCAAGGTTCATTGGACCATATAAAATTTTGGAGAGAGTTGGATCAGTTGCTTACCGAGTGGCATTACCTCAGAGTTTATCTCAGGTAAACAATGTTTTTCATGTTT
The DNA here is from genome assembly GCA_963277665.1 of Viscum album. NCBI lineage: Eukaryota > Viridiplantae > Streptophyta > Magnoliopsida > Santalales > Viscaceae > Viscum > Viscum album. The sequence goes on from OY728164.1 coordinate 794,734,283, forward strand.
TGATGCTGAGAAAGTACATGCCAGATCTATCTCAGGTTTTGAGTCCAGAGGTAGTTCAGCTGGAAGAGAACCTATCTTATGAGGAACAACTGGTCCTGATTCTTGACCATAGGGAGAAAGTGTTACGGAATTAAGTGATTAATCAGGTAAAGATTTTGTGAAAAAACCACATGATGGAAGAGGCAACATGGGAATCTGAAAATGCAATGATGGATAAGTACCGCCATTTATTCGATAAGTAAATAAATTGTGGGGACACAATTTTCTAAAGGTGGTAAGGATGTAACATCCCGAGTAAGTAATTAATAATAGATATTTTTATCTATGTCTATTAATGAATTAGATAGTGGTTTAGAGGCTTAAAATGAAAATAAATCCAATCTTAAGTATGGAATACACTAATATTTTTAAAAGATTGTTTTACTGCCTTTTGATGGCAAGCCATTTTTAACTCTATATTTTGACAATTTTATAAGCTATGTATGTCAAAATAAACTTATTCTTTATGATTGGGACATAAAAATTTACTTTGTGTGAATTTTTGGTATTTTTCTGACAATGTTCATTTTTTAATGAATATTAAAAAATACTGCATTTTACATCAAAACTGATTTTTAATCTAATTTATTAATATGATTAGATTATCATTTGAATTGGTTTTAAAGTGAAATTAGAATATATTTTTACCATTTAATCCAATAGTGGTCATTGGAATTAATTTCACTTTGAAATTGGACTAAAACTGGTGTCAATGTTTTGATACTTATTGTTTCATAACAACACGCTATTTGTCATGACAGTGGGAATTAATTATTAAATTAATTAATGTAACTTATATGATTTGAATTTTGTAAAATAGACATTATTTTTTAATTCAGAATATCAAATATAGCTTTGGGTGATGATTTGGTATTTTCTGAAAAACTTCAATTTTTGATGAATAGTGAAACCACTAAGTGGAAGTTAAAGAAACTCATTTTTCTTTTAAATGAAACATTGCAACTTCTATGATTTTATTTTCAAAAATCCAACATACATGGTTTTCATTAATAAGTAAAATGTGGTTCAATGATATTAAAATAATTTTTTGGTGAATAGTAACTTTGATGTTTTTAATCGCGATTAGAGGTAATTAGTGTAGTTTAAGGTAAAAATAATATTATAATAATATGAGATGAGTTTGAAATATGTCCTACCCTTATTGTATGTGTCATGGCCGACCAAGAAGATCCATGGGTCAACTTGGGCACCCCATGGAGCCACTTTGGTTGGGAAATGACAAAAATAACTTTTTATTTAAGGTTAAAGTAAAAATGACACAAACATGAGTTATTTTACTAAACCATTTTTTACATGGGGTTATACAAGTCCAATTTTTTATTATAAATAGTAATTGGAAAGATAAAAAGATTTCCTACATCATAGTATTTGTTTTTAATTTTTAGACTCTAAATAAACTAAATTATTTATGACATCATGATGATGCAGTGATTACCTCATTAATAAAGTATATAAATAAAATGAAATGATAATGTAAAATCAATGACCTAAACAAGTCAAAAACCTATTGGGTTGGTTGATTTCGAAACATTATCACCTTTCCCTATAATTATATCAATGTGGGACCTTTTGAATCTGAAACTCATTTTAAAATTAACTAATACTTCTTTACATTCCAAGAGTGCCCCTCCTCTCCTCTTTTAAAAGGCCCCCACATCTACCTCCTTACCCACACATCCAAAGCCTTTGGCACGGCCAACCCCTGCCCATTTTGTATCTCCACATCTCTCTATTACTCCTTCATGCCTCACATTGGTCAGAAGTCTTCCCAAGGATGTATTTGAGCTCAAACCAAAGAGAGTTACCCAATTTTAAGGTAATGTCTTCACTTGAGTCCTTTTGTTTTATTTTGCTTCTCCATCCCCCTAATATCTTTTTATTCATTTATTTTGTAACAAATCCAGTATCTTAAATATACTAGGATGTTTTTATAAGATGTATTCGATCTACACTTACACACACCTATATCTAATGGTTAAATAACATCCTGTTTCTGTGGATGGCGAATTTCTACCTCCCGAAACGATGATTGTTCAACATTCTTTTAACACCTTCCAAGGTGGCCATTATGATGACACCATATTTATATATGATATATATAATATGTTTATGTTTTCTTTAAGATTCTGTATTTTTCATTTTGGGCATACTGTTATGGTTTCCATTATGGGTAATCGTGATATCTTCATTTAAGGAAGTGCGGACAACCGCCCCCACAAAGTGATTTGATTCGTTAATACCATATGTGGGACAAATAAAGAATGGAGTTATGATATTATATATGATATTTTACTGGAATTATAATATACCTTTATATATTTATTATTCCATTTCATAAAATACAAAATAGAAATGGAAGCAGCGTTCATGCGTACGTACGGCTTACCGTCTCCATGAACGGTGCATTTTATTTCTTACCTCTAAATGTTATATAATATTATAAATGCATGAATGTACTAGATATATATGATATATGATATCTAAATCATGAATACCATTCTGGATATAATGGATACATGAAAAACTTGTAATTATAAAGGGTTTATTTTTGACTCAAGTACTAATGATCGTTAAAATGACCGTTATTAACTTAAATAATTACATAGTGTTCATGACATGGAAATAAGTGATATAAAAGGAATAATGAACATGGAAAAGGTTCTTAAACAAGTTGAAATTAACTCAAGTTTATTATTCAGGAGATTAAAGAATGACCGAGTCAAGTCGGACCTGAGGTATGGGACTTCGTCTCAATCTCCTTTCATTGAGGCATATTTAGGTTTATACACAACTTTATTTTATACGGTGTATAAACCCCTTTGACTTTTACGTTTATTCAAAAAGAATCTTTTTTATACGAAGCATTTACTAAACGAAAAAACAGAATGTTTTTGTTATACGTATATGGCGACAATGACTTCTTCGCCGCCATGACCATTGTTGGAGTTTCGGCTTCCTCTACAATCCATACCTTATTTTTAAAATAAAAATAAATAACATGTTTTACATTTCTTTTATTTTCATATTGAAAATGGTTTTCATAATGTTTTTATTATATCAATGTGTTGTATTGATATCTTGTGATTGAAATGTGGAAATGTTATGTTTCCTTTATGCATGTTTTATGTGATACAATTATGTTATGGTTCTTGGCCATTATTATGAAGACGGGTGGTTCCATGATAAACTAACGGCGGGTGAGCCCGATATAGCTCTCCAATGCATTGGGTAAAGAGAAGGAGTAAAACTTTATGGTTTATCCAAATAGATTTTTGGAATATACTATGATGGGTATTCCAAATGTAACCAAGAGGGATACTCCCTATGTAAGAATGTTATGAATGCCTCAAGTTACCTTTATGTCTTATGATTTCTATGATTTATTCATGATTTGATGAGGTATGTTAAATTGCTTATGTTTTATGGCTAATGTATGATTTCATTCTTATGTATATATGTACCCATGATTCCTTTCCATATTTTTATAACCCATTCTGATCTTTTTATTCTCATCCCATGTTTTTTGAAATGTTTTTCACAGGTCAAGGGAAAGGTACATGATATGATGATAGTTTCAAGGAAGTGTCAAGAATGAATCCATGTTTTATTTTAAATATGTTTCGATTGATGTGAAAAATGAATACTATATTTATGTAACCACTTTGTTTATATGTGTAATGTAATGAATGTTTTATGATCTAATTATCTAATACTCTAAACATGAAAAGATCCTCAAGGTGTAATCTTGTAATAACTCAAGATTAAGTAATGTTTAAGGCCGGGTCCTTATAGTTAAAATCATCATAATCATATATTCTAAATATATAAAATCCTTCCACATTAACTAGATAATTATTTTATAATAATTCAATACCTTACAATATTCCAAATGTGACCCTCCCCTCGCTTATAAAAGGGAACCTCAACTACTATCTTCATCATACCATTTGATCACAATATTTCAATAATTACTTGTCCAAACACCTTCCTATAATCTAACCACATTATACATAGGTATTATTTTGGGGATAATAAAAACCATAGAGGGATTAATACATAATGTAATGGAGTTTTTTTGATGTGGTATAAATTTTGATTGAATGTTTTAGTATTATTTTTTTCCTCTACCTCCTTAAAAAATATAATAACTATCACGGTACATTTAGGGAAATATATCATATATAATGAGATATTATTATGTTTTTTTGTATCCTTTCTCCATCTTCACTTCCATCAAATAGAGAATGAAACCCCCATTTTTGTGTGCAGTGGAAAATAACATGGTAATCCTATGTAATTAATTTTCCATCACCCCCTCCCACAACAAGTTATAATTATGGTTTTAATATATATATATATATATATATGATAATAATGAAATAATTATAATTATTTAATTTTAATATATCTTCAATTTCCTCACCATTCCATCAACTGATAAATTAAAATGTTGTTCATCTGTAATTATAGATTACCATCTCCATAAAGTGATGTGTTTCATTTTTCATCACCAAATAACAAGGATGATATATATAAGTGTATTTAATAAGTTAATATTATATATATTTGAAAATATTTTTATTTAAATATAACATTACACTTATTTTTTTGTATTTGTTCAAAATTGAAATTTTACTCATGAATACATCCCAATATACGTCCTTAGGTTGTAACATAAATCATGTTTCTTAAAAATCTATAACGAGTTAATTGAAATGTATAATTTTATATAATAATAATTATTATTTAGGATTATTATTTAAGATATTATGGAATAATGACACTCTTAACCATGGTAAAAATAGCTATGTTATTTAATTATATTATGAACAAAACATCCTCAAAACGTCTGACAAAAACATAATTGATTATGCAACTAAATGAAACATGGTCATAAATGACATAAAAAGGATAACGATAATTAATTAAAAATATAAATAGTTCATAATGTAATAAATAACTAGTATAATTTTATTATTGAGGAGTTAATGAACATATAATTATAGAAAATATATAAGGTAAGTGATTTTTTTATAAAAATCATATTTTAAAGTTTTCATTCTAAATATTTTTTTCCATTCCCACATTATTTTAAATGTTTCATGAAAATTATTTTTCAAGCATAAATTGGTGCTAATGGGAATTTTCAGCCGTATTTTATTTCCATTACCATGCTTTTAAATGTATCCTTTTTAATGATTCCTCATGGTTCACTGTTGTCACTGTTTACCAAAGTGTGAAAATGTTATTCTTTATCATATATGAAATGAATGGAATTTCGCACCATAATAAATTTTCAGTCATTTGAAGTTTCCATTACAAATTTAAATTATTATTTTCAAATAAAACAATTTCAATAATATTTTGAGAATTTTTTACTTTAATGATTATTGAAAAGAATGTTATATATCATCCAATTATATGTGAAAATATTATTTTCTACGATTATGGGATTAAAATTGTTTTTCCAGTGATTTATGTTTAAAATGTGAATATATAAATTTTTTTATGATATACTACATTAGAAGTATATATGATAGTGGGTGATCCCCATACAACTTATACAATGGGTGAGCCTGATACAACTAAACTGATAGTTGATGTAATGAATTTAATTATTAAATTTATTGTTAATGGATATTATATGGAATATTTATCGTACCAAGAACAGAGTTGGTGTGATATTTTGTGGTATGCTTAACCAAAAATAATTTTTTCAAATATATTAAATATACTAATATCATGTGCACATACTTTTCCTTAAAAAAGTGTTATAACTCCAAAATAATGTCTAGAATCATAAATATGAGGGAATCGTTAAACCCAGAGCATGAGTATCACTCAAATAATGACATAAACATAATCATGTGGGGTATTTGTTAAATAAATTTCATGTGATTTGAATTAATAAAATAAATAAATATGTTTGTTTATTTTTAATGCACAGACCAAGATGTTATATAAATAAACAGTTATAGAATCATCTCTGGGTGGGAATCTAAAACCAGGATATCTTGACAACAATTGGAGAAAATTCATTGTATATGACTCTAGATCAGATTAATATTGAGGATCGTTGTTCCATTAGATATTGTGGATGTTGATAGTGTTGAAAATGATGGACTATTATTCATCTGAAATTTATCAAAATGCCAGGAAGTATATTGATTTATGATTTTTCCATCCCATTATTTATAAAGGATGATCATAGATCAATTCCACAAATAATCATTATTCACGCATTGTATGTTGATTAAATTGATGAAATTGTTTGCTTGTTTATTTTACCCTATTCATTTTTCAATTCTTCAACAATAGGTTGAGGCTAAACATTCAACGTCTGAGGTTATTCCCTTTCTTTTTGTGGATTATGAATTTATACACTTATTTATTTCACATTCATCCAAGTGAATTAATATTTCCCATGTTTTGATGAATACTGATTATTAAATAATCTCAAAACTATTCTTTAGTGAAACAGATCAATACCATGAGAGAAGTTTGTGATTGAGGCTAGGATTGAGGTGTGATGATGAAAAATGAAGATCATAGGTAGATTATATATAATCGAGGGATTATTTTTTCTTTCTTTGGGCTTTCTTGGATGATAGTTTGTTCGACAGATCATTTTTTTTAGTGGAAAAGGGGATGAAATCCAATGAGTAGATGTCATAAGGGTTGGGAAACTAAATATATATAGGTTCCACCAATGATGGAGACTCCAGTGATGTGCCTAATGATGTGTAATAGATCACGATGGATTTGGAAAATCCCACACTATACATCTGGTAATCCAACAAGACATTCCCTGGGGGACCCCCCCCAGTGTGGTGCTAGGGTTTCCATAATGAGAATGATATCACACACAATGTGTCCCTATCACACACTTTCTCACTTGTGTTTAGTGTATCGACGTATATCTTTGAGTATGCATAGGAACAATTTCTCCTTACACTCAGACAGGGCCATAGTACATGGCCAGGTATACACAGACATAACCTGAGTACACTACCATGTTTAGATAGGTATGGCCAGGTGTACACAGTTTTCTATAAGGGAACAAATAGTGATACATGGTCATGGGTAAACTAAACTTGAATGGTTATGGGTGATCACTACATATCGTGCACTTTCCTAAATGTCATTTTTATGGAGTCTAACATTCTCTGTGAGGCAACACAACATATGAAGACCATGAGTCACCTAGACACATTGTGTACCACTATTAAAGGTTATGTATCCCCTTTAAGAGTTATATTAGCTCTTAATTTCATCATTGTAGACCATAATCTACTAAGTTTGTTTCCTTACATCATCCTAGTGAGGTTATAGTTCATCATTACATTCACATCTCTAGACTATGATTTCATAAGAATGGTGAGTCCCAGATAAAGTTTTTGGTGTAGTTCTATTAATCTGGAATGTGATCTTTTATTTTTTTTATTTCTGGGGTGGTGTTTCAGGAATCTTAATGACCTCCTTGAGAAAGGCATTGATCCTCCATCTAATTGGTTGTTCCGGTAGGGTTTTTGGTATTGTTGACATAAGATCTCGTATAAAACATTCTGATCCATATTTAGTTGATGGTATCCTCATGAAATCCTAAGAATGAGCCCCAATATGAGTAATATGATCTTATATGTCTAGTGAGAATTATTGGGCATAGAAGAATGATATTGATTTCTTGTATTTGTTTCTCCAATGATGAAATGTCGTGTGGAGTGTATTCTCCAGTAATGAGATTTTCATTGAGCATAATATATTGGATGACAATATGTTGTGACTGCCTGGTGATACAGTGTCCTTCTAGAGTATATATAGGTTAACTATTCATTCAATAAAACTTTTTGTAACATTTATGAGATAAATATTATTGATTCATTGTGTTTATAGTTTTATTATTGTCATAATGAAAATTTTTATACTCACTCCTACATGGTTTCTTCATTTTTGTTTCATCTATTGTGTAGATGACAACCCATTTAATTGTTTCATAGGAGGATAAAAATATGGTGGATCATAGATTGATTTTGATATACTAAAGTATTTTCTAGATGATTTCATTTGATCATGGTCCTTTCCCTTAGATAATGTTAGAAACTATACAGTTTTTGGATGGGAATGAATTGTTTCCCATTATCGCTTTCTATACATAACTGTCACACTGTATTTTTGGAATTATATATGTATGAATACATTGGTTCGAGTTGATATATATTATAACATAAATTTCACTGGATATCTCTGTATGGGTATTGTAACATTAGGGTAATGCCTCAAAGTTTTGTGATATGCATACATGGTGCTTGTTTCTAGCCCATGGCCTATTGGAGTTGGTCTTAGGGTAGTACTATTTGGGACCTATTGGGATGGGTTCTGAAATAGTGGTATCAAAACAGTTGGTTTTACCTTAGGAATGTAGTATGTGAGAATGTTTTTTGGGAAATAGTTCTAAGTGTTTTGAGTTTGACTTTCAGGATAAAGATTTCATTGTTATTGCGATGACCCACATATGCATATTCTTGGACACCGATCTCCTTACTTTTGAATTGGAACATGTAGAAATTGGTTGTTGGGAAAAAATTAGTAATTGAAACATATAAGAATGGGATGTGGTTTCCAAATCATTCTTGAGTGGGATCTACATATACACTCTTTAAATGTGGTAAACTTCTTTATTATAGGATTCCTATATGAAGATAGCCATATAAGATTACATTGTATTATCAAAAGGAAAATATGTCATGTGTTGAGGCATCATTATAGGGACCTATTCCAAATACTTTACCTTAATATGGTTTGTCATCTATACCACCACCCATCGAGAAGAAGCTGGCAATTGCAGTGATAGAAGAATATTCATGTAAAATTATTGTGTTTCCAGAGTTCCAGGGGATGAATCCTTCTAGGTTTAAGGGTGAGATAGACCCCCCAGATGGCTGATGTCTGGCAGAATAATGAAAATCGATATTTCCTCCATGTAAGGACTCCTCCAGACCAGATTGACGTCCAATAATTGAGTCTTATTAAGGTATATATTTGTTGATGGTGGTGTTTAGTGACTCAATTACAATAAGAGACAACTCACTAATTCTATAAATCATGTTTTTATTTAAGGAAGAGTTTTATCTAGACACATTGAAATTAGTATGCATATATGATCTTCTACATCTGCAACAAGGTAATTTTACCTTGGAGAAGTTTTCATTGAGGTTTACTAACCTATCAGGATAATCCATTGATATGGTAATGGATTATCATTTCAGACCAAGAATCACTGAGTATGGATTATTATAAGATTTAAGGAATTCACTGGTATCCCTATGCATTCCTACCGATTTTAGGGATCTTTAATTGGCATTGTTGGTAGAAATATTCTTGGTAGAGAAGGCACCGACATTAGGTGATGGAAGTGGGTATTGAAGAACATAGACCTTGGGAGATGGTATCCAACAATAGTTGTTGTTATAAAAGGGTGTTATGTTATTCAATAGGAAACCCATGTATAGAAGTTAAGAGGTGCATGGATCTTAATATAGATTGAAAGAGCTGAAAGTGATGCAATGTTTCTCTTCTGATGATCAATGACATCCATCATGAGATTGTATACCCCATTGTACAATTGATCATGAGTTTTTGAAGAGACTACTAGGACAGAGGCATATGTTGGAGAAGAGTGTCCTATAGGGTTGAAGTCATGGTGAGGTGTCAATAGAGTAGTTGGAGTTGGTGGATGGTTTGACCTATTACCACAACCACTCCCAGATGATCCACACTAGGCATAGAGAGGGAGCTGTTAGGGGTGAGGCCAACTATCAGCTATGGAGGGCAATGAACCCAATGGTATAGAGATGATAAGTGTTATGATATGTTTACATTATACATTAGATATAAAAATCATAATAAAAGTTTTCATGTCATTCCTTTTATACAAGTTCCTAATTATGAGACTTATAGATTCTTGTTGCACCTTTGGCTCAAATTTTGTAGTTGGAGACTCTAACAGGAAATGAATGATATATATATCACTTTTTTCCATAGTAAAATACAATTATTTGAGGTGAAATTTTTCAATGAGATTTCTTTATAGATGTGAGGTGGACTTATGACATCGTCTTAGGTACATAATAATTATCCATAATTCATCCCAATATCGAATTTTTTAGGAATAGAATGTTGTGTGTCCCTAGTGATGGGATGCGATTTTTCATTTTTGATTAAAAACAATCCTTTGATGATATGGAAGAGAATAGGAAAATTATAGTTCTTCCAATTACACAAAAGATAGTGAGAATTTCTCTAAGAGAAATGGATGCTATGGGATTCGAGTTACATGTGATATTGGTGGAGTGTGAAGTTGTCTTTCCTAATGTCGTGCTAGGATTACATCACTATTGAGTATTTCTACATTGACATTTAACATGGAATATCCCCTATATCTGCCTTAGCATATTGGATTCACCCATGGATCTTTGAGAGTTGATGGTGAATTTGGAGGACATGAAGGAGAAGGGATTTGGATACCCAACGTTTCCTACTTGAAAGTTCTAGGGTCGTTCACCTATAAGGTGGATGGTATCTTAAAATTTTATTTGGATTACCCATGGTTTTACTATAATATTGTGAAGATTTATAACCCATTACCGGGGATCGATGAACAATTTTTTCAGTCGATAGGGTGCGATAGTTCATGCAGATTGTCTTCAGATTTTTCTTTCACTAGCATCGAGTACATTATGGGAATATACTAACGATGACATTTTTATGTCTCTACAGTCACTATGTGAAATTGGTGATGAATTTCAACATGATTAATTTCCAATATATTTTCTTAATACTAATGAACTCTATCATTTAGCCTTTCTATGAACAACTCATCTTGGTCTTCATCGATGATATCCTAGTACACTTTGTGTCAGATTATCTGCATGTGGGGTATGTGAGGATAGTTCTAGAAACACTCCAAGAGAAAAGAATTTATAAAAATATCTCAAAGTTTCATTTTTGGATTTAATAGGGAGACTTCCTTGGACACATCACCTATGAGGCAGGGGTGGTAGTGGGACCGACGAACGATATGTCAATGATTTCTTGGAGATACCTAAGAGTTTTATAGACAAATGATGTTTCATTTGGGTGGAAGGGTATTATTGGTGGTTTTTACCCAATTTCTATAGAGTGTAAACACAAATGATAGATTTGATCCTGAATGGAAATCATTTTCTATTCAGGGAAGATATTTTTGGATTTGAGGTAGATTTTAATGAGTGCTCCCATATTGATATTTACTCAGGGGTTGTCAAGAGAGTAGTGATCTACAATGCATCAGGGACCAGACCTATATATGTTCATATTTAGAGTAAATTGGTGATATTCTAGGGTTCACATCAGTTGAGACCACATGAGAAGAACTATGTGACCCATGATCTTTACCTCGCTGTGATAGTCTTCATAATGAAGATGTAGTGACACTAAAAAAATGGGAAAGTACTTTTCCATTTATTCTAATGTCAAGAGTCTCAAGTTTATACTTATTAATAGATATATTAACATGATATAGAGTTGATGGATAGTGTTCTACCAGGACTATGTCTCTGATATTTTTTATACTCTAGGGATGAAGAATGTGCTAGAAGACACTCTATGAAAAAGACCATGTTCTCAGTTTTTGGAATAATTGTATTATAATTTACAATCATTGCAGTGGTCATTACTGGAAAACGTTGTTTCTTCATATATAAAGTCAATGGTTTTTACCCCTCCACTATTAAAACATGTCAGGGATGTTTATGATGCAGATACTAATTGTGAGACCTTATATACTCATATATCTTTTGAAAATTATTTTAATGGGTATTTTAAAGGTGGGGAGTGAAATATCATTTTAAGAGTAATGATGGTGGTACCCATGATGTTATAGAAGGAGGTGATGTGGGAGTTTCATACATCCCCATTGGAGGAATATCCTGGTGTGACAAATATGTACACGAATATATGATGTTAGTATTGGTGGACATGCATGAAGAGCTTGGTTAGAGATATTTTCTCTCTATACAACTGTTTAATGATTGTGAAGGTTGATCACAATCTTCAAGAAGGTTTATGATAACCCCTCATGGTTACATAGTGGTAGTCATATGTGATATATATGGGCTTCATTATGGGATTAACACATATTCATTGGGGAGAAGATGCCATCTGGGTGATCATAGACCAAGTCACACATTCTACCCACATCATAGCCATTCCTGAGATGATATTAGTATATATATTGATACACATGTATGTACATGATATAGTAGAGATCTAGAAGATTGTATCAGATTATGGTGCTCGATTCACATCACAAAAATTGAGATGATTACATGATGCCTTTGGGAATCTATTGTATTTGAGCACAGTGTTTCACCCCTAGAGAGATAGTCAGACTGAGAAAACATTTTGGCCATAGAGGATGTTATGTAGGATTTCATGTTGAATTTTGATCATATGTGGGGGGATCATCTACCCTTGGTGGAGTTTCGATAAAATAATATATACTATTCAACCATTGTCATGACAAAATTTGAGGCATTGTACGAGTGGATCTACAGGTCACCACTTTGTTAGACTAATCCATGAAAGTTAGCAATCATGCACACAGATTGGTTATAATCTACTCAATATATGATTCTTATCATGAAAGAGTAGACAAGGACCTCACAGAGTCCTCATATGACTTTTGATTACTGAAAATAGAGACCTCTATGGTTTGAGGTGGGACAAAAAGTGTTCTTAAGTGTCTCATATCGATATTGATTTCCCGGATTTGTCTAGGAAGGTATGTTATCTTTGAAATTCGTTGTCACATTAAAGATATTTAATTGAGATGGTGAGGGGGCATAACTTTTAGATATAACGTTTTTTTGGATCAGGTGCACAATGTCTTCCAGTTATTGTTGTTGAGGAGGTACATGCAAGACTTATCATTTATTATCAACTGGGGAGAGATAAACATTGAGGATGGAGAAACCGTTATTGAGTACCCAACAGAGATTGAGGATTGATAGGAGTTGGTCCCCCATTGGTGGTAAATTTTCCTTCTTGATGTCTAGTGGAAGCATGAAAATCTAAAAGAGATATCCTGAGTGTGGGAGACCAAGATGCATGGTGATTACCACCATATATTTTATTTGGATTTTCAATTATTTGGATGAAAGGCCCTAATTTCGTGAGAATTTGATGAATTTCAATTTTCAATGATTTCTTTTTGCAAATTATATTGATTATTTTTAGATCCAGGACATGAGATAGAATGAGATTACATGGCCTAGTGAGATCGGAATAAATTTTTTATATATGTTAAATATATTAATTTCATTCACATGCTATTTTCCTAAAAAGTGGAATTAATTCTGAATGAGGACCCAGATCAGAAATCTAAGGGCACTATTGACTGTACATTGTGGGATTTACCCATGTTGCGACAAAACATTTATCAGGGTTTTTGTGAAAGAGATTTAATGGGTGAATAATATATAAACCAAACAAATAAATTTAACTTCTTTGTTTGACATAGAAAACCATTGTTTCTATAAATACATTGTTATATAATTTATAAGGTTTGGTCTCATATACGTGGAGATATAGATAATTATTATATAAAATTCTTGGTAGGAAACATGAGGTCAGATTAATATTGAGGATCATTATGCAATCAAAGTTCATGGATCCCACCAACAGTGAAAAAATAAGATCATTATTCATCATCAATTCATCTAAAACTAGGTAGGATTTTTAACTGTGAACTATTTCTATCCCATTATTTTATATGGGTTATACAAGGATCAATTCCACACAATATATCGATTCATTCATCAATGGTATATTAAATTGACATAACTATTTTGTTCACTTATTTAATCAATGGTCATTTATTTATTATTCGAAAACAGTTCTATAATGAATGAATTAAAACTGATGTTTACTACACACATTTGATAGCTTTTGGATTTATCCCCCTATTCTTAAAACAATCACAATGAAAAATTTTATAGCCCATGGTTCAATGAATTCGTGGTTTTCGATCATTTCGTGAATGTTGATCAGTGAAATAGAGTGATGCCACAATTGAAAATTATTATTGGGGTTATGATCGAGGTGAAACCATGATGGAGGAATAATAGAGGTTGATCAGAGTGGATTGAAAAAAATTCCCCATTCTTTAGATGTTGTAGAAATGGTTGGAGTGACTAATCATCTCTTGAGTATATTGAATCCCAAAATTCAATAATAGGGAAAAAAGGCTGTGAAACTTCATATTCATGGGTTCAAAAGAAGAAAGAAACTTTGGTGGTGACCAATTCAATGCGGATGATATCACTATAGATCTCGAAAATCCTAGATTACATGCTTCGTAATTCAGTGTTAAAGGTTATGTGGACCCCCCCCCCATCTGGTAATGGGTGTATCACAGTAAGTTTAATATCACACATTGCATGACCATATTATACCTTGTGTGACACGTGATAGGTGGATTAACATATATAATGGGGGATAAATTTGAATGGGATGTTTTTGTACACAAATGAGGCTAGAGTATAGGGATACATGTACACATATATGATCATGAAAATATGGGTTGTAACACAGTTGTTGCTAGTTGTACACGAGCATGGGAAGATGGCACATATACGGTTCTAGGTGATTTCTACACACTATTTACTTTTCTATCACTCTATTTATATGGATTATTACATTCCATGTGAGGAATAACCACATTAGTAGAATTTGGGTTGGATAGAAACATAATGTTACCCCAGTTCATGGAGTGTATCCCATTTGTGGTAGTTTATAGCCCTTCATTTTTCTAGTCTAGAACAATATCATTTGAGTGTGTTTTATTGTTCTATTTCCTAAAAGGTACATTGTGGGAATAAATCAACATATTAGGATTATGATACCCTCTAGAGGATGATTCAATGATATAGTTTTTAGTGCCCCTCTATTTGATTAGAGTGTGATTCTCTATCATATTTTCACCCTAGGGAGGTTTGGGAATCGGTGTAACCACCATGAGCAAGGTGTTGATCCTCCTTATGGTATGTTTTATAGGTAGGGTTCAGAGTTAATTTGGCGTATAATCCCTTATATAGTGGGTTGATCTATATTTCTTTCATGGTGTCCCCCCACAGTCATAGTTGTGACCCATATCTGAGTATTAGTGTCTTCTTGGACTAATGACCATTATTGGGTGGGTCCCAATGATCTTGACCTAAAAGAAGAGTTTATTTGGTGATGACATGGATTGAGGAGTGTTTTTTTCTCAATATATTCATTTCTTTGAGTAGAATCATTTGGAAGGAGATTAGTTGTGACCACATGGTGGCGCGATGTCCTTATTACATATATTTAGAATCTCTATTGTTTTTATTTAGTACGTTGATACTATGATGAGATGTGTATTCTTGACTTTTTTTTGTTTAACGTTTTCAGGGTCTCCTACTGGGTATATTTATAATTACTCTTGCATTGTATATACATACATGTGTCATTTTATACACAAATGGTGACTCATTTAATAGTATACTATATGGACAAGGAGTATATGGAGAAAATATTGATCATGGAAAATTGAGGGTTTTTCGTTGTTTTTGAATATGACCATATTTTCCTCCCTTTGAGTAGGTTGAAATCTCCTTGTTTTTTATTTGGGTTTTTATTTGGCCCCTTTTCAAATTAATTATATTAATTTCCTCCTTTTTTGGGATTATAGTTTTTTTCATGAATTGGTTCCAGTTTTTCATTTATACACTCTAGGAGAATGGATATGTGTGAAAGTGTACAAGTACATTATTAAAATGTCTCTCATTTGTGTGATATGAAAACTCAGTGTTGGTCTCCATACCTTGTCATATTGGAGATGGGCATTGGGACATCCTGTTCAGCCCTATCAGGCCTAGTTGTGATCGGTGAACCCGATATAAATTTTAAATTCAATAGGTAATTTGCAGTAAATTCAAAGGAATAGAGGGAATTAACTAGGGATTTTCATCTTATATATTTAATTCTACTCCATTTAATTTTTGAATATGATTCAATATTATCCAAATATTTTTTTCTATATATATTCTTTGATTTTTATTAATTTTTATTGAGAAAAAGTGTGTTTTTCATGTGTATATAATTTATTTTTATGATCAATGTATAATCTGTAACATGTAATATTTTTTATTACCTTCTTGTTTTTCGTATACTATAATATTTATTGATTCTATTCCCATTGAATTCCTTTTTTTGATAATCCCATGTATTTAAAATTTTTTCCTAGGGTTTAAGGATGAGTATTGTCAAATAATAAGTGAATTTTAAAACCAAGTTGAATTCTCCTAAAAAGAAAAAAAATCATTTTAATTTTTCATATTTCTGGAACAACAATCTATGTGGATGTTTCTTATTTTTAATATGTGATTTTTATATGATTAATTATCATATTCCTTATATAATTAAATGTAAAATGAATTTTAGAATAAATGAAAATAAACTATAATCTAAATATAATATATTATGTAATTTTTTATGTTCTAGTACTTATATCAATAATTTCTTACTATTAATTTTGTATTAGGTTTATAAATTTTCATTCCATGTTATCTTATTTAACCTAGGAGAAATATTATTGAATTTATATTTCCTTAAAATTATCCCACTTTCTTCATTCTATCTCTTCCTTCTAATTTATATTTTAAACTAAATACCACTATTGATCAACATAACCACTTATATAATATACATCCATGACATCATTTCCATTTCATAATGTGAGTAATTATTTATATTTTCACTAAAATCATGATCCACTAGTATATTAATGATTCATTAGTTGTTTTATTAAAGGAACGAGGTTTGTTCCTTGTTAATCGGTTTAACGCTATTGCACCATGTTGAGGGGAAATAAATTATTCCATATGGTAATGGTTACCTATAATAAATTGGACTATCTATAATAATATATGAGAAATATACTGCTCTCTAAATTAAACATCCTTGGATTCTTCAAATGGGAAGTCCCTACAATAATTGTGAGTGTGATGTCCTTTCTATTCTTCTATTATGTTTCCTTACAAAATAATATAATATATTCATTTATTTCAGGAATTAATCTTTGAATAATGAAAATTTTTATAAAATTTCATATAATTTAATAAAAAATAATGTCATGTATTCTATATATTATATATATATATATTTATATAATATTTATAGGTGGTTTGGGAAGGTTTTTTTCTCTATATATGTTATTCTAAATATTGTTCCTCAGGTTTCATCTAAATTTTATTTGATAATAACTATACAAACCATGAATCTTGTAACCTAAAACTGGTGTCCATTTTTTATGGTAAAATTATTTAGAATAATTGAACATAGTTTCAAATATTTTAATAGTTTAATTCGAGGGCTATCATGGGCCTCAGAATCAACTGATATATTGGCGTTATCATGGTGTGATATAGTATCTAACCATGGACATTCCCCAAGGATCTTTGAATTCTTAATCACTAATTAATATTACATATTTATGTTTCTTTCTTAAAATATAAAATGTATTGATATTTTTGGGGTTGTGTTATGGTGTAAGTTCATGAAAATAAAATGAAATAAATGAATGTCTCACAAGTGGTAAAAAAAATAGTATATAATAATAGTGTCATGATAGATTCATTATATGGATTATTTTATATGTTAAAATTAAATTCAATAAATATATATATATCATTCATTGATTGGTCTCCATCAAAAAAAATTTCTACGGCTTAACACACATGAGATATCTCTCATTTCTGTCAAGTCATACCTCTTCCACAATATTAGGGATGCACACACCTCAATCAAGAGTCAACACCTTCAATGTATTAGAATCCATAATTTGATGATAAAAACATAAACTATTCTTATATCCTTCATATTAAGTAATTTTAGAGATAAGTGGGGGTGGGGGATAAGGGAAGGTGGAAAATAGAGAGTGATTTAATCCAATGAGAAATTAGGATGACAATACCAAAACCTCTTGAATGCGGGTGCACTTACAACTATATAGATGAATAAATAAATTTATAACATGATTGAATGTAACATAGGCACCACATAGAATCCCTAATGATTAGTGTTCCCAGTTAATACCCTATTACCTTGGTGATATAGATGCATAGAGGGGTGAAAATAGTAAAGAAAATAGGGTCACAAAAAACTACTTTTGTATTAAAATTAAAGGATATAAATTAAAAACTAAAAAAGCCAAAACCTCTACCACTCTAGGCTAGGATTCAAAATTATTAAAAAGTATTAAGAATATTTATCACTAAAGGAAATTGTGTACTACCAGATTATAATGGATGGTTTTAATTTAGAAACATGGTTGATAGGATGATTCCACGTATAAGGCCTTTCGATTCATCTTTTATCTGGTTATCATTCCCCAAAATCCATATCTCTAGAAAGAAACGTGCATTATGTCTACATAGAACACTAATATAATTATTAACTACAAAAATGAAATCATTATAGGGTTATTTTATTGATTAGATTGGGTTATAACCATAGCTAAATTCTTTAGTGGGTGTTGTGAAGAGCTATCACTATAGTGTCCTCTCTATGTTGTTAGGGGTTGTTTTTAGTAACCGATAGAAAAATGTCTTGATATTTAATGATGATTAAATTATAGGGGGATTAAACCACATCTAACTCTGTCTTAAGTTTCCTAAAAATTATAGATTAGATGATGATTAAATAGGTGTAAAGGGTTTTTTTAAACATGATAATGTTTCATGTATTTTAATAAAGGTGTTCCTATATGTGTGAACCTCGTTCCTGCTTCTCCATTTTGAGAGAGAAATATGAATGGGGTTTATGATTATCTCTCTCGGTAAAAGAGGCATGAACCCCATTCATGGTGCCTTATACATACATACATATATATATATATATATATGTGTGTGTATAAATAACAATTTATTTATATAATTAATAATAAAATTTTTATAATTAATATTATTTTCTTTGAATATTAGATTCAATATTTTTTATTTTTTATATAAAATATCACTAGTTTTTTCATCAATAATATTATTATTAATAATCAAGTCTATCATTTATTATTAATTAATATTATATTTTTATGTTATTAATAATTTAATAACAATAAAACGAATATTTATAAGATTTTAATTATTAATCATTATTTAATTTATATATATATATATATTAGTAATATATTAATATTAAAAATATATATTAATTATCAATTTTAATATTTTTTATAAATTATTAATAAATTGTTACTTTATTAATATAATTATTAGCATTGTGGCTAATATTTATAGTATAAAAATGTAAATAAAAAAATTATTTAGAAAAATATTTAGTAGTTTATAATTATGTTTTCCATATAAGATATTAATTATAAAATATGGTTAAATTTTTTTTGTTGATATAATCATTTTTAACTTTTTAATACATCAATTAGTTATTATTATCAATTATTCTATTTTTTATGCAGTAATAATATATTAATCTGGTACTAATATAACTAATATCCTTAGAGGTAATATTTATTGTATAATAATGTAAATAAAAAAAATATTTAGAAAAATATTTTTTAGTTTGGGATTATATTATTCTTAATATGTTATATTACATAATTATTTAATTACTTCTATAAAATAATATGAAAATATTTATTATCAATATTAAAAATAATTATAGAATTGAAAATAATGATATTACCAATATTTAATGGTTCATTCAGGTTGATTATTTATTATAATAATATTTAGTATTATTACCAATATAATATATAATAAATAATAATATTAAATTAATTATTAAATATTAACAATATTTATTGAATCCAAAATAATAATATTATTAATATTAAATAATAAAATTTATTATATTATTTATTAAACTTAATATAGATAATAACACTAAGATGTATTATTGAAAATAAAAAATTATTATTATTATTACCAATGTAGTTATTAATAGTAATGTTTTTAATTCATTAAAATATAATTGTATGAATTTCCAATAATAATATATGAACCTGGATCCTCTTTTCTTGGATGGATATTTATTTTACGTTGTTTTTGAGGAAAAATGAAGAAATGGAATTTTTCTATGTACAAATCATGTACTTCTGTGTACATGTCATGTACATAGTTGTTACATACAACAATGTAATGGCTAGGTAATGGCTGAATACATGGTCATATGGTGACCTAGAAGACCGCATAAGTTGGTGGCTGATTGAGGCAAATACATGGCTTGCGATTTTAATGAACACATTTTGTGCTTTTCTTTTTATTTGATATATCAGAGAAGGGTTCTGTCTCATGTATATAAACACCTTATTCTTCCCATGTTTCATACAAAAGCGCTTCAGAATGATGAAGGAAGACCGAAACCCCAATTCTTAATTCGAGATCTGATTAGACACTATCAGATGCATTAGAATCCCCCCGGTGAGTTCTAAAATCATCTAGATAATTTCTTCATGATTCATTCTCTCTTGTGAGTTATTCCGGGTTTTTTTCACCTTTCTGTATATCTACACAAATGTATTCCAATTCAAGGTTTTATGTTCCAGTATATCAATCGTACAACATCGAGGTATGTGGTTTGTGCATTTGGTTGTGTTTTCATGGAATATATTTTCTAAAAGTTCAACATACACATGTTTGGGGTATTGCATGATTAAGAATATAACCATGTTTATACACGTTATGGTTTGATTGATTTATAATGGGTTTTTTAGGTGTATGGTTAGATACCTTGTTTATGAGACACTTCATCGGTGTGATTCCCTTCGTTGATTATTTAGGGACATTTAGTCTAGGATGATTGTTTGTATTTCCTTGATTTACATGACTTGGTTGATTAGGATAAAATTTGGTTTATTATATGGAATTCATGTGATATGCATTGTGAATGATTATCCATGTAGTAGTTTCATATAACATGAGCATCATTTATATTATATGTGGACTATTTGTTCAATAGACACTGATAGTATTAGACCACGAACAATTTGAGGATATCAAAATTATTTACATATGACCATGACATCCTTGGTTTAGATTTTTGACCTTAGGTTATT